>CP141132.1:23457444-28677692 GCA_035236585.1 Warburgia ugandensis | reverse complement strand
TCCGGGCCCGCGTGGAAGGGACGGCCTGGATTAGTCGGGCGAGAAAGACAGGCGGAACCGAACCGGGACCAGGGTCGCTGGGCGCGTCCGCTGGGAAGAAACGCCAAGCGTGACCGCGGGACGTCCCACGTACGCGGACGGGACGAGCGGAACGCCCTGCCGTCCGCGCGCCCGCAAACCGGCCGTGTCGGCCCAGGGCGCGCTCCACTCGTCATTTCTATGGACGCGCCTCTCTTTGCGTAATTTCCCTTTGAGCCGACACCCCACGCGTATCGCACGCGCCGCGTTCCGACCCGGTGCGTCACGCGGGCGTCTTGGGCGTCGTTTGATCCGGGAGATCGGACAGGGGGTCCTTTCCTTCTCGCGGGACCGTCCAATCGTAATCCTCTTGCAATTGAGGGCCCAAAAGGTCTCGATTTTGATGAAACTTCTACCCTAGGGTTTTCTGGACCCATACTCGGATCGATTGAGTACGGTCGGATTTCTCATCCCGAAAGCACTCCATCATCCCCCTAATTAAGGGTTCTGCTTGTTGACTTTTATTTTTATCTTTTTATTACCAAAATTAATTACAAGAAAATAAAATTACATAAAACAATACTAAAAATATATGAAAAGGATTTCCACTTACTTGGATTGGAGAGAAAACTCTGATTTATATGCCCAATTTAAAAAAATACCTTGTTGATGAAGATATAGCCTTTTAAAAATCCACCTTTTCTTGCAAATACCGTTGTTTCGAACCAGTTGGATCTTGAAATTTCTTTGGGGGTTTTGTAGAATAGATGTGTTGGGATGTTTTGGACGGTGAAATTTATCAAATTAGGATCGTGTTAACAAGAGTGCCTAATTGAATTTAGGTCTCTTGTTCTAATCTAAAAAGAAAATAAGTTGGAAAAGCAGATCTAGCTCTTGGAAATTTTGGGGTTTTGAGAGGGATTCTAGATCTAATTTTTCAAGGAGATTGAAGATAATTTCGTGGGGATTTTATGAGTGTGATTTTTGGAAGATTTTTGGGGTTGTATTTATAGGCATTTTGGGTCTTTTTCCATGATTATAATATGTTATTTTTTTTAATATAAAATGGCATGAAAGTCTTCAATGCTCCCATGCCTAACTTTTTCTTCCCCATGACTAGCAAATTTGATCTTTGCTTGACCCATGTTTCACATGGGCTGCTGATCAAATTGGTTGTTGGGGACGTGGTGAAGTCTCCCCATGTGGGCCCCCATGTGGGACTTCACATGGTGTAAAAGTTTGTTTTGTCCCTTCATGCATAAAACTTTGGGTTTTATTCCCCATGCTGATCTCGGATTTGGAGTGTACTTAAGTGGTGTTGGATTCGTATTTCTTAGTACATTCTAAATTTTGATGTTTCCCCTATATTTTTGATTTTTGGAATATTTTGATTTTTGGGTAAAATTACTTATTTTACCCCTTTTGTCCAAAAAATGAAACAACTCAAGCAAGTAGGAATTTCTCATCCGAATTCGAAATTTATTGGTGCTTACAATCATGTTGAAGGGTTTGCTAATTTTAATTTCTAATTTTACATGTCTTATGATTTGATTATACTTTTATAAAAAGTATATTTTAAATAACCCTAATATTTCACCAGAAATATCTAAAACTCAAACTTTATTGATTTTTCTCAATCAATTTACAAAAATTGGGGTTATTACAATCTTCCCCCTTACAATAATTTCGTCCTCGAAATTTGTAATACAACTCACTTAGGAGTTTTTCACAATTCTTTCATATCCTTACACATGTGGCCTTGCCACTTATGGAAATTCTATTTCCTTTCGTCCCTTTTCTATACTATCTTTTTCTCAAAGGTTAAAATGCTCATCCATGACTAACCTTAGTAATGCTCTATATAATAAAGCTGGTTATTGCTAGAATTTCCCAAAAGATGATTAATAACTCTTATTGAGTTATCCCTTTTGTTTAAAAACCTTCCATTTCACTTGATTGGTAATTTTCACCAATCTTTCCATACTTCACAATTTTCCATTATACCTTCTATTGCTCATCCTCATTCTTTTCAACTTATAAAGTTTTGACATAGCTTTCCTACTATGTATTAACATATAAAGTTTGGACACGGCTTTTCCTACTATGTATAGTCCTTAGACTTCCTATAATACATATTGATAAGATTCTATAACTTCAACTATTGTTCTTTGTAACAACCTTCCAATCTTTGGAAGTAATTTTCTCTTTTCTTATTCTTCCATTATTTGGAAGGGTGATTCATACTTCTTTACTATTTCCTTCTATTGACAACTTGTCAAATTCTCGTCCCTTCAATAATAGTTTCCTTGTAATGAATCTTTCCTCATTTCCATCCATTATTTTTGTAACACCCCTTTGAGTGCCATTTTATTCATAATACTTGACTTTTTACATTTTTCCATCCAAGATAGTGTCATTTAACTCTGCATATATATTCTTGATCCTCTTTTGTTATTTCTTTCTCATAATTAGAACAATATTCAGAACATTCTCACAATCTATGATAATATTTATCTCTTTTCCTCTCATATATATATATATATATATTTGTATGTCATAGGCTTCAAAATTTCTAGATTTTGCATTTCCTTATGCTTCTTTCAAGTGTACCTCATAGCCTTTATCATATCATACTAACATTTTTATTTGCGATATTCTTGATAATTTCAATTAAAAGAGTCCATATTGACTTTGTAATCATCCCTCCTCAAATCTTTACAAACACCATAATTTATCAACTAGTTTTTAATTTTTAACAATCTATTATCAACTCATTTAGGATGTATGTAACCAATGGCAAAACTTCACTAAAGAATGTCCTTGTGTTATAAAATCAATAAGAGATATATTTCTCTAATTGTCATTGTCATTTCATATTTTGATCTCATATTCCACCTTTGTTGGGTCAAATTCCATACCATCCTTAAAAATTTATATAACCTAAACTTTGCTTCCTTTAATCACATGTACACTTACAAGACAAGTTTTGTAAGTGTCTAACATATATGCCACTGAATGCTCTTGATTTCTTGAAATCTCTTTCCATATATCATTACCACTTCATTCAATATATTTCATTCTCCTCAAATTCATGAACATCTGTTATCTAACTCATAGAACTTTTAAAATTTGTTTTTGATTTTATACTTTGATGTTGCATTTCCAATTCCCAATTAATAATAAATTTGAAAATGCTCATCCTTATAGAGAAAAAGGATACTTAATTTCCTCAACATCATTTATGCATCCTTATATTGATTCCTCCTTTTTCTTTTCCTAAAGAAATTTGTTACTCTCATAATGTAAATTGCTATAATCACTCCATATCCTTAAAAAGTTGTTCTTTCAACTCATTCATATAATTTGATGTTCTTTTCCTCAACTATTATAGATATTTTCTCATTCAATCTCGTGTAAGATTGAAAATCTTCAAACTATCTTAAAATTTCTAACCACTTATTTCTCCAACAATTTGGATTTATATCTCATTCACAATCATCTTTAAACTTAAAGTTAACAACCAATATTTGTTTTCATTTCTCATGTTTTATTTCACCTTTCCTTCAAAAATATATTTCCCCTTACTATATTTCTTAAATCTTTCAATATCACCAACTCCATCATGTAATTGGAAGTAATATCTTTATTCATAGTTAGCTCTTTATTTGCCTTGATCAATAAGATGTACTCCTATTCATGATATTCAATGACTATATTTTTCTAATAAATATTTCTGTTTGTTTTCATGTTCCATGACCATGAAAATAAATGACTATATTTTCTAATCAATATTTCTCTTTGTTTTCATGTTCCATGACCATGATAATCAATGACTTAATCAATGATAGTCACAAAATTATTTTCAATAGCACCAAAGTTATTATATTAATAATTCTTTAATCCTTGAAAATCCACTAGTGCTAATTTCCACGATGATTTGTCATACCTTTATAATTTCTAACTTGGTGATTTCATAATTGTTGTACCATATATAAAGCTATAATTTCTTTGTTAACCACATATTCTCATGATTTAATTGTCTTTCTTAATAAGTTTGGGATCATATTTTTGTCCCTTTAACATATCTAACTCTCTTTTTCCTTTTCATTTTATTCTAATATCAAAAATCATCTCTTCATGTTCTAAAATTTGATCATTTCTCCACTAAATCCTTTGCCTCATTAATTTTGGAGAAAAATACTTGCTTAACTCCTTACTCATATTTATTTCAAACTATTCTCATTTACAAATTTTGAACTTTCTCACCTATCTCCTTAAATTTCTTTCAAGTCATATCCTCTTTATTTTGATGATTATTTTCATTTAACTAATTGCCATAATACTATACATGTAGCAATTCTAATTCCTACATTTATATTTCTTTATATATTTAATGTTAACGTTGAATTTTACAATACTTCTAATGTTTTCATCTTTAACACTTATTTCTCATAAATCTCCATTTCACCTTTTCTATAAGGTTGTATTTTTATATTTTTATTTTATCTTATTTTCCAATTTATCACTTCTTTTTTTCTTTTTTTTTTCACTTAGTAATGGTTCTATACATATTTCACTTAATAATGGTTATATACATACTAGTATTAACGTTCTTTGTATGTTTACTCAGGACTTTAGGTTAAACCTGAACATCATACCTTACATCTATTGTAATGTTTTCCCTTATTATTCCCTCTATTGGAATTCTTATTTGCTAAGTCGTATTTCTAATCCTTTCACTAAGTAATATCTACTTATACTATACTATTCCTTCATTACACTAACTCTTTCTATACTCATTCTCAACTAATGAGTTTAACTCTTTCTATACTCATCCTTCACAAATGAGTTACTCTTTCTTCACAAATGAGTCTACTCTTTCCATATTCCTCAAATAATGAGTTTAACTCTTTCCTCACTAATGAGTCAACTCTTTACATCCTCTTCAACAAATGAGGCTACTCTTTCCAAGACTTATCCTTCACTAATGAGTTACCTCCTTTTATACTTATCTCTTAACTAATGAGTTTATCACATAACTCCTTCTCATCAGCGATAACTTATCTCTTATTCACTCACTTTAGGTTGAACACGAGCACTGCGTACTTGGTATTTCTACAGAAGGTGATGAACCTTGGGTTTGCTATAGGTGAGGAAGAAGGTTCTTCAACACCCTTGTCATCATCTCTTGTTATCATCTCTTCCACATTGCTCATTGTTACTCTTTCCATATTGTCAACTGGAGTATTTTGAGTTGCCTATCTTGTGATTCTCTTTGGTGGCATATGTTCAAAATTTCTATCAATCCTCTATACAACTATTTCTATCTTAATCTAGACATGGATTATAATCTCTCTTTTGGACATATTTGTCTTGTCTTGTGACTGGATGAATCAGCCTACGATACCAACTGTGACGACCTGGGTTTTTGAAAACATGATTTGTAAAGCGTTTTGAAAGGCAGGGCCCTTAAGAGTGTAAAATTTTTTCGCAAAACAAAGCAGCGGAAATTCTTTTCTTTAGAACTTGTTTTGAAAACCCAAGTCACCACTTCATATATAACATAAGTACAATTTGTGTATAAAATAAAATTCCATTGAAGGAATATACTTTTATTAAACTCCAGGATCCATCCCGGTGGTTCTGATCTGCCAAAATCTAGTACAATACTTGTCCAAATTACATAATCCAAAACTCAAGCTCACCATACAATAAAACTCTCAACAAATAAAAATACATGTCTTCAAGGGTATACCTTGAAGATTATTCTCTTCAAGTCTTCTATAGTCTTCAGCTCCTAACTCTCCTTCCCTGGATTTGAGATATTGCAACAAGTACAATATCTCGGCCAAGCAATGCTTGGTAGGGGATTCAAGAAACATAATAATTGACAATGTAATTCCAATCCTTCATAATCTCGTTATCCTCAAACATACTCTTTATTTTGTAAGTTATGTATATCTATATACATACATACCCTTCATGGGTAAACCAATTAAATTTGTGAAAATAGTGAAATATCATTCCCAACTAAGCTGATCAATTCTCTTTATTTTGAGAATTTAGTATTACAGCTAATCTCATACTGGGAATTTCCCTTCTTGGGAAACATTGGTAATATACAATTACCTAGCATTTCATTATGCTATAACATAAGGCATTTCACTATGCTTGTTCCCATATGCATCATAGTGCAAAATAATCAGAAAGGTTGCTATGCTGCAGTCTGATCCGTACTAGCGCGCTCGGATAACTGCCCTGTTCACCACTGATACCACGGTGGAAAATATTATGTCACTGCCCGTATGGGGGGGCAAGACTTTCACAGTGGTGGCCTTCCCATAATTGCCACCACCCGACTTTTAGCCTCTCATTGGGCAAGGTATCATCATATCATCAAATTTCAAGGAGCGGGTGGCCAAACCCTCATAACTCCTCTAGCAATAGCATCCCCTAGGCTCATGCCTATTAAAACAAACTCACAAGCCTCCAAGCTTGTATGTAAAATAGATTCCATATATATCAGACCATACGTCCGTTTACTTAGGGCTGAAATATTTTCTAGTTCCCTATTCACTTATAGTTTAGTCCTTAACCATCTTATAAGTGTTTGGTTGGATCATAAGGTTTTCAAGAGATATACTACAAGTATTATCATTACTCTTGTCAACATAAGATCATGAGTACAATCATGAATATCTCATGTAAATGCATTCATCAAATCCTCCTACCTTTAAGGATTGATCTCTTTTTCCCAATCTTCCATGATCTTGACCGATGTATGTAATATGTA
Source organism: Warburgia ugandensis (assembly GCA_035236585.1). Lineage (NCBI taxonomy): Eukaryota > Viridiplantae > Streptophyta > Magnoliopsida > Canellales > Canellaceae > Warburgia > Warburgia ugandensis. The sequence goes on along the minus strand of CP141132.1, from coordinate 28,670,881 downwards.
CATTCATACATATTGTCAATATATAAATTATGAACAATCCTATTGATCACTAGATCTGATGTTTAGAATGATCTTTAGATCATTCATATCTAAGTATTTTTCTATCTCTAAGTCTTTGTATGTTCATCTCCTTGATCTTGATCTTTCATAGATCCTTTGATTGACAATCTACTCATGTTGATAAAGATCAAGGTCCTAGATCTTCTATCAGCTAGTTCTTCTTTGATCTAAGTTCAGTTCTTGGATCATCCCTATGGAGGATGATCTTGGTTTTCTTCCTTGAATCACCTTTGATCAAGGGTTTGGATTATCTAATCTAATGAACTATAACAAGTATACTACTAAACATACATACTAAGTACAATATAGTGTTCTTATTCTTATTGTTCTTGATCATCCAAGATCTAATGGATCTTGTTTGATCATCCTTATCTTACTTACTGTTTTTATTAGGGTTAGGTAATTTACTAACCTTTTATGCTCTTATGATTATTATTCAACCGGTTAATGTGCATGGTTGAAGGTAGCTTATTCAAGCCTAAATCTAGATCGCTGCTCCTCTTATTTCCAATTGGCTAAGGCTTACTAGTTGAATGGGTGAACACAAAGTGGTTACTTCAATCCTCATGTAAGGAGGCGTTTAGACCTCACAAACGTCAACGGAAGGTAGGGGAAGAGCGAGGCTCTATTAGATAACCCCCTTAACCACTATGTTCATCATTCACTAGAATGACCATAGCTCAACCTTTCATAAGGTTCCTATAAGCATGTTTACTCTAAGTACTCTTTCTAATGGATTTTAATTAAGTCCATGAATATTTATAATGTCATTCATGGGGTTTATTATTCTTTTCCTAATTTGGGCTAAGGATTTGATAATCCTTATATTGTCCTACTAACTATAGCCCTTACTAATTAAGTCCAAAGTACTTCATTCTTATTTGTGTCATGAAACTCTACTTTCTCATTAGAATACATTTTTTATGTTTTATGCTCTTTATCTCATAACAAGTAAATCTACTACTAACATTCAACCATAAATGAATTATAAATTTAAAGCATAAAACTACCTAATTTAACATTCAATGAAAATGAGGCAAGGTACTTAAATTAAATCTAGCACCTTATGATAAGAATGAACACATATCATACTAAACTCTAAATGTTATACTAGCATGCTTTATAACATAATAACATAAAATGAAACTAATTATATTTACATTTTTAGAAACCTTTACTTATGATCCAACCATTTGATCTTAGATCTTTTCCTTTGATTAAGGACTTTAGTTATATTTAGAGAATTTTCTCTATTAAGGTCAAAAGATCACATTGATCTATTTTTATCATAATCCATCCATGATTTCCTTGGATTTCATCATATAAACATTTATTCTTTTCATCCCAAGGATTCGATCACACTTGATCTCATTGATCAAGTGGGTCCCTTTGTAATTTTTTGGGTTTTTCTACCATAAAGGGTAGATCCCTTAATATATCTCATATATATCCAATTTAAACATAGATATAACTTTATTTAAGTATTAGATCATTATTAAAACATGTTTCTAAGATGCGATCATCTCAGATCTTGTAAATCTATGTCATTGGAAACTTAATTCTTAAATACAGAAAGTTTTTATTGAATAACATGTCCTCTTTATTATTCCATAAGAAAATAGAGGTTTAAAGCTTTCCATAGCTTCGTTCCGATCTCAATTTGGAGTTCGAGATGACTCCCGAGAATTAATCTGGAAGTTCACGGTCCTTCACAGGGCCTAGACTTGATCCGGGCCCAAGGAAGGACGGCCGGATTAGTCGGGCGGAAAGACAGGCGGAACGAACCAGGGGTCGTCGGGCGCGTCCGCTGGGAAGAAACGCCTAAGCGTGACTGCGGGACGTCCACAGTCGCGGACGGGACGAGCGGAACGCCCGTCGTCCGCGCGCCCGCAAACCGGCCGCATCGGCGGGCGCGTCCACTCGTCATTTCTATGGACGCGCCTTCTTTGCACTTGAGCCGACACCCCACGCGTATCGCACGCGCCGTTCCGACGGTGCGTCACGCGGGCGTCTTGGGCGTCGTTTGATCTGGAGATCGGACAGTCCCTTCTGGTCCGTCCAATCAATCCTCTTGCAATTGAGGGCCCAAAAGGTCTATGATTTTGATGAAACTTCTACCCTAGGGGTTTTGGACCCGTCTGGATCGATTGGTACAGTCAGATTTCTCATCTGAGCACTCCATCATCCCTAATTAAGGGTTCTGTTGTTGACTTTATTTTTATCTTTTTATTACCAAAATTAATTACAGTAAAATAAAAATTACATAAAACAATACTAAAAATATATGAAAAGGATTTCCACTTACTTGATTGGAGAGAAAACCTGATTTATATGCCCAATTTAAAAAAATACCTTGTTGATGAAGATATAGCCTAAAATCCACCTTTCTTGCAAATACCGTTGTTTGAGCAGATTTGGATCTTGAAATTTCTTTGGGGGTTTTGTAGAATAGATGTGTTGGGATGTTTTGGACGGTGAAATTTATCAAATTAGATCAAGAACAGAGTGCCTAATTGAATTTAGGTCTCTTGTTCTAATCTAAAAAGAAAAATAAGTTGGAAAGAGATCTAGCTCTTGGAAATTTTGGGGTTTTGAGAGGGATTCTAGATCTAATTTTTCAAGGAGATTGAAGATAATTTCGTGGGGATTTTATGAGGATTTTTGGAAGATTTTTGGGGTTGTATTTATAGGCATTTTGGGTCTTTTTCCATGATTATAATATGTTATTTTTTTAATATAAAATGGCATGAAAGTCTTCAATGCTCCCATGCCTAACTTTTCTTCCCCATGACTAGCTGATCTTTGTTGACCCATGTTTCACATGGGCTGCTGATCAAATTGGTTGTTGGGGACGTGGTGGTCCCCATGTGGGCCCCATGTGGACCACACATGGTGTAAAAGTTTGTTTTGCCCTTCATGCATAAAACTTTGGGTTTTTATTCCCATGATCTCGGATTTGAGTGTACTTAGTGGTGTTGGATTCGTATTTCTTAGTACATTCTAAATTTTGATGTTTCATATTTTGATTTTTGGAATATTTTGATTTTTGGGTAAAATTACTATTTTACCCCTTTTGTCCAAAAAATGAAAAACTTAAGGATTTCTCATCCGAATTCGAAATTTGTGGTGCTTACAATCATGTTGAAGGGTTTGCTAATTTTAATTTCAATTTTACATGTCTTATGATTTGATTATACTTTTATAAAAAGTATATTTTAAATAACCCTAATATTTCAGCAGGAAATATCTAAAACTCAAACTTTATTGATTTTTCTCAATCAATTTACAAAAATTGGGGTTATTACAATCTTCCCCCCTTACAATAATTTCGTCCTCGAAATTTGTAATACAACTCACTTAGGAGTTTTCACAATTCTTTCATATCCTTACACATGTGGCCTTGCCACTTATGGAAATTCTATTTCCTTTCGTCCCTTTTCTATACTATCTTTTTCTCAAAGGTTAAAATGCTCATCCATGACTAACCTTAGTAATGCTCTATATAATAAAGCTGGTTATTGCTAGAATTTCCCAAAAAGATGATTAATAACTCTTATTGAGTTATCCCTTTTTGTTTAAAAACCTTCCATTTCACTTGATTGGTAATTTTCACCAATCTTTCCATACTTCACAATTTTCCATTATACCTTCTATTGCTCATCCTCATTCTTTTTCAACTTATAAAGTTTTGACATAGCTTTCCTACTATGTATTAACATATAAAGTTTGGACACGACTTTCCTACTATGTATAGTCCTTAGACTTCCTATAATACATATTGATAAGATTCTATAACTTCAACTATTGTTCTTTGTAACAACCTTCCAATCTTTGGAAGTAATTTTCTCTTTTCTTATTCTTCCATTATTTGGAAGGGTAACTTGATTCATACTTCTTTACTATTTCCTTCTATTGACAACTTGTCAAATTCTGTCCTTCAATAATAGTTTCCTTGTAATGAATCTTTCCTCATTTCCATCCATTATTTTTGTAACACCCTTTGAGTGCCATTTTATTCATAATACTTGACTTTTTACATTTTTCCATCCAAGATAGTGTCATTTAACTCTGCATATATATTCTTGATCCTCTTTTGTTATTTCTTTCTCATAATTAGAACAATATTCAGAACATTCTCACAATCTATGATAATATTTATCTCTTTTCCTCTCATATATATATATATATATATATATTTGTATGTCATAGGCTTCAAAATTTCTAGATTTTGCATTTCCTTATGCTTCTTTCAAGTGTACCTCATAGCCTTTATCATATCATACTAACATTTTTTATTTGCGATATTCTTGATAATTTCAATTAAAAGAGTCCATATTGACTTTGTAATCATCCCTCCTCAAATCTTTACAAACACCATAATTTATCAACTAGTTTTTAATTTTTAACAATCTATTATCAACTCATTTAGGATGTATGTAACCAATGGCAAAACTTCACTAAAAGAATGTCCTTGTGTTATAAAATCAATAAGAGATATATTTCTCTAATTGTCATTGTCATTTCATATTTTGATCTCATATTCCACCTTTGTTGGGTCAAATTCCATACCATCCTTAAAATTTATATAACCTAAACTTTGCTTCCTTTAATCACATGTACACTTACAAGACAAGTTTTGTAAGTGTCTAACATATATGCCCTGAATGCTCTTGATTTCTTGAAATCTCTTTCCATATATCATTACCACTTCATTCAATATATTTCATTCTCCTCAAATTCATGAACATCTGTTATCTAACTCATAGAACTTTTAAAATTTGTTTTTGATTTTATACTTTGATGTTGCATTTCCAATTCCCAATTAATAATAAATTTGAAAATGCTCATCCTTATAGAGAAAAAGGATACTTAATTTCCTCAACATCATTTATGCATCCTTATATTGATTCCTCCTTTTTCTTTTCCTAAAAGAAATTTGTTACTCTCATAATGTAAATTGCTATAATCACTCCATATCCTTAAAAAGTTGTTCTTTCAACTCATTCATATAATTTGATGTTCTTTTCCTCAACTATTATAGATATTTTCTCATTCAATCTCGTGTAAGATTGAAAATCTTCAAACTATCTTAAAATTTCTAACCACTTATTTCTCCAACAATTTGGATTTATATCTCATTCACAATCATCTTTAAACTTAAAGTTAACAACCAATATTTGTTTTCATTTCTCATGTTTTATTTCACCTTTCCTTCAAAAATATATTTCCCCTTACTATATTTCTTAAATCTTTCAATATCACCAACTCCATCATGTAATTGGAAGTAATATCTTTATTCATAGTTAGCTCTTTATTTGCCTTGATCAATAAGATGTACTCCTATTCATGATATTCAATGACTATATTTTTCTAATAAATATTTCTGTTTGTTTTCATGTTCCATGACCATGAAAATAAATGACTATATTTTCCTAATCAATATTTCTCTTTGTTTTCATGTTCCATGACCATGATAATCAATGACTTAATCAATGATAGTCACAAAATTATTTTCAATAGCACCAAAGTTATTATATTAATAATTCTTTAATCCTTGAAAATCCACTAGTGCTAATTTCCACGATGATTTGTCATACCTTTATAATTTCTAACTTGGTGATTTCATAATTGTTGTACCATATATAAAGCTATAATTTCTTTGTTAACCACATATTCTCATGATTTAATTGTCTTTCTTAATAAGTTTGGGATCATATTTTTGTCCCTTTAACATATCTAACTCTCTTTTTCCTTTTCATTTTATTCTAATATCAAAAATCATCTCTTCATGTTCTAAAATTTGATCATTTCTCCACTAAATCCTTTGCCTCATTAATTTTGGAGAAAAATACTTGCTTAACTCCTTACTCATATTTATTTCAAACTATTCTCATTTACAAATTTTGAACTTTCTCACCTATCTCCTTAAATTTCTTTCAAGTCATATCCTCTTTATTTTGATGATTATTTTCATTTAACTAATTGCCATAATACTATACATGTAGCAATTCTAATTCCTACATTTATATTTCTTTATATATTTAATGTTAACGTTGAATTTTACAATACTTCTAATGTTTTCATCTTTAACACTTATTTCTCATAAATCTCCATTTCACCTTTTCTATAAGGTTGTATTTTTATATTTTTATTTTATCTTATTGTCCAATTTATCACTTCTTTTTTTTTCTTTTTTTCACTTAGTAATGGTTCTATACATATTTCACTTAATAATGGTTATATACATACAAGTATTAACGTTCTTTGTATGTTTACTCAGGACTTTAGGTTAAACTTTGAACACCATACCTTACATCTATTGTAATGTTTTCCCTTATTATTCCCTCTATTGGAATTCTTATTTGCTAAGTCGTATTTCTAATCCTTTCACTAAGTAATATCTACTTATACTATACTATTCCTTCATTACACTAACTCTTTCTATACTCATTCTCAACTAATGAGTTTAACTCTTTCTATACTCATCCTTCACAAATGAGTTACTCTTTCTTCACAAATGAGTCTACTCTTTCCATATTCCTCAAATAATGAGTTTAACTCTTTCCTCACTAATGAGTCAACTCTTTACATCCTCTTCAACAAATGAGGCTACTCTTTCAAGACTTATCCTTCACTAATGAGTTACCTCCTTTTATACTTATCTCTTAACTAATGAGTTTATCACATAACTCCTTCTCATCAGCGATAACTTATCTCTTATTCACTCACTTTAGGTTGAACCTGAGCTGCGTACTTGGTATTTCTACAGAAGGTGATGAACCTTGGGTTTGCTATAGGTGAGGAAGAAGGTTCTTCAACACCCTTGTCATCATCTCTTGTTATCATCTCTTCCACATTGCTCATTGTTACTCTTTCCATATTGTCAAGCTGGAGTATTTTGAGTTGCCTATCTTGTGATTCTCTTTGGTGGCATATGTTCAAAATTTCTATCAATCCTCTATACAACTATTTCTATCTTAATCTAGACATGGATTATAATCTCTCTTTTGGACATATTTGTCTTGTCTTTGTGGTATTTGGATGAATCGCTACGATACCAACTGTGACGACCCGGGTTTTTGAAAACATGATTTGTAAAGCGTTTTGAAAGGCAGGCCCCTTAAGAGTGTAAAATTTTTTCGCAAAACAAAGCAGCGGAAATTCTTTTCTTTAGAACTTGTTTTGAAAACCCAAGTCACCACTTCATATATAACATAAGTACAATTTGTGTACAAAATAAAATTCCATTGAAGGAATATACTTTTATTAAACTCAGGGATCCATCCAGTGGTTCTGATCTGACCAAATCTAGTACAATACTTGTCCAAATTACATAATCCAAAACTCAAGCTCACCATACAATAAAACTCTCAACAAATAAAAATACATGTCTTCAAGGGTATACCTTGAAGATTATTCTCTTCAAGTCTTCTATAGTCTTGACTCTAACTCTCCTTCCCTGGATTTGAGATATTGCAACAAGTACAATATCTCAGCAAGCAATGCTTGGTAGGGGATTCAAGAAACATAATAATTGACAATGTAATTCCAATCCTTCATAATCTCGTTATCCTCAAACATACTCTTTATTTTGTAAGTTATGTATATCTATATACATACATACCCTTCATGGGTAAACCAATTAAATTTGTGAAAATAGTGAAATATCATTCCCAACTAAGTGATCAATTCTCTTTATTTTGAGAATTTAGTATTACAAACTAATCTCATACTGGGAATTTCCCTTCTTGGGAAACATTGGTAATATACAATTACCTAGCATTTCATTATGCTATAACATAAGGCATTTCACTATGCTTGTTCCCATATGCATCATAGTGCAAAATAATCATAAAGGTTGCTTTATCTTTGCGGTCGATCCGTACTAGCGCGCTCGGATAAGCGCCTGTTCACCAACGATACCACGGTGGAAAATATTATGTCACTGCCCGTATGGGGGCAAGACTTTCACGGTGGTGGCCTTCCCATAATTGCCACCACCCGAGCTTTTAGCCTCTCATTGGGCAAGGTATCATCATATCATCAAATTTCAAGGAGCGGGTGGCCAAACCCTCATAACTCCTCTAGCAATAGCATCCCACTAGGCTCATGCCTATTAAAACAAACTCACAAGCCTCCAAGCTTGTATGTAAAATAGATTCCATATATATCGGACCATACGTCTGTTTACTTAGGAGCTGAAATATTTTCTAGTTCCCTATTCACTTATAGTTTAGTCCTTAACCATCTTATAAGTGTTTGGTTGGATCATAAGGTTTTCAAGAGATATACTACAAGTATTATCATTACTCTTGTCAACATAAGATCATGAGTACAATCATGAATATCTCATGTAAATGCATTCATCAAATCCTCCTACCTTTAAGGATTGATCTCTTTTTCCCAATCTTCCATGATCTTGACCGATGTATGTAATCTGTACATTCATACATATTGTCAATATATAAATTATGAACAATCCTATTGATCACTAGATCTGATGTTTAGAATGATCTTTAGATCATTCATATCTAAGTATTTTTCTATCTCTAAGTCTTTGTATGTTCATCTCCTTGATCTTGATCTTTCATAGATCCTTTGATTGACAATCTACTCATGTTGATAAAGATCAAGGTCCTAGATCTTCTATCAGCTAATTCTTCTTTGATCTAAGTTCAGTTCTTGGATCATCCCTATGGAGGATGATCTTGGTTTTCTTCCTTGAATCACCTTTGATCAAGGGTTTGGATTATCTAATCTAATGAACTATAACAAGTATACTACTAAACATACATACTAAGTACAATATAGTGTTCTTATTCTTATTGTTCTTGATCATCCAAGATCTAATGGATCTTGTTTGATCATCCTTATCTTACTTACTGTTTTTATTAGGGTTAGGTAATTTACTAACCTTTTATGCTCTTATGATTATTATTCAACCAGTTAATGTGCATGGTTGAAGGTAGCTTATTCAAGCCTAAATCTAGACTGCTCCTCTTATTTCCAATTGGCTAAGGCTTACTAGTTGAATGGGTGAACACAAAGTGGTTACTTCAATCCTCATGTAAGGAGGCGTTTAGACCTCACAAACGTCAACGAGAAGGTAGGGGAAGAAGCGAGGCTCTATTAGATAACCCCCTTAACCACTATGTTCATCATTCACTAGAATGACCATAGCTCAACCTTTCATAAGGTTCCTATAAGCATGTTTACTCTAAGTACTCTTTCTAATGGATTTTAATTAAGTCCATGAATATTTATAATGTCATTCATGGGGTTTATTATTCTTTTCCTAATTTGGGCTAAGGATTTGATAATCCTTATATTGTCCTACTAACTATAGCCCTTACTAATTAAGTCCAAAGTACTTCATTCTTATTTGTGTCATGAAACTCTACTTTCTCATTAGAATACATTTTTTATGTTTTATGCTCTTTATCTCATAACAAGTAAATCTACTACTAACATTCAACCATAAATGAATTATAAATTTAAAGCATAAAACTACCTAATTTAACATTCAATGAAAATGAGGCAAGGTACTTAAATTAAATCTAGCACCTTATGATAAGAATGAACACATATCATACTAAACTCTAAATGTTATACTAGCATGCTTTATAACATAATAACATAAAATGAAACTAATTATATTTACATTTTTAGAAACCTTTACTTATGATCCAACCATTTGATCTTAGATCTTTTCCTTTGATTAAGGACTTTAGTTATATTTAGAGAATTTTCTCTATTAAGGTCAAAAGATCACATTGATCTATTTTTATCATAATCCATCCATGATTTCCTTGGATTTCATCATATAAACATTTATTCTTTTCATCCCAAGGATCTGATCACACTTGATCTCATTGATCAAGTGGGTCCCTTTGTAATTTTTTGGGTTTTTCTACCATAAAGGGTAGATCCCTTAATATATCTCATATATATCCAATTTAAACATAGATATAACTTTATTTAAGTATTAGATCATTATTAAAACATGTTTCTAAGATCTGATCATCTCAGATCTTGAAAATCTATGTCATTGGAAACTTAATTCTTAAATACAGAAAGTTTTTATTGAATAACATGTCCTTTTTATTATTCCATAAGAAAATAGAGGTTTCAAGCTTTCCATAGCTTCTTTCCGATCTCAATTTGGAGTTCAGATGACTCCAGAATTAATCCTGGAAGTTCACAGTCCTTCCTAGGGCCTAGACTTGATCTGGGCCCAAGGAAGGAGCGGCCAATTAGTCGGGCGGAAAGACGGGCGGAGCAGAACGAACCAGGGGTCGTCGGGCGCGTCCGCTGGGAAGAAACGCCTAAGCGTGACTGCGGGACGTCCACAGACGCGGACGGGACGAGCGGAACGCCCGTCGTCCGCGCGCCCGCAAGCCGGGCTGTCGGCGGCGCGTCCACTCGTCATTTCTATGGACGCGCCTTCTTTGCACTTGAGCCGACACCCCACGCGTATCGCACGCGCCGTTCCGACGGTGCGTCACGCGGGCGTCTTGGGCGTCGTTTGATCTGGAGATCGGACAGTCCCTTCTGGACCGTCCAATCAATCCTCTTGCAATTGAGGGCCCAAAAGGTCTCTGATTTTGATGAAACTTCTACCCTAGGGGTTTTGGACCCTTCTGGATCGATTGGTATAGTCAGATTTCTCATCTGAGCACTCCATCATCCCTAATTAAGGGTTCTGTTGTTGACTTTATTTTTATCTTTTTATTACCAAAATTAATTACAGTAAAATAAAAATTACATAAAAAAATACTAAAAATATATGAAAAGGATTTCCACTTACTTGATTGGAGAGAAAACCTGATTTATATGCCCAATTTAAAAAAATACCTTGTTGATGAAGATATAGCCTAAAATCCACCTTTCTTGCAAATACCGTTGTTTGAACCGTTGGATCTTGAAATTTCTTTGGGGTTTTGTAGAATAGATGTGTTGGGATGTTTTGGACGGTGGAATTTATCAAATTAGATCAAGAACAGAGTGCCTAATTGAATTTAGGTCTCTTGTTCTAATCTAAAAAGAAAAATAAGTTGGAAAGAGATCTAGCTCTTGGAAATTTTGGGGTTTTGAGAGGGATTCTAGATCTAATTTTTCAAGGAGATTGAAGATAATTTCGTGGGGATTTTATGAGGATTTTTGGAAGATTTTTGGGGTTGTATTTATAGGCATTTTGGGTCTTTTTCCATGATTATAATATGTTATTTTTTAATATAAAATGGCATGAAAGTCTTCAATGCTCCCATGCCTAACTTTTCTTCCCCATGACTAGCTGATCTTTGTTGACCCATGTTTCACATGGGCTGCTGATCAAATTGGTTGTTGGGGACGTGGTGGTCCCCATGTGGGCCCCATGTGGACCCCACATGGTGTAAAAAGTTTGTTTTGCCCTTCATGCATAAAACTTTGGGTTTTATTCCCATGATCTCGGATTTGAGGTACTTAGTGGTGTTGGATTCGTATTTCTTAGTACATTCTAAATTTTGATGTTTCATATTTTGATTTTTGGAATATTTTGATTTTTGGGTAAAATTACTATTTTACCCCTTTTGTCCAAAAAATGAAAAACTTAAGGATTTCTCATCCGAATTCGAAATTTGTGGTGCTTACAATCATGTTGAAGGGTTTGCTAATTTTAATTTCAATTTTACATGTCTTATGATTTGATTATACTTTTATAAAAAGTATATTTTAAATAACCCTAATATTTCAGCCCGAAATATCTAAAACTCAAACTTTATTGATTTTTCTCAATCAATTTACAAAAATTGGGGTTATTACAATCTTCCCCCCTTACAATAATTTCGTCCTCGAAATTTGTAATACAACTCACTTAGGAGTTTTCACAATTCTTTCATATCCTTACACATGTGGCCTTGCCACTTATGGAAATTCTATTTCCTTTCGTCCCTTTTCTATACTATCTTTTTCTCAAAGGTTAAAATGCTCATCCATGACTAACCTTAATAATGCTCTATATAATAAAGCTGGTTATTGCTAGAATTTCCCAAAAAGATGATTAATAACTCTTATTGAGTTATCCCTTTTTGTTTCAAAACCTTCCATTTCACTTGATTGGTAATTTTCACCAATCTTTCCATACTTCACAATTTTCCATTATACCTTCTATTGCTCATCCTCATTCTTTTTCAACTTATAAAGTTTTGACATAGCTTTCCTACTATGTATTAACATATAAAGTTTGGACACTGACTTTCCTACTATGTATAGTCCTTAGACTTCCTATAATACATATTGATAAGATTCTATAACTTCAACTATTGTTCTTTGTAACAACCTTCCAATCTTTGGAAGTAATTTTCTCTTTTCTTATTCTTCCATTATTTGGAAGGGTAACAGTTCATACTTCTTTACTATTTCCTTCTATTGACAACTTGTCAAATTCTGTCCTTCAATAATAGTTTCCTTGTAATGAATCTTTCCTCATTTCCATCCATTATTTTTGTAACACCCTTTGAGTGCCATTTTATTCATAATACTTGACTTTTTACATTTTTCCATCCAAGATAGTGTCATTTAACTCTGCATATATATTCTTGATCCTCTTTTGTTATTTCTTTCTCATAATTAGAACAATATTCAGAACATTCTCACAATCTATGATAATATTTATCTCTTTTCCTCTCATATATATATATATATATATTTGTATGTCATAGGCTTCAAAATTTCTAGATTTTGCATTTCCTTATGCTTCTTTCAAGTGTACCTCATAGCCTTTATCATATCATACTAACATTTTTTATTTGCGATATTCTTGATAATTTCAATTAAAAGAGTCCATATTGACTTTGTAATCATCCCTCCTCAAATCTTTACAAACACCATAATTTATCAACTAGTTTTTAATTTTTAACAATCTATTATCAACTCATTTAGGATGTATGTAACCAATGGCAAAACTTCACTAAAAGAATGTCCTTGTGTTATAAAATCAATAAGAGATATATTTCTCTAATTGTCATTGTCATTTCATATTTTGATCTCATATTCCACCTTTGTTGGGTCAAATTCCATACCATCCTTAAAATTTATATAACCTAAACTTTGCTTCCTTTAATCACATGTACACTTACAAGACAAGTTTTGTAAGTGTCTAACATATATGCCCTGAATGCTCTTGATTTCTTGAAATCTCTTTCCATATATCATTACCACTTCATTCAATATATTTCATTCTCCTCAAATTCATGAACATCTGTTATCTAACTCATAGAACTTTTAAAATTTGTTTTTGATTTTATACTTTGATGTTGCATTTCCAATTCCCAATTAATAATAAATTTGAAAATGCTCATCCTTATAGAGAAAAAAGGATACTTAATTTCCTCAACATCATTTATGCATCCTTATATTGATTCCTCCTTTTTCTTTTCCTAAAAGAAATTTGTTACTCTCATAATGTAAATTGCTATAATCACTCCATATCCTTAAAAAGTTGTTCTTTCAACTCATTCATATAATTTGATGTTCTTTTCCTCAACTATTATAGATATTTTCTCATTCAATCTCGTGTAAGATTGAAAATCTTCAAACTATCTTAAAATTTCTAACCACTTATTTCTCCAACAATTTGGATTTATATCTCATTCACAATCATCTTTAAACTTAAAGTTAACAACCAATATTTGTTTTCATTTCTCATGTTTTATTTCACCTTTCCTTCAAAAATATATTTCCCCTTACTATATTTCTTAAATCTTTCAATATCACCAACTCCATCATGTAATTGGAAGTAATATCTTTATTCATAGTTAGCTCTTTATTTGCCTTGATCAATAAGATGTACTCCTATTCATGATATTCAATGACTATATTTTTCTAATAAATATTTCTGTTTGTTTTCATGTTCCATGACCATGAAAATAAATGACTATATTTTCCTAATCAATATTTCTCTTTGTTTTCATGTTCCATGACCATGATAATCAATGACTTAATCAATGATAGTCACAAAATTATTTTCAATAGCACCAAAGTTATTATATTAATAATTCTTTAATCCTTGAAAATCCACTAGTGCTAATTTCCACGATGATTTGTCATACCTTTATAATTTCTAACTTGGTGATTTCATAATTGTTGTACCATATATAAAGCTATAATTTCTTTGTTAACCACATATTCTCATGATTTAATTGTCTTTCTTAATAAGTTTGGGATCATATTTTTGTCCCTTTAACATATCTAACTCTCTTTTTCCTTTTCATTTTATTCTAATATCAAAAATCATCTCTTCATGTTCTAAAATTTGATCATTTCTCCACTAAATCCTTTGCCTCATTAATTTTGGAGAAAAATACTTGCTTAACTCCTTACTCATATTTATTTCAAACTATTCTCATTTACAAATTTTGAACTTTCTCACCTATCTCCTTAAATTTCTTTCAAGTCATATCCTCTTTATTTTGATGATTATTTTCATTTAACTAATTGCCATAATACTATACATGTAGCAATTCTAATTCCTACATTTATATTTCTTTATATATTTAATGTTAACGTTGAATTTTACAATACTTCTAATGTTTTCATCTTTAACACTTATTTCTCATAAATCTCCATTTCACCTTTTCTATAAGGTTGTATTTTTATATTTTTATTTTATCTTATTTTCCAATTTATCACTTCTTTTTTTTCTTTTTTTTTTCACTTAGTAATGGTTCTATACATATTTCACTTAATAATGGTTATATACATACTAGTATTAACGTTCTTTGTATGTTTACTCGGGACTTTAGGTTAAACTGAACATCATACCTTACATCTATTGTAATGTTTTCCCTTATTATTCCCTCTATTGGAATTCTTATTTGCTAAGTCGTATTTCTAATCCTTTCACTAAGTAATATCTACTTATACTATACTATTCCTTCATTACACTAACTCTTTCTATACTCATTCTCAACTAATGAGTTTAACTCTTTCTATACTCATCCTTCACAAATGAGTTACTCTTTCTTCACAAATGAGTCTACTCTTTCCATATTCCTCAAATAATGAGTTTAACTCTTTCCTCACTAATGAGTCAACTCTTTACATCCTCTTCAACAAATGAGGCTACTCTTTCAAGACTTATCCTTCACTAATGAGTTACCTCCTTTTATACTTATCTCTTAACTAATGAGTTTATCACATAACTCCTTCTCATCAACTGATAACTTATCTCTTATTCACTCACTTTAGGTTGAACACGAGCACTGCGTACTTGGTATTTCTACGAGAAGGTGATGAACCTTGGGTTTGCTATAGGTGAGGAAGAAGGTTCTTCAACACCCTTGTCATCATCTCTTGTTATCATCTCTTCCACATTGCTCATTGTTACTCTTTCCATATTGTCAAGTCGGAGTATTTTGAGTTGCCTATCTTGTGATTCTCTTTGGTGGCATATGTTCAAAATTTCTATCAATCCTCTATACAACTATTTCTATCTTAATCTAGACATGGATTATAATCTCTCTTTTGGACATATTTGTACTGTACTGTGACTGGATGAATCGCTCTGATACCAACTGTGACGACCTGGGTTTTTGAAAACATGATTTGTAAAGCGTTTTGAAAGCGGGGCCCTTAAGAGTGTAAAATTTTTTCGCAAAACAAAGCAGCGGAAATTCTTTTCTTTAGAACTTGTTTTGAAAACCCAAGTCACCACTTCATATATAACATAAGTACAATTTGTGTACAAAATAAAATTCCATTGAAGGAATATACTTTTATTAAACTCCAGGATCCATCCAAAGTGGTTCACAAGATGACCAAATCTAGTACAATACTTGTCCAAATTACATAATCCAAAAATCAAGCTCACCATACAATAAAACTCTCAACAAATAAAAATACATGTCTTCAAGGGTATACCTTGAAGATTATTCTCTTCAAGTCTTCTATAGTCTTCAGCTCCTAACTCTCCTTCCCTGGATTTGAGATATTGCAACAAGTACAATATCTCAGCAAGCAATGCTTGGTAGGGGATTCAAGAAACATAATAATTGACAATGTAATTCCAATCCTTCATAATCTCGTTATCCTCAAACATACTCTTTATTTTGTAAGTTATGTATATCTATATACATACATACCCTTCATGGGTAAACCAATTAAATTTGTGAAAATAGTGAAATATCATTCCCAACTAAGCTGATCAATTCTCTTTATTTTGAGAATTTAGTATTACAGCTAATCTCATACGGGAATTTCCCTTCTTGGGAAACATTGGTAATATACAATTACCTAGCATTTCATTATGCTATAACATAAGGCATTTCACTATGCTTGTTCCCATATGCATCATAGTGCAAAATAATCATAAAGGTTGCTATGTCTTAGCCTCGATCCGTACTAGCGCGCTCGGATAACCGCCTGTTCACCACCGTTACCACGGTGGAAAATATTATGTCATTGCCCGTATGGGGGGGCAAGACTTTCACAGTGGTGGCCTTCCCATAATTGCCACCACCCGACTTTTAGCCTCTCATTGGGCAAGGTATCATCATATCATCAAATTTCAAGGAGCGGGTGGCCAAACCCTCATAACTCCTCTAGCAATAGCATCCCCTAGGCTCATGCCTATTAAAACAAACTCACAAGCCTCCAAGCTTGTATGTAAAATAGATTCCATATATATCAGACCATACGTCCGTTTACTTAGGGCTGAAATATTTTCTAGTTCCCTATTCACTTATAGTTTAGTCCTTAACCATCTTATAAGTGTTTGGTTGGATCATAAGGTTTTCAAGAGATATACTACAAGTATTATCATTACTCTTGTCAACATAAGATCATGAGTACAATCATGAATATCTCATGTAAATGCATTCATCAAATCCTCCTACCTTTAAGGATTGATCTCTTTTTCCCAATCTTCCATGATCTTGACCGATGTATGTAATCTGTACATTCATACATATTGTCAATATATAAATTATGAACAATCCTATTGATCACTAGATCTGATGTTTAGAATGATCTTTAGATCATTCATATCTAAGTATTTTTCTATCTCTAAGTCTTTGTATGTTCATCTCCTTGATCTTGATCTTTCATAGATCCTTTGATTGACAATCTACTCATGTTGATAAAGATCAAGGTCCTAGATCTTCTATCAGCTAGTTCTTCTTTGATCTAAGTTCAGTTCTTGGATCATCCCTATGGAGGATGATCTTGGTTTTCTTCCTTGAATCACCTTTGATCAAGGGTTTGGATTATCTAATCTAATGAACTATAACAAGTATACTACTAAACATACATACTAAGTACAATATAGTGTTCTTATTCTTATTGTTCTTGATCATCCAAGATCTAATGGATCTTGTTTGATCATCCTTATCTTACTTACTGTTTTTATTAGGGTTAGGTAATTTACTAACCTTTTATGCTCTTATGATTATTATTCAACCAGTTAATGTGCATGGTTGAAGGTAGCTTATTCAAGCCTAAATCTAGATTGCTCCTCTTATTTCCAATTGGCTAAGGCTTACTAGTTGAATGGGTGAACACAAAGTGGTTACTTCAATCCTCATGTAAGGAGGCGTTTAGACCTCACAAACGTCAACGAAGGTAGGGGAAGAGCGAGGCTCTATTAGATAACCCCTTAACCACTATGTTCATCATTCACTAGAATGACCATAGCTCAACCTTTCATAAGGTTCCTATAAGCATGTTTACTCTAAGTACTCTTTCTAATGGATTTTAATTAAGTCCATGAATATTTATAATGTCATTCATGGGGTTTATTATTCTTTTCCTAATTTGGGCTAAGGATTTGATAATCCTTATATTGTCCTACTAACTATAGCCCTTACTAATTAAGTCCAAAGTACTTCATTCTTATTTGTGTCATGAAACTCTACTTTCTCATTAGAATACATTTTTTATGTTTTATGCTCTTTATCTCATAACAAGTAAATCTACTACTAACATTCAACCATAAATGAATTATAAATTTAAAGCATAAAACTACCTAATTTAACATTCAATGAAAATGAGGCAAGGTACTTAAATTAAATCTAGCACCTTATGATAAGAATGAACACATATCATACTAAACTCTAAATGTTATACTAGCATGCTTTATAACATAATAACATAAAATGAAACTAATTATATTTACATTTTTAGAAACCTTTACTTATGATCCAACCATTTGATCTTAGATCTTTTCCTTTGATTAAGGACTTTAGTTATATTTAGAGAATTTTCTCTATTAAGGTCAAAAGATCACATTGATCTATTTTTATCATAATCCATCCATGATTTCCTTGGATTTCATCATATAAACATTTATTCTTTTCATCCCAAGGATCTGATCACACTTGATCTCATTGATCAAGTGGGTCCCTTTGTAATTTTTTGGGTTTTTCTACCATAAAGGGTAGATCCCTTAATATATCTCATATATATCCAATTTAAACATAGATATAACTTTATTTAAGTATTAGATCATTATTAAAACATGTTTCTAAGATCTGATCATCTCAGATCTTGAAAATCTATGTCATTGGAAACTTAATTCTTAAATACAGAAAGTTTTTATTGAATAACATGTCCTTTTTATTATTCCATAAGAAAATAGAGGTTTCAAGCTTTCCATAGCTTCTTTCCGATCTCAATTTGGAGTTCAGATGACTCCAGAATTAATCCTGGAAGTTCACAGTCCTTCCTAGGGCCTAGACTTGATCTGGGCCCAAGGAAGGGACGGCCCAGATTAGTCGGGCGGAAAGGCAGGCAGAACGAACCAGGGGTCGTCGGGCGCGTCCGCTGGGAAGAAACGCCTAAGCGTGACTGCGGGACGTCCACAGACGCGGACGGGACGAGCGGAACGCCCGTCGTCCGCGCGCCCGCAAACCGGGCTGTCGCTGGGCGCGTCCACTCGTCATTTCTATGGACGCGCCTTCTTTGCACTTGAGCCGACACCCCACGCGTATCGCACGCGCCGTTCCGACGGTGCGTCACGCGGGCGTCTTGGGCGTCGTTTGATCTGGAGATCGGACAGTCCCTTCTGGACCGTCCAATCAATCCTCTTGCAATTGAGGGCCCAAAAGGACTCCGATTTTGATGAAACTTCTACCCTAGGGGTTTTGGACCCTTATGGATCGATTGGTATAGTCAGATTTCTCATCTGAGCACTCCATCATCCCTAATTAAGGGTTCTGTTGTTGACTTTATTTTTATCTTTTTATTACCAAAATTAATTACAGTAAAATAAAAATTACATAAAACAATACTAAAAATATATGAAAAGGATTTCCACTTACTTGATTGGAGAGAAAACCTGATTTATATGCCCAATTTAAAAAAATACCTTGTTGATGAAGATATAGCCTAAAATCCACCTTTCTTGCAAATACCGTTGTTTGAACCGTTGGATCTTGAAATTTCTTTGGGATTTTGTAGAATAGATGTGTTGGGATGTTTTGGACGGTGAAATTTATCAAATTAGATCAAGAACAGAGTGCCTAATTGAATTTAGGTCTCTTGTTCTAATCTAAAAAGAAAAACAAGTTGGAAAGAGATCTAGCTCTTGGAAATTTTGGGGTTTTGAGAGGGATTCTAAATCTAATTTTTCAAGGAGATTGAAGATAATTTCGTGGGGATTTTATGAGGATTTTTGGAATATTTTTGGGGTTGTATTTATAGGCATTTTGGGTCTTTTTCCATGATTATAATATGTTATTTTTTTAATATAAAATGGCATGAAAGTCTTCAATGCTCCCATGCCTAACTTTTCTTCCCCATGACTAGCTGATCTTTGTTGACCCATGTTTCACATGGGCTGCTGATCAAATTGGTTGTTGGGGACGTGGTGGTCCCCATGTGGGCCCCATGTGGACCCCACATGGTGTAAAAAGTTTGTTTTGCCCTTCATGCATAAAACTTTGGGTTTTATTCCCATGATCTCGGATTTGAGTGTACTTAGTGGTATTGGATTCGTATTTCTTAGTACATTCTAAATTTTGATGTTTCATATTTTGATTTTTGGAATATTTTGATTTTTGGGTAAAATTACTATTTTACCCCTTTTGTCCAAAAAATGAAAAACTTAAGGATTTCTCATCCGAATTCGAAATTTGTGGTGCTTACAATCATGTTGAAGGGTTTGCTAATTTTAATTTCAATTTTACATGTCTTATGATTTGATTATACTTTTATAAAAAGTATATTTTAAATAACCCTAATATTTCAGCCCGAAATATCTAAAACTCAAACTTTATTGATTTTTCTCAATCAATTTACAAAAATTGGGGTTATTACAGTGAAATGCCTTATGATATGGCATGATGAGATGCCAGTAATCGTAGATTACTGATACTACCCAAATAAGGGAGTATTTCTATTAGAGTCTGGATAATTTATCAACTCAGCATAAGCTGGATATGATTATGTTTTGAGATATTAACTATTTTTCATGGTTTTGACTGTACATATATATCTATACACAGTATACCGTATTTATGCGTAAGGATGTATATATATGACAAAGTAAAGAGATTGCTCCATGAGTATGAATAATGGGATTATGAAGTATTAGGATTATACTATCAAAGTTTTATGCTTCTTGAATCCCCTACCAAGCATAGCATGGTGAGATATTGTAAATGTTTCAATGTTTACAATATCTCAGATACAGAGAAGGAGAATTAGGAGCTCAAGACTTAAGAAGACTTGGAAGAATAATCAATCAGGGTATATCCCTTGAAGACATGTATTTTATTTGAGAGCATTGTATTGTATTGAGAGTTTTTAATGTATGGTAAGGTTTGAAGTTTGGATTATGTAATTTGGACAAGTATTGTACTGATACCTGGCTATACTATGAACCACTGGATGGATTCTAGAATTTAATAAAAATATATTCCTTCAATGGAATTTTATCTTGTACAAAAATTCTACTTATGTTATCTATGAAGTGATGACTTGGGTTTTTCAAAATAAGTTTTAAAGAAAAGAATTTCAGCTGCTTTGTTTTGTGATTTTTTTTTTAATTTTTTACAAAATATGTTACAAAAACTCTGGTCGTCACAGTTAGTATCAGAGCCATTCATCCAGTAACAGTACAGTACCCTTATGTCCAATATAAATATGACAATCCAATTAGAGGATGAGAAATTGTGAGTGAATAAGAAGTAAGATAGTATTTAATGAGAATGAGTTATGTGATCAACTCATTAGTTAAGAATGGGCATAGGAAGAGTTATGTGATTGACTTATTAGGTGAGGAGTTAATGTAATAAACTCATGAAGTACTAGTGGAATCTAAGTAGATATTACTTAGTGAAATAACTAGGAGTACTACTTAGTAAGTTAATGATATCAATATAGGGAATAGTAAGTTTAGAAGCAAGTAAGGAAAACCTTAGAATAGAGGAAGATGTAATGTATGATATCCAGGTATGACCTAAAATCTTAAATAAAGATACTTGTAGAAATAAAATACATTAATATAACTATTATTAGGTGAAATAATGGAGATTAAGAGAAAGAGATGATAAATTGGAAAAATAGGATGGAAAGGAAAAAGAAGGATAAAATCCAACCTTTATAGGAAATGTGAAATAGAAAGTTATGAGAAATAGATATTAAAGATAAAACCTTAGAATTATTATAAAAATTCAAAATTAATAATAATAAATAATAAATATAAATGTAAGAGTTACAATTACTACATAGATGTAGTATTATGACAATTAGTTAAAGAATTTAATCATCAAAATAGAGATGATCTTATTTGAGAAGAATTTAAGGAGATAGGTAAATATTTTCAAAATTTGTGAATGAGAAGAGTTTTAATAAAGATAAATAAGGAGATAAAATTTAGAGGATTATTGATTCAACTATATGATAGAATTGAAATATGGAAATAATTAGGGACTATAATTTGCATTAATGATAGAATGGAAAGTGAAGACCTATAAATGAATATGGATATTAATATGATGAATTTAGGAATATTGATTCTACTTATATGATAGAAATGATTGTATGGAATACTGATAGGAATTTTGGTCTATGAGTAGATGCCGCCAAAGAGAGTCACAAGGTAGACACCTCAAAATACTCCAGAAGATAATATGGAGAGATTAACAATGGACAATGTGGAAGAGATGGTAACAAGAGTATTGAGGAACCTTCTTCCTCACAGTCAACAGCCCCAAAGTTCATCGCCTCCAGTAGAAGTACCAAGTACTCAAGCTCAAGCTCAGCCAGAAGTGGGACAAATACACCAACATCAAATACTCCCGCACTGGTACATGGCCAATCTTCCCTTGTACCAAGTGAAGAAGCTAGGAATTCTCCATTAGCCCCAGAAGAGGTTGACAAAATGATAGAAAGGTTTCAAAAGATGGCTATGGGGTATAATGGAAAGCGTGAAGTTGTGAAGGTTGAGGAATGGATATATGAAATAGAAAAGACTTTCAGTGAACTATGCACTCCTCTAGAGTTGAAGGTAAAATTTGCCACCTATCTATTAAAATAAGAAGTTGTACTTTGGTGGAGATCAGCTAACAATACCTTCTTCTCAAATTCTGAAGATAACACATGGGAGGAATTTAAGGAAGTCTTTAACCATAAATATTTTCCTACTCATGTACAAGCAAGAAAGCTGATTGAGTTTCTAAAACTTAGACAAGGAAACATGTTAGTGGTTGAGTATGATAATAAATTTATATAGTTAAGGAGATTTGTGACTCATGTGTGTAACACTGAAACACATACAGTGAATCGGTTCATGGAAGGGTTGCACTAAGAGCTAACGATGAAAGTAATGTGTAGTAAACCCATGACTTTGGTAGATTGTGTGGAGATGGCATCAAAGTTTGAAGAAGAATTACAAAATAATCAAATCACTAAATTTGGGGGAGGGAACTATAATCAATGGTCTTTTTAGAAGGGCAAGAGACCCTTAAACAATTTTGGACATCTAAGAAATCATACAAAAAGAAGGCCATGTCCCAAATGTAGAAGGTTCCACCCTAGAAATATGTGTCCTACTCCAATACATCAAAGGCCCCTTATCAGATGTTATAATTGAGGGGAAATTGGGCACATTGCCAACAACGGTAACAAACCTTTGGCAATTAAGGAGGTCAATTTGGAGAATATCCCTTAGCATCAAGGAAGGGTATTTGTTATCATCGATGGCCAGGTTGAACCATCCAAAGGAAAGATGAAAGGTACAATGTTTATGCCTTATAGTGATGCAAAAAATTTCTTTATTATGGATTTACATAAATCTATCCTTGGAAGATTGTTATGAAGAACAATAGTTAAAATTATAGAATCAAGCAATATGTCATTTTGGTAGATAGTCTAAGGATTGCACATATTGGGAAAAATATGCCAAAATTATATATGTTGAAAAGGAATGAGGATGAGCAATAGAAGTTAGAATAGAAAAGTATGAAGTATTGAAAGATTAGTGAAAATGAGGAATAGAAATTTAGTATACTAGTCAAGAGAAATAAGATGTTGTGAACAAAAAGGTAACTCGATTTAAGAGTTATTAATCCTTTTGAAAAATTTAGCAAAGAATCAGGATAAGTGATTAATGTATTAGCATTATTAGTGAGATGTGTGTTATGTCCCAAAAATAGGATTTTTACCTTTAAGAAGAAGATAACATGAACTATGAATGAAAGGAAATGGAGGTTTCCTTAAGTGGCAAGGCCGCATGCGCTAACTTATGAATGAGTTACTAAAAACTCATAAGTAAGTTGAAATGAAAATTTTGAGGACGAAATTATTATAAGGGGAGAAGATTGTAATAACCCTAATTTTTGTAAATTGATTGAGAAAATCAATTTAGTTTGAATTTGGAGAAATTTTGGGATGGAATATTAGGTTATTGAAAATTCTCTTTTTATAGAGATTAAAATATGATTTAAAACTTAAAAATTATGAATGTACTTGAAAAATTGATCGAAATGACACTAAGTATGTTCAATTCCTAGTTAAAATGAAAATCCTTCAATTTCATTATTTTTATGAATAAAAGGGTAAAATGATAATTTTAACCATAACCGAGATCTGAGACATCAATATTTAGAATGTACTCAGAAATACAAATCCAACACCACTAAATACTCTCAATTCCGAGTTCGGGAGAATAACTTAGATTTTTCTCTATAAAAGGGCAAAATGGTCCTTTCACACCCCATGGGGCCAACAAACGAATCCAACAACCAGAAAACATGTAATGAGTGGTCAAACCACTAATATCTATTAGTGGAGAAGGAGATGGTAGGGCAGGATCCAATGTTAATTTAATATTTAAAAGAATTAAAATATAATAATTACAAGTAATTATGAAAAATGAAAAACATCTATAAATACACCTCGAAAAATGTTCCTTAAAATTCACACGAAATCATCTTGCTTACTCTAAAAAACCAGATCTAGATTCCTTCCAGAAATTCCAAAACTCCCAAAAATCTCCCTTCTTGCACTTTCTCTCTCCTCTCTCTAATTGGAACAAGAGACCTAAATTTAATTAGGCACTTTGTTCCAAATTGAATCTAAAAAATCCCACCATTCAAATTGTCCTAAACTACCTTATTTACAAAACCCCTAAATCAATTTCGAGATCCAACGGTGCAATCGATGGAAATCATAAAACAAGGGACTATTAGGCTATCTTGTCATCAAAGGGTATTTATTTCAAATTGGACTTCAAATCTACATTGTTTCTCTAATTAGGTAGGTGCAAACAATTCATATACTTATTTCATGTTGTTTTATGTAATTTTTATTTTTTTTGTAATTAGTTTTCGGTTAAAATTTATAAAAATAAAGTAAGAAATAGAACCCTTCAATTCTAGATGATGGAGGGCTCGATGAAAATTTTGAGCTGACCAATCGCTCTATAAGGGTCCAAAACCCCTAGGGTAGAAGTTTCAAGAAATTTTATAGAGTTTTGAGCCTTTGATTGAAGAGAATTGATTTGATGGTCCAAAACGAACTATTTGATCACCCAAATCAAATTGGGATTTGTGGGATGCGCTGCGAAACACCATATGGAGGCACACCTTGTGGGACCATCTCTGGGCGAGCGCACTACGTTTGATGCCATTCCAACAGAATGGTTGCGCGATAG
Source organism: Warburgia ugandensis (assembly GCA_035236585.1). Lineage (NCBI taxonomy): Eukaryota > Viridiplantae > Streptophyta > Magnoliopsida > Canellales > Canellaceae > Warburgia > Warburgia ugandensis. The sequence goes on along the minus strand of CP141132.1, from coordinate 28,645,689 downwards.
CACCGGTCCTGGGGGAGCACATCACACGTGTGTCTCAGTGATGGGCACGTGGCAACTGTTCCTCCTGACCGTCCACCTAACCAGATCTGGCTGATCAATCTGGGCCGTTCATTTTGCTGGACCCTAGGAAGGATTGTGAACTTCACATTGCAATTGTGGAGTCACTTGAACTCCAAATTGAGATAGAAAAGAAACTATGGAAAGTTTATAACTTCTATTTTCTTCTGAAATCATAAAATTTAGAAAATTCTTCGTGAAACTTTCTATATTTAAGAATTAAAGTTCTAATTTTCATGATCTTCAAGATCTGAGATGATCAGATCTTGGGGATCTAATTTAATGATGACATAATGTTGAAATCAAGTGATATCCATGGTTGATTTGGATAGATCTAAGATAAATTAAGGGATCTACCCTTTATGGTAGAAAAACCTAAAAAATACAAAGGGTCCCACTTGATCAATGAGATCAAGTATGATCAGACCTTTGGGATGGATTGAATGAAGGATATTATGATGGAATCCATTGAGGTCATGAATTGAATGTGTCAAAAAACAAAGGGATATGATCTTGGACCTTAATGGAGTAAAATCTCTAAAATTAATTAAAACCCTTGATTAAAAGAAAAAGACGTAAGATCTAATGGTTGGATTATAAGTAAAAGCTTTAATTATGAGAAATGGGTTAGCTTGAATTATGCATTGATTTCATTTGATTTATTTCATGAATATAGGATCCACGACATATTATTTTAGTATAACTTCATTTCAAATGTCCATAAAATTATTCATGAATGATGAATTGTAACTTAGGACCATGCTAGGATTTCATGTTAGATTAGACTATGGTATGAGATGGTACCTTAGGTCCATGATAGTTTAATTTGAGTTTATTAGATGAAGTACATTAGTTAGAAATCATGTAATCTTAAGTACGTTGTACCATTATCATTAGGTTGTTCAATTATGTAGTTTTATGCTTTAAATTTATAATTCATTTATGGTTAAATTTTATTAGTAGATCTAATTGTTAAAGTAGTTATGAGATAAAGAGCATACAACACTAAAAATGGAATCTAATGAGAAAGTAGAGTTTCATGACACAAATAAGAGTGAATTATTTGACTTAGACTTAATTAGTAAGGGCTATAGTTAGTAGGACAATATAAGGATTATCAGATCCTTGGCCCAAACTAGGAGAATAATAAACCCCAAGAATGACATTTTAAATGTTCATGGACTTAATTAAAATTAATTAGAAAGAGTACGTAGGGTTAACATGCTCATAGGAACCTAATGAAAGGTTGAGCTAAGATCACTCTAGTGAATGTTGAACATGGTGGTTAAGTTTCTAATAGAGCCTCGCTCTTCCCATACCTTCCGTTGACATTTGTGAGGTCTAATCTCCTCCTTACATGAGGATTGAAGTAACCACTTTGTGTTCACCTATTCAACTAGTAAGCCTTGACCAATTGGAAATAAGAGGAGCAGTTTAGACTTAGGCTGAAATAAGTTATCTTCAACCAGTAAAACATTAACTAGTTGAATAATAATAATAATAAGAGCATAAGAGGTTATAAATTATTTAAACCTAATAAAAATTGTAAGTAAGATAAGGATGATCAAACAAGATCCATTGGATCTTGAATGATCAAAAACAATAAAAAGAAATAAATACTTCTTGATGATATATATATATATATATATTGCTTGCAACTTAGATCAAATTGAATAGAAGATCTTAGATCAAATAGAAGATCTAAACCCTTGATCAATTATGATTCAAGGAAGAGACCCAAGATCATCCTCCTTAAGGATGATCAAACAACTAAACTTAGATCAAAGAAGAACTGAATGATAGAAGATCTAAGTCCTTGATGTTTATCAATAAGTATAAATTGTTGATCAAAGGATCTATGGAAGATCAAGATCAATGAAAGGAATAGACAAAGACTTAAAATAGAAAATACTTAGATCTGAATGATTAGAAGATCATTCTAACCATCAGATCTATTGATTAATAGGATAAACACTATCTGAGGAAGATAGATCATGATAGGACACAAGATCTAGATCCTTTATATCAAAGGACAAGATTAGACAAAGAATATAGATAGGATAAAAATTATAGGATTATTCATATTGTATATATATTGATAGTATGTATGGATTTATAGATTACATACATCAGTCAAGATCATGGAAGATCTGAAGAGATGGATCACTACTTGAAGGTAGGAGGATTTTATGAATGCATCTATATGCGAAGTACATGTTGTATACATGATCTTATATTTGGAAATGTTGACAAGTATAATGTAAATACTTGTATTGAACCCATTGAAAACCCTTATGATCTAACCAAAACACATATGAAATGGTTAAGTTAGAATTGAGGAAAACCCTAAGTGAATAGGAAACTAGAAAGTATTCTATCCCTAAGTAAACAGACAGATCATCTGATACGTATGAGAATTACTTTACATACAAGCATGGAGTCTTGTCGTTTTATCTTAAATAGGCATAGGCCTAGGGATGCTATGCTAGGAGAGTTAGTAGGGTTTGGCCACCTGTTCTTAGAATCTTGTTATTATATGGATACCAAGCCTAAATGAGGCTAAAAGTCAAGTGGGGCAATTATAGGAAGGCCGCCACTGTGACAACCATGGTCCTCCCCATACGAACATGGATATTGTGATTTCCACCAAGGATGGTATAGGTGGATTATTGAGCAATTATTCGGGCTTGCTGATACGGATTCTTATTGCATGCATAGTAGTCCTTTGAGTATTTTTGCATTATGATGCATGGCATAGTGAAATGCCTTATGATATGGCATGATGAGATGTCGGGTAATCATGGATTATTGATACTACCCAAATGAGGGTGTATTTCCAACAGAGTCTGGATGATTTATCAACTCAGCATAAGTTGAATATTATTATGTTTTGAGATATTAATTATTTTTCACAGTTTTGACCGTATGTATATATCTATACACAGTATATCGTATGTATGCGTAAGGATGTACATATATGACAAACTAAAGAGATTGCTCCATGAGTATGAATAATGGATTATGAAGTATTAGGATTATACTATCAAAGTTTTATACTTCTTGAACCCTACCAAGCATAGCTTGGCGAGATATTATAAATGTTTTAATGTTTACAATATCTCAAATACAGAGAAGGAGAATTAGGAGCTCAAGACCTAAGAAGACTTGGAAGAATAATCAATTAGGATATATCCCTTGAAGACATGTATTTTATTGGAGAGCATTGTATTGTATTGAGAGTTTTTAATATATGGTGAGGTTTGAAGTTTGGATTATGTAATTTGGACAAGTATTGTACTAATACCGAGCTATACTGTGAGCCACTGGATGGATTCTGAAATTTAATAAAAATATATTCCTTTAATGGAATTTTATCTTGTACAAAAATTCTACTTATGTTATGTATGAAGTGATGACTTAGGTTTTTCAAAACAAGTTTTAAAGAAAAGAATTTTTGTTGCTTTGTTTTGTAAATTTTGTTTTTTACTATTAAGGGCCCTGCCTTTGAAAATGTATTACAAAATGTGTTACAAAAACCCAGGTCATCATAATTAAGTAGTAAAAACAAAATAAAATTTCAAAATAAAATTTATTAAATAAACTAAAGGAGGGGGTGATCCCATCAATCAAAGTAGTAATTGGTGAGAGTGAGGATTATGTGCGTGATAATGACAAGGAGGGTGCTTGGGTTTAGAAACTATATGTAGTTGGGGGTATGTGGAATGTATTAGTGAGTTGCATTCTATATATAATTTTATATTTATAATTAGCTCTTTTGTTCTCTAAGTTTCACACACAGAGTTCCTCTTTTCTTTACTCCATTTTCTTAGTTTTTCTTACTCATTCCTCAAATATCCAAGTTAGTTCTTCTTTGGTAGTGACATCTAAGAGAAGAAGTGACTTACATCCTTGCTTTCCCTCTTCACATTTCACGTTTTTTTCCTTCGATTTAGGCATAAGTCTTATGCATCTTTTTCCATAGATTAGTTCCACATTCTAGCCATCTTTTCTCTTGAATTCTCTTTTGGGTTTCACTTGCATGTTATCTTAGTTTAGATTGAGAGCATTAGAGGTTTTTTTTTATTAGATTTGAATAAAGTTTTACGCTCTTAAAGAGTGCACCATTTTTTGTTAATCTATACATGTTCATGAGCACCCCTTTTTGATGTTCTTTGAAATTCAATCAATAAAATTATTTGAGGATTATTGTTCATGATTGTTTCCATCATTTAAGGACTTTATATCTTGAGTTTTATCTTGCATAAATGTGCTAGTTCAATTGCTTTCCATGCTTTAGTGCTTAAAATCTAGAATTTTTCCATAAAACTTTATACTTAGTTACCAGTAATCAATACATCTTACTTGCTTGATTCCTTAAGAACCCACTTAGATTTTTATGTTGCTTAAGTAATACTCTAGCTAGATCACATATTTTTATGCCTCTGGTTTTAGAATTTTTATCATTTTCTAACTCATGAACCATGTGCACCATCTCATGGATCATGTGCATGGCATTTGGGTAAAACTCCTTTTAAGTGGTTGATTAATCATTGTTTAGATAGTTTAGTTTTCTAGTTTAATTTTTTGATTTGTATTTTAATATTAGTTTAGATTTCATTGGTTAATGGTTTGCATCTTAGTTTAAATAGTTTTTAAATTTGGTTTTGGGAAGTGTTAAATTGAGTAAGTTTCCTTAATTGTAGTTTCCATTTACACACATGTTTCTAATTACTTGTTAAACCTAGTTAGATTTCATTAATTACTTGTTTTTGTATGTTAGTTTATTTTAGAAAGTTCCATTTTTACAAAGTTTCTAATTTTAGTTTAGGAAAGTCTCATTTTTAACAAGTTTCCTTTAGTTTAAGTTTCTTAGTTTCATTCACTCTATTTTTGTAGTAATCACTAATGTTGAATGCATGTTAGTTTCTAATTCCATTGCATACTTTATTTTTAGAAAGTTTCTTTTAATTGTAGTTTCTAGTTTCATGCATATTTTCTTTCTTTTGTTGTTTACTTTCTAGTTTAAGTTCAAATCCAATTTGATCTCTCTCTTTGGCAGAAGTTAAACACTTTAAATGAGATCCATCTAACATATACAATTTTATGAGATTCCTAGTGGGATCAACCTCTCTCATGTGGAATACTACTTTGATTCAGTGCTTCTGAGTAATTTTAAACCTACACCAAGTTTTTGACGATGCTACTGGGGAATCATAATGGATTTGTGATTGGATCTTTATTTGGATTATTTATCTTTAGTTGTAGTTGTAGGTTGCATTAGATTATGGTTTTTTCTTCATTCTTACATATTTTGTTAATTCCTCACAAATTGTCAATCTTTTTTGTTTTGTGCAAGTTGAATTTGGCAAAAGGAGTGGCGATGATCTTGTGAGCCAAAGCTTCATCAAATTTTATTGCTTTCGTAGATTATATTTTTTCCCCTTTTTGAGTGAACTTGTAGTGATGCTGTGACCACTCGGGTTTTTATAACACATTTTGTAATACATTTTACAAAGACAAGGCCCTTAGTAGTAAATTTTTTTTGTAAAACAAAGCAGAGGAAATTCTTTTCTTTAGAACTTGTTTTGTAAAACCCAAGTCATCATTTATAACATAAGTAGAGTTTTGTACAAGATAAAATTCTATTGAAGAAATAAACTTTTATTAAACTTTAGGATCTATTTAGTGGTTCACAGTATAGCCGGGTATCATTACAATACTTGTCCAAATTACATAATCCAAATTTCAAAGCTCACATACAATAAAAACTGTCAATACATATAATGCCCTCAAATAAGGTACATGTCTTCAATGGATATACCCTGATTGATTATTCTTTCAAGTCTTCTCAAGTCTTGATCTCCTAACTCTCCTTCCCTGTATCTGAGATATTGTAAACATTCAAACATTTACAATATCTCAGCAAGCTATGCTTAGTAGGGAATTAAATAAGTAAAATTATTCATTTATGTCATAAACATGATCATGGATCAATCTCATCTCTATAACCTTTCTTTTATCATTTATGTACATCCTTATACATAATGTATATGAACAAATTCATCAAAATAATGAAAACTAAGAATTCCCTTTTTCCTAGGAATATTGGTAATATACAATTATCTGGCTTTTCATTATACCATATATAAGGCATCTCACTATGCTTATCTCATGTGTATCATAGTGCAAAATAAATCAAAGGACTACCATGCTTGCAGTCTAATCCATACAGTGCATTCAGATAATTGCTCAACATTCCACTCGCACCATATTTGGTGGAAATGTAAAATCCATGTTCGTATGGGGGGACCATGGCTATCACAGTGACGGCCTTCCCATAATTGCCGCACCTGACTCACTGCCTTTCTTAAGCATGGAATTCATCATCAACAAATTTTAGAGAACGGGTGGCCAAACCCTCATAACTTCCCTAGCATAGGATCCCCTGGCCTATGCCTATTTAAAAAAAGAAGCCATAAGCCTCCATGCTCGTATGTAAAATATTTCTTATACGTATCAAATAATGTGTTTGTTTATCTAGGGCTAGAATATCTTCTACTTCCCTATTCACTTAGCGTTTTCTTCAACTCTACACTTAACCATTTCATATCTATTTTCTCATTATTTAGTTGGATCATAAGGATTTAGCACAAGGTATTTGCATTCTACATGTCAACATTTCTATACATAAGATCATGTATTCAACATGTATCTTTCGTATAGATGCATTTATAAAATCCCCCTACCCCAATAGGGTTTTCTTACTACTTGAAGTTTGCCATAGTCTTGATCAATGTATATCTATCAAATCATACGTATAATGTCATCTTGCTATCCAAAGGTATATACTACATGGTTTTTTTATATGATCAAGGGTTCAGATCTTCTAACCTAATAAATCTATATAACAAGTATATTCCCATAATAATAATCTACTCTACATTTGTATTTATTTTCTTGTGTTGTTTTTGATCATTCAAGATCTCCTCTTGGATTCTTGTTTGATCATCCTTATCTTATTTACAATTTTTATTAGGATTAGTTAATTTGCTAACCTTTTATGTTTTTATTATTATTTCTCAACCAGTTAGTGTTACTCGTTCGAGGATAATTTATTCACTGCTAATTCTAGACAACTCTTGTTATTTCCAATTGACTAAGGCTTACCAGCTATAAACTACTCAAAAAGTGGTTACTTCAATCCTCATGTAAGGAGGTGTTTAGACCTCAACAAATGTCACCAAAAGGTGAGGGAAGAACGAGGCTCTATTAGATAACCCCCTTAACAACAATGTTCAGCGTCCACTGGAGTGACCTTAGCTCAACCTTCCATAAGATTCCTATGAGCTTGTAAACCCTAATTTATCTCTACTTGTTTTTTATTAATGTACATGATTATATATAATGTCATTCATGGATGTGTATTATTCTCTTAATTTGGGCTAAGGAAATGGTAAACCATTCTTTAGATTATTGTATAGTCCTTACTAATTAAGTCCAAGTCAAGTCATTCCTTCTTATTTATGTCATGAAACTCTAATTTCTCATTAGCTTACATTTTTTGTGTTTTATTGTCTTTATCATAACTAATTATCAATTAACTCTACTAAGAAATATGACAATAATGAATCATAAACTTCAAAGCATAAAACTAATATAAATTCAATAATTTAAGGATAGCAACACTATGTAACTACTATCATGATCCCTAATTAATGAAATTAAATTAAATTAACGTGATCTTAAATCACAATTCCATTACCATCTTAAATGGAAATCATACTATAGTCCATACTCAAATTAAACTAGCATGAGCCTAATTTATATATTACTTATCCTAAGGATATTTAAAGGAAATCATGCATGCTAACATGGCCCTAAGATGGTTAAATCTAACCATCTAATAACATGTAGATCATTTATATCAAAATAAAGAGATAACTTAGCATGGATCCTATAATCATGCCATAAATTAAAGTTAAAATGAACCTAATAATTAAATTAAATCATACTAATCAATATACATCATTAGAGGCTTTTAATATGATCCAACCATTAAATCTTAAGTCCTTTCCTTAAATCTAGGGTTTTTACTTTATTATAGGTTCAATGATCATCTTCACATATTTTTGTCATAACTGATCAATGATCTTACCGAATCTCATCATTATTAACTCCATCCAACCCATCCATAGGGTTTGATCATGCTTAATCTTACTAATCAAGAAAGTTCCTGTATAAATTTTAGGTTACTTCTATCATAAAGGGTAGATTTTTTAAATTATCATAGATCTGTCATATTAAACCCTCAATTTCACATATCCTTATCATTGTAACATAAATAGATTAGATCCTTAAGTTCTGATCATCTCAAATCTTCAAGATCATGGAAGTATGAATTATATTTTCTTTAAACAGAAAGTTTCTTACAATATTTCATGAATTTTATTATTTCATATGAAGTTAGACATCATAAGCTTTCCATATCTCCTTTTTGCTCATGATTTGGAGCTCAGATGACTCCAGAATTCAAGTTTGAAGTTCACAGTCGTTTTAACAGGCCAAATTTGATCTAGTTGTTAGAACAGGACAAAATAGGTGGAACCGGTCATCCCACCTGTTTTACCGATGAACACTTGTGGAAACAGGGTGGTGACCTATAAATGGTGAGATGATCCAGATCGGACTGTCAAATCACCATCCCCTTTTTCTCCTTTAAATTGGGCCATTATATCTCCACGAAATTGATTGTTATTTTCTACTTAGGGTTTTGAACCCTTTTGAATCTACTGAACATCTCAGAATTTTCATCGAGCCCTCCATGATGCAGATCTGGAGGGTTTTTCACTAGAACTTGATTTTTTGAAACATTAACAGAAAATCAAATCTAGTGAAATTAAAAATATAAAAAATGACATAAACTGAATATTGGATGATATCCTCCCACTTGATTTACTCAAAATTGATGAATTGATGCCAAAATAAATAAATCTTCACCGTATGCCATAACACACTAAATAAATCTTGGTTGTCTTTTTTCGTTTATTGAACCGTTGGATCTTGAAATTACTGTGGGGGTTTTGTAGGTCAAGTAATTTAGAACAATATGGTTGTTGAGATTTGTGAAATTTTATTTGGAATAGAGTGGCTAATTGAATTTAGGGCTCTTGGTACTATTCTAGAGAGAGGAGAGAGAAAGAGGGAAAACGAGAGAGATTGGGGGAGATGGGGGAGGAGTTTTGCTCTAATTTTCTGAGGGATCTAGGGGATTTCATGATGAAGCAGTGAAAATTTTCGTGAAATTTTCATAATTATTTATACTCGAGTTCTTGAATTTTAAATTAATTTTTCATAAAAATCTCCTTCTTTCTTTTTATTATTTTATTTAGGGGTGGAGTTTGCACCTTGAAATTTTCCTCCCCTACAACCTGGTAGTACATTGGTCAATTATTGTTGCTTCCAAAACATTGGCCTACTTTGTGGGCCCCACTTTCATGTGAAAAGACTATTTTGCCCTTTTATTCATAAAAATGAATATTATTTATCCAAACTCGGATTTTAGTGTACTCAATGGTGCTAGAATCAATTTTTCTATTACCTTTTGATTTTTTAGTTACATTCCAAATATTCAAATTTTAAATCTTGGTTATGGGTAAAAATGACTGTTTTACCCTTTTATGTAGAAAATTGAGATTTTTCATTCTAACTCAAAATTTAACGAAATTAGTGTCATTTGATTTGATTTTTAGTGTACATTCTTAATTTTTAAGTTTTCACTCATTATTTAATCTCTATGAAAAGATATTTGCTTTTAACCTAATATCCTAACCCGAGTCTTATGAAGTTTCAAACTGTGATTGATTTTCTCAAATCAATTTACAAAAATTGGGGTTATTACAATCTTCCACCCTTACAATAGTTTCAGCCTCGAAATTTGTAACACTACAACTTATTTAAATAAATTAGGGTGTGACTTCCTCATTTCTACTTTTGTTTCCCATGTGGCTTCTTCAATAAAGTGATGTTGCCACAAAACCTTAACTACGGAAATTGTTTTGGTTCTTAACTTCTACTCTTTGTCGTCCAAAATACGTATTGCCCTTTCTTCAAAGGTTAGGCCTGGCTTCAATTCCTCTGGCACACTTTGAAGTATATGCGTATCATCTTGTAGGTATTTCCATACTTTAGAGAGTTGAGGTGGCAAAGCAAATTTGTAAGCTACTAGACCAATTCTTTTTACTATTTCAAATGGACTAATGAAACTAGGGCTGCGTTTTCCTTGGTTTCCAAATCTCATGGCCCCTTTAACTGGTGATAGTTTAAAAGATACGTGCTCTCCCACTTCAAATTCCAGATTTCTACGTCTTTTGTCGGCGTAACTCTTCTGATGACTATGTGCCGTTAACAACCCCTTCTTTATCATTCTAACCTTGTTTGTACACTATTCCACAAGTTTTGACTTCATTAGTTTTATTTCTCCAACTTCACTCCAACAAGTTGGTGATCGACATGGTCACCTAAACAATGCTTCATATGGTGCCATGCCGATACTAGTTTGAAAACTACTATTATACGCGAATTCTACCAATAGAAGATGTTCACCCCAGTTTCCTTTACAGTTATATGCACATGCCCTCAACATATCTTCTAGTGCCTGTATAGTTCTTATTGACTGTCCATCTGTTTGGGGATGAAATGTTGTACTGAACCTAATAGAAGTTCCCAACGCTTGTTGTACACTCTTCCAACATCTTGAAGCAAATCTCCCATGTCTATCAGAGATGATGGATAATGGAATCCCATGAAGACTTACTATTTCTTTTATGTACAACTTAACTAGACTATCCACTGACACTGATTGATTTTGTCTAATTCGAAGGAAATGTGTTGATTTTGTTAATCTATCCACAATAACCCAAATCATGTCATGAACTTCCCTTGTCCTTGGTAATCCTACCACAAAATCCATAATGATGTTGTCCCATTTCCATTTTGGAAGTTCCAATGTTTGTAACATTCCAATTGGTCTTTGATGTTTAGCTTTTACTTGTTGACAATTTAGACACTTAGCCATTAATTTCCCTATATTTGTTTTCATGCCTTCCCAACAAAAGTTTCTTTTTAAATCCTAATACATCTTAGTACCTCCTGGGTATATAGAAAATTTGGATTGATGGGCTTCTTGTAATAGTTCTTTTCTCAATTATGTGTTTGAAGGAACCACTAATCTCTCCTAAAAATCTATCCCTCCATCTGTACCCTTACAAAGTCCTGTCTTTCTACACAATTCCTAAGTTATTATATCAACTTCTTGGGCTTTAAGAATTCTATACACAAAAGCTAATTTAATGGTGAAGTTTGTAAGTACAGCTCTTGTCTGTCTACTTAACACATCAGCCACTATGTTCACTTTTCCAGGATGGTATTAGGTGGTGAAATCATAGTCTTTGATGTATTCCATCCATCTTCTTTATCTCATGTTTAGATGAGCTTGAGTGAAGATGTATTTAAGACTTATGATCTGTGAATACACTGAATTTTTCTTCATACAAATAATGTCTCCAAATTTTCAAGGCAAATGCTACAACTGCTAACTCTAGGTTGTGTACTAAGTAGTTCATTTCATGCTTCTTCAATTTCCTAGAAGCATAAGCAATGAATTTTCCATTTTGCATTAGTACACTACCTAATCCTTTGCCTGAAGCATCACAGTATATTTCATAACCCCCACTACTTGATGATATTGTCAATACTGGTGTGTAGTCAATCTCTTCTTTAATTCTTGAAAACTATTCTCATACTCCTCTGTCTAGGTAAACTGTACCCCTTTTCTAGTTAATGTAGTCAAAGGAAGGGCTATACAGGAAAATCCTTGAATAAACTATAGTAGTATCCTACCAATCCCAGAAAACTATGTATTTCTGTTACTGTCTTAGGTTTTCCCCAATTCATGACTGCTTCAACCTTGCTTGGGTCCACTTCTACCCCATTCTTAGAAATTACATGACATAGGAAATTGACTTTCTCTAATCAGAATTCACACTTACTAAATTTACCAAATAATTTATGTGTCCTGAGGGTATTTAGTACAATTTGTAAGTGTTCTTGATGTTCTTTGATACTGGTAGAGTAGATCAATATGTCATCAATAAATACTATCACAAAATTGTCTAAGTATTCCTTGAATATTTTGTTCATCAAATCCATAAATACTGCTGGTGCATTGGTCAGTCCAAAAGACATAACTAGAAACTCATAATGCCCATACCAAGTTCTGAATGCTGACTTGGGTATATCCTCATCCTTAATACGCAATTGATGATATCCTAATCTAAGGTCAATTTTAGAAAAGACCTTAGCAGATTGAAGTTGATCAAAGAGATCATTAATGCGAGGTAAGGGGTATCTATTCTTTACTGTTACATTGTTCAACATTCTATAGTCGATGCACAATCTCATGGACCCATCCTTTTTCTTCACAAATATCACTAGTGCTCCCCATGGTGAACTACTTGGTCGAACGCACCCTCTGTCTAACAACTCTTGTATTTGGCTTTTCAATTCTTTTAATTTTGTTGGGGCCATTCTATGGGGGGCTTTGGAAATTGGAGTTGTACCAGGAATTAATTCAAGGGTAAACTCAATTTTCCAATGGGGTGGTAATCCTAGAAGTTCTTCTGGAAAGACATCTGTGAATTCCCTGACTATATCAATTTCTATTATCTTGGGTTGTTCAACATCCAAAGCAACCACTATTGCTAAAAATGCCTAACATCCCTTAGACATATGTTTGACAGCTTTCATAGCTGATATGATTGATTTGTCTAAGTCATTGTGTTTACTATACAATACTAATACTTCCTCACTAGGTATGCTAAATGTGATTTTCTTCTTGTGACAATCCATTGTTACCTAGTATTTTGCTAACCAGTCCATACCTAGTATAATGTCAAAATCTACCATGTTGAGTAGAATCAAATCTATATCCATTCTTTTACCCAGTACTTCTACAGGTACAGTATGAAGGTATTCTTTTACTCTAACTATTTTACCAATTAGTGTTGTTACATCTAGATTGAATCTTAAGTTTTTCATTGACAATTGTATACTAGATGTAAATACACAGGAGATAAAGGAATGGGTAGATCCTGAATCAAACAATACTTTATCATGGGATCAGATACTAGTAATGTACCTTCTATTACTATATTAGATGTTCCAACCTGGACATCAGTAATAGCAAATACCCTCCCTTGGGGGCAAGGGACATTATTTGGTTTTGCCTCCCTAACTGCTAATGGTTTGTTGTAGTTTGTAGACATGTGTCCAAATTCTCCACAATTGTAACATTTGATCAAAGGTTGTTGTTGTAAGGGAGTGGGGCATATATTCCCAAAGTGGAATCTTCTACATTTAGGACAAGTTCTTCTTTTGATATGATTCCCTTGACTTCTTGGAGGTCTAAAGTTGTTGAAGGGTCTTTTTCCCTTCTGTAAAGGCCTTTAGTTGAAGTTTCCACCTCCTCCAAACCTAGTGGTTTAACTCTTCTTGAACTCTTTTTCAAACTTAGAATCCATTTCTCACAATCTTCCAGAGTGGTGGGTTTAGTACCCATGACTTTCGCCTTCAACCCTTCGATGAATCTGTCCAATGTGTGCATCTCTATATCACAAACATGTGCAGCAAATCTCTTCAATTGGATGAATTTATTGTCATAATCCACCACCAATAGATTCCCTTGTTTAAGTTCCAAGAACTCCTTCTCCTTTCTTGATTTTACATAGATAGGAAAATACTTATGATTGAAAAATTCTTTGAATTCCTCCCATGTAGTTTCTTCAGAATTTGGAAAGAAGGTGTTGTTGGTTGACCTCCACCAAAATGCATCCTCTTATTTTAATAGATATGTGGCAAACTTGACTTTCAATTCTGGAGGAGTAGGTAATGCACTGAAAGTCCTTTCTATTTCATATACCCATTCCTTCGTCTTCTTGGCATCACCCTTGCCATTATATCTGATAACCATCTTTTGAAATCTCTCCATCATTTTATCAATCTTTTCCGGTGCTAATGAAGAATTTCCAACTCCCTTACTTAGCACAAGGGAAGATTGCGCTTGTACTAGTGTGGAAGTATCTAGTGTTGGTGTTGGTGTGATGTGTCTTATTTTAGGATGAACTTGAGCACTTGGTATATCAATTGGAGGTGATGAACTTTGGGGCTGTTGGATTTGAGGAAGAAGATTCCTCAACATTCTAGTCACCATTTCCTCCATATAGTTCATGGTTAATCCCTCCATATTATTCTCTGGAGCATTCTAAGATGTCTGCCATCTACTCATAAACCAAATTTTCTATCAATAATCGATATAACTCTTTGTATCTAAATTTATATTTGGATTGTAATTTCTTCCTTGGACACACTAGGTTGTAACTGTGAATGGATGATTAGCTCTAATACCAATTGTGATGACCCAGGTTTTTATGATGCATTTTGTAATACATTTTGCAAAGTCAGGGCCCTTAGTAGTAAATTTTTTTTGCAAAACAAAGCAATGGAAATTCTTTTTTTAGAACTTGTTTTGTAAAACCCAAGTCATCACTTCATAACATAAGTAGAGTTTTGTACAAGATAAAATTACATTGAAGGAATAAACTTTTATTAAACTTTAGGATCCATCCAATGGTTCATAGTATAGCTTGGTATCATTACAATACCTGTACAAATTACATAATCCAAATTTCAAAGCTCACATATAGTAAAATCTCTCAATACACATAATGCCCTCAAATAAAATACATGTCTTCAATGGATATACCCTGAGTGATTATTCTTTCAAGTCTTCTCAAGTCTTGAGCTCCTAACTCTCCTTCTCTGTATTTGAGATATTGTAAACATTCAAATATTTACAATATCTCAGCAAGCTATGCTTGGTAGGAGATTAAAGAAGTATCATAATTTGAAAATATCATCATAATACTCATTAATCCCATTATTCATTTCTGTCATAAACATGATCATGGATCAATCTCATTTATATAACCTTTCTTTTATCACTTATGTACATCCTTATACATAATGTATATGAACAAATTCATCAAGATAGTAAAAATATTCAATTCTCATTCCCAACTAAGCTAGTCAACTCTTTCAATTGTAAGAGATTAGTATATCAGCTAGTTACTATACTGGGAATTCCCTTTTTCTTGGGAATATTGATAATATATAATTACCTGGCATTTCATTGTGCCATATATGAGGCATCTCACTATGCCTATCTCATATACATCATAGTGCAAAATAAATCAAAGGACTACCATGCTTGTAGTCTAATCCATACAGCACACTTGGATAACTACTCAATAATCCACTCATACCATATTCAGTGGAATGTAAAATCCATGTTCGTATGGGGGGACCATGGCTATCACAGTGGCGGTCTTCCCATAATTGCCCCACTCGACTTTTTTGCCTTTCTTAGGCATGGAATTCATTTTCAACAAATTTTGGATAGAGGGTGGCCAAACCCTCATAACTCCCCTAGCATAGCATCCCCAATCTCATGCCCATTTAAAACAAAACCATAAGCCTCCATGCTTGTATGTAAAATATTTCTTATATGTATTAGACAATATGTCTGTTTATCTAGGGCTGGAATATCTTCTACTTCCCTATTAACTTAGGGTTTTCTTCAACTCTACACTTAATCATTTCATATATATTTTCTCATTATTTGGTTGGATCATAAGGATTTAGCACAAGGCATTTGCATTCTACATGTCAACATTTCTATACATAAGATCATGTATTTAACATGTATCTTTCATATAGATGCATTCATAAAATCCTCCTACCTCAATAGGGTATTCTTGATCCTTGAAGTCTGTCATAGTCTTGATCAATGTATATCTGTCAAATCATATGTATAATATTATCTTTCTATCCAAAGGCACATACTACATGGTCTTTTGATCATCCTTAAGTAGGATGATCATAATCTTTCTTCCTTGAATCACATATGATCAAGGGTTTAGATATTCTAACCTAATAAATCTATATTACAAGTATATTTACATAATAATAATCTACTCTACATTTGTATTTATTTTCTTTTGTTGTTTTTGATCATTCATGATCTCCTCTTACACATCATCTTGTTAAACTATCATCAAGTTCCTAATGTCCCAATAGTAGGTAGATTTTCCCATCAACAAATCTAAAAAACACGATCGTCATGGTCCCAAAAACCAATGCAATACTCATTCAAGTCATAATCAATCCATGAGAGTAAAGAATTGACCATTTGCACAATAATTTGTATCAATTAATTATTTCTCTCTCTTACTAATCCCATCCATTCATGTCACTATATTCAATCTCATGTCATTGTCATCTACTACAAAGGAATAAAAATGAAGTTCATAAATTCATCAAAGCATTACATATATTTTCAAAGGTATGAATGCATTCAAATAAAAGGATATAATTTATAATAAAAAAAATTACCTTTGATCTTCATTTCCTACAATTTTCCTAATCCAAGATTGTAAAAATGGTTCGGGAGAGGTCCCACTTTGAATTTCAGTTACTGAACTCACCAAAAGATAAAAATAAATAAAAATATAAATAAATCACTTTTGGTTTCCTAGCTACCTGTTTTTTCTAATCATAAAGTATAGGAAAACTAGATTATACGATCATAAACTGTAAGTGGCATGTACTAAAAAATATTTAGCCACCTCAATTGGTTACATTTTGACTCGAGGCTTGAGATCTCTATGAATATTTTGGTCACTTTTCCGAGTTGTCAACTCCTAGGACATGTGGTAATGTGACTTTTTTATTTTTCAAATAAGCACTTTTAGAGATAAAAGAAATGTATATAAAAATTTCCATTAATTTTTATCTTTTGATAAATTCCAAGCATATTCCACATATTACAAAAATGATAGAAAGATATGTCATCCATATAAAAAAATTATCATTCATCAATCAAATACAAGTAAATAATTGCCATGTTTTTGAAATAATAAATGTAAAAAAATTCCTTTTCTCCTCTCCAACTCTGCGGGGCCTCTAAGCCTAGCTTGAATGCTCAAGTGCCTCATTGGGATGTCCTCTCCTCTATGGTGGGTCCCCTCCTTGCCCAATGCACCCTCCATAGCCTTCAAATCCTTCACGAGCAAGGCTCACCAGTGGCTAAGAGTGAAACTGAGGTTGGGGCTACATTAGCGTTGGCTAATCACCAAATGGACCATCCTTACCAACTCTAGCTACCATAAGTGCTCTCTGCATCATCCCTCCAGATATGGAGCCTATGGCTCACGGGGAGAATGTTTAACATGGAAAATTAGAATGTCAAGAACTCTAAAAGTTAATTCTTTTCAAAAGAGACAAAGAAGGCAAGAGAATGAGAAGTGAGATAAACCTTAGTGTTGAGCTTCTTGGCGTGGTGCCTGTTCACCACATCTAACCAATCCAATGTCTTCACATCCTCTAGTGGAAATTGAGACACTGAATTAATAAAGGGTCAAGATTCAATTGAGATAGAAAACATAAAGCGAAAATAGTTATAAAACTTACCTGTTGCTTAGCCTCCAGTTGGAAGATGCGATGATTCTTAATATAAGGCTTAGGAAGCTAGATCTGTTGATAATCCTTGAGAGTGAACTCACACACACTAAAGCTTAGAGGTTGCATTGGTGGAATCCTTCACAAGCAAGATAAGGCATGGTAGTACTGCATAGGTCGCAACCCCTAATACTAAAAAAAAAGTCTAGCAAATCAATGTCAAACTACTTAAAACCCATTTAGGGATTAGAAACAATATCTCTCCAGTGAGTTGGCCCATGATCTCAGTCCAATGAAACTCCCCAAAATCCCAATCTTGGAAAAGTGTCCAAATCCACCTCTCGTAGTCCTTGGAAACTAGGAACATGAGAAGGATCTAACAGTGCTAGGCTCACTAGAGGCTAAGAAGACTTTGGAACTCAATCCTCAGTGAGGAAGGAGACCCAAATCTACCTGTAGATCCTCTGTGATGGATACTCAATGATCTTTGTTTTGAAGATCATAAAAAACTACACTTGATCAGTGTGACCACCCGGGTTTTCATAACACTTTTTAAATCCAAAAGACATTGACTTAGCGAGCTCGATTTCTAATAAAATTATTTTTAAAGTATAAACAACTGTGAAAGAATCTTTTCTTTTAAATTCATTTTGAAAAACCCTGAGTGTCATTTTTCTTTTCTCAAAAACAAGGATTCTCGGTGAAATGAGTGCTCATTTCTACCAAAAATCTAGCTGAGTTTCCTCTATTTTTCGAACATATGACATTTAATGCATGCCATTGCGAATTACCTAATAAACATTTGTTGAAAATTTCAAAACATTAATGGAGGTTGTCTCCTTTTCATACATTAGACTAAATAAAGACAAATCAAATCCAACAAAACACACCTAGAAATCCACATCACAACCCAATCACATAAGTTATCCAAACTTCTCAAAATTATATGTATAGCAGTCTCTTTCCCATTTCTGATAAAGTACAAACATAAACTAATTATTACCTGCCTAAGTCAAAAGCTTTTCATCAGCGTACTCCTATCAGTAAGCTCCTACTTCTTGGGAATCCTTTGCTCTAAGGTATTGTAAACAAATACAATATCTCAATAAACTTGCATTTGTGTAGGTGGAATAAGAAGCAGTTGTATATAAACAAAATCATGATATTCTATATAATTTATTTTGTCCATGCTGAAGCATGCCCTAATATTTAATTATCATTTAGGTTGAAATAATTCAACATTCATCAGCATCATAAATTCATGCCAAGATGGAAAAACATCAATGCATTAATACTAAAACATATTCTTGAAATGCAAGTATGTGGTCACATGTCAAACTCACTAATCATTTTCATTTCTTGATATCAGTCTTTGCTCATACAAGCCATTTCCCATTTCCCATTACCAAATACCAACACGTTGCTGCATGCATCAAGTACACAACAGACAATATTATCATCTTTGGCGCAATGAGTTGATGTAATGGGTTAAACCCAAAGGCACACCAAACCCAAAGACACACCTCAAGGCTTTAATCCTAAGAGATCAGTAGGTTGTTTAGCCCGAAGGCCCACCCACATCATAATGACTTCGTGGCCCGCCCACATCATAATGACCCCTCAGAATGCATCAAACTTCCTAAACAATGGGGCTAAATTTTAGGAACCGGTAGCTTGTCCAACCCAAAGGGACGCCCACATCATAATGACTCCTTGGCCCGCCCACATCATAATGACCCCTTTCACTCATATGAGTCAACTCACAAGTTTTTGGTATCCGTCTTATATTTTCTCACATAATTCACAATAATGTATAGCTTTTGCATGAACAGTTTAATCATGGTTAACTTTCAGCATGCACATTCATCTTACTTTTCATATAAAGTAAAAAGACTTGTTTCAATACTCAAAATTCATATACAAATACGCATATAGCAAAAATCTTAGCAATCTTAATTTCACCTACCTTAACTGGTGCTCTTCTAGTTCACTGAAGTGAATACTTCACTCAGTTTGCATATGCACTCCCAATTAATCACGCCCCTATAAGATACAAAACACATTTAAATATATAATTCTAGGACTTCTCCTAACTTTTCGAATATGGAAGCTTCCACTAAGTTTGTCCCTGGCACTGGTTGTCATAAGGCAAGTTAGTAATGCTTATTACTATAAGGGTGTTTCATTAGCTATTGGTTGAAAGCTAGCTGAATGACAACAGTTACTGGATTTCCAATCCATGCCATTGGCCATGGATTGGCAATCCACATTCATCTTAAGTAACTGTAAGTTGTTTTTATTGTCCAATGGCCTTATCTTGCATTTTTCCAAGTATCTTAACTTATTAGAGGTTAGGGTACATTATGGTAGTATCTAACCACCAATCAAAAGTGGCAGGTCCTTATTTTTCTACTATCCAATCAAACAATTTTGATTTTTAGATCAATTTCAATCTAAAATTTTCAATTATGCCATATCCTAGTGATTTCAGTGCTCTAAAACTCATTTGTGGTGTTTGATCGTCGATCAGACGTCAAAAGGTTACTATATGAACAGTACCCGATCAGACGGCTGAGATAGTCTGATCAATTTTCGGCCTAGGTCTAAAGCTTTTGTGTGATCAGAGTTACATCATGCACTAAATTACCTATCCCTACACTTGGATTGGGGATTGGATTATCCGTAATTCTAGATTTAGCACAAAAATGCACGGATTCCACAAAATTCATCAAATTAAGAGTTGGGTTTTGTATATCTCACCTATTATATGCATTTTTGTGTGTTTTTTTTTCCTCTTTGGAATGAGCTGAATTGGCTCAGATTTGTCATGAAGCCCTCCAAAGCTAGCATGCAAAGATCCCCTTTTCAATCTGGCACTCAACAATGCATGGATTGTTCCAAAATCTTAGGGTTTTGGTTCCTGCTCGCGTGCTGAGGAGATTGGTCGGCTCGATTGATGATTCGAGCTATCATCTTCTTTGACGAGGTTTGTGAACCTCGGCACCCAAAGATAGGGGTGGCAAAATATGACACGACACGATAACATGACACGAACTCGACACGAATTTTGCGGGTTTGGGTTGAGTCTTATCGTGTTCGTGTCATTTTCAGGTCAACCCGAAAACGACACGCCAAAAATCATGTCGTGTTCAGGTCAATCAACATGACCCATCGTGTTGACCTGTTTGACATGCAACCTATTTATTTATTGTGAACTAATAGTAATATAGGACGATTCATTTGGAACCATCTTATATTACAATATGATATGTAATATAGGACGGTTCATCTAGAACTGTCCTATATGTAACATGTAATAGAGGACGTCCTCCTATACAAGTACATCGTAACATGTAATATAGGACGGTTGCTTTGGAACCGTCCTATATTGTAGTGTCATAAGTAATACCTCCTACATGAGTATATGTTACATTACAATATAGGACGGTTCCTTTGGAGCCGTCCTATATTGTAGTGTCATAAGTAATACCTCCTATATGAGTATATGTTACATTACAATATAGGATAATAGGAGGTAATGTAACATATACTCATATAGGAGGTATTATTACTTATGACACTACAATATAGGATGGTTCCAAGGGAACTGTCCTACATTACATGTTAATTACAATATATATTACAACCATCTTGATTGATGGTGATTGGATAGGCTTGGGGCCTTTGCGCAGCCAACCAGATCTTTCAGTTCCTGCGATACTCTAACTGCATTATGAACCTTTCCAGCTGATAGCAGTAATACAACTATTAATAGTATAGGCGGTGCACCAAAAAGAACAAATGGGCAGTCAAATTCGCTGATATGATAGCAGTAGTATAGGCGGTGCTCCAGCTACATTATGAACCTTTTCATATCCAAACAGCTACTGAATAGCAAAGGTTTTGGGTTGTTTAAGTGAGGTGACGGTGATTGGAAGGGCTTGGGGCCTTTGCGCAGCCAACAAGATCTTCCAATTCCTTCTCAATATCTTTTGTATGAAGTCAGTATACCTCCGCCTAATCAAGTGTCGCTGCAATAATGGACCTGTGTTGTTTGAATTTATCTTTTGTCGCGCCATAATTTATATATTAGAGCAGTAATATAGGATGGTTCTTCTGAAACCGTCCTATATTACTATATTATTTATTTAATCGTGTTATACGAGTCGTGTCGTGTTGACTCATTTAATAATCGTGTTGTGTTCAGGTTATGGATTTTTGACACGATTATTATTCGGGTCATGTTCATGTCGACCTAAACTCGAAGCGTGTCGTGTTTGTGTGGACACAAACACGACCCGCCAACCCGAATTGCCAGGCCTACCCAAAGAAACCTAACTCCTATTTTTCCCTGTTCACTAGCATGGCAGACTTCCCTGGCGAGCTCTCTCCTTCCTCTTCTTCTTCCTCTTCTCCCTCTCTTCCCTCTCTCCCCTTTCCTTCTTCCCTTTTCTCTTCTTCTCTCCCTGTTTCTCCTTCTCGTCCGTTTCCTGGTTTGTTGGGTTTTTGGGAAAAGACAGACTTGATAGGTCCTCTTACATTGGGGGTACTAGTATTAATTCTAGTCCCCCTTCATTTAATTTTTTTTTTTGGCTGTTGTTACAATTAGTGTCCAGCCTTGAGCATTCATATATTAAGGAACAATATGCCATATCACATTCACATTATTAAGAAAGTTGTGAAAACCTGAGTAGAAAAGAAAGCAAACATGGAATAAGATTCTCATATCATCCTTGGATAATTAGGTAGAAATCATCCTCCAATATCCAATATTTGTTAGTTGCCTTGAAGGTATCATGTAAGTAGGGAGATATGATAGAAATAGAGGATCTATTAGCCTCTTACCTTTCTTCCACTTCAGTTGAAACTTAGGGAAGTGGAGAAAAACCAACTCTACAAAGACTCACCAATTCAAACAAACCAAATGTTATAAAATGGAGAAAGAAATGAAAAAGTTCTTAGGAAAGTCACCTTTAGTTGAAACCACATGTTGATCATCAAAATACTGGTAGTGGCAGCATGTGAAAACCCTCATAGAAAACCCTAGTAGGCAATGTCTACTAGTCTATCCTAAGAAAGGTCTCAAGAGTTTTAAAAAGGCTCATCTGTCATAGCCAACATCTTATTCTTGAATCGCTTGTGAAGAGTGAATCTATTAGCACTAGCAAGTAGGTCATCATCAATATCTTGACACCTCTATACCTATGGCCTTGTCCTTCAACTGCTTAGGAGTCTCTACCCATAGGTAAAATCGAACAAAGTCCAAATATTGAGCATGCCACTCCATACAAGCATTGTGGCATGGCACAATAGCATACATGTAGGCCAAAAACAGTGGAACACTCCATGAAGACTGACTAGGGAAGGCATCCTAAAGAACCACTCTAAGATATGATCATCTAGCCCACACTTGGCTGCAAGTATTTTGGTGCCACCAAATCTTAGCCCACTCAAGTGAGCAAATTCATATGGAGGGAACACCAACTCAAAGCTAGGTAGAAAACATGGCCCAACTTTTTGTCCAGTACCACTCAATCAATGTGTATCCTGGTGCTTTGCACACTTGACATTCCAAAATGTGGATGAACTTTTGAAATATCAAGACATCCAGGATAGCTTGGGCCTAGGGTATATCTAGATATTATAAAACACTAGCTTTGTAATAAAACGATCTACTATGGGTCATCATCCAAGGAGTCTGAATTTTTTTTTTTTTTAAGTATTAAAAATAAATTGATTTTTTTTTTATTCTTTAAAGTTTTTATGGTTTCTAGTTTGAACTTAGGATTTCTAATGTAAAAATAAACATTCTAAGCATAATTTCTAAAAGAACAAAAAAAAATTGGCAATGATTTCTAGCTAAGCATGACTTTTGACAAATTCATCCTTCAGATCAATAATCCAAGAAATTTTGAATATATTTGTGGAGTTTAATCAAGGTTTTTCATTCCAGAAGTGAGGAAATTGAATAGTATTTAAGCTAGGAAATTAGATTTTTCTTAATTTCTTCATGTTTTAGTTTTAATTGTTTCTTTTTCTGTTCTTCCTGGAATTAAACTTCTAAAATTTCATTGGTAAACTAAAGATGAATTTTGAATTTTTTTGTTAATTTTTTTTCAATTTAATTGAATTGTAAATAATTAAATTTTATTAAAAACTCCAAAATTTTAAACCGAGTCCCTGTGGGATCGACCCGTATTTGTATAACTATACTATAATAGCCCAGGCACTTGTGAAAAACATTAACAAGTGTTTGACACTATTATTGGGGACCCGCAATGGAGATTTTATAAAATTTAATGAAAAAATCCAAAAATTCAAAAAAAGAAAAAATATTAGGAAGTGCTTTTTTTTTTTTTTAACATTTTAGGCATTTTTAGGTGCATATTTAATATTTTATTTTAGTGCATAACCACTTTATTTTCTAAATTTGCTACTAATTGTTATTTTTCTTTCCTACGAAATTGTCAAGTGGAGCATCATCAATTAAATAGATTTTCTTTGCTTTCTTAGATTATGAATTTTTCTTTTTTTTGAGTAAATCTTGTAGTGAGGTCCCTTTGTAATTTGTATTTTTAATTTCAATTTTTAAAGGGTTGTAATAATATAAGGCATGGGAGGGATAAGGTGGCCCACACGTGATCTTATCAGGAACCCCATTATAAGTCTTCTCACTCATTTATTTTCTAGATTAGGGTTTGCATTTAGAATAATTTTACATTGGTTGGTAGTTTAATTGCATATAGAAAGCAGACTTTATATTTGTTGCATTTTAGGGTTTGCATTAGTTTATTGCTTTTAATTGCATCTTAAGATACATCTAATGCTTTAAGGTGAATTATATGATGATAGAATTGCCATGGTGTATGAAAATTAATTAGTAAGGGCACCCGACCCCACAAGATCAAGGGTGGATTTCATCACCATTCCTTGGCCCACCTAGGATAATCACCTCAAGCATGTTACCCTACAATTCAAATCAAATTAAAATCAATTAAAAGAGACCTATAGGGCCATCACACGATTTATTGTCACTCTAGTGACTTTTGAGCACTGTGGTTATTGGGGGTTGTCTAACAAAGTCTCACTCTTCCCTCACCTCCTGTTGACATTTGTGAGGTCTAAACGCCTCCTTACACGAGGGTTGTATTAACCACCTTGCGCAGAACCTAACTGGTAAGCAATAATCAAACATAAAGGAGAGGAGGAGCACTAGATTAGGCTAATTAAAAGCACTGTCCCCACAAAAATTGAAGAAAATTAATATATTGCTTATTAGCCTAAGGTGTTTGACTGTGCCTTTCGCTTACATCACATAGAGTTAGAGTTAGTATTTACAGTAGGACATTTTAGATTAGGAATAGTTCATGCAAGGGCATCGATCTCAGAACCTTGAGCTATTACCTTTAAGCCCAGAGATTCAATGCATGCAAAACCATAGGGAAAGAAACATAGTTTCTATCCATATGGCTGAACCACTAGCAGAGATTGAGCGCAAGACTATTAGAGATTTTTATGCATAGCTCCAACTTAATACCCCATCCTACATAGCTTTACCTCCCACTAATGCTGACCACTTCGAGTTAAAGCCGGGAGTAATTCAATTACTCCCTACTTTTTATAGTCGAGATTGAGAAGACCCATACCTACATATCAAGGAGTTCCTTGATATTTGTGCCACATTTAGGTTCTAAACTTTTTTGGATGATTCGATTAGGCTTAGGTTATTCCTTTTCTCACTTAAGGACAAAGTCAAGTCATGGCTTAATTCCTCAGAGGTATGTTCCATACATACATGGGACTAATTGTCTAAGAAGTGCCTGAACAAGTTCTTCCCTGTTTACAAAATAAATGCCTTGCGTTGCAAAATTACAAATTTCCAACAAAGGGATGATGAACAATATTACGAATGTTGGGAACGGTGGAATGAACTAATGCAAAATGCCCTCACCATGGATTTGAGAAATGGTAGCAAGTTCAATACTTCTATGAGGCATTGACGCCTCAAAATAGACAAATGATGGATGTAGTGAGTGGAGGGACCCTCATGTTAAAAGATGAGAGTGAGGCATGAGAATTCCTTCAAATTGTAGTTGATAATTCTCAGCAATGGGATTATTCAAATAGGAGAGAAAGAACTAACCAGCCCACTAAGAAAGGAGGTGTTTATGAGATAGGAGTGCATACTGATCAATCCTATAAGCTCGACTCTATCCCTGAAAAATTAGATGGAAGAATAGACAAGCTTGAAACTATGTTTCAATCTTTTATGGCTATTACATTATGCCAAAAACCTCCACAAGAGGTATGTGCTACTTGTTCTAGTCCAGCGTATTTAACCTCAGCTTGTCTATCCAATAAAGTATTTCTTGAACATCTTGTAGACCAAGCAAATGCATTGAATGCATATCACCAACCTAACGATAACCCATATTTTAAGACCTACAACCTTGGATGGGCTAGGCATCCCAATTTTTCTTGGTCAAAGAATAACCACAAAGGGGGGCCATCTGTAAATCCCTATGTCCAAAAATTTTCTCTTAAAACTACAATTCGCCATCAGCCACCTAGCTTTCAACAACCTCTACAACAAAAGAAACCATATTTAGAGGAAAACATCCACACCATGTTTGAACAAATTGTAAAAGATAATGATTACTCTAAAAAGGCCTTACACCACTTGCAAAATGAGAGTAGACAGTCAGCCAATGTCAACTCTCAAGCCATAGCCAAGCTAGAGATGCAAGTAAGCTAGTTGTCGACTAAATTACATAATAGAGGAAAGGGTCAGTTTCATAGTCAACCCATCCCTAACCCTAAGGGTCAATTTGAGATAGGGTCAAGTTCTCAAAACCTTAACCCTCATGAGCATGTCAAGTCCATAATCACCCTTAGGAATGGTCATCAAATTGATAACAAAGAAGGGCAGACTAAGGAAACTATAGAAGAAAAAGAGGTAACAAAAATACAGGAAAAAGAGAAAATACAGAATAACCCTGTAGAACCTATAGTGGAGGCACCCTATGTGCTTAAAGCCCCTTTTCCCCAATTACTAAATAAAGCTAGGAAGGGATCAAACTTCAATGAGTTAATGAAAGTGTTTAAACATGTACAAATTAATATACCCTTGTTCAATGCAATTAAAGACATCCTTGCCTATACCAAATTCTTAAAAGAGCTCTACATAACAAAGAGAAAGCTTAATGTGCAAAAGAAAGCCTTCCTCACCTAACATGTAAGCTCTTTGATTCAACACAAGACCCCACCAAAGTTTAGAGACCCATGATGTCCTACAATCACTTGCGTCATTGGAGATCATGTCATAAATAGGGCACTTCTTGACTTAAGGGCTAATGTTAACTTATTGCCATACTCTATTTATGAGCAACTAAAACTCGGTGAGTTAAAACCAACCACTACCATGCTGCAATTAGCTGATAGATCTATCAAGATACCTCATGGTTTGGTTGAAGGTGTCTTGATACAGGTGAATAAGTTTTATTACCTTGTTGATTTCATTGTGTTAGACACCCAACCTATATCCGACCCTAGTAGTCAAATCCCAGTCGTCCTTGGACGTCCATTCTTAGTAACATCAAATGCCATTATTAATTGTAGGAATGGTGTAATAAAACTCTCATTTGGCAACATGAAGATTAAGCTTAATGTTTTTAATGCCGACCAACAACATTTAGACCTCGATGATCCCTATGATGTCAATTTGATAGAGAGTCTAATTAATGAGATTCATTCACCATTGTCCATCTCGAACCCACTAGAAGCTTGTCTGATGCACTTTAATGGAGAATTTTATATAGACAAGTCTATTGAGGAGATAAATAATCTTTTAGATGTTGCACCACTCATGGATACCTTTAAGTGGGGTCCTTATGTGGAACCACTCCCACCGTCTAAATCTGTCCCCATACCCTCAATAGAGCAACCACTATCTCTGTACCTGAAACCCTTACCTGATAACTTGAAATATTCATGCTTAGGACTAGATGGAACCTTACCTATAATAATAGCATCGGACTTAGATAAAGAACAGGAGGGTAAGCTTTTAGATGTTCTTAAGGAACATAAAATTGCTCTAAGGTGGACAATAGCAGACATAAAAGGGATAAGTCCAGCCATATGCATGCATAGAATACATTTAGAAGAAAATGAAAAACCTTTTAGTGAAACTCAAGGGCGACTGAACCCCCACATGAAGGACGCGGTTAGAGATGAAGTCCTAAAGCTCTTAGATATTGGCATGATATACCCTATCTCTAATAGTACTTGGTTTAGCCCCGTTGAGGTTATACCTAAGAAATTTGGGGTTAAGGTAGTAAAAAATAAGGATAACAAGCTAGTCCCTACTTGCATGACCACTGGGTGGAGAGTTTGTATTGACTATCAAAAGTTGAACGCAGTCATGAGGAAAGATCATTTTCCTCTACCTTTCATTGACCAAATGCTAGAGAGGTTAGTTGGGCATAGCTATTACTGTTTTCTGGATGGATATTCTAGTTACAACCAAATTCCTATAGCACCAGAGGATCAGGAGAAGACCACCTTCAACTGCCCTTTTGGAACCTTTGCCTACAAACGTATGCCTTTTGGGCTGTGTAATTGTGACGACCCGAGTTTTTATATGATGCAATTTTGATAAAAAGGTGAGATCTCTTGTTTTATAAGTATGAGATGCATGAAAATCTTTTTCTTTTTGGAAAACAATCTTTCATAAAAACCCCGAGTGTCAAAACACATTCTCTAATAATTTAGCCATGGCAAAGTTTAAATCAATATTATTCCCAAGAAAGTGTTAGTCGCAGCCCCAGCTATTATAGAGTAACTACAATCAAGTAACATTAAAAGATAAGATAGGGGTTTACTTACTTGTACTTAGTCTGTGTCTCCTAGTACAAACGTTCCTTGCCCTTAAGTATTTACTTTGTATCTGAAAAATGTTGAGGATTGGGTGAGTATATACTATACTCAGTAGGAGCCTATCACTACTAGTTTTATAATGCATGAGATGTTTTAAAATCATATGCTCATTCAAAACATGTGCATGTCTAAATACTCAAACTCAATATCAGTATAAGAATCCGTTATCAAACTGAAATACTAATGACTTAAAGGACCGCATAATCCAAAATTGAAAGTATCATATACATATATATGATAACATCATGATATGCAATAGATGCTTCATGGAGTCCAACTCATGGATCTCTAGTATGGTATGGTCGACCAACCTCATATCATGCTATATGAAATGCACATAAATCATCAAACCATAGGGTCCACTATGCCCACGACCTCCTCACCGTGTGGTCCTCGGGTACCTGAGGACACTCGATCATAGCCTCCACGGGGCCTATGACACGTCGACCTAGTGCCGTGACACCAGTGGTAGCCCCGACGTAGGGACTTGCCTCTTTTTAGGCGTGGTACCCATCCACCTAATAGTGGTAGAGGCTGGGTGGCCAACCCACACCCCTCGGCGTAGCACCCATGAGCTTACAAGCCCAAATCATGTACGATCAAATAAGCCAAAAACCTCTGTTCAAAACCAGTCCTCTTTGGGTCCCTCACAACTGCCTGGCCCTCGGCACTCCAGCGTCTTTTGGCAACCCTCAAGGACATGCAATCTTTGCAAGTACTTAAATCATGCAATGTATGCACTTGTTTACAAAACATATGTGTGCATAATGTATATGCAATCTTTTACGAAACATGTCTATGTACAAAACGTTTATCATATGCATGCTGAATCAAGTCATGCTAAACAAGTAATATACTTATAACATATGTTCTCAAAACAATAATAGATCTTTTAAAAGAATCTAATAGTGATAGAGCACCTACCTGGCTAGGTCGCGTTAACCCTTTTGTCCTCGTACGCTCCTGAACATGGTTTGCGGACTCAAGGTTAGTTTAGCCTATCTTTTATGGGTTTAGAGTAGTTGGGTCTTATTACTTAGGCATTAGGCATCCATCCCTATGCCTATGGGTGTCCCAAGGTCCTAATTGGGCCTTGGTATCCTCAGTTTTCCAAAGTTCTAGTGGTCACGCGCCACCATCCTATTCTAAGGGTCATGACCTCCTTTGATTGGGCCTTGATTAGGGATTTTATAGTTTGGATGTGTCTATGTCGTCGACACAGACACAACGCCTTTTGCGGCACCTCAATCGAAGCTCTAGATCCCAAGTTATAAGCGTTTTAGTGTTGTATGTACATAGAGTCTTCAAGACAAAAAAAGACGGAATGCTAGGGCGCTGCGTGTTTGCGACGTGCGCCCAGCTTCCTTAAGTAACCAAAAGTTGACGCGTGCTAGTGCGCTGCGCGTCTGTGGCATGCACCTCAGCGGGTGCATTTGCAGACGCGGTGTACGCTCCGCCTGTCTGTCTCTTTAGCTGGCGCGTCCCTGGACTCGCCTGTTTGGTTTTTCAAACGAAGACGACGTGGAACGTTCCGTCGTCTGGGGGACCGGGGCATCCTCAGGACACCTTGGTTCGACCCCTGTTAAACCAGTGCGGCCCAGGGAATGTCCCTGGGTCCTTGGTGGCTCTCCTGGGCTCCATTTTGCATGGTTTTTCATGCAAAAACTTAGGGGAATTGACCTTGGAACTATGGGGGAGATGGGTTTTCAGCGATCCTGGACATACCTGGCTCGTTGCTGGGTTTTTCTCCTCGTTTTCCCCTCTAGGTCACTACTTCACCACTGGTTTTCTCCAAGGTTTTGGGCTGCCATTAGAGGTACCCAAGAGCTTTATTTATAGAGCTAAGAGAGGGTTCTGGAGGGGACTCTCACCGCCTTTGAATGGCGGTGGAGAAACCTCCAGAATGGCAGTGATTTCTCCCCAAATCACCGCCATTCTAAAACCCTCTAGAGGTTGAAGACAACGGGGTGCCCGTATCAAAACGGGCACCTGTGTTTTTAGGTTAAGTCGTTTTTGTGAAATTTACAATTTTGCCCCTAAACTTTAAAGGGCCATATCTTGCTCATTTTAACTCCGTTTTGGGTGATTTTGGTCTCGTTGGATTCCTTTTTCCGAGACGCATCTAATGGAACCATTTTTAGGATCAAATTCCTGGGTTTAGTCAAGATGACTAGTGAAATGACCAAAATGCCCTTATCTTTAAAACTGAACTTTTCATTGCTAAACTTAGAATTTTAATATTACAAAATTGGAGTCATTACACCTCCAATCACCGCTGTTCTAGAACCCTCTAGAGGTTGAAGATGAAGGGGTGCTTGTATCAAAACGGGCCCTTGTGTTTTGCAGGTTAAACCGTTTTTTGTAAAATTTACAATTTTGCCCCTGAACTTCAAAGGGCCATATCTTGCTCATTTTAACTCCGTTTTGGGTGATTTTGGTCTCGTTGGATTCCTTTTTCTAAGATGCATCTAATGGTACCATTTTTAGGACCAAATTTCTGGGTTCAGTAAAGGTAAATAGTGAAATGACTAAAATGCCCTTTTCTTTAAAAACTAAATGTTTCATTGCTAAACTTGGAATTTTATTATCACAAAATTGGAGTCATTACAGTAATGCTTCAGTTACATTTCAAAGGTGTATGTTGAGCATTTTCTCGGACATGGTAGAAAGATTCCTTGAGGTGTTTATGGATGACTTCTCAGTATTTGGGTCATCAATTGATGAGTGCCTGCACCACTGAAGTGAGTCCTTGTAAGGTGTCAGGAGAAGTATCTGGTCTTAAATTTGGAAAAGTGCGATATTATGGTACAAAGTGGGATAGTATTAGGCCACATAATATCATCCAATGGGATAGAAGTCGATAAGGCAAAAGTGGATTTAATAGCCAACCTTCCTCCACCAAGGACGGTAAAAGAAATTCACTCCTTTTTAGGACATGCTGGCTTTTATAGACGATTCATCAAAGATTTAGCAAAATTGCAAAGCCCCTATATAATTTACTTACAAAGGAGGCCACTTTTGACTTTGATGAGGACTGTAAGAAAGCATTTGAGCAACTCAAGGCTGAATTGACTTTTGTAACTATTATTCGGCCACAAGATTGGAACACACCATTTGAAATAATGTGTGATGCGTCAGATTATGCCGTTGAAGCTATTTTGGGGCAGTGCATTGATAAACTTTCCCATGTGATATATTATGCTAGTAAAACACTAAATGATGTGCAACTCAACTATTCCACTATAGAGAAAGAGTTGTTAGCTGTAGTGTTTGCTTAGGATAAGTTTAAATCTTACCTGTTAGGGTCTAAAGTTATAGTATACTGGGATCATCTGGCTTTAAAGTACCTCCTTTCTAAAAAGGATGCAAAACCTAGGTTGACCCATTGGATACTACTAATACTACAAGAGTTTGACTTAGAAATTAGAGACAAGAAAGGTTCATAAAATGTAGTAGTAGATCACTTATCTAGATTAATGGTGGAGCACACTAGCGATCAAGGGCTTATAACTGAGTCATTCCTAGATGAACAATTATTGCATGTTTCCCAGTTACCTTGGTATGGAGATATTGTTAATTATCTTGTTATAGGACAAATGCCTAATCATTGGACCACACAAGATAAATAGAGATTTTTAACTGAGGTTAGACATTTTAATTGGGATGACTTGTACTTATTCAAGTACTATCCTGACCAAGTAATTATGAGATGCATACCAGATAGTGAACATAATCAAATCATCTCCTTTTGTCATGATCATGCATGTGGGGGCCATTTCAGCTCTAGAAAGACAGCTACAAAAATTTGCAGTGTGGATTTTATTGGCCTACCATACTTAAGGATGCACATGCTTATTGCAAGGCATGTGTAAGGTGTCAAAGTTTAAGAAGTTTAGGAAGGAGATAGATGATGCCCTTAAACCCAATCCTTGTCATAGAACCTTTTGATGTTTAGGGCATAGATTTTATGGGACCTTTTCCTATTTGTTTTGGAAATTTGTACATCCTAATGGCAGTGGACTACATGTCTAAGTGAGTTGAGGCTATACCCTACAAAACCAATGACCATAAGGTTGTGGTAAATTTTTTAAAGGAAAATATTTTTGCACGGTTTGGTACTCCAAGAGCTATAATAAGTGATGGGGGGAACACTTTTTGTAATAACTTTCATTTTCATAATATAAGTATTCCTTTTCATAGAATTGACAATGAAATCTAATTGCTCTAATGGTTATAGAATGGGTATGCAAAACTCTAGAACTAGAGTTCAAGTCTCCAAAGACAACCTTTTTGGAGAAGTTTCCTACCCAAAACCAAGGATTGTCCAGGTGAAATGAATCTAGAGAATTCAATTAGGAAAGGATGAGGATATGTAAGAGATTAGAACTTAGAAAGGATAGGATAAGAAGGAAAGATAGACCTAGAAATATGATAGGAAAGAAGGATAGGATAAGAAGGAAAGATAGACCTAGAAATATGATAGGAAAGGATAAGAAGGAAAAATGTATCTAGAGATATGGTAGGATAGAGGAGAGTCAACCAAAAACAATTGGCTTAAGAGGGGGAGGAAGGAATGCATGAAACACAGAGGAAGAGAAAGAGAGAAAAAGAAAGAAAGAAAGAAAGAGAAAGAGAAAGAGAAAGAGAGAAAGAGAAAGAAAGAAAGGGAGAGAAAGAAAGAAAGAAAAAGAGAGAAAAAGAAAGAGAGAGAGAGAGAGAGAGAGAGAGAGAGGAAGAAGAAGGAGGAGCCATACATTGAGTTTTTGGAAAAGAAGACTGTAGAAGGGTATTTTTGCTTTTAAGAGTTAGGGGCATGGGATATTCTAAGTTAGATCAGTTTTCAATATGCACGATTTGAGATATTTAGTTCTTTGATAGCATGCACACTTATTGATTTTGTCCATTGGTCTCATGTCTGGAGAATGTGCGCCTTTGATTTTTAAGAGTTGGCATTTCATGATTGGTTTGCTTATTGATTTTTGTACATAATGGCATGACTATTTAAAGTGAGATTGAAACGTGCTTTCATGATAGCATAAGATTTTGTCAACAATGCTTACTTAGTTGTGAATTGCACTTCATTATATTTCATGCATTCCAGCAAACCTCATGCATACGCCCAATGAAAATCTTCATGTACATACTCTCCAATGTCCAATGCATATCCACCATTGATCTTAATGCATATTGCACCTTCCCACTTCACTATATTCTATGCGTTCCAGCAAACCTCATGCATATGCCCAATGAAAATCTCCATGTACATACTCTCCTATGTCCAATGCATACCCACCGTTGATCTCAATGCATATTGCACCTACCCACTTCATTATATTCTATGCATTCTAGTGAACCTCATGCATATGCCCAATGAAAATTTCTGTGTACATACTCTCCTATGTCCAATGCATACCCACCATTGATCTCAATGCATATTGCACTGGTCCACTTCATTATATTTTATGCATTCTAGCAAACCTCATGCATACGCCAAATGAAAATCTCCATGTACATACTCTCTTATGTCCAATGCATAACCACCATTGATCTCAATGCATATTGCACCTGCCCACTTCATTATATTCTATGCGTTCCAAAAAACCTCATGCATACGCCCAATGAAAATTTTCATGCACAAGTTATATTTTTTCAGATTTCATTATTGATCATGTGTTGCCCACTGATTTCATGCTAAATAAGTGGGTGCACTCCTTTTCCCTAGACCTATCAAGATGCTAATATATTTTTCATTACAACCATTGATTTCATAAACATGCACACTTATTCATTCCCTAATTGCATCATAGTGGAATGTTGATTTGTATTGATCAATTCACGATGCGTACACAACTATGGATTTGTTTTGAAATCATATTATTGACTTTGTTTAGATGAAAGTGTGTATTGTGTGGAATAACCGCAAATTCCATGGTTGAGCTCAATTGACAGTGGATGATTCATCTTCTTGAATATTTTTAAAGTAGAGAAGAAGTTTATGATAATGCACATGTGTGTGTGATATCAAAACTGTGATTAAATTCTTAGGAATTATGTATGAGGAGAAATTGACTAGACCCCTGTAGTTTGCTATGTTAAGAGTGCAGTTGGCCACTGACACTCTGAAAAGAAATTTTGATACTTGCTTGAGGTAAAGGCTTCTATGCATTTGGAAGGGTCATGTGACTTTCCATTTAGTGTGATTTGTTCTCCTCCATGAGGACTAGTGTAGGTCGTACAGTATCCACGATCGAATGTAGGCATGAGATATTGGTTCTCTCTATGTGCATAGTAGACGAGATTTGATATGAACATATATGTATATGTCGGTTAACGTCGAGGGATTTAGACCATTTGCCTTTATGGCCTCAGCAGAACGCTGCTATCTAATCTATTTGATATTGTGTGATATATTTTACATATTTGGTACAAACTTTAATACTATGTACTTTTGATTGAGATTTGCAATACTCAATGTGATTTACTGTGGACTTCGAGATTTAACCGTTATCAAGGTTTGGTATTAATTGTGTTTAATCATTTACATCCTAATATCTCCATGCATTCGTGTGTTTTCTGCATGTTTTTATTTGACTTATAATTTCCCACTGAGTGGTTGTACTCACCCCCACCAACAATTTCATGTCAATCTTCTAAGCAGAACTAGAGAATTTGAGGCAAAGCAAGAACTTTGGAGTAGACGAGTGAAAGTATGATAATTAAATTAGTACTTATTTCTTTTAGAATAAGAACATTGAACATTTAAAACAATGAGATGATGAGATAAGTAACTTTTTTATGAATGGAGGAGTTAATTTAATTTAAGTTATGATTTCATTTAAGATTGTTTGGGCTGTGACCAGTGGGTCCTGGTAGTGTTTATTCTTGTAAAATTATTTTGATTATATGTGAAGTTTTAATGAGACACTCGGGCATGGAAGGGCGGTTTTGAAAACTACTATATATGATAGTTTTAAAATAAAAAAAATGTTTAAAAAAAATTACTCAGGATCCTGACCATTTTTAAGAGAATTTGGAAAAGTTTGTTTCAAAAAAACCTAGGTCGTCACACTTTTGTAATAAAGTATTTGAGAACTTAATGAAAAAGTATGGTGTCAACCATAGGATAGCTATCCCATATCACCCTCAGACTAGTGGTCAAGTAGAGGTATCTAATAGGGAAATAAAGCAGATTGTAGAAAAGACAGTCAATCCAAATAGGAAAGACTAGTCTTTGAGACTTATTGACACTTTATGGGCTTATCATACAGCATATAAAACCCTATAGGAATGTCACCCTACCGCTTGGTCTATGGAAAGGCCTACCACTTACCAATAAAGTTAGAGCACAAGGCATATTGGGCTATCAAAAAGCTAAATTTTGAACTAGATTGCATATGATCTGCACGATTGTACAAAGACTGTACATAATCAACATATTCTAAGAAAATCCTTCACACCAGGTCAAAAGGTCTTATTGTATAATTCTATATTGCATATATTCCCAGGAAAACTTAGAATTAGATGGACTGGACCTTATATAGTATGCACAATCTATCTTCATGGGGCCCTCAAGATTGAAAAGGATGGACAAATCCAAAAGGTCAATGTTCAAAGGTTAAAACCCTTTCCTAGAAATGCCTGACCTTGAAATTGATGAGACACTTTTAGAGACACCTGAGTATCATGATCCACCCAAGGGTTTAGAGTTTACATCACTCAACTTCCATATAGAATCCTATGTTTTAAAACATTAGGACAATGTTTCATTTAGGATGGGGGGTGTAGATGCACTAGATATTTTGAATTTTTTTTAGTTTAAAAAAATTTTTTTTGAAAAGAAAAGAAAAGAAGAGAGTTTTTAAAGTGGAGTTCCCTTATTATGATGAGAACTAGATGTTTAGAATTTAGTAAATATACTATTTTCACCTCTTAATGGGAATGCATATGATTAGTTTTGCATGTCATTCATGTGTTGAAGCATTTTATGAAAGTTAATTCTTAGAAACCAATTACACATAGCACATAATCAAGACTAATATAGAAGTATGGCATAGAGACCTTGAGAAAAAGTAGTGGAGACCTATGAGCTAGTGAGAGTTTGAGACCATCTTCTTTTAGAGAGTTATAAGTAATTCCATAAATTCTTCAGCATACATACATTAGTGTGATCGTGTTATCCTTATTTTGGCTAAGCATCAAGAATAAATAGGAGTAATAGCTTTAATTTTAGAAATTTATTGAATATGATAGGCCTTAGGAAACCTCGGAAATGATATAGGCCATCCTTGCTCAACACAGAGATATAAAGTTTACCCAATATAGTATACCACTAGTTAGCCTTTTGAGCCTATTATTAAGCCTTTTCCTTCTTAACCTCATTCACCTTAACCCAGAATAACGTAGTAAAATAAATAACCACTACCCATCTTCAAAATGAGTAGAGTAGAAAAAGTTCAAAAATAGGACAAAAAGTCAAAGAAGTGAGAAAAATTAGATGTATTTCTTTCAAAATAAGAAAGAGAGAGAGAGAGAGAGAGAGAGAGAAGAAATTGAAAAAGAAAGACCAAAATTATGAAAGAGAAATTCACTTCAAGAACAAACCCAATAGAAAATTTGTCATAGTAGATATTCATTAAAGACATCTACTCAAATTTGAACCTTTGAAATCCTTATATCTTTCTTTTCTAAACCTGTCTTAATCCTACATTTCGTCCTAGTTAAAGAGCTATTGATCTTAGGTTGTAATGCCCGAGCAATTTACAATATTTTTAACTAAAATTGGACATTCTATAGAAAATGGATTGTGTTGAATGTTTGATTTTATTTAAAATAGTAAACGAAGGAATTTGTGAGGAAACTTGGTACCATTAGATTTTACTCAAGAAATGGAATCCAACGCCTTAAAAATCACCCAAAACGGAGTTCGTATGAAGAAGTTATAGCTATTTAAAGATAAGGGTATTTCTGGAAATTAAATAGAAAAACGTTTAAAACGACAAAGGGACGAAAAACGCAGGGGGCCATTTTGATAACGGCACCCCCTATTGCCTTCAACCTCTAGACCCTCCCAAAAACCAGTTTTTCCCGATTTCTCTAGAATACACCAGGGGAAAGGGCGGCACCACCATTGAGGGGCACTGCCTTCTCCCCTCTATAAAAATCCCATCTCCCCTCTCCAAAAAACCATGTGTTCTGGCATTTTTCCAGTCATTTGAAACTGGGGTTTCTGGCAAAAACCGGAAACCTGGCCCTTTGTGTTTTTCGGCAACGGCCAGGCCAAGTCTAGCCGGCCATTCCTTTAACCATTCCCCTCTCTTCCCTTTCCCATCTTGGCACCTCTTCACGAAATTCTGGCGACAAAGGATGTTCAAAACCAGGAACGAGGGTTCCACCACCAGAAAAGGGACGTCCCCAGGTAGCCTAGGTAAGCCATTTCTCTTCCCTTACTCTCCGTTTGCTTCCCCCAGGCTAGATCCATGCTGGATCTGGTCCTTTCCAGTCATTTTCCAGCCGGGTTCTTTGCCAGAAAACACCCAAGCCGACTTGGGCCGGCCCTGCATGAACAAAACACCCCAAGCCAGGTCCAGATGACCTTGCACGAGCCAAGCATCCCAGGGATGCCTTGCTCCATGTGCATCTGGGACAGGGTCCCAGGGATGGGCTCTGGGTGTACGACAGTGCGTACACTGTCCCAGGTGCAGCCCTCGGGTGCGCGCGTGACATAGCGCACGGGCCTTGGCTCAACCAGGATGCATGGGGTGCGCTGGGAGCTGAGATGCTCCATGCTACAAGGTGCGTCCGTGCGGTGATGCGCATCATAGCACGTCACTTGAGCATGCATGTACGTGTGGAAAGCGCAGTCCCTGGCACGACCTTTGGGTGCGCACGAACATAAGGCGGTCGCGGTTCAACCAGGATACACGGGTGTCTTAGGAACCAGGGCACGCAGACCTATTGAGACTTTAAAGTTAGATTGGAGGATAAATTATAGAATTTAACTATTGGAAAGTAGATCCATATCATAGGATCTAGCCTGACAATGAATTAAGCAAGGACCATTGACACTAAACAGCAGATTTAGCAGTCTAATAGATTAAAATTAATAAGGACTCCTTGTATCCATTCATACCTAGGAGTTTATAAATGAGACCCAAAGACGGGTTGAGTGATAAAGGACGCGACTCTAGGAGACTTTGAGGTAGGTGCTCTATCGCTACTAGACTTTTTAAAAAGAACCATGATTGTTTTGAGAATGCATGTTTTAAGTATAAGTATATGACTTGTTTAGCATGATTTAATTCAGCGTACATATGATAAATGCTTTATGCATAGATATGTTTTGCAAATAATTGCATATACATTATGCATAGATATGTTTTGCAAACAAATGCATATATTGCATGATTTGTGAGCATTGAGTTTTTGAAAGATTGCATGTCCTTGAGGGTTACTAAAAGACGCTTGAGTGCCCAAAAGACGCTGGGTGGGCAGTTGTGAGGGCCAGGCAGTTGTGAGGGACTCAAAGAGGACAGGTTTTGAAAAATACATTGCGCATATATTGCCAAGACATGTACTACATGCATAGATTGCATGATAAGTGTAGCCTTGACCGATGAGGGTGGGCTCATGAGGGCGGGCCAGAGAGAGTTGACAAGGCTTCTAGGCTGTTAGGCTTCTAGGCAGGGCTATGACTTTGAATGCAATACTAGCATGAGTAGATTTTATGCATTTCATGCATGTTTTGCAACTGATTTCATAAATTGCATGATTTACGACGAAGAAGTGTCATATGTCCCGTGGAGGCATATGACCTTGTGTCCTCAGGTACCCGGGGACCACACGGCAGTGAGGTCGTGGGCATAGTGGACCCTATGGTTTGATGATTTACTTGCATTGCATATGGCATGACATGAGGTTGGTCAACCATACCATACCAGATATCCATGAGTTGGATTCAGTGGAGCATCTTATGCATATCATTATGTTTATGATATATGATACTTTCAACTTGGATTATGCTATTCTTTGAGTCGTCAGTATTCCAGTTTGACAGTGGTTTTTAATATCAATCTTGAACATGATTGTTCGAACATGCACATGTTTTAAGAGCACATGATTTTAAACATAGCATGCATTGCAAAACTAGTAGTGATAGACTCCTACTGAGTATAGTATATACTCACCCTATCCTTAACATTTTTCAGGATAGTTCCATCCATGAGTAGAGGACGCCTATGTTAGTGCTATGAGCAAGTGAATAAAAAATGAGACAATTATACATGTAAGTAAACTCTCAACCCTTTGGACATGCATATGTATTTATTTACAGTTGGGCCGTGTGTTGTGACTGGATAGACCTGGGGAAAAATACTTATGATTTCTGAAGTTTTTCGAAAACTACTTTGGTTGTTGTGAAAGCAAATGACACTGGGGGTTTCAAAATGAGTTTAAAACTAAGGATTTTTTGCTGCATTGCATGGTTTTTATAAAATGGTTTTCAAATAGGGATGCATCCCGTTTTAGGAATTAGATATTGCATTTAAAAATGCATGAGAAAACCCGGGTCAACTGTAACAGAGCCCAGGTTTTATCCTTTCACAGCCAGTCTAACATGTCCAAGGGTCATAGACAATAGAGAAAATCAAGAAGTAGTATAAATTGAAGAAGTGGAGATGATTACTTCTATTTGAGGATTACAATAATAATGCTCAAGGCATTTCACCATAAACAAATAGGTGAAAAAGGAGATGGTTCTAGCAATTGCTTAGATATTGGATGGCTTAAATCCTAAGGATTGTTGTGCAGTGGTGCAAACAGGGAAACTCATATATAAATTAAATTATGATGAGAATGATGAATGAAGATGTTAGTGGACTTGTTAGTAGATGGTTTTGACCTGTAATAGAGTAATATCATCAAAGGTGAGAAAATTGAAGAACCAGATGGCTATCTTACCATCATAAAGAATATCATAATATGAGAACACTATCACAAGGATATGATATAAGTATGATAGGGGATGTAAAAGACAGACTTTGAAGATTTTGATGATAATCTAAGAGGGATAAGCATGCAAGATAATATTAGGAAAGAACTGTGACTCGTACTAAATCACAAAGGTATGGATCCTGAAGGACTTAGCTCAATTTTTGGAGACCTTAATTAGAGTCTTATGAAGAGCAAAGTGCTATCGAATAATAACTACCAGAGTATTATGGAGCAAATTAGAAGATGTATACAAGTGACATATTATGTGATTAAGAGAAACATAACACGAATATGAAAGGGAAATGAATTCGACCGAGTTATGAAAAGATTTTGATGATAATACTAAGGATGATAATAGATCGATCCTAACATGAACTTGTAAGAGAAGTATAGCATGACCAAAATGACAATGCCATTATTAAAACATTGTATGAATTTTTTGAGGCTATAAGCAATTGAGGATTTCAATGATCTTAAGACAGTTTAGAATTTCTCAGAAGCATTCAGTTTATCATATCTGTTAAGTAAAGGAGTAAATGCAGTATCGATTATATGCAACAAAGCACATGAAGACATTAATCTAGGTAGACAAAAATGAGGATTTTTGATGAAAAGAAAGAAAGAGATAGAGATGTAACTATAAGTATTCAATGAAATATTGAATATTCAAAAGAAGAAGATCATGACTTTATGGAGATGCATAGAATTCTATCATCTTGAATCTCATGGGAAGGTAGATCAAACAAATGCAAAGGAATAATACTAGATGAGTTGGTGATCTTATTGTAAAAGAGTATAAAAGAGAGAAAGCATATGGGGTTTAAGACTTTGAGTAGAGTATCGAATTTCAGGAGATTATGCAACAATAAATTTTCGAAGAGGAATGGTGACCAACTAGAAATTAAAATTCTACAAATGGTTTGATATCAATTATTACAATTAAACTCTTATCGGGTCCATTAGCTTATGGGGAACACCAATGGATATAATCCATAAAAAGGAAAATTTGGTGATATCCCACCTTGCCAATAAAGTATATTGAAAAAGGAATTAAGCCGCGACAATGACTTGTCCATTTAGCAAGTAGGGTACCATCAAGGATCAAATTGAGGTCTTACTATCTTGGATTAGAAGACCAGAAATCTTAAGGCCATTATTTAGTCATTACCTTTAGAGTACTGTTGATTAAATAAAGGTATCCTACCCCTAATTAATCAAGTATGTTAGTATCTATGAGTTAGTAGTCAAAGTTATATACTTAGAGGGATATTATAAGTATTTGGACATGAGTTTTACCTAAAAGAAGTATGGAGTAATTTATACATGAATGAAGAAGCATGATCTTACGAGGAGACTATCCTATACATGATGAGAAAAGTGTAGGCATCTAAAGATTTCGAAATAGATGAATTACCACTAGAAACTGGTATTGTTAAACTGGCATGTATAAGAGTATGCATCAGAGTACGCAGCAAAAGCGGCCCTTATAGGTAAGGCCTTATAGAAGGAACAATAAAAATGATAAATTGATGACGAGCCTAAAATTGATTCCTAAAGGGGGAATGCATTCACCAAGAAGTTAACTAAGAGACAAATTACCTTGAAGATGATAATTTATGGAATTTCGAGGATGAAATTCATTTAAGGGGGTAATAATGTAATGCCCGAGCAATTTACACTATTTTTAACGAAAATTGGACATTCTATGGAAAATGGATTGTGTTGAATGTTTGATTTTATTTAAAATAGTAAATGAAGGAATTTGTGAGGAACTTGGTACCATTAGATTCTACTCAAAAAATGGCATCCAACGCCTCAAAAATCACCCAAAACGGAGTTTGTATGAAGAAGTTACAGCCATTTAAAGATAGGGGTATTTCTGAAAATTAAACAGAAAAAAGTTTAAAACGACAAAGGGACGAAAAATGCAAGGGGCCGTTTTGATAATGGCACCCCCTGTCGTCTTCAACCTCTAGACCCTCCCAGAAACTAGTTTTTCCCGATTTCTCTAGAATACACCAGGGGAAAGGGCGGCACCGCCATTGAGGGGCACCGCCTTCTACCCTCTATAAAAACCCCATCTCCCCTCTCCAAAAAACCACGTTTTTCGGCGTTTTTCTAGTCATTTGAAACTGGGGTTTCTGGAAAAAATCAGAAACCCGTTTCTCTGTGTTTTTCGGCAATGGCCAGGCCAAGTTTAACCGGCCATTCCTTTAACCATTCTCCCATTCCCCTCTGTTCCCTTTCCGATCTTAGCACCTCTTCACAAAATTCCGGCGACAAAGGATGTTCAGAACTAGGAACGAGGGTTCCACCACCAGAAAAAGGATGTCCCCAGGCGTCCCAGGTAAGCCATTTCTCTTCCCTTACTCTTCATTTGCTTGCCCCAAGCCAGATCCATGCTGGATCTGGTCCTTTCCAGTCATTTTCCAGCCGGGTTCTTGGCTAGAAAACACCCAAGTCGGCTTGGGCCGGCCCTGCACGAACAAAATCACCCAAGCTAGGTCCAGACGACCTTGCACGAGCCAGGCGACCCAGGGACACCTTGCTCCATGTGCGTCTGGGATAGGGTCCTAGGGATGGGCTCCATGCGTACGACAGTGCGTACACTGTCCCAAGTACGGTCCTCGGGTGAGCACGTGACATAGGGCACGGTTCCTGGCTCGACCAGGATGCACGGGGTGCCCTGGGAGCTGAGATACGCCATGCTATAAGGTGCGTCCATGCGATGATGAGCGTCACAGTACGTCGCTTAAGCATGTATGTACGCATGCAAAGCGCAGTC
This sequence comes from Warburgia ugandensis, assembly GCA_035236585.1. Classification (NCBI taxonomy): domain Eukaryota; kingdom Viridiplantae; phylum Streptophyta; class Magnoliopsida; order Canellales; family Canellaceae; genus Warburgia; species Warburgia ugandensis. The sequence continues at coordinate 28,602,353 of CP141132.1, read as the reverse complement.
CTTGGCACGGCCTTTGGGCGCTCACGCACGTAAGGCGGTCGCGGTTCAACTAGGATATACGGGTGTCTTGAGAACCAGGGCACGCGAACCTATTGAGACTTTAAAGTTAGATTGGAGGATAAATTATAGAATTTAACTATTGGAAAGTAGATCCATATCATAGGATCTAGCCTGACAATGAATTAGGCAAGGACCATTGACCCGAAACAGCAGATTTAGCAGTCTAATAGATTAAAATTAATAAGGACTCCTTGTATCCATTCATACCCAGGAGTTTATAAATGAGACCCAAGGACGGGTTGAGTGATAAAGGATGCGACTCTAGGAGACTTTGAGGTAGGTGCTCTATCGCTACTAGACTTTTGAAAAGAACCATGATTGTTTTGAGAATGCATGTTTTAAGTATAAGTATATGACTTGTTTAGCATGATTTAATTCAACGTACATATGATAAATGCTTTATGCATAGATACGTTTTGCAAATAATTGCATATACTTTATGCATAGATATGTTTGCAAATAATTGCATATACATTATGCATAGATATGTTTTGCAAACAAATGCATATATTGCATGATTTGTGAGCATTGAGTTTTTGAAAGATTGCATGTCCTTGAGGGTTACTAAAAGACGCTAGAGTGCCCAAAAGATGCTAGGTAGGCAGTTGTGAGGGCCAGGCAGTTGTGAGGGACTCAAAGAGGATAGGTTTTGAAAAATACATTGCGCATATATTGCCAAGACATGTGCTACATGCATAGATTGCATGATAAGTGTAGCCTTGACCGATGAGGGCGGGCTGATGAGGTCGGGCCGATGAGGGCGGGCCAGAGAGAGCTGACAAGGCTTCTAGGCTGGCAGGCTTCTAGGTAGGGTTATGACTTTGAATGCAATACTAGCATGAGCAAATTTTATGCATTTCATGCATGTTTTGCAACCGATTTCATAAATTGCATGATTTATGACGAAGAAGTGTCATATGTCCCGTGGAGGCATATGACCCTGTGTCCTCAGGTACCCGGGGACCACACGGCAGTGAGGTCGTGGGCATAGGTGGACCCTATGGTTTAATGATTTACTTGCATTGCATATGGCATGACATGAGGTTGGTCGACCATACCATACCAGATATCCATGAGTTGGATTCAATGGAGCATCTTATGCATATCATTATGTTTATGATATATGATACTTTTGACTTGGATTATGCTATTCTTTGAGTCATCAGTATTTTGGTTTGACAGTGGTTTTTAATATCAATCTTGAACATGATTGTTCGAACATGCACATGTTTTAAGAGCACATGATTTTAAACATAGCATGCATTGCAAAACTAGTAGTGATAGACTCCTACTGAGTATAGTATATACTCACCCTATCCTTAACATTTTTCAGGATAGTTCCATCCATGAGTAGAGGACGCCTATGTTAGTGCTATAAGCAAGTGAATAAAAAATGAGACAATTATACATGTAAGTAAACTCTCAACCCTTTGGACATGCATATGTATTTATTTACAGTTGGGCTGTGTGTTGTGACTGGATAGATCTAGGGAAAAACACTTATGATTTCTAAAGTTTTTCGAAAACTACTTTGGTTGTTGTGAAAGCAAATGACACTCGGGGTTTTCAAAATGAGTTTAAAACTAAGGATTTTCTGTTGTATTGCATGGTTTTTATAAAATGGTTTTCAAATAGGGATGCATCCTGCTTTAGGAATTAGATATTGCATTTAAAAATGCATGAGAAAACTCGGATCTTTACATAGGTAGAGGTAGCCTTAAAGAGGAGATAGAAAGAAAGAATTAAGGTAATAAAAACCCCTAATATTCTTAGTGATAACATCCACTCTTAGGAATCACTTTCATTTGTCTCATGAGCATTTAAAAGAATTATGTGAACCATCAGCTTGTTGGATTCAGTCACAAAATGAGAGATATATGTTTAAACGCCTTATCTGAGAGTATACTTGTGAGGATTTGAGGTCAAGGCATATTTCCAATAGAATGTAAGCATATCCCATCAAAAGTCAAGATTTATGTGAGTGTACACACACATATGCACTTCGAGGAATAGCTCAAATATGATGTCTTTAATATATGTATGGTGAGTAAAATTGTCAAATCCTCTTCATTAAGTTGTGAAAATTTGGTAGAATTGCTACTGAATGAGGATTCTTTGAGATAAAATAGGGGACTTGACCTCACTAAATTTTGTGGGTATATTCACTACAAACCCTCACTAGACATAACTCATCCACTAGGGGTAACCTAGTGGTTCAAGGGCTTGTTGCATGCGCTAAATACAATCATGAGTACCTACAAAAGTGGCACCTTGTACCAGTTTTGTGTAAAATAGTTGTTTGCATGTTTTGCTCAGGACTAGAAAAATGCTGGTTGGGGGTGTGTTAAGTGTTTAATTTTGGCTAAAAAACCCCTGGTTTAGTATTCAATTAGATCATCTAACCATTCAAAATTGCAAAATTTAGCTCAAATTGTGTCACGACCCGGATTTCTATATGATGCAATGTTGATAAAAAGGCGAGATCTCTTGTTTTATAAATATGAAATGCATGAAAATATTTTTCATTTGGAAAACAACCTTTCATAAAAACCCCGAGTGTGAAAACACATTCTCAATCTATTTAGTCATGGCAAAGTTTTAAATCAATAATGTTCCCAAGAAAGTGTTAGTCACAGCCCCAGCTATTAGAGAGTAACTACAATCAAGTAACATTGAAAGATAAGATAGGGGTTTACTTACTTGTGCTTGGCCTGTGTCTTCTAGTACAAATGTCCCTTGCCCTTAGGTATTTACTTTGTATCTGAAAAATATATACTCAGTAGGGCCTATCACTACTAGTTTTATAAATGCATGAGATGTTTTGAAATCATGTGCTCATTCATTCAAAACATGCGTATGTTTGAATACTCGAGTTCAATATTAGTATAAGAATCCATAATCAATTTCAAAATATGTGTATGTTGAATACTCAAGTTCGATATCAGTATAAGAATCCATAATCAACTGAAATTCTCATAACTTAAAAGATCACATAATTCCAAAAGTGAAAGTATTATATATATGATGACATCATGATACGCAATAGATGCCTCATGGAGTCCAACTCATGGACCCCTAGTATGGTATGGTCGACCAACCTCATATCATGCTACATGAAATGCACATCAAACCATAGGGTCCACTATGCCCACGACCTCCTCGCCGTGTGGTCCCCGGGTACCTAAGGACACTTGGTCATAGCCTCCACGGGGCCTATGACACGCCGACCCAGTGCCGTGACACCAGTGGTAGCCCCCTGTACCACATGCAGTCGACGTAGGGACTTGCCTCTTTTTGGGCGTGGTACCCATCCACCTATTAGTGGTAGAGGCCGGGTGGCCAACCCAGACCCCTGGGCATAGCACCCACGGGCTTACTTGCCCAAATCACATAAGATAAGTCAAAACCTTTTGTTAAAACTTGTCCTCTTTTGGGTCCCTCACAACTGCCTGGCCCTCGACACTCCAGCGTCTTTTGGCAACCCTCAAGGACATGTAATCTTTGCAAGTACGTAAATCATGCAATGCATGCACTTGTTTGCAACACATGTATGTGCATAATGTATATGTAGTCATTCCAAAACATGGCTATGTACAAAGCATTTAACATGCATGCTGAATTTATTCATACAAATCACCTGAAAATCAAGTCATATATCCAAAACATATGTTCTCAAATAACAATAGTTCTTTTAAAAGAATCTAATAGTGATAGAGCACCTATCTGACTAGGTCGCGTTTACCATCTTGTCCTCGTACACTCCTGAACACGGTTTGGGGACTTAAGGTTAGTTTAACCTATCTTTGATGGGTTTAGAGCAGTTGGGTCTTATTACTTAGGCATTAGGGGTCCATCCCCATGCCTATGAGTGTCCTAAGGTCCTAATTAGGCCTTGGTATCCTCAGTTTTCCAAAGTTCTAGTGGTCACGCGTCACCATCCTATTCTAAGGGTCATGCCCACCTTTTATTGGGTCTTGATCAGAGATTTTATGATTTGGATGTGTTCGTGTCATCGATACGGACACAATGCCTTTCGCGGCGCCTCAATCGGAGCTCTAGATCTCAAGTTATAAGCATTTTAATATTCTATGTACATAGAGTCTTAAAGACAAAAAAAGGAGGAATGCTAGGGCGCTGCGCGTCTGCGACGTGCGCCCAACATCCTCAAGTAACAAAAAAATGACACTTCGCTAGTGCGCCGGGCGTCTGCGGCACGCACCTCAGCGGGCGTGTCTGCAGACGTGCGATACAACTCCGCACGTCCTTCTCTTTAGAGGGCGCGTTTTCAAACGGCGTCGACCTGCGTCGTCGTGGGACGGTCCTATTGGATCGTCCCGCCTGTTAATGACCTGGGTCTCGTCAGGTCACCTTGGTTCGACCCTGTTAAACCAGTGCGGCCTGGGGACGTCCCAGGGGTCTTTGTGGCTCTCCTGGAGGCCTATTCTCCATGGTTTTTCATGGAAAAACCTAGGGAAACTGAGCCTAGGACTATGGGTGAGATGGGTTTGGGGAGTTTTGGAGCATACCTGCTTCGTGGGTGGTTTTCTCTCCATGTTTTCCCCCCTTGGTCACTGCTTCATGACTGGTTTTCTCCAAGGCTTTTTGGGCTGCCATTAGAGGCACCCAAGAGCTCTATTTATAGAGCTTTTAAAGAGGATTCTGGAGGGTTTCTAACCGCCTTTGAATGGCGGTGGGGAACCCTCTAGAATGGCGGTGGTTTCTTCTTGAAACACCGCCGTTCCAGAAACCTCTAGGAGGTTGAAGACGACGGGGTGCCCGTATCAAAACGGGCACCTGTGTTTTTCAGGTTAAGTCGTTTTGTAAAATTTACAGTTTTGCCCCTGAACTTCAAAGGGCCATATCTTGCTCATTTAACTCCATTTTGGGTGATTTTGGTCTTGTTGGATTCCTTTTTTCGAGACGCATCTAATGGAACCACTTTTAGGACTAAATTCCTAGGTTTAGTTAAGGTGACTAGTGAAATGACCAAAATGCCCTTTTCTTTAAAATTGAATTTCTCATTGCTAAACTTGGAATTTCAATATTACAAAATTGGAGTCATTACAAATTGACCATCCAAACCTTTTTTTTTTTTTTTTTTAAATCAACGGTTAGATGATCATTAGAGCTTATTAGATGATTAATGTGAGGTTCAGATGATTCTAATTTAGTCTTTTATTTTGTAGACCAACTAAAAGAAGGTTGGATGGCTCATATCTAATTTCAATAGTGCAAATTAGTTGAAGATCAATAAGGCAAGAGTCCTAAAAGGAAGAGGAGTCCTAAAAGGAAGAAGAGTCCTAAATGGGAAGAAGAGGAGTTTTCTAATAGGAATCTACCTCTTCAAGGAAAGAGTTAGAGGAAGAGTAGGAAAAGAAAAAGGTTATAAAGAGGGGAACCATAGGGGAGTGGGGAGTTTTTTAGAGTTGTTTACTTCTACATTCCTCTTCTTTGTTTGTTTTGGAGTTTTCCTTGTTTACTCATCTCCCTTTCATGTTAACAGCTTTCCCCTCTCCTTTCTATCTTCCACTTTACCTGTTTGGGTCGAACCACACCCATCTCCTCCATCTCTTCTTTTCCTTCATTCACTGCACACCCCACCCCATCTATCTTTCTCACGTTCTCATCCCTCTCTTCTTTTGTTTACACTAGCCCCATCTATTGTTCTGTCCTCTTCTTCTTTTGGTACCTCCTTCTCTCACTCCCACATTGTCATCTCTATTTTTCTCATTCCCCACACTACCTCTATCGTTATCACATCAACCAAAACTGGCCCATCTCATCTCTCTCTATCTCTCTCAATCCCGCTATTTGTCTTGACCATTTCCTCTACCTTCCCCTCCTTTCTATTGTTCTGTCTCTAGCCCCATTCCTAGTCACCGCACAGACCCAGGATCACACCTCACCTATCTAGGCACCACTTTCTACCCAGAACTGGTGACCCCTGATCTCCGGCAAATCACTCCCGCACCCAGCTTCCAGCACCGTTCTAGTCTCCATCTCTCTTTCTCTCACACTCATCTGGCACAGCAGCCCAGTCTCTCTTGCCCATCTACCCAGACCATCAACAAGACCATCCTCATCTTCATCTTCCCATTCTAAGCTGGTGATCAAAGCAAGGCATCCTCTATTTCATCGCATGAACTGGCCAGGCGAGCCACCAACGCCCAGATCAGAACCACTAGAGGATGCTAGAGTATGAGGGTCTTCCACCAGCTAGGAGCAAGCCCAGGTAATTCTAGCCTGACTATGTGACACCATCTTTGGGTTCTTCATCTCCTCCAGTGATCTCATCTAGCAACTCTATTTTACGGGGAGTTTTAAGGAAGTTTCGGGCAAAACTTCAATTTTGCCCCTAACAGAATAATTCAAATTACATTCCATGTCCTATACTCTTCTTATTTGAGTTTTAAGTTATTCCCATTCAGGTTGTTCACGTTATGTGTTAATTCATTACTACTTAAATCAATTAATAGTTCTGGTTTAACCACGGACAATCTTTAATTTCTTGTCTATTTTACTTTAGAAGTTTAATTAAATTTTATGGGAAGTTCTTAGGATAGATTGTAGTTCAATTACTATTCTTGATCTTCAATTTGTATTATGAAAACAGATCTAAGCCATTAATCATTAAATTTCTTAATTTGATTAGATCTCTAACAATTTGATGAATCTAACAAATTCATCTATCAGATCATTAATCCAGGAAATTTTGAATATATTGATGGAGTCTGATCAAGGTTTTTTGTGCCAGAAGTGAGGAAATTGAATAGTATTTAAGCTAGGAAATTAGATTGTTCTTAATTTCTTCTTGTTTTAAAGTGAGTCCCTGTGGGATCAACCCTTATTTGCATAACTATACTACAATAGCCCGTGCACTTGCGAAAAACATCAACATTTAGAATATGTTTCTATGTTTGTATTACATATTAGCATGTTCCCAACTTCCATCTTCATGATGCATCACTTTCCTAGTTCATTACTATAATCAATGCTTATGGTCTGTTTCCCTATATGATCATCATGTTAATGTCAATGCATGTGTGATCCTCTCTTACAAATAACTTACCTTATAAATTGCTTATCTTTTTTATTACTAACCCTAAATACTTTTGATCTTAATGAAAAGAAAAACTCAAAATAACTAGGCTTTTAGTCTTAGAGGAACAAGGGAGTTTGAGTTGCTTACACTCCTTATTTCTTAAGTCTTGGTGATATTAAACTTAGGTCTCTATCTTGGTAGACTCATTTAAGTCATAGGAACCTAGGGCCCTTTTTATGTTAGTTGGTAACTCACCCTTCATAATCTACTTAGGTTCACATGAATCTAGGTTAGAGAGTTAAATAAACTCACTAGAAAAGATCAACCTAATTCTACTACCTTTTCTCCTCAAAAGTTAGAATCTTATTTGATTGTTAAAATAAATGCACAAATTCCATAAGCTATTCTTGATGATGAACAAAATCACAATTTTTAACCTAAGGGAAGATAATATAGTCCTTTTCAAACCTGTGATGTACCTAAAAGATGCATACAAATATGTCTATTGAGTGCTCGTAATGTGATTGTTGATTCATAAAAAAAGGTCCACTAAAAGTTCAAAGGACAACTTGTATAAAAAATAATTATTCTACTAATAAAGAAAATATTAAACTTCTCTACTCTAAATAAGAGAAAATAAGCATCATCAGATGTATATAATGATTTTCTTGGAAAAAAACATAGTCTTTTGGTGTTTTCCACCATTGCTAAGTGGTTCAGCAAATAAGATATAATTAAGAATATGTGGGACATATGCTAATTGAGATTTGATACAAGTTAATGCTAATCATTTCAGTAGTGCCACAAAATTGCAAACTAAAAGGTTCCTTAAATGATTGTTATTGTCATAATCATATGTGATATGGAAAGTCAAAACTCCAAGTATAGAAAATGAAAGCTTTTCTGTTAATAATCTATCTGTGTTAATGGAACATGGATGAAATTTCTAGAATCTAAGACAAACATGTTTTTTCATAGAATGGTTAAATAAGGTATGAGATACCACAAGTCGATGTCAAACCAACAAACTGCATTTTGCATATAAACATTCTTCTTAAGGAATGAAAATTCTCTTATGATGATAATTGTTTGCCTTAGAAGAACATTTGGATATTTGGTTGATAGGATCCATAAAGTAGTAGGAGTTTGTGAAGAAGTAAAAACTAGAAAACTAAAGGTAACACATGATGATTAATACTACAATATAAGCAAACTAAAGCACCAAATATAAATTCTCAATTTGGATATAAGTGCCCATCTTATATCAGAAGAATCTAACAATAAGAAAAGGTGATGTTAGACATCAATTATGGAAGTGCATGAGATGTAATATTTTAATGACTATAGATGTCATAATCAAGTCTAGACTATAATGGGTCTCTCACATAGCATTAAGCTCAATGTGTACACAATGATTTGTTAAAGAATAAAAGACTCAAGCAAATAGGTAGAGACCTATAATGATGTAGGAGAAATCAGAGGGATAGATTATATAGTAGTTCCTTATCAATGAGTGCCATGTTAAATGGTGCACATGATTCATGGGGTAGGAGTTGGCCTAATTAATTATCTTAAAATAAACTAGCAAATGCAAACTAATTCAAGTATGAAATAAATAATCTGACACTCTAATTGGTCCTTTCATGAATTAAGCAAGCATGAAGTATACGGTTCGATATATTAAACATAAACATTCCATTCAAAAATTCTACCAACATGCTATTTTGATCATCCAATCAATGAGACATGAAAAATATTGAATTAAGCACTTGCCATGCAATCAAATATTCAAGAATTAAGATATTCAATAGCTAAAAATAAGTATGAACTAGAAGCTCCAAATAACTTCATTGAATCAAAGCAAAATCCATCAACATAGTTCACAAAATACATGTATTCCAAATCCAAAAATTGTGTCCTATTACAATTAATGAGAGTTAATCTTAATCAGCCTAAAAATACAAGCTAAAACCTTCTTCAATCATTTAACATCAACCATAAGTAAGCATGCATTGAGATCAATGGAAAATCCACTAGAAAGTAAAGGAAAAGGTTGAGAAACATTAAGGAAATCAAGCAGGAGATCAATGGAATCAAAGGAAGATCTAATGGAAAGGAAAAACAAATAAAAGAGAGTGTAATCAATGGATCCAAGGTGACTTTACCTTGAATATTACCTTAAGGGAAAATAACTTTGGATCTATGTAAGAAGAGTTAAAGAATGGAAAGGCTAGATAACAACTTCCTATGCATGAAACTAAGGAGCATTCATAAGCAAAGAAGTTTAAAAGATGAACAAAATAACCTTTAATGGAGAACTAGAGGACAAGATCTTGAAATCATGTGTGGAACACTTGGAAGTGAGCAACTACCCATGAAGAATCTGTTGAATACTTGAGAGGAAAACAAAAGATGAAAAGGAAAGGGATGCCTCCAATTTGGAGTGGACATTCTTATTCTCCAAAAGAGTTGTGTTAAAATCCTTTTCGGGGATCTTTTAAACTTTATGTCCTAACTTTTCTAGGGTGACTTAAAGAAAAGGTAGGGTGGGGATGAAATAGGATGAGGATTGGATAGCTAGGATTAAGATATGGAAGGCTACCTAGGGTTTTATCAAATAGGAAAGCAAGTGGAAGATTTGGAGGGAGGTAAGGTGGGAGGTGGTTCCTTTTAGGAGGGGCATCTCCCCCTTGTAAAATGGTAGATTTCCCTTTTAAAATTAGAAAGGTGGGTGGAAAGGTGAGGTAAGAGAGAGAGGGTGAGGTGGAGAGTAGAAAGCATGGTGATTGGTTAGGCTAGAGAGAAATTAGGAGGGTGGTGGAGTGGATGAGATAAGGAGGGGAGGAAAGCTCCTACTTTTTAGGAGTTTCACATGGAACTCCCTCCCTTAATGTGGTTCATGTGGAATTCCTGATATTGAAGGGAAGATGGGAGGAAAGAGAGGGATAGGAAAAAGATAAGAAAGAGAGCTGAGGTGGTGAAAAGTGATTAGCTAGGTAGTTTCTTAAGAAGTGGGAATTGGTTGGATAGGTTGCACTCTAGAGTTGGTTGACTAGTTGGAATGGAAGTTTAGGAAGGTGGGAGAGTCTTAGAAAGATAGGACTTTTGGGTAGGAAAGTGAAATTCGTAGCGTCCCTCAGTGGCAAGGTAAAAAGTGAGAAAAAAGTGAACAAAATATGAAAAAATAATAAAAATGTAGTGGTATCTTCCTATTGGTCCACATGCTATGTTATCATAGTGGATTTTACTTCAATTATCTTCAAAATAACCTTAGAAATCTCATGGATATTTCTTTAGATTCTACTTGAATCTTAGCCTTCCATGTAATTTGGCTCATGTGGCTTGATGGATAACTTTAAGAGCTCCATTGGCTTAGCTTCGTGGTTGGCTTGGCTTAGTGGCTCAACGTGTTGGCTATAATGGCTTGCTAGGCTCTTTAGCTTTTCACCTTCGTCATAGCTTGAATATCGCTAGGTGGATTAAGTGAGTATCATGCAAAGGTGGTGGACTTTGCATGGCTTATGCATGGGTTGCCTTTGACTCCTTCCATTCCATCTTCGAGTAATCTTAAAATGATCTAGACCCTTGATCTCATGCTAAAGTGATGACTGTGAGGCTTTGCCTTAATCTTTCGATCTTGATTGTCAATTTTCATCTCGATCAATCTTGACCATCGGATTATCATCTCACTTTCTACAAAAAGTGAAAAACTCTAATTAAATCCTACAAAAATATGATTAATCATATACTTATCTTGGATTAGCCTCTAAACTTACAAAATATTAAATTTTGACTCATTAGGTTAGAAATTCATGTTTTACAAAATTTAGCTAAAAATCCTAATTTACCCCTATAAGTTATAACACCTAGGCGACTAATTTGGTGGTTTTTTTGCAAAATTAAGCACTCATCACACCCAACATTTTGTAAGTCTCAAGAAAAATATGAAAAAAATCATTTTATAAAAAACATGCAAAGATCCACTTTTGTAGGCACTCACGATTGCACTACCACATGCAATAACTCTTAAACCCCTAGGATACCCCTAGTGGATGAGTTATGCCTCGTGAGGGTTTGCAGTGAATATAAACACAAAATTCTCAAAATTTTTATGAGAGTCCTTTATTCATTTGAGAAAATTTTCTTTTATTCAGCTCATATTAATTTCTAACTTTAACCTACTAATAAAGGTGAACAAAAAGTCTTTAAATCCTACACTTATGCTAAAGATATCTCACTATTTTATTAAACTTTGAAAGGTAAGTGTGTGTTATAGCTAATATATTATTATATTTTTCAAGCAAAATATAAATTACTGTCCAAATATATGCTTTGACTTCAATTCTCACAAGATATATTTATCACTCAGAAATAAGTCACTCAAAAAGGTGTAAATCTCTCATTAATATGTGAATAGAATGTTGTTCAGCAAGTCCAAAAGTTTCACATTCATGCAGAAGAACAATAACTTAGAAAGAATGATAATGGTCTCATGAAAGGATATTAACTACCAAGAATGTTACACTCCACCAAATTCCCTAATTATTTATAACCATATCCAAGCTAGGCTACTCCCAAGATCATGTTAGAACTTCTATTAGGATGAAACATAGATTTAGGTAAGGGATACCAAAAGAATGCATGTAAAGGTAAACAAAAGTTAACTTTTCCATTTTTCCTCACAACAGTGAACATTTTTCTTTTTCACAGGCTATCTTTTTGTAACAACCTCACATTGTGAGTTAATTTTTAGGTAATTATAAAATGTTTACATTGGAATAAAAATAGAAAATGAATTTCTTGGAAATTGAATTGTAAGGAAGTCACCCCCTTGAAAACTTAATATTTGGATTTGAAACTATTAAGAATAAAAATTACTCGTTGAGATGATTCCAAGAACACTAATTTTGCTTGAAACAGACATCAAGGTGGACAAAACCCCAATTTTTTTGCTAATTTAAGGGGTCCAATTTAATAAAAGCACCACCACTTCATTTGGCTTTTGATGTAGCAATTAGTCCATGATGCATGGAGCCAGGCTCGTCAGTGGTGGTTCGGTCCACCACATGTCACCGTTCCCCTGGATGACAACCCTGAATGCAAAAAAATGAGGTGATGCTAAAAGAAGGCAGACAACCAATGTCTATGTCACTCACTACTCAGCCTCTATTGAAAGGTCCCCACCTACATGGTGACTGAACATTCATGGTCAACCAGCCATCGGCATCCACAGTTCCCCTTTGGCTGGCACAAAATCCCTCCTTCCTTATTCACCTTCCTTGACACTAATTATCGATGCTCTATCTCTCTCTCCCTCCTCTAGTCGGCCAATTGTAGGTATTGATTCCCCCTACTCCTATAGGATTCAGTTATAGGAAGCCCTAGGCAGCAATCAAATTAGGGCTGCGAGCCACCTATGCTCCCAGAGTCCCCTTTTCTCTCTCCCTTTTCCTCTGCCTCGACCCACCAAGGACCAACATAGCCGACTGTCCATGCCAGTATAGACAGCAACCAGCAAGGGCCATCGGCCACTGCCCGATACCTCTCTTCCATGTTTCTCCCACTCTCCCTCTCTTGTTCCGGCAAGTGCACTAGCTCCACACTTATTTCCTTTCTCCCTTCCCCTGATCAAATTCCTCTAAGTGTTGCCAGCCAGTGTACCAATGCACATAGGTTGGCTGCCCTCCCACTGATCTCCTTGTCCTCCCCTGCTTCCACCTTCCTTTGGCGAGTTAGGGCAGGGCTACTCGCCTGTGTTACCTACTCCCAATGCCCCTCAACGAGCCGAGTTGACACAGTGAGCCCCATCATACCTTCATAGACTTTGACCCCTTATTTTTCCCAATACAAGAAAAATTTCATAGATTCGAGTTGACTATTATGATCCTTGCAATATAAGGAACAAAACCCTCTATCCATTCATTGATTACAGATGATCCAACCATCGATTGTGATTGAATCAAATCATTAGATCTATGACTGACCATCCATCGAAATCTAGTCATTGATCTATCTTTGAATGATGGGCTTACAATTGATTTTACAAATCCTACAATTATCTAACCATTGATCTATCTACAAAATTTAGATTTGTGACAGATCTAATCCATTCACCACTATCTGATTGTTGATTGGTCATTAGAAACTAGATTTATGGTTGATTTGATCCGTTATATTGACCTAATCTTAGATTGGTCATTGAAACACTAGATCCTTGACTTATCCACCCTTGGGAGATGATGCAACCATTATTTAGACTTAGTACCTAGATATGTGATCAACATGAGCTCTCTTAAGGTCAGGATGTTGATTTCACGCCAGATCATCTGATATGTGATCAAATCTAGCCCTTCATCCCAATCTATTCATATATTAGTGAAGCATACCCTTAGATCCATATCCAATTCAAGTTCATTCTAATCTGACCATAGATCTATCACCAATCTCTTGGAACAATGACATATCTAGCTTGTTCCTAAGATCTGACCATCAATTGAGCATTCAATGTTAGAACTATGAGATCAGGCACAACACCCCTCTTTGATGTGTAGTGTTTCCATGGTTGGAGTTATAAATCAAAATATCTAATCAGTGAGAAAAACATGATCGGAGCCGTCCATTGATGGATCAACTACGAAACGTACGAATTTGCCAATCAATAGATTGAGCTAAAGGATGTACACACGAGAATCGAGGATAAATTCCATACAAGGTAGGTGGATTAATATTTGCTATTCTGAAATTTTAATAATTAATATGTTTTTGTAAGAATGATTGAATGCAGATGATGATTTACAAAATATTTTCTTTAATTACAAAAATTATGAAAGCATGTGATAAATATAGAATTTATCTTATGACACTTTTTAAATTATCAGTTCAAAAATGGATGGCTAATTTAAATAGAAAATGTTACTATTAGCCAAGTTGTAAAGCCCAAACAAAAGAAGGGAAACTATACTCATTGACTAAAACTTAGTATACATGTACATTTAGCCAATGATAAGTCTTAGAAGCATGATATACCCTCGGATTAGCCACAGATGTGAAAGGAAGCTAAAACACTTATTTTTATCCTAATATAACATTAAGAAAAATGAGTAGTCAGACTGCTTATCTCGATTTAGAACTTATGCTTACATCAAATGGACATTGTAATACCTTAAACAAGGTTTGATCTTCTGCACCCTACTAAGACATAAGGACTTGTCCATTGATACTATAATATTTCGAATGCCACGAATAGTATAAAATATTAATAAATATATCAATAATGAAGTAAAGATTTTAGAGTAGCTCACAAGGTTTTGAATTATGGGAAGACCTAAGCAAATGTGTTAGAAGGTGTCATACTTGTAACTTAATGACTTGAGAATGATGAGATGATTCACATTTAAACTTGGAAAGAGTATTCTAAACACTATGGACATTCAATATATATTTATAAGCCATGACCTTAAGTTGTAACATATGTGTCTTTATTGATCAAAGTTTTATCACAAGTTTAACTATGGTGATAAACACTTTTAAGATATTGTTTAAAGATTTATCTTTTGTAATCATTACGTTGGATGTATACTTTTGGAAACTCAAAGAGCATTATATAATATATGAATAAAGATGAGTGTTTTGAATGCTCATGAAGATATGTTGTTATAGCTTGTTGAGAATATTGGTGGAAAATGAATAGATTTGAATGGTTTCTCATAAAAATTTTAAATATTGATTTTATTTTCATGAAATTATTTTGGAGATGTACAGGATTTATGATTTGGGTAGGCACTAACAAGTAGCCATAAGTCCTAATGGATGTAGGTTTGTTGGCATTTAGGTAGGTGCTCTGTGAGTAACTATAAGCCACTGATGGTCCCCGTGATTATATGCTACTAGTGGTCCTAATGTTAGGACGATATGCCACTGATGGTCTCAATGGTAGGACGACATGCCACTAATGATCCTGGTGGTAGGGTGATATGCCACTAATGGTCCTAATGGTAGGGCATGTGCCACTGATGGTCCTTGGTGGTAGGATGATATGCCACTAATGGTCTCAATGGCAAGAAGATATGCCACTGATGGTCCTTAGTGGTAGGAAGATATGCCACTAATGGTCCCCTATGGTAGGACGTTATGCCACTTATGGTCCTGGTGGTAGGACTATATATCACTGTGTTTTAGAGAGCGTAGTTTTCCACAATGATTTGGGCTTTGATTTTTGCATTATGGACTCAGGGCTACATACCTCCGACTTTTGATGTTTACACATTTGAGCTTACTGAATCGATTCTTTCCATTTCTTCTGAACATTGCACATGACTTGGATTACTAGATTTTCCTCATTGATTTTCACCTCACAAGTGTGAGACTAATTTTCACGGTTATGGTTTCTAGTTTGATTTGATATGAAAAGAATTAATTTGCATGTGAATTGATGATTATGCTTTTGAAAACCATAGATAGTTTTAGTTTTGGAAAATTACAGATTTATCGAATGCTGGTTTGCTAACAATTGGACTTCGATCATATAGCATGCTTTTTGACCTTATAAACTAACTTTATCTTTTATTGATACTGTGTTATGATGCATTTATTTAGTTGGCAATTTTACCATTGGGATTCTAGTACAAATTAAACATGCATGAAAAGATAAAAGCTTAAAAATTCTTAAGTCTTCAAGAAAAGATAAGGCAACAATATTCATTGAAACCATGATATACTATGAGTCATCAACTATAATGAATTATACATGTGAATTGTCTCCATAATTGTATGATGAAGAACTTGTAATTTTGGCATGAGTACTTGGACAACATCATGAGGTTTGTTTGAGTATAACATATTCTCAAAATGCATTGATTTATGTAAGTCACAAAATGCATGACAAAATAGCTACTTATTCCACCTATACAAGCACATGCTTGGTGAGACATTGTAATTATTTCCAATGTCTCAGATTTAAAGAATTAGAATAGAAAGATGAATAGGTTGAACGTGAGAGCAGCTATGGAGTTCAAAATTTTAAAAAATGGAGATTTTCCAGTACCTAAATGGTGAGCCATGCAACCTTAGATTAGCTTTCTGATTTAGTGGACCAAATGTATGGTTACTTTTATGTTATGGATTCATTTATATTTATTTTGATGCATTGTGATATGGTTGTGATTAGAGATTCTGGGAAGTAATAAGTCTTGTATATTTGTTTCCAAAGTGCTGAAAAATATTTGTATTGTTTATTAGGTGTCAGCATGCATGTGTCAAATGCACATGTCCAAAAATAGAGGAAATTTGCCTAATTTTTTTTTTTTTTTTATAGAAATGAGACATTCATTTCATAATAAAATCCTTGTGTTTTGTGTAAGAAATGACTCTTAAGATTTTCAAAAAACATTTCAAAAAAAAAAAAACTCCCAATTTTGTTTTCGAAAAGAATTTTGAACAAGGGATATCCTTAATTTTGAAATAGTTTCCATAAGGTTTTTTTTGAAAACCTAGGGTGCCACACTTTTTCTTTTCTTTTTCACTTGATTCCATATAGGTAATGTTCATTTTGATGTATTGTTCATACTTTTACCAAAGATGTTCTTCAATCTTCTCTACATATTTCCATAACAAATAGGTAATGGATATATTATAGGGGTTCAATATAGGTAAAGGTTGTTTGGGAAACATAGAAAAGGCTTATATTTTAAAGGCTCAATGGGCTTAACTAGTAGAAATTAATGTAAGAAAGGTTAAAGGCTATAATTTACCAAGGATAACCACTATCATTTCCTAGGTTTCATATGACTTAAAAATGACCATAAACTTGAGAGATATATGGTATATTCCTTAATAGTTGATCAAGATGAAGAATAATGAGACCAACTAAGAATTAATGTCTGCTAAAGAAAAATTTTAAATTATGTATAACCCTTAAAAAAGGAAGAATTGCTCTAAACTCACATGGTTTATAATCTCCACAAGCCTTCTTCGGGATCTCTAAGTTATATTTTCTCTTCAACTTAAACTATATATAGCAATTTTGTGTAATTGATATTTCGAGTTTAATTTTTCATGGAACACTTCAGAAAAAGGGACAAGATAGTGAACTAATTGTATATGACTATATTAATAAGCTAAAGTTCAAAATTTTAGTTAAATATTCAAAAAATTTAAATTCTTATCTTATAAAGGAACTTGTCATAATTTTTTTTCAAAAATATAATAAAAGTTAGAGATCTCATGTATATCTACACCCCCAACCTGATCTGAATATTATCATCAATGTTTTGAAGTATAAGAATCTTAAATGATAAAAGGGTAATGTAGAATAATAAGACTTTCTAAAAAATCCTAGGTTGCCTCCCAGTAACTACTACGTTTAACGTCTTCAGTCAGACATGGCCTATAACTAATCTAACTATCTAAACCAAGACTTAGATAGTTTAACTAATTCTCCTAATGCTAACCCTAACAATGATCTGGCAAGATTTCTCACACCACTTCAGAATCTTGTTGTAATCTATATATTGCCTCCACCTGGAGACTTTTGGTGGTGGTAACATTAAGACACCATAGACCACCACGATTTTGAGTTGTAGGAAATCATATTGATGATCCCCCATCTTCAAAATTTTATGGTAGTCAATATAATTCCTCCACCTTGTATTTTAAGGTGGTGGTAATACAATGACATTTTGATCCACTGTGAATTGCTTGGGTCAATTCAAGATGAATTGTTCCATTCTAGACCAATTTTAAGGAGAACAATCATGATTGTATTTAGTTTATCTTTTCCTCTATTTCCCTTAGATTTTCCTAAAATAGAGGTATAAGCTAACTCTGCCCTTCCCAAAAAGGCTGTTCTTGTATTACTAGAGGAGGGGACATGGTTTTTCTTAAACTTTAATTATCTTTTAAGGCGTATCCTAGAGTAGGTTTATGTAGGGTTAATATATCAATTGACTTTTCTCCTTCCTATTCTAAGGTCATAGGTAAGGTTTCAAATGGGCCCACATGAATATCTTGTGAATGTTCAAATAAGGGTTATAGGTCCCAATCAAGTAATTCTTCTACATTGCAAGGTTCAATTGGAATATAAGGCTCTATAAGGGTTTCTATTCTAGCTTGCCATTGAAAAGTGTTCATTAACAACACAATATCCAATAACTCGTTCCCCTCCATAGTGAATGTGTCTTCATTAAATTCATAAAAACAAGTGGGACACAATTTTAGAAGATCGGGGTTGGATGTTTCTATACCTTCATTCTATTCAGTAATGGAAGTCCCTTCATCATAATTGTAACAAGGAGTTGGACATGGCTCAAGTAGGTATGAATGGGATTTTTCTATGGATTCTTGTGTGCTTTGTGACTCAGAATAAATGTAAGATATTTCCATCCTACCATCATTAACAATGGTCAAGTTTGGTGAAAAACTCTGAGGTTTAGCAGGAATTGGTAATTCCCACCTTAAAATTCTTTCAAGTGTTCTTTCACTCCACTCCCTAATTTGTTTCATTTCCCCATTGCCCTTTTAAAAGTGCAGCATGATTTTGATCCATTGGTTTACTAATTCATTGCATATTTTCTTCTAATGATGGTTCATCATTTTGAAGATGAAACAACTCAACTCATTTGGTTGGTAGTGCTGTGACACCAAGTATTGAAAAAGGGCTGAGTAGGTTGAAACCATGATGATTGTCACTAATTTTCTTGATAAGATGGTAAGCTTGTTTAGGGTGGGACCATGATAGTTCTTCGTAATACTAGTTTTAATCCTAAGACCATGGTTGTTCATGATGCCTAGCCCATCCATAACTTATCATAGGATAGTAGTTTTTGCTAGGGTCTTTGAATTCAGTGGTTGCATCTACTGGCTCTTGATAATAATCATTGTATGCGTATCTAGATGGGCACACAAAAGTGGGATATTGTGGTTCAGAATAAGCATAGTAATTGTTGTATAGAGGTTGTAGATATGACTCAGTATCTTGCCTTGAGGTAAATAACCTATCTAATGTACTAGTCATCCTATATCTGTTCCCTTCTTGATAAGTCATTGTAATCAACATTATATACAAGGAAACAAATCGTTGTATACAACAAATGAGTACTCTTTTTTTTTTTAACAATGGAAAAAACCCTAACTATATGGTGCAACCAAATTGCTAGTCTTAAGCTAAATGATGCACAACCAATCCTAGTATGTTGCTAATGAGCTGAATTGATTTGCAATTTGTTATTGCATAAGGTGGTAGCTTCTTAGACGTAGATCTAGACAACTCCCCCTTTTATCCAGATTTGATTACTACTTACCAGTTGGGTTTAAAGTAGTTAATAGAATACCCTTGTCAAGAGGCATTTAGATCTTAGCCAATGCATTGGAAAATCACTTAGATTTTAAGACACCCACTAAAACCACAGTGTTAGAAGCCACTAGGGTGACAATAGATCACCTCTTTTTAAAAGGGTCCTATGAGCTCAAAAACCCTAGGTCGCTTTCTACTTGAGTTTAAATTATGTTCAAGGACTGGGATCACAAACATACAAAGATGTGAATTTAATTCCCTAGTTGGCCAAGGATTTGGTGATCAAATCCAGTCCTTATGTTATAAGGATTCTTGTGGGGCTCTTACTATAAACATGTTCCATTTCACCATTAAGCAATTAAATATACAATGCAAAACAAAAGCAAACTGGTGCTTACCTATTTGCTATTTAGCAAAGGGTCAGGCAACTCAATAGATGGAGCACTGTAACCATGTAGCCTATACTTTGGTTATAGCCGAGCTTAGGCTAGCCTTTGTCAAATAGGTGCACACTAATGCAATAATCCTAAATATTATGAAAATTATATCAAAGCATGATACTAATCTATATGATTTAGACTACCATTACAAATGCAATTTTGTACTAAATGCAGTTTATACCACCAAATTAAAAGAGAGTGAAGAATTGCTTACAATGAGGATTTTGATGCTAATCAAGTGTGGGCCATCATACGCACACTTACCTTTTCTTATTACAACCCCTGTAAAAATTTAATAAATTCAAAGTTATAATGGGCCTCACTATAATTTCACTCAAATCCTAATCTAGAAATGCAATGAAATTCTAATCTATGCTGATGACGCCATGGCCCATAGGATTACCATCTCTCCTTTGCCGATTTCCCTTGTAAAAAAATCAAACAATTATGGTCAATATGAGGAAAATAGCAACAAATGAAAAAAATGATGAAAATGATGAAAATCCAAATGAATACACCTTAAACTTAGATTAGAGATAAATAATTTGTATGGTCCACTACACAAACCATTGCGATTCCCAAGAAATGGCCTCAAAAACTTGTTGTGATTTTAAGTCTTAACTTGCAAGTGTACGAATTAGTTGTAGTAATTCACACGATGGAGGTTGAACTTGCGAGGAATCAAATATTTGTGTTATTAGTGGGTTCTTGCTTAGATTATTCATCCTAACCAAAGGTACTGAGATTTTTTCCTAAACTAGGAGTGAAAGATTAACAAATGAGATATGTTAGAACTAGAACATGCTAAATTTAGCAACTTTTCTTAAAACACACTCTCTAAAAATAAAACTTTCCTAAATTAAAAAATTTATAAAATTAGAACTTTCCTAAATTGAGAACTTCCTAAAAATGAAATTTAGTAATTTTCCTAAATCAAACTTTCTAAACATGAAATTTAGCAACTATTGTAAGGAAACAATTCAATCACTTTCCTAAACTAAAATAAGATGCAAACTAGTAACTAATGGAATCTAAACTAAGATCAACTATAATTAAATAAGAAATTAAAGGAAAACAACAATTAATCAAGCAAGCAAAAGGGAACTACCCAAGTATCATGTGCATGACCATGAAATGGTTTGCATGATTCATGGGGTAGGTGCTGGCCTAATTAATTAATTAAAAAAAAAATAGCACATGCAATCTAATTTAAGAATTGACTAAACAATCTAACACTTTAATTGGGTCTTTAAAGAATCAAGCAAAAATGATGTATTAGCTGTTGGAAATTAAACATAAACATTCCATTCATAAATTCTAGCAACATGCTATTTTTGAATATCTAATCAATGATACATGGAAAAAAATTGAATTGAGCACTTTTCATGCAATCAAGCATTTAAAAATTGAGATATTTAACTGCTGGAAATAAGTATGAACCAGAAACTCTAAATAACTTCATTGAATCAAAGCAAAATCCATCTACATAGTACTCATAATACATGTATTCCAAATCTAAAAATTACATCCTGTTACAGTGAATGAGACTTAATCTTAATAAACCTAAAAATACATGATAAAATTTTCTTCAATCATATAACATCAATCATAAGAAAGCATGCATTGAGGTCAATGGATAATCCATTAGAAAGTAAAGACAAAGATTGAGGAATACTAAGGAAATCAAGTAGGAGATCAATGGAATCAAAGGGAGATCTAATGGCATGGAAGAGCAGAAAAAATAGAGTATAATCAATAGATTCAAGGTGACTATCCCTTGGATGTTACTTTAAGGGAAAAATAACATTGGATCTAAGCTAAAAGAGTTAAAAAATGGAAATGCAAGATAACAACTTCATATGCATGAAAGTAAGGAGGACTCAAAAGCAAAGAAGTTTAAAAGCTAATCAAACTAAGCATTAATGGAGAACAAGAGGATAAGGGCTTGGAATCATGCATGAAACACTCGGGAAGAGAGCAGCTACCCATGTAGAATTTGTTGAATGCTCATGAGGAAAGGAAAAGATGGGAAGGAAAGGGAAGCCTCCTCCAATTTGGAGTGGACGTCCTTTCCTCCAAAAGAGTTATGCATTGAATCCTTTATGGGGCTCTTTTATACTTCATGTCCTATGTTTTTGAGGGTGACTTAAAGTAATGATAGGGTGGGCATGAAATAGGAAGATTATTGAATGGCTAGAATTAATATATGAAAGGCTACCTAGGGTTTTATCAAAGAGGAAAGCAAGAGGGATATTTGGAGGGAGATAAGGTGGAAGGCACCTCTTTTTTAGGAGGAGGTGTCTCCTCCTTGCAAAAATTGTAAGGTGGTTGGAAAGATGAGGTAAGAGAGAGAGAGAGAGAGAGAGAGAGAGAGAGAGAGAGAGAGAGAGAGAGAGAGAGAGAGAGAGAGAGAGAGAGAGAGAGAGAGAGAGAGAGAGAGAGAGAGAGAGAGAGAGAGAGAGAGAGGGTGAGGTGGAGAGTAAAATGCATGGTGATTGGTTAGGCTAGAGAGAAATTATGTGGGTGGTGGAGTGGATGAGGCAAGGAACAAAAAAAGGTCCTACTTTGTAGGAGTTTCAAGTGGAACTCCCTCCCTTAATGAGGTTCACAAGGAATGCCTAATAAAGAAGGGAAGATGGGAGGAAAGAGAGGTAAGGTGGGGAAAAGTAATTGACTATGATGCTTCGTAGGAAGTATGGATTGGTTGAATAGGTTGGGTGTCACTCTAAGGATGGTTGGCTAGTTGAAATGGAAGTTAAGGAAGGTGGCCAAGTCATAGAAAGATAAGAATATTGGGTGGAAAAGTGAAATTCGTAGTGCCCCTTAGTGGTGAGGTGGTAAGTGAGAAAAAAGTGGGGAAAATGTGAAAAAATAATAAAAATAGAGTTGTATCTTCCTATTGGTCCACATCCTAACTTATCCTAGTGGATTTGTCCTCAATCTTCAAAATAACCCTAGAAATCTCAAAGATATTTCTTCGAATTCTCCTCCAATCCATGCCATCCATATATATTGGCTCATGTGGCTTGATAGTCAACTTTGAGAGCTTCAATGGCTTGGCTTTGGGGGTTTTTTGGCTTTTCTTGGTGACTCAAGACCTTGGCTATGGTGGCTAGCTAGGCTCCTTATCTTGTTACCTTCTTCATGGCTTGAATATGGATAGGTGGCTTAAGTGAATCCTATGCAAAGGTGTAATGACTCCAATTTTGTAATATTGAAATTCCAAGTTTAGCAATGAAAAGTTCAATTTTAAAGAAAAAGGCATTTTGGTCATTTCACTAGTTTCCTTGACTAAACCCAGGAATTTGGTCCTAAAATTGGTTCCATTAGATGCGTCTTGGAGAAATGAATCCAACGAGACCAAAATCACCCAAAACGGAGTTAAAATGAGCAAGATATGGCCCTTTGAAGTTCAGGGGCAAAACTGTAAATTTTACAAAAAAGACTTAACCTGAAAAACACAGGTGCCCGTTTTGATACGGGCACCCCGTCATCTTCAAGCTCCTAGAGGCTTCTGGAATGGCGATGTTTCAAGGAGAAACCACGGCCATTCTGGAGGTTTCCCCACCGCCATTCAAAGGCGGTTAGAACCCCTCCAGAACCCTCTTTAAAAACCCTATAAATAGAGCTCTTGGGTGCCTCTAATGGCAGCCCAAAACCTTGGAGAAAACCCATCGCGGAGCAGTGACCAAGAGGGGAAAACGTGGAGAGAAAACCAGCCACGAAGCAAGTATACTCAAAACTCCCAAAACCCATCTCACCCATAGTCTTAGGCTCAATTCCCTTAAGTTTTTGCATGAAAAACCATGCAAAACGGAGCCTGGGAGAGACACCAAGGACCCTGGGACGTCCCCAGGGCCGCACTGGTTCGACAGGGTTGAACCAGGGTGACCTGAGGATGACCCAGGTCTCTAACGGGCGGGACAATCCAATAGGAACGTCCCACGTTGACCTAAGTCGACGTCCGTTTGAAAAACCAAACGGCCGCGTCTATGGACGCGCCCGCTAAAGGGACAGATGAGCAGAGATGTCGTGCGCATCTGCAGACACGCCCGCTGAGGCACGCACCTTAGACGCGCAGCGCGCTAGCGTACGGTGCAGTTTTGTTACTTAAGGAAGCAGGGCGCATGACGCTAACGCGCAGTGCCCTAGCATTCCGACTTTTTGTCTTTAAAGACTCTATGTACATACAATACTAAAACACTTATAACTTGAGATCTAGAGCTCCGATTGAGGCGCCGCAAAAGGCGTTGTATCCGTATCGACGATGCAGACACATCCAAACCATAAAATCCCTAATCAAGGCCCAATCAAAGGAGGTCATGACCCTTAGAATAGGATGGTGGCACGTGGCCACTAGAACTTTGGAAAACTGAGGATACCAAGGCCCAATTACGACCTTAGGACACCCATAGGCATAGGGATGGACCCCTAATGCCTAAGTAATAAGACCCAACTGCTCTAAACCCATAAAAGATAGGTTCAACTAACCTTGAGTCCCCAAACCATGTTCAGGAGCGTACGAGGACAAGAGGGTTAACGCGACCTAGCCAGGTAGGTGCTCTATCACTATTAGATTCTTTTAAAAGATCTATTATTGTTTTGAGAACATATGTTATAATTATATGACTAGTTTAGCATGATTAGATTCAACATGCATATGATAAACGTTTTGTACATAAACATGTTTTGTAAAAGATTGCATATATTTTATGCACATACATGTTTTGCAAACAATTGCATACATTGTATGATTTAAATACTTACAAAGATTGCATGTCCTTGAGGGTTGCCAAAAGACGTTGGAGTGCCTAGGGCCAGGCAGTTGTGTGGGACCCAAAGAGGACTGGTTTTGAACAAAGGTTTTTGATCATACATGATTTGGGCTAGTGAGCTCGTGGGTGCTATGCCAAGGGGTGTGGCTTGGCCACCCAACCCCTACCACTATTAGGTGGATGGGTACCACGCCCAAAAAGGGCATGTCCCTGCTTCGACTGCATGTGGTACAGGGGGCTACCACTTGTGTCACGGCACTGGGTTGAAGTGTCATATGCCCCGTGGAGGTATATGATCCTGTGTCCCTAGGTACCCGGGGACCACACGACGGTGAGGTCGTGGGCATAGTGAGACCCTATGGTTTCATGGATTTATGTGCATTGCATATGGCATGATATGAGGTTGGTCGACCATACCATACTAGAGGTCCATGAGTTGGACTCCATAAAGATCTATTGCATATCATGATGTCATCATATATATGATACTTTCACCTTTGGATTATGTGATCTTTTAAGTCATGAGTATTTCAGTTGATTATGGATTCTTATACTGATATTGAACTCGAGTATTCAAACATACGCATATTTTGAATTTCAGTTGATTATGGATTCTTGTACTGATATTGAACTCAAGTATTCAAACATACGCATATTTTGAATTTCAGTTGATTATGGATTCTTGTACTGATATTGAACTCAAGTATTCAAACATACGCATATTTTGAATGAGCATATGATTTTGAAACATCTCATGCATTTATAAAACTAGTAGTGATAGGCTCCTACTGAGTATATTATATACTCACCCAATCCTCAACATTTTTCAGATACAAAGTAAATACTTAAGGGCAAGGGACATTTGTACTAGGAGACACAGGCTAAGTACAAGTAAGTAAACCCCTATCTTATCTTTCAATGTTACTTGCTTGTAGTTACTCTCTAATAGCTGGGGCTGTGACTAACAATTTCTTGGGAATGATCTTGATTTAAACTTTGCCATGGCTAAATTAGTGGAGAATGTGTTTTCACACTCGGGATTTTTATGAAAGGTTGTTTTCCAAATGAGAAAGATTTTCATGCATTTCATATTTATAAAACAAGAGATCTTGCCTTTTTATCAAAATTGCGTCATATAAAAACCCGGGTCGTGACAGTTGGTATCAGAGCACGGTTTAACTTTGCTCACAGCCCAGTTATGAGGAGAATAACTTATAATCATGTTTCATCCATGAACGAGTAAGGGGTAATAGGATAACCCAAACTGAGATTTGGTAAATTGCCTTGTGATTATAGATGCCTAGGAGGAAAGGAAGCAATGCTCCAAGACCTGAAGTCCCACCAGTAGACTCCACTGGGTCGGGCAACGGGATGGCTAAGTTATTTCAGCAATTCTTACAGAACATGGGACAATACATGAATAGTCATAGCCGAACTCCTACCCCCCGAGATCCTTCCCCTGATAAAACAATAGATAGGACTGAGGTTCAGTTAGAAAGGTTTCAGAAACTAGCTCCCTCATTCACAGGAGAAGATGAAGCATCCACAGCTGAAAAATGGTTAATTGATATTGAAAAGATATTTAAGGCCATGAACATAGCTGAGGAAAGAAAAGTACCCATGGCCACATTTGTGTTTAGAGGAGAAGCTACCTTTTGGTGGGAAACAGCAAGAGAGAACTTATTTTGATCAGCAAGGAACAATAGGATGGAAAGAATTTAAAAAGGTCTTTAACGACAAATATTATCCTAAACATGTGAGGAAACAGAAGGAAAAAGAATTTATGAACTTAGAACAAGGAAATATGACTGTCCAACAGTATGAAAGTAGATTCATTAGCCTCCGAAGATTTGCACCACGTGCTTGTGCTGATGAGGAAGATGCGGCAGAACGATTTGTAGATGGACTCAACCCAGGACTCAGGAGCAGAGTTCTAGGTTTCCAACCTTCCACAGTAGCCAAAGCCGTAAAGATGGCCTCCCTATATGAAAAAGATCTTCAAAGGAACCAGGCAATAAAGGAAACTAAGAACATCAACACCATAGGAAATAAAGAAAAGAGACCATTTCAATCCTTCGAACCCAGGCCACCTTTCAAGAAGCCGTTTGAAAACAAAGAAAGAAGACCAGACTGGAAGACATGCCCTAAGTGTAACAGGTATCATTCAGGCAAACCATGTCCCATTTCCAACATCACTTGCTATCTTTGTGGAGAACGAGGACATTTTGCTAGGGATTGATCTAAAAAGGAAGTTGAAGAGCGTAAAGGAGATCAAGTTCCAAAAAGCCAAGGACGTGTTTTTGCCCTCACCTCCAGTCAAGCCCAGATTTCAAATGCTGTAGTTGAAGGTACCCATAGAGTTGACAGAGGATCTCAAGCTAGAGACGAGACCAGTTGAGATCCGGAATCGTAAGAGTAAGAAGTTGCGGAACAAGGACATACCCTTAGTCAAAGTTTTGTGGAGAAATGCGCACATGAAAGAAGAAACTTGGGAACCGGAGTTAGAAATGTGAGAAAAGTACCCTGAGATCTTTTGACTGTATATAGTAGAATTTCAGCAGCAAAAAATCCCCTAAGGGGGTAAGAATGTAATGACTCCAATTTTGTAATATTGAAATTCCAAGTTTAGCAATGAAAAGTTTAGTTTTAAAGAAAAGGGCATTTTGGTCATTTCACTAGTTTCCTTGACTAAACCTAGGAATTTGGTCCTAAAATTGGTTCCATTAGATGCGTCTTGGAAAAAGGAATCCAACGAGACCAAAATCACCCAAAACGGAGTCAAAATGAGCAAGATATGGCCCTTTGAAGTTCAGGGGCAAAACTGTAAATTTTACAAAAAACGACTTAACCTGAAAAATATAGGTGCCTTTTTTGATACGGGCACCCCGTCGTCTTCAAGCTCCTAGAGGCTTCTGGAATGGCGGTGTTTCAAGGAGAAACCACCACCATTCTGGAGGTTTCCCCACCGCCATGCAAAGGCGGTTAGAACCCCTCCAAAACCCTCTTTAAAAGCCCTATAAATAGAGCTCTTGGGTGCCTCTAATGGAAGCCCAAAACCTTGGAGAAAACCCATCGTGGAGCAGTGACCAAGAGGGGAAAACGTGGAGAGAAAACCACCCGCGAAGCAGGTATGCTCAAAAACTCCCCAAACCCATCTCACCCATAGTCTTAGGCTCAATTCCCCTAAGTTTTTGCATGAAAAACCATGCAAAACGGAGCCTGGGAGAGACACCAAGGACCTTGGGACGTCCCCAGGGCCTCACTGGTTTGACAGGGTCAAACCAGGGTGACCTGAGAACGACCCAGGTCTCTAATGGGCGGGACGATCCAATAGGAACGTCCCACGTCAACCTAAGTCGACGTCCGTTTGAAAAACCAAACGGGCGCGTCGAGGGATGCGCCCGCTAAAGGGATAGATGAGCGGAGATGTCGCGCGCGTCTACAGACATGCGCTAGCGCACGGTGGAGTTTTGTTACTTAAGGAAGCAGGGCGCATGGCGCTGACGCGCAGTGCCCTAGCATTCCGACTTTTTGTCTTTAAAGACTCTATGTACATACAATACTAAAACGCTTATAACTTGAGATCTAGAGCTCCGATTGAGGCGTCGCAAAAGGCGTTGTGTCCGTATCAACGATACAGACACATCCAAACCATAAAATCCCTAATCAAGGCCCAATAAAAGGAGGGCATGACCCTTAGAATAGGATGGTGGCGCGTGGCCACTAGAACTTTGGAAAACTGAGGATACCAAGGCCCAATTACGACCTTAGGACACCCATAGGCACAGGGATGGACCCCTAATGCCTAAGTAATAAGACCCAACTGCTCTAAACCCATAAAAGATAGGTTAAACTAACCTTGAGTCCCCAAACCATGTTCAGGAGCGTACGAGGACAAGAGGGTTAACGCGACCTAGCCAGGTAGGTGCTCTATCACTATTAGATTCTTTTAAAAGATCTATTATTGTTTTGAGAACATATGTTATAATTATATGACTTGTTTAGCATGACTAGATTCAACATGCATATGATAAACGTTTTGTACATAAACATGTTTTGTAAAAGATTGCATATATTTTATGCACATACATGTTTTGCAAACAATTGCATACATTGTATGATTTAAATACTTGCAAAGATTGCATGTCCTTGAGGGTTTCCAAAAGACGCTGGAGTGCCTAGGGCCAGGGAGTTGTGAGGGACCTAAAGAGGACTGGTTTTGAACAAAGGTTTTTGATCATACATGATTTGGGCTAGTGAGCTCGTGGGTGCTACGCCAAGGGGTGTGGCTTGGCCACCCAGCCCCTACCACTATTTGGTGGATGGGTACCACGCCCAAAAAGGGCATGTCCCTACTTCGACTACATGTGGTCCAGGGGGCTACCACTTGTGTCACGGCACTGGGTCTGAGTGTCATATGCCCCGTGGAGGTATATGATCCTGTGTCCCTAGGTACCCGGGGACCACACGACGGTGAGGTTGTGGGTATAGTGAGACCCTATGGTTTCATGGATTTATGTGCATTGCATATGGCATGATATGAGGTTGGTCGACCATACCATACTAGAGGTCCATGAGTTGGACTCCATGAAGCATCTATTGCATATCATGATGTCATCATATATATGATACTTTCACCTTTGGATTATGTGATCTTTTAAGTCATGAGTATTTCAGTTGATTATGGATTCTTATACTGATATTGAACTCGAGTATTCAAACATAAGCATATTTTGAATTTCAGTTGATTATGGATTCTTGTACTGATATTGAACTCAAGTATTCAAACATACGCATATTTTGAATTTCAGTTGATTATGGTTTCTCAATTGATATTGAACTCAAGTATTCAAACATACGCATATTTTGAATGAGCATATGATTTTGAAACATCTCATGCATTTATAAAACTAGTAGTGATAGGCTCCTACTGAGTATATTATATACTCACCCAATCCTCAACATTTTTCAGATACAAAGTAAATACTTAAGGGCAAGGGACATTTGTACTAGGAGACACAAGCTCAGTACAAGTAAGTAAACCCCTATCTTATCTTTCAATGTTACTTGCTTGTAGTTACTCTCTAATAGCTGGGGCTGTGACTAACAATTTCTTGGGAATGATCTTGATTTAAATTTTTCCATGGCTAAATTAGTGGAGAATGTGTTTAAACACTCAGGATTTTTATGAAAGGTTGTTTTCCAAATGAGAAAGATTTTCATGCATTTCATATTTATAAAACAAGAGATCTCGCCTTTTTATCAAAATTGCATCATATAAAAACCCGAGTCGTGACAAAAGGTGGTGTGGACTTTGCATGGATTATGATCTGAACCCATGATCTCATGTTGAAGTGATGACTGTGAGGCTTTGAATCGGTCTTTTGATCTTGATCATCAATTTTTCTCAACCAATCTAGGCCATCAGATCATCATCTCGCTTCCTACAAAATTTGATAAAACTCTACGTAAATCCTAGAAAAATATGATTAATCACATACCTATCTCAGATTAGCATCTAAACCTACAAAATATCAAAATTTTGAGTCATTAATTTAGAAATGCATATGGTATAAAATTTATCCAAAAAACTCTAATTTACCCTTATAAGTTATAACACATTGGTGACTAATTGGGTGGGTTTTATGAAAAATTAGACACTCACTATTAACATCTTTAAGATGATGTTGTAGTAAATTGTATAGTTGGAATCTAAGATATTCAAATGAATGTTAACATGGCCACAATTGAATAACCATCTCCAAGGAAACTTATCAAGCATGATCTAAAATATGTAAAGGTTGGGAACCAATTTGAAACATTCATCATTGTGCAAATGATGTCAAGATTGGAATCATCAAAGTTAACCTAGAAGATTAAAGAGTTTAACTTATTTAATGCTAGACCTATATACACATTCTAATGGACATTAATCCATACAACACTAAACTACAAAGTGGAAACATAGCATAACTAGCATTTGAATGATCTAACCCATTCATCTTGTCTATCCTCCCTTATTAAGGCTACCTACAAAAGTTGATGTTGGCTGGACTCTTCTTATTACTAATATTTTTTTATTAGCAATCTATTGATCCTTATTTAAAAACTCAAATTGCATGGCTAATACTATCTAACAACCATGAATTTTGGCATTTGGTTAATCTAAGGGATACCAAATGAGATGAATAGGTTAGATCATTTAAAGGTTGGTCCTAGATAGGGAAAAGATGAAAATTAATTTGGAAGATTCAATTCGACTAGCATTTATAAAAGGCTAAGAGAATAGTTATCATGGATCTTTAACATTGATTTTAGAACTCCTAAGCAGGATCCACCTATGGATGATGTGATCCGTTCATCTTATTGCTTTTCCTTATGTATGGTACCTAGAAAAGCTCATGGCAATTAGACACTTCTAGCTAGTCATTATGTCACTTGAGAGTTTGAATGGTCACAATTGAGAAAACACAAAGAAAATGGGTACAATCACTTATAGATCATGAATTTTTGTGTCTTTTTAATCTAGAAAATATCAAACAATATGAATGCATTGGATTATCCAAAGGTAGGTACTAGATAGAATATTCTTCAATAATAAGACCCTACTAGGCTCCACATTTGGATGATCTAACTCATTCATCTTATTAGTCTTCCATGTTTAGGCTATCAGCAAAAATCAATGCTAATTGGATTGAAATACCTTGAAATTACGTAATCATTTATACTTTGAATAAATATAAATTTTCTTTTAAAAATATTAGAATATAAATTTGATGAATAAAATATAAACTCACCTGAGTGTAGTAGGCAACTCACATAAGATGGAGGTTTATGATTAAATACATTAAAAATGGGATATTGGGGAACTTAAGGCCCAAAATAGTATATAAAATCTTTTGCTTAATAATCTAGCTATGTAATTGGACCTGGCCCATAATATTAGAAATTGTGGAACATTTTCTAATGAAGCCCCATACATGTTAGCTAAGACTTGGTGCCCAAGCAACTAAATGGGGGAAATTGGAAAGTGGTAGCATGAGAGGGAATGGGATGGTAAGAAGCTAGGAAATAATTAGAAACAAATTAGAAGAAAACTTCTGATTCTAGGAGTTAGATTGGCTAAGATTCTAAGAAAGAAAGAGGAGGAATAGAATGCCTTGGTTAGTAAGGAAACCAACTAGGATAATATATAAGAGTAGACATCCCACCCAAGGGAGTTAGCAGCAAAATGTCTAGGAGTACAAGAGAGAAAAATAGGAGAGAAAGAAAGAGTGGATAAGAAATGAGAAATGAGAAAATTTTTGGCAACAATAGCAATCAATACCAAAGGGGAAAAAAGCAGGAGCAAGGGGAAATGCTCAAGGGAAAAATGTTAGTTTTCACAAGTGTTTTATTGGTGAGGTAGGTAAGATTGCACTATTTATTTTATTTTATTTTTATAATTATGGATGTATTTTATTAAATATTATGAATGTGGGAATGGATATGTGATTTGATTAAATTTTACCATGAAAATTCATGTATAAAGAATGTGTTTATTTCAGCTGCGAATATGTTACTTTTTCCTAATCATGTTGATCTATTTTCATGCTATACTAGAGACATTTGACACATGTTATGTGTGATTAAGATTGAGTATTAATTATTGATTAGACATCTTGTTTCAAGATTTAAGAGTTGGTATTTTTTAGAATGAATTATAGCATTTTGTTTATTCCATAAATAATCATGGAAGTAAGTCCAGTTCTCAAAGAAAATTTATTCAGTTTCAATGACTATTAGTTATGAGTTCAAGAATTGCATGGAAAACATGGTTCATAGGCATTTTAGAATTGCATGAATTTTATAGCCGAAATTCTAACATTGTCATTAGCATGTTCAAGTACTATTTTGAACAAACTTTTCAAAAGTCCATACATGTCTTCCAAATTAAGTTTTTAGGTTAGCTAATAAAAAATATGCTGAGCATTTGTTTCATGATAGTTTTGGATAAAAATAAGTTAGAAGAGAAACCAAGGTGTTTTCATAGTAAGAAAAATATGCACAAAGCCTAGTTTTAAAATGTTGTAGTAAATGACTGCTTTGCACGTGTTGCTCTTGATTTTGAATTGAATTTTTATTCTAGTTTCTAAACATGACACATATACATCATTGGTATGGTTTTGTTTAGAAAAATCTAGAAAATTAAAGTTTGCTCAAAGGTTTCACATGCAAGAAAATAACAATGTTACCATGACATTTTGAAAAGGATTTAATTATATTATTTGGTCTATTTTTTTATGGAAATCTTAACATGACACCTATTGCTTTGGGTTGTAAATGATATCAAAATCATATCTTTGAACTACTAATGTTGAGTCAAGATGAGTTGATATTAGGAAATTTGCTAACTGAAAAATATGGTTTTTGAGAAACTGTGATGATCTGTTTTTTTGGCATGCTTTAATACCTAAAATATGGCAAAGTTTTAGAACATGATTTCAGATCATACCATGTCTAATTTTATCATAAAAATATGCTTGATATTGATCTTTGGAATATGGTTTTCAAAACATCATCTAGCTTAAGAATAATTTATGATTGTTAGAGTATTTTGCACTTTGAGTTTGCTTGAAAAAGGGATAATGTATTATTATAAATATTTTCAAAAGTACATGAATGAGTTTGGCTAGGTTTTGCAAAGTAAATGAGACTATAGTGATACCTAATAGTTGAGATTTGAAACAAGCTAGATACCTGGTGAGAGCTATGCAAGGAGGTTGGTATAGGTAGGCCACCTGGTCTCTAACCACAAGAGGTCATAGGTACACATGCCTTAAAGGTAACATTTTCACAAATGGTGGTCAATTCCAATATAGGTGACACAACACCTTCTCAAGATAGTTGCAAACTAGAATATCGTGCAAGTCCATCTAGGTGTACTAAAGGGCACATGATTCAACTAGGTTATTCATGAGCATGGGTTGGATATCCCAAGATTTTCATTTTGAATGCTCCTAGGGAGCGAGAAAAATGGTTCAATAGATGAACTGATGCCCATGATTTAGCCAGGCTATTCAAGAGCATAGTTTGGATCCTAACATTTTCATATTTGATGCTCCTAGAGAGTAAGATTAATGGTTCAATAGATGAACTTAGATTATGTATGAGTACTCATGACTATATTGGCAGACATGCTAATGAGAGGGCTAGAGATCCGTATAGGCATGAGAATGTTCCAAATTTGATTGGTTCGATATATTACTTTTATTGATTTATAATACATCTTAGTTTTACTTAGAATGATAAGTTAATATTTGTTCTCTATAGATAAAGACATGTAGAGATTCATTTGTGTGATCAGAATGTGCATTGATACATTATAGAAACAGCTAATAAGAATTCATTCATGTGATTTATTACATGGAAATATAATTTAAAAGCATTACCATAGTTTTTGAGTTTGTAGTTTTAATTTTATCTACCAAGTATATCCTCATATACTCAACCTACCAAAAACCCTAAAGATCAACATGGAGTGCCTAGGAGCGAAACTTAAGGAGCTCTAGGAGCAAATACTTCAGTGAAAAAGTAAAGCACCAGTTTGTGTTGGAAGTCACTTTCTTATTTTTGGTTATTGAATACTAATGTAATAAAGCACAATTTGCTAGACTTTTCTTTTTGGTAAACTTTTAATTTATTATTGTGCTGTGAATGACAAAGTTTAGGAATTTATATTTTAAGTTAAATGGTGTGTTATGACTTATATGTCAGCTTTGTTTTAAAGTGAATAATGCTTGGGTATCTTTGAAGATGATTCCGTGAAAAATATGATTGATTTTACAAAGAAACTTTCAAAAAATTGGAATCTCAACTTTCAAAATACATTTAAATTAGATAAATTGTGTTTCAAAATTTCAAAGTGTTATATTTTGTATGAAAGTCCAAGTTTGTGTCATTATAGCCAATTGTTTTACAAAATATCATCAATAATTAATAAAATAAGAAATTTTTAGTTCTAATGCAAGTAGAAGAGTCTTTAGGATTTAGTTTAGGTAGAAGAGAAAACAAATGCCAAAAGGAGGAACATAGAATTCCCAGAACCTACTAGCACACCATCCTCTAGTTCATCTAGATAAGGGAATGCAGCAATGAAGTTGTCCAACTCTTGATACAACAATTAGGTCAATATCTGTAAAATCAGCCATAGGTAGCAACCAATGAAGGGGCAGGAGCTCAAGGCTAAAATGTTGATAGTAATGATAAAATGTTAGACATATTTAAAGAAATGGCACCATCTTTTTCTAGAGAAGATGAACCAAATATAGGAAAAGCATGGATGTATGAAGTGGAAAAAGTTCTTTGAGAGATGGATGTCCCTGAAAATGAGAAGGTGATTATGGCTACTTTTGTGCTAACTAGGGAAGCAACATTTTGGTTTCAAACTACAAAGTGAACTCACTTTGAAGGAGTTGAGGCTATTCCTTAAAATTAAAATTAAGCAATGGAATTAACTTACCTAATTAATATGCAATTAATAAAAGTAACTAATGTAGATGAAACATGAATTAAACTAAGAAACTTAACTTAAGGAAACTACTGAAAAGAAAACTTTCCTAATTTAACACTTTCCTAAACTAGAATTAGAAACTTTCTAAACCTCAAAAAAGAAACTCTTTAAACCTAAAATAAGACACAAAGAACTAAATAGAAATTGCTAAAATAAGATTAAGAAACTAAATTAAGCAAGATTCAAAGAGAAAAGTAACCTAGTACCATGCGCATGATCCATAGATGGTGTGTATGGTTCATATTTGAAAAATGACCAAATTTGATGCTTTAAATGCAAAATAACCTATCCACTTAATAAAAGGCCTAAAAAACTAAATTTCATAAGGATTCAAGCAATTAAGATGTTTTGATTGCTAGAAACAATGCATAAATATTGAAAGGAGAAATTTCCATATTTCAAGTACTAAAGAACATCAACTTAAATCAAGGACGTAAAGAAATTAAAATAATAATTTTTATACAAGAACAACATAGATATAAAGTAATTTGATGACAAAAACATTCCATAAAAGTAATAATCAAATAATTTCATTGAATTAATGGAAAATTACATCAAATTTCTATGCACAAAACAAGTGTATAAATCTAGAAATTGCATAGGAAACTAAGCCCTAAAACCTAATCTAAAAAAGAACAAAAACTCAATCTAAAGTATGATGAGATGCAAAGAAAAGCTAGAAAATAATTCAAGAGAGAATATGGCTAGATAGATGAACTAAATATGGAAAAAAACTACCTAAATCTAAGTGGAATTGAAGGAGAAAAACATGACATTCCTAAGGGGAAAAAAAGGTTGTAAGCTATTTCTTCTCTTGGATACCATCAGTGGTGAAGAACTAACTTAAATATTGAGTGAATGAGCAAGAAAAACTAATGAAATATAAGCAATAAAAAGAGGGAAAGATGAGTTTAGAACTAGAAAGCAATGGAATGGAAACTAAGGCAATGAAACTAAAATAATAAAAGCAAACTACTAACCTGAATTGGAGAAAAAATAGTAAAAGGAATAACTAGAAATTGAAAGGATGAATAGTTTTAAAGAAAACTAAAGTCCAGCACCAAACATAACCAAGCAAGGAGCAACGTTTCAAGGTTGTCTCACCCAACCTCTACTTGGGTAAAAATGTGGGAACCATGAGAATATATAGATGTTGGGTTTCTAGCTAAGGAAAGGACTGAATCCATGAGGAAATTAGATTTAGATCTAGATCTAGGGTTATCAATAAGGAATGGTAGGTAGATGATGATGTACAAAAGAGATGCATGGCTGGCTGGTTTCCTAAATTAGAAGGGGGAGGCATCTTTTTCTTGAGGAGGAAGTGTGGGCCTCCGTCCCCACTCTTAAGATGATTTTGGATAGTGGGAAGAGTGAGGAAATAGGAAACAAAATAAGATGGAAGGTTTGAAAAAACCTAGGGTTTTATGTGCTTTAAATGGACATAAATCTAGGGCTTTCCTAATTAGGAAGGAACCAAAATTGTCAACTAAGGGGGAGAAGTGTCACCTTCTAAGAATGTGGCTCCCTTCTTAAGTCAAAAACACAGAACTTTAGTGTTTAGACTTGATTAGGGTTAGGTAAATAGATTAAGAAAGTGAGATTTTCTTTCTTGATGGATCCCTGAATGCAAGATTATCTTACCTTTTGCAATCATCTCTCCAAAAATCCTTTAAAAATCACATATTAGCATAGGATAGCTCCTTGAATTAATGCTCTAATCATGTGGCTCTATGTGGCATTCATCCTTGGCTTGATGGCTGACTTTGATGGCTCATTTCTTGGTAGCTTAAGTGGCTTCAAGCCTTGAGTAGCTTGGTTTCTTTAGGTTTCCTGGTTGGACTAAGAAACCTCATCTATGGCTCCAATTCTCATGCAAATGATAGAAATACATGATTTTCTGCATAGTTCCAATCCCTATCAAGCTAACCATGTAGCTCGACTTGCAAAAAAATCTATGAAGCACTATCTAGGCCACTGGATCATCTTCTCATTTCCTACAAAAGAGTAAAAGAATATAATTAAATCCTACAAAATTATGATGATTCACATACTTACTCTACATTAGCTTTTGAACTTGCAAAATATTAAACTTTTGAATCATTAGGTCAAAAATGGATCTGTTACAAAATTTCAAAAACACCTTAGGAATAACACTATAATTTATGACACATGGGCTACTAATTGGTACTTTTTGTACAAATTGGACACTCATTCCCAAGGATGCATCTAAAACTTCATTTTTCTTCCCCAAATACATTTTCTCATCCAAAATGATAACTTGTCATTTTCCACCATAACTTTCTCATTTTTCAAAACATCAATAACAATTTCTAAAGAATCTCTTTCTAAGATTGCATCATCCAAGTCACTAGTGATTCTTGAAATAGATTTCTTCAAAACCTTATATTCTATAATAATATTTTCATACTCATAAATAAGGTTGGTTAATTATTCATTCAAACAAAAAGATGATAAATTAGGTACCTCAATTTCTTATTATTATTATTTTTTATGAATATTTTCCTCAACTGTCATGAAAGCTAGTTGGCAGCTACTTCTTCTCCTTCGCCAAAAAAAATAAATATAAAAACTCTCTTCACACCCATTCCAAGTGGCAATTAGAGCTTTCTTCTTCTACAAATGCACTTTATTTTTCTTCTCCTTCAACAATGGAAAATTAATTTTGATCTATCTAAGATTTTTACATTCAAACCACACAATTGGATCCTTTGTTAAAGTTGGGTCAATTTTTCATATAGCATTTTAAATAATCTTTGTCATTCACCACTGCCTCTCCCTTTAACTATTTTTGTTCAATTTTCTAGTGAGAAGAGTAGCCTCTTCATCACTATTAGGATAATACTATAACTCTCATGTTCATTTTGTTTAAGAATAATGGACTTGTCTTTCTTGTTTTTGGATTCCTCTTCCAACAAATATTTTTCACTAATTTCATAAGTCATCAGTGATCGTAGGAATTCATCCAACTTCAAGGTTAGAAAATACTTGGCCTCTTAAATGGAAGTGATCTTAGGACTCCAAGACCTTGGAATCTTACTTTCAAGTTCACTATTTGTAAAAACCTTTTTTAAAGATTTTTAGGAATTAATGATATTGGTGAATCTTGTAAACATTTTGGTGACAGATTCATTGGACTTCATAGAGAACAACTCATATTCATGAACTACAAGATTAATTTTAGTTTCTTTAACTTGATTCACACCTTCACAGGTGAATTCCAGCCAAATTTCATGAGTTGATCACATGCTAAAATTCTATTGAACTCATTGGCATCAAGTGTACAATAGAGTAGATTCATAGAGTTGTTATCAAAATTCAACTTTCATATGATTTTCTTTCCTCCATTCACTCTTTAGTTTGCTATGTGGAATACTTGCTATCAACACAAAAGGTTTGTAAGGGCCTTCTTTAACCAATTTGCACGAGTTATAGCCTTCACATTTGATGAAAATATTCATCTTTGCCTTCCTATACCATAATTTATTCTATCAAAGAATTCTAGCTTATGAATGGACTGACCTTCTCTAGGATTTGTTCCTATGACTACTTATTGTGCCATTTTGAACAATATATGGAAAATAGATATTTGAACTCTTTTTGTAAATGAAGAACGCCTTCTCTAACACCAATTGTTTGTTCCCAAGATGGGGTGAATTGAGCTCAAGAGAAAATTTAATAACTTTTGCAAGTTTGCACTCAAACAACGAGATAAGTTTTAGAAATAAAAAATAATGGCACACAACATAAACTAAGCACAAGATGGTTTCACTAGCCAACCAAGGCACCTGCTTCAACTCTCTTAAGGTATTCCTTACCTTGAGGTTTTACTAATCGTTGTCAGATTTTACTCACAAGTTGACGTTGTGTAGGTTAGAGACAAAAGACTAGAGCATTTGCAGTTAGTTACGGCTTCTTAGAAGCACTTGGAATCCTATCCAAGACATCAAAGCTAACCAATCTCTCAAATACAAAAAATAATTTGCATAGCAGCATGAGGATGTTTGTAAGAGTAGGTAACTTGTAGGCTTTTCACTTGATTTTAAACTTTCTTACCATTTTGATCTCCCAATTGAGGGCAAATCTTTATTTGTTTGGAGACATTTTTGGCCATTAAGGAGACACGAACTCAAATTTAAGTTAACATTTAGCATAGTTGTTTCCCATTTAGTCAGCTAAATTTATCATTTTAGTCCAATAAATTCCTCCCATATTAAATTTAATATTTCACCTCTTACAAATACTAGGCTCATCCTCAAGCTTCGTTGACTAATCTTTGGCTAATTTTCAATCTAGAAATGGAACCTACTTATTTCTACTTTAGTCAATTGAATCATTGAAATAGTTGGTTAATTTCTCAAATAAGCATCAAACTCCAAAATCTAGCAAAGTTGATCTTCAATTTTGCTCAACTGGATATAGGAAAATCATTCCAATGTTAGTGAAATGAATTAGTGGGATAAATCTTACACATGAGCTAAACAACTAGAAATCTTTAGTCTTTATTTAAGTTTCAATCTATCTTCTTTTATTCAACTAATTGAAGTCAAAAGCTTCATCCCTTGGAAAAGATAAGTCATATTAGTCAGCTAATCATGTATGAACAGTCCACTACTTAACAAAAAATCCTTCCTTCACTTCTGTTGGCATTAATTGACATGATCTTCATTTAAGGCCCATGAATACATTTTAAAAGGCTAGATTTAATGGTAGTTGACTTCATTTCCAAAATCTATCTACTTACAGGGTTCTTGTAGCTATCCCAATTGTTGGTTAGATTGTAATTTTAGTAAACTAAAATTATGAGACTTAAGCTATTGACAGAAAATCTTGTTCAAATTTTTACTATTTGTTTCTAAACTACATTATATTTATGCACACTTAGAAACAATTTAGAAACATGCATAAGGTTTTATTATCATCAAAACATGTAGGCATGATTCAGCAATTGCAATCTTCCTTTAATAGTAAATGTCATTGAACATGTGAGGTTGTTAAGGAATTTTTCTTAACCATCCTCATGCTGAAACAACCTACAACAAGTATTCCCACCTCTAACTTCTAAATTGTGTTGAAAATTACTTTAATTTGATTATCATCATGGTACACTGAGTTAAATGAGTTAGGCATTGTCTTGGAAAGATGGTGATAGATAATGATTAGGAAAGTTCTTTAGAGTTGAAGATGAAACAAAAACCTAAGGCTTGGAGACCAAGTATTTCGATGATAAATGGTGGGATCATATTGATTATTTCCTTGCTTGATTAGTGTTTAATTTTGCATAAAAACCACCCAATTAGTTACCCATGTGTTACAACTTACAGGGGTAAATTAGGATTTTTAGACCAAAATTTTTTACACGTGTATTTTTTGACCTAATAACCCAAAAGCTTGTTATTTTATAGGTTTAGAGGCTAGTCCAAGGTAAGTATGTGATTAATCATGTTTTTATAAGACTTAATTAGAATTTTTGACTTTTTGTAGGAAGTAAGATGGTGATCCAAAGGCTGAGATTGATTGGGATTAAATTAATCAAGATCAAAATATCAAGTCAAAGCCTCAAAATCGTCACTTCAACATAAATCAAAGGCCAAGATCATCTTGAGGACCATTAATGGATGTGATTAAAGAAGCTAAAAATGGCCAAAGCAGGCCCATAAAGTAAGTCATGCATTCCCACCACCTATGCATGGAAGCCACTTAAGCCACCTTAGCCATATAAACCATGAAAGAAGGTGGCAAGCTAAGGAATTCAAGCCAAACCATACAAGCCACTCAAGCCAAGGGTTGAAGCCAAGAATTCAAGCCATGAAAGCTTCCTAAGCCAGCCATGAAGCTTAGCCAATGGAGCCTTCAAAGTTAGCCATCTAAGCCATCAGGTTAAGCTAAATGGAAGGCTAGGATTGGAGAAGGTTCAAGAGAGTTATCCATGAGATATTTTTATGATAATTAATACAAAATATATTAGAATAAGATGTCATACGCACCAATGGGATAAGAGCATTCAGTTTTTAGTGTTTTTCTCACTTTTCCCCACTTTTTCCTCAATTTGCACCTCATACTAAAGATACACTACGAATTTCCAAAACTCCATCTCATTCCACCTCTTAGGAAACTTCTCAACCAACCAAGTCTCTCCACCTAATGCCCTCCACCTTGTTCCCAACCAATTCCCACCAACTTTCCTAAACATAGGTGCTTCAACGTCTTTGGAAGTGGGGAGCCGCCCCTTCTTAAAAAGGTAACGTCCCCTAGCTACTCCCCTCCTTAAGGCAGCCAACCCCTTCCACACTTTCCTATTTGATGTCTATCCCTTTCCCTCATCCAAGCCATTCAATTTGACATACGTTAATCCATACCACACCTTAGTATTAGGGTACCCTTGGAAAAATAGGAGAAGACTTATAAAAACCAGCTAAACTTAAGACAAAGGGACTCTCTTCTCAACTTAGGAAAAGTCGTCTCCTCCATTGTAAGGAGACGTACACTTCCTACAACCCACTTTTACTACTTTTGCTAATAGTTTTGTGGATTCTTTGGGTGCTGTGACTTCCTTCCAAGGTGTATGCTTGTTTCTCAAGTCTTCAAACTAGGTTATTTGGGGTTTTGATTCATCTTTGAAGGTTGGTTAGCTTCCTTGTTCTCTTTGTTGGAATTTACTTCTTTACAAGTTAGTTTGCCTTGTTTTTCTTCATCTTTCCTTTCTTTTAAACTAAGATTCAAGGCTGGATTTCCCTTGGAGTGACAGCCAAGGGGAGTCATGTTGAATCTAGTGTTGGTCATTAGCTTTCATTGCATCTTTGTTCTCTATCAGCCCTCTTGATTTTCTAGTGTTGGTCGCGTAAGTTCTATTGGTTGTTGCATTAGTTTTCCATAGGATTGACCCTTGATTTCAAGAATAGATGTTCATGATTGAATGTTGGAACAATTGAAGAAGAAATTGGTTTGTAATTAAGGATTGATTATGATTAAGTGAACATCATTGTAATAGAATTTCAATTTCAGATTTGGACTACATGTATGGAGTATTATGTTGATGAATTTTTTATTTGATTCAAGGAAGTTAGTTAGAATTTTCAATTCATGTTTGTATCCAACAGTCACTTATATTTGTTCTTGAATGTTTGAATGCATTATAAGTCATCAATTCCATGTTTTACATGTTCGATTGATTGAATGTTTCAATTGCCTTATTGCTAGAATATCTTTGCATGAATGGTGTATGTTAATTTTCAGCAGCATACAATCATGTTCACTTGATTTTTCAAGAGCCCAACTAGGTTGTTAGATAGCTTAGTTAATGTTAGAAATAGATTGCATGCTTATATTTCCATAGTAGTTGATTAAATCCACTCCTATCCAATGGATCATGCATGCCATTCCATGGTTACATGCATGATTCATCTTTATTCTCTTTCAGTCATCTTGATTTTCCAGCTTTGGTTGCTTAAGTTCCATTGGATTGTTGCCTTAGCTTGGTGTAGGATTTTTCTTTGATTTCCAGCATACTTGTTCATGAGCGAATGTTGGAACAATTGAAGAAGAATTTGGCTTTGTAAGGATTGATTGAGATTAAGTTAGAGTCTCAGATATGGACTACATGTAGGGAGTGTTATTTTAATGACTTTTTGGATGTGATTCAATGTGATTAGT
The DNA here is from genome assembly GCA_035236585.1 of Warburgia ugandensis. NCBI lineage: Eukaryota > Viridiplantae > Streptophyta > Magnoliopsida > Canellales > Canellaceae > Warburgia > Warburgia ugandensis. The sequence continues at coordinate 28,559,524 of CP141132.1, read as the reverse complement.
TGGAAATATAAATTCATGCTTGTGTTCAGCAGTTAATTAACTTTGTTATTAAATGTCTGAAAGCATTATAAGTGATTAATTTCATGTTTTACATGTTATACTCATTGAATGTTTCAATTACCTTACTGCTGAAATTTCTTTGCATGAATGGTGTATGTTAATTTACAGAACTATACAATCATGTTCATTGTACTTTTTAAGAGCCCAATTAGATTGTCAGATAACATAGTTAAAGTTAGAAACAGAGTGCATGCTTAGGTTTCCAAAGTAGTTGATTAAATCCACTCCTATCCAATGAATCATGCATACCATTCCATAGTTACATGCATGATAATTGGTAGTTTTCCTTTCATTGTTTGTTAGTGTTAAGCTTTTTTTCATTTATCTTGATTAGATGTAGTTAGATTCCATTAGTTTGCATCTTAGTTAGTTTTAAAAGTAATTAATTTTGTCACACACATTAAAATAGTTGATTTGGTTGTTAGTTTTCATGATTATGAAAGTAGTTTGTTAAAGCATATTTTCATTAAATTAGTTATTTAATTCTTGTTTAGGAAAGTTGATAAATTGCAACTTAGGAAAGTCATAAAAATAGAATTTTTTAATTTAGGAAAGTTTTAATTTTAGAAAGTGCATGTTTTAGGAAAGTTTTAAGTTTAGCATGTTTCATATTTTGCTTAGTTTCAAATTTCATGTTCAACTTTCCATTCTTAGTTTAGGTTAGATAGTTTAAAGTAATGTCTACTAGCATCACATTAGTTCAACTCCTCATGATATCAACCTTACTAGCGTACTATATTGCAAATGATTCATGGCCTTGCAAGTTTTAATTAAAACATGAAGAAGTTTTTGGCACCATTGCAAGGGAGTTGCAATAAATTGTGTAGTGTTCCATACTTTGGGTTATTTTCCTCTAGTCTAGGTTTAGGGTGCATTAGATTAGGTTTTTAAAATAATTTTACATACTTTTTACACTTGTCACTATTTTCCTCATGTTGACCATATTTATTTGATTTTTGTGCTTGGAAAATTGGCAAAGGCGTGGCAGCAATCTTGTGGGCCACAACTTCATCATCTTAAATTAAGTTTTATTTCTTTTCTAGATTAGGATTTGAGTGAAACTTGTAGTGAGTCCCATTGTAAATTGTAATTTCTTTATTATTTAATTTTAAATGGGTTGTAATAATACAAGGCAAGTGTGGGATATGGTGGCTCGCACTTGATCATCATCGGGCCCCTCACTATGAGTATCTCTCACTCAATTTTTAGGATAATTTACATTTAGTATAATTTGGATTTGGATGTTAGTATAATTCATATATATTAGGATCATTCATTAATAATTGTTGCATCTTTGCTTAGGATTGTTGCATTTGAGTACCTATCTAACTTTGGTTGGATAACATATAGGTTGCATTAGTTTTCTTTTGTATTGCATTGTATATTTATAGCTTTATGGTGGAATGGAATTAATGATAGTAAGTGCCACACAGGAACCCTTATAAGATAAGGACTAGATTTCATCACCAATTCCTAAGCCTACCTAGGAATCAATCATTCTCCTTGTATGCCATGATCCTAACCCTTGGGTATTACTTTAAAATCAAGTAGAAAGAGACTTAGGGTATCAAGCTCATACGACCCTTTTAGAAGGATGCTATCTACTGTCAATCCAGTGGCTTTTGAGCATTGTGGTTATAGTGGGTGTCTTACAATCCAAGTGATTTTCCCATGCCTTTTTGTCGATAGTAGTTGAGGTCTAAATACCTCCTAACATGAGGATTGTATAAACCACATTTTAGTAAAACCTAATTGGTAAGCAATAATCAAATCTAGAAAGAAGGAGGAGGCGTCTAGATTTAGGTCTAAGAAGCTACCACCTAGGCACTAAACAAAGATAATCAAGTCACTGCAATGATTAGTACTTACTAGGATTTGATTGCACATCATGTAGAGTTAGAGTTCGCATTTAGATTAGGACATTTATCTTAGGGTAGTTTATACAATGGTGTCAACCTCAGAAACTAGAGTTAACACCTTTCAAACCAGAGATTCAACACAACCTAAGACAAGGGTAAAGAGACCAAGTTCCTATCCCCATGGCTGAACCACCAGCATAAGTTGAGCATAAGGCCATTAGAGATTTCTATGTGCCACTACAACTCAACACCCATCCTGCATAGCTTTACCTTCCACAAATGTAGACCATTTTGAGTTAAAGCTGAGACTCATACAATTGCTCCTTGCCTTTAATGATCGAGACTGAGAAGACCCCTACTTACATACCAAGGAGTTCCTAGATATTTGAGCCACATTTAGGTTTCAAAATTCTTTGGGCAATTCTATTAGGCTTAGGCTATTCTTATTCTTTGTTAAGGACAAAGCCAAATCATGGCTTAATTCCTTAGAGGTAAGTTCCATCAACACATGCGACCAATTGTCTAGAAAGCTTTTTAACAAGTTCTTCCCTATTCACAAAACAAATGCCCTTCATCGTGAAATGATTAATTTCAAACAAAGGGATGATGAATAATACTACGAATGATGGGAATGATGGAATGAACTATTGCAAAAATTCCCATGTCATGGATTTGAAAAATGGTAGCAAATTCAACACTTCCATAAGGCATTGACACCTTAAAATAGATAAATGATAGATGTAGCAAGTGGAGGGATCCACATGCTAAAGGATGAGAGTGGGGCTTCGGAGTTCTTGTAGACTTTAGCATATAATTCCCAGCAATGGGATTATTCAAATATAAGAGAGAGAAGCAACTAACCCACTAAGAGAGGGGGTCTCTATGAGATAGGAGTGCATACTAATCTATCCCATAAACTCGACTCTGTACTAGCAAGAATGGACAAGTACGATGGTAGAATGGACTAGCTTGGAACTATGTTTCAATCCTTTATGGCTACCACATCCCTTAAACCTCCATAAGAGGTTGGTGCTATATATTCTAGCCCAACCTATATAACCACCTCTTGTCCATCAAATAGAGTGTTGAACAACTATCTTGTTGACCAAGAAAATGCATTGAATGCATATCACCAACCTAGCAACAACGCATATTCTGAGACCTACAACCCAAGATGGGTTAGGCATCCCAACTTTTCATGGTAGAAGAATAACTACCAAGGGGGACCATCTGTGAATCCCCTACCCAAAACTTTTCTCATAAAGATATAGTTCCCTAGTAACCACCTGGTTTTCAACAAAAGAAACCATCTTTCAATTAAACCATTCAGACTATTTTTGAAAAAAATTTAAAAGATAATGACGACCCTATAAAGACCTTATACAAATTGCAAAATGATAGTAGACATTCAACCCTTGTCAACTCTCAAGCCATAGCCAAGTTAGATATGCAGGTAAGCCAATTATTAGCTAAACTGCATAATAGAGGAAAGGGTCAGTTCCCTAATCAACCCATCCCTAACCCAAAGGACCAATTTGAGATAAGGTCAACTTCTCAAAACCTCAACCCTCATCAGCATGCCAAATCTATAATCACCCTTAGGAGTGGTCATTAGATCAATAACAAAGTGGGGTAGGCTAAGGAGAAAGAGGCAACCAAAACACAAGAGGAAGAGAAAAGATAGAAAACCCTATAGAACCTATAGTGGAGGCACCATATGTGCTGAAAGCCCCTTTTCCCTAGTTATTGAAGAAGGCTAAAAAGGGAACAAACTTCAATGAGCTAATGGAGGTATTTAAACATGTACAAATCAATATTCCATTGCTCAATGCAATTAAAAACATCCCAACACATGCCCAGTTCTTAAAAGAGCTCTGCACAAGAAAAAGAAAGCTAAGTGTACAAAAGAAAGTTTTCCTCACTAAGTAGGTAAGCTCTTTGATTCAACAAAAGACCCCACTGAAGTTTAGAGACCCAGGGTGTCCTACCATTTCTTGTGTTATTGGAGATCATGTCATAGATAAGGAATTACTTGAACTAGACTCGGAGACTGGAAACCAACCACTACCATGCTATAATTCACAAATAGATCTGTCAAGATACACTATGGTTTTGTTGAAGATGTTTCCATACATGTGGACTAGCTTTATTACCTATTATATTTCATGGTTTTGGTCACCCAACCTGTATCTGATCTCGCCAATTAGATTTTGGTCATCCTTGGACGTCCATTCTTAGCGACGTCCAATGCCATTATTAATTGTAGGAATGATGTGATGAAATTATCATTTGGCAACATGAAAATTAAGCTAAATGTCTTTAATGCCGATCAACAACATTTAGATCTTAATGATTCTTACTATGTCAATTTGATTAAGAGTCTAATTAATGACATTCATTCCCCATTGTCCATTTCTGACACATTAAAGGCTTGTGTTATGCACTTTAATGAAGAATTTGATCTAAATAAGTCTATTGATGAGGTAAACAACCTTCTAGAGGCTAATCCAATCATGGATTCCTCCAAGTAGGGTCCTTATGCGGAACTATTCTCACCTTTTGAATTTGTCACAATACCCTCGATAGAGCAACCACCATATGTGGACCTAAAACCCTTGCCTAACAACTTGAAATATTCATACGTAGGCCCAGATGATACCTTACCTATGATAATAGCATTAGATTTTGATAATGAACATGAGGGTAAGCTTTTGGATGTCCTTAAGGAACATAAAACTTCTCTAGGGTGGATGGTAGCAGATATAAAAGGGATTAGTCTAGCTATCTACATGCATAGGATGTAACACCCCTAACTTTTTGTAATTAAATAAATAGTGAAATTGAGAATTTTAAGGAAAATCAAGTTGGAATATTAGGGTTATTTATAATGCACTTCTCATAGAATTATAATCAAAGGATAAGACATGCATAATTAAAATCAAACTTAGTGAACCCTTCAGAATGACTGTAAGCACGACTCATTCTGAATCCAGATGAAAGTCTTATTTTTCTCCATTTTTATGAACAAAAGGGTAAAATGGTAATTTTACCTAGAGCCAAGGCCTAAATCATAAAAATTTAGAATGTACTTAGAAATACGAATCCAATGCTAATAAGTACTCTCAATTTTGAGATTATGGGAATAAAACCTAATTTTTATACATAAAGGGCAAAATGTTCTTTTTACACCATGTGGGGCCCACAAGGGACCCACAAATGAATCCAATGATCAGACCACGTGAAATCATGAGTCAAAACACTACCACCTGCTGGTGGAGAAGGAGGTGGTAGTGGAAATCCAATGAATATTAAATGATAAAAAGAAATAAACATAATTAATTCATGTCATCATGAAAAACACCCAAAACACGTATAAATACCCCTCAAAAAAATTCTCAAAAAGGTTCATAAAATTGGTCAAAAATTCCCCAAATTATACTAAAATTCTAGCTCAAAACTCCTCCTCCTTCTCTCTCTTTTTTTCTCTCCCTCTTCACATTTTATTCCCCTCTAGTGCATCCAAAGACGCACCATGAGGAATATTCCTCCTCGGTGTATCATGCCCGTCAGCAAACACGTAGTCTCCAATGAGTAGGGTTTTTACCCTGCTATAGAAATCCAATTAGGCATCCATTTTAGACCGTTAAAGTTCGATCTCTAACTGTTAAATATGTTTGGAATGTGGAAATATACAAAACCCCTATAGTTTTATGGCGATCTACAGAATATTTATTGGAAATATCGTGGGAAAACGGTAAAGCTCTAGCAACCCTACTCAAGCATGGATTTTCTTTATTCCAGCCAAGTTTTCGCACTTGGAACAACCTGGGTAGGTGCACCTCACTCTTCTATGTTGATTCCAGTAGTGTACTAAAATTTTCCTACCTCAGGGAGATCTCCCCAGCCGTTGATCCATTAGAGACAATGGATTGGGCTATAGGGTGAAAATCCACCATCTTGGGTGGCTCAAATGAGATTTATGAGCCATTGGATGGATTTCTAGGGCCCAAAATCCCCAGGGGCTGAAATCTAACCCTTTGATTCTAACAAATGGAGGAGATCTAGCCATGGGTGATCCGATGGTCCAAATCTAGATGTCTCACCCACAACCATTCACCTTCACCCAACAACCTACTATGGATGGTAACGGGCGTGGGCTGCTAGAAGTCCTGTACCTGTAAACCTAAATTTGATCTGGGCCGTCTAATTTTGAATGGAAGACTTAAATCATCGACTCAGAGCTCGATATAGCTCTGATTTTAGATCTGAAAATTTGTGGATTCCTTATCACTTGATCTAAGTATTGAATTTATGAAATTCATGTTTTAATCTGTATTACTGTGTTATAATTATTAAAATCCATAGGGGTACTCTTGGACCATGATCAAGATGAACTAAAAATAAAAATCTGAACTGATGGATGTGTTTAGAGGGTCCCAAAACCCCTAGGATCATGTTCATAGTAGGATTTCTATGTAGATATATTAGATAATTAAACCAAAAATAGTAAGATTGAGATTCAGCCCTTAAAAGGGGCTATAATCTTAAAAACACAATTTTGATCTCTATTTGACTCCAAATTGTGACAAGAAGGTTGTATTGGATTCATATTGATGAGGAAAATCTACTGAAATAATAAAATCACATGTTTAATTCATTAAAATTTCTAAGATTAAGAAGATAATTGTACTCATGTCCATGATCTACATGATCTAGGATGATCAAACCAATCAAACCTTATTGGATGATGATATATTAATTTAAAAACTTAAATAAGTAAGTTATATGGATAAAGTAACTTAAGATCTCCTTGATCGGATAGATCAAGGAAGGTCAAATCAATGGATGAGATATATTAATGATTTGACAATGAAATTACATCAATAAGAAATGTTGGATCTAAAATAAAATGAAGGATCAAGATCTAAATCCTAAAAAGGGAAAAAATGAATAAGGATCAATTAAGATCATTGGATCATGATAGGTGTTTATATTTTGTTAGATTTGCATTGAATTATTAAACATTTTGGTAATTGTCTTTCATTGCTTAGTAGAGTAAATTATATAATTATTTATTTAATTGTTTACTTATGCCTTTTATTTATGTTTTATTGCTTGTATAATGGAAAATTCATTGAAAATTGTAATTAAATGAAATTAGACTGGAAAGACATTTACATGGAATATATGACATGGTCTTAATGTTAGTAAGGACCATAGTTAGTAGGATAATATAAGGAATGAATATTCCTTGGTCCAAATTAGGAGAATAATAAAACTGCATGAATGACATTTTAGTTCATGGCTTTAATTAAAATAAATTTGAAAGAGTACTTAGGGTTAAATGCTCATAGGAACCATATGAAAGGTTGAGTGGGGATCAAGCTAGTGAATGATGGACGTAGTGGTTAAGGGGGTTATCTAATAGAGCCTCCTTCTCCCCCCATCTTTTGTCGACGTTTGTGAGGTCTAAATGCCTCCTTACATGAGGATTGAAGTAGTGTTCAACCATTTAACTAGTAAGCCTTAGCCAATTTGATATAATTGGAGCTTCTAGACTTAGGATGAAATAAGCTACTCTCAACCAATAAAACATTAATTGGTTGAGTAATAATAATAAAGAGCATAAATGGTTAGTAAATCATCTAACCTTAATAAAAATTGTAATCAAGATAAGCATGATCAAACAAGATCCATAAGATCTTCAATGATAAAAAACAATAAGAATACTAATGTAGTATTGTATTACGTATGTGTGTGTAGAAATTATGCATGGGTATGTGGAAGAACATAGATAGAGAATTCAAACCCTTGATCAAACATGATTCAAGGAAAATTAGGACATCCCTTATAGGGATACATACTTGTATAGATGAATAACTTGATACGTATGGTTGACAGATGTATGAATACAAACTAGGATGTGCAATGTGGAGGAATACCACTTGGGATGTATGAATCAAGACAATGGCACCACTTTGAGGTAGGTGGTTATACAAAGATGTATTGGAGACTCATGTGTATACATATATGATTTTCTATCTAGAAGTATAGACCTTCATGGTATAATTATGCTTGGTACCTTAGCATAGTCATGATCCAAAACTTGTGGTCCAACTAAGTGATCCAAAACTTATGGTCCAACTAAGTGATCCAAAACATTTGATCCAACTACGTGATCCAATCTCATAATCTAGTCAAAATTGATCTAATATGATGATCAAGTCTAATGAGGTGAAAGTAATAAGATATGGAGACTAAGGAAACCCTAGGAATAGGGTATAGAAAATATTCCAACCTTAGTTAAACAAACCTATCGTCTGATATGTACAATGTATTTTACATATAAGCATGGTGGCTTGTGGCTTTGTTTTCCACAGCCTTAGGACTAGGGATGCTATGCTAGGGAAGTTATGAGGGTTTGCCCACCTTTTTCTTGAAACTTATATGATGGATACAATGCCCAAAGAGAGCCTAAATGTTAGGTGGGCCAATAATGGAAAGGCCACCACTGTGATAGCCATGGTCCACCCCATGAGGACATGGATTTGTTATTCCACAATTGGTATTAGTGGAAGATCATAGAGTTATCCAGGCACGTTGTACGGATTGAGACTGTAGCATAGTAGTCCTTATTTTGCATGATGATATACATATGATAGGCATAATGTAATGCCATGGCATAATGAGATGCCACTACATGAGTTCTTGGAAATCCCCATATAAAGATTGGCTAAATACTGATTTCCTAAGTGGGAGTATAGCCAAGGGAAGGAACAAGTTTTGAGCAATCTTCTCTATATTAACTAATTTGTCCCATACTATATAAATAACATATATAATTTATGTATGAGTATGAGATGACTCATGGATGGATAACTAGGGTGTATTAATGATTGAGGTATATATTCTTATATTAGTGAAGTAGTATATGTTTGTATCCCCTACCAAGCATAGCTTGTTGAGGTATTGTAAATGTTGCTATGTTTACAATACCTCAGATACAGGGAAGGAGGGTTAGAAGCTCAAGGTCATAGAAGACTTAAGGAATTAAAGCTTGAAGACTTAGGAGCAAGACGATAAAAGACTTGAAGAAAAGAAATCACGGTATGACCTTGAAGATATGTAATTTTCTTTAATTGAGAGTGTGTTGTATTGAGTGTTTTTAATGTAAGGTGAGGTTTGAACTTTGGATTATGTAATTTGGACAATGGTTTGTAATTATGATATAGAGGTTATGTAAGAGTGAACTATTGGATGATTCCTAGTATTCAATAAAATTTTATTTTGTACAAAATGGCTATGTGTATTATGTATCTTCAAGTGAGACTTGGGTTTTGTACAAATGAATTTAAATGAAAAGAACTTTTGATGTATTGTTTGCAAAAAATATTTACCATTTAGGGGCTCTTCCTTTGAAAAATATATTACAAAATGTGTTTCAAAAACTTGGGTTGTCACAGTTGGTATCAGAGCGTTCATCCAGTCACTCATAGCCCCAATATGTCCAAAGGACTAATCCAAATTGGGATCTATTAGAAATGGGTTAAGTAGAAAACTTATATACAAATCTGGGTTTCGAACAGATGCCACCTAAAAGAGGAACAAGATGGACAACTCAAAGGGAACCTGAAAATGCTATGGAAGGATCATCAGGAAATAATCTGGAGGAAATGATGACAAGAGTACTGAGGAATATTCTTCCCCAACTTATACAAGCTCAGGCTACTCCAGTGGAAGCACCAAGTATTTAGGCCCAAGCTCAACCTGATGTGGGACCTAATACTCCTATTCCCAGACAAGAAACTCTTCACCTATGCCTAGTGGAGTAATGGAAAACTCTCAACTGACACCTAAAAAGATAGATAAGATGGTGGAAAGGTTTCAGAAAATGGTGATTAGTTACAATGGCAAAGGAGAAGCTGAGAAGGCTAAAGAATGGATTTATGAGGTGGAAAAGACCTTTAACGTGTTTAGAACTCCAGAAAATCTAAAGGTTAAGTTGGCCACCTACATATTGAACCAAGAAGCAGCTTTCTGGTGGAGGTCTAACAAAGAAATTTCTTCTCCAATTCTGAAGAAATCCCATTGGAAAGATTTAAAGAAGTTTTTAATGAGAAATATTTCCCCACACATGTGCAATCCTGAAAGGAGGAGTTCTTAGAGCTACGATAAGGAAGCCTTTTCGTGGTGGACTATGAAAATAAGTTCATCCAATTAAAGAGATTCACCAATCATATATGTGACACTGAAAGGCACAAGGTGGATTGCTTTATGAAAGGATTACACCCAGGATTAAGAACAAAGGTACTGGGGACCAAACCTACAAATATGGCTAAGTGCATTGAGATGGGTTCTAAGTTTGAAGAAGATTATAAAAGACACCAGTTCACCAAGCTTGAGGAGGGAGCAACTATCCTCAAAAATCTTTTAAGAAAGGCAAGAGGCCACCAAATAACTTTAGGCCTTCTGGTAATCCAAGGAACCAAGCTAAATAGAGACCGTGCCCTAAATATAGAGGATATCATCCAATAAGGTGTGCCTTAATTTGGCACCACAATTGCCATGACCTCCTATCAATTGTTATAAATGTGGCGAGATAGGGCATTTCTCAAATCACTACAACAAACCCTTGCTAGTTAAGGATGCAAAGCCTGAAAATGTACCATGTCATTAAGGAAGGGTGTTCGCCATTACTGATGGAGAGGCTGGAACATTTAATGCTGTTATTGAAGGTACATTGCCAGTATCTAATCACCATGCCAAAGTATTATTGGATTCTGGATCTACCCATTCCTTCATATCTTATATATTTGCATCTAGTATACAATTGATAGTGGAGAAATTGGGATTCTATCTGGATGTGATGGCATCATTGGGAAAAACAGTTAGATTACAAGAATATCTCTAAGAAGTACCTGTCGAAGTACAGGGGAAGAAAATGGGTATAGACCTCATTTTACTAAACATGATAGATTTTAATATTATACTGGGTATGGATTGGCTAGCAAAATACGGCGTAATTATGGACTGCCGTAAAAAGAAACTCATTTTTAACACACCAGGAGAAGAAATGATAATATTGCATGGAAAACCAAATGGTTCAAACAAATCCATCATATCAGCTATGAAGGATGCCAAATATGTGTCAAAGGGCTGTTAGGCAGTTTTAGCAACTGTAGCTACTTTGAATGTTGAACAACCCAAGATAGCAAAAATTAACATAGTTAGGGAATTCCAAGATGTGTTTCTTGAAGAACTTATAGGTTTATCGCCTCATAGGGAAATTGCATTGACCATTGATGTGATTTCTGGTACAACTCCAATTTCTAAAGAACCCTATAGGATGGCTCCAATTGAGTTAAGAGAATTGAAAAATCAACTGCAGCAATTGTTGCACAAAGGGTTTATCAGACCTAGTAGTTCACCCAAGGGAGCACCGGTAATATTTGTGAAAAAGAAAGATGGGTCTATGAGGTTATGTATCGATTATCAAATGGTGAACAATGTGACAATAAAAAAAAGATACCCTCCTTCTCACATTGATGATCTCTTTGATCAACTCCAATCTAAAAAGGCCTTTTCCAAATTGACCTTAGATCAGGATATCATCAACTGCATATCAAAGGTGAAGATGTACCCAAAACTGCATTCAGAACCCGTTATGGGCATTATGATGATTTGGTGATGGCTTTCGGATTAACCAATGCTCATGCCATATTTATGGACTTGATGGACAAAATTTTCAAGGAATTTCTAGATAAATTTGTGATCGTATTCATTGACGATATACTGATTTATTCTACTAGTGTAGGGGAACATCAAGAACATTTATGGATTGTATTAAACAAACTTAGAAAACACAAACTATTTGGAAAATTTTCTAAGTGTGAATTTTGGTTGGAGAAAGTCAACTTTCTTGGACATGTAATTGCACAGAATGGAGTGGAGGTGGACCCAACCAAGGTAGAAGTAGTCATGAATTGGGAGCAGCCAAAGACAGTAACTGAAATACAAAGTTTTCTAGGGTTAGCAGGATATTATCATAGATTTCTCCAAGGACTTTCCCCTTTAACTCTTCCTTTGACTTCTTTGACTAGAAAGGTGTACAATTTACATGGGCTGATGAATGAGAAAGGAGTTTTCAAGAGTTAAAGAAGAAATTAATTGCAGCACCAATATTGTCTTTACCATCAGGGAGTGGAGGTTATGAAATATACTTTGATGCTTTAGGAAAGGGGTTAGGAAGTGTACTAATGCAAAATGGGAAGGTCATTGCTTATGCTCCATGACAACTAAAGAAGCATGAAATGAACTACCTAGTATAGGACCTAGAACTGGCAGCAGTAGTGTTTGCCTTAAAAATCTGGCGACATTACTTGTACGGGGAGAAATTTAATGTATTCACTAATCACAAGAGCCTCAAGTATATTTTCACCCAGGCTAATCTAAATATGAGACAAAGAAGATGGATGGAATATCTTAAGAATTATGATTTTGTAATTCAATACCATCCAGGAAAGGCTAATGTAGTGGCGGATGCTCTAAGCAGACACACAAAGGCAATGATGGCTAATGTCACCATTAAGTCACTTTTGTTGAACAAATCTTAAAGGCTCAAGAGGGAGATGTAGCAATCCAAGCAATGTGTACAAAGGTACGGGTTAGTAGAGACTCAGATGGGGGTATTCAGTTTTAAGGAAGACTTGTGGTTCCCTCAAGTTTGAGAAAAGCACTACTACAAGAGGCCCATCAATCAAAATTTTCTATACACCCTGGAGGAACAAAAATGTACCAAGATTTAATAAGAAGCTTCTAGTGGGAAGGTATGAAAAGAGATATCGAAGAATGTGTGGCTAAGTGCTTAACTTGCTAGCAAGTGAAGGCTGAACATCAAAGGCTAGCTAGATTACTATAAGCCCTAAAACTGCCAGAGTGGAAATGGGAACATATCACCATGGACTTTGTTCTAAGGTGGCCAAGGACTCGGATAGGTCATGATATGATTTGGGTCATAGTTGACAAGCTAACCAAGTTGGCACATTTCCTTCCAATCGAACAAAGTCAATCTGTTGACAGTCTAGCTAAGTTATATGTAAAAGAAATAGTCAGCCTTCATGGGGTCCCACTGTCAATCATCTTGGATCAAGCTGGAAGGTTCACGTTGAGAAGTTGGTAGAGCATACAACAAGCATTGGGGACATCACTAAAGTTTAGTACAATCTTTCATCCCCAAACTGATGATCAGTCAGAAAAGACCATCCAAATCTGAGAGGATATGCTAAGGGCCTGTGCACTAGACTAGAGAGGAAGTTGGGATGAACATCTCCACTAATAGAGTTCACATATAATAACCGCTTCCACAGAAGTATCGGTATGGCACCTTATGAATCTTTGTATGGGCGGTCGTGTCGATCACCAACATGTTGGGATGACGTGGGAGAACGAAAGTTGATAACATTAGAATTAGTGGAACAATGTACAGACAAGGTGAGAATAATGAGGAAAAGATTGTTGGCCGCTCATAATCATCAGAAAAGTGACACGGATAAAAGGTGCCGAACCCTGGAATTTGAAGTAGGTGACCATGTGTTTCTAAAGGTTTCACCAGTTAAGGGGGTAAGGAGGTTGAGAAGTGAGGGTAAACTCAGTCCAAGATACATAGGCCCTTTCGAAATTCTGGAAAGGGTTGGTCTTCTAGCTTACAAATTAGACCTACCTCCCCAACTTTCAGAAGTGCACAACATATTTCATATATCCATGTTACAGAAACACATCCCCGATGAAACTCATGTGCTACAAAGGATACCTGAAATGTTAAATACTAATTAACCTTCAAGGAAAGGGCAGTCCAGATCTTGTACAGGAAAGAACAACAATTGAGGACCAAATCTATTCCCTTAGTCAAACTATTATGGCAACATCATATGATCGAAGAAGCTACCTGGAGTTAGTAGAGGAAATGAAGAGGTAGTATCCTAGTTTGTTTGAATAGATGTAAGTTAGAAATTTCGAGGATGAAATTTTTGTAGGGGGTAGACTGTAACACCCCTAACTTTTTGTAATTAAATAAATAGTGAATTTGAGAATTTCAAGGAAAATTGGGCTAGAATATTAAGGTTATTTAGAATGCACTTCTCATAGAAGTATAATCAAAGGATAAGACATGTATAATTAAAATCAAACTCAATGAACCTTTTAGAATGACTGTAAGCATGACTCATTCTGAATCCAAATGAAAAGGTATTATTTTTCTAGATTTTTATGAACAAAAGGGTAAAATGGTAATTTTACCTAGAGCCAAGGCTTAAGACATAAAATTTAGAATGTACTCAGAAATATGAATCCAATGCCACTGAGTACGCTCAATTCCGAGATCAGGGGAATAAACCCTAATTGTTATACATAAAGGGCAAAATGCTCTTTCTACACCATGTGGGGCTCACAAGGGACCCACAAAGGAATCCAATGACAAGACCATGTGAAATCATCAGTCAAACACTACCACCTACTAGTGAAGAAGGAGGTGATAGTGGGAATTCAATGAATATTAAATAATAAAAAGAAATAAACAGAATTAATACATGTCATCATGAAAAATACTCAAAACACCTATAAATACCCATAAAACAAATTCTCAAAAATGTTCATAAAATTCCTCATGAAATTCCCTAAACTGTACCAAAATTCTAGCTCAAAACTCCTCCCCCTTCTCTGTCTTTTCTTCTCTCCCTCTTCACATTTTATTCTCCTCTTATCACTTCCCAAGACGCACCATGAGCAATATTCCTCCTCGATGTATCGTGCATGTCTGCAAACACGTAGTCCCCAATGAGTAGGGTTTTTACCCTACTACGAAAATCCAATTAGGCATCCATTTCAGACCATTAAATTTTGATCTCAAACCATTAAATATGTTTGGAATATGGAAATATACAAAAGCCCTATAGTTTTACAGCGATCTATGGAGTATTTATTGGAAATATCATCGAAAAATGGTAAAGCTCTGGCAACCCTACTCAGCCGTGGATTTTCTTTATTCCAGCCAAGTTTTACCACTTGTAACAACCCAGGTCGGTGCACCTCACTCTTCTATGTTGATTGCAATAATCTACTGAAGTTTTCCGACCTCAAGGAGATCTCCCCAGCCATTGATCCGTCGGAGACGATGGATTCAGCTACAGGGTGAAAATCCACCATCTTAGATGGCTCAGATAAGATTTATGAGCCGTTGGATGGATTTTTGGGGCCCAAAAATCCCAAGGGATGAAATTTGACCCTTTGATTCTAACGGATGGAGGAGATCTATCCATGGGTGATTCGAAGGTCCAGATCTGGATGTCTCGCCCACAATCGATCACCTCCACCCGATGACCTGCTATGGACTATAACAGGAGTGGGCCACTAGACGTCTCGCACCCGTATACCCAGATTTGATCTGGGCCGTCCAATTTTGAATGGAAGACTTAAATCTTCAATTCAGAGCTTGATATAGCTCTTATTTTAGATCTGAAATTTTTTATGGATTCCTTATCACTTAATCTAGGTATTGAACTTATGAAATTCATGTTTTAATCTGTATTACTATGTTATAATTATTAAAATCCATAAGGGTGACCTTGGATCATGATCAAGATGATCCAAAAATGGAAATCTGAACTGATGGATGTGTTCAGAGGGTCCCAAAACTCCTAAGATCATGTTCATAGTAAGATTTGTATATAGATATATTAGATAATTAAACAAAAACTAGTAAGATTGAGATTCAGCCCTTAAAATGGGCTAAAATCTTAAAAACTCAATTCTTATCTCAACTTCACTCCAAATTGAGATCAAAAGGTTGTGTTGGATTCATATTGATGAGGAAAATCTACTGAAACAATAAAATCACATGTTTAATTCATTAAAATTTCTAAGATTAAGAAGATAATTGTACCAATGTCCTTGATCTACAAGATCTAGGATGATCAAACCAATCAAACCTTATTGGATGATGATATATTAATTTGAAAACTTAAATAAGTAAGTTATATGGAATTTTATAGGCAAATCTTTAGAGATCTAACCTTAAAAGTAATAAAAACCATAAAAATGGATGGAAATTTGCTTTATCAAGTTAATCAAGGATGATTGGACTATATGGGTATGTGTTGATGATAATATTGTGTTAATATTTTTTGGAATTATGGAATGGATGATAGTGATTTGGGCTAGATCAAGATCTATGCCCTGAAATGGGATAAAATAACTTAAGATCTCCTTGATCAGATAGATCAAGGAAGGTCAAATCAATGGATGAGATACATCAATGATTTGACAATGAAATTACATCAATAAGAAATGTTGGATCTAAAATAAAATGAAGGATCAAGATCTAAATCCTAAAAAGAGGAAAAATGAATAAGGATCAATTAAGACTATTGGATCATGATAGGTGTTTATATTTGGTTAGATTTGCATTGAATTATTAAACATTTTGGCAATTGTCTTTCATTGCTTAGTAGAGTTAATTATAGAATTATTTATTTAATTGTTTACTTATGCCTTTTATTTATGCTTTATTGCTTATGTAATGAAAAATTCATTGAAAATTATAATTAAATGAAATTAGACTGGAAAGACATTTAAATGAAATACACGACATGGACTTAGTGTTAGTAAGGACCATAGTTAGTAGGATAATATAAGGAATGAATATTCCTTGGTCCAAATTAGGAGAATAATAAAACTGCATGAATGACATTTTAGTTCATGGATTTAATTAAAATCAATTAGAAAGAGTACATAGGGTTAAATGCTCATAGGAACCTTATGAAAGGTTGAGTGGGGGTCAAGCGAGTGAATGATGGACATAGTGGTGAAGGGAGTTATCTAATAGAGCCTCACTCTCCCCCCACCTTTCGTTGACATTTGTGAGGTCTAAACGCCTCCTTACATGAGGATTGAAGTAGTGTTCAACCATTTAACTAGTAAGCCTTAGCCAATTTGACATAAGAGGAGCTTCTAGACTTAGGATGAAATAAGCTACCCTCAACCAGTAAAGCATTAACTAGTTGAGTAATAATAATAAAGAGCATAAAAGGTTAGTAAATCATCTAACCCTAATAAAAATTGTCATCAAGATAGGGATGATCAAATAAGATCCATAGGTTCTTGAATGATAAAAAACAATAAGAATACTAATGTAGTATTATATTACGTATGTGTATGTAGAAATTATGTATGGGTATGTAGAAGAACATAGATATAGAATTCAAACCCTTGATCAAACATGATTCAAGGAAAATTAGGACATCCCTTATAGGGATACATACTTGTATAGATGAATAACTTGATATGCAAGGTTGACAAATGTATGGATACAGACTAGGATCAGTGGTACGAAGGAATACCACTTTGGATGTATGAATTAAGACAATGGCACCACTTTGAGGTAAGTGGTTATACAAAGATGTATTAGAGACTCATGTGTATACATACATGATTTTCTATCTAGAAGTATAGACCTTCATGATATAATTATGCTTAGTACCTTAGCATAGTCACGATCTAAAACTTATGGTCCAACTAAGTGATCCGAAACATGTGATCCAACTAAGTGATCCAATCTCATAATCTAATCAAAATTGATATAATATGATGATCAAGTGTAATGAGGTGAAAGTAATAAGATATGGAGACTAAGGAAACACTAGGAATAGGGTATAGAAAATATTCCAACCTTAGTTAACAGACACATCGTCTGATATGTACAATGTATTTTATATACAAGCATGGTGGCTTGTGACTTTGTTTTCCATAGCCTTAGGACTGGGGATGCTATGCTAGGAAAGTTATGAGGGTTTTGCTGCCCACTTCATGAAACTTATATGATGGATACTGTGCCCAAAGAGAGGCTAAATGTCGGGTGGGGCAATAATGGAAGGCCACCACTGTGACAGCCATGGTCCACCCCATGAGGACATGAATTTGTTATTCCATAGGTTGTATCAGTGGAAGATCATACAGTTATCCGGGTGCGCTGTACGCATTGAGATTGTAGCATAGTTATCCTTGTGTATTTTGCATTATGATGCACATAAGATAGGCATAATGGGATGCTACTACATGAGTTCTTGGAAATCCCCATATAAAAGATTGGTTAAATACAGATTTCCTAAGTGGGAATATAGCTAGGAGAAGGAACAAGTTTTGAGCAATCTTCACTCTATTAACTAATTTTTCCCATACTATATAAATAATGTATATGATCTATGTATGAGTATGAGATGACTCATGGATGGATAATTAGGGTGGATTAATGATTGAGGTATGTATTCTTATATTAGTGAGGTAGTACATGTTTGTATCCCCTACCAAGTATAGCTTACTGATGTATTGTAAATGTTGCTATGTTTACAATACCTCAAATACATGGAAGCATGGTTAGAAGCTCAAGGTCATAAAAGACTTAAGAAATTAAAGCTTGAAGACTTAGGAGCAAGATGATAGAAGACTTGAAGAAAAAAAAATCAGGGTATGCCCTTGAAGATATGTAATTTTCTTTAATTGAGAGTGTGTTGCATTGAGTGTTTTTAATGTAAGGTGAGGTTTGAACTTTGGATTATGTAATTTGGACAATGGTTTGTAATTATGATATAGAAGTTGTGTAAGAGTGAACTATTGGACGATTCCTGGTATTCAATAAAATGTTATTTTATACAAAATGGCTATGTGTATTATGTATCTTCAAGTGAGACTTGGGTTTCGTACAAATGAATTTAAATGAAAAGAACTTTTGACGTATTGTTTGTGAAAATATTTTACATTTAAGGGCCCTTCCTTTGAAAAATATATTATAAAATGTGTTTCAAAAACCCGGGTTGTCACATAGGATACACCTAAAAGAAAATGCAAAACCTTCTAGAGAAATACAAAGATGACTAAATAATCACATGAAGGATATGGTCAGAGATGAAGTCCTAAATCTTTTAGATGTTGGCATTATATATTCTATCTTTAACAGTGCTTGGGTTGGCCTCATTCAAGTTGTACCCAAGAAATCCAGGGTCATAGTAGTAAAAAATGAGGATAATGAGTTAGTACTCACCCGCATGACCACCGGGTGGAGAGTTTGCATTGACAATCAAAAGTTGAACGTAGTCATGAGGAAAGATCACTTTCCTCTACCATTCATTGACCAAATGCTAGGAAGGTTTCCTAGACATAGCTATTACTATTTTCTAGATGGAAGGATATTTTAGTTATAACCAAATTCCTATAGCACCAGAGGATCAGGAGAAGACCACCTTCACCTGCCCCTTTGGAGCCTTCTCTTACTAATGTATGCCATTTGGTATTTGTAATGCTCTGGCTACATTTCAAAGGTGTATGTTGAACATTTTCTCTGATATGGTAAAAAGGTATCTTGAGGTGTTTATGGATGACTTCTTAGTATTAGGGTCATCATTTGATGAGTGCCTACACCACTTAAAGTTAGTTCTAGCAAGGTGTCATGAAAAAATCTTTTTTTGAATAGGGAAAAGTGCCATTTTATGGTACAAAGTAGGATAGTTTTAGGCCACATAATATCACCCAATGGGATAGAAGTCAATAAGGCAAAAGTGGATGTAATAGCCAACCTTCTTATACAAAAGACGGTGAAAGAAATTTGCTCCTTTTTAGGATATGCTAGCATTTACAGATGCTTCATCAAGGATTTTAGCAAAATTGCCTAGCCCCTCTATAATTTACTTATGAAGGAGGCCATTTTTTACTCTGATGAGTACTGTAAGAAAGCATTTGAGTGACTCAAGGCTGAGTTCACTTTTGCACCCATTATTCGACCACCAAATTGGAATGCACCATTTGAGATAATTTGTGATGCATTGGACTATGCCGATGGAGTTGTTCTAGGGAAGTAAACTGATAAACTTTCCCATGTAACATATTACATTATTAAAGCACTAAATGATGCACAACTCAATTATTTGACCATAGAGAAAGAGTTGTTAGCTATAGTGTTTGCTATAGATAAGTTTAGAACTTACTTGTTAAGGTCTAAAGTTAGAGTGTACTTGAAACACGAGGCTTGAAAGTACCTCCTTTCTTAAAAGGATGTGAAACCTAGTTTGATTCATTGGATACTACTACAAGAGTTTGACTTAGAAATTCAGGACAAGAAAGGTTATGAAAATGTTGTAATAGACCACTTATCCAGACTAATGGTGGACCATACTCGCGATCACATGCTTATAACTAAATCCTTCATGGATGAATACATATTGCATATTTCCTAGTTGCCTTGGTACAACAATATTGTTAATTATCTTGTTAGAGTACAAATTCCTAATCATTGGACCAAATAAGAAAAATAGAGATTTTTGACCAAGGTTAGATATTTTACTTGGGACGACCCATACTTATTCAAGTACTATCCTAATTAGGTGATTAGGATATGTGTACTAGATAGTGAACACAATCAAATCATCTCCTTTTATCATGATCATGCATGTGGGTACCATTTTAGCTTAAGAAAGACAGTTGAAAAAAATTTGCTGTGTGGTTTTTATTAGCCTACCATATTTAAGGATTCATATGCTTACTACACAACATGTGTGAGGTGTAAACAATTTGATAGTCTAGGAAGGAGACATATGATTCCCTTAAACCAAATACTTATTGTAGAGCCATTAAATGTTGGGGCATAGATTTCATGGGAGCCTTTCCTAATTCTTTTGGAAATCTTTACATCCTAAAGGGAATGGACTACGTGTCCAAGTCAGTGGAGGATATACCTTGCAAAACCAATAACTACAAAGTCATATTAAAATTCTTAAAAGAAAATATCATTGCAAGGTTTGGTACTCCAAGAGCCATAATAAGTGATGAGGGGAAGACACTTTTTCTATAAAGTGTTTGAAAATTTAATGAAAAGTATGGTGTCAACCATAGGATAGCTACCCCATACCAGCCTTCGACCAATGGCCTAGTAGAGGTATCCAATAGGGAGATAAATCGAATTCTAGAGAAGATAGTTAATCCAATTAGCAAAGATTGGTCTATGAACTCAATGACACTTTATGAGCTTATTGTACAACATATAAAACTCATAAAGAAATGTCATGTTACCACCTGATCTATGGAAAGGCTTGCCACTTACGAATAGAATTAAAGCACAAAGCATACTGAGCTATCATAGAGCTCAACTTTGATTCGATTCTACTAGGACCCACTAGAAACTCCAACTCAATGAGTTGGAAGAATTGAGGAACAATACATAGGACTCTATAGAATTATACAAAGACTAGATGAAGGTTGCACACGATCACCAAATCTTAAAAAAATCCTTCACACCTGGACAAAAGATCTTATTATATAACTCTAGATTGCATCTCTTCCCAGGAAAACTCAGATCTAGATGGAACAAACCTTATATGGTACACACAGTCTATCCTCACAGGGGCCATTGAGATTGAGAATGTGATGACCTAGGTTTTTGAAACACATTTTGTAATACATTTTCCAAAGGTAGGATGCCCTTAGTAGTAAAAAAATTTCACAAAACAAAGTAGTGGAAATTCTTTTCTCTAGAACTGTTTTGTAAAATCCAAGTCACCACTTCATACATAACAGAAGTAGATTTTTGTATAAGATAAAATTTCATTAATGGAATATACTTTTATTAAATTCTAGAATCCATTCAATGGTTCACAGTACAGCCCAGGTATTAGTACAATTGTAATGCCCGAGCAATTTACGCTATTTTTAACAAAAACTGGACATTCTATGGGAAATGAACAGTGTTGAATGTTTGATTTTATTTAAAATATTAAATGAAGAAATTTGTGAGGAAACTTGGTACCATTAGATTCTACTCAAAAAATGGAATCCAATGCCTCAAAAATCACCTAAGACGGAGTTTGCATGAAGAAGTTATGGCAGTTTAAAGATTAGGGGCAGTTCTGAAATTTAAACAGAAAAACGAAAAAGATGAAAAATACAGGGGGTGTTTTGATAACGGCACCCCCTGTCGCCTTCCACCTCCAGATTTCTCCAAAAAACCCTCCTTTCATGATTTCTCTAGAAAACACCGGGGAAATTGCGACACCTCCATTGAGGATCACCGCCTTCTTTCCCCTATAAGTACCCCATCTCCCCCCTCTTCAAAATCATGTTTTTTCCAATCGTTTGAGACTGGGGTTTCCGGAAAAATTGGAAACCCGTCTCCTCTGCATTTTCCTACAACGGCCAGGCCCAAGTCAGGCCGGCCATTGCCATTTTCCCCATAACCGTCTCTTCTTTTCGGATTTGGCAATGGGGTTTCCCCTTCTTCGAGCAACGTAAGGTTCAAGCAGAAATGAGGATTCCATTGCCGAAAAAAGGGCATCCCCAGGCTGCCTAGGTAAGCCATTTCTCTTTCCCTCTCTCTCCGTTTGCTTCCCCCAGGCCAGATCCATGCCGGATCTGGTCTTTTCTAGTCATTTTCCAACCGAGTTCTTGGCCGAAAAAAGCTCCAAGCCGGCTTGGGCCGGCCTTGCACAAACCGGGCGTCCCGGGGATGCCATGCTCCACCTGCGCCTGGGACTGGGTACCTAGCACGGGTTCCAGGCGTATGACAGTGCGTACACTGTCCCAAGTGCGGCCTTCCAAGACTTTAAAGATAGGCTTATATGACAATTTACAGAGTTAGCCATTGAATAATAGATCCCTATCATAGGATCTAGCTTGACAATGAATTAGGCAAGGACCATAGACCCTAAAAGGAAGATCTAGAGATCTAATTTCTAGATGAATTGAAATTAATAAGGACTCTTTGTATCCATTGATACCTAGGAGTTTATAAATGAGACCCAGGGATGGGTTGAATGATAAAGGACGCGACTCTAGGAGACTTTGAGGTAGGTGCTCTATTGCTACTAGACTTTTAAAAAGAGCCATGATTGTTTTAAATGCATGTTTTAAGTATAAATTATATGACTTGTTTAACATGACTTATTTTATGGCTTGTTCAGCATATAAATGAATTCAGCATGCATATGATTAAATACATTATGCATAGACATGTTTTGCAAACAATTGCATATATTGCATGATTTGTGAGCATTGAGTTCTTGAAAAAGATTGCATGTCCTTGAGGGTTACCAAAAGACACTAGAGTGCCCAAAAGACGCTGGGTAGGTAGTTGTGAGAGACCCAAAGAGGACAGATTTTGACAAAGAGGTTTTCGCTTGTTTGATCTAATATGATTTGGGCTGATAAGCTCGTGGGCGCTATGCCGAGAGGTTTGGGTTGGCCTCCAACCTCTACCACTATTAGGTGGATGGGTACCATACCCAAAAAGGGCAACATCCCTACGTCGACTGCATGTGGTACAAGGGGTTACCACTGTTGTCACGGCACTGGGTCGATGTGTCATATGCCCCGTGGAGGCTATGATGCTGTGTCCTCAGGTACCCGGGGACTACACGGCGGCGAGGTCATGGGCATAGTTGGGCCCTATGGTTTCGTGGATTTACTTGCATGGCATATGGCATGACATGAGGTTGGTCAACCATACCATACTAGATATTCATGAGTTGGATTCAATTGAGAATCTTATGCATATCATTATGTTTATGATATATGATACTTTCGACTTGGATTATGCTATTTCTTTAAGTCGTCAGTATTCTGATTTGACAGTGGTTTTTAATATCGATATTGAACATGATTCATTGAACATGCACATGATTTAAAGAGCATATGATTTTAAACATAGCATGCATTGTAAAACTAGTAGTGATAGATTCCTACTAAGTATAGTATATACTCATCCTATCCTCAACATTTTTTAGGATAGTTCCATCCACGAGTAAAGGACACCTATGTTAGTGCTACAAGCAAGGAAAATCAAAAGGAGACAATTATACATGTAAGTAAACACTCTACCCGTTGGACATGTACTTGCATTTATTTACAATTGGACTGTGAGCTGTGACTGGAAAGACCTAGGAAAACACTTATGATTTCTAAAGTTTTTCAAAAACTACTTTGGTTGTTGTGAAAGCAAATGACACTCGGGGCTTTCAAAAATGAGTTTAAAACTAAAAGATTTTCTGTTGCATTGCATGGTTTTTATAAAATGGTTTTCAAATAGGGATGCATCCCGCCTTAGGAATTAGATATTTCATTTAGAAATGCATGAAAAAACCCAGGTCGTCATAGTTGGTATCAGAGCCCTGGTTTTATCCTTTCACAGCCAGTCCAGCATGTCTAAGGGTCCTAGACACTAGAGAAAATCAAGAGGAAGTAGTATATATAGAAGTAGTAGAGATGACGACTTCTATTTGAGGATTACTTTATTAATGCTCAAGGCATTTCACCATAAACAAATAGGTGAAAAAGAAGATGGGTATAGCAAATACTTAGATATTTGATTGCTTGAATCCTATCAAAATCATAGGAAATAAGGATTGTTGTGTAGTGGTGCAAAGATGAAATCTCATATAAGGATCATATTATGATGAGAATGATGAATGAAGATGTTAGTGAACTTATTTAGTAGATAGTTCTGACCTGCAATAAAGTAATCTCATCAAAGGTGAGAAAATCAAAGAACCTAGGTGGCTATCTTACCATCATAAAGAATATCAGAATATGAGTATACTATCACAAGGATATGATATGAGTATTGTAGGGGATGTAAAAGACAGACCTTGAGAAAATGTTGATGACAAGCTAAGAGGGATGAAAATGCAAGATGATATTAGGAGATAACTGTGACTCGTGCTAGATCACAAAGGTATGGATCCTGAAGGACTTAGCTCAATTTTTGATAACTTCATTGGAGTCTTATGAAGTGTGAAGTGCTATCGAATAATAACTACCAGAGTATTATGGAGCAAAACAGAAGATGTATACAAGTGACATATTATGTGATTAAGAGAGACATAACACGAATATGATAGGGAAATGAAGCCGACCGAGTTATCAAAAGATTTTGATGATAATAATAAGGATGATAATAGATTGATCCTAACATGAACTTGTAAGAGAAGTATAGCATGATCAAAACATCAATGTTATTATTAAGACATTGTATGAATCTTTTTTGAGGCTATAGGCAATTAAGGATTTCAATGATATTAGAAAACTTCAACATTTCCTGAAAGTATTAAGTTTCTCTTGGATGCCGTGTAGATCAAATATATGCAACCACTTAAATGAAAGCATTGATCTAGGTAGACAAAAATGAGGATTTTGAAGAAAAGAGAGAAAGAGATAGAGATGTAACTACCAGTATTCAATGAATATTGAATATTCAAAAGAAGAAGATCATGACTTTATGGAGATACATACAATTCTATCATCTTGAATCCTATAGGAAGGTAGATCAAACAAATGCAAAGAAATGATGATAGATGAGTTGGTGATCTTATTGTAAAAAGAGTATAAAAGAGAGAAAGCATATGGGGTTTAAGACTTTGAGTAGAGTATCGAATTTCAGGAGATTATGTGACAAGAAATTTTCAAAGAGGAATGGTGACCAACTAGAAATCAAATTCTACAAATGGTTTGATATCAATTATTACAATTAGATTCTTATCGGATTCATTAGCTTATGGAGAACACCAATGGATATAATCCATAAAAAGGAAAATTTGGTGATATCCCACCTTGCCAATAAAGTATATTGAAAAAGGAATTAAGTTGGGATAGTGACTTGTCCATTTAGCAAGTAGGGTACCATCAAGGATCAAATTGAGATCTTATTATCATAGATTGGAAGACTAGAAAATCTTAAGACCATTATTTAGTCATTACCTTTAGAGTACTATTGACTAAATAAAGGTATCCCACCCTAATCAAGTATGTTAGTATCTATGAGTTAGTAGTTGAAGTTATATACTCAAAGGAATATTATAAGTATTTAGACTTGAGTTTTCCTTGAAAAGAGTACTTGTTAAACTAAGTCATTTGAAGGTATGAGGTCAGTTGATGAAGACAATTGCAACTAAGATAGGAGCAAAAATAAGAAGTGATCTAAACCAATGTGAAAGGTTTTCCAAACCTTAATGGCTACCATGACAAGGTGAAGAAATTACTTTAAGTTTGAAAAATATTACTGACTTGGATTGAAAAGAAAGGTAGATAAGTACCGATCACTTTAGAGACCCTTGAGCTTATGACAAAGATATATCTGGAAAGAGATCAAAAGGTAATCAAATAAAGTCTTTCTATATGTCTACGAAAATGTTCTATGCTTACCTGAATGTTTTTCAAATTTGATGATTTAATAGCTTTAGCATAGCTTGATGTAGTAGTTATTGAATGAGAACTGCGATTATAGGCTAAGTATGAGGAGGCACTTGAAGGATAAATTTTGAGGAATTGAGAAAATCACTACTTATGAGGATACCTCCTGACAATACAGACTGCATGATTGACGATAAACCCTTGATAAAAGATTAAACAATATATTGACATAGGGGATGAAAGGAGAAAAGGTGAGATGGCTAGCACACTATAAGGTGAAGATTTAATGTTACATTGCCTTTAGATAAAAAGATAGTTGTTATATACCAAGTACAAAAATCAATTGAAGGAATTTTCTAAGGACTAACCCTACTGGATTGAGTATAGAACTTTTGGACTGAAAGGTCACGAAGAAAACCATCAAGAAAAGACAAAGACAAAGAGGATGATGGCAAAGAATTCCACCATGACCTAGTAAGGGTACTCAGTTATGAATAAGAGACTTTTTGCTTTGCATAAATGGGAACATTATTGAAGATCCTAATGACCAATTGATGTGAATGGTGAGATAGGCCTCTGGACGAGAACATTTGACCCATGATGATAAATCGACCATTAATGTTTGACA
Organism: Warburgia ugandensis; assembly: GCA_035236585.1. Classification (NCBI taxonomy): domain Eukaryota; kingdom Viridiplantae; phylum Streptophyta; class Magnoliopsida; order Canellales; family Canellaceae; genus Warburgia; species Warburgia ugandensis. The sequence continues at coordinate 28,532,761 of CP141132.1, read as the reverse complement.
TGAGAAAAGCGTTTAATGAATTCAATAGTTATGAAACTGGATATAGAGTTAGGACATTTTACTTTCAATATATGATAAGGTCCTCGATGGAAGATGCTACTAATTGGTTTTCATGATTTTATTTTGAATGTAACTTTGGTCGAGGAATCAAGTCACATATGGAAAACGACAGGCAATTGAATTTCGAAGTTAATCAAGGGTTTGGCTGTAGAGCACATAATACCATGTCAGTTATTGAAGTATCTTGGGGACAAATATAAAAGGTAAGAAGCAAAGTTAGACACAATAGAAAGAAGGTAATTTTTGGACTCTTACTAATGACATATAACCAACCATTAAAAGGAGATATGGATGATGAAGAGATCACTAGATGAAAGACAAGAAGAAAAAGGGATCATCTTATGATATTCAAAAAGGACTATGAGAAATAAGATAATATGATCTTAAAAGAAGTATGGAGTATGGAGTAAATTATACATAAATAAAGAAGCATGATCCTACGAGGAGACTATCCTATACATGATGAGAAAAGTATAGGCATCTAAGGATTTCAAGAAAGATGAGTTACAGCTAGGAACCGGTATTGTTAAAATGGCACGTATGGGAGTATGCATCAGAGTACGTAGCAAATGCGGCCCTTATAGGTAAGGCCTTGTAAGAAGGAACAATAAAAATGATAAATTGAGGATGAGCCCAGATTTGATTCCTAAGGGGAGGATGCATTCACCAAAAAGTTATCTAAGAGACAGAATACCTTGAAGATGATAATTTATGGAATTTCGAGGACGAAATTCTTTTAAGGGGGTAATATAGTAATGTCTGAGCAATTTACGCTATTTTTAACAAAAACTGGACATTCTATGGGAAATGAACTGTGCTGAATGTTTGATTTTATTTAAAATAGTAAATGAAGGAATTTATAAGGAAACTTGGTACCATTAGATTCTACTTGAAAAATGGAATCCAATGCCTCAAAAATCACCCAAAACGGAGTTTGTATGAAGAAGTTACGGTCGTTTAAAGATCGGGGTAGTTCTGGAATTTAAACAGAAAAATGAAAAAGACAAAAAACACAGGGGGCCGTTTTGATAACGGCACCCCCTGACATCTTCTACCTCCAGATTTCTCTAGAAAACCCTCCTTTCACAATTTCTCCAGAAAACACCAGGGAAATGGTGGCACCGCCATTGAGGGGCACCGCCTTCTTTCCCCTATAAATACCCCATCTCCCACCTCTTCAAAATCATGTTTTTTCTAGTCGTTTGAGACTGGGGTTTTTGGAAAAATTGGAAACCTGTCTCCTCTGCGTTTTTTGGCAACAACCAGGCCCAACTCAGGCCGGTCCTTACCATTTTACCCATAACCCTCTCTTCTTTCCGGATTTGGCAATGGGGTTTCCCCTTATTTGAGCAACGTAAGGTTCAAGCAGAAACGAGGGTTCCACCACCAAAAAAAGGGCGTCCCCAGGCTGCCCAAGTAAGCCATTTCTGTTTCCCTTTCTCTCTGTTTGCTTCCCCCAGGCCAGATCCATGCCGAATCTGGTCTTTTTCAGTTGTTTTCTAGCCGGGTTCCTGGCCGAAAAATGCTCCAAGCCGACTTGGGCCGGCCTTGCATGAACCAGGCGTCCCAGGGATGCCATGCTCCACTTGCGCCTGGGACTGGGTCCCTAGCATGGGTTTCAGGCGTACGACAGTGCGTACGCTGTCCCAAGTGCGGCCTTCGGGTACGTGCGTCACATGGGGCATGGGTCCTGGCTCGACCAGGATGCACGGGGTGCCTTGGGAGCTGAGATGAGCCACGCTACAAAGTGCATCCATGCGATGATGCGCGTCATAGCGCGTCACTTGAGCATGCATGTGCACGTGCAAAACGTAGACCCTGGCACGGCCTTTTGGCGCACACGCATGTGAGGCGGTCGTGGTTCAACCAGGATGCACGGGTGTGCTGGGAATTGGGACACGTGGACCTAATGAGACTTTAAAGATAGGATTAGAGGACAATTTACAGAGTTAGACATTGAATAGTAGATCCCTATCATAGGATCTAGCCTGACAATGAATTAGGCAAGGACCATAGACCCTAAAAGGCAGATCTAGAGATCTAATTTCTAGATGAATTGAAATTAATAAGGACTTTTTGTATCCATTCATACTTAGGAGTTTATAAATGAGACCCAGGGACGGGTTGAGTGATAAAGGACACGACTCTAGGAGACTTTGAGGTAGGTGCTCTATCGCTACTAGACTTTTAAAAAGAGCCATGATTGTTTTAAATGCATGTTTTAAGTATAAATTATATAACTTGTTTAGCATGACTTATTTTATGGCTTGTTCAGCATATAAATGAATTCAGCATGCATATGATTAAATACATTATGCATAGACATGTTTTGCAAACAATAGCATATATTGCATGATTTGTGAGCATTGAGTTCTTGAAAAAGATTGCATGTCCTTGAGGGTTACCAAAAGACGCTGGAGTGCCCAAAAGACGCTGAGTAGGCAGTTGTGAGGGACCCAAAGAGTACAGGTTTTGAAAAACAGGTTTTTGCTTTTTTGATCTGATATGATTTGGGCTGATAAGCTCGTGGGCGCTATGCCGAGAGGTTTGGGTTGGCCTCCAGCCTCTACCACTATTAGGTGGATGGGTACCAAGCCCAAAAAGGGCAACGTCCCTACGTCGACTGCATGTGGTACAGGGGGCTACCACTGGTGTCACGGCACTAGGTCGATGTGTCATATGCCCCATGGAAGCTACGATGCTGTGTCCTCAGGTACCCGGGGACCACACGGCGGCGAGGTCGTGGGCATAGTTGGGCCCTATTGTGATGACGCTGGTTTTTATATGATGCAAATTTGATAAAAAGGCGAGATCTCTTGTTTTATAAATTTGAAATGCATGAAAATCTTTTTTCTTTTGGAAAACAATCTTTTGTATAAAACCCCGAGTGTCAAAACACATTTTCCATTTATCTAGTCATGGCATAATTTTAAATCAACATTATTCCTAAGAAAGTGTTAGTCACAGCCTCAACTATAGAGAGTAACTACAATCAAGTAACATTGAAAGATAAAGTAGGGGTTTACTTACTTGCACTTAGTCTGGGTGTCTTCTGTCACAAGCATTCCTTGCTCTTAAGTGATTACTTTGTGTCTGAAAAATGTTGAGGATTGGGTGAGTATATACTATACTTAGTAGGAGTCCATCACTACTAGTTTTATAATGCATGAGATGTTTAAAATCATATGCTCTTTCAAAATATGTGCATGGTTGAACACTCATGTTCAAGATCGGAATTAAAAACCATTGTCAAACCGAAATACTAACGACTTAAAGGATCACATAATCCAAATCAAAAGTATCATATATATATATATATATATCATAACATAATGATATGCATAAGATGCTTCATTTAATCCAACTCATGGATATCTAGTATGGTATGGTCAACCAACCTCATATCATGCCATATGTAATGCAAATAAGTTCACTAAACCATAGGGTCCAACTATGTCCACGACCACACCGCCGTGTGGTCCCCGGGTACCTGAGGACACTCAGTCATAGCCTCAACGGGGCCTATGACACATCGACCCAGTGCCATAACACCAGTGGTAGCCCCCTGTACCACATGCAGTCGACGTAGGGACGTTGCCCTTTTTGGGCGTGGTACCCATCCACCTAATAGTGGTAGAGGCTAGAGGCCAACCCAAACCTCTCGGCATAGCGCCCACGACCTTATCAGCCCAAATCATAATCAGATCAAACAAGTGAAAACCTCTTTTTCAAAACCTGTCCTCTTCGGGTCCCTCACAACTGCCTACCCAATGTCTTTTGGGCACTCCAGCATCTTTTGGTAACCCTCAAGGACATGCAATCTTTCAAAAACTCAATGCTCACAAATCATATAATATATGCATTTGTTTGCAAAACATATCTATGCATAATGTATATGCAATTATTTGCAAAACATATCTATGCATAATGTATATGCAATTATTTGTAAAACATATCTATGCATAAAGCATTTATCATATGTATGGTGAATTAAGTTATGCTAAACATGTCATATTCTTATACTTAAAACATGCATTCTCAAAACAATCATGGCTCTTTTAAAAAGTCTAGTAGCGATAGAGCACCAACCTGGCTAGGTCAGGCTAACCCCTTTGTCCTCGTACGCTCCTGAACATGGTTTGGGGAATCAAGGTTAGTTTGGCCTATCTTTTATAGGTTTTAGAGTGGTTAGTCTTATTACTTAGGCATTAAGGGTTCATCCCCATGCCTATGGGTGTCCTAAGGTCCTAATTGGGCCTTGGTATCATCATTTTTCCAAAGGTCTAGTGGCCATGCGCCACCATCCTATTCTAAGGGTTGTTCCTACCTTTGATTGGGCCTTGATAAGCAATTTTATAGTTTGGGTGTGTCCGCGTCGTCGACACAGACACAATGCCTTTCGCAGCGCCTCAATCGGAGCTCTAGATCTCAAGTTATTAGCTTTTTAGAATCACATGTACATAAGGGCCTTTAAGAGGTGGAAATCCCAGAATGCTAGCATGTTGCGCGTCAGCGGCATGTGCCCTAGCGGGCGTGTCTGCAGATGCACTGGATTTCCCGCTGGACTTTTTCTTTTGCGGATGCGCCCACTGGTTTCTCTCGAACAGGGTCGACGTGTTATGTGCAGTGCGGAGCGGAGCGTTTCACTCGTTGGGCGACTGGGGCATCCTTGGGATGCCCTGGTTCGACCCTGTAGAACCAGTGCAGCCCAGGGATGCATCCCGCCTTAGGAATTAGATATTGCATTTAAAAATGCATGGAAAAACCTAGGTCATCACAACAATACTTGCCCAAATGACATAATCCAAATTTCAAACCCCACCATGCATTAAAAACTCTCAATACAATACAATGGTCTCAATTAAAAATACATGTCTTCAAGGGATATACCCCGATTGATTATTCTTCCAAGTCTTTTAAGTTTTGAGCTCCTAATTCTCCTTCTCTATATCTGAGATATTGTAAACATTCAAATATTTATAATATCTCAACAAGCTATGCATGGTAGGGGATTCAAGAATTTATTTGTTTATTGAGGGATTGAATACATGCTAGTTCCCTATTCACTTAGGGTTTTCCTCAATTCTAACTTAACCATTTCATATATGTTTTGGTTGGATCATAAGGGTTTTTAAGGGGTTTAATACAAGTATTTACATTACACTTGTCAACATTTCTAGACATAAGATCATGTATTCAACATGTATTTCTCATGTAGATGCATTCATAAAATCCTCCTACCTTCAAATAGTGATTCATCTCTTCAAATCTTCCATGATCCTGATTGACGTATGAAATATTTAAATCCAACATGCTGTCAATATTTATACAATCTAAATAATCTTATATTTTTTATCCTATCTATATTCTTTGTCTAATCTTGTCCTTTAATATAAAGGATCTAGATCTTGTGTCCTATCATGATCTATCTTCCTCAAATAGTGTTTATCCTATTAATCAAGAGATATGATGGTTAGAATGATCTTCTAATCTTATGGATTTAAGTATTTTCTATTCTAAGTCTTTGTGTATTCCTTTCTTTGATCTTGATCTTTCATAGATCCTTTGATCATCAATTGTTGATAAAGATCAAGAGAATAAATCTTCTATTATCTAGCTCTTCTTTAATCTAAGTTCAGTTGTTTGATCATCCCTAAGGAGGATGATCTTGGTTCTATTCCTTGAATCATATTTGATCAAGGGTTTAGATCTTCTATCTATTTAATCTAAGATCTTCTATTCTATTTGATCTAAATTGTAAGCAATATATATATATATGTCATCAAGAAGTATTTATTTCTTTATATTGTTCTTGATCATTCAAGATCCCATGGATCTTGTTTGATCATCCTTATCATATGTACAACTTTTATTAGGGTTAGATAATTTAATAACATTTCATGCTTATTATTATTATTCAATCATTTAATGTTTTATTGGTTGAAGGAAGCTTATTTCATCCTAAGTCCTGACAGCTCCTCTTATTTCCAATTGACTAAGGCTTACTAGCTGAATGACTGAACACAAAGTGATTACTTCAATCCTCATGTAAGGAGGCATTTAGACCTCACAAACATCAATGAAAGGTAGGGGAAGATTGAGGCACTATTAGAGAACCCCCTTAACCACTATGTTTAGCATTCATTAGAGTGACCTTAGTTCAACCTTTCATAAGGTTCCTATGAGCATTTTAAACCTAAGTACTCTTTATAATTGATTTTAATTAAATCCATCAACATTTAAAATGTCATTCATGGGGTTTATTATTCTCATAGTTTGGGCCAACGATTTGATAATCCTTATATTGTCCTACTAATTATAGCCCTTACTAATATTAAGTTAAAGTCATTCACTCATCTTAATTGTCCATGAATATTTATATTCCATTAGCTTACATTTTTGGTGATTTATGCTCATAATATCTTAACAACTACTTAACAATTGAATCTACTAATAAAATTTCACAACAATTAAATCATAAACTTTAAAGCATAAATACAATATAAGTTTAACAACCATTTATACTAACATGCTTCCTATGAAATGCAACTTAACCTAATAGAATAAAACTATACTTAAACTAGCATGATCATGGGTTATGAAATACATGAAATTTTACTACTAATCTAATGGAATCATACTAAAATCTCAAATTTAAACTAACATGGCCCTAAGATAAATAAATCTTTCAACCTAATAACAAACTAATAACATTTAGAGCATTGCATGTTAAAATTTCAGAATTACACTGTCATGCTTCCTAATTTATAACATGAATCACATATACAGTTCTATTATCAAATAAAAGGCAATTAAATTGACTAGATTAAGATTATTAGAAACAGATCAAGGGTTTTAATTATAATTAGGGCTTTTACTCCATTAAGATCCAAAGATCATATCCACTTGTTTTTGTCTTATTTAATCCATGAACTAACTAGATTCCATCATAATATCATTCATTCAATCCATCCCAAGGGTCTAATCATACTTGATCTCATTGATCAAGTGGGTCCCTTTGTATTTCTTTTGGGTTTTTCTACTATAAAGGGTAGATTCCTCATTTTATGTTAGATCTTGTCAAAATAAATCATTGATATTACTTGATTTTAACATTATATCATCATTGCAGGATCCCCAAGATCTGATAGTCTCAGATCTTGAAGATCACAAAAATAGAAGCTAAATTCCTATAAACAGTAAGTTTCTTCCATATTTTTATCAATTTTATGATTTCAAATGAAAATAGAACTTAAAAGCTTTCCATAGCTTCTTTTTATTCTTGATTTGGACTTCAGATGACTGCACAATTGAAGACTGAAGTTCACAATCATTTTGAGGGTCCAGATTTGATCTAGGTGCAGCAGAACGGACGACTATGATCAGTCGGGCAGAGCGGGGTGGTAGGGTGGAATGGTTGGTGCAGTCCCGTCACTAGGATGCAGGCCGTAACACGTTCTCGGGACTAGTGCTGTCGCGCGATCATTTCGCCGGGACGGTATCCAACACAGAGATGCACCTGCAAGGTAGGTTTTCGTGTAGTGTCCCATGGTGGCGTCCCGGGATCCGATCTTTTTAGGAAGATCAAACAGTCCTTTTGGACTATCCAATCAATTCCTTTTCAATAAAAGGCTCAAAACTTGATTAAATTTCATGAAAATTCTACTATAGGGGTTTTGGACCCTTTTGGATCAATTGGACAGCTCTGATTTTCCATCTGAGCCCTCCATCATCGTAAATTTAAGGGTTCTTATCCTTACTTTATTTTTTTTATTTTTAACCTAAAACTAATTTTAGAAAAATAAAATTTATATAAATTAACATGAAATAAGGGTGGAAAGAATTTTCACCTACTTAATTGGAGAAAAACATTGGTTTTGCAGGCTAATTTAAAAGAATATCCACTTGATGATAAGATTGCCCAAGAACAGCTTATCTTATGATTTTCCATTGTTTGAACCATTGGATCATGAATTTTCTTTTGTTGTTTTGTTGATAAGGTAGTCTAAGATAATGAATGGTGAGATTTGATTTGGAACAAAGTACCTAATTGAATTTAAGTCTCTTGTTTCAATTAGAGAGAGGAGAGAGAAACTGAAATATGAGAGATTTTTGAGAGTTTTAAAATTTTGGGCATGAATCTATATCCGATTTTGTAGGGGAAGCAAGATAATTTCATGATAAATTTTATGAACATTTTTGGAAGATTTTTGGGGTGTATTTATAGATGTTTTTGAATTTTTCATAATTACTTGTTAATTATGTTTCAATTCTTTTGAATATTAAATTAACATTGGATCCTCCACTATCAACTGGTAGTGGTTTGACCACTCATTACATGTTGTCTGGATGTTGGATTCATTTGTGTGCCCCACAGAAGTGTGAAGGGACCATTTTGCCCTTTTATGGAGAAAATTTTGTTTTATTCTCCCAAACTCAGAATTGAACGTACTTAGTGGGATTGGAATTGTATTTATAAGTAGATTCTACATATTGATGTCTTAGGTCTTAATTATGGGTAAAATTGCCATTTAACTCTTTTATTCATAAAAATAGAGAAAATTAGGGATTTTTCATTTTAACTCAGAATTGAACGTACTTAGTGTTATTTCGATCGGTTTTTGGAGTGCATTCATAATTTATAAGTTTTAAATCATATTTTAATCTCTATAAAAAGAGATTTTCCAATAACCTAATATTCCAACCTTGAATTTTTGAAAATTCAAACAAAATTTATTTTCTCAATCAATTTACAAAAATTGGGATTATTACAGAGAAGGATGGCGAAATCCAAAATGTCAATGGTTAGAGGTTAAAACCTTTCCTAAAGATGCCTAATCTTACGATCGATAATTTACTATTGGAGGCACTTTAGTATCATGACCCACCTTAGATTGCTACTCTAGGAACCATTGTAGATTACCATCATTGCACTCATCATTATGTCTGACTAAAGACGTAAAACTTACCACTCCCTAGGAGGCAACTCAAATATTTTTTTAACTGGATGTTTTGAATTTAGTAATTCTAAAGTTTTTAACTCTTAATGGGAGTGTATATGATTAGTTTTTCATATTATTCATGTGTTGAAGTATTTTATGATAGTTAATTCTCAGAAACCATTTACACACATCACATAATCAAGATAAGTAGAAAGGTATGACTTAGAGACCTTGAGGAAAATTAGTGGAGACCTATAACCCAATGAGGTCAAGGATTATCTTCTTTCAAAGAGTTATAAGTACTTCCACAATTTCTTCAGTGTACATAACTTAGTGTGATCCTATTATCCTTGTTTTGGTTAACTATTAAGAATAAATAGGAGTAATGTTTTATTTCCAGAAAATTTATTGAATTTGATAGGCTTTAGGAAACCTAGGAAATGATATAGGCCATCCTTGTACAACCTAGAGACATAAATCCTACCCAATCTATATACCACAAGTTAGCCTTTTGAGCCTGCTATTAAGCTTTTCTTTCTTAACCCCAATTACTTTAACCTAGAAAAACTAGTAAAATAAATAATCATCACCTATTTTCAAAATGAGTAGAGTTAGTAAAAAATTTCAAAATAGGACAAAAATTCAAAGAAGTGAAAAAATTAGTAGTCTTTCTTCTAAATAAGCCAAAAGATAAAAAAAAAAAAAAAAAAAAAAAAGTATAAAAAAAAAAAAGATAAGAAAAGTGATGAAGAAAAGAGAAAGAAAAATACATAAGAGATATTCACTTCAAAAAAACCAAAAATTCCTAATAGATATTCATTGAAGACTTCCACTCCATTTTGAACCTTGGAAATCCTTATACCCTTCTTCTTAGAACACCACCCAAGCCTATAATTCATCCTAGTTAAAGACTTGTGGATCTTATGAAGAATATAGCCTTAAAGAGGAAATAAAAAGAAGGAATTAAGGTAAAATACTCCTACTATTCTTGGTAATAACATCCACTCTTAAGGATCACTTTTCTTTGTCTCTTTAACACTTCAAAATTTATGCGAACCATTAGCTTTGTTGAATTCAGTCACATAATGTGGAAATATGTTTAAACCCTTATCTAAGAGTTGCATTTTTTAGAGTGTACTTAAGAGGATTTGAGGTCAAGACATTTTTCCAATGGAATTTAAGCAAATCCAGTTAGATGTGAGGACTTATGTGCCTGCACACATACATGCATTCCGAGAAATAACTAGAATGAAATGTCTTTAGTATGTGTATGATTTGTAAAATTGTTAATCTTCTTCGTTAAGTTGTGAAAAACTATTAGAGTGCTAAAGAATGAGGATTCTCAAAGATAAAATAGGGCACTCAACCTTATGGAATTTTAGTGGTATATTCACTGCAAACCCTCACAAGACCTAACTCGTCCACTAGGGTAATATAGGGGTTTAAGGGCTTGTTGCACGGGCTAAATGCAATCATGAATACCTACAAAAGTGGTACCTTGTATTTATTTTTGTAAAATGAATTTTTGCATTTGTTGCTTAGGACAAGCAAAATACTGGTTGGGGGGTGTGATAAGTGTTTAATTTTTTTAAAAACCACCCAATTAGTTACCCATGTGTTACAACTTGTAGAGGTAAATTAAGGTTTTTTGGCCAAAATTAGTAACACATGCATTTTTTGACCAAATAACCCAAAATTTTATTATTTTGTAGGTCCACAAGCTAGTCCAAGGTAAGTATGTGATTAATGATGTTTTCATAAGATTTAACAAAGATTTTTTACTTTTTGTAGGAAGTAAGATGGTGATCTAACGGTCGAGATCAATTGGGATGAAATAGAAGGTCAAGATCAAAAGATCAGGTCAAACCAAAGGCCAAGATCATCTTGTGAAATAGTAATGGATGTGATTAAATGAGCTAAAGATGGCCAAAGTGGGCCCATGAAGTAAGTCATGCATTCCCACCACCTTTGCATGGAAGACGCTTAAGCTACCTTAGCCGTATAAGTTATGAAAGAAGGTGGCATCTTAAGGAATTCAAGCCAAACCATACAAGATACTCAAGCCAAGGGTTGAAGCCAAGAAAACTTCTTAAGCAAGCCAAAGTTAACTATCTAAGCCATCAAGCTAAGCTAAATGGAAGGCAAGGATTGGAGGAGGTTCAAGAGAGTTATCCATGAGATATTTCAAAGATAATTAAGGGAAAATCTATTGGAATAAGATGGCATGTGGACCAATGGAATAAGACTATTCAATTCATAGTGTTTTTCTCACTTTTCCCCACTACGAATTTCCAAAACTCTATCTCATTCCACCTCTTAAGAAACTTCTCAACCTATCAAATCTCTCCACCTAAAACCATCCACCTCTTACCTAACTAATCTCTACCCACTTTCCTAAAATATAGGTGCTTCAGCATCCTTTGAAGGGGGGAGATTCCCCTTCCTAAAAATGTGGAGTCTCCCACCTACTCCCTACCTTAAGGCAACCAACACCTTCCACACTTTCCTATTTGATGTCTACCCTTTTCCCCATCTTAACCATTAAATTTGACATACTTTAATCCACACCACACCTCAGTATTAGGGTACCTTTGGAAAAATAGGAGAAGACTTATAAAAACTGACCAAACTTAAGCAAAAGGGACTCTCTTCTCAAATTAGGAAAGGACGTCTGATCCATTAGAAGGGGAAACCCACTTCCTATAGCCCACTTTTACTTCTTTTCTTATAGTTTTGTGGATGCTTTGGGTGCTGCCACTTCCTTCCAAGTTGTATGCTTGTTCCTCAAGTGTTCAATCTAGGATTTTTGGGGTTTTTATTCATCTTTGAAGGTCGGTTAGCTTCCTTATTTTCTTTGCTGGAATTTACTTCTTTCCATGTTAGTATGCCTTGTTTTCCTTTATCTTTCCTTGCATTAAACTAAAATTGAAGGCTGATTTTTTCTTGGAGTGACAGCTAAGGGAAGTCGCATTAAATATAGTGTTTCTCTTTACCTTTCATTGCATCTTTGTTATCTTTCAGCCCTCTTGATTCTCCAGCTTTGGTTACTAAAGTTCCATTGGTTGTTGCCTTAGTTTTCCATAGAATTGTCCCTTGATTCCAAGAATACTTGTTCATGAGTGAATGTTGGAACAATTGAAAAAGAAATTGGCTTGTAATTAAGATTGATTATGATTAAGTGAACATCATTGTAGTAGAATTTAAATTACAGATTTGGACTACATGTATACAGTATTATGTTGATGAATATTTTATTTGATTCAATGAAGTGAGTTGGAATTTTCAATTCATGTTTGTGTTTATAAGTCAAATATCTTTCTTCTTGAATGTTTGAATGCATTAGAAATGATCACTCTATGTTTTACATGTTCTATTCATTGAATGTTTCAATTACCTTACTGTTAGAATTTCTTTGCACGAATGGTGTATGTCAGTTTCCAGCACCATACAATCATGTTCACTTGATTTTTCAAGAGACCAATTAGATTGTTAGATAGCTTATTTAATGTTAGAAATTGATTTCATGCTTAGATTTCCAAAGTAGTTGATTAAATCCTCACCTATCCAATGAATCATGCTTGCCATTCCATGGTTACATGCTTGATTATTGGGTAGTTTTCCTTTCATTGTTTGTTAGTGGTAAATTTTTCTTTATTTGTCTTGTTTAGATGTAGTTAGATTTCATTAGTTGGCATATTAGTTAGTTTGGAAAGTCATTAATTTTTTCACACTTGTTAAAAGTAGTTGATTTGGTTGCTTATTTTTCTTAGTTTTGCATGATTAAGAAGTAGTTTGTTAAAGCATATTTTCCTTAAATTAGTTGTTAAATCATGTTTAGGAAAGTTAGTTTACGAAAGGTGATAAATTTCATTTTAGGAAACATTTTAGTGAGGAAAATCATAAAATTTAGAATTTTTTAATTTAAGAAAGTTTTCACTTTAGAAAGTGCATGTTTTAAGAAAGTTTTCAATTTGGCATCTTTCTTGTTTTGCTTAGTTCCAATCTCATGTTTTACTTTTCATTCTTAGTTTTGGTGAAAAAATCATTTGAATTTTGGCTAGATTAGATAGTTTGAAGTAGGGTCCATTAGCATCACATTAGGTCAACTCCTAGTGGTATCAACCTCACTAGCATACTATATTGCAAACAATTTGTACGCTTGCAGGTTTTAATTAAAACAACAATAGTGCTTTTGTAGATGATGAGGAATTATGATTCAAATGCCCTAACTATGATCATTGTATATTATTTGTGGGGCAGCATGATTTAGAAAGAAAGAAATATAACAATTGCTCATGAAGGAAAGAATCTACTCAGGTATAAGAGTGATTTGTTTATGTTGAGATGCATGCTATTTTGGTGGAGAGATTGAACAAAATTCATGCACATCTTCATTATTTAATGAAATCATTAGTTCATTATAGTGATCTGCAACTAAATGAGAGGGTTCAATTGTAGAGTTAAGCTCCTAATCACAGCAAAAATTTCAAAAGGTCATAACAAGTGCTTTGGGAGATAGTTTTCATATCCTAAAGATAACATAAAGGACAAACAAGAATATGACCAATTTGTAGGGTCTCTTGGATATTTTTGGGAGTGGAAAGTTATGCATGACAATGACATAGTTGATAAAACAACATGATGGGCTAATCATGGTGCAAATTCACCCATGCCTGCAAGACCCAATGACAAGGATGGACTTTGTTTTTTACCAAAGTGGTACAATACTCTTTAACTATATTCAAGTTGGGAGCTGAACATAATCTTAAATGATAATTGGTGCTGGTTACTTAATCAACCTTCATCATCTTCTTGTAGTGAACTAAATTGAAGTTCCTTCTCTTGCATTATGAATGTAAAGAGAAATAGGTTGACATCATAACAAGATATATATCTAGTTTACATCCATGTATCCAACGCCTCCTATCAAGAAAAGAAAATACCAAATAAGATGGGCCCTCCAGAAGTTGGGATATTGGGTTCAAGGAAACAAACTTGAATGCCTCCCTATATTTGTTTATAGAGAATCTATCTTTAGATGATCCTATTGTGAAGTGATATATAGAGAAATATTAGACATATACATCTGTATTTAGTAGGTTTTAGCCTCAAAAATAACTTAAACATCACTAATTATGTTTAATTCTATATTTTGTAGGTCTAAGGTACAAATGAGAAAAGGGCATTTTTGGTAATAAAAATCCTAAAAGGAGCAAGTTTAGAGCCCAAGATACATCATGGGCTGGTATGCCAAATTTGAAGTTTGAAGGCCTAGAATGATAAGTAGGTGTTGCTATCAAAGTCAAAGTAGTCAAAAATTGTAAGTGGAACATCGACCTTATTCGTACTAAAAAGGGTGTTTGTATCAAAAGTAAAGGTAACTAAACTTCGTATGCATGCAAGTATTCCACCACCTTGGGAAGCTTTGAAGGAGAGCTCAAATCACATATAATGAGAGCTTTTCTAAAACAAAATAAGTTAGAAGACCTGGGCCTAAATGAAAACTTCTTCCAATATCTCTCTCTCTCTCTTACTTAAGCACGAGATGGGACCACCAAAGGAGCTACACAAATTTTTCCATGTGAGGTAGTGAGTCACACTCAATCCCACATTTTTACATGAAAAAAATAAGAAGAATGGTAGAGAAAATAAAGGACAAGAAGAGTGATAGATTTTTAAAAATCTATGGCTGAAAATCACCCTTACTTTTCAATCATTTAAAGGCCAAGATCTATTCTTGTTTATACATATCCTAAGTAACTAGTGAAAATTTAATCAAATAAGGATGGACCAATAAGGAGATAGACTACAATGAAGACCATATTGAAGCCCCATTGGTGGAGTCATTTTTGGTTGGCCACCCACCTACAAAATAGGTGAAAAAATGTCTTTTTAAGGGGGGAGACATCCCACCCTCTGAATGCTACTTGCTAGATAAATTAAAGGTGGAATGGGAGAGAAAGAAGGAAAATCCTATAGTGATAAGGAATTCTCAAAAGAATCTATGTCATCCACTTTAAGGCATGCTAATTTACAGTGGGAAGAACACTACTAAATGGGAGGTTTTTAAAGTTGGTAAAAAATATTAATACAAGTCATTAACGAAAGTGACTTCTATCGAGCCAACTTGGAAAATTGGCAATAAAAGAAGTTAGCACTTGATAATAAAAACAACTTTAAAAACGGAGACTTTTAAAATTGTTGTGTAAAAATGACTTCCAAAGTTGACATTTTTTAAGTTGTTTTTTCAAAATAGCTTAAAAAATTGATATTTATAAAGTCATTATTAGAAAAATGACTTAGAAAAGACCTATTTTGAAGTCATTACAAAAAAAATGACTTCAAAGATGCTAGATTTTAAAGTTGTTCTTAAAAAATGACTTTAAAAATGTCAACTTTTGAAGTCATTCTGAAAAAATGACTTAAAAAGTCAACTTTTGAAGTTGTTCTAAAAGAAACAACTTCAAAAAGGACTCTTTTGAAGTCATCTTTTTCAAAACAACTTCAAAAGATGTGATTTTTTAAGTCTTTTTAGAACAACTTTAACAATGCCTTCTTTTTTTTTTTATTTACATTACAATCTACCTACATTTTTGCATACATTCAATGTGCCACTTGGTACATTGTTCTTACAATCTTTAAACACATGAAAAAGAAATAGACATTCACTTCCACATTATGTACAATACATCCAAATTATTCATCCATCCACACCACACCACAGTCACACATACATTCTCTTTCACACCACATTCACATCTTGAAATGACTTGATAATTAAAGAAACCACACCACATTCATTGTGATCTCTACATTCACTTCATTTACACCACATCCACATCCACATTCACTTCTTATACATTCATTTCATTTATTTTCACACTCTAAGTTCCTCTCATTCATCATCCCATAAAATATATATGCTTCAATGAAGATAATGAAAACTGGAAGAATACAAGCATATCCACATTCACTTTATTTATAGTCTAAGTTGCCCTCATTTATCCTATAATATGTATACTTCAATGAAAATAATGAAAAGTAGAAGAAAACATGCATATCAATAGAAAAATACTTTACTATGGATAAGGTAATTTACATTCATGTAGTTACTCCAATTTTTCTAATTGAAACTCCTGGTAAAATTAGCTCATTTGCTTCATATTTTGTTGATGTTTTCTTTGGAGTAACTTTTCTTGTTCGCCCATTCAAAAAGCATTGTAGCCTACAATACAACACTTTTAATTCAGCTAATGCATTCTTTTGAGCTGGAATACATCAACAATTGTGAAAAAATATAAGATTGTGACCAGTAAAAAGTGTCTTACCTTTCTTAATTGAGAGACACTAACACCATCAAGTACTTGGGTCCTCATGTATCTTAGCACAGTACCTGCACTCCTAATCAGACTATTGTCCAAGGCATTGTGCTAGAAGGAAAATAAAAAGGATCAATAAATATTATTTGCAATATTGTAAGCCTAGTTTATAAAATAGAGTAATTAATTGTTTTCCATACCTTCACATTCTTCTAAGTGAGTTTTAGTGGTTGCACAATCTCGATCAGATTAGCTTATGTTAACCATACTCTACAAATTTAATGTTCAAGTGCATTAGATACAGATAAAAAATTACTTGTCTATACATAATTTATGAAAAGATTAAAGTATTACTTATTTATAATTTCTACAAGGGTTGGATGGGCTGTGATCCACAAGAATAAAAAAAGAATACTTACCCACCATGCACATCCAAAATAAGAAACATCCAACGAGCCCTATATAGACAATCATATGAATTGCAATTAAAGTTTACAATCCCTAAATGTAGAACAAGTTCTCAAGAAAACAAAGAAAAGAAAACATACCCATTATTGTAGGGAATCATTAAGCCTTGTCCCCTAGAGCATTGGAAGAATAAGTAATTAAACATATATAGTTGTAGTATAATTTGAAAGGAATAAACTTCACAAATGCTTAGTTTACTCTCTTCCAAATGTGTGTAGCTCAACCTAGAGAGCTAATGCTACATATTGGGTTCATGCACCTTTCTTCCTCTCACACTCTTTACCTGTACATTTGTACATACATAATCAAGTGCAATAATTGAATGTTATATATAATTAGTTAAATGAAACATCATTTTAGCACATACCTCAAATTTAGTGGACGTGCGGTCCTTTACAAATGCATTCATGTCTTGGTCAATAATGCTGAAATAAATGGCTGGCACTGTATATATCTATGACAAATCATTGACATGTTGTGACGACCCAGGTTTTTCCATGCATTTTTAAATGCAATATCTAATTCCTAAGGCGGGATGCATCCCTATTTGAAAACCATTTTATAAAAACCATGCAATGTAATGGAAAATCTTTAGTTTTGAACTCATTTTGAAAACCCCAAGTATCATTTGCTTTCACAACAACCAAAGATGTTTTTGAAAAACTTCAGAAATCATAAATGTTTTTCCCCAGGTCTATCCAGTCATAGCTCACAACCCAACTGTAATTAAATACAAATACATGTCCAAAGGGTAGAGCATTTACTAACATGTATAATTGTCTCCTTTTGATTTACTTGCTGTTAGCACTAACATAGGCGTCCTCTACTCGTAAATGGAGCTATCCTGAAAAATGTTAAGGATTGGGTGAGTATATACTATACTCAGTAGGAGTCTATCACTACTAGTTTTACAATGCATGCTATGTTTAAAATCATATGCTCTTTAAAACATGTGCATGTTTGAACACTCATGTTCAATATCGATATTAAAAACTATTGTCAGACGGGAATACTAACGACTTAAAGAATCGCATAATCTAAGTCCAAAGTATCATATATATATATCATAAACATAATGATAGGCATAAGATGCTCAACTGAATCCAACTCATGGATATATGGTATGGTCGACCAACCTCATGTCATGCCATATGCAATGCAAGTAAATACTCAAACCATAGGGCCCACTATGCCCACGACCTCGCCGCTGTGTGGTCCCCGGGTACTTAGGGACACTCGGTCATAGCCTCCACGGGGTATATGACACATTGACCCAATGCCGTGACACCAGTGGTAGCCCCCTGTACCACACGCAGTCGACATAGGGACATGCCCTTTTTGGGCGTGGTACCCATTCCACCTAATAGTGGTAAAGGCTGGGAGGCCACCCCAACCTCTCGGCATAGCGCCCACAAGCTTACTAGCCAAATCGTATATGATCAAACAAGTAAAAACCTCTTTTTCAAAACCTGTCCTCTTTGGGTCCCTCACAATTGCCTGGCCCTCACAACTACCTAGCTAGCATCTTTTGGGCACTCCAGCGTCTTTTGGTAACCCTCAAGGACATGCAATTTTTCAAAAACTCAATGCTCACAAATCATGCAATATATGCAATTGTTTGTAAAACATGTCTATGCATAATGTTTTTATCATATGCATGCTGAATTCGTTTATAAAATTAAGTCATGCTAAACAAGTCATGTAACTTAAACTTAAAACATGCATTCTCAAAACAATCATGGGTTCGTTTAAAAAGTCTAGTAGCGATAGAGCACCTACCTCGAAGTCTCCTGGAGTCGCGTCCTTCATCACTCAACCCGACCCAGGGTCTCATTTATAAACTCCTGGGCATGAATGGATACAAGGAATCCATATCAATTTCGATCTATTTTGAGAAGTTAGATCGCTAGATTTGCCTTTTAGGGTCCATGGGTTCTTGCCTAATTTATTGTCAGGCTAGATCCTATGATATGGATCTACTATTCAATAGTTAAACTCTGTAATTTGTCCTCTGATCCTAACTTTAAAGTCTCATTAGGTCCGCGTGTCCCAGTTCCCAGGACACTTGCGCATCCTGGTTGAACCGCTACCACCTCACATGCATGCACGCCCAAAGGCCGTGCTAGGGACCGCATTTTGCACGCACACATGCATCCTCAAGCGACGTGCTATGACGCGCATCCTAGATGGCATTGCACAGATGCACCTTTGGTGTAGCATGGCACGTCTCAGCTCCCAAGGCACCCTGTGCATCCTGGTCGAGCCAGGACTCGTGCCCCATCTCACGCGCGCACCTGAAGGCCGCACCAAGGACAGTGTACGCACTGTCGTATGCTTGGAACCCATCCCAGGGACCTTATCCCAGGCGTTCATGAAGCATGGCATCCCTGGGACGCCTTGTTCGTGCAGAGTCGGTTGGAACCAGCTGGGTCATTTTCCGGCTAGGAAATCTGGCTGGGAAATGACCAAAATCCGGCATGGTTCTTGGCCTAGGGGAAGTGAAACGGAGAGAAGGGAAGGAGGGGCTTACCTGGGTAGCCGAGGACACCCTCCTTCGGGTGGTGCGGCTCCCCCTTTTCGCCTGAAAACCTTATGTTGCTGGAACTCGTGAAGTGGAAAAAAAGCCCCAATGTCAAAACTGAAAAATAGAAGAGAGGGGAATAGGGAATGGCCGGCCTGACTCGGGCCTGGCCGTTGCTGGAAATCGCAGAGAACTAGGTTTCTGATTTTTGTCGGAAACCCCAGTCCTAAATGACTGGAAAATTGTGATTTTGAAGAGGGGGAGATAGGGTATTTATAAAGGGAAGAAGGTGGTGCCCCTCAATGGCGGTGCCGCCATTTCCCCTGGTGTTTTCTAGAGAAATCGGGAGAAGAGGGTTTCTGGAGGAATCTGGAGGAGGAAGATGACAGGGGGTGCCATTATCAAATGGCCCCCTGGGTTTTCGTTCTTTTTCGTTTTTCTGTTTAATTTACAAAAATACCCCTAATCTTTAAACGGCGTTCTTTGAGGCGTTGGATTCCATTTTTCGAGTAGAATCTAATGGTACCAAGTTTCCTCACAAATTCCTTCATTTACTATTTTAAATAAAGTAAAACCTTTAACACAATTTATTTCCCATAGAATGTCCAATTTTTGTTAAAAATAGCATAAATTGCTCGGGCATTACACATGTGAAGCTCTATAAAGCATGCTTCTTGTTGTGTTCAATACCTCAAACGCAGTCTACAAAGTACAAAGCACATTACTATATTTGAAAATAAGAAGACAAAGTACAAAGCATATTATATAATACATAATATTTTTATATACATTTACCATCTCCCATATTGAATCTTTTGTTAATTGTGGCACATGTATCCAATTATCAAATGTCATATGCGCCATGCTTCTTACTATGGAGTAGAGAAAATGCTATAAGATGTTGCACTCTTACCTATCTTTTGCCCTTATTGTTGTACTTTACAACCTCTTTAATTCCCTTCAACTTTCTCTTGGTAACCTTTTCCATCATCGTTCACCCTCTGCCCTTTCTCTTTTGAGTGCTTGTGAGGTTGACCTCTTGTTCATCTCTTGATATTGTTAATATTCATCATTTTGATGTTATTTAGGTTCCATCTTTACTACAAACAAGAGAATGATGATATTAGACCAATGAAATGAAATAGTCTGTGTAATGCATTTAAAGAAAACAAACATAGAACAAAGCATAAGAAGCTTACTTTTTTTAGTACAAGATTATGTAATAGCAAAACTCACCAACAATAAGATGATGAGCAAATTTTCTAATTCCAATAAGAATATGAATTAGTATGTTAAATCCCATGCACATTTCATTACAAGAATCACAGAAACAAACTTTAAGTTGAAAGCAATATAACAAATAACAACAATCACTTTATATAAGTACTATGAGATAAATTAAGATTTTAAAGAACAAAAGGCAATAAAGAAGGAAAGCATGTATGTATGTTGTAAGGCATTCAATTATGCCATTCAACTATTTAAGAATCCCATGTAATAATCAGTTTCTAAAACCCCTATTCTGATTCCAGGGTTTAATGTAGTCATTTATTACAACTAGCATGGTGTTCTACTAGATCATAAGCATCATGTGAAAATAACTAGACCTCATATAGCCTGTTACATGCATGGGGACTTAGTTTTTGTAAAAGTCCTAATTTACTCATTTGGGAATCTCCTCTCAGAATAGTGAAGTAACCACAAGGGGCAGCCCTGGTCGTGGTTTGTTAGTTAGGAGGTTGGAAGACCTTGGTGTGGTTGGTTGAATGAGTGCACACTGGGTTGATCCAATCCTGGACAAGAAACTTATAACATTCAACTTACTAACCTTCTCAGAAATAATGTGATGCGATAGAGATGTAAAATTCTAGGAATAATGCCTCTCAAGGGCTGAATTAAATACGAGACAATGTTATGTACTAAAATTACATGTGAATTGGTATGATTAAAAATGATAGCTGAAGTTGGTTTCAAGTTAAAGATCTAGGCACCTCTATTTTAAGGTTCAAGCTATTATTCATATCACTTGCAATCCATTCTCCATTAAAAGAAAAACTGTATTGAAGTTTATTGTCATTTTATTATGAAGAAATCAATCTTTGGTGTGCTTTGTACTCCTAATAATTTTGAAATTTTAACTTGTTAATGATGTCTGAATAAGGGAGAGGATAGGATGTTTCCTTACAAACCATATATGTTTGATTTGTACACTCCAATTTGAGGGATAGTGTTAGGAAATAAGTGTCATCATAAAGTTGGATATAAAGGCAGATATGTGTAGTGAAGTGAAAAGAAAAAAAGGTATATATCAAACCTAAACAAACAATAAGTCTTATATAATGATGAATAAGGCCAAAAGTAAAA
Organism: Warburgia ugandensis; assembly: GCA_035236585.1. Classification (NCBI taxonomy): domain Eukaryota; kingdom Viridiplantae; phylum Streptophyta; class Magnoliopsida; order Canellales; family Canellaceae; genus Warburgia; species Warburgia ugandensis. Next base: position 28,511,087 of record CP141132.1, on the reverse strand, counting down.
GCCTTATGGTTAAGGGAAGTAGTTGAAGGGCATAGTTGAATCCCCTTTGACAAAGCAAAGTGATATTAAATATAAGCTATGCAAAAATCATCAAATGATCAGCAATGATTCAAAAATCATGTATCAATTTCATTTTAAATGAATTAAAGAAAACAATAGGATGACTCCAACCTCAGTACTTCATGATGCATTATATATTATGAGATCATTGAGGCCATGAGCCAAAATGACATACATTTTCTAAGACAAAAGTGTCAATGACTGACCAAATGGAAATAATCCCAACCAAAAGATAAAGAATTTGAAGGAAACACAAGGCTCAATGTGGAAAACATCTAAAAAAGATTAAGTTATATCAGAGATACATTGCAATGGAAATGATTGCAAATTCTTAACCTCTATTAGTATTAAATGCTACATAAAGATATCATAAACCACAAGGAAAATAGGTTTACTAAAACTTGTGAAAGGTAATGAAAGCAAATTAATACAAAATGCTTTCGGTACCTACATGTGCAGTGAGAGCTAGATTTTCATTAAAAACAATATTTAATTATTGCAATATTCTCCCAAATAATTATTGAATAGATATGCCTACAATATAAACATTTTTTGGATGTCAATGTATAACACTTCCAATATGAACATTTTTTGGTTTCTTAATAGTTATAATGGAAATGGCCACTTGGTGTCGACCAGTGACCTCCTAAGGCAAAGAGAGAGAGGGAGGGAGAAAGGATGTGTAGTTGGTTGTGGGTGGCCGAACACCACATAGGGCAAAGAGAGAGGGGAAGGGAGGGTGACGGGGAATGATCAGTTGGAGTCAACCAGCAACCATGTAAGGCAAAGAGAGATAGAGAGATGGGGAGGGAGTATGGGGATGTGTAGTCGGTCAAGGCAGGTGGCGACCTCGAAGGGTAAATGGAGGGAAGAAGGGAGGGGATGTGCATGCAGTCGGTTGGGGTAGGCAGCAGTTTAATAGGATAGATGAAGGAAGGGAGGAAAGGGACACATGTACAGTCAGTTGGGCTGGGTAACAACTACATAGGGCAGCTAAAGGGAGGGAGGGAGGGAGGGGATGCATGCACAATCAGTTGGGGTAGGTGATAACCATGCAAATGGAGGGAGGGAGGGGATGCATGCATTGTCAATCGGGCCAGCCAGCGACCATGCAAGGAAAATGGAGGGAGGGAGGGGATCCTCACATTCTCAGTCCGAGTAGGCAACAACTGCATAGGGCACATGAAGGGAGGTAGGGAGGGGATTCACGTGCACTCAGTTGGGTAGGTGATGATCACACAAGGAAGATGGAGGGAGGAAGGGAGGGGATGCATATGTAGTCAATTAGGACAAGCAGAGACCACATAGAGTGGATGGAGGGAGGGGATGTGCACACAATCAGGGCTGGCTAGCAACCATGAAGACAGATGGAGGAAGGGAGGAATGGTGAGAGGAAATTCACGCATGGTTGATTAGGGCTGGTTGGAAATCACACATAAATAGAGAGAAAGAGGGAGGGAGAGTGGAAGAACCTTATGCATGAAGCGAAGATTGTCGACTTTCCAACCTGATGAGGCACCAATTGACAGAGAGATAATGTGGGAAAATTTGTAGATGATAGCTATGGAAAAGGAAACTAGTGGAATGAATGAAATTTTTAATGTTATAAATTGGGGACTTTTAAAGCCATGAAAAAAATGACTATATAAACATGTTTTTAAAGTCATTTTTTGAAAAACTTTAAAGCTTTTTTTTTAACAACTTTAAAACAAGATATTTGAAGTTGTTTTTTCTAAATGGCTTTAAAAATAAACTTTTTGAAGTAATTTTTTTGGAACAACTTTAAAAACCTATTTTTAAAGGACTTTTTATAATGACTTTAAAAACATGTTTTCCAAAAGACATTTTTCCCCATCAACTTCAAAACCTATTTTTGTAAGCTGTTTTCATTGGAATGACTTTTAAAACCTATAAATAAATATATATATATATATATATATTCTTGATGAACCAATATTTAGATACAGATGTACAAGGATTTGTTTGGGAAGTAATATGTCCCTTTAGCAACTCTTCATCTGCAAAGAACTCTTGATGTTAAAACACAGATGAACGACACATTGGATTTCATTCAAATTAAGTAGTATACTAATTGTTCTACACTTTACTTTAAAATTTCTTACTTACAATGATACTTGTCATTTTTTTCATAAAATACATCATTAATTCATCATGCATTCTAGTGCATAAATAAACAAACATAAGAACAACGAAATCCAAGTATTTATTGAGTCACTAATCATTTATCATCCTTTTATTACATATATCAAATGTTTGCCCATGATTAGATCTTATTAATATAAGATCATGGTCAAAGTGATAATCCACAACTATGTCATCAAGATCTGGCCTCTTAGTATTTAGCTCACACCACTCTCTAATGAGAAGAGAGATGGTAAAGCTTTAAGTTGCAACTTCCTTGGCCAACTTGATGGAATCATTTCTATTCATCAAACCCTAATTATAGAATGTGGTGATAAAGGTGAACCAAAAGAGGTGTTTATATATTTGGTAAAGAGGATATGGAAAATATAAATAGGCAAGATATTAGTTCGATCTGCATGTTTGATGATCTAAACCATTAATCATATAAACTATACTAGATATGAGCTAGTTACAAGAGCCCACGCCATATAGATTTACAACCTGTAGCGTCCACATTTTAGATTATGATTTTGAAATCAAAAGCTACTCACAAGACATTCATGAACCCATCTAAGGATAAATTTTGTTAGGTTCCTATCTATAGCAAGATGGGTGTGGTCCTTAATGGTTGTGAATTTTGATCATAAATCAAGATTGGTGCACCTATAATACTATTCACTCATTTTTCTCCTTTTGTAACTGTGGGCACCCTTCGCATACATTCGCCATTGTTTGGAAAGGAAAGAAAATGTACTACATCAGAGTCCTCTTTAAATTGACCATTTTATGGATTGTTCATCTTTAATTTTTGTTCATGATAATAGTAGGTGCTACTAATCCTCTCTTATGTTCACCAATAATCTTACTTTTACATCATCTAATGTGAGTACACACTTTTAAAGTTTTTCAAGAAAAACAGCATCAAAAGTACACATTTTAAAATCATTCAAGGAAAACGAAATTAAAAGTACATACTTTTACATTTTTTGGAAACAACGTCAAAATCTAGTCACTTTGGAAATCATTTCTTTGGAAATGACTTCTAAAATATTTTCCTATGAAAAGAAGTTATTCCTGCTAAAGTAAATTAGGGGATTCTAAAGTGGTTTTAGAGAAACAACCTCAAAACCATGGACTTTAGAAGTCATTTCTATAAAATGATTTTAAAAGTCAATACTTTTTGTTGGGATCAGGGTTTTAGAAAAAAAAAATTTGGAAATAAAATTTAGATAAGAAACACTCTTATAGGAATATATATATAACATTTGAAATATATAATACATACTTATTTACTCAATTCCACTTTGAACTCAGCTTCACTTTAAAAACCTTCACATATAATAGCAAAATATAAATCATATTGTTCCAGTGTTCCCTGGTCACATCCCTAACAATAAATAATACAAGTTCAAGTTATAATTTAGACTAAGTATATCAGTGTCGCTTATCTTATTACATTCATCAAGTGTTCATTGTTCGAAAATCAAAATAATAATAAAAATGTCCAACTAACTACTTATTCATACTTCTCTTATTCTGATTCTCCTTATTTAATTCCTTCTAGCTGCTTCGTCCTCTAGTGCTTCACCAGAAATATTTTATAGGGGTGACTATGTTGATTTAGTAGGCAAATGCCTAAACCAGCCATTTGAAAAACATGGCAAACATATATGTGCAAATTAACAAATTAAACAATTTAATACTCAATATCAAAACTTTGTGGTTTCCAAATCATTTTAAAAATCTCGTACACTTTTGATGTGCAAAGACATATGAGATCTTGTCATATCATATTGTATGTTGTTATATCACATTTTATCAAATCTTATCTGGTCCTATCAAGTCATAATCTTGTCATATCACTAAGTAATAACATCTTGTCACTTTCCTGATTTGGCTATGCTCAATATCCTTGAGGAAGACTAACATGTAATTCCATGTCCTATAACCATAGGGTCTGCTATGCACATAGAGGACTGTCCTCCCACTATGCTCAGCCACAAATATCATAACGGCTACACCACCCTCATGGAGGAACTGGATCAATTAGAGAGTAGTCTCCCCATGAAACATACAACTAAGCCTCTTTAGGCATGTATCTATATTAGAAGTTAGTGGCCAACTGATCTTCCTAGCATAGCAACCTTAGGGGTTTCATAATTTGCCCCAAGCTAGGCTCAACTTTTTACAAGTAGCCTAATTTTAGGCTAAGTACAACTCTCCTGAGTCACCTAATTTTAGGCTAGGTGCAACTCTCTAGGGTCTCTTACTTTCCATTCATTAAAACATTTTACCTTACTCATGGAATTCATATAGAGTCATAGTTTTTACATTGACAATAATCATACAAAATCATTCACAAACTTTCATTTCACAAGCCATATTTCAGTTAGCATAAATCATTTACTAGCTTATTCTAGTCTTAGTATCAGTACTTGTATATCCATGGATCAGCATTTCCAAAATCATATATTGGACCACACTATGTAGCATGCAAAAAACATAGCTTCATTTCAATTATCAAATTAGTAGTTATTTCAATCACCAATTGTACTTACCATAGCTCAAATATAATGCACACATATATAACTTACATTCATGGTTCAAAATTTTCAAATCATGCAATATCATACTATCAAAACCCTATATATGCCTATTTGTTGTTATGTGCACTATGGTCTATGTCTATATCCAATACCAAGTGCGAGGCACCATGCTTATGTGTTGCTCTCATGTCTAATGTCGTATACACTAATCTATACCCATGCGTGGTGCCTATTAGTAGTACACTGGTCCAGTGCACTAGGCCTAGCTTGTGTGTGGTGCACTAGAGTGATACACCAAGCCTGATTGAGGTGCAATGTGTTGGAGCAGTACAATGTGTTTGACTAGAGGGCAGTGTACGGGAGCAATGGTCTTGTGGTAGGTACTAAGCTTGCTACTAGGTGTTGGGTACTAAGCTGGTTACTCATGTGCTAGGTGTAATGTGGGTACTCATACACTAGTTGTTAAGCACACCACCCATGTGCAGGGGTCATGCATACTGCCCATGCGATAGTAGTTAAGCACACAACCCAGATTCTAGGTGCTATATGCCATGTGCAAGCTTTGGGTGCCAAACACATTGTCGTGCAAAAGGTGCCATGCATTAGGTGCTAATTATACCACCCAAGTGTTGGGTGCCACGAATGATGCCCAAGCTAGGTGTTGTGTAAAACACCTATCCCATGCACTAGGTGACAAGCATATTTTCCTTACATTAGGTGTCAAACACATTAACCACGCACTAGGTAGCATACATGCTACCCATGCACTGGGTTCCAAACACACTGCCCATGCACTAGGTGGCATGCATGCTGCCCATACATTGGGTGCTAAAGTCCTTCATAACTTAGATGTATGCAATTTAGTAATTTGTGCCCTACTTAGGTCCATAGTTAAACTAAGCTTGTTGAAAGTGATAATAGAAGTCGCTTAATAAACAACTTCTATCAAGGACCTTTGAAGTCACTTATACAAAATACTTCAAAATTTTGGAAATTTTAAAGTCACTTAAACAACGTGATTACAAAATTCCAACACTATTGAGGCACTTTTGAAGTCACTTATTAAAAATGACTTCACAAAGTTGTAAATTTTGAAGTCCCATAGCCTAAATGACTTCAATTCAAACGTTTTTTTTTTTTCTTCATTTTTTACATCCCAGCACTACTGCCTGTATACATTGAATAACAAATATCCTATACACCTAATACTTCAAGTAATCTTTATAAACATGAAAAACCAACATCTACTACAACATGCATCCACATATTTCTTGATACAATACCACTTGTACACATTGAATAACAAACATCCTATAGACCTGATACTTCAAACAATCTTTATAAACATGAAAAACCAACATCCCCTAAAACATGCATCCATATCTTTCTTGATACAATACCACCTATACAAATTGAAAAACAAACATCCTATAGACCTGAGGCTTCAAACACTCTTTATAAACATGAAAAACCAACATCCATGAAAACATGCATCCACATCTTTCTTGATACACTCAATACTTCTTACAATATAACACCTAATACATTCACCTCCATAATGTGTACAAAGCATTTAAACATGTCATTATCCATTCACATCTATCTTGAAAATCCTTTATAATTGAAACAATAACACATGCATTCTCTATAACATCCACATTCACTTCATCTGTAAATCCATACACATTGGCATTTACTTTCACACTCTAAGTAACCCGCAACTTCATTCCTATGTTGCTATAAGTACGCGAATCTTTCAATAATCTTCTTTATTGCTTGAGTCGAATCGCAGCCCCAAGCCAAGGGTCAATCAAAGGACAAACCTGGATTTACCCAGTAGCCTTTCTTCGTTCATGGTTCGATATTCTGGAAAATCAAACGTCCAATTCTCTTTTTGTGCTCCCCATCGATGTCATTGGCAACTAGTGAGAGTATGGTTTGGTCCTTTCCTTATCTTTTTTATCATCATTCCATAAAAGTTATATAATTCAATGAATATATTGAAAACCAATCTCCACATATTCACTTCATCTACAAGCTCGAAATTCACTTCATCCATACTCATTTATTCCCACACTCTAAGTTTCCACTCACTCATTGCTTAATTTATATATCAAAGAAAATATTAAAATCTAAAAGAACACACACAAGTGAATGAAAAAAAAAAAAAAAAACTTTACTTCGTATTTCACATTCATGTAGTTACCCCAAGTGATCTAATTGAAACTTATTACATACTTAGCCCATTCAATTCGTATTTCATTGAGATATAATTTAGAGTAACTCTTCTTGTTTGCTCACTCAGAAAGCACAATAGCCTATAATACAATATATTTAACTAAGGTCGTATTTTTTTGCTAAATCCATAAATAACTATAGAAAAATATAAGATTATGAAAAGTAAAAAGTGTCTTACCTTTCTTAAATCGGATATAGGAATACTGTCTAATATAAGGGTCCTCATGTATCTCAGCACATAGTACCCTCACTCCCAATTAGACTATTGTTTAGGGAACTATGAAACAATAACAACAAAAAGAATCCACAAATATCATTTGAAATATTGTAGGTTTAATTAGTGGTAACATAGAGTAGTTAACTATTTTCTATACCTTGACATTCTTCCAAGCGAGTTTTGCTTGTTGTACAGTCTCGATCATATTAGCCCAATCCTACCATACTCTATAAATTCAAGTTTCAAATGTATTATTGATTAATAACTATTTATTTATCTTCACCTAATACATGAAAAAAATAAAAGCTTACTTGTTTATAATTTCCATGAGTGTGGGATGGATGTGCGATCCATAAGAATAAAAAAATAAAGCATGCCCATTGTGCACATCCAAATGATCAGCATTCAATGAGACGAACATAGATAGTCATATGAACTGTAATTAAAGTTCATAATCCCTAACTATAGAATAACTTGACAAGAAAACAAGAAAACTAAAACTTACCCACTATTGTAGGGAATCATTCAGTCCTATCCGGAAGAGCAATGAAAGAAGCCTAGTAAAATATCCTAAACATGCCTTTCTACTGGTCATTGCTCCACTACTCCAAAAATGATGCCAGGTAATGGAATTGGTAAAGTGTACCGCCACCGACAAAAAGGCTAGCTGCATCATTTAAGAAGCTGCATAAAAGTAATAATTATTACCTATAAGTTGAAAACATAGCATGTAAATGTCAAATATTTTATAAGAAAGTATGTGCATATACCCCATGTAGGAGACAATGTGAGGGTGCTCAAGTTGATCCCATAGGAAAACTCATAATAGGTCTTCTGTCATAAGTGGCACTTCAACAACATCCCTCGCAAGCACTCCCTCCTTAATTTGTACGGGGTTGACTGTCATATCGTGGTTGATAAGACCATAAATTAACCTTAGGGATCGAAGCACGTTAGGTGGGACTTCCACATGCTCCATTATTGCTTGCCCTTTGCTCTTTCTCTTTTGAGTAGTTCTCATATTGGTCTCTTGCTCCTGCTCTTCATTTTGGTCATAATCTTCATTTTGATGTTCTTCTTGTTCCATCACTACTACAAAGAAGAAGACAATGATATTAGAACAATGGCATAAAAAAAAGGCCATGTAATTCATTTAAAGAAAATAAATTGACAAGACATGCGACAAATAAACTAAAGGAAAATCAGATAAAACATGCATAAAAATAGAAAATTTCTAAAGTATAAATTTTTCTAAAATTAAACTTTCCTAAAACTAAACCTATAAACTAATTTGCATGATTCTAAGTAAAGCAATGTTAACATGCATGATTCTAAATAATTCAGGATATAAGTAAAGCAATGTTAACTTGCATGATTCTAGCCATCATGTAGCACATGTATATACACATTCATTTGCACTCATATAAACTTTATCTTTATGTAAGCAACTACTACCATTTGACAATCAAGAGATATATGTTAAAGCATTTACTAATTAACTTGCATTATGTCTTGTTGCATCATGTTCACACTCATTTCTAAAAATGCATTATAAGTCATTCTTAACAAAATGATCAAGCATGTACTAGGACCACCTATTGATTAGGTTTGGAAAACAAGCATGTATTTGCTTCAATTTTAGTCTCTTTTAGTCCATCTATATTCTTGAGAATTTAGTTACTACTTGTCCTCAATGACATACACACACCCATATTTTGTTCTTAAACACAATTAGTTGAAATGGAGTTCTTAAGTCTTAAGTTATTCATTGGAGTTTAAAAATCCCGATTATCATGTTTCTTTTCTAAAGATCAAGATTTCCAAAGAAATGAGTGCTACATTTATACTAAAAATCCAGCAGAGTCTCCTCTGTTTTTTGATCTTATGCATTTTACGCGTGCGAATGCAATGTCCCAGATAAACACAGTTTAAGTAAAAAAAAAATAACAAAGGCGACTCCATCTCCATCCATTCACATAAACACACAATATCTAACATATGTGGTAAACAAACCAAAAGAAAATCAAATAAAGGATGCATGAAAATGTAAGCATACTTAGTATAGATATTTCTAAGAGTTTGGGTTGTAAATTCCATAGACCTTTTCCTAGTCTTTATCTAGAGCATTGCATTCACATCTCTTCATGGGAAGGATGCATCCCACATTGAGTCTGTGACCATAGCCTACTAATGGTCATTCATAAGATTTCTTAAGGGTTGAAGTTCTTAATTTAAAGTATGATATGTATTTGATTGATATTAAGATTCCAAAGTTTACTAGTGTCACAAAATATTGTAGAAACAGACACCTATAGAACTAAAGAAATGTGATAACTAAAGAAATACAAAACTGTAGTAATAAAAGAAGTCGAATGTGTGTGTATGTTAGCACATAAGTAAAGGAGAATTCTTTCTTCCTCTCCATCTAAAGATAAAGCATAAACAATATGTACTTCTTACAAATACTTGGAAAACCTTACAAGAACAAGAGAGTTATTATATTCTCTCAAATATAAAGAAGTTTGGAAGAAGAAGAAATCTCTCTCTAGAATAAAGCACAAATGTAAATATTAGATAGAGAAGGTTGTTAATACAATAAATGGAAAGAATTAGAATAGAATGGCTTAGAGCTCCTAGCTTGAGAACATGCTTTTGAGTTAGATTTTCAATTTCTTCTACAAATTGTTTTATGGCTTCTAAAGTCTCTAATTTATTGTGTGGTAGCCAACTGATCTACTGAAGACAAGATACTAGTTGTTTGAATGGATATAACTCATCATAAAACAAGATTCAGATTTGAAAGTGACATCTCAATAACCTATCTCATATCATTAGTTGCCTATTTTTACTGGACAATTAGTGATTTTCTAAATATTGTAAAATAGTTCTAATGTTTATGCTCAAATAGTTGATTGTTTTTCATGAGCATCAGTTGTTCTTCAACCTATAATTTATACCTGATTCGATTTGCATGAAGCAAATTACCCTTCAAAAGGCACTTGATTGGATTCTTTAAAAAAGGAAAAATAACTTCAAGTTGTGCTGCATCATTCATTCAATCAGAATTAAAATAGTTACTTGTTTTCAAAATAGTTGACTTGAAACATTAGTTATTATATGCCAATAACCTAAATGATTGTGTTGAAAGTGGCTCTAAGAATAATGGATTTTGATTCTTGATACAAGTGACTAAATTTCCAAAACAATTCCTCAATATAAATAGTGGTCTTCCACTATAGCTAGAACCTTTCTCAAAACTTCTTGAAATCACATCAATCTTATTGATGCTTGATAACTAACTAAACTGTAAAAGTAGTTGACATGATTTCCCAAGGCTCACTATAATAGTTGAGATCTTTTTAGATTGTTGGATGGCTTAGTTAGCTAGATAGATCATGCCATGATTTTCATATATTCTTCAATTTTCTTGCTAGATAGTAGCTAATTGCTTTTATAAATAGATTATAGCAAATTCAGGACCAGAATAGGTTCTTCCAAAATAGCTAACTTAGTTTCCCAGGTTAATCAACTAAAATAGTATTGACACATAATATCTTATCCTTTACTACAACCATTGACTATTCTTCACTTCATTCAACTAGAATTTGGTGAACTTGGATCTTTTTGTCTACTAATAAATTTAACTAGTCTTATTTCCTTTGGTTCCTTTTCCTTTCTTTGTGTGTGTATGTTTTTGAAGGTACCAATAGGAGACTAGGAACGTCAACTGGTAGAAATTCAAGAGAGTAGTAGAAAATTGATAACCCACTTCAAAGATTAAAGCATTAGAAAGTGAGAACTACATGCAACTAAAACTATATCACACAATAAAGTCAACTAAAAGCAATCTCCATAGTAAAATGGAACCTTCAAAACACAAAGCAACTATTTACTCATGGTCCTTCATAAAGATGACAACTTTATACAAGCCCCAATATCTATAACATGTAGATACTATTCATGGACTAAACGTTCTTACCTTATCTTCTCAAAGAAATTAAATGATTGATTAAGCAGCTAGTTGCAGGATTTGGATGAAGGTGACTCATAATAATCTTTTCTTTACAATTGAAGACCAATTAAGTACCTAAAAGTTGAAAAGGAGTCAATGACATCAGGGTCCTTGTATCTTCTAAATGTAATTATATGGTGGTCAAGTGTAGATTTAACAAAATCTACAAAAGGGTCCAAGATTTAGGTTGATCCAAACCATCAATCTAATGTGTCCATCCACATTTGTAATTGTTTGAATAGTCAATGTTCTTTATATCATCTTGTACTTAGCTGTCTAAATTGGATGGGATTGTCTAATGAACAAAATGTTTGGACCATATGTTAAGTGAGAGGGAACCTTGAAGATGAATGGCTTGGATCGTCAAAGATATGGGCCTTTTGTTTCAGTGTGATTAGGTGGAACATAACAAAGACAACATCAGAACTGAGGCTCTTAGATTGACATTAGTTAACCTTAACAAGATCAGCTATAAAAATGATCAATTTATTTTAGCATCTCAAGGAAAACAAATATTTTACATGTAAGACAAAAGCAATAAGAGATGGTCAAGTATTTTATTATCCTATCTAAGGGATTTTTATGATGAAGATGACCTAGGAGATACTAAAATAGATTATCCTATTATTACCAAAACAATCCCATCGATCGAAGTAGTACTTAGCGAGAATGAGGATTATGTGTCTGACAATGTTGAGGAGGGTGCATGAGTTTCAAAACTATGTATATATATATATATATATATATAAACCAACATGTGAACAAGGAAATAAAAATAAATAAATAAATAAATTATTACATCCAATGTTACATATATCAGATGTTACATATTATTAGATCTAATTAATAGAAGATCTAAAAGAAAATCTACTCTTTTTTATCAAAATCTAGCCTCCTAGTATTCATCTCACACCATTCTATGAGAAGGGAGAGTATCCTGCAATTTCCTCAACCAAATCTTCATGGTATAAGCACTACTCTTCATCAAACCTTATTTTTGAATGAGAACCACAAATCTTAATGTTCTCCCTTTCTCTGATAATGAGGGTTAGAGAGAGAAGTAGTTGTCATTGGCAATGAAATCATATGATTTTTTAGAAATTACGACAATCCAACACACTTCTTAACCCCATCATCTATAGTGAGAAAACCCAATTGATCTACAAAATAAAAACTAAAAGAGTTAGTAACAAGAAAGCAATTTGTGATTAAAAGAAGTAATGGTTTACTTACAGTATTTTTCATGATGCAAACAATCAAATATCCAAAATGGAAGTAAGAAGGGAAAAAGAGAGAAGCATAAGGACCAGAGGAGGATGCTGTCATGCCACCCATGAGAAGAAGGGGATACAGGAAAAAATGATATGTGGTTGGCTATTTATAAATAAACAAGGACTTTTGAAGTCATTTAGTACTAAATGACCTTAAAAGTTAGTAACTATTGAAGTCATTTAGTATTAAATGACTTCAAAAGTATATGGGAGAAAGCACTTTTGAAGTCATTTGAGTCGAGTGACTTCAAAAGTAACTGAATCTTAAAGTCGTTTAGTGCTAAATGACTTCAAAAGCAATTGACATTTGAAGTCATTTAGCATCAAAGGACTTTAAACTCCATTCCCACATAAAACAATCTTCTCACCAAGTTTATGTGTATACTTTTGAAGTCATATAGATTAAATGACTTCAAAAGTTATTGACATTTAAAAAAGACTTCAAAAGTCAATAACGTTTGAAGTCATTTATATGTAAACGACTTTAAAGGTCCTTCCCACAAAGATTTTCCTCTTCACCCCAGAATTTTAAAGTTGTTTACAATTAAATGAATTCTTAAGTCTATATTTTTAAAGGCATTTATTTCTAACTGACTTGTAAAATATTTACGAAGTCAATAGTCAAAATAATGACTTCTTTATGCTAACATTAAAAGCCACGCATGTAGTAGTGAGAGTGATTGAAATCCTATCAAAGCTAACCCTATAACTAGGCCCAGAACTCTTATTTGTAAGATAATAAAATAAAATGAAGATGCAATGAAATGTAAATGAGGGCATCTTATCTTTATTAGAGATGCCAAACCATTTGGAAATATGAGCACAATTCAAATAGCACGATCACTTTTTTTCCTAAGACAAAAATGTATTGATATGGAGCGATGAGTATATATTATAAACAAACCAACTAGTTTAGATAAATTCTTGTGCCCCCTACCTCTTGAACAATCCCACTCTTCTATGATCTTCTTCTCTAAAATGCAAAATGGATAGTGATCCTTGGCATAGCTTAATTCTCCTATGCCTCTCTCTCTCTCTCTCTCTCTCTCTCTCTCTCTCTCTCTCTCTCTCTCTCTCTCTCTCTCTCTCTCTCTCTCTCTCTCTCTCTCTCTCTTCAGCCTAACCAGCATGTCCACCACTCTTTATTGGGTGTCATGGTTATTTGCCTATTGAAGTTAAGACTCCTCTTTCCTAGTCATTTTATCTCATATCCTTTTCTTGCTTTTCCTTCCAATATTTTACCACTTAGATCCTAGTATTATTCTAGCCATATTCTTTACCTTAAGTTCTTTCCTATCTCATGCTCCACAAATCTTCATGTTATGCATTCCTTAAATCAAAATGATCTTAACTTTTCCTTTCATTGTACTCTAGATCACACTCTAGGTTGACTTTCCTAATCTGCCATAATCCACTTAATTTTCCATATTTTCTTTGTATACTGGTATATCTTAGTGTTCTAACTTGTAGTGGATGTCCATATCAAGTGGATTTGTTGTATGTAAATGTTCCTTAGCTTTTGGAAATCTAGATTTTCTCAATAAAAAACTTAAGTTAGCAGGTCATTTTGGTGGTCAGAACTTTAGACTTAAGTCATTAGCACTCACTCGCTTTTAGTTATAACTTTCCAAAAATAAATGTTTGTATTCTCAAAATTAGGATCATTACACTTTTAAAGTCATTTTATGAAAAAGGACTTCAAAAGTGTGGACTTTTGAAGTTGTTCTTTTCTAAAAATGGACTTTAAAAATGCTTTCCTATGACAATTATTTACAAAGTTGTTAGTAAAAAAACTAACTTCTTTATGCTAACTTTAAAAGCACCAATTTTAGTAGTGGAAAAGGAATCCTAAAGAAGATATTTTTGGATAAGGAAAACTTCTAAGTAGTCTCATCCATTGAAACTAGGGTAAAGATGATCTAATGGACAAGAATGAAGTAGATGAAAGCTACAAACCCAACCCACCACCCACTCCATGAGAATTCATGGTAAAAACCTAAAGAGGAAAGGATTTCACCATCCAATTGCTCACCTTTCTTTCAAAATTTCTGTAACTTCCAACACAAGCACCAAAGAACTCCATGCATCCTCCCTTATGCATTTCCCTTTTCCACATTTTTCCTTGATTTTCCCCCTTTCCCTTCTATCTATTTTCCTCCTAGCTTATCTTCCTTCCCTTCCATCCTTATCTTTTTCCTTCCTCATCTCCATATCTCATCCACCTTTTCTTTTGACTTTCACACCTCCATCCTTGTAGTCTTTCCTTCCACTCCCCCTCAATCCTCATCATTTATCACTCCTTTCTCCTCATGATCATAGCCATCCAATCATTATGGCTTTCATCCTAAAAAACTATAAATAGAGGTGAAGAACAAGAAAAACCTATCTCTTACTTTCCCTAGACCTTAGAGCTACACCTTGGAGAAATAAAGAGAGAGAGAGAGAGAGAGAGAGAGAGAGAGAGAGAGAGAGATCACTCATTTTCTCATTGATCCACACTTCCACACCCTTGGAGAAGAGTCTCAATGAATCCCCATTTCACTTTCATATTTCCATCTTCTTTCACATCCCCATTCTCTTCTTTCTTTTTCATGCATAACATCCTTAGAATTTGCACCCATCCACCTTCATAGGAAGTACACACATTCACCTTTTATTTTCCTCCTAACTTACTTTTGTTTTTACATGCATTGGCCATTCATATTACACGCGTCCACTTTCATAGCCCTTACACACACCATCTAAGTTGCACGCATCTCATCTCCCTAACCTTTACCACCACCTTCCTTTGCATGCTTAGATCTCACATGCATATACTTACCTCATGCATTACATGCATCTTCCTTTATGTTATTGCTTTAAAATTACTCACAAGACCACGAATCAATTATGGTAGATGTACACAAGGGACGTTGATCCCATGAGGAATCATATTAATTTGTTATGATGATTGGATTTTATTTAAACCACTTATCCCAACAAAAGAAGATTCAATTTGATCAGGGATTTTATATTTTGGATGTGTCCACGTCGTTGACATGGACACAATGCCTTTTGAGGCGCCTCAATCGGAGCTCTAGATCTCAAGTTATAAGCGTTTTAGTGTCACACGTACATAAGGGCCTTAAGAGTGAAAAGGCGGAATGCTAGCATGCTGCGCGTCAGTGGCATGCGCCCCCCTTTTCTTAAGGAGTGGAAAAATCCCAGTTTGCTAGCGCACTGCATGTCTGCGGTATGTGCCTCAGTGGGCGCATCTGCAGACGCGCCGGGTTTTTCGCCCGTTTTTCCCTTTTTCAGGCACGTCCCCAGACGCTCCTGTTTGGTTCTCTTAGACACGGTCGACGCGTCTCGTCCCGGTGGGACGTTCTGGTCGTTTGGGGGACCAGGGCATCCTCAGGACACCTTGGTTCGGCCCTATCAAACCAGTGCGGCCCAAGGATCGTCCCTGGGTCCTTGGTGACTCTCTAGGGCTCTGTTTTGCATGATTTTTCATGCAAAAACTTAGGGAAATTGATCCTAAGACTACTATGAAGACGGGTTTTGAGGGATCTTGGGCATACCTGGCTCGTTGCTGGGTTTTTTTCCTCATTTCCCCTCTAGGTTGCTTCTCCAAAATGGGTTTTCTTCAAGCTTTTGGGCTGCCATTAGAGGCGCCCAAGAGCTCTATTTATAGAGCTATAAGAGGGTTCTAGAGGGAGCTCTCACCGCCCTTGAATGGCGGTGGAGAAACCTCCAGAAAGGTAGTGATTTCTCCTCCAATCACCACTGTTCTAGAATCCTCTAGGAGGTTGAAGATGAAGGGTGCCCATATCAAAACGGGCCCTGTGTTTTGCAGGCTAAATCCGTTTTTGTAAAAATTATATTTTTGCCCCTGAATTTCAAAGGGCCATAACTTGCTCATTTTAACTCCGTTTTGGGTGATTTTGGTCTTGTTGGATTCCTTTTTCTGATATTGACCTAATGATACCATTTTCAGGACCAATTTTCTGGGTTCAGTCAAGGTGAATAGTGAAATGACCAAAATGCCCTTATCTTCAAAAACTGAACTTTTCATTGCTAACTTGGGATTTTAATATTACAAAATTGGTGTCATTACAGGTAAATAGGATTTTTAGAAAGAAAAGGCCTACCAATTGCTCAAAGGTTCCAACTAGTAGTATAATATAGTGGGTAGGCTTTATATCTTTGGGCTAATGCAAGGATAGCCTCTATAATTTCCTAGGTTTCTTAATTCCTATCAAATTGAACAAAGGCTTAGGAAAGAAAGTTAATACTCCTATTGTGATTCTTGGCAATTTACCAAAACAAAGATACTAGGATCCCTCAAAGTTGAAGTTCACTAAAGAAAATATAAAGATGATAGTCTCTAATGCTCAGTGGGTATATAAGTCTTAACTAATTTTCCTCAGAGTCTCTATGCATTGTGTGTAATATATATAAACATATAATTTCAATTAATAAATCAATGTATTTTCAAAAAGAGGGTAAATTTTTTCTTTTCATTTATTCAATTAGTTATTATGTATATGTCTTAATTACTAATGGAGAAATTAAATGAGTGCATCGAGGAATTATGTTAGGATAACAATTAAGAAGGCACTATTAGGGGGATGCAAAGATTTAGAAACCAATTTACAATTAAGAAGGATAACAATTAAGAACATTATAAAATGAGGAATTAATAGGTCACCTGTGAAAGAAAAGTCCTAGCCTAAGCCCAACCCAAAGCTCATGGAAAAAATTCCAACAAATGAGTAGGAAATGTGGAATTTATTATATTACTAGTTAAGGTATAATTATAAAATTCACCCTAACCAGGATATGATTGAGAAACTTAAGTATAATAGGATAGTATTATTGAGAAATTTAGGACGTGAACTAAATCAGAAAAAGATGGAAATCTGGCCAGCTACATGCAATCACCTATACATGCAGTTGGCTTCCTTTTTAATGCCGTGTGTCCTTCCCCACGTGCATTCTTTCACGAGTATAAAATGGAATGAAATTTAGGTGCTGGAAAACATTTCCAACTCCTACAAAACTAAGGAAGAAGATGACCAGGCCAATAGTAGAGGGAGGAGAATCTGGAGAAATTGCGGGGAAGGAAGAGGAGGTCTGAGTGGGAAACTCGTAGAACCCAAAGGAGAGGGAGAGGAGCTTGGGAACAGGTCGGCATGCGGTTCAATTTGAGTTGGAACTCCACATATGAAAGTGGAACTTCTGCAACCTAGAAAAATTTTAGTTCAACTAGAGCTATAAATTAAGTAGTGGATTGATATAGGAAGAATTACTAATTCATGCTTGGTTTAGCCTAAAGAAAATGAGTGTAATTTCCTATTAAAATATGAAAAATCATGTAGTCTACCATTGATGAAGCGTGCTTAGAACTCCTACTAGCTTTTCAATTCTAATTATTGCTTGAAATTGACTAATCTTGTAAGTTGAATGCATGCTACATATCAGTAATTACATACTCAATTTCATGACTTGGAAGGCATCATTTTCACGATGGACGTTGAGTTTCAGTCCATATTCTCATGCTCTATTTTGAGTTAACAGGCAAGGAGGAAAATAGGTATAATTCACATGCATGAACACACTTGTGATCCTCATCCTTATGGAAAATCCTTTCCGAATTTCTTTATTTGATAGATAAATTTTTTCTTAATGCCATAAAATGGAAGATTTGATGCCCTTTCATTTGAAGTTTGATGCTAGAATAGGAAACAGGGAGTGGTTGCATCATGTTTTCCTACACATAGTTGAAGGGAGGTGACAACCAGATCCCAACCTTAAAACTAAAACTTAAGATCCCCACTTATAAAACTACAACCTAGGTTTTTAAGATAGCATGTCAAACTTTGATTTTAAGCTGAAATATCCCATGAATCTAAATTTAAACCCACTATTAAGAGGGCACTTTAGCAAGGAGATGTACCTTTTTGTACTACCTACTCGATTTCTGCAAACTAGCATGATGAATGTATTTGAGTCCCTAATAAAACCTTGAATGTCAATCAATTTCACTTTAGGTATAGTAGCTAGATCAGTGGTTGTAAGCAAAGACAATAAGCACCAGTTTTCTTGCTCGAGTTATGAAGCAAAATGGCACCACATCCATCTTCTTAAATCTTTTTTAAAAAGATCAAATGAATTTAGCAATATACTGTGGACAATGGACTACGTGATATTGGAAAAATGAGTGATCAAACTAGAATTTCACTGGAAATGGCCAATTTCAGTACTATTGTAGTGCTAAGATTAGCACTGCTTGGACAACACTCAAGCTGAATTTGGGAATGCAAAAAATTACACTAGTCTAGACTTCAAGAATACTAGAACTCTTCTTGTGCTAGAATTTGAAAATACCTACATCACACATGTGCTAGAAATGTGAACATTTAAGCTACCTTATGCTAGAAATTGTGAACACTCAAGCTACATCCTGTGTAGGAAATTTGAGAATACATGAATTTTACTTGTGTTGGAAAATTGGAGATGCTTAACTACACTTGTGTGGGAATTTCAAAATGTTTAGACTACTAAATTAGAATTATTATGCCTTAACCTCTAATGACTTGGACCCATATGCCCTAGTTTCACATGGCATACTTCCCTATAACGTAAGTCACTTATATCTTAGTCCCCTATGTCTTAACCAACTCAGCCTTAAATCAATTATGACTTAGTCACTTAAGCCTTAGCTCTCCAAAGACTTAGTTCTTATGTCTTAACAATGTATGTCTTAGTCTCCTATGACTAAGTCTCCTATGCCTAATTAATCAAATCCTATGAACCTACCAAAGGGAGATATATGCCTTGTTACAACTTAAGCATTAGAAATTACATTCATATGGACCTAACTAGGGTGTAGTAATGACAAGGCATACTCTTCCAAGTTATAAGAACATGAAGGTAATGGAATTAGGATCATAACCTAAAGACACTTAGTTGCTTAGATACATAACCAAGAAAGTAAAACCCAAGGAATAAAAAGGAACAATTCATAAAAGCTATGATCTAAACCAGGGTAAATACACTACTAATAAGAGAAGACCATTAAAATATTAAATAACATAACACTAGAGTTGGAAATATAGATATGCATTCTTGTTAAACAGGCACCTCACCTTAAAATTTATAAAGAAGATAACATCAACTAAAATTACACTATAAGTTAATAATGGGATCAACAAAGCATCTAACACAATTAGAATAGGGTACCAGTGTAAAACAACCATCATATCATTATTTGAATTTTTTCCATAATTTGGACCGATGGATTTACAGATTTGACCAAGGGCTCGGAGACATTGTTTTCATCAATGCTTGGCAACCACTACATGTGTAGTGACAAGCCATGAGATATGGATTTTTATAAGCAGTAAGTTATGGATTTTCATCGAGGCTTTTGGCAGGTGCTTCTTAGGTGCTGTAAGTCTCAGATCACTTGGCAGGTGCACTATGTGAGCGCATTACAAGACCTGTAGATCCTATGCTTGGAGGTGTAGTTGGCCACTAGCCTCTGAGATGAGATTGATAGCTACCTTACAATGGAGATGGTGGGCAGTAGGAGTAGCTTCTCATGAAGAAGCGCTCTAAGTGGCAATCGAATAGCCCCCATGAGGTCCAGTGAGTCGAGGCCATGTGGTATCCACAAGCCCACATACATGCCATAGTAGTTGGCAGTAGGTGATGGTATGGCTGTATGAGCATAGGTGTTTATGCCATGTTAGCTTGCTGAGCATATTAGTCATAGTTTAGACCTTGTCTCTTGTGATAGGACTGTATGCCACTATATCGTCCCTAATGGTAGGACTATATACCACTGTATCATCCCTAATGGTTGGACTATATGCCACTGTGTTATGGATCAATTAGTTTTTCATAGCAATGTGGGCAATAAGTGTTTAATTTTGTATAAAAAAGTACCAGTTAGTAGCCCATGTGTTATAAATTATAGGCATTATCCTAGCAATTTTTGAAAATTTTGTAACACAAGCATTTCTGACTTAATGATTCAAAATTTTAATATTTTGTAGGTCAAGAAGAAAATCTAAAGTAAGTATCTAAATAATAATAATTTACTGGGATTTATTAGGGTTTGTACTCTCCTTGTAGGAGTGAGAATGATCCAATGGCCTATATTGCACTTCGCACAAGTTTTTGACTATATTGCACTTTACACAGTTTTCCACAAGTCAACCTAAGCAGAGTTTTTCATGGTTCCAACCTAATCATGCCATTCCTAGTACCCCAATGCCATAGCAGTATGAGCCAAATGAGCCAGACCAATCATTGGCAAACCCCTGAATTATAGAGAAAAAAAATGGAGCTGATATCATTCCAAATGGATCAAAGCGCGCTTCCTTTATAAAATGGGGAGCGGAAATGAAACAAATTATGGAGGAGAGTGAGAAAACCCGCGAAAGAATTACCAAGTTGAAAATACCATATGTTCCTTTTGAGCTACAAATTAACAACCATCTTTGGAATCCTCAAACTCGTATCCACTAGAGTCATGTCCTACTCTTTCTACGTATGTTGAAAAGGCATCCATTGATGAAGATGATGAATATTTAGACACTAAGCCATTAATGGACACTTTTCAATGGCAAGATCAAGCAAAAATCCCTATAATTCTTGAAATTCAAATTGAGCCTTGCAATGTACAAGACGTACCTAATTGGGATCTACAAATATTATTTCATCAAACACTAGAGAGTAAAGTAGGCCCACCTAGAATCCTACCTATGCTTAAAGAACACGAAGAATGTATCAATTGATGCTCTAGATCAACATCAACCAACTCTAGGCGCACATTAGAAGTCAATAAGTATTTGAGCCCCACCATTACCCTACATCCAGAAAAACAACAACAATATTTTAGGAAATTACAGAGTCAGCTTAATTCCCAATTTCATCAAAATGTAAGGGAGAAGGAGGAAAAGGATGAATTAAATATAATGGTCACTATTATCCCTAAACTTGATAAAAAAATGGAACAATTCATCTTAAATTGGTCCTAGGAAATTTAAATGCATCGTGGTCTTTCACAATGTATTGTTACCCCAACCAAAATTTTCAAGGTGGAGGAATTATTGACTACCATAAAATTATAAAAATGGGGGATCATCAAGGTTGTCCCACAAAATTTAAAATCACAGTAGTTTATTGTGCCCTAAAGTTATCACCACCAAAAATTTTAAGGTGACAAATGTATATAGACTACCACAAGATTCCCAAGCTGCGTGAAGAATTTCCCCTTTCCATTGTTAGAGTTAGGGAAAATTATGTTAAATAGTTATGTTTAGGACTAGGGTAGAGTAGTTTACTTTTAGAATATGTCTGGCTGAAGACTTTAAATTTAGCACTCATTGTGAAGCAACCCAGGGTTTTTAGAGTCTCAGTGTTCCATCTACCCATTCATCATATAGGGATACTATACTTCAACACATTGGGGACAATGTTTAGTTTAGGTTGCGGAGTGTAGACATATATGAGTTTTTTAAGTTTTTTTGGTCAAAAAAATTAAATTTTTTTAATTTTTCAAAGTTTTAAAGTCAAAGTTCTCTAACTATGATGAGAATTAGATTGTCTAAAGATTAGTATTTCCACTACTTTAACCGCTTAATAGAAATGCACATGATTAATTTTGCATTTTATTCATGTCCTAAAGTATGTTATGAAAGTTAAATCTTGGAACACACTTACATAGAGTGCATAAGTTTAGATAGATAGATGGTTATGACTTAGTGACCCTAAGGAAGATCAGTGGAGACCTATATACCCAAGTGAGTATTAAAGACTATCAACTTTTTGAAGATTATAAGTATTTCCATATTTTCTTCAATGATCATCAATTTCAAATGAACCTAGCATTCTTTGTTTTGGTCAAAATTCCAAGAATCAATAGGAATACTAACTTTGGTTCCTGAATATTTATTTACTCTGATATGTTTTAAGAAACCTCGAAAAGGATATGGGCCATTCTTGTTTCAGCCCACAGACATAAAGCCTACACATTCTATTCTATATCACTAGTTAAACCTTCAAGCCTCTTTGAAAGGCATGTTCTTTAATATACACAATTTACCTCAAGCTAAAGAAACCCCAATAAGGATATCTATTATCTATCTTTCAAAATTAGTAGGGATGACAAAAAAAATTAGAAAAAAGGACAAAAGTCAAAGAAGTGAAAGATATCAAAAGTATAAAGAAAAGTGTTCCATCTCAGAAACATAAGGTAAAGTGAAAATAAAAAGTATCATAAAAAGAAAAGGAAAGACAATTTAAGAAAAGAGAAAGAAAAAATAGAAAAGATATTCACTTCAATATAGTGTAGGCTGAAAAAATGTCCAACATTTATAGAAGACCTCTAAGCAGATTTGAACTTCGAACCTTATACTCTTCTTTTTAGATCCTATCCCAAGCCTACATTTCATCCTATCTAAAGACATTGATCTTAAGGTGGAAGATAGTCTTAATGAGGACATAAATAGGAAGGTATTAAGGTGAACAATTCTTTATGATCTTTGTAATGGCATCCATTATAAGGGATCATTTTTGTTTATCTCATTAGTGCTTAAAAGTACTTGTGTCCCATTAGTATCTTTGGATTCGATCACATAGTGAGAGAAAATTGTTTGACCTCTTTTCTATGAAAGCTTTATTTCTAAGTATATACCAGTGAGAATTTATGGTTAAGACATCTTTCCAAAGGAGCAATAAGCATTTTTATTTTTTTTTAAATTACTTATGTAGCCTGTACACACATGCACTTTGAGATTGAATGAGAATAAAATGGCTTTCATATGTGGATAATTTGTATAACTTTTCATTCATTTTTATTAAGTTATTAAAGCCAATAAAGTACTAATGGATATGAATTCTTTGAGATAAATTAATGGACTTAGCCTTATTGAATTTTGTGGGTGTATTCACTGTAAACAATCATGAGGCTTAACTCATCCACTAGGGGAACCTAGGGGTTTAAGGGCTTGTTGCACATGCTAAATGTAATTGCAAGTACCTATGAAAATGGCAACCATTTTGTTTTTACGACTTTTCACATTTTTTCCTAGGACTAGAAAAATGCTTGTTGCAAGTATCATTTTGTATAAAATGTACCCAGTTAGTAGCCCAAGTGGCCCATGTGTTATAAATTATAAGCATTATCATAGGACATTTTCAAAAATTTATATCACAAGCATTTCTAAACTAATGATTCAATAGTTTAATATTTTTCTAGTGACAAAGCAAATCTAGAGTAAGTATGTGAATAATCATAATTTTTTAAAATTTAATTAGGAATTTTACACTTATTGTAGGAAGTGAGAAAATGATCCAACGCCCTATATTGTGCTTCACAAAGTTTTTTGCAGATTGAACTACGCAGTGTTTTTCATGGTTCCAACCTGATCAATCCTTTTCTAGTACCCCAATGCCACAACAGTATGAGCCATTTGAGTTGTACCAATTATTAGCAAAGACCCCAATTATAGAAAAAAGGGTGCTCATATTATTTCAAATTGATCAAATTCATGATAACTTTATTGAATGGGGAGTGGAAATGAAACAAATTAGAGAGGAGAGTGAGAGAACCCTTGAAAGAGTGACAAGGATGGAAATATCATATGTTCCTCTGAGCTATAAAATTTCCAACCGTCCTTGCAATCCTCCAACTCATACCCACTCAAGTCATATCCTACTCCTTTTTCTTATTATGATGAAAAGACATACATTGATGAAAATGTTGAATATTTAGACACTGAGCCATTAGTGAGACTTTTCAATGGCAAGACCAAGTGTAAATCCCCGCAATTCCTAAATTCAACTACCACTACTTCAGTTGACTGAACTCTCTCCTGGCCTAAGTGAGTAAATTGATATACTATACTAGAGTGGCTTGCTTCCTCGCCAAAAAAAAGGATTCCTTCCACCTTGGGCTAGCCAAAATGTAGAGTAGAGATTATCATCTTGCCTTGATTCACCACCCTCAGGAATTTTATCTTGTCAAAAAGCTATTTGGACTTAAACTCCACTCTCAAGTTAAAAATATGGGCTATTACTGACCATGATAAAGGATACTATGGAATTTGCATGGAGGCCTTGTAGAGTTGAAGATTTACCCAATTGGAACCTACAGACTTCATTTGATTAGCCACCAGATAGTTAAGTAGGCTCACATGAAATCTTATGTGTGCTTGAAAAATAGGAAGAATAAGTGTCAATTGATATTTTGGATCAACATCAACCAACTCTAGGGTACACATTAGAAGTCAATAAGGATTTAAGCCCCACCATGACTCTGCCTCCCAAAAAATAAGAACAACTTTTTAGGGAAATAAAGAGTTAGCTTAATCCCCAATTTTAGGAAAATGTAAGGAAGAAGGAGCAAAAAGATGAATTGACTACAATGGTCACTATTATCCCTAAATTTGGTAAAAAATGGGATAATTCATATTGAATTGGTCATAAAAAATTTAAATGCACAGTGGTCTTTCATGTTGTATTGTTACCCCAACTAAAATTTTCTAGGTGGAGGAATTATATTGACTACCACGAAATTTTGAAAATGGAGGATCATTAAGGTGGTCCCACAAAATTTAAAATCGTAGCATTCTACTATGTCCTAATGTTATCACCCACAAAAATTTTCAGGAGGTAAATGTATATAGACTACTACAACATTCTGAAGTGGCAAAGAATTTTCCCTTTTCATTGTTAGAGTTAGGGAAAATTAGGTTAAGTAGTTAAGTTTAGGACTAGGGTAGAGTAGTGTACTTATAAAATATGTCTGGCTAAAGATGTTAAACTTAGCACTCACAGGAAGGCAAGCCATGGCTTTTAGAGTTTTAGTATTCTACGTTACCCATTCATCATATAGATGTCCTATATTTCAAAATATTGAGGACAATGTTTAATTTAGGTTGGGGAGTGTAGACATATATGAGATTTCTAAGTTTTCTTGTAAAAAATTAATTAAACTTTTTTGAATTTTTCTCAATTTTTAGGTCAAAATTCTTTTACTATGATGTGAACTTGATTGTTTAAAGATTAATATTTCCACTACTTTAACCTCTTAAGAGAAATGCATATGGTTAATTCTGTATTTTATTCATATCCTAAAGTGTTTTATAAAAATTTGATCTTGGAACACACTTACACACAGTGCTCTAGACAGATAGATAGTTATGACTCAGAGGCCCTAAGGAAAATCAATGGAGACCTATATACCCAAGTGCATTTTATAGACTATCAACTTTCTAAGAGGTATAAGTAATTCCATATTTCTTCAGTGATCATCAATTTTGAAAGATCTCAGCATTCATTATTTTGGTTAAAATGGCAAGAATTAATAGGAGTACTAAGTTTGGTTCTTGCATATTTATTGAGTCAAATAGGTTTTAAGAAACCTAGGAAATGATATAGATTATCCTTGTTTTAGCCTGGAGACATAAAGCCTAACCATTCTATTCTATACCACTAGTTAGACCTTTGAGACTTTTTAAAAAGTCTTTTCTTTCTTAAACACAATTTACCTTAACCCAAAGAAACCGTAGTAAGAATATCTATTACCTATCTTTCAAAAATAAGTAGGGATGATAGAAAAATTAGAAAAAGGACAAAAGTCAACGAAGTGAAAGATATCAAAAGTATAAAGAAAACTATTCCTTCTTGGAAAGATAAGAAAAAGTGGGGAAAAAATTAAAAAATGAAAATGAAAGAGATGTTGAGAAAAGAGAAAGAAAGAATACAAAGGATATTCCAACATTTATAGAAGATCTCTAACTCCGCCAATGCCGATCCCAAGCTGGAATGAAAAAGGAGGGTCTTGCCTCAGGTGTCAGCCATCAAGGGAGAAGTTGAAAATGATTTTGTTATTTCTTTCTTACAAATGAATATGCATTTGTATATTAGTTTATGATGAATAAATGAAAATCATCTCCAACTTCTTAAAATATGGCAACCCTTGCATCCGGTGTCAACTGGCAAGGGTGAAGCTGGGGATGATTTTGTTATTTCTTTTCTACTTGCAAATGAATATGCATTTGTATATTAGTTTGTAAGAAAGAAATGAAAATTATCTTTAGCTTCTTAAAACTATGACAACCCTAACATGACATGAATCGAAAACTAACATTCCCTCAAGCTAGGGCATTCTCCATAAGCAACGTGCTACATCGGATCCTGGGTGCAGTGAAAAATAAGCAAGGGTTGCAAAGGCGTTCTCCCAAAAGAGATGTGCTGCATCGGATCTCAGGTGTAGTGAAATGTGGGCAAGGGCTACTAGAGCATCCCCTCGGCAGCAACACGTTGCATCAGAACATAGGTGTAGTGAAAAATGAATATAGGTTCATACCATGGAGGTCGAGAAGGCCAATAGCAAATAGGATATCTCTAAAGCATAAGATTCATATCACCACATGAAATATAGGGACATTAACAGGTAAGAGTTTGGAGTTAGTAGACACAATGAAACTTAGGAGAGTCAACATCACTTGTATCCAAGAAACCAAGTGGAAAGGTCAAACCTAGAGAAATGATGTTGAGATGGTTGAGTGGTAAGACAAGAAAGGATAGAATTAGAAATGAAAATATTAGAGAAAATTTAGGAATAGCACCAATAGGTAACAAGATGATGGAGATTAGACGTAGATGATTTGGACATGTTCAAAGGAGACCAACAACGGCACTGGTAAAAAGGAGTGAGGCAATACAAGTAGAAGGTTCTAAAAGGGTAAGGGGATGGCCCAAAAGAATGTGGAAAGAAGTGGTGAGGAAAGATTTTAAAACTTTAGGATGAAATGAAGCCATGGTACATAATAGAGAGGAATGGAGGAATAAGATTCATGTGGCCAACCCCTAATTGGGATAAGGTCTTGATGATGATGATGATGATGATGATGATTTATAAAAGATCTCTACTCAAATTTGAACTTTGAATCCATATACTCATCTTTGTAGAATCTATCCCAAGCCTACATTTCATCTTATCTAAAGACCTAATGATCTTAACATGGGACATAGCCTAAATGAGGCTATAAATTTGAAGGAATTAAGCTGAACTATTCTTTATGGTTTTGGTAATGGCATCCATTCTAAGGGATCATATTTCTTTGTCTCATTAGTGCTTAAAAGAACTTATGTGAACCATTAGTATCTTTGGTTTTGGTCACATAGTGAGAGAAAATTATTTGACCCCTTTTCTTTGAGATCTCTACTTATGAGTGTATACTAGTGAGAATTTGAGGTCAAGACATCTTTTAAAAGAGCAATAAGCATTTCTATTTAGAAGTCCCAACTCATGTAGCTTGCACAAACACATGCACACTGAGACTGAGGAATAAAATGGCTTTGGTATGTGAAAATTTGGTAGAGTTTTTCATTTATTTTTATTAAGTTATCAAAGTCAATAGAGTTTTGATGGATGAGGATTCTTTGATATAAAATATAGGATGTAGCCCTATTGAATTTTGCGACATATTCACTGCAATCCCTCACAAGGCTTAACTCATTCACTTGGGGCTTAACCTAGGGGTTTAAGGGATTGCTGCATATGTTAAATGCAATCATGAGTAGCTACCAAAATGGCAATCATTTTTTTTTTATGATTTTTTTATGTTATTCACGGGACTAGTAAAATGCTGGTTGGGAGGTGTGATAAGTGTTCACCTTTGTATAAAAAGTACCCAATTAGTAGCCCATTTGTTATAAATTATAGGCAATATCCTAAGGGTTTTCTAAAAGTTTATAACACAAGCATTTCTAACCTAATGATTCAAAAGTTTGATATTTTGTAAGTCCAAAAGCAAATCAAGAGTAAGTATGTGAATCATCACAATCTTTTTAGATTTTATTATGGTTTTTACTCTTTTTTTAAGAAGTGAGCAAATGATCCAATGGCCTATATTGTTCTTAATAGAGGCCTTCGCAGGTCAAGCTACAATATGTTTTCACATAGATTTTCATGGTTCTAACCTGAACGATCCTTTCCTAGTACTCTAAGGGCACAATAGTAATTGCCACAAGAGTAAGACTAATCATTAGCAAAGACCTAAATTATAGAAAAAATGGAGTTGATATAATTTCAAATGGATCAAATGTATGATGACTTTATAGAATGGGGAGAGGAAATGAAACAAAATAGGGATAAGAGTGAGAAAACCCCTGAAAGAAATGCCTGAATGAAAATACCACGTGTTCCTTGTGAGCTACAAGATTTCCAATTATCCTTGGAATGCTTCAACTCATATCCAATCAAGTCATGTCCTACTCCTTTTTCTGATCCTGAAAAAAAGATGTCCATTGATGAAGATAATGAATATTTAGATACTGAGCCATTAATGGACACTTTTTATTGGTAAGACTAAGTAGAAACCCCTACAATTCTTACAATTAATATTGAGCCTTATAGTGTAGAAGGTGTACCCAATTGGGACCTACAAACTTTATTTCATCAAACACCAAATAGCAAAGCAGGCCCACCTAAAATCATATTTGTGCCTAAAGAACAAGAAGAAGAAGGGTCAATTGATGTTTTGAATCAACATCAACCAACTCTAGGGTACACATTGGAAGTCAATAAGAATTTTAACCCCATCATTACTGTAACCCTAGAAAAACAAGAACAACCTTTAGGGAAATAGAGAGTCATATTAATCCCCAGTTTTAGAAAAATGTAAGGGAGAAGGAGGAAAAGGATGAATTGAGTACAATGGTCACTATTTTCTCTAAATTTGGTCAAAAATGGTAAAATTCTTCTTGACTTGGTCCTAAGAAATTTAAATGCACAACAGTCTTTCACACTATAATGTTACCCCAACAAAAAATTTCACCATGGAGGAATTATATTACTACAGTGAAATTCTGAAGAATGGGGGATCATCAAGGTGGTTCCACAAAATTTAAAATCACAGTTGTCTACTGTGTCCTAATGTTATCACCACCAAAAATTTCTAGGTGCTGAATGTATATAGACTACCACAAGATTCTAAAGTGTCATGATAAATTTCCCCATTTCATTGTTAGAGTTAGGGAAATTTGTGTTAAATAATTAGGTTTAGGACTAGGTAGAGTAGAGTGCTTATAAATTATGTTTGGCTGGGGACATTAAATTTAGTGCTCACAAGTAGGCAATCTAGGATTTTTAGAATCTCAGTGTTCTGTACCCATTTATCATATAGGTGTCATAGATTAAAATAATGAGGATAGTGAGCACAAAAGTTGTCCAACATTTATAGAAGATCTCTACTCAGATTTAAACTTTGAATCCTTATACTCTTGTTTTTAGAACCTATCCCAAGCCTATGTTTCGTCCTATCTAAGGACCTACTGATCTTAAGGTGGAACATAGCCTTAATGAGGATATAAATAGGCAGGAATTAATATGGACTATTCTTTTTGGTGTTGATAATGCCATCTATTCTAAGAGATCATATTTCTTTATCTCATTAGTGCTTAAAAGAACTTATGTATACCATTATTATATTTGGTTTCAATCACATAATGAGAGAAAATTGTTTGACCCCTTCCCTTTGAGTGCTTTATTTATGATTGCACACTAGTGAGAATTTGAGGTCAAGACATGTTTCCAAAAGAGCAATAAGAATTTCTATTTAGAAGTCCTACCTTATATAGCCTACAAACACACAAGCACTCTAAGATTGAACATGAATAAAATGACTTTGTTATGTGGATAATTAGTAGAACTTTTCATTCATTTTTATTAAGTTATTAAAGCTAGTAGAGTGCTAATGGATCGTAATTCTCTAATATAAAATAAAGTATTTAGTTTCATTAAATTTATAGATATATTATTGCAAACCCTCGTAAGGCCTAACACATCCACTAGGGGTAACATGGGGGTTAAGGGCTTGTTGCACATGTTAAATGCAATCATTAGTACCTACAAAAATGGAAACCAATTTGGTTATTTTATTTTTTACATATTTTTCTTAGGACAAGCAAAATGCTTGTTGGGATGTGTGATAAGTGTTCAATTTTGTATGAAAAGCACCTAATTAGTAGCACGTGTTATAAATTATAAGCATTATCCTAGGATTTTTCTAAAAATTTCTAACCTAATGATTCAAAAGTTTAATATTTTGCAGGTCCATAAGCAAATCAAGTGTAAGTATGTGAATCATTATAATTTTGCAGGATTTAATTAGGGTTTTTACTCTTTTTGTAGAAAGTGAGAAGATCTAATGGCCTATATTGTGCTTTACAAAGTTTTTTGTTGGTCGAGCTACGTTGAGTTTTTCAAGTTTCCAACCTAATCAATCCTTTCTTAGTACCCCAATGTCATAGCAGTATGGGCCATACAAGTCAGATCAATCATTATCAAATACCCGAATTATAGAAAAAATGGAGCTGCTATCATTTCAAATGAATCAAATGCACACTACCTTTATAGAATGGGGAGAGGGAATGAAACAAATTAGGGAAAAGAGTGAGAAAACACTTGAAAGAATTACCAGGGTGGGATTACCATATGTTCCTTCTAAGCTACAAGATTTCCAACCATCTTTGAAATTCTCAAACTCATATCCACTCAAGTCATGTCCTACTCCTTTTTGTGATTATGATGAAAAGATATCCATTGATGAAGATGATGAATATTTAGACACTCATCCATTATTGGATACTTTTCAATGGAAAGACCGAGATGAAATCAAAGGTGATTAAAATGATCCATGCAAAAAGCAAACATTCCATCAACTTTGCATAAGAATTGGAGCTATAGATGTGGTTTCCTAGTCAAACTAGAAAACATAAGGAAGCCAAGCCATTCAAGCTTTCAAGCCAAAGGGCAACCATTCAAGCCACCAAGAGATGAACTATCAAGCCATGGAGAAAGACCACATTCCATTCAAGCCACCAAGGATGTGCCATCAATCCAAGGATGAATATCACATGGAACCCACAATTGGAGCACCAATCCAATCAACTATCCTATGTTAAAAGTGTAATTTTCAAGGGATTTTGAGAGATATTTGTATTGGTGGACCCATAAGAGAGAAAATATCACTTTCCACAATTTTACCTTAGAGAGGATCCACCTTCGTAGAAGATGATGCTTCCCCCTTGTATGAATGCTTAATTCAACTGATCTCCTAATTAGGAAACCCTAAATATCTTCATTCTACACATCTCAAAAACCTTAGATCTCTTTCCATTTCTCCTACCTTTCCCCATCTCGCCTTTCTATCATTTTAATCACCATCCAATTAAGGGGGGCATGGAATTTCACCCATCTTCCTAAAGAAAAAGACACCTCCCCCTTAAAGAAATGTGTATTCATGTGGTTTCCTAAGAAGGGAACCCTAGACCTTATGTCCAATTAAAACCCTCCAAAGCCTAGGTTTTACTTAGAATTTTCCACCCCCTCATATTTTCCACTTCCCACTCACCGATTACACCTAATTAGAGGGGATTGAACTCTGTGTCACCTCCTTAGGAAGGAGACATCTCCCTCCCTTCTAAAATAGGAAACCACCCATTACCTCTCTTTCTTACATCATCTTGCCTACATCATGTTGCACATAACATTCCTTATTCAAAACCCTAGATCTAGATCTCCTTTCCTCCTTGATTCAGTCTTTCCTAAGTTATAAACCCAGCCATCGATAAATACCCCATGGTTCCCATGATTTTTTCAAGTAGAGGTTGGGTGAGACAACCTTGAAACATAGCAATCTTCTTTGGTGTTCTTTGGAGCTTGACTTTAGCTTTCTTTGGTTCTTTTCTTCCTTTGTAATTTTAGTTATTTCTCTATTTAATTGCCCTCAATTCAAGTTGGTAGTTTTTTCTTTTTTTACATTAGTTTCATTGTCTTAATTTGCTCTTATTTTGTTCCTGAAACCATATGCATAGCTCCAGCCTTAAGTCCTTTGTTTATTGCTTCAATTCTCTAGTTTCCTTTGCTTATTCAATCAAGATCTAAGTTAACTCTTCTCTGGTAGTGACAGCCAAGAGAAGAGATAGCTTAGAGCCTTGGTTTCTACCCTTAGTTTTGAATGCTTCCTACCTTAGATTCATTTTAAATTAGGTGCACTGTCCTTAACGTAGTTCATCCTATTAGCCTTCTTTTCTCTTAAATTCCTTTCTGGGTTTTCTTTGCATGTCATCATCATACTTTATATTGGAAGGCATTATATTTATTTTTTATTATTTTTCAGATTAGGTTTTAGGTCTTAGTTTCCTGCAAAATTTTTAGATTTATACATTTATTATATATGCAAAATTTTAATGTAATTTAACATCAATTCAATAAAATTATTTAAGGATTCTTGTTAGTTAATGTTTCCATTATCAAAGTACTTTCTATTTGGGTTTTTATCTTACATAAAATTTATTATTTCAGTTGCTTTATATGCTTGATTTAAGTTGATTTTGTTAAGTACTTGAAATATGGAATTTTTCTCCCTAATGTTTATGCTTTGTTTCCAACCATTTAAACACCATAATTGCTTGAATCCTTAAGAACGCATTTATCTTTTAAATTTTTTTATTGAGTTCATTGGTTGGCTTGCACAATAGCTTGCCTTTCAGTTCATCAATTTAAGTCATCTTTCAACCTATGAACCATGCACACAATCCATGGACCATGTGTATGATACAAGGTTAGTTCCCTTTTTTATTTTTGGTTAATTTAGTTGTTTAAACTTGTTTTAACAATTTTCATTTACTTTTTTGCATCGTAGTTTAGGTTTTGAACATTTTCATTTTAAGTTTTAGAAATTTTCATTTTTAGAAAGTTCCTTGTTAAGGAAAGTGTTAGATTAGGAAAGTTTCCATTTTAGTAGTTTCCCTAAGTTGCTTAGTTTAATTCATTCTAGTTTTTCATTAGTTTTTGTTAGTTACATGTTAGTCATGTAAATTTCTAATTTCAATGCTTAGTTTTAATTTTAGCAAGTTTCTTTCAATTGTAGTTTCTAATTTCATGAACTTACTTTCCTAGCTTAAATTCAAATTAATTCAATCTCTCTCTTTGGCTAAATTTAAGTAATTTAAATAAGATCCATCCAACATACAAATTTGTGAGATTCTTCATTCCATTAACCTCTCTCACATACTAATACTACTTTGAGTCGTGTGCTTGCAAATAATTTTAAAGCTATACCAATGCACATGGTTTATGCATTGTGGATTGAGGGCTATGTGCCTAGCTTTAGATTTAGCTATTTCAAGCACACTAAATTGACACGCTTATCAAATTCTTCTGGATAATGCAGATGATTCAAGCTCACCTATTTTTTTTGTGGATCTTTTTTTTACATGTCATGATTTTTCACTTCAGAAACTATGTATATATATACAAACATACACCTATATATATGTTATTTGTATGCCCTATTTTATGCATACCAGACTGTATTAATTTTTCTTCCTATCATGAGTGGTTGTTTTGCTCACCTCCTGCAACCAACACTTTAGGTGACACTCTAGAAAGCTCGAGCATGAGGGACCCAAGGAAGGTGAAAGTAACTAGATCAATTTATATGTGAGATGAGAATGCTTTTTTTTTGTGTGTGTGAGTCATTTTAATGGAATCCATGTATCGGATTTCACTTTAGGACTATATATAACTTAAGTTTCCTTGACACATGAGATGATTGTATCTACAAACTATTATATTTATTTGAATGGGATGTGTGGCTTTATTTGTGATACTATGGGTGATTCTTGGTATGTATCTCTAACCATTCTTGGGTTAAAAGACTATTATTTTACATATGTGTGCAAGTTTTATCATAACACCCAAATAGAAGTTGATGAATTTCCAAAATTACTTTTATATTATCACTTTGGTGTTTTTTTCTAAAATAAGAAAAATTTTGTTGCTTTCTAAACATAAAATCAATAGATATTTATTAAACGTAGGATGTCAAGGATTTTAGTACTAGAGCACATGCCATATTAATCACAATTAGAGTCATTGAAGATCAAAGTGTTAACAATTAGGAGGGTTTAGTCCTAAACTTGGGTAGAGATGTTAGTTATAATGGTTACAAAAAGAAGTCTTATTAGAATCTTGGTTGTTTTCAAGTGCCTCCACAGAGACATAGTGCTAGCTTGCCATCACCACTGGATGTATAGGTAGCAAATGGGATCAAGGATAGTACTCGAGCCTAGGGCGATCAAGATGATGAGGTCATCAATCTCTTACTCTAGAGGATGACTCAAAGGTTGCGATCCTTAGTTGGCCCATAAGGTGTAGATGAGGCAGTGGATTTAGAGGGAGATGGACGTCCGCCAATGGACAACCTTTTTGAGAGATTTAGGAGTATTGCTCCTAAGTTCTCCTGTAGAGATGGCCTAGAGGCAACAAGTACTTGGTTGGTCAATGTGGAGAGAATCTTCGAAGTGATGGCAATGTCGAAGGATTCTGAGTTGTAATGGACACTTTCTTTTTTATAAGCAATGCATCACAATGGTGCCCAACTACTATGAGGAGTTTTCTTTAGGGCAATAATGTGATTGCTTAATATGACTTCAAGGTCATCTTGAAAAATAGATTTCTTCCCCCACATCTAGAGAAGATGGAGCTAGACTTCATGACACTCATGCAGGGCACAAAAACAAGGATGCAGTATGGGGTGGAGTTTGCTTGATTGTGCAAGTTTTCCTTAGATGTGTGTTCTTCAGACTAGAGGACAGCCTAAGAGTTTGTGTGATGACAAAACGTTGCCTGAAATGCTAAATTTTAACTTCGCAACCCACCACTATATCTAGAGTTGTGGACCTAGCATCTATTTTGGAGCACAAGCTGAGTGAACCTAACAAATATAGGGGCATATTTGATTGCCCTAATCCATTGGAACGAGGAGTTAAGAATAAGAGATTTGCTCCTAGGAGGATGGTTATACTTCCTATTTGACCAGCACAAGGTTAGGCCAGGGATAGAGATTCTGATTAGCGGGTGTAACAAAGGTGTCAACATCATCATCTAGGCCAACACTATTTTGGGCTAGGTCGATGTTTTATTTGTGGCCAACCGAACCACATCGCAAGGGATTGTCCCAAAGTCAATAGAGTGGGAAAACCACAATGAGATCAAGGATAAGATCAAGCATATTAGCAGAATTAGATGATTAGGAGTCAGGGCGAGTGTTCACTCTTACCACCTACTAGGCTCACACATCTAGTGCTATTGTGGAAGGTTTCTTGCTACAAATAGATTTTCACGTGTGCTTATTGATCTTAGATCCACCATTCTTTCATTTCACATAGTTTTAATAAATGCTTGGATGTTCCTTCAAGTAGATTGGGATTTCTATTAGAGTTTAGAATGTTGGTTGGATCAAGTGCATTTCATTGGACTCATCATATCCAAGGATGGGGTTGCAATGGATCCATAGAAGGTAAAGGTGGTAGCTAGTTGGGAGTGACCCAACAATGTGATGGATATGCATAGTTTTTGAGATCAGGTAGGCTATTACCAAAGATTTATTGAGGGATTTTCCCAAATTGCATAGCCATTGAAGGCCCTTACTAAGAAGGACTAGAAGTTTGTTTGGATTGACAGTTGTGAGAGGAGCTTCTTGAAGCTGAAGGGGAGGCTTACCTTACACTAGTGTTGTCCCTCCCATTAGGTAGTGGTAGCTTTGCAGTGTATAGTGCAGCCTCAAGACAGGGGCTCGGGTGTGTTCTCATGCAAGATGGCACGAGCAGAACTACCCTATGCATGACATAGAGTTGTTTGATGTTATTTTTTTCCTTGAAGATTTGGCAGATTATTTATATGGGGAGAAGTTTGATGTTTTCACTGATCATAAGAGCCTTAAATACTTGTCCACTCAAAGAGACCTTAAAATGGGGCAAAGTTGCTGGATGGAGTACTTGAAGGATTTCGGCTTCATCATACAGTACCACCTGAGCAAGGCTAATGTTGCCAGTGATGCCCTCACTAGGAAGTCAAGTGGCATGATCACCAATCTTACCATCCAATAAATATTCATAGATCAAATCTTATAAGCATAGCTATTGTGTTGCAAGACTAAGGCAATATGTGACCAATAGGGCCTTGAGACGAGGACCAATTGTGGAGTCAGACTTTGAGGTAGATTGGCTGTACTAGCCATTCTAGACTGGAGATGGGATCTATTGAGGGTAGCTCACTATTCTAAGTTGTCCATGCACCCAGGGGGTACAAAGATGTACCATAATCTAAAAAGACAATTTTGGTGGCCAGGAATGAAGAAGGACATTGGGTAGTGTGAAGCATGGGGTATTACTTGTTAGCGGGTCAAAATAGAGCATCAAAGGCTCAAAAGATTTCTATAGACTTTAGAGCTCTCGATGTGGAAGTGGGACCATGTTGCAATGGATTTTGTGGTTGGTTTTCCCCAGACGCCTAGTGGACATGATGCAATTTGGTTGTTGTGGACCGACTCTCCAATTGGGCTCACTTTTTACTTATCAGACAAAGACATTCACTAAAGAGTTTTACCAAGTTTTACATCCAAGACATAGTCATAGTAAGTTTACATCTCATTTTTGGCAGACCATGGAGGAAGGATAGGGAACTTCTATCCATTTTAGTACCTCATTTTCATCCTCAGACCAATGGTCAATCTAAGAGAATGATTCAGACTCTAGAGGATATGCTAAGAGTCTCGATGCTTATAACATTTTAAACATTTATTGATTTTAAGTTGGAAAGTAGAGAAAATTTCCTCATTTTAGAAAATATTATCAAAATGATAATATACATGTAAATTTGAGAAATTCATCAACTTCTTTATAGAAGTTATGATAAAACCTCCACACATATGTAAAAAAAATAGTCATCTAATGTAAGAATGGTTAGAGCTACATGCCATCGGATCTCCCATATAGTCACAAGTAAAGTTAAACAATCCATTTGAAAAATTAGAACAATACATATTATAGTCATCCAAAGTGTCAACAAAATTTTAATTATATAGAATACCCAAAATGTAATCCCATACATGGATTCTATCAAAAGAATTATGCTAAAAGCATTTTCTCCCCACATCTAAATTGATCCAAGTACTTTCGTCTTTCCTATGTCTCTCGCACTCAAGCTACATGGTGTATCACTTGAAATGTTGGTTATAATGTGTGAGAGAGAAAAAAATGCTTACAATAGGGTGAAAAACAAATACAAGCTAGTATACTAAAATAGGGCATGCAATAGCATAAATGTATATATCATCATACATATGCACATATATAGTTTCTGAAAAAGAGTGATCTGAACATGTGCGGTAAAGATCCACAAAAGGCTGATGAATTTAAGTCATCTACAATGTCCAAAAGTAGCTAATAAATCTGTCAAAATAGTATGCTAACCGAACCAAGGTGTATAGCCCTCAATCTACACTGTACAAAACCATGCCCACATTATTGTGGAAAACTATTCACTCCATATCACAATGGCATGCAGTCCTACCACCAGGGATGCACCAATGGCACATAGTCCTACCATGAGGGACACATCAGTGGCATATAGCCTAGCACCAGGGAACAATGGTCTCAACTCTCGAGAATGACTGGCATGCCAAGCATATGCTGACATCACACAAATACCTATGCTTGTAGGGCCCTACCATCACCCACTGGAGAGTACCATGGCCTCTACGTCTACTCGTGGATACCCTAATGAGCCATGACTCACTAGGCCTTTTGGGGCTACCTGGCTACCTCTCAAAGCACTTTCCCATGAGAAGCTATACCTATTGCCCTCCATCTCCATAGCAGGACTGATACCAATGTCATCTTAGAATTTAGTGTCCAAGTGCACCTCCTAGCATAGGGTCTTCAGGACTTACAGCACACCCACATAGTACACCTGTTGAGATATCTAGGACATAGGATACTCCAAGAGCAACTACCCAAAACATAGATGAAATCCATATCCATATGGACTTATAGTCACTCATCAAGCACATGCCTAAGCATAAATAAATGTGCATTCATCAGGACTTATAGTTGTTCATAGAGTGCCTACCTAAAGCAATGATGAAACCAAGTATCAATGAAAAAAATGTCTCTAGGCTATAGGCCAAATCCATAAATTCATCAATCTAAATCATGAAAAACTCCAAATCATGATGTGATGGAATTCTATGCACCGATATCCTGTTTCTGCTAGTGTAATATGCCTTGTTAATCCCATTATTAGCTTATAGTGAAGTCACTTAGTTGATGTTGTTCTTTTCATGGCGCAACCGTAAAAGTTGTCATCATGTGACCTTGAGGTCATGGGTTCAAGGCCTAGAAATAGCCTCTTGCAAAATACAAGGTGAGGCTGTGTACTTTAGGCCCTTGTGGTCCGCCCCATCCCCGGACCCTGCATAGGTGGGAGCTTCATGCACCAGGTCATGAAAATATCCAAGTAAAGTTTAATAAGGCCTAAGGGATTAAGGCATATGGTTTGTATTATGAAACTATGATTAGTGTCTAATTCTTAAATGATTGAGCTTCGATGAATTGGAAGGTGAAGTGTCATCACTGGAACCAACTTAGTTTTCTAAGTGTTTAGAATTCCATCCTAAGGCAATTATGTAATTTCCCTCACCTAGAATAATTACCTTTATACCCTTCAATATATCAAATTTAAAGGTAGTTTTGCATTCCCAATCTTACCAGTAAAGTGTACAACTAGCATACTCACATTTACAATTTATAAAGAGCCAATTTTCCAACATTTTTCATTAAGTTGGAATCCTGGATTTTCCAAATTCCAGAATAGGGTAACTTCAACACAAAAATTTAAAGAACTAGAATTTCATTGACTCAAGAAATCCAGTGAACTTCTCCTTCTCCATTCATCATTTGCTAGTAGTTAGGTGAATTCTAATTTCAAGTTTCAACAGCCATTCAAAGCTTCACATTTCAAATTTTTCTAGTTTTCAAATAGTTTTCCCTTTCCCCAACCCATTAAGGATTATCAAACACATAGAATGTGAAGTTATTAGTTTTGGCACCATTTCCTATTCCTCAGATTCAAGAAATATGTGCTTACAATTTTCACCGTTTTCACCTTGTTCATCTTTAATTTTCTTCCAAATGGTGAGCCATTGTTTTACTCCCCCCCTACACCCAACATTTCATGTGATACTCTAGGAAGTTCAAGAGCGAGGGATATAAGGAAGGTCAAAGTACCTAGCTTAATTTAGAAGTAAGAAGGGTGATCCTTTTCTATGCTATCATTTGATAGGTGCCATGTATTGGAATTTACTCAAAGCTGCATATAACTTATTTTGTTGACACATGAGACTTATGTAGAATCTTGAACCATGGACTGTTTATATATTCAAATGGACATGTGACTCTACTTGTGACTAGTAATGATCTTGTGGCATGTACTCCTAGTTATCTTTAGGTCAATTATGATTATTTTACATATATGTGGAGGTTTTGATAGTAATGCATGATATGATGAATTATTTTACAAAATACTTATGTATTATCACTCTAATTAATTTTCAAAAACCAGAAAAAAAAATTCTACTTTATTAAAAATCAGTATATATTTATAAAAAAAAAAAAAAATGTTACAAATGCTTTACCACTAATCATAGTTTTAGGGTTGCATATAATTAGTTTCATTTTCTTTTCCTTATTCCTAAAGAACATGATACTTTACTTTTTATTTCTGTAGGAATTTGGACAAGGACTTGGAGGAAGACTTAGAATAGTTACATAAATTTTTATTTGAGTGAATTATAGTGAGGGTGATGATAAGTATTTAATTTTGCATAAAAATACCCAATTAGTACTCATATGTTACAACGTATAGGGGTAAATTAGAGTTTTAAGACCAAAATTCATAACACATGTATTTTTTACATAATAACCCAAAAGTATGTTCTTTTGTAGCTCTAAAAGCTAGTCCAAGGTAAGTATGAGAGTAATCATGTCTTTCAAGGATTTAATTAAGATTTTTCACTATTTGTAGGAAGCAAGATGTTGATCCAATAGCCAATATAGATCGAGATGAAATTGAAGATCAAGATCAAAAGATCTAGTCAAAGCCTAAAAATCATCACTCTAACATAAACCCAAGGCCAGGATAAACTTTTGGACCAATAATCGATGGGATTAAAGATGCTAAATATGGTCAAAGTGGGCCCATGAAGTAAGTCATGCATTCCCACCAACTTTGTAGAAGCCACCTAAGCCATATAAGCAATGAAAAAAGGTCGTAAACCAAGTCAACAAGCCACTCAAGCCAAGGAAGTCCTAAGCCATCCATGAAGCTTAGCCAATGGAACCGTCAAAGTTAGTCATCTAAGCCAGCAAGCTAAGCTAAATCGAAGGCTACGATTGGAGGAGATTCAAGAGAGTTATCCATGAATTATTTTAAAGATAATTAAGGGAAAATATATTAAAATAAGAGGACATGTGGACCATTGGGATAAGAGAAACCAATTTTTAGAGTTTTTCTCACTTTTTCCCACTTTTTCCTCAATTTCCACCTCACCCTTAGGATGCACTACGAATTTGCAAAACTCTAACCCCTTCTAACTCTTAGGAAATAGCCCAAACAACCAAATTTCTCTACCTAATATATCCCATCTCTTTCCTAACCTATCCCCACCCACTTTTCTAAAAAAATGAAAGCTTCAACAGTTTTGGAAGGGGGGAGTTGCCCCCTCCTAAAAAGGTAGCTTCTCCCACCCACCCCCTTCTTAAGACAGCCAATTACTTCCCCACTTTCCCATTTGTTGCCTAACCTTTTCCCCCATCATAGCCCTTCAATTTGACTCTCTTTAATCTCCACCACACCTTAGTACTAGGTTGCCCTAGGAAATATAGGACAAATATTATAAAACCAGACCAAAATCCAAGAGAAAGAACTCTTTTCTCACATAGGAAAAGACGCCTCCTCTATTAGGGAGGAGAATGACCACGTCTTGCTAGCCATTTTTTCTCCTTTTGCTTAATGTTTTGTGATGTTTTTGGGAGCTGCTACACACTTCCAAGGTTCATGCTTCTTCCTCAAGTGTTTAACCTAAGATTTGTGGGGCTTTGACTCATGTATGAAGGTTAGTTAGCCTTTGCTAGAATTTCCTTCTTTTCATGTTAGTTTACCCTATTTTCCTTTATCTTTCCTTACTTTTAAAATAAGATTCAAGTTTGGTTTCCCCTTGGAGTTATAGCCAAGGGAGGTCATCTTCAATCTAGTTTTGTTCTTTAGCCTTCATTGCATCTTTATTCTCTTTTAGCCCTCATGATTTCCAGCTTTGGTTGCTTAGGTTTCATTAGATTGTTGCCAGATTTTTGCATAGGATTTTCTCTTGATTTCAAGCATACTTGTTCATGAGTGAATGTTGGAACATTTGAAGAAGAATTTGTCTTGTAATTGAGGAGTGGTTAAGATTTAAGTGAACACCATTGTAATAGCATTTAAGTTTCATATTTGGATTACATACATGGAGTGTTATGTTGATGACTA
This sequence comes from Warburgia ugandensis, assembly GCA_035236585.1. Classification (NCBI taxonomy): domain Eukaryota; kingdom Viridiplantae; phylum Streptophyta; class Magnoliopsida; order Canellales; family Canellaceae; genus Warburgia; species Warburgia ugandensis. The sequence continues at coordinate 28,469,161 of CP141132.1, read as the reverse complement.
TTTGGATTTGATTCAATGTGATTAGTTGGAATTTTCAATTCATGTTTGTGTCTAGTATTAAATTAATTATGTTCTTGAATGTTTGATTGCATTAGAAGTGATTAATTTCATGTTTTACATAGTATAGTCATTAAATGTTTTAATTACTTTACTGCTAGAATTTTTTTGCCCGAATGGTGTATGTTAATTTCCAGCACAATACAGCCCTGTTCACTTGACTTTTCAAGAGCCCAATTAGATCATTAGATGACTTAGTTAATGTTAGAAATAGATTTCATGCTTAGGTTTACAAAATAGTTGATTAAATTCACTTCTATCCAATGAATCATGCATACCATTCTATGGTTACATGTATGTTAATTTGGTAATTTTCCTTTCATTGTTGTTAGTAATTGCTTTCATTTCTTTTTCTAGTTTGGTTGTAGTTAGATTCCATTATTTTACATCTTACTTAGTTGGAAAGTAATCAAAATTTTCATATTTGTTAAAATAGTTTATTTGGTTGCTTACTTTTCTTAGTTTTGCATGATTAGGAAAGTAGTTTGTCAAAGCATGTTTCCATTAGATTACTTGTTAATTTCATGTTTAGGAAAGTTAGTTTAGGAAAATTGCTAAAATGCATTTTAGGAAAGTTTCACATTAAGAAAGTTGCTAATTAGGAAAGTCATAAAATTAGAAGTTTTTAATTTAGAAAAGTTTTAATTTTAGAAAGTGCATGTTTTAGAAAAGTTTTCCATTTAGCATGTTTCTTGTTTTTGCTTAGTTTCCCCTTTCGTCTTTTAATTTTCATTCTTAATTTATGAAGAAAATCACTTCAATTTTTGCTAGGTTAGATAGTTTAAAATTGGGACCACAAGCATCACAATAGGTAACTCCTCATGGGATCTACCTCACTAGAGTACTATATTGCATACGATTCGTGTGCTTATGAGTTTATTTAAAACAACATGTCTTTAGCACCATTGTCGGGGAGTTGCAAGAAATTGTGTATGCTTTTGACATAATTTTGCAAAATTTTTGCACTTGTTGCTATTTTCCTCATATTGACCATATTTCTTTGATCTTTGTGAGATGGAAATTGGCAAAGAAGCAGCAGTGATCCTATGTGTTCATCATCTTAAATTAGGTTTTATTACTTTCTTATATTAGGATTTGAGGGTAAACCTGTAGTGTGGCTCATTGTAAAATGAATGTCTTTATTATCTATTTTTAAATGGGTCTGTAATAATATAGGGCAAGTGTCGGGTATGGTAGCCTACACTTGATCATCATCGAACCCCTCACTGTAAGTATCTTTCACTCAATTTTTAATTTTTAGGAATAATTTACATTTAGTGTAATTTGCATTTGGATGTTAGTATAATTCGTATAGATTAGGATCATTCATTGATAATGGTGCATCTTTACTTAGGATTGCTACATTAGAGCATTGATCTAACCTTAGTTGGATAACATATAGGTTGCATTAGTTTGCCTTTGTATTGCATTGCATATTTACAACTTTATGATGGAATGGAATTAACGATAGTAAGGGCCCCATAGGAACCCTTATAAGATAAGGACTAGATTTCATCACCAGCCCATTGGCCCACCTAAGAATCAATCAATATTTGTGTATGCCATAATCCTAACCCATGAATTAAAATTTAAAATTAAGTAGAAAGAGACTTAGGGTATCAAGCCCTTAGGACTCTTTAAGAAGGACGTGATCTATTGTCACTCCAATGGCTTCTATGTACTGTGGTTATAGTGGGTGTCTTAAAATCCAAGTGATTTTTCCATGCCTTCTGTTGACATTAGTTGAGGTCTAAATGCCTCATAACACAAGGATTGTATTAACCACTTTTGAGTAGAACCTAATTAGTAAGTTGTCCTCGAATTTGGACAAAAGGAGGAGCTATATAGATTTAGGTCTAAGAACCTACCAACTATGTAATAAGCAAAGATGATTGTGCATCATTTATCCTAGGACTAGCATTTAGGTTTCATACAGTTAAGTTTTTTTTTTTCGTACTTAATAAATAAATAAAAGTACTCATTCATTGTATATAATGATTTGTTTCATTGTATACAAAGTTGAGAGCATGGGACTATTAAGAAGGGGATAGTTTCCATATATACATTGATGGATAGGCTAGATATTATTGAAAGTCAGCTACTTAGGGTAATAGCTTCTAGGTAAGCTGCACTAGAACCTTAGTACCATAGTAATTATACCTATTCTAAGCATCCCCATTCCACTCCCTCATGGCCAACAAGCTCCACATACAATGCTTACTTTCAGGAATTAGTGGATGCACTTAATGCATTCACATATCCTAATAATGATTACTATCCTAGGACAAATTATAATGGATGGGCTATGCAACATGAGCAACCATGGTCTCAAGATTACTAGTATTTAGAAGAACCACAATGGCTCCACCCTAATCAACACTACCATGAGTATTCAGATTATTAGGGTCAATCATCATGGGTTCAACCTTCTTAGGCCTTTTTTAGTACCCAAATGCCATAACAATACCAACCTTATTAGTCGTTTCCTCTATAGTATGAAGAACAACCATTAAAAGAGGATACACATCAAATTTTGGAGAGAATAGAACAAACCATGGAGGAAATGAAACGAGAGAGGGAAGAATGGATTACAAAAATGAAACCAATATGGAAAATATTCACCGAAACATTGATGAACAGATTAAGAAAATAAAATAAATTAGGTTACTAAGGAGCCATTTACAACTGATAATAGGATGGAAATATCTTATGATCATTTGGATCCACAAAGTCCACAACCATCCATAGAACCCTCCAACTTGTATCTACTCAGGCCAATCCTGCTCCTTACGATTATAATAAAGAGACTTTCATTGATGAAGAAAATGAAGCTTTAGAAACATCTAATCCAAAACCTCTAATCCCCACCTCTAGTAATACAAGAACAACCTTTTTGGGAAGGGGAGAGTCAACTTATACCCCTAGTTCTAGACAATGAAAGGGAATCAAAGGAAAAGGATAAACTGAATAGAATGGTCAATGTTATTCCTCAATTTTGTTAAGACAAAGACCATTCATATCCATATGGTCCAATGAAATGCATGATAGTACATGAAATCATCATGTTACTAAAACCTCAATTTTTTAGGTGGGGTCTACTTTGTCATATTTGTACCACCATCTAAAATTTCAAGGTGGAGGACATTTATAGACTACCATGACGTTCTAAAGTGGTGTGAAAAATCTTACCATTTCATTCTTAGGATTAGGATCAGGAAAAATTAGTTCCACTAGCTAGGCCTAGATTTAGATGGTTAGATTAGTTATAGGCATGTCTAGCTGAAGATGTTAAACTTAGCACTTACCAAGTGGCAACCAAGGATTTTTTAGAAAGTCTCATTAGTCAGCATTATCCCTTCATCATATAGACGTCCTATATTTTAAAACATTAAAGACAATGTTTTGTTGAGGTTGGGGGGAGTAGAAATGAGACTTCTAAGCTTTTCTTACATTTTTTGAAAATTTTGAAAAAAATTAATAAGTGTAATAACCCCAATTTTTGTAAATTGATTGAGAAAATCAATTTAGTTTGAATTTTCAAAAATTTCAAGCTAGAATATTAGGTTATTGGAAATTCTCTTTTTATAGAGATTAAAATATGATTTAAAACTTATAAATTATGAATGTACTCAAAAACCCAATCGAAATGACACTAAGTACATTCAATTCCGAGTTAAAATGAAACTTCCTTAATTTTCTCCATTTTATAAATAAAAGGATAAAATAGTAATTTTACTCATAACCGAGAACTATGACATCAACATTTAGAATGTACTCAGAAATTCAATTCTAACGCCACTAAGTACGCTCAATTCCAAGTTCATAGGAATAAACCTTATTTTCCTTCATTTTTGGAATTAAAAGGGCAAATCAATCTTTTTATAACTATGAGGGGCCCACAAGGTGGGAAAACGGTTTGGAAGACCACCATCATGAGTCAAACCACTACCACCTACTAGTGGAGAAGGAGGTGGTAGTGGGAATCCAACGACAATTTAATAATAAAAAGAAATGAAACATAATTATGACATGTAATCATGGAAAATTCAAAAAATCCCTATAAATACCCCATAAAAAATTCCAAATTTTTTCCTAAAAATCCCTCACTAGCTGCCCTAGACTTCCCTATAATTTTAGTTCAAGACTCTGCCTCAATCTCACCCAATTTCTCCCTCTTTCTCTCTTTCTCTCTCTTTCTCTATGGGCGTTTCCCCAAATGCACCCAGGTAAACGACCCCGTGTCTACATTCGGAGCGTCGAGGGACACATCGTCCCCAATGAACTAAGGTTTCCACCAAGAAAATCCTAAATCAATTAGCCATCCAATTCCACCCATTAGAATCAGATCTCCACCGTTGGATCTGGTCAAACAGGGCTGATCTACAAAAGACCTAAGTTTCCTTGATGATCCACCTCCTAGATTGCCGGAAAATTCAAAACGAATACAAACACGGTACTAGGTACCATCTTCAAAAGAATTTACAGTTTAATCCAGCCAATCTAGCAGATGAAAAAAGATCATGGACCGTTGGATCTCTTTAATACATGGAAGTCTACAAAAGCCCCAAGGCCTCACTCCATCTCTGACAACAACGACAGAGGAATCTATCTTTGTATACTTCATTGGTGACTAGGTTTTCTTTCACTGGTATTTTTCTCCTCTGGTGAATTTCCCTTCACCAGACTGGCAAAGTAGGCCACCACTTCACCCCCTTTCAATCCCAGCACCTCCCTTAGGTTATCCAGCCTCTAGCTGATATCCTTGGCTGTTGATCCATCAAGAATGACGGATCTGGCAACAGGTTTGAGATCACCATCTTGGATAGCTTAGATTAAACTTCTAAGCCGTTGGATGGTTTCCTAGGGCCCAAAAACCCTAGGAGATGAAATCTTGGTCATTGATTATCAAGGATGAAGGAGATCAAGCGATGGGTGATCCGATGGTCCAAATCTGGACAGTCTCACCCATAGTTGGTCACCTCTCTCAGACCACCTGCACTAGGTGGTCACAAGTGTAGGCTGCTGGTTGTCCCTACACTCGGTACGCCCAAATTAGATCTGGTTTCTTCAATTAAGAGCTCAATTAAGCTCCAATTTTAGATCTGAAAGTTGCTATAGATCACTTATTACTTGTATAAGGTACTTAACTCAGAAAATTTATGTTTTGATGCATGTAAAATTCTGTTAATAAACAAAGTATTACTAATTCCAAAGGATTATCAAATCCTTGGCCCAAACTAGAAGAATAATAAACCCCATGAATAACATTTTAAATGTTCATGGATTTAATTAAAATCAATTAAAAAGAGTACTTACGATTAAAATGCTCACAGGAACTGTATGAAAGGTTGAGCTAAGGTCACTTTAGTGAATGCTGAACATGGTGGTTAAGGGGGTTTTCTAATAGAGCATCACTCTTCCCCTACCTTTCGTTGACGTTTTTGAGGTCTAAACACCTTCTTAGATGAGGATTGAAGTAACCACTTTGTGTTCATCCATTCAGCTAGTAAACCTTAGACAATTGGAAATAAGAGTTGTCTAGACTTAGGATGGAATACGTTATCTTCAACCAGTAAAACATTAACTGGTTAAATATTAATAATAAGAGTATAAAAGGTTAGTAAATTATCTAATCCTAATAAAAATTGTAAGCAAGATAAGGATGATCAAACAAGATCCATAGGATCTTGAATGATCAAGAACAATAAGAATCCTAATGTCATATTTTATTATGTATCTATGTATGTATGTTGTAGACAAATCTAGATAAAGAATCCAAACCCTTGATCAAATATGATTCAAGGAAGAGAACAAAGATCATCCTCCTTAGGGATGATTAAATAACTAAACTTAGATCAAAGAAGAACTAGATGATAGAAGATATAAGCTCATGATCTTTATCAACAAGTGTAAATTGTTGATCAATGGATCTATGAATGATCAAGATCAAAGAAAGGAATACACAAAGACTTAAAATAGAAAATACTTAGATTTGAAAGATTAGAAGATCATTCTATCCGTCAGATCTATTGATCAGTACTATCTAAGGAAGATAGATGATGATAGGACATAAGATCCAGATCCTTTACATCAAAGGACAAGATTAGACAAAGAATATAGAGGGATAAAAAAAAAAAAAAAATAGGATTATTCAAGTTGTATAAATATTGACAATATGTATGGATTTATAGACTTCATACATCAATCAGGATCATGGAAGATTTGAAGATATGAATCACTACTTGAAGGTAGGAGGAATTTTATGAATGCATGTACATGAGAAATACATGTTGAATACATTATCTTATGTCTAGAAATGTTGACAAGTATAATGTAAATACTTGTATTAAATCCATTGGAAACCCTTATGATCCAACCAAAACACATATGAAATGGTTAAGTTAGAATTAAGGAAAACCCTAAGTGAATAGGGAACTAGAAGGTATTCCAGCCCTAGATAAACAAACAAATTGTCTGAAAAGTATAAAATCAATACATGGGAATCATTCATATAGAATGGTGATCCCTAAACTTATATGAACATGGGTATCATTCATTGTAAATGATGATCCCTAAGTTTGAAGTGAAATCCTATCATCAGTATAAGAATACCAAAATATGACGATGATGCTATAAACAGACAAGAAGTCTGATAAGTAAAAGAATACTTTATATACAAGCAAGGAGGCTTGTGGTTTTTGTTTTAAACAGGGATATGCCTAGGGATACTATGCTAGGAGGGTTACGAGGGTTTGACCACCCACTCTCCAAAATGTGATATATATGATGATATTGTGCCCAAAGAGAGGCAAAATGTCAAGTGGGGCAATTATGGGAAGGCCACCACTGTGACGATCTGTCTCCCCATATAGCCATGACATAAATGATTTTCCACATTTGGTATCTATGGAGTATGAAAGTAATTATCCGAGTGCGCTGGTACGGATTAGACTGCAGCATAGTAGTCCTTTGAGTATTTTTGCATTATAATGCATGGCATAATGAGATGTCGATACTGCCCAAATAAGGGAGTATTTTCCCAGCAGAGTCTGGATGTTTTATCAACTCAGTATGGCTGAGTGTGATGATAATGGCCAAATGAGGGAGTATTTTCCAGCAGGGTCTGGACGATTGATCAACTCAGTGTGTCTGAGTGTGAATATTGATGTTTGAGATATTCACTATTTTTCACTATTTTGACTGTATATATATACAACATATATAGTATGTATGTATGTATAAGGATGTACATATATGACAAAGTAAAGAGGTTGATCCATGAGTATGTTTATGAACAATGGGATTATGAAGTATTAGGATTATACTGTCAAGTTATTATGCTTCTTAAATCCCCTACCAAGCATAGCTTTCTGAGATATTGTAAATGTTTGAATGTTTACAATATCTTAGATACAGAGAAGGAGAATTAAGAGCTCAAGACTTAAGAAAACTTGGAAGAATAATCAATCAAGGTATATCCCTTGAAGACATGTATTTGTATTTGAGGGCATTGTATTGTATTAAGAGTTTTTATTGTATGGTGAGTTTTGAAATTTGGATTATGTAATTTGGACAAGTACTATACTGATACCCGGGCTATACTGTGAACCACTGGATGGATTCTGAAATTTAATTAAAGTATATTCCTTCAATAGAATTTTATCTTGTACAAAATTCTACTTATGTTATGTATGAAGTGATTTCTTGGGTTTTACAAAACAAGTTCTAAAGAAAAGAATTTTTGCTGCTTTGTTTTGCTAAAAAAAATTATTACTAAGGGCACCCTACCTTTGAAAAAATGTATTACAAAATGTGTTACAAAAACTGGAGTCGTCACAACAAGTTCCTTCATAAAGATGAGATTAAAATTTCTAAATATCCAGGTAACTTTTGTACTTTTGCTTATTAATAGAGTTGTATACAATTAGTTCAATATTTTATTCTCATTTTTAAATATCTCATGAAAAATTAAACTTGAAATATTAATTGCACAAAATAGCTATATGTAGTTTAAGTTGAAGAGAAAAATATAACTTAGAGATCTAGAAGAAGATTTATGGAGACTTATAACCCGAGTAAGTTTTGAGCCATTCTTCCTTTTCCAAGAGTTGTATATAAATTCAAATTTTACTTCAATAGACATTATTTCTTAGTTGGCCTCATTATTTTTCATCTTGGTCAACTATTGAGAAATCATAAAAGAATATACCATATATCTCTTAAATTTATGATCATTATTAAGTCATTTTTTGCTAGTTATCCCCTTGAGCCTTTTAAAATATTAGCCTTTTATTTGTTAGCCAAACAACCTTTACCTATATTAAACCCCTAATATATATATATATATATATCCATTACCCATTTGTTTTGGAAATATGTAAAGAAGATTGAAGAACATCTTGAGAAAAAGTATGAAGAATACAATTCAAGAGATGAACGTCAAAAAGGATGAAAAAGAAGAAAAATTCAAAGAGGATATATATAAAGTCAATTAAGAAGAGAGAGAGAGAGAGAGAGAGAGAGAGAGAGAGAGAGAGAGAGAGAGAGAGAGAGAGAGAGAGAGAGAGAGAGAGAGAGAGAGAGAGAGAGAGAGAGAGAGAAGATATACAATGAAAAAGGAGAATGTTCACACCTACAAGGAAAAATAGGAAAGTTGGGAATACTCAAATAGAAGACCTTTAATATTTTCCAAACAACCTTTGTTTACCTTTATATCCATTCTTTTGATAACCCTTACCTAAGCTTACATTTTGGCCTAATGGAAATCCTAACTTGATCTAAGGTGTAGTATGGCTTGGAAATGGTTATGAATGAATAGGGACTTTTGTAAAGTGTAACATTCTCAATAGTTGATATCCTTTCATGAGACCATTATCATTCTTTCTAAGTTGTTGTTCTTTTGAATAAAATATGTGAGACTTTTGGATTTATTAAATAACATTCTACTCACATATTAATGGGAGATACACACCTTTCTAAGCTACTTCTTTCTAAGTCTTAAGTATATCCTGTAAGAATTAAAGTTAGAGCATACATTTGGATGGTAATTCATAGTATACTAGACTTGGAGACTATAATTATATATCAGTTATAACACACACTCATCTTTTAAGGTTTAATAAAACAATGAGATATCTTTAGCATAAGAGTAGGATTTTAACCTTTTTGTTCATCTTTATTAATAAGCTACACCTAGGAATTAGGATGAGCTAAATAAAAGAAAATTTTCTTAGATGAACAAAGGACTTTCACAAAAATTTTGAGAATTGTGTGGGTATATTCACTACAAACCCTCATGAGGCCTAATTTGTCCATTATGGGTTTAGGAGCTTGTTGCATGTACTAAATGCAATCGTGAATACCTACAAAAATGACACCTTCTATTTTTATAAAATGATTTTTCACATGTTTTGCTCAGGACAAGCAAAATGCGAGTTGGAGGTGTGATAAGTATTTAATCACTACTACACATGAGGCTTTTAAAGTCAACATAAAGAAATCATTTATGTGATTGCAAACTTAGCAAAAATTTTACAAGTTGTTTAGAAATAAATGACTTTAAAAATATAGACTTAAGAAGTTGTTAAACTATAAACAACTTTAAAAAACTAAGGCAAAGAGGAAAATTTTGGTGGGAAGACTTTTAAAGTTGTTTATAATTAAATGACTTCAAAAGTTGATAACATTTAAAGTCATTTAGACCTAAGCAACTTTTAAATCCATTTAGACCTAAGCGACTTCAAAAGTCAACAACTTTAGAAATTGTTTATCATAAGCTACTTTAAAAGTACACCAATAAATGTAGCAGGAAGATTATATTATGCAAGAATAAACTTTTAAAGTCTTTTGACTCTAAACGACTTCAAATGTCAATAACCTTTGAAGTCGTTCAATTATAAACAAATTTAAAAGTCAATTACATTTGAAGTTGCTTAGATCCAATGACTTTAAAAGTTCATTCCTGCGTATACTTTTGAAGTCATTTAGTAGTAAACGACTCCAAAAGTGTATGTTTTTTAAAGTTGTTTAGTACTAAACAACTTCTAAAGTCCTCATTCATTTATAAATGGCCAACCACATATCATATTATCCTATATCCTCTTCTTCTCATGGGTGGCATGACAACTTCTACCCTGGTCCTTATCTGCGTAACTCTTCTGTCGACTGTGTGCTGTTAACAACCTCTTGTGAATCAATCTAACCTTGTCTATACATTGTTCCACTAGTTCTGACTTTATCAGCTTGCTTTCTCCAACAGGTTGGTGATCGACATGGCCGTCCATACAATGCTTCATATGGTGTCATACCAATACGTGCTTGAAAACTATTGTTATACACAAATTCTACTAACGGAAGATGTTCATCCCAACTCCCTTTCCAATCAAATGCACATGCTCTCAACATATCTTCTAAGGTTTGAATAGTCCTTTCTGATTGACCATCTATTTGGGGGTGAAATGCTGTACTACATTTAAGTGAGGTTTCCAAGGCTTGTTGTACACTCTGCCAACATCTTGAAGTAAATCTTCCATCCCTATCAAAGATAATGGATAGTGGAATCCCATGAAGACTTACTATTTCTTTGATATATAACTTAGATAGACTATCAACTGATTAGTTATGCTAATTAGAAGGAAATGTGCTGACTTTGTTAGCCTATCCGCAACCACCCAAATCATGTCATGGCCTGCTCGGGTCCTTGGAAATCCTGCTACAAAATCCATAGTGATATTGTCCCATTTCCATTCTGGAAGTTCCAATGTTTGTAACATTCTAGCTGGTCTTTGGTGTTCAACTTTTACTTGTTGACAATTTAGACGTTTAGCCACAAATTCTCCTATTTCTCTTTTCATGCCTTCCCACCAAAAGTTTCTTTTTAAATCCTGATACATCTTTTTACCCCCAGGGTGTATAGAAAATTTTGACTGATGGACTTCTTATATTAGTTCCTTTCTCAAGTATGTATTTAAAGGAACCACCAATCTCTCTTAAAAACGTATACCCCCATCTGTACCCTTAATAAATGCTTTCTTTTTACACAATTCCTGAGTTGTTGTATCTTCTTCTTGGGCTTTAAGGACTCTTTCTAACAAAGCTTATTTAATTGTGATGTTTGTAAGTAAAGCTCTTGGTTGTCTACTTAATGCATCAACTACTACATTTGCTTTTCCAGGATGGTATTGGATGGCAAAATCATAGTCTTTGATATACTCTATCCATCTTCTTTGTCTCATGTTCAAATTAGCCTGAGTGAAGATGTATTTAAGACTTTTATGATCTGTGAATACATTGAATTTTTCTCCATACAAATAATGTCCCCAAATTTTCAATGCAAAAACTACAACTTCCAATTCTAGGTCCTGTACTGGGTAATTTATTTCATGTTTCTTCAATTGTCTAGATGCATAAGCAATGACCTTCCCATTTTGCATCAACACACCCCCTAACCCTTTGCCTGAAGCATCACAGTATATTTCATATCCTCCACTTCCAGATGGCAAAGTCAATACTACTGATGTAGTTAACCTCTTCTTTAGCTCTTGAAAACTATTTTCACATTCTTCTGTCCAAGTGAATTGTACCCCCTTTCTTGTCAAGGAAGTCAAAGGAAGAGCTATACGAGAAAATCCTTGAATGAATCTACGGTAGTATCCAGCTAGTCCAAGAAAACTACGTATTTCTGTTACTATTTTAAGTTTCTCCCAATTCATTACTGCTTCAATCTTGGTGGGGTCCACTTCTACTCCATTCTTGGAAATTACATGACCCAAGAAATTGACCTTCTCTAACCAGAATTCACACTTACTAAATTTACCAAATCGTTTATGTGTTCTTTGGGTATTTAGTACAATTCATAAGTGTTCTTGATGTTCTTTGATATTGGTAGAGTAAATCAGTATATCATCAATAAATACAATCACAAATTTATCCAAAAATTCCTTGAAGATTCTATTCAACAAATCCATAAACACTGCTAGTGATTTGGTCAGCCCAAAAGACATGACTAGAAACTTGTAATGCCCATATTGAGTTCTGAATGCAGACTTGGGTATGTCTTCATCCTTAATACACAATTGATGATATCCTGATCTAAGGTCAATTTTGGAAAAGACCTTAGCAGATTGGAGTTGATCAAAGAGATCATCAACGCGGGGTAAGGGATACCTATTTTTCACTGTGACACTATTCAACATTCTATAACCAATGCATAATCTCATAAACCCATCCTTATTCCTCACAAATATTACTGGTGCTCCCCATGGTGAACTACTTGGTCTAATAAACCCTTTGTCTAACAATTCTTGCAATTAACCTTTCAACTTTGCTGGGGCCATCCTATAAGGTGCTTTAGAAATTGGAGTTATACTAGGAAATACTTCAATGGTAAACTCAATTTCTCTGTGTGGGGGTAATCCAAGTAGCTCTTCAGGAAAAACATATTGCAATTCCCTGACTACTTCAACTTCTATTATCCTGGGCTAATCAAGATCTAAGGAAATCACTGTTACTAGAAATGCTTAACACCCCTTGGACATATATTTGACTACCTTCATAGATGAGATAATGGATTTGTTTAAGTCATTGTGTTTCCCATACAGTACTAATAATTCCTCACCCAGTATACTAAATGTGATTTTTTTCTTGTGATAGTCCATAACTACCTAATATTTTGCTAACCAGTCCATACCCAGTATGATGTCAAAATCCACCATGTTCAATAAAATGAGGTCTATGTCCATTCTTTTTCCCAATACTTCTAGAGGTACATTATGTAAGTATTCTTGTAATTTAACTATTTTTCCAACTAGAGTTGTTACATCTAGATTAAATCCCAAGTTTTTCACTGACAGTTGCATACTAGATGCAAATTCGCAAGATATAAAGGAATGCGTAGATCTAGAATCAAATAGTACTTTAGCATAGACCCTTCCTTGGTGTCGAGGGGCAATTTCTAGTTTTGCCTCCTTGACTGCCAATGGTTTGGTACAGTAGGTGGCAACATGTCCATACTCCCCACAATTATGGAACTTGATTGGAAACCGTTGTGGTTGTTGTTGTATAAGTCTAGGGTAGATATTGCCTTGGTGAAATTTTCTGCATCTTGGACATGGTTGTCTATTTGCCTTGGTGCATTGTTCCTCTGATTTCTTTGGGGCTTAAAATTGTTCCAAGGTCTTTTATTATTCTAGAAGGGCTTTGGGTTATTGTTTCCTCCTCCACTAAACTTGGTAGTTTGACTCTTTTTGTATTCTTCTTCAAGCTTGGAAGCCATTTCCATACATTCTGCTAAGGTAGAGGGTTTAGTACCCAGTACCTTTATTTTCAACCCTGGGTGTAGCCCTTCAATGAATCTATTCATGGTGTGTGTTTTAGTGTTACACACATGAGTCGCAAATCTCCTTAATTGTGTGAACTTGTTATCATACTCCACCACCAGCATATTCCCTTGTCTTAGGTCCAAAAACTCTATCAACTTTCTTTCTTGTATATGAGAAGGGAAATATTTGTGGTTAAATACTTTCTTAAATTCCTCCCATGTAGATTCTTCAGAATTTGAGAAGAAGGTGTTGTTAGCTGATGTAATGACCCCAATTTTTGTAATATTAAGAATCCCATGAAAAGTTCAGTTTTAAAGATAAGGGTATTTTGGTCATTTCACTAGTTGCCTTAACTAAACCCAGGAATTTGGTCCTAAAATTGGTTTCATTAGATGGGTCTCAGAAAAAGGAATCCAACGAGACCAAGATCACCCAAAACGGAGTTAAAATGAGCAAGATATGGCCCTTTGAAGTTCAGGGGCAAAATTGTAAATTTTACAAAAACGACTTAACCTGAAAAGCACAGTGGCCCGTTTTGATACGGGCACCCTGTCGTCTTCAACCTCTAGAGGGTTCTAGAACGGCGGTGATTGGAGGAGAAATCACCGCCCTTCTGGAGGTTTCTCCACCGCCATTCAAAGGCGGTGAGAGCCCCCTCCAAAACCCTCTCTTAGCTCTATAAATAGAGCTCTTAGGTGCCTCTAATGGCAGCCCAAAACGTTGAAGAAAACCAGTCATGAAACAGTGACCTAGAGGAGAAAACGAGGAGAAAAACCCAGCAACAAGCCAGGTACGTCCGAGATCGCTCAAAACCCATCTCCCCCATAGTTCCAAGGTCAATTTCCCTCAGTTTTTGCATGAAAAACCATGCAAAACGGAGCCCAGGAGAGCCACCAAGGACCCAGGGACGTTCCCTGGGCCACACTGGTTCGACAGGGTGTCCTGAGGACGCCCCGGTCCCCCAAACGACGGAACGTTCCAGTCGGAACGTTCCACGTCGTCTCCGTTTGAAAAACCAAACGGGCGTGTCCAGGGACGCTCCCGCTAAAGAGGAAAACGGGAGGAGTGTACCGCGCGTCTGTAGACGCGCCCGCTGAGGCGCAAGCCACAGACGTATAGCGTGCTAGCAACGCGTCAAATTTTGGTTCTTTAAAGACTTTGTGTACGTACGACACTAAAGTGCTTATAACTTGAGATCTAGAGCTCCAATTGAGGCGCCGCAAAAGGCGTTGTGTCCGCGTCGCGGACACATCCAAACTATAAAATCCCTGATCAAGGCCCAATCAAAGGTGGGCATGACCCTCAAAATAGGATGGTGGCGGGTGGCCACTAGACCTTTGGAAAATTGATAATACCAGGGCCCAATTAGGACCTTAGGACACCGATAGGTATAGGGACGGACCCCTAATGCCTAAGTAATAAGACCCAACTACTCTAAAACCCATAAAAGATGGGTCAAACTAACCTTGAGTCCCCAAACCATGTTCAATAGCGTACGAGGACAAATGGGTTAGCGCGACCTAGTCAGGTAAGTGCTCTATCACTATTAGATTCTTTTAAAAGAACTATTATTATTTTGAGAACATATATTTTAAATATATGACTTGATTTGCATGACTTAATTCAGCATGCATGATAAAGGCTTTGTACATAGCCATGTTTTGAAATGATTGCATATACATTATACACATATATGGGTTGCAAACAAGTGCATACATTGCATGATTTAAGTACTTGCAAAGATTGCATGTCCTTGAGGGTTGCCAAAAGACGCTGGAGTACCGAGGGCCAGGCAGTTGTGAGGGACCCAAAGAGGACAAGTTTTAACAAGAGGTTTTGGCTTCTTTAATCTTATGTGATTTGGGCAAGTAAGCCCATGGGTGCTATGCTGAGGGGTATGGGTTGGCCACCCAGCCTCTACCACTAATAAGAGGATGGGTACCACGCCCAAAAAGAGGCAAGTCCCTACGTCGACTGCATGTGGTACAGGGGGCTACCACTGGTGTCACGGCACTGGGTCGACGTGTCATAGGCCCCGTGGAGGCTATGACCGAGTGTCCTCAAGTACCCGGGGACCACACGGCGAGGAGGTCGTGGGCATAGTGGACCCTATGGTTTGATGATTTATGTGCATTGCATATGGCATGATATGAGGTCGGTCGACCATACCATACTTGAGATCCATGAGTTGGATTCCATGAAGCATCTTATGCATATCATAATGTTATGATATATATATGTATATTATACTTTCGATATTGGATTATGTGATCCTTTAAGTCATTAGTCTTTCAGTTTGACAATGGATTTTGATGTCGATATTGAACTCGAGTATTCAGACATGCACATGTTTTGGAAAGAGCATATGATTTTAAAACATCACATGCATTATAAAACTAGTAGTGATAGACTCCTACTGAGCATAGTATATACTCACCCTATCCTTAACATTTTTCAGGATAGTTCCACTCATAAATAGAAGAAGTCTCAGGAGATATTAGTGCTACGAGCAAGTGAATCAAAAAGAAGAAAGTTATACATGTAAGTAAACTCTCAACCCTTTGGACATGAAATTGTATTTAATTACAGTTGGGCTGTGTGTTGTGACTGGAAAGACCTGGGGAAAAATATTTATGATTTCTGAAGTTTTTCAACAAAAAAAAAACTACTTGGGTTGTTGTGAAGGCAAATGACACTCGGTGTTTTCAAAAATGAGTTTAAAACTAAAGGTTTTCCGCTGCATTGCATGGTTTTTTATAGAATGGTTTTCAAATAGGGATGCATCCCACCTTACGAAATTAGGTATTGCATTTAAAAATGTATGAGAAAACCCGGGTCGTCATAGTTGATCTCCACCAAAATGCAACTTCTCGTTTTAATAAGTAGGTGGCAAATTTTACCTTCAACTCTAGAGGAGTACGTAGTGCACTGAAAGTCCTTTCTACTTCATATATCCATTCCTCAACCTTCTCAGTTTCACCCTTGCCATTATACACTGGAGTCATCGTTTGAAATCTCTCCATCATTTTGTCAACTTTTTCTAGTGCTAATGGAGATTTTCTAACTTCTTCACTTGGTACAAGGGAAGATTGCCCTTGTACTAGTGTGGGAGTAGCTAGTGTTGGTGTTGGTGTATTATGTCTCACTACAAGCTGAGCTTGAGCCTGCATAGTTGGTATTTCTACTGGAGGTGATGAACCTTGGGTTTGTTGTAGGTGAGGAAGGAGGTTCCTCAACACCCTTATAACCATCTCTTCCACATTGTTCATGGTTACTCTCTCCATATTGTCTTTTGGAGTATTTTGAGATGCCTGCCTTGTGACTCTCTTTCATGGCATCTGCTCATAAACCAAAATTTCTATCAATCCTCTATACAACTACTTCTATCTTAATCTAGACTTGGATTATAATCTCTATTTTGGACATATTTGTACTGTATTGCGACTGTATGAATGGCTCTAATACCAACTGTGACGACCTGGGTTTTTGTAATATATTTTTGAAAGGTAGGGCCCTTAATAGTAAAAAAAATTTGCAAAACAAAGTAGCAAAAATTCTTTTCTTTAGAACTTATTTTGTAAAACCTAAGTCATCACTTCATATATAACATAAGTAGAATTTTGTACAAGATACAATTCCATTGAAGGAATATACTTTTATTAAATTCTAGAATCCATCCAGCGGTTCACAGTACAGCCAAATCCATTACAATACTTGTCCAAATTACATAATCCAAAACTCAAAGCTCACCATACAATGAAACTCTCATTACAATACAATACTCTCAAACAAAGAAAAATACATGTCTATAAGGGGTATACCTTGAAGATTATTCTCTTCAAGTCTTCTATCGTCTTAAGCTCCTAACTCTCCTTCCCTGTATTTGAGATATTGTAAACATTGCAACATTTACAATATCTCAACAAGCAATGCTTGGTAGGGTATTTAAGAAGCATAATAATTGATAATATAATTCTAATACTTCATAATCCCATTGTCCCTAAACATATTCATGTATCTACTCTTTACTGTGTAATATATGTACATCCATATACATACATACATACTATACATGGGTAAATCAGTTAAATTTATGAAAGTAGTCAAATATCATTCCTAACTCAGCTGATCAATTCTCTCCATTATGAGAATTTAGTATTTCAAGTAATCCTACACTGGGAATTTCCCTTCTTGGGAAATATTGGTATTATACAATTACCTAGAATTTTATTATGTTAAAACATAAGGCATTTCACTATGCCTACTCTCATATGCATCATAGTGTAAAATAATCAAGGGGCTACTATGCTACAGTCTGATCCATACTAGCACGCTCGAATAGCTGCCCTGTTCACCACTGATACCATGGTGGAAAATATTATGTCATTGCCCATATGGGGAGACAGGACTTTGGCAGTGGTGGCCTTCCCATAATTGCCCCACTCAACTTTTAGCCTCTCATAGGGCAAGGTATCATCAAATCATCAAATTTCAAGAAGCAGGTAGCCAAACCCTCATAACTCCTCTAGCATAGCATCCCCCAGGCTTATGCCAATTAAAACAAAATCACAAGCCTCCATGCTTGCATGTAAAATAGATTTCAAACATATCAGACAATCTGTCTGTTTACTTAGGGCTAAAATATCTTCTAGTTCCATATTCACTTAAAGTCTAGTCCTTAACCATTTTATATGTGTTTGGTTGGATCATAAGGGTTTGAGGGGATTTAATACAAGTATTAACATTACTCTTGTCAACATAAGGTCATGGGCTCAATCATGTACATCCCATGCAAATGCATTCATCAAATCCTCCTCCCTTCAAGTAGTGACCCCTTTTACCAAATCTTCCATGATCCTGACTGGTGTATGTAATCTACACATCCATACATATTGTCAATATATATAAATTATGAACAATCCTATTGATCAGTAGATCTGATGTTTAGAATGATCTTTAAATCATTCATATCTAAGTATTTTCTATCTCTAAGTCTTTGTGTGTCCATCTCCTTGATCTTGATCTTTCATATATCCTTTGATCAACAATCTACACTTGTTGATAAAGATCAAGGTCCTAGATCTTTTATCATCTAGTTCTTCTTTGATCTAAGTTCAGTTATTGGGTCATCCTTAAGGAGGATGATCTTAGTTTTCTTCCTTGAATCATCTTTGATCAAGGGTTTGGATTATCTAATCCAATGAACTAGATTTGATCTATAACATGCATACTAAATACAATACAATATTCTTATTCTTATTGTTCTTAGTCATTCAAGATCTAATGGATCTTGTTTGATCATCCTTATCTTACTTACAATTTTTATTAGGGTTAGATAATTTACTAACCTTTTATGCTCTTACTATTATTATTCAACCAATTAATGTTTTACTGGTTGAAGGTAACTTATTTTAGCCTAAGTCTAGACAGCTCCTCTTATTTCCAATTGGCTAAGGCTTACTAGCTGAATGGGTGAACACAAAGTGGTTACTTCAATCCTCATGTAAGGAGGCATTTAGACCTCACAAAAGAGCGAGGCTCCATTAGACAACCCCCCTTAACCACTATGTTCAACATTCACTAGAGTGACCTTAGCTCAACCTCTCATAAGGTTCCTATAAGCATGTTGACCCTAAGTACTCTTTCTAATTGATTTTAATTAAGTCCATGAACATTTACAATGTCATTCATGGGGTTTATTATTCTCCTAGTTTGGGCCAAGGATTTGATAATCCTTATATTGTCCTAGTAACTATAGCCCTTACTAATTAAGTCTAAAATAATCCACTCTTATTTGTGTCATGAAACTCTACTTTCTCATTAGATTCCATTTTTGGTGTTTTATGCTCTCCATCTCATAACAAGTAGATCTACTAATGAAATTTAACTATACATGAATTATAAATTCAAATCATAAAACTACATAATTGAACAACTTAATGATAATGATACAAGGTACTTAAAATTACAGTAGCATGATTTTCAACTAATATACCTTAATAACTCAATTTAAACTAATATGGACTTAAGGTACAATCTCATGCTATAGTATAATCTTACATGAAATCCTAGCATGGTCCTAAGTTACAATGGCATGAAATCATACTAACTTGGTCCTAAGTTACACTTGCATAAAATCACACTAACATGCTCCTATGATAATTAAATCTAGCAACGTATTATAACAATCTAATCACATATTATGCTAAAGTCTAAAAGTTGCACTAGCATGCTTTATAATATAACTCACATTTAAAATTCTATTATTAATTAATAGATAATGAAACTAATTACATTAATATTTTTAGAAACCTTTACTTATGATCCAACCATTAGATCTTAGATCTTTTCCTTTAATCAAGGATTTTAATTACATTTAGAGGTTTTTCTTCATTAAGGTCCAAAGATCATATTGCTTTGTTGTTGTCATATTCAATCCATGATCTCCTTGGATTTCATCATATTAACATTCATTGAATCCATCCCAAGGATTTGATCACACTTGATCTTAATGATCAAGTGGGTCTCTTTGTATTTTTAGGGTTTTTCTACCATAACGGGTAGACCCCTTAATATATCTCAGATATGTCCAAATAAACCATAGATATCACTTTATTTCAATAGTATATTATTATTAAAATAAATTGCCAAGATCTGATCACCTCAGATCTTGAAGATCTTGGAAATTAGAAACTTATTTCCTAAATACATAAGGTTTTATAAGATATTTTGTTTCCATTTTATTATTTCATAAGAAACTAGAGGTTGTAAGATTTCCATAGCTTCTTTATGATCTCAATTTGGAGTTCATATGACTCCTGAATTGAGGTCGGAAGTTCACAGTCCATTCCTAGGGTCTACATATGATCTAGGCCCATCAGAACGGACGGCCCAGAGCGTTCGAGCAAACAGAATGGTCGCCGCACACCCGTCACTAGGATGCAAGAGGGTCGCTTCCCCCCGAGTCCGTTGCTTACGCGTGGTCGTCTCGTTGGAGCGACATCACACGTGCGTACAGAAACGCCATTGCATGGCGCATTTCCGTGCCGCCTTTCATAAGACGTTTTGGGAACTCGATCCAATCTGGAGATTGGACGGTCTGTTTGGACCATCCAATCAATCTCTGTTCAATTGAGGGCCTTAAAGGCTATGAAATTTCTTGAAATTTCTAATATAGGGGTTTTGCAGTCTTCTGGATCGATTGGTCAGCTCGGATTTTACATCTGAGCCCTCCATTGTCCTAATGGGAAGGGTTCATACCCTTTCTTGAATTTTATTATTTTTATCCTAAACATAATTTCAGAAAAAAATAAAATTACATAAATTAATATGAAATAAGTGTGAAAAGAGTTTCCACCTACCTAATTGAAGAAAAACATATATTATATAGTCCAAATTAAGAGAACACCAGTTTGATGATGAGATAGCCCAAGATCCATTTGTCTTGTTATTTTCGTTGTTTGAACTGTTGGATCTTAAAATTTCTTTGGGCGTTTTGTAGCTAAGGTATGTAGGAAATTTTATATGGTGCGATATGTGATATTTGATCTAGAACAGAGTGCCTAATTGAATTTAGGTCTCTTGTTCCAATCTAGAGAGAGGGGAGAGAAAATGAAAGAAAGGGATCTTTTGGGAGTTTTGGGATTTTAGGCATGGATCTATGTCTGGTTTTGAAGGGGAAGTAAAGATAATTTCATGGGAATTTTATGGACATTTCTAGAGGATTTTTGGGGTTATATTTATAGGCATTTTTGGTGTTTTTCATGATTATGTGTAATGATTATGGTTTATTCTTTTTATTATTTAATTAGCATTGGATTCTCCACCACCACCTTTTTCTCCACTACTAGCTGGTAGTGGTTTGACTCATGATTTCATGTGGGCTTGTCATTGGATTCCTTTTTAAGCCCCTTGTGGTCCCCATATAGTGTAAAAAGACCATTTTGCCGTTTATGTATAAAAATTAGGGTCTATTCCCATGATCTCAGAATTGAGCGTACTTAGTGGAGTTGGATTTATATTTCTCAGTACATTCTAAATTTTGATGTCTCAGATCTCGATTATGGGTAAAATTACATGCCCATAAAATAAAGAAAATTAAGGATTTTTCATCCGAATTCAAAATTTGTCTTGCTTACAGTCATTCTGAAGGGCTCGCTGAGTTTAATTTCAATTATACATGTCTTATCCCTTAATTATACTTTTATAAGAAGTGCATTCTAAATAACCCTAATATTCCAGTCCAAAATTTTTGAAACTCAAACTTTATTGGTTTTCTCAATCAATTACGAAAATTGGGGTTATTACAAAAACTACATGTCCAACTTGTAGACAACTAAGATGGAAGTTAAAGAAGAATTCAATTGAGATAGTTACAAACGTTCCTGTAAAGGTTCTATGGTACTTCCACCCAATTCCAAGGTTCAAAAGAATGTTCTGTATAATAGAAACAACAAAGAAATTAGTCTGGCATGCCAAGGATAGAGTAGCTGATAACTTTTCATGCCATCCAGTAAATAGCACAACATGGAAGCTCGTAGGCTCATGTGGCCTAATTTTGGTGAAGAACCTAAAAACCTACAACTTGAATTATCTGCAGATGGGATTAATCCTCATGGTTCTATAAGTAGCAAGTATATTTGTTGGCCCATTGTATTAGTTTGTTACAACCTCCCACCATCTCTCTGCATGAAAAGGAAGTTCATGATGCTGACTATGTTGATGTTGGGTCCAAAGCAGCCAAGGAATGACATTAACATGTACTTAATCTCTCATAATCAATAATCTTGAGATATTATGGGACATAGGCATTGAAGCATATGATGCATACAGGAAAGTGTCATTCACCCTAATATCTATACTGTTGTGGACAATAAGCAACTTGCCTATGTATGGTAATTTGCTAGATGCACTGTGAAGGGATACAATGCTTGTGCTATCTATAGTGATCAAACATGTGCTATACAACTTAAACTTGGTAGGAAAATGGCATTCCTTGGTCATAGAAGATGGTTGCGCAAAGGCCATCCATATCATTTTAAGAAGGGAGAATTTAATGGGAGTGTAGAGACAAGGACACCTCCAAAGATGTTGAAAGGATGACAAGTATTGGAGAGGGTTGAAAACATTAATGTCTTGTGGGGAAAGAAGAAATCAAGTAAACATATAAGTGAAATCAATTGTAGAAGTTGTAGGATGAAGAAATCAATATTCTTTCATCTGGCATACTAGAAATCACTGCATCTATGCCATGTGCTTAATATCATGCACATTGAGAAGAATGTGTGCAAAATCTTGTCCAGTATCTTGCTTAATATCCGAGGAAAAACAACGGATGGACTTGTTGCTCGAATGTGTCTTATGAACATGGGTTTGAAGAGGAGGTTGAATAAAGAGGATAGGGGTAGCGAGGAACACACCTGCCTAAGGCAAATTGTAAGCTAGAGATAGGAGAGGAAAATAATGTGTAAAATGCTATTCGAGCTCAAAGTCCTAAATGGCTACTCTTTAAACTTTAAAAACATTGTCTCCATGGAAGAATAGAAATTGTTGGGTATGAAGTCCCATATTGTCATGCATTGATGCAACAACTACTACCCATAGCAATACATTTAGTATTACCAGACAAAGTTAGGGAGCTAATGCTTTGTGCAAGAAGGTAGTGGACGTTTCAAATCTACAAGAAATTTTAGGTCATCTAGTGACAACTTTATGTGAGCTTGAGACAATCTTCCCACTATCCTTCTTTGACATCATTCTACACTTAATAATACACCTGATTGATGAGGTCAAACTCTATGGGCCAATTTACCTACAATGGATGTACCCGTTTGAGAGGTACATGAAACTTTTAAAAGGGTATGTACATAATCGCAACTGGCCAGAGGGGTGTATAGACGAATGCTATATTACATAGGAAGCAGTGGAGCTTTGTACAAAGTACTTAATAGGAGTGGATGCAATTTGAATCCTAAGAAAGGAATAATCAATTACATTTCATGATCCCAAGGTTGGAAAATCTCTATCGGGTGGTCATGTATCGGCCATTCACTATAAAGAATGGGACCAGCACATCTTTATGTGTTGTAACATGTTGATGAATTCCAGCCATACATTGAGTAAGTTCATCTTGCATACACTTATGTAAAATTTAATTGTTGATGGTTATATTTTCTTTGATTTCTCCATTAATTTGGGTGCATGTGTATGTACATAGTGAACACATGGATGTGCTCAAGCTAAAGAATCCAAGTTACGCTAAGAAAAAGAAGTGGCTTCAATTGGAGCATTATTGCACTTTCAATAATTTACTACGTAAGAAGGTACAATGAAAGAATTCTCACTTAATATTAATTAAAAACCTACATTTTGTATATAAGAATATATATAATCTTACTTAAGCCAACTTAATATGAACATACGCGATTCAAGATTAGTGAGAAGTAGCATGCAACGGTATATCAGAAATCTTGGGATGGTTGGTGATAAGACCACAATCAGAAGTAATAAAACATGATGAATATGCCATCAATGGTTATTACTTTTACATGAAAGACCACGATAACTGAAGAGTGCAATAGAATAGTGGAGTTGGCTTAGTCACCAATGTTACTTTTTTTCTAGTTCAAAGGATTATAGGCCAATAGTGACGAATGATATTTATTACGACGTTATAAGAGAGATTTGGGCCTTGGATTATACGTTTAGAAATGTGGTTGTGTTTAAGAACAAAACACAAATATCATCAAAACTGACACCCTTGAATTGACATTGGTTGACCTCAATATGATCAGCTACAAAAATTATCAATTTATTTTGGCAACTCAAGCACAACAAGTATTTTACATGCAAGACAAATGTGATAAGAGATGGTCAACTATTTTATTATCCTGCCTGAGGGATTTTTATGATGAAGATGACCTAGGAGATACTAAAATAAATTACACTTCTATTACTAAAACAATCCCATCAATTAAAGTAGGACTTGGTGAGAATGAGGATTATGTGTGTGACAATGGTGAGAAGGGTGCTTGGGTTTGAAAACTATACATAGTTGGGGATATATGGAATGTAGAAGTGAGTTGCAATATATATATATATATATATATATATTTCCATATCCATATTTATAATTATCTCTTTTATCATGAGCTACATGGATTGATAAGTGAGCTATGTGTGTGTATAAAGAATGCATGAATCATTGTTGACTATCATAAAAAATCAATTTCATTGTGCATTAATTGTTAGATATTGTAAAGAACTAATATAAAATGTACATATATTTTGAATTAAAAATAATTTATAAAGTCATTTAGTATAAACGACTTCAAAAGATGTTACTTTTAAAGTTTTTTAACAATAAACCACTTTAAAATTTTATACTTTTAACTTCATTTAGCACTAAACAACTTTAAAAGTCGACATTATTAAAGTTGTTTACACTAAATGACTTCTTTATGTACAATAAAAGTTAGCACCAAAAACAATCAACCAAATTTACACTAAGCATTATGTAACATCCTTGATTATTGAATAACAATTTGCAAAAATTTTGAATTATATGAAATCGGTGTCAAAAGAAAATTATATTGAAATTCTCAATTTTTTTAATTATAGAAAGTGAAATTTTTATAGACACTGCGCCAACATTGTAATTATACTTGGAAAAAAGATTCCTACAACACTAAATTTGTTGTAATCAAAATTTGAATGAATACGTTTTGATTTTCTTAAAAAGGGCAATTTAATAATTTTACATAGTAGGCCCTACTTACAAAAATTTGAGAATTGAGTAGCTCTCATCTATTTTTTACTATAATAATATAACCAAACAATTAAGCAGTAAAAGCAATATAATTTTCAAGTGTAAAATTTTCCAAAATTAAATTTATTAAATAAATTAAAGGAGGGGAAATTTTGATAATGGCACCCCCTCCCTCTTAAAATAATTTTTTTTATTTGAATTAAAATAAATTTAAATTTTGTTTATTTGTAAATGACTTTAGAAGTAGTAACTTTTATTTTCATTAAGAATAAATGACTCTAAAAGTTACTACTTTTAAAGTTATTTATTTATAAACGACTTTGATAATGGCATCCCCTCCCTCTTTTCTTAATCGACATTAACAATAGTGCCAAGTCTATTCTCAAAAACCCAGTAGACAGGAAAAACCTTAGCAAAGCTAGCCAAAGAGGAAGAGAGGAGGAGACCGACACCAACAACACCCAGATCGGCGGTGAGAAGAGAAGGGAGAGAAGAAAGAGGGGAAGAAAAAGAGGAAGAACTAGAAAGGGAAGAAGCAGAGGAAGAGAGGAGGAGACTGTCGATGACCAGGATGATGCTGATGACACTGATCGACGACACCTAAATTGGCAATGTGAAGAGAAGGGAGAGAAGAAAGAGGGGAAGAAAAAGAGGAAGAAAAAGAGGAAGAAGAAGGAGAGAAAGAGAGGAGGAGACCGACACCGACAAGGGCAACACTGACGACACTGATCGACGATGCGCTCCAAGATCAGTGATGAGGAGAGAAGGTATAGATAAAGAGGGGAAGAAAAAGAGGAAGAAGAAGGAAAGGAAGAGAGGAGAAGATCGATGTTGACTAGGATGACGTCAATCAACATGTGCCAGATCAATGATGAGGAGAGAAGGGAGAGAAGAAGGAGGGGAAGAGGAAGAGGAAGAGGAAGAAGAAGAAGGGGAAGAAGGACAGGAAGAGATGATTGAGCAAGCACCATCTGACCATGCTACCACTGACAACGATACCTAGATAGGTGCACACAAGTGAGAAAAACTAGACAATGAGAAGAAAAAGAAGAAGAAGAAGAAGAAGAAGAAGAAGAAGAAGAAGAAAAAGAAGAAGAAGAAGAAGAAGAAGAAGAGGAAGAGAGGAGGAGAAGGATGGGGAGAAGAAAGAGGAGGAAAGGGAAAAAAAATTTTAAAAAGAAGAAGCTTTTCTAGGTAAATATTCCAAATCTAGTTCATGGTTTTGATGGATTTGTGTATGGATGAGTATGATTGAATGTTTTTTATTTCATTTGGATATATGAGCATGATTTGAGTAGATGAGACATGATTTTATTGGGACGAGAAGAATTTTTTTAGGGATTAGCTAAAGAAAACATTGAATAGCCTAGTTAGTATGTTTTACTATCATAAACAATATAACCGCACAAAAAGGATGATATATATGCATACCTAACATGATGCATGATCTAAACTTGGAAATTAAATGAAATAAAGTAATCTAAAGTGCTTGAATTAATCATGAAAGTATGCACGAACTAACATGTAACTAACCAAACATTGAATGCATGAAATTAATCGACTAATGCATGGAAACCTAAACTAAACAAGTAAAATAAAGTATTAAGGGCCAACTAATATATATGCACTAATCCAAAGTAGAATCTAAATGACTTATTACATTGATAATGCATGAATTACAAGTAAGAATGGAAAGCATGGTGCACATGATTATGAGATCTAAAAGCATGGAATAAGTTGCAAACTAACTTGGATAGAATACATGAATGGAATGCATGGACAACTAACCAAAACAAAATAAAATTTTTAAGGAGAAACACTTCAAAACTACGCGCATGACCCATGGGAAGTGCATGAATTAACTTGAAAGTATGTATGAACCAAGATATAAACTAACCAAACATGGAATGCGTGAAAACCTAAACTAAAAAAGTAAAATAAAGTATTAAGTACCAACTAATTTGCATTAGTCCTAATTGGAATGTGAATGATTCATTACATTGATAATGCATGAATTACAAGTAAGAATGGAAAGCATGGTGCACATGATTATGAGATGAACCTAAGATAAAACACAAGTATATAAGCATGAAAGGAACAACTAATAGCCATGAAAAAATAATTACAAGGGTGATGCACACCCTCCAAGGGGAGTGCGCACCCTACTTAGAACTAATTACTATCCCCAAAATCAACTTCTAATCTATCCTTAATCATCCAAATATCAAACAACAATGAACATGCATATTAAATAGACAGGAAAATTTAAAGAGAAAGATGGCAACATACCTCATTTAAGAAATATGCTCTCACCCACACACACACACACTTTTCCCACCTCATGAATTGGACAGGGAAATTTAAGCTAACACCCACACACACACACACCCACACACACACACACACTTCCCACCTCATAATTTAATCATCTTATTTTGCTTAAAGTTCTTTTGTTACTACAGTTTTTGTACTTCATTGGTTATCACATTTCATTAGTTCTATAAGTGTGTTTCAACAATATTTTGTGGTGCATGTAAACTTTGGAAGCTTAGTGTAAATCAAATACATATAATCATTTAGAATTAGGAAGTTCAACCCTTAAGAAATCTTATGAATGACCATTAGCAGCCTAGCTATGTGATTAGACTCAGTGCGGGATGCATCCTTCCCACTAAGAGATGTGAACTCGAAGCACTGGACTTAAAGACTAGTGAAAGGTTTATGGGATTTGTAGTCCTTTCTACAAATATTTATACCAAGTAGGCTTATGTTTTTATGCATCTTTTATCTATTTTGCTTGTGGTTTGTTTGTCACATATATTGGATATCGTATGTTTATGTGAATGGATGGAGATAGAGTCTCATTTATTTACCTTTTTACTTAAACTATGTTTATCAGGGACATCACATTTGCAATCCCAAAATGCACAAGTCTGAAAAACAAAGGAGACTCTACTGAATTTTTAATAGAAATGTAGGTATAATTCCTTTGAAAATCTTGATTTTTAGAAAAGAAACACGACACTCAAGATTTTTAAACACCAATTCACCTAACCGTGTTTGAGAACAAAAGATAGGTGTGTGTGTGTGTGTGTGCGCGCGCGCGCTTGAAGACAAGTGGTAACTAAATTCTTAAGAATGACAAGTGGTCCTAGTACACGCTTGATCATTTTTTATAAGAATGACTTACAACATATTTTTAGAAATGGGCATGAACAAGACACAACAAGGCATACATGCAGGCTTACTAGTAAATGCTTTAAGATGTATCTCTTGATTGTCGAATGGTAATCATAGTTGCTTACATAAAGCTAGATTGTTTTCAGTCATGTTTATATGGTGTAAATGAATGTGTATATAGATGTGCTATGTGATGACTAGAATCATGCAAGTTAACATTGCTTTACTTATATCCTAATTTCATAGAATCATGCAAGTTAACAATGCTTTACTTATAATCATGCAAATTAGTTTCTAGTTTTAGTTTTAAGAAAGTTTAATTTTAGAAATATCTATTCTTTAGAAAGTTTCCATTTTCATGCATATCTTATCTAATTTGCTTTCAATTTGTTTGGCGCATATGTCATGTCTACTTGGTTTCTTTAAATGAAGTACATGGACTTTTTTATGTCATTGTTCTAATATCATTGTTTTCTTCTTTATAGTAACGATGGAACGAGAAAAACATCAAACTGAAGATTACAGCCACAATGAAGAGCATGAACAAGAGGCCAACATGAGCACTAGTTCGAAAACAAAGGGTAGAGGGTGAACAACAAGAGAAAAGGTTATCAAGAGAAAGTCTAAGGGAATTAGAGAAACTATCCAATACAAAAGCAGATGGTAAGAGATTGGTGAGAGTGCACCTGCTTATAGTACTTTTCCTTTTCTCTACAGTAAGAAGCATGGTTCCTATCACATTGGAGGATTGGAGACTTGTTCCATCCTCAATAAAAGATTCAATATGGGAAATGGTGAAGGTATGTAAACATTAAATACATGTATTATATAAATTATAATTTACCTTATTTTTCAAATATAGTAATTTGTTGTGTCCAATTTGCATGCTACCTTTGATTGGCTGGATGATAGGAAGATGTATGCTTTATAAGGGGCTAGTGAGCAATGGATAAAATGGAACAACTACCTCGTTCACAATTACATAGCTCCAAATGTTAACTGTAACAACCCCAAATTTTTTAAATACTATTCTAGGTGTTATTATGTGAAATTGGAATTTTAGAATATAATTGGAATTTTTACCCAAAGGAAATAAATTTTTATATATAAATGTAATTTGGAGTGCAAGCATGAATATTTGAAATGTACTTAAAAAATTGAGTCCAACAACATAAAGAACATTGAAATCGGAGTATAGATGAATTTCACCCTAAAATTTTACTATTCCATGAGCAAATTATGAGTTTTCAAGGAGTATATATGTTTATAAAAGTATAATTTGAAACTAAAATTAAAACCATTGGATAGTACTCATAAAATGGAATCCAACAAGCCAAAGAACGCTGAAAACAAAGTCCGTATGAAGAAGTTATGGGCCTTGGAAGTCAGGGGCAATACGGTAATTAAAAAACATAACTTAACAGAAGGTTGCCAAATTGATATTAGCACCCCCCAAGCTCTCACATTGGAAACCCAATGAAATTTCGTGTCTCTCTCTCTCTCTCTCTCTCTCTCTCTCGCTCTCTCTCTCTCTCTCTCTCTCTCTCTCTCTCTCTCTCTCTCTCTCTCTCTCTCTCTCTCTCTCTCTCTCGCTCTCTCCCCCCGACCAGTCGTCCTTGATGCAACAGTTGGGGCCAACTTGCCGGCAATGGAGAAAACCCCTCCCTCCAGTCTCCTTCCCCATGGCTAATGAACTAAGAAAACCCCTTCCATCTGATCTCCACCTACCGGCAACCCTCAAACCCTAGCTCTCCATCTTCTCTAAGCAGATCCATGGTGGATCTGTGTTTTCCAACAACAACAGATAACCCAGATCGGGTTTTTTCACTGGTGCGCAGCAAACCTCCATTCCTTGAAATCGCATTTTTCCAATGATAATGGGAAAACCAAGATTAGGTTTCCCTCTAAGCGACTGGCCAAGCACTGATCTCTCCCTATTTCTTTTTCTCGCTAGGGCTAGGAGGTGACAAAACCGATAGCTGACATCCCAATCCTCTTTCCCCTCTTCTCGGTCAGTTTTTCCCCTCCGACCACCCTCTTTACATTGATATGCACGACACCTCTCCAGTGGATCCATGGCTACTCGATGCTTGCTGTCCTTCTTACTGTACCACTATAGTGATCCTCACTTCTAGACACACCTAGATCAAATTCTTAGGGCATGGCTTGGCCATGAATGGCCAGTGTGCTCAGACCCCAACTACCTATGTTTTCCCCCTTTTCCCTCTTGTCTTCTGCAAGGCACAACACAGCCAGGCCTCCATGCTGGCCAACTGGCATACCCAAATTGTCCCCTCACGTCTCCCTCCTGTGGTCGGTGCTGCACATAGTGTGCCAGCTGCCTCCTATCTCCCATCTCTCTTGCTCTACCAGTGATGCCCAACAGACCTCACACCAGTAAACTCACTTTCCCTTTTCTACATCTTTGTTCCAACCTTCCATTTCTGCTACTGGTGATAGAATCCTAGTGTCGGTGAACAGCTCTAGGGAACAATGTGCACAGAGGTGAAAATGACTCGAATTGGTGATCCGAGCCACTCATTGCGTTCCTCTCAACGTCACTGACAAAATCCCTCAACCAATTCATCAATCAGGGTTGATTTGGTGCAGATCCTTAAGTAACAATACTATACGACCACGATTGAGCAGATCCATGGCCATCCAACAATGATTTGATGTTCTTAATGACCTATTGGACAAGACCTAGTTTAACCCTTGACGGTCAAACCTGGAGTCTGAGCTATATAGGAGTTTTGGAAAACTAAGAGTACCCTCGCAATCCTTGAGATGCGAGGAACCAAAATCCATCTTCCCAAATATCAATCCAGGAAGATCCAACCATTGAAATTGTCAGACCTATGATCAAAGGTTGAGTCATTTGATCAGTGATGATCTAGCTTCACTTTTCCCATCCAAATAGTCTATCATGACCCTAAGGACATGTAAATCATAAATCCTATAAGATATTAGGATTAGAAACTTACTAGAGATTATCTCACTAACCTAGAGCCACAACTGAGATCAATCGAGGAATTTACGAATGGAATAGGATCAAATTCTATGGTCCATACCATAAAAGCTATTAAAAAGGATTATTCCCTTAGGATTATTGATTGATTACTTGATTTGGCGAATTTAGGTGAAGAACAAGGACTAGATCAATATGGATCTATGAGACTTTGCAAGCGTCGTTGACTAGCTAGTGGAAATGGATGAACTCGCTACATGAGGTAGGTGGAGAATTAGAAAGCATGTCTTAAGAGTAAGATGCTTGTTTTTAAACATGATCTTATTCTTCTGATAGATATTATGTCATTTAAATTTTGCATTTCATATGATATATGATGATGAAAAATGTTTACTTATGAATGATGAGAATTTGTGATTTGAAATGCTATATGAATGACATGCTTATAATTAAAGCCTATTGAATGATATTAATGATACACATGATCTATTCTTAAAAATATCATAGCTGTTATCATGATAAATAGACATTTGTGGTACATGGGTACTATTACATCATATGTGATGTATGAGTCTAGAATTTTACAATACATCCTTGGTGGGCGATCACCTAATAAGTGAGAATGTTATGATTATGATGAGATATTCATATATATATATATATATGTTGGACAGGCAAGACACCTATGTATTATTATTTTACATCTGGGCATGGTGGCCTGAGAGTTTTGATTTAGACATGCATAGGCCTGGGGATACTATGCTAGGAGAGTTGTAGGGTTTGGCCCCCCTCTCTTCGAAATTTATTATATGATGGATACAATGCCCAATGAGATGCTAAATGTCAGGTGAGGCAATCAGGGGAAGGCCGCCACTATGACAGCCATGGTCTCCCCCATGTGGACATGGATTTTGTTATTTCCACAATTGGTATCAGTGGATTAATATGCAGTTATCTGGGCACGTTGTACAGATTTAGACTACGGCATAGTAGTCCTTGTATTTGATGCACTATTTTGCGTATATGATAGCATGATGATATGCATATATGATGGCATGATGAGATGCCTTATATGATGATGGCATGATGAAATGCCTATTATGATGATGGCATGATGAGATGCCTTTTATGATGTTACCAGCAGCAGTTGGGGGATTATAAACCCCGTATGGTAAGGGGTATATGTATGAGACCCAGTATAGTTTGGGAATGGAAGTTATAAAACCTATGGACTATGCTCATAACTTTGCATGACTTTCAACGATTTCAATATATATGATATAGTCCTATATGTATATATTTGGAGGGCGTAGTTTTATAAAAGTTTTCATATAGGGAAGTGAATGGGTAGATGTATTATACAGAATATGGTTCATAGAATTGGAGTATGGTATCATACGGAAAATGATGATGATAAATATTTAAAATACCAGTGGATTAAATATATCATGTAAAGTGTAATCTCTAAAGTGAGATTATTATATTCATACGATGAAAAAGAATTACAAATAACTACTTTATCAATGGCTTGAAGATAATTGAATATTTTAATTGATGTAAAATTCTTAATTCATACGTAATTAACATGTTTTCTTAACTCTCCCCTATCAAGCATAGCTTGCTAAGATATTGTAAATGTTTATGTTTACAATACCTCAGATACAGATAGACAGGAGAAGAAATACACAAGCAAGAGGAGTTCAACAGCCATACTTCAATACTTAGGTATATATTTTGTTAAACTTTTTGAATTGTGTAGCTAGTTATTTGGATTATGCTGCTTGGACATTTAGTATAATGATTATCAGGACTGTGTATGTGAACCACTGGATGGGTCCTGTTGTTTCATAAATTACATGTTTTTCTTCTATAAAAACTACATTATGTATAGCATGGGAGTTGAGGTGACATTCGGATTTTTAGAAAAATAAATTTTAAA
Source organism: Warburgia ugandensis (assembly GCA_035236585.1). NCBI lineage: Eukaryota > Viridiplantae > Streptophyta > Magnoliopsida > Canellales > Canellaceae > Warburgia > Warburgia ugandensis. Next base: position 28,435,931 of record CP141132.1, on the reverse strand, counting down.
GAAAACTATCTTTCGCTATTTTCTAATTTTGAAATTAGAGGCATGCCACCTTTGAAAATAAACACACAAAATTTTCATGAAAAACCTAAGGTGTCACATCAACGATCCATCGAGACTATACACAATGCCTGCCATTTACTCTGACGTCATTGACTAGGAAATTAGGAATGCATTTGTACCAAACTATACCTCTGTAAAATTTGAGGTATGTGTAGAAATGATGTTTCATTTAATTAATTGCACGTAACATTTGATTATTACATCACTCATGTACAAATGTGTAGGTGAAGAGTGCAAGGGGAAGAAAGGTGCATGGAACAAATATGTACTTCTTATCCAGGTTGGGCTATGCTCATTTAAAAGAGCACAAAGTAAGCATCTGTGACAATTTATCCCTTTCAATTTAATACTACTATAGTTACATACAAGTTATTCTCTAACTATAGTGTCTTTTCTTGACAGCAAAAGAAAGCTAAGACTACGAAATCCATTAATCACTCCATCCTTTGGAAAATGGAGCATTCGATGGGCCATACTGGCAACCAGCTCTCAGATGAAAGTACTGCACAAAATGCTTCTTGCATAGTAAGTGGTTCCACCTGTCTATAAATTTTATACAATTAATTAGATGACATGATCATGTCTTTCTAATTAAATTTTGTAGACATTCTTACCCAAGAAAGCACTACTACAAGAACTCTAAGTAGCACCGCTGCTAATGAGGACATCCTATATAGGGCTATCGATAATAATAAGGACCACCCTCGTCAAGTTAGGGTCATGGGTCACAGTGTTATTCCTTCTAAATTCTTTAGTAAAGAATATTTACCTAAAGTCTAAGATGATGACGAGGCCTGCAATGAGCTCGTTGAGAAAATAAAGACTGATATATTTAGTCAGTTGTATGAGAGAGATTTGATGATTGTTACTCCATCCCCTACTCATAATTCTTGCAACACCCCTGTACCTCCATCAAATGGGAGCTACAATTCCCCAACTGAAGAAGATAATGAAGGACATCCGATATCACTAGAAAAAGAAATTCCCACCGAGGAGGTATATATAAACAAAATTGCATATTTTCACTATCCTTCTGAAACAATTCTCTATCTCAACCTCTCTATTGTATATTTCATTTGCAAATAGGTTAATGCCTATTGGCCTTGGATTCCCAGCAAAACATCATGGCAGTTGGTTCCTACTATGGGCATGAATCAAACGTTTTGCACAGAATTAGTATACCACCACATATTAAGCAGGTGTCCATTACCATGGCTTTTAATGCTAAAGCCTGCCTACCCTTCCCATTAGAAATGGAAACTATTATAACCGTTGGGCAAGCAGTTGCATATCACTTCACTTGGCCGGAGGCACTAGTTATTCCCATAGAGTCCACGATATGTATCTTATCATACGACCTTCCTCATCAATATATTTTAGCTAGAGACCTCAATTACTTGTTTAATAATTATATATGGTTAATCAACAACAAATGTGACACCAAGATCGGCCACCTTTCCAGTATTACCTATTGCTACACCAATGGAAAAAGTTCTTGTATATATCTTTGTTTTTTTCATCATAAATTAGATCCTCTTCATTGATTAAAATAATTTAGCTGAAAATTTTTACATCTTTTACAATAGTCATCCAAGGAGCATGTGGAAGTCCCACTAACATGCCTCAATCCTTAAGGTTAAGCTATGGTAATCAACCATGTACGAATTAAGCAGGGCGTGCGTGCCATGGTTGTTGTTGAAATGCCACTTATGGCCAAGGACCAATTATGAGTTTTCTTATGGGATTAGCTTGAACACCCTCACATTGTCTCCTACATGGGGTATATGCTTAGAAAATATTTGATATTTACATGGTATAGTTTCATGGTATAGGAAATAATTATTTGTTTTATGCATCCTCCTGAATGATGCAACTACCCTTATTGAGGGTGAGGGTACACTTTACCAATTCCTTGACGCATCTTTTCTGAAGCAATGAAGTAATGGCTGATAGAGAGGCATGTTTAGGATATTTTACTAGGCTTCTTTCACTATACTTGAGGACTAGGCTTAATGATTCCCTACAATAGCAAGTAAGCTTTAATTTTCTTGTTTTCTTACCAACTTATTCTATACATAGGGATTGTCAACTTCCATTACAATTCATATGACTGTCTATTTAAGACTCATTGGATGCTACTTGTTTTAGATGTACACAGTGGACATGCTTTCTTTTTTTATTCTTATCAATCGCACATCCATCCCACCCTCATAGAAATTATAAATAAGAAAGCATTCATCATTTTCATGTGTTATTTGTAGATAAGTAATTTGTTATTCTTCTATAATGCATTTCAAATTTAAATTTGTAGAGTTTGGTTTGAATGGGCTAATATCACCGAGATTGTATAACCACCAAAAGTCACTTGGAAGAAAATCAATTTATATGAAACAATTAATAGCTCTATGCTACCACTAATTAAACCTACATTATTACAAATGATATTTATGAGTTCTTTTTTGTTGTCCTTGTTGCATAGTGCCCTAAACAACGGGCTCATTGGAAGTGTGGGTACTATGTCTTGAGATACATGATGACCTACATATTCAATAGTTTTCCTGTATCCCATTTAAAAAAGGTAGAACATTTTTTACTTTTCATAATCTTATATTTTTCTATAGTTTTTATGGATATAGTTAAAAAGTTTGAGCTTAATTAAATATGTTGTATTTCAGGCTGTGTGCTTTCTGAGTGGAAATTTGGAGTGTGGGAATAAAAGAGTATGGAAGAAGTAAATTTGGAGCTTGTACATGAAGTGAATATGTGGCAATGGGCTTTCCATATATACATTGAATTATATAACTTTTATACCATGATGAATGAGAGGGTTACTTAGAGTGTGAAAGTAAATGCGAATGTGTATGGATTTACAAATGAAGTGAATATGGATGTTATAGAGAATGCATGTGTTGTAGTTTCTTTTATAAATTATTTTCATGATAGATGTGGGTGGATAATGATGAGTTTGGATATTTTGTACCAATTATGAATGTATTAGGTGTTATCTTGTAAGAACAATTCAACATATCAAGAAAGATGTCCATGCATGTTGTATTAGCTGTTTGATTTTTCATGTTAATAAAGATTGTTTGAAGTATCAGGTGTATAGAAAGCTTGTTATTCAATGTATACACAGGTGACAGTGTATCAAGAAAGATATGAATGCATTGTAGTGGATGTTGGTTTTTCATGTTTGTGGAGATTGAAGTATTACATGTATATGATGTTCGATTTTTCATGTTTATAAAGATTGTTTGAAGAATCAAGTGTATAGAATGTTTGTTATTCAATGTATACGCAGGTGGTAGTGTATCAAGAAAGATGTGGATGCATTGTAGTTGATGTCAGTTTTTCTTGTTTGTGGTGATTGAAGTATTAGTTGTATATGATGTTTGTTATCCAATGTATACAAGTAGTATTGTATCAAGAAGTGGATGAATGTTGTATTGAAACAGGTTTCGAATATTTGTAAGGATTGTTTGACTATCAGGTGTACATAGGATGTGTGTTATTCAATTGTATACAGGTGGTAGTGCTCAAATATAAAAATTATAATAAAAAAATACTTTTGAAGTTGTTTAGACCTAAATGACTTCAAAAGTATACACTTTTGAAGTTGTTCAGTTAAGACACTTCAAAAGTCCACCAAGAAGGTTGGGCTTTTGAAATCATTTAGGTAAAAACAACTTTAAAATTCACCAACTTTTGAAGTCGTTTAGTGTAAGAAACTTCAAAATTCCATCAAAAAGGTTGGGCTTTTGAAGTCACTTATATAAAAACAACTTCAAAAGTCACCAACTTTACAAATCATTTAGCCTAAGTGACTTCAAAAGTTCATAAAAAAAGGTAGCTCTTTTGAAGTTGTTTAGGCTAAGCGACTTCAAAATTCAAAAACATTTGAAGTTGCTTATACTAAACAAGTTTAAAAGTTTGTGACTTTTAAAATCATTTTTTTAAGCAACTTCAAAACTGCTTTATTTTTAAAGTCATTTACAGAATGACTTTAAAAGTTTTCAACTTTTCAAGTCAACTCAATAGAAGTCACTTAGTAAGTAACTTCGATTATTATTTTTAACCAACTTTAAAAGCCCCCTATCTAGTAGTAAATTTTGCATTAGAAAACACAATTAGTACCCATGTGTTACAACTTATAGGAGTAAATTAGAGTTTTTATACAAAAATTCATAACACATGTATTTTTTACCTAATAACCCAAAAGTTTGTTATTTTGTAGGTCCAGAAACTAGTCCAAGGTAAGCATCTGATTAATCAAGTTTTTTTAGGATTTAATTATGATTTTTCACTTTTTGTAGGAAGTAAGATGTTGATCCAATGGCAGAGATTGATCAGTATGAAATTAAAGATCAAGATCAAAAGATCGAGTCAAAACCTCAAAATCATCACTTCAACATAAAATAATGGCCAAGATCATCTTGTGGACTAGTAATGGATGGGATTAAAGGAGCTAAAGAAGGCCAAAGTCGGCCCATGAAGTAAGCCATGCATTCCCACCACCTTTGCATAGAAGCCACCTTAGCCATATAAGCCATGAAAGAAGGTGGCAGGCTAAGGAATTCAAGCCAAGTCATATAAACCACTCAAGTCAAGGGTTGAAGCCAAGGAAGCTACCTAAGCCAGCCATGAAGCTTAGCCAATGGAGCCTTCTAAGTTAGCCATCTAAGCCATCAAACTAAGCTAAATGAAAGGCTAGGATTGGAAGAGATTCAAGAGAGTTATCCATGAGTTATTTTGAAGATAATTAAGGAAAAATCTATTAAAATAAGAGGGCATGTGGACCAATGGAATATGAGCAACCAATTTTTAGAGTTTTTCTCACTTTTTCCCACTTTTTTCTCAATTTCCACCTCACCCTTAAGATGCACTCCGAATTTCCAAAACACCAACTCTTTCCACCTCTTAGGAAATCGCCCAACCAACCAAATTTCTCGACCTAACCTCTCCCCACCCACTTTCCTAAAAAATGAAGGCTTCAATAGTTTTGGAAAGGGTAGAGACGCCCCTTCCTAAAAAGGTGGCGTCTCCCACCTATCCCCCTTCTTAAGACAGCCACTTACTTCCCCACTTTCCTATTTGTTGTCTAAACCTTTCCCCCATCATAGCCGTTCAATTTGACCCTCTTTAATACCCACCACACCTTAGGATTAGGTTACCTATGAAAGATAGGACAAATCTTATAAAACCAGCCAAAATACAAGCAAAAGAACTCTTTACTCACATAGCAAAAGATGCTTCCTCCATTAGGGAAGAGGACATCCACTTCTTGCCAGCCATTTTTTCTCCTTTTGCTTGATGTTTTGCTATGTTTTTGGGTGCTTCTACAAACTTCCAAGGTTCATGCTTCTTCATCAACCTAGGATTTGTGGGGTTTTGATTCATCTTTGAAGGTTGGTTAGACTTTACTAGAATTTCTTTCTTTTCATGTTAGTTTGCCTTATTTTCCTTTAGCTTTCCTTGCTTTTAAAATAAGATTCAAGCTTGGTTTTCCCTTGGAATGACAAACAAGGGATATCATCTCGAATCTAGTTTTGTTCTTCAGCTTTCATTACATCTTTATTCTCTTTTAGCCCTCTTGATTTTCCAGCTTTAGTTGCTTAAGTTCCATTGGATTGTTGCCTTAGTCTTGCATAGGTTTTTCACTTGATTTCAAGCATACTTGTGCATGATTGAATGTTGGAACATTTGAAGAAGAATTTGTCTTGTAATTGAGGAGTGATTAAGATTATGTGAACACCATGGTAATAGCATTTAAGTTTCAAATTTTGATTACACGTATGGAGTGTTATGTTGATGACTTTTTGGATGTGATTCAATGAGATTAGTTGGAATTTTTAATTCATGTTCGTTCCCAGTTGTAAATTACCTTTGTTCTTGAATGTTTGAATCATTAGAAGTGATTCATTTCATGTTTTACTTGTTATAGTCATTGAATGTTTCAATCACCTAACTACTTGAATTTCTTTGTATAAATGGTGTATGTTAATTTCTAGAACAATACAAACTTGTTCACTTGACTTTGTAGAGCCTAATTGGATTGTTAGATAACATAGTTAATGTTAGAAATAAATTTCATGCTTTGGTTTACAAACTAGTTGATTTAATCCACGTTTATCAAATGAATCTTGCATACCATTCTATGGTTAGATGTATGTTAATTAGGTAGTTTTCCTTTCATTGTTGTTAGTAATTGCTTTCATTTATTTTTCTAGTTTGGATTGTAGTTAGACTTCATTATTTTGCATCTTAGTTAGTTGGAAAGTAATCAAATGTGTCATACTTGTTAAAATAGTTTACTTGTTTGCTTACTTTCCTTAGTTTTGCATGATTAGGAAAGTAGTTTGTTAAAGCATGTTTCCATTAGATTAGTTGTTAATTTCATGTTTAGGAAAGTTGTTTAATTGAATTTAAGGAAAGTTTCACTTTAGTAAAGTTTTTAATTAGTAAATTCATAAAATTAGAAGTTTTTAATTTAGGAAATTATTAATTTTAGAAAGTGCTTGTTTTAGAAAAGTTTCCCATTTGGGATGTTTCTTGTTTTTGCTTAGTTTCCTTTCTTAATTTATGGCAAAAATCACTTAAATTTTGGATAGGTTATATAGTTAAAGTAGGGACCACTAACATCACAATATTTAACTACTTGTGGGACAGACCTCACTAGCGTATTGTATTGCAAATGATTCGTGTTCTTGTGAATTTATTTAAAACAAAAATAGATGACCTTGTAATTTTTATATACCATGATTAATTTAAATTGGAAAAAAAGGATGGTAATAATATAGATCAAGGGTGGGCCATCCTAACATATAAGAGTTGCATATACCTGGCCCCACCCTTGTATAAGAAGACTAATTGGAAGACCCCATTTTGAACTATTCTGACTTCTTTCCATTTCCTAGGTTACCGTTACACTAGTAGCTTAATCATGCATTGTGGATGGTAGTGTAAAAGCTTATAGTTACATACATTTATTGCTTGGTGCACAATACTTAGGGTGGTTGCATTAGTAAACAATTTCTTAACAATGATAGCCTAAGCTTAGCTATAACCCAATGACATAGGTTGTCCGGGTAATAGTGTCTAGTCTATTGAGGCCTACCCTTTGTTAACTAACATATAGGTAGCTACGTTAGATTACAACTTTCATTGCATAATAGGACACATTTACAAGCTTTAGGGTGCTATATATGTTGATCAAACTATGTGAGATTTCTTAAAAGTAGTAAGGGCACTTAGCCCTACAAGATCTAGGGTAGAATTCATCACCATCTCTTGGCCCACCTAGGTTAAACATCACCATATGTGTAACCCTAGTCTCTACAAATTAATTAAAATCAATCTGGAAGAAACATATAGAAACTTTCAATCTCATGAGAACCTTTGAAAAGAAGGCAACTTATCGCCACTCTAGTGGCCCCTATCTAACTGGTAAGTAGCAGGCCAAGTCTGAAAGAGAAGGGTAGCTACCTAGGTTAGACATAACCTAAGAAAAACAAGTCTTTTAGCATGTTTTCTTAGAGGTAGAAATAATAAGTACCCTTATTAATTTATATGTTTGTTTACATCATACATTGATAAGTGTTTAATTTTGCAAAAAAATTGCCCAACTAGTTACCCAAGTGTTACAACTTAGTGATAAATTTGGCTGAAATTCGTAACACATGAATTTTTTTACCTAATGACTCAAAATTCTAATATTTTATAGGTTCATAGGATAATATGGTCAAATATGTGATTAAACATATTTTTCTAGGATTTAATTCGAGGTTTTTACTTTTTGTAGGAAGTGAGATGGTGATCGGATAGCTAAGGTTGATTGAGATGAATATTGAAGATCAAGATCAAAAGATGCAGTCAAAGCCTAAGGTCACAAATCTAACATGAGATCAAGCTCAAGGACTAGCAAAGGATGTGATCAAAGGAGTTAAAGGTTGCTAATGCAGGCCCATGAAGTAAGCCATGCATTTCCACCACCTTTGCATGGGCGCCATTCATGCCACCTTAGTTATTAAAGCCATGAGAAAGGGTGACAAATAGTACAAGCTACTCAAGCCTTGAATCCACTTAAACCACCAAGGAATGAGCCATCATTCGAAGGAGGAGTACCACATGGATTCACACAATAGGAGCATCAATTCAAGCAACTTTCCTATGTTAAGAGTGTGATTTTTAAGGGATTTTGTGAGATCAATGTAAAAGGTAGCATGATCATGCATTGAGGGACCCATAAAAAGAGAAAACCCCACATTCCTAATCTATTTCCTACCCCTATTCTATCCATCCTTCTAGGTTTCCACATTTTCAAGTGAAGGAGGGAGCAACCATCCAAAAGGAGGATGCGCCTACCTATTTTGGTGATCAAGTGGTTTCCTAAATAGGAAACCTCATATCTACTTCAATTCAATTAACATCAAAACCCTTAGTCTTTCGACATCTTTCCTAAAGCTTATTCCTTACCTAATTTCTTAACTTTCCTTCATCCAAATACCACAAAATTAGAAATGAAAGAGCTCCACATTCCTCAGAGGAAAAAGACTCCTATAACCCTTTCTAATTATAAACCAGCCAGCTCATATTTATTTCTCTCTCTTATGTGACTTGTAATGGCATCATTCCTCCCTAAATTTCCTCCTCCTAATCTTTCTTATTCAATACACTAACCCTAGTGCCACTTTCCTCATTATTCACCCCTTCCTAAGTTAGAAACCCAGCCATCAATATATAGCCCATGTTTCATACGAATTTTCCTCGTAGAGGTGGGCACCTTGAAATCAAGCTTTCCTTTGGTGTTATTTGCTAGTGGACTTTGGGATTTCTTAGATGCTCTTTGCCATTTTTTTATATTTATTTTCATGTTTATTTAATCTCCAATGCAGGTTAGTAGTTTGTTTGATTTGGTTTAGTTTTCATTGCTTAGTTTCCATTATTTTGCTTTCTAGTTTTACACCTTTCTTTATATTTAGCTTTCTCATTTCTTCTTTACCCTAGTTCCACTAGTTTTTATTTTTTATTAAATCAAGATTCAAGTTATTTATCCTCTAGTAATGATATCCAAGACAATATCTAGCTTAAATCCTTGATTTCCCCACTTGAATTCTACCTTTTCTAATGTCTTTTTCCCTTAGTTTTAAGTAGTTTTTCCATAGTTAGTTCACCCCCTTAGATTTCTTTTCTATTAATTTCCTTTTGAGTTTTCTTTTCATGTCATTATAATTTAGAGTGTGATCATTACATTGGAATTTTTTTTTTTATTAGATAGTATTTGAGGCTTCAGAAAAGTGCACAATTTTCATATTTTGTGGACAGTTTCATGCTCATAATTTTGAAGTAAATTGGATGTGATTCAATCAATTTCTTTGAGAATTCTTGTTATGGAATTTTTATTTTACCAAATTACTTAAGATTTGAGTTGTTCCTTGCATGAATGTTGTGGTGTCAATATATTTTTGATGCAAGATTTATTGACAATTTTTAAGTATCAAAATCTAGAAATTAGTTTCTACTTAACTTGGTGCTTTAATTCCATCCATCAAAACATATTATTTTCCTACATCCATAGCCACCCATTTAGATGTTCATGTCATTTATTAGATCCCATAGTTAGTTTACATAGTAACTCACTACAAGTGCATTAAATTTCACCATGTTTAAGGCTCCAAAATTAGGTGCACAGTCCAAAAGCCATGTACGTGGTTCTAAATCCCATTTTCTTTTAGATTCTTGGTCAAATTAGTTGTTAAATCTTGTGTTACAATATTTAAATTAGTTACTTTCAAAAAAAAATTGGATTATAAAGTTTCCTTTTTGAATTTGAGAAATTTCTATTTTTGGTAAGTTTTAGTTTGGAAAAGTTCTAAATTAATAAAGTTTCCCCTTTAGGTAGTTTCCTCAAGTTTAATTTCTTGGTTAGAATCTTTCCAATTCTTTGTAGTTTCTTTATTTACTTAATTTTTAATTATTTAAGTTTTCAATTCCATTAGCTTAGTTTAGCTTTAGTAAGTTTTCTTTACTTTTAATTCTTCATTAGGAAAGTTTCTATTTTTAGTAAATTTCCTTAAGCTAGTTGTTTACTGTAATTCATGTTAAGTTAATGTTGTTTCCTTATTTATATACATTTTAGTTAGTAAGTTTCCATTTTCATTGTTTAGTTTAGACAAGTTTCCTTTTTAGTTTTAGTTTCTAATTCCATGCAAGCTTCTAATCTGAGTACTTTTATCTTTTAATTCAATCAAAATCCTTCTCTTTTGGTCAAAGCTAAATAATTTGAATAAAGTCCAATCCATTAAAAATCTATTAGATTCCTTGTGGGATCAATCTCGCTTAATATTACATTAATTCGTGTGCTTGCGAAGTGAACTTAAAATACACAACAAGTTTTTAGCAACATTGCGAGGAATCACAACAGATTTGTGGTTGGATCCTTATTTAGAGCATTTGCCATTAGTCTTAGTTTTAGGTTGCATCAGGTTAGGGTTTAACATCACAGTTGTTTATTTTGTTAATTCCTCAAACTTGGATTTACTAGCTTTCTTATATTAGGGTTTTTCTATTCTTTGAGTGTAACTTGTAGTGAGGCCCATTGTAACTTGCTATTTCAATTTTAAATGGGTTGTATTAAAACAGGGCAAGTGTGTTGTATGGAGGCCCTCACTTGATCTTCCACAAAAAACCCAATTGTAAGTATCCCCACTTTCTTTTTAGTTTAGTTGCATTTAATGTATTTTGCATTTGATTGGTAGTGTAATTCATATAGATTAGGATCATTCATTTTAATTGTTGTATCTTTAATTAGGGTCATTGCATTAGAGAGCACCTATCTAACCTTTGGTGGTATTGCAAATAGGTTGCATTAGTTTCCCTCTCCTTGTACTTGCATTGCATGTTTATTGCTTTATGGTGGATAGAACTTAATATTAGTAAGGGCCCCACAGGATCCCTTATAAGATAAGGATTGGATTTAATCACCAGCTCCTTGGTCCACCAAGGAATCAATCAACATCCTTGTATGTTGCGATCCCAATCCTTGAATTTTAATTTTAAAATCTAGTAGAAAGAGACTTAGGGTATCAAGCTCATAAGACCCTTTTAAATGGATGCAATCTATTATCACTCCAGTGGCTTTTGAGCATTGTGCTTATATTGGGTGTCTTAAAATTCAAGTAATTTTCCCACACCTTCCATTGACATCAGTTGAGGTATAAAGACCTCCTAACATGAGCATTGTATTAATTGCTTTCAAGTAGAACCTAACTGGTAAGTAGTAGTCAAATCTGGAAGAAAGGAGGATCTGTCTAGATCTAGGTCTAAGAAGCTACCACCTATGCACTAAGAATAGATAATCAAGACACTGTTCGATTAGTGGATACTAGGATTTGATTGCGCATTAGTAAAGTTATAATCAGCATATAGACTAGGACATTTACATTAGGATAGTTTATGCAAGGGTTTCAATCTCAGAACTTAGAATTTGCACCTTTCAACCTAGAGATTCAAACAAGGGAAAAAAACCAAGTTCCTATCCCCAAGACCAAACCACCAACAGAAGTTGAGTGCAAAGCTATTAGAGATTTTTACGTGCCTCTACAACTAAACAACCTATCCTATATAACTTTACCTCCTACAAATGCAAACCACTTTGAGTTGAAGTTGAGACTCATCCAATTACTCCCTAACTTTTGCAGTGAGACTAAGAAGACCCATACTTTCATATCAAGGACTTCCTTGATATTTGAGCCACATTTAGGTTTTGAAGCTTTTTGGATGATGCTATTAGGCTTAGGTTATTCCCCTTCTCAATCAAGGATAAATCCAAGTCATGGCTCAACTCCCTAGAGGTAGGTTCCATTAATACATGGGACCAACTATCTAGGAAGTTTTTGAACAAATTCCTCCCTGTTCACAAAGCAAATGCCCTTTGTCACAAAATTTTCAATTTCCAACAAAGGGATGATGAACAATATTATGAATGTTGGGAATGGTAGAATGAACTACTACAAATATGCACTCATCATAGATTTGAGAAATGGCAGTAGGTTCAATACTTTTATGAGGCATTAACTCCTCAAAATAGACAAATGATAGATGCAATGAGTGAAGGGGCCCTCTTGTTAAAAGATGAGAGAGAGGCTTGGGAGTTCTTTTAGACATTAGCTGATAATTCCCAATAATGGGACAATTCAAATGGAAGAGAGAAAGAACAAACCTCCACACAAAGGGGGTCTATATGAGATAGGATGCATACAGATCTATCCTATAGGCTTGACTGTGTATTTCAAAAATTAAACAAACTAAAGCCTTTAGGTGTAGGGATGGACAAACGAAACTATGTTTGAAACTTTCATGGAGGCCATTTTATCTTATAAACTTGCACAGGAGGTATGGGCTACTTATTCTAGTCCAACCCATCTGATTTCAACTTGTCCGTCAAATAAAATGTACCTCGAATACCTTTTAGAGCAAGCAGATACACTTGGTGCATAATGTAATCCTAGCAACAACAACCCGTATTCTAAGACCTATAATCCAAGATGGGCTAAGCATCCCAATTTGTCATGGTCTAAGAATACTTACTAGGGAGGTACATTTGATAACCTCCTTGCTCAAAACTTTCCTATTATTTCAATTTCACAACAACCACCAGGTTTTCAATTGCCAAATAGACAAAGAAATTATCAATGGAGGACAATATGCGATATATCCTGAAAAAACTTGATGAAAACACTAAAGCCCTCCATCAAACCCAGAATGACTACCAACAAATATCACCAGGTTAGAGAGGGAAATGGTTAATTGCATGCATCTTTAAGTGAAAGGGAAAAAGTTTCCCAATTAGCCTATCCCTAATCCTAAGGGGCCAATTAAAAATAGGGTCTAATTCACAAAGACCCCACAAGCATGCCAAGTCTATCACAACCCTTAGTAGTGGCCTTCAGGTTGATAACAAAGTAGGATAGACTTAGGAAAAGGAGAATGAAAAGGCCAAAACACAAGAGAAAGAGATTAGAAAGAAACCTCCTACTCCATCTAAGACTATAGTGGAGGCAGCCTATGTGCACAAAGCCCCATTCCCTCAAATACTCAACAAGGCTACAAAAGGAACCAATTTCAATGAGATAATGGAAGTGTTAAAACATGTACAAATAAATATTCCATTACTAAATACTACAAAGATATTTCTGCTTATGCTAAGTTTCTTAAAGAGCTCTGCGCTATAAAGCAAAAGCTTAGTATGCAAAAGAAAGCATTCCTCACCAAATAGGTGAGCTCTTTAATTCAACACAAGACCCCCCTAAAATTTAGAGATCCAAGATGTCCTACAATTTCTTACATTATAGGAAAACATGTCATAGATAGGGAATTAATTGTAATAAGCCCAATTTTTGTAATTGATTGAGAAAAATCAATAAAGTTTGAGTTTCAGATATTTTCGGCTGAAATATTAGGGTTATTTAGAATATACTTTTTATAAAAGTATAATCAAATAATAAGACATGTAAAATTGAAATTAAACTAAGCAAACCCTTCAAAATGACTGTAAGCACAATAAATTCTGAATTTGGATGAAAAATCCTCAAGTTTCTTCACTTCTTGGACAAAAGGGTAAAATAGTAATTTTACCCAAAAAACAAAATATGAGACATGAAAATTTAGAATGTACTGAGAAACAAAAATTAAACGCCACTAAGTACACTCAAATTCGAGATCATGGGAATAAAACCCAAAATTTTATACATAAATGGCAAAACGGTCTTTTTACACCATGTGGGGCCCACAAGGGACCCAAAAATGAATCTTATGAGCAGCCCACGTGAAGTCATGGGTCAAAAAACACCAGCTGGTCTTGGGAAAGAAAAATGGAGCATGGGAGACTTTCATGCCATTTTATAATAAAAAAAATTAAATATTATAGTCACGAAAAAAAGACTAAAATGCCTATAAATACAACTCCAAAAACCCTCCAAAAATGTTCATAAAATCCCCACAAAATTTTCTTCACTCTCCCTGAAAAATTAGACCTAGATCCCTCCCAAAAAACCCAAAATTTCCAAGAGATATCTCTCTTTTCAATTTCTTTTTCTTTTTAGATTGGAACAAGAGACCTAAAATCAATTAGGCACTCTGTTCCAGATCTAATTTCATTAATTCCACCGTCCAAAACTTCCCACCATATCTATTCTACAAAATCCCCAAAGCAATTTCAAGATCCAATGGTTCAAACAACGGCAATTTGCAAGAAAGGTGGATCTTAGGCCATATCTTCATCAACAAGGTATTCTTTTTAAATTGGGTGTATAACCAAGGGTTTTTCTCCAATCAGGTAGGTGGAATACTTTCTATAGATGTTTAATACTGGTTTATGTAATTTTTAGTTTACTGTAATTTATTTTGATGATAAAAAAGGGAAAAATAAAGTAATAACATAACCCTTAATTCAGGATTACAGAGTGCTCAGATGAAAATTCTGAGTGCACCAATAGACCCAGAAGGATCCAAAGATGGTTAAAGACTAAACTATAAGTGAATAGGGAACTAGAAAATATTTCATCCCTAAGTAAATAGACATATGGTCTGATATATATGAAATCTATTTTACATACAAGCTTGTGAGTTTGTTTTAATAGGCATAAGCCTAGGGGGATGCTATTGCTAGAGGAGTTATGAGGGTTTGGCCACCCGCTCCTTGAAATTTGATGATATGATGATACCTTGCCCAATGAGAGGCTAAAAGTCAGGTGGTGGCAATTATGGGAAGGCCACCACTGTGAAAGTCTTGCCCCCCCATACAAGCAGTGACATAATATTTTCCACCATGGTATCAATGGTGAACAGGGCAGTTATCTGAGCTCGCTAGTACGGATCAGACTGCAGCATAGCAACCTTTCTGATTATTTTGCACTATAATGCATATGAGAATAGGCATAGTGAAATGCCTTATGTTGTAGCATAATGAAATGCTAGGTAATTGTATATTACAAATTTTCCCAAGAAGGAAAATTCCCAGTATAAGATTAGTTGTAATACTAAATTCTCAAAATGAAGAGAATTGATCAGCTTAGTTGGGAATGATATTTGACTACTTTCACAAATTTAACTAGTTTACCCATGAAGGGTATGTATGTATATAGAGATACATAACTTACAAAGTAAAGAGTATGTTTAAGGATAATGAGATTATGAAGTATTGGAATTACCTTGTCAATTATTATGTTTCTTGAATCCCCTACCAAGCATTGCTTGCTGAGATATTGTACTTGTTGCAATATCTCAAATACAAGGAAGGAGAGTTAAGAGCTGAAGACGATAGAAGATATGAAGAGAATAATCTTTAAGGTATACCCTTGAAAACATGTATTTTTCTTTGTTGAGAGTTTTATTGTATGGTGAGCTTCAGTTTTGGATTATGTAATTTGGACAAGTATTATACTATATTTGGCTGTACTATGAACCACTAGATGGATCCTAGAGTTTAATAAAAGTATATTCCCTCAATGGAATTTTATTTTGTACACAAATTGTACTTATGTTATGTATGAAGTGGTGACTTGGGTTTTCAAAACAAGTTCTAAAGAAAAGAATTTCCGCTGCTTTATTTTGCAAAAAAAAATTTACACTCTTAAGGGCCCTACCTTTCAAAATACATTACAAAACGTGTTACAAAAACCGGGGTCGTCACATTAATTGACTTAGGGGCTAGTGTTAATCTATTGCCATTCTCAATTTATGAGCAACTAGGGCTTGGTGAACTTAAGCCAACCAACACCACATTGCAGTTAGTTGATAGATCAATTAAGATTCCTCATGGTATGTTTGAAGATGTATTAACACAGGTGGACCAATTTTATTTCCTTATTGATTTCATTGTCTTGGATACTCAGCCTATATGAAACCCTAGTAGTTAGATCCTAGTAATTCATGAACATCCATTCTTGGCAACTTTCAATGCAAGCATAAATTGTAAAAATGGTGTGTTACAATTATCCTTTAGTAATATGAAAGTTGAGCTCAATGTTTTTAATGCCAACCATCAACAATTAGATCTTGATAACTCTTGATCTCTAATTGAAGATTTAATTTCAAAAGCTCTACCACCATTCTACCTTCAATCCATTGGAGGCGTATCTTACATAGTCTAATTTTAATTTTTAATGTCTAGGTGAAAACGTTAAACTTAGCGCTAACTGGGAGCCAACCCAAGGTTTTAGAGTTTCATTATTCTAGATCGCTCATTTATCATATATATGTCCTATATTTCAGGACAATGTTTGATTTAGGTTGGGAGGTGTACACATGCATGAGATATTTAGTTTTTTCTTCTTGTTAAAAAAAGAAGAAGATGTTTTTGGTAGAGTTCCCTTACTGTGATATAGAAGTGGATTTTTTAATTACTCTAATATTTTCACCTCTTAATGGAAGTGCATATGACTAGATTTGTATATTACTCAATTGTTGAAGCATTTTATTAAGGTCAATTCTAAAAAAAAACAATTACACAGAGCACATAGTCAACACTAATAGAGATTTATAACTTAGAGACCCTGAGAAAAATTAGTGGAGACCTATAACCTAATGAGCTTTAGAGACAATCTTCCTTTTTAAAGAGTTATAAGTAAGTCCATAGTTTCTTAATGTGAATATTTTAATGTCATCCTATTATCCTTGTTTTGCTTAGCTATCAAGAATAAATAGAAGTAATAGCTTTCTTTCTAGAAAATTTATTGAATTTGATAGGCTTTAAGAAACCTAGGAAATAATATAGACCATCCTTGTTCAACCTAGAGACATAAAACCTACCCAATATAGTATACCACTAGTTAACCCCATAAACCTATTATTAAGATTTTTCTTCCTGAACCCCAATTACCTTAACCCAGAATAAGCCAAAAAAATAAATAACCATCACCCATTTTCAAAATGAGTAGAGTTAGTAGACAAGTTCAAAAGGGGATAAAAAGTCAAAGAAGTGAAAAACACAAGAAATCTTTATTTCAAAGAATCAAAAACAAAACAAAATAAGTAAAATAAAAAAAATTATTACAAAATAAGAGAAAATTTGAAAGACAAGAATACAAAGGAAATTCACTTCAACAAAGCCAAAAAAAAAATAGAATTGTCTCACAATAAAAAAGAAGACTCTCTCAATTTTGAACCTTTGAAATCCTTATACCCTTCTTTTCTGAACTAGTTCCAAGCCTACATATCATCCTAATTAAAGACATGGATTTTAGGTGTAAAATAGCCTTAAAGAGGAAATAAAAAGAAGGATCTAAGGTAAAATACCCCTATTATTCTTAGTAATGACATCCACTCTTGGGGATCACTTTCCTTTATCTCTTTAGCACTTAAAAAATTCAAGTGAACCATTAGCCTTGTTGGATTTAGTCGCGTATTGAGAGAAACATATTTAAACCCATATCTGAGAACTTCATTTCTGAGAGTATACCTATGAGGATTTGAGTTCAAGACATATTTCTAATGGAATTCAAGCATATCCAATTAGAAGTCATGACTTATGTGGTTTTACACACACGTGCACCTTGAGAGATAACTGAATGAAATGTCTTTAGTATGCGGATAATTTGTGGAATTGTCAATCATTCTCTATTAAGTTGTGAAAAACTAGTAGAGTGCTAATGGAAGAAGATTCTGTGAGATAGAATAGGGGACTCAACCTTAAGGAATTTTGTGGGTATATTCATTGCAAACTCTCACAGGGCATAACTTGTACACTAGGGGTATCCTAGGGGTTCAAAGGCTTGTTGCATGTGCTAAATGCAATCATGAGTACCTACAAAAGTGGTACTTTGTACCTATTTTTATAAAATTATTTTTCACATGTTGTTTGCAAGAATAGAAAAATCTTTGTTGAGGGGTCTAATAAGTGTTTAATTTTGCATAAAAACCACCCAATTAGTTACCCATGTTTCATAACTTATAGTCTTAATTTAGCATTTTTGGCCAAAATTCGTAACATATGCATTTTTTGACCTAATGACTCAAAATTCTAATATTTTTAGGTCCACAAGCTAATATGAGGTAAATATGTGATTAACCATATTTTTTAGGATTTAATTAGAGGTTCTTACTTTTTGTAGGAAGTGAGATGGTGATCAAACATTTGAGATTGATCGAGATGAATATTGAAGACCAATATCAAAAGATGGATTCAAAGCCTAAGAGCCATCAATCCAACATGAGATCAAGCTCAAGGAAGAGTAATCTATGCAATCAAAGTAGATAAATTTGGCCAAAGTGGGCCCATGAAGCAAGCCATACATTTCCACCACCTTTGCATGGGTGTCATTCAAGCCACCTTAGCCATTAAAGCCATGAAAAAGGGTGATATACCACACAAGCTACTCAAGACTTGAAGCTAACCATTGGAGACACTTAAGCCATCAAGGAATGAGCCCTCTATTCCAAGGAGGAGTGCCACATGGAGTGACACAATTGAAGCATCATTTCAAGCAACTTTCCTATCTTAAGAGTGTGATTTTTAAGGGATTTTGTGAGATTAATGAAAAAGGTAAGATGATCATGAATTAAGGGACCCATAAAGAGAGAAAAACCCATATTCCTAATCTATTTTCTAACCCTAATCCACCCTTCCTACTAGTTCTCCATGTTTTCAAGTGAAGGAGGAAGTAACCATCCAAAATGAGGAAGCCCGCTCCCCCCCCCCCCCCCCCACCTAAATAGAAAACATTAGATCTGCTTCAATTCAATTAACTTCAAAACCCTAAATCTTTCTACATATTTCCTAAAGCTTATTTATTACCTAATTTCTTTACTTTCCATCATCCAAACATCATAAAATTGGAAATGAAAGAGCTCCACTTTCCTTCGAGGAGAAAGCCTCCTATACCCCTTTCTAATTTAGAAACCAGCCAACTCATATTTATTTCTCTCTCACTTATGTCATCTTTAATTACATCATTCATTCCTTACTTTCTCCTTTTAACCTCCCTCATTCAATACCCTAATCCTAGGGCCACTTTCCTCATGTTTTCACCCCTTCCTAAGTTAGAAACCCACCCACCTATATGTAGCCCATGTTTCATACAAATTTTCCAAGTAGAGATGGGTGACACACCTCGAAATCAAACTTTCCTTTCATGTTATTTGTTGCTAGACTTTGGAATTTCTTAGGTGCATTTCTCCATTTGGATTTCTTATTATTGTCTTGGTTATTTTCTTTCCAATTTAGGTTAGTAATTTGCTTGATTTGGTTTAGTTTTCATTGCTTAGTTTCCATTATTTTGCTTTCTATGTTTGGACCATTCTTTCCATCTAGCTTTCTCCTTCCTTCTTTACTATAATTCCACTTGTTTTTCATTGTTATTCAATTAAGAATCAAGTTATTTATTTTGTGGTAATGACAGTCAAGAGAATAGCTAGCTTAAATCCTTGATTTTCCACTTGAATTCTATGTTTTCTACCCTCTTTTTTCCACCTTAGCTTTCTTTTCTCTTTAATTCCTTTATGGATTTTATTTGGATGTCATTATACCTAAGAGTTTGAGAATTATATTGAAATTTTGTTATTGTTTAGATAGGATTTCAGGCTTTAGAAAAGTGTTCAATTTTCATATTTTGTGGATAGTTTTATGCTCATAATTTTAATCTAAATTGGATATGATTCAATAAATTTCTTAGGGAATTCTTGTTATGGAATGTTTCTTTTATCAAAATACTTGAAATATATTTTGGTTCCTTGCATGAAATTTGTGGCTTCAATATCTTTTTAATACATGATTTATTAACTATTTTTAAGCACCAAAATCTAAAAATTAGTTTTTCCTTAACTTTGTGCCGTAATTCCTGACATCAAAACATCTTATTTTCCTGAATTTTGAGCTACTCATGAAGATTTACAATTTTTTATTAGATCTCATGGTTAGTTTGAGTAGTAACTCACTATAGATGCATCAAATTTTACCATCTTTAGGGCTCCAAAATCATGCGCACAATTCAAAAACCAAGCACATTGTTCTAAATCCAATACAATTTTTATTTTGGTTAACTTATTGTTAATTTTTGTGTTATAGTAGTTAAATTAGTTGTTTACAAGTTTTTTTAGGATGATTAAAAATAAAAAAAATTTACGAAGTTTTATTTTTTATAAGTTTTAATTTAGGAAAGTTCTAAATTGGGAAAGTTTCCCTTTTAAGTAGTATCCTTAAGTTTAATTTCCTAATTTGAATCATTCTAGTTCTCTATGGTTTCTTTATGTGCATACTTCTTAATTAGTTATGTTTTCAATTCCATTAGCTTAGTTTAGCTTTCGTAAGTTTGCTTTACTTTTAATTCTCAATTAGAAAAGTTTCTATTTTTAGTAAATTTCCTTAAGTTAGCTGTATACTGTAATTCATGTTAAGTTATTGTTGTTTCCTATTTAAGTGCATGTTAGTTAGGCATGTTTCTATTTTCGTTGTTTACTTTTAATTTAGGCAAGTTTTGTTTTTAGTTTCTACTTCCATGCATGTTTCTTATTTGAGTACTTTAATCACTTAATTCAATCCAAACCCTTCTCTTACATGAAAATACTACATTGATTTGTGTGTTTATGAGTCTCACTTAAAAATCACAACATACAACATATAGGTTGCATTGTCTAGTTTAGGTTTCCCTATACTAGGTTAAAAAAAATGAGTACTCTTTCATTATATATAAAGAAAAGTACAATACACCAACCCTTGGCATATGCAAGGCCACCGATCATTAAACCTAGACTTAGCACTCTTAGATCCATGGATCAAACAAACCGAAAGTCAAGGGTAATGGAATCAAGTTGATATTAATAACCTAAAGTAGAAATGGCCAACAATGTAGCAAACATTAAGACACTGAGAGATTATTTTACCCCTCTACAATTTAACTCCCCATCATGTATACTCTATATAACATGTAGAACTATAATATCCATTATTTTTAAATTCTAAAAATATTTAATTTTGTGCAATTATGAGAAATTAGAAGAAAAAAATTAAGAAATTGAGAAATTTGGAGATAAAATCTAGAGCTAAAACCTCAATATTGGAAATGTGCTCGAAAAATGGAATCCAATGCCACTAAAAATGCTAGAACCAAATATTTGAGTAAAAATGGCTAATTATTTTAATTTTTGTATTTTTAAGGAAAATTAATACAAGGGGCAGAATAGACTTTTCACAAGTAGGCCCAACAAAATTGGCTCTAAAACCTATGATAGGACGGGCATTATATGGGTAATGTGATGATTACCAATAATAAATGTTGGTAATCATATCACCGTAAATGAAAAAAAAAAAAAGTATTAAAAGGGGGACCTTAAATGTGCTTCCCCCGTCTCATTTCTCACAACCCCCCTCCTTCAATTCTCCCGTCACCGGCGACAGACCACTGGTGACAACTGTCCACGACGAAGACACCGTTGTCTTTCTTCCCTCCCGCACGCGAACCTATGACAAAGAACGACTAGCATTGGCCGGCTCGACTGATGAAATGGTATCAGATGCATGATCTGAACTATTCATCTTGTACATGATGATACAAAGAATAAACCCACGAATTTTCATGGTGATTAGACAGCTAGGGACGTCAAAAAACTCAGAAAACAGTAATAGAGATTTTTAGAAATGTAGTAAAAATCATGTAAAAGCATGAGAAAATGATAAAAATCCCTTTATGGGAAGCTTAAAAATGGAATGTACATGAAAAACTAAGCAAAATAGTGCAAAAATTGCAAGATTTGGGCACTTGGGGTCGCCGGCAGTGACAATAGTCTGGCTGTCGTCTCCGGCGATGGTGGACCAGTCCCGTCATCGTCCCTGGCAATAGCAATGTTGGTGGCTACTCACGTGATGCAGGGGAGACACGAGCGACACGCGAACGACAAGCAAGCAGCTCACACAAGAGTGGCGTGATTTATAGCCCCTTTTTCTTGATTTCTTTGGATTTTCTAAACCGTTCATTCACAAAAAATGTAATTTTAGGAGCTCTAGAGATCCAAATCATGATCCAAAAGATGCGTTCCAATTGTCTTGATGACACAGACCTAGAATCAAGATAAAATCTAGATTTGAACATCCTTTAAATGGTTGAACCACTAAATACCATTAGATGACCTAGATCAGGCCGATTAATGGATGATCAGGCCTTAGACCTTGATTGGATACATCAAATATGAGATGATCTAAGGGATTAGAGGAATATACCTCATTGAAATTGGTGAGAAAAGTGATCCTGACCATCAATCTAATCAGGTGCCTTAGGATGGGCTGATCAGAGAGCAATCTGACCGTCAAATCGACCTGTAATCATAGAGACACATGTGAATCACTAAATAAACATAGAAATTAAATGGATTATAATGAAAATGAGTAGGAGTGAAATCAAAGATGACATACGATGGTCTAGATGTTAGAAAGACAAACATTTAGCTCTGGATTGCCCTAATGGAGGGTTAATTAGATGATTTGGGCGATTAATCTAGGATTCACTACGAGATCAAGGAAGTTATCACTTGGACCTATTTATTTGAGATGTGAGAACACCAAGTGATCGATGACTTATATTGTGATAGGTACATCAGAGCGCACAACATGATATAGCTTACGCACTAGATTAGCATACTGCATTTATCGAGGTAGGTGATTACATTCGAGATTTTTCCTTGACTTCATGATCATGACTTCTCACTTGAAATTCTTGAGGCATGTGTTTTACGCCCAATCATGTTTATTACTTCACTTTTGATCGCATGACATTTGATTACATGATTATCCATGTTTTCGCATGTGATGGTTTATGCTTTATCATGTATTTTGATTTAGCCTATTGAGGTTTATTTCACTTAGGAGTTTTCCATGATTTATAGCATGTTTTGCTGCTTTATGACGAGTGGTTCTACTCAGTGGGTATTATGCTAGGAGGGTTGTAGGGTTGGCCACTCGCCCTCTGACTTTGTGATGATGATGATGATTAGACACCTCCCTTGAATGGTACAGGGCCAGGTGCGTAGGCGGTGGTATCATGGGTAGTCCCCCCTATGGGTCTATTCCTCCCCATGGGAATGGAGAAAGTCTCCCGTTTAGGTGTCGATGGGGAGCGGTAGAGGTTTAGATCTTATGTGGTTGCCACTGCAGCATAGTAGCCCATATTATTATTCTGTGTGCTTATATGGTATTTATATGTAAGGTGAACCAGGGTAAGCCGGGCCTAAGCCGTGAGTAACTTCGGGGGCTGATGCATGCTGCGTAGGAGGGACCTAGGGTTGGTATGAGTACTCATTACTGGTGATTTAGTGTCGTGGAACACTCTTAGGGCATAGATTCTCATTGGTTTTGATGAATGCTCATCCATGTTTTGATCATGCCTTACTGCCATGATGTTTTGCTCTAATATTACATTGCCTTAGATGAAAAGCATGTTTTGATCCTGATTGTTTCATTTAGATTTATGAGATTCACCGGCTTTACATTCTGAACGCCTGATGATTTCATTGCCTTATAAATGATTTACTCTATTGATACTCAACATGATATTGGTTCTCTTTGCAAGTGTTTATTGCATATTTTATTTCTTGTAATCACCTACACATGTATAGCTTGCTGAGGCATTGCTTTGTTTTGCAATGCCTCAGATTTGGAGTGTGATAGCCTAAAAGGAAAGAGGGTGGAGTAGCATTGATTTGGACAAGGACCTGAGGACCATCTACTTTTTGTATTTGGAGACAGAGTAGTGTACGTCTCTTAGACTTGTATTAGACTTTTGGGACTCTACTTGGATACTTGTATATTTGGATAGATTGGACCCATACTATTGTATAGTGTGCATATACTCACACGTGGATGATGTGGTGATCATGGATGGTACTAAATTACATGGTTTTAAATTTGAGCAGTATCTGAATTTGATTTTGCTCATCGTCGCTCTTTTTTGGATGTGGATGACCCTTAGGGTTTTCTTTTTTGGTTTTTCTCCTTAACGCTGCATAAAATTTATAAATTTTGAGTTTTTATTTTCAACACCAATTTAAGGGTCCAATTTGTGTTATAGAAAATGAGTTCTTGATTAAGACAGAGATAGGAGGATTAATTACACAATGTGATATTGAAACATTGACAGACGGCTCCTCGATGGAAGACAAGGTCCACCGCTGCTCCACTAGATGCTACCCCTATCGTGACACCAGAGCAAGGGGATCAAGAGGTGGATATAGTGGCCCACATAGTTCAAGATCTTATGCCACATTTCACTCAACAGATTACACAGCAGGTTTGGGCAGCAGTGCAGGCTATTCACTTTGCCCACCCAGTGATGACTGCAGGAGCCCCAGGGGACACATTTGTGTAATCATCCCACCAGGTACCGACAGCTCCTATGCCAAGAGTTACAGAGGGAGGATCCTCGAGTGTGCATGATCTATCAACAAAGCAACTTGAGAGGTTCCAGAGAATGTTACCCTCCTTCTATGAGGAAGGAGATACAATAGTGGCGGAGAGATGGGCATTTGAGGTCAAGAAGGCCTTTGAGGGGATGAGGGTCCTACCAGAGGACCAAGTGAGATAGCGACCTACTTATTGACTAGAGAGGTTGGGTTTTGCTGAAAGATTTAATAGCAAATGCGCCCCCCATCCTCAGCACCACTATCATGGGAGGACTTTTGGAGGATCTTCGATGAGCAGTACTTCCCTCCTCATGCCCTACATGCTATGAAGGGGGAGTTCACCATGTTAGCATAGGGGAATATGACAAATCAGCAGTATCTGAACCGATTCACTAGACTACGGAGATTCACGTTTGCCCCTTTTGCCTCAGATTAGGAGGCGATGGATAGATTTGTTGACAGGTTGATGCCACAGTTGAGGCATGAGGTACTTATTGCACACCCGACCATGGTGAGGTAGGCTGCAGACATAACTTCTATGCTTGTGAGAGACATGGTACGGAGCAGAGGAGAGATGAGTTAACCCTTTAAGAGCAAGAGGCCCTTCGCATCCACACAACCTTAGGGGGGGCCAGACCAGCAATACCTTCCTAGACAAATGAGAGATCAGGGCAGGAGAATGTGCCCTCATTGTAGGGGTCGACACATGGTGCGAGCATGCCCAGGACAAGGCTATCAGCATCACGGCCCACAGTAGTCCCACCAGTAGCAACAACTATAGCAGCCTTTCTAGTTGAGAAAGCCCTTCAGATGTTATGGCCATGGTGAGATAGGGCATGTGATGAGAGACTACTCAAGAGGTTAAAGAGACAGGCCAGTGGGGACAGATGTCACTACAGAGGTAGTGCAGCGTAGTCAGGGACGCATCTTCACCATTACCTAGAGGAGCCCACAAGCCTCAAACCAAGTGGTGGAAGGTATTTTCTTAGTAGCTGATAGACATGCTAGAGTTCATTTTGACTCAGGTCTACACATTCATTTATTTTACAAACATTTGTATCCTGCCTCAACTTGTGCACATTTGAGTTAACATTTGGGTTAGATGTATTGATGCCAACAGGAGAGACAATGGAGGCTACAAAGTTACGAAATACCTCAAGAGGGTACCAGTAGAGATATTAGGGGTTGGGATGGATGCTAACCTCATTCTCTTGGATATGGTGGATTTTGATGTTATCTTAGGGATGGACTAGTTAGCAACGTTTTGGGTTACCATAGATTGATGTAAGAAGTAGATTATATGTATTGTACTGGATCGACCAGTGGTCGTAGTCTAGAGCAAGAGGAGTGTTAGTGGCCCTTGTGTTATCTCAGTCATGAGAGCAGCTCGATATTACACTGTTGTCGAGTGTTTTTTACTTGCATTACAATGATTGATAGTAAGCAGCCACAGATTGAGGAGATAGATGTGGTGCGAGATTTCACTGATGTATTTCCAAACAAGCTACTAGGACTACCCCCACCGAGGGAGATCGATTTTACCATAGACTTGGTTCCAAGTACAGCACCTATATCTAAGGTACCCTATAGGATGGCCCCTGCAAAGTTGAGAGGGCTCAGTTGCAGGAGCTTTTGGATAAGGGTTTCATCAGGCAGAGTGGATCTCCTTAGGGAGCACCAGTCCTCTTCATTATGAAGAAGGATGGGTCTTTCAAGCTGTGCAAAGACTACCAGTTACAAAACAGTGTTACTGTGCCTCATATTGATGACTTGTTTGACCAGTTCAGTTGGCACAGGTATTCTCTAAGATTGACTTGAGATCAGGCTATCACAGTTGAGGATTAGGGAGGAGGATATCCATAAGATTGTGTTTAGCAGTCGGTATGGCCACTATGAGTTTTTGGTGATTCCCTTTGGATTAACAAATGCACCAACAGTATCCATGGACTTTATGAACAGGGTATTCCGAGCTTATTTAGATAAGTTTGTGATTGTCTTCATGAATTATATCTTGATCTACTTTCCTAACCATGAGGACAAGATGAGGCATACCCATCCAAAACTCTTCTCTTGAGGTGCGTATATTTTAAATTTCGAGGACGAAATTTTCTATAAGGTGGGTAGGATGTAATATCTGCTATTTTTAAATTCTAGAAATACTTAATTTTGTGGAATTATGAGAAATTAGAAAAAAAAATTTAAAAATTGAGAAATTGGAAATTTTGAAGATAGAATCTCGAGTTGAAACCTCAATATTTGAAATGTGTTTGAAAAATGGAATCCAACGCCACCAAAAATGCTAAAATCAGAGAACAGAGTAAAAATGGCTAATTATTTTAATTTATGTATTTATAAGCAAAATTAATACAAGGGACAAAATAGTCTTTTCACAAGTGGACCCCACGAAATTGACTCTAAAACCTATGACAGGACGGGCATTAAATGGGTAAGGTGATGATTACTAACAATAAATGCTAGTAATCATATCACCATAAATGAAAAAAAAAAAAAAAAAAAAAGTATTAAAGGGGGCCCTTAAATGTGCCTCCCCCATCTCATTTCCCGCAAGCCCCTCCTTCAATTCTAATGTCACCGACGACAGACTGCCGCCGAAGACGGTGTTGTCTTTCTTTCCTCCCACACGCGAACCTATGATGGAGAATGATTGGGATTGGCCAGCTCTACTGAGGTAGGCCATCCTCCACTCTCGTTCCCCCTCTTTTTTCGTATGTTTTGAATGCTTTTAACACCCAAAAAAATACATGGATTGTCATTTTTCGGTGAAATGATACACATTACTATTTTTTTTCAAAATAAATAGATGAAACAGTATCAGATGCATGACCTAAACCGTTCATCTTATACATGATGACACAAAGAACAAACCCAAGAATTTTTATGGTGATCGGAGGGCTAATGATACCAAAAGAAACTCAGAAAATAGCAATAGGGAGATTTTTAGAAACGAGGTAAAAATTGTATGAAAACATGAGAAAATGATAAAATCCCTTGATGGAAAGCTTAAAAATGGAATGTATGTGAAAAACTGAGCAAAATGGTGCAAAATTTACAAGATTTGGGCACCTGGGGGTCGCTGGTGGCAACTTATCATGACATGCATTATATTTTGACGTGGACACGGATTCTCATTGCTTTTGATGGATGCTCATCCATGTTTTGATCATGCCTTGCATGTCATGATATTTTGCTCTGATATTGTATTGCCTTAGATGAAAAGCATGTTTTGATCCTGATTATTTCATTTAGATTTATGAGATTCATGAGCTTTACATTCTAAATGCGTGATGATTTCATAGCCTTATAAATTATTTACTCTATTAATACTCGACATGATATTAGTCCTCTTTGCAAGTGTTTATTGCATGTTTCATTTCTTGTAATCACCTACACAAGCATAGCTTGCTGAGTTATTACTTTGTTTTGCAATGCCTCAGATTTGGAGCATGATGCTTAAAAGGAAAGGAGGTAAAGTAGCATTGATTTGACCTAAGGACCATCTACTTTTTATATTCGGAGACAGAGTAGTGTACATCGCTTAGACTTGTATTAGACTTTTGGGACTCTACTTGGATGTTTGTATATTTGGATAGATTAGACCCATACCATCGTATAGTGTGCATATACTCACACGTGGATGATGTGGTGATCATGGATGGAACCTGGGGCTTTTGGACTTATATCATCATTGTCTTTTTACAACTTATGTAATTTATTATGGTTTTAAATTTGAGCATGCTCAGAGTATCTAAATTTTATTTTGTTCATCGTCACTCTTTTTGGGATGTGGATGACCTCAAGGTTTTCTTTTTGGGTATTTCTCCTTGAAACTGCGTAAAATTTATAAATTTTGAGTTTTTATTTTCAAGGATCCTCCCTATTTTATAAAACCAATTATTTCTACTATTTTATGTTTTAGAAAAAGATTTAGAAAACCCTGGGTGTCTCAAGAACATTTTGAGTTAATACCAAGGGTCATTCAACTTTTACCAACATTTTATGTGTTGGATAAAGAGGACCCACGTCACCATTTCAAGTAGTTCTGTAACATATGTGCAACCTTTAAGTACCATAACATTTTTTGATGAGTCCGTCAAGTTGAGATTATTTCCTTTTTCATTGAAAGATAAGGCAAAAGTATGGCTCAACTCACTAGAGGTAGTGTCTGTCACATCATGGGATCAACTAGCCAAGGAATCTCTAAACAAGTTTTTCCTTATCCGCAAAACTAATGCCCTTAGGAGGGAGATAGAAAAACTTCTAGCAAAAAGAAGGTGAACATTTCTATAAATGCTGGGAGAGATGAAATAACTAAGGAAATGTTATTGAAGTGTCCTTACCATGAACTTGAGAAGTGGTAGCAAGTACAGCATTTATACCAAGGTCTGACCCCATAGAACTGCATATGATTGATGTCACAAGTGGTAGGGCCTTCATGATAAAATGTGCTACCAAGGCCTCGAATTTCTATGAGACACTTGTAGATAATTTATTGAAATGGAATTATTCAACAAGAAGTGGAAAGAAATTCAATACCTCAGAAAGGGGCAGTTTATACGAGACATGGGCCTCTCTAGACGTATATAGAAAATTGGTGTTAGACCACAAGGTTGATAAAATTGATAGTCTTACCTAGAGGTTCAATGTGTTCATGCTTTCTAATAGATCTTTGATGCAACCTCAATCTAAGGCCTACTCAATTTGCTCAAGTCCTGCGTATCTAGTAGCTTCATGCATGTCCAGCTTCCCATCCCCTAAAAATTTTCAAAGTAATTGAATGCATTAAATGCATTTAGAATCCTAACAACAATAATCCCTATTCTCAGACTTACAATCCTAAATGGGTTAGGCATGGAAATAGTTCATGGTCTTAGAATAACAATAAGGGAGAACCATCTAAGAACTCCCCTCAGCAACCTTTCCCTAGAGCCCTACCACAACAATTGTTTCCTCTACAATAAAGAAAAATAATCTTTAAAAGAGACCTAAAGTTTGTTTATGTAGAGTACACTAGATTTTCAAAATAATATTGAAAAAATAATGCAGACCTACTTACAATCTATTATGAGGTCAGAGTACCAAATAGGTCAAATTGCTGCTACTCTTACTAAGAGGGAAAGGCAAAATTTTCTCCCCAACCCTAAGGGTTAGGATGAGATTGACACAACTTCTTATGTGAAGCCCTTTCATGAATAGACCCAATCCATAAGGAAATTAAGTAAGTTGAGGATAATGAAAACCCTATAAAGAATATGAAGGCAAAAGAGAAGAAACATCCACCTTCTACTTCTACTCACCATAGTCCTGAAGTGCATTATATTCCAAGGGCACCATTTCCTTAGTGCTTCAATGTAGCTAAGAAGGATAATAATTTTCATAAGCTAATGAATGAGTTCAAACAAGTTAATATAAATATTCTAGTACTTAATGCAATCAAGGGTATACCTTCTTATGCCAAATTTAGAAAAGACCTCTGCACACACAAGAGAAAACTTTAGGTGTAGAAGAAAGCATTCTCATAGAGCAAGCAACCTTATTCCTGCAACATAAAGATCTAGGTACTCTACTATATCATGTATGATTGGGGAACACACCATTGATATCTCATTACTTAATTTTGGGTTGAGTGTTAACCTATTTCCTTATTCTATATACAAGGAATGAGGTTTAGAAGTGATGAAGAAGACTGCCACCACACTACAATTAGTAAATATATTAGTTAAATTTTGTCTTGGTGCGATTGAGGATGTACTAGTTTAGGTCGATAAATTCTTATTTCCAATAGACTTTATAATCTTAGATACATGGCTTGTAGGAAATCTTGGTCATTAGATTCTGGTCATTTTAGGTCAGCCATTCTTAGTTGCAGCAAAGGCAATCATTAACTATAGTGATGGTACCATGAGGTTGTCCTTTGAAAACATGACCATTAAGCTTAATGTCTTTAATGCAAGAAAATTAGACTCTGAAGACTCATTCGAAGTAAATATGATATAAAGTCTAATGAATACATCATCCCTACCATCCTCCTGCACTGGTTCTCTTGAGGCTTGTCTGGCTCATTTTGGTTTCGATTTTGACATAGACAAGTCCATTGATGAAGTAAATGGTTTACTTAATACTGCACCATGAATAGACACAGTGTACACTTTGAAAGTTTTAGTTCATCTAATCCCTTGCCTATTACCAATACCTCAAATTCTGATAATGAATAGGAAGGTGAGCTAAATAATGTCATGGCCACAAACCAACACACTTTAAGGCATATAAAAGATGACAAAGAGGGTATAAGCCTCATTATTTCTGTAATGCTCGAGCAATTTACACTATTTTTAACGAAAATTGAACATTCTATAGGAAATAAACTGAGTTAAATGTTTCACTTTATTTAAAATAGTAAATGAAGGAATTTGTGAGGAAACTTGGTACCATTAGATTCTACTCAAAAAAGGGAATCCAACGCCTCAAAAATACCCAAAACGGAGTCTGTATGAAGAAGTTACAGCCATTTAAAATAGGGGTATTTCTGGAATTTAAACAGAAAACGTTTAAAACGAAAAAGGACGAAAAACGCAGGGTGCATTTTGATAACCGCACCCCCAGTCGTCTTCAACCTCAAAAACCCTCCAGAAAACCCTAAATTCCGATTTCTCTAGAAAACCTCAGGGGAAAGGGTGGCACCGCCATTGAGGGGCACTGCCTTCTCCCCTCTATAAAAACCCCATCTCCCCCTCTTCCAATTCGCATTTTTTCCAGCCATTTGAGACAAGGGTTTCGGAAAAAACCAGAAACCCGTCTCTCTGTGTTTTTCGGCAACGGCCAGGCCCAAGTCAGGCCGGCCATTGCCATTTCCCATGTTCCCCTTCTCCGTTCCGGTTTGGCAATAGGGTTTTTTCCCTTTCTTCAAGTTTTCCGGCAAGCAGGAGGTTTGGAATGAAACAGGGTTCCACCACCGGCGATGGGCATCCCCAAGCGACCCAGGTAAGCCGATTTTCTCCACTCCCTCTCTCTTTTGCTTTTCCTAGGCCAGATCCACGCCGGATCTGGTCCTACCCCAGCCGTTTCCAGCCAAGTTCCTGGCCGAAAAACACTCCAAGCTGGCTTGGGCCAGCCTTGCACAAACCAGGCGTCCCAAGGACGCCAAGCACCACGTGCACCTGGGACGGGTTCTAGGTGTACGACAGTGTGTACACTGTCCCAAGTGCGGCCTTCAGGTGAGCGCATGACATAGGGCACGGGTCCTGGCTCGACCAAGATGCACGGGGTGCCCTGGGAGCTGAGACACGCCATGCTACAAGGTGCATCCGTGCGATGATGCGCGTCACTTGAGCATGCATGTGCGTGTGCAAAACGCAGTCCTTGGCACGGCCTTTAGGCGCGCACGCACATGAGGCGGTCACGGTCCAACCAGGATGCACGAGTGTCCTGGGAACTGGGACACATAGACCCAATGAGACTTTAAAAATTAGGATTAAAGGATAAATTACAAAGTTTAACTATTGAATAAGTAGGTCCATATTAGGCAAGGACCATGGACCCAATAGGCAGAGCTAGCGGTCTAATGCCTAAATAGATTGAAATTAATAAGGACTCCTTGTATCCATTCATACCCAGGAGTTTATAAATGAGACCCAGGGACAGGTTGAGTGATAAAGGATGCGACTCCAGGAGACTTTGAGGTAGGTGCTCTATCGCTACTAGACTTTTAAAAGAGCCATGATTATTTTGAGACTGCATGTTTCAAGTATACCTATATGACTTGTTTAGCATGACTTATTTTATGACTTGTTTAGCATATAAATGAATTCAGCATGCATATGATAAATACATTATCATAGACATGTTTTGCAAATAATTGCATATATTGCATGATTTGTGAGCATTGAGTTCTTGCAAAATTGCATGTCCTTGAGGGTTACCAAAAGACGCTGGAGTGCCCAAAAGACGCTCGGTAGGCAGTTGTGAGGGACCCAAAGAGGACAGGTTTGAAAAAGAGGTTTTTTTGCTTGTTTGATCTTATATGATTTGGGCTAGTAAGCTCGTGGGCGCTATGCCGAGGGGTCTGGGTTGGCCACCCAGCCTCTACCACTACTAGGTGGGATGAGTACCATGCCCAAAAAGGGCATGTCCCTACGTCGACTACATGTGATACAGGGGGCTACCACTAGTGTCACGGCACTGGGTCGATGTGTCATATGCCTCGTGGAGGCTATGACACTGTGTCCTCAGGTACTTGGGGACCACACGGCAGCGAGGTCGTGGGCATAGTTTGGGCCCTATGGTTTCGTTGATTTACTGGCATTGCATATGGCATGACATGAGGTTGGTCGACCATACCATATATCCATGAGTTGGATTCAGTGGAGCATTATATGCATATCATTATGTTTATGATATATGATACTTTTGACTTAGATTATGCTATTCTTTAAGTCGTCAGTATTTCAATACGACAGTGGTTTTTAATATCAATATTGAACGAGATTGTTTGAACATGAACATGTTTTAAAGAGCATGTGATTTTAAACATAGCATGCATTGCAAAACTAGTCGTGATAGACTCCTACTGAGTATAGTATATACTCACCCTATCCTTAACATTTTTCAGGATAGTTCCACTCACAAATAGAAGATGTCTCAGGAGATATTAGTGCTATGAGCAAGTGGATAAACAAAGGTGACAACTATACATGTGAGTAAACTCTCTACCCTTTGGACATGTATTTGTATTAATTTACAGTTGGACTGTGTGTTGTGACTGGAAAGACCTGGGGAAAAACATTTATGATTTTTGAAATTTTGCAACAACTACTTTGATTGTTGTAAAAGCAAATGACACTCGGGATTTTCAAAATGAGTTTAAAATAAAAGATTTTCTGCTGCATTGCATGGTTTTTATAAAATGATTTCCAAAAAGGGATGCATCCCGCCTTTGGAATTAGATATTGCATTTAAAAATGCATGAGAAAACCCGGGTCATTACAATTTCTCTACCTCTAGATGAAATGAAGAATCTTTCAAGGAGATGTAGAGTGAGCTGAAACCTAGCTTTCAGGAAGAAGTAAGAGAGAAGGAACATTTTTTTCTTTTCTATGTTGACAATATATATGCCCAATTTGACAATTCCTAGGACAATTCACATCAAATTGGTCCTAAATATTTCCAACCATTAGCCAATCATGCTATATTGTTCTCATCATAATACATCTCAGGGTAGAAAATTCACATTGATTACCGTGCGATTTTAAAATGCCATGATTTTTCAAGAAACCCCTTCACAATTAGGTTTAGGATTTAGAGCTTAGTTAATCTAGCTGCATGGTGCATTTTATTGTATATTTTGTGTAATTGAAGACATCAATAAATCAAGGCACTATTACTGTTTTCCAGGTAACCCTTCACTTAGTAATTTCATTTGTACATGCTTTATTTTATAACATTGGGGACAATGCTATTTCATTTGTCCATGCTTTATTTTAAAACATTGGGGATAATGTTTGATTTAAGTCTGGGGGAAGGGTATTCAAATTTTGATGTATCTAGAGTTCTTGTCTTTTGAAAATAAAAATAAAAATTTATGAAAAGTTCCTTTACAAGAATGAAAATTTGAATTTTTTAAATATTTAGTATATATTTTGAAATTTAGCTTATTAATAGATTTGTATACAATTAGTTCACTGTTTTATCCTTTTTTCTAAATTATTCCATGAAAAATTAAACTCAAAATGTTCATTACCCAAATATGTATGTATGTATGTATGTATGTATGTATGTATGTATGTATGTATGTATGTATATAAGTTGAAGATAAATTATAACTTAGAGATCCTGAAGAAGATTTGTAAAGACTTATAACCCATGTGAGTTTAGAGCCAATTTTTATTTTTTAGGCTTATATATAAATTCAAATTTTCTTCAAAAGATGCAAATTTCTAATTGGTCTCATTATTCTTCATCTTGGTCAAATATTGAGAAAACTTTAGAAAGACTAAACAATACATCTCTTAAGTTTATGGTCAATTCAAGTCATATAAAACCCAGGAAATGATAGAGGTCATCCTTGGTTGACCCATAGCCTTTACCCTTTCCAAAGTTATTATTTTTCTATTAACCAAGCCCTTGAGCTTTTCTTTGTGTGCTAAATAACCATTACCCATATTCAACCCCTATAATATATCCATTACCAAGTTTGTTTTGGAAATATATAAAAATGGTTGAAGAAGTATTTTGAAAAAAGTATGAGCAATACAAGTCAAGAGATGAACATCAAAATGTTGAAAAGAGAAAAATTCAAAGAAAGGCGATACCAAAAGTTTAGAAAGAAAAGTGATAGCCAATGAAAAAGAAAATGTCCATTCTTATGGGTAGACCTAAGGGGTAACCTAAGGCTTTAAGGCTTTTTGCATACTCTAAATGCAAATGACTACACCTATAAAAGTGTTAGGATTGTCTTTAAATTTTTTATTTTTCAAATTTGCAGTTTTGCCTGAGGACTAGCAAAATCTAAGTTTGGTTTGTACTTGATATGTATAGAAATATTACACATGTAATTCTATATTTAGCAAGTTTTAGCCTCAAAAATAACTTAAACATCACTAATTAGGGTATTTCTATATTTTGCAAGTCTAGGGTACAAATGAGAAAAAAACAAAAACAAAAATTTGGCAACAAAAACCCTAAAAAGAGCAAGTTTAAAGTCCAAGCTACCTCATGGGCCCATATGCCAAATATGAAGTCCAGGAGCTCAGAATGATAAGTGATGCAAATTTTAAATGTACCACAACTGCATGGTTCTATTAAAAATAGCAAATATGGGTCGATCCCACGAGGACTCATTAATAAATAGATTTAATTAAAACATAAGTTACTTTACTCTAACCTTGCCAACATTCAAGGAAAAGAAATAACACTAAAATAGAGCAAGGAAATAAACTAACTAAGAAATTTAGAGCTACTTTCATTAAAGGAAACTTTCTTTATAATGGAATTTAAATACATAAGGAAAGGAAAAGAACAAGTAAACAAATAAAATAAGAACTTCCATTGAAGTGTCTACCATAGGAATCTTTACGTGAACTAGGTTCTTTACATGTCCGCTTCTTTCCTTGGACTTGAATTCCTCTTTATAGCCTTCTTTGCTGTGTCACTCAACAAGGACTTGTATACTTCTCTTCAATCCATAATACACTAAATCTACCACCAAGATTTTCTTATCTTTACCCCAACATGCCACTTAGCCAAACTTCAAATCCCAATATAAAAACCACCAACCATAAAAGAAGAATAGAAGAAGAAGATGGAATGTAAAAAAAAAACAAATTTGTGCGTCTCCTTCGCTGGAAACTCTATAAAGAGGGTAAATTTTAAGGAGAAAGCAAGAGGGGGAAGAAGTGTCCATCTTAAGTTAGGGTTAGCCATATCAAGAGGCTTCCTACCTTAAATAAGAAGAATAAAAAGTAAAAGAAAAGCGGAGAAAATAGACCTTGGCTTAGGACTCACCAATTCTAGCCTTAGGAGATGATGATGGAACTAGATACACACCTGGATTCTTCCTACTCTTCAACAAAATTCCATTAGCTAAGAATATTGGGTGGATTTATGGAAGGATTTGATTCTCCTCAACCATACTTTAAAACTAAAAGTAACCTTTGGCTTCCATAAAAGTGACACAAGCCTTCCCCTATCCATTCCACATCCAACACCTTCCTCTTTTGAATTCTACACCCCCTGTTTCTAACCCTTATTTCTTTCTTCCACTCATCCTTAGATCTCAACCACATTTGCATTCTTTCTCCTCATGATTCTAGCCATCCAATCCTAGGAGTTTCCATCCTAGAAAACTATTAATATAGGGGAAGGAGAAGGAAAAACTAACTCCTACATTTTCCTAGACTTGAAAGACACATTTTGGAGAAATAGAGGAGAGAGATCACTCTCACCAAATCTCCCCTAGATCCACACTTCCACACCCATGGAGAAGAGGTAAGTCTCATCCATCCCCACTTCCCTTCCATCTTCTTTCTCATCCCCATTCTCTTATTTTTTTCATGCATTTGCACACACCACAGCATCCCTCCTTCATGAAAGTTGCATGCATAACACTCATCTTGCCAATTTAAGATGCATTAATCCCCCTTTTGGATGCTTAAATCTTGCACGCATCCTTGCATTCTTAGATGTCCCTCCATCTTAATCTAGCGTACCTCTTTTACCATAGATATTACACATTTCCCTCTGCATAGTTTTGCATGCACTCACCATCTTAGTCTTGGCACACATGCACCCCTCCTTTCTTTCCATGTCTTCTCCCAAGCATGCACTCACTACTTCTTTCCTTTGTTGCACACATAGCACCCTTGCATTTCCACACATTAACCCTTTCATCCCTATAAACTTTGATTAGCATAGAATCTCACCTAACCTCTTCCTTCACAAACCACAACCCCCCCCCCCCCCATGTGTGCAACAAAGGAAAGAAGTAGTGAGTGCATGCTTGGGAGAAGACATGGAAAGTGAGTGTATGCAAAGCTATGTAGAGGGAAATGTGTGTAAAATCTACGGTAAAAGAGGTATGCTAGATTAAGATGGAGGGACATCTAAGAATGCAAGGATGCGTGCAAGATTTAAGCATCCAAAAGGGGGATGAGTGCATCTTAAATTGGCAAGATGAGTGTTGTGCATGCAACTTCAATGAAGGTGGGATGCTATGGTGTGTGCAAATGCATGAAAAAGATAGGAGAATGGGGATGACAAAGAAGATGGAAGGGAAGTAGGGATGGATGAGACTCTTACCTCTTCTCCAAGGGTGTGGACATGTGGATCTAGGGGAGATTTGGTGAGAGTGATCTCTCTCCTTCTATTTCTCCAAAATGTTGCTTTCAAGTCTAAGAAAATGTAGGAGTTAGTTTTTCCTTCTCCTTCCCCTGTATTAATAGTTTTCTAGGATGGAAGCTCTGAGGATTGGATGGCTAGAATCATGAGGAGAAAGAATGCAAATGTGGATGAGATTTAAGGATGAGTGGAAGAATGAAATAAGGGTTAGTAGCAGGAGGTGTAGAATTCAAAAGAGGAAGGTGTTGGATGTGGAATGGACAGTGGAAGATAGGGGAGGTGAGGATAGAAAGACATAAGAGTGGAAGGGAAGGAGATATGGATGGGAAGGAAAGAGATGGAGTGAAAAGGGAGAAAATAAAGGATGGGAAGTAGGAAATAGAAAGGTATTAGGGAGGAGGTATAGAACTCATTATGGGTACATGTGTTTGAAGTTCAAAAAATCTAAGATAAATGTGGACCTTTAGATTGAATTGGATTGTGAAGATCTTTTTCCTTAGGGTTTTGCCTTGAAATCTCATGATTAGATGGTGACTAGGGTGTATAGTTTTTCTCTACATCATTCTTATCCATTAGATCATATTGCACCCTAGATGGAGTGGATGATTACTTAGAAATTTTCCTTATCCAAACGAATCTCTTTGGTAACTCCATTATTCTCGAGCATTGGATCAACATGCTTTAGAGTGGATGGCATAGGTTCCTTTGAGGTTCCTTATCAACTCTAGGATTCTCCTTATTTTTCTCCCATCCCACCATTATTTTCTCCTTCCAATGGAATTCAAGGAGAATGAAACATCTCCTCCATTGAAATGGGACATTTTTCTCCTAAAATGTAGGTGGGCAACCCACCCAAAAAAATCTCTACCAATGAAGCTTTAGTCTAGTATTCATTTCAACCTATCTTCTCAATGGTCCATTCTTATTTGATTAAATTCTTATTGGTTGCTTAGGATCTGTTTAAACATGAATAGTTCTGAACCTTTAAATGCTTCAAAAGTAAGGATGATTTTGAACTGTAGATTTTCTATAAATCATCTCTCTCTTCACCTCCTTTATTTTCTCCACTTTTATTCTTTATTTTTCTCATGTAAACATGTGGAATTAAAGGTAAGTGAACATGCTTGCATGGAAAATCATCCCACTCTCTTGGTGGTCCCCTCTTTTTGTTGAGTTGGAGAGATTATGTAAGGATAGTATCTCATGCAAGCCCTGGTCTTTTGACTTATTTTGTTTCATAAAAGCTCTCATTGTATGTGTATCCAATGTATGTGATATAAGCTTCCCTTAGAAGCTTTCCAAGGTGGAATAACACTTGCATGCATGCATGGGAATTTCTATCACCTTTACTTTTGATAAGAATACCCTATTTTGTAGGATAAAGTCAATATTCCACTTAGGGTTTTTAACTACTCTAACTTTGATAACAACACCCACTTTTCATTCTAAACTCCTAGACTTCATATTTGGAATGTGTGGTCCCATGATATTACTTGGACTCTAAACTTGCTCTTTTTAGTGATGCAATTGCCAAAAATACCCTTTTCTCATATGTATCCTAGACCTGCAAAATGTAACATTAACCCTAATTAATGATGTTTACATTATTTGTAACTCAAAACTACTAAATATAGAGGTATGTGGGTAATATATTTATCAAATATCCTAGACTTAGATTTTCCTACTCCTCGAGAAAAACTATAAAATAGAAAAT
The DNA here is from genome assembly GCA_035236585.1 of Warburgia ugandensis. NCBI lineage: Eukaryota > Viridiplantae > Streptophyta > Magnoliopsida > Canellales > Canellaceae > Warburgia > Warburgia ugandensis. The sequence continues at coordinate 28,396,927 of CP141132.1, read as the reverse complement.
AAGAACTCTAAAAAATATCCTAACCACTTTCGCAGGTTCTATCATCTGCATTTAGCTTATATAGAAAATCTTTAAACCCCTAAGTTATCCCTCATGGACGAGTTGTGGTTTGGTAATGCTTTACAAAAATGACACCCATAAATATTTCACAACTTCTAGGAAAGTCTTTTATTTATCTGAGAAAATTTTCTTTTATTTATCTCTCATTAAACTCTTAACTTTAGCATGCTAATAAAAATGAACTATAGTTTAAAATCCTACTCTTCATCTAAAGATATTCAATTACCAATCAAACCTCGAAGTGTGTGAGTATAGCCAATATATATGTTATGATTAATCTTCAAGTAAATTAAAGCCTAAATTACTGTCCAAAAGTATGTTTTCATTTCAACTCTCATAGTGGATTAAATATATCATTAATATGCGAGTAGAATAATGTTCATCAAAACCAAATACTCACATATTTTATCCCAAAGGATGATAACTTAGAAAGAATTTGATAAGGTCTCTTGAAAGATATCAACTATTAGGAATGTTACACTCTACCACCTTATTCAATCATAACCATATCCAAGTCATCCTTATCCTAAGATCAAGCTACTATTTTTATTAGGATGAAACATGGGCCTAAGGTATAAGGTTAAACAAATATTGTTTTCACAGATATGTAAAGGTCTTCTACTAGTGTATTCACAACTTTCTTTTATGCCCATAAGAGTGAACATTTCCTCTTTCATTAGCTATCATTTTCATTTGTTCACTTTATAACTTAACTTTTGAACATAGCCTTTCTTCTACTTTTCTTCATTAATTCTTTTGATATTCATCGCCTTCACTATATTGCTCATACTATTTCATCAAGATATTTCCAATCAACTCTACATATTTCCAAAACAACTAGATAATGGATATGTTGTAAGGGTTAAATATGTGTAAAAGTGTATTAGCTAACAAAGAAAATGCTTAATATAAAGGTTCAAAGGGTTAACTAGCAAAAATTAATATAGGAAGGCTAAAGGCTTTATGTTTTAATAAAAAGATGAGCTATATCATCTCGTAGGTTTCATATGACTCAAATATGTTTATAAACTTAGGAGATATATGGTATAGTCTCTTAATTATTTTTAATAGTGAACTACGACAAAAATAATGAGACCAACTAGAAAATTATGCGCGCCGAAGAAAAACTATGAGTTTATATATAACCCTCAAAAGAAAGAATGGCTCTAATCTCATATGGGTTATAAATATCTAATTATCTTCTTCAGGATCTCTAAGTTATATTTACTCTTCAACTTTATATATGGCTATTTGTGTAATAATTATTTCAAGTTTAATTTTCATGAAAACTTTAGAAAAAAGATAAAATAATAAACTAATTGTAAACAAATCTATTAATAAGATAAAGTTCAAAATTTGACTGAATATTGAGGAAATCTGATTCTCATCCTTGTAAAGAAACTTATCATAAATTTTTCAAAATTTTTTTGTTTTTCAAAATAAATTTAAAAGAAAGGACAAAAATGAAATCTAGATACATCAAAATTTAAATACTCTACCACAGACTTAAATTAAACATTGTCCCCAATGTTTTAAAATAAAAGCATGGATAGATGAAATAACTAAGTAGAGAGAAGAGTTAGAATGATAGTACTTACACATAAGCAATGTTGCATGAATACAATGCAAAATTGCAACATGTAATTCTATGACACTAAAACTCACTAATTTATTAAACCTATATCTAAATTAACTATGAGAAGTTTTTAGAAAACTCACTTCATTTCAAAATTTTCCAATAATCAATGTACATTCTCCACCCAGAGATGTATGATGAGGATAGCAAGATAGCACGGTGGATTACCATGAATGGAAACCACTAGGGAATGACGCAATGTGCATTATCCTGAGAATTGTCAAATTGGTATGTGAGATGCCAAAATTGAAATACTAAAAAATTTCCTCCTTTGTGACATCTTCCTAAATGCCATGGTTAAGTTACCCTACATCTCTCTAATGGGTCCTTCATTTTTCTCATGATGCAGAGAAATAATGGGGCTTATACCCTCTTTAACATCTTCTTAATGTGGACAAATATCAATTGGCTCACCTTCCTATTTTGAGATTTCAATAAGAGGCAAAGGATTAGATGAACTGAAACTATCATAGCATGCATCTTCCAGGATAGGTGGTAATGTTCATTATTTGTGTAATAATTATTTTGAGTTTAATTTTTATGAAAAACTTTGGAAAAAGTATAAAATAATGAACAATTGTATATGATCTATTAATAAGCTAGAGTTTAAAAGTTGACTAAATATTCAAAAAATCTTATTCTCATCTTTGTAAAAGAACTTATCATAAATTTCTCAAAATTATTTTTAGTTTTTCAAAATAAATTCCAAAGAAAGAACTAAAAAGAACTCTGGACACATCAATATTTAAACATGTTATCCTCGTACTTAAATTAAACATTGTTCCCAACATTTTAAAATAAAAGCATGGACAAATTACATAACTAAGTAGAGAGAAGAGTTAGAATAATAGTACTTTCATGCTAGCAATGGTGCATGAATATGTTGATGTAGACAAAAATGCAAAATAAACAATGCAAAAATGCAACATGCAACTCTATGACACTAAAACTCACCAATTTATTTAAACCTAGACCTAAATTAACTATGAAGGAGTCTTTAGAAAACTCACTTCATTTCACAATAATCAATGTACATTCTCCATCTAAAGATGTATGGTGGGGTTAGCATGATAGCATGGTTGATTACTGTGAATGGAAACCACTTGGGAACAACACGATGTGCAGGTTGAAGTAGGGTAAATTGTTTGTCTTACCAAAGATGGCACAGTGAAAATGATATACATGCATGCACTATTTGTTTGAATTACTCATACTTGAGTAACCTTAAAGCAAAACAAACTAGTTATATTGAAATTGAAAAAGCAAACAGTACTTTGAAGCTTCTAAACACGAGACAATTGACATATTCTATGGTTCTCTTTGAAACTGGAGCTTAAAAGATCTAAAACTACTGGATTTGAAATACACCTTATCAAGGTGCCATTTGAGAGAGAATGAGATCATCTCTGACTTCAAGATCATTTCTCATGCTAAATTTCCTCAATTAGTCCTTGTAGTTTCAGGAAGCCTTCTCTCTATAAAAGGACCATGAAGAAATAGAAAAGTTGTGAAGGCGGGATTGTGTTCATTGGCACCCTCGAGCATAATAGACAAAGAAATGGATTTCAAGCATCACATGGTAAATTAAGCCTATTTTCTAAGAAAAACTAACTTACGTTTACTAATTTAAGTAGGATCTCTTCTTCATCACTTAAGATCTTAGAAACTATCCTGCCTAGCCACACAATTTTCATGCATACTAGCTAACCTAAAACTCTGAAAAGAGAATGCAAATAATGATAGCTAACTAATAACTTAAAATAGCATTTTTTTTCCAAAATAAAAGAAGTCATAGAAATATTATGTTCCTGTTCTATGGCATGATTAAAGGACATGTAAATAAATAAGAGTATAATAGAAACATTCAATTTTCTTAGTTAAAATAACATTAGAGCAAAACCATCTAAAGGCTCCGAAAGTTGGTTCCCTCCTAGACCATGTGTACTAATTCCCTCCTTGCTTAGAAAATACAGTAGCATTTGTTGTTAAAATAGATTTCTTTTTCACATTTGTGTAACTTTCTTTGTCCTTCTTGTCCTCAAAGAAGATAAGTAACTATATTCTTGCTCAAGTTCACTCTAAAAAGCTAAGCATAAATGAAATGGTTTTTTGTAGATTTGCCATTCCATTTTTTTGTTTTGCTAAAAAATCCAAAGTTTTTTACTTTTTGCAGATCTGCCATTAAGTTTTGTAAAACTTTGCAAATATGCCATTCTATTAATTTTTCACCATTACAAATTTTAAAATGTCAAAAATACCCCCATCATCTTCCTCCCTATTTAAACATTACAGAAAACATATCTATGTTTCTGTGTTTTATTGCTATGAAAGAAGACTGACGACAACAGATGATGTCGATAGAGAACGATGTGCAGAGTTGGGCTCGTCTTACCACCAAAAGGTTTCTTCTACGGTTCGTCTTATTGTGTTTCAGCAAATTAGTAAACAAGTGAAGTGTTGACGACCATACTAACATTTTTGGTATTTCATGGGTTTGTGTGGAGTGCATTTCATGAGATCAGTCAAATGCTCCAGGTATAATTTTGCGATGAACGTAATTGCAAACAGTGATAGTGTGATCATGGCGTAGCATCTGTCGCATGAGCTATCTGCTAGATTTCAACTACTCTTTGATACACGGTTTGATTTCTTCGAGTGATTTGCACTTCCTATTCATTGTCGTATGCTTCAAACGCTTGGATGAGGACTTGTGAGGACACTAAATCGAGTTTACTTAAGCATGATTAAAGGGTCAAGGTTGTTTAATCACTGTGAAATTAGCAAAAATGAGCATGATTAGGTTAGATTTGATAAACATGCCAATTGCTCCAGGCATTGTGGGTCATTATATCTATGGTACCAACCTATGCAGCATGCACTAGCTGCCCAAGGCAAGTTTTGCACCAGCAAAGATAGAAACATAGTCATGTACGAGGAAATCTTTGAAATTAACTTGACAATTCCTGCTGTTCGGCGATGAGAGCCTTGGTGCAATGGTTGAGTTGTTGTCATGTGACCTAGAGATCATGCCCGTTTCCCAGACTCACATACGTGGAAGCTTCATACACTGGAACCTTTTGTATACACTCCTCTCCAAGACCACATACATGGGAACTTCATGCATCGGGCTATTCTTTTTTTCTTTTTCATTTTTTTCTAGTTCCTGCTATCTGGCGCATTGTTGATGAACCTTGAATAAAGTTATTCATCAATAGATCTGAGCCCAAAATAATAGGCAAATTTGTTTAAAATCAAATAGTACACATGGTTCTAGGTATGTTTTCTTTATTGTTAACTAACATTTTCTATGTCTTAGGTCAACAAATGCAAGGAATTAGATCAACGTCCGTGGATAACCTATCTATGCTTTTTTATCCTCATGCCAAACAGCCAAAGGATTTTAGAACTTCATAAATAGATTTCTTTTAGACCAAAAAAATAAAATAAATCCAAAGGGGATTTCACTTTCTACAAGATATTGGTTGATTGTCTACTGGATAACGTCTTTCGGAAGATGCAAGTTGTAGCACTGACTAAATTCACAAGCAAATCTTTTCCATGATCTCTCTCCTAGTGCAAAAGCTAAATTCAAAGTGTTAGTTGTAGGAGTATGTTGTTGGCACTCAACTGCCTTCCTCGTTTTACAAAATTAATCACCAATATTCCATGGATTGAGAACCACCTGACCAAAAGTAAGCTTTGGAACTTGTATGATAGAATGCAAACACTGTTTAAAGACAAATGGGTCCACATTTTGGGTAATTCAAACTTATTATCTATGAATCAAATAATCTTAACCTTTGACTGGCTACCATCGACATCAAATGATATTGTCAATCATAGAAACATAGATAACACAGATCTATTTTCTCTAACGTTTAAACAAGGAAAAAGATGATGGGGGTATTTTTGACATTTTAAAATTTATAATGGTGAAAAATTAATGGAATGGCATATTTGCAAAGTTTTCCAAAAACTTAATGGTGAATCTGAAAAAAGTAAAAAACTTTGGATTTTTTAGAAAAAATGTAAAAATGGAATGGCAAATCTGCAAAAAAAACCCTAAATGAAATAAATCAACAATGGACCAGACCAAACCCAGAAATGGATATGACTTTAATTGGTAAATAAATACATTAAAATCCATGTTATTACTTCCATGATGAATATTAGAAAAAGATGGAGAAAATCCAGAAATAGAGAGATCACCACATATATGATTCATAAGCTAAAAAGGATCAGTAAAGAAGTAGATATAGCTTGCAAAAAAAAAGATCAAATAAATATGAAATTCATAGTCCTAATTTTGGAATCAACATGCAAATGTAAAGTGAAATTTACAATATAACATAACATACAACTATATTGAGGGATATGGCTTCAGTATTGCACTAATTTTGATCAAAGGGGTCCATTTTTTCACAATAGCAAGATTCTCCTTGTGTTTTTCAAGCATATGTGAAATTTTTCAACTTTTATGGTAAAATTTTGTGATAAAGTTAAAGATATGTCTGGTCAACTAAATGCGTGCATGTTTTTTGAATTTTCTCCTAAATAGATATATAAATGGGTTTGTAGCTAAAGTAGTCCACATGAAAGTTAGGCAACAAGGATTATTAACAGGGAAATACAAAGAATGCATAAAAAGACTTATGAACTTTTTCCATGTCCTCTAAAACTTGGTAACTTATATGACCATTTTATAATGCATATTAAGTTTAACATGATGTTAACTGCATATGCAATGGATGACTTTGATATGATGTTCTCTTGAGTATAGTCTGGAAATTGTTTCTCGTTAACCTTGTGAAGTAGTTTGGAATTAGCACTTATTCTTAATTTTGACAGTAGTATGCTCTATGAGCTTATACCTGAGGAAGAGATGTCAGGTAACAGAAGAAACAAAATCATGAGTATGTACACATTGTGGCTGAGCTCATTTTGAAAAACAGCTATCCAGCCTCAAGTTAATAACTTCTTGAAGGGTTCCAATCGATTGATCATCTAAATATAATCTCAATTATTAAAGAAAATAGTTAAAGCTTTTGATGAGCAAGCTTCTAGATAGTCAAAGTGAGTCGCTTTACTTTTTAGTACTTGTGTAGTATGTTTTTCTTACAATTGATCTTGGTATCTCTAGTTGATGACCTTGAAGCCCACTATAGAGTATACTTGTTAATACATCTACCTCTAGTGTTATTCAATTGTTTTGAGAGAATATGACATCTTTTTAACAAGGAAGACATGGCAAAGTTTTGCCTCTTTGTGACTGGAAGTCAACATAATCATTGATCAATTTTAACCTGCAGTGATCTTTTAACTAGTTAATTGAAATTTTTATTTATTACCTGCATTGGTCTTGTGATATCCTTTGGTAAGAAAATTGAAGCTAATTGGTGTACTCAACTGCTTCAAAGTTACCAGTTTCTTGTACCATTGGCCACTGAATGACATTTTTGGGGTAGCTATGAAGTCTAAATTTGCCTTCTGCCCTTCCAGTAAGTAGGCAAAGTTGACATGGGTCAACTATGGAACGGATCTACCATTTGTCAAGTTGTTGGGGTCTAACTAGTCAACTAGCCTTGTGGCACGTCCATGTAATCAACTGCTTTGAGTTACTTGCTTCATGGACCATCGGCTACTGAATGACATGTTTAGATCAACTATGAAGTGTAAACTCATGTTGTACACTTCCAATGAGCAAGCAGAGTTTACATGGGTCATCTACAGAATGAATGTGTCCTTTGTAGAGTTACTGGCATCTAAACAATTAATTAGTCTTATGGCACATTTGTGTTGCAGTCAACATTGATCCAAGATGACTTGAGAACAGTTGTAGACTAAGTTGGACTCTCTAAACATTGACCTAGAGTTTTGTATGCTTCATATGGCTTTCCAAATTGATTTCATGTTCTAACAAGATATGACATGAAAAACTACCTATTCTTTGATAACTGACTAAAATTTGGTTGTATATGAAAGAATTGTCTTTAACATGATCAAACACTACAATTTCAAATATTTAAAACACTATTAGACATTATCTCTATGTTTAAATTGATGAATATATTAAAATTTTGACCCAATTGACATAACTTTGCACTATGGATATTTCTTATTACCCTCTATCTTATGTCATGGTTAGTTATGTGAAATTAGAAAGTTTTTCAAGTCATATTTATTGATGAGGGAGTTTATTTTGTAATCTTTTCATCTGTTGCTCTTTTAACAAATGTTACTTAGTCCATAGTTTTGGTTACATAAAGGTTCCTTCCTATGATAGTTTGTTTAATTTGAGTCCCAAAAGACTGAATGAGGATAAAACCTCTTGAAGAAGCCCAAATGTGGAATTCATCCTTATTTAGAAGAAAAAAAAAAAATTAAATTAAATGTGTACAACAAGAAATTAGTTAAACATAATACATAGAATATTAAAACTTCATTTTGATTATCAAGCATCTTTTTATACTGATCTAGATCAAGTGATCAAGGGCCATTCACTATCATCATGGGTTAGCAGCTTCTAGGTGGCAAGCTTCTAGGTGCTCTTAGTATGATCGTGGGTTGGGCTAAGATGAATTGTGAGATTGTTTTTACATGCATGATTGATTTGAGATTAGGTTTTTTGCATGAATTTACTGATAATGAGCTGATAGGCTTAGATGTATATTTGGCATAGGTTTTTCTGTGGTGAGCTGATATCTCTAATATGGATTTGGCATGGATTTGCCTATGGTTAGCTTATATGGTCAAATTTGATATAGCATGGATTTGCCTAGTATTGAATCAAAAAGTGATTCAATTGTTTTACCATTTCATCATTTATTTATGCATAGTGATAGCATGGATTATCCTTACATGGATACCTGTTGATTTTACATGTACTAATGTTGTACATGGGTGAGATTTTGTTATGCTAATTGTGATATGTATGATCCTAATTTAACTTGGCATGAATTTTTCCTACTTAGTGATTTGATATATCAATAGATGGATATTACTCTTATGATGAAATCTTGGGGATGAATTTCTTGCTTGAGTATCATGATATTATTAATTGTAATCAAAAGAGGGTTACATTTGTCTTGCCTAGTAGAGTTCATTTTTGTTTCTCCACCATAGAGGATTATAGTTGCCCGCAAGTCCATGTTGGCTACAAATGCCAAGAAGACTATAGTAGGTGGATGGTGACCATGGTGAGTCATGATGCTGATGTCAGTATTGAATCCATTCCACTAGTAAGGAAATTTGCAGATATTTTCCCTGATGAATCACAGGGCTTATCTTTAAGGAGGGAATCAACTTTGCTATTGACCTTTATCCTAGTGTTTCTCCTATTTCAATTGCTCCACATGGAATGGCACACTGAGCTTATGTATTGATTACCAGCAATTGAACAGGGTGATGATCAATAACAAATACCCATTGCCAAGGATTGATGATCTATTTGATTAGCAGAGGTGATCTACTTATTTTTCTAGGATTGACTTGTAATTTAGATACCATCAACTACAAGTAAGGGATGAAAATATCCCTAAGACAACATTCAAAACTCGATATAGTCATTTCAAGTTTATAGTGATACTTTTTGGGTTAACAAATGCTCCAACAGGGTTTATGAGTCTAATGAATTGAATCTTCCCCCCTTATTAGGATCAAGTCATTATCATGTTTATGGATGACGTGTTGATATACTCGAGGTCTAAGGAGGAGCATAAACATCATGTGTATATTGTATTACAGTTATTGAGGGAATACTAGCTATATGCAAAACTTAGTAAATGTGAGTTTTGGGAAATAAAGGTAAATTTCCTTGGTCATATAGTTCCTGTTGATGGGATTTTAGATGAACCATCAAAGATTAAAGTGGTGCTGAGTTGGGAAAGACCAAGGAACATGATCGAGATCAAGAGTATCCTTAGGTTGGAATGTTACTATAAGGGATTTGTGAAGGATTTCTCATGCATTACAATATCCAAGAGAAGGCTTATGAAAAAGGGTGTGGCATTTGAAAGGGACGATTCATGTGAGCAATCATTTCAGGAGCTAAAGAAATGACTAACATCGGCACCTATGCCTATCATTTTTAAGAGAGGTGTGGGTTATGTTGTGTAGTGTGATGCCTCACGCTTAGGATTGGGACATGTCTTAATGCAAGAAGGAAGAGCAATAGCATATGGTTCTCATCAGTTGAAGCCAAGTAAGAAGAAATACCCCAATCACGACTAAGAGTTGGTAGCAGTGGTGTTTGCATTAAAACTCTAGAAGCATTATTTGTATGGTGAAAGGTTTGATGTCTTCACAGTAAAAGTTTGAAGTACATCTTTACTTAGAAAGATTTAAATCTGAGGCATATTAGATGGGTTGAATACTTAGAGAACTTTGATTTCACACTTCAGTATCACCCATGAAAGGCTATCATTGTTGCATATGTACTAAGTAGAAAGTCTGGAGATTTGATGGCAAGACTTCTAGGTTTCAAATGGAAGGAATGTGAATCGTTGACTAGGTATGACTTGCACATTGGCTCATCTGAAAATTGTACATTTTTATGTCAAATGATTTCCCAACATGCTATACTACAAAATGTCTTGCAGGCTCAGATGGATCACGATGAGGCTAAGAGTATTAGAGTCCAACTAGAAGACGGTGACAGTATTGAGCATTGGACCATTGACTCTTTTGGTGGGTTACAGTATCTGAGTAGACTTCTAATATTACCATTTGATGACATCAGGAGACAATTGTTGAGTGAGCTGCACCGATCTAAGTTTTTGATATGTCCTAGCATAAAGATGTATCATGACCTCAGGAGACACTTTTTGGGGAAAGGCATGAAGAAGGACATTGCTTAGTTTGTTGCTTAATGTTTGACATATCAGCAAGTTAAAACAAAACATCAAAAACCTACAAGATTACTACAACCTTTACTAATGGCAAAATGGAAGTGGGAGTACATTACCATGGATTTTGAGGTAGGTCTTCCACGTGGTATGCAAGGTTGGAATAGCATATCGATGATTGTTGATAGATTGACCAAGTTAGCACACTTACCACTAGTGAAGGTTGCTGAGTCACTCAAGACATTGAGTCAACTATATGAATGTGAGATTGTAAGATTACACGGGGTACCTGTATCCATTGTGTCAGATAGAGATTCCAGGTTTACTTCTTAATTCTAAAATGGATTGGAGAAGTTGCTTATTGTTTGGCCTTGACTCCACAGTTATTGTAGATTCACTATGTTTTCATGTGTCAATGTTGAGGAAGTATGAGTCAAACCCTTCTCATGTTCTTGACTAGATAGATCTTGTCATTCAAGAGGATGTTTCATATAAGGAGAAATTGATGCAAGTAGTTGATCAAAGGGAACAAGTTTTTTGCTAAAAGGTGATACCACTTGTAAAAGTAGTGTGGCAACATTATGGAGTAAAAGAAGCCACATGGGAGCTGGAGTTGGAGATCGAGCAAAAGGTACATAGAACTATTTGACTGAAGTATTTTCACAAATTTTGAGGACAAAATTTTTTTGTGTGGAGGAAGTGTTACCATACACATGTCCAAAAATTAGGCTAAAGATGAATTAACTTATTAATCTTCTCAAATTTAAAGAAACAAAACAACTAAGGTAGGATTGAGCAGGTGGGCCCTGCATGAGTTCAGTCGTAAATTGAACGCAATTTAGAGTAAATTTTAAATCCTTAGAACTTATTAAATTGTATATCTTATTAAGGATTAAATGACTTGAAATTTCATTCTAGAATCATAGCAAATTTCAAGGAATTTGCTTTAAAATAAATTTTTTATCACTAATCAAGTAATTAAAAACATTGAAATTTAATGATGAAAGGTTGATTATTAGATTGCACTCGATGAGAGCTTTCCAACAACACTAAGAATGCATGGAACGGAGATCGGGACCTAAAAATCCAAAAGTTTTACAAATGAAAAAGCAGGGTCCAAATTGATAAGGGCACCCCTACGTTGATTATTTTGACAAGGTGAGTTGGGAAGTGAGTCTACACGTGGGCTTCAGACTCACCACGTGACTCATCTATCTTCTTCCCCTCTCCATGTGTCTATAATAGGAAAAAATAGGGGAAAAGCCATCTTTTCCCCTACCATTTATCCTTCTCCCTCACCCAATTGACCGAAAATTTCTTTCCCAACTGATCCTCTTCTCTGGCAAGACCCAATGACAGCATCTCCTCCCACATTGGTGAGTAGTAACTCCCTCTTCCTTCTCCGATACCACATAGTCCCTCCCATTCCTCTATTTCCCCCACCGATCATCACTCTCTCCGATCACCTCCGCTCCAGTCACCTTCTCCAACAACAGTGAACTTTTTTGGCGAACCCTTAAAAATTAGAAAAAAAAAATAATTTGTGATTTAGATAAATCACACTTGATCTTATCATCCGTGAAGATGGATTATCGATCAAGAATCAATTAGTCCTTGAATTTTCAATCCAAAAACTTGAGAGTGCAAAGGGAAAAACAAATATCTTAGCATCTGATCGTTAACAACATGATCAGAAGGTAGATCTGTCAAAAATGTGACTTTAGTTACACATAAATAATGAATCGTAATAGAAATGACAAACCAATTATGGACTAGTTGATGAAAGATCTGATCTGATCATCCAAAACTTGATCGGTGATGATCGAAGGTTAAGAAAGTTTATCAAACCATGGATTATGGTTAACATCATTGAACTACTAAATACTTACCTTAAATGATGGGAATTGAAACTTCTAGAGGTACACACTTTATCTAGACCATCGATTTAAGATCGATGGTGCTGATCTAAGTAGATAGCGACCAATTGGTGTCCTAATCGTAATCTAGATATCAGAGATTATATCAATGAATTGTAAGTAGAGATCCTAAAGTAATTATAGTAATTTACATAGAATTATGAAATTCACTTTGAACTGGTATTCTCAATTCAAGTTTGGAATCCTATCTGAACGACATTGGTAATTGAATTGTGAATTGTACCGAGAGTGCAGGTAAGGACCCTAAACCATTCTTTATCCTTAAATTCTTATTAATATATTCACCTGAAATTAACGTTATGAATGTGTAGAATAAATCGATTATCATATTGGTTGAATGGATGATATAAATTGCAATAACTTATTGAAATTGTCATGTGATATTCTGATTAACTATACTTAACTGTTATGATGATGAAAATTGTGATAAAATGGTTAATCCCAAGATAGTAAACCCTGAGGACTATTTAGTAACTATGATGATGCCTTTTAAGATGGTAAACCCTAAGAGAAAGGGCTACCTAGTTAATTGCAACTAAGATGTAACTGCCCAAGATGGTAAACCCTGAGGAATAGACTATCAGTTATTAAGCCTCCCAAGATGGTAAACTCTGAGAAAAAGGGCTGCCTAGTTCCTTGAAATCACAATGGAGCAACCCAAGATGGTAACCCTGAGGTATGAGCTGTCAGGTATTGAGCCTCCTAATATGGTAAACCCTGAGGGAAAGGGCTGCCTAGTCTTTTGGGATCATAGTGGAGCCACCCAAGATGATAAGCCTTGAGAGATGAGCTAGTTGATGAGTCTCCCAAGATGGTAAACCCTGAGAGAAAGGGCTACCTAATTGATTGCAACTATGATGGAGTTGCCCAAGATAGTAAATCCTAAGGGAACCTGACATTGGAGCCGCCCAAGATGGTAAACCCTAAGGGAAAGGGCTACCTGGTTCTTTGGAATCATGGTGAAGCCGCCCAAGATGGTAAACCTTGAGGGTCTGGTTGCCTTATGTATGATACTCATAGTGGGCCACCCAAGATGATAAACCTTGAGGAGACGATTACTTGATGAGTGTAATGATGTCATACTTACTTATAGTTGTTGAGGAAATAATAAAATGAAATATATTCCTCTACAGTTTTATTTGAATGCTATGCTTATGGTTTTACAGTTTGAAATTAGAATAAAGTTTATAACTTTGTTACTTGTCTATTGAAATGGAAAAGAATGTCCTATGGTTGGATATGAGTGGGGAGTTGGTATTGCATGGGTTTAATTGCATGCTTTGATTTGTCTTGTGGTTGGACATGAATGGGAAGTTGATATAGCATGGGTTTATTTGCATGATATGATTATTGCTTTACAGTTTGAATTTGGAATAAACTGTGTTTCTATTCTAATACTAATATGTTATATCTAATAATACATGCTACTTACTTTGTTGATTACCTATTAAAAAACGAAAATAAATGTTCTATGGTTAGATAGGAATGTGCAATTGAGCTTAGCTCAACAAGAATGGTAAGATATGCATGGCTTTAGTTTTTTTTCCTTACTAGACTTCACAGCTCACCATATTATTTTTCAGGTACTAGTCAAGCTGATAAGGAAAGACTCTTGATGGAAATGAATGAAGCCTAACTAAGTGATGATGTCACATTTTGCACTATATATGTATGTTGGTGATGAGTATGAGCTATGTTCTACCATTTGATTTTGATGAGTAATCCTATGCATCTATTTCTAACATTCTGTATATTTTATGTTGATGATGTGTGTATAGGATTTAATTAAAACTTCTAATTAGCAAGCAGAGGTTTTTGTAATTTACTGTGATGAATTGTGTGTAGACTGAGTCTCCTATAAATGTTTTAGAATTATTATACTGTCTATCAGGTGAATCACATCGCGTACATTAAATGTGTAAGTCTAAAAAATAGAAGAGACTCTGCCTAAATTTTGGTAGAATTAAGCAGTTAAAATTTCTATTATATAAACTGTGACTTGCACAGGACAAGTGGATTTAGCTCTTATGATACTTCCACTGCAATATGTGAAGAAGAAAAAAAACCACGGGATTGGGTAGCAACAAGTAGCCAAACAATCCACAACCATATCGCATTTGCTGCATATTTGCTATATAAAATGTGGGTTTGCCCCAAGTTCTTGGTGCTTCATTTGAGGTAAAATCATTGTAAGGTTTCGGACAAGGGTGAAAAATGCAGAGGAAAAAAGGGCTTAGGGTAGAGAGAGGCATAAATGAGAGTATTTGGTCTCAAAATAAGTTGAGACTCTGGTTTGGATATATAAGGAACCAACTGGTCATAGATTCAACTTCCATGACAAGCTTGGATATGCACCACCCCCTTCAAAAAAACAAAAAAAACAACCCAACGGTCAATGGTTAGACCATTAATGTATGGGTAAAGGAGTTCCAAAGGTTCTATGGTCCAACCATTTTATGTCACCTTCCTAGCGAGATGCTTGGCTTCAGATCGGAGCCAACTATAGATCCCGAGGATTGATAAGAAAGCAGTATATTTAGGCTTTCCGCAACTATCTGTTCAACTTGAGACAGTCCAGTTTTCATGTTGCTTACCTGTTAGATCGATACTCTTAATTAGTAAACTCTTGTGCCAACATTTTGATGTTTCATGATTCTCATCTTGTTAGTTCCTTTCTGCGATTGTTCATTATTGCCATCTGATATGCAATGTCCACCGAGTAGCATTATGCCTCTGAAAAGAGTAAAAGAAGGAAAGTGGAAAAGAGGCGTAAAAGGAGACTCCATGTTTTCATTCCTCTCATTGATCAATAAGAGTCCAAACTACATCGTTATTTCATGCATTTATAACTTACTAGCTCAAGTAACATCTAAGTTAACCCAAGCTTTTAATGATGCATTCATTGCACCGTCTATTCCCAAATACCGACCTCAATGAACCCATCCTCCGTAGCACAGCCCCTGAACATTCCATTGGTATTGAACCCATAAGCCACCTCCCCATCTTTCGAAACAGCAATGAGGCCCGCCTGGCCTTCATCCATCCTTTCCTTAATTACATAATTGACAGCATCTTGAAGATTAGCACCTCTATATTCCATAACCGCTGCAACATCTCTAGCTAGAGTGCAGCGAATGATTGCTTCACCTTCACCAGTGCAAGAGATGGCGCAAAGATTACAAGCGTAAGTCCCTGAACCTATCAAAGGTGAGTCTCCAATTCGGCCAGTCATCTTATTCATTAGGCCACCCGTGGAAGTGGCTGCTGCACATCGGCCTTGCTTGTCCACCACCACACACCCGACAGTCTCTTGGGAATATACGCTTATTGGGAGGCCGTTCATTTGCAAGGGACTGTCTACCATCACTGCGGGACCCGCGCCCGCACTGCAAGTGTCTGTGGGGACTCGGTAATCAAACTGTTCATAGTAAAATATAATAACATGTTAGATGGAATAGTGATATCATGCTTACCGCAAGTATAATTAGGAGGTTAATGTACTAATGGAGACAGGCAAAATGCTATTTTGATTCTTGTTTCTAGTCATTGAAAGCAAGAATTAGATGGAAAGTTTGTCGATTATATTGGACCATAGGCCATAGCAAATATTAAGCTAAACTCTACTTCTCATATGGATCGAAATTGAAATCTAATTGCAAACAAATGGAACGTCGATGTGTCTCCGCCAAATTGTATATCTTCGACATTCTACTAGAAGGCCTCTCTCGAGCAGAATAAAAAATTCTTTCGGTAATATGGTGGGCCACCACTCCAACAATGATTTTTGTGACAAAGGGGATGTTGGAATTTGCTGCGAACCAAAAGCTGAAATCGGAAACAGAAGGGGTCCCGTGGAGCTTCAAAGTCAGACCAAATGTTCAGCTCCGATCTGGGCACGTTTCCTAGAAGATCTATACCATTCATTCGTTGTCTCAAACAACCGGGTAAACGTTCTTCCTAGGGATGACGGTGGCGTGGGGTGGGGCGGCGCCGGTTTTGAATTTACTTTCCCCACCCTGCCCATTAAGGGCCGGCTGACGGTGAAAAACCCACCTCGCCGATAACTACCTGAATTCAATTTATATGTCTGAATTCCATTTGACAATTGTCCTTATTTTTTAACAATAAATAATAAAATGTGGACATTTTTGGTATATGGACGCAGGCCGCCGGTTTTCCTCACTGCCCCATACCCATATCTGGTCGCAGAGATGCCAGTCACTGATTTCCTGCCCTGCCCCACCCGAGTATCCCAGCACTATTGACAGGGGATCAGGACCGTCGACATAAGGGGGCGCTCAACCTCCAGGATCAAAGTGTTGAACAATCAATCATTTGAACTTGGAGCCCTTGGTCCTCCTATAATATTCTAAAGGTAAAATGAAAACAAAGAAGAAAATTGAAGGATTGAACCTTTACCATGATGGTATTGGCTTCCTTGGCCAGCTTCAACATCCCCACGTTCTCCTCGGTAATGAAGAAATTATTGTCCACGAGTTCGACGCCCTACAAAAGCGCCCAACCAAAGGATGAGATACGTCAACCATTCTCTTTCCCCATCCTATTGACATCAACGCCCTTAACATTGACTAAATATAAACCAGAACCAACCTGTTGACGGGCAAACGCTTCTGCGCCGTCGAAGGCGAGGTAAGAATGGGGCGATTTTTCTAAAACAAGGCGGGCCAATGAGATGGGATTCTTCACGGTAGACAGACCCGAAACGGCACCACATCTCCTTCGGGGCCCATCCATGATACTCGCCTCCATCTCAACCGTTCCTTTCTCGGTCAGAGCAGATCCACGGCCAGAATTGAAAAGTGGGTCCGTTTCCAGTTCTCGTACCTGATAAAGGAGAGTAGAGACAAAGCACGTGAGTCAGCCGCATGTTATAGACTCTAAAGACTCTACCGACCAAAAGAGCAGCCATGCACTAAATAAACTTCCAAAGGGGTATCTACTTTAAGCAAGTTACTGTATATCTATATGTATAATAAACGGTTCGGGCATACTTTCCTTCTCAGATACATATTGTTATAAACAAATAAAGAAAGAAAGGAGGATTGAGCCGCATTGAAGACATGCTATACCCAAAACCTTCACCATTAGATTTATTTTTAACTCTCTAAGCCGTCTATATTTTAGAAGAATAGCGGTTAAGATGATCCCCCGGCAGACCTTTGGACATGGCCCATCTATGATGTGGTCGACAACTGGTTTGAATCACCAAACATGTACTTTTCACCTGCGCGTGTAAATCTTTACACCTTTACGCGTGCTTAATACACATGAACAGAGTTGGAGACTGCCGGCTAAAATATCAGAATTCCACCTTGCAAGCAGAAGCTGTAAGCAAATCATACTGTTCTAGTTCTAACGGCTACAGATGAATCTCGCGATTCTTGGACTGTTGTGGGACTCAGTATTCCCAATCATCCAAACCTTCCTCTGAGCGCGCAGTGATTCGCATACTTCATTAAATCCTCGACAAACTAGATTCATCCAATGACAGAGAACTTCTATCTATGAATCTTCTACAGCAAGTTTAACTAGATAAATGGCTCGGATCACTGAAGAAACTCGACACGAATTTTTGGCGTAATTATAAAACATGGACACTTAGCAATGATTTACGATGCTAATGGAGAATTTAAGACCCATGTAAAAGATATGTAAATAGTACAAGAAGGAAACCATGGTGAAATATATAACATGAGAAGATTGGAGAAAATGTGTCAAGAAAACATACGACGATTTCGACGACGTCAAGGGCCGGAAGACCGGAGCAAAGAGCAGAGATGCCCATATTGAGGCAGCGAGTGAGAAGACTTTTGGCCTCTTCTTGGCGTTCCTGGGGCAGATTTGGATCAATACCAGCCCCGCCATGAACAGCAATTGCCCAACCACCCATGTTTTCCTCTCGCTCGCGCTTCTCCTACTCTTTGTTTTCCCAAGGCCTCCTAACCGCCCACGCTCTCGCTCTATGGAGTTATTGGCACCCTCGACCCATTTATACGCCCTCCGGACTTCAAGCATCCGTATAAATTAGGCTTAATTGAGAGTTTAGAGTCCTCCACGTCTTTCCTATCTCGTCAGCCACTTGTTGTGGGATCCAGGACACTGGCCCCAGGAAACTGTGAAGCTGGATCCCGCTTGTACACCACCCAGCGCCCCAGTCCCCACTCCTACTTTGTCTTCTTTAAATGCGTCCATTAAATGGCAAATCGTAATGCAGGAAATATCTTGGACCCACCGACTTTTGGCTACCTCTTCTCGGAAGAGCCGCCCTTGAACGGCAAGCGCGCGTGGAACCTACTAATTTAGCGAACCATCCAATACTATCAATTGAGGAAAGCAAAAAGCTTTAAGTGAGGGCCCCCACATTTAAGGATCCAACAGGCGATGACAAGGTGTCTCCTCCTACCGCTCATTTATAGTGATTGAATGATCTAACGGATGGGATGTCTTAGGCGTTGGACATTGACCATATTGATTGTGAACAAGTTCAACAGTCACGATCAGACCTCTCTTGTGCGTGGGCTCACCATCCGTTTAGTTAGCCTCTGTCGTTCAAGGGGCTTATCAATCCAAGATCGAGATTCTAACCCGTACGCCCCGGCAAAGAGTAAAGGTTGGCCTAGTTGTTTATTCATCTTAACCATTTCGTAAGGAGCTGGGCTCAATTTCACGTATTGAACTGTTTCAGGCCGTTCGTTCTGATTCCTCAGATAACAAAGATGTCTGAGTGGTCGAAGTCTTGCAGCATCAGTATTGAACTGTTTCAGGCCGTTCATTCTGAAGCAGAGGATGATGTTGGTTGGGAGGATCCAGTGCAGAAGATATGTGGGCCAATGCAAATTATAGGTTTGGACCACCAAGGTGACAGGGCCCATATGTACTATTTGTAGCTGCAGTATGTCCTTGGATTTTAGTGTTACAGGAACTATATGATTCCTTCCCTAGCTGAGTCCTCTTTTATCAAGAGAATCTTGTCTGAAGGAGACTTATTGAATCAAGAAATGAGGAGGAAATCTAGTCGGGTAAGTTGTCTGGGGGAGTCACTCTCTCGAGATAACCACTTCACGTGAAACATAAGCAGTGCATTAGTTAGCATCTCGATGTAACAACACACATAGAATATATAACAGGCTAATGCAAGTACGATTGTCCATTTGTGCGGGGGCTTATTAAAAATGGATATTAAAGGAAAGACCATGTGGTGTGCGTTTATAGTACAGGTCTACCTACAATGTATGTGGTGAGATTTTGAACTTTCTGAGCCTTCCATTCTAACTATCTGAATAATTGAATTTTTTAAGAAAATGTTCGAATTTTAATATCTTGGGATCTTTTCCCAAAACAATTAAAAGTTCTTAGTACAAGTTTACGGAGTTATTTTATGTAAGCTCTGGTGAATACGTCGTCAAATTCTAAAATGTTATCCGTCAAAGTAGTTATAAATTCAAAGATTACGTCACATTCTTGTTTTGCTTTCTTTCCGAAATTTATCAAAATTTTCTAAATCTCTTCGGAGTTTTATAAATTTTCGTCTCACAACTTATTCCCAAATTTGAACTTTGTAAGTATGAGCTTATCTAGATAATCCCTAGAAAATGAGCTATTTGGATCAGCGAACTCTAAGTGACATTTGCCCTTTTTAATTGTATAAGCAATAAACAATGTAATTTTATGAGAGACGGAACATTTGAATCATTAAACGCTCTAGGGTTTAGAAGTAGGGTGGAGTGGGGTACTTGACATAGAATCAATTGTCCGATTCTTTTGCTCAGTGTTGGAGGCTGCATTTTAGCATGTGAGCATGTCCATGGGTCCCCCCGCCTTGATATACAAAAGGACAAAATGGTTTCACAAGTGGAGGCGTCTATTGGGTACTTTTAAGGGGCGGTAGAAAAGACGGTGGTCCTCTGCATGAAATCGAGTTAAAAATTGCTAAAGCTCGGACGATAACTTCTAAAAGTTAACTCCACAGTTCCAATGAAATTGGAGGATCTTTCAAATATGACAGTCTGCCTGTCGCAGCCATCTCTCTTTCCAGGCAAGTGTCCTCTACCCACGTACAGAGACGCATAACGTACCAAAGGCCAGTGACCCTGTACATAAATATTTGCTTGATTTTAACTTGCAAGAGAAGCATTTGGTTGATCCTATCGATGTAGGTCAATATATAGCTCTAAACACCACAGGTAGAGTAATAAGGCACGGAGCTTATGCTACCATTCAGCAACATAAACACATTTAGTTGGCCCTTACAACTACCTAATAAAGAGCCATCATTTTGAATGGAGCTAACAGATTGACGGTTCAGATGGGCGCCATTATATAAAATGGGGTTTGACGTAGTAACCCATTTTTGCACCTACCGACATATTTTAGTGCATGGCGGGGCCCAGCACCAAGAAAAAGAAGTTTCTGGTGGGACCCGGACATGGAATCTGGTCTGATATCTGCTTAGAAGAAAATAAAGTAATAAACTGAACCGGTGAAAAGTGTACCAGGAATCTCGCGCCATCCAGTTTTGGGGCCGTGTAAAGTGGTATTAAATTTAGGAATCTTGGTACTAATAAAGCAGCCTCACGTGAGATTTTAGAATCGCGAGGTCGCGGGAGTGCGCTTTAAAGGTAAGCAAGAAGTCCGTCATTTGGGAATAAATAGTGGGGAGGATATGAGAGATGAAGTGGACGTGATTAAGGTGTGACGTAGGGAGATGTGCATTGATTCGTTCAACGCAGGTGATGGGAAAATCAGATCCACGATAGTTGGATTACGAATATTTTACACTTTCCAGGCTTCTTTGTCTTTATCTGCCAACCACGCGTTAGATAAACCTGTGGAGTTTGTTTCGCAAGTCTTAGTCACCTTGGTCCCACCTTGAGCTTGCTGGTATAGAAAGTAGTAGGGTTTGAGAATCAGGGGGTGGTGGTCATACATGTTAATGCATGATACTCTTTTCTATCTTCTAGCTGTTTCTTGATTGACTATATAACTCTGACATTCATAAAAATTTCTAAATAATTGAAAATTTTTGACAAAGTTTTGAATTTTTTATGAACGAATCATAAGTTTCCACATTTTTTTAAGTCAAAGAAAATTTCAAGAAATTAACATGAGTTTTACATCACAAAACTCAAATTTTACAAATAATGTCAAATTCTCAAATAGTATTTATAAACATAGTTAAAATTCAAATGAAAAGCTTAAAAAGCATATATGAAGAATATTTTTTTAAATTTTTTACTAAAATTTTGAGAAACATTCATCAAATTTTATGAATCTTTTGTCTAGCCGATTTGTTCCCAAATTTGAACTTTGGCACTATGATAACTCGCAAAAGAACTACTAAGAGTACGGCGAATTTTAGACCTTTCTAAGAAGTGCCCCCTCAATTTTGCATGAAGGGCCCCCCCTTCTAACTATCATTATCGAGGCTAGTGTATCTCACTGCTCCATCATTGGATATTGTCCAAAGAAAAAAATCCTAAAGATTGGATGATTGTACATTCTAAAAATAGCTCATTTAGGAGTTTAATTAGATTGTTGTTTGCCATCACATGTCTCGCCCAATAGGCTGCAAAAAACTCGAGATCTCCCATAAAATGCACTTGGTCACAGGTTCAAGTTGCCGTTTGTCCTGTCTAACTGATGATTAAATTTAGGAGAGTGCATGAGTGCAAGTGTGCGTGTGATTTGTTTCTTAATTCTAAGGGAGATCTAGATTTGATGATTAAATTTATCTGACGAAGTGGATGTGATTAAGGTGTGAAGGAGCGAGACGTGCATTGATTCATTCAACTTGCAAGTGACATGAACATCAAATCCACGATGGTTGGATTATGAATATTTTACACTTTCCAGTCTCCCTTGTCTTTATCTACCAACCACGCATTAGAGAGACTTGTGGAGTTTCTTTCGTGAGTCTTAGCCACCTTGGTCCCACCTTGAGCTTGTTGGTATGGAAAGTAGTAGGGTTTGAGAATAAGGCGGTAGTGTTCGTACTTATTAATGCATGGTACTCTTTTCTGTCTTTTGGCTGTTTTTTTATTAACTATCTCACTTCGACATTCATAAAAATTTCTAAATAATTGAAATTTTTTTACAAAGTTTTAAATTTTTGATGAACCAATCATAAGTTTTCACATTTTTTAAATTCAAAGCAAATTTCAAGAAATTAAGATGAGTTTTACATCACAAAACTCAAATTTTACAAATAATTTGTCAAATTCTCAAATAGTATTTATAAACCTTGTTAAAATTCAAATGAAAAGCTTAAAAAGCATATATGAAGATTTTTTCTTTTTACTAAAATTTTGATGAACATTTGTCAAAATTTATAAATATTGTCTAGCCGATTTGTTCCCAAATTCGAACTTTGGAACTATAATAACTTCGAAAAGAACTACTAGGAGTATGACAAATTTTGGCCCTTTTCAAGAAGTGCCCCCTCAATTTTACATGAAGGGGTCCCCCTTCTAATGATCATTATAGGGACTTGCGTATCTCACTGCTCCATCATTGGATGTTGTCCAAATAAAAAAAATCCTAAAGATTGGATGATTGTGCATTCTAAAAATTGTGCATTTAGGAGTTTAATTAGATTGTTGTTTGCCAGCACATGTCTCGCCCAATAGGTTGCAAACAACTCAATATCTCCCTTAGAATGCACTTAGTCATAGGTTCAAGTTGCCACTTTCCTATCTAGCTGATGATTAAATTTAGAAGTGTGCATGAGTGCCAGTATGTGAGTGATTTGTTTTCTAGTTCTTCACTTGTAATATAAACAAAAATTAGTTTGTTGTTACAAAAAGTTTGTAACCATCAGTTTCTTGTGAATCCAAATATTGTATTGTTTGAACAATTAGATTTGCAAATCAATGAAATGAATGGGCCATATCATCCCAAGGTTACACAAATTTTGTAACCATCTGCTTCTTGTGAACTTGCATATTGTTTGAACAACTAGATTTGCAAAGCTGGAGCAATGAGACAAGGTGTATCCCTTTCATGCAAAAGTGAGGGCTGCTTCTAGGTAAGTGTCCTATAAGGCCTTCCAGGGAAGAGATGGAAAACATAAACACTTGATCCTTTCACCTAGAATCTACTTTTGGAGGCCACGCCAGAGGGAAAAATAGACAAAAAGTCAAGATAAACACATAGGATAAATATATAGGTAAGAATATGAATTCTTAGCAAACAAGACTATCTTCAATTACAAGATGATAATCAAATTCCATCATAGAAACTAGGACCATCTTAAATCAGCCAGATCATTGTACCATTTATGCATGTGGGAAATGAGTGCATTATTTGATAATATTGCATCTTATTGGTGATCTCTTAGCACTAAGCAACCTCAGAGGTAAGCAATACAAAGAGTATATTGCCGCCTCTACGTTATGAGTTTCAGACCTTCTACCAGAGTGATTTCCTAAAAAGTTTCAGCATGGAAATGATTTATCAATATTAAATTGAGGGAAAAAATAATATCCATTTATACGCCCCATTGCAATGAAACATTATATTTCAGTTTCCTAAATGAGCAATGAATTAGAACTTCAAATGTGTCAAGCATTCACAAAAAGAATTAATTCATATCTTAGCAACAAATCAAAATATGCCATATTAGAGACAATTTCTGTAATAACCCCAATTTTTATGAATATATTTGAATTATTGAAAGTGAGAAATTGAAAAATTAAAAACAGAACTAGAAATTGAAGTTCTGAGAAAGTCCTTTTTATAGAAATGGAATCAGGAGTTAAGATATGAATGCTTGGAATATACTCAAAAAATTGAGTCCAGTGACTATAAGTACACTAAATTCTGAGTTCGGATGAAAAATCTGTAATTTTCCTGATTTTTGAATAAAAAGGAAAAAATAGTAATTTTACTTTTTAGTGGGGCTTACAAAGTTAGGTATGGACTGAGGTCAGCAATGATGTAAGTCATGCATCAGCCAACACTCAGTTGCAAGTAGAGGCAATGGAATTTCTACTCCTCATTTTAATATTTTTTTTTGTGGATTTTATATAAAATATTTAAAAATTCCAAAAATGCCTATAAATAAACAAAAAAAAATCATAAAATTCTCAACGAAATTCCCTATTTCCCCCTTTGATCATAGTCTCTCCCTCCTCTTTCGCCCTCTTTTTTCCTATTTTCTCCCATTTTCTCTCTCCTCTCTCTTCACTGAAAGAGCATCACCAGAAACACCCCCAATGGAATATTCTCCTAGATCCATCGAGAGCTTCCACAAAAGCGTCATCCCCAACTAGTAGGGTTTCTGCCCAAAAATGCTAATTGAACTAGACATGACAACTGAGACATCAGATGAATGATCAAAACCGTTAATCCTCTCCAGCATAACTTTCTACCCTACATTGTGTGACGACCCGGGTTTTCCCATGCATTTTTAAATGCAATATCTAATTCTTAAGGTGGGATGCATCCCTATTTGAAAACCATTTTATAAAAACCATGCAATGCAGCGAAAAATCTTTTGTTTTTAACTCATTTTGAAAACCCCTAGTGTCATTTGCTATCACAACAACCAAAGTAGTTTTTGAAAATTTCAGAAATCATAAATTTCTTCCCAGGTCTATCCAGTCACAGCTCACAACCCAACTGTAAATAAATACAAATACATGTCCAAAGGGTAGAGTGTTTACTTACATGTATAATTGTCTCCTTTTGATTTTTCTTGCTCGTAATACTAACATTTCCTGAGGCGTCTTCTACTCGTCAATGGAGCTATCCTGAAAAATGTTGAGGACTGGGTGAGTATATCTATACTCAGTAGAAGTCTATCACTACTAGTTTTACAATGCATGCTATGTTTAAAATCATATGCTCTTTAAAACATGTGCATGTTCGAACAATCATGTTCAATATCGATATAAAAAACCATTGTCAAATTGGAATATTGACGACTTAAAGAATCGCATAATCCAAGTCGATAGTATCATATATATTTATATCATAAACATAATGATATGCATAAGATGCTCAACTGAATCCAACTCATGGATATATGGTATGGTCGACCAACCTCATGTCATGTCATATGCAATGCAAGTAAATCCACGAAAACATAGGGCCCACTATGCCCATGACCTCGCCGCCATGTGGTCCCCGGGTACCTGAGGACACTCGGTCATAGCCTCCACGGGGCATATGACACACGACCCAGTGCCGTGACACCAGTGGTAGCCCCCTGTACCACATGCAGTCGACGTAGGGACATGCCCTTTTTGGGCATGGTTCTCATTCCACCTAATAGTGGTAGAGGCTAGGAGGCCATCCCAGACCTCTCAGCATAGCGCCCACGAGCTTACTAGCCCAAATCATATACGATCAAACAAGCAAAAACCTCTTTTTCAAAACCTGTCCTATTTGGGTCCCTCACAATTGCCTGGCCCTCACAACTACCTACCCAGCGTCTTTTGGGCACTCCAGCGTCTTTTGGTAACCCTCAAGGACATGCAATTTTTCAAAAACTCAATGCTCACAAATCATGCAATATATGCAATTGTTTGCAAAACATGTCTATGCATAATGTATTTGTCATATGCATGCTGAATTCGTTTATAAGATTAAGTCATGCTGAATTCATTTATAAGATTAAGTCATGTAAAATAAGTCATATAACTTAAACTTAAAACATGCATTCTCAAAACAATCATGGGTTCTTTTAAAAAGTCTAGTAGCGATAGAGCACCTACCTCGAAGTCTCCTAGAGTCGTGTCCTTCATCACTCAACCCGTCCCTGGGTCTCATTTATAAACTCCTAGATATGAATGGATACAAGGAGTCCTTATCAATTTCGATCTATTTTTAGAAATTAGATAGCTAGATTTGCCTTTAGGGTCCATGGGTCCTTGCCTAATTCATTATCAGGCTAGATCCTATGATATGGATCTACTATTCAATGGTTAACTCTATAAATTATCCTCTGATCCTAACTTTATAGTCTCATTAGGTCCGCGTGTCCTAGTTCCCAAGACACCCGTGCATCCTAGTTGAACCGCGACCGCCTCACGTGCTTGCGCGTCCAAAAGCTATGCCAGGGACCGCGTTTTGCACGCGCACATGCATGCTCAAGCGATGCACATCCTGGATGGCATCGCACGGACGCACCTTTGGTGTAGCATGGCGCGTCTCAGCTCCTAGGGCACCTCGTGCATCCCGGTTGAGCCAGGACCCGTGCCCCACGTCGTGCGTGCACCCAAAGGCCGCACCATGGACAATGTACGCATTGTCGTACACCTGGAACCCGTCCCAGGGACCTTGTCCTAGGCGCACGTGAAGCATGGCGTCCCTAGGACGCCTTGTTCGTACAGAGCCGGTGGGAACCGGCTTCGTCGTTCTCCAACTGGGAAAAGACCATATCCAGCATGGATCTGGCCTGGGGGAAGCAAAACGAAGAGAAAGGGAAAGAGGGGCTTACCTGGGTAGCTGGGGACGCCCTCCTTCGGGTGGTGCGGCTCCCTCTTTCCAACTAAAAACCCTATGTTCGCTAGAAATCGTGAAGAGGAAAAGCCCCAATGTCGAGCAAGATCGGAAAAGAGAAGAGAGGCGAATGGGGAGACAGGTAAAAGAATGGCCAGCCTGACTCGGGCCTAGCCGTTGCCGGAAATCGCAGGGAAACTGGGTTTCGATTTTTGCCTGAAACCCTAGTCCCAAATGATCGAAAAAATCATGTTTTGGAGAGGGGGAAGATAGGGCTTTTTATAGCCTTGCTATTGCGGTGGCAGAAACCTCTGGAAATAGGACTTTTGTAGAAGTCTAGAGGAAGAACAAGAAGATGGGGTGCCGTTATCAAAACAGCCCCTGCGTTTTCTGTCTTTTTCATTTTTTGTTTAAATTACAGAAATGCCCCTAATCTTTAAACGACCATAACTTCTTCATACGAACTCCGTTTTCGGCATTCTTTGAGGTATTGGATTCCATTTTTCGAGTAGAATCTAATGGTATCAAGTTTCCTTACAAATTCTTTCGTTTACTATTTTAAATAAAGTAAAACATTCAACAAAGTTCATTTCCTATAGAATGCCCAATTCAATAGCATAAATTGCTCGGGGCATTACACATTGAGTGAAAGATCCACCAGTGAAATCACTAGAAAACATGCATTGTATATCACCACCGGCACTGTTATCTTCTCTAGCATGGATTTCTAGTTTTCGGCAAGTTTTTCTTCTTTGGACACTTCCAGGTAGGCCATCTCAGTCCCCCTCTTCATTCTTTGGTAGTTTTACAAGTGATTAAGCCGCCAAGTTGGTTTTTCCGACAAGGTTTTCAAGTAAAATCAGTACCGCTAAATCAAGCCTGGAAATCCATCGAGGACTCTGATGGAAAATCTGAGCTGTCCAATGAATTCAGTAGGTCCAAAAGCCTTAAGAAACATGATTACAGGAAGTTTTCGATTTCATCTAGACCCTTGATATGAAGAAAGATGATCTGATAGTACAGAATCAATTTGGATCATTTAAGGTATCTGAAAATTTAAAATTCAAATTCTAAAGTTAATATAACTCCAAATTAGAATCTAAAAGATTTATTGGATTTGTATTGATGAGTAAAATCTACTGAACTTATAAAATTTAGGGTTTTAGTATTGTTTATGTTAATCCATAGCCAAAAGCCATACTAATAAGGTTGGAACATATTCAAAATGACCTTAAAAGGTTGATTTGATCCATTAGATGGATTCATAACATCCCAAAACCTCAGAAATACCTGCTACAGTAAAAAAAAAATTTGGATATTTGGATAAAAAATTAGATTGAATCAATCTGCACTGCTAAAATTGATTTGAAAAATTAAAATTTCAATTCAAAGCTCAATTTAACTCCAAATTAAGATAAAAAAAAAGAACCATTGAATTTGTCTTGATGAGTAAAATCTACTAAACCCATAAAAATAAAGATTTAAGTACTGTATTTTTCTGTTAATTGAAAAATATATTACTAATCTCCTTGATTAGTGAGATCAAGGATGATCAAACTTTATGGATGGGATATATTGATGATCTAGTGATGAGATTACATGAAATTGTGGGCCAGATGTGACAGAAATATGAAAAATTAAGATATAGACCCTTAATTGGATGAAAACCCTAGATCTAAAGAATGGAATTAGATCTAATCATTGGATCAAGATGGAAAATTGTGATATGCTTAGTTAAAATCTGAATTGTTAATTTCTAGTTTAATTATCCCTGATTTAATAGTAGATTTACTTGATTAGATTTATTTTTATGATTTAATGTTCATGTTAAGTAAATATGAAAAATTACATGAAAAATCATCAAAGATGTAATTATTTGAAATCTAGATTTACTTTCATGATACAACATATGGATGACATGAAATTAATCCTAGTAAGGGCCACAGTAATTAGTAAAAGATAAGGAATAGAATTCACCCTCATTTCCTTAGCCCATTTAGGAGAATAATAAACGTCCATGAATGACATTGTCTATATTCATAGACATAAGTTAAAATCAAGTAGAAAAGGAACTTAGGGTAAAAGAACTCATAAGAACCTTGTAGAAGATAAGATTTAGTGCCATTCCAGTGGACTCTGAACATTGTGGTTATAAGGGGTATATAAGATCCAAGTGATCTTCCCTCGCCTTTTGTTGACTTTTGTTGAGGTTTAAATGCCCCCTTATATGAGGATTATATTAACCAGTTTTTGAGTAGAATTTAACTGGTAAGCATTAGTCAAATCTGACATAAGGAGGAACAGTCTAAACTTCAGAAGGAATAAATAATTTTCAACCAGTAAAAGACTAACTAGTTGAGTATTAATAATAAGAACATAAAAAATTAGGAATTTATCAAACAAAATCAATTATTAGATCTTAAATGATCAAGAACAATAAAAGAAATAATTATAAATTTAGAAAAAATTCTTGAATTAGGATATAGGTTTTAGATAAAATGTAGATCAATGGTAGATGATCTAAACCCTTGATCAATATGATTCAAGGAAATGAAAGAATACTAGATCCTTAATATTAAGGCACAAGAATGAAATGATCAAACAAATCCTGAAAGAGGATAGATATAATAAAAAAAAGATAAATATAAGATCATTTAAAATTATGATAGATAATAACAGTATGTATGAATTGACAGATTTCATATGTTGATCAAGATCATGGTAGATCTTAAGAGTGGAATTACCACATTTGAGGTAGGCTGAAACTTAAGAATGGATTTCATTAATTTGCAAGATCTATGTGGTAAATAGGATCTTAGAAATTAGTTGTCAATTAGAATGTGCATGGAATTGTAGGGTTTAATTATTAAATATTTAGTGACTTAATGAGAATGATATCATGTTTAGAATTATGTGATTACTATTTGATAAGTATATCGAATTAAATTGTCTAATTAGGTTAAATACATGATTAATACTTGGGTATCATTTATATGAATGGTTATCCCTACACTTAGATATGAAATTATATTATTAGTATATGAATACCAAAATTAAGGAAAATTGGTGTCATTTATATTAAATGATTATCCTTAAACTTAATTAATATGGGTCCAAACTTAATTAATGAAAATAGGTATCATTTATATTGAATGAGTATCCCTAAACTTAGACATGAGATTATATCCTCAGTATAAGTATACCAAAATATGAGGATGGTGAGGTAAGTTTTTATAAACAAACAAATCATCTGCTAATATTACTATTAATTTCTATAAAGGTATGGAGGCCTGTAGATTTTATTTTCGACAGGCATAAGCCTAGGGATGCTATGTTAGGAGAGTTGTAGGGTTTAGCCACCCTCTCTCCAAAACTAATGATGTGATGGATACCGTGCCCAAAGAAGGTAAAAAGTTGGGTTGGGCAATTATGGGAAGGCCGCCATTGTGACAACCATGGTCCCCCCATACAGACATGGATATTGTATATTCCACAATTGGTATTGATGGATTGCTTGGCAGTTATCTAGGTGCACTATTATTTTTTGAACTGCATCATAATAGTCCTTTATTTATTTTCACATTATGATGCATGGCATGATGAGATGCCTTATAATATGGCATGATGAAATGCCCAGTAAATGCTCATTACTGAGATTTCCCATGAAGGAAAATTTCCCAGCAGAGGATGGATGATTATTCAACTCAATATAGTTTGGGTATGAATATTATGGTATTTGTGACACCTCGAGTTTTTCCCAAAAATTTTTGGCATTTATTTTCAAAAGGTGGGCGTGCCTCTAATTTTAAAATTCAAAAATAGCCAAAGATCTTTTAAATTCATTTTTCCAAAAACCCAGATGTCACCTCAACTCCCATACTATACATAATGTAGTTTCTATAGAAGATAAACATACATTTTATGAAACAACAGGACCCATCCAGTGGTTCACATACACAACCCCTATAATCATTATATTAAATGTCCAAGTAGCATAATCCAAATAACTAACTACACAATACAAAAAATATACCTAAGCGCAGAAGTATGGCTATTGAACTACTCTTGCTTGTGTATGTCTTCTCCTATCTGTTTGTATTTAAGATATTGTAAACATAAAATATTTACAATATCTCAACAAGCTATGCTTGGTAGGAGAGATTTAAGAAAACATGTTAATTACATATGAATTAAAAATTTTACCTCAATTAAAATATTCAATTATCTGCAAGCCATTGATAAAGTAGCTATTTATAATTCTTTTTCATCATATGAATATAATAATCCCACTTTAGAGATTACACTTTAGATGATATATATAATCCACTGGTATTTTAAATATTTATCATTATCATTTCCCATATGATACCATACTCCAATTCTATGAACCATACTCTGCATAATATATCTACCCATTCACTTTCCCATACGAAAGCTTTTATAAAACTACGCCCTCCAAATATATACATATAGGACTATGTCATATATATTGAAATCATTAAAAGTCATACAAAGTTATGAACATAGTCCATAGGTTTTATAACTTCCATTCTCATACTATACTGGGTCTCATACATATACCCCTTACCATATGAGGTTCATAAAACTCCAACCGCTATTGGTAACATCATAAAAGGCATCTCATCATGCCATCATCATATAAGGCATCTCATCATACCATGGCATTACACTGCCTATCATATGTGCATCATAATGCAAAATACAAAAGGACTACTATGCCGCAGTCTAAATCCGTACAATGCGCCCAGATAATAATCCATTGATACCAACTATGGAAATAACAAAATCCATGTCCACATGGGGGGGCCAATGGCTGTCACAATGGCGGCCTTCCCATGATTGCCCCACCTGACATTTAGCCTCTCATTGGGCATGGTATCCATCATATAAATTTCAGGAAGCAGGTGGCCAAACTCTCATAACTTCCCTAGCATAGCATCCCTAGTCCAAGGGCTATGGAAAATAAAACTCTCAGGCCACCATACCTGAATGAAAAATAATAATATACATTTGTCTTGCCTGTCCATAATATACAAGAATATCTCATAATAATCATAACATCCTCACTTATTAGGTGATCTCCCACTAAGGATATAAAATCTTAGACTCACACTTCATCAATACTGACATGGTGCCCATGTACCATAAACAAAATTTTACAATTCACATACATGATGTACAAGGCATAAGCATCAATTATAACATGCAATTTTTTTAATTAACATTATTTTTATCATTTCAATTTAAAGCATGTCAAATATCAAGCATACCATTTTAGTTTCATAATATCCATGATTAGAAATAAGATCATGTTTAGAACATGCATCTTATTATTTATACATGCCATCTTAAATTTTCACCTACCTTGTGTGACACATTTATCAAGTTTCACTAGCTTTAATCGCCCTTTTTTTCACGATCAACCCTGTGCACTTCAATCTATACAATGCATAAAAATTCTCTTCTTAATACATTTACATACATATAGATATTTAGATTTAATTATGATCATAATTTTAAGAATCCGATGCAATCCAAGGCTTGGATCATCATTATTAGATCTTTGAATGGATGATCAAGACTCATGTGAGTTTATCAGGGCTTTTGTGGATGTCTGTCCTTTGTTTAGGGTTGAGATCTACAGTTGGATCTGCGTGGACATCTAAATTGTGTTTTTCATCAGATTACATGGTCAGATTTAACAAATTTAAGGGTGTACATTGGTCAAATAGACCACTTCCAGCTTTGGATTGATGATCAGGGCTCATTTGTGGGGTCTAATCATTGACTCGACATCAACAAGTCACTATTTGAATAGTGACAGATCGGACAGCTGAGGTTTCTTGATAAGTTTTCATCCAAATTACACCATTCTAGGTGCATCCTAGCTAATTCAGGGTCGTAAGACTTATCTGTGGTGTCTAACCATTGATCAGGTGAACAGTACTCGATTGGACGGCTGTGATTGTTTGATCGGTTTGTAGTCAATTTACATGTAAATTCATCTATTCCTCCTATATTATAGTAATTTCAAGGCTGTTTAATTCATCTATGGTGTCTGATCAACGATCAGACATCAAATTTTTATTGTATGAACAGTACCCAATCAGACGGCTGAGATCGTCTGATGGGTCTTATAGTCTAGATCGGCAATCTGAGTTGATTTTAGGGGTTTTCAACTATGTATCTACCTATCCATAAACTTAGATTAAGAAATGGACGGTTGGATCGTCCTTAAATTTAGATCTAGGATAGAAATTCATGGATCTAACAAATTTCACCAAATTAAGAACTGGGTTTTGTAGATCTTACCTAAAGGAGACGTGATCATGTTTTTCCCCTTCCTAGGTATGCTAGATTGGCTCTGATATACTATGAAATGCTCCATCCCTAGCCGCGTGCACTGTTCATGCCCCAATCCATGGTTGTTCCTCGTTCGATCATGGTAGAACCAAAGGGGAAATGGTGGGAGGTAGCTGTAAACACCGGCACGCCTGAAAACTTGGTGTGCCAGTGTAACACCCCGGATTTTTAAGACAATTTTTTTTTTTTTATAATGGCAATTTAAATAAGAACATTTGGGATCCCATGAGAAAAGATTTATTTAACATTTTACTAAACCTATCTTAAAACTCCGGGTGTTAATTTTTCCTTTCTCAAAATGACGTATACGTAATTTAAACATAAATAAATGATCCGCGTATAAATCAACGTCAAATAAATAGGCGCCTTTATTTTAAATCAAATAAACATCCAAAAGACAATAATAATATGGCCCAGGGTCTATCCATCATAACATCCCATATAAATGTCCAATATATATCCAAAGATCTAAATCACATCCAAATATAAAGTATGCAGTCCATAATAAAATTCAAATGATAATCCACTCTAATGACTCACATTACTTTCTAAAACTATAGAAAAATGGTCTTCAGCAGCTCTCAAGGTTTATTAACCGCTTTTCCTTTCCTGGTGTCGCGCTCGAGATCTAAGGCATTGCAAAACAAAGCAATGCCTCAGCAAGCTATCGCTTGTGTAGGTACATAGACAATTAATGTAATAAATGCAAGAAATAATGAACAGCATTGATGAAAAGTCTAACATTTATGGAAATAGTAATATCATAATGCCATGTTCAAATAAATGCCAATTTATTCCAAATGCTAAAACATGAAGTTCACTGAGTTAAAACATGACATGAATCAATAACAAGAAGCATACAACAAGAATAAGGGCACCCTAAGGTAATGGGACCCACCACAACGCACTAACATCACGATCGGGGAGTACACATAGTCAACCTCTGAGTGTCGTCACACCCAGGCATACCATCTATAACCATGCTCATCATACATGCACACATAACAAGAATATGGGCCATCATCTTTGCGGTGGCAACCCTCCATGGGTATCAACCACCGCCGCTCCCCGTCGACACCATAACGGGAGACTTAACGTCTGTCCCCATGGAAAGGCTCAGACCGGTAGTGTGGACTATCCATGTTACCAAACCCCTACCGAATGCCATCTATGGGCAGGGGTATATCATATCACAAACTCATCACATCATAATCTCGGAAGGTGGGTGGCGGGCCACCATCCCTCCCAGCATGACGCCCAAGGCGAGAGCACCGTCATCAAATATAAAACACGGAAATCATATGTATATGCTAAAACTCAAGAGCACTTATAGCTTGAAATCCCCAAGACATGCCCCTCATCACAGGGTTAGCCTATAAAAGGACCAAATTACTAAGCCTCTATACTCATTTCCATGTAAATCCATGCATTTTCTATATATATAATAAGAAATAAATCTCTAATTAAGCATAACTAATTAACATCATGCTTGTAAAAGCATTTTAAATAAGTTTATTCAGTAGAAGAATTTAATTTGGAATAACCATCCTGTACGCAATGTCGCATGAAATCCATGGTAAATAAAAATCGCAATTTAAAACACAATCACACATGATGCTATGTTTAAAACATGGTTTAAAATCAAGGCAAAACATTAGTTGTCGTCACCTACCTCAGTGTGAGATCACTAGCTTGCCAATAACTCCCTTTAATTGGTATATTCAAGTGCACCTGTACATGTCACATCACTATTTAAAAATTTTTCTAAATAAAAAGTGGTCATTTCTAAGTTTTTAAGTTAAAACTAGGTCCGCGTCGTCAATACGGTCACAACGCCTCTTAGGATCGTGATTTGGACCCCTCTAGCTCCCAAAAATCAAGTTTTAATGAAAACTACGCAAAAGGGGGCACTGCGGACCACCATAAGGTGGTTTAAACCGGCGGCACCCTTTCCCGCCGGTTTACACCGACGTACACGGGCGCACGAAGACGCACGGCGTCGCAGACGCCGCACGGAACGCGCGCGCGCGCGCGTGCGTCACGGTCGCCCGGGACGCGCCGCGTCCGGTCCCACCGCGACAGCCAATCGCGCCGCTCGCACGCGCGCGCGGCGCCGCGCACGCGTGCGGCGCGACGACGTCATGTGACGTCGTCCCTCGGGCGTCGGGAGTGCGTCTTGGCGTCGGCGCAGGCGCCGACGCCGTTGACGGCCGCAGGAGAAGACGGCCAGGATTCGGTCGCCTCGGCGAGCTCTGAGCTCCGTTTTGCGTGATTTTTGCGCCATTTTCTTCAGAATTCTCTCTAGAATCCATTTACGACCTCCTTTTACACTAATTTTCTCAAAAACCATGGTTTTTAAATGATTTTTCCCAAGTTCCTAAAAACCTCTCTAGGTACTGGTTTTTGAGTTTTCCGGGCAATTCCACCGTTGGATCACTCCCAAATTTAAAGGGTATACTCTTAGGTCTCTTGTGCACTAGTTGGACGGTGCGATTTTCAAACGGACAAGGTTTGATCCGTGAAATCACACTCCAACAGTAGCGTGCACACAGGTTCCTAAAAAAATCCGATTTTTTCCTAATTTTTTTTTTTCATGTTTTTCTAATTAGTTTTCTAATTAATAAATACAGAAAAATATGGATTTGAGGCTTACCTTGTGCCTGGCTGGTGTTGCTCGTGTTGCCGGGGCTCCACTCGCCGGAAAATCCAAGTTTTTACAGGGCTAGGGTGTTGCGTAAATACTCAGAGAAAACGCTCAAAGTGGAGCGTTTTGGCAACCTGGGGAGGGTAGATATAGGCCTAGAGTCCCAGGGGAAGAGAACCTCTTCCATTCACGCCTCTTTCCACGTCTCTCCGGCGATTTTTCCGGCACTGGTAGAGACGTGTGGAAGACGGGGGTGCAGATATCAATTTGGGCCCTGTGTTACACGTTTCTGTCAAAAGACCATTTTGCCCTTACAACTTTGACGGCTCATAACTCCCTCGTTTGAGCTCCGTTTCTCGCGTTCTTGGTGGCGTTGGATTCGTATCGACGAGCACTTTCTAATTATTATGTTTTCAGGAAATAATTTCATCCATAAATTTTTATTTTAATTTATTTAATAATTTCTTATTTTTATCTTAAAAATTAAGGATATTACATTCTTCCCTCCTTATAAAAATTTCGTCCTCGAAATTTAGCTACATACCTCTATGTAAATAACTCTGGATGGATCTTTCGCATATCCTCCTCAGTCTCCCAGGTAGTCTCCTGTACTGAATGATGCTGCCAAAGGACTTTGACCAAGGCAATGGTCTTATTCCTTAACTCCTTGACTACGGTATCTAAGATGCGCCTTGGTCTCTCCTCAAATGTCATGTCGGCTGTAGATCTCTGGGATCTGCTCCAATACATGTGAGGGATCCGCACGTATTTCCTCGGCATAGACACGTGAAAGACGTCATGCACATTTGCTTGTGGTGGTAAGGCTAGGCGGTATGCCATGACCCAACTCGTCGTAAGATCTCGAAAGGTCCAATATACACAGGGACTAAGCTTTCCTTTATTTCCAAACCTCAACACCCCTTTCATAGGAGAAACTTTCAAGAATACATGCTCGCCCTCAAAGAACTCTAAGTCCTTTCGCCTCTTGTACGCATAACTTTTACGTCGACCGTGAGCCGTCGGTAACCTCTTAGAATGAGTTGGACTTTCTCTGCACATTCTTCCACTAACTCGAGATTTCACCACGCGTCTTTCTCCTACATCACTCCAACATAAAGGTGGCCGACAAGGTCTGCCATAAAGTGCCTCATATGGAGCCATCCCAATACTAGCGTGATGACTATTATTATAAGCAAATTCCACCAAAGGTAAATGATCTTCCCAGCTACCCTTCCAATCCATAACACAGGCTCGTAGCATATCCTCAATAGTCTGGATGGTCCTCTCGCTCCGTCCGTCTCGTACGAGGATGGAATCTTGTGCTAAATTTCGATCTCGACCCTAATGCCTCTTGCACGCTCTTCCAGTATTTTGAGGTAAATCGCGTATCTCGATCCGATATAATTGTCAAGGGAACGCCATGTAGACTGACGATCTCCTTAACATATAATTTCGCTAAGCTATCCACGGTCTGATTTTGTCTGATAGGAAGGAAATGAGCAGACTTGGTCAACCTGTCCACAACGACCCATATCATGTCGTGGCCGCTAGCGGTCCTCGGAAGACCTAGAACGAAGTCCATGGTAATATGGTCCCACTTCCACAGGGGAAGGTCCGGTGTACGAAGTAGTGCGATGGACGCCGATGCTCAGCCTTGACCTGCTGACAGGTCAAACATCGTGCTACGCACTCTCCAACATCCTTTTTCATACCATTCCACCAGAAATGCCTCTTGAGATCCTGATACATTTTCGTACCCCCAGGATGAATTGTATAAGGGGATTGGTGTGCTTCTTGAAGTAACTCGCGCTTCAATTCGTCATCTGCTGGTACTACCAACCTCCCCTTAAATCTAACTCCTCCATCTGGTCCCCTCGAAAAATCTGTCTTATCAGTCAGATCCTGTGTTTCCTTGTCTTTGCTCTGTGCCTCTAAGATCCTGTCAAAGAACTTAGACCGCGTCGTCAAATTGGCAATCATCACACCCGCCTTCCTACTCAGGGCATCTGCAACGACATTAGCCTTCCCAGGATGGTACTGTATGGTGAAGTCGAAGTCCTTGAGATACTCCATCCATCTGCGCTGCCTCATATTCAATTCACTCTGAGTAAAGAAGTACTTGAGGCTCTTATGATCAGTGAATACCTCAAATCTCTCACCATAAAGATAATGTCTCCAGGACTTCAACGCAAATACCACGGCTGCTAATTCCAGGTCATGTGTTGGGTAATTTACCTCATGTGTCTTCAACTGTCTAGACGCATAGGCAATTACCTTCCCATGTTGCATCAACACTGCTCCTAATCCCTTGCCGGAGGCGTCACAATAAACTACATAACCACCTGCCCCAGATGGTAAGGTCAATACCGGAGCAGTAGTAAGTCTCCTCTTGAGCTCTTGGAAGCTCTCCTCGCAAGCCTCGGTCCATACAAATTGAGTGTCTTTCCTAGTCAGGGTGGTCAATGGTAATGCGATCTTAGAGAATCCCTCTATAAAACGACGATAATACCCTGCCAAACCGAGAAAACTGCGTATCTCAGTCACTGTCTTGGGCCTCTCCCAGTGTAGTACTGCCTCTACCTTTGTTGAATCCATGGCCACTCCATCTTTAGATATGACGTGGCCTAAGAAATGCACCTGGTCTAGCCAAAAATCACACTTACTGAACTTGGCATACAACTGATGTCGACGAAGTGTGTCTAATACCGTGTGGAGATGCTCTCTATGTGTCTCATGACTAGGCGAATAAATCAAGATGTCATCCACAAATACAATCACGAACTTATCCAAATAAGCTCGAAAAACACGGTTCATTAGATCCATGAACACTGCAGGTGCGTTCGTCAATCCAAACGGCATCACTAGGAACTCATAATGACCATAACGACTCCTAAAGGCAGTCTTCGAGATATCCTCTTCTCTAACCCTCAGCTGATGATACCCTGACCTCAAATCAATCTTGGAGAACACTTGTGCCGATTGGAGCTGATCAAATAAATCATCTATGCGTGGCAAAGGGTATCGGTTCTTTATAGTAACACCATTCAACAACCGATAGTCAATGCATAGTCTCAGTGATCCATCCTTTTCTTCACAAACGGGGCCGGGTGCTCCCCATGGTGATCCACTCGGCACGATAAAGCCCTTATCCAATAACTCTTGCAATTGTACACGAAGTTCTCTCAACTCTGCTGGAGCCATCCTATATGGTGCCTTAGAGATAGGCGATGTACCGGCACCAAGTCGATGGTGAAGTCAATCTCCCTACTTGGCGGCAATCCTGGTAATTCCTCAGGAAATACGTCAGCAAAATCACGGACAACATCAATCTCGTCAAGCTGTGGCTGCTCCTTTTCCTCAACAGTCACATATGCGAGGAATGCGTTACACCCTCGTGCATAAAATCGTGCCACCTTCATAGCAGAAATGATGCATGTACACCTGATCTTTCCTACCCTCGAACACTATTTACGGTTGCCCAGGTATAAGAAAAGTGACTCGCTTCTTTCGGCAGTCTACCATAGCACCATAGTTGGCTAACCAATCCATCCCAAGAATAACATCATAGTCTACCATGTCTAATAAGATGAAGTCTGTGTCCATACTCACTCCTGATATCTCTACAGGTATATCTCTAATATATTACGTAGTCTCTCTTGTCTCTCCCACTGGTGTCATAATATCTAATCCAAATGCTAGTTTGTGTACACATACATCAAGGCAAGATGCAAAAATACATGATATAAAAGAATGTGTAGATCCTGTGTCAAAAAGAACTTTGGCATGTCTATCCGAGACTAGAAGAGTACCTTCTACGACACAGTGTGATGCTCCGTGCTGTCTGATGAGATGGCAAATACTCGTCCTCGGCTACGTGGCGCATTAGCTGCCTCTGCTCCCATCTCTGTACGCCTCCGCCCCTTAGGGCAGTCCTTAATGAAATGGCCAACGTCTCCACAGTTGAAACACCTGTATGGCTGTCTCTGGTAAGGTGTATAGGGCTGTCTCTGTGGTTGGGGCTGCCTCTGCTGCTGTGGTCGGTCGAATCTATTACACCCTCGCCCAGGGTGCCAACCCTTGCACCTATCACATCTCTTCCTCTCAGCGTCTCTCTTAAATTTGGCCTGTGGTGGATGACACGATGCCCCATGTGTGTGCATAGCACCAAATGGCCGCTTGCCCTTAAAGGGCTGGAACGCACTCCCTCTATTCCTGAGAGAGTTCTTCTCATGCATGGACGCCATATCAGCAGCATCTCGCACAGAAGTGGGTCGAGAAGAAATCACGCGATCTCTCAGCCAAGGAGTCAACCCATCCACAAATATGTCAGTTGCCTCTGTGTCTGAGGCCAGTGCGTGAGGTGCAAATCTCCTCAGTCGTGTAAATCGGTTCGAGTGCCGCTGAACCGTCATATCTCTGCTCCCGGGGTGGCAAACTCCTTCTTCATGGACTGCAATGCATGGGGTGGAAAATGCGAGTGTCAAAAGCTTTGTTTAAAGGCTGCCCATGTCTTCGTCTCAGTCGGACCTGGTTGGGTGAGTGTGAAAGTCTGCCACCAGAAGCCGGCCTCACCTTTCGGCGGGTAGGAGGCTACTCTAACTTGATCATGCGGTGAGATCTTCATAGCGTCGAATGTCCTCTCCGCCTCAAATAACCATCGCTCGGCCTCCTCTCGTGTTACCGTCGCCATAAAAGGGTTTCACCATCTTTTGAAACCTTTCCAATAATTTGTCGGTCTTCTTAGAGTCACTCGTAGCATCGCCCTCCGTGGCTCACAGGTGCGATGGTTCTGTATTGGTTGTGAGGACCGAATCGACGAAACCATGGGTGCCACTTTAGGTGGTGGAATAGGGCTAGGGTTAGGCTGCGTCCAGCAGTGGTCCTAACTTTCTTCTTTGTATAAGTGGTACGAGTCCTGACATTAACCGATTCAATAACTCGGCATCTCGATCCCCTTGATCAGAGGACTCAGCAGGTGGAGCCACGGGTGTAGCAGGGGTAGACCTTGTCCTTCTCCGAGGAGCCATCTGTCAAAATTTTACATGTCACTAAGTGTAAGTTCCTCTCTCATAGTTTCTCTCTCTACAACTATTATGGACTGTTATTCACATATAAATGGACATTCACAAGGATTATGATGGACTAGACTGGGCTCTGATACCAACTTTGTAACACCCCGGATTTTTAAGACAATTTTTTTTTTTTTATAATGGCAATTTAAATAAGAACATTTGGGATCCCATGAGAAAAGATTTATTTAACATTTTACTAAACCTATCTTAAAACTCCGGGTGTTAATTTTTCCTTTCTCAAAATGACGTATACGTAATTTAAACATAAATAAATGATCCGCGTATAAATCAACGTCAAATAAATAGGCGCCTTTATTTTAAATCAAATAAACATCCAAAAGACAATAATAATATGGCCCAGGGTCTATCCATCATAACATCCCATATAAATGTCCAATATATATCCAAAGATCTAAATCACATCCAAATATAAAGTATGCAGTCCATAATAAAATTCAAATGATAATCCACTCTAATGACTCACATTACTTTCTAAAACTATAGGGAAACTAGTCTTCAGCAGCTCTCAAGGTTTATCAACCGCTTTTCCTTTCCTGGTGTCGCGCTCGAGATCTAAGGCATTGCAAAACAAAGCAATGCCTCAGCAAGCTATCGCTTGTGTAGGTACATAGACAATTAATGTAATAAATGCAAGAAATAATGAACAACATTGATGAAAAGTCTAACATTTATGGAAATAGTAATATCATAATGCCATGTTCAAATAAATGCCAATTTATTCCAAATGCTAAAACATGAAGTTCACTGAGTTAAAACATGACATGAATCAATAAAATGGAGCATACAACAAGAATAAGGGCACCCTAAGGTAATGGGTCCCACCACATCGCACTAACATCCCTGATCAGGAGTACACATAGTCAACCTCTGAGTGTCGTCACACCCAGGCATACCATCTATAACCATGCTCATCATACATGCACACATAACAAGAATATGGGCCATCATGCTGCAGTGGCAACCCTCCATGGGTATCAACCACCGCCGCTCCCCGTCGACACCATAACGGGAGACTTAACGTATGTCCCCATGGAAAGGCTCAGACCGGTAGTGTGGACTATCCATGTTACCAAACCCCTACCGAATGCCATCTATGGGCAGGTGTCTATCATATCACAAACTCATCACATCATAATCTCGGAAGGTGGGTGGCCGGCTCTATCCCTCCTAGCATGACGCCCATCGGGCGAGAGCACCCGTCATCAAATATAAAACACGGAAATCATATGTATATGCTAAAACTCAAGAGCACTTATAGCTTGAAATCCCCAAGACATGCCCCTCATCCTGGGGTTAGCCTATAAAAGGACCAGCTACTAAGCCTCTATACTCATTTCCATGTAAATCCATGCATTTTCTATATATATAATAAGAAATAAATCTCTAATTAAGCATAACTAATTAACATCATGCTTGTAAAAGCATTTTAAATAAGTTTATTCAGTAGA
Organism: Warburgia ugandensis; assembly: GCA_035236585.1. Taxonomy (NCBI): domain Eukaryota; kingdom Viridiplantae; phylum Streptophyta; class Magnoliopsida; order Canellales; family Canellaceae; genus Warburgia; species Warburgia ugandensis. Next base: position 28,354,419 of record CP141132.1, on the reverse strand, counting down.
AGAATTTAATTTGGAATAACCATCCTGTACGCAATGTCGCATGAAATCCATGGTAAATAAAAATCGCAATTTAAAACACAATCACACATGATGCTATGTTTAAAACATGGTTTAAAATCAAGGCAAAACATTAGTTGTCGTCACCTACCTCAGTGTGAGATCACTAGCTTGCCAATAACTCCCTTTAATTGGTATATTCAAGTGCACCTGTACATGTCACATCACTATTTAAAAATTTTTCTAAATAAAAAGTGGTCATTTCTAAGTTTTTAAGTTAAAACTAGGTCCGCGTCGTCAATACGGTCACAACGCCTCTTCCGGATCGTGATTTGGACCCCTCTAGCTCCCAAAAATCAAGTTTTAATGAAAACTACGCAAAAAGGGGGCCTGCCGGACCACCATAAGGTGGTTTAAACCGGCGGCACCCTTTTCCGCCGGTTTACACCGACATACACGGGCGCACGAAGACGCACGGCGTCGCAGACGCCGCACGGAACGCGCGCCGCGCGTGCGTCACGGTCGCCAGGACGCGCCGCGTCCCGGTCCCACCGCGACAGCCAATCGCGCCCGCTCCGCACGCGCGCGGCGCCGCGCACGCGTGCGGCGAGGACGTCATGTGGCGTCGTCCCCCCGGCGTCGTGGAGTGCGTCTTGGCGTCGGCGCAGGCGCCGACGCCGTTGACGACAGCCGGAGAAGACGGCCGGATTCGGTCGCCTCGGCGAGCTACAGAGCTCCGTTTTGCGTGATTTTTGCGCCATTTTCTTCAGAATTCTCTCTAGAATCCATTTATGCCCTCCTTTTTCACTAATTTTCTCAAAAACCATGGTTTTTAAACGATTTTTCCCAAGTTCCTAAAAACCTCTCTAGGTACTGGTTTTTGAGTTTTCCGGGCAATTCCACCGTTGGATCACTCCCAAATTTAAAGGGTATACTCTTAGGTCTCTTGTGCACTAGTTGGACGGTGCGATTTTCAAACGGACAAGGTTTGATCCGTGAAATCACACTCCAACAGTAGCGTGCACACAGGTTCCTAAAAAAATCCGATTTTTTCCTAATTTTTTTTTTTCATGTTTTTCTAATTAGTTTTCTAATTAATAAATACAGAAAAATATGGATTTGAGGCTTACCTTGTGCCTGGCTGGTGTTGCTCGTGTTGCCGGGCTCCACTCGCCGGAAAATCCAAGTTTTTACAGGGCTAGGGTGTTGCGTAAATACTCAGAGAAAACGCTCAAAGTGGAGCGTTTTGGCAACCTGGGGAGGGTAGATATAGGCCTAGAGTCCCAGGGGAAGAGAACCTCTTCCATTCACGCCTCTTTCCACGTCTCTCCGGCGATTTTTCCGGCCTTTGGTAGAGACGTGTGGAAGACGGGGGTGCCAGTATCAATTTGGGCCCCTGTGTTACACGTTTCTGTCAAAAGACCATTTTGCCCTTACAACTTTGACGGCTCATAACTCCCTCGTTTGAGCTCCGTTTCTCGCGTTCTTGGTGGCGTTGGATTCGTATCGACGAGCACTTTCTAATTATTATGTTTTCAGGAAATAATTTCATCCATAAATTTTTATTTTAATTTATTTAATAATTTCTTATTTTTATCTTAAAAATTAAGGATATTACATTCTTCCCTCCTTATAAAAATTTCGTCCTCGAAATTTAGCTACATACCTCTATGTAAATAACTCTGGATGGATCTTTCGCATATCCTCCTCAGTCTCCCAGGTAGTCTCCTGTACTGAATGATGCTGCTAAAGGACTTTGACCAAGGCAATGGTCTTATTCCTTAACTCCTTGACTACGGTATCTAAGATGCGCCTTGGTCTCTCCTCAAATGTCATGTCAGCCTGTAGATCTCCTGGGATCTGCTCCAATACATGTGAGGGATCTGGCACGTATTTCCTCAGCATAGACACGTGAAAGACGTCATGCACATTTGCTAGCTGTGGTGGTAAGGCTACCGGTATGCCACCGACCCAACTCGTCGTAAGATCTCGAAAGGTCCAATATACACCGGGTACTAAGCTTTCCTTTATTTCCAAACCTCAACACCCCTTTCATAGGAGAAACTTTCAAGAATACATGCTCGCCCTCAAAGAACTCTAAGTCCTTTCGCCTCTTGTACGCATAACTTTTACGTCGACCGTGAATTTGTCAGTAACCTCTTCCGAATGAGTTGGACTTTCTCTGCACATTCTTCCACTAACTCAGATTTCACCACGCGTCTTTCTCCTACATCACTCCAACATAAAGGTGACCGACAAGGTCTGCCATAAAGTGCCTCATATGGAGCCATCCCAATACTAGCGTGATGACTATTATTATAAGCAAATTCCACCAAAGGTAAATGATCTTCCCAGCTACCCTTCCAATCCATAACACAGGCTCGTAGCATATCCTCAATAGTCTGGATGGTCCTCTCGCTCTGTCCGTACGTACGAGGATGGAATGCCGTGCTAAATTTCAGTCTCGACCCTAATGCCTCTTGCACGCTCTTCCAGTATTTTGAGGTAAATCGCGTATCTCGATCCGATATAATTGTCAAGGGAACGCCATGTAGACTGACGATCTCCTTAACATATAATTTCGCTAAGCTATCCACGGTCTGATTTTGTCTGATAGGAAGGAAATGAGCAGACTTGGTCAACCTGTCCACAACGACCCATATCATGTCGTGGCCGCTAGCGGTCCTCGGAAGACCTAGAACGAAGTCCATGGTAATATGGTCCCACTTCCCTTTGTGGAAGGTCCGGTGTACGAAGTAGTCCCGATGGACGCCGATGCTCGGCCTTGACCCGCCGACAGTCAAACATCGTGCTACGCACTCTCCAACATCCTTTTTCATACCATTCCACCGTAAATGCCTCTTGAGATCTGATACATTTTCGCACCCTGTGATGAATTGTATAAGGGGATTGGTGTGCTTCTTGAAGTAACTCGCGCTTCAATTCGTCATCCGCCGGTACTACCAACCTCCCCTTAAATCTAACTCCTCCATCTGGTCCCCTCGAAAAATCTGTCTTATCAGTCAGATCCTGTGTTTCCTTGTCTTTGCTCGTGCCTCTAAGATCCTGTCAAAGAACTTAGACCGCGTCGTCAAATTGGCAATCATCACACCCGCCTTCCTACTCAGGGCATCTGCAACGACATTAGCCTTCCCAGGATGGTACTGTATGGTGAAGTCGAAGTCCTTGAGATACTCCATCCATCTGCGCTGCCTCATATTCAATTCACTCTGAGTAAAGAAGTACTTGAGGCTCTTATGATCGATGAATACCTCAAATCTCTCACCATAAAGATAATGTCTCCAGGACTTCAACGCAAATACCACGGCTGCTAATTCCAGGTCATGTGTTGGGTAATTTACCTCATGTGTCTTCAACTGTCTAGACGCATAGGCAATTACCTTCCCATGTTGCATCAACACTGCTCCTAATCCCTTGCCAGAGGCGTCACAATAAACTACATAACCACCTGCCCCAGATGGTAAGGTCAATACCGGAGCAGTAGTAAGTCTCCTCTTGAGCTCTTGGAAGCTCTCCTCGCAAGCCTCGGTCCATACAAATTGAGTGTCTTTCCTAGTCAGGGTGGTCAATGGTAATGCGATCTTAGAGAATCCCTCTATAAATCGACGATAATACCCTGCCAAACCGAGAAAACTGCGTATCTCAGTCACTGTCTTGGGCCTCTCCCAGTGTAGTACTGCCTCTACCTTTGTTGAATCCACGGCCACTCCATCTTTAGATATGACGTGGCCTAAGAAATGCACCTGGTCTAGCCAAAAATCACACTTACTGAACTTGGCATACAACTGATGTCGACGAAGTGTGTCTAATACCGTGTGGAGATGCTCTCTATGTGTCTCATGACTAGGCGAATAAATCAAGATGTCATCCACAAATACAATCACGAACTTATCCAAATAAGCTCGAAAAACACGGTTCATTAGATCCATGAACACTGCAGGTGCGTTCGTCAATCCAAACGGCATCACTAGGAACTCATAATGACCATAACGACTCCTAAAGGCAGTCTTCGAGATATCCTCTTCTCTAACCCTCAGCTGATGATACCCTGACCTCAAATCAATCTTGGAGAACACTTGTGCCGATTGGAGCTGATCAAATAAATCATCTATGCGTGGCAAAGGGTATCGGTTCTTTATAGTAACACCATTCAACAACCGATAGTCAATGCATAGTCTCAGTGATCCATCCTTTTTCTTCACAAACAGGACTGGTGCTCCCCATGGTGATCCACTCGGCCTGATAAAGCCCTTATCCAATAACTCTTGCAATTGTACCTGAAGTTCTCTCAACTCTGCTGGAGCCATCCTATATGGTGCCTTAGAGATAGGCGATGTACCCGGCACCAAGTCGATGGTGAAGTCAATCTCCCTACTTGGCGGCAATCCTGGTAATTCCTCAGGAAATACGTCAGCAAAATCACGGACAACATCAATCTCGTCAAGCTGTGGCTGCTCCTTTTCCTCAACAGTCACATATGCGAGGAATGCGTTACACCCTCGTGCATAAAATCGTGCCACCTTCATAGCAGAAATGATGCATGTACCTGCCTGATCTTTCCTACCCTCGAACACTATTTCTGGTTGCCCAGGTATAAGAAAAGTGACTCGCTTCTTTCGGCAGTCTACCATAGCACCATAGTTGGCTAACCAATCCATCCCAAGAATAACATCATAGTCTACCATGTCTAATAAGATGAAGTCTGTGTCCATACTCACTCCTGATATCTCTACAGGTATATCTCTAATATATTCTGTAGTCTCTACTGTCTCTCCCACAGGTGTCATAATATCTAATCCAAATGCTAGTTTGTGTACACATACATCAAGGCAAGATGCAAAAATACATGATATAAAAGAATGTGTAGATCCTGTGTCAAAAAGAACTTTGGCATGTCTATCCGAGACTAGAAGAGTACCTTCTACGACCTGGTGTGATGCCTGTGCTTGTCCTGATGAGATGGCAAATACTCGTCCCTGGCTACGTGGCGCATTAGCTGCCTCTGCTCCCATCTCTGTCTGCCTCTGCCCCTTAGGGCAGTCCTTAATGAAATGGCCAACGTCTCCACAGTTGAAACACCTGTATGGCTGTCTCTGGTAAGGTGTATAGGGCTGTCTCTGTGGTTGGGGCTGCCTCCGCTGCCGTGGTCGGTCGAATCTATTACACCCTCGCCCAGGTGGTGCCAACCCTTGCACCTATCACATCTCTTCCTCTCGGCGTCTCTCTTAAATTTGGCCTCGTGGTGGATGACACGATGCCCCATGTGTGCATAGCACCAAATGGCCGCTTGCCCTTAAAGGGCTGGAACGCACTCCCTCTATTCCTGAGAGAGTTCTTCTCATGCATGGACGCCATATCAGCAGCATCTCGCACAGAAGTGGGTCGAGAAGAAATCACGCGATCTCTCAGCCAAGGAGTCAACCCATCCACAAATACGTGGGTTGCCTCTGTGTCTGAGGCCAGTGCGTGAGGTGCAAATCTCCTCAGTCGTGTAAATCGGTTCAGGTACTGCTGAACCGTCATATCTCTCTGTTCCAGGTGGCAAACTCCTTCTTCATGGACTGCAATGCATGGGGTGGAAAATGCGAGTGTCAAAAGCCCGTTTTAAAGGCTGCCCATGTCATCGTCTCGGTCGGATCTGGTCGGGTGAGTGTGAAAGTACGCCACCGAAGCCGGCCTCACCTTTCGGCGGAGTAGGAGGCTACTCTAACTTGATCATCCGGTGAGATCTTCATAGCGTCGAATGTCCTCTCCGCCTCAAATAACCATCGCTCGGCCTCCTCTCGTGTTACCGTCGCCATAAAAGGGTTTCACCATCTTTTGAAACCTTTCCAATAATTTGTCAGTCTTCTTAGAGTCACTCGTAGCATCGCCCTCCGTGGCTCTAGGTACTGATGGTTCTTGTATTGGTTGTGAGGACCGAACCGACGAAACCATGGGTGCCACTTTAGGTGGTGGAATAGGGCTAGGGTTAGCTGCGTCAACAATTGTCCTAACTTTCGCTTGTATAAGTGGTACGAGTCCTGACATTAACCGATTCAATAACTCGGCATCTCGATCCCCTTGATCAGAGGACTCAGCAGGTGGAGCCACGGGTGTAGCAGGGGTAGACCTTGTCCTTCTCCGAGGAGCCATCTGTCAAAATTTTACATGTCACTAAGTGTAAGTTCCTCTCTCATAGTTTCTCTCTCTACAACTATTATGGACTGTTATTCACATATAAATGGACATTCACAAGGATTATGATGGACTAGACTGGGCTCTGATACCAACTTTGTAACACCCCGGATTTTTAAGACAATTTTTTTTTTTTTTATAATGGCAATTTAAATAAGAACATTTGGGATCCCATGAGAAAAGATTTATTTAACATTTTACTAAACCTATCTTAAAACTCCGGTGTTAATTTTTCCTTTCTCAAAATGACGTATACGTAATTTAAACATAAATAAATGATCCGCGTATAAATCAACGTCAAATAAATAGGCGCCTTTATTTTAAATCAAATAAACATCCAAAAGACAATAATAATATGGCCCAGGGTCTATCCATCATAACATCCCATATAAATGTCCAATATATATCCAAAGATCTAAATCACATCCAAATATAAGGTATGCAGTCCATAATAAAATTCAAATGATAATCCACTCTAATGACTCACATTACTTTCTAAAACTATAGGAAACTAGTCTTGAGCAGCTCTCAAGGTTTATCAACCGCTTTTCCTTTCTTGGTGTCGCGCTCGAGATCTAAGGCATTGCAAAACAAAGCAATGCCTCAGCAAGCTATCGCTTGTGTAGGTACATAGACAATTAATGTAATAAATGCAAGAAATAATGAACAACATTGATGAAAAGTCTAACATTTATGGAAATAGTAATATCATAATGCCATGTTCAAATAAATGCCAATTTATTCCAAATGCTAAAACATGAAGTTCACTGAGTTAAAACATGACATGAATCAATAAAATGGAGCATACAACAAGAATAAGGGCACCCTAAGGTAATGGGTCCCACCACATCGCACTAACATCCACGATCGTGAGTACACATAGTCAACCTCTCGAGTGTCGTCACACCTGTGCATACCATCTATAACAATGCTCATCATACATGCACACATAACAAGAATATGGGCCATCATGCTGCAGTGGCAACCCTCCATGGGTATCAACCACCGCCGCTCCCCGTCGACACCATAACGGGAGACTTAACGTCTGTCCCCATGGAAAGGCTCAGACCGGTAGTGTGGACTATCCATGTTACCAAACCCCTACCGAATGCCATCTATGGGCAGGTGTCTATCATATCACAAACTCATCACATCATAATCTCGGAAGGTGGGTGGCCGGCCCTATCCCTCCTAGCATGACACCCACTAGGCGAGAGCACCCGTCATCAAATATAAAACACGGAAATCATATGTATATGCTAAAACTCAAGAGCACTTATAGCTTGAAATCCCCAAGACATGCCCCTCATCCTGGGGTTAGCCTATAAAAGGACCAGCTACTAAGCCTCTATACTCATTTCCATGTAAATCCATGCATTTTCTATATATATAATAAGAAATAAATCTCTAATTAAGCATAACTAATTAACATCATGCTTGTAAAAGCATTTTAAATAAGTTTATTCAGTAGAAGAATTTAATTTGGAATAACCATCCTGTACGCAATGTCGCATGAAATCCATGGTAAATAAAAATCGCAATTTAAAACACAATCACACATGATGCTATGTTTAAAACATGGTTTAAAATCAAGGCAAAACATTAGTTGTCGTCACCTACCTCAGTGTGAGATCACTAGCTTGCCAATAACTCCCTTTAATTGGTATATTCAAGTGCACCTGTACATGTCACATCACTATTTAAAAATTTTTCTAAATAAAAAGTGGTCATTTCTAAGTTTTTAAGTTAAAACTAGGTCCGCGTCGTCAATACGGTCACAACGCCTCTTAGGATCGTGATTTGGACCCCTCTAGCTCCCAAAAATCAAGTTTTAATGAAAACTACGCAAAAAGGGGGCCTGCCGGACCACCATAAGGTGGTTTAAACCGGCGGCACCCTTTTCCGCCGGTTTACACCGACATACACGGGCGCACGAAGACGCACGGCGTCGCAGACGCCGCACGGAACGCGCGCCGCGCGTGCGTCACGGTCGCCAGGACGCGCCGCGTCCCGGTCCCACCGCGACAGCCAATCGCGCCCGCTAAGCACGCGCGCGGCGCCGCGCACGCGTGCGGCGACGACGTCATGTGACGTCGTCCCTCGGGCGGCAGGGAGGGCGGCTTGGCATCAGCGCAGGGCGCCGGCGCCGTTGACGACGCCGGAGAAGACGACCGGATTCCGGTCGCCTCGGCGAGCTACGAGCTCCGTTTTGCGTGATTTTTGCGCCATTTTCTTCAGAATTCTCTCTAGAATCCATTTATGCCCTCCTTTTTCACTAATTTTCTCAAAAACCATGGTTTTTAAACGATTTTTCCCAAGTTCCTAAAAACCTCTCTAGGTACTGGTTTTTGAGTTTTCCGGGCAATTCCACCGTTGGATCACTCCCAAATTTAAAGGGTATACTCTTAGGTCTCTTGTGCACTAGTTGGACGGTGCGATTTTCAAACGGACAAGGTTTGATCCGTGAAATCACACTCCAACAGTAGCGTGCACACAGGTTCCTAAAAAAATCCGATTTTTTCCTAATTTTTTTTTTTCATGTTTTTCTAATTAGTTTTCTAATTAATAAATACAGAAAAATATGGATTTGAGGCTTACCTTGTGCCTGGCTGGTGTTGCTCGTGTTGCCGGGGCTCCACTCGCCGGAAAATCCAAGTTTTTACAGGGCTAGGGTGTTGCGTAAATACTCAGAGAAAACGCTCAAAGTGGAGCGTTTTGGCAACTGAGGGAGGGTAGATATAGGCACAGAGTCCCAGGGGAAGAGAACCTCTTCCATTCACGCCTCTTTCCACGTCTCTCCGGCGATTTTTCCGGCACTGGTAGAGACGTGTGGAAGACGGGGGTGCCAGTATCAATTTGGGCCCCTGTGTTACACGTTTCTGTCAAAAGACCATTTTGCCCTTACAACTTTGACGGCTCATAACTCCCTCGTTTGAGCTCCGTTTCTCGCGTTCTTGGTGGCGTTGGATTCGTATCGACGAGCACTTTCTAATTATTATGTTTTCAGGAAATAATTTCATCCATAAATTTTTATTTTAATTTATTTAATAATTTCTTATTTTTATCTTAAAAATTAAGGATATTACAGCCAGTGACTAGGAACTGTAGGGGAAGGCAACCCAGAGAAAATGCCAATTTTCGATTGAATCTGAGCATGCCAGCCTTCCCAGGCCTGGCTATGCCTTGCGATGGAGAGCTAAGGGAAGAAGGGATCGAGACTAGTATAGCCTACCAGTCAAACTACATCGGTCCCTAATGGGTTGAGTCAAGGGAGAAAGGAAAGAGGAGAGACCTGTGGTCTAAGATCCAGTGTGAAATCTAGGCACTCTAGCGTAAAAAGAGAAAGGGGGTTTTTTGGAAGTCCTCCGCATAGGCACCTATATCCGGCCAAGGTTGTTGCCAGAGAAAGACCATTGTCCTATGGCGATCTATGCTCATAGGTTATTCAGATTAGCTGTAGGGGAGGAATGTAATCGGAATGGAGAAAATCGAGTTGCCGGTGAAAAGAATGTCTGTCTCAGGGAGAGCACTGAGCTACATCGCTGAAAGGCATCCTAGGTGGCCAGAGATGAAGAAGATTATCTCGATTGTGTTTATCAAAAACTGGTGATAGGAATGAAAATCAGCAGGGGAGAAAGGGTTGCACATGCCAGAGAGTAGAGATCCCAGTTGTGGCCTTGAGCACTGGGAACTAGGGTGATCAGAAGGGAAGGTACAGGCATTGGGAAGGCTGCCTGAGAAAAGGGCTGCATGTACGGTGAACGAAGATATCCAGGATTCAGGGGAAGAAATGATCTGGGTTTTGGGTTTTCTGGCGAGGAATGATGAGATCGGAAACATGGGGAAGAAGAGTAGGGATCAAGCTCTAGGGTTAGGTGTCATCGGTGAGCTGTGCTTAAGCCGTCGACGATGCCTGGTCAGAGAGAGAGAGAGAGAGAGAGAGAGAGAGAGAGAGAGAGAGAGAGAGAGAGAGAGAGAGAGAGAGAGAGAGAGAGAGAGAATGCCAATATCAATTTGGTCCCATTCTGTTAAGTTGTGTGTTTTTTTTTATTTTAGATATTTTAATTACTGTATTGCCCATGACTTCAAAGGCTCATAACTTCTTCATACGGACTTTGTTGTCAGCGTTATTTGGCTCTTGGATTTTATTTTTCGAGTACTATCTAATGGTTTCAATTTTAATTCTAAATTATACTTATATAAAAAGATATAACCCTTAAAAATGCATAACTCGATCATAGAATAGTGAAATTTTTGGGTGAAATTCATTCGAACTCTGATTTTAGTGTTCTTTATGTTGTTGGACTCTATTTTTCGAGTACATTCTAAATATTCATGTTTCAACTCTAATTCCATTTTCATAAAAATTTATTTTCTTTGGGTCAAAAATTTCAATTATATTCTAAAATTTCAATTTCACATAATAACGCCTAGAATAGTATTTACAAAATTTGGGGTTATTACAGTATTGTTATTAAAGACATTAACTAATTTTTACAGTTTTAACCATTTACATATATATGATATAAGTATGAGTTGTTGGAGAATATTCATAGAAGATTTTACATGAGAAATTACATGATAGAGTGATCATATATAGTATGGTTCATGAAAATTGAATTATTTGATTCATATGGAATATGATGGATATGAATATTGGATTTATAAAAGATTTATTAAATTATATATTATGTTGTAAATTTCATATGCTTCTTAAATCTCCTACCAAACATAGCTTGCTGAGATATTCTAAATGTTTGAATGTTTATGTGAAGCCTTGGCTGATGAGGGCGGGCCAAGAGGGCTGGCAGGCTTCTAGGCAAGGTGAAAGACTGAGAGTTAGTCCCACATCGCTAGGGGGAAAGTTACTTGGCTCTTGATAAGAGTGATGAGGACTTCCCTTGCAATGAGGCCTTTTGAAGGGTGAAGCCCAAGAGGGGTGAGGGACCTAAGGAAACAAAACCTTAAGGGGTGAAGCCCGGAGTGGTGAGGGACCTAAAGAGGACAATATCGTGTCCGCTGTGCACTTTGATACACGGTACGAGGCCTTTTGCAGGGTGTGGGCCCTCGGGCTGTTACAAGTGGTATCAGAGCCAGACCCCGACCCGGTGTGGGTGGCTAGCCGCACGTGGGCGCTCGTGTGTGGTAAGACACGCGGGGACGCGTGTCCCCTAAGGGGGAGAGGTTGTGAAGCCTTGGCTGATGAGGGCGGGCCAAGAGGGCTGGCAGGCTTCTAGGCAAGGTGAAAGACTGAGAGTTAGTCCCACATCGCTAGGGGGAAAGTTACTTGGCTCTTGATAAGAGTGATGAGGACTTCCCTTGCAATGAGGCCTTTTGAAGGGTGAAGCCCAAGAGGGGTGAGGGACCTAAGGAAACAAAACCTTAAGGGGTGAAGCCCGGAGTGGTGAGGGACCTAAAGAGGACAATATCGTGTCCGCTGTGCACTTTGATACACGGTACGAGGCCTTTTGCAGGGTGTGGGCCCTCGGGCTGTTACAGTTTACAATATCTCAGATACAGATAGAAAGAAGTGGATGGATACAACAGGGGAATACAACAACCATACTACTGATCAAGGTTATTTATGATTATGGAAAGTTGGTATTGTAATTTGGATTTGTGTACTTTGGACATCATATGTAAAAAAGGGGCTGTGTATTTGAACTATTGGATCGATCCTGTTGCTTTTAATAAATGAATTTCTATTGATTAATTCAGTAGAAATATATTTTATACACAAAATATGTATATATGTAAGAGTGTGAAAGTGGCATTTGGGTTTTAAGAAATGAATTTCAAAGAAAATGTTTTCCCTGTTTGAATTTTTAAATTTTTTACAAATTAGGCATGCCATCTTTTGAAAATAAATCATGAAAAAGTTTTTGAAAAACCTTAGTCACCACAATTTCTACAGTCAAGTTTTCACAATAGCCATATACTTTTGTCTTATACACCTCTAGTTTTCCATTCATAGCATTTTATGAGTTGTAACGGCCTACATCATACTTGAAAAGTTATAAATAATGACAATAATGCCACTATAACAATGTGGATGTTATACTATGAATTAAATTTAGCAGTTAAGATTATAGGAGAATATTTAGCTAAGATGTCTTGCTAATCTCCAAGGATTGTCTAGCTGTATTTTATAAGTAAATATAGGTTAGCTAGTCAACTTTGTAAATAAGGAAACTTAGCTGTATGGTAAATATAGGCTAGTTAACTTTGTAAATAAGAAAACTTAGCTGCATGGTTATTTTGTTCCTTTTTAATAACTTTTATAGACTATAAGTAGTGTACATGTATATCAGAATATTATATCATCATTTTCTCAAAAACAATTCTATTCTAATTCCTTATTCTTTATATGGTATCAAAGTAAGAATTAGACTCCTTATTTTTTCTTTTTTATAGCCTTTATTACTAAATAAAGTACTCCATTTTTCCTCTATTTTAAAGATTCGAAATGGAGTATTTTTTATTTCATGTGCCTTTGAACCTAGCAGAGTATGAACTTTAACTGAAACCTTAGCTTCTTACAATGTCCAAATTTGAGTCTCTTAAAAGTAGTGGTCCCAACTCTAATTTGCAATATGTTCAGATAACCACTATAGGCCTTAATGTAGAAAATTTCCTATGTTGGTCTCAATTGATGCGTGAGTATATGCAAGGGAGATGAAAGATTGGGTACCTGACTGGTGATTCAAAGGTGCCTGATTTGAAAGATTCAACTTATGCCACTTAAGATGCTGAAAATTCCGTGGTTATGGCCTGGCTTGTTAATTCCATGGATGAAGACATCATCTCTAACTATATGGGTGACCCAACTACTAAAGAACTCGAATATAATATTCACTAGATGTATTCTAACCTTAGCAATCAACCCCAAGTGTATGAATTGCAACTACCGCTTGGAGAAATTCAACAAGGGGAGACAACATCACCAAATACTTCAATACTTTGATAAGGTTATGGTTGGATCTGACTATTTTCAATGATCATGAGTCAAAATCTCCACAAGAAGATAGTGGAAAATGATTGTATCTACAAATATCTTGTTGGCCTAAATGTAGAATTTGATTAAGTAAGGGGAAGGATCATTGGTTGTGGTCCTCTTCCTTCACTTGGAGAGGTATTCACTATAGTTCAAAGGGAGGAAAGTTGTCGCAGTGTTATGCTTGAAAAAAGGGAGGCTGGGGCACCAACTGAAAATTCTGCCCTAGTCATTATTGATGCAAATATGAGCAAAATTTTCAATAGTCAAAGTAGAGCAAAGGACAAGCCTCAGATTTGGTGTGTTTTTTGCAACAAACCCTACCATACACGTGAGACATGCTAGAAGATTCATGGAAAACCTACCAATTGGAAGAATAACAAACTTGGAGAATGATATGCTCATGCAAATGAGGCTTATGCTGATCCTTTCAGTAAGGAGCAAATGGATCATCTTCTAAAGCTACTAAAATACAATCCAGAACTTGGTATTCCTAGTGTTTCTCTAGCTTAAACAGGCAGTAACTCTAGTACTTTATCTTGTCAATTTAGTCCTACAACTTGGATCATTGATTCAAGAGCTTTTTATCACATGAAAAATCTCTCCCATGTATTTCATTCTTATTTGTTGTGTTCTGGTGATAAAAAAGTCAAGAATTGTAGATGAAATTTTTTCATCTATTGTTGGAAAAGATTCCATCAAAATTTTTGACAAAATTACCCTAAAATCTGTCCTTCATGTCCCTAATCTTGCCTGCAATCTCTTATCTATGAGTCAACTTTCTAAAGATTCTAGTTGTTGTGCTTTTTTTTTATTTTTATTCTCACTATATATTTTAGGATCTGAGCATGGGGATGATGATTGGCAATGCTAAAATAGTGGATGGTCTCCACAATTTTGATGACAACCTCTTCCATAATAAACAAGCTCAGATTTTTAGTACTACTGTTAGTTCTCTCTCTGCTAGTGAACAAATAATGATTTGGCATCTTAGATTATGACATCCTAGTTTTTCTTATTTGAGATATATGTTTCTTGTCCTATTTAAAAATGTGGATTGTTCATCTTTTCAATGTGAAAGTTGTCATTTATAAAAAAATCATCATACTACTTACAATTCAAAACCATATTATGCCTCGACACCTCTTTACTTGATTCATAGTGATGCTTGGGGTCCTTCAAAAATTACCACATCTTCTAGAAAAAAAGGTTTGTAACTTTAATAGATGATCACACTCGGCTATGTTGGGTATACTTGATGAATGACAAATTTGAAGTTGAAAACTTGTTCAAATTTTTTTTCAATATGGTTGAAAACCAGTTTCAAACAAAACTAAAATACTTCATTATGATAATAGAACTAGGTATTTCAATCAATTTTTGGAATTTTTTTTCAAGGAAAGAGGAATTCAACATCAATCTACTTGTGGCAATACTCAACAAAATGGTATTGTCAAGAGAAAAAATCAGCACTTTCTTGAAGTTGCGCGTGCTATTATGTTCTCAAAGCATGTTCCAAAATATCTATGGGGAGGCAATTTTGATAGCATCTTATTTGATGAATAGAATGCGTACTTGTATTTTAAAATATATTACACCCTTAGAATGTTTCAAAACTTTCTTCTCTGAATGTCGACTTTTCTGATTAATCCTTGAAAATTTTTGGGTGCACTATATTTGTATCCATCCTTAGTAGGCTTCGATCCAAACTTGATCCTAGGGCAAAAAAATGTGTGTTCATCCATTATACCCCCAATAAAAGGGGATATAAGTTTTATAATCCTAAAAAAAAAAAATCTTTGTGAGTATGGATGTATCATTTGTGGAAAGTTAGCCTTTGGTCAAAACTGTCTTTCGAGGGAGAGAGAAAATATGGAAGCTTAGTTTTGGAAAATAGTTATTCTTCTATCTACTACCTTCTTTCACATACCTGTTCTTGATCCCTCCACCTTTAGTGGTCATAGTAAGGAAGAAAGAGCCTACCATTACCAAACTTAGATGACTCATAAATAGGGGGAGAAATACTAAGACAGGATCACCCTAATCCTACTTTAGAGCTCTGTATATACACTCAAAGGGGTAGTCATAAAAAAAGAAAAAGAGAAGGCATGTCCACAACTCTTGCAACAAAACCAATCACTATCTCCGAGCAATAATTCATCTACAACTCTAGGTAACTTTAATCCTTTTTTGTCAAATTCCTTTCCTATTTTTTATTTTATTTTTTATCTTGATGTACCGATAATACTTAGAAAAGGAGTCCAAACCTATACACAACATCATATTGTTAAATATGTGTCTTACCACAAGCTCTCTAAAGTCTCATAAAGCTTTTATCTAAAAAATCTCTCATTTGTTTATCCCGAGAACCATTCTGGAAGCCTTAGATAACCTAGATTGGAAAGTAAGATTTTTGGAAGAGATGAATGCTCCAAAAAAATGGGACTTGGAAGATAGTTAACTTACCATGGGGGAAGAAAATGGTAGGATGCAAATAGGTGTTTAAAAATAAGTGTAGAGTTGATGGAAGTATAGAAAGGTACAAGGTGCATTTAGTGGCAAAAGGTTTCACACAAACACACGATATTGATTACCAAAAGACTTTTGCTCTAGTCACAAAGATTAATTCAATCTATGTCTTACTATCCTTGGCTATTAGTCTTGACTGACCCTTACACTAGCTACATATAAAATATGCATTCTTAAACAAGGATTTGGAAGAGGAAGTCTTTATGAACCTACTACTGGGGTTTGAGGAACAAATTGGTAAAGGAAAAGTGTGTAGACTAAGAAAATCTCTATATGGCCTGATACAATCTCCTAGAGCATGGTTTGAGTGATTTAGAAAAGCTATAAAGGCCCATGGATATACACAAGGTTAGGCAGATCACACTATGTTTTATAAGCACTCAACAGAAGGAAAGATTGCTATTTTAATTGTTTATGTTGATGACATAATATTAACAGGTGATGATCATGTTGAGCTAAAAAAACTCAAGAGAGTTCTTGTTGATGACTTTGAGATCAAGGACTTGGGGATCTTAAAGTATTTTCTTAGAATGGAGTTTGCCAGGTCTAAAAAGGGCATCTTCGGTTCTTGAAGAGACAGGTCTACTAAGTTGCAAGGCAATAGAGACATCAATCGAACCTAATTTGAAACTCCAATAGTCTAAACCCGAAGATGTGAAGAATAGGAAATAATTTCAGAGGTTGGTTATTAGATTGATTTATCTATCACATACTCGCCTAGATATAGCTTTTGTAGTGAGCAGGTAAGTCAATTTATGTACTCACCAAGTCCAAAACACTTCGAGGCAGTGTACAAAATCCTAAGGTACTTAAAGGGATCACCAAGGAAGAGCCTAATGTTTGAAAAGCATGGTCACCTACAAATTGAAGTATATACAGATGCAGGCTAGGAGTATAACTAATAGAAGGTCAACCTGTGGCTATTGTACTTTTGTTAGAGGAAACCTTGTTATTTGGTGTAGTAAAAAGCAAAATGTTATGGCAAGAAGTAGTGTTGAAGCTGAATTTAGATCAGTTGTCCACGAAATTTGTGAGGTGTTGTGGATTAAGCGAATCTTAGAGGAACTTAAAGTCTCAAGTCCCTCTCCAAATAAAGACATACTATGATAACAAAGCAGCAATCTCAATAGCACATAACCCTATTCTTCATGACAGGACCAAGCATGTTGAGGTACACAAGCACTTCATCAAGGAGAAAATAAAGAACAAGCATATTCAGATGACCTATTTACCAACTAATGAACATATTGTTGATGTTTTTACAAAGGGGTTGTTCAAGAAACAATTTGAGAAATTGACTGGCAAGCTGGTGAGGGAAGATATCTTCAACCAACCTGAGAGGGAGTGTTGGAAAGGAGAATATTCAATTGAGATGTCTTGCTGATCTCTAGGGATTGTCTAGCTATATTTTATAACTAAATATAGGATAGTCAACTTTGTAAATAAGGAAACTTAACTGTATGGTAAATATAGGCTAGTCAACTTTATAAATAAGGAAACTTAGTTGTATGGTTATTTTGTTCTTTTTTAATACCTTGTATAGACTATAAGTAGTGTACATGTATATTATAATATTATATCATCATTTTCTCAAAAAAAATTCTTTTATAATTCCTTATTGTTTAGATATTGATGTCAGGTAACCAGCATCATTAACTTCAACTGGAAAAAATATATAGGAAGAAGAGAACTTCACTCTTTCTAAACACTTATCGGGATCAATCCAAGAAAATACTGGATAAATCAGAAGGAATCTTAGTTTCGACGCTGCCTTGCTAGATGCTCATGTCTACTGTATATAGCGGCTGTTAATATGGTAGGCTACCTTTAGGGGTGTTAGTTTAAATCCTGATGGAGAATGGCATGTTTAGTTATTTCATAGAAACTTAGTGGTTTAGTCTTTTATTTCCCTGACAGAGCAAACAAGATCTCTATTTGAGTGGGTTCATAAATTGTAATTTACACAACTACTTTCATTTCCCTAACCATGCCAATGTTAAGCCACGCTTAAAGAATGGAAACAATCCTGCAAATAAAAAATAATGACAATAACAATAACAATGGGGATGACATTAGCAATCATGTTTTTGGATCATCCTGGAGGCATCAGTTATAATTTGACACTTCGATCAGCCATAATTCCAAAGCTGTGTGGAGCTACCTGATTGATTTCCATTGACAAATGTCCTAAATAATCTAAATTGAGTGACATGAAATAAATATAGTGACCAAAGGTGAACTTTGATCAAATACCATCCAAACAAGAGCGAATAAACCTCATTTTCTAGTAATGTTGCAGAAAACAAATGTCTTACAAACCATATTTTGCAGTCAGCCAAAAATGCATTGCATATATATATATATATATCTTCTCCTATATTGTTCATTTAACGTATCCTCATTAGCGATTATAATGGATGATATTATACTGGTAAAAGCATCCATTCATAAAGATATGTTGTAGTGAACTAGTGTTGGTCAGTTTTGGAAGTACAACACTTTGGAGTTTTGTTCTAAAATGGAAATAATGAAAGATTTCATTACACTTTAATTTTTGTAAATAAGCCCAGGGTAACCCAAAGTAGAAGATAATCTGCTTAGCTATGCTTCTTTAAGGACTCAAGATATTTTCCTTGTTTCCCATTCTGTCTTTGACTCTTGAGTTGCTTGATTCAAGAATTTGTAATAAAATATAATATCACTGTTTCTTTTGTATTTATCCTTTTACTCTTTTCTAAATTTATGTGACTGCCTCATTTGTTTTGAATTTTGCAACTCTTGTTATCCCATAATGAACTCGATTTGTTTTAAAGTTAAAATTCAAACCCAAGATTGCTCTAGGTAGACCTACATAAAGCTTCATGTTGAGTTATGAGTTGATACTGTTTAGTTAGTTGGCATGCAAATTTCCAACCCCCGATGCTAAGTGGGAGTAACTTGAACTTATGTTGGTTTTCATGCTTTGAGCTTTGTAGATCGAAAAAGAAGAATGAGATAAGTAAGAATCGTGACCACTAAGATGTCCCTTCTTCTAAAATGCTTTCATGAACTTTTAGTGATCATGTATTGAGTTTCAATATTAGAAGGAGAGCCTTGTACAATGGTAGAGTTGTCATTGTGTGATCTTAAGATCACATGTTCAAGGCATGGAAACAGCCTCCTGCAAAATGCAAGGTAAGGCTACGAACTATTGACCCTTGTGGTCTGCTCCTTCCTCGAACCCCACATACACGGGAGCTTCATGCACCGGGGTTGCCCTTTTTATTGAGTTTTGATATTATAGAGACACTACTTTTCTCTCTAACATCTGACACCTTTTTAGTAGACCATGTGCACAACTAGTCTACACAAGTTTTCCTATACCCCATACAATGACACTAGGGATGGCAATAAGTAGGTTAAACTTGTGACCCACCCCACCCTACACCTGTTTGGGGTGGGTTGGGGCGTAAAATTAGTGACCTGCACTAGATGGGGCAAAATTTTGTGACCTGGTGGGTTAGGATTGGGGTGGGCTGGTGAGCACATTTCGTGGAGCAACTCGCACAGTACACATAATCATATACCAAAATACCGATGGTTTATTATTATTCTTTACTTATAAATGAGGGCATTTCTATAAAGTTAGATACATAATTTTTTGAGCACCCATAGCCACTCATAAGTAGTCTCGTGCACTTGACCTACTCTAGAGGAAGGGCTAGAAGGCTTTTTCTCTTAACACTTGCTACTTTTTTTTCTGCACTAAGAAGGAATGCTCTTAACACTTTCAATGATAGAAGGATAGTTCATTTGGCAAATAGGATTTTGGAGAATATAACCACAATGATTTCTATGATTAACTCGTCATGTTGGGCCAATTTAAAGGAGAATCAAAACTAGTCTCTTCTTCTTCATAAAGCTCCTCGAATGTAGGATTAGGTCCAGAATCTTGAGTATG
Organism: Warburgia ugandensis; assembly: GCA_035236585.1. NCBI lineage: Eukaryota > Viridiplantae > Streptophyta > Magnoliopsida > Canellales > Canellaceae > Warburgia > Warburgia ugandensis. The sequence goes on along the minus strand of CP141132.1, from coordinate 28,334,761 downwards.
CTACTTGAAGTGTGGTCCAAAGCAAGTCACCAATATCATCCATGACTTGTTTTCTTATTGTATGAATCATTTGAAAGTTTCAAAGGACTTCTTCTATCATTCACTCAGTTCAAGCATCTTGTTCTTGACATTCTTTTTCATTTTGGGCAGCAAGCTCTTGAAGTATTCATGGAACAAGCTGCTTGGCATGTTGCTTGTGCCTCCTCCTTGAGTGCTTCAATTTCAGCCTCAAGTTTCCCTAGTCATCCCTTAGTGGTTGAAGGAGAGGGATTCTCAATGATGACAACCCTTTTGTTGGATCATCATTAGATTGTTTCAATCCCCCATTGATTCTTTTAGAGAATATGGTTACTATTTCCATATGCAAAACTCTCTAATCTGTAATGTTTCAGTTGGAACTAAGTCCAAATTTGTGCACTCATGTACCATTGTCCCTCTTGTCATGCATTGTCAGACCCTCTAAATCCATGTCTTAGACCATTGATTTAGGAGCTTTAGATCATATAATTAATGTGTTTTCTTGTTTCTGTTTATTCCATTTGAAGGTAGACAAAAATTAAGCTTGATGGGGAAACCATCTCTCTAGGGCAAAGTGAATGTTAAGGCTTACCTTACAATCAAATTGTGGTATACTAGTACCATTACAAAACTATAAAATTATAATGCTGCATTGGGTGGGTCTTACTTACTAGGTTTTCAGGACATGACAATGATGATCATGATCCAGGATATGGTTGTAAGGCCAATAGGTTCTACTTGGTTGATTTTGACTTTACCTCTTGTCGAAGCACTTTCTTTCCATGGTATTACTAATACAAATTAGTCCATGGTATTACCAGTACAAATTAGTCCACTAATGTTTAAATAAAAATGTTAATGTGGTAGCATTATTGTTAGATCACTTTTGTTGTCCCCATCTAGCATTTCTTCTTAAATACTTTTAGTTCTACTTCTTTGGTTTGAGAACTTTGTGGTGTCATATTTCATATTCATTTAGTAACAACTACCCTATTCCTTTCCATAATGGCTCCTTCTACTCTAATGTTAGGAGGCCTACACCAACAATTTCACTATTCAGCTATCATTAGATTTTATCACTTATGTGGCTGATTGCACTTGTAGTACATAGATGTAATTTGTGAAATCAAAAGATTAATAGTGTTCTTTATTCATGGCCTCCCACAAATGGCCCCTCACTCAATTTGACAAACACAAAAAATATTGTATTCATAGAATGGAGGATACTAAGGTCTCTTCTAGTTTAGAAGCTCATTTTGGTAAACATGGGACCAAGCTTCAACATACTTGTGTAGGAACACCACAACAAAATAGCATCACTAAAAAAAAAACAGTTATTTTGTGGAGGTTGCTAGTGTCCTACTCTTCACCATGAAAGATCTACCTTGAAGTCCTGCTTACTTAATCCAACCTCATAAATCTATCATCATTTAAAACACCTTTTGAACTATCTCATCCTAATCATCTCATATTGCCTATATCTCTAGAAGAATATCTGGATGTGTTTTCTATGTTTATGTTCAAAGTCCTAGTGGCAATAAGTATTACTCAAATGCACCAAAGTTGATCTTCCTTGGTTATCCCATCTTAGAAGGTTGAAAATGTTATCATCCATGGTCCATGAAGTAATTTGTGATATAATGATCGTGAAATTTGCTATTAATCATTTTTTTCTACTATTGTTCATAATTCCATAGTAGGTACTAGCTATACATATCTTTAAATGAGATGAATAAAAATTTGAAATAACATATCATGTAGCTCACAAAAAGTAAGATTCAACTTAATGGGAAACAAGAGGCTCACCTTGTTTTCTAGGAAGACCAGACGAGAAGGAAGCAAATCATCAAATGTAGCAACATATAAGTAATCAACCCCTACATGACAAAGAAGAAAGAAAATTAGGACCAACACAATATTAAGGCTAACCTGTACAAAGGTAATACCAAAAAATCAAGAAGGGTTTGCTATGAAGAAGATCATAAAATAATAGCATACATATTAATCCTGAAAGAGGAAAACAACAAATATTCTATCATGTTATAAGAATGGCTAAAGAGCCTCACAAGAAGTAAAGAATTACTATTGATTAGAATACACAAACACATAGAAAAACATGTTTGTTGTAGTAATACTAAAGTTGCTAAATACTTACTATCAATATGTAGTCAACAAATCAAATATAGTCAGGCCGCAATTAGTATTACTTCTTATGGAATGTAACTCCACCACTGCTGGTCCCAAGCCCAGATAAAAAGGAGGGTTTTGTTTCAGGTGCTAGCTGGCAAGTAAGACTTTTTGAAGAAGTTGAATATAGTTTTTATTATTTTTCATTATTTTTTATTCTTACTTACAAATGAATATACATATGTACATGTATTCATTTGTAAGTAAGAAGAGAAAATAATGAAAATCATATTCAATTTTTTTAACTATGGCAAACCTAAAATTACATGAATCGATCATTGACATTCCCTCAAGCTAGGGCATCCCCAATAAGTGAAGCACTACATCAGATCTTGGGTGCAGTGAAAAATGGGTAAGGTTTGCTATAGTATTTCCATGGAAGTGATGTGCTGCATCAGAATCTAGGTGCAAGGGAAAGTAAGCACGCATACATGTCATAGGAGTCGAGGTGCATAGGTCAATAGGCTAGCTTAGGAGAATAAGATTTGTATCACTGCATGGAATATAGGCACATTGATAGATAAGAATTTAGAATTAGTAGATACAATGAAACGTGAGAGAGTCAATATTGCTTATATCTAAGAAACCAAGGGGAAAGGGTCTAAAGCTAGAGAAGTCAATGGTTATAAGCTGTGGTACATATGAAAGGACAATGATAAAAATGGCATAGGGATAGTGGTGGATAAAGAATTAAAGGATAAAGTTGTAGATGTTAAAAGAACTAGTGATATAATTATAATAATAAAACTTCTTGTAGGAGAGAAAATTATAAATGTAATAAGTGCATACACACCACAAGTAGGGTTAGAAGATAGAATCAAGAGACTGTTCTGGGAAGATATGGAAGGAGTCATGCAAGAAATTTCTAACATAGACGAGATATTTATAGGAGCAGACTTAAATGGTCATGTAGGAAAATAAAAAGAAGAATATGAAAGGGCACATAGAACTTAGCCTTGGCGAACACATTCTTTAAGAAGAGGGATAAACACTTGATAACCTTTAAAAGTGGACTTTATGAAAGCTAAATTGACTTTTTTCTACTTGGAAATATCGAAAGATCAATGCCTAAAGATTGTAAGGTAATACTCAGTGAGAGTTTAACCTCACAACGTAAGTTAATGGTTGTGAATATCTATGTTAGAAGATTGAAGAAAAGAAACAAACTTAATAAGTATCCAAAAACTAAGTATTGGAACGTAAAAGGGGAGAGAATAACATCACTCACAAATAAACTGATGGTAGAAGGAAGTTGGAACAATAAAACAAAGAAAATGTTGTGTTGATTAGAGTCTATTAAGAAAGTGCAAAAGATGTCCTAAGAATATGTAGAGGTAAAAGGTAATCAATAAAGGGAACTTTGTGATAGAATGAAAAAGTGCAAAAGGTTATTAAAGAAGGTAGAGGACTAGAAATAACAAAAACTTTGAGCAATATAAGAATACTAAAAAGAGTGCTAAGAGAATGTAAATGAGGTTAAACTCAAGGCATATGATGATCTCTATAATAGATAAAGATTGAGAGAAGGTGAGAAATATGTGTTTAAACTTGCAAAAATAAGAGAACAAAAGAGTAAGGACGTAGACCGTATTAAATGCATTAGAAGTGATGACCAAAGGGTATTAATCAAAGATGATGAGATCAAACAAAGGTGAGAAAGTTACTTTCAAAAATTTCTTAATGACAATTTCCCTGAGAATATAGGGATTGAAAGTATTGTAAACCTAAATAGCATTGGACATCATAGATACTACCTTAGGATTAGAATACCTAAAGTGATAGGGGCCTTGAAAAAGATGAAATTAGGAAAAGCCCTAGGGCTCGATGGTATACCAATAGAGGTTTGGAAGCATGTGAGAGATATTATTGTTTGGTTGACAAAGTTGTTTAACAAGATTGTAAAATCAAAGAAAATGCCTAATGAATAGAGAAAGAGTTCTATTTGACTAGTCTATATGAATAAAGGAGACATATAGAGCTACATTAATTATCTAGGGATTAGCATATGAGCCACACTATGAAACTTTTTGAAAGAGTGATTGAGAAAAGGCTATTGCATGTGACGAGTGTCTTGGAGACCAGTTCAGTTTCATACATGAAAGCTATTTTTCTACATAGACAATTGATTTAGAAATAATAGGAAGAGGAGGAAGGATCTTCGCATGGTCTTTATTGACTTAGAGAAAGCTTATGATGGGTTCCTTAGAGAGTTAATATGGTGGGTGTTGGGTGAAAAAGGGGTTTCACGAGAGTATATAGACATAATTAAAGATATCTATGAGGAAGCGATAACAAATGTTAGGACTATTAGTGAATAGACCAATGATTTTTCTATCATTGTAGGATTGCACCAAGGATCACCCTTAAGCCCGTACCTTTTTCATGTTGGTTATGGTTGAGTAAACAAAACATCTGCACAAGGAGATTCCATGGTGCATGTTATTTGCATATGATATAGTTTTAATTGATGAGACAAGGGAGGGCATAAATACAAAGCTAGAATTATGAAGTGAAGCGTTAGAATATAATGGATTTAAAATGGGCCAAACTAAGACAGAGTATATGAAATGCAATTTTTGTAAGGAAGGGAGTGGGAGTGGAGCACCAGTAAAGATTGATAACCAAGAAGTTCCCATAAATGACCACTTTCAGTACTTTGGATTGATGATTCATAAGAGTGGAGAGATTGAGAAGGAGGTTACCTAGAGAATCCAAGTAGGTTGGAACAAATGGAGATGTGCTTCTAGAGTTTTGTATGATCGGTGGGTGCTAACTCAAACTGAAAGGTAAGTTCTATAAGATGGTTATAAGACTGGTCATGCTCTATGGATCAGAGTGTTGGGCAATTAAAGAACATCATGTACGTAGGATGAACGAAGCAAAAATGGGAATGTTGAGATGGATGAGTGGCAAGACAAGAAAGGATAGAATTAGAAATGAAAACATTAAATGAAACGTAAGAGTAGCACCACTTGGTGACAGGATGAAGGAGATTAGACATAGATGGTTTGGACATGTCCAACTGAGACTGAAAATGCACCAATTAGGAGGCTTTGCTAGTCAAAGGTTCTAAAAAGACAAGGGAAGGCCCAAAAGAATGTTGATGGAAGTGGTATGAAAAGATTTAAAAACTTTAGGACTAGATGAAGTCATGATACTTAATAAAGGCGAATAATGTAGTCGGGATAAGGTCTTGATGATGATGATTATGAATTGTAACAATCCATTGAGAAATTTCCTTGATGCTTGCTGGGGTTTTCTTTAGGGGATCGTGAGTACAAATCTCAAGTCAATACAACCATTAACTAGAGTCCTTAAAATATGATTATTTCCCTTCACAAGAGAAAAATACCTTAAAATACATACAAAGTTTAAAATTTCCTGCATTTCAATTCAATTTTACATACAATATCCGTCCATGACAATCTGGCATAGCCATTTCTAGAGATACATTCTTTACTCTTCAAAGGATCACATAGTTGACAAATCACTAGTGAGTTGTCTCTACAGTGTTTCAAAAGACTTTGGATGCTGTTAGGGAGGTAGACCATGGTGATTTTAAACTAGTGGAGTGATTAGGCTCGGGCAAAACATGGGGACAATAGAGTGCATTAAAGCATGTAAAAGGGGTTTAAATGAGGGGTGTGATTAACTTGGAGTGCAGTCATAATCACATATGACCTGTCTGAAGCATTGCTGTAGCCATACAAATAAACAAGGCCAAATTCATGTTGATGAAAGAGATATAGGAGGTTAAGCGGGAGTACAGTCCCAACCGATTGATAGAAGGGGTGTGCAGTTAGGTACATGCCATAGCCAGGAATACTTTGGTTTCTAAGCACAGGTCAATAGCTAGTAACATCTAATTCACATGTGCAAGGCTCAGGACGCCATTTCATTAGTGAACAAGTTCTGAAAACCTAATCCTTAGATCAGGCATCAGCAAGAGAGAGAGAGAGTCCAGGATGGACTCAATCCAAAGTGGTGATTAAGAAACAAAATCCTGCTTTAGGCGTATTGGACCCGTCGATACAACCTACTTCCAACTGATAATGAATCAGGACTTTAATGATCCGAAATCAATGGTCTCATCCATAATTTCATGAAAGAAGAGCACTCAACCATATTGACCAAATGCAGCCATGATGATTCATCACATATCAGTAACATGATTGGATAATCATTGCTTAAACAAAACCAGGATGCAACTTACAGGATGGTCAATCTGCAGGCATCAAATTCAACTGGCGGAGTAGCTGAAAGTTAATGGTTTTGTGGTGAATCAAAAAGTCTCTATAGCACAGAAGTGGCTCACATTGTAGCCAAAAAGAGAGAACAATGCCTGTGAAACAGGGCTTCAATAGGAGAAGAGAAGTCAACAAAATAGGATTGGATCCAAATTGGTACATCCTACTATAGGCTTCTCCCTTTGATTGCTGTACCTCCAGGACTTTGGCAAATTGTCTCAATCACTCTTCTTTGTATATCACTGCAGCTCTAGGACTTAGGCAAATTCTCTCAATCACTCTCCTATGTATTTCACTCAATTTTCATCCAACATACAATATTTGTGTTATTCCTGGAGAGTGATTTGTACAGTGTAGAGCAACAGCTAACTGCTAACTGTTTGCAACTAACTTTCAGCAAGTTAAGGGAAACTAGGCCATTATTTGCACCAAAAAAATGGGTAATGACTTGAGGGCCAAGGAAATGGGGTTTGGAACCCCAAAAAAGCTCCAGTTGGCTCCAAGAGAGGGACGGGGGCTGATCACGCTACACTAAGTCTTGTTTGTGCTGAACTAGCCTTGGTCACCAAGGCATCAAATGGCACCAACAGCACTATGAGCCCATTTTGCACAAAAGCACTAGGCAACCAAAGGTGGAATCTCTCCTAGATACTGTACCAAAGGTAGGACAACAGGCTGGTCACCGTGGACAAGGGCTGGTTGCCTTGGGCATGTGAAGCCTGGTACCCACATAATGGTTGCCCTATACATGGGCTGATAGATCTAGCCAAGTGCAACTTCACTAAGTGTGATTTTTTAGCAGAATTAGAGCTTAAAAGCACTGTCTCCATCTCTTAAACATAAGCTACACAATGGCATGGATCTGGGTCCTTTTGAGTGGGCCTGATTCCTTAACACGAGCATTTGTCCACGTCAATAAATACCCACGTTTTATAAGTTTCTAGAAGTAAAACTTGTAAATTTTCAATATGGAACATGACGTTCCCATTTGAGACATAGTCATATGGAGAAAAAAAAACTTGAAATCAGCAAAATTAAGGTGACAAGGAGTGCATTGAGTATGTTTCACGCGTGTGCTGATTCACTGGCTGATCACACTTGATCAACATGTGGACCCAATTAGCAGATCCCACGCCAATATTAACACACACACACACACACACACACCTAGTGTTGATTTACAAACCAATTAAGCTAAGCTGACTCCTTAGGCTTGACTGGCTAGTCGCATGGCTCACAGTGGTTGTGCTAGGCTGATCGCCGTAGGTGGCTAGCATGGTAAGGGGCCCAGTTGGGTGGTCGCACTTACCAAGGCAGGTCACTTTGGGGTCCTCACCAGCTAGGCACTTGGGGACTGACTTCCTAGCCGTGCTAGATAGGGGCTGCTCGCCTTAGGCCAAGGCACATGGGGTGGGCCACCCCCTAGTCACTCTAGGTGATTTGTCCACTAAGCCAAACGCTGGTTGGATTATAGCGAGAGGCGAGGGGTGCTCTCTTCTGTCACGTCTTGAGTGATTCCTTGGAGTCAGTGCACATTTAAGGTGGTTTTGAACCTTTGAAAACCAAAATTGGGAGTTACAATGTGGTTTTCGACCCTTTAATGCTCAGATTTGACTTGCTTCCAGAGGAGACACTATCTTGATCATTAAAGAGCAAAAAAGGTGCACTATCCCCTTTCCCTACTCAAATATTTTATTGCAAAAAGAAGGCTTCAACCTTCTTAAGCTGATTAAGACATTAACTCATGTATATTAAAACAGCATTTTCATTAAAAATGGAAATAAACTCTTTGTAGAATTATCAATGCTCTACAAATTAAGCAAAGCCTAGATTAATTCTTATTAAGGGGTTCTTTATTTCGTAGAAAATATAAATAAAATTCCTTCCTTGGAAGATAAGTTCCTTTTTTGTGATAATTGAAGCCTTGAATTTTCAAACTAACCTAACGACCGTTTTGCTAATCACGAAAAAGGAGAATTAGGCGTAATTAAATCACCTGCTAATTGTACAGGCTCGTAGAAAATGAGAAGAATGGAATTGGATAATTTGTGACGAGGAATTAGGAATGACGTGTCCTATGGGATGAAAACATATAATTTGACAAAAAAGAATTTGAAGAGTTTCACGTGATCTATGGAAGAAGGGTGCCTTGGCACAACGGTAAAAGTTTCCGTCATCATGTCACGGGTTCAAGGCAGGTTGTGTACTTAGGCCCTTGTGGTTCACCCCTTCCCAGACCTCGCTTTCGCAGGAACTTCGTGCACCAGGACTGCCCTTTTTGACTGATCTATGGAAAAATTGGGCCCATAGGTGTGACATGCCCGATGGAAGATGTAGAATTTGATGTGCCACTAGAAAGAGATACAAGCTTTATTTCGACGGATGCAAAATGGATGAAGTTTTAATGCAGCCACCATTATTTGTAATTCCGTTAAAATCCAAGTCGTAGCTCTTTTATTTCGACGAAGTACAAGCAGCAGTAACTTGAGAAAAAAATAGAGATGAAAACTGATTGACCCTAGAAAATCACTCTCCGCTTGAATCTTTTTTTATCAGCAGTCAAACCGTGGCTTCCTGCTCCACATGACATACAAAGAAAAAAATACAGTTATTAATGAAAATACAACTCTTGAGTTGATGTAATGGAATGAACGAAAAAAGAAATACCAGTTTGGATTGAGATATTAATTCTCATTGACATTTTGCAGGAATCAATGATGTTACTAATTACAGGACCTACTTCTACTCACATAAACACGTATACAATGAACATCGCATAAAGACTATCAAGTGAAATATATACATCTATCCGTAAGCAATTCACATAAACTATGACCCATCCAAGCAAGAAACAGGCACTATTTGGACACACCATACATTTTTAGCTGAGATATAGAGACAACGTCCATTTTAGATTCGGTTGTCAAATCCTTATGTCTACTTGGTAGGCAAAAACAGAAACCATTATTCAGAGTATGACTGGAGAGCTACCGCTCCTGATAATTATGTAGTGATGAAACCAACAAAGTAGCCTCGCAAGAGGAACCATGTATATAGGACTCAAGTCACAGGATCATGTAAGACGAGGTGTTTGGGGGAATTTTTCAGATTTCTAGGAAGTATTTTGGAGACCAAAAAGTGGACTGAGTTGACCACAAGTTTTTGGAAAAGTTTGGGGGAATTTTGAATATGGAAAGACTTTACATGTCGTGGAATCTGCTCAGTGTTTACATTCGACAGATTTTGAGATTATCTAGGCAATAACTGAGCATTGGCTCCCTGTCAAAACAGATTGCATTGTCTGTATGACAAAATCAGCACTATTCTTTACAAGTTCCAAAGAATCACCAGCATGCTCGTTACTAGAAAGATGTCCGATGAATTCAATACATACAACTCCAACTTCATCATTGAACAGCAGGAGCACAACGACTTCAAGTACCACCCTGTCTCTGTGTTTGCATCAGAATTACTCCATATTGAAGCAAGACTAGATTAAAGAATTCCACTGGGACTTTGTATAGGATTCTTTTTTCCCTGTGATGAGATTGAAGTAGGAGAGGGAGGACCTTCAGGTTGGAAAGAAGACAGGATGCCTGATGGCAGAGGAGGAAAGGCAGTGATACGTCACCCATCCCAAGAACAAGAAAGGGAAGCCATGATAGGCAGAACATTCCTTGGAAATTATCTGGCTGTTATGCCTTGCTTCAAAGGAGATTTTATGTGGCAAAAAACCTTCGTGATAGCTGGGAGACTGGCATAGGAGTAAACAGGCATAGGAGTAAGGACTACCCTAGCCCAACACCATTAATGAACACCAATAATGAATTATGGTCTTGGGGTTAGAAGGAAAAATCAACCTAACAAACTTAACAGTCTAAGCCCCCTGGCAGTATCTGATGAGCTGGATTTATGCACAATATAAAGAACTCTGATCCCAAAATCAAGTTGTGGATAATCACAGAGCATCAATGATGGAAATCATGGTTTCACAAGAAATTAGTCGATTTGGAACCCAGAGGAAATCAACCCTTGTGCAGTTAGAAGAACAGGAACATCAACTTGCAACCTGGAAACCATTCTAGGTAAGGGAAGATTATCTCTAGACGTTGATCAAAATTAGTAACGAAGTCAGGGGGGCCCGTATTACAATGACTGAGTTAGAGTCTCTAGTTTCTTGCTGGGAAGGCTATCTGTTGTTCAGACATGAGAGATATTACTCATTCAAGCCATACAGTCCAGTTCTTGTGGCTCAATGATTCAGGATCAACCAAGGTCCGCCAAAACAATTCACTCAATACAACAGTGACTTAACACCTCTTCTGGTTCAAGCAGCATGGGTTGGCTACCTGAGATATGAAACTGGTGCTAAATATTTCCTCCCTGGTAGAGTGAGACAACTACCTGCCGATGATCTACTGGTTCACTCGCAATTACATTGAAAGAACTCAGGCGCAATTTCCTATCTGCTAGGGAAAGTCTGGTAGATTATGAAAGGCTGGAAAATATAGCTCATTTGGTGTGAAATGGAGAAGTAATGGAAGAAGACGAGCATCTGAGGCTGCATCTTTTAGTGCTTCTGCTGTTAAGGACCGAATTTCTTGTGTATGAAAGGCATGTATTGTTGAAGAAGGAACAAGTTCCTCCATTGCTCAAACAACGATATCGGGCTTGGTGGGTAGAAGGACACTCTTCCTTTTTTTAGATAGTTGCTTCAAAAGAACTCTCAAGCGTATATAAGATGCTAGGAGATGGTTGTTTTCGGCCATTTCCAGAAGTAGAAGCACATCATACTAACATGACCATTGGTTTCATGGATCCAAGTGAGAGGGAATGCAATGAAGCTGGCCCTTCTCTACCACAACAGACTTTCACTGCCACCAACCCTTAAGGTGAATTCTTTGAGCACAAGTTTGATTGGTGAAATGAGGTCATTGAACCTGTTCAGCATGTTGGAGAGACCCAATGTCCTTGAGGTGGAAAGAGGACCAAAGTCACTGTTAATTGCTTAATTTTGGCTAAAAGACCCCTAGTTTAGCATTCAATTAGATCATCTATTGTCCAAATATCAAATTTTAGCTTGATTAACCATCTAAACCTTAATCAATGGTTAGATGATCATTTGAGCTTATTAAAGGATTAATGTAAGGTTTGATTATTCCAATTTAGCGTTTTATTTTGCAGATCAACTAAAAGAAATTTGATGGCTTGGATTTAATCTCTATGGTGTGGATCAAGTAGAGAATAAGGAAGAATCCTAATTGAATTACAAGAGGAAGAATCCTAATTGAATAAAAAAGGCAAGAGTCATAATCAACAAGGAGTCCTAAGTGGAAGAGTTATAGTTTGAAGAGGATTCCAAAAAGGGATGGAGTTCTAAGTGGAAAAGGCCATAGAATTCTAACTCTTCAAGGGTAGAAGATAAGGAAGGAAATGGAGAAAAATAAGGAAGGGAAGGGCTATAAAGAGGAAGCCGTATGGGGGAGAGGTGGTTGGTTTTTCTTTGGTCTTTGTTGTTCAATTTTCTTTCCTTTGTTATACTTTCCTTTCAATCTCCATTCATCGTTTTTTATCCGAACGCATCAACCCCACCGGCATCTGCTTTCCACAAGCACACGAGAGCCCGACATAGTTGATACACCTCCACTGCGTCTCTCTTCTTTGTGGTTACTGCACTGGCCCATCTCTATCAGCCAACATAGGCTGGCCACTCTTCACTTCATTTTTCTTCTCGTTATTCTTCGTATGTCCATTATACTACAGAACCAGACGGCCACTTTCTGAGCCAGAGAGCCCTCCTCCTTCCTCTACTTTCTTCATAATCCCCACGCACCATTTGATCACTGGCCATTGCTTATTGAAATCTTCATTGCCCAGGTTCCTCTCTCCCTCTTTTCTCCAAGTCAGAACAAGACGACGCCCAGAAGGGGCGTCGTTTTCCTCTCACCGGAAGAGCCTCTGCAGCCTAGGATCAAGTCGGGCGAGTCTAGCCTGACTGTGCTACGCCCATCTCCAAGCAGACGACGTCCAGGCACATCTGCTACCAGATTTTCACCGGCCAGGAGCAAGCCCCAGTCCAGATCAAATCCAGCACCACCGGGCCAGCATAGGCATGAACCCAGAAATTGGAAGACGCCTAGAGACTTAGATAGTCGGCTCTAGCGTTTTTCTCTTCACCGGACGTCTCGGAGAAGGAAACCTGAACTGGGTTTCCTCCGGCGTTGCTGCCATTTTCCCCCTCTCTCCACCGAATCCATCTTCTCCACAGGCCATCTCCTTCGTTGGGTTTTCCTGGTTTTTGTTAAAAACCAGAGTTTGAACAGAATAACGGTTTTGCCCTTCATCTTTAAATGCAATGACAATTCTATTCAATTCCATTAATTAAATCTGCGTCCCTTGTTTAATGACATCTGTATCCCCATTTTATTTGCATCTGTGTCCCTGTTCTATTTTAGCTTTATTTTATCTATCTTTTGACATTGTTATCCAGGGACAATGTCATCCAAGGACAGTATGATTCAAGGACGTTTTGATTATTTTTATGTTGTTCTCTGAAATTGAAAGTTATTTAAAGTGCATCAATTGAATAAATCTGAATGATTATGCTAGTTTTGTTCTTCTCATCAAAATTCAAGTAATTAAATTTTATTAAAAACTCCAATTAAAGCGAGTCCCTGTGGGTTCGACCCGTATTTGCATAGCTATACTACAATAGCCCGTGCACTTGCGGAAAACATCAACAAGTTTTTGGCACCATTGCCGAGGACTTGCAAAGGAGTTTTTATAAAGTTTAATTAAAAATTCCAAAAAATTAAAAAAATTAAAAAAAAATTCAGAAAAATCTAGAAAATTAAAAAATATTAGGAATTGCATTTTAGGTGCATTTTTCAATTTTGTTTTAGTGCATGACCACCTAATTTCTTGAAACTGGTACTTATTTCTATTTTTCTTTTTCAGGAAAACAGGAAAGGAGAGGAAATTGGCAAGTAAATCTTCATCAACATGAAATTTTCCCTGCTTTCCTAGATTATGATATTTTTTCTTTTGAGTGAAGCTTGTAGTGAGGACCCTTGTAAACTGCACTTTCTATTTTCATTTTAAAGGGTTGTATAATACAGGGCAAGTGTGGAATAAGGTGGCCCACACTTGATCTTCATCAGAAACCCCACTGTAAGTCTCCTCACTCATTTAAATTCCTAGATTAGGGTTTGCATTTAGAGTAAATTTGCATTGTTTGGTAGTATAAATCATATAGACAACATCCTCTTATAAATTGTGCATTTTTAGGTTGCATTAGTTTATTGCTTTTATTTGCATCTTAGGACACGGTTAATGCTTTAAGGTGATATATTTGCTGATCGAATTTCCATGGAGTGTGGAATTAATTAGTAAGGGCACCCTACCCCCATAAGATCAAGGGTGGATTTCATCACCACTCTTTGGCCCACCTAGGATAATCACCTTAAGTGCGCTACCCTAGCCTTCAATTCAAATTAAAATCAATCAGAAGAGACCTATAGGGCTGTCACATGCTCGTAGGACCCTCTTACTAAGACTCGATTTATTGTCACTCTAGTAGCTTTGGAGCACTGTGGTTATTGAGGATTGTCTAATAGAGCCTCGCTCTTCCCTCACCTCCTGTTGATGTTTGTGAGGTCTAAACGCCTGCTTACACGAGGGTTGTATTAACCACCTTGCGAAGAACTCAGGCGGTCAGCAATAATCAAGTCTGAAGGAGAGGAGGAGACTAGATTAGGCTAATTAAAAGCATTGTCCCCACACATATTCAAGAAAATCAATATATTGCTTATTAGCCTAAGGTGTTTGACTGTGCCTTTTTGCTTGCATCACATAGAGTTAGGGTTAGCATTTAGAAGTAGGATATTTTAGATTAGGAATAGTTCATGCAAGGGCGTCGATCTTAGAACCCTGAGCTACTACCATTAAACCCAGAGATTCAACGCATCCAAAACCAAGGGAAAAGAAACCTAGTTCCTATCCCTATGGCTGAACCACCAATAGAGATGGAGCGCAAGACTATTAGAGATTTTTATGCGCCGCTCCAACTTAATACCCCCTCCTGCATAGCATTACCTCTAACTGATGCTGACCACTTTGAGTTAAAACCGGGAGTAATTCGATTACTCCCCACTTTTATGGTCGAGACCGAGAAGACCCGTACCTACATATCAAGGAGTTCCATGATATTTGCGCCACATTTAGGTTCCGAAATGTTTCGGATGATTCAATTAGGTTAAGGTTATTCCCGTTCTCACTTAAGGACAAAGCCAAGTCATGGCTTAATGTGTCCCTGTTCTATTTTAGCTTTATTTTATCTATCTTTTGACATTGTTATCCAGGGACAATGTCATCCAAGGACAGTATGATTCAAGGACGTTTTGATTATTTTTATGTTGTTCTCTGAAATTGAAAGTTATTTAAAGTGCATCAATTGAATAAATCTGAATGATTATGCTAGTTTTGTTCTTCTCATCAAAATTCAAGTAATTAAATTTTATTAAAAACTCCAATTAAAGCGAGTCCCTGTGGGTTCGACCCGTATTTGCATAGCTATACTACAATAGCCCGTGCACTTGCGGAAAACATCAACAAGTTTTTGGCGCCATTGCCGGGGACTTGCAAAGGAGTTTTTATAAAGTTTAATTAAAAATTCCAAAAAATTAAAAAAATTCAAAAAAAATTCAAAAAAAAATTCAGAAAAATCTAGAAAATTAAAAAATATTAGGAATTGCATTTTAGGTGCATTTTTCAATTTTGTTTTAGTGCATGACCACCTAATTTCTTGAAACTGGTACTTATTTCTATTTTTCTTTTTCAGGAAAAGAGGAAAGGAGAGGAAATTGGCAAGTAAATCTTCATCAACATGAAATTTTCCCTGCTTTCCTAGATTAGGATATTTTTTCTTTTGAGTGAAGCTTGTAGTGAGGACCCTTGTAAACTGCACTTTCTATTTTCATTTTAAAGGGTTGTATAATACAGGGCAAGTGTGGAATAAGGTGGCCCACACTTGATCTTCATCAAAAACCCCACTGTAAGTCTCCTCACTCATTTAAATTCCTAGATTAGGGTTTGCATTTAGAGTAAATTTGCATTGTTTGGTAGTATAAATCATATAGACAACATCCTCTTATAAATTGTGCATTTTTAGGTTGCATTAGTTTATTGCTTTTATTTGCATCTTAGGACACGGTTAATGCTTTAAGGTGATATATTTGCTGATCGAATTGCCATGGAGTGTGGAATTAATTAGTAAGGGCACCCTACCCCCATAAGATCAAGGGTGGATTTCATCACCACTCTTTGGCCCACCTAGGATAATCACCTTAAGTGCGCTACCCTAGCCTTCAATTCAAATTAAAATCAATCAGAAGAGACCTATAGGGCTGTCACATGCTCGTAGGACCCTCTTACTAAGACTCGATTTATTGTCACTCTAGTAGCTTTGGAGCACTGTGGTTATTGAGGATTGTCTAATAGAGCCACGCTCTTCCCTCACCTCCTGTTGATGTTTGTGAGGTCTATACGCCTCCTTACACGAGGGTTGTATTAACCACCTTGCGAAGAACTCAACTGGTCAGCAATAATCAAGTCTGAAGGAGAGGAGGAGACTAGATTAGGCTAATTAAAAGCATTGTCCCCACACATATTCAAGAAAATCAATATATTGCTTATTAGCCTAAGGTGTTTGATGTGTCTTTTTGCTTGCATCACATAGAGTTAGGGTTAGCATTTAGAAGTAGGATATTTTAGATTAGGAATAGTTCATGCAAGGGCGCCGATCTTAGAACCACGAGCTACTACCATTAAACCCAGAGATTCAACGCATCCAAAACCAAGGGAAAAGAAACCTAGTTCCTATCCCTATGGCTGAACCACCAATAGAGATGGAGCGCAAGACTATTAGAGATTTTTATGCGCCGCTCCAACTTAATACCCCCTCCTGCATAGCATTACCTCCAACTGATGCTGACCACTTTGAGTTAAAACCGGGAGTAATTCAGTTACTCCCCACTTATTATGGTCGAGACCGAGAAGACCCGTACCTACATATCAAGGAGTTCCATGATATTTGCGCCACATTTAGGTTCCGAAATGTTTCGGATGATTCAATTAGGTTAAGGTTATTCCCGTTCTCACTTAAGGACAAAGCCAAGTCATGGCTTAATGTGTCCCTGTTCTATTTTAGCTTTATTTTATCTATCTTTTGACATTGTTATCCAGGGACAATGTCATCCAAGGACAGTATGATTCAAGGACGTTTTGATTATTTTTATGTTGTTCTCTGAAATTGAAAGTTATTTAAAGTGCATCAATTGAATAAATCTGAATGATTATGCTAGTTTTGTTCTTCTCATCAAAATTCAAGTAATTAAATTTTATTAAAAACTCCAATTAAAGCGAGTCCCTGTGGGTTCGACCCGTATTTGCATAGCTATACTACAATAGCCCGTGCACTTGCGGAAAACATCAACAAGTTTTTGGCGCCATTGCCGGGGACTTGCAAAGGAGTTTTTATAAAGTTTAATTAAAAATTCCAAAAAATTAAAAAAATTAAAAAAAAAAATTTGAAAAAAAATTCAGAAAAATCTAGAAAATTAAAAAATATTAGGAATTGCATTTTAGGTGCATTTTTCAATTTTGTTTTAGTGCATGACCACCTAATTTCTTGAAACTGGTACTTATTTCTATTTTTCTTTTTCAGGAAAACAGGAAAGGAGAGGAAATTGGCAAGTAAATCTTCATCAACATGAAATTTTCCCTGCTTTCCTAGATTAGGATATTTTTTCTTTTGAGTGAAGCTTGTAGTGAGGACCCTTGTAAACTGCACTTTCTATTTTCATTTTAAAGGGTTGTATAATACAGGGCAAGTGTGGAATAAGGTGGCCCACACTTGATCTTCATCAGAAACCCCACTGTAAGTCTCCTCACTCATTTAAATTCCTAGATTAGGGTTTGCATTTAGAGTAAATTTGCATTGTTTGGTAGTATAAATCATATAGACAACATCCTCTTATAAATTGTGCATTTTTAGGTTGCATTAGTTTATTGCTTTTATTTGCATCTTAGGACACGGTTAATGCTTTAAGGTGATATATTTGCTGATCGAATTGCCATGGAGTGTGGAATTAATTAGTAAGGGCACCCTACCCCCATAAGATCAAGGGTGGATTTCATCACCACTCTTTGGCCCACCTAGGATAATCACCTTAAGTGCGCTACCCTAGCCTTCAATTCAAATTAAAATCAATCAGAAGAGACCTATAGGGCTGTCACATGCTCGTAGGACCCTCTTACTAAGACTCGATTTATTGTCACTCTAGTAGCTTTGGAGCACTGTGGTTATTGAGGATTGTCTAATAGAGCCTCGCTCTTCCCTCACCTCCTGTTGATGTTTGTGAGGTCTAAACGCCTCCTTACACGAGGGTTGTATTAACCACCTTGCGAAGAACTCAGGCGGTCAGCAATAATCAAGTCTGAAGGAGAGGAGGAGACTAGATTAGGCTAATTAAAAGCATTGTCCCCACACATATTCAAGAAAATCAATATATTGCTTATTAGCCTAAGGTGTTTGACTGTGCCTTTTTGCTTGCATCACATAGAGTTAGGGTTAGCATTTAGAAGTAGGATATTTTAGATTAGGAATAGTTCATGCAAGGGCGTCGATCTTAGAACCCTGAGCTACTACCATTAAACCCGAGAGATTCAACGCATCCAAAACCAAGGGAAAAGAAACCTAGTTCCTATCCCTATGGCTGAACCACCAATAGAGATGGAGCGCAAGACTATTAGAGATTTTTATGCGCCGCTCCAACTTAATACCCCCTCCTGCATAGCATTACCTCCAAGCGATGCTGAGCACGTTGAGTTAAAACCGGAGTAATTCGGTTACTCCCCACTTTTATGGTCGAGACCGAGAAGACCCGTACCTACATATCAAGGAGTTCCATGATATTTGCGCCACATTTAGGTTCCGAAATGTTTCGGATGATTCAATTAGGTTAAGGTTATTCCGTTCTCACTTAAGGACAAAGCCAAGTCATGGCTTAATGTGTCCCTGTTCTATTTTAGCTTTATTTTATCTATCTTTTGACATTGTTATCCAGGGACAATGTCATCCAAGAACAGTATGATTCAAGGACGTTTTGATTATTTTTATGTTGTTCTCTGAAATTGAAAGTTATTTAAAGTGCATCAATTGAATAAATCTGAATGATTATGCTAGTTTTGTTCTTCTCATCAAAATTCAAGTAATTAAATTTTATTAAAAACTCCAATTAAAGCGAGTCCCTGTGGGTTCGACCCGTATTTGCATAGCTATACTACAATAGCCCGTGCACTTGCGGAAAACATCAACAAGTTTTTGGCGCCATTGCCGGGGACTTGCAAAGGAGTTTTTATAAAGTTTAATTAAAAATTCCAAAAAATTAAAAAAAAATTCGAAAAAAAATTCAGAAAAATCTAGAAAATTAAAAAATATTAGGAATTGCATTTTAGGTGCATTTTTCAATTTTGTTTTAGTGCATGACCACCTAATTTCTTGAAACTGGTACTTATTTCTATTTTTCTTTTTCAGGAAAACAGGAAAGGAGAGGAAATTGGCAAGTAAATCTTCATCAACATGAAATTTTCCCTGCTTTCCTAGATTAGGATATTTTTTCTTTTGAGTGAAGCTTGTAGTGAGGACCCTTGTAAACTGCACTTTCTATTTTCATTTTAAAGGGTTGTATAATGCCGGGCAAGTGTGGAGTAAGGTGGCCCACACTTGATCTTCATCGAAACCCCCCTGTAAGTCTCCTCACTCATTTAAATTCCTAGATTAGGGTTTGCATTTAGAGTAAATTTGCATTGTTTGGTAGTATAAATCATATAGACAACATCCTCTTATAAATTGTGCATTTTTAGGTTGCATTAGTTTATTGCTTTTATTTGCATCTTAGGACACGGTTAATGCTTTAAGGTGATATATTTGCTGATCGAATTGCCATGGAGTGTGGAATTAATTAGTAAGGGCACCCTACCCCCATAAGATCAAGGGTGGATTTCATCACCACTCTTTGGCCCACCTAGGATAATCACCTTAAGTGCGCTACCCTAGCCTTCAATTCAAATTAAAATCAATCAGAAGAGACCTATAGGGCTGTCACATGCTCGTAGGACCCTCTTACTAAGACTCGATTTATTGTCACTCTAGTAGCTTTGGAGCACCGTGGTTATTGAGGATTGTCTTATAGAGCCTCGCTCTTCCCTCACCTTCTGTTGATGTTTGTGAGGTCTAAACGCCTCCTTACACGAGGGTTGTATTAAGCACCTTGCGAAGAACTCAGGCGGTCAGAAATAATCAAGTGTGAAGGAGAGGAGGAGACTAGATTAGGCTAATTAAAAGCATTGTCCCCACACATATTCAAGAAAATCAATATATTGCTTATTAGCCTAAGGTGTTTGACTGTGCCTTTTTGCTTGCATCACATAGAGTTAGGGTTAGCATTTAGAAGTAGGATATTTTAGATTAGGAATAGTTCATGCAAGGGCGTCGATCTTAGAACCACGAGCTACTACCATTAAACCCAGAGATTCAACGCATCCAAAACCAAGGGAAAAGAAACCTAGTTCCTATCCCTATGGCTGAACCACCAATAGAGATGGAGCGCAAGACTATTAGAGATTTTTATGCGCCGCTCCAACTTAATACCCCCTCCTGCATAGCATTACCTCCAACTGATGCTGACCACTTTGAGTTAAAACCGGGAGTAATTCAGTTACTCCCCACTTTTTATGGTCGAGACCGAGAAGACCCGTACCTACATATCAAGGAGTTCCATGATATTTGCGCCACATTTAGGTTCCGAAATGTTTCGGATGATTCAATTAGGTTAAGGTTATTGCCCGTTCTCACTTAAGGACAAAGCCAAGTCATGGCTTAATGTGTCCCTGTTCTATTTTAGCTTTATTTTATCTATCTTTTGACATTGTTATCCAGGGACAATGTCATCCAAGAAACAGTATGATTCAAGGACGTTTTGATTATTTTTATGTTGTTCTCTGAAATTGAAAGTTATTTAAAGTGCATCAATTGAATAAATCTGAATGATTATGCTAGTTTTGTTCTTCTCATCAAAATTCAAGTAATTAAATTTTATTAAAAACTCCAATTAAAGCGAGTCCTGTGGGTTCGACCCGTATTTGCATAGCTATACTACAATAGCCCGTGCACTTGCGGAAAACATCAACAAGTTTTTGGCGCCATTGCTTGGGGACTTGCAAAGGAGTTTTTATAAAGTTTAATTAAAAATTCCAAAAAATTAAAAAAATTCGAAAAAAAATTCAGAAAAATCTAGAAAATTAAAAAATATTAGGAATTGCATTTTAGGTGCATTTTTCAATTTTGTTTTAGTGCATGACCACCTAATTTCTTGAAGCGGTACTTATTTCTATTTTTCTTTTTCGGGAAAACAGGAAAGGAGAGGAAATTGGCAAGTAAATCTTCATCAACATGAAATTTTCCTGCTTTCCTAGATTAGGATATTTTTCTTTTGAGTGAAGCTTGTAGTGAGGACCCTTGTAAACTGCACTTTCTATTTTCATTTTAAAGGGTTGTATAATACGGGGCAAGTGTGGAATAAGGTGGCCCACACTTGATCTTCATCGAAACCCCTTGTAAGTCTCCTCACTCATTTAAATTCCTAGATTAGGGTTTGCATTTAGAGTAAATTTGCATTGTTTGGTAGTATAAATCATATAGACAACATCCTCTTATAAATTGTGCATTTTTAGGTTGCATTAGTTTATTGCTTTTATTTGCATCTTAGGACACGGTTAATGCTTTAAGGTGATATATTTGCTGATCGAATTGCCATGGAGTGTGGAATTAATTAGTAAGGGCACCCTACCCCCATAAGATCAAGGGTGGATTTCATCACCACTCTTTGGCCCACCTAGGATAATCACCTTAAGTGCGCTACCCTAGCCTTCAATTCAAATTAAAATCAATCAGAAGAGACCTATAGGGCTGTCACATGCTCGTAGGACCCTCTTACTAAGACTCGATTTATTGTCACTCTAGTAGCTTTGGAGCACCGTGGTTATTGAGGATTGTCTAATAGAGCCTCGCTCTTCCCTCACCTCTGTTGATGTTTGTGAGGTCTAAACGCCTCCTTACACGAGGGTTGTATTAACCACCTTGCGAAGAACTCAAGCGGTCAGCAATAATCAAGTACGAAGGAGAGGAGGAGACTAGATTAGGCTAATTAAAAGCATTGTCCCCACACATATTCAAGAAAATCAATATATTGCTTATTAGCCTAAGGTGTTTGACTGTGCCTTTTTGCTTGCATCACATAGAGTTAGGGTTAGCATTTAGAAGTAGGATATTTTAGATTAGGAATAGTTCATGCAAGGGCGTCGATCTTAGAACCCTGAGCTACTACCATTAAACCCAGAGATTCAACGCATCCAAAACCAAGGGAAAAGAAACCTAGTTCCTATCCCTATGGCTGAACCACCAATAGAGATGGAGCGCAAGACTATTAGAGATTTTTATGCGCCGCTCCAACTTAATACCCCCTCCTGCATAGCATTACCTCCAACTGATGCTGACCACTTTGAGTTAAAACCGGGAGTAATTCAGTTACTCCCCACTTTTTATGGTCGAGACCGAGAAGACCCGTACCTACATATCAAGGAGTTCCATGATATTTGCGCCACATTTAGGTTAGAAATGTTTCGGATGATTCAATTAGGTTAAGGTTATTCCCGTTCTCACTTAAGGACAAAGCCAAGTCATGGCTTAATGTGTCCCTGTTCTATTTTAGCTTTATTTTATCTATCTTTTGACATTGTTATCCAGGGACAATGTCATCCAAGGACAGTATGATTCAAGGACGTTTTGATTATTTTTATGTTGTTCTCTGAAATTGAAAGTTATTTAAAGTGCATCAATTGAATAAATCTGAATGATTATGCTAGTTTTGTTCTTCTCATCAAAATTCAAGTAATTAAATTTTATTAAAAACTCCAATTAAAGCGAGTCACTGTGGGTTCGACCCGTATTTGCATAGCTATACTACAATAGCCCGTGCACTTGCGGAAAACATCAACAAGTTTTTGGCGCCATTGCCGGGGACTTGCAAAGGAGTTTTTATAAAGTTTAATTAAAAATTCCAAAAAATTACTAAAATTCGAAAAAAAATTCAGAAAAATCTAGAAAATTAAAAAATATTAGGAATTGCATTTTAGGTGCATTTTTCAATTTTGTTTTAGTGCATGACCACCTAATTTCTTGAAACTGGTACTTATTTCTATTTTTCTTTTTCAGGAAAACAGGAAAGGAGAGGAAATTGGCAAGTAAATCTTCATCAACATGAAATTTTCCCTGCTTTCCTAGATTAGGATATTTTTTCTTTTGAGTGAAGCTTGTAGTGAGGACCCTTGTAAACTGCACTTTCTATTTTCATTTTAAAGGGTTGTATAATACTGGGCAAGTGTGGAATAAGGTGGCCCACACTTGATCTTCATCGAAACCCCACTTTGTAAGTCTCCTCACTCATTTAAATTCCTAGATTAGGGTTTGCATTTAGAGTAAATTTGCATTGTTTGGTAGTATAAATCATATAGACAACATCCTCTTATAAATTGTGCATTTTTAGGTTGCATTAGTTTATTGCTTTTATTTGCATCTTAGGACACGGTTAATGCTTTAAGGTGATATATTTGCTGATCGAATTGCCATGGAGTGTGGAATTAATTAGTAAGGGCACCCTACCCCCATAAGATCAAGGGTGGATTTCATCACCACTCTTTGGCCCACCTAGGATAATCACCTTAAGTGCGCTACCCTAGCCTTCAATTCAAATTAAAATCAATCGAAGAGACCTATAGGGCTGTCACATGCTCGTAGGACCCTCTTACTAAGACTCGATTTATTGTCACTCTAGTAGCTTTGGAGCACCGTGGTTATTGAGGATTGTCTAATAGAGCCTCGCTCTTCCCTCACCTCTGTTGATGTTTGTGAGGTCTAAACGCCTCCTTACACGAGGGTTGTATTAACCACCTTGCGAAGAACTCAGGCGGTCAGCAATAATCAAGTACGAAGGAGAGGAGGAGACTAGATTAGGCTAATTAAAAGCATTGTCCCCACACATATTCAAGAAAATCAATATATTGCTTATTAGCCTAAGGTGTTTGGTGTGCCTTTTTGCTTGCATCACATAGAGTTAGGGTTAGCATTTAGAAGTAGGATATTTTAGATTAGGGATAGTTCATGCAAGGGCGTCGATCTTAGAACCACGAGCTACTACCATTAAACCCGAGAGATTCAACGCATCCAAAACCAAGGGAAAAGAAACCTAGTTCCTATCCCTATGGCTGAACCACCAATAGAGATGGAGCGCAAGACTATTAGAGATTTTTATGCGCCGCTCCAACTTAATACCCCCTCCTGCATAGCATTACCTCCAACTGATGCTGACCACTTTGAGTTATAACCGGGAGTAATTCAGTTACTCCCCACTTTTTATGGTCGAGACCGAGAAGACCCGTACCTACATATCAAGGAGTTCCATGATATTTGCGCCACATTTAGGTTCCGAAATGTTTCGGATGATTCAATTAGGTTAAGGTTATTCCCGTTCTCACTTAAGGACAAAGCCAAGTCATGGCTTAATGTGTCCCTGTTCTATTTTAGCTTTATTTTATCTATCTTTTGACATTGTTATCCAGGGACAATGTCATCCAAGGACAGTATGATTCAAGGACGTTTTGATTATTTTTATGTTGTTCTCTGAAATTGAAAGTTATTTAAAGTGCATCAATTGAATAAATCTGAATGATTATGCTAGTTTTGTTCTTCTCATCAAAATTCAAGTAATTAAATTTTATTAAAAACTCCAATTAAAGCGAGTCCCTGTGGGTTCGACCCGTATTTGCATAGCTATACTACAATAGCCCGTGCACTTGCGGAAAACATCAACAAGTTTTTGGCGCCATTGCTTGGGGACTTGCAAAGGAGTTTTTATAAAGTTTAATTAAAAATTCCAAAAAATTAAAAAAATTCGAAAAAAAATTCAGAAAAATCTAGAAAATTAAAAAATATTAGGAATTGCATTTTAGGTGCATTTTTCAATTTTGTTTTAGTGCATGACCACCTAATTTCTTGAAAGCTGGTACTTATTTCTATTTTTCTTTTTCAGGAAAACAGGAAAGGAGAGGAAATTGGCAAGTAAATCTTCATCAACATGAAATTTTCCCTGCTTTCCTAGATTAGGATATTTTTCTTTTGAGTGAAGCTTGTAGTGAGGACCCTTGTAAGCGCACTTTCTATTTTCATTTTAAAGGGTTGTATAATACGGGGCAAGTGTGGAATAAGGTGGCCCACACTTGATCTTCATCGAAAACCCCTTTGTAAGTCTCCTCACTCATTTAAATTCCTAGATTAGGGTTTGCATTTAGAGTAAATTTGCATTGTTTGGTAGTATAAATCATATAGACAACATCCTCTTATAAATTGTGCATTTTTAGGTTGCATTAGTTTATTGCTTTTATTTGCATCTTAGGACACGGTTAATGCTTTAAGGTGATATATTTGCTGATCGAATTGCCATGGAGTGTGGAATTAATTAGTAAGGGCACCCTACCCCCATAAGATCAAGGGTGGATTTCATCACCACTCTTTGGCCCACCTAGGATAATCACCTTAAGTGCGCTACCCTAGCCTTCAATTCAAATTAAAATCAATCAGAAGAGACCTATAGGGCTGTCACATGCTCGTAGGACCCTCTTACTAAGACTCGATTTATTGTCACTCTAGTAGCTTTGGAGCATTGTGGTTATTGAGGATTGTCTAATAGAGCCTCGCTCTTCCCTCACCTCCTGTTGATGTTTGTGAGGTCTAAACGCCTCCTTACACGAGGGTTGTATTAACCACCTTGCGAAGAACTCAACTGGTCAGCAATAATCAAGTCTGAAGGAGAGGAGGAGACTAGATTAGGCTAATTAAAAGCATTGTCCCCACACATATTCAAGAAAATCAATATATTGCTTATTAGCCTAAGGTGTTTGACTGTGCCTTTTTGCTTGCATCACATAGAGTTAGGGTTAGCATTTAGAAGTAGGATATTTTAGATTAGGAATAGTTCATGCAAGGGCGTCGATCTTAGAACCACGAGCTACTACCATTAAACCCAGAGATTCAACGCATCCAAAACCAAGGGAAAAGAAACCTAGTTCCTATCCCTATGGCTGAACCACCAATAGAGATGGAGCGCAAGACTATTAGAGATTTTTATGCGCCGCTCCAACTTAATACCCCCTCCTGCATAGCATTACCTCCAGCGATGCTGACCACTTTGAGTTAAAACCGGAGTAATTCAGTTACTCCCCACTTTTTATGGTCGAGACCGAGAAGACCCGTACCTACATATCAAGGAGTTCCATGATATTTGCGCCACATTTAGGTTCCGAAATGTTTCGGATGATTCAATTAGGTTAAGGTTATTCCCGTTCTCACTTAAGGACAAAGCCAAGTCATGGCTTAATGTGTCCCTGTTCTATTTTAGCTTTATTTTATCTATCTTTTGACATTGTTATCCAGGGACAATGTCATCCAAAACAGTATGATTCAAGGACGTTTTGATTATTTTTATGTTGTTCTC
Source organism: Warburgia ugandensis (assembly GCA_035236585.1). Lineage (NCBI taxonomy): Eukaryota > Viridiplantae > Streptophyta > Magnoliopsida > Canellales > Canellaceae > Warburgia > Warburgia ugandensis. The sequence goes on along the minus strand of CP141132.1, from coordinate 28,308,642 downwards.
TGAAATTGAAAGTTATTTAAAGTGCATCAATTGAATAAATCTGAATGATTATGCTAGTTTTGTTCTTCTCATCAAAATTCAAGTAATTAAATTTTATTAAAAACTCCAATTAAAGCGAGTCCCTGTGGGTTCGACCCGTATTTGCATAGCTATACTACAATAGCCCGTGCACTTGCGGAAAACATCAACAAGTTTTTGGCGCCATTGCCGGGGACTTGCAAAGGAGTTTTTATAAAGTTTAATTAAAAATTCCAAAAAATTAAAAAAATTCGAAAAAAAATTCAGAAAAATCTAGAAAATTAAAAAATATTAGGAATTGCATTTTAGGTGCATTTTTCAATTTTGTTTTAGTGCATGACCACCTAATTTCTTGAAACTGGTACTTATTTCTATTTTTCTTTTTCAGGAAAACAGGAAAGGAGAGGAAATTGGCAAGTAAATCTTCATCAACATGAAATTTTCCCTGCTTTCCTAGATTAGGATATTTTTTCTTTTGAGTGAAGCTTGTAGTGAGGACCCTTGTAAACTGCACTTTCTATTTTCATTTTAAAGGGTTGTATAATACAGGGCAAGTGTGGAATAAGGTGGCCCACACTTGATCTTCATCAGAAACCCCACTGTAAGTCTCCTCACTCATTTAAATTCCTAGATTAGGGTTTGCATTTAGAGTAAATTTGCATTGTTTGGTAGTATAAATCATATAGACAACATCCTCTTATAAATTGTGCATTTTTAGGTTGCATTAGTTTATTGCTTTTATTTGCATCTTAGGACACGGTTAATGCTTTAAGGTGATATATTTGCTGATCGAATTGCCATGGAGTGTGGAATTAATTAGTAAGGGCACCCTACCCCCATAAGATCAAGGGTGGATTTCATCACCACTCTTTGGCCCACCTAGGATAATCACCTTAAGTGCGCTACCCTAGCCTTCAATTCAAATTAAAATCAATCAGAAGAGACCTATAGGGCTGTCACATGCTCGTAGGACCCTCTTACTAAGACTCGATTTATTGTCACTCTAGTAGCTTTGGAGCACTGTGGTTATTGAGGATTGTCTAATAGAGCCTCGCTCTTCCCTCACCTCTGTTGATGTTTGTGAGGTCTAAACGCCTCCTTACACGAGGGTTGTATTAACCACCTTGCGAAGAACTCAAGCGGTCGGCAATACTCAAGTCTGAAGGAGAGGAGGAGACTAGATTAGGCTAATTAAAAGCATTGTCCCCACACATATTCAAGAAAATCAATATATTGCTTATTAGCCTAAGGTGTTTGACTGTGCCTTTTTGCTTGCATCACATAGAGTTAGGGTTAGCATTTAGAAGTAGGATATTTTAGATTAGGAATAGTTCATGCAAGGGCGTCGATCTTAGAACCCTGAGCTACTACCATTAAACCCAGAGATTCAACGCATCCAAAACCAAGGGAAAAGAAACCTAGTTCCTATCCCTATGGCTGAACCACCAATAGAGATGGAGCGCAAGACTATTAGAGATTTTTATGCGCCGCTCCAACTTAATACCCCCTCCTGCATAGCATTACCTCCAACTGATGCTGACCACTTTGAGTTAAAACAGTATCGAATTCAGTTACTGCCCACTTTTATGGTCGAGACCGAGAAGACCCGTACCTACATATCAAGGAGTTCCATGATATTTGCGCCACATTTAGGTTCCGAAATGTTTCGGATGATTCAATTAGGTTAAGGTTATTCCCGTTCTCACTTAAGGACAAAGCCAAGTCATGGCTTAATGTGTCCCTGTTCTATTTTAGCTTTATTTTATCTATCTTTTGACATTGTTATCCAGGGACAATGTCATCCAAGGACAGTATGATTCAAGGACGTTTTGATTATTTTTATGTTGTTCTCTGAAATTGAAAGTTATTTAAAGTGCATCAATTGAATAAATCTGAATGATTATGCTAGTTTTGTTCTTCTCATCAAAATTCAAGTAATTAAATTTTATTAAAAACTCCAATTAAAGCGAGTCCCTGTGGGTTCGACCCGTATTTGCATAGCTATACTACAATAGCCCGTGCACTTGCGGAAAACATCAACAAGTTTTTGGCGCCATTGCCGGGGACTTGCAAAGGAGTTTTTATAAAGTTTAATTAAAAATTCCAAAAATTAAAAAAATTCGAAAAAAAATTCAGAAAAATCTAGAAAATTAAAAAATATTAGGAATTGCATTTTAGGTGCATTTTTCAATTTTGTTTTAGTGCATGACCACCTAATTTCTTGAAACTGGTACTTATTTCTATTTTTCTTTTTCAGGAAAGAAAGGAGAGGAAATTGGCAAGTAAATCTTCATCAACATGAAATTTTCCTCGCTTTCCTAGATTAGGATATTTTTTCTTTTGAGTGAAGCTTGTAGTGAGGACCCTTGTAAACTGCACTTTCTATTTTCATTTTAAAGGGTTGTATAATACAGGGCAAGTGTGGAATAAGGTGGCCCACACTTGATCTTCATCAGAAACCCCACTGTAAGTCTCCTCACTCATTTAAATTCCTAGATTAGGGTTTGCATTTAGAGTAAATTTGCATTGTTTGGTAGTATAAATCATATAGACAACATCCTCTTATAAATTGTGCATTTTTAGGTTGCATTAGTTTATTGCTTTTATTTGCATCTTAGGACACGGTTAATGCTTTAAGGTGATATATTTGCTGATCGAATTGCCATGGAGTGTGGAATTAATTAGTAAGGGCACCCTACCCCCATAAGATCAAGGGTGGATTTCATCACCACTCTTTGGCCCACCTAGGATAATCACCTTAAGTGCGCTACCCTAGCCTTCAATTCAAATTAAAATCAATCAGAAGAGACCTATAGGGCTGTCACATGCTCGTAGGACCCTCTTACTAAGACTCGATTTATTGTCACTCTAGTAGCTTTGGAGCACTGTGGTTATTGAGGATTGTCTAATAGAGCCTCGCTCTTCCCTCACCTCTGTTGATGTTTGTGAGGTCTAAACGCCTCCTTACACGAGGGTTGTATTAACCTCCTTGCGAAGCTCTCAGCCGGTCAGCAATAATCAAGTCTGAAGGAGAGGAGGAGACTAGATTAGGCTAATTAAAAGCATTGTCCCCACACATATTCAAGAAAATCAATATATTGCTTATTAGCCTAAGGTGTTTGACTGTGCCTTTTTGCTTGCATCACATAGAGTTAGGGTTAGCATTTAGAAGTAGGATATTTTAGATTAGGAATAGTTCATGCAAGGGCGTCGATCTTAGAACCCTGAGCTACTACCATTAAACCCAGAGATTCAACGCATCCAAAACCAAGGGAAAAGAAACCTAGTTCCTATCCCTATGGCTGAACCACCAATAGAGATGGAGCGCAAGACTATTAGAGATTTTTATGCGCCGCTCCAACTTAATACCCCCTCCTGCATAGCATTACCTCCAACTGATGCTGACCACTTTGAGTTAAAACCGGGAGTAATTCAGTTACTCCCCACTTTTTATGGTCGAGACCGAGAAGACCCGTACCTACATATCAAGGAGTTCCATGATATTTGCGCCACATTTAGGTTCCGAAATGTTTCGGATGATTCAATTAGGTTAAGGTTATTCCCGTTCTCACTTAAGGACAAAGCCAAGTCGTGGCTTAATGTGTCCCTGTTCTATTTTAGCTTTATTTTATCTATCTTTTGACATTGTGACATTGTTATCCAGGGACAATGTCATCCAAGGACAGTATGATTCAAGGACGTTTTGATTATTTTTATGTTGTTCTCTGAAATTGAAAGTTATTTAAAGTGCATCAATTGAATAAATCTGAATGATTATGCTAGTTTTGTTCTTCTCATCAAAATTCAAGTAATTAAATTTTATTAAAAACTCCAATTAAAGCGAGTCCCTGTGGGTTCGACCCGTATTTGCATAGCTATACTACAATAGCCCGTGCACTTGCGGAAAACATCAACAAGTTTTTGGCGCCATTGCCGGGGACTTGCAAAGGAGTTTTTATAAAGTTTAATTAAAAATTCCAAAAAATTAAAAAAATTCGAAAAAAAATTCAGAAAAATCTAGAAAATTAAAAAATATTAGGAATTGCATTTTAGGTGCATTTTTCAATTTTGTTTTAGTGCATGACCACCTAATTTCTTGAAACAGGTACTTATTTCTATTTTTCTTTTTCAGGAAAACAGGAAAGGAGAGGAAATTGGCAAGTAAATCTTCATCAACATGAAATTTTCCCTGCTTTCCTAGATTAGGATATTTTTTCTTTTGAGTGAAGCTTGTAGTGAGGACCCTTGTAAACTGCACTTTCTATTTTCATTTTAAAGGGTTGTATAATACAGGGCAAGTGTGGAATAAGGTGGCCCACACTTGATCTTCATCAGAAACCCCACTGTAAGTCTCCTCACTCATTTAAATTCCTAGATTAGGGTTTGCATTTAGAGTAAATTTGCATTGTTTGGTAGTATAAATCATATAGACAACATCCTCTTATAAATTGTGCATTTTTAGGTTGCATTAGTTTATTGCTTTTATTTGCATCTTAGGACACGGTTAATGCTTTAAGGTGATATATTTGCTGATCGAATTGCCATGGAGTGTGGAATTAATTAGTAAGGGCACCCTACCCCCATAAGATCAAGGGTGGATTTCATCACCACTCTTTGGCCCACCTAGGATAATCACCTTAAGTGCGCTACCCTAGCCTTCAATTCAAATTAAAATCAATCAGAAGAGACCTATAGGGCTGTCACATGCTCGTAGGACCCTCTTACTAAGACTCGATTTATTGTCACTCTAGTAGCTTTGGAGCACTGTGGTTATTGAGGATTGTCTAATAGAGCCTCGCTCTTCCCTCACCTCCTGTTGATGTTTGTGAGGTCTAAACGCCTCCTTACACGAGGGTTGTATTAACCACCTTGCGAAGAACTCAACTGGTCAGCAATAATCAAGTACGAAGGAGAGGAGGAGACTAGATTAGGCTAATTAAAAGCATTGTCCCCACACATATTCAAGAAAATCAATATATTGCTTATTAGCCTAAGGTGTTTGACTGTGCCTTTTTGCTTGCATCACATAGAGTTAGGGTTAGCATTTAGAAGTAGGATATTTTAGATTAGGAATAGTTCATGCAAGGGCGTCGATCTTAGAACCCTGAGCTACTACCATTAAACCCAGAGATTCAACGCATCCAAAACCAAGGGAAAAGAAACCTAGTTCCTATCCCTATGGCTGAACCACCAATAGAGATGGAGCGCAAGACTATTAGAGATTTTTATGCGCCGCTCCAACTTAATACCCCCTCCTGCATAGCATTACCTCCAACTGATGCTGACCACTTTGAGTTAAAACCGGGAGTAATTCAGTTACTCCCCACTTTTTATGGTCGAGACCGAGAAGACCCGTACCTACATATCAAGGAGTTCCATGATATTTGCGCCACATTTAGGTTCCGAAATGTTTCGGATGATTCAATTAGGTTAAGGTTATTCCCGTTCTCACTTAAGGACAAAGCCAAGTCATGGCTTAATGTGTCCCTGTTCTATTTTAGCTTTATTTTATCTATCTTTTGACATTGTGACATTGTTATCCAGGGACAATGTCATCCAAGGACAGTATGATTCAAGGACGTTTTGATTATTTTTATGTTGTTCTCTGAAATTGAAAGTTATTTAAAGTGCATCAATTGAATAAATCTGAATGATTATGCTAGTTTTGTTCTTCTCATCAAAATTCAAGTAATTAAATTTTATTAAAAACTCCAATTAAAGCGAGTCCCTGTGGGTTCGACCCGTATTTGCATAGCTATACTACAATAGCCCGTGCACTTGCGGAAAACATCAACAAGTTTTTGGCGCCATTGCCGGGGACTTGCAAAGGAGTTTTTATAAAGTTTAATTAAAAATTCCAAAAAATTAAACAAAAATTCGAAAAAAAATTCAGAAAAATCTAGAAAATTAAAAAATATTAGGAATTGCATTTTAGGTGCATTTTTCAATTTTGTTTTAGTGCATGACCACCTAATTTCTTGAAACTGGTACTTATTTCTATTTTTCTTTTTCAGGAAAACAGGAAAGGAGAGGAAATTGGCAAGTAAATCTTCATCAACATGAAATTTTCCCTGCTTTCCTAGATTAGGATATTTTTTCTTTTGAGTGAAGCTTGTAGTGAGGACCCTTGTAAACTGCACTTTCTATTTTCATTTTAAAGGGTTGTATAATACAGGCAAGTGTGGAATAAGGTGGCCCACACTTGATCTTCATCAGAAACCCCACTGTAAGTCTCCTCACTCATTTAAATTCCTAGATTAGGGTTTGCATTTAGAGTAAATTTGCATTGTTTGGTAGTATAAATCATATAGACAACATCCTCTTATAAATTGTGCATTTTTAGGTTGCATTAGTTTATTGCTTTTATTTGCATCTTAGGACACGGTTAATGCTTTAAGGTGATATATTTGCTGATCGAATTGCCATGGAGTGTGGAATTAATTAGTAAGGGCACCCTACCCCCATAAGATCAAGGGTGGATTTCATCACCACTCTTTGGCCCACCTAGGATAATCACCTTAAGTGCGCTACCCTAGCCTTCAATTCAAATTAAAATCAATCAGAAGAGACCTATAGGGCTGTCACATGCTCGTAGGACCCTCTTACTAAGACTCGATTTATTGTCACTCTAGTAGCTTTGGAGCACTGTGGTTATTGAGGATTGTCTAATAGAGCCTCGCTCTTCCCTCACCTCCTGTTGATGTTTGTGAGGTCTAAACGCCTCCTTACACGAGGGTTGTATTAACCACCTTGCGAAGAACTCAAGTGGTCAGCAATAATCAAGTCTGAAGGAGAGGAGGAGACTAGATTAGGCTAATTAAAAGCATTGTCCCCACACATATTCAAGAAAATCAATATATTGCTTATTAGCCTAAGGTGTTTGACTGTGCCTTTTTGCTTGCATCACATAGAGTTAGGGTTAGCATTTAGAAGTAGGATATTTTAGATTAGGAATAGTTCATGCAAGGGCGTCGATCTTAGAACCCTGAGCTACTACCATTAAACCCAGAGATTCAACGCATCCAAAACCAAGGGAAAAGAAACCTAGTTCCTATCCCTATGGCTGAACCACCAATAGAGATGGAGCGCAAGACTATTAGAGATTTTTATGCGCCGCTCCAACTTAATACCCCCTCCTGCATAGCATTACCTCCAACTGATGCTGACCACTTTGAGTTAAAACCGGAGTAATTCGATTACTCCCCACTTTTTATGGTCGAGACCGAGAAGACCCGTACCTACATATCAAGGAGTTCCATGATATTTGCGCCACATTTAGGTTCCGAAATGTTTCGGATGATTCAATTAGGTTAAGGTTATTCCCGTTCTCACTTAAGGACAAAGCCAAGTCATGGCTTAATGTGTCCCTGTTCTATTTTAGCTTTATTTTATCTATCTTTTGACATTGTTATCCAGGGACAATGTCATCCAAGGACAGTATGATTCAAGGACGTTTTGATTATTTTTATGTTGTTCTCTGAAATTGAAAGTTATTTAAAGTGCATCAATTGAATAAATCTGAATGATTATGCTAGTTTTGTTCTTCTCATCAAAATTCAAGTAATTAAATTTTATTAAAAACTCCAATTAAAGCGAGTCCCCGTGGGTTCGACCCGTATTTGCATAGCTATACTACAATAGCCCGTGCACTTGCGGAAAACATCAACAAGTTTTTGGCGCCATTGCCGGGGACTTGCAAAGGAGTTTTTATAAAGTTTAATTAAAAATTCCAAAAAATTAAAAAAATTCGAAAAAAAATTCAGAAAAATCTAGAAAATTAAAAAATATTAGGAATTGCATTTTAGGTGCATTTTTCAATTTTGTTTTAGTGCATGACCACCTAATTTCTTGAAACTGGTACTTATTTCTATTTTTCTTTTTCAGGAAAACAGGAAAGGAGAGGAAATTGGCAAGTAAATCTTCATCAACATGAAATTTTCCCTGCTTTCCTAGATTAGGATATTTTTTCTTTTGAGTGAAGCTTGTAGTGAGGACCCTTGTAAACTGCACTTTCTATTTTCATTTTAAAGGGTTGTATAATACAGGGCAAGTGTGGAATAAGGTGGCCCACACTTGATCTTCATCAGAAACCCCACTGTAAGTCTCCTCACTCATTTAAATTCCTAGATTAGGGTTTGCATTTAGAGTAAATTTGCATTGTTTGGTAGTATAAATCATATAGACAACATCCTCTTATAAATTGTGCATTTTTAGGTTGCATTAGTTTATTGCTTTTATTTGCATCTTAGGACACGGTTAATGCTTTAAGGTGATATATTTGCTGATCGAATTGCCATGGAGTGTGGAATTAATTAGTAAGGGCACCCTCCACCCATAAGATCAAGGGTGGATTTCATCACCACTCTTTGGCCCACCTAGGATAATCACCTTAAGTGCGCTACCCTAGCCTTCAATTCAAATTAAAATCAATCAGAAGAGACCTATAGGGCTGTCACATGCTCGTAGGACCCTCTTACTAAGACTCGATTTATTGTCACTCTAGTAGCTTTGGAGCACTGTGGTTATTGAGGATTGTCTAATAGAGCCTCGCTCTTCCCTCACCTCCTGTTGATGTTTGTGAGGTCTAAACGCCTCCTTACACGAGGGTTGTATTAACCACCTTGCGAAGAACTCAAATGGTCAGCAATAATCAAGTCTGAAGGAGAGGAGGAGACTAGATTAGGCTAATTAAAAGCATTGTCCCCACACATATTCAAGAAAATCAATATATTGCTTATTAGCCTAAGGTGTTTGACTGTGCCTTTTTGCTTGCATCACATAGAGTTAGGGTTAGCATTTAGAAGTAGGATATTTTAGATTAGGAATAGTTCATGCAAGGGCGTCGATCTTAGAACCCTGAGCTACTACCATTAAACCCAGAGATTCAACGCATCCAAAACCAAGGGAAAAGAAACCTAGTTCCTATCCCTATGGCTGAACCACCAATAGAGATGGAGCGCAAGACTATTAGAGATTTTTATGCGCCGCTCCAACTTAATACCCTCCTCGCATAGCATTACCTCCAACCGATGCCGACCACTTTGAGTTAAAACCGGGAGTAATTCGGTTACTCCCCACTTTTATGGTCGAGACCGAGAAGACCCGTACCTACATATCAAGGAGTTCCATGATATTTGCGCCACATTTAGGTTCCGAAATGTTTCGGATGATTCAATTAGGTTAAGGTTATTCCCTGTTCTCACTTAAGGACAAAGCCAAGTCATGGCTTAATGTGTCCCTCGTTCTATTTTAGCTTTATTTTATCTATCTTTTGACATTGTTATCCAGGGACAATGTCATCCAAGGACAGTATGATTCAAGGACGTTTTGATTATTTTTATGTTGTTCTCTGAAATTGAAAGTTATTTAAAGTGCATCAATTGAATAAATCTGAATGATTATGCTAGTTTTGTTCTTCTCATCAAAATTCAAGTAATTAAATTTTATTAAAAACTCCAATTAAAGCGAGTCCCTGTGGGTTCGACCCGTATTTGCATAGCTATACTACAATAGCCCGTGCACTTGCGGAAAACATCAACAAGTTTTTGGCGCCATTGCCGGGGACTTGCAAAGGAGTTTTTATAAAGTTTAATTAAAAATTCCAAAAATTAAAAAAAAAAATTCGAAAAAAAATTCAGAAAAATCTAGAAAATTAAAAAATATTAGGAATTGCATTTTAGGTGCATTTTTCAATTTTGTTTTAGTGCATGACCACCTAATTTCTTGAAATCGGTACTTATTTCTATTTTTCTTTTTCAGGAAAACAGTAAAGGAGAGGAAATTGGCAAGTAAATCTTCATCAACATGAAATTTTCCCTGCTTTCCTAGATTAGGATATTTTTTCTTTTGAGTGAAGCTTGTAGTGAGGACCCTTGTAAACTGCACTTTCTATTTTCATTTTAAAGGGTTGTATAATACAGGGCAAGTGTGGAATAAGGTGGCCCACACTTGATCTTCATCGTAAAACCCCACTGTAAGTCTCCTCACTCATTTAAATTCCTAGATTAGGGTTTGCATTTAGAGTAAATTTGCATTGTTTGGTAGTATAAATCATATAGACAACATCCTCTTATAAATTGTGCATTTTTAGGTTGCATTAGTTTATTGCTTTTATTTGCATCTTAGGACACGGTTAATGCTTTAAGGTGATATATTTGCTGATCGAATTGCCATGGAGTGTGGAATTAATTAGTAAGGGCACCCTACCCCCATAAGATCAAGGGTGGATTTCATCACCACTCTTTGGCCCACCTAGGATAATCACCTTAAGTGCGCTACCCTAGCCTTCAATTCAAATTAAAATCAATCAGAAGAGACCTATAGGGCTGTCACATGCTCGTAGGACCCTCTTACTAAGACTCGATTTATTGTCACTCTAGTAGCTTTGGAGCACTGTGGTTATTGAGGATTGTCTAATAGAGCCTCGCTCTTCCCTCACCTCCTGTTGATGTTTGTGAGGTCTAAACGCCTCCTTACACGAGGGTTGTATTAACCACCTTGCGAAGAACTCAACTGGTCAGCACAATCAAGTCTGAAGGAGAGGAGGAGACTAGATTAGGCTAATTAAAAGCATTGTCCCCACACATATTCAAGAAAATCAATATATTGCTTATTAGCCTAAGGTGTTTGACTGTGCCTTTTTGCTTGCATCACATAGAGTTAGGGTTAGCATTTAGAAGTAGGATATTTTAGATTAGGAATAGTTCATGCAAGGGCGTCGATCTTAGAACCCTGAGCTACTACCATTAAACCCAGAGATTCAACGCATCCAAAACCAAGGGAAAAGAAACCTAGTTCCTATCCCTATGGCTGAACCACCAATAGAGATGGAGCGCAAGACTATTAGAGATTTTTATGCGCCGCTCCAACTTAATACCCCTCCCGCATAGCATTACCTCCAACCGATGCCGACCACTTTGAGTTAAACCGGGAGTAATTCGGTTACTCCCCACTTTTATGGTCGAGACCGAGAAGACCCGTACCTACATATCAAGGAGTTCCATGATATTTGCGCCACATTTAGGTTCCGAAATGTTTCGGATGATTCAATTAGGTTAAGGTTATTCCCGTTCTCACTTAAGGACAAAGCCAAGTCATGGCTTAATGTGTCCCTCGTTCTATTTTAGCTTTATTTTATCTATCTTTTGACATTGTTATCCAGGGACAATGTCATCCAAGGACAAGTATGATTCAAGGACGTTTTGATTATTTTTATGTTGTTCTCTGAAATTGAAAGTTATTTAAAGTGCATCAATTGAATAAATCTGAATGATTATGCTAGTTTTGTTCTTCTCATCAAAATTCAAGTAATTAAATTTTATTAAAAACTCCAATTAAAGCGAGTCCCTGTGGGTTCGACCCGTATTTGCATAGCTATACTACAATAGCCCGTGCACTTGCGGAAAACATCAACAAGTTTTTGGCGCCATTGCCGGGGACTTGCAAAGGAGTTTTTATAAAGTTTAATTAAAAATTCCAAAAAATTAAAAAAATTCGAAAAAAAATTCAAAAAAATCTAGAAAATTAAAAAATATTAGGAATTGCATTTTAGGTGCATTTTTCAATTTTGTTTTAGTGCATGACCACCTAATTTCTTGAAACTGGTACTTATTTCTATTTTTCTTTTTCAGGAAAACAGGAAAGGAGAGGAAATTGGCAAGTAAATCTTCATCAACATGAAATTTTCCCTGCTTTCCTAGATTAGGATATTTTTTCTTTTGAGTGAAGCTTGTAGTGAGGACCCTTGTAAACTGCACTTTCTATTTTCATTTTAAAGGGTTGTATAATACAGGGCAAGTGTGGGATAAGGTGGCCCACACTTGATCTTCATCAGAAACCCCACTGTAAGTCTCCTCACTCATTTAAATTCCTAGATTAGGGTTTGCATTTAGAGTAAATTTGCATTGTTTGGTAGTATAAATCATATAGACAACATCCTCTTATAAATTGTGCATTTTTAGGTTGCATTAGTTTATTGCTTTTATTTGCATCTTAGGACACGGTTAATGCTTTAAGGTGATATATTTGCTGATCGAATTGCCATGGAGTGTGGAATTAATTAGTAAGGGCACCCTACCCCCATAAGATCAAGGGTGGATTTCATCACCACTCTTTGGCCCACCTAGGATAATCACCTTAAGTGCGCTACCCTAGCCTTCAATTCAAATTAAAATCAATCAGAAGAGACCTATAGGGCTGTCACATGCTCGTAGGACCCTCTTACTAAGACTCGATTTATTGTCACTCTAGTAGCTTTGGAGCACTGTGGTTATTGAGGATTGTCTAATAGAGCCTCGCTCTTCCCTCACCTCCTGTTGATGTTTGTGAGGTCTAAACGCCTCCTTACACGAGGGTTGTATTAACCACCTTGCGAAGAACTCAACTGGTCAGCAATAATCAAGTCTGAAGGAGAGGAGGAGACTAGATTAGGCTAATTAAAAGCATTGTCCCCACACATATTCAAGAAAATCAATATATTGCTTATTAGCCTAAGGTGTTTGACTGTGCCTTTTTGCTTGCATCACATAGAGTTAGGGTTAGCATTTAGAAGTAGGATATTTTAGATTAGGAATAGTTCATGCAAGGGCGTCGATCTTAGAACCCTGAGCTACTACCATTAAACCCAGAGATTCAACGCATCCAAAACCAAGGGAAAAGAAACCTAGTTCCTATCCCTATGGCTGAACCACCAATAGAGATGGAGCGCAAGACTATTAGAGATTTTTATGCGCCGCTCCAACTTAATACCCCCTCCTGCATAGCATTACCTCCAACTGATGCTGACCACTTTGAGTTAAAACCGGGAGTAATTCAGTTACTCCCCACTTTTTATGGTCGAGACCGAGAAGACCCGTACCTACATATCAAGGAGTTCCATGATATTTGCGCCACATTTAGGTTCCGAAATGTTTCGGATGATTCAATTAGGTTAAGGTTATTCCCGCTCTCACTTAAGGACAAAGCCAAGTCATGGCTTAATGTGTCCCTGTTCTATTTTAGCTTTATTTTATCTATCTTTTGACATTGTTATCCAGGGACAATGTCATCCAAGGACAGTATGATTCAAGGACGTTTTGATTATTTTTATGTTGTTCTCTGAAATTGAAAGTTATTTAAAGTGCATCAATTGAATAAATCTGAATGATTATGCTAGTTTTGTTCTTCTCATCAAAATTCAAGTAATTAAATTTTATTAAAAACTCCAATTAAAGCGAGTCCCTGTGGGTTCGACCCGTATTTGCATAGCTATACTACAATAGCCCGTGCACTTGCGGAAAACATCAACAAGTTTTTGGCGCCATTGCCGGGGACTTGCAAAGGAGTTTTTATAAAGTTTAATTAAAAATTCCAAAAAATTAAAAAAATTAAAAAAAAATTCGAAAAAAAATTCAGAAAAATCTAGAAAATTAAAAATATTAGGAATTGCATTTTAGGTGCATTTTTCAATTTTGTTTTAGTGCATGACCACCTAATTTCTTGAAACTGGTACTTATTTCTATTTTTCTTTTTCAGGAAAACAGACAAGGAGAGGAAATTGGCAAGTAAATCTTCATCAACATGAAATTTTCCCTGCTTTCCTAGATTAGGATATTTTTTCTTTTGAGTGAAGCTTGTAGTGAGGACCCTTGTAAACTGCACTTTCTATTTTCATTTTAAAGGGTTGTATAATACAGGGCAAGTGTGGAATAAGGTGGCCCACACTTGATCTTCATCAGAAACCCCACTGTAAGTCTCCTCACTCATTTAAATTCCTAGATTAGGGTTTGCATTTAGAGTAAATTTGCATTGTTTGGTAGTATAAATCATATAGACAACATCCTCTTATAAATTGTGCATTTTTAGGTTGCATTAGTTTATTGCTTTTATTTGCATCTTAGGACACGGTTAATGCTTTAAGGTGATATATTTGCTGATCGAATTGCCATGGAGTGTGGAATTAATTAGTAAGGGCACCCTACCCCCATAAGATCAAGGGTGGATTTCATCACCACTCTTTGGCCCACCTAGGATAATCACCTTAAGTGCGCTACCCTAGCCTTCAATTCAAATTAAAATCAATCAGAAGAGACCTATAGGGCTGTCACATGCTCGTAGGACCCTCTTACTAAGACTCGATTTATTGTCACTCTAGTAGCTTTGGAGCATTGTGGTTATTGAGGATTGTCTAATAGAGCCTCGCTCTTCCCTCACCTCCTGTTGATGTTTGTGAGGTCTAAACGCCTGCTTACACGAGGGTTGTATTAACCACCTTGCGAAGAACTCAACTGGTCAGCAATAATCAAGTCTGAAGGAGAGGAGGAGACTAGATTAGGCTAATTAAAAGCATTGTCCCCACACATATTCAAGAAAATCAATATATTGCTTATTAGCCTAAGGTGTTTGACTGTGCCTTTTTGCTTGCATCACATAGAGTTAGGGTTAGCATTTAGAAGTAGGATATTTTAGATTAGGAATAGTTCATGCAAGGGCGTCGATCTTAGAACCCTGAGCTACTACCATTAAACCCAGAGATTCAACGCATCCAAAACCAAGGGAAAAGAAACCTAGTTCCTATCCCTATGGCTGAACCACCAATAGAGATGGAGCGCAAGACTATTAGAGATTTTTATGCGCCGCTCCAACTTAATACCCCCTCCTGCATAGCATTACCTCCAACTGATGCTGACCACTTTGAGTTAAAACCGGGAGTAATTCAGTTACTCCCCACTTTTTATGGTCGAGACCGAGAAGACCCGTACCTACATATCAAGGAGTTCCATGATATTTGCGCCACATTTAGGTTCCAAAATGTTTCGGATGATTCAATTAGGTTAAGGTTATTCCCGTTCTCACTTAAGGACAAAGCCAAGTCATGGCTTAATTCCTTGGAGGTAGGTTCTATACATACATGGGACCAATTGTCTAAGAAGTTTTTGAACAAGTTCTTCCCCGTTCACAAAACAAATGCCTTGCGTCGTGAAATTATAAATTTCCAACAAAGGGATGATGAACAATATTATGAATGTTGGGAACGGTGGATTGAACTGTTGCAGAAATGCCCTCACCATGGATTTAAGAAATGGCAGCAAGTTCAATACTTCTATGAGGCGTTAACACCTCAAAATAGACAAATGATAGATGCAGCGAGTGGAGGGACCCTCATGTTAAAAGATGAAAGTGAGGCTTGGGAATTCTTTCAAACTGTAGTAGATAATTCTCAGCAATGGGATTATTCAAATAGGAGAGAAAGAACTAACCAACCCACTAAGAAAGGAGGGATCTACGAGATAGGAGCACATATTGATCTATCTGATAAGCTCGACTCTGTCTCTCAAAAATTAGATGGAAGAATGGACAAGCTTGAAACGATGTTTCAATCTTTCATAGCTGTTACATTATCTCAAAAACCCCCACAAGAGGTATGCGCTACTTGTTCTAATCCAGCCCATTTAACGTCTGAGTGTCCATCTAATAAAGCATTCCCTGAATATCTTGTAGACCAAGCGAATGCATTGAATGCATATCGCCAACCTAGCGACAACTCATATTCTGAGACCTACAACCCTGGATGGGCTACGCATCCCAATTTATCTTGGTCAAAGAATCACCAAAAAGGGGTACCATCTGGGAATCTCCCTGTTCAAGACTTTCCTCTTAGAACTACAGTTCCCCAACTGCCACCTGGCTTTCAACAACCTCTACAACAAAAGAAACCATATTTAGAGGAAAACATCCACACCAGGATGGATCAATGTACAAAAGATAATGATTACACTAGAAAAGCCTTACACCAATTGCAAAATGAAAGTAGACAGTCAGCAAATGTCAACTCTCAAGCCATTGCTAAGTTAGAGGTGCAAATAAGCCAATTGTGTGCTGAATTACATAATAGAGGCAAGGGTCAGTTTCCTAGTCAACCCATTCCTAACCCTAAGGGTCAATTCGAGATAGGGTCAAGTTCTCAAAACCATAACCCTCATGAGCATGCCAAGTCCATAATCACCCTTAGGAATGGTCGTCAAATTGATAACAAAGAAGGGCAGGCTACGAAAAATGTAGAGGAAAAAGAGGCAACAAAAATATAGGAAAAAGAGAAAACACAGAACAACTCCGTAGAACCTATAATGGAGGCACTATATGTGCCTAAGGCTCCTTTTCCCCAATTATTGAATAAAGCTAGGAAGGGATCAAACTTCAATGAGTTAATGGAAGTATTTAAACATGTACAAATCAATATACCATTGCTCAATGCAATTAAAGACATCCCGGCTTATGCCAAATTCTTAAAAGAGCTCTGCACAACGAAGCGAAAGCTTAATGTGCAAAAGAAAGCCTTCCTCACTGAACAAGTGAGCTCTTTGATTCAACACAAGACCCCACCAAAGTTTAGAGACCCAAGATGTCCTACAATCACTTGTGTCATTGGAGATCATGTCATAGACAGGGCACTTCTTGACTTAGGGGCTAGTGTTAATTTGTTGCCATACTCTGTTTATGAGCAACTAAAACTCGGTGAGCTGAAACCAACCACTACCACGCTGCAATTAGCTGATAGATCTATCAAGATACCTCGTGGTTTGGTTGAAGATGTCTTGATACAGGTGGATAAGTTTTATTACCCTGTTGATTTCATCGTGCTAGACATCCAACTCCGTATCGGACCACAGTAGTCAAATCCCAGTCATCCTTGGGCGTCCATTCTTGGCAACGTCCAACGCCATTATTAACTGTAGGAATGGTGTAATGAAACTCTCATTCGGCAACATGAAGGTTAAGCTTAATATTTTTAATGTCGATCAGCAACATTTAGACCTCGATGATCCCTGTGATGTCAACTTAATTGAGAGTCTAGTTAATGAGAGTCATTCACTATTGTCCATCTCAGACCCACTAGAGGCTTGTCTCATGCACTTTAATGGAGAATTTGATATAGACAAGTCTATTGAGGAGGTGAACAATCTTTTAGATGTTGCACCACTCATGGATAGCTTTAAGTGGGGTCCTTATGTGGAACCACTCCCACCGTCTAAATCTGTCCCCATACCCTCAATAGAGCACGCACCGCCTCTGGACCTAAAACCCTTGCCTGATAACTTGAAATATTCATATTTAGGTCCAGATGAAACCTTACCTATGATAATAGCATCAAACTTAGATAAAGAACAGGAGGGTAAGCTTTTAGATGTTCTTAAAGAACATAAAACTGCTCTAGGGTGGACAATAGCAGACATAAAAGGGATAAGTCCAGCCTTATGCATGCATAGGATACATCTAGAAGAAACTGCAAAACCTTTTAGGGAGACTCAAAGGCGACTAAACCCCCACATGAAGGACGTGGTTAGAGATGAAGTCCTAAAACTCTTAGACGTTGGCGTCATATATCCTATCTCTGATAGTACTTGGGTAAGCCCCGTTCAGGTTGTACCTAAGAAATCTGGGATCACGGTAGTCAAAAATGAGGATAACGAGCTAGTCCCCACCCGCATGACCACTGGGTGGAGAGTTTGTATTGACTATCGAAAGTTGAACGCGGTCACGAGGAAAGATCATTTTCCTCTACCATTCATTGACCAAATGCTTGAAAGGTTAGTCGGACATAGCTATTATTGTTTTCTGGATGGATATTCCGGTTATAACCAAATTCCTATAGCACCAGAGGATCAGGAGAAGACCACCTTCACCTACCCTTTTGGAACTTTCGCATATAGACGTATGCCTTTTGGGCTTTGTAATGCTCCAGCTACATTTCAAAGGTGTATGTTGAGCATTTTCTCAGACATGGTAGAAAGATTCCTTGAGGTGTTCATGAATGACTTCTCAGTATTTGGGTCATCATTTGATGAGTGCTTGCACCACTTGAAGTTAGTCCTTGTAAGGTGTCAGGAGAAGAATCTGGTCTTAAATTGGGAAAAGTGTCATTTTATGGTACGGAGTGGGATAGTATTAGGCCACATAATATCACCCAATGGGATAGAAGTGGATAAGGCAAAAGTAGATATAATAGCCAACCTTCCTCCACCAAGGACGGTCAAAGAAATTCGCTCCTTTTTAGGACATGCTGGCTTTTACGGGCGATTCATCAAAGATTTTAGCAAAATTGCAAAGCCCCTTTGTAATTTACTTACAAAGGAGGCCACTTTTGACTTTGATGCTGACTGTAAGAAGGCATTTGAGCGACTCAAGGCTGAATTGACTTCTGCACCTATTATTCGACCACCAGATTGGAACACACCATTTGAAATAATGTGTGATGCGTCGGATTATGCCATTGGAGCTGTTTTGGGGCAGCGCATTGATAAACTTCCCCATGTGATATATTATGCTAGTAAAACACTAAATGATGCGCAACTCAACTATTCCACCACTGAGAAAGAGTTGTTAGCTGTAGTGTTTGCTTTGGATAAGTTTAGATCTTACCTGTTAGGGTCTAAAGTTATAGTATATTCGGATCATGCGGCTTTAAAATACCTCCTTTCTAAAAAGGATGCCAAACCTAGGTTGATCCGTTGGATACTACTGCTACAAGAATTTGACTTAGAAATTCGAGACAAGAAAGGTTTAGAAAATGTCATAGCAAATCACTTATCCAGATTGGTAGTGGAGCACACTAGCAATCAAGGGCCTATAACTGAGTCATTCCCAGATGAACAGTTATTGCATGTTTCCCAATTACCTTGGTATGGAGATATTGTTAATTATCTTGTTACAGGACAAATGCCTAATCATTGGACCACACAAGATAAAAAGAGGTTTTTAACCGAGGTTAGATATTTTACTTGGGATGACCCGTGCTTATTCAAGTATTGTCCTGACCAACTAATTAGGAGATGCATACCCGATAGTGAACATAATCAAATCATGATCATGCATGTGGGGGCCATTTCAGCTCTAAAAAGACAGTTGCAAAAATTTTGCAGTGTGGATTTTATTGGCCTACCATATTTAAGGATGCCCATGCTTACT
The DNA here is from genome assembly GCA_035236585.1 of Warburgia ugandensis. Taxonomy (NCBI): domain Eukaryota; kingdom Viridiplantae; phylum Streptophyta; class Magnoliopsida; order Canellales; family Canellaceae; genus Warburgia; species Warburgia ugandensis. Next base: position 28,289,682 of record CP141132.1, on the reverse strand, counting down.
ACAAAGCATGTGCATGGTGTCAAAGGTTAGGAAGTTTAGGAAGAAGACATATGATGCCCTTAAACCCAATCCTTGTCATAGAACCTTTTGATGTTTGGGGCATAGATTTTATGGGACCTTTTCCTAATTCTTTTGGAAATCTGTACATCCTAGTGGGAGTGGACTATGTGTCCAAGTGGGTGGAGGCTAGACCATGCAAAACCAATGACTACAAGGTTGTGGTAAAGTTTTTAAAAGAAAATCTTTTTGCAAGGTTTGGTACTCCAAGAGCCATAATAAGTGATGGGGGAAAACACTTTTGTAATAAGGTGTTTGAGAATTTAATGAAAAAGTATGGTGTTAACCATAGGATAGCTACCCCATACCATCCTCAGACTAGTGGTCAAGTAGAGGTATCCAATAGGGAAATAAAGCGAATTCTAGAAAAGACAGTCAATCCAAATAGGAAAGACTGGTCTCTGAGACTTATTGACGCTTTATGGGCTTATCGCACAGCATATAAAACCCCTATAGGAATGTCACCGTACCGCTTGGTCTATGGAAAGGCCTGCCACTTACTAGTAGAATTAGAGTACAAGGCATATTGGGTAGTCAAAAAGCTAAATTTTGACTTAGATTCTACTGGAACCCACAGAAAACTCCACCCCAATGAGTTGGAGGAATTGAGGAAAGATGCATATGAGTCTGCACGTGTGTCCAAAGACCGAATGAAGGCTATACATGATAGAAACATTCTAAGAAAATCCTTCACACCAAGTCAAAAGGTCTTACTGTATAATTCTAGATTGCATTTGTTCCCAGGAAAACTTCGATCTCGATGGACTGGACCATATATAATACGCACAATCTATCCTCATGGGGCCATCGAGATTGAAAAGGATGGAGACGTCCAAAAGGTCAATGGTCAAAGGTTAAAACCTTTCCTCGAAATGCCTGATCTTGAAATTGATGAGACACTTTTACAGGTACCCGAGTATCATGATCCACCTTAAAGTACCACTCCAGGAGCCTTACAACATATTATCTGCACTCACCATTACGTCTGGCTGAAGACGTTAAACTTAGCGCTTTTTGGGAGGCAACCCAAGGGTGTCGAGTTTACATCTCTCAACTTTCATATAGAATCCTATGTTTTCAAGCATTAGGGACAATGTTTCATTCAGGTTGGGGGGTGTAGATGCACTAAAGATTTTTGAGTTTTCTTGAAAAAAAAAAAAAAAAATTGAAAATTTTTGAAAAAAAAAACAGAAAGTCTTTTTAAGTAGAGTTCCCTTACTGTGATGATAATTGAATGTTCAAGATTTAGTAAATATACTATTTTCACCTCTTAATGAGAATGCATATGATTAGTTTTGCATGTCATTTATGAGTCGAAGCATTTTATGAAAGCTACTTCTCGGAAACCATTTACACAGCACATAATCAAGACTAATATAGAGGTATGACTTAGAGACCCTGAGGAAAATCAGTGGAGACCTATAACCTAGTGAGACTTGAGACTATCTTCTTTTAGAGAGTTATAAGTAATTCCCTGATTTCTTCAGCGTACATACATTAGTGTGATCCTGTTATCCTTGCTTTGATTAACCATCAAGAATAAAGAGTAATAGCTTTAATTCCAGAAATTTATTGAATCTGATAGGCTTTAAGAAACCTAGGAAATGATATAGGCCATCCTTGCTCAGCCCAGAGACATAAAGCCTAACCAATATAATATACCACTAGTTAAACCTTTTGAGCCTGTTATTAAGCCTTTTCTTTCTTAAATCCATTCACCTTAAACCAGAATAACCCATTAAAATAAATAACCATTACCCATCTTCAAAATGAGTAGAGTAGAAAAAAATTAAAAATTAAAAATAGGACAAAAAGTCAAAGAAGTGAGACAAAGAATTAAATGTCTTTCTTCCGAAGAAAAAAGAAAAGAAAAGAAAAGAAAAGAAAGATCAAAGTCTGAAGGAGAAATTCACTTCAAGAACAAACCCAAAAGAAAAGTTGTCCTATCAGATATTCATTGAAGACATCTACTCAATTTTGAACCTTTGAAATCTTTATACCTCTCTTTTCTAAACCTGTCCTAAGCCTACATTTCGTCCTAGTTAAAGACCTATTGATCTTAGGTGGACATAGCCTTAAAGAGGAGATAAAAAGAAAGAATTAAGGTGAAAGACCCCTCATATTCTTGATGTTAACATCCAATCCTAGGGATCATTTTCCTTTGTCTCATGAGCGTTAAAAAGAATTATGTGAATCATTAGTTTGTTGGATTCGGTCACATAATGAGAGGAATATGTTAAACCCCTTATCTGAGAGTTTATTTCTGAGCGTATACCTGTGAGGATTTGAGGTCAAGGCATATTTCCAATGGAATGTAAGCATATCCAATTAGAAGTCAAGGCTTATGTGACTGTACACACATATGCACTCTGAGAAATAGCTCAAAGAAAATGTCTTTAATATGTGTATGATGTGTAAAATTGTCAAATCCTCTTCATTAAGTTGTAAAAAAAAAAAACTAGTCAATTTGCTAATGAATGAGGATTCTCTGAGATAAAATAGGGAACTCGACTTTACTGAATTTTGTGGGTATATTCACTGCAAACCCTCACGAGGCATAACTCGTCCACTAGGGGTAACCTAGAGGTTCAAGGGCTTGTTGCATATACTAAATGCAATCGTGAGTACTTACGAAAGTGGCACCTTGTACCAGTTTTGTATAAAATAGTTGTCTGCATGTTTTGCTTGGGACTAGCAAAATGCTGATTGGGGGGTGTGTTAATTGCTTAATTTTGGCTAAAAGACCCCTAGTTTAGCATTCAATTAGATCATCTATCGTCCAAATCTCAAATTTTAGCTTGATTAACCATCTAAATCTTAATCAATGGTTAGATGATCATTTGAGCTTATTAAAGGATTAATGTACGGTTTGATTATTCTAATTTAGCATTTTATTTTGCAGATCAACTAAAAGAAATTTGATGGCTCGGATTTAATCTCTATGGTGTGGATCAAGTAGAGAATCAAGGAAGAATCCTAATTGAATTACAAGAGGAAAAATCCTAATTGAATAAAAAAGGCAAAGAGTCATAATCAACAAGGAGTCCTAAGTGGAAGAGTTCTAGTTTGAAGAGGATTCCAAAAAGGGATGGAGTTCTAAGTGGAAAAGGCCATAGAATTCTAACTCTTCAAGGGTAGAAGATAAGGAAGGAAATGGAGAAAAACAAGGAAGGGAAAGGCTATAAAGAGGAAGTCGTATGGGGGAGAGGTGGTTGGTTTTTCTTTGGTCTTTGTTGTTCAATTTTCTTTCCTTTGTTATACTTTCCTTTCAATCTCCATTCATCGTTTTTTATCCGAACACATCAACCCCACTGGCATCTGCTTTCCACAGGCACACGAGAGCCCGACATAGTTGATACACCTCCATTACATCTCTCTTCTTTGTGGTTACTGCACTGGCCCATCTCTATTAGCCAACATAGGTTGGCCACTCTTCACTTCGTTTTTCTTCTCGTTGTTCTTCTTATGCCCATTATACTCCAGAACCAGACGGCCACTTTCTGAGCCAGAGAGCCCTCCTCCTTCCTCTACTTTCTTCATAATCCCCACGCACCATCTGATCACCGGCCATTGCTTATTGAAATCTTCATTGCCCAGGTTCCTCTCTCCCTCTTTTCTCCAAGTCAGAACAAGACGACGCCCAGAAGGGGCGTCGTTTTCCTCTCACCAGAAGAGCCTCCGCAGCCTAGGATCAAGTCGGGTGAGTCTAGCCTGACTATGCTACGCCCATCTCCAAGCAGACGACGTCCAAGCACATCTGCTACCAGATTTTCACCGGCCAGGAGCAAGCCCCAGTCCAGATCAAATCCAGCACCACCGGGCCAGCATAGGCATGAACCCAGAAATTGGAAGATGCCTAGAGACTTAGATAGTCGGCTCCATCGTTTTTCTCTTCACTGGACATCTCGGAGAAGGAAACCCGAACTGGGTTTCCTCTGGCGTTGCTGCCATTTTCCCCCTCTCTCCACCGAATCCATCTTCTCCACAGGCCATCTCCTTCGTTGGGTTTTCCTGGTTTTTGTCAAAAACCAGAGTTTGAACAGAATAACGGTTTTGCCCTTCATCTTTAAATGCAATGACAATTCTATTCAATTCCATTAATTACATCTGCGTCCCTTGTTTAATGACATATGTATCCCCATTTTATTTACATTTGTGTCCCTATTCTATTTAAGCTTTATTTTATCCATCTTTTGACATTGTTATCCAGGGACAATGCCATCCAAGGACAGTGTGATTCAAGGACGTTTTGATTACTTTTATGTTGTTCTCTGAAATTGAAAGTTATTTAAAGTGCATCAATTGAATAAATCTGAATGATTATGCTAGTTTTGTTCTTCTCATCAAAATTCAAGTAATTAAATTTTATTAAAAACTCCAATTAAAGCGAGTCCCTGTGGGTTCGACCCGTATTTGCATAGCTATACTACAATAGCCCGTGCACTTGCGGAAAACATCAACAGTCACCAGTGTGAGAAGCAAATTTGGAAGCGGGATTCGGCTGATTTTTTCTGTAGGAACTAGGAAGTGGGTAAGTGACGAAAATATAGAAAATTACAAAAAGTAAAATAAAAATTAGAGAGTCACAAATAGTCTAATAGAAGCATGTTTTTTAAGCAAAACACAACTAAAATCTTAATAGAACCACAAACTAGAGACTTACAACAATACACGACAATAACTCATAAAAATCACAATTCAACAGTCACATGAATGACACAACATAAATCAAACTTATTAGTTGGTCATTTCTATCAAATTTCATAACTAGCAACATTGAATTCATAATTCCATACTCATAGAAGAATACCAAAAGGCATTGTACTTTAAATGAGGTCCTAGAAAGAGAGTCACAAAGCGGAGCTGGCCTGAAAAAGTAGCTCATTGGAAATAGAGCTCACCAGAACAATTCACAGTTTAAGAGAGAAATATAGAGAGTACGAGATATGAAGAATCAAATTTGGTGAAAACCTAGAAGATCAAGTAGAAAAACTTTTTGGAAATGAAGGATTTTGGCTGGAGGGGAAGGGGAAACAAGGTTTCACAAAAAAGAGTGCTAATGGGAGAGAGATCTGATTTGGCAGGAAAATGAAGATTTTCTCCCCCAAAACTACTTTCATTGGAAAAAATTCCCTTGAGTTCTGTCTTATTTAGGCAGAAACCATCAAGGGTATTTCATATATAAGCACAAATACGTGGGCATTTCTATAATAAAAAAGAAAACGTTAAAAGAAAATCGAATTGACGCATCCGATTTATTTGGATTTGCTCGGATGAATCGGATTAAATTGAAAGGGTTGATTCAGTAAATCACACCTGAAGAATCTCAAATCCAAAGTATTGAACTCCTCTTTTTAGAAAGGTCCAAATCCTGAATTTGATTCTCTCAAAGCAAAAGCAGCGAATCTAGGGTCAAGTAAAAGAATACGGTGACCTTGAACAAGACTTAAGGTATCAAAGGTAGAGATTGCCAAGCCAAAGTCAATCATGTCTCTTTTCACAAAGACCCAGTTTAGTTGGGTTGTGAGAACAACAGTCAATTATGTGTCTATGCCCCAGTCTTAAAGTCTTCACTTGTGAAGGTTACCAGTTCTATAGTAGTGTCTTATGATTTGACCTCCTCTAGAACAGTCTCAACTTCAACTTCCTCAATTTGGTGGAGTTCAACGCGATACTCCTAGGGTGAGTCAATGCATGAATTAATGATTTGTGGAGCTCAGTGGACATCAGAAAGGCATCACACTAGTTGGGAAGAGATGATATCTTCTTCAAGTGAGCTAGGAAATCGTGCTTGACCAGCTGATTGTCATATGTCTACACTTGTGTCCTATTGTGAGTCATTAACCTGTACTCTATGCAGAACTCCAATCAGTTTGGTTGGATGATGAAGAATTAGTTAGAGCATTTTGAAACAGAAGGAATCTCCTAATCTAAAAACGATCTAATCAACCTCTATTGGCTTTCTACATGCTACTTGAATGACGCAACAAAGTGAAAAGTCTCTCACTATATCTTCTTTCAAAAGATCTTCTTCTTGCACAAGATCATTCTCTTGCATGAGATCATTCTTTTTGCATCCCAGTATCAATGCTCTTGTGAGTTATCTGAGAGAAATATGATAAATTGGTGGAGGCTCCCCACAAATTTTTTTCTTGGAAGATAGAGACAAAGTGTGCACCAACAAACTGGAGTGTATCATTATCACTTTATCAGCATCAAATCCATTCTGGTGTTTCTATGCTTTTCAGATTAACTCTGCCACAATAACAATTCCATAGGAGGTTTTGTTGTTCCCCCAGTTCGATATAGTAGTGTCATCCCATTCAATAAGCTCACACTGTTTCTCTTGCCTATTACTTCAAGGAGCAGTATAATCTTCACATCTTTCTAGAAACAATAAAAGAGCAAGACTGTTGTTTCTTTGAGTTGAGGGACATTATTGTGGTCCTAGTCATTCAAAGATTGGCATACATCCTTTTTGAATTACACTATCCATAATTCTAAAGCCTCTGAAATGAATGAAGTCTTTCTAAAACTTTCTTTAAACTTGGAGCTTGCAGCTCCAAATCTTCTTCACTGTTGAAAGCATTGAAGATTTAGCAACTTCCAACTGAATATTCAATCATAAAGAAGCAGTTATCGGTGGACCAAATCCTCTGGGTTATGCTCCTCAAGAATGATTAGAGTATTCGTATGCTGCACATACTCGTCATCCTCAAAGAGTAATGGTGTAGCATTGGTGTTAGGTGTGACCTTCACTTTTGTCTGCTTTCTCCTGACTTCAGACTTTCTCTAACTTCGTCGATGAGAGGTAGAGAAGGATGAGGAAGACAGCCAAAAAGGAAGGGCACATGGTCAATCTAGGCCTCCTCTTCCTAGGCCAAACCAAAGTTCGGAATGATTCCTCTACTTCATCAGTTGAATCAAATATAACCTCTTTCTATTATCTACCTTCCTCAACTAGTAAGTTTGGACCAGAGACATGTTTCAAATCACCTGACTTCTTCTCTTAACAATCTTCACCGAACCATTACTTTTCTTGTCCCTTTACTATTCACACGCACACACACACCATATCGAGGGTGGGTTTCTAACCTATAATGCATTTTGTATAGGTTAGAACCAACACAAAGAATTAGATATAGATGCTACTAAAGTTAGGTATTTTAGTCCTTTGACCATTATTTACCTCCATTTAAAAAAAGTCCCTCACCTCATATTTCCACAAAGAACATCCTTTGAAATACCTTAAATCCAGCTCATTTTTCTCGCTCACTCTGGTTCTATCTTCCCCAAACAGAAAAAACCCAAAGATGCTTTAAAAAATCCTTGATCTCATGTTATCTTCTCCAATCACATTTTAAAGGTCATCTTCTCTATTGGTTTTCTTGCAGTACAATAACCCACTTCCCTCATTTTCTCTCTCTGTAAAACTTTACCATTTCTCCAATGATTTCAATAAGAAAACCGTAGAAAGCATCCATTGAACAAAATGAAGTACTTCCTCTAAAGGTTTTTGTCATGAATGAATGAAAAACAACTATTGAGTAGAAGGACTAAAGTAAAAGCACCTGGAATTTCTGAAAGAGAAGTGAAACCAAAGAAACCCTTCTCTGATTGCAGATATAAAAATAGGACTAAAACTAACTCTACAAGAGAATTACTGATACAGAAAGTAGGCATTAAGAACCTGCAGTTAATAGGTGGAATACACAAGAAAATTGGGTAGGGAAACTCAGAAATAAGCTTCAAAACTTTGCCGTGTAAAATGGTTAAGGAAAAGGGATATATGGGTTTAGCCTTGTTTTGGCAAGAATGACAATAGGGAGATTAGAATTTTATACATTGTATGATAAGACAAGGGAGGGCGTAACCATAAAGCTAAAGTTATGGATAGATGCATTAGAATCTAAAGGATTTAAAATTAGCCAACTAGACAGAGTATATGAAATGCAATTTTAGCAAGGAGAGGAGCGGGAGTGGCGCACCATTAAAGATTGATAACCAAGAAGTCTCCCTAAAAGAATACTTCTGATACTTGGGATCGATAATTCATGAGAGCGGAGAAATTGAGGGAGATTACCCAAAGAATCCAAGCGGGTTGGATCAAATAGAGATGTACCTCTGGCGTTTTGTATGATTGGAAGGTGCCACTAAAACTGAAAGAAAAATTCTATAGGATGGCTATAAAGCAGGCCATGCTCTATGGATCAGAGTGTTGGGCAATTAAGGAACATCATATACGTAACATGAGCGTAGTAGAAAAGAGGATGTTGAGATGTATGAGTTGCAAGACAAGAAAGGATAGAATTAGAAATGAAAACATTAGAGGAAACTTAGGAGTAGCACCAATATGTAAAAGATGAGGGAGATTAGACTTGGATGCTTTGGACATGTCCAACGGGGACCAAAAATGGCACCAGTTAGAAGGAGTCAGGTGATTCAAGTCGAAAGTTCTAAAAGGGCAAGGGAAAGGCCCAAAAGAACGTGGATAGAAGTGAGAAAAGATTTAAAAGCTTCAAGCCTAAATGAAGCCATGACACTTAATAGAGGAGAATGGAGGAACAAGATTCATGTGAACGATCCCTAATCGAGATAAGTTCTTGATGATGATGATGATGACAATGTTCAAATTTGAGTGAGAATAATAGAAAGAATGATAATTTGATGACCCACTTCCTAATCACTCTGATAACTCACAAATCTAAAGAAAAAGGTCTCTAGTTAACTTGGATTATAGGGCTTGCTTGTATAAATTATGAAAATTTACTTTCTAATAGAGTTACATCCAAAATGGGAAACTTCTAAATAAACCAATAGTAGAGATGGAAACTTTCTAAACCAAACACAATTCTATCATCCTAGAAATCATGTTTTCGCTTTCCAAAACCACATACAATTTTCTAGCAACCCTTTTCTGAGAACTCATGAATCTAAAGCTGGACTTTGAAAAGTATGAGAATGAAAACATATTTCACATGGTTCAGATTAATCATAAGTGAGCATCACTATATAAAAGGGTATCCACGACAATACAATGTGGTCATGCCTATCATTTTGATTGAATAATTCATAATGAAGCCACATAATACCAAGCATAACTTTAAAGTTTAGACTTTGCAGGTTTCTCCCACTTCATTAAGTATCATCAGTCTAGCTTTGCAGGAATTATAGGTTTTTGGATTTTTTTTTTTTTTGAAGAAGAGAGAGAGAGAGAGAGAGAGAGAGAGAGAGAGAGAGAGAGAGAGATTCAAGGTCTTTCAAAGGAGGGTATTTTTGGGAAAATAAAGTGAAGTAAATAGTGCACAAGAGACAAAAAACCAGCATCAGGTTGCATCCCTATCTAATTTCTATGGGCATTTTGTCCTAACATACACACATGATGTTGTAGGTTAGAAGCCACACACACACTATATGTATGTATGTATGTATGTATGTATATGTATATCTATATTGTGTGTGTGTGTGTGTGTGTGTGTGTGAGAGAGAGAGAGAGAGAGAGAGAGAGAGAGAGAGAGAGAGAGAGAGAGAGAATTGGCATCCTTAAGCTAAGAGGGATTCCTACCGGTGGAAAAGCACATGTAGCCTGGGTGATTAAAGCCATTGATCCCTTTTGGGAGTATTTCGGGGGCAGGGGGGTTGGTTAAGAGAGAGAGAGAGAGAGAACTGGTACCTTAGCTAAGAGGGATAGCCAACTGGAAAAAGCACATGTTGCCAACTGATCCAATCCATTCCTCATTCAGATCTCGCACTCCATATGCTAAACATAAAAATTGAAGATCATTGGGATGATCTTAACCTACCTTCTTTGAGTTGTAAAATAGTCCATTCAAAAGTAAGGATCAACCTGCTGTGTGTCTTGTATGTAGCCTGTCTAAGACATGAACTAGAGCACAGATGGATTGCCCTAAAAATAGTCCCACATGCATGTTTTCCCAGTTAGCAATCCCTCTTAGCAAAGACTACTAGTTCTCATCTATGTAGATATATAAAGAGCACATGCACACACACACATACATTTATATCATACTTATGTGTGGTCTTTAGATAAAAAGGATAACAGTACTATTCATTTCATGTTTCTATATGATTGCACCTCGAGATGGCCTTTAGTAGTATCTATTATTGGAAGTTTCATGACATTAAAGTCTCATCAGAACTTATCAATGATAATAGTAAATCATCTACTGTTGTATGTTTGAATCCAATAATATCATCAGGTCCTCGGGTTCATATGCAATGAAATCTATATGGAGCATAGAATAAATGCACAGACTAAACTACTAAAGAACTTAACTAACCAGGTTGGGGACAAGTTTTCTTCACAAGCCAACAAATAAAATATACCACTTACCAACAAGCTTGATGTCTGTGTCCTCTACCAACCACTGGGCCCCATCCATCATAAATCCAAAATAGCTTGTATCAAATTCTTGTTGCCACATAAGCTTCCTGAAGAAAACGATTTGAACTTCAATGGAAGTTTCTATCAAATTACCTGAATCTTATTTCTTTATGTTTTTTTAGTGGACCTACATCTTACTATTTGAATCCAACAATGACAAGAACAAAGAGAGTCGGTTGGTAGAGATCTAACAGCAACTATTTGAAATATAAACCATCTAATATAGTGAAAGTGAGAGCAAGCATCTAGCATTGTGGCCAGATGTGTTTGCTCCCCAACCAAAAGTAGGGGTTCCAAGTCCCCCCATTATCAACTTGCAAAGCATAAAACAGGGACTCCAGAGATTACATAAGAAAAATCCAATGGGAAAGTACCTGTCAGTGTTTAATGTTCTGAAAAGCACATGACGTACTCTTTTGGGAATATTCAGAGACTTCATATCTTAAGCTGTAAATAATGAACAGTCATCCATTTATGTATATCACATCAATGATATATAGATCTAAGAACAGAATCCTCTATTTGAACCTCTGAGGGCAGATGATGTCTTAGGTAGATTCAATTGATGATGGTATAAGCGGCCTCAATTGAGATGTCATTTAGGATATTAAGTGGAACCCATCTAATCAATTGTGTTATAAGCGGCTTCAACCTGAAATGAGGATTTAAGTGGAGCCAATACCATCAATGGTGGTATACATAGCCTCACCTAGGATGTCAGTGAGAATTTAGTGGAACCCGTCCAATCAATAGAGGTATAAAATGGTCTTAGCTGAGACGTCTACAACCTGAGGACAGTAAGCGGACTGCTGGCCAGACAGTATGCTAGGTGGACCATCATCTAATGAATGATTGTACGATGACCTTTGTTGATCTGTTAGTAATGATATTAAGTGAACCTCTGGATGGCAGGCATAGGTGGCCTCATTTGATCAATGCAGGATAGCGGCCACTACTGATTTGTCAATAAGGATATAACTAACTATTAGAATGCATGAACTGCATTTTGAATCTCAGCAATAAGATTACTAGTCCTAGTACTTTGTTTTGATATTACTTTATTTGAATTATAGCTTCAACTTTCATGTATCCACAATGCCTTATATTAACTCATATTCATGCTCCAATGTTCTCTCTTATTTAAAATGTCGAGCTCTATTAAATCATGGTTAGTTACTTGCTGAGCCATGGCTTCATAATGATTTCCAAAATAATTTTCAAATTGAAGGGAAGGTCAGAAGAGTGGAACTTTTTACATACACAAAAGTCGGTTATCAGAACTTATTTTGAAGCAGCTGGCATCAACCGATAAAGAAGTTGAATTCTTCTTTAGCTACTTTCGTGAGATCTTATTTTGGGATCAAGACTATGTATAGGAAGGCTATTAAGTTTAGCTGAAGCTTTTAGTAATGCTCTATGAGACATGGTTTGTCAAAGTTCCCATAAAATTGAAATTTTTTACGACAATCATATGCTATTGAACTCCGCTGATGCCAGTCCCAAGCCTGGATGAAAAAGAAGGGTCTCGTGTCAAGTGCCAGCTAACAAGGAAGAAGTTGAAGATGATTTTGATTTTGTTATTTTTTTCCTACTTGCAAATGAATATGCATTTGTATATTAGTTTGTAAATAAGAAGAGAAGATAATGAAAATCATCTCCAACTTCTTTAAAGTATGGCAACCCTAACATGACATGAATCGAAAACTGACATTTCCTTAAGCTAGTGCGTTCTCCATAAGCGACGCCATTGCATCATATCCTAGGTGTAGTGAAAAATGGGCAAGGGTTGCTAGGACGTTTCCCCAAAAGAGATATGCTACATTGGATCCTGGGTGTAGTGGAAAATGGGCAAGGGCTGCTAGAGCGTCTCCTCAAAAGCAACGCGCTGCATTAGAACCCAGGTGCAGTGAAAAGTGGGCATGGGTTCATGCCATGGAGATCGAGAAGTGCGTAGGTAAATAGGCTATCTCAAGCTCATAATATTCATCTCGGCACATGGAATATAGGACATTGACAGGTAAAAGTTTGGAATTAGTAAATATGATGAAACGTAAGAGAGTCAACATTGCTTGTATCCAAGAAACCAAGTGGAAAGGAGCTAAAACTAGAGAAATCAATGGGTATAAACTCTGGTACGTAAGAAAGGATACTAACAGAAATGGCGTAGGAATAATAGTGGATAAAGAATTAAAGGATAAAGTTGTAGATGTTAAAAGAATTAGTAATAGAATTATAATAATAAAACTTGTTCTAGGAGAGCAGATCATAAATGTTTTAAGTGCATACGCACCACAAGTAAGGTTAGAAGATATAATCAAGAGGTAGTTTTGGATAGATATGGAGGGAGTCATGTAAGAAATTTCCAACATTAAGGGGATAGTTATAGGAGCAGACTTAAATGGCAATGTAGGAAAAGAAAAAGAAGGATATGACAAGATACATGGAGGGTATGGTATAGGAGAATGAAATGAGATGGGGGAAACTATCCTTGATTTTGCTTTGGCATAACCTGGTCATTGCAAATACATTCTTTAAGAAGAGGGATGATCACTTAATAACCTGTAAAAGTGGACTCCATAAAACCCAAATAGACTTTTTTCTACTTAGATATATTGAAAGATCAATGTGTAAGGATTGTAAGGTGATACCTGGTGAGAGTTTAACCTCACAACATAGGTCAATGGTTATGGATATCTATATTAAAATATGGAAGAAAGGAAATGAACTTAATAGGTATCCAAAAATTAAGGGGTGGAACTCAAAAAGGGAGAAAATAACCTCATTCACAAATAAGTTGGTGGTAGAAGGAAACTAGAACTATGAAACAGAAGTAAACACCATGTGGACTAATATGGCTGAGTCCATTAAGAAAGTGGTAAAAGATGTTTTAGGAGTATTTAAAGGTAAGAGACAATTAGTAAAAAGGAAATATGGTGGTGGAGTGAAACAGTGCAAAAAGTTATTAAAGAAAAACGGGTGCGTTTTAAATCATGGAAAAAGACTAGAAATAATGAAAATTATGAACAGTATAAAAATGCTCAAAAAGTTGCTAAGAAAATAGTGAGGCTAAACTTAAGGCATATGATAGTAGACTAGGATTAAGAAAAGGTGAGAAAGATGTGTTTAAACTTGCAAAAATATGAGAATAGAAGGATAAGGACTCAGACCATGTTAGATGCATTAGAAGTGATGATTAAAGGATACTAGTCAAATATGACGAGATCAAACAAAGGTGGGAAACTTACTTGCAAAAATTGTTAAATGAGAATGGCTTTGAGAACATAGCGATTGAAGATACTGTAAACCTAAATAACATTGGACATTATAGATATGAACGTACAATTAGAATACCTAAAGTGAAAGAGGCCTTAAAAAAGATGAAATTAGGAAAGGCCATGGGGCTTGATAGTATACCAATAGAGGTTTGGAAGCATATGGGAGATACTAGAATAGTTTGGTTGACTAAATTGTTTAACAAGATCATAACACCAAAGAAAATGTCGAATGAATGGAGGAAAACCTCTATTCTACCAATTTATAATAATAAAGGAGACATACAGAGCTGCACTAATTATCTGGGATCAAACTTATAAGCCACATTATGAAACTTTTTGAAAGAGTGATTGAGAAGAGGCTACGGCATGAGACAAGTGTATCGAAGAATCAGTTTGGTTTCATGCCTAGGAGGTCTACCATGCAAGCTATTTTCTTACCTAGACAACTGATAGAGAAATATAGGGAGGGAAGGAAAGACCTCCACATGGTCATTATTGACATAGAGAAAACTTATGATAAAGTCCCTACAGAGTTGATATGGAGGGTGTTGGGCGAGAAAGTGGTTTTGAGAGGTATATAGACATAATTAAAGATATGCATGAGAGAGCGATAACAAATGTTAAGACCACTAGCGGGGAGAATGGTGATTTTCTTGTCACTGTAGTCAAGGATCGGCATTGAGCCCATACCTTTTCACGTTGTTTATGGATGAGTTAACAAAAAATCTACATGAGGAGATTCCATGGTGCATGCTATTGTCGATGATATAGTCTTAATTGATGAGACAATGGAGGGCATAAACACAAAGCTAAAGTTCCGGAGAGAAGCATTAGAATCTAAAAGATTTAAAATCAGCCGAACTAAGACAGAATATATGAAATGAAATTTTAGCAAGGAGAGGAGTAGGAGTGGAACACCAATTAAGATTAATAACCAAGAAGTCCCTGTAAAAGACCACTTTTGGTACTTAGGATAAATGATTCAAGAAAGTGGAGAGATTGAGAGGGAGGTTACCCAAAGAATCCAAGTGGGTTGGAACCAATGGAGATGTGCATCTGGAGTTTTGTGTGATAGGCGGGTGCCACTCAAACTAAAAGGAAAATTCAATAGGATGGCCATAAGGACGACCATGCTCTATGGTTCAAAGTGTTGGGCAGCTAAGGAACATGATGTTCATAGTATAAGCGTCGTGGAAATGAGGATGCTGAGATGGATGAGTGGCAAGACAAGAAAGGATAGAATTAGGAATGAAAACATTAGAGGAAACTTAGGGTTAGCATAAATAGGTAACAAGATGAGGAGATTAGACTTAGATGGTTTAGACATGTTTAAAGGAGACCCAAAATGGCACCAGTTAGAAGGAGTGAGGCGATGCAAGTAGAAGGTTCTAAAAGGGCAAGGGGAAGGCCAAAAAGAACGTGGACGGAAGTGGTGAGAAAAGATTTTAAAACTTTGAGACTAAATGAAGAAGGTACTTAATAGAGGAGAATGGAGGAATAAGAGTCACGTGGCCAACCCCTAAATGGGATAAGGTGTTGATGATGAATCATATGCTTTTGATTATCTTGGTAATTATTGTGCCTCAAGACCCAAGGAGGCTAGGATCTCTGGGCAGGAGATAATCTTGTTACTTGGAATCACAAGTGCCAAGTAATGGTAGCTTGATTTAGTGTTGAAGCGCATAAAGAAAGCATGGTAAACACAATTGGAGAAATAAAAGTTTGAAGATGTTACTAGAACTAGAACACCCTATATTTACCAATTGTAGAAATTGGTGATAGATAAAGACACCGAGTGACAATTAAATAACCTATACAAAAGTGTCTTATAAAGCTACATTTTTGAAGTTTTTCTCCAAGGATGTAAAGATTACTACTGTAAATATACACAAAATGATAAATATGTTCATAATAGAAGCACACACGCATCTATGCATGCACACAGAACTGAACCAACATTAGTTCAAATGCCTGGAACATAGTGTTTGTGTCATAAGATAGTAAGCAAAGACTTACCAATAGTAAGGATTAAACTTCTCAATTTCACTTAGTAACAAGGAGGGAAACATAGGCATCGATGACTTACTCAGTTATATTTCTAATATCCTTGGCACTTTGTCATCCATATGGATGTCACCAAAAATAAAATCTAAATATTCAAAAACAAGTATTGAGCTTCAGTTGAAACAACAGTCTTGCCAAAAAATATTAGTATGGAAGATGTAAATAGAGATTTAAGTACCAAGATGTCATGAAAATTGATAATATAGACAAATAAAGAATGGGAAATATCAATTTTGCCCCTTACTTTTGCCATCTCCCCTCCCTTTTCATTTTATTAATTTTCTTTTAACTATTTTAAATATTTTAATATTTCAAATGACAAAGGTAGCCCTTATAGAAAACAAGCAGTGAGTTTGGACCTTTGAGAGAGAAAGAGAGAAAGAGAGAGGAACATCAGTGATCTTCAAAGGTTATTGAGCTGAAATAAAGTAAGTTCGGTATCTTCAGTTAAAATGGGTGACAAAAGGGTTTTATTGTGAATTCAGAACAGTTAAGATTTTATGAAACCAACCAAGATCATGGAAGTTCAATATCTTATGTTAAAATGGGTGACTAGAAATTCAAGCCTGGCTCTGTTTTCTTTGTGAAATGAAGTATCGATTCTTGAAGTGGTAGAAAAATGTTCCTCTAATTCCACTTAATTTCATTTATATTGCAAAGTTGATCAAATTTTGTTGTGGGCTTTGAGATTGGTTTTGGGGTTGCTGCAAGGACATGGATTCTCTTTGCGGTGAGTTCATGGAAGGCAAATTTGGGTGTTGGGAGGAGAAAATGGGATTACTAGAATAGAATGGAATGGTGCAGATTAAGAATATTAGGGATGAGATCAGACACGATGGTGAGGATTTGATTTTCCATTAGGTAACAGGTCATGACTGGCAAAGGGAATGGATTGACTAGAAAATTTTAAGTAGTAGATGAGAGCATTTTGGCCACTTTAGAATATTGAAATTCTAAAAATTGATATTATCAATGAAAGGGACGGGGTGGTGGGAGCAGGAATAGCATTTTCAATAAAACATACTTTCTTATTGAATAAATTCAACTACATTCATTCTAAAAGAGGAAATAAAAATATCAAACTGCTGAACAAGAAGGGGCTGCCAAGAGTATACTGAAATCACGTGGAAAAGCTACTACCAAGGAAGGAGATCCAACACCTGGGAAATTGGTATATGTAAAACTGGCGTAAAATGTGTCAATATTTATGAAATGAAAATGATAAATTTTTATAGTCATTGTATCGGGTAAAAATAGCATCTAATTCTATATCCCATTGTTGGAGAAAACATGCTGAGGTGGACCTCTTCACAGGGCAAGGGAAAGGATGACATGAGTTTTGTACACTAAGTCAAAACTTTATCTTGCAAATCAAATTAAATAATGAATTACTAGATTTAGTACAAAGGCCACTAGTATGAGTATGATTCAAGCTATATTGAAATTGTTATGAATGCATAAACTTGATGAGAAGAGTAGAACCAGTGGACATTTTACTCATTTTCTCCTATTCTTTTTGGAACATATATCTTGTTCATCACCTATCACAGAACTAGAAGTTCATGTGAAAGGTGATGAAAGCTCCTACTAACTAAACAAACCCTCTCCTCATGCTTTATCAAGCTGTTAGAGAGAAAAGAAAACTACCAGTGCCACATTGTGGGGTAGTTGAACTTAGCTAACTACAATCACATCATCAACAATCTTAGATGTTTAAATTGAGACTCCAGAACAGCAAATCACAAATCATTATAAAAGAGTTTATGCAGAAGTAGCACTTACCAGTTATGTCCTTATCTCTAGGAACATCCACCAGCAATGCATTACCTATTAATAAAATCCACAACAGTGTGTCAAATCAAACTAAATAAATCCAAATATATCATTGCATGATGCATCAAAGAATATGCATTTGTATATTAGTTTGTAAGGAAGAAATGAAAATCATCTTCAGCTATTTAAAACTACAACAACCCAAACATGACATGAATCAAAAACAGACATTCCCTCAAGCTAGGGCGTTCCCCATAAGCAACGTGTTGCATCGGATCCCAGGTGCGGTGAAAAATAGGCAAGGGTTGCTAGGGCATTCTCCCAAAAGTGATCTGAGTGTAGTGAAAAGTGGGCAAGGGCTGCTAGAGTGTCCCCTCGGAAGCGACGCGCTGCATCAGAACCCAAGTACAATGAAAAGTGGACATGGGTTCACACCATGGAGGTTGAGAAAGGCGGTAGTAAATAGGGTATCTCCAGAACATAAGATTCGCATCACTACATGCAATATAGGGACATTGACAGGTAAGAGTTTGGAGTTAGTAGATACAATGAAACGTAGAAGAGTCAACATCGCTTGTATTCAAGAAACCAAGTGGAAAGGGGCTAAAACTAGAGAAATAGATGGGTATAAATTATGGTACGTAGGAAAGGAAAATAACAGAAATGGCGTAAAAATAATAGTGCATAAGGAATTAAAGGATAAAGTTTTGGATGTTATAAGAATCAGTGATAGAATTATAATAATAAAAACTGTTCTAGGAGAGCAGATTATAAATGTTATAAGTGCATGCGCACCACAAGTAGGGTTACAAGATATAATCAAGAGACAGTTTTGGGAAGATATGGAGGGAGTCATACAGGAAATTCCCAACACTGAGGGGATATTTATAGGAGCAGACTTAAATGGCCATGTAGGAAAAGATAAGGAAGGATATGATAGAATACACGGAGGATATGGTATAGGTAAACGAAATGAGATGGGGGAGAATATCCTCGATTTTGCTTTGTCATATAACTTGTCCATTGCAAATATACTCTTTAAGAAGAGGGATGAACACTTAATAACCTTTAAAAGTGGACTTCATAAAAGCCAAATAGACTTTTCTATTTAGGAATAATGAACGATCTATATATAAGGATTGTAAGGTGATACCTGGTGAGAGTTTAACCTCACAACATAGGTTAATGGTTATGGATATCCATATTAAAAGATGGAATAAAAGAACTGAACTTAATACACATCCAAAAACTAAGTGGTGAAACTTAAAAGGAGAGAAAAACCTCATTCAAAAATAAGTTGATGGTAGAAGGAAATTGGAACAATGAAACAGAAGTAAACACCATGTGGACTAATATGGCTGAGTCCATTAAAAAAGTGGCAAAAGATGTCTTAGGAGTATCTAAAGGTAAAAGGCTATTAGCAAAGGAAACATGGTGGTGGAGTGAAACAGTGCAAAAAGTTATTAAAAAAAAACGGATGCGTTTTAAAGCTTAGCAGAAGATTAAAAATAATGAAAACTATGAACAATATAAGAATGCTAAAAACGCTACTAAGAGAATAGTAAGTGAGGCTAAACTTAAAGCATATGATGAGCTCTCTAATAAATTAGGAACATGAGAAGGTGAGAAAGATGTGTTTAAACTTGCAAAAGTAAGAGAACAGAAGGGTAAGGACTTAGATCATGTTAGGTGTATTAGAAGCGATGATCAAAGGGTATTAGTCAAAGAAGAGATCAAACAAAGGTTGGAAACATACTTTCAAAAATTATTAAATGGCAATGGCTTTGAGAATATAGGGATTGAAAATAATATAAATCTAAATAACATTGGATATTATAGATATGAATGCAGGATTAGAATACCTGAAGTAAAAGAGGCCTCGAAAAAGATGAAATCAGGAAAGGCCATGGGGCCTGATGGTGTACCAATAGAGGTTTGGAAGCATATCGGAGATATTGGGGTAGTTTGGTTGATCAAGTTGTTTAACAAGATCATAAAATCAAAGAAAATGCCTGATGAGTGGAGGAAAAGCTCTATTGTATCAATCTATAAGAATAAAGGTGACATTCAGAGCTGCACTAATTATCGAGGGATCAAACTTATGAGCCACACCATGAAACTTTTTGAAAGAGTGATTGAGAAGAGGCTACGACATGAAACAAGTGTATCGGAGAAACAATTTGGTTTCATGCCTGGGAGGTCTACCATGTAAGCTATTTTCTTACTAAGACAATTAGTAGAGAAATATAGGGAGAGGAGGAAAGACCTACATATGGTCTTTATCGACTTAGAGAAAGCTTATGATAGAGTCCCTAGAGAGTTAATATGGAGGGTGTTGGGTGGTAAAGGGGTTTCTCAGGGGTATATAGATATAATTAAAGATATGTACGAGGGAGCGGTAACAAATGTTAAGACTACCAGTGGCGTGACTGGTGATTTTCCTGTCATTGTAGGATTGCACCAAGGATCGGCATTGAGTCCATACCTCTTCACATTAGTTATGGATGAGTTAACAAAACATTTGCACGAGGAGGGTGTAAACATAAAGCTAGAGTTATGGAGAGAAGCATTAGAATCTGAAGGATTTAAAATTAGCCAAACTAAGACAAAATATATGGAATGTAATTTTAGTAAGGAGAGTAGGAGTGGAACACGAGCCAAGATTGATAACCAAGAAGTCCTCGTGAAAGACCTCTTTCGGTACTTAGGATCATTGATCCATGAGAGTGGAGAGATTGAGAGGGAGGTTACCCAGAGAATCCAAGCGGGTTGGAGCAAATGGAGATGTGCATCTGGAGTTTTATGTGATCGGCAGGTGCCACTCAAACTAAAAGGAAAGTTCTATAGGATGGCTATAAGGCCGGCCATGCTCTATGGATCAGAGTGTTGGCTAGTTAAGGAACATGATACTCATAGGATGAGCGTCGCAGAAATGAGGATGTTGAGATGGATGAGTGGTAAGACAAGAAAGGACAGAATTAGAAATGAAAATATTAGAGGAAATTTAGGGGTAACACCAATAGGTAATAAGATGAGGGAGATTAGACTTAGATAGTTTGGTCATGTCCAAAGGAGACCAACAACGGCACCAGTTAGAAGGAGTGAGGCAGTACAAGTAGAAGGTTCTAAAAGGGCAAGGGGAAGGCCCAAAAGAACGTGGATAGAAGTGGAGAGGAAAGATTTAAAAACTTTAGGACTAAATGAAACCATGGTATTTAATAGAGTGGAATGGAGGAATAAGATTCATGTGGCCGACCCCTAATTGGGATAAGGTCACGATGATGATGATGATGATGATGATGATGCATCAAAGACAAGAAAATGATTGAGTGTTTATACAATAGCACTGAGAAGGAAAGAAAAAGATATGACACAAACATCAAACTAAGTCTAACAGAGAACATATAGAAGTGCTTTGAAAGAACAAGACAATCTATATAACTGACAACAAATAGTTTAGGTTAGGCTAAACCAAGAAAGACTCTACAAGTTGGAGACTAAGAATCTTTTGTAAGTCAGTTCCATGATAAAGTTTTACAAGAGTGACTACAAACAATACCAATAGGATGAGATAACTTGTTGAGGGTTTCCATTGATTCCTACAAACAACAAATGAAGTGAGCATTGCATAATCCCAGAATACTTAAAAACAAAAACGAAGGTCCTTCATCGAGATGTCTAATCTCACAAATTACAAATATGAGCATGCTGGACTGAAGGTCAAAGCAGATTCTAGGTATGCCCTCATCCTAATTTTTCCCCTTTTTTAATTTTTTTGAAAAGCTAGTCCTGCCCTTGTACCAAATCAAAGGATTATTAACAGTATATGATACTTAATACTTGTATAGATGTTGCAATGTGCCAAACACGATATGGACTGATATTGGGACCAAAACGTTGCTTCAATGTCTACTTGAACTAGACAATATTCTAGCTCAATCAACTATCATATGCATATCAGAATCTGCAGCACTAACAGGAAATCATGATCTTAGTCTTCGTTCAATATTTTAATAATCCTTTATGGTTGGTGGGGTATCACATGATACTGAAACATGTATCACCTGTGTTTCTAGAATGGACTGGCTAATGCCTCCAATCCTTGTAAGGGCAGCCCAGTTGCATGAAGCTCCCGCGTAAGCAAGGTCCGGGGAAGGGGCAGACCACAAAGGTTAATAGTATGCAGCCTACCTTGCATTTTGCAAGAGGCTGTTTCCATGCCTTGAACCCATGACCTCAAGGTCACACGACGAGTACTCTACCGTTGCGCCAAGGCTCCCCTTCTCCTCCAGTCCTTGTATATGTTTTTATGTTTGGATCCACACATGGGCATCATGCAGCAATACATGAATTCTAATTGACCCAGTGACAAGGCTCTATGAGTAGCTAACAGCAACACAAATATGGTATAATCTACTTGTTAAGGGTTTAATTTTGGCTAAAAGACCCCTAGTTTAGCATTTAATTAGACCATCTCATTAATTTGGTAATTTTTTGGATAAAATATAAAAATTAGCTCAAATTGACCATCCAATCGTAAATTGTCAAAATTAACGGTCAAATGATCAATTGAGCTAAGTGGATGCTTAATGTACGGTTTAGATAACTCTAATCTAGTTTTTGGTTTTGCAGATCAACTAAAGGAGGGTTGGATGGCTCAAATTTAATTTCAACAGTGCAGATCAACTAAAGGAGGGTTGGATGGCTCAAATTTAATTTCAACGGTGCAGATCAGTATGAAGATCAATAAGGCAAGGGATGAAGGGTTTTTAAAAGAAGAAGGTGTCTTAATAGAAGAGGAGTCCTAAATTGGAAGAAGAGGAAGTTTCCTAATAGGAAACTAACTCTTAAAGGGAGGAGGAAAATTAGGAAGGGAAAAACTTAAAAAGAGGGGGAACCGTAGGGAGTGGAGGAAGTTTTTGGGGTTTGGAGAAGTTTGGCAGTTGGGGAGTTTTACTTCTACTTTCCTTAGTTTTGGTTGCCATTGCTTTTTCTTCTTTCTTTGGTGTTCATCGTGTTGTCCCCATCTTTTCTTTTCTAATTCCTCTCACGTTCTTCTTCTTCCCCGTAAGATCCCTCTCCTATGGGAAGCCCCATCCTCAGAAAAGGCATCATTTTCCACCGCTCCAGATTGTCTCCAGTGGCTTCCTCCATCTCCTCCGACATATCCTTCGGCAAACTCTATTTTACGAAAATTTTTAAGGAAGTTTAGAATAAAATTCTAGTTTTGCCCTCGAAAGAATATTTCAATTTACATGTTCTGTCTTGTTACTGTTACTGTTCGCATTTTATGTTATTCCTGTTTTGATTATTGGCATTTTGTGTTATGCTGTCGTTAATCCAGGAACTATCTTATCTATTCATGTTTAAACGAATCAAGGATTCTGGTTTAACCATGGAAAAACTCTTATTTCTTGTTTGTTTTAATTTAGAATCTCAATTAAATTTTATAACATGTTTTTGGTATAGTTTCCTATGTAATTGCTGTTCCTGATTTTCAATATGGGTTCTGAAAACAGTTCTAAGCCATTAATTCTTAAATTCTTTAATTGATTAGATCTCTAAAAATTTGATGAATCTGACAAATTCATTTGTCAAATCATTAATCCAAGACATGTTGAATATATTGATGGAGTTTGATCAAAATTTGGGATACCACAAGTGAAGAAATTAGATAGCACTTAAGATAGGGAATTAGATTTTTTTAATTTTTTCTAGTTTCAGTTTAGTTAAGGTTTTATTGTTTCATTTTTTATTCTTTTTGGAATTAGACCTCTACAATTTCACTGTTAAACTAAAGATGAAGTCTGATTTCTTTCTGTTAATTTTTCTCAATTAATTTTAATTTTAAATAATTAAATTTTATTAAAAACTCCAAAATCTTAAAGTGCGTCCCTGTGGGATTGATCCGTACTTGCATTAGCTATACTATAATAGCCCGTGTACTTACGGAAAACATCAACAAGTTTTTGGCACCATTTTCGAGGACCTGCAATGGAGTTTTTATAAAATTTAATTAAAAAATCCAAAATTTTTTAAATTTTTTAAAAAAATCCAAAAAAATAAAAAATTGTAGGAATTGCGGAGTTTCAGCATTTTAGGGAATTTTAGATGCATTTTTCAATTTTTTAGTGCACAACCACCTAATTTCCTGAAATTGGTACTCATTTCTAATTTTCTTTTTCAGGGAAACAGGAAAGTGGAGGAAATTTGCAAGGAAATCTTCATCAAAATGGAAAATTTTCTACTTTCCTAGAATAAGACTTTTTTCTTTTGAGTGAATATTGTAGTGAGGATCCTTGTAAATTACAATTTTCATGTTAATTTTAAAGGGTTGTATAATACAGGGCAAGTGTGAGGTAAGGTGGCCTACACTTGATCTTCATCAGAAACTCCACTGTAAGTTTTCTCACTCATTTATTACCTAGATTAGGGTTTGCATTTAGAGTAAATTTGCATTGTTTGATAGTGTAACTCATATAGAAAGCATCTTTTATAATTGTTGCATTTTTAGAGTTTTGCATTAGTTTATTGCATTTTAATTGCATTCTTCGGACACGGTTAATGCTTTAAGGTGATATATATGCTGATTGAACTACTATGGAGTGTGGAATTTAATTAGTAAGGGCACCCTACCCCTATAAGATCAAGGGTGAATTTCATCACCACTCCTTGGCCCACCTAGGATAATCATCTCAAGTGCGCTACCCTACCCTTTAAATCAAATTAAAATCAATCAGTAGAGACTTATAGGGCCATCACATGCTCGTAGGACCCTCTTACTAAGATGCAATTTATTGTCACTCTAGTGGCTTTTGAGTATTGTGGTTATTGGGAGTTGTCTAATAGAGCCTCGCTCTTCCCTTGTCTCCTGTTGACATTTGTGAAGTCTAAACGCCTCCTTACATGAGTGTTGTATTAACCACCTTGCGCAGAACGTAATTGGTAAGCAATAGTCAAATCTAAAGGAGAGGAGCGCTAGATTAGGTTAATTAAAAGCATTGTCCTCACACAAATTCAAGAAAATCAATATATTGCTACTACCTTTAGACCCAGAGATTCAATGCATCTAACACCAAGGGGAAAGAAACATAGTTCCTATCCCTATGGCTGAACCAGCAGCAGAGATTGAGCGTAAGACGATTAGAGATTTTTATGCGCTGCTCCAACTTAATACCCTACATAGCTTTACCTCCCACTAATGCCGACCACTTCGAGTTAAAGGAGTAATTCAATTATTCCCTACTTTTTATGGTCGAGACTGAGAAGACCCATACATATCAAGGAGTTCCTTGATATTTGTGCCACATTTAGGTTCCGAAATTTAACTTCGCCAATGCCAGTCCCAAGCCCAGATGAAAAAGAAGGAGAATCTTACGTCAGGTGCCAATCGGCAAGGGGGAAGTCAAAGTTGATTCTGTTATTTCTTTCTTACAAATGGATATGCATTTGCATATTAGTTTGTGAAGAAGAAATGAAAATCATCTCCAGCTTCTTAAAATACGGCCACCCTTGCGTCAGGTAACTAGCCGGCAAGGGTTAAGATGAAGATGATTTTGTTATTTCTTTTCTACTGGCAAATGAATATGCATTTGTATTAGTTCGTAAGGAAGAAATGAAATCATCTTCAGCTTTTTAAAACTATGGCAACCCCAACATGACATGAATCGAAAATTGACATTCCCTCAAGCTAGGGCGTTCCCCATAAGCGATGCGCTGCATCAGAACCCAGGTGCAGTGAAAAGTGGATGTGGGTTCATACCATGGAGGTTGAGAAAGGCGGTAGTAAATAGGGTATCTTTAGGATATAAGATTCGCATCGCTACATGGAATATAGGGACAAGGACAGGTAAGAATTTGGAGTTAGTAGACGTGATGAAACGTAGTAGAGTCAACATCGCTTGTATCCAAAAAACAAAGTGCAAAGGGGCTAAAGCTAGAGAAATAGATGAGTATAAATTATGGTACGTAGGAAAGGCTAATAACAGAAATGGCGTAGGAATAATAGTGGATAAGGAATTAAAGGATAAAGTTGTGGACGCTAAAAGAATCAGTGATAGAATTATAATAATAATAATAATAATTGTTCTAAGAGAGCAAATTATAAATGCTATTAGTGCATACGCACCACAAGTAGGGTTACAAGATATAATCAAGAGACAGTTTTGGAAAGATATGGAGGGAGTCATACAAGAAATCCCCAACACTGAGGGGATATTTATAGGAGCTGACTTGAATGGCCATGTAGGAAAAGATAAGGAAGGATATGATAGAATACACGGAGGGTATGGTATAGGTGAACGAAATGAAATGGGGGAAAATATCCTCTATTTTGCTTTGTCATATAATTTGTCCATTGCAAATACACTCTTCAAGAAGAGGGATGAACACTTAATAACCTTTAAAAGTGAACTTCATAAAAGCCAAATAGACTTTTTTCTACTTAGGAATAATGAACGATCTATATGTAAGGATTGTAAGGTGATACCTGGTAAGAGTTTAACCTCACAACATGGGTTAATGGTTATGGATATCCATATTAAAAGATGGAGTAAAAGAACTGAACTTAATACACATCCAAAAACTAAGTGGTGGAACTTAAAAGGAGAGAAAATAACCTCATTCAAAAATAAGTTGATGGTAGAAGGAAATTGGAACTATGAAACAGAAGTAAATACCATGTGGACTAATATGGCTGAGTCTATTAAGAAAGTGGCAAAAGATGTCTTAAAAGTGTCTAAAGGTAAAAGGTTATTAGCAAAGGAAACATGGTGGTGGAGTGAAACAGTGCAAAAAGTTATTAAGAAAAACGGATGTGTTTTAAAGCTTGGCAGAAGATTAGAAATAATGAAAACTATGAATAATATAAGAATGCTAAAAACGATGCTAAGAGAATAGTAAGGCTAAACTTAAAGCATATGATGAGCTCTATAATAAATTAGAAACAAGAGAAGGTGAGAAAGATGAGTTTAAACTTGCAAAAGTAAGAGAACAAAAAGGTAAGGACTTAGATCATGTTAGGTGTATTAGAAGCGATGATCAAAGGATATTAGTCAAAGAAGATGAGATCAACCAAAGGTGGGAAACATACTTTCAAAAATTGTTAGATGACAATGGCTTTGAGAATATAGGGATTGAAAATACTATAAATCTAAATAACATTAGATATTATAGATATGAACGTAGGATTAGAATACCTGAAGTAAAAGAGGCCTTGAAAAAGATGAAGCCAGGAAAGGCCATGGGGCCAAATGGTGTACCAATAGAGATTTGGAAGCATATGGGAGATATTGGGGTAGTTTGGTTGACCAAGTTGTTGAACAAGATTATAAAATCAAAGAAAGTTCTTGATGAGTGGAGGAAAAGCTCTATTGTACCAATCTATAAGAATAAAGGAGACATTCCAAGCTGCACTAATTATCGAGGGATCAAACTTATGAGCCACACCATGAAACATTTTGAAAGAGTGATTGAGAAGAGGCTACGAAATGAAAGAAGGGTATCGGAGAATCAGTTTGGTTTCATGCCTGGGAGGTCTACTATGGAAGCTATTTTCTTACTAAGACAATTAGTAGAGAAATATAGGGAGAGAAGGAAAGACTTACATATGGTCTTTATCGACTTAGAGAAAGCTTATCATAGAGTCCCTAGAGAGTTAATATGGAGGGTGTTCGGTGGTAAGGGGATTTCTCAGGGGTATATAGACATAATTAAAGATATGTATGAGGGAGCGGTAACAAATGTTAAGACCATTAGTGGCGTAATTGGTGATTTTCCTGTAACTGTAGGATTGCACTAAGGATCGGCATTGAGTCCATATCTCTTCACAGTAGTTATGATGATGAGTTAACAAAACATTTGCACGAGGAGATTCCCTGGTGCATGCTATTTGCAGATGATATAGTCTTACTTGATGAGACAAGGGAGGGTGTAAACATAAAGCTAGAGTTATGGAGAGAAGCATTAGAATCTGAAGGATTTAAAATTGCTCGAACTAAGACAGAATATATGGAATGTAATTTTAACAAGGAGAGTAGGAGTGGAACATGAGTCAAGATTGATAACCAAGAAGTCCCCGTGAAAGACATCTTTCGGTACTTAGGATCATTGATCCATGAGAGTGGAGAGATTGAGAGGGAGGTCACCCAGAGAATCCAAGCAGGTTGGAACAAATGGCGATGTGCATTTAGAGTTTTATGTGATCGGCAGGTGCCACTCAAACTAAAAGGAAAATACTATAGGATGGCTATAAGGCTGGCCATGCTCTATGGATCAGAGTGTTGGCTAGTTAAGGAAAATGATACTCATAGGATGAGTGTCGCAGAAATGAGGATATTGAGATGGATGAGTGGTAAGACAAGAAAGGACATAATTAGAAATGAAAATATTAGAGGAAATTTAGGGGTAGCACCAATAGGTAATAAGATGAGGGAGATTAAACTTAGATGGTTTGGACATGTCCAAAGGAGACCAACAATGGCACCAGTTAGGAGTGAGGCAATACAAGTAGAAGGTTCTAAAAGGGCAAGGGGAAGGCCCAAAAGAACGTGGATAGAAGTGGTGAGGAAAGATTTAAAAACTTTGGAACTAAATGAAACTATGGTATTTAATAGAGTGGAATGGAGGAATAAGATTCATGTGGCCGGCCCCTAATTGGGATAAGGTCTTGATGATGATGATGATTTAGGTTCCGAAATTTTTTGGATGATTCGATTAAGCTTAGGTTATTCCTGTTCTCACTTAAGGACAAAGCCAAGTCATGGCTTAATTCCTTGGAGGTAGGTTCTATACATACATGGGACCAATTGTCTACGAAGCTTTTGAACAAGTTCTTCCCTGTTCACAAAACAAATGCACTGCGGTGTGAAATTATAAATTTCCAACAAAGGGATGATGAACAATATTACGAATGTTGGGAACGGTAAAATGAACTACTACAAAAATTCCCTCATCATGGATTTGAGAAATGGCAGCAAGTTCAATACTTTTATGAGGCATTGAAGCCTCAAAATAGGCAAATGATAGATGCAGCGAGTGGAGGGACCCTTATGTTAAAAGATGAAAGTGGGGCATGGGAATTCTTTCAAACTATAGTCGATAATTCTCAGCAATGGGATTATTCAAATAGGAAAGAGAACTAACCAGCCCACTAAGAAAGGAGGTATCTATGAGACAAGAGCGCATACTGATCTATCCCATAAGCTCGACTTTGTAGTTGAAAAATTAGGTGGAAGAATTGACAAGCTTGAAACTATGTTTCAATCTTTCATGGCTACTACATTATCCCCAAAGCCTCCACAAGAGGTATGCGTTACTTTTTCTAGTCCAACCCATTTAACCTCAGCTTGTCCATTTAATAAAGTATTCCCTAAATATATTGTAGAACAACCAAATGCATTGAATGCATATCGCCAACCTAACGACAACCCATATTCTGAGACCTACAACCCTGGATGGGCTAGGCATCCCAATTTGTCTTGGTCAAAGAATAACCACCAAGGGGGGCCATTTGTAAATCCCCCTGTCCAAAACTTTCCTCTTAGAACTATAGTTCCTCATCAGTCATCTGGCTTTCAACAACCTCTACAACCAAAGAAACCATATTCAGAGGAATACATCCATACCATGCTGGAACAAATTGTAAAAGGTAATGATTACACTAAAAAGGCCTTACACAAATTGCAAAATGAGAGTAGACAGTTAGCCATAGCCAAGTTAGAGATGCAAGTAAGCCAATTGTCTGCTGAACTACATAATAGAGGAAAGGGTCAGTTTCCTAGTCAACCCATCCCTAACCTTAAGGGTCAATTTGAGATAGGGTCAAGTTCTCAAAACCTTAACCCTCATGAGCATGCCAAGTCCATAACCACCCTTAAAAGCACTTGTCAAATCGATAACAAAGAAGGGTAAGCTAAGGAAACTATAGACCAAAACGAGGCCACAAAAATACAGGAAAAAGAGAAAAGACAAAACAACCCTGTAGAACCTATAGTGGATGCACCCCATGTGCCTAAAGCCTCTTTTCCCCAATTACTGAATAAAGCTAAACTTCAATGAGTTAATGGAGGCATTTAAACATGTACACATCAATATACCATTGCTCAATGCAATTAAAGACATCCCTACCTATGCCAAATTCTTAAAAGAGCTCTACACAACAAAGCGAAAGCTTAATGGGCAAAAGAAAGCCTTCCTCACCGAACAGGTGAGCTCTTTGATTCAACACAAGACCCCACCAAAGTTTAGAGACCCAGGATGTCCTACAATCACTTGCATCATTGGAGATCATGTCATAGATAGGGTACTTCTTGACTTAGGGGCTAGTGTTAACTTGTTGCCATACTCTATCTATGAGCAACTAAAACTCGGTGAGTTAAAACCAACCACTACCATGCTGCAATTAGCTGATAGATCTATCAAGATACCTCATGGTTTGGTTGAAGATGTCTTGATACAGGTGGATAAGTTTTATTACCCTGTTGATTTCATTATGCTAGACATCGAACCTGTATCCGATCCTAGTAGTCAAATCCCAGTCATCCTTGGACGTCCATTCTTGGCAACATCCAACGCCATTATTAACTGTAGGAATCGTGTAATGAAACTCTCATTCGGTAACATGAAGGTTAAGCTTAATGTTTTTAATGCCGATCAACAACATTTAGACCTTAGTGATCCCTGTGATGCTAACTTGATAGAGAGTTTAATTAATGAGATTCATTCACCATTGTCCATCTCGGACCCACTAGAGGCTTGTCTGATGCACTTTAATGGAGAATTTGATATAGACAAGTCTATTAAAGAGGTAAACAATCTTTTAAATATTGCACCAATCATGGATACCTCTAAGTGGGCTCCTTATGAGGAACCACTCCCACTATCTAAATATGTCCCCATACCCTCAAATAGAGCAACCATCGTCTTTGGACCTAAAACCCTTGCCTGATAACTTGAAATATTCACACCTAGGCCTAGATGAAACCTTACTTGTAATAATAGCATCAGACTCAGATAAAGAACAGGAGAGCAAGCTTTTAGATGTTCTTAAGGAACATAAAACTGCTCAAGGGTGGACAATAGCAGACACAAAAGGGATAAGTCCAGCCGTATGCATGCATAGGATACATCTAGAAGAAAATGCAAAACCTTCTAGGGAAACTCAAAGGCAACTGAACCCTGCATGAAGGACGTGGTTAGAGATGAAGTCCTAAAGCTTTTAGATGTTGGCATCATATACCCTATCTCTGATAGTACTTGGGCCAACCCCGTTCAAGTTGTACCTAAGAAATCTGGGGTCACGGTAGTAAAAAATGAGGATAACAAGCTAGTCCCTACCTGCATGACCACTCGGTGGAGAGTTTGTATTGACTATTGAAAGTTGAACGTGGTCACGAGGAAAGATCATTTTCCTCTACCTTTCATTGACAAAATGTTAGAGAGGTTAGCCAAACATAGCTATTACTGTTTTCTGGATAGATATTATGGCTACAACCAAATTCCTATAGCACTAGAGGATCATGAGAAGACCACCCTCACCTGCCCTTTTGGAACCTTCGCCTATAGACGTATGCCTTTTGGGCTTTGTAACACTCCAGCTACATTTCAAAGGTGTATGTTGAGCATTTTGCCAGACATGGTAGAAAGATTCCTTGAAGTGTTTATGGATGACTTCTCAGTATTTGGGTCATCATTTGATGAGTGCCTGCACCACTTGAAGTTGGTCCTGGTAAGGTGCCAAGAGAAGAATCTTGCCTTAAATTGGAAAAAGTGTCATTTTATGGTACGAAGTGGGATAGTATTAAGCCACATAATATCATCCAATGGGATAGAAGTCGATAAGTCAAAAGTGGATTTAATAGCCAACCTTCTTCCACTAAGGACGGTAAAAGAAATTCACTCCTTTTTAGGACATGCTGGCTTTTACAGACGATTCATCAAAGATTTTAGCAAAATTGCCAAGCCCCTATGTAATTTACTTACAAAGGAGGCCACTTTTGACTTTGATGAAGACTGTAAGAAAGCATTTGAGCGACTTAAGGCTGAATTGACTTCTGCACCTATTACTCGACCACCAGATTTGAACACACAATTCAAAATAATGTGTAGCGCATCGGATTATGCCATTGGAGCTGTTTTGGGGCAGCGAATTGATAAACTTCCCCATGCGATATATTACACTAGTAAAATACTAAATGATGCGCAACTCAACTATTCCACTACTGAGAAAGAGTTGTTAACTGTAGTGTTTGCTTTGGATAAGTTTAAATCTTACCTGTTAGGGTCTAAAGTTATAGTATACTCGAATCACGCGGCCTTAAAGTACCTCCTTTCTAAAAGGGATGCAAAACCTAGGTTGATCCATTGGATACTACTGCTACAAGAGTTTGACTTAGAAATTAGGGACAAGAAAGGTTCAAAAAATGTAGTAACAGATCACTTATCCAGATTAGTGGTGGAGCACACTAGCGATCAAGGGCTTATAATTGAGTCATTCCTAGATGAACAGTTATTGCATGTTTCCCAATTACCTTGGTATGGAGATAGTGTTAATTATCTTGTTACAGGACAAATGCCCAATCATTGGACCAAACAAGATAAAAAGAGATTTTTAACTGAGGTTA
Organism: Warburgia ugandensis; assembly: GCA_035236585.1. NCBI lineage: Eukaryota > Viridiplantae > Streptophyta > Magnoliopsida > Canellales > Canellaceae > Warburgia > Warburgia ugandensis. Next base: position 28,257,487 of record CP141132.1, on the reverse strand, counting down.
GATATTTTACTTGGGATGACCCGTACTTATTCAAGTACTGTCCTGACCAAGTAATTAGGAGATGCATACTAGATGGTGAATATAATCAAATCATCTCCTTTTGTTATGATCATGCATGTGGAGTCCATTTCAGCTCTAGAAAGATAGTTGCAAAAATTTTGCAGTGTGGATTTTATTGGCCTACCATATTTAAGGATGCACATACTGCAAAGCATGTGTAAGGTATCAAAGGTTAGGAAGTTTAGGACGGAGACATATGATGCCCTTATACCCAATCCTTGTCATAGAACCTTTTGATGTTTGGGGCATAGATTTTATGGGACCTTTTCCTAATTCTTTTGAAAATTTGTACATCCTAGTGGAAGTGGACTACGTGTCCAAGTGGGTGGAGGCTATACCCTGCAAAACCAATGACCACAAGGTTGTGGTAAATTTTAAAAAAAAAAAATATTTTTGCATGGTTTGGTATGCCAAGCGCCATAATAAGTGATGGGGGAAACACTTTTGTAATAAAGTGTTTCTGAATTTAATGAAAAAGTATGGTGTCAACCATAGGATAGTTACCCCATACCACCCTCAGACTAGTGGTCAAGTAGAGGTATCCAAAAAGGAAATAAAGCGGATTCTAGAAAAGACAGTCAATCCAAATAGGAAAGACTGGTCTCTAAGACTTATTGACGCTTTATGGGCTTATCGTACAACATATAAAACCCCTATAGGAATGTCACCCTATCGCTTGGTCTATAGAAAGGCCTGCCACTTGCTAGTAGAGTTAGAGAACAAGGCATATTGAGCTATCAAAAAGCTAAATTTCGACTTAGATTCTACTAGAACGCACAAAAAACTCCAACTCAATGAGTTGGAAGAATTGAGAAAAGATGCATATGAGTCTACACGATTGTACAAAGACCAAATGAAGGCTGTACATGATAGATATATTTTAAGAAAATCCTTCACACCAGGTCAAAAAGTCTTACTATATAATTCTAAATTTCATCTATTTCCAGGAAAACTTAGATCTAGATGGACCAAACCTTATATAGTATGCACAATCTATCCTCATGGAGCCATCGAGATTGAAAATGATGGAGAAATCCAAAAGGTTAATGGTCAAAGGTTAAAACCTTTTCTAGAACTACCTAGCCTTAAAATTGACAAGACACTTTTAGAGACATCTGAGTATCATGATCCACCTTAAATTACCACTCCAGGAGCCCTGTAGCATATCATCATTGCACTCACTTATGTAGTCACAGGCGCAAGGGGTGTGCCTTGCGCCCAGAGGGACTAGGCGCGCCTAGTTGCGCTCCTAGGCATCAAGGCGCAAAAATAAGAATTTTAAATATTTAAAAAAAGAAAAAAATCAGAATAAATCTAAAAAATTGTAAAAAAAATCCTAAAAAATTAAAAAGCATAGAAATATAAAGATATGAATAAATACTTGTCAACAATACAATAACAAGCTAACAACCTAAGGACCAAGGAGTAAGGAGCTAAAGGTTAAATCAAACAATCAATCATACACTTATATACATAGAAGTTGAGTCTTGAGAAACATACAAATACAATAAACAATGAAATAACAAGGAGTAGCACTAGTAGCCAGGGAGGGATTACTCCCTCAATCTACTGTCATGCTGTGGTCTCATGCTCATCATTATTGCCATCTTCCTATAAATCTAGGAACAATAAACAATCAAACAATAGTTTTGTAAATAAAGTAAAGCAAATGTGAAAGTTAACTATTAAGACTTAATAGCTATTTTCCTGCACCTCTTCTTCCTCATCAGGAAGATCAAGACCATCATCAGAATCATCTCCCTGAGAGATGTTGACATCCTCCTCCTCCCCAATCTCCTCATCGCCCTGCTCTTCTCCAATATCCTCATCTGGTTCTTGATGAGCATAAGTTTGAGATTGAGAAATGTGGCTCCCCCTCTGCCCCCTCCCTCACCTCTGGTATTGCCTAGTAGATGGAGCATCATGTTCACTTGATCCTTCGGCGAGCTCAACATCTAACCAGGTGAGGTCATCACCTTGATGCAGCAGATCATCTCCAACATCTTCTGGAACAATCCATTCATCACTTTCGTCGACCTCTCTTAACAGAATAGGATCTGTATACGTTTGCATTTTCAAACAATCCTCATGTCGACGACGAAGGCGCTGATTGTATTGAACAAATACTAGATCATTCAATTTCTTAGCGAGCAGCCTATTCCTCTTCTTAGTGTGGATCTGAAAAAAAAAAGAAAAAGAAAAAAAAAGTAACTATAAATTTAGAATACAATGAATGTTATACTAAATTACTAATAACTAATTACTAGTACTGTACTACATTTTAATATCTAAGTAGCTTACATTCTCTAAGACACTTTAGTTGCGCTCATAAGGAGATGCACTGCATATCTAGGAGAGGACCTTAATGGCGAATATTTGAAGCTGTGGGACTTCAGCCCCAAAGGTAATCCACCACTCACCTACATTTTGGAAAAAAATTAAAGTAAAAAAAAAAAAAAAACTTAAAACATAAAACATAGGATAACATAAAATACTTACAAGGGGCTAGGGTTTTTCTTTTGCGTATTGCCAGGTCATTGCCAAACAAGCCTCTAGCATGTCTACAAAGAGATATCTGATCTATCACCATGTCAGCCTCATCTCCATCATATAACCTACTAATGGCATGCATTAAACCATTCTTGATATCACCATTACGCTCAATTTCAATGTCATGGTCATAATAGATGGACGGGTTGATGTAATATCCCGTTGCATACAAAGGCTGGTGAAGCTGAGAACTCCATCTGTTGCTGATAATCCCCCAAACATGAGTGGCCTGGCACTCATCCCTTGCTAGATAGGCTTGAATCTTGGCTTTGGCCCTAACTATAGCCTCAAAGATGTATCCCATCGCTGGCTTCTCCTCATTATCCACCACCCTCAACACCTCTACGAGTGGAGCCATAATCTTCAAATAGAATAGGATGTGGTTCCAGAAGCTGGTGCACGATACAATCTTTTCAGCTCTTCTACCCTCAGGCCTTTTTGGCCATTTATTGTTCATCCACTCTGAAGAGTGGAACATAGCCTTCAGCCCCGTCTTGAAATTGTGGATACTCTCTAGGCTTAAGAAGTTGGTGGCAAAGCGCGTCACTGCAGGCCTGACCAAATCCCTTTTTTTTGTAAACCTCCTCATAAGATGGACATGTGTGTGGCTATATATAAAAACCGTCAACGCCTTAGCTTCTGCCACAATTTTCTTCACAATTGATAATTTCCCTGTCCTCCAACATCAAATCAATGCAGTAAGCTGCACAAGGCGTCCAATATAAATGCAGCCTCCTCACCATCAACTCCCTTCCCGCAGCAACGTAGTTGGAGGCATTGTCAGTTATGACCTAAAATACAAAAAAGGTCAAATTATATAAGATGAACTTGCAGTATATGCTTATAAGCAATTTAAAATACTTAACAACTATTACCTGAACCACATTGTTCTCTCAAACTTTATCAATCACAAGCAATTTAAAATACTTAACAACTATTACCTGAACCACATTGTTCTCTCAAACTTTATCAATCACCTCCGTCAACATGTCAAGTATTAGGATTGCACTTTTGACATGTGCAGACCCATCAATAGATTTCAAAAATACTGTCCTAGTTGGACAGTTCACCAAAAAGTTGACAAGGGTGCGACCCTTGCCATTGGTCTACCAATCTGACATGATGGAGCACCCATACCTATAAAGGAATAATACCATGGAGCACTCTTGTTGTTAGAATCAGTGTCACCTTAAGACTTAAAAGTAATATATACAAGGTTGCAAAAAAGGACACTGAACACATACCTAATCCAATCACCTCTACGCTGATCTATGTATTCTTTTGTCTCCTTTACTTGCTTCTGAAGAGAATTCACCCTCAACTCGTGATACGAGAGTGCCTTGAAACCTTAGTCACATAAGATTATACGATATAAGATTAGGTAAAAGGCTAAACAAATATATAACTATTTATTATAAAAAATATAAGATATATACCTGGACCATGTTGCGCAACTACCTTTAGCATGGTCTGAAATGAATGACTACGAGCAGCATTGAATGCAATGCTATGTTCATAGAACCAAGAGGCGATATAATTGCATGCTCTTGCTCTAAACTCTTTCTTGTATGCTCGATTCATTGTCGTCTGCTGCTGCATGGGTGCCTTTCCCTTACCCTTACTCTGGGCCTCGAGGTTGGGACCAAAGAGATAATCAATAGGCCCTTTTGTTTGTTGTGCAGGAATCTTACGCCTCTTATCCCCCCTAATAGAAATACCATCAAGCCTGGTGCTATCAATCTCCTGCACATCCTCATCATCATTCAAGCCAAACAAATTTTCTGGCTGTTCCATCTCCCTTATTATTCTCTCTAGTCTCTTTCTTCCTCTTTGTTTCATTTATATAATCTAATTTTTTTATAGATATTTCAGGTGTGACTAGAGAGCATATCTTGGCATTCCTATGCCCACCTGTCAAATGTTGCTTTAATCTAAAAATTCCTCCACTATATCTATTCCCACATAGCTTGCACCATACCAAATTTTTATCATTTGGATCCTGTGCCTCTGCATATTCCTACCCTAGATCCAGTAATCTAGAAGAAGCATTGCTGGAGCCCCTTGATGATGACATATTGTAGACTTAATGTACCAATAGGAATACAGGAAACTATTGGAGACTTTAGAGTGGAATGGAAAGTGGAATCAAATCAAGCAATCAGAGATTTAAAAGAGAAAACCTGCAAACAAATGGAAAATAAAAAAATAACAACGAAATAAAGTAATTAACAGTACAAAAAAAAAAAAAATACTGTTGTTAGTGAAAAAAAAAAAAAAAAAGTAAGAAAAAACATCAAAACATTGTATTGATAAGTTTTTTTTAGCATTCCTAGTATCATCCTATGATGACACTTGCACATTTGTTACAAAGATAGAAAAAATAAAAAACCCTTATTGTTTTTTATTGGTTTCTGTTAAAAAAAAAAAAAATGACAGTAAAAAAAAAAGTTAATTAAGCTCATGGGTCAATCGTTTTTAGCATTATGATAGTGAGGATATGCATATTTGCTTTAAAAAAATGAAAAAAATATGGATTACTGATGTATTTTTCATTTTCGGGTAAAAAATTCTAGAAAACTAGAAATTTATTACATATTACACTAAATCAATGAAAACGGATGGAAAGAATGAAATGGAGTTTTCGTTTTTACCTTTAGAGTATACATATGTTGAGTTTTCAAAGAAAAAAGAAGCATTATGCAAAAAAAATGAAAAAACGATACTGGTTTTACCGTTTTTTTATAGAAAAACAAAAAAACAAAACAATGAAAGTAATGAAGTTACAATCTTACGATTCTTACCTCAATTACTTGGAGTTGGATGGAAGATCAAAGGTTTACAAAGGAAGTATTCGAGTGGCGAAAAAGAAGAATGAAAAAAAAAAAAACCCATAACTAGGGTTTTATTTTTAAGACTGTCGATGCGCCTAGATTCGGGGACGCAAGGCGCAAGTCGCATCCAAGCGCACGACTAGTCGCGACTACTCACACTGCGACTTAAGTAGCTGCGCCTGGGGTAAGTCGAGTCTCATGCCATGCACCTTCATGTGCCTAGCGACTAGTCGCACCTGTGACTACATAGGCACTCACCATTATGTCTGGCCGAAGAAGTTAAACTTAGCACTTATTAGGAGGCAACCCAAGGGTCTAGAGTCTACATCACTCAACTTCCATATAGAATCCTATGTTTTCAAACCTTGGGGACAATGTTTCATTCAGGTAGGGGGGTGTAGATGCACATAGAGATTTTGAATTTTCCTGTGTTTATTAAAAAAAAAAGTTTTTAAAGCAGAGTTCCCTTGCTGTGATGAGAACGGGATGTTCAGAATTTAGTACATACACTATTTTCACCTCTTAATGGGAATGCATATAATTAGTTTTGCATATCATTCATGTGTTGAAGCATTTTATGAAAGTTAATTCTCAGAAACCATTTACACATAGCACATAATCAAGACTAATATAGAGGTATGACTTAGAGACTTTGAGAAAAATCAGTGGAGACCTATAACCTACTGAGAGTTTGAGACCATCTTCTTTTAGAGAGTTATAAGTAATTCCATAAATTCTTCTGTGTACATACATTAATGTAATCCTGTTATCGTTGTTTTGGTTAAACATCAAGAATAAATAGCAGTAATAGCTTTAATTCCAGAAATTTATTAAATCTGATAGGCTTTAGAAAACCTAGGAATTGATATAGGCCATCCTTGCTCAGCCCAGAGACACAAAGCCTACCCAATATAGTATACCATTAGTTAGCCGTTTGAGCCTGTTATTAAGCCTTTTCTTTCTTAACCCCATTGACCTTAACCCAGCATAACCTAGTAAAATAAATAACCACTACCCATCTTCAAAATGAGTAGGGTAGAAAAAATTCAAAAATAGGAAAAAAAGTCAAAGAAATGAGAAAAATTAGCTGTCTTTCTTCCAAAGAAGAAAAAGAAAAGTGAAAAAAAAAATGAAAAAGAAAGACCAAAATCTGAAAGAGAAATTAGTACAAACCCAAAAGAAAAGTTGTCCTAACAGATATTCATTGAAGACATCTACTCAATTTTGAACATTTGAAATCTTTATACCTTTCTTTTCTAAACCTGTCCTAAGCCTACATTTCGTCCTAATTAAACACCTATTGATCTTAGGTGGACATAGCCTTAAAGAGGAGATAAAAAGAAAGAATTAAGGTAAAAGACCCCTAATATTCTTGGTGATAACATCCACTCTTAGGGATCACTTTCCTTTGTCTCATGAGCATTTAAAAGAATTATGTGAACCATCAGCTTATTAGATTCGGTCACATAATGAGAGAAATATGTTAAACCCCTTATCTGAGAGTTTTATTTCTAAGCATATACTTGTGAGAATTTGAGATCAAGATATATTTCCAATGGAATTTAAGTATATCCAGTTAGAAGTTAAGATTTATGTGGCTGTACACACACATATGCACTCTGAGAAATAGCTTAAATAAAATGTCTTTAATATGTGTATGATATGTAAAAATGTCAAATCCTCCTCATTAAGTTTTGAAAAATAGTAAAATTGCTAATGAATGAGGATTCTCTAAGATAAAATAAGGGACTCGACCTTATTGAATTTTGTGGGTATATTCACTGTAAATCCTCACAAGGCATAACTCGTCCATTAGGGGTTCAAGGGCTTGTTGCATGTGCTAAGTAAAATCGCGAGTACCTACGAAAGTGGCACCTTATACCAATTTTGTATAAAATAGTTTTCTGCATGTTTTGATCGGGACTAGCAAAATGTTGGTTGGGAGGTGTGTTAAGTGTTTAATTTTGGCTAAAAGACCCCTAGTTTAGCATTTAATTATACCATCTAACTTATTAATTTGGTAATTTTTTGGATAAAATATAAAAATTAGCTCAAATTGACCATCCAACCGTAAATTGTCAAAATTAATTGTCAGATGATCAATTGAGCTAAGTGGATGCTTAATGTACGATTTAGATGACTCTAATCTAATCTTTGGTTTTGCAGATCAACTAAAGGAGGGTTGGATGGCTCAGATTTAATTTCAACAGTGCAAATCAGTTTGAAGATTAATAAGGCAAGAGATGAAGGGTTCCTAAAAGAAGAAGGTGTCATAATAGGAGAGGAGTCCTAAATTGGAAGAAGAGGAAGTTTCCTAATAGGAAACTAACTCTTAAAGGAAAGGAGGAAAATTATGAAGGGAAAAACTTATAAAGAGGGGGAACCGTACGTAGTGGAGGAAGTTTTTGGAGTTTGGAGAAGTTTGGTAGTTGAGGAGTTTTACTTCTACTTTCCTTAGTTTTGGTTGTCATTGCTTTTTCTTCTTTCTTTGGTGTTCATCGTGTTGTCCCCATCTCTTCTTTTCTAATTCCTCTCACGTTCTTCTTCTTCCCCGTAAGATCCCTCTCCTGTGATCGTAGGAGGCAGGTGCAGGCCTTCTCTTCTGTTTTTGTTTTATGTTTTCCAGTCTTTTTTTTTTTTTTTACTTTCACTCTGTTACTATTGTTCTGTTTTTTTTTCATAGTTGTCACTACCTCCCAGCCATCACCTTTCACTTATCCCTTTGCAATCCCATTCCATCTCGATCCCTCTCCACTCTTCCATCGTGAACCAGACACCTCCAGTTCCCAGATCCACCAACCATCTTCCACTTCGTTCACCGCACAGAATTTTTTTTTACCCTCTCTTTTTCCCTTACATCTCATGCACAACCCCATCTTTACCCTCTCTCTTTTCCCCCTCTCGTGCTCTCTCTCTCACCTCTACCCAGTCTCCATTCACCGCACAAGCCCATCTTTCCAGATGTCCTTGCCCCAAGCTCCTCTGCTCCCATCTGCCCTCCACCCATATCTTATTTGCATTCGTCCAGGACCAGCACCGAACCAGGTGCCGTTTTTATCACTTCTGCTCATCCAGCAGCCAAGCTTCTCTCCCCGGCACTGGGGTCCCCTGATTGTCAATACCGGACAGGCCAGATCTCCACCGGTTTCCCCGTCATCTCAGCACTGGTCGACGTCTACTATATATGCCTCATTATCAACGTTAAACTAATTTCTCTCCTTGTATTTTAATGTGTTATCACATAGAGGAAATAAGACATTACCATCATTTATTGTTTGCATGTTCCCTGAAAGTATCTGACCTATAAAGAGCAAGAAAGATTTCCAAGTCCATTAGTGAGACCCCAAAATTTCCATGACAAGTACCAAGATTATGATGAATCTGCAAATAGAATCCTAGAAGTACACAGGAAGAAGAAGAAAGAAAATAGTTTTATTCTGTCAATGCAATGGGTACAAGCGGAATGCAATGGATACAAGCGGAATGCAATGGAAATGAAGTTCTGAAAGCAAAGCCGACAATAGGGAAACTCCCACCCACAGGCCATACTTGCTTGGTCCCTTGATCCCCTCCTCTCCTTCTTCTTCCCTCCCTCTCCCTCTAACCGAATTCCTTCTACACTCCTCCCTAACTGAATTAGCTCCCTCTTAACTGAATTGCCCAGCCCTAACCGAATTGGTTGGAGCTGACTGCCGGTAGTTCTAGGGACCACCTCTCCTATAATACGTCAGCCCAAAACGTCCCTTTGAATCCTTCTACCCATTACTATCTTTATCAATACCCTCCCCTAAAACAGTCACCTTGTCCCCAAGGTGAAAGTCAAGAAATTAAGACTGAATAGTGTCCATAAGCTCCCAAGTACTATCATGGTCCTGGAGGCCTTGCCATTGCACCAATACTTCAAGCTGACCATTAGGCTTAGTTCTGACATCTTTAATGGCTGAAGGGTATACTTGCATTTCCAGATCTTCAGAACGACAGGTGGGCAGTGGTTGAGGGCTGAGGGTTGGAGAAGCAGCCGGCTTTAATTGGGACACATGAAAAACTGGGTGTATTTTGGTGGTGGGAGGGAGCTCAAGGTGGTATGCCACTTCACCAATTCATCAGATCACTTTGTAAGGACCATAATATCTTAGGGAAAGCTTTTTGTTGTTGCATGTGGCCAGTGATTTGAGTTTGTATGGATAAATCTTTAGATAGATGAAACCCCCTGGTGAAAAGTAGAAGTCTCGCCTTCTAGAATCAGATTGGGTCTTCATGCGCACTTGAGCTGTATCCAAGTGATATTTTAGTTCAGCCAATACTGCATCGCGGTGAAAGAACTGATTATTCACTTCCTCTACAATTGAGTTATCTCCTGAAAACTTGTGTAAAATAGGCAAATCTCTTCCATACAATGCCCGAAAAGGGATCATCACGATAGTACTGTGGAAGGTGGTGTTGTACCAATATTCCACCAAGCATAACCAAGTTGGCCAGGTCTTGGGTTTATCTCCTATAAAGCAACGGAGATAGGTTTCTAGGCATTGATTAACCATTTCTGTCTATCCATCCGTTTGAGGGTGATAAGCAGAGCTCATTTTTAAGTTGGTGCTAGCAATCCTGAACAACTCCTTCCAGAAATGGCTAATGAAAATGAGATCACGATCAGTAACGATGGAGCGAGGGTACCCATGAAGCCTGACCACTTCTTTGGCAAACAAAAGCACAATGTTTTTGGCTGTATAAGGGTGGCCAAGGGGGATGAAATGAGCATATTTGGTGAGGCGATCCACTACCACCATAATCATATCATATCCCGAGCCTTGGGCAGTCCGCTCATAAAATCCATCATGATATCGTGCCATGAAGATAAAGGAATAGAAAGAGGTTGAAGCAATCCAGCAGGCTTAGTGGAGGCATACTTATTTCGCATGTGGATACAAACTTTTGGACATCTCCTCTTATACCATCCCAATGCAGAACCTAAGAAATGCACTTGTAGGTGAGGAAAAACCCCGAGTGTCCGCCATTTGGGGTAGAATGGAATTCCTGTAGTAGCAAAGGTATGCGTGGGGATAGTTTGGGCAGTACCAGTCTGCCATGGAAATAAAGTTTCCCCTGCCTTAGAGTATACCCGAGATGGCTATGTGCATCGCTTATGAGATGTTGACTGATGGCCAGAAGCTTGGGGTCTGTCTGAATTTCATCAGAAATCTGATCCATGCCTTCACATCTAGCAACGGTGAGGGCAAGGAGGTTGAGGGTGTCGTAGGATCCATTGGTGCTAGGCTGAATGGCCAAAGAAGAGGTGTTAGGCAAAGAGGCTGGCTTAAGGCAGACCAGCATATAGAATTCCTAGCGTCTAGATAGGGCATCTGCTAACTGGTTGTCTGACCCTGGCTTGTACTAAATTTCAAAATCGAAGCCCACTAATTTGATAAACCACTTCTATTGTTCACTGTTCAAGACACGTTGGTCCATGAGAAACCGTAGGCTCTTTTGGTCTGTCCTTATAACGAAGTACCAACCCATCAAGTAGTGTCGCCATTTCTGGATGGACAGCACAATGGCCATGAGATCTCTTTCATACACCAACTTCGATTGCACCCGAGCCGACAAGGCTTGGCTAAAAAAAGCGATAAGTCTGCCCTCTTGCATTAGCACTGCCCCTATCCCCTTTCCTGAAGCATTAGTCTCCAAAATGAATTGTTTAGTGAAGTCAGGAGCAACCAATACGGGAATTGTTGTCATGGCATGTTTCAACGCTTCAAAGGCTTGTTGGGCCACGGCATCCCATTAAAACCTGTCCTTCTTGAGAAGATTTGTCAGTGGTGCTGCTATTATCTCATAATTTCATACAAACTTCTGGTAATAGCCAGTAAGGTCTATGAATCCTCTTAGTGCCCTGACATTGGAGGGTACGGGCCAGCTGATCATACAATCAATTTTAGGAGTGTCAGCTGCCACACCATTAGCTGAAATGATGTGGCCAAGATACTCTATTGAAGTTTGACAGAACATGCATTTCTTTCGGTTAGCAATGAGCTTATTGTTACTAAGGAGTCGCAAGACAATGGTGAGGTGTTGTAAATGCAGGTCCATCTCTGATGGTCCATTCTATCTCATTCTTTTGGCAGTGTGGGTAGCGGTAAGGTCTGATGTTGGGAGGCTCGGCACCTTCCCTTAGACGGATGGCATGGTCTTGCATTCTATTGGTCGGTAACTGCAGGGGTTGGTCGAATAGGTGAGGGAATTTTACCAAGACATGTTCAACCTGTGATGGAACCCCTTGAACTATGGCACTGGCGAGGGTCAAGAAACCCTAGTACTTGATCAAGAATTCTTTACTGGTGCCTGTTTTGAGTTTGAGAAAGGATTTGAGAGTCGCCGATGATCGGGTCAGAGCAGGGTCTCCCTGTAGAGTAATCTGCTTGCCCTATGGGGAGAATGACATCGTGAGGTGTTTGTACTTGGCTAAAACCTCCCCAAGGGTTTGTAACCAAGCCATGCCAAGGACCATGCCAACTTCGTGTAACTCGAAAAGGTGGAAGTCTTGTTGAATCTCGACGCCGAGTCGTGTGAGGGTGACGTTCCAGCAAATTTTGGCTCCCTTCATGCAGTGCCCATCTCTGACCTGGACTCCAAATGGTCGAGTGTCAGTAACGGGTAGCCGGAGGTCTTCCACCAAGCTCTAAGAGATAAAATTGTGCGAAGCCCGCTATCGGATCAGAATCACCACCGAGGTTTGCCCTAGGTTGTAGTTCAACTTCATGGCCTTGCCCTGTGTTAGTCCTACTATGGCGTGCAGGGATAGCTCCATCGAAAGGGTTTCCTCTTCAGATTGCTCCTGTTCTGCTCGCGTTGGAGGTTCATCGAGGGTAGCATCATTGTCATCGTCAGCCAGGAGGAGAACCTATAACTATCAGCTCTTGCAGCAATGGCCAAGGGTGAAGCGCTCATCACACCTGTAGCAGAGCCCTAATGCTCACTTCTATTGGAACTCGCAGTTGGTGAGACGCCAAAAAGAGTCACTGTGTCCGTTGTCGACGTCGCTAACTCTGGATTCCCGACCTCCCCGCACCACCATCATCTCCTTCGTTGCGTCAAGTGCCCGAGTTAGGGTTTGGGCAAAATGTCAATTTTGTCCCTGGAAGCTTGTTCCTGGAATTGGGCCTCTCAAGTGAAAGGTAGCGGGTCCTAGATGCTTAGGCCCACTCCCCTGCTTGTTGCTATGGACCTTCACTTGATCCAGAGCTGCGTTCTTTTCCTCCATCTTTTGGGCTAGGTCCATGAGCCCAGTTAGTGTCTCAAGCATGAACATACGAACCTCTGCCTTAATCTCCTCTTTAAGCCCATTTACAAAGGCCCCCTTGAGGAGCTCATCGGACACATCCACCAGAGGGCCCGACAAGAGCTTGAAACTTTGGTGATAGTCAACGATGGAGCTGTCTTGCCGGAGAGTGAGCAAAGCTTTGTAATCGTCGTCTGTCTGCGTCAAATGGAATTGCTGGAGAAGGGCAACTCGGAATGTCGGCCATGACTGGAAAGGTGCCCTAGATTCCACCCATAAAAACCAGTGTAAGGCATCACCTTCTAGGCAAACGGCAGCTGCTGCAACCTTGTCCCCGTCGGTGACCTGATTGACCTGAAAATACTTCTCCGCCCGGCACAGCCACCCATATGGATCCAAGCCTTTGAAGACAGGTAGATCGAGTTTCCGGTGATGAAATTCAGTTGCCAGAAACTTTGGCATTCACGACCGGCAAGGATCTCCCCCGTTGGAATTTTCTCCCACTTCGGTGGCTCAGGTTTTCCCTCCTTCCCCTTCTCGATGTGGTGGAGTGCCCACCGTATCATCCCTTTGGCGCATCCAATTATGGATTTCAAGCAAATACTCCCCCATGGCTGTAACGTTGTCTTGCATCCGACCTAGATCTTCCTTAAGGTTGCCAAACTCCACTCGCATGCCCTCCATCTTCTTCTCCATGCCTTCAGAACGTTCCATTCCGATTCTAACCATGCCCTAAGTTCGCCTGCTATGATACCAATTGATGAATCTGCAGATAGAATCCCAGAAGTACACAGGAAGAAGAAGAAAGAAAATAGTTGTATTCTGTCAATGCAATGGGTACAAGCAGAATGCAATGGAAATGAAGTTCTGAAAGGAAAGCTGACAATAGGGAAACTCCCTCCCACAGGCCATTCCTCCTTGATCCCTTGATCCCCTCCTCTCCTTGTTCTTCCCTCCCTCTCCCTCTAACCGAATTCCTTCTACACTCCTCCTTCCTAACTGAATTAGCTCCCTCTTAACCAAATTGCCCAGGCTTAACCAAATTGGTTGGAGCTGACTGCCTGTAGTTCTGGGGACCACCTCTCCTATAATACGTCAGCCCAAAATGTCCCTTTGCCTCCTTTTGCCCATTACTATCTTTATCCGATTACCACAAGAATCAACCAAGTTCTGCTACCTAAAGTTAACATTCTATTCATTGAATTGCCATATCCTGATCGTCACTGCATAAATACTAAAACATTGCCCAAGAAATTGAAGATCCTCACCTACTTCAAGAAAATCATGATAATTGGAAAATATCTTCGTTTCCAGGTGTATACTGATTTGTATCTTCTCAATTCTTGATTAATTTAGTTTGCTTTACTTCTGCATACTTGATCAGAACCAATCATATGACTAAATTTACATAAAAAATGCTCCAGTATCAGACAATGTAGAGACTTCAAACAAAGAGAAAGAAGTATGGAGCATTGTTCTATATAAATCTAGTCATGATTGCTTGGGTCAAGTATGGAGATGTAAAACATCATCATCATCAAGACCTTATTCCATTTAGGGGTTAGTCACATGAATCTTGTTCCTCCATTCCCCTCTATTAAGTGGCATGGTTTCATCCAGTCCCATTTTTAAATTTAAGTATGGAGAAGTAAAGAAAGTAAACTAATCAAGAATTGAGAAGTAGTAATAAACTTGCTAATATACATTCATGAAAGAGAAGTAACACATATCAAACTACACTTATTAACTATTACCTGGACCAAGCTCAAATACTAAGTTTAGTCTAGCTTCCCAACGCAAAACAACCTCTTAAAACAGTATATCTGCTGCTAATCAACACCATACATATTAAATAAAATCTGAAGGTTTCTGAAGAGCACAAACTAATTCCCATATATCTCAAAATTTAATTCCAAAGGTTTTTCAATTACAACAAGGACTTACTGCCCCAACAACTAGCACCAGCAACACGTCAAGTTGTTATTATGATGTAATCTTCAGAAAATTCATATATAACCCATCATTATTCCATATTGTTGAATTTGAGCTTGTATGACAAAAGCCATCAAACCACTTCTTTCAATAACTTAAAACAAATCCAGCAACAAATGTGAAGATCACCTACCTGTTTTAGAAAACCTGCAATGAACTTAAAAACCATCCCCATTTTGCTGCCCAGGATAAGGAAGCACCAACTTTCTTTCTATGTATCAAGTGGCTACTTGAGATTTAGAAAATTCCCATTTTATATCATTTTAAGCAGGTTCTCCCATATTGTATTCTGCCCCATATTTTCTATTGTGTCCACTTTGTCAACAACCTTGGTCCTTGGAAGTTAAGTTAGATGGTAAACCTGAAAAGTCAATCTTCAGTAGTTACTTGATGCCCAGAAAAGTTTAAAAGTGCATTGAACAGAGCCAGAACTTTAAGCTGATGAACTTCAATTTCTTCAAAGGTGCTCCTTATCAAATACTGGGGATGCCCTCCTCCCTAGAGGGAGGAAGAAGGTGATATAATTGAACAAGTGCGAACAAGATTCTTCAAAGAGACAGCATCAGTCACCCATTGTGCTCCAACTCATACAATTTGCTTAAGCTTCATAATATGAGAGAAGGCAAGATGCAAAATAAGTGACACCAAGGAACAAGCTGAAATAAAAAATTATAATGAACAAATCTTTGGATGCAAATTGTCACTAAAACTCCTTTTCTTGAGAGCAACTCAAACTCACCTCCTAACAGATGTCTACACTTGGTAGCAATGAAAGCAAAAAGGATAGATGCAGTATGATCCGTCTCTTTAAACTAGTTGTTAGTATCCCCCTTTCTGCTATGTATTTGGAGGATATGATCTTTAACCCGCACTTTCTCTCTTACTGTTGCACTGAACAGCTCATAGGCTTGTTCTGCTAATTTTCTTCCTCAAAGTAGGTATGAAGCCACCCCATTGTTTAGCCACTCCAATGTACACTAGAATAGTACTTCTCCGCACATCCCACTCCCATGCATTCTTGTTGGCAATCAATTACCTACTATGGTTGATTCATCTCATCCAGATCAGCACTAGGTTCAATTCAGCAGTCTCTTTGCCATTGCTAGATTTTCTCATGACAGAACTCATGACATATTCCTAAAGCCGTAGACTCCTTTAACAAGGTTTCTTAATTGAATTAGGATTGGTATTAGATGTATTAGGGTAAGGCAGTTCTGCCCCTAATGTATGTGATATATAATATATGTGGAACGTAGTTTTCTTCTTGCAACAAAGAAGCATTTCATGCAGCAGAATATCAGGTTGACAAATTATTATGAATAATGACATGGGCAGAAGTCCATAGTCTCACTCAAATGTCCTAAAGTATCAACCTACTATATAAGACTCAGAATTATCTCTTAACTAATTCATGCCATTGTATCCTACTGGGTCTTCAGCAAATGGGTACTCTCCCCTGAAGGTGTCTTAACTATGTAAGAGGGAAAAGGGACTCCCAGATCCAGTTCACAGATGCATGAATATCAGTTACGCGTATCAAGATTGCTATGGTCATTCGTTGCTCACATTGCTGCTTGTAGCAATCAACCTGTTACTAGTACACACAGATACCATGACACCAAAAATGCCGGTCTGAACATGATTGTCAATGGGGACAATTCGAGCAGAACTGACAGAGTATTAACCTACTATGTATGCCTCTACATCATCTCTTAACCAATTTTTTCCATTGTATCCTGATGGTCCAAGCACGTGGATAAGAAGAAAGACTTTAGACGATTATTTACTGATCACTTCCTTAAAGTATCCTCCCTGAGTGAAAAAGGGCTTGAAGTCCACCTCAGAGACCCTTATTTTTTGTTACACTTACCAAACATTGTTCTCTAATTATACTGCTGCTTTAGGCAGTCAACGTGATACTAACATATAAAGTAACAGAATGCCACTTAAAATTGCAATACAACCAATATAGAACTATATGATACCAGCCTACTGTATATGCCTCATCAGTGGCTCTTCACCAACTTGTCCTATTGTGTCCCAATGTGCATAATCACATTGATAAAATTAAGAGATTACCATTATTTATTGTCTGCCTGTTTTTTGAAAGTATTTCACCTATAAAGAGTAAGAAAGGACTTCCAAGTCCAGTCATGACACCCCTAAAATTTCTGTAACAAGTACCAAGACTAACACAAGAGTCAATCGGTATTAATACATAAAAGATAATACGAAGCCCATTAAATATCCATGTTGGACGTGATTGTCACTGCATAAACTCACTAGAACTAATCATGTATCATGGTTGGTGCCATAGTCACAAAGTTTGGATTCAAGAATAGATACCAAGCCAAATATTCATAAATTTTGGCAAATGTTCATAAAAAATTCTGGAAAAAATAGGGAGTAAATCTTAGATATGAGTTTAGGCTTTTCATTTAAATTTTTAACTAGATTTTTAACTACTATTTCAGAATTTGAAAATTTATTTGTGAAATTTGAGTTTTATTAGGTAAATTCATGTTAATTTCTTGAAATTTGCTTTGAATTTGAAAATTTTAGACACTAAGGATTCATTGGGGAAAGAGTCGGGGAATAAAAAAGATGGGACGTTTCCAAAAAAAATTCAAATATTCAGAGAATTATCAAACTATGGTTGGTACATCATACTATGTCAAAGCTTTTCTTCACTTGCTGTATTGAAATTTACGAGTTAACCTGACACCAATATGTAAAGATAACAGTACATCAATCGAGTTACAATGCTTACATGATACAATTGAAGTAGAAAAAACTGATCCGGCTCCTAACTCACTTATTTTTCAATTCTCACTAAATTAAATTGGTAGGTGATCAGACTAGAACAAACCACAAAGATAGAATTAGAAGAGGCTGTGTATACCATTGAGGACATGATTGAGTGTGTCGACATCGAACCCAGCTTCAAAATAGTGCTGGAAAACATGACCAGGAGCGTCAACATGAGTACCCGTGTGGATGGGCAACTTCATCTCAGAAGAATTGGCTAGAGAACCGTTCTTCATGCTCTTAGGAAACCAGAGGAACTGGCCAAGAGCATCAGGAGACTCCCAAGTGGGCATGTCTTCTCTGTATCTGTGGGCGATGTCAAGGATTCTTCCATCATCATACTCCTCCCTCCTCAACACCACCTAGGGTTCTTCACTTCCAACCAATCCGCAAGAACCAGAGTCATGCTCGTAGGATGGATGGTCGCTAGACTCTGCTAGGCACTGGAGAACGAATGATAGCCACTGCACAAGGAATAGCAGAACAAAAACTAAAGTCGTCTTTCATCGTCCAACTTACCATGAGAAGAGAGAGAGAGAGATCCGTTTAAAGGAGTTCTATTCCGTACTGGAATCTTCCTGTGATGACAAGAATCCCACCGAAAATGGGCCCTAAACAGGATGCAAATGGATTAATCTTGACCGTCGAATGCAATGAACAACGGCTGGGACGTATATTTGGTCCTAAACAACTTTCTGAGGACATTTTCTCTCTCTTTTCCTCAATTTATCCACCGGTCAGCTCCTTCACTAGCACTCGCACACTCCATCATCTCTTTTGACTGACTTACACGGTTTTAGTGGTTTGTGATATTTGGAGATATGCATGGAGATCCATCTCTTCGGTATGAGTGGTTATATTTAGCTAATTATGATTTGTTGACAACTTTTATATAATTAATGTGATGTTTCAATTTTCAGGGGTTTAGCCATTTGTGATATTTTGCAGTTATCTGCATAACTATGCAGAACTAAATATTTGTCTTACTGGTTTTTGACATTGGAAGAGCAAGGTGGAGAATTTGGTCAAACGCCCACGTTAGGAGATGTTAATTTTGCTTGGTTATCTAATTTCTCTATGATATATCTTTTTTAGCCAAATTTGTCCATGAAATGAAGAAATCCGAAAAGGATAGAGTTTATAGTTACTATATTTGTGCCAGCTTCTAGTAGGAAAATATCCGCGTTAAAACATGAATTTTTACAAGCGTTTAGTCGATCGTGATATTGGAAGGTTAACTACGTAACCCTGAAGGAAATGAAAATCTCCCTAAATGATTTGTAGTATTGGGAAAGGAGTGGAGAAGTTGGTCAAACATCCGCATTAGTAAATGTTGATGTTGTGTGGATGTCTATTTTCTAAACAAAATGTCCATGTTAGTCAACTTCATCTAAGAAATGGAGAAATTTTAAATATGTAGTCCATTGAATTTCTAGCCATTGTAATGAGAAGAGTTTCTAGTGAGAGAAAACTTATCTCAAAGGTGGATATTTTAGAGAGAGAAGAGAGCCGATATAAAAAACCCATTTCTGTATCGTGTTACCCTCACTTTTGTTAATTTTACACCAGCTACTCAGTTCCCTTCTTCTTCAATGGACACCAACCTTCTACAAACAACAGCAAATTTCCAGGGAAAATGACATTTTTTGGGTCAATCGAAGACCTTGAATAGCATCATCAGAGTCATGGGTAGATGGCATTAGGCCATTTTAAGTGAGATCAAGATCTCTAGGTGGTTACAGTCACTCGTCTAATGTTGTGCAAGATGCAAAGTGTTTTAAATAGCTTTTTTCCTTACAAAAGGTCATATTCAGCTGATCTACACTAGAAACATCCAAGATTATTGTTGTCTATCCAAATCAGTAGTAACCCAAAAAGGTAAGTGGTTTTGGTTTTGTAGTTCTCAAATGGTGCATGTTTGGTCGTGACCTGGGTGATGTCCAGATCATTATGATAATCGTGTAATTATATATAGAGTTTGTTTGTATAGATGGTGTGATTTGAGTTTTCTTTTGTTTTTTTCACCTTAATCATGTAGTTAGACCTATGATTTGAGTTACTTTTTGTGTTTTTGCATAAAAATATTTGATTATGAGTTTAGATGTATGATTCTATCTACATGTGCATGTATACAACTGCGTATTTGTTTGTGTTTGACTCTTTATATTTCTATTTAATTTTCTGTATATAGGTTGTTTCTATCTATCTACTGTTAGACCTGTGGTTTGTGTGTTGGGTTTCATATTTTTTTGTTTGGTTTCATGTTTTTGTTGATTCTTTTGTTTTCATCTATAGATCACGAGTTATTACATCTATACATGATAACTATCTTTGATTTCGTGAATAATCTAATGTACTACTTTAAGATATTAGATAAGTATAAATTCTGTTGGGTCGCTTCAGAGCAGTCCATGTTCCTTCTTACTAAATGTTAGGGATTTTTTTAATTATTTTTTTTTGTGCCTCTAATTGTTGACTAGATCTAATTTCACAATACTTGTAGAACATGAATCATTTTTCTTTCACAGCACGTATAATGTTTCGTAAGCAAACCTTGTTGAGTCGTGTATTTGTATCCATTGATATATTTACCAATTTGCTAGGTTAATAGGTGATCAACCAAGTAGTTTGAATGCAATTACAATAGGGATAGGTGAGGATGAAAGCCTAGAGATCCATACCGAGGATCATGGTTCCAAGTATAAGACTTAGAATAGAAGGAAAATTCGTACAGAGCTATTATATGATGAGATAATAACAGCCAGTAGAGTTCTGAATAATGGTAGTTTCCCAGAGTCAAGAGTTATATCTGATGTTTTGACAAAGTTTGAAGTTCAATCGACTAGTGACCTATAGCCTCTTGCGGACAAAATAGAGTGCTTTTAAGAAGTACAAGGAACTTGCAGTAGTAAAGTTGGCTTCTACAATGGGGGTGTGATGATGTAAATCACCGATTCCAGGCTAATGTGGAGGTCATGAATAGTGTCTTGCATGTAAAGAATCCAGTGCTTTATGAAAGGGTCGCATCTCAATGTTTCATTATTTGCACAGTCCAATCCAAATGCTGGGGAGTTATTTACAAAGGTAAAACTACAAGCACTTGGATGAGCAATGCAAGGACAGAAGCTCCTTCTCATGTGAGCAACGAGGAACAATTCATACCTCCATCAGCTTATGTAGGAGATTACTTTCCCTTCATGGATCATCTCAACCAAGAGAACATCGAGACACATGAAATGGTTAAATTTACAATTTTAGGATGATGGGGTTGAACATGCAACTAAATATGGCGAATATCATAAAGGGGGTGATGACATCCCCAATCTAACCAACAAGCCCCAGTCAAGTCCCTTGGAAGGACTTTTTAGGTCCACATCCCTATTTGCAATATCTTGACCTCCTAATAAGGCTCTGATGATACCAAATAATTGGATATAATAAAATATAATTGGGTAAATTAAAATAGTTCACCACTCTATAGATACATAATAATTAACACAAAAGAGATACAGAATCATGGATAGAACCAGGTCACCACTTTAAGGATCCTAAATATGCACCAACTTAAAGATATAAAACTAAGTGCCTCGCCACTCTTAGATCCCCCTAAGAGATACAGAACAAAAGAAAGCAAGAGATTCACTCACACATCTTTAATGGAAAAAAATCCAATTCACTATGCTTTGGATCATGCTACAAGGGTTATAAATAGATGAGGACAACCTCCTATATATGCATTTTAGAAGACAAAAAGCAACTTCTAAAACTTGGTTGTTTCCCAAATTACTCTTTCTAATTGTTGGCTAGTTTTGTAAACTCATTCAAGCAATTTCTATATATATATATATATATATATATATATATATATTTGTATTTTACATAGATTAAGTTTCCTAATTTTCCTGACTTCCTTTACAAGAACCTTTCTTATATTGTAAGATAGTTTTGTCAAAACCATCTTATTAAAACAATTTATAAGATGGTTTTCAAAAACCGTCTTCTATTGTCATGCACAATATAAGACAGTTTTCAAAGACCATCTTATGAAAGCAGTTTATAAAATGGTTATTGAAAACCATCTTATAAAATGGTCTCTATATAAAATGGTTTTTGAAAATGGCAGCTTATGGTTTTCTATATTGGAAATTCAAAATGCTCATATCTTATTACTAGATTCTATGCATGTGCGGATCATAACATCTTGATGTATATGATGCTATAAAGACACTAAATATTATTTCTCTTAGTTTTTGTAGTACAAGCCAATGGATCATAGATCTTAACACGAGGGTTGCTAACACCTCAAATGCAGACTACTATTCGCGTGATCCTATCAAAGGCTATTAGGCAATTAAAAGACGAAGACACTACAAATTTGCTCAAATATAAACCAGGTCCTTGGCGTGCAAACATTTCTAGTAGAGGATTCAAAGAGTTCATGGAAATATTTAAAAATATAGGACTTCAAGACCCCAATTGGAAAAGCTGGTGAACTTATTCTATTCCACTGATGTCTTAGAGGATATTAGATATGTTTTAGTTGAAGAGATGGTTGCAACTTATTGATGATAGTGTGGGAGAACTCGAAGTATCAACCTATAGTAAAGGACTTACATTGGTCTTCATAAACTATAAGTCAAAATTTTAACAAAGTATTGTGAGCAAATTGTAGGAATGTATGCATGTTTCATCCTTCTGCATGGCATGGAAGATTATTTAAAAATAAGGAACAACTACGAAAGGACAATCATTTCACTATAAGTACTATTCTCACCTATAGATTAATCCTCATTTAACCCTAATACTTAGTTATTAATTAATTTAGAGCAAAGACATCAGTCATTATAAAGAATAACATTTTGATTATACAGATTCTATCATAGAATGGGGTTTCCTGGGATTATGTATGCAAGAGAGTTGTTGCACTAGATCTTGAGCTACGAGAAGCTATTATAAATGTATTTATCACCAACTATTTTATTCAATGTTTAACATAACTATCTCCAAATTAATTATTTAATGATGTAGCTTATTCAATGCTTTTCTACCTTCCGCTCGATATTGTCTTCCTTATATTGTTCATCATAGACACAACATGGTGCAAACAAGGTCCTTTAGTCCAACCATTTGACCTTTGAACAGATGTGCAATGTGTTTGGAAACACATATAGGCTAATGTTGTTAGAGTATGTGTTACTTGGTACATGGATTATGGAAATTGATAAACCAATGTTAATCACCTAGTTTATTATGTACTCACTACTTGTTCTATGGAAAAACTATTCCTGCAAATTTAGCTTACATTATACTTATATCATGGTAAATGAAAACTTGTATGGATTATAACTGTAGTTCTATTTTAAGATAATTTATTATATATCAGCATCTTATTAAGCTTGTGAACATTGTCATAGGTTCTAAGCAGAAAGATGCCCCTCATGTATTTCCAAGTACAATGAAAGTCCATGTTTAATAGGTTTAAAATAGAGTATTTGAGGTCACAAATAAAGAAATATAGTACTTCATGTCCTACGTAATAGATTCACTAAATAGAATAAGGAATTATACCAATTGCCCTTCAATAAAGAGCCCAAAAATGATTCAACTTCTCTTAGTAGCCAAGCCTAGTAGGTTCATAGGCTCATAAAAAAGGCTTTTTACGCTCCTAAATAAAGACATGTAGTAGTAATCCATGTCTTAGTAATTCTAGATTGTTTAACTAGAACATGGATCACTATTATATATTAATTGAGATTCAATAATAAGCCAAAAGCCACAACTTAGTCCATGGAGATTTGGCCCAAATAAGTTCCATTTTATTACTATTATTTAGTAGGCCATAGTTGATGTCTTCGGTTGTTTTTTTATTTTTTATATTATTAAAAAACTCCAAATATTGATGCGCTGCTGAATATCCACAGATTAACCAAAAATAACTATGACATAACCATAGAATGTCCATGTTTTTGGCCAAAGCACCTTGGAACATCAATTCCATAGATCTCTATGGACATTGCCAATATCACAAGCAATTAAACCCTTGTCAAAGAGAGAAACAAAGTGATGTGAACATTGTGTTTTTAACAAGCCTCTTTCTTATAATTTGGCCTAAAAATTGGTTTCTTATCTTGGCAAAGCCCCTTCTCTACTTTATCCTTACCATTCTACACAACACACAACTTGCTCATATTCTCCTTCATTTACTCTAGTGTTGACAATGCCAGTTTTGGCTAGAATCAATGCTTTGCCATTTATCCAATACGCATTTGAAGAGATCAAAGGACTGTGAAGAGGTCGATTGTATGATGTTCGATATGTTCATTTTTTCCTCCTTACAAGTCCCTTGAGGCTTGAGGTGTGTGTCTTGAATGAGGTTTTTACGTATTATGTTTGATCTAGTTACTGTTGCTCTTCCATTACCAGCTTTTCTATTTTGAATATTCTCCATATTCACAAACTTGGGTTCATTTTACCTATAGCATGAGAAGTTTTAATGCATCTAGTTTAAAGCTTTAATGCATCTGATTTGTATGGATTTTAATTGTTTTAATGTTAATAATGCATGGATAAAAAAGTAGCTCATGTTTACTATTCCTAATTAGGAATAAACATGTTGAAGAATCAACAAATTAGGTAGTAGTTGAATGCAGTAGATACCATTCAAAAAAACAGCTACTGGTTTATGGGTTAAACCTTGATTCATAAGGTACATCCAAATCATTGATCAAATAGTAAGTCAATGTGAGGTTGAACATTGACCATTCGATTTGTATGATCCATTAATTTCATGGATCAATTTTGATCTAGTATAAGATTAATGCTTCAAATTAGTGAACAATGACCCTTTTATTTGTTTGACCTATACATTTTCATGGATAACTATGCTCCAAAAGATATATGATTCAAATTACTGACCAATGTACTAATTGCATATTGTGATTATGTCAAGATGATTATATACCCATTGGGTTGGATTCTACTTAATCAAAACTTATATTAAATACCCATTAAGCTTCAATAAAAACCCAAAACTCAGCCTTACTTCATGGAGATTTAGCTCAAAGAAGTCACATTTTTAATTATATTAAGGTGGTCCATCTCCATTGTGATTGCTTGCTTTTTTCTTTACAATGTTAAAAATGGTCCATTAGATATTTATGCCCAACTAAGAAACCATGCAATGCCATAATAAGTCAAAAACTACATGATACAAATACTCATGTAATAAGCACATTTTTAGGTAAAAGAACCATGGAATATCGATATCATGGATTTCTGTGCACATTGCTAAATATTAATAATGTCTAAACCTCTATTAGATTTTTTGTGGTTAAGTCAATTTCATATGACCTTGGTTATGTGGTGGAGTTTCGGTGGAGGTTATTTAATAATAAAATATAGACTAACCAATGAAAACAAACATGGCCCACCATGGATATAGTAAAATATGGCTCATGGACTAACAAATCTCCATGGATCCTTAACTGCCTTTGGGCCTTTGGTTGAAGCATATGATTGTATGGCTATTGATTTATGGTCCATGTTTGTATGGCTGGTCATAGCAGCCTATTATTAAGAAAATGGATCTTATTCTATGAAATTATCAGACTAGTGCCATGGTTGATTTTGTTAAATAATATATTCGAAGTAAATATGGCTGCTAGTATACAAGTGTATATACTATCAACATACTAACAAATATGGCCCCTATGATATAAAATTATGAGATTTAGGACGTTGGCTTTTTTTTTTTTTGGAGTACTTGAGGGGCTTGACATGGTGTTAACTTTGGATCACATTGCTACATTTTCACTGGTGGATGATGCCTAGGTTTATGCTTCTATTGTTAAATATATGGAAATGGGCTTGTATTATAGCAAAATAAAGTAGCTTTGGGGATTTGGCCTATTTAATAGTTTGAACCCTATATTAGTGCATTCCGACTTCTTGGCTTATCACTCTACAAGTGAGTTAAGATCTAGTGCCAAACACATAAAGTAATTTCAATCTTGACAACGTCAATGGCCTGTCTTTTTCTTTTGTGTTGAATCCTAACTTGTGTAGAAGTCACAGTCTCATCCACTACCATTCCACTTAAGAATGGAAGCTCTTTGAAGCTTGAACATCCTGAAAATATGTTTGTTTAATAGGCAATAAGTTATAATCTTGAGCATGAAAACGAAACTCAAGTGCATGACTTAGGCAAACTTAAAAAGAAGGATGTAAGAAATCACACTATCATGAACAATTCAAAAGGGTCTCGATGGACTCAAAATACCATCCCCTTTAGATATATTGGTGTTCCACCCCACTTCTCAAGCACTCTCTTATTTTGAGCTAAAGATGCAGTCTAAGACTTCTACTTGTTATCTATGCAAATTCCTATTATTATTTGTGTTTGTCATTAAAGCAATCTAAACTAATAAGGACCCAACAACTTTGCCATAATATCCTTCTTTTTTGTCAAATTATCCTAGGCCTTTGATCTATTGACACATCTCACTGTTTGCAGATAAGTTATGTGTCAAACATGCATACATCTAGACTACTAATTGTCTTACTAGCCGTTCACATCAACAATTTTAGTCACCACAGACGCACTCGCTGTGAGAATATGTGATGACCATTTCAATCTATGGTTAGATACCACCTTATTAGATCAATCTCGATGGGGTTCAACATTAGAATCAAACATGAAACTAAAGCAATGATATCAATAAAACCAAGATCACTAGGGCGCATGTTAAGATAGTATACTAGCGTTAGATAATGCTCACGAGTTGGACACTCATTCCCATGATTAGCAAATAGGCAATTAAGTAAAGATTGTGCAATAGTCCCAAAACTTCAGAAAGCATACAAGCAGAAAAGATGAGTTTAATTCACATGGCTCAGCTCATGAAGTACTTAGTCATTTGAGTAGTAGTAACTCCCCTAGCTAATAGATTGACCGCGAACTTAGATGACTTTGGCTAGTGTAGCTTTGTCTGCTAGGAATGCCGTGCATCCAATTTGATGAGTTTCTAATAGTAAATGATCCATAATTTAAGTTCAAGATCAAACTGCATGTTAGGATTGGTAATAATCCAATCTAATCTCAATCTATATATATAAGAACAAGGCACGTAACAAAATAAGAGGCTTTGTAAAATCAAGGATGAAATATGAAGAAAGCATTTGAATGAAATTCATAATACAATGTGAGCTCAATCTCCAACCTTGTGGTTAATAGCTTTTATATTATAAATGGTTTAGCAAAGCATCTCTATATTAAGAAATACTATAGTAAACACAAGTACAAATTCAGGAAAATTTTGAAACAGACTCCAACTCACTCATGTACTATATGCAAGTGAAGATTTAAGGAAAAGTGTCAAGCACCATTCCTTGCCAACAGAAACTTTTGAATGCTCTAAAGAATAAAGCTGCTTATAATGTTAAGCACGTTAAGTAGCCCATCTCCTCCCATCTAAATTAAGATACAAGACAATTCCTTCACTATATATTCTTTAAATATCTTATCTGTCTGACCGTTAGAATTATATTAACAACTCAACTTCTAGCATTTGATAAATAACTAGTGACTACAAATCTGAGAAACAAATCCACAAGACAGAAACCACAACACACTCCCAAACTGCAATCTGTTTGTCATTATATATAAAAGAGAATGTAGAGTCATGAGGATACATACCTTCACCTGTTGTTATCCACAATACATATCTCTATATATGGTAAAAGTTTACTCCTTATGCCTTAAAAGAAAATGGGAAAAATTAATGTC
Organism: Warburgia ugandensis; assembly: GCA_035236585.1. Taxonomy (NCBI): domain Eukaryota; kingdom Viridiplantae; phylum Streptophyta; class Magnoliopsida; order Canellales; family Canellaceae; genus Warburgia; species Warburgia ugandensis. The sequence continues at coordinate 28,230,189 of CP141132.1, read as the reverse complement.
TCCTCATATGTGCCTATACCTAACCCTCTCTTAAACCATTGATTCACCATACAGATCCTGGAAGATGCATCCCAAAAAAGAGAGTAGCAAACTTACATTTGTTGGATTCGTAGACATCCAATAAAACATTTAATGAAATGCAAGATTGCTATGAACCCTTCCCCATCCAAAAGAAAGAAACAAGAAAATGAAAAAAAGAACAAGGAATAGCTAATATGTCAAATCATACAACACCAAAAAAATAGTGAATATCCCATTCAAACAGCATCCCAAAAATCATTATTACTTTTCAGTGTCCTTGTTCAAACAACCAACAACTTGCTTGTTGTTTGAAAATTTCCAGCTACTTGCAACTCTGTAGAAGAAGGAAAGTGAAAAAGCGATCTAGGACACTATGATTAGTAGTTGGTGTTATTTAGTCGAGTATGAAGATAAAGACATACTAATCACTTAAAGCTGTTGTGAGTGTGAAGCCTAACTGGCTTGATCCTACTGCGCTGGTATCAAATTTTGTTGCATTATGAACCAGGGGTCTGGGATGGGCCACTAGTGCATGTCAAACTATGTGGTTAGCTCTTCGGGGGTGCAACTAGTAGTGCATCCCTACTCCTTCCAGGGTGAGGGGGAGGGGTGCACAATTTCATTTTCTACCAATACATATGTATTTGCATGGTCCTAAGGTTTTATAATGGTGGAGAAATATTCTATTCCTTATGGCAGCTATTTTCTAATTGTGGAGATACTGAAACTCGTGTGAGCCCATTGACGTACCTCATTTTAGAAGAATCCACATAAATCTGTGTGTCTGTTTTTTGTTTTCAACTTTTTTACATCTTCATAACAAAAATAACACTATAAATGGATGTGTCGTGTCCAAATACAGTTACCACCATGTTTAGGATCTATTCAATTATTGTACTAATTCGTCAAAATACTATCCTCATTCTAATTAATGGTCTAGCATCATAAAAATATTAGGAAAAAAGATAAACATTACTGTTAGCAAATCTATTCCGATCCAAATTGAGTAAGCTTAGCAACATAAAACAATCCAAATGAGCCAATTTGGTTTTGCAATGAATAACTTCTTTTTTTCTTTTCTTTTCTTTTTTTTTTTTTCTTTTTCTTTTTGCATTTGAGCAATTAATTGAATTGATAGACTATCCAAGCTTCTATCCGATGAAACTTTCCTACACCATAGATTTGACTAGGCTCCACAATTTCCATTAAAAATCAATAAGATGAAAAACTATATCCTAAAAAATATCAAATACATTCATGAAGAACAAAAGTAGCTTAAACAATATCAAATCCATACACCCATTCAACAAGAGTTGAAACCATATCTTCAATAATATCAAATCCATGCATGCAAAGAAAAGTAGCTCAAATAGTAGCAAATCTGTATCTTAACAATATCAAACCCCTTGATGCACAGAATAGTAGCTTATATTGCCACTATGGCTTACACTCAAACTTCAAGCCGCGACATTCTCCTCCCGACACTATTTGACACTACAACAAGGGTGTCAAACAATGTCAATTCCAAGCCCTAGTTCACATAAACAAAGCCATCTATTTTTCCAATAAAAAAATAAAATTAAAAATAATTAGTGCTTATCCCAACCAAAATCCTCATATGAGAAATATCACAAACACTTAATCCCTGTTATTGAATGTTAGACAAGAGTGTAATGCATTTCCAATTGTATATAATAGGCCTTATCTTAGGTCAAAGATCAATTTCACCATAAAGAACTCTTAACAAATGGCCCCCCGTTACCTTGATCTTAAAAGTCTTAAATAATTCCCTGAAGCATTCATCCCAAAGGGACTTCAAGATGCCTTATATGGCTCATCATGATGGCATAAAATGCCCCAATTTGCATGTTACCATGTACATCTCATACCTCTTGCCATTCAAGTTTGGTGGTCCTTAGTTAGGAAACTTGTTTCTTAGATCCCTTAATGGTAAAGCCTTATGATGGCTCATGGGAGTGGAAAGAGAAAAGGTAAATACCTAGGAAACCTTGTTGCCTCTATTATTCAATGATTCCATCATCTATCTAATCAAGTGATCACCACCCTTAACCTTGAGCTAGTTAAACAAAGTTATAATAAAACCTTTACCAAGTTTGTCAAAAGTGATAAAAAATTGCAAAAGAGATGAGATTGATCCCATCTAAGGAAGAACAAATCAATCTCATCCTTTGAAGCTTGAATATTAATTTCAAATCCATCCTTTGTGGCCATCGATTTTAGACCATTGATAAAAACTAAGCATAACGTCAAGAAACCCCTCCTATGATTGTGCAACTCAATTTTGCTCTTCTGCCACAAAAGTTATCCACCTATTGTCATGTCAATCCTTACAACGCATACCCACAACAAACATCCTAGACTTTTTATCCCAATAAATTCGATGCACAACCAAATTAGTGAAAGTCTAGTCACAACCCCTAACACTTGCCAAACCTTTAACTCATCTTAGGATGACCTTGTTGCAACCCTACTTTCAAATAGGTCTACAAGATTGTCCCTCTCAAAAATAAAAGTTCTATTCTAGAAGAAACCACCATTGACCGTAACAACTTCTTGATTGTTTTCCTCAAGTGCACAAGCTAACTTAAAAAAATAAATAAATAAACTTTTAAATAAACTTAAAATTTTCACAAATTAACAAAAAATACATAAATTTAATAATAATGACCTAGAAATTTAAATCTATATATTTAATAAAAAATACATAATTCTAAATTCAAAAGATAGAGAATTAAACAAAATAACAACTAAAATTAAATTTCCTAGCTTGATTGTAGCATAATTCTTCAATCCTAGCCACATTCAAGGTGATCACCCTTCATCAATCCATCACTTACGTCTCTGATTAATGTTTCAATGTTTGGATTATGCAGATCTTTCAAAAATATGATGATCTAGATCATCATCGTCGTCGTCATCATCATCATCATCAAGGCCTTATCCCAATTAGGGGTTAGCCACATGAATCTTATTCCTCCATTCCTCTCTATTAAGTATCATGGTTTCATTTAGTCCTAAAGTTTTTAAATCTTTCCTCACCACTTCTATCCATGTTCTTTTGGGCCTTCCCCTTACCCTTTTAAAACCTTCTATTTGCACTACCTCACTCCTTCTAATCGGTGCCGTTTTCGGTCTCCTTTGGACATGTCCAAACAATCTAAGTCTAATCTCTCTCATCTTGTTACCTATTGGTGCTACCCCTAGATTTCTTCTAATATTTTCATTCCTAATTTTATCCTTTCTTGTCTTGTCACTTATCCATCTTAACATCCTCATTTTTGCAATGCTCATCCTAGGAGCATAATGTTCCTTAACTGCCTAACATTTTGATCCATAGAGCATGGTAGACCTTATGGCCATCCTATAGAATTTTTCTTTTAGTTTGAGGGGGCACCTGCCAATCACACAAAACTCCAGATGCACATCTTCATTTGTTCCAACCCACTTGGATTCTCTGGGTAACCTCCCTCTCAATCTCTCAATCTCTCCACTCTCCTAAATCATTGATCCTAAGTACCAAAAGTGGTCTTTTACAGAGACTTCTTGGTTATCAATCTTGACTGGTGTTCCACACCTACTCTTCTTACTAAAATTGCATTCCATATATTCTGTCTTAGATCTACTAATTTTAAATCCTTTAGATTATAATGCTTCTCTCCATAACTCTAGTTTTGTGTTTACACCCTCCATTGCCTCATCAATTAAGACTATATCATCTGCAAATAGCATGCATCAGGGAATCTCTTCATGCAAATGTTTTGTTAAGTCATCCATAACCAATGTGAAAAGGTATGGACTCAATGTCGATCCTTGGTGCAATCCTACAGTGATAGAAAAATCACTGGTCTCACCACTAGCAGTCTTAACATTTGTTACTACTCCCTCATACATATCTTTAATTATGTCTATATACCCCCGTGAAACCCCTTTATCCCCAACACCATATATATTAACTCTCTAAGGACTCTATAATAAGCTTTCTCTAAGTTGATAAAGATCATGTGGAGGTCTTTTCTTAACTGTCTTAGTAAGAAAATAACTTCCCTGTTAGACCTCCCAGGCATAAAACCAAATTGATTCTCTGATACACTTATCTCATGTCATAGCCTCTTCTAAATCAATCTTTCAAAAAGTTTCATAGTGTGGCTCGTAATTTTGATCCCTCAATAATTAGTGTAGCTCTATATGTGTGATGACTAGGGTTTTCTCATGCATTTTAAAATGAAAAATCTAAATTCCTAAGGTGGGATCCCGATTTGAAAAACAGTGCAATGCAGCATAAAAATCTTTTATTTTAAACTCATTTTGAAAACCCCGAGTGTCATTTGCTTTCACAACCACCAAAGTAGTTTTTGAAAAAGCTTTAGAAATCATAAACGTTTTTCCCCAGATCTATCCAGTCACAGCACACAGCCTAATTGTAAATAAACACAAATACATGTCCAAAGGGTTGAGAATTTACTTACATGTATAAGTGTTTCCTTTTTGATTCACTTGCTCGTAGCACTAACATAGATGTCCTCTACTCGCGGATGGAATCATCCTGAAAAATGTTAAGGATAGGGTGAGTATATACTATACTCAGTAGGAGTCTATCACTGCTAGTTTTGCAATGCATGAGATGTTTTAAAATCATATGCTCGTTCAAAACATATGTAAGTCTGAATACTCAAGTTCAATATCAATATTAAAATCCATTGTCAAACTGAAGTACTAATGACTTAAAGGATCACATAATCCAAAATCGAAAGTATCATATACACATATATCATAACATTATGATATGCATAAGATGCTTCATTGAATCCAACTCATGGATATCGATCATGGTATGGTCGACCAACCTTATATCATGCCATATGCAATGCACATAAATCCACGAAACCATAGGGTCCCACTATGCCCACGACCTCACCGCCGTGTTGTCCCCAGGTACCTAGGGACACAGGATCATATACCTCCACGGGGCATATGACACTTCGACCTAGTGCCGTGACACCAGTGGTAGCCCCCTGTACCACATGCAGTCGAAGCAGGGACATGCCCTTTTTGGGCATGGTACCCATCCACCTAATAGTGGTAGAGGCTGGGTGGCCAACTCACACCCCTCAGCATAGCACCCATGAGCTTACTAGCCCAAATCATGTACAATCAAATAAGCCAAAAACCTCTTTTCAAAACCTGTCCTCTTTGGGTCCCTCACAACTGCCTGGCCCTCGGCACTCCAACGTCTTTTGGCAACCCTCAAGGACATGCAATCTTTGCAAGAACTTAATGCTCATAGATCATGTAATGTATGCAATAGTTTCCAAAACATATCTATGCATAATGTATATATAAAACATGTCTATGCATAAAGCATTTGTCATATGCATGCTAAACAAGTTATATACTTAAATCATGTATTTGCAAAACAATCATAGTTCTTTTAAAAGAATCTAGTAGCGATAGAGCACCTACCTGACTAGGTCGCGCTAACCCATTTGTCCTTGTACGCTCCTGAACATGGTTTGGGGACTCAAGGTTAGTTTGGCCCATCTTTTATGGGTTTTAGAGTAGTTGGGTCTTATTACTTAGGCATTAGGGGTCCATCCCTATGCCTATGGGTGTCCTAAGGTCCTAATTGGGCCTTGGTATTATTGGTTTTCCAAAGGTCTAGCGGCCACGCGCCACCATCCTATTCTAAGGGTCATGCCCACCTTTGATTGGGCCTTGATAAGGGATTTTATAGTTTGGATGTGTCCGCGTCGTCGACATGGACACAACGCCCTTTGCGGCACCTCAATTGGAGCTCTAGATCTCAAGTTATAAGCATTTTAGTGTCGCACGTACATAGGAGTCTTAAAAGTGAAAAGACGAAATGCTAGGGCGCTGCGCGTCTGCGTTGTGCGCCCCGGCTTCCTTAAGGAACGAAAAAGTCCCGTAGTGCTGGATGCGCCTGTTGGTTTTCTTCAGACGCATTCGACGTGTCACATTCTGACTGGAACGTCTCGTCATCTAGGGGACCAGGGCGTCCTCAAGACACCCTGGTTCGACCCTGTCGAACCAGTGCGGCCTAGGGAACATCCCTGGGTCCTTGGTGGCTCTCCCGGGCTCCATTTTGTATGGTTTTTCATGCAAAAACCTAGGGAAATTGATCCTAGAACTATGGTGGAGATGGGTTTTGAGGGATCTTGTGCATACCTGGCTCGTTGCTGGGTTTTTCTCCGCGTTTTCTCCTCTAGGTCACTGACTCCTCAACGAGTTTTCTTCAACATTTTGGGCTGCCATTAGAGGCGCCCAAGAGCTCTATTTATAGAGCTAAGAGACGGTTTTGGAGGGGGTTCTCACCGCCTTTGAATGGCAGTGGAGAAACCTCCAGAATGGCGGTGATTTCACCTCCAATCACCGCCGTTCTAGAACCCTCTAGGAGGTGGAAGACGAAGGGTGCCCATATCAAAATGGGCCCCTGTGTTTTGTAGTTAAATCCGTCTTTGTAAAAATTACAATTTTACCCCTGTACTTCAAAGGGCCATAACTTGCTCATTTTAACTCCGTTTTGGGTGATTTTGGTCTTGTTGGATTTCTTTTTCTGAGACGCATCTAATGGTACCATTTTCAGGACCAAGTTTCTGGGTTCAGTCAAGGCGAATAGTGAAATGACCAAAATGAACTTATCTTCAAAACTGAACTTTTCATGGTATTTTAATATTACAAAAAATTGGGGTCATTACAATATGTCTCCTTTATTCTTATAAATTGGTACAATAGAGCTTTTCCTCCGCTCATTAGGCATTTTCTTTGATTTTATAATCTTGTTAAACAATTTGGTCAGCCAAACTAGCCCAATATCTCCCATATGCTTCCAAACCTCTATTGGTATACCATCGAGCCCCATGGCCTTTCTTGATTTCATCTTTTTCAAGGCCTCTTTCACTTCAGGTATTCTAATCCTACGTTTATATTTATAATATCAAATGTTATATAGGTTTATAGTATTTTCAATTCCTATATTCTCAGAGCCATTGTCATTTAACAAATTTTGAAAGTACGTCTCCCACCTTTGTTTAATCTCATTATCTTTGACTAACACCCTCTGATAATCACTTTTAATGCACCTAACATGATCTAAGTCCTTATCCTTCTGTTCTCTCACTCTTGCAATTTTAAACACATCTTTCTCACCTTCCCTTGTTCGTAGTCTATTATATAGCTCATCATATGCCTTAAGTTTAGCCTCACTTACTATTCTCGTAGCAACCTTTTTAGCATTCTTATATTGTTCATAGTTTTCATTATTTCTAATCTTCTGCCATGCTTTAAAACACATACGTAATAACTTTTTGCACTGTTTCACTCCACCACCATGTTTCCTTTACCAATAGCCTTTTACATTTAGATACTCCTAAGACATCTTTTGCTACTTTCTTAATGGACTCAGCCATATTAGTCCACATGGTATTTATTTCTATTTCATAGTTCCAGTTTCCTTCTACTATCAACTTATTTTTGAATGAGGTTATTTTCTCTCCTTTTAAGTTCCACCACTTAGTTTTTGGATGTGCATTAAGTTCATTTCTTTTCCTCCATCTTTTGATATAGATATCCATAACCATTAACCTATGTTGTGAGGCTAAACTCTCACTAGGTATCACCTTACAATCCTTATACATTGATCTCTCAGTATTCCTAAATAGAAAGAAGTTTATTTGGCTTTTATGAAATAGACAGGTTATTAAAGCAAAATCAAGGATATAGACATAATTAAAGGTTATTAAGTGTTCATCCCTCTTCTTAAAGAGTGTATTTGCAATAGACAGGTTATATGACAAAGCAAAATCAAGGATATTCTCCCCCATCTCATTTCGTTCACCTATACCATACCCTCCGTGTATTCTATCATAACCTTCCTTATCTTTTCCTACATGGCCATTTAAGTCTGCTCTTATAAATATCCCCTCAGTGTTGGGAATTTCTTGCATGACTCCCTCCATATCTTCCCAAAACTATCTCTTGATTATATCTTATAACCCTACTTGTGGTGCACATGCACTTATAACATTTATAATCTGCTCTCCTAGAACAGTTATTATTATTATAATTCTATTACTGATTCTTTTAACGTCCACAACTTTATCCTTTAATTCCTTATCCACTATTATTCATATGCCATTTATATTATTTTCCTTTCCTACGTACCATAATTTATACCCATATATTTCTCTAGCTTTAACCCCTTTCCACTTGGTTTCTTGGATAGAAGCGATGTTGACTCTCATATGTTTCATCACGTCTACTAACTCCAAACTCTTACCTATGAGTGTCCCTATATTCCATGTAGCAATGCAAACCTTATGTTCTGGAGATACCCTATTTACTATCGCCTTTCTCGACCTCCACAGCATGAACCCATGTCCACTTTTCACTGTACCTGGGTTCTGATGCAACCCATTGCTTCCAAGGGGACGCTCTAGTAGCCCTTGCCCATTTTTCACTACACCCGGGATCTGATATAGCACGTCGCTTCTAGGAGAATGCCCTAGCAACCCTTGCCCTTTTTCACAGCACCCGGGATCGATGTAGTGTGTTGCTTATGAGGAATACCCTAGCCTCACTTACTATTCTCTTAGCAACCCTTGCCCCTTTTTGGGTGCCTTCAGAGAGAGAGAGAGAGAGAGAGAGAGAGAGAGAGAGAGAGAGAGAGTCCCCTACTGTTGTCCAAATCAGTCTAGCTCCTCCTCCTTTTAATTTGGTTTCCCCACCCCACCCCACCCCACCCCTTTCCTTTTATACTTTTGTTTTCATGGGTTCAACTTTCCTTCTTTGGTTATTCATCTTTCAGTTTTTCTTTCCAAAAATTGTATGATGCGTAGCCTCCCTTGTTATCAATTCCGTCTAATCTGATCCCACTTAAAAAACAAATCCAAGCCTCACACTTTCCTCCCATAAGTCAAGCTAAAGATCTGCAAGATTTTCTTTTTTATTCCCTTGGGCATCTCCATCTTGTATCATGGGACCCATGTGTCCTCTTGGTGCTCTTGTATGGTGAAGATGATCTGGTACCGATTAGCTTGATTTGAGCCAACCAATTCCCAATCTAGATGATCTACAACATATAAATCCTAATGAAAATAATCTCAATCATACTTTAGTCATCTAATCAACTCTGATGATCATTTGGACATTGAATTTTACAAATCAACCATTGGATGATCAATTGGAGTTAAAATGCATATTTAATATAAAAATTCAAAGTCAATTGATTAGATGATCTAATTAAACACTAAATAATGGGATCTAATAAAATACTAAATGAGGGATTTTTAAGTAAAATTAAACACTCAACACCCCCCCCAACCAACATTTTGTTTGTCTCGAGCAAAACATGTGAAAAATCAAATTACAAAATTAATACAAATTACCATCTTTGTAGGTACTCATGATGGCATTTAGCATTTGCAACAAGCCCTTAAACCCTTAGGTTATCCTTAGTGGACAAGTTAAGCCTCGTGAGAGTTTGCAGTGGATATACCCACAAAATTTTAAAAGTTATTTTCAAGTTAACTCCTACTTTTGTCTCAGAGAATTATCTTCAATAAATTTACGAACTTTAGCATATTAGCAAAATGAATGAAAAATTCAAAACCCTACCCATATGCTAAATACATTCCAATTAAGCTCAGAACTTAGAATGTTTGTGCACAATTTATGTATGCAATAATCTTTATTTGTAAGTAGACTCTAACTTTTGCACTCCATCCAAAATATGATTTGACCTCAATCCTTGTTAGTAGATATACATCGAAAGCAAAAAATCTCAGAAAAGGGTAAAACATATATCTCTTTTTAATATGTGAGCAGAATGAATAAAAGTAAATTTATCTCACATATATTCTTGAAAGAATAGGAGTTACCAACGAATTTAGTTTTGATCCCTTTAGAAAGGATAAGATTCCATTACCAAGAATTTAGAAATACTACTCCTTAGTTCCTATCAATTCATATTCTCATTAAGAATATATTTTTCCTAAAATAAATAAGTCTTCATTTGGGATGAAACATAGGCTTAGGAAATGGTACAAAAGAAAGGATTATATGGTATTCAAAATTCTTAAAAAATAAGTGAAATCAACTAAGAACAATAGAATTTTCTAGAATTTTACACCCTCCAACCTAAAAGAAACATTGTCCCCATTGTTTAAATAGTATGACCAAAAATGAATATGGGTGATGCAAAAAATAACTAATTCTAAAATACAAAAATTGATAGAGAGGGATCAGATCCACTCAATCCAGAGTTGTGGACTCAACTTTTAGATTCTCATATTTTAGGGAAGGCTTTAAACATTGATCATTCACTTTAAAAGTATGGCCATGAGGAATGTCACAAATTTACAATGGATTGGATTTTATTTAAATTGATTAACTTTAGGCAATGAGAAAGAGTTGTAGTTGAATTAGGAAACTAAAGTACTCAAAATAGAAACATACATGGAATTAGAAACCAAAACAAAAAAGGCAACTAATTAAAACCAAAATTACAATGAAATTGGAAACTTACTAAGGTAACATGCATGTAAACTTAGAAATTACATTAAGGAAACAATAGTAAACAACTAATGATAGTTAGTAAAAATAGAAACTTTCATAATCTAGAATTAAAAGTAAGGGAAAAATAATAACATTTAAACAAAGCAATTGGAATTGAATACTTAACTAATTAATAGTAAACAAATAAAGAAATTACATTGAATTCAAAAGATTCAAATCAAGAAACTAAATATAAGGAAACTATCTAAAAAAGAAACTTTCTTAATTTAGAACTTTTCTAAACTAAATCTAACAAAAAATAGAACTTTCTAAAATTCAAAAAGAAGCCTTATAAACCTAAAAAAATATAAAAATAAATAAATAAACTAATGTAACTGTAATGCCTGAGCAATTTACGCTATTAAATTGGACATTCTATAGGAAATGAACTGTGCTGAATGTTTTACCTTATTTAAAATAGTAAACGAAGGAATTTATAAGGAAACTTGATACCATTAGATTCTACTCAAAAAATGGAATCCAACTCCTCAAAGAACACAAAAAACGGAGTTCGTATGAAGAAGTTACGGCCTTTCAAAGATTAGGGGCATTTTTGTAATTTAAACAAAAAACGAAAAAGACAGAAAACGTAGGGAGCCGTTTTGATAACGGCACCCCGTCTTGTTCTTCCTCCAGACTTCTCCAGAAACCCTAGTTTCCAGAGATTTCTACCACCGCCAATGGCAGCACTGCCATAGCAAGGCTATAAAAAGCCTTAACTCCCCCTCTCCAAAACACGATTTTTTTCGATCATTTGGGACTGGTGTTTTCGGCAAAAATCAGAAACCCAGTTTCCCAGCTATTTTCGGCAATGTCCAGGCCCGAGTCAGGTCATCCATTCTTTTACCTATCTCCCCACTCCCCTCTCTTCTCTTTTTTGGTCTTGACATTGGGGTTTTTCCTCTTCACGAGTTCCGACAACATAAGGTTTTCAGGCCAAAAGAGGGAGTTGCACCACCCGAAGGAGGGTGTCACCGGCTACCCAGGTAAGCCCCTCTTTCCCTTTCTCTCCGTTTCACTTCCCCCAGGCCAGATCCATGCCGGATGTGGTCTTTTCCCAGTCAAATTTTCCAGCCGGAGAAGACGAAGTTAGTTCCATCTAGCCTTGTACGAACCAGGCATCCTAGGGACACCATGCTCCACGTGCGCCTGGGACAGGGTCCCTGGGATGGGTTCCAGGCGTACGACAGTGCATACATTGTCCTTGGTGTGGCCTTCGGGTGCGCACACGACGCGGGGCACGGGTCTTGGCTCGATAGGGATGCACGGGGTGCCCTGCGAGCTGAGACGCGCCATGGTACACCAAAGGTGCTTTCGTGCGATGCCATCCAAGAAGAGCGTCATAACGCGTCGCTTGAGCATGACTGTGTGCATGCAAAACGTGGTCCTTGGCATGGCCTTTGGGCACGCACGTACATGAGGTGGTCGCAATTCAACCAGGATGCACGGGTGTCCTGGGAATTGGGACACGTGGACCTAATAAGATTATAAAGTTAGGATTAGAGGACAATTTACAGAGTTAACCATGGATTAGTATATCCACATCATAGGATCTAGCCTGACAATAAATTAGGCAAGGACCCATGGACCCTAAAAGGAAAATCTAGCGATCTAATTTCTAAAAATAGATTGAAATTGATAAGGATTCCTTGTATCCATTCATGCCCAGGAGTTTATAAATGAGACCCAGGGTTGGGTTGAGTGATGAAGGACGTCGAGGTAGGTGCTCTATCGCTACTAGAATTTTAAAAAGAGCCATGATTGTTTTGAGAATGCATGTTTTAAGTGTAAGTTATATGACTTGTTTAGCATGACTTAATTTTATTCAGCATGCATATGATAAATACATTATGCATAGACATGCTTTGCAAACAATTGCATAAATTACATGATTTGTGGTTATTGAGTTTTGAAAAATTGCATGTCCTTAAGGGTTACCAAAAGACGCTGGAGTGCCCAAAAGACGCTGGGTAGGCAGTTGTGAGGGCCAGGCAGTTGTGAGGGACCCAAAGAGGACAGGTTTTGAAAAAGAGGTTTTTGGTTGATTGATTGTATATGATTTGGGCTAGTAAACTCGTGGGTGCTATGCCGAGAGGTCTGGGGTGGCCTCCTAGCCTCTACCACTATTAGGTGGAATGGGTACCACGCCCAAAAAAGGCATGTCCCTATGTCGACTGCATGTGGTATAGGGGGCTACTACTAGTGTCACGGCACTAGGTCGATGTGTCATATGCCCCGTGGAGGCTATGACCGAGTGTCCTCAGATACCCGGGGACTACATGGAGGCGAGGTAATGGGCATAGTGGGCCCTATGGTTTGAGAATTTACTTGCATTGCATATGGCATGACATGAGGTTGGTCGACCATACCATATATACATGAGTTGGATTCAGTTGAGCATCTTATGCATATCATTATGTTATGATATATATGATACTTTTGACTTGGATTATGTGATTCTTTAAGTCATTAGTATTCTAATTCAACAATGGTTTTTAATATCGATATTGAACGTGAGTGTTCAAACATGCACATATTTTGAAAGAGCATATGATTTTAAACATAGCATGCATTGTAAAACTAGTAGTGATGGACTCCTAGTGAGTATAGTATATACTCACACAATCCTTAACATTTTTTAGGATAGCTCCATTCACGAGTAGAGGATGCCTATGTTAGTGCTACGAGCAAGTAAATCAAAAGGAGACAATCATACATGTAAGTAAACACTCTACCCTTTGGACATGTATTTGTATTTATTTACAGTTGGGCTATGAGCTGTAACTGGATAGACCTAGGAAAACATTTATGATTTCTAAAGTTTTTCAAAAACTACTTTGGTTGTTGTGAAAGCAAATGACACTCGGGGTTTTCAATAGGAGTTTAAAACAAAAGATTTTTCGCTGCATTGCATGGTTTTCATAAAATGGTTTTCAAATAGGGATGCATCTCGCCTTAGGAATTTAGATCTTGCATTTAAAAATGCATGGGAAAACCCAGGTCGTCACAGTAACACAAGATTTAACAACTAAAATAACCAAAGTACAAAGGAGAATGCGACTTAGAACCATGCGCATAGTTTTTGGACTACGCACATGATTCTGGAGCCCTAAAGATGATAACAATTCCTCATTTCAATGCAAGATAACATGCAAAATAACTATGGGATATAATAAAAAACATGAAAATCTAAATGGGTACCAAGGATCCAAGAAAAAACAATATTTAGATTGCTAAAATTAAACACAAAGTTAAGGAAAAACCAATTTACTGATTTTTGTACTTAAGAACATTCGGTAAATCTTACATTAGAAAGATATTTAAATAATATATTTTTTGCAAGAAAATAACCTAGATCTCAAGTAATTTTATGAATAAATAATCCATAACAAGAATTCCCAAAGAAATTTACTGAATCACCTCCAAATTTACATCAACATTATGTGCATAAAGCTGTCTAAAATTTCTAAAATTTATGCACTTTTTCAAAGCTTGAAATCCTATATAAACAACAAAAAAATTCCAACATAATGCTTGAAGTCTAATGTATAATGACATAAAAATAAAAATCATGAAGGAATTTAATAGGAAACAAGACTAAGTGGCTGAACTAGTTAAGGAAAAACCACCTAAAATTAAGGGAAAAGAATTATGAACAAAATATGAATTACAAGAGAAGAAATCAAGGATTTAAGCTAGCTTTTCTCTTGGTTGTCACTACCAGAGAATTACTAACTTGAATCTTAATTGAATAACAAATAAAAAATTAAGGAATGGAGTGAAGAGGAAAGAGATTAAGGGCTGGAAAGTAGCATCAATTCTAAGGAGCAAAACAATGAAAACATAAGCAATGGAACTAAATTAAAATAAATAAGTTACTAACCTAAAATGGATAGAAAATAAACTAGAGAATAATAAGAATACCAAGGGAAGAAACGCACCAACATTGTTCCAAAGTCCAGTAACAACTCAAGCGCCAAAGAAAATCTAGAATCAAGGTTGTGTCACTCAACCTCTACTTAGAAAATTCCTATGGAACATGGGGCTATACATAGATGAGTGGTTTCCTAACTTACAAAGGCGTGAAAATATAAGGAAAGTAGAAAGGTTAGGAGAAAGATAAATTAGCAAGCTAATGTCATAAACATGACATAAGAGAGATAGGAGGCATGGCTGGTTGATTTCTAATTTTCAAAATGATATAGGCGTCTTTTTCCTAGAAGGAAAGTTGAGCTATTTCCCTTCTAATTTTTTGATGTTTGGTTGATGGAAAGTCATGGAGTTAGGTAAGTAATAAGTAGTTAGGTAAGTAATAAGTAAGGTTTAGGAAAGATGTGAAATGATATAGGGTTTTGAAGATGCTTGAATTGAAGTAGATCTAAGGTTTCCTATTTAGTAAACCTTTGATCACCAAATAGGAAAGTGGGGTGAGGTGGGGAAAATTGATTGGCTAAGTGGTTTCCTAAAAAATGGGGATTGGTTTTGGATTGGAGTTTAAGAGGGTATAGAAGTCTTAGAAAGATAGGACTCTTAAATGGAAAGGAAAATTCGTGGTGATATTTGGTGGTGAGGTGGAAAGTGAGGAAAAAGTGGGAAAAATATGAAAACTAGAAGGGTCTTTTCGTATTGGTTCACATGTCAACTTATCCTGATAAGATTTTCTTTAAATTCCTTGAAAATATCCCTTAAATTCTCATAGATAATCCACTTGATTTTGCTCCAATCCTAGCATTCCATTTAGCTTAGCTTAATGACTTTGATGGCTAATTTTGGGTGCTCCATTGGCTAAGCTTCATGGCTGGCTTAGATAGCTCTCTTAGCTTGGCTTCATGGCTCCATTCCTTGGCTTGAGTGGCTCAAATGGTTTGGCTTGACCTCCTTAGCTTGTCACCTTCTTTCATGGCTTATATGGCTAAGGTGGCTTGAATGGCTCCCATGCAAATGGTGGTGGAAATGCATGGCTTGCTTCGTGGGTCCACTTTGGTGACCTTTAGCTTCTTTGATATCATCCATGCTTGTCCTAGAATGATCTTTATGGTTTCATGTTGAAGTCATGATTTTGAGGCTTTGACTTGATCTTTTGATCTTGATTTTCAATGTTCATCTCTATCAATCTCAGCCATCGGATCACCATCTCGTTTCCTACAAAAAGTAAAAAATTCTAATTAAGTCCTAAAAAATATGATTAATCACATACTTACCTTAGATTAGCTTCTAGACATACAAAATAAAAAACTTTTGCCTTATTAGGTAAAAAATATTTGTGTTACAAATTTTGGTCTAAAAACCCTAATTTACCCTTATAAGTTCGAACACATGGGTAACTAATTGGGTGTTTTATGCAAAATTAGAGACTTAGCACAATATATGGATAGGTCCATCCAGGTCTAAGCTTCATCCTATAATTTTAAAATAGAACCTTTTGGTTTGGAGTAAATGATTTTCTCATTGTGTTTTTATCTTGAAAAACTTTCATTTTTTCCTTATAAATCCTAATACTTTCATAAGGTTCTTGCCTGATCTCTTCCAACTCATTGAGCTAAAGTTTTCTATGTGAGTCTACTTTATTAATGTTGAAATTAAAAGTCTTTATTGCCTATTAAACTCTATGTTCCAATTCCACTGGCAAATGACAAGCCTTACCATATACAATACGACATGGAGACATACCAATCAGGGTCCTGGGAGCCTAGAGCACATCAAATAGTTGAAGAGACCAATCCTTATGATTGGGATTAATAATCTTTTGTAGAATTTGTTTAATAGTCCAATTAGATACTTTTACTTGTCCACTTATTTGTGGGTGACATGGTTTTGCAATTTTCTAGGTAATGTTATATTTTTTCATAAGAGCTTCATATGCTTTGTTGCAAAAATGTGTACCATATGACTTTTAATGGCTTGAGGGTCCCAAATCTAAAAAAAATGTTTTCTTTGAAAAATTTAACAACTATTTAGCGATCATTATGCTTACATGGGATAGCATCAATCCATTTGGATGCATAGTATATTGCTAATAAGATGTGAAAGTAGACAAAAGAAGGTGAGAGTGACCCCATGAAATCAATGCCCCAACAGTAAAAAATGTCGATGACAAGGATAGGGTTCAGAGAAATCATAATCCTATGGGTTATTCTTGCTAACTTTTGACAGTGCTCACATGATTTACAAAATAGTTCTATGTCTTTAAACAATAAAGGCCAATAAAAACCACACTGCAATATCTTTGCAACAATTTTTTGTGCATAAAAATATCCACCACATTCTTTTGAACCATAGAAGGAGATGAAACTATTTTGTTGTAGGTCTTGTACACACATCTCCTAATTATTTGACCTGGGTAGTGTTTAAATAGGTATGGATCATCCAGGAAGTAGTGCTTAAAATTGAAAAAGAATTTTTACTTTTCTAATCTACTCCAATATTCAAGAATCTTCCCTGTGACTAAATAATTTGCAATATTAACAAACCAAGGAGGAATAGAGATATGAAAAAGTTGCTCATTAAGGAAAGTGTCTTTACTTGGCAACTCATCCAATTTGATTAGGACTAAGGGAGACAAAAGGTTAACCTCCATATTTTCTACTGCTTTTTTTTTTAATCTCAATGTCAAACTCTTGAAGTAGAAGAATCCATCGAATTAGTCTTAGCTTAGCATCCTTCTTGGAAAGAAGGTACTTAAGAGCTGAATAATTGGTGAATATGATTATTTTAGATCCAACCAAGTAGGATCTAAATTTATCCAAAGCGAAGACAACTACTAGGAGTTCTTCCTCCATAGTGGAATAATTCATTCTAGTGCTATTAAGGTCCTACTTGTAGAGTAGATGGCATATTGCCTTTTATCTTGTTTCTCTCCTAGTATTACTCTAACAACGTAATCACTAGACATCACACATAATTTCAAAGGGTAGGCTCCAATCAAGCGGCTGCATGATAGGTGTAATGGTTAACTTGTCTTTCAGCTTTGTAAAACTTCTTGATAGCTATCCATCCACTCAAAAGGGTATTCTTTGTAAGGAGGTGACACAAACGTCTAGATATTACACTAAAATCTTTAATAAATATACTATATAATCTAGAATGAACTAGAGATGAGGGAATATCCCTAACATATTTGGGGATGGGTAGATTGGCAATTAGGTTAACTTTAGCTCTATGTACCTCTATTCCTTTAGGAGACACTACGTGGATGATGACAATTCCCTTAAGAACCATGAAATGACACTTCTCCTAATTAAGCACTAAGTTCTTTTCTTCATAATAACTCAAGACATTTCTTAGGTAATCATGACATGTTTCAAATGAATCCTTAAACACAAAATAGTTGTCCATAAAATCCTCTAAAATCCTCCCTACCATATCACTTAAAATGCTCAACATGCACCATTAAAATGTGGTAGGAGCATTATATAATCCAAATGGCATTATTTTATAATCAAAAGTGCCAAAAGGACATGCAAAGGTGGTCTTTTCCTTATTCTTGAGTGCAATTTCCATCTATTTATATCCTAAATAACCATATAGAAGATAGTAATATGATGTCATGCAACCCTTTCTAGCATCTGATCAACAAAGGGCAAAGGAAAATGGTCCTTCCTATTGACAACATTTAGCTTTCTATAGTTAATGCACATATGCCAACTAGTGGTAACTCTAGTAGGAATTAATTCATTATTGGAATTAATGATCACTATCACTCTAGATTTCTTTGGAACTACTTGACTTGGACTCACCCATTTGCTATCACTTATGGAATAGATGATCCCCACATCAAGCAATTTAACAACTTCTGTTCTAACCACTTCTTTCATATTAGGATTTAACCTTTTCTACAACTAATGATATGGTTTAGCATCATCCTCTATATAAATCCTATGGGCACAGATTAAAAGGTTAATGCCCTTTATATCGGCAATGGTGCATCCTATAGTACCTTAATGTTCCTTTAAAGTGTTTATTAATTATTCCTCCTGAGATGTTTCTAATTGGGAGGAAATTATCATAGGAAAATTCTCTTTGTCTCCTAAATATGCATATTCTAAATATGATGATAGAGATTTCAATTTAATCTTAGGAGGTTCAACTAATGATAAAAGGGAAGTGGACTCCTT
The DNA here is from genome assembly GCA_035236585.1 of Warburgia ugandensis. NCBI lineage: Eukaryota > Viridiplantae > Streptophyta > Magnoliopsida > Canellales > Canellaceae > Warburgia > Warburgia ugandensis. Next base: position 28,211,464 of record CP141132.1, on the reverse strand, counting down.
TGGTGGAAATTTCTCAAAACAAGGTTTCCATTTTTTTGTATCCATGATAGGAATAGAATCAAGAAGGGTATTAACTTTCTGTATTAGTGCATCCTCATTAAACTCATTAAAGTGTGGCCAACATGCCTCAGGTGGATCCAATACAGATGATAAAAGAAATTGATCTTGCACAATAGAATTTATTATGTTTATACTCTACAACTCATTAGTGAGTTCACTAGGTTGGTTACAAATGTTAAAGATGTTTAGTTCTAATGTTATATTACTAAAGGATAATTTCATGACACCATTTATGTAGCTAATTAAGGCATTGGATGTAGCCAAGAATGTTGTCCTAGAATGAATGGTATTTCATTCTTCTCATTCATCATCGGGTGTGTATCCAAAATTAAAAACTCTGCAAGAAAGAAGAACTATTCTATTTGGCCAAGCACATCTTCTATTACTCCTCTTAGTATCTTCATAGAATGGATAGCTAGCTAGGGTGTAGTGGAAGTAGGTTTAAGCTCACCTAGACCTAATTGTCCACATATCAAGTATGGTAGTGGGTTAACACTAGATCCTAAATCAAGCAAAGCTTGATTAATTTTATAGTTACTAATAATGGAAGTGAGAGTGGGGAAATCTAGATCCTTATATTTTGATAGTGTATGATGTTAAAGAATGGAACTAACTTGCTTAGTAAAACATGCCTTCTTTCGAACATTTAATCTTCTTTTTATGGTGCAAAGGTCTTTTTAGTATTTAGCAAATAATGGGATTTATTTTATGGGGTCCAAGATCAGTACATTGATCTTGACTTGCTTGAAAATCTATGAAATCTCATCATTAGAGGCAGATTTTGTAGCTTGATGAACCTTTAAGGGAATGTAGGAGGGATAGGACATGGTTCAACAAGTGGAATTGGGTTCTTTTTTTTTATTTTTTTATTTTTTTTTTATTTTTTTATTTTTATACTTTTGTATACTTTGGTGGGTCTTTTTCCTCATCAATCTTTTGTGGCACATCTTTCTCAATTCTTTTGCCACTCATCCTTAGTTTGTTCCTTGGTAGAGCTTGATGATGTGTTAAATGCGTTATCGCCAACCGCATGCATACCCTTAGGGTTAGCTTGTGGTTGAGCTGGAAACTTCCCCTTGTCCATAGTTTGCATCATTTGGCTCATCATATTTTTCATTTCATTCATAGACTCTGTGGCTTGTTTTAGTTGAAGTTCTAATTAAGAAGTTTTTCTCTCCTGGCTTTGTACAAATTGATGTATATTGTCATCTACAGGCCTTTTGTGTGGGGGTAAGTAAGGTTTAGGAGTAGGAGATTGTTGGTATGGGGCTGGAGTAGTGTGTCCTTGATTTTGTTGATGAAGTTGGTATGGCCAGGTTGTGAGGCATTGGAAGTTGGCCCAGTTATCCAACTGAAATTTCAATGGTTTCTCCAGTTGGGATTATATATCTCTGAGTATGGGGAATAAGGCCTTTTATATATACTTGGAGCATTAGCCTAATCATGAAGTACCTCTTAGAATACTAGAATGGCAGGCTTGGGCCTATCTGGATGTTCTACTATTTCTGAATCATTCCAACTTGAGCACTTTCAACTAGCCATTCCAAATACTCTTCCACCCCCTCTAGTTATTTATTTAAAAAATTCACATTATGCATCATCTCTATAATCTGGTGTATGTCAGAATTAAGTAACTTATAGAGGAAGTTGATGATACGCCATGGTTCATAGTGATGATATGGGCATGTGTGTAATAAGTTTTTGAACCTTTGCTAGGATTGGTAGAATGACTCTTTGCCCTCCTAGGTAAAGTTCATTTTCTTTTGGCAGAGGGAATTTTTAAGAATTCTCTAGTCATTTCATTCTAGGTCCTCATAAACCTAATAGTAGTGCATTGAACTACATTTTAGCTTTTTTCCTTGGAAGAGAAAGGAAATAACTTAACCTTATAGTATTTGAACCAATGTTTATTGTTCGTTGGGTACTGCATACCTCATCAAACTCTTTAAGATGTAGGTGGGGATTTTCATTGTCCAACCCATGGAATTTGGGAAGTAATTAGATTATTCCCATTCTCAATTATAGTGCCCAGGATTCTGATGAAGAATGACACAAGATAGGGTACTAGTACATGTAGGTTGTAGGTAATCTCTTAGAGTTCTGTCATGAAAGTTTTGATACAATCATTATCCCCATGTTCACTCTATTGGACCCACTCCCTATTGTTATTCTTTCTCAATCTCTTTGCATTAGTGGATGATTATTCCAACTTGGTGGAGGTTGATACTCATCATCCATTAGAGGTGGTAGTTCCTCATTCAAGATGAGTGGAGGGCCTTGATCACCTCTATTACTTCCATGGAACGAGTTACCCATAGATTGTTGATCAGTCATTGTTAGTGACTAATCTAGTTGTATGTCATTTTGGTCATACATAACTAACCTTCCCATTTTGTTGTGTAACCAAAAGTGCATAAAATGAAATTATTTTTTTTGTTTTTGTGTTTTTTTTTGTGAAGAAAACTAAACTAAATGATACAACTTAGCGCCTAGAATGATGCATAACAAAAGACACAATTAAACAATTCTTTTAGGCTAACAAGTTGAAATATTTAGATTTTCTTGAATTTGTGTGGGGGAAAAGATTTTAGATTAACCTAATCAAATGCTCCTCCACTCTTTCAGACTTTTCTCACTTCTTACCTATTAGATCCTAACCTAACCAACCACTTTGACACCCTCCTCAATTAGCCATAGGGAGTTTAAGTCATAGAATGTGTCGACATATCTAGTTGTTTAAGCACCAGTTCAGTTAATTGGATAGGGGCCACTAGAATGGCAATGGGTTACCTCCTTCCAAGAGCACCCTACGAGCATGTGATGGCCTCTATATGTCTCCTCTAATTTATTTTAAATTAATTTGGAAGGTGAAGTTATGCACTTGTGGTGATTATCCTAATAGGTCAAGAGGTGGTGATGAAATCCACCCTTGATATTGTGAGATTAGGTACCCTTGCTAATTAATTTCCACACTCAGCAGTAGTTTGATCAACATATAAATCACCTTAAAGCAATAAATGTACCCTAAAATGCAATTAAAAAATAATAAACTAATGCAAAAAATCCTAAAATGCAACAAATATAAATTATGCTATCTATATGCATTTACAATACCAAATAATAAAAGATTAATGAAAACCCTAATTTAGGAATTATAAGGAGTTAGGACTAAAGTCTTCTTGTACAAGGGTGGGACCATTTAGATTTTACATCTACTTACAAGTTACAATGGTCCACCCTTGACATGTATCATTACAATCCCTTTTAAATAAATTATGATTAACAAAAATACAATGCATCCTCATTACAATTCACTCAAAATAAAAATTTAGCTATCCTAGTTGAGATCCTTCATGAATTCCACCTTTTCCAATTTCCTACAAAATCAACAATAGTGATAAGTACCAAATTTTAGGAAATAGTGATTATGAAGTAAAAAAATTAAAAAAATGCACTTAAAAATGCCTACAATGCCAAAATAATGAATTCAAAAGACTGAGAATTAAACAAAATAACAACTAAAATTAACTTTCCTACCTTGATTGTAGAAAAATTCTTCAATTATGGCCACACTTGAGTTGATCACCCTTCATTAATCCATCACTCATGTATTTGATTAATGATTCAATGGTTAGATTATGTAGATCTTCCAAAAATCTGATGATTTGGATCAATGTAAAAGATTGAGATTTGATGGCTTACATTGACTTTTTGCACTTCAGATGTAAGATCAAATGCCATGGATTTGTTAGGAATTGAATTCTAATGAAGTCTAAAAATTTGATTTGAAATTAGAAAAGATATGTAACATGAATTTAAAGAAAACTACTAGTTAGAACTAAATCATTGATTCAGGTCAGTTGAAACTAGGCAGGGACTTGATTGGAATTATTCATGTTCTTTTGAGAAAAAGATAAAATGGGAATAAGATAAAATAGGGAAAAGGACAAAATAGGATATATATGGAATTAAAGAAATAGGAGTAAAGGAAATTCTGAAATTTACCTGTAAAACTTCCTTTCTTTTAAATGAGAGGAAGATTAAGATGATGTAGGTGTAGGGAGATGATGACATAGGTAGGGAGACAAAGGTGGGAAAGACAAAGTTGAGTTTTCTCCATAACAATGCTAGGAAGGGAAAAGGAAGAATTTTAGGGGAAAACTGGTGGAAAAACAATAAAAAAGTAGAGAATGAGGGAAAGTGGTGGTGAAGCATAGAATGACAATGAACGATAGAACGACTGATTAACAGGACAAAGACAACAAAAATAGAGACTAAGAAAGAGAATGAGACTAATTTGATGGTCATTGAAACAGAAGCAAGGGATGATGGCAGTGGAGAGAGAGGCTGGAAGAGAAAGGTGCTTTGGTCCAAGATTTCCTTCAATGGTCCTATTGTGTCTCTTATGAGTTTCTCTAGTTTGTTTTCTATGATAGAGAACAGTTTAGTCACAGTGGAGAAAATAGTTTCTTTGTTCTCCCTTCAGAGAAGAAAGAACTACCATGATGTTCTTTAGTGCTTTCTTACAATCTAGAGTGCTAGAGAGAGAGAGAGAGAGAGAGAGAGAGAGAGAGAGACTCCCTTGCTATTGTCTAGATTAGTTTAGATCCTCCTCCTTTTAAAGCTTTCCTTCTCTTTCTAATTTTGTTTCCCCACCCCCTTTCCTTTTATGATTTTGTTTCCACAAGTTCAACTTTCCTTCTTTCCTTATTCCTTTTTTATGCTTATTCCTTGTTATCAATTCTTTCCAATTTGATCCTACTTTCTTAAAAATAAATCCAAACTTACACTTCCTCCCACACGTCATGCTAAAGATCTATAGGATTTTCTTTCTTATTTCCTTAGGCATCTCCATCTTGTATCGTGGGACCCATGTCCTCTTGGTGCTCTTGTAGGGCGAAGATGATCTGGTACTGATCAATTTGATCTAAGCCATCCAATTTCCAATTTGGTTGATTTGCAACATATAAAACCTAATTAAAATAATCTTAATTATACTTTAATCATTTTATCAACTTTGATGATCTGGCCATTAAAATTTTCAAATAAATGGTTAGATGATCAATTGGAGCTAAAATGCATATTTAATTTAAAATTTTAAACTAATTGATTAGATGATCAATGTAAAATTAATTGATTAGACGATCAATTTAAAATTAATTGATTAGATTATCTAATTAAATGCTAAATTAGAGATTTTTTAAGTAAAATTAAACACTCAACCCAACTATTGTGTAGAACATGGTGCTCTGGGCCATACAACTGGCACTTCTTGGAATATAAGGCATAAGATCATGGACTTGATAGAGGAAGGCCAAGTGGATGTTTCTAGGAAACGTAACATCCAATCAAAATCTTTGTCGAACTACCATGTGGTCCTTCCCTCATAATACCAATCTATCCAAACAGACGATGTGATTGAAGTCTATTATCTACCGTGCCACATCATTGATATGATTGACTATGAAAATGGTAAAATTGGTCATGATGACCCATTTCCTTAGGTAGACTAAGAATCTCCCTTTACTTTATAGCTATTGGTCTGGCCATTGAAAAGCAGCCTGGCAAGCCCAATGGCCACATGATAATGCTAGACTCATTGTGTTTAAACAAAGGAAGTGATCCCAAAATAGTAAGGCTCAAGAAGGTGCAAACTAACATAAGCCAGCAATTCCAAATTTGTGTGGATAGTTGCAAAGGAAGTCCTAAAAGAATTTCAAAATTATGCTTAAATTCTAAATGTTTTAAGCTTTGTAGAACCTTTTGGTAGGAAAAAACAAGAACTAGACAAAATATTTGGCGGTCAAAGGTTTTTAAGAATTACAAGAATGAAACTAATTAATAACACTTATTTTCAGAGGACCTAAATCTAGAGTTTTCTTACCTGGCTTTTGGATATTAGCATTAATATGACTTTGTAGAATTTTTAAGCTTTTAACAATGGAGAAATGCCTCAGCATTTGAGATCTATAAATTTTGCCCAACCTCAAAAAATTTGATTTTACACTTGGATCAACAATTTAACTTTTTATTCTTTTAGAATTAGGTCTTATGACTATATTTTATTGAATTCAAAAGTGGGGGTTGGGGGGGGTGGTGGGCATTGTTCCTTTTTACATTATAATGTAGTAAGTTAATGAAACTAAATAATATTAAGAATTTATAACGTAAATAAGTACTCTTCATAGGCTCATGCATTGCAGGCATGCTAACTATGCTAGATCACAATATGGAAATTAGTGCACACCCAGCTGGCACCAGCCACAGTTGATGTCGGATGGAAGGTGGCCTTTGCCACCATGGTTACTTCTCAAGAAGGAGCATGACACATATGGTATTTGATAGTCAAACTACCTCAAGAAGGTGTTTCCAACACTAGGCTGATTGAGCACTTCCAAATTGCCTCAAGATGGAGTCTTGTACTAGTGGCATCAAAAGCTCTCGTTCCCTCTTCTTGTGGTGCCAAATAGACTCACTTCAACTCATATTAAAACAAAAAAAATGAGAGCATTCTAATCCTCTTCCCCATGGTGATGGTTACATAAGGGCATTAGACACAATTGTAGAAAGAGCTTTAGTTAATGCTGAGCAGCTTTCTAATTGACCCCAAATGGTTATAGAGTATTTCCAACTAGTGACATAATTATGGCTTTTTCCATTTTGGTGTTCCAACCCGATTAGGTGAAAAATAACAACTAAGGCATGAAAACTATAAATAGGGGTTCTCCCCTTCATTTGAGGCATTCATAATTAGATCTAGAATCAATTCCAAATTCAAGAAACACTCCTAAGAAGTTTAGTTTTGTGACACTCTGGGTTTTTCATGAAATTTTTTCGTGTTTATTTCAAAAGGTAGATCGCCTCTAAATTTTAAAATACAAAAATAGCAAAAGATTTTTCTTTGAAATCCATTTTCCCCAAAACCCAGATGTCACCTTTATACTCACACTGTAGATATATATATATATATATATATAGTTTTCTAGAAGATAGCAATTCATTTCTCAAAATAGGACTTATCTAGTGGATCACTTGTACAACCCCTATAACATTATATTAAATGTCAAATATCACAATTTAAATGACTAACTACATAATACAAAAGCTTTAATAAAATGTATACCTGAGCATAGAAGTATGGTTGTTGGATTCCTCTTCTTGTGTACATCTTCTCCTATCTATCTGTATCTGAGATATTATAAACATAAAACATTTACAATATGTCAACAAGCTATGCTTGGTAAGGGGGTTTAAGAAGCATGCTAAATCTTAAGATACATTAATTATTCCATAGTAATTAGAATATTCATTTTCATAGCAATTATATTAATTGGATTTACTGTATGCTTCACATTTCAATAATCCATTTATAAACCAAATATCTACATGTTTCATAATCATTAATAATCCATTGATAAATCAATTATTAACATGTTTCATAATTATCAATATTTACATGTTTCATAGTTATAAGTAATCCATTAATTTGTCAAACATATTTATATATTATTTGTTATCTAAATAAACTAATCTAGTTTCATGAACCATACTTTGCATAACAGTTCTACCCATTCATATACCCATATGAAACTTATATGAAACTATGCCCTAAATCATATACATATAGCATACATACACATATATGGAAATTGTTAAAAGACATACAAAATTATGAATATAATCAATAAGTCTCCTAATCTACATTCCCAAACTATACTGAGTTTCAGAATCATACACCTCAGCATGTGGGGCTCATAATCATCTAGCCTCTGTTGGTATATCAGTACAATCCTCACGCCCCTCACTATACAGGGTTCACAATCCTCCAGCCACCACTGAGAAAACAATATAAGGCATATCATCATGCCATATCATATAAGGCATCTCATAATGCCATCATATAAGCACCATAGTGCATCAAATATAAGGACTACTATGCATACAGTTAGAATCTGTATAGTGCACCTGGATGACTACTTAATAATCTACTTATACCATCCTCAGTGGAAATCACAATATCCATATCGGTATGGGAGGACCATGGCTATCACAATGGTAGCCTTCCCATAATTGTCCCACCTGACTTTTAGTAACACATACTGCTTGGTATCCATAACATAATAAATTTTGTAGAGCAGGTGTCCAAACACTCATAACTCTCTTAGCATAGTATCCTTAGGCCCACGCTTGTCTAAAACAAAACTCTCAGGCCTCCATGCCCGGATGTAAAGTAATCATAATAAAAGGAAATTTGCCCGTTCATATATTTCATAATAAGAATAACATCCTCACTTATTTGGTGATAATCCACCAAGGATGTATCCTATAAACCTAGACTCATACATCATCAATAATGACATGGTACCCATGTACCATAAACATAATTTCACAATTCACATACATGATGTACAAGTCATAAGCATCAATTATAACATGCAATTCATTTAATTAACATTATTTTCATCATTACAATTTAAAGCATGTCGAATGGAAATCATACCATTTGAGTTTCATAAAATCTATAATCAGAAATAAGATCATGTTTAGAACATGCATCTTATTATTTAGACATGCTGTCTTAAATTTTCACCTACCTCGTGCGACACGTTCTTCAATTTCACTAACATTGATCACCATCCTTTCATGCTAATCAAATCATCATTTTCACCAGGACCCTCCAAATCAAACAATCAATTAGTAATTTCTAACTAAACGATCTATTTGAATAAGCTGAATTGATCAGGATCATAGAACTTGATCAATTTTCATACCTGAATCCTCAATTGATCTCAGTCGTTGAATAAGATCAACAAAATCTTCTCAAATCAAGCTTTTGATCATAAATCTCTCATAAAATTCTTGATCTACAGTTCTTAAGGGTCATGATAGACTATTTGGATTGGAAAAATGGAGTCAGATCATCATAGATTAGATGATCTGACCACTGATCAAAGGTTTGGTAATTTTAATGGTCAGATCTTCCCAAATCAAAATTTGGGAAGATGATTTTGTTCCTCACATCCCAAGGATCATGAGGGTACTCTTGGATTTCAAAAAATCTCCCTAGATTGATCAAAATCCATGTTTGAAGATCAAGGGTTAAACATGGGATTCACCAAGTTAACTTGGTTCACCCTAAATGAGTTAGGGTGAGTTGACTGGGTGAATCAATTCAACCCTAACCTGCATGAATAGTGAGCAGAGGAAAAATGGGAGTGTGATGGTGGTTTTGGGTGGTGGTTTCATCATTGTGAGGAGCTAAGACACCAGAAAACATAGGGGAAATGGGATCTGGAACCTAGGCATAATGGCATTCCTAGGCCTGGTTATGCCCTATGGTGGAGAGAACAGAGGGAAAGGTGGATCTGGACATGCCAGTCGGCCTGAAGGCCTGGCCGTGTTAATGTCAAGGAGATGCTTATCATGGTGGAGAAATAGGGAAAATCCCGATCAGGGTTTGCTGACCAACACATGGTCGAGCTAAGCCTGCGATGGAAAAGGGAAAACCATCGGGTATATTAGCTTTCCTGGTGAGAGGTGAAAATAGATTGGAGAGAGAGAGGAAATGATCTAGAGTTTGTCAAAAATAGAGAAGAACCTGGTTTCTCTTTGCCAGTGATAGGGAATGGGGTTTTCTAGGTAGATCTAAGCATGCTGGCTATGGGTAAAGGCAAACCTGATCTAGGCTCACCAGAGATAATGGGGAAGATGACCTGGGTTTTTAGGTTTCTTAGCTCACCGGCTAGAAATGGGAGATCTAAAGGATGGGGTTAGCCAGTGGCTTACCGAAGGGAAATCAGGTTGCGGGTGCCTAGGATCTTAGTTTATCTCGGGTCTCTATCAGCTCCGGTGATTGAAGGGAAACTGGGTAGAGTGAAGAGGAATGGCAGATCCGGTGTGGGGTTTTTTCTTGATTTAGTGACGATGAGGAGGTCACCAGTAGGAGATTAGATGGAGGTTAAGCATGGATTTGGGGTTGCTAGGAGATGCCAAAAATCTAGAGTGCAGGTTGATAGTAGGGAAAGATCATATGGAAGGTGGGAGAGGGGAGAATGGTGGGTGTTAGGGTGAGGGTTGTCAGGTCTATTCTCTTTGAGAACAGATCATGCGATAAGGGGGTGCCTTATCAAAATAGCCCTGACTTTGAAGTCCCATAACTTCCTCATACAAACTTTGTTTTCAGTGTTCTTTAGCTTGTTGGATTCCATTTTCTGAGTACTATCTAATGGTTTTAGTTTTAGTGCCAAATTATTATCTTATTAAAAGATATACTTCTTGAAAACTCACAACTTGATCATGGAATAGTAAAATTTTGGGGTGAAATTCATCTGAACTCCGATTTCAGTTTTCTTTATGTCATTGGACTCAATTTATCAAGTACATTCCAAATATTCATGTTTCCACTCCAAATTCCATTTCTATAAAAATTTATTTTCTCTACATAAAATATTCCAATTATATTCCAAAATTCCAATTTCACATAATAACACCCGAAATAGTATTTACAAAATTTGGGGTTGTTACAAGTTTATCTCTTTCCCTACTCACAAGGAGAGAACCTATGTTTTCTTGTTAATTCAAGGTGTTTAAAAGAGATATTAGCCTAGGCCTAACAAGTCTGTGCTTCTAGGGGTTCTAGTCATGACCCACTTTAGTCTTGGCTTCGTGAAGTTGTATCTTAGTTTTGGCCCCTTGTGGATAAAGCCATGACCTATTTTTGTCTATGAGCTCCTGATCTGGCTTTGTCCACTTATGGTAATGCCCATGGCTAGCCATCATGACCTTAGACCAGCCTAGTATTAGCCATGATGTTGTTACCTAAGGGATTAACCATCCATGCTTAGACCATTTGAATCAAAGTTCACATTTGGCTAAACACTAAGCATTAGTTTATTCCAGCATACTACCCCCATAAACTAGATTAGGATAAGTCCCTTATTCCTAAAGATTTATTCTACCTCAAAATGCATGATTCAAGATCCCAAGTCCTCTTACTTGAGTATGTGCTAGCCATCACGATGCTGGCTTATGGCCTTGACAATTTGAAAACTTAGTGATGTACTGTCACTTAGACCTCTTCATGGCTAATCATGCCCAACCTATGGTTCCCTTTTACTTCATGGCTCCCATAAAACCTGTCAATTCCTCATTGTATCTTAGGCATATGGCATGTAATCAAAAGAATGTAAATTGATAATTCAATGTTTTATATTTTATTAGTAACATGTAATTAACAACCCAAAAGGTAAGAGATATGTACACTATCATTTGAATAATAAAAACCCATTAATGGGGGAAATTTTGTATTTTTTTTCTTTATGGAATTTTCTTATTATAAATGTATAAAATTATAATTTTTAGCTCGTTACACACTAAAAGTTGGAAATGGTTTAAGAAGATGCCTAGGACAATAGTAGTGCAAAATTCTATACCCTACGAAGAATTTTAAACTATGAATGTCATCTCCTTTATTAAGAGAATATCAATCTCAATTTCAAGCTCAAAGCTAATCAAAATCCTTAGATTTTTGATATACATGATATACATGATCTCCATGACTCTTTAGGAGTTGAGAAGTTTGAAAGAGCATGAGAAGGAAGTGTCTAACAAAGTCTCTTATCGTACCATGACTACTGATTCCACATTTGACCATCTCCTTGATAATGGCTTCTTCAAGAAACACATTCATCTAGGTTTTATTCCTAAGATGGACCAACTCTAAGAAGAAGTACATGGAATTTGGTTACCCTCCCAATGTAACCCTCAAGATTTTCAAAGACCACAACAATCACTGAACATTAAAGTGGAGTACTTGCCTTAGTTCACCCCTCAAAATTCTTAGTATCACCTCTTCTATGAATATCATAAAGCATTTGGTCATGAGACTAACAAATGTCTTGCCTTGAGATATAAGGTTCAGGAACTTCACAAGCAAGAAAAGATCAAGCTAGATATATGGGCAATCATAAGAAAATACTTTCCTTACCAAGAAGATTGCCCTACACTTTAGTACTATGACAAATATATATACTATGGCCACAAAACAATCCAATGTTGGCTGTTTGAGTTCCTCATCCAAGAGTTTCCAACAGGATTGCTCAAGTGACTATTACAGTTGAATATTTCAACCTAAGAGGAGATTGAAAAATAGTTTTCTCAAGGTAGGACATATTGTACTTACCATTGGATGTTGGGGCATGATATTGATGATTGGTGGGCTTTCCATTTGCATGTTGCCATTCTATTGGAAGAAAATGTATCTACTGATGAAATCTTGGAAAACATTTGAAAGTTTGCACCAACCCCTTACATGAGTCATCCTCCAATGATCATGAATGAACCACTAGAATAGTTGGTTAGAGATTGTATTTGACAATTATGAAAGTAACCCATCATCCTCACAATTCAAGAGAATACCACACAAATCCAACTTGGCTCCACATTAGTTCTTACATACTACTATTATCATAGACAAGAAGGCTATGAAATAGAGAGATGTGATGACATGAAGATGCATATGGAAACTCTATCATTGACTAGTGGAATGATGAAGGTATTATTGCTACTATGCCAACTGACAAACCATGGGCTTATGTCGAGAAGCCACATTTAGAAACCTTCATTGAACCATTTCCTCACTTATTGAAAAAATGTGCAAATTCATTTTCAAAATGGCCTTATACCATTCTCACATGTCACAAAGAGGTTGAAACCCAAGATGAAATTGATCCTGGAAAATTTTGCACATACCACAAGATGAATGGCCATGATGCTAAACATAATTGGAACATTAAGGCTCACAAATGACAATTAAATAGAAGGTGTTCCAAAGGAAGGACTTAGCACCTATTTTCCCCTCTTCAAGCCTCTTCCTATACCTCTGGACAACCATGAATTACACTGAACCACATGAGGATATTATTCAAGCTTGTATCAAAGCCTTGGCCCTCAATGGTCAATCCACATAATCATAGATCTTACTGCCCTAGAGTCTAAGTCCATAGCCTTTTGATGCCTATGGCCATAAGGCAAAAGATTGGCTAGCCATGAAGATAGATATTAGTGATCTTCTTCAAGATTACATTGATGTCATAGACCTCGTTGCCTCATTCCATCTTATAAGATCCATTACAAACACCATAAAAAAAGTTGGCTACCACATTGAGCCCCCCACTACTGTTGTCAAGGCCTATATTTTAAAAAATTGGTGTATCTTTAAAATTACTTGGAAGTGCATGAATCAATGTTGTATTTTCACACAAGCAAGGTTGATCCTATGAGGAATCTCACAGATTTACAGTGTATTGGATTTTATTTAAATTGACTAACTTCAGTCAATGAGAAAGAGTTGTAGTTGAATTAGAAAACTAAAGTGCTCAAAATAGAAACATACATGGAATTAGAAACTAAAACTAGACATGCAACTTACTAGAACAAAAATTACAATGAAATTGTAAACTTAGTAAACTAACATCATGCAAACTTAGAAATCACAACAAGGAAACAATAGTAAACGACTAACTTATGACAGTTAGTAAAAATGAAAACTATCTTAATCTAGAATTGAAAGTAAGGAAAACTTACTAAATTTAAACTAATAAATTGGAATTGGAAACTTAACTAACTAATAGTAAAAAAATAAATAAATTACATAAAAAGTAGAAAGATTCAAATCAGGAAACCAAACTTAAGGAAACTACCTAAAAAAGAAACTTTCCTACTTTAGAACTTTCCTAAACTAAAATTTGCCAAAAATAAAACTTTCTAAAATTTAGAAAGGAAACTTTATAAACTAAAATTACATAAAAATGGATAAATTAACTACTGTAACCCAAGATCTAACAACTATATTAACCAAAGTTCAAAGAAGAATGCGACTTAGAACCATGCGCATGATTTTTGGACTGCGCACATGATTTTGGAGCCCTAAAGATGATGAAAATTACTGATTCTAATGTAAGATAACATGTAAACTAACTGTGGGATCCAATAAATAACATCAAAATCTAAATGGATACCTAAGGATTCAGGAAAAAATAATATTTAGATGGCTGAAATTCAAGCACAAAGTTAAGGAAAAACCAATTTTCAGATTTCAATACTTAAGAATAGTCAATAAATCTTGTGTTAGAAAGCTACTAAAAACATAACTTTTATGTGAGGAAACAGCCTAGATCTCAAGTACTTTAATGAAATAAACCATCCATAATAAGAATTCCCTAAGAAATTTATTGAAACACCTCCAAATATACACCAACATTATGTGCACAAAACTATCTAAAATTTCTGGAATTTGAAAACTTTTCCAAAGCTTGAAGGCCTATCTAAATGACTACAAAATTCCAATTTCAAGGTTACAATCCAAATTATAAGGAGTTTAAGAGAAATAAAATATAAGTAGGTGAACTAGCTATGGGAAAATCACATAAAACTAAGGGAAAAAATCACAAACAAAATATGAATTTCAAGAGGAGAAATCAGGGATTTAAGCTTGCTTTGCTCTTGGTTATCACTACTAGAGAATATCTAATTTGAATCTTGATTGAATAATAAATAAAAAATGATGGAATGGCATGAAGAAGAAAGAGATTAAGGGATGGAAAGTAGCATGAATTCTAAGGAGCAAAACAATGAAAACTTAAGCAATGGAGCTAAAATAAAACAACTAAGTTACTAACATGAATTGGACAAAAATAAGTAATAAAATAACAAAAATACCAAAAATTTTCCAAAGCCTATGTGGCTACCTAGTTTTTTGAAATACATTTTTGTTAATTATTTTCGAATGGTGGTCGACTAATTTTGCAAAAATTTTGAAAACTTAAGCAGCAATTTTTTTTCTTTCTTTGAAACTCTTTTCAAAAAACCCGAATGCCACATTTCACTCAAAAATACATACATAATTTTTTGTACAACATATGTTTCCAAAGAAACTTATTTTATTAAAATTGCAGGATTGATCGAGTGGTTCACATACATAGCCCCTTTAGTACATCTTATGTCCAAAATACACAAATCAAAATACAATCCAATCCTTTCAAAAATGTACATAGTCTTAATCAATAGTATGGTCTTCGTATTACCTTGTTGTATCCCTTCAGTCCTTCCTTTCTGTATCTAAGATATTGTAAACATTCAAACATTTATAATATGTCAACAAGCTATGCTTGGTAGGGGATTCAAGAACACATGGAATCATATAATTCAAAAGTATAGTATTCATAATCATCATATTCCATATTAATCACATAATGCAATTTCCATGAACCATACCATATATGATCCTTCAATCATAAAATTTTTCATGTAACATCCACTATGATAATTTCGAACCACTCACCACTATATCTTATGTGTGTGTGTATATATATATATACAGTCTAAAAATTGTGAAAAATAGTCAATATGTCAAACATTAATAGCCATACTCAGATATACTAAGTTGACAAATCATCCAGAGTTAGCTGGAAAAATACTCCCTCATTAGGGCAATATTGGCATTTCACTATGCCATGCATCATATGCAAAATACTCAAGGACTACCATGTTGCAATCTAATTCGTACTAGCATGCTCGAATAACTGCCTTGTTCACCACTGATACCACAGTGGAAAATATTGTGTCACTGCCCATATGGGGAGACAAGACTTTCACAGTGGGGCCTTCCCATAATTGCCCCACTCGACTTTTAGCCTCTCTTTGGGTAAGGTATCATAACATCATCAAATTTTGGGAAGCGGGTGGCCAAACCCTTATAACTTCCTTAGCATAACATCCCTAGGATTGTACCTATTTAAAACAAAACCACAAGGCTCCATGCTTGTATCTAACTTCTTGTACATCTCAGATGATATGTCTATATATTATTATCATCGTATTCAATATCCTCATACTAACGATATCATTTCATTTTTAGATTTAAGAATCCTCATTTATAATGAATGATACCCATGTTCATATAAGTTTAGGGATTAATCATTTATTGTAAATGATCCCCATTTCCTTTAATTTGGTATTCATATACCAAATGCTATTAAGAGTAAGGATACTCATTTGATACAAATGATATCCATTATTATTATGTTTTTATTAAAGTTTAGGGGTAATCATAAATGATACCCAAGTATTTATTATATATTCCATATAATTTCAATAGTTATCTTTATTCATATACACAAATTATGATTCAAATGTAACTAAGCATGTTATCATTCTTAAGCATTATAATGTTTATGTATCATAACAATTTCATAGACCATAGGTCTTGTATTCTTAAAGTTCCACCTACCTTCATGTAGTGATCTATCCCTTTAGATCCTCCATGATTGACACATGTAATCTATAAATACATAAGTACTATCATTATTTGTACAATTTTGGATAATGTCCTATTTATATTCCCTATCTAATCTTATCCTTTGATATAAAGAACCTAGATCTGTCTTGTGTTCCTATCATCCATATAATCTATCTTCCTTAGAGAGTATTTTTTCCTATTGATCAATAGCTCTGACAGCTAGAATGACCTTTTAACCTTTCAGATCTAAGTATTTTCTATCTCTAAGTCTTTGTGTATCCATCTCTTTGATCTTGATCTTTCATAGATCTTTTGATTAGCAATCTATACTTGTTGATAAAGATCAAGGGCCTAGATCTTCTATCATCTAGTTCTTCTTTAATCTAAGTTTAGTTATTTGATCATCCCTAAGGAGGATGATCTTGGTTCTTTTCCTTGAATCATATTTGGTATAGGGTTTGGATTATGTAATCTAATGATCTATATTTGATCAAGGGTATGGGGACACGCCCACAGAGAATAAGAGAGAAAGATGGAAAGAAGGAGGAATTGGGGGAGGATTATGCAGCTGAGATTTTAAGGCATTGTAGGAGTCCTCATGAAGAACATTAGAAATTTTTTTGGGAATTTTATGAGCTATTTATAGGTGTTTTTCATTTTTTCATGATTATATGTAATTATCATGTTTCAATTCTTTTTATTATTAAATTGTCTTTGGATTCCTACTACCACCACCTTCTCCACTAGCAGCTAGTAGTGGTTTGACTCATGATGACATGTTTTCTAGCCATTGGATCCCTTTGTGGGCCCCACGGAGGTGTGAAAAGACCATTTTGCCTTTTATGGAGAAAAATTCATTTTATTCTCCTGAACTCAGAATCAAGCATACTTAGTGGTGTTGGAATTGTATTTTTTAGTACATTCCAAATTTTGATGTCTTAGGTCTTGGTTATGAGTAAAATTATCATTTTATTCTTTTATTCATAAAAGTAGGGAAAGATAAGGATTTTTCATCCGTACTCTGAATTTGACATACATATAGTCATTCTGATAGATTTTCTGCATACATTACAAATATCCAAGTTTTAAGTCTTGATTTTATTTTATAAAAAATGAATTTTCTTGGAACTCAAAGTTCCAATTTTACTTTTAAAATTTTTAACTTTTAATTTTTAATAATTCAATTATATTCATAAAAATTGGGGTTGTTACAGCCTAGCAGCAACTTAAGCACCAAAGGAAAGCTAGAATCCAAGGTTGTGTCACTTAACCTCTACTTAGAAAATTTGTATGGAACATGAGGCTACATATAGATGAGTGGTTTCCTAACTTAGGACAGGGTAAAAATATAAGGAAAGTGACCCTAGGTTTAGGGTATTGAATGAGGAAACTTAGGTGAAAGATAAGTTAGCAAGATGATGTCATAAACATGACATGTCATAAGAGAGATAGAAACCATGGCTAGCTTGTTTCTAATTTTGAAAAGGATGTAGGCATCTTTTTCCTAGAAGGAAAGTTGAGTTCTTTCCCTTCTAATTTTATGATGTTTAGTTGATGGAAAGTTAAGGAATTGGGCAAGGAATAAGGTTTAGGAAAGATGTGGAAAGATCTAGAGTTTCAAAGTTGCTTGAATCGAAGTAGATCTAAGATTTCCTATTTAGGAACTTTTGATCACCAAATGAGAAAGTGGGATGAGGTTGGGAAAATTGATTGGCTAAGTGGTTGCCTAAGAAGTGGGGATTGGTTGGATGGTTTGGATGGTAGATTAGACAGGTGGAGAAGTCTTAAAAAGGTAGGACTCTTGATTGGAAAGTGAAATTCATGGTGATATTTGGTGGTGAGGTGGAAAGTGAAGAAAAAGTGGAAAAAACATAAAAGATAGAAGGGTCTCGTCCAATTGGTTCACATGGAAAATTATTCTAATAAGATTTCCCTTAAATTCCTTCAAAATATTCCTTAAAATCTCATGAATAATCCTCTTGATTTTCCTCCAATCCTAGCTTTTCATTTAGCTTAGCTTAATGGCTAACTATGAGGGCTAGATTGGCTAGGCTTCATGGATGGCTTTGATGGCTCTCTTAGCTTGGCTTCATGGCTCCATCCCTTGGCTTGAATGGTTTGGCTTAGATTCCTTAGCCCATGGCTTATATGGCTAAGGTGGCTTACATGTAACCCATGCAAAGGTGGTGAAAGTTCAAGGCTTACTTCATGGGTCCACTTTGTCCACCTTTATCTCCTTTGATTGCATCTATCACTTGTCTTAAAGATGATCTTGACCTTTGTTTTCATGTCAAAATGATGATTTTGAGGCTTTGACTTGATCTTCAATGTTCATCTCGATCGATCTTAGCCATCAGATCTCCATCTCACTTCCTACAAAAAGTGAAAAGTTCTAATTAAATCTTAAAAAATATGATTAATCACATACTTATCTTAGATTAGCTTCTGGGCCTCCAAATAACAAACTTTTGCTTCATTAGGTAAAAAAATGCATGTGTTATGAATTTTGATCTAAAAACCCTAATATTACATTATAAGTTATAATACATGAATAACTAATTGAGTGGTTTTTATGAAAAATTAGACACTTATCACACCCCCCAACCAACATTTTTCTAGTCTCAAGCAAAACATACAAAAAATTATTTTACAAAAACTAGCATAAAGTGCCACTTTTGTAGGTACTCAGGATTGCATTTAGCACATGTAACGAGCCCTTGAATACTTAGGTTACCCTTAGTGGATGAGTTAGGCCTCCAACGATATGTAGTGAATATACCCAAAAAATTCCCTAAGGTTGTGTCCCTATTGTATTTCAAAGAATCTTCTTTCATTGCACTCTACTAGTTTTTCACAACTTAATAGAGATGATTGACAATTCCAAAACTTATCCACTTACTAAAGACATTTCATTGAGTTATCTCACAAAGTGCATGAGTGTGTACAACCAGATAAGTCTTGACTTTTAACTGGATATGCTTAAATTTCATTAGAAATATGTCTTGACCTCAAATCCTCATAGGTATACTCTAAGAAATGAATCTCTTAAATTAGGGTTTAAACATATTTCTCTCATTATGTGATTGAATCCAACAAGGCTAATGGTTCACATAAATTTTTAAATACTAAAGAGACAAAGGAAAGTGATCCTTAAGAGTGGATGTTATCAGCAAGAATAGTAGGGATAGTTTACCATAATTCCTTCTTTTTATATCCTCTTTAAGGCTATGTTCTACCTAGAGTCCATAGGGCTTCGACTAGGACAAAATGTAGGCTTATGACAAGTTCAAAAAAGAAGGGCTTGAGGATTTCAAAGGTTCAAAATTGAGTAGAGGACTTCAATGAATATCTATTAGGGCAACTTTTCTTTTGGTTATACTTGAAGTGAATTTTCCTTTCTCTTTTCTTCATCACTTTTTTTTCCCCCCTAATAATACTCTTTTTTTCTCTATATTTCTTTTTCTTTGAGAGAAAGTGTTTTTTTCTTCTTTCTATGTAAGCACTCTGATATTTTCACTTCTTTGACTTTTATCTTTTTTTTGAACATTTTTGCTAACTCTACTCATTTTGGAAATGGGTAATGGATGTTTATTTTACTAGCTTATCTTGGGTTAAGGTAATTGAAGTTAAGAAAGAAAAGGATAACTAGTGGTATGAGGTATTGGGTAGGTTTTATATCTCTGGGATGAACAAGGATGGCCTATAGCATTCCCTAGGTTTCTTGAAGCCTATCAGATGCAATAAAGTTTATTGAAAGAAAGCTAGTACTCCTATTTATTCTTGATAGTTTACCAGAACCAAGATAACATGATCACACTAAATTATGTACACTAAAGAAACTACAAAATTACTTATAACTCTCTAAAGGTAATCTCGAAACTATCTAGGTTATAGGTCTCCATTGATTTTCCTCAGGGTCTCTAAGTCATACCTTTCTATTAGTCTTGACTATGTGTTGTGTGTAATTATTTTTTGAGAATTAACCTTCATAAAATGTTTCAACAGATGAATAATATGCAAAACTAGCCATATACACTCTCATTAAGAGGTGAAAACACTAGAATTACTAAGTCTGAAAATCAAGTTCTCATCACAATAAGGGAACTCTTCCAAAAATGTTTTTATTTTAATGAAAAACTCAAGAAAATAAAAATTCTCTATATGCCTCTACAACCCCCAACCTTAATGAAACATTGTCCCCAATGTTTGAAAACATAGGATCCTATATAGAAAGATGGAGATTGTAAAACCTTGGGTTACCTCACAGTAAGTGCTAAGTTTAACATCTTCAGCCAGACGTTAAAAATTGCAAATGTTATGTGTAAGACAGACCTTTAGTAGATCTAAGTTAGACAATGGTGGAAGATCTTCTAGAATTAAATCTTGAATCATGTTGTAAGAGTCATCAAGATCGAATTGGTGATGGCTAGCATTGAAAACATTTAGTTCAACTTTCATGTTGCCAAATGATAAGTGCAATATACCATTTTTACAATTTATGATTACATTAGACATTGCCAAAAAATGGATGTCCAAGAATCACTAGGATCTGTGGGTATCTAAGATAATGAAATTGATAGGGAAATACAACTGGTCCACTTGTATTAACACATCCTCAACCATACCATGTGGAATCTTAACTGATCTATAAACTAACTTCAATGTGGTATTAGTTGGTTTGAGTTCACCAAGCCCTAGTTGCTCATAGAAAAATTGTGGCAGCAGGGTAACACTAGCCCCTAAGTCAAGTAGTGCCCTATCTATGACATGGTCTCCAATAATGCAAGAAATTGTAGGATATCCTAGATCTCTAAATTTTGGTGGGGTCTTATGTTGAATTAAATAGCTCACCTGCTCAGTGAGGAAAGCCTTCTTTTTCACATTAAGCTTTTGCTTTGTAGTGCAGAACTCTTTAAGAAACTTGGCATAAGTAAGAATATACTTTATAGCATTGAGTAATGGAATATTTATTTGGACATGTTTAAATACTTCCATTATCTCATTGAAATTTATTTTTTCTTAGCCTTGTTGAGTAGTTCAGGGAATGGGGCTTTGGGCACATAGACCCCCTTTCTCATATAGGCCCCCTTTCATTGGAGGTTAGTTGTTTCTCTCTCTTCTATTTGAATAATCCCATTGTTGGGAATAATTTTCCAATGTCTGAAAGAACTTTGAAACCTCTCTTTCATCTTTGTGCATGAGGGTGTCTCCACTCCCAACATTGATCATTAGTCTATTTTGAGGCATTAATGCCTCATAGAAGTATTAAACTTGTTGCCATTTCTCAAATCCATGATGAGAACATTTTTGCAGCAATTCATTCCACTATTTCCAACACTCATAATTTTGTTCATCATCCCCTTGTCGAAAATTGACAATATCCCAATGAAGGGTATTTTTTTTTGAACAGGGAAGAATTTGTTCAAATACTTCTTAGATAATTGGTCCCATGTATTAATGGAACCTACCTCCAAGGAATTGAGCCATGACTTGGCTTTATCCTTGAGTGATAACGAGAATAGCCTAAGCCTAATAGAATCATTTAAAAAGTTTTGGAACCTAAATGTGGTGTAAATATTAATGAACTCCTTGATATGTAGGTAAGGGTCTTCTCAGTTTTGACCATAAAAATTGGGGAGTAATTGGATTACTCCTGGCTTTAACTTGAATTGGTTTGCTTTTTTTGGAGGTAGAGCTATGCATGATAGGGATTTGAGTTGGAGTGGCACATAAAAATCTCTAATAAATTTGTGCTCAACTTCTGCTGGTGGTTCAGCCATGGGGATAGGAACTTGGTTTCTTTCCCCTTCTAAGGTTGTGTTAAATCTCTGCATTGAAAAGTGCTAACTCCAAGTCATGAGATCAACGCCCTTGCATAAATTATCCGAATCTATATGCTGACTCTAACTCTATGTGATGTACAATCAAATCCTAGTATCCACTAATCGAGCATAGGTGGTGGCTTCTTAGACCTAGATCTAGACAATTCCTCCTTTTGTCCAGAGTTGACTATTGCTTACCAGTTAGGTCTTGCTCAAAAGTGCTTAATACAATCCTCATGTTAGGAGGCGTTTAGACCTCAACTGACATCAACGGAAGGCATGGGAAAATCACTTGGATTTTAAGATACCCAATATAACCACAATGCTTAGAAGCCACTTGAGGGACAATAGATTACATGCTTCTAAAAGGGTCCTATGAAGTTGATTTCCTAAGTCTCTTTCTACTTGATTTTAAAGTAAAGTTCAATGGTTGGAATCATGACATTCATGGATGTTGATTGATTCAATGGTTGGGGCCCTTATTATCATTAATTCCATTCCACCATAAAGCACTTAAATATGCAATGCAAAACAAAATCAAACTAATGCAACCTATGTGCTATCCATCCAAGGTTAGATAGGTGCTCTAATGCAACAACCCTAATTAAAGATGCAACAAATAATATGAATGACCCTAAGCTATATGAATTATTCTACCAACCAAATGCAAATTACACTAAATGCAACCTAAACTAAGAAATTAAATCAAAGTGAGGAATACTTATAATGTGGTTTTTTATGAAGATCAAGTGTGGGCCTCCATACTAGATAGTTGCCATGTTTTAATACAATATATTTAAAATTGAAATTGAAATTGCAAGTTACAATATCCCTCACTACAAGTTTCACTTAAAAAGAAAAAATCCTAGCCTAGGAAAGAAAATAAATCCTAAGTGATGAAGCCATTCCTTTACCGAATTCCCCTTGCCCAAAAATAAGTACGATGAATTAATTTTTTGAGGAAATAACAAAATAAACAACTATGATGAAAAACCCTAACCTAATGCAACCTAAAACTATGACTAAAGATAAGCAATCCAATTAAAGATCCAACCACAAATTTGGCACGATTCCCCAAAAATGACGCCAAAAACTTGGTGTAGCTTTAAAATTACTCACAAGTGCATGAATCAATGTAGCATTTTCATGCAAGCAAGGTCGATCCCATGAGGGATCTCATAGATCTGCAATGGATTGGATTTTATTTAAATTGATTAACTTTAGCCAATGAGAAAGAGTTGTAATTGAATTAGGAAACTAAAGTACTCAAAATAGAAGCATACATGGAATTAGAAATAGAAAGGCAACTTACTAAAATCAAAATTACAATGAAATTGGAAACTTACTAAACTAACATTGTGCAATCTTAGAAATTATAGGAAGGAAACAACACTAAACAACTAACTTATGATAGTTAGTAAAAATGGAAACTTTCC
This sequence comes from Warburgia ugandensis, assembly GCA_035236585.1. Lineage (NCBI taxonomy): Eukaryota > Viridiplantae > Streptophyta > Magnoliopsida > Canellales > Canellaceae > Warburgia > Warburgia ugandensis. The sequence continues at coordinate 28,187,849 of CP141132.1, read as the reverse complement.
TAATCTTGAATTAAAAGTAAAGAGAACTTACTAAAATTTAAACTAAGGAATTGGAATTGAAAACTTAACTAAATAATAGTAAACACAAAAAGAAACTACATAAAAATTAGAACGATTCAAATTCAGAAACCAAACTTAAGGAAACTACCTAAACAAGAAACTTTCCTAAACTAAAATTTGCCCAAAATAAAACTTTCTAAACTTTAGAAAGGAAACTTTCTAAACCTAAAACAACAAAATATAACTAAATTAACTACTATAACACAAAATCTAACAAGTAAATTAACCAAAGTTTAATGGAGAATGGGACTTAGAACCATGAGCATGATTTTTGGATTGTGCGCATGATTCTAAATCCCTAAAAATGTTGAAAATTGCTGATTCTAATGCATGCTAACATGTACACTAATTATTGGATCTAATAAATAACATGAAAATCTAAATGTGTACCTGAGGATTCAATTAAAAACAATATTTAGATGGCTAAAATTAAAACACAAAGTTAAGAAAAAACCAATTTTCAGATTTCGGTACTTAGGAATAGTGAATAAATCTAGCATTAGAAAGCTACTGAAACCATAACACTTTTGCAAAGAAACAACCCAAATCTCAGAAAAACATTGAAAACTTAAACAATGGAACTAAAATAAAACAATTAAGTTACTAACATGAATTGGACAGCAAATAAGCAAAACAATAACAAAAAGACCAAAGGAATAAAAGCACCAAAAATGTCCCAAAGCCTAGTAACAACTTAAGCACCAAAGGGAAGGTAGAATCCAAGGTTGTGTCATGTAACCTCTACTTAGAAAATTCGTTTGGAACATGAGGCTATATATAGATGAGTGGTTTCCTAACTTAGGAAGGGATGAAAACATAAGCAAAGTGGTCCTAGGGTATTGAATGAGGAAGGTCAGATTAAAGGTAAATTAGCAAGATGATGTCATAAACATGACATAAGAGAGATAAAAAGCTTGACTAGCTAGTTTCTAATTTTGAAGAGGATATAGGTGTCTGTTCCCTAGAAGGAAAGTTGAGCTCTTTCTCTTCTAATTTTGTGATGTTTAGCTAATGGAAAGTAAAGGAATTAGGTAAGGAATAAGGTTTAGGAAAGATGTGGAAAGATCTAAGGTTTCAAAGTTGCTTGAATTGAAGTAGATATAAGGTTTCCTATTTAGGAAACCTTTGATCACCAAATAGGAAAGTGGGATGAGATGGGGAAAATTGACTAGCTAAGTGGTTTCTTGAGAAGTGGGGATTGGTTGGATGAGAGTTTAGGAGGGTCGAAAAGTCTTAGAAAGGTTGGACTCATGAATATAAAGTGAAATTTATGGTGATATTTGGTGGTGAGGTGGAAAGTGAGGAAAAAGTGAAAAAAGCATAAAAAATAGAAAGGCCTCATCCTATTGGTTCAATGCCAACTTATCCTAATAATATTTCCTTAATTTCCTTCAAAATATCTCTTCAAATCTTGTGGACAATCCTCTTGATTTTCCTCCAATCCTAGCCTTCCATGTAGCTTAGCTTAATGGCTTCGATGGCTAACTATGAGGGCTCCATTGGCTAGGCTTCATGGATGGCTTTGATGGCTTTCTTAGCCTTTCATCATGGTTCCATCCCTTGGCTTGAATGGTTTGGCTTGGATTCCTTAGCTTGTCACCTTCTCCCATGGCTTATATGGCTATGGTGGTTTACATGCAACCCATGCAAAGGTGGTGAAAGTGCATGCCTTACTTCATGGGTCCACTTTGTCCACCTTTATCTCCTTTGATTGCATCCATTGCTTGTCTTAAAGATGATATTGACCTTTGGTTTCATGTTGCAGTGATGATTTTGAGGCTTTGATTCTATCTTTTGATCTTGATCTTAAATGTTCACCTCGATTGACCTCAATCATCAGATCACCATCTCACTTCCTACAAAAAGTAAAAAATTATAATTAAATTCTAAAAGTATGATTAATAACATAATTACCTTAGATTAGCTTCTGAACCTACAAAATAACAGACTTTTTCCTCTTTAGGTAAAAAAATGCATGTGTTACGAATTTTGGTCTAAAAACCCTAATTTACCCCTATAAGTTATAACAAATGGATAAATAATTGTGTGGTTTTTATGTAAAATTAGACATTTCTCATATATTCATATCCTAGCATACCAACCAAAAGACATGAGAAACTTTGAACTTGTTATAAAATGGCAAAATGATCCTAGTGATGGTACCTATTCTTGTCTCTATTACAATATGATTGGGCATGTTACCTATAGCTAGTAGATCACAAAGTACCACACCAATGATCTCCTTTAGAAGGTTCCACTAGCATGGCTTAACAGATAGTGTATGAAGACCCTATCTCTCAAGACAAAGCCTAGCTGGTTTCAAGTAATCAACATGGTCAAAATCTTCCCTTAGTTTAGTGAAGGTAAAGCTCCCATCATTTACCCCTTGCAAGTTTCTCCAAATTTAATCCTCTGGACCTCAAATGCACCACCATCCGCTTGGTCCTTCCAATCCATTTTAGAGCCCTCAACTAAATCAAGAACATAGAATTAAACCTTCATCTTGAAATAAATCCCCCATATCACTCATGGGGCTACAAGTTTAAACCATGCAACCTAGCTCAAGATAGCTTAATTCCATCGACCAATGAAAGAATGACTATCCAATCAACAAATATTGATGATAAGATCTCAAGAAGCTCAAGCAAACTAGGGCTCATATATTTATATGGTGATTACTCATTTCCTCTTAGAGACTCTAATAGGTTGTCCTGAATAGTTGAATTAGGCCTAGGTTTCCACCCACACTTCTTCAGAATAGTTAGCTATTATTGGAGGGCCTATGCACATGTTAAAAGCCCTTATGTTTAGTGATGCAAATTTGCTCCTAGAAGGGATCAATCATAACAAGCCTTTATTCTTCACTATTGATTGTCAGAGTATGATAGTGGCATGCGTATTGTTAAATAATGGTTCTACACTTATATGTGTCTTCTTTAGACATCTGTTGGACTTGACATTAATAAAAATGAGCTTAACCAGCATCTCAATGGCTATTGGCATTTGACAACACTAAGAGACATATATGTGGGGTCATAGACACTTTGACGTTTTAATTGAACTAGGTATGATTGCCTTTCAGGTAGTTGATATTGTAACCTATTTTAGCCCTTTTCCTAGGAAGACCTTGGATCCATGCAGAAATTGAAATACCCTCTTCACTCCATTGGAATCTTAAGTTTGTTCACAAGACCAACATTATTACTATTTTGGGGACGAAGGCAATCTCATTGGTGCCCTAGAAGTAAAAAAGCTCAAATAAGGGGTCATTTTAAGCCAAGTTGAAGCTTAACTAATGGTTTCATGTTTTATAGATTTGTAATGTTCACTTGAGTCTATCTCAAGATAATGCAATTCCTCTCCCATGTATAGGAATAATTAGTCTCCAAGACTTTTTGAAAGATGGGATACTTCTTAGGCACTACTCTAGGAAAAAGAGTAAGAACCTATAAGCCTTATCAATATAAGAAATATAAGCAGCCACTCATGGTTTGGGATATGAAGAATTGGATTCCCAGCTCAAGGCAAAGGGATTACATGAGAAGACTCTCAATGGAAAATTCTGGAAGGAAGGAGAAACACAACCATTCACCGGCTTCCTAGAATCATGGTTTGATGAGGGTACTCAGACTATGATGTCAAGTTTTGATATTTTCTTTAATGACCTCACTTCTAATATGGAAAGCATGCTAAGTGACATTAGCAAGGAAACGATCATGAAGGATTACAAAAATGATGAGATACAGAAGTTCTTTACAGGAGATGATATCATAATTTATGTTAGTTATTGAAAATAGTTTTGTATCCACACCTCCATTGTACCCTTAGGAGGTCTTGTTAATAATTTGGTTGTGGACTTTTTCACTCTTGTTTATCTTGTTCCTTTAAATCTCAATATAGTCCTAACTTTTGAATCAATGAATCTTGATTTTGAGTATCTTTGTGTCTCTTCTTCTAAACATCTTCATTCTATTAATCACTCAAACGATAATGATTATGATCCTCCAAATGAGCACTTAAAAATGATTGAATAATAGAAAATGAAATGAGCTAAACCTAGTGATGATGAAATTGAAAAATTAACTTAGGGATGTAAGATAATAAGCATGTGCTTTTAACTAGCACTAACTTAACCAAGATGAGATGTCAAAACTTGTGCCTCTACACATTAAGTAAAGTTGTTTTTTCCTGGTCTATGAGGATACACACAAAGTCAATATAGATATTGTGCAACCTCAGAGTTATACCTTCCCTAATGCTAAGCTTATCTGATAAAATGCCCAAAGAATAAAAAAAGACTAGGAAGAACATATCACAGAAGAAGACTTGAAACAATTGAAAGCAGGGTTCATATAAGTTGTTCATTTCTAGAATAGCTGGCCGTTGTCCCTACTACAAAGAATTAAAATTTGAGACGAACTACAAGATCTAAACAAAGCTAGCCCCAAAGATAGCTTTCCACTTCCCTGCATAGATCTCCTGGTTGATCACACAACTAGACATGACCTACTCTCCATCACAGATGGCTTCTCAAGAGATAATCAGGTGGAACCCAATGAGAAGGACATGACATCATTACTAACTCTATAGCATAACCTATTGTTACAAAGCCATTCCCTTTGGTTTCAAAAAATGCAGGAGCCACCTATCAAGGAATGGTCTACCCTATCGCATCACCTCATACATAGGGAAGTAGGATGTATGTTTATGACATGGTTACTAAATAGAGACCCTTGCTATGGTAGCTCTCAATCCATGTTACTACAATGGGTAGCATGCTTACACAACTTGATAAGAATGTAAAAGAAAGAGCAATTTACTACATTAGTAAGAAGATGTTGGATTATGAGACTCGATGTACCTCAATTGAGAATACATGCCTTGCCACAGTTTGGGCAGTAAAAAACTAGGGTGTTATATGGTCACACATGAAGTCAACTTGTGGCCCAACTAGATCCATTCAAATATGTCCTAAAAAAGTTGACATTGTATAGAAGAATAACACAATCTTTTGCGATTGTCCAAATTTGAGCTCAAGTATGTCTCCCAAAATCCATTAAAGGTTGAGCCGTTCCAGACACTAAACATCCCATCATTGATCCATTCTATGTTTCTAAGGCATTCCTTGATAAAAACTATCAAAATGGAAAGTCCATACCCACCATTACCTAAAAAGCTCCACTAGAAAAAACTACCCAAAAGCCAGTCAACAATCCTACCCATTAACCATCCATGTCATCCTCACCAAACCTTTCAACTCCTAAGAACCATGACCCTATCACATGAAGATTTTACTTTGAAGAAGCATCCAACATTGTTGGACATGGAGTAAAAGCATTACTCATTCTCCCCAAGGGCTATACCATCCAGTTACTAATAAGCTGCTCTACATTTACCCCAAAGACATGGCTAAATTAAGGCATGCATAGTCGGGTTAGAAGCAGATCTCACGCTAAATGCACAAAAATTCGTAGCATATGGAGATTCACCTTAATCGTCATCAAGTAACAAGATAGTACCAAACTAGAGAAGGGAATCTCATCTCATATAGAGATTATCTGCAGCAATTATGCCACAAATTTGAGAAAATCTAGTCTTAGAATATCCCCAAGGGTACTCAACCAATATGCATACTCAGCATAAATTTCATCTCACACTCCTCCAAAGATTATTGTTTAGCCAATCACTATGAGGTAGATAGAGAAGCCAACCTTTGTCCATGACATTAAAGTTGATTGCATTTCTCTAGTAAAACAAGTCTAAATTGCATCCAAAATAAGAGAAAGTAGACCATGATTTGATGATGTCTTCCAATATTATTACTACAATGGAGGGTTTTTAAGATGGTTAAAAACATATGTCTAAAGCAGTTCCAAAATTATATTTGTTCCAAATGTTATAGAAAATTGATAGAAAATAAGACTATTTCAGAATTGTCTTAAAAAAACATTTTAAAACAATTTATAGAATCCGCTTAAAGAAAACATTTTATGATGGTTAAAAAAATTGTCTTAAAAACTACATACTTTTTTAGATGTTTTCCTAGAACATCTTAAAAATTGTAGGTTTTTAATAAGGTTTTCTAGAATTTTCTTGCAAAGTATGACTTTTTAACACATTTTCTTAAATTTGTCTTAAAAAAATGTACTTTTTAAGATAGTTTTGGGAAACCATCTTAAAAACATTCTTAAAATTTTCCTTTTTTACTCGTGGTACAACATATTTTCCTATGCATTCATCTTCTCGCTTTACCTATAATGTTCACATCAACATCTACTTTCAACATCCACAACATTCATTTCCAACATAAAAAATTGAAATAAATAAAAAGAACTTCACAAGTAAATATATGCATTCACTATTACAATCTCCATGCAATCTTCAAAGGCCAAAAAAAAAAAGAAAAAAAAAAAAAACCAATATCCACATCCCACACATTCACTTCCAACATCACATTCAACATAAAAATTTGACATGAAAAACATAAGTATACACAACCATTTACTTCCACACTTGAACATCCCCTCATTCAAATAAATAAACCGCATATACTTTAAGAAAAATAGAAAATAGAAGAGACATGCATCCATACAAATGAAGAAGTTTAGTTTTGTATTAATCAATATAAAAAATGTACAATGATCAAATTAATTCAAGCATTCTTATGGTTAAATATGTAAAGATTAGTCATAATTGAAAGATAATTACATACTTAGCTCATTTGCATCTTATTTAATTTAGATCTAATTGGGAGTAAACCCTACTCCCTCAATTGCACAGCACCATTGCCTGTAAGATAACATATTTAATTTAGTTGACACATTTTTTAGTTGAAATATATGAAAACTTGTTGAAAAAAAAAGAAGATGACTAGAAAAGTGTCTTAACCTTTCAATTGTGGGACCCTAACACCATTACATATTAGGATTCTCATGTATCTCATAACATAGTTGACGTACTCCTAATTAGATTGTTATCTAGGGCAATGCACAACAAATAAAATAGAAAAGATAGATAAATATTGGTCATGTCTAATTGTAACTTTAGATTATATATAGAGTAATTAAGTATTTTTTCTTGACCTTTTTCCAAGTGAATTTTGCTAGGTGAGTGTCTTGGTTAGTTCCAAGCATTTCAACCATGCACTTCAAATTTATAATTGCAAATGAATTAGATATTAAGAAAATATTAATTATTGCTATTAAACTATTATAATATATGAAAAGGTTAAACACTTATTTATGATTTCTATCAATGGAGCACAAATTTGTGCTCCATAAGAATAAAAAAGAATGCATGCCCACCATGCACTTCTAAAACAAGCAGCATTCCATGAGACCTATATGTCATATGAATTGTAATTAAAGTTTACAATCCTTGAAGCATATACATGTGTAGAACATTATTTGGAAAGACAACAAGTTAAAACTTACCCGCTATTGTAGGGAATCATTAAAATTTGCCTCTTTGAGTGGTAGAAGAACCCTAGTAGAATATTGTCTACTCACCTGTCCGTGGCCCATTTCTCTCTTGCTCCACAATGACACTAGCATCAAGGACTTTGTAAATGTCGACCTCTAATGTCTACATTTGATTGTTGAGGTACCTGCAAAAAAGAAATAATAATTATTATCGATTAACATGTAATGTTAATAGTTCTTATTGAAGTAGATATGTAATTAGAGTCATAAATTACATAGATCTACCTTCCGATCATGTTTTTAATGGTCGGATGCAAAGATTTAGGTTTTCCCTATGCTCTATCAATTTTTCCAATCAAAATTTCAAGAATCAATTGATTCCTATTCTAGGATTCGTCTTTATGGATTAAAAGATTAGGTAAGAATTAATCAAATCCCAAAAATTTTAATTTTTAAGGTCTCACCAAAAACTTCGTCAGAGAAGGTGACTGAATTCTGGTTGTCACTAGTGATGTACGTAGCATGAAAACTACACCAAATTGTATAGATTTGGTTGGAATTTTATGAATTTGAGTCCTATCAAGTTCTTCCTTGCAAATTCTATTGAAATCTAAGGTTTTTGGCCAAATTCTATCTAACTTTTTGAAGTCACTGAATTTACTACTGTTCCCAATTTTGTAGCACTATTACTTGATGGATTTTCATGAAACTAGAGGTGTTTTACTCATAATCACTTAAGGAACAGAATAAACAATTTTGATCAATCAGTTGCTATTCTACTAACTATGATTTTCAATAGTTGATTTCATTGTAGGCTTCACCATTCTTGTCACGATAGTAATAGTGAATGGTGATTGGGAGGGAATGGGGTGGGGGGGTGGGGGGGGCCCGGGGAAGAGGAACAAAAGAGAGAGAAGATAGATGGATGACCTACTATCATCGGTCGTCGTTTGGTGATGGGTCATTGACCCAACAACTTTCTCCATGGTTCTTTGAACCCAACGGACATGTACTTTTGAAAGTTGCTAGTGAAGAGGATTGGTTAGTTCTCTCTCTCTCTCTCTCTCTCTCTCTCTCTCTCTCTCTCCTTTTCACTTTCTAGTCATTTAGCAGTGGTGGGGGAAAAGGGAAATGGGGGAAAGCCACTAGGTGATGGCCTTCTCCTACTTTCCATCATGATGCATGGAGGAGCTGAGTCCATGTGGTGAGTTTGGTTCTCACTTGTTGCCTTGGTTCCCCACGACTCACTATGTCACTGACAGTTAATTGAGGGGGCTCCATTATCAATTTTGACCCCTCTTTGCATTAGTAAAAAGTTTGGATTTTCGAGTCCTGACCTCCATTTCATGCATTCCTAGTGTTGTTGGAAATATCTCATCTAGCACAATCCAATAATCAACCTTTCATCATCATATTTCAACTTTTTTAATTTATTTTACAATTACTTGATTTATGATAAAAAATTTATTTTAAAGAAAAATTCCTTAAAATTTGTAATGAATTTGGAATGAAATTTGAAGTAATTTAATCCTTAACAAGATACACAATTTAATAAGTTCTAAGAATTCAAAATTTACCCAAAACTGTGTTCAATTTATGACTAAACTCATGTAGGCCCCACCTGCTGAATCCCACCTTATTTGTCATGTTTCATCAAATTTGAGACGATTAACAAGTTAATTCATCTTTAACCTAATTTTAGGACATGGGTGTGATGGAATGAGGTGGGGATGTGGCAACATGGGATTGGTCCAACAAATGGAGGTGACATTTTTCTGGGAAAGAGGCATACCCCCTTTGGTTTTCACTTAGAATTCATATGGGAGTGATAGAGATGGAAAGAAAAAGATAAGGATGATGGTGGCCCTTAGATGAAGAGTGGATGGTGATGATAGGGTGATAAGGTGGAGTGAGGTGGTTTCTTAAGAAGGTGGGGATTGGTTGGATAGGTTAGGTGGCACTCTTTAGGAAGGTGGGACTCCTTGGTGGGAATGTGCAAAATTCATAGTGGTTTATAAGGTGAAGTGGTAAGTGAGAAGAACATGAAAAAATAAGAAAAATGAAGTGGGTTCTTCCTATTGGTCTACATGCTACCTTAACCAATTTGATTTTCACTCAAATATCTTCAAAATAACCCTTACAATCCCATGAATATTTCTTTGGATTTTCCTCCAACTATAGCCTTCCATGTAGCTTGGCTCATGTGGCTTGATGGCTTGCTTTGAGAACTCATTTAGCTTGGCTTCTTGGATTTCTTTAGGTGCTCTTGTGGCTTGGCTTGGTAGCTCAATCCCTTAGCTTTGATGGCTAGCTATACCCCTTAGCTTGTCACCTTCTTCATGGCTTGTGTATGGCTATGTGGCTTGAGTGAACCCCATGTAAAGGTGGTAAACTTTGCTTGGCTTGTGCATGGGCCCACTTTAGCCACCTTTGACTTCTCCAATTCTATATTTTGCATGCCCTAAGGTGATCTTGATCCTTGACTCGATCTTTTGATCTTGATCTTCAATTTTTGTCGTGATTGATCTCGATTGTTGGATCATCATCTTACTTCCTACAAAATGTTTAAATCCTTGATTAGCCTCTAGACTCGCACATTATAAATTGTTTGATTTATAAGGTTAAAATGCTTGTGTTATAAATTTTGCCCAAAATTCCTAATTTAATGGAATAAGATATAACACTGTGAGTGAGCCCCTCCCCCTCCCTCCCTCCCTCCCTCTCCCTCTCTCTGTCTCTCTCACCATCTCTCTGTCTCTCTCTCTCTCTGCATCCTTTGTAGTTGGCAGTTGGCCCTACATGCATCCCCTACTGACTCTGTTTGTATCCCTGACGCCATCCTCTCTCTCTCTCTCTCTCTCTCTCTCTCTCTCTCTCTCTCTCTCTCTCTCTCTCTCTCTCTCTCTCTCTCTCTCTCTCTCTCTCTCTCTCTCTCTCTCTCTCCTCAATCGCCTTATCAACCTTATGAGTGAGCCTCTACCCCTCTCTCTATTTTTCTTGGTTGCTTGCCAGCCTTGTCCGTGACCCCTTGCTCTTTCTCTTCCCCTCACTTGCTAGTTGGCCATGCAAGTGAACCCCTTCCCCTCTCTTTTTATCCTAGTCAGTCACTAACGCTTATGTGCTATTGTTGTTTAAATAAACTTTCTAGCGAGGAGTGAACTATTGTGATGCTAGTGGTCTCTACTTTAAACTATCTGACCTAGCCAAAATTCAAGTGATTTTTGTCCTAAATTAAGAATGGAAATTAAAATATGAAATTGAAAACTAAGAAAAAACAAGAAATATGCTAAATGGAAAACTCTCCTAAAATATGCACTTTCTAAAATTAAAAATTTCCTAAATTAAAAACTTCTAATTTTATAACTTTCCTAATTAACAGCTTTCCTAAAATGCAATTTAGAAACTTTCCTAAACATGAAATTAATAACTAATCAAATGGAAACATGATTTAATAAACTACTTTCCTAATCAAGCAAAAATAAGAAAAGTAAGCAACATAATCAACTATTTTAACAAGTATGATAAATTTGATTACTTTCCAACTAGCTAAGATGGAAAATAATGGACTCTAACTGCAACCATATTAGAAAAATAAATGAAATAAATTTCTAACAACAATGAAAGAAAAACTACCCAATTAATATATATGTAACCATGGAATGGTATGCATGATTGATTCGATAAGAGTGGATTTAATCAACTACTTTGAAAACCTAAGCATGCAATCTATTTCTAACATTAACTAAGCTATCTAACCATCTAATTGGGCTCTTGAAACATCAAGTGAACAAGATTATATTGTGCTGGAAATTAACTTACACCATTCATGCAAAGAAATTCCAGCAGTAAGGTAATTGAAACATTCAATGTGTATAACATATAAAACATGAAATTAATCACTTCTAATGCATTCAAACATTCAAGAACAAAGTTAATTTATTTCTGGACACAAACATGAATTGAAAATTCCAACTAATCTCATTGAATCACATCCAAAAAGTCATCAACATAACACTTTGTACATGTAGTCCAAATCTGAAACATAAATGTGATTACAATTACATTCACTTAATCTCAATCAATCCCTAATTACCAACAAAATTCTTCTTCAATTGTTCCAACGTTCACTCATGAACAAGTATGCTTGAAATCAAGGGGAAATCCTATGCAAAACTAATGCAACAACCAATGGAACTTAAGCAACCAAAGCTGGAAAATCAAGAGGGCTGAAAGAGAATAAAGATGTAATGAAAGATAAAGAACAAAACTATATTCAAGATGACTTCCCTCAGCTATCACTCCATGGGAAAACTAGACTTGAATCTTAGTTTAAAATCAAGGAAAACTAAAGGAAAAACAAGGAAAACTAACATGGAAAGAAGTAAATTCCATCAAAGGTTAACTAACCTTCAAAGATGAATCAAAACCCCACAAATCCTAGGTTGAACACTTGAGAAAGAAGCATAAACCTTGGAAGTTTGTAGCAGCACCCAAATACTCCATAAAACAATAAGAAAAAGGAGAAACAATGGGCTGGAAGGAAATGGGTGTCTCCTTCCTATGGAGGATTCATCTTTTTCTATGGTGAAAAGAGTGTGTATTTTGCTTGAGTTTTGGGCTGATTTTATAAGATTTGTCCTACTTTTCCTAGTGTAACTTAGTGCTAAGGTATGGTGGGGATTAAAGAGTGTCAATTTGAATGGTCAGGATGGGGAAAAGGGTGGACATCAAATAGAAAAGTGGTGCGCCCATCCAAAATCATTGAATGCCCTATTTTTCAAGAAAGTGGTGGGGAATGGCTGAGAAAGAGGTGGAGGTGGAGAGATTTGGTTGGTTGGGAAGTTTCCTAAGAGGTGGAAGGAGTTAGAGTTTTGGAAATTCGTAGTGCATCTTAAGGGTGTGGTAAAAATTAAGGAAAAAGTGGGGAAAAGTGAGACAAACTCTAAAAATTGGTTGCTTTTATCCCATTGGTCCACATTCCATCTTATTCTAATATATTTTCCCTTAATTATTTTAAAAACAACTCATGGATAACTCTCTTGAATCTCCTCCAATCCTAGCCTTCTATTTGGCTTAGTTTGATGGCTTAGATGGCTAACTTTGAAGGCTTCATTGGCTAAGCATCATGGTTGGCATAGGAAGCTTCCTTGACTTCAACCCTTGGCTTAAGTGGCTTGTATGGTTTTTCTTGAATTCCTTAGCTTACCACCTTCTTTCATGGCTTATATGGCTAAGGTGGCTTAAGTAGCTTCAATGTAAAGGTGGTGGGAATGCATGACTTACTTCATGGGCCCACTTTTGTAATCTTTAGCTCCTTTAATCAATTCCATTACTAGTCCACAAGATGATCTTGGCCTTTGGTTTATGTTGAAGTGATGACTTTTGAGGCTTTGACTCCATCATTAGATCTTGATCTTCAATTTCATCCTAATTGATCTCGGCCTTTGGATCACCATCTTACTTCCTATAGAGTAAAATATCCTAATTAAATCCTAGAAAAATATGATTAATCACATACTTACCTTGGAATAGCTTCTGGACCTACAAAATAACAAACTTGTGAGTTATTAGGTCAAAAAATGCATATGATATGAATTTCTAAAAACTCTAATTTAAACCTATAAGTTGTAACACATGGGTACTAATTGGGTGGTTTTTATGCAAAATTAAACACTTATCACACCCCCCAGACAACATTTTACTAGTCTTAAGAAAAATATGTAAAAGATCATTTTATAAAAAACAAATACAAGGTGCCACTTTCATAGGTACTCATGATTGCATTTAGCACATGCAACTATCTCTTAAACCCCTAGTGGACAGGTTAGGCCTCGTGAGGATTTGCAATGAGTATACCCACAATATTTCCTATGGTTCAGTCACCTATTTTATCCTAGAGAATCCTCATTCATTAGCACTCTACTAGTTTTTCACAACTTAATAGAGAAGATTGACCATTTTACAAATCATACACATATTAAAGACTTTTCATTCTAGTTATTTCCCAGAGTGCATGTGTATGTACAGCCACATAAGTCCTGACTTCTATTTGGATATGCTTAAATTCCATTAGAAATATGTCTTGAACTAAAATCCTTACAAATATACTCTCAGAAATGAAACTCTCAAATAAGGGGTTAAACATACTTCTCTCTTTATGTGATTGGATTCAATGAAGCTAATAGTTCACACAAACTATTGAAGTGCTAAAGAGACAAAGGAAAGTGATCCTTAAGAGTGGATGTCATTACCAAGAATAGTTGGGTTATTTTGCCTTAATTCCTTCTTTTTATCTCCTCTTTAAGGCTATGTCCCACCTAAGATCCATAGGTCTTTAATTAGGAGGAATTGTAGGCTTAGTTAAGGGTTATGAAACAAAGGGTATAAGGATTTCAAAGGTTAAAAAGGGAGTAGAGATCTTCAATGAATATCTATTAGGACACTTTTTGGTTTTGTTGAAGTGAATTTCATTTGTATTCTTTTCTTTCACTTTTTCTCTTATTTTTGTGACACTTTTCTTTCCTTTTAGCTTCTTCGGAAGAAAGACTACTAATTTTCTCCTTGTTTGACTTTTTGTCCTCTTTTGAACTTTTCTACTAACTCTACCCATTTTGAAAATGGGTAATGGTTATTTATTCTATTAGTTTCTCAAAGTTAAAGTGATTGGGGTTATGAAAGAAAGGCTTAATAGTAGGCTCAAAGGGCTAACTAGTGGTATTATCTTGGGTAGCCTTTATATCTTTGGGTTGAAGAAGGATGGCCTATGTCATTTCCTAGGTTTCTTAAAGCTTATCAAATTCAATAAAGCTATTAGTCCTATTTATTCTTGATAGTAACCAAAACAAGGATAATAAGATCACACTAAGTTATGTTCACTAAAGAAAACTGTGGAATTACTTATAACTCTCTTGAAAGAAAATAGTCTCTAAGCTCACTAGGTTATAGGTCTCCACTGATTTTCCTCACGGTCTTTAAGTCATATCTCTCTATTAGTCTTGACTATGTGCTACGTAATTTTTTTTTGAGAATTAACTACCATAAAATGCTTCAACTCATGAATAATATGCAAAACTAATCATATACACTCCCATTGAGAGGTGAAAACATTAGAATTACTAAATTATGAACATCCAATTCTCGTCACCATAAGGGCACTCCTTAAAAAAATGTTTTTTTTTTTAAAAGCTCAATAAAATTCAAAATCCCCATATGCATCTACAACCTGCAACTTGAGTAAAACATTGTGCCCAATGTTTGAAAACATAAGAGCCTATATGGAAATATGTAGAACATGGAGATTTTAAAAACATCTAGATTGCCTCCCATGGAGTGCTAAGTTTTAAGTCATCAGCTAAACATAGTGATTAGTGCAATGATGGTACTCTGCAAGGGTTCTTGGAGTGGTAATCTAAGGTAGGTCATGATATTGAAGTGCCTCTAATAGTATCTCATCAATATTAGGATTAGACATCTCTAGGAAAGGTTTTAACCTATGACCGTTTACATTTTGGATATCTCCATCCTTCTTAATATGGATGGTCCCATGAGAATAGATAGTGCGTACTATATAAAGACTGGTCCATCTAAATCTTAGTTTTCCTGGGAAGAGATGTAATCTAGAGTTGTACAATAAGACCTTTTGTCTAGGTGTGAAGGATTTTCTTAAGATTTGGTGATCATGTGCAACCTCCATCTGGTCTTTGTATACTCATGCATAGTCATATGCATCTTTCCTCAATTCTTCCAACTCAATGAGTTAGAGTTTTCGTTGGGTCTCAGTAGAATTTAAGTCAAAATTGAGCTTTTTGATAGCCCAATATGCTTTGTGCTCTAACTCTACTGGTAAGTGGTAGGCCTTTCCATAGACTAGGTGATAAGGTGAAATTCCTATAGGGGTTTTATATGTTGTACGACAAGCCCACAAAGCATCATTGAGTCTCATAGACTAGTCTTTCCTACTTGGATTGACTATCTTCTCTAGAGTTAGCTTTATCTCCCTATTGGATATTTCTACTTGGCCACTAGTCTCGAGGTGGTATGGGGTAGCTATTCTATGGTTGACACCATACTTTTTCATTAAATTCACAAACACTTTAATACAAGAGTGTTTTCCCCCATAACTTATTATGACTCTTGGAGTACTGAACCTTGCACAGACATTTTCTTTTAAGAACTTTACCATGACTTTGTGGTCATTGGTTTTGCAGGGTATAGCCACTACCCACTTGGACACGTAGTCTACTACCACTAGGATGTAAGGATTTTCAAAAGAATTAGGAAAGCGTCCCATGAAATCTATGCCCCAAACATCAAATGGCTTTACAATAAGTATTAGGTTTAAGGGCATCATATGTCTCCGTCCTAGACTACTTATCTTTGACACCATACACATGTTGTGTAGTAAGCATGTGCATCCTTAAAGATGGTAGGCCAATAAAAACCACAATGCAAAATTTTTCTAGCTATCTTTCTCAAGTTAAAATGGACCCCACATGCATAATTATGAAAAAGGAGATGATTTGATTATGTTCACTATTTCATATGCATCTCCTAATCACCTGATCAGGACAGTACTTGAATAAGTACAGTTTGTCCCAAGTGAAATATCTAACCTTGGTCAAAAATCTCTTTTTATCTTGTTTGGTCCAATGATTAGGCATTTGTTTTGTAACAAGATAATTAGCAATATCACCATACCAAGGCAACTAGGAAATATGCAATAAGTGTTCATCCGGGAAGGATTCAATTATAGGCACGTGATTGCTAATATGCTCCACCACTAGTCTGGATAAGTGGTCTACTATAATATTTTTGGCACCTATCTTATCCTAAATTTCTAAGTCAAACTCTTATAGCAGTAGTCTTCAATGGATCAACCTAGGTTTTGCATCCTCTTTAGAAAGGAGGTACTTTAAAGCTGCGTGATCTGAGTACACTATAACTTTAGACCCAACAAGTAAGGTCTAAACTTATCCAAAGCAAACACTATGGCTAGCAACACTTTCTCTATGGCTGAATAATTGAGTTGCACATCATTTAGTATTTTACTAGTGTAATATATGACATGGGTAAGTTTATTGATGCATTGCCCCAAAACAGCTCCAATGGTATAATTTGACGCATCACACATATTCTCAAATGGTGCATTCCAACATGGTGGTCGGATAATGGATGCAAAAGTTAACATGGCCTTGAGTCACACAAATACTTTCTCACAATTCTCATAAAAGTAAAAAATGGCTTCCTTTGTAAATAAATTACAGAGGGGCTTAGAAATTTTGCTAAAATCCTTGATGAAGCATTTGTAAAAGCTAGCATGTCTTAAAAAGGAGCAAATTTATCTCACTATCCTTGGTGGGGGAAGGTTGTTTATTAAAACCACTTTTGCCTCATCGACTTTTATCCCATTGGGTGATATTATGTGGCCTAAAACTATCCCACTTTGTACCATAAAATGGCACTTTTTCTAGTTTAAAACAAGACTTTTCTCTTGACATCTTGTTAGAACTAACTTTAATGGTACATGAACTCATCAAATAATGACCAAATATTGAGAAGTCATCCATAAACACATCAAGAAACATTTATATCATATCAAAGAAAATGCTCAAAATACACCTTTGAATTGTAGCTGAAGCATTACAAAGCCCAAAAGGCATACGTCGATATGAGAAGGTTCCCAAGGGTAGGTGAAGATGGTCTTCTCCTAATCCTCTAGTGCTATAAGAATCTGGTTATAATGAGAATATCCATCCAGAAAATAGTAATAGCTATGTCCGACTAGCCTCTCTAGCATTTGATCAATGAAGGGTAGAGAAAAGTGATCTTTTCTCGTGATCACGTTCAATTTTCAATATTCGATGCAAGCTCTCCACCCAGTGGTCATGTAGGTGGGTACTAACTCATTATCCTCATTTTTTACTACCCTGATCCCAAATTTCTTGGGTACAACCTGAATGGGGCTAACACAAGTACTGTCATATCAAATATATAATGCCAACATCTAAAACCTTTAAGGCTTCATCTCTAACTACATCCTTCATGTGGGGATTAAGTCATCTTTGAGTTTCTCTAGAAGGTTTTGCATTTTCTAGTATGTGTATCCTATGCATGCAGACGGTTGGACAAATCCCTTTTATGTCTACTATCGTCCACCCTAGAGCAGTTTTATGATCCTTAAGGACATCTAAAGCTTACCCTTTTGTTCATTATTTTAATCTAATACTATTATCATAGGTAAGGTTTCATCTGGGCCTAGGTATGAATATTTCAAGTTGTCAGGCAAGGGTTTTAGGTCCTTAGATGGTGGTTGCTCTATTGAGGGTATGAGGACAGATTTAGAAGGTGGGAGTGCTTCCACATAAGGAACCCACTTGGAGGTTTCCATGATTGGAACAGCCTCCAAAAGTTTATTTACCTCCTCAATAGACTTGCCTATATCAAATTCTTCATTAAAGTGCATGAGATAAGCCTTTAGTGGGTCAGAGATGGACAATGGTGGATGAATGTCATTACTTAGACTTTGATCAAATTGACATTGCAAGAATCATCAAGGTCTAAATCATGTTGATCTGCATTAAAGACATTTAGCTTAACTTTCAAGTTGTGGAATGACAATTTCATTACACCATTTCTACAGTTAATAATGGCATTGGATGTTACTAAGAATGGATGTCCAAGTATGACCAAAATTTGATTGCCGAAATCAGATATAGGTTGGGTGTCCAATATAATGGAATCAACTAGGTAATAGAATTGGTCCTCCTATATCATGACATCTTCAACCAATCCATGGGTATCTTGATAGATCTATCCTTTAATTGCAGTGTGGTAGTGGTTGGTTTTAACATATTGAGTCTTAGTTGCTCATAGATAGAGTATGGAAATAAGTTAACACTCGCCCCTAGGTTAAGTAATGCCCTATCTATGACATGATCTCCAATAATGTAGGAAATGGTAAAACACCCTAGGTCTTTAAACTTCAGTGGGGTCTTGTGTTGAATCAAAGAGATTACCTACTCGGTGAGGAAAGCTTTCTTTTTCTTGTGCTGAGCTCTTTAAGAACTTGGCATAGGTGGGCATGTCTTTAATTGCATTGAGTAATGGAATAATGATTTGGACATGTTTAAATACCTCCATTACCTCATTGAAGTTTATTCCTTTTCTAGCCTTGTTTAGTAATTGAGGAAAAGGGGCTTCAGGCACATAGGGGGCCTCCACTATAGGTTCTATAGGGTGTTTCTATCTTTTCTCTCTTTCTTGTGTTCCAGTTGTGTCTTTCTCCTCTGCAGTTTCCTTAGCCTGCCCTACTTTGTTACCGATCTGATGATCATTCCTAAGGGTGGTTTATAGACTTGGATTGCTCATGAATGTTAAGGTTTTGAGAACTTGATCCCTATCTCAAATTGGCCCTTTGGGTTATGGATGGGTTGACTAGGGAACTGACCCTTCCTTTATTATGTAGTTCAGCTGACAATTGGCTTACTTGCATATCCAACATAGCTATGGCTTGAGAGCTAACATGGGATAAATGTCTACTATCATTTTGCAACTAGTGTAAGGCCTTTTTAGTGTTGTTATTACCTTTTAAAAAAATTTCAAGCATGGTGTGGATGTTTTCCTCTAAAGATGGTTTTTGTTGCTGAGGTTGTTGGAAGCCAAGTGGCTACTGGGGAACTTTAGCTTTATGAGGAAAGTTTTAGGTAGAGGGTTCATAGATGGTCCCTCTTGGTAGTTATTCTTTGATCAGGAAAAGTTGGGATGCCTAGCCCATCCAAGGTTGTAGGTCTTAAAATATGGGTTGTTACTAGGTTGGTTATGTATTCAATGCATTCACTTGATCAACAAGATAGTTGCTTAGCACTCTATTGGATGGACAAGACGTGGTTATATGGGCAGGGTTAGAACATATGGCACAAACCTCTTGTGGAGGTTTAAGGGATGAGGTAGCCATAAAGGATTGAAACATACTTTCAAGTTTGTCTACTCTACTATCAAACTTGTCCAATCTTGTTAGTACAGAATCGAGTTTATGGGATAAATTAGTATGCACTCATTTCTCATAGAGACTCCCTCTCTTGGTGGGCTGGTTGTTTCTCTCTCTTCTATTTGAATAATCCCATTGTTGGTAATTTATGTGCTAGAGTCTATAAAAACTCCCAAGTCTCACTCTCATCCTTAGCAAGAGGATTTTTCCACTTACTTCATATATCATTTGTTTATTTTGAGGCATCAATGCCTCATAGAAGTATTGAACTTGCTACCATTTTTCAAATCCATGATGTGGGCATTTTTGCAGTTGTTCATTCCATCATTTCCAACATTCATAGTATTGTTCATCATCCCTTTATTAGAAATTAATAATTTCACAACGCAAGGCATTTGTTTTATGAGCAAGGAAGAACTTGCCCAAAAACTTTATAGACAATTGGTCCACGTATTGATGGAAACTACCTGCAAGGAATTAAGCTATGATTTAGATTTAGCTTTATCCTTGAGAGAGACTGAAATAGCATAAGCCTTAAAGAATCGTCCAAAACATTTTAGAAACTAAATGTGGCACAAATATCAAGGAACTCCTCGATATCTAGGTAAGGGTCTTCTCAGTCTTGACCATAAAAAGTGGGGAGCAATTGCATGACTCCTGGCTTTAACTCAAAGTAGTCTGCATTTGTAGGAGCTAAAGCTATGTGGGGTGGGCAACCAGTTGTAGTGGCCTGATGCTCAACTTCTATTGATTGTTTAGCCACGGGGATAGGAACTTGGTTTCTTTCCCCTTGTCTTAGGTTGCATTGAATCTCTAGGTTGAAAGGTGTTAGCTCTAGGTTCTAAGATCAATGCCCTTGCATAAACTATGCTATACTAAATGCCCTAATCTAAATGCTGAATCTAACTCTATGTGATGTATAATCAAATCCTAGGAAGCACTAATCGAGTAGTGTTTTAATTATCTTTGCTTAGTACATAGGTCGTGGCTTCTTAGACCTAAATATATATAACTCTTCCTTTTGTCCAAATTTTACTACTACTTACCAGTTAGGTTCTTCTTAAAAGTGATTAATACAATCCTCAAGTTAGGAGGCATTTAGACCTCAACTAATGTCAATAGAAGGTGTGGGAAAATCACTTGAATTTAAAGACACCTATTATAACCACAATGCTCAGAAGTCATTGGAGTGACAATAGATCACATCCTTCTTAAAGGGTCCTATGAGCTTGATACCTTAAGTCTTTTTCTACTTGATTTTAAATTAATATTAGAGGGTTGAAATCATGGCATATAAGGATATTGCTTGATTCCTAGGTGGGCCAAGGAGCTAGTTATGAAATTCAGTCCTTATCTTATAAGGGTTCTTGTGGGGCACTTACTGGCATTAATTCCATTTCACCATAAAGCTGTAAATATGCAATGCAATACATAAACAAACTAGTGCAACCTATATGCTATCCAATCAAGTTATATAGGTGCTCTACTGCAACAATCCTAAATAAAGATGCAACAATTATCAATGAATGGTCCTAATCTAAATGAATTATATTATCATCCAAATGCAAATTATACTAAATGCAAATTATCCTAAAAATTAAAACTTGAGTGAGAGATACTTATAGTGAGGGGTCCGATAATGATCAAGTGTGGCCACCATACCCCACACTTGCCCTTTATTATTACAACCCTTTTAAAATTAAATAATTAAGAAATTGCGATTGGCAATTGGCCTCACTACTAATTTCATTCAAATCCTAATCTAGGAAAGTAATAAAACCTAATCTATGATGATGAAGCCATGGCCCATAGGTTTGTTGCCACTCCTTAGCCTATTTCCTCACACAAAAATCAAAGAAATATGGTCAATATAAGAAAAATAGGAACAAATGCAAAAAGTATGCAAAAATTATCCAAAAACCCTAATCTAATGCACCCTAAACCTAGACTAGAGGAAAATAACCTAAGTATGGAACACTACATAATTTGTTACAACTCCTCGACAATGTAATAACCCCAATTTTTATGAATATAATCGAATTATTAAAAATTAAATGTTGAAATTTTAAAAGTGACTCTAGAACTTTGAGTTATAGGAAAATTCATTTTTATAAAAATAAAATCAAGACTTAAAACTTGGATATTTGTAATGTACTCAAAAAACCGAGCAGAATGACTGTAAGTACGTCAAATTCTAAGTCCGAATGAAAAATCCTTATTTTCTCCATTTTTATGAATAAAAGGGTAAAATGGTTGAGACCTAAGACATCAAAATTTGGAATGTACTCAGAAAACTGATTGAAATGACACTAAGTAGGCTCAATTCCGAGTTCATAGGAATAAACCCTATTTTCTCCATTTTTTGGAATTGAAAGGGCAAATGGGTCTTTTCACAACTATGTGGGGCCCACAAGTGGGCCAACAGTCTAGAAGACCACCATCATGAGTCAAACGACTACCACCTACTAGTGGAGAAGGAGGTGGTAGTGGGAATCCAATGACAATTTAATAATAAAAAGAAATGAAACATAATTATGACATGTAATCATGGAAAATTCAAAAATCCCTATAAATAGCCCATAAAATTTCCAAAAATTTTCCTAATGCTTTATAGAAGTCCCCTATAATACCCCAAATCCCAGCTCAAAAGTCTCCTTCCATCTTCCCATTTCTCTCTTTCTTTGTGGGCGTGTCCCCAAATGTACCAAGGCAGATGACCCCTTGTCTACATCGGGAGAGTCTAGGGACACGTCGTCCTTGATGAACCAAGGTTTTCGCCTGGGAAACCCTATTATCCATTGAATTATGGACCTCCTTTCAGGAGATTAACCATTAGATTTGGTTAGACAAGGATGATCTACAAAATGATCCATCAGTGGGATCATTAGAAAAATCAAAACGAATGTCAACTTCGATGCTGGTTACCATCTTCGACATGTTCTTCAGTTATTCCAGAAAATCTAGTTGAAAAAATCACATCTTGAGCCATTGGATCTCTTCACAGAGAGGGTATTTATAGAAGCCCTATGTTATTTCTCCATTTTCGACAATGGAAACTGAATAATCAAATGCCTGTATATTTTTTGACAAAGCTTGGGTTTCTTGAAGAAATTATTTCCTTCTCCAGTGAAATTCATTCCCCGGACCAGCTTGGTAGGTGGCATCTCCCTCTTCTCCTTTCATTCTGGCATTTACTTGATGTTTTCTAGCCTCTAGAGATCTTCCCTAGCCGTTGATCCATCAAAAATGATGGATCGGGCATGGAGGGTTCAGATCTCCTCATTTTCTAGCTCAGACACAAATCCTGAGTTGTTGGATGAGTTCTTAAGAATTGAGAGATCTCAAGAAAGGTTGATCCAACGGTCTAGATCAAACCGTCTCAACCGATCTCAATAGATTGGATCCCAGAATGGTGGAGCAGAATGTAAGCAGGCTGTTGGCCGTCCTCACACCCGCTAAGCCTAGATTAGATCTGAGCAGTCCAATTTTTTAACTAAGAGCTTATTTCTTCAATTAAGAGCTCATTTTAGATATGATTTTAGATCTGAAAACACTGATGCATTTCTTATGTTATGTAAAATCTATTGGAAGCATGAGATTTATGTTTCTGATTGCATTTATGTTAAATAATTGCTAAAATCTGTTATTACAATCTTAGATCATGCCTAAGATGATCTTAAAATGTAAATTTAATCCGATGGAAGGATCCAAGACACCCAAAAAACTTAGGAACAACAATCATAGTAAGATTTATGGACATCTGGATCAAAGAATTAAGCTATTAAAGATTGGATCAATCTAGACCCTTAAAAATGTATGAAATGTTAAAATTTTGATTCAGATCTTATTTTAAGTCCAAATTTAAATCTGAAAGCACTAATTAATTCCTCATGTTATGTAAAATATTATGGAATCATGATAATTATGTTTTTAATTATATTTATGTAAATTATTTGTTAAAATCTATAGTAACAACCTTGGATCATGATCAAGATGATCTCAAAATAGAGATCGAAACCGATGAATGGGTTCAGGAGGTCTCAATATTAGCTGTTAAAATTGTTTGAAATCTTAAAATTCTAATTCTAATCTCAATTTAACTCCAAATTGAGACTGAAAAGTTGGATTGAAGTCCTCTTGATGAGGAGAACCTTCTAAACCACTAAAATCATAAGTTTAATTCATTAAAATTTTTGTTTTTAAGGAGATAAGGGTACTAACATCCTTGATCTACAAGATTTGGGATGATCATACCATTCAAATAATTTTGGATGATGATATAATAACTTAAATTAATGGGTTGGAAGTAATTAAATTGGCAGATCTTAAGATCTTGACCATCAAAAGTAGTAAAATTAATAAAAACACATGAGATCTTCTTGATCAGTTTATCAAGGATGATCAGACACTATGAATAAGTGAGGATGATGATCTTATGATAAGAACATAGGAAATGAATGGCTTGATGATGATAATTTGGGATAGATTAAGATCTATACCCTTAAATTGGCTAAAATGGCTTAAGATCTTCTTGATCGGTTAGATCAAGAAGGATCAAATCATGTGATAAGATGATATTAATGATCTAGTGATGAGATCACTTTGAGAAAATGAGTAGATCTGATAAAAATAAAAGATTGAGATCTAAATCCTAAATAGGATGAAAGATGACCATTGGATCATGATGATATGCTAATTGTGTTTATTTGAATTATTAATGTTATTGTAAATGCCTTTTATTGCTTAGTAGATTTAATAGTTAGATTTAACTCCAATGCCAGTCAGTAAGGGAGAAGTGGAAAATGATTTTATTATTTCTTTCTTACAAATGAATATGCATTTGTAAATTAGTTTGTGAGGAAGAAATGAAAATTATCTCTAGCTTCTTAAAATATAGTAACCCTTGCGTCAGGCGCCAACTAGGAAAGGTGAAGCTGAAGATGATTTTGTTATTTCTTTTCTATTTGCAAATGAATATGCATTTGTATATTAGTTTGTAAGGAATAAATGAAAATCATTTTCAGCTTCTTAAAACTATGGCAACCCTAACATGACATGAATCAAAAACTGACATTCCCTCGAGCTAGGGTGTTCCCTATAAGTGACGAGCTACATCAGATCCCAGGTATGGCGAAAAATAGGCAAGGGTTGCTAGGGCGTTCTCCCAGAAGTGACGCACTACATCAGATCTCGGGTGTAGTGAAAAATGGGCAAGGGTTGCTAAAGCGTCCCCTCCGAAGTGACAAGCTGCATAAGAACCTAGGTGCAGTGAAAAGTGGACATGGGTTCATGCCATGGAGGTCGACAAAAGCGATAGCAAGTAGGATATCTCCAGAGCATAATATTTGTATTGCCATATGGAATATAGGGACATTGGCAGGTAAGAGTTTAGAGTTAGTAGACGCGATGAAATGTAGGAGAGTCAACATCACTTCTATCTAAGAAATCAAGTGGAAAGGGGCTAAAGCTAGAGAAATAGATGGGTATAAATTATGGTATGTAGGAAAGAAAAATAACAAAAATGGCGTAGGAATAATAGTGGATAAGGAATTAAAGGATAAAGTTGTGGACATTAAAAGAATCAGTGATAGAATTATAATAATAAAAATTGTTCTAAGAGAGTAGATTATAAATGTTATAAGTGCATATGCTCCACAAGTAGGGTTACAAGATATAATTAAGAGACAGTTTTGGGAAGATATGGAGGGAGTCATACAAGAAATTCCCAACATTGAGGGGATATTTATAGGAGCAAACTTAAATGGCCATGTAGGAAAAGATAAGGAAGGATATGATAGAATACACAGAGGGTATGGTATCGGTTAACGAAATGAGATGGGGGAGAATATACTTAATTTTGTTTTGTCATATAACCTGGCCATTGCAAATACACTCTTTAAGAAGAGGGATGAACACTTAATAACCTTTAAAAGTGGACTTCATAAAAGCCAAATAGACTTTTTTCAACTTAGGAATAATGAATGATCTATGTGTAAGGATTGTAAGGTGATACCTGGTAAGGGTTTAACCTCACAACATAGGTTAATGGTTATGAATATCCATATCAAAAGATGGGGGAAAAGAAATGAACTTAATATGCATCCAAAAACTGAGTGGTGGAGCTTAAAAAGAGAGAAAATAACCTCATTCAAAAATAAGTTGATGGTAGAAGGAAACTAGAACTATGAAACAGAAGTAAGTACCATGTGGACTAATATGGCTGAGTCCATTAAGAAAGTGGCAAAAGATGTCTTCGGAGTATCTAAAGGTAAAAGGATATTATTAAAAGAAACATGGTGGTGGAGTGAAATAGTGCAAAAAGTTATTAAAGAATAATAGATGTATTTTAAAGCATGGTAGAAGACTAAAAATAATGAAAACTATGAACAATATAAGAATGCTAAGAGGATTTCTAAGAGAATAGTAAGTGAGGCTAAACTTAAAGCATATGATGAACTCTATAATAGACTAAAAACAAGAGAAGGTGAGAAAGATGTGTTTAAACTTGCTTTAGAATACCTAAAGTGAAAGAGGCCTTGAAAAAGATGAAATCAGGAAAGGCCAAGGGGCCCGATGCTATACTAATAGAGGTTTAGAAGCATGTGGGAGATATTGGGGTAGTTTGGTTGACCAAGTTGTTTAACAAGATTATAAAATAAAGAAAATTCCTGATGAGTGGAGGAAAAGCTCTATTGTACCAAGTTATAAGAATAAAGGAGACATACAGAGTTGAACTAATTATCAAGGGATCAAACTTATGAGCCACACTATGAAACTTTTATAAAGAGTGATTGAGAAGAGGTTACAACATAAAATAAGTGTATCAGAGAATCAGTTTGGTTTCATGCCTGGGAGGTCTGCCATGGAAGCTATTTTCTTACTAAGACAATTACTAGAGAAATATAGGGAGAGGAGGAAAGACCTCCATATGGTCTTTATCGACTTAGAGAAAGCTTATGATAGAGTCCCTAGAGAGTTAATATGGAGGGTGTTGGGCAATAAAGGGGTTTCGTAGGGGTATATAGATATAATTAAAGATATGTATGAGGGAGCAGTAACAAATGTTAAGATCACTAGTGGTGAGACTGGTGATTTTCCTATCACTATAGGATTGCACCAAGGATCAACATTGTGCCCATACCTTTTCACATTGGTTATGGATGAGTTAACAAAACATCTACATGAGGAGATTCCCTGGTGCATGCTCTTTACAAAAGATATAGTCTTACTTGATGAGACAAGAGAGGGTATAAACATAAAGCTAGAGTTATTTAGACAAGCATTAGAATCTAAAGGATTTAAAATTAGCCGAACTAAGACAGAATATATGGAATGTAATTTAGCAAGGAGATGAGTAGGAGTGGAACACCAGTCAATGATTCATGAGAGTGGAGAGATTAAGAGGGAGGTTACTTAGAGAATCCAAGCGGGTTGGAACAAATGGAGATGTGCATCAGAATTTTTGTTGGCGGGTGCCACTCAAACTTAAAGGAAAATTCTAAGGATGGCCATAAGGCCAGCCATGCTCTATGGATCAGAGTGTTGGGCAGTTAAGGAACATCATGCTCATAAGATGAACATCGCAGAAATGAGGATGTTGAGATGGATGAGTGGTAAGAAAAGAAAGGATAGAATTAGAAATAAAAATATTAGAGGAAATTTAGGGGTAGCACCAATAGGTAACAAGATGAGGGAGATTAGACTTAGATGGTTTGGACATGTTCAAAGGAGACCAACAACGACACCAATTAGAAGGAGTGAGGCAATAAGGGCAAAGGGAAGGCCCAAAAGAACGTGGATAGAAGTGGTGAGGAAAGATTTAAAAACTTGGGACTAAATGTAGCCATGGTACTTAATAGAGAGGAATGGAGGTATAAGATTCATGTGGCCGACCCTAATTGGGATAAGCTCTTGATGATGATGAGATTTAATTGTTAGATTTATTTATTTATTTATTTCTGCTTTAATGTTCATATTATGTAAATTACATGGAAAATGTAATTAATGAAATATAGATATAAATGGACATTCACAAAGGACATTGACTTAAGCATAGTTAAGGACTATAGTTAGTAGGATAACATAAGGATTATCAAATCCTTGGCCCAAATTAGGAGAATAATAAACCCCATGAATGACATTTTAAAATTTTAAGGATTTAATTAAAATCAATTAGAAAGAGTACTTAGGGTTAAAATGCTCATAGGAACCTTGTTAAAGGTTGAGCTAGTGCCACCCTAGTGGACTTTGAACATTGTGGTTATAGAGGGTATACAAGAGCCAAGTGCTTTTCCTTTGCCTTCCATTGACATAAGTTGAGGTCTAAACACTTCCTTACATGAGGGTTGTATTAACCACTCTTTGAGCAAACTTTAACTAGTAAGCATTGGTCAATTTTGACATAAGGAGGAGCAGTCTAGACTTAGGATGAAATAAGCTATCTTCAACTAGTAAAACACTAACCGGTTGAATAGTAATAATAAGATCATAAAAGGTTAGTAAAATATCTAATCTTAATAAAAATGGTAAGTAAGATAATCAAGATCAAATAAGATCCATAAGCAGATCTTGAATGATCAAGAACAATAAGAATCATAGCAATGTATTGTACTTAACATGCATGTTTATTAGTATGTATGTTGTAGATCAAATCTAGATAATTAGATTAGATAATCCAAACCCTTGATCAAATATGCTTCAAGGAGGAGAACCAGGATCATCCTCCTTAGGGATGATCAAAAAACGGAACTTAGATCAAATAAGAACTCGATGATAGAAGATATAGGTCCATGATCTTTATCAACAAGTATAAATTGTTGATCAAAGGATCTATGAAAAATCAAGATCAAAGAGATGGACACATAAGGACTTAGAGATAGAAAATACTTAGATTAGAAGATCATTCTAACCGTCAGATCTATTGATCAATAGGATAAAATACTATCTGAGAAAGATAGATTGTATGGATGATAGGAACACAAGACATATATAGATCCTATATATCAAAGGACAAAATTAGTTAAGGAATATAAATATGAGATTATCTAAGTTGTTTAGATAATGACATTATGTATGTATTTACAGATTACATACGTCAATCATGGAAGATCTGAAGGGATGGATCACTACATGAATGTAGGTGGAACTTTAAGAATACAAGACCTATGGTCTGTGGAATTGTTGGTATACATAAGCATTATAATGCTTAAGGATGATAATATGATTAGTTACATTTGAATAATAATTCATGTATATGAGATAGAAATAACTATTGAAATTAGATTGAATACATAATAAATACTTGGGTGTCATTTATGATTACCCCTAAACTTAGATAAGAACATAATAATAATGGATATCATTTGTATCAAATGAGTATCCTTACACTTAATAACATTTGTTATATGAATACCAAATTATAGGAAATGGGGATCATTTACAATAAATGATTAATTCCTAAACTTATATGAACATGGGTATCATTCATTGTAAATGAGGATCCCTAAATTTAGAAATGAAATTATATCCTTAGTATGAGGATATTGAATATGAGGATGATAATATAAACAGACAGATAATCTGAGATGTACAAGAAGTATTTTAGATACAAGCATGAAGGCTTGTGATTTTGTTTTAAGTAGGCATAAGCCTGGGGAAGCTATGCTAGGGAAGTTATGAGTGTTTGGCCACCCGCTTCCCCAAATTTGATGATATTATGATACTTTGCCCAAAGAGAGGCTAAAAGTCGGGTGGGGCAATTATGGGAAGGCCCCACTATGAAAGTCCTATCTCCCTATACAAGTAGTGACACATTATTTTCTACCATGGTATTAGTGGTGAATAGGGCAGTTATCCGAGTGCGCTAGTATGGATTAGACTGCAGCATAGTAGTCCTTTGAGTATTTTGCATTATGATGCATGGCATAGCGAGATTCTGATACTACCCTAACGAGGGAGTAATTTTCCAGCAAGATTTTGAATGATTTTATCAACTCAGTGTGTTTGAATATGATTATTGATGTTTGAGATATTGACTATTTTTCACGGTTTTTGACAGTATATATATACATACAATATAGTGGCGAGTGGTATGGAATTATCATAGTAGATGATACATGATAAATTTTATGATAGATCATATATGGTATGGTTCATGGAAATTGCATGATGTTACTCATATGGAATATGATGAACTTGAATACTGCACTTTTGAATTATACGATTCCATATGTTCTTGAATCCCCTACCAAGCATAGCTTGCTGAGATATTGTAAATATTTGAATATTTACAATATTTTAGATATAGAAAGGAAGGACTGAAGGGATATGACAAGGGAATATGAAGACCATACTGTTGATCAAGACTATGTACATTTGTGAAAGGATTGTATTGTATTTTGATTTGTGTATTTTGGACATAAGATGTAATAAAGGGGCTGTATATGTGAACCACTGGATCGATCTTGCAATTTTAATAAAATGAGTTTCTTTGGAAACATATGTTGTACACAAAATTTTGTATGTATATGTGTGTGAGATGTGGCATTTAGGTTTTCTGAAAATAATTTCAAAGAATTTTTTTTTTGTTGCTTAAGATTTCGAAACATTTGCAAAATTGGTCGACCATGATTTGAAATTAAATAACGAAAATGTATTTCAAAAACCCGGGTTGCACAGGCAACGGTGCCAAAACTTGTTGTTGTTTTAAATAAACTTGCAAGCGCACGAATCATTTGTAATATAATACGGTAGTAAGGTTGATCCTAAGAGAAATGAACTATTGTGATGCTAATGGTGCCTAATTTAAACTATCTAACCTAACAAAAGTTCAAGTGATTTTTGTCCTAAATTAAGAATATAAATGAAAACATGAAATTGGAAACTAAGAAGAAGCAAGAAACATGCTAAATGGAAAACTCTACTAAAACATGCACTTTCTAAAATTAAAAACTTCTAATTTTATCACTTTCCTATTTAACAACTTTCATAAAGTGAAACTTTTCTAAAATACAATTTAATAACTTTCCTAAATGTGAAATTAACAACTAGTCTTATGGAAACATGCTTTAACAAACTACTTTCCTAATCATGCAGAACTAAGAAAAGTAAGCAACCAAATCAACTATTTTAAAAGGTATGACAAATTTAATTACTTTCCTACTAACTAAGATGTAAAATAATAAAATCTAACTACAACCAAACTAGAAAAATAAATGAAAGCAATTTCTAACAACAATGAAAGAAAAACTACCCAATTAACATACATGTAACCATAGAATGGTATGCATGATTGATTGGATAAGAGTGGATTTAATCAACTACTTTGGAGACCTAACCATGCAATCTATTTCTAACATTAACTAAGCTAGCTAACAATCTTATTGGGCTCTTGAAACATCAAGTGAACAACATTATATTATGATGGAAATTAACTTACAACATTCATGCAAAGAAATTCCAACAGTAAGGTAATTGAAACATTCAATGAGTATGACATGCAAAATATGAAATTAATCACTTCTAGTGCATTCAAACATTCAAGAAAAAACTTCATTTACTACTGGACACAAACATGAATTGAAAATTCCAACTAATCTCATCGAATCACATCCAAAAAGTCATCAACTTAATACTCCATACATGTAGTCCATATCTCACACTTAAATGCTATCACAATGATGTTCACTTAATCTCAATCAATCCCTAATTACAAGACAAATTCTTCTTCAACTGTTCCAATATTCACTCATGGACAAGTATGCTTGAAATCAAGGGAAAATTCCATGCAAAACTAAGACAACAACCAATGGAACTTAAGCAACTAAAGCTAGAAAATCAAGAGGGTTGAAAGAGGATAAATATGCAATGAAAGATAAAGAACAAAACTAGATTCAAGACGACTTCCCTTAGCTGTCACTCCAAAGGAAAGCCAAACTTGAATCTTAGTTTAAAAGCAAGTAAAGCTAAAGGAAAACAAGGCAAACTAACATGGAAAGAAGTAAATTCCATCGAAGGCTAACCAACCTTCAAAGATGAATGAAAACCCCACAAATCATTGGTTGAACACTTGAAAAAGAAGCATAAACCTTGGAAGTTTGTAGTACCACCCAAAGACTTGACAAAACAACAAGAAAAGGCAGAAACAATGGGCTGGAAGGAAATGGGCATCTCCTTCCTATGGAGGAGATGTCTTTTCCTATGGTGAAAAGAGTGTGTATTTTGCTTGCTTTTTGGGTTGTTTTATAAAATTTGTCCTACTTTTTCTAGAGTAACCTACTACTAAGGTGTGGTGGGGATTAAAGAGTGTCAATTTGAATGCCTAGGATAGGGGAAAATGGTGGACATCAAATAGGAAAGTGGGGGGAGTAAGTTGGCTCTCTTAAGAACTGAGGTAAGTGGGAGACACAACCTTTTTAGGAAAGGGTGTTGTTTAGTTTTTTGCAACTGCAAGGGCTATTGTAGTGCACCATGTGCAAGTGTGGGTCAATCTCATAGGGACCCACTTTAAGAATTTAGAGTTTTAATAAAATTTAATTCTTCAAAAATTAACAAAAAGTCCAATCAAACTTCAAATATGTTTAATCAATGAAAATTATCTAAGTTCAACTCAAAAAGATAGAAATTTAACCATAAAAATAAGAAAAAGTCAATTCTCTAGATTGATTATCATCAAATTCTAGATCCGATCTCTTAAACTTCAATCAAACTTCATCAGTATCTTTTTGGTGCCTTTAATTAATGATCCATTCGAAGGATTAGGAAGATTCTCAATAATTGCAAAGATTTGGTCGAGCTATGAAATTTGAGTTTTAATGACTTAGATTTGATTTTTGATTCTTAGATTGAAGATCAGGAATGATAAACATACTTGGAAGTGTCCTAAGAACAAGATCTAAAGAGGAATTAAAATTTTGATATGAAACAATTGAAGAAATAAAAGATCTTGTTTGTCAAAGTAGAATCGTTGATCTAATTATGCTTGAATAAAACAGAGTCAGATTAAATAGTTCCTAGATTAAGTGAGAACAACACAGAATACAGATACAAAACATGAATGAAACAGAATGCATATAAGAACAGTAACAAGACAAAAAATGTATTTAAAAATTTTACACTAAGGGAAAAAATGGAATTTTTCCTAAAAGTTCCTTAAATTTCCTGTTAAATATAGAGGAAGAAGAAGACTTTGCTAGAGAAGATGTAGGTGCAGATGCCGGTAATTGAAGAACTAGGCTGGAGCAGTGATGAAAAATAGAGGGGACGACCCATGGAGCGGTAATGGAGGAGGGAGCATAGATTGGTAGAGGAGGAGCAATTGATTTAGCCGATGCTGGTGGGACTGGGTAACCGTCAAAGTTGTTTTGCCTAGCCTATGCATGTCGAGTTGCCGGTGCAGTGGATCACAGAGCAAACGATGCTAGGCTAGAGAACTAGGGTACGGGAGGTTGGCAGAGAAACTGGGAAGCATCCAATGCTGTGGATTTGGTGTGAATAGTGGATAAATAGAAGTGTGACTGGGTGATGATGCGATGCGGTGGAGCTTGGAACGGGAACACGGGAACGATGAGAGAAAGGTAGAAATAAAAAGGAATATAAAAAATTCGAGTGGCTGAAGCTGAAGCAGCTACTTTTGAAGTAACAGAAAGAAAAGCAACGATTGGAGTGGGAGAGTCAGGGTCGAAAAGAGGATTCCTTGAATAGAGGTGGGATTGGGAAAGGGGGAATATGAGAAGTGCTGGGCAAGCCAACCACTGAATAGAGTAGATGAAGACAGAGTCTAGTGCAGGAATTAATAAGGGCAAGAGAGAGGGGTGAGCATATAGAAGAGAAGAGAAGAAAGGTGGGAGATTGAGGTAAGGCTAGAATGTGGTTTCCTATCGAAAACCAAGAAGGAAAAAAATAAATTGGGCAGTGGATGCATGACGAATAGTGAGGAAACATGGGTAGATGATGCATGGAGAATAAAGGGGCTTGGTCATCATCGTGGGAGTGAAGAGGATGATGGGAAGATTGGTGCGGTAAATAAGGTATGGGTAATAAATAAATAAAACAAAAAAGAGCGAGAGCTAGAGATTTAGAAAAAGAATAGAATGATGATAAAATAGAACAAAAAAAGAAAAAGAAAAAAAAACAATGAAAAGGAATAATGACCACTCAAAGAAAAATAAAATGAAAACTAAAAAGAACCCCTCTTTCTGGCACCCATCAATTCCCTCATATATTGCTTTCCCTCCTTCTAATTCTCTTCTCCCCCTCTTTCCTTTTCCATTCCTCACTACGGTTAAGAAGTTTCCAAGTTGGAAACTTTCTTTTCTTTTCTTTTCTTTTTTTTTTTCTATTTTGAAGGCTTTCTAAGTGATATCCTATTTAAAAAATCTACTCCATGAAAATCAATTCTTTTTAAAGTAATCATTCCATCTTGGCTGTTGTGCCTTGATAAGTAATCTCATCCATTAATTTGATCCAAGCCATTCAATGTTCTTTAGGATGATTTGTACCATTTAAATTCGATCTGAACTATCGAAGCCAAATTCTGGTTGATCTACAACATATTAGACTAGATTAGAGTCACCTAACCATACATTAAGCATCTGATTAACTCAGATGATCATCTAACCATTAATTTTGACATTTTACAGTTGGATGGTTAATTTGAGCTAAATTTCATATTTTATCTAAAAATCATCAAATTGATGGGTCAAATGATCTAATTAAATGCTAGACTAGGGTTTTTTTGGCCAAAATTAAACACCTAACACACCCCCAACTAGTATTTTACAAATCCCAAGCAAAACATGCGAAAAATCATTTCTCAAAAATCGATACAAGGTGCCACATTCTTAGGTACTCACAATTGCATTTAACATATGAACAAGCCCTTGAACCCCTAGGTTACCCCTAGTGGACAAGTTAGGCTTCATGAGGGTTTGGAGTGAATATACCTACAAAATTCAATAAGGTTAAGTCCCCTATTTTATCTCTGAGAATCTTCATTCATTAGCAATCTACTAGTTTTTCACGACTTAATGGAGAAGATTTGACAATTTTACACCTCATACACATATTAAAGACATTTTATTTGAGTTATTTCTTGGAGTACATGTGTGGATAGCCACATGAATCATGACTTTTAACTAGATATGCTTAAATTCCATTGAAAATATGTCTTGACCTCAAATCCTCATAGGTATACTCTTAAAAATGAAACTCTTAGATAAGGGTTTAAACATATTTCTCTCATTGTGTGACCGATTCCAACAAACTAATGGTTCACATAAATCTTTTAAATGCTCATGAGACAAAGGAAAGTGATCCCTATGAGTGGCTGTTATCACCAAAAATATTAGGAGTCTTTTACCTTAATTCCTTCTTTTTATCTTCTCTTTAAGGCAATGTTCCACCTGAGATCAATAGGTCTTTAACTAGGACAAAACGTAGGCTTACGACAGGTTCAGAAAAGAAGAGTATAAGGATTTCAAAGGTTCAAAATTGAGTAGAGGTCTTCAATGAATATTTGTGAGGACAACTTTTCTTTTTGGGTTGTACATGAAGTTAATTTCTCTTTCAATTTCAAATTTCTTTTTAGCTTCTTTAGAAGAAAGACATTTAATTTTTTCTTACTTCTTTGACTTTTTGTCCTATTTTTGAACCTTTTCTACTAACTCTACTCATTTTGAAAATGGGTAATGGATATTTATTTTACTAGCTTGTTCTAGGTTAAGGTAAATGGGGTTAAGAAAGAAAAGGCTTAATAATAGGCTCAAAAGAGCTAACTAGTGATATGATATACTGGGTAGCCTTTATATCTTTAGGCTAAGTAAGGATGGCCTATATTATTTTCTAAGTTTCCTAAAGCCTATCAAATTCAATAAATTTTCTGGAAATAAAGCTAATACTCCTATTTATTCTTGACGTTTAACCAAAACAAGGATAACGGAATCACACTAATTTATATACATTGAAGAAATTGTGGAATTATTTATAACTCTGTGAAAGAAGATAGTTTTAAAATATCACTAGGTTATAGGTCTCCACTAATTTTCCTTAGGGTCTCTAAGTCATATCTCTCTATTAGTCTTGACTATGTGCTGTGTGTAAATAGTTTTCAAAAATTAACTTTCATAAAATGCTTCAACACATGAATGATATGGAAAACTAATCATATGCATTCCCATTAAGAGGTGAAAACTGTGGAATTACTAAATTCTAAACATCCAGTTCTCATCATAGTAAGGGAACTCTACCTTAAAACTTTTTTATTTTTCTTTTTCTTTTTTAAAAAGAATCAAGAATACTCAAGAAAATTTAAAATCCCTATATGCATCTACACCCCCCAACCTAAATTAAACATTGCCCCTAGTGTTTGAAAACATAGGATCCTATATGAAAATTGAGTGATGTAGACTCTAAAACTGGGATGCCTCTCAGTAAGCGCTAAGTTTAACGTCTTTAGCTAGATGTTAACAATTGCATTTACAATGTGTAAGATATGCCTCCAATGGATCAAAGGTAGATAATGGTGGTAGAACTTGTGGAATTAAATCTTCAATCTTGTTGCAAGAGTCATCAAGATGTAATTGTTGATGGTTGGCATTGATTACATTGAACTCAACTTTTATATTGCCAAAGGATAATTGTAATACACCATTTCTACAATTTATGATTGCATTGGACGTCACTAAGAATGGATGTCCAAGAATCACTATGATCTGACTATTGGGGTTTGCTATAGGCTAGGTATCCAGGACAATGAAATCGACAAGGAAATAAAACTGGTCCACCTACATTAATACATCCTCAACCATACCACAAGGAATCTTAATTGATCTATCAGCTAATTGCAATGTGGTGTTGGTTGGATTAAGCTCACCAAGCCCTAGTTATGGCAACATATTAACATTAGACCCTAAGTCAAGTAATGCCCTATTTGTGACTTGATCTCCTATAATGCAAGAAATTGTAGGACATCCTAGGTCTTAAAATTTGGTGGGGTTTTTTGTTCATTAAAGAGCTCACCTCCTCGGTGAGGAAGGCTTTCTTTTGCACATTAAGCTTTCACTTTGTAGTGCAGAGCTCTTTAAGAAATTTGGCATGAGAAGGAATATCCTTTATAGCATTGAGTAATGAAATATTGATTTGTACATGTTTAAACACTTCCATTATCTCATTAAAATTTGTTCCTTTCTTAGCCTTGTTGAGTAATTGAGGGAATGAAGCTTTAGGCACATGTGGTGCCTCCACTATAGGCTTAGGAGTAGGATATGTCTGTTTAATCTCTTTCTCATTCGTTTTGGTTGCCTCTTTCTCCTCTGTAGTTTCCTTAGCCTACCCTACTTTGTTATCGATTTGATGATCACTCCTAAGGGTGGTTATAGACTTAGCATCCTCATGAGGGTTAAGGATTTGAGAACTTGACCCTATCTCAAATTGACCCTTAGGGTTGGGGATGGGTTGATTAGGGAACTGACCCTTTCCTCTATTATGTAGTTCAGCTGACAATTGGCTTACTAACATGTCTAGTTTGGCTATGGCTTGAGAGTTGACATTGGCTGACTATCTACTCTCATTTTGCAACTGGTGTAAGGGCTTTTGAATGTAATAATTATCTTTTGTAATGTTTTCAAGCATGGTATGGATGTTTTCCTTTGAAAATGGTTTCTTTTGTTGTTGAGGTTGTTGAAAGCCAGGTGACTGTTAGGGAACTGTAGTTCTAAGAGGAAAGTTTTGGACAGGGGAATTTACAGATGGTCCCCCTTGGTGGTTATTCTTTGACCAAGACAAATTGGGATGCCTAGCCCATCCAGGGTTGTTGGCCTCAAAATATGGGTCATTGCAAGTTAGAGATATGCATTCAATGCATTCGCTTGGTCAATAAGATAGTCATTTAGCGCTTTATTTGATGGACAAGACAAGGTGATATGGATTGGGTTAGAACATATAGCACAAACCTCTTATGGAGGTTTTGTAAAGATACGAGTATGCACCAGGAACTTCTAAACAACAATCTGGGAGAAAGAAAACACTAATCAACACTACTAATATTTTAGATTGATAAGAACATAAGACAATAATGGATTGTCCCATCATGTGCTCTCTAGCAGAGCTTCAATGGCTTCTAGACATACAAGAAAAACAACAGGAAAGAAGATCTACAAAGTAACGAAAATCTTCAATGCTTTATGAGAGGCCTATGGCATGCCAATTTATAGCCTTCTCCACCAATCAACTCATCAATTTGACCTTTCATCAGACCTCTATCATGATAGCTATAGAACAGTAATAAGAGTAGCTGCTAATCATTCAATGAGTAGCACTGCCCCAAACCCCCGTTATTCCTTCTTGTAACCATTGCAGTCCCTAATGACCTCATCAACACTAAGTTGGTCATACAAATCACATACCACTGTGGCACTCCAAGTGGTATCTCATTTAGGCGGGCATTGTTTTATAGCAACAGGTTTTTGGGATAAAGTAGTAGCCATAAAAGTTTCAAACATGGTTTCAAGTTTGTCCATTCTTCCACCTAATTTTTCAGCTATAGAGTCAAGTTCATGAGATAGATCAGTATGCACTCTTATTTCATAAGGACCTCTTTTTTAGTGGGCTAGTTGGTTCTTTCTCTCCTATTTGAATAATCCCATTGTTGAGAATTATTGACCATTGTCTGAAAGAACTCCCATTCCTCACTTTCATCCTTTAGCATGAGGGTCCCTCAACTTGTTGCATCTATCATTTGTCTATTTTGAGGTGTTAATGCCTCATAGAAGTATTGACCCTGCTG
Organism: Warburgia ugandensis; assembly: GCA_035236585.1. Lineage (NCBI taxonomy): Eukaryota > Viridiplantae > Streptophyta > Magnoliopsida > Canellales > Canellaceae > Warburgia > Warburgia ugandensis. The sequence continues at coordinate 28,149,601 of CP141132.1, read as the reverse complement.
TCATTTTTTAAATCCATGATGAGGGCATTTCTGTAATAGGTCATTCCATCATTCCCAACAATCGTAATATTATTCATCATCACCTTGTTGGAAATTGATAATTTCACAACGAAGGGCATTTGTTTTCTGAAAAGGGAAGAACTTGTTCAAAAGCTTCTTAGACTATTGGTCCCATGTATGTATGGAACCTACTTCCAAGGAATTAAACCATGACTTAGCTTTGTCCTTAAGTGAGAACGGGAATAACCTAAACCTAATAGAATCATTCAAAAAATTTTGAAACTTAAATATGGTACAAATATCAAGGAACTTCTTGATATGTAGGTAGGGTTCATCTTGGCCTCGACAATAAAAGTAGCGAGTAATTGAATGACTCCTGACTTTAACTTGGAGTGGTTGGCATTTATGGAAGGTAAAGTTATGCAGGATGGGGTATTAAGTTGTAGAGGAGCATAGAAATCTCTAATTATTTTGTGTTCAATCTCTGTTGGTGGTTCAGCCATGGGAATAGGATCTAGGTTTCTTTCCCCTTGTCTTTGGATGCATTGAATCTCTTAACTAAAGGTAGTAGCTCCAGGTTCTAAGATCAACACCATTCATAAACTAACTTAATCTAAAATGTCCTAATCTAAATGCTGATTCTAACTCTACGCGATGCACAAACAAATAGGCAAAGTCAAACAATGCTTGGGCTAATAAGCAATATTTTGACTTTTTTGAATTTGTGTGAGGACAATGCTTTTAAATTAGCCTAATCTAACGCTCCTTCTTTCTTTTAGATTTGACTATTGCTTACCATTTAGGTTTTGTGCAAGGTGGTTAATGCAATCCTCATGTAAGGAGGCATTTATACATTAATAACGTCAACAGAAGGCGTGGGAAAATCACTTGGATTTTAAAACACCCACTATAACTAGAGTGCTTAAAAGCCATTGGAGTGACAATATATTGCATCTTAGTAAGAGGGTCCTATGAGCATGTGATGGCCTTATAGGTCTCTTCTAATTGATTTTAGATTAATTTGAAAGGTTGGCAGGTGCTGCATTGCCTAATGTGACGAAGATCAGAGAGTGAGAGAGATAGAGATAAGAATGGATATAGAGAAGAAAGTCTAAGAGAGAAAATAGGAGAGGAGAAGAGGAATAGTCCTTTTGCCTCTCTCCGCATAAAGGAAGAGAAAAGGATTAGGAGGAGACAATGGGTGATGCAGCCAATCTTTTTTCCCTATGGTTGCCTCTATCTCGATTCTCCTCAGCAGAGACCCACCATTTTAGAAAGAAAAATCCCATCATTTACACTTTCCTCACACTCAAGATCTGCAAAATTCCATGTGCATATCCATCTTTTAAAGTGGAGCGAACATATCCCTTTGTTCCTTGATTATGTTCTAGCCCATTGATTCAATCCAAGCACCTCAGTACCCAATCTAGTTGATCTGCACCATACAAAACTTAATTAGATTCATCTTGTTCATACTTTAATCTCCTAATTAGCTCCTAATGATCATCTAACTATTAAATTTTACAAATCAACAGTTGGATGATTAAAGAGAACTAAAATGCTAATTTAAGCAAAAATTTGCAAAATTGATTGATTTGATGATCTATTTAAATTCTAAACTAGGGGCATTTTATCCAAAATTAAGCACTCAACACACCCCCTAACCAGCATTTTGCTAGTCCCTAGCAAAACATGCTATAACTCATTTTATTGAAAGTAATGCAAATTGCCATTTTTGTAGGTATTCATGGTTGCATTTAGCATATGCAATAAGCCTTTAAACCCTTAAGTTACCCTTAGTGGACAAGTTAGGCCTCATGAGGGCTTGTTAAGAATTTACCCACAAAATTCTTAAAAGACAGTTCTTGAATTTATATTTGAGACATTCCTTCTATCCATACCTGAATTACCACTTGAGCATGTTAATAAAAATGAATGAAAAATTCAAAACCCTACTCATATGTTGATGATATTTCATTTAGGCTCAGATCTCAAGGTTGTTGTGTGTGTACAGTCTACATGTACAATAGATCTTTTGTTTTTAAGTAGAGTACAACTCTTGAACTTCCTCTAAAATATATTTTGACCTCAATCCTCACTAATAGTCATGCACTCAGAAATAAAATCTCTCAGACAAAGATTCAACTCATATCTCTCTTATATATGAGTAGAATCAATAAAAACAAATTTATCTCTTATCTACTCATGAAAGAATGGAAGTTACTAAGGAGTTTTATTGATCCCTTGAGAAAGGATACCCTTACTAAGAACTTTAGAAATATTACACCTTAATTTCTATTCATTCATATCCTCATCAAGATTATATTCTTCCTAGAATCAATAGGTCTTCGATTGGGATGAAAAGTGGGCTTAGGACAAGGCACAAAGGAAAGGTTATATAGGATATTAAAAAGTTCTTCAAAAATAAGTAGAGGTCTTCTATCACAAAGTTGAAAAATCTTCTTTATTTTATACCAAAGTGAAAATTCATTTATTTTTCTATATTTTTCTTCTTCTTCTTTTTTTTGTTTCTTTTTTTTTTTTTTACACTTGGTTTTTCTCTGGTATTGTAACTTAAACTTTCTCAAATCCCCTCTAACTTATTAGAAGAATGGGTATTGGATATATTATCTGGGGGAATATGGGTAAAGATGATTTGGGTAAAGAAAGAAAATGCTTATAAAAGGCTCAACTTGGCTAACTAGTGGTAAAATAAAATGAAATATTATGGTTGGGCTTTATGTCTTTAGGTTGATAACAAAGATGGCCTAAATCATTTTCTAAGATTTCTATAATCTATTAGATTCAATAAATTACTAGATCATTGAGAATAATATTCAAATAAATCTTAGTAATTGACCAAATAAAAAAAAATACTGGGATCAACTAAGAATTATGTACGTTGAAGAGAATTTTAAAATTTATAACACTCTCAAAAGAATGGATGGCTCTAAGACTCACATGGGTTATAAGTCTCCACAGATTTTCTTCAGGATCACAAAGTCATAACTACTTATCAACTTAAACTATATGCATGTAATTGTGCATACATATCTTATCTGAGACTTAGCTTTCATGAAATACCTTACAAAATGAATAAAATGATGAATTAATCATTCTATTAATAATCTAAAGATAGTGATAAAGAGTTAAACTTTCAAAAAATTCAATTCTCATCATTGTATACAAACTATCCCTTCTTTCTTTCTTTTTTTTCTTTTTTTTTTTAAACAAAGAATAATGAAAAATACTACTAAAAAGACTAGAATTCACATGAATTCTACACCTCCCAACCTAAGAGAAGCATTTTCCTCAATGTTTAAAAATGTAGGACCCTATATGATGATGGAATGATGTTGAAGACTGAGATGTGAAAAACTTATGGGTTGCCTCCCAAAGAGTGCTACGTTTAACGTCTTTAGCCATACCTATTTAGGGCTGGAACCCACTTAATCCTGATAGACAAGATCCTCTAGAGTTGTAGACTCAACTTTTGGATTCTCATATTCTAGGAAAGGCTTTAGACGTTGACCATTTACTTTAAAGGTGTGGCCAGTCCTAGTGTCTTCAATCTCGATAGTCCCGTATGAAAATACTTCTTTAACAATATAAGGACTGGTCCATCGAGTTCTAAGTTTCCCTGGGAAGAAGTGAAGCTTAGAGTTGTAAAGAAGTACCTTTTGGGATGGAGTAAATAATTTTCTTAAATGTTTTGATCATGAAAAACTTTCATATTTTCCTTGTAGATCCTATTACTCTCACATGCTTCCTGTCGGATCTCCTCCAACTCATACCCATATCAAAATTTAATCTTTTGATTACTTAGTAGGCTTTATGTTCCAATTCTATAGGCAAGTGACAAGCTTTACCATAAATAATACTGTAAGGGGTCATGCCAATCAGGGTTTTAAATGTAGTCCGATATGCCCAAAGTGCATCTGTGAATTGAATAGACCAATCCTTGTGGTCTGGATTAACAGTCTTCTGTAAAATCTATTTAATAGCCCGATTTGACACTTTGACTTGTCTACTTGTTTGTGGGTGATACAAGGTTTCAACTTTATGTGTGATGTTATATTTTTTCATTAATGGGAAAAATATATTTTCTTTTAAGAACTTAATGGCTGTTTTATGGTCATTAACTCAACATGGAACAACCTCGATCCATATGGAAACATAGCCTAGTGCAACTAAAATATATAGGTATGTAAAATAAGGTGATAATGGTCCAATAAAATTGATGCCCTAACAATCAAAGATCTCCATTATGAGAATGGGGTTTAAAGGCACCTATTCCTACGAGTTATTCCTCTTAATTTTTGGTAGTTCTCACATGCCTTACAAAAGCAATAGGTGTCTTTAAAAAGAGTTGGCCAGTAGAAACTACATTGTAAGATTTTTGCAACTATTTTCTTAGTAGAAAAATGTCCACCGCATGCTTTTGAGTGACAAATAGAGACAATACTGGATTGTTCAATATAAGGCACACATCTTCTAATAATTTGATCCGAGTAGTATTTAAACAAATACGGGTCATCCCAAAAATAATGTTTAACATTGGAGAAGAAACTGGTCTTATCATTTTTGGTCCAATGTTCCAATATCTTTCTTGTGGCTAGATAATTTTCAATGTCAACGTACCAAGGGAGATGGGAGACATTAAAAAGTTGCTCATTAGGGAAGGTATCCTTGATTGGCAATAAATCCAAAGGCTCAGTTAGGATTAGCCTAGAAAGGTGGTCAGCCACTATGTTTTCTACTCCCTTTTTGTCTTTAATCTCTAGATCAAATTCTTGGAGTAGAAGGATCCATCTAAGAATTCGTGGCTTAGCATCCTTCTTTGAAAGAAGGTACTTCAATGCTAAATGATTAGTGAAAATGACTATCTTAAAGCCTATCAAGTAAGACCTAAACTTATCTAGCGCAAAAGACTACAGTAAGGAGTTCCTTTTCTGTGGTAGAATAATTCATTTGTGCACTGTTAAGTGTCTTGCTTGCATAGTAGATGACATAGGGCTTCTTATCCTTTCTTTGTCCTAAGACTGCTCCTATAGCATAGTAACTTGCATCATACATGATTTCAAAGGGTACTTTCTAGTTGGGTGGTTGCATGATGGGTGCAATGGTTAACTTCTCCTTCAGCTTAGTAAAAGCTTGGTGACAGTCAAAAATCCATTTGAATGGGGTGTCCTTAGCTAGAAGGTTACATAATGGTCTAGATATTGCATTGAAACCTTTTATAAACCTCCTATAAAATCCTTCAAGTCCTAAGAAGGAGAGAATGTCTGTAACTATTTGGGGTGTGGGCAGATTAGACATGAGATCAATTTTTGCTTTGTCTACCTCTATCCCTTTTGATGAGACAATGTGGCCAAGTATAATTCCCTTGGCAACCATGAAATGGCACTTCTCCTAGTGTAACACTAGGTTTTTCTCTTCGCAACATTGCAAGACTTTTTTCAAGTTTTCCAAACATGTTTCAAATGAATTCCCAAAAATTGAGAAATCATCCATGAAGACCTCCAGAAAGAGCTCTACCACATCACTAAAAATATTCAACATGCATCTTTGAAAAATTGCAGGGCATTACATAATCCAAATGGTGTTCTTTTGTAAGCAAAAGTGCCAAAAGGACATGTAAAGGTAGTCTTTTCCTGATCCTCAGGTGCAATTTCTATATGATTATATCCAAAATAACCATCTAGAAAACAATAGAACTTTTGTTCTACAACCCTTTCTAAGATTTGATCGATAAAGGGCAATGGGTAACGGTCCTTTCGAGTGACAGCATTTAATTTTCTATAGTCAATACACATGCACCAACTAGTTGTAACTCAAGTAGGAATGAGTTCATTATTCTTGTTGGAGACTACTATCACCTCAGATTTCTTAGGTACCACTTCGGTTGGACTTACCCATTTGCTATCACTTATGGGGTAGATGATTCCCACATCAAGAAATTTAAGAACTTCAACTCTAACCACCTCTTTCATATTGGGATTCAACCTTCACTGCATTTGATGAGATGGTTTAGCATCATCCTCCATGTATATTCTATGGGTGTAGAGTAAAGGGTTAATGCCTTTTATATCTGCCAGTGTCCAGCCTATAGCACCTTTGTGTTCCTTTATCAAGTCAATTAACTGTTCCTCTTAAGATGTTTCTAGTCGGGAGGAAACTATCACAGGAAAAGTTTCTTCATCTCCTAAATGAGCATATTTGAGCTCAGAAGGTAGAGGTTTCAAATCTAGTTTAGGAGGCTCAATTAAGGATAAAATGGGAGTGGATTCCTTAGGTGGTAATTCCTCAAATTCATGTTGCCATTTTGTTGTATCCATGATAGGAACAGAGTCGAGAATGGCATTGACTTCTTCTATTAGAGTATCCTCATGAAATCCATCAAAATGGGCTAGACAGGCCTCAAGTGGGTCTAATGAAAGAAATTGATCTTGCACAATTGAATTCATCATGTTTACTATGCACAGGTCATCAATGATTTCTCCATGTTCCTTGCAGATGTTAAAAATATTTAATTCTAGTGTCATGTTTCCAAAGGAAAACTTCATCACACCATTCCAGCAATTGATTAGGGCATTGGATGTAACTAAAAATGGTTTCCCTAAAATTACTAGTATTTCATTTCTTTCATCCAGCACCAGTTCTATGTCTAAAACAAAAAAGTCCATTGAAAAGCAGAACTATTCAATCTGAACAAGTATATCTTCTACTATACCTCTTGGTATTTTGATAGACCTATCAGCCAATTGGAGGGTAGTAATAGTTGGTTTGAGTTCTCCCAGTCCTAATTGCACATAGATTGAATATGGGAATAGATTCCCACTAGATCCTAAATCATGCAAAGTTTGATTTATCTTGTGGTTGCCAATTGTGCAAGTGAGAGTTGGGCAACCTGGATCTTTATATTTGAGAGATGTGTGACACTGAAGAATAGAACTAACTTGTTCAGTTAAGAAAGCCTTCTTTTGAACATTCAACTTTTGTTTGACTGTACAAAGGTCTTTTAGAAACTTAGCATAGGATGGGATCTACTTGGCGACATCTAGGATTGGGATATTGATCTTGACTTGTTTGAAGATATCCATGATCTCATCACTAGAAGCTGCCTTAGGAACTTGATGCAATCATTGTGGAAATGGAGGTGGGATATGACATGGGTCAACAGGTGAGGTGGGGTCTTTCTGTTTAAGATTTTCTTTAACCTTAGTGGAATTTTTCACCTGTTCAATCTTTTGCAGCTCATCCTTCTCAATTCTTTTACCATTTCTAAGAATGGTGATAGCCTTGGTCTGTTCCATGGTAGAAGTAGATGATGCTTCAGAGACATTAGTGCTAACCGCATGCACTCCCTTAGGATTTGCTTGTGGTTGAGATAAAAACTTTCCTTTTTCCATGTTTTGCATCATCTGACTCATCATATTTTTTATTTCATCCATAGACTAGTTGGTTTGTCTCAATTGAGCTTCTAATTGAGAAATTTTTCTCTCTTGGTTTTGAAAGGTTTGATTATCCTCTACTAACCTTTTGGATGGGGGCATGTAAGGTCTAGAAGTAGGTGGTCCTTAGTGGGGTTGGAATGGGGCTTGATGTGAGACATTAGCATTGGGTCCATTTAGCCAATTGAAGTTGGGATGGTTTCTCCAATTGGAGTTATATGTCTCAGAAGAAGGGGAAAATGGTCATTTATAAGAATCTAAAGTATTTGCTTGTTCATGAAGCACGTCTTGAAATGTTGGGATTGTTGGACATTCTTGAGTAGGGTGTGTAGTACTTTCACAAATACCACACACCTGTTCGACCTTCTTTGAGGCAATTTTTCCCATTTCTATGGCCTCTATTTTTTCTAGCTAAGGAAGTTATCCTTGCATTCATGTCATGCTTTTCATTTATGGCATAGATGCCTCCCTTAAAAGATATCGTGGGCTTGGCCTTATCAGAGTAATCCACTTTCTCTAAATCTGCCCAGGTTTGAGCACTCTCAACTAGCCATTCTAAGTATTCTTGTGCCTCTTCTAATTGTTTGTTCAAAAAGTTACCATTGCACATTATTTCCACAAATTGGCGCTTATAAGAGTTGAGTCCTTCATAAAAGAAGCTAATAATATGCCAAGGTTCATATCCATGATGTGGGCACGTCAACAAAAGATCTTTGAATCTTTCCCAACTATGATAGAAGGTCTCTTTGTCCTTCTAGGTAAAGTTCATGATCTTTCTGCTAAGAGTATTAGTTTTATGAGTTGAGAAGAACTTTTTCAAGAACTCCCTTGTCATATCTTTCCATGTTCATATTGAACCTATTGGCAACACATTGAACCACATCTTAGCTTTTTCCTTTAAAGAAGAGGAAAATAGCTTGAGCCTTACCATATCTAATCCAATATTTTGTGTGCACTGTGTTGTGCACACTTCATCAAATTCTTTTAAATGCAGGGAAGGACTTTCACCGTCTAACCCATTAAATTTAGGAAGTAATTGAATTACTCTCATCTTCAATTCTACTATATCAACATTTTGAGGTAGAATGACGCATGAGGGTGTGCTAGCACAAGTTGGCTGAAGTTAGTCTTTTAATGTTCTCGCATGAGGGTTCTAATAAAAATCATTCTCCCCATGGTCACTCTATTGGTCCCATTCAATGTTTTCATTTCTTCTCCAGTTTATTTGGGTGGGTGAATGATTATACCTCCTTAGTGGAGGTTGATGTTCATCATCCATTAAAGGTGGTGGGTCCTCATTCATGATGAGTGTACGACCTTGATTACCTCTAATACTTTCAGGGGGTGAGTTACCCCTTGATCTTTGTTTATTTATTGATCGTGACTGATGTTGTTGTCTATTATTCTTGATTAAACGTTCAGTTTTGTCGCATACCCACAAGTGCATACAAAAATAGTTTTTTTTTTTTTAGAACACTACCCTAACTAATACAACTTGACTTGATGATGAATAGTGATAGAGCATAGAAGTCAAAACAAGCCTAAGGCTAGCAAGTAGACAATTTGATTGTCTTGAAATTGTTTAGGGGAGAAGCTTTTAGATTAACCTAATCTAACACTCCTCTCTTTTAGACTTGCCCCACCGCTTACCAGTTAGATCCTATCTAACCAACCACTTCACACCCTCCTTAGCTAGCCATAGGTAGTTTGAGTCATAGAATGTGTTGGCAGAGCTAGTCATTTAAATACCAGCATAGTTGGTTAAATAAGAGCCACTAGAGTAAAAATGGGTCACCTCCTTCCAAGAGGGTCCTATGAGCATGTGATGGTCCCTAGAGGTCTCTTCTAATTGATTTTAATTAACTTTGGAATGTTGGTTTACATGCTTGTGATGATTATCCTAGGTGGGCCAAGAGGTAGTGATAAAATTCACCCTTGATCTTGTGGGGTCGGGTGCCCTTACTAATTATTTTTTCCATTCAATGGCATTTCAGTCAACATGTAATCATCTTAAAGCATTAAATGTGCCCTAAAAATGCAATAAAGAAAATAACATACTAATGCAAACCCTAAAAATGCAACATATATCAAATATGTGTCTATATAAATTTACACTAACAACCAATGCAACTTTTATTCTAACAATGCACAACCTAATCTAGGAATTTCAAGGAGTTAGGATTTTGTCATAGTAGGGTCTTGGATAAAGTCTTCTCATACAAGGGTGGGACCATTTACATTCCACCTCTACTTCTAGGTTACGATGGCCTACCCTTGACTTGTATTAATAGAGCCTTTAAATGAATTGCAAAAATAAAATAATTACATGGAATCCTCACTACAATTCACTAAAAATTAAATTGTAATTGTCCTAATTAAACTCCTTGATTTTCTCCTTCCTTTTCCAATTTCCCTGCAAAATAAACAATTATCAATAAGTACTAAAGTTTATGGGAAATAGAATTTATGCACTAAGGAAATTTTCAAATGCACCTAAAATGTTAAAACAACAACTCCTAAAAATTTTTATTTTTTGAAATTTTATGTTTTTTAATTTTTTTTGAATTTTTAATTAAAATTTATGAAAATGCCATTGCAGTTCCTTAGCAACAGCGCCAAACACTTGTGGATTTTTCCACAAGTGCATGACTATTGTAGCATAGCTAGTGCAAGTACAGGTCGATTCCATGGGGACTCAATTTGAAAAAGGTGGAGTTTACCCAAATTTTAATTATAAATTAAAAAAACTAAAATTCAATTTCATTAACCAATCGATGAGTATTCAATTCTGAAATTAAATAACAATAAATAAAAGAAAATGGCATTTAACTACAAATTCCTTGTTTTGATTGCTGTGTCACGCAGCAAATCACAATACATACTATATAATCAAAGGACAACATAAGTGAGAGAAATAGCCTTGAATTAAACTATCACTGTTCTTGAAATGAAATGTAAATAGCCCAAACTAAGATTAACACTAGCCAGGGAAAGGAATAAGACAAAATAAAGAAAACACAAAACAAGGACATCAATGGCATTTAAATTAAAGTCCAAAGGGCAGTTTTGGAATTTTGTTACAAAAATTCCCATTTCATCTTCATCGTTGTTTTCTTCCTATGGAAGTGGGAAAAAATAGGAATGGAGGTGGAGCATGAGGACAAAAGTGGAGCAAGGGAATAAAAGAGAGAGTGACGCGAGGGGAAAGAAGGAAAACCTAGATTGGGTTTCCTTCTCCAAGCCATCTGGAGAGAAAGAGGGAAGCAGTGAGGGCTATTTGGGTTTGTTGGTGGAAGGGTAACCCGATGAAATAAGAGTGAGAAATGGAGAAGAAATGAAAGGAAGAAGAAGAGAGGAGTAGACAGGGTAGAGTAGACCATATGCGACAAGGAAGAAGGGAGATTTGAGTGTTGCGGGAGAGAAAAAATAGACAGAGCAAAGGGAAGATGGGTTTTCTCTAGCTGGTGATGCCAGAGATGGTGGCTATAGGCGAGCCATGGTGCAGGAAAGGCAGGTGGGTGCTATGCTACCTAATGTGACAAAATTCAGAGAGTGAGAGAGATAAAGATAAGAATAGATATAGAGAAGAGAGTCTAAGAGAGATAATAGGAGAGGCAAAGAGGAACAGTCCTTTAGCCTCTTTACGTGTAGAGGAAGAGAAAAGGATTGGGATGAGAGAATGGGTGATGTGGCCAATATTTCTTCCTTGTGGTTGCCTCTCTCTCGATTCTCCTCAACAGAGAGCCTCCTCCTTCAGTGGGAGTCTTTCAGGCTCCTTTTATAAGCTCTTTTTTTATGATTTTTTTCTTCATTTTGTGTCGGATCTTCCGTGCATATGCAGCCCACCATTTTAGAAAAAAAAATCCCATCATTTACACTTTCCTCATGCTCAAGATCTACACAATTCCATGTGCATATCCATCTTTTAAAGTGGGGTCCACATATCCCTTTGTTCCTTGATTGTGTTCTAGCCCATTGCTTCAATCCAAGTAACTCAATGCCCAATCTGGTTGATCTGCACTATACAAAACTTAATTAGATTAATCTTGTTCATACTTTAATCTCTTGGTTAGTTCCTAATGATCATCTAGCCATTAAATTTGACAAATCAACAGTTGGATGATTAAAGAGAACTAAAATGCTAATTTAAGCAAAAATTTGCAAAATTGATTGATTTGATGATCTATTTAAATTCTAAACTAGGGGTATTTTATCCAAAATTAAGCACTCAAAAGGTGCTTCATATGATTAATCACATATACCTTTCTCACTTGAGCACTCATTGCTTACACATTTGATACAATGAAAGATATGCTATTAAGCACAACTGGATGTTATAATTAATTCAATCAAATATTGGTTTAGCACATACCTCATATTCAGGCGACACACAACAATGTACAAATTCCTTCCATACTTCTTAGTCAATGATGTTGAAATATAGGTAATGGACTCTGTACAACCTGGATTATTTACAAATGGAAGTATGTAGTTGGACGCAAGGTAGGTATTCTTTTTTCTCCATTGTTCACAAACTCCTTCCAAATCTTGCTTCTTCTTTTCATCAAAAACGTCAAAGGTAGACTAGAAAGTAGATAAAAACACATCACTCTATTTGGAAATAATAAGATAAGTTATGTACTATACTTATACAGAGAATTTACAAACCTTCACAATCTCCATTAAATCGTAGATTGATGGTGACACATGTTCTCAATTATTAATCATAATAGACACCACGCTACTTACAGTGCATCAAAGGTAACTAATATAGGGTGTTGCACGGCCACCTATCTCTTGCCCATTACTATTGAACTAAATAGCATCTTTTATGGCCTTTGGCTTTCTCTTAATAATATTTTTCATTGTTATTGGCCCTATACCCTTTCACTCTCAAGGATTGCTCAGGTTAGACTATTCTTCATGGGGTCAATTATCTTCATGTTCCACTCTTCCTACACAAGGCAAAACATCTCATTAAATGAGTCAGTATACAAGGTTTAGACATGGAAGGATACATTACAATGTTCCATCTAATATAATTAGATATCATAGAATAACACAATGAAATCAAATCCATGTAATGCATTTAGAATTATGAGTTCTAGCATTAATATAAACCCCTTATTTCTACAAAAAATCTGGCAAAGTCTTATTTGTTTTTTAGACTTGCACATTTAATGCATGTGATGTGATTCACATAATAAGCCATCATATTACATTTCAAAATATAAATGGAGACTTAATCTCCCCACCATTTCATTCAAACATGTATTCTAATTGTATCCACCTTTAATCAAATACAAATATAAATAGGTCTAAAGTAACCAAGCTATATATGTATATTGATAAAGTTAGCAAACAACTAAAGAGATGTTATCACAACTACCTTGTCATGTTTAAGTGTTTATAGTATTAAACAAGATAGAAAGTTAAAACTTTATTTTGTATTTGAAAGATGCACATACAAGTTACATAAGATTGTGTATGGTTTTAGTGAAGTTTGATATTGTTAAAATCAACAATTTTAATCAAGAAAACAACCAATACTAGAAACTTGTAATCTGAAACAACACCAATAAAAGATTGATGTAATCATTTTGTTTTAGAAATAGCTATTATTGTTTGCTAGCTTTATAAAAATCAAATCAATAGTAAGAAATCAATACTTGTTACTATTTTGTGGGGAGGGAGAGAATAAGAAAGAGAATATAAAGCCCTTAAGATGTAATTGGGATGGCTACAGTTGCTACAGAAGCTTCTATGCATCTTTAAAATGCTATATATTGTCATAAGAACTATACATACCATGGTAAAGTACTCATTTTCAGAGCAAGAATGATACACATGCTCCACCAAATGAAACAATCATTGCATTGGATAAGCTAAATTGAAAAAGAAGAACTTGTGCTCCTTGCGAAAGTAGATCTCTACATTGGGATCAAATTAAACAAAGATATATATATATATATATATATGTATTCATGATATTTGGCAAGAAATAGGATAATTAAGGCACAAAAAAATATTATATTTGAACAAAAGAACATAATCAAATATATCATGTCAAGTAAAATAGAAATAGTGAGAAATAATGCAAGAACAACAAAGTCCACAACTAGCAAGCTCAATATCTTAACCTCTAATATCAAATATCAAACTGTCAAACATATGATTGTATTTACAAAATTGAAAAAATTTTGAATGATAAAAAAAAATTATGTAGCCTCAAATAAAACAAGTTCATAATGTGTGTGTGTGTGTGTCTTATCTACAGAATCCACCAAAAAATTTATTGAAGTTTAAAAGAATGTTAGTTCAAATAAAAAACTATTCAGTTAACATTTATGTCAAATATCATAGTTTCAATGAAAATATTTTTAAGTTGTTTTTACAAATAATACAAAAAAGGTGGACATCATAAGACATTAGTCATACATGTTTTTAATGTGTGTGTGTGCGTGTGTGTGTGTGCATGTGTGTGTAAGAGATGAACATTACCACCAAACACATTGGTTCTCAGTGGATTTCTTCCTATGAGTCAAATCACGTGAATTAGTGGCAACTTGACATGTTGAGAGTCCACTTCATTACATCTCATGGTACCATTATCCATATTCCATCTTAGTTACTAGGATTGACTGTTTGGTTTGGTTGTGCTCATCATTGGGCACTCAAAATTCAAATATGCATCAGTTGCTTATGTTACAACCCAGATTTTTATAACACATTTTGTAATACATTTTTCAAAGGTAGGGCACCCTTACTAGTAAATTTTTTTAGCAAAACAAAGCAGCAAAACTTCTTTTGTTTAGAACTTGTTTTGTAAAACCTAAGTCATCACTTCATACATAATAGAAGTAGAATTTTGTAAAGATAAAATTTCATTGAAGGAATATACTTTTATTAAATTTCAAAATCTATTCAGTCGTTCACAGTACAGCCCGAATATCATTTCAATACTTGTCCAAATTACATAATCCAAACTTCAAAGCTCATTATACTATAAAAACTCTTAATACAATGCAATGCTCTCAAATAAAAATACATGTCTTCAAGGGATATACCCTGATTGATAATTCTTCCAAGTCTTCTTAAGTCTTGAGCTCCTAATTCTCCTTTTTTGTATGTAAGATATTGAAATCATTCAAACATTATCTCAGCAAGCTATGCTTGGTAGGGGATTTAAGAAGCATACTAATTTGACAGTATAATCCTAATACTTCATAATCTCATTATTCATAAACATACTCATGGATCAATCTCCTTACTTTGTCATATATGTACATCCTTATATATATATATATATATATATATGGTCAAAATAGTGAAAAATAGTTAATATCTCTAACATCAATAGTCACACTCAGACACACTGAGTTGATAAAACATCCAGACTCTTCTGGAAAAATACACCCTTATTTGGGCAGTATTAGCATCTCATTATGCCATATCATAAGGCATCTCACTATGCCATACATCATAAATAAAAAATACTCAAAGGACTACTATGCTGTAATCTGATTCGTACTAGTGCGCTCAAATAACTGCTTCCATACTACACAGATACCAAATGTGGAAAATCATCTATGTCATGTCTATTTGGGGAGACAGATCGTCATAGTGGTGGCCTTCCCATAATTACCCCACTGGACATTTTACCTCTCTTTGGGCACAGTATCATCATATATCACATTTTGGAGAGCAGGTGGCCAAACCCTCATAACTCTCCTAGCATAGCATCCCCAGGCATATGCCTATTTAAAACAAAAACCATAAGCCTCCTTGCTTGTATATGAAGTATTCTTTTACTTATCAGATGTCTTGTTTATTTATATCATCATCCTCGCATTTTGGTATTCTTATACCAAGGATAGGATTTCACTTCAAACTTAGGGATCATCATTTACAATGAATAATACCCATGTTCATATAAGTTTAGGGATCACCATTCTATTTGAATGATTCCCATGTATTGATTTTATACTTATTAGACAGTTTTTCTGTTTATCTAGGGGTGGAATACCTTTTAGTTCCCTATTCACTTAGGGTTTTCCTCAATACTAACTTAATCATTTCATATGTGTTTTGGTTGGATCATAAGGGTTCTTAAGGGGTTTAATACAAGTATTTACATTACACTTGTTAAGATTTCTAACATAAGATCATGAATTCAACATGTATTTTTCATGTAGATGCATTCATAAAATCCTCCTACCTTCAAGTATGATCCATCTCTTCAGATCTTCCATGATCCTGACTAACGTATGTAATTTGTAAATCCATATAAACTATCAATATTTATACAATTTGAATAATCCTATATTTTTTTATCATATCTATATTCTTTGTCTAATCTTGTCCTTTGATATAAAGGATCTAGATCTTATGTCCTATCATGATCTATCTTCTTCAGATAGTTGTATCCTATTGATCAATAGATCTGAGAGTTAGAATTATCTTCTAATCTTTCAGATCTATTTAAGTCTTTGTGTATTTCTTACTTTGATCTTGATCTTTCACAGATCCTGTGATCAATAATTTATACTTGATGATAAAGACCTAGGGCTTAGATCTTCTATCAATCTAAGTTTAGTTGTTTGATCATCCCTAAGGAGGATGATCTTGGTTGTCTTCCTTGAATCATATTTGATCAAGGGTTTAGATTTTCTATTTTATTTGATCTAGGATCTTCTATTCTATTTTATCTAAATTGCAAGCAATATATATGTATCATACATCAAGAAGTATTTATTTCATTTATTGTTCTTGATCATTTAAGATCCCATGGATCTTGTTTGATCATCCTTATCTTACAATTTTAATTAGCATTAGATAATTTGCTAACCTTTTATGCTCTTATTATTATTTCTCAACCAGTTAATGTTTTACTAGTTTGAGGATAATTCATTCATAACTAATTCTAGACAGCTCTTCTTATTTCAAATTGATTAAGGCTTACTAGCTGAATAGCTGCTCACAAAGTGGTTACTTCAATCCTCATGTAAGGAGGCATTTAGACCTCACAAACATTAATGGAAGGTAAAGGAAGAGTGAGGCTCTATTAGAGAATTCCTATTAAGTGTTTAATTTTGGCTAAAATAACCCTAATTTAGTATTCAATTAGATCATCTAATTGTTCAAAATTTGAAAAATTGAGCTTGATTTTAAATTTAACTCAAATTGTCCATCCAAACCTTAATTTGTCAAAATCAATGGTCAGATCATCATTAGAGCTCATTAGATGATTAATATATAGTTCAGATGATTCTAATTAGGCTTTTCTTTTGCAGATTAACCAAAAGATGCATGGACAGCTACGATTAAAAGTTAATAGTGAAGATTATCTTAAAGAAGATTGGATGGGCCAGATTAACCATAAAGATGGATGAGATAGTTTCCTAGAAGACAATTGAGCATCATGGAAAAATGGGAAATAACATGGAGAAGCAACTTGCAATTTCGGATGAGTTTTCAAAGCAAAGGAGGGGACCCAAATTAGCATTCTCTTTCTTTTCTATTACTCCCTCTTTTCCTACTTCTCTCGTTCCCTCTTTCTTATTCTTCTCTTTTTCTCTTTCCTTTCCATTCCCTTGCCTTTCTCTCCTAACCACCCATCACGTACAACTTTCTCTCCCACTCTCTTTCCTTCTCCACTTTATTTCCTTCATTCTTCTCCTCCCTTTCCTATTCCCTCACGTCCTACTTCTTCTCACTACCTTCCTCTTCTCAAAGGCATAACTTTCTTCTCTTCTCTTCTCATTCCCACTTTCCCATTCTCCTCTCTCCTCTCTTCTATTCTTAAATCCCTTCTTTAAAACCGTGGGAAGGGCTCCCATTTTTTTGCCACGTCTTTCTCCCTACTTTATCTTTTTGTTTTCCTAGTTCTGGTTTTTTTTCTTTCCACAGCTATCTCACATTCTCATCCCTCTCTTCTTTTGTTTACGCACCACCTCACAAAGACTGCCCCATCTCCCTCACCATCTCTACTTCACCTTCATCATCAAAATATCTTCTTCCAGCATTGCACACCCCATCTCTCTTTTTCTCCGTTCATCGCAGCCTTCCCCAAGTCTCCCTCCCACCAAATTCTCCCTGTCTCCTCTACTTTAGATGGTGGCCAGACAACCCATCTTCTCCACGCATCTCTTCACCATTCTATTACAGACGACGCTCAGAAAAGGCGTCGTTTTTCACTAGCCAGCCGTCGTTTTCACTACCCAGCACAGCTCGCTCCACTTCGACTCTGCTCCTTCACCATCCTCATTCGGCATCTCTGCGTCGTTGGTCTCCACACAGTCATCGGTCGAGTCCAGGGAAGGAAACCCAAATCAGGTTTTCTCCCATCTTCTCCTCCTTTCTTCTTTCCCCTTTCCCTTTTTCCTCCCTTCCCTTTCTTCCTTCTCTTATCCCTCCTTCATTTCTCTCCTTCTCCGTAGGGTTTCCTGGGTTTGTTTCCTTCTTAAAACTAGATTTTTGGCCAAAATTCCATTTTTGCCCTTGTTTATTTAAAGAAATAACATTTATGTCCTTTCCATTTAATTCCATATGTGTCCTCTTTTTATTCCGATTTTGTTTTATCTACATTTTTCTTATCCAAGAACTGCCTAATCTCTATGCTTAACCCATCAACGGGTTAGTCTTAATCAAACAAAAAGCTTCAATTCCTCCTTCGTTTATTATCATATTTCAAATTAATTTTATAGAGTCATTCTTAGGACATCCATTGTCATGATTAATTTCTCTGATATTTAATCTGAACCCCAAAAAGTGATCTAAATCGTCCAATGCCCAAAATTCTTATTTAGGCCAGACCTCTTAGAATTTTTGAGATCTGCCTAATTCGTCTAGTGGATCATCAATCAGGAGTACCAAAAAGATTCTGATGGAGTTTGATCAAAATTTATGACCTCAGATTTGAAGAAATTGACAATAATCAGTCTAGGGAAGTGGAATTTTCTTGTTTCTTTAGTTAATTTCCTTTATTCTTGTGTTGAACTTCTGTAATTCTCAATGATAAATTATATTTGAAGTCTAAATTTTTTCTGTTAAATTTTTTCAATTGAAGTAAATTTTAAATAATTAAATTTTATTAAAAACTCCAAAATTCTAAAGCGAGTCCATGTGGGATCGACCCGTATTTGCATAGCTATACTACAATAGCCCATGCACTTGTGGAAAACATTAACAAGTTTTTGGCTCCGTTGTAGGGGACTTGCAAAGGAGTTTTTATAAATTTTAATTAAAAAATCCAAAAAAATAAAAAAATATTAGGAATTGCATTTTAGGTGCATTTTTCCAAAAAAAAAAATTTTCTGCACAACCACCTAATTTCCTGAAATTGGTACTTATTTCTAAATTTTCCTTTTCAAGGAAACAGGAAAGTGGAGAAAAATTGCAAGAAAATCTTCATCAACATGGAAATTTCCCTGCTTTCCTAGATTAGGATTTTTTTTTCCTGTTGAGTGAAGCTTGTAGTGAGGATCCTTGTAAATTTCAATTTCAATTTTCTTTTTAAAGGGTTGTAATAATTCAGGGCAAGTGTGGGATAAGGTGGCCCACACTTGATCTTCATCAGAAACCCCACTATAAGTTTCCTCACTCATTTAAATTCCTAGATTAGGATTTGCATTTAGAGTAAATTTGCATTGTTTGGTAGGATAAATCATATAGAAAGCATCCTCTTATAATTGTTGCATTTTTAGGTTTTGCATTAGTTTATCGCTTTTATTTGCATCTTAGGACACGGTTAATGCTTTAAGGTGACATATATGCTGATCGAACTTCCATGGAGTGTGGAATTAATTAGTAAGGGCACCCTGCCCCCATAAGATCAAGGGTGGATTTCATCACCGCTCCTTGGCCCACCTAGGATAATCACCTCAAGCGCGCTACCCTAACTTTCAAATCAAATTAAAATCAATCAGAAGAGACCTATAGGGCTATCACATGCTCGTAGGACCCTTTTACTAAGATCGATTTATTGTCACTCCAGTGGCTTTTGACCACTGTGGTTATTGAGGGTTGTCTAATAGAGCCTCGCTCTTCCCTCACCTCTTGTTGACGTTTGTAAGGTCTAGACACCTCCTTACATGAGGGTTGTATTAACCACCTTACGAAGAACCTAACTAGTAACCAATAATCAAGTCTAAAGGACAGGAGGAGCACTAGATTAGGCTAATTAAAAGCATTGTCCCCACACATATTCAAGAAAATCAATATATTGCTTATTAGCCTAAGGTATTTGACTGTGCCTTTTTGCTTGCATCACATAGAGTTAGAGTTAGCATTTAGAGTAGGACATTTTAGATTAGGAATAGTTCATGCAAGGGCATTGATCTCAGAACCCTAAGCTACTACCGTTAAACCCAGAGATTCAACGCATCCAATTCTAAGGGGAAAGAAACATAGTTCTTATCCCTATGGCTGAACCACCAATAGAGATTGAGCGCAAGACTATTAGAGATTTTTATGTGCCGCTCCAACTTAATACCCCCTCCTGCATAGCATTACCTCTAACTAATGCTGACCACTTTGAGTTAAAGCCGGGAGTAATTCAGTTACTTCCTACTTTTTATGGTTGAGACCGAGAAGACCTGTACCTACATATCAAGGAGTTCCTTGATATTTGTGCCACATTTAGGTTTCAAAATATTTCGGATGATTCAATTAGGCTAAGGTTATTCCTGTTCTCACTTAAGGACAAAGCCAAGTCATGACTTAATTCCTTGGAGGTAGGTTCCATACATACATGGGACCAATTGTCTAAGAAGTTCCTGAACAAGTTCTTCCCCATTCACAAAACAAATGCCCTGCATCTTGAAATTATAAATTTCCAACAAAGGGATGATGAACAATATTATGAATGTTGGGAACGGTGGATTGAACTGCTGCAAAAATGCCCTCACCATGGATTTGAGAAATGGCAGCACGTTCAATACTTCTATGAGGCATTGACACCTCAAAATAGACAAATGATAGATGCAGCAAGTGGAGGGACCCTCATGTTAAAAGATGAAAGTGAAGCTTGGGAATTCTTTCAAACTGTAGCTGATAATTCTCAGCAATGGGATTATTCAAATAGGAGAGAAAGAACTAACTAGGCCACTAAGAAAGGAGGTATCTATGAGATAAGAGCACATACTGATCTATCCGGTAAGCTCGACTCTGTCTCTAAAAAATTAGATGGAAGAATGGACAAGCTTAAAACTATGTTTCAATCTTTCATGGCTGTTACATTATCCCAAAAACCTCCACAAGAGGTATGCACTACTTGTTCTAGTCCAGCTCATTTAACCTCAGTGTGTCCATCTAATAAAGTATTCCCTAAATATCTTGTAGACCAAGCAAATGTATTGAATGCATATCGCCAACCTAGCGGCAACCCATATTCTGAGACCTACAACCCTAGATGGGCTAGGCATCCCAATTTGTCTTGGTCAAAGAATAACCACAAATGGGGGCCTTCTGTAAATCCCCCTATCAAAAACTTTCCTCTTAGACCTACAGATCCCCATCAGCCACCTGGCTTTTAACAACCTCTACGACACAAGAAACCATATTAAGAGGAAAACATCCACACCATGATGGAACAATTCGCAAAAGATAATGAGTATACTAAAAAGGCCCTAAACCAATTGCAAAATGATAGTAGACATTCAGCCAATGTCAACTCTCAAGCCATTGCTAAGCTAGAGGTGCAAATAAGCCAATTGTGTGCTGAATTACAAAATAGAGGCAAGGGTCAGTTTCTTAATCAACCCATCCCTAACCCTAAGGGTCAATTTGAAATACGATCAAGTTCTCAAAACCATAACCCTCATGAGCATACCAAGTCCATAATCACCCTTAGAAATGGTCATCAAATCGATAACAAAGAAGGGCAAGCTAAGGAAACTGTAGAGGAAAAAAAGGCAACAAAAATACAGGAAAAAGAGAAAATATAGAACAACCCTGTAGAACCTATAATGGAGGCACCCTATGTGCCTAAAGCCCCTTTTCCCCAATTACTGAATAAAGCTAGGAAGGGATCAAACTTCAATGAGTTAATGGAGATGTTTAAACATGTACAAATCAATATACCATTGCTCAATGCAATTAAAGACATCCCTGCCTATGCCAAATTCTTAAAAGAGCTCTGCACTACAAAATGAAAGCTTAATGTACAAAAGAAAGCCTTCCTTACTAAATAGGTGAGCTCTTTGATTCAACACAAGACCCCACCAAAATTTAGAGACCCAAGATGTCCTACAATCACTTGTGTCATTGGAGATCATGTCATAGATAGGGCACTTCTTTACTTAGGGCTAATGTTAATTTGTTGCCATACTCTGTCTATGAGCAACTAAAACTCGGTGAGTTGAAACCAACCACTACCATGCCACAATTAGCCAATAGATCTATCAAGATACCTCGTGGTTTGGTTGAAGATGTCTTTATATAAGTGGATAATTTTTATTACCCTGTGGATTTCATTGTGCTAGACGCCCAACCTGTATCAGACCCTAGTAGTCAAATCCCAGTCATCCTTGGACGTCCATTCTTGGCAACGTCCAACGCCATTATTAACTATAGGAATGGTGTAATGAAACTCTCATTTGGCAACATGAAAGTTCAGCTTAATGTTTTTAATGCCGACCAGCAACATTTACACCTTTATGATCCCTGCGATGTCAACTTGATTGAAAGTCTAATTAATGAGAGTCATTCACCATTGTCCATCTCAGACTCACTAGAGGCTTGTCTCATACATTTTAATGGAGAATTTGATATAGACAAGTCTATTGAGGAGGTAAACAATCCTTTAGATGTTGCACCACTCATGGATACCTCTAAGTGGGGTCCTTATGTGGAACCACTCCCATCATCTAAATCTGTCCCCATACCCTCAATAGAGCCACCACTGTCTCTGGACTTAAAACCCTTGCCTGACAACTTGAAATATTCATACTTAGGTCCAGATGAAACCTTACCTGTAATAATAGCATCAGACTTAGATAAAGAATAGGAGGGTAAGCTTTTAGATGTTCTTAAGGAATATAAAACTACTCTAAGGTGGACAATAGCAGATATAAAAGGGATAAGTCCAGCATTATGCATGCATAGGATACATCTAGAAGAAAATGCAAAACCTTTTAGGGAGACTTAAAGGCGACTGAACCCCCACACGAAGGACGTGGTTAGAGATGAAGTCCTCAAACTCTTATATGTTGGCGTCATATACCCTATCTTTGATAGTACTTGGGTCAGCCTTGTTCAGGTTGTACCTAAGAAATCTAGGGTCACAGTAGTCAAAAATGAGGATAACGAGATAGTCCCCACATGCATGACCACTGGGTGGAGAGTTTGTATTGACTATCGAAAGTTGAACACAGTCACGAGGAAAGATCATTTTCCTCTACCTTTTATTGACCAAATGTTAGAGAGGTTAGCCAGACATAGCTATTACTATTTTTTGGATGGATATTCCAGTTATAACCAAATTTCAATAGCACCAGAGGATCAGGAAAAGACCACCTTCACCTGCCCTTTTAGAACTTTCGCCTATAGACATATGCCTTTTGGACTGTGTAACGCTTCAGCTACATTTCAAAAGTGTATGTTGAGCATTTCTTAGACATGGTAGAAAGATTCCTTGAGGTGTTTATGGATGACTTCTCAATATTTAGGTCATCATTTGATGAGTACCTACACCACTTGAAGTTAGTCCTTGTAAGGTGTTAGGAGAAGAATCTGGTTTTAAATTGGGAAAAGTGCCATTTTATGGTACAGAGTGGAATAGTACTAGGCCACATAATATCACCCAATGGGATAGAAGTTGATAAGGAAAAAGTAGATTTAATAGCCAACCTTCCTCCACCAAGGACAGTAATAAGAAATTCGCTTCATTTTAGGACATGTTAGCTTTTATAGACGATTTATCAAAGATTTTAGCAAAATTGCCAAGCCTCTTTGTGATTTACTTACAAAGGAGGCCACTTTTGACTTTGATGAGGACTGTAAGAAGTCATTTGAGCAATTCAAGGCTAAATTGACTTTTGCACCTATTATTTGACCACCAGATTGGAACGCACCATTCGAAATAATGTGTGATGAATAGGATTATGCCATTGGAGCTGTTTTGGGGCAGTGCATTGATAAACTTCCCCATGTGATATATTATGCTAGTAAAACACTAAATGATGTGCAACTCAACTATTCCACTACTGAGAAAGGGTGCTAGTAGTAGTGTTTGCTCTGGATAAGTTTAGATCTTACCTGTTAGGGTCTAAGGTTATAGTATACTCGAATCATGCGGCTTTAAAGTACCTCCTTTCTAAAAAGGATGCAAAACCTAGGTTGATTTGTTGGATACTACTGCTACAAGAGTTTGACTTAGAAATTAGGGACAAGAAAGGTTCAGAAAATGTGGTAGCAGATCACTTATCCAGACTAATGGTGGAGCACACTAGCAATCAAGAGCATATAACTGAGTCATTCCTAGATGAACACTTATTGCATGTTTCCTAGTTACCTTGGTATGGAGATATTGTTAATTATCTTGTTACAGGACAAATGCCTAATCATTGGACCACACAAGATAAAAAGAGATTTTTTAACCGAGGGTAGATATTTTACTTGGGATGATCTGTATTTATTCAAGTACTATCCTGACCAAGTAATTAGGAGATGCATACCTGATAGTGAACATAATCAAATCATCTCCTTTTGTCATGATCATGCATGTGGGGGCCATTTCAACTCTAAAAAGACAGCTGCCAAAATTTTGTAGTGTGGATTTTATTGGCTTACCATATTTAAGGATGCTCATGCTTACTGCAAAGCATGTGCACGGTGTCAAAGGTTAGGAAGTTTAGGAAGACAACATATGATGCCCTTAAACCCAATCCTTGTCATATAACCTTTTGATGTTTGGGGCATAGATTTTATGGGACCTTTTCCTAATTCTTTTGGAAATCTATACATCCTAATGGGAGTGGACTATGTGTCAAAGTGGGTGGAGGCTGTACCCTACAAAACCACTGATCACGAGGTTGTGGTAAAGTTTTTAAAAGAAAATATTTTTGCAAGGTTTGGTACTCTAAGAGCCATAATAAGTGATGGGGGAAAACAATTTTGTAATAAGATGCTTGAGAATTTAATGAAAAAGTATGGTGTCAACCATAGGATAGCTACCCGATACCACACTCAGACTAGTGGTCAAGTAGAGGTATCTAATAGGGAAATAAAGCGAATTCTAGAAAAGACAGTCAATCCAAATAGGAAAGACTAATCTCTGAGACATATTGACGCTTTATGAGCTTATCGTACAGCATATAAAACCCCTATAGGAATGTCACCTTATCAATTAGTCTATGGAAAGGCCTGCCACTTACCAGTAGAGTTAGAGCACAAGGCATATTGGGTTATCAAAAAGCTAAATTTTGACTTAGATTCTGCTGGAACCCACAGAAAACTCCAACTCAATGAGTTGGAGGAATTGAGGAAAGATGCATATGAGTCTGCACGATTGTACAAAGACCGAATGAAGGCTATACATGATCAACATATTCTAAGAAAATCCTTCAGACCAGGTCAAAAGGTCTTACTGTATAATTCTACATTGCATCTATTCCTAGGAAAACTTAGATCTAGATGGACCAGACCTTATATAAAATGCACAATCTATCCTCATGGGGCCATTGAGATTGAAAAGGATGGAGAAATCCAAAAGGTCAATGGTCAAAGGTTAAAACCTTTCTTAGAAATGCCTGACCTTGAAATTGATGAGACATTTTTAGAGGCACCCGAGTATCATGATCCACCTTAGATTACCACTCTAGGAGCCTTGTAGCATATCATCATTGCACTCATCATTATGTCTGGCTGAAGACGTTAAACTTAGCGCTTATTGGGAGGCAACCCAAGGGTTTAGAGTCTACATCACTCCACTTTCATATAGAATCCTATGTTTTCAAAGATTGGGCACTATGTTTCATTTAGGTTGGGGGTGTAGATGCATTAGAGATTTTGAATTTTAATAAAAAAAAAAAAATTGAAAAAATTTGAGAAAAAAGAAAAAGAAAAAAAGAGTTTTTAGAGTAGAGTTCCCTTACTGTGATGAGAACTGGATGTTCAGAATTTAGTAAATATACTGTTTTCACCTCTTAATTGGAATGCACATGATTAGTTTTGCATGTCATTCATGTGTTGAAACATTTTATGAAAGTTAATTCTTAGAAACCATTTACACACAGCACATAATCAAGACTAATATAGAGGTATGACTTAGAGACCCTGAGAAAAATTAGTGGAGACCTATAACCTAGTGAGAGTTTGAGACTATCTTCTTTGAGTGAGTTATATGTGACAACCTGGGTTTTATATGATGCAAATTTGATAAAAAGGCAAGATCTCTTGTTTTAGAAATATGAAATGCATGAAATTATTTTTCTTTTTGGAAAGCAATCTTTCGTATAAAACCCCGAGTGTCAAAACACATTTTCAAATCATACAGCCATGGCATAGTTTTAAATTGACTCTATTCCTAAGAAAGTGTTAGTCACAGCCTCAGCGACAGAGAGTAACTACAATCAAGTAACATTAAAAGATAAGGTAGGGGTTTACTTACTTGTACTTAATCTAGGTGTCTCCTGTCACAGGCGTACTCTGTCCTTAAGTGTTTACTTTGTGTCTGAAAAATGTTGAGGATTGGGTGAGTATATACTATACTCAGTAGGAGTCCATCACTACTAGTTTTACAATGCATGCTATGTTTAAAATCATATGCTCTTTCAAAACATGTGCATGTTTGAACACTCATGTTCAATATCGATATTAAAAACTATTGTCGAATTGGAATACTGATGACTTAAAGAATCACATAATCCAAGTTGAAAGTATCATATATGTATCATAACATAATGATATGCATAAGATGCTCAACTGAATCCAACTCATGGATATATGGTATGGTCAACCAACCTCATGCCATGCCATATGCAATGCAAGTAAATCCTCAAACCATAGGGCCCACGACCTCCTCGCCATGTGGTCCCCGGGTACCTTGGGACACTCACTCATAGCCTCCATGGGGCATATGACACTTATTCGTCGTAAATCATGCAATTTATGAAATCGGTTGCAAAACATGCATGCAATGCATAAAATCTGCTCATGCTAGTATCGCATTCAAAGTCATAACCCTGCCTAGAAGCCTACTAGCCTAGAAGCCTGTCAGCTCTCTCTGGCCCACCCTCATTGGCCCACCCTCGTCGGCCCGCCCTCATCAGCCTGCCCTCATCGGCCAATGCTACACTTATCATGCAATCTATGCATGTAGCACATGTCTTGGCAATATATGCAATCGTTTGCAAAACATATCTATCATTAATGTATTTGTCATATGCATGCTAAATTCATTAAGTCATGCTTAAACAAGTCATATAACTTATACTTAAAACATGCATTCTCAAGACAATCATGGGTTCTTTTAAAAAGTCTAGTAGCGATAGAGCACCTACATGGCTAGATCTCGCTAATCCCCTTGTCCTCGTATACTCCTAAACACGGTTTAGGGGAACAAGGTTAGCTTGGCCTATTTCTATAATTTTTAGAATAGTTTACCACACTACTTAGGCATTAAGGGTTCATTCCCATGCCTAAGGGTCTCCTAAGGTCCCTAATTGGGCCTTGGTATAGTCAGTTTTACAAAGGTTTAGTGGCCCCGTGCCACTATCATAGTCTAAGAGTCGTGCCTACCTTATATTGGGCCTTGATTAGGTATTTTATAGTTTGGGTGTCTCCGCGTCGTCGACATGGACACAACGCCTTTCGCGGTGCCTCAATCGGAGCCCTAGAACTCAAGTTATGGGCTTTTTAGTATCGAGTGTACATAGAGGGTCAAACGAGGAGGAAGACTGGGACGCTAACGCGTCCCGCATCAGCGGCATGCGCCCCAGCGGGGGCGTCTGCCGACGCACCAAGCTTCCGCCTATCGTTCTCATTTGCGGGTGCATCCGTTGGGTTTTCTCAATGCACAACGGACGTTTCGGTTTGAGGGGGACCTGGGCATCCTAGGGATGCCCTGGTTCAACCCTGTTGAACCAGTGCACCCCGGGGACTGTCCCTGGGTCCTTTGTGGCTCTTTAAAACCTCGTTTTGCCTGATTTTTCATGCAAAAACTTGGGAAAACTTAGCCTAGGACTAAGGGGGAGACGGGTCTCGAGGGGTTTTGGGCATACCTGGTTCGTGGCTAGGTTTTTCTCCTCATGTCTGGCTCTCCACAATGGGTTTTTCCCAAGCTTTTGGGCTGCCATTAGAGGCACCCAAGAGCTCTATTTATAGAGCTAGAAGAGGATTCTGGAGGGGGTTCTTACCGTCATTGAATGGCAATGGAGAAACCTTCAGAATGGCGGTGGTTTCTCCTCCAAACACTGTCATTTTAAAACCCTCTAGAAGGTTGAAGAAGAGGGGTGCCCGTATCAAAATGGGCCCCTGTGTTTCTCAGGCTAAATCCGTTTTTTAATATAAATTACATTTTTGCCCCTGAACTTCAAAGGACCATAACTTGCTCATTTTAACTCCGTTTTGGGTGATTTTGGTCTTGTTGGATTCCTTTTTCTGAGACAAACCTAATGGTACCATTCTTAGGACCAAATTTTTGGTTCTAGTCACAGTGAATAGTGAAATGACCAAAATACCCTTATTTTCGAAAAGTGAACTTTTCATTACTATCTTGGGATAAAAATGGAGTCATTACATTATAAGTAGTTCCATAATTTCTTCAGCGTACATACATTAGTGTGATCCTGTTATCATTATTTTGGTTAAACATCAAGAATAAATAGGAGTAATAACTTTATTTCTAAAAATTATTGAATCTGATAGGCTTTAAGAAGCCTAGGAAATGATATAGGCCATCCCTGCTCAACCCAAAGACATAAAGCCTACCCAATATAGTATACCACTAGTTAGCCTTTTGAGCCTATTATTAAGCCTTTTTCTTTCTTAATCTCATTCACCTTAACCCATAATAAACCAAAATAAATAGCCATTACCCATCTTCAAAATGAGTAGAGTAGAAAAGATTCAAAAATAGGACAAAAAGCCAAAGAAGTAAGAAAAAAATTAACTATCTTTCTTCCAAAAAAAAAAAAAAGAAAAGAAAAGAAAAAGAAAGACCAAAGTTTGAAAAAAGAAATTCACTTCAATAAGAAACCCAAAAGAAAAGTTGTCTTAGAAGATATTCATTGAAGTCATCTACTCAATTTTGAGCCTTTGAAATCTTTATACCTTTCTTTTATAAACCTGTCCTAAGCCTACATCGTCCTAGTTAAAGACCTATTGATCTTAGGTGGACATAGCCTTAGAGAGGAGATAAAAAGAAAGAATTAAGGTAAAAGACCCCTAATATTCTTGGTGTTAACATCTACTCTTATGGATCACTTTCCTTTGTCTCATGAGTGTTAAAAAGATTTATGTGAACCATAAGCTTATTGGATTCGGTCACATAATGAGAGAAATATGTTAACCCCTTATCTAAGAGTTTTATTTCTGAGCGTATACTTGTAAGGATTTGAGGTCAAGGCATATTTCCAATGGAATGTAAGCATATCTAATTAGAAGTCAAGATTTATGTGATTGTAGACACACACATGCTCTCTGAGAAATAGCTCAAATAAAATGTCTTTAATATGTGTATGGTGTGTAAAATTGTCAAATCTTCTTCATTAAGTTGTGAAAAATTAGTCAATTTAATAATGAATGAGGATTCTATGAGATAAAATAAGGAACTCGACTTTAATGAATTTTGTGGGTATATTCACTACAAACCCTCACGAGGCCTAACTCGTCCACTAAGGGCAACTTAGCGGTTCAAGGGCTTGTTCCATGTGCTAAATGCAATCGTGAGTACCTATGAAAGTAGCAACTTGTACCAGTTTTGTATAAAATAATTGTCTACATGTTTTGCTCGGGACTAGCAAAATGCTGGTTGGGGGGTGTGTTAAGTGTTTAATTTTGGCTAAAATACCCCTAATTTAGCATTCAATTAGATCACCTAACAGTTCAAATTTTGAAAAATTGAGCTTGATTTTTAAATTTAACTCAAATTGACCATCCAAACCTTAATTTGTCAAAATCAATAGTCAGATCATCATTAGAGCTCATTAGATGATTAATGTACAGTTTAGATGATTCTAATTAGGCTTTTCTTTTGCAAATCAACCAAAAGACGCATGGACGGCTACTATTAAAAGTTAATAGTGAAGATCATCTTAAAGAAAATTGGATGGGCCAGATTAACCATAAAGATGGATGGGATAGTTTCCTAGGAGACAATTGAGCATCATGGAGAAAAGGGAAATAACATGGAGAAGCAACTTGCAATTTTGGATGAGTTTTCAAAGTTAAAGGAGGGAACCTGAATTAGCATTCTCTTTCTTTTCTATTACTCCCTCTTTTCCTACTTCTCTCTTTCCCTCTTTCTTATTCTTCTCTTTCTTTCTTTCGTTTCCCATTCCCTTGCCTTTCTCTCTTAGCCACCCATCACGTACAACTTTATCTCCCACTCTCTTTCCTTCTCCACTTTATTTCCTTCATTCTTCTCTTCCCCTTCCTATTCCCTCACGTCCTACTTCTTCTCACTACCTTCCTCATCTCAAAGGCATAACTTTCTTCTCTTTTCATTCCCACTTTCCCATTCACCTCTCTTCTCCCTTCTATTCTTAAACCCCTTCTTTAAAATTGTGGGAAGGGCTCCCATTTTTTTTCCACATCTCTCTCCCTGCTTTATCTTTTTGTTTTCCTAGTTCTGGTTTTTTTTTCTTTCCACAGCTATCTCATGTTCTCAGCCCTCTCTTCTTTTGTTTACGCACCACCTCACAACGACTACCCCATCTCCCTCACCATCTCTACTTCACCTTCATCATCAAAATCTCTTCTTCCAACATTGCTCACCCCATCTCTCTTCTTCTCTGTTCACCGCAGCCTTCCCCAAGTCTCCCTCTCGCCAGATTCTCCTTATCTCCTCTACTTTAGATGGTGGCCAGACAACCCATCTTCTCCACTCATCTCTTCATCATTCTGTTACACACGATGCTCAGAAAAGGCATCGTTTTTCTCTAGCCAAGCGTCGTTTTCACAGGCCTAGCATAGCTCGCTCCACTTCGGCTTTGCTCCTTCACCATCCTCATCTGGCGTCTTTGCGTCGTTGGCCTCCACACAGTCATCGGTCGGATCCGGGGAAGGAAACCCAAATCAGGTTTTCTCCCATCTTCTCCTCCTTTCCTCTTTTCCCCTTCCCTTTTTCCTCTCTTCCCTTTCTTCCTTTGCTTCTCCCTCCTTCGTTTCTCTCCTTCTTCATCGGGTTTCCTGGGTTTTTTTTCTTAAAACCAAATTTTCACCAAAATTCCATTTTTGCCCTTGTTTATTTAAAGAAATCTCATTTATGTCCTTTTTGTTTAATTCCATATGTGTCCTCTTTTTATTCTGGTTTTGTTTTATCTGTGTTTTTCTTCTCCAGGAATTGCCTAATCTTTATGCCTAACCCATGAATGGGTTAGTCTTAATCAAACAAAAAGCTTCAATTTCTCCTTCGGTTATTATTGAATTTCAAATTAATTTTTGCAGAGTCATTCTTAGGGCATCCATTGTCATGATTAATGTCTCTGATCTTTAATCTGAACCCCAGAAAGTGATCTAAATCATCCAATGCCCAAAATTCTTATTTAGGCCAGACCTCTTAGAATTTCTGAAATCTGCCTAATCCTTTTGGTGGATCATCAATCAGGTGTATCAGAAAGATTCTGATGGAGTTTGATCAAAATTTTTGCGCTTAGATTTGAAGAAATTGACAATAATCAGTCTAAGGAAGTGGAATTTTCTTGTTTCTTTAGTTAATTTCCTTTATTCTTGTGTTGAACTTTTGTAATTCTCATTGATAAATTATATCTGAAGTCTGAATTTTTTCTGTTAAATTTTGTCAATTGAAGTGATTTTTAAATAATTAAATTTTATTAAAAACTCCAAAATTCTAAATCAAGTCCATGTGGGATCGACTCGTATTTGTATAGTTATACTACAATAGCCCGTGCACTTGCGGAAACTATCAACAATTCCCTTAACCACTATGTTTAGCATTCATTAGAGTGACCTTAGCTCAACCTTTCATAAGGTTCCTATGAGCATTTTAATCCCAAGTACTCTTTCTAATTGATTTTAATTAAATCCATGAACATTTAAAATGTCATTCATGGGGTTTATTATTCTCCTAGTTTGGGCTAAGGATTTGATAATCCTTATATTGTCCTATTAACTATAGCCCTTACTAATATTAAGTCAAAGTCATTCACTCATCTTAATTGTCCATGAATCTCTATATTTCATTAGATTCCATTTTTGGTGATTTATGAATATTGAGACATAACTACTAATTTAACAATTATATCTACTGACTTAAAGACAATTAAGATGCTTATACTATACTTTGATAATTCAAATAATCATACACTTTAAATCATAAGAGAATTGTACATGTATATCATTCTAAGGGCATTTATACTCTAATATACTAACATGGATCCTAAGTTATGAAATACATTTAATTTACTAGTAATCTAATGGAATCATGCTAAAATCTCAAATTTAAACTAACATGGCCCTAAGATAATTAAATTACTAACCTCTTATAACAATCTAGTAACATTTAGAGCATAACATGTTAAAATTGAAGAATTACACTATCATGCTTACTAATTTATAACATAAATCACATTTATAATTCTATTATCAAATAAAATACAAGTAAAATAATTAAATTAAGATTATTAGAAACTTTTACTTATGATCCAACCATTAGATCTTAGGTCTTTTCCTTTAGATTAAGGGTTTTAATTACATTTAAGGCTTTTACTTCATTAAGGTCCAAAGATCATATCCACTTTTTTTCGTCACATTTAATCCATGATCTCACTACATTTCATCATAATCCCATTCATTCAACCCATCCCAAGGGTCTGATTGTGATTGATCTTATTAATCAAGTGGGTCTCTTTTTATTTTTAGGGTATTTCTACCATAAAGGGTAGATTCCTCAATTTTTCTTAGATCTGTCATAATAAATCATAGATATCACTTTATTTCAACATTATTTCATCAATAAATTAGATCCCCAAGATCTGATCATTTCAGATCTTGAAGATCGTGAAATTTGGAAGCTTACTTCCTCAAAATAGAAAGTTTCTTGAAGATTTTAATAAATTTTATAATCTCAAAAGAAAATAGACTTCACAAGCTTTCCATAGCCTTTTTATTATCTTGATTTGGAGTTTAGATGACTCCAGAATTAAAGAAAGAAGTTCACAGTTGTTCCGAGGGTCCAGATTTAATCTGGGCCCAGCGGAACGACTAGCTCAGATTGGTTGGGTGGAGCGGGCCATGCTCCCATCATCGAGATGCAGGTGGTAATGAGCTATTCGGGATTGCTTTGCTTGGTATGATGTTTTGCTTAGGACATCATCACAAGTGGAGTGTGCATGAAGAGACGTTCCAGCAGGGCGCGTTTTGGTGCGGTCTCCCAGGAGCCTGTTCTCATAAGGGAGATTGGACAGTCCGTTTTATACCGTCCAATCAAATCCCCTTCAATTAAAGGCTCTAAACTCAATAAAATTTTCTGACACTTCTACCCTAGGGTTTTGGGACCGGTCTAAATCATTTGGATGGCTCAGATTTTCCATTTGGGCCCTCTATCATATGGAAATGAAGGGCTTTTAACTATACTTGATTTTCAAAATTATTAAACCAAATTTAATTTTAGAAAAACAAAATTTATATAACTTAACATGAAATTAATATGGGAGGACTGTCCACTACCTGATTATAGAAAAACTTATGTCTTGAAGCCCAATTTAAATAAATACCCCATTGAAGATAAACTCGCTTGATAACTGCTTGTTTTGTGATTTTCTGTTGATTGCTCTATTGCATCTTGAAATTTCTTTAGGGTTTTTGTATATGAGATGGTCTAGGACAATATGGATGGTATGATTGATGAGATTTGATGTGGAGCAGAGTGCCTAATTGAATTTAGGTCTCTTGTTTCAATTTAGAGAGAGGAGAGAGAAAGTGGAAGAAGAGGGATTTTTTGGGCAATTTGGAAATGAATTTGGATTTGGTTTTTAGGGGAAGTAAGATAATTTTGTGGGAATTTTTTATAGATGTTTTTGAATTTTTCATCATTACATGTAATAATTATTTTTTAATTATTTTGAATATTAAATTAACATTGGATTCTCCACTAACAGCTCCGTCTCTGCTATCATATGATAGTTTTTTTATACTCATTACATATTTTCTGGCCATTGGATTCATTTGTGGGCCCCAAAGAGGTGTGAAAGGACCATTTTGCCCTTTTATGGAGAAAAATATATTTTATTCTCCCGAACTCATAATTGAGCATACTTAGTGGTTTTGGAATCATATTTTTTAATAAATTCTAAATATTGATGTCCTAGATCTCTGTTATAGGTAAAATTACCATTTTACCCTTTTGTTTATAAAAATGGAGAAAATTAGAAAATTTTCATTTTAACTCAGAATTGAACACACTTAGTGTCATTTTAATCGGTTTTTTAAGTACATTAATAATTTCTAAATTTTAAATCATGTTTTAATTTATATAAAAAGAGAATTTTCAATAACCTAATATTCTAGCCTAGAATTTTTAAAAATTCAAACTAAATTAATTTTCTCCATCAATTTATAAAAGTTGGGGTTATTATAGCTTGTACTTTAGTGTATGATGCTTAGTAGTAACTATAAAGGTCAATTTTTGAAAATTTGTAGAAGCTTTTTACAAACTGGTCCATCAGTTATTTGTTTCTCAATCTACTTCCACATATTACAAAAACAATATTCATAAGACCTTCAAAATCTACTACAAGAAGTTGAAGGAACTTGAAAGGATAGAAAGACTAAGAAGTACTAGAAGAAGAATTCCCTTAGTCTTAGCAAAGAGCATGAGAAGAGGCATGAGGAAGAAGAGAGAGTATGGATGGAGAGAGCGGCAATTATTAAATTGAAGAAGGAAAAAAGAGAAACAGCTACAACATGTCAAAGGGCATTAAAATATAAGATGTTTAAGAAGACTCGTTCAGGATTGCCTGTCATGAATTATAGAATTAACCATATCCTAGAAAGTATTTAATAATGTACCAATTAAATGTCTATTTTTGTTAAAACCCATTACATTTTTTTTGCTATAAATAATTTTTCATTTTAGGAAGTTCATTTTTTACATCTACAATTTGCCTAAAAAGTCACAAATTGCTCTTACACTTGTGAAAGGTTTTGTAGTGCCTTGAAAATTATATGTGAAACAAACTAGGGTTTTTAGCATAACAATTTAGGATTAGCTCTAATCCTATATTGATCATACTCCTAATGGATATCACTACATACTAGGTTCTACTTTGAAAACCCAATTGGTTGATTCAAACTCATCCAAGTTGACTCTACCTATCTTTTAGTTGGTTGAGAAACAAGAAATACTGGGAGTTTTATGCATTAACTCTTGCGAAGTCTAAATTGGTGAGGGTTCCAAATGGTAAGGAGCTTGCTTCTTCATTAGTTTTAATAGAGGTTTCCTTCATTAGGGATTTGGTTTATTGTTGAATTGGTCAAAGATCTTAACTCAAAGAGGATTTTAGTTGTCCATACATTTTTTACTACATGCCACCTTAAAGAGAGAGTGTGTTTGAGAGAATGAAAGAGAGGTCTTTGGTCATTATCGGGCTTGTTTGACTAGATGTAATCCTATATATATATATATATATATATATATATATATATATAGAGAGAGAGAGAGAGAGAGAGAGAGAGAGAGAGAGCTACATACTTGGGTCACCAATGAAATTTGTTGGAGTTTTATGAGAGTAGGTGAGCATATCACTTAAAGGGAGCTCTGTGTTTGTTTGAGAGAGAGAGAGAGAGAGAGAGAGAGAGAGAGAGAGAGAGAGAGAGAGAGAGAGAGAGGTTTGCTAGGGGCTGGAGTAGTGTGTGGAGAGACCAAGAGACCCAAGATATAGAGATTGAGATCTAATGGGGCAAATGGGTGGGGGGGGTGAAATATATATAGCTTGATTTTTAAGACAGTTCATGAAAATTATTTATTTAAGACTATTCTAAAAACCCATCTTTAAAACATGATTTTTAATATTTTCCACCATCATTTAAGAAATTTGATTTTTTATAAAATATATAACAACATATAATATATAGTGAACTTTTATAAAACAATTGTGCATACATAAATACAAATTAATACAAGAAAAAATGTTTAGATAACTTCTAATTAACCTTACTTTTTTTAATATCAAATCACATGTAACATTTTAATTAATTTTCCCCTCAACATAAATTATTTTCAATCCAAGCACCTTCATCACCTATATGAACCACATAACCCATCTCATTCTCACTATTTACATAGATGGTTTTGTCTTAGTATTTAATAAACCTAGCTAACTGCCTACAATGCCAAAAACTTATTGTGATTTTAAGTTAAAACTCATAAGCACACGAATCAATTGTAGTAACTCACACGAGGAGGTTGATCCCATGAGGAATGGAACAAATGTGAACTAGTGGTTCCTATTTAAATTATTTAACCTAGCAACTAATCTTGAGAATTTTAACTTACACTAATGATAAAAATTAAAAGCAAATACAGATGAAAGATAGAATTATGCTAAAAGTAAACATGCTAAAATTAACAACTTTCATAAATTAAGAACTTTCGTCAATTGAAAACTTTCTAAAAATGAATTTTAATAACATCCCTAAGTCATGCAAGTCTAAGGAAACTAAGCAACAAATTCATAACTTTAACTTTCTAAACATGAAATTTATCTAGTATGACAAAATCAATACTTTGCTAATTACAAATTAGAACTAACTCAGATGTAAACTAGTTAAATAATGAATTTTAAAATAAACTATCAAAGTAATTGAAGAAATTACTAATCAAGCAAAGAAAAAGAAAAACCCAAGTATCATGCATATGACCATGGAATGGAGAACAACCCAAGTATCATGCATATGACTATGGAATGGTATACATGATTCTCTAGGTAGGAATGTATCTAATTAACTACTTTGAAAACCTAGAACATGCAATCTAACTTAAGAATAAAAAAGGAATCTAATAATCTACTTGGGCTCTTGAAAATCAAGTGACCATAAAGTGTATGGTGCTATAAATTAAACACAACAAATCATAAAGAAAAATCTAGAAGCACACTATTTTGATCATTCACTTAATGGAACATGAAAACCATGGAATTAAGCAATTCTAATGCAAGTAAACATTCAAGAATTTAGACTATTAACTAGTGGACACAAGTATGAATTGAAAACTCCATTAAACTTCATTGAATTGAATTAAATTCCATCAACATAAAACCCAAAATACATGTAATCCAAATCTAAAAATTAATTCGTATTACAATGAATGCTACTTGATCTTAATCAACCTAAAAGTTCAAGCTAATTCTTCTTCAATGCTCCAACATAAATCATGAATAATTAAATATAGAAATCAAGAGAAATTCCACTAGAAAGTAAAGGCACACTTAAGGAACACTAAGGAAAGAAAGAAGGAATTTTAATGAAACTAAAGGAAATCTAAAGGCAATGAAAAACAAGAAAAAGGATAGATTCAAGGTGGGTTTTCCTTGGCTGCCACTTCCAGGGAAAAGCACCTTGGAACTTGAATAAATAAGCAAGAGGAGCTAAGGGAATGGAAAAACATTAACTAAGTAATAATGGAAGTTAAAAACAAGTAAGGAAAGAAAGAGATCAAAAGGAAAAAACTAACCTTTGAAGGCAGATTTAAAGGATAAGGACTAGGTGTGGAACACACTTGGGAAGGAGAAGCCCACCTTGGGGAAGATAGCAGCCATCCAAAGGAGAAAAACTTCAAGGCAAAAAGGTAAGGGAGGAGGTGGAGGAAGAGGATGCCTCCTCAGTTTGGAGGAGGTGTATTTTTTCTTCCTTCCAAAAGTGTTCCTTGTTTGAATTCTTTTTCAATTTTTTTATATTTTATTTGCTAAGTTTTCAAGGGTTTCCCAAAGCTAAGGTAGGGTGGGGATGAAATATGAATAATATTGGATGGCTAGGATAAGATATAGATGGCTTCTTAGGGTTTTCAACAAAGTGGAAATAAGGGTTGCCTTTTTGGTATTCCTAAGGTGGGGTGACGCCACTTTTTTAGGAGGAGGTGTCTCCCCTATTTAAAAATTGTTGAGGTCCTTTGAATAAGGAAAGTTGGGTGGATGGGATGAGGTATGAGAGAGAAAATAAGGTGGGAGGAAAGAGATGGGTAGAGAAAGACAGGAAAGAGAAGTGTGATGGAGAAAAGTGATTGGCTATGTGGTTTCCTAGGAAGTGGGGATTGGTTGGATGATTTGGATGAAGGTGAGAGAGTTTTAGAAAGGAAGAACTCTTGAATGGAGTGTGAAATTCATGGTGCTTCTTGGTTGTGAGGTGGAAAGTGACAAAGAAGTGGGAAAAACATAAAAAAAATGAGGGGATGACTTCCTAGCGGTCCACATACTACCTTATCCTAGTGAAATTTTCCTCCATTATATTCAAAATGTCCAAATAAATCCCAAGAATAATTCTTTGGATTCTCCTCCAATCATGACCTTCCATTTAGCTTAGCTCCTATGACATAAATGGCTAACTTTGATAGCTTCACTAGCTTAGCTTCTTAGCTAACTTAGATGGATTTCATGGCTTAGCTTGATAGCTCAATTCATTGGCTTTGGTGGTTGGCTTGACTACTTAGCTTGTCACCTTGTTCATGGCTTGAATATGGTCGAGTGGTGTCAGTAGAACTCATGCAAAGGTGGTTGACTTTGCATGGCTTGTACATGGGCCCACTTTGGCCACCTTTGGATCCTCTATTTGCATCCATTGCTTGTCTTAAAGATGATCTTCATCCTTGATCTCATGTTAGATTGATGATTTTTACCCTTTCACTCTATCTTTTGATCTTGATCTTCTATTTTCATCTTGATCAATCTCAACAGCTGGATTGCCATCTGGCTTCCTACAAAAGTTAAAAACTCTAACTAAATCTTAAAAATTTGATTAATCATATAATTACCTTGGATTAGACTCTGAACCTACAAAATATGAGTCATTATGTAAAAAATGCATGTGTTACAAATTTTGGTCAAAAATTCTATTTTACTCCTATAAGTTATAACACATAGGTAACTAATTGGGTGGTTTTTATGTAAAATTAGACACTTAATCACACCCTCAACTAGCATTTTGTTAGTCCCATGAAAAATATATGAAAAATCATTTTACAAAAACTAATACAAAGTACCACTTTCGTAGGTACTCATGATTACAATTAGCACATGCAAAAAGCCCTTAAATCCCTAAGTTACCCTTAATGGATGAGTTAGGCCTTGTGATGGTTAGTAGTGAATACACCCACAAATTTCTAATTTTTTAAAATGAAAATCCTTTATTTGTTTGAGAACATGCTTTTTTTTATTCGGCTTATATTATGTACTAGATTTAGCCTAATAATAAAGTTGAAAAAAAGGTTCAAAATCCCACCCTTAGGCTAAAGATATCTCATTATTTCATGAAACTTCGAAAGGTGAGTATATGTTATAGCTAATATATAATTATAGTCTCTCAGTCAAATATAACTTGAATTACCATCCAAATATATGCTTTGATTTCAATTCTCACATGATATACTTGTCACTCGGAAAGGTTTTAATCTCTCATTAATATGTGAGTAGAATATTGTTCATCAAATCCCAAAATCTCACATCTTCCATACAAAAGAACAATAACTTAGAAAGAATGATAATAATGGTCTCATAAAAAGATATCAACTACTAAGAATGTTACAATCTACAGAACTCACTATTCATTTATAACCATATCCAAGCTGTACTTCTCTTAAGATCAAGTTAGGACTTCTATTAGGATGAAACATAGGCTTAAGTAAAGGTTATTAGAAGAATAGGTATAAAGGTAAACAAAGGTTGTCTACAAAATATGTAAAGGTCTTCTATTAGTGTATTCACAAATTTTCCATTTTTTCCTACAAGAGTGAACATTCTTCTTTTTCCTTGGCTATCTTTTATTTCTTTTTCACTTGACTTTATATAAAGCCTTTTTGAACTTTTTCTCCTTTTCTCCCTTTTTAATGTTTATCTATTGAATTGTACTATTCGTACTTTTTCTCAAGATGTTCTTCAATCTTCTCTACATATTTCAAAAACAAATAGGTAATGGATGTATATGGTGGTTCAATATAGATAAAGCTTGTTTGACTAACAAGGAAAAGGCTCTATTTTAGAGGATCAAGTGTTTAACTAGCAGAAAATAATATAGGGATGGCTAGAGGCTTTGATTTACCAAGGATAACCTTTATCATTTTCTAGGTTTCATATGACTTAAATATGATCATAAATTTAAGAGATATATGGTATAATCTTTTTTGTGATTTCTCAATAGTTAACTAAGGTGAAAAATAATGAGTCTATCTAAGAACTAATATCTACTAAAGAAAATTTTGAATTTATGTATAACCCTCAAAAAAGGAAGAATGGCTTAAAACTTGCTTGGGTTGTAAGTCTCTATATATCTTCTTCAAGATCTCTGAGTTATATTTTCTCTTCCACTTAAACTATATATAATTGTTTTATGCAATTAATATTCCTAGTTTAATTTTTTGTGGAACACTTTAGAAAAAGGATAAGATAGTGAATTAATTGTATATGACTCTATTAATAATCTAAAGTTCATAAGATAGATGAATATTTAGAAATTTTAAATTCTCATCTTTATAAAGGATTTTTTTTTCCAAAAAAGTTTTCCAAAAATACAAGAAATTTAGAAATCTCATGTATATCTACACCGCCCAACCTGAACTAAATATTGTCCTCAATGTTTGGAAATATAGGATATTGAAATAATGAATGGGTAATGAAGACTAATGGGACTTTCTAAAAAAGAATCATGGGTTGCCTCTTAATGAGCACTAAGTTTTAATGTTTTTAGCTAGACATGGCTTATAACTAATCTAACCATCTAAACCTAGACCTAGCTAGTTCAACTAATTTTTCTTAATCATAACCCTAACGATGAATTGGTCAGATTTCTTACGCCTCTTCAAAACCTTGTCGTAGTCTATTTACATTCTCCACCTTAAAAATTTTTATGGTGGTAATATTAGGACATAGTAGACCACCACGATTTTAAATTTAATAGGATCACATTGATGATTCCCCATTTTTAGTATTTCATGGTGGTAACATGATGATATCATTAAGCCACCATGAATTTGAAATTTGTTGGACCATATAAGATTGAATGGTCCTCATTTTTACCAAATTTAGGCATAAAATTGACCATTATACTCTGTTCATCATTTTCCTCCATCTCCCATACATTGTCTTGAAATTGGGGATAAGTTGACTCTACATTTCCCTAAAAGATGGTTCTTGTATTAGTGAAGCAAAGGACACAGTTAGGCTTAAACCATTAGTATCTTCTAATGTGTACCCTAGAGTTGGATGATGTTGGGCTAGTACAACAATTGACTCTTTCTTCTTATTCAGCTAGCATAGGTAAGGTTTCAAATCAACCTAGATTACTATCTGGTGTTTGTTCAAATAAGATTTGTAGGTTCCAATTAGGTACGTCTTCTACATTGCAAGACTCAATTTGAATTTTAATATAAGAAGGGGGTCCTACTCTAGCTTGCCATTGAGAAATGTTCATTAATGGTGCATTATCTAATAAATCATTTACTTCATCAATGGATGTGTCTTCACCAAATTTGTAAGGATGGTTGTTGACTTTGTGGCTCATAATGATCATAAGATATGTCCATCCTAGTATAGGTAAAAATGGTCCAGGATGGTGAAAAACTTTGGGGCTGAGGAGATTCGTAAGAAATTTTCATCCTATTATCACTATCAATGGGCAGAGATGTTTGAAAACTCTATAACTCAAAAGGATCATATGATAAGCCTATCCTATTGTTAGTAACAAATGGCTCTTGATTATTCCCAATTGGGTCAGATTCCTTAACCCTTTCAATAAATGCAGCATGGAATTGACCCCTCACTTTACGACATTGTTTAATAGATTCCATGTATAAATTTTAAGTCTCTTCTAATACTTGTTTCCTCTATGTTGGAGGCAACAACTTGAAAGGTTTATCTGCTGTGGCATGGGAGTACTGGGAAAGGATTGATCAGTTTGGAACCATGATTGTTGTCCCTGATATTCATGATAATATGGTAAGGTTGATTAGGGTGGGACCATGATGGTTCTTCTTGATACTGGTAATCTTGAGAGTATGGTTCTTCATGATGCCTAGCCCATCATTTATAGTCTTGGTAACTTGTTTAAGGATAATAATTGCTAAGGTGTGTAAATACAATAGGTGCATCCACTGGCTCTTGATAGTATTCATTATAGTTGGAGTTCGATGGCCATGAAGAAAGGGGATATTTTAGGTCAAAATAGGTATAATCATTATTGTATTAAAGATGGCGATTTGACTCAATATTACAATTCTTGTACTAAGGTTGTTGATATAACTCAATATAGGAATTATCATGTTGGGAATGTTGACATGCCTCAGTATTTTGCTCAAGGAACCTATCCATTTGACAATCCATTCTATTCATCCTAGCTATTATCTTATCCCAGTTTCCAATTATCTTATTCAATTGATTATTAATTCTATTGAATAATTTAGAGTACATCTTGCCTCGATCTCATACCTATCCTCATGAGATAATAGCTTAGGAGTAGTAGCAAAATGGTTTTTTACCCCCTTTTTGATAGGTCATTGTACTCATCTTTATATACAATGAAAGAGTACTCGTTCTCTCTCTCTCTCTCTCTCTCTCTCTCTCTCTCTCTCTTAAGAAAACCCAAACTCTATGATGCAACATAATTGTTAGTTCTAAGATAAAAGATGCACAACCAATCCTAGTATGCTATTAATGAGATGAATTGATTTATCTTTTGTTAATGCATAGAGTGGTAGCTTCTTTTACCTATATCTAGATAGCTTCTCCTTTTATCCAAATTTGACTGCTACTTACTAGTTGGGTTCATCTCTAAAGTGGTTAATCCAATTCTCATGTCAAGAGGCATTTGGACCTCAACTAGCATTAATGGAAGGTGTGGAAAAATCAGTTGGATTATAAGACCCCCACTATAACCACAATGCTTAGAAGCCGCAGGGGTGACAATAGATCACATCCTTTTAAAAGGGCCCTGCGAGCTCAATACCCTAAGTCTCTTTCTCCTTGATTTTAAATTAATGTTCAAGGGTTGGGATTGTGACATATAAGGATGTTGATTGATTCCTAGGTGAGCCAAGGAATTGGTGACAATATCCAGTCCTTATCTTATAAGGGTTCCTATGGGACCCTTATAAGTATTAAATTCCATTCTACCATAAAATTGTAAAAATGCAATCCAAAATAAAAATCAAAATAATGCCTACCTATATGCTACTTAACAAAGGGTTAGGCAACTTAACAGATGGGACACTATAATCATGTAGCCTATGCTTTAATTATTACCGAGCTCAGGCTAACTTTTGTCAAATAGGTGCTTGAACTAATGCAATAATCCTCAATATTATGCAACATTTACCAATGCATTACCCTAATCTATATGAATTATACTAAATGCACTTTACCCTAAAAATGAAAATTTGTGTGAGAATTGCTCATAGTGAGGGGTTCGATGATGATTAATTGTGGGCCACCATAACCCACACTTAGCTTGTTTATTACAATCCATTTTTAAAAAAAATTGAAATTAAAATTACAATGGGCCTTGCTACATTTTCACTCAAATCCTAATCTAGAAAATCAATAAAACCTAATCTATGTTAATGATGTCATGGCCCAGAAGATTGCTAGCCCTCCTTTGCCAATTTCCCTCACACAAAAATCAAACAATAAAGGTCAATATGGGAAAATAGCAAATAATAATATAAGGTATGATCCACCACATAAAATGCTGTGACTTCTTGGCAACGACGCCAAAAACTTGTTGTGATTTTAAGTTAAAACTTGCAAGCACATGAATTAGTTGTAGTAATTCAAGCTAGGAGGTTGATCCAAGAGGAATCGAACAAATGTGAACTAGTGTTTCCTATTTAAATTATTTAACCTAGCAACTAATCATTGGATTTTTAACTTAAACTAATGATGAAATTTAAAAAAAATACAAGACATGAAAGATAGAATTATGCTAAAAGTAAACATGCTAAAATTAACAGCTTTCCTAAAAACAAACTATCCTAAATTGAAAATTTTCTAAAAATGAATTTTAACAACATCCCTAAGTCATGCAAGTCTAAGGGAACT
The DNA here is from genome assembly GCA_035236585.1 of Warburgia ugandensis. NCBI lineage: Eukaryota > Viridiplantae > Streptophyta > Magnoliopsida > Canellales > Canellaceae > Warburgia > Warburgia ugandensis. Next base: position 28,105,728 of record CP141132.1, on the reverse strand, counting down.
AAACAACAAATTCATAACTTTAACTTTCTAAACATGAAATTTATCAACAACAACAAAATCAATACTTCCCTAATTATGATTCTAACTCAAATACAAACTAGTTAAATAATGACATCTAAACTAAACTATCTAACTAATTAAAGAAATTACTAATCAAGCAAAGAAAATGAACTACACAAGTATCATGCATATGACCACAGAATGGTATACACGATTCTTTAGGTCGGAATGCATCTATTAACTACTTTGAAAACCTAGAACATGCAATCTAACTCAAGCATCAAAGAAGGAATCTAATAATCTACTTAGGCTGTTGAAAAATAAAGTGAACATAAAGTGAATGGTGCTGGAAATTAAACACAACAAAACCTAAAGAAAAATTCCAGCAGCACGCTATTTTGATCATTCACTTAATAGGACATGAAAACCATGGAATTAAGAAATTCTAATGCAAGTAAGCATTCAAGAATTTATACTATTAACCTCTGGACACAAGTATGAATTGAAAACTCCAATAACCTTCATTGAATTACATTAAATTCCATCAACACAAAACCCAAAATGCATGTAATCCAAATCTGAAAATTAATTCCTATTACAATGAATGCTACTTGATCTTAATCAAACTAAGACTTCAAGATAAATCATCTTCAATGTTCTAAAATCAATCATGAATAAGCAAGAATGGAAATCAAGAGAAATTCCACTAGAAAGTAAAGGTAAACTTAAGGAATACTAAGGAAAGCAATAAGAAGTTTTAATTAAACTAAAGGAAATCTAAAGGCAACAAAAAACAAGGAAAATTATTTATTCATAGTGGTTTCACCTTGGCTATCAATTCTAGAGAAAAGCATGCTTAGATCTCGAATAAACAAGAAAGAGGAACTAAGGGAATGGAAAAACATTAAGCAATAATGGAAGTTAAAAACAAGCAAGGAAAGAATGAAATCAAAAGGAACCAACTAACTTTAGAAGGAAGATTTAAAGGACAATGCATAAGCATGGAACTCTCTTGGGAAGGAGTAGCTCACCTTAGACAAGATACCAGCCACTCAAAGGAGAAAAACTTCACTCGATCTCATGTTGGATTGATGATTTTTAGACTTTCACTTGATCATTTGTCTAGATTTTTCATTTTCATTCTAATTGATCTCGGTTTTTGGATCACCATCTCGCTTCCTACAAAAGTTAAAAACTCTAATTAACTCTTAAAAAGTTTGATCAATCACATACTTATCATGAATTAGCTTTTGGACCTATAAAATATCAAATTTTTGAGTCATTAAGTGAAAAATGCACGTGCTACAAAATTTGATCAAAAACCCTATTTTACTCCTATAAGTTATTAGACATGGGTAATTAGTTCGGTGGTTTTCATGCAAAATTAGAAACTTATCACACAAATCAGATGCGTAGAACTAAGGTTGCCATGAATCCACCATTTTCCTTTTTCTTTACTTTCTTCTTTTTCTCTAGAAGAAAACCCAATGATGGATGATGAGCTATAGTCTCTGGGATTTGGAAGAAGGGAGAAATAATCTAGAGAGAGAAATTAAAACTTGAATTTTAGGACAAATTTTCAAAATCATCTTAAAAACTCATATTTTTTGTATTTTAGAAGATGGTTTTTGAAAACTATCCTTTTTTTTTCACTTTCTCTGAGGTTTTTAAAACTATATTCTTAATTTCTTCCAAAGAAATACATATTTTTTATCTCCCTCCTTTATGTGTGCTACTCTTTCTCTTATGTGGACTGCTATTCATGTTTTTTATTTTCTTCATATTTCATTTTCTTCCTAACACAATGAAATCTATTCCATGTAATGCAATTAAAAGATGTAGGTTTTGACACTAAAATAAACCACTTATTTCTACTAAAAAATTTGGTAGAGTCTCCCCTTGTTTTTGGACTTGCACCTTATAAGCCATCATTTTTGCATTTCAAAACATAAATGTACACTTAGTCTCCTCCACCATTTACCTCCCTCCAATGATAGTATCCCCACTTTATATGACTATTAATACTTTTGCCCACTAGTATTTAAAATACCCATCACATAACATTGTTGTTTTTTTTTATATGCACTAATGTCACCTGACCCAAAAAAGGAAATTAATGTTACTTGAAGCTCACTATTAACTCTCCTTCTTGTTATCTTGCACCATATATAACTATAGATATGCAAACATAGATGATGTGTCATCCGACAAGGTTCTTTACACATCTTCTACTTCTTTTCCAAGCTTGAATTCTACTTTATGGCTTACTTTGTTGTGTTACTCAACAAGGGCCTATACACTTACATTCAACCCAAAGTACACTAATCCTCAACCAAGCTCTTTACTCTCATTAACCTAGCATGCCATGATCCCAAATTTTTTATCAACCATGCTTTAGGAATTGGAATTAATCTTGGCTGCCATAGAAGGGAAATAGTTGTTTTTCCCTTTTCCTTTATTTCCAAAACCCAAAGAAGGAGAGAATATGAAAGGTGGAAGGCTAGAAGATGGAATGGAGAGGTTAAAGAAATAAGGATGCATGTAAGGGAAAGGGTCAAAGAGTATGCTTGTATTTTAAGAATGGAGAAAGGTGATGAAGTGGATGGAATGCTATGGTGGAGCAAAGTGGAGAAAGTTAGTGTGTAGGATGGAAAAGATGTGTGTTTGGTTATGGCAGAAGGTGTATAAGAGAAGGTAAGATTGATTGAGGTGGTGTATAAAGAATGGAAAAGAAAGAAGGGGGAATGACGAAGAATATGGAAAAAACAAAGAAGAAGGGATTGGGAGATGGTTGAGCTTCCTTACCACTTCTCCAAAGAATTAAACATGATCTTGTGTGAGCTTTGGCAAAGATGATCTATCTCCCTCTATTTTACATAGGTTTAGCTTTATGGTTAAGGGAAAGGTAAGAGACAGGTTTTCATTGTCCTTCACATCTTATTTATATAGCTTTTTGGAACAGAATCCCTTAAGAGTTGATGCTAGAATCAAAGGGAGAATGGACAATTGTTGTGGTTTTAATTAAAACTAGCAAGCACACAAATTATTTGTAATATAGTATGCTAGTGAGGTGGATCCCATGAGGATTGAACTATCATGATGCTAGTGCTTCCTACTTTAAACTATCTAACCTAGCTAAAATTCAAATGATTTTTTAACCTAAATTAAGAATGGCAATTAAAATATGAAATTAGAAACTAAGTAAAAACAAGAAATGGAAACCAAACAAAAACAAGAAAACGCTAAATGGAGAACTTTCCTATATTTAAAAATTCTAATTTTGTGACTTTCCTAATTAACAACTTTCCTAAAATGGAATTTAGAAACTTTCCTAAACTACCTTTCCTAACATGAAATTAACAACTAATTTAATGGAAACATACTTTAACAAACTACTTCCCTAATTATGCAAAACTAAGAAAAGGAAGCAACCAAATCAACTATTTTAACAAGTATGAAAATTTTGATTACTTTCCCATTAACTAAGATGCAAACTAATGGAATCTAACTACAATCAAACTAGAAAAATAAATGAAAGCAATTACTAACAACAACAAAAAGAAAACTACCCAATTAACATGGAACCATAGAATGGTATGCATGATTCATTGGATAGAAGTGGATTTAATCAACTCTATTGAATACTTAAGCATGAAATTCTACTTATAGCATTACCTAAACTATCTAACAATCTAATTGGCTTCTTGAAAATTCAAGTGAACAAGATTGTGTAGTGCTGGGAATTAACATACACCCTTCATGCAAAGAAATTTAAGAAGTAATGCAATTGAAACATTCAATGACTATAACACATAAAACATGGAATTAATCACTTCTAATGCACTCAAACATTCAAGAACAGAGTTAAATTACTGTTGGACACATACATAAATTGAAAATTCCCCTAATCTCATTGAATCACATCCAAAAAGTGATCAACATAACATTCCACACATGTAATCCAAATCTGAAAATTAAATGCTATTACAATGATGTTCACTTAATCTAAATAACTCCTCAATTACAAGCCAAACTCTTCTTTAATTGTTCCAACATTCACTCGTGAATAAGTGCACTTGAAATCAAAGGAAAATCCTATGTAAAACTAAGACAACAATCAATGGAACTTAAGTAACCAAAGCTGGAAAATCAAGAGGACTAAAAGAGAAATAAGATGCAATGAAAGTAAAAGGGAAAAACTAGATTCAAGATACTTCCCTTGGTTGTCACTCCAAGGAAAACCGAACTTGAATCTTAGTTTTAAATCGAGGAAAGCTAGAGGAAAATGAAGCAAAAGATGACATGAAAAGAATAAATTCCAGTAGAGGCTCACAAATCCTAGGTTGAACACTTGGGGAAGAAGCATGAATCTAACCTTGGAAGTTTGCAGCAGCACTCAAAATCATCACAAAACATCAAGCAAAAGGAGTATGAAGGACTGGAATGAAGTTCATGTCTCCTTCCTAATGGAGGCGCCATCCTTTTACAATGTGAGAAAAGAGTCTCTTTTGATTGGGTTTTAGGCTGATTTTATAAGGTTTGTCCTACTTTTCCTAGGGTAGCATAGTATTAAAGGGTGGTGGGGATTAAAAAATATCAAAATGAAGGGCTAGGATGGGGAAAAGAGGGTAGGAAGGAGGGCTGTCTTAAGGTGGAAAGTAGGTGGGAGATGCCTATTTCTCCCCCTTTCAAAAAATCATTGAACTCCCATTTTTTAGGAAAGTATGTGAGAATGGGTTAGGAAAGAGATGGGATATGTCTGGTGGAGAAATTTGGTTGGTTAGGAAGTTTCCTATGAGGTGGAAAGAGTGAGAGTTTTGGAAATTCGCAGTGCATGAAAATTAAGGAAAAAGTGGGAAAAAGTGAGAAAAAATCTAAAAATTGGTTTCTCTTATCCCATAGTTCTACATGCCCTATTATTTTAATATATTTTTCCTTATTTATCTTCAAAATAATTCATGGATAACTTTCTTGAATCTCCTCCAATCCTAGCCTTCCATTTAGCTTAGCTTGGTGGCTTAGATAGCTAGCTTTGAAGGCTTCATTGGATAAGCTCATGGCTGGTTTAGCAAGCTTCCTTCACTTGTTTTCTTAGCTTCAACCCTTGGCTTGAGTGGTTTGTATGTTTTGGCTTGAATTCCTTAGCTTGCCACCTTGTTTCATGGCTTATATGGCTAAGGTGGTTTCAGTGGCTTCCATGCAAGGGAGGTGGAAATGCACGACTTACTTCATGGACCCACTTTGGACATCTTTAGATCCTTTAATCACATCCATTAATGGTCCTAAATATGATCTTGGTCTTTGTTTTATGTTTAAGTGATAAATTTGAGGCTTTGACTTGATCTTTTGATCTTGATCTTCAATTTCATCCCGATTGATCTTGGCCGTTAAATCAATATCTTACTTCCTACAAAAGGTTAAAAATCCTAATTAAATCCTATAAAAATATGATGAATCACATACTTACCTTGTACTAGTTTCTAGACCTACAAAATAACAAACTTTTGCTTCTTTAGGTCAAAAATGCATGTGTTATGAATTTTGGTCCAAAAACACTAATTTAATGCTATAAGTTATAACACATGGATACTAATTGGGTGGTTTTATGCAAATTAAATACTCATCAACAATAAAATGGTTAAAATGAGATAGAGGGTAGATGGGATAGAAATAAAAGGAGGGGATGTGGAGTTTAGTTACAATATATGGAATCCAAGTTGGAGGTGAGATAAGATAGGAAAGTGGGATAAGGAAGGTTACAAGGGTGGGTAGGAAAGTGGATTTGGTAGCGTAGGAAAGGTGATTGGCTAGGAAGGAAGGAAGAGAGGAAGATTAGGAGAGAATGTAGAAGATTTGATGTGATTTGGTTTGGATTTAGTAAATTGGTAAGGTGGGACATGTGGATGCACTTGGAGTGTATGGAGTTTCTAAATTTGTAATGGATATGGACCATTGGATGATAAAAAATGGTGGACATCATTATGACTTTGATTTTGACTTTTCAACAAGGACAAGGTGGCCATGGGTTTTATGTTTTCAGTGATACATTTCTAGCCCTTATATCATCATCTTATCTTAAATGGCTAAGATTTGGTAGGAGTAATCTTATCCAAATAGATATTCTTTTAAGGGTTCTTTACTCTCCACCATTGGATTGGACTATCCCAAAGTGGATGGCCTAGATTGCACTTAGATTTCCTTATCCACTCCAGGTTTTCTCATATTTTTCTCCCAGCCCACCATATTTTTCTCTAGGAAATAGCAATTCACCTACGTGGGATGTTTTGTTCCTTGAAATTAGGAGTGAATCTCCCTGAAAATAGGTGGCCAGCCTATTGAAAAGATCTCCACCAATAGGCTCTTAGTTTGGTCTTTATTGCATTCTAGGTTCTTATTGGTCCATCATTACTTAAATCTATCTTCATTGGTTGCTTAGGATATGCATCTACAATGGTAGATCTTGACGTTTAAATACTTGAAGTGTAAGATGAATTTCAACTATATATTTTTCATAAATTGACTCCCTCTTCTTCTCCTTGTTTTTCTCTTCCAATCATCATTATTTCTTCACATATTTTCCTTAAAATTGAGTAAATATTACCACAATTTCATGAAAATATTGTGCTTTCCCTTAGGTGACCCGTTCCTTTGGTTGAGTAGAAGAGAGAGTAAGGAAAAAATCTTCTATGGGCCTTAGTGTTCTAACTTGCTTTATTTCAGAAGTTCCCATTGTATGTGATCCCATCGTACATGATTTGGGCTTCCTTTAGAATCTTCCTAGGGTGGTAATATGCAAGGATGCATGCATGGGAATAAGTTCTATCACCTTACTTTTGATATGAACGCCCTATTTTGAATGGTTAAGGCCTCTTGTTCCACTTAGGGTTTTTGACTACTTTGACTTCATATTTGACATCACATTTCTAGTCTAAACTCTCTAACTTCATGATTGGCATGTATGGTTCCACAGTATAGCTTGGAAGGTAAAAATGTTCTTTTAGGGTAAAATTGTTAATTTTGTGCACTTTTTCATTTGTATACTATACCTATAAAATTATAGAATTAACCCTAGTTTGTAATTTTAAGTGACTTGTAAGGCTAAAACCTATTAGATATAGAGATATGTATGTAATATTTCTATTTAAAAGTACCCACAAACTTGGTTTTTGCCAATCCTTGAGCAAAACTACCTAAAATTAGAAAAGAATAAGTCTAACACAATAAATCCTAACCACGTTTGTGGGTGTTATTGTCTGGATTTTGCACATGCAAAAAACTTTTAAATCCCTAGTGAAGGAGTTGTAATCTTGTAAGGTTTTAAAAATACAACCCATCAAAAACCTTACAAAAGTCCTTTATTTTTCTAAGAGAAGCAAACATTAAATTCCTAAATTTAGCATGCTAATAGAGATGACCAATGATTCAAAATCCTACACTTAAGCTAAAGATATCCTATTAATTCATTAAATCTTAGAATGTGAGTGAGTGAAGATAGCCAATATATACATAATTATCAGTCTTCATGGAATTTATAACCTAAATTACCATCAAAATGTATGTTTTGACTTCAAATCTCACATGATATAGTTAACACTCAGAAAGAAGTCACTCAAAAATGGGTTACACTCTCTTTAATGTATGAGTAGAACAATCTTCATCAAGTTCAATATTCTAACATATTTCATACCAAAGAAGGATAACTTAGAAAGAATGTGATACTAGTCTCTTGAAAGGATATCAACTATTTAAGAATGTTACTCTACCAAAATCCCTACTCATCCATAACCATATCCAATTCATACTTCTTCTAAGATCAAATTATAACTTCTAATAAGATGAAACATAGGCTTAGGATGGAGTTATCAATAGAATGGTATAATGGTAAACAAAGGTATTTTGAAAAATATTTAAAGGTCTTCTACAAGTATTATCAATTTCTTTTATGCCCATATGAGTGAACATCTCCTTTTCATTGGCTATGTTCTTATTTCACTTAGTTTCTTCCATGAGTTTTAAATATGGCCTTTATTATCTTTTTTAAGCCTTTATGTTCATCTCTTGAAATGTATTGTTCATACTTTTCTTCAAGATATTTTTCAACTATCTATACTTATTTCCAAAAACACTAAGTAAAGGATATATTATAGGGGGTTCAATAGGGCAATGGTTAATTCATTCACAAAGAGAAGGCTTAGTAGAAAGGCCCAAGGTGGTTAACTAGTGGAAAAATAACATAGGAATGCTAAAGGTTTAGGTTAAATGAAGGATGACCTCTATCATTTCCTAAGCTTCATATGACTTAAATTGATCATAAACTCGAGAGATAGATGGTATTACATACATAATTTTGTGTACAACATATGTTTCTAAAGAAACTCATTTTATTAAAATTGCAAGATCGATCTAGTGGTTCACATACACAGCCCCTTTATTACATCTTATGTCCAAAATACACAAATCAAAATACAATCCAATCTTTTCACAAATGTATATAGTCTTGATCAACAATATAGTCTTTGTCTTCCTATGTCTTAACCATCCATTCTTTTCTTTCTGTATTTGAGATATTGTAAACATTCAAATATTTACAATATCTCAACAAGCTATGCTTGGTAGGGATTCAAGAACATATGGAATTGTATAATTCACAAGTACAATATTCATAATCATCATATTCCATATTAATCACATACTTCAATTTCCATGAACCATACCATATATGATCATTCAATCATAAATTTATCATGTAACATCCACTATGATAATTTCAAATCACTCACCACTATATCGTATGTACATATATAGATACGGTCAAAAACCATGAAAAATAGTCAATATCTCAAACACCAATAACCATCCTCAAATATAATGAGTTGATAAATCATCCAAACTTTTGCTGGGAAAATACTCCCTCATTAGGGCAGTATTGGCATCTCACAATGCCATGCATCATATGCAAAATACTCAAGGACTACCATGCTGCAATCTAATTCCAACTAGTTTGCTCGAATAACTGCCCTGTTCACCACTGATAACATGGTGGAAAATCTTGTGTCACTGCCCATATGGGGAGATAGGACTTTCCAAGTGGGGCCTTCCCATAATTGCCCCACTCAACTTTTAGCCTCTCACTGGGCAAGGTATTATAACATCATCATATTTCGAGAAGCGGGTGGCCAAACCCTCATAACTTTCCTAACATAGCATCCCTAAACTTAGGCCTGTTTAAAACAAAACCACAAACCTCCATGCTTGTATCTAAAATATTTCTTGTACATCTCAGACGATATGTCTATTTATATTATCATTATTGTATTCAATATGCTCATACTAAAGATATAATTTTATTTCTAGATTTAGGGATCCTCATTTACAATGAATGATACCCATATTCTTATAAGTTTAGGGATTATTCATTTATCATAAATGATCCCCATTTCCTTCAATTTGGTATTCATATACCAAATGTTATTAAGTGTAAGGATACTCATTTGATACAAATGATATCCATTATTATTATGTTCTTATCTAAGTTTAAGGGTAATCATAAATGATACCCAAGTATTTATTATGTATTCCATCTAATTTCAACAGTTATTTCTATCTCATATGCATGAATTATGATTCAAATGTAACTAAACATATTACCATCCTTAAGTGTTATAATGTCTATGAATAACAACAATTCCACAGACCATAGGTCTGGTATTCTTAAAGTTCCACCTACCTTCATGTAGTGATCCATTCTTACAGGTCCTCCATGATTAACGCATGAAATATGTAAATGCATACATACTGTCATTATCTATACAATTCTGGATAATCTCTTATTTATTTTCCTTATCTAATCTTGTCCTTTTATATAAAGGATCTAGATCTATCTTGTATTCCTATCACCCATATAATCTATCTTCCTCATATAGTATTCTATCGTATTGATCAATAGATCTGATGGTTAGAATGATCTTCTAACCTTTCAGATCTAAGTATTTTCTATCTCTAAGTCTTTATATGTCCATCTCCTTGATCTTGATCTTTCATAGATCCTTTGATCAACAATCTATACTTGTTGATAAAGATCAAGGGCTTAGATCTTCTATCTTCTAGGTCTTCTTTGATCTAAGTTTAGTTATTTGATCATTCCTAATTAGGACGATCCTAGTTCTCTTCCTTAAGTCATATTTGATCAAGGGTTTGGATTATCTAATATAATGATCTAGATTTGATCTACAACATACATACTAATAAGCATGCATACTAAGTACAATACAATGTTATGATTCTCATTGTTCTTGATTATTCAAGATCCTATGGATCTTGTTTGATCATCCTTATCTTACAATTTTTATTAAGATTAGATATTTTACTAACCTTTTTTGCCCTTATTATTATGATTCAACCAGTTAATGTTTTACTGGTTGAAGATAGCTTATTTCATCCTAAGTCTAAATTGCTCATCTTATTTCTAATTGATTAAGGCTTACCAGTGGAATGGTTGAACACAAAATGGTTACTTCAATCCTCATGTAAGTAGGCGTTTAGACCTCACAAATGTCAATGGAAGGTAGGGGAAGAGTGGGGCTCTATTAGAAAACCCCCTTAACCACCATGTTTAGCATTCACTAGTGTGTCCTTAACTTAACCTTTCATAAGGTTCCTATGAGCATTTTAACCCTAAGTACTCCTTCTAATTGATTTTAATTAAGTCGATGAACATTTAAAATATCATTCATGGAGTTTCATTATTCTACTAATTTGGGCAAAGGAAATGATATTCCTTATATTATCCGACTAACTATAGCCCTTATTATCATTAAGTCCATGTCATTCATTCCATGTAAATGTCGTTTAACTCTATTTTTCATTTAATTACATTTTCAATGCAATTTTCATAACATAAGCATTAGAGCATAAATAAATATATAATTAAATCTGCTAAGCAATAAAATACAATTATAATAACATTCAATAATTCAAATGAAAATCTGACATGCCATAATTATTCATCATCATCCACTGATCATAATTGATTTCTATTCATTTTTCATCCATTTTAGGGTTTAGATCTTGATCTTTCATTTTCATTTAGATCTAATACATCTTCTTAATGTGATTTCATTATTAGATCATTGATGCATCTCATCAAATGATCTGATCCTTCTTGATCTAACTGATCAAGAAGATCTCAAGTCATTTTATCCAATTTAAGGGCATAGATCTTAATCTATCCCAAATTATCATCATCAAGTCCATCAATCCATATGATATTAACTTTATATCATCATCCAAATACATCCACACTATCCAATCATCCTTGATCAAGTTGATCAAGGAGATTACAATTCATTTTTATGGATTTTACTACTTTTAAGGCTGAATCTCTTAATTAAACATATATCAATCACTTTTAACCATTGATTCTATATTTCAAAATCACAAGATCATCAATGGATCAGAATTATAGAGTTTGATCATTCCAAATTTCACTAATCATAAGAATGAGTAATACTTTTCTTTATTAACAAAATTTTACATGCATCAAAACATAAATTTTCTAAGTTCAGTAGGTTCTACTCATCAAGAGGAATCCAACTCAACTTTTTTATCTCAATTTGGAGTTAAATTGATATCAAAATTGGGAATTCAAGATTTCGGCTTGTTTTAAGGGCTGAAATTTGATCTTTTTTTTTTTTTATTTTTTTTTATTTACTTGATCTAGAAACCCAAAAATTTTACTGTGATCATAGTCCTTAGGGTTTTGGAACCTCCTGAACCCATCAATCAATTTAGATCTCTATTTTAAGATCATCTTGATCACGATCCAATACTATTGGAATGGATTTTAGTAGTTTTCACAAATAAATTCAATTAAAAACATAAATCTTATGAGTTCAATAACTTATACAAGTGATAAGGAATCTATAAAACTTTTAGATTTTAAATCAAAGCTAAATTGATCTCTTAATTGAAGAAATAAGCTCTCAGTTCAAAATTGGACGGTTGAGATCAACTTCACAGAACACGCCAAAACGGGAGGGCGGCCTGCATTGTGTCACCTATGATTACTCATCACCTAAGAGAGGTGATCGATGATAGGTGAGACGGTCCAGTTCTGGACTGTCAAATCGCCCATCATCCAATCTCCTCCATCAGTCACGATTAAAAGCCCAGATTTCATCTCTTGGGGTTTTTAGGCCCTAGGAATCCATCCAACAGCTCAGAATTTTAATTTGAGCCATCCATGGTAGGGATCTCTACCCTGTTACTAGATCCATCTTTCCTGACAGATCAACGTCCAAGGAGATCACTTGGAGGTCGGAGATCACTCAGGGGATGCTGGAATTGAAAGGGGAGTGAAGGGTCCACCTACCTGTGCCGGTCTGGTGAAGAGAAGATCACTGAAGAAGAAGAAACCATATTGAAGATGGAGAAGAAACCCAAAAATAAACCTTAGACACAAATAATGCATACAATCCTTGATTTCTCTAGTTTTGTTGCTAAAGAAGGTCTGGGACTATGGGGCTTTTGAAGATCACCATGTGCTAAAGGCATTCAACAATGCATGATCACCTTTTAACAGCCAGATTGGCCAGAATAGTTTGAAAACTCCCCCAGCAATGGTAACCAATACTGGAGTTGTTCTTCGTTTTGAATTTCCTAATGATCTAGGAGGTGGATCATCATGAAACTAAAGGGCTTTTGTAGATCACCCCTGTCCAACCAGATCCAATGGTGGAGAATTTATTTTCATGAGTAGGAAATCCATGGCTAATTGGATTAAGGTTTCTTAGGTAGAAACCCTAGTTCATTACGTATGACCTATCCTTGGACGCTCCCGATGCAAACATGGGGTCATTTGCCCAGGTGTGTTTGGGGACACGCCCACAGAGAATAAGAGAGAAAGAGAGAAAGAAAGAGGAATTGGGAGAGATGGGGAAGGATTCTAGAGCTGGGATTTAGAGGCATTCTAGGGGATCTCGTGAAGAACATTGGGAGAATTTTTGGGAATTTTATGAACTATTTATAGAGATTTTTGAATTTTCCATGATTACTTGTAATTATCATCTTTGATTTCTTTTTATTATTAAATTGTCTTTGGATTCCCACTACCAATTCCTTCTCCACTAGCAGCTGGTAATGGTTTGACTCATGATGACATGTTTTCTAGCCATTGCATCCCTTTGTGGGCCCCACAGAGGTGTGAAAAGACCATTTTACCCTTTTATGGAGAAACTTTTGTTTTATTCTCCCAGACTTGAAATTGAGCATACTTAGTGGTGTTGGATTTGTATTTTCGAGTACATTCCAAATTTGGATGTCTTAGGTCTTGGTTATTAGTAAAATTACCATTTTACCCTTTTATTCTTAAAAATGAAGAAAAATAAGGATTTTTCATCTGAACTCAGAATTTGACGTACTTGCAGTCATTCTGATCAGTTTCAAGTGCATTACAAATATCCAAGTTTTAAGCCTTAATTCTATTTTTATAAAAAAAATTTTTTTCTAGAACTCAAAGTTCCAGTTCCATGTTTAAATTTTTAATAATTCAATTATATTCATAAAAATTGGAGTTGTTACAATCTTCCCCCTTATAATAATTTCGTCCTCGAAATTTGCATATCAACTCACTTATGAGTTTTCATAGATTTACACATGTGGCCTTGCCACTGAAGAAAATCTCTATTTTCTATCATCCATTTCACATACTACCTTCTCCTCAAAGTTATAAATCACATGGTTGGTTCATCTATTAACATATCAAAATGCTCACACATGACTAACCTTGCCAATGCATTATTCACTTAAGCTGATTCTTGCTAGACTATCCAAAAGGATTAATAACTTTTAACTGAGTTATCCTTTTGTTTCAAAACCTTCTATTTCACTTGAATGGTATACTAAATTTCTACTCCTCATTTTCACCAATCTTTCAACACTTCATATTTTTCCATCCTAACTTTTATTGCTCATCCTCATTCCTTTTTAACATATATAATTTTCGCATATCTTTCCTAATATGTATAGTCCTTAGACTATCTACCAAAATGACATATTGCTTTGATTCTAAAAATTCACTATTATTCGTTGTAACAATCTTCCAAAATATTGGAAGTAATCATCTCTTTCCTTATTCTTCCATTATTTGGAAGTGATTACTTCATTTCTGTTCTAAAAAATCATACTTCTTTACTATTTCCTTCTATTGACAATTTCTTTTCAAATTTTGTCATTGAATAATAGTTTCTTTGTAATGATTCTTTCCTCATTCTCATTCTCATCCCATCTATTGTTTTTGTAACACTCTTTATGTGACATTTTATTCATAATACTTGACTTTCTACATTTTTCCTTCCAACATAGTGTCATTTAAATCTTCATATATATTCCTTATCCTCTTTTGTTATCTCTTTCTCATATTCAGAACAATATTCAGAACATTCTTACAATGCATTATAATATTTATCTCTTTCCTTTTCATATATATATATATATATATATCATTGGTTTCAACTTTTTTAGATTATATATTTCCTCGTGCTTCTTTCAAGCATATCTTATAACTTTTTCATATCATACTAACCCTTTATTTGAAGTATTCTTGATAATTCTTATTAAAAGAGTCCATATTGACTTTGTAGTCATCCATTCTCAAGCCTTTAAAAACTCCATAATTTATCATATATTCTTCAATTCTCAACAATCTACCATAAAGTCTTTTAGGGTTTATGTAATCAATGGCAAGATTGCACTAAAAGAATGTCCTTATGTTATACAATCAATAAGAGATAAATTTCTCTAATTGTCATTATCATTTCATATTTTACTATCATATTCTTCCTTTGTTGGGTCAAATTCCATATCATCCTTGAACTTTATATGACCCTAAACATTGTTTTCTTCAATCAACATGTACCCTTACTAGATAGTTGACAAGTTTTGCAAGTGTCTAACATATATTCTATAAATGCTCTTGATTTCCTTAAATCCATTTCCATATATCATTACCACTTCATCTAATATATTTCATTCTCCTCAAATTTATGAATATCCTTTATCCAACTCATATAACTTAAAATTTGTTTTGATTTCATACTATGATGTTTCATTTCCAATTCCCAATTGATGATAATAAATTTGAAAATGCTCATCCTTATAGAGTAAAAGGGTCAATAACATCATTTATGTTCAATGCATCCTCACATTGATCCTTTCTTTTTCTTTTTCCAAGGAAATTTCTTACTTTCCTAATGTAAATTTCTATAATCACTCCCAATCCTTAAAATTTGTTCTTTCAACTCATTCAAATCAATTGATGTCATTTTCCTCAACTACTATAGATATTTCCTCATTCAATCTCATGTTAGATTGAATATCTTAAAATTTCTAACCACATATTTTTTTCCAAAATTTGGATTCATACCTCATTCATAATCATCTCATTTATCCAAAATTTACATTTAAGTTTAGTTGCCTATATTTGTATATAGGTCTTCATTCCTTATGTTTTCCTCAACTACTATAGATATTTCCTCATTCATTCTTCTGTTAGATTGAGAATCTCCAAAATAACTTGAAATTTCTAACCACTTATTTCTCCAAAATATGGATTCATACCTTATTCATAATCATCTCATTTTTTTCCAAACTTTAAACTTAAAGTTTAGATACCAATATTTGCTTATTTCACCATTCCTCCAAAATATATTTCTCCCTACTGTATATCTTAAATATTTCAATATCACCAAATCTATCATATAAGTGGAATCAATATCTCTCTCTATATATAGCTATATTTTCCCAAATCATCATATAAATATTTCTCTTTTATTTTTCATGATCATATCCCCATCCATGCCAATTGTGCTTCTATTTACTATAGTCCCAAAATTATTTTCAATATCACCAAAGTTATCATATCAATATCCCTCTAATCCTTGATAATCCTTTTGTGCTAATTTCCACAATTGATTTATCATACCAATATAATTTCTAACTTAGTGATTTCATATTTGTTGTACCATATATAGGGCATTAATTTCTTTGTTAACCATATATTCTCATGGTTTAGCTATCTTTCTTAATAAGTTTGGGATTATATTTTTGTCCTTTCAACATATCTAACTCTGTTCTTCCTTTTCATTTTATTTTTATTTTAAAGACCATCGCTTCATGTTCTAAAATTTTATCATCTCTTTATTAAACCCTTTACCTTTACTAATTTTGGAGAGAAAATATTTATCTCCTTGTTCATCTTTATTTAAAACTATTCTCATTTACATTTTTTGAAATTTCTCACTTATCTCCTTAAATTCCTTTCAAGTAATATCATCTCTATTTTGATAATTAAATCCATTTAACTAATTTCCATAATACTATATATGTAGCAATTATGACTCTTACATTTATATTTA
Source organism: Warburgia ugandensis (assembly GCA_035236585.1). Taxonomy (NCBI): domain Eukaryota; kingdom Viridiplantae; phylum Streptophyta; class Magnoliopsida; order Canellales; family Canellaceae; genus Warburgia; species Warburgia ugandensis. Next base: position 28,089,316 of record CP141132.1, on the reverse strand, counting down.
TCTTTATATTTATTATTAATTTTGAATTTTATAATAATTCTAAGGTTTCATCTTTAGCACCTATTTCTCATAAATTTCTATTTCACTTTTCCTATAAATGTTGAAGTTTATCCTTCTACACTATTTCCATCATATTTTTCCAATTTATCACTTCTTTCTCTTAATCTCCATTCTTTCACTTAATAATGATTATATACATACTAGTATTGGTGTACTTTATTTCTACATATGTATGTTTACTTAAGACTTTAGGTTATACCTAAATTACATCTTTATCTATTGTAATGTTTTCCTTATTGATTTCTATATCTTACTATTCCCTCTATTGGGATTCTTACTTACAAAGTAGTATTTCTAGTCCTTTCACTAAGTAATATATACTTGTACTATACTATTCCTTCATTACACTAACTCTTTCTATACTCATTCTCAACTAATAAGGCTACTCTTTCTATACTCATCCTTAACTAATGAGTCAACTCTCTCTATAGTCATTCTCAACAAATAAGTCTCTCCTATTTCTCTATTCACTCACTATTTCTCATCTTCAACTTGGATTGTCATAATCATATTTGACACAAAGGGGCTACAAGTGACTGGATGAACCTAATCTGATACTAACTGAGGCAACCTGGGTTTTTGAAATACATTTTTGTTAATTCTTTTCAAATAGTGGTCGACCAATTTTGCAAACATTTTGAAAACTTAACCAGCGAATTTTTTTTTCTTGAAATTCTTTTTAGAAAACTCGAATGCCACATTTCACTCACACATACATACATAATTTTGTGTACAACATATGTTTCCAAAGAAACTCATTTTATTAAAATTGTAGGATCGATACAGTAGTTCACATACATAGCCCCTTTATTACATCTTATGTCCAAAATACACAAATCAAAATATAATCCAATCCTTTCACAAATGTCCATAGTCTTGATCAATAGTATGTTCTTTATCTTTCCATGTCGTATCCCTCTATTCTTTTCTTTCTGTATCTGAGATATTGTAAATATTCAAACATTTACAATATCTCAACAAGCTATGCTTGGTAGGGGATTCAAGGACATATGGAATTGTATAATTCACAAGTACAATATTCATAATCATCATATTTCATATTAATCACATACTTTAATTTCCATGAACCATACCATATATGATCATTCAATCATAAATTTATCATGTAACATCCACTATGATAATTCCAAACCACTCACCACTATATCATTTGTAGATATATAGATACGGTCAAAAACCATGAAAAATAGTCAATATCTCAAACATCAATAACCATACTCAGATATACTAAGTTAATAAATCATCCAGACTTTTGCTGGAAAAATACTCCCTCATTAGGGCCGTATTGGCATCTTATTATGCCATGCATCATATGCAAAATACTCAAGGACTATCATGCTACAATCTAATCCATATTAGTGCTCTCAGATAACTGCCCTGTTCACCACTGATACCACGATGGAAAATATTGGGTCACTGCCCGTATAAGGAGATAGGACTTTCACAGTGGGGCATTCCCATAATCATTCCCAGAATTGCCTCACCCGACTTTTAGCCTCTCTTTGGGCAAGGTATCATAACATCATCAAATTTTGGGAAGAGGGTCGCCAAACCCTCATAACTTCCCTAGCATAGCATCCCCAATCTTAGGCTTATTTAAAACAAAACCACAAGCCTCCATGCTTGTATCTAAAATAATTCTTGTACATCTTAGACAATATGTCTATTTATATTATCATTCTCGTATTCAATATTCGCATACTAAGGATATGATTTTGGGCCCTAGGAATCCATCCAACTGCTCAGAATTTCAATTTGAGCCATCCATGGTAGGGATCTCTACCCTGTTGCTAGATCCGGTGTTCCCAATGGATCAATGGCTGGGGAGATCACTTGGAGGCCAAAGTTCACCCAGGGGATGACAAAATTGAAAGGGGAGTGATGGGTCCACCTACCTATGCCAGTTCAGTGAAGAGAAGATCACCGGAGAAGAAGAAATCACATCGAAGATGGAGAAGAAACCGAAAAATAAACCCTAGATGTGGATAATGGATACAATCCTTCATTTCTCCAGTTCCATTGCCGGAGAAGGTCTGGGACTATGGGGCTTTTGAAGATCACCATGTGCTAAAGGCATTCAGTGATGCAAGATCACCTTTTAATGGCCAGATTGGCTAGAATGGTTTGAAAAGTCTGCCAGAGATGGTAACCAGTACCGGAGTTGTTCTTCATTTTGAATTTCCTGACGATCCAGGACGTGGATCATCATGAAACTAAAGGGCTTTTGTAGATCACCCCTGTCCAACTAGATCCAACGATGGAGATTTTATTTTAACGGGTAGAAATCTATAGCTAATTGGGTAAGGGTTTCCTAGGCAAAAACCCTAGTTCATCGGGGATGACACATCCCTGGATGCTCTTGATGCAGACATGGGTTTGTTTGCCCAGGTGCATCTCGGGACATGTCCATAGAGAATAAGAGAGAAAGGGAGAAAGAAAGAGGAATTGGGGAAGATGGGGGAGGATTTTGGAACTAGGATTTTTAGGCATTCTAGGGGATCTTGTAAAGAACATTAGGAGAATTTTTGGGATTTTTATGAGCTATTTATAGAGATTTTTGAATTTTCCATGATTACTTGTAATTATCATCTTTGATTTCTTTTTATTATTAAATTGTCTTTGGATTTCCACTACCACCTCCTTCTTCACTAGGAGTTAGTAGATGTTTGACTCATGATGACATGTTTTCTGGCCGTTGGATCCCTTTGTGGGCCCCTTGTGGATCTCACAGAGGTGTGAAAAGACCATTTTGCCCTTTTATGGAGAAAAATCTGTTTTATTCTCTCGGACTTGAAATTGAGCATACTTAGTGGCACTAGATTTGTATTATTGAGTACATTTCAAATTTTTATGTCTTACTTCTTAGTTATTAGTAAAATTACTATTTTACCCTTTTATTCTTAAAAATGAAGAAAAATAAGGATTTTTCATTCGAACTCAGAATTTGATGTACTTGTAGTCATTCTGATCAATTTTTCGAGTACATTACAAATATCTAAGTTTTAAGTTTTAAGTCTTAATTTTATTTTTATAAAACATGAATTTTCCTAGAACTCAACGTTCCAATTCCACTTTTAAAATTTTAAATTTTAAATTTTTAATAATTCAATTATATTCATAAAAATTGTGCTTGTTACAACGTCATATTCCTAGTCTTAATGCCTAGTACTAGGTGTTGTGTGGATGGATAATCTTATAGTTAGCACATTAAAACTTGATGATCATCTTTTGATATCCTATACTAATTTAGAATCAAAAGTTTGAGGAATGAATAAAGACTTACAATTCTAATATTCCTAGGTGGTAACACTAAGACAAATTGGGTAGTAAGGATTGCTCATTATGGTTGGAATATGTATATCCCTATACTAGTGGAAGTTGTAACACTCAAATCATAATTAAACTTGCTCTTATGATTGACTAATACATGCAAATAAATCTAATATTTTATATGCAAAGAGCATCTAGAAAGTGTAGTGTAACAGTAGATACAAGGGTCGCCAAACAAAGTTTAAGCATAGTTCCTAATTCCATGAACTATGGAGAAACCTACACAAACTCGACTAAAATGACCAACCTTTGGACTAAAGTTTTAATTAATTGTCATGGTGATTGACTTAAAGTGAAATGAAGCTTAATACCCAAAGAATTAAGGCTATGAATAAGATTTGATGTGAGGAAAATACCGCTAAGTTCACATGATAGAAAAATGGCAAAACAATACCTTATTAGTAACAACTAAGTAGCATCATTGCAATTATGAATTAGCTTTTGTTAGTCACTGACTTATGTTTCAAACATCCTTGTGTGTTTTTTGAAATGCTCAGTTATCATTTCTAAGAGGGTTTACTTATGTGCTATGAGAGTTAGCTAATGGATAGTTGCATATGGTACCATGGAATGGTAGCATAATTGCATTTTTATTTTTGATTAATGTGAACTCCACCATTGTTTCCCATCTAGGATTTTATTGGTCTATTTTATTAAATTTGTTAAATAGAACTTGGTGAATTCTATTCCATATAGTATTTGAACTTGGATACTTCTTTAAAACATAGGGAAAAACATAGGTTGTAATAATTTCAAATAAAGAAACTCCTATGCTATGAAAAGTCTACTTCATAAGAGGAATAATCAACCTTTACCAAATGATGAGGATTACTTAATGCTACACTGAAACACTATGAAAATAGCTTGGAATAATGACACGTCAATATAGTTTTGGCAAAGATCATGACATAAACTATCCATAAGTTAAAATATGTTAAGTCTATGGCATTTAAAAGACTACAAGCCTTATAAAACAAACTAGGATGACTGGTTTCACACATGGCATCAACCTACCTTGCATACAATATTGTGATGTGGTATCCATTGATGTTTGTTCCATGCACTCTATGAGTAGCTATAAACCTATGCCATATTGATTTCCATCAGTGTTTTAGGAGGGCACCCTTCAAGAAGCCATATGCCCTAGTAGATGCAGTTTTTTCGATGCCTTAAGAAGGTGCTATATAAGCAGTTGTAAGCCCTAATGCTTATGAATTCATCGATTTTGAGGCATGTGCTTGATGAGTAGCTGTAAGTCCTATTGGGTATAGATTTCATTGATCTCTTTGGCAAGCATTCTCTAAGTAGACGTGAGTCCTATAGATGTGATTTTGATTGTGGTTTTGGTAGGTGTCTACCAGTATCATAAGAACCTAAGGCATGCACACCTCTAGAGGCATTAAGACTTGGGGGCATAAATGCAGGAGATGTGCATAAGACTAAGGAAAGCATGCTATTCTTTGCCTATAAGTCTTGGAGACCCTATACTAGGTGTAGTTGGCCACTGACCTCTGATATGATATTAATACCAGCCTTGCGATGGAGACAGTGAGCAGTAGAAGTATCTCCTCATGGGGAATTACTCTAAGGTAGCCGAGTGACCCAATAAAGTCCAATGAGGATTAGGCCTTGAGGTATCTATGGTTGAGATAGAGGCTACTGTAGTCTCTGGGCGTGATGGTAGGGCCCTATGAGAATAGGAGTCTAGGTTTGATTTGGGCACATTGGACATGCTGCTCACTCTCGAGAGTCTAGACTTTGATGTCCCTAATGGTAGGACTATATACCATTATAGCTTCTAATCGATCAGTTTTTCCCACAGTGATGTGGGCCTAGATTTGTTATGGATAGTGGATTGTATACATTGATTTACTTAGCTACTTAGAATTTTACTAAATCAATGATGTTATCGATTTCCAGATTTATGCATGACCTGTGTTTAGTAGCTTTCCCATGTGATTTACATATCATTCGACATCACATCTCCCTTGGACATAGTATTTGGGGTTTTTGTGAAAAGGAAACCTAAGCTTTGCCCATCTCAGGCCTATGTGTCACGACCCGGGTTTTTATATGATGCAATGTTGATAAAAAGGCGAGATCTCTTGTTTTATAAATATGAAATGCATGAAAATCTTTTTCATTTGGAAAACAACCTTTCATAAAAACCCCGAGTGTGAAAACACATTCTCAATCTATTTAGTCATGGCAAAGTTTTAAATCAATAATGTTCCCAAGAAAGTGTTAGTCATAGCCCCAGCTATTAGAGAGTAACTACAATCAAGTAACATTGAAAGATAAGATAGGGGTTTACTTACTTGTGCTTGGCCTGTGTCTTCTAGTACAAATGTCCCTTGCCCTTAGGTATTTACTTTGTATCGGAAAAATGTTGAGGATTGGGTGAGTATATAATATACTTAGTAGGGCCTATCACTACTAGTTTTATAAATGCATGAGATGTTTTGAAATCATGTGCTCATTCATTCAAAACATGCGTATGTTTGAATACTCGAGTTCAATATTAGTATAAGAATCCATAATCAATTTCAAAATATGTGTATGTTGAATACTCGAGTTCGATATCAGTATAAGAATCCATAATCAACTGAAATTCTCATAACTTAAAAGATCACATAATTCCAAAAGTGAAAGTATCATATATATGATGACATCATGATATGCAATAGATGCCTCATGGAGTCCAACTCATGGACCCCTAGTATGGTATGGTCGACCAACCTCATATCATGCTACATGAAATGCACATCAAACCATAGGGTCCACTATGCCCACGACCTCCTCGCCGTGTGGTCCCCGGGTACCTGAGGACACTTGGTCATAGCCTCCACGGGGCCTATGACACGTCGACCCAGTGCTGTGACACCAGTGGTAGCCCCCTGTACCACATGCAGTCGATGTAGGGACTTGCCTCTTTCTGGGCGTGGTACCCATCCACCTATTAGTGGTAGAGGCCGGGTGGCCAACCTAGACCCCTCGGCATAGCACCCACGGGCTTACTTGCCCAAATCACATAAGATAAGTCAAAACCTTTTGTTAAAACTTGTCCTCTTTTGGGTCCCTCACAACTGCCTGGCCCTCGGCACTCCAGCGTCTTTTGGCAACCCTCAAGGACATGCAATCTTTGCAACTACGTAAATCATGCAATGCATGCACTTGTTTGCAACACATGTATGTGCATAATGTATATGCAGTCATTCCAAACACATGGCTATGTACAAAGCATTTAACATGCATGCTGAATTTATTCATACAAATCACATGCAAATCAAGTCATATATCCAAAACATATGTTCTCAAATAACAATAGTTCTTTTAAAAGAATCTAATAGTGATAGAGCACCTACCTGACTAGGTCGCGTTCACCCTCTTGTCCTCGTACACTCCTGAGCATGGTTTTGGGACTTAAGGTCAGTTTAACCTATCCTTGATGGGTTTAGAGCAGTTGGGTCTTATTACTTAGGCATTAGGGGTCCATCCCCATGCCTATGGGTGTCCTAAGGTCCTAATTAGGCCTCGGTATCCTTAGTTTTCCAAAGTTCTAATGGTCACGCGCCACCATCCTATTCTAAGGGTCATGCCCACATTTTATTGGGCCTTGATTAGTGATTTTATGATTTGAATGTGTCCGCGTCGTCGATACAGACACAACGCCTTTTGTAGCACCTCAATCGGAGCTCTAGATCTCAAGTTATAAGCGTTTTAATATTGTATGTACATAGAGTCTTAAAGACAAAGAAAGGAGGAATGCTAGGGCGCTGCGCGTCTGCGATGTGCGCCCAGCATCCTCAAGTAACCAAAAAATGACGCTTCGCTAGTGTGCTGCACGTATGCGGCGCGCGCCTCAGCGGACGCGTCTACAGATGCGCGATACAACTCCGCACGTCCTTCTCTTTAGAGGGCGCGTCCATGGACGCGCCTGTTTGGTTTTTCAAACGGCGTCGACCTGCGTTGATGTGGGACGGTCCTATTGGATTGTCCCGCCTGTTAGTGACCTGGGTCATCCTCAGGTCACCCTAGTTCGACCCTGTCGAACCAGTGCAGCCTGGGGACGTCCCAGGGGTCTTTGTGGCACTCATGGAGGCCTATTCTCCATGGTTTTTCATGGAAAAACCTAGGGAAATTGAGCCTAGGACTATGGGTGAGATGGGTTTGGGGAGTTTTGGAGCATACCTGCTTCGTGGGTGGTTTTCTCTCCACGTTTTCCCCCCTTGGTCACTGCTTCACGACTGGTTTTCTCCAAGGCTTTTTGGGCTGCCATTAGAGGCACCCAAGAGCTCTATTTATAGAGCTTTTAAAGAGGGTTCTGGAGGGTTTCTAACCGCCTTTGAATGGCGGTGGGGAACCCTCTAGAATGGCGGTGGTTTCTTCTTGAAACACTGCCGTTCCAGAAACCTCTAGGAGGTTGAAGACGACGGGGTGCCCGTATCAAAACGGGCACCTGTGTTTTTCAGGTTAAGTCATTTTGTGAAATTTACAATTTTGCCCCTGAACTTCAAAGGGTCATATCTTGCTCATTTTAACTCTGTTTTGGGTGATTTTGGTCTTGTTGGATTCGTTTTTCCAAGAAGAATCTAATGGCACCACTTTTAGGACTAAATTCCTGGGTTTAGTTAAGGCAACTAGTGAAATGACCAAAATGCCCTTTTCTTTAAAATTGAACTTTTCATTGCTAAACATGGAATTTCAATATTACAAAATTGGAGTCATTATATTCTTACCCCCTTAGGGGAATTTTGCCCCTGAAATTCTACTATATACAGTCAAAAGATCTCGGGGTACTTTTCTCGCATTTCTGACTCCAGTTCCCAAGTTTCTTCTTCCATGTGCGCATTTCTCCACAAAACTTTGACTAAGGGTATGTCCTTGTTCCGTAGCTTCTTATTCTTATGATCCCGAATCTCAACTGGTCTTGTCTCTAATCTGAGATCCTCCGTCATTCCCATGGGTACCTGGTCGATGACATGAGCGGGGTCAGGCACGTACCTCCTTAGCATAGATACATGGAATACATTATGCACTTTGGATAGCTGAGGGGGTAGCGCGATCCTGTAGGCCACTTTTCCCACTTTCTCTAGGATTTCGAAAGGTCCTATGTAACGCGGACTAAGCTTGCCTTTGATACCGAACCTCATAACTCCTTTAGTGGGAGATATCTTCAGGAAAACGTGCTCTCCTAGGTCGAACTCCAATGGTCTCCTCCTTCGATCAGCATAGCTCTTTTGGCAGTTTTGAGCTGTGAGGAGGCGGCTTCTTATGAGTTTGACCTTCTCGGCACATTGCTCTACCAGCTCGGACTGGAGCACCCTGGATTCTCCAACTTCACTACAACTGGTGGGTGATCGACAGGGTCTCCCATAGAGCGCCTCCTATGGAGCCATGCCAATGCTTGACTGAAAGCTATTGTTGTACGCAAACCAACTCTGCTTCCAATCAAGGGCACAAGTCCGTAACATATCTTCGACTATCTGGATTGTGCGCTCTGACTGTCCATCGGTCTGTGGATGGAAGGCTGTGCTATAGTTCAAGGAAGATCCTAAAGATTTTTGGACAGACTTCCAGAGTTGCGAAGTGAAGCAGCTATTCCTATCTGAAGTGATACTAAGGGGTATACCATGTAGACTTACTATCTCTTTGATGTATAGCTGAGATAGGCTGTCAGTGGATTGGGTATGACGTATGGGAAGGAAATGGGCTGTCTTAGTTAATCTATCCACAATCACCCAAATCATGTCATGACCCTTAGAGGTCTTGGGTAGCCCTACGATGAAGTCCATTGTGATATGGTCCCATTTCCATTCGGGTAACTCAAGGGGTTGTAACAATCCTGCAGGTCTTTGATGTTCAGCCTTTACTTGTTGACATGTTAAACACTTTGCCACAAATTCCCCTATGTCTCTTTTCATACCATCCCACCAATATTGTTTCTTTAAGTCCTGACACATCTTAGTCCCTCTTGGGTGTATTGTATACTTGGACCGATGAGCCTCTTTCAAAATTTCTTTTCTTAACTCTTCATTAGCTGGTACCACTAATCTTCCTTGCATGTAAATGCTACCATCTTCCTTTTTTGTAAATCCTGGTTTTCCTATGGAAGCTTGTATATCTGGATCTCCTTTCTGTTCTTGCTTAACTTTTTCATTAACAGCCGATTTTATTGTTAGACCTGCCATAATGATCTTGTGCTTACTTATGTCTGGTTTCCATGTGATTACTTCTTGTAGTAGCTTCCATCTCTTAGTTAATAAACTTGCACACATCCCTTGGGTTTTTTCTGCTTAATGCATCAGCTACCACATTAGCTTTTCCAGGGTGATAATGAATGGAGAAGTCATAGTCTTTTAAGTATTCCATCCATCTTCTTTGTCGCATGTTTAAGTCTTGTTGGGAAAAGATATATTTAAGACTCTTGTGATCTGTAAAAACTTCAAACTTTTCCCCATATAAATAATGTCTCCATATTCGCAAGGCAAAGACTATGGCTGCTAATTCCAAGTCATGGGTTGGGTAATTGACTTCATGCTTCTTAAGTTGTTGAGAAGCATAAGCGATCACCTTCCCATGTTGCATAAGTACGCAGCCTAGTCCTTGTTGCGAGGCATCACTATATATCTCAAATCTGCCACTTCCTGAAGGTAAGGTAAGGACAGGTGCGGTAGTCAACCTTCTTTTTAGTTCTTGGAAGCTTTCCTCACATTTATCAGTCCATTCAAATCTTGTGTCTTTCCTGGTCAGCTTAGTTAGAGGTAAAGCCATTTGTGGAAAACCTTCGATGAATCTTTTGTAATATCCAGCAAGTCCTAAGAAGCTTCTTATTTCTGTGATTGTTTTAGGTCTTTCCCAGTTCTGTACTGATTCAACCTTAGTAGGGTCGACTGCTATGCCATCTTGAGATATAATGTGTCCTAAGAAATTAACCTTTTCCAGCCAAAATTCACATTTACTGAATTTTGCATATAGCTTGTGTGCTCGTAGGGTGCTTAATGTTATCCTTAAATGTTCCATATGGTCTTCAGGAGTTTCAGAATATATTAATATATCATCCACAAACACTATGATGAATTTATCTAAGTACTCCTTGAACACCCTATTCATGAGATCCATAAACGCGGCTGGAGCATTAGTCAAACCAAAGGACATCACTCTGAATTCATAATGGCCGTATCGAGTCCTGAAGGCTGTCTTGGGGATATCTTCTTCTCTAACTCGAAGTTGATGGTACCCTGATCGTAGATCAATCTTAGAGAAGACTCTAGCTGACTGAAGTTGATCAAAAAGATCATCAATTCGGGGAAGAGGGTACTTATTTTTAATGGTGACCCTATTCAGCATCCAATAGTCTACGCACAATCTCATCGAGCCATCCTTTTTCTTAACAAAAAGGACTGGGGCTCCCCACGGAGACACGCTAGGTCGTATGAACCCTTTGTCAAGTAGTTCCTGTAACTGGGTCTTCAGTTCTCTTAGTTCTGCAGGAGCCATTCGGTAAGGAGCTTTGGAAATGGGGGAAGTACCAGGTATAAGGTCAATGATGAACTCAATTTCCCTTGGTGGAGGTAGACCTGGTAAGTCCTCAGGGAATACATCAGGGAATTCTCGGACAACCTCGACATTCTCAAGCTTTGGTTGGGGATTCTTGACGGATTCAATCTTGGCTAAGAAGAAGGGGCATCCTTGAGCAATGTGTTTAACTGCTTTCATGGCAGAGATAACACATGCTCCAGAATAATCCTTTCTTCCTTGGAGGGTGAAAGTGCCTCTATTAGGTAGGGTAAAAGTGACACACTTCTGACGACAATCAACAAAGGCTTGATGAAAGGCTAGCCAGTCCATACCTAGGATGATGTTGAAGTCATTCATATCTAAGTGGATAAGGTTGGCATGTAACAAATGGTCCTTAATCAATATGGGGACATCCTGGAGATAAGAATAAGTGGGGAGTGCCTGGCCTACAGGAGTCATGACTTCTAGAGTGAAGTCTAGGTCTTGTGGTATAATGTTTAAGGATGATGCAAATTCCCGGGATATGAAAGAATGAGTGGAGCCTGTATCAAATAGAACTTTTGCAGGTGTATCATAGATAGAAAGAATACATTCAACAACTGCATTTGATGCTTGGGCTTGGCTGGAAGTCAGGGCAAAGACACGTCCTTGGCTTTTTGGAACTTGATCTTCTATACGCTCTTGCACTTTCCTTTTTGGACAGTTGCTAGAAAAATGTCCTAATTCTCCACAACTATAGCAAGTGATGTTGGAAGTGGGACATGGTTTGCCTGGATGGTTTATGTTACACCTAGGGCATGCCTTCCAGTCTGGTCTTCTTCCTTTGTTTTCAAATGGCTTCTTGAACGGTGGCCTAGGTCCAGATGACTGAAAGGGTCTCTTTCCTTTGTTCTTCATAGTGTTGATGTTCTTAGTTTCTCTTATTGCCTGGTTCCTTTGATAATCTTTTTCATATAGGGAGGCCATCTCTACTGCTTTGGCTACTGTGGAAGGTTGGAAACCTAGAACTCTGTTCTGAGTCTGGGTTGAGTCCGTCTACAAATCTTTCAGCTGAATCTTCTTCATCAGCACAAGCACGGGGTGCAAATCTTCGGAGGCTGATGAATTTACTTTCATACTGTTGGACGGTCATATTTCCCTGTTCTAAGTCCATAAATTCCTTTTCCTTTTGTTTCCTTATATGTTTAGGATAATATTTGTCATTAAAGACCTTTTTAAACTCTTCCCATCCTATTGTTTCTTGCTGATCAAAATAAGTTCTTTCTGCTATTTCCCACCAAAAGGTAGCCTCTCCTCTAAACACAAATGTGGCCATGGGTACTTTTCTTTCTTCAACTATGTTCATGGGCTTAAATATCTTTTCAATATCAATTAACCATTTTTCAGCTGTGGATGCTTCATCTTCTCTTGTGAATGAGGGAGCTAGTTTCTGAAACCTTTCTAACTAAACCTCAGTCCTGTCTATTGTTTTATCAGGGGAAGGATCTCGGGGGGTAGGAGTTTGGCTATGACTATTCATGTATTGTCCCATGTTCTGTAAGAATTGCTGAAATAACTCAGCCATTCCATTGCCCGACCCAGTGGAGTCCACTGGTGGGGCTTCAGGTCTTGGAGCCTTGCTTCCCTTCTTTCTAGGCATCTGTAATCATAAGGCAATTCACCAAATCTTAGTTTGTGTTATCCTATTACCCCTTTCTCTTTCATGGATGAAACTTGATTATAAGTTATTCTCCTCATAACTGGGCTGTGAGTAACATTAAACCGTGCTCTGATACCAACTGTCACGACCCGGGTTTTTATATGATGCAATGTTGATAAAAAGGCGAGATCTCTTGTTTTATAAATATGAAATGCATGAAAATCTTTTTCATTTGGAAAACAACCTTTCATAAAAACCCCGAGTGTGAAAACACATTCTCAATCTATTTAGTCATGGCAAAGTTTTAAATCAATAATATTCCCAAGAAAGTGTTAGTCACAGCCCCAGCTATTAGAGAGTAACTACAATCAAGTAACATTGAAAGATAAGATAGGGGTTTACTTACTTGTGCTTGGCCTGTGTCTTCTAGTACAAATGTCCCTTGCCCTTAGGTATTTACTTTGTATCTGAAAAATGTTGAGGATTGGGTGAGTATATAATATACTTAGTAGGGCCTATCACTACTAGTTTTATAAATGCATGAGATGTTTTGAAATCATGTGCTCATTCATTCAAAACATGCGTATGTTTGAATACTCGAGTTCAATATTAGTATAAGAATCCATAATCAATTTCAAAATATGTGTATGTTGAATACTCGAGTTCGATATCAGTATAAGAATCCATAATCAACTGAAATTCTCATAACTTAAAAGATCACATAATTCCAAAAGTGAAAGTATCATATATATGATGACATCATGATATGCAATAGATGCCTCATGGAGTCCAACTCATGGACCCCTAGTATGGTATGGTCGACCAACCTCATATCATGCTACATGAAATGCACATCAAACCATAGGGTCCACTATGCCCACGACCTCCTCGCCGTGTGGTCCCCGGGTACCTGAGGACACTTGGTCATAGCCTCCACGGGGCCTATGACACGTCGACCCAGTGCCGTGACACCAGTGGTAGCCCCCTGTACCACATGCAGTCGACGTAGGGACTTGCCTCTTTCTGGGCGTGGTACCCATCCACCTATTAGTGGTAGAGGCCGGGTGGCCAACCTAGACCCCTCGGCATAGCACCCACGGGCTTACTTGCCCAAATCACATAAGATAAGTTAAAACCTTCTGTTAAAACTTGTCCTCTTTTGGGTCCCTCACAACTGCCTGGCCCTCGGCACTCCAGCGTCTTTTGGCAACCCTCAAGGACATGCAATCTTTGTAACTACGTAAATCATGCAATGCATGCACTTGTTTGCAACACATGTATGTGCATAATGTATATGCAGTCATTCCAAAACATGGCTATGTACAAAGCATTTAACATGCATGCTGAATTTATTCATACAAATCACATGCAAATCAAGTCATATATCCAAAACATATGTTCTCAAATAACAATAGTTCTTTTAAAAGAATCTAATAGTGATAGAGCACCTACCTGACTAGGTCGCGTTCACCCTCTTGTCCTCGTACACTCCTGAGCATGGTTTGGGGACTTAAGGTTAGTTTAACCTATCCTTGATGGGTTTAGAGCAGTTGGGTCTTATTACTTAGGCATTAGGGGTCCATCCCCATGCCTATGGGTGTCCTAAGGTCCTAATTAGGCCTCGGTATCCTTAGTTTTCCAAAGTTCTAGTGGTCACGCGCCACCATCCTATTCTAAGGGTCATGCCCACATTTTATTGGGCCTTGATTAGCGATTTTATGATTTGAATGTGTCCGCGTCGTCGATACGGACACAACGCCTTTTGTAGCGCCTCAATCGGAGCTCTAGATCTCAAGTTATAAGCGTTTTAATATTGTATGTACATAGAGTCTTAAAGACAAAAAAAGGAGGAATGCTAGGGCGTTGCGCGTCTGCGATGTGCGCCCAGCATCCTCAAGTAACTAAAAAATGACATTTCGCTAGTGCGCTGCACGTCTGCAGCGTGCACCTTAGCGGGCGCGTCTGCAGACGCGCGATACAACTCCTCACGTCCTTCTCTTTAGAGGGCGCGTCCACGGACGCGCCCGTTTGGTTTTTCAAACGGCGTCGACGTGGGACGGTCCTATTCGATCGTCCCGCCTGTTAGTGACCTGGGTCATCCTCAGGTCACCCTAGTTCGACCCTATCGAACCAGTGCGGCCTAGGGATGTCCCAGGGGTCTTTGTGGCTCTCCTGGAGGCCTATTCTCCATGGTTTTTCATGGAAAAACCTAGGGAAACTAAGCCTAGGACTATGGGTGAGATGGGTTTGGGGAGTTTTGGAGCATACCTGCTTCGTGGGTGGTTTTCTCTCCACATTTTCCCCCCTTGGTCACTGCTTCACGACTGGTTTTCTCCAAGGCTTTTTGGGCTGCCATTAGAGGCACCCAAGAGCTCTATTTATAGAGCTTTTAAAGAGGGTTCTGGAGGGTTTCTAACCGCCTTTGAATGGCGGTGGGCAACCCTCTAGAATGGCGGTGGTTTCTTCTTGAAACACCGCCGTGCCAAAAACCTCTAGGAGGTTGAAGACGACGGGGTGCCCATATCAAAACGGGCACCTGTGTTTTTCAGGTTAAGTCGTTTTGTGAAATTTACAATTTTGCCCCTGAACTTCAAAGGCCATATCTTGCTCATTTTAACTCTGTTTTTGGTGATTTTGGTCTTGTTGGATTCCTTTTTCTAGGACGCATCTAATGGCACCACTTTTAGGACTAAATTCCTGGGTTTGGTTAAGGCGACTAGTGAAATGACCAAAATGCCCTTTTCTTTAAAATTGAACTTTTCATTGCTAAACTTGGAATTTCAATATTACAAAATTGGAGTCATTACACTATGTATCACATTTACTTATGAATGTATATTATTTTCCATGTTTTTCTTGGTTGGTTTGTATTAGGGTTATTCCTAGTGAGTGGTTGTTTTGCTCACCCCGTAAAACCAACATTTTCAAGTGAGACCTTAGGGAGTTTAAGCATGAGAGATACAGGATAGATGGAAGCATGAAGTTTGACTTAGATATAAGGTGGTGATACTTTTGTGCATTTATTTTGTAGATTCCTTGTATAGGAATTCATTTTGGGTTGTATATAACTTATTTTGCAACACATGGAATGGTTGTAGAACCATAAAGATGGACTATTTACTATTTAAATGGATGTGTGGCGGTACGCGTGACCAATTATGATCTTATGGCATGTACTTCTAACCATCTTTACGTAAGAACATTATTTTTGCATATATGTGAAGGTTTTTATTAGTAACATCTAGTATGAAGCTGAAGTATTTACCAAAATGCTTATATATTATCACTATGATTGCTTTTCAAAACCAGGAAATTTCTAATGCTTTCCAAATTTAAAAATGTGTAAAAATTTCAGAAAAATGGATTCACAATTTAATACTATTATAGATTTCTATTGAACTCTGCTTAAACAAACTCAAAATCTCTTCTAATGATTGTTTCCTATGTTGTGGAGGAAGTGAAAAGGTTGAGGAGGAGGGATGCAAGATGGTCCACCTTGATTATTTTGAGACCATGAAAATTTGGATACCTTGCCCATCTTGGATTATAGGTCTTAGCATAAAGATTATTGTTACAAGGATTCTAAATACATTTAATGTATTTGCTTTCATTGAAAGGTATTCAAGTAATGTGAAGCCCAACAGACACATATTAGGAAGATGAATGGAACTAGTGCAGATGAAAAAACCTCAAATTGAGGTTACTAAGAAGATTTATTATACATAATAGATGCATCTAACCTTTGAGTTAGATCATTTATCTTATCCGCTATGTGAGCCAACCTATCAATTTTTCTATTTAAATATGGAGTGACCCCTATCTCATATATACTGCTTTTCTTCTAAGGTTGTGGATATCTTTCTATTCTAGTAGAATAGTGCCAATGTTGGAAACTCTCAGAAAGTGATTCAAAGAAATTTCATGCTTCCACATCACTTTTAAGTGTAATTTCCTCCACCACTAGTGGCATTAACCATATGTTGGTTGTGTGGGGTCATACCTTTGTATAAATATTGAACCTATTGCAACTCCTTGAAGTCATGGTGTGGGCATTTCAACAACAAATCCTTTCAACATTTTCAGCATTTGTAGAAATGCTTTCCCTATTTTTGTTGAAAATTTATGATTTCTCTCCTAAAGGAATTTGTTTTATAGACTGAGAAAAACTTATTTAGGAGTTTCTTGGATAGTTGATCCCATATGGTGATGGACCCTACTTCTAGACAGTAGACTTATGCCTTGGCTTTGTCCTTTAATGAAAATGGGAATAGGCTCAACATAATAAAGTCATCTGAGAAATTGCGGTATTTAAAAGGAGAATAAATGTTAAGGAATTATGAATCCTCCTTGTCAAGCCCATAGAATGTCAGCAGTGGTTAAATGACCCTTGGTTTCAACCCAAAGAGCAATAGTTTCAAGTAAAGTTATGAATAATGGTGAGTTGTATTGGATAGGAGTAGAATAATCCTTCAACGACTTGACTTCTACTATTGCATTATTCATGTCTACTTCAGGGTTATTGATACTTACATGATTCATTAACCCTTATATTATAGTCCACTTGATCTCTTGGTGTAAAGGTATTAGATATGGATTCACAAATCTACGACCTAGCATACACCAGTGGTTGGTATAATAGACTCTGCTCTATATACAATGAACATAAGTCATTGTAAACAATAAAAGAGTACTCTTCTTTTTGTTTTTTTTTGCTAGTCTAAGAGAAAGCTAAACTAGATATAATAACCTAAATGCTAAATTATTCAAAAAATAAAATAAAGGATACACAATAAATCATAACCCTATGACAAATAAGTTGAAAGGTATATTTTCCTTGAATTTCTTTGTGGGATTATAGCTTTAGGTTACATCTAACTAGGTAGCTCCTTCTCTCTTTCAAACTTGCCTTAGTACTAACCAGTTAGATCCTACCTTGATCAACCACTTCACACCCTCCTCAGTCAGCCGTAGGTAATTTGAGTTGTTGCATGTGTTGGCAAAGCTAGTCGTTTAAATACCAATGTAGCTAATTAAGTAGGGGCTACTGGATTAGCAATATGTCACCTCTTTCCAAGAGGTTCCTATGAGCTTGTGGACTACCATAGATCTCTTCTAGATTGATTTTAATTTAATTGTTGAGGCTAGGATTGCACATAAAGTGATGTTTAACCTAGGTCAGCCAAGGCATGGTCATCAAATCCACCCTTGATGATGATGAACTCCACCCTTGATCTTCTAGATGGTAAGCACCTTTACTAATCTTTTAAGCAATCCCATGCAATTTGATCAACATATAAGAACCTTAATGTGATAAACATCTCCTATAATATAACAAAAGTAGTAAATCTAATGCAACTACCTATATACTACTTAACAAAGGGTCAAGGCCTCAACGTACTCTTTCCAAACATCTCCTTGTAGGCTTGCTTATCTTCAAGTGCAAGTATTTTTTGACCAAAGACTTCAGAAGGAACAACATAGGTCCTATGCCCCTTACTCAATTAGGTGGTTCTTCTTATTGCCCATAGCCTTATACAGGGTGCCATCCTTGGCAGTAGTGCTACTTAGAGTTCTTGTACATAGATAATTATATCCTGCAAAATTCAATTAGAAGGACATTATTACATAAATTAATTAATTTTGTAAAATTGAAGGTAGTCAAGGATAGATAGGTGGAACTACTTACAAGGTGAGAAGCAACTTCTGCAATAGCTTCATCTGTGAAGGTTTAGGCATTACAACCTACTAAATATCCCATCTTCTATAGGAGGGCGCGATGAATGGGATCTATAGTCCCATCTTTTTTTGCTACTAAGAAAGATAGTATAGTTAGGTAATGAAATATATATAACTAAAGTATAACTTGAAAGGAATAAACTATCACTTATACTTAGTTCAAATTCTTCCAAATAGGTATAGCACAACTTGGAAAGGTGGTGTTGCATATTGGTTACGTGCACCTTTCATCCTATCACACTCTTTGCCTACACATTTATATGTATGTAATTAAGTGTAATAGTCAGATGTTATATATAATTAATTAAATCAAACATTTTTTTAGCACACACCTCTAATTAAATTGATGTAAGGTCCTTGACAAACTCATTCCACACATCTTGGTCAATGGCATTGGAATAAATGATAGGCATTGTGTACAACCTCCATAGATCATTGACATTGGAACTATATGATTTCAAATAAGGTAGTTCTTTCATTTTCTCCATTGCTCACTAGCTTCTTGCATAGCATGTATCTTTTTCTCGTTTGATACCTAAAAGGTAGTCTACAATGAATAAAGCACGTTACTATATTTGAAAATAAGAAGATAAGGTATGTCATATTTTATGTAGTACATGGTATTTTTACATACCTTCGCCATCTCCCATATTGAAACTTTAATTGTTGCTGACACACATCTCCAATCATCAATTGTTATAGGCACCATGCTTCTCGCTATACAGCAAAGGGAACTACCATAAGATGCTACACTGTCACCTATCTCTTACCCCTTAATATTCTATTGGATAGTTTCTTTTATTACCTTTGACTTTCTATTAAATTCTTTTTCATCATTGTTCATTCTCTACTACCTTTTCTCTTTTAAGTGTTGCTGAGGTTGCTCTCTTATTCATCTTCTTCATGTTATTCATATTCTTCATGTTGTTCATGTTTGATCTTTACTTCAAATAAGAACATAATTATATCAGAACAATGAAATCAAATAGTCCATGTAATACATTTAAAGAACACAAAAGTAGAACAAAACATAAGAAACATGCTTTCAAATGAGATCAAATTTTCAACAACTAGGACTATTCCATACTAATTACATGCAATAGTGATCTAGTCAAATGTAAAATATGAATAGAAAACTACTGACTTTACTTATTCCACACAAATGAATCAAAATCAAGATCCACATGATTGATGACAATGATGTGTTCTAATATCCTAAAACCTTAAAGTCAAATCATAGACATGATTAAAATAATCCATAACATAAACTGGAGACAAAATAAATAATACAAGGGAATTAAAATTTCAAGGAAGTAGAAATAAAAATAACATAGTTCCAATTCTTCAGAAATTACAAGTATTTCCACATGCTCATGAATCTCAATTCATTGGAATTACAAGTATTTCTACAAACACATGAATGTCAACATGCTAAGAAGTAATGATAGTTTCTGACCTCATTAGTGATAACTGTGATAGTCATGTAGTTAAGACCTCTTTGAAGAAGTGAATGAAACTTATTTTTTATAGTAACTTTTTTCCAAATTTTCCAGTACTTGCATTTGCAGATCAATCATTTCCTACACACTTGATGAGTGTTCAATTTTGTATAAAAAGAACCCAATTAGTTTCCCATGTGTTACAATATATAGTGTTTTTTTTTTTTTAAATTTATAACACATGCATTTCTGATGTAATGATTCAAAATTTTGTAATTTTTAAGGTTTGAAAGCTAATCCATAGTAAGTATGTGAATCATCATAATTTTCTAGGAGTTTATTAGGATTTTTCATCTTTTGTAGGTATTGCAAAGGTAATCCAAGGGCCGAGCTTGATCCAAATAAGAATTGAAGTCATTCATGAGGTTTCCTAGTCTATCTAGGAAACCTAAGCAAGCCAAGGCCTAATTGCCATCATTTCAAGGTGTGATGAAAGTTCAAGAGTATCCTAGGGCAAGCAAAGAAGGAAATTGGAGAAGTAGAAGATTACTAGAAATGGACCCAAGCCCAAGCTGTGCACATCCACCACCTTTGCATGGGATCCATTCAAGCCACCTTAGCCATTAAATCCATGAAAAAGGGTGATGAGCCACATGAGCTACTCAAGCCTTGAAGCTAAGTATTGAAGCCACTTAAGCCACTAAGGAATGAGCCATCAAGCTAAGGAGGAGTTCCACATGGAGCCACACAATTAGAGCATCAATCCAAGCAACTTTCTAATGCTAAAAGTGTGATTTTGAGAGAGAATTGTAAAAGGTAAGATGATTATGAATTAAGGGGCCCATCAACATAGAAAACTCCACTTTCTAATCCATTTCCCATCGCTAATCAAGCATTCACCCTAGGATTCCATGTTTTTAAGTTGAGGGAGCTACCTCCCTAAGAGAGGATGCAGTTGGCAATTTCAAGTGGTTTCCTACTTAGGAAATCCCTATATCTAAGTCCATTCAAAGCACATCAAACCCTAGATTTTCTTCCAAATTTTCTACCTTTACATTCTTTCTTACTCCCTCACTCTTCCTACCATTTAAACCCACCTTAAGAGGGGGTTTGGAGGGCCATACTTCCTCATTAAGAAAAAGATGCTTCGTCCCTTCTTAATTAGGAAACCAACCATCCATGCTCCTCCCTTTGTTACATCATGTAACAGACCGAGGGCCCCATCCAGCAACGATATTGTCTGCTTTGGGCTTAGCCCGCATGATTTTGGTCTTCCCTCTTAGTGGAAAAGGCCTCGTTCTGTGTATCAGAGTGACACAGTAGCCCGATATTGTCCTCTCTGGGTCCCCTCAACCTATCTTGGGTCCCTCAAACTATCTTGGGGTGTCCCCCTCAAGCCATCTTGGCGAGCCTCAAGGTATCTTAGTCGCCCTCAAGGATTTGTTCCTTATGGAGAACTTCTCCTCAAGAGGCCTCGTTGCAAGGGAAGTCCTCAGCACTCTTATCAACAACCTGGTTTCTCCTCCCCAGGCGATGTGGGACTAACTCTCAGTACCTCCCCACCCTCGTTCCCTTAGACTATCTTGGGCTCCTGACCTCAGACTATCTTGGGGCATCTCCCTCAAGCCATCTTGGCAAATGCCTATGGGTTCACCTTTCCCCATTTAGGGACACGTGTCCCTGCATACGGCTAGCCTCCCCACCACAAGGGAACTGGCTCTGATATCATTTTAACAGCCCGGGTCCAATAGTCACAATATTGTCCTCTTTGGGCGCAGCCCACATGGTTTTGTTCTTTCTAGTTTCCCAAGGAAAATGTGTTATGACCATTAGAGTCACTCAGACTCTTATAACTAGCCCAGATCTCCCTCCCCAGGCGATGTGGGACTAACTCTTAATACCTCCCCACCCTCGTTCCCTCAGACTATCTTGGGCTCCTAACCTCAGACTATCTTGGGACATCCCCCTCAAGCCATCTTGGCCCACCCTTAAGCCATCCTAGCAAAAACCTGTGGGTTCACCTTTCCCCCTTTAGGGACACACGTCCACGTGTGCTCCTAGCCCTCCCCATCATGAGGGAACTGGTGTTGGCCAAGATGCCTTGAGGGTGGGGCCATGATGGTTTGAGGGGGATGCCCCAAGATAGTTTGAGGTCAAGAGCCCAAGATAGTCTGAGGGAACGAGGGTGGGAGGTACTGAGAGTTAGTCCCACATCGCCTCGGGAGTGGAAACTAGGCTGTTAATAAGAGTGCTGAGGACTTCTCTTGCAACGAGGCCTTTTCCCCTGAGAAGGAAGACCAAAACCATGTGGGCTAAGCCCAAAGCAGAAAATATCATTGCTAGATGGGGCCCTCGGTCTGTTAGAATGGTATCAGAGCCAGTTCCCTCTTCATGGGGAGGGCTAGCGGCACGCGGGGATGCGTGATCCTAAATGGGAAAAGGTGAACCCACAGGTGTTGGCCAAGATGCCTTGAGGGCAAGGCCAAGATGGCTTGAGGGGGATGCCCTAAGATAGTCTGACATCAGGAGTCCAAGATAGTATGAGGGAACAAGGGTGGGGAGGTACTGAGAGTTAGTCCCACATCGCCTAGGGAGGGGAAACTGGGCTGTTGATAAGAGTGTTGAGGACTTCCCTTGCAATGAGGCCTTTTCCCCTGGGAGGGAAGACCAAAATTGTGCGGGCTAAGCCCAAAGAGGACAATATCGTTGCTAGATGGGGCCCTCAGTCTGTTACACATCACCTCCCACCTAACTTCCCTCCCTTATTCTACACCTTAGCCCTAGAGTTAGATCTCCTTCCCTTTCCTAAATTGAACAGTCATCAAATTGGAAGGCAAATCATTTATAAATACCCCATGGAGTTCAACATTTTTTTTTTTCATGTAGGTGTTGGGTGAGGCAGCCTTAAAACATAGCTCTCCTTTGGTGATCTTTGCTGCTGGAAATTGGCATTATTTTAGTTCTTTTCTTCCTTTGGATTTCTTATTATTCCCTTCATTATTTGCTCTCCAATTCAGGTTAGTAGTTTTCTTTCATTGTTTAAGTTTCATTGCCATAGTTTCTATTGATTTGCTTTCTAGTTCTTCACCCGTCTTTCCACTTAGCTTTCCCTCTTTTGCTTCACTTTCACTACTTTTTCTTGCTCATTCCCTTAAGATTCATGTTATTTCTTCTCTGGTAGAGAAAAATAAGAGAATAAATAGCTTGCAACCTTGAATTCCCCGTAGGAAATTCACATTTTCTTCCTCAAATTTAGCCTAGCTTTAGGTCCATTTTTCCTACTTCAGTTCATTATCTCAACCATCTTATATCTTGAATTACTTTATAGGCTTTCTTTGTATGTTAGATTAATTTAGTTTTTGATCTTTAGATTGAAGTTTTTTGTTGTTTAGATTAGTAATTAGGCCATAGTTTATTGCATAAATTTTTGAATTTTGTACTTGTTTATGAACAAAAATTTTGATGTATTTTAGCATTGATTCAACAAAGTTTCTTAAGGACAATTTTTGTGGAATGTTGCCTTCATCAAATTTCTTTGGATCTGGTTGCTATCTTGCTTAAAATTCATTGTTTCAATTGCTCTATTATGTTTGATTTGGTTAATTTCTTCAGTGCTTAAAATGTGGAAATTTTTCTCCTTAATCTTTATGCTTTGTTTCTAGCCATCCAAACAATTTATTTGTTTGAATCCTTAGTAACCAATTTAACTTTTTAAGGATATTTATTACAATCATATCTTAGGTTGCATATTTGCTATCTTGCTTAAAATTCATTGTTTCAATTGCTTTTTTATGTTTGATTTGGTTAATTTCTTCAGTGCTTGAAATGTGGAAAATTTTCTCGTTAATCTTTATGCTTTGTTTCTAGCCATCCAAACAATTTATTTGCTTGAATCCTTAGTAACCAATTTAACCTTTTTAGGTTATTTATTACATTCATATCTTAGGTTGCATATTTGTTTGCATTAACAACATCATTTCTAGACATTTTTTGGACCCATGAACCATGTGCACAATCCATGGATCATGCGTATGATACAAAGTCACTTTCCTTCTTGATTTGTAGTTAGTTTATTGTTTAATATTGTTTTAAAAGTTGTTATTTAGTTATTTGATCTTAGTTTAGGCTTAGAAAGCTTTTTTTTTTTTTTGAAAGTTTCATCTTCAAGAAATTTTAAAATTAGAAAGTCTCCTTAATTGCAGTTTGCATGAATGCTTTTAGTTTCATGTTAAATATCAGTTGATATCATTGGTTACTTATTTTTACATGTTATTTTTGTGTTGGAATGTTTCCTAATTTGGTTTTAGAAAGTTCTATTTTTAAAAAGTTTCTAATTCTACATTAGGAAAGCTTTCATTTTAGTAGTTTCCTTAAGTTAAGTTGCTTATTTTAATTCATGATTTTTTTGTATTAGTTGTTTTAGTATAATGCATGTAGTTAGGTTAGCTTCTACTCTCATTGTTCAGTTTAATTTTAGCATTTTTCCTTTAACTATGGTTTCTAATTTCATGCATTTACTTTCTTGGTTTAAATTCAATTCCAAAACAATCTCGCCCTTCGACAGAAGTTAAGCACCTTAAATAAGATCCATCTAACATACAAATCTATGAGATTCCTCGTAGGATTGAGCTCTCCCACATGCAAATACAACTTCAATTTGTGCACTTGCAAGTATTATTAAAGTTACACCAATTTTTTGCATTGTTGTTAGGGAATCACAATAGATTTGTAGTTGGATCTTTATTTAAATTGTTTATCTTTAGCCGTAGTCTTAGGTTTCATTAGATTAGACTTTTGCATTGCGTTTGCATATCTTGTTAATTTCTCATAAATTGAAATATGTTTCTTTTATTTTTGTGCTAGAGGAAATTGGTAAGAAGAGCTTCATCAACTAGATAGATTTCCTTGCTTTCTTAGATTAGGTTTTTGAGTGAACTTGTAGTGAGGCCCCATTGTAACTTGCAACTTCTTTATTTCAATTTTAAAAGGCTTGTATTAATACAGGGCAAGTGTTGGATATGGAGGCCCACGCTTGATCTCATAAAAACCCCATTGTAAATATCCTTCACTCTCTTTTACATTCTTAGTGTACTTGCATTTAGTATAATTTACATACTTGTTGGTAGAGCAATTCATATAGATTAGGGTCATTCATCTTATTTGTTGCATCCTATTTAGGGTTGTGGCATTAGATTGCACCTATCTAACCCTTGGTTGGACAGCATATAGGTTACATTAGTTTGCTTACTTGTATTTGCATTGCACATTTACTGCTTTATGGTGGATAGAACATAATGTTAGTAAGGGCCCCATAGGAACCTTCATAAGATAAGGACTAAATTTCATCACCAGATCCTTAGCCTACCTATGAAATTAATATCAATTCCTTGTATGCTTGTGATCTCAACTGTTAATCTTATTCTATAATCTTGTAGCAAGAGACCTAGGGTTTTGAGCTCATAGGACACTTTTTGAAAGAGAATTTATTATCACTCCAGTGGCTCTTGAACATTGTGATTATAGTGGGTATCCAAAATCCAAGTGATTTTTGCTTGCCTTTTGCTAACAATTGTTGAGGTTAAACATCTCCTTCCATGAGAATTGTATTAACCACCTTGGGCAAGACCTAACTGGTAAGCAATAGTCAAGTTTGGATTGAAGGAGAAGCTGATTAGCTTTATATCAAAAGTTACAACCTTATAGATTAACAAAGATTATCAAAATCTTGCTAGCATTAAGGATTGTTTGTTCCATATCACATAGGGTTAGGAGTCATTTAGATTTAGGTGGCATCAATTATATAGGTATTTGCTTTAGTGCATGCAAGGTTGTCGAGTTCAAACCACTAAATTAGTACTATTAGATCCTAAGATTGAACATACTCATAGGCAAGGGTGAGAAATCTATTGTTCTTTTAAATAAACCATGTAATCACATGAATCATTTGCAATAGAGCATGCCAATGAGGTCCATCCCACGAGGAGTTGAACTAACGTGATGTTAGTGGGTCCTACTTTAAACTATCTAACCTAACCAAAATTCAAGTGATTTTTAACTTAATCTAAAATTGGAAATTAACACAATGAATGAGAGATTATGCTAAATTTAGAAATACACTAAAATTAAAAATATTAAAAATATGCATTTTCTAAAAATAAGCTTTCCTAAATTGAAAACTTTCTAATTTTATGACTTTCCTAAAGTCAAACTTTTTAAAAAAGTAACTTTCTAAAATCATAACTTGCTAAGATAAAATTAGAAACAACTAAACTATCATAATATACAACTAATATTAACACATGCAGAACTAAACTTAACATGAATTAAACAAATTAAGTGAAAAATTCAAAACATGGACAACATGTTTTGTATCGAACATGATCTTTATGCATGCATATAAGTATGCAAAATTGCATGTCTGAAGCAAGGACAAGGATAATCAAATCTTGAGTGAACTAAACTATCATGTACAATATAAAATTACAGCAATGCAACCTTAATCAAACAAGCTACTTCCTAATGAATTCACCATCAAAATCATGCATGTAATCCAATGGATTATGCATATGAATTTTAAAGGTGTTTCTTTGATGCAAATTAATAGATGAATGCTGGAATTGAACATGAAAGTTCTATATTAAGCAGCCATGAACATAAGATTTAATTCAAGTAATATAAGGGAAACATTTCACTATGAACATAGAATTAAGAATTGCATTGATTGATTATTTCAAATTACAATTTGGGTGTGCATCTTCCAAGGAGTTGTGCACACCATACAAGATCATAAACAATCACTTATCCTCCTCTTACAATCTTGATATTCAAGGGAAAAACTTATGGCATATGAGCAATAAAAAATGGAAACTAAAGAAGGCAAAGGTAGAATTCAATGGCAGATAAAAGTGAACTAAAAAGACAATGAAAGGTAAAGGGAAAAACTAGATTCAAGATGAATTCCCTTGGTAGTCACTTCAAGAGAAAAATAGCCTTGAATCTAAGCCTTTAAGGCAAAGAAAGAACAAAGAAAAGCAAGTAGAAACTAGCATGAAATGTCTAAGATCAAAACAAGAGAGAAGGTAAATTGAACCAACCTTGAAAGTAGAATAAAAAACCTAGGAACCAAGCATGGAATAACTTGGATAGATGCCACCCATCTTATGAAAAATAGCATCCACCCAAAAAGAGAAGAAGTTCAAGGAAAAAGAGAAAAGAAAGCAGGGGAAGAAGAGGACGCCTAGCTTAAGGGGAAGGAGGCATCCTTTTCCTCCCTTGGAAAATTATCCTCTCCACTTAGGTTTTTGTGGGTCTTATAACTCTTTTCCTATATTTTCTAGGGTGGCCTAAAAATAAGGTGTGGTGGGGCTGAAAAGTGAGTAATTGTGTGGCTAAGATGATGAGATAGTTAGGGTTTTAAAGGATGGAAACAAGGGATAGGTGGCTGCCATCTTTGGATGTGGAGTAGGTGGGAGACGCCACCTTTTTATAAGGGGTGTCTCCCCTTTCAGAAAACATTGGACCTCCTCCAAAATAGGAAGGTGGGTGAGGTGATAAGCTAGGAAAGAGATGGGAAGAAGAAAAGAAGTTGGGAGGAAAGTGGTGTGTAGGAAAGACTTAGGAAAGTGAGGTGAGATGGAAAATTTCAATTGGTTAAGTGACTTCCTAAGGACTTGGGATTGGTTGGGTGGTTGGGATGGGAGTTTAGTAAGGTGGAAGAGTTATCGAATGGTAGGACTCTTGAATGGAAAGTCAAATTCGTGGTGGTATTTGGTGGTGAGGTGGAAAGTGAGAAAAAGGTGGGAAAAAGAGAGAAAAATATCAAAAATAGATGACTCTCATCTTATTGGTCCACATGCCAACTTATCCTAATAAATTTTCCTTTAATTTCCTTCAAAATATCCCTTGGAATCTTATGGACAATCCTCTTGATTTTCCTCCAATCTGAGCCTTTCATTTAGCTTAGCTTAATGGCTTTGATAGCTAACTTAGAGGTCTTCATTGGCTAGGCTTAATGGCTAGCTTAGATAGCTCTCTTAGCTTGGATTCATGGCTCAATCCCTTTGCTTGAGTGGCTTAAATTCCTTAGGTTGTCATCTTCTTTCATGACTTATATGGCTAAGGTGGCTTGAATAACTCCCATGCAAAGGTGGTAGAAATGTATGACTTACTTCATGGGCCCACTTTGCCACCTTTAATTCCTTTGATTTCATCCATTATTGGTCCTAAAGATGATCTTCATCCTTGATCTCATGTTGGATTGATGATTCTTAGGTTTTGACTCCCTTTAGATCTTGATCTTCAATGTTCATCACGATCGATTTTGACCATTAGATCACCATCTCATTTTCTACAAAAACTAAAAACTCTAATTAAAACCTAGGAAGATATGATTAATCAAATACATACCTTGGATTAGTCTTTGGATCTACAAAATATCAAAATTTTGAGTCATTAGGTCAAATAATGTATGTGTTACAAATTTTGGTCTAAAACCTTAATTTACCCCTATGAGTTGTAACACATGGGTAACTAATTGGGTGGTTTTTATGTAAAATTAAATACTTATCAAAATTGAACCCCTAACCCTATGGCAGAACCACTAGTTGAAGTTGAGCATAAGGCTACTAGAGATTTCTATGCACCACTTCAATTAAATACTCCATCATGCATCACTTTACCACCCACCAATGGAGCCCACTTATAACTTAAACCTAGAGTCATGCAGTTACTCCCCCACATTCTATGGTTGGGAGAGAGATGATCCATACCTACATATTAAGGAATTCCTTTATATTTGTACTACATTCAAACTCTAAAATGTTATAAATGATTCTACTAGGCTTAGGTTGTTCCCTTTCTCATTTAAGGATAAGGCCAAATCATGGATGAATTCTTTAGAGGCTGGTTCCATTGCCAAATGGCACTAGTTTCTAGGAGGTTTCTGAAGAAATTCTTCCCTATCCATAAATCTAAAGCCTTTCTTGGGAGATCATTAATTTCCATCAAAAAGATGGTGAGCAACATTATAAATGCTAGGAAAGGTGGAATGAATTGTTACAAAATAGACAAGTTCAATACCTCTATGAGCCATTAACACCTCAAAATAGACAACTGATATATGTAGCTAGTAGAGGGGCCCTCATACTAAAAAATGAGATAGAGACCTAAGAAGTTTTCCAAACTTTAGCTAACAATTCCCAGCAATGAGACTATTCCAATAGGAGAGATAGAAATACCCAACCTCAAAAGAAAGGAGAACTTTATGAAATAGAAGTGACCTCAGATATGTCATATAACCTCAACTTCTTAGATGGAAAAATGGACAAGGTGGAAAATATGTTCCAGGCAATAATTACCAAACTTGATGCCTTCATGGTTACCCAAGTATCTATGAAACCTTAGCAAGAGGTATGTTCTATTTGTTCTAGCTTAGCATATTTCACTTCAAATAGTGTGTACATTGAAAATCATTTGGAACAAGCAAATCCAATGAATGCATACTGCAACCCTAGCAATAACCCTTACTCTAAGACCTATAATCTTAGATGGTCTAGGCATCCTAACTTATCATGGTCGAAGAACAATTACCAGGGAGGATCATCTATGAACCCACCTTAGAACTTTCTTAAAACTTCAGTTCCCTTACAAGCTTCTTGTGATGACCTAGGTTTTTGTCACACATTTTGTAATACATTTTTCAAAGGCAGGGCCCTCAGTAGTAAAAAAATTTCACAAAACAAAGCAACAGAAATTCTTTTCTTTAAAACTTGTTTGAAAACCCAAGTCATCACTTCATACATAACATAAGTAGAATTTTTATACAAGATAAAATTCCATTGAAGGAATATAATTTTATTAAATTCTAGAATCCATCTAGTGGTTCACAATACAGCCTGGTATCAGTACAATACTTGTCTAAATTACATAATCCAAACTTCAAACCTCACCATACATGAAAAACTCTCAATACAATACAATACACTCAAATAAAATACATGTATTCAAGGGGTATACCCTAATTGATTATTCTTTCAAGTCTTCTTAAGTTTTGAGCTCCTAATTCTCCTTCTCAGTATCTATGATATTGTAAACATTGAAATATTTACAATATATCAGCAAGCTATGCTTGGTAGGGGATTTCAAGAAGCGTAAAACTTTGACAGTATTATCCTAATACTTCATAATCCCATTATTCATACTCATAGAGAAATCTCTTTACTTTGTCATATATGTACATTCTTACACATACATACAATATACTGTGTATAGATATATACATACGGTCAAAACTGTGAAAAATAGTTAATATCTCAAAACATAATCATATCTAGCTTATGCTGAGTTGATAAATCATCCAAACTTTGCTCGAAATACTCATTGGTAATCCACAATTACTAGGCATCTCATCATGTCATATCATAAGGCATATCACTATGCCATGCATCACAGTGCAAAAATACTCAAAGGACTACTATGCATGTAGTTAGAATCTATACCAACGTGCCCGAATAACTGCTCAATAATCCACCTTTACCATCCTTGGTGGAAATCACAATATCCATGTTCGTATGAGGAGGACCATGGTTGTCACAGTGGAGGCCTCCCCATAATTGCCCCACTTGACTTTTAGCCTCATTTAGGCTTGGTATACATATAATAACAAGTTTTGGAGAGCGAGTGGCCAAACCCTACTAACTCTCCTAGCATAGCACCCCTAGGCCTATGCCTGTTTAAAACAAAACCACAAGCCTCTATGCTTGTATGTAAAATAATTCTCATACGTATCAAACGATCTATTTGTTTACTTAGGGCAGGAATACTTTCTAGTTTCCTATTCACTTAGGGTTTTCCTCATTTGTAACATAACCATTTCACATGTGTTTTGGTTGAATCATAAGGGTTTTCAATGGGTTTAATAAAAGTATTTACATTATACTTGCCAACATTTTCAGACAGAAGATCATATATACAACATGTACTTCTCATGTAGATGCATTCATAAAATACTCCTACCTTTAAGTGGTGATTCATCTCTTTAAATCTTCCATGATCTAGACTAATGTATGAAATCTGTAAATCCATATATATTGTCAATATTTGCACAATTGTGGATATCTCCTATCTATATCCTTTATTGTGATGACCTAGATTTTTGTAACACGTTTCGTAATATATTTTGAAAGGCAAGGCCCTTAATAGTAAAAAAATTTTGCAAAACAAAGCAGCAGAAATTCTTTTCTTTAGAACTTATTTTGTAAAACTCTGGTCATCACCTCATACATAACATCAGTAGAACTTTATACAAGATAAAATTCCATTGAAGGAATATATTTTCATTAAATTCCAGAATCCATCTAGTGGTTCACAATACAGCCAAATCCATTACAATACTTATCCAAATTACATGATCCAAACTCAAAGCTCACCATACAATGAAACTCTCATTACAATACAATACTCTCAAACAAAGCAAAATACATGTCTTCAAGGGGTATACCTTGAAGATTATTCTCTTCAAGTCTTCTATCATCTTGAGTTCCTATCTCTCCTTCCCTGTGTCTGAGATATTGCAACATTTACAAAATCTTAGCAAGCAATGCTTGGTAGGGGATTCAAGAAGCATAATAATTAACAATATAATGCTAATACTTCATAATCCCATTATTGCTAAACATATTCATGTCTCTATTCTTTACTTTGTAATATATGTACATCCATATACATACATGTTATACATGGGTAAATCAGTTAAATTTATGAAAGTAGTCAAATATCATTCCCAACTAAGCTGATCAATTCTTTTCATTATGAGAATTCAGTATTTCAGCTAATCCTACACTGGGAATTTTCTTTCTTGGGAAATATTGGTAATATACAATTACCTGGCATTTCATTATGCTAAAACATAAGGCATTTCACTATGCCTACTCTCATATGCATCATAGTGCAAAATAATCAAAGGGCTACCATGCTGCAATCTGATCCATACTAGCGCACTCAAATAACTGCGATGTTCACCACTAATACCACGGTGGAAAATATTATGTCACTGCCCATATGGGAAGGCAGGACTTTCACAGTGGTGGCCTTCCCATAATTGCCCCACCCCACTTTTAGCCTCTCATAGGGTAAGGTATCCTCAAATCATCAAATTTCAAGAAGCAGGTGGCCAAACACTCATAACTCCTCTAGCATAGCATCCCTCAGGCTTATGCCTATTAAAAAAAAATCACAAGCCTCCAAGCTTGTATGTAAAATAGATTTCATACACATCAAACAATCTGTTTGTTTACTTAGGTCTGAAATATCTTCTAGTTCCCTATTCACTTAAAGTCTAGTCCTTAACCATTGTATATGTGTTTGGTTAGATCATAAGGGTTTTAGGGGATTTAATACAAGTATTAACATTACTCTTGTCAACATAAGGTCATGGGTTCAATCATGTATATCCCATGTAAATGCATTCATCAAATCCTCCTACCTTCAAGTAGTGATCCCTTTTTCTCAGATCTTCCATGATCCTGACTGATGTATGTAATCTCTACTTCCATACATACTGTCAATATATATAAATTATGAACAATCCTATTGATCACTAGATATGATGTTTAGAATGATCTTTAAATCATTCATATTTAAGTATTTTCTATCTCTAAGTCTTTGTGTGTTCATCTCCTTGATCTTGATCTTTCATAGATCCTTTGATTGACAATCTATACTTGTTGATAAAGATCAAGGTCCTAGATCTTTTATCATCTAGTTCTTCTTTGATCTAAGTTCAATTATTGGATCATCCCTAAGGAGGAACATCTTGGTTTTCTTCCCTGAATCATCTTTGATCAAGGATTTGGATTATCTGATCTAATGAATTAGATTTGATCTATAATATCATACTAATAAACATGTATACTAGCTACAACACAATATTCTTATTCTTATTGTTCTTGATTATTCAAGATCTAATGGATCTTGTTTGATCATCCATATCTTACTTACAATTTTTATTAGGGTTAGATAATTTACTAACCTTTTATGCTCTTACTATTATCATTCAACCAGTTAATGTTTTGCTGGTCGAAGATAACTTATTTCAGCCTAAGTCTAGACTGCTCCTCTTATTTTCAATTGGCTAAGGCATACTAGCGAATGGGTGAACACAAAGTGGTTACTTCAATCCTCATGTAAGGAGGCATTTAGACCTCACAAACATCAATGGAAGGTAGGGGAACAGCGAGGTTTTATTAGACAACCCCCTTAACCACTATGTTCAACCTTCACTAGAGTGACCTTAGCTCAACCTTTCATAAGGTTCCTATAAGCATGCTGACCCTAAGTACTCTTTCTAATTGATGTTAATTAAGTCCATGAACATTTACAATGTCATTCATGGGGTTTATTATTCTCCTAATTTGGGCCAAGGATTTGATAATCCTTATATTGTCATATTAACTATAGCCCTTACTAATTAATTAAAAAATAATCCACTCTTATGTGTGTCATGCGACTCTACTTTCTCATTAGATTTCATTTTTGGTGTTTTATGCTCTTTTATCTCATAACAAGTAGATCTACTAATGAAATTTAACCATAAATGAATTATAAATTCAAAGCATAAAACTACATAATTGACCAACTTAATGATAATGATACAAGGTACTTAAAGTTACACTAGCATGATTTTCAACTAATATACCTTAATAACTCAATTTAAACTAACATGATCCTAAGGTACAATCTCATACTATAGTATAATCTTACATGAAATCCTAGCATGGTCCTAAGTTACAATGGCATGAAATCATACTAACTTGATCCTAAGTTACACTTGCATAAAATCACACTAACATGCCCCTATGATAATTAAATCTAGCAACTTATGGTAACAATCTAATCACATATCATGCTAAAGTCTAAAAGTTGCACTAGCATGCTTTATAACATAAATCACATTTAAAATGCTATTACCAATTAATAAAAAATAAAAATAATTACATTAATATTTTTAGAAACCTTTACTTTTGATGCAACCATTTGATTTTTTATCTTTTCCTTTTAATCAAGGGTTTTAATTACATTTAGGGGTTTTTCTTCATTAAGGTCCAAAGATCATATTGCTTTGCTTTTGTCATATTCAATCCAAGATCTCCCTGGATTTCAACATTTTAACATTCACTCAATCTATCCCCAAGGATCTGATCACACTTGATTTCATTGACCAAGTGGGTTCGTTTGTATTTTTGGGGTTTTTCTATATTAAGGTCCAAATATCACATTGCCTTGTTTTTGTCATATTTAATCCATGATTTCCCTGGATTTCATCATATTAATATTTATTCAATCCGTCCCAAGGATTTAATCACACTTAATCTCATTGATCAAGTGGGTCCCTTTATATTTTTAGGATTTTTCTACTATAACGGGCAGATCCCTTAATATATCTCAGATATGTCCAAATAAACCATAGATATCACTTTATTTCAATAGTATATCATTATTAAAATAGATTACCAAGATCTAATCACCTCAAATCTTGAATATCTTAGAAATTGGAAAGTTATTTCCTAAATACAGAAAGTTTCATAAGATATCTTCTCCATTTTATCCTTTTATAAGAAACTAGAGGTTGTAAGCTTTCCATAGCTTCTTTCTGATCTCAATTTGGAATTCAGATGACTCCTGAATTGAGTCTAGAAATTCACAGTCCATTCTTAGGGCCTCTATATGATCTGGGCCCATCGGAATGGACGGCCCAAATCATTTGGGCAGAATGGGTAGGGCGGGACGCTCTGGTCATCGTGCGCCTGTCACCGGGATGCACGACGGACGCTCCTGCCTAGGAACGTCGCTTATGCACGGTCGTCCCATTGGGACGATGTCACGTGCGCAGAAACGCTGGGCGTGTGGCGTTTCCGTGTGCGGTCCTGGGACGCCGATCCAATCGGGAGATTGGATTGTCTGTTCTAGACCGTCCAATCAATCCCTTTCAATTGAGGACCCAAAACTTCATAGAATTTTGTGAAACTTTTACCTTAGGGGTTTTGGACCCTGCTAGATTGATTGGTAGGTCAGATTTTTCATTTGAGCCCTCAATCATCATGAATTGAAGGTTTTGGTATTTACTTTATTTTTACAAATTTTCACCCAAATAAAATTATAGTCAAATAGAAATTTCATCAAATAATAATATATATGTCCAGCAAGCAGTTCCACCTACTTGATTGGAGAAAAACGTTGGTTATATAGTCCAATTTAAGAGAATACCAGTTTTGATGATAAGATAGCCCAAAATCCACTTAACTTGTGATTTCCATTGTTTGAACTATTGGATCTCAAAATTTCTTTGGATGTTTTATAGCTAAGCTATGGTAGGATATTTTGGATGGTGAGATCTGTGATATTTGATATGGAATAGAGTGCCTAATTGAATTTAGGTTTCTTGTTCCAATCTAGAGAGAGGAGAGAGAAAATGAAAGAGGGAGATCTTTTAGGAGTTTTGGGATTTTGGGAATGGATCTATGTGTAGTTTTGCAAGAGGAGTAAAGATAATTTCGTGGAAATTTTGTGAAAATTTTTAGACCATTTTTGGGGGTGTATTTATAGGCATTTTTGGTCATTTTTCATGATTATGTGTAATGATGATGGCTTATTTTTTATTATTTATTTAGCATTGAATTCTCCTTTTAGGTCCCTTGTGGGCCCCATGTGGGCCCCATGATCTTAGAATTAAGCGTACTTAGTGGCATTGGATTCGTATTTCTTAGCACATTCTAAATTTTGATGTCCTAGATCTTGATTTTGGATAAAATTACTATTTTACCCTTTTGTCCATAAAATAAAGAAAATTAAGGATTTTTCATCTAAATTTAGATTTTGTAGTACTTACAATCATTCTAAAGGGTTTGCTGAGTTAAATTTTAATTATACATGTCTCATCCCTTGATTATACTTTTATAAGAAGTACATTGTAAATGACCCTAATATTCCAGCCCAAAATTTCTAAAACTCAAACTTTATTGATTTTCTCAATCAATTACAAAAATTGGGGTTATTACATTTATCTAATCTTGTCCTTTGATATAAAGGATTTAGATCTATCTTATGTTCCTATCACCTATATAATCTATGTTCCTTAGATAGTATTTTATCCTATTGATCAATAGATCTGATGGTTAGAATGATCTTCTAACCTTTCAGATCTAATTATTTTCTATCTCCAAGTCTTTGTGTATCCGTCTCTTTGATCTTGATCTTTCATAGATCCTTTGATCAACAATCATTCTTGTTGATAAAGATTGAGGGCCTAGATCTTCTATCATCTAGTTCTTCTTTGATTTAAGTTCAGTTATTTGATCATCCCTAAAGAGGATGATCCTAGTTCTTTTCCTTGAATCATATTTGATCAGGGGTTTGGATTATCTAATCTAATGATCTAGATTTGATCTATATCATACATACTAATAAGCATGCATACTAAGTACAATACAATGCTATTATCATTATTGTTCTTGATCATTGAAGATCCTATGGATCTTGTTTGGTCATCCTTATCGTTCTTATAGTTTTCATTAGGGTTAGATAATTTACTAACCTTTTATGCTCTTATTATCATTATTTAACTAGTTAATGTTTTACTAGTTGAAGTTAACTTATTTCAGCCTAAGTCTAGATTGCTCCTCTTATTTCCAATTGGTTAAGGCTTACTGGCTGAATGGGTGAACACAAAGTGATTACTTCAATCCTCATGTAAGGAGGCATTTAGACCTCACAAATGTCAACGAAAGGTAGGGGAAGAGCGAGGCTCTATTAGACAACCCCTTTAACCACTATGTTCAACATTCACTAAAGTGACCTTAGCTCAACCTTCCATAAGGTTCTTATGAGCATGTTAACCCTAAGTACTCTTTCTAATTGATTTTAATTAAGTCTATGAACATTTACAATGTCACTCATGGGGTTTATTATTCTCCTAATTTGGGCCAAGGATTTGATAATCCTTATATTATCCACTAACTATAGCCCTTACTAATATTAAGTCCAAGTCATTCACTCATCTTAATTGTCTATAAATTTTTATTTCATTAGATTTCATTTTTGGTGATTTACGAATATTGAGACATAACCGCTAAATAAAAAAATTATATCTACTAACTTAAAGATAATTAATTTTCTCATACTATACTTTGACAATTCAAATAATCATACACTTTAAATCATAAGAGAAGTCTACATCTATATCATTCTAAGGGCATTCATACTCTAATATGCTAACATGGATACTAAGTTATAAAATACATGAAATTTGACTACTAATCTAATGGAATCATGCTTAAACTTCAAATGTAAACTAACATAGTCCTAAGATAATTAAATCTATCAACCTATAACAATCTAATAACACATAGTATGCTAAAATTTAAGAACTATCATGCTTTATAACATGAATAACATTTAGAATACTATTATCAAATAAAAGACATGAAACTAATTAGATTAAGATTATTAGAAACCTTTACTTATGATCCAACCATTAGATCTTACATCTTTTCCTTTTAATCAATGATTTTAATTACATTTAGGGTTTTTACTTCATTAAGGTCCAAAGAGCATATTTCTTTATTTTTGTCATAATCAATCCATGATCTCCATGGATTACATCATATTATCCCTCATTCAATCCATCCCAAAGGTCTGATCACACTTGATCTTATTGATCAAGTGGGTCCCTTTGCATATTTAGGATTTTTCTACCATAAAGGGTAGATCCCTCATTTTATGTTAAATTTGTCAAAACAAATAATGGATATTACTTTATTTCAATATTATATCATCATTAAAACAGATCCCCAAGATCTGGTCATCTCAAATCTTGAAGATCTTGAAAGTTGGAAACTTATTTCATAAACACAAAAAGTTTCATAAGAAATTTTCTAACTTCAGAAGAAAATAGATGAAATAAGATTTCCATATCTTCTTTTTTATCTCAATTTGGAGTTCAAATGACTCCTTAATTGAGATTTGAAGTTCATAGTCGTTCTAGGGTCCAGATTTGATCTAGGCCCATCAAAATGAATGGCTCATATTCGTTTCGAGCAAAATGGGTTAGGCAGAATGATTTAGTCAGGCGATAGTTGAGGGGACAATTGTAGGCGATTTGGTCGGATGCGCGCCTATCATCGGGACATTTGCATGACACGTCCTCCTAGGATCATCGCTGTTGCACGGTCGTCCAGCCGGGATGACGTCGCACACGTGTCGTGTGCACGAAAACGCCATTGTATGGTGCTTTTCCATGCAGCATTTCGCACTGCATCTCGGGAACCTGATCCAATCGGGAGATCGGACAGTCTGTTTGGACCATCCAATCAATCCTTCTACAATTGAGGGCCTTAGCTGCTATGAAATTTCTAACCTAGGGTTTCTAGACCCTTTTGGATCGATTGGAGGCTCAGATTTTCTATCTGAACCATCCATAATCCATAATTGAAGGCTTCTTACGCTTTCTTGATTTTTATTATTTGTATCATAAACATAATTCAAGAAAAATTAAATTTACATAAAATAACATGAAACAGTGTGGAAAGGGTTTCCACCTACCTAATTAGAGAAAATGTTGGTTTTGTTGTTCAAAAATAAAAGAATACCCACTTGATGAATAAGATAGCCCAAGAACCGCTTGTCTTGTGATTTTTCATTGTTTGAACTGTTGGATCTTGAAGTCTAGGATAATTTGGATTGTGAGATTTGATCTGGAACAGAGTTCCTAATCGAATTTAGGTCTCTTGTTCTAATCTAGAGAGAGGAGAGAGAAAGTGAAAGAAAAGGGATTTTGGGTCCCACAGGGGTGTGAAAAGACCATTTTGCCCTTATATGGAGAAAAATTCATTTTATTCTCCTGAACTCAGAATTGAGCGTAATTAGTGGTGTTGGATTCTTATTTCTAAGTACATCATGAATATTGAGGTCTTAGTTCTGGGCTTCAAAGTTTCTAGATTATGCATTTCCTCATGCTTCTTTCAAGCATACTTCATAATCATTTTTCATATCATACTAACCCTTTATTTGAAGTATTCTCAATAATTCCAATTAAAGGAGTCCATATTGACTTTGTAGCCATCCCTTCTCAAGTCTTTACAAACTCCATAATGCATCATATATTCTTCAATTCTCAATAATCTATCCTAAACTCTTTTTAGGATTTATGTAACCAATGGCAAGATTGCTCTAAAAGCATGTCCTTATGCTATAAAATTAGTAAGAGATAAATTTCCCTAATTGTCATTGACATTTCATATTTTAGTCTCATATTCCACCTATGTTGCGTCCAATTTCATATCATCCTTAAAATTTATATAACCCTAAACTTTGCTTTCTTCAATCAACTTGTACACTTACAATATAATTGACAAGTTTTGTAAGTGTTTAACATATATCCTATAAATGCTCTTGATTTCTTTAAATCCATTTTCATACATCATTACCACTTCATCTAATATATTTCATTCTCCTCAAATTCATGAATATCCTTTATTCAACTCATATAACTTAAAATTTGTTTTGATTCCATACTATGATGTTTCATTTCCAATTCCCAATTGATGATAATAAATTTGGAAATGCTCATCCTTATAGAGTAAAAGGGTACTTAATTTCCTCAATAACATCATTTCTGTTCAATGCATCCTCACATTGATTCTTCCATTTTCTTTTCCCAAGGAAATTTGTTACTTTCATAATGTAAATTTCTATAATCACTCCTAATCCTTAATATTTGTTCTTTCAATTCATTCAAAAAATTTGATGTTCTTTTCCTCAATTATTATAGATATTTCCTCATTCAATCTCATGTAAGATTGAAAATCTTCAAAATATCTTAAAATTTCTAACCACTTATTTCTCCAAAAATTTGGATTTATACCTCATTCATAATCATCTTTAAACTTAAATTTAACAACCAATATTTGTTTATAGGTCTTCATTCCTCATGTTTTATTTCACCATTCCTCAAAAATATATTTCTCCTTACTATGTTTCTTAAATCTATCAATATCGCCAACTCTATCTTGTAATTGGAATTAATATCAATATTTATCTATAGCTCTTTATTTTCCATGATCAATAATATGTACTCCTCTTTATGATAATTAATAGCTATATTTTCCCCAAATCATCATATCAATATTTGTCTTTGCTTTTATGTTCCATAATCATTTCACCATCTATACCAAATATACTTCTCTTTACTATAGTCCCAAAATTATTTTCAATATCACCAAAGTTATCATATTAATATCCTTCTAATCATTGATAATCCTTATGTGCTAATTTCCACAATTGATTTGTCATATCAATATAATTTCTAACTTAGTGATTTCATATTGTGGTACCATATATAGGGTTATAATTTCTTTGATAACCATATATTCTCATGGTTTAATTATCTTTCTTAATAAGTTTGGGATTATATTTCTACCCTTTAACATATTTAACTGTCTTCTTCCTTTTCATTTGATTCTAATTTTGAATATCATCTCTTCATGTTCTAAAATTGTATCATCTCTTTATTAAACCCTTTGGCTTTACTAATTTTGGAGAGAAAATACTTAACTTCTTATTTTTCCTTCAAATAATTTCATCTCAATTTTGATGATTAATTCCATTTAACTAATTGCCATAATACTATATATGTAGCAATTATAACTCTTACATTTATATTTATGTATATATTTATTGTTAATTTTGATTTTTATAATAATTCTGAGGTTTCCTCTTTAGCCCCTATTTCCCATAAATCTCTATTTTACCTTTCCTATAAGGTTGCCATTTTTCCTTCTACACTATTTCCATCATATTTTCCAATTTGTCACTTCTTTCTCTTTATCTCAATTTCTTCACTTAATAATGGTCATATACATACTAGTATTGGTGTAATTTATTTCCACATATGTATGTTTACTCAAGACTTTAGGTTAGACCTGAATATCATAAATTACATCTTTATCCATTGTAATGTTTTCCTTATTGATTTCTATATATTACTATTCCCTTTATTGGGATTCTTACTTACTAAGTAATATTCCTAGTCCTTTCACTAAGTAATATCTACTTGTACTATACTATTCCTTCATTACACTAACTCTTTCTACACTCATCCTTAACTAATGAGTTTAACTCTTTCTATACTCATTCTTAACTAATGAGTTTAACTCTTTCTATACTCATTCTTAACTAATGAGTCAACTCTTTCTATACTCATTCTTAACTAATGAGTTGATCACACATAACTCATTCTCATCAAATAATAACTTATTTCTTATTCACTCACTATTTCTCATCCACCAATTGGATTGTCATCTTCATATTGGAATAAGGGTACTGTACTATGCTGGATGAATGGCTCTGATACCAACTGTGACGACCCAATTTTTGTAACACATTTTGTAATACATTTTCAAAGGGAGGGCGCCCTTAGAAATTCTTTTTTGAAAAACAAATAGAGGAAATTCTTTTCTTTAAAACTTGTTTTGAAAAACCCAAGTCATCACCTCATACATATCATAAGTAGAATTTTTATACAAGATAAAATTCCATTAAAGGAATATATTTTTATTAAATTCCAGAATCCATCTAGTTGTTCACAATATAACCCGATATTAGTACAATACTAGTCCAAAATATATATTCCAAAGTTCAAACCTCACCATACATTAAAAACTCTCAGTACAATATAATGCTTTCAAATAAAAACTCATGTCTTCAAAGAAAATACTCTAATTGATTATTCTTCCAAATCTTCTTAAGTCTTCTACAGTCTTGAGCTTCCAACCCTCCTTCTCTATATCTAAGGTATTGTAAATATTGAAACATTTACAATACCTCAACAAGCTATGCTTGGTAGGGGATACAAAAATATACTACTTCACTAAGATAAGAATACATACATCAGTCATTATTCCATCATGGTTACCCACTCATGAGTTATTTCATCATAAAGTATATATGTTATTTATGTCATATAGGATAAATTAGTTAAAATAGTGAAGATTGCTCAAAACTTGTTCCTTCCCCTGGCTATACTTCCACTTAGGAATTCAATATTTAGCCAATCCTCATATGGGGTTTTTCTTTCCAGGAACTCATGTAGTGGCATCTCATCATACCATGGCATTACACTATGCTTATCATATGTTAATCATAATGCAAAATACACAAGGACTACTATGCCATAGTCTCAATCCGTATAGCGTGCCCAAATAACTGTACAATCCTCAATTGATACCAACTGTGGAAATAACAAATCCATATCCTCATGTGGTAGACCATGGCTGTCACAATGGCGGCTTTCCCATTATTGCTCCACCCAACATTTAACCTCTCTTTGGGCATGGTATCCATCATATAAATTTCAGGAAGCGAGTGGCCAAACCCTCATAACTTTCCTAACATAGCATCCCCAGTCCTAGGGCTATGTAAAATAAATTCACAAGCCAACATGCTTGTATATAAAATACATTGTACATATTAGACGATGTGTTTGTTTAACTAAGGTGGGAATATTTTCTATGTCCTATTCCTATGGTTTCCTTAGTCTTCACATCTCATTACCTCCACCTCATTTGATTTGATCCTTAGATTGGATCAATTGAATTAGATTATGAGGTTAGATCACTTAGTTAGATCATATGGTTGGATCACTTATTTGAATCATATGGTTGGATCACTTGGTTGTATCATATGGTTGGATCACTTGGTTGGATCATATGGTTGGATCACTTAGTTGGATCATGTGATTGGGTCATTATCATGCTAAGGTACCATGTATACTTATATCATGAAGGTATATAATTCTAGACAAAAGATCATGTATGTATACACATGAATCCTTAATACATTCTTGTACATCCACTTGCCTCAA
This sequence comes from Warburgia ugandensis, assembly GCA_035236585.1. NCBI lineage: Eukaryota > Viridiplantae > Streptophyta > Magnoliopsida > Canellales > Canellaceae > Warburgia > Warburgia ugandensis. The sequence goes on along the minus strand of CP141132.1, from coordinate 28,046,658 downwards.
AGTAGTATCTTGATTCATACATCTCAAGTGGTATTCTTACACATTGCCCATCATGGTCTGGATTCATACATTTGTCAAACCATACGTATAAAGTTATTTCTCTATACAAATATGTATTCCTATAAGGGATGCCCTAATTTTTCCTTGAATCATGTTTGATCAAGGGTTTGGGTTCTCTATCTACATTTTTCTACACACACATACATAATTTCTACATACACATAATACAATATGACATTAGTATTCTTATTGTTTTTGACCATTCAAGATCATCTGGATCTTGTTGATCATCCTTATCTCAATTATAATTTTTTTTAGGATTAAATGACTTACTAATCTTTTATGTTCTTCTTAATATTACTCAACCAGTTAATGCTTTACTAGTTGAGGGTAGCTTATTTCATCCTAAGTCCAGACAGATCCTCTTATGTGAAATTGGCTAAGGCTTACTAGTTGAATAGTTGAACACAAAGTGGTTACTTCAATCCTCATGTAAGGAGGTATTTAGACCTCACAAACATCAACGGAAGGTGGGGGAAGAGCATGACCCTATTAGAGAACCCCCTTAACCACCATGTTCATCATCCACTAAGGTGAACTTATGTCAACCTTTCGTAACGTTGCTATGAGCATCTTAACCCTAAGTACACTTTCTAATTGATTTTAATTAAATCCATGAACATTAAAATGTCCTTAATGGAGTTTCATTATTCTCCTAATTTGGACCAAGGAATTTATATTCCTTATATTATCCCACTAACTATGGCCCTTACTATCATTAAGTCCATGTCATTCATTCCATGTAAATGTCCTTCCATTCTAATTTCATTTAATTATATTTTTAATGTAATTTCCATTACATAAGCATTAAAGCATAAATAAATAAATAAATCTACAATTAAATCTACTAAACAATAAAAGACAATTATAATAATATTCAACAATTTAAATGAAAATCTACTATGCCATAACTACCCATCATGATCCAATGGTCTTAGTTGATTCTTATTCATTTTTCATCTCTTTTAGGGTTTAGATCTTGATCTTTCATTTTCCTTTAGATCTAACACATCTTCTTGATGTAATTTCATTATTTGATCATTGATGCATCTCATAAAATGATCTGATCTTCCTTGATCCAACCGATTAAGGAGATCTTAAGTTATTTTATCCAATTTAAGGGCATAGATCTTGATTTATCCCAAATCATCATCATCCAATCCATAAATTCACATAGTATTAGTTTCATATCTTCATCAAAACACATCCATACTATCCAATCATCCTTGATCAACTTGATCAAGGAGATTTACATTCACTTTTATAGATTTTACTACTTGTAAGGCTAGATCTCTTAAGATCTGCCAATTCAATTACACCTAACCTATTTATTTAGGTTAGTATGTTATTAAATCATCATCCAACATAATGTGAATGGTCTAATCATCCCAAATCTTGTAGATCAAGGATGTTAGTACACTTATCTACTTAATTTTAGAACATTTAATGAATTAAAATTATGATTTTATTGGTTCAGTAGGTTCTAATCATCACAAGGAATTCATCCCAACTTTCCAATCTCAAATTGGAGTTAAATTGATATCAGAATTTAGATTGTAAGATTTCAACCCGTTTTAAAGGCTGAATTTCAATCTTACTATTTTTGTTTATTTATTTGGTCTAGTAGCATAGAAATTCTACTATGATCATGATGCTTAGGGTTTTGGGACCCTTTGAACACATCCATTGGTTCATATTTCTATTTTGGGATCATCTTGATCATGATCCACTACTGTTACTATGGATTTTTGTAATTATAATCAATAAATATAATTTAAAATATACACATCATGAGTTCAGTACCTAAAGCAAGTGATAAGAAATCTATAGAAGTTTTCTGATCTAAAATCAGAGCTATATCGAGCTCTTAATTGAAGATTTAAGTTTTTAGTTAAAAACTGAACGGCTCAGATCATCCCAATAGAAAATGACAAACAAATGGCCAATCGCTCCTGTTACTTAGGATTACCCATCACCAGGTACAGGTGACCAGTGAGAGGTGAGACGGTCCAGATCTGGACGGTTAGATCGCCCATCAACAAATCTCCCTCATCTTACAAGTTTAATGGCCTAGATTTCATCTCCTGGGGTTTTTGGGCCCCAGGAATCCATCCAAAGGCTTAGAAGTTGCATCTGAGCTATGGATGGATGGATCTTGACCCTTCATACTGGATCCATCATCTTCGACAAATCAACAACAAGGGAGATCCCATGGATGCCAAAAAACACCCTAAACATGCCAGAATGGAAAGAGGGGAGTGAGGGTGGCCTTCATGTGCCAGTCCGATGAGGAGAGGATCACCGAAGGAGAAGAATCAAGCCGGAGAAGAAGATAGAAAACCCTAGATGCCAACAACTCATACAGTCTTGAAATTCTCCTTTGCCATTGCGGGAGAAGGTGGAGGACCATAGGGGAAACATAAATCTCATGTTTTTGAAGAGATCTATCAGTTCATGATTGCTTTTCACCTGCTAGATTGGCCAAAATCTCTTGAATTAATTGCTGAAGATGGTGATACACTGGTGAGGTTTCTTTGTCTTGGATTTCCCAATGATCCAGGAGGTGGATCATCATGAAACCAAAGGGCTTTTATAGATCACCCTCATATGACCAAATCCAATGGTGAAGATTGAATTTTAAGGCTAAAATGTGATGGCTAATTAAATTAGGGGTTTTAGGTGGAAACCCTAGTTAAGTTGTGGACGACACATCCTTGGATGCACCCGATGTCTCCAATGAGTCTGGAGTGCTGGGTGTGTCTGTGGACATGCCCATAGAGAATAAGAAAGAAGGAGAGAAAGAAAGAAAAATTGAAGAAGATGGGGGAAGTTTCTAGAGTTGGGATTTTATGATATTCTAGGGGACCTTGTGAGGAACATTAGGAGAATTTTTGGAATTTTTATGAGCTATTTTTAGAGGTGTTTTGAATTTTCCATGATTACTTGTAATTATTATCTTGATTTTTTTATTATTATTAAATTGTCTTAGGATTCCCACTACCACCTCCTTCTCCACTAGTAGGTGGTAGTGGTTTGACTCATGATGGCCTATTTTCTAGCCATTGGATCCCTTTGTGGGTCCCTTGTGGGCCCCACAAATGTGTGAAAAGACCATTTTGCCCTTTTATGGAGAAAAATTCATTTTATTCTCCTGAGCTTGAAATTTAGCGTACTTAGTGGCGTTGGATTCGTATTTCTAAGTACATTCAAAATTATGGTGTCTTAGGTCTTGATTATTTGTAAAATCATCATTTTACCCTTTTATTCTTAAAATTGGAGAAAAATGAAGATTTTTCAACCGAACTCAGAATTTGTCATGCTTATAGTCATTGTGAAGGGTTTGTTGAATATGTTTTTAATAATTAATGTCTTATACCTTGATTCCACTTATATTAGAAGTGCATTTTTAGTAACCCTAATACTCTAGTCTGAATTCCCTTAAAATTTTTAATTTCATTATTTATTCAATTTCCTTACAAAAGTTAGGGGTGTTACAAAGCTAAGCCCCTATGTAATTTAGTTATGAAGGAGGAAACTTTTGACTTTGATTTTGACTGCATGAACACATATGAGTGCTTAAAGGCTAACTTAACTTCTTTGCCTATTATTCGACTACTAGAATGGACTGCACCATTGATGCTAAAATTACAACAGCCGTTGTGTTATTCAATAAATGGGGCCTACCATGAATGGTAAGAACCAGTTTTACAGTAAAAGCTAATGAGCTTGCTTGTTGTAGATGAATGAATGGTTGATACAAATTCTTCCTCAGTCGATCGACGATTAAACGCTTTATGGGTCTAGGGTAATGTTGTATTTTAATGTGTAATGCTTCAAACTACAATTGGGGCTGTGTTGGGGTAAAGTATTAATAAACTTTCCCATTTAATATATCAAGCTAGGATCTAAGGTCATAGTATACTCAAATCATGTAGTACTTAAATATCTTCTTTCCAAGAAAGATGAAACCTAGGCTGATATGATAAATAATATTGCTACAGGAGTTTGATTTGAAAATTTAGGATAAAAATGGTTTTGAAAATGTTGTAGTAGACCACCTATCCAGGCTAGTTGTGGAATCTACTAATGAGAATGTGGCTATAAACAAAACCATTCCTGATGAACAATTGTTGGACATTTTCCAATTACTTTGGTATGCTGATATAGTCCATTATCTTTTAACTAGACAAATGCCTAGTCTTTGGTCTATACAAGACAGAAAAAGGTTTGTTATTGAGGTTAGATGCTTTACTTTGGATGACCCATACTTGTTTAATTAATGTCCTGATCAAGTTATTAGGATATGTGTACTAAATTGTGAACAACATAAGAACATCTCCTTTTGTCACAACCATGCTTGTAAGGGCCATTATAGTTCCAGAGAGACAGTTGCAAAGATTTTGTAGCATGGTTTTATTGGCTTGGCATTTTTAGGGATTCACATTAATGCTTAGCATGTGTTAGATGTCAATAGTTAGGGAGCATACTAAAAAGAAATATGATGACTTTAAACTCTATTATGATCATTGAGCCTTTTGATGTTTGGGGCATTGATTTTATTAGACCTTTTCCTAACTCCTTTGATTATTTGAACATCCTTGCAAGGGTGGATTATGTGTCGAAATGGGTAGAAGCCATTCCACATAAAACTAATGACCATAGGGTGGTGGTTTGATTTTTAATGTGTGTGTGTGTGTGTGTGTGTGTGTGTGTGTGTTTTGGTATACCTAGGGCCATATTAGTGATGGAGGTAAACATTTTTGCAATAGGGTATTTGAAATTTCATTGAAGAAATATAGTGTTACCCATAAAATGGCTACCTCTTATCATCCTCAAACCAATGGATAAGTACAAGTGTCTAATAGAGAAATAAAGCATATTTTAGTGAAGACAGTCAATCCAAATAGGAAAGACTAGTCTTTAAGACTTAGTGATGCTTTATGAGCCTATTGTAATGCATATAAAACTCCTATTGGGATCTCACCTTACCTCCTAGTCTATAGAAAGGCCTGCCACTTACTAGTAGAACTTAAACATAAAGCATATTGTGCCATCAAAAAGCTCAATTATGACTTAGATATTACTGGAACCCATATAAAACTTCAACTTAATGAGTTGGATGAGTTAAGGAAAGGTGCATATGAGTTCACAAAGCTATACAAAGACCACGTGAAAAGCACTCATAATACACACATCCTAAGGAAGCCCTTTACCCTAGGATAGAAGGTCTTTTTATATAGTTCTAGATTGCATCTATTTCTAGGAAAAGTTTGATTTCAATGGACTAAATCCTACATATTACGTATTGCTTATCCTCTTAGGGCTGTTGAGATACAAAAGGATGGAGAGATCTCCAAAGTTAATGGACAAAGTTTGAAACCCTTCCTAGAGTTGATAAACCTTGAAGTGGAAGAAACATTACTTGAGGAACCAGTTTATTGGGACCCACCTTAGCATGTTCTTAACGCCAGGGTACATCATATGCATTCATTATTACCATTATCATGGCATTGCATGTCTAGCTAAAGACATTAAACTTAGTGCTTACTGGAAGGCCAACTAGGATTTTAGAGTCTCATTGTTCTACATTTCCCATTTATCATTTAGAGTCCTATGTTTTCAAAACATTGAGAACAGTGTTTAGTTCAGGTTGGGGGTTGTCAGAAGTTCTTTTACTGTGATGATAATTGGATTGTCAAAAGTTTAGTATTTCTCCTAATTTAACATCTTAATAGAAATGCACATGGATAATTTTGCATTCTATTCATGTGTTAAGGTATTTTATGAATGTTAAATCTTGGAACACACACTAGGTGCATAGCCTAGACTTATAGATTATTACAACTGAGAGACCCTGAGGAAATTAATGGAGACATATGTACCTAATTGAGTTTTAGAGACTATCATCTTTCTTTAACCTACATTATTATGAAAGATCCCAATGTTTTTTATTTTGGTCAAATGCTAAGAGCTAAAAGGAGTACTAACTTAGTCTCCTAAATATTTATTGAATCAAATGGGTTTTAAGAAACCTAAAAAATGATATAGGCCATCTTTGTTTTAGCCTAGAGACATAACAATATATTATACCACTAGTTAGACCTATTGCGCCCCTTAGTAAGCCTTTTTGTCTTAAACCCCATTTATCTTGACCTTAAGAATATATATTACCTACCTTTCAAAAAATGAGTAGAGATGGTAAAAAAAGGACAAAAGTTAAGGAAGTGAAAAATATCAGTAGTGTTTACAAAGATAAGTGTTCCTTCTCTCAAATAAAATGAAAACTAAAAAGTATAAAGAAAAGAAAAGTTGAATTAAGAGAAAAGGAAAAATAGAAAAGATATTCTCTTCAATATAGTCAAAGAAGAAAAGTCGTCTAACATCAATTGTAGACCTATACTGAAATATGAAACTTTGAATCCTTATGCCTTTCTTTTTAGAACCTATCATAAGCCTACATTTCATCCTATATGAAGACATTGATCTTAGGTGGAACATAGCCTTGATGAGGATATAAATAGGAAGGAAATAAGGTGAATTATCCCTAATGGTCTTGGTAATGGCATCCATTCTAAGGGATCATCACATTTCTTTGTCAAATATGTGCTTAAAAAGATTACATGAACCATCAGTCTTATTGAATTCAGTCACGTAGTGAGATAAATTTGTTTCTCCTTTTCTTTGAATGCTTTATTTCTTAGTGTATACCAGTGAGAATTTGAGGTGAAGACATCTTTCCAATGGAGCAATAAGCATATCTATTTAGAAGTCTTGACCTATGTACCTATACACACACACACATGCACTCCAAGATGAAATTGGATAAAAATGGCTTAGGTATATTGGTAACTTGTAGAATTTTTCATTCATCTTTAATTAAGTTATTAAAGTTAGTAAAGGACTAATGGATGATAATTCTCTGAGATAAAATAAGGAAATTAGCCTTATGGAATTTTGTGGGTGTGTTCACTATAATCCCTAATGAGGCCAACTCGTCCACTAGTAGTAATCGAGGGGTTTAAGGGCTTGTTCCACATGCTAAATGCAATCACTAAGACCTATGAAAATGGCAACCATTTTTGTTTTCATGATCTTTTACATATTTTGCTCAAGACTAGCAAAATGCTAGTTGGAGGCTGTGATAAGTGTTTAATTTTGTACACATGCATTTCTAACCTAATGATTTAAAAGTTTGATATTTGTAGGTTATGAGCAAATCTAGAGTAAGTATGTGAATCATCATAACTTTTTAATATTTAATTAGTTTTTTTTTACTCTTTCTAGGAAGTGAGAAGATGATCCAATGGCCTATATTGCACTTAATAGAGTTTTTCATGGATTAAGATACATGGTTAGCTCACTGGAGGGTGTAAGGGGCATCGTGCCTCTGTCCCGTGGTGTGGGGTTAGAGCCTTGGAAGAAATTGGAAGAAAGTAAAGGTGATTAAAATGATCCATGTAAAATGTTATGCATTTTCATCACTTCACATGAGAATTGGAGCCATACATAAGGTTTCCTAGTCCAAATAGGAAACCTAAGGAAGCCAAGCTACTCAAGCCTCAAAGTCAAGAATTGAAGCCACTTAAGCTAACAAGGAATGAGCCATCAATCCATGGATGATTATCACATGGATCCACACGATTGGAGCATCAATTCAAGCAATTTTCCTATGTTAAATGTGTGTTTTTTAAGGGATTTTAATAGAGAATTGTAAAAGGTAAGAGGATCATTCATTGAGGGACCCATCAAGGGAAAAAACACAACCTTCTTAATCCATTTACCATCCCTGATCCACCATTCACTCTAGGGTTCTATGTTTTCACTGAAGGAGGGAGCCACCTTCTTAGAAGGTGATGCCTCCCCCTTGTGTTGTTGGCAATTTCAAGTGGTTTCCTAATTAGCAAACCTGAAACCTAAGTCCATTCAAAGCACAATAAACCTTTTTTTTTTTCCTTCTTTCCTTACTAATTTTTTCTCTCTTTTCCCTCTTTCCATAAACAAATCATAATCAAATTATAAGGGAAAGTAGACCCACTTATCTTCCAAGGAAAATGATGTCTAACTCCATCTAATTTAGGAAACCAACAAGCCCATCTCTTTTGCATCACCTTGATTACATCATCTTGCTTACCTAACTCTCCACCTAAAATTCCTACCTTGAAACCTTAGATCTAGATCCACTTTCTCTTCTTAACTAAGCCCTCATCTAATTGGAAACCCAAAACTCTATAAATCTCCAAGGTTCCCACATATTTACCCAAGGATTGGGTGAGACAACCTTGAATCATAGCTCTCCTTTGGTGATCCTTGTTAATGGACTTTGGCATTCTTTTGGTGCTTTTCTTCCTCTAGATTTCATGTTATTTCCTTTATTATTTTCTTTCCAATTCATCTTAGTAGTTTGCTTTCATTGTTTTAGTTTCATTGCCTTAGTTTCCATTGATTTACTTTCTAGTTCTTCACTCATCTTTCCACTTACCTTTCCCTTTTTTTCTGTTTAACTATTATTCATTTTTCTTACAAATTCATTCAAGACTCAACTTAGTTCTTCTCTTGTAGTGACAACTAAGAGCATAATAGCTTGCAACCTTGAATTCCCCCTTAGGAAATTCACGTTTTGTTTCTTAATTCTATCTTAATTTTAGGTCCATTTTCCTTGCTTTAGTTCATCATCTTAGCCATATTCTCTCTCAAATTTCTTTCTAGAATTTCCTTGCATGTTAGATTATTTTAATTTCTGATAATTAGATTAAAGTTTTTTTGCTATTTAGACTTGGGTTTGGGCCATAGTTTAGCATGCACTTTAGAGAATTTTGTACGTGTTTATGAGCAAAAATTTTGATGTAATTTGGCATTGATTCAATAAAGTTTCTTGGGGATTCTTATTATGGAATGCTTCTTTAATTAAAATACTTTAGATCTGGGTTGTTATCTTGTTAAAAAAAATTTGTTTCAATTGCTTTATTATGCTTGATTTGGTTAATGTTCTTAAGTGCTTGAAATCTGGAAATTTTTCTCCTTAAACTTTGTGCTGTGTTTCTAGCCATCTAAATAATCCTTGGAAACCCATTTAGCATTTTAGATTTTTTATGATATTCAAAGCTTATGATTCATATTTATTTTCTTTAGAATCATCAAAATAGACTATCCTTGAACCCATGAATGATGCGCACAATCCATGGATCACACGCATGGTACTTGGGTACTTTTCCTTTGAATTTTGTTGAATTTAGTTATTGATTGTAGTTTTATAGTAGTTAATCCATTGTTTGCATCTTATTTTAGGTTCTGAAATTTTTCATTTTTATTTTTGGGAAGTTCCATCTTTTGAAAGTTTTAGGATTAGAAAGTGTTAAATTTAGAAAGTCTCCTTAAGTGTAGTTTCCATTTACCTGCATGTTTCTAATTTCTTACTAAACTAGTTAGATCTCATTGGTTACTTGTTTTTACATGTTAGTTTAGTGTTATAAATTTTCCCAATTAAGTTTTAGAAAGTTTCATTCTTAGAAAGTTCTTGTTTAGGACAGTGTTAGATTAGGAAAGCTTTCTTTCTATTAGTTTCCTTAAGTTAGATGCTTAGTTTAATTCATGATAATTTTGCATTAGTTTCCTTTAGTTAAATTCATGTTAGTTAGGTTGGTTTCTAATTCCATTTCTTAGTTTTAATTTTATCAACTTTTCTTTCATTGTTGTTTCTAAGTTCATGCATTTATTTTCTTAATTTAAAGTCAAATAAATTCAATCTATCTCTTTTGTCGATGTTAAACACTTTAAATAGGATCCATCCAACATACAAATTTATGAGATTCCTCATGGGTTCGACCTCTGTGTGTGCTAATACTACATTGACTCGCACTCCTATGAATAATTTTAAAGCTATCCCATCTTTCAAAGAAAGATGCTAAACCTAGGCTGATTCGATGGATACTATTGTTGTATGTTTGGGATAAAAAAGGTTCAGAAAACATTGTAGCTAACCACTTATCCAAGCTAGTTGTGGAGTCCACTAGCAAGAAAATGCATAATGGAGACATTTCCTAATGAACAATTGTTGCACATTTCCCAATTATCTTAGTATGTTGATATAGTCAATTATCTTGTCATGAGTCAAAAGCCTACTCATTAATCAAAACAAGAGAGGAAAAGGTTTATTACTAATGATCCATACTTATTTAAGCACTCTCATGATCAAGGCATTAGAATGGCAGCTGTAAAGATTTTCTAGTGTGACTTTTATTGGCTTACCATTTTTAGGGATTCACATGCTTACTCCCTAACATATGCTAGATGTCAATAGTTAGGGAGCATATGCAAAAGGAATATCATGCCCTTAAATCCATTTTCATAATTGAGTCTTTTGAGGTATGGGGCATTGATTTTATGGGATCTTTCCTAATTCTTTTGGTTATTTGTATATCCTTGTGGAGGTAAACTATGTTTCAAAATGGCTAGAAGCAATTTCATGTAAAACTAATGACCACAAAGTGGTGGTCAAGTTCTTAAAAGAACATATTTTGTATGCTTTGGTACACCTAGGGCCATAATTAGTGATGGCAGAAAACATTTTTGTAGTAGAATTTTTGACAATTTAATGAAAAAATATGATGTTAGTCATAAAATTGCAACCCCTTATCATCCCTAGATTAGTGGACAAGTAGAAGTGTCTAATAGAGAAATAAATCGTATTTTAGAAAAGATAGTGAATCTAAGTAGGAAAGATCTGTCTTTGAGGTTTTATGACACTTTATGGGCCTATCAAACTTCATTTAAAACTCCTCCACTTGGTTAATGGAAAAACCAACCTTGTGACAATAGAACTTGAACACAAAACATTGGGCCACCAAAAAGCTCATTTTTTATTTAGATATTACTAGAACCCATAGAAAAGTACAACTTAATGTGTTGGATGAACATAAGAAAGATGCATATGAGTCTACAAAGTTACACAAAGACCACATGAAAAGCACTCACGATAGACATATCTTAAGAAAGTCCTTCACACTTGGATAAAAGGTCCCTATGTATAATTTTAGGTTGCATTTATTTTTAGGAAAACTTAGATCTTAATGGACTGGACCCTACATTATATGTACTTTATATCCTTATAAGGTCGTCGAGATAGAAAATGATGGAGAGATCTCAAATGTTAATGGACAAAGGTTGAAACCCTTCTTAGAGTTGAGAAATTCTAAAGTGGAAGAAACATTACCTGAGGAACAGTCTAGCAAGATCCACATTAGCATGTTCTCTGACACTTTCTTACTTCATTAGAGTTGCATTCATCATTATCATTGCATAGCATGTTTGCTAAAGACATTAGACTTAGCGCTCATTGGGAGGCAACACAGGATTTTAAAGTTTCATTGTTCTAAATTACTAATTTATCTTATAGGTGACCTATATTGCAAAACATTAGGGACAATCTTTAGTTCAGGTTGGGGATTGTAAACATGCATGAGAGTTTTGAGTTTTTCTTCATATGTAAAAATAAAAAATTCTGACTTTTTAAAAGTTATTGAGGTCAAAGTTCTTTTACTCTAATGAGAGTTGGATTGTCTAAAGTTTAGTATTTCCACTATAACTTTTTAATAAAAATGAATATGGATAATTCTATATTTTATTCATATCTTGAAGTATTTTATGAAAGTTTAATCTTAGAATACACTTATGCACAGTACATAAGCCTAGATAGATAGGTGGTTATAACTTGGAGACCTTGAGGAAATCTATGTAAACCTTTCACTAATTGAGTATTAAAGACTATCATTTTTTTAATGTTATATATAATTCCATTTTTAGCAAACATTACTTTGAAAGATCCTACTATTCTTTATTTTGGTCAAAATGCTAAGAATAAATAGGAGTATTAACATTTTTTTGTAAATATTTATTGAATCTAATAGGTTTTAAGATACCCAGGAAATGATATAGACCATCCTTGTTTTAGCCCAGAGACATAGAGCCTACCCACCAATAGTTGGACCCTTTGAGCCTCTTGATAAGACTTTTCTTTTTGAAACCCCATTTACCTTAACTCAAAGAAAGCCTAGTAAGAATATTCATTGCTTATCTTTGACAAATGAGATTATAGAAAAATAAGAAAAATGACAAAAGTCAAAGAAGTGAAAAGTATTAAAAGTATAAAGAAAAGTGTTCCTTCTTAGAAATACAAGGAAAAGGAAGGAAAATAGTAGTATCTGAAAAAGACAAGGAAAAAAAAAGTTGGGCAAAGATAAAAGGTAAAACAGAAGAAATATTCACTTCAAGTGCATTCAAAAGTAAATTGTCCAAACAAATATTCATAGAAGTCCTCTATTCAAATTTGAAACTTTTGAATCATTATACCCTTTCGTTCAGAACCTATCTTAAGCCTACATTTCATCCTATCTGAAGGCTTATTGATATTAGGTGAAACATATCCATGATGAGAATATAAATATAAATGAATTAAGGTGAACTATTTCTAATGGTCTTGGTAAAGACATCTATTCATATGGATCATATCTTTATCTCATTTGTGCTTAAAAGAACTTATGTGTGCCATTAGTAGCTTTGGATTTGGTCACATAAAGATAAGAATTTGTTTGACCCCTTTTCCATGAGAACTTATTTTTAAGTGTATACCATTGAGAATTTGGTTAATACATCTTTCCAATAGAGCAATGGACATATCTATTTAGAAGTCTTGACTTATGTAGCTTATACACGCACTGCACTCCGAGATTAAACCAGAATAAAATGGCTTTGGTATGTGGGTAATTTATGGAATTTCTCATTCATCTTTGTTAAGTTGTTGAAGCAAGTAAAATGCTAATGGATGAGAATTCTCTGAGATAAAATAAAAAACTTCACCTTATTGAATTTTGTGAGTATATTCACTGCAAACCCTCATGAGATCTAACATGTTCACTAGGGGTAACCTAGGGATTTAAGGGCTTGTCGCATATGCTATGTAATCGTAAGTACCTACAAGAATGGCAACCATTTTGTTTTCATGAATTTTCACATGTTTTACTCAGGACTAGAAAAATGCTGGTTAGAGGGGTTGATGAGTGTTCAATTTTATATAAAACTGCCCAATTAGTATCCCATGTATTACATAATTTAGTGTTATTTCTAAGGTTATTTGAAAATTTATAAGACATGCAATTCTAACCTAATTATTCAAAAGATTGATATTTTACAAGTTCAGAAGCTATTCCAAAGTAAGTATGTGAATCATCATAATTCTTTAGAAATTAAATAGGATTTTTCATGTTTTGTAGGCGTTGAGAAGGTAATCCAAAGGCCAAGCTTGATCGAGATAAGAATTGAAGCCATTCATGAGGTCCTAGTCTAACTAGGAAACCTAAGCAAGCCAAAGCCTGATTGTCATCATTTCAAGGTACGATAAAGGTTTAAGAATATCATATGCAAGCAAGAAGGCAATTGGAGAAGCAAAAGGCGATTAGAAAGGTACCCAAGCCCAATCCATGCATTTCCACCACCTTTGCATGGGAGCCATTCAAGCACCTTAACCATTAAAGCCATGAAAAAGGATGATAAGCAAAATAAGCTACTCAATCCTTGAAGCCACTTAAGCCACCAGTAATGAGCCATCAAGTCAAGGAGGAGTGCCACATGGAGCCACATGATTGGAACATTAATCCAAGCAACTTTCCTATATTAAAAGTGTGATTTTTAAGGGATTTTGAAGAGAATTGTAAAAGGTAAGATGACCATGCATTAAGGGACTCATCAATAGAGAAAAATCCACTTTCCTAATCCATTTCTCATCACAAATCCATCATTCATCCTAGGATTCCACATTTTTAAATCAATGAGGGAGCCACCTTCCTAGAAGAGGATGCCCCCCTTTCTTAGTCAGGAATTTCACGTGGTTTCCTAATTTTGAAACCCTTAGATCTAAGTCCATACAAAGCACATCAAACCTTAGGATTTTTTCCAAATTTTCTTTCTTATTCCCTCACTCTTTTGACTATTCAAAACCACTTTAAGAGAGGGGTTGGAGGCCCATACTTCCTCATTAAGAAAAAGGTGCCTCCCACCTTTCAAATTAGGAAACCAACCAGCCATGCTCCTCTCTTTCTTACATCACCTTGTTTACCTCACCTCCCACCTAACTTTCCTTCCTTATTCTCCACCTTAGCCATAAATCTAGATCTCCTTCTCTATCTTAGATTGAACATTCATCAAATTGGAAACCAAATCATCTAAAAATACCTTATGGAGTTCAACGTTTTTTTCCATGTAGGGGTTGGGTGAGATAACCTTGAAACATAGCTCTCCAATTTAGGTTAGTAGTTTTCTTTCATTTTTTTAGTATTGTTGCCTTGGTTTCTATTGATTTTCTTTCTAATTCTTCACTCATCTTTCCACTTAGCTTACCCTCTTTTCTTTGCTTCAATTTCATCAGTTTTTCTTGCTCATTCCCTTGAGATTCAAGTTAATTCTTCTCTGGTAGTGACAACCAAGAGAAGAAATAGCTTGCAACCTTGAATTCCCCATTAGGAAATTCACATTTTCTTCCTTAATTCTAGCCTAGTCTTAGGTCCACTTTTCTTACTTTAGTTCATCTTCCTAGCCATCTTCTTTCTTGAATTTATTTTTGGAATTTCTTTGCATGTTGGCTTAGTTTAGTTTATGATCATTAGATTGAATTTTTGTTGTTTTTTAGATTAGTAATTAGGGCATAGTTTATTGTTAAATTTTTAGAAATTTGTGTTGTTTATGTGCAAAAATTTTGATGTATTTTGGAATTGATTTAATAAAGTTTCTTGAGGATTATTGTTATGGAATTTTTCTCTCATAAAATTACTTTGGATCTGGGTTGTTATCTTGTACAAAATTTGTTGTTTCAATTGCTTTATTATGCTTGATTTTGTTAATTTTCTTATGTGCTTGAAATGTAAAAAAAATTCTCGTTAATCTTTATGCTTTATTTCCAGCAATCAAAACATCTTATTTGCTTGAATACATAGGAACCCATTTAGCTTTTTAAGTTTTTATATCAATTTCATAGCTTATATTGCATGTTTATTTGCATTAATAGCATCAATTCTGGCCATCTTTGGACCCATGAACCATGCGCACAATCCATAGATCATGCGCATGATAATAGGTTACTTTCATTTCAGATTTGTGGTTAGTTTAATTATTTAATATTAATTTAGTAGTTACTTTTCAGTTATTTGAATCTTAATTTAGGTTTATAAAGTTTCCTTTTTAATTTTTATAAAGTTCCATCTTTAAGAAGTTTTAGACTTAAAAAGTGTTAACTCTAGAAAGTCTCCTTAATTGTAGTTTTTATTTACATGCATGTTTCTAATTTTATGTTAAATATAGTTAGATCACATTGGTTACTTGTTTATGCATGTTATTATAGTGATAAAAAGTTTCCTAATTTTTTTTTACAAGGTTCTATTTTTAGAAAGTTTCTAATTCTAGTATAGGGAAGTTTTAATCTAGGAAAGTTTCCATTTATTAGTTTCCTTAAGTTAAGTTGCTTAGTTTAATTCATGCTTGTTTTGCATTAGTTTCTTTTAGTTTAATACATGTACTTAGGTTAGTTTCTAATCTCCTTGTTTAGTTTTAATTTTAGCAAGTTTCTTTTAATTATAGTTTCTAATTTCATGCATTTACTTTCTTAATTTAAATTCAATTCCAAATCAATCTCTCTCTTTGGCTAAAGTTAAGCACCTTAAATAAGATCCATTTTATGAGATTCCTTGTGGGATCGACCTCTCTCACATGCAAATACTACTTTGATTCATGCACTTGCTAGTATCATTAAAGCTACACTAAGACCAGTCATAAAAAAATCCATTGTTTCTACTATAGATTAGTCAAAACCAACCAAAACTGACTGACCATGTAAACTAGCATAAGAGAATCTAATCCAAGATGAAAATTCCATTCAACAAAGGAATTCCATGAATCTAACTTCTTGCTCTAAACAATATGATAACATTAAAACACCTGGCACTTTACAGCTTCACTAAAGCATGGGAAGAAGAATAGAAAAGGCATTCATTAGTCTATGAACTAAGAAAACAAAAGAAAGTATACAACTAATCATCCATCTGCAACAATAGTTCTAATAAGGACATGAATTGGTATGTTAAATTAAAAAATTAAACAATAGCATCTACTCCAGAAATTTGTTGATTGTTTGCTGCTTAAACATCGATAAAAAAATATATGATAAAATGCAATTTACCTCTAAAAAGAGAAGAATAAGTGTTAACACCCTCAGAAGGTTGCATTGCACTTTCTCTAGCTTTTTGAATTTAAATTGCTCATTGATCAGAAATTATATTGAATAGAACTGATAAGATTCACAATGAAAAAGGTTAAATCCTATGTACAAATTGATCCTAAATTGAAAGCTCACACTATAAAATCTAGTATATGAAGTCCTCATATACCAATTTCTTAACCTCACACAACACCATTTAAGTGTCAACACCAAACAAGAGATGATAAAAAGAATATAATTGCGACACCCTAGAGTTTCAAAATACTCTTTAAATACTATTTCCAAATTTGGGATATCCATTATTTGAAATTTTTTTGAAAACAAAACAATGAAAATTTTTTCTTTTTCAAAAGTGATTTTGAAGATCCTAATTGTCGTTTCTTACAAAAATATAAGGATTTTACAATGAAATGAATGCTTCAATTCTACCCAAATTTTGGTAGAGTTTCCTCTGTTTTTCAGACATATGCACATTTGATGCATACATGTGGAACGCCTAATAGGAGATACAAATAATTTTCATGGTTTTAAAACAAATATACAAAAACCTATCACATCCTAGAACCTCTTGTCACAACATATTAAATACAAATGAGTCCACAATCATGAAAGTAAATATACATTCACACTTTGTAATAAATCATAAAGTTAGCCTAAAGTTGGAAAGCTCACTTTCAAATACTGGAAAATCTCAACCTTTTGAAATTTCAAACTCCACAGTTGCTTTCACGTTTGACTAATTCATCCTTCTATTCTAATTCTTCAAATCTGAGACATTATAAACCATTGCAATGTCTCAGCAAGCTTACCCATGTGTAGATGGAATAAGTTGTTATTATGTCATGTAGTACATGATTTACACAATCAACACATTTTTAGAGTTTATCATATGTAAAGGTAGTTATCTACAATCAAAATCTTCACAAAACACAATGCATTTTCATATGCAAGAATAAGTTAGTACTTGATCACGGAGAATCGATCG
Organism: Warburgia ugandensis; assembly: GCA_035236585.1. Taxonomy (NCBI): domain Eukaryota; kingdom Viridiplantae; phylum Streptophyta; class Magnoliopsida; order Canellales; family Canellaceae; genus Warburgia; species Warburgia ugandensis. The sequence continues at coordinate 28,029,355 of CP141132.1, read as the reverse complement.
TAATGATCAAGAAATCTAACACCTTAGTAAGCTAACCATGGTAAAACCATCAGTTTTAGGAAAATCAACATGTATTATAATACTAATGGCAAAGCCATTAGCTAGGTGTAAGAATCAAGGTACGATATCGATAAAAGTTGATAATGTCAAATAGTACACTATATGTTCATAATCTGATTGTTAGCAAACCTACGTATGATAAATCATCAATCTGGCAAAACCAAAAGCTATTGGTCACTTTCAAAAGAATAATTATCAATTTCTATGCAAAATAGTTCTTTCCATATCAAATCAAATTGGAAATGATAACCATGAACATTGGTTTCACAATTGTGAGGGGGAAAATCCACGAAGAAAATTTAGTAATCCAAGTCATGTGTAATATCTAAGAGAAATGGAAAGCTAGTCAATTTAGTAAGCTTAAATATGTAAATATCAAAAGTCGAGGGCTCGTACCCCTTAGTTCATGATATAAAAATCTGAACTCACATTATCATGAAAAACTAATTACTCCATATCATAGTGGCATATAGTCCTACTACCAATGACTAGTGTAGACTCTCAACAAATGACTAACATGCTAAGCATGCTGAAACTACATAGATATCTATGCTAATAGGGTTCTTTTGCTACCCACTGGTGACTACTGCGACCTTTACATTAGCATGTGGATACCATCATAGCCATGACTCATAGGACATCATGGGGCTTACTCGGCTACCACCCAAAGTACTTCCCCATGAAAAGGTACTCCCACAACCCCACCATCTCTATCGCAAGGCTAGTATCAATATCATCTCAGAGGTCAATGGCCAACTGAACCTCCTAGCATAGGATCTCCAAGACTTACAATGGCATGTAGCATGCCTACTTCTAGGTTTTACTATCACCCCAGGCTTGCACGCCTCTAGGTCTTGTGGTGCACCTATAGCACCAGTCAAATAGTCATCTAGGACTTAGGACATTCTAGGAGTGACTTCTTAAAACATCAATGAAATCCATATCCATAAGGACTTATAGCTTCTCATAGAGTACCTACATAAAGCATCAATGAAACCATAACCAACAAGGCTCATAGCTTCTCATGGAGCGCTTGCTTAAACATAAATAAATCCACACCCATCAAGACTTATGAGTACTCATCAAGTGCCTGGCCAAATCATAAATCATATACATCTCCAAAATCATTTCATGAAAATAAAACTGTTATTTCAAAGTTTTATGAGAAACCATTAAAATCTATTCATTTTCAACCCATATTCTTGAGAAGTTGTGAAAGCATATCTTCTTGAGCATTCAAACCATGCATTCTTTATTAATTTATTAGATAATGCTTTTTTAGTTCCCAAATTAAGCATCTAATGTAATTATTACAAAAGATAAATCTTAAAGCAATATCATAAAAATGCATGTCGCTAAGTAGACCGTAGTTCAACTAACCAATTCGTAGATTTCATTGTCGATGCATAAATGGATTGCTCCGATCATCTCTCTATTGTTAATTAGTGCACTGAGAAAGCAAAGATATGTTGATCTGTAGCTGCAATTGTGGAACCACTACAAATAAGAAAGAGATGCATTGCTTGATCTCATAGATTTGGCATTAGATGGTCAATCGATGATCAGATCATAGGAATGGGCTAAATATGTCATTGGTCTAGGGGTTTGGTTATAGATCTATGGTCGATCAAAATGAATACTTGAATTAAATATGATCTAGGAGTATGTTTTACTAATATACAGTTAGATCAAGATGAAGGCCTAGATCAGGTTACATATTAGATCATCTAGTGTGAAATCCACATTTAGAACAAAATGGGAGCTTATATTGATTGCATATCTAGGTATTAAGTGGTTACTTAGTAGTCAGATCATCTCATATGGGTGGATCAATCAAAGATCTGATGTTTAGTGATTGATCTAGGGTTAAAACATGATGAAAGGATCAAATCAAACATAGATTCCATTTCTGGTGGATGATCAATAATTAGATCATGGTGAATGGATCAGATCGGTCATAGCTCGAGGTGTTGGTGACTAATCAATGTTGGATCACGTGATAGTTCATGAATCGATCATAAATCTAACTTTTGGAGATAAATCAATGGTCATATGGCAATAAATGGTTGTGATAGGTCCAGATCTACCATTTGGAGGTAGATCAACTATTGGATCATGCCAAAATTTGTAAATCAATCATAGATCTATCATTTAAAGATAGATCAATGACTACATCATGATGGATGATCAAATTGGTCATAGAGTTGATGACCCGGGTTGATCGAGGGTCTAGTCACAATAAAGATTGGATTTTCTCCTATCAACGAATGGATAGATGGATCTTATTCCTCACATTGTAAGGGTAGTAATGATTCTCTCAGATTTGTAGAATGCCTCTTGGATTGGAGATAAGAAGGGGTCAAAGCTTAAGGGTGTAGTGGGGCCCACTATGTCAACTTAGCTCATCAAGGTGAGTTAGGAGCGAGTGACACGAGGGAGTGGCCCTTGCCAAACTTGCCAAAGGAGGAGGAGGGAAATAGGGGGAGGAGGAGGCAAAGGGATGGCATGCCCATCAGGCTACACCAACCAGAGGGGGAAGCAAAAGGGTGGAGACCAAAAGGGATAAGGCTAGCACACTAGTCAAGTTGTGCCAACCGAAAGAGGACAAAGGCAAGAGATGATAGATGGGGAGTGGATTGCCATGGCTAGTCAGGCTGTGCCTGTTGGAAAAGACAGAACAAGAGAGTGTAAGAGGAGAAAAGGGGAGAAAGGGAACGTGGATTTTGAGTGGTGGGCAGCAGCCATAGCTTGGCCATCCCCTTGGACAGCCTAACTTGATCATTGCCAGAAACCTAACCAAAAAGAGAGAGGGGAGCTGAGGTAGTGCTGGCATGCCAGTTAGGCTTTGTTGGCCAGAGGTGGGGAAGATAAAGAGATAAGAACGGCTAGTACAATCGATCGAGCTACGTTGGCTAGAGGGAAGTGAAATAGAGAGAACAAGGGAGGTGGGTTATGGGGTTCCGTCCATTGCTGATTGGAGGGTGGAAGGAGAAAAGAAGTTCAACTCGTCTAACTAGATTTGGTAGGCATGCTCGGTCTTCTACCATGCCAGAGATATGGAAATAGGGGTGTCACATGGGTCGCAAGCAAAATTCTGTTGCCACGTCAATGTCCACCCCTTTTGTCTCATTTTGGGTTGCTGCCCGACGTAAGGGAGCCCAGCTGATGCATGGCAGCCCCCTGCCCATGTGTCGCTTATGCTCCTTGTGTGGCGCATCCACTATAACCCACAAATAGCCAAAACTAGGGGCGTCATTATCAATTTGAACTCCCCCAAATTAGGAAAAATTTGGGATTTTTTCCACCCCAATCTCTAATTCGTTCAAAATTAGTGTCATTGAAATTATCTCAATGTGTACTTTCCATTTTTGAAGTTTTCAAATCCAAATTTTAAATTTTTGAAGGAGTCATTTTCTTGGAGTTTAATTTACAAGGAATTCATTTTTTATTTTCTTTTAATTAAAATATATTATAATTACACTAAAAATAAGTCAAAATTAAAGGTTATTACATTCTTCTCTGCTTATAGGAATTTTGTCCTTGAAATTTTGTTCCTCGTCATTCATCAGGTTTCTTTATACCATTCACCAAATTAGTCCAAATTGGATATTCTTCTTGTTTATTTATTGATCTTAGTTTTAAGTTATGATTTAGGCTTAAATGATTTCACAATTTAGTTTGATCAAGAATTTTCTTTCTTGTTTCTCACTTTCTCTCCCCTATATATATATATATATATATATGTTACGAATCTTTGAAATTTTTAACTATAACTATTTCTCACCTACAGGTTAGAAATAGAATTTCTTACTTTACTTCAGCCGCTTTTTCTTATATGTTTCTCTTCTAATTATCCTTTTATAAGTATCTTAATCTAATCTTCTGACCAAGTTTCCATGCAAAATCCTGCGATTTTATAATCTTTTATTTCAAACCCTTTTTATATCTATTGTTTCTCATTAAAATTCCTTTGAATTGTTAGATTTTCTAGTTTAACCAAGTTCTTTGTAGAGAGTTGGTAATTTTCAATTTATCCTCTTAGAAAGAACTTGATTATCAATCCTAACATCAATCATTTCTAAGATTTATATTTGGATAGTCACCCTATCTACTTATTATTATTATTTCCACTTCCTCTTCACAATGGTTTTTTCCTACTCCATTTCCATTCTTCTCTAACTATATTTTGCTAATGAAGTTGTGTCTATTTTGCTAAGTTGGTCTAAATTTATTATTTAGACTTAGATTACTATTATAAGTTGTTTCTTACACAAACACAAGGATTTTATGGTGAAATGAATGTTTCATTTCTACAAAAAATCTAGCAGAGTTTCCTCTATTTTATAGATATATGCACATTTAGCTCATGCGTGCAGAACATCTAAAAGATGATACAAATAATTTTCATCATTTGAAATCAAATACACAAAATCTTATAACATCCTAGAACCTCTTGTCACAACCATATCACAACATATTCCACTAAACTCAAATGAGCCCACAATCATGAAAGTAAATATGCATTCACACTTTTCAATAAATCATAAAGCTAACCTGAAGTTGTAAAACTCACCATTCAGATATTAGAAAATCTAAATCTTCTAAAATTTTGAACTCCACAACTGCTTTCACGTTTGACCTGTTCATCCTTCCATTCTAATTCTTCAAATATGAGACATTGTAATCAAATGCAATGTATCAACGAGCTTGCTCTTGTGTAGGTGCAATAAGTCACTATTTTGTCATGTAGTGCATGATTTACGTAATAAATAATCAACAAATTTTGAGAATTTATCATATGTAAATGTAGTCATCTAACATCTTAGTCTTCACAAACACAATGCACTTTCATATGTAAGAATAAATTAGTACATGATCATGCAGAATCACTCATAATGTTCAAGCAATCTAGCACCTTAGTAAGCTGACCATGGCAAAACCATCGGTTTAGAAAATGAACATGTATTATAATAATAATGGCAAAGCCACTCGCTAGGTGTAAATATCAAAGTACAACATGGATAAAAATTTATTTAGTCTGATAAGGTCAAATAGTATACTATATGCTCATAATATGATTGTTAGCAAACCAATGTTTGATAAATCTTTGATTTGGCAAAACCAAAAGCTATTGGTGGTTTACAAAAGCATAATCATCAATGCACATGCAAAATAGTTCTTTTCACCTCAAATCAAATTGGAAATGATAACTGTGAAAATTGGTCTCATAATTGTGAGGGGGGAAATCCACAAGTAAAATGTAGTAATCCAAGTCACATGCAATATCCAAAAGAAATGGAAGGACAATCAATTAGGTAAGCTCAATTATGTAAAAAACAAAAGTCTAGGATGTGTAACCCTTAGTCCATAATATGAAAATCCCCAAACCCCCATAATCACTGAAAATTGATGGCTCCATATCACAGTGGTATATAGTCCTTATAACAACCCCAAAATTTTACTATTGCATGATCGAAGTATGAGTCTTCTAGGAGAATAAATTTTTATGGAATAAAAGTTAGGAATTAAAACATACATAATTGGATTGTACTCAGAAAATGGAATCAAATGACCTAAAGAACATTGAAAACGGAGTCTGGATGAAGAAGTTATGGGACTTCGAAGTTAGGGCTATTTTGGTAATTAAAAGTAAAAAAAACTTATAACTTGGCAATTGAAATTATCAAATTTGAATTCTACTCATTGATATGAATTCAAGAACACTAATATTGGTGAAAATGGAGTTTGGAAGTATAAATCGCAAATTTTCTTACGAATGGTAATTTGGTAATTGTACCAGTGGGCCCCACTTGTAGAAATATTGGTCTGATGATAATTAGATGTTAATAAAACATCATGTGTAGGAATCATGCCTTATGTTTGAAAGTATGTTGGGAGGAATGATGAGGAAAAACATCATGATTAACAATAAACATAAACTAATTAAAGGAAAATGAAAATAAAATAAAATAATTAAAGGAGGGGCCAGAATTGATACTGGCACCCCCTCCCCTATCACAAGATCTATTCTCTAACACAACAAACCTGAAAACCCTAACACTAGCACCCACTTGATGATAAGATAGCCCAAGAACCACTTGTCTTGTGATTTCTAGTTGTTTGAACCGTTGGATCTTAAAATTGATTTGGGGGTTTTGTAGATAAGGTAGTTTAGGGTTGTATGGATGGGGGATTTGTGAGTTTTGATTTGAAACAGAGTGCCTAATTGAATTTAGGTCTCTTGTTCCAAGCTAGAGAGAGGAAAGAGAAAGTGAAAGAGGAGAGATTTTGGGGAGTTATGGAATTTTGGGAAGGAATCTAGATCTTGTTTTCTAGGTTAAGTAAGATGATTTCATGAGAAATTTAATGAACAATTTTGGAGCATTTTTGGGGTGTATTTATAGATATTTTTGAAATTTTCATACCTACTTATAATAATTATGTCTCAATTATTTTGAATATTAAACTAACATTGGATCCTCCACTACCACCTACTTCTCCACTAGCAACTGGTAGTGGTTTGACCACTCATTACCTATTTTTTGGCCGTTGGCTTCCTTTGTGGGCCCACAGAGGTGTGAAAAGACCATTTTGCCCTTTTATGAAGAAAATTTTATTTTATTCTCCCAAACTCGGAATTGAGTGTACTTAGTGGTGTTGGAGTCATATTTTTTAGTACATTCTAAATATTGATGTCTTAGATCTTGTTTATGGGTAAAATTACCATTTTACCCTTTTATTCATAAAAATGAAGAAAATTATTGATCTTTCTTTTTTAACTTGGATTTGAATGTACTTAGTGTCATTTTCGTCATTTTTTTGAGTAAATTCATAATTTCTAAGTTTTAAATTATATTTTAATCTCTATAAAAAGAGAAATTTTAATAACCTAATATTCCAGCCCAAAATTTCTAAAAATTCAAACTAAATTGATTTTCTCAATCAATTTACAAAAATTAGGGTTATTATAGTCAACTAGATGGGTCTTGAATAAGTAAACTTATTTTAAAAAGTTTAACTTGAAAATTTTATTTCAGTTTTCAAAATTTAAATATTGAACTAAATCATAAATAATTAAGTAACAAGTTGATGGTTGACACTTGGAGTTTTTAAAATGAAATTCATTGAAAATATTTTCCTCTATTTTATTTTTGAAATGATTTATGAAAAATTGGGGCCCTGCCTTCCAAAAGGATTTGTGAAGAAGTGTTTGAGAAACCCTGGTCATCACAGTTGGTATCAGGGTAGGTTCAACCACTCACAGCCAGTCCCAAAAGTCCAAATTGAGATGGTAGTCCAATGTGAAGATTAAATATGGTCATATGAGTTAAATGATTAAATCATTTTGAAAGTTTGAAATTTGAATAAACATCGCTTAGAGGAGTTGACAGAGAAGCTACAATTTGCAAGGATAGAATGAAAATTCTATCTAAGTTGGGTTCATAATATTAATAGAAAATGACTTATTTGGAAGTTGTGAGTGGACAAGAAAAAGGAAATGATTAAATAAAAGAAGCACAAAATTCTTATGAGGAATGTAAGGTTCTCAAGGTAAGAATCAAAGTATGACATACATGAGTTAGTGTTTGTAATTGAAAATATTTAATGATCAATGATTTACTAATGGAGACAACTTACTATGAGTACAAGTTCTAGAGTGAGAACATTATCTGTAGAGCCATGGAGAGTACATGATTTTTTATTTTTTTATGAGAAAAGATCTTAAGTTGGTCTTAAAGAATGAACATTTTAAAGATTTAGACGATTATGAGAATGAGTTTGGTCTAGTAGATATCTTTTAGTGATAATTTTATGGCATGATGAAAAAAATAAATAAATAGAGATATTGAGATAAAGAGGATTTGGATGTTGTTATAAAGAATTGCATATTTGTAAAGATGGTTTAATCTTGGACCCCGAATTTAAATGCAATTATTAGTAAGTCGTTTGGAGAGAAGAGTACAGTGCATAAATAGTATATTACAAGTAAGTATTTGATATAGAGAAATACGATATAAATGTTGTATATATTATGAACAAGAATGAAGGATTTCTTAAAAATTTATTATGAGGATCTTGTAAGAGGGCAGAGAAATATGATGTTGTTATGATGAAAGGATCTAGTCCATGACATATTATACTACTTAGTTGACGGAATTAGATATGTGCAAGCTATTTTATGCAGTAATATAAAGTAGAAATGTTAAAGAAGTAATTGGTGATTGATGTATACTATTATAAGAGAGTCATAAAACCATCACATGGACGTACATCTATTGTTTGAGATATGATTGTCAAATTTCTCTAAATTTAAGTTTTGCGCAATCAAGCACACGTTTTGACTACACCATGTATAAATAATATGGATCTAGTGCAAGGAAATACTTTTAGCTCATGCACAATGAGAAAGGACTCAAACCTCATGAACATTTTCATCACAACATTAAAGACACAAATAAATTATAGATGATTTGATTATAATCAGGAGAACAGATAAGTTGGAAAGTAAATAATTGGAAAAGGACATGTATGATTATAAGTATTATTGACCTTGGTGAATAAGCAAGGATAAAGTATTGATGACATTTCATGAACTAATCAAGGTGGTTGATTAAAAGGAAGGAGCACCTAATGAAATTGACATATAATGAAAAGCATTATAAATGGTTAACGTAAAATAGCAAACAAGACATGTGATATTTGATGACTAGGTGTTAAGTCAAATTTTATTAAGTGAGTTAATTTAGAATCATCAATGACTTACTATAATGATTTTTGGTAAATGTGATCAAGAATGAATGGTTGTTATATATAACTTAATGATGAGAATGTGAATGTATAAAGATGATAGTGGAGATTCATTGACCTAATTTAGCCATCATTTTCAATTTGAAAGTGTTTTGTGTTCTTATGAAGTCTTGAATGACAGTTTAGGAAGAGTGATAAAATTTAGTGAAAGGAAATAGTGGGATCTAGTTTTAAAGATTTTATGTCTAAGTTAAAAGAGTTTGAGCTAATAAATAGAATAAATTTTGAGGTTTGAAAGGATTAATGTCTGAAATGTTGGAGTAAATAGAATGCTATAAATGATCATAGAATCAATTAGAAAACAAAGTATTTGTAGTGGAAATGAAATTTGAGAAATAGTTCCACCCTAAGAATTTTATGACGATGATGCATACAAAGTTGAGAAATTTATTGGATGGATGCAACAAGTTGATAACGTGCATGAACAATTATAGTGAAGCTAGTGAAAATTATAGATAGTAATGTACAAGCATTGATTTGGAAGTCTTGGTATTGCTTAGGTAATGAAAAGTAGAAAAGAAAAGTTTGTCATAGTGATAAAATTGAAATAAGAAATTCTTGTATGGACATATCAATGACATTGTGAGGATTCATTTAAGAGAAATAAAAAGGTTCAAATACTCAATATGGTTGTGCTAAGATAGTATAAATGAGATGAGGAAGTGTATGTGGAAATATTTGACATGTTATCCAATTTGAATTAAGAAGGAACGTTAACCAAGAGGATGAGAGAAAGTTAACCCTTTGTAATTCCAACAAATCCTATAAGGAATAATTTGACATTTGAGCATTATAGTAAGGATTTGGAGATATTATCGATATAAAATACAAGAAAATATAGAATTATTTAAGGATGATGTTCAAAATATTTGTGCAATTAAACAAGTGAGATCTAATCATCTAGATATGAAGTGTAAATGTAATTGAGATGCACAATACTAATAGATGAGAAAACTAATGATGTCTATGAAGGTTAATGTATTCTTAGAAAACATAAGAACTTGACTTTGATTGGGTAAGAGTGCCACAATGGGAGTTGTATAATTTTTAGATAAGAGAATTGTAGTGTAAGGGTATACAATGAGTATTCTAATGGAAAAATAAATAAATAGAAAAGTAGTTGAAAGTATGAGTTCAGTTTATACAAGGATGTGCAGTATATTGTATAGATTTAATTATGGAATTTTGTGATCTTTGAACTTGTACTTTAAAGGATTTGTTTGACTTTAACTTAAGAATTCTATTGTTAATGAGAAATTTGGTGGACAAAAGATTGAAAAATAACAGAATGTTATGAATTGAGAATGAGCTCTAAGCAATTATGATACCTATCAATTATGGATGTAGCATGGAATAAATAAATGATAGTTGTGATATGGATACAAAAACCTAGACACCTACCCATGTGGTAAGTAATAGAAGGCATGGATGATTTATTAAGAAGAGGGGGTTAATTTTGAGAGTTCACAATGGAAGTGAATCATATTGCCTAGGAGGAAATAGAAAAGTTACACTAATGAACGTTATAAGTTTCAAGAGTTTTTCATTGAAAGTTTTATGAGTGTTGAGAAGTATGAAAACTTAAATATACAATAAAATGAAGATGCATTCATAAGTTTTCCAAAGAAAACATAGAAAGAATTTCAAGAACTTGGACCAGGATTATAACAAAAATGAGATGAGTAAGACACAACATGAGTTACTATATAGAGATGTACTGAACATAAATTTTGAGGACAAAATTTTTATAAAGAGAGAAGAATGTAACAACCCTCAATTTTGAGTCATATTTTATTGATTTATATTATAATTTAATTGGTAAAAGAATTAGGAATTGAATTCCTTAAAAAAGTTGAATTCTAGAAAGTGATCCCTTTGAAAACTCAAAATTGGAACTTGAAGCTATCAAATTTGGAATGTATGCATTAAAATGATTCTAATGGCACATGGAACACTAAAATTGAAGTACGGATGAAGAAAATATGATGATTGGGATATTGAGGACATTTTAGAGAAAGAAAAAAAAGAAAAGGAAAAAGAAAAAGATATTTACTAAAAGGGAGGGGCTGTTTTGATAATGGCATCCCCCTTCTTTAAGACAGATGACAATCGAAGACTATCACCCAACGACAACAGAAATAGAAAGAAGGGAAACGCGAAGAAGAGGAAGAAGAAGAAGAGAGGAAGAAAGAGGGGGAGAAGGAAGAGAGGAAGAGGAGAGAAGAGAGTACGTGAGGGAAGACACCGATTGTTGGGAAATCATTGGTGATGCTAGCAAGGAGGAGAAAACAGAGAAATAGGGTGAGCGAGGGAAGATGATGTCACTAGAGAAAATGACAGCTTCGATCAATGATCCTATCCAACCATATTACTTGGCACAGAGAGATGATCAAGACCCACTATTCATATTATTGATCTATCCACACCTCACTAGAAAAATTGACAATTGAACTTGGCTGGATACATTGAGAGGAGCAAAAGCCCCAATCTCCTTTTCTGATCTAACAATGTTTAATAGGAAAACTAAAGAAAGAAGATGACAATGGTGATTGGAAAAATTTGGAGACTGACACCCCATTTTTTATATGTTTCTGCAACAAATGATGTTAGATCTTCACCAAATTGCAAAGAATTGTAGGTGAGAGACTTAGATCTACAATTCCTTCTGGAAAATTTTGAAATCCATTTAGAAATGGGTCACCACTGATGACTACGTCGGCCGTCTTCTCCAACGACCTGATAACATTTAGTGAAAAGCATGTGCTAGGAATTTTTTAACTCGATCTATTCTATGGAATGGTCAGATCTTTAATCAGGGATTATCTAACCATCAAAATTGGAAGTGAACCTGATTAGGAATTTTGCAATGTGAGATTTGTAAGATCTTACCATTCATTGTGATCCTCGTAATGGGCAGATCATAATTTGAAGCAGAGATTATTTTATCCAAAGCATGATTGAGGCGATCTAGTCAATTCTTGATCAATTGTTGAGATTAATCGATGTTTGAGGTATGAAATTAGATCAATTTCAATGATTAATATCAATCAAATGATTCATTAAGATTATTTAAGCAGAGTTACTACTTTATTCTTCAATCTGGGATGATCAGGTGGATGATCATGGTTTGATCGCTATGGATAGTGCAGATCAGGTACCTTCGAGATGATTAATTGATGATCCGACCATGTAAACATCCTGATGTCACTCAAATTGACCTATGAGAGGTATAATTACTACCCTGACTCTTCAATTCACTGATTTGACTATAATTAGCCATAATTGAGTAAGATTAGACCTTGTGTGGGCTAGATCTACCAATCATAAGTTCTCGAGCATTGATAAATGATTAAGTTAATGATCCAACATTGTAGCTGAAATGATCTAATAGTTAGATTGTGTTGGTAAACTGATATTTATAAATTTGGACCATAGGATAACACAAGAAACATAGATTAGACTGATCCGAGCAGGAGTTAATCATCAAATCTAAACAAGAGCTAGTGAGAGGCAATTAAATTATAGGAAACCTAGAAAATAAATGCAATAAAGTTAGATCAAATCTCAAAATGAATAATTGAACTAATCTAATGATCGGATTATTCTAATTGCTTAAGCTTAAAAAATTGAACATTAGGATGATCAGGGACTATTGATCTAATCTATTAGACTTTGATTTGACAGTTGGATCAATAGATTAAATATTGAAAAATGAAATAGATTGTAGGTTAGGATGAGATCAATAGAAGTTGAGAATGGATGTATGGTTTGGATTGTTGATCTTTAATCAACAGCCAAGATTTGAGGATATTACAAAATAAAGAGCTATACCTAGTAGTGGAGATCAATAAGGGTAAGATCATCATATTTAATGATGATCAAAGACTAGATGAGTAAAAAATGAGAATTGTGAGTAAGTGATTGACCTAAAATGTACATATGACTTGACAAATATGTTGATTGATATGCAATTTAAACCATTGACCATTCTGAGGATTTTGATAGCTGTATTCTAGGTACGAGGAATTTAAGACACTAATTTTCACAAATTGCATGATATTTTAATATGGTTATGATGCAATTTTAATAATTGCATGAGGTTTGAGATGCATAAATCACTTATAAAATGTGATTATTGTGTGACATTATATATGCAGTATTTATGGCATGACTTATGAAATGATAAGGTTATAGTTTTGTATATGGAGAATTGTTATATTATGATTAGATTTTCATGGATTTGAACTGCATGTCATTCATTTAAAAAGAATGTTTTAATAGTGCAAGGCATGTTTTATCTTTGCATGATTTGATCTGGAAGCTTGATAGGCTTGATTTGGTGTGGAGTATTAGCTATGCATATGATTAGGTACTTTCCATGGGTTTGATATGACACAAGCATGTAGCCTAATATTATTGTCATTTTATATCTAGGCATGGAGGCCTGAGGGTTTTGTTTTAGACAAGTGTGGGCTTGGGGATGCTATGCTAGAAGGGATGTATGGGCGGCCACCTGCTCTCTAACTTTGCAAGATGATTAGACACCCACCCTATAGAGGGGCAAATGCATAGGAAGTGGTATCATGGGTAGTCCACTCTATGCATCTGATCAGTCTTGCATGCATGATGAACACTTAGCCTCCCATTTTGGTGTCGGTAGAGAGTGGCAGTATATAGACTCAGGAGTTGGTTATTGTTGCGGTATAGTAGTTGTTTGTATATTTTGCACAGTGCTGTGAGTACAATTGAGTGATAGCATGTGTGCTTGATTTTCTTGGAGATTTAGGTATTGCTTTCATGACTGAGTGACAATACCCATGACTCTGTGGCATTATGATATGCCCAGTATGGGCTCATGACCATTGTGGATACCCAGTGTTGACTGGATGGATATGTGGACCCAACATTGGCTAGGTGTTTGTGGATTAGCAGTGGTTGGATGATTATGATTATATATTTTTATTTCAATTTTAAGAATTTAATGTTCTTTAACTCATATTGCTATTTAGAAGTTTTATTCGATGTTCTAACCATGATTTGCATATGGCATTGCATCATTGGATCTATTCATGATATTTACACATATTCAAAAAGTTTACTCTAGATTGGATTGTGATTTGGATATCATATTGCATCGTTGAATTTAATTATGATATTATATTGAAGTGCTTTAAAAATTCCTATTCAAAAGTTTGGATTTATCTTAAGTTAAAATCATGCAAATTCTTGATTATTGATGCAAATGTTTTGATGCCTCATAAAGATTACTATATTGTGGAAGCTAATGTTTTATTATGGTTTTCATATGCATCTTATATCCCCTACCAAGTGTAGCTTGCTGAAGCATTGCATTATTTTTGCAATGCCTCAGATATTGAGAGATAGACAAGAATGATAAGGAGCCACACAAGTAGCTGATCGAGAAATCTTCGTTAGAGGGTATGTTTTAAATTCTACTTGGACTGCCTATATACATCTATGGTATTTGGACTTGATTTGTGATAATGCAGGGACTGTGGCTATTGACTGGATGGATTGTGAAGACATAAACATGTTTTAAAAAAGGTTTACTTGGAAAATGAAAAAATTATTTGAGTTTTCAAATTTTAAATTATGAAAAAAATCATAAATAATTAAGTAATGAGTTGATGGTTGATACTCAGGGTTTTTAAAATGAAATTCATTGAAAATGTTTTGTGTTGTTTTGTTTTTGAAGCTATTTTCCAAACATTGGTGCCCCACCTTTCCAAAGCATTTGTGAAAAAGTGTTTGATAAACCTAGGTCATCACACGTGCATGGTCAACTTATTTAATTTATGGTTGAACTTCATCAACATTGTTCACAACACATAAAGGTGTGCCTGCTCATGTTCTTTATGGTCAAATGTCGATGCATGATCACTAGATAGAGGTTTGCCAACTATGGATAATGAAATCCAAGATATTGTTTTCTATCTTAGGATTCTAATAGCATCCACTTCTTATAGGTATGCTACACAAAACTTCACCACTTCCTCAGCAATGTAACATTTGACTATACACCCGTCTAGCTAGTTGTGATTTCATACATACCCCGTTAAAATTTTCATGTACGTCTCAAACTAGTTTTTCATACCTTGACCTTCTTTCATGATAGTTTTGGTTGGTGTGCAATCTCAATTAATTAAGCCCATTTAAACCATACACTTCAAATATATAATTCAAATGCATTAGATATATTAAGAAAAAATTAGTTATCATATATTAAACTAATATAATATATGAAAAGATTAAAAACATACTTACTTGTAATTTCCATTAGCAGGGTACAAATGTGATTTCCACAAGAATAAGAAAACAATGCATGCCCACCATGCACATCCAAAAATCAGTAGCCTCCAATTAGGCCTACATACACAATCATATGAATTACAATTAAAGTTTACAATCCTTAAATTATATATGTGTAAAATTTAATTTGGCAAGATGAAAAATTAAAACTTACCTACTATTATAGGGAATCATTAAGAATAGCCCCTTGGAGCAATGAAAGAACTTTGTCAGAATATCTTCAACTCACTTCTCTATGGTATTTACTGATTAACATGTAATGTCAAGGTTTGTTATTGGAGGAGATATTTGTCTACTTGACATAGGAGACAATGTGAAGTATTTGAGTTTATCCCATTAGCAACTTTTACAAGGTCCTCTACCATAAGTTGTACTTCAACTTCATTATCAACAATCACTTTGGGCTCTATCAATGTGGGGTTGATTACCATATTCTTATTAATGATTTTGTAAAGGCTCCTCTAGGATAGAAGCTTGTTAGATAGGACTTCCAACTAATCTTTAGATGATTATTGTAAAGTTACATAAAATTTTAATCAATAATTTTTCATTGATGGCATTCAATTTTATCATAAAAATTAAACAGAAATAATAGTGTTAGTGTATTAGTTCAATCACTAAGATGGTAGGTGTTGATGCAGAGGAGGTTAGTCTCTATGGTGTTTGCTTCTATTTCTAATTATGTGACGACCCGGGTTTTCTCATGCATTTTTAAATGAAAAATCTAAATTCCTAAGGCGGGATCCCTATTTGAAAAACAATGCAATGCAGCGGAAGAATCTTTTGTTTTAATCTCATTTTGAAAACCCCGAGTGTCATTTGCTTTCACAACAACTAAGGTATTTTTTGCAAAACTTTAGAAGTCATAAATGTTTTTCCCCAGGTCTATCTAGTCACAACACATAGCCCATCTATAAATAAATACATGTCCAAAGGGTAGAGAGTTTACTCACATGTATAGTTGTCTCCTTTTTTTATTCACTTGCTCATAGCACTAATATCTCTTGAGGAGTCTTCTATTTGTAAGTGGAACTATCTTGAAAAATGTTAAGGATAGGGTGAGTATATACTATACTCAGTAGGAGTCTATCACTACTAGTTTTGCAATGCATGAGATGTTTGAAAATCATATACTCTTTCAAAACATGTGCAAGTTTGAATACTCAAGTTCAATGTCGATATTAAAATCCATTGTCAAACTGAAATACTAACGACTTAAGAATCTCACAAATCAAGTCTAAAGTATCATATATATCATAACATAATAATATGCATAAGATGCTTCATTGAATCCAACTCATGGATATCTATCATGGTATGGTCGACCAACCTCATATCATGCCATATGCAATGCACATAAATTCATGAAACCATAGGGTCCCACTATGCCCATGACCTCACCGCCATGTGGTCCCCGGGTACCTAGGGACACAGGATCATATACCTCCACGGGGCATATGACACTTCGACCCAGTGCCGTGACACCAGTGGTAGCCCCCTGTACCACATGTTGTCGAAGCAGGGACATGCCCTTTTTGGGCGTGGTACCCATCCACCTAATAGTGGTAGAGGCTGGGTGGCCAACCTACACCCCTCGGCATAGCACCCACGAGCTTACTAACCCAAATCATGTACGATCAAATAAGCCAAAAACCTCTGTTCAAAACCTGTCCTTTTTGGTTCCCTCAAAACTGCCTGGCCCCCAGCACTCCAGCATCTTTTGGCAACCCTCAAGGACATGCAATCTTTGTATGCACTTGTTTGCAAAACATATATGTGCATAATGTATATGCAATCATTTACAAAACATGTCTATGTACAAAACATTTATCACATGCATGCTGAATTAAGTCATGCTAAACAAGTTATATACTTAAAACATATGTTCTTAAAACAATAATAGTTCTTTTAAAAGAATCTAATAGTGATAAAGCACCTACCTGACTAGGTCACGTTAACCCTTTTGTCCTCGTACGCTCCTGAACATGGTTTGGGGACTCAAGGTTAGTTTAGCCTATCTTTTATAGGTTTAGAGTAATTAGGTCTTATTACTTAGGCATTAGGGGTCCATCCCTATGTCTATGGGTGTCCTAAGGTCCTAATTGGGCCTTGGTATCCTCAGTTTTCCAAAGGTCTAGTGGCCATGCGCCACCATCCTATTCTAAGGGTCATGCCTACCTTTGATTGGGCCTTGATCATAGATTTTATAGTTTGGATGTGTCCGCGTTGTCGACACGGACACAACGCCTTTTGCAGTGCCTCAATCGGAGCTCTAGATCTCAAGTTATAAGCATTTTAGTGTCACACATATATATGAGTCTTAAAAATAAAAAGACGGAATGCTAGGGCGCTGCGCATCAGCGTCATGCACCCTGGCTTCCTTAAGGAACGAAAAAAACGATGCACTGCTAGCACGCTGCGCATCTACGGTGTGCACTTTAGTGGGCGCGTCTGCAAACGCTCCGTGTTTTTCTGCCATTTCTCTCTTTTGCAGGCGCGTCCTTGGACGCGCCCGTTTGGTTTTTCAAATGGGAACGACATGGGACGTTCCAACTGGAACGACCTGTTCATTGGGGAACCGAGGCATCCTCAGGACACCCTGGTTCGGCCCTGTCGAACCAGTGCAGCCCAGGGGACGTCCCTAGGTCCTTGGTGAGTCTCCAGGGCTCCATTTTGCATGGTTTTTCATGCAAAAACCTAGGAAATTGACCTTGGAATTATGGTGGAGATGGGTTTTGAGGGATCTTGGGTGTACCTGGTTTGTTGCTGGGTTTTTCTCCTTGTTTTCTCCTCTAGGTCACTGCTCCTCAACGGGTTTTCTTCAATGTTTTGGGCTGCCATTAGAGGTGCCCAAGAGCTCTATTTATAGAGTTAAGAGAGGGTTCTGGAGGGGGCTCTCACCGCCTTTGAATGGCGGTGGAGAAACCTCCAGAATGGCAGTGATTTCTCCTCCAATCACTGCTATTCTAGAACTCTCTAGGAGGTGAAAGATGAAGGGTGCCCGTATCAAAATGGGCCCCTGTGTTTTGCAGTTAAATCCGTTTTTGTAAAAATTATAGTTTTGCCCCTAAACTTCAAAGGGTCATAACTTGCTCATTTTAACTCCGTTTTGGGTGATTTTGGCCTTGTTGGATTCCTTTTTCCGAGACGCATCTAATGGTATCATTTTCAGGACCAAGTTTCTGGGTTTAGTCAAGGCAACTAGTGAAATGACCAAAATGCCCTTATCTTTAAAACTAAACTTTTCATGGGATTTTAATATTACAAAAATTGGGGTCATTACAAATTAATACTAGATGTACATAATAAACAATTAAATTGAGGTCAATAAAAAACATTATTAAAATTGTGGTATGATCACATATATACCTAAGATTTTGTGAGAATCACATATCTATCTTGCCAAACGACATGGTTTCCAATGGCCTTTCCAATGGTAAAAACATCACCATCTTGTATCAGAAATGGTAGGCAGGCATCTTCTTTATGGGCCTTAATAACACACACGCACACACACACACACACACACTTAGTTTATGGATGAATTAATGACCCCAACAAAAATGTAGACCAAATCTCATACCATGAACCAACTACAATGATGTTTTTATGAGAATTCAAGGTGAACTACCACTGACCCACCTGCATACATATAAAAAATATTGGAGATATAAGAATGAATGAAGTAGGACAATTAATTGGACAAAGAAAAAGTAAATGTATCTGCACATTTATTTCTCTATGGATAGAATTCTCCCTTCAGAGTGTGCATGTTGCTCTTCTTGGTCATCTTCTATAGTAGGATTATAGCTAGCATGTGACTAAGGTATAAGAGTAGAAAGGAGTTTGTGTAGACCTCTCATACTCTACAACTCCTTAATTATATCCAGCTTTAACTTATCACACAACTTGTTTTAGAGTTTCACCTTAAACTACTAGTAGACCTCCTAGATGAAAGAATCAAGAAGGAACAATACCATGCCCTTAGCCCCTTACTTAGCCAAAATGCTCCTTCTTACTGCCCAAATCCCTATAGGAGATGTCATCCTTTGAAGCATCGCTACTTAGAGGTTTTTAGATGTGGTTTCTTTAATTAACTATTTTTGCTCAATTTAATTATAAGAACATAATCAATTTTGTTAATTATAGAAATTATGCTATATATTCTAGTCATATAAATCCAAACACTTGTAACCACTTGCTATTTGTGAAGCACCTTGTGCAATAGTTTTATTTTTAAAGGTTAGGGAGTTATGCCATTCCAGATGAACCATTGTTCAAAGGATGGTGCAATTAATGGGATTCATAGTCCTAGCTTTCTTTTCCTATCAAGAAAGACACTAAATTTAGGTAATTATACATTTATAAATATGGTGTAATTAGAAACAAATAAACTCTCATAGATATTTCATGTTCTTCTAACTGGGCATAGCCCAATGGTGTAGCTTTAAATTTACTTGCAAGCACATGAATCAAAGTCACATTGCATATGAGAGAGATCGAAGAATCTCACAAATTTGTATGTTATATGGATCATATTTAAAGTGCTTAACTTCACCCCAAGAGAGAGATTGAATTGATTTGAATTCGAACTAGGAAAGTATATGCAATAAATTAGAAACTACAGTTAAAGAAAACTTACTAAAATTAAAACTAAGCAATAGAATTAGAAACTCACTTAGCTAACATGCACTTAACGAAAGAAACTAATGCAAAGCAAGTCATGAATTAAACTAAGCAAGTAATTTAAGGAAACTTTCTAATACTTTAAAAGGAAACTTTCTAAACCTAAACTAAGATGTAAAAGACTAAATAAAAACTACAAAAATAAGATTAAGCAACTAAATTAACTAAAAATCAAAGAGGAAATTAACCTAGTACCACGCCTGTAATCCATGGATTGTGTGTAGGTTCATAGGTTGAAAGATGACTCTATCTTAAATGCAAACTCACATGAAACATAAGCTATGAACTCAGTAAACAACCTAAAAGCTAAATGGGTTCCAAAGAATTCAATTAAATAAGATGTTTTGATGGCTGGAAATGAAGCATAAAAATAAAGGAGAAAAATTCTAGATTTCAAGTACTTAAGAACATCAACTTAAATCAAGCATATATAGTAACTAAAACAATAAATTTTATGCAAGAGAATAACCTAGATCTACATTACTTTGATAATGGAAACACTCAATAACAAGAATTCTCAAAGACTTTCATTAATTCAATGCCAAAATATACCCAAAACAGATTGCATCTTACATGTAATTGAATATGGAAATTGCATACAATTCTAAGG
This sequence comes from Warburgia ugandensis, assembly GCA_035236585.1. Taxonomy (NCBI): domain Eukaryota; kingdom Viridiplantae; phylum Streptophyta; class Magnoliopsida; order Canellales; family Canellaceae; genus Warburgia; species Warburgia ugandensis. The sequence continues at coordinate 28,008,861 of CP141132.1, read as the reverse complement.
CATAAAACTTGATGTAAACTACAACTTCAACCCAATATAAAGATCTAATTTAAATTACAATGACACACAAAGAAAACCTAAAAAGGAATTCAAGAGAAAAAATGCTAATAGGATGAACTAAAGCAAGGAAAAAAGTTGCTTAAAACTAGATGAATCTGAGGAGAAAAGCACCTAACTCAAGAAGATAGTCACTGATCTAAGCTTCATTCTCTCTTAGCTGTCATTAATAGAGAAGAGTGAACTTTGGTCTTTGATGAATGAGTAAGAAAACTAAGGGAGTGGAAAGAAGAAACAAAGGGAATGCAAGGGTGGAACTAGGTATGCAAAACTAGAGAACTAAAACAATGAATAACTAAGGCAATGAAACTAAAACAACCAAGGCAAACTGCTAACCTGAATTGTAGAGAAAATAACCAAATAAAAAAATATAAATACAAAGGAAGAATAGCACCAAAGAAAACCAAAGTCCAGATGCAAAGGTAACCATGTAAAGAGTGCACTATTTCAAGGTTCTCTAACCCAACCTCTACTTAGTAGAAAACATGATAACCATGGGGGATTTATAGAGGTTGGATTTCTAACTTAGGAAAGGGCTCAATCAATGAGAAAAGGAGATCTAATTCTAGGGTTTTGAATGAAGAATGTTAGGTGGAGAGTGAAGGAGGAAAGTTGGGTGGAAGGATGACATAAGAGATGACATGGCTGATTGGTTGCTAATTTAGGAAGGGGGGATTTTTTTTTCCTAGGATGGTGGGTGGAATTCTAACCCCCTTAATTCAATGGTGATTTGAATGTGGAAAGGAGAAATCTATGGTGATGTGGAAAGGTAGGAACAATGCTAAATATCTAAGGTTTTGAGATGTGTTGAATGAAGATATCAAGGGGTTTCCTAATTAGAAAACCACTTGAATTAAGCATCCAAACAAGGGGGGAGGCATCACCTTCGAAGAAGCTGGCTCCCTGTCTAAGATAAAATTGTGGAATAGTAGGATGGAAGGTGAAAAAAGAATAGGAAATGAAATTGGAAAGTGTGATTTTCTCTCTTAATAGGTCCCTCGATGCATGATCATCTTATCTTTTACAAAGTATCTCTCAAAATCCCTTGGAAGTCACACTTTTAACATAGGATTGTTGCTTGAATTGATGATCCAATTGTGTGGCTCCATGTGGCATTCATCCATGGCTTATTGGCTCACTTTGGTGGCTCATTCCTTGGTGGCTTAAGTGGCTTCAAGGCTTGAATAGCTTAGCTTCCTTACATTCCCAAGTTGGACTAGGAAACCTCATGTATGGCTCTAATTCTCATGCAAATTGATGGAAATGCTTGGCCTATTGGCATGGATCATTTGAGTCACCTTTTATGCTTCCCATTGCTTTCTTTTGCTTGTCATAAGATAAATTTTAGGATGGGGACTCCATACGTCACATCTTGCACCCCGGGTGAGCTAACTGCATAGCTTGACCCACGAAAAAGATTAAAAATCCTAATTAAATCTAAGAAAATTATGATGATTCACCTACTTGCTCTAGATTTTCTTTTGAATTTGTAAAATATCAAGCTTTTGAATTATTAGGTAAAAAATGCATGTGTTATGAATTTTGTCAAAAACCTAGACATTTATACTTATAATGCATGGAATGCTATTTGGGTACTTTTTATACAAAATAGAACACTTATCACTCAACATAGAAAGGTGGTGCTACATATGATTGATTGTGTGCACATTTGTACAATTAAAGTTACGTAATTAAACAAATTTAGATGTTACAATTAATTCAATCAATCATTGGTTTAGCACATACCTCAAATTTAGGAGAGAGATGAAAATTTACAATTTCATTCTATGCTTCTTGATTGATTATGTTGGAATAAATGTCAAAGACTTTGTAAACCTCAATGGATTGTCCACAGTGGGAAATAGATAGTTGCTAGCAAGGTAGTTCTTCCATTTTCTCCATTGTTCACCAACTCCTTGCAAAGCACAGATCTTTTTATCCTTAGATATGTTAAAGGCAGATTACAAAGTAGAAAAAAAGATGTTACTCCGTAATGACTCCATTTTTGTAACCTTGAAATCCCTAGTTGGTAATGAAAAGTTCACTTTTTGGAGATAAGGGTATTTTGGTCATTTCACTGTTTATCTTGACTAGACCAGAAATTTGGTCCTTAGAATGGTGCCCTTAGGTGCATCTCAGAAAAAGGAATCCAACAAGACCAGAATCACCCAAAACAGAGTTAAAATGAGCAAGTTATGGCCCTTTGAAGTTCAAGGGCAAAATGGTAATTGTATTTAAAAAAACAGAATTTGGCTTGAGAAAACAAGGACTTGTTTTGATATGGGCACCCCCTTCTTCCCAAACATACTGGAGCTTTCTAGAATGACGGTGTGCAGGGGAGAAACATCGCCATTTTGGAGGTTTCCCCACCACCATTCCATGGGGGTGGAAAGCCCCCTCCAACACCCTATTTAAGCTCTATAAATAGAGCTCTTGGGCGCCTCCAATGGCAGCCCAAAAACCTGGGAAAAACTAATTTGGGAACTATGTGCAAGAGGAGAAAACGTGAAGAAATACCCAGCCACGAACCAGGTATGCCCTAAACAACTCCAAACCCATCTCCCCCTCAGTCATTGGTTGAGTTTCCCTAAGTTTTTGCATGAGAAACCATGCAAAACAGGGCTCTAGGGAGCCACAACATACCCAGGGTAGGTGCTTGGGGCATTCTAGTTTAATAGGGTCGAACCAGGGAGTCTCGAGGATGTCCAGGTCACCACAGAACCGAAACGCGTCGCCTACGTTAAAGAGAAACCAACGGGCGCATCCACGGACGCGGCCGCAAACGAGAAAAATGGGCAGAGGCCTGGTGCGTCGACAGACATGCCCGGTGGGGCACGTGCTGCTGATGGCGGATGCTTTAGCGTCCCAGGCTCCCGCCTCATATGGGCCTTCTAGGTATTCTTAACACAAAGTTTCCCATAACTTGAGTTCTAGGACTCCGATTGAGGTGTTGCAAGAGGCTTTGTGTCCGTATCGACAGCACAGACACACCCAAACCATAAAATACCTGATCAAGCCCCTATCTAAGGATGGCATGACCCTTAAACCATGATAGTGGTGCGAGGCCATTAAACCTTTGCAAACCTAAGTACACCAAGGCCCAGTTTGGGACCTTAGGAGGCCCTTAGGCATGGGAATGAACCCTTAATGCCTAAGTAGTGAGGTAAGCTATTCTAAAGCCTATAGAAATAGGCCAAGCTAACCTTTTTCCCTTAAACCATGTCCAGGAACATACGAGGACAAGGGGACTAGCGCAATCAAACCAAGTAGGTGTCCTATCGTTACTAGACTTTTAAAAAGAACCCATGATGCTTTGAGAATGCATGTTTTGAGTCATGGTTGCTTTTCTAATGCATGTTTTAAGTTTTTAAGTTACATGTCCTGTCTTTATGACATATAAACTTATGTTACATCTTTATGCACATGACCTGTTTAGCATGAATTGATTTCATAAATGAACTTAGCATGCATATGAAAAATACATTGCGCATATATTGCCAAGACATGTGTTACATGCATAGACATGTTTTGAAAAATGTAGCCTTGGCCGATGAGGGCGGGCCAATGAGGGCGAGCCAGAGAGAGCTAATAGGCTTCTAGGCTGGCAGGCTTCTAGGCAGGGTTATGACTTTGAATGCGATACTAGCATGAGCAGATTTTATGCATTGCATGCATGTTTTGCAACTAATTGCATAAATTGCATGATTTACAATAAATAAGTGCATAAATTGCATGATTTGTGATTATTGATTTTTGAATAAATGCATATCCTTGAGGGTTGCCAAAAGATGTTGGAGTACCCAAAAGATGCTAGGTAGGCAATTGTGAGAGCCAAGCAGTTGTCAGGGACCCAAAGAGGACATGTTTTGAAAAAGAGGTTTTTGCTTGCTTGATCGTATATGATTTGGGCTAGTAAGCTCGTGGGCGCTATGCTGAGAGGTTCGGGGTAGCCTCCCAGCCTCTACCACTTTAGGTGGAAAGGGTACCACGCCAAAAGGCTTGTCCTTACTTCGATTGCTGAGTGGTAATGAGGACTACCATTGGTGTTACGGCACCTGATCGAAGTGTCATATGCCCCGTGGAGGCTATGACCGAGTGTCCCTAGGTACCCAGGGGCCATACGGCGATGAGGTCTTGGGCATAGTGGGCCCTATGTTTTCGAGGATTTACTTGTATTGCATATGGCATGACATGAGGATGGTCAACCATACCATAGATCCATGAGTTGGATTCAGCTAAGCTTCTTATGCATATCATATATGTTTATGATATCTATGCTACTTTTGACCTGGATTATGTGATTCTTTAAGTTGTCAGTATTCTATTTTGACAATGAATTTTGAACATGAATGTCCAAACATGCACATCGTTTAAAGAACATACAGTTTTAAAACATAGCATGCATTGTAAAACTAGTAGTGATAGACTCCTACTGAGTATAGTGTATACTCATCCAATCCTTAATATTTTTTAGATACAAGTAAACACTTAAGGACAGGATACACCCATGATAGAGAACGTCCAAATTGAGTACAAGTAAGTAAACCCCTACCTTATCTTTTAGGGAATGTTACTTGATTGTAGTTACTCTCTGTAGTCAATGTGACTAACACTTTCTTGGGAATAGCGTTGATTTAAAACTATGCCATGGCTATATGATTTGAAAATGTGTTTTGACACTCGGGGTTTTTAAAAATGAGTTTAAATGAAAACATTTTTCCACTGCATTGCATTGTTTTTATAAAATGGTTTTCAAATAGGGATGCATCCCGCCTTAGGAAGTAGATATTGCATTTAAAAATGCATGGGAAAACCCGGGTCGTCATAGTTGGTATCAGAGCACAGTTTGATGTTACTCACAGCCCAGTTATGAGGAGAATAACTTATAATCAAGTTTCATCCATGAAGGATTAAGGGGTAATAGGATAACACATACTAAGGTCTTGTGAATTGTTTTGTAATTTACAGATGCCTAGAAAGAAAGTAAGCAATGCTCCAAGACCTAAAGCCCCACCAGTGGACTTCACTGGGTCGGGCAATGGGATGGTTGAATTATTCCAGCGATTCCTATAGCATATGGAACGAAACATGAGTAATCAACAAACCCAAACCCCTACCACATGAGATCCTTCCCCTGATAAAGCAATAGATAGGACTGAGGTTCAGTTAGAAAGATTTTAGAAATTAGCTCCCTCATTCATAGGAGAAGATGAAGCATCTACAGCTGAAAAATGGTTAATCGATATTGAAAAGATATTTAAAGCCATGAACATAGCTGAAGAAAGAAAGGTACCCATGGCCATGTTTGTGTTTAGGGGAGAGGCTACCTTTTGGTGGGAAACAACGGAAAGGACTTATTTTGACCAGCAAGAAACAATAGGATGGGAAGAATTTAAAAAGGTTTTTAATGACAAATATTATCCTAAACACATAAGAAAACAGAAGGAAAAAGAATTTATGGACTTAGAACAAGGAAACATGACTGTCCAGCAGTATGAAAATAAATTCATCAGCCTTCGAAAATTTGCACCACATGCTTGTGCTGATGAGGAAGATGCGGTAGAAAGATTTGTAGATGGGCTCAAACTAGGACTCAGGAACAGAGTTCTAGATTTCCAACCTTCCACTGTAGCCAAAGCCATAGAGATGGCCTCCCTATACGAAAAAGATTATTAAAGGAATCAAGCGATAAAGGAAACTAAGAACACCAACACCATGAGAAATGAAGGAAAGAGACCATTTCAGTCATCTAAACCCAGGCCACCTTTCAAGAAGCTGTTTGAAAATGAAGGAAGAAGACCAGACTGGAAGACATGCCCTAGGTGTAACAGGAATCATTCAGGCAAACCATGTCCCACTTTCAACATCATTTGCTATACTTGTGGAGAATTAGGACATCTTGCTAGGAATTTTCCTAAAAGGAAAGTTGAAGAGCGTAAAGAAGATCAGGTTCCAAAGGGTAAGACATATACTAAGTCAAAGTGTTGTGGAAAAATGCGCACATGGAAAAAGAGACTTGGGAGCCAGAGTCAGAAATGGGAGAAAAGTACCCCGAGATCTTTTGACTGTATATATCGTAGAATTTTAGGGGGAAATTTTCCTTAAGGGGGTAAGAATGTAATGACTCCATTTTTGTAACCTTGAAATCCCAAGTTGGTAATGAAAAGTTCACTTTTTGGAGATAAGGGTATTTTGGTCATTTCACTATTCACCCTAGCTAGACCCAGAAATTTAGTCCTTAGAATGGTACCCTTAGTTGCATCTTGGAAAAAGGAATCCAACAAGACCAAAATCACCCAAAATGGAGTTAAAATGAGCAAGTTATGGCACATTGAAGTTCAAGGGCAAAATGGTAATTAAATTTAAAAATAGAATTGGGCCTGAGAAAACAAGGACCCGTTTTGATATGGGCACCTCCTTCTTCCCAAACATACTGGAGCTTTCTAGAATGATGGTGTACAGGGGGAAACACCGCCATTTTGGAGGTTTCCCCACAGCCATTCCATGGTGGTGTAAACCCCCCTCCAAAACCCTCTTTAAGCTCTATAAATAGAGCTCTTAGGCGCCTCCAATGGCAGCCCAAAAACCTAGCAAAAACCAATCTGGGAACTGTGTGCAAGAGGAGAAAATGTGAAGAAATACCCAGCCACGAACCAAGTATGCCCTAAACAACTCCAAACCCATCTCCCCCTCAATCTTAGGTGAGGTTCCCTAAGTTTTTGCATGAGAAACCATGCAAAACAGGGCTCTAGGGAGCCATGACAAACCCAGGGTAGGTGCTTGGGGCATTCTAGTTTGATAGGGTTGAACCAGGGCGTCTCAAGGATGCCTAGGTCACCACAGAACCGAAACGCGTCGACTACGTTAAAGAGAAACCAACGGGCGCGTCTGCAAACGAGAAAAATAGGCAGAGGCCTAGTGCGTCGGCAAACATGCTTCGTGGGGCACGTGCTGCTGACGCGGGACACATTAGCATTCCGGGTTCTCGCCTTGTATGGGCCTTCTATGTATTCTTAACACAAAATTACCCATAACATGAGTTCTAGGGCTTCGATTGAGGTGCCGCAAGAGGCGTTGTGTCCGTATCTACGACAAAGACACACCCAAACCATAAAATACCTAATCAAGCCCCTATCTAAGGATGTCATGACCCTTAAACCATGATAGTGGTGTGGGTTGCAAACCTGACTATACCAAGGCTCAGTTAGGGACCTTAGGAGGCCCTTAGGCATGGGAATGAACCCTTAATGCCTAAGTAGTGAGGTTAACTATTCTAGAGCCTATAGAAATAAGCCAAGCTAAGTTTTTTCCCCTAAACCATGTCCAGGAAACGTACGAGGACAAGGGGACTGGCACAATCAAACCAAGTAGGTGTCCTATCGCTACTAGACTTTTAAAAAGAACCCATGATGCTTTGAGAATGCATGTTTTGAGTCATGATTGCTTTTCTAATGCATGTTTTATGTTTTTAAGTTACATGTCCTGTTTTTATGATATATAAACTTATGTTACATCTTTATGCACATGACCTGTTTAGAATGAATTGATTTCATAAATGAACTTAGCATGCATATGAAAAATACATTGCGCATATATTGCCAAGACATGTGTTACATGCATAGACATGTTTTGAAAAAGGATTCTTGCCTGCATGATACATGCATAGACATGTTTTGAAAAATGTAGCCTTGGCCGATGAAGGCGGGCCAGAGAGAGCTGACAGGCTTCTAGGCTGGCAGGCTTCTAGGCTGTCAGGCTTCTAGGCTGGCAGGCTTCTAGGCTGTCAGGCTTCTAGGCAGGGTTATGACTTTGAATGCGATACTAATATGAGCAGATTTTATTCATTGCATGCATGTTTTGCAACCAATTGCATAAATTGCATGATTTACAATAAATAAGTGCATAAATTGCATGATTTGTGATTATTGAGTTTTGAATAAATGTATATCCTTGAGGGTTACCAAAAGACGCTAGGTAGGCAGTTGTGAGGGACCCAAAGAGGACATGTTTTGAAAAAGAGGTTTTTGCTTGCTTGATTGTATATGATTTGGGCTAGTAAGCTCGTGGGCGCTATGCTGAGAGGTTCGGGGTAGCCTCCCAGCCTCTACCACTTTAGGTGGAAAGGGTACCACGCCAAAAAGGCTTATCCTTACTTCGATTGCTGAGTGGTAACGAGGACTACCATTGGTGTCACGGCACCCTATCGAAGTGTCATATGCCCCATGGAGGCTATGACCGAGTGTCCCTAGGTACCCAGGGACCACACGACGATGAGGTCATGGTCATAGTGGGCCCTGTGTTTTTGAGGATTTACTTGCATTGCATATGGCATGACATGAGGATGGTTGACCATACCATAGATCCATGAGTTGGATTCAATGGAGCATCTTATGCATATCATATATGTTTATGATATCTATGCTACTTTTGACTTGGATTATGCGATTCTTTAAGTTGTCAATATTCTATTTTGACAATGGGTTTTGAACATGAGTGTCCAAACATGCACATGGTTTAAAGAACATATGGTTTTAAAACATGGCATGCATTGTAAAACTAGTAGTGATAGACTCCTACTGAGTATAGTGTATACTCATCCAATCCTTAATATTGTTTAGATACAAGTAAACACTTAAGGACAGGATACACCCATGACAGAGAGCGTCCAAATTAAGTATAAGTAAGTAAACCCCTACCTTATCTTTTAGTGAATGTTACTTGATTGTAGTTACTCTCTCTAGCTGGGGCTGTGACTAACACTTTCTTAGGAATAGAGTTAATTTAAAACTATGCCATGGCTATATGATTTGAAAATGTGTTTTGACACTCAGGGTTTTTAAAAATGAGTTTAAATGAAAACATTTTTCCGCTACATTGCATTGTTTTTATAAAATGGTTTTCAAATAGGGATGCATCTCCCCTTAGGAAGTAGATATTGCATTTAAAAATGCATGGGAAAACCTGGGTTGTCACATACTGTATTTGAAAATAACAAGATAAGGTATGTACTCTATTATATAATACAAATATTTTACATACCTTCATCATCTCCTATATTGAATGTTTGATGATGGTGACACATGCCACTAATCATCAATCATAATAAGCACTGTGTTTCTTACTCTGCAACAAAGATAACTAATATAGGGTACTCCACAATCACCTAAGTCTTGCCCCTTACTATTGAAATGGATAATATTTTTTATTTTCTCTCAATAATATTTTATTTTTTTATTTGTCTCTGCCCTTTCTCTTATGAGGGCTACTGAGGTTGGACAACTCTTCATGTTCTATTTATTTTGTGCAAGGCAAAACATTTCATTTAGAACAAATGTGTCAGAAATTACTTCTCCATTAAATATGTTCAATAACCATTCATTTTCACTTTGAAATGGAAATTATTTAGTAGTAGGCTACAAAACAATAATTATTTTTATAATCATAATTGAGTTAAAAAGAGTCATCGTACCTATATACATGTAAACATACATTGATACATTTCAGTGTTCTATCTAACATACTAAGATAGCAATTAAGAACACAACAACATTAGAACAATGAAAGCAAATCCATGTAATGCAATTAAAACACATTTTAACACTAAAATAAACCCTTTTATTTCTACAAAAAATTTGGCAGAATCTTTTCCCTATTTTGGACTTGCACATTTGATGCATACGTTGTGATTCACTTCATAAGATATCATTCCACACTCCTAAATATAAATGGAGACTCAGTCTTCTAGATATTTCATTAGAAGAAATATGATACAACAAAGTATATGCCTAGACAAATTAACATTGTGTAAGCATCATAATTGGGGAAACATGACCAAAAGCTAAATTAAACCCCAGGGTCAAAGAAAAATATAAAACATGCTAACTAAATGAGAAAACATGCAATTGTACTAGTTAATACTTTATCTTGCCTACGACTAAACAATGAACATTCTAGAAAACATGACATTAAAGGAGGGAGCATGGTATAACATATTAGAAAGACTCATCCCATTAACTATCTCTAGAGTTAACTAAAACTACTCTTATCTATGTTATCTACAACTAAGATGGGTATAAAGCTATGACTGTAGTGAATATGACCCTCCATGAAGGCTTCGGTCTGACAATTTAAAATTAGATAGGTGGCTACTCAAATTTCTTTGGTATTTATTCATGTTAAATCATATGATAATGATGCAACATACTGTTTGATTGAGGAGGGAGATGGTCTCTCTTGGTTGAGAGTTACACATTTTTCAAAATGTCTGCATAAGAATAAGTGTTTCCATGAGAGAAGTAGTTCATTGAGTTAGGAAATTTTGTCATGTCTATCCTTACTATCGAAAATAGTAGTAGTTCATTTAACAATTGCAAATATTAACCAACCACTAGATCGGCAACAATGAAAATGCACCTCATTGTTCAAAATATACTCTTGCAACATATTCTAGTTATTTAAATAAGATCATGTCTTATTACTTCTCAACTTAAATGAAAGTTGCAATGGAGGATGTACCGTAGAATTACTAAGCATTAACTTGAGCATACCTCCTCAAATTTATGTACTTCTTTCAAAAATTGCAATTTTGAAGATATTTTTGTCTTTAATATTTCCTCCTAAATATGGCTAGCCTTATAATCAATTATGCCTTTCTTTGATTCAATTCCTTTAACATGATTAGTTTTTAGATGCCTATACTACATGTAGATTCTATCTCCTATATAATTTTGGAGGCTGAATTCAAGAATATCAATAGGTTAATGAAGTGTTTATTGACATCACTTCCTTCCCATGTTATGATTCTAGAGCTTGATGAGAGGATGCAAGATTTGAAAAGTGAGTTACAAGCTATTAATAGTGCAAAATCTGATGAAACCATAAGAGGAAAGCTATTGATGCAATGAAATGAATGGTGAATTAGAACCTATTTAGTGAGGTCAATTAGAGTGATTTAGATGTCCTTAACCAATATGCTTGCAAATGTGTCATCAATCATTGTCTCAATATATCACTTCTACTATCTCATTTTGAGAGGGCAACTTGAACTGTAGTACACTTGAAGTACTTTACTTATTTCATAGAAGAAAAAAAAAAAAAGATCTACATAACATCGTACCTTTGACCCTTTTCAAGATTTTCAAAAATATATAATGGCACGCAATTCTTTGCTTGCCGATCTAGGTGCTACACTAAGGGGATCTTTAAGGCACATCATTTCTTCTTCACCTTTTGAAGGGGCATACTACTACTATGAGAAAATATCCTTTCAATTATTTTTCATCACATGAGAGGTACATTAGTAATCATAGTTAAACCTAGGTTTTATCTATGTGGTTTGTGTGATGGGAAAAACTAATTTTATGCAATTAGCAATAGAATGAGTAGATAAAATATGCTAAATAAATCAAAAACTTGATTTCTATGGAAATCAACCGAATCAAACATCTCATACTAATTTAAAATAATTAAATTAGATATTATTGTATTTATAACCAAGCTTATACATGAATTTAACCAAAATCTTATTGAAAACTATTGAAATTGGTTGACTTAGTGCATGTACTTATTTAATAACAGTGCAAATCTATCAATGATTGCATGAGAGAATGAGAAATCTTGCAAGAGAGGGGGGGTAAGCTACTTGTGAGACAAAGACGTTTCTAAAATTGTTTAGAAGATAACAGGAAAAGAATTTTGAGGACAAAATTCCTATACGGGGAAGAATGTAACAATCCTCAATTTTGACTTATTTTTTTTTTATAATTATACTAGATTTATTTAAGATAAAAATTAGGAATATAATTCCATGAAAATTTAAATATCAAGGATGTGCCTCCTTTGAAAACTCAAAATTTGGACTTGAGACTATCAAAAATAGAATGTACACATCGATATGATTTTGACGACACTAATTTTGCATGAAATAGAGATCAGGGTAGAAAGATGAAAAAGTTTTATTAATTTAGAAGGGGCCTGAATTGATAATGGCACCCCCACATGCATTTGTTACAACCCTACAAGAGGAAGCACCGTGTGGAGTTGGCTCAACATGTGGCAAGTTAACTCACCAAACATCACTCAGATTTCTCGTGTTAGGTGACCACCCAAAATGATGAAAAATAGGGGATGCTGAAAAAATGGGAAAACCCAGCATCCACCTAACCCTCCCCTTTTTGGATCACTCCATAGGCATGCTTCACTTTGTCCACCAACCTCTCTTACTATAGAGGCAAAAAAACCCCATAAGCCAGACTTCCCCTCTCCTTTATTTAAGGGCACCACATGGAAACCAAAAACCTTCTTTTTTCTTCTTCCCTGGTGATGGTAGAAAGCCCACTGCTTTCTTATTCTTCTTTGGCTCATGCACCCACCAGATCTAACACAATGGCACACACCAATTCCGATCTTTCTCCCATGTTTCCCATTTTCCCTTATTGATCAACTAGCCTTGCAAGCTGGCACGCTAAGGCAGATACCCCATCCTTCTCCGACATTACGCGTAGCAGCCCCATCTTCCTCTCCCCTTCATTTTTCCCCTATTGTTGGTGGGTTATGGGTGGTGACCAAATAAGAGTCACAGCCCTGTGCTCCCCTTTCCACCTCTATCTTCTTTCCGTCACTGGAATGACTAGCCCATTGGGTGGACAATGTGCTAAGTATTGTGTCCCCATCCATCTCTCTCCTCTTACCCTCTTATGCTAGCCGAACCTAACTAGCAAACTCCACTGGTGCCCCTTATCTCCTCCTGCCCCTATTTTCCTTTGACGAGTTAGGCAGGTCGACTCATCCGTGTGACTCACTCTTGTCTCACCCTGGTGAGCTGAGTTGAAATAGTAGGTCCCACTACCCCCTTAAGCTTTGACCCCTTTTTCTACCCAATCTAGGAAGGATTTTACTAATCTTAGACATTCCTCACAATCCTTGTAATGTGATGAACAATGCCCATCTTCCCATTCATTGATTGGAGAAGATCTAATCGTTGATCAGACGTTAGATCGTTTGATCTATGATGATTTGACCTTACTTTATTATCTGAATAGTCCATTGTGATCCTCATGATCCATAGGTCAAGATCCATATGATATATCTTGGATTTGGAGCATTTTGAGATGATCTAGACAGTTTTAATCAATGGTTGAGATCAATCAAGGTAAATAGGTATGAAATTGGATCAAATTCGATGATTTTTATTGTTCAAATGATTCATTGAGATTGTTTCATTAGACTTACTAATTTATTATTTGATTTGAAATGATTAGGTGAACATCGTGGCTAAATTACTATGGATAGTGCAGATTGGGTGCCTTCAAGATGGTTAGTTTATGATTCAGCAACACAGATAGCCAAATATCCTTTAAATTGACCTATGCGAGGTAGGATTATCATCCTAGCCACTTAATTTCCTTGATTTTGTGGTAATTAGCTAAATTCAATTATGATTTATATATAAATGTACCTGATTAGTTGGTTAAATGAGAAATTAACTAAAGTTGTCAGGGTATGAGTATGATCCCTTAGAAATATGTTATGATATGATTGAGGAATGAATTGAAAAGTTATTGGTTGGCCCAATTCATTGTGATTTGGATTATTAGTCAACTAGGCCGGCCCTCAGCTTGAGATCCCTTGACTATGAACCATTGAATTGTATTAAAAAACATTATATTAAGGTATGAAAATATAATGTTTGTTATATAAGGAAGAATCAAACTTAGATAACTTGGATTCTAAGTTAGACCTAGATGTGATATGTATCTAGGTGGTAGGACTGAGGCAGATAGATCTAGAGTGGAGTTCGATTATGATTTGAGAGGTACAGATGAGTGATTCTTTGTCTAAGGTAGGTGATGATAATAAATAATGAGCATGTTTCAATTTTCAATTGTCAAATTTTCTTTCCATCAGCTTAGTATTTATGAATGAATGCCATGCATATATTATTATACCATGGTTCTTATTGAAATACCTATCTTATTTGTATTGATATGTATTTGCATGATTTCAGTGATTATTATTGTTCCACAAATTCATGATTCGACTATGATGAGTCATATTTTATACACGATAGTGAAAATACATGATTTTGGTACGATTTCATTAATGTAAAGCCATTAAATGGTGATTTGATTTACTATTGCATATTGAGGAGTTTGGATTCTCTGTTTTATCACTTGTGTTATCATAAACATGGTTAACGAGGCTTGGTGGCTAGTCCTTGAGAAGCTAACCCCAAGATGAGGGGCAACACTTGGGGATGGCAAGCCAGAAGTGCTCTTAGTTTTCATTATTTCACCAAATGATTATATATCCATTTTATTGACCATGAGATTTGTGATTTTCATGTTTTGTAGATTTATGAAGGTTGTTTTTGCCTAGTGGAGGCTATGGTAAGAGGGATGTAGGGTTGACCACCCACCCTCTGACTTTGGAGATGATTAGACACCCACCCCATAGAAGGGAAAATGCATAGGGAGTCGTATTATGGGTAGTCCACTCTATGTGTCTGTCAGTTCCCCATTCATGACAGAAACTTAGTATCATGTTCTATTGTTGATAGGTAGTGGAAGTTGGTAGACTTGGGAGTTGGTTACCACTACAACATAGCGGTCCATGTATTTCTTGATGATTGATTGAATCATATTGAGTGGTGAGTGTGCTAGGATGGATATTACCTATATACCCACAATGTGATGACATGTGGAGAAGTCATATGAGTACTCATTACCAGAGATTCGAGTGTATGGGACACTTGCAGGACCCATGTGTGACGGTGCCCCTTGTGGATGACGTGCCTATTATTTGAGATATTTCTCGCACATTTAACTCATTGCACTGATGTGATTTTTGACACTTCTTGGACGTGTCTATGAGGGTGCCCTTGTTGATGACTTGCACATTTATTAATATATTCTTTGAGCTTTTTACACTCTGTATTGTAGTGGTTTTGGCACATTATAAGCCTTAGAAGCTCACTTAATTGGGAACATTTTTATATGTGTGATGTGTGGTTGGCTTGATTAGATTGGTTTGATATTGGTATTTTGACAAGCTTGAGAGGCTTTGTTTACTCAGCATGTTTTGTAAACACACATATGGATTGGATGCATTGCCTTGCTTTTAACATTAGTATGAGCTATTACCATCAATTTAATTGGTTTTGAAGCTAATGATACTATACTTAACCACTATTTATTCTCATATTTGATATCATGCTAGAACTGATTTTATGAGGAAGATATTTATTACATGCCCTGAGATTTGATACATGACCATTTCATATTGTGTTAAATATCTATAAATTACTATTATTATTGTCATCACCTACACAAGCATAGGTTGCTGAGGCATTACAACATTTTTGCAATGCCTCATATATATATATATATATATATATATATATATAGAGAGAGAGAGAGAGAGAGAGAGAGAGAGAGAGAGAGAGAGAGAGAGAGTAGGGAAGGCAAGTAGGCAGATAGCAAGTGAGAATGATGGCACCCTTTAAAGATGCATGCAGAAGATCTCATTCATGTAATGAGTTTGTTAAACAACACCATTGAATGTTGTAGATGGACTATTTATGTATGTATATGAATTACACCTTTGTGACTCTGATGTATGACAGTATCATGTTGGATGTGATGGTAATGTATGTAGAGACCTTGGGTAATGTCATTATTCATTTTGATTCTCACTCTACTATTGAGCTATATGGTTTTATCTAAAATTTGTGTATATTATAGATGAGTATGGAGACTGAGTCTACTAGATTGCATATTTATGTTTATTATGTTTATCAAGTGTTTGTCTCATTGCATGCATTAAATGCACTGGTCCAAAACACAAAAGAGACATTATTGGATTTTTTGTCAGAATGGGAATATCATTTCACCATTAAATCTATGATTTTGTAGGTCGCGCAACTCCTGGGGTTTTAAAAAAAGCACTTTTTATTCAAAATTTTCATTTTTAGTCAATTTTAAATTTGAAAATTTTAACTTAGGATCCCAACTTTTAAAAAATTGGTATTTATATGTCATATAAAACTTGAGGTGTTTACAATTTCCCATGAAGGCTATTTTTTTTTTACTGTATGGGGGAGAGAGAGAGAGAGAGAGAGAGCGATTAGGGGAGGGGGGGACTAGCTACCCACTATCACTGGGGAAGGTTGGATTTTTTGACCTTGTAAGACCTAGAGAGAGAGAGAGAGAGAGCTCTAAGGTAGTGGGTGGGATTGATAAAAAAAAATGGAAAAATAGGGGATGGTAGGTTTTCTAAATAAAATTTTAAGAAGGTTCAAAGAATTGTCTTAAAAAATGGTGTAAAAATGATGTTTTTTAAGATGCTTAGTGGGAATCATCATAAAATTGCTGTTAAAAATGACATTTTTTAAGGTGGTTACTAAGAACGATCTTTAAAAATCCATGTTAGAAATGTTGTTCTATAAGACAGTGCTTACCAACCATCTTAAAAAAGTGCCTTATTATTTCAAGGTAACAATTCTTTTTTACAACCAAACAATGTCATTTTATGGATCAGCTTGGAATCTAGCATAGGTACATATTGAAAATTAAATGTTAGGTCTACTTATGGTAAGATAAAGGAGGGAAGCAACCATATATCTATAGATTTTAATGTCTACATACACTTACCATTCTCATCTTTGTCCAATTTGATTGTTGGGTTTGTGAGAGTTTGATTTGTTTTACCTTGTGCATCTTGAACTTCTTTGGTAGATCTCTCACATACCAAGCCTTATTAATGAATGCACTTTCTTTGGTTTTTTTTATTTGCAGTCCTAGGAAGTAGTAAAGTTCTCTCATCATATCTATTACAAACCCATAAAAAAATTCTTAGCACATTACCACATAATTAGCATTAAGGATCATATCATTTACATAGATTTGGACCACAAGTGGTTAGTTCTAATATTACATACAACCGCAGGAATCAATGTAGTAATTTGAATGCAAGAGAAGTTGATCCCACAAGGAATCTCATAGATTTGGATATTGATTGAATTTTATTTTAATTATTTGCCTAGCCAAAGAGAGATTGAATTTTGGTTAAACTAGGAAAATAAACAACATGGAATTGGAAACATGCATAAAATTAGAAACTTGAATTGGAGGAAACTTTCTAAAATAAAGATCTTTAGTGGAATTAGAAAATTTTCTAACTAACATGCGTTCAATGGATGAGACTAATGCAAAACTAGGTTGAATGGATATAGGAAACTGTACTTAAGGAAACTTGTTAAAATTTAAACTTTCCTAAACTAATACTTTCCCAATCCTGAAGCTTTCTAAAATTAAAGCATTCTAAAACTAAGGAAGCTTTCTAAAACTAGACTAAAATGCAAATAATAAACAAGTATTACTAACTTATCATGAAACAAAGAAACAACTAACCAACTCAAAGGAAAATCACCCAATCATCATGCGCATGAGCATGGAGTTGTGCACATGGTGTGCATGGAGATAGATTATGGCTAAAATGCATGCAAGACAAGCTACTAACATGTGATCAAACCAAAATAGTAACTAAACTATCTAAAATTCTAAATGGGGTCCTAAGGAATCAAGCAAATAAGTTGTATGGGCTTGAGGAATCATGCATTAATCATGAAATGTAAAATTCTAGAAATATGGTGCTCATGAAACTTAAAATAAACAAGGCATAGACTGAGACTTGGTGGATGTGATTATAACACTCAAGATTGGAAGTAGTTTAATTCTAGAATCAAACAATAACAATGCTCATTCAGGAAGTTCATTCATTGAATTGGAAATTACATAAAAATGATGTGCATATACATGGAGAACAAAGCTGAAAATTGTGCACTTTTCTAATGCCTAGAACTTGATTCAAATAAAATCTTAGACACTCTCCAGAAATCTCAAACTAATCTCAGATAATATTCATGTGAAACCCAAGAGGGAAATCAAGAGAGTAAGAGCATGAAGATGGCAAAGAAAGCAATAAGAACTAGATCTAAATCTAAGAGAGAAACAATGAAAAGATGAAAGGGAAACAATAAGATTCAAAGATACTGTTCTATTGGCTTTCACTACTAGAGAAAAGATAACTTTGATCTTGAAAAATTAAGCAATAAAAGTAAGAGAAGTGGAAGCAAATAAAGAGGAAACAAAGAGAAACTATGTGTATGGAAGTAAGGCAAAGAGATAAAGAAGGGAAGCATTGAAGTAAAGCAAACAAGCAAGGAAACAAATAAAATTACTAATCTAAAATTTAAGTTCAAAACCAAAAGAACAAAACAATGAGGTGTAGAAGACAAGGAAAGTCAGCCAAGATGTTGAAGTCCAGAGCTCTAAGAATTCCTCCAAGTTGACATTCTTAAGGAGCAAGAAGCAACTCCCCTACTTGAATTGTGAATGGAATTCCATGGGGGGGTTAAATAAAGTTTTTACTTTCCAATTTGATAAGATCTTATCCTAGGAAAAATTAGAACTAGAAGTCTAGGTAGAAAAGGTAGGTTGTTGAATGGAGATAAAATATTAGAAAGTAAGGTGAGGTGGACTTTCTAAATACGAGCAAAGGGAAGCCAGAGGAGCCATTTTCAAGGGATTAGAAATGGAATCCCTTTCCTTAAAGTATATCACATTTTGTGATTGAAGCAAAGTGGAAAAAGATACAAAGGTAGGAAAGAGATAAGAAGGTGAGGTAGTTGAGTGAGGAAAGGAATCAGAAGTTGGAGTCGGTGGAGTGGATGTATATAGAAAGGGGAGGCTCCGCTTTTATCACTTTTCAAGGAGGGTGGAGTCAAAATCCTTCCCTTCTAAGTATGTGATATGATGGGTAGGAAAGAGAGAGAAAAAGAGGATAAAAGGAGAGGGAAAGATAAGGAAATTAGACTTGGTTTCTCTCTTGATTGGTCCACCTATGCATGCAAATCTTACCATGTTCATTATCACTCAAATTCTTTTCTAATTATCCCTTGAAATTTAGTATTTAGTATAGGACAATTGATTCTAAATGTCCTTCAATCGTGTTGCTCCATGTGGCATGGTTCTCATA
Source organism: Warburgia ugandensis (assembly GCA_035236585.1). Taxonomy (NCBI): domain Eukaryota; kingdom Viridiplantae; phylum Streptophyta; class Magnoliopsida; order Canellales; family Canellaceae; genus Warburgia; species Warburgia ugandensis. Next base: position 27,989,769 of record CP141132.1, on the reverse strand, counting down.
TGGCTTGGTGGCTCACTTTGATGGTGCATTGCTTGATGACTAGAGTAGCTAACTTTGATGGCTTGAGTGGCTAAGTACCTTGTCTTCAAGGCTTGGCTTACTTAGGTTTACTTGATAGACTAGGAAACTTCATGCATGGCTCCAATTCTCATGCAAAAGTAATGGAATTTTATGGCTTTTTTGCATGGGCTATTTTAGTCACCTTTGGTTCTTCCCATTGCCTTATTGCTTACCTTAAGATGATCTTGAACCTTGATTGAGATATATAATGATGAAATTTAGGTCTTTGGCCTTCTTTTGATTTCGATTTTCAAATCTTATCTTACTTGGTCTCGGCTATTTGATCATCTTGTCAACACGTAAAAGCCTTAATTAAATCTAAAAAACTTATGATGATTCACATACTTACGTCAGATTAGTTCATGAACTTACAAAATATCAAACTTTTGAATTACTAGGTCAGAAATGCATGTGTTATAAAATTTTGGAAAAATCTTAGAATAATGCCTATAATTGATAACACATGGGTTATTAATTGGGTATTTTCCATACAAAATTGAACACATCACATCCCCTAACTAGAATTTCGCTAGTCCAAAGCAAAACATGCCAAAAAATCATGAAAACAAAATTGATTCTTTTTTCATAGATACTCACTATTGCATTTAGTATGTGCAACAAGCCCTTAAACTTGCATGTTATCCTTAGTGGATGAGTTAAGCCTCATGATGGCTTGCTGTAAATATACCCACAAAATTCCATAAGGCTAAATTGTTAATTTTTCTCATAGAATAGTCAACCATTAGCACTCTACCATATTTAATACTTAATAAAGATAAATGAGAAATTCTACAAGTTATTCGCATACCAAAGTTATGTTGGTATAGTTATATCTCGATGTGTAGTGCGTATATAGCTACATAAGTTAGGACTTCTAAATAGATATGCTTATACTCTATTAGAATGATGTTTTGACCTCAAATTCACATTGGTGTATACTCAAAAATAGATCTCTCAAAGAAAGGAGTCAACTAAAATTTAGTCACTATGTGACTGAATACAACAACACTGATGGTTCACATAATCTTACGAGTACAAATGTCACGACCCGAGTTTTTATATGATGCAATTTTGATAAAAGGCGAGATCTCTTATTTTATAAGTATGAGATGCATGAAAATCTTTTTCTTTTCGAAAACAACCTTTTATGGTGCGCCCTACAGTTTTCCGCCTTTTCTCTCTTTTGCGGGCACGTCCTTGGATGCCCCCATTTGGTTTTTCAAACGGAAGTCAACATGGGACGTTCCGACTGGAATGTCCCGCTCGGTGGGGAACCGGGGCATCCTCAGGACACCTTGGTTTGACCCCTGTCGAACCAGTGCGACCTAGGGGACGTCCCTGGGTCCTTGGTGGCTTTCCTGGGCTCTGTTTTGCATGGTTTTTCATGCAAAAACCTAGGAAAATCATTCCTGGAACTATGGTGGAGATGGGTTTTGAGCGATCTCGGACGTACCTGGCTCATTGCTGGGTTTTTCTCCTTGTTTTTGCCTCTAGGTCACTGCTCCACGATTGGTTTTTCTTCAACGTTTTGGGCTGCGATTAGAGGCGCCCAAGAGCTCTATTTATAGAGCTAATAGAGGGTTCTAGAGGGGGCTCTCACCGCCTTTGAATGGCAGTGGAGAAACCTCCAGAATGGCAGTGATTTCTCCTCCAATCACCACCGTTCTGGAACCCTCTAGAGGTTGAAGATGAAGGGGTGCCCGTATCAAAACGGGCCCCTGTGTTTTGCAGGTTAAACCGTTTTTGCAAAATTTATAGTTTTGCCCCTGAACTTCAAAGGGCCATATCTTGCTCATTTTAACTCCGTTTTGGGTGATTTTGGTCTCGTTGGATTCCTTTTTCTGAGACGCATCTAATGGAACCACTTTTAGGAACAAATTTCTGGGTTCAGTCAAGGTGAATAGTGAAATGACTAAAATGCCCTTTTCTTTAAAAACTGAACTTTTCATTGCTAAACTTGGAATTTCAATATTACAAAATTGGAGTCATTACATTCTTACCCCCTTAGGGGAATTTCTCCCCCGAAATTCTACTATATACAGTCAAAAGATCTCGGGGTACTTTTTTCGCATTTCTGACTCCGGTTCCCAAGTCTCTTCTTCCATGTGCGCATTTCTCCACAAAACTTTGACTAAGGGTATGTCCTTGTTCCATAGCTTCTTATTCTTATGATCCCGAATCTCAACTGGTCTTGTCTCTAGCTTGAGATCCACCGTCAACTCTATGGGTACCTGGTCGATGACATGAGTGGGGTCAGGCACGTACCTCCTTAGCATAGATACATGGAATATGTTATGCACTTCGGATAGCTGAGGGGGTAGTGCGATCCTGTAGGCCACTTTTCCCACTTTCTCCAGGATTTCAAAAGGTCCTATGTAACGTGGACTAAGCTTGCCTTTAATACCGAACCTCATAACACCTTTAGTGGGAGATATCTTCAGGTAAACGTGCTCTCCTATGTCGAATTCCAATGGTCTCCTCCATCGATCAACATAGCTCTTTTGGCGGCTTTGAGCTGTGAGGAGGCAGCTTCTTATGAGTTTGACCTTCTCGGCACATTGCTCTACCAGCTCGGACTAGAGCACCCTGGACTCTCCAACTTCACTCCAACTGGTGGATGATCGACAGGGTCTCCCATAGAGCGCCTCGTATGGAGCCATGCCAATGCTTGACTGAAAGCTATTGTTGTACGCAAACTCGACTAGAGGTAGGTTTTCATCCCAGCTTTGCTTCCAATCAAGGGCACAAGTTCGCAACATATCTTCAACTATCTGGATTGTGCACTCTGACTATTCATCGGTCTGTGGATGGAAGGCTGTGCTATAGTTTAAGGAAGATCCTAAGGATTTTTGGACAGACTTCCAGAGTTGCAAAGTGAAGCGGCTATCCCTATCTGAAGTGATACTAAGGGGTATACCATGTAGACTTACTATCTCTTTGATGTATAGCTGAGATAGGCTGTCAGTGGATTGGGTATGATGTATAGAAGGAAATGGGCTGTCTTAGTTAATCTATCAACAATTACCCAGATCATGTCATGACCCTTAGAGGTCTTGGGTAGCCCTACGATGAAGTCTGTTGTAATATGGTCTCATTTCCATTCGAGTAACTCAAGGGGTTGTAACAATCCCACATGTCTTTGATGTTCAGCCTTTACTTGTTGACATGTTAAACACTTTGCCACAAATTCCCCTATGTCTCTTTTCATACCATCCCACCAATATTGTTTCTTTAAGTCTTGATACATCTTAGTCCCTCTGGGTGTATAGTATACTTAGACTGATGAGCCTCTTTTAAGATTTCTTGTCTTAACTCTTCATTAGCTGGTACCACTAATCTTCCTTTCATGTAAACGCTACCATCTTCCCTTTTTGTAAACCCTGGTTTTCCTATGAAAGCTTGTATATCTGGATCTCCTTTCTGTTCTTGCTTAACCTTCTCATTAATAGCCGACTTTATTGTTAGACCTGCCATAATGATCTTGTGCTTATTTATGTCTGGTTTCCATGTGATTACTTCTTGTAATAGCTTCCATCTCTTAGTTAATAATCTTGCACACATCCCTTGGGTTTTTCTACTTAATGCATCAGCTACCACATTAGCTTTTCCAGGGTGATAATGAATGGAGAAGTCATAGTCCTTTAAGTATTCCATCCATCTTCTTTGTCGCATGTTTAAGTCTTGTTGGGAAAAGATATATTTAAGACTCTTATGATCTGTAAACACTTCAAACATTTCCCCATATAAATAATGTCTCCATATTCGCAAGGCAAAGACTATGGCCGCTAATTCCAAGTCATGGGTTGGGTAATTGACTTCATGCTTCTTGAGCTGCTGAGAAGCACAAGCAATCACCTTCCCATGTTGCATAAGTACGCAGCCTAGTCTTTGTTGCGAGGCATCGCTGTATATCTCAAATCTGCCACTTCCTGAAGGTAGGGTAAGGACAGGTGCGGTAGTCAACCTTCTTTTTAGTTCTTGGAAGCTTTCCTCACATCTATCAGTCCATTCAAATCTTGTGTCTTTCCTGGTCAGCTTAGTTAGAGGTAAAGCCATTTGTGAAAAACCTTCGATGAATCTCCTGTAATATCTGGCAAGTCCTAAGAAGCTTCTTATTTCTGTGACTGTCTTAGGTCTTTCCCAGTTCTGTACTGATTCAACCTTAGTGGGGTCAACTGCTATGCCATCTTGAGAAATAATGTGTCCTAAGAAATTAACCTTTTCCAGCCAAAACTCACACTTACTGAATTTTGCATATAGCTTGTGTGCTCGTAGGGTGCTTAATGTTATCCTTAGATGTTCCATATGGTCTTCAGGAGTTTCAGAATATATTAAGATATCATCCACAAACACTATGATGAATTTATCTAAGTACTCCTTGAACACCCTATTCATGAGGTCCATAAACGCGGCTAGAGCATTAGTTAAACCAAAGGACATTACTCTGAATTCATAATGGCTGTATCAAGTCCTGAAGGCTGTCTTGGGGATATCTTCTTCTCTAACTCGAAGTTGATGGTACCCTGATCGTAGATCAATCTTAGAGAAGACTCTAGCTGATTGAAGTTGATCGAAAAGATCATCAATTTGGGGAAGAGGGTACTTATTTTTAATGGTGACCCTATTCAGCATCCGATAGTCTACGCACAATCTCATGGAGCCATCCTTTTTCTTAACAAAAAGGACTGGAGCTCCCCACGGAGATACGCTAGGTCATATGAACCCTTTGTCAAGTAGTTCCTGTAACTGGGTCTTCAGTTCTCTTAGTTCTGCAGGAGCCATTCGGTAAGGAGCTTTGGAAATGGGGGAAGTACCGGGTATAAGGTCAATGATGAACTCAATTTCCCTTGGTGGAGGTAGACCTGGTAAGTCCTCAGGGAATACGTCAGGAAATTCTTGGACCACCTCGACATCCTCAAGCTTTGGTTGGGGATTCTCGACGGATTCAATCTTGGCTAAGAAGAAGGGGCATGCTTGAGCAATGTGTTTAAGTGCTTTCATGGAAAAAATAACACACACTCCAGAATAATCCTTTCTTCCTTGGAGGGTGAATGTGTCTCCATTAGGTAGGGTAAAAGTGACACGTTTCTGGCGGCAATCAACAAAGGCTTGATGAAAGGCTAGCCAGTCCATACCTAGGATGATGTCGAAGTCATTCATATCTAAGTGGATAAGGTTGGCATGTAACAAATGGTCCTTAATCAAAATGGGGACATCTTGGAGATAAGAATAGGTGGGAAGTGCCTGGCCTATAGGAGTCATGACTTCTAGAGTGAAGTCTAGGTCCTGTGGTATAATGTCCAAGGATGATGCAAATTCTCGGGATATGAAAGAATGAGTGGAGCCTGTATCAAATAGAACATTAGCAGGTGTATCATAGATAAAAAGAATACCTTCAATGACTGCATTTGATGCTTGGGCTTGACTGGAAGTGAGGGCAGAGACATGTCCTTGGCTTTTTGGAACTTGATCTTCTTTACGCTCTTGTACTTTCCTTTTTGGACAGTTACTAGAAAAATGTCCTAATTCTCCACAACTATAGCATGTGATGTTGAAAGTGGGACATGGTTTTCCTGGATGGATTCTGTTACACCTAGGGCATGCCTTCCAGTCTGGTCTTCTTCCTTTGTTTTCAAAAGGCTTCTTGAAAGGTGGCCTAGGTCCAGATGATTGAAAGGGTCTCTTTCCTTTGTTCTTCATGGTGTTGATGTTCTTAGTTTCTCTTATTGCCTGGTTCCTTTGATAATCTTTTTCATATAGGGAGGCCATCTCTACGGATTTGGCTACTGTGGAAGGTTGGAAACCTAGAACTCTGTTCCTGAGTCCTGGGTTGAGTCCATCTACAAATCTTTTGGCCGCATCTTCCTCATCAGCACAAGCACGGGGTACAAATCTTCGAAGGTTGATGAATCTACTTTCATACTGTTGGACGGTCATATTTCCTTGTTCTAAGTCCATAAATTCCTTTTCCTTCTGTTTCCTTATATGTTTAGGATAATATTTGTCATTAAAGACCTTTTTAAACTCTTCCCATCCTATTATTTCTTGCTGATCAAAATAAGTTCTTTCTGCTATTTCCCACCAAAAAGTAGCCTCTCCTCTAAACACAAATGTGGCCATGGGTACTTTTCTTTCTTCAGCTATGTTCATGGGCTTAAATATCTTTTCAATATCAATTAACCATTTTTCAGCTATAGATGCTTCATCTTCTCCTGTGAATGAGGGAGCTAGTTTCTGAAACCTTTCTAACTGAACCTCAGTTCTATCTATTGCTTTATCAGGGGAAGGATCTCGGGGGGTAGGAGTTTGGCTTTGACTATTCATTTATTGTCCCATGTTCTGTAAGAATTGTTGGAATAACTCAGCCATCCCGTTGCTCGACCCAGTGGAGTCCACTGGTGGGGCTTCAGGTCTTGGAGCATTGCTTCCCTTCTTCCTAGGCATATGTAATCACAAGGCAATTCACCAAATCTCCGTTTTGTGTTATCCTATTACCCCTTACTCTTTCATGGATGAAACTTGATTATAAGTTATTCTCCTTATAACTGGGCTGTGAGTAATGTTAAACCGTGTTCTGATACCAACTGTCACGACCCGGGTTTTTATATGATGCAATTTTGATAAAAGACGAGATCTATTGTTTTATAAGTATGAGATGCATGAAAATCTTTTTCTTTTGGAAAAAACTCTTTCATAACAACCCCGAGTGTCAAAACACATTCTCAATTTATTTAGCCATGGCAAAGTTTAAATTAATATTATTCCCAAGAAAGTGTTAGTCACAAATTTGACTATTAGAGAGTAACTACAATCAAGTAACATTGAAAGATAAGATAGGGGTTTACTTGTACTTAGTCTGTGTCTCCTAGTACAAACGTTCCTTGCCCTTAAGTATTTACTTTGTATCTAAAAAATGTTGAGGATTGGGTGAGTATATACTATACTCAGTAGGAGCCTATCACTACTAGTTTTATAATGCATGAGATGTTTTAAAATCATATGCTCATTCAAAACATGTGCATGTTTAAATACTCAAGCTCAATATCAGTATAAGAATCCGTTATCAAACTAAAATACTAATGACTTAAAGGATCACATGATCCAAAATTGAAAGTATCATATACATATATATGATAACATCATGATATGCAATAGATGCTTCATGGAGTCCAACTCATGGATCTCTAGTATGGTATGGTCGACCAACCTCATATCATGCCATATGCAATGCACATAAATCATCAAACCATAGGGTCCACTATGCCCACGACCTCCTCGCCGTGTGGTCCCCGGGTACCTGAGGACACTCGGTCATAGCCTCCACGGGGCCTATGACACGTCGACCCAGTGCCGTGACACCAGTGGTAGCCCCCTGTATCACATGCAGTCGACGTAGGGACTTGCCTCTTTTTGGGCGTGGTACCCATCCACCTAATAGTGGTAGAGGCCGGGTGGCCAACCCAGACCCCTCGACATAGCACCCACGGGCTTACTTGCCCAAATCATAGAAGATTAAATAAGGCAAAACCTCTTTTTAAAACCTGTCCTCTTTGGGTCCCTCACAATTGCTTGGCCGTCGGCACTCCAGTGTCTTTTGGCAACCCTCAAGGACATGCAATCTTTGCAAGTACTTAAATCATGCAATGTATGCACTTGTTTGCGAAACATATATGTGCATAATGTATATGCAACCATTCACAAAACATGGCTATGTACAAAGAATTTATCATGCATGCTGAACTAAGTCATGCAAATCGAGTCATATATTTAAAACATATGTTCTCAAAACAATAATAGTTCTTTTAAAAGAATCTAATAGTGATAGAGCACCTACGTAGCTAGGTCGCGCTAACCCTTTTGTCCTCGGACACTCCTGATCATGGTTTGGGGAATCAAGGTTAGTTTGGCCTATCTTTTATAGGTTTTAGAGTAATTGGTCTTTTTATTTAGCCATTAGGGGTCCATCCCTATGCCTATGGGTGTCCAAAGGTCCTAATTGGGCCTTGGTATCCTCAATTTTCCAACGTTCTAGTGGCCACGCGCCACCATCCTATTCTAAGGGTCATGCCCACCTTTTATTGGGCCTTGATTAGGGATTTTATAGTTTGGATGTGTCCACGTCGTCGACAGGGACACAATGCCTTTTGCGGCACCTCAATCGGAGCTCTAGATCTCAAGTTATAAGCATTTTAGTGTCGTACGTACATAGGAGTCTTAAAAATAAAAAGACAGAATGCTAGGGCGTTGTGCGTCTGCGACGTGCGCCCCAGCTTCCTTAAGGAACCAAAAAATGATGAGCTGCTAGCGCGCTGCGCATCTACGGCATGAACCTTAGCGGGCGCGTCTACAGACACGCCGAGTTTTTCCGCCTTTTCTCTCTTTTGCGGGACGCGCCTGTTTGGTTTTTCAAACGGAAGTCGACGTGGGACGTTCCGACTGGAACGTCCCGCTCGTTGGGGAACCGGGGTGTCCTCAGGACACCTTGGTTCAACCCCTGTCAAACCAATGTGACCCAGGGGACGTCCCTGGGTCCTTGGTGGGTCTCCTAGGCTCTGTTTTGCATGGTTTTTCATGCAAAAACCTAGGGAAATCATTCCTGGAACTATGGTGGAGATGGGTTGTGAGCGATCTCGGACGTACCTGGCTCGTTGCTGGGTTTTTCTCCTTGTTTTCCCGTTTAGGTCACTGCTCCACGACTGGTTTTTCTTCAATGTTTTGGACTGCCATTAGAGGCGCCCAAGAGCTCTATTTATAGAGCTAAGAGAGGGTTTTGGAGGGGGCTCTCACCGCCTTTGAATGGCGGTGGAGAAACCTCCAGAATGGCGGTGATTTCTTCTCCAATCTCTGCCATTCTAGAACCCTCTAGAGGTTGAAGATGAAGGGGTGCCCGTATCAAAACAGGCCCCTGTGTATTGCAGGTTAAACCTTTTTGTAAAATTTACAATTTTGCCCCTTAACTTCAAAGGGCCATATCTTGCTCATTTTAACTCTGTTTTGGGTGATTTTGGTCTCGTTGGATTCCTTTTTCTGAGATGCATCAATGGAATCATTTTTGGGACCAAATTTCTGGGTTCAGTCAAGGTGAATAGTGAAATGACTAAAATGCCCTTTTCTTTAAAAACTGAACTTTTCATTGCTAAACTTGGAATTTCAATATTACAAAATTGGAGTCATTACAAAAAATGAGATAAATAATTATCATCCCTAAGCATGGATGCCATTACTAAGACAAATATAAATATTTTACCTTAATTCCTTTCTATTTATATCCTTATTAATGCTATCATCCACCTTAAGATCATTAGGTCTTTGGATAAGACGATACGTAGCCTTGGACATGCTTCTAAAAAGGCTATTAAGGATTCAAATTTTCAAATATTAGTAAAGGACTTCAATAAATGTTAAAAAATTTCCTTTTCTTTGTACTGAAGTGATTATCTTTTGTATTTTTCCTTCCTCTTCATTTTTGTTTTTCTTGATATTATTATTTTTTAAAAATTTTATTTGTAGTTCTTTTTTTCTTTGAGGGAAAGACTTTTCTATGTAAACACTTTAATATTTTTCACTTCTTAATTTTTTGTCATTTTTCTACTTTTTCCATCTCTACTCATTTTTTGAAAAATAGGTAATGGATATTTAACTAGGGTTTTTAGGATAAAGTAGATGTGTTTTAAAAAGAAAAGGTCTAACTAGTAGTGTACATTACTAGGTAGCCTTTATGTCTCTAAGCTATAACAAGGAAGGGCTATCTTATTTCCTAGGTTTCTTAAAAGCCTATTTGATTTAATAAATGTTTAGGAAACTAAGTTAGTACTTCTATTGTAATTCTTGGCAGTTAACCAAAACAAATATACTAGGATCTTTCTAAGTAATGCATGCTAATGAAATTATGGAATTACATATAATCCTCAGAAAGATGTTAGTCTCTAATACTCACTTAGGTATATAAGTCTTCACTGATTCTCCTCATGGTCTCTAAGTCATACCATTTATTAGTCTAGACTATGTACAGTGTGTAAGTATATTTGAAGATTTGACTTTCATAAAACACTTTAGGATATGAATAAAATGTAGAATTAATCATATGTATTTCTATTAAGAAGTCGAAGTAGGAGAAATATTAAATTTCCAAAGATCCAATTCTCATCACATTAATGGAACTTTGACTTGAAAAAACTTTGGAAACTCAGAAAAAGAAAAAAAAATTCTTCAAAATTCAAGAAAACTTAGAAATTTGATCCATATCTACATCACCCAACCTAAGCTAAACATTATCCCCAACATTTTGAAACATAGGACTCCTATATGATAAATGGATAATGTAGAAAACTGAGACTCTTTAAAAACCATGGGTTGCCACCTAGCGAGCACTAAGTTAGTCTTGAGCTAGACATATAATGCCATGGTGAATGAAAATTTAATGATGAAATAGGGAACATGCTAAAGTGGGTCATGATAGGCTAGTTCATCTAGAAAGATTTCTTCTATGTAAGGGTTGACCAACTTTAGATAGGATTTCAGCCTTTGCCCATTGACTTTGGAAATCTCTCCATCCTTTTCTTTCTCAACGACCACATGAGGATAAACATTACATACTATGTAAGCCCCAGTCCATAAAGATCAAGATTTTCCTAGGAATATATATAATATAGAATTATACAAATGGACATTTTGTCCTAGAGTGAAGGACATTTGCAGGATATGTCTATCACGATTGCTTTTCAAGCGATCTTTGTATATCTTGGCTGACTCATTGAGTTGGAGTTTCCTATTGGTCCCAGTAGTATCTAGGTCAAATTTGAGTTTTTTAATGGCCTAATATGCTCTATGCTCAAGTTCTAATTGGAGGTGGTAATATGCCTATAGGGGTTTTAAATGCAGTATGATAGCCCCATAAAGTATAACTAAGTCTTAATGGCCAGTCTTTCCTATTTGGATTGACTATCTTGTCTAAGATTCACTTTATCTCCCTATTTGATACTTCTACCCATCTACTAGTCTTAGGATGATGAAGGGTAGCAATCTTAAAATACTTTACTGCAAAAGTGTTTACCCCATCACTTGTTATGGTCCTAGGGCTACCAAAGCACACAAATATATATTCTTTTAAGAACTTGACCACCACCTTGTGGTCATTGGTCTTGCATGGGATAGCTTCTACCCATTTGGACACATAGTCCACTCCCACAAGGATGTACAAATAACTATAAATGTTTAGAAAAGGTCCAAAAAAATCAATGCCCCAAACATCAAAAGGCTTAATGATAAGAATGGGGTTTAAGGGTATCATATATCTTTTTCCTATGTTCCCTAACTATTGTCATCTAGCACATGCTATGCAGTATGCATGTGAATCCTTAAAATGGTAGGCCAATAAAAACCACATTCCAAAATCTTTATAGCTATTTTCTAAAATGAAAATGGCCCCCACATGGTTACTATGTTCATTATCAGGTATGCATCTCCTAATGACCTCATTAGGATAGTACTTAAACAAGTACGAATTGTCCCATGTGAAGTGTATGACCTTAGCAATGAATCATTTTCTATCTTGTTTTGACCAGTGATTAGGCAACCTATGACACGATAATTGACTTTGTCTTTGTTCCAAGGTAACTAGGAAACATGCAACAATTGTTCTTCTCAAATATTTTTGTTATAGGCACATTTTTGCTAGTAGACATCACAACTAATATAGAAAAATGATTGGCTACAATAATTTTGAAACCTTTCTTGTCCTAAATTTCTAAATCAAATTCCTATAAAAAAGTATCTATTAGATTAGCCTAAGTTTAGCATCCTTCTTAGAAACAAGGTATTTCAAATATACATGGTCCAAATAAACATTGACCTTAGATCTTAGCAAGTGAGGTCTAAACTTATCCAGTGTAAATATAACTACCAACAACTCTTTATCTGTAGTGGAATAATTGACTTGAGCAACATTTGAGGGTCTTTCTAGCATAATATATAACATGGGGGATTTTATCAATACATTGCACCAACACAGTCCCAATCATATAATCTGAAGCATCATACATTATTTCAAATTGTACACTCCAATCTGACCATTGAACAATAGGTGTAGAAGTTAATTCAACCTTTAGAGGCTCAAATGCTTTCATAGAATGATCATCAAAGTCAAAATTTGCCTCCTTTATAAGTAAATTACAAAGGGGCTTGGTAATTTTATTGAAGTCCTTCATAAATCATCTATAAAAACTAGCATGGCCTAAAAATGAGTGGATTTCCTTCATCATCCTAGGAGGAGGAAGGTTAGAGATTAAAATTACTTTGACTCTGGCTACTTCTATGCCATTGTGTGATCTGATGTGACTTAAAACAATGTCATTTTGTACCATGAAATGACATTTCTCCTAGTTTAACACTTAGTTCTTTTCTTGACACCTAGTAAGGACAAGTTTTAAATGGTACAAGCATTCATCAAATGAAGAACCAAACATTGAGCAATCATTCACAAATGCTTTTAAAAATTGCTCCCCCATATAAAAAATATGCTCACCATACACCTTTGAAAAGTAGTTAGAGCATTACAAAGTCCAAAAGACATACGACGATAGGAAAATGTCCCAAAAGGGTAGGTGAAGGTAGACTGCTCCTGGTCCTCAAGTGTTATGGGGATTTGCTTATAGCCAAAGTGACCATTAAGAAAGCAACAACTACTATGACTAGCTAACCTTTCTAGCATTTGGTCAATAAATGGAAGAGGACAGTGGTCTTTCCTCATGACGAAGTTCAATTTTTGGCAATTTATACAAACTCTCCATTTGGTGGCCATGCAAGTGAGGACTAACTCATTATCTTCATTTGGATTATCCTGACTTTGGACTTCTTGGGGACAACCTGAATTAGGCTAACGTAAGTGCTGTCAGATATATGATAGATGACATCAACATCTAGGAGTTTAAGTACCTCTTCTCTCACAAGCTCTTTTGTATTAAGGTTTAGTGTCCTCAGTGTTTCCATAGATTCTATTTTAGGTAAATTTTATGCATACACATAGCATGGCTAATCCCTTTGATGTTGGCTATGGTCCATCCTAAAGTGATCTTGGGTTCCCTAAGAACATCAAGAAGCTTACCTTCCTAATCTTGATCTAGATTTGCTGATATGATTACAGGTAAGGTTTCATCTAGTCCTAAGTAAGAACATTTTAGTTGATAAAGTAAAGGCTTAAGGACCAATGTGGGTGGTTTTTCTACCAAAGGTACAGGGACAGAATTGGAAGGAGGTAAAGGTTCCAACAGAGGTCCCCATTTGGAAGTATCCATTATAGGTGCAGCATCCAAAATATTATTTACCTCATTGATCTATGTGTATATATCAAAATCATAGCTAAAGTGTACTATACATGCCTCAAGTTTGTTTAAGATAGATGATGGTGGATTAGCATCTTGAAGTAGATCCTCAATTAAATTTACTACACAAGATTCATCTAAGTCTAAATGCTAATGATCGACATTACATGACTTTCATATTGCTAAGAATGGATATCCAAGAATTATTGAGATCTGACTGCTTGAATCTAACACATGCTGGGTATCTAGGACAATAAAATATGTATGAAGTAAAATTGGTCCACTTATATTAGAACATCTTCAACCATGCCATGTAGAATCTTTACTGATCTATCTGCTAACTATAATGTGGTATTGTTTGGTTTAAGGTCACCAAGCCAAAGTTGCTCATAGACAAAAGATGATAATAGGTTTACATCCCAAAATCAAGTGGTGCCCTATCAATGGTTTATCAATGGTATGATTTCCAATAACACAAGAAAAGGTAGGACAACTTGGATTTCTAAACTTAGGAGGGTTCTATTGTTGTATCAAAGAGCTCACCTGCTCTATGAGGAAGGCTTTCTTTTGTACACTATGCTTATGTTTTTGTGTGTAGAGTTCTTTAAGAAATTTGGCATAAGTAGGAATGTCTTTAATAGCATTGAGTAATGGGATATTTATTTATACATTCTTGAACAAATCCATTATCTTAGTGAAATTAGTTCCTTTTTTAGCCTTATTTGAAAATTGAGGGAATGAGTCTTTAAGCACATAAGGAGCCTCCACTATAGGTTCAAATGGAGGGGTAGGTTTTGGTCTTTTCTCTTTCTCCTATGTTTTAGCTAGTTCATTCTACTCTATAGTTTCCTTAGTCTACCCAATCTTATTATCTATTTCACAGCCACTCCTAAGGGTCATTATGCACTTTGCTTGCTCATGTGTTCTAATTGAACTTGACCTTATTTCAAACTAACCATTAAGGTTTGGAATTGGCTGACTAGGAAACTGTCCTTTTCCTCTATGATTCAATGGAGTATAAAACTAACTCATTTGCATTTGTAATTTTGCAATAGCTTAGGAATTTCCAGTTGATCTCTATCTACTCTCATTCTAGATATTGTGTAAGGCCTTATTTATCTCCTCTTATTTCTTAGGGAGCAACTCTCTATTGTCCTCAACTAATGGTTTCTTTAGATGTTGAGGAAGTTGAAAACCAGGTGGATGTAGGGGCACTTAAGCTTTAAGAAAGTTTTGTGTAGGGGGTTCATTGATGAACCTCCTTGGAAATTGTTTTTTGACCATTACAAGTTGGGATTCCTATCCCATTCTAGATTATAAGTCTCAGTGTATGGATTATTGCTAGGAACTTTATATGCATTAAGAGCATTTGCTTATTCTAAATGGTGTTCAATGTACACACTACTAGACGGATAAATTGAAGTTAAGTGTGCTAGCCAGGAACAAATAGACAAAACTCTTATGGATGTTTTGTGGATGCATTGGCAGCCATGATGGAATTTAGTTGGGTAATAATTGTCTAGAAGATATTTTCTACCTTGTCCACTCATACCCCCAAGGAGTCAAATTTATCAAACATATTTAGGGTCACTCCTAGTTCATATAGGTCTCCTCTCTTTTAAAGCTAGGTAGTTCTCTCTCTCCAATTAGAATAATCCCACTACTGGGAATTCTCAACTAAGGTCCGAAAAAATTCCCAGGCCTCATTCTTATTTCTTAACATGAGGGCCCATCCACTAGTTGTATATACCATTGGTCTATTTTAGGGTGTAAGTGCCTCATATAAGTACTAAACTTGCTGTAATTTCTTGAATCCAATTGATGTGTTCAATTTTGCATAAGAAGTACCCAATTAGTAGCTCATATGTTTTAAATTATAAAGTTATTTCAATGGTTTTTTTCCTAATTTGTAACACATGCATTTCTGACTTAATAATTTAAAATTTTCCTATTTTCTAGGTTTAAGAGCTAATTCAGAGTAAGTATGTGAGTGTTCATAATTTTCTAGTATCTAATTAGGATTTTTCATCTTTTGTAGGAGTTGAGAAAGTGATCAAAAGGCCTCGATTGTTCGAGACTAGAATTGTAGATTAAGATTAAAAGATCAAGCCAAAGCCTAATTGGCATCAATCCTAAGAGTGATCAACGTTCAAAGCAATCTTAAGGAAAGTAACAAGGCAATGAGAAATATCAAAGAAGATTAAGCAATTTTCCCACTTTGCATGAGAATTGGAGCTATGTATGGGGTTTCTTAGTCTAATAAGGAAACCTAAGAAAGCCAAGCCATTCAAGCTTTGAAGACAAAGGACTTAGCCATTCAAGCCATGAAGGAATGAGCCATTAAGCCACATGGGAGCCAATCCACATGGAGTCACACAATTGGGGGATCAATTGAAGCAATTATCTCATGTTAAATGTGTGATTTTCAAGGGATAATTAGAAGGTTTAGAGAGAGATTTGTAAAAGGTAAGATGATCATGCATAGGTGGACCAATCAAGAGAGAAAACCAAATTTTCCATTGTAATAATCTCAATTTTTGTAATTGATTGAGAAAATCAATAAAGTTTGAGTTTTAAAAATTTTGGGCTGGAATATTAGGGTTATTTTGAATGTACTTCTTATAGAAGTATAATTAAGGAATAAGACATGTATAATTGAAATTGAACTCAGCAAACCCTTCAAAATGACTGTAAGCACGACAAATTCTAAATTCGGATAAAAAAATCCTTAATTTTCTTTATTTTATGGACAAAAGGGTAAAGTAGTAATTTTACCCACAATCGAGATCTGAGACATCAAAATTTAGAATGTGCTAAGAAATACAAATCCAACGCCACTAAGTACGCTCAATTTCGAGATCATGGGAATAAACCCTAATTTTTATTCATAAAGGGCAAAATGGTCTTTTTATAGTATGAGAGGCCCACATGGGGCCCACAAGGGACCTAAAAAGGAATCCAATGACCAGACCATGTGAAATCATGGGTCAAACCACTACTAGCTGGTAGTGGAGAAAAAGGTGGTGGCGGAGAATCCAATTCTAATTAAATAATAAAAAGAATAAACCATAATCATTACACATAATCATGAAAAACACCCAAAATACCTATAAATACACCCCCAAAAATCCTCTAAAAATGTCTATAAAACTCCCACAAAATTATCTTGACTTCCCTTGTAAAACCAGACATAGATCCATTCCCAAAATCCCAAAACTCCCAAAAGATCCCTTTCTTTCATTTTCTCCCTTCTCTCTCTAGATTGGAACAAGAGACCTAAATTCAATTAGGCATTTTGTTCTAGATCAAATATCATAGATCGCACCGTATAAAATTTCCTACCATACCTTAGCTACAAAACGCCCATAGAAATTTCAAGATCTAACAGCTCAAACAACAAAAATCACATGACAAGTGGATCTTGGGCTATCTTATCATCAAACTGGTATTCTCTTAATTTGGACTATGTAATCGATGTTTTTTGCCAATTAGGTAGGTGGAACTACTTCCTGGACATATTTATTGTGGTTTAATGAAAATTTTATTTTATTGTAATTTGATTTGGGTGAAAATTTATAAAAAAAAGAGTAAAGATCAAAACCTTCAATTCATGATGATTGAGGGCTCAAATAGAAAATCTGACCCTTCCAATCAATCCAGAAGGGTCCAAAACCCCTAGGGTAAAAGTTTCACGAAATTATATTAAGTTTTGGACCCTCAATTGAGAGGGATTGATTGGATGGTCCAAAACAGATTGTCCAATCTCCTGATCAGATCAGGTTCCCCAGGACGGCATGTGAAATGCCGCATGAAAATGCGGCACGTGGTAGATTTTCTGCACACGCGCTGTGCATACGACATCATCCCAACGGGACGACTGCGCTCAAGCGCCGGTTATCGAGCGAGTGCGTCACGCTTTCATCCTGGTGACAGAGGTGCCCCCTAACCTATTCCACCCAAATGATCTGGGCTGTCTGTTCCGATGGGCCTAGATCATATCTAGACCCTAGGAATGGACTGTGAACCTCCAAACTCAATTTAGGAGTCATATGAACTCCAAATTGAGATAAGAAAGAAGCTATGGAAATCTTACAACCTCTAGTTTCTTATGAAAAGATAAAATAGAGAAAATATCTTATGAAACTTTTTGTATTTAGGAAATAAGTTTTTAATTTCCAAGATCTTCAAGATCTGAGGTGATCAGATCTTGGTAATCTACTTTAATAATGATATACTATTGAAATAAAGTGATATATGGTTTATTTGGACACATCTAAGATATATTAAGGGATCTACCCTTTATGGTAGAAAAACCCTAAAAATACAAAGGGACCCACTTGATCGATGAGATCAAGTGTGATCAGATCCTTAAGATGGATTGAATGAATGTTAATATGATGAAATCTAGGGACATCATGGATTGAATATGACAAAAATAGAGCAATATGATCCTTGGACCTTAATGAAGAAAAACCCCTAAATTTAATTAAAACCCTTGATTAAAAGGAAAAGATCTAAGATCAAATAGTTGGATCATAAGTAAAGATTTCTAAAAATATTAATGTAATTAGTTTCATTTTCTATTAATTGATAATAGAATTTTAAATATGATTTATGTTATAAAGCATGCTAGTGCAACTTTTAGACTTTAGCATAATATGTGATCAGATTGTTATAATAGGTTGCTAGATTTAATTATCTTAGGGGCATGTTAGTGTGATTTTATGCAAGTATAACTTAGGACCATGCTAGAATTTCATGAAAGATTATACTATAGTATGAGATTGTACCTTAGGTCCATGTTAGTTTAAATTTATTTATTAAGGTATATTAGTGTAATTTTAAGTACCTTGTATCATTTTCATTAAGTTGTTCAATTATGTAGTTTTATGCTTTGAATTTATAATTCATTTATGGTTAAATTTCATTAGTAGATCTACTTGTTATGAGATAAAGAGCATAAAACACCAAAAATGGAATCTAATGAGAAAGTAGAGTTTCACGACACAAATAAGAGTGGATTATTTTGGACTTTTAGTAAGGGTTATAGTTAGTAGGACAATATAAGGATTATCAAATCCTTGGCCCAAACTAGGAGAATAATAAACCCCTTGAATGACATTGTAAATGTTCATGGACTTAATTAAAATCAATTAGAAAGAGTACTTAGGGTCAACATGCTTATAGGAACCTTATGAAAGGTTGAGCTAAGGTCACTCTAGTGAATGTTGAACATAGTGGTTAAGGGGGGTTCTCTAATAGAGCCTCGCTCTTTCCTTACCTTTCGTTGACTTTTGTGAGGTCTAAACACCTCCTTACATGAGGATTGAAGTAACCACTTTGTGTTCACCCATTTAGCTAGTAAGCCTTAACCAATTGGAAATAAGAGGAGCAATTTAGACTTAGGTTGAAATAAGTTACCTTCAACCAAGAAAACATTAACTGGTTGAATAATAATAGTACGAGCATAAAAGGTTAGTAAATTATCTAACCCTAATAAAAACTGTAAGTAAGATAAGGATGATCAAACAAGATCCATTAGATCTTGAATGATCAAGAACAATAAGAATAAGAATACTGTAGTGTATTTAGTATGCATGTTATAGATCAAATCTAGTTCATTAGATTAGATAATCAAACCCTTGATCAAAGATGATTTAAGGAAGAAAACCAAGATCATCCTCCTTAGGGATGATCCAATAACTGACCTTAGATCAAAGAAGAACTAGATGATAAAAGATCTAGGACCTTGATCTTTATCAACAATTGTAGAATATTGATCAAAGGATCTATGAAAGATCAAGATCAAGGAGATGGACACACAAAGACTTAGAGATAGAAAATACTTAGATATGAATGATTTAAAGATCATTCCAAACATCAGATCTAGTGATCAATAGGATTGCTCATAATTTATATATATTGATAGTATGTATGGATGTACAGATTACATACATCAGTCAGGATCATGGAAGATCTGGGAAAAGGGATCACTACTTGAAGGTAGGAGGATTTGATGAATGCATTGACATGGGATGTACATGATTGAACCCATGACCTTATGTTGACAAGAGTAATGTTAATACTTGTATTAAATCCCCTAAAACCCTTATGATCCAACCAAACACATATAAAATGGTTAAGGACTAGATGCTAGTGAATAGGGAACTAGAAGATATTTCAACCCTATGTAAACAAACAGATTGTCTGATATGTATGGAATCTATTTTACATGCAAGCATGGAGGCTTGTGATTTTGTTTTAATAGGCATAAGCCTGGGGGATGCTATGCTAGAGGAGTTATGAGGGTTTGGCCACCCACTTTTTGAAATTTGATGATTTGATGATACCTTGCCCTATGAGAGGCTAGCAGTCGGGTGGGAGAATTATGGGAAGGCCACCACTGTGAAAGTCTTGTCTCCCCATATGGGCAGTGACATAATATTTTTCACCATGGTATTAGTGGTGAATAGGGCAGTTATCCGAGCGCTCTAGTACGGATCAGACTGCAGCATGGTAGCCCTTTGATTATTTTGCACTATGATGCATATGAGAGTAGGCATAGTGAAATGCCTTATGTTTTAGCATAATGAAATGCTAGGTAATTGTATATTACCAATATTTCCTAAGAAGGGAAATTCCCAGTGTAGGATTAGCTGAAATACTGAATTCTCATAATGGAGAGAATTGATCAGCTTAGTTGGGAATGATATTTGACTACTTTCATAAATTTAACTGATTTACCCATGTATAGTATGTATATATATGGATGTACATATATTACAAAGTAAAGAGTAGAGACATGAATATGTTTAGGGATAATGAGATTATGAAGTATTAGAATTATATTGTCAATTAATATGCTTCTTGAATCCCCTACCAAGCATTGCTTGATGAGATATTGTAAATGTTACAATGTTTACAATATCTCAGATACAGGGAAGGAGAGTTAGGAGCTCAAGATGATAGAAGACTTGAAGAGAATAATCTTCAAGGTATACCCCTTGAAGACATGTATTTTGCTTTATTTGAGAGTATTGTATTGTAATGAGAGTTTAATTGTATGGTGAGCTTTGAGTTTTGGATTATGTAATTTGGACAAGTATTGTAATGGATTTGGCTATATTGTGAATCACTCGATGGATTCTGGAATTTAATAAAAGTATATGCCTTCAATGGAATTTTATCTTTCTCAAAATTCTACTTATCTTATGTATGAAGTGATGACTTGGGTTTTACAAAACAAGTTCTAAAGAAAAGAATTTTTGTTGCTTTGTTTTGCCAAATTTTTTTACTATTAAGGGCCCTGCCTTTCAAAAATATATTACAAAATGTGTTACAAAAACCCAGGTGTCACATCCATTTCCATTATTCACTCTTTTTCTTCACCTTATCCAAGGGTTCCATATTTTTGGCTTGAGAGAACCACCTTCCTAAAAGTGTAATGCCTCCTCCTTGCTCAGTTGTCATATTTGGTGATTTCTTAATTAGAAAACCCATAGATCTACTTCGAATCAAAGAACATCGAAACCCTAGATATTTTTCCCATCTTTGATGCAATTCTTATTTCCATTTTTGTCTCTTTTCCAATAGCCATCTACCATGTAATTAAAATGGAAGGACCTCCATGCCACCTTCCTAAGAAGGTGATGCCTCAGCCCTTTCTAATTACATGGCAACCAGCCATGATGTCATCCATTACCTCCCTTGCTTACCTCACTCTCTATCTTACTTTCCCTCAGTGAAACCCTTAATTTAGATCCACTTTTCCTTCTTAGAATAAGCTTCATCTAATTGGAAATCCCAAAATCTATAAAAGCACATGGATTCCATGTTGTCTTTAAGTAGAGGTTTTGCGATAAAACCTTGAAAGTAGCACTATAGCTTGGTGATTCTTGCAGCTTTGGAATTGGAATTTCTTTTGGGATATTCTTCCTTTGGATTCTTAAGTATTTTCACTTATTTTTTCACTTCAATTCTTGGTTAGTAGTTTGATTTCAATTCATTGCTTTCTTAGTTAGTTTTGTTTGATTTTGTTGCTCTAGTTGGCATGCCTAATTCCTCCTATCTTTCCATTTGTTTTTCTGGTTATTCATAAAGATCCTATTTATTTTTTCTCTAGTAGTGACAACCAAGAGAAAAAAAATAGCTTGAATCCTTGCTTCCTTCCTTGATTTCCACAATTTTTACTTGATTTTGGAATTAGTTCTAAGCATATTTTGCCTTAAATAGTCCCATTATTCCAACTGTCTATTCTCTTGCTTCTCTACTGGATCTTACTTACATATCATCTAAGTTTAGTTTACAAGCATTGGAATTTGTTAGATGTTTTATTTGAATAAATTTTCAAGCATGGGAAGAGAGCACACTTTTCATGTTCTATTCTATGTAATATGTGCATTAAAGTTGATTTAATTCTCCATTAGATCAATACAGTTATTTCAAGTTCAATAGTTATGATTGATTCTAGTACTAAATTAATTTAGATCTTAAGTTCTATGTTGCACCAAAAGTGCTAGTTCAATTTCTTTCCATGCTTGGCTTGATTTGAGTTTCTTTAGTGCTTGAAATATGGAATTATTTCCATTCAAAGGCCATGCTTAATTTCTAGCACCTTATTCATCTTATTTGCTTGATTCCTTCGGAACCCATTTATATTGTTAGGTTGTTTGTTAAGTACATGATAAGCATCTTATTTTTCATAAAAGTCACCCAATTAATTATGCGCGTATTATAACTTATTGGGGTAAATAGGATTTTTGGCCAAAATTCATAACACATGCATTTCTGACCTAAAAGAATAAATATTTGATAATTTGTAAGTTTAGAGGCTAATCCAAGGTAATTATGTGACCAATCTTATTTTTCTAGGATTTAATTATCATTTTTCACTTTTTTGTAAGATGCGAGATGAGGATCCTATGGCCAAGATTGATCGAGATGAAAATTGACTATCAAGAACTAAAGATCGAGTCAAAGCCTCACAGTCATCACTTCAACATGAGATCAAGAGTTCAAATCATCATAAGATCACTTTATGATGGAATGGAAGGAGTCAAAGGTGGCAAAAGTGGGCCCATGCAAAGTCCATCACTTTTGCATAAGATTCACTTAAGCCAGCTAGACATATTCAAGTCAAGAAGAAGGTGACAAGCTAAGGAGCCTAACCAACTACAAAAGCCAATGATTTGAGCACCAAGCTAACTCAAAAATGCCATCAAAGCCAGCCATGAAACCAAGCTAATGGAGATATAAAAGTTTGCTACATGGAAGGCCATGAGCCACATGAGCCACCAATGCGATCAAGCCACATGAGCCAAGCTACATGGAAGGCCATGATTGGAGGAGAATCCAAAGAAATATCCTTGGCATTTCTAGGTTTATTTTGAATATATGTGAGGAAAAATCCATTGGGATAAGGTAGCATGTGAACCAATAGGAAGATACCTCTCTATTTTTTTTATTATTATTGTTTTTCATAATTTTCACACTTTTTTCTCACTTTCCACATCACCACTAAGGGGCACTATGGATTTCTCTTTCTATCTAAGAGTCTTATATTTCTAGGACTCCACCACCTTCCTAAACTTACATTCCAACCATTAAACCAATCCTCACTTCTTAGGAAACTACCTAGCCAATCACTTTTCCACACCTCACCTCACCTCACCTCACCTCACCTCACTTCTCTTATCTTTTCTTATCCCTCTCTTTCCTCCCACCCTCCATTCCCATGGAATTCCACATGAACAACTTCAAGAAAGGGAGTTCCACATGAAACTCCTACAAAGTGGGAGCTTCCTTCCTATCGACTCATCCACTCTACCAACCTCGTGAATTCTCTCTAGCCTAACCAATCATCATGCTTACTACACTCCACCTCTCTCTCTCTCTCTCTCTCTCCAACCATATTTCTATTTCAAAAGGCGATTTATGATTTTTGGAAGGGGGAGATGTCCCCTTCCTAAAAAATAGGTGCCTCCCACCATGTTGCATCTTTCCTACTCTTAACAATCATATATGTTGCCCTACATCTATGATGATCTTGACCCTTGAATTTCTTATCTTTTTCCTTTACCTTAGGATCACCTATGAGCTAAGTTAGGAAGTACCCAAAAGAGAAAAAAAGTAGGGAAGAAAGAGAATGTTAGGATATTTTATGAGAGATGTTTCCACCCCTGCTTCCTCCAAAATATCCCAAATCCTCTTTCCTTTCTAACATTCAATGTTATTTTCTTAGGTGGCTGCTCTTCTTCATAGTGTTCACACATGGTTCCAAGATTTGGTCCTTTAGTTCTCCATTAAAGGTTAGCTATCATCTTTTAATCTTCACTGCTTTTTAATCCTTTTCATTCCTCAACTATTATTGCTTATATCCAAGGTTATCTTTTTTTCCTTGAAGTGATAACCAAGGAAAGTCACTTTAAATCTATTCCTTTCTTTAATTTTCATTACTATTAGATATCCTTTGATTCCATTGATTTTCTTCTTATGTTTCTTAGTGTTTGTCAAGATTTTCCTTTACTTTCTAATGGATTACCCATTGATATGAATGTATGCTTATTTATGATTGATGTTGGATGATTGAAGAAGGTTTATCATGAATTTTTGGGGATTAAGATCAAGTATCATTCATTGTAATAGAACATAAGTTTCAGATTTGGACTACATTTATTGTGTGCACTATGTTGATGGATTTTGCTTTGATTGAAAGAAATTATTTGGAGTTTCTGGTTCATCCTTATTTCTAGGAGCTAAATATCTCAATTGTTGAATTTTGATTGCAGAAAAGTACTTAATTCAATGTTTTCATGTCTTATTGATTGGATATCAAAACTAGCATGCTGTTGGAATTTTTGGAGTGGATTGTTCATGTTTTATTTCTAGCACCTTATACTTCATGCTTGCTTGATTCTTTGAGGACCCAATTAGAGGATTAGATTGTTTAGTCAATACTTATTATATTGCATGTGAAGTCTTTTAAATTAGTTAATTAGACCAATTCCTACCCCATGAATCATGCACATCATTTCATGGTCTCCCCTACTTTCTTGATTAATGATTGTTTTCCTTTATTTTTCTTTTTTAGTTGTAGTTTAGTTTCTAATTTTAGTTTAGGAAAGTAATTGATTTGTTTCCTTACAAAAGCTGCCAAATTTCATGTTTAGAAAGTTTAATTTAGCAAAGTTACTAAATTTCATTTTTAGGAAGTTCTCAATTTAGTAAAGTTCTTAATTTAGGAAAGTTTTTATTTTTTATTTTTAGAAAGTGGGTGTTTTTAGGAAAGTTGTTAAGTTTAGCATGTTTTAGTTGTAGCATCTTTCATGTGTTAATCTTTCATTTTTCATGTAGGAAAAAGGTCTTATTATCTTTGGCTAGGTTAAATAATCTAAGGACCACTAATATAACATCCGTTCGATTCCTCGTGGGATCAACTTCTACACATAAATTACTACAACTGATTCGAGTGCTTGTAAGTTATGACTTAAAATCACAACAAGTTTTTGGCATTATTGTTGAGGAATCACAGTAGTTTGTGTAGTAGACTTAGATTATTTACCTCTAGTCTAAGTTTAGGGTGCATTAGTTAGGATTTTTCATTATTTTCTTGCATTTTGTGCTATTTTCCTCATATTGGCTAATTTGTTTGATTTTTGTATGATGGAAATCAACAAAGGAGCAGCCACAATCTTGTGGGTCATGTCTTCATCAACATACATTACATTTTATTGATTTTCTAGATTAGGACTTGAGTGAAATTGTATTGAGGCCCATTGTAATTTTGATTATATTTAATTTTTAAATAGGTTGTAATAATACGGGTCAAGTGTGGGTATGGTGGTCCACACTTGATCATCACCAGACCCCTCACCATGAGCAATCTTCACCAAATTTTTATTTTTAAGATAAAGTGCAATTAATATAATTTTGCATATGTTGATGCTAGTATAACTCATATAGATTAGGGTCATGCATTGATATATGATGCATAATACTTAGGACGCTACATTGGTCAAGCACCTATTTAACAGAGGTTAACCTAAGCTCAACTATAACCAAAGCATTGCACATTTATAGCTTTACAGTGGAATGAAACTTAGTGCTAGTAAGGGCTCCATAAGAACCCTTATAAGATAAGGATTTGATTTCATCACTAGCTCCTTGTCCCACCTAAGTAATTTAATCACATCCTTATATGCTTACGATCCCAATTTTTTAACATAATTTAAAAATAAGTAGAAAGAGAATTATGGTTCATGATTGTAGGAATCCTTTTGAAAGATTAGGTCTATTATCACCCCAGAGGCTTTCAAGCATCGTAGTTATATTAGGTGTCTTAAAATCAAAGTGATTTTTTCATGTGTTCTATTGACATTAGTTGAGGTCTAAACACCTTGTATTAACCACTTTAAGTAGAACTCAAATGCTAAGTAGTAGTCTAGCTTGAATTAAAGGTGGAGCTGTCTACATTTAGGTTTAAAAGCAACCATCCTATGAATTGTAAAGATCATCAATTCATCTCATTAGCAAGTTATTAGGATTGATTTTGCATCATTTATCTTAGGACTAGCATTTAGGTTGCATCTTATATTTAGGGTTTTTCATATAAAATGTAATAACACTAATTTTTATGACAATATTTGAATTATTAAAAATTAAAAGTGGAAATTTTAAAAGTGGAATTGAAACTTTGAGTTCCAGGAGAATTCATTTTTATAAAAATAAAATCAAGACTTAAAACTTGGATATTTGTAATGTACCTGAAAAACTAATCAGAATGACTATAAGTACATCAGATTCTGAGTCTAGATGAAAAATCCTTATTTTTCTCTATTTTTATAAATAAAAGAGTAAAATGATAATTTTACTCATAACCGAGACCTAAGACATTGCAATTTGAATGTACCTAAAAGACTGATCGAAATGATACTAAGTACGCTCAATTTCAAGTTCATAGGAATAAACCCTATTTTTCTCCATTTTTGGAATTAAAAGGGCAAAACGATCTTTTCACAACTATGTGGGGCCCACAAGGTGGGCCAATAGTCTAAAAGACCACCACCATGAGTCAAACCACTACTAACTATTAGTGTAGAAGGAGATGGGAGTGGGAATCCAATGACAATTTAATAATAAAAAGAAATGAAACATAATTATGACATATAATCAAGAAAAATTCAAAAATCCCTATAAATAGCTCATAAAATTTCCCAAATTTTTTTTCTAATGTTCGTCACAAGGTCTCCTACAATATCCCAAAATCCCAACTCCAAAATCCTTCCCAATCTTCCCCATTTCTCTTTTCTTTCTCTCTTTCTCTGTGGGCGTGTCCCTAAATGCACCCGAGTAGACGACCTCATGCCTGCATCAGGAGCGTCTAAGGATGTGTCATCCCCATTGCACCTAGGGTCCTCCTGGAAACCTTCAATGAATTAGCCATCTAATTCCAGCGGTTAATTTTGAATCTCCACCGTCATATGTGTTTGGACTAAGGGTATCTACAAAAGCCCTTTGTTTTCATGATGATCCAATGATTGGATCATCAAAAAATCCCAAATGAAGAAAACTCACCAGTGTTATCACTGTCACCAGTGATTATTAGAGGTTATTCTGACCAATCTAGCTGTTAAACATTGATCTTGAACCATTTAAGATCTTTAGCATGTGGAGATCTATAAAACCCCGATGGTCTCTCTCCATTTCCGCCAATGGTGCCGGAGTAATCAACATCTATATATGTATTCTAGTGCAACAATGGCTTTTCATCTTTCTTCCTCTTCTCTAGTGATAATCCGTCACCACCCAGCATAGGTAGGTGCTCTCCCTCCTTCTTAACATTCATTCTGACATTCCCCTATAGTTTCCAACCTCCAAATGATCTCCTAGGCCGTTGATCCATTGGGGATCTGGCAATAGGGTCGAGATCCCCTTCCATGAATGGCTCAGATGCAGCTTCTGAGCAGTTGAATAGATTCTTGGGGTCCAGAAACCCCAGGAGATGAAATCCTGGGTGTAGATCAAGTAAAATGAGGGAGATCAAGGGTGAGCGATCCAATGGTCCAGATCTGAACCGTCTCACCTATCATCTATCATCTATCCGTGGTGATGGGTATTCCTATGTAACAGACACTGGCTGACCTCCAGTTTGTCATTTTCTTTTTGGAATGATCTCAACTGTCTAATTTTTGAACTAAAATTTTGTTTCTTTAATTAAGGCTCATTTTAGCTCTGATTTTTTATCTGAAAGTTTTTATAGATTCCTTGTTACTTGTATAAGGTACTAAACTCAAAAAATTTATGTTTTAATGAATGTAAAATTCTGTCAATAAAGAAAAGTATTACTAATTCCTATGATCAGTGAAATTTGGAATGATCAGACTTTACAATCTTGATCCATTGATGATATTGTGATTCTGGAACATGGAATTAATGGTTAGAAGTGATTGATCTGTGTTTTAAGAAACCTAGCATTAAAAGAAGAAAAATCATAAAAATGAGCATATATCTTCATGATTTGATTAATCAAGCATGATTAGACCTTTTAAAATAGTTTATATGATGATCTAAATGTATAATTACAGTAATTAGATGGTTGGATGTAATTTATTATCCAGATCTTAAGATCTTGACCCTTAAAAGTAGTAAAATCCATAAAAGTGAATGGTAATCTCCTTGATCAATGATGATTGGATAGTGTGGATGTATTTGGATGATGATATAAATTTAAGATCATATGGATTGATGGGCTTGATGATGATAATTTGGGATAGATTAAGATCTATGCCCTTAAATTGGATAAAATGGCTTAAGATCTTCTTGATCAGTTGGATTAAGAAGGATCTGATCATTTGATGAGATGATGCATCAATAATCTAGTGATAAAATCACATTAAGAAAATGTATTAGATCCAAAGAAAAATGAATGATCAAGATCGAAACCTTAAATGGGCTGAAAGTGGAATAGATATCAAATGTGACTGTTGAGTCATAATGAACAGTTATGGCATCTTTATTTATTTATGATTTAATTCTTATGTTATGTAAAATACATTGAAAATGTAATTAAATGAAAAATAGAATTGAAGGATATTTACATGGATTGAATGACATGGACTTAATGATAGTAAGGGCTATAGTTAGTAGGACAATATAAGGATTATCAAATCCTTGGCCCAAACTAGGAGAAAAAAAAACCCCATAAATGACATTTTAAATGTTCATGGATTTAATTATAATCAATTAAAAAGAGTACTTAGGGTTAAAATGCTCATAGGAACCTTATGAAAGGTTGAGCTAAGGTCACTCTAGTGAATGCTAAACATGGTGGTTAAAGGGGTTCCCTAATAGAGCCTCGCTCTTCCCCTACCTTTCGTTGATGTTTGTGAAGTCTAAATGCCTCCTTAAATGAGGATTGAAGTAACCACTTTGTGTTCAACCATTTAGATAGTAATCCTTAGCCAATTGGAAATAAGAGGAGTTGTCTAAACTTAGGATGAAATAAGCCATCTTCAACCTATAAAACGTTAACTAGTTGAATAATAATAATAATAATAATAAGAGCATAAAAGGATAGTAAATTATCTAATCCTAATATAAATTGCAAGTAAGATAAGGATGATCAAACAAGATCCATGGGATCTTGAATGATCAAGAACAATAAAAGAATAAATACTTTTTGATGATATATATATATATATATATATTACTTGTAATTTAGATCAAATAGAATCGAAGATCAGAAACCGTTGAACAAATATGAAGAAAGGAAGAGAACCAAGATCATCCTCCTTAGGGATGATCAAATAACTAAACTTAGATCAAAGAAGAACTAGTTGATGGAAGATCTAGGCCCTTGATCTTTATCAACAAGTATAAATTCTTGATCAAAGGATTTATGAAAGATCAAGATCAAAGAGATGGACAAACACAGACTTAGAGATAGAAAATACTTAGATATGAAAGATTAGAAGATCATTCTAATTGTCAGATCTATTGATCAATAGGATAAACACTATCTGAGGAAGATAGATTGTATGGATGATAGGAACACAAGATAGATCTAGATCCTTTATATCAAAAGACAAGATTAGATAAGGAATATAAATAGGAGATTATCCAAAATTGTACAAATAATGACAGTATGTATGTATTTACAGATTACATACATCAACCATGGAGGATCTGAAGGGATGGATTGCTACATGAAGGTAGGTGGAACTTTAAGAATACAAGACCTATGGTCTGTGGAATTGTTGTTATATGTAGACATTATAATGCTTAGGGATGATAATATGCTTAGTTACATTTGAATCTTAATTCATGTATATGAGATAGAAATAACTGTTGAAATTAGTTGGAATACATAATAAATACCTGTGTATCATCTATGATTACCCCTAAACTTAGATAAGAAGATAATAATAATAATGGATATCATTTGTATCAAATGAGTATCCTTACACTTACTAACATTTAGTATATGAATACCAAATTAAAGGAAATGGGGATCATTTATAATAAATGATTAATCCTTCAACTTATATGAATATGGGTATCATTTATTGTAAATGAGGATCCCTAAATCTAGAAATAAGATTATATCCATAGTGCGAGGATATTGAATACGAGGATGATAATATACACAAATAGATCGTCTAAGTTGTGCAAGAAGCATTTTATATATAAGCATGGAGGCTTGTGGTTTTGTTTTAAATAGGCATAAGCCTCGAGATGCTATGCTATGGAAGTTATAAGGCTTTGGCCACCCGCTTCCCGAAATTTGATGATATTATGATACCTTGCCCAAAGAGAGGCTAAAAGTAGGGTGGGGCAATTATGGGAAGGCCCCACTATGAAATTCCTGTCTCCCCATACGAGTAGTGACACAATATTTTCCACTATGGTATCAGTGGTGAACTGGGCAGTTATCCGAGTGCACTAGTATGGATCAGACTATAGCATGGTAGTCCTTTGAGTATTTTTCATTATGATGCATGGCATAGTGATATGCCAATATTTCCCTAATGAGGGAGATTTTCTTAGCAAAAGTTTAAATGACTTTATCAACTCAGTGTGTCTAAGTATGATGATTGATGTTTGAGATATTGACTATTTTTCACAGTTCTTGACCATATATATACGTATGATGTAGTGGTGAGTGATGTAGAATTTCCTCATATGATAAATTATTTGACAGATCATATATGGTATGGTTCATGGAAATTGAATGATGTTACTCATATGGAATATGATGAAAGTGAATATTGTACTTTTTAATTATACAATTCCATATGTTCTTGAATCCCCTATCAAGCATAGCTTGCTAAGATATTGTAAATGTTTGAATGTTTACAATATCTTAGATACAGAAAGGAAGGACTGGAGGGATACGACAAGGGGATACAAAGACCATACTATTGATCAAGACTATGTACATTTGTGAAAGGATTGGATTGTATTTTGATTTGTGTATTTTCGATGTAAGATGTAATAAAGGGGTTGTGTATGTGAACCATTGGATCAATCTTGCAATTTTAATAAAATGAGTTTTTGTGGAAACATAAGTTGTATACAAAATTATGTATGTATAAGTGAGTGAAATGTGGCATTCGAGTTTTTTGAAAAGAATTTCAAAGAAAAAAATTTCCACTGCTTAAGTTTTCAAAATGTTTACAAAATTGGTCGACCACCTTTTGAAAATAAATAATGAAAATGTATTTCAAAAACCCAGGTCACCACATAAAAAAAGAAAATAAAGAGAGAGAACAAGTTCTCATTTGTTGTAAATGACAATTTGTTTCGTTATATATAAAGTTGAGAACAAGGTCTTATTAATAAGGGGATAGATTTGATACATTGATGGATAGGATAGATAGTATGAAATAGCTTAGGATGGTAGCTTCTAGGCAATAGCTACACAACCTCAGCATCATAATAACTATATTATGAACCTCAATATCCCACTCCTTCATGGTCATCAAGCTCCTCATACAATATTTATTATCAAGAGCCAGATAATGCAACCACTACATTCACATACCCTAGCAATAACTATTATCCTGAGACAAACTATCAAAATGGATGTCCTAAGCATCACAAATAACCATGGTCTGAGGAATATCAACCACCCTAGGAACAACCATAATGGTCCCACCATGATCCACCCTATTATGATTATCAAGAATATTAAGGTCAACTATCATGGGTTCAACTTGGCTAGCCCTTTTTAGTATCCCAATTCCATAGCAATACCAACCTTATGAGTTGTTTCCTCTACAACATAAAAAACTATCATTAGAAGATAATATGCAATGACTTAATGAAATAATGAGTGAAAATCTTGTTGTAGTCACAAATTGGGTTGAGGAAATGAAACAAATTAAGCAATAAGTGAAGAAACACTTAAAAGAACTTCAAGGTGGGAATTACCAATTCCTACTTAATCTCAGAGTTTTTCACCATTCTTGGCTATTGATACTAATGATAGGATGGAAATATTTTATTTTGAGACACAAATTCCACAACCATCCATAGAAACCTCCAACTCACATCTACTTGAGTCATCTCATGCTCCTTGTTAAGCTTATGATGAAGAGACTTCCATTGAGGAAGAAAATGAAGCTGTAGAAACATCCAACTTAGATCCTCTAGAATCATGTTCTACTTGTTTTTATGAATTTGATGAAGAAACATACATGTGGAGGTGAATGACTTGTTGGATACAGTCTCATTAATGAACACTTCTCAATGAACAGCTATAGTAGAACCCAATATAGATTTTGAAATTCCAATTAAGCCTTGCAATGTAGAAGACATACCTTATTGGTACCTTTAAACCTTATTTGAACATCCACAAGATAATCATATAGGCCCATTTGAAACCATACATGTACCCACAAAACAAGAAGAAGAAGAGTTAGTTGATGTACTAACCCTACATCAACCTACTACAGGGTACACTTTAGAAGATAATCAAGGTTTAAGAAAAACTATGTCCCCGGCTCTAGTAATATAAGAACACCCTCTTTGGGAAGGGGTGAGTCAGCTTATACCCCTATTTCAAGACAATGTAAGGGAAATTGAGGAAAAAGATAAACTGAATACAATGGGCATTGTTCTCCCTAAAATTAGTCCATAATGTGAGAATTCGTCTCAAATTGATCCCAAGCAATTCACAGTGTCTCAAATGTCATTGTATTGCCACCACCAAATTTTGAAGATGTGGAATCATCAATATGATTCCCCACAACTCAAAATCGTGGTAGTCTATGGTGTATTAATGTTACCACCACCAAAAATCTCTAGGTAGAGGCAATATATAAACTATTGCTAGATTCTGAAGTGGCATGAGAAATCTTATAAGTTTATTATTAGGGTTAGGATTAGGAGAATTAGTTGAACTAGCTAGGTCTAGGTTTAGATGGTTAGATTAGTTATAGACCATGTTTGACTGAAGATGTTGAACTTTGTGCTTATTGAGGTAACCTAGGATTTTTTTTAGAAAGTCTTCTTATTTTGCATTACCCTTTTATCATTTAATATTCTTATGCTTCAAAACATTGGTAACAATGTTTAATTCAGCTTGGGGGAGTAGATATAGATGAGATTTCTAACTTTTCTTGTATTTTTGAAAAAAAATTTAAGTTCTTTATAAAGATTAGAAGTTAGATTTTCTAAATATTCAACTATCGTATGAACTTTAGCTTACCAATAGAGTTGTATACAATTAGTTTACTATTTTATCCTTTTCTAAAGTATCTCATGAAAAATTAAAGTCAAAATATTAATTGTATAAAATAGCTACATATAGTTTAAGTTGAATAGAAAATTATAACTTAGAGATCCTGTAGAAGATTTGTGGAGACTTATAACCCAAGTGAGTTTCAAGCCATTCTTTCTTTCCTATGGGTGATGCATAAATTCAAAATTTTCTTCGGCGAATATTAATTCTTTGCTAATATCATCATTTTTCATCTTAGTCAACTATTGTGAAATCACAACAAAGACTAAAGCATATATCTATTACGTTTATAGTAATTTTTTTAAGTCAAATGAACCCTAGGAAATGATAGGGGCTATTGTTTATAAAACCAGGGCCTTTAGCCTTCCCTATGATATTTTCCAATAGTTAGCCTCTTGAGTCTTTTAATGTAGCCTTTTCTTTGTAAACCAAATAACCTTTTACCTATATTAAACCCCTATAATATATCCATTACCCATTTTTTTTGGAAGTCTATAGGGAAGATTGAAGAATATCTTGTAAAAAGTATGAATAATACAATTCAAGAGATGAACATTAAAAGGGTTAAAAAGAAGAAAAAGTTCAAAAAGGCTATATGTAAAGTCAAGAGAAAAAGAAAAGAAAAAGATAGCCAATGAAAAAGAAGAATGTTTACTCATGTGAGGAAAAATGGGAGAAGACATTTTCATATTTTTCACACAAACTTTGTTTACCTTTATACCCATTCTTTTGATAACCCTTACCCAAGCCTACATTTCATATTAATAATAGTTTTAACTTGATCTTAGGGGATGGATGGCTTGGATATGGTAATGAATGAGCAAAGAATTTGGTAGAGTGTAACATTCTTAGTAGTTGATATCCTTTCATGAGGCCATTGCCATTTTTATAATTTATTGTTCTTTTGTATGAAATATGTGAGATTTTTGGACCTAGTGAACAATATTCTACTCACATATTAATTAGAGAGTATGCCTTTATAACTGACTTCTTTCTGAGAGACAAATATATCTTGTGAGAATTGAAGTCAAAGCATATATTTGGATGGTAATTTAGGTTATATTTGACTTGGGAACAACAACTATATATTTTCTATAACACACACCTTCCAAAGTTTAATGAAATAATGAAATATCTTTAACATAAGGGTATGATTTTGAATTTTTTGTTCATCTTCATTAGTAGTCTAAAGTTAGGTATTTAATATATGCTAAATAAGAAGATTTTTTTTTCAAATGAATAAAGAAATTTCATAAAATATTTTTATAATTTTGTTGGTATATTCACTGCAAACCCTCACGAGGCCTAATTCAGGTAACCTAGGGGTTCAAGGACTTGCTGTGTGTGCTAAATGCAGTTGTGAGTACCTAGGAAAGTGGGACTTTTTATTCATTTTTGTAAAATAATTTTTTGCACATTTTGCTCCGAACTAGCAAAATTCTGGTTGGGGGTGTGGTAAGTGTTTAATTTTGTATAAAAATCATGTAACTAGTTACCCATGTGTTATAACTTATTGAGGCAAAATAGGATTTTTGGCTAAAATTAGTAACACATGCATTTCTAACCTAAAGAATAACAATTTGATAATTTGCATATTTGTAGGCTAATCTGATGTAAGTGTGTGATTAATCACATTTTTCTAGGATTTAGTTAGAGTTTTTCACTTTCTATAGGAAGTGAAATGAAGATCCAATGGCCAAGATTGATTGATATGAAAAATGATGATCAAGATCAAAAGATTGAGTCAATGCCTCAAAGTCATCACTTCAACATGAGATCAAGGATCTAGATTATCTTAAGATCACTTTATGATGGAATGGAAGGAGTCAAAGGTGGGCAAAGTTGGCCAATGCACAAGCCATGCAAAGTCCACCACCTTTGCATGGGATTCACTTAAGCCAACTAGCCATATTCAAGCCATGAAGAAGGTAACAAGATAAGGAGCCTAGCTAGCCACCAAAGTTAAGGATTTGATTCACCAAGATAAGTCAAGAAAGCCATCAAAGCCATCCATGAACCCAAGCCAATGGAGGTCTCAAAGTTAGCCATGAAGCCAGATGAGCGATGCTACATGGAAGAGCATGATTGGAGGAGAGTGCAAAGAAATAATTATTGATTAGACTGTGTGAGGGTTTTCTTTTAATTGATTAATTTAGGCCATCTTTGATCGCATGAACCATGTGCACCATCCCATGGATCATGTGCATGGTATTAGGGTGAAGTCTCTTTTGATTCTTGCTTTATTTGATTGTTTAATCTTAGTTTAATAGTAGTTAATTCATTGCTTACATTGTTGTTTAATGTAAGGAAGTTTCCTTTTTGAGTTTTAGAAAGTCCCATTTTTAGTAAGTTCTAGAATTAGGAAAGTGTTAAATTAGGAAGGTTTTCTTTTTGTAAATTTTCTTAAGTTGGGTTACTTAGTTTAATTCATTCTAATTTTGCATTAGCTTCCTTTAATTGAATACATGTTAGTTTGATAATTTTCTAATTCCATTACTTAGTTTTGATTTTAGAAGGTTTCTTTTAATTGTATTTTCTATTTTCATGCATTTTTTTTTCTTTTAACATTTACATTTCTAGTTTAATTTCAAATCAGATTCAATCTCTATCTTTGGCTGAAATGAAGCGCTTTGGATAAGATCCATCCAATATACAAATTGTGAGATTCCTCATGGGATCTACCTCTCCCACAGGTAATACTATTTTGATTGGTGTGCTTGCTACTAATGTTAAAGCTACACCAAGCTTTTGATGCCATTGCTGGGAAATCACAATGGGTTTGTCGTTTGATATTTATTTATATTGTTTATCTTTAGTCATAGTTTTAGATTGCATGTATTGAGATTTTTACACCATTCTTGCATATTTTGCTAATTCATAAAAAATTGACCATCTTTCTTTATTTTGTATGAGAGGAATTTGGAAAAGGAAGCAGCGATCCTATGGGCCAAATTTTCCTCAACTTAGTTAGGATTTCCTTTCTTTCTTAGATTAGGTTTTTGAGAGAATTTTTAGTGAGGCCTCATTGTAATTTGCAAATCTTTATTGCATTTAAATTGATTATAATAATACAAGGCAAGTGTGGGGTATGGTGACCCACACTTGATCTTCATCAGAAACCCCACTACAAGCTCTCTCACTCTCTTTTATTTTCTTTAAGTAGTTGTATTTAGTGTAGTTTGTATATTGGGTGGTAGTGTAGTTCATATACTTTAGGCCATTCATTATAGTTGTGGCATCTTCCTTAGGGTTATTGCATTAGATTGAACCTAAGCATTAGTTTCCCTTTTCTTGTAATTGCATTGCACATTTACTAATTTATGATGGATGGAACACATTGATAGTAAGGACCCCACAAGAATCTTCATAAGAAAAGGACTGGATTTTATCACCAGATCCTTGGCCTACCTAGGTTGATCCTTGTATGCTTGCAATCCTAACCATTAATCTTAATCTAAAATCGAGTAGTAAGAGACTTAGGATTTTGAGCTCATAGGACCCTTTTTGAAAGACGTGATCTATTATTACTCTCATGGCTCTTGAACTTTGACGTTATAGTGGGTATCCAAAATCCATGTGATTTTGTCATGCCTTTTGTTGCTGGTTGTTGAGGTGTAAACACCTCCTACTATGAGAATTGTATTAATCACCTTGGGGAAGACCTAATTGGTAAGCAATAGTCAAGTCTAGATTGAAGGAGGAGCTATCTAGCTTAGGTGTAATAGCTACAACCTCACAGATTAATAAAGATAATAAAATCAAGCTCACTAGGATTAGGGATTGTTTGTTTGCATAACATATAGAGTTAGGAGCCATATTTAGATTTAGGTTGCATTATTTAGATAGGTTTCCATTTTAGTGAATGCAAGGTCATCGATCTCAACACACAGAGTTAGTACCATTACATCCTGACATTGAATGTACCAATAGGCAAGGGGTAAGACATCAAAATCCCAACCCCATGGTAGAAATATCAGATGAAGTTGAGCACAAGGCTTTTAGAGATTTCTAAGTGCCATTTCAATTAAATATTCCATCATGCATCACTTTACCACCCACCAATGCATACCACTTTCAACTTAAACCTAGAGTCATTCAGTTACTCCCAACATTCTATGGTTGTCATAGAGAGGATCCATGCCTACAATCAAGGAATTTCTCGATATTTATGCCATATTCAAATTTCAAAATGTTTGGGATGATTCTATTAGACTTAGGCTATTCCCTTTCTTATTAAAAGAAAGGCCAAATTATAGATAAATTCTTCAGACGTCGGTTCCATTGCCACCTAAGACCAGTTGTCTAAAAGGTTCCTAAAAAAATTCTTCCTATCCATAAGACTAATGCCCTTCATAGGGACATCATTAATTTCTAGCAAAAAGATGATAAGAAATATTATGAATGTTGGAAAAGGTGGAATGAATCGTTGTAAAAGTGTCCTCATCATGATTTTGAAAAATGGTAGCAGGTTGAATACTTTTATGAGGCAATAACACCTCAAAATAGACAATGGTAGATGCAGCTAGTCGATGAGCCCTCATGTTGCAAATGATACAGGGGCCTGGGAATTTTTCTAAATCTTAGTAGACAATTCCCAGCAATGGATTATTCTAATAGGAGAGAAAGAAAAACCCAACATCAAAAGAAAGGAGGCTTGTATGAAATAGGAGTGACCTCAAATATATCCCATATGCTCAACTATGTAATTAATAGAATGGATATGTTTGACTCATTGGGTGGTAGAGTAGACAAGCTTTAAAATATGTTTCAAACCTTCTTGGTTTTCCAGGCATCCATGAACCCTCCACAAGAGGTTTGTTCTATTTGTTCTAGCCTAGTATATTTAACCTCAACAAGTCCATCCAATAGTATGTATATTGAAAATCTTTTAGAATAGGAGAATGCAATGAATGCATATCTCAATCCTCCTAATAATCCATACTCTGAGACCTATAATCTAGGATGGACTAGGGATCTAATTGTCATGGTTGAAGAACAATTACCAGGAAGGTACATCTATGAGCCCCCTCCTCCGAACTTTCTTAGAATTTCAACTTCTAAGCAGCCATCTAGTTTTTAGTTTCCAAAGAAAATACTTGATGATGTGTTATCACTCTCAAATATAATTGATGAATTAACCAAAGCCTTATACCAATAATAGATTGAGAGTAGACAAATATAAATAACAATTCTTGAGCTATTGCTAAGATATAAATGCAAATAAGCCTGATGGCAACTATCCTGAATGAAAGAGGAAAAAGACAATTTCTTAGTCAACCAATTCCAAACCCGAAGGGCCAATTTGAAAAGGGGTCATCTTCAAATTAACATAGACCCCATGAACAGGAAAATTCCATAACTACCTGTAGGATTGGCCTAAAGTTGACAACAAAGTAGGGTAGATAGAGGAAAAGACTACTGAAAACATAGTGGAGAATGGACTAGCTAAAAGACAAGAGAAAGAGAAAAGATAGAAATCTCCTACACCATCTGAGCTTATAATGGAGGCACCTTATGTGCTTAAAGCACCATTCCTTCAACTTTTGAATTAGGGTTAAGAAAGGAACCAATTTAAATGAGATAATGGAAGTGTTTAAACATGTTCAAATAAATATTCCATTACTCAATGCTATTAAACAAATTCCTACTTATACCAAGTTTCTTAAAGAGTTCTACACATAAAAGCACAAGCTTAATGTGTAAAACATCATTCATAACCAAGTAGGTCAGTAGATAAGTATTAGTTTTGCATAAAAACCATCCATTTAGTCACCCATGTGTTACAACTTATAGGGGTAAATTAGGATATTTAGACCAAATTTTGTAACACATGCATTTTTAACCTCATGACTCAAAATTCTGATATTTGTAGGTTCTAAAGCTAAACTGAGGTAAGTATGTGATTAATCATATTTTTCCACGATTTAATTAGAGGGTTTTTAACTTTTGTAGGAAGTGAGATGGTGATCAGACGGTTGAGATTGATAGAGATGAACATTGAAGATCAAGCCCAAAAGATTGAGTCAAAGCCAAAGAATCATTGATCCAACATGAGATCGAGGTCAAAATCAAGAAGTGGACGCAATTGAAGGAGTCAAAGGTTCCCAAAGTAGACCGATGAAGTAAACCATGCATTTCCACCATCTTGGCGTGGGAGTCATTCAAGCCACCTTAGCCATATAAGCCATGAGAGAAGGTAACAAGCTATGAAGTCAAGCTAAGAGTCATCTAAGCAAGCCATGAAACTTAACCAATGAAGCCGTCAAAGTTAGCCATCAAAACCATACTAGCTAAGCTAAATGGAAGGCCATGATTGGTGGAGAGGTTGAAGGATTATCCATGAGATTCTAAGAGAAATTTTGTAGAGAATTAAGGGAAAATTCATTAGGATAAGTTGGCATATGGACCAATAGGATGAGACCCTTCTATTTTTCATGTGTTCCCATTATTTTCCTCACCTTCCACCTCACCCCTAGGATGCACCACGAATTTTACTTTCCATTCAAGAGTCCTACCATTTTAAGACTCCTTCACCTTCCTAAACACCCATCAAAATCACCCAATCAATCTAAACTTGCATGGAAATCACTTAGACATCAAATTTTCCCACCTAAGCTCACTTTCCTATCATGTTCTCACCATCTCTTTCCTCCCACTTTCCTTTCTCTTTTCTACCTCATCCATACACGTAATTTCCAAATTTTTAAGAGTTTCAATGATTTTTGTAGGGAGAGATGCCCCTTCTTAAAATAGTGGCATCTCCCACCTACTTATCTCCCAAAAAGACAGCCACCTATCTATTTGTTTCCTCTTTGAAAACCGAATCTTAACTATTATCCTAGCCATCAAAAATTGCTTGCTTTTATCACCACTACACCTTGTTTTTAGGCCTACCCTAGAAAATGTAGGAGAAAAAATATAAAGACACACGAAAAACACTAAGAAGGGGATACTTTTTTACTCTAATTGCTTGCTTTTATCACCACTACTTTTTTCATTGGAAGGAGACATCCTCTTCCTAATTCCCCCTCTTCTCTCTTTTTCTTTGAAATTTTATCTCCTTTGGGTGACCGCTACTCTTCCCTAGGGCGTGTTGCCTCTCCTCAAGTGTTTCATGCCTGGTTACTGGGTGTTTGATTGACCTTTCAAAGTTTGGCTCATCATCCTTCTTCTGTTATTCCATCTTAGTTACTTTCATGCGAGTTAATCTTTGCAATTCCCTTATTTTTCCTTACCTAAAGACTAACATCCAAGGTTGGTTTTTCCCTTGAAGTGACAGCTAAGGGAAATCACCTTGAATCTAATCATTCCCTTTGCTTTCCATAGCCTTTTAGCTCTTGTTTGGTTTCCTTGAACTTTAGCATTGTTTCTTTAGTTTTCCTTTGAGTATTGCATTTATGTGCCATTAGATTTTCCCTTAAATCTCAAGCATGCTGGAGGATGAATCATCATTAAGATTTGGTTTTGAATTTAGATTGAATGAAAGAAGGATACGTACTCACCTAGAGTAGAACACACCATCCATTTAAACATTGTTTATGCAATACAATTTGATATTTCATTGAATTTCTTAGGTTGATGGATGATGATGTTTAATTTACATGTTTATCTCCTAGTTGAGTAATTAATTTCACATTATTGTTCTAGCCATTACAACCAATCTAACCTAAAAGGAAATCAAAACCATTCATGCAATCAATTGGTGGAATGCATGGTTTTGAACCCTTTTAGGGTAGAAGTTTGTATAGCTTTGTTAACTTGACTGGCTACTCATGTTCCTTTAGTTTAATGCCTCATCTAAACAAATCTGAAGTTCATGTTCAAAGTCATATTGAAATCATGCATGCAACCCATGGTTGGAATGCATGGTTTTGAGTGATTGAGATCTAAGTTGTTGCATTCATTCATGTTGGGAAAAATAGTTAAGTTGATTTTGTTTAATTGTTAGCATGTTGTTAGTTGTTAAATTTCATCCTCTAAATTCTTGTTGCATTCTTTAGAATTTGCATGATTAGGAAATATATGATTAGTGCTTGTTGCCTTAGGAAAGTTATTAAGAATTACATTTTGATATTGGACATTTAATATGATGTTTATAGGGGCTGTGTAAGTGACCAACTAGATGGGTCCTATTTTTAAGAAATGCATGTCTATCTTCTACAAAAACTATACATACATATATATATATGTATAGTATGAGCATTGAAGTGACATCCAAGTTTTTAGAAAAATGAATTTCAAAGTAAAATCTTCCACTGTTTTGAATTTTAAAATTACAGGCATGCCACCTTTTGAAAATATAAACGCAAAAAATTTTCATGAAAAACCCAGGGTGTCACAATTGGTATCAAAGCCATTCATCTAGTCACTTACATCCCTTTATGTCCAATAAAAAGATTATAATTCAAACATAAGTTAGGATCATGTGAGTTGATGTTGTATTATGATAGAATTAGTTGAGTACTAGAAAGAGTAAGTTAGTATACTTAGAGTACAAAGGAATAGTAAACCATGAGGAGTTGTCCTTAGTATGACAACCAGGATGATGATTTGAGAAATTAGTGATTACAATATAGAGAATGCTGAACAAGGGAACCAAGTAGTAGAAATAGTTAAGTGAGTGTGATAGAATATCCTTCTTATCTATAAGGTACCCAAATACCGTAACTTATAGCAGTGCAAAATGCTCCTACCCAAGTTTAAATAGAAATTATGCCTAGTATCAATGTTTAAGGATAGAATACCCAACATAGGTATATACTTATTGTTCACATATACCAAGTGTAAGAGTAGAAAGTTTAAAAAGAGGAAAAAGATAGGTTAGAAAATCTTATATAGAATGTATTGAATGTGGTCTTGGTTTGAATAGAAATGGATGAAATAGA
The DNA here is from genome assembly GCA_035236585.1 of Warburgia ugandensis. Classification (NCBI taxonomy): domain Eukaryota; kingdom Viridiplantae; phylum Streptophyta; class Magnoliopsida; order Canellales; family Canellaceae; genus Warburgia; species Warburgia ugandensis. Next base: position 27,947,764 of record CP141132.1, on the reverse strand, counting down.
GACGACTAAAGAAATAGTAAGTTGTAGAGGAGAAATAAGAACAATTCAAGAATGATAGGTTCAAGAGGAGAAAACTTAGAAGAATTGCAGACTTCCATTGAAATGGAAGCTAGAACTACCATATACCTTGAAATTAGAAATGGTATGTTAGAAATAACAAAGCAAATGTATCTGTAGAGACAATATTGCTAAAAAAGAATTCAAGGAAATAATGAGTACTTTCTTTCTCATGTATAATTAATGAGATAAAAAGGAATTTATTTGTTTATAGCAAGAAATCTCATCTTGATAGAATATAAGAATTAGTTTCATATAAACAGATAAAGGATTGATGTTTGAAAGAAATACATCCTAATATGAAAATTTAAGTTATTGGCAAGAAACTTATTACAATAGTAGAGAATGAGAAGACTTCGAAATCTAAGAAAATTCCAAGTTTATGAAGCTTATAAAATATATATGTATTATCTTAGATCTTTTTAAGATACAAGTGATTCACATTAATACCACAATGAAATAAGGAAAGAAGTATTCTTTTATTATGTATAATTATGTGAAATATGGTATGGCCTACCCCTAAGTGGGATAAGGTCTTGATGATGATGAGGATGATGTATAAGTATGTTAAATATGAATGTATTGGCGAAAAGTTGAAACAGGGAGTTGAGATGATAACTCTAGTTGATGGATAAGTTGCTAGCACAAGGACTTATTCAAAGAAAGTTTATTAAGGCTTATTGAAAGAATGATAAGTATACCCTCATGTGATATGATAGACTTGGGTATGCTACTAAGATTGAATTGAATTGCAAATTATGAGACAATGTTGATTATCACAAATATAAAATGATGTTGTCGTGATAAGATAATCTTCTTATGTAGAAGACAAGATATGTTAAAATCATACATTATATCAGTTGTAAAGTGAATGAATACATCCTTAGAGGATGACATGTAATTTTCACAGTTATGGTTATTATGAATGATGAATGATGTATGATTGAGAAGAATGATGGAGTTAAAAGTTAATAAATAAAAGAAATAAAAATCAATAAAAATCATTGCACATGAGAAATCCTATGGATTCTCAAATTCTAGCTCTTTCTTGTTCCTCTGCATTTTAGACTTCTCTTCATATTCTCATTATATTCTCCTCACTTTTCTTAGACTTGTAGCATTCTCTCATTCCATCTCCATATCGCTTTGACCATACTCTTTTTCTTTTCTCTTTTCTCTTTTCTCTTTTCTCTTTTCTCTGTTCCCTATTTCCTTATCTTTATTTTCCTTGCACTATTTCCTATCCACTTTTCCCCTATACTTGGCATTATCAGATGTGTGCTCTTTAAAGTAAAAACTACTTGAACATAGGAAGTGTGCATGATGATTTTTTTTTTTAATTCTCTTACAAGAAACTACTGATCTTCCTTTCCCTATTTTCTCTTTAGTTTCCCTTACTCTTTGCATTTTTAGGTGTGTTTAATAAAGTGTATAAAAAAAAAAAACTATTTAGTTATAAGTAAGTGTGCATGATGAAGATTTAAAATCCCCCACACTTTGCATTCTCATATGCATGCTCCCTAAAGTAAAAAATACTTAGTTACTAGCATGCATGATGAAGATTTAAACTTCCCTATATTTTATATTCTCATATGTATGTTGCCTAAAGTAAAAACTATCTAATCACAAGTGTGCATGATAAGGAATTAAATTGTACTTTGCATTCTCATATGTGTGCTGCCTAAAGTAAAAACTACCTAATCACAAGTGTGCATGATAAAGAATCAAATTATCCTTTGCATTCTCATATGTGTGCTGCCTAAAGTCAAAAAACTATCCAATCACTAGTATGTGTGCTTAATAAAGAATCAAATTATATTACAATAAACCACCATTTAAATAAGAAAGTTATGTTTCTAATTGACATCACAAGGTTGTTAACTAGTGATGATTTTGGTATAAATGCATATCCCAATATAGGAAGAATGATCTGTGGGATATATAAAAGATAATAGTCTTGATTTATGAGAAACAGATACTACCTATGAAGGGTAGCATACTTTAAGAAAACAAGTGAATTGTATTTGTGTCTTAATTCGAGAAAGATTCTTGAACTACCTATACTGTAGAAGGTCAGAATTGTTATTTGAATTGTGTTTGAAATTGAGACATTCCAACAGTTATTTGATATGATGGACTTTCATTGTATTCCATTAGCTATTGATTGACCCTATGAAATTGAACTCTTCTGATGAAGAATAATTGGTTATATATCTAAGGTTAAGAGAGATAAACCTTATTTGATAAATGAAGTGAGGAAATTCATTTGAATCATATGTCAGAGGAGAACTTACTAAACAATTATATTGGTATGTAATGATGGAAAGCTTTTAGTATCATTATGTAAAGTTAGATGATACTATATTGATATTAGTGAACACCATTGGTGTTATTTGAGATAGTGAGTCTTGGTGAAATGGTAAATGTTATTGTTGGGTAACCTTGAGGTCACGGGTTCAATGCATGGAATCAGCCTTTTGCAAAATACAAGGTAAGGCTGCTAACTATAGACCCTGGTGGTCTGCTGCCTTGGACACTGCAAAGGCGGGAGCTTCATGTACCATGGCTGTCCTTAATGGTGTTATTTAAGTAATTGAATGTGATTGCACAGTTAGCGCGATTTTAGTTGTTCATTTAATGCTATGAGTTTCATATTTGCATTTAAGAAAAACTGAATGTATTATTTCTGTTTTTGAATTTGAATACACCAAAAGGTGTAAGTTCAGTTATTACATTTTGAATTATATGTGTTATCTCTAGTAATTGTACTTGTATGTTTGTATCTATATTTAAGTTAAAGATGATTGTTTATGATTATCTGAATGTAAGGTCGTATATATGATTTTAGTGAAATGGAATATGAATATGTTAGAGATGTTCTTTGATTTAAATGACTATCTCTTTATTTTGGATTCATATGTGAAAATGGATAAATGATTGTGAAAAATCTATTCATTATTATGATTGAAATGTTATGATGTGAATTGACATTCTATATTAAATGATTGTTTGGGGAAATGAAAGAGTTATCTATCTGAACATATGTGGAAATCATGGAAAGTTATTTGAGCAAAGGCTATGATGATAGAGTTAAAGTACAATTCATTGTAGTAATTGGATTTTTATTGTAGTTGGGAATGTGAATTTTCATATATCTAAATGAATGAAATTCAAGAAAGATTTTGACAGAAGACTGTGGAATGATGTGAAAGTCTTCCATTATGTTTATGGTGGCGATGGTGATGCATGGATGATTAAATATTTATCAATTGATGAGTTTAAAATGTGTTTGCACTATACAATTGAAGAATATCATATTGTGATTGAAGTTACAGGGATTGAAGAGTAAATCTCATTCTACTAAAACTGTTATATGAGGATGATATGTGGGATGAATGTTTAATTTTACTATTGTGAATGATGGAATGTGGTGAGACAGAGTCTCATAAATGTATTATTGTGATCAAATGGTTTATCAGGTGTATCACAATCACATGCATTAAATGTGTAAGTCTGAAAAACATAGGAGACTCTGCTGAAATTTTTTCAAAAATATGATACTTGAAAGCTTAAACATATTCAAAAAGGATAATTTTTAAGGGATAAATGTATATTAACTATTTGAAGTTAGTATAAAGAGTCATATGGATCAGAAAATAGAAAATTTGAGTTGGAGATAAAGATTATGTGTTCTAAGAATTATTACAGTCAAAGGATTTTGGAAGTTGAAATGAAAGAAAAACTTAGGTAGAAATTTATTATTATTTTGGATGATCAAGAAAAGGATGAGTATTAGAGTACGCAGTGAAAGTGATTCTTATTATTTATTGCAGATAGGAAAGATGCTCTATTAAGTGACATAATATCTAGTTTAAGTTGAAAATCCCTTATATTTTGAGGATTGATATTTCATTGAAGTAATTATAAGAATTTAAGTTTACAATGAGATGAGAATATTATTAAAGTGGTTGGAAAATTATCATGAAAAGAATTTCGAGGACAAAATTTCTCTAAGGAGGGAAGATTGTAACAACCGCAAAATTCTCCTATTGCATGATCGATGTATGAACTTCCTAGGAGTATAACTTTATATGGAATTAGAATCAGGAACTAAAACATAAATAGTTAGATTCTAATCAGAAAATAGAATTCAATGACCTAAAGAATGCTGAAAACATAGTTTGAATGAGGAAGTTATGGGACTTCGAAGTTATGGCTACTTTGGACATCATTTTAGAACTTGGGAATTGAAATTACTAAATCTGGATTCTCCTGGTTGATACGAATCCAACATCACGAAGTTTTCTGAAATCAGAGATTGGACAAATAATGGCAATTTTCTTATAGAGGGGTATTTTAGTAATTTCCCTAGAGGGACCCATGTGTAGAATTCCTAGGTCTTGTAGTAAAGGGACATTAGAAAACCCATAATGAGTGGAGCTCACACAGATGTGACTAAAATGATGATGTTTCATAAGGGAAAAACATCATTAACATAAACTATATTAAAAAGAAAAAGAAATAATTTATAATAATAAAAAGGAGGGGCCATATTTGATATTGGCAACCCCCCCCCCCCTCTCCCTATGAAACCCGACAAAACTCGATGAACAAAATGAAAGAAAGAGGAGAAGAAAGAAGAGAAGGGGAAGAAGAAGAGAAGAAGAAGAAGAAGAAGAAGAGGAGGAGGAGGAGGAGGAAGGAGAAGAGAGGAGAGGAGAGAAGAAGAAGAAGGGAGATCTACTTGCCGATCAAACCCAATCAGCCCAAAGAAGAAGAGCTAGGCGGGGGTTTTTGGTGTCGTCGAAAAAAATGGAGCTCGCCTACGATGATGGAAGCTCAGATCTAAAATCTGACCTTTTGTTTTACTTTCCACAAAGGGGTGATCAAAATCCATTTGTTTCCATTGTGATCAGATGAGGAATGATGCTAGATAGAAAGGATAACAGTACACGCGTGAATAGTTGTCAAAAATTTCATTGAAAAAGGTCTTCTCTGGTGGCAATGGAGGATGCTGATCATTTTCCAAGTAGATTCCCTGCAATGTTTTTACTCATTTCTTTTCAATCTTTGTCTCTTACACATAAATAAGTGAAAATCTATGATTGGCAATGGGATCTGTGTTTATCTTTCCTGATCCATACTTGATCTTCCATTGGTGTGCAAAACAACTAGGGATAGATCCCTTTCTTTGGTCAATGTGTTCACCTGCTCCATTAACCTAGATTGAACTCCCCCCTCCATCTCTGCTTTCAAGACATTGCAGGGACAGCCAGTTAGTTGGTGTCCCACCTATGTTCCCTATTTGATTTTCTCGGATTTACATTTCTCCGACAATAACCTTTAACAGATAGGGGTGTTGGTTTCTTCTTACGTCAGACATGCCCTATAAATTCTTTTTCTATGCTCTCCATCATCGGCATAGGGCAGGCAGGCCTTTGGGTAGGCCAGCATGCCCATATTCCCTCCGTCTTTGTTTTTCTGTTCGACCTTGAGCATTGTAATCCTCTCTTAGTCACGTAGCATGTGGGTGTTGGAGTCATTATTAATAGGCTCGATGAATTGGTCACAGAAACTACTACCGTGATTACTGTCAATCACCCGATTATGTTTACCTTATGGCAAGAATTGTGATTTTTGAATCTACATAAGAACACTAAAAAGTCATTTTTTGAAACCATTAAGAAAATGTATTACCACTACAATGAAAGATCAAGACAGAAGACTATTAGTTGTAGACGATGTTTAGGAGATAATCCTGAAGAATGTTGTTCTTTTGGATAGTGAGATCATCTATGATAGGAATTTTTATGATTCTGTTTAAGGCTCTGATCATTCAATTGGAGCTTGGACAAGGGTGATTCGACTTCTAAACCTAGATCCATAGATGATCCAACCGTCGATCTTGTCCATGATTAGTGGACAGAGATTGACAGTAGCTTAGATCACTTATCTAAGCCTAGATGGGATGATTAGAACATTAGATCATAATCAAATCTAAATATCTATATGTATGTGATGGTATTAAAAATAAAAAAATTTATGTGTTGTATAGATTGAAGCACACATGGCCGATCATGAAGAAGAGAGCAAGTAAAGCTAGTGGAATCTAATGAACACATCACACGAGGTAGGTGGATATTTAAGAAACCATGACTAAATAATAAGATTCATGTTATAAACATGATCTTATTTCATATTATGAAAATTATGCCAATGAAATATTAAAATTGTCATTGAATGTGCTTGTATGGTTAATGATGGAAATTAGTTATTTAAAATGATGTCATGCTTATTATTCATCCTTAATGTGTACCTACTATCTGACAAATATGATTAAGACATGTACATCTTATATTATTGTGAAATTATGTGATGGTACATGGGTACCATGTCAGTATGTGTCTAGGTTTATAGGATACATCCTTGGTGGATTATCACCAAATAAGTGAGGATGTTATTTTTCTTATTAAATATGTGAATAGGCAAATTGCCTGTTATTATGATTATTTTACATTTGAGCATGGAGGCCTGACAGTTTTGTTTTAGACAGGCATATGCCTAGGGATGCTATGCTAAGAGAGTTATGACGGTTTGGACACCTGCTCTTTGAAATTTATAATGTTATGGATACCAAGAACTATGTGTTGCTAAACCCTAGAGTGTCACAGACTTTATGGAAGTCCTTTGTTAGGAAAGAACGAAATTTAAAAAGTGCTTAACTTAGGAAAGAATTATTTTTTATAAAGTGTGTTTTAAGAATGATTTAGTTTTATCATGTTTCTAATCTTTGCATAATTTCCATATTCATGTGATAATTTCCATTCTTAGTTTAGGTTGAAGATCTCTTGAATTTTGCCTAGGTTGCATAGTTTAAAGTAGGAACCACTAGCATCACAATCGTTCGATTCCTTATGTGATTGACCTCACTAGGGTGTTATATTACAACTGATTTGTGCTCCTGTGACTTAACTTTAAACTCACGACAAGTTTTTGTCTCTTTAATTCAACATCTGACCCCTCCTATGTTTAGAGATCCATGTTGTCCTACCATCTCTTGTGTCATTGATAGGGCATTATTAGATCTAGGGACTAGTGTAAACCTATTGCCATTCTCTGTCTTTTGAGCAACTAGGGCTTGGTGGCCTTAAATCAACCATACCATATTGCAGTTAGTACATAGATTAGTGAAGATTCCACGTGGTATGGTTGAGGATGTTTTAATACAGGTGGACTAGTGTTACTTCCCTATAGATTTCATTGTTCTAGATACCTAGACTATGTCAGACCCCAAAAGTCAGATTCTGATTATTCTTGGCTATCCATTTTTGGCAATATCCAATGACATCATCAGTTGTAGAAATGGTGTGATGAAATTATCCTTTGGCAATACAAAGGTCAATCTTAATTTTTTTAATGTTGGTCATTAGCATCTAGAACTAGTTAAGGCATGTCTAGCACACTTTAGTTGTGATTTTGATATAGACAAGTCCATTGAATAGGTAAATAATCTTTTAGATGTTGCACCCATAATGAACACTTCTAGGTGGGGCCTTCATGTGGAACCACTTCCTCCTTCAAATCCTGTCATAGTGCCTTTAGTAGAAAAACCACCCACCATGACCCTTAATCCTTTACTTAAAAATTTAAACTATTCTTACTTAGAACCAGATGAAATCCTACCTGCATTCTTAGCCACAGATCTTGATCAAGAATAAGAAGGTAAGCTTCTTGATGTTCTCAGATAAAATAAGACATCCTTTGGGTGGACCATAGACAACATTAAAGGGATCAACCCTTCTATGTGTGTGATGACCCGGGTTTTCTCATGCATTTTTAAATGAAAAATCTAAATTCCTAAGGTGGGATCCCGATTTGGAAAACATTTTTATGAAAACCATGCAATGCAGCAGAAAATCTTTAGTTTTAAACTCATTTTGAAAACCCCGAGTGTCATTTGCTTTCACAACAATCAACGTAGTTTTTTTTTTTTTTAAACTTCAGAAATCATAAATGTTTTTCCCTAGGTCTATCCAGTCACAGCACACAGCCCAATTGTAAATAAATACAAATACATGTCCAAAGGGTAGAGAGCTTACTCACATGTATAGTTGTCTCCTTTGTTTGTTCACTTGCTCGTAGCACTAATATCTCCTGAGCTGTCTTCTATTTGTAAGTGGAACTATCCTGAAAATGGTTAAGGATAGGGTGAGTATATACTATAGTCAGTAGGAGTCTATCACTACTAGTTTTACAATGCATGCTATGTTTAAAATCATATGCTCTTTAAAACATGTGCATGTTCGAACAATCATGTTCAATATCGATATTAAAAACCACTGTCGAATTGGAATACTGACGACTTAAAGAAATAACATAATCTAAGTCGAAAGTATCATATATCATAAACATAATGATATGCATAACATGCTCAACTGAATCCAACTCATGGATATCTGGTATAGTATGGTCGACCAACCTCATGTCATGCCATATGCAATGCAAGTAAATCCACAAAACCATAGGGCCCAAACTATGCCCACGACCTTGCCACCATGTGGTCCCCGGGTACCTGAGGACACTCGGTCATAGCCTCAACGGGGCATATGACACTTCCTTCATCGTAAATCATGCAATTTATGAAATTAGTTGCAAAACATGCATGCAATGCTAGTCTCACATTCAAAGTCATAACCCTATCTAGAAGCCTGACAGCCTAGAAGCCTGCCAGCCTAGAAGCCTGTCAGCTCTCTCTGGCCTGCCCTCGTCGGCCTGCCCTCGTCAGCCCGCCCTCATCGGCCAAGGCTACACTTATCATGCAGACAAGCAAAAACCTCTTTTTCAAAACTTGTCCTCTTTGGGTCCCTCACAACTGCCTGGCCCTCATAACTGCCTACCCAGCGTCTTTTGGGAACTCCAGCGTCTTTTGGTAACCCTCAAGGACATGCAATCTTTCAAGAACTCAATGTTCACAAATTATGCAATTGTTTGCAAAGCATGTCTATGCATTATGTATTTATGATATGCATGCTAAATAAAATTAAGTCATGCTAAACAAGTCATATAACTTATACTTAAAACATGCATTCTCAAAACAATCATGGCTCTTTTAAAAAGTCTAGTAGCCATAGAGCACCTACCTCAAAGTCTCCTAGAGTCGTGTCCTTTATCACTCAACCCGTCTCTGGGTCTCATTTATAAACTCCTGGATATGAATGGATACAAGGAGTCCTTATCAATTTCAATCTATTTAGAAATAGATAGCAAGATCTGCCTTTAGGGTCCATGGTCCTTGCTTAATTCATTTGTCAGGCTAGATCCTATGACGTGGATCTACTATTCAATGGTTAACTATATAAATTGTCCTCTGATCCTATCTTAATAGTCTCGTTAGGTCCACGTGCCCTAGTTCCCAGGACACCCGTCCATCCTGGTTAAACCATGACCGCCTGACGTGCGTGCACGCCCAAAGGCCGTGCCAGGGTCCGCATTTTTCACGCACACATCATGCTCAAGTGACGTGCTTTGACGTGCATCATCGCACGGACGCACCTTGTAACATGGCGCATCTCAGTTCCCAGGGCACCTCGTGCATCCTGGTCGAGCTAGGACCCGTGCCCTATGTCGCGCGTGCACCCGAAGGCCGCACCTAGGATAGTGGACGCACTGTCGTACACTTGGAACCCATCTCAGGGACCCAGTCCCAGGCGCAGGTGGTGCATGGCATCCTTAGGACGCCTGGTTTGTGCAAGGCCAGCTGAAACTGTCTTGGGGCGTTTTCCGGCCAGGAATTCTGGCTGGACACACTATATCCAGTATGGATCTAGCCTGAGAGGAGGAAAAAAATGAAAAAGGGAAGAAGAATGGCTTACCTGGGTAGCCTGGGGAGTGCCCTTTTCCTGATGGGTGCTCCTGCTCGCCGGAAAACTCGAAGAAGGGATAAGGTCCATAGTTCCGGTGCGACCAGAGGGAGAAAGGGGAAAAGAAGAGAGGGGAATGGGTAACTGGCAATGGCCGGCTTGACTCGGGCCTGGCCATTGCCAAGAAACTCAGAGGAGTCTTGGCTTGAGACGGGTTTCCAATTTTGTTGGAAACCCCAGTCTCAAAATGACCGGAAAATCACATTTTGGAGAGGGGGGAGATGGGGCTTTTTATAGCCCTGCTATGGCGGTGTCGCCCTTGGCGGTGGTAGATCTCTCTTGAAAAATCATGAAAGAGGGTTTCTGGAGAGATTTGGAGGTGAAAGACGATAGGGGGTGCCGTTATCAAAATGCCCCCCTGCATTTTTTTTCTTTTTCGTTTTTCTGTTTAAATTCTAGAAATACTTGTAATTTTTAAACGAACATAACTTCTTCATACGAACTCTGTTTTCGGCATTCTTTGAGGCGTTGGATTCCATTTTTTGAGTAGAATCTAATGGTGCCAATTTTACTCACAAATTCATATGTTTACTATTTTAAATAAATTGAAACATTTAACTCAGTTCATTTCCTATAAAATGTCCAATTTTTATTAAAAATGGATAAATTGCTCGGGCGTTACAATGTGTATGCATAGAATTCACTTGGTGGAAAAGTCTAAACCATCTAGGGAAACACAGGGGAAATTAAACCCCATTATGAAAGAGATAGTGAGAGGTGAAATACTTGAACTATTAGATATTGGTGTCATCGACCCCATATTTCATAGCACTTAGGTTAGCCCAGTTTAGGTTGTCCCCAAAAAAGTCTAGAGTCTGGGTAATCCAAGATGAGGATAAGAGTTAATTCCCACTCACTTGACCATCGAGTGGAGAGTTTGTATAGATTACCAAAAACTAAACTTGATCACGAGGAATGACCACTTTCCTCTTCCATTTATTGATCAAATGGTGGAAAGTTTAGCTAGTCATAGGTATTATTATTTTCTTTATCGATACTCTGGCTATAACCAATTCCCCATAGAACCTGAGGATCAGGAAAATACTACCTTCATCTGCCTTTTGGGACCTTTGCCTACTATCGTATGCCTTTCGGACTTTGTAATGCCCCAGCTACTTTTAGCATATGTTGAGCATATTTTCTTATATAGTGGAGAGGTATCTAGAGGTGTTTATGGATGATTTCTTAGTGTTTGGTTTTTCATTTGATGAGTGCCTATACCATTTAAAACTTGTCCTTGATAGGTGTCAGGAAAAGAATTTTGTTAAACTGGGAGAAATGTCATTTCATGGTACAAAATGACATGATTTTAGGACACATCATATCACACAATGGTATAGAAGTAGATAAAGCCAAAGTGGATTAATCTTTAACCTTCCTTCTCCAAGGATGGTGAAGTAAATTGGCTCATTTTTAGGCTATGCTGATTTCTATAGAAGATTCATCAAAGACTTTATTAAAATTGCTAAGCCCCTATGTAATTTACTTGAAAAGGAGGCAACTTTGACTTTGATGATGATAACATTGAAAGCATTTGAGTTCCTAAAGGCTAACTTGACTTCTACACCTATAATTCGACTACTAGATTGGAGTGCACCATTCAAAATAATGTGCGACACTTTAGACTATACAATCAGGCTATTTTGGGGCAACGTATAGACAAACTCTCCCATGTGATATACTATGCTAGTAAGATACTCAACAGTGCCCAACTCAATTATTCTACTACATAAAAAGATTAGTTGGCAGTTGTCTTTGCCTTGAATAAATTTAGATCTTGCTTATTAGGATCAAGGTCATTGTCTATTTAAACCATGCAACATTAAATTAACTTCTTTCTAAGAAGGATGTTAAAAAGAGGCTGATCTAATGGATCTTATTGCTACATGATTTTGACTTAGAAATTCAAGATAGAAAGGTTCCAAAAATGTTGTAATAGACCACTTGTCCAAGCTAGCTATGGAGTCCACTAGCGAGAATGTGCCTATAGCAAAAAATTTCTAGACGAACAATTGTTACACATTTCCCAATTTCCTTGATATGCAAATATACTTAGTTATCTTGTCATAGGTCAAATGCCTAATTATTGGTCAAAACAATATAGAAAAAGATTCATTGTCGAGGTCAAGAACTTTACTTGGGGCCATCCATACTTGTTTAAGTGATGTCCTAATTAAGTCATTTGGAGATGTGTACCTAATAGTGAACATGATAGAATCATTTTCCTTTGTCATGACCATGCATGCGGGGCCATTTGACTTTTAGAAAGATAGCTACAAAGATTTTGCAGTGTGGTTTTATTGTCCCACCATTTAGAGATTTTGTCAATAGTTAAGGAGCATAAGAAAAAGGAATATGATGGCCTTGAATCCTATTTCTATAATCGAGCCTTTTGACATTTGGGGCATTGATTTTATCAGAACTTTTTCCAACTCTTTTAGTTATCTGTATATCCCTTGTATGAGTGGACTATGTATCCAAGTGGGTAGAATCCCTACTGTATAAGACGAATGTCCACAAGGTTGTGGTCAAGTTTTTAAGGGAAAATATATTTGCATGCTTTAGTATTCCTATGGCCATAATTAATGGTGGGGTTAAACACCTTTGTAATAGTGTTTGAGAACTTAATAAAGAAATATGGTGTTACCCATAGGATAGCTACCCCTATTATCCTCAGATCAATGGACGAATGGAGATATCTAATAGGAAAATAAAACATATTTTGAAAAAGGCTAGTCATTAAGACAAAGAGATGCTTTATATGCCTATGGTATTGCATTTAAGATTCCTATAGGCATGTCACCCTACCGACTGGTCTATGGAAAGTCATGCCAACTACCAATAAAACTTGAGGATGAAGCATATTGGACCACTAAAAATCTCAATTTAGACCTAAATACTAATGGAACCCATAAGAAGCTCCAACTTAATGAGTTATATGAGCTTAGAAAAGATGCATATGAATTAACAAAAATATACAAAGACTGCGTGAAGAGTAATCATGATAGACACATACTGCGAAGTCCTTTACATCAAGAAAAAGTGTTCTTTTATATAATTCTAAATTGCATCTATTCCCCAAAAAACTTTGATCTCAATGGATTGGGCCCTACATAGTACTCATGTATACCCTCATGGGGCCTTTGAGATAGAAAAGGATGGAGAGATTTCCAAAGTCAATGGGCAAAGGTTGAAGCCCTATCTAGGGTTGGTCAACCACGAAGTAGAAAAGATCATGTTAGAGGAACCTATATACCAAGACCCACCTTAGCATGTCCCATGACAATAGCATCCATCATTAATTTTGCATTCATCATGGCATTGCATGTCGAGCAGAAGATGTTAAACTTAGCGGTTACTGGGAGGCTGTTGTTGTTTTAAATAAACTTGCAAGCGCGCGAATTGTTTACAGTATAGCACGCCAGTGTGATCAATCCCTTGAGGAGTGAACTATTGTATTTTTATTGATCCCTACTTTAAACTATCTAACCTAATCAACTTCAAGTAATTTTTTTCCTAAATTACAAATGAAAATTAAAACATAAAATTAGAAACTAAGCAAAATCAAGAAACATGCTATATGGGATACTTTCCTAATCAAGAATTAAAAGTAAAGGAAATTAACTAAAACTTCAACTAAGATATTGGAATTGGAATCCTAAATAATTAATAGTAACAAATAAAGAAACTACAAAGAATTAGAAAGCTTCAAATTAGGAAACCAAACTCAAGGAAACTACCTAAAATAACTTTTCTAATTTAGAACTTTCATAAACTGAAACTTACCAAAAATAGAACTTTCTAAACCTAAAAAAATATTAAAACAACTAATTTAACTACTGCAACACAAGATCCAACAACTAAAATAACCAAAGTTTAAAGGAGAATGGGACTTAGAACCATGCACATGGTTTTTGGATTGTGTATACGATTTTGGAGCCCTAATGATGGTCAAATTTAATGTACCTACAGTGAGTTACGATGAGACTAACTATGGGATCTAATAAAAAACATAAAAATCTAAATGGGTACTTGAGGATTGAGGAAAATAAGATGTTTTGATGGCTGGAATTAAGGCACAAAGTTAAGGAAAAACTAATTTCCAGATTTGGGTACTAAAAATAGTCAATAAATCTTGCATTAGAAGGCTATTGAAAATACAAATTTTATGCAAGGAAACAACTCAGATCTTAAGTACTTTGACATAATAAACAATCCATAACAAGAATTCTGAAATAAATTTATTGAATCATATCCAATTTAAATCATATTTATGAGCATAAAACTATCCATACAATATGAAAATTTCACACTTTTCTAAAGCTTGAAATCCTATATAAATAACAAAAAAATTCCAATATAAAGCTTAAAATCCAAAGTATAATTACCTGCATAGAAAACCCAGAAAGGAATTTAAGAAAAACAAAGGCTAAGTGGATTAACTAGCTAAAGGAAAAACACCTAAACAAAGGGGAAAAATTGTAAATTTCAAGAGGAGAAATAAAGAATTTAAGCAAGCTCTTCTCTTGGTTTTCACTACTAGAGAATAACTAACTTAAATCTTGATTGAATAAAAAAAAATTAATAAAAATTAGGCAATGGAGTGAAGAAGAAGGAGATTAAGGGCTAGAAGTAGCATGAATTCTGAGCAAAACAATGAAATCTTAAAGTAATGGAACTAAAGTAAAACAACTAAGTTACTAACCTGAATTGAAGAGACAATAAGCAAGAGAATAACAAGAATACCAAAGGAAGAAAAGCATCTAAGAAATCCCAAAGTTCAGCAACAAATAACACCAAAGGAAAGCTTGATTTCAAGGTGTGTCACTCACTTCTACTTATAAAATTCGTATGGAACATGGGGCTATATATAGATGACTAGTGTCCTAACTTATAATGGGCTGAAACATGAGGAAAGTGACCTTAGGGTTAGGGTATTGAATGAGAAAGGCTAGGGGATAAAAAAATTAGTAAGATGATGTCATAAGCATGATCTAAAATAGATAAGAAGCATGGGCCAACTGGTTTCTAATTTCGTAAAGGATATAGGTGTCTTTCTTTTAGAAGGAAAGTGGGTGACATGGGAAGAATTGATTGACTAAGTGATTTTTTAGAAATTAGGGATTGGTTGGATGATTAGGAAGAGAGCTTAGGAAGGTGGAAGAGTTACGTAATGGATGGACTTTTGAATAGAATGTGAAACTCATGGTGGTCTTTCTTGATGAAGTGGAAAGTGATAAAAAGGTGAAAAACCATTAAAATTTGAAGGCTCTCATCCTATACTAATACGTTTTTCCTTAATTATCTTCAAAATAACTCATGAATAACTCTCTTGAATCTCCTCCATTCCTAGCCTTCCATTTAGGTAAGCTTGACGGCTTAGATAGCTAACTTTGAAGACTCCATTGGCAAGGCTTTATGACTGGCTTAGGAAACCTCCTTGACTTATTTTCTTGGCTTCAACCCATGTCTTGAGTGGCTTGTATGATTATTCTTGAATAAGTTATCATTCCACCTTCTTTCATGGCTTATATGGCTAAGGTGGCTTGAATGGCTCCCATGCAAAAGGGGAAAGAAATGAATTGCTTACTTCATCGGCACACTTTGGCTATCTTTAGCTCCTTTAATCACATTCATTACTGGTCCATAAGATGATCTTTCCCTTGATATCATATTCGATTGATGATTTTGAGGCTTTGATTCAATCTTTTGATCTTGATCTTCAATTCATCTCTCTTCCTACAAAAGATAAAAATTGATAATTAATATCACATACTTACCTAGGATTAGCATTTGGACCTACCAAATAATAAACTTTTACATCATTAGGTAAAAAATGCATGTGCTATGAATTTTGGTCTAAAATCCTAATTTAACGTTGTAAATTATAACATAAGGGTACTAATTGGGTGGTTTTTATGCAAGATTAAACACTTATCACACCTCCCAACCAACATTTTGTTATTTCTGAGAAAACATGTGAAAAATCATTTTTCAAAAACAAATACAATGTGCCACTTCCGTAGGCACTCACGATTGCATTTAACACATGCAATAAGCCCTTAGACCCCTAGGTTACCCCTAGTGGACGACTTAGGCCTCGTGAGGGTTTGTAGTGAATATACCCACAAATTTCACGAAGGTTGAGTCCCCTATTTTATTTCACAGAATCCTCATTCATTAGCAATCTACTAGTTTTTCACAACTTAATGGAGAGGATTGACAATTTTACAAATCATACACATACTAAAGACATTTCATTCTAGTTATTTCTTAGAGTGCATGTGTGTGTACAACCACATAAGTTTTGACTTCTAACTTGATATGCTTAAATTCCATTAGAAATATATCTTGGCCTCAAATCCTCATAGGTATACTCTTAGAAGTGAAGCTCTCAAATAAGGGTATAAACATATTTCTCTCATTAGTTGATAAAATTCAACAGAGCTAATGGCTTACATAAAACTTTATATGCTAATGAGACAAAGGAAAGTGATCCTTAAGAGTGGATGTCATTACCAAGAATAGTAGGGGTATTTTATCTTAATATCTTCTTTTTATCTCCTCTTTAAGGCGACATTCTACCTAAGATCCATAGGTTGTTACTAGGATGAAACATAGGCTTAGGATAGGATTCTAAAAGGAAGAATATAAGGATTTCCAACATTTCAAAATTGAGCAGAGGTCTTCAATGAATATTTGTTAAGACAACTTTTCTTTTGGTTGTGCTTGAAGTGAATATTTCCTTATATTTTTATCATTCTCTTTCAATTTTTTTCCTCATTTTTTTTATTTCTCATACTTCTTTCTTTTCATTTTTATTTTTCTTAGCAAGAAAGATGGCTAATTTTCTCACTTCTTTAACTTTTTGTCCCCTTTTAAACTTTTCTACTAACTCTACTCATTTTGAAAATGGGTAATGGTTATTTATTTTATTAATTTATTCTAGGTTAAGGTGAGTGGGGTAAAGAAATAAAGGCTTTAATAATAGGTTCAAAGGGCTAACTAGTTATATGCAATATAGTGGGTAGGCATTATATCTCTGGGCTGAGCAAGGATGGCCTATATCACTCCTTAAGTTTCCTAAAGCCAATTAGATTCAATAAATTTTCTAAAAATAAAGCTATTACTCCTATTTATTCTTGATAGTTAACCAAAACAAGGACAACAAGATCACACTAATTTATGTATGCTAAAGAAATTGTCAAATTACTTATAACTCTCTGAAAGAAGATAGTCTCTAAACTCACTGAGTTATAGGTCTCCACTAATTTTCCTCAAGGTCCCTAAGTCATACCTCTCTATTAGTCTTGACTATGGGCTATGTGTAAATAGTTTCCAAGAATTAACTTTCAAAAAATGCTTCAACATATGAATAGTATGAAAAACTAATCTTATACACTTTCATTAAGAGGTGAAAATAATAAAATTACTAAATTCTGAACATCAAGAAAATGTAAAATCCCTATATGCATCTACTCTCCCCACCCTGAATGAAACATTGTCCCCAATGTTTGACAATATAGGATCCAATATGGAAAGATATAGAAGATGGAGACTTTAAAAATATCTAGGTTGCCTCTTAGGGAGCACTAAGTTTTACCTTTTTAGCTAGACATAATGATGAGTACAATGGTAAACTCGTAAGGGCTCCTAGAGTGGTAATCTAAGGTGGGTCATTATATTGAGGTGCCTTTAACAGTATCTCATCAATCTCAAGATTAGGCAGCTCTAGGAAAGGTTTTAACATTTGACCATTAACTTTTTAGATTTCTCCATCCTTCTCAATCTCAATGGCCCCATGAGGATAGACAGTGCGTACTATATAAGGTCTGGTCCATTTAGATCTAAGTTTTCATAGGAATAGATGCAATCTAGAGTTATACAATAAGACCTTTTGTCCACATGTGAAGGATTTCCTTAATATTTGGCAATTATGTGCAACCTTCATCCAAGTTCTATATAATTGTATAGAATCATATGCATCTTTCCTCAATTCTTCCAACTCATTGACTAGGAGTTTTAGGTGGGTCGTAAAAGAATCTAAGTCAAAGTTGAGTCTTTTGATAGCCCAATATGCCTTGTGTTCCAACTCTACTAGTAAGTGGTAGGCTTTTCCATAGACCAGGCGGTAGGGTAACATTCTTATAGGAGTCTTATATGCTATATGATAAGACCACAAAGTGTCATTAAATATCAGAGACCAATCTTTCCTACTTGGCTAGACTGTCTTTTCTAGAATCAACTTTATCTCCTTATGGTTGACACCATACTGTTTCATTAAATTCTCAAACATTTTATTACAAAAGTGTTTTCCCCCATCACTTATTATGGCTTTAGGAGTACCAAACCATGAAAAGATTATTTTTTTTAAGAACTTTACAACAACTTTGTGGTCATTGGTTTTGCAAGATATAAACTCTACCCACTTGGACACTTAGTCCACTCCCACTAGGATGTAAAGATTTTCAAAAGAATTAGGAAAGGGTCCCATGAAATCTATGCCCCAAACATCAAATGGCTCTACAATAAGTACTGGTTTTCTAGCATCATATGTCTTCTTCTTAGATTACATAATCTTTGACTCCTTACACATGCTACACAGTAAGCAAGTGTATCCTTGAATATGGTAGGACAATAAAAACCACATTACAGAATTTTTGCAGCTTTCTTTCTCAAACTAAAATGGCCCCCGTATGCATGATCATGACAAAAGGAGATGATTTGATTATGTTCACTATCTGGTATGCAACTCCTGATCTCTTAATCGGGACAGTACTTGAATAAGTACTGATCGGTCAAAAATCTCTTTTTATCTTTTTCGGGCTAATGATTAGGCATTTTTCTTATAACAAAATAATTAACAATGTCACCTTACCAAGACAACTAGGAAAAATGCAATAACTATTTATCCAGAAAGTATTCAGTTATAGGCATGTGATCGTTAGTATGCTCCACCACTAGTTGGGATAAACGATTTGCTACAACATTTTTAAAACCTTTCTTATTCCAAATTTGTAAGTCAAACTCTTGTAGCAGTAGTATCCAACATATCAACCTAGGTTTGCCATCCTTTCTAGAAAGGTAAAAGTTGCATGATCCGAGTATACTAAAACTTTAGACCCTAATAGGTAAGATTTAAATTTATCCACAACAAACACTATAACTAACAACTCTTTCTCTATAGTGAGTAATTAAGTTGCACACCATTTTTGTTTTACTAGAGTAATATATGACATGGGAATTTTATGAATTTGTTGCCCCAAAACAGCTCCAGTGGCATAATCCGATGCATCCCACATTATCTCAAATGGTACATTCCAGTTTGGTGGTTGGATAATGGGTGCAGAAGTCAACTCGGCCTTGAATCACTCAATGCTTTCTTACAGTCGTCATCAAAGTAAAAAATGTCCTCATTTATAAGTAAACTATAGAGGGGCTTGGTAATTTTGCTAAAATCCTTGATGAAGCATCAGTAAAAGCCAGCATGTCCTAAAAATTAGCAAATTTCGTTCACCATCCTTAGTAGAGGAAGGTTGGTTATTAAATCTATTTTTACCGTATCAACTTATATTTTATTGGTTGACATAATGTGACCTAAAACTATCCCACTTTGTACCATAAAATGGTACTTTTTCCCATTTAAAACAAGAAATTTCTCCTAACACCTTGTTAGAACTAACTTTAAGTGGTGCAGGAACTCATCAAATGATGACCCAAATACTAAGAAGTCATCCATAAACACCTCAAGAAATGTTTCTACCATATCAGAGAAAATGTTCAACATACACCTTTGAAATGTAGCTAAAGCATTACAAAGCCCAAAAGGCATATGTTGGCAAACGAAGGTTCCAAAAGTGCACATGAAGGTGGTCTTCTCCTAATCTTCTAGTGCTATAGGAATCTATTTGTAACCAGAATATCCATTCAAAAAATAGTAATGGCTATGTCCGACCAACCTCTTTAGCATTTGGCTAGTGAAGGGTAGAGGAAAATGATCTTTCCTTGTTATCTCTTTCAACTTTCAAGAGTCAATGCAAACTCTCCACTTGAATGGGGCTGACCCAAGTACTATCTGAGATAGGATATATAACACTAACATTTAAGAGCTTTAGGACTTCATCTCTGACCACATCCTTCATGAGGGGGTTCAGTCATCTTTGAAGGCACTCATCTTATTAGTCCATATGCCAACTTATCCTAATAGATTTTCCCTTAATTATCATCAAAATAACTCATGGATAACTCTCTTGAATCTCCTCCAATCCTAGCCTTCCATTTAGCTAAGCTTGATGGCTAACTTTGAACGCTCCATCAAATAGGCTTTATGGCTGGCTTAGGAAACTTCCTTGGCTTGTTTTCTTAGCTTGAATCCATGGCTTGAATGGATTATATGATTTGGTTTGAATTCCTTAGCTTGCCACCTTCTTTCGTGGCTTAAATGGCTATGGTGGCTTGAATTGCTCCCATGCAAAAGGTGGTGGAAATTCATGGCTTACTTCATGGGCCCATTTTGGCTATCATTAGTTAATCACATACATTACTGGTCCATAAGATGATCTTGCCCTTGATGTCTTGTTGGATTGATGATTTTGAGCCTTTAACTCAATCTTTTGATATTGATCTTCAATTTGCATCTCAATCGATCTCGATCGTCAAATCATCATCTCTCTTCCTACAAAAGATAAAAAATTCTAATTAATTCCAAAAAATAATATTTATTATATACTTACCTAGGATTACCCTTTCGACCTAGAAAATAACAAACTTTTACTTCATTAGGTCAAAAATGCATATGTTATGAATTTTGGTCTAAAAATCCAAATTTAATGTTGTGAGTTATAACACATGGGTACTAATTGGGTGGTTTTGCACAAAATTAAACACTTATCAGAGGCAACCCAGGGTTTTAGAGAGTCTCATTATTTTGCATTACTCATTTATCATATAAGAGTCCTATGTTTTCAAACATTGGGGACAATGTTTAATTTAGTTTGGGAGTGTAGATATGGACAATATTTTGAATTTTCTTTAAAGAAAATTAGTGGAGACCTATATACCCAGTGAGTATTAGAGACTATCATTTTTCTAATAGTTATATATAATTCCCTATTTTCTTCAATGTACATAATTTAGAAAGATCCCAAACTAAAAGGAGTATTAACTTTCTTTCCTGAATATTTATTGACTCAGATAGTTTTTAAGAAACCTAAGAAGTGATATAGGCCATCCTTGTTTTAGCCTAGAAACAGAAAGCCTACCCAGTATATTATACCACTAGTTAGAACCCTTGAACATCTTAGTAATCATTTTTCTTTTTTTAACCCCTTTTACCTTGACCTAGAAACCCAGCTAAAATATCCTTTACTTATCTTTTAAAAATGAGTAGAGATTGTAGAGAAAGTTTGAAGAAGACAAAAGTAAAAGAAGTGAAAAATACAAAGAAAAATCCTTTCCTCAAGAAAAAAAATCAAAGAAGAGTAAAAAAAATAGAAATATCAAGAAAAATAAAAATGAAGGGGAACAAAAAGAAGAAAAGATATTCACTTTAGTACAAAAGAAAAGAAAAGTTGTCCAACATTTAGTTGAAGACCTCTACTAAAATTTGAAACTTTTAGTCCTTATACACTTCCTTTCAAAACCTATCCTAAGCTTACATTTTGTCCTATCCAATGATGTATTCATCTCAAGGTGGATAATAGACTTAATGAGGATATAGAAAGGAATTGAGGTGAATTACATCTATCTTGGTAATAACATCTCTTCTAAGGAATCATAATTCTTTGTCTCATCTATTCTTAAAAGAAATTATGTGAACCATCAGTCTTATTGAATTCAATCACATAGTGAGAGGATTTTGTTTGACCCTTTTCCTAAGATCTTTATTTCTGAGTGTATACTAATGAGAATTTGAGGTCAAGACATCTTTTTAATGGAGTAACAAGCATTACTATTTAGAAGTCCTAACTTATGTAGCTTGTATACACACATGCACTCTAAGATGAAATTGAAATAAGATGGCTTTGGTATGTGGGTAACTTATAGAATTTCCTAGTCATCTTTATTAATTTCTTAAAGCTAGTAGAGTATTAATGGAAGAGAATTCTCTAAGATAAAATAAAGGACTTAGCCGTACTGATTTTTGTTGTACATTCACTAGAAACCCTTATGAGGCTTAACTCATCCACTAGGAGTAAACTAGGGGTTTAAGGACATGTTGCATATGCTAAATGCAATCATGAGTACTTACAAAAATGACGACCATTTTGTTTCCATTATTTTTTACATATTTTCCTTAAGATTAGTACAATTCTATTTAGGGGAATTAATAAGTGCTCAATTTTGTATAAAAAGTACCCAATTAGTAGCTTGTGGTTTATAAATTATAGAGTTATTTCTAGGATTTTTTGGGAATTTGTAACACATGCATTTCTGACCTAATAATTCAAAAGTTTGCTATTTTGTAGGTTTAGAAGCTAATACAGAGTAAGTGTGTGAATAGTCAAAATCTTCTAGGATCTAATTAGGGTTTTTCATCTTTTGTAGATGTAGAGAAGGTGATCCAAAGGCCAAGATTGATCATGATGATAATTGAAGATCAAGATGAAAAGAACAAACCAAATCCTAAATGGCATCAATCCAGAGTGTGATCAAGGTTTAAGACCATCTTAAGGCTAGTAAGAAGGCAATGGAAAGTATCAAAGGTCATTAAAATGTTTCATGCAATTTACCACATTGCATGAGAATTGGAGACATGCATGAGGTTTCCTAGTCTAATAAGGAAACCTAAAAAAGCCAAGCCATTCAATCTTTGAAATCAAAGGACTTAGCCATTCAAGCCATGAAGGAATGAGACATCAAGCCACATAGAGTTGCATGATTGGAGGATCAATTCAATCAATTATCCCATGCTAAAAATGTCATTTTCATGAAGTAAGTGGATGGTTTTGAGTGATATTTGTAAAAGGTAAGATGGTCATGTAGTAGGCCAGTCAAGAGAGAAAATACACTTTCCATTTCCATTTGTCATATTTGGTGGTTTCTTAATTAAGAAACTTCTAGATTTACTTCAAATCAATTTTCCCAATCTTTCGTACCATTCTAATTTCCATCTCTCTCTTTTTCAATAGCCACCTACCATGTAATTTGAAGGGAAGGAGCTCCATACCACCTTCTTAAGAAGGTGATGCCTTCCCCTTTCTAATTACATGGCTTCCAGTCATGATGTCATCTATTGCGTCACTTGCCTAACTCACTTTCTATCTAACTTTCCCTCATTGAAACCCTTGATCTAGATCCGATTTCCTTCTTAGAATAAGCTTCAGCCAATCGGAAACCCAAAAATATATAAAAGCACATGGATGTTTGATCTAAGCTTACTTACATATCATCTAAGCTTAGTTTGAGAGCATTATAATGTGTTGGATGTTTGATTTGAATCAAGTTTCAAGTACAAGAAGAGAGCGCACTTTTCACGTTCTAATCTATATAATATGTGCACTAGAGTTGATGTAATTCTTCATTCAGTGAATAAAGTTATTTGAAGTTCATTATTCATGCTTGATTCCAATATTAAAGTAATTTAGATATTGAGTGTTATCTTGCATAGGAAGTGCAAGTTCAATTTCTTTCCATGTTTGATTTGATTTGAGTTTCTTAAGTGCTTCAAATCTGGAAATTTTTCCATTCAAAGATCAAGCTTATTTTCCAGCACCTTATTCATCTGATTTGCTTGATTCCTTAGGAACACATTTAGATTTTTAAATTTTTATTTAAGTTCCTGGATTAGATTTCATATTATTTTTCTTTTAATTAATTAATGCAGGCAATCTTTGACCTCATGAACCCTACGTACTATTCCATAGATCATGCCCATTGTACTAGGGTGAAGTCTCTATTGATTTGTGCTTTGTTTGATTGTTCAATTATATTTTAGTAGTAGTTAATTCATTGGTTACATCTTAGTTTATTTTTGGGAAAGTTTCCTTTTTCAGTTTTAGAACATTCCATTTTTATAAAGTTTTAGAATTAGGGAAGTTTCCTTTTTAGTAAGTTTCCTTAAGTGAAGTTGCTTAGTTTAATTCATTTTAGTTTTTCATTAGTTTCCTTTAATTGAATGCATGTTAGTTGGGTAAGTTTTAATTCCATTTCTTATTTTTAATTTTAAAAAGTTTCTTTTAATTGTAGTTTCAAGATTCATGCATATTTCCTTTGTTTTATCATTTACTTTTCTAATTTAAATTCAAATACAATTCAATCTCTCTCTCTCTCTCTCTCTCTCTCTCTCTCTCTAGCTAAAGTTAAGCAATTTAAATAAGAACTATCCTACATACAAATTTATTAGATTCCTTGAGGGATTGACCTCTTTTGTGTGTAATGCTACTTTGATTTGTACACTTACGAGTAATATTAAAGTTACACCATCCATGATGTGAACACTTCTAAAGCAATTCATTCCACCTTTCCCAATACTCATAGTATTGTTCATCATATCTTTAGTGAAAATTGATAATATCCCTATGAAGGCATTAGTCTTCTGGATGGGGGAGAATTTGTTCAAAAACTTTTTAGATGACTGGTCTCATGTGGCCATGGAACCGACCTCTAAAGAATTTAGCCATAATTTGGCCTTTCTTTCATTGAGAAGGGAAACAATCTAAGTCTAATAGAATCGTCCAAAACATTTTAGAATCTCAATGAAGGACAAATATGAAAGAATTCATTGATATGTAGGTATGAATCCACTCTCTCTCGACCATAAAATGTTGGGAGTAACTATGTGACTCCAAGTTTAACCTCAAAGTGGTCTACATTGGTGGGTAGTAAGGTGATGCATGATGGGGTATTTAATTAGAGTGGTGCATAGTAATCTCTAATGGCCTTATGCTCAACTACTGCTGGTGGGTTTGCCATGGAGTTAAGAATTTTATTTCTTACCCCTTGCCTTTGGGTTCAAGCTCCTCCTTTTATTTGAGCTTGATTATTGTTTATTAGTTAGGTCCTGCCCAAGATGGTTAATATAATTCTCATGGAAGGAGGCATTTATACCTCAACAACCATCAATGAAAGGCTTGGGAAAATCGCTTGGATTTTTCATACCCACTATAACAACAATGACCAATAGCCACTCAAGCGACAATAGATCTCCTCCTTCTAAAAGGCTCCTAGGAGCTCAAAATTCTAAATCACTTGTTACTTGATTTTAAATAAGCTTTTAAGGGTTGAGATCACAAACATATAAGGAATCAATTAAATTACCTTGGTACACCAAATATTTGGTGATGAAATCCAATCTTTATATTATAAGGGTTGCCATGGACCCCTTACTATCAATTTGTTCCATCTACAATAAAGCAATAAATGTGCAAAGCAATATAAGAAAAGGGAAACTAATTCCAACCTATATGCTATCTAACAAAGGGTCAACACCTTAATAGATAATACATTATAACTAGACAGCCTATCCCTTAGTTATAGCCGAGGTTAGGCTAACCTTTGTTAAATAAGTGCAATCTAATGCAACAACCCTAAATGAGAAGCAACAAGTATAATCAATGACCCAAAACTATATGAATTACATTAACATCTAATATACAAGTTACACTAAATAGAACCATAGTAGGAAATAAAAAGAGAGTGAGAGAAGTTTATAGTGAGGTTTCTAATGAAGATCAAGTGTGGGCCACCATACCCCACACTTGCTCCATATTATTACAACACATTTAAAATGAAATAAATAATTTCAAATTACAATGGGGCCTCACTAAAAATTCTCTAAAAAAAATAGAAAAGCTTAATCTATGAAAGCAAGAAAATCCTAACTAAGTTGATGAAGCTTTGGCCCACAAAATTACTACCGCTCCTTTTACCAAATTCCCCATGCACAAAAATAAAGAAAGATGCCCAATTTGTGAGGAATTAGCAAAATGTGTAGATATGATGCAAAAATACTTATCTAATGCAACCTAAATCTATGATTAGAGATAAACAATCTAGACAAGATTAGCATGAGGTGGGACTTAGAAAGAGGGTCAAGATGGAAGGGTATGAGTTGAATTTAGAAAGTAGGAAGTGCATTAGAAATAGTGACAACTTAAGGTAAGAGGCACCGCTTTTTTAGGAGGTATGCATCTTCCCCTGTAACACCCTCAATTTTGAGTTTTTTTTCTTGTGTAATTATATTATATTCGATTGGGATAAAAATTAGGAATTTAATTCTATGAAAAATTGAATTCCATGGAAGTGACCCTTTCAAAAATTCCAAATTTGGACTTACAACTATCAAAAATGAAGTGTACGAGTTGATACGATTCCAATGGCACTAATTTTGTGCGAAGTAGACATCAGAGTGAAAATTTGTCAGGATTTTACTAATTAAGGGGGTAAAAATCAATATTGACACTCCCAATTGTTTGACAAGTGATGCAATAGCTGGATCACCTTCACCTGCCCCCTACCCCACCCTTGCGATGGGTATGGCCTCAGATGGAAAAGAAAGAGGGGTTACTGGAAAATTTGGCAACCCAAAAACCCTAAAAAAAACCCTCATCAATTTCTCATTCTCCCCCACAAACTTTTCCTTCTATGGCATGACAAATTGGAGAAGGTGATTTAAACCCCTTCTCCTCCTAGTCCCACATCTAGTGTAGCTCCCCCTCTATTCAATCTCCCCTTCTTTCACCAGCAAAGCACGCAAGCCCCACCTTTGACCTCTCCTTCCTTTCTATGGTTTCAACAAAGACCCAAATATCCAGCATTAGAAACAAGTAGAGGAAACCCCCTTCTCCCCTCTGTTAGTATCTTTTTCTAGCCTGGCTAAAACTCTCTTTCCCCTTTCAATCTTTCCCCGTGTTTCCTTTCCCTCCTGTGCAGCTAGCTAATGCAATGTTGGATCTGGTAGGTAGAGCCAAATCCATTTTTCCTCTTCTCCCTTGCAAAATTTCCCTCTAGCCCAACCACCCCAGCATGTCGACACATATTGGCTGGCCACAGTGTCCATTACCCCCTATTTCTCTTTCCCTATAGGGTTTGAGCAGTGACGGAACTAGTAGTTGACGATCACTGTCCCTCTCCTCTTTGTTCTCCGTCCTCTCTGTCAGGTTCAGGTAGTGAACAACCCAACAACCACTGGCCACCTCCACCTCCACCCCCTAGTTCCCCTTTCCTCTTGTTGGTTAGGGTAGGCTAACTCACTGTGTCACTCGCTCCTGACTTGCCTTGGCGAACTGAGTTGACACAGTGGGCCCCTCTACCTCCTTAAGCTTTGACTCCTTATTCCGGCCAATTTAGGAAGGATCTCAGAGATCCAAAATAACCCTTGCATTTCTTGCAATGCAAGGAACAACACTCTTCTTCCCATTTTTTTATTGAAGTAGATTAGACCATTAATCGCTATTAGCCCATCGATCGAATATAAGATCATCAAATCTGTGATCAGTCTAACCATCCATAATAATGTGAACCATTCATTATGATTCCCATAAAGTGTAGATCAAGATCTAGGGCAATGATCTTTGATCTAGACATGTTTGAGGTGATTTAGCCAATCTTGATTAATGGTTAAGATCAAACGAGGTATATAGGCATGAAATTGTATCAAATTCAATGATCCACAGCATTGAAATGACTTATCGAGAGTATTTAATTAGAGTTACTACTATATTCTTTAATCTAGGAGATCAGGTAGATGATCATGGTCAAATTATTGTAGATAACATATCAAGTACCATCGAGATGATGATGATCTGGCAACGCAGATAGTCAAATATCCTTTAGATTGACCCATCATCCTAACCACTTAATTTCCTTGATTTGGTGGTAATTAGCTAGACTCATGTATGATGTACACATATACATATCAAATTAGTTGGTTAAGTAAGAAATTAACTAAAATTGACATGGTATGAGTATGATCACTTAAGAATATGTTATGATATGATTAAGAAATGAATTGCATAATTATTGGTGGCCAAATTCAATGTGATTTGGATTATCAGCCAAGTAGGATAGGCCCCACCTTGAGTTTCCATGGTTGTGAACCACTAGACTGTATAGAAATACAATAAATTAAGATATGAAAATAGAATATTTGTTTTATGACTAAGAATCCAAATTAAATAGATAACTTGTATTCTAAATTAGACCTAGATGTGATGTGTATATAGGTAGTGTGATTGTGGCAGACTGATTTAGACTAGAGTCTGCTCTTGATTTATGAGGTATAGATGAGTGGTTCTTCATCTGAGGTTGGTGATGTTAATTAATAATGGGCATATTGTGTTGAAATTATAGATTTTAATTGCATTAGCTCAATAACTATGAATGAATTCTATGCATATATTATTATATCATGATTCTTATAGAGAAATTTGTCTTATTTGTAACTAATGCATGCATTCATGATTTCATTGATCATAATTTTTCAATGGATGCAAGATTTGACTAGATGCATTGTATTTTATAAGAGATAGTGAAAACACATGATTTTAACACATTACATTGACATATTGAGGTCATTAGATGGTGATTATAATTGATGTTGAATGTTGAGGTGCATGGATACCCTATCTTATTGATTATTTATAAGTGGATTGGATTGAGGGGGCTTGGCGGCTAGTCCATGAGAGGTTGACCCCATGATAGGGCTGTGCTCTAGGATGGCAAGCTGAAAGTGCTCCTATGTTTTGTGCATCAGATATTTTCTTATATATATGGTTTTTGAGATATTGAAATTTTTATGTTTTTGTGGATTTATGACTGGTGTTTCTACCTAATGGACACTACACTAGGAGGGATTTAGGGCCACCACCACCCTCTAACTTTGTGAGATAATAGACACCCATCCCATAGAAGGGAAAATATTGTAGAGAGTGGTAACATGAATAATTCACACTACAATTTTGATCCTTACCCTCACAGGACGAATGTCTAGCCTCCCATTCTGGTGTCAATGGGGAGTGGTAGTTGATAGACCTAGCAGTTGGTTATCACTATAGTATAAAGGTCCAAGCATTTCTTGACGATTGATTATATTATATTGCATAAAGAGGGCACCAAGATGGATATTTCCTATGTACCCACGGCATGAGACTTGGGGAGGATTGGTATGAGTACTCATGACTTGACATACGTGTGTGTGGTACATTCATGGGACCATCGTGTTAGGGTACCCAACATTGATGGTGTATATATTCATTGAGATATTCCTCATATTTTCTACACATTGCACCGATGTGATTTTTGGACACTTTTAGAACCCATGTGTGAGGATGCCCTTGATGCTGATGTGTACATTTATTGATATATTCTTCAACTTTTTATGCCTGGCTCTAACGTGGTTTTGACATATGTATGAACCTTAGAAGCTTAATTGATTTGGCATATTTTCAAACATGTGGTTGGTGCAAGTTATATCAATTTGATATTAGCATTTTGATAAGATTGAGAGGCTTTGTATACTTGGCATGTTTTTAAAAACACACAAGTGGCATGGAAGCATTTCCTTGTTTTTAGCAGTTTATGAGCTAGATGCCTTGACTATTCATTCGGTTGGTTTAGAACCATTCTATAAGAAAGATTTCTATCACATGCCCTGAAACTTGATACTTGACTATTCATATTACTTTAAATGATTTATGGATTTCTATTATTATTATTATTATTATTGTCACCACCTACCAAAAAATCTATTGAATTTTTAGTAGAAATGAAAATATCATTTCTATTAAATCTATGGTTTTATGGTTCATATGACTCCCGAAGTTTTGAAACAAAGGATTTTATTCAAAGTTTTTAATTTTAGTCGATTTTAAAATTGAAAATTTTAACCACGGATCACGACATTTTAAAAAATTGTTGTTTTATTGTTGTGTAAAATCAGGGGTGCTGCAGCCCCTTATGTAAATCATGTGAGAAAAAACTAGATGGTGAGATAGATGGGAAAGAAATTATGGGGAATGGACTCTTCCTTGATTAGTACACCTTGCATGCTATCTCATCAATTGATAATATCCTTAATTTCGGATAATTGCTTCAAAACTTTCCTCCAATAGTGTGGTTCCATGGGGCAACTTTCATATGTCTTGAATGTCTCACTTTGATGGCACATTGCTTGGTCGCTTGAGTGGCTATGTCCCTTAGCTTGAAATCTTGAATGGCTTGACTTCCTTATATTTCCTAGTTAAACTAGGAAATGTCGTGCATGGCTCCAATTCGAATGCAAAATGTTGGAATTGCATGGCCTTTTGTATGGGCACATTTTAATCACCTTTGAATCTTCCTATTGCTTTCTTACTAGCCTTAAGATTACCTTAAATATTGATTAGGCCTTGGCTTGATCTTTTGATCCTGGTCTTTGATCCTCATCTTGATCAATCTCAGCCATTAAATCATCATCTTAATATCTTCAAAAGAGTAAAAACTCTAACTAAATCCTAGAAAACTATGACTATTCATATACTTATTTGGATTAGCCTTTGAACTAGCAAAATATCAAGCTTTTGAGTTATTAGGTTAGACATGCATGTGCTATGAAATTCCAAAAAAACTACAAAATAATGCATTCAATTTATAACACATGGGCTACTAATTGGGTACTTTCTATACAAAATTGAACACATAACAATGGAAACAAACAAAATTGATTACCTAGAATTTGAGGTCAAAACCGAAAGAACAAAGCAATGAGAAGGTGTAGAAGACAAGGAAAGGCAGCCAAGATGTTGAAATAAAAAGGTCTAAGATTTCCTCCAAGTTGATGTGCTTAAGGAGCTAGAAGCAACTCTACTTGAATTGGGCATGGAATTCCATGGGGTTAAATAGAGTTTTTTGTTTCCAATTTGATAATATACTATCATGGGAAGAAAGAGGGGAATTAGAACAAGAACTCTATGTATGAAAGTTAGGTGATTGAATGGAGATAAAAGATTAGAAAGTAAGGTGAGGTGGACTTTCTAAATATGAGCAATGGGAAGGGGTAGGTGCCACCTTTTTAGTGATTAGGTGTGGAATCCCTTTCCTTAAGGTATATCACATGATGTGATGGAAAGAAAGTGGAAAAAGATAAGAAAGATGGAGGAAAGAGATTGGAAGGTGAGGTAGTTGCATGAGGAATGGAATTAGAAGGTAGAGTGAATGGAGTTAGAAGGGGAGGCACAACTTTTACCACTTTTCAAGGAAGATGGCAAGGAACTCCTTGCCACTTTTGACTTACCATGTTAATTATCACCCTAGTCCCTTTCAAATTATCCCTTGAAATTCACTATTTAGCATAGGATAATTGCTTCTAAATGTCCTCCAATTGTGTGACTCCATGTGGCATGGCTCTCATGTGGTTGAATAGCTAACTTTGATGGCTTGAGTGGCTAAGTCCCTTGGCTTCAAGGCTTGACAGGCTTACTTTGGTTTCCTTGATGGACTAGAAAACTTCATGTGTGGCTCCACTTCTCATGCAAATGTGATGGAATTTTATGAATTTTTTGCATGGGCCATTTTAGTCACCTTTGGTTCTTCCCATTGCCATCTTCCTTTCCTTAAGATGATGTTGAACCTTGATTAATCTTTGGAATGATGAAATTTAGGTCTTTGGTCCTCTTCTGATCATGATCTTCAAATTTTATCTTACTTGATCTCAACAATTGGATCATCTTCTCAAGACCTACAAAAGAGTAAAAATCCTAATTAAATCCTAAAAAATTATGATGATTTATATACTAATTTTGGACTAGCACCTTAACCTACAAAATATCAAAAATTTCAATTATTAGGTCAGAAATACATGTGTTGTAAAATTTAAAAAAAAAAACTAGAATAATGCCTATAATTTATAACATGTTAAGTGTTCAATTCTGGTCAAAATACCCCTAATTTAGCATTCAATTAGATCATTTAACTGATCAAAATTGTAATATTTAGTTTAATTTTTATTTTAGCCCTAATTAATCATCCAACCATTAAATTGTCAAGCATCATTGCCCTCACCACACACTAGTCCCTTTGTCTGCACCTTTTCTTCTTTGGCCAATCCAATCCAGCACCTTCCATTACCCTCTCCCTTTTCCCCAATTCCTCCACCTCTATTCCCTCACTTCTTTGTTGCCCAAGTCTTCATTGGATTCCACCCATCATCCGCAATTCCTCTATTCCCTCACTTATCTGTTGCCTTAGTCACCCCTTGTTTCTCCCTATGTTCTCCAGTTCCCCGCACTGGCTAGATTGCCCATATTTCACCTCTGCCCAGACCTTCTCCTACACAAGCACTCTGATCTACCTGTAATCATCCTTCCTACTTCACCTATTAACCCTCTATTTTCTACCCAGGCTGCACAGCTCACACCAGTCCTCTGCTCAGCTGCTACCAGTTCCCTGCTACACCCCTTCTCAGATCACTAGTAACCACATAACCACCCTGTGCCTTGTAGCATCAGCATCCACCCGACACCACACCACACCACACCGGCTCTAGCAATTAGCTTTTCTTTGTCTCCAATGGTACCATACAACATCGGCAATCAGCATCCTCCATCTGG
The DNA here is from genome assembly GCA_035236585.1 of Warburgia ugandensis. Lineage (NCBI taxonomy): Eukaryota > Viridiplantae > Streptophyta > Magnoliopsida > Canellales > Canellaceae > Warburgia > Warburgia ugandensis. Next base: position 27,915,261 of record CP141132.1, on the reverse strand, counting down.
TGACCGATAGCCACCGGGGTCCTCAAAGGAGAAAACCAGACACGGGTTTTCTCGCTATTTTCTCCTTCTCCCCTATCTTCTCCTCCTCTGTCTTCCATCTTCTTACTCGCTGAGTTTCCTTATTTCTTTTTTATTTGTTTTAATCAAAAATTTTATTTAATTCTAATTTTCCCTTTGCAGTTCGAAGTTAATTCTAGCTGAATCCCCTTTTTAATTACATATGTGTCCCTGTTTCCATTTCTATTCTACTTTATCTGTGTTCTATTATCCAAGAATTACACAATCCGAGCTGAATTGATTAAGGCTTAACCAAATTGATGGGTTAGCTTTAATAAAATAAATTTCTTTATTTCTCCTTTGTTTCAGATCAGATTTTCAATTAACTTTTAGATTTCATTCTCAAGACATCCTTTGGCTTGATTGACATCTGGTCTTAAATCTGAAATCCAGAAAGTGATCTAAACCATCCATATCTCAAATTTTTTATCTAACACAGATCTCTCAATTTTTTTCGAATATATGTAATCCATTTGGTGGATCATCAATAATAAGCACAAGAAAGTTATTGATGAAGGCTAATCAAAGTTTATGAGACCAGATATGAATAATTTGACAATAATCAATCTGGGAAAGTAGATTTTTCTTGTTTATTTAGTTAAATGTCTATCTTTTTAAATTGGATTTCTATAATTTTCATTGATTAAATACATATGAAGTTTGATTACATTTTTATTTAATTTTAATTTTTGACCAATTAAATTTTATTTAAATTATAAATTCTTAAAGCGAGCCCCTGTGGGATTGAGTTGTGCTTGCATATGCTATACTACAATAGCTTGTGCACTTGCAAAAAATACAAAAAAAATTTACACCATTGCTGGTGACACATAATGGAGTTTTCATAAATTTTAAATAAAAATTAAAAAACCCAAAAATACAAAAAATAATTTTTTTTAGGAATTTCATACTTTTAGCCTTTTATTCATTTATAGGTGTATTTTTCTATATTTTTTAGTGCATAATCACTTTGTTTCCTGAATTTGATACTTATTTCTATCTTTCTTTTTCAGGAAATAAGAAAGTTGAGGAAATTGGCAAGTAGATCTTCATCAAATAAATGGAAATTTTCCTGGTTTCTTAGAATAGGATTTTCCTTTTCTTTCGAGTGAATCTTATAGTGAGGCCCCTTTGTAATTTGTAATTTCAATTTTAATTTTAAAAGGGTTGTAATAATATAGGGCAAGTATGGGACAAGGTGGCCCACACTTGATCTTCATAAAAAAACCCACTGTAAGTATCCCTCACTCCTTTTATTTCATAGATTAGGATTTTCATTTAGAATAATTTTGCATTGTTTTGTAGTGTAATTTCATATAGAAAGCATATTTGATAATTATTGCATTTTTAGGGTTTTGCATTAGCTTATTATTTTAATTGCATTCTTAGGGTACGTTTACTTCTTGAAGGTGATATATATTGATTGAACTACCATAGACTGTGGAAATTAATTAGTCAAAGCACCCAACTCCCACAAGATCAAGGGTGAATTTCATCACCACTCCTTAGCCCACCTAGGATTATCACCACAAGCATGCAACCCTACCTTTCAAATTAATCCAAAATCAATTAGAAGAAGAGACCTATAGGACCATCACATGCTCGTAGGACCCTCTTATCGAGACACGATCTATTATTACTCTAGTAGCTCTTGAGAACTGCAATTATAGTAGGTGTCTTAAAATCTCAGTGATTTTCCCACACCTTCTGTTGACATTTCTTAAGGTCTAAATGTCTCCTTACATGAGAATTGTATTAACTACCTCACATAGAACCTAATTGGTAAGCAATAGTTAAATATGAAAGAGAGGAGCACTAGATTGGGCTAATTTAAAAGCATTGCCCACACACAAATTCAAGAAAGTTAAAATATTGCTTACTAGCCTAAGGATTGTTTAATAGTGCCTTCTGTTTGTGCATCATGTAGACTTAGATTCAACATTTAGATTAGGACATTTTTTATCAGGGTAGTTTATGCAAGGCGATGATCTCAGAACCCAGAGCTAGTACCTTTAGACCCAAAGATTCAACGCATACAAAAACAAGGGGAAAGAAACCTATTTCCTATCCCCGTGGCTAAACCATCAAAAGAGATTGAGCATAAAACAATTAGAGATTTCTATGAGCCTCTACAACTTAATACCCCATCTTGCATAGCTTTACCTCCCACGAATGCCGACCACATCTTGTTAAAGCAAGGAGTCATTCAATTACTCCCTACCTTTTATGGTTGAGACAAAAAAGACCCCTACCTACATACCAAGGAATTCCTTGATATTTGTGCCACATTTAGGATCCAAATATTTTTTGATGATTCTATTAGGCATAGGCTATTCCTATTCCCACTTAAGGACAACAAGTTTTTGGCTCCGTTACTAGGTAGCCATAATGGTGTTTTCATAAAATTTAATTACAAATTCAAAAAAATCTAAAAAATTAATTTTTTTTTAGTAATTGCATATTTTTAGCATTTTAGTTACTTTAAGGTGCATTTTCCAATTTTTTTTAGTTCATAATCACCTTGTTTCCTAAATTTGGTACTTATTTCTATCTTTCTTTTTCAAGAAATAGGAAAGTGGAGGAAATTGGTAAGTGGATCTTCATAAAATAAATTAAAAAATTTCTGCTTTCTTAGGAAAGGATTTTCCTTTTGTTTTGAGTGAATCTTGTAGTGAGGCCCTTTTGTAATTTGTAATTGCAATTTCAATTTTAAAAGGGTTGTAATAATATAGGGCAAGTGTGGGATAAGGTGACCCACACTTGATCTTCATCAGAAACTCTACTATAAGTATTCCTCACTCTTTTTATTTCATAGATTAGGGTTTGCATTTAGAATAATTTTGCATTGTTTGGTAATGTAATTGCATATAGAAAGCATATTTGATAATTATTGTATTTTTAGGGTTTTGCATTAGTTTATTATTTTAATTGCATTCTTAGGGCACATTTACTGGTTTTTGGTGATATGTATGTTTATTGAACTGTCATGGAGTATGGTAATTAATTAGTAAGGACACACAATCCCCATAAGATCAAGGATGAATTTCATCACCATTCTGTGGCCTACCTAGGATTATCACTACAAGTGCACAACGCTACCTTTCAAATTAAGCCAAAATCAATTAGAAGAGGCCTATAGGGCCATCACATGCGTGTAGAACCCTCTTACTAAGGCGCAATCTATTATTACTCTAGTAGCTCTTGAGCACTGTGGTTATAGTGGGTGTCTTAAAATCCAAATAATTTTTCCACACGTTCTGTTGATGTTTGTTGAGGTCTAAATGCCTCCTTACATGAGGATTGTATTAATCACCTCGCGTAGAACCTAACTGGTAAGCAATAGTCAAATCTGAAAGAGAAGAGGAGTGCTAGATTAGGCTAATTTAAAAGCATTTCCCCCACACAAATTCAAGAAAGTCAAAATATTGCTTATTAGCCTAAGGATTGTTTAATTGTACCTTTTGTTTGTGCATCAAGTATCGTTAGAGTTAGAATTTAGATTAAGATATTTTATATTAGGGTAGTTTATGCAACGGCATCCATCTTAAAACCTGGAGCTAGTACCTTTAGACCTAAAGATTCAACGCATCCAACGACAAGGGGAAAGAAACCCAGTTTCCATCCATAAGGCTGAACACTAGTAGAGATTGAGCATAAAACAATTAGAGATTTCCATGCGCCTCTACAACTTAATACTCCATCCTGCATAGCTTTACCTCCCATGAATGCCCACCACTTTGAGTTAAAGTAGGGAATCATTCAATTACTCCCTACCTTTTATGGTCGAGACTAAGAAGACCCCTACCTACATATCAAGGAATTCCTTGATATTTGTGCCACATTTAGGTTCCAAATTTTTGTGGACAATTCTATTAGGCCTAGGCAATTCCTATGCTCACTTAAGAACAAAGCCATGTCATGGCTTAATTCCTTAGAGGTAGGTTCCATACATACATGGGACCATTTGTCTAAGAAGTTTTTGAACAAGTTCTTCCTTATTCACAAAACAAATGCCTTGCGTCTTGAAATTTTCAATTTCCAACAAAGGGACAATGAGACATGCTACGAATGTTAGGAATGGTGGAATGAGCTAGTGCAAAAATGCCCTCATCATGATTTGAGAAATGGCAACAAGTTCAATACTTCTATGAGCCATTGACGTCTCAAAATAGACAAATGATAGATGGAGCGAGTGAAGGGACCCTCATGATAAAGAATGAAAGTGAGGTATGGGAGTTCTGTTAGATAGTGGCTGATAATTTTCACGACTTGGATTAATTCCAATAGGAGAGAAAGAACCAACCAGCACACTAGGAAGGGGGGTCTCTATGAGATAGGAGTTCATACTAATCTGTCCCATAAACTTGACTTTGTAGCTAAAAAATTAGGTGGAAGAATGGACAAGCTTGAAACTATGTTTCCATCTTTCATGGCTGCTACCTTATCCCATAAACCTCCACAGGAGGTATGCTCTACCTATCTAGTCTAACTCATTTAACCTCATCTTGTCCATCAAATAAAGTGTTGAACTACTATCTTGACCAAGTAAATGCATTGAATGCATATCGCCAACCTAGCAACAACCCATATTCTGAGACCTACAACCGTGGATGGGCTAGGCATCCCAATTTGTCTTAGTCAAAGAATAACCACTAAGAGGGACCATCTGTAAATCCCCCTATGTAAAACTTTCATCTTCGAACTACAGTTCCCCAGCAACCACCTAGCTTTCAACAACCTCAATAACAAAGAAAACATCTTTTGAAGAAAATATCCATACCATGCTTGAACAAATTGTAAAAGGAAATGATTACATGAAAAGGACCTTACACTAGTTGCAAAAAGAGAGTAGACATTTAGCCAATTTCAACTCTCAAGCCATTGCCAAGCTAGAGATGCAGGTAAGCCAATAGTCAAGTAAACTACATAATAGAGGAAAGGGTCAATTCCCTAGTCTACCCATCCCCAACCCTATGGGTCAATTTGACATAGGGTCAAGTTGTCAAAACCTTAACCCTCATGACCATGTCAAGTCTATACCCACCCTTAGGAGTGGTTGTCAGATCGATAACAAGGTAGGGAAGGCTAAGGAAATTGCAGAGGAGAAATAGGCAACAACAACACATGAGAAAGAGATTAAACAGACATCTCCTACTCCTTTTGAGCCTATAGTGGAGGCACCCTAGGTTTCTAAAGCCCCATTCCCCCAATTACAGAACGAGGCTAAGAAAGGAACAAATTTTAATGAGATAATGGAAGTGTTTAAACATGTACAAATCATTATTCCATTATTCAATGCTAAAAAGGATATTCCTTCTTATGCCAAATTTCTTAAAGAGCTTTGCACTACAAATAAAAAGCATAATGTGCAAAAGAAAGTCTTCCTCACTGAGCAAGTGAGCTCTTTAATTTAACATAAGACCCCACCAAAATGTAGAGATCCAAGATGTCCTACAATTTCTTGCATCATTGGCGATCATGTCATAAATAGGGCATTACATGACTTAGGGGCTAGTGTTAATCTGTTGCCATATTCTGTCTATGTACAACTAGGGATTGGTGATCTTAAGTTAACCAATGCCACATTGCAGTTAGTTGATAGATCAATTAAGGTTCCTCGTGCTATAATTGAGGATGTATTAATACAGGGGGACTAGTTTTATTTCCCCATTGATTTCATTGCCTTGGATACCTAGCTGTAGTAGACCTAGTGGTCATATCCTAGTGATTCATTGATGTCTATTGTTAGCAATGTCCAATGCAATCATAAATTGTAGAAATGGTGTATTACAATTATCCTTTGCCAATATGAAATTTGAGCTCAATGTCTTCAATACCAACCATCAAAGATTAGATCTTGATGATTCTTTCAACATGATTGAAGATTTAATTCAACAAGTTCTACCGCCATTATCTACTTTTGATCCACTAGAGGCCTATCTTACACATTGTAAATTCAATTGTTAATGTCTAACTTAAGACACTAAACTTGGCACATACTAGGAGGCAACCCAAGGTTCTAGAGTCTACATCACTCAATTTCCATATAGGATCCTATTTTTTCAAACATTCAGGACAATGTTTCATTCAGGTAAAGGGGTGTAGATGCATATAGGGATTTTGAATTTTCTTGAGTTTTTTTTCTTTAAAAAGAATGAAAAGAAAAAAGAAAAAAAACATTTAATGTAGAGTTCCCTTACTATGTTGAGAACTAGATGTTCAAAATTTAGCAATTCCACTATTTTCATCTCTTAATGGGAATGCATATGATTAGTTTGGCATATCATTCATGTGTTAAAGCATTTTGTGAAAGTTAATTCTCGAAAGCTATTTACATATAGCACATAGTCAAGACTAATAGAGACGTATGACTTAAAGACCTTGAGGAAAATCAGTGGAGACCTACAACCCAGTGAGGTTTAGAGACTATCTTCTTTCAGAAAGTTATAAGTAATTCCACAATTTCTTCAGTATATATAACTTAGTGTGATCCTATTATCCTTATTTTAGTTAAACATCAAGAATGAATAGGAGTAATAGCTTTATTTCTAGAAAATTTATTGAATCTAATAGGCTTTAAGAAACCTAGGAAATGATATAAGCCATTCTTGCTTAGCCTAGAGATATAAAGCCTACCCAATATATCATTCCACTAGTTAGCCCATTGAGCCTATTATTAAGCCTTTTCTTTCTTAACCTCATTTACCTTAACCTAGAACAAGCCATTAAATAAATATCTATTACCCATTGTCCATATGAGTAGAGTTAGTAGAAGTGAGAAAAATTAGCTGTCTTTCTTCCAAAGAAGCTAAAGAAAAAGAAGTGAAAAAAAATAATGAAAGAGAGAGACAAAAATATGAAAGAGATATTCAAGTACAACCTAAAAGAAAAGTTGTTTGAATAGATATTCATTGAAGACCTCTACTCAATTTTGAACCTTTGAAATCTTTATACTCTTCTTTTTTGAACCTGTCCTAAGCCTACATTTTGTCCTAATTAAAGACCTATTATTCTTAGGTGGAACCTAGCTAGAAAGAGGAGATAAAAAGAAGGAATTAAGGTAAAAGACCACTAATATTCTTGGTAATAACATCCACTCTTGAGGATCACTTTCCTTTGTCTCATAAGCATTCAAAAGATTAATGTTAACCATTAGCTTGTTCAATTTGGTCACATATTTAGAGAAATATGTTTAACCCTTATCTGAGAGTTTCAATTTTGAGAGTATACCAGTGAGGATTTGAGGTCAAGACATATTTCCAATGGAATTTAAGCATATCCAATTAGAAGTCAAGATTTATGTGGCTGTATACACACACATGCACTCCAAGAAATAACTTAAATAAAATGTCTTTAATATGTGTATGATGTGTAATATTGTCAAATCCTCTTTATTAAGTTTTCAAAAACTAGTAGATTGCTAATGAATGATGATTTTTTGAGATAAATTATGAAACTTGACCTCAGTGAATTTTGTGGGTATATTCACTACAAACCCTCACAAGGCATAACTCATCCACTAGGGGTAACCTAGGGGTTCAAGGGCTTATTGCATATACTAAATGCAATCATGAGTACCTATGAAAGTGCACCATGTATCAATTTTTGAAAAATGTTTTTCCGCATGTGTTACTCGGGACGATCAAAATGCTAGTTAAGGGGTGTGTTAAGTTTTCAATTTTGGTCAAAATATCCTTAATTTAGCATTCAATTAGATCATCTAATAGATCAAAATTGTAATTTTTAGTTTAATTTTTATTTTATCACTAATTGATCATCCAACCATTAATATGTCAAAAGTTAAAGTTAGATGATCATCAAAGCTAATAAGAGGTATAATGCACAGTTCAAATGACTCTAAATTGCTTTGTTGTTTTGTAGATCAACCAAAATATGCTTGGATGGATCACATAGATATTCAATGGTGCAGATCATCTTGAAGATCAAAAAGGCAAGAGGGAATGGATTCCTAAAAGAAGACAGTTCAAATAAAATTTGGAATGAAGAGGATGTTTCCTAGTAGGAAACTAACTCCAAAAGGATAAGAAAAGAGGGAGAGAAGAAATTAGGACTCTATAAGAAGGAATCATGGAGCTTAGGGGGGGAGGTGCTTATTGTTTTTGTTTGTTTATCCTTTGCTTGCCTTGAACTTTATTCATCAATTTTTTTGCTTCCCTAAGCCTTTGTTGATCATCTATTTATTTTCTCTCTCTCTCTCTCTCTCTCTCTCTCTCTCTCTCTCTCTCTCTCTCTCTCTCTCTCTCTCTCTCTCACAGTCCCTTTCTCCTTCAGTCTCCCTCTCTATGCTTCACTATAACTGGCCCACACTCATCACCCAAGCCCCCTTGTCATCCTATCCCCATCATTACCACCGGCATCATCTATCTCTTCCCTCTTGCCATCTTCTTGCTCCAAGCATCACTGCCCTCACCACGCACCAATCCCTCTATCCACACCTTTTCTTCTCTGGCCAATCTAATCCAGCACCTGCCAACACTGTCTCCCTTTTCCCCAATCTCTCCACCTCTATTCCCTCTCTTCTGTGTTGCCCAGGTCTTCATCGAATTCCACCCATCATTGGAAATTCCTCTTCTTTTTCTATTCATTGCAAGCCTCTTCATCATCTCCCCTTCACAACACCATTTCCCGCCTTCTCTCTGTGTGTCATAGATGTCTTTGGTTCCATAGTCACCCCCAGTTTCTCCATCTATTCTCTAGTTCCTCACGTAGGCTGGACTGCTAAGTCCATCTGTGGCACAAGCACTTTGATCCACTAGCAGTCTCTCCTTTCTGCTTCAACTATTAACCCCCTGTTTTCTGCGCAAGTTGCACAGCTTGCACCGATCCTCTACTCAGCCGCTACTTGTTCCCTACTTCACCCCTTCTTAGATCACTAGCAACCACCTAACCACCCTCTATCCTATAGAACTAGCATCCACCCAGCACCGTACTTGCTCTACCGATCAGCTTCTCTTCTTCTCCAACAGCACTGTACAACACTGGCAATCAGCCTCCTCCATTTGGTCATCGGCAACAACTAGTGTCTTAAACAAAGAAAATTGGACACGGGATTTACCATGGTTTTCTCTTTCCCCCTATCTTCTCCTCCTCTAGCTTCCATCTTCTTCCTCATTGGGTTTCCCTATTTCCTTTTTTTTTTTTAATCAAATTTTCAATTTAATTCCAATTTTTCCCTTTGCAGTTCTAAGTTAATTTCAATTGAATCTCCTTTTTAATTACATATGTGTCCTTGTTTCCATTCCTATTCTACTTTATCTATGCTTTGGTATCCACGAATTACACAATCCAAGCTAGATTGATTAAGGCTTAACCTAGTCAACGGGTTAGCCTTAATAAAACAAATTTCTTTATTTCTCCTCTCTTTCAGATCAAATTTTCAATTAAATTTAGATTTCATTATTAAGACATCCTTTGGCTTGATTAATGTCTCTAATCTTGAATCTAAAATCCAGAATGTGATCTAAACCATCCAAATATCAAATTTCTTATTTAGCCCAGATCTCTCAAATTTTTTGCAATCTGCCTAATCTATCCTGTGGATCATCAATCAGAAGCACAAAAAAGATACTAATGAAGGCTGATCAAAGTTTATGTGACTAGATATGAAGAATTTGATAATAATCAATCTAGGGAAATAGATTTTTCTTGTTTATTTAGTTAAATTTTTGTCTTTTTGAATTGGATTTCTGTAATTTTCATTTATTAAATATATTTGAAGTTTGATTACACTTTTATTTAATTTCTATCAATTAATTTTAATTTTTGACCAATTAAATTTTATTTAAACTCCAAATTCTTAAAGCAAGTCCTTAAGGGATCGACCCATACTTGCATATGCCATACTACAATAGCCTGTGTAGTTGCAAAAAATTTAACATAACACATGGAGTACTAATTGGGTACTTTTCATACAAAATTGAACAATTATCAACGAGAATCTTTTCACATTCAATCTCACATGCATAAATACAACATGCTTGAATGAAAATAAGACAATGAACATGTAAATTTTGGAATAACTACTAATTAACCAAACATATATCAAATTTTATGTAATCCATCTCATTCTTGCTGATTACATTGATTAATGGCATTATCTTAATTAATACAAACACTTGTCTACAAGATCAAAGAGTGAATCTAGAAATATCTCATGAAAATCTAGCCTTTAGGATTCAACTCACAACATGCTCTTATAGGTCCTTTGTAGGTAAAGCTTTGATATCAAACAAATTGTGTTAAACCTTCTCTTTTTTATATTTTTCAGTTGAGTGTAGAGGCATAGGAGAAAGATAACCCAATATTCTATCAACTCTAACTAGAAGTACAACCACCCTCATCCTCTTGAAAGGTAGAATAGTCATGCCTCATAATTTGGTCATATAGCCTTTTGTGTCCAACTAATCACCTTTTTCCCACCTTAGTGGAGCATATTCCCTCAACCTTTCAACAGAAGAAGTCCTAGTGCTCGTTGTGTCCTTTGTTGAGTTCACAACTAAATCATGTGTGCCTTCATTTCCATACATTTTTTCATGTTTTTCATCTCAAGAGGTGTCCTAGGTCACTTCATCTATATACGATCATGATAATGATCTATGCATGATCTATACCAAAATTGAACATGCTCAAAATTGAGTACTAAGATCTAAAACGACCTGCCTGGGTAAGCTCCGATGGATTTGGTTTTGGGTTTTCTATATAGATGAGCCATAGAACTGAGATGAACAGAAATTGCAATACCTCTAAATTCTAAATTTTCTTTCATATAGTTTTTATTCATTTTTGAATGAAATGAGAATTCAAAATTCCATGTTCTAAGTGTTGCATATTTGATTTTTAAAGACACTTAAATGATAGTTAAAACCTTAATATTTGGAATTCACATGAAAAAAGATTTCCAGTGATACTAAGAATGTTAAAATCAGGGTTTAACCAAAAAAGTTTGAGTATTTTGATAGAAGGCATTTTAGTAAATTCACTAGTGAGCCCCACTCATGAAATTCGAATCTAAACAGGTCAAACTGCACCTTGGTCAGACATGATGATATCTCTGACCATCATGCTTGGTTTGAAATAAATTCAATAATGAAAATTAAAGGGAATCAAATAATAACATTAAGAAAAGGAATTACAATCTGAAATTAAAAGCATTGAGTGTTATAATGGCAACCACTAAACATAAAAGTAGTCTACGATTGTTAAAGGAAGAGAGAGAGAAAGAAAAATAAAGAAGAAGGAGAAGAAAGAGGAGAATGGTGAAGAAGGCAAAGAAGAGGAAGAAGAAAGAAGAAACCCACCTACTGCCCCATCCCGTGAGCTTGCCAGTGAAGGGAAAATTTGGCAAGCTGAAAAAGTCTATTGGAGACCAATGAACATAGTCATATTCAGCGACAATTGTTCCAATTTGCCATCATCTTCATGTTCCTCACCTAGACCAAAGCAAAATCCCTCTGCTTGGTTGTTGATGTGATGACCTAGGTTTTTGAAACACATTTTGTAATACATTTTTCAAAGGCGCCGAGCGTCCCCTTAGTAAAAAAATTTTGCAAAACAAAATAGTAGAAATTCTTTTCTTTTAAAACTTGTTTTGAAAACCCAAGTCACCACTTCATACATAACATAAGTACAATTTTTGTACAAAATAAAATTCCATTGAAGGAATATAATTTTATTAAACTTTTAGAATGCATCTAGTGGTTCACAGTATAGCCTAGTATCAGTACAATACCTGTCCAAATTACATAATCCAAAATTTAGAAACCTCACCATACATTAAAAACTCTCAATACAAAACAATTCCCTCAATTAAAATACATGTCTTCAAGAGGATATATCTTGATTGATTATTCATCCACATCTTTTTAAGTCTTCTATAGTCTTGAGCTTCTAATCCTACTTCTCTATATCTAAGGTATTGTAAACATAGAAACATTTGCAATACCTCAGTAAGCTATGCTTGGTAGGGGATACAAAAATATACTACTTCACCAATATAAGAATACATACCTTAGTTCTTATTTCATCATGGTTATCCATTCATGAGTACTCTCCATATAGAGTATATACATTATTTATGTAGTACATGACAAATTAGTTAATTTAGTGAAGATTGCTCAGAACTTGTTCCTTCCCTTGGCTATACTTCCACTTAGGAAATCAATATCCAACCAATCTTTATATGGAGATTTCCAGGAACTCATGTATTGGCATCTCATCATGCCATGGCATTACATTATGCCTATCATATGTGTATCATAATGCAAAATACATTAGGACTACTGTGAAATATCAACTGATACCAACTGTGGAATATCAACTCCATGTCCTCATGAGGTGGACCACGGCTGTCATAGTGGGGCCTTCCCATTATTGCCCCACCCGATGTTTAGCCTCTCTTTGGCCATGGTATCTATCATATAAGTTTCAGGAAGCGGGTGGCCAAACCCTCATAACTTCCCTAGCAGAGCATCTCCAGTCTCTATCTCTGTGTAAAACAAAATCACAAGCCTCCATACTTGTATGCAAAATACATTGTACATATCAAACGATGTGTTTGTTTAACTAAGGCTGGAATATTTTACATACCACATTCGTAGGGTTTCCTTAGTCTTCATATCTCATTACTTTCACCTCATTAGACTTGATCATCAGATTAGATCAATTGGATTAGATTATGAGGTTGTATCAATTAGTTTGATCATTTGGTTAGATCACATGGGTTGGATCATATGTTTTTGGATAATGTATTTTGGATCATAACTATGCTAAGGTGCTAAGCATAATTATATCGTGAAGGTCTATAATTACAGACTAAGATCATGTATATATACACACGAATCCTTAATACATTCTAGTACATCCACCTACCTCAAAGTAGTGTCTTGTTTCATACTTCTCAAGTGTATTCTTCCACAATGTCCATCATGGTCTGGATTCATCCATCTGTCAAACCATACGTATAAGGTTATTTCTCTATTCCAGTATGTATTCCTATAAGGGATACCCTAATCTTTCCTTAAATCATGTTTGATCAAGGGTTTGAATTCTCTATCTATGTTCTTCTACATACTCGTACATAATTTCTACGTATACATAATATAATACTACATTAGTATTCTTATTGTTTTTTATCATTCAAGATCTTATGGATCTTGTTTGATCATCCTTATCTTGATTATAATTTTTATTAGGGTTAGAAGATTTACTACATTTTATGCTCTTATTATTATTACTCAACCAATTAATGTTTTATTTGTTGAGGGTAGCTTATTTCATCCTAAGTCTAGACAGTCTTCTTATGTCTAATTGGCTAAGGCTTATTAGTTAAATGGTTGAACACAAGGTGGCTACTTCAATCCTCATGTAAGGAGGCATTTAGACCTCACAAACATCAACGGAAGGTGGGGGGTGAGTGAGGCTCTATTAGATAACCCCCTTAACCACTATGTCCATCATTTACTAGCTTGACCCTAACTCAACCTTTCATAAGGTTCCTATGAGCATTTAATCCTAAGTACTCTTTCTAATTGATTTTAAATAAATCCATGAACAAAAATGTCATTCATGGAGTTTTATTAAGCTGCTAATTTGGACCAAGGAATTTATATTCTTTACATTATCCTACTAGCTATGGTCCTTACTATCATTAAGTCCATGTCATACATTCCATGTAAATGTCCTTTCATTCTAATTTCATTTAATTACAATTTCAATGAAATTTCCATTACATAAGCATTAAAGCATAAATAAAAAGCAGAATTAAACAATTAAATAAATAAATCTATAATTTATACTACTAAGCAAGGAAAAAAAATTCTCATAATGTTCAATAATTCAAATAGAAATCTAACATGCTATCATGATCCAATGGTCTTAATTGATCCTTATTCATTTTTCATCTTTTTAGGGTTTAAAAGCTTGATCCTTCATTTTCTTTTAGATCTAACACCTCTTATTGATGTGATTTCATTCTCAGGTCATTGATGTATCTCATCCATTGATTTGATCTTCCTTGATCTACCTAATCAAGGAGATCTTAAGTTACTTTCTCCCATTTAAGGGCATAGATCTTGATCTTACCCAAATCCTCATCATCCATTCCATAAACCCATATAATTAACTTATTATATTCATTAAAACTCATTCATGCTATAAAATTTATTATATTCATCAAAACTAATTCATGCTATAAAATTATCCTTGATCAACTTGATCATGGAGATTTCCCTTGATTTTTATAGATTTCATGACTTTTAAGGCTAGATCTATCAAGGTATGTCTATTCAATTACGTATAGCCCACTTATTTATCTTATTACATTATTATACCATCATTCAACCAGTTTTTATTGATCTGATCATCCTAGATCTTGTAGATCAAGGATGTTAGTATACTTATCCACTTAATTACAGAAAATTTAATGAATTAAAATTTACAATTTTATTGGTTTAGTACATTCTAATTATCCTAAGGAATCCATCAAAGATTTATGATCTCAATTTGGATTTCAATTGAGATCAAAATTGAGGTTTAAAGCTTTCAGCCCGTTCTAAGGGCTGAATTTCACTCTTACTATTTTTCTTTATTTGATTGATCTATAAACACAAAATTTCTAATGTGACCATGTTTCTTAAAGTTTTGGGACCTTATGAACACATCCATCAATTTAGATTTTCAGTTTGAGGTCATCTGGGCCATGATCCAAGATCAATGGCATGGATTTTACTAAATAAAACATGTAAATAGAATTTAAAACATAGATATAACAATTTTAGTGAATTCTAGAAGAGATCAGAAATCCATAGCACTTTCATATCTAAAATCAAAGCTATATCGAGCTCTGAATTGCAAAAACAAAGTTTCACTTCAAAACTAGACGGCCCAGATCAGATTTGGATTACAGGTGCGGGGACGAACATCGGCCTGCGCCCATTACTGTCTACTTCAAGTTATCGAGTGGAGGTGATCGGCTATGAGCAAGACGCCCAGATCTGGACCATTGGATCACCCATGGCTAGATCTCCTCCATCCGTTAAAATCCAAAGCTCAGATTTCATCTCCTGGGGTTTTTGGGCCCCCGAAAATCATCCAATGGCTGAGAAGATTCATCTGAGCCATCAGTGATCAAATCTCCATCACCCAAGCCGGATCCATCGTCTCCGAAAAATCAATAGCTGGGGGAGACATCATGGTGGCCGAAAAACAACATGGGCTTGCCAGAATGGAAAGAAGGGAGTAAGGTCTACCTACCTGGATTAGTCCGGTGAAGAGAAGATCATCGGAGGAGAAGGAAAATGCCAGAGAATATAGAAAACTCAGAAACAATCCTAGATGTTGGCAATACCTTCAGCCATGAAATTTGACATTGATGTTGCTGGAGAAAGTGGAAAACCATGGGTCTTTCAAAGCTCCCACAGTTCTGAAGATTTCCAGCAGTGGACGATGAATATTTACCGGCCATATTGGCTGGAATACCTTGAAGAACATGCTGGAGACGGTAAATGGTATTGTGTTGGATTTCATTTTGATTTTTTCCAAGATCTAATTGTTGGATCATCGTAAAATCATTGGGTTTTTGTACAGACCCTCATTCCGACTAGATCAAATGGTTAGGATCTAGTTATGACAAGTGAAAATTGATGGCTAATTAGATTAGGGTTTCCAAGGTGGAACTCCACTCCATTAGGGACTACGCGTCCCTAGACAGAGCCAGATACATTTGTGGACACGCCCACAGGGCTTAAGAGAGAAGGAGAGAAAGAAAAGGAAATTGGGGAAGATGGGGGATGTTTCTGGAGCTAGGATTTTGCAGCATTCTAGGGGACCTCATGAGGAACATTAGAAGAATTTTTAGGATTTTTATAAGCTATTTATAGAGGTGTTTTGAATTTTCCATGATTACTTGAAATCATCACTTTGATCTCCAAATCTAAATTTCTCATAATACCCTGGGCAAGAGAATCAATTTCCTCTAGTGTACTTGACTCCCTAATGGTGAAATTACTTATGATTGATTATCCCACTTATGCAATGCCAAAAGGCTTGGAAAATTATCTTTTTTAATTTGATTCTTGATACATGTCATCTCGCCATGCAATTACGTATCCTCTGTACATGACAAAAAGAAGAAATCTTCTAAAATTAGTGGATGGGCCAAATACGCCTCTACAGAGCCAACAAAAATGGTAAGCTAATCAAATCCAATGTGATCCATTACGAATACAGGTTAAACAGATTGGACAAACTCAAATGTCTTTATAAATGGATTCAGAAATCTCAATCCAAATCCATGTGAACTCGACTGGTAATCCCTAATTATAACATAAATATAAAAATAAAAATTAACTCCCTTAATGATTTTTAGAAGTAATTTGTGGATAAATTATCTAAATAAAATTAATCATGACTCATAAAAATGTAAATATAATCATGGAACGTGAATAATTTTACAATAACAATGCAATCATTCTAAGCATTAGTCATTCTTATCTCTTAATTAATTTTGGACTGAAGGATAAATTCATAGATAGGTGGATATCGGCGGATAAATTGGTAAGGATCACATATTTAACAGATTAGATCATTCCCATTTGTTTATAATAAGGATCTAAATTTTCAAATCCAAATCCTCCGAATTTTGGTGAATAAATGGCAGCCATGAATTACAAAATGCTTTCGACGTGACTCCACTCTGGCAACATAAGCGTCAATCATATCCTTTTCATGCTCGCAAGTGACGCCCCTCCCGTAAATTCCATGCAAGCAGAGGCTTAACAGGAAAATGTTCCCTCGTCAATTGAAATGCCAGCTTTTTGGCATCAATTTCCTGTCCATGTTTACTCTCTCTCTCTCTCTCTCTCATCGGCCCTAGTTTATATGGCCCTGATATGTTATGGATAATCCAAACCATTAATCAACTTATATGTTATGGAGAATCCAAACCATTAATCAACCACCTAATAAAGCAAAAGGTGGATAAGCCCTCCGTCTTACTCATCCATTGACGCCTCACCACAAAATTTACTCGTGGGTAACTGCAATACCCATTTTCAGCTAGTTTTCAACAATCATGCCCAATTGAACAACTCCGGCGCACACTGTGTAATAATTTATTAATTTATTTTAAATTGTGAACATTACAATGTCATAAAAATTACTTTTATAATGCCGGATATCAACGTAATGACAAACCGGATATTCATGGACAAAACCCAAATCCACAAAAAGACAAAAGTGAATGTTCATAACATGGAACAAACAACTTGGATGTCCACTCTCTATAGAAATTAGCTTGTACATTCTTGTATCTCAGTCGACGAACATGTTTGAACTAGGGATAGTGCCTATGACCCTCATGTCACTGCTTTTAATGGGTGGCACAAGAGAAACCTTAAAAAAGAAGGATGGTACATCCTATAGCCCTCTTGTCACTGCTTTTAATAGGTGGCACAGGACAGGTGATCTAAAAGACTACTAATCGAGAGCTTATTTTTTATGGTCGAGCAGGTGCTTTATTTGAATAAAGAAAGATTTTGTTTGGGTACAAATTTTTTTCTTATTCAAATAAAGAATTTTTTATTTTTTATTTTAAAAAATTATGTGGTGGATGATGATTTTGACATGTTACCGCCTCTAGCATGTTGTTCTTTCGTGAGGAGTCACTTAGATGATAGTAGGTCTAGCATGGGATATTGATTTCTACATGGGGGAGTTGGGCAATTGGTTCCTTGTCTTACAGTATCATTTATGTCATTAGGCAGGTGGTTATCTTCTAGTTATTTACACTTTGGCTTCTAGGTTATTACTTAAACACAATGGTACAAGGTCTGTGGTACAGAATTTGATAACTTAATAGAAGATATAGTTTAGTGGATGATAACTTGGTCAATGAATGAGTATAGTATCTTTCTGTGTATGCAGGGTTTGGAAAAGGGGCAGAGGTTTATAGTACATAGAATGTTTCCCTTGTAAGTAGAGTCATAGCAGATCGACGCTTGGTCATCAACAACCATGGCTACTCCTTACGATCGATTGGCAGAGGTGAAAGAATTTGACGAATCAAGAATGGGAGTTAAGGGACTAGTAGATTCTGGCGTGGCTAAGATCCCACGATTCTTCATTCATCCACCGGAAAACCGACCGAAGAAGTCGAACACACAGTTCCAAATTCCGACGATAGATCTTCAAGGCCTCGGCAGTTATCAGGGGCAACGGAAGATCATCGAAGAGATACTTCGTGCATCCGAGGCATGGGGTTTCTTTCACGTGGTGAATCATGAAATAACCCCAAGTGTTTTAGACCAGATAATCGAAGGTGTTCGACGATTCCATGAGCAACCGCCAGAGTTGAAGATGAGCTTGTACAGTCGCGATCCGAGGAGAGCAGTCCGGTTCTACACGAATTATAATCTGTTTGGATCGCGAGCAGCAAATTGGCAGGATACCGTCGCTTGTGTATTTGATGATGACCAAACCACCAAACAACTTCCTCCAGTTCTCAGGTATTTATCAAGCAACACAAAATTTAGTCCAATACAATTGCTCTGTTTAGATCCTCTGTTCAATCAGATTGGAAGACTGATGATATTTATATTTTTATGTAGAGAAATAATGACAACATATTCGGAGCATATGACAAGACTTGGAAATAGTTTGTTCAAATTACTATCAGTGGCTTTAGACTTGGAACCCAATCACCTCATCAACATAGGGTGCACCGAAGCTCATACCATAATTGGTAACTATTATCCAGTCTGTCCTGAGCCAGAGCTCACTTTCGGCACTAGGAGGCATTCTGATCCTGATTTCCTCACAATCCTTCTACAAGACCACATTGGTGGTCTCCAAGTTCTTCATCAACATGAATGGATCGATGTTCCTCCCACGCCAGGAGCTCTAGTTACAAGCATTGGTGACCTTATGCAGGTACTAAGAAGACATTCATCTAAATTCCTCTATGAAGCTAATCCTTCTTATGACTGGCATCGCCGTTCTTTCCATTGAAAATTTTAAGGTAGACAAATAGTTAAGACCTTTTAAAATAGTCGATTTTTGTCCAACAAATGCCAACTTTGGGACCACATAAATTTTAGTTTTAAATTCAAAGATTTACTATTTTGTTTAGGTATCAAATTAAAGCAAAATTAAACATGAATTTCATGAATGACTAGTCAAAATTTCATAAGATATTTATTGATCTTGTTACGGCACTGAAATAAGCAATGGAGTTCACACCCTAATCATGTTCTTCTCCCAGACTTACTTTCCAGAAGTTCCTAAATATTTCCTGACTTCCTTGCACATGTATCTTCCCTTGTTATTCCCAAATCCGAACTTTGTCACTGTGCCAACAAACAATAGAAGTGCTGGAGGATGATTATAAGATTAGACAGAACAAATACTTACATTCATCTATAGAACTTTTGTGAATCAGCGGCTTAGAATCGTCCAAATAAGCAGAATTTTCATATACAGTTCTTGTAATACAGATGCTGGAGTTAAGCTAACACTTCTATTTGGATTTATTACTGTATCCATGCAGCTAATTTCTAACGACAGGCTGAAAAGCGTCCAACATAGGGTGCTAGCAAACAAAGTCGGCCCGAGGATTTCTGTTGCCTACTTTGCCAACTTTTGAATATTTAATTATCTTGGGATTCCCACTACCACCTCCTTCTCCACTAGTAGGTGGTAGTGGTTAGACTAATGATGGCCTATTTTCTGGCCGTTGGATCCCTTTGTGGGCCCTTGTGGGCCCCACAAAGGTGTAAAAAAACCAAATTGTCCTTTTATGGAGAAAAATCCATTTTATGGAGAAATACTCAGTGGCGTTGGATTTGTATTTCTGAGTACGTTCTAGATTTTGATGTCTCAGGTCTTGGTTATTTGTAAAATTACCATTTTATCCTTTTATTCATAAAAATAGAGAAAAATACAGATTTTTCATCCGTATTTAGAAATTGTCGTGCTTACAGTCATTTTGAAGGGGTCATCGAATATGTTTTCAATTATACATGTCTTATACCTTGATTCCACTTCTATGAGAAGTGCATTTTTAGTGACCCTAATATTCTAGGGTGATTTTCCTTGAAATTCTCTATTTCATTATTTATTTAATCTCCTTACCAAAAATTAGGGGCGTTACAGTTGATCTGACCACATTTCACTCAAAAATTGAGGAAGAATAGTGATGTGCCTAGGGTTCAATTCACTAGAGAGAAAGAAGGACCATTTGGATGATCTGACTTCATTACTTGTGAAGAGTAGAGTAAAATCCAATAAGTAGTTTATCAATCAGGGAAGAAAATTGGTGGATTTGGAGTGAACCTAATGGAAAGTCAAGATGAATAAAACATAGGTACGTATAGAGTTCCATTTTGAAGATTTGAATCGTTCATGTGTTTATCATTCCATTATGATTAAAACCCTTAAGTCAATTTGTAAATCAGAGCAATTTGATCATGATCTAAATAAGTGATGGACCAAACTGAGGTAAGATCTTACTCTAAGTTTTTCAAATTTCATCTTAATTTAACTTGGATTGGCATGAATCATTGGATGAAGGTCAATCCAAGATTCAATAGTAAAGTTAATGATTGATTTTTTATACAAAGACCAAATCCAAGCATGTATCACTTGGATCAGAGTATTAGATTAAGTTATAATGATTACATCAACTAAGAAATTAGGATTTGATTATCATTCATTCATATAATGTACAGATTGTCAATATTATCATAGAACAGTATAGTAGGGTACTGATCTACAATTAGAAACTTCAATGTAAGCTAATCAATCTACCCAAACCTTGAACAAATAGTTTATTAAGTGATATATTAGAAAAATGACATGTAATATCTATATTTAACAAATTTTAAGACCATAAATATCACTAATTAGGGCTTATTCCACATTTTATGGAATTAGGGTACAATAGAAAAAAAGTTATTTTTAGCATTCAAAATCATCAAAAAGAGCAAGGTCATTATCCAAGCAACATCACGTGTCCACATGCCAATTATGAAGTTTGGGAGGATCAAAATGTTGTAGGTATGCTATTATTAAAGTCAAAGCAGTTAGAAAGCCTAAAGCTTCTCACATGCATGCAAGTATTCCTCCAACTGTGGAAGCTTCTAAGGAAAGGTCAAATCACATATATTTAATAAAAATATATAATAGCTTTCTCTGAAATAAAACAAGTCAGATGATCAGGGCCAACATGAAAACACATTCTACTCATTGTCTTTCCTACTCAACCAAAAGAGGGTGCCAAATGACTTAGATGACTTTTCCATACAAGGTGGTGTATCCCCCCTTTATTATGTGTTTTCACATGAGGGAATTAAGTACGAAAGGTGGAAAAGATAAAAGAGGTGAGAAGAAAGACAATTTACATGAAATCTATAGCTAACAATTACCCTTACTTTTGATGCATTTAAAGGCCAAGATCTATCCTTATTAATAGATATCCTAACCCAATGAGAACTAACTCAAACACAGATGGATCAATGAGAAAGAAGACTACAAGGAAGACCAGACTAGAACCCCACTGGTCAAATTTTTTAGGTGTGTCACCCATCTTATTTTTAGGAGAAAAAAATCCCACTCCATGAAAGGAGACACCATTCATGCTTTAATTCTCCTTGGCTAGAGAAAAAAATGGTGGGCTAGGAGAGAATGAAGAGTGAGGCCTAGAGTGGATAAGGAAATCTCAATGGAATTTAAGCCATCCACTCTAAAGCATGTTGATCCAAGGATTGAGAATAAAAGAGCTACAAAATAATATCTTTTTGACAAGGAAACTTCAAAACAATTACATCAACTCAATCATAAGTGAAGTATGATCCAAGGGTGAGAAAATGAGGGGTAGACAAAGCTCAACCTTAGCCATGATTTCACATTCTATACAAGGAGATGAACATGATCAACTAAGCATAAAAAAGTGACATCTTTTTCCTTAAAGGAAGGTCATTTGATTCTATATTAAAGATGGAATAAAATTTGTTAGCCATGAGAAGATCTCCATGCTCCCATCAACACTAATTTACTTTAATTATTATAGCAAGTGCATGATTTCAATTGAAGTATAGACTGGCAAATACAAGTCAATCTCACGAGGACTCTTTAAGGAGTGTTAATTAAAACTTAGGTTATTTTACTTTAACATAGCCAATTTTTAAAATAAAACAAAGACTTTAAGAATTTAAACTTTAACAGGTAAACTAAAGAAAATAACTAATTAAGAAAGCAAGTAGATAAATTAAGGAAACAAGATAATGAAAGTAACTAAGGAACTAAAGCAACTAACTAACTAACAATTAAAAGACAATTTCATTAATTGAATAATTACAATGAATTGTTACATAAGAAAAGAAGTAGATATGTAATGATAAGTTTTCAATTTTGCATAAAAATACCCAATTAGTATCTTATGTGTTATAAATTATAGTGCATTACCATAAGATATTTTCAAAATTCATAACAAATATTTTTCTAACCTAATGAATTAGAACTTTAATATTTTGCAAGTTTATGAGCTAATCTAGAGTAAGTATATGATTAGTAATAATTGCTTAGAATTTAATTCATTTTTTCTTTTGTAATAATTAACAAGATGATCCAATAGCCAAGATCGATCAAGATGATAATTGAATATCAAGGTTAAAATAGAGGATCAATACCTAAATTTCATCATTCCAAATATAAATCAAGGTTTAATATCATCCTAGGGCAAGCAAGGAAGAAATTGGAAGAAACAAAGGTGACTAGAATGGGCTCTGTGCATAATCCATGAAATTTTTCCACCATTGTATGAGGAAGATTCATGAAAGTCACCAAAGTTATCAACGAAAAGTTAAAGAAGCCAAGCCATTCAATCCATGAAGCTAAGGAGCATAGCCACTCAAGCCATCAAGCAAGAAGCCATCAAAGTGAGCCACCAAGCCAAAGAAGTCATTCCACATGGAGTCACATGATTGGATGAATAAATCAAGCAATTATCCATGCTAAAAATGTGAATTTCCGAGGGATAATTAGCAAGGATTTCATGGATACTATTACATGGTAAGATATGCATGTATAGGTGGACTAATCAAGAGAACATTTTTTCCCATCCCCATCTTTTCCTCCCTCTTTCCCCTCTCTTTCCATCCATCCACGTGAAGCACCTTAAGGGAAGGGGTTCCATGCCAAATCCCTTAAAAAGTGGTGCCTCCCCCTCCCTTGGTTGTCCTTAGGAATTTCACCTCATTTCACCTTCTAATTCTATCTCATAGCTTCTATTGTTATCTATCTTTCTAAGCCCAATCTTATCCAAATCTTTCCCTAAGTAAACCACCATATAAACCAATACAATTCAGCCCTCAATTCCAAGTCAAATCCCAAAAGAAAATTCATGATTTTCACTACCTTTGGGTGACCACAATTTTCACTTTCCAATTCCATCTCTTTCCCTTCCACCACTTTCCTAGAGTCCGACCTATAATTCCCTTTTGATCTTAATCAAATATCATCTATTTAGGAGGAGAATTCATCTATAAATAACAGCCATCATCCCATCACTCACATGAGGAATTCCACGACCCATCTTAGGTTGGTGTTTCAGCTCCTCCTTTGATGCAACCTTATAGTTTCCACATTTTCTTTCAAGCTTGTAGCAGCCATCCATGCCTCCTCCTTGGTGAATCTTAGTCTTCTTCCCTTTAGTTTGCTCTTAGTCAAGTTGGTGCTCTTAATTCCTTTCTTGTTTCTTACTTTAACACCTTGTTTTGCTTCTTAGTTCCATGCATTTATTTTTCTTTGCTTTGGTTCCTTGTTGTCCTTACTTGTTTGCTTCTAGTTTTAAGCTTTATATCCATATATCCAAGGGCCACTAATCTCTTCTAGTGACATCCAAGAGATAGTAGCCTTTGGATCAAGTTCTTAGTGTCTTAAAGTCTTTTGAATCATTGCCTTTCCATTGTTTCTCTTTCCTCACACATCTTTGAGTTTGTTCCCTCTCTTTTCCCATTTTTTTTCTTCCTTTTGTTCTCTTTTGGATCACTTGCATGCTACTTATGGAATCATGAATATTGGAATAGAATTTGGGTTAATCTTATATCTTTGAAGAGGGCTCACTTTTCTTTCTATATTTATGTAATATGTGTTCCAATATTGTATTAATTTAATTTTAATAAAGTATCATGTTTCATGCACAGTATTCCATGCTCAATTCTCATACTTTAAGTCCTTTAATTCTTGTGGTTGAGGCTTATATTCCATGCCCTTTTCTCACTTAAATCATTCACACTATATTTGTCTCTATGCCTTTTTTATTTGAGTTGTATGCACATCATTGTTTAGCATAGATGTCACCTTAAGTTTCATGCACATTTTAGGGAACCATTTAGCTTTTAGTTAACTTAGTTAATGCTTTGAATAGATTTCATAAGCGCAAGCTTTTAATGCCTATATATTAGTATCTTTCCAACCTCATGAACCATTTGTACAACTCCATGGGTCATCTGCATGGTGATTGAGTTAGATCTCCTTGATTAATTGATTGCTTTGTACTTTAATTCTAGTTTAGATTTTTTTTATTTGTTTTTCATCTTAGTTTATCTGTAAGAATTTTCATTACTTAGTGTTAGAACATTTTATTTTTAGAAATTTCTAGGCTTAGGAAAGTTTTATTTTTAGAAAGTGTTATTTTTAAAAAGTTTCCATTGGTTTAAGTTTCCTATACTAGGTCATTTTAGTTTTCATTATTTTCACTTATTGAATGCATGTTAGTTAGAAAATTTTCTAATTCCAATGAAGATCTTTATTTATAGAAAGTTTCCATTTAGTTCATGTTTCTAATTTAATGCGTGTTTCCCTTTCCAAGTCATTTAATTTCCTAGTTTGAATCAAATCCAATCTTTCTTTGGACAAGTTAAGTAATCTAAATAAAATCCAATCAATATATAATTACTGAGATTCCCCATAGGATCAACCTCTCTTCCATGCAAATTACTACATTGATTCATGCACTTGTGTGACACCCTGAGTTTAACCAACAATAAAATAACAATTTATAAAATGTGTCGGGATCCTTGTTTTAGAAACTTTGATTTTTAGTTTGATCGAAAACAAAAACTAGAATAAAAGCATTTTTTTTCAAAATTCTGGGAGTCATACAACCACAAAGTCATGAATTTAACAGTGAAATGATATTCCATTTCTACTAAAAATCCGATAGAGTCTCCTTTGTAATTTGGACCATTGCACATGACAAGTGCTATACAAAATCACCTGATAAACATAATAAAGTGGCATGACATTTAGGAGACTCAATCTCCATGCCCATACATCCAGTCAAATATAATACTCAATGAAAACATATACTCCATGTTGGTAAGAAAATCAAAACATAATAACATTACCCTAAGGTCTGTCCATGCACAGCCATCACATTCAACATGGATACTTATCCATACATCCAGATTACAATGTAAATTAAATTAATGTACAATCCATAAACAATAACCAATGTGAAGTCCTGAACAAACCTTATCATTTATGATACATCCTAAATGCTTCACTAGGAAACTACCATCACTTTTACCTACTCTATCAGCGCGTTAACCTATTGTAACTCTTTGTATTTGAGGCATTGCAAACAAAGCAATGCCTCAGCAAGCTATGCTTGTTTAGGTGATTACAATTAATTAAAACATAAAATAAATACTTTTCAAGGAGTACTAATATCATGTCGGGTGTCATTAGAGTAAATCATTTCTAAGGCAATTTAAATCATCAGGCATTCAGAATGTAAGCTCATGAATCTCATAAATCTAAACAAAACAATCAGGATCAAAGCATGCTTTTCGTCTAAGGCAATGCAATATCAGAGCAAAACATCATGGCATGCAAAGTATGATCAACACATGAATCAGTTTCTATCAAAATAGATAAAAATTTGTGTCCACAAAATAATATGAAGCATGTCATGATAAATAAGGCATTGCATACAATAAGCCCTAGGAGTGTTCCACGACACTCAAATACCGGTAATGAGTACCCATACCAAACCCTGGGTCCCTCCCGTGTAGCTCGCATCAACCCTCAGAGTCACTCATGGCCTAGGCCTGGCTTGCCCCAGTTTACCCCAGATATAAATACCACATGAGCATACAAAATAACAATATGAGCTACTATGCTGCAGTGGCAACCACAGCAAGATCTAAACCACTACCGCTCCCCTTCAACACCTAAATGGGAGACTACCCATGATACCACCACCTACATACCTGGCCCTGTACCACTCAAGGGCAGTATCTAATCATCATCATCATAAAGTCAGAGGGCAGTGGCCAACCCTACAACCCTCCTAGCATAGTACCCACCAGGTAGAAACACCCATCATAAAGTAGCAAAACATGCTATATATCATGGAAAATTCCCAAGTAAAATAAACCTCAATAGTCTAAATCAAAATACATGATATAGTATAAACTGTCACATGTGAAAACATTGATAATCATATAATCAATGCCATGTTATCAAAAGTGAAGTAATAAACACATTTTAATAAACATGATAGGGCATAAAACACCTGCCTCTAAATTTTCAAGTCAGAAGTCATGGTCATGAAATTAAGGAAAAATCTCGAATGTAATCACCTACTTCAGATGAAGAACCACTCATCTGTACCTCTCAAGTCTCGATAAGACTCAGTCAAGCTCAATCACCTCAATACTTGTACCTAGATGCACAGCACATCCGGTCACACTAGAATCAAATTTACCTAACTTGGATTCTGAGTTACACATCATTATATTTTCGAATTCATTGTACCGTATTTAAGACATTCCAATGATTCCTAGGCCTAGAATCTCAAGGCGAGGCCCTCCCTAATTGGCTGACAATTTAAATCTATAATAACCCCAATTTTTGTAAATTGATTGAGAAAATCAATTTAGCTTGAATTTTTAGAAATTTTGGGCTAGAATATTAGGTTATTGGAAATTCTCCTTTTATTGAGATTAAAATATAATTTAAAACTTAGAAATTATGAATGTACTCAAAAAATTGATCAAAATGACACTATGTACTATGTTCAATTCCGAGTTAAAATGAAAAATCCTTAATTTTCTTCATTTTTATGAATAAAAGTGTAAAATGATCATTTTACCTATAACTGAGATCCAAGACATTAATATTTAGAAAGTACTCAGAAATATGAATCCAACATCACTAAGTACACTCAATTTCGAGTTCAGGAGAATAAAATGAATTTTTCTCCATAACAGGAAAAAATGGTCCTTTCACACCCCCGGGGGCCCACAAATGAATCCAATGGCTAGGAAACATATAATAAGTAGTCAAACCACTACCAAATGCTATTGGAGAAGGAGGTGCTAGTGGAGGATCCAATGTTAATTTAATATTTAAAAGAATTGAAACATGATTATTATAAGTAATTATGAAAATTCAAAAACATCTATAAATACACCTCCAAAAATGTTCCTTAAAAATTTCACAAAATCATCTAGCTTGCTTTGAAAAAACATATTTAAATTCCTTTCCAAAATTCCAAAACTTCAAAAAATCTCCCTTCTTGCACTTTCTCTCTACTCTCTCTAATTGGAACAAGAGACTTATATTCAATTAGGCACTCTATTCCAAATTGAATTTCATATATCTCACCATCCATGCAATCCTAGACTATCTAATCTATAAAACCCCAATCAATTTCAAGATCCAATGGTGCAATCAATAGGAAATCACAAAACAAGCAACTATTGGGCTATCTTATCATCAAAGGGTATTTATTTCAAATTGGGCTTCAAATCTACGTTCTTTCTACAATCAGGTAGGTGGGAACACTTCTTATACTTATTTCATGTCATTTATTTAATTTTTATTTTTTAAAAATTAGTTTTAGGTTAAAATTTATAAAAATAAAGTAAGGACCAAAACCCTTCAATTTTGGATGATCGAGGGCTTAAATGGAAAATCTGAGCTGTCAATTCATCCAAAAGGGTTGAAAACCCATAGGGTAGAAATTTCAAGAAAATTTATTAAGTTTTGAGCCCTAAATTGAAGAGGATTGATTGGAAGGTCCAAAATAGACTGTCCAATCTCCCAAATTGGATTGGCTCCTAGGACACACTGCAAAATGTCGCACAAAAATGCGCTGCGCAAGAGCGTTTCTACACACGTGCACCGCGTGTAAAGCCATTCCAGGGGGAGCGCATCACGCGTGCGTCTTGATGATGGACGTTAGGCGACCGTTCCACCCAATTGATCTGGGCTGTCCGTTCCACTAGGCCCATATCAAATCTGGACCCTAGGAATGACTGTGAACTTCATAGTTCAATTGTGGAGTCATCTAAACTCTAAATTGAAATATGAAAGAAGATATGGAAAGCTTATAGTGTCTATTTTCTTTTGAAATGATAATATTGATAAAAAAACATTTGAGAAACTTTCTGTTTTTAAGAATTAAGTTTCTAATTTTTATGATCTTCAAGATCTGAGATGATCAGATCTTGGGGATCTAATTTACTGATGATATAATATTGAAATCAAGTGATATCCATGATTTATTTAGATACATCTATGATAAATTGAGGGATCTACCCTTTATGGTAGAAAAACCCTAAAAATATAAAGGTACCCACTTGATCAATAAGATCAAGTATGATCAGACCCTTAGGATGGATTGAATGAATGATATTATGAAGGAATCCATTAAAATCATGGATTGAATATGACCAAAACCAAAGGAATATGATCTTGGACCTTAATGTAGTAAAAGCCATAAAATTAATTAAAACCTTGATTTAAAAGGAAAAGATTTAAGATCTAATGGTTGGATCATAAGTAAAGGTTATTAATGATCTTAATCTAATTAGTTTCATTGTCTTTTATTTGATAATAGTATTGTAAATGTGATTTATGTTATAAAGCATGATAGTTCTTAAATTTTAGCATGCTATGTTCTATGTGTTATTAGATTGGTATATAAGGTTGATAGATTTAATTATCTTAGGGCCATGCTAGTTTAAATTTGATGTTTAAGCATGATTCCATTAAAGTAGGAGTAAAATTTCATGTATTTTATAACTTAGTATCTATGTTAGTATATTAGAGTATGAATACCCTTAGAATGATATAGATGTACAATTCTCTTACTATTTAAAGTGTATGATTATTTGAATTGTCAAATAATTGTATTTAAGTTAGTAGACATAATTGCTTAATTAGTGGTTATGTCTCAATATTCATAAATCCCCAAAAATGAAATCTAATGAAATAGAGATTCATGGACAATTAAGATGAGTGAATGACTTGGACTTAATATTAATAAGGGCTATAGTTAGTAGGACAATATAAGGATTATCAAATCCTTGGCCCAAAATAAGAGAATAATAAACCCCATGAATGACATTTTAAATGTTCATGGACTTAATTAAAATCAATTCGAAAGAGGACTTAGGGCTAACATGCTCATAGGAACCTTATGAAAGGTTGAGCTAGGATCACTCTACTAAATGTTGAATGTAGTGGTTAAGGGGGTTTTCTAATAGAGGGCTCTTCACCTACCTTTCGTTGACGTTTATGAGGTCTAAATGCCTCCTTACATGAGGATTGAAGTAACCACTTTGTGTTCACCCATTTAGCTAGCAAGCCTTAGCTAATTAGAAATAAGAGGAGCAATCTAGACTTAGGCTGAAATAAGTTATCTTCAACTAGTATAGGAAATTATCTAATCCTAGTAAAAATTGTAAGTAAGATAAGATAAGGATGTTCAAATAAGATCCATGCGATCTTGAATGATCAAGACCAATAAAAAAAATCAATACTTCTTGATGATGATATATATGTATATAAATATTGCTTGCAACTTAGAACAAATAGAATAGAAGGTCTTAAATCAAATAGAGGATTTGAACCCTTGATCAATTATGATTCAAGGAAGAGAACCAAGATCCTCCTCCTTAGGGATGATCAAACAACTAAACTTAGATCAAAGAAGAATTAGATGATAGAAGATCTAAGCCCTTGATCTTTATCAACAAGAATAAATTGTTAATCAAAGGTTCTATGAAAGATCAAGATCAAAGAAAGGAATACACAAAAACTTAGAATAGAAAATACTTAGATCTGAAAGATTAGAAGATCATTCTAATCATCAGATCTATTGATCAATAGGATAGACACTATTTGAGGAAGATAGATCACGATAGGAAGATAGGGAACTAAAAGGTATTCCAACCTTAGATAAACAGACATATCATCTGATAAGTATAAAATCAATACATAAGAATCATTCATATAGAATGGCGATCCCTAAACTTGTATGAACATGGGTATCATTCATTGTAAATGATGATCCCTAAGTTTGAAGTAAACTCCTATCCTTAGCATAAGAATACCAAAATACGAGGATGATTATATAAACAGAGAAGAAGTCTGATAAATAAAAAGATTACTTTACATACAAGCATGGAGGTTTGTGATTTTGTTTTAAATAGGCATAGGCCTGGGGATGCTATGCTAGGAGAGTAGTAGGGTTTGGCCACCTGCTCTCTAAAATGTGATATATATATATATGATGATATCACGCCCAAAGAGAGGCATAATGTTGGGTGGGGCAATATGGGAAGGCCACCACTGTGATGGTCTATCTACCCATATAGACATGACGTAGATGATTTTCCACACTTGGTAGCCGTGGAGTATGAAAGCAATTATCCGAGTGTGCTAGTATGAATCAGACTACAGCATAGTAGTCCTTTGAGTATTTTTGCATTATGATGCATGGTATAATGAAATGCCTTATGATATGGCATGATGAGATGCCGAGTAATAGTGGATTACTAATACTATCCAAATGAGAGAGTATTTCCAGTAGAGTTTGGATGATTTATCAACTCATCATAAGCTGGATATGATTATGTTTTGAGACATTAACTATTTTTCACAGTTTTGACCATATGTATATATTTATACATAGTATACCGTATGAATGTGTAAGGATGTACATATATGACAAATAAAAAGATTGATTCATGAGTATGTTATGAACTATGGGATTATGAAGTATTAAGATTATACTATCAAATTATTATGCTTCTTAAATCCCCTACCAAGCATAGCTTCCTTAGATATTATAAATGTTTCAATGTTTACAATATCTTTGATACAGAGAAGGAGAATTAGGAGCTCAAGACTTAAGAAGATTCAGAAAAATAATCAATTAGGGTATATCCCTTGAAGACATGTGTTTTTATTTTTATTTGAGAGCATTGTATTGTATTGAGAGTTTTTAATGTATGGTGAGGCTTAAAATTTGGATTATGTAATTTGGACAAGTATTGTACTGATACTTAGGCTGTACTGTGACCCACTGGATGGATTCCAGAATTTAATAAAAGTATATTCCTTCAATGGAATTTTATCTTGTACAAAATTCTACTTATATTATGTATGAAATATTGACTTGGGTTTTTCAAAACAAGTTTTAAAGAAAAGAATTTTCGCTACTTTATTTTGCAAAATTTTTTTACTACTATGGATGCCCTGCCTTTGAAAAATGTATTACAAAATGTGTTATAAAAACTCGAGTCATTTCAAAATCCTGATCAATCGGCCTATTCATAACCATTAAGTCTTTATTCCTAATCATATCATTACCTATTTTAGAGCTACTAGGTTTAGATCATGTTAATTTCAGGTAATTTATCATTTGAATCAATTAATCAAGCATTATTACGTGAATCTCATGTTTAATCATATCTAATTAAAATCAAATCAGTCCATCGGATGATTAAGATAGTGATCTTACCTTGAATAAGTCAATCTGAATAACCTCCAGTTGTCCGTTTAGTTAGATCATCCACCTATCGTCTCGATTGCTCCCAATCATCAACCATCCATGCTGATCTCATCACAGATCCTCACCTAATCGCCCCAGATCATATAACAACTTACTAATTCTAGTCAATTAATCCAATTAAGAATTCTAAACGATTCAAATCATCAATTTGGATCTAATTTCATACCTTGGATCTTCAATTGATCTCAATTGTTGATCAAGATCAGTTCACTCATCCCCATAGATGCTTCAAATCCCACATTCTTGTATAGATCCATTATGTACATTTCATCAGGGTCACTACAAACTACTTGGATTAGAAAAATCGAGTTAGATCATCATAGATCAAACAATCTGACCTTCGATCAAAGGTTTGGTCAAATTGACGGTTGGATCTTCCCTGATCAAGAAATGGGGAGATGGGTTTCATTCCTCACGCTACACAAATGGCGAGGATACTCCAGATCCCTAAGATTCTTCCTAGATTATCTAGAACAAAGGCTCAAAGTTCAAGAGGTCAAATAGGTTAATTGAGTCAACTCGTCTCCCCCAAATAGAGTCAGGTGAGTTGACTTGGTGAGTTAGCTCAGTCCTAACTCGCCAGAAATGGAAAACAGAGGAAGATGGGAGAGGGGGAGGTGATGGCCAGTGGTGGCTATGGTGATGTCACTGCCTAAGCCTAACTAGGAGAGAGAGATAGAGGTGGAAAAAGGTCTTGGCTCATCGGCCTACCCATGGGCTTGTTGAGATGGAGCCAAAAAAGTAGAGGAGAAAGGGGAAAAATGGGCTCAGGGAAAAAGTGGGCAGCTCGTGTTGGTGGCCTGTGCCCACTGGCATACCAGGCTGGCTATGATGTGATGCTGCTCGATTGAAAGGGGAAGAGGAGTGGGAGGGGTGAGCAGTCCTGCCAGCCCGTGTGCACTTAGGCGTACCCGGATGGCCGTGCAGATGGGACCCAACATAAAGGGCAAAGAGGGAAGAGGAGAGAGGGAGATGGGGGATTCTAGCCGATCATTGGGTAAAACCCGATTTAGGTTTTCAATTGATGTCGAAGAGAGGTATTTGCTAAAAAAAGGGAAATAGACGGGGCAGTTGCCAGAGAAGGAGGGACAGAGGGGGGTTTCCTTAGGGTGCTTGCTCAGGCAACCTATTTGCACTAGAGGAGGGGGAACATGCCAGAGAAGGGAGCCAGCACACCGATAATGGCTATCAAACCCAGTTGGTCTGAGCTTGACAAAAACAAGGAGAGGCAAAGAGAGATTGAAGCAGGGGAGAGGAGGGTTTTTATGTTACTTGGTTTTCTAGCAACCCCCTTCTTCTTTCGCATTTTAGCAGTGATATGCATGATAGGAGAGGTAAGCAATGTGTGACTATTGGCTATCTACGTGTCGTGCCCATTCCACACATGGCGTTACACTACTTTCAACGAAACAACAAAATAGGGGGGTGCCATTATCAATTTTAAACCCCTTAAATTTGTAAAACTTTTTGGTTTTTTCACCCAAATCTTTGTTTTATGAAAAATTAGTGCCGTTACGATCATATCAACAAGTACATTCCAAATTTGATATTCTCGAGTCCAAATTTCAAGCCCATAAAGAGGTCATATTTAAAAACTTAATTTTCATAGAATTTAGTTCGAATTCCTTATCCCCATTAAAATTATAATATAAAATCATGAAAAATGACCTAAAATTTTGAGTTGTTACATTCTTCCCTCCTTATAAGATTTTCGTCCCTAAAATTCTTTTCATGTTATTCTTCAAACTATTTTAAAACATCCCCATATCACAAGATCTACAGATCATACCTAAAAATTTCATAGTTAATTACCAATAGCAATTTCATACCATATCATCCCCTGAAATAGCAACTCATATATATAACCCCATGTATGTTCAATCCATTCCAGATCAAATAATTCATATTATGGTTAGAATGCATCATAGTCCTATATGATGCAATTAGCATAAACTATACTCTCATTGAATAGCTAGTGTGAGTAGGCCACCATAACAATACAATTAGAAAATTTCAACTCATATATGCAGTTCTACACCAAGTCTATGTCAGGGCACATTACCTCACCACTAGGCAATGTATATCAATCACACCATATCATATCAACTCCTAAACAAGCAATAGATGCTAATCAAAATTGGAGCATATCTTCTCATCAACAAACAATCCATGCCTAAACAAAATTAGAGCATATTAGCTAAGTAACAGGCAATCATATGCCAATCAGAATCAGAGCATACTAGCTCAATAACAGACAATCACATGGAAATTAGAATCAAATCCACAACATGATCATACTATCAGCACTTAAAAGTCTACCACCTAAAAGCTCACCACCTAGAAGACTGACAGTGCTTCTCGGACCCGCCCTCATCAGTTACTCACAAGTATACTCCATAATCTAGAACCAAATTACAAATAAGATAATTCTTTCATTCTAACATACTTTACTGTCACATTTCTCACCTTTATGAGAAGTCAAGCTCATATGCGTAATATAAAAGGCATCATGTCACTATTATCCTGGAGAACTCAATTATCTAGCAATAATAGTTCACCAGCCTAAGGGGGCTATCAACCGTAGTCACTAGTTTAGCTAGTTCCAATTCATCATGGTCTCAATAAAAATTCTCTCTATCAATATAGAGATATCGTCGTCAAGGAAATTCATCCTCTTTGACCATAATTCATACTCATAGACATTTATAGCAAAAGATGAGTCCTTTAGATACATAGAATAATGCATAAGGATTTCTTGTGCTCATCCAAGTCATTGAGTACACAAAACATCATCTACTAACATAATCATGACTCATCTAAGTATCCTTTAGAAATTCAACCCATCATATCCACACATACTATTAGTGTACGAATTTCATTAATTGATATCACCCAAAACTTATAATAATCATGATAAGTTCTAAAAGTTGTCTTAGGGACATCTTAATCATAATCCTCAAATCAATATCCACCAATACCATGCACATTCTAAGTTAATCATATAAATCATCGATACATGATAGAAAATATCAGTTCTCCATTGTGGTGCTATCAAACAATCAAGAATCTCTGCATAGAAATAAGGATCTATCTCTCTTCTCATAAGGAGGATTAATGCACCCAATGAAGACCCACCAGGTCTGATAAACCCTCATCAAATAACTACCATAGTTGGAACCTTTCCAGCTCAACTGGGGCCATTCTATATGGCACCTTAGAAAATGACACTATGTTTGATGCCCAATCAACATGAAAATCAATCTCTCGCAGCATAAAATCCTAAAACCTCTTCAGGAAAGATTATGAATCCTCACACACCACATGTGTGGTCAATATGTGGTTGTTCTCTGTCATCCATTGTCACACTCATACGGACTCAGTACACTAGAAGAGAACTGTATTGCCCTGAAGGCAAAATTAACATAAACCTCATTAATGTCCCTTCTTACTTAGGAGTAAGGTCAAGGGCAATCCATGTATACTAAAAGTAATCTTTTCCTCACAGTAATCAACTGTCTCTGAATAAATTAAATTCATCCCAAGGATGGTATAATGATCAATCATATCAAGTAAGGTTAGCTCAATATCCATCATCTTGCTCATCATCAACATCATAATATCCAGCTCAGAGGCCATCATATATACAACACATTCATCTGAGTGCCAACACACAAAATACAAAAATACCTGAATCATAGATCAAGGAGGATTCTAACATGCTTACCAGCAACTAGGAAAATATTTTTTATTGCTTGGTTTGAGGTCTCTACTTGCCTCCAAGTAATGGCAACGTTTATCACTGATAATGTGGACCCATCTCTACCCTGTCCCTATTGTATGTCTTTCTGACTCATTGTCCAATGGGATGGTCTCTAAAGGAATATCTTAACTCTCCACAGTCAAAACATTTAAAAGGTTGCCACTATGATGGTGGCTACTGATGCCACTACCACTACTGCGCTAGTCCACTAACTCTAGGACATAATTGTGCAAGTGTCTATCCTTACTAACCAGTACACCGTTTCTCATTCGTATCTAAACACCACCTAATCAAAAGTTGCTGGCTCAATTGCCTACAATTGTGTCAATGAAAGGCCTCTCACCCTTACTAGATTGACTCGAACTACCCATGTTCGAGTTTCTACAATCAACCTTAGTTCTAAAAGGATCCCTCTTTACATAGGGGTTAAGTCTGTAACATCACTACCAGTGTAGAATGCAACACAATCACCTAGTCCCTCAACACAGGTGTCAACATATCATAATCTATCTATAGCCTCTTTACCCATAGTAAGGGAGTTAGGGCAATTCTTTCCTACTATATATATCAATTCAATACCATTGAACCATCTAATTTCTCTAATCTACAACAACAACTCTCATAGTGTCACTAGTTACTCACAAGGCAAAGGTACAAATTATCACAATCCTTTCCAAGGCCTTCTAGATAATAGTCTCAATGATAGAGGAACACATCTCCCTAAATAACCATCCTTAGCATCCTCGTAATTATATTTTCAGTGTCCTCACTTCCGCTATTTCACTTTCTTGAACTAATGAATTATTTCATGGTCATATTAATCAAAAATCATTTACAATTCAATTTATTTCACACCCAATGAAGTTTACCCTTTATAATACTTCCTTAGTCATCAAAAATCACATTATCATCTCGATTAGTATTGGATGTAATTCAATCATAATTAATTCATCTCATCTCATTCACTTCATATGTTTTTCTTCCTAGTTGATTCATTACAAAATCATTTCTATTCAAGAATTATTCTCACAAATTAGTCATCATGTCCTCCAAGTGATATGCACTTCAAATCATAATTAAAACCCTAAGAACAATTTGTAAGTATTCACTCTCACTAATGTCTGATATCAATATTTTCGTAAGAGCAAGAACTCATTAGCTTTTATTTCACCTTACTCTCACAACAATATCCATTCCCCATACCTACTTCAATAAGTATCTCTCCCTACTTGATTCACATCATTAATACTAACCATATTCATAAAATAGTTGTTATATCCTTTGAGTGCTCTGTGTCTCTAATCATAATGGAAATCCTCAAAATGA
Source organism: Warburgia ugandensis (assembly GCA_035236585.1). Lineage (NCBI taxonomy): Eukaryota > Viridiplantae > Streptophyta > Magnoliopsida > Canellales > Canellaceae > Warburgia > Warburgia ugandensis. The sequence goes on along the minus strand of CP141132.1, from coordinate 27,878,233 downwards.
TTTATAAGCATTTACTTTTCATTGATGACTAGCTATCGATATCTCTGTATGTAGAAGAAAGCATAAATTTTCATCTCATAGTTCAGATAATTCATCCATAAAAACATTAGGGTCTTACTTCATCAAATTTTCAATAATTTTCACCATGTTATAATTTATTCATCACTTAAATCTGCTTCAAGTTTAAATTAATACCATACTTCTTTCAACGTTCTAGCATTCTCATTAGTCATAATCACTTATGATCGTCCATCATTCTTATCATACTATTGTTTTTGTAATAACTATTAAGCTTTTTCCAAGAGTTAACACATACGATCCAAGTTAGAAACTTAGCTATCAAAATCAATCCAAATGAATATATCTTCTATCATATATTAAAGTTCTCACTAAGATAAACTACCTTAAAATCTTTATTTTGATTTATGATTCTAAGAATCATGCACTTCCCATAAAAGTGTACTTCCTAATGCTCATACAAGGACTTAAGGCCTCAATTTCTATAAGAAAAATTTTCCAACCTTCATGGAATTATCTATTTTACAATCCTCGACATCCTTCACATGAGTTATCTCTATAACTCATACTTAGGAAATCACCTCACTTCATGAACTATATGTGACCTTTGAATTTGTTGGAATGGCTGTGATGGAGTAGACCTGGGCTATGATACCAAACTATGACACCCTAGGTTTTACCAATAATAAAATAATAATTTATACAATGTGTCGGGATCCTTGTTTTAGAAACTTTGATTTTTAGTTTGATCAAAAACAAAAACTAGAATAAAAGCATCTCTTTCAAAATCCTGGGAGTCATGCAACCACAAAGTCATGGATTTAACAATGAAATGATATTATATTTCTACCAAAAATTGGACAGAGTCTCCTTTGCAATTTGGACCATTACACATCACAAGTGCTATACAAAATCACCTGATAAACATAATAACGTGGCATGACATTTAGGAGACTTAGTCTCCAAGCCCATACATCCAGTCAAATACAATACTCAATGAAAATGTATACTCCACGTTAGTAAGAAAATCAAAACATAATAACATTACCCTAGGGTCTGTCCATGCACAACCATCACATCCAACATGGATGCTTATCCATACATCTAGATCATAATGTAAATTAAATTAATGTACAGTCCATAAATAATAACCAAAGTGAAGTCCTGAACAAACTTATCATTTATGATACATCCTTAATGCTTCACTAAGAAACTGCCATCACTTTTACCTACTCTATCAGGTTGTCAAGCTACTATAACTCTCTATATCTGAGGTATTGCAAACAAAGCAATGCCTTAGCAAGCTATGCTTGTGTAGATGATTATAATTAATTAAAATATATGATAAATACTTTATAAGGAGCACCAATATCATGTCAAGTGTCAATAGAGTAAATCATTTCTACGGAAATTTAAATCATCAGGCATTCAGAATGTAAAGCTCATAAATCTCATAAATCCAAATGAAATAATCATGATCAAAACATGCTTTTCTTCCAAGGCAATGCAATATGAAAGCAAAACATCACAGCATGTGAAGTATGATCAACACATGAATCAGCGTCTGTCAAAATAGATAAAAATCCACGTCCACAAAATAATATGAAGCATGTCATGATAAATAGAGCACTGTATACAATAAGCCTTAGGAGTGCTCCACGACACCCAAACATTGGTAATGAGTACTCATACCAAACCCTAGGTCCCTCTGTGTAGCCCACATCAGCCCCCGAAGTCACTCACAGCTTAGGCCCAACTTGCCCTGCTTCACTCCACATATAAATACCACATGAGCATACAGAATAATAGTATGGGCTACTATGCTATAGTGGAAACCACATTAGGATCTAAACCATTGTCGCTCCCTGTCGACACCTAAATGGGAGACTTTCTCCATCCCCATGGGGGGAACGGACACGTAGGGGGACTACCCATGATACCACCACCTCTGTACCTAGCCCTGTACCACTCAAGGATGGTGTCTAATTATCATCATCACAATGTTAGTGGGCGGGTGGCCAGCCTTACAACCCTCCTAGCATAGTATCCATTGGGTACAAGCACCCATTATAAAGCAACAAAACCTACTATAAATCATAAAAACCTCCCAAGTGAAATAAACTTCAATAGGTTGAATCAAAATACATGATAAAGTATAAACCATCAGATGTGAAAACATGGATAATCATATAATCAATGTCATGCTATCAAAAGTGAAGTAATAAACACGATAGGGCGTAAAACACTTGCATGAAGAATTTCAAGTGAGAAGTCATGATCATGAAATCAAGGAAAAATCCCCACTGTAATCACCTACGTCAAACGAAGAACCACTCGTTTGTACCTCTCAAGTCTCGATAAGACTTAAGTCTAGCTCAATCACCTCAATACTCATACCCAGGTACACAACACATCCAGTCACACTAGAATCAAATTTACCTAACTTGGATTCTTAGTTACACATCATTATATTTCCAAATACATTGTACCGTGTTTAAGACATTCCAATGATTCCTAGCCCTGGAATCTCAAGGTGGGGCTTGCCCTAATTGGCTAACAATTTAAATCCTAGTCAATCAGCCAACTCATAACCATTAAGTCCTTATTCCTAATCATATCATTACTTATTTTAGAGCTACTAGGCTCATATCATGTTAATTTCATGTAATTTATCATTTTAATCAATTAATCAAGCATTATAATGTGAATCTCATGCTTAATCATATCTAATTAAAATCAAATCTAGATGATTAAGACAGTGATATTACCTTGAACAAGTCAATTTGAATAACCTTCAAATTGTCTGTTTGGTCAGATCGTCCACCGATCGTCTCGATTGCACTCGATCATTAAGCATCTAGACTGATCTCATTAAAGATCCTCACCTAATCGCCCCAGATCATATAACAACTTACTAATTCTAGTCAATTAATCCAATTAAGAATTCTAAACGGTTCAAATCATCAATTTGGATCTAATTTCATACTTGGATCTTCAATTGATCTAAGCCGTTGATCAAGCTTAGCTAAATTATCCCGATAGATGCTTCAGATCCCATATTCTTGTATAGATCTATGATCTACATTTTGTGAGGGTCACTACAGAATACTTGGATTAGAAAAATAGAGTTAGATCATCACAGATTAGACGATCTGACCTTCGATTAAAAGGTTTGGTCAAATTGATGGTTGGATCTTCCTTGATCAAGAAATGGGGAGATGGGTTTCGTTCCTCATGCTATACAGATCATGAGGATACTCTCGGATCTTTGAGATTCCTCCTAGATTTTCCAAAATAGAGCTCAAAGTTCAAGGGGTCAAATAGGTTAACTGAGTCAACTAGTTTCCCCCAAATTGTGTCGGGCGAGTTGACTCGGCGAGTTAGCTCAGCCCTAACCCTCCAGAAAGGGAAAACATAGGAAGATGGGAGAGAGGGAGGTAATGGCCAGCAGTGGCTATGGCAATGTCACTGCCCAAGCACAACCAGGAGGGAGAGGTAGAGGGGGAAAAGGGTCTTGGCTTGCCTACCTACCCATGGGCTGAGTGAAGAAGTGGGCACCCCATGCAGCTAGCTTATGCATGCCACCTTACCGGGTTGGCTGTGCTGCGATGCTACTTGATCAGAGGGGGAAGAGGAGAGGGAGGGGTGAGCAATCTGGCCGGCTTGTGAGCACTCAAGCATACCCGACTAGTCATGTGGCTGGGACCTAACAGAGAGGGTAAAGAGGGAAATGGAAAGTGGGAGATGGGAGATGGGGGATTCTAGTCAATCGTTGGGTAAAACCTGATTTGGGTTTTCAATCGATGCTAAAGAGAGACATCTGCCAAAAAAAGGGAAATAGACGGGGGAGTTGCCGGAGAAGGAGGGACAGAGGAGGGTTTCCTCAGGGTGCCTGCTCAGGCGACCTGCTCGCACCGGAGAAGGGGGAACCTACCGGAGAAGGGGCGTAGCACACACTGGTAATGGCTGTCAGGCCCAGTTTGTCTTGTTTTCTACCCCAAATTTTGTAAGTACTATTCTGGACGTTCTTATGTGAAATTAGAATTTTGGAATATAATTAGAATTTTTTACTCAAAGAAAATGAATTTTTATAGAAATGGAATTTTGAGTGGAAGCATGAATAATTGGAATGTACTTGAAAAATCGAGTCCAACAACATAAAGGACACTTAAATAGGAGTTCGGATGAATTTCACCATAAAATTTTACTATTCCATGAGCAAGTTATGAGTCTTCAAGGACTATATCTTTTTATAGAACGGAAACTAAAACCAATAGATAGTACTCAGAAAATGGAATCCAATGAGCTAAAGAATGCTGAAAACTGAGTTCGGATGAAGAAGTTATGGCCCTTCAAAGTTAGGGGCAATACGGTAATTAAAAGATAAAAAAACTAAGAACTTGAAATTAAAATTATAAAATTTGGATTCTAATCATTGATACGAATCCAATGACACTGAGTTTACTAAAATCGGAGGTTGGACGAATAAATCGTAATTTTCTTACAAAAGGGTATTTTTATAATTTCACTAAGTGGGCCCCACTTGTAGTTGGAATGTGGCAGTTAATGGAGTTGAAAAACATCATTAACTGGTGTCATGATGTTTAAAATAGTAAAAATATGATGATTAATAACTAATATAAAATAATTAAAAGAAAAAGAAAACAAATTAAAATATTAAAAATGGGTGGCCAGGTTTGATAACGACACCCCCTCACTTAAACGGAAAGGGAAAATAGATGTTGGTCTATTTCCCAAACCCGATGAAAAGAGGAAACCTGATGGGGGGACAAAGAGAAGAAGAAGAAGAGGAAAGGATGAGGAAGAAAGAAGAAAGGAGAGACAGGAGAGGGGGAAGCTCACCGAAAAAGCCATCTACGCTAGAGGAAAGAGGAGTTTTGGGATTTTCTTGTCGCCAGAAAATATGGAGCTCTCTGGCAACAAGGGCTATTCCGATTCTTAAATTGAGTTGTCCTCTATCCTAAATCTAAATTTAAGGACGATCCAACCATCCACTTCTTAATTTAAGCTTATGGATAAGTAGATACATAGTTGAGAAACCTTAAAATCAACTCACATTGCCGATCTAGGCTATAAGACTGATAGGACGATTTCATCCGTCCAATCGGGTACTGTTCATACAGTAAAAATTTGACATCTGATCGCTGATCAGACACCATAGATGAATTAAACAGCTTACAATTACTATAATGTAGGAGGAATTGATGAATTTAGATGTAAATTGATTGCAAACAGATTGGACGATCTTAGCCATACAATCGATTACTATTCACATAGTAACTTTTCGATGTCTGATTGTCAATCAGACACCACAGATGAATTCCATAGCTTTAAAAATAATAGGATAGTGACTAAATTGAAGAAATTGGATTCAAATTGATTGGTCCACTTTAGGAAACATTCAAATTGAATGGATGGACCAACTTGGAGTTGATCAAGTCTTATAAAATAATTAGTAAGGATGTATTAAAGCTTAATTAACTATCCTAGATTTTTAAATCATATTAATAAATTGGTATTAATTATTTGAGACCCAAATTTGGCGTAAGATGTTAGATCTAACCAATCAGAGTTAGATTTGATTGTTAGATCAACACAGACACTATAAATAAATGATTAAATGACCAGGATTATTAATATTTAGTTTAATTATAATGAAGTAAGTTATAGATTAGATAACTTCATTTTTATAACCCAAATAGACCATTTCGACCCTTAGGAAATAAAGATAAAGAATCCCAATAGATATCTAGGATTAAAAACCAATTGTAGGTTGATCTCATCAATTTAGATCAATGGCTAAGATCAATTGAAGAATCAAGGTATGGAATAAGATGCATTCTTTTTTAATCATGATCTTATTAGGTCATTTAAATTGTGCATTTCATATGATATATGATGATTAAAAATGTTTACTTGTGAATGATGAAAATTTGTGATTTGAAATGCTACATGAATGACATGCTTATAATTGAAGCCTATTGAATGATATTAAAGGATACATATGATCTGTTCTTAAAAATATCATACCTATTATTGTGATAAAATGACATTTATGGCACATGGGTACCATTGCATCATATGTATGTATGGGTCAAGGATTTTACATTACATCCTTGGTGGGCGATCACCTAATAAGTGAGGAGATATTCATATATATATATATATATATATATTATGGACAGGCAAGATGCCTGTATATTATTATTTTACATCCAGGCATGGTAGGCCTAAGGATGCTATGCTAGGAGAGTAGTAGGGTTTGGCCACCTGCTCTTTTAAATGTGATATATATGATGATACCGTGCCCGAAGAGGGGCAAAATGTCGGGTGGGGCAATATGGGAAGGCCACCACTGTGACGATCTATCTACTCATATACACATGACGTAGATGATTTTCTACACTTGGTATCCATGGAGTATGAAAGCATTTATCTGAGCACGATGGTACGGATCAGACTGTAGCATAGTAGTCCTTGTATTTGACACACTATGGTGCGTATATGATAGCATGATGAGATGCTTATATGATGGCATGATGAGATTCCTTATATGACGATGGCATGATGAGATGCCTTATGTGATTACATGATGAGATGCCTTATTTGATGGCATGATGAGATACCTTTTATGATCTTACCAGCAACAGCTAGAGTTGTATGAACCCTGTATGGTAAGGGCTATATGTATGAGACCCAGTATAGTCTGGGAATAGAAGTTATAAAACCTATGGACTATGTTCATAATTTTGTATGACTTTTAACGATTTTAATATATATGATATAGTCCTATATGTATATGTATGGAGAAGTGAATGAGTAGATATATTATGCAGAGTATGGTTCATAAAATTGGAGTATGGTATTATATGAAAAATGATAATGATAAATATCTAAAATACTAGTGAATTATATATATTAAATATATCATGTAAAGTATAATATCTAAAATATGATTATTATATTCATATGAAGAAGAAGAATTATAAATAGCTACTTTATCAATGGCTTGCAAATAATTGAATTATTAATGAAATTATTGAATTATGAACTAAATTGTAAACTTCATCCCATATAAGCATTATGATGAAATTGGATATTTTAATTGATGTAAAATTCTTAATTCATATGTAATTAACATGTTTTCTTAACTCTCCCTTACCAAGCATAGCCTGCTGAGATATTGTAAATGTTTTATGTTTACAATATCTTAGATACAAACATATAGGAGAAGATGTACATAAGCAAGAGGAGTTCAATAGGCATACTTCTATGCTTAGGTATATATTTTGTTAAAGTTTTTGTATTGCGTAGTTAGTTATTTGGATTATGCTGCTTGGACATTTAGTACAATGATTATAGGGGTTGTGTATGTGAAGCACTGGATGGGTCCTGTTGTTTCATAAAATCTATGTCTATCTTCTATAAAAAACTATATTATATATAGTATGGGAGTTGAGGTGACATCCAGGTTTTTGGAAAAATGAATTTCAAAGAACATGTTTACCACTCTTTTTGAATTTCTAAAAATATTGGTGCACCACCTTTCCAAAATAAATGCAAAAAGTTTTTGGGAAAAACCCAAGGTGTCACAGGTCTAAGCTCGACAGAGAGGGAAGGAGAGATCAGAGGAGCGGAGATGAGGGTTTTTGTAATAACCCCCATTTTTTTGTAAATTGATTGAGAAAAATCAATAAAGTTTGAGTTTTAGATATTTCGGGCTGAAATATTAGGGTTATTTAAAATATACTTTTTATAAAAGTATAATCAAATCATAAGACATGTAAAATTGAAATTAAACTTAGTAAACCCTTCAAAATGACTGTAAGCACGACAAATTTCGAATTCGGATGAGAAATCCTTAAGTTTTTCATTTTTTGGACAAAAAGGGTAAAATAGTAATTTTACCCAAAAATCAAAATATTCCAAAAATCAAAATATGAAACATCAAAATTTAGAATGTACTGAGAAATACGAATCCAACGCCACTAAGTACACTCAAATCCGAGATCATGGGAATAAAACCCAAAGTTTTATGCATAAAGGGCAAAAAACGGACTTTTTTACACCATGTGGGGCCCACATGGGGCCCACATGGGGACCACCACGTCCCCAACAACCACTTTGATCAGCCCATGTGAAACATGGGTCAACAAAGATCAGCTAGTCATGGGTTAGGTATGGGAGCATTAAAGACTTTCATGCCATTTTATATTAAAAAAATACATATTATAATCATGAAAAAAGACCCAAAATGCCTATAAATACAACCCCAAAAATCTTCCAAAAATCCTCATACAATCCCCACGAAATTATCTTCAATCCCCTTGAAAAATTAGATCTAGGATCCCTCCCAAAACCCCAAAATTTCCAAGAGCTAAATCTTTTTCCAATTTGTTTTTTTTTTTTAGATTAGAACAAGAGACCTAAATTCAATTAGGCACTCTGTTCTAGATCTAATTTCATCAATTCCACCGTCCAAAACATCCCAACACATCTATTCTACAAAACCCCAAAGAAATTTCAAGATCAACGGTTCAAACAAGCAGTATTCTGTCGAAAGGTGGATTTTAGGCTATATCGTCATCAACAAGGTATTTTTTTGGGCATGTAAATCAAGTTTTCTCCTCAATCAAGTAAGTGGAAATCCTTTTCCTATATTTTTAGTAATGTTTTATGTAATTTTTATTTTACTGTAATTAATTTTGATAATAAAAAGATAAAAATAAAGTAAACAGAGAACCCTTAATTAGGGATGATGGAGTGCTCGGATGAGAAATACGGACTGTACCAATCGATCGAGAAGGGTCCAAAACCCCTAGGGTAGAAGTTTCATCAAAATCGAGAGACCTTTTGGGCCCTCGGTGCAAGAGGATTGATTGGACGGTCCCAGAATGGACTGCGATCTCCGAATCGACGACGCCCACGTGACGCGCAGTCGGAGCGGCGCGTGCGATACGCGTGGAGCGTCTGTTCAAGCGCACGGAAGGCGCGTCCGTCAAAGGACGGCGGACGCGCCCGGACGGCCGGCCGGTTTGCGGGGCGCGCGGACGGCCGGCGTTCGCTCGTCCGTCCGCGTACTGTGGACGTCCCGCGAGCGCGCGTCGGGGATTTCGTCCCAGTGGACGCGCCCGAGCAACGCCTGGTTCGTTCCGCCGGTTCGTTCCGCCTGTCGTTCCGCCCGACCTAATGCGGGCCGTCCTTTCCTTGGGCCCGGATCAAATCTAGGCCCTTAGGAAGGACTGTGAACTTCCGGGATCAATTCCGGAGGTCATCGAACTCCAAATTGAGATCGGAAAAGAAGCTATGGAAAGCTTAAAACCTCTATTTTCTTATGGAATAATAAAAATGACATGTTATTCAATAAAAACTTTCTGTATTTAAGAATTATGTTTCCAATTACATTGATTTTCAAGATCTGAGATGATCGGATCTTAGAAACATGTTTTAATAATGATCTAATACTGAAATAAAGTTATATCTATGTTTAAATTGGATATATATGAGATATATTAAAGGGATCTACCCTTTATGATTGAAAAACCCAAAAAAAAAATACAAAGGGACCCACTTGATCAATGAGATCAAGTGTGATCGAATCCTTGGGATGGAAAGAATAACTTGTTTATATGATGAAATCCAAGGAAATCGGGATGGATTATGATAAAAATAGATCAATGTGATCTTTTGACCTTAATAGAAAAATTCTCTAAATATAACTAAAGTCCTTAATCAAAGGCAAAGATCTAAGATCAAATGGTTGGATCATAAGGAAAGGTTTCTAAAAATGTAAATCTAATTAGTTTCATTTTATGTTATTACGTTATAAAGCATGCTAGTATAACATTTAGAGTTTATGTGTTCATTCTTATCATAAAGTCATAGAGTTAATTTAAGTACCTTGCCTCATTTTCATTGAATGTTAAACTAAGTAGTTTTATGCTTTAAATTTATAATTCATTTATAGTGGAATGTTAGTAGTAGATTTACTTGTTATGTGATAAAAAGCATAAAACATCAAAAATGTATTCTAATGAGAAAGTAGAGTTTCATGACACAAATAAGAATGGAGTACTTTGGACTTAATTAGTAAGGGCTATAGTTAGTAGGACAATATAAGGATTATCAAATCCTTGGCCCAAATTAGGAAAGAATAATAAACCCCATGAATGACATTATAAATATTCATGGACTTAATTAAAATCCATTAGAAAGAGTACTTAGAGTAAACATGCTTATAGGAACCTTATGAAAGGTTGAGCTATGGTCATTCTAGTGAATGATGAACATAGTGGTTAAGGGGTTATCTAATAGAGCCTCGCTCTTCCCCTACATACATTGACGTTTGTGAGGTCTACACGCCTCCTTACATGAGGATTGAAGTAACCACTTTGTGTTCACCCATTCAGCTAGTAAGCCTTAGCCAATTGGAAATAAGAGGAGCTTGATCTAGACTTAGGCTTGAATAAGCTACCTTGATCAACACATTAAGCTGGTTGAATAATAATAATAAGAGCATAAAAGGTTAGTAAATTACCAACCCTAATAAAAATAGTAAGAAAGATAAGGATGATCAAACAAGATCCATTAGATCTTGGATGATCAAGAAACAATAAGAATAAGAACACTATATTGTACTTAGTATGTATGTTTAGTAGTATACTTATTATAGTTCATTAGATTAGATAATCCAAACCCTTGATCAAAGGTGATTCAAGGAAGAAAACCAAGATCATCCTCCATAGGGATGATCCAAGAACTGAACTTAGATCAAAGAAGAACTAGATGATAGAAGATCTAGGACCTTGATCTTTATCAACATGAGTAGATTGTCGATCAAAGGATCACATGAAAGATCGAATCAGGAGATGAACATACAAAGACTTAGAGATAGAAAAATACTTAGATATGAATGATCTAAAGATCATTCTAAACATCAGATCTAGTGATCAATAGGATTGTTCATAATTTATATATTGACAATATGTATGGATGTACGGATTACATACATCGGTCAAGATCATGGAAGATTGGGAAAAGAGATCAATCCTTAAAGGTAGGAGGATTTGATTAATGCATTTACATGAGATATTCATGATTGTACTCATGATCTTATGTTGACAAGAGTAATGATAATACTTGTAGTAAATCTCTTGAAAACCTTATGATCCAACCAAACACCTATAAGATGGTTAAGGACTAAACTATAAGTGAATAGGGAACTAGAAAATATTTCAGCCACAAGTAGAGAGACATATGGTCTGATATATATATGAAATCTATTTTACATACAAGCTTGGAGGCTTGTGAGTTTGTTTTAATAGGCATGAGCCTAGGGGATGCTATTGCTAGAGGAGTTATGAGGGTTTGGCCACCCGCTCCTTGAAATGTGATATATATGATGATACCTTGCCCAATGAGAGGCTAAAAGTCGGGTGGTGGCAATTATGGGAAGGCCACCAGCGTGAAAGTCTTGCCCCCATACGGGCAGTGACATAATATTTTCCACCGTGGTATCGGTGGTGACAGGCGGCAGTTATCAGAAGCGCTAGTACGGATCAATTTGCGACATAGCAACCTTTCGATTATTTTGCACTATGATGCATATGGGAACGAGGCATAGTGGAAATGCCTTATGTTATAGCATAATGAAATCTTCAGGTAATTGTATATTACCAATGTTTCCCATGAAGGAAATTCCCGGTATGAGATTAGTAATACTAAATTCTCAACATAAAGAGAATTGATCGGCTTAGTTGAGAATGATATTTCACTATTTTCACAAATTTAATTGGTTTACCCATGAAGAGGGTATGTATGTATATAGATATACATAACTTACAAAATAAAGAGTATGTTTGAGGATAACGAGAGATTATGAAGGATTGGAATTACATTGTCAATTATTATGTTTCTTGAATCCCCTACCAAGCATTGCTTCTTGAGATATTGTACTTGTTGCAATATCTCGGATCAAGGAAGGAGACTTAGGAGCTGAAGACTATAGAAGACTTGAAGAGAATAATCTTGAGGTATACCCTTGAAGACATGTATTTTTATTTGTTGAGAGTTTTATTGTATGGTGAGCTTGAGTTTTGGATTATGTAATTTGGACAAGTATTGTACTAGATTTGGTATCTTGTGAACCCTTTGGATGGATCCTGGAGTTTAATAAAAGTATATTCCTTCAATGGAATTTTATTTTGTACACAAATTGTACTTATGTTATGTATGAAGTGGTGACTTGGGTTTTCAAAACAAGTTCTAAAGAAAAGAATTTCCGCTGCTTTGTTTTGCGAAAAAATTTTACACTCTTAAGGGCCCTGCCTTTTAAAATACTTTACAAATCATGTTTTCAAAAACCCGGGTCGTCACAGTTTTTAGGTGGCTGGGTTTTCTGGCAACCACCTTCTTCTTTCTCGTTTCAACAGTGCGATGCGTGGGAGGAGGGGTAGGCAACGCGTGGCTACTGGCAGTCCACGTGTCGTGCCCATTCCACACGTGGTGCTACACTACTTTCCACAAAACCACAAAATAGAGGGGGTTCCATTATCAATTTTTAACCCCCTGAATTTGTAAAACTTTTGGGTTTTTCCACCCCGATCTTTGTTTCATGCAAAATTAGTGTCGTTTCAATCGTATCAATGCATACTTTCCAAATTTGATATTCCTGAGACCAAATTTCAAGCCCATAAAGAGGTCATTTTTATAAACATAATTTCCATGGAATTTAGTTTGAATTCCTTATCCCCATTAATATTATAATTTAAAATGATGAAAATTGTCCTAAATTTTTTAGTTGTTACAACTTGTGAGTAATTTAATGCTACACCATGTTTTGGCATCGTTGCTAGGGAATCACAATGGATTTGTGGCTAGATCTTTGTTTAGATTGATTATCTTTAGTCATAGTTTTAGGTTTCATTAGATTAGATTTTTTGTATCATTCTTCCATATTTTGCTAATTTCTCACAATTGACCCATCTTTCTTTGTTTTGTGCATAGGGAATTCAGCAAAAGGAGCAATGCCAATCTTAATCAGAAACTTCACTGTGAGTTTTTCTAACTCTCTTTTGTTTTCCTACTATAGTTGCATTTAGTATAATTTGCATTATTGTATAGTAGTGCAATTTATATAGTTTAGGGTTATTTATTTTACTTGTGCATCTTATTTATATAGTTTAGAGTTATACAGTTACTTCTAACATTCTATGGTCAAGGAAGAGAGGATCCCTACCTACATTCCAAGGAATTAATTGATATTTGTGCTACATTCAAATTCAAAAATGTTTTGAATGATTCTATTAGACTTATGTTGTTTCATTCTGATTGAAAGATAAGGCCAAATCATGGATGAATTCTTTAGAAGTTAGTTCCATTGTCATATGGAACTTGTTGTCTAAAAAGTTTCTCAACAAATTCTTTCCTATCTATAAGACTAATGTCCTTAGCTGGGAGATTATCATTTTCTAGCAAAGAGATGATGAACAATATTATGTGTCACGCCTGTGTCCTAAAATTAGGTTAAAGATGAATTAATATGTTAATCTTCTCAAATTCGATGAAATAGGACAACCAATGCGGGATTGAGCATGTGGGCCCTGCATGAGTTCAATTGTAAATTGAATGCAGTTTTGGGTAAACTTTGAATCCTTGAATCTTATTAAATTTTATATCTTGTTAAGGATTAAGTGAATTGAAATTTCATTCATGGAAAATTTCAAGGAATTTTGCTTCAAAATGAAAGTTTTATCACAAATCGAGTAATTATTAAAAAATTCAAAAATAAATTAGAAACATTGAAATTTGATGATGAAAAGTTGATTATTGGATAGTGCTCTATGAGAGCTTTCCAACGACCCTAAGAAAGTGTGAAATGAATAATGGAATCCAAAAATCCAAAATTTTTACAAATAAGAATAGGGGTAAAAATTGATGATGGCACCACCCTTTGTTAACTGTTAGTGACACAGTGAGTCATGGTGAAAGCTAACATGCAAGAGCCCAACTCACCACAAAGACTCAAGTTTTCCTAACAATCCCCACTGCGTCTTCCCTCCTAGGAGCTCCAATCAATCGAAACCTCGTAGGATTCTCTTCTCCTGACACTTTCCCCCTTCGACCAACCAAATCCTTCCATTCACCTCTCTTGTTAGAACACCTCCTTCAATTGGATCACACTTCACTCTACTGTCATTCTTCTTCCCTTCAGGTTCTTCTCCCATGCAATTTTTTGGCAAAGACTTTAAGGTATGAAAGTCCACTTATAACCAACTAAAGATTGGCTGATTAGGTAAGTCCTTTTCTCTTCCTTTTTATTATTTTCCTCTCTTCTTCTTTTCCTTTTCCCTTCTAATCATTCCCAACCACAATTCACTATTAATGTCACTGTTTTCTAGTAACAAGAATAGTGAAACCAATGGAGGAAGCCCACTATTGAAAAACACAATCAATGAAATGGTGTTGGATCAATGATCCAATCCATTCATCTTGTTCCTTATGTGGTTCAAAGTGACAACCCTTTGGTTTCAGGAAGATCTTTCAAGTAACAAGCCAAAAATTGAGCAAAAAAAGGGTAAATCCAATGACTTAAATTAGGCAAAAAATCAAAGAATCTAATAGAATTTATAGAGAGGAACTATATAGAACTCTAACTCATGAAATTTCGTACAAATATGTGTAGTTTAATAAAGTTGTCATACTGCGTACATCGCCAATGACCATCGGAATCATGTCATCTTCTCTTACGATGACAACAATTTTTTGTTGGACCTTAAAAATGAAAATTTTTGGGATTTGAATAATTCATGCTTTATCTTTTCATCCGAATCTTTGATTAGTGACTACTTGATCAATCATTTTTTTACAAAAAGAATTTGTAATGAGTAGGGAAAATTTTGATTTTTGCATCTGACTATTAAAAACATGACTAGAAAGTAGATCCATGTAATTTATGAATCTAATTATATAACAATAATGAATTGTGACAAAAATGATAGACCAATTATGAACTATTTAATGAAGGTCTGATCTGACCATCCCAAACTAGATGAGTGATGATTGAATGTTAGGAAAGGTGATTAGAGCATGGATTATGGTTAAAATCATCGAATTGCTTAACAAATTACCATTAACAATAGGAATTGAAATCACAAAAGGTATGTGCATTGATATAAATAATATATTAGAGGCCAATGGTGTATGTAAGTTGATAGCAACCAATTGGTATCCTAATCATCAATTTAGCTAGGTATCAAAGGTTAGGTCAACGACATTTTGAGTAGAGATCTTGAAGTAATTATAGTAATTTGCATAGAATTATGAAATTTACTTAGAACATGTATTCTCAATCCAAGTTTTGAATATGATTTGAACAGTATTAATAATTATTTTGTGAGTTGTACTCAGAACTCAGGTAAGAACCTTAAACCCTTCTTTATCTTTAAATTCTTGTTGATCTATTCACTTTGTAATTAACACTATAGATGTGTAGAACATAAAGATTATCATATTGACTTAATGTGTAATATGAATCACAATTACTTGTTGAAATTTTCATCTGATATTCTTACTAACCAAGGCTTAATTGTTATGATGATATTAATTGTGATAAAATGTCTCCATCCCAAAATAGTAAGCCCCAAGGGCTGCCCTGTAGACTATGATGACTCCTTCCAAATTGGTAAAGCTTGAGGGAAAGGGCTACCAGGTTGATTGCAACTAGGGTGAAGCCACCTGAGATGGTAAATCTTGACGAATGGAATGTCGGTTACTGCACGTCCCAAGATAGTAAACCCTAAGGGAAGGAACTGCTTGGTTCTTTAGGATCATAGTGGAAACCCCCAAGACGGTAAACCTTGAGGGATGAGTTGTTAGGTATTGAGCCTCCCAAGATGGTAAACCCTAAGAGAAAGGGTTGTCTAGTCTTTGAAATCATGTTGGAGTCGCTAAAGATGGTAAATTCTAAGTGTCTAGTTGCCTTATGTATGATACACATAGTGGGCCGCCCAAGATGGTAAACCTTGAGGTAGATGACTAGTTGATCGATGAGATGATGCCATATTTCCTTATTATTGCTAAGGCAATAATCAAATGAAATACACTCTTGCATGGTATATTTTCATACTATGGTTATTGCTTTACAATTTGAATTTGGAATAAACTGTATTTTTAGTTAGACTGTTCCATGGATGGACATGAATGTGGAATTGAGCTAAGCTCAATAATAATTGGCATGCATAGGTTTAGTTCTTTTTCCTTGCTATGCTTTGCAACTCATATTATTATTTTTTAGGCACCAGTTAAGTTGACAAAGGAAGGTACTAGTTGGAAATGAATGAAGCCTGACTAGTTGATGTTGTCATACTTTGTACTGTATATGTATGTTGGTGATGAAGATGAATTGTGCTATATTATCTTATCAATAACCTCATGCATCATCCTCTAACATTATGTATATTTTTATGTTGATGGTATGTACATGAGATTTAGTTAGAACTTCAAATTAGAAAATAAGAATTGTAGTAAATTTACTATGGTGAATTGTGTGGAGACTGAGTCTCCTATAGATATTTTAAAACTATTGTACTGTTTATCATGTGAATCACATCATATACATTAAACACGTAAGTCCACAAAATGGAGGAGACTCTACCAAAATTTTGGTAGAATTAAGTATTTAAAATTCTTTTGTCTAAACCATGACTTACATAAGACAAGACCATCTAGCATTTACGATACTTTTGCTCCGATATAAGAAAAGATAAAAAAAAAGTCGCATAGGCATTGCTTCAGCCAATCTCTATGCTTGATTATGTTAAATAGTAGCCTTGAGGTTCAGGGTTGCAACATCATGGTATCAGAGTAAGGAAGAAGGTCACTTGGGAAAAACTTGGTTCATTGTCTCATAATTTCCTTTGATATAGGAATTGTATGTACTTGGTATCTTCTGAAGTACTTTTGTTGACTATTGATTATTGTCATCTTGTTTGATAGGATGGCTAACTCTTACTATTTAATATTATGAAAGGAACACTCATGGTTGAGATTAGGAGCAATGACTCTAGTTTTGGAGGATTAGTGTATGTGCATGTGCTCCAATGCAGGATGCTATTGGGTGTGGCATAGGCCATAACCAAAGCCATTCATAGCGGTGTAGAAGTTCAACCCCAGTTGCACTGGTCCCGCTAGCTCATAGAGAGGGTGTGAGCAATGAAACACTTTCCCTGTGAGAGTTTAAGAATTTATGATAACCTAAATTTGTTGGGATGTCTGATCCCACTAAGGTAGATGATTAGCTTGAGTTGATCTAGAGCATCTTTGTGGCTCAAAAGATTGTTGAGGATTTAAAGGTGGGGATGGCCACATTTAAATTAATAGGACAGGCCATTGATTAGTGGAAAGCAGCACAAGGTATTATACCAGATGAGGAGTGGACTTGGGAGTTCTTCAAGGAAGCTTTTCTGGGGAAATACTTTCCTAGTGCTAAGAGGGATACTAAGGTGGAAGAGTTTTTGAGGCTGACATACCATTATATGACTATGGGACAATATGCAGCTAGTTTTGATTAGTTGTCATGATATGATTCTATGATGATCACCACTTTTAGGGACAAGATTTATTGCTTCATTCTGGGTCTAAGACACTCCATTCGACAGACATGATACCCTTCAATTTGGAAGAATATGCAAAGGCTGTGGGCAAAGTCTAGTTGATTAAACAGGATTAGAGTAGTGTAAGGAGCACACTAGAGTTCAGGAAGGGAAGCTTCAGGAAATGTCACTTCCAGGTTAGCTAAGGAAGATGGAAGAAAGGATATCCTCTTTGGGCTTAGGGAACTTAAGCAAACTCTTCACATTTTGGATGAAACCACATGATTAGTTTTGGTTGTGGCCTAGAAGGTCACTTTGGGAGAGATTGTCCTAGGCTAGGGGCATCATAAGGTATTGTGCAGAGCAGTAATAGGCCATGTGTCTAGGGAATGCTGTCAGCATAGAGGACAAATGTGTTGGTTAGAGGTACATAATCTACATTGGAGTAGTGGACATAGGGAAGAGTCTATGCTTTGACCCAGTCAAACACCCAACCAGACCATACTATCATAGAATATACATTCTTATTATTTCATACATGGGTTAGAGTGCTTTTTAACTATCATGCAGCACATTCTTTTATTTCATCTTCAATTGTATATGACTTAAACTTGGACACCAAACCACTAGACTGAACATTGTGAGTCAAATTACCAATGAGGCTGAGTACTACCTTGAGAGGTGTTTGTCGAATATGCAACATTGATGTGGCAGGTCATAGGGTGACATTAGAATTGGTGGTGATGGATATCACTCCTTATGACATAATCATGGGGATGGATTTTTTGTTTGAGTATCATGTCATTATTTATTATAATCAAAAGAGGGTTACTTTTGTCTTAATTTGTCAAGTTCATTTTTTATTTCTCCGCCATAGACGATTATGGTTTCCCACAAATCCATGTTGAATTCAAATGCTAGAGAGACTATAGTGGTTAGATGGCGAGCATGGTGGGTAATAATGATGTTGATGCCAATATTGAATCAATTCAAATAGAAAGGGAATTTGCAAATAGTTTTCTTGATGAATTATCAGGATCACATATGAGGGACGTTTTCTATTGCTCCACACCAATTAGCACCTGTTGAACAAAAGTAGCAAATGTATAGTTGGAAGAGTTGCAAGATAAGGGTTTCATTCAATCTAGCACTTTGCCATGGGGAGCACTAGTGTTGTTTGCAAAGAAGAAAGATGCTACTGAATATGTTGCTCAATGTTTGACATGTCAACAAGTTAAAGCGGAACATGGGAAATCTATGAGGTTGATGCAACCTTTGCCAGTGGCAAAGTGGAAGTAGGAGCACATTACTATGAATTTTGTGATAGGTATTCTACATACGAGGAAAGGTTGAAACAACATATGGGTGATTGTTGATAGATTTACCAAGTTAGCACAGTTCCTTCCAATGAAGGTTACTAATTCACTCTAGACATTGAGTCGGCTATGCATAAATGAGATTGTATGATTACATGGGGTACCTCTACTCATTACATGGGATATCTCTACCCATTATGTCAAACAGAGATCGGAGGTTTACTTCCCAGTTCTTGAATGGCTTACATGAAGCAATGGATACAAGGTTGACTTTTAGCTTTGAATTTCATCCCCAAGTAGATGGGCAGTCTGAGAGAATGATTCAAGTTCTTAAAGACATGTTGAGAGCTTGTGTGTAAAACTTTCAAGAAAAGTGAGCTAAGCATCTAGCATTGGTAGAATTTTCATACATTTTCATCCCAATGTTAGGATGACACCATTTGAGGCATTTGTATGGTAGACCATGTTGATCACTAGTTGTTGGGCAGAAGTTTGTGAGATTTCATTCTTAGGCACTGAGTTAGTTAGAGAGACTACAAAGAAGGTGAAGCAAATTAGGCAACAGTTGTTGATAGCTTAGAGTAGAACAAAGAGCTATGCTAATTGTAGGAGATGATCTTAGAGTTTGATGTAGGATATCATGTGTTCTTAAAAGCTCAGTCAAGACTATGAATTCCATGCTTTGGCAAGAGTAGGAAGCTATCTCCTTGATACATTGGATCATTCGAGATTTTGGAATGGGTTGGAGAAGTTGCTTATCTTTTGTCCTTACCTCCAGAGTTATTGCAGATTCATGATGTTTTTCACGTGTCAATGCTATGGAAGTATGAGTCTAACCCTTCTCATGTTCTTGACTAGGCAGATCTTATCATCAAAGAGATGTCTCATATGAGGAGACTGGTATGGGTGCTTGAGCGAAAAGAATAGGTTTTACACTAAAAAGTGATACCCCTTGTAAAAGTTGTGTGGCAACATTAGGGGGCAGAAGAAGCCACATGGGAGTTGGAGTAGAAGATCTAGCGAAAGTAATCGAAACTATTTAAGGACTCAGGTATGTATTTAAATTTTGAGGACAAAATTTCTTTAAGGAGGAAGGTTTTTGTCACATCCATGTCCTAAAATTAGGTTAAATATGAAATAACTTGTTAATCTCACCAAATTCGATGAAACACGACAACCAAGGTAGGTTTGAGTAGGTGGGCCCTGATTGAGTTTAGTCACAAATTGAATGCATTTTTGGGTAAATTTTGAATCCTCAAAACATATTAAATTGTATATCTTAATAAGGATTAAATTATTTGGAATTTTGTTCTAGATTCATAGCAAATTTCAAGGAATTTTGCTTTAAAATGAAATTTTATCATAAATTAAGCATTTATAAAAGAAATTCAAAAATAGTTTAAAAACCTTGAAATTTGATGATGAAAGGTCAATTATTGAATTGTGCCGACTGAAAGCTTTCCAAGAAGTCTAAGAATGCCTGAAACAGAGACTGGGACACAAACATCAAAAACTTTTACAAATGAAAAGAGGGGGTCAAAATTGATAATGGCACCCCCTTCAGTTAACTAGTAGTGGCACAGTGAGTCACAAGATGCGAGTCAACATGACAAAGCCGAACTGGCCACGTGGACTTAACTCTCCATCCATGCATAGAAGACAAGAAATAAGGGAAAAACTAAGTTTTCTCAACGACCCCCACTACTTCTTCCCTCCCAACAACTCTGATCGACTAGAGCCCAGTAGGATTCTCTTCTTCGGTCACTTTTCCCCTTAGCCTGACCAGCTCCTTCATTCACCTCCCTTTTCCAAGCACCACCTCCTTCATATAGATCGTGCCTCACTCTATCATTGTTCTTCTTCCCTTCGAGTTCTTCTCCCACGTAATTTTCTAGCAAAGACTTCAAGGGATGACTGACTCGTGAAATTGATAGAAGATTGGTAGATCAGGTAAGTCCTTCTCCCTTCCTTTTTCTTCTTTTACTTTCTTCTTCTTTTCCTTTTCCCTCCTAGTTATTCCCAACCACCATCCACTATTACTGTCATTATTTTTGGGTGATAGGAATGTTGAAATAGACGGAGGTAGCTGACTGTTGGGAAACACAATCAATGAAGATCCATCAAGTAACTGTGTCAAAAATTGAGGGAAAAAAGTAAAGTCAATGACTATAAAAGGTCAAATAAAATCTAGTCAAAAACCTAAGATTTCTGTACAATTTGTGTAGAAAAACTAGATAGAGCTCTAATTCATGAAATTTTGACGAGACACTAAAAATGGAATTCTTTTGGATTTGAATAATTCATGCCTAATCTTTCCACCCATGACAATGGATCTTCAATCAAAGATTATTTGGCCCATGAATCTTTACTGAGACAATAGCTAGTGCATAGGAAAAACCTTGATCTTTGCATCCAACCATTAAAAACATGGTCATAAGGTAGATATATGTAATTTATATCTTTAATTATGTATTACTAATGAATTGTGATAAAAATGATAGACTAATTATGGACAAGGTAATGCAAGGTCTGATCTGATCACCCAAAACTTGATCAATGATGGTTGAATGTTAAGAAAGGTGATTAGACCATGGGTTATGGTTAAAGCCATCAAATTACTAAACAAATTACATTTAGTAATGTGAATTGAAAGCTCTAAAGGTATACACTTCAATCTGGACTATTAATTAGAAACCAATGGTGCTAATGTAAGTAGATAGCAGCCAATCGGTGTCCTAATAGTCAATCTAGATATCAGAGGTTAGGTCAATGACACTATGAGTAGAGATCATGAAGTAATTATAGAAATTTACTTAGAATTCTAGAATTTACATAGAACTGGTATTCTCAATCTAGGTTTTGATTATGATTTCAATGATATTGATAATTGATTTGTGAGCTATTCTCAGAAATCAAATAAGAATGCTAAATCCTTCTTTATCCTAATTCTTGTTAATCTGCTCACTTTGTAATTAACACTACGGTTGTGTAGAACATATAGGTTATCATATTGATTGAATGGGTAATATGAATTGCAATTTACTTGTTGAAATTGTCATGTGATATTCTGACTAACCATGCTAAACAGTTATGAAGATGTTAATGGTGATAAATATGTCAATTTTAAGATACTAAGCCACAAGGACAGCCTTATAGACTATGATGATGCCTTCCTAGAAGGTAGACCTTGAACAAAAGGATTACCTGGTTGATTGTAGCTAAGGTGAAGCTACTTGAGATGGTAAATCCTGAGAAATGGATTGTCTACTATTAAACCTCCCAAGATGGTAAAGCCTGAGGCAAAGTGTTGCAGGTTATTTGGGATGCATGTGGGAGTAGACTACACATCCAAATGGGTAGAAGCCATACTGTGTAAGTCCAATGGCCACAAGGTGGTCATCAAGCTTTTAAAGGAAACTATATTTGCATGCTTTGGGACCCCAAGGGCCATAATTGATGGGGGGGGTGAACACCTTTTCAATAGTTTTTTTGAGAACTTAATGAAGAAATATGATATTACCCATAGAATTTATACCCCTTTGTCATCCTTAGATGTTGTGATTTTAATTCTTAACTTGCAAGCTACAAATTAGTTGTAGTAAGTCACGCGATAGAGGTCAATCTCATGAGGAACTGAATGGTTAACCTAGTCAATGATCTTGATATTTTATCCAAAACTAAGAATAGAAAAGTAACACATGAAATATGCTAAAACTAAAACATGTTAAATGTAACAACTTACCTAAAACACACTTTCTAAAAATAAAACTTTCCTAAATTAAAATATTTCTAAAATTAGAACTTTCATAAATTGAGACCTTCCTAAAACTAAAATATAATAACTTTCTAAACATGAATTTAGCAACTATTATAAGGAAACAATTCAATCACTTTCCTAACCTAAAATTAGAAACTAAACTAAGATTCCAACTAGTAACTAACAGAATCTAAACTAAGATCAACTATAATTAAACAAGAAACTAATGGAAAATAGCAATTGATCATGCAAGTAAAAAGAAACTACCCAAGTATCATGCGTGACCAAGAAATGGTATGCATGATTGATAGGTTAGGAAGTGGCCTAAATGATTAATTTAAAACCCTAGCCCATGCAATCTAATCCAAGCATTGACTAAACAATCTAACACTTAATAGGTCCTTAAATAAAAAATCAAGCTTGAAGTATAAGGTGCTGGAAATTAAACATAAATGTTCTAGTCAAAAAGTCCAGCAGCATGCTACTTTTAATATCCAATCAATGGGACATGGCAAACATTTTAATAAGAACTTTTTTTGCAATAAACCATTGAAAATAATTGAGTCATTACCTACTAGAAATAAGTATGAAATAGGAATTCCAAATAACTTCATTGAATCAACATCAAAATCCATCAACATAATGTGCATAATATATGTATTCCAAATCTGAAAATTGAGTCCTATTACAATAAATGATACTTGATCTTAATCAACCCAAAAATGCATGCTAAACCTTATTCAATCATCTAGCAAAATAATAAGTAAGAATGCATTGAGATCAATGGAAAATCCGTTACAAATTAAAGGCAATGCTTGAGGAACACTAAGGAAATCAAGAAAGAGATCAATGGAATCAAAGGGTGATCCAATGGTAATGAAAAGCAAAGCAAAGAATAGATTCAAGTTGAATTTTCCTTGGCTAGCACTTCAAGGAAAAAATAACATGAGATCTAAGCAAGAAGAGTTAAGGAATGGCAAGGCAAGACAACAACTTCTTAAGCATGAAACTAAAAAGGATTCAAAAGCAATGAAGATTAAAAGATGAACAACTAGGACCAAAGCTTTGAACCATGCTTGGAACACTAGGAAAAAGAGTAGCCACTGAAGGAAAAGCATGTTGAATGCTAGATGGAAAGGAAAGAGGGGAAGAAAAGGGATGCCTCCTCTCTTTGGAGTAGGAATTCTTTCCCTCCAAAAGTGGGATGCTTCAATTCTTTTTGGGTGCCTCTTTATACTTTCTTTCCTATATTTTCTAGGGTGATATTTGGTAAAGTTTGGGTGGGGATGAAACACTAAGAGGATTGGATGGCTAGGATTAAGATATGGAGGGCTATCTAGGGTTTCTCAAAGAAGGAAACAAGTGGGAGGTTTTGGTGGGAGATAAGGAGGGAGACGCCACTTTTTTAGGACGGGTGTCTCCCCCTAGTAAAAATTGTGGAAGGATTTTGGGAATTAGAAATGTGGTTGGAAGGATAAGATCAAAGAGAGAGAGACAGATGTGAAGAGTAGAAATCATGGTGATTGGTTAGGCTAGAGGGAAATAAGGAGAGTGGTAGAGTGGATGAAACAAGGAATGAAGGGAAGCTCCTACGTTGTAAGAGTTTCATGTGCAACTCCCTCCTTGAATGTTATTCACATTGAATGCCTCATTAGGAAGGGAAGATGGGAGGAAAGAGAGGGATAGAAAGAGATGAGGAAGAGGGGTCAAGTTGTAACACCCGAGCAATTTATGCTATTTTGGACATTCTATAAGAAATAAACTATGTTGAATATTTTACCTTATTTAAAATAGTAAATGAAGGAATTTGTGAGGAAACTTGGACCATTAGATTCTACTCAAAAAATGGAATCCAACGCCTCAAAGAATGCCAAAAACGGAGTTCGTATGAAGAAGTTACGGCCCTTTAAAGATCAGGGGCAGTTTTGGAATTTAAACAGAAAAAATGAAAAAGACGAAAAACGCAGGGGCCGTTTTGATAACGGCACCCCCTGCCATCTTCCACCTCCAGACTTCTCCAAAAAACCCTTTTTCCTAATTTCTCCAGAACACCCCAGGGGAAAGGGCGGCATTGCCATTGAGGGGCACCGCCTTATCCCCTCTATAAAAGCCCCATCTCCCCCTCTCCAAAAACACATTTTCCAGCAACTTTTGGACTGGGGTTTTTGACAACAACTGGAAACCCGTCTCTCTGCAATTTTGGCAATGGCCAGGCCTTAGTCGGGCCGGCCATTCTCCCATGCCCTTTCTCCTTTCCGGTTTGGCAATGGGGTTTCCCCCCTTGTTTGAGTTTTTCGGCAAGCAGGCACACCCGCTGGGAAAAAGGGCGTCCCCAGGCTACAAGTAAGCCGTTCTTCCCTTTTCCTCTCCATTTTAGTTTCCCCAGGCCAAGATCCATGCCAGATCTGGCCTTCTTCCTAGCCAGTTTTCCCAGCCAGAGAAGAAGAAGCTGGTTCAGCCGGCCATGCACGAACCAGGCCTCCCAGGGACGCCATGCTCCACCTGCGCCTGGGACTGGGTCCCTGGAGTGGGTTCCAAGTGTACGACAGTGTGTACATTGTCCCAGGTGCAGCCTTTAGGTGCGCGCACAATATGGGGCATGGGTCCTGGCTCGACCAAGATGCACGGGGTGCTCTGGGAGCTGAGACGCGCCATGATACAAGGTGCATCCATGTGATGATGCATGTCATAGCATGTCACTTGAGCATGCATGTGCGCATGCAAAATGCGGTCCCTGGCACGACCTTTGGGTGTGCACGTACGTGAGGCAGTCGCGGGTCAACTAAGATGCACGGGTGTCCTGGGAATTGGGACAGGTGAACCTAATGAGACTTTAAAGTTAGGACTAGAGGACAATTGATAGAGTTAGCCATGGAATAGTAGATCCACATCATAGGATCCAGCCTGACAATGCATTAGGCAAGGAGCCATTGACCCTAAACGGAAAATCTAATGAGCTAATGTCTAAATAGATTGAAATTGATAAGGACTCCTTGTATCTATTCATACCCAGGAGTTTATAAATGAGACCCAAGGACGGGTTGAGTGATAAAAGACGCGACTCCAGGAGACTTTGAGGTAGGTGCTCTATCGCTACTAGACTTTTAAAAAGATCCATGATTGTTTTGAATGCATGTTTTAAGTATAAATTATATGACTTGTTTAGCATGACTTATTTTATGGCTTGTTTAGCATATAAATGAATTCAGCATGCATATGATTAAATACATTATGTATAGACATGTTTTGCAAACAATTGCATATATTGCATGATTTGTGAGCATTGAGTTCTTGAAAAATTGCACGTCCTTAAGGGTTACCAAAAGATGCTGGAGTGCCCAAAAGACACTGTGTAGGTAGTTGTGAGGGCGAAGCAGTTGTGAGGGACCCAAAGAGGACAGGTTTTGAAAAATACATTGCGCATATATTGCCAAGACATATGCTACATGCATAGATTGCATGGTAAGTGTGGCCTTGGCCGCTGAGGGCGGGCTGATGAGGGCGGGCCGACGAGGGCGGGTCGATGAGGGCGGGCCAGAGAGAGCTGACAGGCTTCTAGGCAGGGTTATGACTTTGAATGCAATATTAGCATGAGCAGTTTTTATGCATTGCATGCATGTTTTGCAACCAATTTCCTAAATTGCATGATTTACAACGAAGATGTGTCATATGCTCCATGGAGGCTATGACCGAGTGTCCCTAGGTACCCGGGGACCACACGGCAGCGAGGTCGTGGGCATAGTTGGACCTTATGGTTTGAGGATTTACTTGCATTGCATATGGCATGACATGAGGTTGGTCGACCATACCAGATATCCATGAGTTGGATTCAATGGAGCATCTTATGCATATCATTATGTTTATGATATATGATACTTTCGACTTGGATTATGCTATTCTTGAAGTCGTCAGTATTCCAGTTTGACTGTGGTTTTTAATATTGATATTGAACATGATTGTTCGAACATGCACATGTTTTTAAGGGCATATGATTTTAAACATAGCATGCATTGCAAAACTAGTAGTGATAGACTCCTGCTGAGCATAGTATATACTCACCCTATCCTTAACATTTTTCAGGATAGTTCCATCCACGAGTAGAGGACGCCTATGTTAGTGCTACGAACAAGTAGATCAAAAGGAGGTAATTATACATGTAAGTAAACACTCTACCCTTTGGACATGTATTTGTATTTATTTACAGTTGCGCCGTGTGCTGTGACTAGATAGACCTGGGAAAAAACATTTATGATTTCTGAAGTTTTTTAAAAACTACTTTGATTGTTGTGAAAGCAAATGACACTCGGGGTTTTCAAAATGAGTTTAAAACTAAAGGTTTTCTGCTGCATTGCATGGTTTTTATAAAATGGTTTTCAAATAGGGATGCATCTCGCCTTAGGAATTAGATATTGCATTTAAAAATGCATGAGAAAACCCGGGTCGTCACAGTTGGTATCAGAGCCCAGGTTTTATCCTTTCACAGCCAGTCCAGCATGTCCAAGGGTCATGGACAATAGAGAAAATCAAGAAGTAGGATAAATAGGAGTAGTAGAGATGACTACTTCTATTTGAGGATTACAATATTAATACTTAAGGCATTTCACCATAAATAAATAGGTGAAAAAGGAGATGGGTCTAGCAAATACTTAGATATTGGATGGCTTAAATCTTATCAATAAGGATTGATTGTGCAGTGGTACAAAGATGAAATCTCATATAAGGATCATATTATGATGAAAAGGATGAATGAAGATGTTAGTGAACTATTTAGTAGATAGTTCTGACCTGTAAGAGATCAATCTCACCAAAGATGAGAACCTCGAAGAACCTAGGTGGCTATCTTACCATTATAAAGAATATTCGAATATGAGTATACTATCAAAAGGGATATGATATGAGGATGATAAGGGATGTAAAAGACAGACTTTGGGAAAATTTTGATGATAATCTAAGAGGGATGAGAATGCAAGATGATACCAGGAGATAACTGTGTCTCATACTAGATCACAAAGGTATGGATCCCAAAGGACTTAGCTCAATTTTGGATACCTTAATTGGATACTTATAAAGAGTGAAGTGCTATCATAACTACCTAAGTATTATGGAGCAAATCAGAAGATGTATACAAGTGACATATTATGTGATTAAGAGAAACATAACACAAATATGATAGGGAAATGAATTCGACCGAGTCATGAAAAGATTTTGATGATAATACTAAGGATGATAATAGATTGATCCTAACATGAACTTGTAAGAAAAGTATAGCATGATCAAAACGTCAATGCCATTATTAAGACATTGTATGAATTTTATTGAGGCTATAGGCAATTGAGGATTTCAATGATCATAAGATAGTTTAGAATTTCTTAGAAGCATTCAGTTTATCATATCTGTTAAGAAAAGGAGTAGATGCAGTATCGATTATATGCAACAAAACATATAGAGACATTGATCCAGGTAGACCAAATGAGGATTTTGAAGAAAAGAAAGAAAGAGATAGAGATGTAACCACCAGTATTCAATGAATATTGAATATTCAAAAGAAGAAGGTCATGACTTTATTAAGGAAAGAATAGATCCATAGAAATCTTTCATCTTGAATCATCTGGGAAGATAAACCAATCAAATTCGAAGGAATAATAATAGTTGAGTTGGTGATGATGTTATTGTAAAAGAGTATAAAGGTATCCCACCCTCATTAATCAAGTATGTTAGTATTTATGAGTTTTACCTAAAAGAAGTTACTTGTTAAATTAAGTCATTTGAGGGGACGAAGTCACTTGATTAGGCCACATCATGGAGTTGATTAGGCCACATCATAAAGGAGCTACAAGTATGATGAGGACAGTAGAAACTGAGATAAGAGCAAACATAAGGAGCGATCTCCACCAGTGAGATAGATTTTTCCAAACTTGAATAGATACCATGACAAACCATAGAAATCACTATGGGTTTGAAAGATGCTGCTGACTTGGATTGAAAAGAAAGGTAGATAAGTACCGATCACTTTAGAGACCCTTGAGCTTATGACAAAGATACATCTGGAAAGAGATCAATAGGTAATCAAATAAAGTCTTTCTATATGTTTACAAAAATGTTCCGTGCTTACCTGAGTGTTTTTCAAATTTAATGATTTAATAGCTTCAGCATAACTTGATGAAGTAGTTATTGAACGAGAACTGCTATTATAAGTTAATTATGAGGAGGCACTTGAAGGATAAAATTTGAGGAATTGAGAAAATCACTACGTATACCTCCTGACAATATAGACTACATGGTTGACAATAAAGCCCTGATAAAAGATTAAACAATATATTGACATAAGGATGGAAGGAGAAAAAGTGAGATGGCTAGCACACTATAGGGTGAAGATTTGATGTTACATTGCCTTTAGACAAATAGTAGTTGTTGTGAGCATATACCAAGTACGAAAAATCAATTGAAAGAATTTCCTAAGGACTAACCCTACTGGATTAAGTATAGAACTTTTGGACTGAAAGGTTATGAAGAAAACCATTAAGCAAAGAAAGGACAAAGAGGATGATGACAAAGGATTCAACCATGACCTAGTAAGGGTACTCGGTTATGAAGAAGAGACTTTTTGCTTTGCATAAATGGGAACATTATTGAAAGTCCTAATGACAAATTGATGTGATAGTGAAATAGGCCTCTGGACGAGAATATTTGGCCCATGATGATGAATCGACCATTAACATTTGACATGAGTTTGGATAAAATCTTCACGGAGAACAGCGTTTAATGAATTCAAGAGTTATGAAACTGGATATAGAGTTAGGACATTTTACTTTTAGTATATGATAAGGTCCTCGATGGAAGATGCTACTAATTGGCTTTCATGATTTTATTTTGAATGTAACTTTGGTCGAGGAATCAAGTCACATATAGAAAACGACAGACAGTTGAAATTCAAAATTAATCAAGGGTTTGGCTGTAGAGCACATGATACCACGTCAGTTATTGAAGTATCTTGGGGACAAAAATAAAAGATAAGAAGCAAAGTTAGACACAATAGAAAGAAGGTAAAATTTTTGGATTCTTACCAACCATTAGAAGGAGATGTGGATGATGAAGAGATCACTAGATGGAAGTCAAGAAGAAAAAGGATTATCCTATGAAATAGGAGAAATAAGATCATATGATCTCAAAGAAGTATGGAGTAATTTATACATGAATAAAGAAGCATGATCCTACGAGGAGACTATCCTATACATGATGAGAAAAGTATAGGCATCTAAGGATTTCGAGAAAGATGAGTTATAGCTAGAAATTGATATTGTTAAATTGGCACGTATGAGAGTATGCATCAGAGTACGTAGCGAAAGCGGCCCTTATAGGTAAGGCCTTGTAGAAGGAACAATAAAAAATGATAAATTGAGGTTGAGCCTAGATTTAATTCCTAAGGGGAGAATGCATTCACCAAGGAGTTATCTAAGAGACAAAATACCTCGAAGATGATAATTTATGGAATTTCGAGGACGAAATTCTTTTAAGGGGGGTAATAATGTAACGCCCGAGCAATTTACGCTATTTTGGACATTCTATAAGAAATAAACTATTCTGAATTTTTTACCTTATTTAAAATAATAAACGAAGGAATTTGTAAGGAAACTTAGTACCATTAGATTGTACTCGAAAAATAGCATCCAACGCCTCAAAGAACGCCAAAAACGGAGTTCGTATGAAGAAGTTACAGCCATTTAAAGATCAGGGGCAGTTCTAAAATTTAAACAAAAAATGAAAAAGATGAAAAATGCAGGGGGCCGTTTTGATAACGGCACCGCCTATCATCTTCCACCTCTAGACTTCTCTAGAAAACCCTTTCTCCTAATTTCTCTAGAACACCCCAGGGGAAAGGGATGCACCGCCATTGAGGGGCACTGCCTTCTCCCCTCTATAAAAGCCCCATCTCCCCCTCTCCAAAAACACGTTTTCCAGCAACTTTTGGACTGGGGTTTCCGGAAAAAATCGGAAACCCGTCTCTCTGCAATTTTCGGCAACTGTTAGGCCCTAGTTGGGCCGGCCATTCTCCCATTCCCTTTCTCCTTTCTGGTCTGGCAATGGGGTTTCCCCCCTTGTTCGAGTTTTCTGACGAGCAGGCACACCCACCAGGAAAAAGGGTGTTCCCAAGCTATAGGCAAGCCGTTCTTCCCTTTTCCTCTCCATTTTGGTTCCCCTAGCACAAGATCCATGCCGGATCTAGCCTTTTCCCCAGCCAATTTTTTCAGCCGAAGAAGAAGAAGCCAGTTCAGCTGGCCATGCATGAACCACGCATCCTAGGGACGTCATGCTCCACTTGCGCCTGGGACTGGGTCCCTGGCACAGGTTCTAGGTGTACGACAGTGCGTACACTGTCCTAGGTGCGACCTTCAAGTGTGCACGCGATATGGGGCACGGGTCCTGGCTCGACTAGGATGCACGGGGTACCCTGGGAGCTGAGACGCGTCATGATACAAGGTGCGTTTGTACGATGATGCGCATCATAGCACGTCACTTGAGCATGCATGTGCAAGTGCAAAATGCGGTCCTTAGCACGGCCTTTGGGTTCGCACGCACGTGAGGCAGTCGCGTTCAACCAGGATGCACGGGTGTCTGCGAAACTGGGACACGCGAACCTAATGAGACTTTAAAGTTAGGATTAGAGGACAATTTATAGAGTTAGCCATTTAATAGTAGATCCACATCATAGGATCTAGCCTGACAATGCATTAGGCAAGGACCCATGGACCCTAAAAGGCAAATCTAATGAGCTAGTGTCTAAATAGATTGAAATTGATGAGGACTCCTTGTATTTATTCATACCCAGGAGTTTATAAATGAGACTGAGGGACGGGTTGAGTGACAAAGGAGGCGACTCCAAGAGACTTTGAGGTAGGTGCTCTATCGCTACTAGACTTTTAAAAAGAGCCATGATTGTTTTGAATGCATGTTTTAAGTATAAATTATATGACTTGTTTAGCATGACTTATTTTATGGCTTGTTTAGCATATAAATGAATTCAACATGCATATGATTAAATACATTATGCATAGACA
Source organism: Warburgia ugandensis (assembly GCA_035236585.1). Lineage (NCBI taxonomy): Eukaryota > Viridiplantae > Streptophyta > Magnoliopsida > Canellales > Canellaceae > Warburgia > Warburgia ugandensis. The sequence continues at coordinate 27,846,474 of CP141132.1, read as the reverse complement.
TGTTTTGCAAAAAATTGCATATATTGCATGATTTGTGAGCATTGAGTTCTTGAAAAATTGCACATCCTTAAGGGTTACCAAAAGACGTTGGAGTGCCCAAAAGATGCTGGGTAGGCAATTGTGAGGGCCATGCATTGTGAGGGACCCATAGAGGATAGGTTTTGAAAAATACATTGCGCATATATTACCAAGACATATGCTACATGCATAGATTGCATGATAAGTGTGGCCTTGGCTGCTGAGGGCGGGCCAATGAGGGCAGGCCAGAGAGAGCTGACAGGCTTCTAGGCTGGCAGGCTTTTAGGCAGGGTTATGACTTTGAATGCAATACTAGCATGAGCAGATTTTATGCATTGCATGCATGTTTTGCAACCAATTTCCTAAATTGCATGATTTACAACGAAGATGTGTCATATGCCCCATGGAGGCTATGACCGAGTGTCCCCAGGTACCCGGGGACCACACGGCGGCGAGGTCGTGGGCATAGTTGAACCCTATGGTTTGAGGATTTACTTGCATTGCATATGGCATGACATGAGGTTGGTCAACCATACCAGATATCCATGAGTTGGATTCAGTGGAGCATCTTATGCATATCATTATGTTTATGATATATGATACTTTCGACTTGGATTATGCTATTCTTGAAGTCGTCAGTATTCCAGTTCGACAGTGGTTTTTAATATTGATATTGAACATGATTTTTCGAACATGCACATGTTTTTAAGGGCATATGATTTTAAACATAGCATGCATTGCAAAACTAGTAGTGATAGACCCCTACTCAGTATAGTGTATACTCACCCTATCCTGAACATTTTTCAGGATAGTTCCATCCACAAGTAGAGGACGCCTATGTTAGTGCTATGAACAAGTAGATCAAAAGGAGATAATTATACATGTAAGTGAACACTCTACCCTTTGGACATGTATTTGTATTTATTTACAGTTGTGCTATGTGCTGTGACTGGATAGACTTGGGGTAAAACATTTATGATTTCTGAAGTTTTTCAAAAAAATACTTTGATTGTTGTGAAAGTAAATGACACTCGGGGTTTTGAAAATGAGTTTAAAACTAAAGGTTTTCCGCTGCATTGCATGGTTTTTATAAAATGGTTTTCAAATGGGGATGCATCCTGCCTTAGGAATTAGATATTGCATTTAAAAATGCATGAGAAAACCTGGGTCATCACACAAGTGGAAGAAAATGATTGGCTAGGTAGTTTCCTAGGAAAGTGAGGACTAGTTGGCTAGTTGACATGGATGTTTAGAAAGGTGGTAAAGTCTTAGAAAAATAGGACTCATGGATGGAATGTGAAATTCGTAGTGCCCCTTAGTGATGAGGTGGAAAGTGAGAAAATAAAAGGGAAAATCTTAGGAAAATAATATAAATAGAGAGCTATCTTCCTATTGGTCCACATGCTACCTTGTCGTAGTGGATTTTCCCTCAATTATTACCAAAATAAACTTAGAAATCCTAAGCATATTTCTTTTTGATTCTCCTCCAATCATGGCCTTCCATATGATTGGATCATGTGGTTTGATGGTTAACCTTGCTTAGCTTGATGGTTCAAATCCTAGGCTTTGGTAGTTACCTAGGCTCCCTAGCATGTCACCTTGTTCATGGCTTGAATATGGCTAAGTAGCTTAAGTGAAACATGTAAAGATGGTACACTTTACATAGCTTGTGCATGAGTTCACTTTGGCTACCTTGGACTTCTTCCATTCAATCTTCTAGTGATCTTAAGATGATCTAGACCCTTGATCTCATGTTGAGCTGATGACTTTAAGGCTTTGACTCGATCTTTTGATCTTAATCATCAATTTTCATCTCCATTAATCTCAACTGTTGGATCATCATCACACTTTGTACAAACAGTAAAAAAATCAAATTAAATTTCAAAAAATATGATTAATTGCATACTACCTTGGATTAGTCTCGAACTTACAAATATCAAAAATTTGAGTCATTTGGTCAGAAATGCATGTGTTACGAATTTTGACCAAAAACCTTAATTTCCCCCTATAAGTTATAAACATGGGTAACTATTTGGGTGGTTTTATACAAAATTAGACACTTACCATCAGACTAGTGGATAAGTAGTAGTGTCAAATAGGGAGATAAAACAAATTTTAGAAAATACAGTCAATCCAAATAGGAAAGACTGGTCTTTAAGACATTCTCAAGCTTTGTGGGCCTACCGTACTACATACAAGACCCCTATAAGCATGTCCCCCGAGCATTTGGTATAGAAAGACCTGCCACCTCCTAGTAGAACTTGACCATAAAGAATATGAGCCATTGAAAATCTCAATTTTGACCTAGATACAACTAGAATCCACAAGAAACTCTAACTCAATGAGTTGGATGAATTAAGGAAAGTTGCATATGAGTCTACCAAGATATGCAAGGACTGCATGAAAAGTTATCATGATTAACACATTATGCAGAAGTCTACCCCTTGACAAAAGGTCTTCTTGTATAATTCAAAATTGCTTCTATTTCCTTAAAAACATCATTCTCAATGGACTAGACCCTACATAGTACATACATTTTATCCTCATGGGGCAATTGAGTTAGAAAAGGATGGAGAGATTTCCAAAGTTAATGGGTGAAGGTAAAACCCTATCTAGAGTTGGCCAACCATGAAGTAGAAGAAATCTTGCTAAAGGAACAAGTCTACTAAGACCCACCATAACATGTCCCATGAAACCTGCATCATTCATAAGATCTGTATTCATCATTACATTTTATCGGCACTGTGTGGGTGAAGATGTTAAACATAATGCTCACTCAGAGTCAACCTAGGGTTTTTAGAGAGACTAGTTATTCTATATTACCCATTTCATCATATAGGGTCCTATGTTTCATAACATTGTGAGCAATGTATAGTTCTGGTTGGGAGTGTCGATATACATCAAACTTCACAGTTTTTCTTATATTTTTGAAAAAAAAGAAGAATAGAAAACTTTTAAGGTCAAAGTTCCTTTACTATGATGAGAATTGGAGTTTCAGAATCTTAGAATTTCTCTGGCTTTAACATCTTACTAGAAATGTGTATAGTTAATTTTGCATTTTATTCATGTCTTGAAGTGTTTTGTCAAAGTTAAAATTCTTGAAACACACTTACATGCAATACATATTCAAAACAAATAGATGGTTATGACTTAGAGACCCTGAGGAAAATTAGTGAAGACTAATATACATAGTGAGTATTAGTGACCATCATCTTTTTTAGAGATATATAATTCAATATTTTCTTTAGCATACATAAATTTGAAAGATCTAGAGTTCTTTTTTTTTGGTTAATTTCCAAGAATAAAAATGGGTGCTAACTTTCTTCAACATTTTGTGAATTTGATAGGCTTTAAGAAACCTAGAAAAGGATATTGGCTATCCTTGTTTTAGCCTAGAGACGTAAAGCCTACCCAGTATGTTATAATATTAGTTATAACCTTTAAGCCTCTGGCAACCTAGAAAACTAGTAAAATATCCATTAACTATCATTCAAAATAGAGTAGAGATGGTAGAAAAAGCTCCAAAATGACAAAAGTCTAAGATGTGAGAAATATCAAAGTATCTACATAGAAAAAAGCCTTTCCCTCAAAGAAAAAGAAAATTGAAAAGAAATATCAAGAAAAAGAAAAGTTGTGAGAAAGGAAAATAGAATAGATATTCACTTGAGTGTAATCAAAAGTAAAGTTGTCCAAACATAATTGAAGACCTCTACTCATAGTTGAAACATTGAATTCTTTTAGCCTTCTTTTCAAAACCAATCCTAAGCCTATGTTTTGTCCTATCTGAAGACCTATTGATCATAAGGTGGACCATAGCCTTAATGAGGTTATAAGTAGGAAGGAATTAAGGTGAACTATTCTTACTTGTCTTGGTAATGGGGTCCATTCTTAGGGATCACATTTCTTTGTCTCATCAGTGCTTATAGGATTATGTGAACCATCAGCATTGTTGGATTCAGTTACATAGTGGAGAAGTTCCTCTTATCTATGAGCGCATTACTTTTGAGTATGTACCAATGAGAATTTAAGGTCAAGAAATCTTTCTAATGGAGTATTAGCATATCTATTTAGAAGCCAAGACTTATGTAGCCTGTACACATGCTATGCCCCAAGATATAACGTAATGAAAATGGCTCTAGTATATGGCTAACTTGTGGAATTTCTCATTCATCTTTATTAAGTTCCTAAAGCCAGTAGAGTACTAATGAATGAGAATTCTTTGAGATAAAATAAAGGACTTATGTGATGACCCAAGTTTTCACATGCATTTTTAAATGCAAAACCAATGCCTAAGGTGGGATCCCAATTTGAAAAACAATGCAATGCAACCAAAAAATCTTTTTGTTTTAAACTCATTTTGAAAACCCCGAGTGTCATTTGCTTTCACAACAACCAAAGTAGTTTTTTGAAAATTTCTGTCTTCCCAGGTCTATCCAGTCACAGCTCACAGCCCAACTGGAAATAAATACAGATACATGTCCAAAAGAGTAGAGAGTTTACTTACATTCATACTTGTCTCTTCTTCATTACTTGATTATAATACTAACAGGTCCCGATGCTTCTTCTACTCGTGAGTGGAGCTATCCCGAAAAATGATAGAGTTGGGTGAGTATTTTCCATACTCAGTAAGTGATATGATACTACTATTTTGAAAACACGGTATGCATCATGCATGGTTCCAAGAGCTGTTCATATAAAACATCAATGGTTTCTTTTGTGTAAGCATGCATAGTTATGCATAAAACATGAATTCATGAATACAAATTCAACTATGAAATCCATATGCAATTTACGTTATATAAATATGATTTAAAGATAAAGCAATAGATTTATATACGTAGATCTCGACAAATGCATCAAACCAACGAGCCAAATATAATAATCATGAAAATCTTAAAGTAGTCATCATTCAAGCATATGCTAGTATCATGCACATAAGTTTCTCGGGGTACATGTCACGCCAACTGGTCACGAGTACTCGTATATGACCATCTCAATGCTATATGCATATCAAGCACACTGAAATCATAGGGCCACTACGCTCCTCCACAGGCTGCCTCTTTTGGCGATCTGCCCACTTGGGACTCGAGGTTGCACTCCCACTACAGGCTGCCTCTTTCGGTGATCTGCCCACTTGGAGCTCAAGGTTTTATTCCTACCGCAGGCTGCCTCCTTCGATGATTTGCCCACTTGGAACTCAGGGTTTTATTCCCTATTCAAGTTGCCTCATTCGGCGATCTACCCACTATCCCTATGTAGGTTGCCTCATTCGGATCTACCTACTTAGCATAGTGCCCAATAGGCTCAATAGCCCAAAAGCATCTATAGATAAAGCCTTAGCTCAATTGTCCCAAATCATACAATTTATGCAATCATTTTCAATGTCCTCTTTGGGTACCTCACACTGTCTGGCCCTCACAACTACCTAACCAGCGTCTTTTGGGCACTCTAATGTCTTTTGGCAACCCTCGAGGATATGCAATCTTCGTAAATCAGGCACTTTATGCATTTCTTTTCAAGACATGTGAGCAATGCATAAAAATCACTTTATGCTAGTATCGTGTTTAAAACCATAAAACATGAAGACATGTTTGCATACTAGTACAAAAACATTACTTCTCAACAGCATTCTTCAATTCAATGCAAGAGTTTTCAAATATATATATATAAGTCATGAAAGCAGGTCCCTCATACTTGTATGAGAACAACGTGGTTTAAAACACATGCTCAATATAGTAGTAAAAGCTTGTAACAATGAAAGTTTGGAAAGTATATTTGGAAAAACATTGTAGCATCAGACAACCTACCTCGAAGTCTCCTGGAGTCACATCCTTCATCACTCAACCCGACCCTGGGTCTCACTTATAAACTCCTGGATATGAATGATAACAAGGAGTCCTTATCAATTTCAATTCATTTAGACATTAGATCGCTAGATCTGCCTTTTAAGGTCCATGGTCCTTGCCTAATTCATTGTCAGGCTAGATCCTATGATGTGGATCTACTATTCCATGGTTAACTCTGTAAATTGTCCTCTAATGCTAACTTTATAGTCTTATCAGGTCCACGTGTCCCAGTTCCCCAAAAACCTGTGCATCCTGGTTGAACAGCGATCGCCTCACGTGCGTGCGAGCTCAAAGGCCATGCCAGGGACAGCGTTTTGCATGCGCACATACATGCTCAAGCGACGTGCTATGACGCGCATCCTGAATGGAATTGCATAGACGAACCTTCGGTGTAGCATGGCGCGTCTCAACTCCCAGGGCACCCCATGCATCTTGGTCGAGCCAGGACCCGTGCCCTGCGTCGCACGCGCACCCGAAGACCGCACCAGGGACAGTTTACACATTGTTGTACGCCTAGAACCCATCCCTGGGACCCTGTCCCAGGCGCACATGGAGCACGACGTCCCTGGGATGCCTTGTTCGTGCAGAGCCATTTGGGACTGGTTGGGTCATTTTCTGGCCAGGGAATCCGGCTGAAAATTGGCTGAAAATTGCTAAATCCAGCATGGATCTAGCCTGAAAGGTGGAACAACCCAAGAGAGAGGGAAGAACAGGCTTACCTGGGCAGCTTGGGGATGCCTATTACTGGTGGTAGAGCCCTTTCTGGTTCTGAAACCCTTTGTTGCCGAAAAAACTCGATGAAGGTAAAATCGTGCAAGGCCAGAACAAGAGAAAAGAGGGGAATGGGGAGACGGGAATGGCCGACCTGACTAAGACTTGGTCGTTGCTGGAAAATGCAGAGGAGCTGGGCTGAGACGGGTTTCCAATTTTTCCAAAAACCCCAGTGCCAAAATCACCGGGAAATGTGCGTTTTGAAGAGGGGGGAGATGGGGCTTTTTATAGCCTTGCTATGGCGGTACTGCCAATGGCGGTGCCGCCCTTGGCGGTGGCAGATCTATCTGGAAAAATTGGGAGAGGAGGGTTTCTAGAGAAGTCTGGAGGTGGAAGATGACAGGGGGTGCCATTATCAAAATGACCCCCTGCATTTTTCATTTTTAGTTTAATTTATAAAAATACCCCTAATCTTTAAAGGACCGTAACTTCTTCATACGAACTCCGTTTTTGGCGTTCCTTGAGGCGTTGGATTCCATTTTTCGAGTAGAATCTAATGGTACTAAGTTTCCTCGCAAATTCCTTCGTTTACTATTTTAAATAAGGTAAAACACTCAACACAATTTATTTCTTATAGAATGTCCAAAATAGCATAAATTGCTCGGGCGTTACAACTTAACCTTATTAAATTTTGAGGGTATATTCTCTACAAACCCTTATTGGGCTTAACTAGTCCACTAGGGATAACCTAGGGGTTTAAGGGTTGTTCCATATTCTAAATGTAGTCATGAGTACCTATGAAAGGTGTAACCATTTTTGTTTTCATGATTTTTCACATGCTTTGCCCAAGACTAGCAAAATGCTAGACTCGGGTATGATAAGTGTTCAGTTTTTCATAAAATACCCAATTAGTATCTCATGTGATATAAATTATAGTGCATTATCATATGATTTTTCCCAAATTCATAACACATGCTTTTCTCACCTAATGATTCAAAATTTAAATATTTTGTAGGTTCATAAGCTAATTCAAATCAAGTATCTGATTAATCACAATTTTTTAGTTTTTAATTATTTTTTTCTTTTGTAGGTATTGAGAAGATGATCTAATAGCCGAGATCTATTAAGATGAGAAATGAAGATCAAGATCCAAAGAGAGTGTCAGGACCTAAATTTCATCATTCCCATGATCAAGGTTCAAGATCATCCTAGGGCAAGCAAGAAAGAAATTGCAAGAACCAAAGTTGACAAGAATGGGCCCAATGCATGATCCATGCAATTTGACCACTTTTGCATAAGAAGAGCCATGAGAGTCACCTCACCTACCAAGGGAAAGCTAAGAAAGCTAAGCCATTCAAGCCTTGAAACCAAGGGACTTGCCAACTCAAGCCATCAAGCAAGGAGCCATCAAAGTTAGCCGCAAAGCCAAAGAAGTCATTCCGCATGGAGTCACAAGATTGGATGAAGAAATCAAGCAATTATCCATGCTAAAAAAATAAATTTCTAAGAGATAATTAGTAAGGATTTTGAGGATAATATCACATGGTAAGATATGCATGTATAGGTGGACCAATCTAATATACATGGTAAGATATGCATGTATAGGATTTTCCTCTCTCTTTCCCACTCTTTTTCATCACTCCGCATGAAGCACCTTAAGGGAAGGGGTTCCAAATCTCCACCTCCCTTGGTTATCCTTTTGAATTCCAACTCATCTCGCGTTCTAATTCCATCTCATAGCTTCTATTCTTATCTCTCTTTCTAAGCACCCTATCTTATCCAAATCTTTCCCAAAGTAAACAACCATCTAAACCAATCTAATTCAGCCCTCAATGGTAAGTCAAATCCTAAAATAAAAATCATAATTTTTACCTCCTTTGGGTGACCATGGTTTCCACTTTCCAATTCCATCTCCTTCCACTTTTCACCCACTTTCCTAGAGTCCTACCTATAATTCCCTTTTTATCATGATTAAATCTTATATTTTTAGGAGGAGAATTATTCTATAAATAGCATCCATCATCCTGTCACTCACATAAGGAATTCCATAACCCATCTTAGGTTGGTCTTTCACTCCTCCTCCTTTGGTGCAGCCTTAGAGTTTCAACATTTTCTTACATGTTTTTAGTAGACATCCATGCCTCCTCCTTGGTAAATCTTGGTCTTCTTCCCTTTAGTTTCCTCTAAGTCAGGTTAGTGCTCTTAATTCATTGCTTGTTTCTTACTTCAATACCCTATTCTACTTCTTAGTTCCATGCATTTATTTTTACTTACTTTGGTTCCTTGTTCTCCTTACCTGTTTGCTTCTAGTTTTAAGCTTTAGATCCTTGTATCCAAGGGCCACTACTGTCTTCTAGCGACATCCAAGAGAGAGTAGCCTTTGAATTAAGTTCTAGCGCTTCAAAGTCCTTTGAATCATTTCCTTTCCAATGTTTCTCTTTCCTTGCCCATCTTTGAGTTTGCTCCCTCTCATTTCCCCTTTTTTTCCTTTCTTTGGTTCTCTTTTGGATCACTTGCATGTTACTTTTGGAATAGTGAATACTGGACTAGAATTTGGGTTAATCTTATATCTTTGAAAAGGGCACACTTTACTTTATATATTCATGTAATATGAGCACAAATTTTGTATTAATTTCAATTCAATAAAGTATTGTGTTTCATGCCCAATATTCCATGCTCAATTCCCATACTTCAAGTCCTTTAATTTCTAAGGTTGATGCTTATGTTCCATGCCCTTTCCTCACCTAAATCATGCACACTGTATTTCTCTCTATGCCTCTTTTATTTGAGTTGTATGTGCATCATTGTTTAGCAATAGATTTCACCTTAAGTTTCATGCACATCTTTTCTAGGTTCATGCATCTTAATTGATTGATTTCCTAGGAAACCATTTAGATTTTTAGTTAAATTATTTAGTTCTTTGATTAGATTTCATAAGTACAAGCTTTTAATTCCAGTATATTAGTCTCTTCCCAACCTCATAAACCACGCACACAACACCATGGGCCATGTGCATGGTGATTGAGTTGTACTCCTTGATTAATTTCTTAGTTTGTAGTTAAATTCTAGTTTAGACTATTTTGTTTAGGTGTTTTGCATCTTAGTTTAGCTTTAAGAAGTTTCTTTTTTTAGTTTTAGAATGTTTTATTGTTGGAAAGTTTCATTTGGTTTAAGTTTCCTAGATTAGGTCATTCTAGTTTTGCTTAATTTTGCTTATTCATTGCATGGTAGTTATGAACATTTCTAATTCTATTGAAGGTCTTTGTTTTTAGAAAGTTTCCATTTAGTTCATGTTTCTAATTTAATGCTTGTTTCCCATGCCAAGTCATTTAATTTCCTAGTTTGAATCAAATCCAATCTTTCTTTGGCCAGGCTAAGTAGTCTAATTAAAATCCAATGAACATGCATTTCTATGAAATTCCTCATGGGATCAACTTTTTCATGTGCAAATTACTACATTGATTTGTGTGCTTGTGAGTAATTTTAAAGTTACCCCAAATAACAAAGTAAAGGAATGCAAGTAAAAGTGCATCAACTCTGGGCTTGAATTTCGCTATGAGGCTCTCATGTTCTCTCACTCAACAAGAGCTTCTAGGCTTCTCTCCAACCCATATTACATTAGATTACCACCATCTTTTTCTCATATCTACAACCCAACATACCACAACGCAAAAGTCAAATCCTTTTCCAAATATCCTTAGGAATGAAGTTCTAGGATAGGAAAGAAAAAAGGCACTTAACACCTTTCCTAAATGAACACAACCCATAAAAGAAAAATAAAGGAAGATGGAATGGAAATATAAAAGAAATGATTGCATCTCCTTAACTAAATGCTCTATAGTAGAGGGTACCTTCTGAGAGGAGATTAGAGGTCTGTTCATCTTAGAGTAGGGATAGCCATAAATGAGGCTTCCTTCCTTAAGAACAAAGTTAGAAGAAAAATAAAAATAAAAGGAGACAGTGGTCCTTAGCTTAAGACTCACCTATTCTAGTCATAGGAGATGGTGAAGGAGAAAGGTACTTTACCTTGGAAGTGGTCCTACTCTACAACATGAATCCATTAGCTAAAAATTTAGATGGCTTTATGGAAGGATTTGTTTTCCTCTCAACCATTAATCTAGGATTTGAAAGACTTCTACCTACTGTAAAAGTGCATAAGGCTTTTTTCATTCTCCTTTAATACCAAATCCCAGAAAAAGAAAATTAAATGAAAGGAAGAAAGAACCATGCATGGAATGCAAAAGAGAATGAGAGGGATGTGTAAGCAAGAGAGTGGGGGTATGTGTGTGTGAATCGAGGGATAGTGGAAAGAAGAGGGAATGTGTGTAAGGGAAAAGGAGTTAAGGACATGTGCAATGGTGGGGTTTGTAAGATTGAGAGGAGAGGGATGCAAGGAAAATGTTATTTGGTATGCATCTTCTAATTGCCTGATTTGGATAGTACTCCAATAAGTATGGATCATCCCAAGAAAAGTGTTTGACTTAGGCAAGAAATCTACATCTATCTTGTATGGACCAATGATTGGGCATCCAATGAGTGATAAGATAGTTTACAATGTTGGCATACCAAGATAACTATGACATAGTTATCAATTGTTCATCTAGAAATGACTCAGTGATAAGGCTAGACTTATTAGTGGTTTGAATGATTAGCCTGGACAAATGAAGTGCTAATACATTCTCAGAGCCTTTCTTATCACAGATCTCAATGTTGAACTCCTAATGCAATAGAATCCATCTAATGAGCTTAGGCTTATCATCCTTCTTGGAAAGAAGGTAAGTCAAGGATGCATAGTGAAAATAGATGATAACCCTAAGACATGGGATCTAAATTTATCTAATCAAACAAATGTTGCAACTCTTTCTCTATAGTGGAGTAATTGAATTGTGCATCATTCATTGTTATATTGGGATCCTATATCATATGGGGAAGTTTATCTATATGCTTCCCCAAGATAGCACCTAATGCATAAATAGGGGAATCACCCATAGTTTTGAACAATACGCTCTAATCTGGTAATCGAATAATGACAGTAGAGATTAACTCTGCTTTGAGTTGCACATAAGCAGTCTTGACTAAAGTCAAACATAACATCTTTAGCAAGCAAATTAAAGAAGGGTTTGGAGAGTTTGCTAAAATCTATAATGAAGTGTTTGTAAAACCCGGCATGACTAAGGAAGGAGCGAATTTCCTTTACTATCCTAGGAGGCAAAAGGTTAGCAATTAAATCTACCTTGGCTTATTGTCCTCTATGCCATTAGATAAGATCACATACTATAAAACAATACCACTTGTTACCATAAGGTGGCATTTCTCCCAATTAAGCACTAAGTTTTTCTCCTAACACCTAGCAAGAAATAATTTCAGATGGTGTAGGCATTCATCAAAAGATGACCCAAACACTAAAAAATCATCCATGAACATTTCTAAGAACCACTTCTCCATATCAAAAAATGTTCTTTGCATACACCTTTGGAAAGTAGCTGAAGCGCTACATAATCCAAAGGGCATACGACAGTAGGCAAAGGGCACAAAAGGTAGGTGAACGTAGTCTCACTACTACACAGGGGGCATTTAAAGTTGGTTAAAAGTGATAAAAGAAGTCACTTAATAAACAACTTCTATCTAGTCAACTTGGAAAGTCAATACCTTTTAAAGTCGTTTAGGTAAAAGACTTTAAAAATCAAGGACTTTCAAAGTCGCTTAAACAAATGACTTCAAAAGTCACAAACTTTTGTTATAATTGAGATTTGATTATAATTGGAATAACCATCAAGAAAGCAATAATACTAATGGCCAACTAACCTTTCTAGTATCTGGTCAACAAAAGGAAGCCAAAAGTGATCAGTTCTAGTGACCAAATTGAGTTTAAAGTAATCAATACAAACTCTCCACCTGGTAGCCATGAGAGTGAGGATCTATTCGATGTCCTCATTATGGACTACCATGACTCTAGATTTCTTGTGCACAACCTGAAATAGGCTAACCCAAGTGTTATTATACATAGGGTATATATGCTAAAATCTTTTAATTTAAGAAATTCATCTCTAACAACCTCTTTCATATTGGGGTTTAGCCGTCTCTATGTTTCCCTAGATGGTTTAGCATTCTCTTATCGATGAATTCAATGCACACACACACCAAGGCTAATCGCTTTTATGTCTACTATAGACCACCCTAAAGCTATCTTATGTTCACGTAGAACATTAAGTAGCTTTCCCTATTACTCTTAATTGAGATCTGAGGCAATGATAATAGGTAAGGAATCATCAGGTCCTAAGTAAGAGTATTTCAAATTATCAAACAATGGTTTTAGAACCAAAGGGAGTGGTTTGTCAAATGATGGTATAAGAATAGATTTGGACATGGGAAGAGGTTCCACTATCGGTCCTCATTTAGAGGTTTCCATGATTGGTGTAGCATCTGGGAGAGCATTCACTTCAGTTATAGATCTATCTATGTGAAAATCTAGACTAAAAGGAGATACACAAGCCTTAAGTGGATCTAAGGTGGTGGACGATGAAAAAGCATATGGAATTAAACCATCAATCATGTTGACTACGAAGGAGTAATCACAATTTGAATATTGATCACCGGCATTAAACTCATTGAGTTTCACTTTCACGTTGTCGAAAGAAAGTTTCATTACACCATTGCAATAGTTTATGATGGTGTTGGATGCTACTAAGAAAGGACATCCAAGAATAATAGAGATCTAACTACCGAGGTCTAATATAGGTTGGGTGCCTAAGACAAAGAAATTGAGAGGAAAATAAAATTGAGCCACCTATCCTAAGTTATAACTTAGTTATTCTCCTCTAATTTATTTTCAGTATGTCCTACATTGTTGTATATTTGATTGCCACTCTTAAGTGTAGTTACGGATTTGGCTTTCTTAGGTGGTGTTTGTGTATATGAAATGGTGCCTTTTCTAGCTTGTACCTTAGGGTTTGGGATTGGTTGGCTAGGGAATGTTCTCTTATCTCTACCGTTAAAGGTAGCAAACAACTGACTCATTTGCATCTCTAGTGTAGCAATAGCTTGGGAATTGACATTGGAGTTCTATCGACTCTCATTCTAGAGATGGATTATGGCTTGTTTAGTCTCATCCTTATGTTTAAATGTTTTTTCTATAAACAACTACATGGTTTGTTCAAATGTTAGTTTCTTTGGTTACCAAGAGAATAGCTGAAAAATAGGAGGTTGTGAGGGAACTTAAGGTCTAGGGAAATTTTGAGCAGGGGGTTCGTAGATGGACCTCCTTGATGAGTCCTCTTTGACCATGAGAAATTAGGATGCATAAACCTTCCAAGATTAAAAATCTTAGAGTAAGCTTTGTTGCTAGGATTGCTATATGCATTCATTGCATTCGCTTGCTTGAAATGATATTCATGGTACACATGATTTGATGGATAACTAGAGCAAACCTCCTGTGGAGGTTTTAATGGACAAACTTCCAGCCATGTATGCATCAATTCTCTAGAAGATGGTATCAAACATATAAATTAATCCAAGGAGTCTAGTTTATGTGAGACACCTAGGGTTACTCCTATATCATAAAGGCCTCCTTTCCTTAGAGAATGGGATTTTCGATCCCGTTGATATGAATAATCCAATTGTTAGGAATTTTTAGCTAAGGTTTCAAAGAATTCCTAGGCTTCTGTCTCATTTTTGGTCATGAGGACCCCTCCACTAGCGACATCCACCAATCTTCTATTCTAAGGTGTAAGTGCTTCATAAAAGTATTGACCTTGTTGCCATTTCTCAAATCCATGGTGCGAACATTTTTATAGCAATTCATTCTACCATTCTAAGTACTCATAATATTGTTCATCTTCTCACTGCTAGATATATGTGATTTTCGAATGGAGGGCATTGCTTTTGTTCATAGGAAAGAACTTATTCAAAAGAAGTTCCAATAATTGGTCCCATGTGGCAATGGAACAAACCTTTAATGAATTCAACCATGATTTGGTCTCATCTTTCATGGAGAATGGAAATGGACTAAGTCTAATGGAATCGTCTGAGAAGTTTTTGAACATGAAAGTGGCACATATATCAAGGAATTCCTTAATCTGAAGGTATTGATCCTCTCTCTAGACCATACTAAGATGGGAGTAAGTGAATGACTTTAGGTTCTAGCTCAAAATGGTCTACATTGGTAGGTGGTAATGCAATGCATGAGGGAGTGTTTAGTTGAAGTGGCACATGAAAGTCTTGTATGAACTGGGCCTCAATAGCTGCTAGGTTTTCCATGGGGTCATGTATTCTTTCTCTTACCACTTCTCTGAGATAGCTATCAATTTCATAATCAAAATGGTGCTTATTCTGTGCTCTGAGATTGATGACTATTCATGCACTATGATGCAATCCTAACTAAACGTGACTCCTAACTCTAAATGATGAACAATTAATCCCTAATGGTTCACTGGTGAAGTATTTTGTTATTTTTTGTTAATAGATCGAGAGTAGCTTTTAGACATAAATCTAAACAGCTTATCCTTCTATCCAAGCTCAATTACCGATAAGAGTTAGGTCCTATCATAGTGGTTAATATAATTCTCATGTAAGGAAGCCGTTAGACCTCAACAAATATCAACAAAAAGTGTGAGAAAATCACTTGGATTTTGCATACCCACTAGAACCACAATGGTTAGAAGCCACTAGAGTGATAGTAGATCAAATCCTTTAAAAGGGGTCCTACAAGCTCAAAATCCTAAGTCTCTTTGTACTTGATTTTAAATTAATATTTAAGTGTTGGGATTGCTAGCATACAAGGAATGATTTGATCTCCTAGATGCGCCAAGGATCTAGTGATGAAATCCAATCCTTATCTTATAAGGGTTTTGTGGCGACCTTACTATCAATTTGATCATCCACCATAAAGTAGGAAAGGTGTAGTACAATGTAAGAAAAATGAACTAATGCCAACCTATATGCTATTTAGCAAAGTCCACACCATAATAGATGAGGCAATATAACTAGACAGTCTATGCTTTGGTTATAGCCTAGCTCAAGATAATCCTTGTTAGATAGTTGTAATTACAATGCAACAATTTAATATGCATGAGTTATGCTGTAAGAATTACATTACCAACCAAAAATAAAAGTTATAATAAATGCATCTACACTAGAAAAATAAAGAGAGGGTTAGGTACTTATAGTCAGATCCTAGATGTGAGTTGGCTCATACAACTGTGAGGCCATCCAATACTAGAGTGGAACTGGCCCACACCTGACCTATATTATTACAAACCATTTTTAAATAAAAATTACACTTGGCCACACTACAAGTCCTCTCATAAAAAAAAAAACTAATAAAAAATAGCTGAACTAGAAAAACAAGTAAATCGTAATTACTTGAATGAAACTTTGGCTGATAGGACATCGTTGCTCCTTTCACCAAATTCCCCTTACATGAAACAAAAAGATATGTCAATTTCTGAGGAATTTGTAAATTTGCAAAAATTGATACAAAGATCCTAAACCAATGCAAACTCAACTACTACTAGAGACAAATCATTCTGACGAGAATCCAATTACAAATCCATTGCAAATTCTTGACAATGGTGCCAAAAACATGATGTCTTGTAAAAAATACTCACAAGCACACAAATCAAAGTAGTATGATGACATGACAATAAGGTCCATCCAACGAGAAATCATACAAATTTGCATTCAATTGGATCTATTTTAGATCAATTATCCTAGCTAGGGAAAGATCAAATTTCAATTTATTCTTGGAGTTGAAAGAACATGGAATTAGAAACATGAATAAAATTAGAACTTAAACCAAGGAAACTTTCTAACGGTAAAGATTTTTAAAAATAAGATTACCTACATCTAGGAATGGAATTAGAAACTCACATGCAATCAATAGAGGAAACTAATACAAAATTAGAAACATGAATAACTTAAAGAACCCTCATAAAGATGATTACCTTCGAAACACTATCTAAATGTAAACTTCCTAAATACCAACCTTCTAATCATGCAACTTAATGAAACCTCCTAAAGATGAATGACTTCTAACATTAGAAACTTAGAACTTCATAAAAAATATAACTCTAAAATTGAAAATATAAACTTCATAAAAGCTAATGTCTAATCTAACATGCAACTCAAAATAAGCAATGAAAAAAACCAAATCTAACTATCTAAATAAACATGAGCAATGAAAAAAAACTAATCTAAATATTCAACTAACATGAGCGATGAACATGGGTGAAGTACGCATGCTAGACAAACATGAACAAGAAGAGTACGCATGAACCAAACTTTGTTTATTGATGTAAATCCTTATAACAAAGGAGTGCAACGTTTATAACATGAAAATACAATAACTTGCTTCAAATCTTCAGATGTAACTTCATATATATTTTACTCATCAATGGTTAGCATGCATGTGAACCAAAAGAGATAACCAAGGCAGAAAAGATGTGATATAAATCTTAGGCTTAAAATAGGATGATGAGGGATGGTGACTAGAAAAGAACAAGGAGAAATCTATTGAGAACAACTAAACAAAATTAAGAACATTGACGTAAAAGTGATTGCTTGAAAAGATTATCCAATGGTTACTTTCTCTTAGCTGTCACTACAAGATATTGATTCCTTCGAATGAAGGAGAACTAGAGCATCAATGGAAGCAAAGTGCCTTAGTAGAACACCCCAAGAGATGTGCACATGAAGCAAAGGAACAAGACTTGGCAAGAGGATAGCAAGAACATGTGGAGCTCCAAGTAGATTGTGTGTGAAACCTCCAACAAAGAAGCATACAAAAACTCCTCACAAAGTAAAGTTGTATAAAGGAAAACTACAAAGAAGAATTGTGTGGTAAACTAAGAAACTTGTAGAGAAAATTCTAAGTAAATTGCATACAAAAGATCGCTCTCATATCCATGATTTTCACCCTCTATATATAGATATATCTTACTAATTTCATGGCTAAGGAAGGAGGAAAGATGGATAAGGAATGGTGAAAGTAGGTTGGATGAGACAAGGAAACTTAGGAACTGCGAAACCTAAAAGGAAATTGCATGGAAACCTCCTTCCTGAGTGGTGCACGATGAAGAGAAAGCGAGCGAAAGAGAAAAGGAAAATTTTAAAGGGGTAAGTCCATTTACTTATTGGACGGCTTAGTTGGCTTTTGTTTTAACGCTCTGAATTGATGGCTTCAATGGCTTGCACCTTGGCTTCATGGCTCAAATGGTTCAATTGACTTTCATGACTTGAAATCACATGCAAGATGGCTGAATTCTAGTTTCTTTTGCATTGATTTTAAATGGGCCATTCTTACTCACATTGAATTGTATCAATTATTTCTGAGAATCAATTGCTTGCTCTTGAATATCCTAACCATTGCTTGAACTTTGAAATGATACAAATTGGGTCACCATTCTCTGGGTTGATCTTGATCATTAGTTCTCATCTAAAGCGATTTGGACCATTGGGTCATTCTTTTAACACTCTAGATTGGCTTCTACACCTGTAAAATATAAGATTTTTTGGATTATTAGTTTAGAAATGTATGTGTCATCAATTTTGGAGAAACACTAAAATAATGCCTTGTAGTCTATGACACAGGTACTGTTAATTGGGTACCTTTGATATAAAATTGATTACTTATGACATCCCCTATCAGCATTAAACTAGTTCAAAGTAAAATATACTAAAAATTGTGAAAACATAAATGAAAGTCATTTTTGTAGGTACTGCACAATTTGATTAGGCAAAGTTCCTTAATTTCTTTTTGAGAACTCTCATCCATTAGTACTCTACTAGCTTTACCACCTTAATAAAGATGAATGGAAAGTTGTACAAGTAACCCACATGCCTAGCTATTTTATTACAGTTGTATCTCAAAGTACAATATGTGTACAATTTACCTAAGTCTAGTCTTCTAAACAAAAATACTTATACTCTATTGGAAAAACATCTTGACCTTAAAATCTCACTAGTATATATCAAAAATGAACCTCTCAAAAAAGGATCAAACAAAATTCTCTCACCATGTGATCGGATCCAACAATACTAATGGGTCATCACAGTTCTCTCACCATGATGACACAAAGAACTGTGATGCCTAATAATGGATGCCATTACCAAGACCAGAAGGGGAGTTCACCTTAATTCCTTAACATTTATATCCTCATTAAGAGTATATTCCACTTTAAGATCAACAGGACTTTAAATGGGACAAAATATAGGTTTAGGACCGGTTCTAAAAGAAAGAATAAAAGGATTCAAGGTTTCAAATTTCAGTAAAGGCCTTCAATGAATGATGGACAACTTCTCTTTTGAGTGCATTGAAGTGAATATTTTATTATTTTTCCTTTCACATTTCATTCACAACTTTTTCTTTTCTTTTTTTATATTTATTTTCTACTTTCTTTGTATTTCTTCAAAAGAGAGTATTTTCTATGTAAATACCATGATGTTTTTCACTTCTTAGACTTTCGTCATTTTTGAACCTTTTCTATCATCTTTAATCATTTTTGAATGATGGATAATTGATATTTAACTAGGTTTCTAGGCTATGGTAGAAGGGTTTGAAAAGAAAAGGTCCACCAAGGGGCTCAAAGGGTTTAACTAGTGGTATAATACTAGGTAAGCTTTGTGTCCCTAGGCTAAAACAAGGGTGGCCTATATCATTTTATAGGTTACTTAAAGTCTATTAGATTCAATAAATGTTAAGGAAAGTGAGTACTCCCATTGGAGATTCTTGGCAATGGACCAAAACAAAGATATTGAGATCTTTCAAACTTAATGTTCACTGAAGAAAATATAGATTTCTATACATAATAGTAAAAGAAGATAATGGTCTCTAATACACACCATTATAAGTCTTCATTGATTTTCCTCAGGGTCTCTAAGTCATAACCATCTATCTTTCTAGACTTGCACCGTGTGTTAGTGGCTTCTGAGATTTAACT
Source organism: Warburgia ugandensis (assembly GCA_035236585.1). Lineage (NCBI taxonomy): Eukaryota > Viridiplantae > Streptophyta > Magnoliopsida > Canellales > Canellaceae > Warburgia > Warburgia ugandensis. Next base: position 27,826,964 of record CP141132.1, on the reverse strand, counting down.
TCATAAAAAATTAAAAAGATGAATAAAATTGAAAATTAATCATATGCATGTCTACTAATAAATTAAAGTATGACAACCCCTAAGATCCAAAAAATCTTATTGTCATCATATTAAAGGAACTTAACCTTAAAATCTTAATTTTTTTTAAGAACCAAGAAAAAGTCAAAATTCTCATGCATATCTACACCCCCAGCCTAAACTAAACATTGTCCCAAATGTTTTGAAACATAAGACTCCTATGTGTTGACTAGGTAATGTAGAAAAATGAGACTTTGAAAATGTTGGGTTACCTCTTAGTGAGCACTAAGTTTAATGTCTTCGGCCCGACATACAATTTAAATACAATGATGAATGCATGACAAACTCATGACAAACGTAGATGTCATGCATCATGCAATAATGGGTCTTGATAAGTAGGATCCTTGAGTAGAATTTCCTTCACAAGGTTGACCAATTCTATAAAGGGTTTTAACCTTTAACCATTGACTTTAAAAATCTCCTCGTCCTTCTCTATCTTGACTGCCCCATGAGGATAAATAGTATGAACAATTACAAGTTCAATCTATAGGGAGTAAAGCTTGCTAGGAAAGAGATGCAACCTAAAGTTATACAAGACAAAATTTTGTCTTGCTGTGAAGGACTTGCGCAATATGTGCTTATGATGATGAGCTTTCATTTGGTCCTTATATATCCTACCAATCTCATATGCATCTTTCCTAAGTTCATCCAACTCATGGAGTTGAAGCTTTCTAAGGGTCCTAACATTATCTGAATCGAAATTGACTTATTTAATGGCCTAAGATGCTTTATGGTTAAGTTCAACTTGCAACAGGCCAACACATAGACTAGATGGTAAGGTGACATACCCATAGAGGTTTTGAATGCGGTGTAGTAAGCCCATAATGCATCACTAAGACTAAATGACCAGTAGCTACATCTAGGATGAATTGCTTTTCTAAGATATGCATACTTTTCCTATTGGACACTTCTACATATCCACTAGTCTAAGAATGGTATGCAATAATAATTCTGCAGTTGATACCATATTTCTTCATTAAAGTTTCAAACGCTCTATTACAAAAGTGTTTTCCCACATCATTATTAATGGTCGTTGGAGTATAAAAACATGCAAAATTATTTTCCTTCAAAAATTCAACCACCTCATTGTGGTCATTGGTCTTGCTTGCTATGACCTCCCATTTCAACACATAGTATGCTACTACAAGGATGTAACGATGAACAAAGGAACGGGGAAAAGGTCCCATAAAGTTAATGCCCTAAACATCAAAAGACTCAATAATTAGAATGGAGTTTAGATGCATCATACCTCTTTTACTTAGACTCCTTAATTGTTGACAACTAGCACACGATATGCAGTAAGCATGTGAATCCCCAAGGCTGGTGGGCCAATAGAAATTGCACCAAAAAAATTTTGCAACCTTTTTCTTTGCATTGAAATGACCCTTGGATTCATAGTCATGCTAAAAGGAGATGATATGCTGATGCTCACTACCTAGAATGCATCTCCCAATTACTTGAATAAGCATGGATCTTAAAAGGAAAAGTGTTTGACCTTAGCAAGAAATATATGCCTATCTTGTTTGGACAAATGATTGGGCATCTGATGAGTGATAAGGTAGTTTACAATGTTGGCATACCAAGGTAACTAGGAGATAGTCATCAAATATTCATCTGCAAATGACTTAGTGATGGGATTGACTCATTAGTAGATTGAAAAGCTAGCCTAGACAAATGATCTATTAAAACATTCTTGGAGACTTTCTTATAATTGATTTCAATGTCAAACTCATGTAGCAGTAGAATCCATCTAATGAGCTTGAACTTAGCATCCTCCTTAGAAGGAAAGTACTTCAAGGTGAAATTTTCATAATAGATGATAACTTTAGACCCTAAGAGGTAGCTTCCAAATTTGTCTAAAACAAACACAACTGTTAGCAACGCTTTCTCCACAGTGGAATAATTGAGTTGTGCGTCATTCAATGTTCGACTGGCATAGTAGATCACATGGGGAAGTTTATCTATGCAGTATCCCAAGATAGTACCTATTTCATAATTGAAGGTATCATTCATAATTTTGAACGCTGCACTCAAATCAGTCAATTGAATAATGGGGGCAGAGGTTAATTCATCTTTGAGCCACTGAAAAGATCATAAGTAGTCTTCATTAAAGTCAAATGTAGCCTCTTTAGCAAGAATTTTCCATAAAGGCCTAGAGATTTTGCTAACATTTTTAATGAAGAACTAATAAAACCTGCTGTAATTAAGGTATGAGTGAATTTCTTTTACAATTTTAGGAGGTAAAAGGTTAACAACTAAATCTATCTTCACATCAACGACCTCTATCGCATTAGCTAAGAACATATGCCCTAAAATAATACAACTTGTTACCATAAAGTGGCATTTCTCCCAATTAAGCACAAAAAATTTCTCTTGACATCTAGTAAGAACTAATTTCAAATGGTTCATGCATTCATCTAAAGATGACCTAAATACTAAAAAATCTTTCCTCTTTACCCAGTTCAGTTTACGGCAATCAATACAGACACTTTACCTAGTGGCCACGCATGTGAAGATTAGTTCATTGTCCTCATTGTGAACTATTGTGACTCTAGATATCTTGGTATAACCAGAACTGAGCTAATTGAATTGCTGTCAAATATAGGGTATATTATGCCAACATCTAGCAGTTTGTGCCCTTCATCTCTATCAATCTATTTCATTTTGGGGTTTAGCCTTCTCCCTGTTTCCTTAGATGGTTTAGGGTTCTCTTCTAGATGAATTTAATGCATAGACATAGCATGTCTAATCCATTTTATGTCCATTGTAGTCCACCCTAAAGCCATCCTATGTTCACTGAGAACTTTAAGTAGCTTTCCATTCTATTCTTGATTGAGATCTGATGGAATGATGATAGGTAAGGAATCATCAGGTCCTACGTAAGAGTATTTCAAATTATTAGACAATGATTTTAGAACCAGAGGGGGAGGTTAGTCAACTGAAGTTACAGGAATAGATTAGGACGGGGGAAGAGGTTCCACTAGGGGTCACCAATTACAGGTATCCATTATTGGTACAACATCTAGGAGAGCATTCACTTCATCTACAAATCTATCTATATCAATATCTAGATTAAAATGTACAAGACAATCCTTAAGTAGATCTAAGGTAGAGGATGGTGGAAAAGCATACCTCCAATCATGTTGACTATGAAGGAGTAATAAAGATCTAGCTACTGATCATTGGTACTAAACACATTAAGTTTCACTTTCATGTTGCCGAAAGAAAGTATCAGCTCAACCATTATGATAGTTGATGATGGTGCTGGACGTTGCTAAGAAAGGACGTTCGAGAATAACTAGGATCTAATTACGAGGCCTAATACAATTGGGTGTCCAAGACAATGAAATTGAGAGGAAAATAAAATTGATCCACCTATATTGAGGCATCTTCAACCATACCACATGGAATTTTAGCTAATCTCTCTACAAGCTATAATGTGGTGCTGGTTGGCTTTGGTTCACTAAACCTTAGCCACACGTTGACAGAGTAAGGCAGCAGGTTCACACTAGCCCCTAAATCTAATAGTGCGTTATCAATGATGTGTTCTTCAATAACACATGAGATAATAGGAAAAGCTAGATTTCTAAACTTCAGAGGGGTATTGTGTTGAAGCAAACAACTCACTTACTCCATGTGGAAGGCTTTCTTTTGCACAAATAGCTTGTGCTTTTGTGTGTAAAGCTCTTTGAGGAACTTGGCATAGGCAGAGATATCCTTAATTGTGTTGAGCAATGGGATATTGATCTAGACATGTTTGAATACACCCATTATCTCATGAAAGTTGGTTCCTTTCTTTGCCTATTCAAAAGATGAGGGAATGGCACCTTAGGCACATAAGGTGCCTCCACTATGGGTTCAGAGGGAGTCAATTATTTCTATCCCTTCTCCTAGTCCTTGGTTGTAGCTTGGCCATTCTCCTCTAATTTATTATTACTTTGTCCTACAATGTTGTCTACTTGACAGCCACTCTTATGGGTAGCTATTGATTTGGCTAGTTTAGGTGGTCTTTGTGAATTGAGGTGGTGCATTTTTCAAATTGTACCCTAGGGATTGGCTGACTGGGGAATTTTCCCTTATCATTATCTTTAATGGTAGTAGACAATTGGCTCATTTGCATATCATATTTAACAATATCTCGGGAATTGACATTGGTGTTACATCGACTCTCAATCTGGAGATGGGTTATGGCTTGTCTAGTCTCATCCCGATGTTTAAAATTTTTCTCTTCAAATAACTGCAAGCTTTCCTCAAATGTTGGTTATTTGGATTCTAAGGGAACTATTGAAAACCATGAGGTTGTTGGGGAATTGAAGATTTATGGAATTTTGAGCAGGGGACTCATAGATGGACCTCCCCAATGAGTGTTCTTTTTACCATGAGAAATTAGGATGCCTAACCCATCTTGGCTTATAGTCTCAAAGTAAGGGTTGCTGCTAGGATCGTAATATGCACCCATAGCATTTGATTGCTCAAAATGATATTCAAGGAATGCATGATTTGTTGGACAAGATGATGATAAGTGTGCTAGACAAGAACAAATAGAGGAAACCTCTTGTGGAGGTTTCATGGACGAACTTCCAGCCATGAAGCCATCAATTCTTTGGAACATGATATCAAACTTATCCATTTGTTGAGCCAAGGAGTCTAGTTTATGTGATACATCTCATGTTACTCCTATTTCATGATGCCTTGTTTCCTTAGACATTGGGAATTTCAATCTTCTTGATTTTAATAACCTCAATGTCAGGAATTTTTAGCCATGGTTTCAAAGAATTCCCAGGTTTCTATCTCATTTTTCTTGATGAGGACCCCTTCACTAGCAGCTTCCAGCATTCTTCTATAATGAGGTGTAAGTGCTTCATAAAAGTATTGAATAGGCTTCCACTTCTCAAATGGATGGTGGGACCATTTTTGTAGCAATTCATTCCACTATTCCTAGCACTCATAATATTGTGTCATTGTATTGTTCATCTTCTCACTTCTAAAACTTTATGATTTCCCTACAGATGGCATTTGTTTTGTGTACAGAGAAGAACTTATTCATAAACATTTTAGATAATTAGTCCCATGTGGCAATCGAACTGACCTCTAATGAATTCATCCATGATTTCGCCTATTCTTTCAAGGAGAATGAAAATGACCTAAGTCTAGTGGATCTTTGATAAATATTCAATTTTGTATGAAAAGTACCCAATCAGTAGTCCATATGTTATAAATTATAGTGTTATTTCTTACATTTTTTTGGAAATTTATAACACTTGCATTTTTGAGCTAACGATTCAAAAGTTTGATGTGGTGTAGATTCAGAAGCTAATCCGAAGTAAGAATGTGAATTGTCATAATTTTCTATGATTTAGTTTGAATTTTTTATATTTTGTAAGTATTGAGATGAGGATCCAATGGCTGAGAACAACAAAGATGAGAATTGAAGGTCATGATCGAAAGAGAGAGCCAACACCAAAATTTAATCATTCCAAAACTGATGCAAATGTTCAAAATCATTCAAAGGAAAGAAAATTAGTTCAAGAAAGCAATCAGAAGAATCAAAATTGATTAAAGTGGGCCCATGAAAAATCTATACAAATCCATTACCTTTGTAAGAGGTAAAGCCATGAGAGACACCTAAGACATCAAGGAAAGCCTAGGAGAAGCCAAGCAAGCCAAGCCATTAAAATGAAGGAAGTGAGCCATGAAGTCAAGCCATAGGAGCCATCAAAGTGGGCATTGAAGCCATCTTAGACATGCTACATGGATCCAAACAAGTGGAGGAGTTTTCAAGAAATTATTCCATGCAAAAATTAAGAAGATAGTTAGAAGAAAAGTTGACTTGTTAAACATGGATAGGTGGCATGCTAAGGAGGACCAATGAGTGAAGAGTGCTTATATTTTTTCTTTCGTTTTCTTTTCTTTCTTTCTTTCTCTATCTCTCCATCCTTCCTTATCTTTTTGTCTCTCTCCTCCCTCTTTCCTCTCTCTTTCCTACCCTTTCATGTGAAACATCTTTTAAGGAGAGGAGTTCCATGCATTCTACTAGAAAAGTGGTGCCTTCCTCCCCTTTTTTGGTTGTCCTAGGATACCATTCCTTTCTACTTTCTACTCACTTGCCTAGAGTCCTACTTCTAATTCCATTGTTAAGTTACCTATCATATTGTATCTCTATCCCAAATCTTATCTCTTTCCTATTTTCCTAGGGATTGAATTATACAAAATCTTATCTTTTTAAAAAAGATGGAACATCACATAAAAGTGAGGAGGTCCTTAACATTTTTTTTCATGAGTTCCACACCCCCCTTAAGGATGGTCTTCCATGCAAGTTTCTTCCCTTTCAAGCTCAAGTTCTTTCATGCCTCATTTGGTGAAGTTCAAGTCATCTTCTTGCTTTTATTCCTATGGTTTTTGCACTTTAATTCTAGGTTAGTTCCTTGTAGTTTCTTTGTATGCTTTACTTTGATTCCTAGTTTTGTGCATTCTTTTCTTTTCTTGTTTTCCTTGCTTGTTCGATTCTAGTTTGTGCTTTAGTTCTCTTTGATACAAGGCAACCTATCTCTTATAGTGACAACCAAGAGATAGTGGTATTGAATTATTCTTATTCTCTTTGATTTCCTTGCTTGATTTTTTCTTACTTGTTAGTGTCTTCCCTTGTTCATCTTTTGGTTTAGTTCCCATCCCTCTTTCAATTTCTTCCTCTTTGATTCTCTCTTGGACATACAAGCAAGCCATCTTGCATTGTATTGTGATCATTGGATTGTAGAAGATTAAAGCCAATTTTTTAGATTACTTTCATGCCTTGGAATATTGTGCATCTTTATGTTTCCATGTTTCATGTACATGCACAACTTCATGTATGATTTTCAATTCAATAAATCCATTTGGTTTATGCACACTTTCTACATGTTCATGCCTACTCTTTTGGGTTAGTTTTGCATGATTAATTGATTTGTTTAGATCACACCTTAACACATTGTTGTCTAGTTGCATGTTAGTTTAGCTTTAGAAAGTTTTTTAAGTTAGTTTTTTAGAAAGTTTCCTTTAGTTCATGTTCCTAATTTCATGCATATTTCCATTTCATTGCTATTTACATTCCTAGTTTAATCAAATAAAACCTTCCTTTGGCTAGAATAAAATATTTAATCAAGACCCAATCAACATACAAATTAGTAAGATTCCTCACGAGATTGATCTCTGTCACATGTAAATTCCTACATTGATTTATGCACTAGTGAGTAATTTTAAAACATACACTAATCCTCTACCTCTCTAGATTGTAATGAGATGGAAGCAATTGAGTGACTCTAGGTTTTAACTCAAAATGGTCTGCATTGGTCATTGGTAATGCAATGCACAAGCTAATGTTTAGTTGCAATGGCTCACAAAAGTCTTTTATGGCCTTGGCTTCAACTGTTGCTGGGTTTCCCATGGGGTTATGTATTCTTTCTCTTAACCTATTTCTAAGGTGCTTTCAATTCTAGAATCAAATAGTGCTAATTTTGTTTTGAGATTGATGAATGTGCATGCCCTATGATGCAATCCTAACTAAATGTAACTCCTAACTCTAAATGATTCATAATCAATCCATAATGTTTTGCTAGCAAGCTGTCTTGTTATTCATTGCTAATCAGTCGAGAGTAGCTTTTAGACCTAAATCTAGACACCTCCTCCTTCTACCCAAGCTTGAATACTACTTGCTAATTAGGTTCTACTCAGAGTGTTTAATACAATTCTCATGTAAGGAGGCCTTTAGACCTCAACAAACATCAACGAAGGGCATGGGAAAATCACTTGGATGCTGCATATGCACTATAACTACAATGCTCAAAAGCCACTAGAGTAACAATAGATTGACTCCCTCAAAAAGGGTCCTACAAGCTCGAAACCCTTCGTCTCTTCCCACTTGATTTTAAACTAAAATTTAAGCGTTGAGATCACTAGCACACAAGGATTGATTTCATTACATAGATGGGTCATGGATCTAGTCATGAAATCTAGTCCTTATCTTATGAGGATTCTAGTGGGGCCCTCACTATCAATTTGATCATCCCTGATAGAGTAATAAAGATGCAATACAATGCAAGATAAAAAAAAATTAATGCCTACTTATATGCTACCTAACAAAGGGATAGCACCTTAATAGAGGGGGCACTATAACCGGATAGCATATGCCTTGGTTATAGCCAAGCTTAAGCTAATCCTTATTGGATAAGTGTAAGTTGAATGCAACAATCCTAAAAGTTATGCAATAATTTAACATGCATGGTTTATACTATATGAATTACAACACCAACTACACTAGAAAAATAGAGGGTTTGCTACTTACAATGGGGTCCTAGATGTCAATTAGCTAATACAATAATGGGGCCATCCAATCTTAAAGTTGAAGTGGTCCACACTTGAGCTATATTATTACAACCCAATTTTTAATAAAAACTACACTTGACTGAACTAAAAGTGTGACGACCTAGGTTTTCAAATGAAATTTTAAATACAAACTAATTTCTAATGCAGGATCGATCCAACTTGAAATAATTTTTGTAAAATAGTGCAATGCAGTAGAAAATATTTTCTTTCAAATTTACTTTAAAAAACTCCGAGTGTCATTTTTCTTTTATAAAAATCCAACAAAGTTTCCTCTGTTTTTTCAGACATATGACATTTAACTCATGTCATTGTGAAGTACTTGATAAACATTGTTGACAATTTTAAAATATAAATGGAGACTCTGTCTCCTTTTCATACATCTAACAAAACAAAAACAATTTACCTCAACACAACACACCCAGAACCTCCACAGCACAACCTACTCACATAAGTCTTCAGAATTACCATAATTATATACAATGTAGTCTCTTTCTCCTTTCTAATATGACAACTTCAACTCAAAGACCAATTTTTACCTGTCCTGTTCCCAAGCTTTTGATGGCACGCTCCTGTCAGTAAGCAGCTCCTATTCCTTGGGTGTCATTTGTTCTACAATACTGTCAACATGCCAAACCTACTACTATTCTCTGTATCTGAGGCATTGCAAACCACAACAATGCCTCAGCAAGCAATCGCTTGTGTAGGTGGAATAAGATGTAATATTTTATAGAAACAGAAATCATTATAATTATATACAGATCAATTTAGCCATGGTGAATTATGCAAACAACAATTCAATTATCATTTAACTTGAAATCATTCAACATTTATCAAAATCATGAATCCATGCGAAGATGGAAGGAATATCAATGCATTAGTACAAAACACATTTGAAATGAAAATTATGTAGTCACATGTCAAACTTACAACTCATTTACATTTTTCTGATACCAGTCTTCGCTCTTATGAGCCATTTCACATATCAAATACCAATGCATTGTTGTGTGAATCAAGTACACAGCAAACAATATTATCTTCTTTGGCACAGTGAGTCGGCACGATGGGTTAAACCAAAGACACACCAAACTCAAAGACACACCTCAAGGCTTTACTCCTCAGAGACCAGTAGCTCATCCAATCGGGAACTGGTAGCTCGTCTAGCCTGAATGCCTACCCACATCATAATGACTCCGTGGGCCGCCCACATTATAATGACCTCTCAGAATGCATCAAAATCCCCAAACAATGGGGCTAAATCCCTGGGACCGGTAGCTCATCCAGCCTAAAGGCCCACCCACATCATAACGACTCCGTGGCCCACTGAAATCATAATTACCCCTTTCGCTCTTATGAGTCATTTCACAATTTTCTAGTATTAGTCTTATATTTCTCACACATGGTTTACAATAATGCATAGCTTATGCATAAACCATTTATTCATGATTCAATTTCAGCATGCACATTAATGTTATCTTTTGTATAAACAGAAAAGATTCATTTCAATAATTGAAATTCATATACACATGTATATATAGCAAAAATTGTATCAATCTTAATTCCACCTACCTCAAATGGAGATCTTCCAGTTCACTGACACGAATACTTCATTCAGTTCATGTATGCACTCCCAATCAGTCACCTTTGTAATAATACAAACACATATTTAGTTATACAATTCTAGGACTTCTCCTAGCTTCCCTAATACTATTTGGCACAAGGCAAAGTGACAGTGTTCATTACCATACACAGGTGTTTCATTAGCTATTAGTTGATAGCTAATTTAATGGCAACCAGTTACTAGATTTCAATTCCATGCCATTGGCCCTAGATTGGTTATCCATTATTCTTCTTAAGAGATTGTAAGTCACATTCACTCTTCCGTGGCCTAAACCCATGATTCCCATCTAGATCAACTCTTGGGTTGGAGATGGATGTTATTTTCCATACTTTATATCATATCTAAGCTAATTCAAGGTTTAGGAATCCATCTGTGACCTCAAATCATTTATCTAATATCATAAGGTGTCTGCCTGAATAGTGACAGATCAGACGACCTAGATCATCCGATCTGTTTCACTTCAAATTCATATACTTCTAGTCATCCTATCATTTTTTAAGGACGGGGAACTCATCTGTGGTGTTTGATTGTCAATCAGACATCACAAAGTTACTGTATGAATAGTACTCAATCAAACAGCTAAGATTGTCCGATTGGTTTTTAGCCTAGATTTGAAGTTTTTTGTGTGATCCGAGCTACATCATGCCCTAAATTACCTGTCCCTAACCTTTGATTTAAAAATGGATGGTTGGATTATCCATAAAACCTAGATCTAGCATGAATGGTGTGGATTTAGCTAAAATCTCAAAATCAAGAATAGGGTTTTGTAGATCTTACCTTCTAAATGCATTTTCGTGCATTTTCCATCATTGGATGGGTTGGATTGGCTTAGATCCGTCATGAAAGCTCCAATCATAGCCGTGTGACATTGCCTTCTTCAATCAATGATTGAGATCGCATCGGATTCCCCAATAAACATAGGGGTTTTGTTCACAAAATGATCGGATGGATCATCGATCCGCGCCGGTGTTATCTCCGGTAACGGCCTAGAATCCGACGACCTAGGAAAACCCTCGTTTTCCCTTCAACACCTGCACACAGCTCTCTCTCTCTCTCTCTTCTTCTTATTCCCCCTCTCTCCTTCTCCTCTCCAGCTGTTTTCCCCTCAGTTCGTTCTCTGTTACTGGCATGACCTACGGTTTCCAAGCGCGCCAAGTTTCCCCCTTCTCTCCTTCTCCTTCTCTTGTTTTTCTTCTTCTTCCTCTTTCTCCCTCTCCGTCCTTCTCTTCTCCTCCCTCTTCTTCTTCTTCTTCTTCTTTCTTTCTTCCTTTTTCTTTCTTTTTTCTTCTTGTTCTTCGTCGATGCGGGAACAAACCTAACGTTTGTTTCCACATTTTGATCTAGGGGTGCCAATATCAATTTGCCCCCCCCCCACCCTTCTTTATGATTTTCAATTTTTTTACCAGGATACCCCTTTGTCTTTTCTTTTTCTTTTTTGAAATGTTGCATTCTTCCCTCCTTATAGGAATTTTGTCCTCAAAATTCTTTTCATATTATTTTTCAAATAATTCCAAAACATCCTCATATCCCAAGATCCATAGATCATACCAAAAATTTCTAAAATCAATATCTATAAATAGACAATTTCACATCATGTCATCTCCTCATATTTTAATTTACATATAAATCATTAAATAGTAAATCATTTGATATCAAACAACTCATAATTCAATTAGAACGCATCATCACCACATACATGCAATTAACATGAACCAAACTCTCATCTAAGGGTTAATTATTTGTGTACAACTTTTGTATTATTAAAATCACCGTATCAATAAAAATCAATGCATCTCAGCTCATATATCAGTAATTCTATGCTAAGACTATATCATAGTGCATTGGCTTATCAATAGGCAAATCTATGCCGAATCTATTATAGAGCACATTAGCTCACCCATTGTCAATCATATGCTAGTCAAAACTAGAGCATATTAACTCACCAATAGGTACTCTATGGCAATGAAAACCAATCCACAACACAATCATACTATAAGCCCTAGAAGCCTGCCACCTAGAAGCTTGACACCTAGAAGCCTGCCAGTGCCTCTTGCACCCGCTCTCATTAGCCGCCCTCTTAGATTGCCCTCATCAACTACTCACAAGTATAGATCGTAAGTCAAATTCTAATTACCTATAAGAGAATAATCTTATATAATGTTATATATCGTTGTTATCCTAGTGAAACTTAATTACTCGACGCCAATAGTTCGTAGGACTAAGGAACCATGAACTTTAATCACCAGTTTGGCTAATGTCAGCCCATCACAGTCTTAATAAACTGCCTCTCTATCATTCAGGTTATTGCAGTAAAGGAAATTTACTTCTTTTGACCATAACTCATGCTATAGATGTTCACAACAAATGATGAGTCCTTAAACATTCTTAATTAATGCACAATGATTCCTTGTGCTCCTCTCTATTTATGAAGTATACGACAATACTATCTATTAACCCAATCATGGCTCATCCAATTAACATTTGAAGATTCAATCCATCATATCCATACATTCTATTAGTGTATTGGTTCCACCAATTGGCACCATCCAGAACTCATAACAACCATAATGAGTTCAAGAAAAATCATCTTAAAGATGCCATACTCAAAATCCTAGGCTGGTTATAACCACGCCTCAATTCAATCTCCACAAACACCATGCACCATCTTGGGTTGGTCAAATAAATCATCAATATACGATTATGAATATCTGTTCTTTATTGAGGTACTATCAAACAAACGACAATCCGTGCATAGTAATAAGGATCTATCTCTCTCCCCATGAAGAAGACTAATGCACTTTATGAAAATCTACTAAGCCTATTAAAATCCTTATTAAAAGTTCATATAGTTGGAGCTTTTCTAGCTTAGTTGGCTATAGAGCACATGATACCACGTCAGTTATTGAAGTATCTTGGGAACAAATATAAAAGATAAGAAGCAAAGTTAGACAGAATAGAAAGAAGGTAATTTTTTGGACTCTTACTAATGACATATAACCAACCATTAGAAGGAGATATGGATGATGAAGAGATCACTAGATGAAAGACAAGAAGAAAAAGGGATCATCCTATGATATTCAAAAAGGGCTATGAGAAATAAGATCATATGATCTCAAAGAAGTAGGGAATAATTTATACATGAATAAAGAAGCATGATCCTATGAGGAGACTATCCTATACATGATGAGAAAAGTATAGGCATCTAAGGATTTTGAGATAGATGAATTATAGCTAGAAACTGATATTGTTAAACTGGCACATATGGGAGTATGCATCAGAGTATGCAGCGAAAGCGGCCCTTATAGGTAAGGCCTTGTAGAAGGAACAATAAAAATGATACATTAAGGTTGAGCCTAGGTTTGATTCCTAAGAGGGAAATGCATTCACTAAGAAGTTATCTAAGAGACAAAATACCTTGAAGATGATAATTTATGGAATTTCGAGGATGAAATTCTTTTAAGGGGGTAATAATGTAATGACCGAGCAATTTACGCAAAATTGGACATTTTATGGGAAATAAACTATGTTCAATATTTCACTTTATTTAAAATATTAACCCAAGGAATTTGTAAGGAAACTTGGTATCATTAGATTCTACTCAAAAAATGGAATCCAACGCCTCAAAGAACGCCGAAAACAAAGTTCGTATGAAGAAGTTACGGCCGTTTAAAGATCAGGGGTAGTTCTGTAAATTAAACAGAAAACGAAAAAGGCAGAAAACACAGGGGTGTTTTGATAACGGCACCCCATCATCTTCTTCCTCTAGATTTCTCCAAAAACCCTGGTTTCCAGAGAAATCTGCCACCGCCAATGGCAGCACCGCCATAGCAGGGCTATAAAAAGCCCCATCTCCCTCTCCAAAAACACGATTTCCCGACAGTTTTGAGACTGGGGTTTCCAGCAAAATCGAAAACCCTTCTCAAGCCCGACTTCCCTCTGCGTTTTCCGGCAATGGCCACGCACAGGTCAGGCCGGCCATTGCCATTCATCCCATTCCCCTCTCTTCCCTTTCCAATCTTGGCATTGGGGTTTTCTCTTCACAAAATTCTGGTGACAGAGGATTTTTCAGAACCAGGAACAAGGGTTCCACCACTGATGATAAGCGCTCCATGGCTGCCCAAGTAAGCCTTCCTTCCCTCCCTAATAGGTTCATCCCCCTTTCAGGGTAGATCCATGCTAGATCCAGCGTTCTCAGACGTTTTCCAGCCAAATTTCCTGGCCGAAAAACGTTCCTAAACTAGTTCAGACGACCTTACACGAACCAGGCATCCCAGGGACGCCTTGCTGCATGCGCGCCTCGGACAAGGTCCCAGGGATGGGCTCTGGGCATACAACAGTGCATACACTATCCCAGGTGCAGCCTTCGGGTACGCACGTGACATAGGGCATGGGTCCTGGCTCGACCAGGATGCACGGGGTGCCCTAGGAGTTGAGATGCGCCATGCTACAAGGTGCATCTGTGCGATGATGCTCGTCATAGCGCATCACTTGAACATGCGTGTGCGAGTGCAAAATGGGGTCCCTGGCACGGCCTTTAGGTGCACACGCACGTGAGGCGGTTGCGGTTCAACCAGGATACACGGGTGTCCTAGGAACTGGGACACGTGGACCTAATGAGACTTTAAAATTAGGATCATATGACCATTTATAGAATTTAACTATTGAATAGTAGATCCATATTATAGGATCTAGCCTAACAAATGAATTAAGCAAGGACCAGGGACCTAATAGGTAGAGCTAGCGATCTAACGTCTAAATAGATTGAAATTAATAAGGACTCCTTGTATCCATTCATACCCAAGAGTTTATAAATGAGACCTAGGGACAGGTTGAAGTGATAAAGGACGTGACTCTAGGAGACTTTGAGGTAGGTGCTCTATCGCTACTAGACTTTTAAAAAGAGCCATGATTGTTTTGAATGCATGTTTTAAGTATAAGTATATGACTTGTTTAGCATGACTTAATTCAGCGTACATATGATAAATGCTTTATGCATAGATATGTTTTGCAAATAATTGCATATACATTATGCATAGATATGTTTTGTAAACAAATGCATATATTGTATGATTTGTGAGCATTGAGTTTTTGAAAGATTGCATGTCCTTAAGGGTTACCAAAAGACGCTGGAGTGCCCAAAAGACGCTGGGTAGGCAGTGTGAGGGCCAGGCAGTTGTGAGGGACCCAAAGAGGATAGGTTTTGAAAAAGAGGTTTTCACTTGTTTGATTTGATATGATTTGGGCTGACAAGCTCATGGGCACTATGCTGAGAGGTTTGGGTTGGCCTCCAGCCTCTACCACTATTAGGTGGATGGGTACCATGCCCAAAAAGGGCAATGTCCCTACGTCGACTGCATGTGGTACAAGGGCTACCACTGGTGTCACGGCATTGGGTCAATGTGTCATATGCCCCGTGGAGGCTATGACCGACTGTCCTCAGGTACCTGGGGACCACACGGCAGAGAGGTCGTGGGCATAGTTGGACCCTATGGTTTGAGGATTTATTGGCATTGCATATGGCATGACATGAGGTTGGTCGACCATACCATATATCCATGAGTTGGATTCAGTGGAGCATCGTATGCATATCATTATGTTTATGATATATGATACTTTCGACTTGGATTATGCTATTTCTTTAAGTCGTCAGTATTTCCAATTATATAGTGGTTTTTAATATCGATATTGACCATGATTGTTTCGAACATGCACATGTTTTAAGAGCATATGATTTTAAACATAGCATGCATTGCAAAACTAGTAGTGATAGACTCCTACTGAGTATAGTATATACTCACCCTATCCTTAACATTTTTCAGGATAGTTTTACTCACAAATAGATGACACCTCAGGGAATATTAGTGCTACGAGCAAGTGAATTAAAAAGGAGACAATTATACATGTAAGTAAACTCTCAATCCTTTGGACATGTACTTGTATTTATTTACAGTTGGGCTGTGTGTTATGACTGGATAGACCTGGGGAAAAACATTTATGATTTCTAAAGTTTTTCAAAAATCTACTTTGATTGTTGTGAAAGCAAATAACACTCAGGATTTTCAAAATGAGTTTAGAACAAAAGATTTTCCACTGCATTGCATGGTTTTTTTATAAAATGGTTTTCAAATAGGGATGCATCCCGCCTTAGGAATTAGATATTGCATTTAATAATGCATGGGAAAACCCGAGTCATCACACTACATCACTCGTTACTCCTTAGGCAAATATATTGATCATTACAGGCCTTCTCAAGAGCTTTCTTGATAAAGGACTTAGCAATAGAGGAACATGTCCTCTCAAATGATCATCATTAGACTCCTCATAATTACAATTTTTGTGTCTTCACTTCCATCATTTTGTTTCCTTTAACAAATGAATTGTTTCATGCTCATATTAGTTAAAATCAATTGCAACTTTGTCAATTTCACATGTAAGGAAACTAATCTCTCATACTAACCATCGTTATTAGAAATACAACGTCATCACTATCAGTGTTTGATGTAATCAATTATAATCAATTCCATCTTACTCCATTCACTTCAACTGTCTCTCCCTGGTTGATTCATCATGTGATCATCTCTATTTAATAATTATTCTTATAAAGTAACTATCATGTCCTCCAAGCAATATACATTTCAAATCATAATTAAAACTCTCACAATAATTCATAAACATTCTCTTCTCACTAATTTTTGCTATCAGTATTTTTTTTGTACAAGAACTCATTAATTTTCATCTCATTGCTCAGAAATACATCCATAAGAAAAATAGGACCTTATTTCATCAAATTTTCTGTGATTTCCACCATCCTACAATTTGTTTGTCAAATAAATATACTTCAAGTTTAGATTAATACAATACTTCTCTAAACTTTCTCAAGTTCTCATTTGTTGTAATCATTTCTAATCCTTCATCTATATCTCATATTATTGTCATGACCATAGTTGTTACGCCTTTTCAAAAATTATAAACACTATCCAAGTTAGAAATTGAACATTTTCACTATGTTTCTATATCCATGCTTTAATTCTCTACTCATCTGCTTCTCTACTTATGAAACAGTTGTCATATCTTCTATGCGTTATGACTTTTCAATTCATAACTAGAACTCTCAAGAATCATTTAAATAGGCACTTACTTCTCAATGATAATTAGTTATCAGTATTTCTGTATACCTAAAGAATAACTCTTCCCTTCGATCAATAATTCCTTTACATAAGCAGATCAACTGCCACTGATTTTCCTAATATCAAAATTTATCCTTCGAATCTATCCTCAACATGTATAGACTAGTATTGTAATTCTCTTAATTTTTCCTGAGTTCTCTTCCCTCTTGGTTATTCTCTGCTATCTTTTCATTAAAATCAAAATATTATTGTGCAATAGAAATCATAATCCTCATAGGTTTGTGCTCATTGTCAAAATTAAAACTTGGATCCTCTAAAGGTTACCCTATGTGAATAGATCTATCTCTGATAAAGTTTTCATTCAGATGTACAAGTTTCCTACTCTTATACTATTGTTACTTACGCTAAGAATTATACTAATTTCGTAAGAGTACTCCTCTTACTCATGCTAGGACTAAACATCTATTGTCTCCTTATAACTTGCTAACCCACATGGGTTGCATCTATTGTTGCTGCTGCACCACCTGACTGGGGTTTTGCATCATGTTGGCCACAAAGTCTGTCACTTGATTCCCTTGGTCACATGACTCAGCAGTGGGGTTTGTTGTCCGCTGACTCGTCCTCTTAGGTGACATTCTTCCCTTCATCACAAGTTTTTTTTTTTTGTTTTTTGTTACTCTCAAACTCATTAGTCACAACATCTTACTTTAGAGACTGCTTAAAAGTTACTCAATGTGACTGGCTGTGAGTGGACTGAACCTGGGCTCTGATACCAACTGTGATGACTCAGGTTTTCAAATGAAATTTTAAATACAAACTAATTTCTAATGTAGGATCGATCCAACTTGAAATAATTTTTGTAAAATAGTGCAATGCAGCAGAAAATCTTTTCTTTAAAATTCACTTTAGAAAACTCCAAGTGCCATTTTTCTTTTCTAAAAAACAAGGATTCTTGGTGAAATAAGAACTCATTTCTACTGAAAATTTGGTAGAGTTTCCTCTATCTTTTAGAATATATGACATTTAATGCATGTCATTGCGAAGTACCTGATAAACATTGTCGACAATTTTAAAATATAAATGGAGACACTGTCTCCTTTTCATACATCTAACGAAACAAAAATAGTTTACCTCAACACAACACACCCAGAACCTCCACAACACAACCTACTCACATAAGTCTTCAGAATTACCATAATTATATACAATGCAGTCTCTTTCTCCTTTCTAAATGACAACTTCAACTCAAAGACCAATTTTTACCTGTCCTCTTCCCAAGCTTTTGTTGGCATGCTCCTGTCAGTAAGCAGCTCCTATTCCTTGGGTGTCATTTGTTCTATGATACTATCAACATGCCAAACCTACTACTATTCTCTATATCTGAGGCATTGCAAACCACAACAATGCCTCAGCAAGCAATCGCTTGTGTAGGTGGAATAAGATGTAATATTTTATAGAAACAGAAATCATTATAATTATATACAGATCAATTTAGCCATGGTGAATTATGCAAACAACAATTCAATTATCATTTAACTTGAAATCATTCAACATTTATCAAAATCATGAATCCATGCGAAGATGGAAGGAATATCAATGCATTAGTACAAAACACATTTGAAATGAAAATTATGTAGTCACATGTCAAACTCACAACTCATTTACATTTTTCTGATACCAGTCTTCGCTCTTATGAGCCATTTCACATATCAAATACCAATGCATTGTTGTGTGAATCAAGTACACAGCAAACAATATTATCTTCTTTGGCACAGTGAGTCGGCGCAATGGATTAAACCAGAGACACACCAAACTCAAAGACACACCTCAAGGATTTACTCCTGAGAGACCGGTAGCTCATCCAGCCAGGAACTAGTAGCTTGTCCAGCCCGAAGCCCCGCCCACATCATCATGACCTCTTAAAGCGCGTCAAATTCCCCAAACAATGAGGCTAAATCCTAAAGACTGGTAGCTCGTCCAGCCCAAAGGCCTGCCCACATTATAACGACCCTTCAAGATGCATCAAACTCCCCAAACAATGGGGCTAAATTTCAAGGATAGGTAGCTTGTCAAGCCTGAAGGCCCGCCCACATCATAATGACCCCTTTCGCTCTTACGAGCCATTTCACAATTTTTTGGTATTAGTCTTATATTTCTCATGCATGGTTTACAATAGTGCATAGCTTATGCATAAACCATTTATTAATAATTCAATTTTAGCATGCACATTCATGTTATCTTTTGTATAAATAGAAAAGATTCATTTCAATACTTGAAATTCATATACACATGTATATATAGCATAAATTGTAGCAATCTTAATTCCACCTACCTCAAATGGAGATCTTCCAGTTCACTAACGTGAAAACTTCATTCAGTTCGCGTACACACTCCCAATCAGTCACCTTTGTAAAAATACAAATACATATTTAGTTATACAATTCTAGGACTTCTCCTAGCTTTCCTAATACTATTTGGCACAAGGAAAAGTGTAATGCCCTAACCAATTTACGCTATTTAACAAAAATGAATTGGACATTCTATAGGAAATGAAAAGTTCACTTTTTGGAGATAAGGGTATTTTGGTCATTTCACTATTCACCCTGACTGGACCCCAGAAATTTGGTCCTAAGAGTAGTACCATTAGATGCATCTTGGAAAAAGGAATCCAACAAGACCAAAATCACTCAAAACAGAGTTACAATGAGAAAGTTCTGGCCCTTTGAAGTTCAAGGGCAAAAGTGTAATTTATATTAAAAAATGGATTTAGCCTGAGAAACACAGGGGTCCATTTTGATACGGGCACTCCTCTTCTTCAACCTCTTGGAGGGTTCTACAACGGCAGTGTTTAGGGGAGAAACTATCGCCATTCTAAAGGTTTCTCCACCGCCATTCAATGACAGTAAGAACCCCCTCAAGAACCCTCTTCTAGCTCTATAAATAGAGCTCTTGGGCGCCTCTAATGGAAGCCCAAAAGCTTGGGAAAAACCCATCGTGGAGAAGCAAACAAGAGGGAAAATGTGGGAAAAACCCAACCACGAACCAGGTATGCCCAAAACCCCTCCAAACCCGTCTCCCCCTTAGTCCTAGGCTAAGTTTTCCTAAGTTTTTGCATGAAAAATCATACAAAACGGGGCTCTAGGGAGCCATAAAGGACTCAGGGATGGCCCTTGGGGGGCACTAGTTTGACAGGGTTGAACCAGGGTGTCCCTAGCACACCCAAGTCCCCGTCAAACCGAAACGCGTCTTGTTCGTTGAGAAAACCCGACAGGGGCATCCGTGGACGCGCCCGCAAATGAGAACGACTGGTGAAAGCCCGGTGGATCTATAGACACGGCCCCTAGGGTGCACGCCACTAACGCAATTTGCATTAGCGTCCCGGGCTTCCACCTCATAAAGGTCTTCTATGTACACTCGGTACCAAAAAGCCTATAACTTGAGTTCTACGACTCCGATTGAGGTGCCGTGAAAGGCGTTGTATTTGTATCGATGACGAGGACACACTCAAACCATAAAATACCTAATCAAGGCCCTATCTAGGGTGGGCATGACCCTTAAACCATAATAGTGGCGCGGGGCCACTAAACCTTTGTAAAACTGACTATACCAAGGCCCAATTAGGGACCTTAAGAGACCCATAGGCATGGGAATGAACCCCTAATGCCTAAGTAGTGAGGAAAAATAGGCCAAACTAACCTTTTTCCCTAAACTATGTTCAGGAGCGTACGAGGACAAGGGGACAAGTGTGATCAAACAAGGTAGGTGCTCTATCGCTACTAGACTTTTTAAAAGAACCATGATGTTTTGATGTAGGTGCTCTATCGCTACTAGATTTTTAAAAAAGAACACACGATTGTTTTGAATGCATGTTTTAAGTATAAGTTATATGACTTGTTTAGCATGACTTAATTTTATAAATGAATTCAGCATCCATATGATAAATACATTATGCATAGACATGTTTTGCAAACGATTGCATATATTGCCAAGACATTTGCTACATGCATAGATTGCATGATAAGTGTAGGCTTGGCCGATGAGGGCGGGCCAGAGAGAGCTGACAAGCTTCTAGGCTGGTAAGCTTCTAGGCAGGGTTATGACTTTGAATGCAATACTAGCATGAGCAGATTTTATTCATTGCATGCATGTTTTGCAACCGATTGCACAAATTGCATGATTTAGGATGAATAAGTGTCATATGCCCCATGGAGGCAATGACCTTGTGTCCCCAGGTACCCGGGAACCACACGACGAGGAGGTCTTGGGCATAGTGGGCCCTATGTTTTGAGGATTTACTTGCATTGCATATGGCATGACATGAGGTTGGTCGACCATACCATATATCCATGAGTTGGATTTAGTTGAGCATCTTATGCATATCATTATGTTTATGATATATATATATGATACTTTCGACTTGGATTATGCGATTCTTTAAGTCGCCAGTATTCCAATTCGACGATGGTTTTTAATATCGATATTGAACATGAGTGTTCAAACATGCACATGTTTTAAAGAGCATATGATTTTAAACGTAGCATGCATTGTAAAACTAGTAGTGATAGACTCCTACTAAGTATAGTATACACTCACCCAATCCTTAACATTTTTCGGACACAAGAAAACACTTAAGGACAAAATACGCGCGTGACAGAAGACACCCAAATATATCATTTTTCAAGACAACTCCACTCACGAGTAGAAGAAGACGGCTCAGGAGCAAGTAAATCAAAAGGAGACAATTATACATGTAACTAAACACTCTACCCTTTGGACATGTATTTGTATTTATTTATAGTTGGGCTGTGAGCTGTGACTGGATAGACCTAGGAAAAACATTTATGATTTCTGAAGTTTTCCAAAAACTACTTTGATTGTTGTGAAAGCAAATGACACTCGGGGTTTTCAAAATGAGTTTAAAACAAAAGATTTTCTGCTACATTGCATGGTTTTTATAAAATGGTTTTCAAATAAGGATGCATCCTGCCTTAGGAATTAGATATTGCATTTAAAAATGCATGGGAAAAATCGGAGTCATCACAGTTGGTATCAGAGCCCAGGTTTTATCCTTTCACAGCCAATCCAGCATGTCGAAGGGTCCTAAACAATAGAGAAAATCAAGAAGAAGTAGTATAAATAGAAGTAGTAGAGATGACTACTTCTATTTGAGGATTACAATATTAATGCTCAAGGCATTTCACCATAAACCAATAGGTGAAAAAGGAGATGGGTCTAGCAAATACTTAGATATTGGATGGCTTAAATCTTATCAATAAGGATTGTTGTGCAGTGGTGCAAATATGAAAACTCATGTATGGATCATATTATGATGAGAATAATGAAGGAAGATGTTGGCGAACCTGTTAGTAGATAATTCTGACCTATAATAGATCAATCTCACCAAAGATAAGAACATCGAAGAACCTAGATGGCTATCTTACCATCATAAAGAATATCAGAATATGACTACACTATTACAAGGATATGATATGAGTATGATAGGGGATGTAAAAGACAGACTTTGAGAAGATTTTAATGATAATCTAAGAGGGATGAGCATACAAAATGATACTAGGAGATAACTGTGACTCGTACTAGATCACAAAGGTATGGATCCTGAAGGACTTAGCTCAATTTTGGATACCTTAATTGGAGTCTTATGAAGAGTGAAATGCTATCGAATAATAACTACCAGAGTATTATGGAGCAAATCAGAAGATGTATACAAGTGACATATTATGTGATTGAGAGAAACATAACATGAATATGATAGGGAAATGAATTCGATAGAGTTACCAAAAGACTTTGACGATAATATTAGGGATGATAGATCTGTGATAATAGATTGATCTTAACATGAACTTGTAAGAAAAGTATAGCATGATCAAAACGTCAATATCATTATTAAGACATTGTATGAATTTTATTAAGGCTACAGGCAATTGAGGATTTCAATGATCTTAAGACAGTTTAGAATTTCTGAGAAGCATTCAGTTTATCATATATGTTATGTAAAGGAATAGATGAAGTATCGATTATATGCAACAAGGCATATGGAGACATTGATCCAGGTAGACCAAATGAGGATTTTGAAGAAAAGAGAGAAACAAATAGAGATGTAACTATAAGTATTCGATGAATATTGAATATTCAAAAGAAGAAGATCATGACTCTATGAAGATACATCCAAATCTTTCATCTTGAATCCTATAGGAAGGTAAACCAAACAAATGCGAATGAATAATACTAGTTGAGTTAGTGATAAAAGAGAGAAAGCATATGGGGTTTAAGACTTTGAGTAAAGTATCGAATTTTAGGAGATTATGTGACAAGAAATTTCTAAAGAGGAATGGTAACCAACTATAAATTAAATTCTACAAATGGTTTGATATCAATTATTACAATTAGATTCTTATCATATCCATTAACTTATGAGGAACACCAATGGATATAGTCCATAAAAAGGAAAATTTAGTGATATCCTACCTTGCCACTATATGAGTAAATAAAGTATATTGAAAAAGGAATTAAGCCGGCACAGTGACTTGTCCATTTGTCTTTCTACAGTAAGTAGGGTACCATCAAGGATCAATATGATGTCTTAGAGGAAGAGTGGAAGAGCAAGTATTTTCAGGCCATCAATTAGTCATTTCCTTTGGTGTATTGTTGACTAAATAAAGGTATCCCACCCTAATTAATCAAGTATGTTAATATCTATGAGTTAGTAGTCGAAGTTATATACTCATAGGGATATTATAAGTATTTGGACATGAGTTTTACCTAAAAGAAGTTACTTAATAGACTAAGTCATTTGAGGGTATGAGGTCAGTTGATTAGGCCACATCATGGAGGAGCTACAAGTACAATAAATGCAATAACAACTGAGACAGAAGCAAAAAATAAGGAACGATCACCACCAGTGAGACAGATTTTTCCAAACCTGAATAGATACCATGACAAACCGTAGAAATCACTGTGGGTCTGAAAGATGCTGCTGACTTGGATTGAAAAGAAAGGTAGATAAGTAACAATCACTTTAGAGACCCTTGAGCTTATGACAAAGATATATCTGGAAAGAGATCAATAGGTAATCAAATAAAGTCTTTCTATATGTCTACAAAAATGTTCCATGCTTACCTGAGTGTTTTTCAAATTTGATGATTTAACAGCTTCAGCATAACTTGATGTAGTAGCTATTGAACGAGAATTGCTATTATAAGCTAAGTATGAGGAGGCACTTGAAGGATAAAATTTGAGGAATTGAGAATATCACTACTTATGAGGATACCTCCTGACAATACAAACTGCATGGTTGACAATAAAGCCTTGATAAAAGATTAAACAATATATTGACATAGGGGATGGAAGGAGAAAGTTGAGGTGGCAGCACATTATAAGGTGAGATTTGATGTTACGTTGCCTTTAGACAAAAAGATAGTTGTTATGTGCATATACCAAGTACGAAAAATCAATTGAAGGAATTTCCTAAGGACTAACCCTACTGGATTGAGTATAGAACTTTTGGACTGAAAGGTTACGAAGAAAACCATCAAGCGAAGAAAGGATGAAGAAGACGATGACAAAGGATTCAACCATGACCTAGTAAGGGTACTCGGTTATGAATAAAAGACTTTTCGCATAAATGGGAACATTGTTGAAAATCCTAATGACAAATTGATGTGAATAGTGACATAGGCCTCTGGACAAGAACATTTGACCCATGATGATGAATTAACCATAAAACATTTGACATGAGTTTGCATAAACTCTTCAAGCAGAAAAGCATTTGATGGCTTCAACATCTATGAAACTTGATGCACAGTTCAGATATCCAAATCGTAATATGAGATAGTATTAGTAATGGAGGATGCTACTTAAATTATTCCGAATATAATATGCGTTGAGGACCCAAGTTATAGTAGAAAAGCGACAGACAGTTGAAATTCAAAGTTAATCAAAGGTTTGGCTATAGAGCACATGATACTATGTCAGTTATTGAAGTATCTTGGGGACAAATATAAAAGATAAGAAGCAAAGTTAGACAGAATGTAACCCTTTCGTTGGACACTTACTAATGACATACAACCAACCATTAAAAGGAGATGTGGATGATGAAGAGATCACTAGATGGAAGACAAGAGGAAAGAGGGGATTATCCCATGCTATTCAAAAAGAACTATGAGAAATGAGATCATATAATCTCAAAGAAGTATAAAGTATACGAGTAGGAGAGTCTGGTCATCCAAGGAGACTATCCTATACATGATGAGAGAAGTGTAGGCATTTAAGGATTTCGAGATAGATGAATTATGGCTAGAAACCGGTATTGTTAAACGGGCACATATAGGAGTAGGCATCAGAGTACGCACTGAAAGCGGCCCTTATGGGTAACACCTTGTAGAAGGAACAATAAAAATGATAAATTGAGGTTGAGCCTAGATTTGATTCCTAAGGGAGAATGCATTCACTAAGAAGTTATCTAAGAGACAAAATACCTTGAAGATGATAATTTATGGAATTTCGAGGACGAAATTCTTTTAAAGGGGTAATAATGTAATGTCCCGACCAATTTATGCTATTTAATAAAAATGAATTGGACATTCTATAGGAAATGAAAAGTTCACTTTTTAGAGATAAGGGTATTTTGGTCATTTCACTATTCACCCTGACTGGACCCAGAAATTTGGTCCTGAAAGTAGTACCATTAGGTGAGTCTTGGAAAAAGGAATCCAACAAGACCAAAATCATCCAAAACAAAGTTACAATGAGCAAGTTATGGCCCTTTGAAATTCAAGGGCAAAAGTGTAATTTACATTAAAAATGGATTTAGTCTGAGAAACACAGGGGCCCATTTTGATACGGGCACGCCTCTTCTTCAACCTCCTGGAGGGTTCTAGAACGACAGTGTTTAGGGGAGAAACCACCACCATTCTGGAGGTTTCTCCACCACCGGTATGAACCCCCTCCAGAACCCTCTTCTAGCTCTATAAATAGAGCTCTTGGGCGCCTCTAATGGCAGCCCAAAAGCTTGGAAAAAACACATCGTGGAGAAGCAAACAAGAGGAGTAAACATGGGAAAAACCCGACCACGAACCAGGTATGCCCAAAACCCCTCCAAACCCGTCTCCCCCTTAGTCCTAGGCTAAGTTTTCCTAAGTTTTTGCATCAAAAATCATGCAAAACAGGGCTCTAGGGAGCCACAAAGGACCCAGGGATGGTCCCTGGAGCGCACTGGTTCAACAGGGTCAAACCAGGGCATCCCTAGGACACCCAGGTCCCCGTCAAACAGAAACGTATCTTGTGTGTTGAGAAAACCCGACAGGCGCGTCCATGGATGCGCCCGCAAATGAGAACGATGGGAGGAAGCATAGTGCGTCTGCAGATGCGCCCGCTGGGGCGCACGCCACTAACGCGGGACACATTAGCGTCCCGGGCTTCAACCTCTTAAAGGTCTTCTATGTACACTTGGTACCAAAAAGCTTATAACTTGAGTTCTAGGACTCCGATTGAGGCGCTGCGAAAGGCGTTGTGTCCGTATCGAAAATGCAGACATACTAAAACCATAAAATACCTGATCAAGGCCCTATGTAAGGTGGACATGACCCTTAAACCATAATAGTGGCGCGGGGCCACTAAACCTTTGTAAAACTGACTATACCAAGGCCCAATTAGGGACCTTAGGGGACCCATAGGCATGAGAATGAACCCCTAATGCCTAAGTAGTGAGGAAAAATAGGCCAAGCTAACCTTTTTCCCTAAACCATGTTCAGGAGCGTACAAGGACAAGGGGACTAGTGCGATCAAATCAGGTAGGTGCTCTATCGCTACTAGACTTTTTAAATGAACCATGATGTTTTGATGTAGGTGCCTTATCGCTATTAGATTTTTAAAAAGGAGCCCATGATTGTTTTGAATGCATGTTTTAAGTATAAGTTATATGACTTGTTTAGCATGACTTAATTTTATAAATGAATTCAGCATGCATATGATAAATACATTATGCATAGATGTGTTTTGCAAACGATTGCATATATTGCCAAGACATGTGCTACATGCATAGATTGCATGATAAGTGTAGCCTTGGCCGATGAGGGTGGGCCAGAGAGAGCTGGCAGGCTTCTAGGCAGAGTTATGACTTTGAATGCGATACTAGCATGAGCACATTTTATGCATTGCATGCATGTTTTGGAACAAATTGCACAAATTGCATGATTTAGGACGAATAAGTGTCATATGCCCCATGGAGGCTATGACCCTGTGTCCCCAGGTACCCGGGGACCACACGACGAGGAGGTCATGGGCATAGTGGGCCCTATGTTTTGAGGATTTACTTGCATTGCATATGGCATGACATGAGGTTGGTCGACCATACCATATGTCCATGAGTTGGATTTAGTTGAGCATCTTATGCATATCATTATGTTTATGATATATATATGATACTTTCGACTTGGATTATGCGATTCTTTAAGTCGCCAGTATTCCAATTCGATGATGGTTTTTAATATCGATATTGAACATGAGTGTTCAAACATGCACATGTTTTAAAGAGCATATGATCTTAAACGTAGCATGTATTGTAAAACTAGTAGTGATAGACTCCTACTGAGTATAGTATATACTCACCCAATCCTTAACATTTTTCGGACACAAGAAAACACTTAAGGACAAAATACGCGCGTGACAAAAGACACCCAAATATATCATTTTTCAGGACAACTTCACTCACGAGTAGAAGACGCCTCAAGAGCTAGTAAATCAAAAGGAGACAATTATACATGTAACTAAACACTCTACCCTTTGGACATGTATTTGTATTTATTTACAGTTGGACTGTGAGCTATGACTGGATAGACTTGGGAAAAACATTTATGATTTCTGAAGTTTTTCAAAAACTACTTTGATTGTTGTGAAAGCAAATGACATTTGGGGTTTTCAAAATGAGTTTAAAACAAAAGATTTTCCATTGCATTGCATGGTTTTTATAAAATGGTTTTCAAATAGGGATGCATCTCGCCTTAAGAATTAGATATTGCATTTAAAAATGCATGGGAAAAACCCGGGTCGTCACACAAAGTGACAGTGTTCATTACCATACAAAAAATATTTCATTAGCTATTAGTTGATAGCTAATTTAATGGCAACAAGTTACTGGATTTCCAATCCATGCCATTTGCCCTGGATTGGCTATCCATTATTCTTCTTAAGCGATTGTAAGTCACTTTCACTATTCAGTGGTCTAAACCCATGATTCCCATCTAGATCAACTCTTAGGTTGGAGCTAGATGTTATTTTTCATATTTTATATCATATCTAAGCTAATTCAAGGTTTAGGAATCCATCTGTGACCTCAAATCATTCATCTAACATCATAAGGTGTTTGTTTGAATAGTGGCAGATCGGACGGCCTAGATCATCCAATCTATTTCACTTCAAATTCTTATACTTTTAGTCATCCTATCATTTTTTAAGGATGGGGAACTCATTTGTGGTGTCTGAGCATCAATTAGACATCACGAAGTTACTGGATGAACAGTACTCAATCGAACAGCTAAGATTGTCCGATCAGTTTTCAGCCTAGATCTGAAGTGTTTTATGTGATTTGAGCTACATCATGCTGTAAATTACCTATCCCTAAGCTTTGATTAAAAAATGGATGGTTGGATTATCCATAAAACCTAGATATAGCATGAATGGTTCGGATTTAGCTAAAATCTCAAAATCAAGAATAGGTTTGTAAATCTTACCTTCTAGATGCATTTTTGTGCATTTTCCACCATTGAATGGGTTGGATTGGCTCAGATCTGTTGTGAAACCTCCAATCATAGCCATGCAAAGGTCCCCACTTCAATCAATGATTGAGATTGTGTCAGATTTCCCAATAAACTTAGGGGTTTTGTTCGTCTCGTCGTGCTAGACAAAATGACCTAAGGAATCGTTGATCCGAGCCGGCATTGTCTCCAACGACGGCCTGGAATCTAATGACCCAGGAAAACCCTCATTTTCCCTTCCATGCCTACACGCAACACTCTCTCTCTCTCTCTCTCTTCTTCTTCTTCCCCCTCTCTCCTTCTCCTCTGTAGCTATTTCCCCCTCGGTTCGTTCTCTATTACTAGCACGACCTAGGGTTTCCAAGCGCGTAGAGTTTCCCCCTTCTCTTCTTCTTCTTCTTCTTCTTCTTCTCCTTCTGTCCCTCTTTCTCCCTCTTTGTCCTTCTCTTCTCCTCCCTCTTCTTCTTCTTCTTTCTTTCTTCCCTTTTTTTTTCTTCTTATTCTTTGTCGATGCAAGAACAGACCTAACATCTGTTTTCACATTTTGATCTGGGGGGGCCAATATCAATTTGGCCCCCCCTTCTTTATGATTTTCATTTTTTTTTTTACCAGAATACCCTTTTGTCTTCTTTTTTTTGAAATATTACAAAAGGCCCTCTAAAAATAATCTTAAAAAATAAGAAAATTCTAATTACTTTAATGAAGCTTTGTCCCATAAGATTGCCATCACTTCTTTCACTAAATTCACCTCACTCAAAACAAATAAGATGTCAATTTCTGAGGAAATAGAAAAATTGCAAAACTGATGAAAAAATAATAAACTAATGCAACCTAAACTACAACTACAGATAAATCATTTTCATTAAAATCCAATTACAAATCCATTGTGATTACCAGACAATGTTGCCAAAAACTTGATGTCTGGTAAAAAATACTCACAAGATCACAAATCAAAGTGGTATGATGATACGCAAGTGAGGTCAATCCCATGAGGAATCTCACAAATTTTCATTCAATTGGAATCTATTTATATCTATTATCCTATCCAAAAAATTAGAACTTAAACTAAGGAAGCTTTCTACAGTTAAGATTTTCAAAAAATATGATCAGAAACTTCTTAGAATGGAATTTAAAACTCTTGTGCATTCTAGAAAGGAAACTAATACAAAACAAAAACATGAATAACTTAGAAACATAAATCTATAATGAACTTTCTAATGAGAACAACTAAAGAAAAGGAAAAATAGTGACCTAAAAGTGATTGCTTTAAAAGATTATCCAACAGCTACTTTCTCTTGGTTGTCACTACAAGAGATTAATGGCCTTCAGATGATGGAGAACTAGAGCATCAATGGAAGCAAAACTCCTTAGTAGAACACCCCAAGATATTTTTACATGGAGCAAAGGAATAGGACTTGGAAAGAGGACAGCAAGGACATGTAGAGCTCCAAGTAGATTGTGTGTAAGACCTCCAACAAAGAAGCACGCAAAAAATCCTCCCAAACTGAAGTGCATATAAAGGAAAACTACAAAGGAGAATTGTGTGGGAAATTAAGGAACTCATAGAGAAAGGATTCTAAGTAAATTGTATACAAAAGCTCACTCTCCTCTCCATGATTTTCACCCTCTATATATAGATATATCTTACTAATTTCTAGCCTAAGGAAGAAGGAAAGATGGGTAAGGGATGGGGAAAGGAGGTTGGATAAGATGGGGAAACTTAGGCAGTAGGAAGCCTAAAAGGAAATTGCATGGAAGCCTCCTTCCTAAGTGGTTTGCAATGGAGAGAGAGTGAGGGAAACAAAAAAGGAAAGTTTTAAAGAGATAAGTTCTTTCTCTTATTGGTCAACCGCGCATGCCACTACCTTGTTGATAAATCGACTTTTTCTTCCTATTTATTCTTTAACATACGTTTTTTGCAAGTGGAAAATTTCCTGTAAATTCCACAAAACATGTGGACTCATGTAGGATGGTTTAATTATCTTCTCTTTTATGGTTCTGACTTGATGGCTTCAATGGCTTGCATCTTGGTTTCATGGCTCATATGGATCAATTGATTTTCATGGCTTGAAATCACATACCAAGGTGGTAGAATTGTTGTTTCTTTTGCATGGGCCATTCTTAGTCTCCTTGAATCGTATCAATTATTTTTGAGACTCAATTGCTTACTCTTGAAGGATCCTGACCCTTGCTCAAACTTCAAAATGATATAAAATGGGTCACCATTTTCTTGGTTGATCTTGATCATCAATTCTCATCTAAAGCAATCTGGACCATTGGATCATACTTTTAATACCTGCAAAAGATTAAAAACACTATTTAGTATCTAGAAAATTATGATAGATCATATACATGCTCGGAATTAGCTTCTGCACCTGCAAAATATTAGATTTTTTGGATTATTAGTTTGGAATTGCATGTGTCATGAATTTTGGAGAAACCCTAGAATAATGTCCTATAGTCTATGACACATTTACTACTAACTGGTACCTTAAATGTAAAATTGATTGCTTACGACACCCCCCAACCAACATTTTACTAGTTTAGAGTAAAATATCCAAAAAATCATGAAAACACACATGACTATCATTTTCATAGGTAGTCATGATTGCATTTAGCATATTCAACAAGCCCTTATACCCCTAAGTGACCCTTTATGGACGAGTTAGGCCTTGTGAGGATTTGCAATGAATATACCATAAAATTTGATAAGGCTAAGTTTCTTAGTTTCTTTTAGAGAATTCTTGGGCATTAGTACTTTATTGGCTTAATAACTTAATAAAGATGAATGGAAAATTGTACAAGTTACCCACATGCCTAGCCATTTTATTATAGTTTTACCTTGGAGTGTAATGTGTGTATAGGCTAAATAAGTATATTCTTCTAAACAAAAATACTTATACTCCATCAAAAAAATGTCTTGACCTTAAGTTCTCATTAGTATACACTAAAAAATGAAGCCCTCATAAAAGGGTCAAATGAAATTCTCTCACCTTGTGACCAAATCCAACAATACTGATGGCATAAGCTTATGTGCACAGATGATACAAAGAATTGTGATCCCTAAGAATGGATGCCTTTTCCAAGACTAGAAGTGGAGTTCACCTTAATTCCTTAATATTTATATCCTCATTAAGAGTATATTCCACCATAAGACCAACAAGACTTTAGATAGGATGAAACACAAGTTTAGGACCAGTTCTGAAAGAAAAGATAAAAGGATTCATGGATTTAAATTTGTGAAAAGGTCTTCAATGAATGCTAGACAACTTGGATTTTGAGTGCATTGAAGTGAATATTTTTCTATTTTTCCTTTCTCTTTTCATTTACAAAATTTTCTTTTCTACTTTCTTTGTATTTCTTCAAAAACTCGTCCTAAAGTAATGTGCGTATAAATAAAAATTACACGGAGAATTGTGTGAAACTATGGACCATGTAGAGAAAATATTGTAAGTAAATGGCATTCAAAGGTCCCTATCCTCTCTGTGATTTTCATCCTCTATATGTAGATATATTTTGCTAATATCTATCCTAAGGAAGAAGGAAAGATGGGTAGGGAATGGGAAAATAGGTTGGATAAGATAAGGAAAATTAGGAAGTGGGAAACTTAAAAGGAAATTGCATGAAAGCCTCCTTCTTAAGTGGTTCACGACGGAAAGAAAGAGAGGGAAGGAAAAAAGGAAAGTTTTAAAGGGGTAAATCCCTTCTCTTATTGGCCCACCTCGCATGCAACCTATCTTTTTTATAAGTGCTCTTTTTCTTGCTATTTTTTTTCTTTAAAATATGTTTTTTTCAGGTGGAAAATTGCACATAACTTTATTAAAACATGTGGACCCTGTTGGATGGCTTAAGTGGCTTCTCTTTTATAGCTTTGACTTGATGGCTTCAATGGGTTGTGTCTTGGCTTCATGGCTGATATGGCTCAAGTGACTTTCATAGCATGAAATCACATACAAATGTGCTAGAATTCTACTACCTTTTGCATTAGATTTGTCATGGGCCATTCTTAGTCACCTTTAATTGTACCAATTGCTTCTAAGACTTAATTGCTTGCTCTAGAATGATACTAACCCTTAATTGAACCCTAATATTATAGAAAATAGGTTTTAGTTCTCTGGTTTGCAAGTCTCATCTAAATGATTTGGATAGTTGGATCATTCTATTAACAACTACAAAAGATTAAAAACACTATTTAATATATAGAAAATTGTGATAGATCACATGTTTACTTTGGATTAGCTTCTACCCCTATAAAATATTAGATTTTTGGATTATTACTTTAGAAATGCATGAGTCATGAATTTTGAAAAAACCCTAGAATATTTCCCTATAGTCTATGACACATTTACTACTAAAGGAAGAATAGTGATGTGGATTTAAGCAAGGAAAGGAAGTTAGAAAGTGTGGGGGGCATGGAACCCATGGGGACATTGACGGAGGTGAGAAGGAAGGTGATGAGGGAGGAATGGAAGGGGATATGAGAGAATCGGTCAAAGAATAGGCTAGGGGAAGAAACAAGATAGGAGGGAAGGGAGAAAATATAGGAAAATAAGTGGAAAAGGAAAGGAGAAGAGGTGGGAGGCATGGAGGTTGTGGTGTAGTTGTGGACTACAAAAAATCTTAGAAACCCTGGTGTTTGACATCTTTCCTTCATTACATAGGCTAGGTGAAGAAACAAGATAGGAGGGAAGGGAGAAAATATAGGAAAATAAGTGGAAAAGGAAAGGAGAAGAGGTGGGAGGCATGGAGGTTGTGGTGTAGTTGTGGACTACAAAAAATCTTAGAAACCCTGGTGTTTGACATCTTTCCTTCATTACAGTTTTGATTTGATTTTTAAACAAAGACAAGGGAGCTAGGGTTTGTGACTTTCCAATGCTTTATTCCTTACCCTTAGTTCATCTTGCCCTAACTTGAGTGGGTGAGATTTGGTTGGAATGTTCTACGTAGCGCACCATAATTCTCTCCATCCAATAGCATTAAACCAAGGTAGGATGACTACCCCATTCAATTTGGACGTCATTTTCCTTAAAAATATGTGGGCAGCCCATCAAAAAAATCTCCACCAATTGGCTCTCATTTTGGATTTCATTGTATTCTAGCTTCTCATCGGTCTCCTTGCTGAGTAAGTATCCATTGGTTTCTTAGAAAGTGTATCTACAAGGATAGATCTTACCCTTTAAGTTCTTGAAAATAATATGAATTTCAACTTTAGATTTCTCCTAAATTGTCTCTTTCTTCTCACCCTTCTTTTTCTTAATTCTTACTTATTTTTCCTTATATTTCACATGAAATTGAGTGGAAAAGACCACCTTTTCATGGAAAATCTATGCACTCCCTTAGATGGTCCCTTCCTTTGACTAAGTAAGAGAGAGTCTGTAGGGAAGAAGTCTTCTGTGGGCCCTAATCTTCTAACTTGTTTTGTTTAGAAAGCTCACAATGTATTTGATTCCAATATATATGAATCGAGCTTCCCTTAGAAGATTTGTAAGGTGGTGACTAGCTTGCATTGTACATGGAAGGTTTTATTGCCACACTTTTGATATAAACACCCTCTTTTGAATGGGAACGGTGCATGTGAGATTTCTGACTACTCAAACTTTGATAATGGCACCCAATTTTTAGTCTAAACTCCTTGACTTCATGTTTGGCATGAGTGGGCCCCAAAGTAGTTTGATGGGTAAAATTGCTTTTTCAGGGGGACCCTTGGCGCAATGGTAAAAGTTGTCATCATGTGACCTTGAGGTCATGACTTCAAGGCATGGAATCAGCTGCTTGCAAAATGCAAGGTAAGGCTGCCTCCTATAAGCCCTTGTGGTTAGCCCCCCCTTCCCTAGACCCCGCATAGGTGGGAGCTTCGTGGACTGGGCCTACCCCCTTTTTTTACCCTAGAGCTACAAAATGTAAACTTAACCATAATTAGTGCTACTTACGAAAATTTCAACGGCTAAACCTACAAAATGTAGAGCTATGTGTGTAAAATTTATAAATATATCATCCACCATCAAAGGAAGGACATTCATCCAACCATCCAACCAAAATAGACCACTTAACTTTTCCCAACTCAAGTAAATCTTATCATATCTCCTTTCTACACCTCATTATCCCTACATTCTTCCTTCCCTATCTCTTTCCTCCATTCTTATCCTATCTTTCCTTCTTATTCTTATCAATATCCCTCATCTAATCCCTTTGTAATTCCCACATGCAAGCAGCCACTCTTTCCCAAATTGAATTCCATAGCTCAAACTCCCTCTCCCCCTTGTTTCTATTTTCTTCCTTTTCTACTTCACCATTTCATCTCAGCCACTCTTTTATACCTTATCCTTATTATACTAGCCTTCCATTCCCTAGTGCTTGCACCGTAGAACTTTATGAATAGAGGTGAAGGAGAAGAAGAATCATCTCTTACTTTTCCTTGGAACCTAAAGCTAATCAAATAAGAAATAGAAGGAGAGAAGTCACTCTCACTATCTCTCCTTAGAAGCTACATGTCCAAATATTTAGGAGAAGAGGTAAGAGTCCAATCATTCATTTGAACCATCCATTCAACTACTTTACTTCAAGCTATCACTTATGAGTTAAGAAGGAGATGCATCTCTGTGAAAGTACTAAACCTCACATCTCCTCAAGTAAGGAACTTTATTCTTCCTTTTATTCCATACTAAGGTGAGACACCAAAGCTAATGGGTGCACTCCACCTTAGTTCACTTTTTACTTTTTCTTCTATGGTAGAACATACAAACATAATGGATACATCCTACCTTAGTTGCTTTTTCTTTTTCTTTTTTTTTTTCATTTTCCCTCTAATCTTCACCCCTGTTGCTTACTCTTTTCTCTCAACATCCCTCTTTCATCACACCTTAAAGTGGAATGTCCATCTCTACCAGATGTCCTCACCATAGGTCCTTTTCCTTTTCTTATTTCATCTTATTTCCACACCCCAAAGTGGGAGACCCAACCTTGATGGATGCACATCACTTTGGTTTCCCTCTTTTTCTTTTATTTTAATTCCTAAGGCCACCCTCTACTTAGAGATTCTCACATAACAGCCTTTTCCATGCTCTCTCCTAAGAAGGCTACACTCTTCTTTGAGTTTCTACCTAAGGAGAAGCATAAAGCTCTTTCCCAATTCCCCTTTCTTCATTCATTTCTAAATGGTTGGGTTTTACTTTTAGTATAAGTGCTGGGCATCCCATTCTATGGCTGACTTAGTACCTCTTTCCTAAGGTGTTTCATCAGGGTATGGTTATGGGATACAAAGGAAAAGTGGCCTATTAGAATCACTACCCTCTTTCCTAAACAAGTAAATGGATTCACTTAGATGATGATAGCTTGGATGTAATTTAGTGTTGGGTTGAAGAGAAGCGTACAAGCTCCTATTAAGTGACACAAAAAGAGTCCTATAATAGAATTCAAGCCGAGGAGAAGTTCTATTTGCTTTCTTTTCTTTTCTCTTATGTAATCAATTCCTTGTAAACATTATAATTAATTGAAGTAGTTCTTTTTATTATTGGTTAGCGTACTTTAATTCTTTATGTTGTTTACCTAAATGCAAATGCTTTATTTAGTAGCGTTCCCTAATTGATTGGCTAAGTTGAAGTAAGATAGATTGAATTTTAATGGAAATTCCTTTAATAGTATAATTAAAATTCACTCAAGATTTTTGCACCATAGGTAGGGACTCACAATGAAATTTTAATTAAGATCTAGGTTATAATACTTTCCTCTTAGTCCTAGATTTTAAGGAGTGCATATAGAATTGTTGAACCTTTTCCTTATTCCTAAAGATTTTAATACTTTCTTCTATTTTTATATTTATAAGAATTTGGAAAGGACTTGGAAGATTACTTTGGATAGT
The DNA here is from genome assembly GCA_035236585.1 of Warburgia ugandensis. Lineage (NCBI taxonomy): Eukaryota > Viridiplantae > Streptophyta > Magnoliopsida > Canellales > Canellaceae > Warburgia > Warburgia ugandensis. Next base: position 27,790,154 of record CP141132.1, on the reverse strand, counting down.
TACATTTTTATTTTGAGTGAATTGTAGTGAGGTAGTGAATGTATTTTTTTATGTCACGATTTATTTAAATTAATATGGGTTGTAATAAGACAGGTCAAGGGTGACCCATCCTAACCTGGAAGAGGATATGGCATGTACAAGGACACATTTTTTATGGGAAGACTAATTCTAGGACCCAACTGTGAGATATTCTTACCTTCTTTCCATTTTCCAGATTAGATTTTTTTTAGTAATTATTTTTTAGTTGTGGTCAGTAGTTATAAGCATATAGTTGCATTCATTCATACTTGTTGTATTTTAGGATTTTGCATTATATTTAAAACTTTCCTTGTATCATAGAACACTTTTATTATTTTAAGGTGTATATATGTTGATTTAACTATTGTGGGATTGTTAAAACATTAGCAAGGGCACTCATCCCCAAAAATATCAAGTGTGGATTTCATCACTATCCCTTAACTGACCTATATTAAACAACATCTGACACACCCAACCTTTAAAATTAATTAAAAATCACTTAAAAGAGACATATATGCACTTACAAGCTCATAGGAGCACTCATCCCCAAAAGATGTATATATGTTGATTTAACTATTGTGGGATTGTTAAAACATTAGTTGTGACGACCCGGGTTTTTGAAAACATGATTTGTAAAGTATTTTGAAAGGCAGGGCCCTTAAGAGTGTAAAATTTTTTCGCAAAACAAAGCAGCGGAAATTCTTTTCTTTAGAACTTGTTTTGAAAACCCAAGTCACCACTTCATACATAACATAAGTACAATTTGTGTACAAAATAAAATTCCATTGAAGGAATATACTTTTATTAAACTCCGGGGATCCATCCGGTGGTTCCTGATCTGACCAAATCTAGTACAATACTTGTCCAAATTACATAATCCAAAACTCAAGCTCACCATACAATAAAACTCTCAACAAATAAAAATACATGTCTTCAAGGGTATACCTTGAAGATTATTCTCTTCAAGTCTTCTATAGTCTTCAGCTCCTAAGTCTCCTTTCCTGGATCTGAGATATTGCGACAAGTACAATATCTCAAGCAATGCTTGGTAGGGGATTCAAGAAACATAATAATTGACAATGTAATTCCAATCCTTCATAATCTAGTTATCCTCAAACATACTCTTTATTTTGTAAGTTATGTATATCTATATACATACATACCCTTCATGGGTAAACCAATTAAATTTGTGAAAATAGTGAAATATCATTCCCAACTAAGGTGATCAATTCTCTTTATTTTGAGAATTTAGTATTCTGACAATAATCTCATACTGGGAATTTCCCTTCATGGGAAACATTGGTAATATACAATTACCTAGCATTTCATTATGCTATAACATAAGGCATTTCACTATGCCTGTTCCCATATGCATCATAGTGCAAAATAATCAGAGAAAGGTTGCTATCTTTGCGATCGATCCGTACTTAGCGCGCTGGGATAGCGCCTGTTCTACTTGATACCACGGTGGAAAATATTATGTCACTGCCCGTATGGGGGGGCAAGACTTTCACAGTGGAGGCCTTCTTATAATTGCCACCACCCGACTTTTAGCCTCTCATTCGGCAAGGTATCATTATATCATCAATTTTCAAGGAGCAGGTGGCCAAACCCTCATAACTCCTCTAGCAATAGCATTCCCCTAGGCTTATGCCTATTAAAACAAACTCACAAGCCTCCAAGCTTGTATGTAAAATAGATTTCATATATATATCGAGACCATATGTCTACATTTGCCTTAGGGCTGAAATATTTTCTAGTTCCCTATTCACTTATAGTTTAGTCCTTAACCATCTTATATGTGTTTGGTTGGATCATAAGGTTTTCAAGAGATTTAGTACAAGTATTATCATTACTCTTGTCAACATAAGATCATGAGTACAATCATGAATATCTCATGTAAATGCATTAATCAAATCCTCCTACCTTTAAGGATTGATCTCTTTTCCCCAATCTTCCATGATCTTGGCCAGATGTATGAAATACGTACATCCATACATATTGTCAATATATAAATTATGAACAATCCTATTGATCACTAGATCGATGTTTAGAATGATCTTTAGATCATTCATATCTAAGTATTTTTCTATCTCTAAGTCTTTGTATGTTCATCTCCTTGATCTTGATCTTTCATAGATCCTTTGATTGACAATCTACTCATGTTGATAAAGATCAAGGTCCTAGATCTTCTATCATCTAGTTCTTCTTTGATCTAAGTTCAGTTCTTGGATCATCCCTATGGAGGATGATCTTGGTTTTCTTCCTTGAATCACCTTTGATCAAGGGTTTGGATTATCTAATCTAATGAACTATAACAAGTATACTACTAAACATACATACTAAGTACAATATAGTGTTCTTATTCTTATTGTTCTTGATCATCCAAGATCTAATGGATCTTGTTTGATCATCCTTATCTTACTTACTGTTTTTATTAGGGTTAGGTAATTTACTAACCTTTTATGCTCTTATGATTATTATTCAACCGGTTAATGTGCATGGTTGAAGGTAGCTTATTCAAGTCTAAATCTAGGCTGCTCCTCTTATTTCAATTGGCTAAGGCTTACTAGTTGAATGGGTGAACACAAAGTGGTTACTTCAATCCTCATGTAAGGAGGCGTTTAGACCTACAAACGTCACGAAGGTAGGGGAAGAAGCGAGGCTCTATTAGATAACCCCTTAACCACTATGTTCATCATTCACTAGAATGACCATAGCTCAACCTTTCATAAGGTTCTATAAGCATGTTTACCCTAAGTACTCTTTCTAATGGATTTTAATTAAGTCCATGAATATTTATAATGTCATTCATGGGGTTTATTATTCTTTTCCTAATTTGGGCCAAGGATTTGATAATCCTTATATTGTCCTACTAACTATAGCCCTTACTAATTAAGTCCAAAGTACTCCATTCTTATTTGTGTCATGAAACTCTACTTTCTCATTAGAATGCATTTTTTATGTTTTATGCTCTTTATCTCATAACAAGTAAATCTACTACTAACATTCAACTATAAATGAATTATAAATTTAAAGCATAAAACTACTTAATTTAACATTAAATGAAAATGAGACAAGGTACTTAAATTTACTCTAGCAACTTATGATAAGAATGAACACATAAACTCTAAATGTTATACTAGCATGCTTTATAACATAATAACATAAAATGAAACTAATTAGATTTACATTTTTAGAAACCTTTACTTATGATCCAACCATTTGATCTTAGATCTTTGCCTTTGATTAAGGACTTTAGTTATATTTAGAGAATTTTCTCTATTAAGGTCAAAAGATCACATTGATCTATTTTTATCATAATCCATCCATGATATCCTTGGATTTCATCATATAAACAGTTATTCTTTCCATCCCAAGGATCTGATCACACTTGATCTCATTGATCAAGTGGGTCCCTTTGTATTTTTTGGGTTTTTCTATCATAAAGGGTAGATCCCTTAATATATCTCATATATATCCAATTTAAACATAGATATAACTTTATTTAAGTATTAGATCATTATTAAAACATGTTTCTAAGATACGATCATCTCGGATCTTGAAAATCTATGTAATTGGAAACTTAATTCTTAAATACAGAAAGTTTTTATTGAATAACATGTCATTTTTATTATTCCATAAGAAAATAGAGGTTTTAAGCTTTCCATAGCTTCTTTCCGATCTCAATTTGGAGTTCGAGATGACTCCGAAATTGATCTGAAGTTCCACAGTCCTTCACAGGGCCTAGATTTGATACTGGGCCCAAGGAAAGACAGCCCGGCAATTAGTCGGGGCGGAACGACAGACGGAGCAGACGGCGGAACGAACCAGGCGTCGTCGGGCGTCCGCTGGGACGAAATCCCAACGCGCGCCTGCGGGACGTCCCGCACGCGGACGGAGGACTGACGGAACGCCCGTCGTCCGCGCGCCCTGCGCCGAGTGTCGGCGGGCGCGTCCGCTCGTCCTTTGGACGGACGCGCCTTCCGTGCGCGAACGAGACGCTCCACGCGTATCGCACGCGCCGTTCCGACGGTGCGTCACGTGGGCGTCGTACGATCTGGAGATCGGACGGAGTCCATTACGGGCCGTCAATCAATCCTCTTGCAATTGAGGGCCCAAAGGTCTCAGATTTTGATGAAACTTCTACCCTAGGGGTTTTGGACCCTTACTGGATCGATTGGTACAGGTCAGATTTCTCATCCGAGCACTCCATCATCCCTAATTAAGGGTTCTGTTGTTTACTTTATTTTTTATCTTTTTATTATCAAAATTAATTACAGGTAAAATAAAAATTACATAAAACATTACTAAAAATATGGGAAAAGGATTTCCACTTACTTGATTGAGGAGAAAACTTGATTTACATGCCCAATTAAAAAAATACCTCGTTGATGACGATATAGCCTAAAATCCACCTTTCGCGTAAATACCGTTGTTTGAACCGTTGGATCTTGAAATTTCTTTGGGGTTTTGTAGAATAGATGTGTTGGGATGTTTTGGACAGTGGAATTGATGAAATTAGATCTAGAACAGAGTGCCTACAGTGAATTTAGGTCTCTTGTTCTAATCTAAAAAAAAAACAAATTGGAAAAAGATTTAGCTCTTGGAAATTTTGGGGTTCAAGGGGATTGAAGATAATTTCGTGGGGATTGTATGAGGATTTTTGGAAGATTTTTTGGGTTGTATTTATAGTCATTTTGGCTCTTATTCATGATTATAATATGTATTTTTTTAATATAAAATGGCATGAAAGTCTTTAATGCTCCCATACCTAACCCATGACTAGCTGATCTTTGTTGACCCATGTTTCACATGGGCTGCTGATCAAAGTGGTTGTTGGGGACGTGGTGGTCCCCATGTGGGCCCCCAGTGGGCCCCACATGGTGTAAAAAGTCCGTTTTGCCCTTTATGCATAAAACTTTGGGTTTTATTCCCATGATCTCGGATTTGAGTGTACTTAGTGGCGTTGGATTCGTATTTCTCAGTACATTCTAAATTTTGATGTTTCATATTTTGATTTTTGGAATATTTTGATTTTTGGGTAAAATTACTATTTTACCCTTTTTGTCCAAAAAATGAAAAACTTAAGGATTTCTCATCCGAATTCGAAATTTGTCGTGCTTACAGTCATTTTGAAGGGTTTGCTAAGTTTAATTTCAATTTTACATGTCTTATGATTTGATTATACTTTTATAAAAAGTATATTTTAAATAACCCTAATATTTCAGCCCGAAATATCTAAAACTCAAACTTTATTGATTTTTCTCAATCAATTTACAAAAAAATGGGGGTTATTACATTAGTAAGGGCACTCATCCCCTAAAGATCAAGTGTGGATTTCATCACTATCCCTTAGCCGACCTAGATTAAACAACACTTGACACACCCAACCTTCAAAATTAATTAAAAATCACTTAAAAGAGACATATATACTCTAGTGACCCCTATCTAATCAACTGTGTTAGTATTTAAGTGACTAGTTCAACCAACACATCCAACAATTTAGATCACTTGTGAATAACTAAAGAGGATGTGAAGCGGTTGATTAAGATTAGGAACTACGGTAAGAAGTAGTATAAATCTGAAAGAGAGGAGGAGCTACCTAGGTTAGGAATAATCTACAAAACCTCTATCATAAAGAAATTTAACAAAATAAATAAATAAACTTTCAACTTATTTTCCATAGGGATATGATTATTTTGTGTCCTTTATTTGTTGGTTGTACATTATTTACCATTTAGGTTGCATTTTCTAGTTTAGGTTTCCTTAGACTAGCGAAGAAAAAGAATGTACTCTTTATTTGTATAAAATGACTTGTTTTTGTTGTATATAAGCATAAATACAATGCACCATCCAGTGGTGTACGCACAATTGTCAATCCCACAATCAAGAACTAGCACCTTCAAATGAGGAGCTCTAATGAATTGTTAGGCAAGGAATTAGGAATAAAAAAGATCTAGATAACTTGTAGTAGAAATGGCCAACGAAGTAGTAGAAGTCATGCTATTGAAGGATTATTCTACTCATGCTCAATAAAATTGACCATCCTATATAGCTTTACATGTGACTAGCAGTGATAACTTTGAGTTGAAAGCAAGGATTATTCAACTCCTACTAACTTTCTTTGGGTTAGACAAGGACCCATACCAGTATATCAAGGAATTCCTTGACATTTATCTAGTTTCAAGTACTGCAATTTCTCTAATGACTCTCTTAGGTTATAGCTATTCACATTTTCATTATAGGACAAAGCTAAGACATAATTCATTACCTAAAAGTAGGTTCCATCACCATATGGGATAAATTTTTAGGAAATTCCTAAATAAACCTTTCCCAATTGATAAAACCAACACCCTTAGGGGAGAAATTATAAATTTCCAACAAAAGGAGGGAGAGCATTTTTAAAATGCTAACCATTTTGGAAGGACTTGCTTTTGAAATGTCTCCAACAAAAATTCACAAAGTGGCATCAAGTCCAATATTTTTATAAAGTCTGATACTGTAGAACTGATGTATGATAGATGCCACTTGTGGAGGGACTTTCATGACAAAAAGTGATGTGGAGGCTTGGAATTTCTTTGGGACACTTACTGAGAATTCCTAGCAATGGGATTACTCCACCAAAATGGATAAAATTTGTAGTTGCTAAAGAAAGGCGGTTTGTATGAGATTGGGTCATTTTAGGATGTGTCTAATTTTGTATAAAACTGACCCAATTAGTTATCCATGTCTCACAACTTATAGGGGTAAGTTAGGTTTTTCAACCAAAATTTGTAACACATGCATTTTTGACCTAATGACTTAAAAAATTGATATCTTGTAGGTCTAGAGACTAATCCGAGGCAAGCATGTGATTAATCATATTCTTTGAGGATTTAATTAGAGCTTTTTCACTTTTTGTAAGAAACAAGATGATGATACAACAACCAAGATCAATCAAGATGAAAATTGAAGATCAAGATCAAAAGATCGAGTCCAAGACTAAAAATCATCAATCCAACATGAGACCAAGGATGAAGATCAGATTTTAAGCAAGTAATGGATGGAATTAGAGGGGCCAAAGTTGGCCAAAGTGGGACAATGCACGAGTCATACAAAGTCCATCACCTTTGCATGGGTTTCACTTAAGCCTTAGCCATATTAAAACCATGAAGAAGACAACAAGCTGAGAAGCCAATCCAACCACTAAAGTCAAGGATATGAGCCATCAAGCTAAGCCAAGAGAAGCATCTAATCCAGCCATGAAGCCAAGCCAATGGAGCCGTTGAAGTTAGCCATCAAAGGCATATAAGCTAAGCAAAATGATAGGCCATGATTGCTAGAGAATTTAAAAAATTAACCTTGGGATTTATGGGTATATTTTGAAGAGAATCAAGGGAAAAATCACCAGGATAAGGTGGCATGTGGATTAATAGGAAGAGAGCCTTCTATTTTTCATGTTTTTCCCACTTTTTTCTCACTTTCCACCTCAACCCTATGATACACCGCGAATTTTATTTTCCATTAAATAGTCTTACCATTCCAAGACTCCACCTCCCTAAACTCACATCCAGCCAATTCCCACTTCATAGGAAATTTCTTATCCAATCAATCTTTTCCATCCCAACCCATCTCTTTCCTCCCACATTATTATATCTTTCTTACCTCATCCATCCACCCACTTTTCATTTTGAAAGCTTATTCCATGATTATTAAATGGGGAGATGCCCCTTCCAAAAAAAGTGGCATTGCCCACCTACAACCATTTCAAAGGCAACCACTTACCCCACCACTCTATCTCACTTTAAAACCCTAGCCATCCATCCATCCTAGTCATCAAAACAACTTGTTCTCATCCCACCACACCTTATTCTTAAGGAACCCTAGAAAAAATATGAGAAGAGTTATAAAAGTTCAACAAAAGCCAAGGTTAAGGGACATCTCTTCCAAGGAAGAAAAACACTCCTCCTTCACAAAAAGGAGGATGTCCTCTTCCTCCATCACTTTCTTCTCTCTTTTTCCTTGAACATCCTACTCCTTTGGGTGGCTACAACTCCTTCCAAGGTGGGTGCTACTCCTCCAAGTATTCCACCCCTAGGTTTGAATTTTCCTTTGAAAGGTTGGTTCACTCTCATTGATCCTTCTTTTATTTGCTTCCATTGTTGCATTGTTGCATTTGATTTCATGCTTAGTTGTTAGCTTGATCCCTTTAGCTTCTTTGCTTGTTCTCGTTGAGTTTAGTTTCACAATCCATTGATTTAAGAGTTGTAACTCTTTAGTAGTGACAACCAAAAGAGTATAGCTACTAGATCAAAGTCTTTTTCCTTGAACTCTTGTTGATCCTTATTTCTTGTTGGAATTTTCACTTGATTCTTCATGATAGTTAGAGTAAGGGAGATTGAGTAAGTATTATTTTGGATTATGATGTTGTAATTCAAGGTGCGCACTAATCAAGATTAGTATGCACCATCATTGATTGTTGGTTCTTAATCAATCACATTTGGTGAATCATGATTCTTTGATTGATGAATGTTAGAAAAAGTGGATTGTTTACTTGTTAATTCCACGATTGGAAGTTTTAATCTATGATTGTTGTCTTTAACCAAATCGACACAAAACCTATTGAAATCATGTGCAAAATTCAAAGATTGAATGCATGATTTTGAAGGTTTTGGAGTTGAAGCTTGAATAAACTTTCTTTTTCTCATGCTCACTCAAGTTACATGGCTTAATATCTCATCTCAAGAATCATGAAAATCACATACCGAAATCATGTTAAAACCATGCATGCAACCCATAGTTGGAATGCATGGTCTTGAATGACCTGATGATTGATTGAATTCCAAGTTACTTTCACCCATTCATGTCAGGAAAAGCAGCTTAATTAGTGTTGAATGTTAGTCTTAGTTAGATTGCTTAGTATGAATGTTTGACTAGTTTTTTAGCTGTTAAAATTTTCATTCCCATGAATTTCATTGCTTTCTTTGATTTGCATGATTAGGAAATTGGTTGATTAGTGCATGTTTCCTTATATTAATTGCTAAATTTCATGCTTAGGAAAGATTGAGGAAAGTTGTAAGAATTGCATTTTTGGAAAGTTTCAATTTATGAAAGTCCTCAATTTAGAGAAGTCATAAATTTAGAAAGTTTAATTTAGGAAAGCTTTATTTTTAGAAAGCGTGTTTTAGGGAAGTTGTTAATTTTAGCATATTTCTTTAGTTTTAGTAGAATTTCCATTCTCATGTGTTAATTTCCATTCCTAATTTAGGAAAAGCTCTCTTAAATTTGTTAGGTTAGATAATTTAAAGTAGGGACCACTAATCATTGATTCTTCTTGGAACCAATGTCCTTGTGTGAGAATACTACAACAAATTCATGCATTTGCAAGTTTAACTTAAAATCACAATAAGTTTTTGGCATTGTTGCAGGGGAGTCACAATGTTTTGTGGAATAGACCACACCTTAGATTGTTTTCCTATAATCTAGGATTAGGGTGCACTAGTTTAGAATTTTTAATTATTTTTGCATTTATTTGCTATTTTCCTCATATTGACCTTAATTGTTTGATTTTTGTGTGAGGTAAATCAGCAAAGGAGCTGCAGCGATCCTATGGGCCATGGCTTCATGAACATAGATTAAGTTTTCATTGCTTTCCTAGATTAGGATTTGAGTACAATTGTAGTGAGGCCCATTGCAAATTTATTTTTATTTAATTTTTAAACAGGTTATAATAATATAGGAAAAGTGTGGGGTATGGTGGCCCACCCTTAATTATCATTAGATTCCTCATTGTGAGCAATTCTCACCAAATTTCAATTTTTAGGATAAAGTGCAGTTAGTGTGGAGTTGCATTTATGATGGTAATATAACTCATATAGATTAGGATCCAGCATTGATAACTATTACTTAATACTTAGGGCATTAGTTCAAGCACCTATTTAATAAAGGTTAGCCTAAGCTCGACTATAACTAAAGCATAGGTTGCATGGTTATAGTGTCCCATCTGTTAAGGTGCCTAACCCTTTATTAAGTGGCATATAGATAGTCATTATTTGAATTTTGTTTTGCATTAAACATTTATAACTTTATGGTTGAATGGAACTTAATGCTAGTAAGGGCCCCATAGTAAACCTTATAAGATAAGGAATGGATTTCATCACCAGCTCCTTAGCCCACTTAGGAATAAGTCAACATCCTTGTATGCCACAATCCCAGCCCTTGAATGATAATTTAAAATTAAGTAGCAAGATGGGTAGGGTATCAAGCTCATAGGACCCTTTTACATTGACAAGACCTATTGCCACTCTAGTGGCTTTTGAGCACTATGGTTATAGTGGATGTCTTAAAATTCAAGTGATTTTCCCACACCTTCCATTGACATCAATTGAGATCTAAACACCTCTTGACATGAGGATTATACTAACTACTTTTTGAGCATAACTCAATTGGTAAGCAGTAGTCAAATTTAGATAAAAGGAGAAGTTGTCTAAATCTAAGTCTAAGAAGTAACCATCTATGTACTAAGAAAAGATAATCAAGTCACTGCTCTATTAGTGATTATTAAGATTTGACTGCACATCACTTAAAGTTGGAGTCAGCATATAGTTAGGACATTTAGATTAGAATAGTTTATGCAAGGGCATCAATCTCAGGACTTAGAGTTAGTACCTTTTGACCCAGAGATTCATTGCAACCTTAGATAAGGGGAAAGAAACCAAGTTCATGTCCCCATGGCCAAACCACTAGTAGAAATTAAGAGTAAGGATATTAGAGATTTTTATATGCCACTCTAGCTTGACACCCCATCTTACATAGCTATACCCCCGACAAACGAAGACCATTTTGAGTTAAAGTTCGAAGTCATACAATTACTCAGTTTTTATGGTCGAGACCAAGAAGATCCATACCAACACATCAATGAGATCCTTGATATTTGTGCCACATGTAGGATGTTAAATTTTTCAAATGATGCTATTAGGGTTAGGTTATTCCCATTCTTACTCAGGGATAAAGACAAGTCATGACACAATTCCTTGGAGATAGGTTCCATTAATACATGGGACTAATTTCCTAGGAAGTATTTGAACAAATTCTTCCTCGTTCACAAAACAAATACCTTTCATTGTGAAATTATAAATTTTCAATGAAGGGATGATGAACAATATTATAAATGTTGGAAATGGTAGAATGAATTACTAAAAAAATTCCCTCATCATAGATTTGAGAAATGACAATAGGTTTAATACTTCTATGAGGCATTGATGCCTTAGAATAGACAAATAGTAAATACAACAATTGGAGGGGCCCTCATGTTAAAAAAGAGACCGAGGCATGGGAGTATTTTTAGACATTGGTAGATAATTTCCAACAATGGAATTACTCCAATAGAGGAGAGAAACAACCAACTTCCAAATAAAGGGGGTCTATATGAGATAGGAGTACATACAGATCTATTCCATAAGCTCAATTCTGACCTTGATAGAATGGAAGTACGATGGGAAAGTGGACAAGCTTGAAACTATGTTTCCATCCTTCATGGCTGCCACATCTATTAAACTTCCATAAGAGGTTTGTGCTCTATTCTAGTCCAGCCCATGTCACTAAGTCTTGTCCATCAAATAGAGCACTTAACGACTATTTTGTTGAACAAGAAAATGCATTAAATGCATTATCACAATCCTAGCAACAACCCATATTTTAAGACCTACAACCATGGATGGGCCAAGCATCCAAAATTTTCCTAGTTGAAGAATAAGTACTAGGGGGACCAACTATGAACCCCTCTAACCAAAACTTTCCCAGAGCTATAATTTCTCAACAACCACCTTGCTTCCAACATCCTCATGACCCAAAGTAACCATCTTTTGAGGAAAATATTTATAGCATAATTGAATAACAAAAAGAAGACACGAAAAGGGATTTAAACCAAATGCAATTGTATATTCTTAAGCCATAGCCAAACTAGAGATGAAGGTTAGCCAACTGTTGGCAACTTTACAAGATAGAGGAAAGGTTCAGTTCCCTAGTCAACCCATCACTAACCATATGGGTCAATTTGAGATAGGGTCAAATTCTCAAAACCTTAACCCTCATGAGCATGCCAAATCCATAAATGACCCTTAGGAGCAGCCACCAAGTTGACAGCAAAGTATGGTAGGCTAAGAAAACTACAAAAGAAAAGGAGGCATCTAAAGCATAGGAGATAGAGAGTAGATAGAATTCTCCTATAGAACCTATAATGGAGGCACCTTATGTGCCAAAAACCCCTTTCCTCAATTATTGGACAAGGCTAGAAAGGGAACAAGCTTCAATGAGTTACTAGATATATTTAAAGATGTCCAAATTAATATTCTATTGCTCAGTGCAATAAAAGATGTACGCAACAATGCCAAGTTCCTAAAAGACCTCTGCACTAGAAAAACAAAGCTAAATGTATAGAAAAAAGGCTTTCCTCATTGAGTAGGCGAGCTATTTAAACAACACAAGACCCCACCAAAGTTTAAAGACCTAGGGTGTACTACAATTTCGTGCATTATTGGAAACCACGTCATAGATAGGGCACACTTGACCTGAGGGTGAGTGTTAACTTGTTGCCATTGATTACATAAACCATAAAGAGTTTATGGTAGATTATTGAGACTTGAAGAATATATGGTAAATTATGAAGTTTTTAAAGGCTTGAGAGTGGATGACTACAAAGTCAATATAGACTCTTTTAATAGGAATTATCAAGAATACTTCAAATAAAGGGTTAATATGACATGGAAAAGTTATGAGGTATGCTTGAAGAAAAAAAGCATGACGAAATACATAATCTTAAAAAGGAGGAATAGGAAAATCAAGTGCTATGAATAAAGAGGAAATCATAGTTCAAGAATAGTAATGAAAGCTGAGGAAGAAGTTATTACAAGGAAACTATCAATTAATATTAGGATCTGAAAAGAAATTTTCAATAAAAAGAAATGGTAAAGGAGTATGATTGTCTAGAATAGAAATGAGATAAGTACTTCCAGATAATGGGAGAACCAAGAAGAGATAATTACTACCCAATATTGGAAGATTGTTATAAAGAATAATAGTTGAAATTATAGAATCCAATCAATATGTCATTTTGGCAAAGAGTCTAAAGACTATACATATTAGAAAATATATGCCAAAACTTGTATAAATTGAAGAGGAATGAGGATGAGCAATAGAAGTTAGAATGGAAAAATATGAAGTATTGAAAGATTGGTGAAAATGAGGAGTAGAAATTTAGTATAATAGTCAAGAGAAATAGGAAGTTGTGAACAACAAGATAACTCAGTCTAAGAGTTATTAATCCTTTTGAAAATCTAGCAGAGAATTAGGATAAGTGTTAATACATTAGCATTATTAGTGAGATGTGTGCTTATGTTAGTAAATGTCCCCAAAATATGATTTTTACCTTTGAGGAGAAGGTAACATGAACTATGAATGAAAGGAAATGGAGGTTTCCTTAAGTGGCAAGGCCACATGAGCAAACTTATGAATGAGTTAATGAAAACTCATAAGTAAGTTGAAATGCAAATTTCAAGGACGAAATTAATATAAGGGGGGAAGATTGTAATAACCCCAATTTTTGTAAATTGATTAAGAAAATCAATTTAGTTTGAATTTTCAGAAATTCAAGGCTGGATTATTAGGTTATTGGAAATTCTCTTATTATAGAGATTAAAATATGATTTAAAACTTATAAATTATGAATGTACTCAAAAAACTGATCGAAATAATACTGTGTATGTTCAATTCTGAGTTAAAATGAAAAATCCAATTTCCTCCATTTTTATAAACAAAAGGGTAAAATGGTAACTTTACCCATAGCAAAGAATTAAGACATCAATATTTAGAATGTACTCAGAAATACAATTCCAACATCACTAAGTACAGTCAATTCTGAGTCCGGGAGAATAAAACAATTTTTTCTCCAAAAAAGGGCAAAATGGTCCTTCCACACCTCCATGGGGCCCACAAATGAATCCAATGGCCAGAAAACATATAATGAGTCGTCAAACCACTACCAGCTGATAGTGGAGAAGGAGGTGGTAGTGTTGGATCCAATGTTAATTTAATATTCAAAAGAATTGAAACATAATTATTACAAATAATGATGAAAAATTCAAAAACATCTATAAATACACCCCCAAAAGTGTTCATTGAAATTACCACAAAATTATCTTGCTTCTCTTAAAAAACAAGGTCTAGATTCATTACCAAATTTCCAAAATTCTCAAAAAGCTCTCTTTAAAACAAGCAGTTATCGGGTGATCTTATCTTCAATAAGATAATTCTTTAAAATTAGGCTACAAAACCTAAGTTTTTCTCCAATCAGGTAGGTGGAAACTCCTCCCATACTTATTTCATGTTAGTTTATATAATTTTTATTTTTCTAAAATTATTTTTAGGTTAAAAATTATAAAAATCAAGTAAGGATAAGAACCCTTCATTTCTATGTGATGGAGGGCTTATATATAAAATCTTAGCCGTCCAATCGATCTAGAAGGGTCCAAAACCCCTAGGGTAGAATTTTAACAAAGTTTTATTAAGCTTAGAGCCATTAATTGAAGGGGATTTAATTGGACGGTGCAAAACAGATTGTCCGATCTCCCTTAAGAGATCAGTCTCTAGGGATGCCACAAGGAAATGCGCCTTGTATGAGCATCTCAGCGTGTGCATCGACATCCCGACAAAACATCCACATGAAAGCTAAGGTTACAGGCAGCCCTTTACCATGCGCATCCCAGTGACGAGAACACGGTGACCACTCCACCCAACCGGACCCACTCTGCCCGATTGATTAGAGCCATCCGTTTCACGAGGCCTAAATAAAATCTGGGCCCTTGGAACAACTATGAATTTCTTTTCTTAGTTGATGAGTCATCTAAACTCCAAATCATGACTGGAAAGAAGCTATAAAAAGCTTGTAATATCTATTTTCTTCTGAAATTATAAAATTGATAAAAATTTTCAAGAAACTTTCTGGTTTGAAGAAATAAGCTTCCAATTTTCATGATATGAGATGATCAGAACTTGGAGATCTGATTTAATGATGAAATAATGTTGAAATAAAGTAAGATCTATTATTTATTATGACAGGTCTAAGATACATTAAGGAATCTACCCTTTATGGTAGAAAATTCCTAAAAATACAAAGAGACTCACTTGATCAATGAGATCAAGCATGATCAGACCCTTTGGATGGGTTGTATGAATGGTATTATGATGAAATCCAATGAGATCATGAATTAATTGTGATAAAAACAAGTGGGTATGATCTCTGGACCTTAATGAAGTAAAAGCCCTAAATGTAATTAAAACTCTTAATCTAAAGGAAAAGATCTTAGATATAATAGTTGGATCATAACTAAAAGTTTCTAATAATCTTTGAATGGGTTGTATGAATGGTATTATGATGAAATATAGTGAGATCATGAATTAATTGTGACAAAAACAAGTGGGTATGATCTTTGGACCTTAATGAAGTAAAAGCCCCAAATGTAATTAAAACCCTTAATCGAAAGGAAAAGATCTTAGATACAATGGTTGGATCATAAGTAAAAGTTTCTAATAATCTTAATTTAATTAGTTTACTTGTTTTTTATTTAAGATAGAATTGTAAATGTGATTTTATGTTATAAATTAGGAAACATGATAGTGTAATTCTTAAATTTTAGCATGCTAGGCTCTAAATGTTATTAGATTGTTATAATAGGTTGGCAATTTAATTATCTTAGGGCCATGTTAGTTTGAATTTGAGATTTTAGCTTGATTCCATTAGATTACTAGTAAATTTTCATATTTTTCATAATTTAAGATCGTGTTAGTTAAAGTATAGTTTTATTCCATTAGGTTAAGTTACATTCATAGGAAGCATGTTAGTATAAATGGTTCTTAAATTTATATTGGATTTTATGCTTTAAAGTTTATGATTTAATTATTGTCAAATTTTATTAGTAGATTCAAATGTTAAGTAGTTGTTGAGATATAATGAGCATAAATCACCAAAAATATAAATTAATGGAATATGGAGATTCATGGACAATTAAGATGAATGAATGACTTTGACTTAATATTAGTAATGGCTATAGTTAGTAGGACAATATAAGGATCATCAAATCCTTGGCCCAAATTAGCAGAATAATAAACCCCATGAATGACATTTTAAATATTCATGGATTTAATTAAAATCAATTAAAAAGGGTACTTAGGGTAAAAATGCTTATAGGAACCTTATGAAAGGTTGAGCTAAGATCACTCTAATAAATGCTGGACATGATGGTTAAGGGAGCTTTCTAATAAAGCCTCACTATTCGATGTATGCCTTTTGGGCTTTGCAAAGCTCTTGTTACATTTTAAAGTTGTATGATGAGCATCTTCTCTAATATGGTAGAAAGATTTCTAGAGGTGTTCATGGATGACTTTTCAGTATTTGAATAATCTTTTAATGAGTTCCTACACTATTTGAAGCTAGTTCTTACAATGTGACAGGAGAAAAATCTGGTATTGAATTGTGAAAAGTCCCATTTTATGGTACAAAGAGGGATAGCATTAGGCTACATTATATCACGCAATGGGATAAAAGTTGATAAGTCTAAAGTGGATTTAATAGATGACCTTCCTCAACAAAGGATGGTGAAAGAAATATGCTCCTTTTCTGATCATGCTAGCTTCTATAGAAGATTCATTAAGGACATCAACTAAATTTCCAAGCCCCTGTGTAATTTACTAACAAAGGATGCCTCCTTTGACTTTGATGAAAATCATAAGAAAGCATTTGATCAGCTAAAGGCCAAGTTGACCTCAACATCCATTATCCAACCAGCTAATTGGAGCTATCCATTCGAGATTATGTGTGATGCATCATATTATACCATTGGATCTATTTTGGGGCAGCACATTGACAAACTTTCCCATGTGATATACAACACTTGTAAAACACTATGACGCACAACTCAACTATTTGACCACCAAAAAAGAGTTGTTAGCTATGGTGTTTGCTCTAGATAAGTTTAAATCTTACTTGTTAGGGTTTAAAGTTATAATATACTCATATCACACAGCTCTATAGTACCTCCTTTCTAAAAAGGACGCAAATCCTAGCTTGATCTATTGGATACTACTGCTATAAGACTTTGACTTAGAAATATAGGACAAGAAGGATTCCAAAAATGTCATTGCAGATCACTTATCTAGATTGGTGGTGGAGCACACTAGCAACAATGTGCCTATAAATGAATCATTTTCAGACGAATAGTTATTGCACATTTCCTAACTACCTTTGCATGGTCATATTGTTAGTTATCTTTTATAGGACAAATGCCCAATCATTGAAAACAATAGGATAAGACATATTTTTTACTCAGGCAAGATACTTTACCTGAGACAACCTATACTTGTTCAGGTAATGTTTCAATCAGGTGATAAGGAGATGCATATGACATAATGAGCAAGATCAAATCATCTCCTTCTATCATGATCATGCATGTGGGTCCATTTTAGCTCTAAAAAGATACGTACAAAAATTTTTAAACGTAGTTTTTGCTGGCCTACCATTATTAAAGATTCTCATGCTTACTGCATAGCATGTGTGAGGTATCAAAGGTTGGGTAGTTTAGGGAGGAGACACATAATACCCTTAAACCCAGTCCTGGTTGTAGAACCATTTGATGTTTGGAGCATAGATTTCATGGGACCCTTTGTAATGCCCAAGCAATTTACGCTATTTAGGACAGTCTATAGGACATGAACTATGTTAAACATTTCACTTTATTTAAAATATTAAATGAAGGAATTTGTGAGGAAACTTGATACCATTAGATTCTACTCGAAAAATGGAATCCAACACCTCAAAAATCACCCAAAACGGAGTTCGTATGAGGAAGTTACAGCTGTTTAAAGATAGGGGTATTTCTGAAAATAAAACAGAAAAACGAAAAAACAAAAAAGATGAAAAACGCAGGGTGCCGTTTTGATAACGGCACCCCCTGTCGTCTTCAACCTCTACACCCTCCCAGAAACCCGTTTTTTCATGATTTCTCTAGAATACACCAGGGAAAATGGCAGCACCGCCATTGAGGGGCACTGCCTTTCACTCCTCCATAAAAACCCCATCTTCCCCCCATTCAAAACAGGTTTTTTCCAGTCGTTTGAGACTAGGGTTTCTGGCAAAACCTGAAACCCGTCTCAAACCCATCTCTCTGAGTTTTTCGACAAAGGCCCAAGTCAGGCCGGCCATTCCCGTCTCCCTATTCCCCTTTCTTCTTTCTGGTCTTGGCAATGGGGTTTTCCCCTTCTTCAAGTTTCCAGCAACCAAGGGTTTTCAGGCGGAAAGGAGGAGCTGCACCACCTGGAAAAGGGCATCCCTAGGCTACCCAGGTAAGCCCCTCCTTCCCTTTCCTCTGTTTCACTTCCCCCAGGCCAAGATCCATGCTGGATCTGACCTTTTTCCAGCCGGATTTCTGGGCTGGAGGCCGTTCAGACAGCCCTGCACGAACATAACACCCCGAGCCAGGTCCAGACGACCTTGCATGAGCCAGGCTTCCCAGGGACACCTTGCTCCATGTGCGCCTGGGACAGGGTCCCAGGGATGGGCTCCGGGCATACGACAGTGTGAACACTAGCCCAAGAGCGGCCCTCAGGTGCGCGCGTGACATAGGGCACGGGTCCTGGCTCGACCAGGGTGCACAGGGTGCCCTGGGAGCTAAGACGCGCCATGATATAAGGTGCGCCCGTGTGATGATGCGCGTCATAGTGCGTCACCTGAGCATGCATGTGCGTATGTAAAAATGCGGTCCCTGACACAGCCTTTAGGCGCCCACGCACGTGAGGGAACTGGGACACGTGGACCCAACAAGACTTTAAAGCTAAGATTAAAGGACAATTTACAGAGTTAGCTATGGAATAGTAGGTCCACATCATAGGATCCAGCCTGACAATGAATTAGGCAAGAACCAGGGACCCAATAGGCAGGGCTAGCGGTCTAATGTCTAAATAGACTGAAATTAATTAGGACTCCTTGTATCCATTTATACCTAGGAGTTTATAAATGAGACCCAGGGATGGGTTGAGCGATAAAGGACGCGACTCCAGGAGACTTTGAGGTAGGTGCTCTATTGCTACTAGATTCTTTTAAAAGAACTATGATTGTTTTGCGAATACATGTTTTACGTATATGACTTGTTTAGCATGACTTAATTCAGCATGCATGGGATAAATGCTTTATGCATAGACATGTTCATTTTTAATAATAACATATACATTATGCATAGATATGTTTTGTAAACTATTGCATACATTGCATGATTTGTGAGCGTTAAGTTCTTGCAAAAATTGCATGTCCTTGAGGGTTACCAAAAGACGCTGGAGTGCCCAAAAGACGCTGGGTAGGCAGTTGTGAGGGACCCAAAGAGGACAGGTTTTGAAAAGGAGATATTTTTGCTTGTTTGATCGTATATGATTTGGGCTAGTAAGCTCATGGACGCTGTGCCGAGAGGTTGGGGTGGCCTCCCAGCCTCTACCACTACTAGGTGGATTGGGTACCACGCCCAAAAAGGGCATGTCCCTACGTCGACTGCATGTGGTACAGGGCGCTACCACTGGCGTCACGGCACTAGGTCGATGTGTCATATGCCCCATGGAGGCTATGGCGCTGTGTCCCTAGGTACCCGGGGACCACACGGTGATGAGGTCGTGGGCATAGTTGGACCCTATGGTTTTGTGGACTTTTGCATTGCATATGGCATGATATGAGATTGGTCGACCATACTATACTAGATATCCATGAGTTGGATTCAATGAAGCATCTTATGCATATCATAATGTTATGATATATATATGATACTCTCGATTTGGATTATGTGATCCTTTAAGTCGTTAGTATTTTGGTTTGACAATGGATTTTAATATTGATATATTGAACTTGAGTGTTCAGACATGCACATGTTTTGAAAGAGCACATGATTTTAAACATCGCATGCATTATAAAACTAGTAGTGATAGACTCCTACTCAGTATAGTATATACTCACCCTATCCTTAACATTTTTCAGGATAATTCCATCTATGAGTAGAGGACATCCATGTTAGTGCTACAGGCAAGTGAATTAAAAAGGAGACAGTTAAACATGTAAGTAAACTCTTAACCCTTTGGACATGTATTTGTATTTAATTACAGTTGAGCTGTGTGCTATGACTGGATAGATCTGGGGAAAAACACTTATGATTTCTAAAGCTTTTCAAAAAACTACCTTGGTTGTTGTGAAAGCAAATGACACTCGTTTTTTTATAAAATCGTTTTCAAATAGGGATGCATCCCACCTTAGAAAATTAGATATTGCATTTAAAAATGCATGAGAAAACCCGGGTCGTCACACCCTTGCCCAATTCTTTTGGAAATTTATACATCCTAGTGGGAGTGGAATGCGTGTCCAAGTGGGTGAAGATTATACCCTGCAAAACCAATGACCACAAGGTAGTGGTAAGATTTTTGAAGGAGAATATCTTTGCATAGTTAACAATGCTTTATGGGCTTATAGTGCAGCCTATAAAACACTAATGGGCATGTGACCATACTGCCTAGTCTATGAAAAGACCTACCACTTACCAATAGAGTAAGAACATAGAGTATATTGGCCTATTAAAAAGCTCAATTTTGAATTAGATGTTGCTAGGACCCATGGAAAACTTCAACTCAATAAGTTGGAGGAATTGAGAAAGGATGCATATGCTTTTGCACGAATATACAAAGACTTGATGAAGGTTAATCCCAAATCCTAAGGAAATCCTTCACACCAAGCAAAATGTCTTGCTACATAATTCAAGATTGCATCTACTTCCAGGAAAACTCAGATCTAAATGGACTAGACCATATATAGTATGCTATAGTATACCCACATGGGTCCATCAAGTCTGAGAAGGATGGAGAAATCTATAAGTAAATGTTCTAAGGTTAAAAACTTTCCTAGAAATGCTTAACCCAATGATTGAAGAAACACTTTTAGAGGTGCTTCATTATCATGACCTACCCTAGACTACTCTAGAAACCTTGCTGCTCATCACCCTTGCACTCAGCACTATGTCTAGTTGAAGACCAAAATCATAGCTCTCCTAGGGAGGCAACCCAGGTTTTTCCCAAAACTTAGTCTTCTACTGTAAAACCCCAGGTTTTTCATGAAAATTTTTTGCTTTTATATTTTTAAACGGTGGCTTGGGATAGATGGAATGAATGGGATTATGCTGGACTCTAGTGAGATCATGGATTAAATGTGACAAAAACAAATGGATATGATCTTTGGACCTTAATGAAGTAAAAGCCCTAAATGTAATTAAAACCCTTGATCTAAAGCAAACTATCTAAAATCTAATGGTTGGATCATAAGAAAAAATTTCTAATAATCTTAATTTAATTATTTTACTTGTCTTTTATTTGATAATAGAATTGTAAATGTGATTTATGTTATAAATTAGGAAGCATGATAGTGTAATTCTTAAATTTTAGCGTGCTATGCTCTATATGTTATTAGTTTGTTATAATTGGTTGGTAATTTAATTAGCTTAGGGTCATGTTAGTCTAAAATTAAGATTTTAGAATGATTCTAATAAATTACTAGTAAATTTCATGTATTTCATAACTTAGGATCATGCTAGTTTAATTATAGTTTTATTTCATTAGGTTAAGTTACATTCATAGGAAGCATGTTAGTATAAATAGTTGTTAAATTTATATTGGATTTATGCTTTAAAGTTTATGATTTATTCATTGTCAAATTTTATTAGTAGATTTAAATGTTAAGTAGTTGTTAAAATATAATGAGCATAAATCACAAAAAATGTAAACTAATGGAATATAAAGATTCATGGACAATTAAGATGAGTGAATGAATTTGACTTAATATTAGTTAGGGCTATAGTTAGTAGGACAATATAAGGATTATCAAATCCTTGGCCCAAACTAGGAAAAAAATAAACCCCATGAATGATATTTTAAATTTTCATAGATTTAATTAAAATCAATTAGAAAAAATACTTAAGGTTAAAATGCTCATAGGAACCTTATGAAAGGTTGAGCTAAGGTCACTCTATTGAATGCTAAACATGGTGGTTAAGGGGGTTCTCTAATAGAGCCTCACTCTTCCCCTACATTCCATTGACATTTGTTAGTTCTAAATGCCTCCTTACATGAGGATTGAAGTAACCACTTTGTGTTCAACCATTCGGCTAGTAAGCCTTAACCAATTGAAAATAAGAGAAGCAGTCTAAACTTAGGCTGAAATAAGTTATCTTCAACTAGTAAAACATTAACTATTTGAATAATAATAAGAGCATGAAAGGTTAGTACATTATCTAATCCTAATAAAAATTGTAAGTAAGATAAGGATGATCAAACAAGATCCATAAGATCTTGAATGATCAAGAACAATAAGAATCCTAATGTCGTATTTTATTATGTATCTATATATGTATGTTGTAGATAAATCTAGATAGAGAATCCAAACCCTTGATAAAATATGATTCAAGGAAGAGAACTAAGATCCTCCTCCTTAGGAATGATCAAACAACTGAACTCAGATCAAAGAAGAACGGGATGATATAAGATCTAAGCTCTTGATCTTTATCAATAAGTGTAAATTGTTGATCAAAGGATTTATGAAAGATCAAGATAAAAAAGGGAATACACAAAGACTTAGAATAGAAAATACTTAGATCTAAAATATTTGAAGATCATTCTAACCATCAGATATATTAATCAATACTATCCGAGGAAGATAAGTCATGATAGGACACAAGATCCAGATCCTTTATATCAAAGGTCAAGATTAGACAAAGAATATAGATGAATAAAAAAATATAGGATTATTCATATTGTATAAAATATTGATAGTATGTATGGATTTACAGATTCCATACATCAATCAGGATCACGAAAGACTTGAAGAGATGAATCACTACTTAAAGGTAGGAGGACTTTATGAATGCATCTACATGAGAAATACATGTTGAATACATGATCTTATGTCTAGAAATGTTGACAAGTGTAATGTAAATACTTGTATTAAACCCCTTGAAAACCCTTATGATCCAACCAAAACAAATATGAAATTGTTAGGTTAGAACTAAGGAAAACCCTAAGTGAATATGGAACTAGAAGGTATTCCAACACTAGATAAGCAAACAAATTGTCTGATAAGTATAAAATCAATACATGGGAATCAATCATATAGAATGGTGATCCCTACACTTATATGAACATGGGTATCATTCATTGTAAATGATGATCCTTAAGTTTGAAGTGAAATCCTATCCTCAGTATAAGAATACTAAAATACGAGGTTGATGCTATAAATAGACAAGATGTCTAATAACTAAAATAATACTGTATATACAAGTAAGGAGGCTTTTGGTTTTTATTTTAAATAGGCATATGCTTGGAGATGCTATGCTAGGAGGGTTACAAGGGGTTGGGCACTAGCTGTCCAAAATGTGATATATGTGACGATACCGCGCCTAAAAACAGGCAAAATGTGGGGTGGGGCAATTATGGGAAGGCCACCAATGTGATGGTCTATCCCCCCCATATAGACATGACATAGATGATTTTCCACATTTCGAAAATGTATTACAAAATGTGTTACAAAAACTAGAGTCAACACAGTTATGATCCAACCATTAGATCTTTTCCTTTAGATCAAGGGTTTTAATTACATTTAGGGCTTTTACTTCATTAAGGTCCAAAGATCATATCCATTTGTTTTCGTCACATTTAATCCATGATCTCACTGGATTCCATCATAATCCCATTCATTCCATCTATCCCAAGGGTCTGATCATGCTTGATCTCATTGATCAAGTGGGTCCCTTTGTATTTTTAAGTTATTTCTATCGTAAAGCATAAATTCCTCAATTTATGTTAGATTTGTCAAAATAAATCATGGATATTACTTTATTTCAACATTATATCACCATTGAATTAGATTCCCAAGGTTTGATCATCTTAGATCTTGAAGATCATGAAAATCATAGTCTTAATTCCTAAAAGCAAAATGTTTCCTGAATATTTTTATCTATTTTATGATTTCAGAAGAAAATAGACATTACAAGCTTTCCATAGCTTCTTTTCGATCTTAATCTAGAGCTTATATGACTCCACAATTTTGAAAAGAAGTTCACAGTTGTTTAGAGCGTCTAAATTTGATCTGGGCCCAGCGGAATAATTAGCTCAGATCAAGTTGGGAGCGCGACCAATTGGGCTAAACGGGCTGGGTTCCCATCAATAAGAGGCCAAAGGAAACACATTGCCCGGGACAATGTCGCTCGGCGCATCATTCCGTCAAAATGACATAGAACGCGGAGCGCATCCGTGGAGACTCTCCCACAGGGCACGTTTCCATGTAGCGTCCCGCTTCAATGTCCTAGTGGTCTAATCTCTTAAGGGAGATCAGACAGTCTATTTTGGACCATCCAATCAAATCTCCTTCAATTAAGGGCTCAAAAATTGATTAAATTTCTTGAAAATTCTACCCTATGGGTTGTTGGATTCTATTTTCTGAGTAGAATCTAACTATTTTGTTTTAGTTCCTAATTCTAATTCCATAAAAAGTTATGCTCCTAAAAAACTCATACCTCGATCATGCAATAATAGAATTTTTTGGTTGTTACATCTACATCTTTCCATATTCATATAGATTCCTATGTTTTCAAACATTGGGGACAATGTTTCATTCAAGTTGGGGGGTGTAGATATACACAGAGATTTTGAATTTTTTTGAGTTTCCTTAAAATTTTTAGAAAATAAGAGTTTTGAGGTAGAGTTCCTTTATTGCGATGAGAACTGGATGTTCAGAACTTAGTAATTCTAGTATTTTAACCTCTTAATGGAAGTATATATGATTAGTTTTGCATATTATTTATGTATTAAAGCATTTTATGAAGGTTACTTCTTGAAAAATATTTACAGGCAGCACATAATCAAAACTAATAGAGAGGTATGACTTAGAGACCTTGAGGAAAATCAGTGAAGACCTATAGCCCAATGACTTTAGATATTATCTTCTTTCAAAGAGTTATAAGTAATTCCACATTTTCTTCATTGTAAATAATTTTGTGTCATCCTATTATCCTTGTTTTGGATAACTATCAAGAATAAATAGGATTAACAACTTTCTTTCTAAGAAATTTGTTGAACCTGGTAGGCTTTAAAAACCTATGGAATGATAGAGGCCATCCATATTCAGCTGAGAGACATAAAACCTACCCAATATAATACACCACTAGTTAACCCATTAAGGCTATTATTAAGCCTTTTCTTTCTTAATCCTACTTACCTTAACTCAGAAAAACTAAGAAAGAAATAAATATCTAGTACCCATTTTTTAAAATGAGCAAAGTAAGTAGCAAAGTTTGAATGAGGACAAAAAGTTAAAGTGAAAAATACCAAAAGTCTTTCTTTCAAAGAAATCTACACAAAAACAAAAGTGAAGTGAAAGACTTATCAAAAATAGAAGTGAAAAATTGAAAGACATGAATACAAAAGAAATTCACTTCAGTATAGTCAAGGATCAATTGTTCAACAATCAAAAAGACTACTCAATTTTGAACCTATAACACCTCCAAAAAGACTACTCAATTTAAGGGTAGTGTAAAGCCAAGGACACCTCTAAAAATCTTGATTGGATGGCAATCATTAGAACGGGTTGAAAACCTTAATGTTTTGTGGGGAAAGAAAAAAGCAAGTAAGCATGTAGCTCAAAGCAACTCTAGAAGTTGTTGGTAGAAGATGTCAATATTCTTTTAACTTGCATACTGGAAATCATTGCACCTACATCATGTGCTTGATGTCATGCACATTAAGAAGAATGTGTGACAAAGCTTGAACAGCACCTTGCTTGACACCCTAGGAAAAACAAAGGATGGACTTGTTACTAGAATGAATCTTATGAAAATGGGTTTGGAGAGAAGGTTACATCCATAGGATAAGGGCAGTAGAGGAACATACCTGCCTTGAAAAAATTATATGCTCAACAAATAGGAAAGAAAAATAGTGTGCAAAATCTTTTCGGAGCTCAAAGTCCCAGACGGCTACTATTCAAACATTAGAAACATCATCTCCATGGAAGTGCTAAAAGTGTTAGAGATGAAGTCCCACGATTGCCATGCATTGATACAACAATTCCCGCATGCAGCAATACATTCAGTGTTATTGGATAAAGTTAGAGGATCTATTACAAATTTCTACTACTTCATAAATGCATTGTGTAAGAAGGTGGTGGATGTTTCAAAATTACAAGAAATTTAAGAACATCTAGTGATAACTTTATGTGAGCTTAAGATAATCTTCCTACCATCCTTCTTTGACATTATGGTACACTGAACATTGTACCTCATTGATGAAGTCAAACTCGGTGGGTCATTTTACTTGCGATGGATATTTCCGTTTGAGAGGTACATGAAAATCCTAAAAGGGAATGTACAAAATCACAACTAACTAAAGGGGTGTATAGCCGAGTGTTGTATTACAAAGGAAATAGTAGAGTTTTACATAGAGTACTTATCAGAAGTGGGTGCAATTAGAATAATGAGAAAGAAACAATCAAATGGATTTCATTATCCCAAGGTTGGAAAACTTATATTGAGTATTTGTGTGTCAACTGTAGATTGTAAAGAATGGAATGAGGCATACCCTTATGTGTTGCAAAATGTTGATAAAGTCCAGCCATACATTGAGTAAGTTGAAATTCACTTTGTAAAAATTAATTATTATATTTTTTTTAATCTCTCAATTGATTTGGTGTGTGTGTGTGTGGTGAGCACATAGACATCATAAAGCAAAGAATCCCAGTTATGCAAAGAAATAGAAGTGGATGCAATTTGAGCACTACCGAAACATTATGTATATGAAAATCCTATAAAATGCATTATGTAAATTGCATATCCTACTTCATGTAAAAATTGCATTATGCATATGAAGTAGGATCTGATTGAGAACTACCGAATTCATTCATTCATAATGCAAGTTACGCAAAGAAATAGAACTTCTAGCTTTTTTCTTTCCCCACAAAACATTAAGGTTTTCAACCTGCTCTAATAATTGTCATTCAATCAACATTTTTACAGGTGTCCTTGCCTTTACACTACCCTTAAATTGAGTAGTCTTTTTGGAGGTGTTATAGGTTCAAACTTGAGTAGTCTTTTTTATTGTTGAACAATTGATCCTTGACTATACTGAAGTGAATTTCTTTTGTATTCATGTCTTTCAATTTTTCTCTTCTATTTTTGATAAGTCTTTCTCTTCACTTTTCTTTTTCTATTGACTTCTTTGAAAGAAAGACATTTTGTATTTTGCACTTTAACTTTTTGTCCTCATTCAAACTTTGCTACTTACTTTGCTCATTTTGAAAATGCGTACTAGATATTTATTTCTTTTGTAGTTTTTCTGGGTTAAGGTAAGTAGGATTAAGAAAGAAAAGATTAATAATAGCCTCAATGGGTTAACTAGTGGTGTACTATATCGGGTAGGTTTTATGTCTCTCAGCTGAATATGGATGGCCTATATCATTTCCTAAGTTTCTAAAGCCTACCAGGTTCAACAAATTTGCTAGAAAGAAAGCTGTTAATCCTATTTATTCTTGATAGTTATCCAAAACAAGGATAACAGGATGACAGAAAATTACGTACAATGAAGAAAATGTGGAATTACTTATAACTCTCTAAAAGAAGATAATATCTAAAGTCATTGGGCTATAGGTTTTCACTGATTTTGCTCAAGGTCTCTAAGTCATACCTCTCTATTAATCTTGATTATGTGCTACGTGTAAATATTTTTCAAGAAGTAACCTTCATAAAATGCTTCAATACATAAATAATATGCAAAACTAATCATATACACTTCCATTAAGAGGTTAAAATAGTAGAATTACCAAGTTCTGAACATCCAGTTCTCATCACAATAAAGGAACTCTACCTCAAAACTCTTATTTTCTAAAAAATTTAAGAAAACTCAAAAAAATTCAAAATCTCTGTGTCTATCTACACCCCCCAACTTGAATGAAACATTCTCCCCAATGTTTAAAAAACATAGGACTCTATATGAATATGGAAAGATGTAGATGTAACAATCGAAAAATTCTTCTATTGCATGATCGAGGTATGAGTTTTTTAGGAGTATAACTTTTTATGGAATTAGAATCAGGAACTAAAACATAAATAGTTAGATTCTACTCAGAAAATAGAATCCAACTACCCAGATAATGCTGAAAAATGAAATCTGGATGAGGAAGTTATGGGACTTCAAAGTCAGAGCTATTTTGGCAATTAAAAGTAAAAAAAAAAAAAAAAAACTTAAAACTTGGGAATTGAAATTACTAAATCTAGATTCTCCTCGTCGATATGAATCCAATGTAAATTGCATCATGAATATGAAATCCTATGTGCAATAATCATATCCTACTTCATATGCATATGTTCAAGATCAGTGAGAAGTTCTATGCAATAGTATATCAAAATCCTTAGGCTAGATGGTGATGGGACCATGACCACAAGTAATAAAATATGCTAGATATGCCATCAATGGTTATTGCTTGTATGTAAAAAACCTTGATAACACAAGAGTGCAACAGAATAGCATGGTCAACTTAGTTGCCAATCATTCATTCATTTTCAGTTCAAAGGATAATAGGCCAATAGTGGCGAATAACACTTATTACAAGTTTACAAAGAATGATATGGGCCTTGGATTATACTTGTAGAACTGTGGTTGTATTCTTGTGACCGAGTGGAAGTCAATAAATATAGCTTCAATCTGGATGCCTTTGGATTGACATTGGTTGACATCGGCAAGATCAGTTATAAAAATAATTAGTTCATTTTAGCATCTTATCTAAGGGATTTTTATAATGGAGATGACCTACGTGATACTGCAATAGACTACCCTTGTGAAAACAATTCCATCAATTGAAATACTTGGTGAGAATGAGGATTATGCGCTTGATAATGGCAAGGAGAGTGCTTGGGTTGAAAATAATATATGAGGGGGCTATATGGATTGTATTAGTGAGATTAAATAATTCCAAATTAGCTCTTTTAACATTTGTTATATGGATTATATTAGTGATTGAGGAGTTATTTGAAAAATAACTTGTTTCATATATGCTTATGTTTATTAAGTACAGGATGCAAGTTTCAACAACAATTTATTTGAAACATTATCTAGTGCCACGTGATAAAATGGACTTTTAAAGTCGTTTTCTCAATACAAGTTCAAAAGTTGGACTTGGGAAGTCATTTTTAGAAAACAACTTTAAAAGTTGAACTTTGGTAGTCATTTTTTTGGAAACGAATCTAAAAGTCCATTTTCCTCCATAAAAAGGGCCTATGTCATTTCATTTTTTCCTATATTGTCAGCCCTATCCACGGTCTTCATCTCATGAGAAACATGACAGCCTCTCTACTTCATCTCTATCTCTCCCTATTCTATGACCCTTCTTGCTTTCCTTTTTAGATATTTTAAATGTTTATGACATGAAAAGCGTGGTAGGGATACTAAAATCTCTTTTTATCATGCTTTACTTTCTTATTACTAATTGTCCAATCTATTTGCATTTTCGAGATGAAATGAGCTTTGTCACTACAGATGAGGGGCTTAAGAAGTTGCTTAGATTGTCCTAATTTTGGAAAAAATCATACGAATTTATTGCAAACAACAACTACTTGTCTCTCTAATCCTCACTATTGGAGAAAAGGAGAACCATACACTTTGTGGTTCTCATCCAAAATTAGCACTTGATGAAGAGAAATGGTTCCATCAAGTTCATCGAGGAAGTTGCAACTTAAAGCTTTACCATCTCTCTCCCCATTAAAGAGTGGTGTGAGATGAATACTAAGAGACTAACTATTTATGAAATTGTTCCAGATTAGCACTTTGATTAATAAGATCTAGTCATATGTAAACATTTGATATATATATAAATATAACAAAAGAATGCATGAATGAAAGATGATTTTTTTGGAAAAATTGTCACAATTCATTGTAGATGAAGAGACGGGCTTATTACTTCTCAAACAAATCCTCCTACATCTATATGTAAATTTTGGTTCATCAAGAGGATATGTGTGTGTGTGTGTGTGTGTGTGTGTGTGTGTGTTTAGATTATTTTATAGGTTTTTAAAGTCATTCTTAAGAAAAAATTTCCGAAACCATGTTTTTAAAGTTGATAGGAGAAAAACTGACTTCAAAAAAGCATCTTTTAAAGTTGTTATGAAAAAAAGACTTCAAAAATAGTTTTTTAAGAGCATTAAAAAAAATTGACTTCAAAAACATGTTTTTACAGTCGTTCAAAAAAATGACTTCAAATATCATGTTTTTATTGTTCTAAAAAAAAAACTTTAAAAACACGTTTTTGAAGTCGTTACAAAAAAAAAAAAAAAAGAAAACAAGAACAACTTTAATAACATGTTCTTAAAGTCGTCTTTAATGTCAATTTTTTCACCACTCTAAAAGCCCCTATTTATAACACTAAAATTTTCATTCATTCTACCAGTTTCCCTTTCCATTGCTATCATCTACAGTTTCTCCACATTTTCTCACCATCAATCAGTGTTGCACCCAATCGAAGAGTCTGGAATCTTCTCCTACACACTTAAGGTACTTCCTCTCTCCCTCCCTCTCTTCTCTCTCTCCTTGTGCAGTCACCATCATGTCTCGACTAGCTGTGCACTAATTCCCACCCCCCCCCCCTCTGCCTTGCACAGCCATTGCCTACCCTGATCAATTGGCATGCATTCCCTCCCTCCATCTATCTATGCAGTTGTTGCCTACCTTCACCGACTATAAATGCATCCCCTCCCTCGCTCCCTCCATCTGCCTTGTGAGTCGTTGCCTGCCTCGATCAACTGCCATCCCAACCCTCCCTCCCCATTTCTCTCTCTCTCTCTCTACCTTGTGAGGTTGCTGGTCGACACTGAGTGGCTGTTTCCACTGTAACTACTAAGAAACCAGAAAATGTTTACATTGGAAGTATTATATAGTAACATCTAGAAAATATTTATATTGTAGGCATATCTATTCATTGTTGGGAGGACATTGGAACAATTAAATCTTTTTTTGACACAAATCTAGTCGTCACTACACATGTAAGTACTAAAAGCATTTTATATTAATTTGCTTTCATTTCCATTGATAGGTTTTAGTAATCCTATTTTCCTTGTAGTTGAGGATATATTTATGCATTATTTGAAACTAGTAGATTTTAAGAACTTGCAATCATTTCCATTGCAATGTATCTATGCTGTAACCTAATTTTGTTATAATGTTTTCCACATTGACCCTTGTGTTTCACCTTTTGGATGGGACTATTTCCATTTAGTCAGCAATTGACACTTTTGTCTTAGAAAATGTATATCTTTCTTGCTTATGATCTCCTATCATCTCGTAACAAATAATGAATAACAACATACTTAGGCTAGAAACTTCTTATTATTTCCTTTAGTGCACTTAAAATGAAATTGGTACATCCCTTTGAATAATTGTTCATCATTTGATGACTTTTTCATAGCTTATTTCTAATCTCACTTTGTTATGTCAAAGGGGATTCAAATATACCCTTTAACTAGTTCCCTTAACCATAAGGCTTTTACTTGTTGCCTTATTTATTACTATATAGGACTTATTATTTGTTTAACTTTGGGCTATACCTTTTTTTCTTTTGACTTCACTATACATATCTTCCTCTATATCTGACTTCATGTTGACACATGTTTCCTTACACTAACCCTCAAGTTGGAGTGCGCAAATCAAACACACATAACTTGTACAGAAACAACCTATCCTCTCTCTTGCCCAAACTTCATTAGCAAGTTGAAATTTTAGAATTATTAGGAGTACAAAGCACACCAAACATTGCTTTCTTCATAAGAAAATGACAATAAACTTCAGTATGGTTTTACTTTTAATGGAAACTAGATTGTGAGTGATATGAATAATAGCTTGAACCTTAAAATTTTAGCTCACTAATACCAACTTTAGCTACCATCTATAGTGATACCAACTTGCACATGATTTTAGTACATGACATTGTCTCATATTCAATTTAGCACTTAAGAGGCAATAATCTTGGAATTTTGCATCTTGGTGGCATCACGTTATTCCCAAGAAGGTTATTAAGTATATATCTTATGGGTTTCCTATCCAGGATTGGATGAACCTTGTGTGTACCCATCCAACCAACCACACTAAGTAGTCCAAACCTCTTAACTAACAAACCATGACCAGAGTTGCCCCTCATAGTTACTTCACTATTCTAAGAATAGATTCTCAAATGAGTAAATCAAGACTTTTGTAGAAACTAAGTCCCCACGCATATAACAAAGACTATATGAGGTATAGTTACAATCACTTGATGCTTATGATCTAGCAAAACACCATGCTATTTGTAACAAATGACTGCATTAAACATTAGAATCAGAATAGGGGTTTTAGAAACTGACTATTACATGGGTAATTGAATGCCTTACAAGGTTCACACATGCTTTTATTCTTTATTGTAGTTTTAGCATAAATTTTGTTTCTATGATTCTTGTAATGAAATGTGCATGGGATTTAACATACTAATTCATATCCTTATTAGAAATAGAATGTTTTCCTTCATATCTTATTGTTGGTGAGTTTTACATTTACATTCTCTTGTATTATTTATCTTGTACCCAAAAAAGCAAGTTTCTTCTGCTTTTGTATTCTCTAAATGCAGTACATGGACTATTTGATTTCATTGTTTTGAGAACAATATTGTCTTGCTTGTAGTAAAGATAGAACCTGAACAACATCAAAATGAAGAATATTAAGAATATGAAGGGCATGAACAAGAGGTCAAACTAAATAGCACTCATAAGAGAAAAGGTAGAAGGTGAACAATGATGGAAAAGGGGAATTAAAGAAGTTGTATTGTACAACATTAAAGGGCCAGAGATAGGTGAAAGTGTAACATCTTATAGCAATTTTCTTTGCTACATGGTATGAAGCATAGTGCCTAACACATTTGATGTTTGGAGATGAGTGCCATAATTAATAAAAGATTCAATATGGGAGATAATAAAGATATGTAAAAATATTATGTATTAATAATTTCTAACATATTTCATCTACTTATTTTCAAATATAGTAATGTGTTTTGTACTTTGTAGTCTACCTTTGGGGTACCTAAGCACAGGACAACACGTGCTTTGATAGGACCTAGTGAGTAATGGAGAAAATGGAAGAGTTACCTTATTCACAATTACATAGCTCCATATGTCAATGATCCATTGAGGTTATACGCAATGCTTGCCATTTATTCTTACATTATTTGCAAGGATATGTGGAATGCATTTCAAAAGGACTGAACATCTTTTGAATTTGAGGTATGTGTTAAAATGATGTTTCATTTAAGTAATTATATGTAACATCTAATTATTGAACTTCATTATGTATGTACAAATAGGGAGGTAAAGACCACAAACAGAAGAAAGGTGCATCAAACTAATATGCAGCACAACCTCTCCAAGTTAGGCTATGCCCATTTGGAAGAGCATAAAGTAAGCATTTGTGACAGTTTATTCCTTTCAAATTATACTATAATTATATACATTTCATTACTTAACTATAGTATCTTTCTTTATAGCAAAAGAAACCTGGGACAATGGCACCCATTGACTGCACCATCATCTAGACGATGGCACATTTAGTGGGTAGTAACACGCAAACATTCATAATGAAGCTACTACACTAATTGGTTCTCACATTGTAAGTGGTTCCACTTGCTACACTTGACAACCTTTAATTTACTCAATAAAATAAATGAACTTGACTATCTTTAATTTTATACAATTATATAAATTAACTAATCATGTCTAAGAAGCACCACTACAAACAATGAGATCCTATATAGGGCTATGGGTAAAAAGGACCACCCTAATCAAGTTAGTAGTATAGTGCATGATATTTCTCCTTCCAGATTCTTTCATAAACGAATACCTATAGAAGAAGATTTGGAAGCCTACAATGACTTGTGTGAGACAATAAAAACTAAAAAAGTTAACCAGCTACATGATGACGGTTTGGTGATAGTTTCTGCATCCCTTCTACTAGATGTTTGTACCACACATGTACCTCCATCACATGTTAGCTATAATTCTCCTATTGAAGAAGATTAAGAAGGACAACGTGCATCCTTCAATACAGAAATCTAGCCAAGAGGTATTCACTACACTAGAACTTTTTAATTGTCCTCCTATAGTTCTCCTATCTCAATCTCTTCAATGTATGATGAATTTATGATTTGTAGGGGGTCAATGCCTATTGGTCTTGGATACTCGTTAAAACATTGTCGCAGTTGGATCATGCTATGAGCACGAATCAAATGTTTTGCACAGGATTAGTATGCCTCCACATACTAAGTGTGTATCCATTAACATGCCTTTGATTGTGACTATCTACTTTCCATTTCCTTTACAAATGAAAATTTTTGTTCCTGTAAGGCATGCAATTGCATAGCATGTCACTTACACAAAGGAATTCATCATTCCCATAGAGTCCATGGTATATATTTTTTCACACTACCTTCCTCAATAACACTTTTTAGCTAGAGACCTCAGTAATTAAATATATCTAAGGTTAATCAGTAGTAGAGAGTGCCATCGAGGTTGCCCAGCTACCATCGCAACAATTGAAATGGTACTAGTATTTATGTTTATTTTTCATCATAAATTTGAATGTCTTCATTGATCAATATTAATTAACTCTGCAACTTTTACAACAACTATCTAAGGATCACATTGAAGTCCCACCTAACACACCTCAATCCCTAAGGTTACTCTTAGGACTCATCAATGAAAATAAGGTAATCAACCTCGTATAGATCTAGGAGGGAGTACTTACTAATGTTGTTGTTAGGTGCCACGTATGGAAGAGGACCTATTATGAGTTTTCCAATGGGATCAACTCCAGTACCCTCATATTGTCTCCTGCATAGGGTATATACATATATCTACTCTTATAATACTTGACATTACATGTTATTTTTTCATAAGAGGTAATGATTATTTCTTTTATACATCTTCTTCAATGTTGAAATGAGACTTTTTTAGTTCAAGCATATCCTATACCAATTCCTAAACCCCAGCATCATGTGTAGAGTAGCGGAACAAAGGCTGATGGAGAGGTGTGTAGATGATATGTTATTAGGATTCTTCCTGGGCTACAAGGGGCAAGGCTTAGTGATTACCTACGATAAGGATAGTAAACTTAAATTGCAATTCATATAATTGTGTATATAGGGCTCATTGGATGTTGTTTGTTTGGATGTGCATGGTAGGCAAGCGTTCTTTTTTATTCTTGTGGATCACACGCCCATCCAACCCTTGTAGAAATTATAAATAAGTAAATTTTTATGTACTATGTATAGATAAGTAATTTTTATATGTATCTAATGCATTTGAAATTTAAATTTGTAGAGCATGGTTAACATGGGCTAATCTATCAAGACTATGTATGAAAAAAAGTTAACTACTCTATTGTATAAACTAAACTTACAATATTCGACATGATATTTATTTATCTCTTTTATTCTCCTTCTTACACAATACCTTGGACAGCAATATGATTGGGAGTGCAAGACCCTAGTACTTAATGGTGTTAGTGTCTTCCAATTAAGAAAGGTAAGTCAATTTTTACAAGTCACAATCATGTACTTTTAACAATTGATGATGGATTCTAGATCAAAATAATGTGTCAACTAAATTTAAAATGTTGTATTGTAGGCTACTTTGCTATTTAAATTTCCAAATAAGAAGAGTCACTCCAAACTTAATTTAAAATGTGTATTATAGGCTACTTTGCTTTTTAATTGTGCAAACAAGAAGAGTTACTCCAAAGAAAACCTCAACGAAACACTAAGCAAATAGGCTAAGTATGTAATTAATTTCAATTGGAACAAATTGAGTAAATACATCAATGTAAATGAGCCTACATATAATAAAGAATTCTTTTTACTAATATGCATGTTTTCTTCTTCTTTTCATTATTTTAATTGAATTATATACATTTTATGAGATGAATGAGGGGAACTTGGAATGTAAATCAAGCGAATATGGATACACACGTGTTCTTCTAGTTTTCATTATCTTCATTGAAGCATGTATATTTTATCAGATGATGAATAATCAGAACTTGGAGGGTGGAAGTAAATGAAGTGAATGTGGACATTGCACTAAATGTGTTCTAGTTTCTTTAACTATCAAGTCATTTTAGGATGTGAATGTAGTGTGGAAGTAAATGTTTGTGCAAATGGGGTGGAGTGCGGTGTGGTGTGAATGCATGAAGAATTTGGATGCTTTATACCCAATTTGGAAGTTAAAGCATGTTTCTTTTTCATGTGCTTAAAGATTACAACAACAATGTAGCAAGTGGCACATTGAATGTATGTAGAGCTGCAGGTAGATTGCAATATAAGCAAAAGGGGAAAAAAAAAAAAAATCAAAGAAAACAACTTCAAAAGTGGAATATTTTTAAGTCATTTTGGAAAAAAAAAAAAAAAAAAGGACTTCAAAAGCATTCGTATTTGAAGCCATTTCAAAAAAATGACTTTAAAACAATCCATTTTTTCAAAACAACTTCAAAAGTTGATATTTTTAAAGTCCCTTTTTTTGGAGCCACTTCAAAAGTTGACATTTTTAAAGTCATTTTTCTTCAAAAGATTTCAAAAATGGGTATCTTCATAGTCATTTTTTTTAGAATGACTTTAAAAACATCAGTTTTTTTTTAGTCATTTTGAAAAAAAAAATGACCTCAAAAATGTCAACTTTTGAAGTCATTTTTGTTACCAACTTTAAATTCAATATTTTTAAAGTCATTTTCTTATTGGCTTCTTTTCTTATCATTTTTCAAGTCGGATCGATAGAAATCACTTTCAGTATTTTATACTGACTTTAAAAGCCTCATGTGTAGTGGTGTATGTATATATTGGCTGCATTCACATTGTCACATTCTGAGATTTAATTGATAATGGAATATCTTTAGTAGAAGGAATAGGTTTTTAAACTATTGGTCATTTATGTTACCATTGCTAAAGTTTGGAATTTAATGAATGCTGTGGAAGAAAATTCTCTAAGAGGAATAAAGGACTTTCATAAAAGTTTTTTAAATATTTATGGGTGTCATTTCTAGAAACTCATACATGAATACAACTCATCCACTAGTGGCATCCTATGGGTTTAAAGGCTTTTTACAAATGCCAAATGCTAAACATGAAGTCTAGGAGGATCAGAATGTTATAAGGGTACTTTTATCAAAGTTAGAGTCCTTACAAAATAGGGTGTTCTTATCAAGTTAAGGCGACAAGACTTCCCATGCATGCAAGCAAGCATTCCACCAGCTTGGGAAGTTTCTAAAAGAAGCTAAAATCACAAACATTGGATACAAATATATAAGAGCATTTTTTGAAACAAAATAAGTCAAAAGACTAGGGCAAGGTGGTGTATCCCTCCTTTGCTACTCAAGCAAAAGAGTGGACTACCAAACGAGTTAGATGAATTTCCCATGCAAGGTGGTGCATCCCTCCTTTGTTACACATTTTCACACAAAATAATTAAGGATGAAAGGTGGAATGATAAAGGAGGTGAGGAGAGAGACAATTTATGAGAAATCTATAGTTGATAATCATCCTTACTTTTGAAGCATTTAAAGGCCCAGATCTATCCTTATTTATGGATATCCTAAGCAACCGATGAGAATTAGCTCAAAAAGGATGGACAAATGAGAAAGAAGACTGTAAGGGAGACCATACAAGAACCCCATTAGTGGAGATTCTTTCAGTGGGCTACCCACCTTATTTTTAGAAGAAAAATGTCCCACTCCATGGAAGAAGACGTCCTCCACTCTTTAATTCTTATTAGCTAGAGAAAAAAATGGTGGGCTAGGAAAGAATAAAGAGGGAGACCTCAATAGAATCTAAGCCATCCACTCTAAGGACATTGATACAAGGGTTATGAATAAAATATCTACAAAACAAGATCTTTTGGATAAGGAAACTTCAAAGCAATTGCATCCACTCATCCTAAGTGAAAAAATGAAGAGGAGCCAAAGCTCAACCCCAGCCATTATCTCACATTCTACATAAGAAGCTGCACATGATCAACTAAGCACAAAAAAGAGACATCTTTTTCCTTAAAGGAAGGTCATTTGATACTAAGATAAAGATGGAAGAAACTTCCTAGGCCATGATAAGATCTTCATCCTCCCATATCCACCATCTAAGTAAGAAGTATATTCATCCAACCATTCATCCAAAACAGCCCACTAAACCTTTCCCAACTCAAGGAGATCCTATCCTATCTCCATTCCACTCTCCATTATCCCCTACATTCTTTTTTCCCATCCCTTTCCCCCTTTTTTATCCTAACTTTCATTTTTCATCCTCATCAATATCCCTCATCCAATTGCCTTCTAATTTTCCCATCTAAGCATCCACTCTTTTACTAATTGAATTCCACACCCACACCCACCTCCTTCCCCAACCCCTTGTTTCTATTTTCTTCCTTTCCTCCTTTCTCCACTTCATCTCAACTGCTCCTTTATTCTTTTTCCTTATGATCCCAGCCATTCAATCCCTAGGAATTTTACCTCAGAACTCCATAAATAGAGGTGAAGTAGAAGTAGAGCCTTCTCTTACTTTTCCGTAGAACTTAAAGCTGAACAAAGGAGAAATAGAGGAAGAGAGATCACTCTCACCATCTCCATAGAAGCTACATGTTCACATCTTTAAGAGAAGAGGTAAGAGTCTGGCCATTCCTTTGAACCATCTATTCAATTCCTTTACTTCAAGGCATCATGTGTGAGTTGGGAAGGAGACGCATCTCCAAGTGCTATAGCTCGGGCCTCCTTAAGTAAGGAACTTTATTCTTCCTTCTATTCCATACAAAGGTGAGACACCCAAGGCTCTTTTTGCTTTTGCTTCTAAGGTAGATGTTCAAACTTATTGGATGCATCCTACCTTAGTTGCTCGTCTTTTCATTCTCCCTTGAGGGTTCCACCTTGTTTGCTTCTCTTTTTCCTTTTCATCTCTCTTTGATCACATCTTAAAGGGGGACTTCCATCTCTAGTAAACACCCTCACCTTAGGTCCTTTTCCTTTTCTTGCTTCATCTTATTTCCACATGCCAAAGTGGGGCATTGAACCTTGATGGATGCACCTCATTTTAGTTTCCCTCTTTTCCTTTTATTTCACTCCTAACGCTGACCTTTACTTAGAGTCTCTAGCATAATGAAATCATTTCATTGCTCTCTCCTAAGAAGGCTACCCACTTCTTAGGGTATCTAGCCAAGGAGAAGCATAAACCTCTTTCCCTATTCCCCTTTCTTAATTTCTTTCTAAATGGTTGCATTTTTGTTTTAGGATAAGTGCTTGGTGACCTATTCTATGGATGCTTTAGTACCTATTTCCTAAGCAATTTCATTGGGTCTACTTGTGGAATACAAAGGAAAAGTGGCATGTTAGGGTGACTACCCTCTTGGCTTGTTAGCTACACTTGATGTGCCCAAACATGTAAATGGGGTCATTTAGATGATGACATTTTGGATGTAATTTAGTGTAATTTGGATTGAAGATAATTTTATAAGCTCTTATTGAGTGACACAATAAGAGACCCCTAAGTCGAAATTCAAGCCCAGGAGAAGTTATATTTGCTTTCTTTTCTTTTTTTCTTAGTTAATTTGCTTTAATTCTTTATCTTGATTCCCTAAATGAAAATGCTTTATTTAGTAACTTTCCTTGATTGATTAGCTAGGTGAAATAAGATAGCTTGAATTTTAATTGAAATTCCTTTAAGAGTCTCTAGTGGATCGACCTGTATTTGCTAAGTCTACATTATAATAAACCCATGCACTTGATGTATAATTAAAATTCACATCAATCGGATGCATTACCAAAAGCATATAATATTGTTTTAACAAATTGATTAAAATCTCACTATTGGATTACAGTTAAAGGTGTGAATCAAAAATTGAATATGTTGTTTTATAAACAAATAAATATATGACCATTACATAAAGTAGGAAACAAAAGTATGATTATTAAACTATGATATAAATGGTTAATTGACAATTAATAATGCAAACTAGTAGTCCAAATACTCATTAAGTGTCAGGTCAATGATCCAGAGTTGAGGAAATGATGATTAGCAATCTGAGTGGTTATGAACGCATTAATTCATGTTGAATTGTAGTGGAAGAAGAATCAGAAGTTGATCTCGATTCGTAGATGAAATCTTTAGATCTAGACCATGTGTTCGTGATAAGTTTTGGTAATACATGGTTATATATTAGAAATTGTTTATAAAGTGCTTGTGGATGTTTTGAATTGATGTGGTTTAGTTCAACCACTTTGGATTGCAAAACCATAGGTAGGTGGATTTAAGTGCTCTATTGGTTAGTTTTATTTTAATGTACTTATATCATTGTTTATGTTTACAATTGATTGCTATGTTTGAAAAGCTTAACATTTTATTTAATGTTGGCTATTGAAAAACCAAATATACTGAAAAGTTCTTTAAATGTTACATGCTCATCACAATGGTAGGAGGTGTAGATTGGCCCCTCCTCGAATTTGAGATACCTACCCATGAGGCATTATCTTGTGAGGTGGGTACATCATGGGAAGGCATACCACCAACTATTTACCAATTTGTCTCCCCCATGAGGAGCGATGTAGCCATGTGGTATCCACATATGAACATAGATTGGGTAGTGGACCCATATGTGAGCATACGTATAGTGAGTGACTGAGTATGTTAGAACATACTTATTATCTTCACAAATGTTACACCACATTGGCCTATATGGTTAGAGGTAGGACTCTAATGAATGTAGTTTATATGGTACCATTGATTGTTACGTTGATTGATATATTAAGTAATAACCCTTGGAGAATAGTTATTTATTTATGATTTGAAAAGCTTTAATATCTTTCAATTTTGTGAAAGTTTATGAGCATTCCTAGACTATGTTCCATTTGCCGATGGTCCCACCCTAGCAAACCTTGTCTTGTAGAAGAGAAAATATGATTCAAATGTGGGGAACAAGGGCACTACATTAGAGAATATCCCAAAATATAGTGACATACAGACTCGGGAGCTAAGAGAGACCAGGTGCTAAGAAGTCAGGTCGAGTGTTCACACTCACATCAAGCCAAGCAAAAACATCAAAAGCTATGATTGATGGTATCCTTCTTATCAAGAGAGTGCCACGTACAATTCATATGAATGACGAAGATTCATGGCAACGAAGGATACTGCAGTTTCCTATATTATATTGATTCCCCGAGTAGACTTTCTTAGGGAGGGCATAGCCAATGAAGACACCTTAAGAATCTTCCATTTCTTATCAACATGCCTTAGATGATTTGTGTGCATTACACTCTTTTATTTCATACCCATTTTCTACTTAATTGCATTGGACTACATAAGATTTGAGATTTTGTTTAGAAGCAACTACTCTTATGGGAATATTAAAAGTTTCTATATAAGGTTCCCATTTTCATTTTTAAGAAACAAATTGAAGCTGATGTAATCCTCCTAGACATAATAGATGTTTACATCATCATGGGAATGGATTGGATAGCATCAAACTAGGTAGTTATGGATTGCCGCCAAAAGAAAGTCATATTCATCCAAACAGGTGAAACAACTACCTCATATCAAGGGAGTCTATTTTTAGGAGCTTGCTTTATTTCTACTATGAAGGGGCCCTAACACATCTTTAGGGGATTTCAGTCATTTTTTATACTATTGATAAATGTTCAATTTTCTATTAAAAGTACCCAATTAGTAGTTCATGTCTTTATAACTTATAGTGTTAAATTAGGTTTTTAGCTCAAATTTTGTAACACATGCACTTCTGACATAATGATTCAAAATTTTGATATTTTGTAGGTTTAGAAGCTAATCTAGACTAAGTATATGAATCATCATAATTTTCTAAAATTTAATTAGGTTTTTTTCACTCTTTTTGCAGGAATTCAGAAGATGATCTGATGGCCTATATTACCTTTTGCAGAGTTTTTGCATGAGAGTCATCCAAGCAACTTAGCCATTAAAGCCATGAAAAAAGTAATTCGCCATACAAGCTACTCAAGCCTTGAAGCCAACAATTAAAATCATTTAAGCCACCAAAGAATGATCCATCAAAGTGAGCCATCAAGCCAAGAAAGAGTGCCACATGGATCCACACGATTGGAGCATCAATTGAAGCAACTTTACCATGTTAAAAGTGTGATTTTTAAGGAATTTTGAGAGAATTGTACAAGGTATCATGATCATGCATTAAGGGACACATCTGATAAGTCTTTAATTTTTCATTAAAGCCACCCAATTAGTACCTATGTGTTACAACTTATAGTGTTAAATTATGATTTTTAGACCAAAATTTGTAACATAAGCATTTTTTGACCTAAGAACTCAAAAGTTTAATATTTTGTAGGTCCAAAGGCTAATCCCTGGTGAGTATGTGATTAATATTATTATTTTTAAATAATTACAATGTTTTATCTTTTGTAGGAAGAGAGATGACGATCTAATGGCCAAGATCGATTGAGATGAAACATGAAGATCAAGATCAAAAGATAAAGTCAAGGCCTCAAAATCATCAATCTAGCAGGAGATAAAGGGCAAGATCATCTTATAGACCAGTCATTGATGTGATTAAAGAGCTAAAGATGGCCAAAGTGGACCGATGGAGTAAGCCATGCATTTCCACCACCTTTTGGGTGGGAACCATCAAGCCACATTAGCCATATACGCCATGAAAGAATATGGCAAGCTAAGGAATTCAAGACAAATCATATAAGCCACACAAGCCAAGGGTTAAAGCCAAGAAAATGAGCCAAGGAAGTTTCCTCAGCTAGCCATCAGGCCTAGCCAATGGAGCTTTCAAAATTAGCCATCTAAGCCATCAAGCATAGCTAAATGGATGGGTAGGATTGGAGGAGATTCAAGAGAGTTATCCATGAGTTATTTTCAAGATAATTAAGCAAAAATATATTGTGATAAGTTGCATATGGACCAATAGGATGAGAGCCTTCAAATTTTGATGTTTTTCCCACTTTTTCTTATCACTTTTCACCTCATCACCAAAGACCACCATGAGTTTGACTTTCTATTCAAGAGTCCTACCATTCCATAACTCTTCCACCTTCCTAAAATCCCTTCTTAGCCATACAACCAATCCCCACTTCCTAGAAAGATGCTCAACCAATCAATTTTCCCCATGTCAACCCACTTTCCTTCAAAAAAAAAAGACACACATATCCTTTCAAAATTAGAAATTAGCCAGCTCATGCTTGTTATCTCTCTCTTATGTCATGTTTATGACATCATCTTGCTAATTCATCTTCCACATAACCTTCCTCATTCAATACCTTATCCCTAGGGCCACTTTCCTTATGTTTTCTCCCCTTCCTAAGTTAGGAAGATATAACCCCATAGTCCATATGAATTTTCTAAGTAGAGGTGGGTGACACAACTTGAAATCAAGCTTTCCTTTAGTGTTATTTGCTGTTGGACCTTGGAATTTCTTAGATACTTTTCTTCCTTTGATTATTTATTTATTTTCTTGGTTATTTGTTCTCCAATTCAGGTCAGGAGTTTACTTGCTTTGGTTTAGCTTACATTGCTTTGCTTTCTAGTTTTGCACCCTTCTTCCCAACAAGCTTTCTCCTTTCTTCTTTACCTCAATTCCACTTGTTTTCTGTGTTATTCCCTCAAAATTTAAGATAACTCATTCTGGTAGTGACAACCAAGAGAAGAGGTAGCTTAAATCCTTGATTTCCTGACTTGAATTCTATATTTTCTACCCTCTTTTTCTCCTAGTTTTAGGTGATTTTCTCTTAGCTAGTTCATCCACATAGCCTTTGTTTTTCTCAAATTCCTTTATGGGTTTTCTTTGCATATCATTATAATTTGGAATGTAAGCTGTATATTGCAATTTTTTTGTTGTTTACATAGGATTCTATGCTTTAGAAAAGTGCACAATTTTCATATTTTGGGGACAGTTTTATGCGCATAATTTTCATGTAAATTGGATATGATTCAATAAATTCTAATGGGAATTCATGTTATGGGATGTTTCTTTCATAAATGTGATTTGGATCTACATTGTTTTGTTGCATAAAAATTATGGTTTGAATAGCTTTCTAATGCAAGATTTATTGAATGTTTTTAAGTACCAAAATCTAGAAATTGGTTTTTCCTTAACTTTGTGCTTGAAGTCCAGCCAACAAAACATCTTATTTTGCTAAATCCTTAGATACCCATTTATATTTTCATGTCATTTATTAGATCCCATAAATAGTTTGCATAGCAACTCACTGTAGGTCCATTAAATTTCACCATCTTTAAGGCTCCAAAATCATGCACAAAGACCATAAACCATGTGCAATGGTTCTAAATCCCATTCCTTTGAGATTCTTGGTTAATTTAGTTACTTAATTTAGTTTTTTTAGTAGTTAATTCATTTTTTACATTTATTTTCAGTTTAGAAATTTTATTTTATTTTCAAATTTTAGAAAGTTCCATCTTTAGGAAGTTTTAGGATTTAATAAGTGAAACTTTCTTTAATTGTAGTTTCCATTCACATGCATGTTTCTAATTTCTTATTAAAGTTAGTTAGATCTCATTAGTTATTTGTTTTTCAAGTTATATTAGTGTTACAAAGTTTCCTAATTTGG
Organism: Warburgia ugandensis; assembly: GCA_035236585.1. Taxonomy (NCBI): domain Eukaryota; kingdom Viridiplantae; phylum Streptophyta; class Magnoliopsida; order Canellales; family Canellaceae; genus Warburgia; species Warburgia ugandensis. The sequence continues at coordinate 27,745,400 of CP141132.1, read as the reverse complement.
TTTTAGAAAGTTCTAACTTTATAAGGTTTCTAATTCTAGCTTAGGAAAGTGCTAATTTAAAAAAGTTTCCATTTTAGTAATTTCCTTTGTTTATTTTTCCTAGATTAATTTATATCTCTTTGGAATTTGTTTCTTTTATTTAAATGAATGTTAGTTTAGGAATGTTCTAAATTGCATTTTATGAAAGTTTCACTTTAGCAAAGTTATTAATTAGGAAATCCATAAAATTAGAAGTTTTTAATTTAGGAAAGTTCTAATTTTAGAAAGTGCATGTCTTAGGAAAGTTTTTCATTTAGCATGTTTCTTGTTTTGGCTTAGTTTCCATTTCTTATTTTTGTCTAGTTTCCATTTCTTGATTTTTCATAGTTTTTAATCTCTTGTTTTAATTTCCATTCTTAATTTAGGTTAAATATCACTTGATGATTACAATGATCCAGTGACGATTAGTCATAGCCAACAATCTCTTGAATAAGAAATTGATTTGTTTGAGGTAATATCTTACTATAAATTCTTTGATTTTCATCTTAATTTAATTTGGATGAACATGAACTATTTGATCATGGTTGATCCAAGGTGCATCAGTAAAATTAACTATTGATTTTTTATACAAATACTAATTCTAAGAATGTGTAGCTTAGATCTGAGTATTAGATTAGGTTATAATGATTAGATCAACTAAGAAACTCAGATCTAACTTTCATCCATGCATAGAATGTAGGAATCATCAATCAGATCATATGATTAGTAAATCAAGGTACTAATCTATGACCAAAGACTAAGATCTAAGCCAATCTATCTATCCAAACCTAGATCAAATGGTGGATTTTCATAGATTTAATGATCAATGAACTACAATAATGATATGACTATTACGAATCATTGTCAAATGATCAAATCATATACAGATTATATTATTTTATGCAATCTAATGATAGTTTGATATAACAAGTTCTAACTTGGACAGTGTGTATGAAACTTTGAAAAAGCATAATAATTATTGTATAATAATTGTCTAATAATAATGAAAATAGACCAAAAAATTACCACAATCAAATAGAACTAGCAAAAATACAAAGATTTATAGCATTAGTCAATACATGTAGTGGACATATTCAATGGGTAAAATTTGTAATATAGAAAAAATCATTGAAATTTTCATAAAATGAGACTCAAATGCTTCTATTGATGAATTATTTGATTTATGAGGTGAAAACAAGTGAGTCTTTATATACACAAAAATAATGATAGCCAGTCATCAATGAAAAGTGAATGCTTATTAATTGTTCTTGAATTTCTAGTTATGATTTAGAGGTGCATAGTGCCTAAAGGCTATGACAACTATTTTATAAGAATATTTATTAAATAATAATGAGAATTAACAAATGAGAAGGAAGTTATAGATAAAATACAAAAATTTAGTGAATGAATTCAAATGATTTCTTAAGTTATTGGAAAAGATTGTAAAAAGGTCAATTTAAATATTAAATTATATTAGAGTATCTAATATTATGGTTTATTTGACTTTAGATCAAAAGTGACTAACATATATGGTGAATCAAGTAGAGAGAGAGACTGATCAAAGTGGATAAGGGGAAAGGATTATATTGTGAGAACAATGTAAGATGAAAATAACTGTAATTGATTGATACTGAATAGAGAAGGTGGTGAAAATGCAATTTTCAATGAATACGGGGAGATTAATTTTGAAAGATCAATTTTATTGGAGCAAGTTTGCCAAAATTGTAAGAGATTCTTGATAAATGATTCCATGAAATAAATCATTAGTTGAAGAAAATTTAATGATGAGAACGAGGACATGGAATATGTAATTAAAAGAATTCTAGTGGTAGCCTTTTTAGAGGACGCATTCCTCCATTACTAAGACTTTACCAATGATGCCCTTAGGAAGGCCTATGATGATTACTTTTTTTGCCTTATGAGCAACTGGGGATATAGAGAGAGAGTTAGTTACTCTAGAGTAGAGGAACCAGATAGTTCAGCAATGTTTAAATGCAAGTTCGTTGATGGAACGACACCTAGATTGAGAAACTAGGCAATGATAGTGCATTCCTTGTCAATGGCAAAAGTAGTAGATGTGGCCTTTATGTAAGCAATGGATTTCCTCATGACCAAGGCAGACAGCAGGGAGTAGGACAAGGGTAGTTCAAGTCAATCCAGTAAGGGCAAGAGGCACTTTCACACATACACAAGAGGCTATTAAAGTCGGTGTAAAGTAGTCATTATTTTGACTACCGACGTTGTAAATATTTTACAAGTCATTCAGAAAAAAAATGACTTTAAAATTTAAGGCTTAAGAAGTTGTTTAATCAAAAATGACTTCTTTAATTTAGAGAGATGAGGTACTTTTTTGCGGAAAAGGACTAAATGACTTTAAAAATGTGTACATTGAAAGTCATTTATAAATAAATGACTTTAAAAGTGATTAATAAATGACTTTGAAAGTGATTCACTTTTGAAGTCATTTGAGTTAAATGACTTTAAAAATATACCCTTTAATTGGCACAAGAGGGGATTTTACATATGAATGGACTTTTGAAGTCATTTATTCCTAAACGACTTTTATAGTCAATGACTTTTGAAGTCATTTAACCCATAAAGTCATTAAGGACTCAACGACTTCAAAAGTCCATTCTCCTGTAAAATCCCCTCTTCACACCAACTAAAGTGTATACTTTCAAAGTCTTTTACCTCAATTGACTTCAGAAGTGTATAGTTTTAAAGTCATTTAGGAGTAAATGACTTCAAAAGTCCTTTTTTGTTTATAAAATGACAAAGCTAACACATTTTTACAGTATCCTCTCTTCGTGTTCTTGTCTCATAGGTGGCATGACAGCCTTCTCCTCTATCTATGTTCTTTTTCCCTTCTTGCTTTTCATTTTGGATATTTTGATTTTTTATGGTATGATAAACATACTAAGTAAACCATAACCTCTTTGTATAACACATTGCTTTCTTGTTACCAAATATTTCAATTTGTATTTTGTAGATTAAGTGGGTTTTGTCACTATAGATGATGACATTCTGAAGTGTGTTACTTCATCATAATTCCACAAAAACCATATAATTTCATTTCCAATAGCAACAACTTCTCTCTCTAATCCTTACTATTGGAGAAAGGGAGAATATTATGATTAGTGGTTCTCGTCCAAAATTAGGGTTTGATGAAGAGAAATGCTACCATCAAGTTAGATGAGGAAGTTCCAATGTAGCTTTAAGGTGTCACCTGAATACTAGAAGACCAGATTTTGATGAAATCATTTTAGAATAGCCTTTTGATCATGATATTGTATTAATAAGATTGAATAATATGTAACATTTGATATATGTAGTAAGTGGGTGATAAATGAGGAGTTATTCCAAAAAATACTTTGATTTCCTTGTTGTGTGTGTGTGTGGGTGTGTGTGTGTGAGTGTGTAAAGAATGCATGAATCAAAGTTGTGTACAATGCATAAGAAATCGGTTTCATTGTGTATTTATGAAAGATATTGTAAACTACTAATATCAAATATATATATAGTAAAAATATATTAGTTTTCGAAGTTGTTTGTTGTAAATGACTTCAAAAGTGCTTGCCTTTAAAGTTGTTTGCTATAAACGACTTTAAAAGTAAGCACTTTTAAAGTCGTTGACAACAAAGAACTTTAAAAATCATCACTTTTAAAGTTGTTTACATCAAACAACTTTGACGTAAGCACTTTTAAAGTCATGTACAACAAACGACTTTAAATTTACAACTCTATTTTAAGAGTTATTTTAACGTCTTTTCAGTTTTCTTTTTCTGAAGTCTTCATCTATACATAAAATATAAGCTGGATTTTAATAAGTGTGGCTATTCTCAACCAAATCCCAATTATGAAATGGAACTACATTCCCATATTCATGATTTTTGAGTGTTGGTCAGTATCTCTTTGTTTGTCTCATATATATATATATATATATATATGTATGTATATACACATACATACAGATAGACATATGTACCTATTTGAAGAATTTTTACATGGTTATGGTTAAAAAGTTGTCTTTTTAAAGTTAAAGTTATTTTTAAATCTATCTATCATATTTTGCTTCTTTTTTCATTATTAATGAAAATTTTCCACATGTGTGCATGCATGTAATTTTGTTATTTTAAATGCTTATAATTTTTGTATACCTAGCGTTTGTAAAATGCTTAACCTAAATTTTCATTTCTAACAAGTCTCCACACATAGTTACTTCAATTTCTTGAGATAACGGAAAAATATGCTTGGATGACTAGGATAAGAACATCAAAAGAATATGAGGGAACAAAAAATTTCATAGAGTTCACACTTAGGGCAAGTGTTGATCGCAATCACATGTGTGTCCAAGCTCAAAATGTGGAAACTTGAAAAAAGAAATTTTAGGGGTGTTGAGAGAATACGTGTGCTTCAATGGAATCGATGAAATCTATCACCCTTAGATTTGGCATGGAGATGAAATTTCGCATAGGCCCTCGATAAGGCCTGGAACATATGATCAAGACAATGTAGGAAGTGTTGGAGACAATATAGCTATACCGGTGTTTCGAGATGCATATGATAACTTTCAGGATGACCTTGAACAATTTCATATTACAATATCAGAGGACACCGATGAGCCATTATACCATGAGTGTAAAGATTATACCAAGTTGCCTGCAGTGGTAGAACTTTACAGTGTGAGGTTTTCAAATCAAGGTTTTACATAAGTCTTGAAAGGTGAGGTCCACATGGGAGGCAAGGAAAACCCTAGCTGCACTAGCGTTAAAGTATGAGAAGATACATGCATGTCCCAATGATTGCATTTTGTATAGGAAGGACCACAAGGATAAAACTACATGCCCAACTTGTAGACAGTCAAGATGGAAGTCAAAGAAGAATTCAACTAAAATGGTTATGGATGTTCCTCTAAAGGTTCTATCGTACATCCTCTCTATTCCAAATCTCAAAAGAATGTTCCATATAATAGAAATAAAGAAGAAATTAGTATGGCATGCAAAGGACAAAGTAGCCAATAGCTTTTCATGCCATCCAACAAATAGCCCAACATGGAAGATCATAGACTTCATGCGGACTAATTTTGGTAAAGAACCTAGAAACCTACGACTTACATTATCTGCAGATGGGATTAATCCTCATGACTATATGAGCAGCAAGTATAGTTGTTGGCCAGTTATGTTAGTTTATGATAGCCTCCCACCCTTTCCATATATGAAGAGGAAGTTCATGATGTTAACTATGTTGATATTGGGTCCCAAGTAGCCAGGGAATGACATTAACATTTACTTGGCTCCCTTGATTGATGATCTTGAGACAATATGGGATGTAGGCATTGAAGCATATGACATGAAAGAGTCATTCACCCTAAAGGTTATACTGTTGTGGACAACAAGCAACTACCCTGTGTATGACAATTTGTCAGGATGCATCATTAAATGATACAATACTTGTCCAATCTGTAGTGATCAAACATGTACTGTACAACTTAAACATGGTAGGAAAAAGACATTCCTTGACCACAGAAGATGTTTTCCCAAAGACCATCCACACAGTTTTAAGAAGGGAGAATTTAATGGTAGTGTGGAGACAAGGATACTTCCAAAGATGTTAATAGGATGATAAGTATTGGAGCAGGTTGATAACATCAATGTCTTATGGGGAAAAAAGAAATCAAGTAAACATGTAGGTGGGAGCAACTATAGAAGTTATTGGAAGAAGAAATCAATATTCTTTTGGCTTGCATACTCGAAATCACTGCATCTATGCCATGTGCTTTATGTCATGCACATTGAGAAGAATGTGTGTAAAAGCTTAGCCAATACCTTGCTTGATATCCTAAGAAAAACAAAGGATGGACTTGCAGCTTGGATGGATCATGAAGATAGATCTAAAGAGGAGGTTGCATCTATAGGATTTGGGCAGCCGAGGAACATACTTGCCTAAGGAAAATTATACACTCAATAGAGAGGAGAGGAGAATGGTGTGTAAAACCCTGTCCAAGCTCAAAATCCCAGACGACTACTCTTCAAACTTCCAAAACATTGTCTCCATGGAAGATTTGAAATATTTGGGAATGAACTCCCACGATTGTCATGCATTAATGCAACAACTCCTAACTGTAGCAATATGTTCCGTGTTACCAAACCAAGTTTGGGGAGCTATTACAAAAATCTACTACTTCTTTAATGCTTTGTGTAAGAAGGTAGTAGATGTTTCAAAATTAAAAGAAATTCAAGGACATCTAATGACAACATTATGTGAGCTTGAGATAATCTTCCCACCATCCTACTTTGACATCATGGTACACTTAACAATGCACCTTATTGATGAGGACAAACTTTGTGGGCCAGTCTACTTACAATGGATGTACCCTTTTGAGAGGTATATGAAAATTTTAAAAGGGTATGTATGAAATCATAACCGGCTAAAGGGATGTATAATCAAATGTTATATTGCAGAGGAAGTAGTGTAGTTTTACATAGAGTACTTATTAGGAGTGGATGCGATTAGAATCCATAGAAAGAAACAATCAGGTGCATTTCATGATCCCAAGGTTGGCGAACTTCTATCAAGTGGTCATATATTGACTGTTGACTATAAAGAATGGGACCAGCTGCATCTTTATGTGTTGCAAAAAGTTGATGAGCTCCAACCATAAATTGAGTAAGTTGATCATGCACTTCGGTAAAAAGAAATTATTAATGGCTATAGTTTCTTTGATCAATCCATTAATTTGTGTGTGTGTGTGTGTAGTGAACACATGGATGTCCTCAAGGTAAAATGAGCATGTGTGTGTCTAGTGGTTGTAATTTGAGCATTGTTCCACTTTCAATACTTTGCTCTATTAGAAGGCAAAATGAAAGAATTCACACTTACTTGATAAATTATATAATAATCTTAATTAAAAACTACATTATATATATGAATATATAATAATCTTATATATATATATATGTATATATATAATAATCTTACTTACACCACTCATAGATTCTACTTAATTAATGTGTGTGTACACAGATTCAAGATTAGTTAGAAGTAGCGAGTAATGGTATATCTGAAACCTTGGGCTGGGTGGTGATGGTACCATGTCCAGAAGTAATAAAATATGCTAGATAGTGGCAAATGAAAGGATAACTAGGCTACATTCTTTTCCAGTTCAAAGGATAACAAGCCAATAATGGTAGATGATATTTATTATAGGGTTATAAGAGAGATAAAGGCCTTCAATTATGCCGACAGAACTATGGTTATGTTTAACTGCAATTGGGTGGAACACAACAAAGACAACATCAAAACTGATGCCCTTGGATTGATGTTGTTTGACCTCAACAAGATTGGTTATAAAAATGATCAATTTATTTTGGCATCTCAAGAAAAACTAGTGTTTTATGTCCAAGATGGATGTGATAAGAGATGGTCAACTATTTTATCTTCCTATCCAAGGGATTTTTGTAATGAGGAAAACCTAGAAGATAGTGAAATAGATTACCCTTGTATTACCAAATCAATCCCATCAATCAAAGTAGTACTTAGTGAGAATTAGGATTATGTTCATGACAATGGTGAGGAGGGTGCTTGGGTTGAAAAAAATTAATATATGGGGCTATATGGATTGTATTAGTGAGATGCAATATAATTCTAGATTTATAATTAGCTCTACGGATTGAAGTGAGATGAATACTGTGTGTGTGTGTGTGTGTGTGTGTGTAATTAAAGACTTATTTAGAAAGTGAATTCTTTTGAATATTCTTGTTCACGTGTTTATATATGTGTGTATGTACAAAGAATGCATGAATCAAAGTTGTTCACATGTTCATTGTATATTGGTTTAAGATAATGTAAAGAGCTAATAAAATATATATACATATATATATATATATATATTTGAAGTGAAAAATATATTAGTTTATAAAGTTATTTAAAGTAAACAACTTCAAAAAATGTTACTTTCAAAGTTGTTTCGTTTAAATGACTTTAAAAATATAGACTTTTAAAGTTGTTTGTAGTAAATAACTTTAGATGTCACATACTTTTAAAGACATTTGAACTAAAAGACTTTTAAAGTCATTTTGGGTAAACGACTTTAAAAGTATGTGACATAAAGTTGTTCACACTAAACTACTTTATAATTTCTACTCTGAGTTGTAGCTATCCTCAACCAAATTCCACTTTGAATTGGAAGCACATTCACAGTTTCGCAATTGATATCAATTTTTGGGTGCTGGTAATTATTATATATGCATGTTTATAAATAAATAAAAAAAATTGCATGATTATGTTGATGCAAAATTTGTCAAAACAGTACTAGTGATGCTTGATTGAAGATCAAATGCTACCCATAAATTCATAGATCCAAAATTGATATCAAATCGATAAAAAATTTCGTATCCAATAATGAAATAGATTATACCATCCTTGACTATCATGTTTAAAGCAATAACCTTGGATGCAAAGAAAAGTATGGATTTGACCACCAAGAACGATTAACCAACATTACACTAATGATAATGTAATATCTTTGATTTTTAAATAGCAATTTAAAATAATTTTGAATTATGTAAAATTAGATAATAAAAAAAGAGAGAATAATATTAAATTTTTCAATTTTTTGGAGTTCTAGAAAGTGAAAATTTTATTGATATCAAATCAAGTGTTAAAACCTCAATATTGGGATTGTACTCAAAAAAATGATTCCAACCACACTAAGTTTGCTAAAATTGGAATTATGATGAATAAAGTTTTGATTTTTCTCGAAAAGGGCAATTTGATAATTTCACTTAGTGGGCCCCACTTACAAAATTTTAACATTTGAGTACCATTCATCTCTTTTTTATTGTAATTAATGTTATATAATTTACAAAATAGTAAAAAATATTCTAATTGTAATTTTAATATTTTCACTAAAGAAACTATTACAAAACTAAACAAGCAAATAAATAGATTAAAAATGGACTTTTAGTTAAAGGGAAGGGGCCACTTTGATATTGGCACCCCTACTTGTAAGAGAATCATCTAATATATTATATATAAAAAATTCATTACTTAAGGAATGGTAGGGGCCGATTTGATACCGGCACCCCTCCCTTTAAAACTGATTTATGAATAGACCGTTCAGTCTGTTCAACATGATAGAGAGAGAGTGAAACAAGGGAAGAAGAAGAAGAGGACAAGGAAGGAGGAGAGAGAGAGAGAGAGAGAGAGAGAGAGAGAGAGAGAGAGAGACAGAGAGAGAGAGAGAGAGAGAGAGAGAGAGATTTGGTGCACCAGATTAGAAGCCTGACATGCTGGCAAGGAAGGAGAAAAAAAATATGAGGGTTAGGGTATATGTTCACTAGTGTTGGAGCTCATAAAAATTGATGACATCTTAGATTGTTGATTCAAGCTAGTCATTGTTAATGGCACATCCATTAGAACAAGAGTCGTTAGGGATTTCACAATCAAGGAATCCTCGATGTGGTTTTAGGTTGATTTACAATGCTCAATGACTATGGACCATCTGGCATTGAAATCACCTCCTCTGGCACCGTTAATGGCTGAAAAACTACAAATCAGGTGCAATTTGTTAAATCCAACTCGCGATTTGAAATTTTTGAGCTAGATCCATTTAGTCCATCCTAGATCTAGGTTTTTATTAGAATCCAACAATTGAATTCCTAATCAGTGATTTGAAATAGGCAAATACATACCTAATATGGATCAAATCTTACTAAGATTGCCAATCTAGGCTAAGAAACTGATCGAACAATCTCAACCATCTAATCAATTACTATGAAAAGAATATTTAGGGTGATTAGACATCATAGATGAGTTTTGGAACATTGAATGAGCATCATGCTGGCTCTGATTTAGTCTTGATCAGATGAACAATTGATATTGTTTGGCAACTTCTTATGATGGGTATGGCATGGGATCAAAACCACATGGTGACCTTATAGTTGTTTATAAGTTTAATAGTAATGATAAAAAATTATAGTTTCCATGTGGGCCCGAAACTTATGCTTCTTCGAAGATTGTAAAAATGACTTTCTGATTTGTTGGTCTCAATTGTAGCTAATTATTTAGTTAAGAATCCAAGCTTAGAAGTCATTTTCATCTTTTCATTGAAGATATCAAATGACTTTATTGGTAGCAATTTTGATTATTTTTTAGTTGATAATCCAAGTTGAGAAGCTCATTTCAACTTACCATTGAAGATACCAAGGTTTAGATGCTCCAACACTTAGTCACTTACAAGAACTTTGCACTTTTGTTCTAATGTTCTCTTGGAAAGCAGATTACATATCCTAGGTTGACCACTATTAAAGCATCATTTAGTGGCATGCTTAAATCATTAACTATCAATTCAAAAGATGATGGAACAAGATCAAGCTACTATCAACTCACAAGATCATGTTGAAGAAGATAAAGCTAAAGTATAGACTCCCAAAGAATTCAAAGATTCCAAACTTTCATGTCTTTTGCAGGTTAGAATTAAGCTTTCCCCATGGATACTAGGAACTCAATTTCACAAAGTATATTGGACTTGTTTTCTAGTCTGTGTGTGTTCAACAAAGGGTTTATTGATGTCTTCATATTAGATTCACCGATTAGTACATTACAAATATCAAACACAGAACCTAGCTTGAATCTCTTACAACTAATCAATTGCTAGGACAATTCAACACAGCTTTGGTTCCTAGCTCGTAACACCCCCATCATGTGAAGGGCCTCATCATTGCTTAGCAGAGAAAAGGCCATCTTCTTAGGAGTGTTTCCTTTCACTATTGCAACCATTGAAGCCTTAGGATATTCCTTTCCAAAATCCCAAAGTTTTAAATCAAGACCAGACCGTGTAACATGTATCACATACCAATTTTATAGTATAACAAAAGATACCCAATTTGGCTTAACAACTTTTACTATTCATTTGATCGTCCTTGTATTTGAAATAAGTTTCTACACTTAATTCCAATAGTAACAAGAAAACTTGATCATGGAACAAGATGTATATAAAATATTAATCATGGAAGGAAAAGGAACCTCTTACTTTCATGTCATTTATAGTACTATCAGAGAACATTAAGAAACATGATTGCTAGTGCCTTTTCTCCTTCTCCATGTGAACATAGATGATAGACGAGTTCTTGCCCAAAGATTTATTAATTGATGGTTCAAGATGTACTACTCACAAGCTCACTGTTTGAGCCTAGAGTTAAAATAAACTGATTAAACCAAGTAAACTGGGATTAAATTAACCTACAACATTAAGGCTAGGTTACAAATCCAAGACCGAATTAGCCACAAGATCAACCCCATTGGGAATCAATTTCTATAAGTGCATCAGACGCTGATCACTAAACAAATTTAATTATGTGCCAAGCTGAAAATCTAGAAAGTGCCAATGATAACGAAGAATTTTTTCATCATTCATGCAACACGACCTAAGAAGATGAGTGTTCAGATGCACACATAGCAACACTCAAACAGTGTCACATCTTTCAATTCATACAACTTTTATGAGCCAACATATTGTGTGGGACACTTGGAGGGAGACTGAGTCTCCTTTGTTTCTTCATTATATTGTCTTTATCAGGGTTTTTATATCGCATGCATAAAATGAGTTGGGTCTAATGAGTGTGTGTATGATGCTTGTATGAATGGTACATAAATTATGGTGCTTTTACATTGTGCCTTGAGCTTCAAAATTACTTAAAATTTATCATTTTCTATGATTCATGCATCATGTGAACTCCTCTTAAGTTTTATTTGTATTGTCAGTCCATATTTCAAGATTGCCCTTCATTGATAAGTTTATTTGCACGCTATGTCAGGTTTAGGTTTCATTGATTAAAGTTGTTGCATATTCAGAATAGTACTTTAGTTATTTTCTAGATTTAGTTTTAGAAAAGTATAATTTTAGAAATATATATACTTAGAATTTTTATATTTTTATTCATGTTTAATCTGATTTGCTTTCAGTTTATTTGCCACCTATGTCATGTCAATTTATTTTCTTTACATGGATTACATAGCCTTTTTTGGTGTCATTTGTTCTAATATCATTGTATTCTTGTTATGGGTAGTAACGATAAACGAGAATAATATCAAAATGAAGAATATAGGAAAATGAAGAGCAAGAACAAGAGACCAGCATTAGAACTACCCAAAAGAGAAAAGCAGAGGACAAACAACAATGGAAAAGGTTATCAAGAGAAAGTTAAAGAGAGTTGAAGAAAGTCTCCAATATAATAGTACGGGCAATAAATAGGTGAGAATGCAGCAGTTTATAGCAGCTTTATATGCTTCACAATAAGAAGCATGGTTCTTATCACATTTGAAGACTGGAGACATGTGCCATCCACAACAAAAGATTCAATATAGGAAATGGAGAAGGTATGTAAACATTAACATGTATTATATAATTTATAACATACCTTATTTCAAATATAGTAATTTGATGTGTACTTTGCAGACTGCCTTTGATGTGCCTGATTAGAAAAACTTGTTTGCTTTGCGAGGAGGTAGTGAGAAATGGAGAAAATAGAATAACTACCTTGTGTACAATTACATAGCTCCATATGTCAAAAATCTATTGAGCCTGTATGTAGTGCTTATCATTTACTCTGATGTCATTGATCAGGATGTCTGGAATGCATTTGTACAAAATCGCATGTTCGCTAAATTTGAGGTATGTGTGGAAACGATGTTTCATTTAATTAATTACATGTAACATCCAATTATAGCACTTGACTCAAGAGGAAAAAAGGTGCATGAAACTAATATGCAAAACCAGATGTCCAGGTTGAGTTACACTCATCTAAAAGAGCCCAAAGTAAGTATCTATGACAATTTATCCCTTTCAAATTAATCCTACTATAGTTATATACATTTTTTTCTCTAATTATAGTGTCTTTCTTGAGAGTAAAAGAAAGATGGGACTATGAAACCCATTAATTGCTTCATTCTCTAAAAGATGGCATATTTGGTGAGCCGTACTAGCCAAACACACTCAGATGAAGTGACTACATAAATTGCTTCTCCCATTGTAAGTGGTTTCACCTATTTAACAATTTTAGATAATTAATTAGATGACATGATCATATCTTTCTAATTAAATTTTGTAAGACAATCTTACCCAAGAAAGCACAAGTACAGGAACTCTAAGCAACACTGCTGCCAACAAAGACATCCTGTATAGGGCTATGGGCAATAATAAGGACCACCCTAGTCAAGTTAGGGGTATGGGGGGCAGTATTGTTCCTTCTAAATTCCTTAGTAAAGGAATACCTATAGCCAAAGATCAAGAGATCTATAATGATTTGGTTGAGAAAATAAAAATGAATATCTAAACAGTTGTGTGGAGGAGGTTTGATGATAGTTTCTTAATCCCCTGCACATAATTCTTGCAACACCCCTATACCTCCATCAAATGCTAGCTGCAATTCTCCAAGTAAAGAAGTTTAAGAAGGTCAACCGACACCCCTTGCAACAAAATTCCAGCTAAGGTATATATATATATATATATATATATATATACAAAACTGGAAATTTTCATTGTTCTTCTGTAATAATTCTCTATCTTAATCTCTCCATTGTATATTTGATTTGTAGGTGGTTCAATGCCTATTGGCCCTAAATTCCCATCAAAACATCATTGTAGTTAGATCATGCTATGAGCATGAATCAACCATTTAGCACGAAATTAGTATACCAGCACATACCAAGCAAGTGTCCATTACAATGGCTTTGGATGCTAATGTCTACCTACCATTCCCTTTAGAAATGAAAAATACTATAACTACTGGGTAGGCAGTTGTATATCACATCATTTCACTAAAGACATTAGTCATTCCCATAAAAGTCCACGGTATGTATCTTGCCATACTACCTTCCTCATCAATAATTTTTAGCTGGAGACTTCTATTTAATTATTTATTAACTTCATACAATTAATCATAAACAACATGCACTGTCAAGGTTACTCATGCATTGCAAAATCATTTAATGTTGCACCAATGGAACAAGTACTTATATATATATATATATATCAACATTGATTAATATTATTTTGCTAAAAAAATTTACATCTTTTACAACAGCCATCTAATGATCGTGTGGAAGTCCCACCTAACTCACCTCAATCTTTAAAGTTAATCTATAGTATCATCAAGGAATAAAGGGCAATCAACCCTTTATGAATCAAGGAGGGAGTGCTTACTAAGGATGTTGTTGAAGTGCCACTTATGGCATAAGACCTATTACAAGTTGCCTATCGTAATAACTCAAGCACCCTCACATTGTCTCTTACATGAGGTGTATGCACATATTTTTTTATAAAATATTTGACTTACATGTTATATTTTTATGGTATGGGTAATAATTATTTCTTTTATGCAGCTTCTTGAATAATGCAACTAGCCTTTTTGAGGGTGAGGGGTATTAATGATATTTTACCAAGCTTCTCCCATTGCTCTAAGGGACAGGGCTTAATGATTCCCCACAATAGCAGATAAGTTTTAATTTTCTTATTATCTTGCCAACTTATTCTATACTTAGGGATTTTCAAATTTAATTACAATTCACATGACTGTTTATATAGGGCTCATTGGATGCTATTCACTTTGGATGTACATGGTGGGCAGGCTTTCTTTTTTCATTCTTATGGATTGCACATCTGTCCCGCCCTAGTAGAAATTATAAATAAGTAAGCTTTTATACTTTTCATGTATTATATGTAGATAAATAATTTTTTATTCATTTATAATGCATTTAAATTTTAAATTTGTAGAGCATGGTATGAATGGGCTAATATGACTGAGACTATAAAACCTATAACAACCCTAAATTTTGTAAATACTATTCTAGGCATTATTATGTGAAATTATAATTTTGGAATATAATTGAAATTTTTTACCCAAAGAAAATAAATTTTTATATAGAAATAGAATTTAGAGTGGAAACATGAATATTTAGAATGTACTAAAAAAATCAAGTTAAACGACATAAAGAACACTGAAATTGGAATTTGGATAAATTTCACCCCAAAATTTTACTATTTCATATCAGGTTATGAGTTTTCAAGAATTATATATTTTAATAGAATAATAATTTGGAACTAAAACTAAAACCATTAGATATTACTTAGAAAATATAATCCAATGAGCTAAAGAGCACTAAAAACAAAGTCCGTATGAAGAAGTTATGGGACTTCAAAGTTAGGGGCAATACAATAATTAAAAGATATATAATAAAAAACTCAATGGAGGGGGCCAAATTGATATTGGCACCTCCCCCCTCAAATTGGAAACCTGACATAATGCCAAATCTAGTTCTTTCCAAAACCCAACACCGATAACCCTAAACCCTAGATCCCTTTCCTTCTGGCTTTTCGGTGACTAAGAAGAAAACCCAAATCAGGTTTCTCAGTTAAGCCAAGTTTCCTTGCTCCCTCTCTCTCATCTTTTCCCCTCTCCTTGACCAGTTGCTGTCATGCCTAACACACCCAGCTCACTAGCAACACATGAAACCCCAAAAATGTGATGAAGTAGATGTATGACACCTGAGAAAATGGAGAAAACTGGTGTCCACCTTGTTCCTTTCCTTGAATCTTCACGAGACGAGGGAGAAACCCTCAATGCCTCCATTTTCCTCTTCCTTGCATGATCTCCAACCATCACCGACGAGTTCCCTCCATTCAAACACCCCCACTTTTGCTTGGATATCCATCGGTACCCTCATCATTGTCAGGCACTGTCACTAGACCCATAAACTGCTCCCTCCATCGTCTCCTCTAACGATTTCACCCCCTCTTTACTCGTTTTGCATCTTGGAACCCTCCTTTGACTAGAGGAAGAAAACCCAGAAGAACCTTTTCGTCTTATTCTCTGATGCATCTGATTTGGGTATGAACAATTAATCTAGCGAGAACCCTCCTTCCCTCTCATGTTTTCCTCGCTCCCACTAGTCTTCCTCCTTTAGCCGATGCTGCACCTGGTGTGCAAGCCACCTCCTCTCTCTCTATCTCTCTACCGATGATGCCCAACAAGCCTCACACCAGTAAACCCACTTCCCCTTTTCTCCATCTTTGTTCCCACCTTCCATTTCCATCACTAGTGAAAGAACCTTGGCAATGGTGAATAATCCTAAGGAACAATGTGCGTAGAGGTGAAAATGACTCAGATCAGTGATTTAAGCCATTCATCACGTTACTCTTGACGTCACGGACAAAACCCCTCAAGCAATTTGATGATCAGAGCTGATCTGATGGAGATCCTGACACAGCAATATTGTACGACCATAATCAGGCAGATCCATGGCCATCCAATAGTGATTTGATGTTCTTAATGATCGGTTGGACAGGACCCAGTTTAACCCTTGACCTTCAAACCTAGATTTTGAGCAATCCAGGAGAAGTTTTGAAAATTCAAGAGTACCCTCGTGATCCTTGGGACACAAGGAACAAAATCCATCATCCCAATTTTTGATCTTGGAAGATCTGACCGCTGAAATTGCCAGACCTTTCATCGAAGGTCAGATCATCTAATTTGTGACTATCTGACTTCATTTTTCCAATCCAAATAGTCTATCATGACCATTATGAAGTGTAGATAAAGAATCTAATGAGACATTTAGAATCAAAAGCTTAATTAGAGAAGATTTCACTGATCTTGATCAATGGTCGAGATTGATCTAGGATCCAGGTATGGAAATTGATCAAGTTCTATGATCATGACCAATGTAACTTATTCAATTAGATCATTCAATTAGAACATACTAATTGATTGTTTGATTTGGAGGGTCCAAGTAAAAATGAAGATTTTACCAACATGAACGGATGACGATCAATGCTAATGTAATTGAAGAACATGTCACACGAGATAACATGTCTAAATAATAAGATGCATGTTCTAAACATGATCTTATTTCTGATTATAGATGTTATTAAACTAAAATGGTATGATTGATATTTGACATACTTTAAATTGAAATGATGAAATAATGTTAATTAAAAGAATTGCATGTTATAATTAATGCTTATGACTTGTACATCATGTATGTGAATTGTGAAATTATGTTTATAGTACATGGGTACCATGTCAGTATTGATGATGCATGAGTCTAGGTTTATAGGATGCATCCTTGGTGGGTTATCATCAATTAAGTTAGGATGTTATTCTTGTTATGAAATATGTGAACAGGCAATTTGCTTGCTATTATGATTAGTTTATATTCGGGCATGGAGGCCTAAGAGTTTTGTTTTATACAAGCATATGCCTAGGGGTGCTATGCTAGGAAAGTTATAAGGGTTTGGTCACCCGCTTCTTGAAATTTGATTATGTGATGATACCTTGCCCTATGAGAGAATAAAAGTTAGGTGAGGCAATTATGGGAAGGCCCCACTATGAAAGTCCTGTCTCCCCATATGTGCAATGACATAATATTTTCCACCGTGGTATCATTGGTGAACAGGGCAGTTATCTGAGTGCACTAATACATATCAGACTACAGCATGGTATTCCTTATATTTGATGCACTATGGTGCTTATATTATGGCATTTTGAGATGCCTTATATGATATGGCATGATGATATGCCTTATATTGTTTTCCCAGCAATGGTTGGAGGATTGTTGACCACATATAGTGAGGGGCATGAGGATGATATTGATATACCAGCAAAGGCTAGATGATTATTAACCCCACATGATGAGGGGTATGATTCTAAAACCCAATATAGTCTGGGAATGTAAATTAGATGATATTGATTATATTCATAATTTTGTATGTCTTTTAACAATTTTCATATATGTGTACGTATGCTACATGTATATGATTGAGGGCATAGTTTCATATAAGTTTCACATGGGTATATGAATGGGTAGAACTGTTATACAGAGTATGGTTCAAGGAACTATATTAGTTTATTTAGATAACAAATAATAATTAAAGATATTTGATAAATTAATGGATTACTTATAATTATGAAACATGTAGATATTGATAATTATGAAATATGTTAATAATTGATTTATCAATGAATTGTTAATGATTATGAAACATGTAGATATTTGGTTTATAAATGGATTATTGAAATGTGAAACATACAGTAAATCCAATTCAATATAATTGCTATGAAAATGAATATTCTAATTACTATAGAATAATTAATGTATCTTAAGATTTAGCATGCTTCTTAAACTCCCTACCAAGCATAGCTTGCTGAGATATTGTAAATGTTTTATGTTTATAATATCTCAGATACAGATATATAGGAGAAGATGTACATAAGAAGAGGAATCCAGCAACCATACTTCTGTGCTCAGGTATACATTTTATTAAAGCTTTTCTATTGTGTAGTTAGTCATTTGAATTGTGATACTAGACATTTAATATAATGTTATAGGGGATGTACAAGTGAACCACTGGATGGGTCCTATTTTAAGAAATGAATTTCTATCTTCTAGAAAACTATGTGTGTGTGTGTGTGTGTGTGTGTGTAGTGTGAGCATAAACGTGACATCCAAATTTTTGGAAAAATGAATTTCAAAGAAAAATATTTTTCTATTTTTGTATTTTAAAATTTAAAGGTGCACCATCTTTTGAAATAAACATGAAAAATTTTCATGAAAAACCCAGGGTGTCACACAACCACCAAAACTCACTTGAAAGATTGTCAAGGTATAGAAAATAGTTAATTACTGTATGTTTCCACTAATTAAACCTACAATATTACAAATGATATTTATGGATTCTTTTTGTTGTCCTTCTTACATAGTGCCCTAGACAACTGTTTGATTGAGAGTGTGGGTACTATGTGTTCAGATACATGATGGCCCTAATATTCAATAGTATTGTTGTCTCCCAATTAAGAACGTAAGACATTTTTAACTTTTCATAATCTTATATTTTTTCATCTTTTTTTTCATGGATCTAGCTAAATGAATGTGACCTAAATTAAATATGTTGTATTACAGGCTACTGTGCTTTCTGAGTTGGCAAACAAGAAGAGTTACTCCAAGGTAAATCTCGACAAAGTACAAAGCAAATGGTCTATGTGTTGAGTTTCAATTAGAACACTTGGAGTAACTATGTGTAAAATACATAAACAAGTATTTTTTTCATTCATTTATATGTGTTCTTTTATTTTTCTTTATTTTCTTTGGAATCTATATATATATATATCTGTATATATTTTAAGCGATGAATGAGTGGAGAGTGTGGGGGTAAATGAGTATGGATGAAGTGAATTTGGAGCTTTTGGTGATTGCATGTGTTGTGGTTACTTTTATGAAGTATTTCTAAGATAAATGTGGATGGAAAATGATGAATTTGGATGTTTTGTACCCAAAAGTGCATGTGAATGTGGATGTTGAAGTGAATGCTTATGTTGTGGTTTCTTTTATGGAGTATTTTCAAGATAGATGTGGATGGATAATGATGAATTTGAATGTTTTGTACTCAATCTGGAAGCAAATGTGTGTTTGTTTTTCATGTGTATGTAAAGATTGTAAGAAATGTGTTATATGCAACACAAGGTAGTGATATTGAATGTACACAGGAGGTGTTATATGTAACAAGTGGTAATGATAGTGAATGCATATAGGAGGAGTTATATGTAACAGGTGGTAGTGATATTGAATATACACAGGAGGTGTTATATGTATACAGGTGGTGGTGATATTGAATGTATATAGGAGGTGTTATATGCAATAGGTGGTAGTGATATTGAATGTATATGGAGGTATTATATGTATTCAAGTGGTAGTGCTATTGAATGTATACATGAGGTGTTATATGTATACAGGTGATAGTGATTGAAAAGTGAAAAATGATATAAAAAAAAGGTAGTTTTGAAGTTGTTTACCTTAAATGACTTAAAAGTTGCCTATTTTTTAAGTCATTTAGGTTAAATGACCTCAAAAGTACCAACTTCTAAATTCATTTATGAAAACGATTTCAAATGTAATGGAACTTCTTAAGTTGTTTAGACTAAATGACTAAATTTTGAAGTTGCTTAGGTATAAACTAGTTTAAAATTTGGAACTTTTGAAGTCTTTTAAAAATGTAATGTTTAGAAATTAGTTTTACATTTAAAAATGTATATGAAAGCACCGGTCATCACAGTGCTAATCTTTTGAAGTCATATATCTCTCAATGACTTGAAAATTTCCATTATTTTATCTAGTAAGTCACCGTTCACGGTCCAACTGTAATAACTACATATACATGTCCAAAAAGGATAAGTCATATACTTACATTGATCATAGTACATTACACTATTGTCTTCATCCAGATTTGCATCATCCTCAATTTGCTCTACCTCAAGTCAAATTCTTCAAAGACCTAAGATATTGTAAATAATTTACAATATCTCAACAAGCTTGTGCTTGTGTATATAGTCTCACATCTATCATACCAATTTTGAAATCCAATTCTAAACAATATTTCAAATTCATTTTTTATGTAATTCTAAAGAGTATAATGATTGGATCAAAGACAGAAATCATAGATGAAACCACATGTAAATCTCATTTTACAATTTTATGTTAAAACATTTTAGATAATATCAATGTAAAATATGCAGGACCTTAAATGTATATATTTTCAAATGATTGAATCTACATGGTAATCTCACATAAAATGTAGTATATAATGTATCACAAAATCACATGAATGCATAACTTGTAAATTATGTGAAAGATCCATCATCTAACTTGATAAATCAAATGGCATAAAATCTTCAAAATATTATAGTAATCGGTCAACAGTGAACATCGGCAATCCCAAACTGACAACATCATCACCACGTGTACATATGCACCCTGGCGAACACATTAGGTTGTTGGTCATGAGTACTTATCTAAAGACTAACATCATGCCTATCTACATGGGATCACAAAACAGAATTCTCATGGAACACTATACTCTCAACCAGCTAACTAAATCATGTCTCTAGTATCTAAAGACTAGCTACGACAGCATCCATGGCGATTGTGGATATGTCTCAAAAAAGGTGCAGTGAACGCCTCAAGAGTTCATTTCCTTATTATAGCAGTAGAGAAAAACAGGTGCCTCTTTGGGCACAAATACGTACCACCTTTAGTGGTTAGAGCCTAGGAGGCCAAACTCATACAACCTCTTAGCATAGTGCCCACCAAGTTCATTAGCCTGTATAAGCATATATCTCAATTCAAATATCATTAAATCATATATCGTATATCTCATGCAAAATCATGCATTTTCTTTACTCATCTCAAAGCATGGGATTGATGCAAATTTCAAGTATAATCATTTCTTTTAAAAACACACAACTACGTGTAAACGAATGAGTAACATCATTTTCATTTTCCATGTAAAATTATGCATCATGGTTATGAAAGTACATTTTCATAAATCACATGTCTTATTGCAAATATTGCATTCTTCTAAAGCTCAAATAATTCAACATGACAAAATATGGCTTTTATGATAGCCAAGTAGCCTTAAATTGAAAGCATGATAATCAAATGATTTGATTATTTAAAATCTAAACATTTTAGTAAACTGGATGACAGGTTCAAAATCCCAATGGCAAATAGATGTTTAAACTATCTACCTCAAACACGGTTATCCCAATCCTTAGAATGCTAAATAAGCTTAGTTCATATCAGTCAACATCGATGTCAACACATTTACATTACAATGTCATTTATCTTACTTATAATTTCTTAATTGTGACTTATTTAGTCTTTAATCACTCTTAACGTGGTGATCATGCCTTTACCACTTTCTGATCATAGGTATTCCTCTTTGTTTTTGTCATAATATCAAATCTTGGCCATTTCTTAAAGATCAAATATTTAGATCATCTAATTGTCCTCAATTTCAATTAATCTCTGACTTATAGAAAGTTTATTTCATATCTCATTGTTTAACATATTGATCTGATGGTCAGATTGAATCCTGATTGGTCAAATCTATAGTTCCAAGTCATCCCGATATCACATCTTTGAATCTAAGGTCATTAAAACAATCTAACCAGTAGATTAAGCTAAATACTAACATAAATAGTTCAATTGTTCTTATTAAGGCTTAATCTATCCTAGTCTTGCTTATTTTCTAAAATTTTTATAGTTCATTAGGCATAACTAAGATAAAATTAAATTTAACTTATTTAAACAAGACTCCATAGTAGTCTTACCTCTAATCGCTTAAGCCCATGTATGATGCTGTATCTAATATAGCCTAATTAGGTTTGATCACCTTTGATCAAAATTTCAAGAATGAGTGGCTCATATCAAGAGCTAGATTTATGGTCAAATCTAAATGGAAGCTCAAATCGGTGGTTGATCATGATGCTACATTATTGATTTGGGTTAGATCATATTAAAAGGATGGATTGGTTGCAGATCTAGCATCGAGTGGCTGATTAATGGTTGGATTGTGATGAAAAGGTCAGATCTAATTTGATTGGATCCATGGTTCAAGGATTGATGTCTTAATCCAAGGTTGATCTAAGTATATAGGTCTAATATGTTATCTAATTGATCACTTCTTGGGGACTGATCATCTTTAATCTTATAAATCTAAGAAATTTTTATAATTTCTAGGTCATGATCCATTTAAGATGTCCTTTGATCCTAATTTTATTGTATAATTAGGTCTGTGTCATCAATACAAATCCAATAGAATTTTCTGATCATGAATCGGGCTTGTATGGCCCTCTAAGTTTTAGATTTTATGTTTCAGATCTTTTAAAAGATCTAGATTAAATTTGTGGATCAAAATGTGTCAAGATGGGGTCACCGGGATGCACTTTTCTAAATACACCAATCTGTCATGGTGACTGTAATGCACTAGGCTATGTTTCAGTTCCTGGGACACAGTGGCGTCCCTATCAAATCGCGACCTCACCCACATGAGTCTTGGTCGCCTGATCAGGTCGACCAGGATGAGACGATCCGATTTAGTCCATCAGATCATTTAGGTCACCGATCATCACCTAGGATGACCCTAATTTTACTGTTTTGGTGGATTTTAGGGATTTGGGTCCCTCCAACTCATTGGATAGCTCAGATCTCCCATCTAAGCTGTCCTTGGGTGGGCACCATCTTAGATCCATTGGATCTGTTTTCACCTATGATTTGCTGGCTGGTGAGAGCAGATATGGCCTAGATTTGAGGGGCAAATGGCAGAAAAAGGAGGGAATGGAGAGAGAGAGTGGAGGGGCTTTACCTGGGCAACCAGAGGAGATCTAGTGGGGGTATTTTGGTGGGTGCAAGACTTGCTTGTGCCTATCGAAACCCTAGGTCACCGAAAATGATGGAGAAATAAGTAGCTAGAGGGAGAAGAAGAGGAAAAGAAGACGGAGTCTAGGGAGAAAAGGAGAGTGTGATGAGGGAGGGGGAAAGGGTATTTATTGTCGGTGATCTACTACCTCTTCCCCGGCGAAGGAGTCGAAGACTGTGGGGGAGGGTCTTTATCAAAAACAACACCCTCTAATTCTAACCCTTTACATTATACTATTTGTGAAATTATCAAAATGCCCTTACTTAAAAGTTATGTAACTTTCTGATCTGAATTCCTTTTTCAGTGTTCTTAGTGTCGTTGGTTTCCATTTTTTGAGTAAAATCTAATTATAAGTGTATTTTCACCAAATTTGATTTATATAAAATCTCACTTCTACGATTCAAAATTTATAAAACTTTCATCCATTTGTTCAAATCAATTTTTTAAAATAAAATAGGACTTAAAAAATCTCGTAGTTACATCATTACACCTACAAATAATTTATTCCTCTAAATTCCATAATTTACTACTCACTAAAGAGTTCAAGATATTTGTCCCTTATTTCCAATTCCGCTTCGTAGGTTTCCTCTTTGATAGAAGCATTCTCCCATAGAACTTTAACTAGTGAAGTTTCTTTACTTCGCAACTACTTGACCTTCTTATCCAGAATTTGACTTGGTTTTGTTTCCAAATTCAAGTCTGGTTGTAACTCGACTGGTTGTTTCCTCCTTGATAGAAGCATTCCTCCATAGAACTTTAACTAGTGAAGTTTCTTTAATTCATGACTGCTTAACCTTCTTAGCCAGAATGTGAACTAGTTTTGTTTCCAAAGTCAAGTCTAGTTGTGATCCGGTATATATTTTCGCAACATGGATAAGTGAAAAACATTGTGAACTTTCGATAACTATGGTGGAAAGGCTAGTCTACATGCAGTTAACCCAATTCTATCCAGAACTTGGAATGGACAGATAAATCGACGACTGAGTTTTCCCTTCATACTAAACCTCGTAACACCCTCAGTCAGAGAAATGTTCAAGAACACATGGTCTCCAACTTCAAATTCCAACTATCTTTCACCTTTCATATGAAACTCGATTCCCCAACCAAAGTTTGTGTGTCAAACATTATCTCTCTATGTCTAAATTGTTTTTTATTATGGATGTCATTGCTAGGTTCATAGTGAGTGCTTTACCTCATTACCATTTTCCTATATCAAGCTACTTCTTTTCACCTCTCGGAAGCATGTTTTCTCTTTTCTTATCCTATATCTTCACATTCTTTAATCATTTATCAAAGACATCGACCACAATCATTAGACCTCATTTATTAGGAGGTAGCATAAGTATTAGTGCAATCATTAGTTCCTCCCATTTCTCAATTTGGCAAAACAATTCAAGATCCTTATTTGTCTACCTTCCTTAACTACAACAAATTTATGATCTTCTTGCTTTAACCGTTCAAATTCCACCAAATATAAATACTTAAATCTCATGTTTCCTAGTAGTGGAATTCTTCCTTTTTTGTCCACTTAGATCAATGTCTCCATTCGATTTATTGCACATAATAGACACTGTCTCCACTTTTGGTCAAATGTTATGAATTAGATGCTTCCAAATAACATTAGACTCCTATTATAACAACATTAAATACTCAAATGTCCGTATTTCCAATGAATCCTTACAATATCTCAAGAAATCCATTAAATTTTTTATAAAACCTCCACACTACACTTCTCTACCTTATAAGCTCATTCCTTTTTCATGTTTAAATTATATGATCAATCTATCATTACAAATCAAATATCCTTAAGTAGATTATCATCAAAATCTTCTATTAACTATGTTATAGTATAATTCCTTGTAGTACCACTCGAATTCAGTCTCTTACATCCACTAACATGTTCATACTAATGTCGTGTTCCAC
This sequence comes from Warburgia ugandensis, assembly GCA_035236585.1. Lineage (NCBI taxonomy): Eukaryota > Viridiplantae > Streptophyta > Magnoliopsida > Canellales > Canellaceae > Warburgia > Warburgia ugandensis. The sequence goes on along the minus strand of CP141132.1, from coordinate 27,720,208 downwards.
TTAGTCACATAAAATCTCATTTATATACTTATTTTCTAATGTGCTTCATTATACTTGGGTTGTCATTGTAAGATAGCAATTACTTCTCAGAAAGTCCCATGTAGTTCATCCAACATTGAGCTAAGTTCTCCACAATTATTAGTTTAATAGATCTAGTATTAGTTAGGGTTATCTATTAACAATATCATCAAAATGATCCTATACTCTCATTCTTCACTTTCATAATTATATATATATATATATACACACACACATATATCTCATATAATTATTTATTTATTTTTATACCTACAAGGGTTAATAGTTTCCTTGTTTACTCTACTACTCATAACCTCTTAACCGTAAGTAGTTTAGATTTGATTTTGATAGAGTTCATATCTTCTAATGCCCAAGTATTTGTTAAATCCAATTATCCTTTTCGCCAACTTACTTATGACATATTTCTTTCTCATTTGATACCATTTCCTATACTAGTCATCTCTATAACCCATATTTAGATTACTTGCTCTTAATTATTCTAATTGTATATGACTTTTGGACATGCAAGACTGGCTGTGAAAGGATAAACCTGGGCTCTCATGCCAACTACAACGACCTGGGTCTTTATATGCATTTTTAAATGCAAAACTAATTCCTAATGCTGGATTGATCCCTATTTGAAAGTCATTTTTAAGAAAACAATGTTGTGCAGCAAAAGAATCTTTTATTTTAAATTCATTTTGAAAACCCTAAGTTTCATTTATATATATAAATAAAACCAAAATATATGCATCCCAGATCTAGTCAGACACAGCTCACAATCCAACTGTAATAACAACATATACATGTCCAAAAACAATGAGTTATATACATACATTGATCATAGTATGTTATGCTATTGTCTTCATCCAGATTTGCATCGACCTCAATTTTCTCTGCCTCAAGTCAAATTCTTCAAAGACTTAAGATATTGTAAATAATTTACAATATCTTGGCAAGCTTGCGCTTGTGTTGGTAGTCTCAATCTATTCTACCAATTTTGAAATCCAATTCTAAACAATATTTCCAATCATTTTCCATGCAATTCTAAAGAATATAATGATTAGATCAGAGACAAGAAATGTAGATGAAACAACATGTAAATCTCATTTTACAATTTTATGCTAAAACATTTCAAATAATATCAATGTAAAATATGCATGACTTTAAATATATATTTTTCAAATGATTGGATCCAGATGGTAATCTCATATAAAATGTAGTATATAATGTATCATAATATCACATGAAGGCATAACTTGTAAATTATTTGAAAGATCCAATCATCTAACTTAATAAATCAAATGGCATAAGATCTTCAAAATACTAAAGTAGTAATCAGTCAAACCACGAACGTGAGCAATCCCAAACTGACAACATCATCATCATGTGCACATATGCACCCCGACAAACACATCAACTAGTTGGTCATGAGAACTCATCTAATGACTTCATCATGCCCATCTACATGGGGTCACAAAATAGAAATCTCATCGAACACTATACTGATGACCAACTAACTGAATCGTGTGTCTCTGATATCTAAAGACTAGCCACCACAACCTCCATGATGATGGTGGATATGTCTCGAAAAGGGTGTTGTGAACACCTTCAGTGGTCATTTCTCTACCACAAATGGTGGTAGGGGAAAAAGGTGCCTCTATGGGCACGAATACCTACCACTTTTAGTGGTTAGAGGTTAGGAGGGCAAACGCGTACAACCTCTTCGCATAGTGCCCACCAGGCTCATTAGCCTGAACAAGCATATATCTCAATCCAAATATCATTAAACCATATATCATATATCTCTTGCAAAATCATTGATTTCCTTGACTCATCTCAAAGCATGGGATTGATACAAATTTCAAGTATAATCATTTCTTTTTAAAACACACAACTGAATGCAATAGAATGAGTGACATAATTTTCATTTTCCATATAAAATTAGCCATCATGGTTGTGAAAGTGCATTTTCATAAATCACATGTCTCATTGCAAATATTACATTGTTCTAAAGCTAAAATAATATAACATGACCAAATATGACTTTTTTGATATCTAAGTAACCTCAAATTGAAAGCATGGTAATCAAATGATTTGATTATTTAAAATCTAAACATTTTAGTAAAGTAGATGACATGCTCAAAATTCCAATGGCAAATAGATGTTTAAACTACCTACCTCAAACACAGTTATCCCAATACTCAAAATGCTAAATAAGCTTAGTTCGTATTAGTCAGCATCTCTGTCAACACATGTACATTACAATGTCATTTATCTTTCTTACAATTTCTTAATTGTGACTTATTTAGTCTTTAATCACTCTTAACGTGGTGATCATTCCTTAACCACTTTCTAATCATAGGTATTCCTCTTTATTTTTGTCATAATATCAAATCGTGGCCATTGCTTAAAGATCAAGGATTTAGATCATCTAATTGTCCTCAATTCCTATTAATCTCTGACTTAAAGATAGTTTATTTCATATCTCAATGTTTGATCCATTGATCTGATGATTAGGTTGAATCTTGATCAGTCAAATCTATAGTTCTAAGTCATCCTGATACCACATCTTTGAATCTAAGGTCATTAGAACTATCTAACTGGTAGATTAATCTGAATGCTAACATAAATAGTTCAATTGTTCTTATTAAGGTTTAATGTATTCTAGTCTTTTTTATTTTCTATAATTTATTAGGAATAACTTAGATAAAATGAAATTTAACTTATTTAAACAAGACTCTATAGCAGTCTTACCTCTAATCGCTCAAACCCATGTATGATGTTGTGTTTGATATGGCCTAATTAGGTTTCATCGCCTTTGATCAAAATTTCAAGAATGAACAGCTCATATCAAGTGCTAGATTTATGGTCAAATCTAAATGGAAGCTTAAATCGGTGGTTGATCATGGGTTAGTTCATCTTAAAAGGATGGATTGGTTGCAAATCTAGCATTGAGTGGCCGGTTGACAATTGGATCATGATGAAAAGGTTAGATCTAATTTTGAATGGTCAGATCCATGGTTCAAGGATTGATATCCTTAATCCAAGGTTGATCTGTATATATAGGTCTACTACATTATCTAATTGATCACTTCTTAGGGTTTGGCCATCTTTAATCTTATAGATCTAAGAAATTTTTATAATTTCTAGGTATTGATCAGTTTAAAATGCCCTTTAATCTTATTTTTTATCGTATAATTAGGTCCATGTCGTCAATATGAATCCAACAGACTTTTATGATCATGAATCGGGCTTTATGGCCCTCTAAATTTTGAATTTTGTGTTTCAAATCTTTTAAACAGTCTAGATTAATTTCTGGATCAACATGCATCAAGATGGGGCCATTGGGATGCACTTTCTAGAATGCACAAGTGCATCTTGGGGATTGTACCACACAGGACTGTGTTTTGATTCCTAAGATGTAGTGGCATCCCGATCGAACCACGACTGCAACCACATGCGTCGCACACAAGGAGATGTGCTAACAAGTGCATCTACATTGCGTGTCACTAGGGAGCATCCTATTCGCCTGATAAGGTCAACCAAGATGAGACAGTCTAATCTAGTCCATCAGATCATTCTAGTCACTGATCAACACCTAGGATGACTCTAAATTTTACTATTTTTGGGAATTTTAGGGTTATGGGGTCCCACTAACTCATCGGATGGCTCAAATCTCCCATCTAAGCTGTTTTGAGTGAGAACCATCTTAGATCCACTTATGATTTGCTGACTGGTGAGAGCAAATCCGGCATGGATCTGAGGAAAAAATGCGAAAAAAGGAGGGGAATGGAGAGAGAGTGGAGGGGCTTTACTTAGGCCGCTGGAGGAGATCTGGTGGGGTTTTTTCACTAAGTGCATGACTTGCCTGTGCCTGCTAGAACCTTAAGTCACTAGAAACCATGGAGACACAAGTGGCTGGAGGGAGAAGAAGAAGAAAAGGGAGAGGGAAAGAAGATGGAGTCTGGGGAGAAAAAGAGAGTGCGATGGGGGAGGGGGGAAAGGGTATTTATCACTGGTGATTTGCTCGCAGGCTGCGCAATCACTTTCTCCCACTAGTGAAGGAGTCAAAAATGAAGGGGGCATTGTTATCAAAAAATGGGCCCCCTATAATTCTGACCCTTTACATTATACTATTTGTGAAATTACTAAAATGCCCTTATATGTTATGTAACTTTCTCATCCGAACTCCATTTTTAGTGTTCTTAGTGTCATTGGATTCCATTTTTCAAGTAGAATTGAATTATAAGTGTATTTTCACCAAATTTGATTTCTACAAAATCTCACTTCTACTATTCAAAAATTATAAAACTTTCATCCTTCCATTCAAAATAATTTTTTAAAATAAAATAGGACTTAAAAATTCGAGTAGTTACATCATTACCCCTACAAAGAATTTATTCCTCAAAATTCCTTAATTTACTACTCACTAAAGAGTTCAGGATATTTGTCCCTTATTTCCAATTCCGCTTCCCAGGTTTCCTCTTTGATGGAAGCATTCCTCCATAGAACTTTAACTAGTGAAGTTTCTTTACTTCACGATTGCTTGACCTTCTTATCCAGAATTTGAACTAGTTTTGTTTCCAAAGTCAAATCTGGTTGTAACTCAGCTGGCACTCCCTAAAGTACATTTGCATGATCTAGTATATATTTTCACAACATGGATATGTGAAAAACATTGTGAACTTTCCATAACTGTGGTGGTCAGGCTAGCTTGTATGCAGTCAACCCAATTCTATCCAGAACTTTGAATGGATCAATAAATCTAGGACTAGATTTTCCCTTCATACCAAACCTCATAACACCCTTAGTTGGAGAAATGTTCAAGACTACATGGCCTCCTACTTTGAATTCCAACTGTCTTTCACCTTTCACATGAGACTCAATTCCTCAACTAAAATTTGTGTCTCAATCATTATCTCTCTATATCTAAAGTGTTTTTTATTATGGATGTCACGGTTAGGTTCATAGTGAGGGCTTTACCTCATTACCATTTGCCTATATCAAGCTACTTCTTTTCACCTCTCAAAAGTATGCATTCTCTTTTCTTATCCTACATCTTCACATTCTTTAATCATTAATCAAAGACATATATGACAATCGTTAGACCTCAATTATAAGGAGGTAGTATAAGTATCAGTGCAATTGTTAGTTCCTCCCATTTCTCAATTTGGCAAAGCAATTCATAACCCTTATTTGTCTACCTTCCTTAACTATGTCAAATTTATGATCTTCTTGCTTCAACCATTCAAATTCCATCAAATATGAATACTTACATCTCATGTTTCCTAATAGGAATTCTTCCTTTTTTGTCCACTTAGATCATTGTCTCCATTTGATTTATTGGACATAATAGACACTGTCTACACTCTTGGTGAAATGTTATGAATCAAATGCTTCCAAATAACATTAGACACCTCTAATAGCAACATTTAAATCCTCAAATATCTATATTTTCAATGAATCCTTGCAATATCTCAAGGAATCCATTGAATTTTTTTTATATTACCTCCACACTACACTTCTCTACCTTATAAGCTCATTCCTTCTTCACATTTAAATTATATGATCAATCAATAATTACAAATCAAATATCCTTAAGTAGATTATCATCAAAATCTTTTATTAACTGTGTTCTAGTAAAATTCCTTATAGTTCCACTCGAATTTAGCCTCTTACATCCACTAACATGTTCATACGCATGTCATGTTCCTCCTAGTCACATAAAATCTCATTTACTATAATTAATTTTTATCTACTCCATTATACTTGGGTGTCATTGTAAGATAGCAATTACTTCTCAGAAAGTCCCATGTAGTTCATCCAACATTGAGCTAAGTTCTCCATAATTATCAGTTTAATAGATCTAGTATAAGTTAGGGTTATCTATTAAAGATATCATCAAAATGATCCTATATTCTCATTCTTCACTCTCATAATTATATTGATCTCATAGAATTATTTATTTATTTTTATGCCTACAAGGGTTAATAGTTCCCTTGTTTACTCACTACTCATAACTTCTTAACCCTAATTAGTTTAGATTTGATATTGATAGGGTTTGTATCTTCCAATGGCCAAGTATTTGTTAAATCCAATTCTCCTTTTTGCCAACTTACTTATTACACATTTCTTTCTCATTTGATACCATTTCCTATGCTAGTCATCTCTATAACCTGTATTTAGACTACTTGTGTTCTTAATTAATTTCTATATAATCTCTCTTCTAAGATTAAAAATGATAAAACTTTCTTCCTTTTGTTAGTCAAATTTTTAAAATAAAATAGGAGTTAAAAATTTGGGTAGTTATACTTTTAAAGTATTTTACCTAAATGACTTTAAAATGTATAGACTTCCAATGTTGGCTCAATAAAAGTCATTTTTAATTGACTTCTTTTAGCATTTTTAACTAACTTTAAAGCTTCCTATGTAGTAATGTTTTCATCGACATCATGGTAAAGACCATCAAGCTAGCAACATCCAAGAAGGCAGTGTAGGGATGTAGATAGGAGACGTTCCACTAGGTGCAGGGGTAGGCACATCTAGAGCTAGTAGACAATGGCAGCAATGACAACCACCATCACAACAACAGCCCTTCAAATGCATTGGATGTTAGGAATTTATGTAAAGACTGTCCCACAAGAAAGCGAGTCAACCAGACTTATGTTGGGAGTAGGGCAAAGATGCCCCCCACATAGGAGTGATGAGTTTATGCCATTGCTTCAAGGCAAGTATAGGCCCCAAACTAGGTGGTGGAAGGTACTTTCTTGATTGCTGATAGGCATGTGAAGATCCTTTTAACACATGATATACTTATTCTCTCATTTCATGTGTTTTTGCACTTTATTTAGATATATTTGTATGTGTGTTAGAATTATCTAAAAGATGGCATGATTTTCCTACCTTATGAAAAAGGGATGTTTTTAGAATTATCTAAAAGATAACATGAAAAGAATTTTGAGGAAAAAATTCCTACAAGAGGAAGGAATGTAATAGTCCTCAATTTGAAGTTCCTTTCTATACATTTTTATTACATTTCAATTGGAATTAAATTATGTCAAAATTGAATTCTATGAAAGTTACTCTTTAAAAGCTCAAAATTTTAAACTTGAAGCTATCAAATTAGAAATGCATGTGTCGAGATGATTCCAATGACACAAAGACTGCTAAAATTGGAGTTCATATGGACAAGTTATGATAATTTGAATATGAGGGTATTTTAGAAAAAATAAATGTTTACTTAAAGGGAGGGGTCGTTTTGATAATAGCACCCCCTTTTAAGATAGGTGATAGTCGAAGTTGAATGTCACCCAACACCCAACACCACTAAAATAAGGAGAGAGGAAGAGGAAGAAGGAAATAGAAAGAGATAGCGTAGGAGAGCATGGTTGCCAAAAAACAGCCATTGACATGTGCGAAGAGAGAAAAGTAGTGGGAGGTGCGCACGGGGATATGTGGGTTGTCCGAGAAAATGGCAGCTCAAATTGATGATCTGAGCTAACCTTCTTGCTCATCATAGAGAAACAATATGGCTACATCTCGTTGCAAAATCAAAGGAACAATATGGCTACATCTCTTTGGAAAATCGAAGGTGGACATTGTCAAAGAAAATGATGCTCAAATCGACAATCTGAACCGTTCATCTTCATTTGCAAGAAGAGGAGAACAGAAGTCCTGAGCCCCCTTCTCAATCTAATGATGTGATGCTAAAAAACAAAGAGAGAAGGTGATGCGTGCAGGTGACTTTCCCCAAAAAATCAAGCAGTAGGTTGAACGATCTGAACTATTCATCGTGTTTCCTCGATGTTACAAAAGAGGCCCATCTTTCTATACATTGATTGGAGAAGATCCAACCATCAATAATGATTAGGCACTCGATCAGACATCAAATCATTTGATTTGCAATTGATTTAATCATGCATCATGATTTAAAATGTTCATTGTGATTCTCTTAATGTGCAGATAGAGATCTATATCAATGATCTTTGATATGGGGCATAGTTGAGGCAATTTGGCCAATTTTGATCAATGGATACAGGTATAAAATTGGATCTAATTTGATGATCCACACCATCCAAATGATTCTTTAAGATTTTTTTATCATATTTAGTAGCATATTCTTTTATCGAGGCCAATCGAGTGGATGATTGAGGTCAAATTGCTATGGGTAGCCTAGATCAAATACCTTTGAGACGATTAGTAGATGATCTAGCAATGCGAATAGTTGAATATACTTTAGATTAACTTTCACTAGATAGATTATAATCTTAACCATTTAATTTTATTGATTTGGCTATAATTAGCTAAAATTGTGCATGATTTGCATATACACGTGCCTGAATTATCAATTAATTGATAAATTACATGGAATTAACCTGATATAAGTATGCTAACCTTGGAATATATTATGATATGATTAAGAAATGAATCTAATATTTATTGGTGGACCCAATTCTGCATGATCTAGATTATCAGCCAACTGAGACGGGCCTCAACTTGAGATCTCATGGTTGTGAACCATTGGATCACATTGAAACACAATAAAATAAGATATGAAAATATAATATTTGCTTTATAACTAATAATCCAACTTAGATAGATAACTTGGATTCTAAGCTAGACTTAGATGTGATGTGTATCCTCGTAGTGGGACTAAGGAGGATTGATCTAGAGTGGAGTTAGATTATGATTTGAAAGTACACGAGTGGTTCTTTGTCGGAGGTATGTGATGACATTTAATATTGGGATAATTTTTATAAAAAGACATGGATTAAAATTGTACTAGTTCTATATTTATCAATAAATGTGGGGCATGCTTATTGTTGCATTATGACCTCTTTAAGATTATTATTCAACATGTATGCCTTTCATATATGCATGATTACCTTAATTTTCATGTTTTTATGAATGCATGATTTGTATTATATGTTGAGATAATTGGATGGTCTATTTTATCCCATATGTTTATTCGTGGACCCACTAAGGAGGCTTGGTTGTTGATCCTTAAGAGACTAACCTCATGGTAGGCGCAGTGCTCTAAGATGGCAAGTTATAAGTGCTCCTATATTCTATGGATCATATATTTCTCTTCATCTCTTGATGATGAGATATTGTGTGATTTGTTTGATTTTGTGAATTTTTTATAGGTGTTTCTTTAGAGTGGTTGCTATGCTAGGAGGGATGTAGGGTTGGCTAACGACCCTCTAACTTTGTGAGATGATAGACACCCACCCCATAGATGGGCAAACCCTGTAGAGAGTCTACACTATGCGTCTGATCCTCCTCCATATAGGACAGACATTTAGTCTCTCGATCTGGTGTAAGGGGGGGCAATAGTTGGTAAACTTGGGAGCAAGTTATCGCTGCAATATGGTGGTCCATATGGTTTGTTTTGTGTTTTCATATAGTGTACTGAGTGCACCAAGATAGACAAGTCTCTATGTACCCATGGTGTGACGATGCCTGGAGGAGTGGTAGGAGTACTCATGACTGGAAATCAAGTGTATGGGACATTATTAGAACCTATGCATAAGGGTGATCTTGTTGATGACGTGCATATTCATTGAGATATTCCTTGAGATTTTGAAATACCATCATATGTTATTTTTGACACTCTTGGGACTCGTGTGTGAGGGTGCCCTTGTTGATGGCATGCATATGGATAGAGATATTCTTCAAGCTTTTCACACACTACACCAATGTGATTCTGGACACTCTTGGGACCCATGTGTGAGGGTGCCCTTATTGATGACATGCATATTCATAGATATATTCTTCTAGCTTTTTACACTCTGCACCAATGTGGTTTTGGCATATATATATAAGCCTTAAAAGCTCAGTTGATTTGGTACATTTTCAGTGACTTAGGTAGGATGAGTTGCATCGATTTGATATTGGCATTTTGAGAAGCTTGAGAGGCTCTATATATTCAACATGTTTTCGAAAACATGTAGGTGGCGTGGATGCATTGCCATATTTTCAACAGTTTTATGAACTTTGATGCATTGGTTATTGCATGTTGATTTGGTTGGTTTTGTATACTATTGATGCTCTACTTTATCACTATTACTCTCATTATTGAGATCATATTAGAGATGATTTCTATCAAAAAGTTGTTTTTTCATACCCTAAGACTTGATACTTAAACTGTCATTATACATATATTAAATGTTCATGAATTTATTATTTTTTTCATCACCTACATAGGCATAGCTTGCTAAGGCATTATGATGTTCTACAATGTCTCAAATACAAATAGGGGCAACAGGTAAGGCAAGCAAACTAAGAGTAAGTGAGGGCATTGAAGACCTTCAATGGTGTACAAAGGAGATTTTAGCGACTTACGTGGTTTGTTAAAACTTTGTCTTTAGATATTGTTTATGGACTGTATATATAATTATTTACATTTTTATGACAACTATGTATGGATATCATTATATTGAATGAGTTAGCTATGTATGGACAGACCTTGGTCTACTTCATTGTTTTTTTTATTTATTTGTCTTTCATCGATGATGTATATATTTTGGTCGAAACCTTTGAATGATCAATATTGATGGTTATGGAGATTGAGTCTTATAGTTATGTATTTATGAGTTATTGTGTTTATTAAGTACTTGTCGCATTACATGTGTTAAATGGGTTGGTCCAAAATATAGAGGAGATGCTAAAATTTTAGTAGAAATGGGACAATTATTTTGCCATTAAATCCATGATTTTATGGGTCACATGACTCCTAGGATTTTGAAATGAGTGTTTTTCATTTGAAATGTTTGTTGTCAGTCGACTTTAAAAATGAAAATTTTAATTAGGGATCTCAAGTTTTGAAAAAAAAATTGTTTATATGATGTGTAAAACCCATGGTGTCATATTATCCCAATATCATACTTACAGCTATATTAACATCTCTTCCCCAATTTATTTCCTAAATTAATATCTCTACCATAGGTAACTTTGTAAGAGAAAATTATATCATTTCTACCAAGTAACTTAATAGATATAATATGTCCTATATAATCTAACAAATATCTATCAGAATGATAGGTAGCTATATTCTTTGAATCTTTCTTTGGCTCCAATTATTTAATATTGTAATTGTCACCAAGAGGTTTATTCCTTTGAAATCAATAAAATACCTTTTTACACAAAAGAAACACAAGATGTGATTAAACTTCTAGATGGGTGTTACATTATACCGCACAATAGTACAATTGGGAACCATAGTGTGAATGATTCAAACCATTTATCATTTTTTTCCTTTTTTTTTAGAATAACAATTGAGTCCAAAACCATTTACTTGATGGAGTTTAGTATGGATAATTCACAAATAAAAATTTCCCTCTATAAGATAATTATAGTCTTTTTATTTATAGATAAACAGTTTTATTGTTGAATAGACAACCGTTGCCAATTGATTTTCTAAACATCCCATTGAAGGGCAAAAACCTTATAGGCTTACAATACTTAGAAGAGTTACTTTTGGTGTATATCTCATCCAAAGCATGATAGGACATTCACTATTTGTTTAATTAAAATGAATGAGGACCACTGGTGCTTTTGCCGCTACTATTTGATGAAGTGAGAATATGTGGATCCATTGTATAAGACCTGAAAATTTGTTATTCCAAGAAGAAAAGAAAGATAGTGATAAAGATGAGGAAGTGCAAGCAGCGGCTTGGATCAAGATGACTATTTCCTGTCTTGTATATCTTCTGCCAAACTATTGAATTACCAATTGACCTAAAGCTTAAGCTAGTAAGAAGTGGCAAACAATATTTATATGTCTAACACACTTCTTCATGTGAAAGGCTTCTTTTTGAGATCTTGCACTTGGAAACAAGCACAAACTCATCTACCTTGAGTTGGAAAATAATATGGTATCTAAGGATTCAAACTTCCAACTTTTTGGTCAAGTAAGCTTTAATACCATTTTGGATTAAACTAAAAACTTAAGTTGATAAGAAGTGGGCCAACAATATTTATATATCTAGCACAAACCGTTAGCCCAATTGCAAGGTGAATGGAAGTATCCATCCTTATCATGTCATACTTCTCGTACTGTTACTTGCAATAGGAATAACAGATCAACACAAACTATCCATAGATAGTAATTTTATCACCTACAAGCAATAGCCTTAAAAGGCTAAAACATATATCAAACTCTCAAACAACTATAAGATTAAAAAAAAAGGGGCAAAAGGGCAGCCCCGGTACTTGAAGCTCCCACCTATGCAGGGTCCGGAGAAGGGGCGGACCACAAGGGCCTAAAATACATAGCCTTATACTTGTTCCAAAATAGTTTAGCCTATGTTTAGACATGGCAAAACTGATCGAAGGATCAAATCTGATCAGATTCGTACCAATCTGAATCTAAATGGATTAGATACATTACATCTTTAAACGGGTTTGAAAATTCCAATCCATATTCGACCTACATCTAGATAACAAATTTGTGGATAATTTGCAATAATAAAATTAATATATAAAAAATAAAATTAAATCTGCTTTTGAATTCTTCTAGTGAATTTTGCGGCTAATTCGTAAAATAAATTGTCATGATTATTGAAACGAAAATGGGGATAGTAGTGAAATAATAGTCAATAGCATTACATTCTCTTCTTTAAGTTTGACTTTTTCAAGTTGGCCTTTTAAATGAATATTTGTGAATAAATTGATGAGACCAAGGATTTAATGGATCAGATCGTTTCTATTATTTTTTAAACGGATCGCATTTCTTGAATCCAAATTCGAAATTTTAAATGTATATCCTCGGTTTTAATTCGTTTTGACGCCTGTCCTCATTTTTATATTGTTGCTAAAAATGCACACTGAAAGGCCAATATCCGTGTATATTGCAATATCTAATATTCGGAGGCCGTAACTTGAGCAATCCGGGTCTTGGTTCAGAACAGGACATGTCTTATAGTGTTCTCAACAGTTCCACAATAATTGGTAGGAGTTCTTTGTTACACTCACCGACCAATACACCTATATGCACTTTGTAAGGTCGGGCAACTACAATTCATCTAAGTCGCGTGATTCTTCTTAGCATTATCTGACAGAAAAAAAAAACCCTAAACTGAATCACGATGAGTTTTTGAACAGCAGCAGAAAAAGATAGAACTTTAGAAGCTATGGACGAAGAAATCATATATCTACACGTGCGAGAGAAAGAATTCAGAAACCACACAAAGGTTGTCCAAAGAAATTCACTTTTCAACCCGGTAAGACTACATAGAGTAGATAAATGAGTACAGACTTCTTTTTTATGCACCGTAAAATCTTTTTTTAGATCTAATCCGGTTAGTACAAAATACTAAAAATAATTAACCTACAAGAAATCGATGTATTTTGGACTATCTTGACCATTTGTTTTAAGTATTTTGAAATTTTAATAAAAATGGATGGCTGTTGACTTAAAAGAAAACTAAAAACATATAGTAGGTATCAAATCAGATGTCTACCTTATTCAAGTCATTCCTAGCATGTATAGAAAAAAAGTTTTAATTTGACATGTACTTCTTCCCCTCTCTTGAACGTGTATACAAGTCTAGTTTTGTAGTCAACTTCAACCAAAAGATCATGGGTTTCATAATTACTCTCTTCTTAGTTACGTCCTTCATAAAGTAATTTTAAAATTGAGAAACGCTATGGCAGAGCCCGACCACAAAGGAAGTTTCTGTTTAGCTTGCTACTTGTGTAAGAAGGGGCCCATATTTGGATGATTGGGCCTGTTAATCTGATTGATCTGCTTCTGGATGTTTAGTATTCCAAAATTTCACATATTGTGTTATTTTATGTAAAGATGCCCAAAACCAAAAATATATAAAGAGCTTAACACCAACAATAGCGTGAAATGATGGTTAACAGTATAGTATCGGAAAACAAAAGGATAATTAAATCCTTAACTGTACTTGTCACTAATTAATATGTGAACTCAGTGTATGTTATAGTACTCATTCCGTAATGATAGTTAACTATATTAGCATTTGATGAATTATACATGAAATTCACTTTTCATTTCAAAAATCCAGCTTATTGATAAGATGCAACGATTTTTTAAATTATCTAGAGTCGATGACTTGCCATAGCTAAAATTCCTTCTACCGGAGCGGCCCAAGAGTCTCTTACCTAGGTGACCAAGATTTAAGGATGTGCAAAAATTTCAGTCATTCAGTCATGTTGTATCTGTAGTTTAAAATGTTTGATATGCTGGACCATCGTCTTCCAACCCATCGTTGGTCCTAGTTAATATAAAGTATAATATTTAGGAATTAGGACTCTAAATGGGAAATTAAGATTGTTGACTTGATAGAACATTGGTGAAATAACTCAGATGGTGGTCCATGTCTCGGAGCCATATGTTCGTGTCGGACACTGAAAGTTTGAAGTACTCTACAAAGACCCAATATCTTTCTCTTTCTCTAGGTAGCTTACAAAGATCAACGGTTTAGTTTCTCCTAACTCAATCCTGATTAATTAATGGAGCCAGGCCAGGTCAACACCACCTGATTGGCGGAGAATGACAAGATCAAGAGACCCACACCCACATGCCGCCATGGCAGTCACAGAGGTTCATCATGTAAAAATCATGAGGGTGAAAGTTTTAGTAAGCTTTTCCCTCCCTACAATTGTCCTTTTAACTTGGTCAATGGCTCAGAGCAAACTTATTCATAGTTTGAAATGTTAAACGCATATGACTCAACTGCCATGGATTCCCTGTTAAAGAGGTGCCTGCAACACGCGCATGGAGCTGACATACATACCTAGAGTGCAGAGACAGAAACAATTGAGTCTGCAGGTGAAGTCTGAGAGAGAGAGAGAGAGAGAGAGAGAGAGAGAGAGAGAGAGAGAGTCACTTATGTACACTGAAGCCACGGATATACAAGAACTAATGGCATTTAATGGGGATTGGAAACTGGGAAAAAACAAAAAAAAAAAGCCTCGTCCCTTTTGTTGTCCCATGACCACTTTACAGCTATCTCTTGGAGAAATAAGGCTTTAATCGCCTCCAAGGGCGCCATTTCTTGTCAAATTTCTCTCACCTTGTTTGCCACTTTTTTCTCTTTGGCTTTTGGGCATGTAAATATGTATTAAATTGGGTCTCTTTTGATGCGTGGAGAGCAGTGGACTGAGTCAAACCCAAGCACTCTAAAGGAGACTTAGCATCATATTATTCCACAATAATTGAATGGGTCAAGCATATATATTTCGTTGAAAAACAACACCAAGATGTTAGAAAAAGCAGAACCAAAACCTATCCCCACAAAATCCCAAGATTCAAATCCTCGACTGGCAGACGGACAGGATGAGTAGACAGCAATTTCAGCGCTTTTCTCTTGGTCGTCTCTGGCGGGTCTCCTGTTATTCTTGGATACCATCCAGCTTTGCATTGTCTTGGAGGGTTTAAAGGTTGTGCTAGCTGGACTCCAAAAAGTGGCATTACCACCATAAAGCAAGGGAAAATATTTTCCATAAGATCTAGCGTGCTCAACATTCTAAAGCAAAAGCTTCTTCTTCCATCTTCCCAATATATGATATCGGCCGGTTGCTGACACCCATGAATCCAACGTATAGGCTTTTGTATTTCCATTTTCAAAATAGACTCAGACCCAACAATCCCTCACATACTTCACCCTACGCTTGTTTTGTTTTTTTCCTATTTAGCCTACTGTAATAGAAAATATAATAATGAGCACAGTAGCTAGAACACCAATGATCCTGCAGGACAGTACATTTGACTTGTTCTGACCAAAATGCCCTTCAGCTGCACGGAAATAGATGGGCTATTGAATATGCATACAGCTATTTACTGCACTGTTTTCATTTCCTTAAAAGAAAGGAAATAAAGAAGCAACGCCGCGTCAGGCCCCTACGTTACGCAAGTATATATAGCACAATACCAAACTTCCAAGTTTCAAGATCACAAGTGGGATCACGACCGTCAAACGATGATGGGTCTACAGAAAATTCAAACCTTAAAGGGCCCACAAAAGCTGTAATTCCATAAAAGGATTAGTTTAAAGGAGTTGGTCTTATCGGATTAAAATAAGATTTTGAGGTGGCAATGATTATGTTTAATTAGTTAGAAAAGAAGGGGTTGGAAAGCAGATGCACTGGGCGTTGTGTGGGTCGGCTTGTGATATCAACGTAAGTGGAGGGTGGTGGCAACTTTCGTTTAGTCTTCTCTCTCCATCTCTGAGGGGGCTCTTTGTACGAGGTCAAAGTTAGCAAGATCTAAATAAGCCAAACCCCAGTGGCCGACAGCTTATTCCACGCTTCACATGCAAATAAACCCATGAATTTCCTTATTCATCATCCCATCCCCTTCTTATATAGACTTTCAACGAGAGAAATCGAGAATCCCATACGTACATCCTAACGCATCAATCAGTAACAGAACATGCCATCTGATATGAGAAAGAAACTCTTTAATGCAACTTGAGAGAGAGAGAGAGAGTTGTAATACGAAGTGTTTGTTGTATTTAAATATGAAAGAAAGTGCCAGCCATCTTCGCTTCCTCTTCTTCCGGTTACAAATTGCTTTCGATAGATTCAAGAGCAAGAAGCCTCGAAATGCAGAGATGGAAAGCAATTTGTTTCTAGGAATTTATAACATTATATAAATATATGTACGTGGAAGGGAGAAACGCCATAATAACATGGGCGGAAGAACAGAGTTTTAAGAAATGGATTTCACTCTCTATCTTTCTAACTCATGGGCTGCTGCCGATTATATCGACAAAGACGCGATTCAGTGAGGGGAATCGCAGTTGCTGATGATCAGACCTGGTTTTCTTGAACAGAGGAGATTCCGGAGGCGAAGAAGAAGCCGCAGATGCCCAGGAATCATTTGAGCTGCTGTCTTGGTAGCTGAAAGTCGAATCCAGAATACCGTTTGGGCTACCAGGACCAAATGGGTAATTGCGTTTGTGTCCCCCACTAGTTAATCCATGGATCAGTTGAAGGCAATTTTCTACTTTCTCCTGTTAACACCAAAGACCCGGGTTAAATAAATAACAATTCATTTATTTCTTTTCTTCAAAGGTTAACAAAGCTGGGAAATTAGAGAAGAAATTTGTTGATATTGAATAAAACTAATCTTACCTTGCTGATTCTGAGAACACCCAATAGCTGGTTTCCATAGTCGAGAGGATTACAGGGCTCCAGCTGATTGATCACGTGCAGCATTGTTGCAGCGGCAAACACGGATGGACGATAGAACACAAATCTTGAATCTGGAAAAGGGCAAAGAAACAATGAAAACCTTATCTTACACGTAGATCATTGGATGTATCAATATGTATTCTAGGCGTTCCCCATTCATGGAAAGCATTTCAACATTGTTAAATGATGTTTCAGAGAAACTTAAGCGTTGTTTTATCTGGGATTTCCCCAGAGTTGCAGATAGCTGAATGCAACTTCATGTAATTCTAATCTATAGACCATAGATGGTTTTGACATTGTTAAACGATGATTAGCAGAACTTCATGCTTTATTTCATCGGGTATTCATCTTAGAATGCAGATTATTGGATAGTCCTGGATGTAATTCTGGTCCCCAATGAATGAATGATTAATCTTAAGCAAGATAAGAATTTGACATTGTTAAACGGATGCTTCCATCAGGGTTTCCTGCCTCCAAATCAACCAAAGAGGAAAGCCCTATTTTTCCCCATTTTAATTATGCATTGACATCTTTAGCCACAGAGAGAGAGAGAGAGAGAGAGAGAGAGAGAGAGAGAGAGAGAGAGAGAGAGAGAGAGAGAGACCAGCAATGACAGAGAGAATAAGACGCTCGCAGCTCCTAAGAAAATCCCAATGACGACGGGTCTTCAATCCAAGCCTTCTAATAATATGATCGATGAAGGAAAGAGGAGTAACAGGATTCATCTTCCAGTTGAGAGTCGACAATACCAGGAGTTCCATTCGCTGAACCGTTTTCGCCTCAAATACATATCGTGTTTCCTCAACCTGAAAAACCCATCACATTTCAAGCCCTAACCAAACAGATAATCACAAAGGAAACAGAAAAGTGTATGATGTTCTCTTTCTTCACTTACTTGCAAATCTAAGAGAAGTGGGACTTGTGTCTCTTCCACCTTAGCTGCAAGAGAGAGACAAGCCACAGCAGCAAGCTGTGTCATCCATGGCTTATCTCTCTGAAAATGAAGACTTGCGAGAAATCGATCGAGATAGTTGACGGAAAGAACAGCAGTGAGAACAGAGAAAGCATAATGGGCATTAACTCTAAGCATCCACTCAACGGCTTGTTTTCTGGCAGCAGCCAAACATGGATCAGAATCCATATAGTTTGGGATATGGGTGTCCTGTTCTTTGTTGGAGAGAGATTGAAGATCATCATCTTCCCAGAAAAGATCTTGTTCTAATAGGAAACATAGGGTTCCATTGTTGCCGTTCTCACTCTCTGCTAGTTCTTCTTCCTCTTCCTCTTCCTCTTCCTCTTCCTCTTCCTCTTCCTCTTCATGTTCTGTTTCTTCTTCTTCCCAATGCTCTTCTTCGCAGTAGAGAGCATCAACGACGAAGAGATTGATGGGTTGGTGTTGTTGGTTTTGGGCCATCTTCTTGCGAGAAGAAGAGATTGTGGGTTTTGTTCATGGTCCAAAGGAGATGCAAGAGATGCTTAACCTCATAGGCAGAGGCATCATCCCTACCCTCTCACAGACTCTCTCTCTCTCTCTCTTGTTTCTCGCTCTCCAGAGAGTCCATGCAAGCGCACAAGCGTGGGTTTTTATTTAACAATATATAATTTTTTCTTTTATTTCTTATTTGTTGCAGCCCACTTTATCTGACGGGCCCACGTCCAACCATCTGATTTCCCAGCATTTGGATATCATGTATCCCAAAAATAATGATAATCGAGCGACTCTTACCATTGAAAAATCGACACTTATTCTCATTACCTGTCGACCATTTTTGATGCGAATGTTTCTAACAATCTATTTCCACTGATCAAAAAGTAAGCACTTTCAAATCTAGAATCAGATAAGATGAACAGATCCCATCAACCGAAAATGTTGCCCATCATGTAAAATGTTTGGTGTCATTCGCTAACCTGCATATGGTCGCGCGACACGGTAGGAATCAGCCTCGTACTGCGTCAGCGGGCAGGAAGGTAAAGGGCACACACTGCAAGACGGACCCTGACAATAACCTCCTTCAATATATATGCATGATTTTCTTTCTCTTTATCGGGAATTTCTGAGCAGAAATTTGGAGCTAAAAATGTAGTATCCTGCTTTTGTATGTTATATCTATTAATACCACTTGTATCTGTACGCATGGGTGCTGCCTAGTAGTGTTTGGTTTGTCTAGTAGCTCGACCGTAACGGGTTCGCCTCCAGCAGGTACTACATATATTTCTCGGGTTCACGTCCTCCTACTGAATAGGCAGGCTATATATACTCCCGGTTGACAAAATCTTCCATATCTAATAGCGGAAAAGTAAGATTATAGCCATCCAATTGCACGTTCTCATAGTTTTTTACGCGGATTGCTAACACACATGCTTTTGATTCGTTAGAAAAATAGGATGAGAACGCCACGTGAACGTAGTATTATTCATCAAGCAGACACAAGGCCAGCAATGAATAATGGTATAGGTGTACAAGAACAGGTTGTAAGATCCATCAGCTAATAAGAATCCATTATATGATCTGAGAGGAGAGTGGTACACTTATGAAGCATAAAATCCCACCATTTTAAACGTAGATGAGCTTGTACGATTGATGATACAAACTGTTCACCAAGAGTCTTCTCCTTATGATGTTATTTATCAGAGAAATGCTATCTGGAGTTTCGGACAGTTTTTTTAAAGCGAATTAGCTAAGCCCCACTTTTAGATGGTCTAACCTGTTTAACTTGTTTGAAAAAAATAATTTAATATAGTAATCAGAGATCTTTTGAAAGAAATACTAATGGTGTTACTTGGAAATGCTTTGGGAATTAGGTGCTTGATAGGAAAAAGGCAAAAGAAGTTGTTGGGGCCATAGAAGAGTCGCTAAGTAAAATAATCTCTTAATCCTCCGAAAGAATTATTTATCGAGCAGTACCGGCTGAAATTTAAAGCTACTATGGTTACTTCTCGGAGAACATTTTTCTACTTCAGGAATTCTGGTACATTGACTCTATGAGCGTGCAACTCCACCACTTTTGCATAGTGGGCCTCTCTGTACTATTTATTTGTGCCATTCATTGAACTCTTAGACATCAAAAGTTATACCAAAAGAAAGCGATAAGTCATAAGCTTGTGGGCCTCTCTGTACTATTTACTATGGTTACTTCACGAGTTTAGCAAAGATGAAATTCTAACCCTGTAACAAAGTCGAGTTCAAGAAATAATATTTTGATTAGTTGAATGTAAACAGATGCTTACAAAGAGCTTTTTACCTTCCACGTCTACCAACAACCAAAGGACCATTTCTTGGCTACTAGATGTGCTCTTTAGGCATGACTCTTTCATTAATAGATATCCACGGTTTGGAGAGTCGGATAAACGATAGGGATCAATGATATGGGGCTCACTATGCAAAAGTGGAGTTGCGAGCTCTTGAGGTTTTGTCACGTCCTATTCCAGCATTTCTCTTTCTACTTTGCGCTTTCCCTGAGCTACTCTAGCATTTGTCTTAGGTGATTTTTTATTCTATACTCTAGCATTTGTCTTAGGTGATTTTTTATTCTATGTTTCTAACAGCCAATTTATGCAAATTAAAAGGCGATTATCATATTAATGATGTTTTCTCCTAAAACGGTTTATCTTTGGGTCTGCGGTGATCTGTTAGCGAGAAACAGATATCGGGTCCCCTTTGAATATATGATCAAAACCAGTCATTTCCGGGCTTGAAGTACTATCAAGCAATATCTACGCTGGAATAACCATTTTGACTACTGCTGTTGGGACGACCACAAATTTGGGCAACAAGAAAAACAAGAGACAGAGTTATAAGACGGCTATTAACTATCTCCCAATTGAAGTCCAAATTTTCCAAACCCTGGGTCCCTGCTTGAAATGGCGACAAACACAAGGTATTTTATTAAAATAGATTATTGCCAGGAAAAATAAGCTCCAGTCCACGTCAAAGATCAGAAATTTGAGCTGCGTATGGTTGGTCTCGATTGGGCTGCAGTTAGACAGGTTTGCTTGATCAACACAAGATACAAGTACCACTTGCACGGTCAGGATGAAACCCACGTGTCTGCCTTTAGATTATCAGTAATAAGAAAATAGTACGTCCTTTTTATGCTATTGCCACTGCCTACTTTGCTAGCAGCTGTTGTTTGACGCGCACGTTTTGACTCGGATCAAGAGTACAAGGTGGATCCAGTCTTTCAATGATACATCCACACCATTTGTCGTAGGGGATCCTAGAGATGGGTCCCATATAACAATTTTGAACAGTTAAACAATTCTAATCCTTTGACTTATAAAGCAGGAGAAACTGGGCAGATGAGTGGGATCAGGTGGTCCATACAGTAGGCAAAAAATTACAGTGCTTTGAGTCCAACTGCTTATACAGCGGTTTCGTTTAGCATTCGCTCCACTACTGTTGGCTTAGTTGCGTATATCATTTCATTATCTAATATATGTTTCTCTTTTTCTCTGAAAGGAAAGAGGAAACGGTCCAAATGAAGAGTTAGAGAGACAGAGGGTTCTTTTGCCTAGAGACAAAAAATGAAAATCAAATCCCTTTTTCAGAGTTTTTTTTATACAATCCTAGCCGTTTATCAGATTTGCCCATACCAAAAACGTCGTCGGATGGTGGCATTTTTATGGTGGCCTCCAATAGCTGAGAATTTTCTTGCCTCCGATCTTAAGTGAGGTTGAATCTGTAGAAAAGGGTCAAGAAAAATGAACGCACTTTTCGTGATTTTGTCTCCACTCGGTACACGCGAACCGGGCACCGGGTGTCCTAAACAAAAAACAATAGAAGAGAGAGAGAAATAAAGTCACGAGGATCTGGACTTTTGTTTGATTCTCACTTTATATCGTGGGACCCTTCGAATCCAGAGCTGCACCAAGCGGATCAATGACAGAGAGGAGTCGCCAATGCCTTTGAGCAAACCAGTGATTGGAGGTGTTCTCTCTCTCTCTCTCTCTCTCTCTCTCTCTCTCTCTCTCATAATTGTTGCCATCTTGTCTGCCTGTGCATGGCTCAGGCATACGCCGTACATTTCCTTTCCCGTCCCTCTCTGTCTCTGCATACCAAGTATAAGGAACAGGAGTCACAAAGATAAGAGATAAATGTAGAGGGAGTGGGCCGACGGGGAAGGAAATCTGGAATTTGGGTTTTGTTTTGTTATGTTGTTCTGCGGCTCCCTCTGTTGCTACATTAAAGTTCTAGCTGCCCCTTGATGCTCAGTCCCATGCCAAACTTATTGCTGCCCTCGTCATCCATTTCTCCACACTTCGTCAATTCTCGCCTAACAATATACATTTTCAAATCCGTTTCTGGGGAAGATTTGTACTTCAGTAATTACTAGTGCCAGATCTTCTTCCATGCTATCTGCGCGTGTAAATCGGTACCTGTATTTACCCGCCGCTAATAGCTACAAGTACATGCGAGGCAGAGAAGTTTTGTGATCCAAATCGTTCATCTTAGACGGACTGTGCAACAAAAGATGCTCTAAAATAATTGCATGATCATCCCTGTCGCTGTTACTCTGTGGTGCTTTTATGAACGTCTGATAATATACTAGTATAAAGTTTGAACCATATCTCTCAAGGAAAAAAGAAGTTAGAACCGTCAAGGACTTCAAATTATACAGGAGGGTAAATGAACAAGAAATGTACTTCATGCTTAACGAGGAAGCACATTTTTTGGGCCCATATTACCGCCTGAGCATGATCCAATTTGTTAGTCTTATAGTTAACGATGAGACCACCCATGGACACTGATTTTCTCTTCATGATAGTCCTAAATCCTTCTTCCATGGAGTCCTATCAACGGCATTTCTTGGAAAATGCAAACCATTGGCTTTTGGTGATTATAGAATTCTAGTGGTATATTCCTTTGACATGGATCAAAGTCATGTAGTTTTCTTCTGATGGTGTGCAAGTTTATGGGTATGGACCCAAATACAGATGTTTGCATACAATTGATAACAAAGGCTCTTTTAGATTACTCTTTTATTAAATCTCAACCATAAATAATTAATAATTCTGTCTTTTTTCTTCTTTGGAAAATACTAGGGCAAAGTCCTTGAATGGACGTTAGCTAGAAGTGCCATACATTGCCATGAAACAAGGCCACATTTAGCTATGACTATATGATTCTAACATTATATAAATATTTGTAGTTTTTCTACAAGTGCATCATTAATTAATTGTAGTATTTGTAGGGTTGAATCTACAAGGAATATATAGTGAGAAAATAAACCACCATAGTTGATCTAGACTAATTATACTAAGATTATGCAAAACTTATACTAAACTAATAAGAGAAGAATGTGATTTTGATCTAATATTTAGATGAGATGAAAATGAATTTTAAACTAAAATTGAATTGCTAGGATTAAAGATCACCTATTCAAAAGTAGTCCCTCCACTTACTATTTCTCTTATAACTCAAGAATTAAATTGAAACTACGATTACCTTCTCGGAAGATGGTTTCTTTGAAAATTAATTTAAAAATTGTTAAACTTTACAAAACTAGATAGATCATTAAATTCCAAGAATTCTATGTAAAACCTAACTATAATGGATCAAGAATTCAATTTTAATGCATCCACTAAGAAAAGTAATGATACTAAATCAAAGGACTATATTAAAGATGAATCTAACTTTTCAAATTAAAATTAGTTCAAAAATAACTTTTTAAGACAATTAAAATATTAGAAATAAGTAAGTTGTGTTTCTAAATTAGGCTAGGATCACTTTAACCGTAAGCTAAGGAAAACTATCCTATCATGATTATTAATCTAAGCATGAACTATTCAAATATACTATACTAAAACAATAAATTTGAAATAATTTAAAATATTCTAAAACTAAAGAAAAGAACAATTCTAAAAACTATGTTAAACCAATAGCTAACTTTCCACTAGTTTTTACTTGATTTAATGGTTAGAGAAAATAAATTACAATGAACAAAATAACATTAAAACTTCTTTAAATCAAAGTAGCTCCCTTAGCAATCCATTGATGTGTCACGCATCACCTTATAGCCAAGAATCTCCAAAATCAGAGAAAAAAAATCTAAGCAACACTTGTACAAACAATAACTAATCAATAGTAGGAGAGCGACACTAGCACAACTATGATACTAAAAACACCAACAAAGATTTTAATCCATAAGATAAAATTGTAGCTAGCTGCTAGAAATTCACTCCATAGTAAAGTTCCTATTTGATTGCCTTGGATTACCACCAACCAAATTCCAAAATCAAGAATGAATCATAGCTGATATAAGGAGATAACACTAACAAAGTGAGTGATAGTAGCAATTCAAAAAATTTGAACTATTTACTGTTTTCGCTATGATCCGGTAAGTTGCTTGGGAAATTTGGTGAAGTTTTTTATGATTTTTACCATTTCCAAGTTGAAATTAGTAGTAAAACTCTTTTCCTAATAAAATTAGTAGTAACATGGTTCTACAGAAACTATAGTAGACCTTGTTACACTTTTTATTAAAAAGCAATAATTTTGACCTTGAATTCTTACTAGGCAACAATGCAAACTTGCCTGTATGATAGAAAGGAATCATGGGGAAGCTTTGGACCAATCAAAAACTAAATAAATAATGAGAATTAGAGAGTAAAACACAATGAAAAATATTGTTGACTGTTGAAACTCGTAACTGAGCAATAGAAGAAAGGAAAAAAACTTGAATCAGTGATAAAATCTTTAATTAAATTATCAATATTCTTAATCATATGATAGATAAAAATAGCAAGAATCAATTAGAATTCGTAAAGCATCAATAAAATCTATAGATTTCACACTACCTATAAAGATATCCAAAATAGGATACTGTTCATTTTCTCCACAAAACATAGACAATCCTCTTCTTTTTGCTTCTACCCTCCTTGGAAACTAGTAGAAAACTTATGTTTTTACTTTGTTTCTTGTGACGACCTGGGTTTTCTCATGCATTTTAAAATGCAATGTCTAATTTTCTAAGGCGGGATGCATCCCCATTTGAAAACCATTTTTATAAAAACCATGCAATGCAGCGGAAAACCTTTAGTTTTAAACTCATTTTTGAAAACCCTGAGTGTCATTTGCTTTCGCAACAACTAAAGTAGTTTTTGAAAAACTTCAAAAATCATAAATGTTTTTCCCCAGGTCTTTCCAGTCACAATGCACAGCCCAACTGTAACTAAGTACAAACACATGTCCAAACGGTTGAGAGTTCACTTACATGTATATTTGTTTCCTTTTGGATTCACTTGCTCATAGCACTAACATAGATGTCCTCTTTTTGGGAGTGGAGCTGTCCTGAACCATGATATATACGGACGTATCTTGTCCTTGAGTGCTTACTGATGTCTGAAAAATGTTAAGGATTGGGTGAGTATATAATATACTCAATAGGAGTCTATCACTACTAGTTTTATAAATGCATGGGATGTTTCAAAATCATATGCTCATTCAAAACATGCGTATGTTTGAATACTCGAGTTCAATATCAGTATAAGAATCCATAATCAACTGAAATTCTCATGACTTAAAAGATCACATAATCCAAAACTGAAAGTATCATATATATATGATGACATCATGATATGTAATAGATGCTTCATAGAGTCCAACTCATGGACCTCTAGTATGGTATGGTCGACCAACCTCATATCATGCCATATGCAATGCACATAAATCCATGAAACCATAGGGTCTCACTATGCCCACGACCTCACTGCCGTGTGGTCCCTGGGTACCTAGGGACACAGGATCATATCCCTCCATGAGGCATATGACACTTCGACCCAGTGTCGTGACACCAGTGCTAGCCCCCTGTACCACATGCAGTCGAAGCAGGGACATGCCCTTTTTGGGCGTGGTACCCATCCACCTAATAGTGGTAGAGGCTGGGTGGCCAACCCACACCCCTCGGCATAGCACCCACGAGCTTACAAGCCCAAATCATGTACGATCAAATAAGCCAAAAACCTTTGTTCAAAACCAATCCTCTTTGGGTCCCTCACAACTGCCTGGCCCTCAGCACTCCAGCGTCTTTTGGCAACCCTCAAGGACATGCAATGTTTGCAAGTACTTAAATCATGCATTGTATGCACTTGTTTACAAAACATATGTGTGCATAATGTATATGCAATCTTTTACGAAACATGTCTATGTACAAAACGTTTATCATATGCTTGCTGAATCTAGTCATGCTAAACAAGTCATATACTTATAACATATGTTCTCAAAATAATAATAGATCTTTTAAAAGAATCTAATAGTGATAGAGCACCTACCTGACTAGGTCGCGTTAACCCCTTTGTCCTCGTACGCTCCTGAACATGGTTTGGGGACTCAAGGTTAGTTTAGCCTATCTTTGATGGGTTTAGAGTAGTTGGGTCTTATTACTTAGGCATTAGGGGTCCATCCCTATGCCTATGGGTATCCTAAGGTCCTAATTGGGCCTTGGTATCCTCAGTTTTCCAAAGTTCTAATGGCCACGCGCCACCATCCTATTCTAAGGGTCATGCCCTACTTTTATTGGACCTTGAGTAAGGATTTTATGGTTTGTATGTGTCCGCATCATCGATACGGATACAACACCTTTTGCGGCGCCTCAATCGGAGCTCTAGATCTCAAGTTATAAGCGTTTTAGTGTTGTATGTACATAAAGTCTTTAAAGACAAAAAGTTGGAATGCTAGGGCGCTGTGCGTTAGCGTCATGCGCCCTACTTCCTTAAGTAACAAAAATTCGACAGTGTGACATCTCTACCCGTCTGTCTCTTTAGCGGGCGCGTCCCCGGACGTGCCTGTTGGTTTCCTTCCAACGCGTTCGACGCGTCACGTTCCGTCTGGAACGTCTGCGTCGACTGGGGACCGGGGCATCCTCAGGACACCCTGGTTCTACCCTGTCGAACCAGTGCGGCCTTGGGGACATCCCAGGGTCCTTGGTGGCTCTCCCAGGCTCCGTTTTGCATGGTTTTTCATGCAAAAACTTAGGGGAATTGAGCCTAGGACTATGGGTGATATGGGTTTGGGGAGTTTTTGAGCGTACCTGCTTCGTGGCTGGTTTTCTCTCCACGTTTTCCCCTCTTGGTCACTGCTCCGTGATGGGTTTTATCCAAGGTTTTGGGCTTCCATTAGAGGCACCCAAGAGCTCTATTTATAGGGCTTTTAAAGAGGGTTCTGGAGGGGTTCTAACCGCCTTTGAATGGCGGTGGAGAAACCTCCAGAATGGCGGTGGTTCCTCCTTGAAACACTCCCGTTCCAAAAGCCTCTAGGAGGTTGAAGATGATGGGGTGCCCATATCGAAACGGGCACCTGTGTTTTTCAGGTTAAGTCGTTTTTATAAAATTTACAGTTTTGCCCCTAAACTTCAAAGGGCCATATCTTGCTCATTTTAACTCCGTTTTGGGTGATTTTTGTCTCGTTGGATTCCTTTTTCCGAGACGCATCTAATGGAACCACTTTTAGGACCAAATTCCTAGGTTTAGTCAAGGAAACTAGTGAAATGACCAAAATGCCCTTATCTTTAAAACTGAACTTTTTATGGGCTTTTAATATTACAAAAATTGGGGTCATTACATTTCTTCTCTCTTCAATTGTTCTTTTTTCTCCTCTCCTTAATTCTTCTACCTCCTCTCCTTCTGTCTCATGTAAAACTCTAGCAGAAAAACTCCCTTTAGCTGGGCATCTTTTACTATTTATTAGTTTTCATTGCTCCAAGCCATGCTACCCAAGGCAACAGGCACTTACCTCTCTTGCATTCTCACGATATGCTCCCTTGAGATGTCTTTCTAATTCTTAAACTCTGCTGGCTCACATCTTTTATTCACTTTCCATTTCTTCAAAGTAGATGTCCTATAATTGCTAACCAAGGGATGATGTCTTGATCTATTTCTAATTTTTTAGGCCACAATGTCCTAAGTTGCTATCTATACAGTGACATCCTAGAGACTTTCCAAATCTCCCAAGATCTCAAGAGTTCACTCCTTGATTAACTTTACTAACATACATTGCCCCTTAAGCTTACATCTCAGCCCCCCAAGTAAAACACATTTTGCTCAAAAAGTGGGTCCTTTATCAATGTGAGAATGAGAGGTGGGGTCCATGAATCATTTTAAATATAACTACTAGCGCACGAGTATATTGAAGTATAGATCAAGCAAATATG
Organism: Warburgia ugandensis; assembly: GCA_035236585.1. Taxonomy (NCBI): domain Eukaryota; kingdom Viridiplantae; phylum Streptophyta; class Magnoliopsida; order Canellales; family Canellaceae; genus Warburgia; species Warburgia ugandensis. The sequence goes on along the minus strand of CP141132.1, from coordinate 27,691,874 downwards.
AGTCGATCTTATGAGGAATCTAATTTATAAAATTATAAAAATTTAATTAAAATTATTTAAATTAATTAAACCTACCCAATCAATTAATTATAAAAATTATAAAAGGAATAAAATCAATTAAAACCTAAAACTAGGGTTTTATAATCCACCAGAATAAAATTAAATATTGTCAAAATTATGTAATCTAGGTTTTTACATTAATCATGTTAACAAAATCTCAATGAATTAAAAAAGAAGAAGAAAATATCATCATTAGAATCTCACTTTTTATATTTTCTTAATTCTAAGATTTAACCCAATTTATTATATTTACTCAAAACATAACCTATCTTTTAGGGCATAGGTTATTTAAGATTTTTATTTACCAAACTAATCTAGTCTAACATGTCTATTATCTAAAGTATGGGAAATTCTTGATACTTCCTATGAAAAACTAATAAACATATAAATTATATTTGCAAATCCTAAAATTAATATTGTAGCACATTTTAAATGCAAATTTTACCTAATCTTGAAATTATTTAATCTTTATTATGGTTTCATCTTAACCCTAGGATGAAAAATCAGCTAGACATTAGTAAATCTACTATTATGCTAGATTTAGTCTTATTAATCCTATCCTAAACAATTAACAAAACCTACACTAGTATTATCAATTAACAAAAGCAAATAATAACTCAAAGTTAAATTAAATCACAAAGCACTAAAGAAAATAACAAATTAATGAAAATAAAATAAAACTTTCATTGCATTAAAATTTAAAGTATTACAAAAATGGTACATGAATTAAAAGATAGCAAAAACAAATCAACTATGAGAAGGATTGATGCCACTAAGGTTTTCATTATGTCACTCAACAAATTCCTCTACTAAACTTGCTCCAACCTATGCTACCACTTTTGATCATCAACCAAATGATGACTTATATTTGCAATGAACTTTAATACATAAAGAAACAAAGAAAATAAATAAAGAAAAACTTCATGTAAACGACTGGAGTGTCCATTGTAGGACTCCTTCGTTCTGTCACTCAGTGAGGAACTTTACATGTTCACTTCCTATATTTAGGATTGAACTTCCGCTTTACAGCTCCTTTGATGTGTCACTCAATAAGAGCTTGTATACATCTTTTCAACCCAAAGTACACTAACTTATTGCAAAAAAAAACATCATCTATATGCTTCCATTTACTTGTTTAGGCAAATGACTCATAGCAAACAAGCAAAAAGGGAAGTCTCCCAACATGCCACAAAACCAAAATAACATTAACCATAACCAGTCCACTCTTTAAGAAGGAGATAATCCTTGGCTTCCATAGAAAGAGGCACAAGGTTTTCTTTGTACCTTATTAAGTGTTCCCAAAAACCAAGGAAAAAGAAGGTGGAAAGAAAAGATATGCATGTAGTTAAGGGGAACAAGGGGCATGTAGGTTAATATAGTGGGTGTGTGAATTGAGAGTAATAAGGGAGATGTGTATAGTTCCAAGGAAGAGTGGAGAGATGCATGTAAAGGAAGGGTGTAGGGTGATGAATGCAAATCTAATGTGTGCAACTGATGCAAAGGCAAGGGTGAAGATGAGAAAGAGGAGTGTGTGTAAGGGACTTGGGAATGGGGCATCCCAAAAAGAAAGAAAAGACTAGAGAAGGAAAATGGTGTATGTTCTACCTTGGATAGGAGATGCACTACTAGATAGAGGTGCTTCTTACAATGGATACAAACTAGTTGACACTATGAAGGTGAGTGTACCACAACCTCAATCTCTAACCTCATGTTCTTCTCTTCACTCAAGAATGGAAGATGACAATTAGACTCTTACCTCCTCTCCAAGGGTTGGACATGTATCTTTAAGGGAGAGATGGTGAGAGTTATCTCTCTCCCTCTCTTTCTCCAAAGTTTGGCTCTAATGTTTTAAAGAAAAGTAAGAGATGTATTCTCCTTCTCCTTGTCTCTATTTATAGAGTTCTAAAGTAGAAGCCCTAGAGCATTGATGCCTAAGATCATGAGGAGATGGAAGTGAAGAGTGGCTGAGATGTAAGGGAGAATGGAAGGAATGAAGGGTTATGGAATATATGGGCTTGAAGGAAAGTAAATTGCTTTGAAATACAAGGGGAGTTAGATTTGGGATTGAGGTGAGGATGGGAAGGAAAGATAGGATGAGAAGGAAGGAAAGAGATGTGGTAGGATAGGAAGAAAAGATGAAGGGCATAAAGGGGAATGAAAAAAGATAAGATATGATTTCTTGGAATTGAGGAAGGTTAGATGAGCTATTATGAATGGATGGTTGGATGAATGTCTTTCTTTTTTAAATGATGAAATGGGAAAATGATATCATAGAATTCCTTGGAAAGTCTTAGAATCAAGTGGCATTCCCTTTCAAAAAAAGAGCCTCCTCCTTGTGATATGTTGAATGCATTGAATCTCTTTGTATATGAATATAGGATGGTGACTATGGTTAATCTTTGTTTCCTCTTTATTTCTTAACCATTGGATCATTCTTCACTTAGGATTGAGTTAATGTGATTGTTTAGAAGTTTTCTTGTCCAACGGATCATGTTTTGTAGCTCCTTTATTCTCACCTATTGGATTAGCATGCCTTAGAGTAAATGGCTTGGATTCCATTGAGATTTACTTATCCACTCTATGTTTCCTCCTTTATTCTCTCCCAGCCTACCATTTTTATCTCCAAAAAATGGCATTCAAGGGTGGAACACATTTTTATGTTTGGAAGAACATGTTTTCTTCCTTAAATTTAGGTGGGCAGCCCACTGTAAAAACCTCCACCAATGCGGCTTGGTTTTGGTCTTCTTTGCACTCTTGTTTCTCATTGGTCCATCCTTGTTTAAGTAAGTTCTCATTGGTTGATTAGGATATCCATAAACAAGTATAGATCTTGGCTTTTTAATGTTTCAAAGTAAGGATCAATGTTACTCATAGATTTTCAGTAAATTGTCTCTCTCCACCTTTATTTTCTCTTTATTTCTTCCTTATTTTTCTCATTTGAAAATTTGAAATGAAGGATAATGCATCACCTTGCATGGAAAAATCATATACTTCATAGCATGGTCCCCTTTTTTTGTTGTGTAAGAGAGAGAGAGAGAGAGAGAGAGAGAGAGAGAGAGAGAGAGAGAGAGAGAGAGAGAGAGAGCGAGAGTGAGTGAGTGGAATGGATCTTCATGTAGGCCCTAGTCTTTGACTTGTTTTGTTTCAAAAAGTGTTCTTGTATATGTGTATCCAATGTATGTAATTTGATCTTCTTTTTAGAAACTGCCCAAGGTGGTGGGTTGCTTGCACGCACGCAAACATGCAAAATCTGTCACCTTTACTTTTGATAAAAACACCCTCTTTTGTGTGGATAAAGATCGGCCTTTCGCTTAGGGTTTTTGGATGTTCTAACTTTGATAAAAAGACCGCTTATCATTCTAAACTTTTAGACTTCTTGTTTGGCATGTGAGCCTACGATATTGATTGAATACTAATCTTGCCCTTTTTTAGGGTTAAATTGCCAAAAATACACATTTTTTGTCAATTGTAACCTAATCTTGCAAAATGTAAAATAAATCCTAATTAGTGATATTTAAGTTAATTTTAGTGTTAAAAATTACTAAATATAGGGATATTACATGTCACATTTCTAAGTGTGTCAAATATCCCTGACTTACATTTTGATTGTCCTAGAGCAAAACTACTAAAATGAATAATAAAGAAATCTCTAAAATTTTAACCAGTCATCTCCATTGAGTATATGCAAAAAGCCTTTAAACTCCTAGGTTACTCCTAGTGTATGAGTTATAGTCTTGTAAGGGTTTCTAGGAATGATACCCATAAATATTTCAAAACTTTTATGAAAGTTACTTGATTTCTATCATAGAATTTTCTTCTCTTTAGTTTTCATTTAACTTATAACTTTAGCATACTAATAAAAATGAAAGAAAATTTAAAATCCTAGCCATAATGTAAAGATGTTCCATTACTAGTCAAACCTTTAAGTGTAATCATGAACATAGCCAATATATACATAATTATCACTCTCCAGGTAAATCATAACCTATATTACTATTCAAAAGTATGCTTTGACTTCAAATCTCACAGGATATTCTTGCCACTTAGAAAGAACTCACTTATATATGGTTAAAGCTCTCATCAATATGTGAGTAGAATATTGTTATAAAAAGCCTAAATTCTCACATATTAACAATAATTATAGAAAAATCTAATAATGGTCTCATAGAAAGTGGTGTAACTTTAAAATTACTCACAAGCTCACAAATCAATGTAGTATGTTCATGCAAGTGAGATTGATCCCATGAGGAATCTCACAGATTTGCAATGGATTGGATTTTATTGAAATTGATTAACTTCAGCCAAAGAAAGAGAGTTAGATTGAATTAGGACATTAAAAATAAACAAGAATGTAAACATACACAAAATTATAAACTAGAATTGAAAGAAACTTGCTTAAATTAAGGCTAAACAATGAAAATGGAATCTTACCTAATTAACATGCATTTAAATAAAGAAAAAATAGTAAGCTAAGCATGAATTACAGTAACTAACTTAAGACAATTACTAAAAATGGAAACTTTCTTAATCTAGAATTAAAAGTGAAACTTGACTAATTAATAAGCAAGATAATAAAAAACTATATAAAATTAGAAAGATTCAAACTAAGAAATTAAACTCTAGGGAATTATTTAAAAAGGAAACTTTCCTAATTTAGCATATTCCTAAACTAAGACTTGCTAAAAATAGAACCTTCTAAAAATAAAAAGAAACTTTCTAAACCTAAAAAAATATGCAAAAACTAATTTAACTATCATTAAACAAGATCTAATAACTAAATTAACCAAAGATTAAAAATTAATGGGACTTAGTACCATGCTCATGGTTCTATGGCCTCATAGATGACTCGATTTGATGGTTCTAATGCAAACTAACTATGGGATCTAAGAAATATCATAGAAATTTAAATAGTTACCTCAAGACTCAAGCAAACGAGCTATTTTGGTGGCTGGAAATAAAGCATAGAATTAAGGAGAAAACAACTTCCAGATTTAGGTACTTAAGAACCTTAACTATGCTTATATAAGCAATTGAAACCATAATTTTTATGCAAGAAACAACCCAGATCTCAAGTACTTTGATGAAATAAACATTCCATAAGAAGAATTCCCACAAAAATTTATTGAATCATCTCCAAATTACACCCAAAACTAGACACATAATACATGTTCTATTGCTGAAAATTACATCCAATTTCTAAGCATAAAATCCTATCTAAACAACATCACGCAATCTAATGCTCACAAACTAAAACCTAATGACATGTAAAGAAAACCCAAAAAGGAATTGAAAATAAAATAAAGATAAGTGGGTGAACTAAGGCAAGGAAATTAACCTAAAACTAAGTTGAGAATAAGGTGAAAAACTTTAATTTCAAGAGGAAAAATCAAGGTTGCAAGTTATTTTTTCTCTTGTCTATAACTATTAGAGAAGAACTAACTTGAATATTGAGGTAATAATAAAGAAAAATAAGTGGAATTGAGGTAAAGAAGAAACAAAAAGCTAAATAGAAAGAAGGGTGCAAAACTAGAAAGAAAAATAATAGAAACTAAAGCAATGACAACTAAACCAAAGCAAGTAAACTACTAACCTGAATTAGAGAGCAAATAACAAAGATAATAAATAAAAAAAATACAAAGGAATACAATCATATTAGAAATTTCAAAGTTCAGCAGCAAATAATACCAAAGGAGACCTTGATTTTAAGGTGTTTCACTTACCTCTACTTACAAAATTCGTATGGACCATGGGGGAATATATAAATGAGTGGGTTCCTAACTTAGGAAAGGGTGAATCCATGAAAAAAGTAGCTTAGGGTTAGGGTATTGAATAAGGAAGGTTTGGAGGAAAGAATTCAGAAAGGAATGATGTCAAGACATAAGAGAGAGAATTGTGATGGCTTGACTGGTTTCTTAATTAAGACAGAGGGAGGCATCCTTTTCCATAAGGAGGTGTCTTCCTCCTTTAACTTGTAACCCCAGGTCAATTGAATGGAAAAAGAGTGGGAGATGGAGTGGGAAAGTAGGGATTCTCTTTTGATAGGTCCACTAATGCATAGTCATCTTACCTTTTACATAATTCTCTCAAACCTTCTAATAAATGCAAATTTAGAAAGTGCATCATTGCTGCAACTCTCCTCCAATTGTATGACTCGACGTGGATTTGGCTTAATTGGCTCATGTGACTTTTGAGGGCTTATTTGGGTTGTCTTCATGGCTCACACCCTTGGATTTAATGGTTCAAATTCCTTAGCTTGTCACCTTCTCTCACAGTTTATCTATGATGGCTTGAATGGCTCCCATGCAAAGGTGGTGAAAATGCATGGCTTGCTTCATGGGCCCATTTCAATCACCCTTATGTCTTCCAATTGCTTCCATTGATCCATCATCTCACCTTGATATGATCCTGGACCTTGATCTACTTTGAAATGTAGAAATTTAGGCCCTCACTCAATCTTTTGATCATGATCTTCAATTCTCATCTCGATAAATCTCGACTTTTGGATCATCTCCCCAAGACCTACAAAAAGGTAAAAAACCCTAATTAAATCATAAAAATATGATCATTCATATACTTACTCCATATTAGCCTTTCAAACTACAAAATATCACATTTTTAATTATTATATCAGAAATGCATGTGTTATAAATTTTAGCCAAAAACCCTAAAATAACCTATAAGTTATGACACATGGGCAACTAATTGGGTATTATATATACATACATACATATATATATATATATATATATATAGACACTTATCAGAAAGGATATCAACTATTAAAGAATGTTACACTCTACCAAATCCCTATTCATTCATAACCACATCCAAACTATACTTCTCTTAAGACCAAATAGGACTTTTATTAGGACAAAACATAGGCTTAGTATAGGGTCATCATAGAAAGTGGCATAAGGGTAAGCACTTACTTTAGGACCCATATGAATAATGGAAAACCTCCATGAAAGGAACATTACTGAATCATATAAATCATTTAACAGGAAATTCCCATGTAAAGGTCTTCCACTAAAGTATTCACAATCTTCTTTTCTACACATGATAGTGAATATTCCTGTTGGTTATTTTCTTTACTTTTCTTTTCCACTTTTCCCTTCACTTTTGAATATAGCCTTATTATTTCCATTTTTTCATTTTTCTTCTATGAAGCACTTATGATGTTCTCCACTTGAACTATATTCCTCACACTTTTTCTTCAAGATATTAATCCAATCATCTCTAAATGTTTCCATAACAATGGGAAATGTATATAATATAGGGGTTTCAACATGGGTAATGGTGAACTGGCTATCAAAGAAAAGGCTTAATATAAAGGCTCAAGGGTCCAACTAGTGCAAATAACCCGAGGATGGCTAAAGGCTCTAGGTTAAACAAAAATGACCTCTATCATCTCTTAGGTTTCATATAACTTAAATATGTTCATAAAATCAAGAGATATATTTAGTCTTTCCAACTAAGAATTTATGTTTGCTTAATAATTGACCAAGACAAAATTAATAAGACCAACTAAGAATTTCTACCCACTGAAGACAAATTGGAATTTATGTGTAACCCTCACAAAGAAAGAATGACTTTAATCTCACATGGGTTATAAGCCTACTAATTTTCTTTAAGATCTCTAAGTTATATTTACTCTTCAACTTAAATATTATATATATATATTTGACTATTTGTGTAATAAATATTTCCAGTTTAATTTTCATGGAGAACTTCAGAAAAAGGATATAAAGATAAACTATACAAATCTATTACTAAGCTAAAGTCCAAACATATACTAAATATTCAAAAAATCTAAATTCTCATCCTTATAAAGGAACTTATCATAAATTTTCAGTTGTTTTAAAATAATGAAATGACTCAAAAAATAACTAAAAAGACTCTGGACAAATCAAATTTGAAAACCGTACCACCACACTTAAATTAAATATTGTCCCCAATGTTTTAAAATAAAATCATGGACAAATTAAATAACTAAGTGGAGAGAGAAGGGTTAGAAAGATAATATCTACATGTCAGTGATGCTGCATGAATATATTGATGTTGCCAATAATGCAAAATATAAAATGTAGATGTAAAATGCTACTAAATGACACACCCTAGACTAAATAACTAATCTACTAAACCTAAACCTAAACTAACTGTGAAGGAGTATTTAGAAAAGTCACTCCATTTCAAAATCTCATGGTAGTCAATATACACTCTCTATCCAAAGATGTATGGTGATGAGAAGATAATGGTATGATAGACCACTATGAAGCAAAATTTCTGATAGGCAACTCATGGTGACATGGCCTAGGTTCTGTTAAATTGAGGAAAGATAGTGGCAAGATTAAAAATTTGATAATATGTTTCCTCCATTATAGTGTCTTGAAAGTTAAGGTTAAGCTAACTCTATATTTCCCTAAAAGGATGTTCATCTTGAGGTAGAGAAATATTGGGGCTTATACCCTCTTTATCATTTTTACTTCCTGAAACTTCTTGAAGTTTTGAGATAACATCAATGGACTCTCCTTCCTATTCTATATTAGAGTCTGAGGTATCGGTAATAGGAAAGGGATCAAATGAACAGAAATTGTCATAGTGTGCACTTTCTAGGATAGATGTTGGGTTCAAACAAGGTGAATTATCAATAAATGTCTCAAATGGAATCTTAGGAAATGTAAGAGGTCCTACTTAGGCTTTCCATTGAGAAGTATCCATTAAGGATGTCGTGTTCAATAGTGAATTCGCTTCGTTGATGGAATTGTTAATATCAAAATTGAACCCAAAATAAGCGATGACATGCCTCATTAGCATCAATGTTGGAGGATGGCAAGGATGGTAGAATCTCTATCATATTTACTGTAAGTAGATTTGTAGAGTTTGGTTGTTCTACAGTAAATACAGTAAGCTTAATGTCCTTGTTTTTAGAGGACAACTTCCATTCTTATAATTAATAATGGTATTCAATGTGGCCAAGAATGGTAATCCCAAAATGACTAAAGTTTGACTATCTAGGTCTAGTACGTGCTATATATCTAAGATTAGAAAGTTTAAAAGAAATAAAAACATATCAACCTGAACTTGTACATTCTCTTCCACACCATGAGGAAATTTAACTGACCAATTTGCCAATTACAGTGTGGTGGTAGTCTTCTTTATCTTACTTAAACCTAATTACTTATATACAAAATAAGGCAATAGGTTAACACTCAACCATAAATCAAGTAATGACCTATCAATTGTGTGATCCCCAATTATGCATGATATAGTGGGGCATCCTAGATCTTTATACTTTAGTGAGGTTTTGTGTTGTATGATTGAGCTTGCTTGTTTGGCAAGAAAGGCTTTCTTTTGCACTTAAAGTTAGAAGCTTTTTAGAAAATTGGTATAAGAAGTTATATCCTTAATTGCAATGAGCAAAGGAATATTTATATTCACATGTTCGAACATGTCTATTACCTCATTAAAATTAGTATCCTTCTTAGCATATATATACATTGAAGATATGGAGCTTTTGGAATATTATGTGCCTTAGGACTAGGGTTACTAGAAGTAGGAGGTGGCTGACACTTCTCTTTTCCTTTCTGAGTCTTTGTGGGCTTTTCTATATCGTCATTTTGTTCTACTTCCTTAGTCGAGCCCACCTAATTATCTATTACTCAACCAATCCTAAGAGTAGTTATAGATTGGGTAAGTTCATGAAATTTCATCTCATTGGAAGTTGTGCCAATCTCATACTAACCCTTAGGGTTAGTCTCAAGCCAACTAGGAAATTTTCCTTTCCCCCTCTCAATAAGTTCAGTAGATATTTGACTCATTTGATCCTCCAACTTCGCAATAGATTGTGAGCGGGTCTACATTATCTATTTAATATCATTTGAAATTCTAAAGTTCCTTGCATAAACAAACTCAAGTCTCTTCTAATGGTTGTTTCCTCTCTTGTGGAGGAAACACTAGTGAAGGTACTGGTTGTTGTGGCACTAGGGCTCTACAAAAAGGTTAAGGGGAATCCCATATGGTCCTCCCTTATTATTATTTTGAGACCATAAAAAATTTGGATGCCTAGCCCATGCAAGATTATAAGTATTAGAAAAAGGAATATTGAGGTTAGGGTTTTTGAATGCATTCATTTCTTTTACTTGCTCTGAAAAATTTTCAGGATAAGTGGAGCTTATTAAACATGACGTAGTATTGTGCATGGGATTAGAGAAGATTTAACAAACCTTATATTGAGGTTGTTGAGAAGATCTGTTAGTCATAATAAAAGCATCTAAACTCTAAGAAAGATCATCTATCTTATTCATTATGTGGGCCAACATATCAATTTTGTTATATAAATTTGGAGTGATCATTGTTGCATATTAACCACCTTTCTTCTGAGGCTATGGAAATCTTTTTGCTCTAGTAGAATAGTCTCATTACTAGGAATTCTCACATAGAGTTTCAAAGAAGTTATACATATCCACGTCACGCTTGTTCATGATTGTCCCACCACTAGTAGCATCAATCATACATCGGTTTTATGGAGCTAAACCTTCTTGGAAATATTGGACTTCTTACCACTTTTTAAAGCTGTGGTGTGAGCATTTCAACAATAAGTTCTTCCAAAGTTCCTAACATTCATAGAAATGCTCTCCCTCTTTTTGTTCAAAATTGATGATTTCCATTTTAGGGAGTTGGTTTTATAGACTAGGAAGAACTTATTCAGGACTTACTTGGATAGTTGATCCCTTGTTGGTGATGAACCCTACTTCTAGTGAGTTGAGCCATGATTTTGTTTGTCCATCTAAGAGAATGGGAGTAGTCTCAACCTCATAGATTTATCAGAAAAATTAGGGAATAAATGTTAAGAAATTCATTGACATGGTGGTAGGGCTCCTCCTTGTCTAGCCCATAAAAAGTTGGTAGGAGTTGAATAACCCTTGGTTTTAACTCAAAATGATTTGCACTAGCCACAGGTAAAACTATATAGGACAAGGAGTTGTATTGGATAGAAGTAGAATAATCCTTCAATGGTTTGACCTCTACTACTTTGTAAGGCATTTTTGTGGTAGGGATTTCTAGATCTTCTTGATTCATAAGGCCTTGCCTTGCATTTTGTTTGATCTCTATATCTAAGAGCACTAGATTTAGATTAAGGGATTGATGTCTATGCATAAACCAACATATGGTGCAACTGTCTTACATTTCTATACAATGAAAACAAGTCATATACAACAAAATGTACTTTTTTTTTCCCTTTTGGCTACTCTAGGCGATCATAAACTAGAAAATAAAACCTAAATACAAAATGATGCATAAATAAAGGTACACACAAGAAGTCCATCCCTAAAGCAAAGAAGCTTAGATTTCTTTTTCTTGAATTTATGCACAAGGAAAGGCTTTTAGAATATTTTTGACCTAATTAGGTCCTCTCTTTCAAACTTGTATTACTTCTTACTAGTTACATCCTGATCATAATCAACCACTTCACACCTTCCTCAATCAGCTATAGGTGATCAAAGTCATTGGATGTGTTGGCAGAGTTAGTCATTTAAATGCCAACATAATTAATTATATAGGAGCCACTAGAGTGATAGTAATCCACCTCCTATGAAGAGGGTTCTATGAGCTCATACATTGCCATAGGTCTTTTCTAAGTAATTTTTAATTAAATTGTAGAGGCTATTGTTACACATAAGGTGATGATTAACCTAGGTGGGCCAAGGGATGGTGATGAAATCCATCCTTGATGTTATAGGGGTGATTGGCCTTACTAATCAATTAAGTATTCTTGCAACAGTTTAGATATAACATAGATCACCTTAAAACAATAAATGTGCACTGTAATTCAAGGAAAGTAATAAATCTAATACAACTACCCATATGTGACATAACAAAGGTTAGGGCCTCAATAGACTGGATATTGTAATCCTAACAACCTACGTCCTTGGGTTATCATCGAGATTAGGATAACCTTGTTAACTAGGTGCTTACTAATGCAATAGTCCTAAATATTAAGTAACAATTAAATAAATGAATGCAACTATATGCTTTTACACTACCATCCACAATACAAAATTAAACTACTAATGCAACTCTAATCTAGAAAGAAGAAAAAACTTAGAGTAACTCACAGTGGGGTCCTTAAAATAGTCTTCTTGTACAAGGGTAAGTCCATGTACAGATCACATCCTCTTCTAGTAGTCCTTTTTAATTTAAAAGAATCATGATAAAAAAAAAAATGATACATTCATGACCTCACTACAATTCACTAAAATAAAATAAAATTGTGACTACCATAAGTCTTCCTCCAAGTCCTCCACATTCTTGCACAAGTAAAAAGAGAAGTTCTTACCAAAAAATCACAAGAAGGCAACTACATTGTACACAATGCTAGGAACTATAAGCAGTGGTAAAGTATTATAACCTAGATCTAACTAAAATACCATTGTGAGTCCTTGGAAGCAATGCAAAAAACTTGATATACTATAAATTATATTGCAAGTACACAAGCCTATTGTAGAAAAGATTGGAAAATTTGGGTGGACCCCAAAGAGACACTTTAATAAATATATTGAATTAAAACATAAGTTATCTTACTTTAACCTAGCCAAAGATCAAAGAAAGCAAATACTTTTAATCACTAACCTATTGTAGAAAAGACTAGCAAATATGGGTCAACCCCAAAGAGACTCTTTAATAAATATATTCAATTAAAACATAAGTTATCATACTTTAACCTAGCCAAAGATCAAAGAAAGCAAATACTTTTAATCACTAAATTAAAGCAACTAAAATAAAGTAAGAAAATAAAACATGGAAATTAGAACTAAAGCAAACTAACTAAAAACTTGAATAAAAGACTACATTCATTAATGGAAATTTTGCTTATAATGAACTTGAATACTGATGTAAATTTTAATTTAACTGCAAAGTTCATGGGTCTATTGTAGAATAGAGTGGCAAATGTAGGTTGATCCCACATAGACTTTATATTTAATGAAATCTAATTAAACTTAGATTATCCTATCTTAACCTAGCTAATGATTAAGGAAAGTAAGGAAATAAGGCAAGTGAATAGAATTAAAGCAAACTAACTAAGGAATTGAAAACTTCATTTTTTTATTACAATGGACTTGAATACAATAAAGAAAGGTATAGAACATAAATAAGCAAATAATGAAAACTCCCTTGAAGGTTTGCTATGGGACCTTTTTGTTTTGTCACCCAATGAGGATCTTTACATGTTCACTTCCTTTTATCAAACTTAAACTTTCACTTTACAACTCCTTTGATGTGTAACTCAACAAGGAATGTACATATCTTTTCAACCCAATGTACATTAGATTACAACCAGGCATTCATCATCAACATGACTCTATTTAGTTGTTTAAAGACATGACTTGTAGTCGACAATCAAAGAGGGAAGTCTCCCAACATACCACCTTTACTTGTATTTGTACCCAAGAAAATCCTTTTGGAAATAAGTACCAAGGTTTCCATACAACTTGCTAAGAAAAGGATAGAAGAAAGGGAATGGAAAAAGGATTTATGCTTTTCTTTGGGTAGAAACTCTTAGAAAAGAGGGTAGCCTTCTTAAGATAGAGCAAAGAAATAAAAAATAGAAAGGGGGTGTGGTTTGGAATAAAGAAGAAAATGTATGCTTGTACATTATGCCAGAGACTTAAAAAGAGGGTGACCTTAGAGAGACAGAGTGCAAAAGAAAGGAGAAAAAAAGAAGTCAAATAAGGTGAGGTACATCCACTTGTTGTGGATGTCCCACGTTGGAGTGAAAATGAAACAGAATAAGGAAAAGGGAAGAAGTTAAGGTGGAGCCATCTATTAGAGTTAGACATCCCACCTTAGGATGGTGGAAAGAGAAAGAGGAGGGCTAAGGTGAAGTGCTTGGGCGTCCCACCTTAGTTGTGGAATGGAAAGCAAAAAACAAAGTAAAAGTGAAGACCAAATGTTCCTTAGATTAGGAATAGCAAGTTCCTTACTTAAAGAGGGAATGGATGGTTCAAGGGTTAGGGTAGACTCTTACCTCTTCTCCTTAAGATCCAGATGTATGGCTCTAGGGAGAGATGGTAAGAGTGATAGAGTGATCTCGCCCCCTTTATTTCTCTTATGTTTGACTCTGTATTCTAAGGAAAGTAAGAAATCCCCTCTTTTGTTCTTCACCTATATTTATAGCATTCTAAAGTAGAAGCCCTAGGGATTGGATGGCTAGGGCTGCAAGGAGAAGGAATTAAGGAGTGCTTGAAATGGAAGGGAGAAAGGAGGAACAGAAGGAAAGGAAGGAAAATGGAAATAGTGGGATGTGGAATTCATTTAGAGGAAAGTGGTTGCTTTGGATGAGGGAAATTATAAGGAGACTAGTTATGGGATAGTGATGAGTATGGGAAGGAAATAAAGGATAAGGAAGGAGGAAAGAGATGCGAACAAATAGGAACAAAGAATATAGGGGATAAATAGAAATGGAAAGAGATAGGATAGGATCTCCTTGAGTTGAGAAAGTTTGAATGGGCTATTATGGATGGATAACTAGATGATTGTACTTCTGAATATGGGAGGGCGAAGATCATGGCATGGATGAGGAAATTTTCCCCAAATTTTATCTCAAATCAATATGCTTAATAGATCATATGGAATCTCCTTGTATAGAATGTGAGATGATGGTTAGAGTTGAGCTTTGTTTCCTCTTCATTGGACCATACTTCACTTAGGATTGAGTGGATGTCATTGTTTTGATGTTTCCTTGTCCAAAGGATCATGTTTTGAAGCTCATGTATTCTCAACCATTAGATCAACATAACTTAGAGTAGATGTCTTGGATTCCATTGAGATTTTCTTATCCACTCTAGGTCTTCTTCTTTATTCTCTCTTAGCCCACATCTTTTTTCTCTGATTAATAGCATGCAAGAAATGGAGGACATCTCACCCCATGAAAATGACATTTTCTTCCCTAAATTTAGGTGGGTAGCCCTTTTTTTCTTAAATTTATGTGGGCAGCCCACTGAAAATATTTCCACCAATGGGGTTCCATTCTGGTCCTTATTGCAGTCTTGATTATCTTTAGTCCATCATTTTTTAAATAAGTTCTCATTGGTTGCTTTGGATATTCATAAACAATGATAGATCTTGGCCTTTGAACACCTCAAAAGTAAGGATGAATCTCAACCATAGATTTTCCCATAAATTGGTTCTCTCTTCACCTCCTTTATTTTCTCATTATTCTTCCTTATTTCTCTCATGTTAAAACTTGGAATCAAGGAAGGTGTACCACATGGCATGGGAAAATAATGTACTCCATGGTGTGGTTCCCTATTTTGGTTGAGTAGGAGAGAGAGTGAATGAAATAAGTCTTCATCCAGGCCTTGGTCTCTAACTTGTTTTGTTTCAAAGAAGTTCTTGTATATATGGATCCATTATATGTGATTTGAGATTTCCTTAGAAGCTTCTTAAGATGGTGGGATGCTTGCATGCATGTATGGGAAGTTCTATCACCTTTACTTTTGATTAGAACACCCTCTTTAGTACGAATAAGGTCTATCTTTTACATAGGGTTTCTAACTGCTCTGACTTTGATAATAGCAATGGCAAAATATTCTAAGCTTTAGAACTTCATGGTTTATGGCATGTGGGGCTATGATATTTCTTGGACATTGGTCTTGCTCTTTTTATGGTTTTTATTAGCTATACACAAATCTTGGAAAATATTAAATAAACCCTAATTAGTTATATTTAAGTGAATTTTAAGGTTAGAAATACTAAATATCAAAGTATTACATGTCATATTTGTAAGTACATCAAATATCTGCAGGCTTTCATTTTGCTAGTCCTCAAGCAAAACTACAAAATAGAACATAAGAAAATAAAAAATAAAAAATCCTATCCACTTTTGTAGGTGTTGTCATTTGCATTTAGTATATGGAGAAATCCTTTAAATCCATAGGTTATCCCTAGTAGATGAGTTATAGCCTCGTAAGTGTTTCCAGGAATGATACCCATAAGTATTTCAAAACTTTTATGAAAGTCCTTTATTTATTTGAGAGCATTTTCTCTATTCAACTTACATTAAACTTCTAACTTTAACATTTTAATAAAAATGAACATAAGTTCAAAAGTCTACTCATATGTTAAAGGTATTCCTTTATTTCATAAAATTTTTGAGTGTGTGTGAATATAGCCAATATACATATAATTATTAATCTCCAAGTAAATTATAATTGAAATTACCATCCAAAAGTATGTTTTGACTTGAAATCTCATAAGTTATTCTTGCTACTTAGAAAGAAGTTACTCAAAAAGGGTAAATATCTCTTCAATATGTGAGTAGAATAATGTTTGTCAAAGCAAAATTACCTCACACACCTCATACTAAAGAATGATAACTTAGAAAAAAAATCTGATAAGATCTCATGAAAGGATATCAACTATTAAAGAATGTTATGCTCTACCAAAATCCTAGCCATTCATAACCCCAAACTCTACTATTCTTAAGATCAAGATAGGACTTTTACTAGGACAAAACAAAGGCTTAGGATAGGGTTATCAAAGAAATTGATATGAGGGTAAACAAAGACTGTTTTAAAAGAGATGTAAAGGTCTTCTAACAAAGTACTTACAATCTTCTTTTCTATAAGAGTGAACATTCTTCTTTTAATTAGCTATTTCTTTTCACTTCTTCAATTTTCTTATTGACTTTATTTATAGCCTTTTTCAATTCTTCTTCTTTTTATCCTTTTGATGTTTATCTCTTGAATTGTTTTTCTTAAGTTAATCCTTCAAGCATCTCTATATATTTCCAAAACAACTGGGTAGTGGATTTATATAGGATTAAATATGGGTAATGGTGAATTGGCTATCAAAGAAAAGGCTTAACATAAAGGCCAAGGGAATACTAAAGGCTCTAAGTTAAACAAAGATGACCTCTATCATTTCTTAGGTTTCATATGACATAAAAATGACCATAAACATAAGAGATATATGGTATAATCTCAAATATGATTTCTCAATAGTTGGCCAAGATAAGAATACCAACTAAGAACTTATATTTTCTAAAAGAAAATTTAGAATTTATGTATAACCCTCTCAAAGAAAGATTGGCTTTAAACTCACATGAGTTATAAGTCTCTACAGTTCTTCTTCGGGATCTTTAAGTTATATTTTCTCTTCAACTTATACTATATTTATTAGTTAGCTAAAATTCAAAAATGACACTAAATATTTTGAAGATCTGAATTCTCAACCTTGTACAAGAACTTTTCATAAAATTTTCAAAATTTTTTAACTTTTTATTTTCATTTTTAATAAATAAAAGAATAAAAAAACAACTAAAACACATCAAAGAAAAAATTCAAAAAATAACTAAAAAGACTCTAGACACATCAAATTTGAAATACCCTACCCCTAGACTTAAATTAAACATTGTGCCCAATGTTTTAAAATAAAAACATGAATGATGTGTCTTAATAATTACCACAAGTTCCTGGCTCAATTGAAGTATATAATTGACAAATATAGGTCGATCTATGAGGACTCTGTGATTAACAACCGTTAATTAAAATTAAGTTGCTTTACTCTAACCTATCCACCAAGGAAAGAAAGGGAATAATTTAAAAGTAATCAACTAATTTAAGAAAACTAAATCAAAGCAAGTAAACCTAAACTATGAAATAAAAGTAAGAAAACCAGTTAAACTAAACTAAAATAATAAAATGAAAGAAAAGAAACTACATTAAAACTAAGGAATGAAAAGACAATTTCCATTAATAAACTTCGTTATAATTAGAAAGAACGAAGGAATAAACAAAACAAAGAAAAAAAAGAAACTTCTTTGTAGTGGATGCTATACGAATCCTTTGTGTCACTCAAGAAGGCTCTTTATACATCCTCTTCCTCTTTTCCAAGCTTGAACTCTTGTTTATGGTCTTCTTGTTGTGTTACTCATCAAGGGACTATACACTTACATTCAACCTAGAGTACACTAATCTAGAACTAAGCTTTTCTGATCTTCTTAACCCAACATGCCACAAACCTAATAAAGTCCTCAACCATACTTTTGGAAATTAAAAGAATCTTTGATTACCATTAGAAGGTGTCCTTTATTATAATTATTTTTTCCATCATTCCCAAATCACAAAAGAAGACAAGAAAGAAAAAAAGGAAAAGATGAAGGATTAAGATGTGTGTATGGTTCTGGTGGAAGGAGTGTAATACTAAGGAAGATGGGCGGTGGATGAAAAATGGAATAGAAAGAAAGGAAGTGCGGAAGAATATGTAAGAAATAAAGAAAGAAAGAAAGGTAAGTGGGGATGGTAGAGCTTCCTTATATTGACAAGTATTCAATTTTGTATAAAAAGTACCCAATTAGTTGCCCCTTATAACTTATAGTGTTAAAAGTTTTTGGCTGAAATTTTGTAACACATGCTTTTCAAACCTAATAATTCAAAAGTTTGATATTTTGAAAATTTAGAAGGCAATTTAGAGTAACTATTTTAATCATCATAATTTTTTTAGCATCTAATTAGTTTTTATTTTTATTTTTGTAGGAAGTGAGAAGATGATCCAACAGCCTATATTGCCCTTTGTAGAGTTTTGTATAGGTCGAGCTATGCGGTTAGGTTACCGTGGTTTGCAGGGGGTGGCATGCCCCTACCCAAGGGAGTGGGGGTGGAGCTCCCAAAAGAAATTGAAGAAAGCATAGGTGATTAAAGTGATCCATGCAAAAATCCATGCATGTCCACCACCTTCGCATGGGAGCCATTGAAGTCACCTAAGCCATTAAGGCCATGAAAAAGGGTGATAAGCCATATGAGTTACTCAATCCTTGAAGCCACTAAGGAATTTGCCATCAAGCTAAGGAGGAGTGCGACATGGAGTCACACGATTGGCGCATCAATTCAACAACTTTCCTATGTTAAAAGTGTGATTTTTAAGGGATTTTGAGGTTTTAATGTAAAAGGTACGATGATCATGTATTAGGGGACCCATAAAGAGAGAAAAACCCACTTTCTTAATCCATTTATTAACCCTAATCCACCCATCCTACTAAGATTCCACTTTTTTAAGTGAAGGAGGGAGTAACCATCTAAGAGGAGGATGCCCCCCCTTGCTTAGTTGGCTAAATCAAGTGGTTTCTTGATTAGGAACCATAGATCTAACTCCATTCAAGAACATCAAAACCTTATTTTTAACAATAAAATTTCCATCCTTATTTTCTCCCCACATTTTACCCATTTTCTACATTCCAACTCCACTCGATTAGGAGGGTGGAAGGCCACTTTTCCTCCATGGAAAAGGATGTTAATTTAGAAGGCAGCCTACACATGTTTATCTCTCTAGCTTATGTCATCTTCATGACATCATTCCCTACCTAAATTCCTCCCTAAAATGTTCCTCATTCAATATCCTAACCCTAGAGCTACTTTCCTCATGGATTCACTCTTTCCTAGGTAGGAACCACTCATCTGCATATATCCCCATGGTTCAGACAAAGTATTCAAGTAGAGGTTGGGTGAGACAACCTTGAAAGGAGCACTCTATCTTTGGATCCTTTCTAGTTTTGGATTTGGAAATTATTTGATGCTTTTCTTCCTTTGGTCTTCTTGTAATTCTCTTGCTTATTTTCTCTCCAATTCAGGTTAGTAACTTCGTTGTTTTGCTTGAGTTTATATTGTTTTGTTCCTTAAAGCCCATGCTATCCTTCCAACCCTCAAGCCTTTCCTTTCTTCCTTCAATTGTGTAGTTTCTCTTTATTATTCAATCAAGATTCAAGTAATCATTCTCAGGTAGTGACACCCAAGAGAATAGCTAGCTTAAATCCTTGATTTCCTCATTTGAATTCCTTGTTTCCTTCCCTCTTTTTCCCTTAGTTTTGGGTAGTTTTTTCTTAGTTAGTTCACCCACTTAGCTTCCTTTTCTCTTGAATTTATTTATTGGTTTTCTTTTCATGTCATACTTTAGTTTGTGAGCATTAGATTGCATTTTTGGTGTTGTTTAGATAGGATTTCATGCTTAAGAATTAGACATAATTTCCAGCAATAGAACATGTATCATGCATCTAGTTTTTGGTGTAGTTTGGAGATGTTTCAATAAAGTTTTGTAATTATTGTTATGGAATGTTTCATTTATCAAATTAATTGATATGTGGGTTGTTTCTTGTCATGAAAGTTGTGGTTTCAATAGCTTTCTAATGCGAGATTTGTTGAATGTTCTTAAGTACCAAAATCTAGAAACTATTTTTACCTTAAATTTGTGCCTTAATTCCAACCACCTAAACGTTGTTTTTGCTTAAATCCTTAGGTACCCATTTAGATTTTTATGTTTTTTTTATTAGATTCCATAGTTAGTTGCATCATCAGTCACTTTAGATACATCAAATTGATCCATTTTTGGGGTCCTAAAACCATGCATAGTCTTTAGAACTATGTGAATGATACTAAACCCCTTTCATCCTTAATCTTTGGTTAAATGTGTTCTTATATCTTGTTTAGCAATAGTTAATTTATCTGTTTTCGTGGTTTTTTTTTTAGGTTTCAAAAGTTTCCTTTTTGAATTTTAGGAAGTTTCATTTTTAGAAAGTTTCTTGTTTAGGAAAGTGTTAAATTAGGGAAGTTTCTATTTTTTAGTAGTTTCCTTAATTTTAGTTGCTTAGTTTAGTTCATTCTAGTTTTACATTAGTTTTCTTTGATTAAATGCATGATAGGTAGGAAAGTTTCTAATTTCATTGAATATCTTTATTTTTAGAAAGTTCCCTTTAGTTGAAATTTATGCATGTTTCCAATTTTGCTTAGTATACTAGTTTAATCATCAAATTTTCTCACTTTGGCTAAAGCTAAGTGCTCTAAATAAAACCCAATCTATTGAAATTTGTGAGATTCCTCATGGGATCAACCTTGGTTGCATGAATATACTACATGGATTCATGCTCTTGTGAGTAATTTTAAAGGTACACCATACTCTTCTTGAAAGGATTGAACTTGATCATGTGGTAGCTTTGGTAAAGGTGATTTCTCTCCCTCTGTTTCTCCTAGATTTAGCTATCAAGTACAACTAAAAGGTAAGAGATAAAAAAATTTCTTTGTCCTTCACAACTTATTTATAGAATTTAAGAAGTGAAAGCCCTAAGGATGGATGGTCAAGATTTAAGCCACTTAATTAGATTTGAATGAAAGGCTAGATGAAGGAGATGTGTTTTTCATATATGGTAGTGGGGGAGGAAAATAAAAAGGAATGGAATAGAAAATAAGCATAGGAAGGAAAGGGAATAAGTAGGGAAAGAAAGAAATAAAAAGGAATGGGAAGAGGTAGCTTAGGATGCAAGAAAAGGAGGATTGATGGATTTAATAAAAATTAGAAAGTGGTAGGTGGGGGGAGGTGTCTTTTTCCATATTGGATTTGGGATGGAAATTGGAAGGTCGTGAGAAGAAAACAAAAAGAATTAAGTTAGTGGAAAGGTAAGGAATAAGTAGAAAGGGAAATAAATGGGAAGAAAAGTAAAAATAAAGGAAAGTAGGTATAGGAAATCAAGGGATTTCAAAATTAGAAAGTCCTAAAGCGGGTTGGAATCTGCAGGGGTGTATGCATTTTGTTTTTACTAACCGTAAGATGAGATGAGAATTGGATGAAGATGGATGGTTGAGATATTCCTTTCCTTATGGTTTTGGATTGACTTTTCAACATGGGAAAGCTGTCTACTGTTTTGATCTTTCCAATACTTCATTTCTAGCTCTTAGATCATGCTTACCCTTGCTTGAATGGATGAGATCCCTTTATGACATGTAAATCTTCATTAAGCTTCATCTTCTCTCTACTATTGGATTGGATTGCCCTAGGATAAGTGGCCTTGATTCCTTAGTGATATCTTCATGTATTTCATGTGGACCAAGTGTTGTTCACTACCTTGTCTGACTCAGGCAACCAATCATTGGTTGATCTTATTTTGGTTGAGTAGGAGTGAGAAAATAAGTAAAACTCTTCATGTGGTAGCATTCTTCTTTTGTTTTTGAGAAGCTTTCATTATATATGATCTCATTGTAAATGAATTGGAATTCTCCCATAAGCTTCCTAAGGTGGTAAAATGTATGAAATTATACATGAATTGAGAATTTTCCAGCTCTCCACCCTTATTTGAGTAGGATTTGTGCATGGGATGTCTAATCGCTTTGACTTTGAAAGTTACACCTAGAAATAATTCTGAACCTCAAGGACTTTATTTTTATCATGTGTAGCCCATGATGTATCTTGAAATTGAAATTACACTTTTGGTGGTAAAATTGATAATTTTGTGCATTTTTTATTTGTACCCTAGACCTACAAAATAGTAGGATTAACCATAATTAGTGATAATTGTGTTTTTTTTGTGCTAAAACCTTATAAATTATATGTAATATATACATACATATCAAATAAGCTCAGACATAGATTTTGCTAGTCCTCAAGCAAATCTACAAAAATAGAAAAGAAGAAATCTAAAAAAATAAATCCTAACCACTTTTGCAGGTGTTGTCATCTACATTTAGCATATACAAAAAGCCTTTAAACCCCTAGGTTAACCATAGTGGATGAGTTGTAGTCTTGTAAGGGTTTCTAGAAATGATACCTATAAACATTTTAAACTTTTTTTATGAAAGTCCTTTAGTTTTCTTTGACAATCTTCTTGTACTCAACTTATATTAACTCCTAACTTTAGCATGCTAATAGAAATGATCAACCATTCAAAATCCTACCCTTATTGTGAAGATATCCCATTAATTCATCAAGCCACTAAATATGGGAGTGTGATATAGCCATTATACATACATTTATTTGTCTTTAAGAAAATTATAACCTAAATTACCATTCAAATGTATGTTTTGACTTCATATCTCCTAGGACATTCTTAACACTCAGAAAGAAGTCAATCAGAAAGGGGTAAATATCTCATTAATATGTGAGTAGAATAATGTTCATCAAGTTCAAAATTCTTACACATTCCAAATAGAAGAACGATAACTTAAAAAGAATGATAATGGTCTCATGAAAAGATATAAGCTACTAGGAATGTTACACTCTACCAAAATCCCAACACATTTATAAACATAACCATTCATACTTCTCCGAAGATCAAGTTTGGACTTCTATTAGGGAGAAACATATGCTTAAGATGGGGTTATTAAATGAAATGGTATAAGGATAAACAAAGGTTATTTGGAAGACATGTAAAGGTCTTATACTAGTGCATTCACAACTTCCATTTCTCATAAGAGTGAACATTTCCTTTTCATTGGCTATATTTTCTTTCTATTTCTCATTTTTCTCACTTTTGATATATAGCATTTCTTTGAATTTTTCTCTTTTTGGCCTTTTTTTCTATCCAACTCTTGACTTGTATTTTTCATGCTTTTTCTTCAAGATATGTCTTAAACTATCTCTACATATTTCTAAAACAATTGGGTAGCAGATATATTATAGGGTTTAATAAGGGTAATGGTTAATGGGTTTACAAAGAAAAGGCTGATTGTGAAGGCTCAAAGGGTTAACAAGTGAAAAAAGTAACATAGGAAGGCAAAAGGCTTTGGGTTTATCAAGAATGACCTGTATCTTTTTCTAGGTTTCATATGAGTCAAACATAACCATAAACTCAAGAGATATATGGTATGGTATATTAGATGTTTTCTTAATAGTTGACCAGAGCAAGAATAATATGACCAACTAAGAAATTTTTTTCATGGAAGAATGATTTAGATTTATGTATAACCCTCTTAAAGGAAGAATGGTTCTAAAATCATTTGGGTTAATAGTCTCCATTCATCTTCTTCAGGATCTCTAAGTTATATTTTCTTTTCAACTTAAACTATACATATATGCTTATTTTGTGTAGTGAATATCTTGTGTTTTACATTTCATGGAATACTTTAAAAAAAGGATAAAATAACAAAATAATTGTCTTCAAGTATATTACTAAGCTAAAGTTTAAAATATACTAAGTTTTTAGAAAATTCAAATTCTCGTCCATCTATTTGTGAGTTTTGTCAGAGTTATTTTTGTCAAAATTTTTAGTTTTTTCAAAAGAACTCAAGAATAACTAAGAAAAACTTTAGATACATGAAAATTGAAAATAACCTAATTTAGACTGAAATTAAATGTTTTCCTCATTGTTATATAGCATGGAAAAATGAAAAATTAAGTAAAAAGAAAAGGGTTAGTGTGATGCCTTGGGTTTTACACACACATAAAAGCACAAATTTTTCAAGAGTTGGGATCCTTGGTTAGAAATTTTTATATTTTTTTTAAAATCAACTAAAAATAGGCATTTCAAAATGAGAAACACTCATTTCAAAAGCCTGGGAGCATACAACTCACATAACCATGGATTTGACAATGAAATGAGCTCCCCATGTTTACAAAAAATTTGTTAGAGGTTCCTCTACATTTTGGACCAACAAATTTAATGCATGTGAAGGGGAGCCTTGGTGCAATAGTAAAAGTTGTCATTATGTGACCTTGAGGTCACGGGTTTAAGGTGTGGAATCAGCCTCTTGCAAAATGCAAGGTAAGGCTGCCTACTATAGGCTCTTATGGTCTGCCCCTTCCTCGGACCCCGCATAGGTGGGAGCTTCACTCACCGGGGCTGCCCTTTACATTTAATGCATGTGATGTGATAAGTACTTAATAGATAGAGTAAAAGTAAAAACACATAACAAGGACACTTAGTCTCCATAACCATCAATCTTGGAAAATTAAAAGCTCTAACAAAACCATATACATTAGTGGTGAAAAACAAACCAAGAAGACGACATTGCTCAAGGTCTATCCGTCCACAGCCATCACATCCAACATAAACATGTCCATACATCCAAGTCATAAAAGAGTAAATAATTATATATATATATATGCACAATCCATTTATAGTGTTTAAAAGCAAATTCCTGGCAACCCACATACATCAGTGAGATCTCCTCTAAAATGCTACTAAATGTGCCAATGCCCTCACTTGCTCTCAAGCTATTTTCCTTTCCTACTATTTCTCTCAGCATATGAGACATAACAAAACATGGCAGTGCCTCAGCAAGCTATATTTGTATAGATACATAGACATTTAATAATAAATAATGAATATTTAACATGTAATGAACAAACCAAGTATTAAATCTTAATGAGCAATCAATAAACAACTTTCTCATGAAAACAATTCTAACATGATCATGATAATATGGGTAAATAATGATGAACTAAAGCATAAATGACAAGTAAACCAAACCAGATATATGTGCAACAAATCAAAGCATCTAAACTCGTAGAACTACAAAAATTGAGGCAATGGAACTATGTTATCTGTGTTTCCAAAACGTGATAGGTAGACTGATCTTCCATGGCCCATGGAATTGTCAAACTCAAGTTGATGCAACTCAAGCTACCTGCATGTTTAAAAAACATGCAAAGTGAATTGAGCTCCAAGGCTAATGAGTATGCCAAAACTAAGCCAGTGCAGAGCTCCAAAAGCCTAAAGAATATCTCAAATGAATATGCATGTTATCAATGAGGAGCACCCTAATACATGGGTCCCATGAGTGTCCCATATACCTGAATGTTGGGTCATGAGTACTCACACTAATCCTTCAAGCATTGTCACATTATGGGTACACAGGGAAATGTCCATTATGGTGCATGCAAAGTGTGATATGATAACACAAGCCATTCAAATCACATGGAATACAACATTGTAGTGATAGCCAGCTCAAGGGTCTATCAATTGCCACTCCCCATCGACATCGAAACAGGACACAAAGTGTTCGTCATGCACAGGGAGAAAATCAGATGGTAGTGTTGACTACCCATGAAACTACTCCCTACAAAGGTTTTCCATTGATGGGATGAATGTCTATCATCTCATAAAGTTAGAGGGTGGGTGACCAACTCTATAATTCCTCTTAGCATAGCATCCATTAGGCTAGAACGCTTGTTAAACTATCCACAGAGCACTTGTAGTACAAGGAACCTTGATAGGCCTGCAAGTCTCCTCCACACAAATCATGGTAATTATGCTACAAATAAAGTCAGAGGAATGGAAATGAAATCCTCTAGTGTAATAATGAAATCTAGGAGCACTTATAGTGCACCATCCTAAGGGACTACCCCTTTCTCAAGGTTAACCTCCCAAGGACTAGCCACCAAGCCTCCTCAACCAGGTCTATAGAGAAATAAGCTATAAAACAGGTCATCCATGTACCTCAATATGAAATAGCAACAATAGTTATCATTTAATAACTTCCACAAGTCACAAAGTCTCAAAACCATATGCTTTCACTATTACTTATGAAATGTGACTAATCATAGACAAATCATGTGTTCCATGAAAAATGAGAATCAATGCAAACATGCATGTGTGTATTACTCATAGACAAGATAGAATACATATCAAGTTATAATAATATATACATGGTATTCATTCATAAATGCTAAACTAGAGTGATGAAAATCTGTAATATCAAAATAGAAATGTGCCCATTATTAAATCCTATCACCTACATCAAACGAAGAACCACCCATCTGTACCTCTCAAGCTACTACCGATTAGACTCAACTTTAGGATTGGTTATGTAAGTCCCACTACTTGAATACACACTGCATCCACATCTAATTTAGAATCTATGTTATTCATCAAAGTTGGATTATTGGTTATAAAGCAAGGATTATATCTCCATTTCTTAATTTTTTGTGTTTTGACACAATTCAGCTATTCATAGCTGTTGGATCTCAAGTTAGGTTCTCCAAGTTCACTAGTAGTCCAAATCATGCCAAACAAGGGCAACCAATAGCTATCAGCTTCAAATCCTACTCATATCATAAGGAATTCTAGAATAATCATGCTCATACTAAGTTAGTTTCAGGTAATCCATCATCTAACTAGCTAATCAGGCATGCTTAGATGCAATCCTACAAAATTCTAGCTAATTATAACTAAATCAATGAAATTTCAAGGTTAGGATGGTAATCCTACTCTGTAGGTCAAATCTAATGATATCTAGCTGCTGGTGTCATAGGATCGTAGACTAATCACCTTGATGTTGCTCAATCTAGGCTATACATAATGATCTAGCCACAACTATTGACTTAATCATCTCAGATCAAAGAATACATTAGTAAACATAATAAGATCATCTCAAGATATTAGTTGAATGGTGTGGATCATTTAATTGGATCCAATTTCATACCTGTATCTTAAGTTGATCTTAGCTACCAATCAAGATTGGCTCAATATCCATAACAATGCCTTGGATCAAAAATCAGGTCTAGTCTTTCCACCTTTGAGTATTGGAGGTGACATATCATCAACAGGTCATCACGATATGCTTCAATCTTGGCTATGTGTTGTTGTTCTCTCTTGATCTCTGTCGAATCTTCTTTAATCTATGAATATTTTGAGAGGTTTTGTTTTAGACATCGAGAGGAGCACAAAAATAGTTTGTGTCTTCATTCTGAGTTGTTTTTACCTCTGTACGCATTATACAAGATGGCCATTCATAGTTGTTAGGCTTCTATTACCAGTGATGAAAAAGGAGGGAAAAGTTGACATCTGCAGAAGAGGAGAGGAGGAAGGGAGAACTAGTGTAGTGTGGGTGGCCTATCCGTGCAAGTGTGTCAGATCAGTTGAGTTGAGCAAGGAAAGGATGGTGGGGAGAGGGAGAAATCAAGCATTACTGGCTTGATCTGGTGTGTGCATCGACTGGGCTACATCAGAGGGAGAGGAAACAAGGGTGTGAAGACTCTAGTGTTGGAGGAGGAGATGGGGAAGGACGACGACCTAGGTTTACAAGAGCAGTTGTTTTGGACGTCATCAAAGAAAAAGGAGGTGTTGTCAAAGGGGATTGTGCATCATAGTGAAGGAAGATCATTAGCCGAATTTGGGTTCAGCCCACCCTAGGGAAGGAAGAGGTCGAGAAATGGGGATTTCGTGTAGTGAGTCCTCGATGAATGAAGTTCTGAGCAGTGTGGGTAGGATGCACACTGGGTTTTCTCTCTTTTCTTCAATGTGTCCCCCCTGCCCCCATTTTTCTCTATTTTTGGGTTGTCGCCTAATGCAGGGTGAGCTAGGTTGACACATGGTGGGTCAGTCTTGCTCCACGTGTGGTGTGTCCAGCTGTCAACTCATGTTCAAATGAAATGGGGAGGTGCCATTGTCAATTTTGACCCCCTCCCAAATTAGTAAAAGTTTGGGGTTCTCTACCCCATTTAATGCAAAATTAGTGTTGTTGGAATCATCTTGATGTGTTTCCATTTTCAATATTTTTCAAGTTCAATTTTGAGTTTTCAAAGGTATCACTTCCATGGAATTCAGTTTTGATGGAATTCAATTCCTCATTCTATTTCAATTAAAATATAATACAAATGCATTGAAAGGAACTCAAAATTGAGGGTTGTTATTTTCTTCCCCCTTAATAGAAATTTTGTCCTTGAAATTCTTTTCATTTTATCTTTTAGACAATTTTAAAAACATCCTCATCTCATAAGTTAGGATAATTATGCCAATCATCCTAAAGTAAATTAGCTAATAAAGTTGGGAAATTCATGCTAAGTCAAATCAGAATGTATCATAAGCATCTGTGACACAATTAGTATATTAGAATCACTTCAAGGATTAAATTTGTCCATGTACATCATTAGTATAGGTAAAATCAACACATGCATGGATTAATGAGAGAGTGATTAAATATTAAAATCAATTCTCATAATAAGAGAATCCATGCCAAATCAAAATTAGAGCATCTCACCTCATTAGTAGCAAATCTATGCCAAGTCTATATCAGAGCATATTAGCTCACTAATAGGAAAATCTATGGAAAACCTATATAAGAGAATATTAGCTCACCATAGGCGAATCTATATTAGAAGATTTTAGCTTACCATAGGCAAATACATGCCAAAAACCAAGTCTTGAATCAATTAATGCATGTAAAAGTATTTCACAATCATCTCACACTATTCACAACTTTACCATGAGCACTTAGAAGCCTGCCACCTAGAAGCTTGCTAGTGCCTCATGCACCCATCCTCATTGGCCTTCCTCTTAAGCCATCCTTATATGTTACCCACTATATAAATTGTGAACCAAATTTCAATTACATGCAAGAAAATAATCTAGCATTAAAATTTGAATCACCATCATGTGTCAAATCTAGGTATTGCATATGTATAATATTGTTATCATAATTCTCCTAAGGATTTTTCAACTATCTAGACATGTAGGTAATAATTCCATCATACTATATAGCACAAGCCCTCATCATGTCCCTTTAGTTTGAATGATCCTCTCTCTCCGACTATTTACCTGAGGGTGGAAAATTGTATTGAATCTTAACATTGACCCTAAAGTATCTTGAACACTCTACCAGTACTTTGAGGTGAATCAACTATCACTATCCAAGATAATAGTCAAAGGAGTTTTGTGTAAGCTCACAATCTCATTTGCATTAAAGCCTCTCCAAGTTGTCTATTGTTTGACTCTGCCTAATGGGAAGGAAGTTGGTGGACATTGTCAATCTATTGGTGATAACCCAAATCATGTTAGACTAGTTCGTTGTACTTGTGAGACCTAATATGAAGTCTATAGTAATATGGTCCCACTTCTGCTTAGGAATATCCAATATCTATAATAGCCCTGATGGCCTCTGATGCTTGGCCTTCATCTACTGACAAGTTAGACACTGTGCTACACACTCTCCAATATCTCTCTTCATCCTATTCCACCAAAAGTACCATCTCAGATCTTGATACATCTTTGTACCTCTAAGATGAATAGTAAACTATGGCCAGTGAACCTTATGAAGTAGCTCTCATCTCCAATCATCAATAGCTAGTACCACCAATGTATCCTAAAATTGTATGCCACCATCTTGCTCTTTGGTGAAACCTACCTTCTCTACTAAGGCCTGTAAAATTCTTTCAATGAATCTCAATCTAACAAATAAGTTGGCAACCATTGCCCTCAACTTTCTACTCAAGACATCTACCACAATTGCCTTCCTAGGGTGGTATTGGATGGTGAAGTTAAAATCCTTAAGATATTTCATGCATCTATGCTGTCTCATAATCAAGTCACTCTGAGAAAAGAAGTACTTAATGCTTTTATGATTAGTGAAAACTTCAAGCTTCTCTCCATAATGGTATTGTCACCACATCTTCAATGCAAATACTATAGTTCCTAACTCCAAATCATAAGTAGGGTACTTTACCTCAAGCGTCTTCAATTACTCTACCATGCTGCATCAAAACTCATCCTAGTCCCTTTCTAGAGGCATCACAATCAACTACAAAACCCCTAAATCCTAAGAGCATCATCAAAAATAGTGCAGAGTTAAGTCTCCTCTTGAACTCCCAAAGGCTTTTCTCACATGCATTGCTCCAAACAAATTTAGTCTCTTACAAATTTGGTGCCCTTCCTAGTTAGGGTAGTTAGAGGCAATGCCATCCTAGAGAATCCCTTCAAGAAATCCATGGAAATAACTAGCCAAACCAAGGAAACTGTAAATCTCTATATTGATCATGGGTTGCTCCCAGCTTAACACTTCGTCCACCTTTGTTGGGTCCTTTGCTACTCCATCCCTTGATATAACATGGGCAAGGAAATGCACCTGCTCCAACTAAAAGTTACACCTACTAAACTTCACAACATAAGTGATGGTGACACAAGGTGTTTAACACAATAAGTAGATGCTCCCTGTGTTTCTCCCTTCTAGTAGAGTAGATTAATATATTATCCACAAACATGATAACAAACTTATCTAAGTAAGCTTAAAAGACTCAGTTCATTAGATCCATAAATACTACCGATGCACTGCTCAAACCAAATGGCATCACTAAGAACTTTTAGTGGCCATAACGAGTCCTTAAAGCCATCTTGGAGATGTCTTCCTCCTTAATCCTTAGATAGTGGTAACTTGATCTCAGATGAATCTTTGAAAACACTTGCGTTAGTTGGAGCTAAACTAATAGATCACCAATACGGGGTAAGGGATATTAGTTTTCTATCGTGACACCATTCAACAATTGATAATCTATGCATAGTTGAAAGGGTCCATCCTTCTTCTTCATGAAGATGATTAGTGATCCCCATGGAGACCCATTAGGTCTAATAAAATCCTTATTAAGTAACTCCTATAGCTGACTCTTGAGCTCTCTTAGCGCAATTGGGGCCATATTGTATTATGCCTTGGAAATGGGTACTGTACTTGGTATCAGGTTGGTAGTCAAATCAATCTCCATCTATGGTAGTGATCCTAGAAGCTCCTCAAGAAAGAAATCTATGAACTCTTTTATGATTTATATTCCTCAATCCATGGCTTCTCACTATCCTCAACTGTCACATTAGTGAGGAATAATTGGCACCCTCTAGAAAAGAACCATGCTACCTTCATGGTAGAGATAATGCAAGCCTAAGCAATGCTCTTCCTACATTGGAATGAGCTCATTGGTCCTTCAAGTATGCCAAAAGTAACCTTCTTCTTATGGCAATCAATAGTCGTAGAGTAAGTAGCCAGCCAATCCATCCTTAGAATGACATCATAATCAACCATATCAGTAGAATGAGATAGGTGTCCATCCTCTCCCTTGCTATTTTCATTGGTACCCCTAAAGGTACTCACTAGCCCCAAATGACTCTCTCATTGGAATTATAACATACAATCGAAAGGCTAACATACATAGGTATGTCTAAGTAGGACACAAAAATACATGAAATGAAAGAATGATTAAATGTTGGATCAAAGAGGATCTATCATGCCTGTTAATAATCAAGAAGTACTTTCCACTACCTAGTTCAAGGCTAGTATCTGGCCCAAAGTAATGGTAAAAACTCACCCTTAGCTATGTGGGGCCCTCTCTATCCTGTTCGCAATGTTTGTTTGCCTTTCCCTTTGTCACTTGGGACAATCTCTTTAAAAGTTCCCTAAATCTCCAAAGGTAAAGCATCTAAAGGGTTGCCATTATGATGGTAGTTGCTAATGCTCCTATTATTGCTACTACTATTTAACAACTCTAAGACATGGTTGTCCAAGGTTCTTGCCTTTGCATCCAGTGCCCCTTCTCTTGTTTGCATCCCTCCTTTGCCTACTCGAATGATGCTGACTCGATGGACTCTTTGATTGCATTGATGAAAAGGGCCTCCTACCTTTATTGGGTTGACTTGTACTACCCTTATCCGAATCCCTACGATCTGCTTTGGTCTTGAGGAAGGCCATCTCTAACATAGAGGCCATATCGACTGACCTTACCACTCACATGGGATGCACTATCATCACCCGGTTCTTCAATCTTGGTGTCAACCCATCAATAAATCTATCTTTTGTCTCCTTACCTATGGTGAAGGAGTCAGGAACAAGCCTCCTTGCCTGCATAAAGCAATTCAAATGCTGGTGAATGGTCTTATGCCTTTGCTCCAGAGTAGCAAACTCTCTCTGCATAGCTCATCATGCATGAGGTGGAAAATATTGGTTATCATAAGCTTTCCTAAAGGCCTCCCAGAGAAAAGTCTTAGTAGTGAAGGAATGTGTTCTCTTAAGAAATTGGCACCATAATCCTGCCTCACCCTTTAGTAAATAATTGACTATCCTCACTTGATCCTCAATAGGGACTCTCGTAGCAGTAAATGCCCTCTCAAACTTAGAAAGCCATCTCTTAGAAGGACACCCATATTAATAGAGCATCTATCATATAACAAGATTCTCACTTAAAGATACTAATTTATACTATTTATTAGGGTTCTTTAGTATGAAAATCACTCACTTTCCATCAAGGTACACTTTCGCGATCACATATAAGGATCAAAGTCTCTTCTTTTCTTAAAATTTTTCGAACTTCATGGGTGGCATCTATTTCACAATCATCAGCATTCCTCATATGAGTTGTCTTTGTAACTTATATTTAGGAAATCAACTCACTCATATGAACTTTATATGACTTCTGGAATTGTTGGAGTCCTGTGATGGAGTAGGTAGGGCTTTGATGCCTTGGTTTTTACACACACTTATAAGCAGATTTTTTCAGAGGTCAGGATCCCTAGTTAAAAATTTACATTTTTTAAAAATAGATTGAGAATAAACATTTGAAATGAGAAACACTCATTTCAAAAATTCTATAGTCATATGAATCACAAAACCACAGATTTAATGGTGAAATGACCTCCCCATTTATACCAAAATTTTGGTAGAGTCTCCTCTATATTTTGGACCAATGCATTTAACGCTTGCAATGGAATTGCAATAATCAATTAATAGGGCAATGCTACCTATGTGCCTAAAAATTGTGCTAGGTGAATTGAGCTCCTAATGCTCATGAGTATTCCAAAGCGAAGTCAATGTAGAATATCAAAAGCCCAAAGGATATCTCAAATGAATATCATGTCATAAATGAAGGACACCTTAACACACGAGTCCCATAAGTGTCTCATACACTAAAATGTCTATTCAAGAGTATTTACACCAATCCTCTAGGCATCGTCAGGCTATAGATACATAGAAAAATATCCTTCTTAGAGCACTCACAATGCAGTATGACAACATAAACCATTCAAACTACATGGGCCACTATTATGCAGTGATAACTAGCTCCAAGGTCTATCAACTACCACTCCTTGTTTACACCTAAGTGGGAGACTAAGTGTTAATTGTGCATGGGAGAGAATTACACTCGTAGTGTTGACTACCCATGATATCACACCCTACGAAATTTGCTTCTCAATGGGGCGAGTGTTTATCATCTCATAAAGTTAGAGGACTAGTGGCCAACCCTATAATTTCTCCTAGCCTAGAGTCCACTAGGCTAGAATGACCATCAAACCATCCACGAAGCACTTGTAGTGCTGGGACCTCCGGCAGGCCTACAAGTCTCCTCCACACAAATCATGGAAATCACTGGACAACTTAATGTCAAGGAAATGGAAATGAAATCATATGGTGTAACAAAAAAATCTATGAGTGCCTGTGGCTCTCCATCCTAAGGAACTACCCTCTCTCAGGGTTAGCCTCTCAAGGACCAGCCACCGATCCTCCTCAACTAGGTCCATAGAGAAATAAGCTATAAAATAGGAAATCATGTGCCTCAATTTGCAATGGCAACTAAAGTTACCATTTAATGACTTCCATAGGTCAAGAAGTTGTATTCAAAATCATATGTTTTCACTAGCTCTTATGAAACATGATATATTATAGACTAACCATGTGTTTCATGAACAAATGAGAATCAATGCAAAAATAAAAACATGCCTGTTGTTAAACGTAGCCTACCTCAAACGAAGAACTACTTATTTGTACCTCCCATACCACTAGTTGGACTCAACTTTAGGATTGGTCCACCTAAGTCCCACTACCTAAATACACATCACATCCATATCTAATTTACAACCCAAGCTACTCATCTAAGTTGGATTCTTAGTTATAAAATAGGGATTATATCTCCAATTCTTAATTTACTATGTTTCGACATGTTCCAATGGCTCATAGCTGTAAGCTCTCAAGCTAGGGTCCCCAAGTTGGCTGCTAGTCAAGATCATGTAGAACCAAGGTAGTTAATAACTATCATATTCAAATCCTACTAATATCATAAGATATTCCAACATCATCATTCTCATACTAAGTTAATTTTAGGTAATCTATCGTCTAACTGGCTAATTAGGCACATTTTGATGTAATTCTATCGAAGTCTAGATAAGTACTGCCAAATCAATGAAATTGAAGGGTTAGAATGGTAATCTTATCTCTCATAGGTCATATCTAATGATATCTAGTTGCCTGTGTTGCCAGATCATTGACCGATCGTTGCAAAGGTTCCTAATTTTGGCTATAAGTAATGATCTAGCCACAATTATCCACATGATCATCCCAAATCAAAGCACACATTAGTAAATCTAATTAGTTCATATTAAGGAATCAGTTAAACAAATGGATAATTGAATTAGATCCAATTTCATACATGTATCCTTAGTTGATCTTAGCCATTGATCAAGATAGGCTCGATGCAGTAACAATGCTCTACATCAAAGACTTGATCAGGTCCTCAAACCTTAGATTACAGTGGATTTGAGTAATGAAGGTGACAGAACATTAATTGATCATTGCAATATGCTTCATTCTTGGCTGTGCGACATCTCAGTAATATCTCAGCAAGCTATGCTTGGTAGGGGATTCAAGAAGCATAATAATTTGATAGTATAATCCTAATACTTCATAATCCCATTATTCATACTCATGGAGTAATCTCTTTACTTTGTCATATATGTGCATCCTTACACACACATACGGTATACTATGTATAGATATAAACATATGGTCAAAACCATGAAAAATAGTTAATATCTCAAAACATAATCATACTCAGCTTATGCTTAGTTGATTAATCATCTAGACTCTACTAGAAATACTCCCTCATTTGGGTAGTATCGGTAATCCATGATTACTCGGCATCTCATCATGCCATATCATAAGGCATTTTACTATGCCATGCATCATAATGCAAAAATACTCAAAGGACTACTATGCAAGTAGTCAGAAGTTGTACCAGTGTACTTGGATAATTGTGCAATAATCCACCTATGCCATCCTTTGTGGAACTCACAATATCCATGTCCATATGGGGAGGACTATGGGTGTCACAGTGACAGCCTTACCATAATTTCCCCACTCGACTTTTAACCTCATTTAGGCTTGGCATCCATATAATAACAAGTTTCGGAGAGTGGGTGGCCAAACCCTACTAACTCTCCTAGCATAGCATCCCCAAGCCTATGCCTGTTTAAAACAAAACCACAAGCCATCCATGCTTGTATGTAAAGTAATTCTCATACGTATTAGACAATCTGTCTGTTTGCTTAGGGCTAGAATATCTTCTTGTTCGATATTCACTCAGAGTCTATTCCTTAATTCTAACATAACCATTTCATATGTGTTTGGTTGGATGATAAGGGTTTTAGGGGGTTTAATACAAGTATTAACATTACACTTGTCAGCATTTCTAGACATAAGATCATGTATTCAACATGTAGATCCCATGTAGTTGCATTCATAAAATCCTCCTACCTTCAAGTAGTGATCCATCTCTTCAGACCTTCCATGTTCCTTCCTGACATATGTAATCTATAAATCCATACATACTGTCAATATTTATACAATCTGACTAATCCTATCTATATTCTTTGTCTAATCTTGTCCTTTGATATAAAGGATATAGATCTTGTGTCCTATCATGATCTATCTCCCTCAGACAGTATTGATCAATAGATCTGATGGTTAGAATGATCTTTTAATCATTCAGATCTAAGTATTTTCTATTCTAAGTCTTTGTGTATTCCTTTCTTTGATCTTGATCTTTCATAGATCCTCTAATCAACAATTTATACTTGTTGATAAAGATCAAGGGCTTAGATCTTTTTATCATCTAGTTCTTCTTAGATCTAAGTTCAATTGTTTGATCGTCCCTAAGGAGGAAGATCTTGGTTCTATTCCTTGAATCATATTTGATCAAGGGTTTGGATTCTCTATCTAGATCTGCCTACAATATACATACATAATAAAATACAACATTACAATTCTCATTGTTCTTAATCATTCAAGATCTTATGGATCTTGTTTAATCATCCTTATCTTACTAACAATTTATATTAGGATTAGATAATTTACTACCCATTTATGCTCTTATTATTATTATTATTATTCAACCAGTTAATACTTTACTGGTTGAAGATAACTTATTTCAGCCTAAGTCTAGACTGCTCATCTTATGTCCAATTGGCTAAGGCTTACTATCTGAATAGTTGAACACAAAGTGGTTACTTCAATCCTCATGTAAGGAGACATTTAGACCTCACAAACGTCAACGGAAGGTAGGGGAAGAGTGAGGCTCTACTAGAAAATTCCTTAACCACCATGTTCAGCATTCACTAGAGTGACCTTAGCTTAACCTTTCATGAGGTTCCTATGAGCATTTTAATCCTAAGTACTCTTTATAATCAATTTTAATTAAATCCACGAACATTTAAAATGTTATTCATGGGGTTTATTATTCTCCTAGTTTGGGCCAAGGATTTGATAATCCTTATATTGTCCTACTAACTATAGCCCTTACTAATATTAAGTCCAACTCATTCACTCATCATAATTGTCCATGAATCTCTATATTTCACTACATTTTCATTTTTGGTGATTTATGAATATTGAGACATAACCACTAAATAAACAATTATATATACTAACTTAAAGACAATTAAGATGCTTATACTATACTTTGATAATTCAAATAATCACACACTT
The DNA here is from genome assembly GCA_035236585.1 of Warburgia ugandensis. Taxonomy (NCBI): domain Eukaryota; kingdom Viridiplantae; phylum Streptophyta; class Magnoliopsida; order Canellales; family Canellaceae; genus Warburgia; species Warburgia ugandensis. The sequence continues at coordinate 27,654,549 of CP141132.1, read as the reverse complement.
TAAATAATAAGAGAATTGTACATCTATATCATTCTAAGGGCATTTATACTCTAATATACTAACATGGATTCTAAGTTATAAAATACATGAAATTTAACTACTAATCTAATGGAATCATGCTTAAACTTCAAATTTAAACTAACATGGCCCTAAGATAATTAAATCTATCAACCTAATAACATTTAGAGCATAGCATGCTAAATTTTAAGAATTACACTATCATGCTTCCTAATTTATAACATAAATCACATTTACCATTATATTCTCGAATAAAAGACAATTAAACTAATTGGATTAAGATTATTAGAAACTTTTACTTATGATCCAACCATTAGATCTTAGATCTTTTCCTTTAGATCAAGGGTTTTAATCACAGTTAGGTCTTTTACTCCATTAAGATCCAAAGATCATATCACTTGTTTATGTCACATTTAATCCATGATTTCAATGGATTCTATCATAATATCATTCATTTAATCCATTCCAAAAGTCTGATCATACTTGATCTTATTAATTAAGTGGTCCCTTTGCATTTTTAGGGTTTTTCTACCATCAAGGGTAGATTTCTCATTTTATGTTAGATCTATCAAAATAAGTCATGGAAATAACTTGATTTCAACATTATATCATCATTAAAACAGATCCTCAAGATCTAATAATCTCAAATCTTGGAAATTGGAAGCTTATTTCCTAAATATAGAAAGTTTTGTGTTACGTGATCATTCCGTCAGGACAGCGTTGCACACAAAGTACGTGCCCAGAGACGGTCCTGCAGGGTGCCTTTCTGTGCGGCGTCCTAGGATTTCTATCCTTTAAAGAAGATCAGACAGTCCATTTTGGATAGTCCAATCAATTCTTCTTCAATTATGGGCTCATAACTTGATAAATATTCTTAAAATTTCTACCCTAGGGCTTTTGGACCCTTCTAGATCGATTAGATGGCTCTGATTTTCCTTCTGGGCCCTCCATCATCCAGAATTGAAGGGTTCTTACCCTCACTTGATTTTTATTATTTTTAACCTAAACTTAATTTTAGAAAAATAAAATTTATATAAAATAATATGGAACAAGTGTGGAAAGGGTTTCCACCGACCTGATTGGAAAAAAACTTTTGTTTTGCTATCCAAATTAAAAGAATACCCACTTGATGATAAAATGGCCATAGAACTGCTTGTCTTGTGATTTCCCATTATTTGAACCATTGGATCTTGAAATTGATTTGGGGGTTTTGTACATAAGATAGTGTAGGGTTGTGTGGATGTTGGATTTGTGAGTTTTGATTTGGAATAGAGTGCCTAATTGAATTTAGGTCTCTTGTTCCAATTTATAGAGAGGAGAGAGAGTGCAAGAAGAGAGCTTATTGGGAGTTTTGGAAATTTGGAAAGGAATCTAGATATGGTTTTTTAAAGTAAGCAAGATTATTTTGTAAGAAATTTAATGAACATTTTTGGAGGATTTTTTGGGATTTATTTATAGATTTTTTTGAATTTTTCATAATTACTCGTAATAATTTTGTTTTAATTCTTTTGAATATTAAATTAACATTGGATCATCCACTACCACCTTCTTCTCCACTAGCAGATGGTAGTGCTTTGAATACTCATTATATGTTTTTTGGCCGTTGGATTCGTTTGTGGGCCCCATGGTGGTGTGAAAGGACCATTTTGCCCTTTTATGGAGAAAAATCCATTTTATTCTCCCGAACTCGGAATTGAGCGTACTTAGTGGCATTGGAATTGTATTTTTGTGTACATTGTAAATATTGACATCTTAGATCTCCGTTATTAGTAAAATTACTATTTTACCCTTTTATTCATAAAAATGAGAAAAACTAGGGATTTTTCATTTTAACTTAGAATTGAATGTACTTAGTGTCATTTCAATCAGTTTTTCGAGTTTTTAAATCATGTTTTAATTTCTATAAAAATAGAATTTCCAATAACCTAATATTCTAGCCCAAAATTTCTAAAAATTCAGATTAAATTGATTTTCTCAGTCAATTTACAAAAATTGGGGTTATTACAATCTTCCCCCTATAATAATTTCTTCCTCGAACTTAACATTTTAACTTACTTGTGAGTTTTCATTAATTCATTCATAACTTTGCTTATGTGGCCTTGCCACTTAAGGAAACCTCTATTTCCCTTCATTCATAGTTCATATCACCTTCTCTTTCAAAGGCAAAATCACATTTTTGGATCATAAACACACATCTTACTAAAAATGCTAATGCATTAATCACTTATCCTAATTATTTACTAGACTTTCCAAAAGGATTAATAACTCTTAAACTGAGTTACCCTTTTGTTCACAACTTTGTATTTCTTTTGACTAGTATACTAAATTTTTATTCCTCATTTTCACCAATCTTTCAATATTTCATACTTTTCTATTCTAACTTTTATTGCTCATCCTCATTCCTTTTCAACATATATAGTTTTGGCATATCTTCCCAAATATGTATAGTCCTTAGACTATCTACTAAAATGACATTTTTCTTTGATTCTATAATTTCAACTATTGTTCTTTGTAACAATCTACCAATATTTGGAAGTAATTATCTCTTCTTGGTTCTCCCATTATCTGGAAGTACTTATCTCATTTCCATTTTAGATAATCATACTCCTTCACTATTTCTTTCTACTGAAAATTTCTTTTCAGATTCTCATATTAATTGATAGTTTCCTTGTAATAACTTCTTCCTCAACTTTCATTATTATTCTTGTACAATGATTTCCTCTTTATTCATAGCACTTGATTTTCTTATTTCTCCTCTTAAGATTATGTATTTCCTTATGCTTCTTTCAAGCATACCTCATAACTTTTCCATATCATACTACCCTTTATTTTAAGTATTCTTGATAATTCCTCTTAAAAGAGTCTATATTGACTTTGTAGTCATCCACTCTCAAGACTTTAAAAACTCCATAATTTACCCTATATTCTTCAAGTCTCAATAATCTACCATAAACTCTTTATGGTTTATGTAATCAATGACAAGATTATACTAAAAGAATGTCCTTATAGTATGTTATACAATCAATAAGAGATAAATTTCTCTAATTGCATGGGTAGTAGTATCATCTTCCATCTTTGTTAAGTCAACTTCCATATCATTCTTAGAATTTACATGACCCTAAACTTTACATCTTCAAATCCACATTTATACACACTAAATAGTTGATAAGCTTTGTAAGTGTTTTAACATATTCTATAAACGGTCATGATTTTCTCATAATAATTTCATATGTCATCACCACTTATCCAATAAATCTCATTCTCATCAAACTCATAACTCAAAATTTGTTTTGATATCTCACTATAATTTTTCATTCTTAGCTTCCCATTGATGATAATAGGTTGGGAATAACTCATCCATGTTGAGTATAGGGTACTTAATATCATTTATGCATAATATCATTGATCCTTCATTCTTCTTTTTCTAAGGAAGCTTGTTGCTCTCCAATGTAAACTTATGTAATCACTCCTTTGTCTACTTGCTTCTTACCCTTGTCTCCAAGATACTCCAATAACTGATATGGTATCATATGCTTTATAGCCAAACTCTTACTTAACTTTGAATTTCAACTGTCTGTCGTTTTCATATGTGACTTGATTTCCTTGACCAAGGTTACATTTGAAAATGAAAGCCAATTAATAGCATCTTCCATGGAGGACCTTATCATATACTGAAAGTAAAATGTCCTAACTTTATACCCAGTTTCATAATTATTGAATTTGTTAAACGCTTTCCTCTGTTGAAGATTTTATCCAAACTCAAGTCAATTCATCATCATGGGTCAAATGTTCTTGTCCAGAGGCCTATCTCACTATTCTTATCAATTTGTCATTAGGATTTTCAATAATGTTACTATTTATGCAGGGCAAAAATCTCTTATTCATAATCGAGTACCCTTACTAGGTCATGGTTGAATCCTTTGTCATCATCTTCTTTGTCCTTTCTTTGCTTGATGGTTTTCTTCATAACCTTTCAGTCCAATAGTTCTATACTCAATCCAGTCGGGTTAGTCCTTAAGAAATTCCTTTAATTGATTTTTAGTACTTGGTATATGCTTATAACAACTAACTATTTGTCTATAGGCAATGTAACATCAAATCTCACCTTATAGTGTGCTAGCCATCTCACCTTTTCTCCTTCCATCCCCTATGTCAATATATCGTGCAATCTTTTATCAAGGTTTTATTGTCAATCATGCAGTCTATATTGTCAGGAGGTATACTCGTAAGTAGTGATTTTCTCAATTCCTCAAATTATTCTTCAAGTGCCTCCTTATTTTGTTTTTCAAGTGCCTTCTTATACTTAGTTTATAATAGCAATAATTCTCCTTCAATAGCGATTATATCAAATTGTACTGAAGTTGTTAACTCCACAAGTTTTACAATACTCAGATAAGCATAAACATTTTCTTAGACATAGAAAGACTTTATTCGATTACTTATTGATCTCTTCCCAGATGCGTTATAAGCTCAAGGGCCTCTAGAGTGATCAGTACTTATCTACCTTTCTTTCAATCCAAGTCTGTAGTATTTTTCAGACCCAAAGTAATTTCTTCACCTTGTCATGGTAGCCACTAAGGTTTGAAAAACCTTTCACATTGGTTTAGATCACTTCTTATTTTTGCTCCTATCTCAGTTGTTACCATATTTATTGTACTTGTAGCTCTTCATGATGTGGCCTAATCAACTTCATGATGTGGCCTAATCAACTGGCCTTATACCCTCAAATGACTTAGCCTATCAAGTACTCAAGTCTAAAGACTTATAACATCCTTCTGAGTATATAACTTCAACTACTAACTCATAGATATTAACATACCTGATTAATTAGGGTGGGATGCCTCTATTTAGTTAACAACACTCAATGATGGTCTTAAGATATTTGGTCTTCCAATTGATGATAGCAAGACCTTCATTTGATCGTTGATGGTACCCTTCTTGCTGAAGATAGGTAGATGGACAAGTTACTGTCCTGACCTATTTCCTTTTTATTTACTCATGTAGTGGCAAGGTGAGATATCACCAAATTTTCCTTTTTTATTACATCCATTGGTATTCCCCATAAGCTAATGGATCCGATAAGAATCTAATTGTAATAGTTGATATCAAACCATTTGCAAAATTTTAATTTCTAGTTGGTCACTATTCCTTTTCGAAACTTTCTTATCACATAATCTCCTGAAATTCGATACTTTTACTCAAAATCTTAAATCCCATATGCTTCCTCTCTTTGATACTCTTTTACAATGAGATCATCAACTCACCTAGTATTATTCCTTTGCATTTGGTTGATCTTCCCCTATAGGATTCAAGATGTTAGAATTGTATTTATCTTCATAGAGTCATGATCTTCTTCTTTTGATTATTCAATATTCATTGAATACTTATAGTTACATCTCTATCTCTTTCTCTCTTTTCTTCAATATCCTCATTTGGTTTACCTAGATCAATGTCTCCATATGCTTTGTTGCATATAATTGATACTTCATCATAAACTGAATGCTTCTCAGAAATTCTAAACCGTCTTAAGATCATTGAAATCCTCAATTGCCTATAGCCTCAATAAAATTCATACAATGTCTTAATAATGGTATTGACGTTTTGGTCATGCTCTACTTTTCTTACAAGTTCATGTTAGGATCAATCTATTATCATAGATCTATCATCCCCAATATTATCGTAAAAAATCTTTTGATAACTCGGTTTAATTCATTTCCTTATTATATTGGTGTTATGTTCCTCTTATTCACATAATCTGTCACTTGTATACCTCTTTTGATTTGCTCCATAATTCTTAGGTAATTATTTTTCAATAGCATTTTACTCTCCTGAATAGTATCCAAAATTGAGCTGAGTCCTTCAAGATCCATACCTTTGTGACATAGTTCGAGTCACTGTTATTTCCTAATATCATCTTGCATTCATTCATTCTCATCATCCATATATGAGTTTTCATATTTGCACCTTTCAACAATCCTTAATCCTTAAGTCGTCTTAGACTAGATTTTGGCTAAGGGTTGCACTATCCTCTGCCTAATTATTTGTTAAACCAAGCTGTGTTTCACCTATTTATTTATGGTGAAATGCCTTGAGCATCAATATGCTAGTCCTCAAATATAAGTAGTCATCTCTACTTCTTCAATTTATACTACTTCTTCTTGATTTTCTTGATTGTCTATGGCCCTTGGACATGCTGGACTGGCTGTGAAAGGATAAAACCTGGGCTCTTATACCAACTATGATGACCCGGGTTTTCTCATGCATTTTTAAATGCAATACCTAATTTCCTAAGGCGGGATGCATCCCTATTTGAAAACCATTCTATAAAAACCATGCAATGCAGCAGAAAACCTTTAGTTTTAAACTCATTTTTTGAAAACCCCGAGTGTCATTTGCCTTCACAACAACCAAAGTAGTTTTTGAAAAACTTCAGAAATCAGAAATATTTTTCCCTGTGTCTTTCAGCCACAAAGACACAGCCCAACTGTAATTAAATACAACTTCATGTCCAAAGGGTTGAGAGTTTACTTACATGTATAACTTTCTTCTTTTTGATTCACTTGCTCGTAGCACTAATATCTCCTGAGACGTCTTCTATTTATGAGTGGAACTATCCTGAAAAATGTTAAGGATAGGGTGAGTATATACTATACTCAATAGGAGTCTATCACTACTAGTTTTATAATGCATGCGATGTTTTAAAATCATATGCTCTTTCCAAAACATGTGCATGTCTGAATACTGAAGTTCAATATCGACATCAAAATCCATTGTCAAACTGAAATACTAACGACTTAAAGGATCATATAATCCAAAATCGAAAGTATCATATACATATATATATCATAACATCATGATATGCACAAAATGCTTCATGGAATCCAACGCATGGATCTCTAGTATGTTATGGTAGACCAACCTCATATCATGCCATATACAATGCACATAAATCATCAAACCATAGGGTCCACTATGCCCACGACCTCCTCGCCGTGTGGTCCCTGGGTACCTGAGGACACTCAGTCATAGCCTCCATGGGGCCTATGACACGTCGACCCAATGCCGTGACACTAGTGGTAGCCCCCTGTACCACATGCAGTCGACGTAGGGACTTGCCTCTTCTTGGGCATGGTACCCATCCACCTAATAGTGGTAGAGGCCGGTGGCCAACCCAGACCCCTTGGCATAGCACCCATGGGCTTTCTAGCCCAAATCACATAAGATCAAATAAGCCAAAACCTCTTTTCAAAACCTGTCCTCTTTGGGTCCCTCACAACTGCCTGGCCCTCGGCACTCCAGCGTCTTTTGGCAACCCTCAAGGACATGTGATTTATGCAAGAACTTAATGCTCACAAATCATGCAATGTATGTGATAGTTTGCAAAACATATATGTGCATAATGTATATGCATTCATTTACAAAACATGTCTATGTACAAAGCATTTATCACATGCATGCTGAATTAAGTCATGCTAAACAAGTCATATACTTAAAACATATGTTTCCAAAGCAATAATAGTTCTTTTAAAAGAATCTAATAGTGATAGAGCACCTACCTGGCTAGGTCGCGCTAACCCTTTTATCCTCGGACGCTCCTGATCATGGTTTGGGGAATCAAGGTTAGTTTACCCTATCTTTTATGGGTTTTAGAGTAATTGGTCTTTTTACACAGGCATTAGGGGTCCATCCCTATGCCTATGGGTGTCCTAAGGTCCTAATTGGGCCTTGGTATCCTCAGTTTTTCAACGTTCTAATGGCCACGCGCCACCATCCTATTCTAAGGGTCATTCCCACCTTTTATTGGGCCTTGATCATGAATTTTATAGTTTGGATGTGTCTGCGTCGTCGACACAGACACAACGCCTTTTGCGGCACCTCAATCGGAGCTTTAGATCTCAAGTTATAAGCATTTTAGTGTCATACGTACATAGGAGTCTTGAAGATAAAAAGATGGAATGCTAAGGCGCTGCGCGCCTGCGACGTGCGCCCCGGCTTCCTTAAGGAACAAAAAAAATGGCGCGCCGCGCGTCTGCTGCGTGCACCTCAGCGGGCGCGTCTGCAGACGCGCGATACTCTCCGCCCGTCTTCCTCTTTAGCAGGCGCGTCTACGGACGCGCCTGTTGGTTTCCTCTCAGACGCGTTCGACGCATCTCGTCCATCTGGGGCGTTTCAGTCGTTGGGGGACTGGGGCGTCCTTGGGATGCCCTGGTTTGTCCTTGAGGAACCAGTGCGGCCCTATTCCCCATGGATTTTCATGCAAAAACCTAGGGAAACTGAGCCTAGGACTATGGGTGAGATGGGTTTGGGGAGTTTTTGAGCGTACCTGCCTCGTGGCTGGTTTTCTCTCCACGTTTTCTCCTCTTGGTCACTGCTCCTCAACGATTTTTCTTCAACATTTTGGACTGCCATTAGAGGCGCCCAGGACCTCTATTTATAGAGCTAAGAGAGGGTTCTGGAGGGGGCTCTCACCGCCTTTGAATGGCGGTGCAGAAACCTCCAGAATGGCAGAGATTTCCCCTCCAATCACTGCCGTTCTAGAACTCTCTCGGAGGTGTAAGATGAAGGGTGCCCGTATCAAAACGGGCCCCTGTGTTTTGTAGTTAAATCCGTTTTTGTGAAAATTACAGTTTTGCCCCTGAACTTCAAAGGGCCATAACTTGCTCATTTTAACTCCATTTTGGGTGCTTTTGGTCTCGTTGGATTCCTTTTTCTGAGATACATATAATGGAACCATTTTTAGGACCAAATTCCTGGGTTCATTCAAGGTGAATAGTGAAATGACCAAAATGCCCTTATCTTCAAAATTGAACTTTTCATGGGATTTTAATATTACAAAAATTGGAGTCATTACATTTAGGCTTGGTATGCATATAATAACAAGTTTTGGAGGGCGGGTGGCCAAACCCTACTAACTCTCCTGTCATAGTATCCCTAGGCCTATGCTTGTTTAAAACAAGCATCCATGCTTGTATGTAAAGTAATTCTCATATGTATCAGACAATCTATTTGTTTAATTAGGGTTGGAATATCTTTTAGTTCAATATTCACTTAGAGTCTATTCCTCAATTCTAACTTAACCATTTCATATGTGTTTGGTTGGATGATAAGGGTTTTAGGGGGTTTAATACAAGTATTAACATTACACTTGTCAGCATTTCTAGACATAAGATCATGTATTCAACATGTAGATCCCATGTAGATGCATTCATAAAATCCTCCTACCTTCAAGTAGTGACCCATCTCTTCAGACCTTCCATGTTCCTGCCTGACGTATGTAATCTATAAATCCATACATACTGTCAATATTTATACAATCTGACTAATCCTATCTATATTCTTTGTCTAATCTTGTCCTTTGATATAAAAGATCTAGATCTTGTGTCCTATCATGATCTATCTCCCTCACACAGTATTGATCAATAGATCTGATGGTTAGAATGATCTTTTAATCATTCAGATCTAAGTATTTTCTATTCTAAGTCGTTGTGTATTCCTTTCTTTGATCTTGATCTTTCATAGATTTTTTGAACAACAATTTGTACTTGTTGATAAAGATCAAGGGCTTAGATCTTTTTATCATCTAGTTCTTCTTTGATCTAAGTTTCGTTGTTTGATCATCCCTAAGGAGGAAGATCTGGTTCTCTTCCTTGAATCATATTTGATCAAGGGTTTGGATTCTATATCTAGATTTGTCTACAACATACATACATAATAAAATACAACATTACAATTCTCATTGTTCTTGATCATTCAAGATCCTATGGATCTTGTTTGATCATCCTTATCTTACTTATAATTTTTATTAAGATTAGATAATACCCATTTATGCTCTTATTATTATAATTCAGCCATTTCATGTTTTACTAGTTGAAGATAACTTATTTCAGCCTAAGTTTAGATTGCTCCTCTTATTTCTAATTGGCTAAGGCTTACTAGCTGAATGATTGAACACAAAATGGTTACTTTAATCCTCATGTAAGGAGGCATTTAGATCTCACAAACATCAATGAAAGGTAGGGGAAGAGCGAGGCTCTATTAGAAAACCCCCTTAACCACCATGTTCTGCATTGATTAGAGTGACCTTACACCAACCTTTTATGAGTTTCCTATGAGCATTTTAACCCTGAGTACCCTTTCTAATTGATTTTAATTAAATCCATGAACATTTAAAATATCATTTATGGGGTTTATTATTCTCCTAGTTTGAGTCGAGGATTTGATAATCCTTATATTGTCCTACTAACCATAGCCCTTACTAATATTAAGTCCAAGTCATTCACTCATCTTAATTGTCCATGAATCTCTATATTTCATTATATTTCATTTTTGGTGATTTATGAATATTGAGACATAATCACTAATTAAACAATTATATCTACTAACTTAAAGACAATTAAGATGCTTATACTATACTTTGATAGTTGAAATAATGATACACTTTAAATCATAAGAGAATTGTACATCTATATCATTCTAAGGGCATTTATACTCTAATATAATAACAAGGATCCTAAGTTATAAAATGCATGAAATTTAACTACTAATCTAATGGAATCATGCTTCAACTTCAAATTTAAACTAACATGGCCCTAAGATAATTAAATCTATCAACCTAAAAACATTTAGAGCATAGCATGCTAAATTTTAAGAATTACACTATCATGCTTCCTAATTTATAACATAAATCACATTTATCATTATATTCTTAAATACAAGACATTTAGACTAATTAGATTAAGATTATTAGAAACTTTTACTTATGATCCAACCATTACATCTTAGATCCTTTCCTTTTGATCATGAATTTTAATCACATTTAGGTCTTTTACTCCATTAAGATCCAAAGATCATATCACGTGTTTTTGTTACATTCAATCCGTGATTTCACTGGATTTTATCGTAATATCATTCATTCAATCCATCCCAAAGTTCTGATCATACTTGATCTTATTGATCAAGTGGGTCCCTTTGCATTTTATGGTTTTTCTACTGTCAAGGGTTGATTTCTCATTTGGTGTGAGATCTGTCAAAATAAATTGTGGAAATAACTTGATTTCAACATTATATCATCATTAAAATAGATCCCCAAGATCTGATCATCTCAGATCTTGGAAATTGGAAGCTTATTTCCTAAATACAGAAAGTTTCATGAAGAATTTTCTAAATGTTATGATTTTAGAAGAAACTAGATGTTACAAGGTTTTCATAGCCTCTTTCCTATTTCAATTTGGAGCTCAGATGACTCCACAATTGATGACTGAGGTTCACCGTCATTCCTTGGGTCTAGATTTAATCTCGGCCCAGCAGAACAGATGGCTGGGATTAATTGGGCGGTGGGTCCGGTCGGGCAGAACGATCGTCGCACTCCCATCACCTGGACGCACGCAGTAACATGCATCCCTAGACTAGTGTTGTCGTGCAGTCATTCCATCGGGATGGCATCGTAGGTGGAGCTCGGGCACGAAGATGCTTCCACAAGGCAAATTTTCGTCTGGCGTCCCAAGAATCTGATCCTTTAAAGAAGATCGGACAGTCCATTTTGGACTGTCCAATCAATTCTTCTTCAATTAAGGGCTCAAAACTTGATAAAAATCATTGAAATTTCTACCCTAGGGGTTTTGGACCCTTCTGGATTGATTGGATTGCTCAAAGTTTCCATCTGAGCCCTCCGCCATCCAGAATTGAAGGGTTCTTACCCTCACTTGTTTTTAATATTTTTAACCTAAACTTAATTTCAAAAAAATAAAATTTACATTAAATAACATGGAACAAGTTTGGAAAGGGTTTCCACCTACCTGATTAGAGAAAAACTTCAGTTTGCAGTTCAAATTAAAAGAATACCCACTTGATGATAAGATAGCCTAATAACCACTTGTCTTGTGATTTCCCATTGTTTGAACCATTGGATCTTGAAATTGATTTGGGGTTTTGTGGATAAGATAGTGTAGGGTTGTGTGGATGGTGGGATTTGTGAGTTTTGATTTGGAACAGAGTGCCTAATAGAATTTAGGTCTCTTGTTCCAATCTATAGAGAGGAGAGAGAAAGTGCAAGAAGAGAGGTTATTGGGAGTTTTGGAAATTGGGAAAGGAATCTAGATCTGGTTTTTAAAAGTAAGTAAGATTATTTTGCAAGAAATTTAATGAAAATTTTTGGAGGATTTTTTGGGATTTATTTATAGATTTTTTTGAATTTTTCATAATTACTTGTAATAAATTTTTTTCAATTCTTTTGAATATTAAATTAACATTGGGTCCTCCATAACACCTCCTTCTCCACTAGTAGTTGGTAGTGCTTTGACCCCTCATTACATGTTTTTTGGCCATTGGATTCGTTTGTGGGCCCCATGGTGGTGTGAAAGGGCAAAACATTTTGCCCTTTTATGGAGAAAAATTCATTTTATTCTCCCGAACTCGAAATTGAGTGTACTTAGTGGCGTTGGAATTGTATTTTTGAGTACATTCTAGATATTAATGTCTTAGATCTCGGTTATGAGTAAAATTATCATTTACCCTTTTATTCATAAAAATGATAAATTTTTTATTTTAACTCAGAATTGAACGTACTTAGTGTCATTTCGATTGATTTTTCAAGTACATTCATAATTTCTAAGTTTTAAATCATGTTTTAATCTCTATAGAAAGTGAATTTCCAATAACCTAATATTCCAGCCTAGAATTTCTAAAAATTCAAACTAAATTGATTTTCTCAATCAATTTACAAAAATTGGGGTTATTACAGAAGAAAGCCACCAAATAAGGGTTTTGTGTGATGCATTGTTGATAAACAAAGAAAGTTTTGGATAGATGGGGTAGGATGGACAATAGGTTTTCTTTCTTTTCTCTAGTGTCCCTCATTTTTCTCCCTTTTAGGGTCGCTGACCAATGTGTGGGAGTGGGGTCAACACATGGCGGTTTGAACATTCGTGTGTCGAGCTTGATGTATGCATGGCACATCCAACTGTTAGCTCACATTCAAGGAAAATGGGGGGTGCCTTTTTCAGTTTTTACCCCTCTCATATTAGTAATAATCTAGGGCCTTTTCACCTCGATCTTTGTTTCATGCAAAATTAGTGTCGTTGGAATGATCTCGATGCATATATTCCACTTTGATAGTTTCAAGTTCAAATTTAGAGTTTTCAAAGGGGTCACTTGCATGGAACTCAATTTTGAAGGAATTCAATCCCAATTCCATTCCAATTAAAATGTCATACAAATGTATGGAAATGAATTGAAAATTAAGAGTTGTTATAGCTAGAATGATATTACTTATACTCCATTGATGGTGTAGTGATCTGTTCATGTGGACAAAGACACCAAATATACAATGCATGCAAAATGCAACTTTCTCCTAACCTAAACTAACTAATCTATGAAGCTCTAAACCAACTAACTATTTAATAATCTAAATTTAGGCCTACCTTAACAATGAGTGAGTTTCTAGAAAAATCATTCCACTTCAGAATTTTAGGTAGTCAATGTACTTTTTCCACCCGGAGATGTACAATGGTGATAACAATATAGCATGATGGACCACTGTGAACCAATATTTCTTTGGAGCAACCTAGGAGGACTTGGCCCTTGATTGGTCAAATTGGATATATGGGATTCCAACAACAAAAAGCAAAAAATGTTCCTCCTCTCTTACATCTTCTTCAACACTAGGGCTAAGCTCACTTTGCATTTCCCCAAAGGATTTTTCATTTTCATCTAAATGGAAAGAAATAGTGGTTTTATACCCTCTTAATGATCTTCTGTACACCATGGAATTTGTTGATGGTTGGCCATAGCATCAATTTATGCTCCTTCCTATTTTGTATTAGATTTAGGGGTAACGAGCAACAAATTAGTTGAACATAAACTACCACATTATGCATTTTGTGAGACAAGTGGTAGGTTTAAATTGGGTGTGTTTTAAATCAGTGACTCAAATAAAATATTTTGCTTTATTAATGGAGCTGCCTATATCAAAATCATCAAAATCAAAATGAGCTAGACAGGTATTGTAGACTCTATATCATATTTACTTCATAAAAATCTTCTAAGCCTCGTAGTCCTACATTGAAGACATTAAGCTTAATGTCCATGTTTCCAAAGGATAATGGCATGGTTCCATTCCTATAGTGAATTATTGCATTTAATGTGACCAAGAATGGCCATGCCAAAATGATTGGTATTTGAGTATTAGGATCTGCTACAGGTTGTGTATCTAAGACTAAATAGTCTATTGGAAATAAAAATCTCTCATGCTAAACTAGTACATCCTCTACCACACAACGAGGTACTTTAATTGACCTAATTCCTTATATACATAATAAGGTAATGGGTTAACCTTAGACCCCAAATCAAGTAATTTCTCCTAAATCACACATAATATAGTGGGGCATCGTGGATCTCTATATTTTGGTGGGGTGTTGTGTTGTAGTATTGAGTTTGCTCACTCAAAAATATATACTTTAATTTGAGCCTAATGTTTTCTCTTATGTGTGTGGAGATTCTTCATAAATTTGGGGTAGGAAGGTGTATATTTGATGACATTAAGCAACGGTATATTGACATTCACTTGTTTCAACACATCCATTAACTTATCAAAATTATTTTCCTTCTTAGCCATTCTTAGATGCTGAGGAAATGAATCCCTTAGTTAGATTCGGTATGTTTAAGAAATGTCTTCTCACTAGAAATTGGGCCAATCTCCTATAGCCTTTTTGGGTTGGGCATAGGTTGACTAGGACATTGTCCTTGTTCTCTATCCAGCTATGTAAGAAAGAGTGGACTCATTTGATACTCCAACTACACAATAGATTGTGAGTGGGTCTGCATTATTTGTTTAACATATTTGTGGTAATTTTCTGTACTCTGGATAAACAAACTTAGGGACTCTTCTAAAGAATGTCTCCTCTATAGTGGAGGAAATGACTATTGTGGTTTTGGCTACTGCAGAATAGGGGCTCTACAGAAAGGTTTATTAGGGGGAACCTAGATGGTCCTTCTTGATTATTTTGAGGCCATGAGGAATTGAGATGCATAGCCCATCCAGGATTGTATGTGTTAGAATATGGATTATGGACGCTAGGATTTCTAAATGCATTTAATGCATTCACTTGCTCCAAAAACTTTCTAGGGAATGTGGAGCTGGAGGGGCATGAAGAGGTAGGTTGTTGTATTAGAACAAGTTGACTAAACCTTGGTTGGAGGTTACACAATGGATTCTCTAGCCAACACAACTCCTAATTTAGTTAGAAGACTATCAATATTATCCATCCTTTATGTCAGTATGTCTATCATGTTATACGGGCCGGGAGTGGCCCATATCTCATATATATTGCCTTTGTTTTAAGGGTGTAGAAATCTTTCCATTATGATGGAATGATCCTGTATTGAGACATTTCAAATAAAGTTTCAGAGAAGTTCTATGCCTCCACATCACTTTTGGTCTAGAGTGCCCCACCACTAGTGGCATTAATTCTACATTAGCTTGTGGGTTCATACCTTCATAGAAATATTGTATTCATTGTCATTTCTCAAAACCATGGTGTGGACAATTGAGCAATGAGTCCTTCCACCTTTCTCAGCAATAATAAAAATGCTCACCCTCTTTCTGTTTAAAATTTATGATTTCTCTATAGAGGGCATTGGCCTTTTGTATTGCAAAAATTTATTTAGGAATTTGCTTTCTAATTGCTCCTAAGTAGTGATGGAATCTACTTCTAATGAAGTTAGCCATGCCTTCACTTTATCTGTTAAAGAGAAGTGGATAACCACAATCTAATGGAACTATTAGAAATTTTTTTGTAGTTGAAATGTAGCATAGATATTTAGAAATTCTTTGACATGTTGGTAGGGATCCTATCTATTTAGATTATAAAATGTTGGAAAAGGTTGGATAAGACCCAATTTTAACTCAAAATACTCTACATTAGTTGCAGGTAACTCTATACAAAATGGGGAGTTAAATTGTACTAATATTGAATAGTCTCTTAATGGTTTAACCTTTGTTGCTTCATTGACCATGTTTTTGGTAGGGTTTCTAAGTGTTCTTGATTCCTTATCCCTTGCCTTTGTTGACTCAACTTTGTATATAATAAAAGATATTCATTATATATGATGTATTTCTAATTAGTACTTGTAAGAGCTCAAATCAAAGCAGTATGATTTCATGTGAGGTCCATCCCACGAGAATTCTCATATATTTGTATTTAATTGGAATCTTATTTAGATTACTTATCCTATCCAAAAGAGATTATATTGTGATTTAATCTAGGAATTTAAATCACATGGAATTAGAAACATGCATAAATTAGAACTTAAACTAAAAAGAAACTGTTGAAAACTAAGATTAGTAACTAAAAATGGAATTAAAAACTTTCTATACCCAACACACATTCAAGAAAGGAAACTAATGCAAAACTAGAAAAATGATCAACTTAGAAACATAAAGATGAATGAAATTTCTTAAACTAGAAATTAGAAACTCTAAAAATAAAAACTTCCCAAAACTAGAATTAGAAAATTTCCAAATAATAAACTTCTAACATGTAACAAATCTGAATGAAATTTCCTAAAGAACTTGATTACTTTCTAAAGATGAATGCTTTTTAGTATTAGAAATTAGAACTTCCTAAAAATAAAAATTTTAAAACCAAATTTAAAAAGTTCCTAAAACTAAGATCTATTTTAAACATTTACTAAACATAATCAATGAATAAAAACTAATCTAAACATTGGCAATGAACATTGATGAATCTTGCATGATAGAGAATTACAGAATTAACGTTGTTATTGAATCTAAAATATTACAAGAAAGGTGTACAACATTCACTAACATGAAAATAACATAACTTGCTTCAACTTCCAAATCTAATGCTATTGAAGTATCCTTCATCAATGAGCCATAAGATGGCATGCATGTGAACCAATGGAGAGAATTAAAGAGAGAGAGAGAGAGAGATTGAAAGAAAGATGGGAATCAAAATCAAAAGAGTTAAAGGAAGATGACGCACGATGTAAACTAGAAAAGAACAAGCAACAATGATAGGTAAGCAAATAGAGAAAGGAAAAAAAGAACTAACCTGGAATAAGATGATCCAAAGGCTACTCCCTCTTGGCTATCACTACAAGAATTTGTTGGCCTTGGATGAAGGAGAACTAGATCACAAGAAAAACAATTCAATAAGGAAAGGACCCAAAGAGATGTGTGCATAAACCATAGAAGTGAAGGCTTCAACAAGATAGAAACAAGTGTGGAACTCTAGGCTAAAAGAGGCATGGTGAAGGTAGCCTTGAAGGAGCCATGGAGAATCCCCAAGTAAGATGTGTGCAAAAAAGAAACTTCCTCACTCTCCGCTACGATTTGCATATATTTATAGATGGATCCCTTAATAATTTTTTGCCTAAGGAAAAAGAGAAAGAGGGATAAGGATTAGGGAAGGTAGTTGGATAAGACAAGGGAACTTAGGAAGTGGAAACAAAGGAAATTGCATAAAATCCTCCTTCCTAAGTGGTTCATGATGGAGGGAAAGAGAGGGACAGAGAAAAGGAAAGTTTAAAGGTATAGTCTCTTTTATGATTTGTCCACTTAGCATGCCACCAACCTTATTGCTAGAGTCCACTTGTTTCCTCCTATTTTTCCTCTTTAGAACACTTTTATTTTTATTTTTTTCAAATTGGAGAATTACATTTTCTTCCTCAAAATGTGTGGACCCATGTTGGTTAGCTTAGATGGTTTAAGTGGCTTCTCTTTTATGGCTTTGACTTGATGGCTTCAATGGCTTGCATCCTTGGCTTCAAGGTTCATATGGCTTGGCTTCACCTAGCCATTATTTCATGCCTCATGTTGTTTAGGTGGCTTTCTTATGGTTTCCAAGGCTTGAAATGTCATGCAATGGTGGTGGAATTCAACTACCTTTTGCATGGATTTTGCAATGGGCCCAATTCTAGTTTCCTTGAATTCTAGCAATTGTTTCTGGAATCCATCTACTAACTCTAAAATGATCTTGATCCTTACTTGAACTTTGAAATGATGGAAAATGAGTCTCTTTCTCTCTGAGTTAATTTGGATCATTAGTTATCATCTAAGGTGATCTAGATCATTGGATCATTCTTTCAACACTAACAAAGTATTAAAAAACCTCTGTAGTATTTCAAAAATTATGATAGATGACATACTCTGGATTAGCTTCTATACCTACAAAATATCAAAATTTAGGATTATTAGTTTAGAAATGCCCATGTCATGAATTTTGGAAAATTCCTAGAATAATGCCCTATAGTTTATGACACAGGTACTACTAATTGGGTACTTTTTTTTTATAAAAATCAACTACTTTTCACACCCCCAACTAGCATTTTTCTAGTCTTGAGCACAACATGCAAAAATCACATAAACACAAATGAGTGCCACTTTCGTAGGTACTCACGATCACTTTTAGCATGTGCAACAAGCCCTTAAACCCCTAAGTTACCATTAGTAGGGGAGTTAGGACTCGTGCGGGTTTGAGAGAATATACCCACAAAATTCAATAAGGATAAGTGCCTTATTGAATTTTTAACCATTAGTACAGATTACATAAGTCTGGACTTCTAAATTGAAATGCTCTACTTTGTTGGAAAAATAACTTGGCCTCAAATTCTCATTGGTATACACTAAAGAATGAAGCTCTGATAAAAGGTTTAAAAAAAATTCTCTCACTATGTGACTGGATCCAACAACACTAATGGTTCACATTAGCTTATGTGCATAGTTGATATAAAGGACTGTGATCCCTAAAAATGGATGCGATTACCAAGATCAAAAGGACTAGTTTACCTTAATTCCTCAATACTTATATCCTCATTAAGACTATATTCTACCTTAAGATCAACAGGACTTTAGATGTGACAAAACTTAGGTTTAGGACTAGTTCAGAAAGAAAGGGTAAAAGCATTCAAGGATTCAAGTCTGAGTAGAGGTCTTCAATGAATGTTGGACAACTTCTCTTTTGAGTGCACTAAAGTGAATATATTTTTTATTTTTCCTTTATCTCTTTGTTCATAACTTCTCTTTTTCTTTGACTTTCTTTGTATTTCTTTGAGAAAAAGATTTTTCCTTATAAATACCTTGATGTCTTTCACTTCTTAAGATTTTATCATTTTTGAAAATTTTCTACTATCACAACTCATTTTTGAATGATAGATTTAGGATATTTAACTAGGTTTTTGGTATAAGGTAGATAGGTTTGAAAATAAAAAGGCTTACTTAAAGGCTCAAAGGGTCTAATTATTGGTATAATATATTGCGTAGGCTTTATGTCTTTAGGATAAAACAAGGATGGTGTATATCATTTTCTAGGTTGCTTAAAGTCTATTAGATTCAATAAATGTTTAGGAAAGTTAGTACTCCCATTGGTGATTCATGGTAATTGACCAAAAGAAAGATATTGGGATCTTTCAAAGTTGATGTTCATTGAAGAAAATATGGAATTAAATAAAACCTTCAAAAAGATGATAGTCTTTAATACTCACTGGATAATCTGTTTAGACTATGCATTGTGTGTAAGTGTGTTTTAAGATTTAACTTCATAAATACTTTAGAACATGAGCAAAATGTAGAATTAATCATATGCATGTCTATTAATAAGTTAAAGTAGGACAAATGCTAATTTTGGAAAATTATGATTCTCATCATATTAAAGGAACTTGACCTTTCAAAACTTAAAAAAATTGACTAATATATTCTTTTTCACAAAAGATAAGGAAAATTAAGAATTATCATGCATATCTACACCCCCCATTCTGAACTAAACATTGTCCCCAATGATTTGAAACATAGAACTCCTATATATTGACTATGTAATGTAGAAAAATGAGACTCTAAAAATGCTGGGTTACCTCCCAATGAGCGCTAAGTTTAACATCTTCAACTAGACAAACAGTGTTAGTTCAATAATGAATGCATGCTTAACTCATGATGAATGTAGATTTCATGGATCATGCAATGGTGGGTACTAATAAATAGGATCCTCTAACAAGATCTCCTTCACTTCAGGGCTGACCAATTCCAGAATGATTTTAACATTTAACCATTCACCTTGAAAAATTTCCCATCCTTTTCTATCACGACTTCCCCATGAGGATAAACAGTGCGAACAATCTAGGGTCTGGTCCATCGAGAGGAAGCTTACTAGGAAAGAAATGCAATCTCAAGTAATACAAGCAGACCTTTTGTCTTGGTGTGAAGGACTTATGCAATATGTGCTTATCATGATGAGCTTTCATTAGGTCCTTGTACATCCTAGCAGTCTCATTCGCGTCTTTCCTAAGTCCATCCAACTCATTGAGTTGGAGCTTTCTATGGGTCCCAGCACTATCTAAGTCAAAATTGAGTTTTGTAATGGACCAATATGCTTTATGCTTGTGTTCAATTGGGAGATAACATGCCTTTTCATAAACCAGATAGTAAGGTGACATGCCTATAAGGGTTCTGAATGCAGTATGGTAAACCCATAATGCATCACTAACTCTAAGTGACCAGTCTTTCTGGTTAGGATTAACTTGCTTTTCAAAGATATGCTTAATTTCCCTATTGGACACTATAACTTGTCCACTAGTCCAAGGATGATATAGGGTAGTAATTTTATGGTTGACACCATATTTCTTAATTAAATTTTCAACCACTAATACAAAAGTGTTTTCCCCCATCACTAATAATGACTTGTGGAGTACCAAAGCGTGCGAAGATATTTCCTTCAAAAACTAGAATGTCACTTTGTGGTCATTGAACTTATATGCTATGGTTTCCACCCATTTGGACATGTAGTCCACTCCCACAAGGATGTAAAGGTGACCAAAGGAATTTGGAAAAGGTCCCATGAAGTCAATGTCCCACACATCAAAAGGCTCAATAATCATAATAAAGCTAAGGGGCATCATATCTATTTTTCCTAAACTCCCTAACTTTTGACATTTGGTACATACTATGTAGTAAGCATGTGAATCGCTAAAGATGGTGGGCCAGAAGAAACCACATTGTAAAATTCTTGTAGCCATTTTCATTGCACTAAAGTTTCCCTCATATGCATGGTCATGGAAAAAGGAGATGATTTGTTAATGCTCACTATCTAGTATGGTGATATTTGAATAAGTGTAGATCGTCCCATGAAAAGTGTTTGACCTTGGTAAGAAATCTATGCCTCTCTTGTTTGGACTAATGATTGAGTGTATGATAAGTGACAAGATAGTTTACAATATCAGCATACCAAGGCAACTAGGAGATAGCCATCAACTATTCATCGAGAAATGACTCAGTGATAGGGCTGGACTCATTAGTGGATTGAATGACTAACCTAGACAGATGATCTCCTACTATATTGTTCGAGCCTTTCTTATTGTGGATCTCAATGTTGAATAATTGTAGCTATATAATCCATATAATGAGCCAGGGTTTAGCATACTTCTTGGAAAGAAGGAATTTCAAGGCAGCATGGTCAGATTTGATGATAACTTTAGAACCTAAGAGGTAGGATCTAAATTTGTCTAAGGCAAACAAAACTACTAGCAACACTTTCTCTGACATGGAATAATTGAGTTGTGTGTCATTCAATCTTCTATTGTCATAGTAGATCACATAATTTTTTTTATCTATACGCTGACCAAAGACAGCACCTATTACATAAATGAAGGCATCACACATAATTTCGACTGGTACACTCCAATTAGCTGGTTGAATAATGGGAGTAGTGGTTAATTCTACTTTGAGCCTCTCAAAATCACATAAGCAGTCTTAATTAATGTCAAATGTAGTCTCTTTGGCAAGTAATTGCATAAAGGACTAGAGATTTTGCTAAAATCTTTAATGAAGTGCTTATAAAACCCAGCATGGCTAAGGAATGAGCTAATTTCCTTTATTGTCCTAAAAAGTAGGAGGTTAATAATTAATCTACCTTAGTTTTATCGACCCCTTTCCCATTAGCTGAGATCACATGACCTAAAATAATACCACTTGTCACCATAAAGTGGTATTTCTCTCAATTAAGCACTAAAATTTTCTCCTGATACTTAGTAAGAACTAACTTCAAATGGTGCAAGCATTCATTGAAAGATGACCCAAATATTAAAAAATCATCCTTGAAAACTTCTAAGAAACTCTTCACCATATCAAAAAACTGCTCAACATACACCTTTGGAAAGTTGTTGGGGCATTACATAATCCAAAGGGCGTGCGGCGATAAGCGAAAGTCCTAAAAGGGTAGGTGAACATAGTTTGCTCCTAGTTCTTACCGATACGGGGATTTGGTTATAACTAGAATAACCATTAAGAAAGAAATAATATTTATGATTGGCTAACCTTTCCAACATTTGGTCAATGAAAGGAAGTGGAAAGTGATCTTTCCTCGTGACTAAGTTCAATTTATGGTAATCAACACAAAATTGCCACTCAGTGGTCATGCAAGTGGGGATCAGTTTGTTATCTCATTTTAGACTACTGTGGCTCCAAATTTCTTGGGTACAACCTAAACTAGACTAACCCAAGTGCTATCAGATATAGAGTATTATTATGCTAACATCCAACAATTGAAGCACTTCATCTCTAACAACCTCTTTCATGTTGGGGTTTAGCCTTCTCTGTGTTTCCATAGATGGTTTAGCATTCTCTTTGAGATGAATTTGATACATGCCCATAGCAAGCTAATCCCTTTTATGTTTGCTATTGTCCACCCTAAAGTTATATTATGTTCATGTAGAACATCAAGTACCTTTCTATCCTATTCTTGATTGAAATATGAGGCAATGATGATAGACAAGGAATCTTTGGGTCCTAAGTAAGAGTATTTCAAATTATTAGGCAATGATTTTAGAACTAGAGTGGTTGGTTTGTCAACTGAAGGTACATGAACATATTTGGACAGGTGACGAGGTTGCACTTGAGGTCCCCATTTAGAGGTGTCCATGATTGGTGGAATATTTAAGAGAGCATTCACTTCATCTATGGATCTGTCTATGTCAAAATTGAAATTAAAAAGTGCAAGACAGGCATCAAGTGGATCTACTGAATAGGCCAATGGAAAAAAATCTAGAATTGGGCCTTTGAATTGTTTACAATGAACGACTCATCAACGTCTAGATGCTAGTGATCAGCATTAAACGCATTAAGTTTTACTTTCATGTTGCTGAAGGAAAGTTTCTTATGTAATCCTTTTTGCATCATCTCCTCCCAACTTTCCTCCTTCAAACTTCACCTTCACGCTAGATTTAGATATCCACCTATTTCCTAGGATTAAACATTCCTCAAATTTGAATCCAAAACATCTATAGATAACCCTAGGCTTCCAACGTTGTTTCCCAAGTAAAGGTGGGTGAGACACCTTGAAATCAAGCTCTCTTTTGGTGCTTTGTTGTTGCTGGACTTTGGAACTTCTTTAATGATTTTCTTCCTTTGGATTTTTAGGTATTCTTATTGTTAATTTCTCTCTAATTTAGGTGAGTAATTTGCTTATTTTGGTTTAGTTTTTATAACTTTAGTTTCACTTGTTTGTTTTCTAATTTTGTACCCTTCTTTTTATCTAGCTTTCCTTATCTTTTTCACCCAATTCCACTAATTTTCTTTGTTATTCATTCCAGATTTAAGTTAAGTCCTCTCCAATAGTGACAGTAAAGAGAAGAGCTACCTTAGCACCTTCAATTCCTCCCTTGAAATTCACATTTTTCACCTTATTTCCACCTATAGGTCAATTTCCTTGACTACGTCCATACATTTAGCCATATTTTTCCTTAAATTCCTTTATAGTTTTTCTTTGCATGACATCATCCTTTAAATTGTGAGCATTATATTATATTTTTGGCATTGTTTAGATAGAATTTTATGCTTGGGAATTGAGCACAATTTTTAGAATTTGAACATGTATTAAGCACGCAGTTTTGTTGTAATTTGATGTCAATTTAATAAAGTTTGTTGAAGTTTCTTGTTATGGAATGTTTCTTTCATCAAAGTACATTGGATATGAATTATTTATTCACATAAAACTATGGTTTCAATTTCTTTCTTATGCTTGAATTGTTTGATGTTCTTAAGTAGTTGAAATCTAGAATTTATCTCTCCTTAACTTTGTACTTTGTGTCCAGCCATCAAAATGATTTATTTGGTTAAATAATTAGGAATCCATACAGCTTTTTAGATTGGTTTTTTGTGCATAGCTTAACTTGTATGATTTTTTGAATTAAAAGAGTCAAATCTGGTCACGTTTGCACTTATGAATCATGCACATAGTCCATGGATTGTGTGTGTGGTACATACAATGATTCACCTTTAATTTTTGCTTCATTCACTTGTTTAATTTAGTTTCAGCTGGAGTTTATTCATTGTTTGTATCTTAATTTAGGTTTAAAAATTTTCCTTTTTATTTTTTTTATTTTTACACCTTTCAAAAGTTATAGGATTTAGAAAAAATTAGAAAGTCTCTTTAATTGTAATTTCCATTCACATGCATGTTGCTAATTCCTTGCTAAAGTTAGTCAAATCTCATTGGTTACTTGTTTTTGCATGTTAATTTTCCATTATAAATTTTTCTCATTTGGTTTTAGAAAGTTTCTAATTCTAGTTTAGGAAAGTGTTAGATTAGGAAAGTTTCCATTTTGGTAGTTTCCTTAAGATTAGTTGCGTAGTCTGATTCATTCTAATTTAGCATTAAGTTCCTTTAGTTGCTTACATTTTATTTTAGTAAGTTTCTATTTTCATTACTTAGTCTTGGTTTTTAGTAAGTTTCTTTTAAGGTTAGTTTCTAATTCCATGCATATTTTCTTCTTAGTTTGTTTTAGTTTCCTAGTTTAATCACATCTCTATCTCTTTGGCTGAAGTAAATCAATTTGAATAAGATCCAAGCCATTACAAATATGTGAGATTCTTCATAGGATCAACCTCATTTGCATTAAAGTACTGTGTTGATTCATGCACTTGTGTGTAATTTTAGAGCTACACTAATTTTTAGTGTCATACGGGAATCACAATGGATTTGTGGTTGGATTCTTATTTGGATTATTTATCTTTAGTGATAGTTGTAAGTTTAATTAGAGTAGGATTTTTGCATCATTTATATATATTTTTCTAATTCCTAATAAATTGGTCCATCTTATTTGTTTTGTGTGAGGAGAATTTGGAAAAGGAGTTGTGGTGATCTTGTGGGCCAAAGTTTCATTAAATATGATTTCTTTCTTAGATTAGGTTGTTCTTGTTGAGTGACCTTGCAATGAACCCCTATTGTAATTTACAATCTTAATTTTCAATTTTCAATGTGTTGTATTAAAATAGGGAAAGTGTGTGTCTTCAAAGCCCACATTTGATCTTCATTTAAAACCGCAGCGTAAGTTTACCTCACACTCTTTTAACTTTCCAATATAATTGCATTTAGTATAATTTGAATTTGGTTGATAGTGTACTCTTATAGTTTAGGGTTATTCATCTTGTTGCATATTATTTATGATTATTGCATTAGCTTGCACCTATCTAACCCTTGTTTGGATAGCATATAAGTTGCATTGGTTTGCTTTCTTGTACTTGCACTACACATTTATTTCTTTATAGTGGATGAAACACATTGTTGGTAAGGACCCCACAGGAACCCTCATAAGATAAGGACTAGGTTTCATCACCAAATCCTTAGCCCACCTAGGCAATCAAATCAATTCCTTATATGTTTATGATCCCAATCCTTGAAGCTTAATTTAAGATCAAGTAGTAAGATACTTAGGGTTTCAAGCTTGTAGGACTCTTTTAAAAGGAGGAGATCTACTGTCACTCTAGTGGCTTATGAGTGTCGTGATTATAGTGGGTATCCAAAATCCAAGTGATTTTCCCACGTCTTTTGTTAATGGTTGTTGAGGTCTAAATACCTCCTACCATGAAAATTTATTAGCCACCTTGGGCAAGACTTAACTGGTAAGCATTGGTCAAGCATGGACAAAAGGAGGAGTTGTGTAGATTTAGGTCTCACAGCTACCACCTTACACATTATCAAAGATCATCAATTCATCTTGTTAGCAAACTATTATGGATTGGTTGAGCATCATTTAGAGTTAGGAGTCACATTTAGTTAGAATGCATCATTTAGTATGAGTTTTCTTTAATTTCACAGAAAAATAGGTACTCATTAATTGTATACAATGGTTTATTTTATTGTATGTAAAGTTGAGTGCGATGACCTACCAAACAAGGGACAGAAAATCACCACTTTCATACTATTTTCACTATTATTCCATTACTTGATATGTATGAGACATAGATAAGGCATACTCCTAATTTGTCCAATTCAATTGATACTCGATCGGATAGTATGGAAAGTCTGATGAATAGGTTAATTGCTTCTAGGCAAGATACTAAGCCATATTAACAACCCTAGCATGCTGATTCCAATATTAGGTCATATGAACAACCTCATTACAAGAATTCCTATACCTACTCTAACCACACATATCCCACAACTTCATGGCTATCAAGCTCCACCTATATTGGATGTTATCTGGAGCTAGTGAATGCACCTACTACATTCACACACTCTAAAAATAACAATTATCCTAAGACAAAGTGCCACAATTATAATGGATGGTCTAGGCATCATGAGAAACCATGGTCTCAAAATTGTCAGGAAGAACTATCATGGTCTCACCTTGATCCACCCTATTAGAACTATCAAGAATATTAGGGTCAACCATCATGGTTTCAACCTACTCAACCCTTTTTTAGTACAATAATGCCACACCTATACTTGCCATGTGAGTCATTTCTTGAGGATCAATCTTTAGAAAATATCCAATTTAGTGAATAAAATCAACAACTGCTTGGATTTAATTATAGAAAATTTATGGCTAAAAAGTATGAATGGGAATAGAAAATGAAATCAATATGAGAAAATAATGACAAAAACATTCATGAATTTATGAAAAGGATTGAGGAAATGAAACAAATAAGGGAAATGGAAGAGCCATAAGGTCCACAACCACAAAAAACTTCTAACTCATATCTACTTAAGTTACACCCTTCTCCTTTTTATGATGAAGAGACATCCATTGATGAAGAGGATGAATATATTTAGACATTGAGCCTTTAGTAGATACTTCTTAATGGCAACACCTTGTAGAATCCCTTATAGACCCTGAAATACAATTGAGCCATGCTGTGTAGAAGATGTTCCCAATTGGGATCGACAGACCATATTTGATCAAAGTCTAGATACCAATATAGGTCTACCTGAAACCTTACCTTATGTCTAAGGAACAGGAAGAAGAAGTGTCCATTGATATACTGACCCTACATTAAGCAACTCTTGGGTGCACATTAGAAGACACTAAGGGTTTAAGCCCCTCCCTACTCTAATAGATCAAGAACAACCTTTTAAGGAAGTACAAAGTCATTTTATACCTTAGTATTAGGAAAATATAAGGAAGGAGGAAAACCATGTACTGATTGCTACTGGCATCATTATCCTTTAATTTGTTGAAAAAGGGGACCATTCATTTCAGTGGTCTTTTATGCTATCAAGTTACCCCCACCTCATGTTTTTTGGTGGAGGATATTTATTGACTACCATCAAATTCTAAAAATGGGGCTAATATATCACCACCAAAAATTTCAAGGTCGAGATTGTATATAGACTACTGCAAGATTCTGAAGTGGTATGAAAATTTTTCCATTTCATTGTTAGACTTAGGATAGTTAGATTAGTTAGTTTAGTCTAGATGAAGACGTTTAACTTATCACTTATGAGGAATGACTTGGGGCTTTTTGAGTGTCATGGTTCTGTATATCTCATTTATCATATAAGTGTCCTATATTTCGAAACATTGGGGCAATGTTTAGTTTAGGTTGGGAGGTGTAGAGATGCATGAGATTTCTGAATTTTTCAAAGGTTTTAAGGTCAAAGTCCCTTATTGTGGTGAGAATTGGATTGTTAGAAGCCTAGAATTTCTATGAAATGAACATAGTTAATTCTACATTTTATTCATGTGTTGAAGTGTTTTGTGAAATTTAAATATCAAAATACATTTATACACAGTGCATAAGTCTAGACTTATAGATGGTTGCGACTTAGAGACCCTTAAGAAATCAGTGGAGACTATACCCAAGTGAGTATTAGAGACTTATCCTTTTAGTAATTCCATATTTCCTTTAGCATACATTATATTGAAAGATCGTAGTTTTCTTAGTTTTGGTGAATTTCCAAGAACTAAAGGAGTAAAACTTTGTTTACTAAACATTTATTAACTCAGATAGGTTTTAAGCAACCTAGCAAATGATATAGGCCATCCTTGCTACAATCCAGAGACATAAAGCCTACCCAGTATGTCATATCATTAGTTAGACCTTTTGAGCCTCTTGGTAAGCCTTTCCTTCATAAGCCTCATTTATTTTAACCCAAAGAAATCCTAGGAAGAATATCCATTACCTACCTTTCAAAAATGAGTAGAGATGGTAGAAAAAGGAGAAAGTAGAAGAAGTGAAAAATATCAAAATCCCTTTCCATCTAAGAAAAGTGTTCCTTCTAAGATATTGATAAGTGTTTAATTTTTTAGAAACCACCCAATTAGTTACCCATGTGTTATAACTTATAGGGGTAAATTAGGGTTTTTGACAAAAATTTGTAGCACATGCATTTTTGACCTAAAAGACAATAAATTTGATATTTTGTAGGTCCAAAGGCTAATCTAAGGTAACTATGTGATTAATCATATTTTGTAGGATTTTACCAGAGTTTTAAATTTTTGTAGGAAGTAAGCTGGTGATCCGACGGTAGAGATCTATCAAGAAGAAAATGGAAGATCAAGACTAAAAGATCAATTCTAGATCTAAAAATCATCTAACCAAAGTGAGATCAAAGGTCAGGATCATCTTAGGGCAAGAAATGGATGTAATTAGAGGAGCAAAAGGTGGCTAATGTAGGCCCATGCACAAGCCATGCAAAGCCTAGTATCTTTGCATGGGTTTCACTTAAGCCACTTAGCCATATTCAAGCCATGAACAAGGAGACAAGCTAAGGATCCAAGGCAACTACCCAAGTCAAGGATTTGAACCATCAAGCTAAGCTAAGAAATCCATCCAAGCTAGTTAAGAAGCCATTTGGATAAGGAAGCCAAACCAAACATCTTTTTCTTAAGAAGTTGATAAATTATGCTTCTAGGAGGTTTTCAAATTAAGAAAGTCATACAGGTAGGCATTAGTTTGACTTTTTTTCTGCATTTTATGTTTACAACTTTATGGTGGAATGGAACTTAATGCTAGTAAGGGTAGCATAGGAAAGATAAGGGTTATATTTCATCGCCAGCTCCTTGGCCCACCTTAGAAGGACATGATATATTGTCACTCCAATGGCTTATAAGCATTGTGGTTATAGTTGGTGTCTTAAAATCGAAGTCATTTTCCCATGCCTTCTATTGATGTTAGTTGAGGTCTAAATTCCTCCAAATATGAGGATTATATTAACCACTTTAGAGTAGAACCTAGCCAATAAACAACAGTCAAATCTGGATAAGAAGAGCTATCTAGATCTAGGTCTAATGAGTTAACATTTATGCAGTAAGAAAATACAATCATGATACTACTTGATTAATGAATACTAGGATTTGATTGTACATCACTTAGTGTTAGAGTTAGCATGTAGTTAGAACTTTTAGGAATAAGGATAGTTTATGCAAGGGTGTCAATCTCAAAACTTATAGTTAGCACATTCGATCCAGAGATTGAATGCAACCTTAAGAAAGGGGAAAGAAACCAAGTTCCTGTTCCCATGCCCGAACCCTTAGTAGAAGTCAAGCACAAATCTATTAGGGATTTTTATGCACCACTCCAACTCAACAACTCATCTTGCACAGTGCTACCCCAACAAATGCAAACCACTTCAAGTTAAAGCTGAGAGTCATACAATTACTCCCCACTTTTTATGGTTAAGAGTAAGAAGACACTTACCTACTAATTGAGGAGTTCATTGATATTTGTGCCACATTTAAGTTCTAATTTTTTTTAGAAGATGATATTAGGCTTAGGTTATTCTCATTCTCACTCAAGGATAAAGCCAAGTCATGGCTTAATTCCATCTAGGAAGGTTCCATAAATACATGGGACTAATTGTCTAGGAAGTTTTTGAACAAATCCCTCCCCGTTCACAAAATAAATGCCTTTCGTTGTGAAATTATCAATTTCCAACAAAGGGATGATGAAAAATATTCCAAATGTTGGGAATGGTGGAATGAATTTTTGCAAAAATGACCACGTCACAGATTCGAGAAATGATAGTAGGTTCAATACTCCTATGAGGCATTGATGCCTCAGAATAGACAAATAGTAGATGCCTCGAGTGGAGGGGTTCACATCTTAATAGATGAAAGAGAGGCTTGGGAGTTCTTTCAAACATTGGTGAATAACTTCCAGTAATTGGATTACACCAATAAAAGAGAGAGAAACAACCAACTTCTAAAGAAAGGGGGACTATATGAGATTGGAGAACATATAGATCTATCTCATAAACATGACTTTGTACTTCAGAGAATGGACAAGTATGATGGGAGAGGGGATAAACTTGAACTTATGTTTCACTCCCTCATGTTTGCCACATCTATTAAGTGTCCACAAGAGGTTTGTGCTCTCTATTCCATCCTAAGCTATACGACCACATCTTGTCCATCAAAAAGAGTACTTAATGACTTTCTTATTGAACAAGAAAATGCATTAATGCATGTCACCATCCTCGCAACAACCCATATTTTGAGACCTATAATCCTAGATGGGTTAGACATCCAAACTTTTCTTGGTCAAAGAATAACTACCAATGGGGACAATTTGTGAACCATATTAACTAAAACATTCCTAGCATTATAGTTCCTCAGCTACCACATGGCTTCCACCCTCAAAAACAATAGAAGCTATTCTTTTGAGGAAAACAATTAGGCCCTTACTGAAAGATATTTAAAACAAAATGAAGACACTAATAAGGCTCTACACCAAATCCAAAATTTCAACTCTTAAGCCATAGCCAAGGTAGAGATGCAGGTAAGCCAACTGTCAACTGCATTACTAGATAGAGGAAAGGGTCAGTTCCCTAATTAGCCCATCCATAACCTTAAAGGTCAATTTCTCAAAACCATAACCCTCATGAGCATGCCATGTCTATAAGCACCCTTAGGAGGAACCAGCAGGTAGACAAAAAAAGTAGAGCAAGCTATGGAAATTAAAGAGGAAAAGCAGGCAACCAAAACATAAGAGAAAGATTGTTGTTGTTTTAATTAAAACTCACCATTGCACAAATCGTATGCAATATAGTATGCTAGTGAAGTTGATCCCATGAGGAGTTGAACTAATGTGAAGCTAGTGGTCCCTACTTTAAACTATATAACCTTCCCAAATACAAGTGGTCTTTAACGCAAACTAAGAATGGAAACTAAAACATAAAAATTAAAAAGTATGAAAAAACAAGAAACATGCTAAATTGGAAACATTCCTAAATATGCACTTTTTAAAATTAAAATTTCCTAAATTGAATACTTTCTAATTTTATGACTTTCATAAAATAAAAACTAACCTAAAGGGAAAACTTTCCTTAAGTGAAGATTTAATAACTTTCTTGACTAACTTTTGAAAGCATGAAATTAATCATCTAGTCTATGGAAAACAAGCTTCAATACTTACTTTCTCAATCATGCAATTGTCTAAGGAATGCAATGGAAATCAAGAGGATGCACTTTAACAACTAACTAAACAAGATCAACTTAATTACTTTTTCCTACTTGAATGAATGCCACAACTTGGAATCTATTCACTCACCAAATCACTCAAAGCCATGTGTTCTTTCCATGGCTTACATGCATAGTTCCAGCATCATTTGGTAAGTGCATTTCAAATCAGTAGATATGGAATATTATACTATGGATCTATAAGTAAACAAGCACATCAACAATATTTTCCAACATCAGACCTAAAGTCCCTCAAAATCATGCATTCCATCCTTGGATTGGATGCATGGTTTTAGAGGTCTTTTAATTAGATTGCTGGACATTTTAGAATTAAACATTCACTTCCTTAATATCCCATGAGCATAAAGAAAACAATTAATAAGAAGCTTGATCAATAATCAAATGAAAAACATTCCATTAATCATCAATAGTCTATGGCATACAATTGATTACATGGAAGATTGCTTTCCACTTTTGAATGAAACACTACTATTCCTTCTAAACTAAACCAAAAAACAAAGACTAACAAAGATTCTCCTCCAACAAAGCTTGATATTCAAAGGTAATCTTATGGCATATAAGCAAAGATCAATAGAAAGTAATGAAAAACATAGCTGGAATTCAAAGGAATCTTAAAGAGAGCTCAAATGCTATTAAAGGAAAAGGGAAAACTAGATTCAAGATGATTTCCCTTGGTTTTCACTCCTAGGGAAATCCAGTCTTGAATCTTAGTTTCTAAAGCAAGGAACAAAAGAGGATACAATAGAAAATAGCATGAAAATAAGTAAATTCAAGCCATGAGAACAAGGAAGCTAACCAACTTTCAAAGATGAATCAAACACAAAAAATCCTAGGTTGATGTAACGACCCGGGTTTTCCCATGCATTTTTAAATGAAAAATCTAAATTCGTAAGGTGGGATCCCGATTTGAAAACAATGCAATGCAGCGGAAAATCTTTTAGTTTTAAACTCATTTTGAAAACTCCGAGTGTCATTTGCTTTCACAACAACTAGGGTAGTTTTTGAAAAACTTCAGAAATCATAAATGTTTTTCCCCAGGTCTATCTAGTCACAACACACAGCCCAACCGTAAATAAATACATATACATGTCCAAAGGGTAGAGAGTTTACTCACATGTATAGTTGTCTCCTTTGTTTATTCACTTGCTCGTAGCACTAATATGGATGTCCTCTACTCATGGATGGAATTATCCTGAAAAATGTTGAGGATTGGGTGAGTATATGCTATACTCAGTAGGATTCTATCACTACTAGTTTTACAATGCATGCGATGTTTTAAAATCATATGGTCTTTCCAAAACATGTGCATGTCTGAATACTCAAGTTCAATGTCAATATCAAAATCCATTGTCAAACTGAAATACTAACAACTTAAAGGATCACATAATCCAAAATTGAAAGTATCATATACATATATATCATAACATTATGATATGCATAAGATGCTTCATTGAATCCAACTCATGGATATCTATCATGGTATGGTCGACTAACCTTATATCATGCCATATGCAATGCACATAAATCCACGAAACCATAGGGTCCCACTATGCCCACGACCTCACCGCCGTGTGGTCCTCGGGTACCTAGGGACACAGGATCATATACCTCCACGGGGCATATGACACTTTGACCCAGTGCCGTGACACTAGTGGTAGCCCCCTGTACCACATGCAGTTGAAGCAGAGACATGCCCTTTTTGGGCGTGGTACCCATCCACCTAATAGTGGTAGGGGCTGGGTGGCCAACCCAAACCCTCGGCATAGCACCCACGAGCTTACCAGCCCAAATCATGTATGATCAAATAAGCCAAAAACCTCTTTTCAAAACCTGTCCTCTTTGGGTCCCTCACAACTGCCTGGCCCTCGGCACTACAGCGTCTTTTGGTAACCCTCAAGGACATGCAATCTTTGCAAGAACTTAATGCTCATAAATCATGCAATGTATGCAATAGTTTGCAAAACATACCTATGCATAATGTATATACAAAACATGTCTATGCATAAAGCATTTGTCACATGCATGCTAAACAAGTCATATACTTAAATTATGTATTTGCAAAACAATCATACTTCTTTTTAAAAGAATCTAGTAGTGATAGAGCACCTACCTGACTAGGTCACGTTAACCCTTTTGTCCTCGGATGCTCCTGAACATGGTTTGGGAAATCAAGATTAGTTTGGCCTATCTTTTATGGGTTTTAGAGTAGTTGGTCTTATTACTTAGGTATTAAGGGTCCATCCCTATGCCTATGGGTGTCCTAAGGTCCTAATTGGGCCTTAGTATTCTCAGTTTTTTAAAGGTCTAGTGGCCACGCGCCATCATCCTATTCTAAGGGTCATGCTCACCTTTGATTAGGCCTTGATCAAGGATTTTATAGTTTAGGTGTGTCCGCGTCGTTGACATGGACACAACGCCTTTGCGGCGCCTCAATCGGAGCTCTAGATTTCAAGTTATAAGCATTTTAGTGTCGCATGTACATAAGGGTCTCAAGGATGAAAGGACGGAATGCTAGGGCGCTGCGCGTCTGCGTCATGCGCCCCGGCTTCCTTAAGGAACGAAGAAATCCCATAGTGCTAGCGTGCTGCGCATTTGCAGCGTGCGCCTCAATGGGCGCATCTACAGACGCACTGGGTTTTCCGCCTGACTGTCTCTTTTGCGGGCGCGTCCCCAGACCCGCCCGTTTGGTTTTTCAAACTGCGTCGACGTGTGACGTTCCGACTGGAACGTTGCATCGTCTGGGGGACCGGGGCTTCCTCAGGACACCCTGGTTTGACCCTGTCGAACCAGTGTGGCCCAGGGAACGTCCCTGGGTCCTTGGTGAGTCTCCAGGGCTCCATTTTGCATCGTTTTTCATGCAAAAACCTAGGGTAATTGATCTTAGAACTACGGTGGAGATGGGTTTTGAGGGATCTTGAGCATACCTGGCTCATTGCTGGGTTTTTCTCCCTGTTTTCCCCTCTAGGTCACTCCTCCATAACATGTTTTCTCCAACCTTTTGGGCTGCCATTAGAGGTGCCCAAGAGCTCTATTTATAGGGCTATGAGAGGGTTCTAGAGGGGGCTCTCACCGCCTTTGAATGGCGGTGGAGAAACCTCCAGAATGGCGGTGATTTCCCCTCCAATCACCTCCGTTCTAGAACCCTCTAGGAGGTGGAAGATGAAGGGTGCCCGTATCAAAATGGGCCCCTGTGTTTTGCAGCTAAATCCGTTTTTGTGAAAATTACAATTTTGCCCCTGAACTTCAAAGGGCCATAACTTGCTCATTTTAACTCCGTTTTGGGTGATTTTGGTCTTGTTGGATTCCTTTTTCCGAGACGCATCTAATGGTATCATTTTCAGGACCAAGTTTCTGGGTTCAGTCAAGGAAACTAGTGAAATGACCAAAATGCCCTTATCTTTAAAACTAAACTTTTCATGGGATTTTAATATTACAAAAAATTGGGGTCATTACAGTTGAACACTTGAGGAAGAAGAAACACCTTGGAAGGGAGTGGCAGCCACTCAAATAAAGGAAATCCAAAGCAAAAAGGGAGAGAAGGAAAATCTAGGAAGAGCGTGTCCTCCAATCGAAGGAGGTGTCATTTGCTTAAGTAGGAAAAGTATTTTCGCTTAGGTTTTTACTAGGTTTTTATATTTGTTCTCCTATTTTTCTTAGGGTACCCCCAATGCTAAGGTATGGTAGGGATTAAAATACTTCAATTTGGATGGCTAGGATAGGGGAAAGTCTAGGGTTTTCAAATTGAAAACAAGGGGGTGAGGTGGTTGCCATATTGAGTTGGAGTAGGTGGGAGATGTCTCATTTTTAGGGAGGGACATCTCCCCCCTTGAAAAATCATGGAAGCTCCAACAATGTAGGAAGCTGAGTGGGTTGAGATGAGGTAAGAAAGAGAAGGGAGGATGGGAGGAAAGAGATGAGTAGGAAATTTAGGAAAGTGATGTGAGATGGGGGAATTTGATTGGTTAAGGGATTTTCTATGGACTTGGGATTGGTTGGGTGATTAGGATGGGAGTTTAAGAAGGTGGAAGAGTTATGGAATGGTAGGACTCTTGAATGGAAAGTCAAATTCGTGGTTGTCTTTGGTGGTGAGGTGGAAAGTGATAAAAAGATTAGAAATAGTGGGAAAAACATAAAAATTGGAAGGCTCTTATCCTATTAGTCCATATGCTAACTTATCATTATAAGATTTCCTTTAATTATCTACAAAAAAACCTTCAAAAACTTATCAAGAATTCTCTTGAATTTCATCCAATCATAGCCTTCCATTTAGATTAGCTTGATGGCTTACATGGTTAACTTTGAAGGCTCCATTGGCTAGGCTTCATGGCTGGCTTTGGATGCTCTCTTGGCCCCATCCCTTAGCTTGAGTGGCTTGTATGTTTTGGCCTAAATTCCTTAGCTTGCCACCACCTTCCATGGCTTATATTGCTAAGAAGGCTTAAGTGGATTCGATGCAAAGGTGGCGGGAATGCATGGCTTACTTCGTGGGCCCACTTTGGCCATCTTTAGTTCCTTTAATCACATCCATTTCTGGTCCAAAATATGATCTTGACCTTTCATTTCATGTTGAAGTGATGATTTTGAGGCTTTGACTCGATCTTTTAATCTTGATCTTCAATCTCATTCTAATCAATCTTAGCCTTCGAATAACCATCTTGCTTCTTACAAAAAATGAAAAACCCTAATTAAATCCTAAAAAAACATGATTAATCACATACTTACTTTGGATTAGCTTCTAAACCTACAAAATAACAAATTTTTCTTTATTAGGTCAAACATGCATGTGTTATGAATTTTAGTCTAAAAACCTTAATTTATTCCTATAAGTTGTAATACATAGGTAACTAATTGGGTGGTTCTTATGCAAAATTAAATACTTAACACACCCTAACCAGAATTTTTCTAATCCTAAGAAAAACTTGTAAAAAATCAATTTTCGAGGAACTAATACAAGCCGCCGCTTTTGTAGGGACTCACGATTGCATCTAGCACATGCAATAAGCCCTTAAACCCCTATTCTAGCCATAGTAGACGAGTTATGCCTTGTGATGGTTTGCAGTGAATATACCCATAAAATTCTCAAATTTTTTTTGAAAGTCCTTTATTCATCTGAGAAAATGTTCTTTTATTTAGCTCATCCTAATTCCTAACTTTATCTTTCTAATAAAGATGAACCAAAAGTTTCAAAATGCTACCCTTATGCTAAACATATCACATTATTTAATTAAACCACCAAAGATGAGTGGGTGCTATAGCTAATATATAATTATAGTCTTCAAGTCAAATATAACCTAAATTACCATCCAAATGTATGCATTGACTTCAATTCACATAGGATGTACTTGACACTCAGAAAGAAGTCACATAGAAAGGTGTACATCTCTCATTAATATGTGAGTAGAATGTTGTTCAATAAATCCAAAACTCTCACATATTTTATATAGAAGAATGATAACTTAGAAAGAATGATAATGGTCATGTGAAAGGATATCAACTATTAAGAATGTTACACTCTACCAAAGTACCAATTCATTCATAACCATTTCCAAGCCATACTAATCTTAAGATTAAGTTAGGACTTCTATTAGTTTGAAACATAGGCTTAGGTAAGGGTTGTCAAAAGAATGGATATAAAAGTATA
Organism: Warburgia ugandensis; assembly: GCA_035236585.1. Classification (NCBI taxonomy): domain Eukaryota; kingdom Viridiplantae; phylum Streptophyta; class Magnoliopsida; order Canellales; family Canellaceae; genus Warburgia; species Warburgia ugandensis. The sequence continues at coordinate 27,617,183 of CP141132.1, read as the reverse complement.
CCAAGGTTGTCTAGAAAATATATAAAGGTCTTCTATCAGTGTATTCATAACTTTTCCATTTTTCCTCACAAGGGTGAATTTTCCTATTTTCCATCAACCATTTCTTTTCTTTATTTTTTCTTTACTTGACTTTATATGTAGCCTCTTCGATTTTTTCTTCCTTTTTTCACCCATTTTGATGTCTATCTCTTGAATTGGTTTGTTCATACTTTTTCTCAAGATGTTCTTCAATCTTTTCTACCTATTTCCAAAAGAAATGGGTAATGGATATATATTAGGGGTTTAATATAGGTAAAGGTCATTTGGCTAACAAAGAAAAGGCTAATATTTGAAAGGCTCAAGGGCTAACTAGTGGAAAATAACTTAGGGAAAGCTAAAGGCTTTGGGTTAAACAAGGATGGCCTCTATCATTTTCTAGTTTCATATGACATAAAAATTGATCATAAACATAAGAGATATATGTTCTAGTCTTTTATGATTTCTCAATAGTTGACCAAGATGAAGAATAATGAGAACGCCTAAGAACTAATAATGTTTGTTGAAGAAAATTATGAATTTCTATATAACTCTCAGAAAAGAATGAATGGCTTTGAACACACTTGGGTTATAAGTCTCCCTAGATCTTCTGTAGGATTTCTAAGTTATATCTTGTCTTCAACTTAAACTATATATAGCTTTTTTGTGCAATTAATGTTCTACTTTTAATTTTTCATGAGATACTTAGAAAAAGAATAAAATATTGAACTAATTGGATACAACTCTATTAATAAGCTAAAGTTTAAAAGTTAGCTAGATATTCAGAAAATTTAATCTCATCTTAATAAAAGGAACTTATCAAAAATTTTAAAATATTTTCAAAAATGGAAGAAAAAAACTTAGAAATGTCATTTCTACACTCCCCAACTTGAATGAAACATTGTCCTCAATGTTTTGAAATATAAGACACCTAATTGATGAATGGGTAATGTAGTCTAATGAGACTTTCTAAAAATATTCCTGAGTTGCCTCCATACAAGTGCTAAGTTTAATGTCTTTAGCTAGACAAGGCCTACAACTAACCTAATTTCTCTTAGATCTAACTAGTTAAACTAATTTTTCCTAATCCTAATCCTAATCCTAATCCTAATCCTAAGAATGAAATGGAAAAATTTCTCACACCACCTTAGAATCTCACGGTAGTCTATAAATTGCCTCCACCCTAAAATTTTAGGTGGTGGTATCATTATGACACAATAGGCCATCACAATTTTGAATGTTGTGGGACTACATCGATGATCCTCCATTTTCAATATTTCATGGTAGTCAATATAATTCTTCCACTTTTTATTTTGAGGTCGTGGTAACATGATGACTCTATGTACTATCGTGCATTTTGTTGGACCATATAGAGATGAAAAGTCCTGGTTACCAAATTGAGGGATAACATTGACCTTTCTATTCAGCTTATCTCTTTCCTCCATTTCCCTTACATTGTCCTAAACTAGGGGTACAAGTTGACTCTTTTTCTTCCTATTTTATGGGCACCTGTAATGTGTCAAATGGGCCTATATGACTGTCTTATGAATTTAGAGAATTTGGCTTGGATGTTTCTACAGTTTCATTTGCTTCATCAATGAAAGTCTTTGCATCATAATTGTAATAAGAAGCAGGACATGGCTCAAGTAGATATGAGTTGGAGGTTTCTAAGGGCGGTTGTGGAATTTGTGGCTCATAACAAATTTCCATCCTATTATTAATAATAAATGTCTCTTCATTATCCCCAATATCTTTCATTTCCTCATTCCTTGCTATAAATTTAGCAATGTTTATGTTAGTATTTTCAAATATTAGTTTCATTTCCTCTTTCCATTTCTCCATCTCTTGTCCCATTTCTACATGCATCTTTTCTCTAGCAGCCATGCTTTGTTCTATTATCTCACAAATGTTCTCCATATTCTCTTCTAATGATAGTTCTTCATGTTGTAGAGGAAACAACTTATAGGATTGGTATTGCTATGGCATTTTGGTACTGAAAAAGGGTTGAGCAGGTTGAACCCATGATGGTTGACCCTGATAATCTGAATAATCATGGTATTGTTGATGAGGGTGGGACCATTGTGTTTCTTCTTGATATTGGTAATCTTGAAGCTGTGGTTATTCATGATGCTTAGCCCATCCATTACAATTTGTCCCAGGATAGTAATCATTGCTAGAGTATGTGAATGCATTAGGTACATCCACTGGCTCTTGATAATAGCCATTGTATGTGGAGCTTGCTGGCCATGGAAGGGTGGGATGGGAATGCTCATAATAGGTATAATTATTATGGTACTAAGGTTGTGGCATAGCTTGCTTAGAAACTATTATCCTAATCAATTGACTTTTCATAATATTTAGCCTATCCACCAATATATCTAATCTATGAAATCTTTCCCCTTCTTAATAGGCCTACGCTCTCAACTTTGCATAGAACGAAACAAATGATTATATACAAGTTTTTTTTATATTTTCTTTATATGAAAAACCCTAGCTAAATGATACACAACTAATCCTAATATTCAACAATAGAGTAGTGTCTTGATTATCTTTGCTTAGTCCATAAGTGGTAGCTTCTTAGATTTAGATATAGACATCTCCTCCTCCCGTCCAAATTTGACTACTACTTACTAGTTAGGTTATGCTTGAAACTAGTTAATACAATCTTTATGTTAGGAGGCATTTAGGCCTCGAATAACATCAATGGAAGGCATTGGAAAATCACATGGATTTTAAGACACCCACTATAACCACAGTGCTTAGATGCTATTTGAGTGACAATAGATCAAGTCCTTCCAAAAGGGTCCTCTGAGCTCGATACCCCAAGTCTCTTTCTACTTGATTTTAAATTTAAATATAAGGGTTGGGATTGTGACATAGAAGGATGTTGATTGATTCCTAGGTGAGCAAGGAGTTGGATATCAAATACGGTCCTTATCTTATAACGGTTCTTGTGAGGTCCTTACTAACATTAAATTCCACTCCATCATAAAGCAATTAAATTTGCAATGAAAAACAAAAGCAAACTAGTGGCTACCTATATGCTACTTAACAAAGGGTCAAGTACCTTAATAGATGGGACACTATGACCTTATAGCCTATCCTTTGGTTATAGTTGAGCTCTGGCTAACCTTTATTAAATAGGTGCACAACTAATGCAACAATCCTAAGTAAAGATGCAACAATTATCAATGAATGGTCCTAATCTATATGAGTTATAGTAACATCCAAAATGCAAAATTATACTAAATGCTAATTATCTAAGATTTAAAATTTGAGTGCAAGATACTCATAGTGAGGGGGTTCATTGATGATCAAGTGTGGGCCACCATTCCTGACAATTTCCCTGCATCATTTCAACCTATATAAAATTGAATAATAAAGCAATTAAGATTACATATGGGCCTCACTACAATTTCACTCAAATCCAAATCTAAGAAAGCAATAAAAACCCTAATCTAAGATGATAAAGTCGTCACCCATAGGATTGTCACTACTCCTTTGCTGATTTCCCTCACTCAAAAATCAAAGAAATAAGGTCAATATGAGGAAAATAGCAATAAATACAAAAAGTATGCAGAATCCCTAATCTAATGCACCCTTAACCTAGATAAGAGGAAAATAACCTAATGTATGGAACACTACACAAAATGTTGTAACTCAAAGGCAACAACACCAAAAACTTGTTGTTATTTTAATTAAAACTCCTAAGTGAACGAATCATTTGCAATATAGTACGCTAGTGAGGTTGATCCCATGAGGAGTTGAACTAATGTGATGCGAGTGGTCCCTACTTTAAACTTTCTAATGTAGCCAAATTTAAGTGATTTTGAACCCAAACTGAGAGTGGAAACTAAAACATAAAAATTAGAAACTATGCAAAAACAAGAAACATGCTAAATTGTAAACTTTCCTAAAATATGTACTTTCAAAAATTAAAATTTTCTAAATTTAACACTTTCTAATTTGATGACTTTCCTAAAATGAAAACTAATTTAAAGTAAAAACTTTCCTTATGTGAAGATTTAACAACTTTCTTCACTAACTTTCCTAAGCATGAAATTAATCACCTAGTATATTGAAAAGATGCTTCAACACATACTTTCTCAATCATGCAATTATCTAAGTAATGCAATGGAAATTAAGAGGATGAAATTTAAAAACTAACAACAAATTAAGCAAGATCAATTTAATTACTTTTTCCTACTTGAATGAATGCCTCAACTTGGAATCTATTCACTCACCAAATCACTCAAAGCTTGCTCCAGTCATGGCTTACTTGCAGAGTTCCAACATCATTTGGTAAGTGCATTTCAAATCAATAGATATGGAATATTAAACTATGGATCTACAAGTAAACAAGCACATCAACAAGATTTTCCAACTTCTCCCCTAAAGTCCCTCAAAATCATTTGTTCCATCCTTGAATTGGATGCTTGTTCCATCCTTGCATATTATTCATGTATTGAATCATTGTAATGAGGTTAATTCTTAGAAAATATTTACACACAACACATAGTCAAGACTAATAGAGAGGTATGACTTGGAGAGCCTGAGAAAAATCAGTGGAGACCTATTACATAGTGAGTTTAGGACTATCTTCTTTCAAAGAGTTATAAGTAATTTCAATGTTTCCTCAGCATATGGAATTTAGTGTGATATTGTTATCCTTGTTTTTGTTAACTACCAAGAGTAAATAGGACTAATAACTTTCTTTTTAGAAAATTTATTAAATCTAAGGCCTTAAGAAACCTAGGGAATTATATCGATCATCTTTGTTCATCCCAAAGACATAAAACCTACCTAATATAATATACCACTAGTTGGCCCCTTATGACTATTATTAAGACTTTTCTTTCTCAACACTACTTACCTTAACCTAGAAAACACCCAAGAAATAAATATCCATCCATTACACATTTTTAAAATGAGTAGAGTTAGTAGAAAAGGGTCAAAAAGGACAAAAAAATTTAAAGAAGTGAAAAACACCAAAAGTCTTTCTCTTAAAAGGAAAAGAAAAGTGAAAAGAAAGATATATAAAAAATAAAGGAGAAAAAAGGAAAAAGACAAGCATGTAAAAGATATTCACTTCAATATAGTTAAGGATCAATTGTGGCAACCCGGGATTTTGAAATACATTTTTGTTATTTATTTTCAAATGGTGGTTGACCAATTTTGCAAACATTCTGAAAACTTAAGTAGAAAATTTTTTTTTCTTTGAAATTCTTTTTAGAAAACCCGAATGCCACATTTCACTCACATATACATACATAATTTTGTGTACAACATATGTTTTCAAAGAAACTCATTTTATTAAAATTGTAGGATCGATCTAGTGTTTCACATACATAGCCCCTTTATTACATCATATGTCCAAAATACAATCCAATCCTTTTACAAATGTACAGTCTTGATTAACAGTATGGTCTTTGTATTCCCTTGTCATATCCCTTCAGCCCTTCCTTTTTGTATCTAAGATATTATAAATATTCAAACATTTACAATATCTCAGCAAGCTATGCTTGGTAGGAGATTCAAGAACACATGGAATCGTATAATTCAAAAGTACAGTATTCATAATCATTATATTCTATATGAATCACATAATTCAATTCCCATGAATCATACCATATATGATCATTCTATCATATAACATCCACTATGACAATTCCAAACCACTCACCACTATATCATATATATATATATATATATATATATACACGGTCAAAAATCGTGAAAAATAGTTAATGTCTCAAACATTAATAACCATACTCAGATATACTAAGTTGATAAATCATCTAGACTTTTGCTGGGAAAATACTCCCTCATTAGGGTAGTATTAGCATCTCACTATGCCATGCATCACATGAAAAATACTCAAGGACTACCTTGTTGCAGTTTGATCTGTACTAGCATGCCTAGATAACTGCCTTATTGACCATTAATACCACAGTGGAATATATTGTGTCACTGCCTATATGGGGAGATAGGACTTTCACAGTGGGGCCTTTCCATAATTGCCCCACCTGACTTTTAGCCTTTCTTTGGGCAAGGTATCATAATATCATCAAATTTTGGGAAGCGGGTGGCCAAACCCTGATAACTTCCTTAGCATAGCATCCCTAAGCTTGTGCCTATTTAAAACAAAACCACAAGCCTCCATGCTTGTATCTTAAATTCTTCTTGTACATCTCGAACGATCTGTCTATTTATATTATCATTCTTGTATTCAATATCCTCATACTAAGGATATAATTTTATTTCTAGATTTAGGGATCCTAATTTACAATGAATGATACCCACATTCTTATAAGTTTAGGGATTAATCATTTATTGTAAATGATCCCCATTTCCTTTAATTTGGTATTCATATACCAAATGTTATTAAGTGTAAGGATACTCATTTGACACAATTGATATCCATTATTATTATGTTGTTATCTAAGTTTAAGGATAATCATAAATGATACCTGAGTATTTATTATATATTCCATCTAATTTCAACAGTTATTTCTATTCATATACATGAATTATGATTCAAGTGTAACTAACCATGTTATCATTCTTAAGCATTATAATGTCTATGTATAATAACAATTCCATAGACCATAGGTCTTGTATGCTTAAAGTTCCACCTACCTTCAAGTAGTGATCCATTCCTTCAAATCCTCCATGATTGACATATGTAATCTGTAAATACATACATACTGTCATTATTTATACAATTTTGGATAATCTCCTATTTATATTCCTTATCTAATCTTGTCCCTTGATGTAAAGGATCTAGATCTATCTTGTGTTCCTATCGTCCATATAATTTATCTTCCTCAGATGGCATTCTATCCTTTTAATCAATAGATCTGACGATTAAAATGATCTTCTAATATTTCAGATCTAAGTATTTTCTATCTCTAAGTCTTTATGTATTAATCTCTTTGATCTTGATCTTTCATAGATCCTTTGATCAACAATCTATACTTGTTGATAAAGATCAAGGGCCTAGATCTTCTATAATCTAGTTCTTCTTTGTTTTAAGTTCAGTTATCTAATCATCCTAAGGATGATGATCCTGGTTCTCTTCGTTGAATCTTATTTCATCAAGGGTTTGGATTATCTAATCTAATGATCTAGATTTGATCTATAACATACATATTAATAAACATGCACACTAAGTACAATACAATGTTATTATTCTTATTGTTCTTGATCATTCAAGATCTCCTTATGGATCTTGTTTGATCTTGATTATCTTACTTACAATTTTTATCAAGATTAGATAATTTACTAACCTTTTATGCTCTAATTATTATTATTATTATTCAATCAGTTAATGTTTTGCTAGTTGAAGATAGTTTATTTCATCCTAAGTCCAAACTACTTCTCTTATTTTCAATTGACTAAGACTTACTAGTTGAATGGCTGAACACAAAATGGTTAGTTCAATCCTCATGTGAGGAGACATTTAAACCACACAAACATCAACAGAAGGTAGGGGAAGAGCGAGGCTTTATTAGAAAACCCCCTTAACCACCATATTTAGCATTCACTAGAGTGACCTTAGCTCAACCTTTCATATGGTTCCTATTAGTATTTTAACCGTAAGTACTCTTTCTAATTGATTTTAATTAAGTCCATGAACATTTAAAATGTCATTCATGGAGTTTCATTATTCTCCTAAATTGGGCCAAGGAAATATATTCCTTATATTATCCTACTAACTATAGCCCTTACTATCATTAAGTCCATGTCATTCAACTCTATTTTTTATTCAATGTAAATTTCATAACATAAGCATTAAAGCATAGATAAATAAGTAATTCTAATAATTAAATCTACTAAGCAATAAAAGACAATTATATTAATATTTACTAATTCAAATGAACATTTAACATGCCATAACTATTCATCATGATCCAATGGTCATAGTTGATTTCTATTCATTTTTCATCCCTTTTAGGATTTAGATATTGATCTTTTCATTTTTCTTTAGTTCTAATATATGTTCTTAATGTGATTTCATCACTAGATCATTGATGGATCTCATCAAATGATCTCATCCTTCTTGATCCAACCATTAAGAAGATCTTAAGTCATTTTATCCATTTTAAGGGCATAAATCTTAATCTATCCCAAATTATCATCATCAAGTTCATCAATCCATATGATATTAACTTAATATCCTCATCCAAACATATCCATACTATCCAATCCTTCTTGATCAAATTGATTAAGTACATTACCATTTACTTTTATGGATTTTACTACTTTTAAGGTTAGATCACATAATTAAACACAGATTAGTCACTTCTAACCATTGATTCCATATTTCAGAATCACAAGATCATTAGTGGAATAGAATTATAAAGTTCGATCATTCCAAATTTTACTGATTATGGATGTTAGTACCATTATCTCTTAAAAATAGAGATTTTCATGAATTGAATTTATGATTTTGTTGGTTAAGTGAGTTCTCCTCATTAAGAGGAATCCAACCCAACTTTCAAATCTTAATTTGGAGTTAAATTGCAATCATAATTTGGATTGTAAGATTTCAGCCCATTTTAAGGGCTGAAATTGATCTTACTATTTTTGTTCAATTACGTGATCTAGAGATTCAAAAATTTTACTATGTTCATGGTCCTTAAGGTTTTGAGACCTCCTGAACCTATCCATCAGTTCAGATCTCTATTGTGAGATCATCCTAATCATGATCCAAGGCTATTATTACTTATTTTACCAAATAATTTACATAAATACAATTAAAAACATAATTATCATGCTTTCATAAGATTCTATATAACATAAGGAATCCATCACTTCTTTCAGATCTAAAAATAGAGCTAAATTGAGTTCTTAATTGAAGAAATAAGCTTTCAGTTAAAAAACTAGATGGCTGACTTACGTAGTCAGGTTCGATGAAGAAAGCTTCACCAGAGAGAGAAACCCTAGATGTTGGAAATGCCAAAATCTTCAGAGTCGTTGTCGGAGGAGGAGAATCATGGGGCTTTTGTAGATCACCATGTACTAAAGACATTCAATGGTGCAAGATCACCATTTAATGGTAGCTTAAAAACTCCACCAGAGATGTTAACTAGTACTGGAGTTGTTCTTCGTTTTGAGTTTCCTGACGATCCAAGAGGTGGATCATCATGAAAACTTAGGGCTTTTGTAGATCAGCCCTATCTGACCAGATCTAATGATGAAGATTGAAAATTAATAGTTAGAATGTGATGGCTAATTGAATTAGGGTTTCCTAGGTGGAAACCTTAGTTCATCGGAGACGACACGTTCCTAGACGCTCCCGATGCAGACATAGGGGTCGTCTGCCCAGGTGCATATGGGGACACGACCACAGAGAAAGAAAAGAGAAATGGGGAAGATGGAGGTGGAGTTTAGACCTGCAATTTTGGGACATTCTAGGGAAACTCATGAAGAACAATAGAAATTTTTTTGGGGAATTTTATGAGCTATTTATAAGGATTTTTGAAATTTTCCTATTTTAATTCTTTTTATTATTAAATTGTCATTGGATTCCCACTAGCACCACCTTCTCCACTAGGAGCTGGTAGTGGTTTGACTCATGATGACATGTTTTCTGGACGTTGAATCCATTTGTGGGCCCCACGGAGGTGTGGAAAGATCATTTGGCCCTTCTACGGAGAAAAATCCATTTTATTCTCCCGAAACTGAAATTGAGCATACTTAGTGGCGTTGGAATAGTATTTCTAATTACATTCCAAATTTTGATGCCTTAGGTCTCATTTATGAGTAAAATTACCATTTTACCCTTTTATTAATAAAAATGGAGAAAAATAAGAATTTTTTATCTACACTCAGAATTTGACGTACTTACAGTCATTCTTATTTGTTTTCCAAGTACATTATAAATATCTATGTTTAATATTGATTTTATTTTTTATAAAAATGATTTTTTTCCTGGAACTCAAAGTTCTAGTTCCACTTTTAAAATTTTAACTTTTAATTTTTAATAATTCAATTATATTCATAAAAATTGGGGTTGTTACAATCTTCCCCCCTTATAATAATTTCGTCCTTGAAATTTGCATATCAACTCACTTATGAGTTTTCCTAGCTCTTTCATAACTTTACACATGTAGCCTTGCCACTTAAGGAAATTTCTATTTTCTTTCATTCATTTCTTATACTACCTTCTCCTCAAAGGTATAATTCACATGGTTGGTTCATCTATTGACATATTAAAATGCACACACATAACTAAGTTTTTTTATGCATTATTCACTTAAGCTAATTATTGCTAGACTTTCTAAAAGGAATAATAACTCTTAACTGAGTTATCCTTTTGTTCCCAAATCTTCTATTTCACTTGACTAGTATACTAGATTTCTACTCCTCATTTTCACCAATCTTTCACTACTTCATATTTTTCCATTCTAACTTCTATTGGTTATCCTCATTCCTTTTCAACATATATAGTTTTGGCATATCTTCCCTAAGATGTATAGTCCTTAGACTATCTACCAAAATGACATATTGCTTTGATTCTAAAAATTCACTATTATTCTTTGTAACAATCTTCCAAAATATTGGAAGTAATAATCTCTTTCCTTGTTCTTCCATTATTTGGAAGTGATTACTTCATTTTTACTCTAGAAATTCATACTTCTATACTATTTCCTTCTATTGACAATTTATTTCCAATTTCTGGCATTGAATAATGGCTTCCTTGTAATGATTCTTTTCTCATTCTCATCCCATCTATTGTTTTTCTTAATCATCTCTTGGGGTATAATATTTCCAATTTATTCATAGTACTTGATTTTCTACATTTTTCCTTCCAAGATAGTGTCATTTAAATCTTCATATATATTCCTTATCCTCTTTTATTATCTCTTTCTCATATTCAGAATAATATTCTGAACATTCTTACAATCCATGATAATTTTTTATCTCTTTTCCTTTCAAAATTTCTAGATTATGCATTTCCTCATGCATCTTTCAAGCATACCTCATAACTTTTTAATATCATACTGTGACGACCCGGGTTTTCCCATGCATTTTTAAATGCAATATCTAATTCCTAAGGTGGGATGCATCCCTATTGGAAAACCATTTTATAAAAACCATGCAATGCAGCTGAAAATCTTTAGTTTTAAACTCATTTTGAAAACCCCGAGTGTCATTTGCTTTCACAATAACCAAAGTAGTTTTTGAAAAACTTCAGAAATCGTATGTTTTCCCAAGTCTATCCAGTCACAGCTCATAATTGTATAATTGTCTCCTTTTGATTTTTCTTGCTCGTAGCACTAACATTTCCTAAGGCATCTTTTACTTGTGAATGGAGCTATCTTGCAAAATGTTATGGATTGGGTGAGTATATACTATACTCAGTAGGTGTCTATCACTACTAGTTTTATAATGCATGCTACGTTTAAAATCATATTCTCTTTAAAACATGTGCATGTTTGAACAATCATGTTGAATATTGATATTAAAAACCATTGTGAATTGGAATACTGACAACTTAAAGAATCGCATAATCCAAGTCAAAAGTATCATATATATACCATAAACATAATGATATGCATAAGATGCTCAACCGAATCCAACTCATGGATATATGGTATGGTTGACTAACCTCATGTCATGCCATATGCAATACAAGTAAATCCTCAAAACATAGGGCCCACTATGCCCACGACCTCGCCGCCGTGTGGTTGCTAGGTACCTAGGGACACAGGGTCATAGCCTCCACGGGGCATATGACACTTTGACCCAGTGCCGTGACACCAGTGGTAGCCCCCTGTACCACATGCAGTCGAAGCAGGGACATGCCCTTTTTGGGTGTGGTACTCATTACACCTAATAGTGGTAGAGGCTGGGAGGCCACCCCAGACCTCTCGGCATAGTGCCCACAAGCTTATTAGCCCAAATCGTATACGATCAAACAAGCAAAAACCTCTTTTTCAAAACCTGTCCTCTTTGGGTCCCTCACAACTGCCTACCTAGCATCTTTTGGGCACTCCAGCATCTTTTGGTAACCCACAAGGACATGCAATTTTTTCAAAACTCAATAACCACAAATCATGCAATTTATGTAATTGTTTGCAAAACATGTCTATGCATAATGTATTTATCATATGCATGTTGAATTCATTTATATGATAAACAAGTCATAAAATTAAGTCATGCTAAACAAGTCATATAATTTATACTTAAAGCATGCATTCTCAAAACAATCATGGGCTCTTTTTTAAAAGTCTAGTAGCGATAGAGCACCTACCTCAAAGTCTCTTGGAGTCGCGTCCTTCGTCACTCAACCCGACCCTGGGTCTCATTTATAAACTCCTGGATATGAATGGATATAAGGAGTCCTTATCAATTTCGATCTATTTAGAAATTAGATCGCTAGATTTGTCTTTTAGGGTCCATGGGTCCTTGCCTAATTCATTGTCAGGCTAGATCCTATGATGAGAATCTACTATTCAACGGTTAACTCTGTAAATTATCCTCTGATCCTAACTTTATAGTCTCATTAGGTCCTCGTGTCCCAGTTCCTAGGACACCCGTGCATCCTGGTTGAACCGCGACTGCCTCATGTTTGTGCACGCCCAAAGGCCATGCCAGGGATCGCATTTGCATGCGTACATGCATGCCTAAGCGACGCGCTATGATGCGTGTCATGGATGGCATCGCGCAAATGTGCCTTTGGCATAGGCGAAATGCGCCTTGTCTCTTGGGCCGCCCATGCATCCTGGTCGAACCAGGACTGCGCCTGGGATGCACCGAGGCCATGCCCATACACAGTCGCATGCGCCCGTGCATAGTCGCGTGCCTGAGGTCCGTCCATGGGGCTCAGTTGGGTGTACATCACGCACCACGCATCACGTATTCATGCCCACGATTGTCTCCTTCATTAGTCCGGTCTTGGGTCCTGTGATTTCCAACCAAAAAATGCTAGAGTCGGCCTGGATCAGACCTGAGGGAGTGGAAGGGAAGAGGAGGGGGACCTTGGGCGATGTCTGGCTCGATGGGTTGGCAGACCCATTGAGTCTGGGTTTAGTTCGTGCTTCCCAGCCAGAAAATACCCAGATCCGGCGTGGATCTGGACAGGGAAGAAGGGAAAATAGAGGGGAGTCGTGAGGGGCTTACCTAGGCAGGTCTGGAGCAATGCCCATTGCTGGAGGTGGGGTTTCTTCATGCTGAAACCCTAGCTGCAAGAATCATCCCTTAAATCGTCGAAGAAAGTGGAGGATAAAGGGATGACAGAGGAGGAGGGAAAAGGGCTTTTTATAGCCTTGCTATGGCGGTGCCACCATTGGCGGTGGCAGAAACCTCTTGAAACAGGGTTTCTAGAGAAGTCTAGAGGAAGAAGAAGATGGGGTGCCATTATCAAAACAGCCCCCCTACGTTTTCTGTCTCTTTCGTTTTTATTTAAATTACAGAAATGCCCCTGATCTTTAAACGGCCGTAACTTCTTCATACGAATTTCGTTTTTGGTGTTCTTTAAGGCGTTGGATTCCATTTTTCAAGTAGAATCTAATGGTGCTAAGTTTCCTTACAAATTCCTTCATTTAATATTTAAAATAAAGTAAAACATTCAACATAGTTCATTTCCTATAGAATGCCCAATTCAATAGCGTAAATTGCTCGGGGCATTACACATACTAACCATTTATTTGAAGTATTCTTGATAATTCCAATTAAAATAATCCATATTGAGTATGTAGTCATCCAATCTCAAGCCTCTAAAAACTCCATAAAGTGACACCTAGGGTTTTTCAGGAAAAATTTTCACATTTATTTTTAAAAGGTGGCATGCCTCTAATTTTAAAATTAAAAAATAGCAAAAGATAGTTTTCTTTGAAATTGATTTTTCCAAAAACCCTAGATATCACCTCAACTCCTATACTATACCTAATATAGTTTTTATAGAAGATAGACATACATTTTATGAAACAACTAGGACCCATCCAGTGATTCACATACACATCCCCTATAATCATTATATTAAATGTCCAAGCAGCATAATCCAAATAACTAACTACACAATATAAAAACTTTAACAAAATTTATACCTGAGCGTAGAAGTATGGCTGTTGAACTCTTGCTTGTGTATGTCTTCTCCTATCTGTCTGTAGCTAAGATATTGTATACATAAAACATTTACAATATCTGAGAAAGCTATGCTTGGTAGGGGAGATTTAAGAAAACATGTTAATTATATATGAACTAAGCATTTTCTTCATATAAATATAATAATCCTACTTTAGAGATTATACTTTATATGATATATATAATCCACTGGTATTTTAAATATTTATCATTATCATTTTCCATATGATACCATACTACACATAATAAATCTACCCATTCACTCCCCCATATGAAAACTTTTATAAAGCTGTCCTCCAAATACATACATATAGGACTATATCATATCTATTGAAATCGTTAAAAGTCATACAAAGTTATGAACATTGTCCATAGGTTTTATAACTTCCATCCCCATACTATACTGGGTCTCATACATATATCCCTTACCATATGGGGTTCATAAAACTCCAACCGCTGCTGATAACATCATAAAGGCATCTCAGCGTGCCATCATCATATAAGGCATCTCATCATGCCATGGTAGTACACTGCCTAGCATATGTGCATAATAATGCAAAATACATAAGGACTACTATGCTGTAGTCTTAATTCGTACAGCGCAGCCAGATAACTGCATAATAATCCACGATACTAACTGTGGAAATAACAAAATCCATGGTCGCATGGGGGACCCATGGCTATCATAGTGGTGGCTTCCCCATGATTGCCCCACCTAACGTTTAGCCTCTCATTGGGCTTGGTATCCATAATATAAATTTCAAGAAGTAGGTTGCCAAACCCTCATAACTTCCCTACCATAGCATCCCCAGTCCTAGGGCTATGGAAAACAAAATCACAAACCACCATGCTTGTATGTAAAATACTAATATACAGTGGTCTTACCTATCCATAATATATACATATATATATATATGAATATCTCATAATAATAATAATAACATCCTCACCTATTAGATTATCGCCCATCAAGGATGTAAAGTAAATTCCTATACTCATACATCACATATAATGTAATGGTACCCATGTACCATAAATATCTTTTATCACAATAACTGTTATAATATTTTTAAGAACAGATCGTGTGTATCCAATAATGTCACAAGTAGGTATCAATTATAAGTATGTCACTCATATAGCATTTCCAGTTACCAATCTTTATCATTCACAAGTAATCATTCTCATAATCACATATGTATGAAATGCACAATTTGAATAACATAATGTTTATCATAAGCAATATGATCATGTTTAAACTATGCATTTTAATATTAAGACATGCTTTCTTAATTCTCCACCTACATCATGTGGTGAGTTCATCCATTTTCCACTAGCTAATCGACCCCGTGCGCTTCAATCTATACAAGGCATAAAAATTCTTTTCTTAATACATTTATGTACACAGAGATATTTAGATTTAATGATGATTATTATTTTAAGAATCTGAAGCAACCCAAGGCCTGGATAATCATTATCAGATCTTTACATGGATGATCAAGACTTATGCGAGTTATTCAAGGCTTCTGTGGATGTCTGTCCTTAATTTAGGGTTGAGATCTATGGTTGAATCTGTGTGGCCATCTAAGTTGTGGTTTCCATCAGATTACATGGTCAGATTTAACTAATTTAAAGGTGTACATTGGTTAGATAGACCACTTAGAGTTTTGGATTGACAACTAGAACTCATCTGCGGGGCTTGATTGTCGATCCAACGTCAACCAGTCACTATTTGAATAGTGACTGATTGGACGGCTAAGGTTTCTTCCTAGGTTTTTCATCCAAATTACAACATTCTAATCACATCTTAGCTAATTCAATGTTGTAGGATTTATTTGTGGTGTCTGATAATCAATCAGATATCCAAAAGTTACTATGTGAACAATAACCGATCGGATGGCTAAGATCGTCAGATTTGTTTGCAATCAATTTACATTTAAATTCATCAGTTCCTTCGATATTATACTAATTTTAGGGCTGTTTTAATTCCCTTATGGTGTCTGATCAGCGATCATACATCAATTTTTTTACTATATGAATAGTTCCGATTGGATGGCTGAGATCATCCCATCGATCTTATACCCTAGATCGGCAGTGTGAGTTGATTTTAAGGTTTCTCAACTATGTATCTACCTATCCATGAGCTTAGATTAAGAAATGGATAGTTGGACCGTCCTTAAATTTAGATCTAACATAGAATTTAATGGATTTAACAAAATTTAATCAAATTAGAAGATGGGTTTCACGAATCTTACCATCAAAGCACGTTATTGTGCTTCCTACACTCTTGGGTCGCCCAAATTGAATTTGATTTTAGGCGAAAATCTTTGATTGTCGTCGTACAGCTGTTTTCTCCTCAATTGACGGCCTAGATCATCCTAGATCCGTCCAAAACCATGGGGTTTTGGTTCTTCTAGGAGAGCCATAGAAAGATGGCCAGCTCGGATCAGGGTTTTGGTTCTTCTAGGTGAGCCATAGAAGATGGCCAGCTCAGATCAAGGATCCGAGCTACTGTCGTCTCTGGCAACGGCCTGCAAACTCCGGCCAGCCCCAACCTCAATCTCCTCCTCCGAACTTAGAAGACTCCAAAGGGCTTTTGCCCTACCCTTTGAGGCAACCACGGTGGGGGCTTCAGATCTGAATTTCGAGCCCCCAATCACCACTGGTGAACTCCACCTTCTTCAGTGACATGAAACCCCCAAAACCCATCTTCTCTTCTTCTTCTCCAACGGGCGTGCACTCCTCCGGCGTGCAGGCTAGCCCTTTTTCCGCTTTCTTTCCTCTCTTCTTCTTCTTCTTCATTTTTTCCAAACTTTAAACTTAAGTTTAGTTACCAATATTTGTTTATAGGTTTTCATTTCTCATGTTTATTTCATCATTCCTTCAAAATATATTTCTCCTTACTATATTTCTTAAATCTTTCAATATCACCAAACATATCATATGAGTGGAATCAATATCTCTATTTATATATAGCTCTTTATTTTCCATGATTAATAAGATGTACTCCTCTTTATGATAATCAATAACTATATTTTCCCAAATCATCATATCAATATTTCTCTTTTATTTTCCATAGTCGTTTCACCATCCATGCCCAATGTACTTCTCTTTCCTATAGTTGCAAAATTATTTCAATATCACCAAAGTTATCATATCAATATCCCTCTAATTCTTGATATTCCTTTTATGCTAATTTCCACGATTGATTTATCATACCAATATAATTTCTAACTTAGTGATTTCATACTTGTTGTACCATATATAGGAGTTATAATTTTTTTGTTAACCATATATTTTCATGGTTTAATTATCTTTCTTAATAAGTATGAGATTATATTTTTCCCATTTCAACATATCTAGCTCTCTTCTTCCTTATCATTTTATTGAATTTTTAAAGATCATCTCTCCATGTTCTAACATTTGATTTGTGTTCTTGTAAGTTTTAACATAAACCACTATAGAAATAAATTGAAAAGAAAGAAAAAGTATTATTAGAAAATGAAAAGAAAAAGTTATGAAGGAAACAGACAGGAAAGTGCATAAGAAGATATTCACTTCAAAGTACAACCAAAAGAAAATTTGTCCAAGCAAATATAAATTGAAGACCTCTACTTAGATTTGAAACTTTGAATACTTATACCCTTCTTTTTAGAGACCCACTTAAGCCTATGTTTTGTCCCATATGAAGACCTATTGGTCTTATTTGGAGCATAGCCTTGATGAGGATGTAATTTGGAAGGAATTAAGGTGAACTATTTCTTACTGGTCTTGGTAATGACATCCATTCTAAGGGATAATCATTTTCCTTTGTCTCAATTATGGTTAAAAGAACTTATGTGACCCATTAGTCTCGTTGGATTCGGTGACAAAGTGAGTGAATTTTGTTTGACTCCTTTTATTGAGAGATTTATTTTTGAGTGTATACCAATGAGAATTTGAGATCAAGACATCTTTTCAATGGTGCAATAAGCATATCTATTTGTATTTCCTTACTTATGTAACCTATACACACACTGCACTCCTAGATATAACTAAAATAAAATGGCTTAGGTATGTGGATAACTTATAAAATTTCTCATTCATCTTTATTAAGTTGTTGAAGCCAGTAGGGTACTAATGATTGAGAATTCTTTGAGATAAATAAAGGGCTTAATCTTATGGAATTTTGTGACTTTACTCACTACAAACCCTCACGAGGCTTAACTCGTCCACTAGGGGTAACCTAAGTGTTTAAAGGCTCGTTGCATATGATAAAAGCGATTGTGAGTATATACAAAAATGACAACAACTTTTTTTTTCATGATTTTTTGCATGCTTTGATCTAAACCAGCAAAATGCTAATTTGGGTGTGTGATAAGTGTTTAATTTTTTAAAAAAGTACCCAATTAGTAGCCTATATTATAACTTATGTTGAAAATTAGGGTTTTTAGCCAGAATTTTGTAACACATATTTCTAACCTAATAATTCAAAATTTTGACTTTTACAGGTACTAATCCAAAGTAAGTATGTGAATGATCATAATTTTCTAGGATTTAATTAGGTTTTTTCTTCTTTTGTAGATATTGACAAGGTAGTCCAAAGGTTGAGCTTGATTGAGGTAAGAATTGAACCCATTCATGAGGTTTCCTAGTCTAATTAGGAAACCTAAGCAAGCCAAAGCATAAATGTCATCATTCAAAGCTTAATCAAGGATCAAGATCATCCTAGGGCAAGATAGAAGAACTTGGAAGAAACCAAAGGTAATTAAAATGATCCATGCAAAAAGTTATGCTTTTCCACCACTTTGCATGAGCATGGGAGCCATACATAAGGTTTCCTAGTCCAACTAGGAAGCTTGAAGTCAACCATTGAAGCCACTTAAGCCATCAAGGAATGACCCATCAAAGTGAGCCATATAGCCCAGAAGCAGTGCCACATGGATTAACGTAATTTGAGGATCAATTCAATCAACTTTCTTATTTTAAAAGTGTGATTTTTAAGGGATTTTGAGATATTAATGTAAAAGGCAACATAATCATGCACTAAGGGACCCCTCACCGGAGAAAAATCCCCTTTCCTAACCCATTTCCCATTCCTAATCAACCATTCACCCTAGGGTTCTATGTTTTTGCCCCAAGGAGGGAGCCACCTTCCTAGAAGAGGGCACCCCCTTGCTTAGTTGGAAAAATTGAGTGGTTTCCTAATTAGGTTACCTTAGATCCAAGTCCATGTTGCATGTGAAAACCGTAGGTTTTCTTACTAATTTTTTATTCTTACTTTCTTTTTTATTCATTGTCTTTATTCAACCTCAATCACCATCCAATTAGTAGCATGGAGAGCCACTTTCCTTAGATGAAAATTGACACCTTCCCTTCCAGATTTGGGAACCAGCCAGCCTATGACTCTCTCTCTCTCTCTCTCTCTCTCTCTCTCTCTCTCTCTCTCTCTCTCTCTCTCTCTCTCTCTCTCTCTCTCTCTCTCTCTCCTATGTTATCCTTATTACATCATCTCCACCTAAATTTTCTCCTTAATACTTCACCTCAACCCTAGATCTAGATCTCCACCTCTTTGCTAGATTAAACATTTATCAAATTGGAAGCCAAAACATCTATAGATCTCCCAAGGCTTCCAACATTTTTTCCCAAGTACCTTGAAATCAAGCTGTCTTTTAGTACTTTGTTGTTGCTGGAATTTGGGACTTCTTTGATAATTATCTTCATTTGGATTAGGTATTCTTATTGTTAGTTTCTCTCCAATTCTGGTTAGAAGTTTGCTTGCTTTGGTTTAGTTATCATTGCTTTAGTTTCACTTTTTTGCTTTTTAGTTTTGTACCCTTCTTTCCTTCTAGTCTTCTTTTTTTCTTTATCCCAATTCCACTAGAGTTTCTTTGTTATTCATTCAAAATTTAAGTTAACTATTCTCTGGTGGTGACAAAGAAGAGAAGAGCTAGCTTAGCACCTTGAATTCCTCCCTTGAAATTCACATTTTAGGTCAATTTCCTTGCCTTAGTTCACCCATTTAGCCATCTTTTCTCTTGAATTCCTTTCTCAGTTTTCTTTGCATGACATTATAATTTAAATTGTTACTATTATATTGTATTTTTGGTGCTGTTTAGATAGGATTTTATACTTAGGAATTGAGTGCAATTCGTAGAATTTGAATATGTATTATGTGTCCAGCTTTGGTTGTAATTTGATGTTGATGTAACAAAGTTCATTGAGGTTTCTTGTTATGGAATCTTTCTTTCATAAAAGTACTTTTGATCTGGGTTTTTTATTGGCATTATAGTTATGGTTTCAATTTCTTTCTTATGCTTGAATTGTTTGATGTTCTTAAGTAGTTGAAATTTGGACTTTATCTCTCCTTAACTTTGTACTTTGTTTTCAGCAATCAAAACACCTTATTTGCTTAAATCCATAGGCACCAATTTATGTTTATATGTTGTTTATTTAGTATCTAGCTGAGTTTGCATTTTTTTTTGCATTAAAAGAGACAAATTTGGTCTTATGAACCATACGTACAGTCAATGGATCTCGTGCATGGTACATATAGTGATTCACCTTTAATTTCGTTTCATTCACTAACCTAATTTAGTTTTACTAGTAGTTTATTTAGTGTTTGCATCTTAGCTTAGGTTTAGACAATTTCCTATTTTCCTTTTTGAAAGTTCCACCTTTAGGATGCTTTAGGATTTCGAAAGTGTTAACAAAAGTTTCTTTAATTGTATTTTCCATTCACATGCATGTTTCTAATTCTTTGTTAAAATTAGTTAGATCTCATTGGTTACTTATTTTTGCATGTTAATTTAGTGTTATAAAATTTTCTCATATGGTTTTAGAAAGTTCTATTTTTCATAAAGTTTCTAATTCTAGTTTATGAAAGTGTTAGATTAGGAAACTTTCCATTTTAGTAGTTTCCTTAAGATTAGTTGGCTAGTTTCATTCATTCTCATTTAGTATTAGGTTACTTTAGTTGCTTGCATGGTATTTTAGTAAGTTTCTATTTTCATTGCTTAGTCTTGGTTTTTAGAAAATTTCTTTTAAGGTTAGTTTCTAATTCCATGCATATTTTCTTCTTAGATTGTTTTAGTTTCCCAGTTTAATCACATCTCTATCTCTTTAGATGAATTTAATCAATTTGAATATGATTCAAACCATTATTAAGCTATGAGATTCCTCATGAGATCCATCTCACTTGCATGAAAATACTACATTGATTTTTTCACTTGCGAGTAATTTTAAGGCTACACTATTCTTAAGCCCTAGTTGAACATAGACAGAGTATTACAATAGGATCACACTAGCACCTAAATCTAATAGTGCCCTATCCATAATGTGGTCTCCAATAACACATGATATACTAGGGCAACCAGGATCGCTAAATTTTGGAGGGTTGTGGTACTGAAGCACAGAGCTCACTTGCTCAATAAGAAAGGCTTTCTTTTGCACATTTAGCTTTTGCTTTTATGTGCAGAGCTCTTTGGAGAACTTGCCATAGGTAGATATATCCTTCAGTGAGTTGGGCAATGGAATATGGATCTAAACATATTTGAATATGTCCATTATCTCATGAAAGTCGGTCCCTTTCTTTGCGTTATTTAGTTGCAGAGGGAATGGAGCCTTAAGCACATAAGTTGCCTCCACTATGGGTTCAGAGGTATTTTGAGATTTTTGTCCTTTCTCCTTCTTCTTATTTGTAGTTAGGTCATTCTCCTCTAATTTATTTTTTGTCTGCCCTATGTTATTGTCTATTTGACATCCACTCCTACAGGAAGTTATGGATTTGGCTTGCTCAGGTGGTCTCTGTGAATTTGAGGTGCTGCCTTTTTCAAATTGTAGCCTAGGGTTTAAGATTGATTGACTAGGGAATTTTCCTTTATCTATATCATTAGGGCAATAGACAATTCATTATTTGCATCTCTAGTTTAGCAATAGCTTGGGAATTAACATTGGAGCTCTGTCAACTCTTATTTTGGGGAGGGGCTATGGATTTTCTAGTTCCATCTAGGTGTTTAAAAGTTTTCTCTATAAACATATGAATGGTTTCCTCAAATGTTAGTTTCTTTAGTTGTTGAGGGAACTGTTAAAAACTAGGAGGATGCTAGGGAACTGAAGGTCTAGGAAAATTTTGAGAGAGAGATCATAGGTGGACCTCCCTGATGAGTGTTCTTTGACCATGAGAAATTAGGATGCCCAGCACACCCTGGATTGTAAGTCTTAGAATAAGGGTTATTACTAGGATTACAATATGCATTCACAACATTCTCTTATTCCAAATGATATTCACAGTACACATTATTTGATGGAAAAGCTTATGATAAGTGTACTGGGCTAAAACAAGTGGAATAAACCTCCTATGAAGGTTTCATGAATGAACTTCTAGCCATGAAGGCATCAATTTTGTGGAACATGTTATTGAACTTATCCATTCATTGAGCCAAGGAGTCGAGTTTATGTGACACATCTAGGATTACTCCTATTTCATAGAGGCCTCCTTTTTCTTTTGAGAATTGAATCTTCAATTTCATTGATTTCAATGATTCCATTATTGGGAATTTTCAACTAAAGTTTCAAAGAATTTCTAGGCCTCTATTTCATTTTTAGTCATGAGGGCCTCTTCATTAGTGGCATCTACTATTCTTATATTCTAAGGTGCAAGAGCTTCATAAAAGTACTAAACTTGCTGCCACTTCTCAAATCCATGGTGGGGACCTTCTTGCAGCAATTCATTCCACCATTCCTAGTACTTATAATATAGTTCATCTTATCATAGGTGAAAATTTATGAATTTCCTATGGAGGGCATTGGTTTTGTTCATGGGGAAGAATTTATTTAGGCATTTTCAATAATTGGTCCCATATGGTAATGGAACTGACCTCTAATGAATTTAGTCAAGATTTGGCCTTGTCTTTCAAGAAGAATGGAAACAACCTAAGTCTAATGGAATTCTTCAAGAAGTTTTAGAACTTGAATGTGGCGCATATATTAAGGAATTCCTTGATGTTTAGGTATGGATCCTCTCTCCCTAGACCATGACAAGATGGGAGCAACTGAATGACTCCATGTTGTAGCTCGAAATGGCCTACATTTGTAGATGGTAATTTTATGCATGAGGGAGTGTTTAATTAGTGGCACATAAGTCTTTTATGGCCTTGGCTTCAATTGCTGCTAGGTTTGCCACATGGTTATGCATTTGTTCTCATACCCCTTATCTGAGGGTATATTCAATCTTAGAACTAAATGGTGCTCATTCCATGCTTTGAGATTGATGACCATGCATGCATATCTAAATGTGACTCCTAACTCTAAATGATGTGCGATCAATCAATGATCCACTAGTGAACTGCTTTGTTATTCTTTGTTAATTAGTAGGGAGTAGCTTTTAGACCTAAATCTAGATAGCTCCTCCTTCTATCTAAGTTCGACTACTGCTTACCAGGTAGGTCTTGCTTAGAGTGGTTAATACAATTCTTATGTAAGAAGGCATTTAGATCTCAACAAATGTCAACAAAAGGCATGTAAGAATCATTTGGATTTTGCGTACACATTAGAACTACAATGCTCGGAAGCCACTTGAGTGAAAATACATCTAGTCCTTCAAAAAGGGTCCTATAAGCTCGAAACACTAAATCCATTCCTACTTAATTTTAAATTAGAATTTAAGTGTTAATATAATAAGCACACAAGGATTGACCTGTTTACCTAGGTAGGCTAAGAATTTGGTGATGAAATTCAGTCCTTATCTCGAGAGGGTTCTTGTAGGGCCCTTACTAAGAATTTGATTATCCACCATAAAGCAGTAAACGTTCAAATCATTGCGAGAAAAATAAACTAATGATTATCTACATACTATTTATCAAAGGGTCCACACCTTAAGAGATGGGGCATTATAACCAAACAATCTATGCCTCAGTTATAGTTGAGCTCATGCTAATCCTTGTTAGATAGGTGCAAATCTAATGCAGCAGTCTTAAAAATTCCACAAAAATTTGATATGCATGAATTATACTACATGAATTACAATACCAACCAAAAATGCAATTTATACTAAATGAAATTGCACTAGAAAAATAAGAATAAGATTTAACTCAGAATGTTGTATATTAGTTGCAGGTTACTCTATAAAGAATGGGAGTTAAATTGTATCGGCATTGAATAGTCTCTTAAAGGTTTAACCACTATTGCTTCATTGGCCATGTCTTTGGCAAGGGTTTCTAAATACTCATGATTCCTTAGCCCTTGCCTTTATTTACTCAACTTCATATACAATAAAAGACATTCATTTTACATAATGGAGCTCTAATTAGTACTCGCTAATGCACAATCAAAGTAGTATGATTTCACACAAGTGGGGTCGATCCCATTAGGAATCTCACATATTTATATGCAACTAAAATCTTATTTAGATTACTTGTCCTAGCCAAAAAAGAATAGATTGTGATTTAATCTTGGAATTAAAGTCACATGGAATTAGAAACATGAAGAAATTAGAACTTAAACTAAAAAGAAACTTTCTAAAAGAAGATTAGAAACTAGGAATGGAATTAGTAACTTTCTATGCCTAACATGCAATCTAGAACAGAAACTAATGCAATAATAGAAACATGAATAACTTAGAAATATAAAGATGAACGAACTTTCTAAAACTAGCAATTAGAAACTCTAAAATAAAAAATTCCTAAAATTAGAATTAGAAAATTTCTTGATAAATAAGATCTAATCTAAAAATTAGAAGTTCCTAAAAACAAAATCACTAAAACTAAGATTAAAAACTTCCTAAAAAATAAGATCTAATCGAAACACGAAACATAACCAATGAATAAAAACTAATATAAAAATTCTACTAAACTTGTGCAATGAACATTGATGAAGCATGCATGATAGAGAACCAAAGAATTAAATTAGTTATTGAACATAAAATATTACAAGAAAGGTGACAACATTCAATAACATTACCTGCTTCAACTTTCAAATCTAATGTTATCAATGTATCCTTCATCAATGAGCCATAAGATGGCATGCGGACAAACCAAGGGGGAGAATTAAAGAGAGAAAGCGAAGGAAACATGGGAACCAAAACCAAAAGAGCTAAAGGAAGATGATGAAGACTAGAAAAGAACATGCAACAATGATAGGCCAGAAAATAGAGAACAACAAAGAAGAACTAACTTGGAATAAGATGATCCATAGGTTACTCTCTCTTGGCTCTCACTACAAGAGACTGATCACCTTTGGATGAAGGAGAACCAGATAACAAGTTAAAGCAATTCAACAAGTAAAGCAACCAAAGAGCTAAAAGCATGTATGGTACTCTAGTCTGAAAGAATTGTGGTGAAGCTAGCCTTGAGGGAGCCATGGAGCACCCATAAGTAGGATGCATACAAAAATAAAAATAAAAAAAATCCTCACTCTCCACCATGATTTGCACATATTTATAGATGAATCGCTTACTAATTTTTAGCATAAGGAAAAAGGAAAAAGAGGGATAAGGATTGGCGAAAGGTAGTTGGATAAGACAAGGGAACTTACGAAGTGGAAACAAAGGAAATTGCATGAAAGCCTCTTTCCTAAGTGCTTCATGATGGAGGGAAAGAGAGGGTGAGAGAAAGGAAAGTCTAGTCTCGAGGTCTCTTCTATGATTGGTCCACTTAGCATGCCACCTACCTAGTTGATAGAGTCCACTTATTTCCTCATATTTTTCATCTTTAAAACACTTCAGTTTTTCTTTTTCAAGTGGGAGAATCATGTTTTCTTCCTCAAAACGTGCAAACCCATGTTGGATAGCTTAGATGGCTTAAGTGGCTTCTCTTTTATGGCTCTAACTTGATGGCTTCAATGGCTTGTATCCTTGGCTTCATGGGTCATATGGCTTGGCTTCTCATAGCCATTATTTCATGGCTCATGTGGTTTAGGTGGCTTTCTTATTGCTTGCCTATCTTGAAATCTCATGCAAAGGTGGTGGAAGTCTAATACCTTTTGCATGGATTTTGCATGGGCCCAATTCTAATTATGTTGAATCTAGAATCCATCTGCTTGCTCTGGAATGATCCTGGTCCTTACTTGAACTTTGGAATCATGAAAAACATGTCCCAATTTCTCTAGGTTGATTTGGTTCATCGGTTATCGTCTAAGGAAATTTGGACTATTGGATCATTCTTTTAATACCTACATAGTATTAAAAATACATTAGTATCTAGAAAATTATGATTGATCATACACTTACTCTAGATAAGCTTTTGTACTTTCAAAATATTAGATTTTTGGATTATAAATTTAGAAGTGCATATGTCATGAATCTAAAAAATTCCTAAAATAATGCCCTATGGAAAACCTAAACTAGATAATAAAACCTATATTCAAATGATGCACAATAGAAAGGCCCACAATAAATCCTTACGCTATGGAAAACAAGTTGAATGGTTTACTTTTGTTTATTTCTTTTATAGAAGTAGCTTTTACATTACTTCTAGCTTAGCTAGCACCTTCTATCTTTCAGACTTGCCCTAATGCTTACCAGATAGATCTATAAGAACCCTAATTTTTAAATTCCATTTCAAATGATTATGAATTACTTTTGATAAATGCAAAATTGAAAAATTTTCATATTTAAGTTACATAGAATTTACCTTTAGAAACGTAACTAATTGAACCCCAAAACCTCAAATCTTGAATTGTACTTGGAAAAGTGATCTAATGACACATAGAATGCAGAAATTAGAGTTAGAGTGGAGAAGTTGTGGCCTTATGAATGAGAAGGGTATTTTAGTTAAAATAAGGAAAACATTACAAAAGGAGGGGAAAGAAGCAAGCTAACTCGCCAGAGAAGAGGGAGAAGAAAGAAGAGGTGAAGATGGAGAAGACGAAGAAGGAAGGAGAGGAGAAGAGGGAGAAAGAAGAAAGCCAACACGCCAGAGAAGTTTGCCACATCAGTGAGCAGGAAAAACCAGGATTTAAGGGTGCTAGAGTTGCAATCGTCACTGGAGATGACGATTGCTCGGATCGACAATCTGAGTCGCTCATTTAATTTAGCAGAAGGAGACAGTCAAATCCCCCAGGGTTATTTGGAATCTAGGATGATCATGACCATTGAATAGAGAGATGAATGACATGCGGTGTGATTAGAGGAGTTTGTTGTAAAACAGTGACCAATCTGGCTCATCTAAGAAGGGAACAGCGCGAAAAAATTCCCAGGAGGTATGATATATAAAACCCTATTGTTGATTCGAAATATTTTGTTTAATCAATATGGTTTTATGCTAAATCTAGGTTTGTGAGATGATTTAGCCTTCCATTTCTTAATCCATGCCTAGAAATAGGGAAATACATACCTAATATAGCTCGGATCTGACTAAGATTGTCAATCTAGACTAGAAATCAATTAGACAATCTTAGTCATCCAATCAATACTATGAAAATGGCACTTAATGGTATCTAATTGATGATCAAACATTATCAATAAGTTCCTTGACCTAAAATTCATGTAGAATGGATCAAATGTGCTGATCCAAAGGTGAAACAGATCATAGGATCTAAGCCATCCTATCTGTCACTATTCAAACAGTGATTTTGTGATGCTTGATCGATGATCAAACATTATAGATGAATTCTAGAGCCCTGAATTGACTAGGGTATGACTAAAATTATTAAATTTGGATAAAAATTTATCAAACAATCTTAGCCATTTGATTGGATAGGGATGAATGAGGAACTTGGCAACATATAATCAATGATCAAATGCCACCATCATGTTCTCTAATCCTCAAATTAGTAAAGATACTTTCAAAATTTATGGTTAGAGTACAGGCCATTGGAATGGATCAATAAACCTAAATTTTGATTAAGAATAAGTAGATTCCCTTGTAATTGTTAATATACGAATTGACATTGACAATGAATCTAAAATATTAACTTGATTAGGTGATGGATAAGTGAGTTAAAGGAGGGATATAACTAAATTGTGAAGCATGACAAAGGAGGTAAGTAGTTTTAACATTGATATGCTTTCATGAAACATGGAAACCAATGATGACTACTTTATCATGTTTGAAAATGCTTGAAATTTTAGATTTCAATAATTTTTATTTATATAGTTAGCATACTTGTATTTCATAAAACTTAATTATTAGGAATGCCATGTTGTTTTACTATCAAATTAGAAACTTGTACATGAAAACATATTTGAAACTACATGGACTTCATGAGTGAGGAAATAATGAGGAATGTGGAATCCTCAACTCAACCCTGGCGAGGGTTGCGGTTACATGGGTATGTTGTATCATGAGGTTTGAATTTCATGATTTCATTATTCCATGGATTTTTATGGTTTAATCAACTATATCGACATGTGATGATGCCTAGTATTATTATGTTATGACAGATATATTGGGGTCGGTGGATGCTGTGCTAGAAACGTTGAGGATAGATCATCCTCCAAATGAAATTGTATATGTATGTGTTAGATACCTAGATAAAAAAGGCCGAATCTAGGTTACGATGAAATGGTGGGCAAGGTCATGGCTTGAGGAACTGTGTACCCATTGCTCGCATGGTGTTGAGAGTCTATCCACTTGGTATCAATGTGATAGCCATGGACTTGATTAGTTCTTGTCCATCATATAGAGGGTCCATTATTTTGGGATGTGAATTTATAGCACGATAGCACAGGTGTGTGTTTCATGTCTATAATGAGTACTCATGACCAACAACAAATGGTAGCAATACGAGTATTTCAACACTCGTGAGACATCTAAGAGGTTCTAATGGTAATACACATGTGATTATCGAGATATAGTGATTATATTAAAGCATTATGTGATTTAAATGCTTTTTGTTTATTGATTTTGATGATGAGTCACTATTTAGTTGGGATGTATATATTTATGAGATGATGCATGATCTGAGTTGTGGTGATCTTCCATATCTTGTAAAATACCTTACAAAGGTTACTATTGTCTTTGAAACAATATGCATGTATTGAAACTGATAATTTGAATTGGTTTGGCATGACATTGATTTGTAATGCATGATTGAGATTTTAGAGTTTTATCATACTGCTCATTTTGCATCATATTCTACCAAACTGCATAACATGTGAATATGTATCCCTTTTGGGTTTAAAACTACATAAACTCATATTTTGATGATGAAACAACCTACACGAGTACAAGCTTACTGAGCTATTGTACTTGCTTACAATATCTAAGGTTCAAAGGAGTCAGGTAAAGGAAACGAAGTAGAGGCTTGGCTTGGGATCTATAGAAAGGTCATATTGAGTTAATGTTGTGTATGTGTAAAGGCTACCAAGGACTTCCTACAAATTTTGTCTACTGGAATGGTACAATGACTCTACTTGAATGGACATGTGGATATGTATTACTTATTTTTGAATGGATGGTTATGACTGAAATGATCCCAGGGATGTTGGTTTAGTTGCAGGACGAGTTGAACTAATGTGATGCTACTAGTTCCTACTTTAAACTATTTAACCTTGCAAAATTTTGAGATATTTTTTACCTAAACTTAGAATGGAAATCAAAATATGAAATTGGAAACTATGCAAAATAAAAAGACATACTAAATGGGAAACTTTCCTAAAACATTCACTTTTTACAATTGAAACTTTCTTAAAGTAAAAACTTCTAATTTTATGACCCTAATTAAAAACTTTCCTAAAGTGAAATTTTCCTAAAATACAATTTATCAACTTTCCTAAACTAACTTTCCAAAACATGAAATTAACAACTAATATAATGGAAACATGCTTTAACAAACTACTTTCCAATCATTCAAAATTAAGAAAAGTAAGCAACCAGATCAACTATTTTAATAAGTCTGATAAAATTAATTACTTTCCAACTAACTAAAATGCCAACTGCTGGAATCCAACTACAACTAAACAAGAGAAATAAAGGAAAAGTTACCACTAACAAACAATGAAAGGAAAAACTATCCAATGACCATACATGTAACCATGGAATGATATACATGATTCATTGGATAAGAGTGGATTTAATCAACTACTTTGGAAGCCTAAGCATGCGATCTATTTCTAACATTAAATAAGCTATCTAATAATCTAATTGGACACTTGAAAAATCAAGTAAACATGATTATATAGTGCTGGAAATTAACATACACCATCATGCATAGAAATTCCAACAGTAAGGTAATTAAAACGTTCAATGACTATAACATGTAAAACATGAAATTAATCACTTCTAATGTATTCATACATTCAAGAAAAAAGCTAATGAACTCTTGGACACAAACATGAATTGAAAATTCTAACTAATCTCACTGAATCACATCCAAAAAGTCATCAAAATAATGCTCCATACATGTAGTCCAAATCTGAAACTTAAATGCTACTAAAATGGTGTTCACTTAATCTTAATCACTCATCAATTACAAGACAAATTCTTCTTCAATTGTTCCAACATTCACTCATGAACAAGTCTGCTTGAAATCATAGGACAAAGCTAGAAAATCACAGGGGCTAAAAAAGAACAAAGATGCAATCACAGATAAACAAAAAAACTAGATTCAAGGTGACTTCCCTTGGCTGCTATTCCAAGGTAAAATCATTCTTGAATCTTGGTTTATAAGGCAAGGAGTAACAAAGGAAACAAGACATAAATTAGCATGAAAAGATCTAAAGTAAACAAGAGAAACCAACCTTGAAAATAGAAAAAGAAATAAAAAACAAGAAACCCTAAAATCATGTGTGGAATAGCTTGGAGAGATGCTTCACACCTTAGGAAAAGAAGTATCAGCACCTTAATAAAGAAAATCCAAAGAAAAAAGGAGTAGAAGCTTGAGCTAGGAAATGGACATCTCCTTCCCAATGGGGGAGGTATCTTTTTCCTTAGTAAAAGAGTCCTCCTATGCTTAGATGTTTGCTGGGCCCACTTTGGCCATCTTTAGCTCCTTTAATCATATTTGTTAATGGTTCACAAGATGTTCTTGGCCTTTGGTTTATGTTGAGAGATGATTTTGAGGCTTTGACTCTATCTTTTGATCTTGATCTTCAATTTCATCATAATGGATCTTAGCCGTTGGATCAACATCTTACTTCCTACAAAATGTGCACAATCCTAATTCAATCCTAGAAGAGCATGATCAATCACATACTTTCATTGGACGAGCTTCTGGACCTACAAAAAAATAAACTTTTGGGTTATTAGGTAAAAAATGCATGCGTTATGAATTTTGGTCTAAAACCCCTAATTACGCCCATAAGTTGTAACACATGGGTGACTAATTGGGTGGTTTTTGTGAAAAATTAAATACTTATTACACCCCAAAACCAGCATTTTGCTAGTCCTAAGCAAAACATGCAAAAAATCATTTTACAATAACTAATATAAGGTGCCACTTTTGTAGGTAGTCACAATTGCATTTAGCATATGCAATAAGCCCTTAAACCCCTAGGTTACCCCTAATGGATGAGTTAGGCCTCATGAGAGTTTGCAGTGAATATACTCATAAAATTCCCTAAGGTTGAGTCCCCTATTTTATCTCAAAGAATCCTCATTCATTAGTACTCTACTAGGATTTCACAACTTATTGGAGAAGATTAATCATTTTACAATTCATATGCATATTAAGGACATTTCATTCAAGTTATTTCTAGGAGTGCATGTGTGTATGTAGCCATTTAAGTCATGACTTCTAACTGAATATGCTTAAATTCCATTGGAAATATATCTTGACCTTAAATCCTCACAAATATACTCTCTGAAACTCAGATAAGAGTTTAAACATATTTCTCTCATTACGTGACTGGATTCGACAAAGCTATTAGTTCACATAAATTTTGAAGTGCTAAAGAGACAAAGGAATGTGATCCTTAAGAATGGATGTCATTACTAAGAATAGTAGGGGTATTTTACCTTAATTCCTTCTTTTTATCTCCACTTTAAGGCTATGTTTCACCTAACGGAGGTACTAATTTTCTCAAGAATTAACTGTCATAAAGTGCTTCGACACATGAATAATATGAAAACATTAGAATTACTAAATTTTGAACATGCAGTTCTAATCATAGTAAGGGAACTCCTCCAAATATATTTTTTTTGAAAAGCTAAAGAAAATTCAAAATCCCTATATGCATCTGCACCCACCAACCTAAATAAAACATTGTCCTCAATATTTGAAAGATGTAGAAGATAGATATTTTAAAAACATTTGGGCTGCCTCCCAGGGAAGGCTAAGTTTTACGTCCCCAGCTAGACATACTAATGAGTGCAATGATGGAAATCTACAAGGGTTCCTGGAGTGGTAATTTAAGGTGGGTCATGAGACTGAGGTGCCTCTAATAGTATCTCATCAATTTTAAGATTAGGCATCTATAGGAAAGGTTTTATCCCCTGAACATTGACCTTTTTTATTTTTCCATCCTTCTCAATCTTGATGGGCCATGAGGATGGAATTTGTGTACTATATAAGGTCCGGTCCTTCTAGATATGAGTTTTCCTAGGAAGAGATGCAATCTAGAGTTATACAGTAAGACCTTTGTCTAGCTGTGAAAGATTTTTGTAAGATTTAGCGATCATGTGCAACCTTCATCTGGTCTTTGTATAATCATGCAGTGTCATATGTATCTTTCCTTAATTCTTCCAACTCATTGAGTTGGAGTTTACATTGGGTTCCAATAGAATCTAAGTCAAAATTGAGCTTTTTGATAGCCCAACATACTTTATGCTCTAACTCTACTGGTAAGTGGCGGGCCTTTTCATAGACCAAGCAATAAGCTGACATTCCTATAGGGGTTTTATATGCTATACGATATGCCCACAAAGCATTGTTGAGTTTCATAGACTAGTCTTTCCTACTTGGATTGACTATCTTCTCTAGAATTTGCTTTATCTCCCTATTGGATACTTCTACTTGGACATTGGTTTGAGGGTGGTATAAGGTAGCTATTCTATGGTTGAAACCATAATTTTTCATTAAATTATCAAACACTTTATTACAAAAGTGTTTTCCCCCATCACTTATTATGGCTCTTGGAGTACCAACCATTGCAAAGATATTTTCTTTTAAGAACCATACCATGACTTTTTTATCATTGGTTATGCACGGTATAGCATCCACGCATGTGGACACGTAGTCCACTCCCAATAGGATTTAAACATATACAAAAGAATTAGGAAAGGGTCCCATGAAATCTATGCCCCAAATATTCAATGGCTCTACAATAAGTATTGGATTTAAAGGCATCATATGTCTTCTTCCTAGACTACCTAATATTTGACACCTTACACATGCTATGTAGTAAGCATGTGCATCCTTAAATATGGTAGGCTAATAAAAACCACACTGTATAATTTTTTAAAGTTGTCTTTCTTGAGCTAAAATGGCCCCCATAAGCATGATCATGACAGAAGGAGATTATTTGATTATGTTCATTATTAGGTATGCATCTCCTAATCACCTAATTGGGATAGTACTTGAATAAGTATGAATCATTCCAAGTAAAATATTAAATCTCAATAAAATATCTCTTTTTGTCATGTTTGGTCAATGATTAGGCATTTGTCCTATAGCAAGATAATTAACAATATCACTAGACCAAGGCAATTGGAAAATATGCAATAACTGTTCATCCAAGAAGGATTCAGTTATAGGCATGCAATCACTAGTATGCTCCACCACTAATCTAGGTATCACATCATTTGTAGAAAGGAGGTACTTTAAAGCCATGTGATCTGAGTACATTATAACTTTAGATGCTATCAAGTAAGGTCTAAACTTATCCAAAGCAAATACTATGGTTAACAACTCTTTCTCTATAGTAGAATAATTGAGTTGTGCACCATTTAGTGTTTTACTAACATAATATATTACATGGGAAATTTTATCAATGCGTTGCCCCAGGATAGCTCCAATGGCATAATTTGACGCATCACACATAAACCTGAATGGTGCATTCCAATCTGGTGGTCAGATAATGGGTTTAGAGGTCAACTCGGCCTCAGGTCACTCAAATGCTTTCTTACAGTCTTCATCAAAGTAAAAAATTGCCTCCTCTATAAGTAAATTACAGAGGGGCTTGACAATTTTACTAAAATCATTGGTGAAGCATCTATAAAAGCTAGCATGTCCTAAAAAGGACCAGATTTCTTTTACTATCCTTGGTGGAGGAAGGTTGACTATCAAATCCACTTTTACCTTATCAATTTCTATCGCATTGGACTATATTATGTGGCCTAAAACTATCCCACTTTGTACCATAAAATGACACTTTTTCTAGTTTAAAATAAGAATTTTCTCTTGAGACCTTGCTAGAACTAACTTTAACTAGTGTAGGCATTCATCAAATGATGACTCAAATGCTGAGAAGTCATCCATAAACACATCTAGAAACTTTTTGACCATATTAGAGAAAGTGCTTGAAATACACCTTTGAAACGTAGTTGGAGTGTTACAAAGCCCAAAAGGTATACGTGAGTAAGTGAGCGTTCCAAAGGGGAATTTGAAGGTGAAGGTGATCGTGATCTTCTCCCAATCCTTTGGTATAAACTAGCATGAAAAGATCTAAATTAAACAAGAGAAGAAACAAGAGAAATGAACCTTGAAAAAAGAAGCAAAAGCCTTAAAACTAGGTGTGGAATAGCTTGGAGAGGGACTTCACACCTTAGGAAAAGTAGTAGCAGCACCTTAGCAATGAAAATCTAAAAAAAAAAGGTGTAGAAGCTTGAGCTAGGAATAGGACGTCTACTTCCCATTGGGGGTGGTGTCTTTTTCTGTAGTAAAAGAGTCCTCCTATGCTTTGATGTTTGTTGGGTTTTATAATTCTTCTCCTAGGATACCCTAATATTAAGGTGTGGTGGGGATTAAATCAAGCTATTTTGGATGGTTAGGATAAGGAAAAGGCTAGAGTTTCTAATTAGGAAAGTGGGTGGAAGGTGATTGGGGTTAAGGAGGGGAAGTTAGTGGGAGACACACCATTTTAGGAAGGGGCGTCTCCTCCCTTCCAAAGTGATTGAATGCTTGTTTTTATAGGAAAGTGAATGAGAATAGGTTAGGAAAGAGGTGGAAGGTCATAAGTGGAGAAATTTGGTTGGTTGGGAAGTTTCCTAAGAGGTGGAATGAGATAGAGTTTTGTAAATTCGTAGTTCATCTTAAGGGTGAGGTGGAAATTAAGGGAAAAGTGGGGAAAAGAGAGAAAAAACTAAAAATTCATTGCTCTTATCCCATTGGTCTACATGGCATCTTATTCTAATAGATTTTTCCTTAATTATCTTCAAACTAATTCATGGATAACTCTCTTGAATCTCCGCCAATCCTAGTCTTCCATTTAGCTTAGCTTGATGGCTTAGATGGCAAACTTTGAAGGCTCCATTGGCTGTGCTCATGACTGGATTAGGAAGCTTCCTTGGCTTGTTTTCTTGGCTTCAATCATTAGCTTGAGTGGCTTATATGGTTTGGCTTGAATTCCTTAACTTGCCACCTTCTTTTATGGCTTATATGGCTAAGGTGGCTTAAGTGGCTTCCATGCTAAGATGGTGGGAATGCATGCCTTACTTCATACGACTACTTTTTCCATCTTTAGATCCTTTAATCACATCCATTACTAGTTCATAAGATGATCTTGGCCTTTGTTTTATGTTGAAGTGATTATTTAGAAGATTTGACTAGATCTTTTGATCTTCATCTTCAATTTCATCCCTATCGAACTTGGCCCTTGGATCAACATCTTACTTCCTACAAAAAAGTAAAATATACTAATTAAATCATTGATGAACATGATTAATCACATACTTACCTTGGAGTAACTTTTGGATCTACAAAATAGTAAACTTTTGGGTTCTGAGGTAAAAAATGCATGTGTTATGAATTTCAGTCTAGAAACCCTAATTTACCCCTATAAGTTATAATGGTTGATTAATTGGGTGGTTTTTATGCAAAATTAAATACTTATCAAGATTCTTTCAGATTTTTGGTAGAATTGTATTGCTCATTTCTTTGAAAATCCCTATTTTTTGAAAAGAAAATTAACACTCGAGAATTTTTTAGGTCTTTTCATGAAACATGTTTTTTGGTGTTTGTTTCTCTAAATATTTTTTCAAACTCGAAGCACCACAATTGTAACAAATTTTGTAAAAAAATATTAGAAAAACCTGGGATGTCATAGTTGGTATCAGAGCTCAGTCACTCCTTTCACAGCTAGTCTAATGCATTCAAGAGTCATGTATAATTAAACAAAATAAGAAGGGAAGCTAATGTCCATTTGGTCAATTCTGGAGAGATGGTACCCATAAGGAGGATGAGGGCTAACAATGGCACAGGTACTAGCTTAGACATTGACAACGACAATAGCTGCAATACTAGTAGAGATACTAGTTCAAATATATGAGTAGGCACTGATGATAGCTGTATTGAGCATTGTTGGTGCTAGCTAGGGAGTGGGTTCTAGAAAAGTAGACAAGCTACTGGAGCAGTTCTAGCAGATGGTGCTGTCATTCCCCAGTGAGGCTAAAGTAGAGAGGGCCAACAAGATATATTTTTGATGTGGAGAAAGCCTTTAAGGCCATGAAGGTACCTGTAGATAAGTAGGCATGGGTTGCGACATATATACTGATTGAAGAAGCAGCATTTTGGTGGCAGACGGCTAAGAGACTTATTTCCATGGACATATGATTGCATGGGAAGACTTTAAGAAGGTATTCATTGATAAATATTTTCTAATTCATGTGTGAAAGGCAAAGGAGATGGAATTTATGAAATTGAAACAAAGAAACCTCACAATTCTGCAATATGAGCACCAATTCACCCAATTGATGAGATTTGTTCACAATACAGGCATGACAGACTCTCAAATC
Source organism: Warburgia ugandensis (assembly GCA_035236585.1). Classification (NCBI taxonomy): domain Eukaryota; kingdom Viridiplantae; phylum Streptophyta; class Magnoliopsida; order Canellales; family Canellaceae; genus Warburgia; species Warburgia ugandensis. The sequence continues at coordinate 27,580,269 of CP141132.1, read as the reverse complement.
ATAGATCAATTCATTTATGGCTTGAATCCAACATTGAGGAATTTGGTGTTATAGACACATCCAACCATGTTGGCTAAGGTAGTTGAGGTTGCTAATAATGAGTAGGATCTTATATGAGCTAGAGCATAGAAGGAGAGTGAATACGATGTTAGTGTTTCTGGATCCCCTAGCAAAGGAAAGATGCCTTTCTCCTTTTGGTCCCATGCATAATAGAAGGCCACCAGACAAGGCAGAAGTTCGATTAGGAAGTTTTGTTGGAGATGTAAGAGGTGCCATTCTTGCAAGAGTTGCCTTAGACCATGACATGGGACATAGTAGCAACATCAACATCAACATCAGTGGTAGAGGACACCTTTACGATGCTACATATGCAATGAACTTGGGCATATATCAAGAGATTGATCTAGGAGGATAGGAGATAGATTGATTGAAAGTGGGACTAGGATGAATGTGGCCCCTCATAGCTAGGGACGAGAATACACTATTACTGTAAAGCAAGCACAATCATCAGATGTAGTAGTTGAGGGTACATTCTTTGTGGCTGATAGACATGCAAAGACCTTATTTGATCTAGGATCTACACATTCTTTTATTTCATATGTGTTTATGTCATGTGTGGAACTACTGGCACAGACGTTAAGATTTGGGTTTGATATGGCAACGCTAGTGGGAAGGTCCTTTTTAGTAAGACAATTTATTTAGGAGATACCTATCATGATCATGGGTGTGAGGATGGAAGTAGACCTTATCCTCATTGACATGGTTGATTTTAACATCATCTTAGGTATGTATTGGTTGGCAAGATATTAGGCAATGGTGGACTGTCGCGGGAAAAGGATTACATTCTCCTCATCGGGAGCCCAATAGTCTTATTTCAGGGAAGACATGATATGATAGAGCATGTTTTATTTTAGCTTTAAAGGCAAATTGGTACATTTGGATGGGGTGTCAAGCACTTTTGGCTAGTGTGATAACTGTAGAGGTAGAGGGACCTCGAATTGAGGAGCAGGATGTGGTCAGGGAGTTCTAGAATGTCTTTCCTTAGGACCTTTTGGGACTACTGCCTCGAAGAGAGATTGACTTCACCATTGAGTTAAAGCTAGGCACAGCTCCTATCACTAGGGCACTGTATAAAATGGCACTTGTCGAGTTGAGAGAGCTCAAGACATAGCTCTAGGAGTTGCTTGACAAAGGATGCATTAGACTTAGTGGGTCACCTTGGGGAGCACCAGTCCTCTTCGTGAAGAAGAAGGATGGGTCGATGCATCTCTGCATTGATTATCGTATACTGAATAGTGTGACGGTGAAGAACTGCTACCCATTCCCCAGGATTGACAACCTCTTTCATCAGCTTCAGTTAGCACAGACTTCTCAAAGATCAATTTGAGGTTAGGATATCTTCAGTTGTGAATTAGAGAGCAGGACATCTGTAAGACAACGTTTAGGACATGCTATGGGCATTATGAGCTTTTGGTGATGCCATTTGGCCTGACGAATGCGGCTACAGTTTTCTTGGACCTCATGAACCTAGTCTTTTAAGCTTACCTAGATAAGTTCATGATTATGGACAACATTCTAGTATACTCTACGAGTAGGGAGGATCAAAGGAGGCCCTTCTGTATTGTTCTGAGTACCTTGCAGACTCATTGCTTATTTGCAAAGTTTGTAGGTGTGAGTATTGGTTAGAGCAAGTGAAATTCCTTGGCCATGTTATCTCAAAAAATGGTGTGGTGGTTGATCCAGTGAAGGTTATGGTAGTGATGGGATGGGATTGGACCAAAATAGTTATTGAGATTTGTAGTTTTGTTGGTCTTGTAGGTTACTACCATGAGTTTATTGAGGGATTCTCAAGAATCACCCAGCCTCTAGTTGCATTAACTAGGAAGGACATGAAGTTCGTATGGATTGTTGCATGTGAGATGTGCATCATATGGACTGATGCATGCAATGATTTTGTAGTGTATGATGATGTATCTTGTAGGGGACTGGGATCTGTGCTAATGTAGTAGGGAAGGTTGATTGTCTATGAATCACAACAATTGAAAAGGCATGAGGTAAATTACCCTACACATGATTTGGATTTAGCGACAATGGTCTTTGTACTAATTTTATTGTGGCACTATCTTTATGGTGAGATATTTGAGGTTTTCTCTAATCATAAGAGCTTTAAATATTTCTTCATCCAGAATAACTGGAATATGAGGCAGTGGAGGTGGATGGAGTATCTTAAAGACTATGATTTCATGATATGGTACCATTTAGGGAAAGCCAATGTTGTGGCTGATGCCCTAAGTAGGAAGTTGAGGTCAGTGATTTCCAACCTTTGAGTTAAGTCACTATTCATTTATAGAGTTATACAAGCACACATAAAGGATGCAAAAACCTAGGCCTTGTGTAGTAAGGCAGGTTTTACCAGAGGACAAGATATAGGTTTATGTTTCTATGTAGATTGGTTGTGCCAACAGTTGATGGCCTGAGATGGGAGCTACTTTAGGAGGCACATCACTCACTATTCACAATTCATCGTGGAGGTATAAAGTTGTACCAGGACTTGAGATGGCATTTTTGGTGGAATGGGATGAAGAGGGACATCGGTGAATGTGAAACACGATGTTTGACCTGTCAGCAAGTTAAGGTCAAGCATTAAAGGGCAGCAGGCATGTTATGGAGCTTAGAGCTTCCTGAGTGTAAGTGGGACCGTGTCACCATGGATTTTATTGTCGGGTTTCCTAGGGCAGCGAGTGGGCATGATATAATATGAGTGATTGTGGATAAGTTGATGAAGTTTGCTCATTTCTTTCCCATCTGACAAACTTAGTCTATTGATAGCTTAGCAAAGTTGTATGTTAAGGAGATCGTGAGCTTGCACAATATTCCTCTAACTATTATCTCTAACAGGGACACTAGATTTACATCGAAATACTGGCAGTGTATAGAAGGCATTGGGATCGACATTGAGATTAAGCACTTCCTTTCACCCACAAATAGATGGTTAGCCAGAGAGGATCATCTAGACTATAGAAAACATGCTAAGGGCATGTGCCATTGATTGGAAGGGTAGTTGGGACGAACACTTGTCACTAGTAGAGTTTGTGTACAATAATAACTTTCATGTGAGTATAGTCATGGCTCCTTATGAGGTGTTTTGTGGAAGACCATGCCAATCACCTTTGTCTTGGAGTGACATATGCGAGAGACGACTGTTGAAGAGCCAAATAGTGTGGAGAGAAAGTTTGGTTAATCGAAAAGCAACTTTTGACTGCCCACAGCTACCAGAAGAGCTACGCTGATAAGAGCCATAGGCATGCAAAGTTTGTAGTTGGAGACCACGTCTTTTTGAAGATTTCCCCAATGAAAGGTGTGATGAGATTTGGAGTTAGGGGAAAGTTGAGTACCTAGTTCATTGGGCCATTTGAGACCATGAAAAGGGTTGGAGCCATGATGTTTTCCATATATTAATGTTTGAGAAAATATATGGAAGACCCTTCCCACGTGATAGAGTAGATGCCTATAGTACTATGACTAGACCTAACCTTTGAGAAAAGAGCTCTATGAATTTTAGATCGTAAGGTGCATGAGCTAAGAAGTAAAACTATTCCATTGGTCAAGGTTCTTTGACAACATTATTCAGTGGAAGAGGCAGCATGGGAAATGGAGAAGCAGATGTGATGGAGACATCCCAAACTTTTTAAGGAATGAGGTAGGAAGAATTTCAAGGGAGAAATTCCCATAAGGAGAGAAGAATGTAAGAAAATTAATTTTTAAATTCCATTTCAAATGATTATGAAATACTTTTGATAAATGAAAATTTGGAAATTTTTCATGTTTAAGTTACATAGAATTTACTTTTAGAAAGACACCTAATTGAATCTTGAAACCTCAAATCTTGATTTGGACTCAAAAAATTGATTCCAATGACATAAAGAATGTAGAAATCAAAGTTAGGGTGGAAAAGTTATGACCTTATGAATGACAAGGGTATTTTAGTAAAAAAAGGAAAACATTACTAAAGCAGGGGACCAAATTATCGGCACCCCTTCCCACTTAAGTAAAAGAAATAGACTGCACGGTCTATTTCTTCTATACTGACTGACAAGGGAAAAACCCTGATAGAAGAATAAGGAGAAGAAAGAAGAGGGGGAGTCAGAGTTGCAGTTGTTGTAGGAGAAGATGGCGATCTGATCCGATCACTACTACAAAAATGGGCTTATTAGATGGTTAAAAATAGCTATAAAAGATAGTTACAAAACTGTCTTATACCTGGCCATCTTATAAAATGAATACCCACATAAGATGGTTTCAAAAATAGTCCTATATAGAAAACTCATATAAGACAGTTTACAAAAACGATCCTATAAATATGAAAAAATGTAGGATAGTTTTTGAAAAAATGTCCTATATTACTAAAAAAATATAGGATGGTTATTGAAATATCGTCCTATGTAGATAAGTATATAGGACGGCTTTGCGAAAACCATCCTATATAGAACAGTATCTACATTTTTTGAGAAATATAGGATGGTTTTTCAAAACTCATCCTATATTGCTTATACTTTCTTTACGAATTGGGTGCTACGTTGTTGGTTTCTATTTATACATTGTTCCTGCAGCTTCTGATGTTCAACACTTCATTTTTGGAGACTACAAACAATTTTACAAAATACGTTCATGCACATTCAACATTTCCAACATTCCATGTTGAACTTCTCTATACACATTTCCTAGTGAAATAAAGAAAACATATAGAGACTTAAATTTAAAAAAGGTTCACATGTATCCAATTAGTGCCATTGTAAATCATATTTCAGTGATAAAATTGTTTTATGTTCAATGACATCAGATATATACAAATTAAACATCAAAAGACATTTAATCCATTCCATTTTGATGCCATATATGTCTAATTGGGAGTAACTCTTACTGTCCAAATTAACCTACAAGACTACAAATATTACATCAATTAAGACATTATTGTTAAAGTCATTTAAGATATGTAGAAAATTGTAAGAATGATTGTCACTCAATTAATTGAACCTTTCTCATTTGGGAGATAGTAAATCCTTCTCAAATAATAGTTGTCATATATCTAAGAAAATAATACCCACACTCCTAATTAGATTGTTGTCATGGATACTTTACAATAAAGTTAATAGATCATAAGATACAAATATCATGTGTAATTATAAGTCTGTAGGTTATAGGATTATACTAAAGTAGTAAACCTTACCTTGAACCTTTTCCAAGTTCGTTTTTCAAGCAATATTTTGTATGCCTTCTTCAATGAAATATCAAAATCTAAAAGCATGGGACTTCTTAAACTCAATGGGGGCTATCTAGAATGATCAATTTTAACCATTTACAAGTAATAAAGAAGCAAAAACTCAGCGACATATATAGTAAAAAATGCGTGGTTCAAACTCATATTTGAGCAACATTTTGCATGCCTTCTTGAATGAAACATCAAAATCCAAAACATGGGTCTTCTTAAACTCAATGGGGGCTATCTAAAATTATCAATATAAAAAATTTACAAGTATTAAAGAAGTAGAAAAGAAGTAACAGATACAGAAAAAAAACACATGGTTCAAACTCATATACAGTAAAAAATGCATGGTAATGTTACCATTCAAATGCGTATTACAACAAGCATACTTCAAGTAACATTTTGTATACCTTCTTGAATGAAACATCAAAATCTAAAACATGGGTCTTCTTAAACTCAATGGAGGCTATCTAGAATGATCAATTTCAACTATTTACAAGCATTAAAAAAGCAAAAAATTTGCAACTTATATAGTAAAAAATGCATGGTTCCAACTCATATTCAAGCAATAGTTTGCATGCCTTCTTGAATGAAACATCAAAATCTAAACACATGAGTCTTCTTAAACTCAAAGAAGGCTATCTAGAATGATCAATTCCAACCATTTACAAGCATTAAAGAAGCAGAAAATCAACAACATATATAGTAAAAAATGCATATTCAAGCAACATTTTGCATTCATTCTTGAATGAAACATCAAAATCTAAAACATAGGTCTTCTTAAGAGCAATGGAGGTGATCTAGAATGATCAATTTCAACCATTTACAAGCATTAAAGAAGCAGAAAATCAGCAACATATACAATAAAAAATGCATATACAAACAACATTTTTCATGTCTTCTTGAATGAAACATCAAAATCTAAAACATGGGTCTTCTTGAACTCAATGGAGGCTATATAAAATGATCAATTTCAATCATTTACAAGTATTAAAGGAGTAAAAAGTCAAGAAATGAGAGAGATCCAACCTAATGAAAGAAAACTGATTCAACCTCTTCTTCTTTCTTCTTCTCTTCCTCGTTCTTCTTCTTCTCATCAAGGGTTTTAGGTTAGAAAAATTTGTGGGGGCAGGGGAGGTGGGGTGTGGTCCCTGAAATCTCTTCTATCTTATTCTTCTTTTTTCTTCTTCTTATACTTCTCCTTGAGGGTTTCTTCTTCTTCTTCTTCTTAAAGGAGTAAAAAGTCAAGAAATGAGAGAGATCCAACCTAATGAAAGAAAACTGATTCAACCTCTTCTTCTTTCTTCTTCTCTTCCTCGTTCTTCTTCTTCTCATCAAGGGTTTTAGGTTAGAAAAATTTGTGGGGGCAGGGGAGGGGGGGTGTGGTCCCTGAAATCTCTTCTATCTTATTCTTCTTTTTTCTTCTTCTTATACTTCTCCTTGAGGGTTTCTTCTTCTTCTTCTTCTTAAAGGAGTAAAAAGTCAAGAAATGAGAGAGATCCAACCTAATGAAAGAAAACTGATTCAACCTCTTCTTCTTTCTTCTTCTCTTCCTCGTTCTTCTTCTTCTCATCAAGGGTTTTAGGTTAGAAAAATTTGTGGGGGCAGGGTGGGGGGGGTGTGGTCCCTGAAATCTCTTCTATCTTATTCTTCTTTTTTCTTCTTCTTATACTTCTCCTTGAGGGTTTCTTCTTCTTATACTTCTCCTTGAGGGTTTCTTCTTCTTTCTTCTTCTTCTTCTTCTTCTTCTTCTTCTTCTTCTTCTTCTTCTTCTTCTTTTTCCATCTTTCCCTCCTCTCTCTTTCTCCTCTTCTTCTTCTCCTCCTCTTCTTCTTTTTATTCTCCTTAAGGGTTTTGGTTTAAAAAATTCCTATCGGGGTGGCGGGGGTGCAATTTTGATATATGGTGTGAATATAGGATGGTTTTTGAAAAACCATCCTATAATTAAAAACATATACAGGACGGTTTTTATAAAATCATCCTTTATTCGCACGAATATAGGATTGTTTTGTAAAAACCAATCTATATTTGAATTATTATATAAGACAGGTTTTCAAAAGCCATCCTATATTAGAAGTCACTTTCAACCCGATACATTCCCACCTAAATTTTTGTTTGAATAATAAAAGATGGTTTGTTTATAACCTCTTGTATGAATTGAAGTAGTTTTACCAGTTTTTTGAACCCTTAAAATCTTAAAAACTTATGAAGTGCATTGGTTATCCCATCATTTATTTAAAATTTATATAAGATGATTTTGGAAAACCGTCTTACATTATTTTAAAATATAGGATGGTTCTTGAAACCGTCTTATACTATGCTAATAATATATGATGTTGTTGGAAAATCATCTTATATTATTAGAATTATATAAGATGGTTTTAAAAAAAAATCTTATATAAATTTATATAAGATGGTTATGTTGAAACCGTCTTATATTATTACAATATATAGGATGATTTATCACAACCAGCGTATATAAATTTTATATAAGATGATTGTGGTAAAACCTCTTATATTTTCCATCTTATAAAGCCCAAATTTTAGTAGTGGACCATTTCACTTAGCAGAAGGACATGATCAAAACCCCCAGCGTTATTAGGGAATTAGAGTTGATCTTAACCATCGATCAAAGATCTGAAAGAGATGCGATGTGATTAGAGGAGTTTATTGTAAACCAATGATCAATCTGGCTCATCTAAGTAGGAAACAACATAGAAACACTCCCAGGAGGTAAGATTTGTAAAACCTTGATATTGATTTGAGATATTTTGTTAGATTTGTATGGTTTTATGCTATGTCTAAGATTTTGAGTTGATCTAGCCATCCATTTCTTAGTACAAGCTTGGAAATAGGTAAATACATACTTGATATTGCTCAGATCTAACTAAGATTATCAAACTAGGTTAGAAACCAATCAAACAATCTTAGTCATCTGATTAGTATTATGAAAATGGTATTTAAGGGCATCTAATCAATCATGACACATTAGTAGTAAGTTCCTTGACCTAAATTTCATATAGAATGGATCAAATCACTGATTAAGAGGTGAAACAAATCTAACAATCTAGGCTATTTGATCGTCACCATTTAGACAATGACCTTGTGATGTCTAATTGATCATTAGAAATCATAGATGAATCCCAAAACCTTGAATTGACTACTACATTACTGAATTTGTGAAATTTGGATAAAATTTATGAAATAATCTTAGCCGTCTAATCAGATAGGGATGGAAGAGGAACTTGGCAACATCTGATCGATGATCAAATGCCCTCATCATGTTCCCTAACCCTCAAATTAGTAAAGATACTTTAAAAATTTATGGTTAGAGTACAGACTATTGGAATGGATCATTAACCCAATGATTTTGACAATGTATCTAAAATATTGACTTGATTAGGTAATCAATAAGTGAGTTGAAGGAAGGATATAGTTAAATCGTGAAGCATGACAAGGAAGGTAGGTAGTTTCAACATCAATATGTTTCATGAAACATGGAAACCATTGATGACTACTCTATCATGTTTGAAAATGCTTAAAATTTGGGATTTTGATATTCTTTATTTATATAGTTAGCATTCTTGTATTTCATGCAACTTGTTTGGAATGCCATGTTGTTTTGCTGTGAAATTGAAAACTTGTACATGCACACATCTTTGAACCTACATGGACTTCATGAGTCAGGAAATAATGAGGAATGTTGAATCCTCAACTCAACTATTGTGAGGATTGATTTTAGATGGCTATACCATATCATAAGATTTGAATTGCATGATTTCATTAATGCATGTATTTCTAAGGTTTTATCAACTGTATCGGCATGTGATGATGGCTAGTATTATTATGTTATGATGGACATATTGGGGCTAATGGATATTGTGCTAGGAAGGTTGAGGACTAATCATCCTCCATTAGAAATTGTATATTTGTGTGTTAGATACCTTGTTGACAAAGGACGAATCTAGGTTACAATGACATGATAGACAAGGTCAGGGACTAAGGCATTGTATACCCATTGCTTGCATAGTGTTGGGAGTCTATCCACTTAGTATCGGCATGATAGGCATGGGCTTAGTTGGTTCTTGCCCTTGCACAAAAGGTCCATTATTTTAAGATATGTATTTATAGAGCGATAGTGCAAGTGGGTGGCATCCTTGGACTTCAGGTCTATAATGAGTACACATGACCAACGACAAATGGTCAGACTACAGTGTTCCCGCACTCATGAGACCTCAAGGAGGTTCTTATGGTAATACAATTGTGATTGTTGTGATACAATGATTATATTGAAGCATTATATGATTTAAATGCTTTTCATTTATTAATTTTGACCATGATTCACTATCTAGTTGGGATGTGTATATTTTATGAGATGAAGCCTGACATGAGTTGTGGTGATCTTTTTTATCTTGTAAAATACCTTACAAAGGTTACTATAGTCTTCGAAATAATATGCATGTATTGAAAATAATAAGTTGAATTGGTTTGGCATGACATTTATTTGTAATACATGACTGAAAATTTTAGACTTTTATCATAATGATCATTATGCATCATATTCTACCAGATTTCATAACATGTGATTATGTCTCCCTTTTGGATTTAAAACTGCATAAATTCATATTTTGATGGTGAAACTACCTACACAAGTGCAAGCTTGTTATGATATTATACTTGTTTGTAATATCTTAAGTTCAAAATATTCAAGCAAAGGAAATGAAGCAAAGGCTTGACTTGGGAGCTACAGAACGGTCATATTGAGGTAATGTTAAGTATCAGTAAAGGCCACTAAGGACTTCCTACAAATTTTGTGTAGTGGAATGGTACCATGACTCTACTTGAATGGAGATCTCAATATTTATTACTTAAATTTTAATGGATGACTATGATTGAAGTGATCTTGGGGATGCTGGTTCAATTCCTAGCCTTTTAGCACTACAAAATGTTTCTTTATATTTAAATGTAAACATACTTGTTTGTAGGGATGTATTTTGGAGGGAGATAGAGTCTCCTTTATTATTTCATTTGTACTGTGTTTAGCAAGTTGTCGTATCATATGCTTGAAATGTGCTAGGTCCAAAATACGGAGGAGACTCTGCTGAATTTTTAATAGAAATGTAGCACTTATTTCTCTAAAAATCCCTATTTTTTTTAAATGACACTCTAGATTCTTTTTTAGGTTTTCTCACAAAACATGTTTTCTGCTGTTTGTTTCCTAAATAGTTTTTTCCAACTCAGGGCCCCACAATTGTAACAGATTCATTAAGAAGAATTAGAAAAACCTGGGATGTCATAAGATCCTACCTTAATCAACCACTTTATACCCTCCTCATGTCAGCCGTAGTTGATATGAATCATAGAATGTGTTGAAAGAGCTAGTTGTTTATCAATGATGTTGATTAGATAATAGCCATTGGAGTGGCAATAGGCGGTCTCCTTTCAAGAGGGTTCTATGAGCTTGTAAGTTTCTAGGGTCATTTTTAAATTGATCTTAATCTAATTATTGAGGCTAGGGTTGCCTATAAGGTGATGTTTAACCAAGGTGGATTGGTAAGTGTTCATTTTTTATTAGAAAGTACCCAATTAGTAGCACATGTGTTATAAAATGTAGGCATTATTCTAGGAAATTTTCAGAAATTTTTAACACAAGCATTTTTAACCTAGTAATTTAAAAGTTTAATATTTTACAAGTAAGGAAGCTAATATAGAATAAGTATGTGAATTATCATAGTTTTCTAGGATCTAATTAGGTTTTTTTTATCTTTTGTAGGTGTTGAGAAAGTGATCCAAAGGCCGATATTTATCAAGATGAAAAGATCAAACCAAAGCCTAAATGGAATCAATCCAAAGTTTGATCAAGGTTCAAGACCATATTATGGCAAGCAAGAGAAGGCAATGGAAAGAATTAAGGGTGATTAAAATGGTCCGTGCAAAAAGCCATACATTTCCATCAACTTTGCATGAGAATTGGAGCCATATATGAGCTTTCCCAATCCAACTAGGAAACCTAGAGAAGCCAAGCCATTTAGGCCTTGAAGTTAAAGGACTTAGCCATTCAAGCCATTAAGGAACATGAGTCATCAAGCTACATGGAGCCATGCCACATGGAGTCACACTATTAGCGAAGACATTTCAAACAATTATCACATGCCAAAAGTGTGATTTTCATGAGATAATTAGAAGGTTTTGACTGATAGTTGTAAAAGTAAGATGATCATGCGTAGGTGGACCAAATAAGATAGTATTCATTCTTGTTTTTTGACATGTGTTTATTTTATTTGATGTTTATGGGTATAAAATTCCTTTTTTGTATAATCTTTTTTCTTCTTGCATTTGTGTGATCATTCGATCAGTGTGTGGAACATTTATGGATTAGTCATATTTTTGCATCATTCTTAGTTTTCACATTCCTAGACTTGAAAAGTGTTGACTTACCCAATATATATTATATATGTTTTTACTAACTATGTATTTACATTTTATGTGCACATCAAGTATTTGGTTAAATTCTTAACCCATGTTATTAATCTTTTCATGTCTAGAAAGTCTTGCACACATTTCAACTTCAACTTTTGGACAAAATGGACAAATAAGCTTGGATGTGCACAAAAATATTATCATGAGAATATGAGGAGGGAATAGAAAAGTTCATAGAGTTTGCACTTTGGACAGGTGCTGATTGTAATCGAATGTGATGTCCATGCTCAAGATGTGGAACCCTGAAAAAGGTTACTATTGGTGAGTTGAAAGAACATTTGTGCATCAATGGAGTTGATGAAAGCTATTTCCCCTAGACGTGGCATGGATAGGGAATACCTCATAGGCCCTCGGTAAGGGCTAAATCTGCATATGAAAAAAAAGCCACTCTAGGAAGTGGTGCAAATAGTAGTACAATTGCACCTATGTTTCGAGATGTATACGTTGACTTCCAAGATGACCCAGAACAATTTTAGACTACTTTGGAGGAAGCCGATGAGCCATTATATGTTGGTTGTACATATTATACCAAGTTTCCTATAATGTAGAACATTACAATGTAAAATTAAGATTAAGTATTTAAGATCAAGGTTTTATAGAATTGTTGAAAGTCATTGGTAAAATGCTGCCCAAGGAGAACAAATTGGTTAGGTCAACATGGGAGGCAAGGAAAACCTTGGCTTTACTAGGGTTGAAGTATGAATAGATAAAATTATATGTCCAACTTGTGGACAGTCAAGAAGAATTTAAGTGATCGGTAAGTGAAAGATGTCCCTGTAGAGGTCCTATGGTATTTTTCCCCCATTCCAAGATTTCAAAGAATGTTTCATATTAAAGAAACAATGAAGAAACTAGTATCGAATGCTAAGGAGAGAGTGGTTGATAACTATTTATGCCATCCAGCAGATAGCCCTACATGGAAACTTATAGACTTCATGTGGTATTGTCACGACCTGGGTTTTTATATGATGCAATTTTGATAAAAAGGCGAGATCTCTTGTTTTATAAGTATGAGATGCATGAAAATCTTTTTCTTTTGGAAAACAATCTTTCATAAAAACCCTGAGAATCAAAACACATTCTCAAATTATTTAGCCATGGCAAAGTTTAAATCAATATTATTCCTAAGAAAGTGTTAGTCACAGCCCCAGCTATTAGAGAGTAACTACAATCAAGTAACATTGAAAGATAAGGTCGGGGTTTTACTTGTACTTAGTTTGGGTGTTTCCTATCACAAGCGTTCCTTGCCCTTAAGTATTTACTTTGTATCTGAAAAATGGTGAGGATTGGGTGAGTATATACTATACTTAGTAGGAGCCTATCACTACTAGTTTTATAATGCATGAAATGTTTTAAAATCATATGCTCATTCAAAACATGTGTATGTTTGAATACTCAAGTGCAACATCGATATTAAAATCCATTGTTAAACTGAAATACTAACGACTTAAAGGATCATATAATCCAAAATCGAAAGTATCATATACATATGTATCATAACATCATGATATGCATAAGATGCTTCATGGAATCCAACCCATGGATCTCTAGTATGGTATGGTCGACCAACCTCATATCATGCCATATGCAATGCACATAAATCATCAAACCATAGGGTCCACTATGCCCATGACCTCCTCGCCGTGTGGTCCCCGGGTACCTGAGGACACTCGGTCATAGCCTCCACGGGGCCTATGACACGTCGACCCAGTGCCGTGACACCAGTGGTAGCCCCCTGTACCACATGCAGTCGACGTAGAGACTTGCCTCTTTTTGGGCGTGGTACCCATCCACCTAATAATGGTAGAGGCCGGGTGGCCAACCTAGACCCCTCGGCATAGCACCCACGAGCTTACTAGCCCAAATCACATAAGATCAAATAAGCTAAAACCTCTTTTCAAAACCTGTCCTCTTTGGGTCCCTCACAACTGCCTGGCCCTCAGTACTCCAGCGTCTTTTGGCAACCCTCAAGGACATGCAATCTTTGCAAGTACTTAAATCATGCAATGTATGCACTTGTTTGCAAAACATGTATATGCATAATGTATATGCAATCATTTACAAAACAAGTCTATGTACAAAGCATTTATCACTTGCATGCTGAATTAAGTCATGCTAAACAAGTCACATACTTAAAAAATATGTTCTCAAAACAACAATAGGTCTTTTAAAAGAATCTAATAGTGATAGAGCACCTACCTGACTAGGTTGCACTAACCCCTTTGTCCGCGGACGCTCCTGAACATGGTTTTGGGGAATCATGGTTAGTTTGGCCTATCTTTTATGGGTTTTAAAGTAATTGGTCTTATTACTTAGGCATTAGGAGTCCATCCCTATGCCTATGGGTGTCCTAAGGTCCTAATTGGGCCTTGGTATTCTCAGTTTTCCAAAGTTGTAGTGGCCACGCGCCACCATCCTATTCTAAGGGTCATTCCTACCTTTGATTGGGCCTTGATCAGGGATTTTATAGTTTGGATGTGTCTATGTTGTCGACACGGACACAACGCCTTATGCGGTGCCTCAATCGGAGCTCTAGATCTCAAGTTATAAGCGTTTTAGTGTCGTATGTACATAAGAGTCTTAAAAATAAAAAGAGGGAATGCTAGGGCGCTGCGCGTCTGCGACGTGCGCCCCGGCTTCCTTAAGGGATGAAAAAAACCCACAGTGCTAGTGCACTGCGCGTCTGCAGCGTGCGCCTCAATGGGCGCATCTGCAGACACGCCGGGTTTTCTACCCAACCATCTCTTTTGCGGGCGCGTCCCTGGATGCACCCGTTTGGTTTATCAAACGGGAACGACGTGGGACGTTCCGACTGGAACGTCCTACTCGTTGGGGAATCGGGGCATCCTCAGGACACCCTAGTTCGACGACCTTGTCGACGACCTTGTCGAACTAGTGCAACCCAGGGAACGTCCCTGGGTCCTTGGTGAGTCTCTAGGGCTCCATTTTGCATGGTTTTTCATGCAAAAACCTAGGGAAATTATTCTTGGAACTATGGTGGAGATGGGTTTTGAGCGATCTCGGGCATACCTGGCTCGTTGCTAGGTTTTTCTCCTTGTTCTCCCCTCTAGGTCACTGCTCCACAACTGGTTTTTTTCAACATTTTGGGCTTCCATTAGAGGCGCCCAAGAGCTCTATTTATAGAGCTAAGAGAGGGTTCTGGAGGGGGCTCTCACCACCTTTGAATGGCGGTGGAGAAACCTCCAGAATGGCGGTGATTTCTCCTCCAATCACCGCCGTTCTAGAACCCTCTAGAGGTTGAAGATGAAGGGGTGCCCGTATCAAAACGGGCCCCTGTGTTTTTGCAGGGTAAATTTGTTTTTTAATAAAATTATATTTTTGCCCCTGAACTTCTAAGGGCCATAACTTGCTCATTTTAACTCCGTTTTGGGTGATTTTGGTCTTGTTGGATTCCTTTTTCCGAGGTGCATCTAATGGAACCATTTTTAGGGGTTTAGTCAAGGTGAATAGTGAAATGACTAAAATGCCCTTATCTTCAAAAACTGATCTTTTCATTACTTAACTTGGAATTTCAATATTACAAAATTGGAGTCATTACAGGTATGATATTGGAGAAAGAACCTAGTAACTTACTACTTCCAATATTTGTAGATGGGATTAATTCTCATGGTTCTAAGAGCAGCAGGTATAGTTATTGCCTATTATAAGAGTTTGTTACAACCTTCCACCATTATTATGCATAAAGAGGAAGTTCATGATGTTAACTATGTTAATATCAGGTCCCAAGCAACCTAGGAATGACATCAATGTGTAATTGGCTCCATTGATCACAAGAAATAGTGGGAAGTAGGGGTTGAAGCTTGTGATGCATACAACAAGGAAGATACATTCACCCTTAAGGCTATACTACTACGTACAATAAGCGACTTTCCTACAGATGGTAGTTTGGTGGGATGTACAGTCAATGGAGACAATGCCTATCTAATTTGTAGTGGCCAAATATGTTCTACATGACTTTAGCATGGCATTCATAGGCCACAGAAGATGGTTGAATAGAAATCATCCATACTGTTTAAAAAGGGGGAATTTAATGGTAGTGTGGAGACTAGGACACCTCCAAAGAGGTTGACTATATGACAAGTATTGGAACAAGTTGGGAAGCTTAATGTATCATGGTGGAAGTAGAAGAAGGCAACTTCACATATATAGGAAAGCAACCATGAAAGCTGTTGGAAGAAGAATTCAATATTGTTTGAACTTGTATACTAGAAATCCCTACACATGCAACATGTGCTTGATGTCAAGCACATTGAGAAGAATGTCTATGAAAGTTTGATCAGTATCTTACTTGAAATGTTAGGAAAAAATAAAGGATGGACTAGCATCTCGAATGGATCTCATGACAATGGGTTTGAAGAGAAGGTTGCATCCATAGATAAGGACAACCGAGGAACATACTTGCCTAAAGTAAATTATATGCTTAGCAAAGAGCAGAGAGGAATAGTGTGTAAAACCTTATAAGATATCAAAGTTCCAGACGAGTACTCTTCAAGTTTCAGAAACATTATCTCCATGTAAGAGTTGAAACTGTTAGGGATGAAGTCTCACGATGATCATGCATTGGTGTAAGAACTTTCACCCATAACAATATGTTCAGTGCTACTAAATAAAGTTAGAGGATCTATTACTAAATGCTACTACTTCTTAAATGCTTTGTGCAAGAAGGTGGTGAATACTTCTAAATTACAAGAAATCTTGGAGCACTTAGTGACAACCTTATGCAAGCTTGAGACAATATTTCTTCCATCCTTCATCAATATCATGGTACACATAATAGTGCACTTCATTAATGAGGTTATGCTGTGTGGACATTTTTCTTTGTGATGGATGTACCCATGTATTGCCGAATGTTACATTGCAGAATAAGTTGTCGAGTTTTACATTGAGTATTTATCAAGAGTGGTTGCTATTGGAATCTTGAGAAAGAAACATTCAGGTGCATTAATTGATCCAAGAATTGGTGAACCTCTATCCAGTAGTCATGTGTTAACCATTGATCATAAGAAACGGGACCAGGCACACCTTTATGTCTTGTGAAATATTAATCTTGATGATGTTCAAATATAGATTGAGTGCGTAACTAATGTTCTCTCTTTAGTTTCTTTCTCATTAACTAATTTAATTATCAAATTGATGAAGTTAATCCATATATATATATATATATATATGGTAAAAGGTGCGTAATATATTATTAACATTGGCATGTTATATATAATTTCCATCTCTAATCATTGTGTAGTAAGCACATGGACTTCCTAAAAGAGAGGTATCCAAGAGATGCAAAGAAAGAGAAGTGGTTGCAAGATTAGCATTGTTGTTCCTTTACCCTTTGGCTTCGTTGAAAGGTATTTAATTATAATGAATAATGCTCTATGATGAATTAATTGATTTGTAATAGCATATGCACATATGCATTAATTAATCATATTAATTAATATTATATATAGGTTTTAGATCAGATAGATGTTCTAAGTCATTGTATTTCTGAATGCTTAGCTTGGATGGCAATGGGACCTCAACTAGAAGTAATAAAGTATATTGGATATGCCATTAATTGTTATCATTACCACACAAAAGACCATGATAAGTTAAGAGCACAGGAAGGTAGTGATGTTATCTTGGTTGCTAAAGCTACTTTCTTTTTCAATTCAAAGGACAACAACCCATTTGTAGCTAACAATACTTATTATGGGGTTATATGCAAGATATGGGAGTTGGATTATACTTGTAGAACTGTGGTTATGTTTAAATGTGATTAGGTGGAACACAACAAAGGTAGCTTCAGAACCAATGCCTTCAGCTTGACATTGGTAGACCTCAATGAGAATGGCTATCAAAATGACCAGTTAATTTTAGCATGTCAATCAGATTGGCTATCAAAATAACCAATAACTATTTTATTAGCCTTCCTAAGGTACTTCTATGATGAAGATGACCAAAGTGACACAACAATTGATTACCTTTCAATCACTATAACAATGTCATCAATTGATCTAATTATATGCATGATATTGGTAAGGAGGGTAATTGGGTTGAATCTAATTATATATGAGGGGACAAATTAAAGTATTTGTATCATATGATGTATAAAAAGTGAATTAATTAATCAATTAAGTTTACATATCATGTGTCATGCCAAACATTGGTTAAATGTCAAGGAATTAAATGATGGGCTAGCCTCTACACTACATAGGTTTTTAAGACTTTTTAAGTCCAAAGAATAGGTGAAACTACTTTAATACATATAAGATGGTTATTCATAAACCATCTTATATTATTCAAATAAAAATTAAGGCATGCAGATGAATTGGCATGAAAGTGAACACTTAATATAAGATGGTTTTTTTAAAACCATCCTATATTCAATAGAATATAGGATGAGTTTTAAAAACCCTACTCCTAACGAAATTCTCAAACCAAAAGCCTTGAGAAGAAGAAAAAGAATAGGAGAGAGAGAGAGAGAGAGAGAGAGAGAGAGAGAGAGAGAGATAGAGAGAGAGAGAGAGAGAGAGAGAGAGAGAGAGGAGGAGAGAGAGAGAAGAAGAAGAAGAAGAAGAAGAAGAAGAAGAAGAAGAAGAAGAAGAAGAAGAAGAAGAAGAAGAAGAAGAAGAAGAAGAAGAAGAAGAGGAAGAGGAAGAGGAAGAGGAAGAGGAAGAGGAAGAGGAAGAGGAAGAGGAGAGGAGAGATGAAGCACATGTCGCCCTCCTACCCCCATGAAATTTTCAAACCCAAAACCCTAGAGGAGAAGAAGAAGAGGAGGAGAGGAGAGGCCAAATGCACACCCTTACCCCACAAACTACGAGATTAGTTTTCTCCCATTAGGTTGGATCTTGCTCTTTTCTTAATTTTCATATTTCAAGATAGAGGACAACCCATGTGTTAGATTTTTAATTTTCATTTAAAAAGTCATCCAAATACATGGTCGAGTTATGCTTGTTGTACCTATCTGTGTGAATTATAACAATATACTACTTGCTTAATTATGTGCATGATTTTCTACTTCGTTAATAGTGCTAAATCTTTGAAATTGATCATTTTAGATAGAGGGTATTGAGAATAATAAGACCAATGTGTTAGAATTTCAATTTTCATTCAAAATGACATCCAAATACTTGGTTGAAGTGTGCTTGTTGTGGCTATCCACCTAAATAGTAATAGTACACTACTTACTTAATTATGTGCGTGATTTTCTACTTCGTTAATGGTTGTAAATCTTTGAAATTTATCATTTTAGATAGAGGGCATTGAGAATAAGATTACTTATGTTTTAGATTTTTTTATTTTCAATGAAAAAGACTTCCAAATACTTGCTTGAAGTATGCTTGTTATTGTTGTCCCGTGAATAGTAATAGTACACTACTTAATTATGTGAGTGATTTTCTGCTTCATTAATGGTTGTAAATCTTTGAAATTGATAATTCTAGATAGAGGACATTGAGAAGAAGAAGACCCATGTGTTAGATTTTCAATTTTTATTTAAAAAGACATCCAAATACTTGGTTAAAGTATGCTTGTGGTAGCTATTTGTGTGAATAGAAATAGTACACTACTTACTTAATTATGTGTGTGATTTTCTAATGCATTAATGGTTGTAAATCTTTGAAATTGATCATTCCAGATAGAGGACATTGAGAATAAGAAGAATGATGTGTTAGATTTTCAATTTTCATTCAGAAAGATATCCAAATACTTGGTTGAAATATGCTTGTTGTAGTTATCTATTTGAATATTAATAGTACACTTAATTATGTGCACGATTTTCTACTTCGTTAATGGTTGCAAATATTTAAATTTAATCATTCTAGATAGAGGACATTAAGAATAATAATACTTATCTCTTAGATTTTCAATTGTTGTCCAAAAAGACATAGAAATACTTGCTTGAAGTATGCTTGTTGTAGTTGTCTACATGAATAGTAATTGTACATTGCTTGCTTAATTATATGAGTGATTTTCTACTTCTTTAATGTTTTAAATCTTTGAAATTAATCACTATAGATAAAGGACATTGAGAAGAAGAAGACCCATGTGTTAGATTTTAAATTTTCATTCAAAAAATCATCCAAATATGTGGTTAAATTATGCTTATGGTAGCTATCTATGTAAATAGTAATAATACACTTTACTTAATTATGTGCATGATTTTTTTCTACATTATTGGTTGTAGACCTTTGAAATTGATCATTCTTGATAGAGGACATTGAGAATAAGAAGATCCATATGTTAGATTTTTAATATTCATTCAAAAAGATATCCAAATACTTGGTTGAAATATGCTTGTTGTAGCTATCTGTGTGAATAGTAACAGTACCCTGCTTAATTATGTGCATAATTTTTTGCTTCATTAATAGTATTAAATCTTTGAAATTGATCATTCTAGATAGGTATCATTGAAAATAAGAAGTCCCATGTGTTATATTTTCAATTTTCATTTAAAAAGACATCCAAATACTTGGTTGAAGTATGCTTATTGTAGTTGTAAATTGTAACAATACACTACTTACTTAATTATGTACATGATTTTTTGCTTCGTTAATGGTTGTAAATCTTTGAAATTATTCTAGACAAATTACATTGAGAATAAGAATATCCAAGTGTTATGTTTTTAATTTTCATTCATAAAGACATCCAAATACTTGGTTAAAGTATGCTTGTCGTAGTTGTCACTGTGAATAGTAATAGTACACTGCTTACTTAATTATGTGCATAATTTTTTTCTTTATTAATGGTTCTAAATCTTTGAAATTGATCATTCCATATAGACGAGAATGAGAATAAGAAGTCTCATGATTAGATTTTCAATTTGCATTAAAAAATGCAACCAAATACTTGGTTGAAGTATGGTTGCTATAGCTGTCTACGTAAATAATAATAGTACACTAATTATTTATGTGTGTGATTTTTTGATTCATTAATAGTTTTATGTAACAACCCCAAAGTTTATAAATACTATTCTAGGCATTATTATGTGAAATTAGAATTTTTGACTCGAAGAAAATAAATTTTTATAGAAATGGAATTGGGAGTGGAAACATAAATATTTGGAATGTACTAGAAAAATCGAGTGCAATGACATAAAGGGCACTAAAATCGGAGTTTGGATGAATTTCACCCCAAAATTTTACTATTCCATGATTAGGTTATGAGTTTTCAAGAAGTATATCTTTTAATTAGATAATAATTTGGAACTAAAACTCAAACCATTAGATAGTACTCAGAAAATGGAATCCAATGAGCCAAAGAACAGTGAAAATAGAATCCGAATGAGGAAACATTAGGGGGACATTTTGATAATGGCACCCCCTTATTGCATGATCTGTTCTCAATGAAAACAGACCTGATAACCCTAACCCTAGCACCCACCATTCTCCCCTCTCCCCTCTCCCCTCTCCCCTCTCCCCTCTTCCATATGATCTTTCCCTACCATCAACCCACACCCCAGATATTCAACATCTCCTAACCACCCCAAATCCATGCTTGCCCTCCATCTAATCTCCTACTGCTGACCTCCTCATTGTCGGTAAATTAGCAAAACCCGCACATCGGACTGCCATTCCTCTCCACTCTACCCAGTTTCCCTTCAATCACCACAGTTGACAAAGAATCGAGATAAACTGAAATCCCAAGCACTCGTAACCTGATTTCTCTCTGGTAAGCCATCGGCAAAACCCACTCCTTCAGATCTCCCATTTTTGGCGCATGCACTAGGAAACCTAAAAACCCAGGTCGTCTTGCCCATTATCTCTAATGAGCCCAGATCGGGTTTGCCTTTACCCATGGATGACATGCCTAGATCTACCTAGAAAACCCCATTCCCTATCACCAGGAACGAGAAACCAGGTTCTTCTCTATTTTTGACAAACCCCAGATCATTTCCCCTCTCCCCTATCTATTTTCACCTCTCACTAGCAAGGCTGGTATACCTGATGGTTTTCCCATTTCTGTCTTAGGCTCAGCTCGACCATGTGTTGGCCGGCAAACCCTGATGGGGATTTTCCCCACTTCTCCACCCTAATAAGCATCTCCTTAACACTAGCATGCCCAGGTCTTCAGGTCGGCCGGCGTGTCTAGATCCACCTTTCCCTCTGTTCTCTCTATCGCAGGGCATAGCCAGGCCTAGGAAGGCCATTGTGCCCAAGTTTTAGACCCCATTTCCCCTACGTTTTCTAGTGTCTTAGCTCAGAGCAATGACGGAACCACCACCCGAAACCACTATCACACTCCCATCTTTCCTCTGTTCACTATTCATGCAAGTTAGGGTTGAGTTGATTCACCCAATCAACTCACCTCAACTTGTTTAGGGTGAACCGAGTTGACTTGGTGAACCCCATGTTTAACCCTTGATCTCCAAACCTAGATTCTAATTAATCTAGGAAGAGTTTTTGAAATGCAAGAGTACCCTCGTGAACCTTGGGATACGATGAACAAAACCATCTTCCTAAATTTTGATATAGGAAGATCTAACCATTGAAATTACCAAACCTTTGATCAGTGGTCAGATCATCTAATCTATGATGATCTGACTTCATTTTCCCAATCCAAATAGTCTATCATGACCCTTAGGAAGTGTAGATCAAGAATTTTATGAGAGATTTACGTCAAAAAGCTCGATTTTAGAAGATTTTGCCAATCTTGATCAATGGTCAAGATCAATTGAGGATCCAGGTAAGGAAATTGATCAAGTTCATGATCCTGATCAATTCAGTTTATTCAATTAGATCATTCAGTTAGAAATTACTAATTGATTGTTTAATTTGGAGGGTCCAAGTGAAAATGAGAATTTGATTAGCGTGAAAGGATGGTGATCAATGCTAGTGGAATTGAAGAATGCATCACACGAGGTAGGTGGAAATTTAAGATAGCATGTCTAAATAATAAGATGCATGTTCTAAACATGATCTTATTTTTTATTATAGATGTTATGAAACTCAAATGGTATGATTGATATTCGACATGCTTTAAATTGTAATGCTGAAAATAATGTTAATTAAAAGAATTGCATGTTATAATTGATGCTTATGACTTGTACATCATGTATCTGAATTGTGAAATTATGTTTATGGTACATGGGCACCATGTCAGTATTGATGATGTATGAGTCTAGGTTTATAGGATACATCCTTGGTAGGTGATCACCAAATAAGTGGGGATGTTATTCTTGTTATGAAATATACGAACTAGTGAATTGCCTACTATTATGATTATTTTACATCAAGGCATAGAGGCCAGAGAGTTTTGTTTTAGACAGGTGTAGGCCTAAGGATGCTATGCTAGTAGAGTTATGAGGGTTTAGCCACTTGCTCTCTAAAATTTATTATGTTATGGATACCAAGCACTATGTGTTGCTAAAAGTCGACTGGGGCAATTATGGGAAGGCCACCACTGTGGTAGCCATGGTCCTCCCATACGGATATGGATATTGTGATTTCCACCGAGGATGGTATAAGTGGATTATTGAGTAGTTATCTTGGCACACTGTATGGATTCTGATTGCATGCATAGTAGTCCTTATATTTGATGCACTATGGTGCTTATATGATGGCCTTATGAGGTGCCTTATATTATATGGCATGATGATATGCCTTATATTGTTTTCCCAGCAGTGGTTGGAGGATTGTGGACCCTTATAGTGAAGGGCGTGAGGATTATACTGATATACCAGTAGAGGCTGGATGATTGTGAACCCCACATGATGTGGGGTATGATTCTGAAACCCAGTGTAGTCAGGGAATGTAAATTAGGGGACTTATTGATTATATTCATAATTTTGTATGTCTTTTAACAATTTCCATATATGTGTATGCATGCTATATGTATATGATTGAGGGCGTAGTTTCATATGGGTATATAAATGGGTAGAACTGTTATGCAAAGTATGGTTCATGGAATTGAATTAGTTTATTTATATAACAAATAATAATTAAAGATGTTTAATAAATTAATGGATTGCTTATAATTATGAAACATGTAGATATTGATAATTATGAAACATGTTAATAATTGATTTATCAATGGATTGTTAATGATTATGAAACATGTAGATATTTGGTTTATAAATGGATTATTCAAATGTGAAACATACAGTAAATCCAATTTAATATAATTATTATGAAAATGAATATTCTAATTACTCTGGAACAATTAATTTATCTTAAGATTTAGCATGCTTCTTAAACTCCCCTACCAAGCATAGCTTGATGAAATATTGTAAATATTTTATGTTTACAATATCTCAGATACAGATAGACAGGAGAAGATGCACATAAGAAGAGGAATCCAACAACCACACTTCTGTGCTTAGGTATACATTTTATTAAAGCTTTCGTATTGTGTAGTTAGTCATTTGAATTATGATATTAGACATTTAATATAATGTTATAGGGGCTGTACAAGTGAACCACTCACCACTATATCGTATGTATATATATATATAGTAAAAAACTATGAAAATAGTCAATATCTCAAACATCAATAACCATACTCAAGGACTTTTGCTGGGGAAAAACTCCCTTATTAGGGCATCATATGCAAAATACTCAAGGACTACCATGCTACATTTTGATCCATACTAGCATGCTAGGATAACTGCCTTGTTCACTATTGATATCACGATGAAAAATATTGTGTCACTACCCATACGGGGAGATAGAGCGTTCACAGTGGGGCCTTCCCATAACTGCCCCACTTGACTTTTAGCCTCTCCTTAGGCAAGGTATCATAATATCATCAAATTTCAGGAAGTAGGTGGCCAAATCATCATAACTTCCCTTGCATAGCATCCCCAAGCTTATGCCTATTTAAAACAAAATCACAAGCCTCCATGCTTGTATATAAAATACTTCTTGTACATCTCAGACGATCTGTCTGTTTATATTATCATTGTCATATTCAATATCCTCATACTAAGGATATAATTTTATTTCCAAATTTAGGAATCCTCATTTACAATGAATGATACCCATGCTCATAAATGTTTAGGGATTAATCATTTATTATAAATGATCCCCATTTCCTTTAATTTGGTATTCATATACCAAATGTTATTAAATGTAAGGATACTCATTTGATACAAATGATATCTCTAGTTATTATGTTCTTATCTAAGTTTAGGGGTAATCATAAATGATACCCATGTATTTATTATGTATTTCATCTAATTTCAACAATTATCTCTATTCATATACATGAATTATGATTCAAATGTAACTAAGCATGTTATCATTCTAAAGCATTATAATGTTTATGTATAATAACAATTCCATAGACCATAGTTCTTGCATTCTTAAAGTTCCACCTACCTTCATGTAGTGATCAATCCCTTCGGATCCTCCATGATTGACGTATGCAATTTGTCAATGCATACATATTGTCATTATTTGTACAATTTTGGATAATTTCCTATATATATATATTCCTTATCTAATCATGTCCTTTGATATAAAGGATCTATATCTATCTTGTGTTCCTATCATCCATATAATCTATCTTCCTCAAATAGTATTTTATCCTATTGATCAATAGATTTGATGGTTAGAATGATCTTCTAACCTTTCAAATATAAGTATTTTCTATCTCTAAATCTTTTTATATCCATCTCTTTGATCTTGATCTTACATAGATCCTTTGAACAACAATCTAAACTTGTTGATAAAAATCCAGGGCCTAGATCTTCTATAATCTAGTTCTTCCTTGTTCTAAGTTCAATTATTTGATCATCCTTAAGGTGGATGATCTTGGTTCTTTTCCTTGAATCATATTTGATCAAGGGTTTGGATTGTATAATATAATGATCTAGATTTGATCTACAACATACATACCAAGAAGCATACATACTAAATACAATACAATGTTATGATTCTTATTGTTCTTGATCATTCAAGATCTCCTTATAAATCTTGATTATCTGACTTACCATTTATATTAAGATTAGATATTTTACTAACCTTTCATGATCTCATTATTATTGTTCAACCAGTTAATGTTTTACTAGTTGAAGATAGCTTATTTCACCCTAAGTCTAGACTGCTCCTCTTATTTCCAATTGACTAAGGCTTATTAGTTGCATGGCTAAACACAAAGTGGTTACTTCAATCCTTATGTAAGGAGGTGTTTAGACCTCACAAAAATCAACGAAAGTTAGGGGAAGAGCAAGGCTCTATTAGAAAACCCCCTTAACCACTATGTTTAGCATTCACTAGAGTGACCTTAGCTCAACCTTCATAAGGTTCTTATGAGCATTTTAACCCTAAGTACTCTTTCTAATTGATTTTAATTAAGTCCATGATCATTATTCTCCTAATTTGAGCCAACGAAATGATATTCCTTATACTATCCTAATAACTATAGCCCTTACTATCATTAAGTCCATGTCATTCATTCCATGTAAATGTCCTTCATGTCTATTTTTCATGTAATTACATTTTCAATGTAATCTTCGTAACATAAGCATTAAAGCATAAATAAATAAGTAAATTTAACAATTAAAACTACTAAGCAATAAAATACAATTATAATAACATTCAATAATTCAAATGAAAGTTTAACATGTCATAACTATTCATCATGATCCAACAGTCATAGTTGATTTCTATTCATTTCTCATCCCTTTTAGGATTTAGATCTTGATCTTTCATTTTCTATTAAATCTAATACATCTTCTTTATGTGATTTTAGCACTAGATCATTGATGCATCTCATCAAATGATCTGATCCTTCTTGATCCAACTGATCAAGAAGATCTTAAGTCATTTTAACCAATTTAAGGGCATAGATCTTAATCCATCCAAAATTATCATCATCAAGTCCATCCATCCATGTGATATGAACTTTATATTATCATCCAAATACATCAATTCTATCCAATCCTTCTTGGTCAAATTGATCAAGGAGATTACCATTCATTTTTATGGATTTTACTACTTTTAAGGCTAGATCTCTTAATTAAACATAGCTCAGTCACATCTAACCATTGAATCTATGTTTCAAAGTCACAATATAATCAATGCATCATAATTATAGAGTTTCATCGTGCCAAATTTCACTAATCATAGGAATTAGTAATACTTTTCTTTATTAACGGAATTTTATTTGCATCAAAAGAAAATTTTCTAAGTTCAGTAGGTTCTACTCATCAAGAGGAATCCAATGCATCTTTTTTATCTTAATTTGGAGTTAAATTGAGATCACAATTTGGATTTTAAGATTTCAGCCCATTTTAAGGGTTGATATTTGATTTTACTATTTTTGTTTAATTACTTAATCTAGATATCCAGAAATTTTACAATGATCATTGTCCTTAAGGTTTTGGGACCTCCTAAACCCATCCATCAATTCATATCTCTATTTTGAGATCATCTTGATCATGATCCAAGGTAGTTACTATGGATTTTATCAAATAATTTACATAAATATAATTAATAACATAATTATAATGCTTCCATAAGATTCTACATAATGTAAGGACTTCATTAGTGCTTTCAGATCTAAAATTAGTCCTAAAATGAGCTCTTAATTGAAGAATTATGATTTCAGATCAAAAGTCAATTGTTCAGATCAACTCCATAGAACGTGACAAAACAGGAGGGTGGCCCACGTCGTGTTACTTGTGACTAGCCATCGTCAGGGAGAGGTGACTGGTGATAGGTGAGATGGTGCAGATCTGGACTGTCGCATCGCTCATCACCTGATCTCCCTCATCTTAAAAGATCAAGAGCCTAGATTTCATCTCGTGGGGTTTTTGGGCCTCAGGAATTGATGGCCAGGGAGATCCAAAGTAGATCGAAAAAGTGCAAGGGAATGATGGCATGAACTTAGAAAGGAGGAGAAGCCACTTACCTGTGCTGGCTAGTGATGGAAGTTCATCGGAGAAGAGATTTACCTGTGAAAGAAAACCCTTGCTGCCAAATAATTATTCAGTCCTTCATTTCTCCAGTTCCATTACCGGAGAAGGTCTAGGACTATGGGGCTTTTGAATATCCCATCATCTTGAAGATATTAAGTGGTTCAAGATCTTGTTCCACCAGTTAGATTGGCTGAAAAAAGGCATAGAACTTGCCGGAGACGGAATTAGTACTGTGCTTGACTTTTGTTTTGATTTTGCTGGAGATCCAACCATTGGATCATCATGAAATCCTAGGGTTCTTTTAGATCCCCTCAGTTAGAATAGATCCACCGGTGGAGATCTGATTCTAAAAAGTGTAATTGGATGGATAATTGAATTAGGGTTTCCCAGGCGAAAACCCTAGTTCATAGGGGACAACGCGTCCTTAGACGCTCCCGATGCAAACACAGGGGTTGTTTGCCCGGGTGCATTTGGGGACACGCTCACAGAGAAAGAGAGAGAAGGAGAGAAGGAAAA
The DNA here is from genome assembly GCA_035236585.1 of Warburgia ugandensis. Lineage (NCBI taxonomy): Eukaryota > Viridiplantae > Streptophyta > Magnoliopsida > Canellales > Canellaceae > Warburgia > Warburgia ugandensis. Next base: position 27,552,148 of record CP141132.1, on the reverse strand, counting down.
GAGAAATGGGGAAGAAGGATGGGTAGTTTGAAACTAGGATTTTGAAGCATAGAGGACCTCGTGAAGAACATTAAGAAAATTTTTGGGAATTTTATGGGCTATTTATTGGGATTTTTGAATTTTCCATGATTATATGTAATTATCATGTTTCATTTCCTTTTATTATGAAATTGTCGTTAGATTCCCACTACCACCTCATTCTTCACTAGTAGCAGGTAGTGGTTTGACTCATGATTACATGTTTTCTGGCCATTGGATCCCTTTGTAGGCCCCACAAAGGTGTGAAAAGACCATTTTTCCCTTTTATGGAGAAAAATCCGTTTTATTCTCCCAAACTCAAAATTGAGTGTACTTAGTGATGTTGGAATTGTATTTCTAATTACATTCCAAATTTTGATGTCTTAGGTCTCGATTATGAGTAAAATTACCATTTTATGCTTTTATTCATAAAAATGGAGAAAAATAAGGATTTTTCATTCAGACTTGGATTTTGACGTACTTATAGTCATTCTGATTGGTTTTTTTAGTACATTACAAATATCCAAGTTTTATGTCTTGATTTTATTTTATAAAAGAATGAATTTTCCTGGAACTCAAACTTCCAATTCTACTTTTAAAATTTTAACTTTTAATTTTTAATAATTTAATTATATTCATAAAAATTGGGGTTGTTACACTTCCCACACTTGAAACTTGATTCAAATTAAACATCTAACACTCTCAATTACTCTCATACTAAGCTAAGATGACATGTAAATGATATCAAAGAGGGAATTTAAGAGAAAGATGACTAGAATGATGGGGCTAGTTAAGGCAAAAGTTGCCTAGAACTAATTTCAAATTCAAGCAAAAAAAATGTTGAATTCAAGGAGGAAAATCTATGATTCAAGATTTTCCTTCTCTTGGTTGTCACTATCAAAGGAGAATTAACTTGGATTTTTTATGAATAAGTAAGAAAAACTAAAAAATTGGAAGCAAGGAACTAAGGGAAAGCTAGGAGGAATTATGAGTGTGCAAGCAAAATCAAAACAAGGATGCAAAGCATGAATATAAAGCAATGAAGCAAAGTACTAACTTGGAATTGAAGTGCACAAAGAAAGGAAAAAGACTTTAGAAATCCAATAGAAGGTAGCCTAAAGGAAATCCAATTTTCAAGGTTTTATCACCAAAATTATACTTAGAAAAAAAATAAAATTATGGAATGCTTGGGAATGTATAGATGGCTGGGTTTCCACTATATGAGGACTTGATAAAAGAAGGGAAAGTGGATTTAGATCTATAGTTTCAATGAGGTAAGTTATGTGGAAGAATGATGTAATAAGATGACATCATGGTAGCTTTCATGTAATTAGACGGGTGGGAGGTGTCACCTTCTTAGGAAGGTGGGTTGGAGCTCCTTCCCTTATAATTGCATGATATTTTGGTTTTTGGAAAGAGGAAAAAAGTGAAAGGAAAATGGTAGGAAATATTGGGAAAGATCTAGCATTTTGATGTGCTTTGATTTGAATTAGATCTAAGGGTTTCCTCATTAGAAAACCACCTAAAATGACAACTAAGCAAGGGGGAGGCATCACCTTCTTAGGAAGGTGGTCCCTCCTTAAGTCAAAATTGTGGAATCCTAGGTTGAGGTGGGGAAAAAAGGTGGAAAATGAAAAGCAAAAATTCTCTCTTGGTTGGTTTTGGGTGTTTTAATTTACTCACAAGTGCTCAAATCTATTGTAGTAGATGCATGCAAGTGAGGTCGATCCTTGTTTAAACTATTTAACCTAGCCAAAGAAAGTTGATTTTTATCCTAATCTAAGGAGTGAATTAACATAAAAACATGACATAAGTTAGAAACATGGAATATGGAAAAGTGTTAAAATTAAACAAGCATAAATTTGGAAACTTTCTAAGAAGCACACTATCTAAAAATAACACTTTCCTAAAACTATAATTACAAACCTATCTAAAAACTAAAATTATAAGATCCCTAAACCTATTCTAAAGGTGTAATAAACTTAGATACCAACTAAGTAAACCTAAAGATGAAATAAGATAAACTACAAATATGCGAAACTAAGAAATACTATGTAAAAGAATGCGCATGAAACATGGTGAGATGAATTGATCCTAATAAAGCTTAAGATACATGAATTGAAATGTGTATGATATGCATAAATCCTAATCTTGTGCAATTTCTGTCCTAACAAAATAACACATAAATTACAATGCAAAATGGGTAACAAGAACTAAGCAAGATATGTATTAACCTATGATGCAAAATGTTTACAAATTGTTGTCCTATAATACACACCTTTGATGAAATAAGAAGATATTTGTTGAATTGCAAAATGTTTACAAATGTGGTACACATCATACAAGAGATGTTCACACCATTCTTGAACCTAAAGCAATTCAAAATAATTTCTTCAATCATCGAACAATTAATCCAAGACCAACATGTATGTGAACCCAAAGAATAGCTAAGGAAAAAGGGTGAAAAGAGATGGTGACAATGATGGAATCCATGGATCTAAAGCACCCAAGTAACTTGTTCTAAAGATCACTATCTCTTGGCTATTACTACCAGAGGTTAGTGATCCTTAGGAGCAAGGATCTAAGGCTAACAACATAAGGAAAACAAGTATGGAAGATTAGGGAGCAAGGCTAGAAAAATAGGCATGGAATCAAAGGACTAACCAAAGCATAAAAGTATTAACTCAATCAAAGATTTCAGGAAGGAAACCAACCTCGAATGGAGATACATAAAATTGAGGATCACCATCCATAAACATGCATGGAAGGCTTTGAAGGAATGGCTTCCCTATGGAAAAGTACGTTGAAGGCTTTAAGAAGGAGAAAGTATGGGAAATGCCTCCTTTTTTGGAGTAGGGGTTCCTCCTATAAGTGTTTTGCTAGGAATTCCTTTTGAGAATAAAGTGTGTTGAGCATATTTCTAAGGTGAACTAATGGAATGGTAAGGTGGTTATTAAAAAAAAAAAGGATGGTAAGGATAAGAAAATGGAATGGCTATCTAGGGCTCCTTAAAGAGGAAATAAGGTGATAGATGTGGTGGCAAGCACCTAGTTTTTAGGGTGGGGCATCTCACCTCTTTCCTTAAATACTTCATGTCGAAAATCCTAGGAATCTCATAGTGATATTTCACTTTTGACCTTCATAGGATGGGATCCTAAGGTAAGGATTTAAATGGGGTTTAAGAGAGAGAATTAGAAGGTAGTGGAATGGATGAGGTAAGGAGGGGAGGGAAGCTGTCATTTGTAGGATCTATGCATGGGACTCCCTATGTATAGGGTGTTTCACATGGAAATTTTAATAAGGAATGGAAGGTGGGAGGAAAGAGGGAAAGAGATAGGTTAGAATATGAGTATAGGTGGCATGGAATGATTGGCCACCTAAGACAACTAATAAGAGGGAGGAGTGGAAGAGAGATAAGGGGTGGAAGGAAGCTCCTATTTAATAGGACTCAGGCTCAAACTCCTTCCTCTAAGGGTTTTCACATGGAAATCATATAGAGTGAGAGAGATATGGAGAGAGAAGGATGGGAAAGATTAGATAATGGGAAGGAATGGGAATGAAAGGGAAAGTGTGCTTCTTCTCCTATTGGACCACATGTGTATGCTTTGATAATCACCTTCTAATTCTAGCTAATTATCTCTTAAAAATCTCAATTTCAGCATGGATAATTGCTTATAATTCTTCCTACAATTGTGGCACTCCATGTGTATGGCTCATTTGGCTTAGTGGCTCACTTTACTGGTTCAATTGTTTGATGGCTTCGATGGATAATTCCTAGGCTTGAATTGAATGCTTAGTTTCATGGCTCACTTAACTTGTCACCTTCTAGCATGGCTTGTACATGACTTCCATGCAAAGGTGGTGGAAATTGCATGGCTTGTACGTGGGCCCATTTTAGTCACCTTTGACTATTCAAATTTTCTTTCTTGGATCCATGATCTTGCCCTGAGATGATCTTGGCCTTTATCCAAACTTGAAATTGGTAAAATGTTGGTTTGAGCCCTCCAATTTGATCTTGATCCTTGATCTTGATCTTGATCGATGTTAGTCATTGGATCATCATCTTGATTCCTACAAACATAAAAAGAAACTAATTAAATAATTAAAAAATATGATCACACACATACTTGCTCTAGATTAGCCTCTAAACTAGCAAATATCTAAATTTTGAATTATTAGGTAAAAAATGTATGTGTTATGAATTTTGGCCAAAAACTCTAAAATAACACTTTAGTTATAACACATGGGCAACTAATAAGGTGATTTGTATACAAATTTGAATACTTATCCACTCCCCAACCCCATTTTGCTACCTAAGAAAAACACATGAAAAATCTTAAAAACAAATGGTTATCATTTTCGTAGGTACAGTTATGATTTTTAAGTTAAAACTTATAAGCGCATGAATCAGTTGCAGTAATTCATGCAAGGGGGCCAATCGCACAAGAAATTGAATGGATGTAATACTTGTGGTCCTTACTTAAGATTATCTAACCTAGCCGATTTCAAGAGATGTGTTCTTAGACTAAAAATAGAAATTAACATACAAACATGGAAATTATTCTGAAACTTAAAACATGCCAAATTCAACACTTTCCTGAAACACATACTTTCTAAAAATAAAACTTTCCAAAATGAAAACTTTATAAATTTATAACTTTCCTAAATTAAAAACTTTTAAAAATGCAATTTTAATAACTTTTCTAAATCTAACTTTCTAAGCATGAAATTTAGCAATTAATCTAAGGAAACATGCACTAATAAACTACTTTCTTAATCATAAAAATCCTAAAGAGTGCAATGGAAATTATGAGAATGAAACTTTAACAACTAACAAATAGTCAACAACATCCTAACAACCTATTCAAGATCAACAATCAAACACTTACTAATTACTTTTCCTAACGTTAATGAATGCACTAACTTAGAATGGATTAATCACTAAATTACTCAAAACCATGCATTCCCACTATTGATTGCATGCATGGTTTCAACATGATTTTGGGAAGGATCTTCTATGCTTGTTAATATGAGTAATTAAACTATTGATCTACAATTGGATTAGATGGGAGATTTTAATTCCTTATTGGTTTGGATTAGTTGGAATGGATGGAACACAAATTTTAAGTTAACTACTAAACCATGAGATAAATATGTAAATTAATCATCATCATCCATCAACCAAGGATATTCTTTTAAATATCAAATTGTAATGCATTAAAAATAGTTACATGGATGGTGTGTTGCACTTTTGGAGAGCATGCCCCATTCTTTCCCTGAAAGTAAACCCAAAATCAGATCTTAGTAATGATTTCTCCCCTAACAAGCTCTAGATTCAAGGAAAAATCTAATGAAATATAAAGGTAACATGCGAAGAAAATTAAGAAAAACAAGCTAGAGATCAAGGAAACTAAAAGAGATCTAAATGATAATGAAAATCAAGGACAAAGGTTAGAGTCAACATGACTTCTCTTGGCTGTAACTTTAGGGAAAAAACTAACCTTGGATCTTAATCAACATGCAAAGAAGAAAACAAGCACGTTGAAAATCATTAATTAGCATAATGGAAGAGAAGAGGTAAGACTCCAACCTGACGCTTGAACCATCCATTTGTTCCTTTGTTTTATGGCTTTGTATGCAATTTGGGAAGGAGAAGACATCTCCATGTAAGTACTACACTCCATACCTCCTTAAGTAAGGAACTTGGTGTTCCTAATCTAAGGGACACCCGTCTCCACTATTACTTTGTTTTTACCCTTCTATTCCACAACTAAGGTGGGACTCCCGAGCCTAATGGGTGCACTCCACCTTAGCCATCCTCCTGCTCTTTTCTCTACCCTATCCCAGTTCCCCTTCTTCTATCCTTTTTCTGAGTGGATTGGTTTTCTTCTCAAGTGAACTACTAGGCAACCATCTATAGTAACCTTAGTACTACTTTCCTAAGGGATTTTCTTAAGCATGGTTTAGAAATACAAGGGAAAGTGGTATGTTAGGAGACTTTCTTCTTTGCTTTCTAGCTACAAGTCATATCCCTAAATGAGTAAACAGAGTCACATTGATGATGAATGCTTAATTGTAATCTAGTGTACTTTGGGTTGAAAAGATGTGTGCAATCCCTTGTTGAGTGACACATCAAATGAGCCGTAAAGGACAACTTCAAGCACAGAAAAAGGAAGTAAATGTGTAAAGACCCTTATTGAGTTACACAATAGAGGAATCTTATAGCAAACATTTCAAGGGATTTTTCATTATTTGATTATTTACGTTGTTTTCATTTCTTTATCGTTTTCAAGTCCATTGTGATCAAGTTTTATTAGTGAAAGTATTTTTCTATTCCTTCGTTAGTTTGCTTTAATTTTGTTTACTTTCCTTATTATCTTTAATCATTGGCTATGTTAAGGTAGCATAATCTAATTCCAATTAAATTATGTTAATGACGGAGTCTTTTGTGAGATCGACCTATATTTGTCAATCCATTCTACAATAGATTGGTGCATTTACAATTAAATTAAAATTGACATCAAGCTTTTGGTGCCAATGCTAGGGAGTCACAACAGACTTAGGATAGTTATATATTTTTTATTTGAGTGCATTGTAGTGAGAGCAATCTTGTAAGTTTTTATATCATTATTCATTTAATTTAAAAAGGATTGCAATGATACATGCCAAGAGTGGGCATTGTTAACATATGAGTGGACATGTCATGTACAGGGACCCACCCTTATATGAGAAGATTGATTTCATGACACCATTATGAGCTATTCTAATCTCTCTCCAATTCTTACTTTAATGTTGCATTAATTTAGTTGCATTGTGGATGGTAGTGTAATCATTTAGAAATCATTTTATTAACTATTTCATTCTAGGGTTTTTCATTAGATTTATTGCTTTTCTTACATTATAGGGCATGTTTACTGCTTTAAGATAAATATATGTTGGCAGAACTTTTTTTAGAATGCTTAATTGATTAGTAAGAGCTCTCACCCTATAAGATCAAGGGTGGATTTCATTATCATCCCTTAGCCCACCTAGGTTACTCATCACCTTAAGCACAACCCTAGCCTCAAAAAATAAAATAAAAATTACTTAGAAGAGACCCATAACAGTGTATAGGTTCATAGGACCCTCTTAGAAGGAGGCAGATTACTACAACTCTATCGGTCCCTATCTAATCAATTGCATTGGTATATAAATGAGTAGATGTGCCAACATATCCAACTACTTAGATCATCTACCACTGACTAAGAAGGGTGTGAAGTGGTTGATTACAATCAGGATCTAACTTGTAATCTAGCTTGGTTTCAATTAACCTAAAATCCTCTCCATAAATAAATTTAAGAAAAAATAAATAACCTTTTAGCTTGTTTTCCATAAGGTTAAGATTATTGCATGTCCTTTGTTTGCTTGGTTGTGCATCATTTTTACATTTAGGTTGAATTATCTACTTTAAGATCCCCTGGACTAGCTGAAAATAAAAGAAGACTCTTTCATTGTATACAATGTCTTGTTTTCCTTGTATACTAAGTTAAGTCAACTTAGGAAAGGGTTATATAATCAACTACATCTAATTAACCCAGCAAAAAATATGGCCAACAAAGTACTAAATAAAAATTCACTTTCTTACAATTTTACTCCACAACCCCTTCATTATGAAGGTACGTATGAGATAGGGGATACTCCTAATATGTCCAATGTAATAGATAGCTTGGCAAGTATAGTAGATAGTCAATTTAATCAATTGAAAGCTTTTATGTTTACTAGCAAGTCATTAAGGAAATCTCAGTATGATGATTGTTTTAACTATTCTATTCCACCACATCCTACTCCTTTGTACTCACCAAGTTTCGCATATCTTGAATATTTTTAGAGCTAGTGAGTACAACAAATGCATTCACATACCCTAGCAACAAATCAATATGCTAAGACTAACTATCTTAGATGGGTCAGGAGTTTCAAGGACAACCTTCTTGGTTCCACTCTACTCAACCCTTTCCTAATACCTCATTTCCACAACATAAGCCACGACAAGAGATTCTTTCACAACAAAGGAATAATCATTAGAACAAACCCTTAGTTTGTTTATGTAGAGTGTTGTCAAATTCCAAAATGATCTAAAACAAACTATGGAGGCCCACTCACAATTTATTGAGAAATTGAAGATCCAATTGGGTTAGATATTTGTTGAATTTTAAGATACGAAAGAGGAAATAAAGCAAGTTGAGGACTATGAGAATCCCATCAACAACTGCACAGGGATAATAATAATAGCAGACTATGAAGATTCTCACAAGGTAGATAGTCTAGTGAATACACCATCCCTACCATCCTCCACTAATAATCCACTAAAGGCATGTCCCACTTATTTTAATTTTGATTCTAATAAAGACAATTTCATTGATCAAGTGAATGATTTACTCGATACTGCACCATTAATGGACAAAATGAAAAGCTCAAGCAATACCTCTTACACATCTCGAGTTTACATGTGATACATTTAGTGAAAATTCAACCAATGTGGAGTTAACACCTACCCTAGAAAATGCACACTATGATAGTCTTAGTTTATTTGATCCCTTCCTTATTACTCGTCCCTCAAACATCGATATAGAAAAGGAAGGTGAGGTAACTGATGCTTTAGCCCAATATTAGTCAGGTCCAAGGTGTACAGAAGAGGTTACTAATGGTATAAACCCTATGATTTCTCTACATCAAGAGAAAAATGAATAATCCTTTAAGGAGATGTAGATAGCTTAACCATATTATTCAAGACGATGAAAGAGAGGAGGCATATTTCAAACTTTTTGATGTTGAACTATTCAATCCTCAATTTGACAATACTTTGGCCAAGTTACCTTGAGTTGGCCTTAGAAATTCTACTTCATGGTGATCTTGGCCCTAGAAATTCTTCTTCATGCTGATCTATCATGCCATTATCTTTTCACCACCATACATCTCTAGGTGAAAAAGGTATATTCACTATAGTGAGATTTAGTTACATTTTGCATTATTAGCCACATCAATACATACATACACCATCTTTGGCATAAAGGTACTATCTTTCTAACCCTTGTCTGTCCACTTAGTTATTTCATTTGCCTATTGATATATATATATATATATATAAGTATTACATACATACCTCTATATTTAGAAGGTTTTAGCCTTATAAATCACTTAATTATCACTAATTAGGGTCAATTATACTATTTTGCATGTTCAAGGTACAAATGAAGAAATCCACAAAATTACCACTTTTACCCCTAAAAGAGAAATTTCACTTTTCAAGTTACATCATGAGCCACAAAAGCTAAAAAGATAGTCTTAGAGGCTCCAAATAATCATTGGGTGTCACTGTCAAAGTTCAAATGATAAAAAACCCCATAGATACCTCCAACTAAAAAATGAGGGTTGAAAGGTGGCAAATTCTCAATTCATGCATAATTGCATACATTTCACCACCTTAGGAAGCTTAAGGGAGAAGTTCAATTCAAATACAATGGGATCCTATACAATGAAATTTTCTCATAAATAAAAGAAGAATGGGACCCAACTAAAGACTTTTTACTTATTTTCTCTCTCCTACTCAACCAAAAGAAGATAAACCAATGATTGGCCATCTTATCCATGTGAGATAGTGAAGCACACTTGGTCCACATGAAATAAATGAAAATATCTTTAAGAGATCAAGGTCACTTATATTAGTACAATCCAATCCAATGGTGGAGACAAAATATAGCTTAAAGAAGATTTACATGTCATAAAGGGATCCTATACCTTCAAGTAAGGTTAAGCATAATCTAAGAGCTTGAATGAAGTATTGGAAAGACCAAAACACTAACCACCTTTCCTATGTAGAAAATTCAATCCAAAACCCTAAGGAAAGGAAGATCTCAAGCACCCATCTTCATCCAATTCTCATCTGATCTTAGGTTATCTGAAAACAATACACATACCCCCATGTGGATTTTCCTTATTTTCCCTTTTCTTTACCATCTATTTCTATTTACCTTCCCATCCTTTCTTCTCACCACCTTCCAATTTCCACCCCAAATCCAATATGAAAATAGATGCTTCCCTCCCCCACCAATCACTTCCTAATTTTGATTAAATCCCACCAACCATCCTTTCATCCATCTTAAGCTACCTCTTTCCCTTTCCCTTTCCCTTTCCTTTATATTTCTTTGTTTCACTACTCATTTTTTTTTCCTTCCCATACTTATTTCCTATCCCATTCTTTTCTATTTCTTTTTATTTTCCTCTTCCACTCCCATATATGAAAAACAAATGCCCTTCATCTAGCCCTTCATTTAGATCTAATTAAGTGGCTTAAATATTAACCATCCATCCTTAGGACTTCTACTTCTTAAATTCTATAAGTAAGATGTGAAGCACAAAGAAAACTTTTTATCTCTTACCTTTCAATTGTACTTGAAATCTAAATCTAGGAGAAATAAAGGGAAAGAAATCACCTTTGCCGAAGCTCCCACATGATCAAGTTCAAACCTTTGGAGAAGAGGTAAGGAAGACCTTCCATCCGCACTTTCCTTTCTTTCTTTCTTTCTTTCTTTCTTCCATCTTTTGCACCCCTATTCTTTCTATTCCATTCTTCATCCACCACCCATCTCCCTTAGCATTACATATCTTCCTACCATAACCATACACACATCTTGTTCCTCCATATTTTCTTTTATTCTTTCTTTTCTTTCTTTGGTATTCAAGAATAAAGGAAAAAGGAAGAACAAGTTATAATGGTACTCAAGAACTATTCAAATTCCCAAAAGTATGGTTGAGGATTTCATTGGATTTGTGGTATGTTGGGTTGAGAAGACAAGAAAAGCTTGGTTGTAGACTAATGTACCTTGGGTTGAATGTAAGTGTATAGGCCCTTATTGAGTGACATAATAAGAATACCAGGAGTTCAAGCTTAGGAAAGAAGAAAAGGACATGTAAAAAGCCTTTTTGAGTGACACAATGAAGGGCTCCTATAGCGGCCACTTCAAGGAAGTTTCTTTTCTTGCTTTGTTTTATTTATTCCTTTCATTCCTTGTATGTGTAATCAAGATTATTAATGACATTTTATTTTCCATTCCTCAGTTAGTTTAAATTTAATTTAATTTTCTTTATTTTTATTATTGTAGTTTAGTTTAATTTAAATAGTTTTCTTACTTTTATTTAGTAGCTTAAGTTTACTTGCTTTGATTTAGTTTGCATATACTAGTTAATCATTTTAAAACTCTTCCCTTTCTTTCCATGTTGGCTAGGATGGAGTAAAGAAACTTAATTTTAATTAACTCTTGTTAATTATAGAGTCCTTATGGGATTGACTTGTACTTGCTGATTCTTTACTTCAATATAGCAGTGTAGTTGCAGTAATTATTACAACACATCAAGCTTTTAGCATTGTTGCCAAGGACTCATAATAGAGTTTTATTAAAATCTAAGTTTCCTTTACTTTACCACTAGTCATAATTTTAGGATTGCATATAGGATAGTTTCTTTTATTTTTTCATACTTTCCTTTTTCCTGAACGAATTTGATATTTTCCTTTTCATTTATGTAGAAATTTGGAGAAGAATATAGACTTGGAGGAAGACCTTAGGATTTTCTCCATTATTTTATTCTTTTATTTGAGTAGATTGCAGTGATACTAAAGTAAAAAAATTTATACACTAATCATTTATTTAAATTAAAGAGTTGTAATAATATAAGTCAAGGGTGAGTATCCTAACCTACAAGAGGAGGTGGCATCCAGATGGACCTACCCTTGTATGAGAAGACAAAATCCAGGAACCTCTTCAAGAGACTATTCTTCCCTTCTTTCCATTTCCAGATTAATTGAATGTTAATTTAGTTGCATTTGGATGCTAGTATAGAGCATATATAAACCATTCTTTAGAATGTTGCATTCTAGGCTTTACATTAGATTTACTACATTCCTTATAAAAGAGGGCATATTTTCATGCTTTAAGGTGACTATATGATGATTGAATTGTGTGGGAATGCTTAAATGAGTTAGTAAGGGCATGTATCCCTACAAGATCAAGGGTGGATTTGATCTCCATCTCTTGGTCCATGGTGTAGCTTTAATATTACTCACAAGGGCACAAATCAGAGTAGTATTGCATGGAAGTGCGTCAATCCCATGAGGAATCTCACAAATTCTTATGATGGATGGATCTTATTTAATGTTCTTAACTTCAACCAAAGAGAAAGATTGAATTGGATTTGAATTTGAACTCAGAAAGTAAATGACAAAAGAAAGGAAATATGCATGAAATATAAACTACAATTAAAAGAAACTTTCTAAAGTTAAAGCTATGGAATGGAATTTGAAACTTACTTAACTAACATGCATTCAGTTAAAGAAAACTAATGAAAAACTTGAATGAACGAAACTAGGAAACTTTAATTGAAAAGAACTTGCTAAAAATGAGACTTTCCTAAATTAACACTTTCCTAAACTAGAATTAAAGACTTTCTTAAAATAAAATTTTCTAAAAGTCAAAAAGAAAAAAAATTAAAAAACTAAATTAATATGCAAACAACTAATTAAATTAAGCTAAACAAAGATTAAACAATCAAACAAAACAAGATCTAAAGAGAATTACCCCAAGTCCCATGCGCATGATCCATTGGATGTTGTACATAATTCATGGGGTCCAAATTGTCCAAAATCAATGAGTCAAGGACTAACTAACATGATATATAATCAAAGCACTTCATAAAAAACCTAAAAATCTAAATGGGTTCCTAAGGAATTAAACAAATAAGATGAATAAGGTGCTAGAAATAAAGCATGACTATTAAATGGAAAAATTCCAAATTTCAAGCACTTAAGAACTTTAAATCAAACCATGCATGGAAAGCAATAGAACTAGCACTATTTATGTAAGATAATACTCAAGATATAAAGAACTTCAATGCTAGAAATAAGTATGAACAATCATCCTTAAAGAACTTCATTAATTGAATGCCAAAGTACATCAAATATAGTGCTCATACCACATAGATTAGACCATGAAAAATACACTCTTCCTATGACAACTTGGGTTTTTGAAATTCATTTTCGTTATTCATTTTCAAATGGTGGTTGACCAATTTTGCAAATGTTTTGAAAACTTAAGCAGCGGAAAATTTTTTCTTTCAAATTCTTTTCAGAAAACCTGAATGCCACATTTGACTCACATATACATACATAATTTTGTGTACAACATATGTTTCCATAGAAACTCATTTTATTAAAATTGCAGGATTGATCTAGTGGTTTACATACACACCCCCTTTATTACATCTTATGTCTAAAATACACAAATCAAAATACAATCCAATCCTTTCACAAATGTACATATTCTTGATCAACAATATGGTCTTCATCTTCCCATGTCATATCCCTCCATTCTTTATGGTAGAAAAACCCTCAAAATACAAAGGGACCCACTTGATCAATAAGATCAAGTATGATCAGACCTTTGGGATGGATTGAATGAATGATATTATGATGGAATCCATTGAGATCATGGATTGAATATGGCCAAAAACAAAGGGATATGATCTTGGACCTTAATTGAGTATAACCTCCAACTAATCCAAACCAACAAGGAAGCTATGCTTGGTAGGGGACCTAAAACTCTTGCCTGATAAATTGAAATATTCATACCTAGCCCCAGATGAAACCTTACATATAATAATAGCATCAGACTTAGATAAAGAACAGGAGGGTAAGCTTTTAGATGTTCTTAAGGAACATAAAACTACTCTAAGGTGGACAATAACAAATATAAAAGGGATAAGTCCAGCCCTATGCATGCATATGATACATCTACAAGAAAATGAAAAACCTTCTAGTGAGACTCAAAGCCAACTAAACCCCCACATGAAGGATGTGGTTAGTGATGAAGTCCTAAAGCTCTTAGATGTTGGCGTCATATATCCTATCTCTAATAGTACTTAGGTCAGCCTCATTCTGGTTGTACCTAAGAAATCTAGGGTCACGGTAGTAAAAAATGAGGATAATGAGCTAATCCCCACCCGCATGATGACTGGGTGGAGAGTTTATATTGACTATCGAAAGTTGAATGCGGTCATGAGGAAAGATCATTTTTCTTTACCTCTCATTGACCAAATGCTAGAGAGGTTAGCCAAACATAGCTATTACTGTTTTCTAGATGGATATTCCAGTTATAACCAAATTCCTATAGCACCAAAGGGTTAGGAGAAGACCACCTTCTCCTACCCTTTTAGAACCTTCGCCTACAGACGCCTGCCTTTTGGGCTTTGTAATGCTCTAGCTATATTTCAAAGGTGTATGTTGAGCATTTTCTCAGACTTGGTAGAAAGATTCCCTAAGGTGTTTATGGATGATTTCTTAGTATTTGGGTCATCATTTGATGAGTGCCTGCACCACTTGAAGTTAGTCCTTGTAAGGTGTTAGGAGATGAATATGGCCTTAAATTGGGAAAAGTGCTATTTTATGGTACATAGTGGGATAGTATTAGGCCACATAATATCACCCAATGGGACAGAAATCAGTAAGGCAAAAGCGGATTTAATAGCCAACCTTCCTTCACCAAGGATGGTACAACAAATTCTCTCCTTTTTAGGACATGCTGGCTTTTACAGACGATTCATCAAAGAATTTAGCAAAATTGCCAAGCCCCTATGTAATTTACTTACAAAGGAGGCCACTTTTGACTTTGATGAGAACTATAAGAAAGCATTTGAGCAACTCAAGGCTGAATTGGCTTCTACACCTATTATTCGACCATGAAATTGGAACACACCATTCGAAATAATGTGTGACGTGTCGGATTATGCCATTGGAGCTGTTTTGGGGCAACGCATTGATAAACTTCCCCATGTGCTATATTACGCTAGTAAAACACTAAATGATGTGCAACTCAACTATTCCACTACTAAGAAAGAGTTGTTAGCTGTAGTGTTTGCTTTGGATAAGTTTAGATCTTACCAGTTAGGGTTTAAAGTTCTAGTATACTCAGATCACGCAGCCTTAAAGTACCTCCTTTCTAAAAAGGATGCAAAACCTAGGTTGATCCATTGGATTCTATTGCTATAAGAGTTTGACTTAGAAATTAGGGACAAGAAAGGTTCAAAAAATATAGTAGTAGATCACTTATCCAGATTAGTGGTGGAGCACACTGGCGATCAAGGGCCCATAATTGAGTCATTCCTAAATGAATAGTTATTGCATGTTTCCTAGTTACCTTGGTGTGGAGATATTGTTAATTATCTTGTTACAAGACAAATGCTTAATCATTGGACCACATAAGATAAAAAGAGATTTTTAACTGAGGTTAGATATTTTACTTGGGATGACCCATACTTATTCAAGTATTATCCTGACCAAGTAATTAGGAGATGCATACCAGATAGTGAACATAATCAAGTTATCTCCTTTTGTCATGATCATGCATGTGGGGGCCATTTTAGCTCAAGAAAGACAGCTACAAAAATTGTACAATATGGATTTTATTAGCCTACCATATTTAAGGATGCACATGCTTACTACAAGCCATGTGTATAGTGTCAAAGGTTAGGAAGTTTAAGAAGGAGACATATGATGCCCTTAAACCCAATCCTTGTCATAGACCCTTTTGATATTTGGGGCATAGATTTTATGGGACATTTCACTAATTCTTTTGGAAATCTGTACATCCTAATGGGAGTGGACTATGTGACCAAGTGGGTGGAGGCTATACCCTGCAAAACCAATGACCACAAGGTTGTGGTAAAGTTTTTAAAAGAAAATATTTTTGCACAGTTTGGTACTCCAAGAGCCATAATAAGTGATTGGGGAAAACACTTTTGTAATAAGGTGTTTGAGAACTTAATGAAAAAGTATGGTGTTAACCATAGGATAGCTACCCCATACCACCCTCAGACTAGTGGTCAAGTAGAGGTATCCAACAGGGAAAAAAGAGAATTTTAGGAAAGACAGCCAATCCAAATAGGAAAAACTGGTCTCTAAGACTTATTGACACTTTATGGGCTTATTGTACAGCATATAAAACCCCTATAGGAATGTCACCCTACCGCTTGGTATATGAAAAAGCCTGCTACTTACTAGTAGAGTTAGAGTACAAGGCACATTGGGCTATGAAAAAGTTAAATTTCAAATTAGATTATGTTGGAACCCACAGAAAACTTCAAATTAATGAGTTGGAAGAATTGAGAAAAAATGCATATGAGTCTGCACGATTGTACAAAGACCGAATGAAGGCTGTACATGATTGACATATTTAAAAAAAATCCTTCACACCAAGTCAAAAGGTCTTACTGTATAATTCTAGATTGTATCTATTCCCAGGAAAACTTAAATCTAGATCTTATATAGTACGCACAATGTATCCTCATGGGGCCATAGAGATTGAAAAGGATGGAGAAGTCCAAAAGGTTAATGGTCAAAGGTTAAAACCTTTCCTAAAAATCCCTGACCTTGAAATTGATGAGACACTTTTAGAGGAATGACTTAGAGACCCTGAGGAAAACTAGTGGAGACCTATAACCTAGTGAGAGTTTGAGATTATCTTCTTTTAGAGAGTTATAAGTAATTCCATAATTTCTTTAGTGTACATGCATTTGTGTGATCTTGTTATCCTTATTTTGGTTAAAGATCAAGAATAAATAAGAGTAATGCTTTAATTCTAGAAATTTATTGAATCTGATAAGCTTTAGGAAACCTAAGGAATGATATAAGCCATCCTTGCTCAACCCAGAGATATAAAGCTTACCCAATATGGTATACCACTTGTTAGCCTTTTGAGCCTGTTATTAAGCCTTTTTCTTTCTTAACCCCATTCACCTTAACCTAGAATAACCCAATAAAATAAATAACCACTACCCATCTTCAAAATGAGTGGAGTAGAAAAGGTTCAAAAATAGGACAAAAAATCAAAGAAGTGAGAAAAATTAGCTATCTTTCTTCCAAAGAAAAAAAAAGTGGAAAAAAGAAAAAGAAAAAAGAAAGACAAAAATCTGAAAGAGAAATTCACTTCAAGAACAAAATCAAAAAGAAAAGTTGTCCTAGCAGATATTCATTGAAGTCATCTGCTCAATTTTAAACCCTTGAAATCTTTATACCTTTCTTTTCTGAACCTGTCCTAAGACTACATTTTGTCCTAGTGAAAGACCTATTGATCTTATGTGGACATAGCCTTAAAGAGGAGAAAAAAAGAAAGAATTAAGGTAAAAGACCCCTCATATTCTTGGTGATAACATCCACTCTTAGGGATCACTTTCCTTTGTCTCATGAGCGTTTAGAAGATTTATGTTAACCATCAACTTGTTGGATTCGGTCACATAATGAGAGAAATATGTTTAAACCCCTCATCTAAGAGTTTTATTTCTGAGCATATACCTATGAGGATTTGAGGTCAAGGCATATTTCCAATGGAATGTAAGCATATCTAGTTAGAAGTCAAGATTTATGTGGTTGTACACACACATATGTACTTTAAGAAATAGCTCAAATAAAATGTCTCTAATATGTGTATGGTGTGTAAAATTGTTAAATCCTCTTCATTAAGTTGTGAAAAATTATTAAAGTTGCTAATGAATGAAGATTCTTTGAGATAAAATAGGGGACTCAACCTTATTGAATTTTGTGGGTATATTTACTACAAACCCTCATGAGGCATAACTCATCCACTAGGGGTAACCTAGCGGTTCAAGGGCTTGTTGCATGTCCTAAATGCAATCGTGAGTACCTACGAGAGTGGCACCTTGTACTAGTTTTGTGTAAAATAGTTTTCTACATGTTTTGCTCGGGACAAGCAAAATGCTAGTTGGGGTGTGTGTTAAGTGTTTAATTTTGGCTAAAAGACCCTTAGTTTAGCATTCAATTAGATTATGCAACCATTCAAATTTTCAAAATTTGGCTTGATTTTAAATTTAGCTCAAATTGACCATTCAAACCTTAATTTTTCAAAATCAATAATCAGATGATCATTAGAGCTTATTAGATGATTAATGTGTAGTTCAGATGATTCTAATCTAGTCTTTGTTTTTGTAGATCAACTAAAGGAGGGTTGGATGGCTTTGATCTATGTTCAAGGGTGTAGATCAAGTGAATATCAATAAGGCAAGAGTCCTAAAAGGAAGAAGAGGAGTTTCCTAATAGGAATCTACCTCTTCAAGGAAAGAGTTAGAGAAAGATTAGGAAAGGAAAAAGTGTACAAAGAGGGGAACCCTAGAGGAGTTTTGGGAGTTTTTGAGTTTTTTAGTTGTCTTACTACTTTCCTCTTTGGTTTTTGATTTGGAGTTCTCTTATTTACAAATATCTTCCATGTTAACAACCATTCTCTTTTCTCTTCTCCTATGTCTCACCGGCCCTCTCTTCACATTCAAACTTTCCTCATGTCCCTCATCTCTTACCCTGCTTCCTCCTTCTACTTTCTCTTCTTATCCTCTTTCCCTCTCTCAGCTTTTTCCTCTTACTTACTCGATCTACCGAATCTGTCTCTATTACCCAGCCACCTTCCTTGCTGTCCATATCATCCCAACTCCACCCATCATCATTCTTATGAAGCCACAACGAACAGCCGAGCATCTTATGCACACCACATCACCCACCAAACCCATCTCTCTTGTTTTCCTCCATTCACCGCACAAATCAGTACACCTCTCCTTTCATTCCTCCTCTCCACGTAGCATCTCACCACTAGTCTGGCATTCCTTTGTTCCCATCATCTTCCATCCTTCCAAACCATCTTCTCTTCATGTTGGCACCAGATGACGCTCTTCCTAGGCATCCTTTTTTTTTTTTTTTCAAACAGACCAGATCTCCATCAACTTCCCTATCACCTCAGACAAGGCGACGTCTAGAATCACACCTGGGCACCTCCCCACTCTGGCTGGCACACCATCTACTCTGAACGATACTAGACAACGAACCTAGAACATGAGCATGCCCAACTATCTACCTATCTCATCAATTCCAGGGATTTTCTCCAACAGAGTCCATTGTGTTCAGCAAAGCAAACTCTCTTTTACAGGAGTTTTGGGAAAATTTCCAAAATTACCCTTGCAAGATTATTTAAAATTACATTTCATGACCTAATACTATGCTTATTCACATTTTTTGTTATTTTGTAATGAGTTATTCGTG
This sequence comes from Warburgia ugandensis, assembly GCA_035236585.1. Lineage (NCBI taxonomy): Eukaryota > Viridiplantae > Streptophyta > Magnoliopsida > Canellales > Canellaceae > Warburgia > Warburgia ugandensis. The sequence goes on along the minus strand of CP141132.1, from coordinate 27,533,007 downwards.
CTCTATGCTATTTTGTTACTATTTAACTCAATTAACGGTACTAGTTTAACCATGGATAATCTTTAATTTCTTGTCTATTTTACTTCAAAAATTCAATTAAATTTTATGGCATGTTTTAGGATAGTTTCTACATTAATTATTGTTCTTGATCTTCACTTTGGATTCTAAAAACAGATCTAAGCCATTAATCATGAAATTCCTTAATTTGATTAGATCTCTAACAAATTGATGAATCTGACAAATTCATCCGCTAGATCACTAATCCTGGACATATTGAATATAGTTAAGGAGTATGATCAAGGTTTCTTATACTCAAAGTGATGAAATTGACAGTACTTAAGCTAGGAAATTAGATTTTTCTAGTTTTAGTTTTAATTAAGGTTTTATAGTTTCCTTTTCTGTTCTTCCTAAAATTAGACTTCTGAAATTTCATTGGTAAACTACAGATGAAGTCTGAATTTTTTTGTTAATTTTTGTCAATTAAATTGAATTTTAAATAATTAAATTTTATTAAAAACTCCAAAATTCTAAAATGAGTCCCTGTGAGATCGACTCGTATTTGCATAGCTATACTACAATAGCCGGTGCACTTATGGAAAACATTAACATTATCCACTCTAGGTGTTCTCCTTGATTCTAATTTTCTCTAGCCAATAGCATTTAAGAAGTGGAGGACATCTTTGCCATTGGAAAAGGACATTTTCTCAAATTTAAGTAGGCAACCCACTAAAAATATCTCCACCAATGGGATTCTATTTTGGTCTATATTGTGGTATTGATTTCCATTGGTCCATCTTTGTTTAATTGTATTCTCATTGGCTACTTAGGATGTCCATTGGCAAGGATAGATCTTGGCCTTTGAATAATTCAAAAGTAAGGATGAATGCCAGTTGTAGATTTCTCATAACTTATATCCCTCTTCACCTTATTTATTCTCCTTATATCTTCCTTATTTGTTTCATGTGAAATCATGGAATCAAGGGGTGTAGTACATTTCATGGGAAAATCATGACTCCTTAGTGTGGTCCCCTCTTTTGGTTGAGTAAGAGAGAGAGTGAACAAAATAAGTATTCATGTACTCAAGTTTCTTTGAAGTATCCCAATGGTGTAACACCATCAACTTATTGGGAAAAAAGAGTAAAATCACTTTGATCTCTTGTTGTGGAGAAATAAGTGGCTCACAAGGAATGGAAAAAAACATTCTATATTTGATCTCGAAGTCCTCATACAGCACTTCTTCCAGTCCTAGATGGGGGATTACTTGTAGGAATGACATAATGTTAATCCATGTTCCACACATCCAAGGAAGCATCATTTTTGAATCCCATTAAACCTGAAAGAGAATCATTCTCGAAAATCAAAGTGTTTTTGAAGGCACTACACAGAGGGATATACTCCTTTTCAAATTGCCTTGCGAAGATGGATGTTCAGAAAGGTTCTCGAGATTCTCAATCATCCAGGCATGCTTGAGCGATGAGGAGAGTCAACCCTTCCCACGTGTCGACGTTTCATAAATGAATGCAGCTTCCTAGTCTCCGACTTGTTATGTTTCAACAAAAGCTCTCTGTCTCTGTCTCTGTCTCTCTCTCTCTCTCTCTCTATGTATGTATGTATCCTTGTTGTTGGATGTGAGCTTTCCTAAGAAGTTTCCAAATGTGGTGGAATATTTGCATGCATGCATGGGAAGTTCTATCATCTTTACTTTCGATAAGACCACCCTCTTTATTATGGATATTGTCTATCTTTCACTTAGGGTTTTTGACTACTATGACTCTAATAACAACACCCTCATAAAATTTTGAGCTTTAGGACTTTATGGTTTATGGAATGTGGGCCCATGATGTTCCTTGGATATTGGGCTTGCTCTTTCTAGGGCTTTTATTGCCAAAAATGTGTTTCTCTCAATTGTACGCCAATCTTGCAAAATGTGAAATAAACCCTAATTAGTGATATCTAAGTGAATTCTAGAGCTAGAAGATAATAAAGTAGAGGTATTACATGCCATATTTCCCAGTATATCAAATTCATAAATAAATAAATAAATAAAGAAAAGTTTCTTGTATACGGCTAGAGTGTTGGCTATAGGACTCCTTTGTTGTGTCACTCAACAAGGAACTTTACACATTCACTTCTTCTTTGTGAAATTGAACTTCTTCTTTACAACTCCTTACATTCTTTAAATAATACCATAAGTGCATGAGCTATTATAGAATATCCTAGCAAATAAAGGTTGGTCTCATAGAAACTCTTTGACAAATGACATTCAATTAAGCTTAGATTACCCCACTTTAACCTAGCCAATGATTAAGGAAAGTGAATAAGTTTAAACATCAAAATAAAGCAACTTAAACTAAAGCAAGAAAATAATACAAGAAAATCAAACTAACTAAAAACTTGAAAACTACTTTCATTAATGAAACTTGATTACAAGGTAATTGAATACATTAGTAAGGAGGAAAGAAACAAAGTAAATAAAACTTCCTGTGGAGTGTCCACTATAGGACTCCTTCATTGGGTCATTCACCACGAACATTACACGTTCACTCCTATTTACACACTTAAACTTCCGTTTTGCAACGCCTTTGTTTACCATAAAAGCATGAGTTATTGTAATATAACTTGTGCAAGCACTGGTCAAGCCCACTGGGACTCGACTAAATGAAAATAGAGTTTAAATAAAATTTAATTAGCTAAAAATTAAAAAATAATATATTTTCAATAAAAATGAATTCACAATTAAAATCTATTAATTTAATGAAGATTACAAAATTATAAACTAAAAAAGATAGAAAATTAAATGAAATAAGAACCACAATCTAGTTCCTTAGTTTGATCATGGAAATTTCTTCTCCTAGTCACATCAAAGTCAATCAACCTTCATCACACACTTATTAATATCATTGATTAATGATTCAACAATTGGATTAACAAGATCTCCTAAAAATTTAATAATCTCGACTAAGGAATGAATGGGAGATTTGGGGAGTTTAGATCCAGATTTTGGATTTTAGAATGCAGATCAAAACTGATGGATTAGTTGGGAATTATCCTAGGTGAAGATTAGAGAATTGATTAAAAATTGGATGAGAAAAAGATTAGGAAATACAGTTATCCTGTTGGTTTAAGCTAAACCATTGATTCAAATATGCTTTAATAAAATGTGATTGAATTACTTTACCCCTGGATTAATGTAAGAATAAAACGGAAGGGAGATAAAGAAAAACAAGAATAAGGAAAAATACAAATTAATTAAAAGACAAAACTAGGATGTATAAGGAATTAAGGAGTTTGAGGTCAAGATAGAATTGGAATTCTTTACAAATATTTCTCTTCTTCCTCAACCATAATTGAGAGAAATAGAATAATGTAGGAGTCATTGTTTGAAATATGAAAAGAAGGGGAGATGGGGGATTTAAAGGAAAACCAAATTTGGGTTTTACTTAAATGAATGGATGCTTGCAAAGATGAAAGAATTTGGTGAGAATTTAGTGAAAATGGAAGAAAATTGGTGATTAACAGGGATTAGCATGGTTGAAAAAATAGGAAATTGTACTAGCATTGAAGATCAGTGATGGATAGAAGGGAAAAATAGTTGAAGAAACATAGAAAAAATATAATGTCTAGAAACACTGGGCTCACTATGGTGACTGAAACACTGTAAGAAATAAGGAATGATTCAACTGGTAATGAAGGGGAAACAATATTGAGATGATAGAGAAGAAAATTATGAAAAGACAATGAATAGAAGCTGGGAAACATGGTAGGGAAAAAAAAAAAAAAACTATGATTGAATCATAAGGATGAAAATTGAAAGAAACAAGGGAAACCGATGACAAAAAACAAAGGGGATAACTAACAAATGAGAACTAAAGGGAGAGAAGGGGTGATGGGTAAAGAGATATGTTGAGAGAGATAGAGAGAATGAGGGTTTGAGTTCTTTTATGGAGAAAGAAATTTGAAAGAGACAAGGTGAAAGGAGAAAGGGAGAGTGAGAAAGAGAGAATAGAGGGAGAGAGATAAGTCAGGGAGAAGAAGAGAATGGCAAGAGAAGCCTTCCATGATGGGGCCTCTCTCTATCTTCTATTTTTCCTCTTGCTTCCAAAGTACTCCATCTTTGTTATATAGCCTATGCAATCTCCTTATGCAACATGACTCTTTCTATCGTTATAACACATCTCTTTCCCTCCTTTCATAGATCTCTATTAGGCTCATATTAGAATCCTTCTTCAAGTATGCTTTATTCTCATTGGCGATCTCCCACGTCCATCTTGCCTTGTTGTTCTTTTGATGAAGATGATTTTGTATGGATTAGCTCAATCTAAACCATCCAATTCTTAATTTAATTGATCTGCACCACATAAACTCAATTAAAATCATCTAAATAGTGCTTCATACATCTGATCAACTCTGATGATATTTGACCATTAAATTTTACAAATCAATGGTTGGATGGTCAATTGGAGTTAGAATGAATATTTTAATCTAAAATTTTAAAATTGATTAGTTAGATGATTTATCATATGCTACATTGAGGGTATTTTGGCCAAAATTGAACACTTAACACATCCCCCAACTAGCATTTTGCTGACTCGATCAAAATATGCAAAAAACCAATCTCAAAATTCTAAAAATTATTTTTAAGTCAACTCCCACTTTTTCTCAAAGAATTATCTTTAATATCTCTATCAACTTTAGCATACAAATAAAATTGAATTGAGAATTCAAATCCCTACCCATATGTTAAATACATTCCACTTGAGCTCAGATCTCAAAGAGTGTGCTTGTATAGTCTACATATACATTAATCTTTATCTATAAGTAGACTATATCTTTTGAACTCTATCTGAAATATGTTTTTATATTAGTCCTCACTTATTGGACATAACTCAAAAAAGGTTTCAAATCATATTTCTCTTTATTATATATGACCAAAGTCAATAAAAACAAATTTATCTCACATATATCCATGAAGGGATATGAGGTACTAAGGAATTTTATTTTTAATCCCTTTAGAATGGATACCATTACCTTTGAATACTTAGACATAGTACACTTTAAATCATATGACTTCATATCCTCATTAAGCCTATAATCATCCTAGAATCAATTGGTCTTTAACTTGGAAGAAATGCAGGCTTAGGAAAGGGTATTCAAAATTCTTCAAAAATAAGTACAGGTCTTCTACTAAAGTTGGCAATTCTTCTTTACTTGGTGCCAAAGTTAATATTTCTTCATTTTTGCACATTCTTCAAATTTTATTCTCTTCATCTTCTGGTTTTCAACACTTGAATCTCTTTGAAGAACATTTCATTTTTTAATATTCACATGTCTACTTTTGTTGAAACTAAAAAGCATATCTTCATTCATCTATAGTTTATCTTTTGAAGAAAATAGGTAATGGATAATTTATACTAGGTTAATATGGGTAAAGTGATAATTTGTGTGGGAAAAGAAAAGGCTTATATAAAAGGCTCAAGCTGGCTAATTAGTAGTAAAAATACTCTTAGGTAGGCTTTATGTGTCTAGGTTAATAACAGGGATGGCCTAAATCCTTTTGTAGGTTTTCTATAATCTATCAGATTCAATGAACTTCCAAAATTTTAAAGGTAATACTCTAATAATCTAGTAATTGACCCAATGTAAAAGTGAAGGAAATAAAGGAGGAAGATGGTGAAACTTGGGCCTCCTTTGGTGATTGAAACATTGTAAGAAACATGGAATGATTCTACTAGTAATGAATGGGAGACACTATTAAGGTGATAGAGAAGAAAATGATGAAATAGCAATGAATAGAAGAAGGGAACACATGGTTAAAAAGAACTATGGTTGAAGCATATGGATGAAAAATGAAAGAAACAAAGGAAAGTCGATGACATAAAACAAAGGGAAAAACTGATAGATGAAAACTAAAGGGAGAGAAATCTGGTGATGAGTAAAGAGATATGATGAGAGACATAGAGAGAAAGAGGGATTGGGTTATTCTATAGAGAAAGAAACCAAAAGAGGCAGGATGAGAAAGAGAAAGGGAGAATGGGAAGGAGAGAATAGAGGGAGAGAGATAAGTTAAGGAGATGAAGAAAATAGTGAGAGAAGGCAAGAAGGCTTTCACAATGGGGCCTCTCTCTTTATTCTATTTTTCCTCCTCCTTCCAAAGTGCTCCGTCTTTGTTATAGAGCCTATCTAATGTCTTATACAACACATCTCTTTCTTTTGTTATAACATGTCTCTTTCCCTCCTTTTATTGATCTCTTTAAGGATCATGTTAGTATCCTTCTTCATGGATGCTTTTTTTTTTGCTAATTTGCTATCTTCTGGGTCCATCTTACATTTTAGTGCTCTTAATGAAGATGATTTAGTATTAATAAGCTCAATTTGAACCATCTAATTCTCAATTTGGTTGATCCACAACAGATAAACTAAATTAAAATCATCTGGACTATGCTTCATACATCTGATCAACTCTGATGATCATCTAACCATTAAAATTTTCAAATCAACTATTGAATGGTTAATTGGAGCTAATATGCATATTTTAATCCAAAATTTCAAAATTGATTAGTTAGACGATCCATCCATATGTTAAATTAAGCATATTTTGGCCAAAATTGAACACTTAACAACATTACTTGTAGCAGACAAGTAAAGAGGGAAGTCTCTCAACATGCCCCTCTCCCTTGTATATCTCAACCATACCCAATAAAATCCTCTAGAAAATTGGTACTAAGGCTTGCATAGAAGGGGCCTCCTAGCAATTTGCCTAAAAGGAAACCCAACCATTTAGAAAAGAAAACAAAAAGGGGGAATGAGAAAAAGGGTTTATGCTTCATGTTGGCTAGAATCTTTATGAATAGGGTAGCCTTCTTAGGAGAGAGTAAAAAAAAAGATTGCTATGCTAGTGGCTCAAACAAGAAGGTGGCCTTAGGGATGATAAAACAAAAGGAAAAGAAGGAAACCAAAGTGAAGTGTATCCACATGTTTTAGACGTTCCACTTTGGGGTGGAAATGAGATGAAATAAACAAAAGAAGAGAGCTTGAGGTGGAAAACATTTATTAAGATTGAACATAAAGCAGTTGGATAAGGAAAGGGAAGCAACCAAGGTGGGAACCATTCATTAAAATTGAATGTTCCACTTTAGAGTGAAAGAAAGAAGAAATGGAAGAGGCTAGACAGAGAATGAAAAGGTGAAGATCTAAGGAGGGGGTGTCTATTAGAGTTAGACGTCCCATCTTAGGTGGCAATGAGAAGAAGAGATAGAGGAAGGGACCATGAGTTGAATGCATCCACTAAGTTTGGATGTCCATTACCATCTCTTTTAAAGATAGGGGTATTTCTGGAATTTAAACAGAAAACGTTTAAAACGAAAAAGGACGAAAAACGTAGGGGGCCATTTTGATAACGGCACCCCCTATCATCTTCAACCTCTAGACCCCTCTAGAAAACCCTCAATCCCGATTTCTCTAGAAAACCCCAGGGAAAAGGGCGGCACTGCCATTGAGGGGCATCGCCTTCTCCCCTCTGTAAGAACCCCATCTCCCCGTTTCCAGTCATTGAGGTTGGGGTTTCTGGCTAGAAACGAAAACCCAGTTCCCTACAATTTTCGGCAATGGCCAGGCCCTAGTCGGGCCGGCCATTCTTCCATTCCCCCCTCTCCTCTTGCTCTGGTCTGACATTGGGGTTTTCCGCTTCGTGGGTTCAGACAAACACATAATTCCGGCAAGATGGGGTTTCAGATGGAAATGGGGTTCCATCACTGGCAATGGGCACTGCCCAGGCTGCCCAGGTAAGACGTCCTTACCTCCCTTCTTTGGTTCCTCCACCTTTCAGGCTAGATCCATGCTGGATCTAGCATTTCCTAGACATTTCCAGCAGGGTTTCCTGGCCGGAAAATGCTCCAAGCAGGCTTGGGCCGGCCCTGCACGAACTAGGCGTCCCAGGGATGCCTTGCTACACGTGCACCTGGGATTGGGTCCCTGGGATGGGTTCTAGGTGTACGATAGTGCGTACACTGTCCCAGGTGCAGCCTTTAGGTGCACACGCGACATGGGGCACGGGTCCTGGCTCGACCAAGGTGCATGGGCTACCTTGGGAGCTGAGACTTGACATGCTACAAGGTGCATCCGTGCGATGATGCGCGTCACTTGAACATGCATGTGCGCGTGCAAAACGCGGTCCCTGGCACGGCCTTTAGGCGCGCACGCACGTGAGGCAGTCACGGTCCAACCAGGATGCACGAGTGTCCTGGGAACTTGGACACGCAAACCCAATAAGACTATAAAGTTAGGATTAGAGGACAATTTACAGAGTTAGCTATGGAATAGTAGATCCACATCATAGGATCAAGCCTCACAATGAATTAGGCAAGGACCATTGACCCTAAATAGCAGATCTAGTGGTCTAATGCCTAAATGGATTGAAATTAATAAGGACTCCTTGTATCCATTCATACCCAGGAGTTTATAAATGAGACCCAGGGAGGGGTTGAAGTGATAAAGGATGCAACTCTAGGAGACTTTGAGGTAGGTGCTCTATCGTTACTAGACTTTTAAAAAGAACCATGATTATTTTGAATGCATGTTTTAAGTATAAGTTATATAACTTGCTTAGCATGACTTAATTCAGCATACATATGATAAATGCTTTATGCATAGATATGTTTTGCAAATAAGTGCATATACATTATGCATAGATATGTTTTGCAAATAATTGCATATACATTATGCATAGATATGTTTTGCAAACAAATGCATATATTGCATGATTTGTGAGCATTGAGTTTTTGAAATGATTGCATGTCCTTGAGGGTTACCAAAAGACGCTGAAGTGCCCAAAAGATGCTGGGTAGGCAGTTGTGAGGGCCAGGCAGTTGTGAGGGACCCAAAGAGGACAAGTTTTGAAAAAGATGTTTTTGCTTGTTTGATCTGATATGATTTGGGCTGATAAGTTCTTAGGCGCTATGGCGAGAGGTTTGAGTTGGCCTTCAGCCTCTACCACTATTAGGTGGATGGGTACCATGCCCAAAAAGGGTAACGTCCCTGCTTCGACTGCATGTGGTACAGGGGGCTACCATTGGTGTCACGGCACTGGGTTGAAGTGTCATATGTCCCGTGGAGGCATATGACCCTGTGTCCTCAGGTACCCGAGGACCACACGGTGGCGAGGTCGTGGGCATAGTTGGACCCTATGGTTTGAGGATTTATTTGCATTGCATATGGCATGACATGAGGTTGGTTGACCATACCAGATATCCATGAGTTGGATTCAGTTGAGCATCTTATGCATATCATTATATTTATGATATATGATACTTTCAACTTGGATTATGCTATTCTTTAAGTCGTCAGTATTTCAATTCGATAGTGGTTTTTAATATCGATATTGAACGTGATTGTTCGAACATGCACATGTTTTTAAGAGCATATGATTTTAAACATAGCATGCATTGCAAAACTAGTAGTGATAGACTCATACTGAGTATTGTATATACTCACCCTATCCTTAACATTTTTCAGCATAGTTCCGCTTACAAATAGAAGACGCCTCGGGAGATATTAGTGCTACGAGCAAGTGAATAAACAAAGGAGACAACTATACATATGATTAAACTCTCTACCCTATGGACATGTATTTGTATTTATTTACAGTTGGGTTGTGAGTTGCGACTGGATAGACCTGGGAAAACACTTATGATTTCTAAAGTTTTTCAAAAACTACTTTGGTGGTTGTGAAAGCTAATGTCACTCGTGGTTTTTAAAATGAGTTTAAAACCAAAGATTTTTTGCTGCATTGCATGGTTTTCATAAAATGGTTTTCAAATAGGGATGCATCCTGCCTTAGGAATTAGATATTGCATTTAAAAATGCATGAGAAAACCCGGGTAATCACACTATTTGGAAAATTTATTTCTCATCCTTTTTCTTTTCTCCCATTTTGTTAGCCAACTTTCCTAAAATGAAAAACATGCTTCCCCCCTCCAACAACTTTCACTTCCTCCCTTCACCCTTAAGCCATCAGTTTAGATCTTGTTTCAATTTTTTTATTTTCCTCACTTATACCCTTTCTCCCTTGGACTTTCCTATTCTCATTTCTTTTCCTTTACACCTTAAATACCATCCACTCCAATCCCCCATTTTCTTATTTGAATTACATTCCCCCCCATCTAGCCCTTAGTTGATGTCTTATTGAAATGGATTGATCTCCACCATTGAATCCTCTTCACTCCAATGCTAAAAATATATGAATAGAGGTGTTTTGAAAACATTAAGGATCTTTCAACTTTCTCTAGATCCCAAGGCCTAAGTTAGGAGAAATAGAGGGAGGAAGATCACATGACCCAAGCTTCCTTCAAGCTTCCATGTTCAAATCCTTTGGAGATAAAGGTAGGGTCTCAACCGATGTTAAAATTTGTTTCTTGTTTATTTTCTTTTTCTTTCTCTATGATCTTCTATATCTTCCATTCACCTTCTTCTATCATGCATTCATTTAGATTTTTCTTACATAGATAACTCATCATCCATATAGTAGCACACACAGTGTTATTTTAGCTTTTCCTTAGTTTTGAGTGTTATTTTCTCATTTTTATTTGCTTTGTAGTTCATCTATAGTATAGGAATTTCCTTTATCTTAGAGTAGTATAGATACATATCATGTTTCCTTTCCATTCAAGTAGTAATTACATACATATAGATAATAAATTTTCAATGCATTCCATCCAATTTGGAAGGATGCTTCTTTTCTATGTTACATGCATAGCATATTTTATAGAGAGCTATGGTTGCATTTCTATTAGTTTTAGGTGAAAAACTTGTTTCTATTTAGCTTCCTTATTTTCCATGTTTTAAGCACTTTCCAAATTTAGAAGTATGGTAGTTTCTAATTTTAGATTCCATGTTTAGAACATATATTCTTTGCTTTTTAGTTTACAAAATTTTCTAAATTGCCTTTTATTCTAGTTAGGAATGTTCTAGGATTAATTTAGAACTATTTTAGAAACTAGTTGCATGGTAGATTCTTAAATTTAGCACTTTTCTAGTTTAGAAACATGCAATTTCCTAATTTAGAAACTCATGTTTGACTTACATTGACTTATTATTTCCCTTTGCATACATGCTAGAATTAGTTTAGAAACTTCATCCATGTTAGCTTCTTAGATATAGAATGCATTCTTAATTTAGAAATCCATGTATAGCATTGTAGTTTCAAGCATCTTAGTTATAAGCATTCCACTTTTCAATTGTAATTACATGCACACACACTAGCATATTTGCATGCATGGAACATTCCATGCTAGGATTGCATCCATTATCCACTCTCTCATCTCTCGCATGCTCATCCTCTCTTTCAATATTTCCATATTCATTTACTTTCTAATTTCATGTTTCACATGCCCACTTTCTAATCTTAGATTTCATGCATAATCCTATTAGTTAGTTCATTCTTCTTTATCTCTTCTAATTAATTTTCTTAGAGTTAGTGAGACATCCCAGGTTTTACCCAATAATATAATACCAATTTTTATAAAAGTTGGGATTCCTATTTTAAAACATTGATTTTAAATTTTACTAAAAGCAAAAATCAAATAAAAATCATTTGTTTCAAAACCACGAGGGTCATACACCCACAAAATTGCTCATTTCATGATAAAATTAAATTCTCAATTCTACAAAAATATTCAACAGTCTCCTCTATAATTTGGACCATTGCATTTAACACATGCGATACAAAAATACCTAATGGATAGCCCTCCATCCAAATAAACTTTAAATCTCAATAAACCCATATAACAACATTATCCAGGATCTGTCTATGCATGACCATCACATCCAACATAGATACATCTATATCATCCAAGTCACAATATGAACCATACATATATACACAGTCCATAACTAACACTAAGGTAAGGTTATACACAAACCTTGTATATTTCTGAAATCACCTCTATGCACTACATGAAGGCCTTCAACACCCTCGCTATTATATCAACATGTCCAACCTATTGTCTCTCACTGTATCGGAGGAATTGCAAAAATATAGCAATGCCTTGACAAGCTATGCTTGTGTATGTACATAGACATTTAATATAATGATTTTATGGCATAAAACAATAACTAAATAGCAAGAACTAACATGTTTGTAAATGACAATATCCATAAAATACAAATGTCATAAATCATGTTCAAATGAGTAGCAAAATATCATGTGCAACAAAACATGGATCTCATGTATATAAAGCATGATCTAGTAAAATCTCACATGAGCATAATGTCAATTGGCAAGGCACCCCAAGATATGTGGATCCCATGAGTGCCCCATACACTCATACAATAGATCATGAGTACTCATACCAATCCTTTGTGTATCGTTACACCCAGACACATAATGATATATCAATGTTCATCATTCATAAACACAAAACAAGAGTATAGATCATTATGCTGCAATGGTAACCAGTCTCCTCCCATCGACACCGTAATGGGAGACTCACTGTTCGTTCACATGGGTGGGACTGGACTGGTAGGGTGGACTACCCATGATACCAACCCCTATCTAGTGCCATATGAGGCAGGTGTCTACCATTCGATAATTTCAGAGGGTGGGTGCCTGGCCCTAATCTCTTCTAGTATGACATCCACTAGGTAAGAGCATCTATCATAAATCATAAAAACACATAAATCACTTATCTTGTAAAACTAGGAGCAATTGTGGTTCACCATCCCAAGGCATCCCCCTCATCCCAAGGTTAGCCCCTCAAGGACTAGCCACCAAGCCTCCACAACCAATTCTATGGAAATCATCCAATCTCAGTGATTCAATAAAGAAGAGATGTTTACAATTCACATATAAGATCCCCAAGTATCAATACCATAAAAACATTGATCATAAAATCCATTCAATGTGCTATTAAAATCTTATATCATATAATAGAATAACAATTATAAATCACGAGTACACATCATAAAGAAACCATGCTACAAACAATCCTAGTCAATCAAGATTTTATGATATTGTGAGATTTTAGAAAAACAATATGCAACACTAAATGTCGTCACCTACTTCAAATGAAGAATCACTTGCTTGTACCTCTCAAATCAATTGGACTCTAGTCTAACTCAGACCTCCTTAGTCTCACCTCCTAGATACACATCACCTCCATATCACACATAGAATCCAAATTATCTAAATTGAATTCTTAATTATAAAAAACATTATATTTCAATATCTCAATATATGGTGTTTCAATGTAATCTAATAACTCCTAGCCATGAAATCTCAAGGTGGGGCTTGCCTCATTCGGCTAATCCAAATCATGATGATTTAGGCCCACCTGTAACCATTAGGCTTCTTTCATAATTACGTCATTATATATTCTAGAGCATCATGCTTAAATTATTTCTATCTCAGGAAATTTTATCAAAATGTACCAATTGGGCATCATTTTATGCGATTCATGTATAACCTTACATAATTATAGCTAAGTTAATAAAAATCAAGAAGTTAGGATGACAATCCTACCCCATCTAAGGCCATTTGAAGGACATCTAGCAGTCCGTGTCGTTGGATCATCAATCGATCACCTCAAATGTGCCCAATCAAAGATGTCCATGCTAATCTGATGACATTTCTCCACCTGATCATCCTAGATTAAAGAATACATCAATAATTTTATTCATATAATTTCCAAGATTCATTTGAATACAATGGATCATCAATCTCCATCCAATTCTACATCTAAATCATCAATCAATCTCAACCGTTGTTCAAGATTAGCTAGATCATCTCACAACTATCTTAGATCTGGTATACCTCACATGGATCTTGATCTACGCATCACAAGGATCAAGATGAACAGTTCAGATCTTGAAATTGCACCTTTCTAATTTGACATGTGTCCAAATTGGCTAGTCAGATTATCCATGATCAAAGATCTGACCTTTCCATAGTGTAGATCACATGAAAATACATCTAGTGCATGATATTAAATTCCGTTATGACAAGTCATCGACTTTGATCGCCCATCGTAGAAGAAGGTGACTGTCACAATCGCCTCTTATGGCCCATTTCTCGTCGGATCTCAAATTCTAAAAAAGGGTTCTAGATCAAGGGCTTACCTTCACCTTCTTGAAATTTGGTGGTGATCTGACATCATTTGATGTTGAAAAATATGAAGAAAAGTGGCCGGTCGCCGGATTTCTACCACTTGCTGATGACATCTTCAAAGGCTCGATCTCTCTTGTTACTTGCCTGATCATAGTGATTTTTGAGCCCTTTTGATCATGAGATCATGAAGAATAAAATGATTGCTCAAATCATTAATTGGAGCTCTCATTTCTCCTGATAATACTTGCAAATTTGGCCCCTGTAAAAACATTATTTTTTTCCTTTTTACCACCGTTTCACATAGCCACTAGCGTTTTATGCCATTACAAGTGACTGTCAGCTCCTTCCTCTCCCTCTCTCATCCTCCCTCCCTCTCTCTCTCTCTCTCTCTCTCTCTCTCTCTCTCTCTCTCTCTCTCTCTCTCTCTCTCTTCTTTCTTCTTCCCACGTCGGGTGACAATCGTCGACTATCACCTAACTAATGGGAGGGGGTGCCATTATCAAACAACACCTCCATTTTTTTATACATCTATATTTATTATATTTCATGTTCAAAATTCCATATCTTTATCATTTGAACTCCAATTTTAGTAAAATTTGTATCGTTGGAATTGTCTCAATACTTGATTTGATGTTTATCAAGTTTTTCACTTATAAAACTCTAAAAATATGAATTTTCACTATTTTCTTTTTATCCCAAGATTTAAAAATTAGGGATGTTATAGTTAGATTAAGGAAAAGGAAAGGATTCTTTTGTCTAAGGTACTAAGGTAACTTTCTAATTTCTTAATTAAAGGTTGAGGAAACATGAAAATCCATCCATCAAACCACCTAGATTCTTTGGTAAGGGCATCATGTTCAAGGGTAGGGATTCACCATGTAACTATACCTTGCTTCGTCTCCTAAGGCTAGTATTGGTGAGTTCTAATACAAAGGTCACTATTTCCTCTTTGTTGTCTTTTTCTTCTATTTTATGTTTAATATAGGAAACCTCATCTATGGCTGCTCTATTTTTAAAATGAATGACCTCTAATCTCCTCTTTATCTAAACTCCTCATAGTTACCTCTTTCTTTTAAGAGTTTCTAGTTCAAGGAAAATGTCATAAATTTTTCGACTTCCATTTTCATAGTCTTCTTTTCTTTTTAGGATGGTGATTGTTTACTAAAGGTATTAAGGCATTGCTTTTCTTGCTTGCATTACTACATTCCTAAGGATCATTGGATGAAATTTGTTAATTTGTTGCACGTTAGGTTAAGGAGATAGGAAAAGCTTGGTGGTATTGTTAGACTATTTTGGGTTCAAGAGAAGTGTATAAGCTCTTGTTGAGTGACACAACATGTGAGCCCTACAGTGGAATTCAAGCCCAAACTGAAAGGACTTTTATTTCTCTCTTTTCATTGCTTATCTAATTAATCCTTATAATTTTTCCACAAAGGAAATTGCCTTTTCTTTTCTTAGTTACTTTATTTCTTTAATTTGTAGTTAGTAGTATTTCAAATAGTTTCCTTAATTCTTACTTAATTGTAGATATAGATGGTTACCTTAAATGCAGTTTTAGAAAGTTTACTAATTTGTTTCATTTCTTATTTAGATAGTTTCCAAAGTGCCTTAATTGCTTATGTTGTTGTTCTAGTTAAAACTTGGAAGTACACGAATCTTTTTCAATAGAGCATGCTAGTGAGGTCGATTCCACGAGGAGTTGAGCTAATGTGATTCTAGTGGTCCCTATTTTAAACTATCTAACCTAGCCATAATTCAAGTGATTTTTTACCAATACTAACAATGGAAATTAAAACATGAAATAGGAAACAAATAAAAAACAAGAAACATGCTAAATTGAAAACTTTCCTAAAGCATGCAATTTCTAAAATTAAAACTTTACTAAATTAAAAACTTCTACTTTTGTGACTTTCCTAAAATGCAATTTATCAGCTTTCCTAAACATGAAATTAAAAACTAATCTAAGGAAAACATGCTTTAACGAAGTCCTTTCCTTATCATGCAAAACTAAGAAAAGTAAGCAACCAAATCAACTATTTTAACAAGTACAACCAATTTGATTACTTTCCAGCTAAATAAGATACAAAATAATGGAATATAACTACAATTAAACTAGACAAATATATGAAAGCTATCACTAACAAATAATGAATGGAAAACCACCCTATTAACATACATGTAACCATAGAATGGTATGCATGATACATTTGATAGGAGTGGATTTAATCAACTACTTTGGAAACCTAAGAATGCAATATATTTTTAACATTAACTAAGATATCTAACAATCTCATTGGGTTCTTGAAAAGTCAAGTGAACATGATTGTATAGTGCTGGAAATTAACATACACCATTCATGCAAAGAAATTCCAGAAGTAAGGTAATTGAAGCATTCATGAATAGATCATGTAAAACATGGAATTACTCACTTCTAATGCATTCAAAATTTCAATAACAAAGTTAATTAACTGCTGGACACAAACATGAATTGAAAATTCCAACTACTTCATTGAATCACATCCAAAAAGTCATCAACATAACACTCCATATATGTAATCCAAATCTGAATTTTAAATGCTGTTACAATGATGTTCATTTAATCTCAATCAATCCATGATTACAAGCCAAATTCTTCCTCAATTGTTCAAAAATTCACTCATGTACAAGTATGCTTGAAATCAAGGGAAAATCATATGGAAAACTAAGGCAACTACCATTGGAACTCAAGCAACCAAAGCTGGAAAATCAAGAGGGATAAAAGAGAACAAAGATGCAATGAAAGGTAAAGAGTAAAACTAGATTCAAGATGACCTCCCTTTTCTGTCACTCCAAGGGAAACCAGCCTTGAATCTTAGTTTAAAACAAAAGAGGGAACATGGAAAATAAGGCATACTAACATGAAAATAAGTAAATTTAAGCAAAGAGAATGAGGAAGCTAGCAACCTTCAAAGATGAATCAAAATCCCAAATATCCTAGGTTGAACAATTGAGAAAGAAGAATAAACCTTGGAAGAAAGTGAAAGAACCCAAAGACTTCACAAAAGAACAAGCAAAGGAAAAAATATGGGCTAAATGAAGTGGGCATCTCCTTCCTACGGCGGAGACGTCTTTTCCTAAGTGAGAAAAGTGTATCTTTTGATTAAGTTTTGGACGGCTGGCCCGACTAGGGCCTAGCCGTTGCCAGAATTTGCAGAGAGATGGGTTTCCAATTTTTTCCGAAAACCCTACTCCCAAAAAGGCCAGAAATCATGTTTTCATGAGGGTGGGAGATGGGGCTTTTATAGAGGGGAGAAGGCAGTGCCCCTCAATGGCAGTGCCACCATTTCCCCTAGTGTGTTCTAGAGAAATCAGGATTAAGGGTTTTTTGGAGAAGTCTGGAGGTGGAAGACGACAGGGGGTGCCGTTATCAAAGTGGCCCCCTGTGTTTTTTGTCTTTTTCGTTTTTCTGTTTAAATTCCAAAAATACCCCTAATCTTTAAACGACCGTAACTTCTTCATACAAACTCCGTTTTCGGCGTTCTTTGAGGCGTTGGAGTCCATTATTTGAGTAGAATCTAATGGTACCAAGTTTGCTCACAAATTTATTCATTTACTATTTTAAATAAAATCAAACATTCAACACAGTCCATTTCCCATAGAATGTCCAATTTTTGTTAAAAATAGCATAAATTGCTCGGGCATTACATTATTACCCCCTTAAAAGAATTTCATCCTCAAAATTTCATAAATTATCATCTTCAAGGTATTTTGTCTTTTGGATAACTTCTTGGTGAATGCATTCTCCCCTTAGGAATCAAATCTAGGCTTAGCCTCAATTTATCATTTCTATTGTTCCTTCTACAAGGCCTTACCTATAAGGGCTGCTTTCGCTGCGTACTCTGATGCATACTCCCATACATGCCAGTTTAACAATACCGGTTCTAGCTGTAATTCATCTATCTCGAAATCCTTAGATGCCTATACTTTTCTCATCATGTATAGGATAGTCTCCTCATAGGCTCATGCTTCTTTATTCATGTATAAATTACTCCATACTTCTTTGAGATCATATGATCTTATTTCTCCTATTTCATTTTGAATATCTAGTGATCTCTTTCATCATCCATAAGTCCAAAAAAAGTTACCTTCTTTCTACTGTGTCTAACTTTGCTTCTTACCTTTTATATTTGTCTCCAAGATACTTCAATAACTAACATGGTATCATGTGCTCTACAGCCAAACCCTTCATTAACTTTGAATTTCAACTGTCTGTCATTTTTCATATGTGACTTTATTCCTCGACCAAAGTTACATTCAAAATGAATGTCAATTAGTAGCATCTTCCATCGAGGACCTTATCATATACTAAAAGTAAAATGTCTTAACTCTATATCCAGTTGCATAATTATCGAATTCATTATACGCTTTTCTCCATAAAGATTTCATCCAAACTCATGTTAAATGTTAATGGTCGATTCATCATCGTGGGTCAAATGTTCTCGTCCAGAGGCCTATCTTACTATTCACAACAATTTGTCATTAGGATTTTCAATAATGTTCCCATTTATGCAAAGCAAAAAGTCTCTTATTCATAACCGAGTACCCTTACAAGGTCATGGTTGAATCCTTTGTCATCATCCTTTTTGTCCTTTCTTTGCTTGATGGTTTTCTTCGTAACCTTTCAGTCCAAAAGTTTTATACTCAATCCGGTAGGGTTAGTCCTTAAGAAATTCCTTCAATTGATTTTTTGTACTTGGTATATGCACATAATAACTAACTATTTGTCTAAAGGCAATGTAACATTAATTCTTCACCTTATAGTGTGCTAGCCATCTCACCTTTTCTCCTTTCATTCCCTATGTCAATATATTGTTCAATCTTTTCTTAAGGCTTTATCACCAACCATGCAGTCTGTATTGTCAGGAGGTATCCTCATAAGTAGTGATTTTCAAGTGTTCCTTCATACTTAGCTTATAACAATAATTCTCATTCAATAGCGATTATATCAAATTGTGCTGGAGCTTTTAAATCAACAAGTTTAACAATACTCAAGTAAGCATAAAACATTTGCTTAGACATAGAAAGACTTGATCTCTTTCCAGATATATCTATGTCATAAGCTCAAGGGTCTCTAAAGTGATCTGTACTTACCTACCTTTCTTTTCAATCCAAATTAGCAGTATTCCTCAGACCCAAAGTAATTTCTTCACCTTGTCATGGTAGCCACTAAGGTTTGAAAAATCTTTCACATTGGTTTAGATCACTTCTTATTTTTGCAACTGTCTCAGTTGTTACTGTCCTCATCAACTGACCTCATACCCTCAATTGACTTAGTCTAACAAGTACTTCTTTCAAGGAAAACTCAAGTCTAAAGACTTATAACATCCCTCCGAGTATATAACTTCGACTACTAACTCATAGATACTAACATACTTGATTAATTAGGGTGCGATACCTTTATTTAGTCAACAGTACTCTAAAGGTAATGACTAAATAATGGTCTTAAGATTTTTGGTTTTCCAATCTATGATAGTAAGACCTCAATTTGATCCTTGATGGTACCCTACTTGCTAAATGGACAAGTCACTGTCCCGGCTTAATTCCTTTTTCAATATACTTTATCGGCAAGGTGGGATATCACCAAATTTTCCTTTTTATGGATTATATCCATTGGTGTTTCCCATAAGCTAATGGATCCTATAAGAATCTAATTGTAATAATTGATATCAAACCATTTGTAAAATTTAATTTCTAGTTGATCACCATTCCTCTTCGAAAATTTCTTGTCGCATAATCTCCTGAAATTCAATACTCTACTCAAAGTCTTAAACTCCATATGCTTTCTCTCTTTTATACTCTTTTGCAATAAGATCACCAACTCATCTATCATCATTCCTTCAAAATTTATTGGTTTATCTTCCCATATGACTCAAGATGAAAGATTTCTATGGATCTATTCTTTCCTTCCTATAGGATTCAAGATGAAAGATTTGTATGTATCTTTATAAAGTCATGATCTTCTTCTTTTGAATATTCAATATTCATCGAATACTGGTGGTTACATCTCTGTCTCTTTCTTTCTTTTCTTCAAAATCCTCATTTTTGCCTACCTAGATCAATGTCTTCATGTGCTTTGTTGCATATAATCGATACTACATCTACTCCTTTACTTACTAGATATGATAAACTGAATGCTTCTCAGAAATTCTAAATTGTCTTAAGATCATTGAACTCCTCAGTTGCCTGTAGCCTCAATAAAATTCATTCAATGTCTTAATAATGACATTGACGTTTTAATCATGCTACACTTTTCTTACAAGTTCATGTTAGGGTCAATCTATTTTCATCCCTAGTATTATCATCAAAATCTTTTGATAACTCAGTCGAATTCATTTTCCTATCATATTCGTGTTATGTTTCTCTTAATCACCTAATATGTCAATTGCACACATCTTTTGATCTGCTCTATTATACTTAGATTATCCTTATTAGATAGCACTTTACTCTTCATAAGACTCCAATTAAGGTATCCAAAATTGAACTAAGTCCTTTAGGATCCATACCTTTGTGATCTAGTACGAGCCACAGTTATTTACTTATATCATCTTGCATTCTCATCCCTCTTAGATTATCATAATCTTCTCAAAGTCTGTCTTTTACATCCCTTATCATACTCATATCATATCCTTGTGATAGTGTACTCATATTCTGATATTCTTTATGATGGTAAGATAGCCATCTAGGTTCTTCAATTTTCTCACCTTTGATGAGATTACTTTATTGCAGGTCAGAACTATCTACTAACAAGTCCACTAACATCTTCATTCATCATTCTCATCATAATCTAATTTATATATAAGTTTCCCTGTTTGCACCACTGCACAACAATCCTTATTGATAAGGTTTAAGCCATCCAATATCTAAGTATTTGCTAGACCCATCTCCTTTTTCACCTATTTGTTTATGGTGAAATGCCTTGAGCATTAATATTGGAATCTTCAAATAGAAGTAGTCATCTCTACTACTCCTATTTATACTACTTCTTCTTGATTTTCTCTATTGTCTATGACTCTTGGTCATGCTGGACTGGCTGTGAAAGGATAAAACCTGGGCTCTGATACCAACTGTGATGACCTGGGTTTTCTCATGCATTTTTAAATGCAATATCTAATTCATAAGGTAGGATGCATCCCTATTTGAAAACCATTTTATAAAAACCATGCAATGCAGCGGAAAATCTTTGGTTTTAGACTCATTTTGAAAACCCCAAGTGTCATTTGCTTTCACAACAATCAAAGTAGTTTTTGAAAAACTTCAGAAATCATAATTGCTTTTCCCTAGGTCTATCTAGTCATAGGACGCAGCCCAACTGTAAATAAATACAAATACATGTCCAAAGGGTAGAGAGTTTACTCACATGTATAGTTGTCTCCTTTGTTTATTCACTTGCTCGTAGCACTAATATCTCTTGAGACGTCTTCTATTTGTGAGTGGAACTATCTTGAAAAATGTTAAGGATAGGGTGAGTATATACTATACTCAGTAGGAGTCTATCACTACTAGTTTTGCAATGCATGCTATGTTTAAAATCATATGCTCTTAAAAACATGTGCATGTTCGAATAATCACATTCAATATTGATATTAAAAACCACTGTCGAATTGAAATATTGACGACTTAAAGAATAGCATAATCCAAGTCGAAAGTATCATATATCATAAACATAATGATATGTATAAGAAGCCCAACTGAATCCAACTCATCGATATTTGGTATGGTCAACCAACCTCATGTCATGACATATGCAATGCAAATAAATCCTCAAACCATAGGGTCCAACTATGCCCACGACCTTGCCGCCGTGTGGTCCCCGGGTACCTGAGCACACTTGGTCATAGCCTCAATGGGGCATATGACACGTCGATCCAGTGCCATGACACCAGTGGTAGCCCCTTGTACCACATGCAGTCGACGTAGGGACGTTGCCCTTTTTGGGCATGGTACCCATCCACCTAATAGTGGTAGAGGTTGGAGGCCAACCCAAACCTCTCGACATAGCGCCCACGAGCTTATCAGCCCAAATCATATCAAATCAAACAAGCGAAAACCTCTTTTTCAAAACCTGTCCTCTTTGGGTTCCTCACAACTGCCTACCCAACGTCTTTTGGGCACTCCAGCATCTTTTGGTAACACTCAAGGACATGCAATATTTTTCAAGAACTCAATGCTAATAAATCATGCAATATATGCAATTGTTTGCAAAACATGTCTATGCATAATGTATTTATCATATGTACGCTGAATTAAGTCATGCTAAACAAGACATATACTTATACTTAAAACATGCATAAAACAATCATGGCTCTTTTAAAAAGTCTAGTAGCAATAGAGCACCTACCTCAAAGTCTCCTAGAGTTGCGTCCTCTATCACTTCAACCCATCCCTGGGTCTCATTTATAAACTCCTGGGTATGAATGGATACAAGGAGTCCTTATTAATTTCAATCCATTTAGTCATTAGATCGCTAGCTCTGCCTATTGGGTCCCTGGTCCTTGCCTAATTAATTTATCAGGCTAGATCCTATAATATGGATCTACTATTCAATATTTAAATTCTATAAATGGTCCTATGATCCTAATTTTAAAGTCTCATTAAGTCCGCGTGTCCCAGTTCCCAGGACACCCATGCATCCTAGTTGAACTGCGACTGCCTCACGTGCTTATGCGCCTAAAGGCCATGCCAGGGACCACGTTTTGTATGTGTACATGCATGCTCAAGTGATGCGCTATGGTGCGCATCCTGGATGGCACCTCACAGATGCACCTTTGGTGTAGCATTGCGTGTCTCAACTCCCAGGGCACCCCGTGCATCCTGGTCGAGCCAGGACCCGTGCCCTATATCACGCGTGCACCCGAAGGCTGCACCAGGGATAGTGTTCGAACATGCACATGCATGCCCAAGCGACGCGCTATGATGCGTGTCCTGGATGACATGGTGCAAACACACCTTAGCGTAGGCAAAATGTGCCTTGGCTCCCGGGCCGCCCATGCATCTCGGTCAAACCAGGGCTGTGCTTGGGACGCACCGAGGCCACGCCCATACATAGTTGCGTGCCCCCATGCTCAGTGGCGTGCCTGGGATCCGTCCACGGCCTCAATCGGGTGTGCATATCGCACAACGTCCAGGATCGTCTCCTTCGTTGGTCTGGTCTGGGTTCTGCAATTTTTGGCCAGAAAACACTAGGTCCGGCCTAGTTTTGACCTGGGGAAGTGGAAGGGAAGAGGAGGAAGGGAAAAATGGCTATCTAGGTCGCTAGAGATCGTGCTCCTCTCACTTGCCTGAACCCTTATGTTGCCGGAATTCTTGAAGCAGAAAAACCCCAACGTCAAAATAGGAAAAGAGAAGGGGAATGGGAGAACGGCTAGCCCGACTAGGGCCTGGCCGTTGCCGGAATTTGCAGAGAGATGGGTTTCCAATTTTTGCCGAAAACCCTAGTCCCAAAAAGGCCAGAAATCATGTTTTCATGAGGGTGGGAGATGGGGCTTTTATAGAGGGGAGAAGGCAGTGCCCCTCAATGGCGGTGCCGCCATTTCCCCTAGTGTGTTCTAGAGAAATCAGGATTAAGGGTTTTTTGGAGAAGTCTGGAGGTGGAAGACGACAGGGGGTGCCGTTATCAAAGCGGCCCCCTGTGTTTTTTGTCTTTTTCGTTTTTCTGTTTAAATTCCAAAAATACCCCTAATCTTTAAACGACCGTAACTTCTTCATACGAACTCCATTTTCGGCGTTCTTTGAGGCGTTGGAGTCCATTTTTTGAGTAGAATCTAATGGTACCAAGTTTCCTCACAAATTCCTTCAGTTAATATTTTAAATAAAATCAAACATTCAACACAGTCCATTTCCCATAGAATGTCCAATTTTTGTTAAAAATAGCATAAATTGCTCGGGCATTACAGAATCATTTGGATTTTGTAGAGATTTTCTTATCCACTATTAATTTCCTCCTTGTTTCTCTCCTAGACCACCATTTTTATCTCTGTCCAATGGGATTTAAGTGAAAATAAATACATTTTTGCTAGGTGGATCACTTTTGTAGCTCCTTGAAAAAATGGTGGGCAGCCCATCGAGAAAATCTCCATGAATGTCGTGCTATTCTGGATTTCCTTGTAGTCTCATTTCTCATATATATTTTTTTTATTGAGTGAGCTCTCATTGGGTGCTTTTGGATAGCCATAATCAAGGGTAGATGATGGCCATTCTTCCTTTAAAACTCTAGATCAACCCTAGTCATAGATTTCCTGTAAACTCTTCCTTTCTTCTACACATTTTTCTCCTTATTATTTCTTCCTTATTTTTCTCATGCACAACATGTATAATGACATGTAACTCACCACCATGCATGGAGAAAATGTGTAGTCCATTCGGTGGTCCCCTCTTTGGGGTAAAGTGGAAGAACCAATTACACTACTCTTTCAACCAAAGCCCACTATCTGAGTAGTTCACTTCAAAATGCCAAATGCACTTGTACTTCATTATATGTGACTTGAGATTCTCCTAGAAGCTTTCAAAGGTGGTGGATAGCTTGCATGCATGCATGGGATGTTTGTTGCCTTATCTTTCCATAAAAGCACCCCTATTAGTTGGATAAGGTTTGAGGTGATTCATGGGGTTTCTAATAGTGATTAAGATGATAACAACACCAATATTATGCTTTGACCTTCCAGATTTTGCATTTGGCATGTGGGCCCATGATGTTATTTGGATAGTGGACTTGCACTTTTTAGGATTTTGAGTGGTAAAATACGTGCATTTCTTAATTGTACCCTAATGTTCAAAATTAGAAATAAACCCAAATTAGTGATATTTATGATATGTTTAGGGTTAGAAATTGCTAATTATAGGGGTATTGCATGTCTTACTTCTAAATATATCAAATTGTGTGCATGTTTTAAAATTACTCATTAGCACAAGAATTAATGTAGTAATTTGCATATGAGAGAGCTCAATCCCATGAGGAATATTATAGATTTGGATATTAATTTCATTTTATTTAAATTACTTAGCCTAGCCAAAGAGAGATGGGTTTTGAATAAACTAGGGATTTAGACAACATGGAATGAGAAATAGGCATAATCTTAGAACTTTCTAAAAATAAAGACTTTCAATGGAATTTGAAACTTTCCTAACTAACATACCTTCAATAAAAGAAACTAATGCAAAACAACAATGGATGAATCTAGGCTTTACTTAAGGAAACTTTGCTAAACTAACACTTACATAATCCTAAAGCTTTCTAAAAATAAAACATTCTGAAACTAAATTAATAAACATTCTAAAACTAAACTAAGATGCAAATTATTAAACTAGTAATGCTAAACTATCATAAAACAAGGGAAAAATAAATCACATAAAGGAAAATCATCCAATCACCATGTGCATGACCCTTGGAGTTGTGCACATGGTGCATGGAGTAAGAAAATGAATGGAATGCATGAAATAAAAGCTTGACCACATGGGATATAAACTGAACAGTAACTAAATTATCTAAATTTCTAAGTGGGTTCCTAAGAAATCAACCAAATAAGGTGTATGGACTACTAGAAATCATGCATGAATCATGAAAGGTAAAATTCTAGAAAAATGGTGTTCGTGCAACTTAAATCAAACAAGGCATGGATGAAGACATGATGCATGTGATTCATGAAAGATAACATTCAAGATTGCAAGTATGTTAATTCTAGAATCAAACAGCAAGAATGGTCATTTAAAAAGTATATTTAGTGAATAGGAAAATTACACTCAAAGATGGTGCACATATACATGGAGAACAAAGCTGAAAATTGACTACTATTCTAATGACTAGAAATTGATTAAAAAAAAAGGATAACCACTCTCCCACAATCTCAAACTAGTATCAAATAACATGTATGTGAAACCCAAAAGAGAAAGTAAGAAAGCAAGAGCATGAAGATGGAAAAGAAAGCAATAAGAACTAGTCCTAAATCTAGGTGAAAACAAGGAAATTATAAATGGGAAACAAAGAGATCTCAAAGCCATTATCCTCTAGGATGTCACTACCAATGAAAAATAGCTTTGATCTTGAGGAATTAAGCATGAAATGTAATAGATGTGGAAGCAATGTAAGAGGAAACAAAGAGAAACTATGTGTGTGGAAGCAAGGCAAATAGATAAAGAAGGGAAGCAATGAAGTAAAGAAAACAAGAAAATTAATAACCTGGACTTTATGTTCAAAACTGAAAGAACAAAGTAATGAGAAGGAGCAAAAGATAAGAAAAGGCAGCTAAGAAGTAATGAGAAGGTGTAAAAGTACCTCCAAGTTGATAGGTTTGATTTGAAGGAGTTAGAAGCAACACCTTTACTTGTATTGGACGTGGAATTCCATAGGATTATATAGAATTTTTTCTTTTCCATTTGATAGGATTCTATCCTAGAAGAAAAAGAACAATTAGAACCAAAACTCTCGGTAGGAAAGTTAAGTCATTGAATGGAGAAAAAAGATTAGGGAGTGAGGTGAGGTGGACTTTCTAAATATGAGCAAAGGGAAGGGGGAGGCATCACCTTTCAAGAGATTAGGCGTGGAATCCCATTCTTAAGGTATGAATCATGTTGTGATGAAAAGAAAGTGGAAAAAGATAGGAAAGATTGAGGAAAGATATAGCAAGATGAAATAGTTGAGTGAGGAAAGGAATTAGAAGATGGAGTTGATGGAGTGGATGGATTTAGAAAGGGGGAGACCTTACTTTTCAAGGAAAGTGGTGTGGAACTCCTTCCATCCTAAGTATGTGATATGGTGGGTAGGGAAAAGAGAGAAGAGAGGGGGGGAAAGAGAGGCAAAGGTAAGGAAATTTGACTTGGTTTCTCTCTTGATTTGTCCACCTATGCATGCACATCTTACCATGTTGATTATCGCCCAAATTCATTTCTAATTATCCCTTGAAATTCACTATTTAGCATAAGGACAATTGCTTCTAAATGTGCTCCAATCGTGTGACTCCACATGGCTTGGTGGCTCACTTCAATGGCTTAATGTTTGATGACTTGAGTGGCTAAGTCCCTTGCCTTCATGGTTTGAATGGCTTGGCTTACTTAGGTTTCCTTGACAGACAAGGAAACTTCATGCGTGACTCCAATTCTCATACAATAGCAATGGAATTTTATGCTTTTTACATTGGCCATTTTAGTCACCTTTTGCTATTTTCATTACCTTATTACTAGCCTTAAGATGATCTTAAACTTTGATTTAGCTTTGGAATATTGAAATGTAGGTCCTTGCTCTCCCTTTTGACCTTGGTCTTCAAATCTTATCTTTCTTGATCTCCGCCATTTGATCATCTTCTCAATACCTACAAAAGGCAAAAAACCTAATTAAATACTAGAAAATTATGACAATTTACATGCTTACTATGGATTAGATCCTGACCCTATAAAACATAAAAATTTTGGACTATTAAGTCAGAAATGCATGTGTTATAAAATTTCAAAAAAAACCTAGAATAATGCCTACAATTTATAACACATGGATTACTAATTGGATATTTTTTATACAAAATTGAGAACTTATCACACCCCAAACAAGCATTTTCCTAGACCCAAGTAAGACATGCAAAAAATCATGAAAACAAAATGGTTATTGTTTTTGTAAGTACTCATGATTGCATTTAGCATATGCAATAAGCCCTTGAACTCATACGTTAACCTAGTGGACAAGTCAAGCCTCATGATGGTTTGTAATGAATACACTCACAAAATTCCATTAGACTAAGTCCTTAATTTTATCTCAGTGAATTCTTGTCTATTAGCACCCTACTAGCTTAAACAACTTAATAGAGATGAATGAAAAATTCAACAAGTTATCCACATACCAAAGCCATTTTATTACAGTTGTATCTTAGAGTATAGTGTGCGTATAGATATATATGTTAGGACTTCTAAACTGATATGCTTATACCTTGTTGGAATGATGTTTGACCTCAATTTCTAATTGGTATACACTTAGTAGCCCATGTGTTATAAAATATAGCATTATTGTAGGGTATTTCCATAATTTTGTAACACATGCATTTTTGACCTAACAACTCAAAAGTTTGTTATTTTTTACATTCAGAAGCTAATCTAGAGTAAATGCTTGAATAATCATAAGTTTTTAGGATTTAATTAGACTTCTTTATCTTTTGTAGGAATTAAGAGTGTATTCAACAGCCAAGATTGATCACAATAAGAATTTCAGCCATGCATGAGGTTCTTAGTCTAAATAGGAAACTTAAGCAAGCCATGTCCTAAATATCATTAATATAAAGCTCAATCAAGGATCAAAATCATCTTAAGGCAAGAAAAGGATGATATTGGAAGTGCTAAAGGTGCTTAAAATGGGGTTGTGCATGAGCCTTGCATTTCCACCACCTTTGCATGGGAGCCATTCAAGCCACCTTAGCCATATAAGCCATGAGAGAAGGTGATAGGCTAAGAAAGTCAAGCCAAATAAGCCCTCAAAGAAAGCCATTGAATCCACTTAAGACAATGCTACATGGAGTGATACTATTGGAGAAGAATTTCATTCAATTATCCTAGGCTAAAAAGTAGATTTTTAAGAGGGTAATTAGAGGATATTTGGGTGAAAATCAAATTAGGTAAGCATGCATGTGGACAAATAGGAAGAACTCATTATATTCTCCTTTTTGCCATGTTTCCCACCTTTTTCTATCTCTCCACCTTCCCATGCTCCATCCCACAATTTTCACTTAGGGGGAGATACACCTTCCTAAGAAGATGGTGCCTACCACCTTCCTAATATCATCCCACCTTCCTAAAGTCCCCACTTAGCCAACCAACCACCTCACCTTTCCACCTCTTCCTCCTTATCACTTTCTCTCTCCTTCCACTCACTTCCCACTCCCTACAAAGGTTTCCACATGAAATACCTCAAAGAAAGGAGTTTCATGTCTAACTTCTAGAAAGTAGGAGGTCACCTCCCTCTCTTTCTTATCTCATCCACCATCTTCAATTTATTTCTTCCCCTCTTTCTTTTCTCCTATATTTTTATTTCTTATTTTTTTCTGTTCCAAATCAACTCTTTATGTTTACCATGAATTTCTCAAAGTGGAAGATGCTCGACCCTAAAAAGCAGGTTCCTTCCACCTTCTCCCCCTCTTAGGTGTCCTCTTAGTTGTCCTAGGTTACTAAGTCAATCCCTCCAAGCCACCTAATCTCTTTCTAATTCCACCTAGTTCCTTACCTCTTTCCTCATCCATCTTACCTAACACATCAACCCCTCATTAGGGTTTCCCATGCATAGGAGAGAGGTGGAGATGCCTCACCTTAAAATGTAGGCACATTCCTCCTTTAAGTGGTCTTAATGCTTCCAGTTTGTTTCTGCTAGATCTATTCCTAATATTACCTCCTAATCTCCGTATCATCTCCACCCTAGGTTCACATATTACTAAGATTAGGAACGTCTTAACCCATAAAACTCTAGGTGGAACTTCAAGGGAAGAATCTTTTGGAGAATGGGAGAATGCCCCCTCCTATAAAGGAGGCATCCCCACCCTTCCCTCCTTCCCAAGTTCTCCAACATGGTGCACCTTGAAGTAGCACCCTTTCAGCCCTTCCATGCCTATTCTCTTTGGGTTTTGAACTCTCTTTGAAGTCCTTAAGTTAGGGTTAGTTCTTCTTCTTAGTTCCTTGCTTTGCTTGATTTGTTTTATTGCTTGTTTTGTTCCTTGAATTCATGCCTTAATTTCTTTGATTTATTGCCTAGTTTCCTTTGATTCTTGCACTTTGTTTTACACCTAGCATCCTTAAATGTGAGGACTATAACTCTTTTATAGTGAAAACTAAGAGAGTCTAGTTCTTTAATCAAGTTCCTTGCCCATATTTTCCTTACATGCCATCTATTGCATTCTTTTCCATTCATTTCCTCTTGTTTTCCTTATATCTCTTTTAGGAATCATGCATGATTAACTTTGATTGCTGGTTGAATGATTGAAGACATTGTTTTGTATTTATTTTTGAATCATTGTCTAGTGCGCATACTTCATGGAGAGTTTCATTCTAGAAATAGTTGCATTTAAATTCCAATTGAGGCATTCAACTTGAACCATGCATACCTCCCATGGGTCAATGGCATGGTCTTGATGTTGAGGCCTTAGAACATTGATTCTTTAAGCTTATGTTTCCATGCATTAGATGATTAATTTCATGCATTCCATATTATATTAAGTTGCATCCTAGCTTATACATACCTTCATGTTCCATTCATGCACTTTAGTTTACTTTGTTTCATGCACTTTCCATGTTTAAATCATGCATACCATACCATGTTAGGTTTAATTGCTTTCACTTTAGGTATCAGTTGATCATTGTCTATGTTAATTTGCATGTTAGAGTAGCTTTAGTAAGTTTCCATGTTTAGGTTTAGAAAGTTTCAAATTTCATGCATTTGTGGTTTCCATGTTAGTGTAAAGCCTTTGTCTAAGTTAAATCCAATTCTTTTTGCTAGGCTAAATAGTTTAAATGAGATCCACCCAACATACAAAACCATGAGATTTGTCATGGGATGGACCCCTCTTGCATGCAATACTAACAATGATTCATGCACTTGCGAGTAAATTTTAAAGCTACACCAATGAATGCAATTACCAAGACTAACAGGAGTAGTTTACTGATTCCTTCCAATTTATATCCGCTTTAAGGCTATCTTCTAGCTTATGATTAAAAGGTCTTTAGATAGGACAAAACAAAGACTTGGGATAGGTTCTAAAAGGAAGGGCATAAAGATTCAAAGTTTCAAAACTAAGTAGAGGACTTCAATAATTGTTATTTGGACAACTTCACTTTTGAGTGCTAAAGTGAATATCTTTTCTACTTTTCCTTTCTCTCTTCACAACTTTTCTTTTTTTGATAATTATTTTCTGACTTTTCTTTATATATATATATATATATTTTCTTTGAGGGAAAGGCTTTTGTATGTCAATACTTTCATATTTTTATCTTCTTCGTTTTTTTTCCTTTTTCAACTTTTGCTACCACTTTATTCATTTTTTGAAATATAGGTAATGGATATTTAACTAGGTTTCTTGGTTAAACTAAATAGGGTTTTAAAAATGAAAAGGCTTACTAAGAGGTTCAAAGGGTCTAACTAGTGGTATAATTGAGTTAGGGCATCGTTGAGGATGTTGCTAGCATAATATATCACATGGGGCAGTTTGTCAATAGGTTTCCCCAATACAACTTTGATTGCACAGTTTGAAGAATCACACATTACTTCAATGGCACACTCCAATTTGGTAGTTAAATAATTGGTGCATAAGTTAATTAAGCCATTAGGTGCTTAAATTCTTTCATTCAATAATCACCAAAGTTAAAACTTGTCTCCTTAGTAAGTAAATTACATAGGGCTTAACAATTTTACTAAAGTCCTTGATGATTTGTTTATAGAAACCAGCATGGCCCAAAAAATGGTCAGATTTCTTTCACCGTCCCTAGAGGAGGAAGTTAGAGATTAAATCCACTCTACCTTTATCTACTCATATGTCATTTTGTGATGCACCCAAAACAATCACATTTTCAACCATGAAATGACATTTCTCCTAGTTTAACACTAAATTCTTTTCCTAACACCTAGCAAGGACAAGTTTTAAATGGTGTAGGCATTCATCAAATGTAGAACCAAACTTTAAGAAATAATCCATAACACTTTCAAGAACCTCTCCACCATATCGAAAAGTATACTCAACATAAACCTTTGAAAAGTAGTTGGAGCATGACAAAGTCTGCAAGGATTATGACAGTATGTGCAAGGTCCCAAAAAGGTAGGTGAAGGTATTCTTCTCTTAGTCCTCAAGTGCTATGGGGATTTGGTTATAGCTAGAGTAACCATCAAGAAAGGATGTGAAAAATGGTCTTTTCTCCTGACTGAGTTCAATTTTTGGTAATTTATACAAAATCTCTACTTGGCAGTCATGCGAGTGGAGACTAACTCATTATTCTCATTTTGGATTACCATCACTCTAGAATTCTTAGGGACAACTTGAACTAGGTTGACCCAAGTTATATCAAATATAGGGTAGATAACACCAACATCTATAAGTTTTAACACTTCATCTCTCACTACATCTTTCTTATTAGGATTTATTCTCCTTTGTGCTTCCCTAGATGGTTTAGCATTTTCTTCTAGGTGATTTCTATGCATACGCATGCAAGGATAATCGCTATAATGTTTGCTATGGTCCACCCTAAGGGTATCTTAAGAACCTTACCTTCCTATTCTTTATCTACATCTAATGCTATGATTATAAGCAAGGATTCATCAGGTCCTAAGTAAGAATATTTTAGATTTTTTGGAAGTGGCTTAAGGACCAAGGTAGGTGGTTTTTCTATTGATAATAGTGGGATAGAATTGGAAGGAGGAAGAGGTTCCACTAGAGGTCCCCATTTGGAGAAATCCAGTATAGGTGTAGCATCCAAAAGACTATTTACCACATTAATGGACTTGTTTGTATCAAAATCACCAAAAAAAGGTGCTAGACATACCTCAAATGGGTATAGGATAGACGATGGTGTATTAGCATCTTGAATTAGACCTTCAATAAAACTTACTACATAGGAATCATCTAGGTCTAAATGTTGATGCTTGGCATTAAGAACATTGAGCTTGACTTTCATATTGCTAAAAGATAACTTCATCATACCATTTACACAATTGATGATGGTGTTGGATGTTACCAAAAAAGGACATTCAAGAATTATCCAAACTTGACTATCGAGATCCAACACAGGCTGAGTATTCTGGATAATAAAATGTATAGGAAAGTAAAATCAGTCCATCCATATTAGAACATTCTCAACCATACCACATGGAATCTTCACT
The DNA here is from genome assembly GCA_035236585.1 of Warburgia ugandensis. Classification (NCBI taxonomy): domain Eukaryota; kingdom Viridiplantae; phylum Streptophyta; class Magnoliopsida; order Canellales; family Canellaceae; genus Warburgia; species Warburgia ugandensis. The sequence goes on along the minus strand of CP141132.1, from coordinate 27,500,047 downwards.
GATCTACCTGCTAACTACAAAGTGATATTGGTTGGCTTAAGATTACTGAGCCCTAGTTGCTCATAAACAGAATGTGACAAAAAAATTTCACTAGCCCCTAAATCTAATAGTGCCATATCAATGACATGATCTCTAAGAACACAATATATAGTAGGACAACTTGGAATTCTGAACTTTGGAGGGGCCTAATGTTAGATCAACAAGCTCATCTTCTCGGCAAGGAAGGCTTTCTTTTGCACATTGAGATTGCGGTTTTGTATGCAGAGCTCTTTAAGAAATTTGGCATAGAAAGAATGCACTTGATATCATTAAGTAATGGGATATTTATTTGAATATGCTTAAACATATCCATTATCTTATTGAAATTAGTTCCTTTCTTAGCATTATTTAACAATTGAGGGAATGGGGCTTTAGGCACATAAGGTGCCTCCACTATAAGCTTAGATGGCATGCGAATTCTTATCTTTTCTCTTTCTCATGTGTTTTAGGTGGTTCATTCTCCTTTAAGTTTACCATAGTTTGCCCTACTTTGTTATAAAGTTGACAACCAATCCTAAGGTTAATTATGAACTTTGCTTGCTCAAGTGGTCTACTTGAACTGGACACTATTTTAAACTAGCCCTTAGGGTTGTAAATTGGTTGACTAGGAAACTATACCTTTCCTCTATCATTCAATGTAGCAAACAATTGGCTCATTTCATTTTTAATTTTACAATAGCTTGGGAATTTATAGTTGATCTCTGTCAATACCTTGGGAATCTAATTGCCTTATGCTCAACTCTAGCTTGTGAGTCTGCCATGGGGTTAGGAATTTGATTTCTTACTCCTTGCCTATAGGTTCATTCAATCTTAGGATCTAATGATAGTAACTCAGTGTTTTGAGATCGATGAGCTCACTTGCACTATAATGAAAAACCTACATAAATGACACAACCTAACTCTATATGATGCATAATAAATCTAATGGTTCACTATTGACCTATTTTGATAATCTTTGTTAATCTATAGAGTAGTAGCTTTTAGAGCTAGATCTAAATATCTCCTCCTTTTATCTAGGCTCAACTATTGCTTACCAATTAAATCCTGCTTAATGTGGTTATTACATTATCTTCCATCCACCATAAATCAATAAACGTGCAATACAATATAAGGAAAGGGAAAGTAATGCCGACCTATATGCTATCTAACAAAGGGTCTACACCTTAATAGAGAAGACACTAGCTGAGCTCAGGCTAACCTTTGTTAAATTGGAGCAATATAATGCAACAACCCCAAATAAGATACAACAAGTATAATGAATAACCCTAGGCTATATGAATTACACTATCATATAAAATGCAAATTACACTAAATGCAACTACACTAAGAAAATATAAGAGAGAGAGAGAGAGAGAGAGAGAGAGAGAGAGAGAGAGAGAGAGAGAGAAACTTATTGTAAGGTTTCTGATGAAGATTAAGTATGGGTCACTAGACCCCTACTTGGCCTACCTTATTACAACACATTTAAAATAAATTAAATACTTGCAAATTACAATGAGGTTGCAGTACAAATTTCCTCAAATAAATAGAAAATCTTAATCTAGAAAAATAAGGAAATCCTAATTAAAATTGATGAAGCTTTGGCCTACAGGATCGTTGCCACTCCTTTTTCCAAATTCCCCTAGCACAAAACAAAGAAAGATAGGCTAATTTGTGAGGAATTAGCATAATATGCAAGAATCACACAATAACCTTAAACTAATGCAACTTAAAAATACAACAAGAGATAAACAATTGAAAGCGATGTTCCAACCACAAATCTATTGCAATTCTTCGACAATGGTGCCAAAAGCTTGGTGTATGTTTTAAAATTACTAACAAGCACACAAATCAATGTAGTAATTTGTACAAGATAGAGGTTTATCCCACTAGGAATCTTGTAGATTTAGATATTGATTAGATTTTACTTAGATTACTTAGCCTAGACAAAGAGAGATGGATTTTGATTAAACTAGGTATTTAAACAACATGGAATGAGAAACATGGATAAAATTAGAAACATGAAGTAAAGGAAACTTTGTAAAAGTAAAGATTTTCAATGAAATTAGAAACATTCCTAACTAACATGCATTCAATAAAAGAAACTAATGCAAAACTAGAATGAATAAATCTAGAAAAATTTGCCTAAGGAAATTTGCTTAAATGAAACTTTCCTAAACTCAATCTTTCCTAGTCCTAAAACTTTCTAAGCCTAAATTAAGAGACTTTCTAAAAGTAAACGAAGATAAAAATAGATAAATAAGTAATGCTAAACTACCATTAGAAAAGGGAACAATTAACCACTTAAAGGAAAATCATACAATCACCAAGCGCATGACCAGTGATGACCCAGGTTTTTGTAACATGATTTGTAAAGTATTTTGAAAGGCAGGGCCCTTAAGAGTGTAAAATTTTTTCACAAAACAAAGCAACGAAAATTCTTTTCTTTAGAACTTGTTTTGAAAACCCAAGTCACCACTTCATACATAAATTAAGTTCAATTTGTGTACAAAATAGAATTCCATTGAAGAAATATACTTTTATTAAATTCCAGGATCCATCCAGTGATTCACAGTATAGCCAAATCTAGTACAATACTTGTCCAAATTACATAATCCAAAACTCAAGCTCACCATACAATAAAACTCTCAACAAAGAAAAATACATGTCTTCAAGGGTACACCTTGAAGATTATTCTCTTCAAGTCTTCCATTGTCTTCAGCTCCTAACTCGCCTTCCCTGTATCTGAGATATTGCAACATTTACAATATCTCAGCAAGCAATGCTTGGTAGGGGATTCAAAAAGCATAATAATTGACAAGGTAATTCCAATACTTCATAATCTCATTATCCTTAAACATACTTTTTACTTTGTAAGTTATGTATATCTATATACATACATACCCTTCATGGGTAAACCAGTTAAATTTGTGAAAGTAGTCAAATATCATTCCCAACTAAGATGATCAATTCTCTTCATTTTGAGAATTTAGTATTATAGCTAATCTTATACTAGGAATTTCCCTTCTTGGGAAATATTGGCAATATACAATTACCTAGCATTTCATTATACTACAATATAAGGCATTTCACTATGCCTATTCTCATATGCATCATAGTGCAAAATAATCAGAAAGGTTGCTATGCTGCAGTCTGATCCGTACTAGCGCGTTCGGATAACTGCCCTGTTCACCACTGTTACCACGGTGGAAAATATTATGTCACTACCCGTATGGGGGGGGAAGACTTTCACGGTGGTGGCCTTTCCATAATTGCCACCACCCGACTTTTAGCCTCTCTTTGGGCAAGGTATCATCATATCATCAAATTTTAAGGAGCGGGTGGCCAAACCCTCACAACTCCTCTAGAAATAGCATTCCCCTAGGCTTATGCCTATTAAAACAAACTCATAAGCCTCCAAGCTTGTATGTAAAATAGATTTCATATATATCAGACCATATGTCTATTTACTTAGGGCTGAAATATTTTCTAGTTCCTTATTCACTTATAGTTTAGTCCTTAACCATCTGATATGTGTTTGGTTGGATCATAAGCTTTTCAAGAGATTTAATACAAGTATTAACATTACTCTTGTCAACATAAGATCATGAGTACAATCATGTATATCTCATGTAAATGCATTCATCAAATCCTCCAACCTTTAAGGATTGATCTATTTTCCCCAATCTTCCATGATCCTGATTGATGTATGTAATCTGTACATCCATACATATTGTCAATATATAAATTTTGAACAATCCTATTGATCACTAGATCTAATGTTTAGAATGATCTTTAGATCATTCATATCTAAGTATTTTTCTATCTCTAAGTCTTTGTGTGTCCATCTCCTTGATCTTGATCTTGATCTTTCATAGATCAATTGATTTACAATCTACACATGTTGATAAAGATCAGGGTCCCAGATCTTATATCAGCTAGTTCTTCTTTGATCTAAGTTCAGTTATTGGATCATCCGTAAGGAGGATGATCTTGGTTTTCTTCCTTGAATCATCTTTGATCCGGGGTTTGGATTATCTAATCTAATGAACTATAACAAGCATACTAATAAACATGCATACTAAGTACAATATAGTATTCTTATTCTTATTATTCTTGATCATCCAAGATCTAATAGATCTTGTTTCATCATCCTTATCTTACTTACTGTTTTTATTAGGGTTAAGTAATTTACTAACCTTTTATGCTCTTATTATTATTATTCAACCAGTTAATGTGCTGGTTGAAGGTAACTTATTCAAGCCTAAATCTAGACTGCTCCTCTTATTTTCAATTGGCTAAGGCTTACTAGTTGAATGGGTGAACACAAAGTGGTTACTTCAATCCTCATGTAAGGAGGCGTTTAGACCTCACAAACGTCAACGGAAGGTAGGGGAAGAGCGGGGCTCTATTAGATAACCCCCTTAACCACTATGTTCATCATTCACTAAAATGACCATTGCTCAATCTTTCATAAGGTTCCTATAAGTCCTATAAGCATGTTTACCCTAAGTACTCTTTCTAATGGATTTTAATTAAGTCCATGAATATTTATAATGTCATTCATGGGGTTTATTATTCTTCTCCTAGTTTGGGCCAAGGATTTGATAATCCTTATATTGTCATACTAACTATAGCCCTTACTAATTAAGCCCAAAGTACTCTATTCTTATTTGTGTCATGAAACTCTACTTTCTCATTAGATTACATTTTTTATGTTTTATGCTCTTTATCTCATAACAAGTAGATCTACTAATAACATTTAACCATAAATGAATTATAAATTCAAAGCATAAAACTACTTAATTTAACACTTAATGATAATGAGGCAAGGTACTTAAAATTACTCTAACATGATTTCCAACTAATATACCTTAATAACTCAATTTAAACTAACATGGACTTAAGGTATACTCTCATACTATAGTATAAACTTATATGAAATTCTAGCATTGTCCTAAGTTAGAATGACATGAAATCATACTAAAGTACCCCTAAGATAATTAAATTTAGCACCTTATGATAACAATGAAATCACATATCATGCTAAAGTCTAAATGTTATACTAGCATGCATTATAACATAATCATATTTAAAATGCTATTATATAAAATGAAACTAATTACATTAACATTTTTAGAAACCTTTACTTATGATCCAACCATTTGCGCTTAGATCTTTTCCTTTGATTAAGGGTATTAGTTATATTTAGAAGATTTTCTTTATTAAGGTCCAAAGATCATATTGATCCATTTTTGTCATAATCCATCCATGATTTCTTAGATTTCATTATATCAACATTCATTTTATCCATCCCAAGGATCTGATCACACTTGATCGCATTGATCAAGTGGGTCCCTTTGTATTTTTAGGGTTTTTCTACCATAATGGGTAGATCCCTTAATATATCTCAGATATGTCCAAATAAACCATAGATATCACTTTATTTCAATATTATATCATTATTAAAACCTATTTCCAAGATCTGATCATCTCAGATCTTAAAGATCTAGGTAATGAAAACTTGTTTCTTTAATACAGAAAGTTTTATTACATAATTTTTAGATTTTATCATTTCATCAAAAAATAGAGGTTTCAAGCTTTCTATAGCTTCTTTCCAATCTCAATTTGGAGTTCAGATGACTCCAGAATATGATCTGGAAGTTCACAGTCCTTCCTAGGGCTTGGATTTGATCTGGGCCCAAGGAACGGATGGCCCAGATTAGTCGGGCGGAACGTGCTCGGTTTGTCGGGCACGCCCGCTGTAATGAGGAAGCGCCATCACGGGGCATCCACGAACGGGGACGGGACGAGCGGGACGCTCGTCGTCCGCGCGCCCGTAAACGGGATGCTCATCGGGCGCGTCCGCTCGTCGGTTTGACGGATGTGCCGTCGTCTTGCTTGGGCCGACGTCCCACTCGCAGTGTTTGTGGAACATTTTCCCATGCACCGTTTCCAACGCTGCGTCACGTGTGTGTCTTGGGTGCTATTAGATCCTCAGATTGGAGAGTCCATTCTGGACCGTCCAATCAATCCTCTCTCAAATGAGGGCCCAAAACGTCTCCGATCATTGTGAAAATTCTACCCTAGGGGTTTTGGACCCTTCTGGATCTATTGGTATAGTCAAAATTTTCAACTAAGTACTCTATAATCCTAAATTAAGGGTTCTATTATTTCTTTATTTTTACCTTTTTTATCATCAAAATAAATTACAGTAAACTAAAAATTACATAAATTAGTATTAAACATCTATAGAAAGTATTTCCACCTACCTGATTGGAGAAAAAACCTTGGCTATATGCCCAATTTAAAAAGAATACCTTGTTGATGAAGATATGGCCTAAGATCCACCTTTCTTGCAAATTCCCATTATTTGAACCGTTGGATCTTGAAATTGCTTTGGGGGTTTTGTAGAACAGATATGGTGGGAAGTTTTGGATGGTGAAGTTGATGAAATTAGATCTGGAACAGAGTGCCTAATTGATTTTAAGTTTTTTGTTCCAATCTAAAAAAGAAAAAGAAATTGAAAAGAGAGATATCTCTTAGAAATTTTGAGTTTTTGGGGAGGGATCTAGGGTCTAATTTTTCAGGGAGAGTGAAGAAAATTTTGTGGGAATTTTATGAGCATTTTTGGAGGGTTTTTGGGGTTGTATTTATAGGCATTTTGGTCGTTTTTTTTTCATGATTATAATATTTAATTTTTTATTATTAAATGCCATGAAAGTCTCCCATGCTCCATTTTTTCTTCCGCATGCTCCATTTTTCTTTTCCAAGACAAGATGGTGTTTGTTGACCCATGACTTCATGTGGGCTACTCATAAGATTCGTTTTTGGGTCCCTTGTGGGCCCCACATGGTGTAAAAAGATCGTTTTGCCATTTATGTATAAAAATTTGGGTTTTATTCCCATGATCTTGGATTTGAGTGTACTTAGTGGCGTTGGATTTGTATCTCTCAGTACATTCTAAATTTTGATGTCTCATATTTTGATTTTTGGGTAAAATTACTATTTTACCCTTTTGTCCAAGAAATGAAGAAACTTAAGGATTTTTCATCTGAATTTGGAATTTGTCGGTCTTATAGTTATTTTGAAGGGTTTGCTAAGTTTAATTTTAATTTTACATGTCTTATTATTTGATTATACTTTTATAAAAAGTATATTTTAAATAACCCTAATATTTCAGCCCGAAATATCTGAAACTCAAACTTTATTGATTTTCTCAATCAATTACAAAAATTGGGGTTATTACATGACCCATGCAGTTGTTCACATGGTGCATGGAGTAAGAAATGGATAGAATGCATGAACTAAAACTTGCTAACATGGGATCTAACTAAAACAGTAACCAAACTATGTAAAATGCTAAATGGGTTCCTTCCAGCCCATTTGTCTTCTTTTGCTTATTGTTTTGTGAAGTAATTGGGTGCTGCTACACACTTCTATCATTCATGCTTCTTCCTCAAGTGTTCAAACTAGGATTTTTGGAGTTTTGATTCATCTTTGAAGGTTGGTTAACCTTTGCTGGAATTTGATTCTCTTCATGTTAGTTTGCCTTGTTTTTCCTTTAGATTTCCTTGATTTTAAACTAAGATTCAAGATTGATTTTCCCTAGGAGTGACAGCCAAGCGAAGACATCTTGAATCTAGTTTTGTTCTTTCTTTTTCATTGCATCTTTATTCTCTTTTAGCCCTCTTGATTTTCCAGCATTGATTGCTTAACTTCCATTGGACTGTTGCCTTAGTTTTGCATAGGAATTTCCCTTGATTTCAAGCATACTTGTTCATGTGTGAATGTTGGAACAATTGAAGAAGAATTTGGCAAGTAATTGAGGAGTGATTAAGATTAAGTGAACATCATTGTAGTAGCATTTAATTTTCAGTTTTTGATTACATGTATGGAATGTTATGTTGATGACGTTTTGGATGTGATTCAATGAGGTTAGTTGGAATTTTCAATTCATGATTGTGTCCAGCAGTAAAGTAATTTTTTTCTTGAATGTTTGAATGCTTTATAAGTGATTAATTTCATTTTTTAGTTGTTATACTCATTAAATGTTTCAATTACCTTACTACTGCAATTTTTTTACATGAATGGTGTATGTTAATTTCCAGCACAATATAATCTTGTTCACTATACTTTTCTAAAGCCCAATTAGATTGTTAGATATCTTAGATAATATTAGAAATGGATTGCTTGATTAGGTTTCCAAAGTAGTTGATTAAATCCACTCTTATCTAGTGAATCATGCATACTATACCCTAGTTACATGTATGTTAATTGGGTAGTTTTCCTTTCATTGTTGTTAGTAATTGATTTCATTTATTTTTCTAGTTTGGTTGTAGTTAGATTTGATTATTTTTCATCTGAATTAGTTGGAAAGTAATCAAATTTGTCATACTTGTTAAAATAGTTGATTTGGTTGCTTACTTTTCCTGGTTTACATTTTAGGAAAGTTATTAAAGTACATTTTGGGAAAGCTTCACTTTAGCATAATTGTTAATTAGGAAGGTCATAAAATTAGAAGTTTTTAATTTTAGAAAGTGCATGTTTTAGGAAAGTTTCTCATTTAGCATGTTTAATGCTTTTGCTTAATTTCTCATTTCTTGTTTTATTTTCAATTTAATTCAAAAATCACTTGAATTTTAGATAGGTTAGATAGTTTAAAGTAGGGACCACTAGCATCGCATTAGTTCAACTCCTCATGGGATTGACCTCACTAGAGTGCTATATTGCAAATGATTTGCGTGCTTGTGTTTTAACTTATAAATCGCAACAAGTCTTTGGCACTGTTGATGGGCAGTTGCAATAAATTGGGTAGTGTTCCATACTTTAGATTATTTTCCTCTATTCTAGGTTTAGGATGCATTAGATTAGGGTTTTTGCATAATTTTGCATACTTTTTGCATTTGTTGCTATTTTCCTCATATTGACTATATTTCATTGATTTTGTTATAAAGAAATTGGCAAAGGAGTGGTGGCAATTTTATGGGCCACGGCTTCATCATCCTAGATTAGGTTTTATTGCTTTATTAGATTAGGATTTGAGTGAAACTTGTAGTGAGGCCCATTGTAAATTGTAATTTCTTTATTAACTGGGTTGTAATAATATAGGGCAAGTGTGGGGTATGATGGCCCACACACGATCATCACCGGATCCCTCATTATAAGTATCTCTCACTCAATTCTTAAGTTTTAGGTATGATTTGCATTTGGATGTTAGTATAATTCATATAGATTAGGACCATTCCTTGATAATTGTTGCATCTTTACTTAGGATTTTTTCTTTAGATGTTGCACCTATCTAACCTTGGTTGGATAGCATACAGGTTTCATTAGTCTATTTTTGTATTGCATTGCATATTTATAGCTTTATAATCGAATTAATGATAGTAAGGGTCCCATAGGATCCCTATAAAATAAGGAATGGATTTTATCACCAGTTCCTTCGCCAACCTAGGAATCAATTAATATCCTTGTATGCCACAATCGTAACCCTTGAATATTAATTTAAAATCAAATAGAAAGAGACCTATGGTATCAAGTTCATATGACTCTTTAAGAATGATGCGATCTCTTATCACTCTAGTGGCTTCTAAGCACTATGGTTATAGTGGGTGTCTTAAAATCTAAGTGATTTTTCCATGCCTTCTGTTGATGTTAGTTGAGGTCTAAATACCTATTAATACGAGAATTGTATTAACCACTTTTGAGTAGAACCTAACTAGTAAATAGTAGTCATATCTTGACAAAAGGAGGAGCTAACTAGATTTAGGTCTAAGAAGCTACCACCTATGTACTAAGCAAAGATAATCAAAACATTACTTGATTAGTGCTTATTAGGATTTGATTGTGTATCACGTAGAGTTAGGGTCAACATTTAGATTAGGGCATTTAGTGTAGGATAGTTTATGCAAGAGCGTCAATCTCAGAACCCAAAGCTAACACCTTTCAACCCAGAAATTCAATGCAAAATAAGATAAGCAAAAAGGAACCAAGTTCCTATCTCCATGGCTGCACCACAAGTAGAAATTGAGCATAAATCTATTAGAGATTTCTATGCACTACTACAACTCAATATCACATCTTGCATAGCTTTACCTCCTACAAACACAGACCACTTTGAGTTAAAGCCAGGAACCATACAATTGCATCCCACTTTTTATGATTGCGACCAAGAAGACCCCTACCTACATATTAAGGAGTTCCTCAATACTTGTGCCACATTTAATGTAATAATTCCAATTTTTGTAAATTGATTGAGAAAATCAATTTAGTTTGAATATTTAGAAAATTTGGGATGGAATATTAAGTTATTGAAAATTATCTTTTTATAGAGATTAAAACACTATTTTAAACTTAGAAATTATGAATGTACTCAAAAAACCTACCAAAATGACACTAAGTGCATTCAATTCTGAGTTAAAATGAAAATTCTCTAATTTTCTTCACTTTTATGAATCAAAGGGTAAAATGGTAATTTTACCTATAATCGAGATTTAAGACATCAATATTTAGAATGTACATGGAAATACAATTCCAGCGCCACTAAGGACACTCAATTCTGAGTTCATAGGAATAAACCCTATTTTTCTCCATTTTTGGAATTAAAAGGGCAAATCGATCTTTTCAGAACTATGTGGGGCCCACAAGGTGGGCCAATGGTCTGGATGACCACAATCATGAATCAAACCACTACCACCTACTAGTGGAGAAGGAGGTGGTAGTGGGAATCCAATGATAATTTAATAATAAAAAGAAATGAAACATAATTTTGACATGTAATCATGGAAAATTCAAAATTTCTTATAAATACTACATAAAAATTCCCAAAATTTTTCCTAAAAATCCCTCACAAGGTGCCCTAGACTCCCCTAGAATTTTAGCTAAAAAATCCTCCTCAATCTCTCCCTCTTTCTCTATTTCTCTCTCTTTCACTATGGGCGTGCCCCCAAATGCATCTGGGCAGGCGACCCTGTGTCTACATTGGGAGCATTTAGGAATGCATCATCCATGATGGACAAGGGTTTTTTCCTAGGAAACCCTAAATCAATTAGCCATCCAATTCCATCTGTTAGAATCAGATCTCTACCATTGGATCTAGTCAGACAAGGCTGCTCTACAAAAGACCTAAGTTTCCATGATGATCCACCCCCTGGATTGCCAAAAAACTCAAAACAAAGATAAACACAGTATTAGGTACCATCTCCAAAAGATTTTACAATTTAATCTAGCCAATCTAGCAAATGAAAAATGATCACGGATTGTTAGATCTCTTCAATACATGGAGATCTACAAAATCCCCGAGTTCACACTCCATCTCCGGCAATGATGATAGAGGAATCTATCTTTGTATACTTCACTAGTGACTAAGCTTTCTTTCATAAGTATTTTTCTCCCCCAGTGAATTTCCCTTCACCAGACTAGCAAACATAGGCCACCACTTCATCCCATTTCAATTTGGGCACCTCCCTTAGGTTATCCGTCCTCCAAGTGATCTCCTCGCCCATTGATCTGTCAAATACGATAGATCTGGCAATAGGGTTTAGATCCCCATCTTGGGTAGCTCAAATGAAACTTCTAAGCCATCGGATATATTTCATCTCCTAGGTCCCCAAGAGATGAAATCTTAGCCGTTGACTATCAAGGATGAAGGAGATCCAGCAATGGGTGATCTGATAGTCCAGAACTGGACTGTCTCACCCATAGCTGGTCACCACTCTTAGACCACCTATAATAGGTGGTCACAGGCACGGGCTGCTAGTTGTCCCCACATCTACTATGCCTAGATTAGATCAGAGCCATCCAATATTTGTACTAAAATCTTATTTCTTCAATTAGGAGCTCAATTTAGCTCTAATTTTAGATCTGAAAGTTGATATAGATTCCTTGTTACTTGTATAAGGTACTAAACTTAGAAAATTTATGTTTTGACGCATGTAAAATTCTATTAATAAAGAAAATTATTACTAATTCCTATGATCAGTGAAATTTGGAATGGTTAGACTTTATAATTTTGATCCACTGATGATCTTGTGGTTCAAGAACATGGAATCAATGGTTATAAGTGACTGATCTATGTCTAATCAAGAGAAATAACCTTAAAAGAAGAAAAACCATAAAATTGAGCATGGATCTTCATGATTTGATTAATCAAGCATGATTATACCTTTTAAAATAGCTTATATGATGATCTAAATGCATAATTTCAATAATTAAACAGTTGGATGTAATTTATTTTCCAGATCTTAAGATCTTGACCCTCAAAAGTAGTAAAATCCATAAAAGTGAATGATAATCTCCTTGATCAGTTTGATAAAGGATGACTGGATAGTGTGGATGTATTTGGATAATGATATAAAGTTACAATCATATGGATTGATGGGCTTGATAATGACAATTTGGGATAGATTAAGATTTATGCCCTTAAATTGGATGAAATGGCTTAAGATCTTCTTGATCGGTTGGATCAAGAAGGATTAGATCATTTCATGAGATGATGCATCAATGATCTAGTGATTACATCACATTAAGAAAATTTATTAGATCTAAAGGAAAATGAAAGATCAAGATCTAAACCCTAAATGGGATGAAAAATGAATAAAAATCAAATATGACTGTTGGATCGTAACGAGCAGTTATGGCATGTTAAATTTTCACTTGAATTATTGATATTGTAAATTTCTTCTATTGCTTAGTATATTTAATTGTTATATTTACTTATTTATTTATTTATGCACTAATGCTTTTGTTATGTAATTTACATTGAAAATGTAAGCAAATGAAAAATAGAGTTGAAGGACATTTACATGGAATGAATGACATGTACTTAATAATAGTAAGGGCTATAGTTAGTAGGACAATATAAGGATTATCAAATCCTTAAACCAAACTAGGAGAATAATAAACCCCATGAATGACATTTTAAATGTTCAAGGATTTAATTAAAATCAATTAGAAAGAATACTTAGGGTTAAAATGCTCATAGGAACCTTATGAAAGGTTGTGCTAAGGTCACTCTAGTGAATGCTGAACATGGAGGTTAAGGGGGTTCTGTAATAGAGCCTCACTCTTCCCCTACCTTCTGTTGATGTTTGTGGGGTCTAAACGCCTCCTTACATGAGGATTGAAGTAACCACTTTGTGTTCAACGATTTAGCTAGTAAGCCTTGGCCAATTACAAATAAGAGGGGTTGTCTAGACTTAAGATGAAATAAGCCATCTTTAACTAGTAAAACATTAACTAGTTCAATGATAATAATAATAATAATAATAATAATAATAATAATAATAATAATAATAAGAGCATAAAAGGTTAGTAAATTATCTAATGCTAATAAAAATTGTAAGTAAGATAAGGATGATCAAACAAGATCCATAGGATCTTGAATGGTCAAGAACAATAAGAATCCTAATGTCATATTTTATTATGTATTTGTGTATGTATGTTGTAGACAAATCTAGATAGAGAATCCAACCCTTGATCAAATATGATTCTAGTAAGAGAACCAAGATCATCCTCCTTAGGGATGATCAAACAACTAAACTTAGATAAAAGAAAAACTAGATGACAGAAGATCTATGCTCTTGATCTTTATCAACAAGTGTAAATTGTTTATCAAAGGATCTATGAATGATCAAGATCAAAGAAAAGAATACACAAAGACTTAGAATAGAAAATACTTAGATCTGAATGATTAGAAGATCATTCTAATCATCAGATCTATTGATCAATACTATATGAGGAAGATAGATCATGATAGGACAAAAGATCTAGCTCCTTTATATCAAAGGACATGACTAGACAAAGAATATAGGTAGGATAAAAAAATAGAGGATTATTTAGATGTATAAATATTGATAGTATGTATGGATTTATAGATTTCATATGTCAATTAGGATCATGGAAGATTTGAAGAGATGAATCACTACTTAAAGGTAGGAGGATTTTATGAATGCATTTACATGAGAAATACATGTTGAATACATAATCTTATGTCTGGAAATGTTGACAAGTATAATGTAAATACATGTATTGAATCCATTCAAAACCCTTACGATTCAATCAAAACACATATGAAATGGTTAAGTTAAAATTGAGGAAAACCTTAAGTGAATAAGGAACTAGAAGGTATTGCAGCTCTAGATAAACAGACAAATTGTCTAATAAGTATAAAAATCAATACATGGGAATCATTCATATAGAATGGTGATCCCTAAACTTATATAAACATGGGTATCATTCATTGTGAATGACAATCCCTAAGTTTGAAGTGAAATCCTATCCTCAATATAAAAATACCAAAATATGACAATGATGATATAAATAGACAAGATGTCTGATAAGTAAAAGAATACTTTATATACAAGCAAGGAGGCTTGTGGTTTTTGTTTTAAGCAAGCATATGCTTGGGGATGTTATGCTAGGAGGGTTACGAGGGTTTGGCCACCCGCTCTCTGAAATGTGATATTATGATCATACTGTGCCCGAAGAGAGACAAAATGTTAGGTAGGGCAATTATGGGAAGGCCACCACTATGATGATCTATCTCCCCATATAGACATGACATAGATGATTTTCCACATTTGGTATCCGTGGAGTATGAAAGAAGTTATCCGAGCAAGCTAGTACATATCAAACTACATTATAATAGTCCTTTGAGTATTTTGCACTATGATGCATGGCATAATGAGATGCTGATACTGTCCAAATAAGGGAGTATTTTCCCAGCAGAGTCTAGATGTTTTATCAACTCAGTATGGCTGAGTGTGATGATACTACCCAAATGAGGCTGTATTTTCCAGCAGAGTCTAGACGAATGATCAACTCAATGTGTCTAAGTGTGAGTATTGATGTTTGAGATATTAACTATTTATCATGGTTTTGACCCTATATATATCTATACGACATATACAGTATGTATGTATAAGGATGTACATATATGCCAAAGTAAAGATATTGATCCATGAGTATGTTTATGAACAATGGGATTATGAAGTATTAAGATTATACTGACAAATAATTATGCCTCTTGAACCCCCTACCAAGTATAGCTTGCTGAGATATTGTAAATGTTTGAATGATTACAATATCTCAGATACAGAGAAGGAGAATTAGGAGCTTAAGACTTAAGAAGACTTGGAAGAATAATCAATTAGGGTGTATCCCTTGAAGACATGTATTTTTATTTGAGAGCATTGTATTGTATTGAGAGTTTTTATTGTAAGGTAAGATTTGAATTTTGAATTATGTAATTTGGACAAGTATTGTACTGATACTTGGGCTATACTATGAACCACTAGATGGATTCTAGAATTTAATAAAAGTATATTACTTCAATGGAATTTTATCTTGTGCAAAATTCTACTTATGTTAGTATAATGTAATGACTTGGGTTTTACAAAACAAGTTCTAATGAAATGAATTTTCGCTGCTTTGTTTTGCAAAATCTTTTTACTATTAAGGGCGCCCTGCTTTTGAAAAATGTATTACAAAAAGTGTTACAAAAACCTGGGCCATCACATTTAGGTTCCAAATTTTTTTGGATAATTCTATTAGGCTTAGGTTATTCCCATTCTCTCTTAAGGACAAGGCTAAATCATGGCTTAATTTCTTAGAGGTAGGTTCCATCAATACATGAGACCAATTGTTTAGAAAGTTTTTAAACAAGTTCTTCCCTATTCACAAAACAAATTCCCTTCATCCTGAAATTATTAATTTCCATTAAAGGGATGATGAACAATATTATGAATGTTAGGAATGGTGGAATGAATTACTTTAGAAATGCCCACATCATGGAGTAAAAAAATAGCAACATGTTCAATACTTGTATAAGCATTGACGCCTCAAAATAGACAAATGATGGATGCAAAGAGCGGAGGGACCCTCATGCTAAAGGATCAGAGTGAGGCTTGGGAGTTCTTTCAAAATACGACAGATAATTCCTAGTAATGGGAATATTCAAATAGAAGATAGAGAAATAACTAGCACACAAAGAGATGGGGCTCTATGATAGTGCGTACTAATCTATCCAATAAACTCAATTTTGTAATAGCAAGATTGGATAGGTTCGATAGTAGGGCAGACAAACTTGAAACTATGTTTCAATCCTTTATGGCTACCTCATCCCTTAAACCTCCATACAAGGTTTGTGCTATATGTTTGAGCCTAGTCCATATAACTATGTCTTGTCCATCAAATAAAGTGTTAAACGACTATCTTATTGATCAAGCAAATGCATATAGCCAACCTAACAACAACCCATATTTTAGGACCTACAACCTTAGATGGGCTAAGCATCCCAACTTTTCTTGGTCGAAGAATAACTACCAAGGGGAACCAACTGTGAACCGCCTACCCAAAGCTTTCCTTATAAACTATAGTTCCCCAACAACGACCCAGCTTTGAACAACCTCAGTAATAAAAGAAACCTTCTTTAGAGGAAAACATCCACACAATGCTTGAAAATCTTTTGAAAGATAATGACGACACTAAAAAGGCCTTACACTAGTTGCAAAATGAGACTAAACATTCAGCTAATGTCATCTCTCAAGCCATAGCGACGTTGGATATGTAGGTAAGCCAATTGTTAGTTGAACTATATAATAGATGAAAGGGTTAGTTCCCTAGTCAGCCCATCCCTAACCTGAAGGGCCAATTTGAGATAGGATCAAGTTCTCAAAACCTTAACCCTCATGAGCATGCCAAGTTTATAACCACCCTTAGATGTGATCATCATATCAGTAATAAAGTACAGAAGAAAAAGTGGCAACCAAAACACAAGAGAAAAAGAAAAGATAGAAAAACCTTGTAGAACCTATAATGGAGGTGCCCTATGTGCCTAAAGCCCCATTTCCTTGGATACTAAACAATGCTAGAAAGGGAACAAACTTCAATGAGTTAATGGAGGTATTTAAGCATGTACAAATCAATATTCCATTACTCAATGCAATTAAAGACATCCCCGCCTATGCCAAGTTCTTAAAAGAGCTTTGCATAAGAAAAAGACAGCTAAATGTACAAAAGAAATCTTTCCTCACTGAGCAGGTAAGCTCTTTGATTCAACACAAGACCCCATTGAAGTTTAGAGACCCAAGGTGTCCTACCATTTCCTGTGCTATTGGATATCACATCATAGATAAGACATTACTTGACCTAAGGGCGAGTATTAACTTGTTATCATACTCTGTCTATGAGCATCTAAGACTCCATGAGTTAAAACCAACCACTACCACACTGCAATTAAAGTATAGATCTATCAAGATACCCTGTGGTTTGGTTGAAGATGTCTTGATACATGTGGACCAGCTCTATTACCCAGTTGATTTCTTTGTACTAGATGCCCAACCTGTATCTAATCTAGACAATTAAATTCTAGTCATCCTTGGACATCCATTTTTGGTGACGTCCAATGCCATTATTAATTGTAGGAATGGTGTAATGAAAATGTCATTCGGCAACATTAAAGTTAAGTTAAATGTCTTTAACACCAATCAGCAACATTTAGATCATGATGATTCTTGTGATGTCAATTTGATCAAGAGTTTAATTAATGACATTCATCCACCATTGTCCATTTCTAACCCACTAAAGGCCTGGCTCATGTACTTTAATGGAGAATTTGATAAGGACAAGTCTATTGAGGAGGCAAACAACCTTCTGCATGCTACTTCAGTCATGGATACTTCCAAGTGGGGTCTTTATGTGGAACCACTCCCACATTCTGAATCTATCCCCATACCCTCAATATAGCAACTGCCATCTCTGCACCTAAAACCCTTGCCTAACAACTTGAAATATTCATTCCTAGGCCTAGATGAAACCTTAACTGTGTTAATAACATCAAATTTAAATGAACAAGAGGGTAAGATTTTAAATGTCCTTAAGGAACATAAAACTACTCTAGGGTGGATGATAGCAAACATCGAAGGGATTAGTCTAGCCGTATGCATGCATAGGATAGACCTTGAAGAAAATGCAAAAGCTTCTAGGAAAACTCAAAGACATCTTAATCCCCACATGAAGGATGTGGCCTAAGATGAAGTCCTAAAGCTTTTAAATGTTGGTGTTACATATCCTATCTTTGACAGTACATAGGTTAGCCCTGTTTAGGTTGTACCCACGAAATTTGGGATCATGATAGTAAAAAATGAGGATAATGAGTTAGTACCCACTTGTATGACTACTGAATGAAGAGTTTGCATTGACTATCAAAAGTTAAATGCGGTCATGAGAAAATCACTTTCCTCTACCCTTCATTGACCAAATGCTAGAAAGGATAGCCAAACATAGCCATTATTATTTTCTAGATGGATATTCCCATTACAACAAGATTACTATAGCATTAGAGGATCAGGAGAAGACGACCTTCACCTATCCCATTGGAACCTTCGCTTACCAACGTATGCCTTCTAGGCTTTGTAATGCTCTAGCTACATTTCAAAGGTGTATCTTGAGCATCTTTTTTTATATGGCAGAATGGTTTCTTGAGGTGTTTATCAATGGCTTCTCAGTATTTAGGTCATCATTTATTAAGTGACTGCACTACTTAAAGTTAGTTCTAGCAAGGTGTCTGGAGAAAAAACTTGTTTTAAAATGGGAAAAGTGCCATTTTATGCTACAAAGTGGGATAGTTTTAGGTCACATAA
Organism: Warburgia ugandensis; assembly: GCA_035236585.1. Classification (NCBI taxonomy): domain Eukaryota; kingdom Viridiplantae; phylum Streptophyta; class Magnoliopsida; order Canellales; family Canellaceae; genus Warburgia; species Warburgia ugandensis. Next base: position 27,481,385 of record CP141132.1, on the reverse strand, counting down.
TATCACCCAATGGGATAGATGTTAATAAGTAAAAAGTGGATTTGATACCCAACCTTCTTCCACTGAGGATGGTGAAAGAAATCTGCTCTTTTTAGTACATGTTGGCTTTTACATATGCTTCATCAAAGATTTTAGGAAAATTTCCAAGCAGCACTGCAATTTACCTACAAAAGAGGCCATTTCTTACTTTGATGACGACTGTAAGAAAGCATTTGAGCGACTCAAGGTAGAGTCGACTGCTACACCTACTATTCATCCACTAGATTGAAATGCACCATTTGAGATAATGTAACAGCCCACAATTTTAATTCTTTTAGGGCTAATTTTATTATGTTAAAACTGATTATGAATCATCAAAAATTGAGTAGTACTCAGAAAAACAATTCCAATGAAACTAAGAACATAGAAATCGGAGTCCAAATCAGGAAGATATGATTTTCCAAAGATTGAAGAAATTTTTTTTTAACTATTTAAATGAAGGGGGCCAGAATTGGTACTAGCACCCCTTCACTTAAGTGAACTCGATAGGCGTCGGGTCTATTTTCTCCCAAACCCGACAAACAAAAAGAAAAAAAAAACTCGATGAAGGGGAGAAGGGAAGAAGATGAGTGGAGAGAGCGAAGAAGAGGAGTGGAGAGTTGGAAGAATAAGAGAGAAGAGAGGGAAGTGAAGGAGAAAATGAGAAGGAAAGAAAGAAAAGGGCGGGGGGGGGGGTGGCGGGGGCAAATTTGTACAACAGGAAACCCACCCACACCAGAGAAGAAGAGGAGTTAGGGTTTTGGGGTGCCGGAGTTCACGGGTGTCACCAAAGAAGATGACGGCATGGATTGTCAATCCGAGCCTACTAACCTTCTTAGTGCACAAGCACGAACCAAAGCCCTAGGCTTTTGGAATGATAACTACTCTGTTGAATGCCAGATTGAAGGAGAGATCATGGCATGCCTAGGTCGAACAATTTTAGGATGAATCAGAGCCAATCTACCTCATTTTAGAGAGGGAAAAGCATAAAAACGTATTTAGAGGGTAAGATCTACAAAACCCAACTTTTGATTTGATGAATTTTGTTAAATCCATGCATTTTTATGCTAGTCTAGATTTAAGGATGATCTAACCATCCATCGACGATCAGACACCATAGATGAGTTCTAAAGTACTTGAAGAATCTAGATTGAAATTGATAAAAAAAACCTAAACTGTCTCATCGGACAGTAGAGTAATATGAACCTGGCACTTCTGATTGGTGATCAGATGACACCATGGTGTATCCTAACATTTAATAAGTTAAGACACTCCAAAATTTTCAAGATAATGCCACTAGACAATGAAAGCAACTTATAGTTACTTAAGATGAATGGGGAATAGGCAATCTGGGGCTAATGGTGGGGATTGGAAATCCAGTAACTGGTTGTCATTCAATTAGATATCAACCAATAGCTAATGAAATACCTTATGCATAGAAATAAGCATTATCACTTTGCCTTGTGACGACTAATGCCAGAGAGTAACATAGAGGGAGCTTTCATACTAGAGAAGCTAAGAGAAGTCCTAGAATTGTATATATGAATGTGTTTTTGTATTTTACAAAGGTGTGATTGATTGGGAGCGCATACACGAACTGAATAAAGTATACACATCAATGAACTAGAAGAGCACTAATTGTGGTAAGTGAAATTAAGATTGCTATGATTTTCACTATATATTTATTTGTATATGAATTTCGCAAATTGAAACAAGTCTTTTCAGTTTATACAAAAGATAAGATGAATGTACGTGCTGAAATTGAACCATGATTAAACTGTTCATGCATAAGCTATGCATCATTGTGAACCATGTGAGCGAAAGGGGTCGTTATGATGTGGGCGAGCCACAAAGTAGTTATGATGTGGGCTGGCCTTTGAGGTGGACAAGCTACCAATTCCTGGCTGGACTAGCTACTGGTCCATGAGTGTTTAACCCCATTGTTTAGTAAGTTTGATGCGTTCTAGGGGATCATTATGATATGGGTGGGCCTTTGGGCTGGATAAGTTATTGGTCTCTCAAAAACAAAGCCTTGAGGTGTGACTTTGGGTTGGTGAGACTTTGGGTTTAACCCACTATGTTGACTCACTATGCCAAAGAGGACAATATTGTTTGTTGTATGGTCTGATACACACAATGCCGTGTTAGTATTCAGTAATGTGAAATGTCTCGCAAGGGCAAAGACTATTATTAGGAAATGAAAATGATTTGTGAGTTTGACATGTAACTACATATTTTCATTTCAAAGAATGTGTTTTAGTACTGATGCATTAGTATTTCTTCCATTTTGGAATGAATTAATGTTTTTGATGAATGTTTAATTATTTCAAGTTAAATGGTAAGTGAATGGCAGTTGCATGATTTATCATGGACAAATTAATTTATATAGAAATATCATGATTTTGTTTATATACAACTGGATCTTATTCCACCTACACAAATTAATTTATATCAAAATATCATGATTTAGCAAGCTTACTGAGATATTGTACTTGTTTACAAGATCTCAGAGCAGAGGATTTCTAGGAAATAGGAGTGGCGTACTGATAAGAGTGAACCAATAGAAGCTTTTGACAAAGACAAGTAAGAATGGGTCTTTGAATTGCAGTTATTGTATTAGAAGTGAGAAGTCACTTCAATGTTTGCGATTTTGTGGAGTTTTAAAAACTTATGTGACTGAGTGGTGACATGGAGAACTTGGGTGTGTTTTGTTTAATGTAAATTGTTATTATTTCATTAGATGTATGAAAAGGAGACAAATTCTCCATTTATGTTTGAAAAATGTCTGAATGTTTATCAGGTACTTGACAACAACATGCATTAAATGTCATATGTCCCAAAAATAAAGGGAACTCTGCTAGACTTTTGGTAGAAATGAGTACTCATTTCACTGAGAATCCTTGTTCTAAGAAAAGAAAAATAACACTCGGGGTTTTTCAAAGTGAATTTTTAAAAGAAAAGATTCTTCCACTATTGTTTAGTCTTTAAAAATGATTTTTATTGGAAATCAAGCTTGCTATGTCAAGGTCATTTGTATTTAAAAAGTGTTAAGAAAACCTAGGTCGTCACAATTGGTATTAGAGCCCAGGTTCAATTCACTCACAACCAGTCACATTGAGTAAGTCTTAAGCAGTCTCTAAAGTAAGATGTTGGAATTGATGAGTAAAGAGTAACTCATGAAAGGATCTTGTCATGAAGGGAAGGATGCCACCAGAGAGGATGAGTCAGAGGACAATAAACCCCTCTACTGAATAATCTGACCATGGGAGTCAAATGATGAACTTCATGGCCAACATGATGCGAAACCTTAGTCAGCTAATGCAGCAACAACAACAGATGCAACTACATCTGCAACAACAATTACAACAGCAACAACAACAACAACAGTAGCAACAACAGCCCTAAGCACAGCCCCATACCTCATTTGTGCTTAACACATGTGAGGAAAGTTTAGGTGGGGATCAGACTAAGGTGGATAACATGTTAGAGAGGGATACGAAGATTGCGCCTACATTTGAATGGTGAGCCAGAAGTTGTAGAGGAGTGGATACATGAGACAGAGAAGATATTTATGGCCATGGACATTCTAGATGATTGAAACATGAAGGTGGCAACATTCATTTTGACAGTATCAGCTTCTTTTTGGTGGCCATCTACAAGGAGAACAATTTTCAAGGATAGAAGTGATGTTTCTTGGGAAGAATTCAAGAATGTCTTCCTCAACAAATATTTCCCTCCCCACATTAAAGCAAAGAAAGAGCAAGAATTCCTACCATTCAAGCAAGGAAGCATGACCATTCTTGAGTTTGAAGATAAGTTCACTCAGTTTAGGAGAATTGTGCCAGATATGTGCACTATAGAGGAAAAAGCAACCCAGATGTTTGTAGAAGGGTTGAACCTAGATTGAGGGGTAAGGTTCAAATGACATGGCCTACTAGTGTGGCTAAGGCAATGGATATGGCTTCCATTGCAGAGAAGGAGCAACCGAAGATGCAAACTGCCATAGGAGGCAAGGAAAAAGGAAGGTTTTGGCAGAGTGGCAGCAGAGGATACCATGGGGAAAGGAAGAGCTCTAGTTTCTCTTCAGGATCTTAGAAGCCCCAGAAAGGACAATTTCATGGGCCAAGCAAAAAAAGGGACTTCAAATAGTGTCCTCATTGTAATCGATTCCACAATGGCATGACATGTTACTATCATGATCAGAGATGGTTTCGCTATGGCAAACTGGGGCACATTGTTAAGGATTGCCCTAAGAGACCACGTCATAAAGGAAGAAGTATCAAAGATCTTTAGGATTATAGAAAATAATAATGCAAAAAATGCAAGTATTCAATATGAAGTCCTAAAAACTATGACTAGTGGTAAATTATTATAATTAGATCTTAATTAATACTTTACTGTTAATTCCCGGCAATAGTGGCAAAAACTTGGTGTGCTTTAACTAATAACATAAGTGCATGGTCTATTATAGAATAGCCCAACAAATACTGGTCAACCCCATAGAGACTCTTTAATAAAGAAGCTTCAATTAAACTTAGATTATCCTAATTTAACCTAGCGAATGATTAAGGAAAGTGAATAAGTTTAAACATCAAATAAAGCAACTTAAACTAAAGTAAGTAAATAAGACAAGAAAAATAAACTAATAAGAACATGAAAACTACTTTCATTAATGTAACTTGATTACAAGGGAATTTGATATATAGGGACATAAAGCTTCTTGCCTTTGATTGTTCCTCGGGTATGTGAATATATTTGTTGTAGTCACTAGCTTTGAAAAATATCCAGCATATGCAAAGCATGATGGGCACAAAGTAGTAGGATGAGTTAGACTAGAATAGGTAAAACAATCCTCACACCAAGGTTGCCTTGGTAACTAGCTAGCTAGAATGAAGGTATGCAATTAATTAAATTGGCTATCTACTTTACTCACCAATCTATCTATTGTATTGGACATGTAACAACCCCAATTTTTATGAATATAATAGAATTCTAAAAAATTAAAAGTTAAAATTCTAAAAGTGGAATTGGAACTTTGAGTTCTAAAAAAGTTTATTTTTTTTTATAAAAATAAAATCAAGACTTAAAACTTGGATATTTGTAATGTACTCAAAAAACCGATCAGAATGACTATAAGTATGTCAAATTCTGAGTCTGGATGAAAAATCCTTACTTTTCTCCTTTTTTATAAATAAAAGGGAAAAATGGTAATTTTACTCATAACTGAGACCTAAGACATCAAAATTTGGAAAACACTGAAAAATGCAATTCCAACACCACTAAGTACACTAGATTTTGAATTCGGGAGAACAAAACAGATTTTTCTCAAAAAAGGGCAAAATGGTCATTTTGCACCTTCATGGGGCCCACATGGGGCCCAAAAATGGATCTAGCAAGTAGAAAACACATAATCATGTGTCAAATCACTACCACCTGACTGCTAGTGGAGAAGGAGGTGGTAGTGGGAATCCAATGACAATTTGATAATAAAAAGAAATCAAACATGATAATTACATGTAATCATGGAAAATTCAAAAATATCTATAAATAGCTCATCAAATTCCCAGAAATTTTCCTAATGTTCTTCATAAGGTCCCCTAGAATACCTCAAAATCCCAACTCCAAATCCCCCTCCATCTTCCCCATTTCTCTTGTCTTTCTCTCTTTCTCTATGGGAGTGTCCCCAAGTGCAGCCAGGTAGACGACCCACCCCTGTGTTTGCATCGAGAGTGTCCAGGGACGCATCATTCCCCATGAACCAAGGTTTCTTTCTAGGAAACCCTAATTCAATTAGCCATCACATTCTAACTGTCAATTTTCAATCTTCACTATTGGATCTGGTCAGACAAGGGTGATCTACAAAAGCCCTAAGTTTTCATGATGATCCACCTCCTAAATCATCCAGAAACTCAAAACAAAGAACAACTCTGGTACTAATTACCACATTCGGTGGAGTTTTCAAGTTATTCAGCCCAATCTGGTCATTAAACGGTGATCTTGCACAGTTAAATATCTTCAGTGCGAGGTGATCTACAAAAGCCCCATGGTCCCCCACCTTCTCCGGCAAAGGCAATGACTATTTCCTTGACTGTATGTATTTTCTTGCGTTAGGGTTTTCTTTCACTGGTATATCTCTTCTCCAATGAAATTACATCATTAGACCGGCACAAGTAAGTGCACCCTTCACTCCCCTTTCATTTTCAGCATCCCCTAGGTGATTTTTGGCCATCCCTAATCTCCTCCGGCCACTGATCCATAAAAAATGATGGATTCAACAACGGATTGTGAGATCTCCATCATCTATAGCTCAGAAGTAAACTCTGAGCCATTGGATGATTTCCTAGGGCCCAAAAACCCCATGAGATAAAATTTGGGGTTTTGATCATGACTGATGGAGGAGATTGGATGATGAGCGATATGACAGTCCAGATTTGGACTGTCTCACCTATGACCAGTCACATCTCCCTGGTGACGGGTAATTCCAAGTAACACAATGCAGGCCACACTCCCATTTTGTCATGTTCTGTGGAATTGATCTCAGCTATCCAATTTTGAACTGAGAGCTTATTTGTTCAATTAAGAGTTCAATTGGCTTTAATTTTAGAACTAAAAGTTTCTATAGATTTCTTACCACTTGTATAAGTTTCTGAACTCATAAGATTTATGTTTTTAATAGTATTTATTTGTGATAATTACTAAAATTCATTCCAACAGTATTGGATCATCATCATGATGACTTTAAAATAAAAATCTAAACTGGTGGATGGATTCAAGAGGTCTTAAAACCATAACAACCATGATCACAATAAAATATTTGGATACTTAGATCAATTAATTGAACAAAAAAACAATAAGATCAATATCGGCCCTTAAAACGGGCTGAAATCTTAAAATCTAAATTCTAATCTCAATTTAAGTCCAAATTAAGATCGAAAAATTGGGTTGGATTCCTCTTGATGAGGAGAACCTACTAAACTTAGAAAATTTATGTTTTGATGCATGTAAAATTCTGTTAATAAAGAAAAGTATTACTAATTCCTGTGATTAGTCAAATTTGCAATGATTAAACTCTATCATTCTGATCCACTAATGATCTTGTCATTTTAAAACATGGAATCAATGGTTGGAAGTGATTGATCTATGTCTAATTAAGAGATCTAGCCTTACAAGTAGTAAAATCCATAAAAATGAATGGTAATCTCCTTGATCAATTCAATCAACGAGGATTGGATAGTATGGATGTATTTGGATGATGATATAAAGTTAATATCATATGGATTGATGGACTTGATGATGATAAATTAGGATGGATTAAGATCTATGCCCTTAAATTGGATAAAAAGACTTAAGATCTTCTTGAACGGTTGGCTCAAGAAGGATCAGATCATTGGATGAGATTCATCAATGATCTAGTGATCAAATCACATTAAGATGTATTAGATCTAAAGGAAAATGAAAGATCAAGATCTAAACCCTAAAATGGATGAAAAATGAATAGAAATCAACTATGACTATTGGATTATGATGAATAGTTATGGCATGTTAAATTTTCATTTGAATTATTGAATGTTATTATAATTGTCTTTTATTGCTCAGTAGATTTAATTGTTAGATTTACTTATTTATTTATGCTTAATGCTTAATGCTTATGTTATGAAAATTACATTAAAAATGTAATTAAATGAAAATTAGAGTTGAAGGACATTTACATGGAATGAATGACATAACTTAATTATAGTAAGGGCTATAGTTAGTAGGATAATATAAGGAATATCATTTCTTTGGCCTAAATTAGGAGAATAATGAAACTCCATGAATGACACTTTAAATGTTCATGGACTTAATTAAAATCAATTAGAAAGAGTACTTAGGGTTAAAATGCTCATAGGAACCTTATGAAAGGTTGAGCTAAGGTCACTCTAATGAATGCTAAACATGGTGGTTAAGGGGCTTTTCAAATAGAGCCTCACTCTTCCCCTACCTTCCATTGACGGTTGTGAGGTCTAAATACCACCTTACATGAGGATTGAAGTAACTACCTTGTGTTCAGTCATTCAACTAGTAAGCCTTAATCAATTGGAAATAAGAGAAGCAGTCTAGACTTAGGATGAAATAAGCTATCTTTAACCAGTAAAATATTAACTGGTTGAATAATAATAATAATAATAATAATAAGAGTATAAAAGGTTACTAAAATATCTAATCTTAATAAAAATGGTATGTAAGATAATCAAGATCCATAAGGAGATCTTGAATAATCAAGAACAATAAGAATAATAACATTGTATTGTACTTAGTGTCCATGTTTATTAATAAGTATGTTATAGATCAAATCTAGATCATTAGATTAGATAATCCAAACCCTTCATCAAACATGATTCAAGGAAGAGAACCAGGATCATGCTCCTTAGGGATGATCAAATAACTGAACTTAGAACAAAGAAGAACTAGATGATGGAAGATCTCAGCCCTTGATCATTATCAACAAGAATAGATTGTTGATCAAAGGATCTATAAAAGATCAAGATCAAAGAGATGGATACACAGACTTAGAGATAGAAAATACTTAGATCTGAAAGATTAGAAGATCATTCTAACCATCAAATCTATTGATCAATAGGATAAAATACTATCTGAGGAAGATAGATTATGTGGATGATAGGAACACATGATAGATCTATATCCTTTATATCAAAGGGTAAGATTAGATAAGGAATATAGATAGGAGATTATCCAAACTTGTACAAATAAATGACAGTATGTGTGTATTTCCAGATTACATATGTCTATTCTGGAGGATCTGAAGGGATGGATCACTACATGAAGGTAGGTGGAACTTTAAGAATACAAGACCTATGGTCTATGGAATTGCTATTATACATAGACATTATAATGCTTAAGAATGATAACATGCTTAGTTACATTTGAATCATAATTCATGTATATGAATAGAGATAACTATTGAGATTAGATGGAACATATAATAAATACCTGGGTATCATTTATGATTACCCCTAAACTTAGATAAGAACATAATAATAATGGATATCATTTGTATTAAATGAGTATCCTTACACTTAATAACATTTGGTATATGAATACCAAATTAAAAGAAATGAGGATCATTTACAATAAATGATTAATCCCTCAACTTATAAGAATATGGGTATCATTCATTGTAAATGAGAATCCCTAAATCTAGAAATAGATTTATATCCTTAGTATGAGGATATTGAATATGAGAATGATAATGATAATATAAACAGACTAATCATCTGAGATGTATAAGAAGTATTTTAGATATAAGCATGGAGGTTTGTGGTTTTGTTTTAAACATGCAAAAGTCTGTGGATGCTATGCAAGAGAAGTTATGAGGGTTTGGCTATGCACTTCCCAAAATTTGATGTTATGATATCTTGTCCAAAGAGAGCTCAAGACTTAAGAAGACTTGGAAGAATAATCAATCAGGGTATGTCCCTTGAAGACATGTATTTTTATTTGAGAGCATTGTATTGTATTGAGAGTTTTTAATGTATGGTGAGGTTTGAAGTTTGGATTATGTAATTTGGACAAGTATTGTAGTGATACCTGGGCTATACTATGGACCATTGGATGGATTCTAGAATTTAATAAAAGTATATTCCTTAAATGGAATTTTATCTTGTATAAAATTCTACTTATGTTATGTATAAAGTGATTACTTGGGTTTTACAAAACAAGTTTTAATGAAAAGAATATTCACTGCTTTCGTTTGGGAAATTTTTTTACTACTAAGGGCACTATTGCAAAATGTGTTATAAAAACCTGGGTTGTCACAGTTGGTATCAGAGCCATTCATCCAGTCACAGTATAGTACCCTTATGTCCAATATCAAGATGACAATCCAATTGGAGGATGAGAAATAATGAGTGAATAAGAAATAAGATAGTGCTTGATGAGAATGAGTTATGTGATTAACTCATTAGTTGAGAATGAGTATAGGAAGAGTTATGTTATTAACTCATTTGGTGAGGAGTTAATGTAATTAACTCATGAAGTACTAGAGGAGCATAAGTCGATAGTACTTAGTGAAATAACTAGGAGTACTACTTAGTAAGTTAATGATATCAATATAGGGAATAGTAAGATGTAATGTATGATATTCAAGTATAACCTAAAATCTTAAGATACTTGTAGAAATAAAAATAACTATTATGAGGTGAAATAATGGAGATTAAGAGAAGGAGATGATAGAATGGAAAGTGAAGACCTATAAATGAATAGGAATATTAATATGATGATTTTAAATATATTGATTCTACTTATATATGATAGAAATAGTTGTATGGAATACGAATAAGTATTTTGGTTTAGGAGCAGCGAAGAGAGTCACAAGGTAGATACCACAAAGTACTCCAGAAGATAGTATGAAGAGATTAACAATGGATAATGTGAAAGAGGTGGCAACGAGAGTATTGAGGAACCTTTTTCCTCACATTCAACATCCCCAAAGTTCATCACCTCCAGTAGAAGTACCAAGTACTCAAGCTCAGCCTAAAGTGAGATACAATACATGAACACCAACACCAAATACTCCCACACTGGTATAGGGTCCATCTTTCACTGTACCAAGTGAAGAAGCTAGAAATTCTCCATTAGCCCCAGAAAAGGTAAACAAAATGATGAAAATGTTTCAAAAGATGGCTACAAGGTATAATGGCAAAGGAGAAGCTAAGAAGGCTGAGGAATGGATATATGAACTATAAAGGACTTTCAGTGCACTACATACTCCTCCAGAGTTGAAGGTTAAATTTGTCACCTATTTATTGGAACAAGAAGCTGCATTTTGGTAGAGCTCAGTTAACAATACCTTCTTCTCAAATTCTAAAAATACTACATGGAAAGAATTTAAGGAAGTCTTCAACCAAAAATATTTCCCTTCTCATGTACAAGCAAGAAAGTTGATAGAGTTTCTTGAACTTAGACAAGGAAACATGTCAATGGTAGAATATGATAATAACTTTATGCAGTTAAGGAAATTTGTGACTCATGTCTGTAACACTGAAATACACACAGTAAATCGATTCACAGAAGGGCTTCACCCAGGATTGAAAGTAAAGGTACTTTGTACTAAACCCATGACCTTGGCAGAATGTGTGGAAATGGCCTTAAGAAAAACCAAAATGAGAAAAGGGGAGTGGGAGACTTCAATCCACAACCTTTTAAGAAAAGAAAAGGATGCATGAACAATCTCAGGCCACAAAGAAATCAAGGAAATCCTGCAATTGGACAAAATCAAAAACCATGTTTTAAATGTAAAAGATTTCATCCTAGAAGACCATGTTACAATCAATGGCCACAACAACAAAGACCCCCAGTTGAATGTTAGAAGTATGGAGAGTTGGGACATATGGCCAATCACTGCAACAAACCTTTGGCAATCAAGGATGACAAACTAGAAAATGTCCCTCGACACGAAGGGAGGGTATTTGCTATTACGGAAGGTCAATCATCCTAAGGAAAAATTGAAGGTACTTTGCTTATGACTTATAGTGATGCAAAGGTATTATTTGATTGAGGATACAGGAACAATAATTGTTCTTTACTATGAATTTGCATAAATCTATTGGAAGGTTTGAGATTTGAAATAGATGAAATAACTTCAACCTTCATAGGAAAAATAAAACATAAATCTCTGAGGAAATAGATATTAGTAACAAAGATTTTTGAAAAAGGAAAGAAAAGGATAACTCAGTTAAGAGTTATTATTCCTTTTAGAAAGTCTAGCAAAGTATTAGCTGAAGTGACTAATGCATTAGCATTATTACTAAGATGTGTGTTTATGACGCAAAAATGTGAATTTTCTTTTGAAAGGGAAGGTAATATGAACTATGAATGAAAGGAAATGGAGGTTTCCTTAAGTAGCAAGGCTCATGAGAAAACTTATGAATGAGTTAATGAAAACTCATAAGTAAGTTGAATTGCAAATTTCAAAGACAAAATTATTATAAGGTGGAAGATTGAAATAACCCCAATTTTTGTAAATTGATTGAGAAAATCAATTTAGTTTTAATTTTCAAAAATTTTGAGCTAGAATATTAGGTTATTGGAAATTCTCTTTTTATCTAGATTAAAATATAATTTAAAACTTAGAAATTACAAATGTACTCGAAAAACATATTGGAATGACACTAATTACCTTCAATTCCGAGTTAAAATGAAAAATCCCTAATTTTCTCTATTTTTATGAATAAAAGGGTGAAATGGTAACTAACCCATAGCCAAGACCTAAGACATCAATATTTTGAATGTATTCAGAAATACGAGTCCAACACCACTAAGCACGCTCAATTCTGAGTTCGAGAGAATAAAATGAATTTTTCTCCATAATAGGGCAAAATGGTCCTTTCACACCTCTATGGGGCCCACAAACAAATCCAATGGCTAGAAAACATGTAATGAGTGGTCCAACCACAACCATTTGCTAGTGCGAAAGGAGGTGATAGTGGAGGATCCAATGTTAATTTAATATTCAAAAGAATTGAAACATAATTATTATAAGTAATTATGAAAAATTCAAAAACATCTATAAATACACCCCAAAAAATCCTCCAAAAATGTTTAGTAAATTTCTCACAAAATCATCTTGCTTACCTTAAAAATTCATATCTAGATTCCTTCTTGAATTTCCAAAATTTCCCAAAACCTCTCTTCTTACACTTTCTCTCTCCTCTCTCTAGATTGGAACAAGAGACCTAAATTCAATTAGGCACTCTATTCCAAATCAAGACTCATAAATCTCACCATCCATATGACCCTAGACTACCTTATCTACAAAACCCCCAAATCAATTTCAAGATCCAATGGTTCAAACAATGAGAAATCACAAGACAAGCAGTTCTTAGGCTATCTTATCATCAAGCGGATATTCTTTTAATTTGGGCTACAAAACCACAGTTTTTCTCTGCGGAAACCCTTTCCACACTTGTTCCATGTTATTTTATGTAAATTTTAATTTTCTGAAATTAAGTTTAGGTTAAAAATAATAAAAATCAAGTGAGGGTAAAACCCTTCAAATCTGGATGATGAAGGGCTCAGATGGAAAATCTAAGCTATCTAATCGATCCAAAAGGGTCCAAAACCCCTAGGGCAGAAATTTCAAGGATTTTTATCAAGTTTTGAGCCCTTAATTGAAGAATAATTGATTGGATGGTTGAAAATGGACTATCCGATCTTCTTTCAATGATCGGAATCCTGGGATGCCACACAAAATGCACCCTGCTGGAACATCTTCGCGCATGCACTCTACATGCAACATTTTCCTGATGGAACGACCACGCAATAGCACTGGTCCTGGGATGTGCTTTACTGTGTGTGTCCTGGTGACAAGAGCGAGGTGATCATTCTGCTCGACTGATCCTAGTCGTCCATTCTACTGGGCCCAGATCAAATATGGACCCTAGGAATGACTGTGAACTTCGATCATTAATTGTGGAGTCATCTGAACTCCGAATTGAGATTGGAAAGAAGCCATGGAAAGCTTGTAACATCTATTTTCTTATGAAATCATAATATTGATAAAAATAATTCCAGAAACTTTCTATTTTTAAGAATTAAGCTTCTAATTTTCATAATCTTCAAGATCTAAGATGATCAGATCTTGGGGATCAGATTTTCTAATGATATAATGTTGAAATAAAGTAATATCCATGATTTATTTGGATAGATCTAAGATAAATTGAAGCATCTACCCTTTATGGTAGAAAAATCCTAAATATACAAAGGGACCCACTTGATCAATGAGATCAAGCATGATCAGGCCCTTGGTAAGAATTGAACAAATGGGATTATGATGGATTCCAGTGAAATCATGGATTAAATGTGACAAAAACAAGTGATATTATCTTTGGATCTTAATAGAGTAAAAGACCTAAATGTGATTAAAACTCTTAATCTAAAGTAAAACATCTAAGATCTACAGGTTGGATCATAAGTAAAAGTTTCTAATAATCTAAATCTAATTATTTTAATTGTCTTTTATTTGAGAATATAATAGTAAATGTGATTTATGTTATAAATTAAGAAGCATGTTAGTGTAATTCTTAAAATTTAGCATGCTATGCTCTAAATATTATTAAGTTGATAGATTTATTTATCTTGGGGCCATGTTAGTTTAAACTTGAAGTTTAAGCATGATTCCATTAGATTAGTAGTAAAATTTCATGTATTTTATAACTTAGGCTTTATGTTAGTATATTAGAGTATAAATTCCCTTAGAATGATATAGATGTGCAATTCTCTTATGATTTAAAGTGTATGATTATTTCAATTGTCAAAGTATAGTATAAGCATCTTTATTGTCTTTAAGTTAGTAGATATAATTGTTTAACTAGTGGTTATGTCTCAAAATTCATAAATCACCAAAAATATAAACTAATGGAATATAGAGATTCATAGACAATTAAGATGAGTGAATGACTTTGACTTAATATTAGTAGGGGTTATAGTTAGTAGGATAATATAAGGATTATCAAATCCTTGGCCCAAACTAGAAAAATAATAAACCCCATGAATGACAATTTAAATGTTCATGGATTTAATTAAAATCAATTAAAAAGAGTACTTAGGGTTAAAATGCTCATAGAAACCTTATGAAAGGTTGAGCTAAGGTCACTCTAGTGAATGCTGAACATGGTGGTTAAGGGGCTTTTCTAATAGATCCTCGCTCTTCCCCTACCTTCCATTGACGTTTATGAGGTCTAAACGCCTCCTTACAAGAGGATTGAAGTAACCACTTTGTGTTCAACCATTCAGCTAGTAAGCCTTAACCAATTGGAAATAAAAGGAGTAGTTTAGACTTAGGCGGAAATGAGTTATCATTAGCTAGTAAAACATTAACTAGTTGAATAATAATAATAAGAGCATAATTGGTTAGTAAATTATCTAATCCTAATAAAAATTATAAGTAAGATAAGGATGATCAAACAAGATTCATAGGATCTTAAATGATCAAGAACAATGAGAATCCTAATGTTGTACTTTATTATGTATGTATGTTGTAGACAAATCTAGATAGAGAATTCCAACCCTTGATCAAATAGGATGCAAGGAAGAGAACCAAGATCATCCTCCTTAGGGATGATCAAACAAATGAACTTAGATCAAAGAAGAACTAGATGATAGAAGATCTAAGCCCTTAATCTTTGTCAACATGGATAAATTGTTGATCAAAGGATCTATAAAAGATCAAGATTAAAGAAAGGAATACAAAAAGACTTAGAATAGAAAATGCATACATTTGAATGATTAGAAGATCATTCTAGCCTCTATTGATCAATGCTATTTGAGAGAGATAGATCATGATAGGACACAAGATATAGATCCTTTATATTAAAGGACAAGATTAGACAAAGAATGTAGATAGGATAAAACATATAGGATTATTCAAGTTGTATAAATATTGACAATATATATGGATTTACAGATTACATACGTCAGTCAGGATAATAGAAGGTAGGAGGATCTTATGAATTGCATCTACATGAGAAATACATGTTGAATACATGATCTTATGTCTAAAAATGTTGACAAGTATAATGTAAATACTTATATTAAATCCATTGAAAACCCTTATGATCCAACCAAAACACATATGAAATGGTTAAGTTATAATTGAGGAAAACCATAAGTGAATATGGAACTAGATGTTATTTTAGCCCTAGATGAATAGACAGATTGTTTGATAAGTATAAAATCAATACATGGGAATCATTCATATAGAATGATGATCCCTAAACATGTATGAATATGGGTATCATTTATTGTAAATGATGATCCCTAAGTCTAAAGTGAAATCCTATCCTCAACATAAGAATACCAAAATATGAAGTTGATTATATAAACAAACAAGACGTTTGGTAAGTAAAAAGATTACTTTACATACAATTATGGAGCCTCTCCAAAATGAGATATATATGATGATACTGTGCCCAATGAGAGACAAAATGTTGGGTGGGGAATTATGGGAAGGCCACCACTGTGACGGTTTGTCTCCCCATATAGACATGACGTAGATGATTTTCCACACTTGGTATCCATGGAGTATGAAAGCAGTTATCCGAGCATGTTGGTATAGATCAAACTGCAGCATAGTAGTTCTTTGAGTATTTTTGCATTATGACACATGGCATAGTGAAATGCCTTATGATATGGCATGATGAGATGCCGCCGAATCGTGGATTACCGATACTACCCAAATGAGGGAGTATTTCCAGTGGAATTTGGATGATTTATCAACTCAGCATAAGCTAGGTATGATTATGTTTTGAGATATTAACTATTTTTCACGATTTTTACCGTATGTATATATCTATACACAGTATATCGTATGTATGTGTAAGGATGTACATATATGACAAAGTAAAGAGATTGCTCCATGGGTATGAATAATCAGATTATGAAGTATTAGGATTATACTGTCAAATTATTATGCTTCTTGAATCCCCTACCAAGCATAGCTTGCTGAGATATTGTAAATTTTTCAATGTTTACGATATCTCAAATACGAAGAAAGAGAATTATGAGCTCAAGACTTATGAAGACTTGAAAGAATAATCACTCAGGGTACATCCCTTGAAGACATATTTTTATTTGAGAGCATTGTATTGTATTGAAAGCTTTTAATGCATGGTGAGGTTTGAAGTTTGGATTATGTAATTTAGAGAAGTATTATATTGATACCTCGACTGTACTGTGAACCACTTGATGGATTCTAGAATTTAATAAAAGTATATTCCTTCAATGAAATTTTATCTTGTACAAAATTCTACTTATGTTATGTATGAAGTGATGACTTCAATTTTACAAAACAAGTTTTAAAGAAAAGAATTTTTGTTGCTTTGTTTTGTGAAAACAATTTACTACTAAGGGAGCCTTGCCTTTGAAAAATGTATTACAAAATGTGTTACAAAAACTTGGGTCATCATAAATTTCCTGTCTCCCCATATGGGCAGTGACACAATATTTTCCACCGTGGTATCAATGGTGAACAAGGCAGTTATCCAAGCATGCTAGTATGGATCAGACTACAGCATGGTAGTCCTTGAATATTTTGCATATGATGAATGGCATAGTGAGATGCCAATACTACCTTAATGAGGGAGTATTTTCCCAGCAAAAGTCTAGATGATTTATCAACTCAGTATATCTGAGTATGGTTATTGATGTTTTAGATATTGACTATTTTTCATGGTTTTTGACTATATATATACATATGATATAGTGGTGAGTGGTTTGGAATTATCGTAGTGGATGTTACACGATAAATTTTATGATTGAATGATCATATATGGTATGGTTCATGGAAATTGAAGTATGTGATTAATATGGAATATTATGATTATGAATATTGTACTTTTGACTTATACAATTCCATATGTTCTTGAATCCCTTATCAAGTATAGCTTGTTGAGATATTGTAAATATTTTATTGTTTAAATATCTCAGATACAGAAAGGAAGGAGTGAAGGGATACGACAAGGGAATACTAAGACGATATTGTTGATCAAGACTATGTACATTTGTGAAAGGATTCAATTGTATTTTGATTTGTGTATTTTGGACATAAGATGTAATAGAGGGGCTATGTATGTGAACCATTAGACCGATCCTGTAATTTTAATAAAATGAGTTTCTTTGGAAACATGTGTTGTACACAAAATTATGTATGTACATGTGACTGAAAGGTGGCATTTTGGTTTTCTGAAAAGAATTTCAAAGAAATTTTTTTTTGCTACTTAAGTTTTTAAAATGTTTGCAAAATTGGTCGACCACCATTTGAAAATAATTAATGAAAATGCATTTAAAAAAACCCAGGTCACCACTGGATAGATATAGAGTATCCCCTATCCAATACATATCTTCATAATGAATGGGCTAGTAAGTAAAATAGTAAGAAAGTGCTTTTTAACCTGTACTTCATGGGCCATATTTTTTGTAGGGACAATTGGATCTACTTGATTATGTAACCCTTGCCTTGGTTTACTGAACTTTGTAGACAATGAAAACAAATCATTGTATATAATGCAAGAGTACCCTTTTCTGTTAGTCCAGGGGAAAACTAAACCAAATAATGCAACCTATACACAAAATGATGCACCCAGAAAAGGTACACACAATAAGTCTATCCCTATGCCAAACAAGGCTGGAAGGCTGACTTTTCTTTATTTTCTTTGGGGGAGTGCCTTTTAAATTATTTCTACCCTAATTAGCTCCTCATCAATTTTTGACTTGTCATACTGCTTACCAATTAGGTCCTACCTTAATCAACTACTTCGCACCCTTCTCTATTAGCCATCAATGATCTAAATCATTGGATTAGTAGGCACATCTAGTCATTTAAATACCGATGTAACTAATCAAGTAGGGGCCACCATAGTGACAATAGTTTCCCTCTTTCCAAGAGGGTCCTATGAGCCGTATGCTACTATAGGTCTCATCTAAGTGATTTTTAATTAAATTGTAAAGGCTAGGATTGCATGTAAGGTGATGATTAACCTAGATGGGCGAAGGGATGGTGATGAAATCCACATGATCTTGTAAAGGTAAGTTCCCTTACTAATTAGGTAAGCATTCTATTGGTAGTTTGATCAAACTTTATCACCTGAAAGCAATAATTGTGCCATATAATGCAAAGCCCTAGAATGCAATAGATTATAAAATGCTTTCCACATGCTTTACACTACCATCCATAATGCAAACTTAAACTAGCAGTGCAAACCTAATTTTGAATGAATCATGATTAAAGAAAAAATTATAAGTGCAATCTCACTTCAATTCACTCAAAATGAAAAATATGACTCTCCTAAGTCTTCTTCCACCTCTTTTCTAAATACTTCCTCAAATTAAAAGGAAGAAGTATCAAAGATCTTTAGGATTATAGAAAATAATAATGCAAAAAATGCAACTATTCAATATGAAGTACTAAAAACTATGACTAGTGGTAATTTATTATAATTAGATCTTAATTAATACTCTGACGTGAATTCCCAGCAATAGTGCCAAAAACTTGTTGTGCTTTCACTAATACCATAAGTGCATGGTCTATTATAGAATAGCCTGCCAAATAATGGTGGACCCCCTAGAGGCTCTTTAATAAATAAGGTTCAATTAAACTTAGATTATCCTAATTTAACCTAGTGAATGATTAAGGAAAGTGAATAAGTTTAAAAATCAAATAAAGCAACTTAAACTAAAGTAAGTAAATAAGACAAGAAAAATAAACTAATAAGAACATGAAAAATACTTTCATTAATGTAACTTGATTACAAGGGAATTTGATATATAGGGACGTAAAGCTTCCTGTGGAGTGGTTGTTGTAGGACTCCTTTGTTGTGTCACTTAATGAGGAACTTTACATGTCTACTCTTTTTCCCAAGCTTGAACTTCCACTTTACAACTCTTTTACTGTGTCATTCAACAAGGGCTTGTACACATCCATCCAACCCAAAGTGCATTAAAGTTATAACCAAGCTAACATCATCGATGCGACTTTGTTTACTTGTTTAGGGACATAACTTGTAATTGGCAAGAAAAGAGAAAAGTCACCCAACATTCTGCTCTCCCTTGTATATCTCAGCTATACCCAAGAAAATCCCTTGGGAAAAGGGTACCAAGACTACCATAGAAGGGGATGCCTAGCACTTTTACTAAAAGGAAACCCAACCATTTAGAAAAGGAAAGAAGAAGGGGGAATGGGAAAAAAAGTCTATGCTTCTCCTTGGCTACAAATCTAAGATGAGGGTAGCCTTCTCAGGATAGAGCAACTAAAAGACTCCATTATGCCAAAGACCCAAAGAAGAGGGTGACCTTAGGGAGAATAAAATAAAAGGAAAGGAAGAAAATCAAATTGAGGTATGTCCACTTGTTTTTTATGTCCCACTTTAGGGTGGAAATGAAATGAAATAAACAAAAGAAAAAGAGCCTACGGTGGAAAATGTTCATTAAGAGTGAACATCCACCTTAGAATGAGGTGAAAGGAGTGGGATAAGGAAAAGGGAGGCAACCAAAGTGGGAAGAATTCATTAAATTTGAACATTCTACTTTGGAGTGAAAGAAAGAATAAAAAATGGAAGAGAGCTAGAGAGAATGAAAAGGAGAAGATCTAAGGGAGGCGGCATTTATTAGAGTTAGACATCGCACCTTAATGAGAAAAAGAGATTGAAGAAAGGAACTAGAGTTGAATGCATCCACTAAGTTTGTACATCCAATTGTAGAGATGAAATAAAAGATAAAGAAGAAAGGAACTAAGGTGGAGTGCACCCATTGGACTTGAGAGTCTCACCATATTGTGGAATAGAGGGAAAAACAAAGTAAAACATGGAGATAGGTGTTCCTTGGATTAGGAACATTAATTTCTTAACTTTAGGAGATATGGAGTGTAGTACCTACCTGGAGATGCTGTCTTATCCTTCCAAACTCACACATGAAGCCTTAAATAAAAGAAGGAATGTATGGCTCAAGGGTTAGGATTGGACTCTTATCTCTTCTCTTAAAGATTTTGATGTGTAACTCTATGGGAGAGATGGTGAGAGTGATCTCTCTTCCTCTGTTTCTCCTGTATTTGACTTTGTATTGTATGGATGGAAAGAGATATGTCTCATATTCACCTCACCTATGTTTATAAATATTCTTGGGAGAAGTCTTGAGATGTGAAAGGCTGAGATCATAGGAGAAAAGAAGGAAGGGATTGCTAAGATGAGAGGGATGAAAGGAAGTGTTGGGGGGGGGGGGGGGAATGAGGGCGTGGAACACTTATGGAATGAGTGGAGGCTGCTTTAAGATTGGAAGGAGAGAATTCTAAAGAATATTGGGCATGTAATACAAATTAGGATAGAGGGGAAAGATGAGAGAGCAAGAAGGAAAGATATAGAAAAGAGGAGGGAAAGAAGCATAAGGGAGAGTAGAAGGAAGATAAGAAAGAATACTTAGGCTAGATGGATGGAGGGTTGGATGAGGGCTTTCTTCCTTGGATGATGGAGATGATAAGATACAAATAATGTAATTATATGCCTTGCGATATTTTCTCCCACATTCCTTATTAAAATTCACATGTAAATTCCTCTGGAAAAGAAGCCCTCACTTCTTTCCTTCTAAATGCATTAAATTGAACACATGGGAATCTAGGATGGTGGCTTGGAGTGGCTTTTCTATATGACATTCCTTACCATTAGATTATTTTTAAACAATTAAGTGGCTAAGATTGTTTGAAAGTTTCCTTATCATTTGGGATCCATTTTGAAACTCCTTTCTTCTCATCCATAGGATGAACATACCTTAGAGTGAATCATTTGGATTTTGTAGAGATTTTCTTATTCACTATCAATTCCCTCCTTGTTTCTCTCCTAGACCACCATTTTTATCTCTATCCAATGGGATTTAAGTGAAAATAAGCACATTTTTCCAAGGTGGATCACTATTGTAACTCCTTGAAAATTTTGTGGGCAGCCCATCCAAAAAATATCCATGAATGACGTGCTATTCTAGATTTCCTTGTAGTGTTATTTCTCATCAGTCTATATTTGATTGAGTGGGCTCTCATTGGATGCCTTTGGATAGCCATAATCAAGGTTAGATGATGGCCATTCTTCCTTTGAAACTCTAGATCAACCCTAGTTGTAGATTTCCTATAAACTCTTCCTTTCTTCTACCCGTTTTTCTCGTTATTATTTCTTCCTTATTTTTCTCATGGACAACATGTATAATGACATGTAACTCACCACCTTGCATGGAGAAAATGTGTATCCCATTAGGTGGTCCCCTCTTTGGGGTAAAATGGAAGAACTAGTTACGCTACTCTTTCAACCAGAGCCCACTATCTGAGTAGTTCACTTCAGAATACCAAGTGCACTTGTACTCCATTATATGTGAGTTGAGATTCTCCTAGAAGCTTTCAAAGGTGGTGGATAGCTTGCACTTATGCATGGGATGTCGTTGCCTTATCTTTCGAGAAAAACACCCTTAGTAGTTGGATAAGGTTTGAGGTGATGCATGGGGTTTCTAATAGTGATTAAGATTATAACAACACCAATATTATGCTTTGACCTTTGGGACTTTGCATTTGGCATGTGGGCCCATGATGTTGTTTGGATAGTGATCTTGCACTTTTTAGGATTTTGAGTGCTAAAATATGTGCATTTCTTATTTGTACCTTAATCGTTCAAAATTTGAAATAAACCCTGAATTAGTGATATTTACGATAAGTTTAGGGTTAGAAATTGCTAATTATAGGGATATTGCATGTTATACTTCTAAATATATCAAATTGGTGTATGTTTTAAAATTATGTGTTAGCATAGGAATTAATGTAGTAATTTGCACATGAGAGAGCTCGATCCCAACAGGAATCTTATAGGTTTGGAAATTGATTTAATTTTATTTAAATTACATAGCCTAGCCAATGAGAGATGGGTTTTCAATAAACTAGGGATTTAGACAACATGGAATGTGAAATAGGCATAATCCTAAAACATTCTAAAAATAAAGACTTTCAATGGAATTCAAAACTTTCCTAACTAACATACCTTCAATAAAAGAAACTAATGCAAAACAAGAATGGATGAATCTAGGCTTTACTTAAGTAAACTTGCTAAAAATGAAACATTGCTAAATTAACACTTACATAATCCTAAAACTATCTAAAAATAAAACATTCTAAAACTAAATTAAGGGACATTCTAAAACTAAACTAAGATGAAAATAATTAAACAAGTAATGCTAAACTACCATAAAACAAGGGAAAAATAAATCACTTAAAGGAAAATCATCCAATCACAATGCGCATGACCCATGGAGTTGTGCACGTGGTGCATGGAGTAAGAAACTGAATGGAATGCATGAAATAAAAGCTTGATAACATGGGATATAACCAAAATAGTAACTAAATTATCTAAAATTCTAAGTGGGTTCTTGAGAAATCAAGCAAATAAGGTGTATGGACTACTACAAATCATGCATGAATCATGAAAGGTAAAATTCTAGAAAAATGGTGTTCGTGCAACTTAAATCGATCAAGGCATGGACTGAGACATGATGCATGTGATTCATGAAAGAAAACATTCAAGATTGGAAGTATGTTAATTCTAGAATCAATTAGCAAGAATACTCATTTAGAAAGTATATTCATTGAATAGGAAAATTACACTAAAAAATGGTGAACATATACATGGAGAACAAAGCTGAAAATTGAGTACTATTCTAATGACTAGAAATTGATTTTAAAAAAAAGTATAACCACTCCTCAACAATCTCAAACCAGTATCAAATAACATGTATGTGAAACCCAAAATAGAAGTCAAGAGAGCAAGGGCATGAGGATGGAAAAGAAAGCAATAAGAACTAGTCCTAAATCTAGGTGAGAAACAAGGAAAATATAAATGGGAAACAAAGAGATATCAAAGCCATTATCCTCTTGGATGTCACTACCAGTGAAAACATAGCTTTGATTTTGAGGAATTAAGCATGAAATGTAATAGATATGGAAGCAAAGTAAGAGGAAACAAAGAGAAACTATGTGTGTAGAAGTAAGGAAATAGATAAAGAAGGGAAGCAATGAAGCAAAGAAAACAAGCGAATTAATAACCTAGACTTTATGATCGAAACAAAAAGAACAAAGTAATGAGAAGGTGTAAAAGACAAGAAAAGGTAGCTAAGAAGTAATGAGAAGGTGTAAAAGTACCTCCAAGTTGATGTGCTTGATTTCAAGGAGCTAGAAGCAACAACTTTACTTGTATTGGGTGTGGAATTCCATAGGATTATATAGAGTTTTTTCTTTTCAATTTGATAAGATGCTATCCTAGGAAGAAAAAGAACAATTAGAACCAGAACTCTCAGCAGGAAAGTTAAGTCACTGAATGGAGATAAAAGATTAGGAAGTGAGGTGAGGTGGACTTTCTAAATATGAGCAAGGGGAAGGGGGAGGCATCACCTTTCAAGGGATTAAGTGTGGAATCCCTTTTTTTTAAGGTATGAATCATGTTGTGATGAAAATAAAGTGGAAAAAGATAGGAAAGATATAGCAAGATGAAGTTGTTAAGTGAGTAAAGGAATTAGAAGATGGAGTGGATGGATTTAGAAAGGGGGAGGCCCTACTTTTCAAGGAAGGTGGTGTGGAACTCCTTCCATCCTAAGTATGTGATATGGTGGGTAGGGAAAGGAGAGAAGAGGGGGGGAAAGAGAGGCAAAGGTAAGTAAATTTGACTTGGTTTCTCTCTTGATTTGTCCACCTATGCATGCACATCTTACCATGTTGATTATCACTCAAATTCATTTCGAATTATGTCACACCCTAGACTTTTAAGACATTTTTTTATAATAATAATATCATTTTTAATAAGAGCATTTGGGATCCCATGAGAAAAGTTTTATTTATCATTTTACTAAAACATCTCTTAAAAACTACGGGTGTTAGTTTTCCTTTCTCAAAATGGCATATATATAATTTAAAACATAAATAAATTTTTATGATAATAGATTTAAAACAATACTCGTATCAATCAACTTCAAATGAATCGGCGCCTTTATTTTTGAATCAAATAAATATCCAAAACACAATAATAATATGGCCCAGGGTCTATCCATCATAAAATCCCATATAAATGTCCAACATATGTCTAAACATCTCAATCAAATCTAAAATATAAAGTAAACAGTCCATAATTAAATTCAAATGATAATCCTGTTTATTGACTTACATCATCGTCTAAAATTCTAGGAAAAAGGATCTTTCACAGCTCTCATGGTTTCTCAACAGCCTTGCCTTTCCTGTTATCGCGCTTAAGATCTAAGGTATTGCAAAATAACACAATGCCTCAGCAAACTATAGCTTGTGTAGGTACATAGACAATTAATGTAATAAAATAAAATAAATGAATAAAAGTACTGATAAAAAGTCTATCATCTATGAAGATAGCAGTATCATAAGTCATGCCAACATAAATGCCAATTTATTCCATATGCTAAAACATGCATTTCACAGAGTTAAAACATGACATGAATCAATGTAAATGAGCATACAATAAGAATAAGGGCACCCTAAGGTAATGGGTCCCACAACATCGCACTAATATCTCTGATCATGAGTACTCATAGCCAACCTCTGAATGTCGTCACACCCAGGCATACCATTCATAACCATGCTCATCATACATGCACACATAATAAGAATATGGGCCATCATGCCATAGACACAACCCTCCATGGGTCTCAACCATAGCCGCTCTCTGTCGACACCATAAAGGGAGACTTAGCGTTTGTCCCAATGGAAAGGCACAGACCGGTAGTGTGGACTATCCATGTTACCAAACCCCTACCGAATGCCATCTATGGGCAGGTGTCTATCATATCATAATATCATCACATCACAATCTCAGAGGGTGGGTGGCCGGCCCTATCCCTCCTAGCATGACGCCCACTGGGTGAGAGCACCCATCATTAATTATAAAAACACGGAAATCATATATATATGCTAAAACTTAAGAGCACTCGTAGCTTGTAATCCCAAGACACGCCCCTCATCCTGGGGTTAGCCTATAAAAGGACCAGCTAACAAGCCTCTATTCTTATTTCCATGCCAATCCATGCATTCCCAATATATAATAAGAAAGAAGTCTTTATTTAAGCATAATTAATTAATATCATGCTCATAAAAACATTTGTCATGAGTTTATTCAATAAAAGATTTCAATTTGTAATAATCATAATGTACTCAAAGTCTCATGAAATCAACGACAAATAATAAATGCAATTTAAAACACAATCACACATGATGCTATGTTTATGCATGGTTTAAAAAATCAAGGCAAAGCATTAATTGTCGTCACCTACTTCAATGTGAGACCACTTGCTTGCTAATTATCCCCTTAATTGGTATGTTCAAGTGCACCTATACATGTCACATCACTAATTTAAAAATTTTCTAAATTAAAAGTGGTCATTTATAAGTTTTTAAGTTAAAATTAGGTCTGCGTCGTCAATACGGTCACAATGCCTCTTTTGGATCGTGATTTGGACTCCTCTAGCTCCTAAAAATCAAGTTTTAAGTGCATATATATGTAAATGGGGCCTACCCGACCACCATAAGGGGGTTTGTACTGGCGGCGCTAGTTTATGCTGGTTTATACCGATGTAAACTCGCGTCACGAAGACGCCTGCCACCGTGAAACACAACGAGGATGCACCGCGTTCATCCTCGGTACTGTGACGCACCGACGCGCACGTCACGGTCGTCAAGACGCCGCGCTTCCTGACTTCTCGAGACAGTGCACGCTGTTTCCCCTGCTTGCGCGTGCGATGTCGACTCCCATTCAGCGTTTTCATTGGGGCATCCTGCTGGGCATCTTGGCATCGGCGCCTTGGCGCTGACGTGGTCACCGCCGCCGAAGAAGACCGAATTCCGGTTGTCTCCGACAAGCCTACAGGTGTCCAAATTGTGCGATTTTTGCACCATTTTTCTCAGAATTTCCTCTAGATTTCATTTATACCCTCCTTTTTCTTTGATTTTTCAAAAAACCATGTTTTTTAAATGGTTTTTCCCAAGCTCTTAAAAACTTCCCTAGATACTGGTTTTCACGTTTTCTAGAGAAACCAACCATTGGATCTCTCCCAAATTTAAAGGGTTTATCCTTGGGTCTATCATGCACTAGATGGATGGTTCGATTTGCAAACAGATGTGGTTTCATCCATAAAATCACACTCCAACAATAGCGTGCATAGGGTTCCTAGGAAAAACATGATTTTTCCTAGTTTTTCAAGTATTTCCTATTTTGTATTTCTATTATATTTATACATATAAATTATAAAAATTGAGGGCTTAGAGCTTACTTGATTTGCTGGCCATTGCTTGACGTTGCCAGAGTTCCACTCGCCGGAAAACTTGAATTTTTCTGGAGCTAGGGTTTAGAGTAAAACTCAGTGAAAAACGAGGAAAGGTGGAGTGTTTTGGCACCTGGGGGGAAAAGATATAGGCCTTAGAGTCTAAGGGGAAGAGAAACTCTTCCCTTCACGCCTCTTTCCACTGGTTTCTCCAAGGATTTTACCAGATCGGGTAGAGGCATATAGAAGAAAGGGGGTGTCGTTATCAATTCGGGCCCCTGTGTTTACGTTTTTGTCAAATGACTAAAATGCCCCTATAACTTCAATGGCTCATAACTCCCTCATTTGAGCTCCTTTTTTCGCATTCTTTGTGGCATTGGAATCCTATCGACGATCACTTTCAAATTCTTAAGTTTTCAGGCCATCTATAAAATTTTAATTTAATTTATTTAATAAATTCTTAATTTATACCAAAAATTAAGGATATTACAAATTATCCCTTGAAATTCACTATTTAGCAAAGGACATTTGTTTCTAAATGTGCTCCAATTGTGTGACTCCATGTGGCTTGGAGGCTCACTTTGATGGCTTAATGTTTGATGACTTGAGTGGTTAAGTCCCTTGGCTTCAAGGCTTGAATGGCTTGGCTTACTTAGGTTTCTTTGATAGACTAGGAAACTTCATGTATGACTCCAATTCTCATACAAAAGCAATGGAATTTTATGGTTTTTTGCATTGGCCATTTTAGTCACCTTTTGCTATTCCCATTACCTTCTTGTTGGCCATAAGATGATCTTAAACTTTGATTTGGCTTTGGAATATTGAAATGTAGGTCCTTGCTCTCCCTTTTGATCTTGGTCTTCAAATCTTATCTTTCTTGATCTTTGCCATTTGATCATCTTTTCAATACCTACAAAAGGAAAAAAACCTAATTAAATACTAGAAAATTATGACAACTTACACGCTTACTATGGATTGGCTCCTAATCCTATAAAATATCAAAAATTTAGACTATTAGGTTAGAAATGCATGTGTTATAAAATTTCAAAAAACCCTAGAATAATGCCTATAATTTATAACACACGGATTACTAATTGGATATTTTTTATACAAAATTGCACACTTATCACACCCCAAACAAGCATTTTTCTATATCTAAGTAAGATGTGCAAAAAATCATGAAAACATAAAGGTTGCTATTTTCATAAGTACTCACAATTGCATTTAGCATATGCAACAAGCCCTTGAACTCATACGTTACCCTAGTGGATGAGTTAAGCCTCATGAGGGTTTGCAATGAATACACCCACAAAATTCCATAAGACTAAGTCCTTAATTTATTCTCAGTGAATTATAGTCCATTAGCACCCTACTAGCTTAAACAACTTAATAGAGATGAATGAAAAATTCAACAAGTTATCCACATACCAAAGCCATTTTATTACAATTATATCTTAGAGTATAGTGTGCATATAGATTCATAAGTTAAGACTTCTAAACTTATATGCTTATGCCCTGTTGGAATGATGTTTGACATCAATTTCTAACTGATATAAACTTAGAATTAAAGCTCTCAAAGAAAAAGGGGTCAAACAAAATTCTCTCACTATGTGACTGAATTCATAAATACTAGTGATTCACTTAATTTATTTTAAGCATAGATAAGACAAAGGAATTATGATCGAGAAGAATGGATGATAAGTTTTCAAGTTTGTACATAAAGTACACAATTGGTAGCCCATGTGTTATAAAATATAGCATTATTGTAGGTTTTTCCATAATTTTGTAACACATGCATTTCTGACCTAACAACTCAAACGTTTGTTATTTTGTGCATTCAGAAGCTAATCCAGAGTAAATGGTTGACTAATCATGATGTTTTAGGATTTAATTAGACTTCTTTATTTTTTGTAGGAATTAAGATAGTATTCAATAGCCAAGATTGATCAAGATAAGGATTTGAGCCATGCATGAGGGTCTTAGTCTAAATAGGAAACCTAAGCAAGCCAAGTCATAAATATCATTGATATATAGCTCAATCAAGGATCAAGATCATCTTAAGGCAAGAAAAGGATGATATTGGAAGAGCTAAAGGTGCTTAAAATGGGGCTGTGCATGAGCCCTGCATTTCCACCACCTTTGCATGGGATCCATTCAAACCACCTTAGCCATATAAGCCATGAGAAAAAGTGATAGGCTAAGAAAGTCATGCCAAATATGCCCTCAAAGAGAGCCATTGGAGCCACTTAAGACAATGCTACATGGAGTGATACTATTGGAGAAGAATATCATTCAACTATCCTAAGCTAAAAAGTAGATTTTTAAGAGGGTAATTAGAGGATATTTGGGTGAAAATCAAATTAGGTAAGCTTGCATGTGAACCAATAGGAAGAACCCTTTTTATTCTCCTTTTTGCCATGTTTCCCACCTTTTTTTGTCTCTCCACCTCACCATACTCCATCCCACAATTTTCACTTAAGGGGAGATGCACCTTCCTAAGAAGATGGTGCCTACCACATTCCTAAAATTGCTTCACCTTCCTAAAATCGCCACTTAGCCAACCAACCACCTCACCTTCTATTTCCACCTCTTCCCCCTTATCACTTTCTCTCTCTTTCCACTCACTTCCCACTCCCTACAAAGGTTTCCACATGAAATACCTTAAAGAAAGGAGTTTCATGTCTAACTTCTAGAAAGTAGGAGGACACCTCCCTCTCTTTCTTACCACATCCCCTCCTCCATCTTCAATTTATTTCTTCCCCTCTTTCTTTTCTCCTATATTTTTATTTCTTATTTTTTTCTATTCCAGCTGAACTCTTTAGGGTTCCCATAAATTTCTCAAAGTGGAAGATGCCTGACCCAAAAAAGTAGGTTACTTCCACCTTGGTGTCCTCTTAGTTGTCCGAGGTTGCTAAGTCAGGTGCCCAATCCCTCCATGCCACCTAATCACTTTTTAATTCCACCTAGCTCGTTACCTCTTTCATCGTCCATCTTACCTAACACATCAACCTCTCCTTAGGGTTTTCCATGCATAGGAGAGAGGTGGAGATGCCTCACCCTAAAAAGTAGGCACATTCCTCCTTTTAAGTGGTCTTGATGCTTCGAGTTTGTTTGCCCTAGATCTATTTCTAATATTACCTCCTAATCTCCATATCATTGCCACCCTGGGTTCGCATATTACCAAGATTAAGAACTTTCTAAGCCATATAAAACTCTAGGTGGACCCTCATGGGAAGAATCTTTTGGAGAATGGGAGAATGCCCCCTCTTATAAAGGAGGCGTCCCCACCCTTCCCTCCTTCCTAAATTCTCCAACATGGTGCACCTTGAAGTAGCACCCTTTCAGCCCTTCCATGCCTTTTCTCTTTGGGTTTTGAACTCTCTTTGAAGTCCTTCATTTAGGGTTAGTTCTTCTTAGTTCCTTATTTTGCTGGATTTGTTTTATTGATTGTTTTGTTCATTGAATTCATGCCTTAATTTCTTTGATTTATTGCCTAGTTTCCTTTGATTCTTTCACTTTGTTTTACACCTAGCATCCTTAAATGTAAGGACTATACCTCTTTTATAGTGACAACCAAGAGAGTCTAGTTCTTTGATCAAGATCCTTGCCCATGTTTTCCTTACATGCCATCTATTGCATTCTTTTTCATTCTTTTCCTCTTGTTTTCCTTAGATCACTTTTAGGAATCATTCATGCTTAACTTTGATTGCTGGTTGAATGATTGAAGACATTGTTTTGTATTTATTTTTGGATCATTGACTGGTGTTCATACTTCATGGAGAGTGAGCACCACAATTGTAACTTTGTTGATTCAATTAATGGAAATTTTGTTTCAATGTTAAGTGTGCAATGATTGTGAATATGCCTCTTACTTTAAATTTGAATTTTTCTTTTCTTTTTTATTTTATTATTATTATTATTATTATTTTGTGGTTGTTAGATGTTGTTTCCATGGTTAGATTCCTTGATTTTCATTCTAGAAATAGTTGCATTTAAATTCCAATTGAGGCATTCAACTTGAACCATGTGTATCACCCATGGGTCAATGGCATGGTCTTGATGTTTAAGCCTTAGAACATTGATTCTTTAAGCTTAGGTTTCCATGTATTAGATGATTAATTTCACATTCCATACTATATTAAGTTACATCCTAGTTCATACATACCTTCATGTTCCATTCATGCACCTTAGTTTACTTTGTTTCATGCACTTTCCATGTTTAAATCATGAATACCATGTTAGGTTTAATTGCTTTCACTTTAGGTATTAGTTAATCATTGTCTATGTTAATTTGCATGTTAGAGTAGCTTTAGTAGGTTTCCATGTTAGTGTAAAGCCTTAGTCTAGGTTAAATCCAATTCGTTTTGCTAGGTTAAATAGTTTAAATGAGATCCACCCAACATACAAAACTGTGTGATTTTTCATGGGATGGACCTCTCTTGCATGTAATACTAACAATTATTCATGCACTTGCAAGTAAATTTTAAAGCTACACCAATGAATGCAATTACCAAGACCAACAAGAGTAGTTCACAGATTCCTTCCAATTTATATACTCTTTAAGGCTATCTTCTACCTTATGATTAAAAGGTCTTTAGATAGGACAAAAGAGACTTAGGATAGGTTCTAAAATGAAGGGTATAAAGATTCAAAGTTTCAAAACTAAGCAGAGGACTTCAATAATTGTTATTTGGACAACTTCGCTTTTGAGTGCTGAAGTGAATATCTTTTCTACGTTTCCTTTCTCTCTTCACAACTTTCTTTATTTTATAATTATTTTCTGATTTTTCTTTATATTTTTTTTATTTGAGGGAAAGGGTTTTGTATGTCAATACTTTCATATTTTTAACTTCTTCGTTTTTGTCCTTTTGCAACTTTTGCTACCATCTTTATTCATTTTTTGAAATATAGGTAATGGATATTTAACTAGGTTTCTAGGTTAAAGTAAATGGGATTTTGAAAAAGAAAAGGCTTAGTAAGAGGTTCAAATGGTCTAACTAGTGGTATAATATACAAGGTAGGCTTTATGTCTCTAAGCTAAAAATAAGGATGACCTATATCATTTCCTATGTTTCTTAAAGCCTATTAAATTCAATAAATGTTTAGGAAACTAAGTTATCACTCCTATAGTTTCTTTGAAATTGATCAGAACAAAGATAATGGGATCTTTCAAAGTAATCACTACTGAAGAAAGTATGAAATTATTTATAACCCTCAAAAAAATGATAGTCTATAAACTCACTTGGATATATAGGTCTCTACTAATTTCTTCAGGGTCTTTAAGTCATACCATCTATCTGTCTAAACTTATGCACTATGTGTAAGTGTGTTCTAAGATTTAACTTTTATAAAATACTTTAGGACATGAATGAAATGTATAATTAACCATATGCATTTTCATTAAGAAGTTCAAATAGGAGAAACAATAGGATTCTGAAAATCCAATTCTTATCATAGTAAGGGATTTTTTACCTTAAAACTTTTGAAAACTCAATTATTATTATTTTTTAACAATATAAGAAAAATAAAAAATCTTATGCATATGTACACCCCCAAACTTGAGCTTAACATTGTCCTCAATGTTTTGAAGCATAGGAACCTATATGATAAATGGGTAATGTAGAATAATGAGACCCTCTAAAAAAGCCCCAGGTTGTCTCCCAATAAGTGATATGTTTAACTTCTTCAGCGAGACATACAATGCCATGATGAATGTTGGTATCAGGGAACATGCTTAGGTGGGTCATGGTAGACTAATTCATATAGCAATATTCCTTCTACTTCAGGGTTGACCAACTCTAAATAGGGTTTGAACCTTTGCCATTGACTATGGAAATGTCTCCATCCTTTTGAATCTCGACAGTCCCATGAGGATAAATATTATGTACTATGTATGATCTAGTCCATCAAAATCAATGTTTTCCATGGAATAAATGCAATATAGAATTATGCAAGAGGACCTTATGTCTTAGGGTGAAAGACTTGCACCAAATAGAAGGATTTTCATGTGGTCTTTGTATAACTTAATAGACTCATATGCATCTTTCTTTAGTTCTTCCAAATCATTAAGGTGGAGCTTTCTATGGGTTTTAGCAATATCAAGGTAAAAAATGAGCTTTTTAATGGCCAATACTAGTAGTAAGGCCCCCATAGGAACCCGTATACAATAAAGATTGGATTTTATTACCAGCTCCTTCGCCAACCTAAGAATCAATTAATATCCTTGTATGCCACGATCCCAACCTTTGAACATTAATTTAAAATCAAGTAGAGAGAGACCTATGGTATTGAGCTCATAGGACTCTTTAAGAAATATGTGATATCTTATCACTCTAGTGGCTTCTGAACACTATGGTTATAATGGGTGTCTTAAAATCTAAGTGATTTTCCCACACCTTCTATTGATGTTAGATGAGGTCTAAATGCCTATTAATATGAGAATTGTATTAACCACTTTTAAGTAGAACCTAACTGGTAAGTAGTAGTCAAATCTTGACAAAAGGAGGAGTTGACTAGATTTAGGTCTAAGAAGCTACTACATATGTACTAAGCAAAGATAATCAAAACATTGCTCAATTAGTGCTTATTAGGATTCGATTGTGTATCATGTAGAGTTAGAGTCAGCAATTAGATTAGGGCACTTAGTGTAGGATAGTTTATGCAAGATCGTCAATCTCAAAACCCACAGCTAACACCTTTCAACCTAGAAATTCAACACAAGATAAGATAAGGGGAAAGGAACCATGTTCCTATCTCCTTGGCTGCACCACAAGTAGAAATTGAGCATAAAGCCATTAGAGATTTCTATGCACTACTACAACTCAACAACCCATCTTGCATAGCTTTACCTCCTACAAACACAAACCAATTTGAGTTAAAGTTGGGAATCATACAATTGCTTCCCACTTTTTATGATCGAGATTGAGAAGACCCCTACCTATACATTAAGGAGTTCCTTAATACATATGCCACATTTAGGGGAAATTCTTTTTTGGATAATTCTATTAGGCTTAGGTTATTCCCATTCTCTCTTAAGGATAAGGCTAAATCATGGCTTAATTCCTTAGATGTAGGTTCCATCAATACATGGAACCAATTGTCTAGAAAGTTTTTAAACAAGTTCTTCCTTGTTCACAAAACAAATGCCCTTCATCATGAAATTATTAATTTCCAACAAAGGGATGTTGAACAATACTATGAATGTTAGGAATGGTGGAATCAATTGCTTTAGAATGTCCACATCATGGATTCAAAAAATAGTAGGAAGTTCAATACTTCTACAAGGCATTGATGCCTCAAAGTAGACAAATGATAGATGCAAAGAGTGGAGGGACTCTCATGCTAAAGGATGAGAGTGACGCTTGGGAGTTCTTTTAAATTATGGAAGATAATTCCTAGTAATGGGATTATTCAAATAGAAGAGAGAGAAATAACTAGCCCACCAGGAGATGGGGTCTCAATGAGATAGGAGTGCGTACTGATCTATCCAATAAACTCAATTCTGTTATAGCAAGATTAGATAGGTCTGATAGTAGGGTAAACAAACATGAAACTATGTTTCAATCCTTTATGGCTACCTCATCCCTTAAGCCTCCATAAGAGGTTTGTGTTATATGTTCGAGCCCAGTCCATATAACCATGTCTTTTCCATCAAATAAAGTGTTGAACGACTATCTTATTGATTAAGAGAATGCATATCACCAACCTAACAACAACCCATATTCTAAGACCTACAACCTTGGATAGGCTAAGCATCCTAACTTTACTTGGTCAAAGAATAACTTCCAAGGGGAACCAACTATGAACCCCCCACCGAAAAATTTCCTCATAAAACTATAGTTCCCCAACAAGGACCTAGCTTTGAACAACATCATCAACAAAAGAAACCTTGTTTAGAGGAAAACATCCACACTATGCTTGAAAAACTTTGAAAAGATAATGGTGACACTAAAAAGGCCTTACACAAGTTCCAAAATGAGAGTAAACATTCAACCAATGTCATCTCTCAAGCCATAGCGATGTTGGATATGCAGGTAAGCCAATTGTCAATTGAACTACATAATAGAGGAAAGGGTCAGTGCCCTAGTCAACCCATCCCTAACCTGAAGGACCAATTTCAGATAGGGTCAAGTTCTCAAAACCTTAACCCTCATGAGCTTACCAAGTTTATAACCACCCTTAGATGCGATCATCAAATCAGTAACAAAGTAGGGCAAGCTAAGGAAACTACGGAGGAGAAAGTGGTAACCAAAACACAAGAGAAGGGAGAAAAGATAGAAGAACCCTATAAAGCCTATAATGGAGGCACACTATGTTCCGAAAGCCACTTTTCCTTGAATATTGAACAACGCTAGAAAGGGAACAAACTTCAACGAGTTAATGGAGGTATTTAAACATGTCCAAATCAATATTCCATTACTCAATGAAAATTAAAGACATCCCTACCTATGTCAAGTTCTTAAAAGAGCTTTGCACAAGAAAAAGAAAGCTCTTTCCTCACCGAGCAGGTAAGCTCTTTGATTCAACACAAGACCCCATCAAACTTTAGAGACCCAAGGTATCCTAACTATATGTACAAAAGAAATCTTTCCTCACCGAGCAGGTAAGCTATTTGATTCAACACAAAACCCCATCAAAGTTTAAAGACCCAAGGTGTCCTACCATTTCCTGTGCTATTGGATATCATGTCATAGATAAGACATTACTTGACCTAGGGATGAGTATTAACTTGTTATCATACTCTATCTATGAGCATTTAAGACTTCGTGAGTTAAAACCAACCAGTACCATACTACAATTAGAGGATAGATCTATCAAGATACCCCATGATTTGGTTGAAGATATCTTGATACATGTGGACTAGTTCTATTACACAGTTGATTTCATTGTACTAGACACCCAACCTGTATCTAATCTAAACAATTAAATTCCTGTCATCCTTGGATGTCCACTCTTGGTGACGTCCAACACCATTATTAATTGTAGGAATGGTGTAACAAAAATGTTATTCGACAGCTTTAAAGTTAAGCTAAATGTCTTTAACACCAATTAATAACATTTAGAACTTGATGATTCTTGCGATGTCAATTTGATTATCCACCATTGTCCATTTTTGACCCACTAAAGGACTGTCTCATGCACCTTAATGGATGCTGCTCCAGTCATGGATACTTCCAAGTGGGGTCATTATGTGGAACCACACCCACCTTCTAAATCTATCCCCATACCCTCAATATAGCAACCACCTTCTCTGGACCTATAACCGTTGCCTAACAACTTGAAATATTCATACCTAGGCCTAGATGAAACATTACCTGTGTTAATAGCATCAAATTTAAATGAACAAGAGGGTATGATTTTAAATGTCCTTGAGGAACATAAAACTACTCTAGGGTGGATGATAGCAGACATCAAAGGGATTGGTCTCACAGTATGCATGCATAGGATAGACCTTGTAGAAAATGCAAAACCTTATACGAAAACTCAAAGACATCTTAATCCCCACATGAAGGATGTGGCCTTAGATTAATTCTAAAACTTTTAGATGTTGGTGTTATATATCCTATCTCTAACAGTACATAGGTTAGCCCTGTTCAGGTTGTACCCATGAAATTTGGGATCACAATAGTAAAAAATGAGGATAATGAGTTTGTACCCACTTTTATGACCACTGAATGAAGAGTTTGCATTAACTATCGAAAGTTAAACACGGTCATGAGGAAAGATCACTTTCCTCTACCCTTCATTGACCAAATGCTAGAAAGGTTAACGAGACATAGCTATTACTATTTTCTGGATGGACATTGCCATTACAACAAGATTCCTATAGCACTAGAGGATTAGGAGAAGATGACCTCCACTCGTCCCTTTGGAACCTTCACTTACTAATGTATGCCTTCTGGGCTTTGTAATGCTCCAACTACATTTCAATGGTGTATCTTTAGCTTTTTTCCTAAAATGGTAGAATGGTTTCTTGAGGTGTTTATCAATGACTTCTCAGTATTTGGGTCATCATTTATTAAGCGCCTACACTACCTAATGTTAGTTCTAGCAAGGTGTTTGGCGAAAAAACTTGTTTTAAAATGGGAAAAGTGACATTTTATGCTACAAAGTGGGATATCCTTAGGCCACATAATATCACCCAATGGGATAGAAGTTGATATGGAAAAAGTGGATTTGATACCCAACCTTCCTCCACTAAGGATGGTGAAAGAAATTTGCTCCTTTTTAGTACATGTTGCCTTTTACAGATGCTTCATTAAAGATTTTAGCAAAATTTCTAAGCAACACTGTAATTTACCTACAAAGGAGGTCATTTCTTACTTTGATGAGGATTATAAGAAAGCATTTGAGCGACTCTAGGTAGGGTCGACTTCTACACCCACTAGATTGAAATGCACCATTTGAGATTAATGTAATAGCCCACGATTTTAATTCTTTTAGGGCTAATTTTATTATGTTAAAATTAATTATGAATCATCAAAAATTGAGTAGTACTCAAAAAAACAATTCCAATGACACTATGAACATAGAAATCGGAGTCCAAATGAGGAAGATATGATTTTACAAAGATTTAAAAAAAAAATTAACTACTTAAATGAAGGGCGCAAAATTTATACTGGCACCCGCTCACGTAAGTGAACCCGACTGGCATTGGGTCTGTCTTCTCCCAAACCTGACGGATAGAAAGAAGAAAAAATGTCCACGATGGGGAGAAGAGCAGTGGAGCGAGGGAAGAAGAAGAGAGAAGGAGAAAATGAGAAGGGAGGGGGGGGGGGTTGTTGGCGAATTTGCACACCAAGAAACCCACCCACACCAGAGAACAAGAGGAGTTAGGGTTTTTGGGTGGCGAAGTTCCCGGGTGTTGCCAAAGAAGACAACGGCTTAGGTGGTCAATCCGAGCTAACTAACCTTCTCAATGCACGAGCATGAACCAAAGCCCTAAGCTTTTGGAATGATTCGTGCTCTATTGAACACCGAATTGAAGGAGAGATCGTGCTACTCCTAGGTCGGTGGTTTTTAGGATGGATCAGAGTCGATCTAGAGCATTCCAAAGAGGGAAAAGCACGAAAATAGATTTAGAGGGTAAGATTTACAAAACCCAACTTTTGATTTGATGTATTTTGCTAAATCCATGCATTTTTATGCTAGATCTAGATTTAGGGATGATCTAATTGTCCATTTCTTAATCCAAACCTAGGATTAGGTAAGTGAGTACTTGATAAAGCCTCAAATTGACTAAGATCATCAATCTAGGCTGAAAAATTGATCGGACAATCTTAGTCATCCAATCGAGTACTGTTCACACAATAAATTTTCGATATCTAATCAATGATCAGACACCATAGATGAGTTCTACAGCACTAAAATTGTTAGGATGTGGTACAAATTGAAGAATCTAGATTGAAATTGATCAAAAAAATCTAAACTATCTAACCGGAGAGTAGAGTAATAAGAACTTGGCACTTCTGATTGGTGATCAAATGCCACCATGGTGTACCCTAACATTTAAGAAGTTAAGACACTCAAAAAAATTAAAGATAAGGCCACTGGATAGTGAAAACAACTTAAAGTTACTTAATATGAATGGGGAATAGCCAATCTAAAGCCAATGGTGGGGATTGGAAATCTAGTTACTAGTTGTCATTCAATTAAATATCAACCAATAGCTAATGAAAAGCCCTATGCATAGAAATAAGCACTGTCACTTCACCTTGTGATGACTAGTGCCAGGGACTAACATAGAGGGAGCTTTTATATTGGAAAAGCTAAGAGAAGTCCTAGAATTGTATATTTGAATGTGTTTTTGTATTTTACAAAGGCGTGATTGATTGGGAGCGCATACACAAACTGAATAAAGTATTCACATCATTGAACTGGAAGAGCACCATTTGAGGTAGGTGAAATTATGATTGTTAAGATTTTCACTATATATGTATTTGTATATGAATTTCAAGCATTAAAACAAGTCTTTTCAGTTTATATGAAAGATAAGATGAATGTGCATGCTGAAATTGAACCATGATTAAACTGTTTATGTATAAGCTATGCATCATTGTGAACCATGTGAGAAAATGTAAGATGTATATTAGGAAAAAAATGGCTCATATGAGCAAAAGGAGTCGTTATGATGTGGGCAAGCCATAGAGTTGTTATGATGTGGGTTGGCCTTAGGGCTAAACAAGTTACCAATTCCTGGTTGGACTAGCTACCAGTCCATGAGAGTTTATCCCCATTGTTTAGCGAGTTTAACACATTCTAAGGGGTTGTTATGATATGGGCAGGCCTTCGGACTGGACAAGCCATGGGTCTCTTAGGAACAAAGCCTTGAGGTGTGACTTTGGGTTGGTGGGACTTTGGGTTTTACCCATTGCGCTGACTCACTTTGCCAAAGAGGACAATATCATTTGTTGTGCACTCTAATACACACCATGACGCGTTGGTATTTGGTAATGTGAAATGGTTTGTAGGAACAAACACTGGTATTAGGAAATGAAAATGATTTATTAGTTTGACATGTAACTACATACTTTGCATTTCAAAGAATGTGTTTTATTACTGATGCATTGGTGTTTCTTCCATTTTGGCATGAATTCATGATTTTGATGAATGTTAAATTATTTTAAGTTAAATAATAATTGAATGGTAGTTGCATGATTTAGTATGGATAAATTAATTTATATAGAAATATCATGCTTTTGTTTATATACAACTGCATCTTATTCCACCTACAAAAGTGCAAGCTTGCTGAGATATTGTACTTGATTACAATATCTCAGAGCAAAGGATTTCCACAAAATAGGAGCTGCATATTGACAAGAGTGCGCCAATAGAATCTTTTGACAAAGATAGGTAAGAATGGCTCATTGAATTGAAGTTATTGTATCAGAAATGAGAAAGAAACTGCAATGTATGTGATTTTATGGGGTTTTAATAACTTATGTGACTAAGTTGTGACGTGGAGATCTGGGTGTGTTTTGTTTGACGTAAATTGCTTTTATTTCGTTAGATGTATGAAAAGGAGACAGAGTCTCCATTTATGTTTGAAAAATATTTGAATGTTTATTAGGTACTTCACAATGACATGAGTTAAATGTCATACGTCTAAAAAATCGAGGAAACTCTATCGAATTTTTGATAGAAATGAGTGATCATTTCACTAAGAATCCTTGTTTGGATAAAAGAAAAATGACACTAAGAGTTTTTCAAAGTGAATTTTTAAAAGAAAATATTCTTCCATTGTTGTTTACTCTTTAAAAATGATTTTTATTAGAAATCAAGCTTGCTATGTCAAGGTCTTTTGTATTTAAAAAGTGTTAAGAAAACTTGGGTCATTACAAATTATGTGTGATGCATTGAATTATGCCATTGGAGCTATTTTGGGATGGCACATCTATAAACTTCCCCATGTCATACATTACTCTAGTACAACATTAAATGATGTGCAACTCAGTTATTCAACCTCAAAGAAAAGAGTTGTTAGCTATAGCATTTGCTATGGATAAGTTTAGACCTTACTTGTTAGGGTCTAAAATTGTAGTGTTCTC
This sequence comes from Warburgia ugandensis, assembly GCA_035236585.1. Taxonomy (NCBI): domain Eukaryota; kingdom Viridiplantae; phylum Streptophyta; class Magnoliopsida; order Canellales; family Canellaceae; genus Warburgia; species Warburgia ugandensis. Next base: position 27,440,973 of record CP141132.1, on the reverse strand, counting down.
AGATCACACGACTCTGAGGTACCTCCTTTCTAAATAGGATGTGAAACTTAGGTTGATCTATTGGATTCTACTACTACAAGAGTTTGACTTAGAAATTCAAGACAATAAAGGTGCCAAAAATGTTATAGTAGACCACTTATCTAGTCTAGTGTTGGAGCATACTAGTATTCGCATGCCTATAATTGAATCCTTCTCGAATGAATAGTAATTGCATATTTCCCATTTTTCTTAGTAAGGTGATATTGTTAATTATCTTATTATAGGACAAATGCCTAATCATGGGACCTAACAAGATAAAAAGAGATTTTTGACCGAGGTTTGATATTTTACATGGGAGGACCTGTACTTATTCAAGTACTATCTCAATTAGGAAATTAGGAGAAGCATGCCAGATAGTGAACATAATCAAATCATCTCCTTTCATCATGATCATGCATGTGGGGTCTATTTTAGCTAGAGAAAGATAGCTGCAAAAATTTATAGTGTAATTTTTATTGGGCTACCATATTTATGGATGCACATGCTTATTGCATGGCATGTGCAAGGTGTCAAAGATTAGGTAGTCTAGGAAGGAGACATATGACACCCTTAAACCCAATAGTTATTGTAGAGTCATTCGATGTTTGGGGTAAAGACTTCATAGGACACTTTCCTAAATCTTTTGGAAATCTTTACATCCTAATGGGAGTGAACTACGTGTCCAAGTGGGTGGAGGCTATACCCTGCAAAACTAATGACCACAAAGTCATGGTAAAGTTCTTAAAAGAAAATATCTTTACAAGGTTTGGAACTCCAAAAACATTAATAAGTGATGGGGGAAAAAACTTTTGTAATAAAGTTTTTAAGAATTTAATGAAAAAGTATGGTGTCAACCATAGAATAGCTACCCCATACCACCCTCAGACTAGTGGCCTAGTAGAGGTATCCAATAGGGAGATAAAGTGAATTCTAGAAAACACAGTTAATCCAGGTAAGAAAGATTAGTCTATGAGACTCAATGACACTTAACATATAAAATCCCTAAAGGAATGTTACCTTATCGCTTGGTCTATGGAAAGGCCTGCAACTTACTAGTGGAGCTAGAACTGAAAGGATATTGGGTTATCAAAATGCGCAATTTTGCCTTAGATTCTGATGGGACCCACCAAAAGCTTCCACTCAATGAGTTGAAACAATTGTGAATAGGTGAATATGACAATGCACGATTATACAAATACTAGATGAGGGTTGCACATGATTGCCAAATCTTAAGAAAATCCTTCACACTTGGACAAAAGGTCTTATTGTATAACTCTAGATTACATATGTTCCCTAAAAACCTCAGATCTAGATGGACCAAACCATATATAGTTTAGATAGTCTATCCTCATTGGGCCATCGACACTGAGAAAGTTGGAGAAATCCAAAAAGTCAATGGTCAAAGGTTTAAACCTTCCTTAGAGATACCTAATCCTGATATTAAAGAGATACTATTAGAGGAACCTCTGTATCATGACCCACCTTAGATTACCATTCCAAGAACTCATGTAAATTGCTATCATTGCACTCATCATTATGTCTAGCTGAAGACACAAAACTTAGCGCTCCCTGGGAAGCAATCTGGATGTTTTTAAAATCTCCATCTTCTACAACTTTCCATATAGGAACCTATGTTTGCAAACATTAGGGACATTGTTTCATTCAGGTTGAGCAGTGTAGATGCATATGGGGATTTTGAATTGTCTTAAGCTTTCAAAAGAAATAAAATAAAACATTTTTGGAAGAGTTCCCTTACTATTATGAGAACTAGATGTTCAAAATTTAGTAATTCTAATGTTTTCACCTCTTAATGGGAGTGTATATGATTAGTTTTGAGTATTATTCATGTGTTGAAGCATTTTATGAAAGTTAATTCGTGGAACCCATTTACACACAGCACATAGTCAAAACTAATAGAGAGGTATGATTCAAAGACCTTGAGGAAAATTAGTGGAGATCTACAACTTAGTGAGTTTAATGACTATGTTCTTTCAAAGGGTTATAAGTAATTTCATAGTTTCTTAAGTGAACATAACTTAGTGTGGTCCTGTTATCCTTGCTTTGGTTAACAATTAAGAATAAATAGTAGTAATAGCTTTATTTCCAAAAAATTTATTGAATCGGATAGACTTTAGGAACCCAGGAAATGATATAGGCCATCCTTGATCAACCCAGAGACATAAAGCCTACCCAATATATCTACAACTAATTAATCCTTTTAGCCTACTATTATGCCTTTCTTTCTGAACTCCATTCACTTTACCCAAAATAAACCAATAAAATAAATAACCATTACCAATTTTCAAAATGAGTAGTGTTAGTAGAAAAGTTCAAAAGAAGACAAAAGTCAAATAAATGAGAAAATTAGTAGTCTTTCTTCAAAAAAAGAAAAAGAAAAAAAAGTGAAAAAAGAAAGAAAAAACAAAATAAGAAGAGAAAAAGTAAAAGATAAGAATACAAAGGAAATTCACTTCAACAAAACCAAAAAGTGTCCTAATAGATATTCATTGAAGATTTGTGATGACCCGGGTTTTCCCATGCATTTTTAAAATGCAAGATCTAAATTCTTAAGGCGGGATGCATCCCTATTTGAAAACCATTTTATAAAAACCATGCAATGCAGTGGAAAATCTTTTGTTTTAAACTCATTTTGAAAACCCGAGTGTCATTTGCTTTCTCAACAATCAAAGTAGTTTTTCAAAAACTTTAGAAATCATAAATGTTTTTCCCTAAGTCTATTCGGTCACAACACAGAGCCGAACTGCGAATAAATACAAATACATGTCCAAAGGGTAGAGTGTTTACTTACATGTATGATTGTCTCCTTTTGATTTTTCTTACTCCTAACACTAACATAAGTGTCCTCTACTCGTAGATGGAACTATCCTAAAAAATGTTAAGGATAGGGTGAGTATATACTATACTCAGTAAGAGTCTATCACTACTAGTTTTACAATGCATGCTATGTTTAAAATCATATGCTCTTTAAAACATGTGCATGTTCGAACAATCATGGTCAATACCGATATTAAAAACCATTGTTGCATTGGAATATTGACGACTTAAAGAAATAGCATAATCTAAGTCAAAAGTATCATATATCATAAACATAATAATATGCATAAGATGCTCAACTGAATCCAACTCATGGATATCCGGTATGGTATGGTCGACCAACCTCATGTCATGCCATATGCAATGCAAGTAAATCCACGAAAACATAGGGCCCAAACTATGCCCACGACCTCGCCGCCGTGTGGTCCCTGTGTACCTAAGGATACTCGGTCATAGCCTCCACGGGGAATATGACACATCGACCTAGTACCGTGACACCAGTGGTAGCCCCTTGTACCACATGCAGTCGACGTAGGGACGTTGCCCTTTTTGGGCGTGGTACCCATTCCACCTAGTAGTGGTAGAGGCTGGAAGCCAACCCAGACCTCTCGGCATAGCGCCCATGAGCTTATTAGCCCAAATCATATAAGATCAAACAAGCGAAAACCTCTTTTTCAAAACCTATCCTTTTTGGGTCCCTCACAACTGCTTAGCCCTCACAACTGCCTACCCAGCGTCTTTTGGTAACCCTCAAGGACATGCAATTTTTCAAGAACTCAATGCTCACAAATCATGCAATATATGCAATTGTTTGCAAAACATGTCTATGCATAATGTATTTATCATATGTACACTGAATTAAGTCATGCTAAACAAGTCATATACGTATACTTAAAACATGCATTCAAAACAATCATGGCTCTCTTTAAAAGTCTAGTAGCAATAGAGCACCTACCTCAAAGTCTCCTGGAGTCGCATCCTTTATCATTCAACTCGTCACTGGGTCTCATTTATAAACTCCTGGATATGAATGGATACAAGGCGTCTTTATCAATTTCAATCTATTTAGACATTAGATCACTAGATCTGCCTTTAAGGTCCATGGTCCTTGCCTAATTCATTTGTCAGGCTAGATCCTATGATGTGAATCAACAATTCCATGGTTAACTCTATAATTTGTCCTCTAATCCTAACTTTAAAGTCTCATTGGGTCTGCGTGTCCCAATTCCAAGGACACCTGTGTATCCTGGTTGAACCGCGATTGCCTCACATGCGTGCAGGCCTAAAGGCCGTGCTAGGGACCACGTTTTGCACACGCACATGCATGCTCAAGCAACGTGCTATAACGCATCCTAGATGGTGCCTCACAGACTATAATAACCCCAATTTTTGTAAATTGATTGAGAAAAATCAATAAAGTTTGAGTTTCAGATATTTTGGGCTAAAATATTAGGGTTATTTAAAATATACTTTTTATAAAAGTATAATCAAATCATAAGATATGTAAAATTGAAATTAAACTTAGCAAACCCTTCAAAATGACTGTAAGCATGACAAATTTCTGATTCGGATGAGAAATCCTTAAGTTTTTCATTTTTTGTACAAAAGGGGTAAAATAGTAATTTTACCCAAAAATCAAAATATTCCAAAAATCAAAATATGAAACATCAAAATTTAGAATGTACTGAGAAATACGAATCCAACGCCACTAAGTACACTCAAATTTGAGATCATGGGAATAAAACCCAAAATTTTATGCATAAAGGGCAAAACGGACTTTTTACACCATGTGGGGCCCACATGGGGACCACCACGTCGCCAACAACCAATTTGATCAGAATCCCATGTGAAACATGGGTCAACAAAGATCAGCTGGTCATGGGGAAGAAAAATTAGGCATGGGAGCATTGAAGACTTTCATGCCATTTTATATTAAAAAAATAACATATTATAATCATGGAAAAAGACCCAAAATGCCTATACATACAACCCCAAAAATATTCCAAAAATCCTCATAAATTCCCCACAAAATTATCTTCACTCTGCTTGAAAAATTAGATCTAGATCCCTCCCCAAAAACCCAAAATTTCCAAGAGTTAGATCTCTTTTCAACTTGTTTTTCTTTTTAGATTGAAACACGAGACCTAAAATTAATTAGACACTCAGTTCCAGATCTAATTTGATCAATTCAACCGTCCAAAACTTCCCAACATATCTCTTCTACAAAATACCCAAGAAATTTTAAGATCCAACGGTTCAAACAACGGTATTTGCAAGAAAGGTGGATTTTAGGCTGTATCTTCATCAACAAGGTATTTTTTTAAATTGGGCATATAAATGAGGTTTTCTCTCCAATCAAGTAAGTGGAAATCCTTTTCATATATGTTTAGTATTGTTTTATGTAATTTTTATTTTACTGCAATTAATTTTGGTAATAAAAAGGTAAAAATAAAGTAAACAACAGAACCCTTAATTCATGATGATGGAGTGATCAGATGAAAAATCTGACTCCACCAATCAATCCAGAATGGTCCAAAACCTCTAGGGTAGAAGTTTCAGAAAGATCTAAGCAGTTTTGGACCCCTCAATTGAGAGAGATTAATTATGATGGGCCTAGATCAAATCTGGACCCTAGGAACAGCTGAAAACTTCAATTTAAGATTGTGGAGTCATATGAACTCCAAATTGAGATCATAAAGAAGCTATGGAAAGCTTGTAATGTCTAGTTTCTAATGAAGTCATAATATTTCTAAAATTTATTTCTGTATTTTGGAAATAAGTGTCCAATTTCTAAGATCTTCAAGATCTGAGGTGATCAGATCTTGGAAATTTATTTTAACGATGATATAATAATGAAATAAAGTAATATCTATGGTTAATTTGGACAGATCATGGATAAAATAGGGGATCTACCCTTTATGGTAGAAAAACCCTAAAATTAGAAAAAAAAAATACAAAGGGACCTTCTTGATCAATGAGATCAAGTATGATCAGATCCTTGGGATGGATTAAAGGGATGATATTATGATGGAATCCAGTTAGATCATGGAGGAAATGTGACAAAATCAAGTAGATATGATTTTTGGATCTTAATGGATTAAAAGCCCTAAAGGTAATTAAAACCCTTAATCTAAAGGAAAACACCTAAGATCTAATGGTTGGATCATATTTAAAGGTTTATAATAATCTTAATAAAATTAGTTTAATTGTCTTTTATTGGATATAGAAGTGTAAATGTGATTTATGTTTTAAGTTTTAATTGTCTTTTATTGGATATAGAAGTGTAAATGTGATTTATGTTCTAAGTTAGAAAGCATGATAGTGTAATCTTTAAATTTTAGTATGATATGCCCTAAATGAGTAATTTGTTAGTAGATTTGATTATCTTAGGATCATGTTAGTGTAAATTAGGATTTAAACATGATTTCATTATGATAGAAGATGTGTTTCATAACTTAGGATCATGTTAGTTTTATTTCACTAGCTTAAGTTACATTCATAGGAAGAATGCTAGTATATAGTTGTTAAACTTATATTTGATTTATGCTTTCAAGTTGATGATTTACTTATTGTCAAATTTTATTCAATTGTTAAGATAGAAGGAGCATAAATCACCAAAAATGTAAACTAATGAAATATAGAAATTCATGGACAACTAAGATGAATGAATGATTTTGACTTAATAAGGGCTATAGTTAGTAGGACAATATAAGGAATGATTTATCATTTCCTTGGCCCAAAGTAGGAAAATAATGAACATCCACGGATGACATCGTGCATATCCATGGAAATTAATTAAAATCAATTAGAAAAGGGACTTAAGGTAAAGAGCTCATAGGAACCTTGTCAAAGGTTGAGCTAGTACCACTCTAGTGGACTCTGAACATTGTGGTTATAGGGGGTATACAAGAGCCAAGTGCTTTTCCCTCACCTCCCATTGACGTAAGAGAGGTCTAAACGCCTCCTTACATGAGGGTTGTATTGACCACTTTTTGAGCAGACTTTAACTGGTAAGTACTGGTCATCCTGAAATAAGGAGTTGTCTAGTGATAGGAAGAAATAAATTATCTTCACCCAAGTAAGACACTAACTGGTTGAATGATAATAATAATAATAAGAGCATAAAAGGTTAGTAAATTACCTAACCCTAATAAAAATAGTAAGTAAGATAAGGACGATCAAACAAGATCCATTAGATCTTGGATGATCAAGAACAATAAGAATAAGAACACTATATTGTACTTAGTATGTATGTTTAGTAGTATACTTGTTATAGTTCATTAGATTAGATAATCCAAACCCTTGATCAAAGGTGATTCAAGGAAGAAAACCAAGATCATCCTCCATAGGGATGATCCAAGAACTGAACTTAGATCAAAGAAGAACTAGATGATAGAAGATCTAGGACCTTGATCTTTATCAACATGTGTAGATTGTCAATCAAAGGATCTATGAAGGATCAAGATCAAGGAGATGAACATACAAAGACTTAGAGATAGAAAAATACTTAGATATGAATGATCTAAAGATCATTCTAAACATCAGATCTAGTGATCAATAGGATTGTTCATAATTTATACATTGACAATATGTATGGATGTACAGATTTCATACATCGGTCAAGATCATGGAAGAGTGGGGAAAAGAGATCAATCCTTAAAGGTAAGAGGATTTGATGAATGCATTTACATGAGATATACATGATTATACTCATGATCTTATGTTGACAAGAGTAATGATAATACTTGTACTAAATCTCTTGAAAACCTGATGATCCAACCAAACACCTATAAGATGGTTAAGGACTAAACTATAAGTGAATAGGGAACTAGAAAATATTTCAGCCCTAAGTAAACAGACATATGGTCTGATATATATGAAAGCTATTTTACATACAAGCTTGGAGGCTTGTGAGTTTGTTTTAATAGGCATGAGCCTAGGGTATGCTATTGCTAGAGGAGTTATGAGGATTTGGCCACCCGCTCCTTGAAATTTGATGATATGATGATACCTTGCCCAATGAGATGCTAAAAGTCGGGTGGTGGCAATTATGGGAAGGTCACCACTGTGAAAGTCTTGCCCCCCCATACGGGCAGTGACATAATATTTTCCACCGTGGTATCAGTGGTGAATAGGGTAATTATCCGAGCGTGCTAGTACGGATCAAACTACAGCATAGCAACCTTTCTGATTATTTTGCACTATGATGCATATGGGAATAGGCATAGTGAAATGCCTTATGTTATAGCATAATGAAATGCTAGGTAATTGTATATTACCAATGTTTCCCAAGAAGGAAAATTCCCATTATGAGATTAGCTGTAATACTAAATTCTCAAAATGAAGAGAATTGATCAGCTTAGTTGGGAATGATATTGGACTATTTTCATGAATTTAACTAGTTTACCCATGAAGGGTATGTATGTATATAAATATACATAACTTACAAAGTACAGAGTATGTTTAAGGATAATGAGAATATGAAGTATTGGAATTACACTGTCAATTATTATGTTTCTTGAATCTCCTACCAAGCATTGCTTGCTGAGATATTGTACTTGTTGCAATATCTCAGATCCAGGGAAGGAGAGTTAGGAGCTGAAGACTATAGAAGACTTGAAGAGAATAATCTTCACGGTATGCCCTTGAAGACATGTATTTTTATTTGTTGAGAGTTTTATTGTATGGTGAGCTTGAGTTTTGGATTATGTAATTTGGACAAGTATTGTACTAGATTTGGCCGTACTGTGAACCACTGGATGGATCCTGGAGTTTAATAAAAGTATATTCCTTCAATGGAATTTTATTTTGTACACAAATTGTACTTATGTTATGTATGAAGTGGTGACTTGGGTTTTCCAAAACAAGTTATAAATAAAAGAATTTTCGCTGCTTTGTTTTGCAAAAATTTTTTACACTCTTAAGGGCCCTGCCTTTCAAAATACTTTACAAATCATGTTTCAAAAACCCAGGTCGTCACACAAACGCACCTTTGGTGCAGCATGGCGCATCTCAGCTCCCAGGGCATCCCATGTATCCTGGTCGAGTCAGGACCCGTGCCCCACGTTGCGCGCGCACCCGAAGCCCACACCTGGGACAGTGTACGGACTTTCGTATGCTCGGAACCCATCCGAGGGACCCAGTCCCAGGCACAGGTGGAGCATGGCGTCCTAGGGACGCCTGGTTCGTACAAGGTCGGCTGAACCGGCTTCATCTTCTCTGGCTGGAAAAACCGGCTGGGAAAAAGATCAGATCCAGCATGGATCTTGGCTTGAGGAAAGTGAAACGGAGAGAAGGGAAGGAGGGGCTTACTTGCATAGCCTGGGGATGCCCTTTTTCGATTGGTACGGCTCCTCCATTCCGCTTGAAAACCCTATGCTCGCCGAAACCCATGAAGAAGAAAATCCCAACGTCGTGCAAGGCCGGAAAAGAGAAGAGAGGGGAAATAGGGAGAATGGTCGACCTGACTTGGGCCTAGCCATTATCAGTAAACACAAAAATACTGGGTTGAGATGGGTTTTCAATTTGCCGGAAACCCCTGTCCCAAATGACTGGGAAAATGTGATTTTGATGAGGGGGGAGATGGGGTATTTATAGGGGGAAGAAGGCTGTGCCCCTCAATGGCAGTGCCGCTATTTCCCCTGGTATTTTCTGAAGAAATCGTGAAAGGAGGGTTTCTGGAGAAATCTGGAGGTGGAAGACGACAGGGGGTGCCGTTATCAAAATGGCCCCCTGCGTTTTTCTGTTTAAATTACAGAATTGCCCCTGATCTTTAAACGGCCGTAACTTCTTCATACGACCTCCGTTTTCGGGATTCTTTGAGGCGTTGGATTCCATTTTTTGAGTAGAATCTAATGGTACTAAGTTTCCTTAAAAATTCCTTTATTTAGTATTCTAAATAAAGTGAAACATTTAACTTAGTTCATTTCCCATAAAATGTCCAATTTTTGTTAAAAATGGCGTAAATTGCTCGGGCGTTACATTATTACCCCCTTAAAAGAATTTCATCCTCGAAATTCCATAAATTATCATCTTCAAGGTATTTTATCTCTTAGATAACTGCATGGTGAATGCATTCTCCCCTTAGGAATCAAATCCAGGCTCATCCTTCATTTATCATTTTTATTGTTCCTTCTTCAAGGCCTTACCTATAAGGGCTGCTTTCGCTGCGTACTCTGATACATACTCCATACGTACCAGTTTAATAATACTGGTTTCTAGCGGTAATTCATCTATCCCGAAATCCTTAGATGCATATACTTTTCTCATCAGGTATGGGATAGTCTCCTCATAGGATCATGCTTCTTTATTCATGTATAAATTACTCCATACTTCCTTGAGATCATATGATCTTATTTCTTCTATTTTGAATATCATAGGATAATCCCTTTCATCGAGTGATCTCTTTCATCATCCACATGTCCAAAAAAGTTACCTTCTTTCTATTGTGTCTAACTTTGCTTCTTACATTTTATATTTGTCCCCAAGATACTTCAATAACTGACATAGTATCATGTGCTCTACAGCCAAACCCTTGATTAACTTTGAAGTTCAACTGTCTGTCATTTTCCATATGTGACTTGATTCCTCGACCAAAATTATATTCAAAATAAACTCATGAAAGCCAATTACTAGCTTCTTCCATCGAGGACCTTATCATATACTGAAAGTAAAATGTCCTAACTCTATATCCAGTTTCATAATTATTGAATTCATTAAATGCTTTTCTCATGTCAAATGTTAATGGTTGATTCATCATCATGGGTCAAATGTTCTCGTCTAAGGGCCTATCTCATTATTCACATCAATTGGTCATTAGGATTTTCAATAATGTTCCCATTTATGTAAAGCAAAAAGTCTTTTATTCATAACCGAGTACCCTTACTAGGTCATGGTTGAATCTTTTGTCATTATCTTATTTATCCTTTCTTTGCTTGATGTTTTTCTTCGTAACCTTTTAGTCCAAAAGTTGTATACTCAATCCAATAAGGTTAGTCCTTAGGAAATTCCTTTAATTGATTTTTTTGTACTTGGTATATGCTCATAACAACTAACTATTTGTCTAAAGGTAATGTAACATCAAATCTTCACCTTATAGTGTGCTAGCCATCTCACCTTTTCTCCTTCCATCCCTTATGTTAATATATTGTTCAATCTTTATCGTCAATCATGCAGTCTGTATTGTTAGGAGGTATCCTCATAAGTAGTAATTTTCTCAATTCCTCAAATTTTATCTTTCAAGTGCCTCCTTAATTTATCTTTCAAGTGCCTTCTCATACTTAGCTTATAATAGCAGTTCTCGTTCAATAGCTACTACATCGAGTTATGCTAAAGCTATTAAATCATCAAATTTGAAAAATACTCAGGTAAGCATGGAACATTTTCGTAGACATATAGAAAGACTTTATTTGATTACCTATTGATCTCTTTCTACATATATCTATGTCATAAGCTCAAGGGTCTCTAAAGTGATCGGCACTTATCTACCTTTCTTTTCAATCGAAGTCAGCAGTATTTCTTAGACCCAAAGTAATTTCTTCACCTTGTCATGGTAGCCACTAAGGTTTGAAAAATCTTTCACATTGGTTTAGATCACTTCTTATTTTTGCAACTGTCTCAGTTGTTACTGTATTTATTGTGCTTGTAGCTCCTCCATGATGTGGCCTAATCAACTGACCTCATACCCTCAAATGATTTAGTCTAACAAGTAATCTTTTAGGTAAAACTCATGTCTAAAAACTCATAATATCCCTCTGAGTATATAACTTCGACTACTAACTCATAGATACTAACATACTTGATTAATTAGGGTGGGACACCTTTATTTAGTCAACAGTACTCTAAAGGTAATGACTAAATAATATTCTTAAGATATTTGGTCTTCCAATTTATGATAGCAAGACCGTCATTTGATCCTTGATGGTACCCTTCTTGCTGAAGATAGATAGATGGACAAGTCACTGTCCTGGCCTAATTCCTTTTTCAATATAACTTTATTTACTCATGTAGTGGCAAGGTGAGATATCACCAAATTTTCCTTTTTATTATATCCATTGGTGTTCCCCAAAAGCTAATGGATCTGATTAGAATCTAATTGTAATAATTGATATCAAACCATTTGTAGAATTTAATTTCTAGTTGGTTGCCATTCTTCTTTGAAAATTTCTTAAACCCCATATGCTTTCCCTCTTTTATACTCTTTTACAATAAGATCACCAACTTACCTAGTTTTATTCCTTTGCATTTGTTTGATCTACCTTCCTATAGGATTCAAGATGATAGAATTGTATGTATCTTCATAGAGTCATGATCTTCTTCTTTTGAATATTCAATATTCATCGAATACTTATAGTTACATCTCTATCTCTTTCTCTCTTTTCTTCAAAATCCTCATTTCGTCTACCTGGATCAATGTCTCTATATGCTTTATTGCATATAATTGATACTTCATCTATTCCTTTACGTAAAATATATGATAAACTGAATGCTTCTCAGAAATTCTAAACTGTCTTAAGATCATTGAAATCCTCAATTGCCTATAGCCTCAATAAAATTCATACAATGTCTTAATAATGGCATTGACATTTTGGTCATGCTATACTAAGTTCATGTTAGGATCAATCTATTATCATAGATCTATCATCCCCAATATTATCGTCAAAAATCTTTTGATAACTCAGTCGAATTTATTTCCCTATCATGTTTGTGTTATGTTTCTCTTAATCACGTACGAGTCACAATTATCTCCCAATGTCATCTTGCATTCTCATCCCTCTTAGATTATCATCAAAATCTTCTCAAAATCTGTCTTTTACATCCCCTATCATACTTATATCATATCCTTGTGATAGTGTACTCATATTCTGATATTCTTTATGATGGTAAGATAGTCATCTAGGTTCTTCAATTTTCTCACCTTTGATGAGATTACTTTAGTGCAGGTCAGAACTATCTACTAACAAGTCCACTAACATCCTCATTCATCATTCTCATCATAATATGATCCATATATGAGTTTTCATATTTGCACCATACAACAATCCTTAATCCTTAAGTCGTCATAGACTAGATTTTGGATAAGGGTTGCACTGTCCTCTGCCTAATTATTTGTTAAACCAAGCGTGTTTCACCTATTTATTTATGGTGAACTGCCTTGTGCATTGATATTGTAATCCTCAATTAGAAGTAGTCACCTCTACTACTCCTATTTATACTGCTTCTCCTTGATTTTCTCTATTGTCTATGACCCTTGGACAAGCTGGATTGGCTGTGAAAGGATAAAACCTGGGCTCTGATACCAACTGTGACGACCCGGGTTTTCCCATGCATTTTTAAAATGCAAGATCTAAATTCCAAAGGCAGGATGCATCCCTATTTGAAAACCATTTTATAAAAACCATGCTATGCAGGGGAAAATCTTTTGTTTTAAACTCATTTTGAAAACCCCGAGTGTCATTTGCTTTCACAATAATCAAAGTAGTTTTTGAAACACTTCAGAAATCATAAATGTTTTTCCCCAGGTCTATCCGGTCATAGCACACAGACCAACTGCGAATAAATCCAAATACATGTCCAAAGGGTAGAGTGTTTACTTACATGTATAATTATCTCCTTTTGATTTTTCTTACTCATAGCACTAACATAGGTGTCCTCTACTCTTGGATGGAACTATCCTGAAAAATGTTAAGGATAGGGTGAGTATATACTATACTCAGTAGGAGTCTATCACTACTAGTTTTACAATGTATGCTATGTTTAAAATCATATGCTCTTTAAAACATGTGCATGTTCGAACAATCATGGTCAATATCGATATTAAAAACCACTGTCGAATTGGAATACTGACGACTTAAAGAAATAGCATAATCCAAGTCGAAAGTATCATATATCATAAACATAACGATATGCATAAGATGCTCAACTGAATCCAACTCATGGATATCTGGTATGGTATGGTCGACCAACCTCATGTCATGCCATATGCAATGCAAGTAAATCCACGAAAACATAGGGCCCAAACTATGCCCACGACCTCGCCACCGTGTCGTCCCCGCGTACCTGAGGACACTCGGTCATAGCCTCCACGGGGCATATGACACATCGACCCAGTGCCGTGACACTAGTGGCAGCCCTCTGTACCACATGCAGTCGACGTAGGGACGTTGCCCTTTTTGGGTGTGATACCCATTCCACCTAGTAGTGGTAGAGGCCGGAGGCCAACCCAGACCTCTCGGCATAGCGCCCATGAGTTTATTAGCCCAAATCATATAAGATCAAACAAGCGAAAACCTCTTTTTCAAAACCTGTCCTTTTTGGGTCCCTGGTAACCCTCAAGGACATGCAATTTTTCAAGAACTCAATGCTCACAAATCATGCAATATATGCAATTGTTTGCAAAACATGTCTATGCATAATGTATTTATCATATGTACACTGAATTAAGTCATGCTAAACAAGTCATATACTTATACTTAAAACATGCATTCAAAACAATCATGGCTCTTTTTAAAAGTCTAGTAGCAATAGAGCACCTACCTTAAAGTCTCCTGGAGTCGCGTCCTTTATCACTCAACCCGTCCCTGGGTCTCATTTATAAACTCCTGGATATGAATGGGTACAAGGAGTCCTTATCAATTTCAATCTATTTAAACATTAGATCGCTAGATCTGCCTTTAGGGTCCATGGTCCTTGCCTAATTCATTTTGTCAGGCAAGATCCTATGATATGATGTACTATTCCATGGTTAACTCTATAATTTGTCCTCTAATCATAACTTTAAAGTCTCATTGGGTCCACATGTACCAGTTCCCAGGACACCCGAGTATCCTGGTTGAACTGCGACCGCCTCACGTGCGTGCGCGCCTAAAGGCCGTGCTAGGGACCGTGTTTTACACGTGCACATGCATGCTCAAGCAAAGTGTTATAGCATGCATCTTGGATGGCGCCTCACGAAATCACCTTTGGTGTAGCATGGTGCGTCTCAGCTCCCAGGGCACCCCGTGCATCCTGGTCGAGCCAGGACTCGTGCCCCACATCGCGTGCACCTGAAGGCCACACCTGGGACAGTGTACGCACTGTTGTATGCCCGGAACCCATCCCAGGGACCTAGTCCTAGGCACAGGTGGAGCAAGGTGTCCTTGGGATGCTTGGTTTGTACAAGGTCGGATGAACCGGCTTCATCTTCTCCGACTGGAAAAATCGGTTGGGAAAAAGATCAGATCCAGCATGGATCTTGGCCTGGGGAAAGTGAAATGGAGAGAAGGGAAGGAGGGGCTTACCTGGGTGCCTAGAGAAGCCCTTTTTCGGGTGATGTGGCTCCTCCTTTCCGCTTAAAAAACCCTATGCTCATTAGAACCCACGAAGAAGAAAA
The DNA here is from genome assembly GCA_035236585.1 of Warburgia ugandensis. Lineage (NCBI taxonomy): Eukaryota > Viridiplantae > Streptophyta > Magnoliopsida > Canellales > Canellaceae > Warburgia > Warburgia ugandensis. The sequence goes on along the minus strand of CP141132.1, from coordinate 27,425,750 downwards.
TCCGAACGTCGTGCAAGGCTAGAAAAGAGAAGAGAGGGGAAATGGGGAGAATGGCCAGCCTGACTAGGGCCTGGCCATTGCCGAAAAACATAGAAATACTGGGTTGAGACGGGTTTCCGATTTGCCAAAAACCCTAGTCCCAAACGACTGGAAAAATGTGATTTTGAAGAGGGGGGAGATGGGGTATTTATAGGGGGAAGAAGGCAGTGCCCCTCAATGGCAGTGCCGCCATTTCCCCTGGTGTTTTCTAGAGAAATTGTGAAAGGAGGGTTTCTGGAGAAATCTGGAGGTGGAAGACAACAGGGGGTGCCGTTATCAAAACGCCCACCTGCTTTTTTCGTTTTTGTGTTTAAATTACAGAACTGCCCCTGATCTTTAATTGACCGTAACTTCTTCATACGAACTCCGTTTTCAGAGTTCTTTGAGGTGTTGGATTCTATTTTTTGAGTAGAATCTAATGGTATCAAGTTTCCTTACAAATTCCTTCGTTTACTATTTTAAATAAAGTGAAACTTTTAACTCAGTTCATTTCCCATAAAATGTCCAATTTTTGTTAAAAATGGCGTAAATTGCTCGGGCGTTACAAGATCTCTACTCCATTTTGAACCTTTGAAGTCCTTATATCATTCTTTTCATAGCCCTTACCTAAGCCTATGTTTCATCCTCATTAAAGACCTATTAATATTAGGTGGAACATAGCCTTAAAGAGGAGATAAAAAGAAGGAATTAGGGTAAAATACCCCTGCTATTCTTGGTAATAAGGATTACTTTCCTTTGTCTCTTTAGCACTTCAAAAATTTATCTGAACCATTAGCTTTGTTGAATCTGGTCACATAATGAGAGAAATACGTTTAACCCTATTTGAGAACTTCATTTTTGAGAGTATACCTATGAGGATTTTAGGCTAGGACATATTTCTAATGGAATTTAAGCATATCTAGTTAGAAGTCATGACTTAAATGGCTGTACACACACATGCACTCTGAGAAAGAATGAAATGTCTTTGGTATGTGTATGACTTGTAAAATGTCAATTTTCTCCATTAAGATGTGAAAAACTAGTAGAGTGCTAATGAATGAGGATTATTTGAGATAAAATAGGGAACTTTACCTTAAGGAATTTTGTAATTATATTTACTGCAAACCGTCATGAGGCCTAACTCATCCACTAGGGGTAATCTAGGGGTTTAAGGGCTTATGACATGTGCTAAATATAATTGTGAGTACCTACAAAAGTTGCACTTTGTATTTGTTTTTTAAAATTACTTTTTTCTATTTTTTGCTTGGAACTAGCAAAATACTGGTTGGGGCTGTGATAAGTGCTTAATTTTGGATAAAAACTACCCAATTAGTTACCCATGTGTTACAACTTATTAGAATAAATTATGGATATTAGACCAAAATTAGTAACACATGCATTTTTTATCAAATAATCCAAAAGTTTGATATTTGTAGGTCCAACGACTATCCAAGGTAATTATATAATTAATCATGTTTTTCTAAGATTTCATTAAGGTTTTTCACTCTTTGTAGGAAGTAAGATGGTGACCCAACGGCTGTGATCGATGGCGATGAAATTGATGACCAAGATCAAAAGATTTAATCAAAGCCTCAAAATCATCACTTCAACATAAACCAAAGGACAAGATCATCTTGTGAATGAGTAATGGACGTGATTAAAGGAGCTAAACATGGCCAAAGTGGGCCCATGAAGTAAGCTATGCATCCCCACCACCTTCGCATGGAAGCCACCTTAGACATATAAACCATGAAAGAAGATAGCAAGCTAAGGAATTCAAGACAAACCATACAAGCCACTCAAGCTAAGAGTTGAAGCTAATAAAACAAGCCAAGGAAGCTTCCTAAGCCAGCGATGAGCATAGCCAATGAAGTCTTCAAAGTTAGCCATCTAAGCCATCAAGCTGAGCTAAATGGAAGGATAGGATTGAAGATTTAAAGGAGTTATCCATGAGTTATTTCAAAGATAATTAAGGAAAAATCTATTACAATAAGATAGCATGTGGACCAATGAAATAAAAGCAACCAATTTTTAGAGTTTTTCTCACTTTTCCACACATTTTCCTTACTTTCCACCTCACCCTTGAGATGCACTACGAATTTCCAAAACTCTAACTCCTTCCACCTCTTAGGAAACTGCCCAACAAACCAAAATTCTCCACCTAACACCCCTCTTTCCTAACCTATCCCCATCTACTTTCCTCAAAATTAGGGCATTCAATGGTTTTGAAAGGGAGAGATGCCCTTTACTAAAAAGGTAGCTTCTCCCACCTACCACCCTTCTTAAGGTAGCCAACTTATTCCCCCCACTTTCCTATTTGATGTCCATCCTTGTCCTCCATGCTAGCCATTCAATTTGACACTCTTTAATCCCCGTCACATGTTAGTATTAGGTTACCCCACAAAAATTAGGAAAAATCTTATAAAACCAGCTAACAACCCAAGCAAAACTAACTCTCTTTTCACCATAGGAAAGTATGTCTCCTCCATAGGAAGGAGAAGCCCAATTGCCTCCTTTTTCTTATTGTTTAGTGAAGTCTTTGGATGCTGCTTCAAACTTCCAAGGTTCATGCTTCTTCCTTAAGTATTCGACCTACAATTTTTGGAGTTTTGATTCATCTTTGAAGGTGGGTTAGCCTTGGTTGCAATTTACTTCTCTTCATGCTAATTTTCCTTATTTTTCATTAAGCTTTCCTTGCTTTTAAACTAAGATTCAAGACTGATTTTTCCTTGGGGTGACAGCCAAGGGAACTCATCTTGAATCTAGCTTTGTTATTTATTTTTCATTGCATCTTTAATCTCTTTTAGCACTCTTGATTTTCTAGCTTTGGTTGCTTAACTTCAATTGGATTGTTGCTTTATTTTTGCATAGGATTTTTGCTTAATTTCAAGCATACTTGTTCATGAGTCCATGTTGAAACAATTGAAGAAGTATTTAACTTGTAATTCAGAAATGATTAAGATTAAGTGAACATCATTGTTGTAGCATTTAATTTTCAGATTTGGATTACATGTATGGAATGTTACATTGTTGACTTGGTTGCTTAGTTTTCTTACTTTTACTTTTCTTCGTCTTGCATGATTAAGAAATAGTTCGTTAAAGCATGTTTCCATTAGATTAGGTTTTAAAATAGGGACAACTAGCATCACATTAGTTCAACTCCTTGTGTGATCAACCTCACTAGCATACTATATTGCAAAAAATTCATGTGCTTGTGAGTTTTATTTAAAACAACATCACAAGACAACAAACCAAATTACCATTTTTTAATTTAAGTTCAAAATCAAAAGAATAAAGCAATGAGAAGGTGTAGAAGACAAGGAAAGGCAGCCAAGATGTTGAAGTCCAAAGCTTTAAGAGTACCTGCAAGTTGATGTGCTTGGTTTCAAGGAGTTAAAAGCAACCCCTCTATTGGTGTGGATTTCCATGGGGTTATGTAGAGTTTCTACTTTCCAATTTGATGAGATCCTATCCTAGGAAAAAATGGAGAACTAGAACTAGAAATCTAGGTACAAAAGTTAGGTGGTTGAATGAAGAAAAATGTTTAGAAAATGAGGTGAGGTGGAGTTTCTAAATATAAGAAAAGGGAAGGGGGAGATGCCACATTTCAAGGGATTAGGTGTGGAATCCCTTTCCATAAGGTAAAGCACAAGCTGTAATGAAAAGAAAGTGAAAAAAGACAAGAAGGTTGGAGGAAAGAGATAGGAAGGTCAAGTAGTTGAGCAAGGAAAAGAATCATGTGGAGTTGGTGGAGGGGCTTGATTTAGAAGGGTGAGGCACCACTTTTCCATGAAAGGGGCATGGAACTCCTTCCCTTTTAAATATGTGATATGGTGGATAAGAAAAAGAGAGAAAAGAGGGGGGAAAGACAAGGAAAGTTAAGGAAATTTGACTTGGTTTCTCTCTTGATTGGTCCACTTATGCATGCATATCTTATCATGTTGATTATCACCCAAATTCCTTTCTAATTAGCCCTTGAAATTGACTATTTAGCATAAGGATAATTGCTCTAAATGTCCTTCAATCGTGTGACTCCATGTGTCATGGCTCTCACATGCCTTGGTGGCTCACTTTGATGGCTTGAGTGGCTATGTCACTTGGCTTCAAGGCTTCAATGACTTGGTATACTTAGGTTTCCTTGATAGATTGGGAAACTTCATGCATGGCTCCAATTCTCATTGCAAAAGTGATGAAATTTTAAGGATTTTTGCACAGGCCATTTGAGTCACCTTTGGCCCTTTCCATTGCCTTCTGGCTTGTCTTAAGATGATCTTAACCCTTGATTTAGCTTTGGAATGTTGAAATATAGGTCTGTGCTCTCCCTTTTGATATTGATCTTCAAATCTTATCTTTCTTAATCTCAGTGGTTAGATCATCTTCTCAAGACCTACAAAATAAGATAAACCTAAATAAATCCTAGAAAATTATTACAATTCACACATTTACTCTAGATTAGCTTTATGACCTAAAAATATCAAACTTTTGGATTATTAGGAAAAAAATGCATGTGTTATAAAATTCTAGGAAAACCCTAGAATAATGCCCATATTTATAATACATGGACTACTAATTATATTTTTATACAAATTTGAACATTTATCCCAAATACCTCCAAACTCACATTTTGCAAGCCCTCGAGCAACTGCCAAGTACAAAATAAGAAATCTAAAAAAGTCCTGACCTACTTTGCTTATATAGTCATTTGCATTTAGCATGCACAAAAAGCCTTTAAACTCCTATGTTTACCCTAGTAGACTAGTTGTAGTCTCATAAGGTTTGTCCAAAAATGATACCCAAAAATATTTCAAAACTATTATGAAAGTTATTTATTTATCTAAGGGAATTTTCTTTTATTCAACTCTATTTAAACTCCTAAGTTTAACCTGTTAATAAAAATGAATAGAAGTTCAACATCTTACCTTTATGCTAAAGATTTTCCATTAAATCTTGGAGTGTAAATATGTGAATATAGTCATTATATGTACAATTTTTGGTTTCCAAGTAAATTATGACCTAAATTACTATCCAAAAGTATGCATTGCCTTCAAAACTCATAGGATATTCTTACCACTTAGAAGGAAGTAACTTAGATATAGATAAATCTCTCTTCAATATGTGAGTAGAATAATGTTCATCAAATTCAAATTCTCATATATTTCATACTAAAGAATGATAAGTTAGAAAAATCTAATAATGGTCTCATGGAAAGGATATCAACTATTTAAGAATATTACACTCTACTAGAATCCCTACTTATCCATAACCATATCCAAGTCATACTACTCACCAGATTAACCATAACTTTTAATAGGATGAAAATGGGCATAGGATAGGGTTATAAAAGAAAAAAGGTATAATGGTACACAGGTGTTTTAAAAAATATATGTAAATGTCTTCTACTAGTTTATTCACAATTTTCTTTTCTATCAACAACATTTTGCTAGTCTTGAGAAAAACATGCAAAAAATCATTAAAAAAAATGATTACCACTTTCATAGGTACTCAAGATTGTATATGGCATATGCAACAAGCCCTTGCGACCTTAGGTTACCCTTATTGGATGAGTTAAGCCTTTACAGTGAATATACCTACAAAATTTCATAAGGCTAAGTACTTTATTATATCTTAGAGAATTATAGTCCATTACCAGTCTTCTGGATTTAACAAATTAATAAATATGAATGAAAAATTCCACAAGTTATCCACATGCTAGAGACATTTTATTATAGTTATACCTTGGCGTGTAGTGCGTGTACAGTCTAAATAAGTTAGGACTGCTAAATAGATCCACTTATACTTCATTAGAATATTGTTTTGACCTCAATTTCTTAGTGGTATACATTAAAAAATAAAGCTCTTAGAGAAAAGGGGTCAAACAAAATTCTCTATTTGTGTGACCAAATTTAACAAGATTAATGGTTCACATAAATTTATGAGCATAAATAAGACTAAGGAAAGTGGTCCCTAAGAATGGATTCCATTAACAAAATTAGTAGGGTAGTTCACCTTAATTCCTTCCTATTTGTATTATCATCAAGGTTATGTTCCACCTAGGATCAATAGGTCTTTTGATAGGATAGGCTTATATAGGTTTTGAAAGGAAGAGTATAAGAATTCAATTTTTATATTTGAGTAGAGGTTCTCTATCACTATTCAAAAACTTTACTTTTGAATGTATTGAAGTGACTATCCTTTTAATTTTCCTTTGTCTTCATTTTAATTTTCTTTTTCTTGATATTTCTACTTTTCTTTGTATTTCTTTTTTCTTTGAGGGAAAAGGTTTTCTATGTAAACACATATTTTTCACTTCATAGAAGTTTGTCATTTTACTATTTTTTTTCCATCTGTACTCATTCTCAAAGATAGGTAAAGGATATTTTTTACTAGGTTTCCAAGTTAAGGTAAATGTGATTTCAAAAAAGAAAAGGCTTACCAAGAGATACAAAGGATCTAACTAGTGGTATGTTATTTGAGTAGGCTTTATGTCACGAAGCTAAAACAATGATGGCCTATATCATTTCTTAGGTTTCTTAAAAAGGCTATTTAGTTTAATAAATGTTCAAGAAAGAAAGTTAGTATTCCTTTTAGTTCTTAGCATTTTGACTAAACAAAGATACTGTAATCTTTGAAGTAATATTCGCTAAAGAAAATAGGCAATTATATATAACCTTTAGAAAGATAGCTGTCTCTAATACTCACATCAGTATGAGTCTCCACTAACTTTCCTCATGGTCTCTAAGTCATAATCATCTATTAGTCTAGACTTATGTACATGTGTAGGAGTTTTCTAAGATTTACTTTCATGAAATACTTTAGGACATGAATAAAATGTAGACTTGACTCTATGCATTTGGATTAAGAAGTTACAGTAGTGAAAATACTAAACTTTAGAAAATTCAATTAAAAAAAGGGCAGCCCCGATGCACGAAGCTCCTGCCTATGCGGGGTATGGGGAAGGGGCGGACCACAAGGGCCTATAGAAAATCTAATTCTCATCATGGTAAATGAACTCTGACCTTAAAAACTTACAAAAAATAAAAAAATAAAAAATAAGATTTTTTTTTTTTTTTTCAGAGAAAAACTTGAATCTCATGCATATCTACACCTCCAACCTAAACTAAACATTGTCTCTAGTATTTTGAAATATAGGACTCCTATATAATAAATGGGTAGTGTAAAACATGAGATTTTCTAAAATCTTGGGGTCGCCTCCCAGTGATTGCTATGTTTAATGTCTTCATCCAAACATAACCTATAACTAACTAGTCTACTCTAAAGCTAACTAGTTTTACCTAATCCTAACTCTAACAATAGAGGAATTTGTCACTCCATGTAAGAATTTGATAGTAATCAATGTACATCCACCTTGAAATTTTTGGTGGGGGTAAAACAATAGGTTGCCATAATTTTGAGTTTCTTAAGACCAATTTGAAATGAATGGCCCCATTTTTTATTGAAATTAGGGATGATAATGACCATAGCAATTGGTACATATTTTCCCCATTCTCTCTTACATCTTCCTTAAATGGGGATAAGATGACTCAGTATTTTCATAAAAGGTTGTTCTTGTTTTTTTGAAGGCAGAGTAACGCTGGGGGTTAAATCCTTATCAATTTCAAATATATACCCTAGAGTTGGTTGATTTTGGGTTACAACATCAAATAACTCTTCTTATTTCTATTCTACATGCACAGATAAGATTTCAGGTGGGCTTATAGTGCTATATGGTGTTTGTCAAATAAGGTATGTAGTTCCTAATTGGATATGCCTTTCACACTGCATGGCTCATATTCAATTTCAAAAATTGTAGGGGTGTGTATTCTTTCTTGTCATTAAGACTTGTCCACTAATGGCTTGGCCTCTACATATTCATTCTCTTCATTAATGATGTCTCTTTGTCATAATCATAAAAAGTGGCAAGACATGACTTGAGTGCATGTGGGTTGGAGGATTGCAAGGATGGCTAGAAATCTTGTAGCTTAGATGTAACATATCTATCCTTGTAATTCTTTTAAGGGTTTGCTCACTCTTCTCCTTCAATTATTTTATTCCCTTAGTAAATTGTATAATTCCACCATGCATTTGATCCATTTTCAATGATATTAGTTCCATGCTTTCTCTAATTCAGGCCTCTCCTAATGATTCTTCAAACTCATATGGCTCATATTATGTGGTATTGGGGTACTTGGAAAGGATTGATCAATTTGGCGCCATGATGGTTGTCTCGTTATTCTTGAAAATCATGGTAGGGTTCAGTAGGATGGGACCATGATGTTTCTTGTTGATAATTCTGAGACCATGGTTGTTCTTGATGACTAACCCATCCATTATAGTCTATCTCAATAATAATTGCTAGGGCATGTGTATGAACTGGGTACGTCCACATGCTCCTATTGTTATCCATTGTAGATGGAGCCTCATGGACATGATGTAGTTGGATATTGTGGTTTAGAAGAGGTGGAGGAATTATCACACTGAGGCTATTAATATGACTTAGTATTTTTCCTAAAAGCATTAAAACTATTTATCTAACTTTCCATCCTCTTAGATGTAGCGGCCATTCTATGAAATGTTTCAAGTAGATCGGGAGTACCTCGTCTCTATCTCATACATACCCTCATAATGTAATGGCCTAGGATTGAAATAATATGACATTTGTGGTAGACTATCCCCTGCTTTGTAGGTCATTTCACTCAATTTTGCATACAACGAAGTGAATCTTTGTATGCAAGGAATGATGCACACTCATTCCCAAATAGTCTACCAACAATCTGAATTATTGACCTTTGATAATGTGTAAGCTAGTAGCTTTTAGACCTAAATATAAATAACTTTGCATTTTATCTAGGCCTAACCATTGCTTACTAGTTAGATCCTGCCCAAAGAGATTAATACAATTCTCATGGTAAGAGGTGTTTAGACCACAACAACAGTCAATAAAAGGCATAGGAAAATTACTTGGACTTTGGATAACCCATTATAACCACAATGCTTAGAAGCCATTAGAGTGAGAATAGAACTCCTCTTTCAAAAAGATTCCTACAAGCTCAAAACCTTAAATTTGTTAGCTTTAAGGGCTAGGATCATAAACAAACACGGATCAATTTAATTACTTAGGTGGGCCAAGGATCTTGTGATGAGATCTAGTCCTTATCTTAAGATGGTTCTTGTGTTCCATCCACCATAAAGTAGTAAACATGCAAAACAATACAAGGAAAGGAAACTAATGCTCATGTATATGTTATTTAATGAAATAAGCCTCATTAAATAGGTGCAATCTAATGCAACTGTAACTACCCAAATTTTTAAGTTCTATTTTATTTTGGAAAATTGGATTGAACATTTGATAAATTTTGAGTTTTAGAAGTGACAATTTATAGAAATTAAATTTGTTGACAGTATCCTCATAACTAGACTCTACTAAGAAAATCAAGCCCAATGACATAAAGAAAAATGAAAATGATGTTTGGATGACAAAGTTATGGAACTTCTGAATATATGGGCATTTTAGTAATTTCACAAATAATATAAAAATATGTTTCAAAAAGGGAAAATAATAAAAATTAGTGACATCCCCTGTCTCCGTCATTTATGCTGGGGAAAAAGGTAGGTAGTCACATTTCAATCGAGACGCAGCTTCGTCCTGGGAATCAAAACGTAGACAAGTGCATTATGGTAGCCAAGATGCACCTATACATTCCATCATCCCCATCCTATTCTGGTGCATCCTGATAACCTCATTTTGATGCATTTTGAACAAGACTTTTAATTTAAACCATTAAATAGATCTAAAACACAAAATCTCTAATTTAGGAGGTTATAGAAGTTCGATTTACAATTGGAAAGGTCCATTGGATTTGTCTTGACAATGCGGACTGAATTATGCAATAATATTTAGGATTAAAAAAAAATATAACTAATCACAACCTAGAAACTATAAAATCTCATGAATCTATAAGATCAAAGATGATCAAACCCTAAGAAGCAATCAATTGGATAATTTAGCTAACCTATATACTTAGATCAACCGTGAATTATGGACATCAATCCTTAGATCATAGATCTAACCATTGATAGATAGAATCAGAGTTGAGATCAATGATCTAGGTATTGATCTGTGAATTTGACTATTGATCAATAGAGAATGGGAGACAATACTTGGATTCCTAACCTTAAATTATACCCAAGATCTTACAAAGATCTTAAAGAAGATCCAAGATTTGATCTAAAGAAAAATGCAAACAATACCTAAGTAACATCCTTGAGGTAGGCAGTCTAATGCTACTGAGTTTTCAATTGAATTCCAAAACCTAAACTATTTACTTGAAACTATTTATGAGCTTAATATGTTTTTGAAACAATAATGAGATATGGTATTCTTATGATGAGCATGCAAATTATTTTCGTGATTCATGATCTTGATTGAATGAAAGAATAATTTCATATATGCATTAATTGCATGATATATGATGCTTGAGTTTTGGAATACATGTATATATCTATTAGTTTCATGCTAATGAGCCCAGTGGGAGCTATGCTATGAGGTTGTTCGTACAAGGTTAGCCTCTTAGCCTCTAACCACCAAAGGTAGTAGGTATTCGTGACCAAAGTAGTATCTATTTTTCTCGATGCTGTGGCTGGGAATGAACACTGGAGGTGTTCATGGCACCCTTTTTGAGACATATCCACAGTCACTGTGGTGGCTGGTCTCTAGACACTAAAGACACACGATTTCATATAGCTGGTCGTGAGCAAAATGGTCCCTATGATTTTTGTTTTGTATCACCATACATGGTGCATTGAGATGGTCTTAGATGAGTACGATTGACTGGTTGGTTGACGTGTTCTCTGAGACACCCACGTGCATAAAAACTGCTACAGGGTTGGGATATCTAACATCGGGTTTGATCAATTGCTACTTTAATAAGTTAATAATGTTAAATTATTATTGATTAATTAATTTTTTGAAAATTATATTACTTGAATATACAAATGTGCAAATGATTTATGCATGAATACCCAAATTTACATAAGATGGTTGCATAATTTTATTACTGGACAAATTCAAATTGTTAGAATCAAATCACCTACTAGGTACGATAAATACTCAACCAAATATATTATTTTTCAAATCAACTCAAGCAAGATTAGAACAAACATCAGGAAGTTTTACTGCTACGATCAAGTGAGAGAAGGGAAAGACCAGTGTGTGACAACCTGGGTTTTTGTAACATGTTTTGTAATGTATTTTGAAAGGCAGGGCCCTTAATAGTGTAAAAAAATTTTACAAAACAAAGCCAAAAATTCTTTTCTTTAGAACTTGTTTTGTAAAACCCAAGTCATCACTTCATACATAACATAAGTAGAATTTTGTGCAAGATAAAATTCCATTGAAGGAATATACTTGTCCAAATTACATAATCCATCCAGTGGTTCACAGTATAGCCAAATCCATTACAATACTTGTCCAAATTACATAATCCAAACTTATAGCTCACAATACAATGAAACTTTCATTACAATACAACACTCTCAAACAAAGCTAAATACATGTCTTCAAGGGTATACCTTGAAGATTATTCTCTTCAAGTCTTCTATTGTCTTGAGCTCTTAATTCTCCTTCCTTGTATATGAGATATTGCAACATTTACAATATCTCAGCAAGCAATGCTTGGTAGGTGATTCAAGAACCATAATAATTAACAATGTCATTCCAATACTTCATAATCACATTATCCCTAAATATATTCATGTCTCTACTCTTTACTTTGTATTTTATGTACATCCATATACGTACATACTATGCATGGGTAAATCAGTTAAATTTATGAAAGTAGTCAAATATCATTCCCAACTAAGCTAATCAATTCTCTCCATTATGAGAATTCAGTATTTCAGCTGATCCTACATTGGGAATTTTCCTTCTTGGAAAATATTGGTAATATCCAATTACCTAGGATTTCATTATGCTAAAGCATAAGGCATCTTACTATGCCTATTCTCGTATGCATCATAGTGCAAAATAATCAAAAGGGCTACCGTGCTGCAGTTTGATCTGTACTAACGGGCTCGGATAATTGCCCTGTTCACCACTGATACCATGGTGGAAAATATTATGTCACTACCCATATGGGGGAACAGGACTTTCACAGTGGTAGCCTTCCCATAATTGCCCCACTAAACTTTTAGCCTCTCATAGGGCAAGGTATCATCAATCATCAAATTTCAAGGAGTGGGTGGTCAAACCCTTGTAACTCCTCTAGCATAGCATCCCCCTAGGCTTATGCCTATTAAAACAAACTCACAAGCCTCCAAGCTTATATGTAAAATAGATTTCATACATATCAGACCATCTGTCTATTTACTTAGGGCTGAAATATTTTCTAGTTCCCTATTCACTTATAATCTAGTTCTTAACCATCTTATATGTGTTTGGTTGAATCATAAGAGTTTCAGGGGATTTAATACAAGTATTATCATTACTCTTGTCAACATAAGGTCATGCGTTCAATCATGTATATCCCATGTATATGCATTCATCAATTCCTCCTACCTTTAAGTAGTGATCCTTTTTCCCAGATTTTCCATGATCCTGACTAATGTATGTAATCTGTACATCCATACATACTGTCAATATATATAAATTATGAACAATACTATTGATCACTAGATCTAATGTTTAGAATGATCTTTAAATCATTCTTATCTAAGTATTTTCTATCTCTAAGTCTTTGCGTGTCCATCTCCTTGATCTTGATCTTTCATAGATCCTTTGATTGACAATCTATACTTGTTGATAAAGATTAAGGTCATAGATCTTTCATCATCTAGTTCTTCTTTGATCTAAGTTCAGTTATTGGATCATCCCTAAGGAGAATGATCTTAGTTTTCTTCCTTGAATCACCTTTGATCAAGGGTTTGGATTATCTAATCCAATGAACTAGATTTGATTTATAACATGCATACTAAATACAATTCACTATTCTTATTCTTATTGTTCTTGATCATTCAAGATGTAATGGATCTTGTTTGATCATCCTTATCTTACTTACAATTTTTATTAGGGTTAGATAATTTGCTAACTTTTTATGCTCTTACTATTATTATTCAACCAGTTAATGTTTTGCTGGTTGAAGGTAACTTATTTAAGCCTAAGTCTAGACTACTCCTCTTATTTTCAATTGGCTAAGGATTACTAGCTGAATGGGTGAACACAAAGTGGTTACTTCAATCCTCATGTAAGGGGGCGTTTAGACCTCACAAACGTCAACGGAAGGTAGGGGAAGAGCGATGCTCTATTAGACAACCCCCTTAGCCACTATGTTCAACCTACACTAGAGTGACCTTAGCTCAACCTTTCATAAGGTTCCTATAAGCATGTTGACCCTAAGTACTCTTTCTAATTGATTTTAATTAAGTCCATGAACATTCACAATGTCATTCATGGGTTTTATTATTCTCCTAGTTTGGGCCAAGGATTTGATAATCCTTATATTGTCCTACTAACTATAGCCCTTACTAATTAAGTCCAAAGTACTCCATTCTTATTTGTGTCATGAAACTCTACTTTCTCATTAGATTCCATTTTTGGTGTTTTATGCTCTTTGTCTCATAATAAGTAGATCTACTAATGAAATTTATTCATAAATGAATTATAAATTCAAAGCATAAAACTAAATAATTGAACACTTAATGATAATGAGGCAAGGTACTTAAAATTACACTAGCATGATTTTCAACTAATATACCTTAATAACTCAATTTAAACTAACATGAACCTAAGGTATAATCTCATACGATAGTATAATCTTGCATGAAATTCTAGCATGGTCCTAAGTTACAATGGCATGAAATCATATTAACTTGGTTCTAAGTTACACTTGCATAAAATTACACTAACATGCCCCTAAGATAATTAAATCTAGCAACCTATGATAACAATCTAATGACATATCATGCTAAAGTCTAAAAGTTACACGAGCATGCTTTATAACATAAATCATATTTAAAATGCTCTTATCAATTAATAAAAAATGAAACTAATTAATTTAATATTTTTAGAAACCTCCACTTATGTTCGAACCATTAGATCCTAGATGTTTTCCTTTTTGATTAAGGGTTTTAGTTACATTTAGGGGTTTTTCTTTATTAAGGTCCAAAGATCATATTGCTTTGTTTTTGTCACAATCCATCCATGATCTCCCTGGATTTCATTATATCAACATTTGTTCCATCCATCCTAAGGATCTAATCACACTTGATCTTATTGATCAAGTGGGTCCCTTTGTAATTTTTAGGGTTTTCCCCCATAGTGGGTAGATTCCTTAATATCTCTTAGATCTGTCCAAATAAACCATATATATAACTTAATCTCAATATTATATCATTATTAAAATAGATTTCCAAGATCTGATCACCTCAAATCTTGGAAATTGGAAACTTATTTCCTAAATACAAAAATTTTCATAAAATATTTTCTTTGTTTTATCATTTCATAAGAAACTAGAGGTTGTAAGCTTTCCATAGCTTCTTTTCGATCTCAATTTGGAGTTCATATGACTCCAGAATTGAATCTAGAAGTTCATAGTCCATTCCTAGAGCCTAGATTTGATCTGGGCCCATCGAAAATGGATGGCCCAGATCATTCGGGGGGAGGAACAAAGCCATTATGGGGTTGAGTGATATGAGCTCTAGACTCCAAAGCAAATAATATTGTTGTGTGTGGGGCCCTCGGGCTGTTATAGTGGTATCAAAGCCAGCCTCTGACCTAGTGTGTGGCTAGCCGCACACGGGGACGCGCGCTTCCTTAAGGGGGATAGGGGGACACAGGGTAAGCTGGGCCCAAAGGGGATGAAGAGGGCTGGATGTGGGTTCATGAGGTTGGTTCTCATTGCTAAGGGAAAAGTGATTGGACTGTTGATAAGAGTTAGGAGGGCTTCACATACAACAAGGCCTTTTCTTGCAAGGGAAGAACAAAGTTGCGAGAGAGCTGGGTGATATGGGCCCCAGTCTTGAATAGGGACAATATTGCTTTGTGTTGTGCCCTTGGGCTATTATAGTGGTATCAGAGCCAACCCCTGACCTGGTGTGTGGCTAGTCGAACATGGGGATATGTGCTCCCTTAAGGAGAATAGGGGACATGGGGTAAGCCAGCCTGGGTAAGCCGGGCCCAGAGGGGCTGAAGCAAGTTGCATGTGGGTTCTTGAGGTTAGTCCCATATCGCTAAGGGGAAAGTGACTAGGCTGTTGATTAGAGTTAGGTGGACTTCACATGCAACAAGGCCTTTTCTCTTAAGGGAAGAACAAAGCCGTGAGGGGGCTGGGTGGTATGGGCCCCAGTTTCCAAAGCGGACAATATTGTTGTGTGTGGGGCCATTGTGCTATTACATCTACATTTGCTAAACTAAGATTAATCAATCAAATAAAGCAATTTCTAAAGAAAAATCAAAGAAATTAATAAACAACTTAAAATGCTAAATGGGTTCTTAAGGAATTAAGGAAATAAGATGTACTGACTAGTTGAAATTAAGCATGAAGATTGAATGGAAAATTTTCAAATTTCAAGCACTTAAGAAAATCAAATTAAATCAATCTCAGAAGTAATTGAACTAGCACATATATGCATGATAACACTCAAGATCTAAAGTACTTAGCTACTGGAATCAATCATGGACAATAATCCTTAAGTAACTTTATTGAATGAATGCCAAAATACATCAAATTAGAGTGCGCCTGAGAATTGCACAGTCTTTAAGAGCTTAATACTTGATTCAAATCCAGCAAAAAAATACTCTAATGATCTCAATCTAAATAAAGATAACATGTAAGTGAAACCCAAAAAATAATTCAAGAGAAAGATGGCTGGAATGATGGAATTAGTTAAGGCAAAAAATGCTTGGAACTAGTTTCCAATTTAAATAAAAAACATGAAATTCAAGTAAGGGAAATCAAGGATTCAATCTACTTCTTCTCTTGGCTTTCACTACTAGAGGAGAATTAACTTGGATCTTTGATGAATAAGTAAGAAAAATTAAGAAGGTTGAAACAAAGAGCTAAGGTTAAACAAGGAACATATATGGTTTAGAACTTAAGAAGCAAAACAAGAACAATTAAGCAATGAAAGCAAGGATTGAAGAGCAAAAGTAAGATAAAGTACTTAGAAACCAAAAGTAAGAATAACCCAAAACAAATCTAAAATCTAAAGCTTCAATATTCACCAAACAGGAATGCTATTTTCAAGGTTTTCTCACAAAATCCCTACTTTAGGCTTTTATCAATTTTTGGGTTTTCAATTAGATGGAGCTTATTATAAGCATGGAAAGTGGATCTAGATCTAGGGTTTCAATGAGGGAAAGTTAGGTGAAGAGTGAGGTAAGCAAGTGTGTTGATAAATGACATCATAGTTGTCTACCATGTAATTAGAAAGTGGTAGGTATCACCTTCTTAGGAAGGTGGAGTGGACATCCTTCCCTTCTACTTACATGGTTGTTGGCTGTTAGAAAAGAGAGAGAAATGGAAATAAGAATGGTAGGAAAGATGGGATGAAGATTTAGGTTTTGAAGTTCTTTGATTTGAGCTAGACTTGGGGGTTTCCTAATTAGGAAACCACTTAAGATGCCAACTAAGTAAGGGGTCAGAGTCACCTTCTTAGGAAGATGGCTACCTCCTTAAGTCAAGAACGTGGAGCCCGTGATTAAGAGGGTGGAAAGGATAAACAAATAGAAATTGAAAGTAAGTTTTCTCTCTTGATTGGTCCACCTGTGCATGATCATCTTACCTTTTATAAATATCTCTCAAAACATTTTAATTATCCCTTGAAAATCACACTTTTAGTATGAGATAATTGCTTGAATTGATCCTCCAATCATGTGACTCCGTGTAGCATATCTCCCATGTGGCTTGATGGCTCATTTCTTGATGGTTTGAATGGCTAAGTTCTTCATCTTAATAGCTTAAATGACTTGGCTTCCTTGGTTTCCTAGTTAGACCAAGAAACCTCATGCATGGCTACAATTCTCACGTAAAGTGGTGGAATTGCATGGCTTTTTACATAGACCATTTTAGTTACCTTTGACCTTCAGATTGCTTGTTGCTTACCTTAGGATGATCATGAACCTTGATTTAGTTTTAGATTGATGCCATTTAGGCTTTGGTTTGATCTTGAACTTAATTTCTCATCTTGATCAATCTTAGACTTTAGATCACCTTCTCAACACCTACTAAAATTAGAAACCCTAATTAAATCTTAGAAGATTATGACAATTCATATACTTACTCTTGATTAGTTTCTAAATTGGAAAAATAGCAAACTTTTGAATTATTAGGTTAGAAATTCATGTTTATGAAATTTTGAAAAAAACCCTAGAAATAGCACTATAATTTATATCACATGGACTACTAATTGGGTACCTTTTACGCAAAATTGAACCCTTATCACTACCTATGAGAATGAACATCCTTCTTTTATTGTCTATCTTATTTTTCATTTTTCATTCACTTTTCAAGATAATATTTTTTTGAATTTTTTTTCTTTTTATGTTCATCTCTTAGACTATATCTATTCATACTTTTTTCTCAAGATATTGGTCAACCATCTCTACATATTTTCTAAAACAATTAGTTAATGGATCTATTATAGGGGTACAATATGGGTATAGGTTATTTTATTAACAAAGAAAAATCTTCATTAAATTTGTCCCTCCAAATACAAAAACCTATATAGTTTGATCAATAATCCCTGTGCTTTACTAACAATTTTCCTCATAAGGAAAAAGGCTTAATTAAGTAGGGATGTCCTAGGAATAACATAGAGAAGGCTAAAGGCCATGGGTTAGATAAGGAAAGCCTCTATAATTTACTAGGTTTCATATGACTTAAAAATGACCATAAACTAAAGAGAGATATGTTATAGTCTTTCTTATGTTTTCTCAATAGTTGATCAAGGCAAGAATAATGAGACCAAGTAAGAATTTATATTCATCAAAGAAAATTTTAGAATTTATGTAAAACTTTGCAAAGGAAAAATAGCTCTAATCTCACATGGGTTAATAGTCTCCACTTGTCTTTTTAATTGTATAATAATTATTTTGAGTTTATTTTTCATGAAAATCTTTAGAAAAAGAATAAATCAATGAACTAATTGTATAAATCTATTACTAAGCTAACATTTGAAGATATATTAAATATTCAAAAAACATTATTCTCATCCTTGTTAAGGAACTTATCATAAAAATTTTAAATTTTTTCAACATTTTAAGTAAAGAAAAAACTAAAAAAATAACTAAAAAGACTTTGGACACATCAAATTTGAAATACCTATCCTCAAACTTAAACTAAATATTATCCCCAATAATATAAAAGAAAAACATAGACAAATGAAATAACTAAGTAGAGGGAAAAGGGTGATATTACTTACATTCATCAATGGTTGATGAATCTATTGTTGTGGCCATGGACATGCCAAGTAATGTACAATGAATGTGAATGCGACTACTAGACAAACTAACTAATCTTCTAAACCTAAACATAAACCTATACTAACTATCAAGAAGTCTTTAGAAAGCTCACTCCATTTCAATATTTCATTGTAGCCAATATACATTCTCCACCCAAAGATGTATGGTGGTAACAAGATAATGGCTTGATAGACTACAATGAAGTAGAATTTCTTAGGACCAACTTGATGTGACTTAGCCTAGATTTTATCAAATTGAGGAAAATAATGCCAAGACAAAAAATTTAATAATATTCCTCCTTCCTTACAGTGTCTCAAAACTCAGTTTCAAAACTAACTTTTGAAGATAATTAAACATTAGAAGTAAGTTTCTAAATTCGGCTGGGATCAATTTAAACCTAAGCAAAAGAAAACTAGCCTATCATGATTATTAATCCAAGCATGAGCCATTCAAATATACTTTACTAAAATAATGTAATTTAAATAATTTAAACTAGTCTAAAACTAAAGAAAAGAACAATCCTAAAAACTATGCTAAAATAATAGCTAACTTTCCACTAGTTTTCACTTGATTGATCACTACAAAGATTAGAAAGAAATAAACTACAATAAATAAAAAAACATTAAAACTTCTTCAAATCAAAGTAGCTCATTTAAAAATATGTTGATGTGTCATGCATCACCTTATAGCTAAGAATCTCCACTTCAACTTCCACTATATCAGAGAGAAAAATCAAAGCAACGCTTGCACTAACAATAGCAAACCAATAGTAGGAGAGTGACACTAGCACAATTGTAATACTAGAAACACCAAGAAAGATTTGAATTCATAGGATAAAAATGTAGCTAGCAGCAAGAAATTTATACCATGGTAAATATTCTATTTGATTTCCTTGGATTACACTACTACGACAATGGGTTTAAAAGATTGTTAAAAATAGCTATAAAAGAAGGTTACCAAACTATCTTCTACCCGATAGTCTTATAACATGAAATGCCATATAAGATGGTTCTATGAACCGTCTTATATTAAAGATATTATTAGACAAGTTTGAATAACCATCTTATATATGTTAACTTATATAAGATGGTTCCCAAATACCCATTATGTAAACATGAACAAATATAAGACTATTTCTACATACCTGTCTTATATAAGGCTGTCTAATAAAGGACGGTTATTGAATAACCATCCTATATAGTTCAGGATATAGGATGGTTATTGAAAAATTGTCCTTTATACAAATGTATATAGGATGGTTATTCAAAAACCATCCTATACACAGAACTGTATATAGGACGATTATTGAAAAACCATCCTTTTTACAGATGTATATGCGACTATTATTCAAAAACCATCCTATATAGTTCTATATATATGATGATTTTTCAATAACCATCCTATATGTAGACTAGTATATAGGATGGTTTTTCAATAACGGTCCTATATTTTCTAAGAAATATAGGACAGTTTTTCAATAACCATCCTATAATGCTTATAATTTCTTTCCAAATCGGGTTTTTATTTTTCTCGGTTTCTATTTATACATTGTTCCTACAATTTCTGGAGTTTAACACTCCATCTATTCATACATTCATACACATCCAACATTTTCACATTCCATGTCGGACTTCTCCATACTTCTTAGTGAAAGAAAGAAAACATACATAGACTTAAATTAAGGTAAAAGGAACATATGAATTATATATCTATCATAAAATTGATACATGTTCAATAACATTAGAGGTCTACAAATTAAAAGTAAAAAAATATCCAGTCCATTTCATTCTAATGTCATCCATGTCTAATTGGGAGTAACTCTTGCTCCCCAAATCAACCTACAAGAAAACAAGTATTACATCAATGGTAAACATTATTGTTGGAGTCATTTAAGACATGTAGAAAACTGTAAGAATGATGGTCAGTCAATTATATGTACCTTTCTCAATTGGGAGATGGTAAGTCCTTCTCAAATGAGAGTTCTCATATATCTGAGAACAAAATACCCACACAGCCAATCAGAGTGTTGTCTAGGGCAAAGCTCAATAAAGTAAGCAGATCATAAGGTTCAAACATCATGGGTAATTATATCTATAGGTTATTGGGTTATACCAAAGAAGTAGTTAACCTTACCTTGACCCTTTTCCAAGTTAGTATTGCTGGATGGCTAATATTTTTCATCTTAGCCCATTTATACCATGAACTACACATATATGCGTAAAAGCATTACATATGAATAAAGGTGATATTTATCTGTTATCCAACTATTATAATGATTGAAATAAAAGTCAGCAGCATATATAGTAGAAAATGCATATTCAAGCTACATTTTATATGCCTTTTTGAATGAAACATCAAAATCTAACACATGGGACTTAATAGACTCAATTGTTGCTATCTAGAATGATCATAATTCAGCATTTACAAGCATTATAGAAGCCTGAAATCAGCATCATATACAGTAGAAAATGCACATTGAAGCTACATTTTGCATGCCTTTTTGAATGAAACATCAAAATCTAAGATATGGGTCTTAATAAACTCAATTGAGGCTATCTAGAATGATCATAATCTAGCATTTAGAACCATTATAGAAGCCCAAAAATAGCATCACATATAGTATAAAATGCATGGTAAAAAACACATCTACAAGGGTTGTAATCCAACATTTACAAGGATTGGAGAACCACAAAATCAAGAAATGAGAGAGATTCAATGAGACAATTGTACCACTTTCTTCTTCTTCTTCTTCTCAAGGGTTTTGGGTTTGAAAATTTTGAATGAGGGAAATGGTTGGGGGGGTGGGGGGCTGAGGGCAGTGGTTTTGAAAAAAATCATATGGGGTGGTGTGATTTCTCTCCTCTCCTCTCCTCTCCTCTCCCCTCTTCTTCTTTTCTCTTTTCATGTCTCTCTTTCTCCTCTCCTCTTATTCTTCTCCATGTAGGGTTTTGGGTTTCAAAAATTTGAATGGGGGAAAGGGGGGGAGGGGGGCCAGTTTTAAACAATAGTGGTGGGGGCGGTATGAGAACCATCCTATATTTAGTTAAATATAGGACGGTTGCCCAAACCCATCCTTTATTTACTTAAATAAAGGACGATTTTAGTAAACCCATCCTATATCATTATGAATAAAGGATGGTTCTTTAGAACCGTCCAATATTTTATTAACTATATAAGGTGAGTTTTAAAGAACCATCCTATATTAATATTCTCTTTGGGTGCAAAATGTTTCTTTGCTTAATTTTTTGTTCACGCTTGACAATTTTATAATTGTTGCCGGGGGCGTTACCCCCTTGGACCCCCACCGGGGCTGTTGCCCAAGATCTTACTTCTCAACGGCACTATGAAAACCCTAATTTTTTTGGAATTATTAGAAAAAGAATCAAGTTTTGAAACATAGATATTTGGAATCATGTTCGGAAAACTAATTAGAATGACTGTGAGCATGCTGAAATATATAAAATGGTCATGTCACTTTTGTGTACGATCCATAAAATTTAGCTGAGCTAGGGGATGACCAGCACAAGGAATATCAATGATGAAGAATAAACACGATGAGGAATCTCTTTTGATTTTAATAAGAAAAGAAGAAAATTTAATTAAAATAATTCAAAAATAGCCCTATAAATACCCCTCCCACCATTCACATGAAATTCCAAATCCCTAGACCCTCTCCCTCTCCCTCTCCCTCTCTTTCCTCCTCTTTCTTTTTCTTTTTCTCTTTACA
The DNA here is from genome assembly GCA_035236585.1 of Warburgia ugandensis. Lineage (NCBI taxonomy): Eukaryota > Viridiplantae > Streptophyta > Magnoliopsida > Canellales > Canellaceae > Warburgia > Warburgia ugandensis. The sequence goes on along the minus strand of CP141132.1, from coordinate 27,403,551 downwards.
GCCGTAGTGGTAGTCCCCACAAGCACCCGACACAGGAACCAGCCTGTGCCAGGCTAGAAAGTAGGGGGATGTGCCTTCCACCTGACCCCTGCAACAAATAGGCCAGCTAAGGTTTTCCCTTAGCTAGCAATTTCATCATCGAACTCCCCTCTCCAGAAAAAATCATCAAAATTGGAACCCATATTCTGGTTCCCCATTACCTCCCTCTTCAAAACTCCTCTCCCCGTTTCTTCTCCAGCTTCGGCAAATAGCCCAACAATGGTGATTTACTGGTGAGCATAGACAAAGGTCTGCACCCACCGGAATCTGGCAAAAATCTCTTCTATTCGGCTTTAATCTTAGCTTCAAACGAGATCCAGGTAGGTACCCTCTTTTTTCCCTATATTTTTTTGCCAAAACAAGTAAGAATAACTAGTGAATTTGTTCCACAAGCGACTAGTTCACCGGTGAAATAGATCTGATGACCTAGGTGGAAATCACCACTAATTTGATCAAATTTTGGAATTCTGAACTGTTAGATTACTTTAGAGGGTCCCAAAACCATAGGATGTGAGATCATAAATCCATTTCCATGTGATCTGGATGTAGATCTAGTGGATTGTTGATCTAATGAGCCAGATCAAACCATCTCAACAAATCTCTAGAGATCTGACTTTGGGATGCACAAAGGGATGCTTGTCATTTCTAATTCTATCATTTCTTGTCTTGCCACTAATCCATCTCAACATCCTCATTTCTACTACACTCGGCCTATGAACATGATATTCTTTAACTGTCCAACACTCTAATCCATAAAGTATGGCCGGCCTTATAGCCATCTTATAGAATTTTCCTTTTAGTTTTAGTGGCATCTGCCAATTATACAAAACTCTAGATGTGCATCCCCATTTGTTCCAACGTGCTTGGATTCTCTAAGTAACCTCCCTGTCAATCTCTCCACTCTCATGAATCATTGATCTTACGTATCGGAAGTGGTCTTTTACGAGGACTTCTTGTTTATCAATCTTTACTACTGCTCCATTCTCACTCCCCTCCTTACTAAAACTGCATTCCATATACTTCATCTTAGTTTGGATGATTTTAAATTCTTTAGGTTCTAATGCTTGTCTCCATAACTCTAGCTTTGTTTTTACTACTTCCCTTATCTCATCAATTAAAACTATATCATCTGCCAATAGCATGCACCATAGAATCTCCTTGTGTGGATGTTAACTCATCTATAGTCAACGTGAAAAGGTGTGGGTTCAATGCTAATCCGTGGTGCAATCCTACAGTGATTGGAAAATCAATGATCTCTTTGGTAGTGGTCTAAAAATTTGTTACCACTCCCTCATTCATAACTTCAATTATGTCTATATACCCTTGTAAAACCCCTTTCTCACCTAACACCCTCCATATTAACTCTCTAGGGATCCTATCATAAGTTTTCTCTAAGGCAATAAAGACCATGTGAAGGTCCTTCCTCCTCTCCCTATATTTTGCTATCAATAATCTTAGTAAGAAAATAGCTTGTTAGACCTCCCAGGCATGAAACTAAATTGGTTTTCTAATACACTTATCTCATGCTGTAGCCTCTTCTCAATCACTCCTTCAAAAAGTTTCATAGTGTGACTTATAAGTTTGATCCCCCGATAATTTGTGCAGCTTTGTGTGTCTCCTTATTCTTATAAATTCGTACAATAGAGTTCTTCCTCCTTTCATTCGACATTTTATTTTATTTTATAATCTTGTTAAACAAATTAGTTAATCAAACTACTCTAATATCTCTCATATACTTTCAATCTTCTATTGGTATATCATTAGACCCTAGGTTCTTTCTTGATTTCATCTTTCTCAAGGCCTCACTTTAGTTATTCTAATCTTACAGTCGTATCTATAATGTCCATTGTTATTTAGGTTCATAGAACTTTCAATCCCTATATTCTCGGGGCAATTGTCATTTAGCAATTTTTGAAAGTAACATTCCAACTTTTGTTTGATCTTATCATCTTTGACTTATACCCTTTGATCAACATTTCTAATACACTTAACAAGGTCTAAGTCCATATCATTCTGTTGTCTAATTTTTGCAAGTTTAAACGCATCTTTTTCACCTTCTTTTGATCCTAATCTATTATAAAGATCATCATATGCCTTAAGTTTAGCCTCACTTACTATTATCTTAGCAACCTTTTTAGAATACTTATACTTTTTCATTATTTCTAGTCTTCTACCATGCTCTAAAACACACCCATTTTTCTTTAATAACTTCTTGCTTTGTTTCACTCCACCACCAAGTTTCCTTTACTAATTGCCTTTTACCTTTACATACGCCTAGAACATCTTTTTCCACTTTCTTATTGGATTCAATCATATTAATGCACATGGTGTTTATTTCTATTTAATTATTCTAGTTTCCTTTTACCATCAACTTCTTTGTGAGTGAGGTTATTTTCTCCCATTTTAAGTTTCACTACATAGTTTTTGGATACCTATTAAGTTCATTTCCTTTCTTCCATCCTTTAATGTAGATATCCATAACCATTAACCTATATTGTGAGGTTAAACTCTCACTAGGTATCACCTTATAATTCTTACATATTGATCCTTCAATATTCCTATGTAACAAAAATCTATTTTGCTTTTATAGAGTCCATTTTAAAGATTATTAAGTGTTCATAACTCTCCTTAAAGAATGTGTTTGCAAGGGTCAGGTTATATGGAAACAAAAATTGAGGGCCAAGTTATGATGTAATTTTGATAATTGCATGAGATTTGAGTTGCATGAATTATTAATAAGATGTGATTATTATGCTATATTATACATCCAGTATTTATGGACATGCATGTCATTTATTTAAAATGCATGATTTAGGCATGCACTGCATGTTTTATATTCACATGGTTTGATTTAACAACCAGGTGTGCTTGATTTTAGCTATGTATTTGACATGTTATTTCTTTGATTTGATAGGAGATAGGCATGTAGCCTGATGATTTTATGATATCCAGGCATGGAGACTTAAGGGTTTTGTTTTCAATAGGCATGTACTTGGGGATGCTATGGTAAGAGGGATGTAGGGTTGGTCATCTGCCCTCTAACTTTGTGAGATGATAGACATATGCCCCATAAAAGGGCAAACACTATAGGGAGTGGTATCATGGGAAGTCCATGCTATGATTCCAATCATCACGCATGTAGGACGGACCCCTAGTGTCCCATTTTGATGTTGATGGGGAGTAATAGCCGACAGAGCCAGGGATTGGTTATCATTGTAACATAGTAGTCCTTTGTATATTTTTGCAGTGTTGTAAGCAAGACTGAGTGATAGCATGCATGCTTGGTTTTCTTTGGAGATCTGGTTGCTATGATCATGACAATGTGGTGTAATGATATTCTTAGTATGAACCCATGACCATTATATTCACTAATTTCATGAATTTAACATCGTTTAACTCGTTTCACTCTTCAATATCTTTATTCGTGATGGGGACTTTGATTTGTACATGACCTTGTGTAGTTGGATGATTATGATTACATACTAGTATTTTATAATCTTGCTTAGATTTAACTCTCATTACTAGTTAAAAGCTTTGTTTGATATTTTTATCATGATTTGCATGTGGTTCTAGTTCACTGGATCTATTTATAATGCTTACATCTATTCATAAAGTTTACTTAAGATTTTGATTATGAGTGAGCATGATATTTTTTATGTTGGATTTATTCATGTTATTTACATGAAATGCGTAAAAATTTAATATTCAAAAGGTTGTGATTATCTAAAATTTATTATTCAAATTAATGGTAGGGCTTCGTAGATCTTGCATTTAGAGCATGTTGCCATGCTTCCTACACCCTTGGATAGCCTAGATCGATGTTGATTTTAGATGAAATCCTCTGATCCACTTCACGCACACTGTTCCCTTCTGATAGATTGTCAAGATGATCGCAGATCTCCTAATCACCTTGGGGCTTCTATTCTTCTAGGCAAGTAGTGGAAGATGATCTACTCGGATCAACGATCCGAGTTATCGTTGTCTCTAGCAATGGGCTATAAAATTTCAACTTCAGCTTCCCCCGGGCTTACTGTTTTTGCTTTGATCTAATGTTGTTTATTGTCTGATCATAATGAAACAAAAGGGCTTTTGATCATGCCCTTGAGTAAATTAAGACAAACAGTTGGAATGGAGATCAAAGCCTCCAATGTCGCTAGCGAGCTCTGTTTCTCGTGTTAACCCAAAAACCCCTATTTCTTAAGCTCGCAAGCATGACAAATTTCCCTACCGAGCTCTCTATGTCCATTCTCTTTCTTCTTTCTCTCCTCCTCCTCCTCTTCTTCTTCCTTTTCCTCTCATTCCATTCTCCCCTCTTCTTTTTTCTTCTTTCTTTCTTTCTTTCTTTCTTTCTTTTCTCTTTCTCTCGTTGGGTTCTATTGGGTTTGGGAACAGACTAATGTCTATTCTGAGGGGTTACCAGTATCAAGTATGGCCCCTCCTTTAGTTATTTTAATTTATTTCTTTTAATTAATTTAGAAAGTTTAATTATGATGTTTTTTTACTACTTTGAGTATCATGATTGCAATATTGCAGTCAAAGGGTGCGAATACCCATGATAGTTTTCCAACATCCCTTTACTGTGGGACCTCAATTTCTGCGGTGGGGCCTACATGGTGAAATTACAAAAATACCATCTGTGAGAAAAATCACCACTTATTCATCCAAACTCTGATTTTAGCAAACTTGGTGTCCTTAAATTCGTATCAATGCATAGAATCCAAATTTAATAGTTTCAAGACCAAATTTTATGTTTTTAAGGGAGTCACCCTCATAACATTCAATTCTTATGGAATTAATTTTCTAATTTATTTTCATTAAAAATGTAATATAATCCGTAGTAATTGGCCAAAAATTTAGGGACGTTATAGTTACTTTGTGATGTCTGGTTGACGATCAGACACCACATATGAGTTCTAGAGTATTGAATTGGTAGTATATGGGAAAATTGAAGAATCTAGATTGAAATTGATTGAAAAAACTAAATCATCTTATCAGACAGTTAAGTAATAAGAACCTGGCCATCTCTAATTGGTGATTGACACCATCATTGTGTACCCTGACCTTTATTTAGTTATGATATTTTGAAAATTTTAAGATAAGGCTTCTGTCCAATGAAAATAACTTGCAGTCATTTAAGAAGAATGGTGACGACCAATCTAAGACCAATGGTGTGGATTGGAAATCCAATAACTATTGATCATTCAATTAACAATCAACCAATAGCTAATGAAATGCCCTTAGTACAGTAATAAGTATTGTTACCTCACCTTGTGATGACTAGTGCTAGGGACTAACTTAGAAGAAGCTTCCATACTAGAAAAGCTAAGAGAAGTCCTAGAATTGTATATTTGAATGTGTTGTACTTTTATAGAGGTGTGATTGATCAGGAACACATCTACAAACTGAATAAAGTATTTGTGTTAGTGAACTAGAAGATCTTCATTTGAGATACATGGAATGAAGATTTACTATGATTTTTAATATATATATACAAATATGAATCTCGATTGTTAAAATTAGTTTATTTAAACTATGCAATGAATGAAATAAATATACATGTTGTATTTGAATCTAAATTAAAATGCTCATGTATAAGCACATGTTGTATATTGTGATGTTTCAGTCCATTTGTTTGTTCATGACACGACACATCCTAGACTAGTGCTTGTGTGTTGCCCATCTCCTAGCTAGAATAGATCCTTGAGGCATGATTGTGGATAGCCCATCTCTGCCAAAGATGACAATATTGTGTCTACTGTGTATTTTGATCATGGAGGGATGCATTATGAGGAGGTCAACTATGGGTAGCCCATCTCCTAGGAAGAGGAAAATATCATGAATATAGCCAGAGTGACTATGGGAAGCCCATCTCCTTTGTGTTTATGGAGTGACACGCTCTGAGGAGGTTTGTTGTGGGTTGCCCATCTCCCTTTGTATGAAATAAAGCCATGACTGATGATTGTGGGTAGCCAATCTCCTGGAAAACAAATAATAATGGCATGTATTTTCATACATTATGATTTAAGGAAAGTTATTCTAGTATTGATGCACTAAGATTTCTTCTTATTAGTAGTATATTGAAATATTGTCTCAAATGGATAGGGCCACCTTTTCATGGAGGAGGTGTCCCCCACTCCAATGTGTTTTTCACATGGAAACCCTAAGTGGGTTTTATAGGTGAACTTAATCTTCTAAAGTTGCTAGAATTCTATCCTAAGAGATAAGATAGAGGGGATAAGGAAGTGGGGAAGGTAGTTGAATTGGATAAGTAACATAGGATGGAAATTAGAAGGACTCTAGAAAAGTGGGTGAAAGTTCAAAATAGGAAAGGTGGAATCCAAAAGGGAGTCTTAAGGGGAGAGGTGCCACTTTTCAAAGAAGGTTAAGTCTCCACCTTGCTTAAGATGTAATTCATGTCGAAGATTGGAAAAGAGAGAGAAAAGAGGAAGAAAGATGGGAAGAAGATAGGTGATGGGCTCTTCTATGATTGGTCTCCTTAGCATGCTATCTTACCATATGATAATCCTTGCTAATTATATCTTGAATTTAATATTTTTGGCATGACACCATTAGTTCAAAAAATCTTCCAATTGTGTGGCTCCACGCATCATGGCTTAGTCCCTTGGCTTGAAGGCTTGTAAGCATGATTTCAACTCTCATGCAAAGGTGGTGGAATTGCATGGATTCTTCCAATTGCTTTCCTGCTTGGCCTACGATGATTTTGAAACTCGATTAAGCTTTGAAATTATTAAATTTAGGTCCTAGCTCTCTCTTTTGCTATTCAATTCTATTCTTAATTAATCTCATCCATTGGATCATCATCTCAATACCTACAAAAGAGTAAAAACCCTAATTAAATTATAAAAAATTATGATAATTCACATAATCTAGATTAGCTCCTAAAAGTACAAAATGTTAAACATTTGAAACATTACGTCAGAAAAGCATGTGTTATGAATTTTGGCAAAAACTTACACTTTCATACTCTGATATATAGCACATGGACTACTAGTTGGGAAATTTTATTTTATTTTTTTGAAAAATTGAATACCTAACACACCCCCAACTATCATTTTACTAGTCCTAAGCAAAACATGTCAAAATATTTTAAAAAGTGGTTGACATTTTCATGGGTACTCATGGATGCATTTAGCATATGCAACATGCACTTAAACACTTAGGTTATCCATAATAGATGAGTTAGGCTTCATGAGGGCTTGCAGTGAATATACTCCCAAAATTCCATAAGGCTAAATCCTTTATTTTATCTCAACTAATTGTCTTCTGTTAATAATCTATTGGCTTCAACCACTCAATAAAGATAAACGCAAAATTCTACAAGTTACCATATATCAAGGTCATTTCACTCCAGTTATATCTCAAAATGCAGTGTGTGTGAAGACTACAAAAGACTAAACTTCTAAACAGGGATGCTTATGTTTCATTGGAAAAATGTTCTAGCCTCAAATTGTCACTGATATACAGTTAGAAATAATTCTCTCAAAGAAAATAGTTTAAACAAATTTCTCTCACTATATGATAGAATCCAACAATCTTATGGTTTGCATAATTTCTTTTAAGCACAGATGAGATAAAGGAATATGATCCTTAAGAATAGATGCCATTACCATAATAGTTCACCTTAATTCTTTCATATTTATATCCTTATTAAGGCTATCTTCTACATTAAGATAAAAAGGTCTTTTTATAGGATGAAACTTAGGTTTGGGAATGGTTCTAAAAATAAAGAGGATATAGGGATTCAAAGTTTCAAATCTAAATAGAGATCTTCAATAATTATTGCAGAAGTTTTCTTCTAATTGTATTGAAGTGTATATCATTCCTTTTTTGATAATTTTTCCTTCTTTATATTTCTTTGAAGAAAAGCTTTGTTTTTATGTAGATACTTTGATATTTCTCACTTTTTAGAAATTTGTCCTTTTCCTACCATCTCTACTCATTTTTTAAGGATAGGTAATGGTTATTTAACATAGTTCTAGTTTAAGGTAAATGAGGATATAAAAAGAAAAGACTTACTAAGAGGCTCAAAGTGTTTAACTAGTGGTATAATATACTGGGTGGGCTTTATGTCTCTGAGCTATAATAAGAATGGCCTATATAATTTTCTAGGTTTCTTAAAGCCTACTAGATTTAATAAATGTTCATGAAAGAAAGTTAGTACTCCTATTATTTCTTGGCAACTGGATAAAACAAAGATACTAGGATCTCACAAAATTGATGATCAATGAAGAAAATATGGAATTATATATATAACCCTCATAAAGATGATAATCTTTAATACTCACTTAGGGATAGGTCTCTACTAATTTTTCTCAAGGTTTCTAAGTCATAACTATCTATTTTTCTAGACTATGTACTATGTGTAAGTTTGTTGCAAGATTTAACTTTCATTAAATACTTTAGGATATGAATAAAATGTAGAATTAACCACATGAATTTCTATTAATAAGTTAAATTAGGAGAAATATTGGGCTTCAAAAAATCCAATTCTCATCATAGTAAAGGAACATTGAACTTAAAAAGTCAAAAACATGAATTTTTGTCAAAGATACTAGAAGAATTTAGAAATCTCATCCATATATTCAAATAAAGTTTGTAGGTCCCAATTGGTTATGTCTTCTACATTGCATGGCTAAATGTCATTGTAATGGATCTTACTCAGGCTTGCCATTGAGACGTGTCCATTAGCGGTGCAATATTCAAATAATCATTCACTTTATCAATGGAAATCTCTACATTAGAGTAAGAAAAAGGAACAGGACATAACTCAAGTGGATATGGGTAGGAGGATTCCAAGGATGGTTGAAAACTTTGTAGCTTTGAAGGATCATATGATATGTCCATCCTCATATCTATATTAAAGGTTTTCTCACTATTCTCCCTCATTTGTTTCATTTCCTCAATCCATTATATAATGTTAGCATGCAATCGACCCAGTTGAAATGATATCAGCTCCATACTTTCTCTAATTCTCGTATGGCTCATAATGCTATGGCATTGGGGTTCTAGGAAAGGATTGATTAGGTTAGGACAATGATGGTTGACCCTAATATTCTTGATAATTGGTGTCTCATAGAATTCTCAATTAATTACATCTTATTTAAATCACTTAACTTTATCCAAAGAGAGATTGTTTTTATTCAACTAAGAATTTAAATGACATGAAATTGGAAACATACATCAAATTAAAAACTACAACTGAAGGAAACATTCTAGAAATAAAGATATTCAATGAAATTAGAAACTTTGCTAGCTAACACGCATTCAATAATAGAAACTAATGCAAAACTAGAATGAATGAATTTAGGAAACTTAAGTGAATGAAACTTGTTAAAAATGAAAATTTCCTAAAATAACACTTTCCTAAGCTAAAATTAGAGACTTACTAGAAATCAAACTTTCTAAACTAACCTAAGATGTAAAATAAGTAACTATTGGAATTTAAACTAAGCTAAACAAAGATCAACAATTAACTAAGAGAATCCAACTTCAATCTCCATGCACATGACTCATGGAAGTGTGTGGTCCATGGATTGGGAAAAATACTAGAAAAAATGAATTAAAAGCTAGCTAACATGAGAACTAATCAAAACACCTACTAAACTAACTAAAAAGCTAAATAGGTTCCTAAGATTTCAAGCAAACAAGGTGTATGAACTGCTAGACATTGCACATGAAAAATAAGATGAATAATTCCACCAACTTGGTCTATATGAAACTCCAATCAAGTAAGGCATGGAAAGAAACTTAAGAAGCACTTTCCATGGAATATAAGACTCAAGAATTGAAGTACTTTACTAAATGAATTAAATGCATGGAAAGAAAATTAACAAGCACTTTTTCATGGAATATAACATTCAAGAATTGAAGTACTTTACTGATGGAATTAGAGCATAACCATGTTCCTCAAATAAGTTTATTGATTGACTTGAAAAGTACATCAAAAAGTGGTGCACATGTACATAGACAACAAGGCTGAAAATTGTGCACTTTTTAATGCATAGAACTTGATTCAAAGCAAGAATTAAACACACTCTAGTACTCCTAAATTACTTTTAGATATGATTCATGTAGAACCCAAAGTGATTTGAAGAGAATGAAAGCATGAAAGAACATGAAGATAGCAAAATGGACCTAGATCTAAGCTAGAAACAAGAAAAAGAAGAAGGGGAAACAAGAAAGATCAAAGATGCTACTCTTTTGGTAGTCATCACAAAAGAAAAGATAAATTAGATTTTGAAGAACTAAGAAAGAAATACAAGGTAGATAGAATCAAAGATGAAGGAAAGACTAGCTAAGTTCTATGTGTATAGAAGTAAAGCAAAGAACCAAAGACGTAAGAAAAAAGGTAAAGCAACAAAGCAAGGCAATGAAAGTAAGGAACAAGTACCAACCTGGAATTGAAGTACAAAATCAAAGGAAAGACTTGGAGAATTTAAGGAAAAGTAGCCAAAAGAAAGCTAAAGTCCAAAGCTCGACAGATCTCCAACATATGTTACTCTTACAAGGAGTCTAGAACAAACTCCTCTACTAGAATTTTGAATGGAATCCCTTGGGAGATTTATGGTTTTGGATTTCCAATTTGACGAGATCTTATTCTAGGAAGAAAAGAGAGAATTAGAACTAGGACTTCTACGTAGGAAAGTTACGTGGAGATTGGAGATAAGAAAGTGGAAAATGGAGGACTTTAAGAAAGGAAGCAACAAAGTGGCATGGTGGGAGATGCCACTTTTTTAGGGTGGTGTGTCTCCCCACTTGTTTAAAATCATGGACACCTAGTTGGGTGAGGAGGAAGGTATGAAAAAAAAAAGGAAATAAGGTAGGGAAGATGAGACTGGAAAGTGAGGTGGTTGAGTGGAATTTGGAAAGTAGGTGGAATGTCTAGATTCAGAAGGGGGGTGGTGTCACCCTTTTAGGACAATGGCATGGAACTCCTCCCTTCTAATTATGGAATGTGGTAGGTAGGAAAGAGATAGAAAATAAGGGAAAAAGAAAGAGAAAAATAAGTCAATTTGACTCAATTTCTCTCTTGATTGGTCCACCAATGCATGTATATCTCATGATATTGATTATCACCCAAATTCCTTTCTAATTATCCTCTGAATTTTACTATTTAACATAGGATAATTGTTTGAAAAGTCTCCTCCAATAGTGTGAATCCATGTGGTTTGGTGGCTCACTTTGATAGCTATACTTGATGGCTTGTTTGGCTAAATCCTTTTACTTGAAGGCTTGAATGTCTTAGCTTCCTTAGGTTTCCTTGTTAGACTAGAAAACCTCATGCATGGCTTCAACTCTCATGCAAAGTGGTGAAACAGCTTTTTGCATGAGCCCTTTTTAGTCACCTTTAACTTTTTTCAAATTTCTTCCTTGCTTGATCTAGTATTATTTTTAAGACTGTTGCAAGACAATAGGACATGATTCTTTGTTTTTGGACCTTTTGAGGGTTTTATTCCCCAGCCTTTAGCAGAGATGCACTGCCCTTGCATCCTCTGCTAGCTAACCTCATAGCTCAACCTACAAAAAACCTTGCGAAGTGCATTATAAGCATTTGATCATCTTCTCACTTTCTATAAAAGAGTAAAAACCCTAATTAAATCCTAGAAAATTATGATGATTTACATACTAACTTTAGATTAGCTCTTAAGCTTACCAAATATCAAACTTTTGAATTGTCAGGTCAAAAATGCATGTGTTATGAAATTTTTTTAAAAACCTAAATAATGCCTATAATTTATAACACATGGACTACTAATTTGATATTTTTTTATACAAAATTGAACAGTTATCAATAATCATGGCAGGGTTGAGTAGGGTGGGACCATGATGGTCTTTCCTGATATTCTTGATGATTTTATAACTATGGTTATTCATGATGCCTAGCCCATCCAATGTAGTCTTGTTAGTCTATCTTAGGATAATAGTGATTGCTAGGGTCTGTGAATACATTAGGTGCATCTAGTTGCTCCTTATAATAATCATTATAGGTTGAGCTTGATGGCCATGATGTAGTAGGCAATAATCATCATACTAGGGTTGTTGATATGACTTAGTATCTTGCTTAGAAGCAATTAAGCTATTCATTAGACTTTCCATACTATCCAATTGACTATCATCTGCATTAGACAAATCAGGAGTATACCTTGTCTCTATCTTCATACACATCCTCATCAGGTAATGGCTTCGGAGTGAAATAGTATGAAAGTAGTGTTTTTCCATCCCGTGTTTGGTAGGTCATTGTACTCAACTTTATATACAATGAAAACAAATTGTTGTATACAACAAATGAGTACTTTTTTCTTATGTGAAATTAAAGAAACAATAACTATTTAATGCAACCTAGTATCTTTATTAGCAATTAGGTTCTACTATAAAGTGGTTAATACAATTGTCATATAAAGAGGTATTTAGACCTCAATAAATATCAACAAAAAGCATGGAAAAATCACTTGGATTTTGCATACCCACTATAATGACAATGGTCAAAAGCAATTGAAGTAATGATAGATATACTCATTCAAAAAAGGGTTCTACAAGCTCAAAAACCCTAATTCACTTTTCAATTAAAATTCAAGGGTTGGGATTATGAATATACAAGGATCAATTTGATAACCTAGGTGGCCCAAGGATCTAGTGATGAAATCTAGGCCTTATTTTATGAGAGCTCCTATGGGAACTTACTATAAATGTGAAAATCCACCATAAAGAAACTAAATGTGCAGTGTAATTATAAAGAAAGGAAACTAATGCCTACCTATATGCTATCTAACAAAGGGTCTATGCCTTAACAGACAAGACACTATAACCAGATAACCTATGCCTTGGTTATAGCCAAGCTCAAGCTAATCTTTGTTAAATAGGTGCAAACTAAGGCAATAACACTAAATAACATGTAACAATTTACAATGAATGACCCTAAATTATATGAATTACACTATATCATAATGCAAATTACACTAAATGCAACGATACTAGGAAAACTTACAGTGGGGTCTCCAGTGAAGATCAAGTATGGGCCACCATACCCTACACATGGGCTATATTATTATAACCCATTTAAAATAAATAATTGAAATTAATATTAAAATGGGGCCTACAAGTACTCTAAAAAAATAGAAAAGTTCTAATATAGGAAAGCAAGGAAATCCTAATTATGTCCATGAAGCTTTGGCCCACTGGATCATCGTCACCCCTTTTACTAAATTCCCGTCCAACAAAACAAAGTTATGTTAATTTCTAAGGAATTAGCAAAATATGCAAATATAGAAGTAAAATCCTAATCTAATGCATCCTAAGACTCTGACAAAGATAGTCCATCTAAACAAAAATCCAACTACAAATCCATTAGGATTCCTTGGAAATGGTGCCAAAATCTTGTGTATATTTAATATTACTCATGATAAGTATCTAATTTTGCACAAAAATCATCCAATTAGTTACCCATGTCCTATAACTTATAGGGGTAAAATAGGGTTTTTCACCAAAATTCGTAACACAAGCAGTTTTTACCTCATGAAGCAAAAGTTTGTTATTTTTTAGGTCCAGAAGCTAATCGAAGGTAAGTATGTGATTAATCATGTTTTTTATGATTTAATTAGGGTTTTACACTTTTTCTAGGAAGAAGATGGTGATATGACAGATAAGATTGATGGAGACGAACATTGAAGATCAAGATCAAAAGATTGATTCAATGCCTCAAAATCATCAATCCATCATGAAAATGAAGGTAAATACCATCTTGTGGACTAGTAATGGATGCAATTAAAGGAGCTAGAGGTGGCCAAAGTGGGCCCATGAAGTAAGCCATGCACTTTCACCACCTTTGCATGGGTTGCATGTAAGTTACCTTAGCCATACAAGCCATTAGAGAAGTTGACAAGCTAAGGAATCTCAAGCCAAACCATTCAAGCTACTCAAGCTAAGGGATGGAGTCATGAAGCAAAGCTAAGAGAACCATCTAACTCAACCATGAAGCCTAGATAATGAAGCTCTCAAAATTACCCATTAAGCTAAGCTAAATTGAAGGCTAGGAATGGAGGAAAATTGAGAGGATCAACCATGAGATCCTAAGGTATATTTGAAGATAATTAAGGGAAATCTAATTAAGATAAGATGCATGTGGACCAATAGGATGAGACCCTTCTATTTTTGGTGTTTATCTATGTTTTTCCCACTTTTCCCTCACTTTCCACCTCATCACCTAATAGCACACAAATTTGACTTTCCATTCAAGAGTCCTAGCATTCGAAGATTCCTCCACCAACCTAAACTCTCATCCCAGCCTTCCTCACTCAATATGCTATCACTAGGGTCACTTTCCTTATGTTCACCTCCTCCTATGTTAGGAAAGCACTCATCTATATATAGCCCTATGTTCCATACAAATTTTCCAAGTAGAGGTGGGTGAGACACCATGAAACATAGCTTCCTTTAGTGTTATTTACTACTAGACTTTGGGATTTCTTAGAATCTTTTCTTTCGTTGGTTTTCTAGTTATTGTTGTAGTTATTTTCTCTCCAATTCAGGTTAGTAGTTTGCTTGCTTTTATTTAGTTTTCATTGCATTAGTTTCCACTGTTTTGCTTTCTAGTTTTCTACCTTTCTTTCTATCTAGCTTTCCTTTTATTTCTTTAGCCAATTCTAATTGTATTTATTTATTATTCAATCAAGATTCAAGTTATTTATTCTCTAGTAGTGATATCCATGAGAATAGCTAACTTAAATCCTTGATTTCCCCACTTGAATTAGATGTTTTCTACCCTCTTTTTTTCCTTAGTTTTAGGCTATTTTTCCCTTAGTTAGTTCACCCATTTAGCCTTTGTTTTTCTTAAATTACCTTCTTGGTTTTCTTTACATTTCATTATACTTTAGAATGTGAGCTTTAGATTATAATTTTGTTATTATTTAGATATGATTTTAGACTTTACAAATGTGCACAATTTCCATATTTTGTAGATAGTTTTCTGCACACAAATTTGATGTAAATTGGACATGATTCAATAAAGTTCTTTTAGATTTCTTCTTATGCAATGTTTCTTTGATCAAAGTATCTTAGATCTGAATTGTTTCTTTGCATAAAGGTTATGGTTTTAGTAGCTTTCTATTGTTTGATGTGTTGACTTTTGTTACATACTAAAATCTATAAATTGGTTTTTCCTTAACTTTGTGCTTTAATTCTAGCCATCAAAACATCTTGTTTTCCTAAATCCGTAGGTACACATTTAGATTTTCATGTTTTTATTAGATCCCATAGTTAATTTTCATAGTAACTCACTATAGGTGCATTAAATTTCACCATCTTTAAGGCTTCACAATCATGCACAAAGTCCAAAAACCATGTGCATGGTTCTAAATCCCATTCCTTTTAGATTTTTGGTTAGTTTAATTGTTTGATATTGTTTTAGAAATAGCTAATTCATTGCTTGCATCTTAATTTGGGTTGAGAAGGTTTCCTTTATGAAGTTTAGAAAGCTTCTAATTCTAGTTTAGGAAAGTATCATTTGTTTAATAGTTTTCTTTACTTTATGTTTCTTAATTTGAGTCATGTTCATTTAGCATTAGTTTCCTTTAGGTATTTGTGTGTTAGTTAGGTTAGTTTGTAATGTCATTGTTAGGTTTAATAAGTTTCTTTTATGTTTAGTTTCTAATTCCATGCATGTTTCCTTCTTAGTGGTTTTAAATTCTTAGTTTAATCACATCCATATCTCTTTGGCTGAAGTTAATTAATCTAAATAAAATCTAATCCATTGCAAATCTATGAGATTCCTAGTGGGATCGACCTCACTTGAGTAAAAATACTACATTGATTTGTATGCTTGGGAATAATTTTAAAGCTACACCAACTCGCAAGTGCATGAATCAATGTAGTACTTGTACATGAGTGAGGTCAATCCCAAGAGGAATCTCAATTTTTAAGCAATTGGATCTTATTTAAATTGCCTATCCAAATCAAAGAAAGATTGTATTTGGTTTATTCTAAGATTTGAAAGAACATGGAAATGGAAACATGCATCAAATTATAAACTAAATTAAGAAAACTTTCTAAAAGTAAAATTGTCTAAAATTAGAAACTCTATAAAAACTAATCTAAAGGTGCTAAAAACTCCTTTTCAAGTCCCTGACAACAGTGCCAAAAACTTGTTGATTTTTTCTGTAAGTGCATGGGCTATTTTAGTATAGCTATGCAAATACGGGTCGATCCCACAGGGACACGCTTCAAAATTGTGGAGTTTTTAATAAAATTTATTTATTTAAAAATCTATTTAATTGACAAAAATTAACATAAAAATTTAGACTTCATATTTAGTTTGACAATGAATTTTCAGAAGGCTAATTCTAGGAAGAACAGAAAAAGAAAGTATAAAACCTTAATTAAAACTAAAACTAGAAGAAATTAAGAAAATCTAATTCCCTAGCTTAAGTACTGTCCAATTTCTTCACTTTGCATATAAGAAACCTTGATCAGAATCCTCAACTATATTCAACATATCCTGGATTAGTGATCTGACTGATGAATTTGTCAAATTCATCAATTTGTTATAGATCTAATCAAATTAAAGAATTTCATGATTAATGGCTTAGATCTATTTTTTGAATCCACAATGAAGATCAGGAATAGTCATTAAACTAGAAACTATCCTAAAAATATGCCATAAAATTTAATTGAATTTCTGTTGTAAAATAGATTAGAAATTAAAGATTATCTATGGTTAAACCAGTACCGTTAATTATTAAACAATAAACACAAAACATGAATAACTCAGAATGGAATAACATAAATGCGAATAAGAACAGTATTAGGATATGAGATGTAATTTAAAATAATCCTCCAAGGGCAAATTCAGAATTTTATCTGAAACTTCCCAAAAACTCCCGTATACAGCAAAATCCACCAAAGAAGACGACTGTGCCGAATGAGATCGCTTGAACCGATGAAATGGGCAGACAGTTGGGTGTGCTCTAGTTCTGGGTTCGTGCCTGGTACCATTTGGAGTAGATGGGTTGCCATCCGGAGTGGGCAGGGCATCGTCTGGTTCACAAGTCTTTGCATCGCCTAGCCGGTGGAGAGATGGTTCGTCCCACGGTCAAGTTGGATGTTGCCTATAGCAGATGCGTCTAGCAGGGTCTGTAGAGAGATGTAGTAGGCCCGTGAAGATGATGAAAAGCATAAATGAAATGAAGAAAAATGACGCTTGCTGCGTGGAGGAGATGAGCAATGGAGAGATGGAGATGAAAAAAAAAGGCGCCTTTAGTCTAGGCGTCGTCTGGAACAGAGGATGCAAATAAGAGAGGGAATGGGAGAGATAGTGAAAAAGAGATGGCTGGAGAAATGACGAGAAATAGAGGACGAAGGGAAGAGAAAAAGAGATGGGGTTGCGATGGATGCAGGGTAGAGGTGAAGGCTGGGAAGAATGGAGGGCTGATGGGTGGTAGAGGAGAAGGACATGTTGAGAAGGACTCCTGGCTTCTAGACATCAAGTTGAGATGAGAAAGTAGAAATTTTGGGTAGTGACGATGAATGGAAGCAAGGGCGAAGACGGTGGAGAAAAGTTAGAGTGGGTGGTGCGTTGAACAACAACAAAAGAAGAAAAGGGTAGACTGGGATGTGAGATGTGAGGCTGAGGTTGATGCGTTAAGAGGGAAAAGTTGGTAATGTGAAAGAGAGATAGTAAACTAGGAAAACTTTAAAAGAAACCAAGAAGGGGAAGTTGCACGAATGAGAAAGGAATGCAATTGGGGAAAGCAAAACAAACTAAAATAAAAACTCCTCCAACTCTGTATGTTTTTCCTCTTTATAAGGTTTACCCTTTCATAATCTTCCTCTAACTCTTGCTGAAGAGGTAGATTCTTATTACGAAACTCCTCTTCTTCCCTTTAGGACTCTTGCCTTATTGATCTTCACTTGATCTACACCATTGAACGTAGATCTAATCCATCCAATCTCTTTTAATGAATTTGCAAAATAAAAGACTAAATTAGAATCATCTAAACTGCACATTAATCATCTAATAAGCTCTAATGATCATCTAACCATTGATTTTGAAAAATTAAAGTTTGGATGACCACTTTGAGCGAAATGAAAAATCAAGCTAAATTTTACACTTTTGAACGGTTAGATGATCTAATTGAATGCTAAACTAAGGGTCTTTTAGCCAAAATTAAACACTTAACAAAGGTGTGAAAAAATTAGTTGGATTTTGTATACCCGCTATGAGCACAATGCTCAGAAGCCACTAGAGTGACAATAGATCTACTCCTTTAAAATAGGTCCTACAAGCTCGATAGACTAAGTCTACTACTACCTAACTTTAAAATAAGATTTAAGGGCTTGGATCATTAGCATACAAGGAAATGATTTGATTACATAGGTGGGCCAAGGATTTGCAAATGAAATCCAATCCTTATCTTATGAGGGTTCGTGTGGGGTCCTTACTATCAATGTGATCCATCCACCATAAAGCAATAAAGAAAGTAGTAAATGTGCAATACATACAAGGAAAAGTAAACTAATGCCTACCTATATATTATGCTCTAAGTCTAAATTGAATGCACATAAAACCACTAAAATGCAACACAACGACCTATATTTCACATTGTAGAGTCATTCGCAAAGCACTTGAAAGGTCCACAAAAATCATGTTGTGTTGCATTACAGCAGTCCCAAAAATTTGCTATATGAATTACACTAGCAATGAAAATGCAATTCACACTAAATGCAACTAAGCTAGAAAAAGAAAGAGAGGATTAGATACTTATAGTGGGGTTTCTAATGAAGTTCAAATGAGGGCCACCATAGCCACACTTGGCCTACATTATTACAACCCATTTAAAAAAAATAAAATTTAGTAATTACAATGCGGCCTCACTACAAGTTTGCTAAAAAATTGAAAACCCTAATCTAGGATCTCAATAAAATCCTAACAAATCCCATGAAGCTTTGGCCCATGGATTGCTACAACTCCTATTTTTCCAACTCCCCTTGCACAAAATAAAGAAATATGTCAATTTTTAAGGAATTAGCAAAATATGTAAAAATGAATGCAAAATATCCCCCATGGAATTTCATAGATTTGTTTGTTGCTTGGATTTTATTTAAATAACTTATCGCAGCCAAAGAGAGATTGATTTAATTAAACTAGGAATGTAAATAACATTAACAAGGAAACATGCATGGAATTCGAAACCAAGTAAGGAAATATTTTTAAAATTAAAATAAAAAAGCTAAACTTAGAAACTACTCTAAACTAATCTAAGATGCAATTTATTTAAGCAATGAAATATATGTAAGAAATAAGCAATGAAACATGCAACTATTAGGTAATCAAAATTCAAAACCATGTACATGACCCATATAAGTGTGCGCATGGAACATGTAATGGGAAGTAGGGCTGGTATGCATGGTGTTGGGACTTGTAAACATGCTATCTTAACAAAGCATTAAATAAACTAACTAAAATGAAAAATGGGTACCTAAGAAACTAAGCAAATAAGGTCTATTCGCATAGTATGATGGCGCTCGGGTAGGTATGCCCCTATCGTCTAGTGGTTGAGGACATCTCTCTTTCAAGGAGGCAGCGGGGATGTCCCCTAGGGGTAGGGTACTACGAAAGGAAGTTGATCATGGATTCTCAATAAGCCTACAATTGATTCTTCCTGGGTCGATGCCCGAGCAGTTAATGGGGACGAATTGTCAATTCGTTGGCGATATGTCTACACTGGTGCAAATCCAGCTCGACCCAAGAATTCACCGATCCATGAGGATGATATAACCATTCCATACTAAAAAAAATGCATGATATGGAGGAATAAAGAGTCAATCTTTTCTGATATATTATCTCCATTTGTTTCCGCATGTTCTGATCTTTCTAACGATCTATAAGGCAAAAAAAGAGTCCTTTTTTCATTGAAAGAAAGAAAGATTCTCAATTGATTTGGCAATAACCAAAGGATGACTAGAAATCCATGTCATTGTCACTATAGTACATATCTATGTAGATATGTATCTCATGTTTAAAAACATAGGAATCAAGAAAGAAAGATACGAATGGTGCTAAAATAATCATTGTTCATTGCATCAAATTGTTACAACTTCAGTGCGCATTATACATTAGGGAATCAACTTGAAATTTGTATAAGAAGCATGCACACCATCCAAAATACAAAATAAAAAAATAAACTTCAATCTTCAAGCAATCCAATGTCTCAAAGACATCATACGTATGACCAAAAGAGAGAGTTTGAAAGTGAGATGGAATGTACTCAATAAGGGATCAAAGATAGATCCAAAGTAAAGAAAAGAACAAGATTAACAATGGAAGGGAAACAAAGATGATTCAAGGTTACTATCTCTTAACTACCACTGCAAGAGATAAGTGGCTTTGAATCAAGGAAAACTAGAACCAACTAAAGCAAGATCAATGAAGGAAACAACCTAGAACTATGTGAATGGAACTAGAAATCAAGCAAAGCAACAAAATAAGAAAATAAGAAAAAAATCAATGAAAAATAAGGTACAAGAGCATTGGACCAATGAAAGAATGATGGAATTGAGGAGGCATGGACACTAAGAGAAGTAGTGAAGGTGGTGAGGCATTGAAATCCTGAAGAGGAAGAAGCCAACTTGGCATGGAGGACTAGCCTAAGGGAGAAAGTTTGGGATCCTTGCTAGTTTTATAGATGTGGTTGCTCTTTTTAGTTTACTATAATTTTGTCCTAAGTAAAGGGGAAGATGAGATAAGGTTGAAGGGGAATTAAAATTAGGATTTCAAGATAATGGAAACTCGAGGTGGAAAGGAAGTGGAATTTTAAGGTGTACACATGAAAACCCTAAGGGTAACCAGGGAGAATAGGTGCCACTTTTTAACAAAAATACAAAAAAGGGTAGAAGGAGAGAGGAAAAAAGGAGGAAAAAGAGGGAAAGATGGAGAGATAGAGAGATAGAGTGAGAAGAAAGAAAATAGAATAAAAGAATAAAAGATTAAGTTTCTTCTCCTATTTGTTCTTCTTTGCACGCATATCTGTTGTGTGATAATTTCCAATCTCTTCCTTGCTAATTATTCTCTTGAATTTCATGATCTTTTCATAGGATAAGTGCATGAAACATCCAACAGTGTAGCTCCATGTGGCATGGCTTAGATGGCTTCAATGGCTTGCCTCTTGAGCTTACATCTTTGGCTTCTCCTAGCTTTCTTTGATGCCTTAAGTGGCTCCAATGGCTCTACTTCATGCAAAGGTGATGGAATTGCATGTATTTTTACATGGTCCCATTTCTAACCACTTTTAAAATTTTCCATTGCTTCCTTGAACATCATCTGCTTGCCTTTGGATGATCTAAATGCTTGCTTGAGTTTTGGAATGATGAATTTGTAACATCCTACATTTTTCAAACCTTTTATATCTTTTAAGTTGGAAAGCAGGAAAAATTTCCTTTATTTTAGAAAACAAATCTTAGTGATAATACATCATTAATGAAGAAATTTATCAACTTCATTCTGGGTGTTACAGTGAAATCTCCACATATATTTAAAATAATTGTCCTCTAACCTAGGAACAGTTAAAGTTACATGCCATAGGATCTCCCATGCAGTCATAGGTAAAGTCACACAATCCATTCAGACAACTGCAGCAATTCATATTATAGTCATCCAATGTGTCAACAAAGTTTTAGTTATATATAATATCATAAAATGTAATCCTATACATGGATTCTAACAAAAGGAACTGCACTTAAATCATAATTTGCTCACATTAAAGGATATCCAAGTACTTTCACCTCCATTATATCTCTCACTTTAGAGCTACCTAGAGTATCGCCAAAAATGTTGGTTGTAGGGGGTGATAAAAAATAATAGCTCACAGTGGGATTAAAAACTAAAATAGGTTGGAATACCTAAGATAGAACATGTAGTGGCATAAATAATAGTAAATGAGCTTCCATCCATATGTATATATATAGTATCTGGAAAAGAGCAGTCACTACATGTGTGATAAAATACATAAAAGGAAAATGATTTTTATATCAACCAAAACATCCAAAAGTAAGTGGCAGCTTTGTCAAATCAGGGACCACAAGGGATGAGGTCCAAACTCTTGAGAAATGACCCACATAATATAAACACATTGACACCTATGCTTGTAGGGCCCTACCTTCACCCACTAATGACTACCATGGCATTTACATCAACTTGGGGATACCTTTACGGCCATGACTCATTGGATCTCATAGGGGCTACTTAGCTATCTCTCAGAGCACTTCCCCATGAGAACATACTTGAACGCCCATAGGATCTCCATCATAGGGCTAGTATCAATCACATATATCTCATAGGTCAATGACCAACCACACCTACTAGCATAGGGTCCCCAAGACTTAGAACACACCAACAAAGTGCACCTATGGAGCGATCCGAGATTTAGGCCACTCCAAGAGTGGCTATCCAAAACATCAATAAAATTCATATCCATTAGGTCTTACAGCTACTCATGGAGCACATTGTGACGACCCGGGTTTTTATAACACATTTTGTAATACATTTTTCAAAGCTAGGGCCCTTACTAGTAAAAAATTTTTGCAAAACAAAGCAACAGAAGTTCTTTTCTTTTTTTAAACTTGTTTTGAAAAACCCAAGTCATCACTTCATACATAAGTAGAATTTTGTACAAGATAAAATTCGATTGAAGGAATATATTTTTATTAAATTCCAAAATCCATCCAGTGGTTCATAGTATAGCTCGGTATCAGTAAAATACTTGTCCAAATTACATAATCCAAATTTCAAACCTCACCATACATTAAAAAATCTCAATACAATACAATGCTCTCAAATAAAACACATGTCTTCAAGGGATATACCCTGATTAATTATTCTTCTAAGTCTCTTAAGTCTTGAGCTCTTAATTCTCCTTCTCTGTATTTGAGATATTGTAAACATTGAAACATTTACAATATCTCAGCAAGCTATGCTTGGTAGGGGATTTCAAGAAGCATAAAAATTTGATAGTATAATCCTAATACTTCATAATCCCATTATTCATACTCATTGAGCAATCTCTTTACTTTGTCATATATGTACATCCTTACACATACATATGGTATAATGTGTATTGATATATATATATAGACACACACACACATACGGTCAAAACCATGAAAAATAGTTAATATCTCAAAACATAATCATATCCAGCTTATGGTGAGTTAATAAATCATCTCGACTCTACTAGAAATACTCCCTTATTTGGGTAATATCAGTAATCCATGATTACCCAGCATCTCATCCTGCTATATCATAAGGCATTTCGTTATGCCATGCATTATAATGCAAAAATACTCAAGGGACTACTATGCATGAAGTCAGAATCCTTCCAGCATGCTCAGATAACTGCTCAATAATCCACCTATACCATCCTTGGTGGAAATCACAATATCCATGTCCGTATAGGAAGGACCATGGTTGTCACAGTGGCAGTCTTTCCATAATTGCCCCACCCAACTTTTAGCCTCATTTAGGCTTGGTATCCATATAATAACAAGATTCAAAAAGTGGGTGGTCAAACCCTACTAACTCTCCTAGCATAGCATCCCTAGTCCTATGCTTGTTTAAAACAAAACCACAAGCCTCCATGCTTGTATGTAAAGTAATTCTCATACCTATCAGACGATCTGCTTGTTTAATTAGGGCTGGAATATCTTCTAGTTCCATATTCACTTAAAGTCTATTCCTCAATTCTAACTTGACCATTTCATGTGTGTTTTGGTTGGATCATAAGGGTTTTCAATGGGGTTTATACAAGTATTTACATTATACTTTTCAACATTTCCAAACATAAGATCATGTGTACAATATGTACTTCTCCTGTAAATGCATTCATAAAATCCTCCTACCTTCAAGTACTGATTCATCTCTTCAAATCTTCCATGATCCTGATTGACGTATGAAATCTATAAATCCTTATATACTGTCAATATTTGTACACTTGTGGATAATCTCCTATCTATATTCTTTATCTAATCTTGTCCTTTGATATAAAGGATCTAGATCTGTCTTGTGTTCCTATCACCCATATAATCTATCTTCATCAAACAGTATTTTATCCTATTGATCAATAGATCTAACGGTTAGAATGATTTTATAATTTTTCATATCTAATTACTTTCTATCTCCAAGTCTTTGTGTATTCATCTCTTTGATCTTGATCTTTCATAGATCCTTTGATCGACAATCTATTCTTGTTGATAAAGATCAAGGGCTTAGATCTTCTTGTTGACAATCTCTTCCTTGAATCATATTTGATCAAGGGTTCAGATCTTCTATTATATTTTATCTAAGATCTTCTATTCTATTTTATCTAAGTTGTAAGAAATATATATATATATATATATATCTCATCATCAAGAAGTATTTATTTCTTTTTATTATTCTTGATCATTCAAGATCCAATGGATCTTGTTTGATCATCCTTATGTCACTTACAATTTTTATTAGGGTTAGATAATTTACTAACCTTTTATGCTCTTCTTATTATTATTCAACTAGTTAATGTTTTATTGGTTGAAGATAACTTATTTCAGCCTAAGTCTAAACTGCTCCTCTTATTTCCAATTGGCTAAGGCTTACTAGTTAAATGGTTGAACACAAAGTGGTTACTTCAATCCTCATGTAAGGAGGCATTTAGACATCACAAACATCAACGGAAGGTAGGAGAAGAGCGAGGCTCTATTAAAAAACCCCATTAACCACTATGTTCAACATTCACTAGAGTAAACTTAGCTCAACCTTTCCTAAGGTTCCTGTGAGCATGTTAACCCTAAGTACTCTTTCTAATTGATTTTAATTAAGCCCATGAACATTTAAAATGTCATTCATGGGGTTTATTATTCTCCTAGTTTGGGCCAAGGATTTGATAATACTTATATTGTCGTACTAACTATAGCCCTTACTAATATTAAGTCCAAGTCATTCACTTATCTTAATTGTCCATGAATCTCTATTTCATTAGATTTCCTTTTGGTGATTTATGAATATTGAGATATAACCACTAATTAAACAATTATATCTACTAACTTAAAGACAATTAAGATGCTTGTACTATACTTTGACAATTCAAATAATCATACTCTTTAAATCATAAGAGAATTGTACATCTATATCATTCTAAGGGCATTCATACTCCAATATACTAACATGGATCCTAAGTTATAAAATTGTGACGACCCAGGTTTTCTCATGCATTTTTAAATGCAATATCTAATTCCTAAGGCGGGATGCATCCCTATTTGAAAACCAATGCAATGAAAACCATGCAATGCAGCGGAAAATCTTTTGTTTTAAACTCATTTTGAAAACCCCGAATGTCATTTGCTTTCACAACAACCAAAGTAGTTTTTGAAAAACTTCAGAAATCATAAATGTTTTTCCCTAGGTCTATCCAGTCACAACACATAGCCCAACTGTAAATAAATACATATCCAAAGGGTTGAGAGTTTACTTACATGTATAATTGTCTCCTTTTTAATTCACTTGCTCGTAGCACTAATATCTCCTACAGCGTCTTCTATTTGTGAGTGGAACTATCCTGAAAAATGTTAAGGATAGGGTGAGTATATACTATACTCAGTAGGAGTCTATCGCTACTAGTTGACGATGCATGCTATGTTTAAAATCATATGCTCTTTAAAACATGTGCATGTTTGAACAATCATGTTCAATATCAATATTAAAAACCACTATCAAATCAGAATACTGACGACTTAAAGAAATAGCATAATCCAAGTCGAAAGTATCATATGCTCAACTGAATCCAACTCATGGATATCTAGTATGGTATGGTTGACCAACCTCATGTCATGCCATATGCAATGCAAGTAAATCCACGAAACCATAGGGCCCAAACTATGCCCACAACCTCGCTGCCGTGTGGTCCCCAGGTACCTGAGGACACTCGGTCATAGCCTCAATGGGGCATATGACACGTCAACCCAGTGTTGTGACACCAGTGGTAGCCCCCTGTACCACATGCAGTCAACGTAGGGACGTTGCCCTTTTTGGGCGTGGTACCCATTCCACCTAGTAGTGGTAGAGGCTGGAGGCCAACCCAGACCTCTCGACATAGCGCCCATGAGCTTATTTGCCCAAATCATATAAGATCAAACAAGCGAAGACCTCTTTTTCAAAACCTGTTCCCTTTGGGTCCCTCACAACTGCCTAGCCCTCACAACTGCCTACCCAGAGTCTTTTGGGCACTCCAGCGTCTTTTGGTAACCCTCAAGGACATGCAATTTTTTAAGAACTCAATGCTCACAAATCATGCAATATATGCAATTGTTTGCAAAAACATGTCTATGCATAATGTATTTGTCATATGCTGAATTAAGTCATGCTAAACAAGTCATATAACTTAAACTTAAAACATGCATTCTCAAGATAATCATGGTTCTTTTTAAAAAGTCTAGTAGCGATAGAGCACCTACCTCAAAGTCTCTTGGAGTCGCATCCTTTATCACTCAACCCGTCCCTAGGTCTCATCTATAAACTCCTGGGTATGAATGGATACAAGGAGTCCTTATTAATTTCAATCCATTTAGACATTAGATCGCTAGCTCTGCCTTTAGGGTCCATGGTCCTTGCCTAATTCATTTATCAGGCTAGATCCTATGATATGGATCTACTTTTCCATGGTTAACTCCGTAAATTGTAGTCTAATCCTAATTTTAAAGTCTCATTAGGTCCGCATGCCCCAGTTCCCAGGACACCCATGTATCTTGGTTGAACCGCGACCGCCTTACGTGCGTGCGGGCCCAAAGGCAGTGCCAGGGACCATGTTTTGCATGCGCACATGCATGCTCAAGTGACGCGCTATGACGCGCATCATCGCACAGACAAACCTTGTAGCATGGCGCGTCTCAGCTCCTAGTGCACCCCGTGCACCCTGGTCGAGCCAGGACCCATGTCCCATGTCGCGAGCGCACCTGAAGGCCGCACCTGGGACAGTGTACGCACTGTCGTACACCTAGAACTCGTCCCAGGGACCCAGTCCCAGGTGCACATGCAGCATGGCGTCCTTGGGACGCCTGGTTCGTGCAAGGCCAGTCCAAGCCGGCTTGGAACGTTTTCCGGCCAGGAACCCAGTTGGAAAACAACTGGAAAAGACCAGATCTAGCATGGATCTGGCCCTGGGGAAGCAAACGAAGAGAAAGGGAAAGATAAATGGCTTACCTGGGCAGCCTGGGGATGCCCTTTTTCCTATGGGTGTGCCTGCTCGCTGGAATGCAAGAAGAAGGGGGAAAACCCCACTTCCGATGATGTCAGAGGAACAAGAGGGGCGATAGGGAGATGGGTAAAGGAATGGCCAGCCAAACTTGGCCTGGCCGTTGCCAGAAAACATAGAGGCGAGACTGGTTTGGGACGAGTTTTCGATTTTCTGAAAACCCAAGTCTCAACATGCCGAAAAATCATGCTTTTTAGAGGGGGAGATGGGGCTTTTTATAGCCCTGCTATGACAGTGCTGCCAATGGCGGTGCCACCCTTGGCGGTGGTAGATCTGTCTGGAAAAATTGTGAAGGTGGGTTTCTGGAGAGATCTGGAGGTGGAAGACGACAGGGGGTGTCGTTATCAAAACGGTCCACTGCTTTTTCTGTCTTTTTCGTTTTCTGTTTAAATTATAGAACTACCCCTGATCTTTAAACGACTGCAACTTCTTCATACGAACTCCGTTTTCTGCGTTCTTTGAGGCGTTGGATTCCATTTTTTGAGTAGAATCCAATGGTACCAAGTTCCCTTAAAAATTCCTTATTTTACTATCTTAAATAAGGTGAAACATTTAACACAGTTCATGTCCTATAAGATGTCCAATTTTTGTTAAAAATAGTGTAAATTGCTCGGGCGTTACAAAAATACATGAATTTTACTACTAATCTAATAGAATCATGTTTAAACTTAAAATTTAAACTAACATGGCCCTAAGATAATCAAATCTATCAACCTAATATAACAATCTAATAACATAGCATGCTAAAATTTAAGAACTATCATGCTTTATAACATGAATCACATTTATAATACTATTATAAAAGACAATGAAACTAATTAGATTAACATTATTAGAAACCTTTACTTATGATCCAACCATTAGATCTTAGATCATTTCTTTTTAATCAAGGATTTTAATTAATTTTAGGGCTTTTACACCATTAAGATCTAAAGATCTAATCAACTTATTTTTGTTATATTCAATCCATGATCTTAATGGATTCTATCATAATATCATTCATTCAATCCATCTCAAGGGTCAGATCATACTTGATCTTATTGATCAAGTGGGCCCCTTTGTAATTTTAGGATTTTTCTACCATAAAAGGTAGATCCCTCAATTTATCTTAGTTCTGTCCAAATCAATCATGGATATCACTTGATTTCAACATTATATCATCAGTAATTTAGATCCCCAAGATCTCATCATTTCAGATCTTGAAGATCATGAAAATTAGAAACTAAATTCTTGAAAACAAAAAGTTTCCAGACTGCTTTTATCAATATTATGATTTTAGAGAAAATAGATGTAGGAAAGGAAAATAATAGAAATGGTGTAGGAATAATAGTGGATAAGGAATTAAAGGATAAAGTTGGGGACGTTAAAAGACTTAGAGATAGAATTATAATAATAAAAATGATTCCAGGAGAGCAGATTATAAATATTATAAGTGCATATGCACCACAAGTAGGGTTACAAGATATAATTAAGAGACAGTTTTGGGAAGATATGGAGGGAGTCATGCAAGAAATTCCCAACACTTATGGGATATTTATAGGAGCAGACTTAAATGGCCATGTAGGAAAAGATAAGGAAGGATATGATAGCATACACGGAGGGTATGGTATAGGTGAACGAAATGAGATGGGGGAGAATATCCTCGATTTTACTTTGTCATATAACCTATCCATTGCAAATACACTCTTTAAGAAGAGGGATGAACACTTAATAACCTTTAAAAGTGGACTTCATAAAAGCCAAATAGACTTTTTTCTACTTAGGAATAATGAACAATCTATATGTAAGGATTGTAAGGTGATACCCGGTGAGAGTTTAACGTCACAACATAGGTTAATGGTTATGGATATTCATATCAAAAGATGGAGTAAAAGAACTGAACTTAATACACATCCAAAAACTAAGTGGTGGAACTTAAAAGGAGTGAAAATAACCTCATTCAAAAATAAGTTGATGGTAAAAGGAAATTGGAACTATGAAACATAAGTAAATACCATGTGGACTAATATGGCTGAGTCCATTAAGAAAGTGGCGAAAGATGTCTTAGGAGTATCTAAAGGTAAAAGGCTATTAACAAAGGAAACATGGTGGTGGAATGAAACAGTGCAAAAAGCTATTAAAGAAAAACGAATGCGTTTTAAAGCATGGTAGAAGATTAGAAATAATGAAAACTATGAACAATATAAGAATGCTAAAAATGTTGCTAAGAGAATAGTAAATGAAGCTAAACTTAAAGCATATGATGAGCTCTATAATAGACTAGGAACAAGAGAAGGTGAGAAAGATGTGTTTAAACTTGCAAAAGTAAGAGAACAGAAGGGTAAGGACTTAGAGCATGTTAGGTGCATTAGAAGCAATGATCAAAGGATATTAGTCAAAGATGATGAGATCAAACAAAGGTGGGAAATATACTTTCAAAAATTGTTAAATGACAATGGCCCTGAGAATATAGGGATTGAAAATACTATAAACCTAAATAACACTGGATATTATAGATATGAACGTAGGATTAGAATACTTGAAGTAAAAGAAGCCTTGAGAAAGATGAAATCAGGAAAGGCCATGGGGCCTGATAGTATACCAATAGAGGTTTGGAAGCATATGGGAGATATTGGGGTAGTTTGGTTGACCAAGTTGTTTAACAAGATCATAAAATCAAAGAAAATGCCTGATGAGTGGAGGAAAAGCTCTATTGTACCAATCTATAAGAATAAAGGAGACATTCAGAGCTGCACTAATTATCGAGGGATCAAACTTATGAGCCACACAATGAAACTTTTTGAAAGAGTGATTGAGAAGAGGCTACGACATGAAACAAGTGTATCGGAGAATTAGTTTGGTTTCATGCCTGGGAGGTCTACCATGGAAGCTATTTTCTTACTAAGACAATTAGTAGAGAAATATAAGGAGAGGAGAAAAGACCTGCACATGGTCTTTATTGACTTAGAGAAAGCTTATGATAGAGTCCCTAGAGAGTTAATATGGAGGGTGTTGGGTGGTAAAGGGGTTTCTCAGGGGTATATAGACATAAAGATATGTATGAGGGAGCAGTAACAAATGTTAAGACCACTAGTGGCGTGTCTGGTGATTTTCCTATCACTGTCGGATTGCACCAAGGATCGGCATTGAGTCCATACCTTTTCACATTAGTTATGGATGAGTTAACGAAACATCTGCATGAGGAGATTCCCTAGTGCATGCTATTTGCAGACGATATAGTCCTAATTGATGAGACAAGGGAGGTTGTAAACATAAAGATAGAGTTATGGAGAGAAGCATTAGAATCGAAAGGATTTAAAATTAGCCGAACTAAGACAGAATATATGGAATATAATTTTAGCAAGGAGAGTAGGAGTGGAACACCAGTCAAGATTGATAACCAAGAGGTCCCCATGAGAGACCACTTTCGATACTTAGGATCAGTGATCCATGAGAGTGGAGAGATTGAGAGGGAGGTTACCTAGAGAATCCAAGCGGGTTGGAACAAATGGAGATGTGCATCGGGTGTTTTATGTGATCGGCGGGTGCCACTCAAAGTAAAGGAAAAATTCTATAAGATGGCTATAAGGCCGGCCATGCTCTATGGATCAGAGTGTTGGGCAGTTAAGGAACATCATGCTCATAGGATGAGCGTCGCAGAAATGAGGATGTTGAGATGGATGAGTGGTAAGACAAGAAAGGATAGAATTAAAAATGAAAATATTAGAGAAAATTTAGGGATAGCACCAATAGGTAACAAGATGAGGAAAATTAGACTTAGATGGTTTGGACATGTTCAAAGGAGACCAACAACGGCACCAATTAGAAGGAGTGAGGCAATACAAGTTGACGGTTCTAAAAGGGCAAGAGGAAGGCCCAAAAGAATGTGGATATAAGTGGTGAGGAAAGAATTAAAAACTTTGGGACTAAATGAAACCATGGTATTTAATAGAGTGGAATGGAGGAATAAGATTCATGTGGCCAACCCCTAATTGGGATAAGGTCTTGGTGATGATGATGAGAGAAAATAGATGTTATAAGCTTTCCATAGCTTCTTTATGATCTCAATTTGGAGCTCAGATGACTTCACAATTGAGCTGTGATGTTCATAATCATTCTTAGGGTCCAGATTTGATCTAGGCCCACCAAAATGGACGGCCTGGATAAATTGGGTGGAGCGGGCCAATCAGGCAGAAGGGGTGGAGTGCGCTCGTTAACAAGACCAAGCATGATGCAATCCACCAGGGATAGGCACTTTCGAGCCGCTATATCATCTGGCTGACGTCACACCGCGCGCGCAAAAACACTACCACATGGACTGTTTCCGTGCTGCACTTCACACAGTGCTCTAGGAACAGATCTGATTTGAGAGATCGAATAGTCCATTTTGGACTGTCTAATCAATCCCTTTACAATTAAGGGCTCAAAACTTAATAAAAAATCTTGAAATTTCTACTCTAGGAGTTTTGGAACCTTCTAGATCAATGGGATAGTTTAGATTTTCCATCTAAGCCCTCCCTGATCCAGAATTGAAGGGTTTTGGTCCTTATTTTATTTTTATAAATTTTAACCTAAAAATAATTATAGAAAAATTAAAATTACATAAAACAACATGAAATAAGTATAAGAAGTGGTTCCACCTACTTGATTGGAGAAAAAAAGTAGTTTTGAAGCCCCAATTTGAAATAAATACCCTATGATGATAAGGTAGCTTGATAGTCCCTTGTTTTGTGATTTCTATTGATTGTATCATTGGATCTTCAAATTGAGTTGGGGGTTTTGTAGATAAGGTAGTCTAGGATTGTATGGACGGTGGGATTTGTGAGATTCTACTTGCAACAGAGTGTCTAATTGAATTTAGGTCTCTTATTCCATTTAGAGAGAGGAGAGAGAAAGTACAAGGAGGGAGATTTTTGGGTGTTTTGGAATTTTGGGAAGGAATCTAGATCTGGTTTTTTAGAGTAAGTAAGATGATTTTGTGGGAAATTTTAATGAACATTTTTGGAGGATTTTTGGAGGGGTATTTATAAGTGTTTTGCAAATTTTCATAATTACTTGTAATTATCATGTTTCAATTCTTTTAAATATTAAATCAACATTGGATCCTCCACTACCACATCATTCTCCACTAGAATATGGTAGTGGTTTGACTACTCATTACATGTTTTCTAGCCGTTGGATTCGTTTGTGGGCCCCACAGGGGTGTGAAAGGACTATTTTTCCCTTTTATAGAGAAAAATCCATTTTATTCTCTCAAACTTGAAATTAAGCGTACTTAGTGGCTTTGGATTCATATTTCTGAGTAAATTCTAAATATTTATGTCTTTGATCTTGGTTATGGTTAAAATTACCATTTTACCCTTTTGTTCATGAAAATGAAGAAAATTAGAGATTTTTCATTTTAACTCTAAATTGAATGTACTTAGTGTCATTTTGATCAGTTTTTCTAGTCCATTCATAATTTCTAAGTTTTAAACCATGTTTTAATCTCTATAAATAGAGAATTTCCAATAACCTAATATTCCAGCCCAGAATTTCTAAAAATTCAAACTAAATTGATTTTCTTAATCAATTTACAAAAATTGGGGTTGTTACACACATGACTAATGGCCACTCATAGTGTGCCTTCCTAAACTATCAATGAGATCCACACTCATCAGGGCTTATAACTACTCGTAGAGTGCTTGCCTAAGTACTGACAAAACTAGATCCATTAGAACATACGTCCAGTCATAAAGTGCTTGCCAAAAGCATAGATGGAACCAAAATTCGTGGCTCATGAAAATCCATGTCTCATGGCTAACCACTATTTTAGTGGTGCTTTCCAGGTAATGATGAAAAACGATGTCCTCGCACCCATGGCCATGTCTGTGAACCCATCAATGTCCTATGTGTGGTGGTGTAAGTACTTTATTAATCCCATTATCAACTTATGGTATATCCATTAATTTGATGTTGTCTTCTTCTTCTTTATGGTGTTTAAGGCTAGATGTCACCATTGTAACATGAATGCTTATTTTTCCTTTCACTTCGTGCATTATAGCCCTTATAAATTATGCCACGTTGTTAAGTTCTTACACTTTAGTTATTACTCTTAGTGTCATTCATGAGTTTACCATGTTTTACTGCTCTCTAACTGCTAGTCCATTCCCATCGTTTTTAGTAGTTAACGTAGATTTGGACTTGAAGTGCAATATGTGTTCACTTCACTTTAACTTAGTACTAAAGAAATTTATGAGTATTAAAGCTTAGATGGTATAGTCATGTTGACTAATATTTAGGTTCTTAAGGAAAAAATGCCTTGAGTTTAGAAAGGTTAAGGCAAAGAGGCTATACACATAGGACTAAATTAATGAAATATAAGTCTTAAAGAGCCAAAGTAGATATGGGCATATCAAAGAGGTCTTAGCCTTAGGGGGTTAGGTTTTATACTCCTAAGTGTGATTTACTTAGTCACTTAGGACTAAGTCATAGGTGCCATTCCATTTAAGACCAAGTCTTGAAATATTAAAGTTATAGGCTAAAGAAGGCTTAAGGAATTTAGGTGTAAAATCTCTTAAACCGTAAGATGCTATTATTTAGTATATAAATCTCAAGTGGTTGAAACAAAATGAATTGAAATATAAAGTTTAATCAATAGGTCCAATTTAACTTCTAAGTGTTTAGAATTTCAACCTAGGGGCATTCTCTTTATTTCCTTTACCTAAGATAAATTACCTTTATGCCCTTCATTATTTCCAATTTAAAGGTAGTCTTACATTTCCTTTAATTCTAGGAAGGAATACACAAGATTTGGTCACATTTCTAAGTTAGCAATCTTAAGTTTTTCATGTTTTTCCCTATACTAGAATTCTACGCCAGTCAAGTTTTACACATAGATAATTCCTGAGACTAGAATTCCAGCAACTTAGGAATTCCTATATTCTTCTTCCATTTGAACAAAACCAATAGCCAAGTGCTACTGGTCATTCATTTTCAATCCATTACTAAATCTTAAAAATGGTGTTTTTCTTAATCCCCACCTAGCTTATCCCTTTCCCAACCTACAACATTACTTAAATTGAGTTCAAATTCAAAGGATTTTTAAACTAGATGGTAAGCACCTCTTTAATGGATGACCAAACTAGTAAGTGAAGTTTACTATGTGATCTTCTTAAGTTCTTATCACCACTCCAAAGTGAATAATTTTGATATTGTTCTTAATGAATCATCTTCTTGATTCGTTTAACTATAAATTCTTGCCAAGGAGGTTGCCAACAAGTGGAGGAACAACACTAGTTTCCTACTACTATGCACAATGAACTGTATGATTTCCTCATTGTTTGAGCCCCCAAATCAGTAACTAAAACATATAGATTATGGGTGAAAATTTCTTATAATTCATAAGTGGATAATTGTTCTTAAAGACTCATCAATTTTTTTAACCCAATTTGCATCAAACTAATTGCTGCATGTATGGGATTAGGCAATCTTTGCTAGCCTATGTGCAAGAAGAATATGGTGTGCCCAATCCCTGTTCCAACTTCAACCATTAGGAACCTTATGAAAACATCACCAAAAGTACAATGTGAATACATCATTAGCAAGTTCATGAGGAAAGAAAATCCAGTACTCCTTTTTGAACAATGAAGGTTTGATAGGGTAGCTAACAAGATGAAGACCCCTTGTTCACCATGACCAACAATGAAGAGAGAAAACAGAGCATGATTTTTCATATAAAAAAATGCTAAATTCATCAAGAAGTTGGATACGTTCTAACATGCATACAATAAAATCATGAAGCATCATTAAGTAAAGAAAAAGATTTCAAATTTGGGTATTTTTTCATCATCAATTGAAGCTAAAATTCAAAACTTTGCAAGCTACTCATTCAACCTACAGGAGACTAGTAACTTGCAATTCTACGTAGAAACTTGTAAATTTCGAGCTTGGATAATCCAAGCTTCCATTAGGAGTTCATCCCATTAAGATCCCCTACTTGAGATGAAACTTTGCATAGTTGGATCAACTTATCTCCACGAATTTGGAAGGTCATTGGTTTGTTTGTGGAGCGTCACTCAGTGAGAAAGGAGCTCCACAATTTTGAACTCCTCTTTCCTTCTCTAGCTTCCAATCTTTCTTCCTCTAGATCTCACATCGCTTCCCAATCTTTCGCCCTAGCTCCAACTCTCTTCTTCCTCCTAGGTTATCCTTCTTGTTCTTCCTTCTCCTTTCTCCCTCTACTAGTTTGTTAATAGCTACATGTTTTCTTTCAGCCTATGTTTCTCTTTTATTTAAAACTTGGGAAAGTATTTTTGCATGTGGGTTTTAAGTGGACATGTGGGGTTTAGCGTCTCCCCACATGGATGGTCTTGATGAAATTCCAGAGGACTGATCCATTATGTTGATTTCCAATTATAAACTCCCAGTTCCTTTACTTAATTCAATTATATCTTATTCAGGGTACATTTTGCAATTGTACCCTGAACAATATTATACACATTTTTTAATTTCTAGTTAATTTCATAGAATTTCATCAAGGCTTTGAATGGAGTTGAGGCTAAGGTCCATACCTATTAATGCCCTACCTAATTCCTCAATTTAACTCTAATTTAGGTTTTAATTTCTATTTTTCTTTTGGAAATTTGCTTAAGGTTAATTTAATGTGAATTTTGAATTTCTACTTTTTCCTTGGAAAATTTGTTTCTAAAACCTCAAAATCAACTTAACAATCAACTCTAAGGGGTTAAACTAACATAATTTCTCAACATGCATTCTTTCTCCATTATCCTTAAAACATATACTTATTGAATAAAGTAATATAGTATTTTTTTCTAAATGTACAAATTTGTTTGTCATAATTGTGTGATTACATGTATTATACTCTTCCCCCCTTACATAATTTTTGTCCCTAAAATTCTCTACATATGGATAAAGAAAATAAAAAACCTCAAGGAATCACTACCTCACATCCTACTCAACCTCCCATGTGGCCTCCTCATAAGAATGATAATGCAGCAAAACCTTGACAAAGGGGATTGTCATGGTTTGCAACACCTTCTCCTTCTCAATGATTTGTACTAGCCATCCTGAAATGTCAAATCTGGCTACAAGTTGGCTGACACCTGATCCAAGATATGAGTAGGATCTTCGACATATTTTCTCAGCATAAAAATGTGGAATATGTCATGCACATCTACAAGCAAAGGAGGAAGCTCCACTCTATAAGCAACTCTACCAATATGCTCCAATATCTCAAAAGGTCCTATAAAACTAGGGCCAGCTTCCCCTTCACCTCGAATCTCATCACACCTCTAGTTAGAAATATGCTTAGAAAGACATGGTCTCTAAGATGGAACTCTAAATCTCCCTTACTCGCATCAGTGTGGTTCTTCTGTGTACTATGTGCCCACATCAAATGCCCCCGAATCAACCTCACCTTCCTTGAACACTACTTGAATATATCAAAATATCATCAACAAATACAATCACAAACTTGTCCATATAGTCTTTGAACACCCTATTCATTAAGTCCATGAAAGCTGTCATACATTCGCTAACCCGAGCAGCATCACCAAAAACTCATGGTTACCATATCAAGTCCTGAATGTTGTTTGAGGGATGTCCTCATCCCATATCCTCATTTGATAGTAGCCTGTCCTCAAGTCAACCTTGGAGAAAACCTTGGATGACTGCAATTGATCGAATAGATCATCAATCTAAGGAAGGGGTTACTTGTTCTTCATCGTCACCTCATTGACTACTCTATAGTCTACACAGTCTCAAAGAACCATCCCTCTTCTTGATGAATAAGAATGATGCTACCAAGGAGAAACACTAGGGCGTATGAAGCCCTGATCTGACAACTCTTAAAGTTGCACCTTCATCTCCCTCAACTCACCAAGTGTCATACGAATAGGAGCCTTAAAGATAGGAGTTGCTCTAGGCAATAACTCAAGAGTGAAGTCTGTCTCTCTCCTAGGAAATAACATTGGCAACTCACTTGGGAATGCATCCCTAAAATCATGTACCACATCAATCTCCTCAACAAAAGGAGTTTATGCCTCTACATAGGACAAGTAGGCTTGGCATCCACTAGATATAAGGTGTGCCACCCTAATCGCTAAGATGATACTCACACTAGCAACATCCAATATCCCCAAAAAACATGCAGACTCACCATCTGGGGCATCAAAGTGACCCACAATAAAACTTTTGGGTTATTAGCTCAGAAATGCATGTGTTATGAATTATAATAAAAACACATGGACTACTAATTCGGTATTTTTTATACAAAATTGAAGGAGTTTTCAATCATTTATCATATGAAAACATCATGAAATTCAAGAGATAATTAGCAAGGGTTAAATGATGATTATTACATGGGAAGATATGCATGCTAAGGTGGACCAATGAGAGAAGCGCCTTACTCTTTCTTCTTTTATATCTCTCCATCTTTCCCTCTCTTTCCTCCCTCTTTCATGTTTCATTCCACCTTTCTTTTCCACATGAATTACATGGAGGGGAGTTCCATGCATATTCGTAAAAATGTGGCTCCTACCCCACTTTCTAAATTTCTTTCCCACTCAACTACCTCACTTTCCTATCCTAGAGTCCTACTTCTAATTCCCCTTCAACATTATCTCATATTTCCTATTTACTTAGGATAGAATTCTAGTAAATTAGAAAAAGTAACGACATCTATAAAGCCATCAAGGATCCCAAGTGTTGTCTATAGGACCTCCATGCCTTCTTCCTTAGGCCGGCTCTCCATGCCTAGTTCCTTTCTTCCTCTTCAAGCTTTCAACACCTCACCACCTTGCTTTCTTCTCTTGGTGTTCCACATCTCATTATTCTAACTTTTTTCCTTTGGTTTTTTAACCTCTTCTAGATTAGTTTTTCATTGATTACTTCAATGTTTTGTTGCTTTTCTTGATTTGTAGCTCCATGCACATAGTTCTAGGTTGTTTCCTTGGTTGATTTTGCTTTAGATGGTTCTAGTTTTCCTTTATGCAAAGCCACTTATCTATAGTAGTGATAGCTAAGAGATAGTAGCCTTGAATCATCTTTGTTTCCCTTCCAGTGCTCATCTTCTTCTTTACTTTACTTTGGATCTATCTTTGCTCCCTTGTTGAGTTCATTCCATCTCACTTTGACACTCTCTCTTTTGTGTCACATGCATGATATCTTTGCGACATTAGATTTCTTAAAGAATGAAGTTTATTTTCTTATTTTGTACCTTGGATGGTGCATCCACTTCTTATGCAAATTTTAGGTTGATTCTCTAATGTATAATGCTCACCCAAGTTGTAAACAATTTGATGCAATGAACAATGATTTTATTAAAAATAAAAAAAGTAATAGGTTTTAGATGTTTTATGTGAATTTTATTTATATTTAGAGCATATCATATAGATAGGCATTAGTTTACTTTATCTTGTATTGCATTACACGTTTATTGCTTTCTATATCACTTTATGGTGTATGGATCACATTGATTGTAAGGGCCCCACAAGAAACTTCATAAGATAAGGACTGTATTTTATCACTAGATCCTTAGCCCACTTAGGTAATCAAATCAAAATTTTTGTATGCATGCATTCTCCACCCTTAAATTATAATTTAAAATCAAGTAGCAAGAGACTTAGGGTTTTGAGCTTATATAATCTTTTTTGGAGTAGATCTAGTATTACTTCAGTGGCTTCTGAGCATCATGGTCATAGTGGGTATGTAAAATCCAAGTGATTTTCCCATGCCTATTGCTAACATTTATTGAGTTCTAAACATCTTCTTACATGAGAATTATATTAACCACTTTAAAGCAAAACTTAATGATAAGCAATAGTCGAGTTTGGATAAAAAGAGGAGCTCTCTAGATTTAGGTCTAATAGCAACTCCCATACAAATTATCAAAGAATATTGAAATAGCTCATTAGTGGACCATTAGGATTTATTGGGCAGCATTTAGATTTAGAAATCGCATTTTGTTAGGTTGCATCACATAGTTAGAATTTTCCTTAGGTTCACATAAAAAAAAGTACTCATCCATTGTATATAAAACCACCACTTTTATACTATTTCACTCTTAGACCCTTAAGTTATGAGGATATGTATGAGATCGAGGTAGGGGATACTCCTAATCTCTTCAATACATTTGATATATTAGATGCTACAATGGATATGATTCATAGTACATTGAATAGGTTAGATGCTTTTATTCCACATACTAAGTCATCTCAACAACCTCAATATGAAAATTACTATACCTATTCTAGCCCAACATATCCCACTACTTCTTGCCCATTAAGCTCTACTAACAATGTATACTATCAAGAACAAGTGGATACACATAAAAAAGTACTCGTCCATTGTATAAAAAACCACCACTTTTATACTATTTATTATTTTCTTTTCCTCTTTCTTTGTTGTTTAAAGAGGAAGTCATTATCTTATTACATAGATACTTTCTATTAGAAGTGGTATAGACATAGCGATTACCCAAAGAGATACTACACATAATATGACTTTGTTTGTCTTGTATGATGTAACAATTACTATTATGCTAAGATAAACTATCATGGATGGGCTAGGCATCTTGATGAACAATCTTGGTCTCAGAATATCAGGGAGAACCATCATGGCTCTACCCTGCTCAACCCTTTCCCAGTGCCCCAATGCCACAACAGTATGAGCCGTATTAGTTGTTTTCTTCACAATAGAGGGAACAATCATTAGAAGAGACATGAATTATAGAAATGACTCAACTAAATGAGAAGATGAATTACATAAACAATTGAGGAAATTAAGCAATTTAAGGATAATGTGAAGCCCATTAATACATATATCAATATGGAAATATCATTTGATCTTTCTGAGACACTAAGTTTTCAACCATCTTTGCAATCCTCCATCACATGTCCAGTCGAGGCATGTGTTGCTCTTTTTTCTGATTTCAATGAAGATACATCCATTGATGAAGTGAATGATCTATTGAATACTGCACAATTAATGGACATTTCTGGATGGCAAGCCCTAGTAGGGCCCCTTAAAATTCCTAAAATTCAATTTGAGAAGAAGCACCCAATTTTGACCAACAACCTTTAATAGATGGTTCACCATGTGAGAGTTTAGGTTCACATGAAACCCGAGTTGTGACTACAAAACAAGAAGAAGAATCAATTGATGTTCTAACCCAACATCAATCAACTCTAGTGTATGCATTAGAAGATACTATGGGTTTAAGCCCCATCATTTCTCTACCTCCAGAGAAACAAGAACAACCATCTAGGATATGCAACGTCAACTTGACCACCAATTGCGAGAAAATATAAGGGAGAAAGAGCAATATTATTTAATGTTTGATATGGACAATATTATTCCTCACTTTGGCAACCATGGGGACCACTCATTTCAATTTGATTCTTTGAAACTTAATTGCATAGTAGTCTTTAATGCTAAGGTGGAAAGTGTATATTGACTACCATAAAATTCTTAAATGGAGTTGGAAATTCCTCCATTTCATTGCTATAGTAAGGATTAGGAGAAACCAGTTAGGTTTGGTACTGGAGTAGATTAGTTAGGATAAGGTGGAAAGTGTATATTCATAAGCCTTGATGCTTTGTATTCATAATCTTACTTAAATTATAGTTAATTTTAGTCAAATCAACGAAATTGATTGGTTAGGATGATAATATTAGCTTGTATAGGTCAATTTGAGTGATATTTGACTATCTACGTCATTGGATCTTTGACTAATCATTGTGAAGGTGCTTAATCTAAGTTATCCATAATAATCTAGCCATAATTCAACACCTAATCATCCCATATTGAAGAATATGTTAATAAATTTGATTAAGTAATATTCATGAATTATTTTAATGGTGCTAATCTTGAATTGGATCAAATTTTGTACATGTACCCTTGATTGCTCTCAATTATTGATCAAGATAAGTTATATCACCTCAACATTACTCTAGATTGAAGATCTCTAGCATGGTTCTTGATCTACACATCATGAGATTCACAATGAATGGTTCAGATTGTTATGGATGGTTGGCTCGGTCATATAACAAGAGATCTGATGTTTGATCGAGGGTTTGATCACAATCAATTATTGAATCTTCTTTGATCATAAAATAGAAAGATGGGTCATGCTCCCCACCTCATAAGGATCAGGATGGTTATCT
Source organism: Warburgia ugandensis (assembly GCA_035236585.1). Taxonomy (NCBI): domain Eukaryota; kingdom Viridiplantae; phylum Streptophyta; class Magnoliopsida; order Canellales; family Canellaceae; genus Warburgia; species Warburgia ugandensis. The sequence goes on along the minus strand of CP141132.1, from coordinate 27,362,081 downwards.
TATATCTACGAGATCCCTCCTAGATTGGGCAGTAGAAGTAGTCAAATTCTAAGGGATAGTGGATCCAACTTGTGCTCACACAACAAGCAAGAGAGAGAGAGAGTGGGTGGGAAGGGGGAAGATGGTGGTGGCTAGTGGTGGCTCTAGTATGGTCAGCACCCAAACCCAATCATTGATAGGGAGATGGAAGGTGAAGGGGAAATAGGGTAGTCCAAGAGCATTGGCTGGCTAGAAAGTTCAAGCCATGCCAGAGGAAGATAAATAAGGGTAGGGGGTGATAGAGGTCTACATAGCCAGTCTATGCGTACCGACATGTCTAGCCAGCTGCACTAGAGGGAACCCCATTTAGGGAGAGGAGAGTAGGGGAAGAGGGATGTCTACACAGGAGGAGGAACAGGGAAGGGGACAATACTGGTGGCCTACTCATGGCAACTACAACAGCAAGGGTTTTGTACCTTCGCAAAGAAGAAAAAGAGGAGGTTGAAGGTGAGGTTCAGATTGAGTGGATTGCTGGAGGTCAAACCAGGCATGCCTACCTTTTGGTGTTACCTGTGCTACAAAAAATAAAAGGGAAGAAGGATTTTCTAGGTCATTGGTGCTGTGAAAATTAGAGCAGAAAGGAAACTCCTTGCGTCGGGGGAGGGGGAGGTAAGATCAGAGAGGGAAAGCTCGTGTTTTTGGTTATCTTCTCTAGTCTACCACACTAGACATAAAGGGATTTTTGAATAATGCATCATTAGAGGGAAAGAAGAGAGAGGAGGATAGGAGTTTCCAATGGTTCGCTATCTTGGGCTACGGCACAGCCTTCATTCAACCATGGTGCACATGCTGGAGAAGGATAAGAGGGAGGGTGGGAGGAGAAGTCTATTGGGCAGGTTGCTCAAAGCCTCAATCGACACTGTGGCCTGGGCATTAGTGTAATCTTTGTAATAACCCCAATTTTTGTAAATTGATTAAGAAAATCAATAAAGTTTGAGTTTTCAAAAATTCTAGGCTAGAATATTAGGTTATTAGAAATTCTCTTTCTATAAAGATTAAAACATGATTTAAAACTTAGAAATTATGAATGTACTTGAAAAACCAATCGAAATGACACTAAGTACGTTCAATTCTTAGTTTAAATGAAAAATTCCTAATTTTCTTTATTTTTATGAATAAAAGGATAAAATGATAATTTTACCCATAACTGAGATCTAAGACATCAATATTTAGAATGTATTTGAAAATATGATTCGAATGCCACTAAGTACGCTCAATTCCAAGTTCATGAGAATAAAATGGATTTTTCTCCATAAAAGGACAAAATGGTCCTTTCACACCCTGTGGGACCCACAAACGAATCCAATACCTAGAAAACATGTAATGAGTGGTCAAACCACTATCAACTACTAGTGGAGAAGGAGGTGGTAGTGGAGGATCCAATGTTAATTTAATATTTAAAAGAATTAAAACATAATTATTACATATAATTATGAAAAATGCAAGACACCTATAAATACCCCTCCAAAAATCCTCCAAAATTGTTCATTAAAATTCGCACAAAATCATCTTGCTTACTATAAATAACCAGATCTAGATTCCTTCCAAAAATTCCAAAAATCTCCCTTCTTCCACTTTCTCTCTCCTCACTTTAATTGGAATAAGAAACCTAAATTCAATTAGGCACTCTGTTTCAAATTGAATCTCACAAATCCTACCATCCATATAATCCTAGACTACTTATCTACAAAACTCCTAAATTAATTTGAAGATCCAACGGTGCAATCAACAGATAATCACAAAACAAGGGACTATCGGGCTATTATATCATCAAAAGGTATTTATTTCAAATTGGGCTTCAAAACTATGTTGTTTCTCTAATCAAGTAGGTGGAACCACTTCTTATACTCATTTCATATTGTTTAACATAATTTTTATTTTTTTGTAATTAGTTTTAGGTTAAAATTTATAAAAATAAAGTAAGGACCAAAACCCTTCAATTCTAGATGATGGAGGGATCAAATGAAAAATCTGAGCCATCCAATCAATCCAGAAGGTCCAAAACCCCTAGGGTAAAAATTTCAAGAATTTTTATTAAGTTTTGAGCCCTTAATTGTAAAGGGATTGATTGGACAGTCCAAAACAAACTATCTAATCACCCAAATTGGATTGGATCCCAGGACGAGCTGTGAAAAGCCGCACAGACGACCGCACAACAACGCAATAGTGAGATGGGATGACCACGTGATAGCACATGTCCCGGGGGATTGTGTCACACTTGCGTCCCGATGAAGGGAGTGCGCCGACCCTTCCACCCGACTAGCCTATTCCACCCCGATCAATCTAGGCCGCCCGTTTCGCTAGGCCCAAATCAAATCTAGACCCTAGAAACGACTATGAACTTCATAGTTCAATTATGGAATCATCTGAACTTTAAAATGAGATCGAAAAGAAGCTATGAAAAGCTTATAACATTTATTTTCTTTTGAAACCATAATATTGATAGAAACACTCCAAAAACTTTCTATTTTCAAGAATTAAGTTTCTAATTTTCATGATCTTCAAGATCTGAGATGACCAGATCTTGGGGATCTGAAATACTAATGATATAATGTGAAAATCAAGTGATATCCATGATTGATTTGGACAGATCTAAGATAAATTGATGGATCTACCCTTTATGGTAGAAAAACCCTACAAATACAAAGGGACCCACTTGATCAATAAGATCAAGTATGATCAGACCCTTGGAATGGATTAAATGAATGATATTATGATGGAATCCATAGAAATCATGGATTAAATATGACTAAAAATAAAGGAATATGATCTTGGAACTTAATGGAGTAAAAGTCCTAAAATTAATTAAAAGCCTTGATTTAAAAGGGAAAGACCTAAGATCTAATGGTTGAATCATATGTAAAAGCTTTAATAATGAGAAATGGGTTAGCTTGAGTTATGCATTGATTTTATTTGATTTACTTCATGAATATAGGATCCATGATAGATTATTTTAGTATAACTTCATTTCAATGTCCGTAAAATTATTCATGAATGATGAATTGTAACTTAGGGCCATGTTGGTATGATTTCATGCAATTGTAACTTAGGACCATGCTGTTAGATTAGACTATGGTATGAGATGGTACCTTAGTTCCATGATAGTTTAATTTGAGTTTATTAGATAAAGTACATTAGTTAAAAATCATTCTAGTATAATCTTAAGTACCTTGTCCCATTATCATTAGGTTGTTCAATTATGTAGTTTTATGCTTTAAAGTTATAATTCATTTATGGTTAAATTTTATTAGTAGATTTAATTATTAAAGTAGAGTTTTATGACACAAATAAGAGTGAATTATTTTACTTGGACTTAATTAGTAAGGGCTATAGTTAGTAGGACAATATAAGGATTATCAAATCCTTGGCCCAAACTAGGAGAATAATAAACCCCATGAATGACATTTTAAATGCTCATGGACTTAATTAAAATCAATTAGAAATAGTACTTAGGGTTAACATGCTCATACAAACCATATGAAAGGTTTATCTAAGGTCAGTCTAGTGAATGTTGAACATGGTAGTTAAGGGGTTTTTTTAATAGAGTCTCGATCTTCCCCTACCTTTCGTTGATGTTTGTGAGGTCTAAATGCCTCCTTCCATGAGGATTGAAGTAACCACTTTGTGTTCACCCATTCAACTAGTAAGCCTTAGCCAATTGGAAATAAGAGGAGAAGTCTAGACTTAGGTTGAAATAAGTTATCTTCAACCAATAAAACATTAACTGCTTGAATAATAATAATAAGATCATAAAAGGTTAGTAAATTATCTAACCCTAATAAAAATTGTAAGTAAGATAAGGATGATCAAACAAGATCCATTGGATCTTGAATGATCAAGAACAATAAAAAGAAATAAATAGTTCTTGATGATGATGTATGTATATATATTGCTTGCAAATAAAATAGAAGATCTTAGATCAAATTGAAGATCTGAACCCTTGATCAAATATGATTTAAGGAAGAGAACTAAGATCATCCTCCTTAGTGATGATCAAACAACTAAACTTAGATCAAAGGAAAACTAGATGATAATATCTAAGTTCTTGATCTTTATCAACAAGTATAATTGTTATCAAAGGATCTATGAAAGATCAAGATCAAAGAAAGGAATACACAAAGACTTAGAATAGAAAATACTTAGATCTGAAAGACTAGAAGATCATTCTAATCATTAGATCTATTGATCAATAGGATAGACATTATCTAAGGAAGATAGATCATGATAGGACAAAAGATCTAGATCCTTTATATCAAAGGACAAGATTAGATAAAGAATATAGATAGAATTATTCAGATTGTATATGTATTGACAGTATGTATGGATTTTTAGATTTCATACACCAGTCAGGATCATGGAAGATCTGAAGAGATGGATCACTACATATAGGTAGGAGGATTTTATGAATGCATCTGCATGGGATGTACATGTTAAACGCAAGACCTTATGTTGACAAGTGTAATGTTAATACTTATATTAAATCCCCTGAAACCCTTATGATCCAACCAAATGCATATGAAATGGTTAGGTTAGAATTGAGGACTAGACTCTAAGTGAATATGGAACTAGAAGATATTCCATCCCCTAGTAGACAGACAAATTGTCTGATACGTATGAAACCTATTTGACATACAAGCTTGGGGATGTTATGCTATGGGTGTTATGAGGGTTTGACCACCCACTTCCCCATATGGGTAGTAATACAATATTTTCCACTGTGGTATTAGTGGTGAATGGGGCAGTTATCCAAGCATGCTAGTATGGATCAGACTGTAGCATGGTAGTCCTTTGATTATTTTGCACTATGATGCATATGAGATAGGCACAGTGAAATGCCTTATGTTTTAGCATGATGAAATTCTAGGTAATTGTATATTAATAGTATTTTCCATGAAGGGAAATTCTCGATATAGGACTAGATGAAATACTAATTTCTCATAGTGGAAAGAATTGATCAGCTCAGTTGGCAATGATATTTGACATTTGACAGATTTATACATGTATAATATGTATGTATAAGGATGTACATATGTTACAAAGTAAAGAGTTAAATACATGAGTATGTTTATGAATAACAAGATTATGAAGTATTAGAATTATACTATCAATTATTATGCTTCTTGAATCCCCTACCAAGCATAGCTTGATGAGATATTGTAAATGTTTCAATGTTTATAATATCTCAAATATAGGGAAGGAGAATTAGGAGCTCAAGACTGTAGAAGACTTGAAGAGAATAATCATCAAGGTATACCCCTTGAAGACATGTATTTTGTTTTGTTTGAGAGTGTTGTATTGTAATGAGAGTTTTAATTGTATGGTGAGCTTTGAGTTTTGGATTATGTAATTTGGACAAGTATTGTAATGGATTTGGGTTATACTCTGAACCACTGGATGGATTTTAGAATTTAATAAAAATATATTCCTTCAATGGAATTTTATCTTGTACAAAAATTCTACTTATGTTATGTATGAAGTGATGACTTAGGTTTTTCAAAACAAGTTCTAAAGAAAAGAATTTCTGCTACTTTGTTTTATGAAAAGTTTTTTACTACTAAGGGCCTTACCTTTGACAATGTATTACAAAATGTGTTACAAAAACCTGAGTAATCATAGTCTCCATCGACATTGATCAGGCAACAACTAAGAGAGAGATGTACAGAGAGAGAACATCTTTAATGTTGATTTATTTATTTTATATAATCATTACCAGCAATAAATGCAAGTAACTATTATGTTTTATTACATGCAGGAATCTGTTTATATTTATGGCTAATGTGTTTGCCTCTGGATTTGTTGTCTCATCATGTGGGTCCCACTTATAGTTAATTTTACTATTTTACCCAGAAATAAAATTTATTAAATACTTTAATTAAAATAATTATGAATTTTTGGTCCGAACTCCAATTTTAGTGTTCTTAGTGTCATTGGATTCATCTTTCCAAGTAGATTACTAATTTCATGTTGTTCATTAGTTAAACTTAAAAATCTAATTCTTCAAAATTAAATTTCACTTTTTTCCCTTTCAATTCAATCCCTTCACATAAAATGAATTCAAAACAAGGGGTGTTACACCCTTCCCACCTTATTCAAATTTCTTCCTCGAAATTTTTTAGTACATCTCCATATAATTTTCTCAAGGATATTTGTAAATGCATCATCCATTTTCTCATCTATTAGTATTGCACATCTCAATGCCTTTAATACTTAATATCTAGATAACTAACTCTCACTTGTTTAATTGTACAATTATTTTGACCATCGTTCATAAATAATTCCACATTGTCTCATTTTTTTATATCATGAATATCTCTAAATCTCCACAACAAATGTTCAAAATGTTAATTTACTACTTGAATTGGATTTATTGTAAGTACAAGTGATTAACTTTCTCTCATCCTCTTGGTTGGTGTTTCTTCTTAATTCGAATGAACAGTATGTCAAACGTTGCCCACATATACTTCTTCACCTCATTTATACTATTTCACCATAACCACATCAAGTGCTTGAACCTTTTTATTCACTTAAATGAGTCCACATGAAATGACTTAGTGTCCTTATAAAAAAAAATTGTTTCAATTTGGAATTTATTACTATCACAAAAATTTTCTTTATAGTAATACTCCTTTTCATTTCCAAAGCCATAAGATGACATCCAAATCAAGGCTTGTACATTATTACTGTCTCTGCCTTTTACTAGCTTCACTATAATAATATTTTGTAGAAGGGGAGCCTTGGTACAGTAGTAGAGTTGTCATCATGTGACCTTGAAATCGTAGGTTCAAGGAGTGAAAACAGCCTCTTGTGAAATGCAAGGTAAGGCTACATACTATTAACCCTTGTGGTCTGCCCCTTCCTTGGACCCTGCATAAGTGGGAGCTTCATGCCCTGGGGCTTCCCTTTTAGTATAATGATATTTTGTAAAGTCATATGCTCATAATATTGACTCCTTCTAACCAAAACATGCGCATGAGCATTTTTTAATGGTTCCCTTGACTTTTCATCCATATCATAGGATATATTTGCAATTATAATCAATAAACCATAGAATGATGGTTTAAGTATTTGATTCAAAAGATTCATTACATTGACTGAAATACATGTCAATTTAACCATTGTTACTTTATAAACATGTTTGAATAAAACCCTTCATATCATCCTTAAGGTGTTTTTCACTATAATTGATCCTTGAAAACATTTTAGTTGGCCTAAATTGATCGTGTAGGTGATTCATCCTAGATATAAGATCTATAAGAAATAATTTATTTATTACTTCTTACTATAATTGTTGATGCACCATAGCAATTTGTTGTACCCAATAGATTTCTCAATTCTATATGCGTCATAGATGTGAAATTTTCAAGGTTGAACTAATTCTCAACTATTATATCCACTATGAATATTTTTCTTCCTAATTAATTATGATGATTATTTATAACATTTTATTTATTCCAACATTTTAGAAATTAATCACTTTCATTCTCAAAATTTATTATATTTAATAACTCAATCTTCCTCAACCCAAGTATAAGTTCTCTTAAACTTGATCCCACTAATTTCTTTCACCGACCTTCCATCGCTCTTTGTAGGCTACTATCTAAGACTTCATACGAATACATTATGCTTTCAACCTAAAATTAATGATCTAATTAAGTTAAATGAATCTCTATTGTAATATTTATTTTTCTTCATTCTCATCATTAAGTTTCATATGTCTAAAAGTTTGTTTTTGATCACATTTGCTAAAAGCCATCATTGTAGTTTATTTATGATTCTAGATCAACTTGCTTAGTAAAATCTGACTTAACTCCTCCTAGTCATTAATGATCACATGTCTTATTTGCTATTTTATGCCAACCATTCATAATAACTTTCATTACATGTTAATCTCATTAAATACTCTTTCCTTTTGATCAACATCCTAGTTCAATTAAAAAATGTGAGCAATCATGTATCCTCCTTTACACACTAGGATTGATTTTAATTTCTAACTATACACATTCATACACATCCTTTTATAGTTATTTATGCACCAACTTGTATGTACTCTAGCTTAGATTCTTATTTACCATTCACAATCAAATCATCCATAACTCAAGTGTGCCTCTAATATTATAATGGGATTGTTCAGGAGGTTTGAGTCTTTCTTCATTGATCACATGCTAAGAGTATTTCTTTGCACTAGTTTAGGATTATTTATACACTATGTAATCATAATGTGTAAATGATTACATGGAACTTGAATCCAAAGAAATTTGAAAATTCTATCTTAAACAATAAATAAACTTCCACATGATAATTTTACAATTCTAGTATAATCAAATCACCAATTAATTAATTCATATTTCTACTCTACTATGTGAACACTACAATAGCAAGGGGTTTTTAAGATAGTTAAAATTCTATATACATGATGGTTCAATAACCATCTTGCACTGGACCATCTTATAAAATAAAAACAAACATACGATAGTCTTTGAAACCATCTTATAATACTACTAAAATAAGACGGCTATTGAAACCATCTTATATTAAAAGTATTATAATATAAAACTATAAACATAAATGTCATCTTATAAAACTATCAATTATAAGGAAAAACCATCTTACCAAACCATCAAATATAATACAATTTTTGAAAAACTATCTTATAAAACTATCATATATAAAAAATATAAGACGCCTTTTCAAAAGTCATCTTATAAGATTATAAAAATATAAGACTTAAGGATCTATCTTGGATTCTTTCTGAATGAAAATTAAAATATAAGACTTCAGCCTTTTTGTTCTAAATTTTCTCTATCTTGCAAGATAAATTTTATAGAATTCCATTGATTAACATAGTGGGAAATCATGCACAAAGTGGTATTAAACTTAAGGAAAATACTATTACTATTCACACGAACAAGTTGTAGACTTTAAGCTCTACGTTGGATGCCTTTTTTAATCAAAATTGAAAATCTAAGACTTGGGTCTTGTCATTCTCAATGTCCTCTATCTAGCATAATCAATTTTATGGTTTTCATTGATTAACACACAAGAAATCATGCACAAAGTGTTCTTGAACATAAGCAAAATACTATTACTATTAACTCAAGCAAAAATATGAAGCAGACTTTAAACTCTATGTTAGATGCCTTTTTGAATGAAGATTGAAAATCTAAGACTTGGTTCTTCTTATTCTAAATGTCCTCTATCTAACACAATCAACTTTACAAATTTTCATTGATTAACAAACGAGGAAATTATGCACAAAGTGCTCTTAGGCATAAGCAAAATATTATTATTGTTCACTCGAACAACAAACTTTAGGCTTTATGTTGGATGCCTTTTTGAATGAAAATTGGAAATCTAATACTTATGTCTTCTTATCCTCAATGTCCTCTATCTAGTAGGATTAAGTTTAGAGATTTCCATTGATTAATGAAATGAAAAATTATGCACAAAGGCTCTTGAATATAAACAAAATATTGTAATTATTTATGCAAACAATAATATGTAGCAAACATTAAGCTATTAGTTAGATTCCTTTTCGAATGAAAATTGAAATTCTAAGACTCAAGTCTTCTTATTCTCAAGGTCCCCTATCTATCACGATCAATTTTAGAGATTTCCATTGTTTAATGAAGAAGAAAATCATGAGTAAAGTGCTTTAGAAAATAGAAGCATGCACATACGAAATCAAGAGAAAGGGCTTACCTAAATGGAAAAGAATAGTGATGAGCAAGGTAATGGCGATTGTGCATTTTCTCTCTCTCTCTCTCCCTCACTTTCCTCTTCTTCTCCTCCTCCTTCTCCTCCTCCTTCGAGGGGCCATGCATATGTAGTATTTGAATATAGGACGGTTCATTGAAAATCATTCTATATTATTCGTAAATCTTTCCCACTCAATCTCCCTACCTTAATTTTATTTGAACAACATAAGATGGATTCTAAAAACTATCTTATAATGTCACAAAGAATATAAGATGGTTTCTAAAAACCATCGTCTTATAATGTCACACTGTATATAAGACAATTTCTAAAAATCATCTTATATTATTTTTTTGTAAGACAACTTCTGAAATATGTCATATATTGTCAAAAAGAATATAAGATGGTTTTCAATAACTGTCTTATAAACATTTTTTTATGATACTGTCTCATAATGTCACATTCTATAAGACAAGTTTTAGAAACTGCCTTTTTAAAAGAAAAAAAGACATTCATCTCTAAATCGTCTTATGAAACCCCAATTTTAGTAGTGGAAAGAAATTGCACATATCCAATTCCATGAGTGAAGTTGAATGAGGCATCATAGACTATATCCTTCCATCTTAACAATATCAATCTTTTACACTCCTAAAAGATGCTCATAATACTTTTTAAAGAATCATTCATCCTCATTCATAATATATACAATGTCCATATCATGTTTCTCTATATCAAATGCTTACTTGTCATATAATACTTCCACACTGTAATCTTCTATCTTAACAACTTATTAATAATTGTATCCTAAATCTAAATCAAATCATTTCTACAAATAGGTATTTCTTCTAAACAACATTCTAATCCCCTTTATCTCAATATCTCCATTGATTTTTCATCATTCAGTAAATTTTCAATAAGAGGTATCTACTATTTGACAAAATGCATTCTCATTATCCTCTAAAATTTAAAAATACTCATTCATTAAGACCAAGTTCACATCTTTTCTCATTTTTATCAAACTACTTTTAATAAATTATTGTTATACTCTCCAAGGCTTTTCATGTAATGTTCTAATGTTTGAACTTGTACTCATTGTGGGTTGTGACTACTAGTAAATCATTGATCAACAATAATATTCTCAGCTACAAAACACTAATTCATGTACACCATACTCTGATTTCTTACCTTAAGAACCTTACCATTGTCATAAGAATTTACTTTTCTCTTATATAATCATTTCCTTTTTCCTTGACTATTCATGACTTCTAATAGAGTCATTTTGCATTAATAATATGAATCTAATTTAGATAAAATTTTCATTCTATATTAACAAAAATTAGTTCCTCTACTAACCCCATTAAGTGGTATTTACTCAAATTTGAAAATTTTCTAAATGATTTAGCTCATACCACCTCTATCACCTTGGACGGTCATCTCCACTTGGACTTTTGGGACTGGCTATGGGTGGATGAACATGCTCTTTTGGTGACTTAGGTTTTTATGACACTTTTTAAATTCTACTCAAAATGTGTGGCCCCAAGTTTAAAAATAATTTAGAAAAAAAATAAAGAAATGTTTCCAATGAAATCATTTTAATCCCTAAGTGTCAATTTTCAACTCACTTTTGTTTATTTATTTATAATTTAGTCTGATTTTTTTTAAACTTGAAAACTCAAATAATTTATTTACTTTTCAAGCAAACCATTTAGAAATAAATTTACTTCTTCAAGAGCCATCTAATCAATAGCTATAGTCCCTATATGATGTCAAATGAAAGTCCAAATACACAATCTACATATATAGTCCAAGTGTTATTAAGACATATGCTCGACAAGACATCTCAATTAGCTACTCACTTGATCCTTTTTTGTCCCTATCAGTCTCTTTGAATATTTAAGGCATTGTAAAAATAGTGAATGCCTCAGCAAGCTAGGCTTGGTAGGTACATAAACATTTATAAATAATTATAACTTCTAAAAATAAACATGCAATAAATGGTCTAAGTATCAAAATCCAAAAAACATATGATAAGAAATTTTCACATGAAAATCGAGCTAGCATGGTTTCCAATAATGATGATGATGAATGGTGAGATAAATCATGGAAAGCACTTGTAACCAATTAGTATAATAAGTAATAATACAAAGCATCAAGGCTCCTGAATATACAGATATAGAGTATTTAAAACTCAAGAATATCTTAACATAAATATGCATATCATCAATGCAGAGCACCCAAAGACGTGGGTCCCATGTGTGTGCCACACACTCATAGGTTAGGTCATGAGCACTCATACCAATCCACTAGGCATCGTTAGGTCATGGTTACGTCTATGCTGGTGTGCTAGTAGTGTTGCATGAAAACATAGAATAACCATATCGACCACCATGCTGTAGTGATAACCAACTCCTAGGCCTATCAACTGCCACTCCCTGCCAACCCCAGAATGGGAGACTAAGCATCCGTCCTACATGGGTGAGGATTAGAACAGTAGTGTAGACTACTCGTGATATCATTCTACGATGTTTGCACAACTATGGGGCGGTTGTCTATCATCTCAAAAAGTCAGAGGGCGGATGGCTAGCCCTAAATTCCTCTTAGCATAGCATCCACTTAGTGGAAACACCTGTAAATTCACAAAATCTTAGAAATTATACAATATTATGAAATCAAGAGAAAATATCTAAAGCAAAAAATACAGGAGTATCTATGGCTCGCTATGCTATCATGGAATTAGTCTCTCAAGGACCGACCATCAACCCTCCACTACAAATCCACAGATAAACTTAAGTAATAAAACAAATCATCTAAAGTCTCAATACACAATAACAATGTTGTCACAAACAATTGCCTTTTACAAACAAGGAAGTGATATTCAAAATCATGTATTTTCACTATTGCTTATGAATAACTGTATTTATATAATAAAGGTCATGCATCTATGGAAACATGGAAATCAAGGTATTCAATCACATGTGAAAAGTGTATATGCTGGATAATAATTTCAATGAGGACATAGTGCAATAATAAGTAAGCATCATTTTGGATAAAAATGTTGAATCAATGTAATGATAATCTAAGATTTTTGTAGAAAAATACTAATATTAAATGTCATCACCTACCTCAATGAGAAAAAATCCTCTAGAACACGTAACCTCTCTACTTCGTACAGTCTGGTTTACATGTCAAATCACACATACCATATATCATCACTTACTACTCTGCCTATCCCATTTCTAATTTAGATTGTCTTTGATCATCTTGATTTAGATGGTATTGAATTTACTCATCACTAATCATAGATCTGACACTTCAGGCCATGTATAGGCATCAGATCCTGACCATGGATGAAAGATTAATGGTCCAAATCACTGAATTTTCACTTTATCTCTTCTAATCTCAATCTCGTAGGTGGTCCTTCACTCATTCCAATAGTTGATCCATTAATTTGATGGTCAGACAAAATTTTGATTAGTCATGTGGATCATTTCTAGTCACTTCTGAGATCTGATATTACTAAAAAATTTATTGTTGAGATAATATAGTCACTAAATTAGTTTAAATATCTATTTTGATGATTGATCTAACTTGATCGCATGTATTTTCTAAGTTTCCTATAGTCCAATTGCCTCTTACCAGTTTCTTCTCATATTTTACAGTTAGATTCTGCTTTGAGCATTTTGATCTATATTTTTTGCCCTATCATAAGGTTATGATTTATTAATTTTCAATTTACATAGATAATCTAACCATCAGATCATTTCATCTACCATGTTAGATCATCAATTTAGTCATTTGTTAAGGTTTAGATAGTTATGATCAATAGATCTAGGCTGTACAAAGTCTAATCTTACTCAATTGTAGGTATTTTCAGTCAAATCAATGAAATTGATTGGTTAGGATGATAATCATACCTTGTATAGGTCAATTTGAGTAATTATACAGCTGTCTATGTCATTGAATCCTTGACTAATCATTGCAAAGGTTCCCGATCTAAGTTATCCATAATGATCTAACCATAATTCACTACCTAATGGTCCCAAATTGAAGAATGCATTGTTAAATTTGATTAAATAATATTAATGAATTTTTTGGATGGTGTCGGTCTTGAATTGGATCAAATTTTATACATGTACCCCTGGCTGATCTCAATTGTTGATCAAGATCAGTTAGATTGCCTCAACAATATTCTAGATTGAAGATCTCTGTGATGGGTCTCTATCTATGTACCACTAGAATGGTTCAAATCATTATAGATGATCCATTCAGTTATAGATCAAATGATCTAACATCTAATTGAGGTTTGGTGATGATCGCTAATTGAATCTTCTCTAGTCACAAAATGGAAAGGTGGGTCATATTCCCCTCATCACAAGGATCATGATGGGTATCTCATATCTAAGAGATCCATCTTGGATTAGGTAGTCAAAAGTTGTCAAATTCTAAGGAGTAGTGGGCCCCACCAGTTCCAACTCATCAGGTGAGAGAGACAGAGAGTGTGTGTTTTGAGGGGGAGTTGAAATGGTGGTGGCCGACGGTGGCTCTAGTATGGTCAGCACCCAAACCCAACCACTGGTAGGGAGATAGAACATAGAGAGGAAATGGGGCGTCCTGGAATGCTGGTCATCTAGAAGGTTCAATCCATGCTACAGGAAGAGAAACTAAGGGGGTGACGAACAGAGGTCTAAGCGGTTGGCCTAAGTGTACCAGCATATCTAGCCAACTACGCTGAAGGGAAACCCATTCAGGGAGAGGAGAGAAGGGGACGAGGGATGCTGGCACCAACGGAGGAACATGGAAGGGGATAGCACCATTGGCCTACTCATCGTAGTTATAAGAAGAGGGTTTTGTACCTACCCCGAAGAATAAAAAGAGGAGGCTGAAGGTGAGTTTCACACTCAGTGGATTGTTGGATGTAAAACCAAGCACACCGACCTTCTAGCATTACCCGTGGTAGAAAAATAAAAGGGAAGATGGGATTTTCTGGGTCAGCTGTGCCAGGCAAATTTGAGCAAAAAGGAGGCTCATTATGCCATTGGGGAGGTCTGATCAAAGGGGGGAAAGCTTAGGGTTTTGGTTGTCTTCTCTAGTCTATCAAGCTGACAAAAGGGGTTTTTTTCACATTACATTGCTAGAGGAGGAGAGAGAGGAGGGGGAAAGAAGCCGTCAATAGCTAACTATCGTGGGCTCCAATAGGGCCTTTGGTTGTCGATGGTGCACATAATAGAGAAGGACAAGAGGGAGGGGGGGAGAAGTCTATTGGGCGTGACACTTGCGGCCTTGTTTAACTGTGTGGCCCGGGCTTTGGTGTAACCTCCATTGAAGCCACCGGGTGACTACCGAGAGAGAGAGAGAGAGAGAGAGAGAGAGAGAGAGAGAGAGAGAGAGAGAGAGATCAGGTTTAATGCTAATTTATCTATTTATTTTATATAATCATTACCCACTATAAATGTAAGTAATTATTACGTCTTATTACATGCAAGAATCTGTTTATATTTATGGCTAATATGTCTACCTCCAGATTTTGTGTCACATCATGTGGGTCCAACTTATAGTTAATTTTACTATTTTACCATTAAAATTTTAAATTAAACACTTTAATTAAAATAATTATGACTTGTTCGTCCAAACTCTGATTTTAGTGTTCTTAGTGTCATTGGATTTGTCCTTTTTGAGTAGATTACTAATATTAATATTTTAATTATTAATTTAATGTCTTTCATTAATTATCCCCAAAAATCAAATTCTTTGAAATTAAATTTTGCATATGACCCTTTCAATTCAATACCATGACATAAAATAAATTAGAAACTAGGAGTGTTACACCCTCCTGCCTTATTGAAATTTCGTCCTTGAAAATTTTTAGTACATATCCATATAATTATCTTAAGGCATGTCTTACTCCTCTCATTTTCAAATATTTCTAAATGCATCATTTATTTTCTTATGTATTAGTGTTGCATATCACAAACCCCTATATACTTAATATCTAGATAACTAACTCTCACTTGCTTAATTGTACAACTATTTTGAACATCATTCAAAAATAATTCCACATTGTCTCACATGTTATATGAAGAATATCTCTAAATCTCCATTACAAATTTTCAAAATGTCAATTTACTACTTGAATAGGATTTATTGAAAGTACAAGAGATTAACTTTCTCTCACCCTCTTGGTTGGTGTTTTTTCTTAATTCAAATTGATAAAATGTCAAACATTGTTGCCCACATATCCAATTCCATCAATTAAGTTGAATGATACATCATTAGCTATATCCTTGCATCATAACAATATAAGAGTTTTCTACACTCCTAGAAGATGCTCATAATACTTTTTAAAGAATCACTCATTCTTGTTCATAATATATACAACATCTATATTGTATTTTTCTATATCAAATACTTACTTGTCATATACTATTTCCACATTGTAATCTTCTATCTCAATGACTTATTCATAGTCATTTCCAAATTCAAGATCAAATTATTTCTATAAATAGGAATTTCTTCTATAACAACATTCCTATCCTCTTTATCTCAATATATCCATTGATTTTTCATCATGCCTTAAAAATTTTAATCAGAGGTATCCACTACTCGGCATATCTCATTATCATAATCCTTTAAATTTTTAAATACTCAATTAGTAAGACAAACTTTAGATCTTTTCTCTTTTTTATTAGACTACTTATAATAAATTAATAGATGTACTCTCTAAGAATTTTCGAGTACCGTTCTATTGTTAGAACTTGTACACACGATAAGTTGTCTCCATCAATAAATCATTAATCAATAATAATATTCTCAGTTACAAACAATAACTCATATACACCATACTCTAATTTCTTACCTTAAGATCCTTACCATTCTCATAAGAATTTATTTTTCTTTTATATAATCGTTTCCTTTTTCCTTGACTATTCATGACTTCTAACTGAGTCATTTTCATTAATAATATGAATCTAATTTAGATAAAATTTTCATTCTTTCTTATCAAATATTATTTCCTCTGCCAATCCCTCTAAGTGATATTTATTCAAATTTCAAAAATTTCTGAATGATTTAGCTCATGCCATCTCTATCACCTTAGACTATCATCTCCACTTGCACTTTTGGGACTAGTTATTAATGGATGAACCTTCTTTGATACCAACTATGATGACTCGAGATTTTATGATGTTTTTTAAATTTTATTCAAAATGTAGGTTCCAAGTTTGAAAACAATTTAGTAAACAAATAGTGAAAATATTTTTAATGAAATTCATTTTAAACTCTGAGTATCAAAATTCAACTCACTATTTATTTATTTATAATTTAGTCTAATTTTAAAAATTTTTGAAAACCTAAATAAATTTTTTTTTTTCAAGAAAACCATTTAGAAATAAATTTATTTCTTTAGGATCCATCTAGTTGACAGCCACTCCATGATGTTTACGCATCTATGAGGTAGGTGTCTGTCATCTCAAAAAGTCAGAGGGGATGGACGACCTTAAATCCCTCATAGCGTAACATCCACCGAGTAGAAACACCCATCAAAATTCATAAAATCTTGAAAATTATACCATATATGAAATCAAGAGATTAAAGAGAAAATATAGGAGTACCTGTGGCTTGCCTTCCTAGGGCACTACCCCTATCATGGAATTAGTCTTTGAAGGACCAGCCACCAACCATCCATAGTGAATCCATGGATAAACATAAGTGATAAAACAAATCATCCGAAGTCTCAATACGCAATAATAATGTTGTCACAAATCAATGCCTTCTATATACAATGAAGTGATATTCAAAATAATGTATTTTCACTATTTCTTATGAAATAATTGTATTAATATAATAAAGCTCATGCATCTACAGAAACATGGAAATCAATGTATTTTCATGCACATGTGAAAAGTGTATATGCTACATAATAATTTCAATGAGGTCATAGTGCAATAATAAGTAAGCATCATTTTGGATAAAAATGTGGAATCAATAAAATGATAGTCCATGATTTTTATAGAAAATATACTAATATTAAATGTTGTCACCTACCTCAATAAGGAAAAATTCTCTAGAACATGTAACCTCTCTAATCCGTGCAATTTGGTTTACCTATCAAATCACACATACCATATATCATCACTTGCCACTCTGTCTATACCATTTCTGATTTAGATTGTCTTTGATCATCTTCATTTAGATGGCTTTGATGTTAGTCATCAATGATCATAGATCTAACTCTCTAGGCCATGTCTAGTCATCAGATCTTGGCCATGGATTAAAAGATCAATGATTCAGATCACTAAATTTTCACTTTATCTCCACTAATCTAAGTCTTGTAGGTAGTCCTCTCATTTCATTGGTTGATCCATCAATCTAATGGTTAGAAAAAATTATGATTAGTTTAAATATCCATTTTTAGTATTTATCCAACTTAATTGCATGATTTTCAAGGTTTCCTATAGTCCAACTGCCTCTCACTAGTTCCTTCTCAAATTTGATGATCAAATCCTACTTTGATCGTTCCAATCTATGTTTCTTCCCTTATGCTATGGCCGAGATTTCTCAATTTTCAATTTTCTTAGATAATCTAACAATTTGATCATTTGATTTACCATGTTAGATCATCCATTTAATCATTTATTAAGGTTTGGATACTTACAATCAACAGATCTAGACTATACAAAGTCTAATCTTACTCTATTATAGTTAATTTTAGTCAATTCAATAAAATTGATTGGTTAGGATGATAATCCTTCCTTGTAATAGTCAATCTGAGTGATATTAGGTAGTCCACATCACTAGATCCGCAACTGATCATCGTAAAGATTCCCAATCTAAATTATCCATGATGACCTAGTCATAATTCACCACCTGATTGACCCAGATTGAAGAATATGTTGGTAAATTTGAATGTTGTCGATCTTGAATTGGATCAAATTTTGTACATGTACCCTTGACTAATCTTAATTGTTGATCAAGATTAGTTAGATCACTTCAACAATGCTCTAGATTGAAGATCTCTACCATGTGTCTCAATCTACATATCACGAGAATCACAATGAATAATTTAGATCATTATAGATGGTCAGTTTGGTCATAGATTCAATGATCTAATGTCTGATTGAGGGTCTGGTCCCAATCAATAGTCACATTTTCTTCAATTTGTGAACAGAAAGATGGGTTTTGTTCCTCGCATGGCAATGATCGTGATGGTTATTTAGATTTATGAGATCCCTCATAGATTGGAAAGTAGTAGAGGTCTAATTCTAAGGAGTTGTTGGGCCCACCCATGCCTACTCATTAGGGGGGAGAGTGAGAGAGAGAGATAGGAGGTGGGAAGGGGGAAGACAGTGGTGGCTAGCTATAGCCTTGGCACAGCCACCACCCAAACACAACCATTGATGGGGAGACGGAAGGTAAAGGGGAAATAGATGGTCCAAGAATGTTGGCCAGCTGCACAGTTAAGGTTGTATCAAAGGAATAGAAACAGGGGGAATGGAGGTCTGTGTGGCCAATTTGTGAGCACCAGCAAGTTGGGCCTACTGCCTGGAGGGAAACCTGATCAGGCAAAGGAGAGAAGGGGAAGAGGGATACCACCACAGGAGGAGCAATAGGGAGGGGGACAACATCGCTGGCTTGCTTGGGGCAACTGTAATGTCGAGGGTTTTATGCCTGCCCTAGAGAAGAAAAAGAGGTGGTTGGAGGAGGTTTTTCATACACAGTGGATCACCTAAGGTGAAAACAGGCATGTCTACCTTTTAGCCCTATTGGTGAGGAAAAAAATAAAATGGAAGATGGGGGTTTTCTGGGTCACCGGTGCCACGCAAACTTGACCAAAAAGGGGGTTGCCATGCTAGTGGGGAGGTCTAGCATGGGGGAAAGCTCAAGTTTTTGCAAGGTGCATCATTAGAGGGGAAGAGGAGAAAGGAAGAGAGGAGCCACCGATGACTAGCTATTATGGACTCCATTAGGGCCTTAGGTCATTGATGGAGCACGCATTGTAGGAGGAGGGGACGAGGGGAGGGGAGAAGTCCATCGAGCACGAGGCTTGAGGCCTTAGTTGATGGCACAACCTAAGGTTTTATGTAGCCTCTGTCGAAGTTGGCTAGGTGATGACTGAGAGCGAGATAGAGAGGAAGAGAGAGATCAACTTTAACGTTGATTTTTTTTTTTATGTAATCATTAAAATGCTACCAATTGTTACATCTTATTGCATGTAGGAATCAATTTACATGTATGGCTGATATGTTGGCCTCTACATTTCATGTCACATCATGTGGGTCACATTTACAATTAATTTTATTACTTTCCCCTTAAATAAAATTTAATTAAAATAATTATTATTATTGCCTCTACATTTCATGTCACATCATGTTGGACTTGTTTTTTCAAGTGCTTTAGTAATATTGATATTTCAATTGTTAATTTCATGTATTTCATTAGTTATTATTAAAAATTAAATTCTTGAAAATTAAATTTCATGTTTCTCCCTTTCAATTCAATCCCTTCACATAAAATGAATTAAAAATTAGGGGTGTTGCATTGAACTATAAAGTTATCTTAATAAACTAGTTTATTCACATTGTTCATTGCTCATTACTGAGATTATTGTTTCTCCTTCTAATATTTAATTTGGCATTTCATCTCCCACTTTATTGCTGAGTAGCTTAGGTACTCAAGCTGAATAACCGAGTTCCATCATATTGCAAGACATCATATTGGATCAATCAAGGTGTCCAAGCCAATTGATGCCCAAACCATTCAAAGTAACTAACTTGTGTAAGAACTAGCCAATTCTTTTTCATCATGATAATGATTCTCATGATCAAATCAGCTACATCTAATTATATCAATTAACATGTTTTGCAAGATACTTTGCCAATTCATTCCTCAAATCAATATGTCATATTATAGAATCTTATGTTCTTTGAAGAATTTGTTGTCCACAAATTTGTCTCCATCACATAGTATATATGATGTTGGATGCTAACACTTCTATTAGCTTCTAAAACCACTACTTTCAAGCATGTTTCAACTTGTACACTAACGTGATTAGCCTACATGATTATGCTTTTGTATTGGCATATCATAACCCTCAACTTAAACAATGTAAGTATCATGTTAGATTTTGTTCATAGATGTTTGTTTTAACAACAATCAAATATTGATTGAAAATATTTTGGTGAAGATTTTGAAGATTGGAATATCAAAATCTTCTTTCTATATACAATTGTTTTTTGTACATTGATCTTGACCAACTATCATCTACAGACTTCTTTTACAAATATCCACTTGCAACCAACATGTTGCACTTGAAGGAAAAACATGATGTGACATGTCAGTTTTAGCTTGTAGCTTTGAAGTGACTCACATTCTCAACCTCAACCTCATGTGCTTGGGCAAGATGTCAATATTTGAACTCATAGAATTAGAGTTTGTGGTAATACATTTGAACTTTGAAACTAGAGTATAATGTAATTTTTTTAAACTTTGATTCTTTTCCTTGTTCTAGTTTAATTGATGAAGCTAAATAAGATCTAAACTATTATTCATATGTCCAATCCATTTCAAGTTTTTGTACTTGCCTTTTTATAGATAACACATTTGGAATGTCAAAGGCTCACTCTCTTATGTAACAGTGCTGAGCTCACAAATATGTCATTGAACTATTAAACCCTAAACTTTGAGTTAATTCCAAATTTAAATATAGAATAATCATATCACACCTAACAAAGCCACTTACTCTAAAGTAAAATAGGCAAGTATCATTGCTCCTATGAGCTAGACATCTTCCTAGTTTCTAATGATTGACATTCCATTGTAAAAGTGATATAATTATCATTCTAGTATTTACTATCTTACTTAGGAATTGTTCCATAACTTTCTAGATTCAAGTGCCATTTTGAACTTTATGAATGTTGAAAGAAGTTCCAGATGCTAGAATTTATTAATTAGCATGCTTATTGATCACATTCTTCAAGCTCATTATCTTTCCCAATGTGAACTTTAGTTTGATGTCTCTTCTTCCATCATAGATGTAATTCTATTCATCATGAATTTTACATAGAAAGCCCAACTAGACAATGCTCTATTTGCAATAGCTTTACCATGCCTTGTGCATTAATTTTGATTTACCAATCTATCTCATTAGAGAATGTTTTCATGAATCATGTATAAATGCTTAATATATAGTATCTCTTTACTTGTTTAATTTTCTTTAGTCCAAAATAGTATTTTGATCTCAATGTGAGAGAAAAAAGATAGCTGAACTTCAAGATGCTTAGAGAGAATTGAATATTTTGTATTGAAAGAATTCATCCTTCTAACTTCTACTTCAGTTTGACTAGTTTTGATATAAAATGAATTTTAGTCAAACTCATATTGATGCCTTCCACACCTCTAAACTGAATCTAAGTCCACAGTTTTCACAATATTCCTAAAATTTATTTCAAAAGCATTTGTATTTTGACATTTTCATTTGCACATGATATGTTTTTCCTTCTTTTGACTAAAATGTCTAGTAATTAATTCTTCTAAATCCCAGGAATTTTTTTTCTTAATTTGATTTAATTCTTTTCACTATATGTCATCTTTCTCATGTAATAAGGAAATTCTCATCAAATTTTTTCTGGTAGTTGAAGAATCAACAACTT
Source organism: Warburgia ugandensis (assembly GCA_035236585.1). Taxonomy (NCBI): domain Eukaryota; kingdom Viridiplantae; phylum Streptophyta; class Magnoliopsida; order Canellales; family Canellaceae; genus Warburgia; species Warburgia ugandensis. The sequence continues at coordinate 27,339,705 of CP141132.1, read as the reverse complement.
TGTAATCCAAGTTTGTTTCACTTGAAACTTTCTTCCAAAGCTCTAGTCCTTGTGTAGATTTTTCATTTAGAGTGTCAATATAACTCTATTTTTCACTTTGTATATATAAAGCTTACAACTATAATTAATACTAACAATCCTTGATAGCTTTTCTATGCAATAAATTAATAATCGTGGTAATCCCCTTTTGCATAAGTTAACCAAATTAAAGGGGCAGAATTTCAAGGGGTGTAAGGAGGTAAAGAGAGAACCTCTTCTCTCTCCTCTAAACCGTACTTTGAAGAATACTCAAGTGGATCAAGGTTGGACTTTGAATTCATTGGCTTAATGAAGTGGATTATCATTTAAGGAATTATGTTTTGGAGTTTTCTTCTTCTGAGGATGTTATTTCTCTAGAACTAGTGCATGATGAAGGGAGTTGTTCTCAATAGAAACATGGTCTCATTCGTAAAGTTTTCCATGGAGATTTCTCCATCTATGCTGTGTTCTAATCTTGGTAATATATAGAAAGGATCATTTTCAAGGTGTTTGTTCTTGGATTCAATATTTCTGTTTTCTACTTTGACAAACATTAGGTTTTTATTAAACTTATTTCCAAAGGTTTTTGTATTGTGATAAGTTTTCTATTGCCTTCTCACCCTTGCAATGAAATTTTGTTCCCACACCTTTGGTATCCATTATTTTTCTAGTCTGTGTCAAACTAACCTATCTCCCATTAGATTAATGGTTTGAAGAGATGTTTTTCTTAATTGTGTCTAATTAGGTATTCCAATTTTCTTAGAGTCTTAAGGACAAATGCCAAGCAAAACTTCTTTCTCTTAGTGACTACCTACTATGCAAAAATTTGTGTGGCCATGCATGCCTTGAGGGTCTCAAGTAGTTCCTTGTTATGCCCAATCATGGACACCAGTTGTCATGGGAGATTCTCTATGATAATAACCTAACCCCCCATGAATCTCCTTTTGGAAAATTGTGTGGGAATCAGTGACCCCATGATGATCACTTGACCATGCTTTCAAGAAGTCTCATCCATGTGACTCTTTGTTGTTTGTACATCAGACTCTAATCAATTGAACCACTTTATTTTGGTCCCTAAAAGGAAACACAAAATGAAAACCAAAGTCACTCCTTCCCTTGAAACTTGGCCACAAAGAAAACCACTAACATGCAATCAATTTGTGGCCCTTCACCCCACATTCCGCTACTAAATTTTGGATTTTATAAGATAGTAAAAACAAGATGGTTTAAAGTTAGCTATCCTATTAAAAATTAACAAAGATGGTTTCTCAAAAATGTCTTATTTATTGTAACATTATAAGGTAGTTCTCATAAGATAGTCTTATAAAAATAGTTTATAAGACGGTCTCTAAAAACAGTCTTGAAAACTATTTTTATAAGATGGTTTTGAAGAACCATCCTTTAAATCTTCTTTTTAGCATGGTGTGAAGTTCAACCTAAAAGTTTTTTTCTTTTTAAGTCTCTGATGCTTTGTCCTAAACTTGTCTTTTCTCAATTGATATAAGGTTTGGGTATGTATTCATTCTTGTTTTTTGTCATACTTTTAATTTATTTGATATTTATGGTTATAAAATTCCTTTTCTAAAGCTTTTCCTTCTCCAAGTGATCTTTCATGTGTATGGATCAGTGTGTGGTTCATTTATGTGTATGGATCAGTCATATTTTTGCATCATTCTTACTCGTCTCAATCCTAAAGTTAAAAATTTGGGTCCTCTAATATATACATATACATATACATATATATATATGTTTTTTTCTAATTGTATGTAAATTTTTTGTACATGCCAAGTATTTGGTTAAAATGCCTAACCCAATGTTATTAATCTTTTCATGTTTAGAAAGTCTTTGCACGCATGTGAACATCAACTTTTGGACAAAATGGATAAATATGGTTGGATGACTATGAAAAGGTCATCAAAAGAATATGAGGAGGGAATAGAAAAGTTCATAGAGTTTGCACTTAGGGCAGGTGGTAATTGTAATCAAATACGATGTCTATGCTCGAGATATGGAGACTTGAAAAAGGATACTATAGGTGAGTTGAGAGAACATTTGTGCTTTAATGGAGTTGATGAAAGTCATCACCTCTAGATGTGGCATAGAGTAGGCATTCTTCATAGGCCCTCAGTAAGGGCTAAATGTATATATGATCATCAAGCCACTATAGAAAGTGTTGCAGACAGTAGTACAACTGCACCAATGTTTCAAGATATGTACATTGACTTCCAAGAAAACCTTGAACAATTCCAAACTCTTTTGGAAAAGGTCGATGAGCCATTGTATGTTGGATGTATATATTATACCAAGTTGTCTGTGGTGGTAGATCTGTACAATGTGAAACCGAGATTTGGTTTTCATAACAAGTTTTCATAGAATTGTTGAAAGTCATTAGTAAAATGCTACCAAAGGAGAATAAATTAGCTAAGTACACATGGGAGGCAAAAAAACCTTGGCTGCACTTGTGTTAAATTATGAAAAGATACATACCTATCCCAATGACTGCATCTTATATAGAAAGGAGCACAAAGACAAAACTATATGTCTAACTTGTATGCATTCAAGATGGAAGATAAAGAAGAATTCAAGTAATCGCAAGTGAAAGATGTCCCTGCAAAGGTCCTATGGTACTTCCCCTATTCCAAGGTTCCAATGAATATTTTGTATTAAAGAAATAGGGAAGAAAATAGTATGGCATGGTGAGGAGAGAGTAGGTGATAACTTTTTGCCCCATCTAATAAATAGCCCAACCCAAAAACCTATGACCTGCAATATCTATAGATGGGATTAATACTCATGGTTATGTATAGTAGGTATAGTTGTTGGCCTATTATAAAAGTGTGTTATAGCCTTCCACCATTGTTGTGCATGAAGAGAAAGTTCACGATGTTAACTATGTTAATAGTCGGTCCCAAGCAACCTGACAATGACATTGACATGTACTTGGTTCTATTGATCGATGATCTTGAGACATTGAGGGAAGTAGTGTTGAAGCTTGTGATGCATACATGAAAGATACACTCACTCTTAAAGCTATACTATTAGGATTTAAAAAACCATGTGAATTAACTTGGGTTATGGGTGTAGTTTTAGCTGTATTGACTGTATCTTTTGGTGTAACAAGTTATTTCTTACCTTGGGACCAAATTGGTTAGACAATAAGCATCTTTCCTGCAGGTAATTTGGTGGGATGCATAATGAAAGGGTACAATGCTTGTCCTATTTGTAGTGACCAAGCATGTGTCGTACAACTTCAACATGGTATAAGATGGCATTCTTAGGCCACAAAAGATGGTTGCATAAAAACCATCCATTCCATTTTAAAAAGAGGAAATTTAATGGTAAGATGGAGACTAAGACACTTCTAAAGAGGTTGACTGGATGACAAGTATTTGAATAGGTTGAGAACCTTAATGTATCATGGGGGAAGAAGAAGAATAATGCAATTTCTATACATATGAAAGCAACTCTAAAATTTGTTGGAAGAAGAAGGCAATATTCTTTGAACTTGTATACTGAAAACCCCTACACATTTGGCATGTGCTTGATGACATCCACATTGAAAAGAATGTTTATGAAATCATGACTAGTACCTTACTTGACATGCAAGGAAAAACAAAGGATGAACTTGCAGCTTGAATGGATCTCACAATAATTGGTTTGAAGAGAAGGTTGCATCCATAGGATAGGGGCAGCTGAGGAACATACTTGCCTAAAGTAAATTATACACTTGGTAGCAAGGAGAGATAAATAGTGTGTAAAACCCTATTTGAGATCAAAGTCCTAGATGGATATTCTTCAAGCTTTAGAAACATTATTCTTCATGGAAGAGCTAAAATTGTTAGGGATGAAGTCTCACGATTACCATGCATTGATGCAACAACTCCTACCCATAGGAACACATTTAGTGCTGCTAGATAAAGTTAGAGGATCTATTACTAAATTCTGCTACTTCTTTAATCTTTTATGCAAGAAGGTGGTGGATACTTCAAAATTATCAGAAATTCAAGAGCATTTAGTGACAACCTTATGCAAGCTTGAGACAATCTTCCCACCATCCATCGATATCATGGTACACGTAACAGTGCATCTAACTGATGAGGTTAGGCTATGTGGACATTATTATTTGCAATAAATGTACCCATTTGAAAGGTACATGAAGGTGTTAAAAGGGTATATATATGTATATATATTTGAAAGGTACATAATGCATTATTAATGCATGCATGTTATATACAATTTCCATCTCTTCATTGTAGTAAGCACATGGTCTTCCTAAAAGAGATATGCAAAGAAAGAGAAATAGCTGCAAGATTAACATTATCATTCCTTTACTACTTGTCTTCGTCAGAAGGTAGTTAATTACAATGAAATAATGCTTCATTCACTTAATTGATTTGTAATATCATATGCACATATAAATTAATTATCTCAAATAAGTAATATTATACACAAGTTTTCGATAAGAGAGATGTTCTAGGTCATGGTATACTAAATCCTTGGATTTGATGGCAATGGGACCTCAACTAGAAGTAATAAAGTATGCTATATATGTCATAAATAGTTATTTCTTTCACACGAAAGTCCATGATAAGTCAAGAGCACAACAAGGTATTGGTGTTAGCTTAATTGCTAAAACTACTTTTTTTTCCAGTTCAAAAGACAACAACACAATTGTCAATAACAATACTTACTATGGGGTTATACCCAAGATATAGGAGCTAGATTATACTCGTAGAACTGTGGTTGTGTTTATGTGTGATTGGGTGGAACACAATAAAGATAGCATCAAAACCAATGCCCTCGGTTTGACATTGGTTGATGTCAATAAGATCAACTATCAAAATGATTAGTTTATTTTGGCATGTCAAGAGATAGAGGTATTTAATGTACAAGATGGACATGATATGAGATGGTCAACTATTTTATTTGCCTCCCAAAGGGACTTTTATGATGAAAATGACCTAGGTGACATAGCAATTGATTACCCTTCAATCACTACAATAATGCCATCTATCAATCTAATTGGGAAGAATGAGATGGGTTATGTGCGTGATGCTGGTGAGGGGGGTACTTGGTTGGATAAAATTCTTTATGAGGCAAGAAATTAAAATGTTTGTAACATATAATGCATGAATTGAATTAATCAATTAAGTTACACATCATGTGTCATGCCAATCATAGGTTATACATCAAGGAAATAAGGGATGAGAATACTCTCTACCCTTCATGGGTTACTATTATTTTCAAGATCCAGAGAACAGGGAAAACTATTTCAATACAAAGAAGATGGTTATTCCTAAACTATCTTATATATAGTACACTATATAAAATGGCTTATAATAAATTATCTTATATTATTCAAATAAAATTAAGGTGGAGAGATTGGTAAGAAAGATTTATGGCTAATATAAGACATTTATGAAAAATTGTCCTATATTTACAAGAAAACATCCTATAATCTTATAAATGTAGAACAATTTTCTAATAACTACCTTATAACTTTACATTAAAAACCACCATGCAATATAAGATGTTTTTAAAAAAACCATCCTATATTTACTATAAAATATAAGATAATTTTTTGAAAACCATCCTATATTTATAGGAATATAGGGAGAATTTCTAAAAATCATCATATATTCAAATGTAGGATGATTTTTAGAAAATCATCTTTTATTCTTAAAATATAAGACAAGTTTTAGAAAACTATCCTATATTCCAATGAATATATGACAGATTTCATAAACAGTCCTATATTATGTTTCTTATTAACTTCTCCCCCCCACCCCATGCTCCTCAAGAGCTCTCATGAAATTATCAAAAACCCTCCTTCACTCAGTGGGTCAAAACCATAGAGAAGAAGAAGAAGAGGGGTGTAACACCCACCCCTAACTTTTGTAATGAAATTGAGAATTTCAAGAAAAAATCAAGCTAGAATATTAGTATTATTAAAAATTCACTTCTCATAGAAATGCAATCGAAGGATAAGATATGTATAATTGAAAACATAATCAACGAACTCTTCAAAATGACTGTAAGTACAACAAATTCTGAATTTGAATGAAAAATCCTCATTTTTCTACATTTTTATGAACAAAAGGGTAAAATGGTAATTTTACTCATAGCCTAGACCTAAGTCATAATACTTTGGAATGTACTCAAAAATACAAATCCAATGCCACTAAGTACGCTTAATCCTGAGTTCATGGGAATAAACACTATTTTTCTCCATTTTTAAAATTAAAAGGGCAAAATGATCTTTTCACACCCCCGTGGGGCCCACAAGGGACCCCCAAAGGAATCCAATGGCCAAAAAATGTGCAATCATTAGTCAAACCACTACCACCTACTAGTGGAGAAGGAGGTGGCAGTGGGAATCCAAGGACCATTTAATAATAAAAAGAATTTAACATGATAATTACATCTAATCATGAAAAACTCCCAAACTGCCTATAAATAACCTTAGAAAAAAATTTCCAAAAATGTTCACAAAATTCATCATGAAATTCCCTAGCTTCCATCAAAATCTTAGCTCAAAACTCCTCCCCCTTCTTTCTCTTTTCTTCCTCCTTTTTCCCTCTTTATTTTCTTTTATTAGAGCGTCCACAAATGCACCCGGGTGAATATTCCCCTTGAACCATCAAGCGTGTCTATAGACGACTCATCTTCGGCGAGCAAGGTTTTTACGCTAATATGGTTTTTCAATTACACATTCTTTCTGGACCGTTGAAACCTTAATCTGCTCTGTTAAAAAGGTTCAACACATCCAAATACATAAAAGCCGTATACTTTTTCAACGATCAATGGAGTATTCATCGGCCAAATTGTCGAAAAACAGTAGCTCCAATGACTTATAATCAAGCATGGATTTTCTTATTTTTTGGCCAAGTTTTCGAACTCTGAACAATCCAAGTAGGTGCATCTCCCTCCCCTCTTTCCATTCCAGCATTTAGGTTGGGTTTTCCAGCATCCAAGGGATCTCCCCAACTGTTGATCTGTTGGAGACGATGGATCTAGCAACAGAGTTAAGATCCACCATCTTGGACAGCTTAGATGAAATCTCTGAGCGGTTGGATGGATTCCTAGGGCCCAAAAACCCTAGGAGATGAAATTTGGGCCATGGGTGATCCGACTGTCCAGATCTGGACCATCTCACCCATAACCGATCACCTCTGTCGACCATTTGCAATAGGCAGTAACAAGCATGGGCCACTAGTTGTCCCTGCACCTGTAAGCCCAGATTTGATCTGGGTCATTCAAATTTTGAACTAGAATCTTATTTTTACAATTAAGAGCTCAATATAGCTTTGAATTTAGATCTGAAACTTTTTGTAGGTTCCTTGTCACTTTTGTAAGTTACTGAACTCATGAAATGTATGTTTTAAATAGTATTTATTTGTGATTATAATAAAAATTCATAGTAACAAGCTTGATCATGATCAAGATGATCCTAAAATGAAAATCTGAACCAATGGATGGGTTTAGAGGATCCAAAACCCCAAGGATTATGATCATAGTGAAAGTTCTGGGTTTCTAGATCAATTAAATAAACAAAAATAGTAAGATCAAATATCATCTCTTAAAACAGACTAAAATCTTAAAATCCCAATTCTAATCTCAATTTAACTCCAATTGAGATCAAAAAGTTGGGTTGGATTCCTTTTGATGACTAGAAGCTATTGAACGTAGAAAATTTATGTTTAGATGCATGTAAAATTTTGTTAATAAAGAAAAGTATTGCTAATTCTTATGATTAGTGAAATTTGGAATGATCAAACTCTATAATTTTAATCCACTAATGATCTTGTGATTGTGAGACATGGTATCAATAGTTATAAGTAACTAATCTATGATTAATTAAGAGATCTAGCCTTAAAAGTAGTAAGATCCATAAAAAATAAATGATAATCTCCTTGATCTAGTTGATCAAGGATGATTGGACAGTATGGATATGTTTGGATGAAGATGAGAAGTTAATATCATATGTATTTATGGACTGGATGATGATGATTTGGGATAGGTTAAGATCTATGCCCTCAAATTGGGTAAAAGGACTTAATATCTTCTTGATCAGTTGGTTCAATAAGGATCATATCATTTGATGAGATGCATTAATGATCTAATATTGAAATCACATTAGAAAGATGTATTAGATATAAAGAAAAATGAGAGGATTAAGATCTAAATCCTAAAGGGGATAGAAACCGTCTATGACCATTGGATCATGATGAATAGTTATGGCATGTTGGATTTACATTTGAAGTATTAAATGTTATTATAATTGTCATTTATTGCTTACTAGATTTAATTATAGATTTATTTATTTATTTATGCTTTAATGCTTATGTTATGAAAATTACATTAAAAATATAACTAAATGAAAATAGAGTTGAAGAACAATTACATGGAATGAATGACATGGACTTAATGATAGTAAGTGCCATAGTTAGTAGGATAATATAAAGAATATAAATTCCTTGGCCCAAAATACGAGAATAATGAAACTCCATGAATGACATTTTAAATATTCATGGATTTAATTAAAATCAATTAGAAAGAGTACTTATGGTTAAAATGCTCAAAGGAACCTTATGAAGGGTTGAGTTAAGGTCACCCTAGTGGATGATGAATATGGTGGTTAAGGGGGTTCTCTAATAGAGCCTCGCTCTTTCCCCACCTTCTATTGACGTTTATGAGGTCTAAACACCTACTTACATGAGGATTGTAGTAACCATTTTGTGTTCAACCATTCAGCTACTAAGCCTTAGCTAATTTGACATAAGAGAGATCTTGAAAGATCATAAACAAAAACAAAAGAAATATAATGTAGATTATAGTATTTTTCTATGATTTTACTTATAGTGTAGATTGTGAACTTAGAAGGTTTGAAACCTTGATCATATATGATTCAAGGAAAGCTAGGGCATTCCTCATAGGGTAGTCCAAATACATGTAGAAAGAATACTTACATAGAGGAATAACTTTATACATATAGTTTGACAGATGTATGAATCAAGATCATAATGGACAATATGGAGTGAATACCACTTGAGATATATGAATCAAGACCACAGTACCACTTTGAGGTAGGTGGATGTACAAGAATATATTAAGGATTCTTGTGTGTACATACATGATCTTCTGTCTAGAATTATAGACCTTCATGATATAAGTATATTTGGTACCTTAGCACGATAATAATCCAACCACATGATAGAATTAAGTGGACCAACCCCATGATCTAATTCAACTAACCCAATCTAATGATCTAATCAAATGAGGTGAAAGTAATGAGATATGTGGACTAAGGAAACCCTAAGAATAGGGCATTGAAAATATTCCAACCTTAGTTAAATAGACACATAGTCTAATACGTACAATGTATTTTACATACAAGCATGGTGGCTTGTGATTTTGTTTTACACAGTACGAGGACTAGGGATGCTATGCTAGGGAAGTTATGAGGGTTTGGCCACCCGCTTCCTGAAATTGATATGATGGATACCATGCCCAAAGAGAGGCTAAATGCCGGGTGGGACTGTGATGACCCGGGTTTTCCCATGCATTTTTAAATAAAAAATCTAAATTCCTAAGGTGGGATCCCGATTTGAAAAAAACAGTGCAATGCAGCGGAAAAATCTTTTATTTGGAATTCATTTTGAAAACCCCGAGTGTCATTTGCTTTCACAACAACTAAGGTAGTTTTTGAACAGCTTTAGAAATCACAAATGCTTTTCCCCAGGTCTATCCAGTCACAGCACACGGCCCAACTGTAATTAAATACAAATACATGTCTAAAGGGTTGAGAATTTACTTACATATATAAGTGTTTTCTTTATGATTCACTTGCTCGTAGCACTAACATAGATGTCCTCTACTCATGGATGGAATCATCCTGAAAAAATGTTAAGGATAGGGTGAGTATATACTATACTCAGTAGGAGTCTATCACTACTAGTTTTATAATGCATGCGATCTTTAAAATCATGTACTCATAAAAACATATGCATGTTGTTCGAATAATTGCGTTCAATATCGATATTAAAAGCTACTGTCAAACTGGAATACTGACGACTTAAAGAATAGCATAATCCAAGTCGAAAGTATCATATATCATAATCATAAAAATATGCATCAGATGCTCAATTGAATCCAACTCATGGATATGTATCATGGTATGGTTGACCAACCTTATATCATGCCATATGCAATGCACATAAATCCACAAAACCATAGGGTCCTCCCACTATGCCCACAACTTCACTACCGTGTGGTCTCCGAGTACCTAGGGACATAGGATCATATACCTCCACAGGGCATATGACACTTCGACCCAGTGCCGTGACACCAGTGGTAGCCCCCTGTACCACATGCAGTCGAAGCAAGGACATGCCCTTTTTGGGTGTGGTACCCATCCACCTAATAGTGGTAGAGGTTGGGTGGCCAACCCACACCCCTCGGCATAGCACCCACGAGCTTACTAGCCCAAATCATGTACGATCAAATAAGCCAAAAACCTCTATTCAAAACCAGTCCTCTTTGGGTCCCTCACAACTGCTTGGCCCTCGACACTCCAGCGTCTTTTGGCAACCCTCAAGGACATGCAATCTTTGCAAGTACTTAAATCATGCAATGTATGCACTTGTTTACAAAACATATATGTGCATAATGTATATGCAATCATTTACAAAACATGTCTATGTACAAAACATTTATCACATGCATGCTGAATCAAGTCATGCTAAACAAGTCATATATTTAAAACACATGTTTTTGAAACAATAATAGATCTTTTAAAAGAATCTAATAGTGATAGAGCAGTTACCTGACTAGGTCGCGCTAACCCATTTGTCCTCGGACGCTCCTGAACATGGTTTGGGGACTTAAGGTTAGTTTGGCCTGTCTTTTATGGGTTTTAGAGTGATTGGTCTTATTACTTAGTCATTAGGGGTCCATCCCTATGCCTATGGGTGTCCTAAGGTCCTAATTGGGCCTTGGTATCTTTATTTTTCCAAAGGTCTGGAGGCCACGCACCACCATCCTATTCTAAGGGTCATGCCCACCTTTTATTGGGCCTTGATTAGGGATTTTATAGTTTTAATGTGTCCGCGTTGTCGATACGGACACAACGCCTTTTGCGGCGCCTCAATCGGAGCTCTAGATCTCAAGTTACAAGCATTTTAGTGTCGCACATACGTAGGAGTCTTAAAAATAAAAAGACGGAATGCTAGGGCGCTGCGCATCTGCGACGTGCGCCCTGGCTTCCTTAAGGAACGAAAAGAAACATGTCACTAGCATGCTGCACATCTGTGGTGTGCGCCTCAGTGAGGGCGTCTAGAGACGCGCAAACTTTTTCCGTCGTTTCTCTCTTTTGCGGGCGCGTCCCCGGACGTGCCCGTTGGTTTTCTTCAGACGCGTTCGACGCGTCACGTTCCGACTGGAACGTCTTCGTCGACTGGGGGACCGTGGCATCCTCGGGACACCCTGGTTCAACCTTGTCGAACCAGTGCGGCCCAGGGGACGTCCCTGGGTCCTTGGTGGCTCTCCCGGGCTCCGTTTTTGCATGGTTTTTCATGCAAAAACCTAGGGAAATTAATCTTAAAACTATGGTGGAGATGGGTTTTGAGGGATTTTGGGCATACCTAGCTCGTTGCTGGGTTTTTCTCCTTGTTTTCTCCTCTAGGTCACTGCTCCATGATGGGTTTTCTTTAATGTTTTGGGCTGCCATTAGAGGCACCCAAGAGCTCTATTTATAGAGCTAAGAGAGGGTTCTGGAAGGGGCTCTCATCGCCTTTGAATGGCGGTAGAGAAACCTCCAGAATGGCGGTGATTTCCCCTCCAATCACTGCCGTTCTAGAACCCTCTAGGAGGTGGAAGATGAAGGGTGCCCGTATCAAAACGGGCCCCTGTGTTTTGGCAGTTAATTCGTTTTGTAAAAATTACAGTTTTGGCCCTGTACTTCAAAGGGCCATAACTTGCTCATTTTAACTCCATTTTGGGTGATTTTGGTCTTGTTGGATTCCTTTTTCCAAGACGCATATAATGGAACCATTTTTACGACCAAATTCCTAGGTTCAGCCAAGGTGACTAGTGAAATGACCAAAATGCCCTTATCTTTAAAACTGAACTTTTCATGGGATTTTAATATTACAAAAATTGGGGTCATTACAGGGACAATCATGGGAAGGCCGCCACTATGATAACCATGGTCCTCCCCATGTGGACATGGAATTTTTATTTCCAAAGTTGGTATCAGTGGGTGATTATGCAGTTATCCGGGCGTGTTGTACAGATTGAGACTGTGGCACAGTAGTCCTCAAGTATTTTGCATTATGATGCACATATGATAAGCATAGTGTAATTCCATGGCATGATGAGATTCCATTACTTGAGTTCCTAGAAAGAAAATCCTCGTATGAGAATTGGCTGAATATTGATCTCCTAAGTAGGAGCCAAGGCAAGGTATTAAGTTTTGAGCAATTTTCACTATTTTAACAGATTCATCCTATGCTACATAAATAATGTATATACTCTATGCTGAGATAACTATGATAGAATAATGATTGAGGTATGTATGCTTATATTAGTGAAGTAATATACTTTTTTATCCCCTACCAAGCATAGCTTGCTGAGATATTGTAAATGTTTGAATGTTTACAATATCTTAGAAATAGAGAAAGAGAATTAGGAGCTCAAAACAATAGAAGACTTGAAGAAAATAATCAATCAGGGTACGTCCCTTGAAGACATGTAATTTTTATTTGAGAGCATTGTATTGTGTTGAGAGTTTTTAATTAAGGTGAGGTTTGAAATTTAGATTACATAATTTGGACAATGGTTTGTAGTTATAATAAAGGAACTGTGTAAGAGTGAAATATTAGATGATTCGTGGTATTAAATAAAAATTTATTTTATACAAAATGTCTATGTTTATTATGTACCATGAGGTGAGACTTGGGTTTTGTTATAAATGAATTTTAAAGAAAATAATTTCTGATGTATTTTTTGTGAAATTTTTTTACCATTAAGGGCCTTGCCTTTGAAAAATGTATTACAAAATATGTTACGAAAACCCAAGTCATCATAAGGAGAGAGAGAGAGAGAGAGAGAGAGAGAGAGAGAGAGAGAGAGAGAGAGAGAGAGAGAGAGAGAGAGAGAGAGAGAGAGAGACTACACACACAAAGAGGGAGAGGGAAGAAGAAGAAGAAAAAGGAAGAGAAAGAGAATGCATGTGTGTCCCCACCTTACTCGTCCCCATTTTTCTCCCTTTAAGTATGCTCTTTCTCTCTCTCTTGATTTTCTTATGTTCATGCTTCTATTTTTCAAGGTCTACTACTTGTAGTTGTTCTTGTCAACAGTAATAGTCTATTGCTTACATTCTAAAGAACTTTGTACATGATTTTTCACTTTGTTAATCATTAAAAATATTTAAAATTGATCATGCTATATAGAGGACATTGAGAGTAAGAAGACCCAAGTCATAGATTTTCAATTTTCATTCAAAAGGCATCCAACTATTAGCTTAAAGTCTACTACTTGTCATTGCTCTCATTAACAATAATAGTATTTTGCTTAGGTTCTAGACAACTTTGTGCACAATTTCTGCTTCATTTATCAATGGAAATCTTTAAACTTGATCATGCTCAATAGAGGACGTTGAGAATATGAAGACTCAAGTCTTAGATTTTTCAATTTTCATTCAAAAAGACATCGAACTACTAGCTTAAAATCTACTACTTGTCATTGTTCACATGAACAGTAACAATATTATGCTTATATTCTACATAACTTTGTGCATGATTTCCCACTTTGTTAATCAATGAAAATAATTAAAATTGATCATGCTAGATAGAGGACATTGAGAATAAGGAGACTCATGTTTTAGATTTTCAATTTTCATTCAAAAAGGCATCCAACTACTAGCTTCAAATTTGCAACTTGTCATTGTTTGCGTAAGCAATAACAATATTATGCTTATGTTCATGACTTAAGTTTTTCTTTAATTTATTGCGTTTTTTATTGATTCAAGGCATTGATTGTATTGTAATTTGTGTTGGGAAGAATTTTATATTAATCTTTACTTTGTTTTCACTGTGATAAATTATGAATGTGTGATGAGATGGAGTTTCTAAATATATTTTGTTATTTAAATAAATAGTTTGTTAGATGAATTGCATCAAATGAGTTAAATATGTAAGTTTAAAAAATAAGGGAGACTTTGATGAATTTTATTAGGAATGGTGGCACTTGGGTTTTTTCTGAGCCTATCTATATATTCTTATAAAGTAACTAGATTTTGGTCACTATTGTTTAGCTTATTAATGTTGTATTATAGAATTTTCTACCAGATTTGATACTTTGTTTCATATAATATTTATGATGGTTAAGCTTCAAATTTAACTATGAGTATGAATAGAAAGAAGCAAAAGAAAGGGAAATGAAAAATGCAAAAGTGAGTTTGACTACATTTGAATTTTATGTATTTACCTATAATCTTTTATCTAAAAATATTAGGAACTGAACTTTGGTTGTTTTTTTCTACATGTATTGTTATCACTTATGCAGGAAACATAGAACATGAATAAAGTGAGCAACATGAAGAACAATCCACCACGGGTACACGTATTAAGAGAAAGGGCAGTGGGCCAACAAAAATGGAGCATATCATTAAGAGAAAGTCAAAAGGAATAAAAGAGATGGTACAGTTTAATAGTAGGTGGTAGGCGATAAATAGCTGTACACATTCTTACACCAGTTTCATCTACTACAATGTTAGAAGCATTGTGGAAATCTCAATGACTAATTGGAGAAATGTGTCACCATCCATGCAATATGGGAGATGGTGAAGGTTTGTAAATGCTTGCTACATATAGCATACTATGTGCCTTTTCTTATTGTATTTCAGAAAGACTAATGTGCTTATTTATACTTAGTAGTCTGCCTTTGACATCTCTAATGAGTGCAGAAGAATGCTTTACATGGGACTAGTGAATAATGGAGAAAATGAAAGAGTGGGCTTGCAAGAAAGTACATACTTCCAAATGCTCGTGATCCATTGAGACTCCACACCATCCTTGAGTTGTATTCTAGCATCATTGACCAGGATGCATGGAATAAATTTATAAAGACCCATCCGTCTTCTACTTTGAGGTAATTACAAGTAGCACAAAGTTTGATTTCTCTAATTATATAAGTCAATTATGCTTAATTACATGTTCCTTTGATGCGTAGGCAAAGCGTATGAAAGGACAAATGGTGTGTGCAATTGGTGTTATGCAACGCTACCTTTCAAGGATTGGTTACGCATGGCTACAAGAATAAGAAGTAAGTATATTCATAGTTCATTTCTTTCTGAATATACCTGAATTTTATCTCATTAACTTTGAATTAGTGTCTCTCTTTATAGCAAAAGAAGGTTGTGACCATAAAGCCCATTGATTGTGCCCTTCCCTAGAAAATGGCACATTCATAGGGGCGTAACTCCCATACCTTAACTAATGAAAATGCTGCCTTTGTTGCTTTAATAATTGTAAGTGGTTTCACATTCTATCTTTGTATCTCTTGAATTGTATTATATATATGGAATTGATCATGTTCTAATATTACATGAGTAGGAAGAGTTGACTTAAAAAAGCACCACCATTGGGACTCTGAGTAGCATTGCTACAAAGGGGGATATAGGGCTATGGGTAACAAGGATGAGTACCTTGACCAAGTAAGAGCCCAAGGCCATGTTGTGGTTCTTTCTAAATTCTTCCATAAATCAAAGAATCCTCTAGTAGAGGACATTGAAGAATGAAAGGATAATATGCTCAATGAGTTATATGCAAAGGTATAGAATGATTTTTGTAAGGACTTTTGGAGTTTCAGAGGTCCAAGTTAAGATGTTGCCCTTTAACCCCCATCTCATAGTAGTTGTAATCCTCCATCTAAAGAAGAGATGCAATAGTTCTTCAAAGGAGATATCCCAATCAAGAAGGTATGTATTGACATGTTTACCTTTTCAATTTTAAATTATTTAGTAATCTTCATTCATTCTTATGTATATGTTATTTTTTATTTGTAGGTGGGTCAATGAATGAGATTTTTTCTGTCATGTTGCATGGCAGGTTGATGTATCCACACACTAAGCGTGTGTCTATTACTGCCACCTCCAACCAAATACCCTCCTACCATTTCTTATAGAAGCAAACAATATTTATACTATTGGGAATGCGACTAGATATCAAGTTGCTTGGCCAGAGAAGTATATCAAAGTAATGCTATATAAGATATGTATATGGTATCGCTGCATCATGTTCAACAACAACATTAAGGCCTCAGCTAAATTTTTAAATATTATATGCATCTAATGTTAACTAGAAGAAGTTCAAGGCGCCATTGAGGTTGACTACCTCCCCGACAACAAATTATGGCTTACCTATTATCCCATCTATGATATTTATGTCTTTTTTTATGATAAAAATGAATCTTTGTCTATATATATACATATTCATTACTATTTTCTAAAAAATTGCATCAACAATGTAGGGATCAAGTGTAGGTTTTACTTAACATGCCTCCATTTCTAAGAAGTCTGTATATACTATAAGGAAATTAGCCTCATAAGGATAGAGGCCGATGTGCTTGTACATGACATAGTTGAGGTTTAGTCATGAAAGAGGACCTCTTAGCCATATGTAATATGGCTTAACTAGAAAATACTCACATCATCATCTATATTGGGTATGTTGTGTAATTGCTTTATTAAGATCAAATTAATATTACATGTTAATAAGAAATGATAAGTATTTGACATTGAGTTTGTGCAGGTCTTTGCACAATAATTTGCAAAGATTAGAGGTCAAGGATGTTTACAAAACCTTTGACCCTATTGTCATCTATGGACCAAAGGAGCATTTGCTCAAGGAGAAACAAATAGAAGATATCATACGTGGGTTCTTTTGTTGCCACAAGGGGCAAGCCTTAGCAATTCCCTACAATAATAGGTAAGTTATTACATGTCTTTCTAAATCATGTCATTCCATAAACATGAATATCTATACCAGCTAAGTTTTGTAAAAATTAATTGATTGATTATGTATATAGGTCCTATTGGATGTTGCTAGCTTTGGACGTGCATGGTGGGCATGCAATATTTTTTTATTCTTGTGGAGCACACGTTCAAGGCCCACTAATGGAAATCATCACTAACAAAGCATGCCTTTTATTTCATTCGTTATAATAGTTGGATAACTGATAGTTATCCTGTTTGTTCATATCTAATGCTTTTTACTTATATATATGTAGTGCATGATATAAATTGACTAAGACAAAAATATTAACCACCCAGCAAAACTAACTTGGAAAAAGGTCAAGGTAACGTTTACTAGTTCTTTAGTATATAAATTTATAATTATACATGATATTTGAACCCTTTTTGTTAACTTTATTGTGCAGTGCTCTAAACAACAATTTGATTGGGGGTGTGGGAATTACATTCTCAGATATATAAGAATCTTAATTTGTAAAGGATTTACGATCTTCTAATTGAGAAAGATGAGACAATTAATTAACTAATCATCATTCTTATAGTTTTCTACATCTCTTAAATGACTCCAACAATGAATGCCTCAACTGATTTAATGTTTGTTATTTTGCAAGCTGATTTAGGGAGAAAAATTTACTCTTAATTAGATCTAGATGACATCATAATAGAATAGATTGAATATCTTTTGACTTCTAATATGTAAATCAATGATGTTATTGAATATAAATATTTTTATCAATGAAATACAAAATAGAACTTCATTTATATGGATGTCTTCCTATTTTATTGAAGTCTATGTGTATTTTCTTTATTTCAATAAGAAATATGTGTATAGAAGTTCAAGGTGGAATGTTGAAAGTATTGAATGTATTTTGTAGAATGATTGTAGCCTACAGAAATGAAGTGTTGAAAGTATTTTTGAACTACAGAAACTATAAGAATAATGTACAAATAGAAACCAATAAAAGAATACACATTGTGTAGGAAATATATACAATATAGGATGATTTTTGACAAACTATCTTATAAAACTATTAAAATACAAGACAGTTTTTGAAAAACCACCCTATATTATACAGCTTTATAAGATAGTTTTTTAAAAACCATCCTATAATATCCAAAATTTATAATATAGTTTTTGAAAATATCATCCTATTTTACACAGCTTTATAAGATGATTTTTAAAAAGCCATCTTATATTACACAACTTACACGGATTTATAAGATGACTTTTCAAAAATCATATGAGATAACTTTTCAAAAACCATTCTATATTACAAGATTTATAAGACAGTTTTTGAAAAACTATCCTATATTACACAGTTTACATAGCTTTATAAGACATTTTTTCAAAAACCATCATATATTACACATCTTTATAAGATGGTATTTGAAAAGCCATCTTATATGACACAACTTACACAACTATAAACCATCCTATATTACATAGATTTATAAGATGGTTTTTTAAAAACTGTCATATATTGAACAGTTTTATAAGATAGTTCTTCAAAAATCATCTTAAATAATTCTAGCTTTATAAGATGGTTTTTGGAAATTGTCTTATATAATTTTAGCTTTATAAGACGCTTTTTGAAAACTATCTTATAATACTTTTAATACAAGATGGTTTAAGAAATTGTCTTATATTTGTTTTCATTTTGTAAGATGGCCCAGTATAAGACGGTTTCCTAACCTCCTTCTATAGCTGTTTTTAACCATCTTATAAACCACTCTCCATAGTAGTGCTCATTGAATTAAAGACGTCTCCTTGCTTAGAAGCCTCAAAATTGATGAATAATTCTTGCATCAATGATCTCATCATGGTCCCATCGTCTGCACGCATGAACCTTCTTTTAGCCATTCAGGTACTATGAACGAAGCGCTTCCTTGATGGATAACTTTCAACTTGCATGCTCCATCTTCTGGTCTGCGGGATGATATAGTTCTTGAAAAGCTTTTTGGGCAAGGTCATCTTAGCCGCAAGGTTCATATAATCGACAATCTCTCTCTCAACTCTTAACACAAAATCTAAAGGTGCCTTCTCGGTTTTCTATAGCTCGCATGGTTTGAAAGGTGGAGATTATCAATATCATCAAGGCATGAAACACCTTTCACGAAGAGGTTTGCGTCTCTCTTGAAAAACTTCAGCTCCTAGCTCTGCTTATACGAAGAGCACTGCATACGCGACCAGATTACTCCAGACTAAACGATTGGCGGCATCTCTGGCTCCCCCTCCATTTTTCGGCCTCTCCCTCTCTCAATGGATTCATAACCAACAGCTCCAACGAGCAAAACCCAACCGCCCGTTAGCCTATGACCATTCTTCATGCATGCCGAATGGCAATAACCAGATGTTAGGTCAAGGAAATGACTATGCGTGTGCCATTCCTTGTCCCCATGGTGCGCGCATTACCTGCTATTACCCGTCTTTGGTTGACTTTGTCCTAGCCCTTTAAGGTCGGTTCATATGCTTTGCATGTCGGCCGATTTCACTGAAGATAAACTTGATCGTTTTCTTTGATCGGAGTCACCTTCCCATCACAAGCCAACTCCACTGTTCGAGTTTTGGAATTACAACTGCAACAAGAGAACCAAATTACGTGCGCTCCACCACTTTAGCACCACGTGCCTCGTGCCAATGTAGTTCTTGTGATTCATGTCTTAGATGATGAAGCGACCCCACCAAATACCACTGTCAAAGAATGCTTGTCCTAATATGTTCATATTCATTCCTCCTAACGCTGACGAGAAAACCCAGCTCCCAAGGTGGCTAGCCCAACTGAAACTTGCAATGGTGCTCGAACTTTTAATAGCGAGAAGCATCGAAATGGTATTGAAGGTGATCATTAAGGATGGATCACCTATGCTAGGAAGATAAGGGCTTTATCTCCTGAAGTGTCTGGTACCAAGGAACTTAAACTGCGCAAGGAAGTGGTGGCTTTTTGTACTCAAGCAAAAGATCGTGCGACTCAAAATTGTTAGTGGAAGCAGTGGTAAAGAGAAGGAAGTGGTCCAGAGTGTGGAGTCACGAGAAGATTCGGGAGGCATGCCTTCGGACACTGAATAATATTTATTCTTTAAAGGTTTGTCATGTGCCTTGACGGGTTAACAATGCTGCGGACTGTCTTGCAAGAAAACCTAATGTCTAGAGTTAGTGAGTTGTGGTGTACTACACCCCTTTGGTATGCCATGCATTTACTTAATTATGATAGTCGTGGTCTAGGTATGTCTAAAAGGTAAACTATTGGTTCGCGATCTGTTGAATGTAATACTCTCTTTTGATTAATGAATTTTCCTATTCAACCAAAACAATTAATAACCTTGGTTAACTCATAAGACAGCTCAAAGTTTTCAGAAGGAATTTATATATAAATTAATATTCCATGCAATAGGAAAAAGGACAAATAAAAATACCCTGCATTAAACTACAAATGGAGCTTGAAATTTTGACAGAAACATTAGGTGGTTTTCTTATTATCACCTCCATTGTTTGACTTGACGCTTTCCTTTGAGGTAATACAAATTGACCATGTCTATAACATATTAATTTTATCGAGTTTGAACTGGTGTGTTAATAACTTATACTCGTCAATTGTTAGTGTCTTGGATGCTAGACTTCAAGATCCCACAATTCCCTAGTATAATATCTAGGGACTTGATGCATGCATCTCGACATTGTCAACCCTTGCAAGATCGAGGCAAAGGACCCTTCTATAATCTTGAAACCATTAATCAACTAATTATATAGAATTAAGTGCAGAGACTGGATTTCACTTATCCAACTCTTATCCTTAATTAACATTTGAATTTTTATTGCGTTTACAAAAGGCACAACCTCGATTAAAAGAGCCCCGGTAGTCTTAAGTCATAATGGAAGACATCAAGTGTCCTAAATGTACACAATGTAAGTCGATGGAATAGCAAGCAATGGAAACGCATAGTTAGTATTACAAAGAAACAATTGCGCAATTGGCTATCAATGTAAACCACACTGGTGGGAGAGATTGATTTGGGTGACTTAGGATACTGGGGGAAAGGAAAGGCTCAATGAACAAAGTCAATTGCAGTTGGTGAAGCAATTACTATCGAACATCCTCGATCTTAATCATTCCCTCTTCAATTAGGGCCTGAAATCATTCTTCTACAGGACAACATTTTCTAGGATATGATAGGTATATAATCTAAACTAATATAAAGAGAACACTTGCTCGAAGTTAGAAACCAACAAAAAATTAATGCATTTGAATGATTTTAATCACATGTTTTGCATCTTTTTCTTTTGGTCAACATTTTTTGGGTCTTTGAAAAATTGAATAGTCTTGATATTTTTCTCAAAGAAAAATAAGCTAAAAACTTTCAATGCACATGAAATTTGATAGCTAGCCTATCTAAGTAATTTGGAACATGACGAAGACATAGATCTAGAAACTATTATTGCAGTGAATACCAAAAAGCAGCACCTACGGTAGTAGCTACTAAGACTCTTTACCAAAATGCCATGAAAGTTGGTAAAAGAAATTGGAAAGCTGGAAGACACATCAATATATAGAGGGAAAAACAGTACCTAGGACAAATAAGAAAGTTTGGTGGGAAGAAGAAGATTTTTATCGAGAAGAGGGTTCTTTGAAATTCTCTTAGAGTTTGCTGGTCAGATGATGGCAAGATCAAGCACCACGTCTCCTATTCTTTAATGGTCTATGTTTTTCTTCTTAGTTTGTATGACTGTTTCTTGATTGTCTCGATCTTTTGAATGGCAACAGGGAGAGCAATTTTGCACTTATTGAATAATATTCTACCATTTGTGAAGCCGTGCGAAACCCACCATTAAAATGAATTTTGTTAATATCCCCTCTCTCTCCAACTCACACAGATGCACATGCATCGGTAACTTGTTCGGTGATAAGATAAAATTGAGGCTTTGTTCCTTCCAAATCACTAAGACTTTAATTAGCCCTTGCAATTTATCAAGTACTTGGCGAAAGGGATTGACATAAAAAATGTAGAACGTTATTTTACCACGTTATGATGAGGGCATCATCATGAATTTGCTTTCATCAGAACTGATGCTTCTTGAAGATCACCGTGGAGTCATCTCCTACTCATCAATTCTTATATATCAACTTATAGGCCTGCAATCCACACTGTAATTGAATGGCCATGTCAGCCCTTAAAGAAATTAACTCTGCATGAACTTCGTTCTTATGCACACTCAGCTGCATCTCCGAGTACCCGTGAAACGAGTCAAGAATCTTAGAACAGTCATGCCATGGAACATTTTTTTGTAATGCATGTTATTGAACTTTATTACTGAGTCAATCTTGTGTTGCCCTGTATTTTGAAATTATTCTCGAGTATTGCTTGAATGCAACTTACAACACTTATTTTCAACCTTTTGTGTAAACTTATCTTAAATGGGACTTTGTAGATCAATGCTTTGGTCTTAGCATCGAAGTTGTAGACATTAAAAGAACTAGTGATGGAATTATACTAATAAAACATGTTCTAAGAGAGAAGATCATAAATGTTATAAGTGCATATGCACCACAAGTAGGGTTAGCTCAAGAGAAAAATATGCGAATATATAGATGGAGTCATGCATGAAAGTTTCAATATAGAGAGGATAGTTATAGGAGCAGACTTTAATGGTCATGTAGAAAAAAAACATGAATGATATGATAGGGTACATAGAGGGTATAGTATTAGAGAAAGAAATGAGATGGAAAAAGTTATCTATGATTTTGCTTTAGCATATAAATTACCTATAACAACCACATACCTTAAGAAGAGGGATGAACACTTACTAACCTTTAAAAATGGACCATATTAAACCCAAATTGATTTTTTTTACTTTGGAATACACTACTATATAGGAAGCTTTTAAAGTTGGTATAAAGAAGTCATTATTTTGACTACCGACTCAATAAAAATTTTACAAGCCGTTTAAAAAAATGACTTTAAAAGTAAAGACTTAAGAAGTTGTTTAAACAAAAAAGACTTCTTTAGTCTTGCGATATGAGGAATTTTTTTCGTGGGAAATGACTTTTAAAGTCATTTCACTCAAAAGACTTCCAAAATCTACAATTTTAAAGTTGTTTATTTCTTAATGACATTAAAAATGATTGACTTTTGAAGTCGTTTGACTCAAATGACTTCAAAAGTGTATACATTTGAAGTCATTTAGGATTAAACGACTTCAAAAGTCCTTGTTTGTTTATAAAATACCAAAGTCACCTTATTTTTTTCATGTATCCTCTCTTCATGTTCTTCTCACAAGTGGCATGATGACCTCCTCCCCTGCTTGTATTTTTTTCCCTTCTTGCTTTCCATTTTGGATATTTTAAATTTTTGTGACATGATAAGAACAATAAGTAAACCATAAGCCCTTTTTATCATGCATTGCTTTCTTGTTCAAATTCTCTCTATTTGCATTTTGTAGATCAAGTGGATTTTATCACTACAAATGATAGGATTTAGAAGTGCGTTAGATCATCATGATTTCTACCAAAATTGTATGATTTCATTTCCAACAATAACAACTTCTCTCTCTAACTTTCACTATTGGAGAAAGGGAGAACATTACAATTTGTGGTTCTTATCTAAAATTAGGATTTGGTGAAGAGAAATGGTACTATCAAGATGGCCGAAGAACTTGCATGCAGCTTAAAGGTTTACCTTCTCTTCCCATCAAGTGGTGTTACCTGAATACTAAAAGGCCAAATTTGATATATGTAATAAAAGGATGATAATATTGTATTAATAAAATCTAATAATATGTAACATTTGATATATGTAATAAAAGGATGATAAATGAGAAGTTACTCTAAAACACACTTTGATTTCCTTGTTCACGTTAAATATATGTGTGTGTAAAGAGTACATGAATCAACATTGATTATCATGCATAAAAAAAATAATTTCATTGTGTATTTATGTAAGATACTATAAACTACTAATATCAAATGTATATATATATATATATATATTTGAAGTGAAAATATATTAAATTTTAAAGTCGTTTATTGTAATGACTTTAAAAATACTAACTTTTAAAGTCATTTGCTATAAACAACTTCATATTTACTACTCTATTGTAAGGGTCATTTCATTGTCTTTCATGGTGCTTTTTTTTTACTGTCTTCATCTATACACAAAATATAAGTCGAATATTGGAGTGGCTATTCTCAACCAAATCCCAATTGTGAATTGGAAATACATTCACATATTCATGGTCGATATCGATTTTTGAGTGTTGGTTAGCATATCTTGATTTGTCCTATATATATGCATATTTGAAGAATTTTTACATGGTTATGGTTAGGAATTTTCCTTTTTAAAGTTAAATTTCTTTTTGAATGTATCTGTCATATTTTTCTTATTTTTTATTGTTAATTGAAAATTTCCACTTGTGTGCATGCATGTAATTTAGTTATTTTAAATATTTATAATTTTTATATAGCGAGTGTTTGGTGAAATGTTTAATCTAATCTTTTCATGTCTAATAAGTATTCACACATAGATTTGCTTCAATTTCTTGAGATAATGGATAAATATGTACTACAACAAGAACATCAAAAGAATATGAGGAGAGAAAAGAAAATTTCATAAAGTTCACATTTAGGGCAGGTGTTTAGTAAAGAGGGTGCTTGGATTGAAGTGAGATGAATACTATATATGTGACAATGTATATACATATAAATATATATAATGAAGACTTATTTGGAAAGTTTTATTATTATTTATTCTTGTTAACGCCTTTATATGTGTGTATGTGTGTACAAAATGCATGAATCAATGTTGACTATTATAAAAAAATTAGTTTCATTGTGTATTTGTTTAAGATATTGTAAAGTTTCAATAATATATATATATATTTGAAGATAAAAATATATTAGTTTATAAAGTTGTTTAGGGAAAACAACTTTAAAAGTGATAATTTTTAATGTTGTTTACATTAAACGACTTTAAAATTTCTACTCTGAGTTGTAGCTATCCTCAACCAAATCCCACAATGAATCAGAACTACATTCACAATTTCTCAATCAATATTGATTTTTGAGTGCTAGTAATTAATATATATGCATGTTTGAAATTTTTTTGCATGATTACGGTGATTTAAAATTTTTTAAAATGGTACTAATGATGCCTTATCTATGATCAGATGCTACTGGTAAATTCCTATACCCAATATTGATATAGAACAGATGAAAATTTTCTAATCTAGTAATGAAATAGATCAGAGGATCTTCGTGGTCTGCATATCATAGTTAAAACAGTAACCTTGGATGGTAAGAAAAGTATGGATTTGACCACCAAGAACGATCAACCAAATTTTCACTAGTCATAATGTAACATCTTTGATTTTTAAATAGAAATTAAGAAAAAATTTGAATTATGTAAAACTATAGTGAAAAGAGAATAATTTTGAAATTCTAAATTTTTAGAGTTCTAAAAAGTAAAATTTTTATATATATCAAATCAAAAGTTAAAACCTCAATATTGGGATTGTACTTAGGTAAACAATTCCAATGACACTAAGTATGCTGAAATCAGAATTCAGACAAATAAGTTTTGATTTTTCTTAGAAAGGGTAATTTAGTAATTTTACATAGTGGGGAGTAGCATTCATCTCTCTTTACTATAATTAATTATATATCATATACAAATTTTAAATTATCAAATTTTAAAAAAAATTATTAAATAACTAAAGGAGGGGGCCATTTTTATAATGGTAATACATAATTGAATGGACAAAAAGAACAGACCTAGGTTTGTTCTCAAAGCTAATAGGTGGAAACCTAATATTAGGGTCTGAGAGAAGAGAGGAGAGGAAGAGGAAGAATAAGGGAGAGAAGGAGAGGAGAAAGGAGGAGAGATGGGGAAGCCAGGCCACCAACGACATTCCATGCTGACATTGCCCGAACCTACAAGAGACAAAAAACCTAATGGAGAGAGAAGAAAGAGGAGAAATGAAGAGAACGAAGAAGAAGGGGGAGAAGAAGAGGAAGAGAAATGTGGTGAAAGAGGGGGGGACTCAGGTTGCTAGTATCGCCCAAACCTGCAGGAGAGAGGAAACCTGACGGGGAGTGAAGAAAGAGGATAAAGAAAGAGGAAGAAGAAGAAGGGGGATAAGGAGGAGAAAGAAGGGGAGAGACAGGCCGTTGGCTGTTGGAGTTGCAGCCCATCACCGGAGACAACATTGACTCAAATCACTAATCCGAGCCCATCATCTCACTCAACACACAAGCATGAATAAAACCCCCAATGTATTGGATCAATTCGTGCCCTTCTTGACTCCAAAAAGAAGAGGAAATCAACTCACAAGCTTGAAAAAACACCCTAGAAGTAAGTTCTACAAAATCCTATTCCTGATTTGAGAGTTTATGACTTTGTTGAAAAATAGTTACCATGATGGCTATGATTTCATCATTATTATTGATGACTTGTACGCTATTAAGCTATTTTTTGGATTAATAGATAATTTTGTGTAAAGTTAAATCATTCGGCATGGATAATTATTTTTGTAATACACATCCATACTATGTTAATTGTGATATGGATGTATTCTAGTTTGTCTTTAGAAATTTCATTATTAATATTTGCATGTAATGATGGGTATGAGTTACCAGTGAATGTAATTAATAGGTGTTGATTGTTTAACGGCAAGTGCACAGCTATTGTAGTGTAGCTTATGCAAGTACGGGTCGATCCCACGAGGACTTGATTTGAAGTAATGGAGTTTTCAATAAAATTCAATTAATAAAAGAATATAAACTAACAATAAACTAATATCCAACTTTATTCAATTTCTGTAGTTTGCACAATTATTTATTCAAAAGACAACAGAAAATAAAACTAAAAGGTGTCCTGGATAAGCTTGTCCTTGGATTGCACCATCCCTGAATTGCACTGTCCTTCGATAGTCAAAATGTGAATAAAACAAAATCAGAATAGCACAGGGACACAGAAGTAATTAAAGTGAGGATACATTTGGTATTAAACAAGGGACACCATTGGTATTAAACAGGGGACCCAGTTGGTATTTCTGAAATCTGCTAGGGGACATAGTTGGTATTAAACAGGGGACCCAGTTGGTATTTTTGAAATCTGCTAGGGGACACGTTTGGAATTCCTGAGATCTGCCGTGGAAGATTTGTAATATCATCAGAGTTCTGGTTTTAATCGAAAACTAGGAAAATGGTGGGGTTTGAGAAGGAAGAGGAGAGAAGAAGAGAAGAGGGAGAAGGGAGAAGGGAAGAAGAAGAAGGAGGAGAAAAAGGGGCAACGGGAGGAAAACCCAACTTGGGTTTTCTTCTCCGGAGCGTCTAGAGGAGTGCTCGCCGATGACCCAAGAGAGAGGGATACAAGGCGGTGATGAGGGAGCCCAGAAAGAGAGGAGAGCATAAGGGTTGCTGTTGCGTGGAAGAGGACGAAGACAGATGCAGTTGTTTGTGCGTGGAAACAGAACTGGGCACGTCGTCAGGTGGAAGAGTTGACTGGTAGGGGAGATAGGGAGTGTGAGATTCTGGGTTTGCCAATTCTGTTGTGGCCGGTGATGAAGTGGTCTGAGAAGGATAAGGGAGTGCCGGGCGTGCTGGTAAGGGTTGGAAAAAGGAAGTGCAAATAGAGGAGCGGAGAATGGGGGGAGAAACGGTGAAAGATAGGCTATTAGGTGAGGTCTAGGAAGACTGGTGATGGGTTTGGTGGTTTATGCAGGAGTGAGAGAGGGTTAGGAAGCAGAAAGGGAAATTGTGAAGGCAGTGGAGGCTGGGTGCATTGAGAAATAGTGAAGGGAAACATGGAGAGTGATGGGAAACTTTATGCATGAAAGATAGATGGGTGATGGCTAATGCGGTGAACAAAACAAAAGAAGAGAGGGAGTAGGTGCCGAGGTCGTGCGGTAGTGAGAGAGAGACGGTGGATCTGCCTCCACCAATGGTTTATCCAAGAAGAGGAAGAGAAAAGGGAATGGAAAGAGAGGAGGGTGAAGAGAAGAGGCCAGGCGGTGCTGTGCGGCCTGGGTAGAGGGGGCGGTGAGAAGGAGGGGAAGAAAAAACGTGAGAGAGAAAGAGAGAGGAGAAGAGAATAGAATGGGGAGAGAAGGACAGGAAGGTGGTGGGCCAGAAGAGAAGAGAATGGAAACGTTGGGTACGTTAAGAAGGAAGGCAAAAAGAGAATAAGGAAAGTGGGTACGTGAGAATGAGGAAGGGAAAAAGAAAAGGAAAGAAAGAAAAGGAAACGGAAAAGGAAAAGGAAGGAAAGAAGGAAAAAGAAAGAAAAGAGAAAAGGAAGGAAAGAAGGAAAAAGGAAAAGGAAGGAAAAGAAGAAGGAAAGAAGTGGGGGAAGGGGTTGCCTTTTGCTCCTTGCTAATTTGTGTCCCCTCTCTTGACTTTGGAAACTCCTACAGATTTGCAAGTTGCCCTTTTTGTCCATGATTTCCACTTGAGCTCAATTATTGTTTAGGAAACTATCCAATCCTTCTTTATGGGTGATATGGCCCATCAATCCTTTTTAAAATGATCTGCACCATTAACTTTTAATCGTAGCCATCCGTGCATCCTTTGGTTGATCTGCAAAAGAAATGACTAAATTAGAATCATCTGAACAGTACATTAGTCATTTAATGAGCTCTAACGATCATCTGACCGTTAATTTTGACAAATTAAGGTTTGGATGGTCAATTGGATTTAAATTCAAAATCAAGCTAAGTTTTGTAAAATTGAACGGTTAGATGATCTAATGGAATGCTAAATTAGGGGTATTTTGACCAAAATTGAACACTTAACACACCCCCAACGATCATTTTGCTAGTCCTGAGCAAAACATGCGAAAAATCAAATTTCAAGATTTCAAATTTCAACTCCTCTTTTTCCTCAGAGAATTATCTTCAATAAATCACATCACTTTAGCATACTAATAAAAATGACTGAAAAATTCAAAACCCTACCCATATGCCAAAATCATTCCACTTAAGCTCAGATCTCAGAGTGTGTGTGCATGTATGTACAGTTTATATATAGAATCATCTTGATCTCTAAGTAAACTTCTAACTTTTGAGCTCCATCCAAAATATGTTTTGACCTCAATCCTCACTAATGACATGCGCTCAGAAACAAAATCTCTCAGATAAAGGGGTCAAATCATATCTCTCTTTTAATTATGTGAGAAAAGTCAATAAAAACAAATTTACCTCACATATACTCATGAAAAACGGGAATTACTAAGGAATTTTATTGTTTTGATCCCTTTGGAATGGATGCCATTACCTTTGAATATTTAGAAATACCACTCTTTTATATCCTATCCATTCATTTCCTCATCAAGACTATATTCATCCTAGAATCAATAGGTCTTTAATTGGGACGAAACGTAGGCTTAGGACAAGGTACCAAAGAAAGGGTATAAGGATATTCAAAGTTTCTTCAGAAAATAAGTAGAGGCCTCCTAAAGTTGATAACTCTTTCTTTCTTTGATGAAGTGAATATTTCTTTTTCTTTTTCTTTTTCACTTTTCTTTGCATTCTTCAAACTCTTTTTTTTTTTTTTTTCATACTATTTCAGTACTTTTGAATCACTTTGAAGACTATTTCTTTTCTTGATATCCGCTTTCTACTTTCATTACAACTAAAAGGTATTTCTTCATTCTTCTCTAACTTATTTTTCAAAGAAAATGGGTAATGGATAATTTATATTGGGTTAATATGGGTAAAGGGTAATTTGGGTGGCAAAAGAAAAAGCTTTATATAAAAGGCTCAAGTTGGCTAACTAGTGGTAACAATACTTTATGGGTAGGCTTTATGTCTCTTGTTTTACAATAAGGATGGCCTAAACCATTTTCTAGGTTTCTTATAATCTATCAAATTCAATGAACTTCTAGAAATTTAAAGGTATTATTCTAATTATTCAGGTAATTAGCCAAATTTAAGAGTTTGGGATAAATTTTCTTTAAACACGCTGAAGAAAATTAGGAATATTTATAACCTCTCAAAAAAGATGAATAACTCAAAAAACTCACTTAGGTTATAGGTCTCCACTAAATTTCTTCAGAATATCTAAGTTATAGTCACATATCAATCTAGACTATCTATATGCAACTGCGTGTACAGATGTGATCTGAGACTTTGCTTTCATGGAATACTTTAGAAAATGAGTAAAATGATGAATTAATCATATTCAATTCCATTAATAAGCTAAAGTTATCCATATTATACTTCAGAAAATCCAATTCTCATCATTATAGGAAATGACCTAAAATTTTTCATTTTTCATTTTTTTTATTTTTTATTTTGAAAAAAAACCAAGGAAATCACCTAAAAACTAAAAGAAAACTAGAATTTGCAAGAATTCTACACCCCCCAACCTAACAGAAACATTGTCCTCAATGTTTAAAAAGTATGATGATGATAATGCATTGAGAAACGCAAAAAAAATTGAGAGATATAGAAAAAAAAATCTAAAAAAGAAAAATAAGAAAGTAAAAACTACCCTACATACTTTATTTTCAAATGAAAATTTTCAGAGGAAAAACATTACTGAGTTTGAAACTTCCCTTGGTCCCATACGAAATAAGCTGGACGGGCCTCTGAAAAGGAATGATGAATAAATTTATCTTGCAATTAAAAAAATTTCATTTTATCACAAGGCAAGATAAATTTATCTTTGGGCTGCTTCACATAATTAGAGACAATTGTAGGAGTTCGATGCAGCCTTTTTGGAAATGGAGCAAGGATGTCATATTGCTCAGTGGGTGTGACATTTTCCTGATCAATAAATTCATCTCTTTTTCTGACCATTTTAGATACTATTTCAGCCTTTTTAGGTCTAGATTGCTCAATTATGTTACCATTATGAATAATGGTAACTGCCTTTATTTGTTCCATGTCTATAAATGAAGAATTAATCTCGTCTCCTACATCCATATCATCAAGATATTCATTTGGTAGAATAGGACATTCCTCTTTATTAATATTATGTAGCATTTGAGACATCATGTCTTTCAATTCAGTCATGGAATTTGTGTTCTCTTTTAATTGGGCTTTAATTTGAGCAATTTTCTTCTCCTAGTATTGCATGACCTGATGGAAATTATCCTCCACTTTCCTCTTATGTGGAGGAAGGTAAGGTCTAGGAACAAGTGGTCCTTGTTTGTGGTAATAAGGTTGATGTTGGGCCTTTTGCGAAGCACTGTATTCATTTGTGACAGTAGAATGATTACTCCAGTTGGAACTATATGTCTCGAAAGGGGAAAAATGTTGCTCATAAGAATGTGTCGATTCATCATCAATGGGGCATTCCTGAGTGAGGTGTGTATTACTTTCATAAATATCACACACCTGTTCAACTTTCTTAGAGAGACATTTTTCCATTTCCATGGCCTCAACTGTTCTATCTAGGGATGCTATATCATCTTTTTCAATCATAGCATATATTTCTCCCCTAGAGGATGTGGCGGTGGTCTTAGGCTCGCTTGAAAAACTTACTTTTTCTGAATCAGCTCAAGTTTGTGCACTCTCTGCCAACCATTCCAAATACTCTCGTGCTTCTTCAGGTTGTTTATTTAAAAAATTACCATTGCACATCATTTCAACAAATTGACGCATATTTGATTTAAGTCCTTCATAAAAGAAGCTAATGATATGCCAAAGTTTGTATCCATGATGTGGACAAGTCAACAATAATTCCATAAATCTTTCCCAGCATTGATAGAAAGTTTCATTATTCGTCTAGGTAAAATTCGCTATATTTCGACGAAGAGCAATTGTCTTATGTCTAGGAAAGAACTTATTCAAGAACTTCCTAGTCATTTCTTCCCATGATTATATGGAACCTGATGGCAGTGAATGAAACCATATCTTAGCTTTTTCTTTTAAGGATAAAGAAAATAGTTTGAGCCTTACCATATCTAAGTCGATGTTTTGTGTATGTTGGGTCATGCACACTTCATCGAATTCTTTTAAATGCATGTAAGGACTCTCACTATCCAACCCATAAATTTTGGAAAGTAAATGAATTACTCCCACCTTTAATTCAATCATACTAGCATTTGGAGGTAAAAGTATACATGAAAGTGTGCTGGTATAATTAGGTTGTAAATAGTCTCTTAGTGTCTTCCCACAAGAATTTTGGTTATGCCAATTATTCTCATGTGTTTTATGTTGGTCCTTTCTCCTATAATTAGGTTGTAAATAGTCTCTTAGTGTCTTCCCATAAGAATTTTGGTTATGCCAATTATTCTCATGTGTTTTATGTTGGTCCTTTCTCCTATTTCCATGTGGTTGAGAATGATTCCTCCATTGACGCATATCATCATGAAATAGAGGTGGAGGATCATCAGCATCAAAGAGAGGATTGTTCGTCCATGAGGAAACATCATTATCAAAGATGAAAGGTGATTCATCATCATTAAAAAGTGGATTTTTTCTCCATGGGGAAATATCTTCTCTATTAATGCTAGGGTGTAAATTACCCTTTTGATCAGTGTTTAAATTATTCATTAAGTGCAACTGATCATGTCTTCTCTTTTCTTTTCTTTTTTCTTTTTTTTGTTTCTTTCTAAATGATGCAACCAAAATGTTTAGAATGATGCACAATCAAGAACACAATCAAGCAATCCCCTTAGGCTAGCAAGCATAGATATTTTGATTTTCTTGATTTTCTCTGGGGACAATGCTTTTAATTAGCCTGATCTAATGCTCCTACTCTCTTTAGGAGTTGACTACTGCTCACCAGTTAAGTTCTAACCAAAGCGGTTAATACAACCCTCATGTAAGGAGGTGTTTAGACCTTAACAAATGTCGACAGGAGGTGGGGGAAGAGCGAGGCTCTATTAGACAACCCCCAATAACTACAGTGATCAAAAGCAACCGGAGTGACAGTAATTCGTGTCCTATTAAGAGGGTCCTATGAGCATGTGCTAACCCTATAGGTCTCTTCTGATTGATTTTAAATTAAAGTGAATGGTAAGGTTGCGCGCTTGAGGTGATTATCCTAGGTGGGCCAAGGAGTGGTGATGAAATCCACCCTTGATCTTGTGGGGTAGGGTGCCCTTACTAATTAATTTTCACAAACCATGGCAATTCAATTAACATATAATTCACCTTAAAGCGTTAGACGTGTCCTAAATGCAATTGAAAGCAATAAACTAATGCAAACCCTAATCTAGAAAATAAATGAGTGAGAAGACTTACAGTGAGGTATCTGATGAAGATCAAGTGTGGGCCACCTTGTCCCACACTTGCCCTGTATTATTACAACCCTTTAAAAATTGAAATTAAAAATGCAAATTACAAAGGGGCCTCACTACAAGATTCACTCAAAATAAAAAAGAAAGTCCTATTTTAGGAAAGCAAGGAAGTTTCCATTTTGGTGAAGATCCACTTGTTAAATTCCTCTACTTTCCAATTTCCTGAAAAATAAAATTAGAAATTAGTACCAAATTCAGGAAACAAGGTGATTATGCCCTAAAAACAATTGAAAAATGCACCTAAAATTTTCCTAAAATGCTGAAAATTGCAATTCCTAATATTTTTTTATTTTTCTGGATTTTTTTTTGAATTTTTTGGATTTTTAATTATATTTTATGAAAACTCCTTTCCAAGTCCCCGGCAATGGCGCCAAAAACTTGTTGATTGTTTAACCGCAAGTGCACGGCTATTGTAGTGTAGCTTATGCAAGTACGGGTCGATCCCACGAGGACTTGATTTGAAGTGATGGAGTTTTCAATAAAATTCAATTAATAAAAGAATATAAACTAACAATAAACTAAAATCCAACTTTATTCAATTTTTGCAGTTTGCACAATTATTTATTCAAAAGACAACAGAAAATAAAACTAAAAGGCATCCTAGATAAGCTTGTCCTTGGATTGCACTGTCCCTGGATAGTCAAAATGTGAATAAAACAAAACCAGAATAGCATAGGGACACAGATGTAATTAAAGTGAGGATACAGTTGGTATTAAACAAGGGACACAGTTGGTATTAAACAAGGGACCCAGTTGGTATTTCTGAAATCTGCCAAGGGACACATTTGGAATTCCTGAGATCTACCAGTGGCAGATTTGTAATATCATCAGAGTTCTGGTTTTAATCGAAAACCAGGAAAACGGTGGGGTTTGAGAAGGAAGAGGAGAGAAGAAGAGAAGATGAAGGAGGGAGAAGGGAGAAGGGAAGAAGAAGGAGGAGAAAAAGGGGCAACGGGAGGAAAACTCAACTTGGGTTTTCTTCTCCAGAGCCTCCGGAGGAGTGCTCACCGGTGACCCAAGGGAGAGGGAGATAAGGCGGTGATGAGGGAGCCCAGAAAGAGAGGAGAGCAGAAGGGTTGCTGTTGCGTGGAAGACGACGAAGACAGATGCAGTCGTTTGTGCGTGGAAACAAAACTGGGCACGTCGTCAGGTGTAAGAGTTGACTGGTAGGGGAGATAGGGAGTGTGAGATTCTGGGTTTGCCGGTTCTGTTGTGGCCGGTGATGAAGTGATCTGAGAAGGATGCGGGAGTGCCTGGGCATGCTGGTAAGGGTTGGAAAAAGGAAGTGCGAATAGAGGAGTGGAGAACAGGGAGAGAAACGGTGAAAGATAGGCTATTAGGTGCAGTCTAGGAAGACTGGTGATGGGTTTGGTGGTTTATGCAGGAGTGAGAGAGTGTTAGGAAGCAAAAAGGGAAAGTGTGAAGGCAATGGAGGCTGGGTGCATTGAGAAATAGGGAAGGGAGACATGGAGAATGATGGGAAACTTTATGTGTGAAAGATAGATGGGTGATGGCTAATGCGGTGAACAAAACAAAAGAAGGGAGGGAGTAGGTACCGAGGTCGTGTGGTAGTGAGAGAGAGACGGTGGATCAGCCTCCACCAACGGTTCAGCCAAGAAGAGGAAGAGAAAAGGGAATGGAGAGAGAGGAGGGTGAAGAGAAGAGGTCAGGCGGTGCTGTGTGCCCTGGGTAGAGGGGGCGGTGAGAAGGAGGGGAAGAAAAAATGTGAGAGAGAAAGAGAGAGGAGAAGAGAATAGAATGGGGAGAGAGGGAGAGGAAGGTGGTGGCTTAGAAGAGAAAAGAATGGAAACGTTGGGTATGTTAAGAAGGAAGGAAAAAAGAGAATAAGGAAAGTGGGTGCGTGAGAATGAGGAAGGGAAAAAGAAAAGGAAAGAAAGGAAGAAAAGGAAAAGGAAAAGGAAGGAAAGAAGGAAAAAGAAAGAAAAGAGAAAAGGAAGGAAAGAAGGAAAGAAGGAAAAAGGAAAAGGAGGAAAAAGGAGAAGGAAAGAAGTGGGGGAAGAGGTTGCCTTTTGCTCCTTGCTAATTTGGGTCCCCTCTCTTAACTTTGGAAACTCCTATGGATTTGCAAGTTGCCCTTTTTCTCCATGATTTCCACTTGGGCTCAATTATCGTTTAGGAAACTATCCAATCCTTCTTTATGGTTGATCTGGCCCATCAATCCTTTTTAAAATGATCTGCATCGTTAACTTTTAATCGTAGTCGTCCGTGCTTCCTTTGGTTGATCTGAAAAGAAAAGACTAAATTAAAATCATCTGAACCGTACATTAGTCATTTAATGAGCTCTAACGATCATCTGACCATTGATTTTGACAAATTAAGGTTTGGATGGTCAATTGGATTTAAATTCAAATTCAAGCTAAGTTTTGTAAAATTGAATGGTTAGATGATCTAATTGAATGCTAAATTAGGGATATTTTGACCAAAATTGAATGCTTAACAATAGGCCGAAGGCCCAATAAGAACTAAAGAGGAAATAAAGGCCTCAAGCAAGTTAAATAGAGGAATGAAGTAAAGAACTAACTAAGAAGGAAACAACTAACAAAGAAAGAAACAACTAAGCTAAGCAACTAAAATATATATATCCTATATTAGAAAGAAAATAATTTTAGATACTAAATAACTATCTAAATAAAGAAGCAAGGAAATAAAATAAGGAAATTTTCTAAAAATATGTTAGAATGATAATTTTACTATTTAACTAATCTTACACATGTTATTTAAGCAAATTTAGTTCTATGATGAGAAGACAGACAATTATATGACTTGTAGGAATTTGTATCTCATTAGATCCCTTTCTCTAGCAATTATCAACTATAGTTTTTTGAAATGAAATTTGTCTTTAGCTATCGCTCACAAGCCATTTTTGTAACATATAAAGATTGTTAGAGTCTCGAGAAAATAGTTAATCTTTTGAGTCCACCACAAATTAGAATATTCATATGAAATTGAACTTTAATCAACTAATGGATCATAACTCCAAATGATTAGATGACTTAGAAAGAAAATATAATAAAAATGTGTCTTTACACACTTTGGCTAAAGGCATTACATGCTAAAGGAAATGAGTGAAGCAATACTACACCGAAGGCAATATAAACCCAAATAGAAGGCATGTTACACTTAGCCTAGAGTAGATTAGATGCACTAGCCAATCTACCTAAAGTTCCCAAAACTAATCAATAGGTGGTCCTGATACACACCTGATGACTTTGATAAGAATGAGTTATAACATATTTTTTTAAATGAGCATTAACAAGATGCAACAAGACATACATGCAAGTTTACTAGTGAATACTTTAAGATGTATCTCTTGATTGTTGAATGTGAGTAGTTGCTTACATAATGCTAAATTGTTCTAGTTATATTTATATGAGTGCAAATGGATGTGTATATACATATGCTATGTGATAGCTAGAATCATGCACCATAGATGAGTTCTAGAACATTGAAATTATTATTATATGATAGATATTGAAAGATCTACATGGAAAATTGATCAAATAATCTCAACTGTCTGATCGAATAGTAAAGGAATAAGGACCTGGCAATGTTTGATTGGTGATGAGATCACCATCCAATGATTGTAATTTGATAACCTAAGAATACATATCAAGCACAAGATTTACATTTGACATATTAAATTGGAAATTGATCTGTAATTTAGGTTAAAATATGAATGAGAGGTTTATGTGCAATGCAAGTGGAGTTGTAATTCGAACCAAGGTTGAGAAAACAATTCGTAATTGAAGACCTCGTAAGAGGTAGGTAATATGATACTATCAAGTTTCAAATGAACTTTAAAATGAGAAAATAGTTTATGAACTGCTTCTAGGTTAGAATGGTTTGGTTATACCAATGATTTGATACATATATATGTTATTTGCTTGTGTATGACTTTCATGTATATCCATGATTTTTTACATGTTCCGTGTCTAACACTTTTTATAAATAATGCATGTAAATTGATATATGATTTTAAATACATATTTCATACCTAATTTTTGAAAGAATAATGAATTACTCTATTTAAAGCATTCAAATATTACTTGTGAGACATGAGAAAGATTGTGGTTGTACATGCATAATTTCCATACTTTGCAAGGAATGCTTTAAAATGCATTGTTTTGCATAAGGTATGAAACAACATGTTTTAGTGAGTGACTGTGGGTAGCCCATCTCGCCACTATGAAAAGCAAAAATCATGAGCAATTGACTATGGCAAGGCCATCTCCCGAAATGCAGATAATATATCTAAAAGCCAAAGTGATTATGGCAAGGCCATCTCCTCTGTGTGTAAGTGACTCATTCTGAGGAGGTCGACTGTAGGTAGCCCATCTCTCTCCATATGAAACAAATCCTTGACTAGTGATAGTGGGCGACCCATCCCCCTGGAAGAGGACAATATCATCACTGTAACCAGAGTCACTATGGGAAGCCCATCTCCTCTGTGTGTATGGATGTGACATGTTCTGAGGAGGTTGATTGTGGGTAGCCCATCTTCCTCCATATGAAACAAAGTCATGACCGGTGACTATGGGTAGCCCATCTTCGAGAAGGCTGATAGTATTGTATCTATTTATTTGCAGCATAATGCGTTTTGAGCCAGAGTACTGTGGGAAGCCCATCTGCTCTGAGTGTATGGAATAAAGCTGCAACCAGTGACTATGGGTAGCCCATCTCGTGAAAAGCAGGCAATATTATGCCTGTTTGACTATGAAACGACTTGTAAGAGTTGTAATACTATGAATATATTGTGATTTTATATGTAGTTAGACTATTTTTGCATGCATGATTTGATTTCAGATTTGGTTTTTGGCATTGATTTGCCTGTGGTGAGTTGATATGCTCAGATGTATATTTGGCACGGATTTGCCAGTGGGGAGATGACATGTTTTGATTTAATACGGCATCGATTTGCCTATGATTGAATTGAAAAGTGATTCAATTATTTTATTGTTTTATCATGGAATTGTGCATACTACAACTTGCATTATCCTTCATATCTTGTGATTTTATGTGTATTGGTGTTATACATGGATAGATTAAACCCTAGATGGGATTTCTATTATACTAATCGTATTGCATATGCTTATTATACCTGACAGGTATTGACAAAAGACATTTTATGCTCTCTTTTTTTACTATCTATGATTTTTTTTTACATGTTGAGCTTGTCATTTGAAGAATAATATAGTTGGTGGTTTGAAATGATAGACATGTAGTTTAACTAATTACTATGAGTTTTAAGTAATCATATTTTACTTGATTTGTCAAGTATGATTCAAATTTTGTGGATGATATACATACATACGTATACATGCATATGTGTACTTATGCTACATTCCATGTGATGGCATGTGGCCAAGTGATTTTATCATTCAAAAAAACCTTTCTTCAAATCATTGAATGTGTGTGCCGTGATTTCAGTTTTTGTAGTATTGGATTATCTATTGAGTATATTGTATACTCATCCCATCATTTTTATTGCAGGACAACTCAAAAAGAATTAGAAAGGAGATTAAGATTATAAGAAAACCATCTGTTTATTTCAAGAGGGTAAGAAGCAAGTTAATATAGAGTTTCATTAGGAAACTCAAATTGTGATGAGTATTAAGTAATATTTAAATCTTATATGTGATTTGAATTATAATTGGGCTATGTTTGATAAGTCCTAGAGAATGTTTAATGGTTTTAAATTTCAAATGAATGTTTATTAGGTACTTCACAATGACATTAGTTAAATGTCTTATGTCTAAAAAACTGAGGAAATTTTAACAGAATTTTGGTAAAAATGTAGTGCTCATTTCACAAAGAATCCTTTTTGAGAAAATAAAAATGACACTCAGGTTTTTTAAGAATGAATTTAAAATAAAAGTATTCTTCCCTTGTTATTTGATTTTCAAAAATGATTTTCAATAGAGATCGATCTTGCTATGTAAATTTATTTTGTGTTTAAAATGTATTATAAAAACCCAGTCATCACAACATAAGACAGCTTTTAAGGTGAACCATAGTAGACATAAAAGGGATTAGTCCACCCATATAAATGCATAGGATACACTTGAAAGAAAATGCTAAACCTTCCAGGGAGACTCAAAGACGACTGAATCCCCATATTAAGGATGTGGTTAGAGATGAAGTCTTTATGCTTCTAGATGTTGGTGTCATATACCCATCTCTTATAGCACTTGGGTTATCCCTGTTCAAGTTGTACCTAAGAAATCTAGGGTCATGGCAGTAAAAAATGAGAAAAATGAGTTAGTACCCACCTGCAAGCCCACTGGGTGGAGAGTCTACATTGATTATTAGAAATTGAAAGCAGTCACGAGGACAGACCAGTTTTCTCTATTTTTTATCAAACAAATGCTAGAGAGGTTGGCCAAACACAGTTATTACTACTTTCTAGATGGATACTCTAGTTACAACCAAATTCCTAGAGCACCTAAGGATGAGGAGAAGACCACCTTGACATGTCCCTTTTGGAACTTTTCATTACTGACATAGGCATTTTTAGGCTTTATAACTCATGCTACATTTCAAACGTGTACGTTGCAAATATTTTTTGATATGGTAGAAAGGTTTCTAGAGTTGTTCATGGATAACTTCTCAGTATTTGGGTCATCTTTTGATGAGTACCTGCACCACTTAAAGTTAGTTCTTGCAAGGTGTCAGGAAAAAATTCTAGTACTAAACTAAGAAAAGTGTCATTTTATGGTACAAGGTGCAATAGTTTTAGGCCAAATAATATCGCACAATAGGATATAAGTTAGATAATGCTAAAGTGGATTTAATAGCTAATCTTCCTCCACCAAGGACGATGAAAGAAGTTTGCTCCTTTCTAGGACATGCTGGCTTTTACAAAAGATTCATCAAAGACTTCAGTGAAATTTCCAAGCCCCTTTGTAATTTACTAACAAAGGAGTCTACCGTTGAATTTGATGAGAATTGTAAGCAAGCATTTGAATGACTTAAGGTTGAGTTGTTGTCTGCACTGAATATCCGACCACATGATTAGAGCGCACCATTTGAGATTATGTGATGCGTCAGATTATGCCATTGGAGTTGTTTTGGGGCAATCATTGATAAACTCCCCCATGTGGTAAACTACGAGAGTAAAACTCTTAATGACATGCAACTGAACTATTCAACCACTAAAAATAGTTATTAGCTATAGTGTTTACTCTGGATAAGTTTAGATCTTACTTGTTAGGGTCTAAAGTTAAATTGTACTCAGATCGCGCGGCTTTACAGTATCTCCTTTCTAAAAAGGATACGAGACCTAGATTGATCCATTGGATACTCATGCTACAAGAGTTTGACTTAGATATTAAGGACAAGAAAGGTTCTAAAAATGTCATAGCAAACCACTTATCCTAATTGGTGGTGGAGCACACTAGCGATAATGTGCCTATAACTAAATCCCTTCCCAATTAATAGTTACTGCATATTTCCCAACTACCTTGGTATAGTGATATTGTGATTTATCTTATTATAGGACAAATGCCAAATCATTGACCAAGTAAGAGAAGACAAGATTTTTTACCGAGGGTAGATACTTTACTTAGGATGACTCATACTTGTTCAAGTACTGTCCTGATCAGGTGATAAGGAGATGCGTACCAGATAGTGAGCATAATAAAATCATCTCCTTCTATCATAATCATGCATGTGGGGCCATTTTAGCTTAAGAATAACAGCTGCAAAATTTTTACAGTGTGGATTTTACTAACCCACCATATTTGAGGATGCACATGCTTACTGCATAGTGGTATGTGATTTGTATGACCAA
The DNA here is from genome assembly GCA_035236585.1 of Warburgia ugandensis. Classification (NCBI taxonomy): domain Eukaryota; kingdom Viridiplantae; phylum Streptophyta; class Magnoliopsida; order Canellales; family Canellaceae; genus Warburgia; species Warburgia ugandensis. Next base: position 27,298,606 of record CP141132.1, on the reverse strand, counting down.
CTTAGTATATAACAATGCCCACCTAAATGAGATACCACTTGGAGTACCATAGTGGTATGTGATTTGTATGACCAACTTAGTGTTGATGAGGTCATTAGAGATCTCAATGGTTATAAGAAGGAATAACAGGGGTTCAGGGGCAGTGCCCCTAAGTAGCGAGGTTTGGGGTGATAGCCCTAGTGGGGATCCAAGGGGACAATGCCCCCTAGTGGCAGGGTCCTACCCAATGATATGCATCGTCTATCAATGGAAGGTTGACTAACAACACGAAAAATAACCTATTGCCACTCCTTGCTTAATGCATTGAATGATCAGCAGCTACTCTTATTGCTACTCTACAGCTATCATGTTAGTGTTCTATTGTTGTATTATGATCTTATCAATTAGAAATATTAGTAGTGTTGAGTATTGATGTCTATCTCCTAGATTGTTGTTTAGACCTTCCTGGTGCATACTCGTATCTTTACAACCCTTACACCCAATCCTTATCTTAGAACCAAGCAATATTTGGGGCATAGATTTCATGGGACCCTTTCCCTAGTTCTTTTGGGAATCTTTACGTCCTAGAGGGAGTGGACTATGTGTCCAAGTGAGTGGAGTCTATACCATGCAAAACCAATGATAATAAGGTAGTGGTATGACTCTTAAAGGAAAATATTTTTGTGCGGTTTGGTACTCCAAGAGCCATAATAAGTGATGGGGGAAAACACTTTTGAAATAAAGCATTAGAGAATTAAATGAAAAGGTATGGTGTCAACCGTAGTATAGCCACACCATACCACCCTCAGACCAGTGGCCACGTAGAGGTATCCAATAGGGAGATCAAGTGTATTCTAGAAAACATAGTCAATCCAAGTAGGAAAGACTAGTCTATGAGACTTAACGATGCTATGGGCCTATCGTATAACCTATAAAACTCTAATAGGAATGTTACCCTACCACCTAGTCTATGGCAAGGCCCACCAATTACCAATAGAGCTAGAACACAAGGCATATTGGGCAATCAAGAAGCTCAATTTTGACACAGATGCTATTGGGACCCACCAAAAACTCAAGCTTAATGAGTTGGAAGAATTGAGGAAAGATGCATATGACCCTACACAAATATACAAAGATTGAATGAAGGTAACCCATGATAGACAAATTTTAAAGAAATCCTTGTCCCTTAGATAAAAGGTCTTATTGTACAACTCACGATTACATCTACTCCCAAGCACACTCAAATCTAGATGGACTGGACTCTACATAGTATGCAAAGTATATGCTTAGGGGACAATTGAGCTTGAGAAGGATGGTGAGACCCCAAAAGTCAATGGTCAGAGGTTAAAACCTTTCCTAGAACTGCCTAACAAAGAAATTGAAGAAACTTTTAAAGACACCTCATTATCATTACCCAACTTAGACTTTTCTAGGAACCCTTGTAGATCATTATCCTTGCACTCATCATTACATCTGACTGAAGTTGTAAAAATTAGAGCTACCTAAGAGGCAACCTAACTATTTTTCAAAATCCAATTTCTACATCTTTCCATTTTTCATATAGAGTCCTATGTTTTTAAACATTAGGGACAATGTTTCATTCAAGTTACGGGGTGAAGATATACATAGAGGTTTTGAATTTTCCTAAATTTCTTTAAAAAAAAGGTTTTTGAGGTAGAGTTCCCTTATTATGATGAGAACTAAATTTTTCAAACTTAGTAATTCAACTATTTTCACTTCTTAATGGAAGTATATATGCCTAGTTTTTACATATTATTCATGTGTTGAAGCATTTTGTGAAGGTTAATTCTTGAAAAATACTTACACACATCACATAGTCAAAACTAATAGAAAGGTATGACTTAGAGACCATGAGGAAAATCAGTGGAGACCTATAACCCAGTGAGCCTTAAAGAATATTTTCTTCCAAGAGAGTTATAAGTAATTTCATAGTTTCTTCGCAGTGCATATTTTAGTGTGATCATGTTATCCTTGTTTTTGTTAACTATTAAGAATAAATAGGAGTAATGGCTTTCTTTTTAGAAAATGTATTGAATTTGATAGGCTTCAGGAAACCCAAGGAATGATATAGGCCATCCTTGTTTAGCTAGAGACATAAAACCTAACCAATATAATACCACTAGTTAGCCCCTTGAGCATATTATTAAGCCTTTTCTTCCTTAACCCCAATTACCTTAACCTAGAATAAGCCAAAAAAATAAAATAGAACCTTACCCACTTTCAAAATGAGTAGAGTTTAAAGAAAAAGTTTAAAAAGGACAAAAAGTTAAAGAAGTGAAGACAAAAGTCTTTCTTTCAAAATAATCAAAAGAAAAAAATAGAGAAAGAAACAAAGGAAAGAGAAAAGATAAGAATATGAAGGGAATTCACTTCAGTATGGCCAAGGATTAATTGTCCAAGAATAAAAAAGAAGACCTCTACTCAATTTTGAGCCTTTGAAATCCTTATACCCTTCTTTTCTAAACCCTTCCTAATCCTATGTTTTGTCCTAGTAAAAGACCTATGGATCTTTGGTGGAACAAATCTTTAAAGTGGATATAAAAAGAAGGAATTTAGGTAAAAGGCCCTACTATTCTTGGTAATAACATCCACTCTTGAGGATGTCAACCATAATATAGCCACACCATACCACCCTCAGACCAGTGGCCACGTAGAGGTATCCAATAGGGAGATCAAGCGTATTCTAGAAAACATAGTCAATCCAAGTAGGAAAGACTGGTCTATGAGACTAAACGATGCTATAGGCCTATCGTACAACCTATAAAACTCTAATAGGCATGTTACCCTACCACCTAGTCTATGGCAAGGCCCACCAAATACCAAAACTTTCTAGACAATTGGTCCCATGTATTGATGGAACCTACCTCGAAGGAATTAGGACATGATTTAGCTTTGTCCTTGAGAGAGAATAGAATAGCCTAAGCCTAATAGAATAGTCTAAAAAAATTTGAAACCTAAAAGTGGTGCAAATATCAAGGAACTCCTTGATATATAGGCAGGGGTCTTTTTAGTCCTAACCATAAAAAGTGGAGAGCAATTATATGACTTCTGGCTTTAACTGCAGGTGGTCTAATTTGTAGGAGGTAAAGCTATGCAAGATAGGATGTTTAGTTGTAGTGGCACATAGAAATCTCTAATGGCCTTACACTCAGACTTATGTTGGTGGTTCAGTCATAGGGATATGAACTTGGTTTCTTTCCTCTTGTTATAGGTTGTGTTGAATCTCTGGGTTAAAAGGTGTTAGCTCTAGGTTCTTAGAATGATGCCCTTGCACAAACTATCCTATACTAAATGCCCTAATCTAAATGCTGACTCTAAATCTACGTCATGTACAATCAAATCTTAACAAGCACTAATCGAATAGTGTTTTGATTATCTTTGCTTAGTACACAAGTGGTAGCTTCTTAGACCTAAATCTAGATAGCTCCTCCTTTTGTCCAGATTTGACTACTACTTACCAGTTAGTTTTCTGCTCAAAAGTGTTAATACAATCCTTGTGTTAAGAGGTGTTTAGACCTCATCTAGTATCAATGGAAGACATGGAAAAATTACTTGGATTTTCAGACACCTACTATAACCACAAAGCTCAGAAGCCACTAAAGTGACAATAAATCCCATCCTTCTAAAAGGGTCTTATAAGCTTGATACCCTAAGTCTCTTTCTACTTGATTTTAAATTTAAATTGAGTAGTTGGGAGCATGGCATACAAGGATATTGATTGATTCCTAAGTGGGCCAAGAAGCTGATAATGAAATCCAGCCCTTACCTTATAAGGGTTCTTGTAGGGCCCTTACTATCATTAATTCCATTCCACCATAAAGCTATAAAAATGCAATGCAATACAAAAGCAAACTAATGCTACTTATATGCTATCCAACCAAGGTTAGATAGGTGCTCTAATGCAACAATCCTAAGTAAAGATGCAACATATCAATGAATGATCCTAATCTATATGAATTATACTACATCGAAATATAAATTATCCTAAAAATTGAGTGAGAGATACTCACCATGAGGAGTGTAATGATGATCAAGTGTGGGCCACCATACCCCACACTTACCTTGTATTACAATCCATTTAAAATTAAATGATAAAGAAATTGCAATTTACAATGGGCTTTACTACATGTTTCACTCATTCCTAATCTAAGAAAGCAATAAAACCTAATCTAAGATGATAAAGCAGTGGCCCATAGGATTGCTACTGCACCTTTGCCAATTTTGTCACACAAAAATCAATGATTTGTGGTTAATATGATGAAAATAACAACAAATGCAAAAAATTATGCAAAAACCCTAATCTAATGCACCTTAAACCTAGACTAGTGAAAAATAACCTAAAGTATGGAACACTGCACAATTTGTTGCAACTCCTCAGCAGCAGTGCCAAAACTTATTGTAGCCTTAAAATTACTCGCAACTACATGAATCGTGTGCAATATAGTATGCTAGTGAGGTTTATCGGAAGAAGAGTGACCTATTGTGATGCTAGTGGTCCCTACTTTAAACTATCTAACCTAGCCAAAATTCAAGTGATTTTTTTTCCTAATTTAAGAATGAAAATTGAAACATGAAATTGAAAATTAAGCAAAAACAAGAAACATGCTAAATGGGAAACTTTCTTGAAACATGCACTTTATAAATTTAAAATTTTCTTAAATTAAAAGCTACTAATTTTATGACTTTCCTAAAATGCAATTTAGCAACTTTCCTAAAATACAAATTAGAAACTTTTCTAAACAAACTTTACTAAACATGAAATTAACAACTAATCTAATAGAAAAATACTTTGACAAATTACTTTCCTTATTATGCAAAACTAAGAAAAGTAAGCAACCAAATCAACTATTTTAACAAGTATGACAAATTTGATTACACTCCAACTAACTTAGATGCAAAATAATGAAATCTAACAACAACCAAAATAGAAAAAATTATGAAAGCAATTACTAACAACAATGAAAGGAAAAACTACCCAACTAACATATATATAACTATAGAAAGGTATGCATGTATAAATGGATAGGAGTAGGTTTAATTAAGTACTTTGGAAACCTAAGCATGCAATCTATTTCTAACATTAACTAAGTTACCTAACAACCTAATTGGGCTCTTGAAAAATCAACTGAAGAATATTATATTGTGCTGGAAATTAACATACACCATTCATGCGAAGAAGTTCCAGAAGTAAGGTAATTAAAACATTCAAAGACTATAACATAAAAAACATGAATTTAATCACTTTGAATGAATTCAAACATTCAAGAACAAAGTTAATTTACTGCTGGAAACAAACATGAATTGAAAATTCCAACTAATCTTATTGAATCACATCCAAAAAGTCATCAACATAACACTCCATACACGTAATCCAAATCTGAAACTTAAATGCTATTACGATGATGTTCCTTAATCTTAATCACTCCTCCACTACAAGAAAAAATTTTCTTTAATTGTTCCAACATTCACTCATGAACAAGTATGCTTGAAATCAAAGGAGAATACTATACAAAACTAAGGCAACAATCCAATGGAACTTAAGCAACCAAAGCTGGAAAATTAAGAGGGCTAACAGAGAATAAAGATAAAGAACAAAAATACATACAAGGTGACTTCCCTTAGCTGTCACTCTAAGGAAAACCAGACTTGAATCATAGTTTAAAAACAAGGAAAACTAACTTGAAAAGAAAGATATTCTAGCAAAGGTTAGCCAACCTTCAAAGATGAATCAAAACCACACAAATACTAGGTTGAAGACTTGAGGAAGAAGCATGAAACTTGGAAATTTGTAGCAGCACCCAAAGACATCACAAAACAACAAGAAAAACAAAAAAAATGGGCTGGAAGGAAGTGGGCATCTCCTTCCAATGGAAGAGACGTCTTTTCCTATGGTGAAAGTAAAGTTAGTTTTGACTGGGTTTTGGTCTGGTGTTGTATGATTTTTCTTATCTTTCCTAGGGTAACATAGTACTAAGGTGTGGTGTGGATTAAATAGGGACAAATTGAAGGGCGAGGATGAGAGAAAAGGATGGTAATCAAATAGGAATGTGTGTTGGGGCCAGCGAGCTATCTTAAGGTGAGAGGTAGGTGGGAGACACTGCCTTTATAGGAAGGGATGTCTTCCCCACTTCCAAAAAACATTGAAGAACTGTTTTTTAGGAAAGTGGGTGGTGATAGGTTAGTAAAAAGGTGGGATGTGTTAGGTGGAGAATTTTGGTTGGTTGGGCAGTTTGCTAAGAGGCGGAAGTAGTGCGAGTTTTGGAAATTTGTAGTGCATCTTAAGGGTGAGGTGGAAATTAAGGAAAAAGAGGGAAAAACTGAGAAAAACACTAAAACTAGTTCCTCTTATCCCATTGGTCCACATGTCATCTTATTCTAATAGATTTTTCTTGAATTATCTTCAACATAAGTCATGGATAACTCTCTTGAATCTCCTCCAATCCTACCCTTCCATTTAGCTTAGCTTGATGGCTTAGATGGCTAACTTTGAAGCCTCCATTAGCTAAGCTTCATGGCTGGCTTAGGAAGCCTCCTTAGTTTCAACCTTTGGATTGAGGGGCTTGTATGGTTTGGTTTGAATTCCTTAGCTTGCCACTTTCTTTCATGGCTTGTATGGCAAAGGTGGCTTCCATGCAAAGGTGGTGGTAATGCATGGCTCACTTCTTGGGCCCACTTTGGCCATCTTTAGCTCCTTTAATCACATCCATAACTGGTCCACAAGATGATCTTGGCCTTTGGTTTATGTTGAGGTGATGATTTTGAGGCTTTGATTCAATCTTTTGATCTTGATCTTCAATTTCATCTTGATCAATCTTGGCCATTGGATCAACATCTTACTTCCTACAAAAAGTAAAAAAGGCTAATTAAATCCTAGAATAACATGATTAATCATGAACTTATCATATACTAGCTTTTGGACATACAAAATAACAAACTTTTTTATTATTAGGTAAAAAATACATGTGCTATGAATTTTAGTCTAAAAACTCTAATTTACCTATATAGATTGTAACATATGGGTACTAATTGGGTGGTTTTTATGAAAAATTAAATACTTATCAGCATGCATGGTCATCAATCTTAGAACATGAATTTAGCATTGTTGACCCTAGGATTGAATGTGCCCACAAGCAAGGGGTGAGAAATCAAATTCTTAACTCTATGGCAAACCCGCCAACTATAGTTCAGCCCAAGGCCATAAGAGATTTCTATGAGCCACTTCAATTGAATACTCCCTCATGCATAGCATTACCACCTACTAATGCAAACCATTTTGAGTTTAAACTTGGAGCCATTCAGTTACTCCTAGCCTATTATGGTCTAGAGAGAGAGAGAGAGAGAGAGGATCCATACCTACATATCAAGGAACTCCTTGATATTTATACCAAATTCAAATTCTAAAATTTTTTGGATGATTTTATTGGGCTTAGGTTGTTTCCCTTCTCATTAAAATATAAGGCCAAATCTTGGTTGAACTCTTTAAAGGTCGATTTCATCACCACATGGGACTAGTTATCTAAAACATTTTTGAATAAATTCTAAAACCAATGCCTTTGTAGGGAGATTATAAATTTCAAGAAAGAGAAGATGAACAATACTATGAGTGATGAGAAAGGTGGAATGAATTGCTACAAAAGTTTCCCCATCATGGTTTTGAGAAATGGCAGCAAGTTCAGTACTTTTATGAGGTGCTTACACCTCAAAATAGATGAATGGTAGATGTTGTTAGTGGAGGGGACCTCGTGATGAAAATTGAGACAGAGGCCTGAGAATTTTTTAAGACTCAAGCAAAAAATTCCTACAATGGGATTACTCCAATAGAAGAGATAGAAGTTCCCAAGCTCATAAGAGAAGAGGCCTCTATGAAATAGGAGTATCCCTTGATATGTCACTCAAATTAGACTCTTTGGCTCAATGAATGCACAAAGTTGAGTATTTGTCCTAGATAATTGATGCCTTCATGGCTGGTAGTGCATCCATGAAACCTTCGCACAAGGTTTGCTCTACTTGTTCCAACTTAGCAACAATCCTTATTCTGGGACCTATAATTTAGGATGGGTTAGGAATCCTAACTTTTCATGGTCTAAGAACACTATATGAACCCCACCGTTCAGAACTTTCTTAGAGCTTTAATTTCTCAATAGCCTCTTGATTTTCAATTCTCTCAACCACTAAATAAACCAACATTTGAGGAAACTATGTAGGTATTCATAGAGAAAATTTTAAAACACCAAGATAAAATGAGACAAGTCATTACCCATCTTCAGAATGAGAGAAACCAGAGCTCAAATGTTAATTTCCAAGCTACTGCCAAACTAGAGATGTATATGAGTCACCTGTCTACTACACTTAGTGATAGAGGGAAGGGAACATTTGCTAATCAGCCAATTCCAATCCCTAAGGGATAGTTTGTGATGACTTGGGTTTTTCAAATGCCTTTTTATGAATTATTTTTGAAAGTCAGGATCCCTATTTGAAAATTTCTTTTAGAAACAAATAGTGTAAACATTTTTCTTTGAAAAGACCATTCAGAAAACTCTAAGCGTCATAAGACCAATTAAAACACATTCAAGAGTTCTAAAATCAAACATTTTTACATTCAAATATGATAAGTAAAAAACTTCTCATTTCCCAAAAATCTGTCCGGTTCCAACCCACAATCCAATATGGGTTAAACATATTTAAACATGTCTAACTATTTATCATAGTTACATAACTACTTAGTCATCTCGCAACATTTATAAAATGTATAGATCATAATACACTATCTATACTCTCTCTCTGGCTATTTTGCATGCCTAGTCTCAACACTCTTGCCTTTCCCTACTTCATGTTTATCTATAGAGTTGGTGGGGTGAGTATAGGGGAATATACTTAGTAGTTAAAACAAAGATCACAAATATAAATTTATATACCTTTCAAAAATTCCATCGAAGGTTTTAGGTTATCCGAGTGCATTATAAGTGTAAGAATAATATGATATGTTGACATCAAAAGAGTACTCAATAAAGAAGTGCACAAAATTGATGATAAATTAGTTAAGTACTAAAATCTCAATTTAAATAATCAATAGGAAAGCCCTCATCAATTTATGTCAAACATATCAGTTCTTAGTATGTAAATATAAATATATTACATCTCAAATCATACAAGGCACTGTCTTACCTAGTGGCAAGGGTATCTATGACTCTATCACAAGCGTGTTGTCCAAAAATCAACCTGCGGCAACTACCTATAATGGGACATCGCAACACTACAACATCTGCCCAATTGTTGGACACTATAGCGAAAGAATACATAGAAAACTATGTTGTGGCAACTATCCAATAGTGGGACACTGCATGCTCAAACACTGACAACAACTATGTGAGACTTGTCACTGTCTTGCATTGGAGGAAATGGATTGCCCAATGTAGCCTTCCCATGATGCCACACTTGAAATTTAGCCACTAAGGCTTGGTGTCAAAATATCAACCATCAGAAGGTAGGTGATCATCCCTATAACTCTCCTATCATAGTGCCCACTAGGTGAAAGCACCTATTTAAAAAAAAAATCCTTGGCAATCAATGCATGAAAAATCTAGGTACCATTGTACCCTTAACTACATATTAGTCATTGATCACATAATTAGATCCTAGACATGGTTTTAAAAATGCATATTTTTCATTTAAATGCCAATGGATGTCAAATATAAATGATGCATGAGATTTGATTAGGACAATTACCCATAATGGGCTTTTTATGTTTTCTAATATAATAATAATAAAATCCTTATACTTTTAATGAAAATCTCACAAAGTTTCCCCTGTTTATAGGACAATGCACATTTAACACATGTGATGCGGATCACCTTATAATCATAATTTCATATTTATATAGAAATGGAGACTCTGTCTCCTGACAATTTCATTCACAGATAATTCAAAAGTTTACATATAATTCAAGTCAAGAGGATGCTGTTTTTGAGTTTCAAAGATAATCATCAACTACAATTATATGTAGTAATTACATGAATGTAACAAAATAGTGCATAAGTGAAATAAATATGAAAACTGAGCAATCTCAGAATTTACCCAGCTCAATTTGATGATTTAGATTCACCAGAATCGAAAGCCAGTCAATTTGGATGTTGTTCAACAAATCAAAAAATGAGAATTAGGGCTTTTATCATCAATTATGAATCAATAGAAATATGAGATAAATATCATACTTTAGTCTATAGATCATGGATTCATACATTAATATTCTAATTTGAATGGTCAGGTTGTCCCTGTTCTTTTGTTTAGCCTCAGATCAGATATCTTTGAGTGTTGGGGAGTTTAAATTCGCACATCAATTAATTAGATTCGATGTTCTAAGTCTAAATTACACAAATCTAAGCCCTGGAATGATCAGATCTACAAAGTAATGGTCCAATCAGTATCTGTAGATTTAATAAGCTTTTCACCCATTGTTTTCAATCCAAAAATGTCCTTAACATGTAATCACATTATAAGATTCAAAGATCTACCATATGATCATGTTTTCAACAGTTAGATTTATAGATCTAGTGTCACTCATACACCGTGCTTAGATCAAAATTTCAACGATTGGATGATCTCTAATCAAAATTTTGTTCACACGGATGTGAAATTCACTTAGTAAGGATTCCATTAATTTAATTTTCCCTAATTTTACCTCACCAAAAACTAATCGCTGACACTAGAATCTAGTCACCATTGTTGGAGAAGATGACCAAAAAAATATTATAGCTGATGACTGTTATACTGTGACGACCCGGGTTTTTGAAACATGATTTGTAAAGTATTTTGAAAGGCAGGGCCCTTAAGAGTGTAAATTTTTTTCGCAAAACAAAACAGATAAAATTCTTTTCTTTAAAACTTGTTTTTAAAAACCCAAGTCACTACTTCATGCATAACATAAGTACAATTTGTGTACAAAATAAAATTCCATTGAAGGAATATACTTTTATTAAACTCCAGGATCCATCCAGTGGTTCATAGTACAGCCAAATTTGGTACAATACTTGTCCAAATTACATAATCCAAAACTCAAGCTCACCATACAATAAAACTCTCAACAAAGAAAAATACATGTCTTCAAGGGTATACCTTGAAGATTATTCTCTTCAAGTCTTCTATAGTCTTCAGCTCCTAACTCTCCTTCCCTGGATCTGAGATATTGCAACAAGTACAATATCTCAGCAAGCAATGCTTAGTAGGGGATTCAAGAATATAATAATTGACAAGGTAATTCCAATACTTCATAATCTCATTATCCTTAAACATACTCTTTACTTTGTAAGTTATGTATATCTATATACATACATACCCTTCATGGGTAAACCAGTTAAATTTGTGAAAATAGTCAAATATCATTCCCAACTAAGCTGATCAATTCTCTTCATTTTAAGAATTTAGTATTACAGCTAATCTCATACTCGGAATTTCCCTTGGGAAATATTGGTAATATACAATTACCTAGCATTTCATTATGCTATAACATAAGGCATTTCACTATGCCTATTCTCATATGCATCATAGTGCAAAATAATCAGAAAGGTTGCTATGCTGCAGTCTGATCCGTACTAGCGCGCTCGGATAACTGCCCTGTTCACCACTGATACCACGGTGGAAAATATTATGTCACTGCCGGTATGGGGGGGCAAGACTTTCACAGTGGTGGCCTTCCCATAATTGCCACCACCCGACTTTTAGCCTCTCATTGGGCAAGGTATCATCATATCATCAAATTTCAAGGAGCGGGTGGCCAAACCCTCATAACTCCTCTAGCAATAGCATCCCCTAGGCTCATGCCTATTAAAACAAACTCACAAGCCTCCAAGCTTGTAAGTAAAATAGATTTCATATATATCAGACCATATATCTATTTACTTAGGGCTGAAATATTTTCTAGTTCCCTATTCACTTATAGTTTAGTCCTTAACCATCTTATATGTGTTTGGTTGGATCATAAGGTTTTCAAGAGATTCAGTACAAGTATTATCATTACTCTTGTCAACATAAGATCATGAGTAAAATCATGTATGTATTCATCAAATCCTCCTACCTTTAAGGATTGATCTCTTTTCCCCAATCTTCCATCATCCTGACTGATGTACGTAATCTGTACATCCATACATATTGTCAATATATAAATTATGAACAATCCTATTGATCACTAGATCTGATGTTTAGAATGATCTTTAGATCATTCATATCTGAGTATTTTTCTATCTCTAAGTCTTTGTATGTTCATCTCCTTGATCTTGATCTTTCATAGATCCTTTGATTGACAATCTACACATGTTGATAAAGATCAAGGTCCTAGATCTTCTATCACCTAGTTCTTCTTTGATCTAAGTTCAGTTCTTGGATCATCCCTATGGAGGATGATCTTGGTTTTCTTCCTTGAATCATCTTTGATCAAGGGTTTGGATTATCTAATCTAATGAACTATAACAAGTATACTAATAAACATGCATACTAAGTACCATATAGTGTTCTTATTCTTATTATTCTTGATCATCCAAGATCTAATGGATCTTGTTTGATCATCCTTATCTTACTTACTGTTTTTATTAGGGTTAGGTAATTTACTAACCTTTTATGCTCTTATTATTATTATTCAACCAGTTATTGTGCTGGTTGAAGGTAGCTTATTTAAGCCTAAATCTAGACTGCTCCTCTTATTTCCAATTGGCTAAGGCTTCCTAGTTGAATGGGTGAACACAAAGTGGTTACTTCAATCCTCATGTAAGGAGGCGTTTAGACCTCACAAACGTCAACAGAAGGTAGGGGAAGAGCGAGGCTCTATTAAATAACTCCCTTAACCACTATATTCATCATTCACTAGAATGACCATAGCTCAACCTTTCATAAGGTTCCTATAAGCATGTTTACCCTAAGTACTCTTTCTAATGGATTTTAATTAAGTCCATGAATATTTATAATGTCATTCATGGGGTTTATTATTCTTTTCCTAATTTGGGCCAAGGACTTGATAATCCTTATATTGTCCTACTAACTATAGCCCTTACTAATTAAGTCCAAAGTATTCCATTCTTATTTATGTAATGAAACTCTACTTTCTCATTAGAATACATTTTCGATGTTTTATGCTCTTTATCTCATAACAAGTAAATCTACTACTAACATTCAACCATAAATGAATTATAAATTTAAAGCATAAAACTACATAATCTAACATTCAATGAAAATGAGGCAAGGTACTTAAATTAAATCTAGCACCTTATGATAACAATGAAACACATATCATGCTAAACTCTAAATGTTATACTAGCATGCTTTATAACATAATAATATAAAATGAAACTAATTACATTTACATTTTTAGAAACCTTTACTTGTGATCCAACCATTTGATCTTAGATCTTTTCCTTTGATTAAGGATTTTAGTTGTATTTAGGGAATTTTCTCTATTAAGGTCAAAAGATCATATTGATCTATTTTTGTCATAATTCATTCATGATTTCCTTGGATTTCATCATATAAACATTTATTCTTTCCATCCCAAGGGTCTGATCACACTTGATCACATTGATCAAGTGGGTCCCTTTGTATTTTTAGAGTTTTTCTACCATAAAGGGTAGATCCCTTAATATATCTCATATATATCCAATTAAAATATAGATATCACTTTATTTAAGTAGTATATCATTATTAAAACATGTTTCTAAGATCTGATCATCTCAGATCTTGAAAATCTATGTAATTGGAATCTTATTTCTTTAATATAAAAAGTTTTTACTGAATAACATGTCTATTTTATTATTCCATAAGAAAATAGAGGTTTCAAGCTTTTCATAGCTTCTTTTCGATCTTAATTTGGAGTTCAGATGACTCCGAAATTGAATATGGAAGTTTACAGTCTTCCTAGGGCCTATATTTGATCTGGGCCCAGGAACGGACGGCCCAGATCGTTTGAGCCGAAAACCAAGCCGGGCAGACCTGGTTAGGCGCGTCCGCTGTGCTGAAATGTCAAAGCGCTCACACTGGGTGTCCATGGAAGCGCGCGAGACGTCGTCCGTCCGATCTGGAGATCGGACAGTCCGTTTGGACCGTCCAATCAATCCCTTCTCAATTGAGGGACCAAAACTTCTTAGATCTTTCTGAGACTTCTACCCTAGGGGTTTTGGACCCTTCTAAATTGATTGGTGGAGTCAAAATTTTCATCTGAGCACTCCATCATCATGAATTAAGGGTTCTGTTGTTTACTTTATTTTTACCTTTTTATTACCAAAATAAATTATAGAAAAATAAAAATTACATAAAATAGTACTAAAAATCTATGAAAAGGATTTCCACCTACCTGATTAGAGTGAAAACCTCGGTTATGTGCCCAATTTAAAAAAATACCTTGTTGATGAAGATATGGCCTAAAATCCACCTTTCTTGCAAATATCCGTTGTTTGAACCGTTGGATCTTGAAATTTCTTTGGAGATTTTGTAGAATAGATATGTTGGAAAGTTTTGGATGGTGGAATTGATCGAATTAGGTTTGGAATAGAGTGCCTAATTGATTTTAGGTCTCTTGTTCCAATCTAAAAAGAAAAACAAGTTGAAAAGAGATCTAACTCTTGGAAATTTTGGGTTTTTGGGGAGGGATCTAGATCTAATTTTTCAAGGAGAGTGAAGAGAATTTCATGGGAATTTTATGAGGATTTTTGGAATATTTTTGGGGTTGTATTTATGGGCATTTTGGGTCTTTTTTCATGATTATAATATTTTATTTTTTTATTATTAAATGGCATGAAAGTCTTCAATGCTTCCCATGCCTAATTTTTCTTCCCCAAGACCAGATGATATTTGTTGACCCATGTTTCACATGGGCTGCTGATAAAATTGGTTGTTGGGTACATGATGGGTCCCATGTGGGCCCCACATGGTGTAAAAAGACCATTTTGCCCTTTATGCATAAAATTTTGGGTTTTATTCCCATGATCTCGGATTTGAGTGTACTTAGTGGCATTGGATTCGTATTTCTCAGTACATCCTAAATTTTGATGTTTCATATTTTTATTTTTGGAATATTTTATTTTTGGGTAAAATTACTATTTTACCCCTTTTGTCCAAGAAATGAAAAACTTAAGGATTTCTCATCCGAATTCAAAATTTTTCGTGCTTACAGTCATTTTGAAGGGTTTGCTAAGTTTAATTTCAATTTTACATATCTTATGATTTGATTATACTTTTATAAAAAGTATATTTTAAATAACCCTAATATTTCAGCCCGAAATATCTGAAACTCAAACTTTATTGATTTTTCTCAATCAATTACAAAAATTGGGGTTATTACATATACAATAAAAAAATAAAAAAAAATTCACAAAATGAAAAAATGGATTTTGTAGATCTTGTCTTCACCTTCCCTCCAATGAAATTTGGAATGATTCCATTAATTTTTGTTATAAAAAAAAGGAAAAATCGAAAGAAACCCAGTTGGTTTTTTTGTTCTTGTCAGTAGTAAAAGAGCATGAAGGTGAGCAAGAGACACAGAGGAAAATATGGAAAAATTAAAAAGAGGGAAGAGAGAAGAGAGAAGAGAGAAGAGAGAAGGAGAAGTGTAGCATGGTGGTTTCCTCCTTGGCTGGTGACAATTGCCAATGGGGGAAAAATCAACATCAATGATTAGGGGAAGGGGCATGCTCAGAGATCAAAGTGCAGCATAAGAGGGAGAGGGATGCTATGATGGGGAGAGAGAGAGAGAGAGAGAGAGAGAGAGAGAGAGAGAGAGAGAGAGAGAGAGAGAGAGAGAGAGAGAGAGAGAGAGAGAGAGAGAAATTGGGGTGAGGGGAGCCGGTGGTGCTTCCTTGGCTCCTTCTTTGTATGACAAGCAAGCATGGGTAGAGCTCCATTTGTTGAGCTCCCACTAGTTGTTCGTTGCGTGGGGCCCATCAGCTGATGAGGGGTTCCATTATCAATTTTGCCCCTTCTGTAATTTAGTAAAATTTTTGGTTTTCTCACCTCCAAACTCCATTTTGTGCAAAATTAGTGTTGTTTGAAAGCTCTCATTACATACATTCTAATGTTTGAGGTTTCAAAGTCAAATTCAATAGAAAATTTTAATTTTTGCACTTAAACTCCTCGTTTAATTATAATACAAATGTAAGGTTGTTACATAGTTTGAACTGTGACAATCGGTTTTGTAAAACATATTTTTATAAATATTTGCAAAGGTAGGGCCTTGATTTTGAAATTTTTTTAAATACAAACAGTGAAAACATATTTTCTTTGAAATTGATTTGTCAAAAACCCAAGTACCACCTCAAATTACTTATCATACATAGATTTTTGTATAAAATAAAATTTCTATTGAATATCAATAGAAATACTTTTATTAAATTTAGGATCAATCCAGTGGTTCACATACACAGCCCTAGTAGTCATTACATACCTTCTCCAAATAGTACAATCAACATTACAAAACAATCAATACAATCTTTCTCAAATTAAATACCCTGAGCAATAGTTCAGTGATGATTATCCTCAAGTCTTGAGCTTTCAATCTTCCTTAACTGTATTTGAGATATTGTAAATATTCAAATATTTACAATATCTTAGCAAACTATGCTTGGTAGGGAATTTAAGAAATATATTCAATATATCTCAAAATCAACAATTCTTTATATCCATGATATAAATCAATTTATACATTAAATAAAAATTTTATCCTTCATTCATCATATGAATTATATGTATATACCACATATATATATAAAATCATTGAAAATCATGAATATAGTCAATATCATCAATAATATCTTATTTCCAAACTGATTTCAATATTAACACTAGGTGTTAACATACAATCATACTGTACTAGGAATCATCCTCCAATACAACATTTGTAATAACTTTTACCAGGTATCTCATCATGCCATAAAATAAGGCATCTCGTCATGCCATAACATAAGGCATCTTATCATGTCATAATCAATTGCATCAGAATACTAAATAGTCTTAAGGACTACCATGCTTACAGTCTCAATCTGTATAGTGTGCCAAGATAACTGCTTAATACTCCACTAATACCACAGTGGAAAATACAGATCCATGTTCGTATGGGGGAACCATGGTGGTCACAGTGGTGGCCATCCCATAATTGCCCCACCTGACGTTTTGCCTTGCTTTGGGCACGGTATCATCATCATAATCAGTTTTAGAGAGCGGGTAGCCAAACCCTCATAACTCTCCTAGCATTAGCATCCCCAAGCATAATCCTGTCTTAAAACAAAACCACAAGCCTCCATGCTTGTATGGAAAATAATATTTCATACTTATAGACTGTGTTTGGATATAATAGGATATGCCTATAACTTATTTCCTTAAGATTTAGGGATTCAACTTATATAGTTCAAATCTTCCCATTCTACCCATTAAGTAATTTCATAATTACTTAATCAATCCATTTGTATTCATTTCCACATCATTTGTTGCCTTAAGTAATTTCATAATTACTTAATCAATCACTTTGTATTCATTTCAACATCATTTGTTGATTCACACACAATTCTAAGGCAATTATATTCAATCTATAATTATCAGGATAGGATCATGTGTAAAATACATGCATCTTCTATATTGAATATATTCTTTAGGTCCACCTACCTTTACTTTCAACAATCCATCTTCTCATTGGTCTTGATCATCATATCCTTCATATATCTATCAAATCATATATATATATATATATATACAGTCATTCCTCAACTCATTTATACTTCCTAATTTTTCATTTGGTCATCCTTACATAGGATGAGTTGGATCTTGTTCCTTGGATCATATTGATCAAAGGTCTAATCTATTGGTCTACATTTGAATCTAATATTTATACTACTTCAAAACATAAATCATCATCATCATCATCATTTAGACCTTATCCCAATTAGGGGTTGGCCACATGAATCTTATTCCTCCATTCCACTATATTAAATACCATGGTTTTATTTAGTCCCAAAGTTTTTAAATCTTTCCTCACCACTTCTATCCACGTTCTTTTAGGCCTTTCCCTTGCCTTTTTAGAACCTTGTACTTGTATTGCCTCACTCCTTCTAACTGGTGCCGTTGTTGGTCTCCTTTGGACATGTCCATACCATCTAAGTCTAATCTCCCTCATCTTATTACCTATTGGTGCTACCCCTAAATTTCCTCTAATATTTTCATTTCTAATTTTGTCCTTTCTTGTCTTACAACTCATCCATCTCAACATCCTCATTTTTGTGATGCTCATCCTATGAGTATCATGTTCCTTAACTGACCAACACTCTGATCCATAGAGCTTGGCCGGTCTTATAGCCATCCTATAGAATTTTCCTTTTAGTTTGAGTGGCACCCATAGATCACATGAAACTCCAGATGCACATCTCCATTTATTCCAACTCGCTTGGATTCTCTGGGTAACCTCCCTCTCAATATCTCCACTCTCATGGATCAATGATCCTAAGTACCGAAAGAGGTCTTTCACAGGGACTTTTTAGTCATCAGTCTTGATTGGTGTTCCATTCCTACTCCCCTTGCTAAAATTACATTCCATGTATTCTATCTTAGTTCGGCTAATTTTAAATCCTTTAGATTCTAATGCTTCTCTCCATAACTCTAACTTTATGTTTACACCCTCCCTTGTTATCTGCAAATAGCCTGCACCAGGGGATCTCCTTATGCAAATGTTTTGTTAACTCATCCATAACTAATGTGAAGAGGTATGGACTCAATGTTGATCCTTAGTGCAATCCTATAGTGACAGAAAAATCACCAGTCACACCACTAGTGGTCTTAACATTTGTTACTGCTTCCTCATACATATCTTTAATTATATCTATATACCCCTGAGAAATCCCTTTACCACCCAACACCCTCCATATTAACTCTCTAGGGACTCTATCATAAGCTTTCTTTAAATCGATAAAGACTGTATGTAGGTCTTTCCTCCTCTCCCTATATTTCTCTACTAATTGTCTTAGCAAGAAAATAGCTTCCATGGTAGACCTCCCAGGCATGAAACCAAACTGATTCTCTAATACACTTGTTTCATGTCGTAGCCTCTTCTCAATCACTCTTTCAAAAAGTTTCATGGTGTGGCTCATAATTTTGATCCCTTGATAATTAGTGCAACTCTGAATGTCACATTTATTCTTATAGATTGGTACAATAGAGCTTTTCCTTCACTCATTAGGCATTTTCTTTGATTTTATAATCTTGTTAAACAACATGGTCAACCAAACTACCCCAATATCTCCCATATACTTCCTAACCTCTATTGGTACACCATCAGGCCCCATGGCCTTTCTTGATTTCATCTTTTTCAAGGCCTCTTTTACTTCAAGTATTCTAATCCTACGTTCATATCTATAATATCCAATGTTATTTAGATTTATATTATTTTCAATCCCTATATTCTTAGAACCATTGTCATTTAATGATTGTTGAAAGTATGTTTCCGACCTTTGTTTGATCTCATCTTCTTTGACTAATACCCTTTGATTATCACTTTTAATACACCTAACATGATCTAAGTCCTTACCCTTCTATTCTCTTCCTTTTGCAAGTTTAAACACATCTTTCTCACCTTCTCTTATTCCTAATTTATTATAGAGCTCATCATATGCTTTAAGTTTAACATCACTTTCTATTCTCTTAGCAGCATTTTTAGAATTCTTATATTGTTCATAGTTTTCATTATTTCTAATCCGTTTTTCTTTAATAATTTTTTGCACTGTTTCACTCCACCACCATGTTTCCTTTGCTAATAGCCTTTTAACTTTAGATACTCCTAAGACATCTTTTGCAACTTTCTTAATGGACTCAGCCATATTAGTCCACATGGTATTTACTTCTGTTTTATAGTTCCAATTTCCTTCTACCATCAACTTATTTTTGAATGAGGTTATTTTCTCTCCTTTTAAGTTCCACCACTTAGTTTTTGAATGTGTATTAGTTCAGTTCTTTTACTCCATCTTTTTATATGGATATCCATAACCATTAACCTATGTTGTGAGGTTAAACTCTCACCAGGTATCACCTTACAATCCTTGCATATAGATCATTCATTATTCCTAAGTAGAAAAAAGTCTATTTGGCTTTTATGAAGTCCACTTTTAAAGGTTATTAAGTGTTCATCCCTCTTCTTAAAGAGTGTATTTGCAATGGACAGGTTATATGACAAAGAAAAATAGAGGATATTCTCCCCCATCTCATTCTGTTCACCTATACCATGCCCTCCATGTATTCTATCATATCCTTCCTTATCTTTTTCGACATGGCCATTTAAGTCTGCTCCTATAAATATCCCCTCAGTGTTGGGAATTTCTTGTATGACTCCCTCCATATCTTCCCAAAA
Organism: Warburgia ugandensis; assembly: GCA_035236585.1. Taxonomy (NCBI): domain Eukaryota; kingdom Viridiplantae; phylum Streptophyta; class Magnoliopsida; order Canellales; family Canellaceae; genus Warburgia; species Warburgia ugandensis. The sequence continues at coordinate 27,278,247 of CP141132.1, read as the reverse complement.
TTGTCTCTTGATTATATCTTGTAACCCTACTTGTGGTGCGTATGCACTTATAACATTTATAATCTGCTCTCCTAGAACAATTTTTATTATTATAATTCTATCACTGATTCTTTTAACGTCTACAACTTTATCCTTTAATTCCTTATCCACTATTATTCCTACAACATTTTTGTTATTTTCCTTTCCTACGTACCATAATTTATACCCATCTCTATCTCTAGCTTTAGCCCCTTTCCACATGGTTTCTTGGATACAAGCGATGTTGACTCTCCTACGTTTCATTGCGTCTACTAACTCCAAACTCTTACCTGTCAATGTCCCTATATTCCATGTAGCAATGCGAATCTTATGTTCTGGAGATACCCTATTTACTACCGCCTTTCTCAACCTCCATGGTATGAACCCATGTCCACTTTTCACTACACTTGGGTTTTGATGTAGCGTGTCGCTTCTGAGGGGATGCTCTAGCAGCCCTTGCCCAATTTTCACTACAGCTGGGAACCGATGTAGCCACCTTGCCTATTTTTCACCACACCTAGGATCTGATGCAGTGCGTCGCTTATGGGGAACACCCTAGCTTGAGGGAATGTCTATTTTCGATTCATGTAATGTTTGGGTTGTCGTAGTTTTAAAAAGCTAAAGATGATTTTCATTTCTTCCTTACAAAGTAATAAACAAATGCATATTCATTTGCAAGCATAAAAGAAATAACAAAAATCATCTTCAGCTAGACCCTTGCCAGCTGGCAACCTGACGCAAGGGTGATCGTATTTTAAGAAGCTGGAGATGATTTTCATTTCTTCCTCACAAACTAATATACAAATGCATATTCATTTGTAAGAAAGAAATAATAGAATCATCTTCGACTTCCCCCTTGCCGGCTGGCACCTGATGCAAGACCCTCCTCCCTTTTCATTCAAGCTTGGGACTGGCATTGGTGGAGTTACTTCAAAACATTATTATTCTTGATCATTCAAGATCTCCCTATGGATCTTATTTGATCTTTGATTATCTTAATTACATTTTTATTATGATTAGATAGTTTACTATCCTTTTATGATCTTATTATTATTCAAATAGTTAATGTTTTACTGATTGAAGATAATTTATGCACTCCTAATTCTAGACAACTCCTTCTTATTTCAGAATTGACTAAGGCTTACTAGTTAAAAGCTATTAACAGAGTGGTTAATTCAATCCTCATGTAAGGAGGCATTTAAACATCACAAATGTCGCCAAAAGGTGGGGGAAGAGCGAGGCTCAATTATAGAACCCCCTTAACCACCATGTTCAGTATTTAGTGGGGTGACCTTAGCTCAACCTTCATAAGGTTGCTATGTTCATCAAACCCTAAGTACTCTTGCTATTTGATTTTAATTAAATCTATGAACATTTAAAATGTCATTCATGGGGTTTATTATTCTCCTAATTTGGACCAAGGAATTGATATTCCTCATATTGTCCTACTAACTATAGCCCTTACTATCATTAAGTCTATGTCCATATTCATTGTAAATGTTCATCAATGTCTATTTTCTTTTAATTACATTTTCATGTAATTTACATAGCATGAACATTTAAAGCATAAATAAATAAATCTAACAATGAAAACTACTAAACAAATAAAAGAACATTTACAATAGCATATAATAAATCACATGCTCATTTGAATATATCATATTTGTCCATTTTTATCCAATGATCATACTTTTATTTCTATTCGTTTTTCATCCCATTAAGGGTTTAGATATTGATCTTTCATTTTTATTCAGATCTATTACATTCTCCTAATGTGATATCATCACTAGATCATTGATGCATCTCATCAGATGATCTGACCTTTCTTGATCCAACTAATCAAGAAGATCTTAAGTCATTTTATCAAAATTAAGGGCATTGATCTCAATCTATCCCAAATTAGCCACATCAACCTCATCAATCCATATGATCTTAACTTTAGATCATCATTCAAACTGATTTTAATGTTCTGATCATGCTTGATTACTTAAATCAAGTAAATGCATGATCATTATTTAGATTTCTCTTCCATTAAGGTTAAACTTCTTAATTCAACCCAGATCAGTCACATCTAACTATCGATTCCATGTTCCCTCATCACTAGATCACTAATGGATTAGAAATCCAAGGTTTGAACATGTTAGATTTGACTGATCTTAGGAATTAGTACCTCTTTTTGTAATTTACAAAATTTTACGGTGAATAAAACCTAAATTTTATGTTTCTATTAGATTATACTCTTCACTAGGAATCCAGAGCTTCTTTTCAATCTTAATTTGGAGTTAAAATGAGCTTTGAATTAATATTTTAAGTTTTCACAACAAAATAAGGCCCCAGATTAAAACTGGGTAACAGGGATCGATCAGCGGCCCACCCCACCTCGATCTACTGCTGATAATCGATGTACAGGGAGGGGTGACTTAGAATAGCCGAGATGGTTTGATGTGGACCATCAGATTAGATCTGACCACGTTAAGGGCCCAGATTTCATCCCCTAAGGGTTTTGGGCCCTAGAGTCTCATCCAACAGTTCAAATCTCTAATCTGAGCTATCTACCCATGGTTTCTAGCTAGAGTTCACCGTATCTGTTTCACTGGTGAAGCAGATTCAATGGTGAATCCTCAAGGTTTTGGTCAAAAAACAGAGGGGAAAAGGAGGAAAACTACCTGAATCCAGTTTGAAGCAAAGATTAAAGCTGGAGTCCTTGCCGGTGCTGGGGAGGAGGAATGGTAGAGGGGAAATGGAGAGGAGAGTGCGGGGAACCAGATTTTGGGGTTCCTAGGCATTTCCGGTGCAGGAGGAGGGGAAATCCATGAAAGAGTTGTCAGCTGGGGAAAAACCCTAGTCGCCCTGTTCATCAAAGGTGTTAGGTGGAAGGCACATCCCAAAACATGCCAGCATGGGGCATGCTAGTTCTTGGGCTAGGCGTGTGTGGGGGCCACCACTTTGGCTAGAAAGAGAAAAAATAAAGAAAAAAGAAAAGAAAAAGGAAAAAGAAAGAGAAAGAGGAGGACAGAGAAAGGGAGAGGGGGAGGGGGAGAGCCACCACTTTGGCTAGAAAGAGAAAAAATAAAGAAAAAAGAAAAGAAAAAGGAAAAAGAAAGAGAAAGAGGAGGACAGAGAGAGAGAGAGAGAGAGAGAGAGAGAGAGAGAGAGAGAGAGAGAGAGAGAGAGAGAGAGAGAGAGAGAGAGAGAGAGAGAGTGGGAGAGTGGGAGAGTGTCTAGGGATCTAGAATTTTGTGTGAATAGTGGGAGGGTTATTTATAGGGCTGTTTTTGAATTATTTTAATTAAAATTTTAATTATTTTCATTTTACATGATTTTTCACTTTTCTTATAAAATTAAAAGCATATTCCTCATCATGTTCATTCTTCATCATTGACATTCCCTGAGCTACCTGTCCAGCAGCTCAATTAACTTTTGTGGATGCCACACAAAAGTGAAATGACCATTTTACCTTTATGGGTAAATGTAAATTTAAAAAATTAAGAAAAATTGGGATTTTTCACCTAAGCTCAGATTTCAGCGTGTTTACAGTAATTCTATCTGGTTTCCTATGAATTATTTCAAATATCTATGTTTCAAGACCTGATTCTTTTTCTTAAAAAATAATATTATATTGAATATAATATTCCCCCTCAATTTTCACAAAAATTCCAATTAATTCCAAAATTTTTTGGGTATTCACATTCTTTGCCGCTTATAGAAATTTTGTCCTCAAAATTTAATATAACAACTCTCTTATGAGTTATCAGCGTCTCATTTATAATTTTTCTTCTATATCTTGTTTTATGAAATATTGACACTTAAGGAAATCTTTAATTCTCTTTTTGATTCGTCAATCATATTACCTTTTCCTTAAAGGTAGCATTTATCAAAGTCATAAAACTTGTAGGATAATTTAGCCATCCAAGATAAATCATAAACTACTTACTTGATATTTTCTAAATTTTAAAAAGGACTTCTTACTTTGAGTAATCTCCTTATTCATATTTCATATTTTCTTTGACTAGTGTCATCAATCTTTTCTTTACTAGTCAGTAATTCTCATCATATTGTTACTCTTCATTTCATTCAATAGCAATACTCTTTAACATGTCTTCCAAGGTATGGATAGTTCTTTGACTATCAACCACAGATGGAATGTTGTGCTAAATCTCAATTGAACTAACTAATGTTCTCTTTATAACATTTGAATATTTGAAAGTAAATATTTCATCTTAATTCAAAATATTCATACTTCTATATCATTTTATGCTGATGATATTCCATTCCTCAAATTATCACTATCATCTTGTCATAACTTTTGTAAAATCTATTCTTTTACTATCACGGAGTCATATCAATATTCTTGATGTTCTCATAATTAGTGATTTACCTTTTTCACTGTATAGGTAACATTATTGTTACAAATTCTAAAATTTATACTTATAAATCATTATGAAGCATCCACAATGACTTTTCTATATCCTTTATAAGTTCTTATTGAAATAGTAACTCTCTTTACTCCAATAAGGATCAACATCAATGTTATCCTCTTATGTCATAGAAATTTTCTTTCTCTAGCTAGTCTTTACACTTACCAAATTTGGTAAACATTTTACTTCATGATGTTTCAAAGTAAATTCATATATAATCAATACATACTATTTCTCATTTATTCAAGAAAACTTTCCTTCCTCAAATTCATAAATATCATTTATCCCAAAAGTATAACTTAAAATTTGTCTTAAGTTTTGAATGATGTCTTTCATTTCTAATTCACATTTTATACAAGTCAAGGTTACTTAACCTCCTCCATATCATTATTCATCATTTTAATTAGTGCGTAATCACACTAATCTATCCTTTTTCTAATATTTTATGTGTTATCCAAAATAACTTATTTGGTCAAATAAATCCTTAGTATAATAGTCCTTAACTTTTCAATTTATTCAAATAATGTTATACCATCTTCTAAAGTACCATAAGGAATTTGAGATGTAATAAATAATAATTCAATAATAACTCAATCGCGTATTAGATTGAAAATCTTGAAAACTCCTCAATATATCTTGAAATTTTCTAACTATATCCTTCTCCATAATCTTGAATCATTCATTCTCAATAATCACCACATTTGAGGTTAGGGCTTGACTGTCAGTAATAGCAAATATCCTCCTTACTGTCTAGGGACATTCTTTGGTTTTGCATCCTTGATTGTCAATTGTTTATTGCAATTATTTTCCATGTGTCTCAGTTCCCCACATTTATAAAACTGGATTAGAGGTCGTTGTTGTATTGGATTAGGACATATACTCCTAGGGTGGAATCTTCTAGACTTGGGACAATGCCTCTGATTTTGTCCAAAGGTGAGATTTCCTTGAATTCTTGGTGGCCTGAAATTATTCATGGACCCCTTGCCTTTCTTAAAAGGTCTCAGATTAATGTTTCCCATCTCTACTCTTTTCCCATTTTGATTTTTCTTAAAACCCTCCTCAAATGTGGAGGCCATTTTTATGCATTCCGCTAAAGTCGTGGGTTTGGTACCCCACACCTTAGTTCTTAATCCTTGATGAAGTCCTCCCAAGAATCTACCAGCTGTCTGTCTATTTGTACCATAGATATGTGGCACAAACCTCTTCAATTGTATGAATTTATTTTCATACTCTACAACAGACATACTCCCTTGTTGTAGATCTAGGATATCTTTTTCTTTTCTGGCTTGAATATGAAGAGGAAAATATTTGTTGTTGAAAACCTCTTTAAATTCTTCCTAAGAGATATTTTCTGGGTTTGAAAAGAAATTCCTCTTTGCTAATCTCCACCAGAAGGCAGCTTCTTATTTCAAAATATACGTGGCCATTTTAACTTTTACCTCTTCTGGAGTTCGTAAAATTTTAAAAAATTTCTCCACCTCATATATCCATTCCTCGGCTTTTTTAGCATCATCCTTTCCATTATAACCTATCACCATTTTTTGAAATCTTTCCACCATTTTGTCCAACTTCTCCGGTGATAATTGAGAATTTCCAGTTACTCCCATAAGTATAAGTGAAAAATGATCATGTACTGGTGTTGGAGAGCTTTGTCCTTGAATAGGTGTGCTAGGCCCCACTTCATGCTAAACTAGAGTTGGTGCACTTTGTACTGCTATAGGCTCTATAGGCGCCTAAGGTTGTTGAAGATGGGGAAGAAGACCCCACAGTACTCTTATTATAATTTCCTTAACATTATTTTCTTGAGATGTATTCTCCATATTGGAATCAATAGTCCTCTGAGCCATCCTCCTAGTTCTCATAGGTGGCATCTGCTCATAAATGAAAATTTCTATATAAATGCTCTATTTAACTAATTCTATCCTAACCTAAATTTGGATTGTCATCTTAATATTAGTGACTGGATGAACTACTCTAATACCACCTATGATGACCCAGGTTTTTAAAACACATTTTTATAAATATTTGCAACGGTAGGGCCCTGATTTTGAAAAAAATTTAAATACAAATAGCAATAGAAATACTTTGAAAATGATTTGTTAAAGACTCGAGTGCCACATCAAATTACCTATCATACATAGATTTTTGTATAAAATAAAATTTCTACTGAATATCAATAGAAATACTTTTATTAAAACCAAGATCAATTCAGTGGTTCACATACACAACCCCGGTAGTCATTACAAACCTTGTCCAAATATTACAATCCAAATTACAAAATAATCAATATAATCTTTCTCAAATTAAATACCCTAAGTAGTAATTCGGTGATGAATATCCTCAAGTCTTGAGCTTTCAATCTTCCTTAACTGTATCTGAGATATTGTAAACATTCAAACATTTACAATATCTCAACAAACTATGCTTGGCAGGGGATTTAGGAAATATATTCAATATATCTCAAAATCAACAATTCTTTATATCCATGATATAAATCAATTTATACATTGAATAAAAAATTTATCCTTCATTCATCATATGAATTATATGTATATACTACATATATATAACCACTGAAAAGCGTGAATATAGTCAATATCATCAATAATATCTCATTTTCAAACTAATTTCAATATTAACACTAGGTGTTAATATATAATCATACCGTATTAGGAATCATCCTCCAATACAACATTGGTAATAACTTTTACTAGGCATCTCATCATACCATAACGTAAGGCATCTCATCATGTCATAATCAATTGCTTCACAATGTAAAATAGTCTCAAGGACTACTAGGCTTACAGTCTCAATCCATACAGAGTGCCTAGATAACTACTTAATACTCCACTGATACCACGGTGAAAAATATAGATCCATGTTCATATGGGGGGAACCATGGTTGTCACAATGGTGGCCTTCCCACAATTGCCCCACCCAACATTTTGCCTCTCTTTGGACATGATATCATCATCATAATCAGTTTTGGAGAGTGGGTGGCCAAACCCTCACAACTCTTCTAGCATTGGCATCCCCAGGCATAAGCCTATCTTAAAACAAAACCACATGCCTCCATGCTTGTATGGAAAATAATATTTCATACTTACAGACTATGTGTCTGGTTATAATAGGACATGTCTATAACTTATTTCCTTAGGATATGAGGGTCCAACTTATATAGTGCAAATCTTCTCATTCTACCCATTAAGTAATTTCATAATTACTTAATCAATCCATTTGTATTCATTTCCACATCATTTGTTCCCTTAAGTAATTTCATAATTACTTTATCAATCACTTTATATTTATTTCAACATCATTTGTTGATTCATACACAATTCTAAGGCAATTATAATCAATCTATAATTATCAGGATAGGATCATGTGTAAAATACATGCATCTTCTATATTGAATATATTCTTAAGGTCCACCTACCTTTACTTTCAACAATCCATCTTCTCATTGATCTTGATCATCATATCCTTCATGTATATGTCAAATCATAGATATACAACCATTCCTCAATTCATTTATACTTCCTAATTTTTCTTTTAATCATTCTTACATATGATGAGTTGGATCTTGTTCCTTAGATCATATTGATCAAAGGTCTAATCTATTGATCTACATTTGAATCTAATATTTATACTACTTCAAAACATATATACAATATTATTATTCTTATTATTCTTAATCATTCAAGATCTCCCTATGGATCTTGTTTGATCTTTGATTATCTTAATTATCTTTTTTATTAGGATTAGATAGTTTACTATCCTTTTATGATCTTATTATTATTCAACCAGTTAATGGTTTACTGATTGAATATAATTTATTCACTCTTAATTCTAGACAGCTCCTTCTTACTTCAGAATTGAGTAAGGCTTACTAGTTAAAAGCTACTAACGGAGTGGTTAATTCAATCCTCATGTAAGGAGGCGTTTAGACCTCACAAACATAACTAGAAGGTGGGGGAAGAGTGAGGCTCTATTAGAGATCCCCTTTAACCACCATGTTCAGCATTTAGTAGGGTGACCTTCACTCAACCTTCATAAGGTTCCTATGTTCATCAAACCCTAAGTACTTTTGTTATTTGATTTTAATTAAATCCATGAACATTTAAAATGTCATTCATGGGGTTTATTATTCTCCTAGTTTGGGCCAAGGAAATGATATTTCTTATATTTTTCTGCTAACTATAGCCCTTCCTATCATCAAGTCCATGTCCATATTCACTGTAAATGTTCATCAATGTCTATTTTCATTTAATTACATTTTCCATGTAATTTACATAACATGAACAATTAAAGTGTAAATAAATAAATCTAACAATGAAATCTACTAAACAAATAGAAGAACATTTATAATCGCATATAATAAATCACATGTTCATTTGAATATATCATATTTGTCCATTTTTATCCAATGTTCATATTTTTATTTCTATTTGTTTTTCATCCCATTAAGGGTTTAGATATTGATCTTTCATTTTTATTCAGATCTCATTCTCTTAATGTGATATCATCACTAGATCATTGATGCATCTCATCACATGATCTAATCTTTATTAATCCAATAGATCAAGAAGATCTTAAGTCATTTTATCAAAATTAAGGGCATAGATCTCAATCCATCCCATATTAGCCACATCAAGCTCATTAATGCATATGATCTTAACTTTAGATAATCATTCAAACTAATTTTAATGGTCTGATCCTGCTTGATTACTCAGATCAATTAAATCCATGATCATTATTAAGATTTCTCTTCCATTAAGGTTAAATTTCTTAATTCATCCTAGATCAGTCACATCTAACTATTGATTCCATGTTCCCTCATCACTAGATCACTGATGGATTAGAAATTCAAGGTCTGATCATGTCAAATTTGACTTATCTTGGAAATTAGTACCTATTTTTATAATTTACAGTGAATAAAACCTAAATTTTATGTGTCCATTAGATTCTAATCTTCACTAGGAATCTAGAGCTTCTTTTCGATCATGATTTGGAGTTAAAATGAGCTCTAAATTAAGATTTTAAGTTTTCACATCAAAACAAAGGCCTAGATTAAAACTAGATAACATGGATCGATTAGTGACCCACCCCACCTCGTTCCAATGGTGATGGCTGGTGTATTGGGGGGTGACCTGGGATAGCCGAGACGGTATGATGTGGACCGTCAAATTAGCTTTTCCCTAGATCTCGTAGATCTGATCACGTTAAGGGCTCAGATTTCATCCCCTCAAGTTTTTGGGCCCTAGCATCTCATCCAACGGTTCAAATATTTGATCTGAGTTATCTACCCACGGTTTCTAGCTAAGGTTCACTGAATTTGTTTCATCGTTGAACCAGTCGCTGGTGAAGCAAATTCAATAATGAATCCTTAGGGGTTTGGTCAAAAAACAGAGGGGAAAAGGAGGGAACCTACCTGGATCTAGTTTGGAGAAGAGATTAAAGCCAGATATGAGTTTATTTGGACAGATTTTGAAGCCCTAGCCGGACGGCTACAGTTTCTGTAAATGCTTGCCGCCGGAGTGCTTGTTGGTGGCAGGGAGGAGGAATGGTAGAGGGGAAATGGATAGGAGAGTGTGGGGAACCGGATTTTAGGGTTCCTATGCATTTCTGGTGCTAGAGGAGGGGAAATCCATGAAAGAGTTGCCGGTTGGGGAAAAACCCTAGCCAGCTTGTTCATCGAAGGTGTCAGGTGGAAGGCACGTCCCCGGATGTGCCAATCTGGGACAAGCTAATTCTTGGATGAGGCGCATGTGGGGATTATCGCTTCGACTGGAAAGAGTGGAGATATAAAAAGAAAAGGAAAAGAAGAGAAAGAGGAGGAAAGAGAGTGGGAGAGAGTCTAGGGGTCTAGAATTTCATGTGAATAGAGGGGGGGTATTTATAGGGTTGTTTTTGAATTATTTTAATTAAAATTTTAATTATTTTTAGTTTAAATGATTTTTCATTTTTCTTATAAAATTAAAAGCATATTGCTCATCATGTTTATTCTTCATCATTGATATTCCCTAAGATGGCTGTCCACCAGCTCACCTAATTTTTTTGGACCCCACACAAAAGTGAAATAACCATTTTACCCTTATGGGTTAATGTAAATTCACAAAATTAAAAAAATAGGGATTTTTCACCCGAGCTTAAATTTTAGCATGCTTATAGTCATTCTAATTGGTTTTCCATGAATGATTTCAAATATCTATATTTCAAGACCTAATTCTTTTTCTAAAAAAATAATATTATATTAAATATAATATTCTACCTCAAATTTTGTAAAAATTTTAATTAATTCCAAATAATTTCAAAAACATTGCGGTTTTCACATGAACTAGGGTCCCCTTCGAGTTCACAAAGACCCCCTAAGCAAGCCATGTCCATAACTACCATTAAGAGTGGCTATCAAATATATAACAAGTTGGGGCAGACCGAGGATAGAATAGAGGAGAATGAATTAGCTACAACTAAGGAGAAGGAGAAAAGATAGAAATCTCCCACCCCATCAAAACCTATAGTGCAGGCACCGTATGTACCTAAACATCCATTTCCTCAACTTTTGAATAGGGCAGAAAAGCAACTAACTTTCATGAGATAATGGATGTATTTAAACATGTTTAGATTAATATTCCATTACTCAATGCTATAAAAGATATCCCAGCTTATGCTAAGTTTCTCAAAGAGCTCTGCACACAAAAGCAAAAGCTTAATGTGCAAAAGAAAGTCTTCTTCACAGAGTAGGTGAGCTCTTTGATCCAATACTAGGCACCTCCAAGGTTTAGAGATCCAGGTTGTTCTACCATTTCTTATGTTATTGGAAACCATGTTATTGATAGGGAGCTTGTTGAGTGCTTAATTTTGTATCTAAAAATCTTAAATTTTGTATTGGCTTATTGTATGAGATTGATCTTTTTTATACTCATTATGATGGATTTGCACTAAACTAATTAATCTCCATCTAACCATATTCTAGTGTATTTTGAGGGTTAGAAAATCATCTATAGACAATTATGTTTAAAACCATTGGTAAAATAATACTAAACATGATTGTTCTATGTTTTATACGTTATATGTTAAGATTCAAGTGGAGAGATCAAGCCAATCAACATTTTATCCTATCAACCAAGCTTAAATATAAATTGATGGCTCAGATTGATCTAATTTTGATGAACCAGATTAATTGAAGAAGTAGAAGCCCAAGTGTATGAGGATCAATTTATATATTCCACCATTAAGCTTATGCAAGCTTAGATCACTCACACTATGGTATGAAAGTGGAAGATCATACATGGGTCCCACTCAATCCTTCATTCTTTCACACATCAAGGGTCCATGAGGTTGAAAATATAGATGTATACAATATGCATAATAAGGGAGCATATAGAATATCATGTAATGATGAAGGATTACACTTGATGGTCTCATCAAGTGAAGATCAAGTCAAAACAAAAAATTGAAATTAGATGGATGGATGAAGGGTGGAGATCTTATGGATGATAGCTCTATGTTATTGGCATGTGTCACAAGGAGAGTTGCTAGTTAGAAGCAAGCTAGTAGCTAGTCTTTTTACAAACAAGAGGGAGGTACCAATGCTATAAAGAGAAAGCACCTAGAATCATTCCACTTTCATCAAAAGATGGTGATTGGAGGAGAGAGTCAAGGGTAGGTGAACAGGGGTCTCAAGGAGATAGGGAGTAGCTATTAACATTAGCTACTTCTCACTCTATATAAGGAAGAGCAAGGAAGTAGAGGGAAGGAAGTAGAGAGAAACAAGTAGAGAGGGGCAAGGAGAGGAAGAAGAAGAAGAAGAAGAAGAAGAAGAAGAAGAAGAAGAGGTGGAGTTGGAGGGAAGACAAAAACTCCTTTCCCTTCTGAATCCACTAGTGTAGCAAGCATTTTACTTATTTTTCTAGTATTTTCAAATAATTTCTCATTTGTAAGAGCCGAATTAAAGAAAGAAAGTTTTCATTGAATGTCTCTCTCTCTCTCTCTCTCTCTCTCTCTCTCTCTCTCTCTCTCTCTCTCTCTCTCTCTCTCTCTCTCTCTCTCTCTCTCTCTATTATTTGTTTTAAAGTTTCAATAATAGCATAACAAGGAAGTGTTAATGCTTTGTTCCACCTAATGCTATTAGCATTCTAGCTTCCAAATACTATGAATGGCAATGATCTATAAGTTAAATCTAACAAAGTAGAAATTAAAACTAAGTTCTCTAGCATTCCCTTGAAATATTTTCATTGGAAGAGGTAAGAAAGTAGGGCAATTAGGTTTTTCCAATTCTATTTCACTACTACTACCCTATAGGTGTGTAGTAACAGGTACTGTTCTGTACTATTACTTTCTTTGATGAATAAGTCACATTATGTATCAAATATCTCTATTTCAGTTAGTTTTCATCATGATCTAATTGTATAGATGGATTCCTTGACATCTAATTAGGTAAGATAAGAAATTTCATTGAAAAATTCAATTTGGAAGTTGGAGAAAATAATGACCAAAGTGACCTAGTTCATCATGTGCTCCCAGGTTTACATAGTAATAGAGACTATTCCAGTGGGTGATGAAGTGGCCACATTTATGATCAAATATCTTCATATCTATAGGTTTTATGAAAAAACAAACCATATTATTGGATTATTTGACATTCATTTATGCCAAATACCTAATTTTAGAGAAAATTTCAATCTCTAAAGTGGTGAAATATGTGACTAAAGTACCTCTGTTCACGATGATCATCGGGTGTAGGTAGGAAAAACCTACAACTCCAAATCGCTAGTGACACTCTCCTATGATTTTATACTTTTATGTCTCATTAAATTCTTAGCTGGTTTTAGCTTGTAATATCTTATTTTGAAGGTAATTGAATAAGGAGCAATTTGGCATGTGTCAAAGTTGTTGATAATCATTGGTATTAAAAGTTAGTTTTTCTACTTAAATGTTAGTGACACTCTCTAAAGTTACAGTCACATCCTACAAGCACATGTTTTTCTTTGCATTGTTATTGGATTTTAGTGAAATTTGAGATGGAGGTTCTTGGATATATTTGAGACATGATGAGATAAGACTAGTTGAAGAATCTTCTAAAAAATTAGAAATATTTATTGTTATTTGCTTCTTTAAACTTTATTTTTCTTTCCTTATAAATTTTCTCTTTCTCACTCATTGTAACAAGCAAGTTAGTGAAAAAGAAGTAGAAAGTAGACATTTAAGCATATTTTTTAGATAGTTCTTTTCTTTAGTTGTAGCTTGATTTAATTTATTTAAATTTTCATTACTTTAATTTAGAATTAATTAATTTATGCTAAATTAAAATTATGATTAATTCTTAATATCTTAAATATCTTACAAAATTTAATTTAAAGTTTTATCTTAATTTAGAAAAGACACAATTTCCCTTAGTACAATTCTTTGATTTAATGTCATTACCTTTTAGAATGAATGCTTGAAATTAATCCTCAATTCATTATATTTAGGTTTTATATGGAATACTTAGGATTTGGTAATCTATCTAGTTTCAAATGATCAATAATTTTTAAGTTAAATTTTCAAAGAAACCATATTTCAAGAAAGTGATCGTAGTTTCGATCTACTTCTTAAGTTAAAGAAGGAATAACTAGTGGTGGATCCTAATGCTAGTCTAGGTGATCTCTAATCCTAGCCTTCATTTATAGTTTATTTTTTATTTAATAAAATCTAATCCATTTGGTCATTCATCACCTCATCATGTAGTCTTTCTAGTGAAAATCTTTTGAGATCATTAGAGTAAAATAATTTGATACTTTAAACTTATACTATATCCTCCCTATTGATTTGGCCTTGCAATACTACAATTGACTAACTGTCTACTTGCAGAAAAACTCTCAACAACACTATTATATTTAGGGGCTAGTGTAATCTTGTTCCCAAATTCTATCTATGTGCAACTTGCGCTTTGTGAACTCAAGCTAACTAATACCACATTACAACTTGCACATGGATCAGTAAAAATTCCATATGATATGGTTGAAGATGTCGTAATACGGGTGAGGCAGTTCTATTTCCTTGTAGATTTTATTGTCTTGTATACCCATCCTGTCTCATACCCTGGTAATTAGATACCTGTGATTCTCAGACATCCTTTTTTGGTAATGTTTAATGCCATCATTAGCCATCGTAATCCTATGATGAAGTTGTCTTTCAATAACAAGAAGATAAAGCTTAATGTGTTTAATGCCAATCATGAGCATTTAGACCTTTGATAAGTGTCCAAATTTTATAAAAGTACTCAATTAGCTACCCATGTAATATAACTTATAGTGTTAATTAGTGTTTTAGGCCTAAAGTTGTAACACATGCATTTTTGACCTAGTAAAACAAATATTTGATAATTTGTAGGTTTAGTTGGTAAGTAATCATAATTTTTTAGAAATTAACTAGAGTTTTTCATATTTTCTAGGAAGAGAGATGGTGATCTGACAGCCAAGATCAATTGTGATGAAAATTGAAGATCGAGATCAAAAGATAGTGTTAAGGCCTAAATGTCATCAATCCAAATTGAGATCAAGGATCAAGATCACCTTGAGGCAAGCAAAGGATGGTATTGGGGAATTAAAAGGTGACTAAAGTGAGCCCATGCAAAAGCCATGCAAAGTCCCACCTAAACCATACAAGCCATGAAGAAGGTGATAAGCTAAGGAGCCTAGCCAAGCCATCAAAACTAAGGGGGTTGAGCCATCAAGCCATGCCAAAAGAGCCCCAAAGCCAGCCATGTAGCCAAGCCAAATGAGTTTCCAAAGCAAGCCATATGTGCCAATCTACATCGAAGGCCATTGAATAGAGAAGAATCTAAAGCAAATATCCATCGAAATTTTAAGAAGATAATTGGAAAATATTTGAGTGAAAATCGAATTGCGTAAGATAACATGTGGGCCAATAGGAAGAAACTACATTATTTCTTTCCTTTTTTCTTGATTTTCTCATTTTCTCTCTCTCTCTCTCCACCTCACCATACAAAAGGACCCACGAATTTACAATGGGGAGACACACCTTCCCAAGATGGTGGCACTTCCCACCTTCCTAAATTCCTCCTAAGACTCCCACCTTCCTAACCCAACTAACCAACCACCTATTTCCACCTCACCCTTTCCTCTTTATATTTTTCCTTCACTCTCCATCCTCATTGACATCTCTCTTCCTAGATCCCAAAAATGATTCTATGATTTTTACAAATCCCCCCTCCAAAAAAGGTTGCACCTCCCACCTTGCCATCTCTTAGGAGTCCACTTAAGTCTACTATTTGGTTGCCATAGATCTAATCCTAGCCTAACCTTCTATCTCCATATCATCTCCACCCAAGGATCATAAGTTAGTAATATTAGGAAGTGCCCAAAACATATAAAGCACATTAGGAGTTTAACGTGAAAAGGAGATCTTGGAGAGGGGGAGATTGCACCCTCCTTTGAAGAATGCGTCTCCACCCTTCCATCCTCTAAAAAACACTCCAATGACTTTTCTACTATTGTAGCCTCTTCCTCCAAGCATTCTAGACCCTTTTAACTTGATTGTTTCCTTTGAAGTTCTTGAAGTAAGGTTAGTTCTTGTCGTGTTTTCCTTGATTACTAATGTTTGTTTCATTGCTTTATTTTGTTCTTTGATTCCATTCTTTCTTTTCTTATTTTCCTTTAATTTTTTGCCTCTTATTTTTCTCCTTACATCCTTGAATCTAAGGACTATAACTCTCTTGTAGTGACAGCCAAGAGAGTGTAGTTCTTAAATCAAGTCCCTGTCATTTTTTTGCCTTAAGTTCTTTTCCATATCTTACCTCTTTTCCCATATTTTCCCCCTTTGTTTTCCTTAGATCTCTACTAGATATCACATGTAAGCATATGATTGAATGTTGGAAGATTGAAGTTCTTAATTTTTTATTCTAATTGAAGCATAGAATGGCATACACACTTCAGGGAGAGTGCTCAACATAATTGTACTTTATTTTCATTCAATGAAGATAACAATTAATTCATGTTTAATCTTCATTTGTTATGAATGTCCACTTGATTGAATCAATGTTTACTTTGCTAGTTTGATGCAATGTTTAATGCTCAAAAGTATGTCATGTTAGATCTCGTTGCATTAGTTTCATGCTCTTGTATCATGGTCATAGGATTTCACTAAAGAATTACAAAGCACAACACCTTGGTTCCATGTGCATTCAACTTGAACCATGTGCACAATTCTAAGGGTGAGTGCAATAGTTAGTAATTCCTTAGGTGTGCATCTTAGATTAGCATATGTTTATTTAGATAGGTAGTTATTTCATATCTTTAAAATCACATGTTTACTATTACATCTTGAACTTTCTTTAACTATGATCTATGCACACCACCCTTTGGGGTTATGGGCATAGTAATTGGTTGATTTGTTAGTTAATTTGCATGTTTCCATATATATTTAGTTTCCAATAGTTAGTTTTGTATTATTTAGAAAGCTTCTAATTTCAGTTTTTAGAAAAGTTCTAATTGTTGTTTTAGGAAAGTATTATTTTTAGAAAGTGTGCTTCAAGAAAGTTTCTAAGTTTTGGCTTCTTTGCTTTTAGCATGTTTTATCATTCCATGTTTTTAACACATGCATCTTTAGTTTTCATGTTAGTTTAAATCCTTTGTCTAGGTTAAAAATCATTTTCTTTGGCTAGGCAACGTAGTTTAAGTAAGGGTCCATTAATCACACAAACCAATCAATTCCTCGTGGGACCGACCTTCATTGCATCCTTATACTATAATTGATTCATGCACTTAAGAGTTATTTAAAACATCACACCAAGTTTTTGGCACTATTGCTGGGGAGTCACAACGGAATTGTGTAGTAGATCTTAACTTAGAATATTTACCTTTGGTCTATGTTTAGGGTGCATTAGTTTAGGATCTTTCATAATTTTTGCATTTATTGCTATTTTCTCATATTGACCATGTCTGTTTGATTGTTATACAAGGGAAAATAGCAAGGAGCGGTAGTGATCATGTGGGCCAAAGCTTCATCAACTTAAATTAGGGTTTTACTACTTTCTTAGATTAAGGTTTGAGTGAAATTTGTAGTGAGGCTCATTATAATTATCATTTTATTTAATTTTAAATTTTGTTATAAGAATACAAGGCAAGTGTGGGGTATGCTGGCCTACACTTGATCATCATTAGAAGCCACTTTCAATTTTAAAGAAAAAGTTCAAAAACATATTTATTCTGACTCAGAGGGAGAAATGCACTGGAGTACCAATGTGTACCATGCACGCGAATATACATATGGTAATGTTCATCTCTTACCAGAAACAAGTCATTTATGGATATTATCAGGAGGCCCGTGCAGATCTAGTATAGTGCCTTTTTCGATCCCCCCATTGCTAGCAATTTTCATTCCATTTTAAATTTATTCTATAAGGAATTTAGTTTAATTTCATTTGAATGGTAGTTCAACCCATATAGAATAGGATCATTCATGATAATGGTTGCATTTCATTTGGGGATATTGCATTAGATGTTCACCTATTTAACAAATGAGCTCAGCTATAACCAAAGCATAGGCTGCATGGTTATAGGTTTCTATCTGTTAAGGGGCTTGGCTCTTTGCTAGATAGCATATAGTTAGGCAATAGTTTACTTTTATTTTGCATTGCATGTTTAACAGTTTATGATGGAATGGACCATGATGATAGTAAGGGCCCCATAGGAACCCTCATAAGATAAGGATTGGATTTCATCACCAAATCCTTGGACCACCTAAGTAATTAAAATTGATCCTTGTATGTAGGCAACCTATCCTTGAATGTAACTTAAAATTAGTGTAGAAAGAGACTTAGGTTTTCGATCTTATAGGAAGCTTTTTGTCACGTTAGGTCTATTGTCACTCCAGTGGCTTCTAAGCATCAAGGTTATAGTGGGTGTCCAAAGTCCAAGTATTTTTCCCACACCTTCCATTGACGTTGGTTGAGGTCAAAATGCATCCTAACATGAGGATTATATTAACCACTTAAGAGTAGAACCTAACTGGTAAGCAATAGTCTAACTTGGATAAGAGGGGCTGTTAAGATTTCGGTCTAAATGCTACCACCCTACACATTAATTAAAGATCATCAATTCAGCTCATTAGCAAACTATTAGGATTAGTTGTGCAACATTTAGCATAGGACTAGAATTTAAGTTGCATCATATAGTTAAGGGTTTACATCAAAAATAAAAATGGTACTCATTCATTGTATACAGCAACCTATTTCATTGTATATAAATTTGAGACCAAAGGCCTATCAAGGAGGAGATAGAGCTTATAGATTAGATACATTGATGTATATGATAGATAGTATGCAAAATCAATTACTTTAGATGATAGCTTCTAGGCAAGATGCTTCATATCCTTAGTACCATAATGACTACTCCTATTCTAAACCTCAACATCCCACTTGTTAATGGCCATCAAGCCCCACATATAATGGATATTTTTAGGAGTTGGTGGATGCAACCACTGAATTCACATTCCCTAGCAATAACTACTATCCTGAGAAAGACTATGAAAAAGGATGGGCTAGGTATCATGAACAATCATGTTCTTAGAAATATCAAACATACCAAGAAGAACCAACATGGTACCCCCCAAACAACCGTACCATGATTATCAAGAATATCAGGGTCAATCATTGTGGGTTCAATCTGCTCTTCCATTTTCAGTACCCCAATGCCATAGCAATATCAACCATGTGAGTCATTTTCTTTACAACATGAGGAACCATCATTAGAAGAGAATATGAAATTTTTTTGTGAAAGAATAGATCAAGACATTGCTTTCATCAAAAAAGGGAATGAGAAAATGAAATAAGAGAGTGAGGAATGGGAAGATAAAATGAAACCAACAAAGGAATATACTGAAAGAAACATTGCTGAATTTTTAAAAAGGACTAAGGAAGTTAAACCATTTTGAAATAATTAAGAGCCATTTATTACTAATAATAGGATGGGACTATATTATGATCATGCTAAACTATAGAGTTTTCAACCATCTGTGCTTATTGATAACAATAATAGGATGAAATATCTTATGAACCTTTTGAGGCCCAGAATTTTCACCATCCTTACCCATTGTTACTGATAATAGGATGGAAATTTCATATGATCATTTTGAGTCACAAAGTCCACCACCATCCATAGAAACCTCTGAATCATATCTACTCAAGCCATGGCATGTTCCTTTTTATGATTATGATAAAGAGACATACTTCCAAAAGGAGAAAGAATTCTTAGCAACATAGAACCTAGATATTATAAAATATTTTCCTACTTATTTTTATGAATTTGATGATGACACATCTATGGAGGAGGTGAAAGAATTGTTGGAGACACATCTATGAATTTTATGAACACTTCTCAATGGCAATCCAGAGTAGAACCCCCTACAGAACCCAAAACCCCAATTATGCCTTGCACTATAGAAGACTTACGCGATTAGGACCTACAAACCTTATTTAAACAAACATCAGATAGAAATCTAGGTCTGTCTAAAACCTTACATGTGCTAACAAAATAAAAAAAAATGAAGATTCAATTGATGTACTGTAATGACTCCAATTTTGTAACATTAAAATCCCAAGTTAGCAATGAAAAGTTCACTTTTTTGAAATAAGGGTATTTTGGTCATTTCACTATTCACCTTGACTGAACCCAGAAATTTGGTTATGAAAATGGTACCATTAGGTGCGTCTCGGAAAAAGAAATCCAACAAGACCAAAATCACCTAAAACGGAGTTAAAATGAGCAAGTTATGGCCCTTTGAAGTTCAGGGGCAAAAATATAATTTTCACCAAAAAAACGGATTTAGCCTGCAAAACACAGGGGCCCGTTTTGATACGGGCACCCTTCATCTTCAACCTCCTAGAGGGTTTTAGAACGGTGGTGATTGGAGGAGAAATCACCCCCATTCTGGAGGTTTCTCCACCGCCATTCAAGGGCGGTGAGAGCCCCCTCCAGAACCCTCTTATAGCTCTATAAATAGAGCTCTTGGGCACCTCTAATGGCAGCCCAAAAGTTTGAGAAAAACCTATTTTGGAGAAGCAACCAAGAGGAGAAACGAGGAGAAAAATCCAGTAATGAGCCAGGTATGCCCAAGATCCCTCAAAACCCGTCTTGACAGTAGTCCTAAGCTCAGTTTCCCTAAGTTTTTGCATGAAAAATCATGCAAAAATGGGCCCTAGAGAGTCACCAAGGACCCAGGGACGATCCCTGGGCCGCACTGGTTCGACAGGGTGGAACTAAGGCATCCCGATGATTCCCCGGTCCCCCAACGAACAAGACGTTCTAGACGGAACGAAATGCGTCGACCGCGTTTGAGAGAACCAAACAGGCGCATCTGTGGACGCGCCCGCAAAAGGAAAAGACGGGTGGGAAATCCAACGCGCCTACTGGGGCGCATACTGCTGACACGCAGCGTGCTAGCATTCTGCATTTTCACTCTTAAAGGCCTTATGTACATGTGATACTAAAAAGCTTATAACTTGAGATCTAGAGCTCCAATTGAGGCGCCATAAAAAGCATTGTGTCCGTGTCGACGACAGAGACACACCCAAACTATAAAATCCCTAATCAAGGCCCAATCAAAGGTGGGCAGGACCCTTAGAATAGGATGGTGGCGCGTGGCCGCTAGACCTTTGGAAAACTGATGATACCAAGGCCCAATTAGGACCTTAGGACACCCATAGGCATGGGGATGAACCCTTAATGCCTAAGTAATAAGACCAACCACTCTAAAACCTATAAGAGATAGGCCAAACTAACCTTGATTCCCCAAACCATGTTCAGGAGCACACGAGGCCAAAGGGGTTAGCGTGACCTAGCCAGGTAGGTGCTCTATTACTACTAGACTTTTTAAAAGAGCCATGATTGTTTTAAGAATACATGTTTTAAGTATATGACTTGTTTAGCATGACTTAATTCAGCATATGATAAATGCTTTATGCATAGATATGTTTTGTAAATAATTGCATATACATTATGCATATATATGTTTTGCAAACAATTGCATACATTGCATGATTTATGAGCATTAAGTTCTTACAAAAATTGCATGTCCTTGAGGGTTACCAAAAGACGCTGGAGTGCCGAGGGCCAGGCAGTTGTGAGGGACCCGAAGAGGACAGGTTTTGAAAAAAGAGAGGTTTTTGCTTGTTTGATCTGATTATGATTTGGGTTGATAAGCTCGTGGGTGCTATGCCGAGAGGTTTGGGTTGGCCTCCAGCCTCTACCACTATTAGGTGGATGGGTACCACGCCCAAAAAGGGCAACGTCCCTACGTCGACTGCATGTGGTACAGGGGGCTACCACTGGTGTCACGGCATTGGGTCGACGTGTCATAGGCCCCGTTGAGGCTATGACCGGGTGTCCTCAGGTACCTGAGGACCACACGGTGGCGAGGTCGTGGGCATAGTTGGACCCTATGGTTTCATGGACTTATTTGCATTGCATATGGCATGATATGAGGTTGGTCGACCATACCATACTAGATATCCATGAGTTGGATTCAATGCAGCATCTTATGCATATCATAATGTTATGATATATATATATACATATATATGATACTTTCGATTTGGATTATGTGATCCTTTAAGTCGTCAGTATTTCGGTTTGACAATGGTTTTTAATTCCAATCTTGAACATGAGTGTTCAACCATGCACATGTCTTGAAAGAGCATATGATTTTAAACATCTCATGCATTATAAAACTAGTAGTGATGAACTCCTTCTGAGTATAGTATATACTCACCCAATCCTCAACATTTTTCAGACACAAAGTAAATACTTAAGGGCAAGGAACGCTTGTGATAGAAGACACCCAGACTAAGTGTAAGTAAGTAAACCCCTACCTCATCTTTCAATGTTGCTTGATTATAGTTACTCTCTATAGCTAAGGCTGTGACTAAGACTTTCTTGGGAATAACGTTGATTTAAAACTTTGCCATGGCTAGACAATTTGAAAATGTGTTTTGACACTCGGGGTTTTATACAAAAGCTTGTTTTCCAAAACGAAAAAGATTTTCATGCATTTCATATTTATAAAACAAGAGATCTCGCCTTTTTATCAAATTTGCATCATATAAAAACCCAGGTCATCACATGTACTTGCCCTACACTAACCAACTCTAGGGTACAAATTACAAGATATTCAAGCTTTAAGCCTCACTATGTCCCTACCTCTAGTAAAATAAGAACTAACTTTTAGGGAAGTGCAGAGTTAGCTTATACCCCAATTTCAAGAAAATATGAGGGAGTAGACAAAAGATGAACATGAGTATAATGGTCAATGTTGTCCCTAAATTTGGTCAAGAATGGGACAATTCACTCGAATTGGTCCTAAGACATTTAAATTCATGGTAGTTCACACAGTCATTGTATTACTGCCAACTCAATTTTTGAGGTAGAGGAATTATATTGACTACCGTGAAATATTGTAAATGGGGGATCATCAATATGGTCCGACAAAATTCATAATCGTGGTGGTCTACTTTGTCATATTGTTACCACCACCAAAAATTTCAAGGTGGAGGAATATATAGACTACCACAAGATGCTGAAGTGGCATGCGAAATCTTGCCCATTACATTGTTAAAGTTAGGTTAGAAAAATTAGGTTAAACTACTAAGGTCTAGAATAGGATCCATTAGGCTATGTCTAGCCAAAGATGTTAAACTTAGCACTCACTATGAGGCAACTTGGGGTCTTTTTAGAAAGTGTAAGTGTTCTACATTACCCATTCATCATATAGGTGTCCTATATTTCAAAACATTTGAGGCCAATGTTTAGTTCAGGTTGGGTGGTATATATATGCATGAGATTTTTAAGCTTTTCTTGCATTTTTAAATTAAAAAAAAAAAATTATGATAAGTTTCATTATAAAGATGAGAATTTAAAATTTCTGAATATTCAGTTACCAATTGAACTTTAGCTTATTAATAGAGTTGCATACAATTAGTTCACTATTTTATTCCTTTCCTACAATACCTCATGAAAAATTAAACTCAACGTATCAATTGCACAAAAATAGCTAAATATAGTTTAAGTTAAAGAGAAAATATAACTTAGAGATCCTAAAGAATATCTATGGAGACTAATAACCCAGGTGAGTTTTGAGGCATTTGGTGTAGCTTTAAAATTACTTTCAAGTCACCAATTAAAGTAATATTTCATGCAAGTGAGGTTGATCCCACGAGAAATCTCACACATTTGTAATGAATTAGATTTTATTCAAATTGATTAACTTTAGCCAAAGAAAGTGAGTTGGATTGAATTATGACATTAAAAGTAAACAAGAATGTAAAATGCAAAAAATTATAAACTAGAACTAAGAGAAACTTGGCTAGATTAAAAACAAGCAATTAGAATGGAAACTTACCTAACTAACATGCATTTAAATGAGGAAACAACAGTTAGCTAAGCAAGAAGTATAGTACGTAACTAACTTAAGACAATTACTACAAATAAAACTTTCCTAATCTAGAATTAAAAGTAAAATAAACTTAAACCAAGCATATGGAATTGGAAACTTAACTAATTAACAAGTAATAAAATAAAAAAACTATAAATAATTAGAAAAATTCAAACTAAGAAATTAAATTTAGGGGAATTGCCTAAAAAGAAAAGTTTCCTAACTTAAAACTTTCCTAAACTAAAAGTTACTAAAAATAGAACTTTAAAAAGTAAAAGGAAACTTTCTAAACTAAAAGAGCATGCAAACAACTAATTTTACTATTGTTAAACAAGATCTAATAATGAAATTAACCAAAGATAAAACATTAATGGGACTTAGTACCATGTGCAAAGTTCTAGGACTATGCGCATGGTTTTGCACATGGTTCTATGGCCTCAAAGATGACTAGATTTGGTGGTTTTTGCTAGATAACATGCAAAATAATTATGTGATCTAATAAACAATATGGAAATCTAAATGGGTACTTAAGGACTCAAACAAAGGAGGTGTTTTAGTGGCTGGAAATGGAGCACAATGTTAAGGAGAAAACAATTTTCAGATTTCGGTACTTTAACCAAAACATACATAAATAAGAAACCAAAACCATAACTTTTATATAACAACCCAACACATATCTCAAGTACTTTGATGAAATAAACATTCCATAACAAGAATTCCCACAAAACCTTATTGAATCATCTCCAAATTACACATGCATAATATATGTTTTATTGCTGGAAATTGTGTCTAATTCTTAAGCATGAAATCCTATCTAAACAACACCAACAATGCAATCTAATGTCCTTGAACTAAAGTATAATGACGTGCAAAGAAATCCTTGAAAGTAATTTCAGAGAAAAGAAAGCTAGGTTGGTGAACTAAATAAGGAAAAACTACTCAAAACTAAGGAAAAACAAGATAGAAAATGTGGAATTCAAGGACTTAAGTGAGCTATTTTCTTGATGTCACTACTAGAAAACAAGTAACTTGAATCTTGATTGAATAATGAATAAAAACTATAGAATTATGCAAGAAAGGAAAGGCTTGAGTGTTAGAAATATAGAGTGGGCTTTAAGGAACAAAATAATGAAAGCCAAAAGCAATGAAAATAAAGTAAAACAACTAAGTTACTAACGTGAATTAAAGAGCAAATAAACAATAGAATAACAAGAAAACTAAAGGAAGAAAAACATTAAAGAAGTTCTAAAGTCCAGGAACAACTAAGCACCAAAGGAGAGCATGATTTCAAGGTGTCTCACCCACCTTTAATAAACAAAATGAAAATCTAAATGGGTATCTAAGGATTTAGGAAAATAAGATGGTTTGTCTAATTAAAGTACAAAGTTAAAGAAAACTAGTTTTTAGATTTTCATACTCAAGAACAATCAATAAATAAAGATTTTGAAAGCTATTGAAACCATAACTATTATGCAAGAAAATAATCCAAATCTCAAGTACTTTGATGAAATAAAGATTCCACAACAAGAATCTTCAAAGAACTTCATTAAATTAATGCTAAATTACACCTAAAACTAGACTCACAATACATGATCGGTTGTTGGAAATTACGTCCAATTTCTATGCAAAAAATCCCATCTAAACAAAACCAATAATGCAATATAATTCTCACAAACTAAAGTATGATGACATGCAAACAAATATGTGACGACCTGGTTTTTGTAACACATTTTGTAATACATTTTTCAAAGGCAGGGCGCCCTTGGTAGTAAAAATATTTTGCAAAACAAAGTAGCAGAAATTCTTTTCTTTAGAACTTGTTTTATAAAACCCAAGTCATCACTTCCTACATAACATAAGTAGAATTTTGTATAAGATAAAATTCCATTGAAGGAATGTACTTTTATTAAATTCCAAAATCCATCCAGTGGTTCATAGTACAGCCCGGGTATCAAAACAATACTTGTCCAAATTACATAATCCAAATTTCAAACCTCACCATACATTAAAAACTCTCAATACAATATAATGCTCTCAAATAAAATACATTTCTTCAAGGGATTTACCCTGATTGATTATTCTTCCAAGTCTTCTTAAGTCTTGAGCTCCTAATTCTCCTTTTCTATATCCGAGATATTATAAACATTCAAACATTCACAATATCTCGGTAAGCTATGCTTGGTAGGGGATTCAAGAAGCATAATAATTTGACAGTATAATCCTAATACTTCAGAATCCCATTATTCATACTCATGGATCAATCTCTTTACTTTGTCATATATGTACATCCTTACACATACATACTATATATGTCGTATAAATATATATGCGGTCAAAATTGTAAAAAATAGTTAATATCTCAAACATCAATAGTCACACTCAGACACACTGAGTTGATCAATCATCCAGGCTCTATTGGAAAATACTTCCTCATTTAAGCAGTATCACCACACTCAGCCATACTGAGTTGGTAAAACATCCAGACTCTGCTAGGAAAATACTACCTTATTTAGGCAGTGTCAACATCTCATTATGCTATGCGTCATAATGCAAAATACCCAAAGGACTACTATGCTGCAGTTTGATCCAAACTAGTGCACTTGGATAATTGCTTTCATACTCCATAGATACCAAATGTGAAAAATAATTTATGATATGTCTATATGGGGAGACAGACCATCACAGTGGTGGCCTTCCCATAATTGCCTCTCTTTGGGCACTGTATCATCATATATATCATATTTTGGAGAGCGGGTGGCCAAACCCTTGTAAACCTCCTAGCATAGCATCTTCAGGTTTATGCCTGTTTAAAATAAAAACCACAAGCCTCCTTGCTTGTATATAAAGTATTCTTTTACTTATCAGATGTCTTGTCTGTTTATCATCCTCGTATTTTAGTATTCTTATACCGAGGATAGGATTTCACTTTAAACTTAGGGATCATCATTTACAATGAATGATACCCATGTTCATATAAGTTAAGGGATCACCATTCTATATGAATGATTCCCATGCATTGATTTTATACTTATTAAACCATTTGTCTATTTATCTAGGGCTGGAATACCTTCTAGTTCCCTTTTCACTTGGGGTTTTCCTCAATTCTAACTTAACCATTTCATATATGTTTTAGTTGGATCATAAGGGTTTTCAATGGATTTAATACAAGTGTTTACATTATACTTGTCAACATTTCTAGACATAAGATCATGTATTCAACATGTATTTCTCATGTAGATGCATTCACAAGATCCTCCTAACTTCAAGTAGTAGTTCATCTCTTCAAATCTTCCATGATCCTGATTGATGTATGAAATCTGTAAATCCATACATACTGTCAATATTTATACAATCTAAATAATCCAATATTTTTTACCCTATCTATATTCTTTGTCTAATCTTGTCCTATGATATAAAGGATTGGATCTTGTACCCTATCATGATCTATCTTCCTCAGATAGTGTTTATCCTATTGATCAATAGATCTGACAGTTAGAATGATCTTCTAATCTTTCAGATCTAAGTATTTTCTATTCTAAGTGTTTGTATATTCCTTTATTTGATCTTGATCTTTCATAGATCCTTTGATCAACAATTTATACTTGTTGATAAATATCAAGGGCTTATATCTTCTATCATCTAGTTCTTCTTTGATCTAAGTTCAGTTGTTTGATCATCCTTAAGGAGGATGATCTTGGTTCTCTTCCTTGAATCATATTTGATCAAGGGTTTGGATTCTCTATCTAGATTTGTCTAAAACATACATACTTAGATACATAATAAAATATGACATTAGGATTCTTATTGTTCTTGATCATTCAAGATCCTATACATCTTGTTTGATCATCTTTGTCTTACTTATAATTTTTATTAGGATTAGATAATTTACTAACCTTTTATGCTCTTATTATTATTATTCAATCAGTTAATGTTTTACTAGTAGAAGATAGCTTATTCCATCCTAAGTCTAGATAACTTCTGTTATTTCCAACTAGCCAAGGCTTACTAGCTGAATGGTTGAACAAAAAGTGGTTACTTCAATCCTCATGTAAGGAGGCGTTTAGACCTCACAAACGTCAATAGAAGGTAAGTGAAGAGCGAGGCTCTATTAGAGAACTTCCTTAACCACCATGTTCTGCATTCACTAGAGTGACCTTAGCTCAACCTTCCATAAGGTTCCTATGAGCATTTTAACCCTAAGTACTCTTTCTAATTGATTTTAATTAAATCCATGAACATTTAAAATGCCATTCATAGGATTTATTATTCTCCTAGTTTGGGCCAAGAATTTGATAATATGTATATTGTCCTACTAATTATAGTCCTTATTATGATTATACTTTATGATGTATATGTATTTAGTGAAGCCCATCTATATGTCATCAATTACCTCTTTTAAGGTATTTTTCATAATTCTAAGATTAAAAGAAATTACACCAATAATTCTAAGAAATTTAAAGACAACCATGCTAAAATTAAAAGTATTGACCTGAATTTAAATTTGCTATTTAAAAGAAATTAACTAATAATATTACAACATCTTATTCTAGGAAATTAAAGATAATTATACTAAAATTGGAAAATAGACATGGATCATAATTAAATCAAATTTATTATAAAATACAATTAATTAAGCATGTGATCAAGCTATCCTTATGATCCAACCATCCGATTTGTCCATCTTTTAGATCTAGGGTTGATATTCCATTAAGAATGCAACCCTTGATCCTTTATGTTTCTGTTTGATCCAACATCATAATAACATGATCTTAACCTTAGATCATTCAATTTATATGTCCAATTATCATGATCATTCTCGATCCATCCGATCAAGGAGATCCATTGAGATTTTCCATGATCATTTTCTCATTTAAGGACCTACACCTTGATTTATTTCATATCAATCCAATCCAACCATCCCCATGTTGTTTTATCATCATTAGATCCTTAGTGGATTTAGATTTTCAATTCTAATCACCTTAGATCTACTTGATCAAGTGTGTAAGTAAGAGTATTTTTAAATAACAAAAAAAAATTATGCTTAATATTTGTTTTTATGGGTTCAATATGTTCCCCTCATCAAGATCTATTCATATCATCTTACATATTGAAAATGGGACTTAAATTGAGTGAGTAATTGCATATTTAAATTTTCAGCCGTTTCAATGGATGATTTTAGTTTGTACTATTTTTTATCTAATAAACCTATATAGAGGATTAGAAATACTAGTATGATCATCAATATTAGGGTTTTGACACCTTTTGGATCTATCCATCAGATTAGATGTTCAATTTGACATCATTTTGATCATGATCTATTACTGTTGGAACAGATTCTAGTAATTATCATATGTAAATACAATTAAAAACATAAATCTAACATTCCATTAGATTCTACACGCCATTAGAAGTTCATAGCAACTTTCTAATATAAAATCAGAGCTAATATGAGCTCTCAATTGAAGAAACAATCAATTAAAAAAATCAACAACCCAGATTTGATCTACCCATTAGAACTTGTTTTAGACGATCTAGAACATGGAAAGATGATTTGGAATGTAACTAGACAATCCCAAAATGTTGCTAAATGATCTGAGCGGGGTCAGGCTCAAATCAACTCTTGATCTGGGAGATTGTTTGAGATGGTCCGATCTAGACCGTTGGATCAACCCTTCTACAGATCTGCCAAATTTGAAACATCCAAGGGCTAATATTTCTTACCCTAGGGTTTTGGACCTTCTGGATAGGTTGGATGGCTCAGATTTTCGATCTAAGCCCTCCATCATCCAAAAATGATATCCTTACTTGAATTTTATAATTTTTAACATAAAACTAATTTAGAAAAATAAAAATAAAATAAAATATCATGAAATAAGTGTGGAAAGAGTTTTTACCTACCTGATAGGAGGAAAACGTAGGGTTTGCAGCCCAATTTAAAGAATTATCCTCTTGATGATAAGATGGCCCGATCACCACTTGTTTTGTAATTTTCTGTTGATTGCATTGTTGGATCTTGAAATTGATTTGAGAGTTTTGTAGATAAGCTAGTATAGGATAATATGAATGGTGAGATTTGGGAGATTTGATTCTAATAGAGTGCCTAATTGAATTTAGGCTTCTTGTTCCAATCTCGAGAGACGAGAGAGAAAGTGAAAGAAGAGAGAGTTTTGGGAATGAATCTAGATCTAGTTTTTCAGGAGAAGCAATATATTTTCATGGGAAATTTAATAAACATTTTTGGAGGATTTTTGGGGTGTATTTATAGATGTTTTTGAATTTTTCCTAATTACTTGTAATAATTATGTTTCAATTCTTTTGAATATTAAATTAACATTGCATCCTCCACTACCACCTCCTTCTCCACTAGCATCTGGTAGTGGTTTAACCACTCATTACATGTTTTCTAGCCGTTGGATTCATTTGTGGGCCCCACAAGGGTGTGAAAGGACCATTTTGCCCTTTTGTGGAAAAAAATCTATTTTATTCTCCTGAACTTAGAATTGAGCATACTTAGTAGCATTGGAATCGTATTTTTGAGTACATTCTAAATATTGAAGTCTTAGATCCTAGTTATGGGTATAATTACCATTTTACCCTTTATTCATAAAAATAGAGAAAATTAGGGATTTTTCATTTTAATTCAGAATTGAACGTACTTAGTGTCATTTAGATCGATTTTTTGAGTACATTCATAATTTGTAAGTTTTAAATCATATTTTAATCTATAATAAAAGTGAATTTCCACTAACTTAATATTCCAGCTCAGAATTTTTGAAAATTCAAACTAAATTGATTTTCTCAATTAATTTACACAAATTGAGGTTATTACAAAATCAATCTTGCAAATTATAGAGAAGATATAACTTGAATATTGAGGGAATATCAAATAAAAACAAGTGAAACTGAGGTAAAGAAGAGAGGGAAAGCTAGATGGAATGAAGGGTGCAAAAATAGAAAGCAAAATAATGGAAACTAACACAATAAAAACTAAACCAAAAGAAATCTCAAAGTCCCACAGCAAATAACATCAAAGGAGAGCTTGATTTCAAGGTGTCTCACCTACCTCTACTTGCAAAATTCGTATGGACCATGAGAGTATGTATAGATAAGTGGGTTCCTAACTTAGGAAAGGGTGAATCCATAAGAAAAGTGGCTCAAGTTTAGGGTATTGAATAAGGAAGATTTGGAGGATGGAATTTAGGTAGGAATGGTGTCATAAAGATGACATAAGAGATAGAAAATCATGATCGGCTAGCTGGTTTCCTAATTAGGAAGGGGGAAGGCATCATTTTCCATGGTGGGAAAGTGGGTCTCCACCCTCCTAATTAGGTGATAGTTGGCTGGTGGGAAGAGTTAAGGAAATGGGAAGGAATAAGATAGGAAAGGTGGGAAAGATCAAGGTTTTAAAGAGTAATGATTTAAAGTAGATCTAGGGCTTCCTATTTGGAAAACCATTTGATCATCAATTAGGAAAGGAGGGGCATCTTTTTTTTAAGGAGCTGCCTCCCACCTTTAACTTGTAACCGTAGGTCAATTGAATGGAAAAATAGTGGGAGATGGAGTTGGAAAGTAGGTTTTCTCTCTTGATCGATCCACCAATGTATAATTGCCTTACCTTTTACATAATTCTCTCAAACCTTCTAATTATACCTTGAAAATCCAAATTTAGAAAGTTGATCATTGATTGAATTCTCCTCCAATTGTATGACTCCATGTGGCATTTGGCTTAATTAGCTTATGTGGCTCACTTTAAGGGCTTATTTGACTTGGCTTCATGTGTCACACCTGTGGCTTTAATGGCTTAAATGGTTTGGCTTGAATTCCTTAGCATGTCACCTTCTATCATGGCTTATATGGCTAAGGTGGCTTGCATGGCTCCCATGCTAAGGTAGTGGAAATGTATGGCTTACTTCATGGGCCCATTTTAATCACCTTTAGCTCTTTCAATTGCTTTCATTGATCAATCATCTTGCCTTGATATGATCTTGGATATTGATCTACTTCAAAATGTTGAAATTTAGCCCTTAACTTAATCTTTTGATCTTGATCTTCAATTCTCATCTCAATCAATCTTAGCCTTTGGATCATCTCTCCAAGACATTTGCTTTCTTCAAATTTCTTTTGGTGGCTCCACCCCCACACCCGTCTTGAGCTAATCATGTAGCTTGACTTGCAAAAACCTCTAGGAAACTCAATATTGGGCATTGGGCATTCATTCCACTTCCTACAAAAATAGTAAAAACCGTAATTAAATCTTATAAAAAAATGATTTTCACATACTTACTCTAGATTAGCCTTTGAATCTACAAAATATCACACTTCTAGATTCTTTGGTTAGAAATGTATGTTTTGTGAATTTTGGCAAAAACCCTTAAAATAACACTGTAGATTATAACACATGGGCTACTAATTGGGTACTTTTTATACAAAATTGAACATGTGTCACAACCCCCCCAACCAGTATTTTGCTAGTCTTAAGAAAAATATGTAAAAGATCATGAAAATAAAAATGGTCATGTTTAGCACATGCAACAAGCCCTTAAACTTCTAGGTTGTCCTAGTGGACGAGTTGTGCGTCGTGAGGGTTTGTAGTTAATATACTCACAAAATTCAGTAAGGCTAAATCCCTTAATTTTTCTCAAAAAATTCTCATCCATTAGTACTCTACTAACTTTAACAACTTAATGAAAATGAAGGAGAAATTCTATGAATTATCCACTTACCAAAGTCATTTTATTCCAATTTTATCTCAAAGTGAAGTGTGTGTATAGCTACATAAGTTAGGACTTTTAAATAGATATGCTTATTGCTCCTTTGAAAAGATGTCTTGACCTCAAATTCTCATTAGTATACTCTCAGAAATAAAACTCTCAAAGTAAGGGGTCAAACAAATTTTACTCATGATGTGACCAACTCCAAAGATACTAATGGCTCACATAATAATTTTTTTAATAACAATCAAGATAAAAGAAAATGATCCCTTAGAATGGATACCATAAGTTAGGACTTTAAAATAGATACACTTATTCCTTTTTCTCAACTTTCTTCGTAACTTTTTCTTTTCTTTTTTTGATAATACTCTTTTTCTTTCTTTTCTTTGTATTTTTGAGAAGGGATACTTTTCTTTGTTCTTCTTTGAAGAAAGGCCTTTTCTTTCCATGTAAACACTTAGATATTTTTCACTTCTTTGACTTTTGTCCCTTTTCTAATTTTTCTATCATCCTTACTCATTTTTGAAAGGTAGGTAATGGGTATTCTTACTAGGTTTTTATGGGTCAAGGTAAATTGAGCTTAAGAAAGAAAAGGCTCACCAAGAGGCTCAAAGGGTTTAACTAGTGGTACATGGTAGACTAGTTAGGCTTTACATCTTTGGGCTAAAAGAAGGATAGCCTATATTGTTTCTTAAAACCTATCAAAGTCAATAAATAGTAAATAAAGAAAATTAATACTTATATTTGGTTCATGGTAATTGACCAGAACAAAGATACTATGATCTTTCAAAATAATGTTCACTGAAGCAAATATGGAATTATATATAACCCTTTGAAAGATGATGAACTCTAATATGCACTTGGGTATATATGTCTCCAATGATATTCCACAGGGTCTCTAAGTCATAACCATGTATTAATCTAAAGTTATGTACTACGTGTAAATGTGTTCTAAGATTTAACTTTCATAAAATACTTCAAGACATGAATAAAATCCAGAATTAACCATATGCATTTCTAGTATGAAGTTAAAGTAGTGGAAATACTAAACTTCAAACAATCCAACTCTCATCACAGTAAAGGAACTTTGACCTCAAAGACTTTAAAAAATTCAAAAATAAAAATTTAAAGAAAAACCCAAAGATCACATGCAACTCTATAGCCACCAACCTAAATTAAGCATTGCCCCCAATGTCTTGAAATGTAGGACCTTTATATGATAAATGAGCGATGTAAAACAATGAGACTCTAAAATCCTAGGTTGCCTTCTAGTGAGTGCTAATTTTAATGTCTTCATCCAAACTAGAATAAGTAATCTACTCTAAACCCAACTAATTAACGAAATCCTAACTCTAATAATTGAGGAATTTCTCATTTCAAGTTAAAATTTCATGGTAATCAATATACATCCTCCACTTGACATTTTTGGTAGTGGTAACAATATGGCATAGTAGACCACCATAATGATGGATTTTGTTGGACCAATTTGAGATGAATGACCCCATTTTTTACCAAATTTAGGCATAATAGTGACCATTGCAACA
Organism: Warburgia ugandensis; assembly: GCA_035236585.1. NCBI lineage: Eukaryota > Viridiplantae > Streptophyta > Magnoliopsida > Canellales > Canellaceae > Warburgia > Warburgia ugandensis. Next base: position 27,244,125 of record CP141132.1, on the reverse strand, counting down.
AGCACATATTTTTCCTCACTATTTTTCTAAAATTTGGGATTAAGTTAGCTTTTTGTTTCCCTAAAAGGTTGTTCTTATTTTTCTAAGGACAGAGTAATGGGGCTTAAATCATTATTAACTTCCAATGTGTACCCTAGAGTTGGTTGATGTTTGTCCAGAACATCAATTGACTCTTCTTCTTCCTATTTAGGTGATCTTATATTGTTATCTGGTGTTTGATCAAATAAATTTTGTAGGTCCCAAATGGGGGCATCTTTGACATTGTAAGACTCATATTGAGCTCAGGAAGTGTGGGGGTTTCTACATAGTATTTCCATGGAGAAGTGTTCGTTACATGCTCAATATCTAAAATTTCATTCTCTTCATCAATGGATGTCTCAACGTAGTAATCAGAAAAAGGAGTAGGACATGACTTGAGTGGATGTGAGTTGGAGTATTCCAAGGATGGTTGGAAATCTTGTAGCTGAGAATGATAATATAGAAGTCCCATCCTTATAATTCTTTCAATGTTTCTATCAGTATTATCCATTGGATTCATTTTCTCTTCCTTTCATAAAATTCATCCATAAATTGATTGTGTTCTAATTGATTTTGCTCAAGAAATCATTGTGTCTCATTACTAAGTTTAATCTTTTCTAATGATTTTTAGACTCATATGGCTCATATTGTTGTTGCATTAAGCTATAGGGAAAGTTTTGTTCAAGTTGGAACCATGGTGGGTGTCCCTGCTATTCTTGATATTCATAATAAGGTTGATCAGGGTGGGACCATGATGGTTCTTCCTTATTGATAATCCTAAGACCATGGTTTTTCATGATGCCTAACCCATCCATTATAATCCTGGTAGTTTGTCTTAGGGTAATAGTTATTGCTAAGGTGTGTGACTATAGTGGGAGCATCCACGGGCTCCTGATAATATCCATTGTAATTGGAGTAGGATAGCCACAGAGGAGTGGGATATTAAAGTTCAGAATAGGTGTAAGAGTTGTTGTACTGAGGCTATGGATTTGTCAAGGTATTTTGCTTTAAAGCAACTAACCTATTCATTTGACTCATCATCCTATCCATCCTATTTTTGAATCTGTCAATTTTATGGGATAGATCAGGAATATACATTGGCGCTGTCTCATAACTATCCTCATAAGGTATTGGCTTAGGAGTGAAATAATAGGACAATGGTTATTTTCCTCCCTTGTTTGATAGGTCATGGTACTCAACTTCTTATATAATGAAACAAATTGTTGTATACAACAAATGAGGTTTTTATTTTTAATTGAAAACCCTAACTTATGATGCACTCCAAAATGCTAGTCCTTAATATAAATGATGTACAATCAATCAGTAATAGTTCACTCATGATCTGAATTATTGATCTTTGATGGTGTGTAGGGTGGTAACTTTTACACCTAAATCTAGACAGGTACTTTTATTTAGGCTTAACCATTGCTTACTAGTTAGGTTCTATTCTAAAGTGGTTAATACAATTTTCATGTAAGGAGGGGTTTAGACCTCAGCAACTGTCAATGAACACAATACTCATAAGTCACTGGAGTGACAATAGATGTCCTTCAAAAAGGGTCCTACAAGCTCCAAAGCCTAAGTCTCTCACTCCTTGATTTTAAGTTTACATTCAAGGGTTGGGATCATGAATATATAAGGAATTTGATTGATTTCCTCAGTGGGACAAGAATCTAGTGATGAAATCTAGGCCTCATCTTATGATGGTTCCTATGAGGCCCTTACTAACAACATGCACATCCACCATGAATCAATAAGCACACAATGGAAGTAAAAGGAAAGGGAAGCTAATGCAACCTATATGATATCCAACCAATAGTCAGATAAGTGCAAGCTAATGCAACAACCCTAATTAAGATGCAACAAATAAGATGAATGCCCTCATCTATATGAATTATTCTACCAGCCAAATGCAAATTATACTAAATGCAACCCAAGTAGAAAATTAAATCCAACTGAGGGATACTTATAGTGGGGTTTTTTATGAAGATCAAGTATGGGCCTCCATGCCACATGCATTCCTTGTTTTAATACAACTCATTTAAAATTGAGATAAAGGAATTGCAAGTTACAATGGGGCATCACTACAAGTTCACTCAAAAGGACAAAACCTTAATCTAAGAAAGCAATCTAATTTGTTGAAGCTCCTCTTGCCAAGTTCCCCTCCCACAAAAATGAGAAATATATGCCAATTTTTGAAGAATTAGCAAGATATACAAATGCAACACAAAAATCCTAATCTAAAGTAACCCAAGACTATGACTAAAGATAATCAATTGAAATAAGAATCCAACCACAAATCCAATGTGATTCCTAGACAATGGAGCAAAAAACTTGGTGTTACTTTAAAATTACTTGCAAGCGCATGAATCAATAGTATTTTCCCACAATCAAAGTTGATCCCATAAGGAATCTAATAGATTTGCAACAAATTGGATTTTATTCAAATTGATTAACTTCAACCAAAGAAGTAGAGTTGTGATTAGACTAGGAAATTAAACAGCATGAAATGGAAGCATGCATAGAATTAGAAATTAAAATTTTAAAGGAAACTTATTGAAAACTTACCAAACTAACATGCATGAAACTTAGAAACTACAATAAGGAAACAACATGAATTATAGTAAAGAACTAACTTAAGATAAATACTAAAAATGCAAACTTTCCTAATCTAGAGTTAGAAATAAGGGAAACTTACTAAAACTTTAAGTAATTGGAATTGGAAACTTAACTGATTAATAGTAAACAAATAAGGAAACTATAGAGAATTAAAGTACACAAACCAAGAAATTAATCATAAGAAAACTACCTAAAAAAGAAATTTTCCTAATTTAGAACTTTCCTATACTAAAACATACTAAAAATAGAAATTGCTAGAACTCAAAAAGAAAACTTTATAAACCTAAAAAAACATAAAATTAAATAAATTAACTACTATAACATAAGATCTAACAACTAAATTAACCCAAATTCAAAGGCGAATGGAATTTACAACCATGCGCATGGTTTTTGGACTGTGTCCATGATTCTAAAGCCCTAAAGATGGTGAAAATTAATACACCTACACTGAGTTATTGTGAAAAATAAGTATCGAATCTAATAAAAAAAAATGAAAATCTAAATAGGTACCTAAGGACTTAGGAAAATAAGATGGTTTGTTAGCTAGAATTAAAGCACAAAGTTAAGGAAAAACTAGTTTTCAGATTTCAGTACTTAAGAATAGTCAATAAATCTAGAATTAGAAAGCTATTGAAACCATAATATTTTTGTAAGGAAACAACCCAGATCTCAAGTACTTTGATGGAATAAACATTTCATAACAAGAATCTTCAAAGAAATTTATTAAATCAATGCCAAATTACACCCAAAACTAGACACATAATACATGTTCTGTTGATGGAAATTGCATCCAATTTTTAAGCACTAAAATCTATCTAAACAATACCAAAAATGCATGTTAATGCTCAAAAACTAAATTCATATGATATGTGAAGAAAACATAGAAAGGAATTCAAAAGAAAAGAAATCTAAGTTGGTAAATAAGGCAAGGAAATTAACCTAAAGCTATAGTGAGAATAAGGCAAAAAACTTAAATTTCAAGAGGAAAAATCAAGGTTGCAAGTTATTTCTTCTCTTGGTTTCCACTACTAGAAAAGAACTAACTTGAATATTGTGGGAATAACAAAGAAAAACAAGTGGACTTGAGGTAAAGAAGAAAAGGGAAGCTAGATGGAAAGAAGGGTGCAAGACTAGAAAGTAAAATAATGAAAACTAAAGTAATAAAAACTAAACCAAAGCAAGCAAACTACTAATATGAATTGGATAGAAAATAACTAATACAATAATAAATAAATCCAAAAGAAGAAAAGAATTTAAGAAATCCCGAAGTCTAGTAGCAAATAGCACCAAAGGAGAGCTTGATTTTAAGGTGTCTCACTTACCTGTAATTGCAAATTTTGTGTGGACCATGGGAGTATATATGGATGAGTGGGTATCCAACTTAGAAAAGGGTGAATCCATGAGTTACGGTATTGAATGGGGAAGGTTTGGAGGAGAAAATTATGTAGGAATGATGTCATAAAGATGACAGAAGAGAGAAAGAGAGAATCATGATGGGTTGGCTAGTTTGCTAATTAGGAAGAGGGGGGGGGCATCCTTTTCCATGGAGGGGAAGTGGCTCTCCACCCCCTTAATTGGGTGGTAATTGGCTAGTGGGAAGAGTGAAGGAAATGGGAAGGAATAAGATGGGAAAGATCAAGGATTTAAAGAGTTATGATTTAAAATAGATCTGGGGTTTCTATTCAGGAAACCACTTGATCATCAATTAGGAAGGTGGAAGGGCATCTTTTTCCTAAAGAGGTGATTCGCTTCTTTAACTTGCAGCCTTAGGTCAATTTAATGGGAAAAGAGTGGGAGATGTAGTTGTAAAGTAAGGTTTCTCTCATAAATGGTTTGTCACCTTTTATCATGGCTTATATGGCTAAGGTGTCTTGAATAGCTCCCCTGCAAAGGTGGTTGAAATGCATGACTTGCTTCAGGGGCCCATTTTAGTCACCCTTAGCTCTTCCAATTACTTCCATTGATCCATCATCTTGCCACGATATGATCTTGGACCTTGATCTACTTGGAATTGTTGAAATTTAGGACTTGACTCGATCTTTTGATCTTGATCTTCAATTCTCATCTCAACAAAGCTCAGCCTTTGGATCTTCTCTCCAAGACCTACAAAAGGTGAAAAACCCTAATTAAATCTTAAAAATATGATCATTCATATACTTACTTTGGATTAGCCTCTAAACCTACAAAATATCAAACTTTTGAATCATTAGGTTAGAAATGCATGTGTTACAAAATTTTGGCTAAAAAGCCTAATTTAACATTATAAGTTATAACACATGGGAAACTAATTGGATACTTTTTATGCAAAATTGAAAGCCTATCACCATTCTTCCTTTTCTAAAGGTTATACATAAATTCAAAATTTTCTTCAGCAAATATTAGTCTTAGTTGGTCTCATTATTCTTCATCTTGGTCAACTATTGAGAAATCACAAAAGACTATACTATATATCTCCTAAGTTTATAATCATTTCAAGTCATATGAAACCTAAGAAATGATAGAGGCCATCCTTGTTAAAACCCAAATCTTTTAGCCTTCCCTATGTCATTTCCCACTAGTTAAACCCATTGAGCCTTTAAAATAAGCCTTTTCTTTCCTAGCCAAATAACCGTTACCTGTATTGAACCCCTATAATATATATCCATCACCTAATTGTTTTGAAAATATGTAGAGAATAGTGAAGAACATCTTTGGAAAAAGAATGAACAAAACAATTGTGAGGAAAAATGTAGAGAATAGTGAAGGCTATATATATGGTCCAGTGAAATGGAAAAAAACATAGCTAATTAAAAAGAAGAATATTTACTCTTGTGAAAGAAAATGGAAAAGTTGTTAATACACTAATCGAAGACCTTCACATATTTTCCTGACCACCTTTGTGTACCTTTATACCAATTTTTTTTGGATAACACTTACCTAAGCCTACGTTCCATACTAATGGAAGTCCTAACTTGATCTTAGGAGAAGTATGGCTTGGATATGGTTATGAATGAGTAAAGAATTTGGTAGAGTGTAACACTCTTAAAAATTGATATCCTTTCATGAGACCATTACCATTTTTTCTAAGTTATAGTTTTTTTATATGAAATGTGTGAGACTTTTGAACTTAGTGAACAACATTCTACTCACATATAAACTAGAGAATTGTACCCATTTCTAAGTGACTTCTTTCTATGTGATGAGTATATCCTATGAGTATTGAAGTCAAAGCATACATTTGGATGGTAATTTAGGTTACGTTTGACTTGTAAACTACTAATTATATATATATATATTTGCTATAGCACACACTTCCCTTCTGAAGTATTGAAATAATGGGATAACTTTAGCATATGGGTAGGATTTTGAACCTTTCTACTCATCTTTGTTAACAAACTAAAGTTAGGCATTTAGTATGAACTGAAAAGAAGATAAATTTTGCCAGATGAATAAAGGACTCATAAAAATTTTGAGAATTTTGTGGGTACATTCACTATAAACCCATAATGAAGCCAAGCTCGGTCACTATGAGTAACCTAGGGGTTTAAGAGTGCAGAAGGCTAAATGAAATTGTGAGTATTTATGAAAGTGGAAATTTGTATTAATTTTGTAAAATGAGTTTTTGCATGTTTTACTATGGACTAGCAAAATGCTAGTTGGAGGGTATGAGTAGTGTCAAAAATTGTATAAAAAGTACTGATAAGTGTTTAATTTTGCATAAAAACTACCTAAATAGTTACCCATGTGTTACAACTTCTAGGGATAAATTAGGGTTTTTGCCCAAAATTCGTAACACCCTAATGACTCAAAATTTTGATATTTTGTAGATCCAGAGGATAATTCAAGATAAATATGTGATTAATCATATTTTTTTAGGATTTAATTAGAGTTTTTTACTTTTTTTAGGAAAAGAAGTGGTGATCCGAAGGCTGATCAATAGGAATAAAAATAGAAGATGAAGATCAAAAGATTGACTCCAAGCCTAAAAGTCATCAATCCAATATGAAATCAAGGTCAAGATTAAGCAATGGATGTAATTAAAGGAGCCAAAGGTATCCAAAGTGGGCCCATGCATAAGCCATGCAAAGTCCCCCACCTTTGCATGTGTTTCACTTAAGCCACTTAAAGATATTCAAGTCACGAACAAGAAGACAAGCTAAGGAGCCAAGCCAAGGATATGAACCATCAAGCTAAGACAAAGTTAGTCATCTAAGCCACATGACATAAGCTAAATGAAAGGCCATGATTGGTGAAGAATTATCCTTGGGATTTATGGTGATATTTTGAAGAGAATAAAGGAAAAATTCACTAGGATAAGGTAGCATGTGGACCAATAGGAATAGACACTGCTATTCTTCATGGTTTTCCCACTTTTTCCTCACTTTCCACCTAACTCCAAAGATGCACCACGAATTTCACTTTCCATTCAAGATTCCTACCTTTCTAAGACTCTCCACCTTCCTTAACTCTAATGCAAACCACCCAACCAATCCCAAATTCTTAGGAAACCACTTAGCCAATCAAATTTTCCCATCTCGCCTCACTTTCCTAAATTCCCTACCTATCTCTTTCCCCCCACCTTCCCTTCTCTTTCTTATGTCATCACCACCCAACCACTTACCATAATTGAGGGTATTCAATGACTTTTGAAGGGGGAAGATTCCTACCTGTAAGAAAGAGGCGCCTCCCCACCTAATTGCACTCAAAAGTGCAGCCAACCTATCCCATCTTCCATCTCTTATAAAACCTTAGGTACCCACCCATCCTAGCCATCCAAATTACTTGTTTACATCCCCACCACACCTTATTCTTAGGTCACCCTAGAAATTATTGGAGAAAGGTTATAAAAGAACCAAAAAATAATAATAATTAAAGGAGGAATTTTTCACACTCAAGAAAAAAGATGCATCCTTCACTTTGCCCTAAACCTCATACTCCTTTTGGTGGCTGCTCCTCCTTCCAAGGTGGGTTGTTACTTCCTCAAGTGTCCACGCCAAGGGTTGGAATTGTAGTCTCTTTTGAAAGGTTGGTTGACTCCCTTTGATCTTTCTTCTCTTAGCTTTTGCCTTGTTTACCTTTGCTTCCATTCTTAGCTAGCAATTGATCTCTTTAGTTTCCTTGCTTGCTAGCCTTGAGTTTAGTTTCATAATCCATTGACTTAAGAGTTATAACTCTTTGGTTGTGACAACCAAAAGTGTTAGCTATTAGATCAAAGCCTTTTTCCTTGAATTCCTTCAACTCTTGTTGATCCTTGTTGGAATTTTCCCCATGATTCTTCATGCTAGTTGCAAAAAGAGAGATTAGTGTGAGTTAATTTGTAATGTTGATGTTGTAAAGCATGGTGCATATTGATCAAGATTAGCATGCTCCATCATTGATCTCTTCTTCTTAATTGAATAAAAATTGATTGTGAATGTTTATCTTGATTGATGAATGCTAGCAAGGTTGATTTTTTTACATGTTACTTCCATGGTTCCATGGTCAACATAAAATTGTTGTTTCAACTTTCCAACCAAGTCAACCAAAAGACATATGAAACAATGCATCCAATCTGAAAGTGGAATGCATGGTTTTGTAGGAATTAAGGTTTGAAGCTTGAATGATATTGTCAACTTCATTGTCCCTTCATAGTTCATTAGTTTCTTTGGTCATTCAATCAAGCATACAAAATAATTCTCAACTCATCTTGAAACCATACATACCAACCATGAATGATGTGCATGGTTTTGAATTATTTGGAGGATTGAAATCCAAGTTAGTTGCATTAATTCATGTTAGGAAAAGTAGTTACTAAGTGTTTGATTGTTGATCTTGATTAGGTTGTTAGCATGTGGTTGATTAGTTGTTAATGTTTCCTTATCTTAATTATTAAATTTCATGCTCAAAATGTTATATTTTAGAAAGTTGCTAAATTGCATTTTTAGGAAAATCATAAAGTTGGACAAAATTCATTTAAGAAAGTTTTCTTTTTAGAAAGCATGTTTAGGAAAGTTTTCAATTTTAGCATGTTTTTAGTTTTTGCATAATTTTCATTTTCATGTGTTAATTTCTATTCTTAGTTTAGGTTAAAGGATCTCTTAAATTTAACTGGGTTAGATAATTTAAAGTAGCGACCACTAATCACACAAATTTTCAATTCCTCACGAGATCAACCTCCTCATGTGAATTACTACAATCGATTCATGCGCTTAGAACAAAATTTGTGTAAGTGGACCATACTTTAAACTATTTTCCTCTAGTAAAAGTTTAGGGTGTATTAGTTTCGGGTTTTGCATTATTTGTACATTTATTTGCTATTTTCCTCATAGTGACCAATTTATTTGAATTTTGTGTGAGGAAAAGTGACAAAGGAGCAACAATGATCCTGTGGGCCATGGCTTCTTCTACATAGATTAGGTTTTCATTACTTTCCTAGATTAAGATTTGAGTGAAATTGTAGTGAGGCCCATTATACTTCAGTTTCAATTTTATTTGATTTTTAAAGGGTTCTTATAATATAGGGCAAGTGTAGGGTATGGTAGCCCACACTTGATCATCATCGGATCCCTCATTGTGAACAATTCTCTCCCAAATTTTAGTTTTTAGGATCAATTGGATTTAGTAAAAATTTTCATTTGTGATGGTAGTATAAATCATATAGATTATTATCATGCATTTATAACTATTGCATAATAATTAGGATTGTTGCGTTGGTTCAAACACCTATTCAACAAAGGTTAGCTTGAGCTCAGTTATAACCAAAGCATAGGCTACATGGTTATGGTGTCTCATCTCTTAAGGTGTTTAACCCTTTGCTACATAGCATATAATTAAGCATTCATTTGCTTTTTGTTCTGAATTGCATGTTTACAGTTTTATGGTGGAATGGAATTTAATGCTAATAAGAGCCCCACAAGAATCCTTGTAAGATAAGGACTGGATTTCATCACCAGCTCCTTGGCCTACCTAGGAATCAATCAACATCCTTGTATGTCATGATCCCAACCCTTGAATGTTAACTACAATCAATTAGAAAGAGACTTAGGCTATCGAGTTCATAAGACCCCTTGACAAGGATGTGATCTATTGTCACTCCAGTGGCTTCTAAGAACTATGTTTATAGTGGATGTCTTAAAATCAAAGTTATTTTCCCATGCCTTTCATTGGTGTTTGTTGAGGTCTAAATGCCTCTTAAATGAGGATTGTATTAACCACTTTTGACCAGAATCTAACTGGTTAGCTCTGGTTAAAAGGAGGATTTGACTAGATCTAGGTGTAAGAAGCTACCACCTATGCACTAAGAAAACATAATCAAGACACTGCATGATTAGTAATTACTAGGATTTGATTTCCCATCACTTAGAGTTATTGTTAGCATATAGTTAGGACATTTATATTAGAATAGTTTATGCAAGGACATTAACCCAAAGATTCAACCAACCTTAGGCATGAGGAAAGAACTTTGTCTTATCTCCATGGCCAAACTACCATGAGAAATTGTGCACAAAGCTATTAGAGATTTTTACACGCAACTTTGGCTCAACACACCATCTTATATAGCACTATCCTTGACAAATGTGGACCACTTCAAGTTAAAGCCGGGAGTCATACAATTACTCCCCACTTTTTATGGTCAAGACTGAAAAGACCCATACCTATATATTAAGATGTTCCTTGATATTATGCCACATTTAGGTTCTGAAACTTTTTGGATGATGCTATTAATCTTAAGTTATTCTTGTTCTCACTCTACGATAAAGGAAAGTCTTGGCTCAACTCCTTGAAGGTATGTTCCATTAATACATGGGACCAATTGTCTGGGATGTTTTTGAACAAATTCTTCCCCATTCACAAAATAAATGCCCTTTGTCACAAAATCATCAGTTTCCAACAAAGGTGTGATGAACAATATTACAAATGTTAGGGAAGGTGGAATGAACCACTACAGAAATGCCCTCTTCATGGATTTGAGAAATCACAGCATGTTCAATACTTCCATGAGGCATTGACTCCTTAGAATAGACAAATGGTAGATAGTGAGTGGAGCGGCCCTCATGTTAAAAGATGAGAGTAAGGCCTAGGAGTTCTTTCAGACATTGGTAGATAATTCCCAACAATGGGATTATTCTAACAGATGAGAGAGAAACAACCAACCTCCAAAGAAAGGGATGTCTATATGAGCTAGGAGTACATACAAATCTATCCCATAAGTTTGATTCTGTACTTGATAGAATGCATAAGTACAATGGGAGAGCAGACAGTCTTCAAACTATGTTTCAATCCTTAATGGCTACCACATTTATTAAACCTCCATAAGAGGTTTGTGCTCTCTATTCTAGCCTACCCCCCATATCACCATGCCTTGCCCATCAAATAGAGTCATTAACAACTATCTTGTTGAACAAGGAAATGCATTAAATGTATATCAATCCTAGAATAACCCATATTCTAAGACCTACAATCCTAGATGAGCTAGCCATCCTCTATTCCTTGTCGAAGAATAACTACTAGGGGGCCAGCAATGAGCCCCCCCTAAACAAAACTTTCCTAGAGCTATAGTTCCTCAGTACCCACCTGGCTTTCAACAACCTCAATACCTAAAGAAACCATCTTTCAAGGAAAAGATTCAGAACATGATTGAACAACAAAAGGAAGACACAAAAGAAGCTTTGAACCAAATGTAAAATGTTAATTCTCAAACCATAGCCAAACTAGAGATGTCGTTAGCCAATTGTCAGCTACTTTATAAGATAGAGGAAAGGGTCAATTGCCTAGTCAACCCATCTCTAACCCTAAAGGCCAATTTGAGATAGGATCAAGGTCTCAAAACCTTAACCTTCATGAGCATTCCAAATCCATAACCACCCCTAGGAGCAGCAACTACGTTGACAATAAAGTATGACAAGCTAAGGAACCTATAAAGGAGAAAGAGGTAACTATAACACACTTGAAAGAGAAGAGGGAGAAATTTTCTATGGAACCTATAGAGGAGGCGCCCTATGTCCCAAAAGTCCCCTTCCCTCAATTACTGAACAAGGCAAAGAAGGGAACAAACTTCAATGAGTTAATTAATGTATTTAAACATGTTCAAATTAATATTCCATTGCTCAACACAATCAAAGATGTCTCTATCTATTTCAAGTTTTTAAAAGAGCTCTGCACTAGAAAGAGAAAGCTAAATGTACAAAAAAGGGCTTTTCTCACTAAGTAAGAGAGAGCTTTAATACAACAAAAGACCCCATCGAAGTTTAGAGACCTAGGGTCTCCTACAATCTCTGGCATTATTGGAGACCACATCATAGATAGAACATAGCTTGATCTTGGGGCTAATGTTAACTTGTTTCCATACCCTATCTATGAGCAACTAAGGCTCGATGAGCTAAAACTAACCACTACTATGTTACATTTAGTATATCGATCAGTGAAAATACCCCATGGTTTGGTTGAAGATGTGTTGATATAGGTGGACTAGTTTTATTACTTGGTTGATTTTATTATAGTAGACACCCAGCCTATATCCAATCCTGACAGTTAGATTCTAATTATACATGGATGTCCATTCCTAGTGCCTCCAATGCTATTATTAACTGTACATATGGTGTACTGAAATTGTTGTTCGGTAACCTGAAAGTTAAGCTTAATATCTTTAATGCTGATCAACAACATTTAGACCACAATGATTCTTGTGAAGTGAATTTAATCGAGAATCTAATTTATGATATTCATCCACCATCTTCCATTTCTGACCTATTAAAGGCTTGTCTTATGCATTTTAATAGAGATTTTAATTTAAACAAGTCTATTGAGGAGGTAAACAACCTTTTAGAAGCTGCTCCAATCATAGATATCTCCAAATGGGGTCCTCATGTGGAGCCACTCCCTCCTTCAAAGTCTATTCTTATACCCTCTATAGAGCAACCACCTTCTCTGGCCCTAAACCCTTACCTAAAAATCTCAAGTATTCTTACCAAGGATGAGATGACACCTCACCCGTTATAATAGGATCAAAGTTAGATAATAATAGGAGGGTACGCTTTTAGATGTTCTTAAGGAAAATAAAATAGTTTTAGGATAGGTCATAGCAGACATAAAATCGATTAGTCCAGCCATGTGCTTGCATAGGATACATATGGAAGAAAATGCTAAACCTGCCTACGAAACTCAAAGACAACTGAATCCCCATATGAAGTTGTCATAAATGAAGTCCTTAAACTTCTAGATGTTGGTATCATATACGCTATCTCTGGCAGCACTTGGGTCAGCACTGTTTAGGATGTACCCAAGAAATCTAGGGTAACGATAGTCAAAAATGAGGAGAATGAGTTAGTACCCACCCGCATAACCACTAGGTGGAGTCTATATTGATTAGCAAAAACTGAATGAGGTCTCGAGGAATGACCACTTTCCTCTATCTTTTATTGTCCAAATGCTTGAGAGCTTGGCCAAGCATAGTTATTATTATTTTCTAGATGGTTATTGTGGTTACAACTAGATACTTACATCACCTAAGGATAAGAAGAAGACCACCTTCACCTGCCCATTTGGAACCTTCACTTATCAACATATGCCTTTTGAGCATCTTTTATAATATGGTAGAAAGGTTTTTAGAGGTGTTCATGGATGAATTCTTAGTATTTGGGCCATATTTTGATGAGTACCTGCACCATTTGAAGTTAGTTCTTCCAAGGTTTCAAGAGAAAAATCTAGTATTGAATTGGAAAAAGGGTCATTTTATGGTACAAAGTTGGAAAGTTATAGGCCACATTATATCATCCAATGGGATAGAAGTCGATAAGGCTAAAGTGTATTTAGTAGCCAACCTTCCTCCACCAAGGATGGTGTAAGAAATCTACTCCTTTTTATGGCATACTGGCTTCTACAGAAGATCCATCAAGGATTTCAGCAATATTGCCAAGCCCCTATGTAATTTACTTACAAAGGAGGCCACTTTCAACTTTGATGAAAACTATAAGAAAGAATTTGAATAGCTAAAGATCGTGTTGGCCTCTACTCCCATTATCTGATCACCTAATTTGGAAAGCACCATTCAAAATTGTGTGTGATGTGTCGAATTATGCCATTGGAGCTGTTTTGGGGTAGTGTATTAACAAACTTTCCCATGTGAAATATTACACTAGTAAAACATTAAATGACATGCAACTCAACTACTCAACCATAGAAAAAGAGTTGTTATTTGTAGTGTTACTTGGATCAGGTAGCTTTAAATTACCAACTTTTTAAAATGGAAGTGAAACCTATATTGATCTATTGGATAATACTGCTATAAGAATTTGACTTAGAAATTCAAGATAAGAAAGGTTCTAAAAATGTCATAACAGATCACTTATCTAAATTAGTGGTGGAGTACACTAGTGATAATGTGCCTATAACTGAATCCTTTTCAGATGCATAGTTGCTACACATTTCTTAGTTACCTTAGCACAGTAATATATTAAATTATATTGCTACAGGAAAAATGTCCAATCATTAGACAAAACACGATAGGAAAAGATTTTTGATCGAGGTTAGATACTTTACCTTGGACAATCAAGTGATAAGGAGATGTGTACCAAATAGTCCTTCTGTCATGCTCATGCATGTAGGGGCCATTTTAGCTCCAAAAAGATAGTAGTAAAAATTTTGTAGTGTTGTTTTTATTAGCCCATCATTTTTAAAGATTCACATGCTTGCTATACAACATATGTGAGGTGTCAATGGTTAGGAAGCCTAGGGAGGTGACACGTGATGCCCTTAAACCCAATCATTGTCATAGAATGGGGCATAGATTTCATGGGACCCTTCTCTAATTCATTTGGAAATTTCTACATCCTAGTGGGAGTGAACTACATGTCCAAGTAGGTGGAGTTCCTACAAAACTAATGACCACAAGGTAGTGGTAAGATTTTTAAAGAGTAATATTTTTGTAAGGTTTGTACTCTAAGAGCCATAATCTGTGATGAGGGGAAACACTTTTGCAATAAATTTTTTGAGAAGCTAGTGAAAAAGTATGGTGCTAGCCATAGGATAGCTAGAGTCAAACCAGTGGCCAAGTAGAGGTCTCGAATAGTGAGATTAAGATAGTCAATCCAAGTAGGAAAGAGTAGTCTATGTGACTTAACGATGCTTTGCGGGCCTATCGTACAACCTATAAAATCCCAATAAGCACGTCACCCTCCTGCTTGGTTTACAGAAAGGCATGCCACTTACCAGTACAGCTAGAACACAAGGCATATTGGGCTATCAAAAAGCTCAATTTTGAATTAGATCTACTAGGACCCACTGTAAACTCCAACTCAATGAGTTGGAGGAATTGAGAAAGGATGCATATGATTTTGAATGAATATACAAAGACCATATGAGGATTAATCATGATCGCCAAATCTTAAGAAAATCCTTCACCCTTGGGCAAAAGGTCTTACTGTATAATTCATGATTGCATCTCTTTCCAAGCAAACTCAGATCACGATGGATTGGACCATACACAGTAGGCACAGTATACTCGTATTGGGCCATCAAGATTGAGAAGGATGGTGAAATCCAAAAAGTAAATTGTCATATGTTAAAACCTTTCCTGAAAATGCCTAAACCTGATACTGTAGATATACTTTTAGAGGCACCTCATTATCATGACCCACCTTAGACTACTCTAAAAACCTTGTTGCTCATGGCCCTTGAACTCATTATTATGTTTGGCTAAGGACATAAAACTTAAAGCTCCCTGGGAGGTAACCCAGTTGTTTTTCAAAACCTAGTCTTCTACATCTTTCCATATTCATATAGGGTCCTATGTTTTCAAACATTGGGCACTATGTTTCATTCAGGTTGGAGGTGTAGATATACACAGAGATTTTGAATTTTGCTAATTTTTTTGAAAAAAATTAAAAAAGAAAAGAAAAAACATTTTTTAGGTAGAGTTCCCTTAATGTAATAAAAAGTGAATGTTCAGAACTTAGTAACTCTAATTTTTTCCCCTCTTAATGGAAATATATATGTCTAATTTTGGATATTATTGATGTGTTGAAGCAATTTATGAAGGTTAGTTCTTGAAAAATATTTACACACAGCACATAATCAAGACTAATAAAGAGTTATGACTTAGAGACATTGAGAGAAATTAGTAAAGACCTATAACCCAGTGAGAGACTATCTTCTTTCAAAGAGTTAAAAGCAATTCAACATTTTCTTTGGAGTATATAGTTAGTGTGATCCTATTATCCTTGTTTTGATTAATTATCAAGAATGAATCAGAGTAATAGCTTTCTTTTTAGAAAATTTATTGAATTTGATAAGCTTTATGAAATCTAGATAATGATATACGCCACCTTTATTTAGCCTAGAGACATAAAACCTACCCAATGCAGTATACCACTAGTTAACCCCTTGAACCTGTTATTAAGCCTTTTTTTCTTAAACCTACTTACATTAACCTCAAAAAACCAAGAAAAAATAAATATCCATTACCCATTTTCAAAATGAGTAGAGTTTGTAGCAAAGTTCAAAAGAGGACAAAAAGTTAACAAAGGGAAAACATCAGAAGTCTTTCTTTTAAAGAAACTAAAAGAAAAAGAAAAGTGAAAAGAAAGAGATATTAAAAGTGGAAGAGAAATTGAAAGACAAGAATACAAAGGAAATCCACTTTAGTATAGTCAAGGATCAATTGTCTAACAATCAAGACCTTTACTCAATTTTGAACCTTTGAAATCCTTATACCCTTCTTTTTTTGAACTTGTCCCAAACCTACATTTCATCCTATTTAAAGACATGTGGATCTTAGGTGGAACATAGCCTTAAAGAGAATACAAAAAGAAGGAATTAAGGTGACCTACCCCTACTATTCCTAGTAATGATGTCCACTCTATGAGACCACTTTCCTTTGTCTCTTTAGCACTTAAAAATTTATGTGAACCATTAGCTTGTTAGATCCGATCACATAATGAGAGAAATACGTTCAAAAACATATATGAGAGCTTCACTTTTGAGAGCATACCTATGAGTATTTAAGGTCAAAACATATTTTCAATGGAAATGAAACATATCTAATTCAAAGTCATGACTTATATGGCTGTTCAAAGTCACGACTAATAGAGTGCTAATGAATGAGGATTCTATAATATAAAATAGGGGATCCAACCTTAAGGAATTTTGTGGGTATATTCACTACAAACCCTAACAAGGCCAAACTTGTCCATTAGGAATTCAAAGTCTTGTTGCATATGCTAAATGCAATCTTGAGTACCTAAGAAAATGGCATCGTGTATTTGTTTTTGAAAAAAATGATTTTTTGCATGTTTTATTTAGGACTAGAAAAATGCAAGTTGGAGGTGATAAGTGTTTAATTTTTCATTAAAACCACCCAACTAGTTACCCATGTGTTACAACTTATAGGGGTAAATTAGAGTTTTTGATCAAAATTCGTAACAGATGCATTTTTTACCTAATGAGTAAAAAATTTGATATTTTGTAGGTACAAAGGATAATTCAAGATAAATATGTTATTAATTATATTTTTCTATGATTTAATTAGAGTTTTTTACTTTTTGTAGGAACTGAAATGGTGATCCAATGGCCAAGATTGATCAGGATAAAAATAGAAGATCAAAAGATAGAGTCCAAGCCAAAAAGTCATCAATCCAATGAAATCAAGGTCAAGATCAAGCAATGGATGCAATTAAAGGAGCCGAAGGTACCCAAAGTTGGCCCATGCATAAGCCATGCAAATTTCACCACCTTTGCATGGGTTTCACTTAAACCACTTAGTGATATTCAAGCCATTAACAAGAAGACAAGCTAAGGAGCCAAGCCAACCACCATAGCTAAGAATACGAGCCATCAAGCAAGACCAAAGTTAGCCATCTAAGCCATATGAGCTAAGCTAAATGAAAGGCCATGATTGGTGGAGAATTTTAAGAATTATCCTTGGGATTTATGGGGGTATTTTGAAGAGAATTAAGGAAAAATTCACTAGGATAAGGAGGCATGTGGACTAGTAGGAAGAGACCCTTCTATTCTTCATGTTTTTCCCACTCTTTCCTCACTTTCCACTTCACTCTTAAGATACACCACGAATTTCACTTTCTATTCAAGAGTCCTACCTTTCTAAGACTCCTCCACTTTCTTAAACTCCTATGCAAACCACTCAACTAATCCCAAATTCTTAGAAAATCACTTAGTCAATCAAATTTCCCCATCTCACCTCACTTTCTTAAATTTCTTACCCATTTCTTTCCTCCCACCTTCTTTCCTCTTTCTTACCTCATCACCAACCAACCACTAACTATATTTGATGGGATTCAATTGCTTTTGAAGGGAGGAGACACATACCCCTAAAAAAGAGGCGCCTCCCCACCTAATTGCACTCGAAAGGGCTGCCAACCTATCCCATCTTCCATCTCTTATAAAACCCTAGGTACCCACCCATCCTAGCCATCCAAATTACTTATTTTCATCCCCACCGCACCTTATTCTTAGGTCACCCTGGAAAATATAGTAGAAAATTTATAAAAGAACTACAAAAAAAAAAAAAAGAAATCAAAGGAGGACTTTTTCACTCTTAAGAAAAAGATGCATCCTTCACTTTGAAAGAAATGTCATCCTCCTACTCCCTCTTCTTCTCTCTTTTGACTTGAACCTCATACTCCTTTTTGGTGGTTACTACTCCTTCCATGTTGGGCTATTACTTCCTCAAATGTCCACACCTAGGGTTGGAATTGTAGTCTCTTATGAAAGGTTGGTTGACTCCATTTGATCTTTCTTCTAGTAGCTTGTCCATTATTGCATTGTTTACCTTTGATTCGATGATTAGTTGATCTCTTTAGTTTCCTAGCTTGCTAGCCTTGAGTTTAGTTTCATAATCCATTGATTTAAGAGCTATAACCCTTTGGCAATGACAATCAAAAGAGTTAGCTATTAGATCAAAGCCTTTTTCCTTGAATTTCTTAAACTCTTCTTGATCCTTGTTGGAATTTTCCCTATGATTCTTCATGCTGGTTGCAGTAAGAGAGATTAGTGTGAGTTAATTTGTAATGTTGATGTTGTAAAGCATGGTGCGGACTGATCACGATTATCATGCTCCATCATTGATCTCTTGTTCTCAATTCAATAACAATTGATTGTGAATGATTATCTTGACTGATGAATGCTAACAAGGTTGATTTCTTTACACACTACCTCCTTGGTTTGATGGTCATCATAAGACTGTTGTTTCAAATTTCCAACCAAGTCAACCAAAAGACATATGAAATCATGCATCCAATCTAAAAGTAGAATGCATGGTTTTGAAGGACATAAGGGTTGAAGCTTGAATGATATTGTCAACTTGATTGTCCCTTCATAGTTCATTAATTTCATTGCTCATTCAATCACACATGCAAAATATTTCTCAACTCATGTTGAAACCATGCGTACCTTCCATAAGTGGTGTGAGTGGTTTTGAATGAGTTGGTGGATTGAAATTCAATTTACTGGTATTCATTCATGTTAGGAAAACTAGTTTCGGAGTGTTTGATTGTTTATCTTAATTAGGTTGTTTGCATGTGGTTGATTAGTTGTTAAAGTTTTCATTCCCATGAATTTAATTGCTTTCTGTAGAATTTGCATGATTAGAAAAGTTATTGATTATGAATGTTTCCTTATCTTAATTGTTAAATTTCACGCTTTGAAAGTTAGATTTAGGAAAGTTGTTAAATTTCATTTTTAGGAAAGTTATAAATTTTGAAAGTTCCATTTTAGCAAAGTTTTATTTTTAGAAAGCATGTTTAGGAAAGTTTTCAATTTTAGCATGTTTTTAATTTTCACATAAGTTCCACTTCCATGTGTTAATTTCTATTCTTAGTTTAGGTTAAAGGTCTCATAAATTTGGCTAGGCTAGATAATTTAAAGTAGGGGCCACTAATAACATAATTGTTCAATTCCTCATGGGATCAACCTCCTTTGTGAATGACTACAACTGATTCATGCACTTGCAAGTTTATTTTAAAATCACAGCAAGTATCCAATTAGTTGCTCATCTTGTATAACTTATAATGTTAAATTAGGGTTTTTGGCCAAAAATTGCAACACATGCATTTCTAATCTAATAAACCAAATATTTGATAATTTCTAGGTTTAAAGTCTAATTTGAGTTAATTATGTATAAATAATCATAATATTTTAGGATTTAATTATAGTTTTTCATATTTTGTAGGAAGCGAGATAGTTATTTGACGGTCAAGATCGATCAAGATGGAAATTGAAGATCAAGATCAAAAGATTGTGTCATGGCCTAAATGTCATCAATTCAAAGTGAGATCAAGGAACAAGATCACCTTAAGGCAAGCAAATGATGGAATTGAAGAAGTCAAAGGTAACTAAGGTGGGCCCATGCACAAGCCATACAAAGTCCACCACCTTTTCTGAGATTCACTCGAGTCACCTAAGCCATATAAGCCATGAAGAGGGTGACAACCTAAGGAGCCTAACCAAGTTATCAAAGCCAAGGGGGTTGATCCATCAAGCCAAACCAAAAAGGACCCAAAGCCAGCCATGAAGCCAAATCTAAATGAGCTCCCAAGGCAAGCCATCAAGCCATATGAGCCAATCCACATTGAAGGCCATGATCAGAGGAGAATTTAGATCAAATATCCACAGAATTTTTAAGAAGATAATTAGAAGATATTTGAGTGAAAATTCAATTGGGTAAGATAGCATGTGGACCAATAGGACAAAACCACCTTTGTTGTGATTTTTAAGGTTAAACTCACAAGCACATGAATCATTTGTAAAATTTTCACACGAGGAGGTCAATCCCATGAGGAATTGAATGATTGCATGATTAGTGGTCTCTACTTTAAATTATCTAACCTAGCCAAATTAAGGAGATCTTTTAACCTAAACAAAGAATAAAAATTAATACATGGAAATGGAAACTACGCAAAACCAAAAACATGCTAAAATTGAGAACTTTCCTAAACATGCTTTCTAAAAACAAAACTTTCCTAAATGAAACTTTCTAAATTTATGACTTTCCTAAATCTAACTTTCTAAGCGTGAAATTTAACACTTAAGGAAACATGCATAATCAATTACTTCCAACCATGCAAATTCTAAAGAAAGCAATTAAATTATGGAAATGAAAATTGTAACAATTAATCAACAACATGCTAACAAATTAATTAAGATCAATAATTAACCACTAACTAAACTACTTTTCCTAACATGAATGCATCTAACTTTGAATTCAATCACTCAAAAAATACATAAAACCACAAGTTCCACCCATGGGTCGCATACATAGTTTCCTCATGAATTGATAAGTGAATTTCATACTTGTTGAGATGAGGTATAGAACTAATGGAACATGAGTGGGCAATCAAGTTGACAAGATTCTGCAACTTCAACCCTAAAGGTTTTCAAAACCATGTGTTCCACTTGGTTGGGGGGGGGGGGGGCAGGCACGGCTAATGATTGGAACAATAATCTTAAATTAACTACTAAACCATGAGACAAAAATGTAAATCAATCATCATCATCCAACAATCAAAGAGATTCTCCATTAAAGATCAAATTGTATTGCCTAAAAAGTGGTTACATGAATGGTGCCTTACACTTTTGGAGAGTACACACCATGCTTTCTCCCATACTAAAATCAAAACTAGATCTTAATAATGATTTCTCCTCCAACAAGCTTGAGAATCCAGGGTAAATCTAATGGAATATAAAGACAACACTCAAGGAAAACTAAGGAAAAGAATGCTAGGGTTCAAAGAAACTAAAAAGAGATCTAAAAGGAAATGAAAAGAAAGGTCAAATATTTGATTCCAAGTGACTTCCCTTAGCTGTCACATCAAGAGACAACCAACCTTGGATCTTAATCTTTTAGTCAAGGAAAAACAATGGAATTGCAAAGAATCAACAAGCACAATTGTAATTAAGATCAAATAATGAGAAGCAAGCAAGACTAACCAACCTTTCAAAGACAAATCAACGACCCATGGCCTAGGCATGGAATAATTGGAGGAGTAACAACCCACCTTGGAAGAAGTAGTAGCCACCCGAAGGAGAAGGAGCTTCAAGGAAAAAGAGAAAAGAAAGTAATGAAAGAAGAGGACACCTTCCTCAGGGTGAAGGAGGTGTCTTTTTCTTCGTTGGAGAGATATATACCTACACATTTGTTTTTGTTGGA
Source organism: Warburgia ugandensis (assembly GCA_035236585.1). Classification (NCBI taxonomy): domain Eukaryota; kingdom Viridiplantae; phylum Streptophyta; class Magnoliopsida; order Canellales; family Canellaceae; genus Warburgia; species Warburgia ugandensis. The sequence goes on along the minus strand of CP141132.1, from coordinate 27,222,371 downwards.
ATTTTATACTTTTTCTCCTATATTTTCTAGGATGACCCAAGTTAGAGGCGTGCTAGTGATGAAAACAAGTAATTTGGATAGTTAATATGAGTGGGTTGCTATGGTTTTTAAAGAGGAAACAAGGTAGGATAGGTGGCTGCCTTTTGAAAGACATGTAGGTGGGAGATACCACTTTTTTAGGAAGGGGCACCTCCCCCATTCAAAAATAATGGAATCCATGTAAATTATGGAAAGTGGGGTGGATGGGATGAGGTAAAATAAGGAGAAGAAGATGGAAGGAAAGAGATAAGTAGGAAAATTGGGGAAAGTGAGGTGAGATGGGAAATTTGATTGGCTAAGTGATTTTCTAAGAATTTAGGATTGGTTGGGTGCTTGGAATGAGAGTTTAGGAAGGTGGAGGAGTCTTAGAAAGGTAGGGCTCTTGAATGGAAAGTGAAATTGGTGGTTCCTATTATGGGTGAAGTAGAAAGTGAGGAAAAAGTAGGAAAAACATGAAAAATAGAAGGGTCACTACTTATTAGTCTACAAACTACCTTATCCTAGTGAATCTTTCCTTAATTCTCTTCAAAATATCCCCATAAATTGCAAGAATAATTATTCAAATTCACCTCCAATCATGGCCTTCCATTTACCTTAGCTCATGTAGCTTAGATGGCTAACTTTGAGGGCTCCATTGGCTTGGCTTCATGTCTGGCTTAGATAGATGTCTTGGCTTAGGTTGATGGATCCTATCCTTGGATTTAGTGGTTGACTTGGCTCCTTAACTTGTCATCATTTTTGTGGCTTAAAATGGCTAAATGGATTAATTGAAACCCATGCAAAGGTGGCAAATTTTGCATGGTTTATGCATGGGCCCACTTTGGGCATCTTTTGCTCCTTTAATTGCATCCACTGTGTGTCCAAAAGATGAAACTTTTTGAAAGAGTAATTAAGTAAGAGGCTAGGCATGAGACTAGTTTGGTTTTACGCCTCGAAAGTCCACTATGAAAGCTATTTTCCAACTGCTAAGACAATTGATAGAGAAAAAGCTTATGATAGGGTCCCTAGAGGATTAGTATGGTGTGTGTTGGGCGAGAAAGGGGTTTAACGTGGGTACATAAACGTTATTAAGGATATGCATAAGGGAGTAGTAACAAATGTTATGACCATCAGAAAAGAGACAGGCGATTTTCTTATCACTATATAATTACAACAAGGATCAATATTGAGCCTATACCTTTCCATGTTGGCTATGGATGAGTTAACAAAACATCTATACAAGGAGATTTAATGGTATATGTTTTTTTACAGATGATAAAGTTTTGATTGATAAGACAAGAGAGAGCACAAATACAAAGCTAGAGTTATAGAGAGATACATTGGAATCTAAAGGATTTAAAATTAGCTGAACTAAGATAGAGTATATGAAATGAAATTTTAGCAAGGAGAAAAGCTAAAGGGGCACCAGTAAAGATTGATAAACAAGAACTCCCCTTAAAAGAGCACTCCCAATACCTGGGATAGATAATTCATGAAAGCAGAGAGATTAAAAGGGATATTACCTAGAGAATCCAAGCAGGCTGAAACAAATGAAAGTTTGCTTCTAGAGTTTGTGTGATCAGCTGGTACTACTGAAACTGAAAGAAAAATTCTATAGAATGGCTATAAGCGTGGCCATGTTCAAGTTTTTCGCACTCAAATTGTACTAAGCAAAATATTATAATGACTTTTTGAACCTTGGTAAATAGCCCTTCCTCCATAGTTTTAGTGCAGGACCTACGCCCTATGCGTTGCATGGGTCCCATGGCTTGCACCTGCGCAGGATACAGTCCTTTCCTGGGTGAAGTTATTGCATGATATCACAAAGGGAATTATGCAGAGAGGCGCTGATATACATAAGTCAAGAGATGAGATTTATGGAAAAACCATTTTCGGCTTTGTCATCCCCATCCTGCGACTCTGCAGTCTACCCTTGTCTCCAGTGCTTAGGACTAGTGCCCCACATTTACAACGTTAAAAGCTTCCTTCTGGACCGTTACCTTAACCTAAATAGCACTACTATACTTTTAGCTGCTCATACTATCTACTTCAACATCAAGACAATAAGCGACAAGTATATAATCTCCCTCTCTGTCTGCCGGTTAGTCCACTAATACAAGAGTTACAGGACCCATGAATGGTGTGGATCCGGACAAAGTTCGGGCCCATTCATACGCATCAATTCTTTCTTTGGTTTGTCTCTCCCCCATAAAGTTTCAAAAAGCCTCCAAGAGTCACAGGACCCATGAGTGTTGTGGATCAAAACAAAAGTCGAGCCCATTCTTGCGAATCCATTCTTTCTTTGGTTTGTCTCTCCCTCATAAAGTTGCACAAAGCGTCATCTTACTGTTCTCTTTTACTGTATACGCCAGTCCGTGTTTTGTTATAGGAATGGAAAGAAGTTAAGCCTAGGTTTGAAGTGTCCGCTGAATGCATGAAAAAGTTGCATTCAAGTCTGTGTTTGTGGAGTAGGGTCTACCAAGGGAGATATCGAAAGTAGAGACATAACATTATTTTTTCATTCTTTGTACATCCACTTCCCCATGCTCCTGTCCAATTCGGAATGTGCAGTGTTGGACCTCTTCTTCACACCTGTACGATAAAGAGAAGAAGCCTGCCATGAAGAAGACGAACAAGCAAAGAGAGTGTGTGCGAACAAATTCCGTATAACATTTCCTTGTATCCTTTACCTGATGTACGGTAAAGGGTTGGAAGTGAAACGACATACAAGTGAAACTGTAATGGTATTCCTTTCTGTTTGTCCATTTTTCCTCCCTTAATATAAATATAATTTTGTTTCTGCTTTGGGTTTGGCTCGTTATTCAAGGCAAGTAAATGCAATTATAAAAGAGGAGGTGAAGAAAGTAAAGAATGGTGGTAATGGAGTGGTGTCCAGCTGCATCAGTTCCTGTTGAAGCACTCCATCCTGTGTATTTTTGCATGTCAAAGCCCTTCTCTTTTACTGTCCACCAACGCCAATACACCAACAACGAGCAGAAGACAGCTTTTCCATCATTGTGGTCAAACTAGCTTGATTCAGCCACACTCTTATGACTGTTCCAAACTCTCTCTCCTTCTCTCTCACTGGATGCAAATGCACGTATCATATATAAGAATCATAGTAGGTGGGAACAATAATGTTTATGTTTGGCCGAATATCTCCGCCTGTTTGAACTTCTATTAATGATTGTCCAAACTGTCTCTCAAGTATCGATATAATCCAAGAATTTGTTGGTAATTCAATGGACGGTTGAGTGCAGATAGTTGGCCAGTTATGTCTTAGGATTCTGATTAGTGCAAATCTGGCTATGGCCAACTCATGGTGCCCTTATAATTTAATCATTGCCCATTGTCATTCATGCTCCAGTTAATCCTTCATTCTCAATTCGAATATTAATCATTCTTTCCCAGAGTTGCTGTCTCCATAACCATATACTATAACCATTTTCGACGACAACATTTTCCTTTGGACATTAATGGAGTAGCTTTAAATATTATGCATATGCACGTGTAATACAGGGTTACACGACTAGATAGAAGTACACATTAGGCCAGGAGTTTGCTGAAGCACGCAATTTCTTTATCAGAGACAATCACACACACAGGCATGTTCCCAAAAGCTTGCAGCCTCAAGCCTATACCTCCAAATGATCAAGATCTTATTCGTGTCATTTTGTATGCTCAGAGTCATCTATTGGCCCGCCCCAACTGTACTAGGTTTAGGATCATTTAGCAAAGATACCTGGGTCATTTTCTTCTAAGATGGCGCTTGGGAAGTGATCGATTTTGATTACTGAAAAGACGGGCCCGCATGTACTTTTAGTTGCATGTGTAAATCCCTGCACTTTCACACGTCACAGCACCACCTAAAAGCTCTCATTTAACGTCCAAACAATATGTGCTATGTTGAAGGATCCATCTTAAGCACCACCAACGTAGTCACCGTGCTTTCTAGCTTAAGCATTTCATAATTGTTAATTTGATTTTTCATAAATTTTTATTGGATCTTTTTCCCACACTCAGGCTTAAATCACTTTTCATGAAGAATTTCATTTTGGTAAAAATCAATTTTCTTCTATTTCCTACCAATCAAACAGGCACTAAAGGATATTATATTCCCCGGCTTAAACAAGAGCACAAACAGCAACTAAAATTACTAATAAACAGGTATCTCCCAATGGTCACATGAATCTTGCCTTGATCATCCCTTAGTTGCTCAACAAGCAAGCAGAGGTCGGCTACTTTTGACTAAACATATCTACTCCCTTATAATATATGGTACTTCTTTTGGGTTCATACGTAGGACGTATAAAGAAAATATCTCGCACACTCTCGTAAATTTATCCATCCTTTAATTAAATGCCCACCTCAAATCCCAACCTAATGTCAATGAGAGAGGCTTCTCTTTTTACCAAACCACTAAAGTACTTGGCATTTTAGCTCAATATCTGGTAGTTTATAGTTACTGAAATCGTCTTTTTAGCTACCGCGATTATATGTTGAGTGTTTACTTTGAGCCTTTGCTTGTGATAAAAAGAAGGTACAGGCTATTCATTTCCAAGGTTCTCCTTTCTCCTTTGTGTGCTGTCAAGTCAAAACGAGGATCTACGTCACCATCCACTCCAACTACACTTGCATGTGAAAGCTTTTGCAGAGCCCACTGGCATAGTCCAATTATTTTGAGCACAAGCCAATGACTTGCCCTGTGTTTGACTAGCGTCCCGAGATTGGATCATTTGCAATCTACAACGTATTGCTCCTTAAGTTTCTTTCCCTTTTTCGTCAGAGGAATACAGCCATTCTCGTGTCCTTCTCACAGTAGTACAAACAGAACTACTCCCCTGAAATTCTTTTGGATTTTTATGTTTTTTCTTGAGAGAGTGTGTGGAAACTGACCCCTTTGGGAAGACTTAGACGAAAAATGCAATAGCACAAGTTAGTCTCTATGTTATAAGTTTGCATTTGACAAAAATAATAGCCAGATGTTGCCAGATACGTAATCTATTAGGACATCTTTATGAAAGCGTTTGACCCTAAGTTAAGAAACGAGCAACAATGTCGAAGTTCGTTGGCATTACTTTATGTAAATAAACGCACGTCATTTCTTTGTTAAGTCTCAATTTTATAATGTTTTTTGTCGGTGAATAGCACAAGCAGACAACAGATATGACTAATATTGTAGTTAACATGTCTAAGAGCACAGTAAAGTGTGTGTAAATGTTGGCTTAAATGAAAATTGAATGCAGTTGGAAACTGTTATTGCGGGTGCGGTTACCGTGTAAGATAAACTTTGAAGATCTTTGTGCCAAAACTGTCCTTAGGTTATTAAATAAGGAAGTGATACAATTACCCTTTATTTTTTTATTAATTAGCCTCACACTAATGCTATAAACTGCTATCCTAGATTTCTGAAAACCTGTATCTTTCACAATGTTGTCGTCAACTTAGATTTGTCATGCTCTAAAATTTTCATCAACTGGATCTTAGCCATTGTTTTCTTAAGTTGTAAAATGAATGGTCAAATTTTTAAATCCATTTGGGTACTAGAAGTTACAATAGTTAGGATATAGTTTGGATCTTCATAAATATGAGCCCACTTAACGATACAGCCATCAAACCATTTAGAAAGAGGCTAATGTGTTAAAAATGGGACTAATTACATCACTTTCTTATTAAATATAATCTATTTAGCACTAAAATTAAGTTAATACATTAACACACACACACACACACACACACACACACACTTGTCTTTTGATTGAAAATCAGTAAAGAGGCCTTTTACTTAGACGTCTCAGAGATGGACTCCTTTGCAAAGCTAGTTTAAATCCAAATAAGAGAACAAAGGAACCATTAACAAGAATTCCATATCACTGTTGAATTAGGCTTATTTTGGTATAGCTTTAAAATTACTCACAAGCACACAAATCAATATAGTAATTGTATGTGAGTGAGGTCAACCACATGAGGAATCTCATATATATGTATGTTTATTTGATCTTGGTTAAATTACTTATCCTTAGCCAAAGAAAGATTGTTTCAATTAAACTAGAAATTTAAACAACATTAAAAGGGAAACATGCATGGAATTAGAAACATGAACTAAATGAAAACTTTCTAAAAATAAAGATGTTCAATAAAATTAGCAACTTTCCTAACGAACATGTGATAAGTGTCTACTTTTGCATATAAATAATACTTTCCTAAAACTAAAATTAGAAGCATTCTAAAAATAGAACATGCTAAAAACTAGAATTAGAAACTACCTAAAACCAACCTAACATGCAACTAAACTTAAACAACAAATAAAGAACCCTAAAATTAGACAAATAAAACATGTAAGACTAAGGAAACAAGAATAAAATAGTGTGCATGATTCTATGTGAACTATGATCCATGAATTGGACATGAAAGGTAGGCATGATTATTAAAGATGTGAGCATGGAATTAAGATGAATTTTGTACATGAATGGACATGGGTATGGTGCAATGAAAGCTAGAATGGAAGATGCATGGAAAGTAAGCACAAAACATGGTATAACAATCAAGATTCAAAGACTTTTAAGCATTAGAAACAAATAAGGACAAGTGTGCACCAACTATAAGCTTTATTGAATTGAAATTCTTACAAAAAGAGACACATAAACATTGGAAGCATAGAAAGTAAAATTTAGCATTGTTCTTGGCATGAAATTACTAACTAATGACTTCAAAAGAGATGCAACCCAATCTCCAAAGATGTATGCATGTGAACCAAAAGAGAACTAAAGGAGCGTGATTGAAATGGATGGGAATGAGAGCAATGGAAATCAAGGAATTCATGAAGACTCAAAGGACAAATAACTTGATCCAACAGTCACTATCTCTTGGTTGTCACTACAAGAGATTAGTGGCCCTTGCATACAAGGATCTAAGCAGAAATGAATGAATCAATGAAAGCAAGGAAAAAAATTGACGCATGAAACAAAGAACAAATGAAGCAACAATGAAAGGAAATAATCAAGGAAGTAACATGGAACTTAGAGTACAAAATAAGGAAGAAGGAGGCATGAAGAATCAATGGGAAGCAGCCAAGGAAAGAGGCATTGAAAGTCCTAGGAGAGCATAATAGGTTGAGGATGGAAGATAGCGTGATGGTTCTATGTGTGTCCTATGCATGGAATCCCCTTGGTGCTTTATAGTTGCTTAAATCTTCTAAGGTTGCTGGAATCCTATCCCAAGAGATAAGAGAGAGAGGATAAGGAAGTGGGGAAGGGTAGTTGAATGGGATAGGTAACTTAGGATGGGAATTAGAAGTAAGACTCTACGAAGGTGGGTGGAAGTTGGAAATAGGAAAGTGGGTGAAAGGAGGTTGAAACCCTAGGAGCAACAATTGGGGGAAGCACTAGTTTTTAAAAAAATTAGCCTGGAACTCCCTTCCTTAGAAGATTTTGCATATGGAAGGATGGGAAAGAGAGGAAATGATAAGGGAAAAATGGAGAGATAGAGAGAGAAGGCAGAATGGAAAAAGAGATAAAATTCAAGGACTCTTCTCCCATTGGTCCACCTTAGCATGCATATCTTCCATAATGACAATTCAACTTTTCTTATTACTAAGCTACTTGAAATTCACAATTTTTTCCCAATGAATAAGTCCTTGAAATTGTGACGACCCAGGTTTTCTCATACATTTTTAAATGCAATATCTAATTCCTAAGGTGGGATGCATCCCTATTTGAAAACCATTTTATAAAAACCATGCAATGCAGCGAAAAATCTTTAGTTTTAAACTTATTTTGAAAACCCCGAGTGTCATTTGCTTTCACAACAATCAAAGTAGTTTTTTTTTTTTATGAAAAACTTCAGAAATCATAAATGTTTTTTCCCATGTCTATCCAGTCACAGCACACAGCCCAACTGTAAATAAATACATGTCCAAAGGGTTGAGAGTTTACTTACATGTATAATTGTCTCCTTTTTAATTCACTTGCTCATAGCACTACTATCTCCTGAGGCGTCTTTTATTTGTGAGTGGAACTATCCTGAAAAATGTTAGGGATAGGGTGAGTATATACTATACTCAGTAGGAGTCTATCACTACTAGTTTTACAATGCATGCTATGTTTAAAATCATATGCTCTTAAAAACATGTGCATGTTCGAACAATCACGTTCAATATTGATATTAAAAACCACTGTCGAATTGAAATACTGACGACTTAAAGAATAGCATAGTCCAAGTCGAAGGTATCATATATCATAAACATAATGATATGCATAAGATGCTTAACTGAATCCAACTCATGGATATCTGGTATGGTATGGTTGACCAACCTCATGTCTTGCCATATGCAATGCAAGTAAATCCATGAAACCATAGGGCCCAAACTATGCCCACGACCTCGCCGCCGTGTGGTCCCCGGGTACCTAAGGACACAGTGTCATAGCCTCTATGGGGCATATGACACATCGACCCACTGCCGTGACACCAGTGGTAGCCCCCTGTACCACATGCAGTCAACATAGGGACATGCCCTTTTTGGGTGTGGTACCCATTCCACCTAGTAGTGGTAGAGGTTGGGTGGTCAACCCAGACCCCTCGGCACAGTGCCCACGAGCTTACTAGCTTAAATCATATAAGATCAAACAAGCGAAAAACCTCTTTTTCAAAACCTATCCTCTTTGGGTCCCTCACAACTGCCTGACCCTCACAACTGCCTATCCAGCATCTTTTGGGCACTCCATCGTCTTTTGGTAACCCTTAAGGATATGCAATTTTTTAAGAACTTAGTGCTCACAAATCATGCGATATATGCAATTGTTTGCAAAACATGTCTATGCATAATGTATTTGTCATATGCATGCTGAATTTGTTTATAAGCTAAACAAGTCATAAAATAAGTCATGCTAAACAAGTCATATACGTATACTTACAGTCTCAAAACAATCAAGGCTCTTTTTAAAAGTCTAGTAGCGATAGAGCACCTACCTCAAAGTCTCTTGGAGTCGCATCCTTTATCACTTTAACCCTTCCTAGGGCCTCATTTATAAACTCCTGGGTATGAATGGATACAAGGAGTCCTTATTAGTTTCATTCTATTTAGATCGCTAGATCTACCTATTGGGTCCATGGTCCTTGCCTAATTCATTTGTCAAGCTAGATCCTATGGTGTGGATCTACTTTCCAATAGTTAGACTCTGTAATTTATCCTTTAATCCTATCTTTAAAGTCTCAGTAGGTCAGCGTGCCCCAGTTCCCAGGATACCCGTGTATCCTGGTTGAACCGTGACCGCCTTATGTGTGTCCGCGCTCAAAGGCTGAGCCAGGGACTGCGTTTTGCACACACATATGCATGCTCAAGTGACGCGCTATGACACGCATCATCCCACGGACGCACCTTGTAGCATGGCGCGTCTCAACTCCCAGGGCACCCCGTGCACCATGGTCGAGCCAGGACTCATGCCCCATGTCGCGTGCGCACCTGAAGGCCGCACCTGGGATAGTGTACGCACTGTCATACATGTAATGACCCCAATTTTTGTAATATTAAAATCCCATGAAAAGTTCAATTTTGAAGATAAGGGCATTTTAGTCATTTCACTATTCACCTTGACTAAACCCAGGAATTTGGTCCTAAAAATGGTTCCATTAGATGTGTCTCAGAGAAAGGAATCCAACGAGACCAAAATCACCTAAAACGGAGTTAAAATGAGCAAGTTATGGCCCTTTGAAGTTCAGGGGCAAAACTGTAACTTTTACAAAAACAGATTTAACTGCAAAAACACAAGGGCCCGTTTTGATACGGGCACCCCTTCATCTTCAACCTCTAGAGGGTTCTAGAATGGCTGTGATTGGAGGAGAAATCACCGCCATTCTGGAGGTTTCTCTACTGCCATTCAAAGGCAGTGAGAGCCCCCTCCAGAACCCTCTCTTAGCTCTATAAATAGAGCTCTTGGGTGCCTCTAATGGAAGCCGAAAACGTTGGAGAAAACCAGTCGTGGAGCAGTGACCTAGAGGGGAAAACAAGGAGAAAAACCTAGCAGCGAGCCAGGTACGTCTGAGATCGCTCAAAACCCATCTCCACCATAGTTCCAGGAATGATTTCCCTAGGTTTTTGCATGAAAAACCATGCAAAACGGAGCCCAGGAGAGCCACCAAGGACCCAGGGACATCCCCTGGGTGGCACTGGTTCGACAGGGTCGAACTAGGGTGTCCTGAGGATGACCTGGTTCCCCAACGAACGAGACGATCCAATAGGAATGTCACACGTCGTCCTACGTCGACCCGCGTTTGAAAAACCAAACGGGCGCGTCTAGGGACGCGCCCGCAAAAGAGAGAGAGGGCGGGAAAAACTAGGTGCATCTGTAGACGCGCCTGCTGAGGCGCCCGCTGCAGACGCAGCACGCTAGCAGTGCGTCATTTTTTTTGGTTCCTTAAGGAAGCTCGGGCGCACGTTACAGACGCGCAGCGCCCTAGCATTCCGTCTTTTTATTTTTAAGACTCCTATGTACATACGACACTAAAACACTTATAACTTGAGATCTAGAGCTCCGATTGAGGTGCCACAAAAGGCGTTGTGTCTGTGTCGACGGCGCGGACACATCCAAACTATAAAATCCTTGATCAAATCCTAATCAAAGGTGGGCATGACCCTTAGAATAGGATGGTGGCGCGTGACCGCTAGATCTTTGGAAAACTGAGAATACCAAGGCCCAATTAGGACCTTAGGACACCCATAGGCATAGGGATGGACCCCTAATGCCTAAGTAATAAGACCAACCACTCTAAAGCCCATAAAAGATAGGCTAAACTAACCTTGAGTCCCCAAACCATGTTCAGGAGCATACGAGGATAAGGGGTTAGCGCGACCTAGCCAGGTAGGTGCTCTATCACTATTAGATTCTTTTAAAAGAACTATTATTGTTTTGAGAACATATGTTTTAAGTATATGACTTGTTTAGCATGACTTAATTCAGCATGCATGTGATAAATGCTTTGTACATAGACATGTTTTGTAAATGATTGCATATATATTATGCACATATATGTTTTGCAAACAAGTACATACATTGCATGATTTAAGTACTTGCAAAGATTGCATGTCCTTGAGGGTTGCCAAAAGATGCTAGAGTGCTGAGGGCCAGGTAGTTGTGAGGGACCCAAAGAGGACAGGTTTTGAAAAGAGGTCTTGGCTTATTTGATCTTATGTGATTTGGGCTAGAAAGCCCGTGGGTGCTATGCTGAGGGGTCTGGGTTGGCCACCTAGCCTCTACCACTATTAGGTGGATGGGTACCATGCCCAAAAAGAGGCAAGTCCCTACATTGACTGCATGTGGTACAGGGGGCTACCACTGGTGTCACGGCACTGGGTCGACGTGTCATAGGCCCCGTGGAGGCTATGACCGAGTGTCCTCAGTACCCGGGGACCACATGGTGAGGAGGTCGTGGGCATAGTGGACCCTATGGTTGATGATTTATGTGCATTGCATATGGCATGATATGAGGTTGGTCGACCATACCATACTAGAGATCCATGAGTTGGATTCCATGAAGCATTTTATGCATATCATGATGTTATGATATATATGTATATGATACTTTCGATTTTGGATTATATGATCCTTGAAGTCGTTAGTATTTCAGTTTGACAATGGATTTTGATGTCGATATTGAACTTGAGTATTCAGACATGCACATGTTTTGGAAAGAGCATATGATTTTAAAACATCGCATGCATTATAAAACTAGTAGTGATAGACTCCTATTGAGTATAGTATATACTCACCCTATCCTTAACATTTTTCAGGATAGTTCCACTCATAAATAGAAGACGTCTCAGGAGATATTAGTGCTACGAGCAAGTGAATAAAAAAGAAGAAAGTTATACATGTAAGTAAACTCTCAACCCTTTGGACATGAAGTTGTATTTAATTACAGTTGGGCTGTCTGCTGTGACTGGAAAGACCTGAGGAAAAATATTTATGATTTCTAAGGCTTTTAAAAAACTACCTTGGTTGTTGTGAAAGTAAATGACACTCGGGGTTTTCAAAATGAGTTTAAAACTAAAAGGTTTTCCGCTGCATTGCATGGTTTTTATAAAATGGTTTTCAAATAGGGATGCATCCCGCCTTAGGAAATTAGGTATTGCATTTAAAAATGCATGAGAAAACCCGGGTCGTCACAGTACATGCATGCCCAAGTAGCATACTACAGCACGCGTCCCAATCAATGTCCTGGGAATGTGTCTTCGACGCAGGCGGGATGCGTCTTGGTGCCCAGGACGCCCTGCGTATCCTGAACGAGTCAAAAGCCTACCGCACGCTTGTGTGCACACGATGCTGGCCCCAGGGGACGCATCACTCGTGTGTGTCACGGGGTGCATCTGTGACAACTGGTTTTGGACGGGTTTTAGAGGAAACCCATCTTCTCTGGTTTCCACAGTGTCTCCCCAGCCAGAAAACACCCAGATCAGGCATGGATTTGGGCAGGGAAGAAGCAAAACCAAATAGGAAGGGGTGGGGGGCTTACCTGGGTGGTCTGGGAGAGTACCCATCGCCGATGGGTGCGCCTATTCTTCACCCTGAAGCTCCTGTTCGCTGGAAACCGTGAAGAAGGGGAAAAACCCCAATGCCCAGATCGGAATAGAGAAGAGAGGGGAAATGGGGAGATGGGAACGGAATGGCCAGCCCCACTAGGGCTTGGCTGTTGCCAGAAAAATGCAGAGAGATGGGTTGAGACGGGTTTCCGATTTCGCCGGAAAGCCCAGTCTCAAACGGCTGGAAAAAATGCGATTTTGAAGAGGGGGGAGATGGGGTTTTTATAGAGGGGAGAAGGCGGTGCCCCTCAATGGCAGTGCCGCCATTTCCCCTGGTGTATTCTAGAGAAATAGGAAAAAACGGGTTTCTAGAGGGATCTAAAGGTTGAAGACGATAGGGGGTGCCCTTATCAAAACGGCCCCTACGTATTTCGTCCTTTTTCATTTTTTTGTTTAATTTCTAGAAATACCCCTATCTTTAAATGGCTGTAACTTCTTCATACGAACTCTGTTTTGGGTGATTTTAGAGGCGTTGGATTCTATTTTTTGAGTAGAATCTAATGATACTAAGTTCCCTCACCAATTCCTTTGTTTACTATTTTAAATAAAGTGAAATATTTAACTCAGTTTATTTCTTATAGAATGTTCAATTTTCGTTAAAAATAGTGTAAATTGCTCGGGCATTACATTATTACCCCCTTAAAAGAATTTCGTCCTAGAAATTCCATAAATTATCATCTTCAAGGTATTTTGCCTCTTAGATAACTTTTTGGTGAATGCATTCCCCCCTTAGGAATCAAATCTAGGCTCAACCTCAATTTACCATTTTTATTGCTCCTTCTACAAGGCCTAACTTATAAGGGCCGCTTTCCCTACGTACTCTGATGCATATTCCCATACATGCCAGTTTAACAACACCAGTTTCTAGCTAAAATTCATCTATCTTGAAATCCTTAGATGCCTATACTTTTTTCATCGTGTATAAGATAGTCTTCTCATAGGATCATGCTTCTTTATTCATGTATAAATTACTCCATACTTCTTTGAGATCATATTATCTTATTTCTCATAGTCCCTTTTGAGTATCATAGGATGATCCCTTTTTGTTCTTGTCTTTCATCTATATCTCCTTCTAATGGTTGGTTACATGTCATTAGTAAGAGTCCAAAAATTACGTTCTTTCTATTGTGTCTAACTTTGCTTCTTATCCTTTATATTTGTCACCAAGATACTTCAATAACTGATATGGTATCATGTACTCTACAGCCAAACTCTTAATTAACTTCGAATTTCAACTGTCTGTCATTTTCCATATGTGACTTTATTCCTCGATCAATGTTATATTCAAAATAAAATCATGAAAACCAATTAGTTGCATCTTCCATTGAGGACCTTATCATATACTGAAAGTAAAATGTCCTAACTCTATATCCAGTTTCATAACTATTGAATTCATGAAACGCTTTTCTCCGTGAAGATTTTATCCAAACTCAAGTCGATTCATTATCATGGGTCAAATGTTCTCATCAAGAGGCCCATCTCACTATTCGCATCAATTTGTCATTAGGATTTTCAATAATGTTCCCATTTATGCAAAGCAAAAGTCTCTTACTCATAACCGAGTACCCTTACTAGGTCATGGTTGAATCCTTTGTCATCATCCTCTTTGTCCTTTCTTTGCTTGGTGGTTTTCTTCATAATCTTTCAGTCCAAAAGTTCTATACTCAATCCAGTAGGGTTAGTCCTTAAGAAATTCCTTCAATTGATTTTTCGTACTTGGTATATGCACATAACAACTAACTATTTGTCTAAAGGCAATGTAACTTTAATTCTTCACCTTATAGTGTGCTAACATCTCACCTTTTCTCCTTCCATCCCCTATGTCAATATATTGTTCAATCTTTGATCAAGGCTTTATTGTCAACCATGCAGTCTGTATTGTCAGGAGGTATCCTTATAAGTAGTGATTTTCTCAATCCCTCAAATTTTATTTTTTTCAAGTGCCCCCTCATACTTAGCTTACAATAGCAATTCTTGTTCAATTGCTACTACATCAAGTTATGTTGAAGCTGTTAAATCATCAACTTTGAAAAATACTCAGGTAAGCATGAAACATTTTCGTAGACATATAGAAAGACTTTATTTGATTATCTATTGATCTCTTTCCAGATATATCTTTGTCATAAGCTCAAGGGCCTCTAAAGTGATCAATACTTATTTGCCTTTCTTTTCAATCCAAGTCAGCAGTATTTTTTAGACTCAAAGTAATTTCTTCACCTTGTCATGGTAGCCATTAAGGTTCGAAAAATCTTCCACATTGGTTTAGATCACTTATTATTTTTGCTCCTATCTCAGTTTCAACTGTCCTCATCAACTGACCTCATACCCTCAATTGACTTAGTCTAACAAGTACTTCTTTCAAGGAAAACTCAAGTCTAAAGACTTATAACATCCCTCTGAGTATATAACTTTGACTACTAACTCATAGATACTAACATACTTGATTAATTAGGGTGGGACACCTTTATTTAGTCAATAGTGCTCTAAAGGTAATGACTAAATAATGGTCTTAAGATATTTGGTCTTCCAATTTATGATAGCAAGACCTTCATTTGATCCTTAATGGTACTCTACTTGCTAAATGGACAGTCACTGTCCTGGCTTAATTCCTTTTTCAATATACTTTATTGGCAAGGTGGGATATCACCAAATTTTCCTTTTTATGGACTATATCCCTTGGCGTTCCGTATAAGCTAATGGATCCGATAAGATTCTAATTGCCATAATTGATATAGACATCAAACCACTTGTAGAATTTCATTTTTAGTGGATCACCATTCTTCTTTGAAAATTTTCGTACAGCATAATGTCCTTACATTCAATGTTCTACTCAAAGTCTTAAATCCCATGTGCTTTATCTCTATTATATGCTTTTTAAAATAAAATCACGAACTCTACTAGTATTATTCCCTTAAATTTGATTGGTTTGATCTTCCTTCCTATAGGATTCAAGATGATAGAATTGTATGTATCTTCATAGAGTCATGATCTTCTTCTTTTGATTATTCAATATTCATCTAATACTTATGGTTACATCTCTATCTCTTTCTCTCCTTCCTTCAAAAATCCTCATTTGGTCTACCTGGATCAATGTCTCTATATGCTTTGTTGCATATAATTGATACTGCATCTACTCCTTTACTTAACAAATATGATAAACTGAATGCTTCTCAGAAATTCTAGACTGTCTTAAGATCATTGAAATCCTCAATTGCCTATAGCCTCAATAAAATTCATACAATGTCTTAATAATGGCATTGATGTTTTGATCATGCTATACTTCTCTTACAAGTTCATATTAGGATCGATCTATTATCGTCCTTAGTGTTATTATCAAAATCTTTTGATAACTCGGTCGAATTCATTTCCCTATAATATGTCAATTGCACACATCTTCTGATCTCCTCTATTATACTCAGGTTGTCATTATTCGATAGTACTTCACTTCTCATAAGACTCCAATTAAGGTATCCAAAATTGAGCTAAGTCCTTCAGGATCCATACCTTTATGATTTAGTACGAGTCACAGTTATTTCCTAATATTATCTTGCATTCTCATCCCTCTTAGATTATCATCAAAATCTTCTCAAAGTCTATCTTTTACATCCCCTATCATACTCATATCATATCCCTTGTGATAGTGTACTCATATTCTGATATTCTTTATGATGGTAAGATAGCCATCTAAGTTCTTTAATTTTCTCACCTTTGATGAGATTACTTTATTGCAGGTCAGAACTATCTACTAACAAGTTCGCTAACATCCTCATTCATCATTCTCATAGTATGATCCATATATGCCTATCCAGTCACAGCACACAACCTAATTGTAAATAAATACATGTCCAAAGGGTTGAGAGTTTACTTACATGTATAATTGTCTCCTTTTTAATTCACTTGCTCATAGCACTAATATCTCTTGAGGCGTCTTCTATTTGTGAGTAGAACTATCCTAAAAAATGTTAAGGATAGGGTGAGTATATACTATACTCAGTAGGAGTCTATCACTACTAATTTTACAATGCATGCTATGTTTAAAATCATATGCTCTTAAAAACATGTGCATGTTCAAACAATAACGTTCAATATTGATATTAAAAACCACTGTCGAATTGAAATATTGATGACTTAAAGAATAGCATAGTCCAAGTCGAAAGTATTATATATCATAAACATAATGATATGCATAAGATGCTCAACTGAATCCAACTCATGGATATCTGGTATGGTATGGTCGACCAACCTCATATCATGCCATATGCAATGCAAGTAAATCCATAAAACCATAGGGCCCAAACTATGCCCACGACCTCGACGCCATGTGGTCCCTGGGTACCTGAGGACACAGCGTCATAGCCTCCAGGGGGCATATGACACATCGACCCAGTGCCGTGACACCAGTGGTAGCGCCCTGTACCACATGCAATCGACGTAGGGACATGCCCTTTTTGGGCGTGGTACCCATTCTACCTAGTAGTGGTAGAGGCTGGGTGGCCAACCCAAACCCCTCGGCATAGTGCCCACGAGCTTACTAGCCCAAATCATATAAGATCAAACAAGCAAAAAACCTCTTTTCAAAACCTATCCTCTTTGGGTCCCTCACAACTGCCTGCCCTCACAACTGCCTACCCAGCGTCTTTTGGGCACTCCAGCGTCTTTTGGTAACCCTTAAGGACATGCAATTTTTTAAGAACTCAATGCTCACAAATCATGCGATATATGCAATTGTTTGCAAAACATGTCTATGCATAATGTATTTGTCATATGCATGCTGAATTCATTTATAAGCTAAACAAGTCATAAAATAAGTCATGCTAAACAAGTCATATACGTATACTTAAAACATGCAGTCTCAAAACAATCAAGGCTCTTTTTAAAAGTCTAGTAGCGATAGAGCACCTACCTTAAAGTCTCCTGGAGTCGTGTCCTTTATCACTTTAACCCATCCCCGGGTCTCA
This sequence comes from Warburgia ugandensis, assembly GCA_035236585.1. NCBI lineage: Eukaryota > Viridiplantae > Streptophyta > Magnoliopsida > Canellales > Canellaceae > Warburgia > Warburgia ugandensis. Next base: position 27,204,821 of record CP141132.1, on the reverse strand, counting down.
TTTATAAACTCCTGGGTATGAATGGATACAAGGAGTCCTTATTAGTTTCATTCTATTTAGATCGCTAGATCTGCCTATTGGGTCCATGGTCCTTGCCTAATTCATTTGTCAGGCTAGATCCTATGGTGTGGATCTACTTTCCAATAGTTAGACTCTGTAATTTATCCTCTAATCCTATCTTTAAAGTCTCAGTAGGTCCGCGTGCCCCAGTTCCCAGGCTACCCATGTATCCTAGTTGAATTGCGACCGCCTTATGTGCGTGCGCGCCCAAAGGTCGTGCCAAGGACAGCATTTTGCACACACATATGCATGCTCAAGTGACGCATTATGGCGCGCATCATTGCAGGGACGCACCTTGTAGCATGGCGCGTCTCAGCTTCCCGGGACAGCACGCATCCCAGTCAATGTCCTAGGAATGTGTCTTCGATGCAGGTGGGCTGCGTCTTGGTGCCCAGGACGCCCTGCGCATCCTAGACGAGTCAAAAGCCTACCGCATGCTTGCGTGCACGCGATGCTGGCCCCAGGGGATGTGTCACTCGTGTGCGTCACGGGGTGCATCCGTGACAACTGGTTTTGGACAGGTTTCAGAGGAAACCCGTCTTCTCTGGTTTCCACAGCGTCTCCCCAGCTGGAAAACACCCAGATCTAGCATGGATTTGGGTAGGGAAGAAGCAAAACCAAATAGGAAGGGGTGGGGGGCTTACCTGGGTGGTCTGGGAGAGTACCCATCGCCGATGGGTGCGCCTATTCTTCACCCTGAAGCTCCTGCTCGCTGGAAACCGTGAAGAAGGGGAAAAACCCCAATGCCCAAATCGGAACAGAGAAGAGAGGGGAAATGGGGAGACGGGAACGGAATGGCCAGCTTGACTAAGGCCTGGCCGTTGCCGAAAAAAGGCAAAGAGATGGGTTGAGACGGGTTTTCGATTTTGCCGGAAAGCCCAGTCTCAAATGGCTGGAAAAAAATGCGATTTTGAAGAGATGGGAGATGGGGTTTTTATAGAGGGGAGAAGGTGGTGCTCCTCATTGGCAGTGCTTCCATTTCCCCTTGTGTATTGTAGAGAAATAAGGAAAAACGGGTTTCTGGAGGGGTCTAGAGGTTGAAGATGACAGGGGGTGCCGTTATCAAAGTGGCCCCGTACGTTTTTCGTCCTTTTTTGTTTTTTCGTTTTTCTGTTTAATTTCTAGAAATACCCCTATCTTTAAATGGCTGTAACTTCTTCATACCTTTTTGGGTGATTTTTGAGGCATTGGATTCCATTTTTCGAGTAGAATCTAATGGTACTAAGTTCTCCCACAAATTCCTTCGTTTACTATTTTAAATAAAGTGAAACATTTAACTCAGTTTATTTCCTATAGAATGTTCAATTTTCGTTAAAAATAATGTAAATTGCTCGGGCATTACAGAAATTCTTCCCCAATAGTGTGGCTCTATGTGGCATTGCTTACATTGCTCACATCATTGACTTCAATGGCTTGGCTTGCTCGGCTTGTCCTAGCCTTTTCTTGATGGCTTAGGTGGCTTTCATGTCTTGAATTCTCATGCAAAGGTGGTAGAGTTGCATAGATCCAAAGCTAGTTACCTTAAACTCTTCCAATTTCTTTCCCTAAGATGATCTTAACCGTTGCTTGATCTTGAAAATGCTAGAGATAGGCACAGGATTTCTTAGTTGATCTTGATCTTTAATTCACATCTTGATTGATCTCGACTATTAGATCATCTTGTCGATACCTACTAAAGATTAAAAACCTTTATTACATCGTAAAAAATTATGATAATTCACACACTTGGTCTAGATTAACTCTTGAACTTGAAAATATCAAACTTTTAAATCATTAGCTTAGAAAGCCATGTGTTATAAATTTTTAGGGAAACCTAAAAATAGAAATATAATTTATAACACATGGACTACTAATTGGGTATTTTTTTATGGAAAATTGAACACATCACACCTTCAACCAACATTTTGCTAGTCCTAAACAAGACATGAAAAATAGTTGTTGTTTTCATAGGTACTCATGATTGCATTTAGCATATGCAATAAGCCCTTAAACCCCTACCCCCAACAGACAAGTTAGGCCTCGTGAGGATTTGTAGTGAATACACCCACAAAATTCAATAAGTCTAAGTTCCTTAATTTATCTTAGGGAATTCTCATCTCTTAGCACTCTACTTGCTTTAACAACTTAATAAAGAAATTCTACAAGTTACCCACATATCAAAGCCATTTTATTATAGTTATATCTCAAAGTGCAATGTGTGTACATACTAAATAATCTGGATTTCTAATAGATATGCTTATTCTCTATTGGAATGATGTCTTGACCTCAAATTCTCACTACTTAACACTCATAATTAAAGTTTTTAGAGAAAAGGATCAAACAAAATTCTCTCACTATGTGACCAGATCTGTGACGACCCGGGTTTTCCCATGCATTTTAAAATGTAATATCTAATTCCTAAGGCGGGATGGATCCCTATTTGAAAACCATTTTATAAAAACCATGCAATGCAGTGGAAAATCTTTAGTTTTAAACTCATTTTGAAAACCCCGAGTGTCATTTGCTTTCACAATCACCAAAGTAGTTTTTGAAAAACTTCAGAAATCATAAATGTTTTCCCAGGTCTCTCCAGTCACAGCTCACAGCCCAACTGTAAATAGTTACAAATACATGTCCAAAGGGTAGAGTGTTTACTTACATGTATGATTGTCTCCTTTTGATTTACTTGCTCGTAGCACTAACATAGGCGTCTTCTATTCATGAATGGAGCTATCTTGAAAAATGTTAAGGACTGGGTGAGTATATACTATACTCAATAGGAGTCCATCACTACTAGTTTTATAATGCATGCTATGTTTAAAATCATATGCTCTTTTAAAACATGTGCATGTTTGAACACTCATGTTCAATATCGATATTAAAAACCGTTGTCGAATTGGAATACTGACGACTTAAAGAATCACATAATCCAAGTCGAAAGTATCATATACATATCATAACATAATGATATGCATAAGATACTCAACTGAATCCAACTCATGGATATATGGTATGGTCGACCAACCTCCTGTCATGCCATATGCATAATGCAAGTAAATCCTCAAACCATAGGGCCCACTATGCCCACGACCTCGCCGCCATGTGATCCCTGGGTACCTAGGGACACAGGGTCATAGCCTCCATGGGGAATATGACACTTCGACCCAGTGCCGTGACAGCAGTGGTAGCCCCCTATACCACATGCAGTCTGTAATGCCCGAGCAATTAACGCTAGTTTGGACATTCTATACAAAATGAACTGAGTTAAATGGTTCACTTTATTTAAAATAGTAAATGAAGGAATTTGTGAGGAAACTTAGTACCATTAGATTCTACTCAAAAAATAGAATCTAACGCCTCAAAAATCACCCAAAACGGAGTTCGTATGAAGAAGTTATAGCCGTTTAAAGATAGGGGTATTTCTATAAATTAAACAAAAAAACAAAAAAAAACAAAAAAGGACAAAAAACACAGGTGGCCATTTTGATAACGGCACCCCCTGTCGTCTTCCACCTCCAGACTTCTCTAGAAACCCGTTTTTCCCGATTTCTCTAGAACACCCCAGGGGAAAGGGCGGCACCGCCATTGAGGGGCACCGCCTTTTCCCCTCTATAAAAACCCCATCTCCCCCCTCTTCAAAATTGCATTTTTTCTAGTCGTTTGGGACTGGGGTTTCCGGCAAAAATTGGAAACCTGTCTCTTTGCAATCTCTGACAACATCCAAGCCCTAGTTGGGCCGGCCATCTCCCCATTCCCTCTCTTCTTTCCGGTCTTAGCAATGGGGATTTTCCCCCCTTCTTCGAGTTTTCCAGCAACGTAAGTTTCAGACGAAAAGAGGGTTCCACCACTGGGAAAAAGAGCGTCCCAAGCTGCCCAGGTAAGCTGTCCTTCCCTTCACTCCATTTTTAGTGCCCCCAGGCCAAGATCCATGCCGGATCTGACCTTTTCCCAGCCATTTTCCAGCCGGGTTTCCTAGTCGGAAAACGTTCCAAGTCGGCTTAGGCCGGTCTTGCACGAATCAGGCGTCCCAGGGACACCATGCTGTACGTGCACCTGGGACTGGTTCCCTGAGATGGGTTCCAGGTGTACGACAGTGTGTACACTGTCCCAGGTATGGCCTTCAGGTGCGTGCGTGACATGGGGCACGGGTCCTAGCTCTACCAGGGTGCACGGGGTGCCCTGGGAACTGAGACGCGCCATGCTACAAGGTGCGTCTGTGCAATGATGCACGTCATAGCGTGTCACTTAAGCAAGCAGGTGCGCATGCAAAACGTGGTCCCTGGCACGGCCTTTGGGTGTGCACGCACGTAAGGAGGTCGCGGTTCAACTAGGATGCACGGGTGTCTTGGGAACTAGGACACGCGGACCCAATGAGACTTTAAAGTTAGGATTAGAGGACAATTTATAGAGTTAGCCATGGAATAGTAGATCCACACCATAGGATCTAGCCTAATGAATGAATTAGGCAAGGACCTTGGACCCAATAGGCAGAGCTAGCAATCTAACATCTAAATAGAGTAAAATTAATGAGGACTCCTTGTATACATTCATACCCAGGAGTTTATAAATGAGACCCAGGGACGGGTTAAAGTGATAAAGGACGCAACTCCAGGAGACTTTGAGGTAGGTGCTCTATCGCTACTAGACTTTTTAAAAGAGCCATGATCGTTTTAAGAATGCATGTTTTAAGTATAAGTTATATAACTTGTTTAGATTGACTTAATTCAGCATACATATGATAAATGCTTTATGCATAGATATGTTTTGCAAATAATTGCATATACATTATGCATAGATATGTTTTGCAAATATTTACATATACATTATGCATATATATGCTTTGTAAACAAATACATATATTGCATGATTTGTGAGCATTGAGTTTTTGAAAGATTGCATGTCCTTGAGGGTTACCAAAAGACGCTGGGTAGGCAGTTGTGAGGGACCCAAAGAGGACAGGTTTTGAAAAAGAGGTTTTCACTTCTTTGATCTGATATGATTTGGGCTGATAAGCTCGTGGGCGCTATGCCAAGAGGTTTGGGTTGGCCTTTAGCCTCTACCACTATTAGGTGGATGGGTACCACACCCAAAAAGGGCAACATCCCTGCTTCGACTGCATGTGGTACAGGGGGCTACCACTGGTGTCATGGCACTGGGTCGAAGTGTCATATGTCTCTTGGAGGCATATGACCCTGTGTTATTAGGTACCTGGGGACCACACGGCAGCGAGGTCATTGGCATAGTTGGACCCTATGGTTTGAGGATTTACTTGCATTGTATATGGCATGACATGAGGTTGGTCGACCATACCATACCAGATATCCATGAGTTGGATTCAGTTGAGCATCTTATGCATATCATTATGTTTATGATATATATGATACTTTCAACTTGGTTTGTGCGATTCTTTAAGTCGTTAGTATTCCAATTTGGCAATGGTTTTTGATATCGATATTGGACATGATTGTTCGAACATGCACATGTTTTTAAGAGCATATGATTTTAAACATAGCATGCATTGCAAAACTAGTAGCGATAGACTCCTACTGAGTATAGTATATACTCACCCTATCCTTAATATTTTTCAGGATAGTTCCACTCATGAGTAGAAGACGCCTATGTTAGTGCTACGAACAAGTAGATCAAAAGGAGACAATCATACATGTAAGTAAACACTCTACCCTTTGGACATGTATTTGTATTTATTTATAGTTGGGCTGTGTGCTGTGACTGGATAGACCTGGGGAAAAACATTTGTGATTTCTTAAGTTTTTCAAAAACTACTTTGGTTGTTGTGAAAACAAATGACACTCGGGGTTTTCAAAATGAGTTTAAAACTAAAGATTTTCCATTGCATTGCATGGTTTTCATAAAATGATTTTCAAATAGGGAAGCATCCCGCCTTAGGAATCAGATATTGCATTTAAAAATGCATGAGAAAACCCGGGTCGTCACACAGTCGAAGCAGGGACATGCCCTTTTTGGGCGTGGTACCCATTCCACCTAATAGTGGTAGAGGCTGGGAGGCCACCCCAGACCTCTCGGCATAGCACCCACGAGCTTATTAGCCCAAATCATATACAATCAAACAAGCAAAAACCTCTTTTTCAAAACCTATCCTCTTTGGGTCGCTCACAACTGCCTGGCCCTCACAACTGCCTACCCAGCGTCTTTTGGGCACTCCAGCGTCTTTTGGTAACCCTCAAGGACATGCAATCTTTCAAAAGCTCAATGCTCACAAATCATACAATATATGTAATTGTTTGCAAAACATGTCTATGCATAATGTATTTGTCATATACATGCTGAATTTATTTATAAAATTAAGTCATGCTAAACAAGTCATATAACTTAAACTTAAAACATGCATTCTGAAGACAATCATGGGTTCTTTTAAAAAGTCTAGTAGCAATAGAGCACCTACCTCAAAGTTTCCTGGAGTCACATCCTTCACCACTCAACCCGTCCCTGGGTCTCATTTATAAATTCCTGGGTATGAATGGATACAAGGAGTCCTTATCAATTTCAATCTATTTAGACATTAGATCCCTAGATCTGCCTTTTAAGGTCCACGGTCCTTGCCTAATTTATTGTCAGGCTAGATCCTATGATATAGATCTACTATTCAATAGTTAAACTCTGTAAATTGTCCTTTGATCCTAACTTTATAGTCTCATTAGGTCCACGTGTCCTAGTTCCCAGGACACCCATGCATCTTGGTTGAACCATAACCGCCTCACGCGCACGCGCGCCCAAAGGCCGTGCCAGGGACTGTGTTTTGCATGCGCACATGCATGCTCAAGCAACGCGCTATGACGCCCGTCCTAGATGGCATCGCATAGACGCACCTTTGGTGTAGCATGGCGCGTCTTAGCTCTCAAGGCACTCCGTGCATCCTGGTCGAGCCAGGACCCGTGCCCCATGTTCTGTGTGCACTCAAAGGCCGCACCAGGAATAGTGTACCCACTATCATATGCATGGAACTCGTCCCAGGGACCCTGTCCCAAGCGTACATGAAGCATGGTGTCCTTAGGATTCCTTGTTCGCACAGTGCCGGCTGGAACCGGCTTGGGACGTTTTTCGACTAGGAAAACTGGCTAGAAAAAACCAGATCTGGCATGGATCTGGCCTGGGGGAAGTAAAACGGAGAGAAGGGAAAGAGAAGCTTTACCTGGGCAGCCGGGGACGACCCTCATCCGGCGGTGTGTTTCCCTTTATGCCTGCCGGAAATCTGTGTTGTCCGGAACCCATAAAGAAGGGGGAAAACCCCAATGTCGAGCAAGACCAAAAAAGGGAAGAGAGGGGAATGGGGAGACAGGTAAAAAGAATGGCCGGCCTAACTTGGGCCTGGCCATTGCCAGAAATCGCAGGGAAACTGGGTTTCCAATTTTTTCCAGAAACCCCAGTCCCAAATGACCAGAAAAATCGTGTTTTGAAGAGGGAGGAGATGGGGCTTTTTACAGCCTTGCTATGGCGGTGCTACCAATGGTGGTGCCGCCATTGGCAGTGGCAGAAACCTCTGGAAACAAGGTTTCTTGAGAAGTCTAGAGGAAGAAGACGATGGGGTGCCATTATCAAAATGGCCCCTACGTTTTCTGTCTTTTTTGTTTTTTTGTTTAAATTACAGAAATGCCCCTAATCCTTAAACGGCCGTAACTTCCTTAGAAATTCCTTCATTTACTATTTTAAATAAAGTAAAACATTTAACACAGTTTATTTCTCATAGAATGTCCAATTTTTGTTAAAAATAGTGTAAATTGCTCGGGCATTACATTATTACCCCCTTAATAGAATTTCGTCCTCGTAATTCCATTCTTCAAGGTATTTTGTCTCTTAGATAACTTATTGGTGAATGCATTCCCCCCTTAGGAATCAAATCTAGGCTCAACCTCAATTTATCATTTTTATTGTTCCTTCTACAAGGCCTTACCTATAAGGGCCACTTTCGCTGCGTACTCTGATGCATACTCCCGTTACGGTGTCAATGGGGAGCGACAGTCGGTAGACTTGGGAGTATGATTACCACTACAGCATGACGATACATACTCTTGTTTTTTATGCATGCATGATGTGCATTGAGGTATTATTGTGTGCTTGGGTGTGATGACACTAAGAGGATTGGTATGAGTACTCATGGCTTGTTGTGCGAGTGTATGGAACACTCGTGGGACCCACATATCATGGGTGCTCCTATTGACATTATGTTCATATGAGATTTTATTAGATCATGCTTTACATCCATGGGATCCATGTTTTATTGTTCATGATGCTTTGCTACTCATATTGACATGACTTATCGCATTGTATTTCATGGATATTGTGATTTACCCTCATATCAACTCTTGTTATTTGATTATTCTTTTTATTTCACAATCATCATTACATTAAATGTCTATGTACCTACACAAGCAATAGCTTGATGAGGCATTTCTTTATCTTACAATGCCTCAGATACTGAGCGCAACAACAGGAAAGGAAAAAACGTGGAAGGACAGTGATAGTAGTGGGGACCATTCTTATCTTTTCTGATAGATAGTTTGATGTGAGTGTTTAGATAGACTCCATTTCAGGTTCATCTTTATGGGTTATATATGTACACATATTTAAGTTTGATTATGATAATTATATAATGTGAACATGTTATATAGCATGGTGGAATGTTATGATGGATAGACCTTGGGGCATATTTTTATGTTTTCTAGACACTGATTATTTATAATGAAGGTGCCTTTGGTTTTTTATATTGGATTTAATATCGGTTTTGGTTTAAATTTTTTGCAACATAGGTATATTAATTTTGAAATCATTTTGGTGATGGTTTTTTGAGAATGATATCACACCCGAGGGTTTTCAAAAGAATGTTTTTGATATATTAGTAAATAAATTATTTTTATATTAGGGATCCTGACTATATTTATTATTACCACTTTTATTATTATAAAAAAAAGTGTTGCAAAAACCTAGGGCATTACAATACCATTGGAGCTGTTTTGCATAACACATTGATAAACTTTCCCATGTAATATATTATGCTAGTAAAACACTAAATGACGTCAACTCAATTATTCGACCACAGAGAAAGAGTTGTTAAGCTATAATGTTTGTTCTAGATAAGTTTAGAACTTACTTATTGAGGTCTAATGTTATAGTGTACTCAGATCACATAGCTTTAAAGTACCTCCTTTCTAAAAAGGATGCAAAACCTAAGTTGATCCATTGGATACTACTGCTACAAGAGTTTGACTTAGAAATTAGGGACAAGAAAGGTTCCAAAAATGTTGTCACAAACCACTTATCTAGACTAGTGGTGGAGCATACTAGCAATCACGTGCCTAAAACTAAATCCTTCCTAGATGAACAGTTATGGCATATTTTCTAGTTGCCTTGGTATGGTGATATTGTTAATTATCTTGTTACAAGAAAAATGCCTAATCATTGGACCAAACAAAATAAAAAGAGATTTTTGACTGAGGACAGATATTTTACTTGGGATGACATGTACTTATTCAAGTATTGTCCTGATCAGGTGATTAGGAGAAGCATACCAGATAAGAACACAATCAAATCATCTCCTTTTGTCATGATCATGCATTTAGGGGCCATTTTAGCTCTAAAAAGATAGCTGCAAAAATTTTCTAGTGCAATTTTTTTGGCTTACTATATTTAAGGATGCACATGCTTACTTCACCCCATGTGTAAGGTGTCAAAGATTAGGTAGTCTAAGAAGGAGACATATGACTCTCTTAAACCCAATCCTTGTAGTAGAACCATTTAATGTTTGGGGCATAAATTTTATGGGACCCTTTCCTAATTCTTTTGGGAATCTTTACATCCTAATGGGAGCGGACTACATGTCCAAGTGGGTGGAGGCTATACCATGCAAAGCCAATGAACACATAGTCTTGGTAAAATTCATAAAAGAAAATATCTTTACAAGGTTTGGTACTCCAAGAGCCATAATAAGTGATGGAGGAAAACACTTTTGTAATAAAGCATTTGAGAATTTAATGAAAAAGTATGGTGTCAACCATAGAATAGCTACCCTGTACCACCCTCCAACCAGTGGCAAAGTAGAGGTATCCAATAGGGAGATAAAGTGCTAGAGAAAATAGTTAATCCAAGTAGGAAAGACTGATCTATGAGACTTAACGACGCTTTGTGGGCTTATTGTATAGCATATAAAGCCCCTATAAGATGTCAACTTATCACTTGGTCTATGGAAAGGCATGTCACTTACTAGTAGAGTTAGAGCACAAAGCATATTGTGCTATCAAAAAGCTCAATTTTGACTTCAATTCTGTTGGGACCCACCATAAACTTCAACTCAATGAGTTGGAAGTATTGGGAAAGATGTATATGACTTAGCATGATTATACAAACACTAGATGAAGGTTCCACATGATCGCCAAATCTTAAGAAAAGCCTTCACACCTAGACGAAGGGTCTTATTGTATAACTCTAGATTGCATCTCTTCCTAGGAAAACTTAGATCTAGATGAACTGGACCTTATATGGTATGCATAATCTATCCTCATGGGCAATCAACATTGAGAAGGGTGGAAGAATCCAAAAATTCAATAATCAGAGCTTAAAACCTTTCTTTGAGATGCCTAATCTTGAGACTGATGAGATACTATTAGAGGCATCTCATTATCATGACTCACCTTAGATTACTATCATTGCTCTCATCATTATGTTTGGTTGAAGACATAAAACTTAGCACTCCTTGGAAGGCAACTCAAATGGTTTTTTTTTTTTTTTTTCAAAATCTCCATCTTCTACATCTTTCCATATAAAGTCCTTTGTTTTCAAACATTGGGGACAAAATTTCATTTAGGTTGGGGGTTGTAGATGCATATAGGGTTTTGCAATTTTCTTGAGCTTTTAAAAAAAAACAAACATTTTTGGAAGAGTTCCCTTACTATGATGAGAACTAGATGTTTAAAATTTAGTATTTGTACTATTTTCACCTCTCAATGGGAGTGTATATGATTAGTTTTGCTTATTATTCATGTGTTGCAGCATTTTGTGAAAGTTAATTCTCGAAAACCATTTATACCCAGCATATAGTCAAGACTAAAAGAGAGGTATGACTTAGGGACCCTAAGGAAAATTAATAGAGACCTATAACCTAATGAGTTTGGAGACTCTCTTCCTTCAAAAATAAATAGGAGTAATAGCTTTCTTTCTAGAAAATTTATTGAATCTGATAGGCTTTAGGAAACCTAGGAAATGATATAGGCCAACCTTGTTCAGCCTAGAGACATAAAGCCTACCCAGTATATTCCAGACCACTAGTTAGCCCTCTAAGCCTATTATTAAGCTTTCTCCCTTAACCTCACTCACCTTAACCCAGAAAAACTAGTAAAATATATAACCATTTTCCATTTTCAAAATTAGTAGAGTTAGTAGAAAAGTTTAAAAGAGGACAAAAGTTAAATAAGTGAGAAAATTAGCAATCTTTGTTCTAAAGAAGTCAAAAGAAAAAGAAGGGTATTATCAAAAAAAGAAAAGTGAAAAGAAAGAAGTACTACAAAAAGAAGAAGTAAAAGACAAGTATACAAAGGATATTCATTTCAAACCAAAAAGTGTCCTAATAGATATTCATCAAAGAGCTCTGCTCAATTTTGGCCCTTTTAAATCCTTATACCCTTCTTTTCAAAACCCTACCCCAGCATACATTTTGTCCTAGTTAAAGACCTATGGATCTTAGGTAGAATATAGCCTTTAAGTGGAGATAAAAAGAAGGAATTAAGGTAAAATATCCCTGATATTCTTGGTAAAGACATCCACTAGTAAGGATCACTTTCCTTTATATCTTTAGCACTTCAAAATTTATGTAAACCATTAGCTTTGTTGAATACTGGTCACATAATGAGAGAAATATGTTTAAACCCTTATCTGAGAGCTTCATTTATAAGAGTATACCTACAGGAATTTGAGGTCAAGACATATTTCTAATATAATTTAAGCATATCCACTTAGAAGTCATGACTTATATGGCTATACACACACATGTACTCTAAGAAATAATTAGAATGAAATGTCTTTAGTATGTGTATGATTCGTAAAGTTTTCAATCTTATCCATTAAGTTGTGAAAAACTAGTAGAGTGTTAATAAATTAAGATTCTCTGAGATGAAATAGGGGACTCAACCTTAGGGAATTTTTTTGGTATATTTATTTTCAAAACCTCAAGAGGCCTAACTTGTTCACTAGGGGTAACCTAAGGGTTTAAGATCTTGTTGCATGCTTTAAATGCAATTATGAGTACCTACCAAAGCGCTGCCTTGTATTTATTTTTGTAAAATGATTTTTTGTATGTTTTGCTCAGGACTAGCAAAATGCTAGTTGGGGGATGTGATAAGTATTTAATTTTTCATAAAAACCAACCAATTAGCTACCCATGTGTTACAACTTAAAAGAGTAAATTAGAGTTTTTGTACCAAAATTCAACACATGCATTTTTTACCTAACGTAGAAAAGGTTTGATATTTTGTAGTTCCAAAGGCTAATTCAAGGTAAGTATGTGATTAGTCATGTTTTTCTATGATTTAATTAGGATTTTTTACTTTTTGTAGGAAGTAAGATGGTGATCCAATGGTCAAGATCGAGTGGGATGAAATTGAAGATCAAGATCAAAAGATTGAGTCAAAGCCCCAAAATCATCACTTCAACATGAAACCGAAGGCCAAGATTATCTTATGGACCAATAATGGATGCAATTAAAGGAGCTATAGAAGGCCAAAGTGATCCCATGAAGTAAGCCATGCATTCCCACCACCTTTGCATCAAAGCCACTTAAGTCACCTTAGCCATGAGAGAAGGTGGCAAACTAAGGAATTCAAGCCACTCAAACCAATGGATTGAGCCAAGAAGTCATTCTAAGAAAGCTTCCAAAGGTAGCCATGAAGCTTAGCCAATGGAGCCTTCAAAGTTAGTCATCTAAGCCATCAATGTAAGCTAAATGGAAAGGCAGGACTGGAGGAGATTCAAGAAGATTATCCATGAGATATTTTGAAGACAATTAAGGGAAATCCTATTAAAATAAGATGACATGTGGACCAAGGGGATAAGAGCCTTCCCCTTAAGATGCACTACGAATTTCCATTGTAGAGTTGCATCATTCCAAAACTCTATCAAATTCCACCTCCTAGGAAACTTCCTAAAAAACCAAAATTCTCCACTTCACAACCTCCATCTCTTTCCCACCCACTTTCCTAAACTACAGGAGGTTCAACAATTTTTGAGGGGGGGTGGTTTGGAGACGTCCATTCCTAAAAAGGTGGCATCTCCCACCTACTCCCCTTCCTTAAGATAACTACCTTTCACCACTTGCCTCTTTTGAAAATCCTAGCCTTTCCCCTATCTTAGCCATTCAAATTGAGCTACTTTAGTCCCCTCCACACCTTAGCATTAGGCATACTAGAAAAAGAAAAAAGGAGAACAAGCATAAAAACCCAAAAAAAATCCAAGCAAAATAGAACTTTTCACTTAGGGAAGAAGATGCCTCCTCCCTTAAAAGCAAATGTCCTCTTCCTACTTATCCATTTTCCTCTCTTTTTCTTTTGTTTTATGGACTCCTTGCATGCTGCCACTCCCTTCCAAGGTGTGTGCTTATCCCTCAAGTGTTCAACCTAGGCTTTTTAGGGTGTTTGATTCATCTTTGAAGGCTCGTTAGCTTCCTTGTTCTCTTCCCTTGAATTTACTTCTTTTCATGCTAGTTTGCTTTGTTATCCTTTATCTTTCTTGTCTTTTAAAACTAATATTCAAGGATGGTTTTACCTTGAAGTTGCAACCAAGGGAAGTCATCTTGAATCTAGTTTTTGCCTTTACCTTTCATTGCATCTTTGTTCTCTTTTAGCCCTCTTGATTTCTAGCTATGTTTGCTTAAGTTTCCATTTGTTGTTACTGTATTATTCCATCAAATTTTCTTTTAATTTCAAGCATGCTTGTTTATGAGTGATTATTGAAACAATTGAAGAAGGATTGGCTTGTAATTAAGGATTGATTAAGATTAAGATTAAGAGAACTTCATTGTAACATAATTAAATTTTGCATTTGAATTACATGTACGGAGTATTATGTTGATGAATTTTTTATGTGATTCAAAGAAGTTAGTTGGAATTTTCAATTCATGTTTGTGCCTAGCATTTAATTATCTTTGTTATTGAATGTTTGATATACAATAGAAGTGATTGATTCCATGTTTTACATGTTCTATTCATTGAATGGTTCAATTACAATGCTGCTGGAATTTCTTTTCATGAATGGTTTATGTTAATTTATAGAGCCATACAACTCATGTTCACTTGATTTTTCAGCAGCCTAATGAAATTGTTAGATAGCCTAGTTAATGTTAGAATAAGATTGCATGCTTAGTTTTCCAAAGTAGTTGATTAAATCCACTTCTATCTAATGAATCATGCATACCATTCCTGGGTTACAAGCATGATGCTTGGGCAGTTGTCCTTTCATTGTTTGTTAGTGGTACTTTTTCTTTTATTTCTCTTGTTTAGTTGTAGTTAGATTCCATTAGTTTGTGTCTTAGTTAGTTTAGAAAGTAATTAATTTTGACACACTTCCTAAAGTAGTTGATTTGGTCGCTTTGTTTTCTTAGTTTTTCACGATTAGGAAAGTAGTTTTTTAAAGAATGTTTTCCTTAGATTAGTTATTAATTTCATGTTTAGGAAAGTTGATAAATTGCATTCAAGGAAAGTTTTACTTTAAAAAATCTTTTTCGTTAGGAAAGGCATAAAATTTGAAGTTTTTAATTTGGGAAAGTTTTAATTTAAAAAAGTGCATGGGTTTAGAAAAGTTTTCAAGTGTGCATGTTTCTTGTTTTTGCTTAGTTTCCAATTTCATGTGTAATTTTCAATTCTAGTTTAGGTTAAAAATATATCTTAAATTTGGCTAGGTTAGATAGTCTAAAGTAGGGACCACTAGCATCACATTAGTCCAACTCCTCGTGGGATTGGCCTCACTAGAGTACTTTATTACAAATGATTCATGTGCTTGCGACTTTTATTTAAAACAACAACAGAGGCATTGCACGACCAGACAAAAAATTGGAATTCATTGTCTGTAGTTGATCCTTGGAAAATAGGCATGCTGGTGAGATAGCTCAACTGGATAAAGGGAATTCAAGCGGCAAGCTACTATGTCATTGATGGAGTAGTTGATCAGAGAAGGACCAATTGTGGGTACAATGTTGCTGAGGGCCAATTAAGTGACTCGGATGGTGAAGATGGAGCTACCTACACTAGTGGAGTCAACGAGTGTAGTGGAGTGAAGAAGGAAAGCTGGCCAAGTAAGGAAAGAAGAAAGAGAAAGGAAATAAAGAAGAAAAAGGAAACAAAAAAGAAACAAAAAAAAGAGAAAAAACGGGAGAGCTATAGTTGGAGATAGCTAAAAAAAACTATTTAGCACCTGTCAAAATTGTTAAGGGCACCCTTATGCTGTCAAAATTAGCAACCTATTTTTGATAAGAACACCCCATAGGGAACAAAATTAGCAACCCATGGAATTGATAATGACACCCCTGTTTAGGAAAATCCATGTTCTAAGTAGACTTGGTGATAGTTGGGAGTGAACTTAGTTGTAGCTAGGAGTGAATTGGTGACTAGATTGGTTGTAGCTAGGAGATGACCCTGTAACAACTGAGAGTGAATTAGGTGATAGTTGGGGAGTTGACTCAATGAATAAGTGTAGAAAATGGACACAGTGATTACTATGAGTGGACTCGGCGATCATGAGTGGCGGCTGACTTAGGAATAGTAGTAGGATGACTTGGTAAATAGTGGTGGGATGGGTCGGTGAATAGTGGTGAGATAACTCAGTAAAAGTTGCAAGCAATTCCAAGTAGACTATATGACCATTCTGAGTGGATGTGACCATTTTGAGTGATACTTATGAATAGCTAATGAGGGCGGCTAATGACAGAGGGTGTGAGAGGCACTGGCAGGCATCTAAGCGGCAAGCTTCTAGACGCTTATGGCACACTCGATGATTGATTAGCACTTAATCTCATCAGTAAGTGTTGAGCAAGGGGAGCTATAACCCTTCTAAGAGAAGATGCAGATACGCGCAGATAGTTGATGAAGCTACTAACTGCTTAGACAACTATTAGAGGGGGGAGCTGGATCAAAGTCATACTTGTAATTTGAGGGAGTAGAATTAAGTTGAAAGGATTTAGTGCATCCTCCTCTCATGGGCATGGAGGGAGAGATTGTTCGGGTGGATCCACATTTGGTCTATACTCATGTGAGTAAGTCCTATATATATATATATGTTTGTAATATTAAGGTTTGTGTGAGTGAGTGAGATTGAATGTAGAGAGGATTTGTAATAACCCCAATTTTTGTAAATTAATTGAGAAAATCAATTTAGTTTGAATTTTTAGAAATTTTGGGCTGGAATATTAGGTTATTATAAATTCTCTTTTTATAAAGATTAAAACATGATTTAAAACTTAGAAATTATGAATGTACTCAAAAAACCGATCGAAATGACACTAAGTACGTTCAATTCTGAGTTAAAATGAAAAACCCTTAATTTTCTCCATTTTTATGAATAAAAGGGTAAAATCGTAATTTTACCTAATCATGATCTAAGACATCAATATTTAGAATGTACTCAGAAATACGATTCCAATGCTACTAAGTACGCTCAATTCTGAGTTCAAGAGAATAAAATGAATTTTTCTCCAGTGACTAGAAAACATGTAATGAGTGGTCAAACCACTACTAGCGGCTAGTGGAGGATCCAATATTAATTTAATATTCAAAAGAATTGAAATATAATTATTACAAGTAATTATAAAAAATTCAAAAACATCTATAAATACAGCCCCCAAAATCCTCCAAAAATGTTCATTAAATTTCTCACCAAATCATCTTGCTTACTCTAAAAAACCATATATAGATTCCTTTCCGAATTTCCAAAACTCCCAAAAACCTCTCTTCTTGCACTTTCTCTCTCCTCTCTCTAGATTAGAACAAGAGACCTAAATTCAATTAGGCATGATGTTCCAAATCAAAACTCGCAAATCCCACCATCCATGTGACCCTAGACTACCTTATCTATAAAACCACCAAATCAATTTCAAGATCCAACAGTTCAAACAATTAAAAATCACAAGACAAGTGGTTCTTGGGCTATCTTATAATCAAGTGGGTATTCTTTTAATTTGGACTGTAAAACCAAAGTTTTTCTCCAATCAGGTAGGTGGAAACCCTTTCCACAATTATTCCATGTTATTTTATGTAAATTTTATTTTTCTGAAATTAAGTTTAGGTTAAAAATAATAATAATCAAGTGAGGGAAATAACTCTTTAATTTTGGATGATAGAGGGCTCAGATGGAAAATCCGAGCTATCCAATCGATCCAAAAGGGCCCAAAACCTCTAGGGTAGAAATTTTAAGGATTTTTATCATGTTTTGTGCCCTTAATTGAAGAAGAATTGATTGGACTGTCCAAAATGGACTGTCAGATCTTCTTTAAAGGATCAGAATCCCAAGACGCCGCACAAAAATGCGCCCTACTAGAGTGTCTCTGTGCACACGCTCCGCTTGCAACACCGTCCTGAGGATGCCCTTTACCACATGCGTCCCGGTGACGCGCTCGACCGGACACACTGCTTGATTGATCCCAGCTGTCCACTTTGCAAGGCCCAAGTCAAATCTGAACCCTAAGAATGATTGTGAACTTCAATCATCAATTGTGGAGTCATTTGAACTCCAAATTGAGATTAGAAAGAAGCTATGAAAAGCTTGTAACATCTATTTTCTTTTGAAATGAATATATATATATATATATATAAATTCTAGAAACTTTCTATTTTTAAGAATTAGGTTTCTAATTTTCATGATCTATAATGTTGAAATAAAGTAATATCCACAATTTATTTGGAGAGATATAAGATAAATTGAAGGATCTACCCTTTATGGTAGAAAAAACCTAAAAATACAGAGAGACCCGCTTCATCAATGAGATCAAGCATGATCAGACCCTTGGTATGGATTGAATAAATGGGATTATGATGCAATTCAATGAAATCATGGATTAAATGTGACAAAAACAAGTGATATGATCTTTGGATCTTTGTAACAACCCCAATTTTTGTAAATTAATTAAGAAAATCAATTTAGTTTGAATTTTTAAAAATTCAAAGCAAGAATATTAGGGTTATTAAAAATTCATTTCTCATAGAAGTACAATCAAAGTATAAGACATGTATAATTGAAAACATACTAGATGAACCCTTTAGAATGACTGTAAGCACGAAAAATTCTAAAATCGGATGAAAATCCTTATTTTTCACCATTTTTATGAATAAAAGGGTAAAATGGTAATTTTACCCATAACCAAGAACTAAGACCTCAATATTTTGAATGCACTTGGAAACACAATTCTAACGCCACAAAGTACACTCAATTTTGAGTTCGAGGGAATAAAACAGATTTTTCTTCATAAAGGGTAAAATGGTCTTTTCACAGCCCATGGGGCCCACAAGTGCAATATCCTCAAATTTAATCTTAAATTAGTAAAAAAACTTAAATTAAATTAAATTTTTTATGCATAGAATTTGATTATGAAAACTTGAAAACTAGGAAGTACACGTCGATAGAATTCCAACGACATAAAGAACGTAGAAAATGGAGCTCAAACGAAGAAGTTATGAGCTGTTAAACTTGTAGGGTGCAGTTTGGTAATTTGGAGGGGCCGAATTGCACGGGGCTATTTTGATGACAGCACCCCTTCCATCCCCCCTTATCAGATCCTATGATTTCACCAGAGAAATAGTCAGAGGGAAAGCGTATAAGGGAAGAGTTTCCCTTCCTCCTGCCCAGCACGATCTCTCTCCCTCAGACCTTCTCCCCCTCAACGTCCTTTTCATTGCAAAATTCCTCCTACAAAACCTAACCTAAGCAAGATCGTGTTCCATCAACTAGGGCTCTAGTAGCGTCAACAGCCATCAATTGACCTAGGTAAGTGTCACCCCTTGTTTCCCCTTCCATTTACAGAGTATAAAATGAAATTCACATCAGTTAATGTTGGAAAATAGCATGGGTTTTAAAGTTTTCCGACAACTTTGTGTGCCATACTATTTGCGTAGAAATAACTTAATAAAACAATGTTAAAATGAAGATCAGACCGTCCATCTAATGCATAAGGAACCTAAGAACAAGCTCTTTAAGTTTGACGAAAATCCGATGGTGGACGAAGCCGAAAATCATAAAGAATAGTACGAAAGAAAATTTTAGGAACATGAGAAAAATTGAGTAAAAACCTTAGTTTTTGGAAAAATCAAGCCAAAGGAGTATTGAAAATGGAAAATACATGAAATTCTAAGCAAAAGGGTGCAAAAATCACTAAATTTGTGCACCTGTGGGGTGATCGGCTACAAACGGACTCCGGTCGTCTTCCCCGATGCCGGTTCCCGTGTTGCACTGTGTAAACTGGTGCAAACCGGGGCCGCCAGTGTAACCTGGTATAAACTAGGGCGTCGGTGTAACCCGGTGTAAATCAGGGCCATCGGTGCAAACGCACTACCCAACCCCTATAAATTAATAATATTAATTTATGAAGTATTTTCACAAGAAACTTGATTTTGAGAGCTACAGAGGTCCAAATCATGATCAAAAACATCCGTTGCGATCATCTTGATGATGTGGAGCTAGATTTAACTTAAAAACTTTCCATTGGCCACTTTTAATTCAGAAAAAATTATAAAATAGTATCCAACAACTTAGATCCGGCCAATCAAAGGGTGATCGGGCCCTAAAACTTGAACAAATAGAAAATATATGAAACTAAAAAAGGGAAAGAGGAGTAAATTAGATTTAATTACTCTATAAATTAATCTAGACCATTGATCTAACCAAGATCTTGGGAAATTATTGATTTGAGGATGATCTAACCATCAAATTTAGAAATAAATTTTAGATACACATAAAAACGAACAGATGAAGATGAGATGGGACTAAAGTTAAGAACCAAATCATAATTAAATATCTTAGAGGATGATCCTATGGTTGGATCACCATAGATTCCCTTATGATGAAATAAATAATATCAAATAGTATTGAGGTATTGACAAGTACATCGGAACATACAAGATAAGGGGATTATACATTCGAGTTGAGTGATCTCACATCATGGTAGGTGACAGCATTTAATGTTTTGTTTTAATTTTAAAACCTTACATCATCATAGCTTCATGATTGACTGTGAATTAAATTACATTATTTAAATTAGTCAAAAAATTGTGAAACTCAGAATTTTATGAGATTGATATTACACATTTATGCATAATTAAAAATTTTCTTTCCTTATTGCATCATTGAAACTAATGGGTTTTCATGAGAAAGGAAAGCAGAGGCTTAGTGGCTGGTCCTTTTAGAGGTTAACCCTGAGATGAGGGGCGTGCCTTGGGGATTGTGAGCCATGAGTGCTCCTGGTTTTCAAGATACATGTTTTTCATATTTTGGATTTTATGACAGGTGCTTTCATCCAGTAGATATCATGCTAGGAGGGAGTAGGGCGGCCACCCACCCTCCGAGATTTGTAATGTGATTGTGATATGACAAACACCTACCCACAGATGGCTTTTGGTAAGGGTTTGGTAACATGGATAGTTCACACTACCACTTTGGGCCTTTCCATGGGGATGGACGTTAAGTCTCCTATTATAGTGTTGATGGAGAGCGGTGGTTGTTGAGACCCTACATGGTTGCCATTGCCGCATGACGATCCATATTCTTATTTTGTGTGCTTGCATAATGAGCATGGAGATGTCATTGTATGCTTGGGTGTGACGACACTCAGAGGTTTGATATAAGTACTCGTGATCTGTGATACGATTGTACAGGACACTCATGGGACCCACGTACCTTGGGTACCCTGTTATTATTGTATGCTCATTTACATTAGCTAATATCATGTTTTAAATCCATGAGATGCATGTTTTATCGTACATGAGACTTTGAGATTATGTTGGCATTGATTATAATGATTTTATTTTCATAGATAATAGATCTTCTCATTATATCACCATTGTCATTCGATTTGTTCCATTTTTATTAGCAGTGGGAGATTTCTTTACTTTGACTGATATACAATGATGCGAGTTAATAAACGGAGTACCATGTGACTTTGTTTATGGACTGTATACTTTTATATTTATGGATTTGATTATGATAATTATACATATGATGGACATTTAGGTGGGATATTATGATGGATAGATCCTAGGCCACATTATTATTGTGTTTTGGATATTTATTATTTTGAAAATAAAGGCGCCGATGATTTTGACGTTGGTTTAACATGTCTATTGTTTCAATTGTATCATCGCAAAATTTAATTATGTTTTAAATTATAATTGTGATGTTTTGGAAAAAGAAAATAACACCTGGAGGTTTTCAATAAATGTTTTAATAAAATAATTAATAAAATCTTTTTAACATGGGATCTCAACTACAACTATTATTACTATAATAAAAAAATTTGTTGTAAAAAATCCGAGGTGTCTCAACGAGGGACCCACAAAGGAATCCAATGGCTAGAACACGTGTAATCATGAGCCAAACCACTACCACCTACTAGTAGAGAAGGAGGTGGTAGTGGGAATCCAATGAACATTAAATAATAAAAAGAATAAAACATAATAATTACACATAATCATGAAAAACACCCGAAATTCCTCAAAAAATGTTCATAAAATTTACCACAAAATTATCTTGCTTCCCTTGCAAAACCAGACATAGATCCCTTCCCAAAATTCCAAAAAATTCCTTTCTTTCATTTTTTCTCTCCTCTCTCTAGATTGGAATAAGAGGCCTAAATTCAATTAGACACTCTGTTCCAAATCAAATCTCACCATAAAATTTGTTCTAGATTAGCTTATCTACGAAACCCCTAAAGAAATATCAAGATCCAATGGTTCAAATAACGAAAAATCACAAGACAAGCGAATCTTGGGTTATCTTATCATCAAGCCAGTATTCTCTTAATTTGGACTATAAAACCAATGCTTTTCTTCAATCAGGTAGGTGGAAACCCTTTCCACACTTATTTCATGTTAAATTATGTAATTTTAATTTTTCTTGAATTATGTTTAGGATAAAAATAATAAAAATCAAGAAAGGGTAAGAAGGCTTCAATTATGGATTATGGGTGATTCAGATGAAAAATATGAGCCGTCCAATTGATCTAGAAGGGTCCAAAACCCCTAGGTTAGAAATTTCATAGCATATACGTCCCTCAATTATAGAAGGATTGATTGGATGGTCCAAACAAACTGTCCCATCTCTCGATCGGATTGGGTTCGCTAGACACAGTACAAAACGCAGCATGGAAATGAGCCATAAGACAGCGTTTCCATGCGTGCGACGTTGTCCCGGCGGGATGACCACGGGACAGCGACGGTCCTGGGAGGACGCGTCACGCGAACGTCCTGGTGACAAGCGTGCACCTGACCAAATCACCAACAATTGTCCGCCCAACTACTACCCGACTAAATCATTCTGCCTAGCCCGTTCCACCCGAACAAATCTGGGCCGTCAGTTCCGATGGGCCCAGATCAAATATGGACCCTAAAATGGCTGTGAACTTCAAATCTCAATTAAGGAGTCATATGAACTCCAAATTGAGATTGAAAAGAAGCTATGAAAATATTATTTCATATATTTTCTTTTAAAATCATATAATATAGAAAATTCCTTATGAAACTTTCTGTATTTATGAAATAAGTTTCCAACTTTAAAGATCTTTGAGATCTGAGATGATCAGATCTTGGGGATCTATTTTAATGATGATATAATATTGAAATTAAGTAATATCCACTATTTAATTTTATAGATGTAGCATAAAATGAGGGATCTACCCTTTATGGTAGAAAATCCCTAAAAAAGCAAAGGGACCCACTTGATCAATAAGATCAAGTGTGATTAGGCCTTTGGGATGGATCAAATGCGGGATAATATGATGTAATCCATGGATATCATGGATTTACTATGATAAAAACAAACGAATATGATCCTTGGACTTCAATGAAGTAAAAACCCTAAATGTAATTAAAACCCTTGATTAAAAGGAAAAAATCTAAGATATAATGGTTGGATCATAAGTAAAGGTTTCTAAAAATATTAATGTAATTAGTTTCATTTTCTTTTATTTGATAATAGCAGTTTAAATGTGAATTATGTTATAAAGCGTCCTAGTGTAACTTTTAGATTTTAGCATGCTATGTGATTAGATTGTTATATTAGGTTGATAGATTTAATTTTCTTAGGGTCAAGTTAGTTTGCAGTTGAAGTTTAAGCATGATTCCATTAGATTAGTAGTAAAATTTTATGTATTTTATAACTTAAGGGCATGCTAGTTTAAGTATAGTTTCATTTCATTAAGTTACATAAGAAGCATGTTAGTGTAAAATGTTATTAAAATTATTAGATTTCTACTTTAAAGTTATGATTTAAATTTTATTAGTAGATATAATTGTTTAATTAGTGTTTATATCTTAATATTGATTAATTACAAAGAAAATTAAATCTAATGAGAAAATAGAGTTTCATGACACAAATAAGAGTGAAATATTTGACTTGGACTTAATTATTAAGGGCTATAGTTAGTAGGACATATAAGGATTATCAAATCCTTGGCCCAAACTAGGAGAATAATAAATCCCATCAATAACATAGTAAATGTTCATGGACTTAATTAAAATTAATTAGAAAGAGTACTTAGGGTTAACATGCTCATAGGAACCTTACGAAAGGTTGAGCTAAGGTCACTCTAGTGAATGTTGAACATAGTGGTTAGGGGGGTTCCCTAATAGAGCCTCGCTCTTCCCCTACCTTCCATTGACGTTTGTGAGATCTAAACGTCTCCTTACATGAGGATTGAAGTAACCACTTTATGTTCAACCATTCAGCTAGTAAGCCTTAGCCAATTGAAAATAAGTGTAGTCTAGACTTAGGCTAAAATAAGTTATCTTCAACCAGTAAAACATTAACTGGTTGAATAATAATAAGAAGAGTATAAATGGTAAGTAAATTATCTAATCCTAATAAAAATTGTATGTAAGATAAGAATGATCAAACAAGATCCATGGGATCTTGAATGATCAAGAATAATAAGAATAATAACATTATATTGTACTTAGTATACATGTTTATTAGTAAGTATGCTATAGATCAAATCTAGATCATTAGATTAGATAATCCAAACCCTTGATCAAATATGATTCAAGGAAAAGAATCAGGATCCCTTAAGAATGATCAAATAACTGAGCTTAGATCAAAGAAAAACAAGATGATAGAAGATTTAGGCCGTTGATCTTTATCAACAAGAATAGATTTTTGATCAAAGGATCTATGAAATATCAAGATCAAAGAGATGGATACAAAAAGACTTAGAGATAGAGAATAATTAGATCTGAAAGGTTAGAAAATCATTCTAACCATCAGAGCTATTGATCAATAGGATAAAATACTATTTGAGGAAGATAGATTATATAGATGATAGGAACACAAGCCATATCTAAATCCTTTATATCAAAGGACAAGATTAGATAAAGAATATAGATAGGAGATTGTCCACAATTGTACAAATATTGACAGTATGCATGGATTTACAGATTTCATACATCAGTCAGGATTATGGAAGATTTGAAGAGAAGAATTACCACTTGAAGGTAGGAGGATTTTGTGAATGCATCTACATGAGAAGTACATGTTGTATACACGATCTTATGTCTGAAAATGTTGACAAGTATAATGTAAATACTTGTATTAAACCCATTGAAAACCCTTATGATCCAACCAAAACACATGTGAAATGGTTATGTTAGAAATGAGAAAAACCCTAAGTGAATAGGAAACTAAAAAGTATTCTAGCCGTAAGTAAACAAACAGATCGTCTGATACGTATGAGAATTATTTTACATACAAGCATAGAGGCTTGTGGTTTTGTTTTAAACAGGCATAGGCTTGGGGATGCTATGCTAGGAGACTTAGTAAGGATTAGCCACCCGCTCTCCAAAACTTGTTATTATATGTATACTAAGCCTAAATGAGGCTAAAAGTCAGGTAGGACAATTATGGGAAGGCCTCCACTATGACAGCCATGGTCCTCCCCATACAAACATGGATATTGTGATTTCCACCAAGGATGGTATAGGTGGATTATTGAGCAGTTATCTGGGCACGCTAGTATGGGTTCTGACTACATGCATAATAGTCCTTTGAGTATTTTTGCATTATGATGCATGGCATAGTGATATGCCTTATGATATGGCATGATGAGATGTTGGGTAATCATGGAGTACCGATTAGTATTTCCAGTAGAGTTTGGATGATTTATCAACTCAGCATAAGCTGGATATGATTATGTTTTGAGATATTAACTAACTTTCATGGTTTTGATCGTATATATATATATATATATACACAGTATGCCTTATGTGTGTGTAAGGATGTACATATATGGCAAAGTAAAGAGATTGCTCTATGAGTATGAATAATGGGATTATGAAGTATTAGGATAATATTGTCAAATTTTTATACTTCTTGAAATCCCCTACCAAGCATAGCTTGCTGAGATATTGTAAATATTTCAATGTTTACAATATCTCAGGTACAAATAAGGGGAATTAGGAGCTCAAGACTTAAGAAGACTTGAAAGAATAATCAATCAGGGTATACCCCTTGAAGGCATGTATTTTATTTGAGAGTTTTGTATTGTATTGAGAGTTTTTCATGTATGGTAAGGTTTGAAGTTTAGTTTATATAATTTGGACAAGTATTGTACTAATACCGGGCTATACTATGAACCACTAGATGGATTCTTGAATTTAATAAAAGTATATTCCTTCAATGGAATTTTATCTTGTACAAAAATTCTACTTATGTTATGTATGAAGTGATGACTTGGGTTTCCAAACAAGTTTTAAAGAAATGAATTTTCGCTGCTTTGTTTTGTGAAAATTTTCTTACTACTGAGGGTCCTATCTTTGAAAAATGTATTACAAAATGTGTTACAAAAACCCTGGTCATCACAGTTGGTATCATAGCCATTCATCTAGTCACAGTATAGTACCCTCATGTCCAATATGAAGATGGCAATCCAATTGGAGGATAAGAAATAGTGTGTGAATAAGAAATGAGTTATGAGAATGAGTTATGTTACCAACTCATTAGCCAAGAATGAGTATAGAAGGGGTTGACTCATTAATTAAGGATGAGTATAGAAAGAGTAGCCTCATTAGTTGAGGAGTATGGAAAGAGTTGACTCATTAGTAAAGAAAGAGCTAAACTCATTAGTTGAGGATGAGTATAGAAAGAGTAAGTGTAATGAAGGAATAGTATAGTACAAGTAGTTATTACTTAGTGAAAGGGCTAGAAATACTAATTAGTAAGTTAATGATATCAATATTGGGAATAGTAAGTTTAGAAACATGTAAGGAAAACCTTAGAATAGAGGAAGATGTAAGGCATGATATTCAGGTATAACCTGAAAGCATAAGTAATGATACTTGTAGAAATAAAATACATTAATATAACTACTATTAGGTTAAATATGGAGATTAAGAGAAGGAGATGATAATTGGAAAAATAGGATGGAAAAGAAGAATAAGGATAAAATCCAACCTTTATAGGAAAGGTGAAATAGATACTAAAGTTAAAAACCTTAAAATTATTAAAATTTTTGAAAATAATAATAATAAATAAATAAATATAAATGCAAGCATTACAATTACTACATAGATGTAGTATTATGATAGTTAGCTAAAGGAATTAATCATTAAAAAAGAGATGATCTTACTTGAGAAGAATTTAAGGAGATAGGTACATATTTTCAAAAATAAATAAATACATAATTGGTGAATAAGAAGAGTTTTAATAAAGATAAATAAGGACATAAAATTTAGAGGAATAGTGATTCAACTATATGCTAGAATTGAAGTATGGAATAATCATGGACTACAGTTTGTATTGATGATAGAATGGAAAGTGAAAACCTATAAATGAATATGGATATTAATATGATGAATTTAAGGAATATTGATTCTACTTATTTGATAGAAACAGTTGTATGGAATACTGATAGGAATTTTGGTTTATGAGCAGATGCCGCCAAAGAGAGTCACAAGGTAGACAGCTCAAAATACTCTAGAAAATAATATGGAGAGATTAACAATAGATAATGTGGAAGAGATGAAGACAAGAGTATCGAGGAACCTTGTTCCTCACATTCAACAACCCCAAAGTTCATCACCTCCAATAGAAGTACCAAGTACTCAGGCTCAAGCTCAGCCTGAAGTGAGGCATAATACACCAACACCAACACCAAATACTCCCACACTGGTACAGGGTCAATCTTGTCATGTGCCAAGTGAAGAAGATAGGAATTCTGCATTAGTCCCAGAAAAGGTTGACAAAATGATGGAAAGGTTTCAAAAGATGGCTACGAGGTATAATGGAAAGAGTGAAGCGGTGAAGGCTGAGGAAGGGATGTATGAAATAGAAAGGACTTTCAGTGCTCTACATACTCCTCCAGAGTTCAAGGTGAAATTTGTAACCTAACTATTAAAACAAGAAGCTACATTTTGGTGGAGATCAGCTAATAATACCTTCTTCTCAAATTCTGCAGATACTACATGGGAGGAATTTAAGGAAGTCTTTAACCACAAATATTTCCCTTCTCATGTACAAGAAAGAAAACTGATTGAGTTTTTAGAACTTAGACAAGGAAACATGTCAGTGATTGAGTATGAGAATAAATTTACACAGTTAAGGAGATTTGTGATTCATGTGTGTAACAATAAAACACACACAGTGAATCGATTCAAGGAAGGGTTGCACCCAGAGCTGAAGGTGAAAGTAATGTGTACTAAACCCATGACTTTGGCAGACTGTGTGGAGATGACATCAAAGTTTGAAGAAGAATTACAAAAGAACCAAACCATTAAATATGGTGAAGGAGAGAACTATAATCAAAGATCTTTTTAGAAGGGCAAGACACCCTTAAACAATTTCAGACATCCAAGAAATAATACAAAAAGAAGGCCATGTCCCAAATGTAGAAGGTTCCACCTAGGAAATGTGTGTCTTACTCCAATACAGCAAAGACCCCAGTCAGATGTTATAATTGCGGAGAAATTGGGCACATTTCCAACACTGCAACAAACCTTTGGTAGTTAAGGAGGCAAATCTTAAGAATATCCCTCGACATCAAGGAAGGGTATTTGTTATCACCGATGGCCAGGCTAAATCATCCAAAGGAAAGATGAAAGGTACTATGTTTATGCCTTATAGTGATGCAAAAAAAAAAAAGCCTTTATTATGAATTTGCATAAATCCATCCTTGGAAGATTGTTACAAAGAACAATAGTTGAAATTATAGAATCAAGAAATATGTCATTTTGGTAGATAGTCTAAGGGCTACACATATTACGAAAAATATGCCAACAATATATATGTTAAAAAGGAATGAGAATAAGCAATAGAAGTTAGAATAGAAGAGTATGAAGTATTGAAAGATTAGTGAAAATGAGGGATAGAAATTTAGCATAAGAGAAATAGGAAGTTGTGAACAAAAGGGTAACTCAATTTTAGAGTTATTTATCCTTTTGAAAGGCCTACCTAAGAATCAGGATAAGTGATTAATGCATTGGCATTATTAGTGAGATGAGTGTTATGTCCCAAAATTAGGAATTTTACCTATAAGAAGAAGATAACATGAACTATGGATGAAAGGAAATGGAGGTTTCCTTAAGTGGCAAGGCCACATGAGCAAGCTTATGAATGAGTTAATAAAAACTCCTAAGTAAGTTGAAATGCAAATTTTGAGGACGTAATTATTATAAGGGAGGAAGATTGTAACAACCCCAATTTTTGTAAATTGATTGAAAAAATCAATTTAGTTTGAATTTTCAAAAATTTTGGGCTGGAATATTAGGGTTATTAAAAATTCATTTCTAATAGAAGTGCAATCAAAGTATAAGACATGTATAATTGAAAACATATTAGACAAACCTTTCAGAATGACTGTAAGCACAACAAATTCTGAATTAGGATGAAAAATCCTTATTTTTCTCCATTTTTATGCATAAAAGGGTAAAGTGGTAATTTTACCCATAACCAAGAACTAAGACCTCAATATTTAGAATGCACTTGGAAATACGATTCCAATGCCACAAAGTACACTCAATTCCGAGTTTGAGGGAATAAAATCGATTTTTCTCCATAAAGGGTAAAATCGTCTTCTAGCACCCCATGGGCCCCACAAGGGACCCACAAAGGAATTCAATGGCCAGAACACGTGTAATAATGAATCAAACCACTACCACCTTGTAATGTCCCAAGTCTGGGCTCCTTAAGTAACGATATTGTTCGCTTTGGGCCCAAGCTCGCACGGTTTTAAAAGGCCTCGTTATTGGTAAAGCCCACCCAGACCCTTATCAGCCGCCCAAGAACTTTCCTCCTAGTGATATGGGACTAACTCTTAGCGCATCCCGTCTTCATCCCCTTAGACTATCTTGGGTCCTCCCCCTCAAACCATCTTGGTAGACGGCAATGGTAG
The DNA here is from genome assembly GCA_035236585.1 of Warburgia ugandensis. NCBI lineage: Eukaryota > Viridiplantae > Streptophyta > Magnoliopsida > Canellales > Canellaceae > Warburgia > Warburgia ugandensis. The sequence continues at coordinate 27,175,192 of CP141132.1, read as the reverse complement.
CCCTCTCCCCCTTAGGGGACACGTGTCCGTGCGTGGACTCACACGCTTCCGCTCACGTGTGGTTAGCCACCCACACTGGGTCAGGGGTTGGGTCTGATACCACTGTAACGCCCCGGGTCTGGGCTCCCTCAGTGATAGCAAATATTCACAAGTAATAACCTATCGCGTCCACCCAACAGTGAGCACTAAAGAGAAACCGCATGTAGGTATCAAAGTAAGGGCCACTAACTACTAGTCCTTCGATAATGACGCAAAACGCCACCGACGGTATCAGACCCATTTTCCACGCAACACGAATATTCACCTTGATTGGGTGTATTGGTGTATAAACCTAGAGGAGGGATAGTATCACCCCCATACTCTTCGGAGGATGGCAAACATTGTTCCTACTTCCGAAAATCTCCAAGAATGGATCTACCCAGTAAGTACTTGTTTGCTATCACATAATCATGATAGTTTTCTGACACTTATGACATCAAGCTCATTTTGTGGTTGCTTCAATTGACTTTGCTGAAGGTATAGATGAATCAAGTGAGACAGATGTTACTAAAGCTGCTTGGTTAGAAGAGTTTCAGCCCACTGACAACTTTGTAGTTCGGAGGGGGAAGTACAAGGGACTTGTTATTAGGGTTTAAAGGTTTTACGTTGGTGTCGATGCTGCATAACCAAATTATCTCTAATTCATTGAGGTGAATACCTCATTTGCCTATTGTATGGGTTGTTAATAGAAGGCAATAATTACTGTTATCAATATGTAATTTAGGCATTTTGATGAACATATATAATGGTAAAGGGCAGCCCCAGTGTAGGTGCATGAAGCTCTCGCCTATGCGGGGTCTGGGGAAGGGAAGGACCACAAGGGCTTAAAGTGCACAGCCTTACCATTCTCTTATTTAATTACATCCCCTTATAGCTAAGGGAGCATAGACGAATAGAACTTCAGCTTTATCATAGCTGTGACAGTATCCATTTTCCCAGTAGATAGTTATAGACAGTTTAGTTTTATTTGTGCGTAATTTTTTTTCCTTTTGCTCACATTCATTGTCCCAGTCCACAAATTTTTTGGCAATGCTTGTTACACCTTAGTAAGATTCTTGGATTATGAACTGGGTCAAAATTGAATGGTTCAGTATCCTTCCTCCCCTCTCCCATGCACCCCTGAAAATATATGCTCATCATCCTACTTTCTTAGACAATCCAATCCAAGTTATGTGACTATCATGTAGTAAGGTGAAGATGGATTTGAATGAGAGCTGGACATAGGAAATATATGTTGGTCATCCGTACCGTGTGAGATAACCAGCCGTCATATGGGAATCTCTGTTGAGGTGGTCAAAGTCAGCAATTCACTCTGAGTGATGGCTGAGATCAATTCTTGAGAAACAAACGCAGCTGATATCAGCCCTATAACCAGTTAGTTTCTCCATTGTATCTTATGCTGCTGAAAGATATTGTCCTCAAACTGGTGGAATTCTCGTCCTAGTGCCTAGAATGGTTGTCATACCTCTACAGAGATCCCAATTGGCTTGGGCCTACATTTTTGGAATGGTCTCGTGGGGCCCATCAGATGAAAGGCTTGTAATGACCTCATCAGTGTAGATTTTACATCTAGATTTATAGTAGACGAGATAGCCTTTCCCAAGCTTCCACAATAACTTGCATTGTTGGAAAAATGGATGCCACTCTTTAACCTCAAAATGTGGGCCACGGCAGCTGGTAAGGAATTAGCCACCAAAACTTAAGGGTGTCAATTGGTTAGGAGTCAGGATGGTCCCACCAATCTGAACGATCCTAATATATTTAGTCTAATTCAATGTACCCAATCGTATCTAATTACTATTTTCATGATCCGATTTTTATTTGATCATTATATATAAAATATTTTAGAAGCCATCCACTTATGACGATTCTGCTGGAACTGTCCTATATTCATAAAGACACTAATGACTAAACATGACGGTTCCAGCAGAACCGTCCTATATTACTTATGAATATAGGACAGTTCCAGGCGAACCATCCTATATTACTTGTGAATATAGGATGGTTCTTCTGGAACCGTCCTATATTCATAAAGACACTAAACATTAACTAAATAGATAGGTAATTAGTCTATTTAATGAATTCCACTACAGTAAGTCCCCAATACAGCCACAAACCTGTGTCAATGAAACCAATGATGACATTGTCTTGATTCTTTGTAGAAAATCCTAGAATTTCCATCTCTTCGCCTTCCAAAAGACCCATAAAATCCCATGAATGAGTAGTATGTAACCTTCTTGCTTCTCCTCAAGTTCAGAAACACCGAAACAACTCCAGAGACTAGAGTCCAGACATCCCTATCACTGTGTCACATTAAATTACCAAACTCTAAGACCAAAAATGGGTCCAGATTCCTAAAGATTAGATTTCCTTGAATTAGACGTTTTGTGCTCCAAAATTATCTCCCATTCAATAATTCTAGCCATTGATTTCTTCATTGGTAAAATAAATTGTCAAAATTTACTTCACATACATTGAAACAATGTACTTCAATCAAAAGAAAAACAAAACACATCCATTGAAATGAACTGATCTTTGTATCATATTTGAGTAAAATGTATATACATGAATGATAATATACATTCATTTACATCACTGAACTACAAATTAAAATTCATAATATGATTTGTCCATTCCATTCTAATATCATCTAGATTCAACTGGGAGTAACTCTTGGGTCCTAAATCCGCCTGCAAGAAACATATAATAACTTAGTTCAGAGATGAGACATCTAATCTTGGATTCAGTTAGGAAATATACAAATTAGAAGTGTAATAACATTGGTCAGTAAGTCTAACTATCTAAGTGTTACCTTTCTCAATTGTGAGACTGTAACTCCATTGCAAATGGGGGTTCTCATGTATCTAAGAACATAATATCCACAGTCCCAGTCTGATTTTTGTTTAGGGCACTGCAGAACAATGCCACCAAAGACAATAGAAAAGGTTCAAAATATAATTTCCAATAAGTTCGGGTTTAAAATTATATCAAAGAGTCTAAAGATCAATAATTAGTAAACCATACCTTGGCCTTCTTCTAGTTGAGTTTTGGTGGGTGGTGAATGCCTTCCCTCTCAGCCCATTTATACCATGCTCTACACACATAAAAAGATAGAGCATATATGTAATTAACTCATCTCAATTGAGTATCAGCTTAAAAACTAAACAAAGTTAAGTAAGTAACTCATACTGTCATACTCAATTCAATAGTTGTTTTGTTGAGGTTGAGGATGAGTAAAGTAAGTGTTATGTATTTAACTCATCTGATCTCAGTTGAGGATCAGCTTAAAAAGCAAAGTTATGTAAGTAACTCATACTCAATTCAAAAGTTATTGAGGAATCAGGATCAATAAAAAAAGAGTCATGTAATTAACTCATTAGGTAAGAATGAGTGAATGCGAATAGAAATAATTATGTAATTAACTCAGTAACTTGAAAATGAGTATAGAAAGAGTTATGCAATTATCTCATTAGTGGATAATGATTATAGGAAGGGTCCGAAGGGAATAGAATAATTATTAGTTATGTAATTAACTCATTAGGTATTTAGGTGAGGTGAGAATGGAATATAGAATAGGAGTTATGTGTTGAATTAACACAAATGTTGAATGATATTACTAAGGGAGTTACTAAATTTTACTCTACATGAATGATGGATCAATGGATCATGGATGAATGAGTTATTCTCAATCTATTATCATCAATTGGGAGTTAGAAATGAGAAACAAATATTGAGTTATATGAGTTGAATACATGATATTCATGAATTTGATGAAAAAGAGATATATTAGATCAATTGGTGTTTGGTGATGACATGTGAAATTAACATAAGAAAATCATTAGCATTTATATTTTTATACAATATATGACAGTTAGTTAGTCTCTCACTTTACTTGTACTTGTACAAGTTACAAAACTTGGTTAACTAATTTTCTACTAAGTGTAACTTGTAAGTTTGTAATTGACAATGCGTAGCTAATCTTAAAATGGTTGATAAGAAAATTAGAGACAGTGTGTAGGTGTAGTTAAGTCTTAGGTTATAACTTATAGTTATAGGCTTATAGCAAACAACTACCAGCCAAGTCTATAAGACGGTTCTTCAAAAACCATCTTATTAAAATATAGGATGGTTCATCTGGAACTGTCTTATATTACATTTAGTCATGTAATATTACATGTTACTTTCTGCTGGAGTGGATTCACTTCAAAATGCCTACCCGTCCTTGTAGTGGATTCACTTTCTCCCCCTTTCCTTTCAAATGAAAAATGTTTTAAATATTGTGAGAAGAATGACGCCCAAATTTTGGCAACCTTTTCAACGCATTTTCCCTCTATTAAAGGCTCTCTTCTTGCCTTCATTTTCCACTCGTCCCCTTCTTTCCCTAAATTCTTAGTGCTTTTAATCAAAAATGGGAAAACAAGATCAAATCACAAGTCCTGAAACCAATGAATCCCTCCCAAAACTTCCGAAAACCAACCAAAATGGTGTATCTGCAGGTTCTCCAAACCTTCTCTTTCTTTTGAGGGTAAAAAGGCTCTCTGAGAATGATAGTTTGCTTTCAAAAGGTTCTCCTCTCTCAGCAAGATATGATCTTTCAAGGTAATGTATGCTTTAATCCATCTAGGTATCAGTGATTTTGAGCAATGCCCATCTCAATCTTCCACCGTTTGTTTATTTTCCAGTTCTGCGTCAACAACCATTCTCGCCAGAGGAAAAGCCCTTGTTCTTACCGATTTAAGCATAAGAATACCCAAAGGAACCTATGCTCGCATAGGTATGTGCTAGAAATAGAAAACCTTTTGATGCGTTTGATGATATACTCATGGACGAGCTTGTTATTTGCAGCGCCAATATCTGGTCTGGCTTGGAAGCATTCGATCAATGTGGGTGCAGGCGTGATTGATGCTGATTATAGAGGTTCAGTGGGCGTGATTTTGTTCAACCATTCTGATGTTGATTTTGATGTGAAGCAAGGAGATTAGATTGCTTAGTTGATCATTGAGAGGATAATGACGCCCGAGGTTTTGGAAGTTGAAGATCTTGATGCTATGATGAGAGGCATGGGAGGATTTGGATCTACAGGAGTCTGAGTAGTCGTCAATGTAGCAGTTTACTTAATCATCTATGTTGGCTCTTTTGTTTTTTCGTTCTTTTTATTTGGAAGGATGATTCATTGGAAGACTTCTATCAAATGTAATATAGGACGGCTACTAAGTGTAATATAGGACGGTTCATCTCATAACCGTCCTATATGTTATGTTTACACTTTATAGGACGGTTATTTCACAACCGTCCTATAAAACGTAACATATAGGATGATTATTTCACAACCGTCCTATAAAACGTAACATATAGGACAGTTATTTCAAAACCGTCCTATAAAACGTAACATATAGGATGGTTATTTCATAACCGTCCTGTAAAACGTAACATATAGGACGGTTATTTCACAACCATCCTATAAAAGTATAAAACCCATATCATATAGGACGGTTGAAAAATAACTGTCCTATGTTTTGTGGTTGTGTTCGCTTAATGGCTCCATCCACTTGGGAGCAGTTTTTTCACCAAGTCGTAATAGGAAAATAGAGTCGTGTTATGTCGTATCGTGTCGTGTTGTGTCATTTCGTGTCTTGTATCCAACACGACTCAATCAATAATCATGTTACACAGGTCGTGTCGTGTCATTTTTTTAAGAACCGGGTCGTGTACAAGTCATAGGTTTTTGACACGACTATTAATCATATTGTGTTCGTGTTGACCCATAACTCTAATCGGGTCGTGTTTGTGGCAACACAAACACGACCCGCCAACCCGAATTGCCACCCCTAGTTATGCCTCAATATTCATAAATCACCAAAAATAAAATCTAATGAAATATAAAGATTCATGGACAATTAAGATGAGGGAATGACTTGGACTTAATATTAGAAAGGCTATAATTAGTAGAACAATATAAGGATTATCAAATCCTTGGCCCAAACTAGGAGAATAATAAACTCCAGGAATGACATTTTAAATGTTCATAGATTTAATTAAGATCAATTAAAAAGAGTACTTAGGGTTAAAATGCTCATAGGAACCTTGTGAAAGGTTGAGCTAAGGTCACTCTAGTGAAGGCTGAACATGGTGGTTAAGGGGGGTCTCTAATAGAGCCTCGCTCTTTCCCTACCTTCTGTTGACGTTTGTGAGGTCTAAATGCCTCCTTACATGAGGATTGAAGTAACCACTTTGTTAAGTGTTTAATTTTGGTCAAAAATCCCCTAATTTAGCGTTCAATTAGATCATCTAACCGTTCAATTTTACAAAACTTAGCTTGATTTTGAATATAAATCCAATTCACCATCCAAATCTTAATTTGTCAAAATCAACGGTCAGATGATCATTAGAGTTCATTAGATGACTAATGTGTGGTTCAAATGATTCTAATTTAGTCTTTTTTTTTTGCAGATCAACCAAAGGACGCGCGGATGGATACGATTAAAAGATAATGGTGCAGATCATCTTAAAGGGCAATGGATGGACCAGATCACCCATGGAGATAGATGGAATACAAATTATGGACAAAATGGAAAGAACATGTAAAGGGCAACTCTTTCCCCCACTTCTCTTTCCTTTTCTTCCTCTTTCCCTTCCCCTTCCCCTTCTCCTTCCCTCCTTATTCTCTTTTTCTTTCCTTCATTCTCTCTTTCCTTTCCCACTCCTTTTCTTTTTCCTCCTTTTCCTTTTTCCTCTTTCCTTCCTTTTCTCTTTTGTTTCTTTTTCCTTTTACTTCTCTCTTTTCTTTCTCTCCTTTTCCTTTTTCCTTTTTCCTTCTTTCCTTTTTCCTTCTTTCCTTTTCTTTTTCCTTTCCTCACTCTCACATACCCACTTACCATATTTTTCTCTCATTCTCTCCTAGGTACTTCCCCCTTCTACTCCCTCTCCCTTCTCAATGTACTTCTTTTTTTCTCCTCTCTTTCTCTCCTCTCACTTTTCTTCTTCCTCTCTTTCCCAACCTCTTCTTCCCTACACCCAACCATACCCAACTCTCTCATTCTCTTCTTCTCACCTTCTACTCCTCTCATTCTCCCTCACCCCCTCTTTTTTCCTCTCTCTCCCACTTCCCAACTCTACACACCACCCTCTCCTCAACCCTTCTCCACTCACCGTACCATCTATCCAAACCAGTTGCCTAGACCCAGGGGCGCATCAACTCGTCGTCCTCTGCGTCTAACCCCCATCTGAACAACACCAGTTTCTCCTTGCCGGCAGGAACCCAGACCCCCGACCTATCTTCCTCTCCGTCGTTCTCTCTCCCGGCTACCTCTCTTCTCCTGTCCCTCTCCCCTTGTCCTCCATCTACATTGTTCAGAAACCAGGTCGTCGTTGACTCGGATCACCGGCTAGTGTTTTCGCCTTCTCTGATTCATCAAACCAGGATTCTCTCCGCTTCTCTCCCATGGCTGGGCAGTACAAGGCAGGTCCCTTTCCTTTCCCTTCTTCTTCTCTCTCTCAAGGCTCCTCTCTTGCTCCCCACTTTCATTGCATTCTCTCCTCTTTCTCATTCTCTCTCGTCTCTTCACCACGGTCAGATCAAGAGGAGAAAACCCGAACTGGGTTTTTCTCCATTTGTCCTCTTTTCTACTACGCCCCTATCCTCCTCTTTGTCCCCATTTTTCCTTCCTCCTTCTTCTTTCTTTCTCCCTCTTCTTCCTCCTGCGTTTCTCCCTTTCTTCACCAGTTTTAGTCTAGTTTTTTCTTAAAAACTAGATTTTTAACGAAATTCCAGTTTTGCCCTCCTCTTTTAAACGAAATTGCATTTCTATTCTTTTCCATTAATTCCATCTGTGTCCCCACTTTATTTACATCTGTGTCCCAGTTTATCCCAGTTCTGTTTTATCCATCTTTTTCTTATCTAGGAATTGTCCAATCTGAATCAGCTCAATTAAGGCCTAACCCATCAACGCTTTTGCCTTAATCAAAAGCAAATCTTCAATTTCTCCTTTGTTTCTTAACGGAATTCAAATTAATTTTACAGAGTCATTATTAGGACATCCCTAGACATAACCAACGCTTCTGATCTTAGATCTAAAATTCAGAAATCAATATGAGCCATCCAAATCTTGAAATTACAATTTAGCCCAGATCTTGACCATTTTGAAGAATCTGTCAAATCCGACCAGTGGATCACTAATCAAGAATGGGTTGAAGATATCTGTAAAGGCGGATCATCTTTTAGAAAACCAAAAGTAAGATTTTGATGAAAGTTGATCTAGGGAAGTAGTTTTTTCTCATTATTTGATTTTGTTTGTTTTCTTTAAGAACTGAAAATTCTGTATTTTTGAGAAGTTTATTAGATCTGAACATTGATTCTCACTTTAATAATTCCAGTAATTTTGAGTGGTTTATTTTTAATTTTAAATAATTAGATTTTATTGAAACTCCATCATTTTAAATTAAGTCCTCGTGGGATCGACCCGTACTTGCATAAGCTACCCTACAATAGCCCGTGCACTTGCGGTAAAACAATAAACAAGTTTTTGGCACTGTTGCCGAGGACTTGGAAAGGAGTTTCCATAAAATTTAATTAAAAATCCAAAAAAATAAAATAAAATTTTAAAAATTTAGAAAAATCCCAAAAAAGATACCTAAAATTAGGAATTGCAATTTTCAACATTTTAGGAAATTTTTAGGTGCATTTTTCAATTATTTTTAGGTCATAATCACCTTGTTTCCTAAATTTGGTACTAATTTCTAATTTTATTTTTTAGGAAATTGGAAAGTTGAGGAATTGGGCAAGTGGATCTTCACCAAAATGGAAACTTCCCTGCTTTCCTAGAATAGGACTTTCTTTTTTCTTTTGAGTGAATCTTGTAGTGAGGATCCTTGTAAATTGCAATTTTCATTTAAAATTTTAAAGGGTTGTATTATACAGGGCAAGTGTAGGATAAGGTGGCCCACACTTGATCTTCATCAGAAACCTCACTGTGAGTTTCCTCACTTATTTATATCCTAAATTAGGATTTGCATTTAGAATAAATTGCATTGTTTGGTAGTGTAATTGCATATAGAAAGCATCTGTTATAATTGTTGCATTTTAGGATTTTACATTAGTTTACTGCTTTTAATTGCATTCTTAGGGCATGTTTAATGTTTTAAGGTGATTTATATGCTGATCGAATTGCCATGGTGTGTGAAAATTAATTAGTAAGGGTACCCTACCCCCATAAGATCAATGGTGGATTTCATCACCACCTCTTAGCCCACTTAGGATAATCACCTCAAGCGCGCAAACCTTCCTTTCATGTTAATTTAAAATCAATCAGAAGAGACCTATAGGGCCATCACATGCTCGTAGAACCCTCTTAATAGGATGCGATTTACTGTCAGTCCAGTGGCTTTTGATCACTGTGGTTATTGGGGGTTACTTAATAGAGCCTCACTCTTCCCCCACCTCCTATTGACGTTTGTTGAGGTCTAAACGCCTCCTTACACGAGGGTTGTATTAACCACCTTGGTTAGAACCTAATTGGTAAGCAGTAATCAACTCCCAAAGAGAGGAGGAGCACTAGTCTAGGCTAATAAAAGCATCGTCCCCATAGAAAATCAAGAAAATCAAATATATTGTTGCTTATTAGCCTTAGAATTATTTCAGTGTGCCCTTTTGTTTGCGCATCATTCTAGAAGTTAGGTTGCATCATTTAGGTTAATTTTCTCAAACAAAAAAAAAATGAAAAGAAGCTTCCCTTGTATGCACTTTTGGAGACACGGCAAAATCGGAAGGTTAGTCAAGTACGACCAAAAAGACATACAGCAAGATCAGGCCACATTTATGGCTGATCAACGCTCAAGGGGTAATTCACCCCATGGAAGTTAAGGGGCTCCACTCATCATGAATGAGGACCCACCACCCTTGATGGACGATGAATATCAACCTCCACCAAGGAGGAATAATCATCAACCAAATAGAGATTGGAGAAGAAACAATAGGGAGTGGGACCAACAAAGTGAACATGGGGATGATAATATTGAGGGACATCAAAACTTTCGTGGTAGAACTTTAAAAGACTACCTTCAGCCTACACGCACCAGGGCACCATCCTGGGTAATTCTTCCTCAAAATGCTGGTGCGTTAGAATTAAAAATGGGAGTAATCCAATTACTTCCCAAATTCCATGGTCTAGATAGTGAGAGTCCTTATTTGCACCTTAAAGAATTTGATGAGGTATGTAGCACCCAACGAATACAAAATGTAGGTCTAGATACTGTCAGGCTTAAACTTTTCCTTCCTCTTTAAAGGAAAAAGCAAAAATGTGGTTTAATGCACTACCATCAGGTTCCATAAGAACCTGGAATGAAATGACTAGGGAATTCTTAAAGAAGTTTTTCCCTACCCATAAAATCAATACGCTTCTCCGCAAGATAATGAACTTTACTTAGAAGGATAAAGAATCATTCTATCAATGCTGGGAAAGGTTCAAAGAACTACAACTCACTTGCCCACATCATGGCTATGAACCATGGTGCATCATCAGCATCTTTTATGAAGGACTAAATTCTGACATGCGACAGTTTATAGAGATGATGTGTAATGGCAACTTTCTCAACAAACAACCAGATGAGGCGGAGGACTATTTGGAATGGCTAGCAGAAAGTGCACAGACCTGGGCTGACTCAGAAAGAATAGAACATACAGATAGACCTAAGCCCAATAACACCCATGCTAGGGGAGGCATGTATGCTATGTCTGAAAAAGATGATATCAATGCCAAAGTAGCATCCCTAGCGAGAAAAGTAGAAGCCATAGAAATGAGAAAGAAAAACTCAAATAAAGAAGAACAAGTGTGTAGCATTTGTTAAAGTACGTCACATCTTACTCAGGAATGTCCTACAATCCCTGCTTTTCAAGATGTACTTCATGATCAAGCTAATGCACTTAACATATATAAAAGACCTTTCTCCCCATATTCAGAGACTTATAATCCCAACTGGAGAAACCATCCAAACTTTAGTTGGAAAAATGGACCTACTGCTAATGTTCCACAACCAGGACAATATCAACCTCATCAACAAAACCAAGGACTTCTTACCTTACCTTATCAAACTCATCAACCTCCTTCTGGACCTTACTTGTCCCCACCTAAAAGGCATGTTGAGGATAATCAAAACGTTCAAAACCAGGAAAGGAAAATTTCTCATTTAGGAATTCAAATAAAACAAACCAACCAGTCCATGAATGAATTAAAAAATATGATGAGTCAAATGATGCAAAGTATGGAAAAAGGAAAATTCCCAGCTCAACCACAAGCAAACCCTAAGGGAGTGCATGCGGTTAGCATTAATGCATCTGATGAAACATCTAGCTCTACCATGGAGCAAACTAAGGTTGTTACCATTCTTAGGAATGGTAAAAGAATTAAGAAAGATGAGCCTCAACGGACTGAAAAGGTAGAAAAATCCACGAAAGATAAAGAAAACTCTAAACAAAAGGACCCTGTTTCACCTGTTGATCCATATCCTATACCTGCTCCATTTCCTCAAAGGTTGCATCAAGCCCCAAAGTCTGCATCTAATGATGAGATTTTAGAAATTTTCAAGCAAGTCAAGATCAACATACCAATCTTAGATGCTATAAAACAAATCCCATCATATACCAAATTCTTAAAAGACTTATGCACCATAAAGAGAAAATTGAATGTCCAGAAGAAGGCAGTTTTGACTGAACAGGTTAGTTCTATTCTTCAACACCATACACCACCAAAGTACAAAGATCTTAGTTGCCCCACTCTTACTTGCATTATTGGCAACTACAAGATTAACCAAGCTCTTCTTGATTTAGGATCTAGTGTAAACTTATTACCATACTCGGTATACGAACAATTAGATCTGGGTGAACTAAAACCTACATCTACTACGCTCCAGCTAGCTAACCGTTCTGTAAAAATATCGAGAGGGGTAATAGAGGATGTGTTAGTCCAGGTAGAACAATTTTGTTTCCCTGTCAATTTTCTAGTTCTAGATACACAACAGGTGGTGAATGAGAAGACTGAAATACCAGTCATCTTGGGACGACCATTTTTGGCTACGTCCAATGCCTTAATCAACTGTAGAAATGGTGTCATGAAAATGTCCTTTGGCAATATGACATTAGAGCTAAACATCTTTAACATTTATAAGCAACCTGGTGAAACTACTGATGATTTGCACAGTGTTAACATGATCAATTCAGTTGTGCAAGATCAATTTCAATCATCTTCCTTGTCGGACCCACTAGAGGCATGTTTGGCCCATTTTAATGAGTTTAATGAGGATGCATTAATAGAGGAAGTTAATGCCCTCTTGGATTCTGTTCCTATCATGGAAACAGAAAAATGGAAACCTCCTTTCGAGGACCTTCCACTGAAGGAGTCCACTCCCCTTCCATCATTCATAGAACCTCCTAAGCTTGAATTCAAATCTGTACCATCAGATTTAAAATATGCCTTTTTAGGAGACAAAGAGACTTTTCTTGCAATACTTTCCTCCCAATTAGAAACATCTCAGGAGGAAAAGTTAATAGACACTTTAAAAGAACACAAAGGTGCTATAGAATGGACCATAGCTGATATAAAGGGCATTAACCCTTTAATCTGCACCCATAGGATATATCTAGAGGATGAAGCTAAACCATGTCGTCAAATGCAAAGAAGGTTAAATCCTAATATGAAAGATATGGTTAGAGTAGAAGTCCTAAAGTTGCTTGATGTGGGAATCATCTATCCCATAAGTGATAGCAAATGGGTAAGTCCTACTCAGGTGGTTCCAAAGAAGTCTGGAGTGACAGTACTAACTAACGCCAACAATGAATTGATCCCTACCAGGGTTACTACTGGTTGGCGTATGTGTATCGACTATAGAAAGTTGAATGCTGTTACAAGGAAGGACCATTTTCCTTTGCCCTTTGTTCATTAAATGTTAGAAAGGGTTGCAGGACATTAGTACTATTGTTTCTTAGATGGTTATTCAGGGTATAACCAAATAGAAATTGCACCCAAGGATCAGGAAAAGACTACATTTACATGTCCTTTTTTACTTTTGCTTACAAAATAATGCCATTCGGATTATGTAATGCTCCCGCTGCATTTCAATGTTGCATGTTAAGCATTTTCAGTGATATGGTGGAGAGAATTTTAGAGGTTTTCATGGACGACTTTTCTGTTTTCGGTAATTCATTTGAAACATGTTTGAAAATCTAAGAAAAGTCTTAACTCGTTGTAAAGAAAAGAACCTAGTGCTTAATTGGGAAAAATGTCAGTTCATCATTCTTAAGGGAATTGTCTTAGGTCACATTGTGTCATCTAAAGGTATAGAGGTAGATAGAGCTAAAGTTGATATAATTTCCAATCTACCCATTACAAAATCTATTAGGGACATTTGTTCTTTCCTAGGTCATGCAGGATTCTATAGGAGGTTCATTAAAGATTTTAGTGCAATATCTAGACCATTATGTTACCTCCTCATAAAGGATACTCCTTTTGAGTGGACTGAGGATTGTCAAGAAGCTTTTATAAAGTTGAAAGACAAGTTGACCACCGCACCTATCATGCAGCCACCTGATTGGAGTCTACCCTTTGAAATCATGTGTGATGCCAGTGACTATGCTGTAGGAGCTGTACTAGGACAGAGAAAAGAAAAGAAGCCATACATCATCTACTATGCCAGTAGGACCTTAAATAGCACCCAAATGAACTATTCTACTACGGAGAAAGAACTCTTAGCAGTTGTCTTCGCATTGGATAAATTCAGGTCTTACTTGGTTGGATCTAAAATAGTCATATTCACTGACCATTCGGCCCTCAAGTATCTTCTTTCTAAGAAAGATGCTAAGCCTAGACTAATTAGATGGATTCTCCTACTCCAAGAGTTTGACATTGAAAAAAAAGATAAAAAGGGAGTAGAGAATGTGGTAGCTGATCATTTGTCTTGCTTAGTCCTAACAGAGCCTTTAGATGAGTTGTCAATTAAAGACACTTTCCCTGATGAGCAACTTTTTCATGTTTCCCATCCTCCCTGGTTTGCTGATATTGCAAATTATTTAGTCACGGGGAAAATTCCTGAACATTGGACTAAACAAGAAAAGAAAAAATTCTTTTCCAATTTTAAGCATTATTTCTGGGATGATCCATACCTGTTTAAATACTGTCCAGATCAAATCATTAGGAGATGTGTCCCTGACTTAGAACAACATAGTGTTATCTCCTTTTGTCATTCAAAAGCATGTGGTGGACATTTTTCTGCCTAGAAAATAGCGACAAAGATTTTGCAGTGCGGTTTTTATTAGTCGTCGTTGTTCAAAGACACACATGTGTTTTGTAAATTATGTGAGCAATGTCAAAAGTTAGGAGGACTAACCCGTAGGAATATGATGCCTCTAAGCCCTATTCTTATCATAGAAATTTTTTATTGTTGGGGTATAGATTTCATGGGTCCATTCCCACCTTCTTTTGGCTACATTTATATCTTATTAGCCGTAGACTATGTTTCAAAATGGATTGAGGCTATCCCGTGTAGGAATAATGATCACAAAATAGTTCTTAAATTTTTAAAAGAAAACATTTTTTCTAGATTTGGGACCCCTCGAGCCATTATAAGTGATAACGGTGCACATTTTTGCAACAAACCATTTGAAGCACTAATGAAAAAATATAATATTACACATAAAGTTGCAACACCGTATCACCCACAAACAAGTGGACAAGTAGAAGTATCTAATCGGGCTATCAAACAAATCCATCAAAAGACTGTTAATCCAGATCGTAAAGATTGGTCTCTTCGACTGACCGATGTGCTCTGGGCTTACAGGACTGCACATCGCACCTCGATTGGTATGTCTCCCTATCGTATTGTATACGGTAAGGCTTTTCATTTGCCTGTGGAATTGGAACATAAAGCCTATTGGGCAATAAAGACATTCAATTTCAATATGGATAAAGCAGGCTCACATCGCAAACTCCAACTTAATGAGTTGGAAGAGATCAGGCAAGAAGCTTACGAGAGTAATAGGATATATAAAGAAAAGATGAAAGTTTTTCATGATAAGAACATAATGAGAAAATCCTTTACTCCAAGCCAGAAGGTTCTACTTTACAATTCTAAGCTTCACTTATTTCCAGGTAAGCTTAGATCTCGATGGATCGGTCCATATATAGTAAAAGAAGTTTTTCCATATGGGACTGTCGAGATTGAGAATACTAGGACTGGTCATTCTTTTAAAGTGAATGGTCAATGTTTAAAGCCTTTCTTAGATTATGAGAATCTAGAAGTTGAGTCCACAACTCTGGAGGATCCTGTTTATCAGGATTGAGTGGATTTGATCCCTCTGTACCATATTTTGTATTTTTGTTGTTTTCTACATCACTTATATTCATTTTAGGTCCTACTTTTTCAAAACATTGAGGACAATGTTTTTGTCAGGTTGGGGGGTGTAGAATTCTAGCAAATTCTAGTTTTTTTTAGATTTTTAGGTGCTTTCCTTGTTTTTCAAAAAAAAAAAAAATGAAAAAAATGAAAAATTTTAGGTTAATTCCTATACTATGATGAGAATTGGATTTTCTGAAGTATAATCTGGATAAATTTAGCTTATTAATGGAATTGAATATAATTAATTCATCTTTTTACTCATTTTCTAAAGAATTCTATGAAAGCAAAGTCTCAGATCAAATCTGTACACGCAGTTGCATATAGATAGTCTAGATTGATAAGTAGCTATAACTTAGAGATTCTGAAGAAATTCAGTGGAGACCTATAACCTAAGTGAGTTTTTTTTTTAGCTATTCATCCTTTCTGAGAGGTTATAAATATTCCTAATTTTCTTCAGCGTGCTTAAAAGAAAATTGATCCCAAACTCTTAAATTTGGCTAATTACCCGAATAATTAGAATATTATCTTTAAAATTCTGGAAGTTCAATGAATTTGATGGATTATAGGAAACTTAGAAAATGATTTAGGCCATCCTTGTTGTTAACCTAAAGACATGAAGCCTACCCATAAAGTATTGTTACCACTAGTTAGCCAACTTGAGCCTTTAATATAAGCCTTTTCTTTTGTCACCCAAATTATTCTTTACCCAGATTAACCCAATATAAATTATCCATTGCCCATTTTCTTTGAAAAATAAGTTAGAGAAGAATGAAGAAATACCTTTTAGTTGTAATGAAAGTAGAAAAGTGGATATCAAGAAAAGAAATATTCTTCAAAGTGATTCAAAAGTACTAAAATAGTCTGAAGAAAAAAAAAGAAAAAAGTTTGAAGAATACAAAGAAAAGTGAAAAGAAGAAGAAGAAATATTCATTTCATCAAAGAAAAAAAAAAAAAAAAAAAAAGAGTTATCAACTTTAGAAGACCTCTACTTATTTTCTGAAGAAACTTTGAATACCCTTATACCCTTTCTTTGGTACCTTATCCTAAGCCTACGTTTCGTCCCAGTTAAAGACCTATTGATTCTAGGATGCGTATAGTCTTGATGAGAAAATGAATGGATAGGATCTAAAAGAGTGGTTTTTCTAAATATTCAAAAGTAATGGCATCTATTCTAAAGGGATCAAAACAATGAAATTCCTTAGTAACTCCCATTTTTCATGAGTACATGTGAGAAAATTTTGCTTTTATTGACTCAACTCACATAATTAAAAGAGAGATATGATTTGACCCCTTTATCTGAGAGATTTTGTTTCTGAGTGTATATCATTAGTGAGGATTGAGGTCAAAACATATTTCAGATGGAGTTCAAAAGTTAGAAGTTTACTAAGAGATTAAGATGATTCTATATGTAAACTATACACACACACACACACACACTCACTCTGAGATTTGAACTTAATTGGAATTATTTTGGCATATGGGTAGGGTTTTGAATTCTTCAGTCATTTGTATTAGTATGCTAAAGTTGATGTGATTTATTGAAGATAATTCTCTGAGGAGGAAGAAGAGTTGACTTTAAAAAATATATATATATTTGAAATATTGAAATTTGGTTTTTCGCATGTTTTGCTCGAGACTAGCAAAATGCTGGTTGGGGGGTGTGTTAAGTGTTTAATTTTGGTCAAAATTCCCCTAATTTAGCGTTCAATTAGATCATCTAACCGTTCAATTTTACAAAACTTAGCTTGATTTTGAATATAAATCCAATTGACCATCCAAATCTTAATTTGTCAAAATCAACGGTCAGATGATCATTAGAGTTCATTAGATGACTAATGTGCGGTTCAAATGATTCTAATTTAGTCTTTTCTTTTGCAGATCAACCAAAGGACGCACGGATGGATACGATTAAAAGATAATGGTGCAGATCATCTTAAAGGGCAATGGATGGACCAGATCACCCATGGAGATAGATGGAATAGAAATCATGGACAAAATGGAAAGAACATGTAAAGGGCAACTCTTTCCCCCAGTTCTCTTTCCTTTTCTTCCTCTGTCCCTTCCCCTTCTCTTTCCCTCCTTATTCTCTTTTTCTTTCCTTCATTCTCTCTTTCCTTTCCCACTCCTTCTTTTCTATTTCCTCCTTTTCCTTTTCCTTTTTCCTTTTTCCTTCTTTCCTTTTTCTTTCTTTTTCCTTCTTTCCTTTTCTTTTTCCTTTCCTCACTCTCACGTACCCACTTACCATATTTTTCTCTCATTCTCTCCTACGTACTTCCCCTCCTTCTACTCCCTCTCCCTTCTCAACGTACTTCCTTTTTTGTCCTCTCTTTCTCTCCTCTCACTTTTCTTCTTTCTCTCTTTCCCAACCTCTTCTTCCCTACACCCAACCGTACCCAACTCTCTCATTCTCTTCTTCTCTTCTTCTCACCTTCTACTCCTCTCATTCTCCCTCACCCCCTCTTTTTTCCTCTCTCTCCCACTTCCCAGCTCTACACACCACCCTCTCCTCAACCCTTCTCCACTCACCGCACCATCTATCCAAACCAGTTGCCCAGACCCAGGGGCACATCAACTCGTCGTCCTCTACGTCTAACCCCCATATGAACAACACCAGTTTCTCCTTGCCGGCAGGAACCCAGACCCCCGACCTATCTTCCTCTCCGTCGTTCTCTCTCCCGGCTACCTCTCTTCTCCTGTCCCTCTTCCCTTGTCCTCCATCTACACCGTCCAGAAACCAGGTCGTCGTTGACCCAGATCACCGGCTAGTGTTTTTCCCTTCTCTGATTCATCAAACCAGGATTCTCTCCCCTTCTCTCCCGTGGCTGGGCAGTACAAGGCAAGTCCCTTTCCTTTCCCTTCTACTTCTCTCTCTCAAGGCTCCTCTCTTGCTCCCCACTTTCATTGCATTCTCTCCTCTTTCTCATTCTCTCTCGTATCTTCACCACAGTCAGATCAAGAGGAGAAAACCCGAACTGGGTTTTTCTCCGTTTGTCCTCTTTTCTACCGCGCCCCTATCCTCCTCTTTGTCCCCACTTTTCCTTCCTCCTTCTTCTTTCTTTCTCCCTCTTCTTCCTCCTCCGTTTCTCACTTTCTTCACCGATTTTAGTCTGGTTTTTTCTTAAAAACCAGATTTTTAACGAAATTCCAGTTTTGCCCTCCTCTTTTAAACGAAATTGCATTTCTGTTCTTTTCCATTAATTCCATCTGTGTCCCCACTTTATTTACATCTGTGTCCCAGTTTATCCCGGTTCTGTTTTATCTATCTTTTTCTTATCTAGGAACTGTCCAATCTGAATCAACTCAATTAAGGCCTAACCCATCAACACTTTTGCCTTAATCAAAACCAAATCTTCAATTTCTCCTTTGTTTCTTAACAAAATTCAAATTAATTTTACAGAGTCATTATTAGGACATCCCTAGACATAACCAATGCTTCTAATCTTAGATCTGAAATTCAAAAATCAATTTGAGCTGTCCAAATCTTGAAATTACAATTTAGCCCAGATCTTGACCATTTTGAAAAATCTGTCAAATCCGACTGGTGGATCACTAATCAAGAATGGGTTGAAGATATTTGTAAAGGAGGATTAGCTTTTAGGAGACCAAAAGTGAAGATTTTGATGAAAGTTGATCTAGGGAAGTAGTTTTTTTCTCATTATTTGATTTTGTTTGTTTTCTTTAAGAAATGGAAATTCTGTATTTTTGAGAAGTTTATTAGATCTGAACATTGATTCTCACTTTAATAATTCTAGTAATTTTGAGTGATTTATTTTTAATTTTAAATAATTAGATTTTATTGAAACTCCATCATTTTAAATCAAGTCCTCGTGGGATCGACCTGTACTTGCATAAGCGACCCTACAATAGCCCGTACACTTGCGGTAAAATAATCAACATACTTTTTGTTCAACCATTCACCTAGTAAGCCTTAGCCAATTGGAAATAAAAGGAGCAGTCTAGACTTAGGATAGAATAAGTTATCTTCAACCAGTAAAACATTAACTGGGTGAATAATAATAATAAGAGCATGAAAGGTTAGTAAATTATCTAATCCTAATAAAAATTATAAGTAAGATAAGGATAATCAAACAAGATCCATAGGATCTTGAATGATCAAGAACTATAACAATCCTAATGTTGTATTTTATTATCTATCTGTGTATGTATGTTGTAGAAAAACCTAGATAGAGAATCCAAACCCTAGATCAAATATGATTTAAGGAATAGAACCAAGATTATCCTCTTTAGGGATGATCAAACAACTGAACTTAGATCAAAGAAGAACTAGATGATAGAAGATCTAAGCCCTTGATCTTTATCAACAAGTATAAATTGTTTATTAAAGGATTTATGAAAGATCAAGATCAAAGAAAGGAATACACAAAGACTTAGAATAGAAAATACTTAGATCTGAAGGATTAAAAGATCATTCTAACCCTCAGATCTATTGATTAATACTATCTAATGAAAATAGATCATGAGAGGACACAAGATCTAGATCCTTTATATCAAAGGACAAGATTAGACAAAGAATATAGGATTATTCAGATTTCATATGTCAATCAGGATCATGGAAAGATTTCAAGAGACAAATCACTACTTGAAGGTAGGAGGATTTATGAATGCATCTACATGAGAAATACATATTGAATACATGATCTTATGCCTGAAAATGTTGACAAGTATAATGTAAATACTTGTATTAAATCCATTGAAAACCCTTATGATCCAACCAAAACACATATGAAATGGTTAAGTTAGAATTGAGGAAAACCATAAGTGAATAGGGAACTAGAAGGTATTCTAGCCCTAGGTAAACATATTGTCTGATAAGTATAAAATCAATACATGGGAATCATTCATATAGAATGGTGATCCTTAAACTTGTTTGAACATGGGTATCATTCATTGTAAATGATGATCCCTAAGTTTGAAGTAAAATCCTATCCTCAGTATAAGAATACCAAAATATGAGGATGATTGTATAAACAAACAAGACATCTGATAAGTAAAAAGATTACTTTACGTACAAGCATGGAGGCTTGTGATTTTGTTTTAAACAAGCATAGGCCTGGGGATGTTATGCTAGGAGAGTTAGTAGGGTTTGGCCACTCACTCTCCAAAATGTGATATATATGATGATACCGTGCCCAAAGAGAGGCAAAATATCGGGTGGGGCAATTATGGGAAGGCCACCACTATGACGATCTGTCTCCCCATATAGACATGACGTAGATGATTTTCCACACTTGGTATCTGTGGTGTATGAAAGCAGTTATCCAGCACACTGGTACAGATTAGACTGTAGCATAGTAGTCCTTTGAGTATTTTGCATTATGATGTATGGTATAATGAAATGCTAATACTGCCCAAATAAGGGAGTATTTTTCCAGCAGAGTCTGGATGTTTTATCAACTCAGTGTGTCTATGTGTGACTATTGATGTTTGAGATATCAACTATTTTTCATTGTTTTGACCATATGTGTATATATATATATACGACATATATAGTATGTATAAGGATGTACAAATGTGACAAAGTAAAGAGATTGATCCATGAGTATGTTATGAACAATGAGATTATAAAGTACTAAGATTATACTGTCAAATTATTATTCTTCTTGAATCCCCTACCAAGCATAGCTTGTTGAGATATTGTAAATGTTTCAATGTTTACAATATCTTAGATATAGAGAAGGTGAATTAGGAGCTCATGACTCAAGAAGACTTGGAAGAATAATCAATCAGGGTATGTTTCGTGAAGACATGTATTTTTATTTGAGAGTATTATATTGTATTGAGAGTTTTTAATGTATGGTAAGGTTTGAAGTTTGGATTATGTAATTTGGACAAGTATTGTACCAATACTCGCGCTGTACTTTAAACCACTGGATGGATTCTAGAATTTAATAAAAGTATATTCTTTCAATGGAATTTTATCTTATACAAAATTCTACTTATATTATGTATGAAGTGATGACTTGGGTTTTACAAAACAAGTTTTTTTAAAAAAAAAGAATTTTTGCTTCTTTGTTTTGCAAAAAAAAATTACTATAAGGGCGCCCTTGCTTTTGAAAAATGTATTATAAAATGTGTTACAAAAACCCAGGTCATTATAGGATTGGAGGAGGCTTTGGACCTCCTCCTCCTCCTCTCCCATGTAATCTAATCAGATAGTAAAACCTCTTCTCCCATGGATGTAGGCCAAATTTGACCGAACCACATAAATCTCCTTGTCTCCTTTTGTGTGTGTAACTGAATCGATCATAACACGTTTTACTATAACTTGGAATAACTAGATTTTATTCGTACACAATGCTCTTAATCATCGAAGATCCATAAACCAATGTTTCACCTGACAGCTATAGACACATGGGGACCAAGACCCTTCCATTGGAACTCCCTTGGCTTCAGAAACCAGGCCGTTATAGTTAATTGAATCATGATGGAATGCATCTCCCCCATCTTTAACTCAAAATGCAAGTAGAAAGTTTGAGATTAAGCTCAAATTCATCAATCAAAAGCTTAATCATGAGCAAAATCATGCAATAAGGATTGCATGGACCTACTCATTAAGGAGCTATGTGAACTCAACTTGAAAGAAGAGAATGCTAATCTATTGCTAGAAGATCTCGAAATCTATTGAGCTAATGGATGAGATTAAATGGTGTCAGTGCTCTCAAGTCAAATGATTGGAAGTGGGGGATGGAAATACAAGATTCTTCCATCGTGCACACAGAAGCAATCGATTCACATCTCTCTCAATCACTGTAGAAATGAAGAAGATCAAAGAACAATCTATATGGAGACTTTTGTTCTATGGAGATTATCTTGTTCTATCAAAATCAATAGAAATCTGAAGATCGTGGCTGTCCATTACCTGAGAATTGAGCCTTTCAAACAATTGATGAGCGTAACTAATCAGAGTTGAATGCACTTTTTCTGAAAAAAAAAATTGAAAAAGTTGTGCTTGCCTGCAAAGGTGATCGTAGTGCCAAGTCAATGTTTTATGCATAATATTTTCCCAGGCATGCTGGAATTTAATTAAGCATGATTTTATTTAATTCACTAATGGCTTTTTCATGGGGAGCACATTCATAAACATATTGACGCCTCTTTATCAAACTAATTCCAAAAAAGAGCGGGTCAGGTTTGTCAAAGGACTTTCGCCCAATCAGTTTTATTGAGGGTTGCTACAAAATCCTTGCCAAGGCACTTGCTAGTCGCTTCAAAAAGGCCCTTTCTAATATCATTTCACCTCAGCCATCAGCATTTATAGAAGACCAAAATATTTTGGGTTGCACACTTTTTAGCAAATTAATGCTTAGCTCTCATGCATAAAATGCAACTAAAGGAATCATGTTCAAGTTGGATATATATAAAGCATTCGATCGTGTGAAATGCGGTGTGATTGACGAGGCTCTTCACAAAATGAATTTTGTTGAAACTTGGTGGGGATGGATTCAATGGTGTCCTAGTTCAGCTCATTTCTCTACTCTAATTAATGGGGTGCGACAAGGCGATCCTTGGTCGCTGTATCTTTTTATAGTAGTGACAAAAATTTTCAACATGTTTATGGAGCGTTATATTGATCAGGGGCTTCCCATCGTACATTCTTATCTATCTCCCACCTTCAGTATGGCGAAGATATTATGTTACTTGGTGAGTTTGACCACCAGCAAGGAGCTTCAATAAAGGCGGTCCTCAGTTTATGAGCTAATAACGTGTCAAAGAGTAAATTTTGAAAAATCGACGATATTTGGTGTTAATTTGGATGAAAGTGAGACTCTTTGCCTTGCTTCGGATGTAAATTTGGATCTTTACCACGTAGTTATCTTGGTCCGCCTATCACTATTGAAAGACCAAACTCCAAACTATGGGGGACGATTATCCAATGGTTCCGAAGCAAGCTCTGTAGCTGGAAGAGAGTATGATATCTAAAGGAGAGAGACTAACACTTCTGAAACCATCCACGGAAAAACTTGCCTCATTATTTCATCTCTCTTCCAATGTCCCGCACAAGTTTATCCAAAGAATGGAGCAAATTCAAAGAATGTTGCTTTGGAGAGACGGTGAAGAGGAAGGGATTTCATGCAGTCCCGTGAGATAACGTTTGTAAACCTAAAAATTTGTTGGTCTAGGCATTCGATGGCTTAGAGAAACAAATGAAGCCTAAGTGGCTAAACCTTAAGAGACAAATGAAGCCTCAGTAAGTGCCTATCGAGATATGCGACCATCAATCGCATGATTTGGAGAAAACTCATTCAAGCAAGGCTATATTCGAATTATGACTGGAGGATCAGCAACAAAGAAACCTTAAAAGGCTCGATGTTGTGGATAGATATTTCCAAACATCTCACGTCGTTCCAGGAGAATATCCGATTTTATGTTGGTAGGGAAATAAGGTATGGTTCTGGTTGGATTTATGGCTCAATAACTGGCCACTCAAAGAGGAATTTGGGAGACTCTTCGGATCGATAGGTAGAACTGTTAGAATAGTCTGCGAATGATGGATTTATCTAGATGGAATCATATCTTGGAATGTACATGTTTGCCGGCAACTTCAAGGTCTTGAAAGTCAGATGCTTACACAAGTCATGAATCAGCTCAATCCAGTATTCTTCAATTGAGGGAAAGATGACCCTATCATCTAGACACCAAATCCCAAGGGCGTCTTTTCAACAAAATCAGCGTAATAACTTAAAAGACGATTTTTTCGACCCATAGTAACGTGCAAGACTAATTTGGGTTCCACAAATTCCACCTAAGATCGCATTTTTAGCATGGGTCGTAGCTGTGGATAAACTGTTGACTTATGACAATCTTAGTTCACTTGGATGGGCTGGACCTTCGATCTATGTTCTATGCTTTCAAGCACAGGAAACAAGAAATCATATATTCCTTGAATGCGTTATCAGGAGAAACTATGGCTGGCAATTTTCAAGAAACTCAACATTAAGGGGGCACTCCCTGACTCATTCAAGGATCATTTGCGTCAATGGAATATCTATGGTACTCCTGCAAAATTTAAATTACCGTGGAGTTCTCCTTTTCAGCCTCAATTTGCTGTTTATGGATTGAAATAAATACAATCTATTTCAAAGGGAAACATGCATTTCAATCCCTCGAAGACATGGTATTGAGATGGGCGGCACAGTGGGCATCGGTCTCCCTAGACTTTAAAAGATTATCGCAAGAAGAAATCAACAGGAATTAACTGGAAGTTGCATGGTCCGCAAAAGCTAAAATTAAACCGAAACCAAGATGGACAACCCCCTAGCCTCAGGCCACTTGAAATTCAACAGGGCATGTGCCGGAAATCCTGGTTTTTCTGAAGAAACAGAAGAAATCAAGGGCAACGGTTGGGGTAAGATCTCTCGGATCCTGAGAGACAAAAGAGATACTCCTTTCTTGGCTACGCAATCAAATTCCTCATTTGCTCTCGAGGGATTAAATTGAAGGAAACTTCTGGATTTCCAAAATGATTAACAATTTGGTCAACCAACTGCCAGAATCTCCGTGGCAAAGAGCACATTTTACTCACCCATGAGGTGAAATGGCTGAAGTCTTCATCATCTGTGATAGGCAAAAATTTATATCCACTCCAACTTTGTACTTCTGGTGAAAAGGGCCTTCACTTCGGCCCCGTTAGGTTCTATCGCATTAAGACCGACAAAATCAAAGATCCGATTGGCGTCGCTATCCTTGAAGGGACCACCCCCGCTCTGGAATGTGCGGGGTAACACCGAACCAAAATTTGCTCGTAAAGATAAAACATTTACATTTGGATTTACAATTACACTGTTCCTATCTATTACCTTCATTGATAATACATGAAGGATGTATTTCTGCATGGTGCTTTGCTGCCTCCAGACATGCTTAGGTCTCATCTATTCTCATTTCAATTCAGAAAAAGGAATAAAGTTGGGTGTCGCATACTTGGAATATTTGCTTTTGGTGAAAAATAAAAGCTTCTTGATCAAGGATAAGAATGCAAAATTTGAAGTATGTTAAACTCAAGATAAAAATGGTATTCTTCCAATAAGAATAAAATATGCTGCAATGTAGCTGGAGTGTCTCTTCAAAATTTGAGATTTCCTTTTCACTGCCTTTGCACGACTTTTAGCATAGTTTAAAAACTCAAATACTCGATTTAACCCGAAAGTTAGGTAAATCAAGTTAACTTGAAATGACACGCGGGTGACTTGAAAATACTCAATAATATTTTCTAGAGTCCTAGGGGCATACACACTTTTAAGAGAGAGGAAATCCACACCCTTTTTCTCATTGGAGGCTTTGTTCTCTAGAACTAAGCCATTCATAATATTTATAATGGCTTAGATTGGCTAGAGATCAAATTCATATTCATTGGGTGCTTTTTAGCCCTTTTTTATTACTAAAGAATATTGATCATCTAATTTTATTGAATTTTTCAAAGAACAAAACAAGTAGCTAGGATCATCCAAATGTATTGATTTTAATTGGGCCACCAATTTTTGGTATGAAGAACATGATGAGAGATTTAGATATAAAAAATCATTCATCATATGGAAAAAGAAAGGGCGTGGACATTGTTGTGTTTTAAAACCTAATCGCAACTGCATGGGTCCACTAGCGCATAGACATGACAAGTATGGGTTGATCTACAAAGACTCTATTAATAAACGAATTTCAGTTAAAAGTTATTCTAATTACTCTAACCTAGCCAAATAATTTATTTAACTAAATTAATCTTTACAGATGCTAAAAATTCACAATATCACATAAAATTAATGAAAATTAAATCTATGCATAGGAATTAAAAGTTCAATACATCAAAAATCAATACATTTAGGATCTAGATTATTTTCTACACATGTAATTAGAAGCATGATGTTTCTAAAACATGGAAAATATTTATTTTACATTTTCTTCTTAATGTAGTGATATACTTATTCAAAGTATATCCTATCTTCTCATAGGATAGGATATCAAAGATTTGTATATATTCACTCTCTTTTTTACTATACTAGGTATCCCTATTTTTCATGCAATTACTGAGCATGTAAACTTAGAGTCCTAGGATACTAATATTAATAATATGCCACTTTTTTAACCTAGAATAATCTAATCTCAGAGATACATATTCTAATGTATTTTTCATCATAATGCTTATGAAAACTAAATTAAAAAAAAAAAAAAAAAACTAATTACATCTAACAATGAACAAAAGCATATAAACATAAGCAAGAAAACAAATTAAGAAGAGAAAAAAAATTAAGAGACAAAGAGACCTTTTATTAAACTAGAATGAAAGATTACATTAAATGATTACAAAGAAATAACCAAAAGCAAATTAAACTATCCTAAGAGTTAGAGGAATATCATCAAGTGCTTCACCATTGTGTCACTCAAAACTGAAGATCCTGGCCAATATCTCTAGTCCACACACTACCACCAAATCATACCTATCCACTCATGACTTAAAACTTTGTTGTGTCACTCAAGAAATGTTAGAGGTCAACAACCACTCATGCCATAGCTCAAAGGAGAACTTTGCACTCAAAGATCCCAAATAATAGGCATGAAATCTCAAGGAATTATGCATGTAAAGTAAAGATGGGAAAGGGCATGTTTTTTTATCTGATATTGTTGAGATAATGAGGTGGGATTGTAAGGAATAATATGAAGATGTAGCATCATGAAAATCAAGTGAATATGAATTGTGAAAAAATTTAGAAATATCTAACAAGAAATGGACGAAAATAGGCAGTAAATAGTGGTGTAATCAGGTGTAAGATTGAATGATGGAAAGAAATAGCTAGAGAAATTTTTTTTGGATGAAAAGTTGTGGAATAATAAGATATGGGATGAAGTGGTAGGGGCATGAATTTCAATATTATCTAAGGTGTATAAAAATATATAGAAGTAAACAGTGGAAAGGATTGAAACTAGGCTTGAAAGGGGGAGTAAGGAATAGGGGATGGATAGGAGTTACAAGATAAATTTTGGGATGATATTTTCTGATGATGTAAGGCATGGGATGATGATGTTAGGGAGAGAAAACTAGATATGACTATTGTAGAAATTTTTTTTTTTGTAATAGTAAGGATGGAAAACTGGTGTATAATAGAAGGATTAAAGGAAAAAACTCAAGAAAACTCACCTTTTCTCAAGGTTCCTTTCTTAGATTTGGATGTTTTTGGCTTTAGGAATTATGGATATCATTGGATAGTTTGGATGTCCCTGCTTTGGGTGTTTTATAGATTTGTTTACTTTCTATCCAAGATTAGGATAGAATCTCCTTCCATTCTATCTTTTTCTCACAACGAAGTGGATCAAGGTAGTGGATTGTTAATCCACCATGCATGGGTTCAATCACTGTCATTTGCCCATCAAGAAATGGATCATTTTTCACAAAGAAAAAAGACAAACCTTTCCTTGCTAGAAAGAATTTTTTCTACAAGACTCTTAGGAACACCTCTCATATTGGCCTGTTTCTCCCTTTTCTTTCCTTCACATCCCTTCCTTTTTTCCTCCATTGTGTTACACTTTCTCACCCTTGTAGCAAATGTCCTAGTTTACTTCTATTCTCCTTCCTCTTGTGGAATACAAATCTCACTTATTCTTACTTATTTTTTCATATTTTATCCTCACCTTAGGATCATGTTTAAACTTAGGATAGGTGGTTGAGATTGCATAGAAGTCTCCCATCAAAAAGATATATTCTTTCATAGGTCTTTCCCTCTTATCCATTAGATTGGCATACCCTTAAGTGAACATCTAAGATGCAATTGAGATTTTCATCCACTTAGATTCATTTCATTTATTCTCTCCTCAGCCCACCATTTTTCTTTCCAGCCAATCATATTTAAATGAAAAATGCATTTCTCCCATGTATAATACATTTTATCTCCTAAAATTTCCTTGGGTAGCCCACAAAAATTTTCTCCACCCATCACAACTTAGTCTTCACTCACTTGCATGGTTTCTTGCTATTGGTCTATCCTAACTCAAATGACTTCTCATTGGCTACTATATGATAGTCTTGGATGTGGGTTGATCTCAGCCACTCTTTATTTAGATCTTAGATGAAAATTAGCCATTGATTTCCCATTTTATTCTCTCCTACCTCCATGTTTTCTCCTTCTTAATTTTCTTTTGTTTTCTTATTTAAATAATGTGGGATGGGTGCAATGATGTCACATTTGCATGGGAATTTGTGTGATGCCCTAAGGGGGTCCCCATTTTGAAGTAAATAGAGAGAAAGTGAAGGATAATGTCTCTTGCGGGCCCTAGCTTTGGTGTGCTTCACATGCTTTCATCTTCTGGTAAGTGTGGCTCATAGGCTTTACTTAGAAGCTCCTCAAAGATGGTGGATTGTATGCATACATGCATGAAAGTTCTGCTACCCTATCTCTTGGCAGTGATATCATCTTTTATGTGGATAAGGTTCAGTGATGCTTCTGGGGTCTGTAACTAGGCTAAAAATAATAACAACACCCATTTCGCATTTTGAACTTTCAGTCTTCATTATTTTGGTTGGCGAACCTATGATGTTGTTTGGATTGTGGACCTTTTATCTTCTAGGATCAAAATTGTTAAATTTGTTCGTTTTTCTTGTTTATACCCTAGACCTACAAAATGTAAAATTAATCCTAATTAGTGATATTTATGAAAAGTTTAGAGCTAAAATCTGTTAAATGTAGAGGTATATATATAATATTTCTCTCTCTCTCTCTCTCTCTCTCTCTCTCTCTCTCTCTATATATATATATATATATATATACTTAGGCTTAGATTTTGCTAGTCCTCGAGCAAAATTATAGAATAGAAAATTAAAAACCTAAAAATTCCTAACCACTTTTGCAGGTGCTATCAACAGCATTTAACATATGAAAAAAGTCATTAAACCCATAGGTTACCCCTAGTGGATGAGTTGTACTCTCATAAAATTTTCTAGAAATGATACCCATAAACACGTTTTAAAACTTTATGAAAGTCTTTTACCTATAGGAGATTTTTTATTTTATTTTTTCTATTTAGCACTTATTAAACTTCTAATTTTAGCATTCTAATAGAAATAACCAATAGTTCAAAATTCTACCTCTATGCTAAAGATATTCCATTGTTTCATCAAGCTTCAGAATGTGAGGTGTGGTATGGCTAAATTATAACCTAAATTACCATCCAAAAGTATATTTTCACTTTAAATCTCACAATATATACTTGACACTTAGGAAGAAGTCACTTAAAAAGGGGCAAATATCTTATTATTATGTGAGTAGAATAATGTTTATCATAGCCAAAAATCTCACATATTTCATAAAAAAGAATGATAATTTAAAAAGAATGATCATGGTCTCATGAAAGGATATCAACTACTATGAATGTTATACTCTTCCAATTTTCCTATTTGTTCATAACCATATCCAAGCCATACTACTCTTTAGATAAAGTTAGGACTCTATTAAGATGAAACAAAGGCTTAGGATGGAGATTATTGAAATAATGGGTATAAAGGTAAATAAAGGTTGTCTAAAAAATATGTAAAGGTCTTCTAAGATGCATAAACAACATCTTTCTTTGAAAGAGTGAACATTCATTGACTATCTTTTTCTTCTCTGATATTTTCGTTTTGTCTTTTAGCATAGCCTTTTTTTAAATATTTCTCATTTTTATCCCTTTTTGTATTCATCTCTTGGCTTGTATTATTCATACCTTTGTCAAGATGTTTCTTCAACTATCTCTACATATTTTTCAAAACAACTGGGTAATGAAAATATTATGGGTGTTCAATAGGGTAATGGTTAATGGGTTCACAAAGAAAAGGCTTAGTAAAATGGCTCAAGGGGTTAACTATTGGAAAAATGATAACTTAGGGAAGGTCAAAGGCTCTGGGTTTATCAAGAATGACCTCTATCATTTTTTAGGTTTCATATGGCTTGAATTGACCATAAACTAAAAATATATATGGTAGTCTTTCACATAATTTCCTAATAGTTCACTAAGATGAAGAATAATGAGATCAATTAGGAATTTATATAAGCTAATGAAAACTGAAATTTTTTGTATAACCCTCATAAAGAAAGAATGTCTATAAAGCTCATAGGGGTTAATAATATGTGCCTATCTTCTTTAGAATCTCTAAGTTACATTTTTTCTTCAACTAAAACTACATATATATGGCTATTGTGCAATAATTATTTCAAGTTTTATTTATCATGAAAAATTTTAGAAGAAGGATAAAATAGTGAACTAATTATAGAAATATATTAATAAGCTAAAGTTCACAAGACAAACTGAATATTCAAAAATCCAAATTCTCATCCTAGTAAAGGAACTTATTAGAATTTTTTTAAATTTTTAAAAAAAAAGTTTACTAAAATGATTCTATGAACTAAATTGAACACATCAAAATTTGAATCACCCTATCACAAAGTTAAATTAAACATTGTCCTTGATGTTTAGAACTACATGCCATGGACAAATGAAAATAATAAACTTGAGAGGAAAGGGAGAGAAGAAATACACTTGCCCCCCGGGTTAGTGCATTGATCTGCTGATGTGGTCTATTGAATGCAACGTTAATATAGAATGAATGCTAATGCAATTGCAAAGTTAATATGTTCCTAAAACTAATCTAACTAATCTACTCTACCATAGTCCTAAATCTAACTAGTTAATCTCATCTATCATAATCTTAATTCTAGTAATTAAATGGAGGAGTTTCTCACTCCATTTAAGAATGTCATAGTAATCAATATATATTTTCCACTCTAAGATGCACGGTGGTAGTAAGATCAGAACATAAAAGACCACCATGTAATAAAGTTTCATGGGACCAAATCTAGATGAATGGTCCCCATTATTTGTAAACTAAGAAAAGATACCATTTTCAAAGGTCCATCATATTCCTCCTCCTCCCTTGTATTTACTTGTAGTTGGGTGGTTAAGTTGGCTATGCATTTCCTTAAAGGTTGCTCTTGTTCTTCTGGAGGTAGGGAGCTAATGGGGTTTATCCCCTTAGCATCTTCTAATGTGTACTATAGAGTTGATTGATGTTGGGATAGAACATCAATTAACTCTTCTTTCTATTATATGTTTACAAGTAAGGTTTCAAATGAACCTACATTGCCATATTGTGATTGGTCAAATAATGGCTGTAGGTGCAAATTGGATACATCTTCTGCACTCATGGATCTAATTTAATCTTCAAAGATGCAAGGGGTCCTACTTAGGCATTCCATTGGGAAGTGTTTATTAATTGTGTAGTATCCAATAAATCATTCACTTCAATGGAGGTATCTATATCAAAATAAAAAATTGAGCAAGACATGCCTCGAGTGGATCTATGTGGAGGATTGTAGGGATGGTTGGAAATTTGTATCTCAAAAGGATCAGCCAATGATATTTCCATCCTAGTATCAATATTAATGGGTTTCTCATTATCCTCAATTTGTTCAATTTCCTATGCCCTCTGTATAAATTCAGTAGTTATTTTACCCTTTTGGGATTCATTCTGCAAAATAGATCATTGAGTAACTTTTATATATAACCTAAGGGTCTCTTTTAACGATTTTTCCCCCTATTCTAGAGAAAGTGACTAGTATGCTTATACTACTTTGACATTGGGGTACGTTGAAAGGGTTGATCAGGGTAGAACTATGATTGTTGTCCTCCCTAATATTCTTGAGACCAAATTTGTTTGGGATGTCTAGCTCATCTAGGATAGTTGGTGTCATTATAAGAATAATTGCTAGGGTTTTTGAATGCATTGGATGTGTTCACTTGCTTCAGTTCATGGACTTTATCTTCTTGACCTTTTATTACATATTCTTTTGGTAGGACCACATAAATGTATTCATTTAGCTCTCTATTAAGGAAAGTTCTCTTCACATCCCTTTGGTGAAGCTCTACATCATGATAGGCTACAAATAGCAATGACACCCTTATAGATGTCAAATTTGTCACAAGAGAATGTGTTTCTTTATAATCAATTCTCTTATTGTGTAAATCCTTTAGCTACTAATCAGCCTTATATTTTTCTATTGATTTATTTGGTCTAAATTTTCTTTTAAGTATCCAATTACATCCTATAGGTTTCAATCTTTAGGTCTATCCACTAGTTCTGTAACATAATTTTTTTAAAGAAATTCTCATTCATCATCAATGGCTTCTAGACACCTTTCGCAATAAGGTGGTTCTAATGCTTCTTTAATAGTCATTGGATAATCATTCTCACTTTCATTTGAGAAAGCATATAAGTCCTCCAAAAATGACAATGGTGACCTTTGTCTTTGTGTTCGTGGAAAATTTTCAATTTGTGGTTCTACTAAAGGAGTTTCAATTTCACTTCCAACTAAAATCTTCTCTTTTGATATTCTAGATAATTGTATTAATTATTTAGATTTCCTTGTATGCAAAGATTCTTCTAAGAAATGAGCATCTTTGCTTTCTATTTCTACATCGATCCATCATTTTGATGAATCACAAACCTAAATCTGTTGGAGTTTTCAAGATATTCTTTAAAAGTACAATTAATTATTTAACTACTTAATTATCTTTATTTTGAGACCAACATATGAGCAGCTGAACCCCATTCTTTTAGATTGCTCAAGTTAGGTTTTAAGCCTTTCTAAAGTTTATATAGTGTATATCATATGGATTTGTTAGTGCTCTATTTATAATATACATTGCTATTGTTCACTCTTACAATTGGGTTGTTTTGATTCTAGGCCATCATGGACTTGAACCAAAGACCTCACCTGTGAAGTAAATCATTGCACCTACTGATCCAACCAATTGGCAGAGAATCAATAGATTCTTTTCTAGGAGCACTTCATCCTTCTTGAACATAGCATACAACTCTCCATTGTACTGCACTTTCCAAGTATGCTTGTTCCCCCTTCTTCCTTACTCGCCATGGTAAGCCTTTGTGAAATAACTCTGATGAAAAGAAAAGGATGGTGTTAAAAGAGCCCCCCCTTCTTGCTTACTCCTTACCATGGTAAGTCTTTGTGAAATAACTCTGATGAGAAGAAAAAGAAGGCAATAAGAGACCACCCTACCCCAACCCTGGACACTCTAAGATCCTTTTTCAAACTTGCTAAAGCCTCTCCCCAAAATTAGGAACCTAGGTTTGAGTGACTAGGCATTAACTTTATCATATCCATTAGTGCTTAATTGCATCTTTTTGGATCCATTTTATTGTGGTGTGTAAGGTAAAGTTGTCTAATGTTTTATTCCACATTCTTTACAAAATTCATTGAATAAGTCTCAATAGTATTCTCCACCTCTATCTATTCTAAGAATTTTTATTGATCTTCCAAATTGGTTATCAACTTCTTTCTCATATTATTTAAAGATTTCAAGTTCCATTAATTTCTTTTTAATTAAATAGACATGTGATACCTAGAGTAGTAATCTATAGAAGTTATAAAGTACTCCATTCCTCTATGTGTTAAAATATTAAGGGGACCACATATGTTAGAGTGTACAATTGTTAGGAGTTCACTTGATTTTTGTCCTTGAGAAAATGGCATTCTTATAATTTTTCCAATTAGACAAGGTTCACAAGTGGATAACTCAACTTTCATTTTAAGTAAAACACCACTTTCAAACATTATTTTCATTTTATTTTTACATATGTAACCTAACCTCATATGCCATATGAATCGATCAACTAAGTTAAAGGAATTATTAAGATACTTAGAAGAAAAACTTTCTTTATCAAGCTTTCTTACATTTAATTTATACAACCCATCTTGTTTCTTCCCCTGAAATAGAATCCTCTCATGATTGCCTATAAAAACTTCCCCATATTAGAATTGAGCTCTAAAACCATGTTCAGCTAGTTGTGGCACTAAAAGGAGATTTCACCTTATTAATTGGACATATTTCTCCTCGTAGGAAGTTTCTATGGTTTAGATTATCTTTTTCTATAAAAGATGGAGCTACTATCTTTGCTTTAGGCAATTTTCTCTTTTGTCTTCTTTTATATTCCTCAACAGATTTCTCATGTTAACTTTTTGACTAGAGAATTTAATTACAACTATTATAGAACCCCAAGGCAATGGGAGACTATGTAGTATAGTGGACAATAGCATTTTTTGTAGTATTGGGTTACTTATTGTGGCTAATTCATTAGCAATTACTACCATTTTATTCACATAGTCCACTATTAAATCATCATCCTTCGAACTAGTAGAATTAAAATTTTAATTAATGTGGATATAAGACTTTGATATTTTCCATATTCAACACCAATTGAGTCATACATTGACTTAATAGTTTTATATTCTTCATATATAATTTCCAAGTTGGTTACATGAGTGTCAAAAGTGTTATCCTAATAGTTTTATTATCATGTAAGGATTTTTCACAAGTTTTCTTAATTTCAACAATAGCATCAGATGGAGTTTTAGACAAAAGATCAATGTTTAAGACATATTCATCTTTTTCATAGTTGAATATATGTTTGATCCCTCATTTTCATATTTGAAAGCTTGTGCCATGAAATTTCTTAATTTTACTAAGTACATTACATATAGCTTTGGATGTCATGATTATCTATAGATTATTTCTTTTGTAGGAATTCTCCTTAATAGTTATAGCTGCCTTCTTAATTGTAAATCTTGTCTCAACCTATGTGACAAGATGCTAAAATTACAAAATATAATTTAGAGATCTAAAAAATAAAAATCCTAGTAACTTTCAAATACTATAACAATAAGCTCCCAATAATGATCAAATAATAAATTAATATGCAAGTGTCACTTTAATTTAGATATGTTAAAATTTTCTTTAAAATGATTTATACCTTTTCTGCTAAACAAATTTTACTTTTAGACTTAGCTAAAACATAGAAATAAAGAAATAATGTGTGCCTTATCTAATACACATCTTCTTCTAGCTAGAAAACTAAAACAACCTTTTATCCTTCTAAAAGTTCATTTTATGCAGTAGATATAACTCAACAAAAAATAGAAAAACTAGTGATATAACTCAATAAAACATGGAAGAACTTGTCTTAGTACTATGAAGTATGTCAAAAAATCAAGAGGTTATAACCTACTAGAGCATATTTGTGATCCATAAGAAAGCAAATGTTTCATTTAGACCTTTCTGTTAATGGATATTGAACTAAACGAAAAATATTAGAAAGCAAAGGATTTTATATTAAATGTTTTGATGAAGAAATTTTTTTCTTCTTTTTAACCAATGAATAATAGTATTTCGATTGAACACTTATATATTGTGCTTAGTAATAACATTTTAGATACAAAAGTAATCATAAATGAGAAACCTTTCCCCCCTTTCACCAAGAAGTTAAAATCTTTATCCTTACCTTTTTTATAATGGAAAGTTTGAGCTAATTCAAGCATAGATGTATGTAAATAGAGAATATATATATATATATACGAGTGTGTTAATTTCAGCTGTTTCATGCAGGTGTAAGGAGAAGGTGACATGTGGCCACCCAGGTTTTTGAAATACATTTTCGTTAATCCTTTTCAAATGGTGGTCAACCAATTTTGCAAACATTTTGAAAACTTAAGTAGCGAAAAAAATTTCTTTGAAATTCTTTTCAAAAAACCTGAATGCCACATTTCACTCGCATATACATAATTTTGTGTACAACACATGTTTCCAAAGAAACTCATTTTATTAAAATTGTAGGATAGACCTAGTGGTTCATGTACACAACCCCTTTATTACATCTTATGTCCAAAATACACAAATCAAAATACAATCCAATCCTTTCACAAATGTACATAGTCTTGATCAACAGTATGGTCTTCGTCTTCCCATGTCATATTCCTCCATTCTTTTCTTTTTGTATCTGATATATTGTAAACATTCAAACATTTACAATATCTCAGAAAGCTATGCATGGTAGGGAATTTAAGAATATATGGAATTGTATAATTCACAAGTACAGTATTCATAAGCATCATATTCCATATTAACCACATACTTCAATTTCCATGAACCATACCATATATGATCATTCAATCATAAATTATCATGTAACATCCACTATGATAATTCCAAACCACTCACCACTATATCGTATGTATGTATATATATATATATATATATGGTTATGTATGTATATATATATATATATATATATGGTCAAAAACTGTGAAAAATAGTCAATATCTCAAACTTCAATAACCATACTTAGATATCCTGAGTTGACAAATCATCCAGACTTTTACTGGGAAAATACTCCCCTATTAGGGTAGTATTGTCATCTCACTATGCCATGCATCATATGCAAAATAATCAAGGACTACCATGTTGCAGTCTGATTCGTACTAGCGCACTTGGATAAGTACCCTGTTCACCACTGATACCATGGTGGAAAATAGTGTCACTGCTTGTATGGGGAGACGGGACTTTCACAATGGGGCCTTCCCATAATTGCCCCACCCGACTTTTAGCCACTCTTTGGCAAGGTATCATAATATCATCAAATTTTGGAAAGTGGGCGGCCAAACCCTTATAACTTCCCTAGCATAGTATCCCCAGGCTTATGCTTATTTAACATAAAACCACAACCCGCCATGCTTGTATCTAAAATGCTTCTTGTACATCTCAGATGATATGTCAATTTATATTATCATTGTATTCAATATCCTCATACTAAGGATATGATTTTATTTCTAGATTTAAGGATTTTCATTTACAATGAATGATGCCTATATTCTTATAAGTTTAGGAATTAATCATTTATTATAAATGATCCCCATTTTCTTTAATTTGGTATTCGTATACCAAATGTTATTAAGTGGAAGGATACTCATTTGATACAAATGATATCCATTATTATCATTGTGTTCTTATCTAAGTTTACGGGTAATCATAAATGATACCCAGGTATTTATTATGTATTCCATATAATTTCAACAGTTATTTCTATCTCATATGCATGAATTATGATTCAAATGTAACTAAACATATTATCATCCTTAAGCATTATAATGTCTATGAATAGCAACAATTCCACAGACCATAGGTCTTGTTTTCTCAAAGTTCCACCTACCTTCATGTAGTGATCCATTCCTTCAAATCCTCTATGATTGACATATGTAATCTATAAATACATACATACTGTCATTATCTGTATAATTTTGGATAATTTCCTATTTATATTCCTTATCTAAACTTATCCTTTGATATAAAGGATCTAGATCTATCTTGTGTTCCTATTATCCATATAATTTATCTTCCTCAAATAGTATTTTATCCTATTGATTAATAGATTTAATTATTAAAATGATCTTCTAACCTTTCAGATCTAATTATTTTCTATCTCTAAGTCTTTGTGTATCCACCTCTTTGATCTTGATCTTTCATAGATCCTTTCATCAACAATCTATTCTTGTTGATAAAGATCAAGGGCCTAGATCTTCTATCATCTAATTCTTCTTTGATCTAAGTTTAGTTATCTGATCATCCTTAAGGAGGAGGATCCTGGTTCTTTTCCTCAAATCATATTTGATCAAGGGTTTAGATTATCCAATCTAATGATCTAGATTTGATCTATAGCATACCTATTAATAAACATGCATACTAAGAACAATACAATGTTATTATTCTTATTGTTCTTGATCATTCAAGATCCTATGGATCTTATTTGATCTTAATTATCTTACTTACCATTTTTATTAAGATTAGATATTTTACTAACCTTTTATGCTCTTATTATTATTATTCAACTAGTTAATGTTTTATTAATTGAAGATAGCTTATTTCATCCTAAGTCTAGACTGCTCCTCTTATTTTCAATTGACTAAGGCTTACTAGTTGAACGGCTGAACACAAAGTAGTTACTTTAATCATCATGTAAGGAGGCGTTTAGACCTCATAAACGTCAATGGAAGGTAGGGGAAGAGTGAGGCTCTATTGGAAAACCCCCTTAACCACAATGTTTAGCATTCACTAGTGTATCCCTAACTTAACCTTTCATAAGGTTCCTATGAGCATTTTAACCCTAAGTACTCTTTCTAATTGATTTTAATTAAGTCCATGAACATTTAAAATGTCATTCATGGAGTTTCATTGTTCTCCTAAGTTGAGCCAAGAAAATGATATTCTTTATATTATCCTACTAACTATAGCCCTTACTATCATTAAGTCCAAGTCATTCATTCCATGTAGATATCCTTTAACTCTATTTTCATTTAATTACATTTTTAATGTAATTTTCATAACATAAGCATTAAAGAATAAATAAATAAATAAATCTAAAATTAAAAATACTAAGCAATAAAAGACAATTATAATAATATTCAATAATTCAAATGAAAATCTAAGCTGCCATAACTATTCATCATGATCCAACAGTCATAGTTGATTTCTATCCCTTTTAGGGTTTAGATCTTGATCTTTTCATTTTTCTTTAGATCTAATATATTTTCTTAATGTGATTTCATCATTAGATCATTGATGCATCTCATCAAATGATCTGATCCTTCTTGATCCAACCGATCAAGAAGATCTTAAGTCATTTTATCCAATTTAAGGGCATAGATCTTAATCTATCCCAAATCATCATTATCAAGTCCATCAATCCATATGATATTAACTTTATATCATCATTCAAATACATCCATATTGTCCAATCCTCCTTGATCAAATTGACCAAGGAGATTTCCATCCATTTTTATGGATTTTACTACTTTTAAGGCTAGATCTCTTAAAATCTGCTAATTTAATTATATCTAATCCATTTATTTAAGTTATTATATCATTATATCATCATCCAAACTAATTTTAATGGTCTGATCATCGATGTTAGTGCACTTATCTACTTAAATTTAGAACATTTAATCAATTAAACTTATGATTTTATTGGTTTAGTAGGTTCTCCTCATCAAGAGGAATCCAACCCAGCTTTTCGACCTCAATTTGGAGTTAAATTGATATCAAAATTTGAATTTTAAGATTTCAACCCATTTTAAGGGCTGAAATTTGATCTTACTGCTTTTGTTTAATTTCTTGATCTAGAGATATAGAAATTTTACTATGATTATGATCGTTAGGTTTTTGAGATCTCCTGAACCCATTTATCAGTTCAGATTTCTATTTTAAAGTCATCTTGATCATGATCCAATACTATCGGCATGGATTTTACTAATTATCACAAATAAATACTATTAAAAACACAAAATTTATGAGCTTAGTAACTTCTACAAGTAACAAGGAATCTACAAAGACTTTTAGATCTAAAATTAGAGCTATATTGAGCTCTTAATTGAAGAATTATGATTTCAATTGAAAATTGGACGGCTCAGATCTGATCTGGGTGTATTCGGCTCAGATCTAATCAGTTCATGCGACACCTAGCAGCTCACTACAAGCGAACTTGCAGGGGAGCACCCACGGGGAGATCGGTTTAGACAGTCTGATTTGGACCGTCAGATCAACCTTTCTCTAGATCTCTTAAATAAAAAAATCAAGGGCTAAGATTTCTTACCCTAAAGTTTTTGGCCCCAGAAACTCATCCAATGGCTTAGAATTTGTATCTGAGTTGAAAAATGAGGAGATCTCAAACCTCCATGTCGGATCCATTGTTTCTGATGGATCAACGGCGGGGGAAGATCTTTGGAGGCCGAAAAGCTTAAAGGAGTTGCAGGAATGAAAGTAGGGAGGGGAAGCATTGCCTGGGCCGCTCAATGAAGAAAACTTCACTGGAGGTTATGAATATTACCAAAAACCCTAGCTTTGTTTGAAACATATATAGACAATGTTTTCTCCGTCACCGTTGCTGAAAAATGTAGGGAATCATGTGGCAATTGTAGATCTCAACGTTTAGAATCTATCCAACGATTTAAGATCAAGATTATCTAGTTTAATTGGCCGGAATTAGATGGAGAACTTGTCAGAGATGATGATACACTGGTGCTTGTTCTTTGTTTTGAAATTGTCGGCGATCTAGATGGTGGATTATCTAAATTTCTTAGGGCTTTTGTAGATCTCCTTAGCCTGAACACATCTAATCGTAAAGATTGAAAACCAATGGCTGAAAGTGGATGGCTAATTTAATTAAGGGTTCTAGGAAAAAACCCTAGTTCATCAGGGACAACACGTCAATTTACGTGCCTGACGTCTCAAAGGAGCATGGAGTGACAGGTGCGTCTGTAGACGCACGTACAAAGAAAATATAAAAACAATAGGAGAAGAAGAGGGAATTGGGGGAGATGGGGAAGGCTTTTGGAACTAAGATTTCAAGGCATTGTAGGAGACCTTGTGAAGAACATTAGGAGGGGAATTTTATGAACTATTTATAGAGAGTTTTGAATTTTCCATGATTACATATAATTATCATCTTTGATTTCTTTTTATTATTAAATTGTCTTTGGATTCCCACTACCACCTCCTTCTCCAGTAGTAGTGGTTTGACTCATGATGACATATTTTCTGGCCATTGGATCCCTTTGTGGGGTCCACAAAAGTGTGAAAAGACTATTTTGCCCTTTTATGGAGAAAAATCTGTTTTATTCTCCTAGACTAGGAATTGAGCGTACTTAGTTGCGTTGGATTCATATTTCTGAATACATTCCAAATTTTGATGTCTTGGGTTTCAGTTATTAGTAAAATTACCATTTTACCCTTTTATTCATAAAAAAGGAGAAAATTTAGGATTTTTCATCCGAACATAGAATTTGACGGACTCATAGTCATTCTGATCAATTTTTTGAGTACATTACAAATATTCAAGTTTTACGTCTTAATTTTATTTTCATAAAAAATGAATTTTCCTGGAACTCAAAGTTCTAGTTCCACTTTTAAAATTTTAATTTTAAATTCTTTTATAATTCAATTATATTCATAAAAATTGGGGTTGTTACCTGACATTTGATTGGCTGAAAAAAGTAGAAAACAAAAAAATGTTAGAGGAAATGGTAGTTAGAATCTTTTCTTTGGCCAATCAAACACCATCTGCATTTTACACCTACAACTCGTTCCTGAAATTATCGTTCCCCATATGTACTAATATTAGTTGTTTGAAAGTCACCAAAAATTATATTCTATTATGCACATATTTTCTCCTTACATGTACTCTTTTGCTTTCAAATTTTTGGTCAATGGAAAGGAGTGACCCAAAATGGTTGCATAGTCTTCTTCCTAATTTTTTTGATAGATGTAGGAAATGAAAAAGCAAGTAAAAAAGCCACACAATATAGAAAAGGTAAAATTAGATCTTGAGCAACCTGCCTTTGAAACTAATGAAAAATAAAAGCTTATTGATAAAGCATATGAATATTATTAAAAAAACTAGAATATTTTATAATGGTAATGTAACATTCCAAAATTTTAAAATAAAATTTTCAAAAATTATTAAAGGTAAAATAGTCTTTTGTTTAATTTATATAATCTAAAAAATAAAAGAAATGAATGGCATGTTTTTAGACAAAAATATTTTATTTATTTTAATAGATAGTTAAGATTAGTTAATTATGTTATTTGATAAGTTAGTTAATTAATTAACTTATATTTATTAATTAAATTTTAACTAAGTTATAAACTAGTCATAACTTAGATCTAAATTAATGAATCAAGGTTGCTTAAGTTAGCTAGTTATTTAACAATTATAAGTATTAAAATATGATGTTAATTAGCTAAAGTTAAATAGATTTAATAGGAGAAAATATTTTGAACTAGAATTAAATTCCAAATATTAAAAATAAATTTTTTATTAAATTTAAATTTAAAATTTATTTTAGATTTAAATTTATTTATTTAAATATAGAGTTGGTAATTCGTACAACCAAAAATATTTTCAATAATGGATGGTAAATTTAGATCACCAAAATTTAGCTGTCCAAATGTGATCAAATTAAGACATGAAGATATTTTACGCTTAGTTTTAGATCTGAGACTTAATTAAGAGTAAATGTTATACTATTAAACAGTAGGATCTCATCCAATATCTATGAAAAGTCAATATAATTGTGATTAGATATGAGACATTGAATTAATAATGTTTGATAAGATTAAATCATATATGAAAATGATTTTCAATTAAATTCAGATCCAAAACTTAATTGGGAATAAATATTAGAGATTTGAACCGTTGGATATCATCCAACATTCTAAAACAATAGTGATTGTGATGATTAAATCTGTTATATTGATTTAGAAACTTTGAAAATGAAAGTGAAGAGATTCAATTTAACACTATAAGAAGAAAAGTTCTTTAGATAATTCACACTTATTGTACATGAAACATCACTGGAAAATCACTAGATCTCCAAAAATCATACCCAAAATCAAAGAAAATCAAACCATTGGTTTGAGATAAGATAACATGTGATTAGATCTCCACTATTGGAACAACTAAAAGCCTTTGAAATTTATGATGAGAATATAGAAAACTAAACTATAATTATATATAAACAATATTTCATTTTTTTATTTTTATTTTTAATTAGATTCTAATATAGATATCTGGCTAGAAATTTGTAATTCAATATTGCATGATTTTAGTTGTTTAATGTACATTTAGATAAGATGGAAAACTTCATTCCATGTACTTTGTTGAATTTAGTAATGATATTAGTGCCAATGCACATGTTAGAAACCACAGATCCTCAAATTTCAAGCATTTTTGTGTTAAAATTGTGATGACCAATTAGTAGCTGATGATCTTAGATCCAATAACAAAGATCTAGATTTGTTCATATCTATTTCCTAATCCCAATGGATAAAATTTTTGGTTATTTGATTTTAGTAGTTTAATATAAATAGTTCTAATTGTTTAACAATTTGATAGTAAATTATGATGCAGATCAAGCCATAATGATCTACAAATAATGATATTTCATTTTTAAAGGTTAAAATTTGGATTCCTACTATTTATTGCATGATATGAACAAATCAAAAGTTTGATTATTTGATTATAAGTGCTGCTATGTAGTTATGTTCAAATTATAATGAAAATCAATTTGTAATTTTAGAATTAGATCTAACATAAGATATAATATAAATTAAGAAGTGTTAAGCTACATTGAAGATCACTTAGATCAAGCCATTTGAGACATGATATAAAAGATCTAAAACTATGCATATGAACAAAAGTAAAAATTACAAAATTTAATTTGATAGATTGTGCAATATTGAAATATAACCATTGAAATTTATGTGATCTTGGTCATATGTTTAAGTATGCAAGATCTAGATCTTATGTGTACAATCTTGGTGATCTACCTTACTGCACATAATATTGATCATAAGTATACGTGTGCAAGATTTTTATCTTATATAAATAATCCATATTAAACTATTATTTGAACATGATTTTGATCATATGCATATAAGTGTACAATCTTGATTGTTCACATATAAAAATATAAATTGAGTTATATACTT
Organism: Warburgia ugandensis; assembly: GCA_035236585.1. Classification (NCBI taxonomy): domain Eukaryota; kingdom Viridiplantae; phylum Streptophyta; class Magnoliopsida; order Canellales; family Canellaceae; genus Warburgia; species Warburgia ugandensis. The sequence continues at coordinate 27,131,407 of CP141132.1, read as the reverse complement.
AGATGTGTATAGTGTTAAACAAATATGTATGACCTATTTAATCCATAAAGTGTAATTAAGGATTAGAAATTGTTTAAGAGTAGATCAACCCGTGAGATTTATCCAATGCTCACAATTAGTCTAACTAAATTGAATGAAATATTAGATTGGCCATTAGATTAAATATAAATCTACATAGTAGATCATGCATAAATTGATTTATATGATTAGGTGAATGATTATAAAATCTAATCTAAGTTAGGTCAATCCAATTTAAAAGAAGTATAATGAAATTAGAGATAAATAAATATATTCCAATGGATTAATTTCTAAACTAAATAAAAATATATAAATTAAATATGATTTAAACTATTATATATAATCTAAAATTAAGATAATCTCTAAGGAGAGAAACAGATTACAAGTAAGATGCATTTTGAATGTACTTTAAAATTCTTTAAAATATAGTATTAGATTATCAAATATTTCTAAAATTATTAAAAAAAATATTATTTTCTAAAATAGATTTAAAAATATTTAAAACACCAAATGTATATTTTTATCTTAATTTTAATTACAAAATTATTAAGTTTTTAAAAGAAATTTTTATTGACTAAAGATTTTAAACAATCAGACAATTATTTAAAATTTTTATTGGCAATGGATTTTGAAAATTTTATTATTTTCCATTTAATGCTATCTAATTTTTTGAAGTACTATTTGAAAATACTTAAAAGGAATTAGAAAAGAATTTAAAAAAATTCTATATGCCATCTAGCTTGGTGGTATAATTCCTTTTGTATATTTTTTCTCCCTTCTTAACCCTAGTAAGACATTTTAGGGGCATATTTGGATTCTCTCTAAATGTCAATGGAGAGTATTTGTTTTGGACTTTGCCTAACAATGATAGTCAGAATGGATGATTTGTTTGAGAAGTACTTCAATAAGGACCTGAGTTAAAATGTATTATATCAATGAGGTTTAGGAACTTTTAGCTTAGATTTATTTGGACCAGCATTTGATCAACATTGGGTATTTGTTTGGGCTTACCTAATGAGATTTTGAGTTATTTATTGTCCTCCATTGTAGGTACTCTAAACCTTGAGGAGTAGTGACTCATTTGGACCGTATGTCAGTGGGTATCACTGCAGCCATCATGTTTGATGCATGAACCAATGTTTTGACATTTGAAACTCATTTCAAATATGTATCTATTTTGAATAGAAATTTGCATTTGAAAATCATTCGATATTTGACTTTGAATTGATTAGTATTGCTTCATATGAAGATACTATATTTCATTTACGACCTTATGTTAGATATAACTAAAAATCTATGAGTCCATATAAATAAGTTATTTATGATAAGAAAAGTGAAACACATATATAATTATGATATTCATATTGAATGTAGATACACTGAGATATTTTCATATATCAGATTAGGTATGGTCTTGCAGAGAAACAAGATTGAGACAAGGAGAGTAACAAAAGGAAAATAGCTTATTGCTGAAGAAATTGTTAGTGTTCCTTAATTATTGTAGTTGAAGCTATTGAAATTTTATATTTATGAAAACACTGATTTATTAAATAAAATTTTAATTTTATGGAAATTTTTATGAACCATTTGTTAATCTAATATTGACTTTTACTATTTTTGTTTATACTAGATATGTTGTTTTTTATATAATTTGATTCCTTAAGAATCTGTCACATCTCTGACCCCGCAATAAATGCTTACATCTTTGAGGTGCATGACATGTATTGCATTAGAGCAAGAATGAGAATAGCAAGTCCATAACTAGACTTGAATTTGGATTCTTAGAGTAAAGAACTAGCTCATATGATTATGCACGTTAATACACCAAACTAATAAATCTACTCTATGATAAGAAAATTAATTTAATGGCGACCTTCCAAGAATCAAGCTTGAACCTTGATGGTGTACACAGAGCTTTGGAGGACATAACATTCATACTACAAAAACAGTCTTAAAATGGCAAAGGAAACAAAATAAACAATCAACAAGTCTCATGAAATTCAAGAGACTAAGTACCTCCAATTTTCAAGGTACTCCAAACCCAATTGAGGTTGAAAAATAGGTCAAGAGGATAGAAAAAATTCTTTACAACAATGAAATGCCATGAAGATGATAGAGTTAGACTGGCATTGTTTATGCTGGGGGAAGCAGAACATTGGTGGAGGATGGTAAAGATTACTATTGTTCAAGAAGACAACAATATTAACTAAAATAAGCTTTTAGAGGTATGATATGAGAAATACATTGTAGACATGGTAAAGGACAAGAAAGAAATAAAGTTTGTGGAACTTATCTAAGGCAACAAGACTATGTAGAGTATGAGAACAAATTTGTTGAATTGTTCCAATTTGCTCCTCCAAAAAGAGAAGTGTAGTTTAGTATCAAACTCATTCCTAGAACAAACCCTATTTTTAAAGCTCCATATCATATGACATCAATAAAATTGAAGGAACTAAAAGAATAACTAGAAGAATTGTTAAACCTAGGTTTCACTAAACCCTAGTATTTACTGTTTTTATTCGAGAAGGATAGATCGATGAGAATGTGTATCAACTATAGAGACGATAAAGAGTAAATATCCATTTGTTGATTATTGTAGTTGAAGGTATTGATATTTTATATTTATGAAAGCACTGATTTATTAAATAAATGTTTAATTTTCTAGAAATTTTTATGAACCATTTGTTGAGCTAATATTGACTCTTACTATTTATGTTTATACTAGATATGCTGTTGTTTATATAATTTGATTCCCTGCAAATCTGTCACATCTTTGACCCCACAATAAATGCTTACATGTTCTAGGTGCGTGACATGTATTGCATTAGAGCAAGGTTGAGAATATAAAGTCCATAACTAGACTTGAATTTGGATTCTTGGAGTAAAGAACTAGCTCATATGATTATGCACATTAGTACACCAAACTAATAAATCTACTATATGATAAGAAAATTAATTTGATGTCAACCTTTGAAGAATCAAGCTTGAACCTTGATGATGCACACAGAGCTTTGGAGGACATAACATTCATACTACAAAAATAGTCTTAAAATGGCAAAGGAAACAAAATAAACAACAACAAGTCTCGTGAAATTCAAGAGACTATGTCCCTCCACTTTTCAAGGTACTCCAAACCCAATTGAGGTTGAAAAATGGGTCAAGAGGATAGAAAAAAATCTTTACAACAATGAAATGCCATGAAGATGATAGAGTTACACTGGTAGTGTTTATGCTGGAGGAAGCAAAACATTGGTGGGGGATGGTGAAGAGTACTATTGTTCAAGAAGACAACAATATTAACTAAAATAAGCTGTTAGAGGTATGATATGAGAAATACATTGTAGACATGGTAAAGGACAAGAAAGAAATAAAGTTTGTGGAACTTATCTAAGGAAACAAGACTATGTAGAGTACGAGAACAAATTTGTTGAATTGTTCCAATTTGCTCCTCCGAAAAGAGAAGTATACTTTAGTATCAAACTCATTCCTAGAACGAACCCTATTTTTAAAGCTCCATATCATATGGCATCAATAAAGTTGAAGGAACTAGAAGAATAACTAGAAGAATTGTTAAACCTAGGTTACATTGGACCCTAGTATTTATTGATTTTATTCGAAGAAGGATAGATCGATGAGAATGTGTATCAACTATAGAGACGATAAAGAGTAAATACCCATTTGTTGATTATTGTAGTTGAAGGTATTGAAATTTTATATTTATGAAAGCACTGATTTATTAAATAAATGTTTAATTTTATGGAAAGTTTTATGAACCATTTGTTGAGCTAATATTGACTCTTACTATTTATGTTTATACTAGATATGTTGTTTTTTATATATTTTGATTCCCTACAAATCTGTCACATCTTTGACCTCACAATAAATGCATACATGTTCTAGGTGCATGACATGTATTGCATTAGAGGAAGGTTGAGAATACAAAGTCCATAACTAGACTTTAATTTGGATTCTTGGAGTAAAGAACTAGCTCATATGATTATGCACATTAGTACAACAAACTAATAAATCTACTATATGATAAGAAAATTAATTTGATGTCAACCTTCGAAGAATTAAGCTTGAACCTTGATGGTGCACACAGAGCTTTGGAGGACATAACATTCATACTAACAAAATAGTCTTAAAATGGCAAAGGAAACAAAATAAACAACAACAAGTCTCGTGAAATTCAAGAGACCATGTCCCTCCACTTTTCAAGGTACTCCAAACCCAATTGAGGTTGAAAAATGGGTTAAGAGGATAGAAAAAAATTGTTACAACAATGAAATCCCATGAAGATGATAGAGTTACACTGGCAGTATTTATGTTGGGGGAAGTAGAACATTAGTGGAGGATGGTGAAGAGTACTATTGTTCAAGAAGACAACAATATTAACTAAAATAAGCTTTTAGAGGTATGATATGAGAAATACATTGTAGACATGGTAAAGGACAAGAAAGAAATAAAGTTTGTGGAACTTATCTAAGGCAACAAGACTATGCAGAGTATGAGAACCAATTTGTTGAATTGTTCCCATTTTCTCCTCCAAAAAGAGAAGTATAGTTTAGTATGAAACTCATTCCTAGAACGAACCCTATTTTTAAAGCTCCATATCATATGGCATCAATAAAGTTGACGGAAGTAAAAAATAACTAGAAGAATTGTTAAACCTAGGTTACATTGGACCCTAGTATTTATTGATTTTATTCGAAGAAGGATAGATCGATGAGAATGTGTATCAACTATAGAGATGATAAAGAGTAAATACCCATTTGTTGATTATTGTAGTTGAAGGTATTGAAATTTTATATTTATGAAAGCACTGATTTATTAAATAAATGTTTAATTTTATGGAAATTTTTATGAACCATTTGTTGAGCTAATATTGACTCTTACTATTTATGTTTATACTAGATATGTTGTTTTTTTATATAATTTGATTCCCTACAAATCTGTCACATCTTTGACCTCACAATAAATGCTTACATGTTCAAGGTGCATGACATGTATTGCATTAAAGCAAGGACAAGAATAGAAAGTCCATAACGGGAGTTGAATTTGGATTCTTGGAGTAAAGAACTAGCTCATATGATTATGCACGTTAGTACACCACACTAATAAATCTACTTTAGGATAAGAAAATTAATTTGATGGCGACCTCCAAAGAATCAAGCTTGAACCTTGATTGTGTACACAAAGCTTTGGAGGACATAACATTCATACTACAGAAACAATCTTAAAATGGCAAAGGAAACAAAATAAACAACAACAAGTCTCATGAAATTCAAGAGACTAAGTCCCTCCCTCCACTTTTCAAGGTACTCCAAACCCAATTGAGGTTGAAAAATGGGTCAAGAGGATAGAAAAAATTCTTTACAACAATGAAATCCCATGAAGATGATAGAGTTACACTAGCAGTGTTTATGCTGGGGGAAGCAAAACATTGGTGGAGGATGGTGAAGAGTACTATTGTTCATAAAGACAACAATATTAACTAAAATAAGCTTTTAGAGGTATGATATGAGAAATACATTGTAGACATGGTAAAGGACAAGAAAGAAATAAAGTTTGTGGAACTTGTCTAAGCAACAAGACTATGTAGAGTATGAGAACAAATTTGTTGAATTGTTCCAATTTACTCCTCCAAAAAGAGAAGTGTAGTTTAGTATCAAACTCATTCCTAGAACTAACCCTATTTTTAAAGCTCCATATCATATGGCATCAATAAAGTTGACGGAACTAAAAGAATAACTAGAAGAATTGTTAAACCTAGGTTTCATTGGACCCTAGTATTTACTGATTTTATTCAAAGAAGGATAGATCGATGAGAATGTGTATCAACTATAGAGACGATAAAGAGTAAATATCCATTTATTGATTATTGTAGTTGAAGGTATTGAAATTTTATATTTATGAAAGCACTGATTTATTAAATAACATTTTAATTTTATGGAAATTTTTGTGAACCATTTGTTGATCTAATATTGACTTTTACTATTTATGTTTATACTAGATATGTTGTTTTTTATATAATTTGATTCCCTAAGAATCTGTCACATCTTTGACCTCACAATAAATGCTTACATGTTTGAGGTGCGTGGCATGTATTGCATTAGAGCAAGGATGAGAATAGAAAGTCCATAATGGACTTGAATTTGGATTCTTGGAGTAAAGAACTAGCTCATATGATTATGCACGTTAGTACACCAAACTAATAAATCTACTATATGATAAGAAAATTAATTTGATGGCGACCTCCGAAGAATAAAGCTTGACCCTTGATGGTGTACACAGAGCTTTGGAGGACATAACATTCATACTTCAAAAACAGTCTTAAAATGGCAAAGGAAACAAAATAAACAACAACAAGTCTCATGAAATTCTAGAGACTAAGTACCTTGATTTTTCAGCTATTTTCATGGATTTGGGTTAACTAATGCTCCAGCTATTTTCATGGATTTGATGAACAAGATCTTCAAGATAATTTTAGACAAGTTTGTTATCATCTTCATTGATGACATCTTGGTCTATTCTTGAAATTTGGAAGATCATGTACATCATTTGGGAATTGTTTTGCAAGTGGTAAGGAAATAGAAATTATGCACAAAATTGAATAAATGTGAATTTTTGATGGAGAAAGTGGCATACCTAGAGCATGTTCTTTTGAAAGAAGGAATATCTATGTACCCTTCTAAATTGGAAGGCATGATGAAATGGGAAACGTCAACTAATGTGATAGAAATCTAGAGTTTCTAAGGAACAAAAGGCTATTGTAGAAGTTAAATTGAAGGGTTTTCCTGTATCACAAACCCTTTGATGAAACTGACTCAAAAGAATGTAAGTTTATCTGGAGTGTAGACTATGAGAGAAGCTTTCAGGAGTTAAAGTCTCAATTGATGTCAGCACATATCATGACAATTCTCAATGAAAATGGGGGATTTGTTATCTATTGTGACACTTAGAGAAAAGGTCTCAAGTACGTATTAATGCAAAATGAGATAGTAGTGGCTTACACATCCAGACAATTGAAGATGTATGAATAGAACTACCTAATTCATGATCTATAGTTGTAGTAGTAGTTGCACTAAAATTTGAAGTTACTACTTCTATGGTGAACAATTTTATGTTTGCACAAATAACAAGATTTTGAAGTACCTATTCTCATAGAAAGATCTAAACATGAGGTAGAAAAGATGGATAGATTTCTTGAAATATTATGACTTGATTGTCCAGTACCATCCAAGTAAGGCAACCATAGTGACAGAAGCTCTAAGTAGGAATTCCTCAAGCCTTTTGTCCTACATCTTGATAAGGGAATCATAGATGCTCAAAAAGGCAAAGGATTGGAACCTAGTTATTGCAAATGAAAACCCTGGAGTGATTCTTGGAAATTTAAGAGTTGAACCAAGATTACTCAAAAGCATTAAAGAGGCTCAAGCTTGTGATACTCATTTAGTCAATATTATGATGGAAGTCAAACAATGAAATAAACCAGAGTTTGAAATTGGAAATACAATGCTTTAAGATTCAAAGGGAGACTGTGTGTCCCAATTAATACAAAATTGAAGAGGAGATATTAGATGAGCACATCAATCTAAGTGTATGTTACATACATGAAGTATGAAGATGTATCAAGATTTGAGAAGTGGGTTTTGGTTGAATAACATGGAGAGGGACATACCACTATTTATATCTAAGTGCTCAATGTGTCAACAAATTAAAGTTGAACATTAGAGACCTATAGGAACACTACAACAATTACTAATACTAGAATGGAAATGGGAGCACATTACTATGAATTTTGTGACTTGTTTACCTAAGACCAGGAACAATCATGACAGTATTTTGGGTGATCATTGATAGACTCACAAAGTCAGCTCATTTCTTAGCCATTAAGATTACTAAATCTTTAGATCACTTGGCCAAATTGTACATCAAAGAAGTGGGGAGACTTCTTTGAATACAGGTGAAGATCATATTTAATAGAGATTTGATATTTATGTCTCAATTTCGTAGGAGTCTACAGGAGCCTATGAGTATATAGTTCAAATTTAGTATATCCTTTCATCCTCAAATAGACGAACAACCAAAAAGGACCATTCAAATATGGGAATACATGTTGAGAGCATTTGTGATGGACTTGAAACGTAGTTGCAATGATCACTACCACTAGTAGAGTTTGCATAGAACAGCAGCTATCGGTCTAATATAAAGATGGCATTGTATGAGGCTCTATATGGAAGGAAATGCAAGTCAATAGTGTATTGGGAGGTAGTAGGTAAATAGAAGATACTCTAACCATAATTAGTTGAATAGACAATTAACAAGATTAAGTTGATCAACAAAGAAATAGCTCAAAGCAGACAAAAGAGCTATGTAGACAACAGATGGAGAGAGTTGGAGTTCATGTATTCTTCAAAATATCAACTAGTAAAGGAGTTATGAGATTGGGGAAGAAAGAGAAATTAAGTCCAAGATTCATTGAACCCTTTGAGATTCCAAAAAAGGTTGGAAATATTGCTTACTAAATAGCATTACCTCCATAGTTGTTCACCATTCATAACGAACGAAACTTTGAGTTGATACAATTGAGAGAAGATTTGACACACACACACACACACACACACACACACACACACACACACACACACACACACACACACACACACACACACACACACACACACACACACACACACATACTGATTGGGTGGAGCAAATTTTGAGAAAGAAGCTTATCTCATTAGTGAAGATGTTGTGGCAACATAACGATAAAATGAGATACATGCGAATGGGAAGATGAAATTACAAAAAAAAATTCTCATTAGAAGAGTATATTTCTTTTTAAGGAGACCAAGAAGTAATATCCCAAATTTTCACAATAAAATTTTCAAAAATTATCATGTGCAAACTTGTATTTTTACTTGATTATTATGATATGAAAAATAAAAGAAATCAAATGACATGTTTTTAGAAATTTTTATTTATTTATTTTGAGGGTTAGTTAAGTTAATTAGGTTCACTGAAAAGTTACTTAACTAATCAATTAAATTATATTTATTAGTTAATATTTTAACTAAGTTATAATTTAATTATGAATGAATGTGTCAAGATCCATTAGTTAACCAATTAATTAACAATCATAAGTTTTAAAAATGGTGCTAATTAACTAAAACTCATGAGATTTAATTGGATAAAAAATTAGGATCTGGAATTGAATTTCACATTTGAAAAATAAATTTCTCAATTAAATTTAAATTTAAATTCAAAATGTAAGGTAGATTTGGAATTTTGCATTTACATATAGATCTAGTAATTAGTAAACCCTGAAAACATTTTAATCATGTACATTATATTTAGATCATGAAAATCTACACATCAGATGTGAGTAAATTCATATATAAAATTACTTTACACTTAATTTTAGGTCTGTGACTTACTTAAGAGTAAATATTAAAGTATCAAACCACACAATCTCATTTAATGTTTCAAAATAATCAACATTGTTGAGATTATATATGAGATGTTGAAGTAGTAGTGTTCAATGAGGTTAAATTGAATTTAAAAAATGATTTTCATTTGAATTCAAATATGAAACTTAATTGTGAATAAATATTAGAAATTTGTACCATTGGATCTCATCCAATCTTCCAAAATAATGAAGAACATGAACATTAAACATGGAATGTTGGATTATTAGTATTGAAATATTGAAATTGAAGTGAATTGAATTAAAAATATACATGCATACTAAGCCCCGGTGCACGAAGCTCCCACCTATGTGGGGTTCGGGGAAGGGGCGGGCCACAATGGCCTAAAGTAGGCAGCCTTACCTTGCATTTTTGTAAGAGGCTGATTCAATTGAATTAAAAATATAAGAAGAAATATTCTTCACACACTACATGTTTATCATGCATGAAACTTCTCTAAAAAAACTTAAGATCTCCAAATATTGCTCCCAAAATCAAGAGAATCCAAGCATTGGTTTTAGATGTGATAATGGGCAACAAGATTTCCACCATTGGATCAAGTAGAAAGCTTTGGGTAACCATGACATGAAGAAATTTAAGTTTACTATTCTTATGCCTAAACAATGTATGATGATTTAGTTTGTTTCTAATTAGATTCTAAGATAGATCTATGACTAAAAAGTTATAATTCAATATTACATGATTTTAACCATTGAATCTACATTTAGATGATATAGAAAACTTCATTCCATGTATCTTGTTGAACATATAAACTATATTAGTTTAATACAGATCTTAGAAACCATAGGTCCTCAAATTTCATGTGATTTTATATTAAAACCACTATGATCAACCGATAGTTGATGATCTTACACTTAGTGTCTACCATATAATTTATTGCTCTCTAAATCTTTTGATGATTTGATAGTAAATTATTATCTAGATCAAACCATAAGATAAAAAAATGATCATCTTTCATTTTTAATGGTTAAGATCTAGATTCCTGCTATCTATTATAATATTTGAATAGATCAAAAGTTCTGTTCTTGGATTATAATGATGCTATGTAATTATATTGAAATTATTATAAAAATTGATTATTAATTTTACAATAAGATCTAACTTGGATATATTATAAATTAAGAAGTATTAGTTTATGGTGAACATCACTTAAACTAAGCCATTTGAGATGTAATCTATAATAACTAAAGTTGTGAACATGAAATAAAACTAAAAATGATATACCTTGATCTTAGATTTTAGTGCACAAGACCATGATGATCTACTTTATAGCACATAATCATGATCTTAAATATATATGTGCATGATTTTGATCTTACATCAATAATCTTGTTCAAACTATTATTTGCACAAATTTTGATTGTATGCTTATGAGTGCACGATCTTGATCAATCGTGTATTAAGACATAAGTTGAGTTAAATACTTAGATGTATACAATGTTGAACAAATACATATGATTCAATTAATATATAAGGTCCAATTAATGATTAAAAATCTTTTAAAATTACATCAATGCGTGACATTGGATAAATAGGAAATCTAATAAAATTAGAGATAAATAAATATAATCTAATGAATCCATCCATAAATTAAATGAAATATATAAATTAAATTTGATATAAATCATTTGATGAAATCTATAATTAAGATAATATCTAAGGAGAGATATAAGTAAGATGTGTTTTTAGTGTATTTAAAAATTTTTTTGAAAAATTATGATTAAATTATTAAAAATTACATTATTTTATAAAACATTGAAAAAATGGTTTTAACCAAAAAATATTTGCAGGAAAATTTTGAGTAAAGATTTTAAATAATTATGAAAGTATTTGAAATAATTTAGTAGACATGGATTCGAATAGTTTATTATTTGGCATTTAATGCTATCTTTTGTTTTGAAGTAAAATTTGGAATGATTTGTAAAGAGATGCAAATTTGAAAAGAATTTAAAAGGAATTAGAAAAGTGTATTTTGATTTTTTGTGTGGCATCTGACCAGGTTGTATAAATATTCTATTTATTCGTTCCCATTTCTAGACTCTAATAAGACATTATTATGGGTTTATTTGGCTTTCCTTAAGATGTTGGGGGAGAGTATTTGTTTTTTTGCCTGATCAATGTGGTTATAGTGCATGGCTTGTCTAAGAAGTACTTCAGTGGGGGGTCTCTACTGGAACGTATTATGTTAATGAGGTTTTAGGACTTTTGGTTTAGAAATATATGGACCAACATCATATTAATGCTGGTAATTATTTAAACTCATATGATGAGATTTTAAGGAGTTATTTGTTACCCTCGATGGTGGGTACTCTAAACATCATGTGATCAGTGAGGCAATTAATTCATTTGGACTAGATGTCAGTGGTTACCACTTCAATTGATTGTGTTTAATGCATAATTTTGTAAGATTTATAATTTATATGTTATCTATATTTGTTTTGAATTTAGATTTGAATTTGAATTTGAAAGGCATTGGATATTTGACTTTGAATTGATTAGTATTACTTTATATAAAAATATTGTATTCCATTTTTAAGCTTATTCAAGTATAATTAAAAATATATAAATATAAATAATAAGTTATTCATGATAAGAAAAGTAAAACACACATATAATTGTAATATGCTTATTGAGTGTGAATTTGCTGAGATATATTTCATATTTTAGGAAGAGTCAATCTGATAGAGAAAAGAAAATTGTGATGAGGAAAGGGCAATAAAAAGAAAGATGGCTTGTTGCTAAAGAAATCGTCATTGTTCCTTAATTTTTTTAGTTGAAGGTATTGAAATTCTATATCTAACAATAACACAGATGTATTGAATAAAGTTTAAATTTGAACAAAAATTTGTGAAATTTTTATTGTTCTAGTATTAACATTTATTGTTTATGTATGTATAGGATATATTGTTTTATATCTTATTTGATGCCCTAAGAATTAGTATGTCTCTGACCTCTCAATAAATGTTTCCATGCTCTAGGTGCATGACAAGTAATTGGATTTCCTCCCCAATATTTGGGATTTCCTTTTCTTAGCCTTCACACAATTCTTTAGCCCTTCTTTTAATGGTGACAATTTCAATAATCAAAAGTTCTAAAAGAAATGTTTACCCACTACACATCTATGTAATGCATATTCTCATAATGGGTTATTCAATGACTCTTTTAATAGAAATTGTTACACACATCAAACTCCCTCAACTCCATCGAATCATCTAACCTTCATCTTAGGTGGGTTCCACCTAACAATGTCCCCATGCCATGTAGGGTGCTAACAAAGCAAATCATTGTGACCACACATCCTAACTAATGCAGTATATGCATGTGCATGAACAGTTAAACAAGTACCAAAACACTTAAAGAAAATAGCAGTGTATAAGTATATTAAGAAGCATGCTTGTGATGTGTGTGAGAGATCATGCAGGGAAGTTTATCCTACACCAAATGTTTTCTACACTAAAGGTTCATTACCCTTTAAATGTGGCTTTTTTATCAAGGGCAAATGGTCACTTCTACAACTTTTAGAAGATACAAGTCTATTGCACTATTTGCTTCTTTCAAGGTGGGTAGATTTTGACAAGATGAAATTTGACAAGGATTTCTCTTATGTTATTCACAAGATTCATCTACTTTCATGAGAAATTTATAGTAGCATTGACGATATCTAATCAATTGATGAATATAATTCTATCATACCTTCTTAAATTCAAATAAACAACACTTTGAATACTCATGTAAATAACCTACAACAAGTTATAAGTTATTTTATCTAGGATCATAGGAGAGAATGCAAACATAAGAACATCTCTTGTACCATGAATGGGGCCTCCAATAGGTTCCCCTTTTAAAGAGGCCAAGTAAGAATTGACACTTAAATGGCATCTAAATAAGTCAACCATGCAAAGGTGTAATAATGTCTCATTTGACCTCATCTAAGTTAGCTACAATTCATTTTTAATTTCATATTTATGAAAAAAGAAATGATTTAAAAGAGAAGTTTATTCTAATATGAACTGGGGTAGTATAGACTCAAAAACACTCGGCAACATCTACATTTCATTTTTAGTTTTATATTTTTGAGAAATAAGAAATAGTTTGAAAGATAAGTCCTTCTTTCTTTTTTCTTACTATAATCAGAGCAACTTTTTGGCTTTTAATTTCAAAATAAAAACATAAAAATGCATAAATTTTTTTTGGAAAGTGACATATGGGCCTTCTATATTGGTTTCTTTCCAAAATTGAATGGAGAGAATAAATAAACATCCAAAAAATAAAAGAAAAAAGATAGTTCTAAGGAGAAGCCATTCTTTCCTGACAAAAAATATTAGGTACCTTCTCTCTCTCTCTCTCTCTCTCTCTCTCTCTCTCTCTCTCTCTCTCTCTCTCTATGTGTGTGTGTGTGTGTGTGTGTATTAGAACAACTTTTCCTCCTACTTGGTGGTCCTAGTGGGTGACCAAACCACATGATCATAAGTTTTAGTTCCTATTACAAAGATAATTTGATCATTCTGATTTTTTGACTAGCCTGATCACCTAGTTACTTGATTTGGATGGCTGAGATTATAAGCTCTTGTTAGGACACACTCAAGACTACCATATTGTCCATGAGTGTGCCCTATGTAATTTAGTTGACTTGGTACAAAATATAACTAACTCCCTAATATTGGCTAGAACCTTAAAATATCAGTCAGCTTTAATGCGTGACCAAGACTAAGTCATTTACTAGGGCTTGATACAAAATTTAATATATGAAGAGGGAGAAATAAGTTGCATACATGATCAACATAATCCACCTCTGACATTCATATTTTGAAGAAAAAGAATGAAGAACAAAATTCATATTTTCTTGGGTTGTGCAACTTTTTTCTAGAAGATATCAAGTTGTTGTTTTCATGTTGGAAGGGTTCTTAGATTGTTGTTTACTTCATCAAGTTTCTTATTGCTCCATTCTTTTTGTTCAATTTTCTTGTAATTTCACAATTTAATTCATGGGTATTCATGGGAAGCTCCATTAGTTGACAAAGATAAGTCTATGCACTATTAGATCTCTCTTTATGATGATTTATTAACTGGTTTATCATCCATATCATGTGATTGATGTTTTCCTTTTTATTTTGTTTTGCATGTACATTGGAGATGGATATTTCATGGGCCAATACTCCCTACTAGCAATACCATCGCACACTACTCATGAAAGGGTAATATATGTATATATACAATTCTAATGAATAAATTAATACTTTTAAAAAAAGGTGTAAACATTTAGTGTAATATATGCAAATATACAATTCCAATGAAGAAATTAATATTTTTCAAATGATGGGGCAAAATTTGTATTTTTATTATTTAGTATTAGTCACTTTTCCTTATACAACTTATTTGCTAAGGAGGAGAATTCACTGACAATGAATGGGCATGTCGGGAAATCAACTTAGGATGAAAATAGAGGAAAATTGTTGGGAAGATCTAAAAAAATTAGAAGTATTTTTCCTAGATAGGGGAATTATTACAATTTCATTAAGTGAGCCATAAAAGGAAATTATAATTAAAAAATGTTAAATGATGAATGAATGGGCCTCTTTTTAAGGAAAAGTCCTAGTCTAAGCCCAACCCAAAGCCTGTGGTGAAATTCTCACTAATTAATTAGAAATAGAAAATAAAGTGTATTATTGGTCAGGGTACAATTGCAAAATTTACCTTGAACAAGACTTAATTGAACAAATAACATGAAATGCAAGGTTTTGATTGACACACAGACAAGTGAGCCTCAATGCACTAGATGGGTTCTAGGCCATCCATGTGGGAACACAGGCCAAGGTAGTTGTCTCCCCACTTAAGGCCACCTATCCATCCAATATACGCAATTCACCTAAGTATAAAATGAAGAAAAAATTAGGGATTAGAATGAATCCATTCCAACCCATGCGATGTGAGGAAGAAGACAACTTGTAGGCAGTGTAGGGAAGGAGAAACTAGGGAAATTGTTGGAGAAAATGATCTAGGAGGAGACTTGGGATCATGGTGAGCCTAAAATTTGAAGGGGTAAAGCTTGGGAAGGTTTTAGCTGAGCTAGAAGTGGATCTACTTCCTATGCTGTAGCTTCGTTCACTAAAGAAGTGAGAACCTACTACTTAGGGAGCTAAGTTGGAATCCAGCCATTGAAAGTTTAATTAGGTAGGGGATTTCAGTTTAGGAAGAACTATTAATATTTGCTTTGGAAAAGTTAAAGATAAGAAGATGTTTTCTTTTGATCATCTTATTGCTACTAGTAGTATCTAAGCGTAGAGTTCCTCGAATTTGATTTTTAGTTATTGATTTCTATTGGATTTAGCTTGTAATCCAAATATATGTTGAATGATAGTAGTTGTAGATGCATTGCATGATTGGAAATGCCTCGTTCTTGTTTAAAATATTGAGCTTTTAACTGGATTGTGTGATGATCTATTTTTTTGTTCCTATACATAGGAGGAAAACAAGGGATGATTTGCATGCACAAACATCATTTTTTTCTACCTCATTATTGAAAATTCCTTTCTAGGTTCTTCCCTTTGATGTGTGAGCATGAGATTGGCATAAAAAAGTTGGATCCTTGCTTCAATTTCTATCCCTTTTTTAGTTGCACAAATGATACTGGTTCATGAGCATTATTTTCCTACACATAGTAGCAGGAAAATGTTGCCCAAAAACTATGTTTTAAAACTTTAAAATAGTTGAAATTGTATGAAACTAAATTGTGGATCTTTAGGGTGATTAGATCTTCTGTCCTTGACTCAAACAAATTGCTATATTTGGAGGGTGCTAAATTGGGAGGACAAGCTCTTGTTTCCTACGCACAGTAGTAGGAAACTTTTGCACTCTCCTCTACTTGTTAGGCTCTTTAAGAAGTGACAATAATAGAAATCAATTGCTGAGTTGTTATTAGATTAATTGCAGCCAATTGGGAACTAGATCATCATAATGCCAAGCTATAGCTAGAGTTAGTGGGAACCATTTTCCTGCATGTCTGCTACAAGAAAATGGAGCTAGTACTAATATAAGTTGTCCAAAAAGAATCTAGTTATGAATGTTGTTGGCTCAGTTGAACTTGGTTGATTGACCCAATGTAAAGGAAGTCTAAAACCTCATGGAGACCTACGTAATATAGATGTCAATTGAAGAAAGCCCATAAATTCAAAAGATAGGCAAGCTAGTGTTTTAATTGTTAGTGTGTGGATAGTGAAGTAGTGGAAATGAAATGTAGATGCAACATGGTGGTGGTGGTCCATGAAATTCACTAAGGAATAAAGGGAAACTTATAACGGAAATCTAGATGAGTCCCTTAGAGGAGTTAGTTGAGAGTGAGAGGTGAAAAATCTCTCCATCCTAGTGCATGCAAGGTGTAAGGATTTAATTAGAGACTAAGCTAATTATTCCCTCAGTCCCCACCTATGTCATACTTAGTTTTAAATTATGATCCTGCCTAAGATGAGAAATGTAAAACACACACCTATCCTAGTGACTCAGTGGTCTTAACACTGGAATGAGCAAGGTAAAACACACACCTATCCTAGTAACTTATTGGTCCTAACCTTAGGATTAAGCAATGAAAAACACACCCTTAGTTATTTCCTAAGTCCTAATGGATGAAATCTTATGATACTAATTAGAGTGAAACAACAACCCAGTCACTAATGGGAAATTAAGACTTAGTAGATGTAATAAGATGGACAACACACACATTTAGTTGTTTTATAAGTTCTAATGGTTATAACCCTATGATACTAGATAGTGTGAGACTATAATAAAATAACCTAATAAGTGTTAAGGCCTAAAGCTATGAAACTTTAAATCATGATGAAACGATGCTTCTAAGCAAAGGAAGTATCGAAACCTTAGATTCATAATCAACACTTTAAGGAAAACAATTAGGGTTTATCACTAATACTAGGTGCATCTTTAACCCTATGGTCTACTAAAAACACTAGGCTCTCTTAAGTCACAAAATTCAAACCCTTAGGGTTGTACATCATCAATAAATAAAATAACTAGGAACACAAGGTAATGAATACCTAGTATCTAGAGTAATACTTATGTGAAATAGCTCCAATAGTACAAAGAGAATGTGTACATGGGATGCTAGGACTTTGATTAGAGTGTTTAGGTCACTATCTAAGGAAAATTCCTCTGGAATGCTAAATTCCATTTCCATAAAGATGAAAATAATGATTTACATTCATTCTATATGGATATCTAACCTTTAAACTTTAAGTGTTAAATGATAAAAATGGAAATCTAAAGGTATCTAATCAGCACACTCAAAAGGTATAACAATCTCAGAAATGGGAAACCTATGTATGATTACATCTTTACATCACAAATTGTTCCTTCTCAAAGTTTTGGACATTACATTTTCATTGAACACTTGGGTGAGCACCACTAGAGTACTGGTGAGCCTTAAGTTTATGGATTTCTATCAAGGGTTTCAGGCAGTCACTCCTAGAAAGTCCTAAGTCCTGGAACACTATTCGGCTCTTGCACTATGTGATTGTGCCATGTCCTGAGCTCCTAGGTAAGGAGGTGTAGTCGGTCACTATTATCTGAGATGATATTGATGCTATCCTTGCAATGGAGATGGCAAGCCATAGAAGTAGCTTCTTGTGGGGAAGTTATCTAAGTGGTAGCCTAGTAGCTCCCACGAGGCCCGGTGAGTTGTGGCTATGTGATATTGACGACCCTAAGTAGCAGTCACAGTAATTACTAACGGGTAATGGAAGGGCCCTACGAACATAGTTGTTTGTGTGGTTTTAGTATGCTTGGCATGTTGGTCATTTCTTGAGAGTCTAGACCAATCCTTGATAGTAGGATAGTATGCCATTACGGTTCAAAGTGATCAATTTTCCATGATGATGTGGGTTTGGATTTTATGTTATGGACTAAAGGCTATGCTCCTTAGATTTTTGTTTCTTCGCCATATTGAGTATAGTGGATCCATTAGCTTACCAACTTCTTTTGGTTTGCACATGACTTGAGATAATCAATTTTTGCACGGATTTTCTCCCCACATGTTGTGCTTTCATATTTTATATGATATTTAGGGAATTTTAAAAATAGACGTAAGACCTGTCATCTAGGGTCAAATTTTGCATCACCCTTTTATGATGTCCATGTCAATAATTATATGTATATTTATGTAGACATATCTATATAGTATTATTTCCCCTATTTTAGGCGTGCCAACTTATATTAGTTCTTCTTTCTATTGTGAGATGTGTTTATGCGTACCCCTATAACCAAACATTTTTAGGTGACGTACCAGGCTATTCGAGCTCTAGAGATACTTGGAAGGCAAAATACCCATATTGGTCTAGATTAAGACCAAGTACTTTTGTGATGTTATTAGTTAGATTTCCTTGTATATGAGATTATTTTTTATTGCATATACATACATACATACATACATACATACATACATACATACATATATATATATATATGTATATATAAGATATCTTATCCTTGTTGAAAAATTAAAGAATGAAAAATTCAATTATAGACTAATTTGAGTTTTTATGATGGTGTATGTGATTCTATTTGTAGCCAATATGTGATATTATGGCATGTAACTCTAACTGCTTCTAGGTTAGAAAAATTCTATTTTATATATATGAGGAGCTCTAACAGTAACTTCTAGTATGAATATGAATGTGTTTGAGCAAATATATTTATATATTATCACTTAGATCCTTTTTTTTTTTTTTTAAACCAAGAAATTTTTGCTACTTTCTAACTTAAAAGTTGATGAATCTTTCTAAAAACTAAGATGTTATGTATTTTGGTATCATAGTGCATACCATGCTAATTACAAATAAAATAATGAAAGGAACAATGTTCCAACATTTAGGAGACTGAGTCCTAGGTCTAACTAGAGAGTTAGTTACCATAGTAGAGGGGTCTTATTAGAACCTTGTTTATTTTTTAGATGCCTCTACGGAGACGTAGTGTTGGCTTGCCATCCCCATTGGATGTGTAGGCAATTGACAAAGTGAAGGGCAATAGTAGGGCCTAGAGTTATCTGACTAGAGAGGTGGTCAACCTCCTATTGGAGAGGATGACCTAGTGGTTGAGATCCTTGGCTAGTACATCTTCCATAGATGGAATTTTAGATTAGTAGGGAGATGGGAGTCCACCAGTGGAAAACCTTCTTAAGAGGTTAAAGAGGATTGCTCCTAAGTTCACTAGTAGAGATAACCCTGAGGCAGTTGATACATGGCTTTTTTACATAGAGAGGATATTCGAGGTGATGGCAGTGTTGAAGAATCGATAGGTGGCAGTGGCTGCATTTGTACTAGCAGGTGATGCCACCTAATGGTGGTAGATTGTGTAGAGGAGTTACTTTTACGGAGTTGATGAAATTACTTAGGAAGACTTCAAGGTCATCTTTACTGAGAGATTTCTTCCCCCACATCTTTGGGAGAAGATGGAGCTCGAGTTGTTGACCCTCAAATAGGGTATGATGATGGTAGTACAATATGAGGTGGAGTTTGAATAGTTATGGAGATTTGACGCAAAAGTGTGCTCTTCAGAGTAAAGGGCAACTGAAAAATTTGTTTGAAGGCTAAACTTTGACCTTAAGCAATAGATCTTGACTTCATAGCCACCACTGTTGCCCAAGTTGTGGAGCTGGCTTCCATACTAGGAGTTGAGAGACCTGAGCAAGGATTGGGGAAAATTTGGAGGGCCTATACTAGCATCATGAGAGGCTAAGAGGAGTATGTTTGCCACTATGAGGATAGATGTGCAGCCTACTCGGCCAGCTATAGGTTAAGCTAAGGGTAGGCATGATCATACTCATGCATCCAATGTCGTCATGGAACGTACTCTTTTAGTTGCTAATAGACATGATCATGTGCTTATTGATCCAAGATCTACTCACTCTTTTATATCTATTAGCTCTGCTGCATAATTGGAAGTCCCCTTGAGTAGCTTGGGGATTTTGTTAGAGGTCAACATGCTAGTGGGTGAGATAGTGATAAAGTGGGAGTTTTTTTAGGACATACTGATGATTATCTTTGGGGAGAGGTTCAGTACTAACTTGATTGTCTTGTGTATGGTAGATTTTGATGTTATATTGGTATGCACTAGTTGGCGGGGTACGAAGCTATAGTCGATTTTAGGAAGAAGCGGATGATGCTGCATACATCTGACAGCAAGCCATTGTGTTTTTAGGGGAGATTGGATATTACTAGTGCTAGTATTATCTCAATTAGTAGGGCAGCACATCTTTTTTTGAGCAGTTGTTAGGCCTATTTAGCATATGTGGAGGCACATGAGGAGCAAATGGTTAGCATTGAGGTGATTGATGTGGCGCATTACTTTGGGAATGTATTTCCAAATGAGTTGCTAGGGTTGCTACCCAAAAAGGAGATGGATGGTTGCCTAGAGCAGCTCCTATCACCATGGCTCCCTATCATAGGGAGATGGATGGTTGCCTAGAGAAACTCCTATCTCCATGGCTCCCTATCATAGGGAGATAGATGGTTGTAGTTATAAGAGTTACTAGATGAGGGCTTCATCCACCCCCATGTCTCACCATGGGGAACACTAATCTTGTTTGTCAATGATAAGTGTTAAATTTTTTGTTATAAGTACTCAATTAGTATTCTATCTATTATAAATTATAGTGTCATTTCTGGTGTTTTTCTGAAAATTCATAACACATGCATTTTTTACCTAATAATACAAAAGTTTGATATTTGGGAAATTCATGAGCTAATTTAGAGTACGTATGTGAAAGTCATAATTTTCCAGGATTTAATTAGTGTTTTTACTCTTTTGTAGTATTGAATTAGAATTTTTACTCTTATGTAGCTATACACACATCAGATTTTGAGATATAATTGTAGTAAAATGGCTTCGGAATGTGGATAACTAGTGGAATTTTTCATTAATCTTTATTAATTTGTGTATAGTGATAATGGAAGAGAATTCTTTAAGATAAAATAAAGGACTTTGCCTTACTTAATTTTATGAGTATATTCACTACAAACCCTCATGAGACTTGACCCATCCAATAGGGATGACCTAGGGATTTACGGGCTTATAACATATGCTAAATGCAATCTTAGTATCAACAAAAGTGGTAACGTTTTTGTTTTCATGATTTTAAGCATGTTTTGCTTATGACTAGTAAAACACTAATTGAAGAGTGTGATAAGCATTCAATTTTGTATAAAACATACCTAATTGGTAGTCTATGTATTATAAATTATAGTGTCATTTCTAGGGTTTTTTTGAAAATTCATAACATATGCATTTCTAACCTAATAATGCAAAAGTTTGATATTTGGTAGGTTCAAGATTTAATCCAAAGTAAGTATGTGAATTTTCATAATTTTCTATGAATACTCTTTTGTAGGTTTTGAGAAGTTGGTCCAATAGTTGAGATTGATCAAGATGAGATTTGAAGATCAAGACCAAAGAAGGCGAAAGATCTAAATTTCAGCATTATAAAGCTAGATAATGGTTAAAGATCATCTTATGGTAAGCAAAAAAGCAATTGAAAGCATCAAAGGTGATTAAAATGGGACAATGTAAAATTCCATGCAATTCCACCACCTTTGCTTGAGAATTGGAGCCTTGAATGAGGTTTCCTATTTAAGAAGGAAACCTATGCTAGTCATACAAGCCATTCAAGACTTGACAACAAGGGAGTTAGCTACACAAGCCAAGCCAAAGGAGCCATCAAAATGATTTGTCAAGCCAACTTAGTCAATGCCTGTAATGACTCCATTTTTGTACCCTTGAAATCCCATGAAAAGTCCACTTTTTGAGATAAGGGTATTTTGGTCATTTCACTGTTCACCCTGACTAGATCCAGAAATTTAGTCCTGAGAATTGTACCCTTAGGTGTGTCTTGAAAAAATGAATCCAACAAGACTAGAATCACCCAAAACGGAGTTAAAATGAGCAAGTTATGGCCCTTTGAAGTTCAAGGGCAAAATTATAATTTAATTTAAAAACGAATTTGGCCTGAGAAAACAGGGACCCGTTTTGATACGGGCACCCCCCTTCTTCCTAAACCTATTGGAGGTTTCCAGAATGGCGGTGTGCAGGGGAGAAACCACCGTAGAAACCCCCCTTCAGAACCCTCTGTAAGCTCTAGAAATAGAGCTCTTGGGCGCCTCCAATGGCAGCCCAAAACCTTGGGAAAAACCCATCTTGGAGAAGCAAGGAAGAGGAGAAAACGTGGAAAATACCAGGCCACGAACCAGGTACGCCTCAAACCACTCCAAACCCATCTCCCCCTCAGTCTTAGGATGAATTTTCCTAAGTTTTTGCATGAGAAACCATGCAAAACAGGGCTCTAGGGAGCTACAACGGACCTAGGGAAGCTGCCTGGGACGTACTGGTTCGACAGGGTTGACAGGGTCGAACCAGGGCATCCCGAGGACGCCCAGGTCACCACAGAACAAAAATGCGCCACATGCATTAAGGAGAATCTGACGGAAGTGCCTGCAAAAGAAAACAATGGACGGAGGCCCGTTGCGTCTGCAGACGCGTTAGGTGGGGTGAGCGCCATTGACACGGGATGCGTTAGTGTCCCGGGCTCTCATCTTGTATGGGCTGTCTATGTACTCTTAATACAAAAACACCCATAACTTGAGTTCTAGGACTCTGATTGAGGTGCCGTGAAAGGCGTTGTGACTATATCGATGGCGTAGACACACCCAAGCCATAAAATACCTAATCAAGCCCCTATCTAAGGCTGGCATGACCCTTAAACCATGATAGTGGCACGGGGCCACTAAACCTTTGCAAACCTGACTATACCAAGGCCCAGTTAGGGACCTTAGGAGGCCCTTAGGAATGGGAATGAACCCTTAATGCCTAAGTAGTGAGGTAAACTGGTTGAGAACCTATAGAAATAGGCCAAGCTAACCTTTTTCCCCTAAACCATGTCCAAGAACGTACGAGGACAAGGGGACTAGCGTGATCAAACCAGGTAGGTGTTCTATCGCTACTAGACTTTTAAAAAGAACCCATGTTGCTTTGAGAATGCATGTTTGGAGTCATGATTGCTTTATGCGTATATCATATAAACTAATGTTACATCCTTATACACATGACTTGTTTAGCATGAATTGATTTCATAAATGAACTTAGCATGCATATGAAAATACATTGTGCATATATTACCAAGACATGTGTTACATGCATAGACATGTTTTAAAAAAGGATTCTTATCTACATGATAAGTGTAGCCTTGGCCGATGAGGGTGGGCTGATGAGGGCGAGCCAGAGAGAGCTGACAAGCTTCTAGGTTGGCAGGCTTCTAGGCTGTCAGGCTTCTAGGCAGGGTTATGACTTTGCATGCGATTGCATTATTTACAATAAATAAGTGCATGATTTGTG
Organism: Warburgia ugandensis; assembly: GCA_035236585.1. Classification (NCBI taxonomy): domain Eukaryota; kingdom Viridiplantae; phylum Streptophyta; class Magnoliopsida; order Canellales; family Canellaceae; genus Warburgia; species Warburgia ugandensis. Next base: position 27,107,510 of record CP141132.1, on the reverse strand, counting down.
ATTATTGAGTTTCAAATAAATGCATATCCTTGAGGGTTACCAAAAGATGCTGGATTGCCCAAAAGACGCTTGGTAGGCAGTTGTGAAGGACCCAAAGAGGACATGTTTTGAAAAAGAGGTTTTTGCTTGCTTGATCATATATGATTTGGGCTAGTAAGCTCATGGGTGCTATGCCGAGAGGTTAGGGGTGGCCTCCCAGCCACTACCACTATAGGTGGAAAGGGTACCACGCCAAAAAGGCTTGTCCTTACTTCGATTGCTGAGTGGTACCGAGGACTACCATTGGTGTCACGGCACCTGATCGAAGTGTCATATGCTCCGTGGAGGCTATGACCGAGTGTCCCTAGGATGGTTGACCATACCATAGATCCATGAGTTGGATTTAGCTGAGTCTCTTATGCATATCATAGATGTTTATGATATCTATGCTACTTTCGACTTGGATTATGCGATTCTTGAAGCTGTCAGTATTCTATTTTGACAATGGCTTTTGAACATGAGTGTCCAAACATGCACATGGTTTAAAGAACATAGCATGCATTGTAAAACTAGTAGTGATAGACTCCTACTAAGTATAGTGTATACTCACCCAATCCTTAACATTTTTCAGATACAAGTAAACACTTAAGGACAGGATATACCCATGACAGACCCGCGACAGAGAACATCCAAATTAAGTACAAGTAAGTAAACCACTACCTTATCTTTCAGTGAATGTTACTTGATTGCAGTTACTCTCTGTAGCTGGGGTTGTGACTAACACTTTCTTGGGAATAGAGTTGATCTAAAACTATGCCATGGCTATATGATTTGAAAATTTTTTTTGACACTCGGGGTTTTATACGAAAGATTGCTTTCCAAAACAAAAGATTTTCATGCATTTCATATTTCTAAAGCAAGAGCGCTCGCCCTTTTATGAAATTTGCATCATATAAAACCCGGGTTGTCACAATGCCACATCGAATTACATTATTGGATGAATATTTTAATCAATTATCCACATGCAAAAATTGGATTTCGAGGGTAATTAGAAGAATTTTTTTAAGATATGCATTGATGGACCAATCAAGAGAGAAACTAAGTTACTTTCCTTATCTTTTTCTCTCTTTTCCTCTCTTTCTTGCCTCTTTCCTCTTTCCTTTTCTTGCCATGCTATGTGAAACACCCTCGAGGAGGGGAGTTCCATGCCACTTTCATAAAAACGTGGTGCCTCCCCCTTCTAATTGCACCCACTCCACCCACTCCTCTTTCCTTCTTATCTTCTTTCAACTTGCCTGCACCTCTCTTTACTACCTCTTTCTCTTACTCTTTCTTACCTGCCACCTCAGCCCCTTTGCTATTTCCATGCATGGGAGCAAGGTGGAGATGCCTCACCCTAAAGAATAGGCGCCTCCCACCTTGCCTCCACATTCTTTCCTCTTTGGTTGCCTTAGACTTCCACCTCCTTTCCTATTTCCATTTAGCCACGTCACTTTCCACTATGATATTTTAAATTTCCTACCTTCTCCCTTAGATCTCTTTTAGAAATGTAAAACATCTAGAAATACACCAAAGGACAAGTTCTGTATCTAGCAATCAGCAGCCTAGGGTTTCCAGCCTAAGGTTTCCGCTCCTATTTCTATTGGCTGCCCTCTTTATTGTTCCAAGAATTCTTCATTCAAGTCTTTACATTTCTTCTTACACATCAATTTCAAGTTGGTACCTTGCTTTAATTGCTTGTTTACTGCTTTCCTTGTTACTTAATTTTTTGACCCATAGTTCCTCTTTGTTCTCCCTTCCCCCTTGCTTCCACTTCTCTTGTTTATTCTTGAAGATTCAAATTACCTTTTATCTAATACTTACAACCAATAGAAACATTAGCTTTAATCCCTTTTGTTTTTGTCTTAATGTTCTCATGTTTCTTGCTTTGATCACCTTGTTTTTTCTTTGTCTATTTGCTTCTTTCCCACATCTTTCACTTTGATTTTCTCCCTTGAATTCACATGCATGATATTTGAGTTTATATTCAAATCATTTGAATATGTTTAATATTTTATTTGAAGTTGAGATCTTGTGTAAGAAAAGTGAGCAATAAATGGACTTGTTTTAAGAGCATTGTTATTATTTAATTTTAGTAGTAAAGTACTTCAATTCTTGAGTGTTACATTCCATGAACGTGCTTGCTAATTTTCTTTCCATGCCTTACTTAATTTGAGTTTCATATACACCATGTTGCTTGAATTTTTCATCTCATGTTTCATGTGCAATGTCCAATAGTCCATACACTTTATTTGCATGATATCTTAGGAACTCATTTGGAATTTTATTTAGTTTAGTGAGTTCTTTGATTAGTTTGCATGTTATTCAGCTTTTAATACATAATTCCTAGCATTCTTTCCATCATGAGTCATGTGCACAGTTCCATGGTCATATGCATGGTGATTGAAGTTCATGTCAAAAATTTTGGTTGATTCTTTGCCTAGGTTAAGTTTAGATTTCAATAGTTACATGATTTTCATTTTAATTTAGTTTAGAAAGTTTCTAATTTACTTTTCAAAATTTTTAGATTGAGAAAGTATCAATTTAGGAAGGTTTTATTTTTAGCAAGTTTCCTTAGTTTAAGTTTCCGAGATTCATCCATTCTAGTTTTATGTTAGTTTCTTTTGTTTAATGCATGTTAGTTAGCAAAGTTTCTAATTCCATTGAATATATTTATTTTTAGAAAGTTCCCTTTAGCTTATGTTTCTAATTTTATGCATGTTTCCCATACCATTGTTGTTTAAATTTCTAGTTTTATCAAAATCCTCTTTCTTTGGCTAAATAAGCAAGTTAAATAAAATCCAATCAATTGAAAATTTTGTGAGATTCTTCATGGGAGTCAAGAGGAAGGATGGATCCTTGAGGTCATGTGTGGATTTCATGATGCTAAATAGGGTAATAGTGAAGAATAAGCATCTACTTCCCCATATTGATGATTTGTTTGATCAGTTACAGTCAGCCAAGTTTTATCTATGGTTGACCTAAGGATAGGATATTATCAGATGAGAATTCAGGATGAGGACATCCCTGAGATTGCATTTAGAACTTGATGAGGCCACTATGAGTCTTTAGTGATGCCACTAGTTTAATGAATGCATCGGCATCGTTCATGGACTTGATAAATAGAGTGTTCAAAGACTATCCTGACAAATTTGTGTTCATGTTTGTCAATGATATACTCGTATACTCGAGAAGTGTGGAGGAGCATAGAGAGCACTTGAGGACTATTGTAAGCACACATTCGGCATGCTAGTTGTATGTCAACTTCTCCAAGTATGAGTTCTAGTTGGATTGGGTGCATCTCCTTAGACAAGTCATATTCAAGAGTGGTGTTGCGATGGATCTATAGAAGGTTGAGGTCGTGGCCATCTGGGATGACCTAAGACTGTGACAGAGGTGCACAGTTCCTGGGTCAGGCAGGCTATTAATGATGATTTAGTATGGGATTTTCCTAGATTACATAGCCATTGATGGCCTTTACTAAGGACCAAAAACTTGTTTGGACTAACAATTGTGAGAGGAGCTTCTTGAAGTTGAAGGGGAGGCTTACCTCAACACTAGTGTTGTCCCCCCCACAGGGTAGTGGCAGCTTGGTGGTGTACAATGATGCCTTAGGTTTTCTTTATAGGGACTGGGGAGTGTTATCATTTAGCATGGTAGAGTCATTATAGATGCTTCAAGGTAGTTGAAGAAGCACATGCAGAACTACCCCAAACATGACTTGGAGTTGCCATTGTTGTTTCTCCCTTGAAGATTTGGCAGCATTATCTATATGGGGAGAAGTTTGATGTTTTCAATAAACACAAGTGCCTCAAGTACTTGTTCACTCAGAGAAAGCTCAATATGAGGAAAGTACTATGGCTGGAGTACTCAAAGGACTTCAACTTCACTATACAATATCATCTAGGCATGGCTAATATAGTTGCTGATACCCACAGTAAGAAATTGAGTGACATATCCACTAACTCACCATTTGATCCACTTTCATAAACCAGATCTTATAGGCATAGCAGTCGTGTAGCAAGACTAAGGCACTATGTGATCGAGAGTGTTTTTATAGGGGAACTAATGTTGGAGTCTAATTTCAGCATAGATTTGTTATGCCAGTCATTTTAGACTTGAGTAAGGTGCCGTTGTCAAAAGCCCATCAATCTAAATTAGTTATGCATCTGTGGGTACAAAGATGTATCATGACTTGAGAAGATAATTTTGATGGCATGGTATGAAGAAGGATATTAGCGATTGTGTAGCTTGGTGTATTATATAATAGAAGGTCATGGTAGAGAATTAGAGGCTACTGGTTTGCTACAGACTCTAAAGCTTCTAATGTCGAACATGATAAAATGGATTTCATAATTGGGTTGTCTAGGACATCTTATGGACATGATGCGATTTGGAACATTGTGAAGCAGCTTAGCAAGTTGGCTTATTTCCTCCCTATCAGATATGGATTGACCCTAGCAAGCCTTGCCGAGCTCTGTTTCTGAGAGATAGTTAGTTTACATGGCATTCCCTTGATCATCATTACAAATAGGGATATCATGTTTACATCCCATTTTTGGTGGTGTGTGCTAGAGGGGTTAGAGAACTCTATGCATTTAAGCATAGAACTTCACCCTTAGATCAACGGTTAGTTAGAGAGGATGATTTTTAAGTTTCCTACACATAGTTCCTCTTTGTTCCCCCTTCACTGTTGCTTCCACTTCTATTATTTCTCTTGCTTAATCTTCGAGATTCAAGTTACCTTTTCTCTAGTAGTGACAGCCAAGAGAAACATTAGCTTGGATCTTCCAATAGAGAAAAAGAAACATTAGCTTGAATCCCTTTTGTTTTCATCTTCATGTTCCCTTGCCTCTTAATTTTATCACCTTGTTTTTACCTTGTCTATTTTCTTGTTCGTTGCTTCTTTTCTACATCTTTCTCTTTGATTTCCCCCCATTAATTCATATTCATGATATCTAATTTTAAATTGGGATCATTGGTGTATGTTTAATATTTGATTTGAACTTGAGATCTTTCTTAAGAAAAGTGTGTAACTTTCAGCTTTGTTCTCTGTGTACATGCACACCACATTTTGATATAATTTCAAGTCAATAAATGAACTTTTTAGGAGCATTGTTATTGTTTAATTCCAATAGCAAAGTACTTCAATTATTTAGTGTTACATTCCATGACAATTTCTTGCTAATTTTATTTCCATGCCTTTACCTGATTTGAGGTTCATATACACCATATTGTTGGAAATTTTCACCTCATGTTTCATGTGCAATGTCTAGCAGTCCATACACTTTGTTTGCTTGAGATACAGGGAACCCATTTAGATTATGAGTTATTTTAATGAGTGATTTGATTATTTTTCTTGCTAGTTAGCTTTCAATTCATAATTTTGGGCCATCCTTTACTCCATGAATCATGTGTACACTTTCATGGTCATGTGCATGATGATTGAAGTTCATGTTTAAATTGTGGGTTTGCTCTTTGCTTAGGTTATGTTTAAATTTCAATGGTCACTTGTTTTAGTTTAAACTAAATTTCTAATTTAGTTTAAAGTTTTAGGTTTAGGAAAGTTCCACTTTTGACAAGTTTCCTTAGTTTAAGTTTCCTAGATTATTCATTCCAGTTTTGCAATTATTTAATGTATGTTAGTTAGCAAAGTTTCAAATTCCATTGAATATATTTATTTTTAGAAAGTTCCCTTTATCTTATATTTTTAATTTTATGCTTGTTTCCAATACCATGTTGTTTAAATTCCTAGTTTAATCAAAATCCTCTTTCTATGGCTATGATAAGCAAGTTAAATGAAATGCATTCAATTGAAAATTTTGTGAGATTCCTCATGGGATTTACCTCTCTTATGTGCAAATTAATACTTTGATTCATGCACTTGCAAGTAATTTTAAATCTAAACTAGTCAAGAAGAAGGATGGCTCCTTGAAGTTATGTGTGGATTACAAGGAGTTGAACTAGGTAATAGTGATGAATAAGTACCCACTTCCTCGTATTGACGATTTGTTTGATGAGTTATAGTCAGCTAGGTTTTCTCTATGATTGACTTGTGGATTGGACATTATCAGATGATAATTCAGGATGAGGACATCCCTAAGACTGCATTTAGAACTCAGCATAGTTCATGGACTCAATAAATATATTGTTTAGTGATATACTCATATACTTGAGTAATACAGAGGAGCATAGAGAGCACCTGAGGACTGTTGTAGGCACTCACTAGGCATGTTAGTTGTGTGGCAACTTCTCCAAGTACGAGTTCTAGTTGGATTAGGTGCATTTCCTTGGACATGTCATATACAAGGATGGTGTTACAATGGATCCACATAAGGTTGAGGTAGTGGCTAGTTGTGACAACCCAAGATTGTGACAATGGTGCATAGTTACTTGGGTTTGGAAGTTATTATTGATGATTTATTGAGGGATTTTCCTAGATTTCATAGCCATTGAAGGCCCTTACTAAGAAAGATCAGAAGCTTATTTGGACTAACAATTGTGAGATGAGTTTCCTGGAGCTGATGGGGAGTCTTACCACGACACTGGTGTTGTCCCTCCCACAGGGTAGTGACAGCTTCATGATGTACACTGATGCCTTAGGGTAGGGGTTGGGGTGTGTTCTCTTACATCATGGTAGAGTCATCACATATACTTCGAGGGAGTTGAAGAAGAACAAGCAAAATTACTCCATATATGACTTGGCGTTGGCCGATGTTGTTTTTATTTTGAAAATCTAGTAGCATTACCTATGTGGGTAGAAGTTTGATGTTTTCACTAACCACAAGTGCCTCAAATACTTGTTCATACAAACCAAACTCAATATGTGTCAAAGACAATGGCTAGAGTACTCATAAGACTTCGACTTCACACACAGTATCATTCAGGCAAGGCTAATATAGTTGCTGATGCCCTAAGTAGGAAATCGAGTGGCATGATCACCAAACTCACCATTCGATAGACATTCAGAGACCAAATCTTATAAGCATAGTAGTAGTGTAGCCAGACTCAGGCACTATTTTACCAAGAGGGTTTTAAGAGGGGAACCAATGGTGGAGTTAGATTTTGGGGCAGATTGGTTGTGCTAGCCATTTTAGACTTGAGCCAGGAGCTTTTGAGGGAAACCAATCATTCTAAATTAGTTATGCATATAAGGGTACAAAGATGTATCATGACATGAGAAGATAGTTTTGGTGGCATGGTATGAAGAAGGATACCACCGAGTGTGTTGCTCAGTGTATTACATGTCAATGGGTCAAGGCAGAGCATTAGAGGCCTACAGGTTTGCAATAAACTCTAAAGCTTCTAGTGTGGAAGTGGAATCATGCTAAGATGAATTTCATAGTTAGGTTGCCTAAAACATCTTATGGACACAATGCGATTTGGGTCATTGTGGACAGGCTTACTAAGTTGCCTCATTGCCTTCCTATTAGATAGGGCGACACCTTAGTGATCCTTGCCAAGCTCAATATTTGAGAATTAATTGGTCCACATGGCATTCTCTTGATCAACATTTTATATAGGGATAGCATGTTTACATCCCTTTTTTTTTGTGGAGTGTACTAGAGAGGATAGGGACCTCTATGCATTTCAATATAGAATTTCACCCTTAGACCCATGGTCAGTAAGAGAGGACAATTTTTAGGTTTCTTACACATACTTCCTCTTTGTTCCCCTTTCACTCATGCTTCCGCGTCTCTTGTTTCTCTTGCTTAATTCTTCTAGATTCAAGTTACCTTTTTCTGGGTAGTGACAACCAAGAGAAACAATAGCTTGAACTTGCCAAGAGAAACATTAGCTTGAATCCCTTTTGTTTCTGTCTTAATATTCTCTTGTTTCTTACTTTGATCACCTTGGTTTTCCCTTGTCTATTTGCTTGTTCTTTATTTCTTACATAAGTCTTTCTCTTTGATTTTCTCCCTTGAATTCACATGCAAGATATCCTAGTTTAGATTGGGATCATTGGAGTAATTTTAATCTTTTATTTGAAGTTGATATCTTGCCTATGAAAAGTGTGCAACTTTAAACTTTGTTTTTTATGCACATGCGCACACTCTTTGATGTAATTTTGTCAATAAATAAACTTGTTCTAAGCACATTGTTATTGTTTAACTTCAATAGTAAAGAACTTCAATTATTGAGTGTTACATTCCATGAAAGTTCTTGCTAATTTGCTTTCCATGCCTTACTTGATTTGAGTTTCATATACACCATGTTGCTTGAATTTTTCATCTCATGTTTCATGTGCAATGTCCAACAATCCATATACTTTATTTGTTAGAAATCTTAAGAAGCTATTTGGCTTTTTAGTTAGTTTAGTGAGTTCTTTGATTACTTTTCTTGTTAGTTAGCATTCAATTCATAATTCTTAGCCATGTTTCACTCATGAATCATGTGCACACTTTCTTGGTCAAGTGCATGGTGATTAAAGTTCATGTCTAATTTTTTGGTTGATTCTTTGCCTAGCTTAACTTTAAATTTCAATAGTTAAATGCTTTTCATTTTTAGTTAGCTTAGAAAGATTATAATTTAGTTTTAGAAAGTTCTTGATTTAAGAAAGTGCTAGTTTAGGAAAGCTTCATTTTTTGCATGTTTCCTTAGTTTAAGTTTCCTAGATTCATTCATTCTAGTTTTACATTAGTTTCTTTATTTAATGCATGTTAGATAGAAAAGTTTCTAATTCCATTGAATATCTTTATTCTTAGAAAGTTTCCTTTAGCTTATGTTTCTATTTTTATGCATGTTTCTGATACCATGTTATTTAAATTCCTAGTTTAATCAAAATCCTCTTTCTATGGCTAAGATAAGCATGTTAAATAAAATCTAATCAATAGAAAATTTCTTTAGATTCCTTGTGGGATCTACCTCTCTAATATGCTAACTACTACTTTGATTCATGCACTTGTGATTAATTTTAAAGCTACACCAATCAAGAAGAAGGATGACTCCTTGAGGTTACATGTGGATTACAGGGCATTGAATAGGGTAATAGTGAAGAATAAGTACACACTTCCCTATATTGATAATTTATTTTATTAGTTAAAATTAGTCAGGTTTTCTCCATGGCTGACCTAAGGCTAGGCTATTATCAGATGAGAATTCTTGATGAGGACATCTGTAAGACTGCATTAAGAACTTAATATGGCCACTACGAGCTTTTAGGGATTCCATTGGGTTAACGAATGCATCAATAACATTCATGGACTTGATAAATAGAGTGTTTAGAGACTACCTTAAAAAGTTTATGTTCATGTTTCTCGACGATTGTAACACCCTGGGATTTTATGACATTTTTATATAATAATAATAATAATAATAATAATAATAGCATTTGGGATCCCATAAGAAATTTTTTTATTGATTTGTTTACTAAACATTTCTTGAAATCTTCCGGGCCTTATTTTCTCTTTCCAAAACATCACAATTTTAATTTATAACATAAGTATAATTTTGTAATAATAGAATTGAAATAATAGACATGTCAATCAACGTCAAAATGCATCGGCGCCTTTATTTTCATACCAATAAATATCCAAAACACGATAATAATATGGCCCAGGGTCGATCCATCATAACAACCCATTAAATGTCCCTCACATGTAGAACTATATTAATCAAATCCATAAAACAAAAGTATACAGTCCATATACAAAGTCAAATTATAGTCCTGTTTATTAACTCACATCAATATCTATAACCCAAAGTAAAGAAATCTCCCACAGCTATCACGGTTTCTCAATGGTCTTCCCTTTCCTGATACCGCGCTGAGATCTAAGGCATTGTAAAACAAAGCAATGCCTCAGCAAGCTATTGCTTGTGCATGTACATAAACAAATAATGAAATAAATGAAATAACAGTAACGACAAAATAAATGAAATAAAATCATTATAACTCATGCCAACATAGTATCAATTTCTCAAGAATGCTAAAACATACGTTCCACAAATTTAAAACATGATATGATCGATGTAATTGAGCATACAATAATAATAAGAAGGGCACCCTAAGGTAATGGGTCCCACAAGTGTCGTATACATTAGCATCTCCGATCATGAGTACTCATATCCAACCTCTGAGTGTCGTCACACCTAGGTATACCATCCCATCACCATGCTCATCATGCAAACACACACAATAAGAGTATGGATCATCATGCTACAGTGGCAACCCTCCATGGGTCTCAACCACCGCGACTCATTGTTGACACCATAACGAGAGACTTAGCATCCATCCCCATGGAAAGGCCTAGACCGGTAGTGTGGACTATCCATGTTACCAAACCCCTACCAAATGCCATCTACGGGCAGGTGTCTATCATATCACAATCTCATCACATCACAAATCTCAAAGGGTGGGTGGCCGGCCCTCTCCCCCCTAGCATGACACCAACTGGGTGAGAGCACCTGTCATAAAACATAAAAACAAAAAAATCATATATATGCTAAAACTTAAGAGTACTCATAGCTCGCAATCCCCAAGGCACACCCCTCATCCTGGGGTTAACCTCTAAAAGGACCAGCCACCAAGCCTCTATTTTTCTTTCTCATCCAAATCTATCCATTTCAATAATGTAATAAAGAAAAGAAATTGATATCTATACATAATTAGATAATATCATGCTCATAAAATCATTTGTCATAGGTTTATTCAATACATGATTGCAATTTATAATAATCATAGCGAAACTCTAAATCTCATAAAATCAACGGTTAAGAATAAATGCAATTTAAATCACAATCACTCATGATGCTAGGATTATGCATGGTTTTAAAATTAAAATAAAACATTAATTGTCTTCACCTACCTCGACGTGAGATCACTCAGTTCGCTCGTAAAATACCTTTAACTTATATGTTCGGATGCACCTGTCAATGTCACATCACTATTTAAAAAAAATTCTAAATTAAAAGTGGTTATTTATATGTTTTTAGGTTAAATCTAGGTCCACGTCATCAATATGGTCACAACGCCTCTTTCAGATTGTGATTTAGACTCCTATAGCTCTCAAAAATCAAGTTTAAAGTGGAACTATGCCTCTTTTAGGGCTGATCGACCACCATAAGCTCTTTTGCACCGGCGACACAGTTTACACCGGTTTATATCGGCACCCAAGTTACACTGAGTTACATTGGTGATGAGGAAATTGGTGCTGGAGAAGACGACCGACTTTCAGTCATCTTCGGTGACCTTACAGGTGTCCAAATCACTTGGTTTTTGAGTCATTTTGTTCGAAATTTTGTCTAGTTTTCATTTCTACCATCCTTTTGCATTGATTTTTCCAAAAACTATGGTTTTTATGCAATTTTTTCTATGTTGCTAAAATGTTCCCTGGGTATTGTTTTCCACGTTTTCTAGCGTATTTCACTGTCGAATTTTCCTAAAACTTAAAGGGTTTGTTTGTGGTTCCCTTATGCACTAGATGAATGGTTGTATTTACAATATAACATGGTTTTATCAATGAATTTATGCTCTAACAGTAGCATAAACAGGGTTCCCTAGAAAAATGTAGTTTTTCCTGATTTTTCATGTATTTCTATTTTACAAATATACATATATAATATAAAAATCAAGAGATTAAGGCTTACCTCGATTTACTTGGTGTTTATTGGTGTTGCTAGAGCCCTACTCTAGGAAAATATTCAGAATTTTCCAGAGCTAGGGTTTTGGAAAAGAAACGGCGCGATGAAGAGGAATGGAGGTTGATTGAGGATCAGGCTAGGGGAGGAGTTTGCATTTTGGGAAGGGGAATGAAACTCTTCCCTTTTAAGCTTTTCCTCCGACGATTTCACCATCGAAATCACCAGATCTGATAACGCAAGGTGGATAGGGGTGCCATTATCAATACTACCCCCTCCTATTTCTTGTTGTGATAGTTTACCAAAATACCCTTATAACTTCAACGGCTCATAACTTCTTCATTTAAGCTCTGTTTTCCACATTCTTTATGGCATTGGAATCCTATCGATGAGTACTTTCTAATTTTTAAGTTCTCAGGACCTAATTCCATCTATAAATTTTTAATTAAATTTATGTAATAAATTCTTTATTTATACCTAAAATTGAGGATATTACATCCTTCCCTCATAAAAATTTCATCCTTGAAATTTAGCTACATACCTCTATGTAAATTACTCTGGATGGATCCTCCTCATCTCCTCTTTTGTTTCCCAGGTAGCCTCCTATAATGAATGATGTTGTCAAAGGACTTTGACTAATGTAATGGTCTTATTCCTTAACTCCTTGACTTTCGTATCCAGTATGTACACTAGTCACTCCTCAAACGTCATATCAGACTGTAACTCTCCTGGGATCTACTCCAACACGTGTGAGGGATCTGGTACATATTTTCTCAGCATGGCAACATGGAAGACATCATGTACATTTCCCAGTACTACCAACCTTCCCTTAAATTTGACTCCTCCATCTGGTCCCCTCAAAAAATCTACCTTATCTGCCAGATCCTGTGTCTCTTTATCTTTGTCCTGTGCCTCTAAGATGCTGTCGAAGAACTTAGACCGAGTCAACAAATTGGCAATCATTACTCCATAGTTCCTACTTTGGGCATCTGTAACGACATTAGCCTTCCCAGGATGGTACTGTATGGTGAAATCGAAGTCCTTGAGATACTCCATCTATCTACGCTGCCTCATGTTCAAATCACTTTGAGTAAAGAAGTACTTGATTCTCTTATGATCAATGAATACCTCAAATTTCTCACCATAAAGATAATGTCTCCAAGACTTCAATGCAAATAACATCGTTGCTAATTCCAAATCATGTGTTGGGTAATTTACCTCGTGTGTGTTCAACTGTCTTGACGCATAGGCAATTACCTTCCCATGTTGCATCAACACTGCTCCTAATCCCTTGCCAAAGGCATCACCATAAACCACATAACCACCTGCACCTGATGGTAAGGTCAATATTGGGGTAGTAGGAAGTCTCCTCTTGAGCTCTTAGAAGCTCTCCTTGCAAGCCTCGGTCCATACAAATTTAGTGTCTTTCCTAGTCAGGGTGGTCAATGGTAACACAATCTTAGAGAATCCCTCTATGAAATGATGATAATATCCTGCCAAACCAAGAAAACTATGTATCTCGGTCACTGTCTTAGGCCTCTCCCAATGTAGTACTGCCCCTACCTTCGCTAGATCCACAGCCACTCCATCTTTAGATACGACGTGGCCTAAGAACTGCATCTAGTCTAACCAAAAATCACACTTACTGAACTTGGCATACAACTGATGTCGACGAAGTGTGTCCAATACCGTGTGGAGGTGCTCCCTGTGTGCCTCCTGACTAGGCGAATAAATTAAGATGTCATCAATGAATACAATCACAAACTTATCCAAGTAAGCTCGGAAGACACGGTTCATTAGATCCATGAACACTGCAGGTGCATTCGTCAATCCAAACGGCATCACTAAGAACTCATAATGGCCATAGTGACTCCTAAAAGCAGTCTTTGAGATATCCTCTTCTCTTACCCTCAACTGATGATATCCTGACCTCAGATATATCTTGGAGAACACTTGTGCTGATTGGAGCTGATCAAACAAATCATCTATGCGTGGCAAGGGGTATCGGTTCTTTATAGTAACACTATTTAACAACCAATAATCAATGCATAGCCTTAGTGATCCATCCTTTTTCTTTACAAAAAGGACTAGTGCTCCCCATGGTGATCCACTTGGCCTGATGAAGCCCTTATCCGATAACTCTTGCAACTGCACCTTAAGCTCTCTCAACTCTGCTGGAGCCATTCTATATGCTGCCTTAGAAATAGGCAATGTACCCGGCACCAAGTCAATGGTAAAGTCAATCTCTCGACTTGGCAGCAATCCTGGTAACTCCTCAGGAAAGACATGAGCAAATTCATGAACTACCTCAATATCATCAAGCCGTGGTTGCTTCTTATCCTCAACAGTCACATACGCAAGGCACGCGCTACACCCTCGTGAATAAAATCGTGCCACCTTCATAGCAGAAATGATGCATGTACCTAACTGATCTTTCCTACCCTTGAACAGTATTTCTGGTTGCCCAGGTATAAGAAAAGTGATCTGCTTCTTTCGACAATCTAGGGTAGCCCAATTGTTGGCTAAACAATCCATTCCAAAAATAATATCATAGTCTACCATGTCTAGTAAGATGAAGTCAGTGTCCATACTCATGCCTGATATCTTTACGGGTATCTCTCGAAGATATTCGGTAGTCTCTACTGTCTCTCCCACAGGTGTCATAATATCTAATCCAAATGCTAATTTATGCACACATACATCAAGGAAAGATGCAAAAATGCATGATATAAAAGAATGAGTGGATCCTGTGTCAAAAAGGGCCCTGGCATGTCAATCTGAGACTAGAAGAGTACCTTCAACAACCTGGTGTGATGCATGTGCCTATCCTGATGTGATGGAAAACACTCGTCCCTGGCTATGTGACGCGATAGCTGTCTCTGTGCCCATCTTGGTCTCTCTCTCTCTCTCTCTACCCCTTAGGATAGTCTTTAATGAAATGGCTTACCTCTCCACAATTGAAGCACCTGTATAGCTGTCTCTGGAAAGGTGCATGGTGTTGTCACTGTAGTTGGGGTTGCCTCTGATGCTATGGCCTATAGGATCTATTGCACCCTCGCCCAGGGTGCCAACCCTTGCACCTATCACATCTCTTCCTCTCTATATCTCTCTTAAACTTGGCTTGCGGTTGGTGACCTGATGCACCATGTGTCTGCATAGCACCAAATGGTCTCTTGCCGCTTAGTGGGGTGGAACGCACCCCCTCTAGTCTTGAGAGAGTTCTTCTCATGCATGGAAGCCATGTCAGCTGCATCTCGCACAGAGGTGGGTCGTGAGGTAATCACCCGATCCCTCAGCCAAGGTGTCAACCCATCCACAAATCTGTCTGTTGCCTCCTCGTTTGAGGTAAGCACGAGAGGTGCAAATATCCTCAGTCATGTAAATTGGTTCAAATACTGCTGAACCGTCATGTCTCTCTGCTCCAAGGTGGCAAACTCTTTCTTCAATGACTATAATGCATGGGGTGGAAAGTACTGAGTGTCGAAAGCCTATTTAAAGACTGCCCATGTCATCGTCTCAGTAGGATTTGGTCATGTAAGCATAAAGGTCTGTCACCAGAAGCCTGCCTCACCCTTCAATAGGTAGGCGACTACTCTAACTTGATCCTCTTGTGCAATCTTCATAGCGTCAAATGTCCTTTCAGCCTCAAATAGCCATCGTTCGGCCTCCTTAGTGTCACCATCACCATAAAAGGGTTGCACCATCTTTTGAAATCTCTCTAATAGCTTATCTATCTTCTTAGGGTCACTAGTAGCATTGCCCTCAGTGGTCTTAGGTTCTGGTGGTTCCTGCACTGGTTGGGAGGAATGAAATGATGAGACCATAGGTGCCACTTGAGGCGGTGGAATAGGGTTAGGGTTCGCAGCGTGAATAGCAGTCCTAACCTGTTAATGTATAAGTGGTACTAGCCCTAACATTACCCTGTTCACTAACTCAGCATCTCGATCCCCTTGATTAGTGGACTCAGCAGGTGGGGCAATTGGTGTAGCAGGGGTAGACCTTGTCCTTCTTCGAGGAGCCATCTGTCAAAAGTTTAAATATCACTAAGGGTAAGTTCCTCTCTCGTAGTTTCTCTCTACTACAATTTATGGACTGTTACTCACATATAAATGGACATTTGCAAAGATTATGATGGACTAGACTGGGCTCTAATACCAACTGTAACACCCTAGGATTTTATGACATTTTTTTTTATATAATAATAATAATAGCATTTGAGATCCCATGAGAAAAAGTTTTATTGATTTGTTTACTAAACATTTCTTGAAATCTTCTAGGTGTTATTTTCTCTTTCCAAAACATCGCAATTTTAATTTATAACATAAGTATAATTTCGTGATAATAGAATTGGAATAATAGACATTTCAATCAACGTAAAAATGCATCAGCGCCTTTATTTTCAAACCAATAAATATCCAAAACACGATAATAATATGGCCCAGGGTCTATCCATCATAACATCCCATTAAATGTCCCTCACATGTAGAACTATATTAATCAAATCTATAATACAAAAGTATACAGTCCATATAGAAAGTCAAATTGTAGTCCTGTTTATTAACTCACATCAATATCTATAACCCAAAGTAAGGAAATCTCCCACAGCTATCACAGCTTCTCAATGGTCTTACCTTTCCTGATATCACGCTCGAGATCTAAGGCATTGCAAAACAAAGCAATGCCTCAGCAAGCTATTGCTTGTACATGTACATAGATAATTAATGAAATAACAGTAATGACAAAATAAAAGAAATAAAATCATTATAACTCATGCCAACATAGTATCAATTTCTCAAGTATGCTAAAACATGCATTCCATGAATTTAAAACATGATATGATCGATGTAATTGAGCATACAATAATAATAATAATAATAAGGGTACCCTATGGTAATGGGTCCTACAAGCGTCGTATACATTAGCATCTCTGATCATGAGTACTCATATCCAACCTTTGAGTATCGTCACACCCAGATATACCATCCCATCACCATGCTCATCATGCAAACACACACAATAAGAGTATGGATCGTCATGCTACAGTGGCAACCCTCCATGGGTCTCAACCACCGCCGCTCATCATCGACACCATAATGGGAGACTTAGCGTCCGTCCCCATGGAAAGGCCTAGACTGGTAGTGTGGACTATCCATGTTACCAAACCCCTACCAAATGCCATCTACGGGCAGGTGTCTATCATATCACAATCTCATCACATCAAAAATCTCAAAGGGTGGCTGGCTGGCCCTCTCCCTCCTAGCATGACACCACTGGGTGAGAGCACCCATCATAAAACATAAAAACACAAAAATCATATATATGCCAAAACTTAAGAGTACTCGTAGCTCACAATCCTCAATGCATGCCCCTCATCCTGGGGTTAGCCTCTAAAAGGACCAGCCACCAAGCCTCTATTTCTCTTTCTTATCCAAATCTATCCATTTCAATAATGTAATAAAGAAAAGAAATTGATATCTATGCATAATTAGATAATATCATGCTCATAAAATCATTTGTCATAGGTTTATTCAATACATGATTGCAATTTATAATAATCATAACGAAACTCTAAATCTCATAAAATCAATGGTTAATAATAAATGCAATTTAAATCACAATCACTCATGATGCTAGGATTATGCATGGTTTTAAAATTACAATAAAACATTAATTGTTGTCACCTACCTCGACATGAGATCACTCAGTTCGCTCGTAAAATCCCTTTAACTTATATGTTCGGATGCACCTGTCAATGTCACATCACTATTTTAAAATTTTTCTAAATTAAAAGTGGTTATTTATAAGTTTTTAGGTTAAATCTAGGTCCACGTTGTCAATCCAGTAACAACGCCTCTTTCAGATTGTGATATGGACTCTTATAGCTCCCAAAAATCAAGTTTAAAGTGGAACTATGCCTCTTTTAGGGCTGACCAACCACCATAAGCTCTTTTGCACTGACAGCACAGTTTATACCGGTTTATACCGGCACCCAGTTTACACTGAGTTACACGGGTGGCCCCGGTTTACACTGGGTTACATTGACAACACAGAAACCAGCACCAGAGAAGACGATCAGCTTTTGATCATCTCCGGTGACCTTACAAGTGTCCAAATCACTTGGTTTTTGAGCCATTTTGTTCAAAATTTCGTCTAGTTTTCATTTCTACCATCCTTTTGCATTGATTTTTCCAAAAAATATGGTTTTTAAGCTATTTTTTCTACGTTCCTAAAATGTTCCCTAGGTACTGTTTTTCAAGTTTTCCGTGGTCTTTCATCGTCAGATTTTCCTAAAACTTAAAGGGTTTGTTTGTGGTTCCCTTATGCACTACATGAATGGTTGGATTTGCAATATAACATGGTTTGATCAAAAAATTTATGCTCTAACAGTAGTGTAAACAGGGTTCCCAGGAAAAACATAGTTTTTCTTGATTTTTCATGTATTTATGTTTTACAAATATACATATATAATATAAAAATTAAGAGATTAAGGCTTACCTCAATTTACTTGGTATTTATTGGTGTTGCCAAAGCCCTACTCATAGGAAAAAAATCAGAATTTGCCAGAGCTAGGGTTTTGGAAAAGAAACAGAGCTATAAAGAGGAATGAGGGCTGATTGAGGATTAGGCTAGGGGAGGAGTTTGCATTTTGGGAAGGGGAATGAAACTCTTCCCTTTTAAGCTTTTCCTCCTATGATTTCACCGAGGAAATTTCCAGAACTAATAACGCAAGGTGGATAGGGGTGCCATTATCAAAACTACCCCCTCCTATTTCGTGCTATGACAATTTACCAAAATACCCCTATAACTTCAATGCCTCATAGCTTCTTCGTTTGAGCTTCGTTTTCCTCATTCTTTATGGCGTTGGAATCCTATCGATAAGTACATTATAATTTTTAAGTTCTCAAGACCAAATTCCATCTATAAATTTTTAATTTAATTTATTTAATAAATTCTTTATTTATACCTAAAATTGAGGATATTACATTAGAGCTAGTTCCCCTTGTGGTGTGATGGCTAGCTGCATCGGGCCCCTGGTCGTGGCTATCACGTGGGGATGCGTGTTCCCTAAGGAGGGAAGATGTGAAGCCCTGGGCCGATGAGGGCGGGCCAAGAGATGGCTGGCAGGCTTCTATGCTAGGGTGAGGGACAGAGAGTTAGTCTCACATTGCCTGGGGAGAGGAAACTAGGCTGTTTATAAGAGTTTGGGGAACTCTAATGGTCACAACATGTCTTGAGAGGTGAAGCCCAAGAGGGGTAAGGGACCTAAGGGAACAAAACCTTGAGGGGTGAAGCCTAAGAGGGGTGAGGGACTCAAAGAGGACAATATTATATCCATTGCGCACTCTGCCCACGAAACAACGCATTTTCCCTAGGAAACATGGGAAGAACAAAACTGTGAGGGGTGTATGGGCGCCCCAAAGCAGACAATATTGTGATTGTTGGAACCCTAGGGTGTTACAACGATATACTTGTATACTCAAGTAGTGTAGAGGGCCATAAAGATCACTTGAAGATTGTTGTAGGTACTCATTGGGCATGCTAATTGTATGCCAACTTCTCCAAGTATGAGTTTTGGATGGAATAGGTGCATTTCCTTGGACATGTCATATTGAAGGATGGTGCTGTGGAGGATCTATAGAAGGTTGAGGTAGTTGCTAGTTGGGGGAAACCCAAGACTGTAATAGAAGTGCATAGTTTCCTAGGTTTGGTAGGCTATTATCAATAATTTATTAAGGGATTTTCCTAGATTGCATATTGATGTCCTTTACTAAGGATCAGAAGTTTGTTTGGACTAAAAATTGTGAGAGGTGCTTCCTGGTGCTGAAGGGGAGGCTTACCTCAACATAAGAGTTGTCCCTCCCATAGGTAGTGGCAGCTTTGTGGTGTACAGTGATGCCGCAGGGTAAGGGCTAGGGTGTTTTCTAATGTAGCATGATAGAGTCACCACATATGCTTCGAGGCAGTTGAAGAAGCCAAGTGGAACTATGCCACACATGACTTGGGGTTGGTTGCTATTGCTTTTACCTTAAAGATCTGGTCGCATTATCTATATGGGGAGAAGTTTGATGTTTACTCCAACCACAAGAGCCTCAAGTACTTGTTCACATAGAGCAACCTCAATGTGAGGCAAAGACTATGGGTAG
Source organism: Warburgia ugandensis (assembly GCA_035236585.1). Classification (NCBI taxonomy): domain Eukaryota; kingdom Viridiplantae; phylum Streptophyta; class Magnoliopsida; order Canellales; family Canellaceae; genus Warburgia; species Warburgia ugandensis. The sequence continues at coordinate 27,087,771 of CP141132.1, read as the reverse complement.
AGTACTTGAAGGACTTCAACTTCACTATACGGTATCATCTAGGCAAGGCTAATATAGTTGCTAATGTCCTCGATAGGAAATCAAGTGGCGTGATCACCAAACTCACCATTCAATCCACTTTCAAAGATCAGATCTTATAGGCATAGCAGTCATGCAGTGAGACTTGGGCAATATGTGACTAAGAGGGTTTTGAGAGGGGGACCAATAGCGGAGTCAGATTTCTGGGTAGATTGGTTGCACCAGCCATTTCAGACTTGATGTAGGTGCTGTTGAGGCAACCCATCATTCTAAATTATCTATGCCTCTTGGGGTATGAAGATGTATCATGACCTAAGAAGACAGTTTTGGTGTCATGGTATGAAGAAGGGATATTAGTGAGTGTGTAGCTTGGTGTATTGCATATCAGCAGGTCATGGCAGATCATTAGAGGCCTGTAGGTTTGCAATAGACTCTAAAGCTTCCAATGTGGAAGTGGGATCATGTTAAGATGGATTTCATAGTTAGGTTGTCTAAAACATCTTATGGACATGATGCAATTTGGGTCATTGTGGACCGATATACCAAGTTGGCTCATTTCCTCCTTATCAGATAGGGATAGGCCTTAGCAAGCCTTGCCAAGCTCTATATTTGACAGATAGTTAGTCTGTATGCCATTCCCTTGATCATCATTTTAGATAGGGATAGCATGTTCATATCTCATTTTTGGTGGAGTGTGCTAGAGCAGTTAGAGACATCTATGCATTTCAATATAGCATTTCACTCTTAGACCAATAGTTAGTCAGAGAGGATGATTTTTAAGTTTCCTACACATAGTTCCTCTTTGTTTCCCTTTCACTCTTGCTTCCACTTCTCTTGTTTCTTTTACGTAATTTTTCAAGGTTCAAGTTACCTTTTCTCGGGTAATGACTGCCAAGAGAAACATTAGCTTGAATCCCTTTTGTATCTATCTTAATGATCTCTTATTTCTTGCTTTGATCACCTTGTTTTTCCCTTGTCTATTTGCTTGTTCTTTACTTCTTTCCTACATCTTTCTCTTTGATTTTCCTCCTTTGATTCACATGCATGATATCTAATTTTAGATTGGGATCATTGGAGTATATGTTTAGTCTTTTATTTAAAGTTGAGATCTTGCTTAAGAAAAGTGTGTAGTTTTTAGCTTTGTTCTTTATGTCATGCACACCACTTTTTTATGTAATTTCAAGTTAGTAAATGAATTTGTTTCAAGAGCATTGTTATTACTTAATTTCAATAGTAAAGTATTTCACTTCTTGACTGTTACATTCCATGAAAGTGCTTGTTCATATGCTTTCCTTGCCACGTTGCTCAAATTTTTCATCTCATGTTTCATATACACCATGTTTCTTTTATTGAATTCATGCTAGTTAGCAAAGTTTCTGATTCAATTGAATATCTTTATTTTTAGAATTTTATGTGTGTTTCCCATTCCATCTTGTTTAAATTCCTCGTTTAATCAAAACCCTCTATCTTTACGTAAGATAAGTAACATAAATAATATCCAAATAGTTGAAATTTTTGTGACATTCCTCGTGGGATGGACCTATATGGCATGCAAATGACTATTATGATTTGTGTGCTTGTGAGTAATTTTAATGCTACACTAAGTTTTTGGCATTGTTGCCGAGGAATCTCAATGGATTTGTGGTTGAATGTTTATTTTGATTGTTCATCTCTAGTCATAGTTTTAGGTTGCATTATATTTGGATTTTTACATTAGTCTTGCACATTTTCTTAATACCTTAGAAAATGATGCTATTTCTTTGTTTTGTGCTACGAAAATTTGGCAAAAGGAGTGGCGGCAATGCTATGAGCCAAAGCTTCATCAACTTAGTTAAGATTTCTTTGCTTTCTTAGATTAGGTTTTTGAGTGAACTTGTAGTGAGGCCCCATTTTAATTTGTAATTCCTTATTTTATTTTAAATGAGTTTTAATAATACAGGCCATGTGTGGGGTATGGTGGTCCACACTTGTTCTTCATTAGAAACTCCACTGTAAGCTTCTCTCACTTTCTTTCATTTTCTAAGTGTGGCTGCATTTAGTGTGGTTTCCATATTGGTTGGTAGTATAATTCGTATAGATTAGGGTTATTTATTATGTTTTTTGCATTTTATGTAGAGTTGTTACACTAGATTGCAATTATTTAACAAAGGGTATTATGTTAAATAGCATATAGGTAGGCATTAGTTTCATTTCCTTATAATTGCATTACATATTTACTACTTTATGGTGGATAGAACACAATGATAGTAAGGGCCCCATAGGAACTCTTATAAGATAAGGGCTGGATTTCATCACCAGATCCTTGGCCCACCTCAGTAATGAAATCAATTCCCTATATGTTCATGAAACCAACCCTTAAAAACTTAATTTTAAATCAAGTACCAAGAGACTTAGGGTTTTGAGCTCATAGGAAACTTTTTGAAAGTGGAGATCCATTATCACTTCATTGGCTTTTGAACATCATGGTGACTGGTGGCATAAAAAATACAATTGATTTTCCCATGCCTTTCACCGATGGTTGTTGAGGGTTGTATTAACCACCTTGAGTAGGACCTAACTAGTAAGTTATAGTCGAGCCTAGATAAAAGGAGTAGCTATTTAGATCTAGGTCTAAAAGCTACCACCCTAGTGATTAACAAATATTATCAAAACAGCTTGATAGTGAACTATTAGGATTGATTGGGCATCATATAGAGGTAGGAGTCACATTTAGAGTTAGCTTACATCATTTAGATAGATTTTTCATCTTAACGCATGCAAGGTTTTCGATTTCAGAACAATGAGCTAGTACCATTAGATCCTGAGATTGAACATCCCCATAGGCAAGGGGTAAGAAATCAAATCTCTAACCCCATGGTAGACCCAGAAGCTGTAGTTGAGCACAAGGCCATAAGAGATTTCTATGTGCCACTCCAATTAAATACTCCATCACTCATCACCTTACCACCCACCAATGCAGACAATTTTGAACCTAAACCTGGAGTCATACAGTTACTCTCCACATTTTATGGTCAAGAGAGTGAGGATCAGTATGTACATATCAAGGAAATCCTTGAAATTTTCCTCACATTTAGACTCCAAAAGTTTTTAGATGATTCTTTTAGACTTTGGTTGTTTCTCTTCTCATTGAAAGATAACACTGAATCATGGTTGAATTCTTTAGAGGTCGGTTTGATTACCACATTGGGACCAGTTGTCTATAAAGTTTCTAAACAAATTCTTCTCCATCAGTAAGACTCATGCCCTTATAGGGAGATTATCAATTTTTAGCAAAGAGATGATGAAATTATGAATGTTAGAAAAGGTGGAATGAGTTGTTGCAAAAGTGTCCGCACCATTGATTCAAAAAATGGCTACAAGTTTAGTACTTCTATGAGGCACCAACACATAAAAATTGGCAAATGGTAGATGTAGATAGTGGAGGGCCCTTATGTTGAAAATTTTGACAAAGGCCTGGGAATTGTTTCAAACTTTAGATGACAATTCCCAACAATGGGACTATTCCAATAGGAGAGAGAGATATGCATCATCAAAAGAAAAAAGGGCTTTATGAAATAGGAGTGACCTCAGATATGTCATATAAGCTCAACTCCTTGGATGGAAGAATGGATAAGGTGGAAAAATTGTTTTAGACAATGAATGTTAAACAAAATGTTAACAATTGTTAATGTGTCCACTAATCCTACATAGGAGATTTGTGCTATTTGTTCTAGCCCGGCGCATTTAACATCAACTTGTCAATCTAATAGAGTATACCTAGAATATTTTTAGAATAGGAAAATGTATGAATTCATATCACAATCTTAGTAATAATCTTTATTCTGAGATCTATAATCTAGGATGGGCTAGGCATCTCAATTTGACATGGTCTAAGAACAATTACCACGGTGGTCCATCTACGAACCACCTTGCACAAAACTTCTGTAGGACTTTTGTGACGACCTGGGTTTTTGTAACACATTTTGTAATAAATTTTCAAAGGCAAGGCCCTTAGTAGTAAATAATTTTCACAAAATAAAGCAGCAAAAATTCTTTTCTTTAGAACTTGTTTTAAAAAACCTAAGTCATCACTTCATACATAACATAAGTAGAATTTTTGTACAAGATAAAATTTTATTAAAGGAATATACTTTTATTAAATTCCAGAATTCATCTGGTGGTTCACAGTACAGCCCGAGTATCATTACAATACTAATCCAAAAATCTCAATACAATGCAATGCTCTCAAATAAAAATACTCATCTTCAAGGGGTATACCTTGATGATTGTTCTCCCAAATCTTCTTCAGTCTTGAGTGTGACGACCCGAGTTTTTTAAAACACATTTTATAATACATTTGTTCGAAGGAAGGGCCCTTAAATGTGTAAAAAAAATTCACAAACAATGTAGTAGAAATTATTTCCATTTAAATTAATTTTGAAAAGCACCCAAGTCTCACTAAAAGATACATAATACACATAGCCATTTCGTATAAAATAAAATTTTATTGAATACCAGGATTCATCTAGTGGTTCACTCTTGCACAGCCCTGTATTAGGTTACAACCCATTGTCCAAAATTACATCATCCAAACTTCAAACCTCACCTTACATTAAAAAAGCTCAATACAATAAACTCTCAAATAAGGAAAAATTACATATCTTCAAATGCATACTCTGATTTTCTTATTTTCTTCAAATCTTCTACTGTCTTGCGCCTAGATCTTCAAGCTTCAATCCTTTAAGTCTTTTATGGCCTTGAGCTTCTTTCCCTCCTTCTCTATGCCTGAGGTATTGTAAATATGGAAACATGTACAATACCTCAACAAGCTATGCTTGGTGGGGGATACAAAAATATACTACTTCATAAATACAAGGATACTTACCTTAGTCATTAAGCCCTCATGAGTCATCTCATACTCAAATATAGAGGATATACATTATTTATGTAGTACATGACAAATTAGTTAATATATTGAAGATTACTCAAAACTTGTTCCTTCCCCTGGCTATACTTCCACTTAGGAGAGTAATACCTAGCCAATTCACATATAGGGGTTTTCATTCTAGGAACTCATATAATAGCATATCACTATGCCATTGCATCATACTATGCCTATAATCTGTGCATCATAATGCAAAATGCATTAGGCCTACTATGCTCATAGTCTCAATCTGTACAGTGCGCCCGGATAACTGTATAATCTTCCACTGATACCAACTGTGGAATAATCAATCCATGTCCTCATGAGGTGGACCATGGTTGTTATAGTGAGGCCTTCCCATTATTGCCACACCCAACATTTAGCCTCTCTTTGGGCATGGTATCCATCATATAAATTTTAGGAAGTGGGTGGCCAAACGCTCATAACTTCCCTAGCATAGCATCCCCAATCTCTATCTCTGTGTAAATCAAAATTCACAAGTCTCCATACTTGTATGGAAAATACTTTGTACATATCAGATAATGTGTCTGTTTAACTAAGGGTGGAATATTTTCTACACCCTATCCTTAGGGTATCCTTAGTTTTCATATGTCATCCTTATCACCTCATTAAGTTTGATCATCATATTTGATCAAATAACTCAGATTCTGAGGTTATATAATTTAGTAAATCCTCTAATTTCATCCTTTAATTGGATCATATATATATTTTAGATCACTTAACATAATCATTTAGTTGGATCATAGAAATTTCTTATTTGGATCATATGTTTTGGATCACTTATTTGGATCATAACTATGCTAAGGTACTAAGCAATACTCATACAATGAAGGTCTATCCTACTAGACAGATAATCATGTACGTATACACATGAATCTCCAATACATCTTTGTATATCCACCTACCTCAAAGTAGTATCGGGTCTTAATTCGTATATCCTCAAGTGGTATTCCTCCACAATGCTCATCCTAGTCTATATTCATACATCTGTCACACCATACATCTTAAGTTATTTATCCATACTTGTATATATCCTTATAAGTGATACCCTAATTTTCCTTGAATCAAGTTTAATCAAGGGTTTGGGTTCTCTATCTATGTTCTTTTATATATACACACTATACACAATATAATACTTCATTAGTATTCTTATTGTTCTTGATCATTCAAGATCCTGTGGATCTTGTTTGATCATCCTTTCTCGATTACAATTTTTATTAGGGTTAGATGATTTACTAACCTTTTATGCTCTTTATTATTATTACTCAACCATTTAATGTTTTAATGATTGAGGGTTGTTTATTTCATTTTAAGTCTATATTGCTCCTCTTATGTCAAATTGGCTAAGGTTTGCTAGTTGAATGGTTGAACACAAAATGGCTACTTCAATCCTCATGTAACGAGGCCTTTAGACCTCACAAACGTCAACAGAAGGTGGGGGGAGAGCGTGGTGCTATTAGATAACCCGCTTAACCATTATGTCCATCATTCACTAGCTTGACCCTAACTCAACCTTTCATAAGGTTCCTATGAGTATTTAATCCTAAGTATTCTTTCTAATTGATTTTAATTAAATCCATGAATTAAAATGTCATTCATGGAGATTTATTATTCTCCTAAGTTGGACCAAGGAATTTATATTCCTTACATTATCCTACTAACTATGGTCTTTACTATCATAAAGTCCATGTCATACATTCAATGTGAATGTCTTTTCCTTCTAATTTCATTTAATTACAATATCAATGAAATTTTCATTACTTAAGCATTAAAGCATAAATTTAAAGAATAAATAAATAAATAACTAAACAACTAAATAATCAATTCTATAAGTAACTCAATTAAGAAATGAAAGACAATAATGTTTAATAATTCAAATAACATTGCTATCACGATCCAAGGGTCTTAATTGATCCATATTCATTTTTCATTTCTTTAGGGTTTAGATCTTGATCCTTCATTTTATTTTACATCCAACATTTTATATTGATGTAATTCAACAATTAAACCATTGATTTTTCTTATCCATTGATTTGATCTTCCTTGATCTACCCGATCAAGGAGATCTTAAGTTACTTTATAACCTTTAAGGGCATAGATCTTGATCTAGCCCAAATTCTCATCATCCATTAATTAAATCCCTATGATCTTATCTTAAGATCATCATCAAAATACATCCATACTATCCAATCATCTTGGATCATCTTGATCTAGGAGATAGTATTCATTTTTAGGGATTTTAGTAACTCTTAAGGCTAGATCTCTTAACATCTGCCCAATTAATTCAATTTAAGCCACTAATTTTATTTATTACATTATAAAATTATCATCCAACAAGGTACTTAGTGGTTTGATCATCCTAGATCTTATAGATCAAGGACGTACTTATCCACTTAATTACAGAAAATTATATTAATTAAAATTAAAATTTTATAGGTTCAATCCCTTCTACTTATCACAAGGAATCCATAAAAACTTTCTGATCTCAATTTGGATCTCAATTGAGATCGAAATTGTGATTTTAAGATTTCAACCCATTTTAAGGGTTGAATTTCACCTTACTAGTTGGGATCAATTTCACTGATCTAGAGACATATAATTTCTACTTTAAACATTTTTATTAAGGTTTTTGGACATTCAGAACACATCTATCCGTTCAGATTTCAAGTTTGGGATCATCTTGGCCATGATCCAAGATCAATGGCACAGATGGTACTAAATAGATCATGTAAATACTAATTAAAAAAAATATCTAACATGTTCAGTGGATTAATAACATAAATATGGATCCATATAAGGTTTCTGATCTAAATTTGAAGGTCAATTACAATTAGAATTAAGATTTTAAGATTCAGCCAGTTTTAAGGGCTGAATTTCATCTTTACTGTTTTGGGGAAATATCTTGATATATATAAACACAAATCTGACTGTTAACATGATCCTAGGGATTTATGGAGTCTCTGAAGACATCCATCTGTTCAAATTTTTCATTTAAAGTCATATGGTCCATGATCTAAGATCATGGGTACTGATTTTACTAAATAACATATATAATTTCAATTTGAAATATAGATATGATAAATTCAGTACCTAGATAAAGTCACAAGGAATCCATAGAAGCTTTCTGATCTAAAATTAGAGTTCTATCGAGCTCTGAATTGAAGATCCAAGATTTCAGTTACAAAATAGACGGTCCAGATCCAAATCTGAGTTCCGGGTATGGTTCCGGTTACGGGACGACCAGCGTCGCATCCCTGTAATGGCCTATCCTAGTTGTCTGGGCACAGGTGACCGGCTACAGGTGAGACGGTCCAATCTGGACCGTCAGATCGCCTATGGCTGGATCTCCTCCATCCATTAACATCTGATGCCCATATTTCATGTCCTAGGGTTTTTGGGCCCTAGGAATCCATCCAACAGCTCAAAAGTTACATCTGAGATGTGGATGGATGGGATCTCAACCATCCAAGCCAGATCCATCGTCTCCGATGGATCAACAGTAGGGAGATCCCATCTTTGCCGAAAAACCAAAGATACCTATTTTAAATGAAAGATGGAAATGACAGTGGCCTACCTGAGCCATTCTAGGGAGGAGGAGTTCACCGGAGAAGGAGAAAAAATGCCAAAGAGATCAGAAACCCTAGCTTTGTCTGAAATATATACACAGATGAAATTAATCCATTGTCGTTGCCAGATAGTGTGGGAGATTAAGGGGGTTTTGTAGATCACGGCGTTCTGGAGATGACCAACAGTGCAAGATCACTGTTAGCCAGCCAAATTGGCCATAATAGCTGAAAATCCCTGCCAGAGACGGTAACCCTTCTTGGGTTAAACTTCATTTTGAATTTTCCAGCAATCCAGGAGATGGATCATCATAAAATCAAAGGGCTTTTGTAGATTGAATATTTCCGAACATATCCAACGGTTGTGATGGGGTTTCAACGGGTAGTTTAGGATGTCTAATTGAAATAGGGTTTCTGGGAGAAAAACCCTATCTATTGAGGATGACGTGTCCGTGGGCACGCCCGATAACCCGAGGAGGAATATTCCCTCGGGGCGCGTTTGTGGACGCTCCAACTGAAGAATAAAATGATGGGAAATAGAGAAGGAGAAAGAGAGAATGGGGAGGAAGTTTGGCCTAAGATTTTGGAAGAGTCTAGGGGATTTTGTGATTGATTTTTGAAATATTTTTGAGAATTTTTTTGATGTCTATTTATAGGGTTTATGAGTGTTTTTCATCATAACACCTAATAATTATGTTTTTTCCCTTTTTAATATTTAATATTTATTTATTTCCCACTACCACCTCCTTCTCCACTTGCTGGTGGTAGTGGTTTGACCTATGATTGCATGTGGTCTGGTCATTGGATTCCATTTTGGGTTCTTTGTTGGCCCCACATGTGTAAAAAGACCATCTTGCCCTTTATGTATAAAATTTTGAGTTTACTCCTATGAACTCGAAATTGAGTGTACTTAGTGATGTTGGACTCGTATTTTTGAGTACATTCCAAATTTGATATCTTAGACCTTGGCCAGGGTAAAATTACCATTTTACCCTTTTGTTCTTAAAATGGAGAAAATAAAGGTTTTTCACTCCGAATTCAGAATGCATCATGCTTACAGTCATTCTGAAGGGTTCGTGGGATATGTTTTCAATTATGCATTATTTGTACTTTTATAAGAAGTACGTTTTTGCTAAGCCTAATATTCCAGCCTGATTTTTCCTTAAAATGTTCAATTTCACTATTATATTTTTATTACAAAAAAATTAGGGGTGTTACATTGAGCTCCTAATTCTCTTCTTTGTATCTGAGATATTATACACATTCAAGAATTTACAATATCTCAGCAAGCTATGCTTAGTAGGGGATTCAAGAAGCATAATGATTTGATAGTATAATCCTAATACTTCATAATCCCATTATTCATATTCATGGATCAATCTATTTACTTGGTCATATATATACATCCTTACATATACATACTGTATACTTTGTATAGATATATATATCTATGGTCAAAACCGTGAAAAATAGTTAGTATCTCAAAATATAATCATACCCAGTTTATACTGAGTTGATAGATCATCCAGAATTTGTTGGACATACTCCCTCATTTGGGTAGTACCAGTAATCCACGATTATTTGGTGTCTCATCATGCCATATGATAAGGCATTTCACTATGCCATGCATCATAATGCAAAAATACTCAAAGGACTACTGTGCATGCAGTCAAAATTTGTACTAGTGCGCTCTGATAACTGCCCAATAATCCACCTATACCATCCTTGGTGGAAATCACAATATCCAGGTCTATATGGGGGGGACCATGGTTGTCATACTGGCGACCTTTCCATAATTGCCCCACCTGACTTTTAACCTCACTTAGGCTTGGTATCCATATCATAACAAGTTTCAAAGAACGGGTGGCCAAACCTTACTAACTCTCCTAGCATAGCATCCCAGGCATACGCTTATTTAAAACAAAACCATAAGCCTCCATGCTTATATGTAAAGTAATACTGATATGTATCAAACAATCTTTTTATTTACTTAGGGGTAGAATATCTTCTAGTTCCCTATTCACTTAGAGTTTTTTCCTCAATTCTAACTTTACCATTTCATATGTGTTTTGGTTAAATCATAAGGGGTTTTAATGGATTTAATACAAGTATTTACATTACACTTGTCAACATTTCTAGACATAAGATCATGTATTCAACATGTATATTTTATGTAAATGCATTCATAAAATCCTCCCACCTTCAAGTAGTGATCCATCTCATCATATTTTCCATGATCCTAATTGACATATGTAATCTGTAAATCCATACATACTGTCAATATTTATACAATCTGAATAGTCCTATATTTCTTATCCCATATATATATATATTTTATCTTGTCCTTTGATATAAAGGATCTAGATCTTTTTTCCTATCATGATCTATCTTCCTCAGATAGTGTTTATCCTATTGATCGATAGATTTGATGGTTAGAATGATCTTCTATTCTTTCATATCTAAGTATTTTCTATTCTAAGTCTTTGTGTATTCCTTTTCTTTGATCTTGATCTTTCATGGATCCTTTGATCAACAATTTATACTTGTTGATAAAGATCAAGGGCTTGGATCTTTTATCGTCTAGTTTTTCTTTGATCTAAGTTCAGTTGTTTGATCATCCTTAAGGAGGATGATCTTGGTTGTCTTCCTTGACCCATATTTGATCAAGGGTTTGGATTCTCTATCTAGATTTGTCTACAACATACATACATGGACACATAATAAAATACAACATTGGGATTCTTATTGTTCTTGATCATTCAAGATCTTATGGATCTTGTTTGATCATCCTTATCTTACTTTCACTTTTTATTACAGTTAGATAATTTACTAACATTTTATGTTCTTCTTATTATTATTCAACCAGTTAATGTTTTACTGGTTGAAGATGGCTTATTTCATCCTAAGTTTAGATAACTCCTCTTATTTCCAATTGACTAAGGCTTACTAGCTGAATGGCTGAACACAAAGTGGTTACTTCAATCCTCATCTAAGGAGGCATTTAGACCTCACAAATGTTAATGGAAGGTAGGGGATGAGTGAGGCTCTATTAGAGAACCCCCTTAACCACCATGTTTAGCATTCACTAGAGTGACCTTAGCTCAAAGGAGAAGAATTCTAAAAAGAAGAGGAGATTATGGATGAGATTTGCTAGTAAGAGAAAGTTTCCTAAGAGGAAACCAACTATTAGAGGATAAGGAAAGAGGGGGAGGGGAATTAGGAAGGGGGAAAAGTTGTATAAAGAGAAAAAACCGTAAGAGTTTGGAGGGAGGAATTTTTTTTCTTTTGCTTTAGTTTCCTTTTTTTGTCTCTTTCTATTCAGTTTTTCAGTTCTATTGAATTGTGTTCACTATAATCTCCATCTCCTATTTTTCACTACATCATCATACATCCCAGATAGCCTTCTTCTTTCTTCTCTTCCATCATTGCACCATCCCAACTTCCCTTCACTGCTATTACTTAAGTTCCACACATAGCACCCACCTTTTCACCACCTGGTCAATTTCCTTTTCTGTCTTTCCAACAGGAAACTATTCAGATCGTCCCGTTTTCCACAAAAGCCTTCACTGCTCTTTCCTGTCTCACTTGCCTTATTTCCCACGCCTCACCATCCCTATGGTCACCTTCTTTCTCTTCTCCATCATGCACCATGTCTTCTTTCCCACAACACATCGGGTCACTAATTTTTCCTTGCCATGTCTCCACTTCTAGCCTAGTCTAGCACCAACAAACCCATATCCATCTCCTTCTTCCTCTGTTCATCTCTAGCTTTGTTCTCCTTCTTAGGCCAGCCCTCCATCTCCATTTTTTTCTATAAATTTTCCTAGCACTGCAGGCAATCCACCTTCCTCTAGCCACCATGCACCCATCACCAGCTAGACGATGTCCTCCTCGAGTGCCCCAGCTTCTTTCATTATCCAATTCTTAGCACCATAATGCCTCATCGCCTAGGCTCTGTTGCATTTAGCCTTCCACTGGCTAGCTCGGCATGATCCACAGTGCATCATCACCATCCTGGCATTGTCTGTCCCTGTTGTCCACTCCATTGCTCCTACCGCATTAGGCAATGCCACACCTACTAGCTGGGCCGCACAACTAGGCAACCTTTAGAGCCGTGCGACGCCCCCCTCTCTCCCTTGTTCTTAGTCTTCAATCCAGCCTCGCACAGCACCAGAGCACCAGCCAGCCATCACTCCATCAACTTCTCCATGATCTCCAACAATCTCTGGCTTCTTCTTTTTTACTGTTTATGAGAAGTTTAAGGAACTTTAGGGGAAATTCCCATTTTGTCCTTAGTAGAAAATTTTTATTTACATTTTTTGTCCTTGTCTGTGTTCTATGTTATTCATGTTCTATTATCTGTGTTTTGCGTTATTCTCACTTAATCCAAAACCTATTTTATCTATCTGTGTTTAGTGGAATTAATAGTTCTAAGTTAATTTTAGAAGATCTTCAATTTCTTATCCGTTTCAATTCCAATTTTCAATTAACTTTCATATATGGGGTATAGGACAATTTAAAGAACTTTTACTACTCCTGATCTTTAATATGAGAATCTAAAATTAGATTTGAGCTGTTAAATCTCAAAATTCTTATTTAGCCCAAATATCTTAGAATTTTTAGAATTTGCTTAATTCCTCTGGTGAATAATTAATCAAAAGTGCCAAAAATATGTTGATGAAGGCTGATCATGATATAAGAGACTAGATCTATAGAATTTGAAGATAAGCATTCAAGGGAAGTGGAATTTTTCTAATTTTTTAGTTAAATTTGTATTTTTATTGTATTAGTCCTTTGTAATTTCATTGATTAAACACATCTGAAGTCTAATTTCTTTTTCTATTAATTTTTGTTATTTAATTTTAATTTTAAATAATTAAATTTTATTAAAACTTCAAATTCTTAAAGTGTGTCCCTATGGGATCGACCCATACTTGTATTAGCTATACCACAATAGCCCATGCACTTGCGAAAAACAACAACACCCCCCTCAACCAGAATTTTGCTATTTTGAACAAAACATGTGAAAAAATTACTTTACAAAGAATTGATACAAAGTACCACTTTCATAAGTACTTGCAATTACATTTAGCATATGCAACGAGCCCTTGAACCCCTAAATTACCCCTAGTGGACGAGTTAGGTCCCATGAGGGTTTTAGTGAATATACCCACACAATTTAAAATTTTTTTATGATAATCTTTTATTGATTTGTGAAAATTTTCTTTTATTCATCTTTTATTAATTCTTAACTTTAGCTTGCTAATAAAAATGAACAAAATAGTTCAAAATCCTGCATCCCAATTTATGATTTGACTTCAATTCTCAAATGATATACTTGTCACTCGAAAAGAAGTTACTTAGAAAGGTGTAAATCCTCATTAATATGTGAGTAGGATGTTGTTCATAAAATCCAAAAATCTCACATATTCCATACAAAAGAACAAAAAATTAGAAAGAATGATAATAGTGGTCTTATGAAAAGATATCAACTACTAAGAATGTTATGCTTTACCAAACTCCCTATTAATTTATAACCATATCCAAGCAATATGTCTCCTAAGGTTAAAGTTAGGACTTTTATCAAGATGAAGCATAAGCTTACATAAGGGTTATCAAAAGAATGGATATAAAGGTAAACAAAGGTTGTCTAAAAATATATGTAAAGGGCTTCTATCAATGTATTCACAAATTTTCCCTTTTTCATCACAAGAGTGAACATTATTCTTTTTCATTAGCTATCTTTTGTTCCTTTTTCTCTTGGCTTAATATAACTTTTTAAACTTTTTCTTCTTTTTAACCTTAATGTTCATCTCTTGAATTGTATCATTCACACTTTCTCCAAGATATTCTTCAATATTCTATATTATTTCTACGACAAATGGGTCATCATCATCAAGATTAAATCCCAATTAGGGGTTGGCCACATGAATCTTGTTCCTCTATTCCCCTCTATTAAGTACCATGGCTTCATTTAGTCCCAAAATTTTTAAATATTTTCTCACCACTACTATGACATTGTTTTTGTGACAACCAGGGTTTTTGTAACACATTTTTCAAAGAAAGGGCCCTTAGTGGTGTAAAAAAAATTCAGAAACAAAATAGAAAAAAATTCTTTTCATTTAAATTCGTTTATAGCAAAACCTAAGTCTCACTTGAAGATACATAATACACATAGCCATTTCGTATAAAATAACATTTCATTGAATACTAGGATTCATCCAGTAGTTCCCTCTTACATAGCCCCTATATCATAATTACAAACTATTTTCCAAATTACATAATCCAAAGTTTAAACCTCACCATATATTGAAAACACTCAGTACAATACTCTCTTAAATAAAGAAAATTACATATCTTTAAGGAACATACTTTGGTTGATTGTTTTCTTCACGTCTTCTAACTTCTTGCTCCTAATCTTCAAGCTTTTATTCCTTAAGTCTTCTATGGTCTTGAGCTTCTGTGATGACCCAGGTTTCATATGATGCAAATTTCATAAAAAGGTGAGATCTCTTGCTTTAGAAATATGAAATGCATGAAAATCTTTTGTTTTGGAAAGCAATCTTTCGTATAAAACCTCGAGTGTCAAAACACATTTTCAAATCATATAGCCATGGCATAGTTTTAAATCAACTCTATTCCCAAGAAAGTGTTAGTCATAGCCCCAGCTACAGAGAGTAACTACAATCAAGTAACATTCACTAAAAGATAAGGTAGGGGTTTACTTGTACTTAATTTGGATGTTCTCTGTCACGGGTGTATCCTGTCCTTTAAGTGTTTACTTGTATCTGAAAAATATTAAGGATTGGGTGAGTATACACTATACTCAGTAGGAGTCTATCACTACTAGTTTTACAATGCATGCTATGTTATAAACCATATGTTCTTTAAACTATGTGCATGTTTGGACACTCATGGTCAATATCAATATTAAAAGCCATTGTCAAAATAGAATACCGACGACTTAAAGAATCGCATAATCCAAGTCAAAAGTAACATAGATATCATAAACATATACTATGATATGCATAAGATGCTCAACTGAATCCAACTCAAGGATCTATGGACCATACTCATGTCATGCCATATGCATGCAAGTAAATCCTCAAAAACATAGGGCACACTATGCCCATGACCTCAATGCCGTGTGGTCCCCGGGTACCTAGGGACTCTCAGTCATAGCCTCCATGGGGCATATGACACTTCAACGGGTGCCGTGACACCTCCAATAGTAGTCCTTGTTTACCACAGCAATCGAAGTGAGGGCAAGCCTTTTTGGCATGGTACCCTTTCCACCTATAGTGGTAGAGGCTGGGAGGCCACCCCGAACCTCTCGGCATAGCACCCACGAGCTTACTAGCCCAAATCATATACTATCAAGCAAGCAAGAACCTTTTTTTTTTCAAAACATGTCTATGCATGTATCATGCAGACAAGAATCCTTTTTCAAAACATGTCTATGCATGTAACACATGTCTTGGCAATATATGCACAACGTATTTTTCATATGCATGCTAAGTTCATTTATGAAATCAATTCATGCTAAACAGGTCATGTGCATAAGGATGTAACATAAGTTTATATTATATACGCTTAAAGACAGGACATGTAACTTAAAAACTTAAAACATGCATTAGAAAAGCAACCATGACTCAAAATGTGCATTCTCAAAGCATCATGGGTTCTTTCTAAAAGTCTAGTAGTGATAGGACACCTACGTAGTTTGATCGTGCTAGTCCCCTTGTCCTCATACGTTCCTAGACATGGTTTAGGAGAAAAAGGTTAGCTTGGCCTATTTCTATAGGTTCTAGAATAGTTTACCTCACTACTTAGGCATTAAGGGTTCAGTCCCATGCCTAAGGGCCTCCTAAGGTCCCTAATTGGGCCTTGGTATAGTCAGGTTTGCAAAGGTTTAGTGGCCCCGCCCCACTATCATGGTTTAAGGGTCATGCCAGCCTTGGATAGGGGCTTGATCAGGTATTTTATGGTTTGCGTGTGTTTGGGCCATCGATATGGACACAACGCCTCTCACGACGCCTCAATCGGAGTCCTAGAACTCAAGTTATGGGTATTTTAGTGTTAAGAATACATAGAAGGCCCAAAATGGGCCCCACGTCCTGGTCGAGTGGCGACCGGCCCCCACGTGCGGTCGCACGCATCACCGTCGCAGGCCCACATGAGGCGGGTGCCTGAGAGGCTAACACATCCCGCGTCAGCGGCGCACGCCCCACAGGGCACGTCTACCAATGCACCGGGCCTCCATCCCTTTTCTCTTTTGCGGGCATGTCCACGGACGCGCCCGTCAGTTTCCCTTTAACGCACTGGGTGCGTTTTGATTTTGTGGTGACGTGAGCATCCTCGGGATGCCCTAGTTTGACCCTGTCAAACTAGAATGCCCCAGGCACCTGCCATGGGTTTGTTGTGGCTCCCTAGCATCCCGTTTTGCATGGTTTCTCATGCTAAAACTTAGGGACACTCAACCTAAGACTGAGGGGGAGATGGGTTTGGAGTTGTTTAAGGCATACCTGGTTCGTGGCTGGGTCTTTTTCACGATTTCTCCTCTTGCCTGCAACTCAAAGACTAGTTTTTCCCAGGGTTTTGGGCACCCATTGGAGGCGCCCAAGAGCTCTATTTATAGAGCTTAAGGAGGGTTCTGGAGGGAGGTTTCCACCGCCATGAGAAACCTCGAGAATGGCAGTGGTTTCCCCCCTGCACATCGACATTCTAGAATGTTGGTGATGTAGTATGTTTGGGAAGAAGGGGGTGCCTGTATCAAAACGGGTCCTTGTTTTCTCAAGCCAATTCGTTTTAAATTTAATTACAATTTTGCCCTTGAACTTCAAAGGGCCATAACTTGCTCATTTTAACTCCGTTTTGGGTGATTCTGGTCTTGTTAAATTCCTTTTTTCAAGACACACCTACTGGTACCATTCTAATTACCAAATTTCTAGGTCTAGTCAGGGTGAATAGTGAAATGACTAAAATACCCTTATCTCAAAAAGTGAACTTTTCATTACCAACATGGGATTTCAAGGTTACAAAAATAGAGTCATTACAACTTCTAACCCTCCTTCCATGTATCTAAGGTATTGTAAAGGTAAAACATTTACAATACCTCAGCAAGCTATGCTTGGTAGGGGATACAAACATATACTACTTCACTAATATAAGAATACATACCTCAATCATTAATCCATCCTAGTTATCCATTCATGAGTTATCTCATACTCATACATTGATTATATATGTTATTTATGTAGTATGGGACAAATTAGTTAATATAAGGAAGATTGCTCAAAACTTGTTCCTTCCCCTGGCTATACTTCCACTTAGGAAATCAATATTTAGCTAATCTTTATACAGGGAATTCCAGGAACTCATTTAGCGCATCTCATTATGTCATGGCATTACATTATGCCTAACATATGTGCATCATAATGTAAAATACCCAAGGACTACTATGCTATAGTCTCAATCTGTACAGTGCACCCAGATAACTATATAATAATCCACTGATACCAACTATGCAAAATAATAAACCCAGATTCACATGGGGGGAACTCTGGCTGTCACAGTGGTGGTCTTTCCATGATTGCCCCACTCGACGTTTAGCTTCTCTTTGGGCATAGTATCCATCATATAAATTTTAGGAAGCGAGTGGTCAAACCCTCATAACTTCCCTAGCATAGCATCCCCAGTCCTAAGATTGTGTAAAACTAAAACACAAGCCACCATGCTTGTATGTAAAATATATTGTACATATCAGACTATATGTCTGTTTAACTAAGACTAGAATATTTTCTATACCTTATTCTTAAGGTTTCCTTCGTCTCCATATCTCATTACTTTCACCTCATTAGACTTGATCATCAGATTAGATCAATTTGATTAGACTATGACATTGGATCACTTAGTTGGATCACATGCTTTGGATCACTTAGTTGGATCATAAGTTTTGGATCATGACTATGCTAAGGTACTAAGCATAATTATATCATGAAGGTCTATACTTCTAGATAGAAAATCATGTATGTAGCTTATTAGTCAAATTGGCTAAGGCTTATTAGTTAAATGGTTGAGGGTAGCTTATTTCATCTTAAGTTTAGAAGCTCCTCTTATGTCAAATTGGCTAAGGCTTATTAGTTAAATGGTTGAACACAAAGTGGCTACTTAAATTGTCATGTAAGGAGGCGTTTAAACCTCACAAACATCAATGGAAGGTGGAGGGAGAGGGAGGCTCTATTAGATAACCCCCTTAACCACTATATCCATCATTTACTAGCTTGACCCTAACTCAACCTTTCATAAGGTTCCTATGAGCATTTAATCCTAAGTACTCTTTCTAATTGATATTAATTAAATCCATGAACTAAAATGTCATTCATGGAGTTTTATTATGCTCCTAATTTGGACCAAGGAATTTATTCCTTATATTATCCTACTAACTATGGTCTTAGCTATCATTAAGTCCTTATCATACGTTCCATGTAAATGTCCTTCCATTCTAATTTCATTTAATTACAATTTAAATGAAATTTCAATTACTTAAGCATTAATGTATAAAAAAGCATAAATAAATAATTCTATAATTAAATCTACTAAGCAAGGAAAGACAATTATCAAAATGTTTAATAATTCAATGCAAATCTAACAAGATATAAACACCTATCATGATCCAACGGTCTTAATTGATCCTTATTCATTTTTCCTCTTTTTAGTGTTTAGATCTTGATCCCTCATTTTCTTTTAGATCCAACATTTCTTATTGATGTAATTAAATTGTTAAATCATTGATATATCTCATCCATTGATTTGATCTTCCTTGATCTACCCAATCAAGGAGATCTTAAGTTACTTTATCCCATTTAAGAGCATAGATCTTGATCTAGCCCAAATCATCATCATCCATTCAATAATTACACAAAATATTAACTCAATATCATCATCAACACATATCCATATAGTCCAATCATCCTTGATTAAGGAGATTTCTATCCCTTTTTATGCTTTTTTTTTTTTTTTTTTTTTTTACTTTTAAGACTAGATCTCTTCAAATCTGCTTATAAAATTACATGTAACTTACATATTTGATTTATTAAATTATAAAATCATCATCCAAAAAAGTTTTATTAATCTGATCATGCTAGATCTTGTAGATCAAGGATATTAATACACTTATCTTCTTAATCTTAGAAATTTAATTAACTAAAATTGTAATTTTATTGGTTTAGTAGCTTATCCTCATCAATATTAATCCAACTCAACTTTCTAATCTCAATTTGGAGTTAAATTGATATCAGAATGGAGTTTTTTAGTTTTCAGCCATTTTTAAGGGCTGAATTCCAATTTTACTATTTTTGACTTAATTACTTGATTTATAGACATATAAATCTTATTGTGAACATGATCCTAAGGGTGGTTCTAGGACCCTTTGAACATGTCCATTAGTTCAGATGTTCGTATGTGAGCGCATGAGCGGGGGTGCGCCCACGGTGAACGTTCTAGTGTGCATTCCACTTTAACATATTTGAGTCCGATCTGTTGAGATGGTTTGATCTGGACCATCGTATCAACCTTTCTCGAGATCTCTTAGGTTTGAACCCATCAAGGAATAAAAATTTTAAACCCTAAAGTTTATGGGCCCCAGAAACTCATCAATGGCTCAGAATTTGGATCTGAGCTATAGAATGAGGAGATCTCCACCCTCTATGTTGGATCTGTCGTTTTCGACGGATCAACAATTGGGGAGTTCTCCAGACGGCTGAAAAACTAGTTTAATTACCGAAAAGGAAAGGGCTGAGAGATAAGAACCTGCCTGGAATGGCCAGAGTATGGAATTAGGCCAAATAATTTAGAAAATCCATGCCTATATGTATATTGCCGGAGCCTACTGTTTGCTGATGAAATTTTCGGTGAAACCTCAATGGATCTTCATAAATATATAGGGTAGACCTCAGTATTTCTTAGAGTTTAATGGCCAAGATTTATTTTTAACAACTAGAACATGACTTCTAATTCAAAAACTGTAACAAGGTGAAAACCCTGCTCATCGAGGACGACTTGTCTATAGATGTGCCTGATAACACGAGGAGGAATATTCCCTAGGTGCGTCTGTGGACGCTCTATTAGATGAAAAAAATTATGAAGAGGGAGAAAGAGGAGTTTTGAGCTAAAATTTTGGTAGAGTCTAAAGAATTTCATGAGGAATTTTATAAACATTTTTGGAAATTTTTCTTAGGGGTATTTATAGGGAATTTGAGTGTTTTTCAGCATTAAGCGTAATTATAATGTTTATTTCTTTTAATTATTCAATGTTCATAGCATTCCCACTTCCACCTCCTTCTCCACTAGCAGGTGGTAGTGGTTTGACCCATAATTATGCATTTTCTGGTCATTGGATTCCTCTGTCGGTCCCTTGTGGGTCCCATGTGGGCCCCACATGGTGTAAAAACACCATTTTGCCTTTTATGTATAAAAATTAGGGTTTATTCCCATGATCTTGGAATTGAGCATACTTAGTGGTGTTGGATTTGTATTTCTGATTACATTCTAAATCTTTATGTCTTAGGCCTTGGCTTTTGGGTAAAATTTCCATTTTACCCTTTCGCTCGTAAAAATGGAGAAAAATAATACTTTTTCATCTGGATTCAGAATGAGTCATTCTTATAGTCATTTTGAAGGGTTTACTAAGTTTGATTTCAATTATAAATGTCTTATTCTTTGATTATACTTTTATGAGAAGTGCATTCTAAATAACCCTAATATTCCAGCCTAATTTTCCTTGAAATTCTCAATTTCACTATTTATTTAATTAGAAAAAGTTAGGGGTGTTACAGTTTACCCCCTTACAAAAATTTTGTCCTTGAAATTTCTAACTTACAACTATTCAAACAGACCAGGATACAACCTCTTCATTTCATCTTCTAACTCCTAGGTAGCTTCTTTGATCGTATGATGCTGCCATAATACTTTGACTAAGGGAATAGATTTGGTCTTCAATTGTTGTTCTTTCCTGTCCAAGATCCGGACTGCCCTTTCCTTGAAGGTTAAATTAGTGTTTAACATTTTAGGTATCCTTTGTAGCATATGAGTTTCATCAAGGATGTATTTCCGTAACATGGATACATGAAATATGTTGTGCACTTCTGAAAGTTGGGGAGGTAGGGCTAATTTGTAAACCAAGAGACCAACCCTTTCCAGAATTTCAAAAGGACCTATGTATCTTGGATTGAGTTTTCCCTTACTTCCGAACCTCCTTACCCCCTTAACTAGTGAAACCTGAAGAAACGCATGGTCACCTGCTTCGAATTCCAGTGTTTAGTGTCTTTTATCAGCGTAGCTTTCCTGACGACTATGAGCAGCCAACAATCTTTTCTTTATTATTCTCACCTTGTTTGTACATTGTTCCACTAATTTTGATTTTATCAATTTTCGTTCTCCCACATCATCCCAAGAAGTTGGTGATCGACACGGCTGTCCATACAAGGCTTCATAAGGTGCCATACCTATACTTGCGTGGAAGCTGTTATTATATGCGAACTCTATTAGTGGAAGATGTTCATCCCAACTTCCTCTCTTGTCTAGTGCACAAGTCCATAACATATCTTCTAAGGTTTGAATTGCCCTTTTTGACTGACCATCAGTTTGGGTATGAAAGGCTGAACTAAATTTTAGTGATGTCCCCAATGCCTATTGCACGTTCTTCCAGTTGCTTGATGTGACCCTTCCATCTCGGTCCAAGATGATGGAGAGTGGGACCCCATGAAGATTGACTATTTCTCTTACATATAACTAGGTTAAACTGCCGATAGATTGGCTTTGTTTGATAGGAAGGAAGTGTACCAACTTGGTTAGCCTCTCAACTATGACCCAAATCATATCATGACCTGCCCGAGTTCTTGGCAACCCTACGACAAAGTCCATGGTGATATGTTTCCATTTCCATTCTAGCAATTCCAAGGTGTGTAGTAATCCAGCTGGCCTTTGATGTTCAGCCTTCACTTGCTATCAAGTTAAACACTTAGCTACACAATCTCCAAAGTATCTTTTCATACCTTCCCACAAGAAGTTTCTTGTTAAATCTTGATACATTTTTGTTCCTCCAGGGTGTATAGAAAATTTTGATTGATGCTTGTAGTAGTGCTTTTCTCAAACTTGAGGGGACCACAAGTCTTCCTTGGAACTGAATACCCCCGTCTGTGTCTCTACTAACCCCTATGTTTTCACACATTGCTTGAATTGCTACATCTCTGTCTTGAGTCTTTAAGATTTGTTCAACAAAAACTGACTTAAGGGTGACATTAGCCAACATTGCCTTTATGTGTTTGCTTAGTGCATCAACCACTACATTAGCCTTTCCAGGATGGTATTAAATTACAAAATCATAATCCTTAAGATATTCCATCCACCTCCTTTTTCTCATATTCAGATCAGCCTGGGTGAAAATATACTTGAGGCTCTTGTGACCAGTGAATACATTGAATTTCTCCATATACAAGTAATGTCGCCAAATTTTTAAGGCAAACACTACTGCCGCCAGTTCTAGGTCATGTACTTGGTAGGTCATTTCTTGCTTCTTTAGTTGTCGTGAAGCATAAGCAATGACCTTCCCATTTTGCATTAGTACACTTCCTAATCCCTTTCCTAAAGCATCACAGTATATTTCATAACCTCCATTCCCAGATGGCAAAGACAAAACTAGTGCTACAGTTAATCTCTTCTTTAACTCTTGGAAACATCTTTCACATTCAATAGTCCAAGTAAATTGTACTCCTTTTCTAGTCAAAGAAGTCAAAGGAGGAGCTAAATGGGAAAATCCTTGGATAAATCTATGATAATATCCATCTAACCTTAGAAAGCTCTGTATTTCAGTTACTATCTTTAGTTGTTCCCAATTCATTACTGCTTCCACCTTGGTTGGGTCCACCTCTACTCCATTCTGGGAAATTACATGCCCAAGAAAGATGATTTTCTCCAACCAAAATTCACACTTAGTAAAATTTTCAAATAGTTTGTGTTTTCTAAGTGTGTTTAATACAATCCGTAAATGTTCCTGATGCTCCCGAATACTAGTAGAATAAATGAGTATATCGTCAATGAATACGATTACAAATTTCTCTAGAAACTCCTCAAAAATTCTATTCATCAAGTCCATAAATATGGCAGGAGCATTGGTTAATCCAAAAGCCATCACCAAAAATTCATAATGTCCATATCAGGTTCTGAATGCCGTCTTGGGTATATCTTCACCTTTGATACGCAATTGATGATATCCTAATTTGAGGTCAATTTTGGATAAGAACTTAGCAGCTTGGAGTTGATCAAAGAAATCATAAATGCAAGGTAGAGGGTATCTATTTTTTATTATCACATTGTTCAGCATTTGATAATCGATACATAACCTCATAGACCCATCTTTCTTTTTCACAAATATTACTGGTGCTCCCCTAGGTGAACTACTTGGCCTAATAAACCCTTTGTCCAATAATTCCTGCAGTTGATTCTTCAATTCTCTTAACTCAGCTGGAGCCATCCTATAGGGTGCTTTAGAAATTGGAGTTGCACCAAGAATCACATCAATGGCAAACTCAATTTCCTATGAGGTGGTAAACCTGAAAGTTCTTTAGGAAACACATCTTGGAATTCCCTGACTATGTTAATTTCTGCTATCTTGGGCTTTTCAACATTCAAAGCAACTACAGTTGCTAAAAAGCCTAACACCCCTTTGACACATATTTGGTAGCCTTCGTAGCTAATATGATAGATTTGTTTGAACCATTTGATTTTCCATGCAATACTATCATTTCTTCTCCTGATGTGTTAAAAATGAGTTTCTTTTTACGGCAATCCATAATTACCCTGTATTGTGCTAGCCAATCCATACCCAATATAATGTCAAATCTACCATGTTTAGTAAAATGAGGTCTATACCCATTTTCTTCCCTTGTACTTCAATAGGTATATCTTGAAGATATTCCTATAATCTAACTATTTTTCCCAATGGTGTCATCACATGCAGATAGAATCCCAATTTCTCCACTATCAATTGTAAACTAGATGCAAATATACAAGATATGAAAGAATGGGTAGATCCAGAATCAAATAATACTTTGGCATGGTGATGAGATACTAGCAATGTACCTTCAATAACAGCATTAGATGTTCCAGCCTCTCTGTCAGTAATGGCGAGCACCCTTCCTTGATGATGAGGTACATTTTTAGGCTTTGCATCCTTAACTGCCAAGGGTTTGTTGCAGTGATTTGAGAAATGCCCTATCTCGCCACATTTATAACAATTGATAGGAGGTCATGGTAATTGTGGCGCCGAGCGGGGGCATGCATTTCCTAAATGATATGTTCTGCATTTCGGGCATCATGTTCATTTAGCTTGATTTCCTTGATGGCCAGAGGGCCTGAAGTTGTTTGGCAATCTCTTGCTTTTCTTGAAAGATTTTTGATGATAGTTGCTCCCTCCTCCAAGCTTGGTGAACTGGTTTCTTTTATAATCTTCTTCACACATAAAATCCATCTCAATGTACTCAGCCATATTTGTAGGTTTGGTCCCCAGCACCGTCGTCCTTAATCCTGGGTGTAACCCTTCCATAAAGCGATCCACAGTGTGCCTTTCAATGTCACATATATGATTGGCGAATCTCTTTAGCTGAATCAACTTATTTTCATAATCAACCATGGAAAGGCTTCCTTGTTGTAAATCTAAGAACTCTTCCTTCCGAGCTTGCACATGTTTTGGGAAATATTTTTCATTAAAATCTTCTTTAAATCTTTCCCATGGAATTTCTTTAGAATTGGTGAAGAAATTTCTTTGTACTGACCTCCACCAAAAAGCTACTTCTTGCTTCAGTATATAGGTGGCCAACAACTTGACCTTTACATTTTCTGAAGTTCTGAACACATTGAAGGTCTTCTCCACTTGATAAATCCATTCTTTAGCCTTGTCAGCATCACCTTTGCCATTATAACTAATGACCATTTTCTAAAACCTTTCCACCATTTTGTTTATCTTTTCTGGTGTTAGGTGAGAAGTTTATATCACTCCACTAGGTATAGGTGAAGAATGATCCTGTACCAGAGTGGGAGTTTCCTATCTGGGAACAAGAGCACTGGGTCCCACCTCGAGTTTAGCTTGGGCCTAGATACTTGGTGCTTACCCTGGAGTAGCCTAGGGCTATATAAGCTGGGGAAGAATATTCCTCAATATTCTAGTCATTACTTCCTCTAGATTATTTCCAAACAATCCTTCCATGACATTCTCATATTCCCTTTGAGTCGTCCGCCTTGCTCCTCTTTTAGGTGGCATTTGCTCAAAACCCAAATTTTTATATAAGTATTCTACTTTAACCTATTTCTAATATATCCTAATTTGGATTACTATTTTGGACATATTGGGGCTGTGAGTGACTAGATGAATGGCTTTGATACCAACTATGACAACTCGGGTTTTTGTAACACATTTTGTAATACATTTTTCAAAGAAAGGGCCCTTAATGGTGTAAAAAAATTTCGCAAACAAAACAACGAAAATTTCTTTTCAATTAATTCATTTGTAGGAAAACCCAAGTCTCACTTGAAGATACATAATACATATAACCATTTTGTATAAAATAACATTTCATTGAATACCAGGAATCATCTAGTAGTTCACTCTTACACAGCCCCTGTATCATAATTACAAACCATTGTCCAAATTACATAATCCAAGGTATAAACCTCACCTTACATTGAAAACACTTAGTACAATACTCTCTTAAATAAAGAAAATTACATATCTTTAAGGAACAAACTCTGGTTGATTGTTTTCTTCACATCTTCTACCTTCTTGCTCCTAATCTTCAAGCTTTTCTTCCTTAAGTCTTCTATGGTCTTGAGCTTATAACCCTCCATCCCTATATCTAAGGTATTGTAAACATAGAAACATTTACAATACCTCAACAAGCTATGCTTAGTAGGGGATACAAACATATACTACTTCACTAATATAAGAATACATACCTCAATCATTAATCCATCCTAATTATCCATTCATGAGTTATCTCATACTCATACACAGATTATATATGTTATTTGTATAGTATGGGACAAATTAGTTAATATAGGGAAGATTGCTCAAAACTTGTTCATTCCCCTGGCTATACTTCCACTTAGGAAATCAATATTCAGCCAATTTTTATTTAGGAAATTCCAGGAACTCATTTAGTGGCATCTCATTTTGCCATGGCGTTACATTATGCCTATCATATGTGCATCATAATGCAAAATACACAAGGGCTACTATGCTACAGTCTCAATCTGTACAGTGTGCCCGGATAACTGTATAATAATCCACTAATACCAATTGTGGAAAATGATAAACCCAAATTCATATGAGGGGAATTCTGGCTGTCATAGTGGTAGCCTTCCCATGATTGCCCCACTCGACGTTTAACCTATCTTTGGGCATGGTATCCATCATATAAATTTCAAGAAGCAAGTGGCCAAACCCTCATAACCTAGCATAGCATCCCCAGTCCTAAGGTTGTGTAAAACTATAACACAAGCCATCATGCTTGTATGTAAAATATATTGTACATACCAGACTATATGTTTGTTTAACTAAGACTAGAATATTTTCTATACCCTATTCTTAAGATTTCCTTAGTTTCCATATCTCATTACTTTCAACTCATTAGACTTGATCATTAGATTAGATCAATTTTTTGATTAGATTATGAGATTGGATCACTTAGTTGGATCATAAGTTTTGGATCATGACTATGCTAAGGTACCAAGCATAATTATATCATGAAGGTCTATACTTCTAGACAGAAAATCATGTATGTATACACATGAGTCTCTAATACATCTTTGTATATCCACCTGCCTCAAAGTGGTGTCATTTTCTTGATTCATACAACCCAAGTGGTATTCCTCCACATTGCTCATCCTAGTTTGTATTCATACATTTGTCAACCATACGTATCAAGTTATTCCTCTATACAAGTATGTATCCCTATAAGGGATGTCCTAATTTTCCTTGAATCATGTTTGATCAAGTGTTTGGATTCTCTATCTATGTTCTTCTACATGCCCCTACATAATTTCTACATATGCGTATGTAATACAATACTACACTAGTATTCTTATTGTTTTTTATCATCCTTATCTTAATTACAATTTTTATTGGGGTTAGATGATTTTCTAACCTTTGATGCTCTTTATTATTATTACTAAAACAATTAATGTTTTACTAGTTGAGGGTAGCTTATTTCATCCTAAGTCTAGAAGTTTCTCTTATGTCAAATTGGCTAAAGCTTACTAGTTAAATGGTTGATCACAAAGTGGCTACTTCAATCCTCATGTAAGGAGGCATGTAAACTTCACAAACGTCAACGGAAGGTGGGGGGAGAGCGAGGCTCTATTAGATAACCCCCTTAACCACTATGTCCATCATTTACTAGCTTGACCCTAACTCAACCTTTCATAAGGTTCCTATGAGCATTTAGTCCTAAGTACTCTTTCTAATTGATTTTAATTAAATCCATAAGCTAAAATGTCATTCATGGAGTTTTATTATGCTCCTAATTGGGACCAAGGAATTTATTCCTTACATTATCCTACTAACTATGGTCCTTACTATCATTAAGTCCTTATCATACATTCCATGTAAATGTCCTTCCATTTTAATTCCATTTAATTACAATTTAAATGAAATTTGCATTACTTAAGCATTAAAGCATAAATATAAAGGAAAAAAAAGCATAAATAAATAATTCTATAATTAAATCTACTAAGCAAGGAAAGACAATTATCAAAATGTTTAATAATTCAATGCAAATCTAACAAGATATACACACCTATCATGATCCAATGGTCTTAATTGATCCTTATTCATTTTTCCTCTTTTTAGGATTTAGATCTAGATCCTTCATGTTCTTTTATATCCAACATTTCTTATTGATGTAATTTCATTGTTAAATCATTGATGTATCTCATCCATTGATTTGATCATCCTTGATCTACTCGATCAAGGAGATCTTAAGGTACTTTATCCCATTTAATAGCATAGATCTTAATCTAGCCCAAATCCTCATCATCCATTTCATAAATCCACAAAATATTAACTCAATATCATGATCAACACATATCCATATAGTCCAATCATCCTTGATCAAGGAGATTTCTATCCCTTTTTATGGTTTTCATTACTTTTAAGGCTAGATCTCTTAAGATCTACTTATAAAATTACATATAACTTATAGATTTGATTTATAAATTATAAAATCATCATCCAACAAAGTTTTATTGATCTGATCATCCTAGATCTTGTAGATCAAGGATATTGTACACTTATCTTCTTAATCTCAGAAAATTTATTTAATTAAAATTGTAATTTTATTGGTGTGGTAGCTTATCCTCATCAATATGAATCCAACAAAACTTTTTGATCTCAATCTGGAGTTAAATTGAGATCAGAATTGAGTTTTTATGTTTTTAGTCCATTTTATGGGCTAAATTCCAATCTTACTATTTTTTACTTAATTACTTGATTTATAAGCATATAAATCTTATTGTGAACATGATCCTAAGGGTTTTGGGACCCTGTAAATACTTCCATTAATTCAAATGTTCCTTTTGGGATCATCTTGATCATGATCCAAGGGTACAACTAGGGATGTTACTAATCATAACATATTAATGCAAACTAAAACATGCATTTCATAAGTTCAGTACTTAGATCAAGTGATAAGCAATCCATATAAGTTTTCAGATCTAAACTTCATGCTATATAGAGTCATTAATTGGAGATTTAATATTACAGTTCAACCATGGATGTCCCAGATCAAATCTGGGCGTACCGAATGGAGGGACGGCCTGCAGCTTGAGTCTCCATTATGGGGACGCAGGCAGCGTCGTTTGCTCGCCACCTGGCGGTTCACATGCGAGGACATGTACGAGGGCACGCTTGTGGTGAATGTTTCAATGTGAGTTCTGCTTTAACATATTAGAGTCTGATCTGTTGAGATCGGTTGGCATGGTCCGATCTGGACCATCTGATCAACTGTTCTCCAGATCTCTTAGATTTGAACACATCAAGGACTGAAATTTTAAAACCCTAAAGTTTATGGGCCCCAAAAACTCATCCATGGCACAAAATTTAGATCTGAGCTATAGAATGAGGAGATCTCCACCCTCTATGTCGGATCCGTCATTTCTGATGGATCAATAGCTGGGGAGTTCTCCAAATGGCTAAGAAACTCAGTCTAATTACTAGAAAGGAAAGGGATGAGAGGTAGAAACCTACCAGGAATGGCCAAAGTCTGAAACTGGGCCAAAAAATTTTAAAAATCCATGCTTATATGTATATTGCCTGAGCTTATTGTTTGCCAACAAAATTTCTGGTGAAACCTTAATGGATCTTCATAAATATATGGGGCTTTTGTAGATCTCAGTATTCCTTAGAGATCCAAAGGCCAGCCTTTATTTTTAATGGCCAGAACATGACTTCTAATTCAAAAACTGTAGCAAGGTGAAAACCCTGCTCATCAAGGACGACGCATCTATAGACGCTCTCGATAACCCGAGGAGGAATATTCCCCTGGGTGCGTCTATGGATGCTTTAATAGATGAAAAAAATTTCGAAGAGGGAGAAAGAGGAGGATTTTTGAGCTAGAATTTTGGAAGAGTCTAGGGAATTTTGTCAGCAATTTTATGAACATTTTTGGAAACTTTTCTTAGGGGTATTTATAGGGAATTTGAGTGTTTTTCATCATTAAGTGTAATTATAATGTTTATTTCTTTTGATTATTCAATGTTCATAGGATTCCCACTGCCACCTCCTTCTCCACTAGTAGGTGGCAGTGGTTTAACCCATAATTGCACATTTTCTAGTCATTGGATTCCTCTGTGGGTCCCACATGGTGTAAAAAGACCATTTTGCCCTTTATGTATAAAAATTAGGATTTATTCCCATGATCTCAGAATTGAGCATACTTAGTGGCATTAGATTCATATTTTTTAGTACATTGTAAACTTTTATGTCTTAAGCCTTGGGGTAAAATTACCATTTTACCCTTTTGTTCATAAAAATGGAGAAAAATAAGACTTTTTCACCTGGATTCAGAATAAGTCATGCTTATAGTCATTCTAAAGGGTTTGTTGAGTTTGATTTCAATTACAAAATGTATTATCCTTTGATTATACTTCTATGAGAAGTGTATTCTAAATAACCTTAATATTCCAGCCTAGTTTTCCTTGAAATTCTCAGTTTCATTATTTATTTAATTACGAAATGTTAGGGGTGTTACACTTTTAGGCCTTCCCCTTACCCTTTTAAAGCCTTCTACTTGCATTGCCTCACTCCTTCTAACCATTGTTGTTTTCTATCTTTGTTGACATGTCCAAACCATCTATGTCTAATCTCCCTCACCTTGTTATCTATTGGTGCTACCCTCAATTTCCTATAATGTTTGCATTCATAATTATATCATTTATTGTCTTGCTACTCATTTATCTCAACATCTTCATTTATGCTATGCTCAGCCTATGAAAATGATGTTCTTTAACTGCCCAACACTTTGATTCATAGAGCATGGCCAGCCTTATAGCTATCCTCTAGAATTTTCCTTTTAGTTTGAGTGTCACTCACTGATCACATAAAACTCTAGATGCACATCATCATTTGTTCCAATAACTTGGATTCTTTGGGTAACCTCCCTCTCAATCTCTCCGGTCTCATGAATCATTGAGCCTAAGTACCAAAAGTGATCTTTTATAGAGACTTCTTGGTTATCACTGAAAGTGGTCTTTTGTAGGCACTTCTTGGTTATTAATCATTAGTGGTGCTCCATTCCTACTCTTCTCCTTACTAAAATTGCATTCCATATACTCTATCATAGTTCTGCTAATTTTAAAGTCTTTAGGTTCTAATGCTTCTCTCCATAACTCTAGCTTTGTTTCCACCCTCGCTTGTCTCATCAATTAAAACTATATCATTTGCAAATATCATGTATAATAGAATCTCCTCATGTAAATATTTTATTAACTCATCCATAACCAACATAAAAGGTATGGGCTCAATACCAATCCTTGGTGCAATCATATAGTGGTAGGAAAATCACTAGTCTCTCTACTAATGATCTTCACATTTGTTACTAGTCCCTCATACATATATATATATATATATATTTAATTATGCCTATATACCTCCGTGAGCACCCCTTTCTTGCCCAACACCCTCCATATTAACTCTCTAGGGACGCTATCATAAGCTTTCACTAAGTTAATAAAGAGTATATTGAGGTCCTTCCTCCTCTCCCTATATTTCTCTTTCAATTGTCTTAGTAAGAAAATAGTTTCAATTGTCTCATGCTGTAGCCTCTTCCCAATCACTCTTTCAAAAAGTTTCATACTGTGGCTCATAAGTTTGATCTTCCAATAATTATTGCAGCTCTGTATGGGTCCTTTATTCTTATAAATTGATATAATAGAACTCTTCCTCCATTCATCTGACATTTTCTTTGAAATTATAATCTTATTAAACAACTTGGCCTACCAAACTACTTTAGTATCTCCCATATGCTTCCAAACCTCTATTGGTATACCATTGAGCCCTAGGGCCTTTCTTAATTTCATATTTTTCAAGGCCTCTTTCACTTTACGTATTCTAATCTCACAGTCATATCTATAATGTACAATTTTATTTAGGTTTATAGAACATTCAATCCCTATATTATTAGGGCAATTGTCATTTAGTAGTTTTTGAAAGTAACTTTCCCACCTTTGTATGATCTCACCATCTTTGACTTGTACCTTTTGATCATCACTTCTAATGCACTTAGCATGGTTTAAGTCCTTACCCTTTATTGTCATAAGTTTGCAAGTTTAAACACTTCTCTTGATCCCAGTCTATTATAGAGATCATTATCTTAGCCTCACTATTATCTTAGCAACCTTTTTGGCATTCTTATGTTGTTCATAGTTTTCATTATTTCTACTCTTTTTCCATGCTTTAAAAAAAAAAACCCATTTTTCTTTAATAACTTTTTTCACTATTTCACTCCACCACCAAGTTTCATTCACTAATTGCCTTTTACCTTTAGATACTCGTAGGACATCTTTTGCCACTTTCTTAATGAACTCAACCATAGTAATCCACGTTGTTGCTTTAAATAAAACTTGTAAGTTCATGAATGATTTGCAATATAGTACACTAGTGAGGTCGATCCCACGAGGAGTTGAACTAATGTGATGCTAGTGGTCCCTACATTAAACTATATAACCTAGCCAAATTGAACTCTATAAAAACAAGAAACATGAGAAATTGAAAACTTTCCTAAAACATGCACTTTCTAAAATTAAACTTTCCTAATTTGATGACTTTCCTAAAACAAAAACTATCCTAAAGTGAAAAATTTCCTTGAGTGAAGATTTAACAACTTTCTTGAACTACTTTCCTAAGCATGAAATTAATGAACTAGTCTATGGAAAAGACCTTTTAACATATAATTTCTTAATCATGCAATTGTCTAAGGAATGTAATGGAAATTAAGAACACGAACTTTAACAACTAAAAACAAACTAAATAAGATCAAATTAATTACTTTTTCCTTCTTGGATGAATGCCACAACTTAGAATCTATTCACTCACTAAATCAATCAAGCTATGTGTTGTAGCCATGGCTTATATGCATAGTTCCAACATGTTTTGATAAGTGCATTTCAAATAAGTAGATATAGAATATTAAACTATGGATCTACAAGTAAACAAGCACATCAACAAGATTTTCCAACTTTAGCCGTAAAGCCTCTCTTAATTATGCATTCCATCCTTCAGCTGGATGCATGGTTTTAGAGGTCTTTTAATTAGATTGCTGGAAATTTCTGAATTAAACATTCACTTCCTTAATTTCCCATCAACATAAAGCAAACAATTAAGAAGAAGCATGGTCAATATTCAAGTAAAAAGAATTCCATTAATCATCAAAAGTTTATGGCATACAATGGATAACATGGAAGATTGCTGTCCACTTTTGAGTGAAACACACTACTATTCCTTCTAACTTCAATCCAAAAACAAATACTAACAAGTATTCTTCCTCCGACAAGGCTTGATGTTCAAAGGGAATGTTATGGCATATTATCAAAGATCAATGGAAACTAATGAAAAACAAAGCTAGAATTTAAAGGAGTCTAAAAGAGAACTCAAAACCTATGAAAGGAAAAGGGAAAACTAGATTCAAGATGATTTCCCTTGGCTATCACTCCAAGGAAGAACGAGACTTGAATCTTGTTTCTAAATCTAGGCACAACAAAAGAGGACAATGCAAAGCTAGCAAGGAAAGAACCAAGGAAAACAAAAAAGGAAACCAGAGAAACTAACCTTGAAAGTTGAAGCAAACACTCCCAAAACCAAGTGTGGAACACTTCTAGAAGATGTCACACACCTTTAGGAAGGTAGAAGCACCCAAGGAGTCCACAACACAAAGGCATAGGAGAGGGGAACAGAGAAGAAGGAAGAGCACATCTCCTTCTAAGTGAGGAGCTGTCCTTTTCCTTTTGTGAAAGTTATTTCTCTCTTATGTTTTTTTTGTAGTTCTAAATTTTCTCATATTTTTTTCTATGGTACCCTAATAATAAGGTATGTTGGGGATGAAATCAAGACATTTTGGATGGTTGAGTAGGAGACTAGGGTTTTAAAGGAGGAAAGTGGGGAAAGGTGGCTGTCCTCTTTTGGAGTGGAGTAGGTCGGAGACGCCTACTTCTTAGGAAGGGGCATGTGCTACTTCCAAAATTGTTGAACCTAAGAAATTGTCTTGGGAATGAGATAAGAGAAAAAATGAGGGAATGAGGTGGATAGTAGTGGTTGGTTTGGTGAGGAGTTGGGAAAGAAGGTGAGAGGAAAGTGAGGTGTAGGAAAAACATAGAAAATAAAGGTAAGATGGAAATTTTTGATTAGTTAATTGGGTCTAAGGCTTTAGAATTTGTTGGGTGGTGAGGATAGGAGTTTAGGAATGTGGAAGAGTTATGGAATGTAGGACTCTTGGATGGAAAGGAAAATTCGTGGTGGCCTTTGGTGGTGAGGTGAAAAGTGATAAAAAGGTGCCAAAAAGTGGGTAAAACATAAAAATTTGAAGGCCCCCATCATATTGGTCCATATGCCAAATTATCCTAATAAGATTTTCCATAACTATCTTCAAAATATTCCTCGAAACCTCATGGATAATTCTCTTGAATTTCATCCAATCCTAACCTTCCATTTAGCTTAGCTTGATGACTTAGATGGCTCACTTTGAAGGCTCCATTTCTTGGCTTCATCCCTTGGCTTGAGTGGCTTCCATGTAAAGGTGGTGGGAATGCATGGCTTACTTCATGGGCCCACTTTGTCCATCTTTAACTCCTTTAATTGCTGGTCCATAAGATGATCTTAGCCTTTAGTTTCATGTTGAAGTGATGATTTTGAGGCTTTGACTAGATCTTTAGATCTCGATCTTCAATTTCATCTCCATCGATCTTGACTATCGAATCACCATCTTACTTCCTACAAAAAGTGAAAAACCTTAATTAAATCCTAGAAAAATATGAATACTCACATACTTACCTTGTATTAGCCTCTAGACCTAGAAAATAATAACTTTTGCTTCATTAGGTAAAAAATGCATGTGTTATTTTACTCAAAATTAAACACTTATCAATCCACATGGTGTTTACTTCTATTTCATTGTTCTAGTTTCTTTCTACCATCAACTTATTTATGAGTGAGGTTATTTTCTCCCCTTTTATGTTCCACCACTTAGTTTTCGGATACCTATTATGTTCATTTCCTTTCTTCACATCTTTTAATCTAGATATCCATAATCATTAACCTATGTGGTGAGGTTTACCTTTCACTGGGTATTACCTTATAATCCTTACACATTGATCTTTTAGTATTCCTAATTAATAAAAAGTCTATTTGGCTTTAATGCTCAATGGGCTAACTAGCAAAAAATAATATAGGGAAGGCTAAAGGCTTTGATTTTTACCAAGGATGGCCTCTATCATTTCCTTTGTTTCATATGACTTTAAAATGATCATAAACTTAAGAGATATATGGTAGTCTTTTGTGATTTCTCAATAGTTGACCAAGGTGAAAAATAGTGAGTCCAACTAAGAACTAATGTCTATTGAACAAAATTTTGAATTCATGTATTATCCTCAAAAAAGGAAGAATGGCTCAAAACTTGCTTGGATTATAAGTCTCCATAGATTTTCTACATGATATCTAAGTTATATTTTTCTCTTCAACTTAAACTAGATATATCTATTTTGTGCAAAAAAGTTTCTGAGTTTAAATTTTCATGGAACACTTTTAGAAAAAAAAGATAAGATTGTGAACTAATTGCATACAACTCTCTTAATAAGCTACATTAAATAGATAGCTGAATATTCACAAAATTTAAATTCCCATCTTTATAAAGGAAGTTATCAAAATCATGTTTTTTTTTTCAAAAACACAAGAAAAGTTAGAAATTGAATTTCTCCCAACCTGAACTAAACATTGTCCTCAATGTTTTGAAATATAGGACGCCTAAATGATGAATAGGTAATGGAGACTAATGAGACTTAAAAAAAAAAAAAAAAAATTCCTTGATTGCCTTCTTGTAAGAACTAAGTTTAATATCTTCAACCAGACATGGCTTATAACTAATCTAACCATCTAAACCTAGACATAGAGAGTTTAACTTATTTTTCCTAATCCTAACCCTAACAATGAATTGGAAATATTTCTCATGTCGCTTAGGAATCATGCACAAGTCTATATATTGCCTCCACGCAGAGAGTTTTGTTAGTGGAAATATTAAGACACCATATACCACCATGAGTTTGAGTTGCTAGGAATCATATTAATGAACCCTTATCTTCAAAATTTCATGGTAGTCGATATAATTCCTCCACCTTATATTTTGAGGTGGTGGTAATACAATGACATTTTGACCTATCATGAATTACTTGAGATCAATTCAAGATGAATTGTTCCATTCTCTAAATTTTGGGATGACATTGACCATTATATTCAATTCATCTATTTCCTCCATTTCCATTACATTGTCCTAAAATAAGGGTATAAGTTGACTCTGCCCTTGTTAAAAATATTGTTTTGATATTACTAGAGGTAGGGACATGGTTTTTCCTAAACTCTAATGTGTACCCTAGAGTTGGTTGATATAGGACTAGTACATCAACTGGCTCTTCTTCTTCCTACTTAATTGTCATAGTTACTATTTTAGGTGGACCTATTTTACGATCTTGTGATTTTTCAAATAAGATTTGAAGGTCTCAATCAGGTATGTCTTCCACATTACTAGGCTTAATTGGAATTTTAGACTCTATAGGGGGTTATACTCTAGCTTGCCATTGAGAACTGTTCATTAAAGGTGCAATATCCAAGAATTCATTCACCTTCACAATGGATGTATCTTCATCACATTCATAAAAATAAGCAGCCTAGTTTTAGCATCCTTCTTGGAAAGAAGGTACCTCATGGTGGCATGGTCAAAACAAATGATAATTTTAAACCCTAAGAGGTAGGATCTAAATTTGTTTAAGGTAAAGACAAATGCTAGCAACTCTTTCTTCGTAGTAGAATAATTGAGTTATGTGTCATTCAATGTTCTACTTATATGGTAGACCACATGGGGACGTTTATATATAAGCTGCCCGAAGATAGCACAGATTGCATGATTGGAGACATCACAAATTATTTCAAATGGTGCACTCTAATCAGGTGGTCAAATAATGGAAGCAGAAGTCAATTCTGTTTTGATCTACTAAATATCTCGTATGTAGTCTTCATTAAAGTTGAAGGTAGACTATTTAGCAAGTAACTTGCATAAAGTCCGAAAGATTTTGCTAAAATCTTTTAATGAAGCACTGGTAAAACCTAGCATAGCCAAGGAATGAATGAATTTCCTTTACTATCGTAGGAGGTGGAAGGCTAGCAATTAGATCCACCTTAGATCTATCAACCTCTACCCAATTAACTTAGATCACATGCCCTAAAACAATGAACTTGTCACCATAAAATGGCATTTCTCCCAATTAAGCACTAAAATTTTCTCCTGACACTTATCTAGAACAATCTTCAAATGGTGGAGCCATTCATCAAAAGTTGATCCAAATACTAAAAAATTATCCATGAACACTTCAAGAATCTCTCCACCATATTGGAAAAAATGATGAGCATACACCTTTGGAAAGTAGCCAAAGCATTACATAATCCAAATGGCATTTGACGGTACATGAAGGTAAGGGCAGGTGAAGGTAGTCTTCTCCTGATCCTCAGGTGCTATCAAGATTTGGTTATAACCAGAATAACTATCAAGAAAGCAATAATATTTATGGTCAGCTAACCTTTTCCTCATTGGG
The DNA here is from genome assembly GCA_035236585.1 of Warburgia ugandensis. Taxonomy (NCBI): domain Eukaryota; kingdom Viridiplantae; phylum Streptophyta; class Magnoliopsida; order Canellales; family Canellaceae; genus Warburgia; species Warburgia ugandensis. The sequence goes on along the minus strand of CP141132.1, from coordinate 27,049,866 downwards.
TCAATGAAAGGAAGAGGAAAGTGATCTTTCCTCATGACCGAGGTCAGTTTACCGTAATCAATGCAAACTCTTCACTTAGTGGTCATGTGAGTGAGGATCAGTTGGTTGTCTCATTGTAGACTACTATGACTCCAAATTTCTTGGGTACAACCTGAACTGGGCTAACCCAAGTGCAATCAGAAATAGTGTATATTATGCCAACATCCAGCAGTTTGAGTACTTAGTCTCTAACAACCTCATTCATGTTAGGGTTAAGCCTTCTCTGTTTTTCCCTATATGGTTTAACATTCTCTTCAAGATGAATATGAAGCATATACACAGCTGGACAAATCCCTTTGATGTCTGCTATAGTGCATCCCAAAGCTATCTTATTTTCACGTAGAACATTGAGTAACTTTTCTTCCTGTTCTTGATTGGGATATGAGGAAATGATGATAGATAAGGAATCATCAGGTCCTAAGTAAGAGCATTTCAAGTTATCATGTAATGATTTACGAACTAAAGTGGGTCAGTTGTCAATTGAAGGTACATGAATAGATTTGGAATGGGAAGAGGTTCCATTGAGGTTCTCATTTAGAGGTATCCATGATTGGTGTAGTCTCTAGAAGAGCATTCACCGCATCTATAGATCTATCTATGCCAAAATCAAGATTAAAATGTGCAAGATAGGCCTTAAGTGCATCTTGGGTAGAGGACGGTGGAAGAGAATATGGAATTAGACCATTGATCATGTTTATTATGAAGGAGTCATCAAGGTCTAGATGCTGGTGATTGACATTAAACATGTTAACTATGACTTTCATGTTGTCGAAAGAAAGTTTCATCACACCATTGCTACTATTGATGATGGCGTTGGATGTTACCATGAAAGCACATCTAAGAATAACCAAGATCTGTAACAAGTTGAGTGTTCAAGACAAGGAAATTGATGGGAAAATAAAACTAGTCCACCTATATCAAGACATCTTTAGTCATACCATGTGGAATTTTAACATATTTGTCTACAACCTGTAACATGGTGTTGGTTGGCTTTGATACACCAAGCCTTAGCTGCACATAGATAGAGTATGGCAACAAGTTCACACTAGCCCCTAAATCTAATAGTTCCCTATCAATGATATGGTCTCCAATAACACATGAGATAGCAGGACAACTTGGATCTCTAATCTTTGGTAATATGCTAAAGCAAAGAGCTCACCTACTTGGTGAGGAAGGCTTTCTTTTTCACAGTTAGTTTGTGCTTTTGCGTAGTGCTCTTTGAGAAACTTGGCATGGGTAGGGATGTCCATGATTGCATTGAGCAATGGAATATTGATCTAGACATGTTTGAATACATCCATTGTCTCATGAAAGTTGGTTTCTTTCATTGCCTTGTTTAGAAGCATAGGGAATGGACCCTTATGCACATAAGGTGTATCCAATATAGGTTTAGAGTGAGTTTGAGATTTCTATCCCTTCTCCTTCTCGTTAGTTGTGGCTTGGTCATTCTTCTAAAATTTATTCCCATTCTTACTTTCTTTGTTGTCTATTTGACATCCACTCATAAGGGTAGCTATAAATTTAGCTTGCTCAAGTGGTCTCTATGAATTTGAATTGGTGCCTTTCTCAAATTGTCCCCTAGGGGTTGGGATTGACTAACTGGGGAATGTTGCCTTATCTCTATCATTAAGGACAATAGACAACTGAGTTATTTGCATCCTTAGTTTAGTAATAACTTGGGGATGAACATTGGAGTTCTATTGATTCTCATTCCAGAGATGGGTTAATGGTTGTCTAGTCTCATCTTTGTGTTTAAAATTTTTCTTTACAAATAATTCATGGTTTCCTCAAATATTAGTTTCTTTGGTTGTTGAGGAAATTGCTAAAAAGTAGGAAGCTATTGGGGAACTAAAGTTCTAGGAAAATTTTGAGCAAGGGGTTCATAGATGGGCCTCCTTGATGAATGTTCTTCGACCATGAGAAATTAGGATGCCTAGCCCATCCGGGATTATAGGTCTAAGAGTAAGGGTTGTTGTTAGTGCATTCATAGTATTTGCTTGCTCAAAATAATATTCAAGGTGCACATGATTTGATGGAAAAGCTAATGATAAGTACGATGGGGTGGAACAAATAGAGAAACCTGTGGAGGTTTCATGGATGAACATCCAACCATGAAGGCATCAATTCCATAGAACATGGTATCAAACTTGTCCATTCATTTTGCTAAGGAGTTAAGTTTATCTGAGACATCTGAGGTTACTCCTGTTTCATATAGGCCTCCTTTCTTTAGAGGCTAGAACTTCTGATCTCGTCGGTTTGAATAATCCCATTGCTAGGAATTTTCACCTAAGGTTTCAATTAATTCTTAGGCCTTTATCTCATTTTCATCATGAGAGCCCCACCACTGGTGGCATCCACCATTCTTCCATTTTGAGGTGTAAGTTCTTCATAAAAGTACTAAAGTTGTTGCCATTTCTCAAATCCATGGTGGGAACATTTTTGCAGTAATTCATTCCACCATTCCAAGAGCTAATAATGTTGTTTATCTTCTCACTACTAGAAATTTATGATTTCCCTATGGAGGGCATTGGTTTTGTGTACTAGTAAGAACTTATTTAGAAACATTTTTGATAGTTGGTTCAAAGTGGTAATAGAACTGACCTCTAATGAAATCAGTCAAGATATGGCCTTGTCTTTCAAGGAGAATGGAAACACTTTAAGTTTAATGGAATCATTTGAAAAGTTTCAAAAGTTGAATGTAGCACATATATCAAGGCATTCCTTAATATGAAGCTATGGATCCTCTCTTTTTAGACCATAATAAGATAGGAATAACTGAATGACTCAAAGTTTTAGTTCAAAATGGTCTGCATTAGTAGGTGGTAATGCTGTGCACAATTTTTTTTTAACAAAATTTAAAATAACATGCATGTTTACACTCCCTAACCTAAACTAAAAATTGTTCCAATGTTTTGAAATATAGGACACTATATGATAAATGGGTAATGTAGATCAATGAGACTCTAAAATCCTGGGTTGCCTCTTAGTAAGTGCTAAGTTTAACATCTTTAGCTCGACATGTAATGCCATAATAATGATGATGATGAATGCAACTACTGTATGTAGGTGTTAGGGAACATGCTAAGGTGGGTCCTAATAGACTAGTTACTCAAGTAATGTTTCTTCCACTTTAGAGTTTATCAACTCTAGGAAGGGGTTCAACCTTTGTCCATTAACTTTGGAAATCTCTCCATCCTTTTCTATCTCAATGGCCCCATGAGGGTAAATAGTATGCACTATGTAGGGTCTAGTCTATTGAGATCTACATTTTCCGAGAAATAGAGGTAATCTAGAATTATAAAAAAGGACCTTATGACCTAGGTTAAAGGAGTTCCTTAGGATGTGTCTATCATGAATTCTTTTCATGCATTCTTTATATAGCTTTGCTGAGTCATATGCATCTTTCCCTAACTCCTCAAACTCATTGACTTGGAGTTTTCAATGGGTTCCAGTAGTACCTAAGTTAAAATTGAGCTTTTTGATTGCCCAATATGCTCTATGCTCAGTTCTACTAGTATGTTGAAGTCCTTTCCATTAACCAAGTGGTAAGGTGACATGCCTATAGGAGTTTTATATGATGTACGATAGGCCCATAAAGCTGTGAGGTTTCAGATATTCAATAGTTCCTTCTAGTGTTAATTATCAATTCTTGATCATTGAGAATCATGGGCAATTTGGATTACTATTTAAGGACATTTATTACCTGTGTTAGTAAGTTTTAAAGACTAGTCTTTCCTATTTGGATTGACTGTCTTTTCTAAAATATGCTTTATTTTTATTAGACACTCATACTTGTAAACTATTTTGAGGATGATAAGGGGTGGCAATTTGATGGGTAACATCATATTTATTTATTAAATTTTCAAACACCATATTACAAAAATATTTACCCCCATCACTAATTATGACCCTAGGTGTACCAAAATGTACAAAAATATTTTCTTTTAGGAATTGGACCACCACCTTGTAGTCATTAGTTTTACATGGAATAGCTTCTACCAATTTTGAAACATAGACTAACCTCAAAATGATGTACAAACAACCAAAGAAAATATGAAAAGGTCCCATAAAATCAATGCCCCAAACATCAAAAGGCTCAATGATAAGAATATGGTTTTAGGGTATCATATTTATTTTTTATATTCTCCCTAACAATTGACATTTAGCACATGCTAAGCAGTAAGCATGTGAATCCTTGAAAATGATAGGCCAATAAAACCTCACTACAAAATCTTTTCACCTATCATTCTTGAACTAAAATGGCCACAATAGGCATAGTCATTATAAAAGGAGATGACCTTATGTTGTTAACTATCTAGTACACATCTCCTAATAACTTGATCAAGATAGTACTTAAACAAGTATCAATCATCCCAAGTAAATGTCTAACCTCAATAACAAACCTTTTTCTATCTTGTTTAGAACAATGACTAAGCATTTGTCCGGTGACAAGATAATTGACTATATTAGCACACCCAGATAATTCATAAATATACAACAATAGTTCATCAGGAAATGTTTTGGTTATAGGCATATTCTCACTAGTAGATTCGACAACTAGCCTAGATAAGTGATCTGCTCTGACATTCTCGGCACCTTTCTTTTCCCAATTTTCTATATCAAATTCTTATAGCAATAGTACCCATTGGATCACCCTAGGTTTTGCATCCCTCTTTGGAAGAAAATATTTAAGTGTGGCATGATCTAAGTATACTATGACCTTAGATCTTAGAAAGTAAGATCTAAATTTATTTAGAAAAAACACTACTACCAACAACCTTTTTTCTATAGAGGAATAATTGAGTTGGGAATCATTGACTATCTTTGTAGCATAATATATCACAAGGGGAAGTCAATCAATATGCTACCCCAACACAAGCCCGTACGCATACTTTGAGGCATCACACATTATTTTAAATGGTACATTCCTCTCTGGTTATCAAATAACAGGTGTAGAAGTGAGTTTGGTCTTTAGGCACTCAAATGCTTTCATGTAGTCACCATAAAAAAAGTCAAAAGTGGCCTCTTTTGTAATTAAAATACATAGCGGCTTAGCAATTTTAATAAAGTCATTGATGAATCTTCTATAAAAACCTGCATGGCCAAAAATCTAACACCCCTAATATTTTGTAATTAAAGAAATAATGAAATTGAGAATTTTAAGGAAAATCAAGCTGGAATATTAGGGTTATTTAGAATGCACTTCTTATAGAAGTATAATAAAAGGATAAGACATGTATAATTAAAATCAAACTCAGCGAACCCTTCAGAATGACTGTAAGCACGACTCATTCTGAATCCAAATGAAAAAGTCTTATTTTTCTCCATTTTTATGAACAAAAGGGTAAAATGATAATTTTACCTAGAGCCAAAGGTTAAGACATAAAAATTTAGAATGTACTAAAAAATATGAATCCAATGCCACTAAGCATGCTCAATTCCTAGATCGTGGGAATAAACCCTAATTTTTATACATAAAGGGCAAAATGCTCTTTTTACGCCATGTGGGGCCCACATGGGGCCCACAAGGGACTCACAAATGAATCCAATGACCAGACCACATGAAATCATGAGTCAAACCACTACCACCTAAGGTGGTAGTGGGAATCCAATGAATATTAAATAATAAGAAGAAATAAACATAATTAATGTATGTCATCATGAAAAACACTCAAAACACTTATCCCTCAAAAAAATTCTCAAAAATGTTCATAAAATTACTCTCTAAATTCCCCAGACTATGTCAAAATTTTAGCTCAAAACTTGTCCCCCTTCTCTCTCTTTTCTTCTCTCCCTCTTCACATTTTATTCTCTTGTTAGCGCGTCCAAAGACGCACCATGAGGAATATTCCTCCTCGGTGTATCGTGTGCGTCTACAGATGCATAGTCCCTGATGAGTAGGGTTTTCACCCTACTACAAAAATCCAATTAGGCATCCATTTCAGACCATTATACTTCAATCTCAAACTGTTAAATATGTTTGGAATGTGGAAATATACAAAAGCCCTATAGTTTTACGGCAATCCGTGGAGTATTTATTGGAAATATCACCAAAACTGGTCAAGCTTTAGCAACCCTACTCATGCATGGATTTTCTTTATTCCGGCCAAGTTTCTGAAGTTGGAACAACCCAGGTAGGTGCACCTCACTCTTCCATGTTGATTCTGGTAGTGCACTGATGTTTTCCGATCTTAAGGAGATCTCCCCAGCCGTTGATTTGTCGGAGATGATGGATCCGGCTACAGGGTAAAAATCCACTATCATGGATAGCTCAGATGAGATTTCTGCATCATTGGATGGATTTCTGGGGCCCAAAAACCCCATGGGATGAAATCTGACCCTTAGATTCTAACGGATAGAGGAGATTTAGCCATGGGTGATCCGACCGTCTAGATCCGGATGTCTCGCCCATGGTCAGTCACCTCTGCCCAACAACCTGCTATGTACAATAACAGGTGCGGGCCACTAGACATCCCGTAAACCCAGATTTGATCTAGGCCTTCCAGTTTTGAACTAAAGACTTAAATCTTCAATCTAGAGCTTCATATAGCTCTGATTTTAGATCTAAAAATTTTTGCGTCCTTATCACTTGATCTAGGCATTGAACTTATGAAATCATGTTTTAATCTATATTAATGTGTTATAATTATTAAAATCCATAGGGGTACCCTTGGATCATGATCAAGATGATCCAAAAATGGAAATTTGAACCGATGGATGTGTTTAGAGATTCCTAGAACCCCTAAGATGATCTTCACAGTAATATTTCTATGTAGACATATTAGATAAATAAACCAAAAATAGTAAGATTGAGATTCAGCCATTAAAATAGGCTGACATCTTAAAAACTCAATTTTGATCTCAATTTGACTCCAAATTGAGATTAGAAAGTTGTTTTGGATTCATATTGATGTGGAAAATCTACTGAAACAATAAAATCACATGTTTAATTCATTAAAATTTCTAAGATGAAGAAGATAATTGTACTAATGTCCTTGATCTACAAGATATAGGATGATCAAACCAATCAAACCTTATTGGATGATGATATATTAATTTAAAAACTCAAATAAGTAAGTTATATGGAATTTTATAGGCAAATCTTAAGAGATCTAGCCTTAAAAGTAATAAAAACCATAGAAAGGGATGGAAATCTCCTTGATCAAGTTAATCAAGGATGATTGGACTATATGGGTATGTGTTGATGATAATATTGAGTTAATATTTCATGGAATTATTGCATGGATGATAGTGATTTGGGCTAGATCAAGATCTATGCCCTTAAATGGGATAAAGTAACTTAGGATCTCCTTGACAGGATAGATCAAGGCAGATCAAATCAATGGATGAGATACATCAATGATTTGACAATGAAATTAAATCAATACTAAATGGTGGATCTAAAAGAAAATGAAGGCTCAAGATATAATCCCTAAAAAGGGAAAAAATGAATAAGGATCATTTAAGACCGTTGGATCATCATAGGTGTTTATATCTGGTTAGATTTGCATTGAATTGTTAAAAAATTTGGTAATTGTCTTTCATTACTTAGTAGAGTTAATTATAGAATTATTTATTTAATTGTTTACTTATGCCTTTTATTTATGCTTTATTGCTTATGTAATGGAAAATTCATTGAAAATTGAAATTAAATGAAACTAGAATGGAAAGACATTTACATGGCATATGTGACATGGACTTAATGTTAGTAAGGACAATAGTTAGTAGGATAATATAAGGAATGAATATTCCTTGGTCCAAATTAGGAGAATAATAAAACTCCGTGAATGACATTTTAGTTCATGGATTTAATTAAAATTAATTAGAAAGAGTACTTAGAGTTAAATGCTCATAGGAACCTTATGAAAGGTTGAGTGAGGCTCAAGCTAGTGAATGATGGGCATAGGGGTTAAGGGGATTGTCCAATAGAGCCTCGCTTTCCCCCCACCTCCCTTTGATGTTTGTGAGGTCTAAATGCCTCCTTAAATGAGGGTTGAAGTAGCCACTTTGTGTTCAACCATTTAACTAGCAAGCCTTAGCCAATTTGACATAAGAGGAGCTTCTAGACTTAGGATGAAATAAGCTACCCGCAACCAATAAAACATTAACTGGCTAAGTAATAATAATAAGAGCATAAAAGTTTAGTAAATCATCTAACCCTAATAAAAATTATAAGCAAGATAAGGATGATCAAACAAGATCCATAGGATCTTGAATGTTCAAAAACAATAAGAATACTAATGTAGTATTGTATTACGTATGTGTATGTAGACATTATGTATGGGTATGTAGAAGAACATAGATAGAGAATTCAAACCCTTGATCAAACATAATTCGAGAAAAATTAGGACATCCATTATAGGGATACACACTTGTATAGATGAATAACTTGATACGTATGGTTGACAGATGTATGAATACAGACTAGGATGAGCAATGTGGAGGAATACCACTTGGGATTTATGAATCAAGAAGATGCCACCACTTTGAGGTAGGTGGTTACACAAAGATGTATTAGAGACTCATGTGTATACATACATGATTTTCTGTTTGGAAGTATAGACCTTCATGATATAATTATGCTTAGTACCTTAGAATAGTCATGATCCAAAACTTATGGTCCAACTAAGTGATCCAAAACATGTGATCCAACTAAGTGATCCAATCTCATAATCTAATCAAAATTGATCTAATTTGATGATCAAGTCTAATGAGGTGAAAGTACTAAGATATGGAGACTAAGGAAACCCTAGGAATAGGGTATAGAAAATATTCTAGCCTTAGTTAAACAGACACATTGTCTGATATGTACAATGTATTTTACATACAAGCATGGTGGCTTGTGTCTTTTTTTTCCATAGCCTTAAGACTGGGGATGCTATGCTAGGGAAGTTATGAGGGTTGGGCTACCCACTTCTTGAAACTTATATGATGGATACCATGCCCAAAGAGAGGCTAAATGTTGGATGGCGCAATAATGGGAAGGCCACCACTGTGACAGCCATGGTCCACCCCATGAGGACATGGATTTGTTATTCCACAGTTGGTATCAGTGGAGGATCATATAACTCATCCAGGCGTGCTATACGGATTGAGACTGTAGCATAGTAGTCCTTTTGTGTTTTGCATTATGATGCACATATGATAGGCATAATGTAATGCAATGGAATAATGAGATGCCACTACATTAGTTCCTATAAATTGCCATATAATGATTGGCTGAATACTGATTTCCTAAGTGGGAGTATTGCCAGGGGAAGGAACATGTTTTGAGCAATCTTCACTATATTAACTAACTTGTCCCATACTATATAAATAACGTATATAATCTATTTATGAGTATAAGATGACTCATGGATGGATAACCAAGGTGGATTAATGATTGAGGTATGTATTCTTATATTAGTGTAGTATATGTTTGTATCACCTACCAAGCATAGCTTGCTGAGGCATTGTAAATGCTGCTATGTTTACAATACCTCAGATATAGGGAAGTAGGGTTAGAAGCTCAAGGTTATAGGAGACTTAAGGAATTAAAGCTTGAAGACTTATGTGCAAGATGATAGAAGACTTGGAGAAAAGAAATCAAGGTATGCCCTTGAAGATATGTAATTTTCTTTAATTGAGAGTGTGTTGTATTGAGTGTTTTTATTGTAAGGTGAGGTTTGAACTTTGGATTATGTAATTTGGACAATGATTTGTAATTATGATATAGGGGTTGTGTAAGAGTGAACTACTGCGTGATTTCTGGTATTCAATAAAATGTTATTTTATACAAAATGGCTATGTGTATTATGTATCTTCAAGTGAGACTTGGGTTTTGTACAAATAAATTTAAATGAAAGGAATTTTTGCTGTATTGTTTACGAAAGTTTTTTACTATTTAAGGGCCCTTCCTTTGAAAACTATATTACAAAATTTGTTTCCAAAAACCCAGGTTGTCATTGTTGGTATCAGAGTCATTCATCCAGTCACTCACACCCCCAGTATGTCCAAAGGAATAATCCAAATTAGGATAGATTAGAAATGAGTTAAGTAGAAAACTTATATAGAAATCTGGGTCTTGAACAGATGCGACCTAAAAGAGGAACAAGAAGGACAACTCAAAGGGAGCCTAAAAGTGCTATGGAAGGATCAGCAGGAAATAATCTAGAGGAAATGATGACAAGAGTACTGAGGAATATTCTTCCCCACCTTATACAGTCTCAGGCTACTCCAATGGATGCACTGAGTATTCAGGCCCAAGTTCAACCCGATGTGGGACCTAGTGCTACTATTCTCAGATAAGAAACTTCAACTCTAGTACAGGAGAACTCTTCACCTATGCCTAGTGGAGTAATGGAAAACTCTCAACTGACACCTGAAAAGATAGATAAGATGGTGGAAAGGTTTCAAAAAATGGTGATCAGTTACAATGGCAAAGGAGAAGCTGAGAAGGCTGAAGAATGGATTTATGAGGTGGAAAAGACCTTCAACGTGTTGAGAACTCTAGAAAATCTAAAGGTCAAGTTGGCCACCTACATATTGAAGTAAGAAGCAGCTTTCTGGTGGAGGTGTACAAAAAAAAATTTCTTCTCCAATTCTGAAGAAATCCCATGGGAAAGATTTAAGGAAGCTTTTCATGAGAAATATTTCCCCACACATGTGCAATCCCGGAAAGAGGAGTTCTTAGAGCTACGACAAGGATGCCTTTCCGTGGTGGACTATGAAAATAAGTTCATCCAACTAAAGAGATTCACCAGTCATATATGTGACACTTAAAGGCACACGGTGGATCGCTTTATGGAAGGATTACACCCTGGATTAAGAACGAAGGTATTGGGGACCAAACCTACAAATATGGCTGAGTGCGTTGAGATCTCATCTAAGTTTGAAGAAGATTATAAAAGAAACCAGTTCGCCAAGCTTGGAGGAGGAAGCAACTATCCTCAAAAATCTTTTAAGAAAGGCAAGAGGCCACCAAATAACTTTAGGCCTTCTGGTTATCCAAGGAACCAAGATAAACGGAGACCATGCCCCAAATGCAGAGGATATCATCCAAGCAAGGTGTGCCCTAATCTGGCGCCACAATTACCATGACCTCCTATCAATTATTATAAATGTGGTGAGATAGGGCATTTCTCAAATCACTACAGCAAACCCTTAGCAGTTAAGGATGCAAAGCCTGAAAGTGTACCACGTCATCAAGGAAGGGTGTTCACCATTACTGACAGAGAGGCTAGAACATCTAATGCTGTTATTGAAGGTACATTGCTAGTATCTCATCACCATGCCAAAGTATTATTTGATTCTGCATCAATCCATTCTTTCATATCTTATATATTTGCATCTAGTATACAATTGATAGTGGAGAAATTGGGGTTCTATCTGGGTGTGATGACACCATTGGGAAAAATAGTTAGATTATAGGAATATCTCCAAGAAGTACCTGTTGAAGTACAGGGGAAGAAAATGGGTATACACCTCATTTTACTAAACATGATAGATTTTGATATTATACTGGGTATGGATTGGGTAGCAAAATACAGGGTAATTATGGACTGCCATAAAGAGAATCTCATTTTTAACACACCAAGAGAAGAAATGATAATATTGCATGGAAAACCAAATGGTTCAAACAAATCCATCATATCAGCTATGAAGGCTACCAAATATGTGTCAAAGGGGTGTCAGGCATTTTTAACAACTGTAGCTGCTTTGAATGTTGAACAACCCAAGATAGCAGAAATTGACATAGTCAAGGAATTCCAAGATATGTTTCCTGAAGAACTTCTAGGTTTACCACCTCATAGGGAAATTGCATTTACCATTGATGTGATTCTTGGTACAACTCCAATTTTTAAAGCACCCTATAGGATGGCTCTAGCTACGTTAAGAGAATTGAAAAATCAACTGTAGGAATTGTTAGACAAAGGGTTTATTAGACCAAGTAGTTCGCCTTGGGGAGCACTGGTAATATTTGTGAAAAAGAAGATGGGTCTATGAGGTTATGTATCGATTATCGAATGTTGAACAATGTGACAATAAAAAATAGATACCCTCTACCTCACATTGATGATCTCTTTGATCAACTCTAATCGGCAAAGATCTTTTCAAAATTGACCTTAGATTAGGATATCATCAACTGTGTATCAAAGGTGAAGATGTACCCAAAACTACATTCAGAACCCGTTATGTGCATTATGAATTTTTGGTGATGGCTTTTGGATTAATCAATGCTCTTGTATATTTATGGACTTGATGAATAGAATTTTCAAGGAATTTCTGGATAAATTTGTAATCGTATTCATTGATGATATACTGATTTATTCTACTAGTGTACGGGAACACCAAGAACATTTAAGGATTGTATTAAACACACTTAGAAGACACAAACTATTTGGAAAATTTTCTAAGTGTGAATTTTGGTTTGAGAAAGTCAACTTTCTTGGACATGTAATTTCATAGAATGGAGTGGAGGAGGACCCAACCAAGGTGGAAGCAGTCATGAATTGGGAGCAACCAAAGATAGTAACTAAAATACGGAGTTTTCTATGGTTAGAAGGGTATTATCATATATTTATCCAAGGATTTTCTTGTTTAGCTCTGCCTTTACTTCTTTGATTAGAAAAGGAGTACAGTTTACATGGACTGATGAATGTGAAAGGAGTTTTCAAGGGTTAAAGAAGAGATTAATTGCAGCACTAGTATTGTCTTTACCATCAGGGAGTGGAGGTAATGAAATATACTGTGATGCTTCAAGAAAGGGGTTAGGAAGTGTCCTAATGCAAAATGGGAAGGTCATTGCTTATGCTTCATGATAACTAAAGAAGCATGAAATGAACTACTTGGTATAAGACCTAGAATTGGCAGCAATAGTGTTTGCCTTAAAAATCTAGCAACATTACTTGTACAAGGAGAAATTCAATGTATTCATTGATCACAAGAGCATCAAGTATATTTTCACCCAAGATGATCTGAATATGAGACAAAGGAGATGGATGAAATATCTTAAGGATTATGATTTTGTAATTCATACCATCCTGGCAAGGCTAATGTAGTGGCAGATGCTCTAAGTAGACATACAAAGGCAGTGATGGGTAATGTCACCATTAAGTCAGCTTTTGTTGAACAAATCTTAAAGGCTCAAGAGGGAGACATAGCAATCCTAGCAATGTGTGAAAAGGCAGGGGTTAGTAGAGACTCAGACAGGGGTATTCGGTTTCAAGGAAGACTTGTGGTTCCCTCAAGTTTGAGAAAAGCACTATTGCAAGAGGCCCATCAATCAAAATTTTCTATGCACCTTGGAGAAACAAAAATGTACCAAGATGTAAAAAGAAGCTTTTGGTGGGAAGGTATGAAAAGAGATATTGTAGAATGTGTGGCTAAGTGCTTAACTTGCCAGTAAGTGAAGGCTGAGCATCAAAGGCCCGCTGGATTACTGCAAACTCTAGAACTGTCAGAGTGGAAATGGGAATATATCACCATGGACTTTGTTGTAGGGTTGCCAAGGACTCGGACAGGTCATGATATGATTTGGGTTATAGTTGGTGGGCTAACCAAGTTAGTACATTTCCTTCCAATCATACAAAGTCAATCTGTCAAGAGTCTAGACCAGTTTTATGTAAAAGAAATAGTCAGCCTTCATGGGGTCCCACTGTCCATCATCTTGGATAGAGATGGAAGGTTCATGTCGAGAAGTTGGAAGAGCGTGCAATAGGCATTGGGGACATCACTAAAGTTTAGTACAACCTTTCATCCCCAAGCTGATGGTTAGTAAGTAAGGACCATCCAAACCTTAGAAGATATGCTAAGGGCCTGTGCACTAGACTAGAGAGGAAGTTGGGATGAACATCTTCCACTGAAAGAGTTTGCATATAATAATAGCTTCCACGCAAGTATTGATATGGCACCTTATAAAGCCTTGTATGGACGGTTGTGTCGATCACTAACTTGTTGGGATGATGTGGGAGAATGAAAGTTGATAAAATCAGAATTAGTGGAACAATGTATAAACAAGGTGAGAATAATAAACAAAAGATTGTTGGCTGCTCATAATCATTAGAAAAGCTACAAGGATAAAAGATACCGAACCCTGGAATTCAAAGTATGTGACCATGTGTTTCTAAAGGCTTCACCAGTTAAGGGGGTAAGGAGGTTTGGAAGTAAGGGAAAACTCAGTCTAAGATACATAGGTCCTTTTGAAATTCTGGAAAGGGTTGGTCTTGTGGCTTACAAATTAGCCCTACCTCCCCAACTTTCAGAAGTGCATAATGTATTTCATGTATCCATGTTACGAAAATACATCCCCAACGAAACTCATGTGCTACAAAGGATACCTGAAATGTTAAATACCAATTTAACCTTCAAGGAAAGGGTAGTCCGGATCTTGGACAAGAAAGAACAACAATTGAGGACCAAATCTATTCCCTTAGTCAAAGTATTAGGGCAACATCATATGATTGAAGAAGTTACCTAGGAGTTAGAAGAGGAAATGAAGAGGTTGTATCCTAGTTTTTTTGAATAGTTATAAGTTGGAAATTTTGAGGACGAAATTTATGTAAGGGGGGTAGACTATAACATCCCTAACTTTTTGTAATTAAATAAATAGTGAAATTAGGAATTTGAAGGAAAATCAGGCTAGATATATTATGGTTATTTAGAATGCACCTCTCATAGAAGTATAATCCAAGGATAAGACATGTATAATTAAAATCAAACTCAACAAATCCTTCAGAATGACTGTAAGCATGACTCATTCTAAATCTGGATGAAAAAGTCTTATTTTTCTCCATTTTTATGAACAAAAGGGTAAAATGGTAATTTTACCAAGAGCCAAAGCCTAAGACATAAAAATTTAAAATGTACTCAAAAATATGAATCCAACGCCACTAAGTACGCTCAATTTCAAGATCATGGGAATAAACCCTAATATTTATACATAAAGGGCAAAATGCTCTTTTTATGCCATGTGGGCCCTACAAGGGACCCACAAAGGAATCCAATGACCAAACCACGTGAAATCATGAGTCAAACCACTGCCACCTGCTAGTAGAGAACGTGGTAGTGGGAATCCAATGAATAGTAAATAATAAAAGAAATAAACATAATTAATACATGTTATCATGAAAAACACTCAAAACACCTATAAATACCCCTCAAAAAAATTCTCAAAAATGTTATTAAAATTCCTCACAAAATCCCTAAACTATACCGAAATTCCAACTAAAAAATCCTTCCCCTTCTCTCTCTTTTCTTCTCTACCTCTTCACATTTTATTCTCCTATTGGTGCATCCAAAGACATGAGGAATATTCCTCCTCAGTGTATCGTGCACGTCTGCAGACGGGTAGTCCCCAATGAGTAGGGTTTTCACCTTGCTATGGAAATCCAATTAAGCATCCATTACAGACCGTTAAAGTTCGATCTCAAACCGTTAAATATGTTTGGAATGTGGAAATATACAAAAGCCCTATAGTTTTACAACGATCTGTTGGAGTATTTATTGAAAATATCCTCGAAAAATGGTAAAGCTTCAGCAACCCTACTTAGGCATGGATTTTCCTTATTCCGGCCAAGTTTCTAGACTTGGAACAACCCAAGTAGGTGCAACTCACTCTTCTATGTTGATTCTGGTAGTGTATTGAAGTTTTTCGACTTCAAGGAGATCTCCCCGCTTGTTGATCTGTCGAAGATGATAGATCCTACTATAGGGTAAAAATCCACTATCATGGATAGCTCAGATGAGATTTTTACATCATTGGATGGATTTCTGGGGCCTAAAAACCCTAGGGGATGAAATCTGACCCTTAGATTCTAACGGACAAAGGAGATTTAGCCATGGGTGATCTGACAGTCTAGATCCGGATGTCTCACCCAACAACCTACTATAGATGATAACAGGTGCGGGCCACTGGACGTCCCGCACCCATAAACCCAGATTTGATCTAGGTCGTCCAGTTTCGAACTAAAGACTTAAATATTCAATCCAGAGCTTGATATAGCTCTGATTTTAGATCTAAAATTTTTTGTGGATTCCTTATCGCTTGATCTAGGTATTGAACTTATGAAATTCATGTTTTAATCTATATTAATGTGCTATAATTATTAAAATCCATAGGGTTACCCTTGGATCATGATAAAGATGATTCAAAAATGAAAATCTGAGCCGATGGATGTGTTCAGAGATTCCTAGAACCCCTAATTTCATGTTTAGAGTAATATTTCTATGTAGATATATTAGATAATTACACCAAAAACAATAAGATTGAGATTCAGCCCTTAAAACGGGCTAAAATCTTAAAAACTCAATTTGACTCCAAATTGAGATCAAAAAGTTGTTTTTGATTCATATTGATGAGGAAAATCTACTGAAACAATAAAATCACGTGTTTAATTCATTAAAATTTCTGAGATTAAGAAGATAATTGTACTAATGTCCTTGATCTACAAGATATAGGATGATCAAACCAATCAAACCTTACTGGATGATGATATATTAATTTAAAAACTCAAATAAGTAAGTTATATGGAATTTTATAGGTAGGTCTTAAGAGATCTAGCCTTAAAAGTAATAAAAACCATAAAAAGGGATGGAAATCTCCTTGATCAAGTTGATCAAGGATGATTGGAATATATGGGTATTTGTTGATGATAATATTGAGTTAATATTTCGTGGAATTATGGCATGGATGATAGTGATTTGGGCTAGATCAAGATCTATGCCCTTAAATGGAATAAAGTAACTTAGGATCTCCTTGGTCGAATAGATCAAGGAAGATCAAATCAATGGATCTAAAAGAAATGTTGGATCTAAAAGAAAATGAAGGATTAAGATCTAAAACCTAAAAAGGGAAAAAATGAATAAGGATCAATTAAGACTGTTGGATCATGATAGGTGTTTATATTTGGTAAGATTTGCATTGAATTATTAAACATTTTGGTAGTTTTCTTTCATTTCTTAGTAGAGTTAATTATAGAATTATTAATTTAATTGTTTACTTATGCCTTTTATTTATGCTTTATTGCTTATGTAATGGAAAATTCATTGAAAATTGTACTTAAATGGAATTAGAATGGAAAGACATTTACATGGAATATATGACATGGACTTAATGTTAGTAAGGACCATAGTTAGTAAGATAATGTAAGGAATGAATATTCCTTAGTCCAAATTAGGAGAATAATAAAACTCCATGAATGACATTTTAGTTCATGGATTTAATTAAAATTAATTAGAAAGAGTACTTAGGGTTAAATGCTCATAGGAACCTTATGAAAGGTTGAGTGAGGGTCAAACTAGTGAATGATGGACATAGTGGTTAAGGGGGTTGTCTAATAGAGCCTCGCTTTTCCCCCACCTTCCATTGACATTTGTGAGGTCTAAATGCCTCCTTACATGAGGATTGAAGTAGCCACTTTGTGTTCAACCATTTAACTAGTAAGCCTTAGCCAATTTGACAGAAGAGGTGCTTCTAGACTTAGGATAAAATAAGCTACCCTCAACCAGTAAAACATTAACTGGTTGAGTAATAATAATAAAGAGCATAAAAGGTTAGTAAATCATCTAACCCTAATAAAAATTGTAATCAAGATAAGGATGATCAAACAAGATCCATAGGATCTTGAATGTTCAAAAACAATAAGAATACTAATGTAGTATTGTATTACGTATGTGTATGTAGATATTATGTATGGGTATGTAGAAGAACATAGATAGAGAATTCAAACCCTTAATCAAACATGATTCGAGAAAAATTAGGACATCCATTATAGGGATACACACTTGTATAGATGAATAACTTGATACGTATGGTTGACAGATGTATGAATACAGACTAGGATGAGCAATGTGGAGGAATACCACTTGGGATGTATGAATCAAGATGATGCCACCACTTTGAGGTAGGTGGTTACACAAAGATGTATTAGAGACTCATGTGTATACATACATGATTTTCTATTTGGAAGTATAGACCTTCATGATATAATTATGTTTAGTACCTTAGCATAGTCATGATCCAAAACTTATGGTCCAACTAAGTGATCCAAAACAAGTGATCCAACTAAGTGATCCAATCTCATAGTCTAATCAAAATTGATCTAATTTGATGATCAAGTCTAATTAGGTGAAAGTAATAAGATATGGAGACTAAGGAAACCCTAGGAATAGGGTATAGAAAATATTCCAGCCTTAGTTATACAGACACATCATGTCATATGTACAATGTATGTTACATACAAGTACGGTGGCTTGTGACTTTGTTTTCCATAGCCTTATGACTGGGGATGCTATGCTAGGGAAGTTATGAGGGTTTGGCCACCCGTATCCTAAAACTTATATGATGGATACCATGCCCAAAGAGAGGCTAAATGTTAGGTGGGGCAATAATGGGATGGCCACCACTGTGACAACCATGGTCCACCCCATGAGGACATGGATTTGTTATTCCACAGTTGGTATCAGTGGAGGATCATACAGTTATCCGGGCGTGCTGTACGGATTGAGACTCTAGCATAGTAGTCTTTTTGTATTTTGCATTATTATGCACAAATGATAGGCATAATGTAATGCCATGACATAATGAGATGCCACGACATGAGTTCCTAGAAATCCCCATATAATGATTGGCTGAATACTGATTTCCTAAGTGGGAGTATAGCCAGGGGAAGGAACAAGTTTTGAGCAATCTTCACTATATTAACTAATTTGTCCCCTACTATATAAATAACGTATATAATCTATTTATGAGTATGAGATGACTCATGGATGGATAACCAAGGTAGATTAATGCTTGAGGTATGTATTCTTATATTAGTGAAGTAGTATATGTTTGTATCCCCTACCAAGCATAGCTTGCTGAGGCTTTGTAAATGTTGCTATGTTTACAATACCTCAGATATAGGGAAGGAGGGTTAGAAGCTCAAGATCATAGAAGACTTAAGGAACTAAAGCTTGAAGACTTAGGAGCAAGATGATAGAAGACTTGAAGAAAAGAAATCAGGGTATGCCCTTGAAGATATGTAATTTTCTTTAATTGAGAGTGTGTTGTATTGAGTGTTTTTAATGTAAGGTGAGGTTTGACCTTTGGATTATGTAATTTGGACAATGGTTTGTAATTATGATATAGGGGCTGTGTAAGAGTGAACTACTAGATGATTCCTGGTATTCAATAAAATGTTATTTTATACAAAATAGCTGTGTATTATGTATCTTTAAGTGAGACTTGGGTTTTGTACAATTGAATTTAAATGAAAAGAACTTCTGCTGTATTGTTTGCGAATTTTTTTTACCATTTAAGGGCCCTTCCTTTGAAAAATATATTACAAAATGTGTTTAAAAAAACCTAGGTTGTCACATAAAATGATCAAATTTCTTTCATCGTCCTTAGAGGAGGAAGGTTAGAGTTTGAATCCACTTTGGCTTTATCCACTTTTATACCATCATGTAACATAATGTGGCCTAAAACAATGCCATTTTGAACCATGAAATGACATTTTCCCAATTTAACACTAAGTTGTTTCCTTGACACTTAGCCAAGACAAGTTTTAATTATTGCAAGAATTCATCAAAAGAAGATCCAAACAATGAGAAATCATCCATAAACACCTTTAGAAATCTCTCTACCATATCTAAGAATATGCTCAACATACACCTTTGAAAAGTAAATGGGGCATTACAAAATTCAAAAGGTATACAACAGTCTAAAAAGGTTCAAAAGGGCAAGTGATGATGGTCTTCTCTTGTTCCTTAGGTGCTATGAGGGTTTAGTTATGGCCTGAATAACCATAAAAACAGTAGTAATACTTATGTCTGGCAAAGCTTTCTAATATTTGGTCTATGAATGGTAGAGGAAAGTGGTCATTCCTTATGATCGAGTTCAATTTTTGGTAATCTACACAAACTCTCCACCTAGTGGTTAGGCGTGTGGGGATTACTATGACTCAAGTGTTGTTAGTTATGCAGTAGGTGACACCAACTTCTAACAACTTAAGTAATTTACCTCTCACTACCTCCTTCATATTGGGGTTTAATCTCCCCTATCTCTCCCTATATGGCTTGTAATTTTCTTCTAGATGGATTCTATTGATGCACATAGGAGGACTAATTCCATTCATATTTTGCCATATCTACCCTAGAACTATCAAGTGTTTTATGACAACATCAAGAAGTTTACCCTCATGTTCCTTATCTAGATATGAGGCTATGATGATAGGCAAGGTTTCACCATGTTCTCAGGAGGAGTACTTTAGATTTTTTGATAAAGGTTTAAGGACCAAGGTGGGTGGTTTTTTTATGAATGGAACTAGTGTAAATTTTGATGGAGGAAGTGGTTTCACATGAGGGTCTTAGCTAGAGGTATCCATTATAAGTGCATCATCCAAAAGATTATTCACCTCTTCAATGGACTTGTCTACATCCAAATAATAGTTAAAATATGGTAGCTAGGCCTCATGTGGTTCTAAGATAGATGATGGTCTACTAGCATCTTGATGTAGACCTTCAATTAAATTTACAACATAGGAATCATCTAGGTCTAGATGTTGATGATGGGCATTAAAAATATTAAGCTTGACTATCATATTGCTAAAAGATATTTTCATTTCATGATTCCTATAGTTGATGATGGCATTGGATGTGGCTAAGAATGGATGTCTGAGAATTATTAAGATCTGACTACCAAGGTTGGACACATGCTCAGTATCCAAAACATTAAAATCTATAGGAAAGTAAAAATGGTCCACCGGCATTAAAACATCTTCAACCATACAATGTGGAATCTTAACTTATCTATTTGCTAACTACAAAGTGGTCTTGGTTGGCTTAAGGTCGCTGAGCCCTAGTTGCTCATGGACAAAAAATGGGAACAAATTTACACAATCCCCTAAATCTAGTAGTGCCTTATCAATGACATTATTCCCTATAACACAAAGGATGGTAGGATAGCTTGAGTCTTTAAACTAAGGAGGGGTCTAGTGTTGTATTAAAGAGCTCACCTACTCAGTGAGAAAGGCTTTCTTTTGTACATTGTTGAGCTTTCACTTTGTTGTTTAGAGCTCTTTAACAAACTTGGCATAAGCAAGAATATCCTTAATAGTATTGAGTAATGGGATATTAAATTGACATGTTTAAACACTGCCATTATATCATTGAATTTTATTCCTTTCTTAGCCTTGTTGAGTAATTGAGAGAATGGGGCTTTAGGCATATAAGGTGCCTCCATTATAGTCTCAGGTGGAGTATGAGATTTCTACCTAATCTCTTTCTGTTGTGTTTTAGATGGTAAATTCTCCACTATTTTGTGTTCAGTCTGACCTACTTTGTTATCAACTTGACGACCACTCCTAAGGATTGTGATAGACTTTGCTTGCTCATGGGGTCTACGGTTGCATGAAGTAGAACCTATTTCCAACTACCCCTTAATTTTTGAATAGGTTGACTAAGAAACTTTTCTTTCTTTGTCTCACTTAAAGAGGCAAGCAATTGGCTTATTTGCATCTCTATCTTGGCCATATATTACTAACTCTCAGTTTGGAGTTGATGCAAATCCTTATTAATCTTTTGATTTTGTCCCATAAGAAACTAGATACTATCCTCATTTGACTATTGCTTTGGTTGTTGAGGAAGCTAAACAATAGGTGGTTATAGGAAAGCTAGAATTCTATGAAAGTTCTGAATATGGAGTTCATAGATATACCTACCTTGTAATTAATCTTAGACTATGATAAATTGGGATCCCTAGTGCATCCTAAATTATAAGTCTCAGAGTATGGAGTGTTGTTGCTTTGGTGGCGATATGCACTTGCGCATTCACTTGATCTAAAAGATAAACATTAAGCACTTTATTGGAAGGAACATATGAAGTTAAATTAGCTGGGCTTGAACAAATAGCATAAGCCTTTTGTGAAATTTTAGAGGATATATTAGCAACTAAGAATGTTTTGAACATAGTCTCAAGCTTGCTCATTATCCCACCCAAAGACTCAATTGTGTTTACTACAGATTCAATCTTATAAGACATGTCTAATGGTACTCCAACTTCATGTAAGTCAACTTTCTTTTGTGGTAGGGCATGTCCCTATGAGAATAATCCCATTGCTT
Organism: Warburgia ugandensis; assembly: GCA_035236585.1. Lineage (NCBI taxonomy): Eukaryota > Viridiplantae > Streptophyta > Magnoliopsida > Canellales > Canellaceae > Warburgia > Warburgia ugandensis. Next base: position 27,027,747 of record CP141132.1, on the reverse strand, counting down.
GGAATTATCTACTAAAGTTTGGAAAACTTCCTAGGCCTCAATTTCACTTTTCATCACATGGGCCCCTCCATTAGTTGCATTTACCATCTATTTATTTTGAGCTGTCAATGCCTCATAAAAGTACTTAACTTGCTACCATTTTTCAAAACCATGGTGGGGACAATTCTATAGTAATTCATTCCATTGCTCCCAACATTCATAGTATTTCTCATCATCTCTCTACTGGAAATTAATGATCTCCCTATGAAGTGCATGGATTTTATGGACAGGGAAGAACTTACTCAGAAACTTTTTAGATAATTGATCCCATGTGTCAATGAAACCAACTTATAAAGAAATTTTCCATGATTTGGCCTTATCATTTAATGAGAAAAGGAATAGCCTAAGTTTAATAGAATCATTTGTGACATTACTTTACTTGAATATAGGACAAATATTAAGGAATTCGTTAATATGTAAGTAAGGGTCTTCTCTCTTACGTCCATAGAAACATGGGAGCAACTTTATGACTCTAGATTTAAGCTCAAAGTGGTCAACATTGGTAAGTGGAAATGTGATGCATGATGGAGTATTTAATTTGAGTGATGCATAGAAATCTCCCATAGCCTTATGCTCAACTAATGCTAGTGGTTTAGTGATGGGGTTAGAAACTTAGTTTCTCACCTCTTCCCTATGGGTACATTCAACCTTAGGATCTAATGCTACTAACTCAGTGTTCTGAGATTGATGACCTTGCATGCAATATAGTAACTACTTATCTAATTGATGCAACCTAAATCTAAATTACTCCTCACACTATATGCAATTCTTATACTAATGAGATCTATTGTTTGTCTTTGTTAACCTATGAGGTTTTCAACCTAAAGCTATACAGCTCCTCCTATATTTCAAACTTGACTATTGCTTACCAATTATGTCTTGCCCGAGGTGATTAATACAATTCTCATGCAAGGGGGCATTAGACCTCAATAATTGGCAAAAAAAGGCATGGGAAAAATCACTTGGATTATGGATACCCACTGTAGCCACACTGTTTAAGAACCACAGGAGTAAGAATAGACTGCTTGTTTCAAAAAGGGTCATATGAGCTCAAAAACTTAGGTCTCTTGCTATTTGATTTTAAATTAAGATTAACAGCTGGGATCCCAAACATACAACGAATTGATTTGATTTCCTAGGTGGGCTAAGGATCTGGTGATGAAATCTATTCCTTATTAGATGAAGGTTTTTGTGGGGCCCTTACTAACATTATGTTCCATCCACCATAAAGAAATAAGCATGTAAGGCGAGTACAAGAAAGAAAACTAATGCCACCTATATGCTATCCAACCAAGGGTTAGATAGGTGCAATATAATGCAACAACCCTAAATAAAATGGAACGAATAAGATGAATGACCCTAAACTATATGTATTACTTTACCAACCAAGATGCAAATTATACTAAATGGAACTATACTAAGAAAATAAATAAAAAAAGTGAAGAAGCCTTATGGTGAGGTTTCTAATGCTGATCAAGTGTCGGCCACCAGACCCCACACTTTCCCTATATTAGTACAACCCATTTAAAATTGAATAAAAAAATTGCAAGTTGAAATGGTGCATCACTACAAGTTTACTCAAAAAGAAAAATTCCTAATTTGGGAAATCAATAAAAAGTCTGTGAAGCTCCACTTGCCAATTTCCCATAAAACAAAATAACTAAGATGGATTAATTTATGAAGAATTAGCAAGATATACAAAAAATCAATGTAAAAATCCTAAATTAATGCAACTTAAAACTAGGACGAAAGATAAATAATCTAAATAAAGATCCAATCACAAATCTGTTGCGATTAGCCAAAAATGGCACCAAAAACTTGGTGTAGCTTTAAAATTACTTGCAAGCTTAGTACTACACATGAGAGAGGTCGAACCCATGAGAAATATCACAAATTTGTATGTTGGATGGATCTTATTTGGAGTGCTTAACTTCATCCAAAGAGGGAGATTGAATTATATTTAAATTTAAACTATGAAAGTAAATGCTTGAAATAAGAAACCACAATTAAAGAAATCTTGATAAAATTAAAACTAAGCAATGTAATTAGAAACTTACCTAACTAACATGCAATTAACATAAGAAAATAATGCAAAACTAGAATGAATCAAACTAAGCAACTTACCTTAAGGAAACAACCAAAAAGGAATTTTTTTTGAATTTAGCACTTTCCTAAACAAGAAACATTCTAAAACTTAAAGAGAATACCTTCTAAACCTAAAATAAGATTTCAAAAATATTCAAAAATAAGATTAATAAACTAAATGAACCAAAAATCAAAGAGAAAGTAACCTAGTACCATGCACATGATCCATTGATTGTTCACATGGTTGAAAGGTGACTGAATTTAATACTTTAAATGCAAAATAACATGCAAGATAAGCTGTGAACTCAATAGAAAACCATAAAATATGAATGGGTTCCTAAAGATTCAAGCAAATAAGATGTTTTGATGGCTGGAAACAAAGTATCAAGATTAAAGGAAGAAATTTCTAGATTTTAAGAATGTAGAACTTCAAATCAAATAAAGCATATAAAGCGACTAAAATAATAATATCTTTGCAAGATAGCAACCTAGATCTAAATTACTTTGAAATGGAAACATTCAAAAATAAGAATCCTCAAAAAAATTTATTAACTTAATGCCAAAATTTTTTCAAAATTCTGCTCATAAAACAAGTTGACAACTTAGAAATTGCACAGGAAACTAAACCCTAAAACCTAATCTAAACAACAACAAAAACTCAATCTAAGCTTCAAATCTAAAGTATGATGACATGCAAAGAAAAACTGGAAGGAAATTAAAGATAAAAGAAGGCTAAATGGATGAACTAACTAGAAAAAAAATGGCTGAAGCCAAGTGTAATTGAAGGAGAAAAACAAGAAATTCATAAGGGGGAAAGAAAAGTTGCAAGCTATTTATTCTATTGAATATCACTACCAAAGAAGAAATGACTTGAATCTTGAGTGAACAAACAAGAAAAACTAATGAAAGTGAAGCAAAGAAAAGAGAGAAAGCTAAGTGGAAAGATGAGTGTAGGACTAGAAAAGAAAACAATGGGAAACTTAGGCAATGAAACTAAAGCAATAAAAGAAAACTATGAACCTGAGTTGGAAAGAAAATAACCAAAGAAATAATTGGGAATCCAGAGGAAGAAGGGCACCAAAGAAAACCAAAGTCTGGCTCCAAAGATAACTAAGCAAAGAGGGCAGTGTTTCAAGGTTATCTCACCCAACCTCTACTTGGTAGAAAATGTGGGAACCATGGTATATTTATAGTGGTTGGGTTTCTAACTTAGGAATGGGCTAAATCAATGAGGAAAGAAGATTGATCTAGGGTTCTCAATGTGGAATGTTACGTGGAGAGATAAAGTGGAGAATGAGTTAAGTGACATCATGGTGAGGTAGGGTGGCCGTAATATATTTAGATAAGGGAGGCAATTAAGAAGCAGGAACTATACAAACTTTGCATGTGTTTCTCCTTTCCAAGTCGTTCAAGATGGAGGGAAGGGGTGGGAGAGAGAAAAGGAAAGTAGAAAGAATGAAATCTCTTCTCTGATTGGTTCACCTAGCATGCTTATCTTCCTTATAGATAAAGTCCACTTTCCTTCATATTTTTTCTCTCTAGCACACAACTTTTTGCAAGTCAGCAAATTGCATGTTCTTCTTCAAATCGTGTGGACCCATGTGCTTGTATTCAAATGGTTTAGATCCTTAAGTGGCTCCTCCTAATGGATTTTGACTTGGTGGCTTTCATACTAGCTTCATGGCTCACACGACTTGATTAGCCATTATTTCACGGCTTTTATATAACTCATGTGGCTCAAGTGGCTTGCAAGGGTTAAAATCACATGCAAAGGTGGTGGAATGACCTTTTACATCTATTTTGCATCGGCCCATTTTTAGTCAGCTTGAAATCTACTAAATGTTTCTAAGATTCACCTACTTGCCTTGGAATGATATTCACCCTTTAACTTTAAAAAGATGGAACATAGGTCCCTACTCTTTAGGTTGATTTGGATCGCTAGATCATTCTTTTAACACCTTCAATGCTCTACTAGCTAGAAATTTTCTTATTATGTGTTAATATGTAGGGAGTAGCTTTTAGACCTAAATTTAGACAACTCCTCCTTTGATCTTGACTCAACTATTTCTTACTAGTTTGGTCCCACCCAGAATGGTTACTACAATTCTCATGTCAGGCATTTGAACCTCAACTAACATCAACAAAAGGTGTGGGAAAATCACTTGAATTTTGCATACCCACTACAAACACAATGCTCAGAAGCCACTACTGTGACCATAGATCTACTCCTTCAAAATGGGTCTTGCAAGCTCGAAGACCCTATGTCTCTTCCTATTAATTTTAAATTATAATTTAAGGGTTGCGATAATGAGCATACAAGGATTGATTTGACTACCTAGGTAGGCCACGGATCTGGTGATGAAATTTGGTCCTTTTCTTAAAAGGGTTCTTTTGGGGCCCTCACTAACATTTTGATTGTCCACCATAAAGCAATAAAGAAAGTAGTAAATGTGCAATACAATGCAAGAAAATTAAACTAATGCCTATCGATATGCTATCTACCAAGGGGTCCACTCCTTAACAAATGGGGCACTATAACTAGATAGTCTATGCCTTGGTTATAGCCAAGCTCAGGCTATCTCTTTTTGCATAGGTGCAACTCTAATGCAACGGTCATTAAAATTTTGACAAATTTAATATGCAAGAGTTATACTATATGAATTACACACCCCAAATAGTACAATTTATACTAAAATAAATTACACTAGAAAAAGAAAGAGAGAATTAGCTGCATATCGTGTAGTCCTGGATGTGAGTTGACCCATAGAAGTGTGGGTCCATCCAATCTTGGAGGTGGAGGTGGCCCATACTTGACCTATATTATTAAAACCCATTTTTAAATAAAATTATACTTAGCCTCACTATAAGTCCTTTAAAAAAATAAAATAAAAACCCAATCTAGAAAAATAGGGAAATTCTAATTACTCCAATGAAGCTTTCTCCCACAAGATTGCTGCCACTCTTTTTGCCAAATTTTCCTCACACAAAACAAAGAAGAATTGTCAATTATGAGGATTTAGCAAAATATACAAAAAATTGATGCAAAAATCCCCAACTAATGCCACCTGAACTATGACTAGAGATAAATCACTCTAACTAGAATCCAATCACAAGTTTGTTGTGATTATCTAGCAATGACGTAAAAACGTGATGTCTTCTTATAAGCACTCACAAGTGAAAAAATCAAAGTAGTATGATGATGAGCAAGTGAGGTCAATCCCACTAGGAACCTAATACATTTGTATGCAATTGGAATCTATTTAGATTAATTAACCTAGCCAAAAGAGATTGGGTTGTGAATTACACTAGGAACTAAGAGACATGGACATGGAAACATGCATAAGATTAGAAACATAAATTAAAAGGAAAATTTCTAAAAATAAGATGGGAAAACTTCTAAGAATGGAATTAGAAACATTCAATAACTACAATGCATTCAAGAAAGGAAAATAATGCAAGGCTATACACATGAAGAAACTTAGAAACCTAAATCTAGAACGAACTTTCTGAAGTTAGAAAATAGAAACTTCATCTACATAGAAACTTCCAAAGCAAATGAAATGAGAAAATTTGTAAACATGAAACTTCCTAAATATACACTTTCTAAATGAAACTAATCTCAAAGAAACTTCCTGAAGTCAAGTACTTTCTAAATATAGATGCTTTCTAAAACTAGAAATTAGAAACTTCCTAAAAATAAAACATTTGAAACCCAATTTTGAAACTTGCTAATAAAATCTAATCTAAAGATGTAACTAAATGTAATCAATGAATGAAAGCTAATCTGAACATTCAACTAACATGATCATCAGTGTTAATAAAGCATGCATGATAGAAACTCAAAGAACTAAAGATAATACAAGAAAGGTGTGCAACATTCAATAGCATGAAAATACAATAACTTGACTTTAATTTCCTCATCCAATGTCATCCATGCGGACTATAGGATAATCATGCGTGTGACCAAAAGGGAGAGCCAAAGAAAGAAAAGCAAGATGGAAATGAATCCTCAAGAGAAGGAAACAAGATGAAGCACAATGGTAATTAGAAAAGAACAAGCCACAATATAAGGCTAATAAATAAAGAAGAGGGGGAGACTACTCACCTAGACTTGAATGCATGGAGAGTGATCCAAAGACTACCTTCTCTTGGCTAGCACTATAGGAAATTGATGGCCCTTGGATGCAAACGAACTAAAGCACAAAATAAAAGCAAGATAGCAAAGAAAGAAGCCTAAATATATTGGGCATGAACCAAAGGAAAAGAGGCTTGCACAAGGAGGATGCATGGAGCTCCAAGTAAAGATGCGTGTAAAACCTCCAAAGGTAAGTGCATAGAAAAGCCTCACTAAAGGATATTGCATGGAAGAACTCAAAATAAAGATGCATAGAAAAGAACTAAAAAATTTTGTACAAGAAAGTCCCCCCTTTCTTCCCTACTATTTCGACAAATAGACACACATGCACACATAGATAAGAGATATTTCATGCTAATCTCTAGCCTAAGGGCGTAAGGAAAGATAAGATGAGGATTGGGGAGAGATGGAGATAAGATAAGGGAGGCAATTAAGAAGTAGAAACTACACCAACTTTGCATGTGTTTCTCCTTTCCAAGTCATTCAAGATGGAGGGAAAGGGTGGGAGAGAGAAAAGGAAATTAGAAAGAATGAAATATCTTCTCTGATTGGTTCACCTAGCATGCTTATCTTCCTTCTAGATAAAGTCCACTTTCCTTCATATTTTTTCTCTCTAGCACACAACTTTTTGCAAGTAAGCAAATTGCATGTTCTTCTTCAAATCGTGTGGACCCATGTGCTTGTATTCAAATGGTTTAGATCCTTAAGTAGCTCCTCCTTATGGATTTTGACTTGGTGGCTTTCATACGAGCTTCATGGGTCACATGACTTGATTAGCCATTATTTCATGGCTTTTATATAACTCATGTGGCTCAAGTGGCTTGCATGGCTTGAAATCACATGCAAAGGTGGTGGAATGATGCTACCTTTTACATGTATTTTGCATGGGTCCATTTTTAGTCACCTTGAAATGGACTAAATGTTTCTGAGACTCATCTACTTGCTTCGGAATGATCTTCACCCTTTAACTTTAAAAAGATGGAAAATAGGTCCCTGCTCTTTAGGTTGATTTGGATCGCTAGATCATTCTTTTAACACCTTCAAAAGATTAAATACACTATTTAGTACCTAGAAAAATATGATATATCACATACTTACTCTTGATTAGCTTCTGCACCTACAAAATATCAGATTTTTGTACTATCAGTTCAATAATGCATGTGTCATGAATTTTGAAAATTTCTATAACAATGCCCAGTGATCTATCACACTTGTTCTACTAATTGGGTGCTTTCTGTACAAAATTGACCACTTATCATGCACTGCTTTGTGCCCATGTGCTAGGCACAATCCCTATGTGTTGTGTGCATACCCAATGTTACGTGCACTAGTCTATGCTTGTGTACTGCTCAATGTGGCATTCAGGGACCTAGAACAGTGTGCCACCTAGTGTGGTGTGCACTGACCCATACAATTGTACTACCTCATCTAGTGTGCATGGGGCTGTGTTGTGTGCAGTGCGAGCATTTTGCTTGTACGTTGTGTCTTGGGTCTAGTGCATTGTGCCTAGTGCCATGCTTGCACATTGTGCCTTGTGTCTTGCTTGTGCAATGTAAGTTAAGTGTGGTGCACTTGTGCCCGAGTGCTATGCATAGTGCTTATACACTAAGTGTTGGGCATAGTGCTCAAGTAGTAAGTTATGTGCTATGCTATTCCATTATTAGATCTACACAAAACAACAATTCATACCATGCTTAGATCTATGTAAAGCTGTAAATCATCCATGCTTAGACCCATGGTTGAACAGAAATCAACATGCTTAGATCTATAATGTAAACTATAAGTCATCCATGTTATAATAAAACCATAATGGTAGCATGCCAAACCTGCAATAAGATAGTACATTGAAACACGCTTGATCTATAAAGCAAAACTAATGCATGCCAGATCTATAGATGAAACAAAATTAGAGAATGCTAAATCTTCAATAAAATGGAATGAGAACATGTTAGATCTATAGGTAATAATATTTTCAATGCTTTTTGAAGAAAAAACCATGAAATTGGTTAGGAAAATTCCTATGCCCCTACCTAATTGACTAATGCATTCTTCTATAGTCTTCTTTCTCAAAAGGTAGTCTACTAGTGTCTTTCTGGTGAATCCTTCTCCCTCTCTCTCTCTCTCTCTCTCTCTCTCTCTCTCTCTCTCTCTCTCTCTCTCTCTCTCTCTCTCTCTCTCTCTCTCTCTCTCTCTCTCTCTCTCTCTCTCTCTCTCTCTCTCTCTCTCTCTCTCTCTCTCTCTCTCTCTCCACGAAGATTTTTTCTTTTACTTCCTTTTTCCCACTAGTCCATGATGTCCATTACTATAAGGAGACGTCATAACCAATTTCCTTATTGCACCGGGTCAACTTTCCACTTTGCATGCCATGATTCAATAGTTCCCTCCATTCCTATCGTATTACTACCCAAATCCTAATTTCATTCCATTCCCATCTATTATGTTGTATACACTTGCCTATCTTAGCTTAAATCATGCTTTTCTCAAATATTTAAATTAGGGGAAAAGTCCAATTCTAAAATTCATTATACTCGAACGTCCCTTGTGTTGGGTGCAATGCAAATGCCTAATGCTATGTGCCTGCTATAGGGCACAATGTCTAGTGCCAATCTTGGGAACCGTGCACTAGGTGTAGTGCATTGTGCAGTATACCATGCTCTTACACAATATGTTGGGTGAAATGCATTGTGCTTGAGTGTAATACCTTGACTTTTTATGTCAATAACTATATTATTTTGCACACTTTGACTAGTGAAATTGAGTTGCTTAGAAGGTAATTTTTAGCATACAAGAGAGTTCTTAGTGTGGAATGTTACATGGAGAGATAACGTGGAGAATAAGTTAAGTAAGTGATGTCATGGTGAGGCACGGTGGTTGCAATATATTTAGAAAAGGGGAAGGCATTCTTTTCCTTGGAAGGTAAGTGGATTTCCTTCCCTTCTAATTATATGATGAGTGGTTAATGAAATATGGAGAAAAATCTAAAGTTTTTATGTGCTTTGAATGGAATTAAATCTAGAGGTTTCCTATTTAGGAAACCACTTGAAATTGCCAACTATGTAAGGGAATACACCTCTGGAGTCCTCTTATAGGAAGGTGGTTCCCTCCTTGGGTCAAAAAATGCAGAAACCATAGTTAGTTGCCTGGAAAGGATGGAAAATGAAAAGTGGAAGATTGTTTTTCTATCTTAATTTGTCCACCTATGCACGTTCATCTTACCCATTGCAATTATTACTCAAAACCTTGTAATTATCCCTTGAAATCACACTTTGTAACATAGGATATTTGCTTGAAATGGTCCTCCAATAGTATCACTCCGTGTGGCATGGCTCCATGTGGCATTCATCCATGGTTTGATGGATCACTTTGATAGCTCATCTCTTGGTGGCTTGAATGGCCAACTCCTTTGGCTTTAATGCTTGGATGCATTGGCTTCTTTAGATTTCCAAGTTAAACTAGGAAACCTCATGAATGGCTTCAAGTCTCTTGCAAGTGATGGAAATGCATGGTTTTTACATGAATCATTTTAATCACCCTTCCTTTCTTCCAATTTATTCCTAGGGCTCTACTCCCACACTCATGGATAGGAGCGCACAGCCCACTCACACTTGTGGATAGGGTGCACAGCCCCCCACACCCCTAGCGAGCTAACTACAAAGAACAATATAGGCCATGGGATCATCTTCTCACTTCTTACAAAAAAATAAAATAAATTCCCTAATTAAATCCTACAATATTATAATAATTTATATACTTACCCTATATTGGCTTCTAAACCTACAAAATAACAAACTCTTAATTTATTAGGTCAGAAATGCATGTGTTATGATTTTTTTTTAAAAACCCTACAAAAAACACTATTTTATAACACATGGGCTAGTAATTGCGTACTTTTTATACAAAATTGAACACTTATCAGAGTATTTAATTACAGTAGCACATAAAAGTATTTTATGTCCTTGGCTTCAATTGTTATTGGGTTTATAATGAGGCTATGTATTCATTGTCTTACCACGTTTAATCTCGAAATCAAATGGTGCTAATTCTATGTTCTGAGATCGATGATCATCCATGCACTATGATGCATTCCTATCTAAATGTGACTCCTAACTATAAATGATGTCCAAACAATCCTTAATGCTCTACTAGCTAGAAATTTTCTTATTATGTGTTAATATGTAGGGAGTAGCTTTTAGACCTAAATTTAGACAACTCCTCCTTTGATCTTGACTCAACTATTTCTTACTAGTTTGGTCCCACTCAGAATGGTTAATACAATTCTCATGTGAGGCATTTGAACCTCAACTAACATCAACAAAAGCTGTGGGAAAATCACTTGGATTTTGCATACCCACTATAAACACAATGCTCAGAAGCCACTAGTGTGACCATAGATCTACTCCTTCAAAATGGGTCTTGCAAGCTCGAAGACCCTATGTCTCTTCCTATTAATTTTAAATTAAAATTTAAGGGTTGGGATAATGAGCATACAAGGATTGATTTGACTACCTAGGGAGGCCACGGATCTGGTGATGAAATTTGGTCCTTTTCTTATAAGGGTTCTTTTGGGGCCCTCACTAACATTTTGATTGTCCACCATAAAGCAATAAAGAAAGTAGTAAATGTGCAATACAATGCAAGAAAATTAAACTAATGCCTACTGATATGCTATCTACCAAGGGGTCCACTCCTTAACAAATGGGGCACTATAACTAGATAGTCTATGCCTTGGTTATAGCCAAGCTCAGGCTATCTCTTTTTGCATAGGTGCAACTCTAATGCAACGGTCATTAAAATTTTGACAAATTTAATATGCAAGAGTTATACTATATGAATTACACACCCCAAATAGTACAATTTATACTAAAATAAATTACACTAGAAAAAGAAAGAGAGAATTAGCTGCATATCGTGTAGTCCTGGATGTGAGTTGACCCATAGAAGTGTGGGTCCATCCAATCTTGGAGGTGGAGGTGGCCCATACTTGACCTATATTATTAAAACCCATTTTTAAATAAAATTATACTTAGCCTCACTATAAGTCCTTTAAAAAAAATAAAATAAAAACCCAATCTAGAAAAATAGGGAAATTCTAATTACTCCAATGAAGCTTTCTCCCACAAGATTGCTGCCACTCTTTTTGCCAAATTTTCCTCACACAAAACAAAGAAGAATTGTCAATTATGAGGATTTAGCAAAATATACAAAAAATTGATGCAAAAATCCCCAACTAATGCCACCTAAACTATGACTAGAGATAAATCACTCTAACTAGAATCCAATCACAAGTTTGTTGTGATTATCTAGCAATGACGTAAAAAACGTGATGTCTTCTTATAAGCACTCACAAGTGAAAAAATCAAAGTAGTATGATGATGAGCAAGTGAGGTCAATCCCACTAGGAACCTAATACATTTGTATGCAATTGGAATCTATTTAGATTAATTAACCTAGCCAAAAGAGATTGGGTTGTGAATTACACTAGGAACTAAGAGACATGGACATGGAAACATGCATAAGATTAGAAACATAAATTAAAAGGAAAATTTCTAAAAATAAGATGGGAAAACTTCTAAGAATGGAATTAGAAACATTCAATAACTACAATGCATTCAAGAAAGGAAAATAATGCAAGGCTATACACATGAAGAAACTTAGAAACCTAAATCTAGAACGAACTTTCTAAAGTTAGAAAATAGAAACTTCATCTACATAGAAACTTCCAAAGCAAATGAAATGAGAAAATTTGTAAACATGAAACTTCCTAAATATACACTTTCTAAATGAAACTAATCTCAAAGAAACTTCCTGAAGTCAAGTACTTTCTAAATATAGATGCTTTCTAAAACTAGAAATTAGAAACTTCCTAAAAATAAAACATCTGAAACCCAATTTTGAAACTTGCTAATAAAATCTAATCTAAAGATGTAACTAAATGTAATCAATGAATGAAAGCTAATCTGAACATTCAACTAACATGATCATCAGTGTTAATAAAGCATGCATGATAGAAACTCAAAGAACTAAAGATAATACAAGAAAGGTGTGCAACATTCAATAGCATGAAAATACAATAACTTGACTTTAATTTCCTCATCCAATGTCATCCATGCGGACTATAGGATAATCATGCGTGTGACCAAAAGGGAGAGCCAAAGAAAGAAAAGCAAGATGGAAATGAATCCTCAAGAGAAGGAAACAAGATGAAGCACAATGGTAATTAGAAAAGAACAAGCCACAATATAAGGCTAATAAATAAAGAAGAGGGGGAGACTACTCACCTAGACTTGAATGCATGGAGAGTGATCCAAAGACTACCTTCTCTTGGCTAGCACTATAGGAAATTGATGGCCCTTGGATGCAAACGAACTAAAGCACAAAATAAAAGCAAGATAGCAAAGAAAGAAGCCTAAATATATTGGGCATGAACCAAAGGAAAAGAGGCTTGCACAAGGAGGATGCATGGAGCTCCAAGTAAAGATGCGTGTAAAACCTCCAAAGGTAAGTGCATAGAAAAGCCTCACTAAAGGATATTGCATGGAAGAACTCAAAATAAAGATGCATAGAAAAGAACTAAAAAATTTTGTACAAGAAAGTCCCCCCTTTCTTCCCTACTATTTCGACAAATAGACACACATGCACACATAGATAAGAGATATTTCATGCTAATCTCTAGCCTAAGGGCGTAAGGAAAGATAAGATGAGGATTGGGGAGAGATGGAGATAAGATAAGGGAGGCAATTAAGAAGTAGAAACTACACCAACTTTGCATGTGTTTCTCCTTTCCAAGTCATTCAAGATGGAGGGAAAGGGTGGGAGAGAGAAAAGGAAATTAGAAAGAATGAAATATCTTCTCTGATTGGTTCACCTAGCATGCTTATCTTCCTTCTAGATAAAGTCCACTTTCCTTCATATTTTTTCTCTCTAGCACACAACTTTTTGCAAGTAAGCAAATTGCATGTTCTTCTTCAAATCGTGTCGACCCATGTGCTTGTATTCAAATGGTTTAGATCCTTAAGTAGCTCCTCCTTATGGATTTTGACTTGGTGGCTTTCATACGAGCTTCATGGGTCACATGACTTGATTAGCCATTATTTCATGGCTTTTATATAACTCATGTGGCTCAAGTGGCTTGCATGGCTTGAAATCACATGCAAAGGTGGTGGAATGATGCTACCTTTTACATGTATTTTGCATGGGTCCATTTTTAGTCACCTTGAAATGGACTAAATGTTTCGAGACTCATCTACTTGCTTCGGAATGATCTTCACCCTTTAACTTTAAAAAGATGGAAAATAGGTCCCTGCTCTTTAGGTTGATTTGGATCGCTAGATCATTCTTTTAACACCTTCAAAAGATTAAATACACTATTTAGTACCTAGAAAAATATGATATATCACATACTTACTCTTGATTAGCTTCTGCACCTACAAAATATCAGATTTTTGTACTATCAGTTCAATAATGCATGTGTCATGAATTTTGAAAATTTCTATAACAATGCCCAGTGATCTATCACACTTGTTCTACTAATTGGGTGCTTTCTGTACAAAATTGACCACTTATCATGCACTGCTTTGTGCCCATGTGCTAGGCACAATCCCTATGTGTTGTGTGCATACCCAATGTTACGTGCACTAGTCTATGCTTGTGTACTGCTCAATGTGGCATTCAGGGACCTAGAACAGTGTGCCACCTAGTGTGGTGTGCACTGACCCATACAATTGTACTACCTCATCTAGTGTGCATGGGGCTGTGACTGTGTGCCAGGTGCAGAGCATTTTGCTTGTCTGTTGTGTGCTGGGTCTAGTGCATTGTGCCTAGTGCCATGCTTGCACATTGTGCACTGTGTCTTGCTTGTGCAATGTAAGTTAAGTGTGGTGCACTGTGCCCGAGTGCTATGCATAGTGCTTATACACTAAGTGTTGGGCATAGTGCTCAAGTAGTAAGTTATGTGCTATGCTATTCCATTATTAGATCTACACAAAACAACAATTCATACCATGCTTAGATCTATGTAAAGCTGTAAATCATCCATGCTTAGACCCATGGTTGAACAGAAATCAACATGCTTAGATCTATAATGTAAACTATAAGTCATCCATGTTATAATAAAACCATAATGGTAGCATGCCAAACCTGCAATAAGATAGTACATTGAAACACGCTTGATCTATAAAGCAAAACTAATGCATGCCAGATCTATAGATGAAACAAAATTAGAGAATGCTAAATCTTCAATAAAATGGAATGAGAACATGTTAGATCTATAGGTAATAATATTTTCAATGCTTTTTGAAGAAAAAACCATGAAATTGGTTAGGAAAATTCCTATGCCCCCTACCTAATTGACTAATGCATTCTTCTATAGTCTTCTTTCTCAAAAGGTAGTCTACTAGTGTCTTTCTGGTGAATCCTTCTCCCTCTCTCTCTCTCTCTCTCTCTCTCTCTCTCTCTCTCTCTCTCTCTCTCTCTCTCTCTCTCTCTCTCTCTCTCTCTCTCTCTCTCTCTCTCTCTCTCTCTCTCTCTCTCTCTCTCTCTCTCTCTCTCTCCTGAAGATTTTTTTCTTTTACTTCCTTTTTCCCACTAGTCCATGATGTCCATTACTATAAGGAGACGTCATAACCAATTTCCTTATTGCACCGGGTCAACTTTCCACTTTGCATGCCACAGATTCAATAGTTCCCTCCATTCCTATCGTATTACTACCCAAATCCTAATTTCATTCCATTCCCATCTATTATGTTGTATACACTTGCCTATCTTAGCTTAAATCATGCTTTTCTCAAATATTTAAATTAGGGGAAAAGTCCAATTCTAAAATTCATTATACTCGAACGTCCCTTGTGTTGGGTGCAATGCAAATGCCTAATGCTATGTGCCTGCTATAGGGCACAATGTCTAGTGCCAATCTTGGGAACCGTGCACTAGGTGTAGTGCATTGTGCAGTATACCATGCTCTTACACAATATGTTGGGTGAAATGCATTGTGCTTGAGTGTAATACCTTGACTTTTTATGTCAATAACTATATTATTTTGCACACTTTGACTAGTGAAATTGAGTTGCTTAGAAGGTAATTTTTAGCATACAAGAGAGTTCTTAGTGTGGAATGTTACATGGAGAGATAACGTGGAGAATAAGTTAAGTAAGTGATGTCATGGTGAGGCACGGTGGTTGCAATATATTTAGAAAAGGGAAGGCATTCTTTTCCTTGGAAGGTAAGTGGATTTCCTTCCCTTCTAATTATATGATGAGTGGTTAATGAAATATGGAGAAAAATCTAAAGTTTTTATGTGCTTT
Source organism: Warburgia ugandensis (assembly GCA_035236585.1). Taxonomy (NCBI): domain Eukaryota; kingdom Viridiplantae; phylum Streptophyta; class Magnoliopsida; order Canellales; family Canellaceae; genus Warburgia; species Warburgia ugandensis. Next base: position 27,012,189 of record CP141132.1, on the reverse strand, counting down.
GAATGGAATTAAATCTAGAGGTTTCCTATTTAGGAAACCACTTGAAATTGCCAACTATGTAAGGGAATACACCTCTGGAGTCCTCTTATAGGAAGGTGGTTCCCTCCTTGGGTCAAAAAATGCAGAAACCATAGTTAGTTGCCTGGAAAGGATGGAAAATGAAAAGTGGAAGATTGTTTTTCTATCTTAATTTGTCCACCTATGCACGTTCATCTTACCCATTGCAATTATTACTCAAAACCTTGTAATTATCCCTTGAAATCACACTTTGTAACATAGGATATTTGCTTGAAATGGTCCTCCAATAGTATCACTCCGTGTGGCATGGCTCCATGTGGCATTCATCCATGGTTTGATGGATCACTTTGATAGCTCATCTCTTGGTGGCTTGAATGGCCAACTCCTTTGGCTTTAATGCTTGGATGCATTGGCTTCTTTAGATTTCCAAGTTAAACTAGGAAACCTCATGAATGGCTTCAAGTCTCTTGCAAGTGATGGAAATGCTTGGTTTTTTACATGAATCATTTTAATCACCCTTCCTTTCTTCCAATTTATTCCTAGGGCTCTACTCCCACACTCATGGATAGGAGCGCACAGCCCACTCACACTTGTGGATAGGGTGCACAGCCCCCCACACCCCTAGCGAGCTAACTACAAAGAACAATATAGGCCATGGGATCATCTTCTCACTTCTTACAAAAAAATAAAATAAATTCCCTAATTAAATCCTACAATATTATAATAATTTATATACTTACCCTATATTGGCTTCTAAACCTACAAAATAACAAACTCTTAATTTATTAGGTCAGAAATGCATGTGTTATGATTTTTTTTTAAAAACCCTACAAAAAACACTATTTTATAACACATGGGCTAGTAATTGGGTACTTTTTATACAAAATTGAACACTTATCAGTATTTAATTACAGGTAGCACATAAAAGTATTTTATGTCCTTGGCTTCAATTGTTATTGGGTTTATAATGAGGCTATGTATTCATTGTCTTACCACGTTTAATCTCGAAATCAAATGGTGCTAATTCTATGTTCTGAGATCGATGATCATCCATGCACTATGATGCATTCCTATCTAAATGTGACTCCTAACTATAAATGATGTCCAAACAATCCTTAATGCTCTACTAGCTAGAAATTTTCTTATTATGTGTTAATATGTAGGGAGTAGCTTTTAGACCTAAATTTAGACAACTCCTCCTTTGATCTTGACTCAACTATTTCTTACTAGTTTGGTCCCACTCAGAATGGTTAATACAATTCTCATGTGAGGCATTTGAACCTCAACTAACATCAACAAAAGCTGTGGGAAAATCACTTGGATTTTGCATACCCACTATAAACACAATGCTCAGAAGCCACTAGTGTGACCATAGATCTACTCCTTCAAAATGGGTCTTGCAAGCTCGAAGACCCTATGTCTCTTCCTATTAATTTTAAATTAAAATTTAAGGGTTGGGATAATGAGCATACAAGGATTGATTTGACTACCTAGGGAGGCCACGGATCTGGTGATGAAATTTGGTCCTTTTCTTAAAAGGGTTCTTTTGGGGCCCTCACTAACATTTTGATTGTCCACCATAAAGCAATAAAGAAAGTAGTAAATGTGCAATACAATGCAAGAAAATTAAACTAATGCCTACTGATATGCTATCTACCAAGGGGTCCACTCCTTAACAAATGGGGCACTATAACTAGATAGTCTATGCCTTGGTTATAGCCAAGCTCAGGCTATCTCTTTTTGCATAGGTGCAACTCTAATGCAACGGTCATTAAAATTTTGACAAATTTAATATGCAAGAGTTATACTATATGAATTACACACCCCAAATAGTACAATTTATACTAAAATAAATTACACTAGAAAAATAAAGAGAGAATTAGCTGCATATCGTGTAGTCCTGGATGTGAGTTGACCCATAGAAGTGTGGGTCCATCCAATCTTGGAGGTGGAGGTGGCCCATACTTGACCTATATTATTAAAACCCATTTTTAAATAAAATTATACTTAGCCTCACTATAAGTCCTTTAAAAAAATAAAATAAAAACCCAATCTAGAAAAATAGGGAAATTCTAATTACTCCAATGAAGCTTTCTCCCACAAGATTGCTGCCACTCTTTTTGCCAAATTTTCCTCACACAAAACAAAGAAGAATTGTCAATTATGAGGATTTAGCAAAATATACAAAAAATTGATGCAAAAATCCCCAACTAATGCCACCTAAACTATGACTAGAGATAAATCACTCTAACTAGAATCCAATCACAAGTTTGTTGTGATTATCTAGCAATGACGTAAAAAACGTGATGTCTTCTTATAAGCACTCACAAGTGAAAAAATCAAAGTAGTATGATGATGAGCAAGTGAGGTCAATCCCACTAGGAACCTAATACATTTGTATGCAATTGGAATCTATTTAGATTAATTAACCTAGCCAAAAGAGATTGGGTTGTGAATTACACTAGGAACTAAGAGACATGGACATGGAAACATGCATAAGATTAGAAACATAAATTAAAAGGAAAATTTCTAAAAATAAGATGGGAAAACTTCTAAGAATGGAATTAGAAACATTCAATAACTACAATGCATTCAAGAAAGGAAAATAATGCAAGGCTATACACATGAAGAAACTTAGAAACCTAAATCTAGAACGAACTTTCTGAAGTTAGAAAATAGAAACTTCATCTACATAGAAACTTCCAAAGCAAATGAAATGAGAAAATTTGTAAACATGAAACTTCCTAAATATACACTTTCTAAATGAAACTAATCTCAAAGAAACTTCCTGAAGTCAAGTACTTTCTAAATATAGATGCTTTCTAAAACTAGAAATTAGAAACTTCCTAAAAATAAAACATCTGAAACCCAATTTTGAAACTTGCTAATAAAATCTAATCTAAAGATGTAACTAAATGTAATCAATGAATGAAAGCTAATCTGAACATTCAACTAACATGATCATCAGTGTTAATAAAGCATGCATGATAGAAACTCAAAGAACTAAAGATAATACAAGAAAGGTGTGCAACATTCAATAGCATGAAAATACAATAACTTGACTTTAATTTCCTCATCCAATGTCATCCATGCGGACTATAGGATAATCATGCGTGTGACCAAAAGGGAGAGCCAAAGAAAAGAAAAGCAAGATGGAAATGAATCCTCAAGAGAAGGAAACAAGATGAAGCACAATGGTAATTAGAAAAGAACAAGCCACAATATAAGGCTAATAAATAAAGAAGAGGGGAGACTACTCACCTAGACTTGAATGCATGGAGAGTGATCCAAAGACTACCTTCTCTTGGCTAGCACTATAGGAAATTGATGGCCCTTGGATGCAAACGAACTAAAGCACAAAATAAAAGCAAGATAGCAAAGAAAGAAGCCTAAATATATTGGGCATGAACCAAAGGAAAAGAGGCTTGCACAAGGAGGATGCATGGAGCTCCAAGTAAAGATGCGTGTAAAACCTCCAAAGGTAAGTGCATAGAAAAGCCTCACTAAAGGATATTGCATGGAAGAACTCAAAATAAAGATGCATAGAAAAGAACTAAAAAATTTTGTACAAGAAAGTCCCCCTTTCTTCCCTACTATTTCGACAAATAGACACACATGCACACATAGATAAGAGATATTTCATGCTAATCTCTAGCCTAAGGGCGTAAGGAAAGATAAGATGAGGATTGGGGAGAGATGGAGATAAGATAAGGGAGGCAATTAAGAAGTAGAAACTACACCAACTTTGCATGTGTTTCTCCTTTCCAAGTCATTCAAGATGGAGGGAAAGGGTGGGAGAGAGAAAAGGAAATTAGAAAGAATGAAATATCTTCTCTGATTGGTTCACCTAGCATGCTTATCTTCCTTCTAGATAAAGTCCACTTTCCTTCATATTTTTTCTCTCTAGCACACAACTTTTTGCAAGTAAGCAAATTGCATGTTCTTCTTCAAATCGTGTCGACCCATGTGCTTGTATTCAAATGGTTTAGATCCTTAAGTAGCTCCTCCTTATGGATTTTGACTTGGTGGCTTTCATACGAGCTTCATGGGTCACATGACTTGATTAGCCATTATTTCATGGCTTTTATATAACTCATGTGGCTCAAGTGGCTTGCATGGCTTGAAATCACATGCAAAGGTGGTGGAATGATGCTACCTTTTACATGTATTTTGCATGGGTCCATTTTTAGTCACCTTGAAATGGACTAAATGTTTCTGAGACTCATCTACTTGCTTCGGAATGATCTTCACCCTTTAACTTTAAAAAGATGGAAAATAGGTCCCTGCTCTTTAGGTTGATTTGGATCGCTAGATCATTCTTTTAACACCTTCAAAAGATTAAATACACTATTTAGTACCTAGAAAAATATGATATATCACATACTTACTCTTGATTAGCTTCTGCACCTACAAAATATCAGATTTTTGTACTATCAGTTCAATAATGCATGTGTCATGAATTTTGAAAATTTCTATAACAATGCCCAGTGATCTATCACACTTGTTCTACTAATTGGGTGCTTTCTGTACAAAATTGACCACTTATCATGCACTGCTTTGTGCCCATGTGCTAGGCACAATCCCTATGTGTTGTGTGCATACCCAATGTTACGTGCACTAGTCTATGCTTGTGTACTGCTCAATGTGGCATTCAGGGACCTAGAACAGTGTGCCACCTAGTGTGGTGTGCACTGACCCATACAATTGTACTACCTCATCTAGTGTGCATGGGGCTGTGACTGTGTGCCAGGTGCAGAGCATTTTGCTTGTCTGTTGTGTGCTGGGTCTAGTGCATTGTGCCTAGTGCCATGCTTGCACATTGTGCACTGTGTCTTGCTTGTGCAATGTAAGTTAAGTGTGGTGCACTGTGCCCGAGTGCTATGCATAGTGCTTATACACTAAGTGTTGGGCATAGTGCTCAAGTAGTAAGTTATGTGCTATGCTATTCCATTATTAGATCTACACAAAACAACAATTCATACCATGCTTAGATCTATGTAAAGCTGTAAATCATCCATGCTTAGACCCATGGTTGAACAGAAATCAACATGCTTAGATCTATAATGTAAACTATAAGTCATCCATGTTATAATAAAACCATAATGGTAGCATGCCAAACCTGCAATAAGATAGTACATTGAAACACGCTTGATCTATAAAGCAAAACTAATGCATGCCAGATCTATAGATGAAACAAAATTAGAGAATGCTAAATCTTCAATAAAATGGAATGAGAACATGTTAGATCTATAGGTAATAATATTTTCAATGCTTTTTGAAGAAAAAACCATGAAATTGGTTAGGAAAAATTCCTATGCCCCCTACCTAATTGACTAATGCATTCTTCTATAGTCTTCTTTCTCAAAAGGTAGTCTACTAGTGTCTTTCTGGTGAATCCTTCTCCCTCTCTCTCTCTCTCTCTCTCTCTCTCTCTCTCTCTCTCTCTCTCTCTCTCTCTCTCTCTCTCTCTCTCTCTCTCTCTCTCTCTCTCTCTCTCTCTCTCTCTGAAGATTTTTTCTTTTACTTCCTTTTTCCCACTAGTCCATGATGTCCATTACTATAAGGAGACGTCATAACCAATTTCCTTATTGCACCGGGTCAACTTTCCACTTTGCATGCCACAGATTCAATAGTTCCCTCCATTCCTATCGTATTACTACCCAAATCCTAATTTCATTCCATTCCCATCTATTATGTTGTATACACTTGCCTATCTTAGCTTAAATCATGCTTTTCTCAAATATTTAAATTAGGGGAAAAGTCCAATTCTAAAATTCATTATACTCGAACGTCCCTTGTGTTGGGTGCAATGCAAATGCCTAATGCTATGTGCCTGCTATAGGGCACAATGTCTAGTGCCAATCTTGGGAACCGTGCACTAGGTGTAGTGCATTGTGCAGTATACCATGCTCTTACACAATATGTTGGGTGAAATGCATTGTGCTTGAGTGTAATACCTTGACTTTTTATGTCAATAACTATATTATTTTGCACACTTTGACTAGTGAAATTGAGTTGCTTAGAAGGTAATTTTTAGCATACAAGAGATTTCTTAGTGTGGAATGTTACATGGAGAGATAACGTGGAGAATAAGTTAAGTAAGTGATGTCATGGTGAGGCACGGTGGTTGCAATATATTTAGAAAAGGGGAAGGCATTCTTTTCCTTGGAAGGTAAGTGGATTTCCTTCCCTTCTAATTATATGATGAGTGGTTAATGAAATATGGAGAAAAATCTAAAGTTTTTATGTGCTTTGAATGGAATTAAATCTAGAGGTTTCCTATTTAGGAAACCACTTGAAATTGCCAACTATGTAAGGGAATACACCTCTGGAGTCCTCTTATAGGAAGGTGGTTCCCTCCTTGGGTCAAAAATGCAGAAACCATAGTTAGTTGCACGGAAAGGATGGAAAATGAAAAGTGGAAGATTGTTTTTCTATCTTAATTTGTCCACCTATGCACGTTCATCTTACCCATTGCAATTATTACTCAAAACCTTGTAATTATCCCTTGAAATCACACTTTGTAACATAGGATATTTGCTTGAAATGGTCCTCCAATAGTATCACTCCGTGTGGCATGGCTCCATGTGGCATTCATCCATGGTTTGATGGATCACTTTGATAGCTCATCTCTTGGTGGCTTGAATGGCCAACTCCTTTGGCTTTAATGCTTGGATGCATTGGCTTCTTTAGATTTCCAAGTTAAACTAGGAAACCTCATGAATGGCTTCAAGTCTCTTGCAAGTGATGGAAATGCATGGTTTTTTACATGAATCATTTTAATCACCCTTCCTTTCTTCCAATTTATTCCTAGGGCTCTACTCCCACACTCATGGATAGGAGCGCACAGCCCACTCACACTTGTGGATAGGGTGCACAGCCCCCCACACCCCTAGCGAGCTAACTACAAAGAACAATATAGGCCATGGGATCATCTTCTCACTTCTTACAAAAAAATAAAATAAATTCCCTAATTAAATCCTACAATATTATAATAATTTATATACTTACCCTATATTGGCTTCTAAACCTACAAAATAACAAACTCTTAATTTATTAGGTCAGAAATGCATGTGTTATGATTTTTTTTTAAAAACCCTACAAAAAACACTATTTTATAACACATGGGCTAGTAATTGCGTACATTTTATACAAAATTGAACACTTATCAGAGTATTTAATTACAGTAGCACATAAAAGTATTTTATGTCCTTGGCTTCAATTGTTATTGGGTTTATAATGAGGCTATGTATTCATTGTCTTACCACGTTTAATCTCGAAATCAAATGGTGCTAATTCTATGTTCTGAGATCGATGATCATCCATGCACTATGATGCATTCCTATCTAAATGTGACTCCTAACTATAAATGATGTCCAAACAATCCTTAATGCTCTACTAGCTAGAAATTTTCTTATTATGTGTTAATATGTAGGGAGTAGCTTTTAGACCTAAATTTAGACAACTCCTCCTTTGATCTTGACTCAACTATTTCTTACTAGTTTGGTCCCACTCAGAATGGTTAATACAATTCTCATGTGAGGCATTTGAACCTCAACTAACATCAACAAAAGCTGTGGGAAAATCACTTGGATTTTGCATACCCACTATAAACACAATGCTCAGAAGCCACTAGTGTGACCATAGATCTACTCCTTCAAAATGGGTCTTGCAAGCTCGAAGACCCTATGTCTCTTCCTATTAATTTTAAATTAAAATTTAAGGGTTGGGATAATGAGCATACAAGGATTGATTTGACTACCTAGGGAGGCCACGGATCTGGTGATGAAATTTGGTCCTTTTCTTAAAAGGGTTCTTTTGGGGCCCTCACTAACATTTTGATTGTCCACCATAAAGCAATAAAGAAAGTAGTAAATGTGCAATACAATGCAAGAAAATTAAACTAATGCCTACTGATATGCTATCTACCAAGGGGTCCACTCCTTAACAAATGGGGCACTATAACTAGATAGTCTATGCCTTGGTTATAGCCAAGCTCAGGCTATCTCTTTTTGCATAGGTGCAACTCTAATGCAACGGTCATTAAAATTTTGACAAATTTAATATGCAAGAGTTATACTATATGAATTACACACCCCAAATAGTACAATTTATACTAAAATAAATTACACTAGAAAAATAAAGAGAGAATTAGCTGCATATCGTGTAGTCCTGGATGTGAGTTGACCCATAGAAGTGTGGGTCCATCCAATCTTGGAGGTGGAGGTGGCCCATACTTGACCTATATTATTAAAACCCATTTTTAAATAAAATTATACTTAGCCTCACTATAAGTCCTTTAAAAAAAATAAAATAAAAACCCAATCTAGAAAAATAGGGAAATTCTAATTACTCCAATGAAGCTTTCTCCCACAAGATTGCTGCCACTCTTTTTGCCAAATTTTCCTCACACAAAACAAAGAAGAATTGTCAATTATGAGGATTTAGCAAAATATACAAAAAATTGATGCAAAAATCCCCAACTAATGCCACCTAAACTATGACTAGAGATAAATCACTCTAACTAGAATCCAATCACAAGTTTGTTGTGATTATCTAGCAATGACGTAAAAAACGTGATGTCTTCTTATAAGCACTCACAAGTGAAAAAATCAAAGTAGTATGATGATGAGCAAGTGAGGTCAATCCCACTAGGAACCTAATACATTTGTATGCAATTGGAATCTATTTAGATTAATTAACCTAGCCAAAAGAGATTGGGTTGTGAATTACACTAGGAACTAAGAGACATGGACATGGAAACATGCATAAGATTAGAAACATAAATTAAAAGGAAAATTTCTAAAAATAAGATGGGAAAACTTCTAAGAATGGAATTAGAAACATTCAATAACTACAATGCATTCAAGAAAGGAAAATAATGCAAGGCTATACACATGAAGAAACTTAGAAACCTAAATCTAGAACGAACTTTCTGAAGTTAGAAAATAGAAACTTCATCTACATAGAAACTTCCAAAGCAAATGAAATGAGAAAATTTGTAAACATGAAACTTCCTAAATATACACTTTCTAAATGAAACTAATCTCAAAGAAACTTCCTGAAGTCAAGTACTTTCTAAATATAGATGCTTTCTAAAACTAGAAATTAGAAACTTCCTAAAAATAAAACATTTGAAACCCAATTTTGAAACTTGCTAATAAAATCTAATCTAAAGATGTAACTAAATGTAATCAATGAATGAAAGCTAATCTGAACATTCAACTAACATGATCATCAGTGTTAATAAAGCATGCATGATAGAAACTCAAAGAACTAAAGATAATACAAGAAAGGTGTGCAACATTCAATAGCATGAAAATACAATAACTTGACTTTAATTTCCTCATCCAATGTCATCCATGCGGACTATAGGATAATCATGCGTGTGACCAAAAGGGAGAGCCAAAGAAAGAAAAGCAAGATGGAAATGAATCCTCAAGAGAAGGAAACAAGATGAAGCACAATGGTAATTAGAAAAGAACAAGCCACAATATAAGGCTAATAAATAAAGAAGAGGGGAGACTACTCACCTAGACTTGAATGCATGGAGAGTGATCCAAAGACTACCTTCTCTTGGCTAGCACTATAGGAAATTGATGGCCCTTGGATGCAAACGAACTAAAGCACAAAATAAAAGCAAGATAGCAAAGAAAGAAGCCTAAATATATTGGGCATGAACCAAAGGAAAAGAGGCTTGCACAAGGAGGATGCATGGAGCTCCAAGTAAAGATGCGTGTAAAACCTCCAAAGGTAAGTGCATAGAAAAGCCTCACTAAAGGATATTGCATGGAAGAACTCAAAATAAAGATGCATAGAAAAGAACTAAAAAATTTTGTACAAGAAAGTCCCCCTTTCTTCCCTACTATTTCGACAAATAGACACACATGCACACATAGATAAGAGATATTTCATGCTAATCTCTAGCCTAAGGGCGTAAGGAAAGATAAGATGAGGATTGGGGAGAGATGGAGATAAGATAAGGGAGGCAATTAAGAAGTAGAAACTACACCAACTTTGCATGTGTTTCTCCTTTCCAAGTCATTCAAGATGGAGGGAAAGGGTGGGAGAGAGAAAAGGAAATTAGAAAGAATGAAATATCTTCTCTGATTGGTTCACCTAGCATGCTTATCTTCCTTCTAGATAAAGTCCACTTTCCTTCATATTTTTTCTCTCTAGCACACAACTTTTTGCAAGTAAGCAAATTGCATGTTCTTCTTCAAATCGTGTGGACCCATGTGCTTGTATTCAAATGGTATAGATCCTTAAGTAGCTCCTCATGGATTTTGACTGGGTGGCTTTCATACGAGCTTCATGGGTCACATGACTTGATTAGCCATTATTTCATGGCTTTTATATAACTCGTGTGGCTCAAGTGGCTTGCATGGTTTGGAATCACAAGCAAAGGTGGTGGAATGATACTACCTTTTACATGTATTTTGCATGGGTCCATTTTTAGTCACCTTGAAATGGACTAAATGTTTCTGAGACTCATCTACTTGCTTCGGAATGATCTTCACCCTTTAACTTTAAAAAGATGGAAAATAGGTCCTTGCTCTTTAGGTTGATTTGGATCGCTAGATCATTCTTTTAACACCTTCAAAAGATTAAATACACTATTTAGTACCTAGAAAAATATGATATATCACATACTTACTCTTGATTAGCTTCTGCACCTACAAAATATCAGATTTTTGGACTATCAGTTCAATAATGCATGTGTCATGAATTTTGAAAATTTCTATAACAATGCCCAGTGATCTATCACACTTGTTCTACTAATTGGGTGCTTTCTGTACAAAATTGACCACTTATCATGCACTGCTTTGTGCCCATGTGCTAGGCACAATCCCTATGTGTTGTGTGCATACCCAATGTTACGTGCACTAGTCTATGCTTGTGTACTGCTCAATGTGGCATTCAGGGACCTAGAACAGTGCGCCACCTAGTGTGGTGTGCACTGACCCATACAATTGTACTACCTCATCTAGTGTGCATGGGGCTGTGACTGTGTGCCAGGTGCAGAGCATTTTGCTTGTCTGTTGTGTGCTGGGTCTAGTGCATTGTGCCTAGTTCCATGCTTGCACATTGTGCACTGTGTCTTGCTTGTGCAATGTAAGTTAAGTGTGGTGCACTGTGCCCGAGTGCTATGCATAGTGCTTATACACTAAGTGTTGGGCATAGTGCTCAAGTAGTAAGTTATGTGCTATGCTATTCCATTATTAGATCTACACAAAACAACAATTCATACCATGCTTAGATCTATGTAAAGCTGTAAATCATCCATGCTTAGACCCATCGTTGAACAGAAATCAACATGCTTAGATCTATAATGTAAACTATAAGTCATCCATGTTATAATAAAACCATAATGGTAGCATGCCAAACCTGCAATAAGATAGTACATTGAAACATGCTTGATCTATAAAGCAAAACTAATGCATGCCAGATCTATAGATGAAACAAAATTAGAGAATGCTAAATCTTCAATAAAATGGAATGAGAACATGTTAGATCTATAGGTAATAATATTTTCAATGCTTTTTGAAGAAAAAACCATGAAATTGGTTAGGAAAATTCCTATGCCCCCTACCTAATTGACTAATGCATTCTTCTATAGTCTTCTTTCTCGAAAGGTAGTCTACTGGTGTCTTTCTGGTGAATCCTTCTCCCTTTCTACCTCTCTCTCTCTCTCTCTCTCTCTCTCTCTCTCTCTCTCTCTCTCTCTCTCGCTCTCTCTCTCTCTCTCTCTCTCTCCCCCCCTCCTGAACATTTTTTTCTTTTACTTCCTTTTTCCCACTAGTCCATGATGTCCATTACTATAAGGAGACGTCATAACCAATTTCCTTATTGCACCGGGTCAACTTTCCACTTTGCATGCCACAGATTCAATAGTTCCCTCCATTCCTATCGTATTACTACCCAAATCCTAATTTCATTCCATTCCCATCTATTATGTTGTATACACTTGCCTATCTTAGCTTAAATCATGCTTTTCTCAAATATTTAAATTAGGGGAAAAGTCCAATTCTAAAATTCATTATACTCGAACGTCCCTTGTGTTGGGTGCAATGCAAATGCCTAATGCTATGTGCCTGCTATAGGGCACAATGTCTAGTGCCAATCTTGGGAACCGTGCACTAGGTGTAGTGCATTGTGCAGTATACCATGCTCTTACACAATATGTTGGGTGAAATGCATTGTGCTTGAGTGTAATACCTTGACTTTTTATGTCAATAACTATATTATTTTGCACACTTTGACTAGTGAAATTGAGTTGCTTAGAAGGTAATTTTTAGCATACAGGAGAGTTCTCAGTGTGGAATGTTACAAGGAGAGATAACGTGGAGAATAAGTTAAGTAAGTGATGTCATGGTGAGGCACGGTGGTTGCAATATATTTAGAAAAGGGGAAGGCATTCTTTTCCTTGGAAGGTAAGTGGATTTCCTTCCCTTCTAATTATATGATGAGTGGTTAATGAAATATGGAGAAAAATCTAAAGTTTTTATGTGCTTTGAATGGAATTAAATCTAGAGGTTTCCTATTTAGGAAACCACTTGAAATTGCCAACTATGTAAGGGAATACACCTCTGGAGTCCTCTTATAGGAAGGTGGTTCCCTCCTTGGGTCAAAAAATGCAGAAACCATAGTTAGTTGCCTGGAAAGGATGGAAAATGAAAAGTGGAAGATTGTTTTTCTATCTTAATTTGTCCACCTATGCACGTTCATCTTACCCTTTGCAATTATTACTCAAAACCTTGTAATTATCCCTTGAAATCACACTTTGTAACATAGGATATTTGCTTGAAATGGTCCTCCAATAGTATCACTCCGTGTGGCATGGCTCCATGTGGCATTCATCCATGGTTTGATGGATCACTTTGATAGCTCATCTCTTGGTGGCTTGAATGGCCAACTCCTTTGGCTTTAATGCTTGGATGCATTGGCTTCTTTAGATTTCCAAGTTAAACTAGGAAACCTCATGAATGGCTTCAAGTCTCTTGCAAGTGATGGAAATGCATGGTTTTTTACATGAATCATTTTAATCACCCTTCCTTTCTTCCAATTTATTCCTAGGGCTCTACTCCCACACTCATGGATAGGAGCGCACAGACCACTCACACTTGTGGATAGGGTGCACAGCCCCCCACACCCCTAGCGAGCTAACTACAAAGAACAATATAGGCCATGGGATCATCTTCTCACTTCTTACAAAAAAATAAAATAAATTCCCTAATTAAATCCTACAATATTATAATAATTTATATACTTACCCTATATTGGCTTCTAAACCTACAAAATAACAAACTCTTAATTTATTAGGTCAGAAATGCATGTGTTATGATTTTTTTTTAAAAACCCTACAAAAAACACTATTTTATAACACATGGGCTAGTAATTGGGTACTTTTTATACAAAATTGAACACTTAATAGAGTATTTAATTACAGTAGCACATAAAAGTATTTTAGGTCCTTGGCTTCAATTGTTATTGGGTTTATAATGAGGCTATGTATTCATTGTCTTACCACGTTTAATCTCAAAATCAAATGGTGCTAATTCTATGTTCTGAGATCGATGATCATCCATGCACTATGATGCATTCCTATCTAAATGTGACTCCTAACTATAAATGATGTCCAAACAATCCTTAATGCTCTACTAGCTAGAAATTTTCTTATTATGTGTTAATATGTAGGGAGTAGCTTTTAGACCTAAATTTAGACAACTCCTCCTTTGATCTTGACTCAACTATTTCTTACTAGTTTGGTCCCACTCAGAATGGTTAATACAATTCTCATGTGAGGCATTTGAACCTCAACTAACATCAGCAAAAGCTGTGGGAAAATCACTTGGATTTTGCATACCCACTATAAACACAATGCTCAGAAGCCACTAGTGTGACCATAGATCTACTCCTTCAAAATGGGTCTTGCAAGCTTGAAGACCCTATGTCTCTTCCTATTAATTTTAAATTAAAATTTAAGGGTTGGGATAATGAGCATACAAGGATTGATTTGACTACCTAGGGAGGCCACGGATCTGGTGATGAAATTTGGTCCTTTTCTTATAAGGGTTCTTTTGGGGCCCTTACTAACATTTTGATTGTCCACCATAAAGCAATAAAGAAAGTAGTAAATGTGCAATACAATGCAAGAAAATTAAACTAATGCCTACCGATATGCTATCTACCAAGGGGTCCACTCCTTAACAAATGGGGCACTATAACTAGATAGTCTATGCCTTGGTTATAGCCAAGCTCAGGCTATCTCTTTTTGCATAGGTGCAACTCTAATGCAACGGTCACTAAAATTTTGACAAATTTAATATGCAAGAGTTATACTATATGAATTACACACCCCAAATAGTACAATTTATACTAAAATAAATTACACTAGAAAAATAAAGAGAGAATTAGCTGCATATCGTGTAGTCCTGGATGTGAGTTGACCCATAGAAGTGTGGGTCCATCCAATCTTGGAGGTGGAGGTGGCCCATACTTGACCTATATTATTAAAACCCATTTTTAAATAAAATTATACTTAGCCTCACTATAAGTCCTTTAAAAAAAATAAAATAAAAACCCAATCTAGAAAAATAGGGAAATTCTAATTACTCCAATGAAGCTTTCTCCCACAAGATTGCTGCCACTCCTTTGCCAAATTTTCCTCACACAAAACAAAGAAGATTTGTCAATTATGAGGATTTAGCAAAATATACAAAAAATTGATGCAAAAATCCCCAACTAATGCCACCTGAACTATGACTAGAGATAAATCACTCTAACTAGAATCCAATCACAAGTTTGTTGTGATTATCTAGCAATGACGTAAAAAACGTGATGTCTTCTTATAAGCACTCACAAGTGAAAAAATCAAAGTAGTATGATGATGAGCAAGTGAGGTCAATCCCACTAGGAACCTAATACATTTGTATGCAATTGGAATCTATTTAGATTAATTAACCTAGCCAAAAGAGATTGGGTTGTGAATTACACTAGGAACTAAGAGACATGGACATGGAAACATGCATAAGATTAGAAACATAAATTAAAAGGAAAATTTCTAAAAATAAGATGGGAAAACTTCTAAGAATGGAATTAGAAACATTCAATAACTACAATGCATTCAAGAAAGGAAAATAATGCAAGGCTATAGACATGAAGAAACTTAGAAACCTAAATCTAGAACGAACTTTCTAAAGTTAGAAAATAGAAACTTCCAAAACAAATGAAATGAGAAAATTTGTAAACATGAAACTTCCTAAATATACAATTTCTAAATGCAACTAATCTCAATGAAACTTCCAAAAATCCCAAGTGTCATTTCTTGAACAAACAGAAGGACTTTATAGTAGAATTCATGTCTCATTCCTACACCAAAAATCTAATAGAGTTTTCTTTATTTTTTGAACATATATATATATATATTTAACACATGCAATGCAGAACACCTGACTTATGGGTCATTTTCATGTTTTAAAAATAAATAACAAGACTTTATCATAATCAAAGAACCTCTAGTCACAACCACATCACAACACTATTCCATAAAATAGAAATGAGTCCACAACATCAAAGTTATTATACATTCACACTCTCTAGTAAATCATAAAACAAATGTCAAGTGGTAAGGTTCACCCTTTATATACTGAAAATACCAATCTCATAAAATTTCGCACTCCATAGTTTGCTTTCATGTTTGCAACTTGACCTTTACATCCTTCAATTCTAGTTCTTTGATTTTACGACATTGTAAAACAATTACAATGTCTCAGCAACCTTACACTTGTGTAGGTTGTATAAGTCACTATTTTGATGTGCAATTCATGATTTACATAACCAATGTACTATAATAATATATCATGTCTAAGCAAAAATCATGATGCTTCAAAATAAGGCCTCATGTCAGAATTATAAGTTCTTAAATCATTCATCCATTAAATCAATTTACATGTGCAAATCAGTATAGATGACAAATAATAAGACTTCCATTAATTCTAAAGATATCATTGCCATATCTTTTCATGAGGATTTAAGCATTCTATACCCTTATTTTTTCACGATCATATAGTTGTACCAAGAACATTTTTCCATGCATAAACGCATATCATTCCAAATTTATTCATAATATAGAGTCCTTGAAGATCGGTCATCATATATGATCACTCAAGATATCACTATTAATGTCTAAATTGTTTGTCATTCAATAGTTGAATCAATTTATAAATATCGAGGTATTTAACATTCTCTTTATCATGTGCAAAGCTAGTCATCTAACATACTTTCCTTTATGAACACACACTACACCTAAATCCATGTGTGGTTCATTACATGACCATTCAGAATCACTCATAATGCTCGATTAATCCTACACATTACTAAGTTAACCATGGTAAAACTATTAGTTTGGAAAAATCAACATGTATCATCATTCTAATGGGAAAACCATCACCTAGATGTGAGTGTTAAACCATGGTATCAATAAAGTCAAAATGGGATATTGTATTCTCAAAGTTCAATCATTAGTAATCATCAAGCTAGCAAAACCAAAAGTTATTTGCATTTTCAAAAGTGAATCATCAATAAGGACATGCATAAATTCTCTACATCCATTTAAGCTTAAAACCATAACAATGAAAATTGGGTGGCACACAATGCTACCATGAAGGGATTGGTCTAGACTCTCAATAATGGCTGGCATGCCCAACATGCCCCAATCAAATCTAGACTCTTATGCTCATAGTGCCCTATCATCACGCCCTAGTGACTACAATAGCCTATACATAGGATTGTTGATACTACACGACCTTGCCTCACTGGACCACATGAGCACTACCCGGCTACCACTCAAAACACTTCCCCATGAGAAGCTACTCCTACAGCTCACTGTCTCCATCGCAAGGCTGGTATCAATATCATCTTAGAGGTTAATGGCCAATTGCATCTCCTATCATAAGGTCTATAGGACATAATAATGCGTAGCACGCATGACTTAGTCATATGGATGTCCTAGACGTGCTTGCCTGCCTACAAGTGTGGATGACTCTAGGTCTTATGGTATCCATAGCACCTACCAAAAATAGCAATCAAAGTTGCATCTCTGAAACTTAGCTCTACTCAAAGAGTGCCTACCTAAAACATTGATGAAATCCATATCTACAAGGACTTATAGTTGTTCATAGAGCACCTTCCTAAATAATCGATGAAGCCATAACCATCAAGGCTTATAACTACTTGTAGAGTACTTGCTTAAAGCTTCAATAGATCTGCATCCATCAGGGCTTACAGCTACTCGTAGTGTGCTTGCATAAAATGGCAATGAAAATCTAGATCCTCAGGACTTACAATGACGCATAGAGTGCTTGCTTAAAACATTAGTCAAATAATATCTCTAGCACATATAGCAACCCAAAGAGTGTCTGCCCAAACATTGATCAAATAATATCTCTAAGGCTTATACCCACTCATACAATGCCTTCCTAAAACATAAATCAAATAACATCTCTATAATTACTATATGAGAATGAAATCACTTTTCAAAGTCTTATGAGAAACCATTTAAATATATTCATTTCCAAGGTATGAGAACCTTTCAAACCCATATCCTCAACAATATATAAAAATATGTTTTCATTAGCTTTTACAACATCCATTCATCATCTATTAGATAATGCAGGTCAAGTGCCCAAAAGCATGCATCCAATATCACATCAAAATAATTAATGCCCAACCAACCATGCTTAGCTCATAATTCATTACAAATAGCTAGCTTATAAAAGGAAATACTACTTTCTCATTCTTTCAATCATACATCAATGCATCCAAGGTAATGATTATGAAGTATGAATCTTTAAAAAAAATTAAAAACACATGTAGCTAAGTGGACCATACTCTAACTAGAGATAAATCCCTTATCAATAATGACAAACATGTTATGACTCTAGTCCATAATATACAAATATATATTATATTTTTCCATTCCATTAAGGGATAATTTCTAAGCATGAATATGATCATTCCAAGTCATACATCTCAATAGCTAAACTATTTCAACAAATAGTAGTAAAATCAGTTTAAAATAAGCCTAGTTAATGGCTATTGATAATGCAATGATTATTCTATCTCTAGTTATGAAAATATTAAGATTCTTTGCTTAAGCTTTATGTCTAGAGTATAATAATGAGTCTTAGCATATTAAGTTCTCTTTTACCTTGATTAGTCATCAACCCACTCTGAAAACATTAGTTTCTAGCTATGACATCTTTTAGTGAGTTTCTAAGGTCTTCCTGCATTTCAAAAACCTTGTGAGCTACACTACAATTTTTACTTTAGCAATGTTGTACCCTAAGCATTTCACACCATTTGGACATTCTAAATGTTACATAATCATGTTTGCATGTTTTTATATATCATTTGTAAAAACTAGGGCACATTAGCATTTTCACGTTCAAGTTTTAGTGATTCAATTTCATATTTGATGAAGTGAAATGTACCATGAGATAAAAACTAAGTTTTAACATTCTTCAATAATATTTGAAACTAAAGACAATACATGAAAATCATCATCTACATTAATTCATTTTTATCAAGACATTACAATTATTAAGCTTTCCAATATAGTAATCTTAATCCACCTATCTTGTTTGATGCTTATACTAAGTTCACTTCTATACCTCATTTGGCTTGATTCGTTGATTGACCAATCTGAAGATCTAGGTGTTCACTAATCAATGGATACCTCAACTCGAGTATCTCTACCGCTGATTGGTGTACCAAGAATCAAAGATATCTTGATCTATCACTCCAACTATGCATCCACTATAGATCACAGAGAGATGTAGTGCTTGATTTTATAACTCTTGCTCTATATAGTAGATCAATGATCTAATCCTAGGAAAGGGCTAAATATGTTGTTTGCTAAGGGTTTGGTGATAGATTTATGGTCAGTTCAAGATGAATAGTCAAATCAATTGTAAATTTAGGTACATGTTCACTGATATATTGTTAAATTAAGGTGAGGGGAAAGATCTGATTACATATCATATGATCTAGTATGAAATCTACATCAAGATCTAATTAGGAACCCATATTGATCATAGATCTAGGTACTATGTGATTGATCAACTATTATATCATCTGAAAGTGGTGGATCGATCACTTTTCTTATGTTTAGTGATCAACAATTAGATCATGATGAATGTATCAGATTGGTAGTTGATCACTGTATCAGTGACTGATTAACAATTGGATCATGTGAGGGTTTGTCGATTCAGTTACAAATTTGTCATTTGGGGATAGATCGATAGTTTGATTACAATGGGTAGTTGGATCAGCTATATATTTGCCACATTGTAGACAAATCAATGGCTAGATGATGATGGATGGCTGAACTATCCGATCATGATCAACAGTTAGATATGTGTGAGTTTGCATGGATTGGACACTAGGATGGGTCCTCAGCACAAGGTGGGCTGCAAGGGACAACAGTTTGGGTATGCTGGTGTTAGCTACAAGCCAATTGTTTGCAGGAAGCAAGAATGGGGGGAGAGAGATAAAGAGAAGAGGGAAGGTGGTTGCATGTGCATTCGAAGGCTAGCTAGACCATGCGATCTTGTATGACTATCCACATTGGAAAAGAGAGAAGGAGATAGAGGAGGAAGAAAGGAGAAAGGGTTTCAGGTGCGGTTGGTTTAGTGGTTGCTATGACGACTTGGGTTTTTGTAACATATTTTGTAAAACATTTTTCAAAGGCAGGGCCCTTAATGGCTAAAAATTTTCACAAACAATGCAGCGAAAATTCTTTTCTTTTAAATTCATTTGTAACAAAACCCAAGTCTCACCTCAAGATACATAATACACAGACATTTTGTATAAAATAAAATTTTATTGAATACCAGGAATCATCTCATAGTTCACTCTTACATAACCCCTGTATTAAAATTACAAACCATTGTCCAAATTACATAATCTAAATTTCAAACCTCACCATACATTAAGAAAAATTCACAGTACATAACAATGCTCTCAAATGAAAATATATGTCTTCAATGGATATATTTTGATTGATTATTCTTCCAAGTCTTCTTAAGTCTGCTACGGTATTGAGCTTCTAACCCTCCTTCTTTGTATTTGAGGTATTGTAAACATTGAAACATTTACAATACCTCAACAAGCTATGCTTGGTAAGGGATACAAAAATATACTACTTCACTAATATAAGAATGCATACCTCAGTCATTATTCCATCATGGTTACCCACTCATGAGTTATCTCAACATAAAGTATATATGTTATTTATGTAGCATGGGATAAATTAATTAAAATAGTAAGATTGCTCAAAACTTGTTCCTTCCCCTGCCTATGCTTCCACTTAGGAATTCAATATTCAGCCAATCCTTACACAGGGATTTTCTTTCTAGGAACTCATGTAATGGCATCTCATCATGCCATGGCATTATACTATACCTATCATATGTGCATCATAATGCAAAATACATAAGGACTACTATGCTACAGTCTCAATCCGTATAGTGCCCGGATAAGTGTATAATCCTCCACTGATACTAACCGTGAAAATAACAAATCCATATCCTCATGGAATAGACCATGGCTGTCACAGTGGCGGCCTTCCCATTATTGTCCTACTCGACATTTAGCCTCTCTTTGGGCATGGTATCCATCATATAAATTTTAGGAAGGGGGTGGCCAAGCCCTCATAGCTTCCCTAGCATAGTATCCCCATTCCTAAGGCTGTGTAAAATAAAATCACAAGCCACCATGCTTGTATGTAAAATACATTGTACGTATCAGACAATGTGTCTATTTAACTAAGGCTGGAATATTTTTTATGCCTTATTCCTAGGGTTTCCTTAGCCTTCACATCACATTACCTTCACCTCATTTGATTTGATCCTTAGATTGGATCAATTGAATTAGATTATGAGGTTTGATCACTTAATTAGATCATATGGTTGGTGCACTTAATTGGATCATATGGATTGGATCACTTAGTTGGATCATAGGGTTGGTTTACTTATTTGGATCATGTGATTGGATCATGACTATGCTAAGGTACTAGGCATACTTATATCATGAAAGTCTATAATTATAGACAAAGATCATGTATGTATAGACATGAATCCTTAATACATTCTTATACATCCACCTACCTCAAAGTAGTATCAAGGTCTTGATTCATACATCTCAAGTGATAGTCACTCCCAATTATCCATCATGATCTTCATTCATACATCTGTCAAACCATATGTATCAAGTTATTTCTCTATACAAGTATGTATTCCTGTAATGCCTGAGCAATTTATGCTATTTTAACAAAAATTGGACATCTTATAGGACATGAACTGTGTTAAATGTTTCACTTTATTTAAAAGATTAAAAGAATGAATTTGTGAGGAAACTTAGTACCATTAGATTCCACTCAAAAAATGGAATCCAACGCCTCAAAGAACGCCAAAAACGGAGTTCGTATGAAGAAGTTACGGACGTTTAAAGATCAGGGGCATATCTATAATTTAAACAGAAAAACGAAAAAGAATGAAAAATGCAAGGGGCCGTTTTGATAATGGCACCCCCTGGCGTCTTCAACCTCTAGACCTCTTCAGAAACCCCGTTTCTAGAGGTTTTTGCCACCGCCATTGGTAGCATCGCCATAGCAGGGCTATAAAAAGCCCCATCTCCCCTCTCCAAAAACACAGTTTCCAGCAATTTTGGGACTGGGGTTTCCGGCAAAAACCGGAAACCCGTCTCAAACCCATCTTCCTGCATTGTCCGGCATCGGCCAGGACCAAGTCAGGCCGGCCATTGCCATTTCCCCATGCCCCTTTCTCCTTTCTGGTCTGGCATTGGGGTTTTTCCCCCTTCTTCGAGTTTTCCAACAACAAAGGGTTTAGGCAGGCGACCTACCAGGCAAGAGGAGTGCCATCTCTAGCTGCCAGGTAAGGTCTCACCTCCCTCTTGCATTTTCTACTTGGTTTTCTCTTTGTTCTGGCCTAGATCCATGCCAGATCTAGTGAGTTCCGGCTGGAAATCCATGATTTCCGGGGAATGAAACTAGACGGGTGAAAAACCCGTCCACAGTAGCACGTCCCAGGGATGCACGAGTCTCCCTGGGGTGTGGGCATCCAGGGTGGACCAGCGTCCCTGGGGTGCGGGCATCCCAGGGTGCATGAGCGTCCCTGGGATGTGGGCGTCCCATGGTGCACAAGCATCCCAGGGGTGTGTGGGCGTGACGCGCAACCATGCCGAGCTCCCTGGGGCGACTGCCACATGAGTGTCACGCACAGACAGATGCCCGACTCGACCGAGACGCATGAGTGTCCCAGGAACTAGGACGTGCGTGCAACCCCGCCTAAGAGTCATCCGCGCAACGCCGTCCAGGACGCGCATCTTAGCACGCCATTCAGATGTGTGCACCGCACCATTCGGACAGACACATGTGAACTAATGTGGTTTAGGTACAACCAGGGCACGCACACATCCTAGAACTTGTGGCACAGGGCCCTAATTGACACATCTAGGTCATCCATTAAGGTGCACACACGTCTTGGAAACCATAATGGGCAAACCCAATGAGATTAAAAACTTAGGATCAGAGGACAAGTTACAGAAATTAACTATTTTATAGTAGATCTATATCATAGAATCTAGCCTGACAATGAATTAGGCAAGGACCATGGACCCTAAAAGGCAGATCTAACGATCTAATGTCTAAATAGATTAAAACTATTAAGGACTCCTTGTATCCATTCATACCTAGGAGTTTATAAATGAGACTCAGGGATGGGTTGAGTGACAAAGGACGCGACTCCATGAGACTTTGAGGTAGGTGCTCTATCGCTACTAGACTTTTTAAAAGAGCCATGATTGTTTTGAGAATGCATGTTTTAAGTATAAGTATATGACTTGTTTAGCATGACTTAATTCAGCGTACATATGATAAATGCTTTATGCATAGATATGTTTTGCAAATAATTGCATATAGATTATGCATAGATATGTTTTGTAAATAATTGCATATACATTATGCATAGATATGTTTTGCAAACAATTGCATATATTGTATGATTTGTGAGGATTGAGTTTTTGAGAGATTGCATGTCCTTGAGGGTTACCAAAAGACGCTGGAGTGCCCAAAAGACGCTCGGTAGGCAATTGTGAGGGCCAGGCAGTTGTGAGGGACCCAAAGAGGACAGGTTTTGAAAAAGAGGTTTTCGCTTGTTTGATCTGATATGATTTGGGCTGATAAGCTCGTGCGTGCTATGCCGAGAGGTTTGGGTGGCCTCCAGCCTCTACCATTATTAGGTAGATGGGTACCACGCCCAAAAGGGGTAACGTCCCTACGTCGACTGCATGTCGTACAGGGGGCTACCACTGGTTTCACGGCACTGGGTCGATGTGTCATATGCCTCGTGGAGGCTATGACCGAGTATCCTCAAGAATCTAGGGACCACATGGCGGTGAGGTCGTGGGCATAGTTGGACCCTATGGTTTCATGGATTTACTTACATTGCATATGGCATGACACGAGGTTGGTCGACCACACCAGATATCCATGAGTTGGATTCAGTTAAGCATCTTATGCATATCATTATGTTTATGATATATATGATACTTTTGACTTGGTTTGTGCGATTCTTTAAGTCGTTAGTATTCCAATTTGACAATGGTTTTTGATATCGATATTGAACATGATTGTTCGAACATGCACATGTTTTAAAGAGCATATGATTTTAAACGTAGCATGCATTGTAAAACTAATAGTGATAGACTCCTATTGAGTATAGTATATACTCACCCTATCCTTAACATTTTTCAGGATAGTTCCACTCACAGATAGAAGACGCCTTAGGAGATATTAGTGCTATGAGCAAAAAAAATCAAAAGGAGACAATTATACATGTAAGTAAACTCTCAACCCTTTGGACATGTATTTGTAGTTATTTACAGTTGGGCTCTGTGTTGTGACTGTATAGACCTGGGGAAAAACATTTATGATTTCTAAAGTTTTTCAAAAAAAAAAACCACTTTGATTGTTGAGAAAGCAAATGACACTCGGGGTTTTCAAAATGAGTCTAAAATAAAATATTTTCCGCTGCATTGCTTGTTTTTGTAAAATGGTTTTCAAATAGGGATGCATCCCGCCTTAGGAATTTAGATATTGCATTTAAAAATGCATGAGAAAACCGGGTCGTCACAATTCCTATAAGGGATGTCCTAATTTTTCTTGAATCATATATGATCAAGGTTTTAAATCTTCTAAGTTCACAATCTACACTATAAGTAAAATCATAGAAAAATACTACAATCTACATTATATTTCTTTTCTTTTTATTTGTGATCTTTCAAGATCTCTCTTGGATCTTGTTTGATCTTCCTTATCTTATTTACAATTTTTATTACAGTTAGATGTTTTACTAACCTTTTATGCTCTTACTATTATTATTACTCAACCAATTATTGTTTTACTAGTCAAGGATAGCTTATTCCATTCTAAGTTTAGACAGCTCCTCTTATGTCAAATTGGCTAAGGTTTACTAGCTGAATGGTTGAACACAAAGTGGTTACTTCAATCCTTATGTAAGGAGGTGTTTAGACCTCACAAACGTCAATGGAAGGCGGGGGAAGAGCGAGGCTCTATTACATAAACCCCATAACCACCATGTTCATCATCCACTAGGGTGACCTTAACTCATCCTTTCATAAGGTTCCAATGAGCTTTTTAACCCTAAGTACTCTTTCTAATTAATTTTAATTAAATCCATAAACATTTAAATGTCATTCATGGAGTTGCATTATTCTCCTAATTTAGGCCAATGACATGATATTCCTTATATTGTCCTACTAATTATAGCCCTTACTATCATTAAGTCCATATCATTTATTTCATGTAAATGTCCTTTCAACTCTAATTTCATTTAATTACATTTTCATGGTG
The DNA here is from genome assembly GCA_035236585.1 of Warburgia ugandensis. NCBI lineage: Eukaryota > Viridiplantae > Streptophyta > Magnoliopsida > Canellales > Canellaceae > Warburgia > Warburgia ugandensis. The sequence goes on along the minus strand of CP141132.1, from coordinate 26,987,216 downwards.
ATTTTCATAACATAAACATTAAAGCATAAATAAATAAATGAATAATTAAATCTATAATTAAATCTACTATGCAATAAAGGACAATTATAATAACATTTAATAATTCAAATGGAAATCTAACATGCCTTAACTATTCATCATGATCCAATGGTCATTATTCATCTTTCAACTCTTTTAAGGTTTAGATCTTGATCCTTTCATTTTCCTTTAGATCTAATATATCTTCTTGATGTGATTTCATTATTAGATCATTGATGCATCTCATCCAATAGTCTAATCTTTCTTGATCCACCCGATCAAGAAGATCTTAAGTCCCTTTATCCAATTTAAGGGTATAGATCTTGATCTATCCCAAATCATCATCATCCACTCCATAATTCCATATGATATTAACTTCATGTCATTATCAAAACACATCTATACTGTCCAATTATCCTTGACCAAGGAGATTTAGATTCATTTTTATGGATTTTTACTACTTTTAAGGCTAGATCTCTTAAGATCTGCCAATTCAATTACATCTAAACCATTTATTTAGGTTATAATATTATTAGACCATCATCCAACATAATTTTAATGGTCTGATCATCCCAGATCTTGTAGATCAAGGATGTTAGTATAGTTATCTACTTAATTTAAGAACATTTAATGAATTAAAATTATGATTTTATTGGTTCAGTAGGTCCTACTCATCACAAGGAATCCAGCCCAACTTTCTGATCTCAATTTAGAGTTAAATTAAGATCAAAATTTGTAGTTTTAAGATTTTAGCCCATTTTAAGGGCTGAATTTTAATCTTACTATTTTTGTTAGTTACTTGATCTAGAGACCTATAAATTTTACTTTGATCATGGTCCCTAAGGTTTGGGACCTCCTGAACCTATCTATCAGTTCAAATCTAAAATTTGAGATCATCCTGATCACGATCCAACATTATTGGAACGGATTTTAATAATTTTCACCATTAAATTCAATCCAAAATATAAATATTATAAGTTCAGTAGATAGTAAACATGACAAGGATTCTATAGCAAATTTCTGATCTAAATTTAGCGCTCAGATGACTCCACAATTTGATGTTGAAATTCATAGTCGTCTTAGGGTCTAAATTTTGATCTGGGCCTAGCAGAACGAACGGCCCGGATTGATTGGATAGAGCGAGCTGGTCAAGTGGAAGGGTTGGTGAGCCCCTATCATCAGGATGCACTTGTGATGCGTTCCCCTGGGACTGGCACTATCGCGCGGCCATTCCGTCAAGACGGCTTCGTATGCGGAATGCGCATGTGAAAATGCTCCCGCAAGACCCGTTTTTGTGCATTATTCAGCAGAGCATCCCAGGATTCGATCCCTTTGAGGAAGATCGGACAGTCTGCATGGACTGTCCAATCAATTCCTTTAATATTAAGGGATCAAAAATCTATTAAATTTATTGAAACTTCTACCCTGAGGGTTTTGGACCCTTCTGGATCGATTGGACAGCTTAGATTTTCCATCTAAACCCTCCATTATCCAGAATTGAAGGGCTTGGTACTTTCTTTATTTTTACAAATTTTAAGCCAAACCTAATTATAGTAAAATAAAAATTTGATAAAAAAATAATAAATAAGACTAGGAAGTAGTTCCACCTACCTGATTGGAGAAATAACTTAGATTTGATGCCCAATTTGAGAAAAATACTCATTGATGATAATATAGCCCAATAATTCCTTGTTTTGTGATTTCCCATTGATTTCACCATTGGATTTTGGAATTGAATCTAGGGTTTTCTAGATAAGGGGGTCTAGGATTGTATGGACGGTGGGATTTGTGAGATTTAACTTGGAATAGAGTAGTTGATTAAATTTAGGACTCTTGTTCCAATTAGAGAGAGAAGAGAGAGTGTGAGAAGGAATAAAAGAGACAAAAGGGAGAGAAGGGGGAGCAATTTTGAGCTTAGATTTTGAAAGAGGTTAGGGAATTTTGTGATGAATTTTATTAACATTTTTGGGAATTTTTTTCTAAAGTATTCATAGGCATTTTGAGTGTTTTTTATGATTATGTGCAATTATAATGTTTCATTTCTTTTTATATTAAATTATCTTTGGATTCCCAGTACCACCTCCTTCAACACTAGCAGGTGGTAGTGTTTTGATTGATGATTGGACGTTTTTATGGGCATTGAATTCCTTTGGGGGTCCCTTGTGGGCCCCACAGATGTGTGAAAAGACCATTTTGCCCTTTTATGAAATAAATCCATTTTATTCTCTCGGGCTTGAAATTGAGCGTACTTAATGGCGTTGGATTCGTATTTCTGAGTGCATTTCAATTTTGATAGCTTAGGTCTAGATCATTTGTAAAATTACCATTTTACCCTTTTATTCATAAAAACATAGAAAAATAAGGATTTTTCATCCGAATTTAAAATTAATTGTGCTTACAGTCATTTTGAAGGGTTTGTTGAGTATGTTTTCAATTATACATGCCTTACGCCTTGATTGTAATTTTATGAGAAGTACATTTTTACTAACCCTAATATTCCAACCTGATTTTTCCTTAATGTTCTCAATTTCATTGTTTATTCAATTTCATTACAAAGTTAGGGGTGTTACAATCTACCACCCTTACAAAAAAAAATTCCTCAAAATTTCAAATTTACAACTACTCAAACAAACTAGGATACAACTTTTTCATTTCCTCATCTAATTCCTAGGTTGCTCCCTCGACCGCATGGTGTTGCCATAATACCTTGACTAAAGGGATAGATTTGGTTCTCAATTGTTGCTATTTCTTGTCCAAGATCCGACTTGCCCTTTCCTTGAAGATTAAATCAGTATTTAACATTTTTGGTATCCTTTGAAGCATATGAGTCTCATCTAGAATGTATTTTTGTAATATGGATACGTGAAATATATTGTGCACTTTTGAGAGTTCGGGTGGTAGGGCTAATTTGTAAGCTACTAGACCAACCTTTTCTAGAATTTCAAAAGGACCAACATACCTTGGACTGAGTTTTCCCTTACTTTCAAACCTCCTTACTCCCTTAACTGGTGAAACCGTCAGAAACACGTGGTCACCTACTTCGAATTCCAAGGTTCAGTGTCTTTTACCTGCATAGGTTTTCTGACGACTATGAGTGGCCAACAATCCTTTCTTTATTATTCTCACCTTGTCTGTACATTGTTCCACTAATTCTGATTTTATGAACTTCCTCTCTCCCACGTCATCCCAACAAGTTGGCAATCGACATCGTCGTCCATACAATGCTTCATAAGGTACCATACCGATACTTGCAGGGAAACCGTTATTGTATGTGAACTCCAACAGTGGAAGATGTTCATTTCAACTTTATCTCTAGTCTAGTGCACAAGCCCTTAGCATATCTTCTAAGGTTTGAATGGTCCTTTCTGACTGACTATAAGTTTGGGGATGAAAAGTTGTACTAAACTTTAATAATGTTCCTAATGCCTACTGCACTCTCTTCCAACTTCTAGAGATAAACGTTCCATCTTGATTAGAGATGATGGAGAGTGGGACCCCATGAAGGCTGACAATTTCTCTTACATATAATTAGGCTAAACTGTCAACAGATTAGCTTTGTTTGATTGGAAGGAAGTGTGTCGACTTTGTTAGCGTATCAACTATGACCCAAATCATATCATGACCTGCCCGGGTCCTTGGCAACCCTACAACAAAGTCTATGGTGATATGTTCCCATTTCCATTATGGCAGTTCCAGGGTTTGTAGTAATCCAATTGATCTTTGATGTTCAACCTTCACTTGCTAGCAAGTTAAGCACTTAGCCACTCATTCCCCAATATCTCTCTTCATACCTTCCCACCAAAAGTTTCTTTTTAAATCTTGGTACATTTTTGTCCCTCCAAAGTGTATAGAAAATTTGGATTGATGGGCTTCTTGTAGTAGTGCTTTTCTCGAACTCGAGGGAACCACAAATCTTGCTTGAAATTGAATACCCCCATTTGAGTCTCTACTAACCTTAGTATTTTCACACATTTCTTGGATTGTTATATCCCCTTCTTGAGCCTTTAGGATTTGTTCAAAAAAAGCTGACTTAAGGGTGACTTTAGCCAACACTACCTTTGTGTGTCTACTTAGTGCATCAGCCACCACATTAGCCTTTCTAGGATGGTATTGAATTACAAAATCATGATCCTTAAGATATTCCATCCACCTCCTTTGTCTCATATTCAGATCAGCCTGAGTGAAAATATACTTGAGGATCATGTGATCAGTGAATACATCAAATTTCTCCCCATACAAGTACTATTGCCGCAAGTTCTTGGTCATGTACTGGGTAGTTCATTTCATGCTTCTTTAGTTGTCATGAAGCATAAGCAATGACCTTCCCATTTTACATCAGTACACTTCCCAACCCATTTCTCGAAGCATCACAGTATATTTCATAACCTCCACTCCTAAATGGCAAGGACAATACTCATGCTGCAGTTAACCTCTTTTTTATCACTTGAAAACTCCTTTCACATTCGTCAGTCCAAGTAAACTGTACTCCTTTTCTAGTCATAGAAGTCAAAGGAGGAGCTATACGGGAAAATCCTTGGATAAATCTTCGATAATATCTAGCTAACCCCAGAAAACTCCATATTTCAGTTACTATCTTTGGCTATTTCTAATTCATTACTGCTTCCACCTTTGTTGGGTCTACCTCTACTCCATTTTAGGAAATTACATGCCCTAGAAAATTGAATTTTTCCAACCAAAATTCACACTTAGTAAATTTTCCAAATAGTTTGTCTTCTAAGTGTGTTTGATATAATTCGTAAATATTCCTGATGTTCCCGTATACTAGTAGAATAAATGAGTATATCGTCAATAAATATGATTACAAATTTGTCCATAAATTCCTTGAAAATTATATTCATCAAGTCCATAAAATACAGCTGGAGCATTGGTCAATCCAAAAGCCATCACCAAAAATTCAAGATGTCCATACCGGGTTCTAAATGCTGTTTTAGGCATATCTTCACCTTTGATGCGCAATTGATGATACCCTGATCTAAAGTCAATTTTGGAGAAGACCTTAGCAGATTGGAGTTGATCGAAGAGATCATCAATGCGTGGTAGAGGGTATCTATTTTTTATTGTCACATTGTTTAGCATCTAATAATCTATACATAACCTCATAGACCCATCTTTCTTTTTCACAAATATTATTGGTGCTCCCCATGGTGAATTACTTGGTCGAATAAACCCTTTGTCCAACAATTCCTGCAGTTGATTCTTTAATTCCCTTAACTTAGATGGGGCCATCCTATATGGTGTTTTAGAAATTGGAGTTGTACTAGGAATTACTTCAATGGTAAACTCAATTTCTCTATGGGGTGGTAAACCTGAGAGTTCTTTAGGAAACACATCTTGGAATTCCCTGACTATGTTAATTTCTTCTATCTTAGACTATTCAACATTCAAAGCAACTACAATTGCTAAAAATTCCTGACATCCCTTGGACACATATTTGGTAACCTTCATAGCTAATATGATAGATTTGTCTCAGCCATTTGGTTTTTCATGCCATACTAGCATTTCCTCTCCTTGTGTGTTAAAAGTGAGTTTCTTTTTACGGCAGTCCATAATACTAACTAATCCATGCCCAGTATTATGTCAAAATCAACCATGTTTAGTAAAATAAGATCTATACCCATTCTTCTCCCTTGTCCCTCAACAGGCACATCTTGAAGATATTCCTATAATCTAACAGTTTTTCCCACTGATGTCATGACATCTAGATAGAACCCCAATTTCTCCACTATCAATTATATACTATATGCAAATACACATGATATGAAAGAATGGGTAGATCCAAAATCAAATAGTACTTAGGCATGGTGATGAGATTCTAGTAATGTACTTTCAATAATTGCATTAGATATTCTAGCCTCTCCATCAGTAATGGCGAACACCCTTCCTTGATGACGTGATACATTTTTAGGCTTTGCACCCATAACTGCCAAGGGTTTGTTGTAGTTATTAGAGAAATGCCCTATCTCGCCACATTTATAGCACTTGATAAGAGGTTACGGTAGTTGTGGCGCCAGATTGGGACACACATTGCCTGGATGATATCCTCTACATTTGGGGCATGGTCTTCATTTAGCTTGATTCCCCTGATGGCTAGAGGGCCTAAAGTTGTTTGGTAGTCTCTTGCCCTTCTTGAAAGGATTTTGATGATAGTTGCTCCCTCCTCCAAGTTTGGTGAATTGGTTTCTTTTATAGTCTTCTTCAAACATAGAAGCCATCTTGACACACTCAATCATAGTTGTTGGTTTGGTCCTAGCACCATCATTCATAGCCCTGGGGGTAACCCTTTCATAAACCGATCCACCATATGCCTTTTAGTATCACATATATGGCTTGCAAATCTCTTCAATTGAATAAACTTATTTTCATAATCAACCACTGAAAGGTTTCCTTGTTGTAGATCTAAGAACTCCTCCTTCCGGGCTCACACATGGATTGGGAAATATTTTTCATTAAAAGCATCCTTAAATCTTTCCCATGAGATTTCTTCAGGATTGGAGAAGAAATTCCTTTGTGCTGACCTCCACCAGAAAGGTGCTTCTTGCTTCAATATATATGTGGCCAACTTGACCTTTAGATTCTCTGGAGTTCTCAACACACTGAAGGTCTTCTCTACTTCATAAATCCATTCTTCAGCCTTGTCAACATCACCTTTGCCATTATAGCTGCTAACCATCTTTTGAAAACTTTCCACCATCTTGTCTATCCTTCTAGGTGTCAGTTGAGAGGTTTCCATCACTCCCTTAGGTACATGTGAAGAATTATCCTGTACAGGAGTTGGAGTTTCCTGTCTTGGTATAAGAGCACTAGGTCCCACATTAGGTTGAGCCTAGGCCTGAATACTTGGTGCTTCCACTGGAGTACTTGAGGCTATATAAGCTAAGCACAAAGATTCCTCAATACTCTAGTCATCACCTCCTCTAGATTATTTCTAGATGATCCTTCCATAACATTATTAGGAAGGGGGTGGCTAAACCCTCATAACTTCCCTAACATAGCATCCCCAGTCATAGAGTTGTATAAAACAAAATCATAAGCCACCATGCTTGTATGTAAAATACATTGTACATATCAAACGATGTGTCTATTTAACTAAGGCTGGAATATTTTCCGTGCCCTATTCTTAGGGTTCCTTAGTCTTCACATCTCATTACCTTCACCTCATTTGATTTGATCCTTAGATTGGATCATTTGAATTAAATTATGAGATTGGATCACTTAAATCATATGGTTGGTGAACTTAATTGGATTATATGGATTGGATCACTTAGTTGGATCATAGGGTTGGTTTACTTAGTTGGATCATATGATTGGATCATGAATATGCTAAGGTACTAAGCATACTTATATCATGAAGGTCTATAATTATACCCGTTGATGATAATATAGCCCGATAATATTTTTTTGTGATTTTCCATTGATTTAACCATTGGATTTTAAAATTGATTTGGGTATTTTGTAGATAAGGGAGTTTAGGAATGTATGGATGGTGGGATTTGTAAGATTTAAGTTGGAGCAAAGTGCCTAATTAAATTTAGATCTCTTGTTCTAATTAGAGAGAGAAGAGAGAGAGAGTGTGTAAGAAGGAATAAAAGGGAGAGAAGGGGGAGTTTTGAGTTTAGATTTTGGAGATGGTTAGGGAATTTCATGTTGAATTTTGTAAACAATTTTGGGAATTTTTCTCTGAAGTATTTATAGGCATTTTGGGTGTTTTTCATGATTATAAGCAATTATAATGTTTCATTTCTTTTTATATTAAATTGTCTTTGGGTTCCCAGTACCACGTCCTTCTCCACTAGTAGGTGGTAGTGGGTTGAATGATATTGCACATCTTATGGCCATTGGATTCCTTTGGGGTTCCCTTGTGGGCCGACTGATGATCTGTGAAAAGACCATTTTGCCCTTTTATGGAGAAAAATCTATTTTATTCTCTCGGGCTCGGAATTGAGCGTACTTAGTGGTGTTGGATTCATATTGGGAGTACATTCCAAATTTTGATGTCTTAGGTCTTGATTATTTGTAAAATTACTATTTTACCCTTTTTATCATCAAAACATAGAAAATTAAGTATTTTTCATCCACATTCAAAATTAGTCATGCTTACATTCATTTTGAAGGGTTCATTGAGTATGTTTACAATTATACATGTCTCACACCTTCATTGTACTTCTATGAGAAGTGCATTTTTACTAACCCTAATATTCCGTCCTGAATTTTTCCTTGAAATTCTTAATTTCAATACAAAAGTTAGGGGTCTTACAGTTGCACCGACCGTTACTGTGGAAGGAAGAGAATGGATGCTGCAAAGGTAGGAGGGTTTTTGTGCATATTGCTAGAGAAGAAGGGATCGCAGGGAAAGGTTTTCTTCTTCTTTTTTTTTGGGGGGGGGGGGGGGGGGTGTTCTGATTTGATGCTGATTGATAGTGGGGGATTAGAGTGAAAGGAAGCCCACCAATGGGAGATCTGAATAGAGGGAGGCTTGCTGATGAATGTCTGAATGGAGGAAGGGATTGGGTTGCTAGATTTTTATTCCTACCTTCGACAACCCCTCTTATTTTCTATCTTGGGTTGTAGCCCAATGTAGGGGAGTGGGCTGATGTGTGACTAGTTGACCCTCCACATATTGAGCTCAGCTCCACTTATCATGGTTAGTTTGCCAAATGAAGCTTCCAATCAAGGTGGGGGTTGATGCTATCAATTTCGACCATCACATCAAATTAGTAAAAAGTTGGGCTTTTTCCATCCTAATCTCCATTTTGACAAAACTAGTATTGTTGGGATCATCTCGTCATGTATATTCCAAATATTGAGGTCTTGAGGGTCAACTACATGTCCTTCAAAAGGTCAATTTTACATATTTCAAAATGCTGGATTCTAAGTTCATATTTCATTCAAAATAAAATTGAACAAATTATATGAAATGGAATTTAGAAATTAGGGTTGGTACATTCTTCCCCTATAGAACTTTCGTCTTTGAAATTTCTATGCCATTCCTTAAACAATTCTAAATACATTCCATTCTTTAAATTTCTTTATATCATTCATCAAAAAACTCTAGATATGTATCCTTCTCATGAATTCATAGATCTTAGCTATAAGTTACAGTTTAGGCTGAAATAATATCACAATTTGGTTGAATCAAAGAATTTTCATGTTTCTCAACTTCACTCTTTGTTCTAAATCTTGTAATCTCCAATCTAGTATAATCCTCAAAACTAATTTTAACTTCCTAGTCTGTCTTTTAATACTTTCGATATATCCGACAATAAGATGTCACTTCCTTTAAGAATTCTAATGCTCCTCCACATTTTGCTAACAAGTCAATGTTATTCTATAAATTCATACTAAATAGACAAGGTCAGTAGATCTCTTCAAATGATCATCACACCATCCATATACTATTATAACTGATGTTATTACCCTCAAAACCTTCTTGATGATGAAGTTATTTATGTAATCACCCTTTTGTTTTACATAGTATGTGATGACCCAGTTTTTTGTAACACATTTTATAATACATTTTCAAAGGCAGGGCCCTTAGTAGTAAAACAATTTCACAAAACAAAGAAGCAAAAATTCTTTTCTTTAGAACTTGTTCTGGAAAACCCAAGTCATCACTTCATACATAACATAAGTAGAATTTTTGTACAAGATAAAATTCTATTGAAAGAAGATACTTTTATTAAATTCCAGAATCCCTCCAGTGGTTCATAGTACAGCCCAAATCCATTACAATACTTGTCCAAATTACATAATCCAAAACTCAAAGCTCACCATACAATAAAATTCTCATTACAATACAATACTCTCAAACAAAACAAAATACATGTCTTCAATGGGTATACCCTAATTATTTTTCTCTTCAAGTCTTCTACAGTCTTGAGCTCCTAACTCTCCTTCTCTGTATCTGAGATATTGTAAACATTGAAAAATTTACAATATCTTAGTAAGCTATGCTTGGTAGGGGATTCAAGAAGCACAATAATTGATAGTATAATTCTAATACTTCATAATCCCGTTATTTATAAACATACTCATGTATCTGACTCTTTTTTTTGTAATATATGTACATCCTTTTACATACATACTATGCATGGATAAATCTGTCAAATTTATGAAAGTAGTTAAATATCATTCCCAACTAATCTGATCAATTCTTTCCACTATGAGAAATTAGTATTTTAGCTGGTCCTATACTAGGAATATTCATTCTTCGAAAATACTGGTTATATACAATTACCTAGCATTTCATTATGCCAAAACATAAGGCATTTCACCATGCCTATCTCATATGCATCATAGTGCAAAATAATCAACGGACTACCATGCTGCAATTTGATCAGTACTAGATTGCTCAGACATTCATCACTGATACCATGGTAGAAAATATTATGTCACTGCCCATATGGGGAGACAAGACTTTCACGTGGGTAGACTTTCCATAATTACCCCACCCGACTTTTAACCTCTCATAGGGCAAGGTATCATCAAATCATCAAATTTCAGGAAGCGGGTGGCCAAACCCACATAATTCCCTTGGCATAGCATCCCTAGGCTCATGCTTGTTCAAAACAAAACCACAAGCCTCCATGCTTCTATGTAAAATAGGTTTCATACGTATTAGACAATCTCTCTGTTTACTTTGGACTAGAATATCTTCTAGTTTCATATTCATTTAAAGTCTAGTCCTCAATTCTAACTTAACCACTTCATATGTGTTTGGTTGGATTATAAGGTTCTTAGGAGATTTAATACAAGTATTAACATTACACTTGTCAACATATGGTCATGTGTTCAACATGTACATCCCATGTAGATGCATTCATAAAATCCTCCTACCTTCAAGTAGTGATCCATCTCTTCAGATCCTCTATGATCCTCATTGGTGCATGAAATATATAAATCCATACATACTGTCAATACATATACAGTCTAAATAATCCTATCTATATTCTTTGTCTAATCATGTCCTTTGATATAAAGGATCTAGATCTTTTGTCCTACCATGATCTATCTTCCTCAGCTAGTGTCTATCCTATTGATCAATAGATTTGATGGTTAGAATGATCTTCTAATATTTTAGATCTAAGTATTTTCTATTCTAAGTCTTTGTGTATTCCTTTCTGTAATCTTAATCTTTCATAGATCCTTTGATCAACAATTTATACTTGTTGATAAAGATCAAGAACTTAGATCTTCTATCATCTAGTTCTCCTTTGATCTAAGTTTAGTTGTTTGATCATCCCTAAGGAGGATGATCTTGGTTCTCTTCATTGAATCATATTTGATCAAGGGTTTAGATCTTCTATTCTATTTTATTTAAGTTGCGAGCAATATATATATATATATCATCAAGAAGTATTTATTTCCTTTTATTGTTCTTGATTATTCAAGATCCAATGGATCTTATTTGATCATCCTTATCTTACTTACAATTTTTATTAGGGTCAAATAATTTACTAACCTTTTATGCTCTTATTATTATTATTTAACTAGTTAATGTTTTACCAGTTGAAGATAACTTATTTTAGCCTAAGTCTATACTGCGCCTCTTATTTCCAATTGGCTAAGGCTTACTAGTTGAATGGGTGAACACAAAGTGGTTACTTCAATCCTCATGTAAGGAGGCGTTTAGACCTCACAAACATCGATGAAAGGAAGGGGAAGGGCAAGGCTCTATTAGAAAATTCCCTTAACCACCATGTTCTAGTGACCTTAGCTCAACCTTTCATAAGGTTTCTATGAGCATATTAACCCTAAGTACACTTTTTAATTGATTTTAATTAAGTCCATAAACATTTAAAATGTCATTTATGGGGTTTATTATGATCCTAGTTTAGGCCAAGGATTTGATAGTCCTTATATTGTCCTCCTAACTGTAGCCCTTGCTAATTAAGTCCAAAATTGAAGGGTTCTAGTCATTATTTTATTTTTTTAAGTTTTAACCTAAAACTAATTACAGAAAAATAAAAATTATATAAAACAACATGAAATAGGTATAAGAAGTGGTTCCACCTACCGAATTTGAGAAAAACATAGATTTGAAGCCCAATTTGAAATAAATATCCTTTGATGATAAGATAGCTTGATAGTCTCTTGTTTTGTGGTTTGCCATTGATTGCATCGTTGGATCTTGAAATTTATTTGGGGGTTTTGTAGATAAGGTAGTCTAGGATTATATGGATGGTGGGATTTGTGAGATTCAATTTGGAATAGAGTGCCTAATTGAATTTAGGTCTCTTATTCCAATTAAAGAGAGGAGAGAGAAAGTGCAAGAGGGAAAATTTTTGGAATTTTGAGAAGGAATCTAGATCTAGTTTTTTAAATTAAGCAAGACAATTTTGTGGGAATTTTGATGAATATTTTTGGACAATTTTTGGAGCGGTATTGATAGGTGTTTTGCATTTTTCATAATTACTTGTAATAATTATGTTTTAATTCTTTTAAATATTAAATTAACATTGGATCCTCCACTACCAGATAGTAGTGGTTTGACCACTTATTACATGTTTTATGATCATTGGATTCATTTGTGGGCCCCACGGGGTGTGAAAGGACCATTTTGCTCTTTTATGGAGAAAAATCCATTTTATTCTCCCGAACTTGGAATTGAGCATACCTAGTGGCACTGGAATCATATTTCTGAGTAGATTCTAAATATTGATGTCTTAAATATCAATTATGGGTAAAATTTCCATTTTACCCTTTTAATCATAAAAATGAAGAAAACTAGGGATTTTTCATTTTAACTCAAAATTGAACGTACTTAGTGTCATTGCAATTGGTTTTTCGAGTACATTCATAATTTCTAAGTTTTAAAACATGTTTTAATCTCTATAAAATGAGAATTTCCAATAACCTAATATTCCAACCCAGAATTTCTGAAAACTCAAACTTCCCCCCATACAATAATTTCATCCTCGAAATTTGTCATACAATAACTTAATCAAATAGACTAGGGTGTGTCTTCCTCATTTCTACTTCTATTTCCTACATGGCTTCCTCAAAAAAGTGATGTTACAATAGAACTTTGATTAGCAGAATGGTTTTAGTCCTTAACCTTTATTCCTTATGGTCCAAGATCTGTCTCGCCTTCTCTTCAAAGGTTAGGTTTGACTTTAGCTCTTCAGGCACCCCTTGAAGTACATGCATCTCATCTTGTAGGTATCTTCGTAGCATAGATACATGAAAGATACTATATATTTCTAAGAGTTGGGGTGGTAAGTCTAATTTGTAAGCCACTGGACCAACTCTTTCTAGGATTTCAAATGGACCGATGAATCTAGGACTAAGTCTTCCTTTGCTTCCAAACCTCATTACTCCTTTGACTGGTGATACTTTCAAAAATACATGCTCCCCCACATCAAATTCCAAGTTTCTACATCTTTTATCTACATAACTCTTCTGCTGACTGTGTGCTATTAACAACCTCTTCTGTATTAATCTAACCTTGTCTGCACATTGTTCTACTAGTTCTGACTTTATTAGCTTTCTTTCTCCAACTTCACTCCAACAGGTTGGTGATTGACATGGTCGTCCATACAATGCTTCATATTGTACCATACTAATACTTGCTTGAAAACCATTGTTATATGCGAATTCTACTAATGGAAGATGTTCATCTCAATTCCCTTTCCAATTTAAGGCACATGCTCTCAACATATCTTCTAAAGTCTGAATAGTCCTTTATGATTGACTGTCTGTTTGGGGGTGAAATGCTACACTGAATTTAAGTGAGGTTCCCAAGGCTTGTTGTACACTCTTCCAACATCTTGAAGTAAATCTTCCATCCCTATCAGAGATGATGGATAGTGGAATCCCATGAAGACTTACTATTTCTTTGATGTATAACTTAGCTAGACTATTAATTGACTAGTTCTGCCTAATCGGAAGGAAATGTGCTGACTTTGTTAACCTATTCACAACCACCCAAATCATGTCATGACCTGCCTAGGTCCTTGGCAATCCTGCTACAAAATCCATAGTGATATTATCCCATTTCCATTGCTTATGCATCTAGACAATTGAAGAAACATGAAATAAATTACCCAGTACATGACCTAGAATTGGCAGCTGTAGTTTCTGCATTGAAAATTTGGAGACATTATTTGTATGGGGAAAAATTCAATGTATTTACAGATCATAAGAGTCTCAAATACATCTTCACTCAGGCTAATTTGAACATGAGACAAAGAAGATGGATAGAGTATATCAAAGACTATGACTTTGCCATCCAATACCATCTTGGAAAGGCAAATGTAGTAGCTGATGCATTAAGTAGACAACCAAGAGCTCTACTCACTAACATCACAATTAAATAAGCTTTTGTAGGAAGGGTCCTTAAAGCCCAAGAAGAAGATAAGACAACTTAGGAATTGTGTGAAAAGAAAGGATTTGTTAAGGGTACAGATGGGGGTATACGTTTTCAAGAGAGATTGGTGGTTCCTTCAAATACATGCTTGAGGAAGGAACTAATACAAGAAGCCTATCAGTCAAAGTTTTCTATACACCTTGGAGGTACAAAGATGTATTAGGATTTAAAAAGAAACTTTTGGTGGGTAGGCATGAGGAGAGAAATAGGAGAATTTGTGGCTAAATGTCTAAATTGTCAACAAGAAAAGGCTGAACACCAAAGACCAGCTAGAATGTTACAAACATTGGAACTTCCAGAATGGAAATGGGACAGTATCACTATGGATTTTGTAGTGGGATTGCCAAGGACCCAAGCAGGCCATTACATGATTTGGGTGGTTGTGGATAAGCTAACAAAGTCATCACATTTCCTTCCAATTAGACAGAACCAATTAGTTGATAGTCTAGCTAAGATATACATCAAAGAAATAGTAAGTCTTCATGGGATTCCACTATCCATTACCTCTGATAGGGATGGAAGATTTACTTCAAGAAGTTGGAAGAGTGTACAATAAGCCTTGGGAACCTCACTTAAGTTCAGTACAACATTTCACCCCCAAATAGATGGTCAATCAGAAAGGACTATTCAAACCGTAGAAGATATGTTGAGAGCATGTGCATTAGATGGGAAAGGGAGTTGGGATGAACATCTTCCTTTAGTAGAATTTGCTTATAACAACAGTTTTCAAACAAGTATTGGTATGGCACCATATGAAGCATTGTATGGACGGCCATGTCGATCACCAACCTGTTAGAGTGAAGTTGGAGAAAGAAAGCTAATAAAGTCAGAACTAGAGGAACAATGTGTAGACAAGGTCAGATTAATACAAAAGAGGTTGTTAACAGCACACAGTCAACAAAAGACTTACGCAGATAAAAGACGAAGAAACCTAGAATTTGATGTGGGGGAGCACGTATTTCTAAAAGTATCACCTGTCAAAGGAGTAATGAGGTTTGGAAGCAAAGGAAAACTTAGTCCTAGATTCATTGGTCCATTTGAAATCTTAGAAAAAGTAGGTTCAATGGCCTACAAATTAGCCCTACTACCCCAACTCTCAGAAATACATAGTGTCTTTCATGTGTTTACGCTAAGGAAATACCTCCAAGATGACACTCATGTACTTCAAAGGGTGCCAGAAGAGCTAAAGCCTGACCTACCTTCAAAGAGAAGGCAATACGAATTCTGGACCGCAAGGAACAGAAGTTAAGGACCAAAAGCATTCTGTTAGTTAAAGTCCTGTGGCAACATCACTCTTTTGAGGAAGCCACGTGGGAAATGGAAGTAGAAATGAGGAAGACACACCCTAGTTTGTTTGATTAAGTATTGTATTACAAATTTCGACGATGAAATTATTGTAAGGGGGAAGATTGTAATAACCCTAATTTTTGTAATTGATTGAGAAAATCAATAAAGTTTGAGTTTCAGAAATTTTGAGCTAAAATGTTAGGGTTATTTAGAATATACTTCTTATAAAAGTATAATAAAATAAAAAGGCATATACAATTGAAATTAAACTTAGCAAACCCTTCAGAATGACTGTAAGCATGACAAATTCTGAAATTAGAAGAAAATCCTTAATTTTCTTTATTTTTTAGACAAAAGAGTAAAATAGTAATTTTATCCAAAAATCAAAATCTGAGACGTCAAAATTTAGAATGTACTGAGAAATATGAATCCACCACCACTAAGTACACTCAAATCCGAGATCATGGGAATAAAACCCTATTTTTTATACATAAAGGGCAAAACCCCCAAAGAAATATTGAGATCCAACGGTTCAAACAACGGCAATAGCAAGAAAGGTGGATCTTGGGCCATATCTTCATCAAAAAGGGTATTCTTTTAAATTGGACATATAACCAATGTTTTTTTCTCCAATCAGGTAGGTGGGAATACTTTCTGTACATGTTTACTAATGTTTTATGAAAATTTTATTTTATTGTAATTTTATTTTGGCAATAAAAAGGTAAAAATAAAGTAAACAACAGAACCTTTAATTCATGACGATTGAGGTCTTAGATGAAAATTCTGACCCTTCCAATCGATCCAGAAGGGTCCATCCCTAGGGTAGAATTTTCACAAAGATCGGATAAGTTTTGGGCCCTCAATTGATAGGGGATTGATTGGACGGTCGAGAATGGACTGTTCAATCTCTTGATCAAACGACACCTAAGACGCCATGCACGACGCAGCACGAAAATGTCGCACGTGAAAGCGTTTCTGTGTGTGCTGCGCGTGTGACATCTTCCCAAGCGGGATGACCACTCGTCAACATCTCTCCTGAGCGAACACGCCCTACTCACATTGCGATTACGGGCGTGCGACGACGAGTGTTCTGCTCATCCCGTGTGCGTCCATGGAATTCCAGAGTGGGAGCGTCCATATCACCTTTGCAACGGACGTGCCAGATGAACCAAGCATTTTGCCTGGCTCGTTTCTACCCAACTAATCTAGGCCATCCATTCCAATGGGCCCAGATCAAATCTTGGCCCTAGGAATGGACTGGATACTTCCAGATTTATTTCTAGAGTCATATGAACTCCAAATTGAGATCGAAAAGAAGCTATGGAAATCTTAAAACTCTATTTTCTTATGAAATGATAAAATCGAGAATATACGTAATACAAATTTCTGTATTTAGGAATCAAGTTTCCAATTGCCAAGATCTTCAAGATTTGAGATGATCAAATCTTGGAGATACGTTTTAATAATATATAATATTGAAATGAAGTTATCTAAATGGTTTATTTGGAGATATCTAAGAGATATTAAGGGATTTACCCACTATGGAAGGAAAAACCCTAAAAATTTCAAAGGGACCCACTAGATCAATAAGATCAAGTGTGATCAGATCCTTGAGATGGATGGGATGGATGTTGATATGATGAAATCCAAGGAGATCATGGATGGATTATGACAAAAACAAAACAATACGACCTTTGGACCTTAATAAAGAAAACCCCCTACATATAATTAAAACCCTTAATAAAAAGGAAAAGATCTAAGATCTAATGGATGGATCATAAGTGAAGGTTTCTAAAAATATTAATATAATCATTTTCATTTTCAATTAATTGATAATAGCATCTTAAATATGATTTATGTTATAAAGCATGCTAGTGCAACTTTTAGACTTTAGCATGATATGTGATTATATTGTTATCATAGGGTGCTAGATTTAATTATCTTAAAGGCACTTTAGTATGATTTCATGCCATTGTAACTTAGGACCATCCTAGAATTTCATATAAGATTATGCTATAGTATGAGATTATACCTTAGGTCCATGTTAGTTTAAATTGAGTTATTAAGGTATATTAGTTAGAAATCATGCTAGTGTAATTTTAAGTACCTTGCCTCATTATCACTAAGTATTCAATTATGTAGTTTTATGCTTTGAATTTATAATTCATTTATGGTTAAATTTTATTAGTAGATCTACTTGTTATGAGACAAAGAGCATAAAACACCAAAAATGGATTTAATGAGAAAGTAGAGTTTCATGACACAAATAAGAATGGAGTACTTTGGACTTAATTAGTAAGGGCTATAGTTAGTAGGACAATATAAGGATTATCAAATCCTTTGCCCAAACTAGGAGAATAATAAACCCCATGAATGACATTGTAAATATTCATGGACTTAATTAAAATCTATTAGAAAGAGTACGTAGGGTCAACATGCTTATAGGAACCTTATGAAAGGTTGAGCTATGGTCACTCTAGTGAATGTTGAACATAGTGGTTAAGGGGGTTATCTAATAGAGCCTCGCTCTTCCCCTACCTTCCGTTAATGTTTGTGAGGTCTAAACACCTCCTTACATGAGGATTGAAGTAACCACTTTGTGTTCACCCATTCAGCTAGTAAGCCTTAGCCAATTGGAAATAGGAGGAGCAGTCTAGACTTAGGCTTAAATAAGTTACCTTCAACCAGCGAAACATTAACTGGTTGAATAATAATATTAAGATCATAAAAGGTTAGTAAATTACCTAACCCTAATAAAAACTGTAAGTAAGATAAGGATGATCAAACAAGATCCATTAGATCTTGGATGATCAAGAACAATAAGAATAAGAATATTATATTGTACTTAGTATGCATGTTCTAGTTCATTAGATTAGATAATCTAAACCCTTGATCAAAGATGATTCAAGGAAGAAAACCAAGATTAGCCTCCTTAGGGATGATCCAATAACTGAACTTAGATCAAAGAATAACTAGATGATAAAAGATTTAGGAGCTTGATCTTTATGAACAAGGGTATCAATGGATCTATGAAAGATCAAGATCAAGGAGATGGACACACAAAGACTTAGAGATAGAAAAATACTTAGATATGAATGATTTAAAGATCATTCTAAACATCAAATCTAGTGATCAATAGGATTTTTCAAAATCTATATATTGACAAAATGTATGGATGTGCAGATTACATACATCAGTCAAGATCATGGAAGATTTGGGAAAAGAAATCACTCCTTGAAGGTAGGAGGATTTGATGAATGCATTGACATGGGATGAACATGATTGAACCCATGACCTTATGTTGATAAGAGTAATTGTTAATACTTGTATTAAATCCTTTGAAAACCTTATAATCCAACCAAACACATATAAGATGGTTAAGGACTAGACTATAAGTGAATAGGGAACTAGAAGATATTTCAGCCCTAAGTAAATAGACAGATGGTCTGATATATATGAAATCTATTTTACATACAAGCTTGGAGGCTTGTGAGTTTTTTTAATAGGCATAAGCCTAGGGGAATGCTATGCTAGAGGAGTTATAAGGGTTTGGCCACCTGCTCCTTGAATTTTGATGATTTGATGTTACCTTGCCCAATGAGAGGCTAAAAATCGGGTGGGGCAATTATGCGAAGGGCAGCACTATGAAAGTCTTGCCCCCCCCATATGGGTAGTGACATAATATTTTCCACCGTGGTATCAATGGTGAACAGGGCAGTTATCCGAGCACGCTAGTATAGATCAGACTGCAGCATGGTAGCCCTTTTGATTATTTTGCACTATGATGCATATGAGAATAGGCATAGTGAAATGCCTTATGTTTTAACATAATGAGATGCTAAGTAATTGTATATTACCAATATTTCCCAAGAAGGGAAATTCCCAGTGTAAGATTAGCTGAAATATTGAATTCTCATAATGGAGAGAATTGATCAGCTTAGTTGGGAATGATATTTGACTACTTTCATAAATTTAACTGATTTACCCATGTATAGTATGTACGTATATGGATGTACATAACTTACAAAGTAAAGAGTAGAGACATAACTTACAAAATATTGGAATTACATTGTTAATTATTATGCTTCTTGAATCCCCTACCAAGCATTGCTTGCTGAGATATTGTAAATGTTGCAATATCTCAGATACAGGAAAGGAGAGTTAGGAGTTGAAGACTTTAAGTGAAAAATCTCCAAGGTATACCCTTGAAGACATGTGTTTTGCTTTGTTGAGAGTTTTATTGTGTGGTGAGCTTGAGTTTTGGATTATGTAATTTGGACAACTATCAAGTATTGTAATAGATTTGGCTGTACTGTGAACCACTGAATGGATTCTAGAATTTAATGAAAGTATATTCCTTCAATGGAATTTTATCTTATACAAGATTCTACTTATGTTATGTATGAAGTGATGACTTGGGTTTTACAAAACAAGTTTTAAAGAAAAGAATTTCTGCTGCTTTGTTTTGCGAAATTTTTTTACACTATTAAGAGCCTTGCCTTTCAAAATACATTACAAAACATGTTACAAAAACCTAGGTCGTCACACTTTGTCTCATGTTCAAATCAACCTGAGTGAAGATGTATTTAAGACTTTTATGGTCTATGAATACACTGAATTTTTCTCCATACAAATAATGTCTCCAAATTTTCAATGCAAAAACTACAACTGCCAATTCTAGGTCATGTACTGGGTAATTTATTTCATGTTTCTTCAATTGTCTAGATGCATAAGCAATGACATTCCCATTTTGCATCAACACACCTCCCAACCCTTTGCTTGAAGCATCACAGTATATTTCATATCCCCCACTTCCGAGCACAAAGTCAATACAGGTGTTGTAGTTAACCTCTTCTTTAGCTCTTGGAAACTATTTTCACATTCTTCTATCCAAGTGAATTATACCCCTTTTCTAGTCAATGAAGTCAAAGGAAGGGCTATACGGGAAAATCCTTAAATGAATCTACGGTAGTATCTTTCCAGTCCAAGCAAACTACGTATTTCTGTTACTGTTTTAGGTTTATCCCAATTCGTTACTGCTTCAACCTTGGTGGGGTCCACTTCTACTCCATTCTTAGAAATTACATGACCCAAGAAATTGACCTTCTCTAACCAGAATTCACACTTACTAAATTTACCAAATAGTTTATGTGTTCTGAGGGTATTTAGTACAATTTGTAAGTGTTCTTGATGTTCCTTGATACTGGTAGAGTAAATCAGTATATCGTCAATAAATATAATCACAAATTTATTCAAAAATTTCTTAAAGATTCTGTTCATCAGATCCATAAACATTGCTGGTGCATTGGTTAGCCTAAAAGACATGACTAGAAACTCGTAATGCCCATATCAAGTTCTGAATGCTGACTTGGGTATGTCTTTTGTGACGACCCGGGTTTTTGAAAACATGATTTGTAAAGTATTTTGAAAGGCAGGGCCCTTAAGAGTGAAAAATTTTTTCGCAAAACAAAACAGCGAAAATTCTTTTCTTTAGAACTTGTTTTGAAAACCCAAGTCACCACTTCATACATAACATAAGTACAATTTGTGTACAAAATAAAATTCCATTGAAGGAATATACTTTTATTAAACTCCAGGATCCATCCAGTGGTTCACAAGATCTGACCAAATCTAGTACAATACTTGTCCAAATTACATAATCCAAAACTCAAGCTCACCATACAATAAAACTCTCAACAAAGAAAAATACATGTCTTCAAGGGTATACCTTGAAGATTATTCTCTTCAAGTCTTCTATAGTCTTCAGCTCCTAAGTCTCCTTCCCTGGATGTGAGATATTGCAACAAGTACAATATCTCAGCAAGCAATGCTTGGTAGGGGATTCAAGAAACATAATAATTGACAATGTAATTCCAATCCTTCATAATCTCATTATCCTCAAACATACTCTTTACTTTGTAAGTTATGTATATCTATATACATACATACCCTTCATGGGTAAACCAATTAAATTTGTGAAAATAGTCAAATATCATTCCCAACTAAGCTGATCAATTCTCTTCATTTTGAGAATTTAGTATTACTGACTAATCTCATACCTGGGAATTTCCCTTCTTGGGAAACATTGGTAATATACAATTACCTAGCATTTCATTATGCTATAACATAAGGCATTTCACTATGCCTATTCCCATATGCATCATAGTGCAAAATAATCAGAAAGGTTGCTATGCTGCAGTCTGATCCGTACTAGCGCGTTCGGATAACTACCCTGTTCACCACTGATACCACGGTGGAAAATATTATGTCACTGCCCGTATGGGGGGGCAAGACTTTCACAGTGGTGGCCTTCCCATAATTGCCACCACCCGACTTTTAGCCTCTCATTGGGCAAGGTATCATCATATCATCAAATTTCAAGGAGCGGGTGGCCAAACCCTCATAACTCCTCTAGCAATAGCATCCCCTAGGCTTATGCCTATTAAAACAAACTCACAAGCCTCCAAGCTTGTATGCAAAATAGATTTCATATATATCAGACCATATGTCTGTTTACTTAGGGCTGAAATATTTTCTAGTTCCCTATTCACTTATAGTTTAGTCCTTAACCATCTTATAGGTGTTTGGTTGGATCATAAGGTTTTCAAGAGATTTACTACAAGTATTATCATTACTCTTGTCAACATGAGATCATGAGTACAATCATGAATAACTCATGTAAATGCATTCATCAAATCCTCCTACCTTTAAGGATTGATCTCTTTTCCTCAATCTTCCATGATCTTGACTGATGTATGTAATTTGTACATCCATACATATTGTCAATATATAAATTATGAACAATCCTATTGATCACTAGATCTGATGTTTAGAATGATCTTTAGATCATTCATATCTAAATATTTTTCTATCTCTAAGTCTTTGTATGTTCATCTCCTTGATCTTGATCTTTCATAGATCCTTTGATTGACAATCTACACATGTTGATAAAGATCAAGGTCCTAGATCTTCTATCATCTAGTTCTTCTTTGATCTAAGTTCAGTTCTTGGATCATCCCTATGGAGGATGATCTTGGTTTTCTTCCTTGAATCACCTTTGATCAAGGGTTTGGATTGTCTAATCTAATGAACTATAACAAGTATACTACTAAACATACATACTAAGTACAATATAGTGTTCTTATTCTTATTGTTCTTGATCATCCAAGATGTAATGGATCTTGTTTGATCGTCCTTATCTTACTTACTGTTTTTATTAGGGTTAGGTAATTTACTAACCTTTTATGCTCTTATTATTATTATTTAACCAGTTAGTGTCTTACTTGGTTGAAGATAATTTATTTCTTCCTATCACTAGACAACTCCTCCTTATTTTAGGATGACCAGTACTTACCAGTTAAAGTCTGCTCAAAAAGTGGTTAATACAACCCTCATGTAAGGAGGCGTTTAGACCTCTCTTACGTCAATGGGAGGTGAGGGAAAAGCACTTGGCTCTTGTATACCCCCTATAACCACAATGTTCAGAGTCCACTGGAGTGGTAGTAGCTCAACCTTTGACAAGGTTCCTATGAGCTCTTTACCTTAAGTCCCTTCTCTAATTGATTTTAAATTAATTTCCATGGATATGCACGATGTCATCCATGGATGTTCATTATTTTCCTACTTTGGGCCAAGGAAATGATAAATCATTCCTTATATTGTCCTACTAACTATAGCCCTTATTAAGTCAAAATCATTCATTCATCTTAGTTGTCCATGAATTTCTATATTTCATTAGTTTACATTTTTGGTGATTTATGCTCCTTGTATCTTAACAATTGAATAAAATTTGACAATAAGTAAATCATCAACTTGAAAGCATAAATCAAATATAAGTTTAACAACTATATACTAACATTCTTCCTATGAATGTAACTTAAGCTAGTGAAATAAAACTAACATGATCCTAAGTTATGAAACACATCTTCTATCATAATGAAATCATGTTTAAATCCTAATTTACACTAACATGATCCTAAGATAATCAAATCTACTAACAAATTACTCATTTAGGGCATATCATACTAAAATTTAAAGATTACACTATCATGCTTTCTAACTTAGAACATAAATCACATTTACACTTCTATATCCAATAAAAGACAATTAAAACTTAAAACATAAATCACATTTACACTTCTATATCCAATAAAATACAATTAAAATAATTTTATTAAGATTATTATAAACCTTTAAATATGATCCAACCATTAGATCTTAGGTGTTTTCCTTTAGATTAAGGTTTTTAATTACCATTAGGGCTTTTAATCCATTAAGATCCAAAAATCATATCCACTTGATTTTGTCACATTTCCTCCATTATCTAACTGGATTCCATCATAATATCATCCCTTTAATCCATCCCAAGGATCTGATCATACTTGATCTCATTGATCAAGTGGGTCCCTTTGTATTTTTTTTTTATTTTAGGGTTTTTCTACCATAAAGGGTAGATCCCCTATTTTATCAAAGATCTGTCCAAATTAACCATAGATATTACTTTATTACATTATTATATCATTTCCAAAATAAATTTCCAAGATCTGATCACCTCAGATCTTGAAGATCTTAGAAATTGGACACTTATTTCCAAAATATAGAAATTTTTTTTAGAAATATTATGACTTAATTAGAAACTAGACATTACAAGCTTTCCATAGTTTCTTTCTGATCTCAATTTGGAGTTCATATGACTCCACAATCTTAAATTGAAGTTTTCAGCCGTTCCTAGGGTCCAGATTTGATCTAGGCCCACCAGAATTAATCTCTCTCAATTGAGGGTCCAAGACTGCTCCGATTTTTCTGAAACTTCTACCCTAAGGGTTTTGGACCATTCTGGATTGATTGGTGGAGTCAGATTTTTCATCTGAGCACTCCATCATCATGAATTAAGGGTTCTATTGTTTACTTTATTTTTATCTTTTTATTACCAAAATTAATTATAGTAAAATAAAAATTATATAAAAAAATACTAAATATCTATGAAAAGTATTTCTAATTACTTGATTGGAGAGAAAACCTCAATTATATACCCAATTGAAAAAAAATACCTTGTTGATGAAGATATATCCCAGAATCCACCTTTCTTGCAAATATCCGTTGTTTGAACTGTTGGATCTTGAAATTTCTTTGGGGGTTTTGTAGAATAGATGTGTTGGGATGTTTTGGACGGTGAAATTGATCAAATTAGATCTAGAACAGAGTGCCTAATTGATTTTAGGTCTCTTGTTCTAATCTAAAAAGAAAAACAAGTTGGAAAGAGATCTAACTCTTGGAAATTTTGGGGTTTTGGAGAGGGATTCTAGAACTAATTTTTCAAGGAGATTGAAGATAATTTCGTGGGGATTTTATGAGGATTTTTGGAAGATTTTTGGGATTGTATTTATAGGCATTTTGGGTCTTTTTCCATGATTATAATATGTTATTTTTTAATATAAAATGGCATGAAAGTCTTCAATGCTCCCATGCCTAACTTTTCTTCCCCATGACTAGCTGATCTTTATTGACCCATGTTTCACATGGGCTGCTGATCAAATTGGTTGTTGGGGACGTGGTGGTCCCCATGTGGGCCCCACATGGTGTAAAAAGTCCGTTTTGCCCTTTATGCATAAAACTTTGGGTTTTATTCTCATGATCTCGGATTTGAGTGTACTTAGTGGCATTGGATTCATATTTCTCAGTACATTCCAAATTTTGATGTTTCATATTTTTATTTTTGGAATATTTTGATTTTTGGGTAAAATTACTATTTTACCCCTTTTGTCCAAAAATTGAAAAACTTAAGGATTTCTCATCCGAATTCGAAATTTGTCGTGCTTACAGTCATTTTGAAGGGTTTGCTAAGTTTAATTTCAATTTTACATGTCTTATGATTTGATTATACTTTTATAAAAAGTATATTTTAAATAACCCTAATATTTCAGCCCGAAATATCTAAAAGTCAAACTTTATTGATTTTTCTCAATCAATTTACAAAAATTGGGGTTATTACATCTTCATCCTTAATATGCAATTGATGATATCTTGATCTAAGGTCGATTTTGGGAAAGACCTTAGCAGATTGGAGTTGATCAAAGAGATCATTAATGCAAGGTAAGGGATACCTATTTTTCACTGTGGCACTGTTCAATATTCTATAATTAATTCACAATCTCATAGACCCATCCTTCTTCTTCACAAATATTACTGGTGCTCCACATGGTGAACTACTTGGTCTAAGAAACCCTTTGTCTAACAATTCCTATAACTGACCTTGCAACTCTTTCAACACTGTTGGGGCCATCCTATAAGGTGCTTTAGAAATTGGAGTTGTACTAGGAATTACTTCAATGGTAAACTCAATTTCTCTATGTGGGGGTAATCCTGGTAGTTCTTCTAGAAAAACATCTTGGAATTCCTTGACTACTTCAATTTCTGTTATCCTAGGCTGTTCAACATCTAAAGAAATTACTATTGCTAGAAATGGCTGACATCCCTTGGACATATGTTTGACTGCCTTCATAGCTGAGGTAATGGATTTGTCTAAGTCATTGTGTTTCCCGTACAGTACTAATACTTCCTCACTCGATATGCTAAATGTGATTTTCTTCTTGTGATAGTCCATAACTACCTAGTATTTTGCTAACTAGTCCATACCTAGTATGATGTCAAAGTCTACCATGTTCAATAAAATGAAGTCTATGTCCATTCTTTTGCTCAATACTTCTACAGGTATATTATGCAAGTATTCTTGTAATTTAATTGTTTTTCCAATTGGAGTTGTTACATCTAGATTAAATCCTACGTTTTTCACTAATAGTTGTATACTAGATGCAAATACACAAGATATAAAGGAATTCATAGATCCAAAATCAAACAATACTTTGGCATAGTTGTCAACTACAAGTAATGTGCCTTCAATCACTACATTAGATGGTCCAGCCTGGCCATCAATGATGGTGAAGACCCTCCCTTGGTGTCAAGGGGCAATTTCTGGTTTTGCCTTCTTAACCGCCAGTGGTTTGGTATAGTAGGTGGTGATGTGTCCATACTCCCCACAATTATTGCACTTGATCATAAACCATTGTGTATGTTGTTGTCCTGGTCTAGGGAAGATATTGCCTTGGTGAAATTTTCTATATCTTGGACATGGTCATCTATTTTGCCCTGGTGCATTGTTCCTCTAATTTCTTTGAGACTTAAAATTGTTCCAAGGTCTTTTCTTCTTTTGGAAGGGCTTTGGGTTATTGTTTCCTCCACTAAACTTGGTGGTTTGACTGTTCTTGTATTCTTCTTCAAACTTGGAAGCCATTTCCACACATTCCGCCAAGGTAATGGGTTTAGTACTAAGTACCTTTATTTTTAGCCCTGGGTGCAGCCCTTCAATGAATCGATTCACTGTGTGTGTTTTAGTGTTACACACATGAGTCGCAAATCTCCTTAACTGTGTGAACTTGTTATCATACTCTACCACTAACATGTTCCCTTGTCTTAGTTCCAAAAACCCTATCAACTTTCTTGCTTGTACATGAGAAGGAAAATATTTGTGGTTAAAGACTTTCTTAAATTCCTCCCATGTAGTATCTTTGGAATTTGAGAAGAAGGTGTTGTTAATTGATCTCCACCAAAATGCAGCTTCTTGTTTTAATAGATAGGTGGCAAATTTCACCTTCAACTCTGTAGGAGTACGTAAAGCATTGAAAGTCCTTTCTACTTCATACACCCATTCCTTAGCCTTCTCAGCTTCACCCTTGCCATTATACACAATAGCCATCTTTGGAAATCTCTCCATCATTTTGTCAACTTTTTCTAGTGCTAATGGAGACTTTCTAGCTTCTTCACTTGGTACAAGGGAAGATTGCCCTTGTACTAGTGCGGGAGTAGTTGGTGTTGGTGTTCGTGTATTGTGTCTCACTTCAGGCTGAGCCTGAGCTTGCGTACTTAGTATCTCTATAGGAGGTGATGAACCTTGGGTTGGTTGAATGGTAGGAGGAAGGTTCCTCAATACCCTTGTTACCATCTCTTCCACATTATTCATGGTTAATCTTTCTATATTGTCTTCTAGAGTATTTTGAGCTATCTTCCTTGTGACTCAATTATCATCTCTCCTTTGGACATATTTGTACTATATTGTGACCGAATGAATGGCTCTGATACCAACTGTGATGACCCGGATTTTTGTAACACATTTTATAATACATTTTAAAAGGCAGGATAAAAATTTTGTACAAGATAAAATTCCATTGAAGGAATATACTTTTATTAAATTCCAGAATCCATCTAGTGGTTCATAGTATAGCCCAAATCCATTACAATACTTGTCCAAATTACATAATCCAAAACTCAAAGCTCACCATACAATGAAACTCTCATTACAATACAATACTCTAAAACAAAACAAAATACATGTCTTCAAGGGATATACCTTGATGATTTTTCTCTTCAAGTCTTCTATAGTCTTGAGCTCCTAACTCTCCTTCTCTGTATTTGAGATATTGTAAACATTGAAACATTTACAATATCTCAGCAAGTTATGCTTGGTAGGAGATTCAAGAAGCATAATAATTGATAGTATAATTCCAATACTTCATTATCCCGTTATTCATAAACATACTCATGTATCTAACTCTCTCTTTTTTTTTGTAATATATGTACATCCTTATACATACATACTGTACATGGATAAATTCATCAAATTTATGAAAGTATTCAAATATTATTCCCAACTAAGTTGATCAATTCTTTCCACTATGAGAAATTAGTATTTCAGCTAGTCCTATACTAGGAATTTCCCTTCTTGGGAAATACTGATAGTATACAATAACCTAGCATTTCATCATGCCAAAACATAAGGCATTTCATTATGCCTATCTCACATGCATCATAGTGCAAAATAATCAAAGGACTACCATGCTGCAATCTTATCCGTACTAGCGCGCTCGGATGTTCACCACTAATACCATGGTGGAAAATATTGTGCCACTACCCATATGGGGAGACAGGACTTTCACAGTGGTGGCCTTCCCATAATTGCCCCACCCAACTTTTAGACTCTCATAGGGAAAAGTATCATCAAATTTCAAGAAGCGAGTGTACAAACCCTCATAACTCCCCTAACAAAGCATCCCCAAGCTTATGCCTATTCAAAACAAAACCACAAGCCTCCATGCCTGTATGTAAAATAGGTTTCATACGTATCAGACAATCTATCTATTTACTTAGGGCTAGAATATCTTCTAGTTCCATATTCATTTAAAGTCTAGTCCTCAATTCTAACTTAACCATTTCATATGTGTTTGGTTGGATCATAAGGGTTCCAAGGGATTTAATACAATTATTAACATTACACTTGTCAACATATGGTCATGTGTTCAACATGTACATCCCATGTAGATGCATTCATAAAATCCTCCTACCTTCAAGTAGCGATCCATCTCTTCAGATCTTCTATGATACTCACTGGTGTATGAAATCTATAAATCCATACATATTGTCAATACATATACAATCTAAATAATCTTATCTATATTCTTTGTCTAATCTTGTCCTTTGATATAAAGGATCTAGATCTTTTGTCCTATCATGATCTATCTTTCTCAAATAGTGTCTATCGGATTGATCATTAGATTTGATGATTAGAATAATCTTCTAATCTTTTAGATCTAAGTATTTTCTATTCTAAGTATTTGTATATTCCTTTCTATGATCTTGATCTTTCATAGATCCTTTGATCAACAATTTATACTTGTTAATAAAGATCAAGAACTTAGATCTTCTATCATCTAGTTCTCCGTTATTCTAAGTTTAGTTGTTTGATCATCCCTAAGGAGGATGATCTTGGTTCTCTTCCTTGAATCATATTTGATCAAAGGTTCAGATGTTCTATTTTATCTAAGATCTTCTATTCTATTTGATCTAGGTTACAAGCACTATATATATATATCATTGTCATCAAGAAGTATTTATTTCTCTTTATTGTTCTTGGTCCTTCAAGATCCAATGGATCTTGTTTGATGATCCTTATCTTACTTAAAATTTTTATTAGGGTTAGATAATTTACTAACCTTTTATGCTCTTATTATTATTATTCAACCAATTAATGTTTTATTGGTTGAAGATAACTTATTTCAGCCTAAGTCTAGAATGCTCCTCTTATTTCCAATTGGCTAAGGCTTACTAGCTGAATGGGTGAACATAAAGTGGTTACTTCAATCCTCATGTAAGGAGGCATTTAGACCTCACAAATGTCAACGAAAGGTAGGGGATGAGTGAGGCACTATCAGAAAACCCCCTTAACCACCATGTTCAACATTCACTTGAGTGACCTTAGCTCAACCTTTCATAAGGTTCCTATGAGCATGTTAACCCTAAGTACTCTTTCTATATGGGGAGAAGTTTGATGTTTTCACTAAACACAAGTGCCTCAAGTACTTGTTCACTCAGAGCAAGATCAATATGAGGCAAGTACTATGGCTGGAGTACTGAAAGGACTTCAACTTCACTATACAATATCATCCAGGCATGGATAATATAGTTGTTGATACCCACAGTAAGAAATTGAGTGGCGTGACCACTAACTCACCATTTGAACCACTTTCATAGACCAGATCTTATAGGCATAACAGTCATGTACCAAGATTAAGGCACTATGTGATCAAGAGTGTTTTTATAAGGGGACTAATGTTGGAGTCTAATGTCAGCATAGATTGGTTACTTCAACTATTTTAGACTTGAGAAAAGTGCTGTTGTCGAAAGCCCATCAATCTAAATTAGTTATGCATCTTTGGGTACAAAGATCTATCATGACTTGAGAAGATAATTTTGATGGCATGGTATGAAGAAGGATATCAGTGATTATGTGCTAGAGGGGTTAGGGACCTCTATGCATTTCAGCATAGAATTTCACCCTTAGATCAACAGTTAGTCAGAGAGGACGATTTTTAAGTTTCCTACACATAGTTCCTCTTTGTTCCCCCTTCACTGTTGCTTCCACTTCCATTGTTTCTCTTCTTAATCTTCGAGATTCAAGTCACCTTTTCTCTAGTAGCGACAGCCAAGAGAAACATTAGCTTGAATCTTCCATTAGAAAAAAAGAAACATTAGCTTGAATCCCTTTTGTTTTCATCTTAATGTTCCCTTGCCTCTTACTTTGATCACCTTGTTTATCCCTTGTCTATTTGCTTGTTCTTTGCTTCTTTTCTACATCTTTCTCTTTGATTTTCCCCATTAATTCACATTCATGATATCTAATTTTAAATTGGGATCATTGGAGTATGTTTAGTATTTTATTTGAACTTGAGATCTTGCTTAAGAAAAGTGTGTAACTTTTAGCTTTATTCTCTACGTACATACACACCACATTTTGATATAATTTCAAGTCAATAAATGAACTTTTTAAGAGCATTGTTATTGTTTAATTCCAACAAGAAAGTACTTCAATTCTTTAGTGTTACATTCCATGAAAATTTCTTGCTAATTTTCTTTCCATGCCTTACTTGATTTGAGGTTCATATACACCATATTGTTGGAAATTTTCACCTCATGTTTCATGTGCAATGTCCAGCAGTCCATACACTTTGTTTGCTTGAAATATGAGGAACCCATTTAGATTATGAGTTATTTTACTGAGTGATTTGATTAGTTTGCATGCTAGTTAGCTTTTAATTCATAATTTTGGGCCATCCTTCACTCAATGAATCATGTGTACACTTTCATGGTCATGTGCATGATGATTGAAGTTCATGTCTAAATTGTGGGTTCATTCTTTGCATAGGTTATGTTTAAATTCCAATGGTTACTTGTTTTAGTTTAAACTAAATTTCTAATTTAGTTTAAAGTTTTAGGTTTAGGAAAGTTTCACTTTTGACAAGTTTCCTTAGTTTATGTTTCCTAGATTATTCATTCTAGTTTTGCATTTATATAATGTATGTTAGTTAGCAAAGTTTCAAATTCCATTGAATATATTTATTTTTAGAAAGTTCCCTTTATCTTATATTTTTAATTTTATGCATGTTTCCCATACCATGTTGTTTAAATTCCTAGTTTAATCAAAATCCTCTTTCTTTGACTATGATAAGCAAGTTAAATGAAATGCATTCAATTGAAAATTTTGTGAGATTCCGCATGGGATTTACCTCTCTTATGTGCAAATTAATACTTTGAATCATGCACTTCAAGTAATTTTAAAGCTAAACTAGTTAAGAAGAGGGATGGCCCCTTGAAGTTATGTGTGGATTACAAGGAGCTGAAGTAGGTAATAGTGATGAATAAGTACCCACTTCCCCATATTGACAATTTGTTTGACTAGTTATAGTCAGCTAGGTTTTCTCTATGATTGACCTATGGATAGGACATTATCAGATGATAATTCAGGATGAGGACATCCCTAAGATTACATTCAGAAATCAGCATAGTTCATGGACTCAATAAATATATTGTTTAGTGATATACTCGTATACTGGAGTAATATGGAGGAGCATCGATAGCACCTGAGGACTATTGTAGGAACTCACTAGGCATGCTAGCTGTGTGGCAACTTCTCCAAGTACGAGTTCTAGTTGGATCAGGTGCATTTCCTTCGACATGTCATATACAAGGATGGTGTTACGATGGATCCACAAAAGGTTGAGGTAG
Organism: Warburgia ugandensis; assembly: GCA_035236585.1. NCBI lineage: Eukaryota > Viridiplantae > Streptophyta > Magnoliopsida > Canellales > Canellaceae > Warburgia > Warburgia ugandensis. Next base: position 26,954,914 of record CP141132.1, on the reverse strand, counting down.
TGGCTAGTTGTGACAATGGTGCATAGTTTCTTGGGTCTGGCAGGCTATTATCGATGATTTATTGAGGGATTTTCCTAGATTGCATAGGCATTGAAGGCCCTTACTAAGAAGTATCGAAAGCTTATTTGGACTAACAATTGTGAGACGAGCTTCCTAGAGCTGATGGGGAGTCTTACCACGACACTGTTGTTGTCCCTCCCATAGGGTAGTGGTAGCTTCATGATGTATAGTGATGCCTTAGGGTAAGGGCTGGGGTGTGTTCTCTTACAACATGGTAGAATCATCACATATACTTCGAGGGAGTTGAAGAAGAACAAGCAAAACTACCCCATATATGACTTGGTGTTGGCCGATGTTGTTTTTATCTTGAAGATCTAGTAGCATTACCTATGTGGGGAGAAGGTTGATGTTTCCACTGGCCACAAGTGCCTCAAATACCTATTCATACAAAGCAAACTCAATATGTGGCAAAGACTATGGTTAGAGTACTCATAAGACTTCAATTTCACTATACAATATCATTGGAGCAAGGCTAATATAGTTGCTGATGCCCTAAGTAGGAAATCGAGTGGCATGATCGCTAAACTTACCATTTGATAGACATTCAGAGACCAAATCTTATAGGTATAGTAGTAGTGTAGCCAGACTCAGGCACTATTTTACCAAGAGAGTTTTAAGAGGGGAACCAATGGTGGAGTCAGATTTTGGGGTAGATTGGTTACGCTAGCCATTTTAGACATGAGGCAGAAGCTGTTGAGGGAAACTAATCATTCTAAATTAGCTATACATATAAGGGTACAAAGATGTATCATGACATGAGAAAATAGTTTTGTGGCATGGTATGAAGAAGGATATCACCGAGTGTGTTGCTTAGTGTATTGCATGTCAATGGCTCAAGGCTGAGCATTAGAGGCCTGCAGGTTTGCAATAAACTCTAAAACTTCTAGTGTGGAAGTGGGATCATGTTAAGATGGATTTCATAGTTAGGTTTCCTAAAACATCTTATGGACACAATGCGATTTGGGTCATTGTGGACGGGCTTACTAAGTTGGCTCATTGCCTTCCTATCAGATAGGGGTACACCTTAGGAAGCCTTGCCAAGCTCAATATTTGAGAAATAATTGGTCTACATGGCATTCTCTTTATCAACATTTTATATAGGGATAGCATGTTTACATCCCTTTTTTTTGTGGAGTGTGCTGGAGATGATAGGGACCTCTATGCATTTCAATATGGCATTTCACCCTTAGACCCATGGTTAGTAAGAGAGGATATTTTTAGGTTTCTTACACATACTTCCTCTTTGTTCCCCTTTCACTCATGCTTCTGCTTCTCTTGTTTCTCTTGCTTAGTTCTTCTAGATTCAAGTTACCTTTTCTTGGGTAGTGACAACCAAGAGAAACAATAGATTGAACCCACTAAGAGAAACATTAGCTTGAATCCCTTTTGTTTCTGTCTTATTATTCTCTTGTTTCTTGCTTTGATCACCTTGGTTTTCTGTTGTCTATTTGCTTGTTCTTTGTTTCATACCTAAGTTTTTCTCTTTCATTTTCTCCCTTGAATTCACATGCAAGATATCCTAGTTTAGATCTCTTGTTTCTTGCTTTGATCACCTTGGTTTTCCCTTGTCTATTTGCTTGTTCTTTGTTTTTTACCTAAGTCTTTCTCTTTCTCTTTCATTTTCTCCCTTGAATTCACATGCAAGATATCCTAGTTTAGATTGGGATCATTGGAGTAAGTTTAATCTTTTATTTGAAGTTGATATCTTGCCTATGAAAAGTGTGCAATTTGAAACTTTGTTCTTTATGCACATGCACACACTTTTTGATATAATTTTGTCAATAAATAAACTTGTTTTAAGCACATTGTTATTGTTTAATTTCAATAGTAAAGAACTCCAATTATTGAGTGTTACATTCCATGAAAGTGCTTACTAATTTGCTTTCAATGCCTTACTTGATTTGAGTTTCATATACACCATGTTGCTTGAATTTTTCATCACATGTTTCATGTGCAATGTCCCAAGGTCCATATACTTTATTTGCTAGAAATCTTAAGAAGCTATTTGGATTTTTAGTTAGTTTAGTGAGTGCTTTGATTACTTTTCTTGTTAGTTAGCAGTCAATTCATAATTCCTAGCCATCTTTCACTCATGAATCATGTGCACAATTTCATGGTCAGGTGCATGGTGATTAAAGTTCATGTCTAAATTTTTGGTTGATTCTTTGCCTAGCTTAACTTTAAATTTCAATAGTTAAATGCTTTTCATTTTAAGTTAGCTTAGAATGATTATAATTTAGTTTTAGAAAGTTCTTGATTTAAGAAAGTGCTAGTTTAGGAAAGTTTCACTTTTTGCAAGTTTCCTAGTTTTATTCATTCTAGTTTTACATTAGTTTCTTTTATTTAATGCAGGTTAGATAGAAAAATTTCTAATTCCATTGAATATCTTTATTCTTAGAAAGTTTCCTTTAGCTTATGTTTCTATTTTTATGCATGTTTCTGATGCCATGTTGTTTAAATTCCTAGTTTAATCAAAATCCTCTTTCTGTGGCTATGATAAGCATGTTAAATAAAATCTAATCAATAGAAAATTTCTTTAGATTCCTTATGGGATCTACCTCTCTAATGTCTAATTACTACTTTGACTACACTAGTCAAGAAGAAGGATAACTCCTTGAGGTTATGTGTGGATTATAGGGCATTGAATAGGGTAATAGTGAAGAATAAGAACACACTTCCCTGCATTCATGATTTATTTGATTGGTTAAAATTGGTCAGTTTTTTCTCCATGGCTGACTTGAGGACAGTATATTATCAAATGAGAATTCCTAATGAGGACATTCGTAAGACTGCATTAAGAACTTGATATGGCCACTACAAGCTTTTAAGGATTCCATTGGGTTAATGAATGCATCAGTAGCATTCATGGACTTGATAAATAGAGTGTTTAGAGACTACCTTAAAAAGTTTGTGTTCATATTTGTCAACGATATACTTGTATACTCAAGTAGTGTAGAGGGGCATAGAGAGCACTTGAAGATTGTTGTAGGCACTCATTGGGCATGCTAGTTGTATGCCAACTTCTCCAAGTACGAGTTCTAGTTGGAATAGGTGCATTTCCTTGGACATGTTATATTCAAGGATGGTGCTATGGAGGATCTATAGAGGGTTGAGGTAGTTGCTAGTTGGGGGAAACCCAATACTATAATATAAGTGCATAGTTTCCTAGGTTTGGCAGGCTATTGTCGATGATTTATTAAGGGATTTTCCTATATTGCATATTGACATCCTTTACTAAGGACCAGAAGTTTGTTTGGACTAACAATTGTGAGAGGAGCTTCCTCCTGGTGTTGAAGGGGAGGCTTACCTCAACATAAGAATTGTCCCTCCCATAGGTAGTGGCGGTTTCGTGGTGTACATTGATGCCATAGGGTAAGGGCTGGGGTGTTTTCTCTTGTAGCATGATAGAGTCATCACATATGCTTCGAGGCAGTTGAAGAAGCACAAGTGGAACTATGCCACACATGACTTGGAGTTGGTTGCTATTGCTTTTACCTTAAAGATCTGGTAGCATTATCTATATGGGGAGACGTTAGATGTTTTCACTAACCATAAGAGCCTCAAGTACTTGTTCACACAAAGCAACCTCAATGTGAGGCAAAGATTATGGGTAGAATACTTGAAGGACTTTGCCTTCACTATATGGTATCATCTGGGCAAGGCTAATATAGTTGTTAATGCCCTCAGTAGGAAATCAAGTGGTGTGATCACCAAACTAACCATTCAATCCATTTACAAAGATCAGATCTTATAGGCATAGCAGTCATGTAGTGAGACTTGGGCAGTATGTGACGGAGAGGGTTTTGAGAGCAGGGCCAATGGTGGAGTTAGATTTCGGGGTAGATTGGTTGCATCAGCCATTTCAAACTTAATGTACGTTCTATTGAGGCAACCCATCATTCTAAATTATCTATGCTTCTTGGGGTATGAAGATGTATCATGGCCTGAGAAGATAGTTTTGGTGTCATGGTATGAAGAAGGGATATTAGTGAGTGTGTAGCTTGGTGTATTGCATGTCAGCAGGTCAAGGCAGATCATTGGAGTCTTGTAGGTTTGCAATAGACTCTAAAGCTTCCAGTGTGGAAGTGGGATCATGTTAAGATGGATTTCATAGTTAGGTTGTTTAAAACATCTTATGGAAATGATGCAATTTGGGTCATTGTGGACCGATCTACCAAGTTGGCTCATTTCCTCCTTATCAGATAGGGATAGGCCTTAGCAAGCCTTGCCAAACTCTATATTTGACAGATAGTTAGTCTGTATGCCATTCCCTTGATCATCATTTTAGATAGGGATAGCATGTTCATATCTCATTTTTGGTGGAGTGTGCTGGAGTGGTTAGAGAAATCTATGCAATTCAATATAGCATTTCACCCATGGACCAATAGTCAGTTAGAGAGGATGATTTTTAAGTTTCCTACACATAGTTCCTCTTTGTTTCCCTTTCACTCTTGCTTCCACTTCTCTTATTTCTTTTGTGTAATTTTTCAAGGTTCAAGTTACCTTTTCTCGGGTAGTGATAGCCAAGAGAAACATTAGCTTGAATCCCTTTTGTTTCTGTCTTAATGATCTCTTATTTCTTGCTTTGATCATCTTATTTTTCCCTTGTATATTTGCTTGTTCTTTACTTCTTTCCTACATCTTTCTCTTTGATTTTCCCCCTTTAATTCACATGCATGATATCTAAGTTTAGATTGGGATCATTGGAGTATATGTTTAGTCTTTTATTTAAAGTTGAGATCTTGCTTAAGAAAAGTGTGTAGTTTTTAGCTTTATTCTTTATGTCATGCACACCACTTTTTGATGTAATTTCAAGTCAGTAAATGAATTTGTTTCAAGAGCATTGTTATTATTTAATTTCAGTAGTAAAGTATTTCAATTCTTGAGTGTTACATTCCATGAAAGTGCTTGTTAGTTTGCTTTCTTTGCCTTACTTGATTTGAGTTTCTTATACACCATGTTGATTAAATTTTTGATCTCATGTTTCATATACACCATGTTTCTTTTATTGAATTCATGCTAATTGTCAAAGTTTCTAATTTAATTGAATATCTTTATTTTTAGAATTTTATGTATGGTTCCATTGCATCTTATTTAAATTCCTAGTTTAATCAAAACCCTCTTTCTTTATATAAGATAAGTAACATAAATAAAATCCAAACAGTTGAAAATTTTGTGACATTCCTCATGGGACCGACCTATATGGCATGCAAATGACTATTTTGATTCATGTGCTTGTGAGTAATTTTAATGCTACACCAAGTTTTTGGCACCATTGCCTAGGAATCTCAATGGATCTGTGGTTGGATGTTTATTTTGATTGTTCATCTCTAGTCATAGTTTTAGGTTGCATTAGATTTGGATTTTTGCCTTAGTCTTGCACATTTTCTTAATTCCTCAGAAAATGATGCAATTTCTTTGTTTTGTGCGAGGGGAATTTGGCATAAGGAGTGGCGGCAATCCTATGAGCCAAGGCTTCATCAGCTTAATTAGGATTTCTTTGCTTTCTTAGATTAGGTTTTTGAGTGAACTTGTAGTGAGGCCCCATTTTAATTTGTAATTCTTTATTTTATTTTAAATGGGTTTTAATAATTCAAGCCATGTGTGGGGTATGGTGCCCACACTTGTTCTCCATTAGAAACTCCATTGTAAGCTTCTCACGTTCTTTCATTTTCTAAGTGTGGTTGCATTTAGTGTGGTTTTCATATTAGTTGGTACCATAATTCATATAGATTAGGGTTATTTATTATGCTTTTTACATTTTATGTAGAGTTGTTGCACTATATTGCAGCTATTTAACAAAGGGTATTGTGTTAGATAGCATATAGGTAGGCATTAGTTTCATTTCCTTATAATTGCATTACATATTTACTACTTTATGGTGGATAGAACACAATGATAGTAAGGGCCCCATAGGAACTCTCATAAGACAAGGACTGGATTTCATCACCTGATCCTTGGCCCACCTCAGTAATCAAATCAATTCCCCATATGCTCATGAACCCAACCCTTAAAAACTTAATTTTAAATCAAGTAGCAAGAGACTTAGGTTTTGAGCTCATAGGAAACTTTTTGAAAGCGAAGATCCATTATCACTCCAATGGCTTTTGAACATCATGGTGACAGGTGCTATCCAAAATACAATTGATTTTCCCAAGCCTTTCACAGATGGTTGTTGAAGGTTGTATTAACCACCTTCAGTAGGACCTAATTGGTATGCTATAGCCGAGCCTAAATAAAAGGAGTAGCTATCTAGATCTGGGTCTAAAAGCTATCACCCTAGTTATTAACAAATATTATCAAAATAGCTTGATAGTGAACTATTAGGATTGATTGTGCATGATATAAACGTAGGAGTCACATTTAGAGTTAGCTTACATCATTTAGATAGATTTTTCATATTAACGCAAGCAAGGTTTTTTATCTCAGAACACTAAGTCAGTACAATTAGATCCTGAGATTGAACATCCCCATAGGTAAGGGGTAAGAAATCAAATCTCTAACCCCATGGTAGACCCACAAGTTGTAGTTGAGCACAAGGCCATAAGAGATTTCTATGTGCCACTCTAGTTAAATACTCCATCACACATCACCTTACCACCCACCAATTCAGACAACTTTGAACCTAAACCTAGAGTCATATAGTTACTCTCCACATTTTATGGTTAAGAGAGAGAGAGAGAGGATCAGTATGTACATATCAAGGAAATCCTTGATATTTTCCCTACATTTAGACTCCAAATTTTTTTAGATGATTCTATTAGACTTTGGTTGTTTCTCTTCTCATTGAAAGATAAAGCTAAATCATGGCTGAATTCTTTAGAGGTCGGTTCAATTACCACATTGGGACCAATTGTCCAAAAAGTTTCTAAACAAGTTCTTCTCCATTAGTAAGAGTCATGCCCTTATAGAGAGATTATCGATTTCTAGCAAAGACATGATGAAATTATGAACATTGGAAAAGGTGGAATGAGTTGTTGCAAAAGTGTCCTCACCATTAACTCAAAAACTGGCTACAAGTTTAGTACTTCTATGAGGCACTAACAAGTAAAAATAGACAAATGGTGGATGTAGATAGCGGAGGGCCTTTATGTTGAAAAATTAGACAAAGGCATAAGAATTGTTTCAAACTTTAGATGACAATTCGCATCAATGGGACTATTCCAATAGGGGAGAGAGAGAGAGAGAGATGCATCATCAAAAGAAAAAAGGGGACTGTATGAAATAGGAGTGACCTTAACTATGTCATACAAGCTCAACTCCTTAGATGGAAGAATGGACAAGGTGGAAAATATGTTTTAGACAATGGGACACCCCGGATTTTCAAAATCATTTTCCAATATATATGGTAGTAGTGAAATTTTTATTTTTATAAAATAGGCGGGATCCTTGAATTAAAACTCAAAATTTATTAATTTTTTGCAGCGTCTAGGAAAAATACCCAATAAAGAAAACCCCGGGGTCATTTACACTCCAAAACTACAATGCTGAACAAAATCACTTTCAGGCACTCTGAGCATGCTCAAATGTAAAACCACAAGAAATTATGCAAGCTGTAAAGAGACGATGATAATAAAAATCCCAAAGCTTCAGGGTCCATCCAAAATCACCACACCATCCATGTGTAAGTATATGCACACTATATAGTGGTATGAGTCTAATCTATCAAATATATAAACATCTAGGTAGAGTCCCAAAAGTCTAATACAAGTCTAAAGATGTACACTACTATGTCTCTAAACACAAAAAGTATATGGTCCTCAAATCCTCGTCCAGATCCATGCTAGGTCACCCGCTTCCCTCTCTGATTGTCGCGCTCTAACTCTAAGGCATTGCAAAACAAAGCAATGCCTCAGCAAGCTATGCTTGTGTAGGTGATTTACATTTAATATAAGAATGATAGGAAATCACATGGCACATGGTATGAAGATCATGGTAAATCTCATAAGATAATTATATAGACACAAAACCTTAGATTCATATGATGAAGGATATACAAAATCCATGATATAAATAAGGTAACATCAATCATGGTTTCAGGACATGCAAAATTTGAGAAAATATGTAGATATAAGTAACCATATCCATGTGAATCTATATACAAAGAACAACATGAATGCATGTCAAAAGCATCAAAACATCATACATGGTCAAGTCCTATAAGTGTCTCAAGTACACTCACAGCAACGTGGGGTCTACTCTTAATACTATCCACTTTCACCCTTTCACCCACAATGGGGCACTCAGGCACTCATGGAAGGACGTGTTCCAATTTTGCTTTCACCCTTTCACCCACATGGGCACTCAAGAACTCACGGAAAGGCACGTTTCACACCCACTTTCACCCTTTCACCCACATGCGGCACTCAGGCACTCAGGGGGGGATGTATCCCATCACAATCTCAATAGTCTCAACCAACAAGGCAGAGGAACTCCCACGTGTCAAAAACTCAATAGTCAAGTTGATGCAAGTGAAATATACTAAAACTAGTGCATAAAACATGCACATGGTAAGTAGTAAGTATATAGACAATACATGTTGAAAGTAATCTCATGCAATATGGTAGGGCATAAAACCTATGCCTCAACATTTCAAATACTATGTCATGATTTAAGAAATCATGTAAATCAAGAATGTAATCACCTACCTCGATACACAGTACTCCAATCAGACGTGTAAGCTATATCAAGTATTTACACCTTGACGTACCTGTCACACCATAAGTCATCATTGATTGTTAAACCTCTCATTTTCATCATGACCCCTGAAATTTATATTTCATTTAATGAGTCACATGCATCTTTATGATCACGTGTTGATCTGATGGTCAGATCACTCTTTGATTAGCACATCTGAAGGTAGTTACTCAGATCGATTGTCAGGATCATTTTTTCTTAGCAATTCAATAAGATCTGCCCTTTTAATCTCCTAAATCATCTCATATTTAATGTATAAAACCAAGGTGTAAGGCCTAATCATACATTGATCGGCTTGATCTAACTCATCTAATAGTATTTAGTGGTTTGACTATTTAAAAAGTGTCCATACTAGATTTTTATCTTAAATCTAGGTCTGCCTCATTGAGACGATTGCAACACCTCTTTCGGATTGTGATTTGGACTTCTATAGCTCCCAAAATCACAATTTTTATGAATGGACAATAAAAAAAACCCAAAATCAAGGAAAAAGTCCATTGCATACACACGCACATGCATTGCACGTGTGTCATGCGCATGGCACTCGCACGTCACACTACGTGTCACTCGCATGGTGCGAGCACGCTGCACCATGCATCGCACTCAGTCTTACCGTGTCTTGACGCATGGCGTGCTATTGTTGTGTCGCATGTAGCACAAGTGTGGCTTGTGCACTCGCTGCCTGACATGCTCGACATCCGACATTGCTTGCCGAGCTATCGCCAGTCATCATTGCCGGGGACGGTGACCAGACTAGGTCGCTGTCGCCGGAGACAATCAGCAACATCCGGTTGCCGGTGACCGCAAGTGCCCCATTTTTTATGATTTTTACACCAATTTATCCAATTTTTCTTGTACATTCCATTTTCACACTCCATTTCAACAAATTCCTTCATTATCTACCATTTTTATATGATTTTTATGACGTTTCTAAAATCCCTCATCTTACTGTTTTCATGGTTTTTTGATGTCCTCAGCCGTCCGATCACAATGAAAATTCCTTAGTTTGTTCTTTGCATCATCACGTACAAGATGTACAAATCAGATCATCATCTAACACTGTTTCATCAACTTATTTTGAGGACAACAGTAACTTGTATTACTCATTGGAAAATGGCAATCCATGCCATTTTTCGGTGCTAAACAAAGAATAAAATAGGAATGGAAAGGCATGGGGAGAGCACGGAGGATGGCCTATGTTAGTCAAGTCAGCCTTCCGTCATGTGTTGAAGGAGGAGATCAACGGTGTCCTCTCCACGAATTCATCATCGGAGATGAAGTTTTTCGATAGCTTGGTCAATCACGGGGAGCGAGAAGGGGGGGAAAGGTGGGGGAAGGGCTTGGCTTCGTCCTGGAAGCGAAGCTTCTACGACAGCTCCGCTAACTAAATGCAATTTTTTCTTTTTATATGATTACCATTAAATGCTGGTAATCATCACCCTGCTAACATGGATGGCTGTGATATTTTTGTTGGCCCCACTTGTGAAAAGATAGTTTTGCCCCTCTAACTAATTTCAATTAAATATAAAATTTAAAATAATTAGTCATTTTTACTCTAATCTCTGGTTTTAGCATTTTTAGTGGCGTTAAACTCCATGTTTTGAGCACATCTCAAATATTAAGGTTTTAATTGGAGATTCTATATCCAAATTTCTCAAATTCTTAATTTTTCCAAATTTCATAAAATTAATTATTCTAGAATTTAAAGTAGTGAATATTACATCCTACCCACCTTATAGAAAATTTCATCCTTGAAATTTAAAATATACGTCCCTCAAGAGAAGAGCTCTGGATGGGTACGCCTCATCTCGTCCTCCAACTCCCAAGTGACCTCTTGTGCCGAGTGATGCTACCAAAGGACCTTGACTAGAGAAATGCTCTTAGTCCTCAACTCCTGGATCTTGCTATCCAAGATTTGTATAGGGCGCTCCTTAAATGTCAAGTCAGGTTGTACCTCTCCTAGAATCTCTCAAGTACGTGAGATGGATTTGGCACGTACTTCCTCATCATGGAAATGTGGAAGACATCATGTACTTTAGCTGACTATTGGGGCAAGGCTAACTGATAAGCAACTGGTCTGACTCTGCGCAGGATCTCAAAATGACCAATATATCTAAGACTAAGTTTCCCCTTTACACCAAATCTCGTCATGCCCTTCATAGGGGAAACTCTAAAAAATACATGCTGTCCGACGTCAAACTCCAAGTCCTTCTGCCTCTTATCTGCATAGATCTTCTAGTGGCTGTGAACTGCAAGTAATCATCTCTGAATGAGTCAAACTTTCTCTGCACACTACTTAATCAACTCTGACCTCACAACCTATCTCTCTCCCATGTCACTCCAGCACAAGGGATGCTGGCAGGGCCTACCATAAAGCGCCTCATAAGGCGCCATGCCGATACTCGCATGGTAGCTATTATTATATACAAACTCCACTAGTGGCAAATGCTCATCCCAACTACCCTTCCAATCCATGACACAGGCCCTCAACCTGTCCTCAATGGTTTGAATGGTCCTCTCAGATTGGCCATCTTTCTAGGGGTGGAATGTAGTATTGAATCTCAACTTTGACCCTAGAACCTCCTATACACTCTGCCAGTACTTGGAGGTAAACCGTGTGTCTCGTTCTAAGATAATCATCAATGGCACCCCATGTAAGCTCACGATCTCCTTGATGTACAGCTTCGCCAAGTTGTCCACGTTCTGCGTCTATCTAATAAGGAGGAAATGGGCTACCTTTGTCAATCTATCCATTATGACCCATATCATGTCATGCCCACTAGTAGTCCTCAACAAGCCCACTATAAAATCCATAGTGAGGTGGTCCCACTTCCACTCTAGAAGGTCTAAAGTCTGTCATAGCCTAGCTGGTCGCTGATGCTCTGCCTTGACCTGTTGACAGGTCAAACATCATGCCACAAACTCACCAATATCACTCTTCATCCCATTCCACCAAAAGTGTCATCTGTGGTCCTAGTACATCTTTGTACTTCCGGGATGAATAGAATATGGGGACTAGTGTGCTGCCTAGAGTAAGTCGTGTCTCAACTGATCATCTATAGGTAGCACCAATCTGCCCCTATACCTGACACCTCCAGTGGGGCCTCTAGAAAAATTGGCCTTATCAACCATGTTCTATGTCTCGGTATCACACATCTGTGCCTGAAGGAACCTGTCAAGAAACATGGATCGAGTTGAGAGGCTAGCAAGCATCACTCTCGACTTTCTACTCAAGGCATCAACTACAACATTAGCTTTCCTTAGGTGGTACTGTATAGTAAAGTCGAAGTCCTTGAGGTACTCCATTCATCTCTACTGCCTCATGTTCAGATTGCGCTGCATGAAAAAATACTTGAGGCTCTTGTGGTCAGTGTATACCTCAAATTTCTCACCATATAAATAGTGTCTCCAGGACATAAATGCAAACATCACTACTACCAACTCTAAATCATGGGTCGGGTAGTTGCTCATTCGTCTTCAACTGTCTTGACGCATAAGTGATGACCCTCCCCTGCTGCATCAGCACTGCTCCTAAACCTCTGCCTGATGCATCACAAAACACCATGTAGCCGCCTGAACCTGAAGGTAGGGCTAGTACTGGTGCAGTTGTCAACCTCCTCTTGAGCTTATGAAGGCTCTCCTCACAAGCATCCATCCAAATGAACCTGGTGTCCTTCGTAGTCAAGGTGGTCATGGGCAAGCCGATCCTTGAGAACCCCTTAATGAATCGTTGGTAGTAACCAGCCAAACCGAGAAAACTACAATCCTCTTTCATCACCATAGGCCTTTCCCAATGTAAAACTGCCTCCACCTTAGCCAAGTCTACGACCACACCATCCTTGGACACCATGTGTCTTAAAAACTACACCTATCCTGATCAGAAGTCACACTTGTTGAGCTTCGCATATAAGCGATGATGGCAGAGCATGTCCAACATAGTGCGAAGATGATCCCTGTGGGCCTCATGGCTACGAGAGTAGATTTGTATGTCATCCACAAAGACAATCATGAACCTATCTAAATAAGCTTGGCATACCCTATTCATCAAATCCATGAACACTGTCGGTGCATTCGTTAACCCAAAGGGCATCACCAAAAACTCATAGTGGCCATATTGACTCCTAAACGCAGTTTGAGGGATATCCTCCTCCCTAATCCTCAACTGGTGGTAGCCTGATCTCAGGTCAATCTTAGAGAACACATGTGTCAACTGCAATTGGTCAAACAAGTCGTCAATATGAGGTAAGGGGTATCTATTCTTCATAGTAACACTGTTTAGCACTAGTAGTCTATGCACAACCTCAATTATCCATCCTTCTTCTTAACAAAGAGGACTGGTGGTTCCCAAGGAGATCCACTCGGCCTGATGAAACCCTTATCCAGAAGCTCCTGCAACTTAGGGGCCATTCTATAGGGTGCCTTAGATATAGGCATTGTACCTGGCACTAAGTCTATAGTAAAATCGATCTCCCTACATGGGAGTAGTCCTGGCAGCTCATGGTTGCTCCTAGTCAATCATTGTGACACAAGCCAAAAACACTAGACAACCTTGGGCGTAACATCAGGCTACTCTCATGGCTGAGATAACACAAGGGCCACTAACACTCCTCTTGCCCTGGACTACAACCACTGGTTGACCCAGTACACTACATATAATCTGCTTCTTATGGTAGTCTATAGTAACCCAAAATGTTGCCAACCAATCCATCCCCAAGATAACATCAAAATCCATCATATCTAATAGAATGAGGTCAGCATCCATCCTAACACCTGATATCTCCACTAATACCCTCTCAAGGTACTTAGTAGCCTCCACAATCTCTCCTGCTGGCATCGATACACCCAATCCTAATGCTAGCTTACACGTATGCAAGTCAAGCCATGATGCAAATGTACGTGCAATAAAAGAATGGGTAGACCCCGAATCAAAAACAACTCTGGCATGTCTATCAGCCACCACAAAAGTACCTTCCACCACCTGGTTCGAGGCCTATGCCTACCTCGAGGAGATGGCAAAGACACATCCCTGACTACATGGCGCTGCCTCCATGGTGGCATCGGTCCTCGCTGACCTGTCTCCCAGACCTCTTAGTCACACTCTCCTTATATGCCCTGTACCTTTGCAACCATAGTGCCCAAATAGCTTGCTCGGGTGAAAAGGCTGCTATTGCTGTTGCTAGTGGGACTGGGGGGGCTCTTGTGGGCCTTGATGCTGACGGCCCTGTCCTAGGCACAATCGCTGCAAGTGTTGGCCCTTACAATAAGGGCACACTCTCCTATCCTGACCTCTCCTCTGCCTAGGAAGGTATTGCTAGTCAAGGGCCCCCTGAGGCTGTGTGGATGCGAAGGGCCTCTTGCCCTTAAGGGACTGACTCATATCTCCTCTGCTCTGTAGTAAATCTCTCTTGAGCGCAGAAGCCGTGTCTATAACCTATCTCATTGAGGTTGGGTGTGCAATAAGTACCTCATGCCTCAACTATGGGACCAACTCATCAATAAATCTATATGTCGCCTCCAGATCTAAGGTAAAAGGGGTTGCTGCAAATCTCCGTAGTCTAGTAAATTGGTTCAGATACTACTGAACCGTCATACTCCCCTGAGATAACATGGTGAACTCCCTCTTCATAACATGCAAGGCATGAAGAGGGAAGTACTACTCATCAAAGATCCTCCGAAAGTCCTCCCATGATAGTGGTGCTGAGGATGGGGGCATGTCTGTTGCTGAGTCTTCCACCAAAACCAAGCCTCACCGACCAATAGGTATGTCATTAACTTGACCTGATCCTCAAGTGGGAACTCCATCCCCTCAAAGGCCTTCTCCACCTCAAACAACCATCTCTTTGCCACTGATGTATCTCCTTCCCCATGGAAGGTGGGCACCATCCTCCAAAACCTCTTGAGCTGCTCAATTGGTGAAACACGTGTGCTCGAGGATCCTCCCTTTGTAGTTCCCTGCATAGGAGCTACTGGTATTGGGCGGGACAACTGTACTACTGTGTCTCCCAAGACTACTGTAGTCATCGTCAAGTGGACAGAGTGAATAGCCTGCATATCTGCCCAAACATGGTGCGTAACATGCTCAGTGAGATGTGGCATGAGGCTCTGAACTATGTGAGTCACTACATCTGCCTCCTGCTCCCCTTACTCTAGTGTCGTGGTAGGGGTAACAACTGGTGGGGCGGGGATGGACCTAGTCCTCCATTGAGGAGCCATCTATTAACAACCCAATAACACATTGTACAAGTATTTCTCCTATCTCCGTCTAAGTCCTGAACTTATGGGCTGTAACTCTAGTTAGACCCTTAAAGTGGTGATGATGGAATAAACTTGGGCTCTGGTACCAAACTGTGACACCCCGAATTTTCTAATTTTTTTTCCAATATATATGGTAGTAGTAAAAATTTTATTTTTATAAAATAGGTGGGATCCTCGAGTTAAAACTAAAAATTTATTAATTTTTTTGCAGTGGCAAGGAAAAATACCCAATAAAGAAAACCCCAACAGTCATTTACACACCAAAACTACAATGCTGAACAAAATCATTTTCAGACACTCTGAGCATGCTCAAATGTAAAACCATGAGAAATTATGCAAGCTATAAAGAGACTGATAATAAAAATCCCAAAGCTTCAGGGTCCATCCAAAATCACCACACCATCCATGTGTAAGTATATGCACACTATACAGTGGTATGAGTTTAATCTATCAAAATATATAAACATCTAGGTAGAGTCCCAAAAGTCCAATACAAGTCTGAAGACGTACACTGCTGTGTCTCTGAACATGAAAAGTATATGGTCCTCAGGTCCTCGTCCAGATCCACGCTAGTCCACCTGTTTCCTTCTTTGATTGTTGCGCTCCAACTTTAAGGCATTGCGAAACAAAGCAATGCCTCAACAAGCTACGCTTGTGTAGGTGATTTACATTCAATATAAAAATGATAGGAAATCACATGGCACATGGTATGAAGATCATGGTAAATCTTGTAAGATAATTATATATACACAAAACCTCAGATACATACGATGAAGGATATAAAAAATCCATGACATAAATAAGGCAACATCAATCATGGTGTCAGGAGATGCAAAATTTGAGAAAATACGTAGATACAAGTAAGCCATATCCATGCGTATCTATATCCAAAGAACAACATGAATTCATGTCAAAAGCATTAATACATCATACATGGTCAAGCCCTATGAGTGTCTTAAGTACACTCCCAGCAACATGGGGTCTACTCTCAATACCATCCGCTTTCACCCTTTCACCCACAACAGGGCACTTAGGCACTCACGGAAGGATGCGTTCCAATTTCTCTTTCACCCTTTCAGCCACACAAGCACTCAAGAACTCACGAAAAGGCACGTTTCACACCTGCTTTCACCCTTTCACCTACATAGGGCACTAAGGGACTCAAGGGGGGATTTATGCCATCACAAGCTCAATAGTCTCAATCGACAAGGTAAAGGAACTCCCACGTGTCAAAAAACTCAATAGTCAAGTCGATGGAAGTGAAATATACAAAAAACAGTGCACAAAACATGCACAAGGTAAGTACCAAGCATATCGACAATACATTCTAAAAATAATCTACATGCAACATGGTAGGGCATAAAACCTATGCCTCAACATTTCAAATACTATGTCATGATTTAAGAAACCATGTAAATCAAGAATGTAATCACCTACCTCGATACGCAATACTCCGATCAGACGCATAGGCTACATCAAGTCATATACCTTAACGTACCTGTCACACCATAAGTCATCATTGATTGTTAACCTCTCATTTTCATCATGACCCCTAAAATTTTTATTTCATTTAATGAGTCACATGTATCTTTATCATCACGTGTTGATTTGATGGTTAGATTACTCTTTGATCAGCACATCCTAAGGTAGTTGCTCAGACCGATCATCAAGATCATTTTTTCTTAACAATTCAATAAGATCTGCCCTTCTAATCTCCTAGATCATTTCATGTTTGATGTATACAACCAAGGTCTAAGGCCTGATCATACATTGTTTGGCTTGATCTAAGTCATTTAATAGTATTTAGTGGTTTGACAATTTAAAAGGTTCTTTAAACTAGCTTTTTATCTTAAATCTCAGTCTGCCTCATTGAGATGATTGCAACGCCTCTTTCGGATTGTGACTTGGACTTCTATAGCTCCCAAAATCACATTTTTTAGGAATGGACGGTCAGAAAAACCCAAAATCAAGGAGAAAGACTGCCGCACATGCTCTGCGTGCGCTGTGCGTGGTGCATAGTGTGGCCCGCACACATTGTACCGTGTGTCGCTTGTGTGGCACTCTCACGTTGGATCGTGCGTCTCGCTCAGTCGTGCCGCGTGTTGACGTGTGGCGCGCTGTTGTTGTGCCATGCATAGCACTGCAGTCACCTCGCGTGTGGTGTGGGTGTCGCGCGTGTGCTCACCACCCAACACACCCGCCACCTGACGTAGCTTGCCGAGTTGTTGCCGTTGCCAAGGACGGTGACCAGACTGGTTCGCCATCGCCAAAGACAACCGCTAAAATTCGGTCGCTAGCGACCCAGGTGCCCCATTTTTTGTAATTTTTACACCAATTTATCCAGTTTTTCACGTACATTCCATTTTCATACTCCATTTCAACAAATTCCTTCATTATCTACCATTTTTACATGATTTTTACCATGTTTCTAAAAACCCTCATCTTACTATTTTCTTTGTTTTTCAACATCCTCAGCTGTCCGATCACCATGAGAATTCATGGGTTTGTTCTTTGCATCATCACATACAAGATGAATGGTTCAAATCATTATCTGACTCTATTTCATCAACTTATTTTGAGGACAACAGTAACTTGTATTACTCACTGGAAAATGGCAGTCCACGCCATTTTCTGGCATTAAACAAGGAATAAAACAGGAACAGAAAGGCACGGGGAGAGCCAGAGGATGGCCTACCTCAGTCAAGTCGACCTTCTGTCATGCGTTGAAGGAGGAGATCAACGACGTCTTCACCACGAATTCGTTGTTAGAGATGAAGTTTTCCAATGGCTTGGTTGGTCACGGGGAACGAGAAGGGGGGCGGAAAGGTGGGGCAAGTGCATTTAAGGCACCCCCCCCCCTTAAATGAGATTTTTTTTTCATATGATTACCAGCATCAAATGCTGGTAATCATAACCCTACTAACATGGATGGCTGTGATGATTTTTGTGGGCCCCACTTGTGAAAAGACAGTTATGCCCCTCTAATTAATTTTAATTAAATATAAAAATGAAAATAATTAGCCATTTTTACTCTGATCTCTGATTTTAGCATTTTTAGTGGTGTTGAACTCCATTTTTCAAGCACATCTCAAATATTGAAGTTTTAACTCGAGATTCTATGTCCAAATTTCTCAAATTTTCAAAATTTCCAAATTTCATAAAATTAATTATTCTAGAATTTAAAATAGCAAATGTTATAGACAATGAATGTTAAACAGATGCTAATAGCTGTTAATGTGTCTATTAATCCTACACAGGAGATTTGTACTATTTGTTCTAGCCCGGCACATTTAACATGAACTTATCAATCCAATAGAGTATACATAGAATATTTTTAGAATAGGAAAATGTAATGAATGCATATCACAATCTTAGTAATAATCCCTATTCTGAGATCTATAATCTTGGATGGGCTAGGCATCTCAATTTGACATGGTCTAAGAACAATTACCAGGGTGGTCCATCTATGAACCACCTTGCACAAAACTTTTGTTGGACCTTTGTGACGACCTGGGTTTTTGTAACATATTTTGTAATAAATTTTCAAAGGCAGGGTCCTTAGTGGTAAAAATTTTGTGCAAAGCAAAGCAGTGAAAATTCTTTTCTTTAGCACTTGTTTTAAAAAACCCAAGTCATCACTTCATACATAACATATATAGAAGTTTTGTACAATATAAAATTCCATTGAAAGAATATACTTTTATTAAATTCTAGAATCCATTCAGTGGTTCACAGTATAGCCCGGGTATCATTACAATACTTGTTCAAAACTCTCAATACAATACAATGCTCTTAAATAAAAATACATGTCTTCAATGGGTATACCTTCATGATTATTCTCCCAAATCTTCTTCAATCTTGTGCTCCTAACACTCTTCTCTATATCTGAGATATTGTAAACATTCAAACATTTATAATATCTCAGCAAGCTATACTTAGTAGGGATTCAAGAAGCATAATAATTTGACAGTATAATCTTAATACTTCATAATCCCATATTCGTACTCATGGATCAATCTATTTACTTGGTCATATATATACATCCTTACACATACATACTGTATACTTTGTGTGTGTATATATATATATATATCTATGATCAAAACTGTGAAAAATAATTAATATCTCAAAACATAATCATACTCAGTTTATACTGAGTTGACAGATCATCTAGACTTTGTTGGACATACTCCCTCATTTGGGCAGTACCGGTAATCCACAATTACCCAGAATCTCATCATGCCATATCATAAGGCATTTCACTATGCCATGCGTCATAATGCAAAAATACTCAAAGGACTACTATGCATGCAGTCATAGTGGCAGCCTTCCCATAATTGCCCCACCTGACTTTTAACCTCACTTAGGCTTGGTATCCATATCATAACAAGTTTCAAAGAGCAGGTGGCGAAACCCTACTAACTCTCCTAGCATAGCATCTCCAGGAATACGCTTGTTTAAAATAAAACCATAAGCCTCCATGCTTGTATGTAAAGTAATTCTCATACATATCAAATAATCTTTTTGTTTACTTAGGGCTGGAATATCTTCTAGTTCCCTATTCACTTAGAGTTTTTTCCTCAATTCCAACTTAACCATTTCATATGTGTTTTGGTTAGATCATAAGGGGTTTCAAGGGATTTAATGCAAGTATTTACATTACACTTGTCAACATTTCTAGATATAAGATCATGTATTCAACATGTATATTTCATGTAGATGCATTCATAAAATCCTCTTACCTTCAAGTAGTGATCCATCTCTTCAGATTTTTTATGATCCTGACTAAGATATGTAATCTGTAAATCCATACATACTGTTAATATTTATACAATCTGAATAGTCTTATATTTTTTATCCTATCTATATTCTTTCTTTTTTTTTATCTTTTCCTTTTGATATAAAGGATCTAGATCTTTTGTCCTATCATGATTTGTCTTCCTCAGATAGTGTTTATCCCATTGATCAATAGATTTGAGGGTGAGAATGATCTTCTAATCTTTCAGATCTAAGTATTTTCTATTCTGAGTCTTTGTGTATTCTTTTCTTTGATCTTGATCATTCATAGATCCTTTGATCAACGATTTGTACTTGTTGATAAAGATCAAGGGCTTAGATCTTTTATCATCTAGTTCTTCTTTGATCTAAGTTCAATTGTTTGATCATCCTTAAGGAGGAGGATCTTGCTATAGATCTTGTTTGATCATCCTTATCTTACTTACAATTTTTATTAGGGTTAGATAATTTACGAACCTTTTATGTTCTTATTATTATTATTCAACCATTTAATGTTTTGCTAGTTAAAGATGGGTTATTTCATCCTAAGTCTAGACAACTCCACTTATTTCCAATTGACTAAGGCTTACTAGCTGAATGGCTACATACAAAGTGGTTTCGTCAATCCTCATGTAAGGAGGCGTTTAGATCTCATAAATGTTAATGGAAGGTAGGGGATTAGTGAGGCCCTATTAGAGAACCCACTTAACCACCATGTTTAGCATTCACTAGAGTGACCTTAGCTCAAAGAAGAAGAATTCTAAAAAGAAGAGGAGATTATGGATGAGAGTTGCAAGTAAGAGAAAGTTTCCTAAGAGGAAACCAACTACTAAAGGATAAGGAAAGAGGGGGAGGAGAATGAGGAAGGGAGAAAAGTTGTATAAAGAGGAAAAACCGTAAGAGTTTGGAGGGATGAGTTTTTTTTTTTCTTTTTTTCTTTTTTTCTTTTCTTTAGTTTCCTTTGGTTGTCTCTTTCTATTCAGTTTTTTAGTTCTGATGAATTGTGTTCATCGTAATCTCCATCTCCTATTTTCATTGCATCATCATATAGCCCAAATAGCCTTCTTTTTTCTTCTCTTCCATCATCACACTATCCCAATTTCCCTTCACTACTACTGCTTAAGTTCCACACCTAGCACCCACCTTTTCACCACCCGATCAATTTCCCTTTCTGGGTTTTGAACAAGAAACTATTCAGATCATCCCGTTTTCCACAAAAGCCTTCACCACTCTTTCTTCTCTCACTTGCCTTCTTTCCCATGGCTCACCATCCCTATGTTCACCTTCTTCCTCTCCTCCATCATGCACCAAGTCTTCTTTCCCACACCACATTGGGTCACTGATTTTTCCTTGCCCCGTATCCACATCTAACCCAGTCCAGCACCTACAACCCCATCTCCATCTCCTTCTTCCTCTGTTCATCTCTAGCATTGTTCTCCTTCTTGGGCCAGCCCTCCATCTCCATTTTTTTTTTTTTTTTGCGAATTTTCCTAGCACCACTGGCAATCCACCTTCCTTTAACCACCATGCACCCTTCACCGACTAGACGACGTCCTCCTCTGGCACCCAACTTCTTTCGTTCTCCAATTCCCAGCACCATAACGCCTCACCGCTTAGGCTCCGCTGCATCTAGCCTTCCACTGGCCAGCTCGACACGATCCACAATGCATCATCACCATCCTGGCAACATTTGTCCCTGTTCTCCACTCCATTGCTCCTACCGCACTAGGTGACGCCACACCTACTAGCTAGGGCCACACAACCAGGTAGCCTCCAGAGCCGTATGATGCCCCCTCTCTCTCCTATTCCCAGTCTTCAATCCAGCCTGGTGTAGCA
Source organism: Warburgia ugandensis (assembly GCA_035236585.1). Taxonomy (NCBI): domain Eukaryota; kingdom Viridiplantae; phylum Streptophyta; class Magnoliopsida; order Canellales; family Canellaceae; genus Warburgia; species Warburgia ugandensis. Next base: position 26,933,290 of record CP141132.1, on the reverse strand, counting down.
CCAGAGCACCGACCAGCTAGCACTCCATCAGCTTCTTCTTTTTTACTGTTTATGGGAAGTTTAAGGAACTTTAGGGAAAATTCCCCTTTTGCCCTTAGTAGAAAATTTTTATTTACATTTTTTGACCTTGTCTATGTTCTATGTTATTCATGTTCTGTTATATGTGTTTTTGTTATTCTCACTTAATCCAAGAACTATTTTATCTATCTGTGTTTAGTGGAATCAACGGTTCTAGGTTAATTTTAGGAGATCTTCAATTTCTTATCTGTTTCAATTCTAATTTTCAATTAACTTTCACATATGGGGTATACGACAATTTAAAGTACTTTTACTATCCCTGATCTTTAATTTGAGAATCTAAAATTAGATCTGAGCTGTTAAATCTCAAAATTCTTATTTAGCCCAGATACCTTAGAATGAGAAGCTTCCTAATTCCTCCTATGAATAATTAATCAAAAGAGCCAAAACTATGTTGATGAAGGTTGATCATGATATAGGAGACTGGATCTATAGAATTTGAAGATAAGCATTCTAGGGAAGTGGAATTTTCCTAATTTTTTAGTTAAATTTTTATTTTCTTTGGATTAGGCCTTTGTAATTTCATTAATTAAAAACATCTGAAGTTTGATTTCTTTTTCTGTTCATTTTTGTTATTTAATTTCAATTTTAAATAACTAAATTTTATTAAAACTCAAAATTCTTAAAGTGCGTCCTAGTGGGATCGACCTATACATGCATTAACTATACCACAATAGCCCATGCACCTACAAAAAACAACAACACACCCATCAACCAGAATTTTTCTATTTAGAGAAAAAAATGCGAAAAAATTACTTTACAAAGAATTGCTACAAAGTGCCACTTTCGTAGGTACTTGCAATTGCATTTAGCACATGCAACGACCCTTGAACCCCTAAATTACCCTTAATGGACGAGTTAGGCCCCATGAGGGCTTGCAGTGAATATCCCACACAATTTTTAAAAATTTTATGACAGTCTTTTATTGATTTGTGAAAAATTTCTTTTATTCATCTTATATTAATTCCTAACTTTAGCTTGCTAATAAAAATGAACAAAAGGGTTGAAAATCCTACCTCCAAATATATGATTTAACTTCAATTCTAAAAGGATATACTTGTTGCTCGAAAAGAAGTCACTCAAACAGGTGAAAATCTCTCATTAATATGTGAGTAAAATGTTGTTCATAAAATCCAAAAATCTCACATATTCCATACAAAAGAACAAAAAATTAGAAAGAATGATAATAGTGGTCTCATGAAAAGATATCAACTACTAAGAATGTTATGCTTTACCAAACTCCCTATTAATTTATAACCATATCCGAGCAATATGTCTCCTAAGATCAATGTTAGGACTTCTATTACGATGAAGCATAGGCTTACATAAGGGTTATCAAAAGAATGGATATAAAGGTAAACAAAGGTTATCTAAAAATATATGTAAAGGGCTTCTATCAATGTATTCACAAATTTTCCCTTTTTCATCACAAGAGTGAGAATTATTCTTTTTCATTGGCTATCTTTTGTTCCTTTTTCTCTTGGCTTTAACTTTTTCTTCTTTTTAACCTTAATGTTCATCTCTTGAATTGCATTGTTCACTCTTTTTCCAAGATATTCTTCAATATTCTATATTATTTCTAGGACAAATGGGTCATATCATCAAGATCAAATCCCAATTAGGGGTCGACCACATGAATCTTGTCCTCCATTCCCCTCTATTAAGCACCATGGCTTCAATTAGTTCCAAAGTTTTTAAATATTTTCTCACCACTTCCATTTTGTAATACATTTGACAAAGAAAGGGCTCTTAATGGTGTAAAAAAATTTCACAAACAAAATAGCAAAAAGTTCTTTTCATTTAAATTCATTTGTAGCAAAACTCAAGTCTCACTTGAAGATACATAAGACACATAGCCATTTTGTATAAAATAACATTTCATTAAATACCAGGAATCATCCAGTAGTTCACTCTTACACAATGCCTATATCATAATTACAAACCATTGTCCAAATTACATATTCCAAAGTTTAAACCTCACCTTACATTGAAAACACTCAGTACAATACTCTCTTAAATAAAGAAAATTACATATCTTTAAGGAACATACGCTGGTTGATTGTTTTCTTCAAGTCTTCTACGTTCTTACTCCTAATCTTCAAGCTTTTCTTCCTTATGTCTTTTATGGTCTTGAGCTTCTAACCCTCCTTCCCTATATCTGAGGTATTGTAATTGAGGTAATGTAAACATAGAAACATTTACAATACCTCAGCAAGCTATGCTTGGTAAGGGATACAAACATATACTACTTCGCTAATATAAGAATACATACCTCAATCATTAATCCATCCTAGTTATCCATTCATGAGTTATCTCATACTCATACATAGATTATATACGTTATTTATATAGTATGGGACAAATTAGTTAATATAGGGAAGATTGCTCAAAACTTGTCCTTTCCCCTGGCTATACTTCCACTTAGGAAATCAGTATTCAACCAATCTTTATGCAAGGAATTTGAGGAACTCATTTAGTGGCATCTCATTATGCCATGGCATTACATTATGCCTATCATATGTGCATCATAATGCAAAATACACAAGGACTACTATGCTACAGTCTCAATCCGTATAGTGCCCAGATAACAGTATAATAATCCACCGATACCAACAATGAAAAATGATAAACCCAAATTTGCATGGGAGACACTCTGGCTATCACAATGGTGGCCTTTACATGATTTCCCCACCTGACGTTTAGCCTCTCTTTGGGCATGGTATCCATCATACAAATTTCAAGAAGCGGGAGGCCAAACCCTCATAACTTTACTAGCATAGCATCCCTAGTCCCAAGACTGTGTATAACTAAAACACAAGCCACCATGCTTGTATGTAAAATATATTGTACATACTAGACTATATGTCTGTTCAATTAAGGCTGGAATATTTTCTAGACCCTATTCTTAGGGTTTCTGTAGTCTCCATATCTCATTACTTTCACCTGATTAGACTTGATCATCAGATTAGATCAATTTTGATTAGATTATGAGGTTGGATCACTTAGTTGGATCACATGCTTTGGATCACTTAGTTAGATCATATGTTTTGGATCATGACTATGCTAAGGTACTAAGCATAATTATATCATGAAGGTCTATACTTCTAGATAGAAAATCATGTATGTATACACATAAGTCTCTAATACATCTTTGTATATCAACCTACCTCAAAGTGGTGCCATTGTCTTGATTCATACATCCCAAGGGGTATTCCTCCACATTACTCATCCTGGTCTATATTCATACATCTGTCAACCATACGTATCAAGTTATTCATCTATACAAGTATGTATCTCTATAAGGGATGTCCTAATTTTCCTTGAATCATGTTTGATCAAGGGTTTGGATTCTCTATCTATGTTCTTCTGCATACCCATACATAATTTCCACATATACATATGTAATACAATACTACATTAGTATTCTTATTGTTTCTTATCATCCTTGTCTTGATTACAATTTTTATTAGGGTTAGATGATTTACTAACCTTTTATGCTCTTTATTATTATTACTCAACCAGTTAATGTTTTACTAGTTGAAGGTAGCTTATTTCATCGTAAGTCTAGAAGTTTCTCTTATGTCAAATTGACTATGGCTTACTAGTTAAATGGTTGAATACAAAATGGCTACTTCAATCCTCATATAAGGAGGTGTTTAAACCTCACAAACGTCAATAGAAGGTGGGGGGAGAGCGATGCTCTATTAGATAACCCCGTTAACCACTATATCCATCATTTACTAGCTTGACCCTAACTCAGGCTTTCATAAGGTTCCTATGAACATTTAATCTTAAGTACTCTTTCTAATTGATTTTAATTAAATCCATGAACTAAATATCATTCATGGAGTTTTATTATGCTCCTAATTTGGATCAAGGAATTTATTACTTATATTATCCTACTAACTTTGGTCCTTACTATCATTAAGTCCTTGTCATACATTCCATGTAAATTTCCTTCCATTCTAATTTCATTTAATTACAATTTTAATGAAATTTCCATTAATTGAGCATTAAAGCATAAATAAATAATTAAATAAATAATTCTATAATTAAATCTACTAAGCAAGGAAAGACAATTATCAAAATGTTTAATAATTCATTGCAAATCTAACAAGATATAAACACCTATCATAATCCAACGGTCTTAGTTCATCCTTATCCATTTTTCTTCTTTTTAGGGTTTAGAACTTGATCCTTCATTTTATTTTAGATCCAACAATTCTTATTGATGTAATTTTATTATTAAATCATTGATGTATCTCATCCACTGATTTGATCTCCCTTGATCTGCTCAATCAAGGAGATCTTAAGTTACTTTATCCCATTTAAGAGCATAGATCATGATCTAGCCCAAATCCTGATCATTCATTCCATAAATCCACAAAATATTAACTCAATACCATCATCAACACATATTCATATAGTCCAATCATCCTTAATCAACTTGATTGAGGAGATTTCGATCCCTTTTTATGGTTTTTATTACTTTTAAGGCTAGATCTCTTAAGATATGCCTATAAAATTACATATAACTTATAGATTTGATTTATTAAATTATAAAATCATCATCCAACAAAGTTTTATTGATCTGATCATCCTAGATCTTATAGATCAAGGATATTAGTACACTTATCTTCTTAATCTCAGAAAATTTAATTAATTAAAATTAAAATTTTATTAGTTTGCTAGCTTATCGTCATTAATATGAATCCAACACAACTTTTTTTATCTCAATTTGGAGTTAAATTGAGGTCAAAATTGAGTTTTTAAGTTTTTAGCCTGTTTTAAAGGCTGAATTCCAATCTTATTGTTTTTTACTTAATTACTTCATTTATAGACATATAAATCTTATTGTGAACATGATCCTAAGGGTTTTGGGACCTTTTGAACATGTCCATCAGTTCAGATGTTCATTTTGAGATAATCTTAATCATGATATATGGGTACCACTATGGATTTTACTAATCATAACACATTAATACAAACTAAACCAATGCGTACCAGATGCAAGGACGGCCTATGGCCACATCTCTATTATGGGGACACAGGTAACATTGTTTACTAGCCACCTAGTGGTTCGCACGCATGGGGGTGCGCCCGTAGTGAGCATTCCACTTTAACGTATTGGAGTCCGATCGGTTGAGACGGTCTGATTTGGACCGTCGGATCAACCATTCTCTAGATCTCTTAGATCCTAACACAAAAAGGAATAAAAATTTTAAAACCTAAAGTTTAGGGCCCCAAAAACTCATCCATGGCTCAGAATTTGGATCTGAGTGGTAGAATGAGGAGATCTCCACCCTCTATGCCTAATCCGTTGTGTCTGATGGGTCAACGACTGAGGAGTTCTCCAGATGGGCGAAAAACTTAGTCTAATTACCGGAAAGGAAAAGGATGAGAGATAGGAACCTGCCTGGAATGGCCAGAGTCTGGAACTAGGTTAGAAATTTTAGAAAATCCACGCCTATATGTATATCACCAGAGCTTGCTATTTGCCGATGGAATTTTTGGTGAAATCTCAACGGATCTTCATAAATATATAAGGCTTCTGTAGATCTCAGTATTCCTCGAAGATCCAATGGCCAAGATTTATTTTTAATAGCTAGAACATGACTTCTAATTCAAAAACCATAACAGGGTGAAAACCTTGCTCGTCAAGGATGACGCATCTACAGACACACCCAATAACCCCAATAGGAATATTCCCTAGGGTGCGTCTGTGGACACTTTAATAGATGAAAAAAATTGGGAAGAGGGAGAGAATAAAAGAGGGAGAAAGAGGAGGAATTTTGAGTTGGAATTTTGTTAGAGTCTAGGGAATTTTGTGAGGAATTTTATAAAGATTTTTGGGAATTTTTCTTAGGGGTATTTATTGGGAATTTGAGTGTTTTTCATCATTAAGTGTAATTATAATGTTTATTTCCTTTTATTATTCAATGTTCATAAGATTACAACTTCCACCTCCTTCTCCACTAGCAGGTGGTAGTGGTTTGACCCATAATTGCACATTTTCTATTCATTGGATTCCTCTGCGGGTCTCTTGTGGGTCCCATGTGGCGCCCACATGGTGTAAAAAGACCAATCTTCCCTTTATGTATAAAAAATAGGGTTTATTCCCATGATCTTGGAATTAAGCATACTTAACAGCATTGGATTCGTATTTCTGAGTACATTCTAAATTTTTATGTCTTAGGCCTAGGCTTCTAGGTAAAATTACCATTTTACCCTTTCGTTCATAAGAATGGAGAAAAATAAGACTTTTTCATCTGGATTCAGAATGAATCATGCTTATAGTCATTCTGAAGGGTTTGCTGAGTTTGATTTCAATTATAAATGTCTTATCCTTTGATTATACTTCTATGAGAAGTGCATTCTAAATAACCTTAATATTCCAGCCTAATTTTCCTTGAAATTCTCAATTTCACTATTTATTTAATTACAAAAAGTTAGGGCTATTATAGTCTATCCTCCTTACAAAAATTTTGTCCTCGAAATTTCTAACGTACGATACAACCTCTTCATTTCCTCTTCTAACTCCTAGATTGCTTCTTCGATCCTATGATGCTGCCATAATACTTTGATTAAGGAAATAGATTTGGTCCTCAATTGTTGTTCTTTCCTGTCCAAGATCCGAAGTACCCTTTCCTTGCAGGTTATAGCTATCGTATAGAATTTTCCTTTTAGTTTGAGTGTCACTCACTGACCACATAAAACTCCAGATACACATCATCATTTGTTCCAACTTCTTGGATTCTTTGGGTAACCTCCCTCTCAATCTCTCCAGTCTCATGAATCATTGAGCCTAAGTACCAAAAGTAGTCTTTTATAGAGACTTCTTAGTTATCACTGAAAGTGGTCTTTTGTAGGGACTTCTTGGTTATCAATCATTAGTAGTGCTCCATTCCTGCTCTTCTCCTTACTAAAATTGCATTCCATATAATCTATCATAGTTCTACTAATTTTATATTCTTTAGGTTCTAATGCTTCTCTCCATAACTCTAGCTGTGTTTACGCCCTCGCTTGTCTCATCAATTAAAACAATATCATTTGCAAATAGCATGTATAATTGTAACACCCAGGATTTTTAAGACAAACTTTTTTTTTTTTTTATAATAATGGCAATTTAAATAAGAGCATTTGGGATCCCATGAGAAAAGATTTATTTAACATTTTACTAAACCTATCTTAAAACTCCGGGTGTTAATTTTCCTTTCTCAAAATGACGTACATGTAATTTAAACATAAATAAATAATCCGCGTATAAATCAATGTCAAATAAATAGGCGCCTTTATTTTAAATCAAATAAACATCCAAAAGACAATAATAATATGGCCCAGGGTCTATCCATCATAACATCCCATATAAATGTCCAACATATGTCCAAAGATCTAAATCACATCCCAATATAAAATATGCAGTCCATAATAAAAATCCAAATGATAATCCTGTTTAATGACTCACATCACTGTCTAATACTATAGAAAAATGGTGTTCAGCAGCTCTCACGGCTTCTCAACAGCCTTGCCTTTCCTGTTATCGCGTTCGAGATCTAAGGCATTGCAAAACAAAGCAATGCCTCAGCAAGCTATCACTTGTGTAGGTACATAGACAATTAATGTAATAAATGAAAGAAATAATGAACAGCATTGATGAAAAGTCTAACATTTATGGAAATAGTGATATCATAATGCCATGTTCAAATAAATGCCAATTTATTCCAAATGCTAAAACATGAAGTTCACTGAGTTAAAACATGACATGAATCAATAAAATGGAGCATACAACAAGAATAAGGGCACCCTAAGGTAATGGGTCCCACCACATCGCACTAACATCCCTGATCAGGAGTACACATAGTCAACCTCTGAGTGTCGTCACACCTAGGCATACCATCCATAACCATGCTCATCATGCATGCACACATAACAAGAATATGGGCCATCATGCTGCAGTGGTAACCCTCCATGGGTATCAACCACCGCCGCTCTCCATCGACACCATAACGGGAGACTTAGCGTCTGTCCCCATGGAAAGGCTCAGACCGGTAGTGTGGACTATTCATGTTACCAAACCCCTACCGAATGCCATCTATGGGCAGGTGTCTATCATATCACAAACTCATCACATCATAATCTCGGAAGGTGGGTGGCTGGCCCTATCCCTCCTAGCATGACGCCCACCGGGCGAGAGCACCCGTCATCAAATATAAAACACGAAAATCATATGTATATGCTAAAACTCAAGAGCACTTATAGCTTGAAATCCCCAAGACATGCCCCTCATCCTGGGGTTAGCCTATAAAAGGACCAGCTACTAAGCCTCTAAACTCATTTCCATGTAAATCCATGCATTTTCTATATATATATATATAATAAGAAATAAATCTCTAATTAAGCATAACTAATTAACATCATGCTTGTAAAATCATTTTAAATAAGTTTATTCAGTAAAAGAATTCAATTTGGAATAACCATCCTGTACGCAATGTCGCATGAAATCCATGGTAAATAAAAATCGCAATTTAAAACACAATCACACATGATGCTATGTTTAAACATGGTTTAAAATCAAGGCAAAACATTAGTTGTCGTCACCTACCTCAGTGTGAGACCACTAGCTTGCTAATAACTCCCTTTAACTGGTATATTCACGTGCACCTATACATGTCACATCACTATTTTAAAATTTTTCTAAAGAAAAAGTTGTCATTTCTAAGTTTTTAAGTTAAAACTAGGTCCGCGCCATCAATACGGTCACAACGCCTCTTCCGGATCGTGATTTGGACCTCTCTAGCTCCCAAAAATCAAGTTTTAGTGAAAACTACACTAAAATGGGGCCTGCCGGACCACCATAAGGTGGTTTAAACCGGCGGCACCCTTTTCCGCCGGTTTACACCAACGTACACAGGCGCACGAAGATGCACGCCGACGCAGACATCGTACGGGACGCGCGTCATGCGTCACGGTCGCCTGGACGCGCCGCGTCCCGGTCCCACCGCGACAGCCAACCAGCGCACTCTCCGCATGAGCGCGGCGCCTCGCCGCGCGCGGCGACGACGTCATGTGACGTCGTCCTGGCTGCGTCTCTGAGTGCGTCTTGGCATCTGCGCCAGGCGCCGACGCCGTTGACGACGCCAGAGAAGACGACCGGATTCCGGTCGCCTCCGGCGGAGCTACAGAGCTCCATTTTGCGTGATTTTTGTGCCATTTTCTTCAGAATTCTCTCTAGAATCCATTTATGCCCTCCTTTTGCACTGATTTTTCCAAAAACCATGGTTTTTAAATGATTTTTCTCAAGTTCCTAAAAACATCCCTAGGTACTGGTTTTTGAGTTTTCTGGAGAATTCCACCGTTGGATCACTCCCAAATTTAAAGGGTATGCTCTGGGGTCTCTTGTGCACTAGTTGGACGGTGCGATTTTCAAACGGATAAGGTTTGATCCGTGAAATCACGCTCCAACAGTAGCGTGCACAAAGCCCCCAAAAATCTGATTTTTTTCCTAATTTTTAAATACTTTCCTAATTAATTTTCTAATTAATAAATACAGAAAAACACGGATTTGAGGCTTACCTTGTGCCTGGTCGGGTTTGCTCGTGTTGCCGGGGCTCCACTCGCCGGAAACTTCAGATTTTTGCAGGGCTAGGGTTTTGCGTAGCATTCATGGAAAACGCTCAAAGTGGAGCGTTTTGGCTCCTAGAGGAGCATAGATATAGGGTTTTAGAGTCTTGGGGAAGAGAAACTCTTCCCCACACGCCTCTTTCCACGTCTCTCCGGCGATTTTTTCGGCACTGGTAGAGACGTGTGGAAGACGGGGGTGTCAGTATCAATTTGGACCCCTGTCTAATACGTCTCTACCAAATGACCAAATTGCCCTTCCAACTTTGACGGCTCATAACTCCCTCGTTTGAGCTCCGTTTTTTGCTTTCTTGGTGGCGTTGGATTCGTATCGACGAGAACTTTCTAATTCTTATGTTTTTAGGAAAAAATTTCATCCATAAATTTTTTTATTTTAATTTATTTAATAATTTCCTATTTTATCTTAAAATTTAAGGATATTACATTCTTCCCTCCTTATAAAAATTTCGTCCTCGAAATTTAGCTACATACCTCTATGTAAATAACTCTTGATGGATCTTTCGCATCTCCTCCTCAGTCTCCCAGGTAGTCTCCTGTAGTGAATGATGCTGCCAAAGGACTTTGACCAAGGCAATGGTCTTATTCCTTAACTCCTTGACTCTTGTATCTAAGACGCGCACTGGTCTCTCCTCAAATGTCATGTCAGCCTGTAGCTCTCCTGGGATCTGCTCCAATACATGTGAGGGATCTGGCACGTATTTCCTCAGCATAGACACGTGAAAGACGTCATGCACATTTGCTAGCTGTGGTGGTAAGGCTAGCTGGTATGCCACTGACCCAACTCGTCGTAAGATCTCGAAAGGTCCAATATACCTGGGACTAAGCTTTCCTTTATTTCCAAACCTCAACACCCCTTTCATAGGAGAAACTTTCAAGAATACATGCTCGCCCTCAAAGAACTCTAAGTCTTTTCGCCTCTTGTCTGCATAACTTTTCTGTCGACTGTGAGCTGTCAGTAACCTCTTCCGGATGAGTTGGACTTTCTCTGCACATTCTTCCACTAACTCAGATTTCACCACGCGTCTTTCTCCTACATCACTCCAACATAAAGGTGACCGACAAGGTCTGCCATAAAGTGCCTCATATGGAGCCATGCCAATACTAGCGTGATGACTATTATTATAAGCAAATTCCACCAAAGGTAAATGATCTTCCCAGCTACCCTTCCAATCCATAACACAGGCTCGTAGCATATCCTCAATAGTCTGGATGGTCCTCTCGCTCTGTCCGTCTGTCTGAGGATGGAATGCTGTGCTAAATTTCAGTCTCGACCCTAATGCCTCTTGCACGCTCTTCCAGTATTTTGAGGTAAATCGCGTATCTCGATCCGATATAATTGTCAAGGGAACGCCATGTAGACTGACGATCTCCTTAACATATAATTTCGCTAAGCTATCCACGGTTTGATTTTGTCTGATAGGAAGGAAATGAGCAGACTTGGTCAACCTGTCCACGACGACCCATATCATGTCGTGGCCGCTAGCGGTCCTCGGAAGACCCAGAACGAAGTCCATGGTAATATGGTCCCACTTCCACTCTGGAAGGTCCAGTGTCTGAAGTAGTCCTGATGGACACTGATGCTCAGCCTTGACCTGCTGACAGGTCAAACATCGTGCAATGCACTCTCCAACATCCTTTTTCATACCATTCCACCAGAAATGCCTCTTGAGATCCTGATACATCTTCGTACCCCCAGGATGAATTGTATAAGGGGATTGGTGTGCTTCTTGAAGTAACTCGTGCTTCAATTCGTCATCTGCTGGTACCACCAACCTTCCCTTAAATCTTACCCCTCCATCTAGTCCCCTCTAAACATCTGTCTTATCTGTCAAATCCTGTGTTTCCTTATCTTTGCCCTGTGCCTCTAAGATCCTGTCAAAGAACTTAGACCGAGTTGTCAAATTGGCAATCATCACACCCGCCTTCCTACTCAGGGCATCTGCAACGACGTTAGCCTTCCCAGGATGGTACTGTATGGTGAAGTCGAAGTCCTTGAGATACTCCATCCATCTGTGCTGCCTCATATTCAATTCACTCTGAGTAAAGAAGTACTTGAGGCTCTTATGATCAGTGAATGCCTCAAATCTCTCACCATAAAGATAATGTCTCTAGGACTTCAACGCAAATACCACGGTTGCTAATTCCAGGTCATGTGTTGGGTAATTTACCTCATGTGTCTTCAGCTGTCTAGACGCATAGGCAATTACCTTCCCATGTTGCATCAACACTGCTCCTAATCCCTTGCCGGAGGCGTCGCAATAAACTACATAACCGCCTGCACCAGATGGTAAGGTCAATACCGGAGTAGTAGTAAGTCTCCTCTTGAGCTCTTGGAAGCTCTCCTCGCAAGCCTCGGTCCATACAAATTGAGTGTCTTTCCTAGTCAGGGTGGTCAATGGTAATGCGATCTTAGAGAATCCCTCTATAAAACGACGATAATACCCTGCCAAACCGAGAAAACTGCGTATCTCAGTCACTGTCTTGGGCCTCTCCCAGTGTAGTACTGCCTCTACCTTTGTTAAATCCACAGCCACTCCATCCTTAGATATGACGTGGCCTAAGAAATGCACCTGGTCTAGCCAAAAATCACACTTACTGAACTTGGCATACAACTGATGTCGACGAAGTGTGTCTAATACCGTGTGGAGATGCTCTCTATGTGTCTCATGACTAGGTGAATAAATCAAGATGTCATCCACAAATACAATCACGAACTTATCCAAATAAGCTCGAAAAACACGGTTCATTAGATCCATGAACACTGCAGGTGCATTCGTCAATCCAAACGGCATCACTAGGAACTCATAATGACCATAACGACTCCTAAAGGCAGTCTTCGAGATATCCTCTTCTCTAACCCTTAGCTGATGATACCCTGACCTCAGATCTATCTTGGAGAACACTTGTGCCGATTGGAGTTGATCAAATAAATCATCTATGCATGGCAAAGGGTATCGGTTCTTTATAGTAACACCATTCAACAACCGATAATCAATGCATAGTCTCAGTGATCCATCCTTTTTCTTCACGAAAAGGACTGGTGCTCCCCATGGTGATCCACTCGGCCTGATAAAGCCCTTATCCAGTAACTCTTGCAATTGTACCTGAAGTTCTCTCAACTCTGCTGGAGCCATCCTATATGGTGCCTTAGAGATAGGCGATGTACTCGGCACCAAGTCAATGGTGAAGTCAATCTCCCTACTTGGCGGCAATCCTGGTAATTCCTCAGGAAATACATCAGCAAAATCACGGACAACATCAATCTCGTCAAGCTGTGGCTGCTCCTTTTCCTCAACAGTCACATATGCGAGGAATGCGTTACACCCTCGTGCATAAAATCGTGCCACCTTCATAGCAGAAATGATGCATGTACCTACATGATCTTTCCTACCCTGGAACACTATTTCTGGTTGCCCAGGTATAAGAAAAGTGACTCGCTTCTTTCGGCAGTCTACCATAGCACCATAGTTGGCTAACCAATCCATCCCTAGAATAACATCATAGTCTACCATGTCTAGTAAGATGAAGTCTGTGTCCATACTCACGCCTGATATCTCTACAGGTATATCTCTAATATATTCTGTAGTCTCTACTGTCTCTCCCACAGGTGTCATAATATCTAATCCAAATGCTAGTTTGTGTACACATACATCAAGGCAAGATGCAAAAATACATGATATAAAAGAATGTGTAGACCCTGTGTCAAAAAGAACTTTGGCATGTCTATCCGAGACTAGAAGAGTACCTTCTACGACCTAGTGTGATGCCTGTGCCTGTCCTGATGAGATGGCAAATACTCATCCCTGGCTACGTGGCGCGTTAGCTGCCTCTGCTCCCATCTCTGTCTGCCTCTGCCCCTTAGGGCAGTCCTTAATGAAATGGCCAACGTCTCCACAGTTGAAACACCTGTATGGCTGTCTCTGGTAAGGTGTATAGGACTGTCTCTGCGGTTGTGGCTGCCTCTACTGCTGTGGTCGGTCGAATCTATTGCACCCTCGCCCAGGGTGCCAACCCTTGCACCTATCACATCTCTTCCTCTCAGCGTCTCTCTTAAATTTGGCCTGTGGTGGATAACCTGATGCCCCATGTGTCTGCATAGCACCAAATGGCCGCTTGCCCTTAAAGGGCTGAAACGCACTCCCTCTATTCCTGAGAGAGTTCTTCTCATGCATGGACGCCATATCAGCAGCATCTCGCACAGAAGTGGGTCGAGAAGAAATCACTCGATCTCTCAGCCAAGGAGTCAACCCATCCACAAATCTGTCAGTTGCCTCTGTGTCTGAGGCCAGTGCGTGAGGTGCAAATCTCCTCAGTCGTGTAAATCGGTTCAGGTACTGCTGAACCGTCACATGTCTCTGCTCCAGGGTGGCAAACTCCTTCTTCATGGACTGCAATGCACGAGGTGGAAAATACTTAGTGTCGAAAGCCTGTTTAAAGGCTGCCCATGTCATCGTCTCAGTCAGATCTGGTCGGGTGAGTGTGAAAGTCTGCCACTAGAAGCCGGCCTCACCTTTCAGCAAGTAGGAGGCTACTCTAACTTGATCATCTGGTGAGATCTTCATAGCGTCGAATGTCCTCTCCGCCTCAAATAACCATCGCTCGGCCTCCTCCGTGTTACCATCACCATAAAAGGGTTTCACCATCTTTTGAAACCTTTCCAATAATTTGTCAGTCTTCATAGAGTCACTCGTAGCATCACCCTCCGTGGCTCTAGGTACTGATGGTTCCTGTACTGGTTGTGAGGACTGAACTGACGAAACCATGGGTGCCACTTTAGGTGGTGGAATAGGGCTAGGGTTAGCTGCGTCAACAGCTATCCTAACCTGCTGCTGTATAAGTGGTACGAGTCCTGACATTAACCGATTCAATAACTCGGCATCTCGATCCCCTTAATCAGAGGACTCAGCAGGTGGAGCCACGGGTGTAGCAAGGGTAGACCTTGTCCTTCTCCGAGGAGCCATCTGTCAAAATTTTACATGTCACTAAGTGTAAGTTCCTCTCTCATCGTTTCGCTCTCTACAACTATTATGGACTGTTATTCACATATAAATGGATATTCACAAGGATTATGATGGACTAGACTGGGCTCTGATACCAACTTTGTAACACCCTGGATTTTTATGACAAATTTTTTTTTTTTTTTTATAATAATGGCAATTTAAATAAGAGCATTTGGGATCCCATGAGAAAAGATTTATTTAACATTTTACTAAACCTATCTTAAAACTCCGGGTGTTAATTTTCCTTTCTCAAAATGACGTACATGTAATTTAAACATAAATAAATAATCCGCATATAAATCAACGTCAAATAAATAGGCGCCTTTATTTTAAATCAAATAAACGTCCAAAAGACAATAATAATATGGCCCAGGGTCTATCCATCATAACATCCCATATAAATGTCCAACATATGTCCAAAGATCTAAATCACATCCCAATATAAAATATGCAGTCCATAATAAAAATCCAAATGATAATCCTGTTTAATGACTCACATCACTGTCTAATACTATAGAAAAATGGTGTTCAGCAGCTCTCACGGCTTCTCAACAGCCTTGCCTTTCCTGTTATCGCGCTCGAGATCTAAGGCATTGCAAAACAAAGCAATGCCTCAGCAAGCTATCGCTTGTGTAGGTACATAGACAATTAATGTAATAAATGAAAGAAATAATGAACAGCATTGATGAAAAGTCTAACATTTATGGAAGTAGTGATATCATAATGCCATGTTCAAATAAATGCCAATTTATTCCAAATGCTAAAACATGAAGTTCACTGAGTTAAAACATGACATGAATTAATAAAATGGAGCATACAACAAGAATAAGGGCACCCTAAGGTAATGGGTCCCACCACATCGCACTAACATCCCTGATCAGGAGTACACATAGTCAACCTCTGAGTGTCGTCACACCCAGGCATACCATCCATAACCATGCTCATCATGCATGCACACATAACAAGAATATGGGCCATCATGCTGCAGTGGCAACCCTCCATGGGTATCAACCACCGCCGCTCTCTGTCGACACCATAACGGGAGACTTAGCGTCTGTCCCCATGGAAAGGCTCAGACCGGTAGTGTGGACTATCCATGTTACCAAACCCCTACCGAATGCCATCTATGGGCAGGTGTCTATCATATCACAAACTCATCACATCATAATCTCGGAAGGTGGGTGGCCGGCCCTATCCCTCCTAGCATGATGCCCACCGCGCGAGAGCACCCGTCATCAAATATAAAACACGGAAATCATATGTATATGCTAAAACTCAAGAGCACTTATAGCTTGAAATCCCCAAGACATGCCCCTCATCCTGGGGTTAGCCTATAAAAGGACCAGCTACTAAGCCTCTATACTCATTTCCATGTAAATCCATGCATTTTCTATATATATAATAAGAAATAAATCTCTAATTAAGCATAACTAATTAACATCATGCTTGTAAAAGCATTTTAAATAAGTTTATTCAGTAAAAGAATTCAATTTGGAATAACCATCCTGTACGCAATGTCGCATGAAATCCATGGTAAATAAAAATCGCAATTTAAAACACAATCACACATGATGCTATGTTTAAACATGGTTTAAAATCAAGGCAAAACATTAGTTGTCGTCACCTACCTCAGTGTGAGACCACTAGCTTGCTAATAACTCCCTTTAACTGGTATATTCACGTGCACCTGTATATGTCACATCACTATTTTAAAATTTTTCTAAAGAAAAAGTTGTCATTTCTAAGTTTTTAAGTTAAAACTAGGTTCGCGTCGTCAATACGGTCACAACGCCTCTTCCGGATCGTGATTTGGACCTCTCTAGCTCCCAAAAATCAAGTTTTAGTGAAAACTACACTAAAATGGGGCCTGCCGGACCACCATAAGGTGGTTTAAACCGGCGGCACCCTTTTCCGCCGGTTTACACCGACGTACACGGGTGCACGAAGACGCACGCCGACGCAGACGTCGTACGGGACGCGCGCCGTGCGTCACGGTCGCCAGGACGCGCCGCGTCCCGGTCCCACCGCGACAGCCAACCAGCGCACTCTCTACACGCGCGCGGCGCCGCGCACACATGCGGCTCCGCGCACGCATGCAGCGATGATGTCATGTGACGTCGTCCTGGCTGCGTCTCTAAGTGCGTCTTGGCGTCAGTGCCAGGTGCCGACGCCGGAGAAGACGACCGGATTCCGGTCGCCTCCAGCGGAGCTACAGAGCTCCGTTTTGCGTGATTTTTGCGCCATTTTCTTCAGAATTCTCTCTAGAATCCATTTATGCCCTCCTTTTGCACTGATTTTTCCAAAAACCATGGTTTTTAAATGATTTTTCTCAAGTTCCTAAAAACATCCCTAGGTACTGTTTTTTGAGTTTTTTGGAGAATTCCACCGTTGGATCACTCCCAAATTTAAAGGGTATGCTCTAGGGTCTTTTGTGCACTAGTTGGATGGTGCGATTTTCAAACGGATAAGGGTTGATCCATGAAATCACGCTCCAACAGTAGCGTGCACAAAGCCCCCAAAAATCTAATTTTTTTCCTAATTTTTAAATACTTTCCTAATTAATTTTCTAATTAATAAATACAGAAAAAACGTGGATTTGAGGCTTACCTTGTGCCTGGTCGGGTTTGCTCGTGTTGCCGGGGCTCCACTCGCCGGAAACTTCAGATTTTTGCAGGGCTAGGGTTTTGCGTAGCATTCATGGAAAACGCTCAAAGTGGAGCGTTTTGGCTCCTAGAAGAGCATAGATTTAGGGTTTTAGAGTCTTGGGGAAGAGAAACTCTTCCCCACACGCCTCTTTCCACGTCTCTCCGGCGATTTTTCCGGCACTGGTAGAGACGTGTGGAAGACGGGGGTGCCAGTATCAATTTGGACCCCTGTCTAATACGTCTCTACCAAATGACCAAATTGCCCTTCCAACTTTGACGGCTCATAACTCCCTCGTTTGAGCTCCGTTTTTCGCGTTCTTAGTGGCGTTGGATTCGTATCGACGAGAAATTTCTAATTCTTATGTTTTCAGGAAAAAATTTCATCCATAAATTTTTTTTATTTTAATTTATTTAATAATTTCCTATTTTATCTTAAAATTTAAGGATATTACAATAATAGAATGTCCTCATGTAAATATTTTATTAACTCATCCATGACCAATGTAAAAGGTATGGCCTCAATACCAATCCTTGGTGCAATTCTATAGTGGTAGGAAAATCACTAGTCTCTCTACTAATGATCTTCACATTTGTTACCAATCCCTCATATATATATATATATAATTATGCCTATATACCTACGTGATCACCCCTTTCTTGCCCAACACCCTCCATATTAACTATCTAGGGACCCTATCATAAGCTTTCACTGAGTTAATAAAGACTATATTGAGGTCCTTCCTCCTCTCCTTATATTTCTCTTTCAATTGTCTTAGTAAGAAGATAGTTTCAATTGTCTCATGCTGTAACCTCTTCCTAATCACTCTTTCAAAAAGTTTCATACTATGGCTCATAAGTTTGATCTTCTAATAATTAGTGCAGCTCTGTATGTGTCCTTTATTCTTATAAATTGGTACAATAGAACTCTTCCTCCATTCATCTAACATTTTCTTTGAAATTATAATCTTATTAAACAACTTGGCCTACCAAACTACTCCAGTATCTCCCATATGCTTCCAAACCCCTATTGGTATACCATTGAGCCCTAGGGCCTTTCTTGATTTCATATTTTCAAGGCCTCTTTCACTTTACATATTCTAATCTCATAGTCATATCTATAATGTCCAATTTTATTTAGGTTTATAGAACATTCAATTCCTATATTCTTAGGGCAATTGTCATTTAGCAGTTTTTGAAAGTAACTTTCCCACCTTTGTTTGATCTCATCATCTTTGACTTGTCCCCTTTGATCATCACTTTTAATGCACTTAGCATGGTTTAAGTCCTTACCCTTTATTGTCTTAATTTTCCAAGTTTAAATACTTCTTTCTCACCTTCTCTTGATCCCAGTCTATTGTAGAGATCATTATATGCCTTAAGTTTAGTCTCACTTACTATTATCTTAGCAACCTTTTTGGCATTCTTATGTTGTTCATAGTTTTTATTATGTCTAGTCTTCTGCCATGCTTTAAAACAAACCCATTTTTCTTTAATAACTTTTTTCACTATTTCACTCTACCACCAAGTTTCATTTACTAATTGCCTTTTACCTTTAGATACTACTAGGACATCTTTTTCCACTTTCTTAATGAACTCAACCATAGTAACCCATGTTGTTGCTTTAGATACAACTCGCAAGTGCACGAATTGTTTGCAATATAGTACACTAGTGAGGTCGATCCCATGAGGAGTTGAGCTAATGTGATGCTAGTGGTTCCTACATTAAACTATATAACCTAGCCAAATTAAACTATTTAAAAACAAGAAACGTGAGAAATTGAAAACTTTCCTAAAATATGCATTTTCTAAAATTAAACTTTCCTCATATGAAGATTTTCTAATTTGAAGACTTTCCTAAAACAAAAACTATCCTAAAGTGAAAACTTTCCTTGAGTGAAGATTTAACAACTTTTTTGAACTACTTTCCTAAGCATGAAATTAATCAACTAGTCTATGGAAAATACCTTTTAACACATGCCTTCTTAATCATGCAATTGTCTAAGGAATGTAATGGAAATTAAGAAGATGAACTTTAACAACTAACAACAAACTAAATAAGATCAACTTAATTACTTTTTCCTACTTGGATGAATGCCACAACTTAGAATCTATTCACTCACTAAATCAATCAAAGCTATGTGTTGTAGCCATGGCTTATATGCATAGTTCCAACATGTTTTGATAAGTGTATTTCAAATCAGTAGATATATAATATTAAACTACGGATCTACAAGTAAACAAGCACATCAACAAGATTTTCCAACTTTAGCCATAAAGCCCCTCTTAATTATGCATTCCATCCATGGGCTAGATGCATGGTTTTAGAGGTCTTTTAATTAGATTGCTGGAAATTTCTGAATTAAACACTCACGTCCTTAATATCCCATCAATATAAAGCAAACAATTAAGAAGAAGCATGGTCAATATTCAAGTAAAAAGAATTCCATTAATCATCAAAAGTTTATGGCATACAATGAATAACATGGAAGATTGCTGTCCACTTTTGAGCAAAACACACCACTATTCCTTCTAACTTGAATCCAAAAAAAAATACTAACAAAGATTCTTCCTCCAACAAGGCTTGATATTCAAAGGAAATGTTATGCCATATTAGCAAAGATCAATGGAAACTAATGAAAAACAAAGCTAGAATTTAAAGGAATCTAAAAGAGAACTCAAAAGCTATGAAAGGAAAAGGGAAAACTAGATTCGAGATGATTTCCCTTGGCTATCACTCCAAGGAAAAACCATACTGGAATCTTTTTTCTAAAGCTAGGCACAACAAAAGAGGACAATGCAAAGCTAGCATGGAAAGAACCAAGGGAAACAAAAAAGGAAACCAGAGAAACTAACCTTGAAAGTTGAAGCAAACACTCCCAAAACCAAGTGTGGAACACTTCTAGAAGATGTCACACACCTTTAGGAAGGTAGAAGCACCCAAGGAGTCCACAACACAAAGGCATAAGAGAGGGGAATAGAGAAGAAGGAAGAGCACGTCTCCTTCTAAGTGAGGAGTTGGCCTTTTCCTTTTATGAAAGTTATTTCTCGCTTATGTTTTTTTTTTTTGGAGTTCCACTTTTTCTCATATTTTTTCTAAGGTACCCTAATAATAAGGTATGGTGGGGATGAAATCGAGACATTTTGGATGGTTGAGATGAGTGGGAGACTAGGGTTTCAAAGGAGGAAAGTGGCAAAAGGTGGCTGTCCTCTTTTGGAGTAGAGTAGGTGGGAGATGCCTACTTCTTAAGAAGGGGCATCTCCTGCTTCCAAAATTGTTGAACTTAAGAAATTGTCTGAGGAATGAGATAAGAGAAAAAATGAGGGAATGAGGTGGATGGTGGTTGGTTTGGTGAGGAGTTGGGAAAGAAGGTGAGGGGAAAGTGGAAGGAAAGTGAGGTGTAGGAAAAACATAGAAAATAAAGGTAAGATGGAAAATTTTAATTAGCTAATTGCGTTCCTAGGGCTTTGGGATTTGTTGGGTGGCTAGGATAGGAGTTTAGGAAAGTGGAAGAGTTATGGAATGTAGGACTCTTGGATGGAAAGGGAAATTCGTGGTGGCCCTTGGTGGTGAGGTGGAAAGTGATAAAAAGGTACAAAAAAGTGGGAAAAACATAAAAATTTGAAGGCTCTCATCGTATTGGTCCATATGCCAACTTATCCTAATAAGATTTTTCTTAATTATCTTCAAAATATCCCTTGAAACCTCATGGATAATTCTCTTGAATTTCATCCAAGCCTAACCTTCGATTTAGCTTTTGCTTGATGACTTAGATGGTTCACTTTGAAGGCTCCATTTCTTGGCTTCAGCCCTTGGCTTGAGTGGCTTATATTGTTTGGCTTAAATTCCTTAGGTTGCTACCTTCTCTCATGGCTTATATGGCTCAAGTAGCTTAAGTTGCTTCCATGCAAAGGTGGTGGGAATGCATGGCTTACTTCATGGGCCCACTTTTGCCATCTTTAACTCCTTTAATCACATCTATTACTGGTCCATAAGATGATCTTGGCCTTTAGTTTCATGTTGAAGTGATGATTTTGAGGCTTTGACTGGATCTTCAGGTCTCGATCTTCAATTTCATCTCCATTGATCTTTGCCATCGAATCACCATCTTACTTCCTACAAAAAGTGAAAAACCTTAATTAAATCCTAGAAAAATATGATTAATCACATACTTACCTTGGATTAGCCTCTAGACCTACAAAATAATAACTTTTGCTTCATTAGGTAAAAAATGCATGTGTTATTTTATCAAAATTAAACACTTATCAATCCACATGGTGTTTACTTCTATTTCATTGTTCTAGTTTCTTTCTACCATCAACTTATTTATGAGTGAGGTTATTTTGTCCCCTTTTAATGTAGATATCCATAATCATTAACCTATGTGGTAAGGTTTACCTTTCACTAGGTATTACCTTATAATCCTTACACATTGATCTTTTAATATTCCTAATTGACAAAAAGTCCATTTGGCTTTTATGGAGTCCACTTTTAAAGGTTATTAAAATGGGTAATGCATATATTATAGGGGTTTAATATAGGTAAATATTGTTTAGCTAAAAAAGAAAAGGCTAATATTTTAAAGGCTCAATGGGATAACTAGCAAAAAATAATATAGGGAAGGTTAAAGGCTTTGAGTTTTACCAAGGATGGCCTCTATCATTTCCTTGGTTTCATATGACTTTAAAATGATCATAAACTTAGGAGATATATGGTAGTCTTTTGTGATTTCTCAATAGTTGACGAAGGTGAAAAATAGTGAGTCCAACTAAGAACTAATGTCTATTGAAGAAAATTTTGAATTCATGTATAATCCTCAAAAAAGGAAGAATGGCTCAAAACTTGCTTGGGTTATAAGTCTCCACAGATTTTTTACATGATCTCTAAGTTATATTTTTCTCTTCAACTTAAACTATATATATATATATATATATTTTTTTTTTTTTTTTGTGCAAAAAAGTTTTCGAGTTTAAATTTTCATGGAACACTTTTAGAAAAAAGATAAGATTGTGAACTAATTGCATACAACTCTATTACTAAGCAAAGTTAAATAAATAGCTGAATATTCACAAATTTTAAATTCCCATCTTTATAAAGGAAGTTATAAAAAAAAAAATGTCAAAAATACAAGAAAAGTTAGAAATTGAATTTCTCCCAACCTAAACTAAACATTGTCCTCAATGTTTTGAAATATAGGACACCTAAATGATGAATAGGTAATGGGGACTAAGAGACTTAAAAAAATAAAATAAAAAATTCCTTGGTTGCCTTCTAGTAAGCACTAAGTTCAATATCTTCAACTAGACATGGCCTATAACTAATCTAACCATCTAAACCTAGACATAGCTAGTTTAATTTATTTTTCCTAATCCTAACCCTAACAATGAACTGGCAATATTTCTCATGTCGCTTCAAAATCTTGCACAAGTCTATATATTGCCTCCACGTGGAGAGTTTTGTTGGTGGTAATATTAAGACACCATATACCACCATGATTTTGAGTTGTTAGGAATCATATCAATGATCCCTTATCTTCAAAATTTCATGGTAGTTGATATAATTCCTCCACCTTGTATTTTGAGGTGGTGGTAATACAATGACATTTTGACCTACCATGAATTATTTGGGATTAATTCAAGATGAATTGTCCCATTCTCTAAATTTTGGGATGACATTGATCTTTATATTCAATTCATCTATTTCCTCCTTTTCCATTAGACTGTGCTAAAATAAGGGTATAAGCTTACTCTGCCCTTGCCAAAAAGATTGTTCTAATATTACTAGAGGTAGGGACATGGTTTTGCCTAAACTCTAGTGTGTACCCTAGAGTTGGTTGATATAGGACTAGTATATCAACTAACTCTTCTTCTTCCTACTTAATAGCACAGTTACTATTTTAGGTGGACCTATTTTACGATCTTGTGATTTTTCAAATAAGGTCTGTATATCTCAATTAGGTTTGTCTTCTACATTGCAAGGCTCAATTGGAATTTTAGACTCTATAGATGACATAATACCCAACAATTCATTCACCTTCGCAATGGATGTATTTTCATCACATTCATAAAAATAAGCAGGACACAATTTTAGAAGAACATGGTTGGATACTCCTATAACTTGATTTTCTTCAACAATGGAAGTCTCTTCATTGTAATTGTAACTAAGACAGGAAATGGCTCAGGTAGATATGAGGGGGAGGTTTTTATTGATGGTTGTGGACTATGTGGTTCAAAATGATCATAAGAAATTTCCATACTATTATTGATATAAATGGTCAAGGTAAGTTAAAAAACTCTGAGGTTCAGTAGGAATTGGTGATTCCCACCTTGGCATTCTTTTAAGGGTTCTTTCACTCTCCTCCCTAATTTGTTTTATTAACTCAGCCCCATTTTCAAGAGCAGCAAGATTTTGATCCATTAGTTAACTAAGTCATTGCATGCATTCTATATTTTGTATCTCATATAATGATTATTCCTCCTATTGTAGAGGAAACAACTCACATGACTCATATTGTTATGGCATTTGGGTACTGAAAAAGGGCTAGGCTAGTTGAACCCATGATGGCTATCCATGATAATCTGAATAATCATGGTGGTGTTGACTAGGGTTGGACCATTATGGTTCTTCCTAATATTGGTAATCCTAAGACAAAGGTTGTTCATGATACCTAGCCCATCCATTATAATTTTTCTCAGGATAGTATTCATTACTAGGTATTTGAATGCATTGTGTGCATCCACTTGCTCCTAATAGTATTCATTGTATGTGAATCTTGATGGGCATGAAGGAGTGGGAAATTGTGATTCATAATAGGTATAGTCATTACGTTATGGAGGTTGTAGAATAGTTGCCTAGAAGCTATCATCCTAAGCAATTGAGTTTCCATAATATCTATCATATACATTGATATATCTAATATATAGAATCTATCCCCTTCTTAATAGGCCCTTGTTCTCAACTTTGTAGACAATGAAAAAAATGGTTATATACATTGAATGAGCACTTACTTTTTTTTAATCGAAAACCTTAATTATATGAAACTTAAATGCTAGCCCTAAGCTAAATCATGCACAATCAAATCCTAGTATTAACTAATCGAGTAGTGTATTGATTATCTTTTCTTATTACATAGGTGGAAGCTTATTAGGCCTAAACCTAGACAACTCCTTTTATCCTAATTTGACTATTGCTTACCAACTAGGTTTTGCTCTAAAGTAGTTAATGCAATCCTTGTGTTAAGAGGCATTTAGACCTTAGCCAATGTCAAGGGAAGGCGTTAGAAAATCACTTGGATTTTAAGACACCCACTATAACCACAGTACTAAGAAGCCACTAAGGTGACAAGAGATTGCATCCTTTTAAAATGGTCCTATGAGCTTGATATCCTAAGTCTCTTTCTACTTGATTTTAATTTAATGTTCAAGGGTTGGGATAGTGACATACAAGGATGTTGATTGATTCCTAGGTGGGCCATGGAGCTGGTGATGAAATATGGTTCCTATCTTATAAGGATTCTGTGGGGTTACTAGCATTAAGTTTCATTCCACCATAAAGTTGTAAACATGCAATGCAAAACAAACATCAAACTAATGCCTACAAATATGCTACTTAACAAAGGGTTAAGCACCTTAACAGATAGGACACTATAACCATATAGCCTACACTTTGGTTATAGCTGAGCTTAGGCTAACCTTTGTTAAATAAGTGCTTGAACCAATGCAACATTCCTAAGTATTATGCAGTAGTTATCAATGCATGACCCTAATTCATATGAATTATGCTACCATCACAAATGCAAAATTATACTAAATGCCCCTTATCCTAAATATTAAAATTTGGGTGAGGATTACTCATAGAGAGGGGTTTGATAATGATCAAGTGTGGGCAACCA
Source organism: Warburgia ugandensis (assembly GCA_035236585.1). Lineage (NCBI taxonomy): Eukaryota > Viridiplantae > Streptophyta > Magnoliopsida > Canellales > Canellaceae > Warburgia > Warburgia ugandensis. The sequence continues at coordinate 26,908,039 of CP141132.1, read as the reverse complement.
TACCCCACACTTGCCTGTATTATTACAACCCATTTAAAAATTAAATAAATTTGATATTACAATGGACCTCACTACAATTTCACTCAATTTCTAATTTAGAAAAGGAATAAAAACCTAATATAAGTTGATGAAGCTATGGTTGATCTCCACTACGTATTTGTAGATTTCCCTTTGACAAAAATCAAACAATAATAGTCAATATGTGGAAAATAGGAAATAAATGAAAAAATAAAGCAAAACCCTGAACTATGACACCTTGTTTTCATGAAATTTTTTTGCGTTTATTTCAAAAGAGGGCGCACCTCTAAATTTTAAAATATAAAAACAGTGGAAGACTTTTCTTTGAAATTCATTTTCCCAAAAACCTACCTGGATGTCACCTTTATGCTCACACTATACATATATATATATATAGTTTTCTAGATGATAGAAATTCATTTCTTAAAACAAGACCCATCTAGTGGCTCACTTGTACAGCCCTTATAACATTATATTAAATGTCCAATACCACAATTCAAATGACTAACTACAAAATACAAAAGCTTTAATAAAATGTATACCTAAGCACAGAAGTATGGTTGTTGAATTCCTCTTCTTGTGTACATCTTCTCCTGTCTATCTATATTTAAGATATTATAAACATAAAACATTTACCGTATGTTTAACATTTCAATAATCCATTTATAAACTAAATACCTACATGTTTCATATCATTAACAATCGATGAATCAATTATTAACATGTTTCATAATTATAAGTAATCCAATGATTTATCTAACAACTTTAATTATTATTTGTTATCTAAATAAACTAATCCATTTTCATGAACCATACTTTGCATAACAGTTCTACCCATTCATAGACCCATATGAAACTTATATGAAATTACGCCCTCAATCATATACATATAGCATACGTACACATATATGGAAATTGTTACAAGACATACAAATTATGAATACAATCAATAAGTCTCCTAATCTACACTCCCAAACTATACTAGGTTTCAGAATCATACCCCTCATCATATGAGGTTCGTAATCATCCAGCCTCTGTTGGTATATTACTATAATCCTCATGCCCCTCACTATATGGGGTCCACAAACCTCCAGCCACCACTAGGAAAACAATATAAGGCATATCATCATGCCATATCATATAAGGCATCTCATGATGCCATCATATAAGAACCATAGTGCATAAAATATAAGGACTACTATGCATGCAGTCAGAATTCATACAGTGTGCCCAGATAACTGCTCAATAATACACCTATACCATTCTCGGTGGAAATCACAATATCCATGTCCATATGGGAGGACCATGGCTATCATAGTGCTAGCCTTCCCATAATTGCCCCACCTGACTTTTAGCAACACATAGTGCTTGGTGTCCATAACATAATAAATTTTGGATAGCGGGTGGCCAAACCCTCATAACTCTCCTAGCATAGCATCCCAGGCCTATGCCTGTCTAAAACAAAACTCTCAAGCCTCCATACCTAAATATAAAATAATCATAATAAAAGGTGATTTGCTTATTCATATATTTCATAACAAGAATAACATCCTCACTTATTTGGTGATAATCCACCAACTATGTATCCTATAAACTTATACTCATACATCATCAATACTAACATGGTACCCATGTACCATAAACATAATTTCACAATTCACATGCATGATGTCTTATTATTTAGACATGCTGTCTTAAATTTCCACCTACCTCGTATGACACGTTCTTCAATTCCATTAGCATTGATCACCGTCCATTCACCTTGGTAAAATCCTCATTTTTACCTGGACGCTCCAAATCAAATAATCAATTAGTAACTTCTAACTGAACAATCTAATTGAATAACCTACATTGATCACGATAATAGAACTCGATCAATTTCCATACCTAGATCTTAGATTGATTTTGACCATTGATCAAGATTAGTGAAATCTTCTCTAATTGAGCTTTTGATCCTAAATCTTTCATCAAATTCTTGATTTACACTTCCTAATGATTATGATAGGCTATTTGGATAGAAAAAGTAAAGCCAGATCATCACTAATTAGATGACCCGACCTCTGATCACAGGTCTGATAATTTCAATGGTTGGATCTTCCCAGATTGATATTTGGAAAGATGGGTTTTGTTCCTCACGTCACAAGATTGCGAGGGTACTCTTAGACATTCAAAACTACTCCTGGATTGCTCAGAATCCAAGTTGGAAGGTCAAGGGTTAAATTGGATCATGTCCAATACATCATTAAGAACATCAGATCATTGTTGGATGGCCATGGATCTGTCTGATCGTGGCTGTATAGTATTGTTGAGTCAGGATCTCTATGAGATCTATTCTGATCATTGAATTGCTTGAGGGGTTTTGTCCATGATGTCATGAGGAAAGTGATGAATGGCTTAGATCACTGATCTAAATCATTTTTACCTCTGTGCACATTGTTCCCTAAGAATGTTCACCATCGCCAGTGACGAAAATGGAAGGTGGGAACAAAGATGGAGAAAAGGGGAAGTGAGTTTACTGGTGTGATGCCTGTTGGGCATCACCGGTAGTGCAAATGGGATGGGGGATAGGAGGCAACTGGCACACCATGTGCAGTGCCGGCCAGAGGAGGGAGATGTGAGGGGGAGAAGAAAGGGACCGAAAGGCGTGGGTTCTGTCAATGGCTAGCTACCCTTGGCATCGGTCATTGCCCAAAGCTAGACCAAAGAGGAACTAAGGGGGAGAAAAGGATTGCTCAATCGGCAGTGGATGATCAAGATTAAATGGAGGATGCTAATAGAAGATCTGAGCAGGGTTTGCCATGGGTGGCCAGAAAGATGCAAGAGAAGGGGGTTTCTTCTGGGTTTTCTTCTACCAGTCCGAGTAGGAGGGTTTCAAGATGAAGAGGGAGCAAGAGGGGTTATAATTGTCGGAGGAGACAAAGGGAGTGGTTTCTTCCCTCGTCCAGCGAAGATCCGAGCAAAGGGTCGTGGTGAATGCCAATTTTCTCTATTTTCTCCGGTGTCCCACATATACTTCATTCCACGTTTGGGGTTTCATGTGTATCTGGTGAGTTGAGCTCAAGCCGCCACGTCGGTTGCGAAGCCGTCAATGGTGACTAGTCAGGGAGAGGGGAAAAGATGAGAGAGAGAGGGAGAGAAGAAGAACGAACACTAGGGTTTTGGTTTATAAGATAGGGGTGCCAATATCAAAATGGCACACCTAGTTTTTGGCATTACTAAAATACACTCTTCATTCAAAACCTCATAACTTCTTCATACAGACTTTGTTTTTAGTGTTCTTTGGGTCATTGGATTCCATTTTATGAGTACTATCTAATGGTTTTAGTTTTAGTTCCAAATTGTTATCCTATTAAAAGATATACTACTAGAAAACTCATTACCTGATCATGGAATAGTAAATTTTGGGGTGAAATTCATCCAAACTCTGATTTCAGAATTCTTTATGACATTAGACTTAATTTTTTTAGGACATTCCAAATATTCATGTTTCCACTCAAATTCCATTTCTATAAAAATTTATGTTCTCGAGGTCAAAAATTCCAATCATATTCTAAAATTTTAATTTCTCATAATAAAGCCCAAAATCGTATTTACAAAATTTAAGGTTGTTCCTTGAAATTCTTTTCATGCTATCTTTCAAACCATTCTAGGAGTATTCTCATCTCATCATAAACTTAATTTCTTGTAATTCCTTCCATGTAATAATATCCTCAAAATGTAACTGATCTTTAACTTAAACTAAATATCATACCACTTTCACTATGTACTCTAATATTTGGTTGTTACTAGATAATCCATCTAAATCTTGATTCATAACTCATACTCTTATCACCACCTTAGTGAGATCATGTTTCAAATGAATTGATTTCCAATCTCTGTTTTCTTAACATCCAACATATGTTTTTCCTAACCTTCCACAATAATTACTCATTGATTGGAATGGGGATATTAACTTCTATCCACCATTCCCACTCTTTCCGCCATCTTAAATAGCAATACATTTATGACTAAATTCTTCTTTTTATTTCTACCTTCATAGCTTCTTTGATTGTAATGATCTTGAGAACATATACCCTTTATCTGCAACTCAAACTTTCTATTTTCTCATCCATAAAATTGTTTATACTAACTTCAAACAATGAACATATATTTCTCACTTAAAGATGACCCCTTCTACATATGCTTAGCCATTTCTAACCTTATAAAAATGCCTATCTTCTAAATTTCAAGTATCATATTTCTAACAAAATTTCAGCAGTCTCCTCTGTTTTTCAAACTTATGCATTTAATGCATCCGATTGCGGTACACCTAATAAACCATTTATCAATACACAATACGTTTTTGAGACTCTGTCTTACCACATTCCATTGTTCACTATACAGAATTAACCACTCATCCACAAAGAATATATATCTCAGAGACTCTGTCTCGGTACATTCTCCACACTACCATAATATAATAAATCGTAATGCTGTGAGAATTACTTACCCATTTCCACAACTTCATGAATAATATCCAAGTTCTTCAATAGTATTGAACCAACCCATTATAAAATCATCAATTGATAAATGTTTAATCACAATCATCATCATCACAACCATATGTAATGGAAGATTTTCATATTGTCCACAATCTTCTATCAAAATCCATCATAAATTGCATTGTAATAGAAATATGAAAATTTACAATCCCAACTACAATTGAAAAATACAATTACTATAATGAATTGTACTTTAACTCTATCATCATAACCTTTACTCAAATAATTTTTCATCACCTCAACATATGTTCAACCAGATAAATCTTTCATTTCTCCAAACAAGCATTTAACATCGAATTTGAATTCATATCATAACATTTCAATCATAAAAATGAATAGATTTTTCATAATACTTCATCCATTTCCACATATGAATCCAAAACAAAGCGATAGTCATATAAATTAAAGAACATCTTTGACGTATTCACGTTCCATTTCACTAAAATCCTATATACCGCCTTACATTCAAATAATCATAAACATTCATCTTTAACTTAAATATAGATACAAACATACAAGTACAATTCATGGAGATAACACATATAATTCAAAATGTAATAATTGAACTTACACCCTTTGGTGTATTCAAATTCAAAACCAGAAATAATACATTTAGTATTTCTCAAATGCAAATATGAAACTCATAGCATTAAATGAACAACTGAAATCACACTAACTATGCAATCACATTCAAATACTTAATTAACACCATTAAGGACAGCCTTGGAGCATGACGCTCCTACCCTTGCGACGTCTATGGAAAGGTGGACCACAAGGGTCTATAGTAGGCATCTTTACGTTGCATTTCCCAAGTGGCTGATTCCACGCCTTGAACCTGTGATCTAAAGGTCACATGACAACAACTTTTACCATTTTACTTTATTGAACACACACATGAAAATGCAAAAAGTAAGGGAAACTGAAGAGAAAATAGGGAAAGGAAAAGTCAGTAGTTTCTTATAAGAGAATTTAAAATTTTCATCATCCACACTTCCTATGATCAAGTAGCTTTTAACTTTAAAGAGCACACATATGATAATGCCAAGCATAGGGGAAAAGTGGATAGGAAATAGGGCAAGGCAAATATAGATAAGGAAATAGGGAAAGGAGAGAGTATGGTCAAAGAGATATGGAGATAAAATGAGAGAAGGCTACAAGTCTGAGAAAAGCAAGGACAATGCAATGAGAATTATGAAGAGAAGTGTAAAATGGAGAGAAACAAGAAAGAGCTAGAATTTGAGAATGCATAGGATTTCTCCTATACAATGATTTGTACTGATTTTAGTTTATTTTATTTATTAACCCTTAACTTCATCTTTCTTCTCAATTCAGGCATCATTCATCATCCATAACAATCATAATTGACAAAATACATGTCATCATTCATCTTTCATTCATTTTACAATAGTTATAATGTAAGATTTTACCATATCTTGTCTTCTACATAAGAAGACTATTTTATCATAACAACATTATTTTATCTTTGTGACAATCAAAATTGTCTCATAATTTGCAATTAAATTCAATATTGGTATCATACCCAAGTCTATCATATCACATGAGGACATGCTTATCATTCTTTTCATAAGCCCTAATAAATATTTCTTTAAATAAGTCCTTTTGCTAACCACTTATCCATCAACTAGAGTTATCATCTCTACTCCCTTTTTCAACTTTTCACCAATGCATTCATATTTAGCATAATTATACCTCATCATAAGCATCATCAAGACCTTATCCCACTTAGGGGTCTCCCATAACGTATTTTACATAATTATACAAAACAAAAGAATATATAGTTCCTTATTTCATTGTAGTATTAAGGTGAATCACTTGTTTCTTGAAAAGATTTGAGATTATATATATGTAGTTGATAATGCTTCATGATTAACTTTGTCTTGAAATTTTTTCTCCATTTTAAAATTCATCTCATACACTACTATTGTAGTAAGTTTCTTGTCAATAACTTAAATTTTCAGATTAGGATATAATTCTTTCAAACATCAATCCATTATCTATTTATATGAAGTTGATTCTCATATTCTATCATGATGACATTTCTTACTATAAACCAATAATTTCCTTTCTATCTCATTACTTATACATAAGAAAGAAAGTACTCATTATTTTCCTATATTCTTTCCAAGTAGTATTGTCTCTACAAATACATTTGCTTTGTTATTTCTAACATACCATTTCTAGTTTCAAAGTATATGGTACTTCTAGCTTCCATTTCAATGGAAGTTTGCAATTCTTCTAAATTTTCTCCTCTTGAACCTATCATTCCTCAATCATTTCTATTTCTCCTCTTTAATTTACTATTCTTTAGTCATCTCTATTTCACACTTTTCTATACAAACCAAGACCACATTCAATACATTCTATATAAGCTTTTCTAGCCTATGTTTTGCCTCTTTTCAAACTTCCTACTCTTACACTTGGTATACGTGAACAATAAGTATATACCTATGTTGAGTATTTTATCCTTGAACATTGATACTAGGCACAATTTCTATTTAAACTTGGGTAGGAGCATTTTGCACTACTATAAGTTATGGTATTTGGGTACCTTATAAATAAAAAGGATGTTCCATAAAACTAAGTTATCTATTCCTACTACTTGGTTCCCTTTTCACTATTCTCAATAGTGGAATCACTAATTTCTCAAATCATCTTCCTAGTTGTCATACTAAGGGCATCTCCTCATGGTTTACTATTCCTTTGTAGTCTAAGTATAGTAACTTATTCTCTCTAATATTTAACTAATTCCATCATAATGCAACATCAACTCACTAGATCCTTACGTATATTTGAATTGTAATATTTTTATTGGATAGAAAGGGCTGCAAGTGACTGGATGAACTGCTCTGATACCAACTGTGACACCTTGGGTTTTCCATGAAAAAATTTCGCTTTTATTTCAAAAGATGGCATGCCTCTAAATTAAAAAAAAAAAAAAAAAGCGAAAGACTTTTCTTTGAAATTCATTTTCCCAAAAACCCGCTTGAATGTCACCTTTATGATTAAACAATACTTATATATAGTTTTCTAGAAGATAGAAATTCATTTCTTGAAACAGGACCCATCAAGTGGTTCACTTGTACAGCCCCTATAACATTATATTAAATGTATAGTATCACAATTCAAATGACTAACTATATAATACAAAAGCCCCTATATGGTTTAACATTCTCTTGAAGATGAATATGAAGCATGTACATAGCTAGACAAATCCCTTTGATGTCTACTATAGTACATCCCAAAGATGTCTTATTTTCATGTAGAACATTGAGTAGCTTTTGTTCCTATTCTTTATCAAGACATGAGGAAATGATGACAGACAAGGAATCATCATGTCCTAAGTAAGAGCATTTCAAGTTATCAGGTAATGATTTAAGAACTAAAGTGGTTCAGTGGTCAATTGAAGGTACATGAATAGATTTGGAATGGGGAAGAGGTTCCACTGAGGTTCTCGTTTAGAGGTATCCATGATTGGTGTAGTATCTAGAAGGGCATTCACTACATCTATAAATCTATCTATGTCAAAATCAAGATTAAAATGTGCAAGATAGGCCTCAAGTGGATCATGGGTAGAGGATGGTGGAAGAGAATATGGAATTAAACCTTTGATCATGTTTACTATGAAGGAGTGATCAAGGTCTAGATACTGGTGATTGACATTAAACATGTTAACTATGACTTTCATGTTGCCAAAAGAAAGTTTCATAACACTGTTGCTACTATTGATGATGGCGTTGGATGTTACCACAAAAACACATCCAAGAATAACTAGGATCTATAACAAGTTGAGTGTTCAAGACAATGAAATCAATGGGGAAATAAAAATGGTCCACCTATATCAAGACATCTTTAGTCATACCATGTGTAATTTTAACATATTTGTCTACAACCTGTAACATGGTGTTGGTTGGCTTTAATACACCAAGCCTTAATTGCTCATAGATAGAGTATGAAAACAAGTTCACCCTAGCCCCTAAATCTAATAGTGTCTTATCAATGATATGGTCTCTAGTAAACACATGAGATAGCAAGACAACTTGGATCTCTAAACTTTGGAGGGGTAATATGCTAAAGCAAAGAGCTCACCTGCTTGGTGAGGAAGGCTTTCCTTTACATAGTTAGTTTGGGCTTTTGCGTAGTGCTCTTTGAGAAACTTGGCATGGGCAAGGATGTCCATGATTGCATTGAGCAATGGAATATTGATCTAGACATGTTTGAATACATCCATTATCTCATGAAAGTTGGTAGCTTTCATTGCCTTGTTTAGAAGCATAGGGAATGGACCCGTACGCACATAAGGTGTATCCAATATGGGTTTAAAGCGAGTTTGAGATTTCTATCCCTTCTGCTTCTCCTTAGTTGTGGCTTGGTCATTCTCATCAAATTTATTCCCATTCTTACTTTCTTTGTTGTCTATTTGACATCCACTCATAAGGGTAGTTACAAATTTAGTTTGCTCAAGTCGTCTCTATGAATTTGAATTGGTGCCTTTCTCAAACTGTCCCCTAGGGGTTGGGAGTGACTAACTAGGGAATGTTGCCTTATCTCTATCACTAAGGACAATAGATAACTGAGTTATTTGCATCCTTAGTTTAGTAATATCTTGGGAATTAACATTGGAGTTCTGTTGACTCTCATTCTAGAGATGGGTTAAAGCTTGTCTAGTCTCATCTTTGTGTTTAAATTATTTTTTTACAAATAATTCATGGTTTCCTCAAATATTAGTTTCTTTGGTTGTTGAGGAAATTGCTGAAAAATAGGAGGCTATTGGGGAACTAAAGTTCTAGGAAAATTTTGAGCAGGGGGTTCATAGATGGGCCTCCTTGATGAATGTTCTTCGACCATGAGAAATTAGGATGCTTAACCCATCCGGGATTATAGGTCTAAGAGTAAGGGTTGTTGTTAGTGCATTCATAGTATTTGCTTGTTCAATATGATATTCAAGGTGCACATGATTTGATGGACAAGCTAATGATAAGTGTGTTGGGGTGGAACAAATGGAGAAACCTGTGGATTTTTCGTGGATGAACATCCAGCCATGAAGGAATCAATTCCATAGAACATGGTAACAAACTTGTCCATTCTTTGTGCTAAGGAGTCAAGTTTATCTGAGACATTTGGGGTGACTGCTATTTCATATAGGCCTCGTTTCTTTAGAGACTGGAACTTCTAATCTCATCAGTTTGAATAATCCCATTGCTATGAATTTTCACCTAAGGTTTCAATTAATTCTTAGGCCTTTATCTCATTTTCATCATGAGGGCCTAACCACTAGTGGCATCCACCATTCTTCCATCTTGAGGTGTAAGTTCTTCATAAAAGTACTAAAGTTGTTGCCATTTCTCAAATCCATGGTTGGAACATTTAGTAATTCATTCCACCATTCTAAGAACTAATAATATTGATTATCTTCTTGCTACTAGAAATTTATGATTTCCCTATGGAGGGCATTGGTTTTGTGTACCGGTAAGAACTTATTTAGAAACATTTTTGATAGTTGGTTCAAAGTGGTAATAGAACTGACCTCTAATGAATTTAGTCAAGATATGGCCTTGTCTTTCAAGGAGAATGGAAACACTTTAAGTTTAATGGAATCATTTGAAAAGTTTCAAAACTTGAATGTAGCACATATATCAAGGAATTCCTTGATATAAAGCTATGGATCCTCTCTCTTTAGACCATAATAAGATAGGAATAACTGAATGACACAAAGTTTTAGTTCAAAATGGTCTACATTAGTAGGTGGTAATGCTGTGCACAATTTTTTTTTTAACAAAATTTAAAATAACATGCATGTTTACACTCCCTAACCTAAACTAAACATTGTTCCAATGTTTTGAAATATAGGACACTATATCATAAATGGGTAATGTAGATCAATGAGAATCTAAAATCTTGGGTTGCCTCCTAGTAAGTGCTAAGTTTAACATCTTCAGCTGGATATGTAATGCCATAATAATGATGACAATGAATGCAACTACTATATGTAGGTGTCAAGGAATATGCTAAGGTGGGTCCTGATAGACTGGTTACTCAAGTAATGTTTCTTCCACTTTAGAGTTTATCAACTCTAGGAAGTGTTTCAACCTTTATCCATTAACTTTGAAGATCTCTCCATCCTTTTCTATCTCAACGGCCCCATGAGGGTAAATAGTATGCACTATGTAGTTATTAACCTAGAGATATAAAGCCCACTCCAAAAGTATTTTTACCAGTAGTTAGCTAAGTTTAGCTTTTTATGTAAGCCTTTTCTTTTCTCACAGAATTTATCCTTTACCAATATTTACCCAGTATAAAATATCCATTACCTATTTTCTTTGAAAGATAAGTTAGAGATGAATGAAGATATACTTTTTAGTTGCAATGAAAGTAGAAAAGTGAATATCAAGAAAAGAAATGATCTTTAAAAATATTTAGAGAAATTCAAAAGTGTTGAAAAGAAAAAAGAACTACTTAAAAGAAAGATTTTGGAAAAAAAAAAAGTGGGAAAAGAAATATTCACTTCAGTACAAGTAAAGAAGAATTGCCAACTTTAGAAGACCTCTACTTATTTTTTGAAGAATTTTCAATACCCTTTATTTGGTTCCCTATCCTAAGCTTATGTTTCGTCCTAGTTGAAGATTTGTTGATTTTAGGATGAATATAGTCTTAATTAGGATATGAATGGATAGCATTTAAATAATAGTATTTCTAAATATTCAAAGGTAATGGCGTCTTATCTTTTCTAAAGGAATCAAAACTAAATTCCCTAGTAACTCCTGTTCTTCATGAGTACATGTTAGATAAAATTGCTTTTATTGAGTCTGCTCACATATTTAAAAGAGAGAAATGATTTGAACCCTTTATCTAAGAGATTTTATTTCTTAGTGTATATCTATTAGTGAGGATTGAGGTCAAAACATATCTCAGATGGAGTTCAAAAGTTCGAAGTCTATTTAGAGATACAGATTATTTTATATGTAGACTGTACACTCACATACTCACTCTGAGATATGAGCTTAAGCGGAATGTTTTTAGCATATGGGTAAGGTTTTGCATTATTCATTCATTTCAATTAGTATGCTAAAATTGATAGATTTATTGAAGAAAATTCTCTGAGGAAAAAGTGGCGTTGACTTGAAAATAAATTTTGAATTTTTGTAAATTGGTTTTTGCATGTTTTGCTTGGGACTAGAAAATGTTGGTTATGGGGTGTGTTAAGTGTTCAATTTGGTCAAAATATCTTATTTTGGTATTTAATTGGATCATCTAACCAATCAATTTTGCAATTTTTAGATAAAATATGAATTTAGCTTGAATTGACCATCAAACTATTGATTTGTCAAATTTAATGGTCAAGTGATCATTAGAGATAATCAAAGGTGTAATGTATAGTTTAGATGATTTTAATCTAGTCTTATATTTTGCAGATCTACCAAAATAGGCTTGGATGGCTTGGATCAAAATTCAACAGTGCAGATCATCTTGAAGAGCATTGAATGGCTCAGATCAAATTTAATGGTGCCAAATCAACCCACAATTGATTAAGGAATTGTTTCTACTTTAAAAAGACAAAACAAAAGAGGAAACTTGTAAGAAGGAGGAATGTGAAAAGGAGGACCAAACAAGGAAAGGTGGGAACAAAACTAGAAGGAGGAGAAGTTTAAGAAGAGAAGATATCTACCTATAAGGATCTTCACAGATAGAGAAGAGGCAACTAGAAAGAAATCAGCTGCACCCTTCCCCTCCCCTTCTCATCTCTCTCTCTCTCTCTCTCTCTCTCTCTCTCTCTCTCTCTCTCTCTCTCTCTCTCTCTCTCTCTCTCTCTCTCTCTGTTTGCCCCCCTTCATCACACTATCCTCTATTTTTTTCTTCCCCTCCTTTGTCTCTCATTCTCCTCCTCCACTTCTCTTTCTCTCTCTCTTCCTCTTATCTCCCTCTCATTGATTGACTCCTACCCACTCCCTCAATCCATCTTCACTGCACCCATAAGACACCCAATAGAGCTCCTACACCTACCAACCCCTATCGTGTTCTCACCAAAAATCCACCACTGACAACCAATAAAGGAAAGCAAACCATCCCATCACCCTCATTCTCCATCTTTGTTTCCCTTCTCTCTTTCTAGCACTGCCTCCCTTTGTCTTTCTCCTCTTGTTCTCCTCCCCTGCTCCTCCTTAGCTGGCATCTCCCTAGCACCTCTCTTTCCACCCTATCAGCACCACCCAATTTCTCCAATATCCACATCTGTCGTGCCAGTTGTCCTTCTTCACACCACCTCATCTCCTCCCCCTTCTCCCTGTCACTCTCCATGCTCTTCTCCTCTTACCTCCCTCTATCTATATATTGGCCATTTTCTTCGACACAACATCCCCTCTATTTTTCTCCTCTTCATCTCTGTCTCCCTCACCAATGTCGGCAGACCTTTGGTACTAGTCCTAGGAGAAAACCTAGGTCCTGTTTCCCATGGATTTCCCTATTTTCTCTTCCTCCTGGCATCTTCATCTTCATCTTCCCCAATGTCATCTTCTTCATCGAGCAAAGTTTGTTGTTTTTGTTTAAAATCAGTTTTTTTTTTTTTTTGTTATTTATGTTTCTGCCCTTTAAACAATAATTTCAATTACATTTACATCATATTTGTCTTATTCCAATTTTTTCTTTATCCCTATTTTGGGTATCCAGGAAATGTGCAATCTAGATTGGGTTTGATTAAGGCTTAACCTAATCAACAGTTAGCCTTAATAAATAAGATCTCTCTATTTACTAATCTGTTTATTGTCAGAATTCATATTAATCTTCATATCTTTTTCTTAGGACATCTCCTAGCTTATCCAACAATTTTGATCTTCAATTTGAAATCCAAAAATTGATCTAAGCTTTCCAAAACCCAAAATCATTCCCTACTCTAGATCATCAAAAATTTGGAAATTTTGAACAATCTAACAATTAAATCTTTAATGAAGGACATGTTGGAGAGATTAATGAAGGTTGATCAACAATTATGATATCATATTTGAGGAAATTGGCTATGATCAAGCTAGGGAAGTAGATTTTGTGAGTTTTTTATTTAATTTTTTGTCTTTTTGAATTTGGAATTATGTATTTTTCATCAATTAAATAGATTTGAATTTTTATTTCACTGTTAGTTAATTTTTATTATTTTCTTTAATTTTTGAACAATTAAATTTTATTTATAGTTCATCTTCTTTAGTCAAGTCCCTGTAGGATTGACACGTACTTACTTCAGCTACACTACAATAGCTCATGCACTTATAGTAAAACAATCAATGTATATAAAAGCTATTATCTCTTTATAACACCAATTATGTATTAATTGTATTTACTACAATGCTAATTTTAATAGAGAAAAGCTATAATTTCATTTTCTTTCACTTTAGATAAATATAGTATTTCAAGGCATAATTGGTAGCTTAATGTTTATTATTATTATTATTATTTATTTCTTTTATTTTTTATTTTTGATGACCTGCCATTCTATATGGTTGGTATTAGGGACGTTCATCAGTTGGGAGCTATGGGTAAAATGATAAAAACAACCTTGTTCATTAATTAAGAGTATGATATCAATTTTCAACTCATGTTTCTTTCTTTGCAAATGTTTTACTTTAAGTTTGACTTATACTCATTTTCAAATAATTTTAGTGACAACATATCACACTAGTATTTTAGGTCATTACAATATTAGACCTTGCGATAATGTTACATATGATGTATTTGGCCACATTTTTGTATGGGATGATGATATGTTATGTGACTTCAACCTAGTTTGCAAAGAAGTTGATGTCACAAAAATGTACCCATGCCCTAATAATGTTGATATATATATAAATATTACATACATAACTCTATATTTAGAAGGTTTTAAATGAGCTAAAGCATCTTCCTTGGAATCTTTTTGTCTAATCATATGTCTATGAAAAGAAGGAATGCATCAAGGAGGCAATTAGGCAAAAAGCAAATGCTTTTTGTTTTTCTATCAAGAATGATTAAGGAAAAAAGTGTTTATTTCTATATTGTTGAGGTACGATCCAATAACACTTAATTATAACTAATTTGGGTACTCTGTTATTTTTGTAGGTTTAGAGTACAAATGGAAAGAATATATAAATTATCAACTTTGTCCCTAAAAGAGTAATGTCACCTTCCAAGCTATATTATCAATAACACATGCCTAAAATAAGTCCTAGATGTTCAAAATAATCATTGTGTGTCAATGTCAAAAACCCCATGCACAACTCCAACTCAAATGAGGGTGAGAATGTAGTAAATTTCAAATCAATGCACACCTGCATATATTTAACCACCTTAAGAGGCTTATAATAGAATTTCAATTTACATACAATGGGATCATATATAATGAAAGCTTCTCATAAATAAAAGAAGATGGAGACCACATGAAGACTTTTTACTTATTTTCTCTCTCCTACTTAACCAAATAAAAAAAGATCAACCAATTATTGGACATCTTATACATGTGAAGATGGTAAAGTATAATTAGTGCACATGAAATATATGAAGAAATCTCTAAGGAATCAAGGTTATTCAACCAATCCAATGGTGGAGAGAACATGAAGCTTAAGGAAGATCTACCTGTTATAAATGGAATACATCCACTCAAGATAGGGTAAACATGATCTAATGGCTAACAATGAAGCATTAAAAAGATTAAAACCCTATCCACCTTTCCCATGTTAAAAAGTCAAACCAAAACCCTAAGGAAATGAAGATCTCAATGATAAGTATTCAATTTTGTATAAAGAGTACCCAATTAGCAGTCCATGGATTATAAATTATAGGCAGTATCTTAGGGTTTTTTTGAAAATTTATAACAAAAGCATTTCTAATCTAATAATCTAAAAGTTTGATATTTTGCAGGTTCAGAAGCAAATCCATAGTAAGTAAATTATCATAATTTTCTAAGATTTAATTAGGGTTTTACTCGTTTTGTAGGAAGTGAGAAGACGATCTAATGGTCTATATTGTTCTTTGTAGAGTTTTTATTGGTCGAGCTACCTGGTTATCTCACCGGGGGTGCAAGGGGAAAGCTTCTATCCTAAAAATTATCTTAAGGAAAGCAATGGGAAGAATCAAAGGTGTCTCAAATGATCCATGACAAAAAAATGTTATTCATTTCCATCATTTTCATAAGAATTGGAACCATACATGAGGTTTCCTAGTCCAACTAAGAAACCTAAGGAAGTCAAGCTACTCAAGTCTTGAAGTCATTCATTGAAGCCACTTAAGCCACAATGGAATGAGCCATCAAGGTGATCCATCAAGCCATGGATGAATGCCACATGGAGCCACATGATTGGAGAACTAATTCAAACAACTATCCTTTGTTACAAGTGTGATTTTCAAGGGATTTTGAGAGATATTTGTAAAAGGTAAGATGATCATGCATTGGTGGACCCATTAAGAGAGAAAATCCCCCTTTTAAATTCCATTTCCTATTCTTTTTCAACCTTCCATCCTAAGCTCCACAATTTCATCTTAGAGAGGGAGCCACCTTCCTAGAAGGTGATGCCTCCCCCTTGTTTGGATGCTTAATTCAAGTAGTTTCCTAATTAGGAAACCCCTAGATATCTTCATTCAACACATGTCAAAACCCTAGATCTCTTTCTATTTTTCCTGCCTTTCCCCATAACCATATATCTCTCCTTTCTACCATTCAAATCACCATCCAATTATGGGAGGGGGTGGAATTCCACCCACCTTCTTAGGAAAAAGATGCACCTCTTCCTAAATTAGCAATTAGCCAGCCATGCACTCTCTTAGCTCTCTTTCTTACATCATCTGGCCTACATCATTTTCACCTAATATTCCTCATTTAAAACCTAAGATCTAGGTCTCCTTTCCTCCTTAATTCAGCCTCTCCTAAGTTAGAAACCCATCCATCTATAAAATCCCCCATCGTTCCCACATTTTCTACCAAGTACAAGTTGGGTGAGACAACCTTCAAACATTACACTCTTTGCTAGATCTATGGAGCTGGACTTTAGTTTTCTTTGGTGATATTTTTTCTTTAGATTTTTAGTTATATCTTTGATTAATTTCTCTCAAATTTAGGTTAGTAGTTTGCTTTCATTGCTTTAGTTTAATTGTGTTATTTTTCCATTGTTTTGCTTTCTACTTGTACACTCATCTTTCCACTTAGCTTTCCTTATTTTCTTTTCTTCACTATTATTATTTTTCTTGATCATTCTCTCAAGATTCAAGTTATTTATTCTCTAGAAGTGATAGTGAAGAGAATAAATAACTTGCAACCTTGCTTTCCCTTTAGGAATGTTATGTCTTTCTCCTTCAATTTCGCTTAGTTTTAAGAGTTTTATCCATAGTTAGTTCATCCATCTAACCATTTTCTCTCTTGAATTCCTTTCTGAGTTTTCTTTGAATCTCATCATACTTTATATTTGTGACGACCTGGGTTTTTCCATACATTTTTAAATGCAAGATCTAATTCCTAAGGCGGAATGCATCCCTATTTGAAAACCATTTTATAAAAACAATGCAATGCAACGAAAAATCTTTTCATTTAAACTCATTTTGAAAACCCCAAGTGTCATTTGCTTTCACAACAACCAAAGTAGTTTTTGAAAAACTTCAGAAATCATAAATGTTTTTCCCAGGTCTATCCAAATATGACACAAATTTCCCAATCGCAAATAAATACAAATACATGTCCAAAGGGTAGAGTGTTTACTTACATGTATAATTGTCTCCTTTTGATTTTTCTTGCTCGTAGCACTAACATTTCCTGAGGTGTCTTCTACTCTGTGTGTGGAGTTGTCCTGAAAAATGTTAAGGATTGGGTGAGTATACACTATACTCAGTAGGAGTCTATCACTACTAGTTTTATAATGCATGCAATGTTTTAAAACATATGTTCTTTAAACCATGTGCATGTTTGAACACTTATGTTCAATATCGATATTAAAATCCATTGTCGAATTAGAATACTGACGACTTAAAGAATCGCATAATCCAAGTCGAAAGTATCATAGATATCATAAACATAATGATATGCATAAGATGCTCAACTGAATCCAACTCATGGATATATGGTATCGTCGACCAACCTCATGTCATGCCATATGCAATGCAAGTAAATCCTCAAAACATAGGGCCCACTATGCCCACGACCTCCTCACCGTGTGGTCCCCAGGTACCTAGGAACACAGGGTCATAGCCTCCATAGGGCATATGACACTTCGACCCAGTGCCGTGACACTAGTGGTAGCCCCCTGTACCACATGTAATTGAAGCAGGGACATGCCTTTTTGGCGTGGTACCTTTTCCACCTAATAGTGGTAGAGGCTGGGAGGCCACCCCAGACCTCTCGGCATAGTGCCCATGAGCTTACTTGCCCAAATCATATATGATCAATCAAGCAAAAACCTCTTTTCCAAAACATGTCCTCTTTGGGTCCCTCACAATTGCCTGGCCCTCACAACTGCTTACCCAGCGTCTTTTGGTCACTCCAGTGTCTTTTGATAACCCTCAAGGACATGCAATTTTTTAAAACTCAATAATCACAAATCATGCAATATATGCAATTGTTTGCAAAACATATCTATGCATAATGTATTTGTCATATGCATGCTGAATTCATTTATAAAATTAAGTCATGCTAAACAAGTCATATAACTTATACTTAAAACATGCATTCAAAACAATCATGGTCTTCTGTAAAAGTCTAGTAGCGATAGAGCACCTACATCAAAACATCATGGGTTCTTTTAAAAATTCTAGTAGCGATAGAGCACCCACATCAAAACATCATGAGTTCTTTTAAAAAGTCTAGTAGCGATAGAGCACCTACCTGATTTGATCACGCTAGTCCCCTTGTCCTCGTACACTCCAGAACATGGTTTAGAAAAAAAGGTTAGCTTTGCCTATTTTTTCTCACTACTTAGGCATTAGAGGTTCATTCTCATGCCTATGAGTCTCCTAAGGTCCTAGCTGAGCCTTGGTATCGTCAGGTTTACAAAGGTTTAGTAGCCCCTCGCCACTATCATAGTTTAAGGGCCATTCCCACCTTAATAAGGCCTTGATTAGGTATTTTATAGTTTAAGTATGTTCGCGTCATCAATATGGACACAACGCCTTTTGCGGCGCCTCAATCAGAGTCCTAGAACTCAAGTTATGGGCGTTTTAGTATTCAGAATACATGGAAGGCCCACATGGCGCGTCCACAGACGCACCGGGCCTTCTGGCCATTTTCTCGTTTGCGGGCACGTCCATGGACGTACCTGGTTCGACCCTGTAGAACCAGTACGCCCCACGTACCATCCCTGCATCCTTTTTGGCTCCCTAGAGCCCCGTTTTGCATGATTTTTCATGCAAAAACTTAGGGGAACTCATCCTAAGACTAAGGGGCAGATGGGTTTGGAGGGGTTTGGGCATACCTAGTTCGTGGCCGGGTTTTTTCTACGTTTTCTCCTCTTGTTTGCTTCTCCGAAATGGGTTTTTTCCAGACTTTTGGGCTGCCATTGGAGGCGCCCAAGAGCTCTATTTATAGAGCTTGAAGAGGGTTCTGAAGGGGGTTCTTACCACCATGGAATGGTGGTGGAGAAACCTCCAGAATGGCGATGGTTTCTCCCCTGCACACTATTATTCTAGAACCCTCTAGGAGGTTTGGGAAGAAGAGGGGTACCCGTATCAAAACGGGTCCCCGTTTTCTCAGGCCAAATCCGTTTTTGAATTAATTTACACTTTTGCCCTTAAACTTCAAAGGGCCATATCTTGCTCATTTTAACTCCGTTTTGGGTGATTTTGGCCTTGTTGGATTCCTTTTTCCTAGACACACCTAAGGATACTATTCTTAGGACCAAATTTCTAGGTCTAGTCAAGGTGAACGATGAAATGACCAAAATACCCTTATCTCCAAAAGGAGAACTTTTCATTTCCTATAGAATGTCCAATTCATTTTTGTTAAAATAGCATAAATTTCTCAAGAATTACAATATTGGAAGCTCTATATTGAGTTTTTATTGTTGTTTAGATTAGGTTTTAGGGCTTAGTTTCTTGGAATTTCCAAATTTATACACTTGTTTTATGCGTAGAATTTTGATGTAATTTGGTATTAATTAAATAAAATTATTTAAAGATTCTTGTTAGTGAATGCCCCCATTATAAAATTAATTTAGATCTAGGTTGTTATCTTGCATAAAAGTTATTGTTTCAGTTGCTTTATATGCTTGATTTAAGTTGACGTTCTTAAGTACTCAAGATCTGGAATTTTGCTCCTTAATCTTTATGCTTTATTTTCTAGTCATAGAAACACTTTAATTGCTTGAATGCTTAGGAACCCATTTAGATTTTTATGTTTTTTATTGATTTAATTGATTATCTTGCATAATAGTTTTCTTTCAGTTCATCAATTTAAGCCCTCTTTCAACCTATGAACCATGCACATGGTACTAGGTGAATTTCTCTTTGATTTTTGGTTAATTTAGTTGCTTAATCATGTTTTAGTAGTTGTTATTTAGTTATTTGTATTTTAATTTAGGTTTAGAAAGTTTTCTTCTAAGTTTTATAAAGTTTCATTTTTTGAAAGTTTCTTGTTTAGGAAAATGTTAGATTAGGAAAGTCTCCTTTTTAGTAGTTTCCTTAAGTTGCTTAGTTTAATTCAATCTAGTTTTGCATTAGTTTCTTTTTTTAATTGCATGTTAGTTAGGTAAGTGTCTAATTTCAATGATTAGTTATACTTTTAGCAAGTTGCCTTCAATTGTAGTTTCTAATTTCATGCAATTACTTTCCTAGTTTGAATTCAATTCCAAATCAATCTCTCTCTTTGGTTGAAATTAAGAACTTTAAATAAGATCCATCCAACGAACAAATTTGTCAGATTCCTCATGGGTTTGGTCCCTCTTGCATGCAATACTGTGATTCATGAACTTGTGAGTTAAATTAAAACATACACTACTCAACCATTACTAAAAACAAATCACGTACATCAACTTAATTCCACACTCCTTTAGCACTTTGTAATTTTAAAATACCTTAATTTTCTCTTTTATTTCCATCTGTTTCCCTTTCTACTTATTCCTTACCTTCACACTTACTTATTTCCTTTTCTTTTCTTCTCACCACCTTCCATTTTCCACCCATTATCCCACATTAGAAAAAGATGCCTCCCCCCCTTGGATACACTTACTAAATCCACTCCACCTTATTTTTCACTCCTAAGCTACCCCTTTATTTCCTCTTTCCATTTCTTTCCTTTCCCCACTTATTCCCTTCCTCCCTTAGTTTTCCTCTTCCTATTTTTATTTCCTTTTGCACCACATTACCTTCCTATTTCCATCTCACTCCAATATATAGAAAAACACACCCATTTCATCTAGCCCTTCACTCAAATCTAATTAAGTGGCTAGATCTTAAACATGCATCCTTAGGGAATGCATTCCTTAATTCTATAAATAAGAATTGAAAAAGAAGGAAATGTTTTATCTATTACCTTTCCCTTGTACCTAAAAGCTAAAAATAGGAGACATAGAGGGAGAGAGATCACATTTACAAAAGATCCTCAAAGATAAAAGACAATCCATTGGAGAAGAGGTAAGGACCTTCCATCCACACTTCCCTTTCTTTCTTTCTCTCTCCTATTTTCTTCTTCTCCCATTCTTTTTGTTACTCTTTACATTACATTCCCCATCCAACCTTCTCCCTTCCTTCACTTGCACACCCCCCATCTTCCATTTCATCACAACCATTATCTTATTCTAGCTTTTCTTCTTTTGGGATTTCGGAATAAACAAAAAGGAAGAACACCCTCTAATGCTAGCAAAGGACTCTTCTAATTCCTAAAGCATGGTTGAGGATTTCATTGGGTTTGTGGCATGTTGGGTTAAGGAGATGAGAAAAGTTTAGTTGTAGATTAGTGTACTTCGTGTTGAATGTAAGTGTATAAGAACCTGTTGAGTGAAACAACAAGAAAGTTCTAAAGCGGAGTTCAAGCCCGAAAAAATAAGAAGAGGATGTGTAATGAGCCTTGTTGAGTGGCACAATGAAAAATTCGTATAGTGGCCACTTCAAGGGAGTCTCTTTATTTGCTTTGTTTTCTTTTCTTTCTTGTGTTCAATTGTAATTAAAGTTCAACAATGAAAAGGTTGATTTTTTTCATAGTTAGTTTACTTTCTTTCCATGCTTTATGTATTAGTTAGTTTCCTTGCTTAGTTTATTTCATTGCTTTAGTTTGGTTTAATTGCTTAGTTTAGATACTTTATTTTAGAAGTCTTCCTTTCTTTCCTTGTTGGCAGTTTAGATTAAAGCAACTTAGATCCTAACTAACTCTTAGCTATTAGCCCTCATCGGGTAGACCTGTATTTGTCAATTCTATACTTCAATAGAGTCATGCCCTTGTGGTAATAATTAAGACACATCAAATGACCTTGGTGATATTTTTTCGACGATATCAATGCCCCATATAGATGAAGGCCAAGAATAAGTGAGTTGGTTCAACTCAATGTAGGTGTATATATTAATAAATTGAATCTCTTGACGTACTTGCAACTATTCCTTTGTAAAGATGGCCAACAATATCCCTATGTAAGAATTGGATTGGCCAATGCAATGCAATTCACATCTAGAGAATGAACTCCTACATGTAATCCTCTAGAATAATAACAACTTCATTTGTTGTGACACACAAAATGTGTACCCTATCAAATGATCATTTCTAAAGGTCTTCAGCACATATAATGAAATGTATAACATATTTCCTCAAATGCCTTTTATCTTTCTAATGGGTATAAGAATATTACATACATACACCATATTTAGAAGATTTTAGCCTTAGAAATCACTTAATTATCACAAATTGTGATTAATTCTATTATTTTGCAGGTTTAGGGTACAAATATAAAAAATGCACAAAATTGTAATTTTTACCCCAAAAAGAGAATTTTCACATTCCAAGCTATATGAAGGGTTACACATGACATAAATGAAGTCCTAGAGGTTCAAAAAGATCATTAGGTATCACTATTGAAAGAACAATAAAAAGCCCTATGTTCAACTCCAACCAAATGAGGGTGAAAAGGTGCCAATTTATAAATTTAAACACAATTTCACACATTTCAACACCTTTGGAAGCTTGTGGATGACATTCAATTCATATACATTGGAATCGTATACAATGAAAGCTTCTTGGAAGAAAAAAGAAGAATGGGACCACATGAAGACTTTTGCACTTATTTTCTCTCTCCTACTTGACCAAAAGGATGAAGAATCAACCAATGAGAAGATGTCTTGTCCAAACAAGATAAGCAATTGGTCAACATGAACACATGAAGATCTTCAAGAATGAAGGAAATTCATCCTAGGCAGCCTAATCTAATGGTGGAGAAAAAATGAAGTTTAAAGGTGTACATGCCATAAATGGATCTCATCCATTCAGGTAAGGATATGTATGATATAAGGACTAGGAATAAAGTATTGACAATATCAAATCCCTAGCAACCTTTCCTATGTTGAAAAGTCAAACCAAAACCCTAAAAAAGGAAGATCTTAACCATCCAATCTCATCCAAGGGTCCATATATCTTACGGTTTCTAAATCACTCACACATACATCCATGTGCAATCAATATGCCACCCTCTTTAGGGCATTCAAAATGTGAAAACCCTAGATTTTTCCACCAATTTTCCTTTTCTTTCATTCTTTTTCCCACCATTTTCTTTCCCTTCTTATTCCTTATCTTTTCCTACTTTTTCCTTTATTTTTCCTTGCATTTTCTCCCATTTTCCACCTTCACTTTCCTATGATGAAAATCACACCTGCCTCCCTAAGCTCCATACTCTAGACCCCTTCCCTTCCCTTTTAAGTTATCTCCTTAGTCCCCCTTTCTAATTCTTTCTTTTCCCCACTTATTCCCTTCTTCTCTTAAACTTTCTTATTTCTTTTCTCCTTCCATTTCTATCTTATTTCTTACATTCTAATCTCTCAGTCATATATTTGAATTCCACATCCTCCATCTAGCCATTGGATCAAAATCAACTAGTGGCTTGATCTTAACCCTTGAATTCCCTTAACCTTTATGCTAAGAAATCTATAAATAGAAGTGTTATGAATAGGGTTTTCATCTTTCAACTTTCCCTTGAGTACATGGCCAAAGCAAAGAAGAAATAGAGGGAGGGAGATTACCCTCACCCAAGCTCCTTTCAAGCTTCCATGATCAAATTCCTTGGAGATAAAAGTAGGGTCTCAACCTAAGTCCAGTTCCTTTTCTTGCTTATTTTTTCTTTTTCTTTTTCTGTCTCTACCATCTTCTATCTTTTCTATTCACCTTATTCTAGAATGCATTCATTTACAATTTTCTTAGATTATATTGATCATGCATCACCTTTCATGCTTCCTTATATTACATGCATAGTTACTTTGTAGCTTCCTTTAGTTTTTCGTGTTAATTTCTCATTTTTTACTAGCCTTGTATTTCATGTTTAGCATAGTAATTCCCTTCACCTCATAGTATTTTATATGCATATCATGATTGCTTTCTATTCAATTAGGTTTTGCATGCATATAGGAATAGGATTTTCAAGGCATTCCACCAATTTTTGCTAGATGCTTCTTTTTCAACTTCACATGCATGGTAGATTTGGCATCATGTTTAGTTTTCATTAATTGGAGTATAATGAGTTATTTTTGTTTATTTAGGTTAGATTTACTTTTTATATCTAGATTGTAGCAGAGTTTTTCATTTGGCTTGCTTTGTTTCCATTTTTTTAAAGCACTTTCCTATTTTAGAAGTAGGATAGTTGCTAATTTTGAATTCCTTGTTTACATCTTAGATTTTCTTGCATTGTAGTTTTAAAACTTATTAATTTGTTTTTCATAGACATTAGGAATGCTTTAGGATTAGTTTATGTCCATTTTAGAAAGTAGTTTCATGGTATATTCTTAGATCTAGCACTTTCTTAGCTTAAAAGTCGCATTTTTCTAATTTAGAAACCCATGTTTGATGATGTTTGACTTCTATTTTTCATTAGTTATTTTCTAGTAAAAGTTTAGAAACTTAAAGGATAGTAATCCATTAGAGTTAGAAAGCATTCTTAGTTTATAAAGTCATGCATATCATGGTAGAATTAGGAATCTTACTTGTATGTAGTGTAAGCATTTCGCTTTCCATTTAGGAACACACACACTTTCCTTTTTCTAAGTTGCACGAATGGATCCTTCCATGCTAGATGTGCATGCATCTCACACTATTTCCTATTCCATTCTCACTTTCCTTGATTCACACACTCTGTCCATCTTTCCTTATCTTTCCACTTTCTAATTCCATGATTCACACACCCATTTTCTAATTTTAGATTTCATGCATAATCCATGTTAGTTAGCATTCAAGAATCATTCCTTTTTCTATCTCCTAATTTCTTTTTAATGGAGTTGGACTAAGAAAAAGGAAAGGATTCATAGAAATAAGAAGACTTTCTAATTTCTTAATTAAGGTTGAGGAAAACATGCAGATCCATCCATAAGCCACCTAGGTTCCTAGCTAAAGGCCTTCATGTTGAGGGGTAAGGATACACCATGTACTTACTTATCACCTCATCTTCTAAGGCTAGGAATGGGTGAGTCTTAAAACAAGGATCACTATCTCCAATTTGTTTTCTTTTTTTCTATTTCATGTTTAAGGAAGGATGCCTCCTCTATGGTTCAACTTCATTAAATATGAATGACCCCTAATCTAAACTCTCTAAAGTTGACCTTTTTCTTTTAAGAGTTTCTAGCTTAGCAAAATGATAGTAACCTTTTCTACTTCCTTTTTCGTCATTCTTCTTTCTTTCTTGGCTGGTGAAGGTTTGGGAAAAAGTTTTAGGACTCCTCTTTCCTTGGTTGCACTAATACTTCATTCCTAAGGGTCATTGGATGGGATTTCTAGGTTTATGGCAAGTTGGGATATAGAAGATGAAAAGTTTGGTGGTAATTTAATGTATTTTGGGTTGAGGAAAAATGTAAAAGGTCCTATTAAGTGACGCAACATGTGGGCCTTACAACAGACTCCAGGCGTAGATTTGAGAGACATTTACTTGCTTTCTTGACATGCTTTCTTTTCCTTGTTTATCTAACAATTCCTTATCAATTGGTCATTAATGAAATTGTTCTTTTTTCCTTTTCTTAGTTAATTTGTTACTTATTTTATTTTTTTAGTTAGTGTAATTTTAGAAAGTTACTTTAATGAATAGTTAGGCTTAGCTTAGATAGTTTCCTTGATTCTTTGTTAATTGTAGTTTTAGATAGTTTCCTTTCTAACTAATGGTAATTTTAGTAAGTTTCCTTTTTCTAGTTAGTTGTAGTTTTAGAAAGCTT
Source organism: Warburgia ugandensis (assembly GCA_035236585.1). NCBI lineage: Eukaryota > Viridiplantae > Streptophyta > Magnoliopsida > Canellales > Canellaceae > Warburgia > Warburgia ugandensis. The sequence goes on along the minus strand of CP141132.1, from coordinate 26,882,141 downwards.
TCTAGTTTGGTTCCTTGCTTATTTAGATAGTTTCTTTAATTACTTTATTTCTAATTTAGTTTAGATAGAAATTGTCATTTACTTGAATGCTTGGCTAGGTTAAAGTAAGATGACCAAATTATTTAAGACACATCATGTTTTAAGCGTCATTTCCAAGGACTCACAATAGAGTTTAATTAGATCTAAGTTGTAATGCTTTACCACTAGTCGTAGTCTTAGGTTTTCATATAGGAATGTTACTTTTATTTTTTTCATATTTTCCTTACTCCTAAAGAATTTGATACTTTCCTTTCATTTATGCAAGAATTTGGAGGAGAATAAAGACTTGGAGAAAGAGCTTAGGACAGTTTCCTATTGTAATTTTTTATTTGATTGTATTGTAGTGAGGAAGTTCTTGTAAATTTTTATACACCATGATTAATTTAAATTTAAATTTAAATTAAAGGGTTGTAATAATGCATGTCATGGGTGGGCCATCCTCACCGAGAAGAGGAGGTGGCATGTACATGGACCCACCTTCATATGAGAAGACTATTCTTAGGACCCGACTGTGAGCTATTCTAACTTCTTTACAATTCCTACATTAGTTTAATTGTTAATTTAATTGGATCTAGATGGTAGTTTTGAGCATATAGAAAGCATTTCCTTACTTGTTGCATTTAAGAGTTTGCATTAAATTTATTACTTTCCTTGCATATTAGGGCATGTTTACATGCTTCGAGGTGAATATATGTTGATCAAACTGCAAGGGAATTCTTAAATGAATTAGTAAGGGCACTCACCCCTACAAGATCAAGGTTGGATGTGATGACCATCACTTAGCCCACATAGGTCAATCATTACCTATTGCCACTCAAGTGGCCCTTACTTGATCAACTATATTGCTATTTTAACGACTAGCTCTACCAACACATTTGATGATTCAAATCAAATATGATTAACTTAAGAGGGTGTTAAGTGGTTGATCAAGGTAGGATCTTACTAGTAAGCATAGGAAATGTCTAAATGAGAGGAGAAGCTAATTAGCTAGATGTAACCTAAAAGCCATTCCTCCAAAGAAAATAAAGAAAATCAACCTTTCAGCTTCTTTGCCATAAGATTAGGGTTTATTGTGTACCTTTGTTTGTTAGCATCATTTTACATATAGGTTGCACTATTTAGTTTAAGCCTTCGTTACACCAGGTAGGAGAAAAAGAAAGGAGAAGAAAGGACAAAGACAAAGAGGTAATCTTTCCTTGTTTGTAACAAATATCTTTCATTGTACACAAAGTTGAGTCAACTCAGGCAAGGGTTACATACTCAAGTAGATCTAGTTAACCCTACCTTAGATATGCCCAACAAAGTAGGGGATTAAAAACCACTTTCATACTATTTCACTCATCAGCCTTTACGCAATGAAGAAATGTATGAGACAGAGAGAGGGTATAACCCAAATTTGTCTAATGCATTAGATAGATTAGCAATAGGATGGAGAGTGAATTGAATAGGTTAAATGCTTTAGGGAAGCTAAAAGGTCATCAAGGTAGCTTCAATATGAGAATTATATCTATTCTAGCCCAACATATTCTACTAATTCATGGCAGTCAAACTCCATTGAGAATGCATATTATTCGAAGCAAGTAAATGAGCCCAATGCATTTCCAAACCCAAGAAATTATTCCTGTGATGAGACCACCTATCCTAAATGGGCTAGGCATACAAACAAGCATGGTCTTAGGATTATCAGGGAAGATCATCATGGCTGCACCCTACTCAACCCTTTCTTAGTACCCTAATGCCACAATAGTATGATTCGTACAAGTTGTTTGCTCTATAGCAAAGGGAACAATCATTGAAAGAAACACTTATCTTAAATATAGAAGTGGCTCAATGATTTATTTCATAGATGGAATCCATAAGGGATCAAATAGTTGTTGCCTTTAAAGAAAGGGATGAGAAAAAAGAACAAGTTAAGTACTATGAGAAGCCAATCAACAACTATTTAAACATACTAATAATATTTGACTCTTAAGATTATTCCAAGACACTGAGTCAAGTGTCACACCATTCCTACCCTCTGCTGGTAATGATCCAATCAATGTATACCTCACTCATCCCAATTTTGATATAAACACCTCCATTAATGAAGTAAAACATTTATTAAATACTAAGCCATTAATGGACACTTCTCAATGGACAGCCCGAGTAAGATCCCTTCCATTGCTTGAAATACAATTTGAGCCATATAGGGAAGACGCACCTAAGTTGAACCTACATCCTTTACCAGATAGTGCACACTATGACAATTTAGGTTCATATGAAACCTTACCTGTGACTGCAAAATAGGAAGAAGAGTCACTTCATGTTTTGGCCCAACATCAACTAGCTCTATGGTGTACATTAGAGGATACTGAGTATCTAAGCCCCCCTATTTCTCTGCTTGAAGATGAAAATGAACTGACCTTATGAGATATGCACAGCCATCTTAACCCTCACTATCAGGACAAAGGGAGGAGGAATATTTTCAATTCTTTGATGTTGGCCTTTTCTTTCATCTATTTGACAAAACTAGGGACAAGTCACCTTGCCTTAGTCCCATCAAATTTAAATTCAGGGTGGCCAATATTGCTATCATCACCATACATCCTTGGGTAGAAAATGTATATTTACTACCATAAAAATTTTAAATGGAGTAATTTTTCTTAAAATTCCTTCATAGTTAGTTTAGGTTTAAGTTAGTTAGTTTAGGTTTAGGTTAGGTGTCATAGTGTTGCATTTGCATTAATTGTATATTTTGCATCTTTGCATACATCAACCAATCATCACACTGACCCAGGAGTGCATTTAATATCTTTCCCACCCTTTCCTTTCAGGTTTATTATTCCATTTGTCCATGGTATATAGTTCTAAACATTGATGAAAATGTTTAATTTACATCTGAGTAGGGTATTTGAAATTTGATGTGCCCAGAGTTTTTCTTAGTTACTTTCAAAGTTCTTTTGAAAAAAATTTGAAAAAAATATATATGAAAAGTTCCTTTACAAGCATGAGAATTTGGATTTTTAGGCAATTCAAGATATCTTTTGCAATTTAGCCTATTAATAGACTTATATACAATTAGTTCACTATTTTATCCTTTTTTCTAAAGTGTTCCATGAAAAGTTAAAACTCAGAATATTTATTGCACAAAATAGCTATGTATATATAGTTTAAGTTGAAGAAAATATTACTTAGAGATTTTGAAGAAGACAAGTGGAGACTATTAACCCATGTGTCTCATTATTATTCATCTTAGTCAATTATTGAGAAAATGTACAATAGACTAAACCAATAATCTCTTGAGTTTATGGTTATATTTAAGTCATATGAAAATTCATAAAATGATAGAGGCCATTCTTGGTAAACCCAAAGTCTTTAGCTATCCTATGTTACTTTTCCACAAGTTAACTTTTGGAACTTTGCAATAAGCCTTTCCTTTTGAACCCATTAATCATTACACATATTGAAATCCTACAATATATCCATTACCCAAGTTGTTATGGAAACATGTAGAGATGGTTGAAGATTATCTAGAAGAAAAGTATAAGAAATACAAGTCAAGAGATAAACAAAAAGGTTGAACAAAAAGAAAAATTCAAAGAAAGGCTATACCATAAGTCAAAATGAAGAAAAATGAGAAATTTTAAGGAAGAAATAGCCAGCAAAATGTTCACTTTCATGGTGGAAAAGGAAATTGTGAATACACGCTTAGAAGACCTTTACATATCTTCCAAACAACATTTGTTCACCCCTATATCATTCTTTTTATAACCCTGTCCTAAGCATATATTTCATCCTAACTTGATCTTAAGAGGAGTATGACTTGGATATTGTTATGAATGAGTAGGGAATTTGGTAGAGTATAATATTCCTAATAGTTTATATCCTTTCATGAGACCATTACAATTCTTTCTAAGTTATCATTTTTCTATGTAGAATATGTGAGAGTTTTAAACCTGATGAACATAATTGTACTCATATATTAATGAGAGATTTACCCCTTTTATACACAACTTCTTTCTAAGTTCAAAGTATATTTCATGAGATTTCAAGTGAAAGCATGCATTTGTGTGATAATTTAGCTTATAATTTCCTTGGAGAGCTAAACACTACTAAAATTAGGGCTTTATAAGATGACAAATATAAGACGGGTTTAGAGCAACCGTCTTATATAAATTTTATATAAGATGGTTATAGTTACCCGTCTTATATACTATAAACAAAAAAGAAGGGTTTCACATAACCGTCTTATATAATTTTATATAAGACGGTTTTGGAAAACCGTCTTATATTATTAGAGTAATATAAGATAGTTCTAGAGAACTATCCTATATTATTGAAGGAATATAAGATGGTTACCCAAAACCATCTTATATTACTGTAATAATATAAGATGGTTTAACAAAACCATCTTATATTTTTTATATCTTATAAGTTAAAGTTGAATTGACTCTCGGCTTCTTCGACAAAAATTCAAACATTGGGTTGGATTTTCATTCACTTGTCCCCAACTTGTATTTCCTTAGTTTATATCACTTGGGTCGTAGTCATTCTTGTACTTTTTCATTATATTGGTATATGACAATGCCCACCTCAATAAGATACCACTAGGAGTGCCACAGTGGTATGAGATTTTAGTACATTAGTATGACCAACTTAGTTGTTGCTGAGGTAATTAGAGATCACAATGCTTACAAGAAGGAATAATGGGGGTTCAAGGGCAGTGCCCCAAAGAAGTAGGGTCCGGGGCAGCCCCCCACCAGGGGGGGTCTAAGGGGTCAATAGCCCCTGGCGATAGGGTTCGGGGGCTAAAGGTTGAAGCACGACTTACAATTGTAAAAGTGTCAAGTGTGAACACATGAAGCCTCATGCAACCACTCTTTCGTCCTATTCTAAAGCAGCCATGTGAATGGTCTTCTGGAGGTGCTAAAGTCCAATTCATTGGGCTGGTTGGGAACATTTTACACACAAAGAGACCATTAATATAAGATCGTCCTTTAAAACCCATATTTTATAATTAATAAAATATAGAATGGCTCTAAAGAATCGTCCTTTATTCATAATAATATAGGATGGGATTACTAAAATCATCCTTTATTCAAGTGAATAAAGCATGATTTTGAACAATCATCCTATATTCAAGTGAATATAGAATGATTCTTAGAATCATCCTTTATTCAAAAGAATATAGGACAAAGAAAGGATGGTTCTACATACCGTCCTATATTCATGTTTATATAGGATGGTTCTATGGAACTGTCCTTTACTTTTTCAAAATATAGGATGATTTTTAAAAACCATCCTATATTCTAAGCTCCCTTGCCCCCAAATTCAAATTATAAAACACCAAACCCCCTACGATTGTTTAAAACCCACCCCCCTTTTCCTCATTCAAAATTTTAAAACCCAAAACCCTACATGGAGAAGAAGAAGAAGAGAGGAGAGGAGCGAAATCAGGCCCCCTCCCCCATATGATTTTTTTCAAAACCCCTCCCACTCCCCCATATTATTTTTTTCAGAATGCCTCCCTCCCCCAACCATTTCCCCCATTCGAATTTTTCAAACCCAAAACCCTTAAGGAGGAGAAGAAGAAAGAGGATTAGTTTTCTCTCATTAGGTTAGATCTCTCTCATTTCTTGATTTTGTACTTCTCTAAACCTTATAAATGCTTGCTTATGATCCTTGTAATTTTATTTTTACCATTCATTTTTTACTGTATATCATGCTAATTTTGGGCTTCTTTAATGCTTTTAAATGCTTGATTATGATCATGGTAGATAGCCTCCATTGAGTTTAAGAATACCCATGCCTTAGATTTTGATGTTTCATTCAAAAAGGCATCATGGTCTTTGTATTTTCTAAATGGATGACAATGAGATCCTAATTTCTTAGTTGATTAGACCATTACAACATAATCTAGTACTTAGATCTAAGCTACACATGCTTGGATCTAGCTTTTATTTTGTAAATGTTTAGGTAATTTCATTGATTAACCTATGATCTCCCTTGATCCAATGGTTCATACTCATATGAATTAAATCAAGATGAAAATTGAAGAATTTGAGTAAGATCTTACTTCTACTTCTTAATTCCCTATGTGGGTCATTACTAGGAGTGTTAAATTCATGACAAGTTGACATGATCTATCTTGATCTTACCCATTCACTTTTGTTCATGTAGGATCTCCTCTATCAATGGAAAATACCCAAAGAGTTATTACTTTAAACAAACAGGAAAATGTAATGAATGGCTCAGATTTTTGTTTTAGGTTGTCATCACTACTATGTATATAGGTGATTGGTGGTTCCACTTGAGACCAGTAGATCTACCATCAAGGGTGCATCTAAGGTAGGAGAAAGGGGAAGATGAGAGGTGGGAAGAGAGGATCGATGAGGACTCTCACTGTCACATGACACGAAGTGGCCAAATAGCATGCGGTTGTTGATAGTGATCTAGGTGGTTAAAAATGAGAGAAGGACAAAGAGGAGTGGGTGTTTTTGGTGGTCTATGTGCATCCATGTTTGCTTCAACGTCCACCCATTGGCTGGGCATTGAAGCTCGACATTGGCCTATGAAAATCAATTTGGTTGGGTTGATGAAGACAGGAAATATGGGGAGAGAGAGAGAGAGAGAGAATGGGAGGGAGTAAGACCTGCTACTGACCCAAGGGGGAAGGTGAGCAGGTCCTGGTAATGGCTAAAGAGGGAGAAGATAGTGGTGACCAGTGGCTCTATTTCGGTCATTTCCTATTGTCCGATCCAAGCAAGAGAGAGAAAGGGAGAGATGAGAGGAACTAGGGAAAATAGTTGACTGTAAGTTGCTTCCTAGCCTGGTCAAATCAGATGTAAGGAGGAAGGTAGGGAGGACATTGGCCTCATGCGATATGCTCCAGCACCCTATCCTCGATTGGCAAAGGAGGTCTAGTGAGCAATTGGTGAAAAGGAGATGACTGTAAAGAGACAGAGCAGAGAGAGAGAGAGAGAGAGAGAGAGAGAGAGAGAGAGAGAGAGAGAGAGTCAGTCATGTTTTGGTTAAAAAGAGGGGTGCCATTATCGAAAAGGCCCCCTCCTTTAAGTTAAATGATTCATTTTATTTTTAAATTAATTAACCACTTTTACCATTTTTAATTTAAAATTTAATCATTATATTTCTTAGAAAAGGAGACACATAATTTTATCTAGGGACATGATTTTGAGTGTCTGGCTCACTTGGGTTTTGAATTTCCCAAGTGGGGCCCACAATGTGAATTTACAAAAATGCCTTCTATTAAAAAAGTCAAAAAAAGTTATTCAATCTTCAATTTCATTATTTTTAGTGTTGTTGGAATCCTTTTCCTGAGTACAATCCAAATTTTAGGTTTCAAGAGTCAATTAGGTATTTTTTTTAAAGTTCATTTCCATGAGACTCAAAAGTTAGAAATCTAAGTTCACATTTCATTAAACATTGATTAAGAATTACTTGAAATGTAATATAAAAATTAGGGGTGTTACATTTCAGTCTGTGAAAATGACAAGCAATCTAGTACATCAACAAGAAGACATTGGATTATGAGACTAAATATACTCCAATAGAAAAGGCATGTCTGACCATAGTTTGGGCAATGTGAAAACTTTGACACTAAATGTTGGCAAGTGAAGTTAACATTGTTGCCCAAGTTGACCTCTCAGTATCTCTTGGAAAACCTAACATTATCAAGAAGAGTTGCATGATGGTTTCTCCTATTGTCTAAATCTGACCTCAAATTCTTTTAGGGCAGCCCCAATGCAAGAAGCTCCCGCCTATGAGGGGTCCATGGAAGGGGCAGACCACAAGGGCCTGTAGTAGGCAGTCTTACCTTGCATTTTGCAAGAGGCTAATTCCAGGCCTTGAACCTGTGACCTCAAGGTCACATGGTGACAACTTTTACTGTTGCGCCAAGTCTCCCCTTCTAAATTTGACCACAATTATGTCTCCCAAAAAATCAAACAAAGGCTGAGTCATTTCAGAGCACATAGCTAATTACCCAATCATTCAACCCTCTCATGTTTCCAAAGTGTTTCTTGATGATGAAACCCTCAAAGGGAAAAATCCTTACCCCATAAACCAAAAAGCTCCATTACAAACACCTATCAAAAACCAACCTACCAAATCAACTCATTATACATTTCCTTCATTTTTGCCAAATCTTTCAACATTACAAAACTTTGACCATGATCCATGAAAACTTCACTTTGTTGTAGCATCAAACATTATCGAATAGGGAGTAGGCCTTACTCATTTATCACCAAGGAGTACACATCTAGTTGTTGGCAAATTTCTCTAGTATTGCACCAACAATATAGCTAAATATGAGGAATGTATTATAGGGCTAGAAGCAGCCATCATACTCAATGCATGTAAAATAACAATCTTTGGAGATTTTGCATTGATTATCAATCAATTTAAGGACAATGAAAAATAAGATAAGACAAGGTCCTGCCATATAGAGATCATTTGCAATAACTGTGTCGGTTGATCCCATGAAGACTCTTTTATAAACAGATTACTTAGAATTTAGATTGCCTTCCTTTAACCTAGCCAAACATTCAAGTGAAGGACAAATTCCAACTAAACTAAAAAAGAAAGTAACCCTCAATTAGAAAGCAAGTAATTAAAGAAACTATCTAAATAGCCAAGGAGCCAAACTAAGAAACTTTCTAACTCTACAACTACTTAGAAAAAGGAAACTTCCTAAAATTACCATTAACTAGAAAGGAAGCTATCTAAAACTACAAGTAACTAAGAATTAAGGAAACTATTTAAGCTACAAATAATTATGCATTAAAGTAACTTTCTAAAATAATACTAACTAGAAAAGGAAAGTAAGTAACAAATTAACTAAGAAAAGGTGAAAAGAACAATTTCATTAATGACCAAATTGCAAGGAATTGTTAGATAAGCAAGGAAAAGAAAGCATGTAAATAAATTAAGTAATTGTCTTTCAAATCGAAGCTTGAATTCTGTTGTAGGGCCCACATCTTATGTCACTCAATAAGAGCTTCTACACTTCTCTTCAACCTAAAATACACTAAATTACCACTAAGATTTTCATCCTCTATATCCCAACTTGACATAAACCTACAAATCCTATCAAATGATCCTTAGGAATGAAGTATTAGTGCAACCGAGGAAAGAGGAGTCCTAACATTTTTTCATAAACAATCATAACCCAATCAAGAAAGAAGAATGATGAAAAAGGAAATAGAAAAGGTTATTGCATCTTCCCTAAGCCAAAAACTCTTAAAAGAAAGAGGGCAACTTCAAGGAGTTTAGATAAAAAGGGGATTTGAGGTCATTCATATTTAAGGAAGTTGAACCATAGAGGAGGCTTCCTTCCTCAAACATGAAATAGAATAATAGAAAACAAATTGGAGATAGTGGCCCTTATTTCCTTGCCTTAGGAGATGAAGTGATAAGTAGGTACATGGAGGTACCAATGCCTAACCAAAACCTAATAGTTTGGTTTTGGTCCTTGAAGCTAGAACCAAACCCCAGAATGGTCCTATTCCAATCTTACTGAAATTATTATTGTTCCATCTAGGTGAAACCAAACTAGAACTCGACCATTAACAGCCCTATTGGATACTATTTGGGTTCATGGACCTTTTCTTGGTTGGAGATGGTGTGTGTGTGTGTGTGTGTGTGTGTGTGTGTGTGAGAGAGAGAGAGAGAGAGAGCAGGGGGACAGGGGGCGGGCCTGGGGATTTAAAAGAGGGTATTGGCTTTTTTGTAAATGGAGGTGAATATTATAGAAAATTCTAAAAGTACACTTCAGATTGCATCTCTGTTTAAACTTCCATAGGAAGGGAAAAAGACAATATAAATAAAAGGACTCCTATTAGATGTACACACTCAAGAGGAGAGGAAGGAGTACACACCCAATTTTTATGCATGGTGAAACTTTTTTTTGTTAGATCTAACTCATTCATCATGTTAGGGATTGATTAGATAGGCTAAGCATCAAATTTGGTGCCCATCATATATTTTTAGCCTATGTTTCTTTAGGTTGAAAATCACGACCATCCATTTTTGTAAGGTTTTCACAAATCTAATAGTGGCTAAGATTGTCCAAATGCATTGATTTCTCATAGGTTAGCTATTTTTGGGATTCTTAATGTAATAAACGGATTAGATTTGTACAAAATGTTGTACCATGCATAAGTACTCCTTCCTCTCCTTTTTAGCTTCTACATCTGCCGGCACTCCCAAATAAGACATATTTCTATTATTATCTTATACAAGCTAATCATCCCTGACTTAACTCTTCTACATTTGTGTGACGACCCGGATTTTTATATGATGCAATTTTGATCAAAAGGCTAGATCTCTTGTTTTATAAGTATGAAATGCATGAAAATCTTTTTCGTTTTGGAAAACAATCTTTTGTATAAAACCCCGAGTGTCAAAACACATTTTCAAATTGTCTAGCCATGGCAAAGTTTTAAATCAACATTATTCCCAAGAAAGTGTTAGTCACAGCCTCAGCTATAGAGAGTAACTACAATCAAGTAACATTGAAAGATAAGGTAGGGGTTTACTTACTTGCACTTAGTCTCGGTGTCTTCTATCACAAGCGTTCCTTGCCCTTAAGTATTTACTTTGTATCTGAAAAATGTTGAGGATTGGATGAGTGTATACTATACTTAGTAGGAGTCCATCACTACTAGTTTTATAATGCATGAGATGTTTAAAATTATATGCTCTTTCAAAATATGTGCATGGTTGAACACTCATGTTCAAGATCGGAGTCAAACCGAAATACTAACGACTTAAAGGATCACATAATCCAATTTGAAAGTATCATGTATATATATATATATATCATAACATTATGATATGCATAAGATGCTTCATTGAATCCAACTCATGGATATCTAGTATGGTATGGCTGACCAACCTCATATCATGCCATATGCAATGCAAATAAGTCCACGAAACCGTAGGGTCCAACTATGCCCACGACCTCACCGCCGTGTGGTCCCTGGGTACCTGAGGACACTCGGCCATAGCCTCAACGGGGCCTATGACACGTCAACCCAGTGCCGTGACACCAGTGGCAGCCCCTTGTACCACATGCAGTCGACGTAGGGATGTTGCCCTTTTTGGGCGTGGTACCCATCCACCTAATAGTGGTAGGGGCTGAAGGCCAACCCAAACCTCTCGGCATAGCGCCCACGAGCTTATCAGCCCAAATCATAATCAGATCAAACAAGCGAAAACCTCTCTTTTCTCAAAACCTGTCCTCTTTGGGTCCCTCACAACTGCCTGGCCCTCGGCACTCCAGCGTCTTTTGGTAACCCTCAAGGACATGCAATTTTTGCAAGAACTTAATGCTCACAAATCATGCAATATGTGCAATTATTTACAAAGCATGTCTATGCATAATGTGTTTATCCTATGCATGCTGAATTCATTTATATGCTAAACAAGTCATCAAATAAGTCATGCTAAATAAGTCATATAATTTATACTTAAATCATGCATTCAAAACAGTCATGGCTCTTTTTAAAAGTCTAGTAGCGATAGAGCACCTACCTGGCTAGGTCGCGCTAACCCCTTTGTCCTTGTATGCTCCTGAACATGGTTTGGAGAATCAAGGTTTGTTTGGCCTATGTTTTATAGGTTTTAGAGTGGTTGGTCTTATTACTTAGGCATTAAGGGTTCATCCCCATGCCTATGGGTGTCCTAAGGTCCTAATTGGGCCTTGGTATCATTAGTTTTCCAAAGGTCTAGCGGCCATGCGCCACCATCCTATTCTAAGAGTTGTGCCTATATTTGATTGGCCCTTGATCAAGGATTTTATAGTTTAAATGTGTCCGCATTGTCGACACGGACACAACGCCTTTTGCGGCACCTCAATCGGAGCTCTAGATCTCAAGTTATAAGCTTTTTAGTATCACATGTACATAAGGGCCTTTAAGAGGTGAAAATCCAGAATGCTAGCGCGCTATGAGTGGAAAATCTAGAATGCTAGGGCGCTATGCATCAGCGGCATGTGCCCTAGCGGGTGCATCTGCAGACGAGTTGGATTTTCCTGCCCGTCTTATCCTTTTGTGGGCGCGTTCGTTTGGTTCTCTCAAACGCAGTCGACGCGTTTTGTTCTGGCTGGAACATCTCGTTCGTTGGGGGACCGAGGCGTCCTCGGGACGCCCTGGTCCAACCCTGTTGAACCAATGCGGCCCAGGGATCGTCCCTGGGTCCTTTGTGACTTTCTAGGGCCCGTTTTTGCATGATTTTTCATGCAAAAACTTAGGGAAACTGAGCCTAGGACTACTGTGAAGACTGGTTTTAAGGGATCTTGGGCTTACCTGACTCGTTGCTGGGTTTTTCTCCACATTTCTCCTCTTGGTTGCCTCTCCAAAACGGGTTTTTCTCAAGCTTTTGGGCTTCCATTAGAGGCGCCCAAGAGCTCTATTTATAGAGCTATAAGAGGGTTTTGGAGGGGGCTCTCACCGCCCTTGAATGGTGGTGGAGAAACCTCCAGAATGGCGGTGATTTCTCCACCAATCACCGCCATTCTAGAACCCTCTAAGAGGTTGAAGATGAAGGGTGCTGGTATCAAAATGGGCCCCTGTGTTTTGCAGGCTAAATCCGTTTTTTAGTAAAAATTATATTTTTGCCCCTGAACTTCAAAGGGCCATAACTTGCTCATTTTAACTCCGTTTTGGGTGATTTTGGTCTTGTTGGATTCCTTTTTCCAAGAAGCACTTAATGGTACCATTATCAGGACCAAATTTCTGGGTTCAGTCAAGGTAAATAGTGAAATGACCAAAATATCTTTATTTCCAAAAAGTGACTTTTCATTGCTAACTTGGGATTTTAATGTTACAAAATTGGAGTTGTTACAATTTGGTAAGTCAAACTCTTAATATATATGATGTCATTACTCATTAGTATCTTGACAATGGAGTACGCCGTTCGTGTTCACATGCCTATAAATATGTTGCTAGGGAGATGAGACCCAATGTCATGTGAAAGGATTATCTCTTGGTAAAGGATAGCTGCTCGCACATATATATCATGCCAACTTCTCTTATGGTTAGGCTTTCTATGGATTTTCTTATTCACAATTAAGCTTATCCAGCAAAGTTATTCAGTTTCCATATTCCATTCCTGTTCGATATCTAAAGCGAGCAATAAGATTGCTGCTGATGGAAAAGTTTACTCTATGCATATGTAATTGGGGGTCCAACAGCCCATTTGGATTGTAACAGAGCATTTATCAGTTAAAGCGCCTATGGCTACCTGTGTTTCATTTGGATAGCAACATTCGTCAGGAGTGGATCTTAAGCAGAAACATTATATCAGTTCTTGCATGCGTTTTCTATTTCTATTTCTTGCAACTGTAAAACAGCTCTTAACTCACTCGAATTTCTGCTACAAACCAACTGAAAAGGAAAATATGTCAGCAAACCACTCAAGTTAATCTATTGAAAATAATGGGAAGGACCACAACCACAAGCAGTGGGGAGATACAATTAGCCCCCTACTCTTAAAATACGTTCAGTCAAAACAGCTCTTAACTCCCTCTGTATAGAATGCATCAAGCCTCGCATTGCAAAAACTGGATCATTTCGAGAATAACCAAGTTGTTTGAATCCTTCTGCGGTCCCTCGGAAGAGTTCGAGAATGAAACAGCCATCAGGTACCATGGTTTTGACGAATTCATTACTACTGAGACTGACTGTGCCTTCATAGCATGCTCGGGCTTTTTCTTCGAGTTCTTGCATGGCTTCCAGATAGAGTTTTAGATCTTGGTGGGTACGTTTGAGGATTTGGTGGAGCGATCGATATTTGTGACACTCCATTTCTCTAAGGCATTGTTTGTCGCGATGGTATGGGCCAAGGGAGACTACTTGAGGTACATAGGCCTTGTCATCGCCTTCTCGTAGGCATTTGGGGACTCTATAGATGCAGAGTTTGGCCCAAGATGTGGCGGTTTCGTCTTTGGATGCTTCAGTGAGCTTTTCTCTGATGGAGATGATCCAATCCGGATCTGGTAGTGGAGATTCAATTGAGGTTTCGGGCTGTTCATGATTGAGAGGGGATTGTTCTTCTTCTTGTTTTGGGAGTCCTGATTCGACGGTTTCTTTGAGTTTGATGGTAATGAGATACCAGCTGAGAAGTTCTTTGTTGAAGACTGCAACCATTTGGACGTTTGGGAGAGGAGATAAGCTTTTCTGGGCTGTCGAAGAAGGTAGGGGTTGGCATCTTTCATTGTATTGATAAAAGGGAACACAGTTTTGTGCTACGGGACCCAAAGTAGTCCTTATCTTTTGGTAATGGACCCGCAGTGCTCATTTCACTAGTCTTTAATAGAAAAATGAACTTGCTTCCTTTTCCTTAGAGACCTTCTAGCACAACTCATTTTCAACTTTTCAGGATTGGCATAAAGTTAGGCCTTACCTTACCTTTGGATAATCTGATTCACTCGTCTCGTCTAGATTGCCTTACATTGGCTAGATACCAACATTCATGACCATCAAATGGTTTGAACTATGCTCCATTGGATTTTTAAATCATGACTATTAAAATGTTCCACTAAAAAACTAGTAGCTAAAATTATTCAATGAACATCAACTTTTGCATGTATCCTAAATAACACTACTATAGTGAGTGGTTTTTAAGACTGTTAAAGACGTATACAAGATGGTTAAAAAATTGTCTTATATTGGTCCTTCTTATAAAATGAAAACAAATATAAGACGATTTCTTTAACTATCATATATTATAAGTATTATAAGATGATTTTGAAAAATAATCTTATAAAGCTGGAATTATATAAGATGGTTTCGAAAAACCATCTTATAAAGTTGGAATTGACCATCTTATAAATCTATGCAATATATGATGTTTTTCGAAAATCCGTCCTATAATGCTATGTAGTATAGTTGTAATATAGGACGGTTTATAAAAAATTATCTTATAAAGTTGTATAATATAGGACAGTCCTTCAAAAACTGTCTTATTAATCTTGGATAATAAGGACGATTTTTTGAAAAGCTATCTTATGAAGTTCTGTAATATAGGATGGTTAAAAAGTTGTCTTATAAAACTTGGATAATATAGGATTGTTGATGTTTAATTACAAGTACACGGGTTATTATAGTATAGCTTATGCAAGTAAAGGTCGAACCCATGGGGACTTGATTTAAAAAGTGGGAATTTCAATAAAATTTAATTATCTAAAAATAAAAATAAATTACTAAAAACTACTGAAATTATTGAAATTATAATGAGAGTTCAGATCTAATCAACCTCTCAAAATTACAGAGTTTTTTAGTTCCTAAATAAAATAAATAAATCAAATAACATGAAAAAAACTGCTTCCCTAGCTTAATCACTATCAATATCTTCAAATATGATCTTTTGAGAGTTGATCAGCCTTTACAAATATCTTCAAAACATCCTTGATAAGAGATCTACCAGTTGGATTTTTCATATTCCTCAAAAATATAGAGATTTGGGCTAAATTGTAATTTCACGATTTGGACGGCTCAGATTAAGTTATTGATTTAAGATTAAAGATTAGATATGTTAATTAGATCTAGGGATGTCCTACGAATAAAAATATAAAGTTAATTTGGAATTAGATAAAAAACGTATGAGAAATAAGCAATTCTTGGTTGATTAAGGCTAACCCATTGATTAGGTTAGGCCTTAATTGATCTAGTATGGATTGGGTTGTTATTGGGTAAGAAAAATGTAGATAAAGTGAAATTGGAATAAAATGGGACACAGATGGAAATAAAAACTAGGACAGAAATGTAATTGAATTTAAAGAGTAAAGGGCAAAAATAGAAATTGAGAATAAAAAAGTTTAAAACAAAAAAAAACCCAAGAGGAAACTAACGATGAAGCCAAAGGAGGAGAAGAGGGAGCTTGAGGAGAAGGGGGAAAGGGAGAGGAGAAGAAAGGAAAGGAAAAAGAAGGATGATGTGGGAGAGGAAAAACCCGATCTAGGTTTTCTTCTCCTAGTTGGTTGACAACGGTGGAAGGAGCCAGAGTAGAGGGAGAGAGAGGGACCTGGTGTGGCCGACGACGGGGAAGAACTCTAGTGCGATGGAGTGGTGGATCTTGTTGGACTGGGTAGATGTCATCGGTGAAGAGGTGTGGGCGATGATGCCATCTGGTGCGGTGCAGTACAGGAGAGTCGGCTAGTAGAGGCTGGTTAGTGATTGGGGGAAGATGGGAAGTGAAGCAAGTGGGAGAAAGAGCTTCGCCAATTTGGTTCAACAAATGTGTCGTCTATGTGATGGAGGACATCTGAACAATGTCTGACTTCTGGAATCTGGAACCATGAATCAGAAATAGAGGTAGCATTTTGTGCGGTGTTAAGAGGGAGAGAAGCTCTTGGCTGGTGCTAGTATGAAAGTAGTAGGTGCAGCATAAAGAGAGGCGTGGGAGAGGCTAGGGTGAAAAAAATTGGGGGAAAAGGATAGGATGAAGGAAGAGTAGGAGAGAAGGATTGGATGAAGATAGAGGTCGAAAGAGAGCGTGATCGATGGTGGTACTGGTTGTCTTATAATGCTGAAAAGAGAGAAGGAGAAGAGATGGGGGATGTAAGAGAGAAGGAGAAGAGATGGGGGACGTGAGAGAGAGAAGGGGCTTGGTAGGGGGTGGTGCCATCTTGTGGCTGGTCTCCTATGGTTTAGCCAAGAGAGAGAGAGAGAGAGATGGTGATAGAAGAAGAAGACATAGGGGGTCTGCCTTGTACGGCCTAACCAAGGGAGAGAAGAGAGAATCAGGGGAAAGGTGGTAAGAAAGAGAGGGAAGAAGAGGAAAGAGGAAGATTTGGCAAAGAGAGTGCATAGGAAGTAGGGAGAGATTGAGCGAAAGTGGGAAGAAGAGGAAAGAGAGAAGAATAAGGGAAGGAGAGTGGAATGGGAGCACGGTTGCCCTTTGCCTTTTATTCCTTTATCCTTTGTAATTTGAGCCTCCCCCTTTTACTTTGGAAACTCCTCCATAATTGCAAGTTGCCTTCTCCATGTTATTTTCCTTTTGTCCATGATTCCTAATTAAGCTCAATTATCTTCTAGGAAACTATACCATCCATCATTGTGAGTGATCTGGCCCATCCAATGCTCCTTAGAATGATCTGCACCATTAACTTTTGATCTTAGCCATCCATGCATCTTTTGGTTGATCTGTAAAATAAAAGACTAAATTAAAGTCATCTAAACTGTACATTAATCATCTAATAAGCTATAATGATCATTTGATAGTTGATTTTGAAAAATTAAGGTTTGAATGATCAATTGGAGCTAAATTCAAAATCAAGCTAAATTTTACAAATTTGAACGGGTAGATGACTTAATTGAACGCTAAATTAGGGGTATTTTGACCAAAATTGAACCCTTAACACACCCTCCAACCAACATTTTGCTAGTCCTGAGCAAAACATGCAAAAAACCAAATTTCTAATTTTTAAAAATTATTTTTAAATCAACTCCGCTTTTTCCTCAAAGAATTATCTTCAATAAATCATCAACTTTAATATACTAATAAAAATGACTAAAGAATTCAAAACCCTACCCATATGCCAAAGTCATTCCACTTAAGCTCAGATATCAGAGTGTGTATGCATGTACAGTCTACATATAGAATAATCTTGATCTCTAAGTAAACTTCTAACTTTTGAACTCCATTTGAAATATGTTTTGACCTCAATCCTCACTAATAGACATACATTCATAAACAACATCTCTCAGATAAAGGGGTCAAATCATATCTCTCTTTTAATTATATGAGTTGAGTTAATAAAAGCAAATTTATCTCACATATACTCATGAAAAATGGGAGTTACTAAGGAATTTAATTGTTTTGATCCCTTTAGAATAGATGCCATTACCTTTGAATATTTAGAAATACCACTCATTTAGATTATATCCATTCATTTCCTCATCAAGACTATATTTCTCCTAGAATCACTAGGTCTTTAACTAGGACGAAACATAGTTTTAGGATAGGATACTAAAGAAAGGGTATAAGGGTAATCAAAATTTCTTCAAAAAAATAAGTAGAGGTCTTCTCAAGTTGATAATTCTTTCTTTCCTTTGTTGAAGTAAATATTTCTTTTTCCACTTTTCTTTGTATTCTTCAAACTTCTTTTTTTTTCACTCTTTTCTTTATATTTCAGTACTTTTGAATCACTTTGAAGAATATTTCTTTTCTTGATATCCACTTTTCTACTTTTATTGCGACTAAAAGGTATTACTTCATTCCTCTCTAACTTATTTTTCAAAGAAAATGGGTAATGGATAATTTATACTGGGTTAATATGGGTGAAGGGTAATTTGGGTGACAAAAGAAATGGCTTAATATAAAAGGCTCAAGTTGGGTAACTAGTGGTAAAACTATTTTTGGGTAGGCTTTATCTTTCTAGGTTAACAACAAGGATGACCTAAATCATTTTCTAGGTTTACTATAATCTATTAGATTCAATAAACTTTTAGAATTAAAGATAATACTCTAATTATTCAGGTAATTAGCTAAATTTAAGAATTGGTGGGATCAATTTTCTTTAAGCGCGCTGAAGAAAATTAGGCATATTTATAACCTCTCAAAAAGGATGAATGGCTCTAAAACTCACTTAGGTTATACGTCGCCACTAAATTCTTTAGAATCTCTAAGTTATAACCACTTATCAATCTGGATTATCTATATGCAACTGCATGTACAGATGTGATCTAAGACTTTGCTTTCATAGAATACTTTAGAAAATGAGAAAAATGATGAATTAATTGTGTTTAGTTCCATTAATAAGCTAAAGTTATCTAGATTATACTTCTGAAAATCCAATTCTCATCATAGTGTAGGAATTAACCTAAAAATTTCAAAAAATTTCTCCCCAATTTGTTTTTTAAATCAAGGAAATCACATAAAAACCTTAAAAAAAAAGATCAAAATTTTCTAGAATTCTACACTCCACACCCTGACAAAAAAATTGTCCTCAATGTTTAAAAAGTAAGACCTAAAATGAATATGGGTGATATAGAAAACAATCAAAATACAAATGATGATACAAAGAGATCATTTCCACTCAATCCTAATAAATAGGATCCTCTAGAGTTGTGGACTCAACTTATGGATTCTCATATTCTAGGAAAGGCTTTAAATGTTGACCATTCACTTTGAAAGAATGACCAGTCTTAGTATCCTCAATCTCGACACTCTCATATGGAAAAACTTCTTTTACTATATATGGACCGGTCCATCGAGATCTAAGCTTACCTGGAAATAGGTGGAGCTTAGAATTGTAAAGTAGAACCTTCTGGTTTGAAGTAAAGGATTTTCTCATTATGTTCTTATCATGAAAAACTTTCATCTTTTCTTTATATATCCTATTACTCTCATAAGCTTCTTGCCTAATCTCATCAAACTCATTAAGTTGGAGTTTTCTAAGTGCGCCTGCTTTATCCATATTGAAATTAAATGTCTTTATTGCCCAATAGGCTCTATGCTTCAATTCCACAAGCAAATGACAAGCCTTACCATATACAATACGATAGGGAGACATACCAATCAGGGTGCGATGTATAGTCTTATAAGCCCAGAGTGCATCAGTCAGTCAAAGAGACCAATCTTAACGATCTAGATTAACAGTCTTTTGAAGGATTTATTTTATGGCCCGATTAGATACTTCTACTTGTCCACATATTTGTGGGTGATACAGTGTTGCAACTTTATGTGTAATATTATATTTTTTCATTAGTGTTTCAAATGGTTTTTTGTAAAAGTGTGTACTATTATCACTTATAATGGCTCGAGGGGTCCCAAATCTAGAAAAAATATTTTCTTTTAAGAATTTAAGAACTATTTTGTGAGCATTATGCCTGCACAGGATAACTTCAATCCATATGGAAACATAGTCCATGGCCAATAACATATAAATGTAGCCAAAAGAAGGTGGGAATGGAACCATGAAATCTATACCCCAACAATCAAAAACTTCTATGATAAGGATAGGGTTTAGAGGCATCATATTCCTATAGTTTATTCCTTCTAACTTTTGGCATTGCTCAGATGATTTACAGAACACATGTGTGACTTTGAACAATGACAGACAATAGAAACTACACTGCAAAATCTTTATAGCTGTTTTCTGGGTAGAAAAATGTCCACCGTGTGCTTCTGAATGACAAAAGGAGATGACACTATATTGTTCTAATTTAGGGACACATCTCCTAATGATTTAATCTGGGCATTACTTAAATATGTATGGATCAGCTCAAAAATAGTGATTAACATTGGAAAAGAATTTTTGCTTTTCTTATTTACTCCAATGTTCAAGAATCTTCCCTATGACTAAATAATTTGCAATATCATCAAACCAGGGAGGATGGGAAACATGAAAAAGTTGCTCATCAAGGAAAATGACTTTAATTGGCAACTTAGCTAAAGGCTCTACTAGGACTCAGCGAGACACATGGTCAGCTACAACATTCTCTACTCCCTTTTTATAGTTTATTTCAATGTCAAACTCTTGGAGTAAGAGAATCCATCTAATTAGTCTAGGCTTAGCATCTTTCTTAGAAAGGAGCTACTTGAGGGCCGAATGCTCAATGAATATGACTATTTTAGATCCAACCAAGTAAGACCTGAATTTATCCAATGCGAAGACAACTACTAAGAGTTCTTTCTCTGTAGTGGAATAGTTCTTTTGGGTGCTATTTAAGGTCCTACTAGCATAGTAGATGGTGCATGGCTTCTTCTCTTTTCTCTACCCTAGTACAGCTCCTACAGCATAGTCACTGGCATCATACATGATTTTGAGGGGTAGACTCCAATCAAGTGGCTGCATGATAGGTATAGTGGTCAACTTGTCTTTCAACTTTATAAAAGCTTCTTGACAATCCTCAGTCCACTCAAAAGGGATATCCTTTGTGAGGAGGTGACATAATGGTCTAGATATTGTATTAAAATCTTTAATGAACCTGCTATAGAATTCTACATGACCTAGGAAAGAGTGAATGTCCCTAATAGATTTTGGAATGGGTAGATTGGTAATTTGATCAACTTTGGCTCTATCTACCTCTATACCTTTGGATGACATGATATGACATAGAAAAATTCCTATAAGAACCATGAAATGACATTTTTCCCAATTAAGCACTAAGATCTTTTCCTTACAACGAGTTAAGACTTTTCTTAGATTTTCAAGACATGTTTCAAATGAATTACCAAAAATAGAAAAGTTGTCCATGAAAACTTCTAAAATTCTCTCTACCATATCATTGAAAATGCTTAACATGCAACATTGAAATGCAGTAGGAGTATTACATAATCCAAATGGCATTCTTTTGTAAGCAAAAGTGCCAAAAGAACATGTAAATGTGGTCTTTTCCTGATCCTTGAGTGCAATTTGTATTTGGTTATACCCTAAATAACCATCTAAGAAATAATAGTACTGATGTCCTGCAACCCTTTCTAACATTTGATCAACAAAGGGCAAAGGAAAATGGTCCTTCCTTGTAACAACATTCAACTTTCTATAGTCGATACACATACGCCAACTAGTGATAACCCTAGTAGGGATCAATTCATTATTGGCGTTAGTTATTATTGTCACTCCAGACTTCTTTAGAACCACCTGAGTAGGACATTTGCTATCACTTATGGGATAGATGATTCCTACATCAAGCAACTTTAGGACTTCTTCTCTAACCACATCTTTCATATAAGGATTTAACCTTCTTTGCATTTGGTGCCAGGGTTTAGTTGTATCCGCTAAATATATCCTATGGGTGCAGATTAAGGGGTTAATGACCTTTATATCAACTATGGTCCATCCTATAGTACCTTTGTCTTCTTTTAAAGTGTCTATTAACTTTTCCTGCTAAGATGTTTCTAATTGGGAGGAAATTATTATAGGAGAAAGTCTCTTTTTCTCCTAAATAAGCATATTTTAAATCTGATGGTAGAGATTTCAATTCAATCTTAGGAGGTTCTACAGATGATGGAAGGGGAGTGGACTCCCTCAGTGGAAGGTCCTCGAAATAAGGTTTCCATTTTTCTGTATCTATGATAGGAACATAATCAAGGAGGGCATTAACTTTCTCTATTAATGCATCCTCATTAAACTCATTAAAATGGGCCAAACAAGCCTCCAGTGGGTTCGACAAGGAAGATGACTGAAACTGGTCTTGCACAACTGAACTAATCATGTTAGCATTGTGCAAATCATTGGTAGTTTCACCAAGTTGCTTACAAATGTTAAAGATATTTAGCTCTAATGTCATATTGCCAAAGGACAGTTTCATGACACCATTTCTACAGTTGATTAAGGCATTGGACGTAGCCAAAAATGGTCGTCCTAGGATGACTGGTATTTCATTCTTCTCATTCACCATCGGTTGTGTATCCAGAACTAGAAAATCTACAGGGAAGCAAAATTATTCTACCTCGACTAACACATCCTCTATTACCCCTCTTAATATTTTCATAAAACAATCAACTAGCTGGAGCATAGCAGATGTAGGTTTCAGTTTACCTAGACCTAACTGTTCATATATTGAGTATGGTAATAGGTTCACACTAGATTCTAAATATAGAAGAGCTTGGTTAATCTTGTGGTTGTTAATAATGCAAGTAAGAGTGGGGCAACCAAGATCTTTGTACTTTGGTGGTGTATGGTGTTGAAGAATAGAACTAACATGTTCAGTCAAAAATGCCTTCTTTTGGACATTTAGTTTTCTCTTTATGGTGCATAAGTCTTTTAAGAATTTGGCATATGATGAGATTTGTTTTATAGCATCTAAGATTGGTATGTTGATCTTGACTTACTTGAAAATCTCTAAAATCTCATCATTAGAGGAAGACTTTGGGGCTTGACACAACCTTTGAGGAAATGGAGCAGGTATAGGACATGGATCAATATGTGAAACAGGGTCCTTCTATTTAGATTTTTCTTTAACTTTTGTGGATTTTTCTACCTTTTCAATCTTTTAAGGCTCATCTTTCTCAATTCTTTTACCACTCCTAAGAATGGTAATAGCCTTAGTCTGTTCCATGGTAAAGCTAGATGTTTCATTAGATGCATTAGTTAGGGTTTGCTTGTGGTTGAGTTGGGAATTTCTTTTTTCCATACTTTGCATCATTTGACTCATCATGTTTTTTAATTCATTTATGGACTGGTTGGTTTGTTTTATTTGACTTTCTAATTGAGAAATTTACCTTTCCTAGTTTTGAACGTGTTGATTGTTATTATCTTCTACATGCCTTTTAGGTGGGGGCAAGTAAGGTTCAGAAGAAGGAGGTTGATGAGTTTGATAAGGCAAGGTAAGAAGTCCTTGGTTTTATTGATGAGGTTGATATGGTCTTGGTTGTGGAACATTATCCATAAGCCCATTTTTCCAACTGAAGTTTGGATGGTTTCTCTAGTTGGGATTATAAGTCTTTGAATATGGGGAGAAAGGTCTTTTATATGTGTTAAGTACATTAGCATGATCATGAAGTACCTCTTGGAATGCTAGAATGGTAGGACATTCCTGAGTAAGATGGGTGGTACTCTCACAATTGCTACACACTTGTTCTTCTTTATTTGAGTTTTTCTTTCCCATTTCTATGGCTTCTACTTTTCTCACTGGGGACGCTACTTTGGCATTGATATCATCTTTTTCAGACATAGCATATATGACTCCCCTGGCATGGGTGTTATTGGGCTTAGGTCTATCTAGATGTTCTATTCTTTCTGAATCAGCCCAGGTCTGTGCACTTTTAGCTAGCCATTCCAAATACTGCTCCACCTCATCTAGTTGTTTGTTGAGAAAGTTACCATTACACATCATCTTTACGAACTGGCGCATGTCAAAATTTAGTCCTTCATAAAAGAAGCTAATCAAAGTCCTTTTAGTTGCAGTTTCTTAGGTCAACTCTTCCTACATATGTAATTATAAGAATACCATCAATTCCATATATATAATATAACTTAAGAGATACAAAGATAGACATGTAAAACCACATACAATTCATGAAACAATTAAGGCACCATTTTCATTAGTGAAGTTCTAGGAGTTATGCCCTATGAATGCGCCATTTTTCAAAGAAGGGCATGATCGATGGGCTTCATGGTCATAACCTTCTTTTGCTATCAGGAGAGACACTAATTTAGAGTTAATGAAATACAAGTCATGTATATTTAGACATAGATGAACGGTAACATATAATTATTTCATGTTCTTCTAACTGTATGCAATGGATCCTAGAGAGCCTGTGTTTCATGTGACTAGTCGCACGCACAATTTGTCCATTCATACACTTTTCCTACACATCAAAGGAACACATAATTAAGTACAATTGACTTTTATAATTAGTGGAATCAAACTTTGGACTAGTTGTCATTACTTCAAAATTAGAAGACAAGCAAATTTGTATAAATTGATTCCATATCATGGTCCATGATGTTGAAATATAACTCAAGGATAGTGTGGAGTCTAAATGGATTATGAGCATTTTGAAGTATGTACTTTCTTGCAAGCTCACTCTTCCATTTCTTCAACTATTCACCAGCCCCATGTAGAGAATTCTTGTTGCACTCATAAGAGACGTCAAATGCATACTACAAAGTAAAAAATAAGCACGTTAGTCTATTTGAAATAAAACAAGAAAAGGCACAGAGTATGTTATATGTAGTAAGCATTTACAAATCTTCATTATCTCCCATATTGCATCTTTGACTAATGGTGACACATGTCTCCAATTAGTCATTAAGGCTGGCACAATACTTCTAACATTGTAGCAAATGAAATTGGTGTAAGAATGTGCACTGCCACATATCGCTTACCCTCTATTGTTCAACTATACCATCTCTTTTATTCCATTTGAATTTCTCTTAATAGGTGGACATGTGCTGAATTGTTCTTCATGTTCCATGTTTCCTACATAAGTGAAAACAATACATTTAGAAAACAACAACCAAAGTTATTTTAGGAGATTTTTAAAGCAAAGATTATATGTAAATACATAAAATTCAGATGTAGTCAAAATCACTTTTGCTTTTTTTTCTTTTTCCTTTCTCTGATTTTTTTTGCTTCTTTTATTTCATACTCATAGTTAAATTTGAAACTTAACAACAAATAACATATGAAACAAAGTATAAAATGTGCTACAATAGTCTCTAATACAACATTAATAAGCTAAACAATAGAAAAAAAAAATTTAGCTACTTTACAAGAACGTATAAATAGGCTTAGAAAAAACTTAATATCTAAGTGCATAGTTAGTGTACATAAATAGGACATATATTAAAAAAATTAAGTCTTAGGTAAGTAGGACTAGAATTAGATATGAACTCTTGAATAACATTTCAAAAAAAGGTCCTAAAATTTAATAAAAATTATCCCAAAAATTGTATAAGTAGTCATATAGTTAGAATGATTTTGGAGCTCTATACATGTTCTAATTAAGACTGCTCTTCAGATTCTCATGGATAATTTTATAGCAATAACTAACAGTTCAAAATCTACAACAACCCAGATTTTTCAAAAAAAAAATTATATAGTCCTATAGCTGAAGTGCATTTCAAAAACTTAAGTGTCATCATTCCTAATAAAAATTTGGTAGAGTCTCCCCAATTTTTTTAACTTATGCATTTAATGCATGTGATAATATTCACTTAATAAACAATTTATTTAAATAATAGAATCTATTCAAAGAATCTCTCTTATCATAACCTAATAATTTTATTATAGTGAAACCAATGTAATGGATAATACAAAACTATCCCTAACATAAATTATAACGTAATCAATGCTTTGGATAAATAAAAAGCACAATAAATTAAAGAAAAATTCAAGTCTTGAACATGAACAAAATACTATTACTATTGAAGTGAATAATGATGAGTCCTAGACTTTGAGCTAATTGTTGGATGCCTTTTTTAATGAAAATTAAAAATCTAAGACTTGGGTTTTCTTATTCTCAATGTCCTCTATCTAGCACGATCAATTTTGAAGATTTTCATTAATTAACAAAGTGAGAAATTATGCAAAATTTTGTCTAGAACATAAGCAAAATATTGTTACTGTTGAAGCGAACAAGGACAAGTAGTAGACTTTTTGAGCTAGTAGTTGGATGCCTTTTTGTATAAAAACTGAAAATTTTAAGACTTGTGTCTTCATGCTCTCAATGTCCTCTATCTAGCATGATCATTTTAAGATTTTTATTAATTAACAAATTGAGACATTATGCACAAAGTTGTCTAGAACCTAAGCAAAATACTATTACTGTTGAAGCAAATAACAACAAGTAGTTGACTTTAAGCTAGTAATTGGATGCCTTTCTGTATGAAAATTGAAAATCTAAGAATTGGGTCTTCTTATTCTCAATGAAATCTATCTATCACGATAAATTTTAAAGATTTTCACTAATTAAAAAAGTGAGAAATTATGAAAAAGGTTGTTTAGAACCTAAGCAAAATACTGTTACTGTTGAAGCGAATAGAGACAAGTAGTAGACTTTAAGCTAGTAATTGGATGCCTTTTTGAATAAAATTTTGAAAATATAAGACTTGGGTCTTCTAATTCTCAATTTCCTATATCTAGCATGATCATTTTAAAGATTTTCATAAATTAACAAAGCAAGAAATTATGCACAAAGTTGTCTAGAACCTAATCAAAATATTGTTATTGTTCATGCTAACAGCAATAAATTGCAAACTTTAAGCTAGTAGTTGGATTTGTTTTTGAATGAAAGTTGAAAATCTAAGACTTAGGTCTTCTTATTATAAATTTCCTCTATTTAAGATGATTAATTTTAAATATTTTCATTCATTAATGAAGCAATAAATCATGCATGAAGTTCTCTAGGACATAAGCACTATAGTGTTATTATTCATGTAACAACTACAAGTAGAAGATCTTGAAAAACATAGGCATGAACGTAAGACAATCAAGAGAGAGAGAGAGAGAGAGAGAGAGAGAGAGAGAGAGAGAGAGAGAGAGAGAGAGAGAGAGAGAGAGCCTACCTAAAGGAAGAAAAATGGTGATGAATAAAGTGGGGGCACGGGTGCATTCTCTTTCTCTTCCTTCTCCTTCTTCTTCTTCTTCTTTCCTCTCTCTCTCCTTGCATTGGGTAGCATGGTAGGGTGCGCACATTCTCTCTCTCTCTCTCTCTCTCTCTCCCCCCCTTCTTCTTCTTCTTCTTCTCCTCCTTCTCTACAATTTTGATCTGGTTGAGGGAGCATTCTTTTATATCATCATGGGGGGTTTTGGAGGGGCGGTGGTGATGGTGGTCTAAATAAGAATTTTAATATAGTATAGTTTGGGAAAATTGTTCTATATTCATAGGAATATAGGATAGTTTTCTCAAAACCATCTTCTATTCATTGAATATAAGATGGTTTTTGAAAACCATCCTATATTTGCATAAGCTTTCCTCTGATTTTTTTCAGATCTTTTATTGACATAAAGTGCAAATTTTGGTGTCCACATAGTCAAGATTTCAGAGACACAAATGGAAATATTTTCACCATTGACAAAATTAGCAAACCCTTAATTATCAAAGTCTTTGCTAACCTCACCATCAAACACAAAGTCTAAGGATCTCCCTTATTAGGCAAAGTTCAAATCATTAGTTTTGACATTCTCTAGAAATTTTCTAATCTTTCTTACTCAGAGAAAGTCTTTCCTATAAGCAAAACTTTTCCCAACCCTTCACCTTACAAACACCTTTAACTCCATAAAATCTCATTATTCAGAGATGATTGTGCAAAAAGGAACATGGAATTTCTCATAAAATGTTCATCACCTCTATGAACTAATCTATCATTCTGTGTCTCTCTTCCATTCAAGAAAAATGAGGATACCAATGCTACAAATGTCAGTCACAAAGGAATGATTCTTGAGCACCTTGTCATAGCCATTCAGGAACTATATCAATTACAATCCCAAGGTCTCATTGAAACCACTTCTTCTCCATGGACATTTGAAGCCTTTTATGTCAATAAAAGAGCTACAAAAAATAGAGGAAAGCTTAGGCTTGTTATTAATTACCAACCTTTGAACCATTTTCTTGTAGATGATAAGTTTCCTCTTCCCTCAAAACATAATCTCTTCCAAAATCTTTCTAATGCCAAAATTTTCTCCAAATATGATCTCAAAGTAGGAATTTGGCACCTAGGTGTTCATCCTCAAGAACATCCAAAATCAACATTTTACATTCTAGATCACCATTTCCAATGGATTGTCATGCCATTTGGGCTCAAGAATGCTCCTTCACAATTCCAAAAGGCCATGATCACCATCGTCAAACCCTTACTGGTCAATTCTTTGATTTATATTGATGGCATCTTACTATTTTCTCTAGATGTAGATTCACATGGACAATTTCTTAAACAATTCTTTCACATTTTAAAGGAATATGGAATCATGCTCTAGAAGAAAAAGTTACTCATTAGTCAAACAAAGATTGATTTTCTTACACTAACAATTTCAGATGGAAAATATCAACTACAGCTATACATTGCTACACATATCAAAGAATTCCCATGCAAGTTATCTTTAGTAAAAATCATACAACAATTGTTGGGAATAGTCAATTATATGGCTGATTTCATCCCCAAAGTTATAGTTCATAGGAATGTTCTCTCTTAGTAATTGAAAGAAGATCCTCCTCCATGTTCTCCTTGACATGTAGTAGCTATTTAAGCATTGAAAAAATTATCCATCATCTTGAACAATTACAAATTTATACCATAGGAAAAAGAATTCTCCAGACAAACGTTAGTGACAAATATTAAGAAGCCACACATGTTGAAGAAAAAGATGGAAAAAGAAATCTCTATGGATATAAATTGGTTCATTCAAGTCAACTCAACTACATTATTACTCCACTTTCAAAGAAATACTAGAGTGAAAAATGGAATGGAGAACTTTCAATTCCCTCTCATTGGTCAAACCTTCTTAGTAGAAATGGATATGTCATCTTTTCCTAAGATGTTACTAAAACCACAATTACTCAGGTAGGCAAAATAGTTCTCAAAGTGGTCCATTGAAGTCAAATACATAACTGGTGAGAACAAAATCCTTGATAATTTTCTCTCTTAAAAAAAAGATAACAAATACTTCTCCCGTTCTACTATCTCCATTATATATTTAGCCTTTCCAGTTAGTACAATCTCCTAAACCATCCATTGATTTCTTTGAAACAATAGAACAATTACTAGAGGAACTTAGATAGGCCATCGGTCAATATCACATCCACAAAAGAGATAAGAGACTTTTAGCCTCCTTCCATGACCACTTGAAAGAAAAAACCTCCCATCAATTAATCTCTTGGCCAAATCTTGAGCATCCATGGTGAGTTACTTTTAGTTTTTAGTATAAACAATGGATAGCCCTTCATTATTGCTATTTATGGTATTTATTTAATTAATATCATATGACAGTATTGTTCAAGCTTGATGTTTACAGATTTTGGAATCTCAAAACCCGTTGGTTCAACAAGTTTTGGATTGAAGTATTGCAGTAAGTTTGGAAGAATTTTCTTAACAGATCTCCAAAGAAATATTTTCTTATCATAAAATTCAACAATTATCAAGAAAATAAAGAAATAGAAAATCCTCCTTCTCCCATAGTTCAATGGCTAAGAAATGAAGATGGATCACATCATCACCGTGATAGTGATCCTGAATTCTATTTCTTTTGTCAAACAATCAAAAAAGGAGTTAGGATATTGAATGATGATCTAGAAGATCCTCTTACATGGACAATCTATATCAATAGCATTCGATCTTCACTTCATGAAAAGCCAACCACCAGATTCAGATGATGAAGAACTACTGGATTTTGTAGATTTTGTAGATCCACCCTAGCTCAATGATGGAAGAGACTAGCCACTACCATTCATTAGGCACCTACCATTACATTAGCCACCTAGCATTCACTAGCCATCTACCATTCTAGCCACCTAACATTCCAATGGCCACCTACCACTTTACTAGCTATCCATCACATCTAACACTTTACAAGGCACCTACCACATCAACTACCTTATAAGTCATCTACCATGACTATTAAGTCATCATTAGCCATCTACCACTCTTCTTGTGTAGTCAACATCAACTTTACTTTATATATTAGGTGATGTTGTGTCACTATGATGAGTCATATCCTTTTATTTTTGTCTTTGTGATAAGTCATATCCTTTTATTTTTGTCTTTGTGATAAGTCATGTCCTTTTATTTTTATCTTTATAATCAGTCATGTCCTTTTACATATGTCATTGTGATGAGTCATGTCCTTTATATCAAATCAATGAAACTTATGTAGGAAGCTTTGAGTCCACAAAACCTTATTGAAGGAGGAGTTATGTAAGTTGAGGCGCATAGTGGAGCAAAGATTGAGCATAGCTTAGGTGATGTGCTCTCTTCTCTTCCAAGAATTTTCTTACTCCAATTCATTTCTATAAGCATTCCTTCTCTTTAATGTAAATTCTTTGATGTGCCACTTTACCTTCATGTTTTAGACTTTTGTCTATATTTCATGTGTCTTTAGTTAGACATTCATCCCTTTTCAATTTTCAAAAATCATCTTAAATTCATTGAATATAAGATGGTTTTAAAAAAACTATCATATATTCATATGAATATAGGAAGGTTTTTCCAAACCGCTTATATTTTATGGTAGATATGGGATGTTTTTTTCTTTTAGTAGTCTTATATTATATGGTTGTTTTTAAAGAAAAATTATAAAATGGTTATTAGAAAACTATCCTATATTTACAAGAATATAGGATAGTTTTCTAAAAATCATCTCATATTATTTAATAATATGAGATGATTTCATAAAATTGTAACAACCCTACATTTTGTCATTATTTTGATTGAATATGGAATACAATCAAAGTTCACTAAAACTAAAATCTGTAAAAGTAAATTCGCAAAAAGAAAACCCCAAATTGGACTTTGAAACTTCAAAATTAAGAATGTATGTGACTAGGGCTTCCCAATGACATTAATTTTGCAAGAAATAGTGATCAAAGACAGAAAAACCCAAAATTTTACTAAATAACAAAGAGGGATAAATTGATAATGGTGCCTCCTCTCAATAGATGGACCTCACGACACAGCCAACCAAGAGTAGCTCGACACTTGGAGCTCTACTCCTAGTTGTCTATCATGCAAGGAAGTGACCAGAGAGCACCATCGCCTCCCTCTCTCCTCTCTCCCTTGTCGCATCCCTCCCTCTCTCTCTCTCTCTCTCTCTCTCTCTCTCTCTCTCTCTCTCTCTCTCTCTCTCTCTCTCTCTCTCTCTTTCTCTCTCCAATGCTACATCTCCCCTCTCTCTGCACATTCCTTTTTGGATGACAGTCGGCATTGGCATCATCACCAATGACTGTCATCAGCATAGGTAGGAAATCCACCTGCACACAACCTTTTCCTCATCTTTCACTCTATCTCTCTCTTTCACCTTCATCTCCTCCCATTGCTAGTAATGACAAAAAAACCAACCAATGTTTTCATCAAATTTTCACCTTTTTTCTGCACTAAACAATGATGGAATCACTTCAAATTTCATAGGATTGAAAGTAAAATCATGACCTACAAAACCCATGTTTTATTTTCCTAAAATTTTGAATTTTTTAAAACTATGTAACAATCACCAGCGGCAACCATTTTCCAGTTGTCTTCTCTGGTGACAATAACTGAATTCTGGTGTAGGCAATTAGATTCTAGCAAGGAAAAAAATTAAAATTTATATGGTTGATGAATTATGAATCCATGCCAACAAAAGTTCAATCAGAGATCATCCTGCCATTGAATTTTGATTTAAACACAGTGCATAAGTGGTGCTAGATCTAAAAATCTGACCATTGAAAGCTCAATCAGATAGTGGATTTATGAATTTAATTATGTGAATTAAATGTTAAGGACAATTTTGGTTAAAAATAATAAGTGAAAATCTTGTTAAATGTATAAAGGCTGATTGGATAGTTAATTTGTAAGTCTCACCACTCAGCGCTTAGAACTATATGATTTAGGCCTAGAAGATTAGATCTGACTAATTGATATATGAAATCGACTTCCCCAACACCCAAATGTATCTGATCTGAGGTTAAAAAGTAAACCAGGGATGATTCGATCATAAAAATTAGGATCTTAATATGCAAATATGTGATTAGGAAGTGGCACTTATTCCATCTTTCTCAGATTATCACTTAATTGATAATTAAAGCTTTGATAGGTGATATCTAATCACCAATCAACCACCAAACTAATTAACTATTGATCTCGATAAATCTAAACCGTCAAATCGAGGTGGGTAAATTCTAAGATAGTTAAGTTTTCATATTAATTGCACTTATTCATTATTTTGTTAAATACATGCAATTACTACATTTAAATTGTGGCTAAGACTCAATTTGAGGCTATAAAATATAACATCCTGATAATTTAAATTATGCGAAGATTCTTATATTAATTGTGAATGAGATCGTTAGGAGACAACCTCTATTTTTATTTAAATATGAAAATATGTTTATCAAGCGAATCGTATCATATGCTTTAAATGTGCACTATCCTATAAATAGGGGAAACACTATCAGACTTTTCGTAAAAATAAAGAGATTTTATGATTATACTTGAAATAGCAAAATGCATATCATAAGTTGATTTTCTAACTAAACGTTGTGCATTATTTATATTTGATATCTCATTTGTATTAAATGATAAATCAGTACTTTAAACCATTATCAAGACCTAATTATGTGATGAGTTGGCTACTAATAGTTCACAGAGGTTACATTTGGATCTAGATTTCATGCATTGATTTATTAAGGATTTGTTATAGACAAATGCTTTCGCTTAGTGGATACTATGAGAGGAGGATTATAGGGACGACCACCCACCTTCTAAAAGTGGGTATTTCGACACCAAGCCCAAGTGGTTAAATTTCAAGTGTGGCATCATGGGAAGGCCACATTGTGCTATCCATTCTCCTCCCATGTGATACAGCGATAAGTCTCACGCAATTGGCTTCAGCTTTGGGCATGCAATATCCTACATTGGGCAGTTGCCTCAATATAGTGATCCATGGATTCTTTTTAATATAGTGTTCCGTGATTAGGCAATTGTTGTAGTGTTGTGGTGTCCCATTATAGGGTAATTGTTACAAGTAGATTTTTTTTGGCACCATGTGTGTGATAGGGTCATAGATACCCTAACCACTAGGCATGATGATTCCTTGGATGATTTGAGACTTGATATTTTTATATTTGCATGTTGAAGACCGATATGCTTGACATAAATTGACAATGATTTTCCTATATGTGATTTAAAATGAGATTTTAGCGCTTGACTATTTTACCTTCTATTTTGTGAACATGTTTAACAAGGATTCTTTTGATGTCTACATATCACATTATTCTCACACTTATATTGTACTTGACTGAACTAAAATCTATGATAGAATATTTCAAAGGTATGCAAATGATGCATTATAAATTTATATTGATAAACCTTAGGAATCATACCTAAGGATGTTTCATTGTGTGCATGGATGCAAATTTACATTGATTTATATTTGTAATTTTAGTTTTACCTCCTAAGTATATTCTCCTATACTCACCCCACCAATTCCATAGATAAATACAAAGAAGAGAAAGGCAAGAGTATTGAGACCAAGCACCATGAATAATTAGAGAGAGTAACAACAATGTATGTATGATCTGTGTATTTTATAAACACTTTGTGACAAGTGAGTAGTTATGCAACTATGATAATCATTTTAAACATGTATAAATATGTTTAATGC
Source organism: Warburgia ugandensis (assembly GCA_035236585.1). NCBI lineage: Eukaryota > Viridiplantae > Streptophyta > Magnoliopsida > Canellales > Canellaceae > Warburgia > Warburgia ugandensis. Next base: position 26,848,353 of record CP141132.1, on the reverse strand, counting down.
ATATTGAACTATGGTCATAACTAGATAGAATTATGGGAAATGATAAGTTTTAATTTGTTATATTTTGAATGTAAAAATGTGTGATCTCAGAACTCATGATAGTGTTTTAATTGATCAAATGACATTTAGGGTTTTTGAAAAGCGTTTTCAATGAAAAATGTTTCTGTTGTTTGTTTTTTGAAATAAATTTTAAAATAGGGATCCCACCTTTCAAAAATCATTCTTAGAAAGTAATATAAAAACCCAAGTCATCAAAAAAATTGTCTTATATTCTTGTAAATATAGGACAGTTTTCTCACAAGAATCTTATATTCTACTTTTTATTGAATGTAGGACGCTTTCTCATAATCGTCTTATATATTTTATTGTATATATGATGGTTTATGTATAACCATATTATATGTATTAAAATATATATTTTTCCTATTCTCTAAATCTTGAAAATCTTAGTAACTTGTGAAGGTCAAGGGGTATCCTCATCCCTTATTTACATGGTGTGTAACTCATGATTGGCATGAAATAAGATGTGTAACTTAATTCATTAATTCCATTCATACATCGAGGTGTTATAAACATTTTAATTTGTCCCCTCATATACAATCTAATCCAACCCAAGAACCCTCCTCACAAACATTATGCACATAATACATCTCATTCTCCCTAATTAAATTGATTGATGGCATTGTAGTAGTGATTGAAGGGTAATCAATTGTTATGTCGTCTAGGTCATCTTCATCTTAGAAGTCCCTTGGGGACCTTAATAAAATAGTTGACCATCTTATACCATTTCCATCTTGTATATAAAATACCTATTTTGCTTGACATGCCAAAATAAACTAATCATTTTGATAGTAGATCTTATTGAGGTCAACCAATGTCAAGCCAAGGTCATTGGTTTTAATACTATCTTTATTGTGTTCCTTCCAATCAAACTTAAACACAATCACAATTCTATAAATATAATCTAGTGGCAATATTTTGTGTATAACATCATAATAAGTATTGTTACCTATGACTGAGTTACTGTCCTTTGAACTGGAAAAGAAAGTAGCTTTAATAACTAAGCTAGCACTGTTACCTTATTGTGCTCTTGACTTATCACGGTCTTTGGTATCAAAGTGAACCATTGATGGCATATCCTATATACTTTATTACTTCTAGTTGGGGTCCCATTGCCATCCAGCCCAAGGATTTAAAAATACTATTACATAAAGCATCTCACTGATCTAAAACATGTGCATAATATTACTTATTTGACATAACTAATGTATATGTGCATATGTTATTACAAATAAATTAAGTAAATGAAGCATTATTTCAGTGTAATTGAATACCTTCTAATGAGGCTAAGAAGTGAAGGAACAATAATATTTATTTTGCAGCCACTTCTGTTTCTTTGTATATCTTGGATACCTCTTTAAGGAAGTCCATGTGCTTGTTACAATGAAGAGATGAAAATTATATATAACATGCATGCATTAATAGTGCATTACCCTTATATATAGAAAAATGTGAAAGAAACCAAACAGAGAGCATTAGTTACTTACTCAGTGTATGATTGAACTTCATCGACATTAGTGTTTCACAAGACATAAATGTGTACCGAATGATTTGTGATACACAACCACTGGAGAGGTTCAACAACTCTTGGATCAATTAATCCACCTGAATGTTTCTTTCTTGGGATTTTGTTAGCTTTCACTCCTGATAAATACTTGGTGCAAAACTCCACTACTTCTTCTATAATGTAACATTTGGAGATACACCCCTCTAGCTGGTTGTGATTTTGTACATATCCTTTTAACACCTTCAAGTACCTTTCAAACTTTGATATCCATAGCAAATAAATAGGCCCACATAGCCTGACCTCATCAATGAGGTGCACTATTAAGGGTACCATATTATTAAAGAAAATGGTGAGAAGATTGTCTTAAGCTTACATAAGGTTATCACTAGATGCTCCTAGATTTCTTGTAATTTTGAAGTATGCACCACTTTCTTGCACAAAACATTAAAGAAGTAGCAGAAATTTAGTAATAGATCCTATAACTTTATCTAGTAACACTAAACATATTGTTATTGGCTGGAGTTGTTACATTAATGCATGAAAATCATGAGAGTTCATCCATAATAGTTTCAACTCTCCCATGGAGATAATGCTTCTAAAGCATGAAGAGTACCATCTGGAACTTTGATCTCTAATAGAGTTTACACACTATTCTTCTCTCCTCTCTACTAAGTGTATAATTTGCTTTAGGCAAGTATGTTCCTTGGCTACCCCTATCTTAAGGATATAACTTCCTCTTCAAACCCATTATCATGTGATCCATTCGAGCTGCAAGTCCAGCCTTTGTTTTTCCTAGCATGTTGAGTAAATTACCAGTCAAGCTTTCACAAACATTCTTCTCAATGTGCATGACATAAAACACATGACGCATGTTTAGGGATTTCCAATATACAAGTTCAAAGAATATTGACTTCTTCTTCCAACAACTTTTAGAGTTGCTTTTATATGCACTTGAAGTTGCCTTCTTCTTCTTCCTCCATGATACATTAAAGTTCCCAACATGTTCTAGTATTTATCATCCAGTGAACCTCTTTGGAGGTGTCCTAGTCTCCACACTACTATTAAATTCTCCCTTTTTAAAATGTTATGGATGAATGCTAAGCAATCATCTCTATGGCCTAAGAATTCCATCTTCCTACCACGTTGAAGCTATATGCGCACGTTTGATCGCTACAAATAGGATAGGCATTGTATCCCTTCACTATGTATCCCACTAAATTACTATATGTAGAAAAGTTGCTTATTGTCCATAGTAGTATAACCTTAAGGGTGAATATCTCTTTCTTGTATGCATCATAAGATTCAACCCCTACTTCCCACAATGTCCTAAGATCATTGATCAATGAAGCCAAGTACATATCAATGTCATTCCTAGGATGCTTGGGACCTGATATTAACATAGCTAACATCATGAACTTCCTCTTCATGCACAACAATGGTGGAAGGTTCTAACAATCTGTTATAACAAACCAACAACTATACCTGTCGCTCATAGAACCATGAGGATTAATTTTGTTTGTAGATATTGCAAGTCATAGGTTTTTGGTTCTTCTTCGAGATTGGGCCACATGAAGTCTACAAGCTTTCACATTGGGCTATCTACTATATGGCATAAATAGTTATCACCTACTCTCTCCTTGGCATGCCACACCAGTTTCTTCACTATATCATTAATATGAAACATTTTTTAGAACCTTGGAATAGGGACTAAATACCATAGGACCTTTGTAGGGACATCTTTCACTAGCTGATCACTTGAATTCTTCTTTAGCTTCCATCTTGAATGTCCACTAGTTGGACATATAGTTTTGTCTTTTGTGCTCATTTCTATATGAGATGCAGTTATTGGGATATGCATGCATCTTTTCATACTTCAACCCTACTATATCCAAGATTTTCTTTATGTCCCATGTCAACCTAGCTACTAATGACTTTCAAAAATTCTGTAAAACCTTGATCTGAAAATCCAAATCTTGATTTCATGTTGCAAAGGTCTACCATTGGAGACAACTTGGTATAATCTGTGCACCCAATGTACAATGGCTCATCGGCTTTCTCCAATGTAGTCTAGAATTGTTCAGGGTTGTCTTGGAAGTGTGTAGCTATACTACTAACCGCAACACTTCCTATAGTGGCTTCATAATCATATACACATTTAGCAAGGACCTATGAGGAATTTTGTCTCCATGCCACATCCACAGGTGATAGCTTTAATAAACTCCATTGAAGCACAAATGTTCTCTCAACTCATTTATAGTAACCTTTTTCAAGTTTCTACATCTCGAGCATGGACATCGCATCTAATTACGATCACCATTTTCCCTAAGTGGAAACTCATAAACTTTTCTATTCCTTCCTCGTATTCTCTTGATGATCTTTCTATAGTCATCCAATCATATTTGTCCATTTTGTCCAAAAGTTTATATTCAGATGCATGTGAAGACTTTCTAAGTAGGAAAAGATTAATAATATTGGTGGGGCATTTACTAAATACTTGATGTACACAGCATCTAGTTAGTAAAAATATATATATTAGAGGACTCAAAACTTTGACTCTAAAATTATCCATATAAGACATTTTTGAGAAATCATCCTTATTTTTATTTTTAATAAGACGGTTGTCTTTAAATCATCTTGTTTTTTCTGTCATATAAAACCCAAATTTTCATAGGGTAAGGAAGGTCGAACAACATGAACGATCAAATTGTCTAATTGTGAAATGGTGTGAATCATATCTTAGACACTCATTCTTTGAAGAAAAGAATGACCATCCCATTCATAATAATCATATGGTCTTTTTAGAGGGACTAACTTGCTATCAAACAAACTATTCATCTTAAGCAAAGGCCTCAGTGGAGTGGTAGAGGAACCTTCTTTTGAGGTGATTTTGTGGTGCATGTGTCCAACACTAAAAGGAAAAAGTCTAACCTTTCATCTTCTAGGCACATCTTAGATGCAAAATTGGTCAGTTGAATTATCCATTAGATGATCTATTCATATCCTACATGTTAGTCAAAACATTGAGGAATGTAGCATGGCAATACCCTAATAGCAATGCAATTGCTCCACTTTTGTATAGTGGGCCCCTATCATTGATTCATACTAATTAGCTGAGTACCTAAACTTTGGATATCTAGTGGTGAATAACTCATTAGAAAAGAAGTCATTAACATCCAACAAATTGTGTTTTATTCTATTGAATGCAAACTGTTGCTTATGGAGAGCTTTTGAACATTCATGTCTATCCACATTAAAGCACCATTTCTTGATGCTAAAGGTATTCTTTCAGCATGACTTTTACACTAGTAGATATTTAATTGTCACGACCCGGGTTTTTATATGATGCAATTTTGATAAAAAGGCGACTCGGGTTTTGGAAAGCAATCTTTCATAAAAAACCCCGAGTGTCAAAACACATTCTCAAATTATTTAGCCATGGCAAAGTTTTTAAATCAACATTATTCCCAAAAAAGTGTTAGTCACAGCCCCAGCTATTGGAGAGTAACTACAATCAAGTAACATTGAAAGATAAGGTGGGGGTTTACTTACTTGCACTTAGTCTGGGTGTCTCCTAGCACAAGCATTCCTTGCCCTTAAATATTTACTCTATGTCTGAAAAATGTTGAGGATTGGGTGAGTATATACTATACTCAGTAGGAGCATATCACTACTAGTTTTATAATGCATGAGATGTTTTAAAATCATATGCTCTTTCAAAACATGTGCATGTCTAAATACCCAAGTTCAATATTGATATCAAAATCCATTGTCAAACTGAAATACTAACGACTTAAAGGATTCACATAATCCAAAATCAAAAGTATCATATACATATATATATCATAACATTATAATATGCATAAGATGCTTCATTGAATCCAACTCATGGATATCTAATATGGTATGGTCGACCAACCTCATATCATGCCATATGCAATGCAAATAACTCCACAAAACCATAGGGTTCAACTATGCCCTCAACCTCCTCGCCGTGCGGTCCCCGAGTACCTGAGGACACTCGGTCATAGCCTCCACGGGGCCTATGACACGTCGACCTAGTGCCATGACACCAGTGGTAGCCCCCTGTACCACATGCAGTCGACGTAGGGACGTTGCCCCTTTTTGGGCATGGTACCCATCCACCTAATAGTGGTAGAGGCTGCGTGGCCAACCCAGACCCCTCGGCATAGCACCCACAAGCTTACTAGCCCAAGTCACACAAGATCAAACAAGCAAAAAATCTCTTTTTTTTTTTCAAAACCTGGCCTCTTTGGGTCCCTCACAACTGCTTGGCCCTCGTCACTCTAGTGTCTTTTGGTAACCCTCAAGGACATGCAATTTTTGCAAGAACTTAATGCTCGCAAATCATGCAATGTATGCAATAGTTTGCAAAACATATCTATGCATAATGTATATGCAATTATTTACAAAACATGTCTATGCATAAAGCATTTATCACATGCATGCTGAATTAAGTCATGCTAAACAAGTCATATACTTAAAACATGTATTTTCAAATAATAATACTTCTTTTAAAAGAATCTAGTAGTGATAGAGCACCTACCTACCTAGGTTGCAGTAACCCCTCTGTTCTCGTACGCTCCTGAACATGGTTTGGGGAATCAGGGTTAGTTTGGCCTATCTTTTATGAGTTTTAGAGCAGTTGGTCTTATTACTTAGGCATTAAGGGTCCATCCCTATGCCTATGGGTGTCCTAAGGTCCTAATTGGGCCTTGGTATCCTCAGTTTTCCAAAGGTCTAGTGGCCACGTGCCACCATCCTATTCTAAGGGTCATGCCCACCTTTGATTGGGCCTTGATAAGGGATTTTATAGTTTGGATGTGTCCGTGTCATCGACATGGACACAACGCTTTTTGCAGCACCTCAATCGGAGCTCTAGATCTCAAGTTATAAGCGTTTTAGTGTCACACGTACATAAAGGCCTTAAGAGTGAAAAGGTAGAATGCTAGGGCGCTGCGCGTCAGTGGCATGCACCCGCCTTTTCTAAAGGAATGGAAAACTCCTGGCTTGCTAGTGCACTGCACGTCTGCAGCGTGTACCTCAGCAGGTGCGTCTACAGAAGAGCTGGGTTTTCCCGCCCGTCTCTCTCTTTTGTGGGCGCGTCCGGGGACGCGCCCGTTTGGTTTTTTCCAAACTGGATTGACGTGTTACGTTCCGACTGGAACGTCCTGTTCGTTGGGGAACCGGGGCATCCTCAGGACACCCTAGTATGACCCTGTCGAACCAGTGTGGCCTAGGGAACGTCCCTAGGTCCTTGGTGGCTCTCCAAGGCTCCATTTTGCATGATTTTTCATGCAAAAACCTAGGGAAATTGATCTTCGAACTACTGTGGAGATGGGTTTTGAGGGATCTTGGGCATACCTGGCTCGTTGCTGGGTTTTTCTCCTAGTTTCCTCTCTAGGTTACTCCTCAACAATGGGTTTTCTTCAAGCTTTTGGGCTGCCATTAGAGGTGCCCAAGAGCTCTATTTATAGAGCTATAAGAGGGTTCTGGAGGGGGCTCTCACTGCCTTTGAATGGCGGTGGAGAAACCTCCAGAATGGAGGTGATTTCTCCTCCAATCACTGCCGTTCTAGAACCCTCTAGGAGGTTAAGATGAAGGGCGCCCGTATCAAAACAGGCCCCTGTGTTTTGCAGGCTAAATCCGTTTTTTGTAAAAATTACATTTTTGCCCCTGAACTTTAAAGGGCCATAACTTGCTCATTTTAACTCCGTTTTGGGTGATTTTGGTCTCGTTGGATTCCCTTTTCTGAGACACACCTAATGGTACCATTTTTAGGTCCAAATATCTGGGTTCAGTCAAGGTGAATAGTGAAATGACCAAAATGCCCTTATCTTCAAAAACTGAACTTTTCATTGCTAAACTTGGAATTTTAATATTACAAAATTGGAGTCATTACATTAATGCTAAAATAGTCAGATGAACAGAGTGGATCAATGATATTTGGGGCCACCATACAAAAGTGAGAGAGTTACACCATTGTTGCAATGTTGCCATGCCCTGTCCAAGCATTACTAAACATTTTTGTCCTTCTTTCTTTCTAAACCTTTAACACATTTTTTTCAGGGAGAAAGCAAAGCAATTATAGTGATTTTTACAGCTTATCAAAGGTTTAGATTTGAAGAAAGGCAATTTGAGCCACCTATCTTTGTGCGGATGTGCCAGAATTACACTACTTAAATAGAACTAAATATAAAAAAGTGTTTGTGTTATAAATTAGTCTTGTGCTAAAGTACTACTAGATATCCAATCAAAACTTGGATAGCCATAATAATTAGTTAAGAAAATTTACTTTAAAAACCCTACATTTTTTGTCATTCAACATTTATAAATCAAATTTGGATATATCCTCATTTAACAAGTCTTTGTAGCTACATCAAAAATGCAGATGATGTATGTTGACTAGACAGCGTGGCATTTAAATTCTTATTTGACTATAACCATCCAAGTTGACATTTGACATGACCATTAAAAAAACTAAAATACAAAAGCCTAAATGTCTCTTCCTCTTATATTCTTTCTTGAATTAAACCTCACCTAGTTTCTCTCAAATTGGCTAAATTGAGTATTTTGCAAGCAAAAGTGTGGTCCATACTAGTAAATTGATTTGGTGATATGTGTCCTTATTTATCCGTGATTTGGAGATTTTTGACACCCTAATTTCCTTTATAGAGAGGGGAAGGGAATGAGCATGAAATTAGGTTCTATAACCATTAATGTGTTTGAACAAATAGAGATTAGATTATGAAATTTTCCTTTTTTGAGTTTTGCTTTTCTTATCAATAGAGCATAAAATCCATTTGAGATTATTATTAAGTATTTTGGCTATCATGGTTATTGTTTGGTTTGTTTGTGATCAAGTATTTGACTTCTTTTATAATCATATGCTAGTAATGATTTGTGGTTTGTTTTTGTTTTTGTTTTTGTTGTAGGTTGTGGAATGCTAAGGATGTACACAAGTGACACCAAATTGAATCACACGAAAAATTTATATGAATTCCCTTAATAGCCTATGATAATGGGTGCAACTACTTTAGATGGGTGGATGAAGAATCAGAAGGTGCTAGAGAGGTTGCCATTATAGCCAGCTAATGAATAGATTCATCAATGTGATGTATCTTGTTGTTATTGCACTAAGCATACCTTTTTTGTTCCCTCTCTTTATTGTACTTATGAATTAGATTGATAGTTTGTACTAGCACCAAATTGACATGTTGTGTCATCTATCTTTAATATACTTCTGAAATAGATTAATGAAATGTAGTATTTGTTGGTGACTATATTCAATGTACTTTTGTAAGCATCAATAAGACCAAAGCATTAAAGTTTCATGCTTATCCCAGATGCATATATAAGAAAGGTCCTCATACATGATTCACATCTAACCTTCATATGGTTTCTCACATACGGTTTGCATCTGAACCTTTAGATGGCTTTTTAGGACCTAAAACATATGGTTTCTTAAATAGTCATGAAGACATTTCTTCAAATGGGATATATATAGAAATATTGCAAACATGCGAGAAATCTCTCAAATATAACTAATTAGGGTTAATTCTATAGTTTTCTAGGTCCATGGTACAAATGGAAAAAAATGCACAATTTTGATAATTTTAGCCTCAAAAGAACAATTTTACCTTTCAAGCAACATTGTGGACCCACACATGCCAAAAATTAAGTCCTGGAGGTTCAAAATGATCATTGGGTGTCATTATCAAAGTTAGAATAATTAGAATCCCCATGCACAACTCATACTCAAATGAAGGTGAAAAAGTGGCAAATACCCCATGCATGTATGCATGCACGCATTTAACCACCTTCGGAAGCTTTTTAGGTAAGTTCAATTGACATACAATGGGATCATATACAATGAAAGTTTCTCAAAAATAAAAGAAGATCAACACCCTCATGAAGATTTTTTGCTTACTTTCTCTCTCTTACTCAACCAAAGATTGGACGTCTTATCCATGCAAGGGTGGTGAAGCACTCTTGGTCCCATGTGAAATACATGAAGAAAATCTCTAAGAAATCAAGGTCAGTCATTCTAGGGCAATCCAATCCAATAGTGGAGACAAAATGAAGTCTTACGGAAGATCTCTACATCTTCAGTGGATCCTATTCATTCAAGAAAGGATAAGCATGATCTAAGGGGCAAGAATGAAGTAAAGGAAAGTTATGAACCCTAGACACCTTTCCCATGTTGAAAAGTCAGCCCAAACCCATCAAGAAAGGAAGATCTAAACCACCCATCCTCATTTAATGGTCCACATGCATCTTAGGGTTTCTAAAACAACACGCCCACACCCACATGGATTTCACATCCCCCTGGACTTCCTAATTTTGAAACTCCCTAGATTTCCTCCACCTACTTTCCTTTCCTCTCCCTTTCCTTTTTATCTCTTTACTTTCCCACTTGTTCCCTTTCCTCTCTTTTCTTCTCTACTATTCCTTTCCATCTTCCACCCTCACGCTCCCATTCATGCAACACAACTCCCAAACTAAAAATTTATAAATAGAGGTGTTCAAAGTGAGTTTAGAATCTTCCAAACATTTTGTACAATTCAAAGCCAAAGCTAGGAGAAGTAGATGGAGCTAGATTACCCTCACACAAACTCCCTTCAAGTATTGTTGCCCAATCCTTTGATGATAAAGGTATGGTCTATACTATTTCAATTCCTTTCTTACTTATTTTCTTTTTCATTTCTCTTTTATCTTTATTTCCTTGCATGCATCATATAGGATTACATGCATGATAGTTCTTGCATTGTTCTAGCTGGCATTCATTCATCACTTAGGATTAAATGCATTCCTAAATTCCTAAATTCCATGATAGTTTCTATTTTTAAATAGTTTCTAATTTTAGGATAAAATGCATAGCACTTGGTTTGCATGCATTCTACAATTTTTTTCTAGTACAGCAAGCATCATACATCATGTTCATAGTTTAGAATATCTTTGATCATGATTGTAGAACATGTTTTAGCACTTTCTTAATTTAGAAGCTTAGCACTTTCTCATTTTAGATTTACATACATGGATCTTAGATTCTTTATTTATACCTTTTGCTAACTTTTCATATATATTTTTGTACTTTTTATACATCTTAAGATCACTTTAAGACCATTTTAGAAACTAATTGCATATAGATTGTTAGATTTAGAGCTTTTCTAATTTAGAAATATGAAACATTGTAATTTTAGAAACTCAGGTTTAGCTTTGGTTAGACTTTCTATTTTCTTTGCATTCAAGGATCATATTAGAAGTTCCATATATGTCAGTTTCATAAGTTTTGCATGATAACCATTTAGTTTGCATGCACAATCCACTTTATGCATGTCATTTTTAATTGCATGCACCATGCCATCTGTCATTTCATAAGAATTACACATGCGCAAGCGTGCACACACACACACACTTTCTACTTTGACATGCATGGTATCTTTCTATTTCCAAACACTCACACACTTTCTAATTTTGCATGCATAATTTTTAGTTCATGCATCATTCTTCTATCTCTTCTTTCTAATTTCTTTTGAAATATGGAGAAGGAAAGAAACCTTTTGGCTTTCTATGGCATTATGAGGACTCTCTAATTCCTATATGAGGTTGCAAAAACATTCGAATCCATCCATAAAGCCACCTAGATTCCTGGACAAGGTCTTCATGTTGAAGGGTGAGATTACTAAATGTGCCTATCTCTTGCTTCATCTCCTAAGGTTGGAATTGGTGAGTCCTAAGCCAAGGGCTATCTATTGTCTCCCCTTTCTTTTTGTTTTATTCTATTCCATGTTTAAGGTAGGAAGCCTCTTTTACAGTTCACCCTTCCTTAAAGATGAATGAATTCTTATCTCCTCTCTTTCAAACTCCTTGAAGCTACCCTCTTTTTAGAGTTTCTAGCTTAAGGAAAAAGTCATATCTTTTTCTACTTCCATCTCCATAATCTTCTTTCTTTCCTAAGGTAGTGATTGCTTAGGAAAGGTGTTAGGCCCCACTTTTCTTGGTTATCGTAATACTTTATTCCTAAGGATCATTGGATGAGATTTGTTTTAGTTTATGGCATGTCAGGGTAAAGATGAGAAAAGCTTGGTGGTAACTTTAGTGCATTTTTAGTTGAAGAGAAGTGTACACAACATGAGGGCCCTACAGCAAATTCAAGCTCGAATTTCAAGTACTTTTACTTGCTTTCTTTATTGTTTGTGTAACAAATCCTTATAATTTTTCCATTAATGAAATAGCTTGTTTCCTTTCTTAATTGATTTGTTTCCTTACTTTAATTCTTAGTTAGTTGTTGTTTTCTAAATTTTCTTCATTGTAATTCCTTGCCTCTTTATTTGGATAGTTTTGTAGTTTCCTCAATTGCTTTGTTTCTTAATTAGGGTTTACTTTCTAGTTGCTTAGTAGTTTAGTTTCATGGTTACTTCTTAGTTAGTTGTCTCCTTCTTAGTTTGTTGTTTCTTTTCTTAGCTTTCCTTAGTTTTCTTGTCATTATTTTTAATTAGAATCCTTTCTTTCCTTGAATGCTTGGCTAGTTTAAAGTAAGATGATATAAATTTTAATAAACTCCATTTACAAAAGAGTCCTCATGGATTCACTTAGATCTGATGATTTTATACTTCAATAGAATCATGCACCTACGGTAATTACTAAGACACATCAAGTTTTTGGTGCCATTGTTGGGAACTCTCAAGATCTTGGTTGTAATGCTTACCACTAGTCTTAGATTTGGTGTTGCATATAGTTGCATTTTTCATATTTTCCTTATTCTTGAAGAATTTAATACTTTGCTTTTTTATTTATGCAAGAATTTGTGAGAAGAATAAAATCTTGGAGGAAGACTTAGGATAGTTTCTACTTGTTATTTGAGTGGATTGTAGTGAAGACATACTTGTACATATTTATACACCATGATTGATTTAAATTTAAAATAAACTATTATAATAATACAAGTCAACATTGGGCCATTCTAAAATAGAAGAAGAGTTGGCATGTATATGGATTCATCCTTGTATGAGAAGACTAAATCCAGGATCCTATTGTGAGTCTATTCTTCCCTTCTTTTCATTTCCTAAATTTGATTGCATTGTTGATTTAGTTATGCAACACTTAAATATCTTTTCATTTCCTAAATTTGATTGCATTGTTGGATACTATTGGCACAAGAATTTGATCTAGAAATTTCGGACCAAAAGGTTCCGAGAATGTCATAGTAGACCACTTAGCTAGGCTAGTTGTGGAGTCTACTAGTGAAAATGTCCCTATAACCGAAACCTTTCATGACAATCAATTGTTTCACATTTCCCAATTACCTTGACATGCTTATATAGTCAATTATCTTGTAACTAGACCAATGCCTAGTTATTGGTCTAAACATGATAGGAAAAGGCTCATTACTAAGGTTAAATAGTTTACTTTTGATGATCCCTACTTGTTTAAGTATTGTCCTGATCAAGTTATTAGGAGACATAACTAGATAGTGAATAGCATAAGATTATCTTCTTTTGTCATGACAATGCTTATGGGGGCCATTATTATTCTAGAAAGATAGCCATAAAGATTTTGTAGTGTGGTTTTTGTTGGCCCACCAGTTCAAGGATTCACATGCTTCCTGCTTAGCATATGCTAGATTTCAACAATTAGGGAGCATAGGAAAAAGAAATGTGATCCCCTAACACCATGAAATGGCAATTTTCTCAATTTAGTGCCAAAATTTTCTCTTGGCACCTCCCTAACACTAGGCTAGGTAGGCCAAGCATTCACCAAAAGAAGACCCAAATACTAAGAAATCTTCCACAAAGACCACAAGGAACCTCTCCACCATATTGTAGAATATACTCATCATACACCATTGAAAAGTCGCTACTGCATTGCAGAGCCCAAAAGATAAGTGCCTATAGCTGAAGATTCCTAAAGGACGAGTGAAGGCATTCTTTTCTTGATCCTCCAGTGCTATATGAATTTGGTTGTATCCAAAATATCCATCAAGGAGACAATAGTATTCATGATTGACCAACCTTTCCAACATATGGTCTATGATGGGAAGAGGAAAGTAATCTTTCCTCATGACCAAGTTCAGTTTATGGTAGTTGTTACAGAGTCTCTACATGATGGTCATTAGTGTGGGGACTAACTCATTACTCTCATTTCTAACTACTATGACTCCAAATTTCTGAGAGACAACCTGAATAGGATTGACCTAAGCATTATCATAACTTGGGTATATGATACCTACATCAAACAACTTAAGCACCTCTTGCCTAATGACCTCCTTCATGTGAGGGTTTAGCCTCAATTACAATTCCTAAGACATTTTTGCATTGTCTTCTAAATGGATTTGGTTCTTGCATAGCTTACCTTCTTGTTTTTCATCAATAACAATAGAAATAATTATTCACTGGGTTATAGGTCTAAAGGAAATGTCTTCTTAAGTGAGTCCTGAATAGTGGAAGGTGGTGTCAAGGGCTGTACTCTTAGTTTCCATTTTAGAGTGTCTATGATATATATATAGAAATATTATATACATACTCTTATATTTAGAAGGTTTTAGCCCTATAAATTACTTAATTATCACCACTTATAGTTAATTCTCTATTTTGCAAGGTTAAGGTACAAATAAAAAAATGCATAAAATTGCCAATTTTACCCCTTGAAAGAGAAATTTCACCTCCCAAGCTACATGATGGGTTGCAAGTGTTAAAAAAAAAAAAAGTCCTGAAAGTTAATCATAATCATGGTGTCATTATCAAAGTCAGAGCGATAAGAAACCCCATGCACAACTTCTACTCAAATGTGGGTAAACAGGTGACAAATTCCAATCTATGCATAAATGCATATATTTCACCTCCTTAGGAAGCTTATGGGAGAAGTTTAATACACATACAATGAGATAATATATATAATGAAAGCTTCTCATGAATAAAATAAGAAGGGGAACCACATGAAGACTTTTTACTTATTTTCTCTCTCCTTCTCAACCAAAAGAAAAAAATCAACTACTAATTGGATGACTTATCCATGCAAGCTAGTGGAGTACGCTTGGTCCCACCTGAAACACATGAAGATAATTTTAAGGAAGCAAGGCCACTCATCTTAGGGCAATCCAATCCTATGGTGGAGACAAATTGAAGCTTAAAGAATATTTACATGTCATAAAGGGATCCCATCTATCTAAGTAAGGGTAAGCATGACTTAAGGGCTAGGAATAAAGTACTAGCTAGTTCAAAACCCTAGCCACCTTTCCCATGCTGAAAAGTGCACCTAAACCCTAAGGACAGGAAGATGTCAACCACCCATTCTTATCCAAGGATCATCTCATCTTAGGGTTTCTAAAAACACTTCACACACATCCAGATGGAGAACATACCCCCTTTAAGATTTTCTAATTTTGAAATCCCCTGATTTCCTCCACCTACTTACTATTTCTTTCCCTTTCCTTCCCATCTCTTTCCATTCTCACTTGTTCCTTAACTTCTCATTATCTTATTTCTTTCTCTTTCTAATTTATACCTTCTAATCTCCCTCCACTTTCCATAAATGAAAAAGATGCCACTCCCCACCTAAACACTTACTAAATCTAACAAAAACCCACCTAATTCCTTGATTCTCTCGTAATATCCTTTCTACTTAAGTAAGGTTATTTCCTTTCCTAATCAAATCTTCTTTCCCACCACTTTCCTTCCTTCCCCATTCGACTTTCTTATCCAATTTTTACCGAACTTCTATTCGAAGTCAAATCCACCTTCCTAATTAGGAAATCATGCCTACCCCCTTCCTTACCTTTCTTTTTTTATCTTCCTTTCATCTGTTACATCTCAACCCTTTTCCCTTTCTTATTGAGATCTAAACCATCCCACCCTAGGGTTCCCTAGGGCTTCCTTTCCTCAAACTTCATAAATAAGATGTGAAGGACAAGGAAATTTTTTTATCTCTTACATTTCTCATGAAAGCTAAATCTAAGAGGAACAAAGGGAAAGCGATCATCTTTGCTAAATCTCCCACATGTTCAAGGTCAATCCTTTAGAGAATAGGTAAGAGAGCTCTTCCATCCCCACTACTCTTTCTTTATTTCTTTCCCCCATCCTCTCTCTTTACCTTCATCTTTTTCCTTACTTTCATATTGAATGACCTACCATCTTCCAAGTTACATGTTCCCCTTCCATCATGCTTGCATGCTCTCAACACCTAGCACAATTTTGTGTTGCACACACTCTTTCTTTTCCATGTCTCATCCTCATACAACCCTTACACATTCTCCATCCATCACACCTTTCTACCTAGTTTAGTATGCACCAGCCACCCTCCATCTTTTCTTTTGGTTTACATGAACTTCACAACTTCTCACACATCTCTATAACACGCATCCTCTATATCTGTGACAACTCGGGTTTCAGAAATAGATTTTTTTAAAACAGACTATGGAAAATGTTAGGGTACCCTTAATTTTTTTTTATAACATTTATTAAAGGATGAAGCACAACATAATCATTTTTCAAGAACCATTTCTTCAAATTTGGGTGTCCCCATCAACGTTACTTCCCATACATCAAAGTATGTATATAATATTAGCAAATTTCAAAATCTACAGTCACAACCACAAACCAATGAATAATTTCATAATATTCCACACATACAATTGCTATTACATGTCCATCAACAAAAGAACTTAACTAATTATTCAATGTCTATTTTATACTAATCAAATAAATAATAGAGTCACTCGGCATACTTCTCAAATGTATTAACCTCTTGCAGCTCTTGTATTGTATGATCTATGTAAGACTCCAGAATCAATGCTTGAAAATGTGTTAAGGGCGAATACAAGTACTCAATGTATAAATCCTTAACCCAAGTTTGAAAACCTCAACATTCCAAATGGTATCTTATGATCAAAGTATTATATGAAAGCTAATATCAGCAATAATAATTCTAACAACAGAATATGATTCATGAATCAAAATTAATGCTTCAAAAGTGAATAATAGCATTAGATAAGCTCACATATCTAGATAATTGACAAGACATGAATTAGAATGGTAGTGTACTTCCATAAGCCACATAGGCAATGGTCTAAACCCGCTAGGATGACCGACATGAATATCATTTCTAAAGCTCAGAAGTGGTTGCTATGCACGTAGTGGAAAAGATCACACATCTATGCTCATCCACGGATACTAAGTAACCACACTGCTCTCATGGGGAGGAAGATCATATTGGAAATAGTCTACCCATGAGACATACTTCCCCAAACAGGGTCATATCTCAGAAAGTATCCTATTTGGAGTTCAGGGGTCAATCTGAACCCTCCTAACATAGGCCATTGGGCATAACTCAATACCTTAGTGTCATATCAAATATCTCACCCACATAGGGTCAACACATGATCAGATATCATAAAATATCACCCAGAATGGGTCAACAAATGTGCATATATCATAAAATTTTACCCACATAGGGTCGATTTAGCAAGCACCATATACTTGACCATGATCATTCATACATAGTTGTATCACATAACATAAAGTGATCAAGCCAATAGAAATATTCAACAACATAAGCTCATTAGTGGTGGTTGTGCTCAACATAATTATATTATGAATGGTTTTCATAACTCTTATGATTTAAAGTCAAAGAGGTTCATTAACTTTTGAAAATCTTATTTTATGCCTCATTGATTAAAATTTAGTAGTCTTTGGCTAACATTCCAAGTCTAACACGAACATTCAAAATTCTTTACTCAATGTCATAATAAAAAATAAAGTTAATTTTGAGATTCTTAAAACCTTTCAAACGCTTATAAAAAGAAGGTTGGATCTAATTCATCTTCTCCATAAGCTTTTGTGAAGTTTTCAAACTTTTAAACTCCACATGACACATGTATGTCCATAATAGTTTACAATTCAGTATCATGAGTATGATGACTCCTATTAGACCAATCACATGTTAAGTTCCTCTATCTTATTAGGTATTTATTTAGTGTAAAATCGAAGTTTTTGAAATCCTAAGGTTTATCAAGTAACCAAGTTGCTTCTAGATTTAACACCTACTATCCACCCAATACTCAGTAACCAGTAATAATGCCTAACTTCCTATCAATGGTTAGATGACCTAAACACCTTATTTTTCAAAAAAAAATTCTTCTATGTCATTCCATATCTATAATTTTCACATACATATAACTTTCAACCTTAGAAGATGTGTAGATTATACCCATATTATAAATCTTTAAAGGTGACTCTCTACAGTAAATACTATCTGGCAAACAATACCCTTTCCTGCATGACGACCCATTTTCTATATCAATTTTTATCCAAATTTCACAAAATTTTATATGTGATATCATTGCTATGTTTGTAAACAACAATCAGATTTCACTAAAAAAATTCTAAGTTTTAGTACCCAAACTATTGGAAGATGTCCCCCATGTTTTTTAGCCAGCCATACATAACCATAGTCAATATCTTGTTAATTTTTCATTTGATTGGTTCTTAGGTCAAATCTCATCAAAGTTTCAAAAAAATTTAAATGAAATATTAGATACAAGTATATATTATTTGGTTAAAATTAAAAAATAAATAAATCCACTATTTGGTATCCTAACTAAACACATCTTGATATATAGGTCATTCTATCAATAACCAAGGTTGGGAAATCCTGAAATTCAGTAATGCCTTGCTCCCTATTTTCTCTTATAAAATTTTCCAAATATTTTGATATGGATTAGACTATGTTTTTAAGAAACAAGTTAGGAATCCAATTATAAAATTTTCTCAGGAAAAAAACCTTAATAAGTATTTCAAAACTTGTTCAATTTCTACTGAGTGCAGACAAGTAACTAGTATAACACAACAGCAAGAATTATGCTATAAACATAAGCTTTTCCTACTAGAATCTATGGATATTTCACTGACATGAATAACACTTAAAATAATAATCTCCCATGAAAAAATCTATATCAAAAACCTATGATAAGATCATTTGCATCAAAGAAGAAAATGAAGTTGAAGCTGGCATCAAAACAATACATAGTTTCTTTGAAACAAATCATGGATTTTGCACGAAAACAATTTGAAGACTCTGGCCTAAGGATTTATCTATCCCCCTACCTAGTTTCTACTCTTTATTTTCTCCTTCTTCTTTTATTTTGGTTTTTCCCCTTATTTGGCAACCTCCCTTGTTTAGCAATTTTCGTTTTTTCTCTTTCTCCTTCTCTCTCTCTCCTTATCCTTTCGACCTTGTGCTCCACGACTTTTTTCCCTTCTTCTAATCTAGAATAGGATGTTCTTTTATAGATTTTACTCATTGACTATCTAATTTATTTAAGAATTAACCTCCTAGTGTTAAACTCCCTTGTAGGTTGATTGTTTCCCAAGTCTCCCCAAGCTGGTTTCTGTAAAGTTCTTTTCATAATAGTCTTCTAACTAAACTAAGTTTCCTTCCTAGTTGGAGTTCCTAAATGAGTTTCTGCGTGAAACCATTCCTTCACTTCTTTCCACAATTTTATTGTTCCTCATATTCCTAAGAATGAGGTGCCTTATATGTCCTCCTAAAATTAGGGGGCCTCCTCCTAGTGGGCATGGGTGGGTCATCTCTAGTATAACTTATGTCCTATATAGTTTGCACTAGCATCATATACTCATGTTACCCATGCTTTGTACCTAATCACACTCTCATTGTTTGGTTTACTAGGTTCTTTTATTAGGTTTTCAATCCAAGTTCTTAGATTCTTCCTATAGTGTGACGACTCGGGTTTTTATAACACATTTTGTAATACATTTTGCAAACACAGGGCCCTTAGTAGTAAAAAAATTTGCAAAACAAAGCAGTGAAAATTCTTTTCTTTAGAACTTGTTTTGTAAAACCCAAGTCATCACTTCATAACATAAGTAGAGTTTTATACAAGATAAAATTCCATTGAAGGAATAAACTTTTATTAAACTTCAGGATCCATCTAGTGGTTCACAATACAGCCCAGTATCATTACAATACTTGTCTAAATTACATAATCCAAATTTCAAAGCTCACATTGTAACATTTTGATATAAAAAGAAAAAAAGAAAAAAAAAGAAATGATATAAGGTAAGGAGAAGAGAGAGAGAGTGCTCAAAACGCACTCTCCTCTCTCTCAAGTCTCTCTGTTTCACGTGGACCATCACGCACTGGGGAGGCGGATTTTGCCACCATTGAACAGCCGGGAATGAGGTAGGATCACTCCACCCTTCCCTTTTGTGTTAATTTCAACGTTTAATTACCTATAAACGCCGAAAAATGGCATGAAAACGTAAGTTTTTGCAAAAAAATCCGTGCGTACTGATTTGCCTAAAAATTTGGATGAGATGGTGTTGGATTTAGATCTAGACCGTTCATATTGTGTATGATGAGGAGAGGAAAGAACCCACAAAATTTCGTGATGATCGGACGGCTAGGGACGCCGAAAAATAGTAATATGGGAGTTTTTGAAAATGAAACAAAAAGCATAAAAAAAAGCTAGATTTAGGAAAGATTTGGGAAAATGGATGGTGGAAATGGAATGTACATGAAAAACTGGACACAGGGGTGTAAAAATCACAAAAAACGGAGCTCCTGGGGTCGCCGGCGACGGCGAACCAGTCTGGTCGTCGTCTCCGGCGACGGTGCGTGCTATCTTTATGGTGGTTATTCCATGCACTGTTTTTTATATCTTTTGTGATATCCACTTGGATTTTTGGTCTTCTTGACATGTGGGAGTCACTCTGGCTTGATATTTGAGACTATTGATCTTGTGGTAGGATACGATTTTCACCCCATGAGTGCCTGAGTGCCCGTGAGGGTGAAAGGGTGAAAGCGGGTGTGCAACGCGACTTGTCGTGAGTGCCTAAGTGCCGTGAGGGTGAAAGGGTGAAAGTGAAAGTGGTGCTCGTAGTTCCCGTGAGTGCCTGAGTACCCGTGAGGGTGCAAGGGTGAAAGCTGATGGTACAGAGAGCTAACCCCACATTGCCGTGAGTGTATGTGAGACACGCATAAGGCGTGACTGTGTATGAGGTTTGATTCTTATTTATTGCATGGACATGGTATGTCCTTCATCGTGTGATTTAAGACTTTATATATTATTGATCATCTTTTGATCTTTATGTCTTGCTCCATATGCTTTGTTTTCTTGAGTTATTTTGAATGTATATCAACTGCACAAGCATAGCTTGCTGAGGCATTGCTTTGTTTTGCAATGCCTCAGAATCAGAGCGCAATAGTTAGAAAGGAAAGAAGGTGGACTAGCGTGGAGTTGGATGAGGGCTTGAGGACAGAGACTGTCAGATACTGACAGAGTGGTGTACTTTTGGTTGGACTGGTATTGGCTTTTTGGCATTCTCCTTAGTCATTGTATATATGGATAGATTAGACCCATATCACTGTATAGTGGTTATATGTTTATTCATGGATGATGTGGTGATCTTGAACATACCCTGGAGCTTTGGAACTTCACTATTTTGTGTCTTTGCAGTTACAAAATTTCATTGTGGTTTTGATTTGTGAGCATGCTCAAAATGGTTACTTTTCGTTCTATTTTTCAGTATGGTTTTGAGGAGAAGTGACCCTCGGGGTTTTCTTAAATGGTATTTGCTTGACGCTGCGACAAATTTTAAATTATGAGTTTTAAGTTCTGGAATCCCATCTATTTTCTATAAATAAATTATTATTATTTGAGTATAAATATGGGAAACAAATTGATAAAACCCGAGGTGTCACAGTTTGGTACCAGAGCTCAAGCGTAGTCCATCATCACCACTTTAAGGGTCTAATTAGCATGATAGCTCATTCGTTATTGGCTTAGACTGAGAAAGGAGAAATGCTTATACCATGGGTTATGTGTTGTGAATAGATGGCTCCTCGATGAAGGACCAGGTCTACCCCCGCTCCACTAGTTGCCACCCCTGTTACCCCTGCTGCTACACCAAAGCAAGGGGGGCAGGAGGCAGACATTGCGGCTCGAGTAGTCAAGAGCCTCTTACCACACCTCACAGAGCATATTTCGAGGCAGGTTCAGGAGGAGGTGCAGGCCTTACACCTTGTCCACCTAGTGGCAACTGCAGCAGTCCCAGAGGAATCAGCAGCACAATCGTCCCATGTAGCACCGTTGGTGCCCACACAAGTAGTTGCTGAGGGAGGATCCTCGAGCATGCATGTTCCACCAGCAAAGCAGCTCGAGAGGTTTCGGAGGATGGTTCCTAGCTTCCATGGGGAAGGGAAGCCAGTAGGAGCAGAGAGATGGTTGTTTGAGGTAGAGAAGGATTTTACGGGGATGGAGATTGCACCTGAGGATCAGGTTAGATTGGCTTCGTACTTGTTGGTCGGAGAAGCCAGGTTTTGGTGGAAGACCCAGCAACAGATACATCCCCCATCTTTAACGCCATTCTCTTGGAAGGATTTTCAGAAGATATTTGATGCACAGTATTTCCCTCCTCATGCTCGGCACGCCATGAAGAGGGAGTTCTCCACATTGACACAGGGAAGCCTTACGGTTCAGCAATACTTGAACCAATTTACTAGGCTGCACAGATTTGCAGATACCCCTTTTGCCTCAGAGTAGGAGGCAGCAGATAGATTCATCGACGGGTTAGTGCCATAGTTGAGGCACGAAGTATTGATAGCATACTCGACTATGATGACACAGGCGGCAGATAGGGCTGCGATGCTAGAGAGGGATTCGAGACGGAGTAGAGGAGAGGTGAGTATGCCCTCCAAGGGCAAGAGGCCCTTCGCATCCACACCATCTCAGGGGGGATATGATTCGCGGTACTCTCCTAGACAGAGGAGAGATCAGGTTCGGAGAGTGTGCCCTCGTTGTAAGGGCCGACATGTGGGGTAACTTTGCCCAGTACAGGGCCGTCAGCATCAGGGCCCACAGCAGCAGCGATGACAGCAGCCTTTTCGGTCAATCGAGCCATTTAGGTGCTATGGTTGTGGCGAGACGGGACACATGATTAGACAGTGCCCGAGAGGTTTGGGAGATAGACCACCGAGGATAGATGCCACGGCTGAGGCAACGCCACGCAGTCAGGGCCGCGTCTTCGCCATCACTTCAGGGCAGGCACAGGCCTCAAACCAGGTGGTGGAAGGTATTTTTCTGGTAGCTGATAGACATAACAGGGTTCTTTTTGATTCAGGGTCTACCCACTCATTTATTGCATGTACATTTGCATCTTGCCTTGACTTGCCTACGAGTAAGCTTGCATTTGGGTTAGATGTGTCATGCCATCAGGAGAGACAGTGGAGGCTACTGAGTACCTTGAGAGGGTATCAGTTGAGATATCAGGTAAGAGGATGGATGCCGACCTCATTTTATTATACATGATGGATTTTGATGTCATCTTGGGGATGGATTGGCTAGCGATGTTTTGGGTTACTATAGACTACCGCAAGAAGCAGATTATGTGTAGTGTACCAGGTCAACCAGTGGTTGTAGTCCAGGGCAGGAGGAGTGATAGTGGGCCTTGTATGATTTCCGCAATGAGAGCAGCTCGATGTTATGCTCGAGGTTGTCGAGTGTTTTTGGCTTGCGTCACGACGACTGATAGGGAGCAGCCACAGATTGAGGAGATTGACGTAGTACGAGATTTTACTGATGTATTCTCAAACGAGCTGCCAGGACTACCTCCACGTAGAGAGATTGATTTTACCATAGACTTGGTGCTGGGTACACTACCTATATCTAAGGTGCCTTATAGGATGGCCCCTGCAGAGTTGAGAGAGCTCCAGGTGCAGTTACAGGAACTTCTGGATAAGGGGTTTATCAGGCCGAGTGGGTCTCCTTGGGGAGCACCAGTCCTCTTCGTTAAGAAGAAGGATGGATCATTGAGGTTGTGCATAGACTACCAGTTACTGAACAGTGTTACTGTGAAGAATCGGTATCCTCTACCACGTATTGACGACTTGTTTGATCAGTTGCAATCGGCATAGGTGTTCTCTAAGATCGACCTGCATTCAAGCTATCACCAGTTGAGGATTAGGGAGGAGGATATCCTTAAGACTGCATTCAAGAGTCAGTATGGCCATTATGAGTTTTTGGTAATGCCGTTTGGGTTAATGAATGCACCGACAGTGTTCATGGATTTGATGAACAGGGTATTCTGAGCTTATTTGGATAAGTTCATAATTGTCTTTGTGGATGATATCCTGATTTATTCTCCTAACCATAGAGCCCACATGGAGCATCTTTGCATTGTGTTGGACACACTTCGTCATCATCGCTTGTATGCGAAGCTCAGTAAGTGTGAATTTTGGTTAGGACATGTGCAGTTTTTGGGGCACGTGGTGTCCAAGGATGGTGTGGCCATAGATCCAGCTAAGGTGGAGGCAGTTTTGCATTGGGAGAGGCCTACGATGGTGACAAAGGTTCGTAGTTTCCTCGGTTTAGCTGGTTACTATCGGTGATTCATTGAGGGGTTCTCAAAGATTGCCTTGCCCATGACCACTTTGACTAGGAAGGACACCAGATTTGTTTGGACTGATGCTTGTGAGGAGAGCTTCCAGGAGCTCAAGCGGAGGTTGACTTCTGTACCAGTACTTGCCCTACCTTCAAGATCAGGTGGTTACGTGGTGTTTTGTGATGCATCAGGCAGAGGTCTCGGAGCAGTGCTAATGCAGCATGGGAAGGTCATTGCTTATGCGTCGAGATAATTGAAGACGCATGAGGTGAATTATCCGACACATGATCTTGAGTCAGCCACAGTTGTGTTTGCGTTGAAGTCCTGGAGACACTATTTATATGGCGAGAATTTTGAGGTATACACTGACCACAAGAGCCTCAAGTATTTCTTCACTCAGAGCGATTTGAACATGAGGCAGAGGAGATGGATGGAGTACCTCAAGGGCTTCGACTTTACGATACAGTACCACCCGGGGAAAGCTAACATCGTAGCTGATGCCCTAAGTAGGAAGTAGAGAGTGATGCTTGCTAACCTCTCAACTCGATCCAGGTTTCTTGATAGGATTCTTCAGGCACAGGTGAGCGATGCTGAGATGCAGAACATGGCTGATAAGGCCGACTTTTCTAGAGGGCTTGATGGAGGTGTCAGGTATAGGGGCAGATTGATAATATACAATTACTTGGCATTTCATTATGCCATATATAAGGCATCTCACTATGCCTATCTCATATGCATCACAGTGCAAAATAAATCAAAGGACTACCATGTTTGCAGTCTAATATGTACAGCATGCTCAGATAACTACTCAATAATCCACTCATACCATATTAAGTGGAAATGTAAAATCCATGTTCGTATGGGGGACCGCAATTGTCATAGTGGAGGCCTTCCCATAATTACCCCACCTGACTTTTTGCCTTTCTTAGGCATGGAATTCATCATCAACAAGTTTCGAAGAGCAGGTGGCCAAGCCCTCATAGCTCCCCTAACATAGCATCCCTAGGCCTACACCTGTTTAAAACAAAACCACAAACCTCCATGCTCGTATGTAAAATATTTCTTATACGTATCAGAAAATATGTATGTTTATCTAGGGCTGGAATATCTTCTACTTCCCTATTCACTTATGATTTTCTTCAACTCTACACTTAACCATTTCATATCTATTTTCTCACTATTTAGTTGGATCATAAGGATTTAGTGCAAGGTATTTGCATTATACATGTCAACATTTCTATACATAAGATCATGTATTCAACATGTATCTTTCATATAGATGCATTCATAAAATCCTCCTACCTCAATAGGTTATTCTTACACCTTGAAGTCTACCATAGTCTTGATCAATGTATATCTATCAAATCATACATATAATGTCATCTTTCTATCCAAAGGTACATACTACATGGTCTTTTGATCATCCTTATGTAGGATGATCTAAATCTTTCTTCCTTGAATCACATATGATCAAGGGTTCAGATCTTCTAACCTAATAAATCTATATTACAAGTATATTCAGATAATAATAATCTACTCTACATTTGTATTTCTTTTCTTTTATTGTTTTTAATCATTGAAGATCTCCTCTTGGATTCTTGTTTGATCATTCTTATCTTATTTACAATTTTTATTAGGATTAGCTAATTTTCTAACCTCTTATGTTCTTATTATTATTTCTCAACCAGTTAGTCTTACTAGTTTGAGGATAATTTATTCACTTCCAATTCTAGACAACTCCTCTCATTTCCAATTGACTAAGACTTACCAGCTAAAGGCTGCTCAAAAAGTTGTTACTTCAATCCTCATGTAAGGAGGCATTTAGACCTCAACAAACATCACCAGAAGGTGAGGGAAGAGTGAAGCTCTATTAGATAACCCCCTTAACAAAAATGTTCAGCATCCACTTAAGTGACCTTACCTTAACCTTCCATAAGGTTCCTATGAGTTCATAAACCATAATTTATCTCTACTTGATTTTTATTAATGTCCATGATCATATAAAATGTTATTCATGGATGTGTATTATTCTCCTAATTTGGGCCAAGGAAACGGTAAACCATTCCTTATATTGTCTTACTAACTATAACCCTTACTAATTAAGTCCAAGTCAACTCATTCCTTCTTATTTATGTCATGAAACTCTAATTTCTCATTAGGTTACATTTTTAGTGTTTTATGATCTTTATCATAACTAATTAGCAATTAAAATGAATCTAATAATTAAATAAAAGCATACTAATCAATTTACATCATTAGAGGCTTTTAATATAATCCAACCATTAGATCTTAAGTCCTTTCCTTAGATCTAGGGTTTTTACTTCATTATAGGTTCAAAGATCATCTTCACATGTTTTTATCATAACTGATCAATGACCTTACTAGATCTCATCATTATTAAGTCCATCCAACCCATCCATAGGGTTTGATCATGCTTAATCTTACTAATCAAGAAAGTTTCTTTACAAATTTTAGGTTACTTTTGCATAAAGGGCAGATTTCTTAAATTATTATAGATCTCTCATATTAAACCCTCAATTTCACATTTCCTTATCATTATAACATAAATAGATTAGATTCTTAAGGTGTAATCATCTCAGATCTTCAAGATCATGGAAGTAAGAATCTTATTATCTTTAAACAAAATGTTTCTTGAAATATTTCCTAAATTTTATTATTTCATATGAAATTAAAC
This sequence comes from Warburgia ugandensis, assembly GCA_035236585.1. Taxonomy (NCBI): domain Eukaryota; kingdom Viridiplantae; phylum Streptophyta; class Magnoliopsida; order Canellales; family Canellaceae; genus Warburgia; species Warburgia ugandensis. The sequence goes on along the minus strand of CP141132.1, from coordinate 26,821,676 downwards.
ATCATAATCCTTCCATAGCTTCTTTCTGCTCGTGATTTGGAGCTCAGATACTCCAGAATTCAAGTTTGAAGTTCTCAATCATTTTAACGGTCCCAATTTGATCTGGCCATTAGAACAGGATAAACACAGGTGAAACTAGTCATCCCATCTGGTTTTACTAGTGACCACCGGTGGAAACGGGGTGGTGACCTGTAAATGGCTAGACAATCCAGATGGGACCATCAAGTCACCATCCCTCTTTTCTGCTTGAAATTGGGCCATCAGATCTCCACGAAATTGGCTGTTATTTCACACCTCAGGGTTTGGATAGTTCTGAATCTATTGGATGGCTCAGATTTTTTATCTAAGCCTCCATGATGCCGATCTGGAGGGTTTATCATTAGAACTAAATTTTCTGAAACATTAATAGAAAATCAAATCTAGTTAAATTAAAAATATCAAAAATGGTATAAACTAAATATTAGATGATATCCTCCTACATGAGTTGCTCAAAATTGATGAATTGATGCCAAAATAAATAAATCCTCACCGTATGCCGTAACACACCAAATAAATATTGATTTGTTTTTTCATTGATTGAACCATTGGATCTTGAAATTACTTTGGGGGTTTTGTATAGCAGGGAATTTAGAACAATATGGACAGTGGGATTTATCAAATTTGTCTTGAAATGGAGTGGCATATTGAACTTAGGGCTCTTGGTACTATTCTAGAGAGAGGAGAGAGAAAGAGGGAAAAAGAGAGAGATTAGGGAGGTGTTTTGCTCTAATTTTTTAGGTGAGTCTAGAGGATTTTGTGATGCAGTTGTGAAAATTTTTGTGAAATTTTCATAATTATTTATAGGCAAGTTTTTGAATTTTAAATTAATTTTTCATAAAAATCTTCTTCTTTTTTTATTATTTTATTTATGGGTGGACTTTCCACCCCCACCATTTCCTCTACTACAATCTAGTAGTGCATTGCTCAATTATTGTTGCTTCTAGAACATTGGCCTACTTTGTGGGCCCCACTTTCATGTGAAAAGACCATTTTGCCCTTTTATTCATAAAAATGGAGAAAAATGGATATTATTTATCCAAACTCAGATTTTAGTGTACTCAATGGCGCTAGAATCGATTTTTCAATTACCTTTTGGTTTTTTTAATACATTTTAAATATTCAAATTTTAAATCATGGTTATGGGTGAAAATGACCTTTTTACCGTTTTATGGAAAAAATTGAGATTTTTCATTCTATCCCAGAATTTAATGAAATTAGTGTCATTTGATTCTATTTTTTTGTGCATATTCTTAATTTTTAAGTTTTCACTCATGATTTAATATCTATGAAAAGATATTTGCTTTTAACCTAATATTCCACCCCAAGTCTTTTGAAATTTCAAACTTTCATTGATTTTCTCAAATCAATTTACAAAAATTGGAGTTATTACATATAGTTCATCATCTAAATCTGTAACTCACACTCTAAGAGTACATACCTTTTCTTTTATTTTTCTTTTTCTTTCTTACTTAAATTATCCCTTTTACTCACACCCGTTGTTTTTTTTTTAGTGGCCATTGGGATGCCCTAATTAGGTTTCTCAACTTGGACTCCTATTTAAGCATCTTAGTCCATCTTAACTAGTTCATCCTAAGAGTCCTAGTACCTTTAGGACTCTCATGTGCTCTTAATATATGCGCTTGGGCCATCTTGTGTGAACCCACACAACTAGAAAGAAACATCCTATACTAATCTATGGTTATCTGACCAATAGTGCTCCAAAAATTTGTACTTTAATATTTCTCTCACCTTATACATAGTTATAAAGTATAACTTATATCTTTTTAGCAATATTTAATGAGGAAAGTTAAACATACTTTCTAAGAAAATTTTAGGATATTACATCCTACCTACCTTATAAAAATTTCATCCTCAAAATTTGCTGCAAGATTGTGAATAATTCAAGAAGCTTTTGCTTCATATTCCCTTCCATCTCCCACGTAGCTTCATACATTGAGTAATGTTGCCACAAGACTTTGACCAAATATATGGTTTTATTCCTTAGTACCTTTCCCTTCCTATCAATAATGCATAATGGCTTCTCTTCAACAGTAAGGTCTGGTTTTTAACTCCAATGGCATCTATTCCATTACATGTATGGGGTCCAAAATACATCTCCTTAGCATGGACACATGAAACACATTATGCATGTCAACTAATTGTGGTGGTAAGGCTAATTGTTATGCAACATGTCCAATCCTCTCAAGGATCTCAAAGGGTCCTATAAATCTTTGGTTCACCTTCCCTTTTACTCCAAATCTCATCACTTAGTTGGTAAAATTTTTATTATATGATCTCCTACTTGAAACTCCAAATCTCTATTCCTATTATCTGCATAGCTCTTCTATCTACTATGAGCTACAAGTAACCTCTTCTAAATCTCTCACACATTATTTGTGCATTGCACTATCAAGTCCAACTTCATGAACTAGCATCTCCCAACATCACTCCAACAAGTAGGCATACTACATCGTCAGCCATGTAATGCCTCATAAGATGGGATGTGGGTTCTAGAGTGGTAGTTGTTGTTGTAGGCAAATTCTACTTCAGGAAGGTGTTTATCCCAATTTCCTTTCCATTCAAGTGCACAAGCATGTAACATATACTCAAGTGTTTGTATAGTCCTTTCTGGTTGTCCATCAGTTTGTTGATGAAAAGCAATACTAAATTTTGAAGTAGTTCCAAGTCCTTCTTATATGCTTTGCAAAAAGTAAGATGTAAACCTACTGTCTCTATCTGATATGATGGTTAGAGGCATATCATATAGACCCACAATTTCTTTTACATATAGCTTGGCTCAACTTTCCAACAATTGCTTCTGCCTAATAGGAAGAAAATGTGCAAACTTAGTCAATCGACTATCACCCACATCATGTCATGCCTGTTAGAAGTCCTGGGTAATCTCATAAACAAATCCATCATATTGTGATCTCAGTTCCACTCAGGAAGTTCCAAAGTCTATTGAAATCTCACTAGCTTTAGATGTTGTAACTTAATTCTTTGATAAGTTAAGCACTTAGCCATGCAATCTCCAATATTCCTTTTCATAGCTGACCACTTGAAATTTCTCTTTAAGTCATGATAATTTTGGTCCCTCTAGAATGCATGGTATATCTCGTTCCATGTGCCTCTTGTAGTGTATCACATCTCAGTTTGGTTACTACTGGCACCAAGAGTCTACTCAGAAATCTTATACCCCTAATAAAAGCTGTAGTGAAACCAGTCTTCCCACTCGATTTTTGAGTCTCCTCTCACTCTCTCTGGGCTTGTAATACACACTCCAAGAATGCTAATCTCGCTATTACATTCACTATCACACCCTTCATTTTTCTACTTAATGCATCTGCCACCACATTTGCCTTTCCAAGGTGATACTAAATGACAAAAGCATAACTTTTCAAATGCTCCATCTATTACTGCTATCTCATATTGAGATCAATCTGTAAGAAAATATATTTGAGGCTCTTATGGTTAGTAAAAAGCTCAAACTTTTCTCCATACAAATAACATCTCCATATCTTTAATGCAATTACGATTGTGGCTAACTCTAGAAAATGAGTGGGGTAGTTCACCTCGTGAGTTTTCAACTATCTAGATACAAAGTAATTATCTTATCATATTACATAAAAAGACAAGCCAAACCCTAAGCAAAAGCATTACTATACATGACAATTCCTCCACTTCCCTCTGATGGTGTTAGAGGTAATGCTATGGTGAGTCTCTTCTTTAGTTCTTGGAAACTTTGTTCACAGTCCTTTGTCCATTCAAGCTTCCTCTCTTTTCAAGGCAACAATGTTAGAGGTTGAGCAATGTGACAGAACCTTTCAATAAATCTCCTATAATATCATGCTAAGCTATAGAAACTTCAAATCTCCATAACTATCCTGGGTCTCTCCCAATTGGTGATAGCCTCCACCTTCCTAGGGTCTACTACTACATTATCCTTTGAGATAACATGGCCAAGAAATTGACTTTGATCAAGCCAAAACTCACACTTGATAAATTTTGCATAAAGTTAGTGAGTCAGAAGAGTTCTTAGACAATTTGCAAATGCTCTTTATGTTCCTCCATGCTCCAGAGTATATAAGAATATCATCGACAAACACAATGAAAAATTTATCTAGATACTCCTTAAATATCCTATTCATCAAGTCCATGAATGCAGCAGGGGTATTCATCAAGCCAAATGGAATCACAAGAATCTCATAATGACCATACCATGTTCAGAAAGCTATCTTACAAATATCCTCATCCCAGATCTACAACTGAAAGTATCCTAACCTCAAATCAATCTTTGAGAAGATCTTTGCATACTCCAATTGGTCAAATAGATCATCAATGCTAGGTAATGGATACTTGTTCTTAAGTATGACTCCATTTCACAATCTTTAAATAATACACAATCTCAATAACCCATCTTTCTCCTTAACAAATAGTATTGGAGCTCCCTACGGTGAAACACTTGGGTGAATGAACCTGTAGTCTAATAACTTTAGTAGTTGCAACTTTAACTCCAATTTAGTTGGTGCCATTCTATAGGGTGCTTTAGAGATGACTGTTGTTCCTAGTATCAATTCAATGGTAAATCCTATCTTCATTTTCAGTAGTAATCCTGGCAATTCTCCTAGGAAAACATCATAGAATTCTTTAATTACATCAATTTCTTCTATCTTTTTTCAACTTCATCTTGAACAACTACACTTAGAAAATAAGCTTGACACCCTTTAGAGATCTATCATATAGCTTTCATGGTTGAAATAACTGCCACTCCAACTATCTTTGATCTCCCTTGAAAAACATAAGATGCACCATTTCATTCATGAAAGATAGCTCTCTTTTTACAACAATCAATCATTACCCTTGTTGAGCTAACCAATTTATACCCAAAATTACCTCAAAGACTATCATTCTTAAGAGGATCAAATTAATTTTATACTCCCTATCAGCAATAATAAACATCTTCCAAAAGTTAATTTCCATTGATAAGTGTTTAATTTTGCATAAAAATCACCCAATTAGTGACCCATATGTTACAACTTATAGGGATAAATTAGGGATGCATTTTTTACCTAATAACCCAAAAGTTTGATATTTTGTAGGTCTAGACACTAGTCTAAGGTAAGTATGTGATTAATCATGTTTTTCTAATATTTAATTATGATTTTTCACTTTTTGTAGGAAGTAAGATGGTGATCCAACAGCAAAGATCGATCAGGATGAAATTGAAAATCAAGATCAAAAGATCAAGTCAGAGACTCAAAATCATCTCTTCACCATAGACCAGAGGCAAATATCATCTTGTGGACCAGTAACAAATGTGATTAAAAGTGCTAAAGATGGCCAAAGTGGACCCATGAAGTAAGCCATGCATTCCCACCATCTTTGCATGGAAGCCACTTAAGCCACCTTAGCCATATAAGCCATGAGAGAAGGTGGCAAGCTAAGGATTTCAAACCAAACCATAAAAGCCACTCAAGCTAAGGGATGGAGTTAAGAAGTCAAGCTAACAAAGATTCTAAAGCCACCCATGAAGCCTAGCCAATGGAGCCTTCAAAGTTAGTAATCTAAGCCATTAAGCTTAGCTAAATGGAAGGCTAGGATTGGAGGAGGTTCAAGAGAGTTATCCATGAGATATTTTGAAGATAATTAAGGAAAATATTATTAGAATAAGATGGAATGTGAACCAATGGGATAATAGCATTCCATTTTTAGCGTTTTTCTCACTTTTTTCCACTTTTTCCTCAATTTCCACCTCACCCTTAAGATGCACTATGAATTTTCATTGTAGATTTGCATCTTTCCAAAACTCTAACACATTCCACCTCTTAGGAAACTTCCCAACCAACCAAAACTCTCCACCTGATACCCTCAATCTCATTCCCACCCACTTTCTTAGAACAAATGATCTTCAACGATTTTGCTAAGGGGGAGACACCCCTTCCTAAAAAGGTGGCATCTCCTATCTATTCCCCTCCTTAAGACAACCACCTCCTTGCAAACTTTTCTATTTGGTATCCTAACCTTTCCCCAATCATATCCATTCAAATTGACATACTTTAATCCCCACCACACCTTAACATTAGGGTATCCTAGAAAAAATAGGAGAAAAAGCATAAAAACCAAGAAAAAAAAATCCAAGCAAGAGAACTTTTTTGACTTAGGAAAAAGATACCTCCTCCATTAGTGAGGAGGACGCCCTCTTTCTACAGCCCATTTACCTCTCTTTTTCTTTTGTTTGGTGAATTCCTTGGGTGCTGCTACTCCATTCCAAGGTGTGTGCTTCTTCCTCAAGTATTCAACCTAGGGTTTTTGGGGTTTTTTATTCATCTTTGAAAGTTGGTTAGCTTCCTTGTTCTCTTTGCTGGAAGTTACTTCTTTCCATGTTAGTTTTCTTGTTTTCCTTACTTTTAAAACTAAGATTCAAGGCTGGTTTTTCCTTGAAGTAATAGCCAAGGGAAGTAATCTTGAATCTATTGCATCTTTGTTCTCTTTCATCCCTCTTGATTTCTAGCATTGTTTGCTTAAGTTCCATTGGTTGTTGCCTTAGTATTTCATAGGATTTTCCCTTGATTTGAAACATATTAGTTCATGAGTGATTTTTGGAACAATTGAAGAAGAAATTGGTTTGTAATTAAGGATCGATTAATATTTAGTGAACATCATTGTAATAGCATTTAAATTTCAGATTTGGATTACATGTATGGGTTATTATGTTGATGAATTTTTTCTATGATTCAATAAAGTTAGTTGGAATTTTCAATTCATGATTGTGTCCAGCAGTCAATTATGTTTGTTATTGAATGTTTGATTTCATTGGAAGTGATTAATTCCATGTTTTACATATTCTATTCATTGAATGATTCAATTGCCATGCTGCTGGAATTTCTTTGCATGAATGGTTTATGTCAATTTGCAGCACCATACAACTCATGTTCACTTGATTTTTCAAGAGCCCAACTAGATTGTTAGATAGCTTAATTCATGTTAAAATAAGATTGCAAGCTTAGGTTTCCAAAATAGTTGATTAAATCCACTACTATCCAATGAATCATGCATACCATTCCATGGTTACATACATGATGTTTTGGTAGTTTTTTTTTCATTGTTTGTTAGTGGTAATTTTTCCTTTATTTCTCATATTTAGCTGTAGTTAGATTTCAATATTTTTCATCTTAGATAGTTTGGAAAGTAATTAATTATGTCATACTTGCTAAAGTGGTTGATTTGGTTGCTTAGTTTTCATAGTTTTGCATGATTAGGAAAGTAGTTTGTTAAAGCATGTTTTCCTTAGATTAGTTGTTAATTTCATGTTTAGGAAAGTGAGTTTAGGAAAGTTGATAAATTTCCTTATAAGAAAGTTTCACTTTAGGAAAGGTTTTAGTTAAGAAAGTCATAAAATTAGAAGTTTTTAATTTTAGGAAAGTTTTAATTAGTGCATGTTTTAGTAAAATTTTCAATTTAGCATGTTTCTTGTTCTTGCTTTGTTTCCAATTTCATGTGTTAATCTCCAATTCTAGTTTAAGTTAAAAATATCTCTTGAATTTTGTCTTGGTTAAATAGTTTAAAGTAGAGACCACTAGCATCACATTAGTTCAAGTCATCATGGGATCAACCTCACTAGCATGCTATATTGCAAATGATTTGTGCACTTGTTAGTTTTAATTAAAACAGCAACAGCCATAATTATATTCCCTCCAAGTACACTAACCTTTAGGGAAACCCTAACTTTTGGATAGCATATTCCGTGCATGCAGCAAAACCACATGATATAAAGGAATGGGTAACTAAGGAACAACTCTTGCTTTCTTAGGTGCCATTTGTAAAAAACCATCAATAGAGACTCTTAGTAAGTCCTCTAGTCATCCCATCCCGTGAACCTAAAATGTCTAGTTTAACCATCCTCTGATACAAACTATGACAACCTAGGTTTCATAAATAGATTATTGTAAAACTGGATATTAAAAATGTCTAGGTACCCTTAATTTTTTTAAATATTTATGGAAGGTTAAATAACCACATAATCATTTTTCAAAAACCAATTCCTCAAACTTAGGTGTCCTTATCAGAAAATCTTCTCATACATTCAAAATAAGTATATAATATGATCACATTTCAAGATCTACTATCATAACCACAAACCAAATAATAATTCCATAATATTCCACACATAATTGTTATTACATGTCCATATAGAAATAAACTAAACTAATTATTCAGTGACTATTTTCTACGAATCAAATAAACAATAGAGTTGCTCCACTATACTTATCAAATGCAACTAATCTCCTGCTAATCCTATATTGTCTTATCTATATAAGACTCTACAATCCATGCCTAAAAATATTGTAGGGGTGAGTACAAGTACTCAAGGGATAAATATTTAACTTGTGTTTGAAAACCTCAAAATTTTAAATGATATCTCATAATCAAAGTATTACATAGAAACTAATATCAACAATAACAATTCTAACAATAGACTATGATTCATGAATCACAATTAATGCCTCATAAGTGAATAATAACATCAAATAAGCTCACATGTCCAAATAACTGACAAAATATAAATCAGAATGTTAGTGCCCCACCATAAGCCACATAGGAAGTGGTATAAACCCTCGAGGATGACCGACATGAATATCATGTCCAAAGCTCAGAAGTGATCACTATGCATGGAGTGGAAAATGTCACTCATCTATGTTCATCCATGGATATCAACAGACTACACCACTCTCACAAGAAGGTGGATCTGATTAGAAATAGTCTACCCACGGCATATACTTCCTTAATGGGGCTATATCTTGGTAGGTATCCTATTCAGAGGTCAAGGTCCAATCTGAAACCTTCTAGCATAGGCCACTAGGCATAACAGTCTTTGCACAACTAACTCTAGTCACCAAATAGCTCAACACCTTAATGTCATATCAAATATCTCAATCACATAGGGTCAACACATGAGCATATATCATAAAATCTAACTCACATAGGGTCAACACATGAGCATATATCATAAAAAATCACTACATAAGGTCAATCTAATAAGCATCATATACTTGAGCATGATCATTCAAACATAGTTGTATCACATAACATAAAGCGATCAAGCCAATAGAAATATTCAACAACATAAGATCATTAGTGATGGTTGTGCTCAACATAATTATATTATGAATGGTTTTCATAACTCATATGGTTTAAAGTCAACAAAGTTCATTAACTTCTAAAAATCTTATTATATGCCTCATTGCTTAAAACATAGTGGTCTTTCATTAACAATCTAAGTCTAACATGAATATTCAAAATCCTTTACTCATTGTCATAGCAGAAATCAAGTTAATTATGAGAGTCTTAAAACCTTTCAAAGGCATACAAAAAGTAGGCTAGATCTAATTCATCTTCTCGGTAAGTTTTTGTAAAATTATCGAACTTTTGAACTCCACATGACACATGTCTATCCAAAATAGTTTACAATTCAATACCATGAGTATGATGACTCCTTTTAGAGCATTCACATTTCAAGTTCTTCTATCTTATTAGGTTATTTAGTGTACATTGTTAATTTTTGAATCCCCAAGGTTTGTCATGTAAAGTAACAAAGTTGCTTCTAGATTCAATGCCACTATCCACCCAATACTCAGTAACTAGTTACAATGCCTAACTTCCTGTAATGGTTTGATGACCTAAACATATTATCTTTCAAAAAAATTCTTCATATCATTATTTTTAAATAAGATTTACATTCACATAACTTTTGACCTTAGAAGATGTCTGGATTGTACTAGATTATGAATCTTTAAAGATGATTCTCTGTAGGAAATACTGGTTGGCACATAGTCACCTTCCTTATATGATGGGCCATTTCCTGTATCAATTTTTATACAAACTGCACCGAATTTTAACTGATATATCATTATAATGTTCATAAAATACATTCAAAGTTTCAATAAAAAAGAAATCTAAGTTTTGATACCAAAATGTTGGAAGATGTCCCATAGGGTTTTCGACCAGTCAAACAAAACCACAGTCAGTATCTTGTTGATTTTTCCTTTAATTAGGTCCGAGGTCAAATCTCATCAAAGTCTCACCATGTTTTAATGAAAGATATTACCAAAAACTCTACAGTATTTGGTTTAAATATTTTCAAAAGAATTCCACTGAATGGTGTCCTAACTAAAGACATCTTAATAAACTTACCATTTTGTCAGTAAGGAGGGTTGAGAAATCTTGAAATTAAGTAATGCCTTGTTCCCTATTTTCTCTTATAAAATTGTCTAGATTCTTGAATATGGATCACATTCTATTGTTAAGAACCAAGTTAAGAATCCAATAAAATAATTTTTTAACAAAACAACCCTAATAAGTATTCCAAAACATGGTAAGTTTCCGCGGAGTTCAGACAGGTAACCAATATAACACAGAACCTAGAATTATGATATAAACCTAAAACTTTTCTTACTAGAATCCATGGAGATTTCACTAACATGAATATCACTTAAAAGAATAATCACCCATACAAAATCTCAATTAAAAACCTATGGTAACATCATTTGTATTAAAGGAGAAAACGAAGTTGAAACTAGCATATAGTCTTTTTGAAACAAATCATAGATTTTGCTTGAAAACAATTTGAAAACTCTAGCTTAAGGATTTAGCCATTATCATACCTAGTTTCTCCTCTTTATTTTATCCTTCTTCTTCTCTTTTTCTTTTGGTTTTGCCCCTTGCCTAGCAATGTCCCTAGTCTTGTAGTTTTTATTTTTTTTCTCTTTCTCCTTTTCCTTTCAACCTTGTGCTCCACTACTTTTTTCCCTTTTTCTAATCTAGAATGAGATGTGCTTTTATAGATTTTTCCTCATTGAATATCCTAATTTATTTTGGAATTAACCTCCATGTGTTCTTATCCAATGTCCCTTATAGGTTGATTGTTTCCCAAGTCTTCCTAGGCTGGTTATATTAAAGTTCTTTTCCTAATAGTCTTTTAACTAAACTATGTTTCCTTCCTAGTTGGACTTCCTAAATGAGTCTCCATGAGTAACTTCTCCTTCTTCACTTGCTTCATGATTTTTCCTTCCCTCATGTTCCTATGAATGAGGCACATCATCCCTCCTCCTAAAAATAGGGGTGTCTCCCCTGGTGGGCATGGGTTTGTCCTCTCTAATATAACTTATGTCCTATATAGTTTCCCCTAGTATCCTACACTCATGTTGCCCAAGTTTTGTAACCAATCAGACTTTCATACTCTGGTTTGCTAGCTTCTGTCATTAGGCTTTAAATCAATGTTCTTAGATTCTTCCTATAGTTCATCATCTCACTCTCTAATAATCGTGCTTTTTTTTTTGTCTTAATTTACACTTTTTATTGAGGAGTCTGACATGAAGTGGGACTCTCACCTCTCTCTTTTTTTTTTTTTTTTAATAACCATTGGGCTTCCCTAATCAGGCCTCCTAAAAAGGGCTCCCATTTAAGTATCTTAGCCATCTTAACTAGTTAATCTTAAGAGTCATGGTGCCTTTAGGACTCTCATGTGCTCTTAACACATGTGCTTGGGCCATCTTCGTGTGAACCCATATGATTAGAAAGAAACATCTTATGCTAGTCTATAGTTATCTAACCCATAGTGCTCCAAAAAAATTTAAACTTTAATATCTGTGTCACCTTATACTTAGCTATAAATCATAATTAATATATTTTTGGCATTCTTTAACAAGGAAAGATAAACATACTTTCTAAGAAATTTTTGGGATGTTACAATATCCCTCACTCCACCACACTTCCCTTCCACCCTTCTTCATTTTGACATGCATTCCCTATCTTTCTAACCTTCTATCTTTCTTTCCTTAGGATTTGGGAATAATGGAAAAGGAAGAACAATTTCTAATGGTAGTCAAGGAATCTTCTAATTTCTAAAGCATGATTGAGAAACAACTTGGGTTTATGGCTTATTAGGTTAAAAAGATGAGAAAATCTTGGTTGTAAATTAGTGTGTTTTGGGTTGAAAGTAAGGGCACATGCCCTTGTTGTGTGACACAACAAGAAGACTGTAGAGCAAATTTCAAGCTTGAAAAAGAAGAAGAGGATGTGTAAAGATCTTTTTTAGTGACACAACGAAGGACTTCTACAGTGGCCACTTCAAGAAAGTTTCTTTTCTTATTTTGTTTCATTTATGCTTTTAATTCCTTATAATTGTAATGAATTTTATTAATAAAATTGCATTTTCCATTCCTCAATTAGTTTTAATTTAGTTTCCTTTCCTTTGTTTTTGTTATTTTAGTTTAATTTGTTTAAGTAGTTTTCTTACTTTTATTTCAATACTTATGTTCACTTGCTTTGATTTAGTTTTCTTAGATTAGCTATTTAGTTTAGATTTCTTTCGCTTTCTTTCCTTGATTGGCTAGACTAGAGTAAAGCAACTTAATTTTAATTAACTCTCATTTATCAAGGGGTCCTCATGGGATTGACCCATATTTGCGAATTCTATACTTCAACAACTATTAAGGCACACCAAGTTTTTGGTGTCGTTGCCTAGGACTTGCAACAAAGTTTAATTAAAATCTAAATTTTCTTTACTTTACCACCAATCATAGTCTTACGATTGCATATAGAATAGTTGCATTTATTTTTCCATACTTTCCTTATTCCTAAAAGATATTGGATACTCACTTTTCTTTTTATTTGTGTAAGAATATGGAGAAGAATAATGATTGGGAGGAAGACCTTAGGATAGTTTCCAATATTTATATTTTAGTAGATTGCAGTGAGGAGATTCATTTAAATTTAAAATTAAGGGTTTTAATAATACATGTCAAGGGTGGACCAACCTAACTTGGAAGAGGAGGTGTCATGTACATTGACCCACCCTTATATGCGAAGACTAAATCCAGGAACCTACTATGAGACTATTCTTCCCTTCTTTCCATTTACTAGACTAGTTGCATTGTTAATTTAGTTGAATTTGGATGGTAGTGTAAAGCATATAGAAAACATTTCCTTACTTTTTACATTCTAGGATTTGCATTAGGTTACTGCTTTTCATTACATAATTAGGACATGTTTAATTGTTTTAAGGTGAATATATGTTGATCAAACTACGTCAAAATGCTTAAGTGAATTAGTAAGGGCACTCACCCCTCCATGATCAAGAGTGAATTTAGTCACCATTTCTTAGCCCACCTAGGTTAATAATCACCTTACATGCAACCCTAGCCTCAAAAATTAATTTAAAATCAATCTGGAAGAGGCCTATAATAGCTTATGAGCTCATAGGACCCTCATAGAAGGAGGCATCCTTTTGTACTCCAATGGCTCCTACTTTATTAACTGCTTTGGTATTTAAACAAATAGCTATGATAATACATTTGATGACTCAAATCATCTATAGCTAACTAAGGAGGGTGTGAAATGGTTGACCAAGGTAGAATCTAACTGGTAACAGTAAGGCAAGATTAAAAGAGAAGGATGAGCTACCAAGGTTAGACTAAGCTAAAAGTCACACCCCCAAAGAAAATAATGAAAAATCAATCTTTCAACCTATTTGAAATAGGGTTAGGATTTATTGTGTGCCTTTGCATCATTAAAGCTCGCATTATCTAGTTTAGGTTTCCTTGACTAGGTTGAAGAAAAATGTACTCTTTTACTATATACGATGACTTGTTGTCATTGTGTACAAAGTTGAGTCAACTTAGGAAAGAACTTAGGAGTCAAGCTATTTAAAAACCCTTGTCAAAAACATGGCCAATGAAGCCATAGAGGTATAGCCCTTAAGAGACTATTCAATGCCAATGTAATTTAACTCCCCATCATGTATAGAATTACTTGCAACTAATGCAGAGTCTTTTGAGTTAAAACAAGGTCTCATCCAACTTATACCAAATTTTTATGGTCTAGATAAAGAGGATCACCACCATCATGTCAAAGAATTCCTTGATATCTACACTACATTCAGAGACCGACATTTTTCAAAAGACTCAATTAGGTTATGGCTATTCCCCTTCTCTTTGAAGGATAAAGCAAAGGCATAGCTAAATTCATTAGAAGTTGGTTCCATTGTACTTAGGTGCGAACTATCTAAGAAATTCCTAAAAAAATTCTTTCCTATCCACAAAACCAATGCCTTCCTTGGAGAAATTATAAATATTCAATAAAAAAAAAGGTGAGCAATTTTATGAATGCTAGGAAAGGTGGAAAGACTTATTGCTCAAATATTTGCACCATATTTTTGAGAAATTGCAACAAATACAATATTTTCAACAAGGTTTGACTCCATAGAATTATTTACAATTGATGCCACTAGTGGTGGGGCACTCTAGACCAAGAGTGACATTGAGGCATGGAAATTTTTTGAAACTTTATTTGAAAATTCTCAACAATAGGATCATTCTATTATAATAAAAATATTTCAACAGCCTCAAAGGAAAGGTGATATATATATGAGAAAGGGCCCACTTATAACCTATATAACAAAATAGACATATTGAGGACAGATAGAAGTTGCGATGGCTAGAGAATCCACTAAGCAACCTCCATTTGAGATTTGTTCAATCTGTTCTAGCACAATATAGCCTACTACTTCATGGCCCTCTAGCTCCACATACCATGAAAATATTTTGTAGCAAGTGAATTCATTAAATGCATTCAAAAATCCCAGTAATAACAATCCCTATTCTAAGACATATGATCCTAGATGGGTAGGCATCCCAATTTTTCATGGACTTAGAATAATCTTGGATGACTATTTGGGATATCTCATAATCATCATTTTCCTAGAGCCACAATTTAACAATAGCAACGAGTACCATAACAGTCGTTTCCTCCACCATAGAGGAAATAATATTTAGAAGAGACCTTGAGTTTGTTTATGTAGAGTACAAAAGACTACCACAATGATGTTAAATAAATAATGTAGACCCACTCATAATATGTTGCACAGTTGGAGCATCAAATAGGTCCATTAGCTGGTACATTTTTTTATAGGGAACAAGGACAATGTCCTAGTTAACCTATGCCCAATTCTAAGGACCAATATGAGATTGGCACAACTTCTAATGTGCAATTCTTTCCTAAACAAAACAATCCATAATTATCCTTAGGAGTGGAATTATAATAGATAATCATATAGAGTTACCTAAGGAAACTAAAAAAGTAGATGACAAAGAGAGCCCTATAAAGAATAGGAAGGTAAAAGAAAAGAAACAACCACCTCCTACTTGTCCTCACCCTAGTCCTAAACATCATTGTATTCTAAAGGCTATATTTCCCCACTATTTGAAAATGGCTAAGAAGAAAAATAATTATGATAAGTTAATGGATGTGTTTAAACAAGTGAATATTAATATGACATTGTATAATTCCATCAAAGTATGCCAAATTTCCAAAAAAAAATTGCACCCACAAGAGAAAACATTAGGTGTAGAGGAACACATATCTCGTTGAGCAAGCAAGCTCAATACTACAACACAACACCCCACCAAAATCTAGAGATCCAGGATGTCCCACTATATCATATATGATTGGGGATCACACAATTGATAGGGCATTACTTGACTAGGGATGGAGGGTTAACCTTTTAATTTATTCTATATATAAGGAATTAGGTTTAAGCAAGATGAAGAAGACTACCACCACACTACAATTGGTAGATAAGTCAGTTAAAATTTCTCATGCTATGGTAGAGGATGTGCTGGTTTAGGTTTGGTAAGTTTTTATTTCCAATAGACTTTTTAGTCTTAGACATAGCTTGTAGTAGAACTTAGTAGTCAAATTCTAATCATCTTAGGACACTCATTCTCTACCACATCGAACTCCATAATTAATTGTAGGAATGATACCTTGCAATTTGTCCCTTGGGAACATGGACACAAAGCTTAATATCTTTAATACATGACAACCAGGCTCTAAAGATTTTTATTAAGTAAATATGATACGAGTCTACCATCTCCATCATCCTCCAACACTAATCTACTTGATGCCTGTCTAGCTCATTTTGGTTTTGATGATTTTGATATAGACAACTCCATTAATGAAATGAATGGTTTACTTGATACTTCAACATTAATGGACACTTCAAAATGGAAAGCCAAAGTAGGACCCTTCACATTTACTGATTTTTCAGTTGAGCCACTAATTGAAAACGTAGCTGATTTGAACCCACCACCTGTCCCCGATGGTGCACACTATGATAGTTTAAGTTCATCTAATCCCTTGCCTACTACTCTAGAGTCTGATATAAATAAGAAGGAGAGTCCATTAATGTTTCTATAGAACATCAACAAACTCTAGGTTATACAGAAGATATTACTAAGGGTATAAGCCCCACTATCTCTTTTCCTCAAGATGAAAACATAGAACCTCTAAGGAAAATGCCAAGTGAGATCAATATTAGCCTTCAAGAAGATGTAAAAGAGGAGGAACTCTATCTAGTTTTTCATGTAGGCATCCTGTATACCCAATTTGATAGATCAAGGGCCAAGTCATCTCAAGTTGGTCCAAATAAATTCTCTTTCATGATGGTCCATCATGCTATATTGTTGTCACCACCATACATCTCTAGATGGAGAAAGTACATTGACCACCATGAAATTCTAAAATGGAGTGAGTTATTTGAGAGACTCCCTCATATTTAGTTTAGATTTAAGTTAATAGATTAGTTTAGTTTAGGTGTCATAGAGTTGCATTTGCATCATCATTGAATATTTTGTATCTTTGTCCACATCAACAAATCATTACACCATCATTAGAGTGCAAACAATATCTTTCTAACCTTCTCTTTTTACTTATTTTTTCATTTGTCCATGCTATGTAACATTGACGACAATGTCTAATTTAAGTTTGGGTGTAGGGTCTTTCCATTTTGATGTGTCTAAAGTTTATTTAGTTATTTCTTAAAAAAAATTTGAATATGTTGATAAGAACTTATAAAAAGTACCTTTACAAGGATGAGAATTCAAATTTTTTGATTATGCAGTCTATCTTTTGAACTTTAGAGCCATTCTTCCTTTTTGAGAGTTATACTTAAATTCCAAGATTTTCTTTAAGGAACACTAATTTCCTAGTTGGCACTTCTAAAGTTTGGGTTTTATAAGGCAACAAAAACAAGATGGTTTAAAGACAACCATCTTATTAAAAATAGAAAAAGATGTTTTCTCAAAACCATCTTATATATTATGACATTATAATTGGTTTTGATAAAACTATCTTATCAAATTAGCTTATAAGATGGACTTCAAAAACAGTCTTATATTGTCACACACAATATAAGACAATTTTTAAAAACTGTCTGACAATATAGGACAATTTTTAGAAACTATCTTATAAATCACTTTTATAAGAAATTTTTTTAAAACTATCTTATATTGTGTGACAATATAAGATAGTTTTCTAAAAATGTCTAATAATGCCACTTTTATAAGACAATTTTAGTAATCGTCCTTTAAACTTCTTTATAACATAGCTGAAGTTCAACCTATAATATTTTTACTCTCAACTACTTTGATGAAAAACTCAAAGAATTGAGTTTGATTTACATACACTTTGTCCTGACCTTTATTTTCTTGGTTGATATCTATTTGGGTATGTATTCATTCTTGTTTTGTCAAATGTTTAATTTATTTTATGTTTATGGGTATAAAATTCCTTTCCTAAAGATTTTTCTTCTTTTGTATGTGGATCCTTCATGTGTATGGATCATTCATATGCATGGATCAGTTATGTTTTTGACTCACTCTTTCTTGTCCCAATCCTAGAGTTAAAAATTTGAGTCCTCTAATGTATATGTTTTTAATAACTGTATATACATTTTATGTGCACACCAAGCATTTGGTTAAATGACTAACCCCAATGTGATTTATCTTTTTATGTGTAGAAAATATTCACACGGATCTGAATATCAACTTTTGGACAAAATGGACAAATATGCTTAGATGACTATGGAAAGATTATCAAGAGAATATGAGGGAATAGAAAAGTTCATAGAATTTACACTTAGGGTAGGTGGTGATTGTGATCAGATGTCACGTCTATAGTCGAGATATGGAAACTGGAAAAAGGTTACTATAGGTGAGTTAAGAGAACATTTGTGCCTCAATGGAGTTGATGAAAGCTATCACCCCTAGATGTGGCATGGAGAGGGAATTCCTTATAGGCCCTAAATAAAGGCTGAATGTATATATGATCATGAAGCAGCTATAAGAAGTATTGTAGATAGTAGTACAGCTGCACCAATGTCTCAAGTTGCATACGATGACTTCCAGGATGACCCTGAGCAATTTTAAACTATATTGAAGGAAGCCGATGAGCAATTATACATTGGATGTACAAATTATACCAAGTTGTCTACTATGGTAGAACTTTATAATGTGAAATCAATATTTGATTTTTCATATCAAGTTTTACAAAATTTTTGAAGTTATAGGAAAAATATTATCAAAGGAGAACAAATTGACTAGGTCGACAAGGGAGGCAAAGAAAACATTGGTTGCACAAAGGTTGAAGTATAAAAAGATACATGCTTATCCCAATAAATGCATCTTATATCAAAAGGAGCACAAATACAAAATTACATTCCCAACTTGTGGACATTCAAGATGGAAGGTGAAGAAGATTTCAAGTGATCGGCAACTAAAAGATGTCCATGCAAAGGTCCTATGGAAGCTTGTAGACTTCATGTGGCCTAATTTCAGAGAAGAAGCCATAAATCTATGACTTGCAATATCTATAGATAGGATTAATCCTTATGATTCTATGAGTAGCAGGTATAATTATTGGCCTGTTATAACAGTTTTCCGTTATTGTGCATGAAGAGAGAGTTCATGATGTTAACTATGTTGATATTGGGTCCAAGCAACCTGGGAATGACGTTGAAGTGTACTTGACTCTATTGATCAACAAACTTAGGACATTGTAGGAAGTAGGGTTTGAAGCTTATGATGCAAATAAGAAAGAGTCACCCTTAAGGTTGCACTACTATAAATAATAAGTGACACAGTGTAGGGATACAATGCCTTTCCTATTTATAGTGACCAAACATGTGCCATGTGGCTTTTACATGGTAGAAAGATGGTATTCCTAGGACACAGAGGATGATTGCATAAAAACCATCTATATTTTTATTAAATGGGGTAACTTAATGGTAGTGTGGGGATTAGGGCACCTCCAAACACATTGATTGGATGACAACTATTGGAACAGGTTGAGAATCTTAATGTATCATGGGGGAAGAAGAAGAAGCCGATAGCTTTGCAAGATTTGAAACCAACTCTAAAAGTTATTGGAAGAAGAAATAAATATTCTTTGAACTTGTATATTGTAAATCCCTACACATGTGGCATGTGCTCAATGTCATGCACATTGAGAAGAATGTTTGTGAAAGCTTGACCGGTACCTTGCTTAACATGCTAGGAAAAAATAAGGATGGATCAGGATGCATGAAAACATTTTGTATAGACTTGACTTCTTCTAGTTTTTAAGTAATTACGACTAGCCTAAATTTTGATTCCTTTAATTATAAAATTCAATTATGCTTAATCATGTGTTCATTTAATGTGTAGGTAAGGCATATGAAAGGACAAATGGTGCATGTGACTAATCATATGCAGCAGCACCTCTCCAGGGTTGGTTATGCATGGTTAGAAGAACAAGAAGTAAGTATATGTGACATTCCATTTCTGTCTAAATATACCTAACTTTTATTTTATTAACTCTTGAGTGTCTCTGTTAATATTAATAGAAGGTTGGGACCATAGCGCCCATTGACTGTGCCCTTCTCTGTAAAATGGCACATTCACAAGGGCATAGCTCCCAGACCTTCACTGATGAAAATGTTGCCCTAGTTACATCATGAATTGTAAGTGGTTTTTGCATGTTTACTTTTGTATCTCTTGAATTATAATATACATATATATGGAATTGATCATGTTCTAATAATTATATGTGCAAGAAGAGTTGACCCAAGAAACCATAAGGACTCTGAGCAACACTACTGTAAAGGGGGCCATTATGTATTTGGCTATGGGCAATAAGGACGAGCACCCTACCCTAGTAATGACCCAAGGCCACAGTGTGGTTATTTCCAAATTCTACCCTAAATCAAAGAATCCTCTAGCAGAGGACATGGAAGAATGGAAGGAGAACATGCTCGATGAGTTATAAGCAAACGTAAAGAATGATTTATATAAGGACTTTTGGAGTTTCAGAGGTATACATCAAGATGTGATTCCTCAAACCGCATCTCACAATAGCTATAATACTCCATCTGAAGAAGAGGTGGAGGAGCAACTCTTCAAAGGAGATATCCCAATTGAGGAGGTATGTATTAACATGTTTACATTTTTAATCTATATATTATTTCTGGTTTACTTGTGGATCAATGCATGCTATAGTTACATACAATTGAGAACTATGTCACAGTGGCTATACTATCTGTCATGTTGCATTGCAAGTTGATGCATCCACAAACTAAGCATATGTGCATTACTACTACACTCTAACTAGTTGTCCCCTACCATTCCAATAGAAGAGGATGACATTCATACTTTTGGAGATATAAATGGATATCATGAAGCTATGCCAAATAAGTATATCAAAGCAATGTTATCCAAGGTATGTATATGTTGTCATCATGTTTAACAACAAGTTTAAGGCCTCAGCTAAATTTTTAAATATTATATACATCTAAAGTTAATCAGAAGCAACACAAGGTGATCTTAAGGGTGACCCCTCCCCTAAGTGAAGCTTGGCATAGCAGTCACCCCATACCAGGTATTTATCTATTTTTGAATATCTCTATCTCTCTTCTTATATATATATGAGTTACTAATTTCTGGAACATTAGAGCTACAATGTAGGGATTAGGTGGAGGTTCCACCTAACATGCCTCTATTTCCCAGGGGACTGTACACACTAATAAACAAAGATAAGGAAATTAACACTATAAGGAAAGAGGTCAGTGTACTTTTG
Source organism: Warburgia ugandensis (assembly GCA_035236585.1). NCBI lineage: Eukaryota > Viridiplantae > Streptophyta > Magnoliopsida > Canellales > Canellaceae > Warburgia > Warburgia ugandensis. The sequence goes on along the minus strand of CP141132.1, from coordinate 26,800,691 downwards.
GAAAACACAATTAAGGTTCCAATCATGAAAAAGGACATCTTAGCCATATGTGACATGGTTCAACTAGAATACATGCATATATCATTTATATCAGGTATATCGTGTAACTACTCTATTAAAAACTAAATTGATATTACTTATTAATAAGACATGATAAGTATTTGAGATTAAGTTTCGCAGGTCTTTGCATGATAAAGTGCAAAGATGAGAGGTCAATGACTTTTACATATTCCTTGACCTAGCTGTCATCTTTACACTAGAGGAGCATTTTCCCATGGACAAATAAATAGAAGATATCATACTTCGATTCTTGCATTGTGAGAGGGGGTAGGCCTTACTAATTCCTTATAATAGTAGGTAAGCTATCACATATCTTGATAAATTATATCATTTAACAAACATGAATATGCATATAAGTTACATTTTGTAAATTGCATTTGAATGTTTGTGTATATAGGTCTCATTAGATGCTATTAGCTTTGGATGTGCATAATAGGCACACATTGTTTTTATTCTTGTGGGGCACACATTGGAAGCCCATTGATGGAAATGATCAATAACTAAGTCTTTATTATTTCATTCATTATAGTAGCAGGATAACTGATAACTATTATGTTACTAATATCTAATGCTTTTTACTTATATATGTGCAGGAATGTTATAAATGGGTTGAGTTGGAAGATGTATACCAGCCAGTAAAACTCTCTTAGTAAAGGGTCGACATAAGGTTTACTTGTCCTTTAGTGTAATTTTAACCTAAAGTTACAAATTAGACATGAAATCTAGATAGGGCTTCAACCTTTGTCCATTAACTTTGGAGAACTCTTCATCCTTTGTCTACCTTGATAGCCTCGTAAGGATGTATAATACATACTATGTAGGGTCTGGTCCATTGAGATCTAAGTTTTTCTAGAAATAGATGCAATCTAGAATTAAACAAAACAAATTTTTGTCCTAGGGTGAATGACTTTCTTAAGATATGTCTATCATGATGGATCTTCATGCGCCCTTTGTATATCTTAGTAGAATCATATGCATCTTTCCTAATCTTGTTCAACTCATTAACTTGGAGTTTTTTATGTGTTCCAGTAGTATGTAAGTCATAACTGAACTTGTTGATTGCTAAATATGCTCTCTATTCAAGTTCAACTAGTAGGTGATAGGCCTTTCCATAGACCACGCGGTAAGGTGATATGCCTATAGGAGTTTTAAATCCTATACATAGGCCTATAAAGTGTCACTAAGCCTTGAGACCAGTCTTTCCTATTTGGAATGACTATGTTTTCTAAAATATGCTTTATCTCTATTAGACACTTCTACCTATAAACTGGTCTAAGGATGATAAGGGGTAGCAATCTTATGGGTAACAGCAAATTTCTTCATTAAATTCTCAAATATGTAATTGAAAAAATGTTTACCCCCATCACTAATTATGATCCTAGGTGTACCAAAACATGAAAATATATTTTCATTAAAAACTTGAATACCACCTTGTGGTCATTAGTTTTACATGGAATGGCTTCTACCCATTTTGACACATACTCCACTCCCGCAAGGACATACAAATAACAAAATAAAATATGAAAATGTCTCATAAAATCAATGCCCCTAACATCAAAATGATCAATTATTAAACTAGGGTTTAAGGGCATCATATTCCTTTTGCCTATACTCCCTAATTGTGGACATCTATAACATGCTAAGTAGTAAACATGTGAATCCCTAAAAATGGTGGGTCAATAAAAATCACACTGCAAAATCTTTGTAGCTATCTTTGTAGACCTAAAATGGCCCCTGCATCTTGTCCTAAAATTAGTTTAAAGATGAATTAACCTATTGATCGTCTCAAATTCAGTGAAATGAGATAAATAACCCCACATGAGTTTAATTACATATTGAATGTAGTTTTGGGTAAATTTTGAATCCTTAGAACTTATTAAATTTTGTGTCTTCTTAAGGATCAAATTACTTGAAATTTCATTCTTGATTCATAATTTTTTTTATCATAAATCAAGTAATTATAAAATAAATTCAAAAATAAATTTAAAACATTGAAATTTGATGATAAAAGGTCAATTATTAGATTGTGCTTGATGAGAGCTTTCGAATGACAATAAGAACATGTGAAATGGAGACCGGGGCCCAAAAATCCAAAAATTTTACAAATGAAAAGGGGGTCCAAATTAATAATGGCACCCCCGTGTCGACTATTCTAACAAAGTCAATTGGGGAAATGAGTGGACTCTTAGGAGTTAGACTCACCACGTGGACTTAAGTCCCTCCTTTCACGTGTTAAAGACTATAAACAAGGGGAAAACCCAAGTTTCCAAATTGAGAGAGGTTTCCCCTTAGATGCCCTCATATTGCTTCCCCTCCAGTCATTAGATTCTTTGCCAGATTGCTCTTACCCCTTATCATCTCCCTTCCTCTTCTTCTCCTAGCAAGTCACTGACTAGTGCTAAGATTCTGCTTGTAATAAGACCTAACGATAGCACCTCCTCCTACCTAGAACGAACCAACTAGATGATAAGTAAGCCACCCTTTCTTACTCCTTTTCCCTCTTGCTAATCTCCTTTTTCCCTTTCCCATTGTTCCTCCCTCACCGATGATTAATCATCACTACTGGAGACTGAAAGAACCTAAGAAGGAAGTCAACTATTGAAAAACACAATTAATGTAATGGCATCTGTTCAATGATCAGAACTATTCATTGTGTTCCTTAAATGATTACAAGTGAAATGCCTTTGGTTTCATGAAAATCTATCATGTAACAACGACAGAAGTTGAGAAAAATAGTAAATTCGCAACTTTCAAAAGTTAGATAAAATTTGGCCGAAAATCCAAGATTCTAGTAATTGAAGAGAAAAACTAGATAGGAAGACTGTAATTCATGAAATTTTGAACCAATATATGTAATTTATTGAAGTTTTCATAATGTATATGCCGTCGGCATCGACTAAAATCCAGTCACCTTCTACAGCAATGGTGAACTTTTCCAACAAACCCCTAAAAATTGGAAAAAATGAAATTTTTGTGATTTGGATAAATAACACCTAATATTTTCATTCATAAAGATAGTTCATCAATCAAGAATCAATTGGTCCTTGAATTTTCAATCAAAAACTTGGTAGTGTATAGGGAAAACTGAGATATTAGCATCCGACTGTTAAAAACATGATCGAAAGGTAGATTGATGTAAAATGTGACTTCGATTACACATCAGTAATGAATTCTTACAGAAATGATAGACCAATTATGGACTAGTTAATGCAAGGTCTGATCTAATAGTCCAAAACTCGATCGTTAATGATCAAATGTTAGGAAAGGTGACCAGACCATGGATTATGGTTAAAATTATCAAATTGTTGTAGACATTACCTTTAATAATATGAATTGAAACCTCTAGACGTACATGCATCAATCTAGACAGTCGATTGGAGACCAATAGTGCTTATCTACGTAGATAGCAATCAATTGGTATCTTAATTGTCAATCCAGATATTAAAGGTTAAATCAATGACATTATGACTAGAGATCTTGAAGTAGTTGTAGTATTGCATACAATGGTAAATTTTACTTTGAGCTTGTATTCTCAATATAGGTTTTGAATACAATTTGGATGGTGTTGGTAATTGAGTTGTGAGTTGTACTTAAAACTCAGGTAAGGACCTTAAACCCTTCTTTATCCTTAAATTATTGTTAATCTATTCACTTGTAACTAACACTATGGATGTGTAGAACATACAGATCATTATATTGCTGGAATGGATAAGATGAATTGCACTTACTTGTTGAAATTATCAAGTGATATTATGATTAACCATGCTTAACTATTATGATGATGTTAATTATGATAAAAAGGTCAATCCTAAGATAGTAAGCCTTGAGGGATGTTCGGTAGACTATGATGATGCCTTCCAATAGGGTAAACCCTGAGGGAAAGGGATACATGGTTGATTACAACTGCGGTGAAGCCACCCAAGATGGTAAACCCTGAGGAATGGATTGTTAGTTATTAAGCCTCTCAAGATGACAAACCCTAATGGAAAAGGGTTGCCTAGTTCTTTGGAATCACAATGGAGTCATCAACGATGGTAAACCCTAAGGGATGAGCTGTCAAGTATTAAGCCTCCAAGATGGTAAACCTTGAGGAAAAGGGCTATCTAGTCTTTTGGGATCATGATGGAGCCACCTAAGATGGTAAATCCTGAGGGATGAGATGTTAGACATTGATTCTCCCAAGATAGTAAACCCTTAGGGAATGGGCTGCCTAGTTGATTGTGATTATGGTAGTGCCACCCAAGATACTAAATCCTAAGGGAAACTGACATTGGAGCTGCCCAAGATGGTAAACCTTGAGGGAAATGATCGCTTGATTAGTGTGATGATGTCATACTAGTTTATTATTCCTGAGGAAATAATCAAATGAAATACATTCCTCTATAATTTTATCTGAATACTATGCTTATTGTCCTACAATTGAATTTGGAATAAATTGTATTTTTGGTTAAATGCCCATATATTATACGCAATATTACATGTTCATAACTTTGTTACTTATCTATTGAAATGGAAATAAATGTCCTATGTTTCGACGTGAATGAGGGGTTGATATTGTATGAGTTTATTTGCATGCTATGATTGTTACTTTATAGTTTGAATTTGGAATAAACTATATTTATGTTCTAGTACTGGTATGTCATGTCTAATAATACATGCTACTTGCTTTGTTGATTATTGGTTAAAATTGAAAATGAATGTTCCATGGTTGGATATGAATATGGAGTTGAGATGAGCTCAACAAGAATGGTAGGATATGCACATGTTTAGTTCTTTTTCCTCATTGGGTTTTGCAACTCACATTATTATTTTTCAGGTACCAGTCAAGCTGATAAGGGGAAGCCCCTTGATGGAAATAAATGAAGCTTGACTAAATGATGATGTCACATTTTGTACTGTATATGTATGTTGGTGATGAATATGAGTTGTGTTCTATTATCTGATGAGTAACCATATGCATCTGTTTCTAACATTCTATATATTTTTAAGTTGATGGTATGTGTATGAGATTCAATTAGAACCTCAAGTTAGAAATTAAGAATTGTTGTAAATTTACTATGGTGAATTGTGGGGAGACTGAGTCGCCTTTAGAAATTTTAAAACTATTATATTGTTTATCGAGTGAAACATATCACATGTGTTAAATGTGCAAGTATGAAAAACAAAGAAGACTCTATTAAAATTTTGGTAGAATTAAGTATTTAAAATTCTACTATGTAAACCATGACTTGAAGAATTGAGCATTTAGCTCTTTCAATACTTTTGTTGTGATAAAAAAAGAAAAAAAGGGGCCACGTAGGCTTCGTTCAAACCAATTACTATGTTTGATTACATTAAATTGCAGCCTTGGGGATTGGGGTTGTGACAGTCATGACAAAATGAAATAATCTTATGATGTTCATTATTAGGTATGCATCTCCTATTAACCTAATTTGTACAATACTTCAACAAGCACAGTTCATCCTATGTAAAGTGTTTAACTTCAGTAATGAACCTTCTTCTATCATGTTTAAACCAATGACTAGGCATTTGTCTACTAATAAGATAGTTGACTATATCAGCATACCAAGGTCATTAGGAAATATGCAACAATTGTTCATCAGGAAATGTCTCTGTTATAAGAACATTCTCGCGAGTGGACTCCACAACTATCCTAGATAAGTGGTTAGCTACAACATTCTCAAGACCTTTCTTGTCCTAAACTTCCAGATCAAATTTGTGTAGCAATAATATCCATCGGATTAGCCTAGGTTTTGCATTTTTCTTTGAAAGAAGATATTCAAGTGCTGCTTGATCTGTGTATCCTATGACCTTAGGTCCTAGCAAGTAAGATCTAAATTTATCTAGGGCAAAGACAACTGTGAGCAACTCTTTTTCTATAGTAGAATAATTGATTTGGGTATCATTGAGTTTCTTGCTAACATAATATATGATATGGGGGAGTTTATCAATATGCTACTCTAACACAGCATCGATTGGGTAGTGTAAAGCATCACACATTATTTCAAATGGTGCATTCTAGTTTGATGGTCAAATAATAGGAGCATAAGTTAAATCAACTTTTAAGCACTCAAATGCTCTCATGCAATTTTCATCAAAGTCTAAATAAGCCTTCTTCATAAGTAAATTACATAGGGGCTTAGTTGTTTTACTAAAGCCCTTGATGAATTGTTTATAAAAACTAGCATGGCCTAAAAATGAGTGAATGTTCTACATAGTCCTTGGAGGAAGAAGTTAGAGATTAAATCTACTTTGTCCACTTCTATGCCATTGTATGAAATATATGCCATTTTGAACCATGAAATGCCATTTTTTCCAATTCAACACTAAGTTCTTTTCCTGACACCTACCAAGCACTAGTTTTAAATGCTGCAAACATTCATCAAATGAAGAACCAAACACTAAGAAATCATCCATAAATACCTTTAAGAATCTCTCTACCATATTGAAAATATGATCAACATACACCTTTGAAAGTAGTTGGATCATTGCAAAGTCTAGAAGGCATATGATAGTAGGCAAAGGTTCCAAAAGGGTAGGTGAAGGTGACCTTCTCCTAGTCCTCAGGTGATATGGGGATTTGGTTATAGGCAAAATAACCATAAAAATAGTAGTACTTATGTCTGGCTAACTTTTCTAGCATTTGGTCTATGAATGATAGAGGAAAGTGGTCTTTCCTCGTGACCCAATTCAATTTGATAATCCACACAAACTCTCTACCGGTGGTCATGTGAGTGGTGATTAACTCATTCGCATCATTTCTAATTACCATGACTTTGAATTTCTTGGGAACATGCTAAACTAGGCTAACCCAAGTACTATCAAATATAGGGTAGATGACGCTAACATTTAGGAGTTTAAGTACTTCATCTCTCACTACCTCCTTCATGTTAGGGTTTAGTCTCCTCTATGTCTTCCTAGATGGTGTTTAGCATTTTCTTCTAGGTGAATTGTATTCATGCATACAATCTGTTATGGTCCACCCTAAAGCTATCTTATGCTCTCTAAGAACATCAAGAAGCTTACCCTACTATTTCTTAACTAGATCTAAGGCTATGATGACAGGCAAGGTTTCATTTGATCCTAAGTAAGAGTATTTTAGATTTTCAGGTAATGGCTTAAGGACCAAGGTTGGTGGTTTTCCTATAAAAGGTACAATTATAGCATCTGATGGAGGAAGTGGTTCCACATGAGGGCCCCATTTGGAGGTATGAATTATGGGTGCAGCATTTAAAAGATTATTTACCTCTTCAATGTACTTGTCTATATCCAAGTCACAGTTGAAATGTGCTAGACATGCTTCTAGTGGATCTAAGATGTACAATGGTGGATCATGCATTAGACATTCTACTAAATTGACTATAGCTAAATCATCTAAGTCTAAATGTTAATCGTTGGCATTAAAAACATAAAGCTCAACTTTCACATTTCTAAAAGATAATTTCATCATAGCATTTTTAAAATTTATGATGGCATTGGATGTAGTAAAAAATGAACATCCAAGAATCACTAGTATCTATCTTTTGGGGTTTGAAATAGGCTGGGTATCCAATACAAGGAAATCTACAGGATAGTAAAACTGGTCCACCTATATTAACACATCTTCAACCATACCATGTGGAATCTTAATTGATCTATCTACTAACTATTATGGGGTAGTGGTTAGTGAAAGGTCACCAAGCCCTAGTTGCTCATAGATAGAATAAGGCAATAAATTTATAGTAGCCCCTAGATCAAGTAGTGCCATGTTTATGACATGATTTCCAATCACACAAGAAATGGTAGGACACCCTAGGTCTCTAAATATAATAGAGGCCTCGTGTTGGATCAAAGACTCACCTGCTTGGTCATGAATGCTTTCTTTTTCACATTGAGCTTTCACTTTGTTGTGTAAAGCTCTTTAAGAAACTTGGCATAAGCAAGAAAATTCTTAAATACATTGAGTAATACGATATTAATTTGCACATGTTTAAACACTTTCATTATCTCATTGAAGTTCATTCCTTTCTTAACCTTGTCCCAAAGTTGAGGGAATGGTGCTTTAGGCACATGAGGTGCCTCCACTATAGGCTCAAATGGAGTAGGAGATTTCTATCTTGTCTCTTTCTCCTGAATTTTAACTAGTTCATTCTCCTCTATATTGTCCTTAGTAAGCCATACAATATTCTCAACCTAACAACCACTCTTAAGGGTAATGATGGACTTTGCTTGCTCATGGGGTCTATGTTTAAGGGAACTAGACCCAATTTCTAATTGGCCCTTAGGGTTTTGAATAGGTCGATTAGGAAACTCTCCTTTCTACCTTTCACTTAAAGAGGCAGACAATTTGCTTATTTTGCATCTCTATCCTGGCGATATTTTGTTGAGACTTATTTTGGAGTTGATGCAAAGTCTTGTTAATCTCCAATTTTTTTTTATGAGAAACTAAATATTATCCTCATTTGATGGTTGCTTTGGTTGTTGCAGAAGCTGAAAACCAGGTGGCAATTGGGAAGCTAAAATTCTAAGAAAGTTTTGAACAAGGGGATTCACAAATGTTCCTCCTTAGTAATTATTCTTAGACCATGACCAATTGGGATGCCTAACCCATCTTAACTTATAGGTCTCAAATTACATATTGTTTCACCAACAGCAATTGCTTGTTTTAAAAGATATTCATTAATTACTTTATTGGATGGCAAAACTATAGTTAAATGGTTTTGACTAGAACAAATACCACATACCTCTTGTGGAGGGTTTACATTAGCAACCATGAAAGCATTTATGTTAGCACTCATTGTCTGGCATATATTTTCGAGCTTGTCCATTCTACCATCTAACGAGTCTAGCTAATGTATTGTTTTCGAGGTCACTCCTATTCATATAGACGTCCTTTCTTTTGTTCCTAGGTATTTCTCTCATATTAGAATAATCTCATTACTAGGAATTGGACTGGGAAAATTTATTTAGGAATTTCTTAGAAAACTGGTCCCATGTGGCAATGAAACCAACTTCTAAAGAATTAAGTCATGATTTGGCATGATCCTTTAATGAGGAAGGGAATAAGCTAAGCCTAATGGAATCATCCGTAACATTATGGTATTTGAATTTAGCACAACTATCAAGGAATTCGTTGATATGTAGGTATGGATCCAGGTTTAAGTTCAAAATGGTCTGCGTTTGCGAGTAGTAAGGTGATGCATGATGGAGTATTTAATTGAAGTGGTGCATAGAAATATCTAATATCCGAGTGTTCAACTTCTACTAGTGGTTCTACCATGGGGTTAGGAACTTGGTTTCTTACCCCTTTGCTTTTGGGTACTTGCAATCCCAGGATCACATGGTACTAATCCTATGTTCTAAGATCGATAATCTTGCATGCACTACAATGCAAACCTATCTAAATGATGCAACCTAACTCTAATTATGACTCCTAACTCTATGTAATATGCAAGAAAACAATCTCTAATGCTAATGAGATGATTTGATAATCTTTGTTAATCTGTGAGGTTATAGCTTTTAAACCTAAAGCTAAACAGTTCCTTCATCAATCAAGACTTGACTATTGCTTACCAATAAGGTCTTGTCTAAAGTGGTTAATACAATTCTCATGCAAGGAGGTGTTTGGACCTTAACATCCATTAACAAAAGGTGTGGAAAAATTACTTATATTTTGGATACCCACTAAAACTACAAAGTTTAATAGCCACTGGAGTGATAAGAGATCGCCTCTTTCAAAAAGGGTCTTATGAGCCTAAAACCTTAGGTCTCTTGCTACTTGATTTTAAATTAAGATTAGTAGGTGGGATCATAAGCATATAAGGAATTGATTTGATTTCCTTGGTGGTCTAGGGATCTAGTGATGAAATTTAGTCCTTATCTTATAAGGGTTCTTGTGGGGCCCTTACTAACATCACGTTCTATCCTCCATAAAGCAGCAAACGTGCAATTCAAGTACAAGAAAACATACTAATGCAACATATATGCTATCCAACCAAGGGTTAGATAGGTGCAATCTAAAGTAAAAATCCTAAATAAGAAACAACAAATAAGATGAATGACCCTGAACTATATGAATTGCACTACTAACAAATATGCAAATTACTCTAAATGTAACGATACTAGAAAGGCAAAATAAAGTGAGGGAAACTTACACTGAGGTTTTTGATAAAGATCAAGTGTAGGCCTCTATACCCTACACTTGCACTGTAATAATACAACCCATTTAGAATTGAACTAAATTACAAGTTAGACTGGGCCTCACTACAAGTTCACACAAAAAATTAAAAACCCTAATCAACGAAAGTAAGGAAATCCTAAGCTAATGAAGCTTTGGCCGACAATATCACCAGTGCTCCTTTGTCAATTTTCCCTCGCACAAAAATAAGTAAGATATGTCAATTTTTGAAGAATTAGTAAAACATGTAAGAATGATGCAAAAATTCTAATCTAATAGAACTTAAACTATAGTTAAAGCTAAGCAATCTAAATAAAGATCTGACCACAAATCCATTGTGATTCCTTAGCTATAGTGCCAAAAGCTTGGTGTAGATGTAAAATTTACTTGCAAGCATATGACTCAAAGTAGTATTAGCATGCAAGAGAGGTCCAATACACAAAGAATTTCACAAATTTTCAATTGATTGGATCTTATTTAAATCACTTAACTTCAGGAGAGAGTGTTGATGACTAAGAATTAAAATAAGAAGGAAACATGCATGAAATTAAAAACTACAACTAAATGAAACTTTCTAAAATTAAACACATGTAATTGAACTAGAATCTAACCTAACTATGATGCATTCAATTAAACAAAACTAATGCAAAACTAGCATGAATGAATCTAGAAAACATAAATTAAGGAAACTTGCTAAAAATGAAACTTTCCTCAATTAAAACTTCCCTAAACTAGAATTAGAAACTTTCCAAAAATGCGAATTTCTTAAACTAAAAAATGAAAATTTTTGAACTTAAACTAAGATGCAAACAATTAATTTAAAACTACCAAAATATGATTAAGCAACTAAACTAATGAAGAATCAAAGGAATTTAACACACTGGATGAGTTAGGCCTCATGAGGGTTTGTAATGAATATACCTACAAAATTCTCTAAGGTTAAGTCCCCTATTTTATCTCAAAGAATCCTCATTCATTAGTACTCTACTAATTTTCACAACTTAATGGAAATGATTGACAATTCTACAAATTATACAGATACATTATTCTAGTTATTTCCTAGAGTGTACGTGTTTGTACAGCTACACAAGTCATGATTTCTAATTAGATATGCTTAAATTCCATTAGAAATACGTTTTGACCTCAAATCCTCATAGGTATACTCTTAAAAGTGAAGCTCTCAGATAAGGGGTTGAACATATTTCTCTCATTGTGTGGCCAGGTCTAACAAGGCTAATGGTTCATATAAATTTCTAAGTGCTGAGACAACCTAAAGTGATCCCTAAGAGTGGATGTTATCACCAAGAATAGTAGGAGTGGGTTGCTTTAATTCCTTCTATTTATATCCTCTTTAAGGTTACGTTCCATGTAAGATCCATAGGTCTTTAAATGGGATGAAATGTAGCTTAGGATAGGTTCAGAAAAGAAAGCTATAAGGTATCAAAGGTTCAAAATTGAATAAAGGTCTTCTTTTTATTGTTGCACAACTTTTTTCTTCGACTAAAGTGTATCTTTTGCACTCTTATCTTTTTCTTTCAATTTTTCTCCTATATTTCTAATATTTCTTTCTTTTCACTTTTCTTTTGACTTCTTTGCAAGAAAGACTTCTAGTTTTTTCACTTCTTTAACTTTGTGTCCTTTTTGAACTTTTCTTCTACCAACCAACTCCATACATATTGAGAAATGGGTGATGGATATTTATTTCTTGGTTTTCTAGGTTAAGGTAAGTAAGGTCAAGAAAGAAAAGGCTTAATAATTGGCTCAAGGGGCTAACTAGTGGCATACTATATTGGGTAGGTTCTATGTCTCTTGGATGAATAAGGATGGCCTATATCATTCCTTAAATTTCATAAAGCCTATCAAATTCAATAAATTTTCTCAAAAAGAATTTTCTTGGTAATTAATCAAAACGAGGATAACATGATCACACAAAATTCTATATGCTGAATAAAATGTGGAATTACTTATAACTCTCTCAAGTCTCCAAAACTCATTGGGTTATAGGTCTCCACCAATTTTCTTTAGGGTCTCTAAGTCATAACTCTCTATTAGTCTTGACTCTGTCCTGTGTACAAATATTTTTCAAGAATTAACCATCATAAAATGCTTCAACACATGAATAATATGGGAAATAACATATACATTTCCATTAAGAGGTTAAAACAATAGAATTACTAAGTTTTGAAAATCCAAATCTCATCAAAGTAAGGGAACTATACCTCAAAACCCTTTCTTTTTTTAAATATGAAAGAAAACTTAGCAAAATTCAAAACCTCTATATACATCTACAACCCCCAACCTAAAAAAATCATTGTCCTCAATGTTTGAAAACATAGGACCCTATATGAAAATGAAAGATGCAGAAGACTGAGATTTGAAAAAAGTTTGAGTTGCCTCTCATAGAGCGCAAGTTTTATGTCTCAACACTACTACACAAGGGGCTTTTAAAGTAGGTAAAAAGTGATAATATAAGTCGCTTACGAAGTGACTTCCACTGAGGCGACTTGGAAAGTCATCAGCTTTTAAAGTTATTTTTTAAAAAATGACTTCAAAAGACACTTATATGAAAATGACTTCTAAAATCATCAACTTTAGAAGTCGTTTTTTTATAAGCAACTTCAAAAACAACCAAATTTTAATTGACTTTTAAAGTCACTGAGAAGAAACAACTTCTAAAGTTGATGACTTTAGATGTCATTTTCAGATAAGTGACTTCAAAAGAATTTCATTTGGATGAACTTTTGAAGTTGCTTATATAAAAACAACTTCAAAAGTTTGTTATTTTAGAAGTTGCTTTCATATAAGCGACTTCAAAAGTAAGATATTTAAAATATATATAATGACTTTTAAAGTCGTTTTGTCTAAAATGACTTTCAAAGTGTCAACTTTTAAAGTAGTTTTGTAAAAAAATGACTTTAAAAGTTTTTTTTTTTTTTCAAGTTTCTTTGATTACTCCACCTCCTATATACATTGAATAACAAACACTTGATATTCAAACAATGTTCATAAACATTAAAAACCTGCTTATGAACAATGTCATCCACTTCTTAATACACAATACAATGTATACTTTAAAATACTTCAGTCTCCACAAACATGAAAAACCAATAACCATTACATTGCATCCACATCTTAATTTTTTGATACATTACCACTTATGTATACATTGAATATCAAACATTCTATGCACCTAATACTTCAAACAATCTTTATAAACATGAAAAATCAAACATCATATACACCTAGTAACTTCAATCTCCATACACATTCCAAACCACCATCCACTACAATGCATCGACATCTTTCTTGATACACTACCACCTGTGTATACATTGAATAACAAGCATTCTATACACCTGATACAAACAATCTTTATAAACATAAAAAACCAAACATCTAATACAATATACATCCACTTCTTTCTTGATACTCTGAATCGTTCTTAAAATATAACACCTAATACATCCATAATGGCTACAAAACATCCATACTCATCATTATCCATCTACATCTATCTTGAAAATAATTTATATAAGAAACTACAATATATGCATTGTCTATGACATCCACATTTACTTCATTTGTAAATCCATACATATTCTAAGTAACCCACTCATTCCTCATCTCGTAAAAGTTATATAATTCAACCGCCACATATTCACTTCATGTTCAACCTCCAAATTCACTTCATCCATACTCATTTATTCCCACACTCCAAATTTTCACTCATTCATTGATTAAAATGCAAATATATATATATATCAAAGAAAATAATAAAATCTAAAGGAACACAAATAAGTCAATGAAAAAATAGTTTATTGTGTATTTCAAGTTCATGTAGTTACTCTAAGTAATCTAATTGAAACTTATTACATACTTAACTCATTCATTTCGTATTTCATTGAGATTTACTCTGGAGTAACTCTTCTTATCAGCAACCTCAAGCCCATTCCCACCAAGTCTTACAAATTTAAATTTCAAATGCATTGTAGATGAATAACAATTTACTTATCTACACATAACACATGAAAAAAATAAATAAATGCTTACTTATTTATAATATCTGTGAGGGTATGACAGATGTGCACTCCATAAGAATCAAAAAAGAAAGCATGACCACCTTGCACATCCAAAATGAGCAGCATCCAATGAGCCCTACATATACAGTCATATGGATTGTAATGGAAGTTGACAATCCCTAAGTAAAGAATAAATTGGCAAGAAAACTAGAAAATTAAAACTTACCCACTATTGTAGGGAATCATTAAGCCTTGTCCTTGAGAGCAACAAAAGAAGCCTGGTAAAATATCCTGAATACGCGTCTCAATCGGCCAGTGCTCCATCGCTTTAGAAATGATGCTAAGGTCAAGGAATTAGTAAAGTGTATCCTCATCCTCAAAAAGGTTAGTGGCATTACTCAAGAAGCTACATAAAATAAATAATTATTACATATACCATTAAAATATAATATGTAATTAAATACAAAATTATTTACAAGCACATATGTGCACATACCCCATGTAAGAGACAATGTGTGGGTGCTCGAGTTGATCCCATAGGTAAACTCGTAATAGGTTCTCCACTACAATTGGTACTTCAACAATGTTCTCGGCAAGTACTCCCACTGTGATTTGTACAGGATTGATTGCCATATTGTCGTTGATGAGATCATAAATTAACCTAAGGGATTAAGGTGTGCTAGGTGGGACTTCCACATGCACCTGGGTCAGCTACTGTAAAAGATGTAAAAAAAATTAGCTAAATAATATAATATTAATCTATGAAGAGGGACTAATTTATGATGGAAGAAAAACCAAAGATATATACAAGTACATATTCTATTAGTGCAACAGTCGAAGGTGACACTAAAATGATGGCTGATTTTGGTACCTCATTTTGTTGATGATTAACCATACAGAGTTATTAAATAATTAAGTGAGGTCTTTAGCTAAAAAATATTAATGAGGAAGGTAGTATGATAAGATACATACCGTGGACTCAGTGGGAATGACTAGTGCCTCCGGCCAAGCAATGTGATATGCAACTAATTACTCAACTATTATAATATTTTCCATTTCTAATGGGAATGGTAGGCAGGCATTAGCATTCAAAGCCATGGTAATGGACACCTACCTAGTATGTGGTGGCATACTAATTTCCTACAAAATGTTTGGTTCATGCTTATAGCATGAACCAACTGCCACGATATATTGAGGAGAATCCAAGGCCAACATGCATTGACCCACCTGCAAATCAAATATGCAATAGAAAGGTTGAGATATAGAATATTACAAAAGGACAATGAGAATTTATAGTTTTGTCAATGTATATACCTCCTGGGTAGGAATTTCCTTTTCGAGGAGAGGCAGATGTCCTTCATTATCTTCTTCAGCTGGGGAATTGCACCTCGCATGTGATGGAGGTAAAGTAAGGCACGTATTATGAGTAAGGGGTCGAGCAATAATCATAAAACCTCCCTCACGTATCTATCTAAATGTATCAACCTTTACTTTCTCAATGAGCTCATTGTAGGCCTGCTCATCATCTTGAACTCTAGTTATACGTCCTCTACCAAAGAATTTAGAAGGAACAACACCTCAACCCATGCCCCTAACTCGACTATGGTGGTCCTGCTTATTGCCCATAACCCTATACAAGATGTTATCCTTGGTAACAATACTACTTAAAATTCCTATACTAATGCTTTCTTGGGTAAGAATGTCCTGCAAAATTTAATTAGAAAGACATGATCACTTCATCTAATTAATTGTAAAAAAATTATAGATAAGTGGAACCACTTACTATGCATGAAGCAATTTGCATATTAGCTTCATCTGCAAACTTATTGCCAGTACGACCCACTAAATGCCGCATCTTCCAAAGGATGGAGCGATCAATGGGTTCTGTAGTCCCAACTTTTTTTTGCTGTCAAGCAATGGCACTATAGTTAGAGAACATGTATATAACTATAGTAGCATTAAATTGAATGGGATAAATTATCATAGACTCTTACTTTGTGCTCTTCTAAACGAGTGTAGCCTATCCTAGATAGGTGGTGCTACATATTTGTTTCATGCACCTTTCTTCCCCTTGCACTCTTTGCCTACTCATTTTTACATGTGTGATCAAGTACACTGTAATTAAAAGAATGAAGCATTAATTTTGCCCATACCTCAAACTTGGAGGAGGTGCAGTTCTATACAAATGCATTACAAGCCTCCTGATCAATGACGTCGAAGTAAATGGAAGGCACCGTGTACAACCTTGACGGATTGTTGATGTTTGGAGCTATGTAATTGCAAACAAGGTAGTTCTTCCATTTTCTCCATTGCTCACCTAGCCCTTATAAAGCACGCATCTTCTTATCATCCAACACGTCAAAGGCATACTACAAATTGAACACATCAAATTACTATATTTGAAAAATAAGGAAAGTTATAATGTAAATAATACATGTACTAAATGTTTACATACCTTCACCATTTCCCGTATTGAATCTTTCGTCGAGGATGGCACATGTCTCCAATCCTCAAATGTGATAGGAACCATGCTTCTTACTATAGAGCAGAGGAAACTTCTATAAGCTGGGGCACTCTCATCAATCTCTTGCCCTCTACTATTGCATTGGACAGTTTTTTTAATTCCCTTCGACTTTCTCATGATAACCTTTTCCATTGTTGTTCACCCCCTGCCCTTTCTTTTTGGAGTAATGCTCATGTTGGCCTCTTATTCGTGCTCTTCAATGTGGCCATAATCTTCAGTTTAATATTCTTCTCGTTCCACCGTTACTACAAATAAATACTTAATGATAATAGAACAATGACATAAAAAAAGGCTATATAATGCACTTAAAGAAACTAAAATAATGTCCCTAATAAACATAGTTTAAGTAAAAAAATAATTAAAGGAGACTCCATTTCCATCCATTCACATAAACATACAATATCTAACATACATGACAAACTAACCTCAAGGAAAATAGATAAAGGATGCATGAAAAGTATTTGCTTGCTTAGAATAGATATTTATAAAGGGGCTACAAATCCCATAGACCTTTCAATAGTCTTTAACTCTGCTGGTTCGAGTTCACATCTCTTAGTGGGTGTTGTTATTCATAAGTAGTGATAAGCTTAACTTATGCTAGATGTTTATCTATATATGTACGTGTGCACAATTCATGTACAAAATTCCATCCTATAAAGTTTATGATTCATGTAAGTTTCTCTTGGTTATTTCCATGCTTGAAGTTCATTAAAAATTTTGTTTTATAATCATGTTTCATGTCTTGGATGACATGCACCATGTCATTTCATGCCTTGTTTGATTTAAGTTTCATGAGTATCTTACTTTTAGAATTTTACCTTTCAAGAGTCATACATAATTTCAAGCAGTCCATATACTTCATTTACTTGATTTCTTAAGAACTAATTTAGCTTTTTAGATAGTTTATTTACTATTTTGGTTAGATCCCATGTAAGCAAACTTGTATTCCACACATTTCAGCCATTTTCTTACTATTTTGAAAAGATCATTCACTTGAATTTCATTTTCCTTCTTTTCTTCAACAAGTTTTTTAAGTGAATTTTTTTCTATCATGATAAACTCTCTCTCTCTCTCTCTCTCTCTCTCTCTCTCTCTCTCTCTCTCTCTCTCTCTCTCTCTCTCTCTCTCTCTCTCTCTCTCTCTCTCCTAGTAATGCTTTCTTAATGTTTTTCCTTATAATCTTTTGTTGATAGGTTTCTTAAAGTTTTTCTTTTCACTGTTCTTTCTTCCCTTAATGAACTTCTTAAACTTCCTAGTAAGAAGTGCAATATCTTCAAAACTTTTAGTCTCATCCTCTATAGTGGATCTAAGCAACATTCCTTTCTTCTTCTTTGGCTCCTCTTGGATTGTTGACCCTTTGGCATCTCAAAATGGAGGTAACCCCCCACTGTTCGGATCCCCCCTCACCTTCGTCACATCTCTCCCCCCTCCTCGAAACCTAGTTCCCCCCTCCCCTACCTATCCCCAACCTCCCCCCTCTCCGGTCCCCACCAGAACCCCCTCCCTGTCCCCCACCTCCCCCTCTCCGATACCCCACCTAAACCCCCACCCACCCCCACCTCCCCTCACTGCGGACCCCATCCGAACCCCCTCCCTACCTCCCCCTCTTTGGTCCCCACCAGAACCCCCTCCTACCCCCCACCTCCCCTCTCCAATGCCCCACCCAAACCCCCACCCCGCCCCCACATCCCCTCTCTCTGGTACCCCAACCAAACCACCTCCCTACCCCACACCTCCCCCTCTCCGGTACCCCACCCAAACCCCCAACCTACCCCGCCCCCACCTTCCTTCTCTCCGGTCTACACCCAAATCCCATCCCTACCCCCACCTCCCCGCTCTCCCGTACCCCGCCCAAGCCCTCACCCTACCCCCCACCTCCCCTCTCTGCGGTACCCCACCCAAATGCCCACCTTGCCCCCACCTCCCCCTTTCCGATACCCGGTCGACCCACCTCCCCACACCCCCTCCTTGAAAACCTAGTTTCCCACCCACCCCGCCACCCACACCCCCTCATCAAAACCCAATTCCCCCTTCCCCTATGTACCGCCCTTTTCTCCTCCAGCCACCGAAATTCTCCCTCTTCTCCTCTCCTTCCTTGTTCTTCTTCTTCTCTTCTTTCTTCTCCCTCGATTTTCTAGTTGAAATAAGGGTGCATAAAGAAGTCGTTTATACATAAACCAACTTTAAAAGTGTAAACTTTTAAAGTCATTTAGAGATAAATGACTTTAAAAGTATACAAATTTTTACAACTTTTTTATTCAAAATATATTCACTTTTTATGTTAGTACTTCATATATAACAATTAATTAATTTTAAATATATATATATATATTTGATTGACACTATAAGCTTCCAAAGTTTACTTATGCCACAAAATACTATGATAAACAAAATTAAGAACTAAAAATATGTGATAACCAAAGAATTACAAAAACTGTACTAATAAAAGAACATTAAGAAAAATAAGATGGTAAATTAATTATGAGGTGGGAATGTGGGTGTGTTAGCTTAAATTTTCCTGTCCATTTCATCAACTATATGCGTGTGTGTGTGTGAGTGTGTGTGTGCGACACCCCGGGTTTTTCATGAAAATTTTTTGCATTTATTTTCAAAAGGTGGCATGCCTCTAATTTTAAAATTGAAAAATAGTGGAAGATAGTTTTCTTTGAAATTCATTTTTTCAAAAACCCAGATGTCACCTCAACTCCCATACTATACATAATATAGTTTTTATAGAAGATAGACATACATTTTATGAAACAACAGGACCCATCTAGTGGTTCACATACACAGCCCCTATAATCATTATATTAAATATCCAAGTAACATAATCCAAATAACTAACTACACAATACAAAAGCTTTAACAAAATATATACCTGAGCCTAGAAGTATGGCCATTGAACTCCTCTTGCTTGTGTATGTCTTTTCATGTCTATCTATATTTGAGATACTATAAACATAAAACATTTACAATATCTCAGCAAGCTATTCTTAGTAGGGGAGATTTAAGAAAACATGTTAATTATATATGAATTAAGCATTTTACATCAATTAAAATATTCAAGTTCATCATGATGCTTATATGGGATGAAGTTTACAACATAGTTCATAATTCAATAATTTCATTAATAGTTCAATTATCTACAAACCATTGATAAAGTAGATATTTATAATTCTTTTTCATCATATGAATATAATAATCCCACTTTAGAGATTACACTTTACATGATATATATAATCCACTGGTATTTTCAATATTTATCATTATCATTCTCCATATGATACCATACTCCAATTCTATGAACCATACTCTGCATAATATATCTACCCATTCACTTCCTCATACGAAAACTTTTATAAAACTACTCCCTCCAAATATATACATATAGGACTATATCATATATATTGAAATCGATAAAAGTCATACAAAGTTATGAACATAGTCCATAGGTTTTATAACTTCCATTACTAGACTATACTAGGTCTCTTACATATACCCCTTACCATACAAGGTTTATAAAACTCTAGCCATTGCTGGTAATATCATAAAAGGCATCTCATCATGCCATCACATAAGGCATCTCATCATGCCATCATCATATAAGGCATTTCATCATGCCATGGCATTATACTATGCCTATCATATGTGCATAATAATGCAAAAGACACAAGGACTACTATGCCGCAGTCTAAATTCGTACAGCGTGCCTAGATAACTGCATAATAATTCACTGATACCAATTGTGGAAATAACAAAATCCATGTCTGCATGAGGGGACCATGACTATCACAGTGGCGGCCTTCCCATGATTGCCCCACCCAACGTTTAGCCTCTCATTGGGCTTGGTATCCATCATATAAATTTCAAGAAGCAGGTAGTCAAACCCTCATAACTTTCCTAACATAGCATCCCTAGTCCTATGGCTGTGGAAAACAAAATTACAAGCCACCATGCTTGCATGTAAAATACTAATATATAGGCATATTGCCTATCCATAATATATTTATGAATATCTCATCATAATCATAACATCCTCACTTATTAGGTGATTGCCCACCAAGGATGTACTATAAAATCCTAGACTCATACATCACCTATAATGTAATGGTACCTATGTACTATAAATATCTTTTCATCACAATAACAGCTATGATATTTTTAAGAACAGATCGTGTGTATCCTTTAATATCATTTAGTAGGCTTTAATTATAAGCATGTCATTCATGTAGCATTTCAAATCACAAATTTTCATCATTCACAGGTAAATATTTTTCATTATCATATATCATATGAAATGCACAATTTAAATAACATAATATCTATCATAAGAATAAGATCATGTTTAAAAACATGCATCTTACTATTAAGACATGCTTTCTTAATTCTCCACCTACCTTGTGTGGCAAGTTTATCTATTTCACACTAGCTAATTAACGACGCTTGCAAAGTCTCACATATCCATATTGATCTAGTCCTTGTTCTTCTCCTGAATTTGCCAAATCAAGTAATCAATCAGTAATTTCTAACTGAATGGTCTAATTGAATAGGCATAATTGACTAGGATCATAGACCTTAATCAATTTCCTTACCTGGATCCGTGATTGATCTCAACCGTTGATCCAGATCGGTGAAATCTTCTCTAATTGAGCTTTTGGCCCTAAATTTCTCATTAGATTCTTAATCTACACTTCCTAATGATCATGATAGCCTATTTGGATTTGAAAAATAAAGTCAAATCATCACAAATCAGATGATCTGACCCTCGATCAATAGTCAGGTAAATTCAACGACTGGATCTTCTAAGATAGGTTTTGCTCCTCTAATCACAAGGATTGCAAGGTACTCTCATATTTCCAAAACTCCTCCTGAATTGCTTAGAATCAAGGGTTAAATTGGATCCTGTCCAATAGGTCATTAAGAACATCATATCAATGTTGAATAGCCATGGATCTACCTGATCTTGGTCGTACAATATTGTTGCCTCAAGATCTACATCAAATCAACCCTGATCGACGCGATGAGTGGCTTGGATCACAACAGTCATTTTCACCTCTACGTGCATTGTTCCCTAGGACTGTTCCCGGTCTTCAGGGTTCTACCACCGATGAGGGAAATGAAAGGTGGGGAACAGAGATGGAAACGGGGCACTGGTGGTGGAGGTGGCCGGATTATGCACTGCCTATTCCAGGTCACCGGAAAACAGAGGGGAAACGAAGAACAAGGGGAACAATCCAGTGGGTCTGAGCACGCCTGCCTTCCTAGGCCTGGCTGTGCGAGTGCAAGGATATGATAGAGGGGGTTTCTCATGTGGATCTGGGCATGCCAACCTGCCCAAGGCTTGGCCGTGTCGGAGCCTAGGAGAAAAACGGAGAGAACAGTACCAGGCTCACAGGCGACACAGGGGGAATGGGTGGATCTAGGCACGCTGGCCTACCCAAGAGCCTGGCTGTGCCGTACCATGGAGAAGAATAGAGGGAAATCACTGAAAAACATAGATCCACTTTGTATCTACTCAGGGAAAAGGAAAAGCAAAAGGGGAAATGGTGGTCGGTAGCTGTAAATGCCGGCACACATGAAAACTCGGCTGTGCTGGTGGCTAGGAACCATAGGGGAAAATAACTCAGAGAAAATGGCGGTCTCTGGTGGAATCTGAGCACGCCGGCCTTCCCAGGCTTGGCTATGCCCTACACTGAAGAGAACCAGAGGGGGAGAGGGGAAACTCAGGACCTGACGGAGATGCGTCTTGGCACGTAGGTGACCGAAAAAAGGATAGAGGGGTTTGAGGGTTTGGGTTTTCCGGGTACCCTCCTCACTGGTACCCCCTTGATCGGGCAGAGATCCTGGCTAGAAGTAATGGAAGATTTGGGAAAATGGGCAGCCCATGAAAGAGGGTTCCGCGTTAGTGAGAAAAAACCCAATCTGGGTTATTTGTTGTCACCGAAATTCAGAAGGAAAGGGTTTCACCGGTGAATGGATCTACCGAGGAAACTAAGTTTCAGGCGCCAACAAGGAACCCTGCATGGAGATTGCCGAAAATGGAGATCTTCCCCCGAACACTCTGCGTGTTGATGGGGAATGACGTCTTGCCAGAAATCTAGGCGTTTTGGGGATTTCTTAGTTCGCCGGCCATGGGGAAGGAGATCGGAGGGAAGGGTGTGGCCGGTAAGCTGAGCTTAAGCCGCGGCGTCAGGCGCGAAGCCGTCGATAGTGGCTGGTCAGAGAGAGAGAGAGAGAACCAGACCAAACCCAACATGTCGTCAAGTTTGCAATGTGAGGTGTATCAATATCCATTTGGCCCCTTTTATTAAGTTATATATATATATATATTTATCTTTTAATTACCGTATTACCCCTGATTTTGAAGGCCTATAACTTCTTCATCCGAACTCTGTTTTTAGGTTTCTTCGGCTCGTTAGATTTCACTTTCTAATTAATATGTAATGGTTTTAGTTTTAGTTCCAAATTATAATTCTATAAAAAGATATACTCCTTGAAAACTCATAACCCGATCATGGAATAGTAAAATTTTAGGGTGAAATTCATTCAAACTCCGATTTCAGTGTTCTTTATGTCATTGAACTTGATTTTTTTAGTACATTCCAAATATTCATGTTTCCATTTGAAATTCCATTTCTATATAAAAATTTATTTTCTTTGGGTTAAAATTCCAATTATATTTCAAATTTTCAATTTCACATAATAACGCCCAGAATAGTATTTACAAAATTTGAGGTTGTTACAACATGGTTCTTATATTAAATTTTTCTTTACACTAAATTCACATAAGTCAAACCTTTGTAAATTATTATTTGATGTACATACTTTAAAAGTGTACATTTTTTAAGTCAACATAGGTTCATGCATATATTCTTTGTATGCACATATAGCTAGCTATCAATCCATATATATATATATATATATATCATGACAAAGTAGCTAATTAAAATTATAAATATGGAATTAGGGTTCAAGGTTCAGGGTTTAGGATTAGGGTTTGAGCTTATTATTCAAGGTTTAGGGTTCAGGGTTTGGGGTTAAGGTTTAAGGCATAGGGTTAGGATTAGGGTTGTATATACTTAATTTTAAATGAATATATATATATATATATATATATTTGATTGACACTAAGCTTCCAAAGTTTATTTGCATCACAAAATATTGCAGAAAGACTCCTAAAGGAATAAAAATATGTGATAACCAAAGAAGTACAAAAGTTGTAGTAATAAAAGAACATTAAGCAAAAAAAGATGAATAATTAATTATGATGTGTTATGCTTTTAAAGTCTTTTTTTTTAATGACTTTAAAAGTATACAATATTTTATACTTTTTTATAATTTTTATTCAAAATATATACACCTTTTATGTTAATACTTCCCAATATCTAACAAGTAATATACAATGGAATGGCTTTTTTATGATAGTGAACATTGATTCATGCATTCTTTTTATGCACACACACACACACACACACACACACACACATAGCTCACTATCAATATTCCATATAGCTCATGACAAAAGCAAAGCTAAAAATTATAAACATGAAATTATGTACATATATATATATATTTCAACTGACTAATATACATATTCCATGTACTTGAAAATATATATTGTTTTCAAACCCAAGCACCTTCCTCACTATTGTCATGCACACAATCCTCATTCTCACCAAGTAGTACTTCAATTGATGGGATTGTTCAGGTAATAAAAGGGTAATTGATTTCAGCATCTCCTAAATCATCTTCATCATAAAAATCCCTCAGACAAGATGATAAAACTATTGACCATCTCTTATCATGTTCATCTTGTATGTAAAATACTTGTTTTGCTTAAGATACCAAAATAAATTGATCATTTTTACAGCCAATCCTATTGAGGTCAACCAATGTCAATCCAAGGGTATCAGTTTTGATGTTGTTGTGTTCCACCCAATTGCACTTAAACACAACCATAGTTCTAAAAAAATAATACAAGACCCAAATCTCTCTTATAACCCCATAATAAATATCATCCACCACTATTGGCCTGTTATCTTTTGAACTTGAAAAGAATGTAGCATTGGCAACTAAGTTAACTCCACTATTCTGTTACACTCTTGAGTTATCATGGTCTTTCGTGTAAAAGTGATAACCATTGATGGCATATCTAGCATATTTTATTACTTCTAGGCATGGTCCCATTACTATCAAACCCAAGGTTTCTGATATATCATTGCCTACTACTTCTTGTTGATCTTAAATCTGTGTATATTAAGTAAGCTTAAGTAAGATTAACATATACATACATATATATATATATATATAGAATGTAGTTTTTTAACTTAAGTGAGATTTTGTTTTATTTTACCTTCTTATGCAAACAATTATTGAAAATGGGAAAATGCTCAAATTGTAGCCACTTCTGTTTATTTTCATAACTAGGATTCTTTGCCTTGAGTACATTCATGTGTTCATTGTGTACACACACAAATTAATAGAATAATTAGGGAAAATGTAATTAACCATTAGCAATTAAATTTTACATAAGTGCATGCATGCATGATCAACTTACTCAATGTAAGGTAGGACTTCATCATCATTTCACAACACATAAAGATGTTCCTGGTCTTATTCTTTATAGTCAACGGTCAATACACGACCACTTGATAGAGGTTCACCAACCTTTGGATCATGAAATGCAACTAATTGTTTCTTTCTTGGGATTCCAATGGCATCCACTCATGCTAAGTACTCTATGAAAAATTCTACTACTTCCTTTGTAATATAACATTCAGTTATACACCCCTCTGGCCAGTTGTGATTACATACATAGCCTTTTAAAAGTTTCATGTATCTCTCAAACAGATACATCCATCACAAGTAAACTGGCCCACAGACTCTAACCTCATCAATGAGGTGACTGTTAAGTGTACCATGATGTCAAAAAAGGATGGTGGAAAGATTGTCTCAAGCTCACATAAAGTTGTCACTAGATGACCTTGAATTTCTTGTAATTTTGAAACATCAACCACCTTCTTGCATAAAAAGTATTAAAGAAGTAGCAAAATTTTGTAATAGCTCTCCTAACTTTTTCTAGTAATATAGAATGTATTGTACTGGAAGTAGTTGTTGCATCAATGCATGGCAATCATGGGACTTCATCCCCAACAATTTTGGCTCTTTCATGGAAATAATATTTTTAAAGTTTGAAGGGTAGCTATCAGGGACTTTGAGCTTGAACAAGGTTTTACACATTATTCTCATCTCCTCTCTATAGAGAGTATAATTTGCCTTAGGCAATTATGTTCCTTGATTGCCCCTATTCTCAGGGTGCAATCTCCTCCTCAAACCCATGTTCATAAGATCCATTTAAGCTGCAAGTCCATCCTTTGGCTTTCTTGGGATATTAAGCAAGGTACTAGTCAAGCTTTCATACACATTCTTCTCAATGTGCATGACATCAAGCACATGGGGCATATGCAGTGATTTCTAGTATGGTAGGTGAAAAAATATTGATTTCTTCTTCCAACAACTTCTACAATTACTTTCACCTATACATTTACTTGATTTCTTTATATTCTTTCCCCATAAGACATTAATATTTTTAACCTACTCTAATACCTGACGTCCTGTCAACATCTTTAGAGGTGTCCTTGTCTCCATAGTCCCATTAAATTCTCCCTACTTAAAACAATATGGATGATCTCTATGCAACCATCTTCAGTGCCCAAGGAATGCCATTTTTCTACCATGTTTAAGTCATACAGTACATGGTTGATCGCTACAGATAAGACAAGCATTGTATACCTTCATAGTGCATCTAGACAAATTATCATATGCAGGGAAGTTGCTTATTGTCCGCAACAATATAGCCTTTAGAGTGAATGACTCCTTGTATGCGTCCTATGCTTCAACGCCTACGTCCCATAATGTCTCAAGATCATTGATCAAGGGAGACAAGTACACATCAATGTCATTCCCCGGTTGCTTTGAACCTGATATCAACATAGTTAGCATCATGAACTTCCTCTTCATACATAGAGATGGTGGAAGGTTGTAACAAACTAATATAACAGACCAACAACTATACTTGCTACTGATTGAACCATGAGGATTAATCTCATCTGTAGATAATGCTAGTTGTAGGTTTTTAGGTTCTTCATCAAAATTAGGCCACATAAAGTCTACAAGTTTCCATGCTGGGCTATCTGCTGGATGATGTGAAAAGCTATCAACTACCCTATCATTGGCATACCACACTAATTTCTTTGCTATTTCTATTATATGAAACATTTTTTTTGAACCTTAGAATAGGGGGAAGAGTACCATAGAACCTTTGTAGGAATGCTTGTAATTGTCTCAGTTGAATTCTTCTTAAACTTCCATCTTGGCTGCCCACAAGTTAGGCAAGTAGTTTTATCCTTGTGCTCCTTCCTATACAAGATACAATCATGGGGACATGCTTGTATCTTCCCATTACTTCAACCCTAACGAAGCCATGGTTTTCTTTGCCTCCCATGTGGACCTTGCCAATTTATTATCCTTCGGTAGCATCTTATGCATTACTTCCAAGACTTCTGTAAACCTTGATCTAAAAAACCAAATCTTGATATCACGTTGTAAAGTTCTACCACTATGGACATCTTGGCATAATCTTTACACTCAAGGTAGAATGACTCATTGGCTTCCTCTAATGTAGTCTGAAATTGTTTAGGGTCTGTGACGACCCGGGTTTTCTCATGCATTTTTAAATGCAATATCAAATTCCTAGGGCGGGATATCCCTATTTGAAAACATTTTATAAAACAATGCAATGCAGCAGAAAATCTTTTCTTCTAAACTTATTTTGAAAACCCCGAGTGTCATTTGTTTTCACAACAACCAAAGTAGTTTCAGAAAATGTAGTCATAAATGTCTTCCCAGGTCTATCCAGTCACAGCTCATAGCCCAACTATAAATAAATACATATGCATGTCCAACAGGTAGAGTGTTTACTTACATTCATGCTTGTCTTCTCTTCATTCACTTGATCGTAGCACTAACATGTTTCTGATGCTTTTTCTACTCGTGAGTGGGGCTATCCTGAAAAATAATATATTTGGGTGAGTATTTCTCATACCAGTAGGTGATTTGATACTACTATTTTGAAAACATGGTAGGCAACATGCAGGATTCCAAGAGCTTTTCATGTAAAACATCAATGATTCTTTTTGTGCAAGCATTGCATAGTTATGCATAAAACATACGCTTATTGATGCAAATTCAATGATAGAATCCCTTCTCATAATCTAGTATTCAACGATATAAATATGATCAAAAGCATGAAATAGAAATCAATCGGTATCAAGCCAACGAGTCAAAGATAATATTCATGAAAGTCTTAAAATAGTCATAGTCCAAGTAGATGCTAGTATCATGCACATCAGTCTCTCGGCATTCATGCCATGCCAACTGGTCACGAGTACTCATATACGACCATCTCGATGCTATATGCATATCAATCACACTAAAATCATAGGGTTACTATGCTCACAAGCAGCACACAGCTGACTCCTGTGGCTCCGATATCTAGAGACCTACCTACCATAGCCTCCACGGCGACTATGGCTGTCCCCAAAAGGGTGCCATGAACACCTCCAGTAGTCGTCCCTGTTTACCACAGCAGTCAGGGAAGGGACAAAGCCTTTTTGGCAGTGATACCATCCACCCTTTTTGGTGGTAGAGACTGGGAGGCCAAACCCGTACCCCTCAACATAGTGCCCACCTGGACTGCCTCATCCGACGATCTGCCCACTAAAAAGCATATATAGATAATTCCAAATCTCATATATCATAAATCATGAAATTTAGGCATTTGTTTTCAAAACATGCACGAAATGCATAAAATCTGCTCATGCTAATAATCACATTTAAAGCCATAATTCATGTGCTTGTACAAAAACATCATATCCCAAAAGCACGCTAAACATGGTGATATGAAGACAAATCCACGTATGCATATAAGAGCATCATATCTCAAAAAGCATGCTAAATATAGTAATTAAAGCCAAGTAAAGCAGTCAGCTTTGAAATGTATTTGAAAACTTAGTAGTATCAGACTACCTACCTCGATGTTTTCTAGAGTCGCATCCTTCATTACTCAACCCGATCCTAGGTCTCATTTATAAAATCCTAGATATGAATGGATAACAAGGAGTCCTTATCAATTTCTATCTATTTATAAATTACTATTTACATCTCTAGATTAATGGCTAGATCTGCCTTTTAGGGTCCATAGGTCCTTGCCTAATATAGTGTCAGGCTACATCTTATGTATGGATATACTCTTCAATGGTTAGACCTTATAATTTGTCCTCTGATCTAAGTTTTATAGTCTCATTAGGTTCGTGTTGTTAATACGAATGCAATGGTTCTTTCAGATCGGCAATCGGAGTCTTACAGCCTCCGTAATTGCATTTTTACCATTACACAATCACGGACGAACTAGATTCGTCTATGTGGCCCTACGCGTCATGGTTCCCAAGATGCTCACGCTTCTCGGTCGAACCGCGACAACCTCACGTGTACGTGCGCATGCTTGAGCTACGTACTGCATCGCGTGTTCTAGAGAACGTTGAGCGAGCGCGTCCTCAGTGCCAAGCGCATGCATCTCAGCTCCCGGAACGCCCCGTGCGTCCCAGTCAAGCCAGGACCCGTGCTCCACGTCGCGTGCACCTAAAGGCCGCACCAGGGACCGTGCACGCACTGTCGCACTCCAGGAACCCATCCCAGGTACTCTGTCCCAGGCGCACGTGAAGCACGGTGTCCTTGGGATGCCTTTGGTTTGAGGGTTTTGGAACAACCCTCTTCCGTCAAATTTTCGGCCAGAACCCACCAGATCCGGCATGGATTTGGGTCGAAAAAGAGGGTAAAACAAGAGAGGGAGATGGGGCTTACCTGGGCAGCCAAAGATGGTGCCCCTTCTGACTGGTCGTGCTCCTATTTCCGCTCTGAAACCCTAGGTCACCAAAAACCACAAAGAAGGGAAAAACCCAATTTTTCCAGTGAAACCAGTGGTACAATGAGAATGGGGAATGAAAAGGGGAATGGCTGGCCTAAAGGAAGGGCCTGACCATTGCCGTCCTTCGCAGGCAAACCCGATGGAGGGTTTTTCGACATTTTTTGGAACCCTAGCTTGGCCAGAGAAGAGAAAGAGGAGAAGAGATGATCGGAGGGAGAGGGGAGGAACAAGCTTTATAGCCGTGCTAAGGCGGTGCTCGCCCTATGGCAGTGCCGCCATTTCCCCTGGCACCGCCTTGCAGAGGTGGTGCTGGAGTTTTCTAGAAAAATCGGGAGACAGGGTTGGAGGAGGAAGAAGACAGGGGTGCCATTATCAAAATGGCCGCTGCGTTTTTCATCCATTTTTCGTTTTTAAATATAAATTACAGAATTGCCCCTAATCTTTAAACGCACGTAACTTCTTCATACGAACTCCGTTTTCAGCGTTCTTTGAGGCGTTGGATTCCATTTTTTGAGTAAAATCTAATGACATAAAGATTTCTCACAAATTCATTTATTTCCTATTTTATATAAATTAAAACATTTAGGATAGTAATTCCCACATCTTAATTTCTAAATTTAGTAGAAAAAAGCATAAAATGTTTTGATCATTACAGGGTCATCCTGGAAGTCATCATATGCATCTCAAAACATTGGTACAACTGTACTACTATCTCCAACACTTCCTACAGTGTCTTGATCATATATTATAGGCATTGTTCAGGACTTACGCAGAAGTTCTTCTCCATGCCAAATCCATGGGCAGTAGCTTTAATCAATTTCATTAAAGCACAAGTGTTCTCTTAGCACCCCTACAATTACTTTTTTCAAGTTTCTACATTTTGAGCATGGACAATGAATGTGATTACGATCAACGCTTGCCCTAAGTGCAAACTCTATGAAATTTTATGTACCCTCATATTCTTCTAATGTTCTTGTTGCAAACATCCAAGTATATTTGTCCATTATCATAAGAAATCGAGCTAAATTTGCGTGGAGACTTGTAAGACATGAAAAAATTAAGTTAGGCATTTTACCAAATATTACATATACACAAATTAGAAGTATTCAAAATAAATACATTTCATGGAAATTTTCAATTAACAATGAAAAAAAAAGAAAATTATGACAGACACATTCATGAATGAAATCAACTTTCAAAAGAACAATTTCTAACCCACAATCTTGTAAAAATTCTTCAAATATGCATAATAGTACATATGAGACAAACATAGAGATACTAACCAGCACTCAAAAATCGATATTGACCCTGAATTTGTGAATATAATTCCAATTCACATAGGTAGAATTTGGTTTAGACTAGGGAAACAGAAATCTGGTTTAGTTTTTGTGCACAAATAATAAACACAGCGAAACTAATAAACACTTTTAAAATCATTTTGTACAATTGACTTTAAAATTTTTAGAATAAATATATATTTATTTATCTTTTGTACATTCCAAATTTACATAAATACACAATGAAACTAATTTTACAACACAATCATATGTATATATATAAAAAACACATCAACAAGGAAATCAATTTATTTTTTTATTACATCTAATGTTACATATATATCAAATGTTACATAGAAATCAAATTATTTTTTATTAAATCCAATATTACATATACATCAAATGTTACATACTATTAGATCTTGTCAAACCAACATCAAATAGCAAATCCGCTCTTATTCATCAAAATCTAACCTAGTATTCAAGTGACACCACTCTTTTTCTTCAAAATAGGCCAAAAGTTGATGGAATAACCACCACTCTCATCAAACCATAATTTTGGGAGAGAACCACAAATGGTATTGTTCTCCCTTTCTTCAATAGTGAGGCTTGAGAGAAAAGTAGTTGTCATTTTCAATGAAATCATATGATTTTGGTGAATCTAGGATGATCAAACAGATTCTTTAACCCCATGATATGTAGTGCAAAAAGCTACGTGATCTACAAAATAAAAACATAGAAAAGTTAGTAACAAGAAAAAAAAATATTCATGTGATTTAAAAATGTTGTGGTTTACTTACAGTTTCTTCCATGACACAAACAGTCAAAATATAAAAATGGAAAGTAAGAAGGGAAAAAGAAAGCAGCATAAGGCCCAAAGCTGAAGCTGTCATGCCAAAACCATCAGAATAAGAAGATAAAGGAAAAAACGTACTTTGACAGCTCTTTATAAATCATAGAAGACTTTAGAAGTTGTTTAATGCTAAATGACTTTGAAAATATATAACTTTTAAAGTTGCTTAGCACTAAACGACTTTAAAAGTCCATTCCCGCTAAGTAAAATATTCCCACCAAATTTATCGCGATACTTTTCAAGTCGCTTCCTTAAAACAACTTAAGAAAGTATGCATTTTTAAAGTCGTTTTTATGAAAACAACTTTAAAATTTCTTCCCATGAAAAATTCCCTCCTCGCACTAGTTTTTTAAAGTCACTTATGCCTAAATGACTTTTTAAGTATATATATTTAAAGTTGTTTATTTTCAAATGACTTCTAAAATATTTATAAAGTCGACAATCGTATAAAGTCAGCTTTCTAGTAAGACTAGGAAACCTCATGTATAGCTCCAATTCTCATGCACAGTGATGGAAATGCTTTGCTTGTTGGCATCAATTATTTGACTCACCTTTTATGCTTCCCATTACCTTCTTTTTGTTGACACAAGATAGTCTTAAACCTTGATCACACTTTGGATTGTTGCCATTTAGGGTTTGGTTTGTTCTTTTGATCTTGATCTTCAATTCTCCTCTCGATCAATCAAGACCTCTGGATCACCTTCTTAACACCTACAAAAGATGAAAAACTATAATTAAATCCTTGAAAATTATGATGGTTCACATACTTAATTTGGATTAGCTTCTGAACCTGCAAAATATCAAACTTTTGAATCATTAGGTCAGGAATGCATGTGTTACAAATTTCTAAAAAAATTCTAGAAATAATACTATATTTTATAAACATGGGCTAATAATTAGGTACTTTTTATACAAAATTGAACACTTATCACACCCCCCCAACTAGCATTTTGCTAGTCCCAATCAAAACATGTGAAAAATCATGAAATATAAATTGGTTGCCATTTTTTGTAAGTATTGACAATTGCATTTAGCATATGCAATTACTCCTTAAACCCCTAGGTTACCTGTAGTTGACAAGTTTGCCTCGTGAGGGTTTATAGTGAATATAAGCACAAATTTTTATAAGGCTAGTCCCTTTATTTTATCTCAGAGAATTCTTATCCATTTGCACTCTATTGTCTTCAACAACTTAATGAAGTTGAATGAAAAATTTTATAAGTTACCCATATACTAAAGTCATCTTATTCCAATTATATTTTGAAGTGCAATATATGCATAAGCTACATAAGTTAGGACTTCTAAATAAACATCCTTATGCTCCGTTGGAACATTGTCTTTACCTTAAATTCTCATGATTATACACTCAGAAATAAAACTCACTGTGTGACCGGATCCAACAAGACTAATGGTTCACTTAATTTTAAGCACACATGAGATATGGAAATGTGATGATCCCTTAGAATCGATGCCATCACCAAGACCAGTGAGGGTAGTTCATCTTAATTAGGTTCCATTTATATCCTCATTAAGCCTATCATCCACCTTAAGATCAACAGATCTTTAGATAGGATCAAACATAAGCTTGGGATTGGTTCTGAAAAGAAGGCGTATAAGGGATTCAAAGTTTCAATTATGAGTAGAGGTTTTCAATTATTGTTTGGACAACTTTGCTTTTGGTTGTACTTGTAGTGAATATCTTCTCTATTTTTCCTTTCTTTTTTTCTCAAATTTTCTTTCATTTTATTTTTTCTAATACCTTTTTCTTTATTTTTCATTGGATTTCTGAGAAGGAACACTTTTCTTTGTACTTTTGATATTTTTTATTTCTTTGACTATTGTCTTCTTTAAACTTCTCTACCATCTCTACTCATTTTTGAAAATAGGTTAATGAATATTCTTATTGAGGTTTCTTTAGGTTAGGGCAAATAAGGTTTTAGAAAGAAAAGTCTTATCAAGAGGCTCAAAGTGTCTAACTAGTGGTAGTAAGCTTTATGTCTCTGTGCTAAAGCAAGGATGAACTATATGATTTCCTAGGTTTTCTGAAGCCTATCTGAGTCAATAAATGTTTAGTAAAGAAGTTAATATTCCTATTTGGTTCTTGGCATTTTGACGAGAAAAAAAATATGTGGATCTTTCCAAAAGTCAATGTATGACAAAGAAATGATGGAATTACACGTATCCCTCAGGAAGATGATAGTGTCTAAAACTCAGTGGGTATATAGGTCTCCATTGATTTGCTTTGGGTTTCTAAGTCATAACCATGTATTAGTCTAGCCTTATGCACTGTGTGTAAGTGTGTTCCAAGATTTAACTTTCATAAAATACTTTGGGATATGAATAAAATGCAGAATTAACAATATGAATTGCTATTAATAACTAAAGTAGGAGAAATACTAATCTTTAGACAATCCAATTATCATCACGTTAAAGGAACTTGGCCTTCAAAACTTTTGAAAACTTGCAAAATTTTGAATTTTTTTTTTACATATGAAGAAAACTAGACATCTCATACATGTCTACTCCCTCAACCTGAATGAAACATTGTTCCCAATGTTTTGCAACATAGGATATCTATATGATAAATGGGTATTGTCAAATAATGAGACTCTAAAATCCCAGGTTTCCTCCGATTGAGAGCTAAGTTTAACTTCTTTAGCCAGACATACAATGACATGATAGTGATAATGATGAATACAGCTAATGTATGCAGGTGTCAGGGAACATGTTAAGGTTGATCGAGGTGGATGGTTCCTCTAACAAGATCTCCTCTTCTTTAGGGTTGACCAGCTCTAAATAGGGTTTCAACCTTTGTCCATTAACTTTGGAGAACTCTTCATCCTTTTTCTACTTTGACGGCCCTGTAAGAATATACAATATGTACTATGTAGGGTTTGGTCCATCGAGATCTAAGTTTTCCTAGAAATAGATGCAATTTAGAATTAAACAAAATGACTTTTTGTCCTATGGTGAACAACTTTCTTAAGATATGTCTATAATGATGGCCCTTCATGCAGTCTTTGTATATTTTGGCAGAATCATATGCATCTTTCCTAAGCTCATCCAACTCATTAATTGGAGTTTTCTGTGGGCTCCAGTAGTATGTAAGTCATAATTGAACTCTTTGATTGCCAAATATGCTTTTTGTTCAAGTTCAACTAGTAGGTGATAGGCCTTTCCATAGACCATGCAGTAAGGTGATATGCCTATAGCAGTTTTAAATTCTATACAATAGGCCCATAAAGTGTCACTAAGCCTTAAGACTAGTCTTTCCTATTTGGATTCACTACCTTTTCTAAAATATGATTTATCTATATTAAACACTTCTACTTGTCCACTGGTCTGAGGATGATAAGGGGTAGCAATTTTATGGGTGACACCATATTTCTTCATTAAATTCTCAAATACCTAATTGTAAAAATATTTACCCCCATCACGAATTATGGCCCTAGGTGTACCAAAACATGCAAACATATTTTCCTTTAAGAACTTAACTACTACCTTGTGGTTGTTAGTTTTACACGGAATGGCTTCTACCCATTTTGACACATAATCCACTCCCACAAGGATGTATAGTCATTGTCACACCTTGTCCTAAAATTAGTTTAAAGATGAATTAACTTGTTAATCATCTCAAATTCGATGAAATAAGACAAACAACCCTGCATGCATTTAATTGCAAATCAAATGCAATTTTGGGTAAATTTTGAATCCTTAGAACTTATTAAATTTTATATCTTGTTAAGAATCAAATGACTTTAAATTTCATTCTCGATTCATAGCAAATTTTCGGGAATTTTGCTCTAAAAAGAAATTTTTATCATAAATTAAGTAATTTAAAAATAAGTTAAAAAATTTGAAATTTGATGATGAAAGGTCAATTTTCAGAATCTTCTTGATGAGAGCTTTCCAACGACACTAAGAATGTGTGAAATGTAGACTAAGGCCAAAAATCAAAAAGTTTTAAAAATAAAAAAGGGGGGTCCAAATTAATAATGGCACCCCTTGTGTTGACTGTTCTAACACAGTTAATTGGGGAAATGAGTGGACATATAAAATAATAGGGGTTTTGTGTTGGATCAACAAGCTCACCTACTCCGCCATGAATGCTTTATTTTGCACATTGAGCTTTCACTTTATTGTGCAAAGCTCTTTAAGAAACTTGGCATAAGTAAGAAAATTCTTAATTGCATGGAGTAACAGGATATTAATTTGCACAAGTTTAAACACTTTCATTATCTCATTGAAGTTAGTTCCTTTCTTAGCCTTGCCCAAAAGTTGAGGAAATGGTGCTTTAAGCACATGAGGTGCCTCCACTATAGGCTTAGATGGAGTAGGAGATTTCTGTCTTATCTCTTTCTCCTAAATTTTAACTAGTTCATTCTCCTTTATATTGTCATTAGTATGCCATACTTTATTATCAACCTAATAGCCACTCTTAAGGATAATGCTAGACTTCACTTGCTCA
Organism: Warburgia ugandensis; assembly: GCA_035236585.1. Classification (NCBI taxonomy): domain Eukaryota; kingdom Viridiplantae; phylum Streptophyta; class Magnoliopsida; order Canellales; family Canellaceae; genus Warburgia; species Warburgia ugandensis. The sequence continues at coordinate 26,764,349 of CP141132.1, read as the reverse complement.
TGGGGTCTATGTTTAGGGGAACTAGATCCTATTTCTAACCGGCCCCTAGGATTTTGAATAGGCTGATTGGGAAACTTTCCTTTCTGCCTTTCACTTAAAATGGAAAATAATTGGCTTATTTTGCATCTCTATCCTAACGATATTTTGCTGACTCTTATTTTGGAGTTGATGCAAATTCTTGTTAGTCTCCTTTTTTTTATGAGAAACTAAATATTATCCTCATTTAATGGTTGCTTTGGTTGTTGCAGAAGCTGAAAACCAAGTGGCTATGGGGAAGCTGAAATTCTAGGAAAGTTTTGAACAAGGGGATTCATAGATGTTCCTTCCTAGTAATTATTCTTAGACCATGACAAATTGGGATGTCATCCTAGCTTATAGGTCTCAAATTACATATTGTTTTTATTGGGGTGCAAAATGCACCAAGAGCATTTGCTTGTTCTAAAAGATATTCATTAAGTACTTTATTGGATGGACAAGTTGTAGTTAAATGGTTTCAACCAGAACAAATACCACACACCTCTTGTGGAGGGTTTGCATTAGCAACCATGAAAGCATCTATGTTAGCACTCATTGTCTAGCATATATTTCTAGCTTGTCCATTCTGCCATCTAATGAGTCTAGCCTATGTATTGTTTTCGAGGTCACTCCTATCTCACATAGACCTTTCTTTTATGCTTGGGTATTTCTCTCATATTAGAATAATCCCATTATTGGGAATTGGATCGGGAAAATTTATTCAGGAATTTCTTAGAAAACTGGTCCCATGTGGCAATGAAACCAACGTCTAAAGAATTAATTCATGATTTAGCCTTATCCTTTAATGAGAAAGGCAATAAGCTAAGCCTAATAGAATCATCCATGACATTATGATATTTGAAATTAACACAAATATCAAGGAATTCCTTGATATGTTGGTATGAATCCTCTCACTCACTCTCAACCATAAAATGTTGGGAGTAACTATATGATTCCAGGTTTAAGTTCAAAATGGTCTGCATTTGTAGGTATGAAGGAGATGCATGATGGAGTATTTAATTGAAGTAATGCATACAAATATCTAATATCCTAGTGTTCAACTTCTCCTGGTACTATGTCATGGGGTTAGGAACTTGGTTTCTTACCCCTTTGCTTATGAGTACTTCCAATCCCAAGATCACATGGTACTAATCCTATGTTCAAAGATCGACGACCTTACATGCACTATAAGATGCAACCTAACTCTAATTATGACTCCTAACTCTATGTGATATGTAAGAAAGCAATCCCTAATGCTAACGAGATGATTTGATGATCTTTGTTAATATATGAGGTTGTAGCTTTTAAACCTAAAGCTAAACAGCTCCTTCATCAATCAAGACTTGACTATGGCTTACCAATTAGGTCCTGCCCAAGGTGGTTAATACTATTTTCATGAAATGAGGTGTTTAGACCTTAACATCCATTAACAAAAGGTGTGGAAAAATTACTTGTATTAGATACCCACTAAAACTACAAAGTTTAATAGCCACTAGATTGATAATAGATTGCCGCTTTCAAAAAGGGTCCTATGAGCTTAAAACCTTAGGTCTCTTGCTACTTGATTTTAAAGTAAGATTAGCAGCTGGGATCACAAGCATATAAGGAATTAATTTGATTTCCTAGGTGGGCTAGGAATTTGGTGATGAAATTTAGTCCTTATCTTATGAGGGTTCTTGTGGGGCCCTTACTAACATCACTTTCTATCCTCTATAAAGTAGTAAATGTGCAATATAAGTACAAGAAAACAAACTAATGCAACATATATGCTATCCAACCAAGGGTTAGGTGCAATCTAAAGCAAAAATCCTAAATAAGATGCAACAATTAAGATGAATGACCCTGAACTATATGAATTGCACTACTAACAAATATGCAAATTACTCTAAATGTAAGGATACTAGAAAGGTAAAATAAAGTGAGGAAAACTTACAATGAGATTTTTGATGAAGATCAAGTGTAGGCCTCTATACCCTACACTTGCATTGTATTAATACAACCCATTTAGAATTGAACTAAATTGCAAATTAGAATGGGCCTCACTACAAGTTCACTCAAAAAATTAAAAACCCTAATTGAATAAAGTAAGGAAATCCTAAGCTAATGAAGCTTTGGCCGACAGTATCACCACTGCTCCTTTGTCAATTTCCCCTTGAACAAAAACAAGTAAGATATGTCAATTTTTGAGGAATTAGTAAAACATGTAATAATAATGCAAAAAAACTAATCTAATACAAACTAAAACTATTGTTAAATATAAGCAATCTAAACAAAGATCTGACCACAAATCCATTGTGATTCCTCAACTATAGCACCAAAAACTTGGTGCAGCTTTAAAATTTACTTGCAAGCACATGAATCAACGTAGTATTAGCATACAAGAGAGGTCCAATCCACAAAGAATGTCACAAATTTTCAATTGATTGGATCTTATTTAAATCACTTAGCTTCAGCCAAAGAGATAGTGTTGATGACTATGAATTAAAAAAATAAGGAAACACACATGAAATTAAAAACTACAACTAAAAGAAACTTCCTAAAATTAAACATGTGTAATTGAACTAGAATCTAACCTAACTAACATGAATTCAATTAAAGAAAACTAATGCAAAACTAGCATGAATGAATCTAGAAAATATAAACTAAGAAACTTGCTAAAAATGAAACTTTCCTAAATTAACACTTCCTTAAACTAGAATTAGAAACTTTCCAAAAATGGGACTTTCTTAAATTCAAAAAGGAAACCTTTTGAACTTAAACTAAGATGCAAACAACTAATTTAAAACTACCAAAATATGATTAAGGAACTAAACTAATGAATAATCAAAGGAATTTAACCCAAGTTCCATGTGCATGATCCATGGATGGTGCACATGGTTCATGGGTTCAACGATGACCAGATTTGATGATTCAAAAGTCAACTAACATCAACCTAAGTTATGAACTTAATAAATAACCAACAAATATAAATGAATTCCTAAGGATTCAAGCAATTAAGATGTTTTGATGGCTAAAAACAAAGTATAAAAATTAAAGGGAGAAATTTCCAGGTTTTGAGCATTTAGAACTTAAAATCAAATCAAGCATTATAAGGCAATTGAAACAACAATTTCTCTACAAGATAACAACTCAAATCTAAAGTACATTGATATAAGAAAGAATCAAGAGCAAGAATCCTCAATGATTTTTATTGAATCATTGCCAAATTACACCAAATTTGTGTGCCTAAAACACTTAGATAATCTAGAAATTGCAGACAAAACTTAGCATCAAAACTCAATCCAAACAACATCAAAAACATAATCCAAATACTCAAGATATAAATTAAGATAAAATGTAAAGAAAACCCAAAAAGGAATTCAAGAGAGAAGATCGACGAATGGCTGAAATAACTATGAAAAAAACACCTAAAACTAAGTGTAATCAAATGATAAAAATATGAAATTCTTAAGGGGGAAAGCATGGATGCAAGTTTTTCCTTCTCTGGGTTGTCACTACCACAAAAGAGCTAACTTGAATCTTAAGGGAATGATCAAAAGAAACTAAGCAAACGAAGCAAAGAAAGGAGGAAAAGCAAAGTGGAAGGAGGTGTGTAGAATTAGAGAAGAAAACTACAAACAAAACAACTATGAAATCAAAGCAATGAAACTAAGATACTAACCTGAAATTGAAGTGAAATAATAAGAGAAATCCAAAGGAAGACTAACTCAAAAGAAAGCCAAAGTCCAGCTCCAAAGATCACTAAAGGAAGAGTGCTACATTTTTCTAAGTTTGTCACCAACTTCTACTTAGGTAAAAAAAGTGGAAGGCTTGGGGATTGCTCATCAAAATCCATTGAGAAATCATCTAAAAAAAAATCCTCAAAACCCATCGAGAAATCTTGAGCACCTAGAAGCTTGCTATGCCGCATTGCACCTAGCCTCATCAGCTGCTCTCATCAGTAAAACATACATGGGTTTGCTTCAAACTTTACCTTCTAAAAAAATGTGAGTCATGCATTCCAAGTTAAACTAGGGCATCATTAACATCATTTTACATAGAACTCATGGATATCCATATGAAGACCATGTCATGTTTCCAAATATAGCTCAAAGTTCTGTTCAAAATTTACAAGTCATATTATGGATAGCATGAAAACAACAACGTATAGGTTCAACATCTTCATATTTCATAGTAATCCAACATTAACAATCGTCAAAACTCTAATTGATGAATTAAACATTAGATCTAAGGTTACAAGATTAGATCTGTTGACAAGATAGTTTCAAGCACTAGATCTAACATACGATGTGCATGGCATTGGAATGGAAATATTAAGTGCATTAGTGCAAATCAGTAGCAATCCTGTTGTAATTGTTCCAATTCTCATTCAATAGATATCCAGGACCATCGAATGGCCATTGGATCATTGGAACATAGATTGATCGTGGTCATGCATCACTACTGCTTTGGAATCATCATCAAATCTTCTCCAATCATCATATCACTTGAGAGATTTTACTCCTAACATTGCAAGGAACATAGTTGACAACTTGGATCTTTAATCCAACTTATCTTCTCCCTTGTACCATGTTGTACCCAACAGCTCTGTCACCATTGGAAAGCCGTCATAAGCAATAGAAATGGGAGTGTAGAAAACTTGGAGGAAGAGGAAGGGAAGAGGGAAGACGGTAGGAGGAAGAATGTTAAGGCAGAGGGTAGTGTTGTCTGCGATTGATCTCAAGCAGCACAGAGCAGCTACCTCAGGTTGCACCAGGTAGCTGTCATGGGTAGCTGGCTCCAGTAACACTCAAGGAGGGAAATAGGGATGAAGGGTTTTTCACCAGTGGGGGCTTGTGGCCAAAGATCACCAAGGATGTGCAAGGCTAGGCATAAAAGATGAGAGAGGGATGGAGAGCAGTGATAGTCGGCCAATCCTTATGTCCCTCTTATGTCTTAAGAACAAGGGCTGTCGAAATCAATTTTTCCCCCTCCTTTAAGTTCCCTTATTTTCTTTTCTTATTTTTCTTAAAAAAATTATATTAAGTTTTTGTTTTAAACTATTTTTAAAATATTATAATCAAATCATTGTTTCCCAGTCAAAGAAACACCACATCCAGTCAAGGACATAATTATGAATGTTTGGCCCAGTTGGGTTTTTGAATTTTGCAAGTGGGGCCCATAATGTAAAATTACTAAAATGCCCTTCAAATCCAAAATACTTTAAATTTTCATTCAGACTCCAAATTGAGCATTCTTAGTGTTGTTGGAATCCTTTTTCGGAGTACAATTCAAATATTGAGGTTTTAACACTCAAATTAGAATTTTTAAAATTTCTTTATATCTCAAAACTCAAAAAGCTAAAATTTCCAAATATTTCATTCCATTTTAATTCAAAATCGATATAAATTTACATTGGATGGAACTAAGAACTAGGGGTATTACATTTTTCCCCTTAAAGGAATTTTGTCCCTGTAATTCTTTTCATGTCATTCCTCTAATAAATATAGATGTGTCCTTATCATCTTATCATAGATTCTAGATCCATGTTGCCACTTTAACCATATGATTTTATAGGGGAAATTCAACAAAAGAAATTTCTTTGCTCTTTCATTCCATTCTAAATCTTATAGAAATTTTAATAAATGAAATCCTAAAAAGGTTATGATTCCAAACTTTAACTCTAAGCCCTTGCACTACTTACAACCATAGCTTCTTTGCCCATTTTGAGCTGTAAAGAGCTAATTCTGCTATGCACTTTGATTCTTATCCCTAATTTGTTCATATATCAACATCTTTTTGCAAATTCTCTCCATTTCTTGCATTTCCTTCTTAATTCAAAAAGCAAGGTAAATTCCTACCCTTTATCTATCTCACTAGTCCATCTATTCATTGTCATATCTTTCAATCTATATTTAAATAATTCCATGCATATGAAAAGAGCTCAAAGACTAATCAAAGTCATAATTAGGATCATCCAATTATAATCCACATCTGTGCATGGACTAGTATCCAAATCTTTCAATAATTAGTCTACGTTCATGATTTGTGGCTGAATAAGGATCATATATCAAAGACCTTCTAAAGTAGCAATCAGTCTTCCGTTAATAACATTTTCATAAAATCCTTCCAACATTACATGGAATCACTTGGATTTGTTCACTGCATAATCTATATTTAAGCTATTGTCTTTTGCTTATCTATTGATCCTCATCGTCATTTTTTATTTCTGGTGATTCATGAAATGACATCCTCTAATTCATGAAATTGCATTTTATATGTAGTCACTCACTGGGACCTTTCTTTTTAGACACTAGTTAGAAATGTACTTCTAAACAAACTCTCTTTAGAAGATGTACGAGTGATATTTGTGTCACTCATTAAGCCACCCAAATGAACTATGGTATGATAATGGTCGTCGACACCTATTTACAAAACTCTGTGTCTTAGCAAGGAAGTTCAGCTGTGAACCTTTGTGTGGATCTAGAGGATTGTTAACACTGCCACTCATAATAGGCAATCTTGATATAAAAGCATTTGACCTACCATAGTTCACTTCATTGACATGGAAAGCATATCTCTAAGTCACCAATGAACTCAATCCAAATGGATTAGTAGCTAAACATAATATCCCAAAAGGGTAAAATGGAAATAAGCCTTGATTACTTAATCTAAGATCTTGACCCAACCTATATTGCCTTTGAGACAAGTCATTCTTGTGCTAAGCATACAAATAGAACTACCCGATAACAATAACTTCCTGCATCTAAACCTTAGTAGAAGCTTACTAAGATAAGCCTTCTGGGCATAATTGTCAACATTGCTATCTTTACATACCTTGGAAGCTATTCTTCCTAGGGAGGATTTAAATTTCTCACCAAAACTATTACTAGCTAACCTTCTATGGATGCCACTTGGAAATGGTTATTCCTTATTTAGATAGTAGCTTCTTATAATGTCATCAGGATTTTCATCATGCACATTTGCCTATGGCCCACCATATGCAATTCCAAACTCAAAATAATTTTGAACATTTCCAGATTTCCACTTATACAAACTCAAACTACTTTCTCCTTCTGAGGAAACACAAGTGTTTTAGATGGTCCACCTACTAACTTTTTATGAACTATTTTATCATGTGGGGACTTTGTCATTGAAAGTGTACCATGATCCTCAGTCCTCACTCCTTCTATCTATGCTCTGGTGTCTCACTTAGGGGCCTCATTTGCCTCCATTCACATACTATCTACTTCTTAAATTTATGAGTCCCATCTTCTGTATTACCATCCTTTTCACCAGTGTTCAGTCAAACATGGATATCTTGTTTAGGTCGAGAAACTTTGTTCTTCTACTCAGGGACACCAGTCCTCTTTCTTCAGACCATTTTGTTGAAGTAGATCGCATGATGTTGTTGAAGTATAACCCTTCAAAGCATTATCCTCCTAGTTATTTGAAAAGTATTTTCCCTTCTTATTATTCTCAAACTATTGTTGCACAATATTTATTGTGCTTCTCAAAACTCTATACACACACCATCCAAGTTAGGTTTTGAACTCTCAAGTGGTCATCCATGTCAATAGATTTCCACTCGTATGACAAAGTTATCACTTAAGGATGCCAATTTGTATTAACTTATGCTCTTGTTCTTCGCCTTAAGATCCACACTAATTCCATGTGGATGCTTTCCTTTAATGTCAAATATTCCATCACTTACAAATTTCAAAATATGGCATACTCATCTATGTTATTTCCATCAGCTTGAGCTTCTTTTCCTTTTGAATAAAATTGGTCCAACTTCTAGAATCATATAGCTATAATGATAGTGGTAAATAGGCTCTCTAATGTTGAACATTTTGGAGTTCTTTTTATAATTCATAATGTCACTTCAGTAGCCCAAACTCTTGGCTAATCAGACACTATTAATTTTTAAGATAAATATTGTCTGATAGAGATACTTTCATTTCCATCACATTCTTGCAAAGGATTGTTTATTCTTAATAGAATGCTCCATTCATTTTACATCATATAATTATGGTCAGCAATTCATAAGTGAATCATGCCCAATAACCATCTTCACCAATTGTAGAAAATCTAAATTTTCATCTAATTGCGTTAGTATACATGTACTAATTACTCCACCAAGTCTCCATCCAAAAATGCTTCTGATTCACTTCCATTCATCCAAACTCCGCATATTAGTCTTGTTTATCTCAAAACTCAAATGGTTCCCCAAATATTCAGGTTCTTCTTGAGCTCTTAGTGGGAAGGTTGATAAATCTTATATCTATTCTCTTGAAAAACTTATGATTCAATTTCAATAACAATCTCCCTATGAGTAATCTCTGTAACTCATACTAGATTAACTGACTCTCACTTGTTGACTGTATATGACTTTTAGAAATGTAAGACTAACTGTGAGTGGACTAAAGTGAGCTCTAGTACCAAAGTCTTTAAATGACTTTTTCCTAATTCTTTTTGAAAACCGAGGCCTCTAATTAGAAATTCCTTTTGAAACAAATATCAAAAAAAAAAATTGGTGTGATTTTGAGTATTAACTTACAAGTACACAAATTAGCTACAATAATTTGCGCAAGTCAATCCCACAAGGAATCAAAAGGATGATATTAGTGGTCCTTAATTAAATTATCTAACCTAGCCAAATTAAGGAGATCTTTTTCCTAAACTAAAAAAGGAAGATTAACACATGAAAGATAGAATTATACTAAAATTAAAACATGTCAAGCTTAACATCTTTCCTAAAACACACTTTCTAAAAATAAGACTTTCCTAAATTAAAAACCTTCTAAATTCATAACTTGACTAAATTAACTTTCTAAGCATGAAATTTGAAAACTTTGTAAATCTAACCAAGAGAACTTCTAACCCTTTTTGAATCAATGTTCAATCAACTCTAAATCCCTCAAAATCATGTGCACAGCTCATGGGTGGGGTGCATGATTGTAAGGTGATTTGGGTGTAATTTTAGTACTTAATTGAGATGAAAATAGGATGAACTAACCAACTCATTTGGATGATACTAAAAAAGGTCAATGAATTTTATCTATGATGTCTAACTTTCAACCCAAAAATCTTTCAAAACCATGTTTTAAAAACTTAGAGTGGTGCTCATCATATCAATAAACTTTTAGGTTGATTTTGGTTTGAAACCTTAAAGCAAAAATCTCTATTAAACATCAAACCACGACATCAACAACATGCAAATAAGCAAACATCAAGAGATCATTATTGTTGAATAATCAAAAGGAGATCCATTAATCATCAAATGGTATTGAAGTGAAAGCAAGATTACAAGGACGGTGCATTCCACTCCATTTGAGTGTGCACCATGCATTACATCAAAAGAAATCCCAAATAAAAATGATTCAACACTTCCTACTCCAATAAGCTTGAATATCAAAGAGCAAATCCAATAGGAAATAAAGGTAAATCATAAGGATCTTATGAAAATCAAGATGGAATCAATGGAACCAAAGGATAAGCAGCAAAGTAAGCAAACAAGGAAGGAAGTCTACCTTTCTTGAAGGAGTTTGCATGGAACACTTGGAGAAGAGAACAATCCCCTATGAAAAATGGCATGGAATGCTAGAAGGAAAGGAAAAGAGGGGAAGACAGGTAATATGCATGGAAAAGAGCAAGAAAGGAGAGGAGTTTTGCATTGAAATTCCTTCCTAGCCTGCCCTCCATGTTAAACTCTTTAAGTTTATATATAGGTTGGCCTCTTTCTCCTCTAGATAAGATTTGATTTTGCAATAGTCAAGGGAAAAGCAACAAGTGGAGAGGAGATAAAGTGATAAGGCAGTATACTCCTTAGGAATTGGGCATCTCCACCCTTTTACTATGGTGTTTCAAGTGCAAAGCCCTAGGAATGACTGGATGAGATGGTTAGATGAGATACCAGAGAAAGAAAATAGGAAAATAAAGATGGAAAGAGAGATAAAGAGGAAGATTAGAAGGTGCATATGTGGTATGCAAGGAGTGGGAAATTATGGGGTGGAAATATTTTCCAAGAATTAACCTTTATCAAATGCTTCAACACATGAATAATATGCAAAATAACATATACACTTCCATTAAGAGGTTAAAACAATAGAATTACTAAGTTTTGAAAATCCAGTTCTCATCAAAATAAGGGAACTATACCTCAAAACCCTTTTTTTTAACATACAAGAAAACTTAGCAAAATTCAAAACCTCTATGTACGTCTACAACCCCCCAACCAAAATGAATCGTTGTCCTCAATGTTTGAAAACATAGGACCCTATAAGAAAATGAAAGATGTAGAAGACTAAGATTTGAAAAAAAATCTAAGTTGCCTCTCAAGGAGAGCAAGTTTTATGTCTCAACCAAGCATAATGATGAGTGGACGAATGATAATCTGCAAGGTTCCCTATAGTATTCTAAGGTGGGTCATGATAATGCGATGCCTTTAATAGTGTCTCTTCAAACTTAAGGTTAAGCAGTTCTAAGAAAGGTTTTAACCTTTGACCATTAACCTTTGAAGCTCACCATCCTTCTTAATCTCGATGGCCCCATGAGGATATTCTATGCGTACTATGTAAGGTCCAGTCCATCAAGATCTGAGCTTTCCTAGAAACGAATACAATCTTAAATTATACAAAAAGTACGACAAGACCTTTTGTCCAAGTATGAAGAATTTCCTTAAGATTTGGCAATTATGGTTAACCTTCATCTGGTCTTTGTATAGTTGTGCAGAGTCATCATCCTTTCCTAATTCATCCAACTAATTTAGTTGGACTTTTTGGTGGGTCCTAGTAACATCTAATTCAAAATTGAGCTTCTTGATAGCCTAATATGCCTTGTGTTCTAGCTCTACTTGTAAGTGGCATGCCTTCCCATAGACCAAGCAGTAGAGTGACATGCCTATTAGGGTTTTATAGGTAGTGTGGTGAGCCCATAAAGCATCATTAAGTTTCACAAACCTGTATTTCCATCTTGGATTGACTATCTTCTCTAGAATACGCTTAATTTTCCTATTTGATATCTCTACTTGCCCACTGGTCTGAAGGTGGTATAAAGTATCTATCATATGGTTGACACTATACTTTTTCATTAAATTTTCAAATATTTTATTACAAAAGTGTTTCCCCCATCACTAATTATGGCTTGCGGAGTACCAAACCTTACAAAAATATTTTTCTTTAAAAAATTTTACCACTGCCTTATAGTTATTGGTTTTATAAGGTATGGCCTCCACCCACTTGGACACATAGTTCACTCAAACTAGGATGTATAAATTCCTAAAAGAATTAGGAAAGGATACTATGAAATTTATGCCCCAAACACCGAATGGCTCTACAACAAGGATTAGGTTTAAGGGCATCATGTGTCTCCTCCCTAAACTTCTTATCTATTGGCACCTCACACATCCTGTGCAGTAAGCATGTGAATTTTTAAAATGGTGGTCCAATAAAAACCACATTGCAAAATTTTCACAACTACTTTCTAAAGCTAAAATGGCCCCCACATGCATGATCATGACAAAAGGAGATGATCTTATTATGCTCACTATCTGGTATACATTTCCTTATCACCTGATTAGGACAATATTTGAATAAGTATGGATCGTCCTAGGTAAAGTATTTAACCCTAGTCAAAAATCTCTTTCTATCTTGTTTGGTCCAATGATTGGCTATTTGTCCTATAACATGATAATTCACTGTCTCCATACCAAGGTAATAAGGAAGTGTGCATTAACTATTCATCCTAAAAGGATTTAGTTATAGTCACATTATCACTAGTGAGCTCCACCACTAATCTAGATAAGTGGTCTACTATGGCATTTTTAGAACCTTTCTTGTCCTGAATTTCTAAGTCAAATTCTTATAGCAAAAGTATCTATATGATCTGAGTACACTATGACTTTAGACCCTAACAAGTAAGATCTAAACTTATCTAAAGCAAATATGACAGCAAATAACTCAATTTTTTTGTGGTTGAATAATTGAATTGGGTGTCATTCATTATTTTATTAGTGTAATATATCACATGGGGAAGTTTATCAATGCACTTCCCCAATACAGATTCAATTGCATAATATGATACATCACACATTATCTCAAGTGGTGCACTTCAATCAAGTGGTCTAATAATGGGTGTAGAGGTCAACTCGGCCTTTAGTTTCTCAAAAGCCTTCTTATAGCCCTCATCAAAATCAAAAGTAGCCTTCTTCGCTAGTAAATTTCAAAGGGGCTTGGCAATCTTGCTGAAGTCCTTGATGAATCTTCTATAGAATCTAGAATGCCCTAGAAAGGTACAAATTTCTTTCATTGCACTTGGTGGAGGAAAGTTGGCTATCAAATCCACCTTGGCTTTATCTACTCTATCCTATTGTGTGATATAATGTGGCCTGATACCACTTTATACCATAAAATGGCACTTTTTCTAGTTCAATACTAAATTCTTCTCCTGACACCTTGTGAGAACTAACTTCAAATAGTGCAAGTACTCATCAAAAGAAGACCCATATAGCAAGAAGTCGTCCATGAAGACCTCGAGAAACCTTTCTACCATATAAAAAAAATACTCAATGTACACCTTCATAAAGTGGATGGAGTGATGCGAAGCCCAAAAGGCATACATTGGTAAACAAAGGTCCGAAAAGGGCGAGTGAAAGTGATGTTCTCTTGATCCATGGTACTATAGGAATCTGGTTATCACCGATATATCCATCTAGAAAACAATAATAAATATGTCCAACCAACCTCTTAGAAGGTAGCTAAAAGTGTTCTTTTCTTGTGACTGTGTTCAATTTTTGGTAATCAATGCGAACTATCCACTCGGTGGTCATGTGGGTGGGTACTAACTCATTCTCCTTGTTCTTGACTATTGTGACATTGAATTTCTTGGGTACAACCTGAACAGGGTAGACCCAACTACTTTCAGAGATGGGGTATACAACTCCAACGTCTAGAACCTTAAGGACTTCATCTCTGACCACATTCTTCATGGGTATGGAGACAGACTCCAAAGAAGGGAGTGGCTCCACATAAGGGCCCCACTTGGACTAGAGTAGCCGCTGAAAGGTTGTTTACCTCCTCAATAGACTTGTCTAAATCAAAATCTTCATCAAAATGCATTGAAGCAAGCCTCTAGTGGGTTAGAGATGAAAGATGGTGGACGAGTCATGAATGAGACTTTCGATCAAATTCACTTCACAAAAATCATCAAGGTCTAAATTTTGTTGGTCGATGTTAAAGACATTAAGCTTAACTTTCACTTTGCTAAATGAAAATTTCATTACACCATTCCTACGGTTAATAATGGCATTGCATGTCACCAGGAATAGATGTCCAAGTATAACTAGAATCTGACTGCCAAAATCAGATATAGGCTGGGTGTCTAGTACAATGAAATCGAGTAGGTAATAAAACTAGTCCACTTGTATTAACACACCTTCAACCAAACCATGGGGTATCTTTACAGATCTATCTAGTAATTATAGCATGATAGTGGTTGATTTCAGCTCACCTAGCCTTAGTTGTTGCTTATAGATAGAGTATGGCAATAAGTTAACAATTGCCCCTAGGTCAACCAATGCCCTATCTATGACATGGTCTCCAATAATGTAATAAATTATAGGACATCTTGGGTCTCTAAACTTTGATGGGGTCTTGTGTTGTATCAAAGAGTTCACCTGCTCAGTGAGGAAAGCTTTCTTATGTACATTTGTCTTTCTCTTTCTAGTGTAGTGCTCTTTCAGGAACTTATCAACTATCATTTTTACAATTGGTGTAGAGCCTTGCTAGTGTGCTCATTTTGCTTTAAAGATCTTTCAAAAAGGGCTTGAATGTTTTCCTCAAAAGATGATATCTTCAATTGTTGAGGTTGTTGGAAGCTAGGTAGCTATTGAGAAACTGTAACTCTAGGAAAGTTTTGGTTGGGGGAGTTCACAGAGGGTCCCCTTTAGTAGTTATTCTTTGACCAAGAAAAATTTGGATGCCTAGCCCATCTAGGAATATAGGTCTTAGAATACAAGTTGTTGCTAAGATTGCAATATGCATTTAATGCATTCACTTGTTCAATAAGATAGTCGTTAAGCACTATTTGATTGACAAGATATGGTCATAATTGGGCTAGAACAAAGAGCACAAACCTTTTGTGGAGAGTTAATAGATGTAGTAGCCATGAGGGACTGAAACATAGTTTCAAATTTATCTGCTCTCCCATCATACTTGTCTATTCTCTCAAGTATAGAGTTGAGTTTATGGGCTAGATTTGTATGCACTTCAATCTCATATAAAACTCCTTTCTATAGAGACTGGTTGTTTCTCTCTCTTCTATTTGAATAATCCCATTGTTGAAAATTATTTGTCAATGTCTAAAAGAACTCCCAGGCCTCTCTCACACCTTTTACCATGAGGGCCCCTCCACTTGCAGCATCTACCATTTGCCTATTTTGAGGCATCAATGCCTCATTGAAGTATTGCACCTGCTACCATTTCTCAAATCCATGATGTGGACATTTTTGTAATAGTTCATTCCACCATTCCCAACATTCGTAATACTTCTCATCATCCCTTTGTTGGAAATTTATAATTTCTCATCGAAGGCATTTGTTTTGTGAATAGGAGAGAATTTGTTTAAAAGCTTCTTATACTATTGGTCCCGTGTATTTATGGAACCTACCTCTAAGGAATTAGACCATGACTTGGGTTTATCCTTGAGTGAGAATGGAAATAACCTAATTCTAAAAGCAACATCCTCAAAGTTTCAAAACTTAAATGTGGCATAAATATCAAGGAACTCCTTGATATGTTGGTGAGGGTCTTCTCACTCTCGACCATAAAAAGTGGGGAGCAACTATGTGACTCCCAACATTAACTCACACTGGTTTGCATTTGATGGGGGTAGAGTTGTGCAGGATGGGGTATTGAGATGGAGTGGTGTATAAGAATCTCTAATAGATTTGTGCTCAACTTCTATTGATATTGCAACCATGGGGATAAAAATTTCTAATAAATTTGTGCTCAACTTGGTTTCTTTCCCCTTGCCTAAGGTTGCATTCAATCTCTAAGTCAAAAGGTGTTAACTCTATGGTCTAAGATCGATGCTTTTGCATAAACTATCCTAATTCCTAAGTAAATGTCCTAACTATATGCTGACTCTAACGCTAAGTGATGTGCAATCAAATACCAATGTTCACTAATCGAGTAGTGTCTTGATTATCTTTACTTATTTCATAGGTGGTAGCTTCTTAGATCTAGATCTAAATAGCTCCTCCCTTTATATAGATTTGACTATTGCTTACCAGTTAAATTGTGCTCTAAAGTAATTAATACAATCCTCATGTTAGGAGGCATTTAAACCTCAAGTGATATCAACAAACGGCGTGGAAGAATCACTTAGATTTTAAGACACCTACTATAACCATAGTGCTCAAAAGCCACTAGAATAACAACGTGGCTTTCTAAAAAGGTCCTATGAGATCGATACCCTAAGTCTCTTTCTACTTAATTTTAAATTAATGTTCAAGTGTTGGGATCAGGACATACAAGAATGTTGATTAATTCCTAGGTAGGCCGAGGAACTGGTGATGAAATCTAGTCATTATCTTATATGGGTTCCTTTGAGGCTCTTACTAGCATTAAGTTCCATTTCACCATAAAGTTCAAAATGTGCAATGTAGAACAAAAATCAAACTAATGCCTACCTATGTGCTACTTAGTAAAGAGTCGGGCACCCTAACAAACTAACCATGTAGCCTATGCTTTGGTTATAGCCAAGCTCAGACTAGCCTTTGTTAATGTAACAACCCCAAATTTAGTAAATACTATTCTGGGCGTTATTATGTGAAATTAGAATTTTTGAAATATAATTGGAATTTTGACTCAGGAAAAATAAATTTTTATATAGAAATGGAATTTGGAGTGGAAACATGAATGTTTGGACGGTACTCGAAAAATTTAGTCCAACGACATAAAGAACACTGAAATCAGATTATGGATGAATTTCACCCCAAAATTTCACTATTTCATGATCAGGTTATGAGTTTTCAAGAGCTATATCTTTTTATAAAAATTTGGAACCAAAACTAAAACCATTAGATAATACTCGAAAAATAGAATCCAACGAGCCAAAGAACGCTGAAAACAGAGTTCAAATGAAGAAGTTATAGGCCTTTGAAGTCAGGGGCAATACGATAATTAAAAGATAAAAAAACAAAACACACACAACTTAACAACTTAATGGAAGGGGGAAGGGGGCCAAATTGATATTGGCACCCCCCCTCACATTGCAAACCAGACAAAATGTCAGGTCCTCTCTCTCTCTCTCTCTCTCTCTCTCTCTCTCTCTCTCTCTCTCTCTCTCTCTCTCTCTCTCTCTCTCTGACCAGCCACCGGTGACCTACCTATTTCCTCTGGCATACTCACTAGATCAGTGCCCTAACTATCCTCTCTCTCTCTCTTAGTTGGGTTCAAACCGACATTGATGGAGGTCACCGGCCGCACCTTTCCCTATCATCTCTTTCCCCATGGTCAGCAATCGCTTCCCGGGTAGATCTCTGGTTTCCCGACACGCTCGGGACTACCTATGTCTCATCTCCTTCTCCGTCGCCAGCTCAGCATGCCAAGGGTGGCTGGCGAGCCAAAACCCCCCAAACCCCTCTATTCTTTTTTTGGCCATCGGTGTGCCTAAAACCCTCCTCTCCTCTTTCCTTTCTCCCCTGACTCAACCCATTGGAGACCGGCGCAGATCAACTAGCAGACTGCGCTAGTCTCAGTCCCTTCTTCCCTTAGCTCTCCACCATAGATCACAACCAGGCCTGGGAAGGCTGGCATGCTCAGATTCCACTGAAGATCGGCATTCTTCTCCAAGTTGTCTTCCCCTATGGTTCCCAGTCACCAACATGGCTGAGTTTTTAGGCGTGCTGGCTTTTACAGCTATTGACCACCATTTCTCCTTTGCTTTCCTCTTCCTCGAGCAAATCCCTATCGGATCTGTGCTTTTCTAGTGATCGAGGGATACTTAGATCGGGTTTCCCTAATTTCTTTCATCTTCAGTGAACCCTTCTCTAGTTCCCATTCCTTTTCGACAACAATGGTGACTCGGATTGTTAATTCAGCCATCCATTTTACTCTGCACAAAGAGGGGAACAAAACCCCTATGGTTCTACCATGATCAGAGGAGGAACAACCATGGATTGGGGCATGAACAATGCACGCAGTTAGGGATGGAGCATTTCACGGCAGATCGGAGCCAATCTGGCTCATCTAGGAAGGGGAAAAATACGGTCATGCCTCCTTTAGGTAAGATCTACAAAACCCAGTTCTTAATTTGGTGAAATATGTTAGATCCATGAATTTCTATCCTAAATATAAATTTAAGGACGATCCAACTGTCCATTTCTTAATCTAAGTTTATGGATAGGTAGATACACGATTGAAAAACCCTTGGCGATCTAGACTATAAGACCGATTGATGATCTTAGCTGTCCGATCGGGTACTGTTCATACAGTAAAAATTTGATGTCTTATTGATGATCAGACACCATAGATGAATTAACACAGCCCTAAAATTACTATAATATAGGATTAATTGATGAATTTAGATGTAAATTGATTGCAAACATATTGGACAATCACAGTAGTCCGATCAAGTACTATTCACACTATAATTTTGTAATTTTTGATTGACAATCAGACACCACGGATGAATCCTACGACCTTGAATTAGCTAGGACACAACTAGAATAGTGTAATTTGGATGAAAACGTATCAAGAAACCTTAGCCATCTAATCTATCACTATTCAAACAATGACTTGTTGACATCGGATCAACGATCAGACCCCACAGATGAATCCTAATCGTCAATCCAAAGCTGGAAGTGGTCTGTCCGACTAATGTAGACCCTTAAATTAGTTAAATCTGACTATGTAATCTGATGGAAAATACAATTTAGATGTCCATACAAATCCAACTGTAGATCTCAACCCTAAACTAAGGACAGAAATCCACAAAAGCCCTGATCAACTCACATGAGTCTTGATCGTCCACGTAAGGATCCGATAATGATGATCCAGGCCTTGGATTGCATCAGATTCTTAAATTTATTATCATAATTAAATATAAATATCTATATGTATGTGAATGTATTAAGAAAAGAATTTTTATGCATTGTATAGATTGAAGCGCACAGCGTCAATCGTGAAGAGGGTAATTAAAGCTAGTGGAATCCGATGAACGTGTCATGCGAGATAGGTGAAAATTTATGACGGCATGCCTAAATAATAAGATGCATGTTTAAACATAATCTTATTTCTAATTATGGATGTTATGAAACTAAAATGGTATGATTGATATTCGACATGCTTTAAATTGAAATGATAAATTAATGCTAATTAAAAGGATTGCATGTTAGAATTGATGCTTATGACTTGTACATCATGTATGTGAATTGTAAAATTATGTTTACGGTATATGGGTATCATGTCAGTATTGATGATGTATGAGTCTAGGTTTATAGGATACATCCTTGGTAGGTTATCACCAAATAAGTGAGGATGTTATTCTTGTTATGAAATATATTTAACTCATATTTAACAGTCACTTCTTATTTGCTAAAAGTTTTAAAAAAATTACATGCAAGATTGGTTGTAAAAGGAACAACTAAGCTCTGATATCAATTATGACAACTTGGATTATTCAAATGCCCTTTAAGAATTATTCTTGAAAGGCAGGATCCCTATTCTAAAATTCCTTTTAGAAAACAAATATTGAAAACATTTTTCTTTGAAAAGACTTTTCAAAAAATCCCAAGTGTCATCTGACAGATCAAAACACCTTCATGTGTTCTAAAAGAACACATTTTTACATTCAAAGTATAACAAGTTAAAGCTTATCATTTCCCAAATTTTTGTCTAGTTATAGCACACTGTCCAGTATGCTTTAAATATATTTATACATGTCTAAACCAATTATTATAGTTACATAACTACTCAGTAGTCCCACAGTATTTATAAAATGTATAAATCATACATGCATCGTTACTAGTCTCTCTGACTATCCATGGCGGTTGATCTCAACACTCTTGCCTTTCTCTTCTTCTCATTTATCTGTGAAATTGGTAGGGTAAATATATATAAGAGAATATACTTAGTAAGTAAAACTAAGATCACAAATATAAATCAATATAAATTTGCATCCATGCACTCATGTACATAGTGAAACATCCTTAGGTATTGTTTCTAAGGTTTATCAATATAAATTCATAATGCATCATTTGCATACTTTTCAAACATTCCATCAAAGATTTTAGTTCAATCGAGTACAATATAAGTGTAAGAATAATATAATATGTCAATATCAAAAGAATTCTTGTTAAACATGTGTACAAAATCAATGATAAGGTAGTTAAGCACTCAAATCTCAATTTAAATGACATATAGGAAAGTCCTTTTTAATTTATGTCAAACATATTAGTTCTCAATATTAAAATATAAATATATCAACTCTCATCATCCAAGGCATCGTCATGCCTAGTGGTCAGGGTATCTATGACCCCATCATGTGCATTGTGCCAAAAAAATCAACATGTGGCAACTGCCCTATAATGGGACACTGTAACATTACAGCAACTGCCCAATCGTGGAACACTGTAATAGAAAGAATCCATGGATCACTATGTTGCGACAACTGTCCAATAGTGGGACACCGCATGCTTAATGCTGACACCAACTATGTGAGACTTATCACCGTCTTGCATGGGACGAAAATAGATAGTTCATTGTGGCCTTCTCATGATGCCACACTCGAAATTTAGATACTTGGTTTGGTGTCAAAATACCAACTTTCAAAAGTTGGTGGCTATCCCTATAGCCCTCCTATAGGTACAAATGTACCCTATGTAAACTATTAAACACCAACTCATCACATAATTTGGTCTTTATCATGGTTCAAAGTACTAATTTATCATTTAAGAATGAGATGTCAAATGTAAATAATGCTCATAATTAGAAAATCAACTTATGATATGCATTTTACTATATAGGACAATGCATATTTAGCGCATGTGATACGATTTACCTCATAATCATAGTTTCATATTTAAATAAAAATAGACAATCTGTCTTCTAACAATCTCATTCACAATTAATATAAGAATCTTCGCATAATTTAAATTATAAGGATGCTATATTTTATAGCCTCAAATTGAGTCATCAACTACAATTTAAATAGAATAATTATATGTATTTAACAAAATAATGCATAAGTACAATTAATATGAAAACTTAGCAATCTTAGAATTTACCCACCTCGATGTATCAATTTAGAATTACCAAGATCAATCGCAAATCAGTTTGAAGCTTGATCAACTATTAGGAATCACCTATCAGAGCTTTAATTATCAATTAATCCCCAATCTAAGAAATATGAAATAAGTATCACTCCTTGATCACATATTTGTATACTAAGATCCTTATTTAAATGGTTGGATCATCCATGATTTGTTGTTCAACCTCAGATCAGATACATTTGGGTGTTGGAGAAGTCAATTTCATATATCAATCAGTCTGATATGATCTTCTAGGCCTAAATCACGTAGATCTAAGCACTGGAGTGATCAGATCTACAAATTAACAGTATGATCAGCCTTTATACATTTAACAAGCTTTTCAATTATCATTTTTAACCTAAATTGTCCTTAAAATGCAATTCATATCATTAGATTCGTAGATCTACTACCTGATTGCATTTTCAATGGTCAGATTCATAGACCTAGCACCACTTGTCACCACAATTGGATGATCTCCGATTGAACTTTTGTTGACACAGATGTGTAACTCATTCAGTAAGGATTCCAACCATATAAATTTTCATTTTTTTGTCCTTGCCGGAATTTAGTCACTGTCACCAGAGAAGACAACCAGAAAATGACCACAGCGGGTGACTGTTACATAGTTTTAAAAAAATGCAAATTTTTAACAAAATTAAACATGGTTTTTGTAGGTCTTGACTTTACCTTCAATCCTATGAAATCTAGAGTGATTCCATCACTGTTTAGTGCTGGAAAAAGGTGAAAAATTGAAGGAAACCTTGGTTGGTTTTTCAATCATTGTTGGCTATGGGAGGGAGGAAGGTGAGAAAGAGACAGATAGAGTGAAAGAGAAGAGAGAGTAAGGAGAGGAAAAAGCTGTGCATTGGTGGATTTTCTACCTATGCGGATGACAATTGTTGATGGTGATGTCAACGCCGACTGTCAGAGGAAAAGGAATGTACAGAGAGAGAGTGAGAGAGAGAAATGCAGCATTAGAGAGAGAAAGATGTGACTAGGGAGAGAGATGGAGAGAAGGGAGAGGGGAGAGGAGAGAGGAGAAATCGGGGAGAGGGAGGCAGTGGTGCTCTCTGGCCTCTTCCTTGCATGACAGACAGCCAGGAGTAGAGCTCCACACTTTGAGCTCCTAGTGGTTAGCTATCTTATGGGGTCCATCTATTGAGAGGAGGTGCCCTTATCAATTTGGCCCCCTTTTTTATTTAGTAAACTTTTAGGTTTTTATGTTCCCGACCTCCATTTCATGCAAAATTAGTATCGTTAGAAAGCTCTCATCACGTACATTCTAATTTTTGAGGTTTGAAGTAAAATTTGAAGTTTTCAAAAAAATTACTTTTATAGATTTTGATTTCAACGAAATTTGATTCTTTAGTCCACCTTCAATTTAAACAATGATAAAATATAGGGTTGCTACAACATGCCTCACACATTCCACATTAAAAATAGAATTTATTACGCTGGCCTCCACCACGGAGGAAGCAAATTGAATTGGTTGAAGCTATTGGTAGCACTAACCATATATTGTGAGGATAATACAGCCATGATAAAGGCATATAACACACATTATAATCAAAAGTGTAGATAACTGTGGCTGAAGCATGACAATGTGAGATATCTAATCTCAAACAATATGATTTCTTTCAAATGCATCAAGTTGAGGCATAATTTTGCCGATCCTCTCTCCAAATGCCTAAGAAAAAGTGGTTGTTGTGACATCAAAGAGAATGAGCATAAAACATTTCCAACTTAAAATAGTGCAACCCTACCTTGTGTCATTTATTAAGTTTAAAGGCAAGAAGAAGCTAGGTGGCAATCTTGAGCATACTACATTATTGATTTACCCATTTTATGGTGTTGTAATATGGCCTACTATGCTGTAGAGGTTGATAGTTGTGTCTGAATAGATCAATAAGTATTCAAACTATGGTGTAGGTAGGTGATTCACCTAGTCTAAGTGTGGAAGTGTTGGATGCCTCTTATAAGATTGCAGGTTTTATCCTAAAGAGCTTGGGCAAATGGGATTTTAGATGCATTGCTAAGCATAGAGGCATACATCATTAGTACATTATTCTTTTCATACAATTCTTATTTATCATTAAGAGTAGTAGTTCGAGACTTTGTTCACTTTGTTTTGAGCACAACTCTTGTTGATGCCTTAGTTATTATTATATATATCATCGTTGTTTATTATTTTTAATTTTAAAAAAAGTGGCCAAATCATGTTAAGTTGTTTTTAACTTACAACAAGCATGAGATTTTTATAATTTCTTTTTAATTAAATTATTCTAGTAGGACCATTCTAGGCCTAAAGGGAGCCAAACAACTTCCTACCCAAATTCCTATATGGAGTGAAACTAGCGTTGGTATCCTACAAGGACTCCTACATTCGTAGGAAACTAGTGTTGTTTCTCATCTTGACTTTCATATAGATTGCCCCTCATGGCATAGACTCTTTGTATAAAATTTGTACTCCCTAAGGAAAGAGCTTTGTTAGGTTTTCTATGTTCTTTCCATATTGAACGAGGACTCTACTAAAGTTTTTAGAGATCAAGGCTTGTTCTCTCTAGATTGCTAAAGGCAAGACTCTTAGAGATTTCTTCTCTTTTTCTTTATTATATGAAGAACATAAAATATTTAGATTGATATTAAGAACTTGTTTTCAAGTTTGGGTTGATCACTAGGTTTAAGATCCAAGTTGATTATCGAGTCTTATCTTCAAGTCTAGATTGATTATCAAGTTCGATAGACTTCCCAAGTCCAAAGACTGTTTTCAAGTTTTGATTGATTATCAAGATTTAGTATTGAAATATGGGTTGATAATCAGGTTGGAGGTCTAGATTCATTGTCGGACTTTGTCTTGAAGTCCTGATTGATTGTCATAATCTTATTTTCAAGTTTGAGTTGATAATTAGGTTTGAGATCTAGATCGATTATCAGGTCTTGTTTTTAAGTCAAGATTAGTTATCGAGTTCGTTAGGCTTTCAAGTCTAAAACTTGTTTTCAAAATCTAAATTGATTATTAGGTTCTTATTTTCTAGTATGAGTTGACTATGGGGTCTCAAATCTAGATTGATTATTGAATGTTATCTTCAAGTCTAGATTGGATAATCAAGTTCCTTACATTCTTGAAGCCTAAAGCTCGTTTTCAATATTCAAAACTTGTAATTTCATATTCTCATAGATCAGAGAAAAATGATATGTTTTCTTGTGAAAATTTTGGTTCTGCAATCTCTCAAAACACCCATCAAAAGGAGACAAATTAGTTGCCTAACTAAGAGTGCAAACTGATTTAGGCATAAAATTAACTGTGGCTTGGCTAAAATCCTAGAGATAGAGATATCACTAATCTCTTGCACTAGAAGACTGCAACTATTTTCAAGAAGCAGCATTTGTTGCTCATTTCTTAGCTAGTTTTGATTGAATTCATAATAGAGCAAATTTTTTCAACAAAAACTTGATGACAAAATGGTCATATAACTAAATGTACGACCCCTCTTCTATTTTCTCGTACATGTACTATAGTCTCGCCGCAACCTCAAGATTATCATATAATTACTGGTACATCATATACCTAAAGATATATTCAAAATAGTACGTATATGGTGCATGTGCATAATATTCCCTACATATCATGAGTATGATATGTTTTGACATGCTCACCTTCAGTCCACATAAGCGTGGACGTACTCAACTAAGATTCTATTTTATCTAAACACCATCCACTATTCAAAGTGAAGGTCCATCGTGGGATTACCCATTGGATGAGATTTATAGGGCCCTTCCATCTTAGAAGAGTGAATCTAATGAATGGAATAGATGACTCAGAAAATAGGTGGGGAATGCTTACCCAATTATTAACGAGCCCTAGTAACAGATGGTTATTGCTATGGATCTGAGTTATGAACGGTTTGATCCTGAGCCCATATCCAAATGAACTTAGGTTCAAACATGAAAGATGAAAGCCAAGAAGCAAATTTCGGTCAAGGACTAACTTTGGCATGGATGGATTAAATCCGAATTCGAACCGTTTAGACTCCTGGATACTTGTTGCCAAGTTACCGTTATGAAGAAAAGAACACGATGCAGAATTTCACCGCTGCCATGGTTCCACCCGGGGATAGCGTTTTAGACCATCCAAAAGCCGCTGGATGAAGATCACTTTGGATCTCTGCGTCAAACACACAAAAGCCAAGAAACCATTACTCTGGCATGTGCTCTCTCTCTCTCTCTCCCCGTCATTTTTGACTTTGTAGGTATTACCACATACATGCAACTCGATTCCACCCTACCAAAGAAATGAAATAAATAAAGTACACGACTCCCCACACTCGGAAAAGACAAGTTCTAAGCACAGCAACCTACGCCACGTCTAGTAAATTTGCAGTCGCGTTACCACGCTTTCCAATTTCACGTTAAGACTGATGCCCTGAACCCCAAACACACAAAAGCCAAGAAACCATTACTCTGGCATGCGCGCTCTCTCTCTCTCTCTCTCTCCCCGTCATTTTTGACTTCGTAGGTATTACCACATACATGCAACTCGATTCCACCCTACCAAAGAAATGAAATCAATAAAGTAAAAGACTCCCCACACTCGGAAAAGACAAGTTCCAAGCGCAGCAACCTACGCCACGTCTAGTAAATTTGCAGTCACGTTACCACGCTTTCCAATTTCACATTAAGACTATGATGGTCAACCGGCCCCCGCACCCAACACCCAACGAGAGAGAAAACAAAACCACCAAATATAAGTAGAGAAGCCACAAACAAAAAAGTAAAGATTAGAAAACTAAAGCCACAGAGGTACAACCCACCTTCCGCCAAAT
Source organism: Warburgia ugandensis (assembly GCA_035236585.1). Lineage (NCBI taxonomy): Eukaryota > Viridiplantae > Streptophyta > Magnoliopsida > Canellales > Canellaceae > Warburgia > Warburgia ugandensis. Next base: position 26,739,218 of record CP141132.1, on the reverse strand, counting down.
CCCAATATATTATAATTTTTCTTCAGAGAAGGAATCCCGTAATGTACAGGAAACGAACAAATTCAACAGTCAAATATTCTTCTTTCCACCACTCCTTCCTTTTCTATTGTTTTGTTTTTCCAATCCTCCCTTGACGCCAAGGCTGAGAACCTTTATACCGTCTTCTCTTCTTGGCTGTTGAGCTTCTCTCCTCCATAGCTGACTAACTTTTCCTTCTGGATCTCTTTCTAATTTGCTCACTTTCTTCCCTATTTTAACAAGCGGCAGCTATTGCTAGAGCTTCACTCTCTGTAATGGAAATGACGTGACTATGCTCTTCTTCATAAGTGACTATCAGCATTGAGGGATCATCTTGAGCCCTTTCCACATGTTTCCTAGCTGGACAACCTCTAACACTGCTGCACTTGTAATAGCCCCTGAAAGAAGAAACAGAGAACTAAAGTCGAATAAAACGCATAACAAGTAAGAGCACAAATATAAATCCAATCCCATTTTATTTTTTTTCCTATTGAATCACATTACAACACTGTGATTCAACCACTAGTACCTTATGTCAAACTTATTGCAACCCAATTAAAGAATTTAAGGGGATGGACAAAGAATGGTGGAACCACCATGTCCCTCTATTGCTAGAGGAAAGACTGAGACCTACTCCAGAGAATCGTTCCTAGATGTGAAACTAGATGCCCCGAAAGATTTCAAGGCTTGTAGACTGTAAAAGATAAGTATGTCAACAGCTCTGAAGGGGTTCAGATGGAGGCCCAACTTAAAAAATCTTTCGCAATGTGCGAAATCTGATATGAATGAAGTATCCAATGGATGAGAAACACAGAACAACCAAAGAGCAGATCACAAAGTCCAAGTCATGAATCATGACAGTGCAAACCAATACCAATTGTAATTAATTTCCTGAAAAGGCCACTGGTAATGCTACCTAAATATTGGGTAATTTCTGGAGATTTTTCATTCAGATTTACAAAAGTTAGGATCTCAGACAAGGGATGGAAATATCAAAATCATACCCCACAAAAAGAGACATACCTAGGATGTGGAGATCCCTTGATCGGTTTCTGGCCATATTTCCTCCATGAAAACTCATCCGGGGGTATATCAGCCATCTTCAAACTTATCGCTGGAACTCTGACTGTTCTCTTAACCCTTGATTTCCTAACAACACAAAAAGCAGATGTCAGCATATCCTGAAAGAACTAAAACCAGAAACCAAACAAAGAACAAGACTCAAAAGGGTACAATCACCTTCTCTTAGAACAATGGCATCTAGCTGAACTTCCAGCACATTTACCAGACAAATCTTCGGACTTTGATCCACACTTCCTCTTCAAAGAAGAAGAAGAAGACAAAGGAGGCCTTCCTTGTGACAGATTTACAATTTGAAAAGCAGATGAAGAAGATTGCTGCTGCCTTTCAGTATCCCCTGTCAACGAAGAAAGAGGTGATGTACCACTTTTGGGATGTGAACAAAATGACTGGTGAGGATGAATCTGGGGAGCAGGAGGGGGAGGAGGCAGCCGTTGGATTGGTGTGGGGCAGTAAACCCTAGAAGAAGATGAACAGCTCTGATTCTCCTTCTCTGGAAGGGCCTGATGAACGGAACCCTCATTGGTTTCAGGGATTTTTTCTGGAGATTGCATAGGAGTTCTCCTGAATCTAGCATGCCCGGTTCTAGTTAGACCCAGAACAGAAATAACCTTCTTAAACTTGTTAACAGCATCAATTTCCATCTCTATAGCTGCTTTTGCATCTGAAGAGGTTTGATACTGCTTCTGCTGTTCCGATAGCAGTCTGTTCAGCCTTTCCATGCCTTGCAAACATGCATATGCTGCTTCTTGAACTGCATTCTCTTCCAGTTTTGCTGCAAATCCTTCATTTCTGTAACTCATCATCAGATTTACAGCCATCTCTTACTGGAATTCTTCTGCCATCATCAAGAAGGAAAGAGAGAGGAGAGAGGAGAAAGGAAGAAAGAAAGCAAAAGCAAAAGCAAAAGGGAAAAGGCAAACAAGCGGTGCTAAAAGCGATTCGAGTCAAACCACTCTCTCGTTTTGCAAGGCATCGGATGACTAACCTGTCGCTTCTGCCATCTGCCGTCAAAGGCATGGGCCACTAATATTATGCCACGTGCCTATCTCGGGACCATATCAAAGGAATACGTCGGGATGTTGACCGACCTTTTGCTTTATTTTACAGCCGGGGGTGGTATTTTTGTGAAAGCCAGTTGGCAGGAGAAGTTTTGAGATTAGTATTGGTCAAAGGTATTGATGAGAAACGTTGGATTAGGAGACTTGTTCATATCGCAAGGCTAGTTGATGCCGGTTAATAGGGTTGACTAGACGCGGATTTCTTTCTTTCTTTACGTTTTTCTAGCATTTTTGTGGAGTACGTGGGTCCCAGTTTGTGCATCTATCTTTACTGGCAACTTGACAGGTCACGTGATAGATTCTCTCTTCTCAGGAAGGAGGACGACTTCTTCCTTCTCCAACCATCCTTGCCTTAGATGGTGTCTGCGCGTGTAAATGTTGAAATGATATGTACATCTCTCCTAAATGAGAGCTTTGATGATCCACTTTCTCGTGGACCCACCTTTGGGTGATCAAAGCCTTTCATATGATTTCCCTTGGACGTTTAATAAACCAGTAGCATGAGCATTAGATAGTTCTATAATTTAAAAGGTTGTACCTTAATAAACATTTAAAAACCTGCCTGATCCTACTCACTCCTATGATGCTAGAGAATCATCGACTCAGGAGACATTTTAATCTATCACACATCCAAAGTGAAAGCAATCAAATGAATATAGGGGCTGAGCCAAGATTTTGTGCCGAGAAAATAAACTTTTTGTCATTATCAAACTTCATTATTTTTGATAAAAAATAAATTGAAATAAAAACATTAATAAAAATAATTTGTATTAAAGTACTATGTTTACACCGTCCTCACCGTGTCTTTATATTTTGAAATAAATATATGGACCTTTATTAAACTGCCATTTTTTACAAAGTGGCTCCTACATCTGAGTCGTCAATAGTCATACCATAACTTGGATCGTGGCCTCTCGATGGACTAATCTTACTAATGGAAGCCTTTTTGCTGCCCCACTGTCCATTATATTAATGATTTTTATGTTATTGGCTCTTTGAAAGAGAAAAAAAATTAAAATTAAAATTAAAATGAAGCAAGGGTTGTCTCTATCAAAATAGAGTACATGAATATATGTCATTTGAGGATTTTTTTTAATGGTTCTTTTGAGGATTTTACTACTAGTCACTGCTTAGGAGATCGAAGTCACCATTCAGGTCATTCATAATCCGTGATACCATTCCATCATAATCCAGAAGCATAACTATGCCATATGAAAAGGCCATTTCAAAGTCAATAAAAAAAGACCCAAATCGGTTAGGCATCTTAGTTTTTTCTTCTTCGCATTTTCAGTGCTCTGATTTCAGTAGCTTTTCTCATGATGGAGCAATGCAGATGCCGCAATCAACTCGCTGGCAAGGAGGTTGGAAGGAAGAGGAGTCCTGTAGCATCTATATTTGTATTTTATATTCCTTTTTTCATTCTGGGTTTTTTCTTTCAGAATCTTTTGTCCTTAAAAGCCAGACTTTGCTACTCACTAGTCTGTGCGTTTACTCGGTTTCGGAAGTATGATGATTTTCAAATTTGGTTTTGCTTAATAGAAAAGAAAAGAAAAGGCCAGCGCATTGCACCAAGCTCATTTCAGATGAGGGAAAATGGGCAGACCTCAAAGAGTCTATAGTACTGTAATAAACTTAAATTCTAAAAGCTTAATTCCGTGTAATTTTCTTGTGAAGAAACGAGAAAGTAGGATTTTCAATTCTAAAATCCCAAGAAATGAGCTTTTTATAGAAATCAAATAAAGTGTTAAAACCTTAATAATTAAATTGTACTTGGAAAAATGAATCAAACAATACTAAGAACGCTAAAAACAAAGTTCATACGAGAAAGTTATAGGATTTTTAATAGTATGGGTATTTTAATAATTTTACAAATATACCTCATTAATACGTTTTAAAATTAAAAAAAGCGCCTACAATGAAGGGTTTGTTTTTTATAATGGCAGCCCCATGCAACAAACCTCCCACACATCACTGCATGTCGCGTCCTCCTCCTTCCCCACTAAGATGTCCCATCCCACAATTCTCGCTGACAACATAGGTGGTGGCGGATGGTGCATGTGCACTGTCACGCTTGCTGCCGGTGAAAATGGAGCACAACCAGTGTTAAGAGCTACCTCGCTCTCTCTTTCCTCCTCTTCAAAGTCCCTTCTCTCTCTCCCGCTTGCCCATCACCAAACTCCCACACACACATGTCAGTGTTGATTGAGGCAACTTATCGATAATAGGCATCCTCCCCCCCCCCCCCCCCCCCCCCCCTCTCTCTCTCTTCCTCCCCTCCATTCTTTTCAATGTTGGTAACCTTCAATTACCGTTGGATGCCAACGACAATCCCCCCAAACAATGGCGAATCAACAATCTGACACTGCTATTGGGTTCCCCATGAAGAGAGAATCAAAACCCCTGTGGTTATTTCTTGATCAATGCAGATTCCAAATTCTGCAACACTGGTTTTTTGGCAATAGTCTAACAATAAATTCTACTTTTTCAACATAAAACAACCATGAAATGCCTCCAAACTTGATGGAAACATGGTGACTGCTCGATCTACAAACATCATCATCAAGACCTTATCCCAACTAGGGGTAAGCCACATGAATCTTGTTCCTCCATTCCCCTCTATTAAGTACCATGGCTTCATTTAGTCACAAAGTTTTTTAATCTTTCTCACCACTTCTATCCGCGTTCTTTTGGGCCATCCGCTTGCCCTTTTAGAACCTTCTACTTACAAGGGTTGCATCTTGATGAATCCATTCCTCACTCTCCCCTTACTTCATAGGGACTATTCTCGACTCTCTCAGTCAATTGCCATAGTTGCATTGAGTTGTGTCTACAATAAGGTGAAAGTTGCCTTCTACCTATCTATCACGGATGAGAGGGTCTAATTTTGTGACTCTTGAAGATAGATCTCTTTGATGCCTCACTCCTTCTAACGAGTGCCCTTTTGGGTTACCTTTGGACATGTACAAACCATCTAAGTCTAATCTTCCTCATCTTGTTACCTATTTGTACTACTAGTAAGTTTCCTCAAATGTTTTCATTTCTAATTCTATCCTTTCTTATCTTGCCACTCATCCCATCTCAATATCTTCATTTCAGCGATGCTCATCGTATGAACATGATTTTCCTTAACTGCCCAACACTCATGGTTGGCCTTATGGCCATCCTATAGAATTTTCCTTTTAGTATGAGTGGCACCATCAATCATACAAAACTCCAAATGCACATCTCCATTTGTTCCAACCTGCTTGGATTCTTTGGGTAAGCTCACTCTCAATCTCTCCACTCTCATGAATCATTGATCCTAAGTACCAAAAGTGGTCTTTTACGGGGACTTCTTGGTTATCAATCTTAACCAGTGTTCCACTCTTACTCCTGTCCTTGCTAAAATTGCATTCATATAATCTATCTTAATTCGGCTGATTTTAAATCCTATAGATTTTAATGCTTCTCACCATAACTCTAGCTTTGTGTTTACACCCTCCCTTGTCTCATCAATTAAGACTATATCATTTGCAAATAGCATGCACCATGGAATCTCCTCATGCAAATGTTTTGTTAACTCATCCATAACTAACGTGAAAAGGTATGGGCTCAATGCCAATCCTTGGTGTAATCCCATAGTGATAGGAAAATCATAAGTCTCTCTACTTGTGGTCTTAACATTTGTTATCGCTCTCTCATATATATCTTTAATTATGTCTATATACCTTGCAAGACCCCTTTCTTGCCCAACACCCTTCATATTAACTCTCTAGGGACTCTATCATAAGCTTTCTATAAGTCAATAAAGACCATGTGGATGTCTTTCCTCCTCTCCCTATATTTCTCTATCAATTGTCTTAGTAAGAAAAAAGCTTCCATGGTAGACCTCCCAAGCATGAAACCAAACTGGTTCTCAGATATACTTGTCTCATTACATAGCCTCTTCTCAATCACTCTTTCAAAAAGTTTCATAGTATGGCACATAAATTTGATCCCCTGATAATTAGTGTAGCTCTGTATGTCTCCTTTATTCTTATAAATTTGTACAATAGAACTTTTCCTCCATTCATCTGGCATTTTCTTTGATTTTGTAATCTTGTTAAATAACTTGGTCAACCAAACTACTCTAGTATCTTCCATGTGCTTCTGAACCTCTATTAGTATACCATCAGGCTCCATGGCCTTTCTTGATTTCATCTTTTTCAAAGTCTCTTTCACTTCAAGTATTTTAATCCTATGTTCATATCTATAATGTCCAATGTTATTTAGGTTTATAGTATTTTTTATACCTATATTCTTAGAGTCATTGTCATTTAATAATTTTTGAAAGTAAGTTTCCCACCTTTGATCTCATCATCTTTAACTAGTACCCTTTGATCATCACTTCTTATGCACCTAACATGGTCTAAGTCCTTATCCTTTTATTCTCATATTTTTGCAAGTTTAAACACATCTTTGTCACCTTCTCTTGATCCTAGTCTACTATAGAGGTCATCATATGGATTAAGTTTAGCATCACTTACTAATATCTTAGCAACCTTTTTAACATTCTTATATTGTTCATAGTTTTCATTGTTTCTAGTCTTTTGCCATGCTTTAAAACACACCAATTTTTCTTTAATAACTTTTTACACTATTTCACTCCACCACCATATTTCCTTTACTAGTTGTCTTTTACCTTTAGATATTCCTAAGAAATCTTTTACCACTTTCTTAATGGACTTAGCCATATTAGTCCACATGGTGTTTACTTCTATTTCATAGTTCCAATTTTCTTCTGCCACCAACTTATTTGTGGATGAGGTTATTTTCTCTCCTTTTAAGTTCCACCACTTAGTTTTTGGATAGCTATTAAGTTCATTTCCTTTCTTCCATCTTTTAATATGGATATTCATAACCATTAACCTATTTTGTTAGGTTAAACCTTCACTGGGTTTCACCTTACAATCCTTACACATTGATCTTTCAGTATTCCTAAGTAGAAAAATGTCTATTTAGCTTTTATGGAGGCCACTTTTAAAGGTTACTAAGTTTTCATCCTTCTTCTAAAAGAATGTATTTGCAATGGTCAGGTTATATGCCAAAGCAAAATAGAGGATAGTTTTCCCCATCTCATTTCATTCTCCTATACCATACCCTCCATGTATCCTATCATATCCTTCCTTTTCTTTTCCTACATGGCCATTTAAGTCTGCTAATATAACTATTCCCTCAATGTTGGGAATTTCTTGCATGATTCCCTCCATATCTATGCAAAAGTATCTCTTGATTATATCTTTTAACCCTACTTGTGGTGGATATGCACTTATAACATTTATGATTTGCTCTCCTAGAACAAGTTTTATTATTATAATTCTATCACTGATTCTTTTAACGTCCGTAACTTTATCCTTTAATTCTTTATCCACTATTATTCCTACGCCATTTTTGTTATTATCCTTTCCTATTTACCAGAGTTTATACCCATCAATTTCTATAATTTTAGCCCCTTTCCACTTTGTTTCTTAGATACTTTGACTCTCATACATTTCATCATACCTACTACCTCCAGACTCTTACATGTCAATGTCCTTATATTCCATGTGGTGATACGAATCTTATGCTCTTGAGATAGCTTATTTACTCGTGCACTTCTTGACCTCCATGGCTATTAACCCATTCCCACTTTTCACTGCACCTAGGTTCTAATGCAGTGAGTCACTTCTAAGGGGATGCTTTTGCAGCCCTTGCCTATTTCCACTACACTAGGGATCCGATGTAGCGTGTCTCTTATAGGGGAATGCCCTAGTAACCCTTGCCCATTTTTCACTACACCAAGGATTTGATGCAACACGACACTCTAGCTTGAGAGAATCTTAGTTTTTGATTCATGTCATGTTAGGGTTGCCATACTTTTAAAGAAGCTGGAGATGATTTTCATTATCTTCTCTTCTTACTTACAAACTAATATACAAATGCATATTCATTTACAAATAGAAAAAAATAACAAAATCAAAATTATCTTCAACTTCTTCCTTCCTGGCTAGCACCTAACACAAGACCCTCCTTTTTCATCTAGGCTTGCTATCAACATTAGCGGAGTTGTGCTCCATCTACAAACCCTATAAGAAAAATTGAAATCCAATGTAAAAAATAAAAGAGTCACCAACAACGACCACACTGGTCACTGCTAGTGACATGAAATTTCAAGCTGAAGAACATGGTTCTAGGATTTTTTAGCCTGATCTATGTAATGAAAAAGTTAGTTTCTTTTTTTTATCAAGAATCATCTAACCATCCAAATTAGATGTGATCCTAATCTGAGAGTGCAATGTACAATCTGCAAATCTGCATTGTTCATTGTGATCCTCGTGATCTGAAGAACAAAAGCCATCAATCAATTTGATCAGTGAAGATTTGATGGTGATCTAAAGCTTATGACAATGTATGATTAAAATTGTGCTAATTTATGACCAATTCGACTGTCCATCATCATCTTGCCATCAATCTATCATCAAATGTTAGATCTATGATCAAATCCATAAACCCCACATGATCCGACTTTTAATCAGCCACTAGCACCAAATCTGTGATCAATTTGACCTCTTATCATGATTGAACCATTGATTAGCCACTAGATGCTTAGATATGCAACTAATATATCCCTTTAAGATGATTTAGCCTTTGAGCAGTTGTTTATGATCTAGATTTGTGATTAGTTGGAGCTTCCAAGTAGATTTGACCATAAATTAAGCATTAGAGCATCTGATATGTGATTAATTTAGCCCCACACATTGATCCAATCATAGATTAATTATACAACATGCTTCATGATTGATCTGAGTATTCACCCTAATCTAACCATAGATCTATCATAAAAACCCTAAAATGATGACATATATGGCTCTTTTTCCATAATCTGACTGTTGATTAATGTTCAGGTGTTTAAAGTATAAAATCTGGCACTAATCTAATGGCAAAGATTTGGTAAGACCTAGATCAACTTGATCAGAAAATCAAAATTGATCAGACCACCTTAAACACTGCATCATACTTTGATTTTAGCAATTAAAGGTAAGATCATCACCAAAACTAATTTAAGTTAATTAAAATTTATTTGTACTTATATCATGCTTACAAAATTATAAAAAATTAAGAAAATAGGTGTGAGTAAGATGGATCAGACCCCAAGAAGAGTAATTAGGTTATTTAAACTATTAATTAAATTAAATCTAATGGTTTAATTACTCTGTTGAACATGGATTAGAAAATAGGACGTAATAATGATTGGAAATTGTTGATCTAAGTGATCATAATTCAATCTTATCATCAGATTAGTAGATCAAATGTTGAGATTTGAAATAGACTATCTATACGTCAAAGATTAATAGGAATTGAGAATAATTAGATAATATGGATCTTTGACCTTTAATCAACTACCAAGATTTGATATTATGGCAAAAATAAAGTAGAATACTTATGATTAGAGAGTGGGAAAGGTAAGATCATCATGTTAATGATGATTAAAGGCTAAATAAGTCATAATTAAGAAATCATAAGTAAGAGAATGACATTGTAATGTGCATGTGTTGACAAAAATGCTAACTAGTATGAACTAAGCCTATTGAGCATTCCAAGGATTGGGAGAGCTGTGCTAGAGGCAGGTAGTTTTATCATCTATTTGCCACAAAGATTTTGAGTATTTCATCAGTTTTATTAAAATATGTGAATTTTAAATAATCAAACCATATTGATTATTTGATCATCATGTTTTTTATTTGAAATTACTGAACTCTCATAAAATTGATATCTTGTCATGTCATATTATCTTTCCTTTTAGATAATGTAAATACTTACAAATGAGGCATATGATTTATTTATACTTTCATCTCCATGTTGCGTACTTTTATCTTGAAAATGAAAATGACATTGCTTACTCTATTACATGCAATTATATGGTTTGAAGGAAAAGACGACTCTTAAAATGCATCAATCTCATGTCTTGAGATGAGTTACAAAAATGCATGATTTTGCATGGGATATTTGGATTGAGATACATGTTTGTTTAGGCTAATAAGATTGGTGGGCACTATGCTAAGAGGTAGTATGAGTTTGGCCTCCTAGCCTTTAAAGGTGTTAGGTAGTTGTGTCAAAAGAGGCACCTATTTTTCTCTACTATTGTGGTAGGAACAACCACTGGAGGTGGTCACAGTACCCTTTTGAGACATATCCATAGTTGTTGTGGAGGTTGCATGTCACGACCCTGGTTTTCCCATGCATTTTTAAATGCAATATCTAATTTCCTAAGGCGGGATGCATCCCTATTTGAAAACCATTTGATAAAAAATCATGCAATGCAGCGGAAAATCTTTAGTTTTTAAACTCATTTTTGAAAACCCCGAGTGTCATTTGCCTTCACAACAACCAATGTAGTTTTTGAAAAACTTCAAAAATCATAAATGTTTTTCCCCAGGTCTATCCAAATACAAAGACACAAATTTCAACTGTAATTAAATACAAATCCATGTCCAAAGGGTTGAGAATTTACTTACATGTATAATTGTTTCCTTTTTGATTCACTTGCCCGTAGCACTAACATAGATGTCCTCTACTCGTGGATGGAATTATCCTGAAAAATGTTAAGGATAAGGTGAGTATATACTATACTCAGTAGGAGTCTATCACTACTAGTTTTATAATACATGCGATGTTTAAAATCATGTGCTCTTTCAAAACATGTGCATGTCTGAACACTCAAGTTCAATATATCAAAAACCATTGTCAAATTGAAATACTAATGACTTAAAGGATCACATAATCCAAATTGAAAGTATCATATACATATATATCATAATATTATGATATGCATAAGATGCTTCATTGAATCCAACTCATGGATATCTAGTATGGTATGGTTGACCAACCTCATATCATGCCATATGCAATGCAAATAAGTCCATAAACCATAGGGTCCAACTATGCCCACGACCTCCTCGCCGTGTGGTCCCCGGGTACCTGAGGACACTCGGTCATAGCCTCCACAGGGCCTATGACATGTCGACCCAGTGCCGTGACACCAGTAGTAGCCCCCTGTACCACATGCAGTCGATGTAGGGACATTGCCCTTTTTGAGCATGGTACCCATCCACCTAATAGTGGTAGAGGCTGGAGGTCAACCCAAACCTCTCGGCATAACGCCCACGAGCTTATTAGCCCAAATCATAATCAGATCAAACAAGCGAAAACCTCTCTTTTTTTCAAAACCTATCCTCTTCGGGTCCCTCACAACTGCCTGGCCCTCGGCACTCCAGCGTCTTTTGGTAACCCTCAAGGACATGCAATTTTTTTGCAAGAACTTAATGCTCATAAATCATGCAATGTATGCAATAGTTTGCAAAACATATCTATGCATAAAGTATATGCAATTATTTACAAAACATGTCTATGCATAAAGCATTTATCACATGTATGCTAAATTCATTTATATGCTAAACAAGTCATAAAATAAGTCATATACGTATACTTAAAACATTCTATCTCAAAGCAATCATAGCTCTTTAAAAAAAATCTAGTAGCGATAGAGCACCTACATCAAAGTCTCCTGGAGTCACGTCCTTTATCGCTTAACCCGTCCCCGGGTCTCATTTATAAACTCCTGGGTATAAATGGATATAAGGAGTCCTATTAATTTTAGTCTATTTAGACATTAGACTGTTGGCCCTGCCTATTGGGTCCCTGGTTCTTGCCTAATTCATTGTCAGGCTGGATCCTATGATGTGAACCTACTATTTCATAGCTAACTCTGTAAATTGTCCTTTAATCTTAGCTTTAAAGTCTTGTTGGGTCCACGTATCCCAGTTCCCTCACGTGCGGTGCGCCTAAAGGCTGTGTCAAGGACCGCGTTTTTGCACGCGCACATGCATGCTCAGGTGACGCATTATGACGAGCATCATCACACGGGCGCACCTTGTATCATGGCGCGTCTCAGCTCCCAGGGCACCCGTGCACCCTGGTCGAGCCAGGACCCTTGCCCTATGTCAAGCGCACCCGAGGGCCTCTCTTGGGACAGTGTACGCACTGTCGTACGCCCAGAGCCCATCCCTGGGACCCTGTCCCAGGCGCACATGGAGCAAGGCGTCCCTGGGACGCTTGGCTCGTGCAAGGTCGTCTGGACCTGGCTTGGGCATTGTGTTCATGCAGGGCCGTTTGAACGGCTTGGGAACATCCTCCAGCCTAGAAATTCGGCTGGAAAAAGGTCAGATCCGGCATGGATCTTGGCCTGGGGGAAGTGAAACGGAGGAAAGGGAAGGAGGGGCTTACTTGGGTAGCCTAGGGACGCCCTTTTTCGGGTGATGCGGCTCCTCCTTTCCGCCTGAAAACCCTTGGCTGCTGGAAACCCGAAGAAGGAGAGAATCCCATTGCCAAGACCGGAGAGAAGAGCGGGGAATGGGGAGACGGGAATGGCCGGCCTGACTTAGGCTTGGCCATTGCCGGAAAACTCAAAGAGATGGGTTTGAGACAGGTTTCTGGTTTTGCCGAAAACCCCAGTCTCAAACGACTGGAAAAACCCATTTTGAAGAGGGGGGAAGATGGGGTTTTTATAGAGGAATGAAAGGTGGTGCTGCCATTTTCCCTGGTGTATTCTAGAGAAATAATGAAAAAATGGGTTTCTGGGAGGGTCTAGAGGTTGAAGACGACAGGGGGTGTCGTTATCAAAACGCCCCCTGCGTTTTTCGTCCTTTTTCGTTTTTCTGTTTTTTTTTTTTTCAGAAATACCCCTATCTTTAAACGGCTGTAACTTCCTCATACGAACTCCGTTTTGAGTGATTTTTGAGGCGTTGGATTCCATTTTTCGAGTAGAATATAATAGTACTAAGTTTCCTCACAAATTTCTTCATTTAATATTTTAAATAAAATCAAACATTCAACATAGTTCATGTCCTATAAGATGTCCAACTTCTGTCAAAATAGCGTAAATTGCTCAGGCATTACACTGCAGTAGTTGGTCTCTAAATACTAGAGACACATGATTTAGTGATATAGTCGTGAGCATAGTGTTTCATGAGATTTCTATTTTGTGACACCTCATAGATGGGCTTAATGATGGTCTTTAGATAAATACTCATGACTAATAGGCTGATGTGTTCGTTGGGGTGCATATGGGAACATGATTATATTGTCATTTTGGGATTGCCAACTTTCACAGTTTACCTATTAATACTTTAATATTTTGAGCATCTTATACCATTTGATTTATCAAGTTTGATGATGGATCTTTTACATGATTTAAAAGTTATGCACATTTGTAATTTTATATTATATTATGGTTCACATGTAATTATTATGTGAACTTGATCTCTTAAAAACATATATTCAAAGTTGTGCATGTTTTATCTGAAATGTCATTAGCTTGAAATTACCAATGTTGAATTGACATGTGATTTGAATTATACTAACTATGATTTGAATAATTTGTTCCTCCAAAGCTATACCCAAAATGGATTGAAAAATTATTTAGAATTGGATTTCTAAAATTGGTATAGTAGGAGTGAAACTACTTAGACAAGTGCAAGCTTGCTGAGATATTGAATTTTTTTTACAATATCTCAAGACTTTGAAGCATTTAACTTAGGGCAGAGTAATTTGAGGTGGATGCAAATATGGATGAAGACAATAGCATATTAAACTACATGAACACTATAAGTATATGAATTATCTTTTTTGGACATGTATATGTAATTATTACAATTGGACTATGAGCTGTGACTAGCTAGATCTAGGACATATGCATTTTCATTTCAATTTTATAAAAAAAAGGAGATGAAGTTTTTAACTATCAGGTTTCTTGAAAGTAAATGACACTAGAGGTTTTCAAGAATGAATTTAAAAGAAAAAGATTCTTCAACTGCATTGTTTTTTACAAAATTTTTTTAAAATAAGGATCGATCTTGCATTAGGAATTAGTTTTGCATTAAGAATGCATCTACATACCCAGGTCATCACAGTTGGCATTAGAGCCCAGGTTTATCCCATCACAGCTAGTCTTACATGTTCAAAATTCATATACGATTAAAATAATTGATAAAAATTATATAGATATTAGCTACAGAGATGACTAGTATAGGAAATAGTATCAAATGAGAAAGAGATACATCATAAGTTATCAAAAAAATAATTGGATTTAACAAATACTTAGGCACAAACCCTATCAAAATCAAGTCTAAATTACTTAGGCTCTAGGAAGTCACGAGTAGTCAAATAAACAAGGAAACTACTAACCATTGTAGCTATTAAAGATAAATAATAATAATAATCCTATGAGATTAATATAATTTTGTGATTGAAGAATGGGAATATAAGATTATACTAATGATGCCTTTAGTAGATAACTCTAACTTATACTAGATCTATTGAACTAATAATCCCTCAATCCTGCATGAATTACATAGAACTTTGTGAGAAGTAATTGCTATCTTGCAATAACAACCCAAGTATAATAGAATAAATCAGAAAACAATTATAGTAAATGAGATTTTACATAGTTAAGATTATGGTATAAACATTAACAATGTCAATGTCTATAATCAATTGAATTATGGCGATTTTATAAGGATTTGATGAAAGTATCAATACTAGAAGATTCTAAAGCTACTCTAGGTAGAAGTATTTGAATAATTAAGATAAATTGATCAAGGATTTTGATATAATTATGAATGTGTTCATAAAGTAGAGAAGTGTAGTGTGAAGGTATAGAATAAGTTCAATGGATTTCTTAAGATAGTATAAAGATTCAGTAAAGTTGGATTTAACAAATACTTAGGCATTAGAAGATGCAAACCCTATCAAAATCAAGTCTAAATTGCTTAGGCTCTAAGAATTCATGTAGTCAAATAAGCAAGGAAACTACTTGTAATGACTGCATTTTTGTAACCTTGAAATCCCATGTTGGTAATGAAAAGTTCACTTTTTGAGATAAGGGTATTTTGGTCATTTCACTGTTCACCCTGACTAGACCTAGAAATTTGGTCCTTAGAATGGTACCCTTAGGTGCGTCTCAGAAAAAGGAATCCAACAAGACTAGAATCACCCAAAACGGAGTTAAAATGAGTAAGTTATGGCCCTTTAAAGTTCAAGGGCAAAATTGTAATTAAATTTAAAATGAATTGGCCTGAGAAAATAGGGACCCATTTTGATACGGGCACCCCCTTCTTCCCAAACATACTGCATCACCGACATTCTAGAATGTTGGTGTGCAAGGGGGAAACCACCACCATTCTATAGGTTTCTCCACTGCCATTCCATGGCAGTGGAAACCCCCCTCTAGAACCCTCCTTAAGCTCTATAAATAGAGCTCTTGGGCGCCTCCAATCGCAGCCCAAAACCTCGGGAAAAACCAGTTTTGGAGTTGCAGGCAAGAGGAGAAACCGTAAAAAATACCCAGCCACGAACCAGGTACGCCTTAAACAACTCCAAACCTATCTCCCCCTCAGTCATAGGTTGAATGTCCCTAAGTTTTTGCATGAGAAATCATGCAAAATGGGGCTCTAGGGAGCCACAATAGACCCAGGGTAGGTGCCTGGGACGTTCTGGCTTGATAGGGTCGAACCAGGGCGTTTTGAGGATGCCCATGTCACCACAGAACCAAAACGTACCCAGTGCGTTAAAGGGAAACCGACAAGCACGTTCGTGGACGCGCTCGCAAATGAGAAAAGGGGCGGAGATAGGGTACGTTGGCAGACGCGCCCTGTGGGGTGCGCACCATTGACTCGGGATGTGTTAGCATCCTGGGCGCCTGCCTCCTGTGGGCCTGTGACGGTGACGCCGCGTGTTCCCGGGAGCGTGCCATCGCACGTGCGGGCCGGTTGCCGCTCGACTGGGATGTAGGTGCGTCTCGGGAGCAATGACGCAGGGTTTGTTTTGGGCCTTCTATGTATTCTTAACACTAAAATACCCATAACTTGAGTTCTAGGACTCCGATTAAGGCACCGTGAGAGGCGTTGTGTTCGTATCAACGGCAAGGACACACCCAAACCATAAAATACCTAATCAAGCCTATATCTAAGGCTGGCATGATCCTTAAACCATGATAGTGGCGTGAGGCCACTAAACCTTTGCAAACCTAACTATACCAAGGCCTAGTTCAGTTAGGTACCTTAGGAGACCTTTAGGCATGGGAATGAACCCTTAATGCCTAAGTAGTGAAGAAAACTGTTCTAGAACCGATAGAAATAGGCCAAGCTAACCTTTTTCCCCTAAACCATGTCCAGGAACATATAATGACAAGGGGACTAGCGCGATCAAACCAAGAAGGTGTCCTATCGCTATTAGACTTTTAAAAAGAACCCATGATGCTTTGAGAATGAATGTTTTGAGTCATGGTTATTTTAAGTTACATGTCCTGTCTTTATGCGTATATCATATAAACTTATGTTACATCCTTATGCACATGACCTGTTTAGCATGAATTGATTTCATTAATGAACTTAGCATGCATATGAAAAATACATTGCCCATATATTGCCAAGACATGTGTTACATGCATAGACATGTTTTGAAAAAGGATTCTTGTCTGCATGATACATGCATAGACATGTTTGGAAAAAAAAAAAGGGTTCATGCCTACTTGATAGTATATGATTTGGGTTAGTAAGCTCGTGGGCGCTATGTCGAGATGTTCAGGGTGGCCTCCTAGCCTCTACCACTATAGGTGGAAAGGGTACCATGCCAAAAAGGCTTGTCCTCACTTCGATTGCTGTGGTAAACGAGGACTGCCACTGGAGGTGTCACGGCACTCGTCGAAGTGTCATATGCCCCGTGGAGGCTATGACCAAGAGTCCTTAGGTACCTGGGGACCACACGGTGCTGAGGTTGTGGGTATAGTGTGCCCTATGTTTTTGAGGATTTACTTGCATGCATATGGCATGACATGAGTATGGTCGACCATAGATCCATGAGTTGGATTCAGTTGAGCATCTTATGCATATCATAGTATATGTTTATGATATCTATGTTACTTTTGACTTGGATTATGTGATTCTTTAAGTCATTAGTATTCTATTTTGACAATGACTTTTAATATCGATATTAAACATGAGTGTCCAAATATGTACATGGTTTAAAGAACATATTGTTCAAAACATAGCGTGCATTGTAAAACTAGTAGTGATAGACTCCTACTGAGTATAGTGTATACTCACCCAATCCTTAATATTTTTCAGATACAAGTAAACAATTAAGGATAGGAAATACTCTTGACAGAGAACATCCAAATTAAGTACAAGTAAGTAAACCCCTACCTTATCTTTTAGTGAATGTTACTTGATTGTAGTTACTCTCTGTAGCTGGGGCTATGACTAACACTTTCTTGGGAATAGAGTTGATTTAAAACCATGCCATGGCTACATGATTTGAAAATGTGTTTTGACACTCGGGGTTTTATACGAAAGATTGCTTTCCTAAACAAAAGATTTTCATGCATTTCATATTTCTAAAGCAAGAGATCTCGCCTTTTTATGAAATTTGCATCATATGAAACCCGAGTCGTCACACCACTAACCCTTGTAGCTATTAAAAATAAATAATAATAATAATCCTATGAGATTAATATAATTCTATGATTGAAGAATGGGAATATAAGATTATACTAATGATGTCTTTAGTAGATAACTCTAACTTATGCTAGATCTATTGAACTGGTAATCCTGTAGAACTTAGCTCAATCTTGCATGAATTACATAGAACTTTGTGAGAAGTAAATGCTATCTTACAATAACAACCCAAGTATAATATAATAAATCAGAAAATAATTATAGTAAATGAGATTTTACATAGTTAAGATTATGATATAAACATGAACAATGTCAATGTATATAATCGATTGAATTATGGTGATTTTATAAGGATTTGATGAAAGTATCAATACTAGAAGATTCTAAAGCTACTCTAGGCAGGAGTATTTGAATCATTAAGATAAATTGATCAAGGATTTTGATATAATTATGAATTTGTTCATAAGGTAGAGAAGTGTAGTGTGAAGGTATAGCATAAATTCAATGGATTTCTTAATACGACCATTTGAGGACTTAAGTGTTGTTATTGGAGAAGTCAACATTATTTGGAAGCATTCAACTCATAATATATGTTGACCAATAGTGTTGACATGGTGTCTATTAAGTACGACAAATTATGTAGAGAGATTAATCTAACTAGACAAAGTAGAATGTTCCATTCTGAGGAAACAAAAGATGTAAGTAATCATATTTGGTGGACATTGAAAAGTTGAAGTAAGAAGATCATGAATCTAAATGTAATCCATACATCAAAGATAAAGGATCATAAATAATTTTTCCAAATTGATAGATGAACTAGTAAGATTGAAAGATTAAACATGATCAAGCAATTGATTTTTATTACAAAATGATATAGAGGAGGTAAAACATGTGAGTAAAGTAGATTTTGGAAGCAATAGAGTGCTAAAACTAAGGATAGATAGTGTGTTTTAAAGAATTTTTAGAATTTCTAATTAGATTGAAATATTTAATAAGATCAACATAGTGATTTTTATTACTAAAGTATATAGAGGAGGTAAAACTAGTGAGCAAAGTAGATTTTGAAAGCAATAGAGTGTTGAAACTAAGGTAGATAGTGTGTTTTAAAGAATTTTTAGAATTACCATGAAAGAATTATGTACAACAAGGAATTAAACTCTAAAACTAGTTTTACTTTAAAAATTTCTCATAGTAGGATGCTTACCTAATTCAAAAGCCTTAAGAAAATGACGAGATAAACTATTGAAATTAGAATTTATTAGACCCATTGTTTTTGCTAAGAGATAACGATTATTGTCATTACAATAGGATGATTTGATAATTATTGAATAGAGTTATGATTTGAAGAATGTGCCAATATAGGATGAGAAAAGAGAAAACATGCTTTTGAGAGGTGAAAAGAATTAGCTTAATACAAGCAAAGTGGTAACGAGGTAAAGCAGTCATTGCAAACCTAATAGTGACATCCATCATTGAAAACCCTTTACATACAATAGATGATGTTGAGACACAAGTGCTGGTTGGGGAATCATGTCTCATGTGAAAAGTAGAAGATAGTATTATAATACATGAAGATGGTAGTGTGCACAAATGTTAAAGGAGTGACAAGATTTGGTATAGAATGAAAGAACAAGTAAGCTTTCTTGGGTTAAACATTCCTTGAAAAGAAAATCAAATAATGTAAAAGTTGAAACTAAATTTGATGATAAAATAAAAAAGGCACATGTAGAATGATTTCAGAAATGATATAAAAATAAATTTTGAGGATGAAAATTTCTATAAGGGGGAAAGGATGTAACAACTCTAAAGTTTAAAAGCTTAATTTCATCTAATTTTATTGTGAAGAAAGGAGAAAATATGATTTTTAGTTCTAGAATCCTGAGAAATGAGCTTTTTATAGAAGCCAAATAAAATTTTAAAATCTTAGTAATTGGATTGTACTCAAAAAATGAATCTAACGAAACTATGAATGCTAAAATCAGAATTCATATGAGAAAGTTACATGATTTTTAATATTTTGGGCATTTTAATAATTTTACATATGGACCTCATTAATATGTTTTAAAATAGAAAAGTTCCTAAAATAGAGGGTCTGCTTTTGGCAACAGTAGCCTCGTGTAACAAACCTCCCATGGGTCACTGTGCCCGTCGTCCTCCTCCTTCCCCAATAAGACATCCCATCCTGTGATTCCTACCAACGACATAGGAGTTGGCAAGGGAGCATGCCACCATCACGCTTGCTGTTACCAAAAATGGTGCTCAATCGACATTAAGACTGCCTCACTCCCTCTTTCCTTCTCCTCATTGTTCCTTATCTCTCTCATGCTTGCCTGTCACCAACCTCCCACATGCACACACTGGCATTGATTGAGGCAACCTATAGGTAATAGGAATCCTCCCTTTCTTCTTCCCCTTTCTCTCCTTTCCCCTCCAGTGCTGTGCAAAGCAACTAGTCGGCGATGCCAACCCCTAGTCTCTCTCTCTCTCTCTCTCTCTCTCTCTCTCTCTCTCTCTCTCTCTCTCTCTCTCTCTCTCTCTCTCTCTCTCTCTCTCTCTCTCTCTCTCTCTCTCTCTCTCTCTCTCTCTCTCTCTCTCTCTTCTCCATCAACCAACCTGATAGCTATGTCAGTTGTGCCCTCGCATCCCTCTGTTTCCCTTCCTCTCCCTCTCCCTCTCCCCTCCTTTACCTTTCTCCTTTTCCTCCCTTTTTCTTCCTTTCTTTTTCTTCTTTCTCTTTTCCCTGTCGTCCTCTTTCTAACATTGGTAACCTCTGGTTACTATCGGATCCCAATGACAGTCACTTGAAATGATGGTGGATCAACGATCTGACACTGCTATTGGTTTCCCGGTGAAGAGATATATGATTATACGATAAAATGACATTTGGATTGAGATACATATTTGTTTAGGTTAATAATCTTAGTGGGTAATATGCTAAAATGTTGTATGGATTTAGCCTTTTGGCCTCTAAGCACAAAAGGTGGTAGGTATTCGTGCTCAAAGAGACACTTATTTTTCTTAACTATTGTGGTAGGAACAACCACTGGAGGCTGTAATGACTGGTCTCTACATAGGGGAGACATACGATTCAGTGATCTGATCATAAGCACAGTATTCCATGAGATTTCTGTTTTATGATCCCATGTGAATGGGCTTGATGATGGTCTTTAGATGAGCACTCATGACTAACTAGTTGATGTATTTGTCGAGGTGCATATGGGCACATACTTATATTGTGGGTTTAGGATTTTCGACATTTGTGGTTTATTGATTAGTACTTTAATATTTTGAGTATCATATGACATTTAATTTATCAAGTTAGATGATGGATCATTTACATGATTTAAAAGTTATGCACATTTGTAATTTTATATTATATTATGGTTTACGTGAAATTATTATGTGGACTTGATCACTTGAAGACATACTCAAAATTGTGAATGTTTTATCTAACATGTCATTAGCATGAAATTACAATATTGAATTAACATGTGATTGAATTATATTGACTATGATTTGAATATTTTGTTCCTCCAATGATGTATTCAAAATGAGTTAGTAAAATTATTTATAATTGGATTTCTAAAATTGGTATAGTAGATTTGAAACTACCTGCATAATTTCAAGCTTGCTTAGAAATTGTAAATTGTTGACAATATCTCAGGACTTTGAAGGATTTGACTTTAGGTTGAGCAATTTGAGGTGGATGAAAATTGGATGAAGACAATAGTATGTTAGACTACATGAATGCTGTAAGTATATGACTTACCTTTTCTGATCATGTATATATAATTATTATAGTTAGACTGTGAGCTGTGACTAGTTAGATCTGGGACACTTGCATTTTCTTGGAAGTAAATGACACTCTTGGTTTTCAAAAATAAATTTAAAAATAAAAATATTCTTCTATTGCGTTGTTGTTTTACAAATTTGTTTTCAAATAGGGATCGATTCCATAGTAGGAATTAGTTTTGCATTTAATAAATCATTTACAAACTCAGGTCGTCACAAGTATGCAGCCTTACCTTGCATTTTGCATGAGGTTGTTTTTATGTTCGAGCCCATAACCTCATCATGTAGTGAGAACTCAATCGTTGCACCAGGCTCTCCTTCAAAATGCTTAATCCACTGTGTACATAAAGGGAAGAAGCCTAGAAAGCCATATATATTCTTTCTAAAAAAGGGGAAAAGTATAGTTTACACGAAACTATTCACTTATAATATTTTGGTATTTAAGGTTTCAAACAAATAGTTTAGTCCCTGAAACTATTAGTTTTAATTGCAACTTAGTCTTTTGGTTAAAATTTTCTTAATGAAACTAGCAGTTGGGCCCCATAAGTAATAGTTTATTTATCTTATATATCATTATTTTTTACCAAAAATAATTTAGGAAAAAATGTCCTTTACATTTATTACATAATTGTTGCTAGAAATTTGTCCATTCTTCTATTTGTTCGAGGAACTATGCTAGGAGTGAATTGTGAAATTTTGCAAAAAAGGGCCCTTTTTCTACTATAAGAATTCAACAAGAAAGGTTGCCTCTCTCTCTCTCTCTCTCTCTCTCTCTCTCTCTCTCTCTCTCTCTCTCTCTCTCTCTCTCTCTCTCTCTCTCTCTCTCTCTCTCTCTCATGATTCTAGTTTTTGCACCATGAGCACCAAACTTCTTGGGTTATTAGCACCTTGGATAAGTAATGAGAAGAACTTGATTACTTCAAAATCAAATTATAGAATAACTTTTCAAGTTTCATTGTTAGTTTTCTTTGCTGAAATGAGAGTCTAATTGAGAAGGATTTGGAACAAGCCGATTTCTCCAAATACTAAAACTCAACAAAATTACATGAAAAACTGACATCTCACCTAATAGAAGAAATTCATACTGGAATAGAAGAAAACAACAACCCATTACCCAAGAATCCCCAAAACTGAAAATCAAGTTGTTGAAGAAAAATAACACTCAAAATCTCAATGAATCTCGAAAGACAAAACTGTCTTCCTAAATAGGATTCTTTAAGCCTTACTTCAATTTCTGCATCATTGTGGGGTGGGGGGGATCATTCATTGAAAAATCAAAGTCAATTCCATTACTATATTTTGCCCACTCAAGGCTAGCAACCATTGATCAAAACTCAAAACTGCAAAAACCTTTAAATTAGAAAGAGGTTGATAGAATTATAGAGATGTGAATAATTTGACCCTTATTCTCTAGAAGGCTTTCTTTTAACCACCTTAAAACCTTTACTAGCAATGACCATGATGAGGCATTGTTTGCTAAAAAATCGAAGGTCCATTGCCATATTTTTCCCACTTAAGGCTAACAACCATCAATCGAAACTCAAAACTGTAAAAACTTTCCAAGTAGGAAGAGATCGATAGACCCTTCTCTCTCTCTCTTTCTATTGCAAAATCCAATGAGAAGGGTCTAGTCTGATGCTAAAGAAGGGTATCGACCCTACTTTTCTATTTTTAAATTTTCTTTTCAATAAATTGTAAAAAAATTTCAAAGTATTAAAAATATTAAAATAATAAGAGGTGAGGCCAAATCTGACTTTTGTGGATGGATAATTAATAGAAGAACTAAAGGACACCCAAAACTTATAGTTTGAGGGATTAAAATGTTTTTGGAACTATAGGGATCAAAGTGTCATAACTAAATAGTTTCAGGGACAAAAGTGTACTTTTCTTTAAAAGAAACCCATCTCTATCCATTCATGTATCAATGAAAAAGGATAAATGAAATGATAAAAGATTCTTCATTTTTTGTTGAAGCTAGACCCCAACTTTAAGGTAGATATTAATGCTCTGAGGAGATGGGTGTTTGCCTTTGTATCATTAGGTTTCATCTTGAGAAAAGTTAGGTAATCCAAGAATGTTACCCATATGGTTCTCTCACTCAAGATGAAGAACTCGACATTGCATTCATCTCATTCCTTGATTTTGTGTCCCCATCAAAATTGATTGAACATCCATCAATGTATGTTCTTCATCACTTTTCACGTTTACTGTTTCTAGCAATATATCCCCTCTAAGGTTAATTCAAAAGAGGGATTCTGAGATCTCCCCCTCTTTTTCTTTGTCTATCAGTGCAAATTTGACCAATGGTAAGGTTCAAAACAATGGTATGTTAGTACATAATAAGGTTTAATAATGTGAAATTTCATATTTTTCTCCTCAAGGAAAATCCAAAAAAATATAAAAATTATTAATATGATGGCAATGGGCAAGAAAAGGTCTGCGATGGGTTAAATTTGATGGAACCCTAATGGAAGGACCCATTGTATGGGCACAATATAAGTTATGGTACAACTTGTGATGACTCAAATATAGGATGGGTTAATTTGTAAAAGAGTTGTAGTTCAAAAGGGGTCCATACATTTTTTTTTTCTCCAACTTTTTATGATTATCACATTATCAATTTGATTAAATATATCCTTATCAATGTATTATCAAATAATTATTCATTCATTAATCTATCATTTTGTTGTGCAATCTATTTATTTGCTATCTTCATAGTAGAGAATGCACTCTTAACAGTCGTTCTAGCAATGGTAGAACTAATGTCAACATCACAAGCAAATAGACTAATGGATACAAGACATGTCTCTACCATATTTTCTTCAAGACCATTTACTTCTTTCACTTGTAAGAAGTCATTATTAGAGTGCATGTTGAATAATCTAAGTCTCAAGCTAAATTTCAAAAGCCAAAAGATATATACTTCAGAAAATGGGATATAACTGGGGCAACATAAACTAATTTTTTCATATCAAAGGTAAAGAACAAATTGTTTGGGTTCAAGCATGGAAAAAAAGAAGAAGTAATTTTTCATTTGCCTCAATAAATAAATTAGTGAGCTTTTGAAGTTTCATAATATAATTGTGTAGAATAATTTAATATGTATATAATTAAGAAACTACTAATAATAGTTATTAAATGGGAATCTGCTCAACTAAAAACTTAGAAATGTACTAGGCGACAAAGTCACAAAGTAAAGGATCAAACTAATGGAATATCATTACCAATTTAAGAAATTCTAAAATTATAAGTGGACAAAGTCAATATAGTCTAATGGTTAGGATAAGGTGCCTCTCCCTTTAGTAGGTCATAGATTTGAGATAGTGCATTGCATCCCTTAAGGGATGTAGGAAAGAGCATTTGCGCATTGAGGGTGGATGTCTCAAGGATACATTTGGAAGAGTGTATATATGAAGGCCTTTAGGGTGTGTTAGTTACATGCTCAAAAAAAAAGAAAAGAAAAGGCCCCACTAATCTTGCATTGGCTTGTCTATGAATGAATGAGCTAGACAATACAAAGGTGTTTTCCAAAAAAATTAGCACATAGATGTTGTCAAAATTGCCCCTAGTTTCCCCTGGATTTATGTTCCTTTGCATGTTTTCCTTTATGGACAAATAAATTAGATAATGCTTTAGGTCAATTTCACAACAGATAGACTCAATATTGATCATTAAGTATATCATAAAGTTTTGTATATATTGAAATAGTTCCACAATCATGAGGTGGGAAAAAGATTTCGTAGTGGTACATAGTGGGAATTTTACTTTTTGAGTAAGTGCAAAAGGGAACAATGGTAAAGTGAGGATAAAAGAGAGTGCTAAAGGGGGTCCCATTCAAAGAGAGGATAACTCTCTCTTAGAAAGAGGTAGCCCCAAGGAGATCCTTTCTACTCCCCTTTTCTTCCCTATTCTTCTTTTCCTTCTCTCATTTCTTAACTCCTACTCCCACCAATATTCACCCCACTCAAAATCAACCTCAAAATCATGAAGGAGCAAGTAAGGTATTTGAATGCATATTGTGAGGATTTTCTTACTTTTGGGATTTGAATCTTCTAGAAATTGATAAGAAATGTGTTTTCCATGAGATTGGAGTTAGATTTCAATGGATTTTTATTTTTTATTTTGTAATCCACATTTTTTTTTCTTTTAGCTAGGATTTTGATGTGTCTTAATAATTATTGCAAGTGTATGGTGCTATAGAAATATAGAATTAGCAAATATGGGTCGATCCCACGTGGACTCTTTTAATGAAAGGAGTTCATGAAGACCTAAGTTGCTCTATTCTAACCTAACCAACTTCAAAGAAAAGAAACAATTCTAAACTAAATTAGCTAAACCAAACAAACTAATTCAAAAAAGGAAATAAGCTAAACAAGTAACCTAATCAAATAATCAAACAAGTGAACAAGTAAGGAAATAAACTAACTAAGAAAGCAAGCAACTAAGAAAAGATATTTTCATTAATAACTTGATTACAATGAAAAGTAAAGACATGAAGAAAAACCTTCATTGTGTTACTCAACAAAGCTCTTTACAGTCCTCTTCTTCTTCTAGACTTGAATTTTTGTTTACGGCTTACTTTGCTGTGTCACTCAACAAGTGCCTATACACTTCTCTTCAACCCAAAGTACAATAAATTTACAACCTCTCTTTTCTCATCTCCTTTACCTAACATGCCAAAAGCCCAATGTAACTCTCAACCATGCTTTAAGATTTGGAAGATTCCTTGGCTGCCATAGAAGATCACAAGGTTTCTTTTCCTTATCCTTAATTCCCAAATTCCAAAGGAAGAAAAGAAAAGATGAAGGATCAAGATGCGTATGACTTAGAGATGGTAGAAGAAGAATTTTATGGAAGATGATGTGTTGAAGGATAAGAATGGAAGGAGGAGTGGAAGGTGATGCATGGAGGGAAGAAAAGAGATTGATGCATGTTATTTTAAGAGTGATGGAGGGTGCATGTAGTGCAAGCGAAAGGAGGCATGGTAAAGTGAAAGGTGAAAAGAGGGAGAAGGTGGTAAAAAGGATGTGTGGAAAAGATGGAATGTAAGAAAGGAATGAAATACTAGAAAGAATGGGAGAAAGAAAGAAAGAAATAAGAAAAAGTAGGGATTGAAGAGCTTCCTTACCTCTTCTCGAAAGGATTGAACTTAATCAGGTGGGGGCTTTAGCAAAGGTGATCTCTCTTCCTCTTTCTACTAAGTTTAGCTTTATGGTTTAGGGTAAAGATAAGAGATGGGTTTTCCATCTCCCTAACCTCTTATTTATAGAGTTTTAAGAGTAGAAACTGAAGGGATGGATGGCTAGGATCTAAGGGAGAAGGTATGATTGAATGGTTGAGATAAGGTGACAGGAAGGGAAGCTAGGAGAGGGGGGATGCATGGAATTTAGTTAGGTGTTGGTTTTTGACTTGGAATCTAAGTTGGGTATGAGATAGGATAGGAAAATGGGGAAAGGAAGGAGATAAGGTGGGTAGGAAAGAAGATTGGCTGGGGGGAAGAAAGAGAGTAAGATTAGGAGAGAATTTAGGAGTTGGTGAAATTTGGTTTGAAATTAGGAAGTGGATAAGGGGGGTGGCGGGATTTCCATGGGAGTGTATGTGGAGTTTCTAATTTTGAATTGAATGTGATCCATGGATGTTAAGGAATGGCAGAGATCTTGGGCTTTGATTTGACTTTTCAACAAGGGCTTGGTGGCTAGGAGTTTTACCTTTTCAATGCTTCATTTTTGGTCCTTAGATCATCATCATTCTATCTTGATTGGCTAAGATTTTGTTGAAGTAATCTTGTCCAAATTGATTTTCTCTTAAGGCTTCTTTACTCTCCACCAGATTGAGCCCCTAGAGTGGATGGACTAGATTCTTTAAATTTTTTAAAGTTTTCCCTTGATTTTCTTTCAGCCAATAGCATTTCACATAGGTGGAACTTTTTTCTTCCCTTATTTGTAAGGATATCCTCTCCTTGAAATTAGGTGGGTATCCTATGGAACACTCTCCACCAAAAGTCCTTCAATTTAGTCTTCATTACAATCTATCTTCTTACTAGTCCATCCTTGCTTGAATGTGTCTTTATTGGTTGTTTAGGATATGCATCTACAACCATAGATCTTGACCTTTAAGTGCTTGAAAAGTAAAATAATTTTTAACCATAGATTTTTTTTTTTCCCCTACCAATCCTCTTTATTTCTTCTTGTATTCCACTTGAAATTGAGTCAAAATCACCACTTTTTCATAGAAATTTTATGCTCCCCCTTAGATGGTCCATTTCTTGGTTGAGTATGAGAGAAAAAGTAAGAAAAAGTCTTCTGTGGGCCTTGGTCTTCTAACTTGTTTTATATTGGAAGCTTTCATTGTATATAATTTGGACTTCCTTTAAAATTCTTTTTTGTCACCTTACTTTTAATAATAACTGCCTATTTTGAATGGATAAGGCTTTAAGATCCATTTTGGGTTTTTGATTGCTCTAAATTCGTATTTGACATCCAATTTCCAATATGAACTCCTAAACGTTATGATTGGCATGTATGAGTATACAATGTAGCTTGGAAAGTAAAATTGCTCTTTCATGGTTAAAATTGTAAATTGTATGCATTTTTCCATTTGTACCCTAAACTTGAAAAGTGTAGAATTAACCCTAATTCATGTCAATTAAGTGATTCGTAGCTCAAAGATACTAAATATAGGGGTATGCATGCAATATTTCCATATATATCAAATACCCCGAGACTTAGATTTTGTTAATCCTCAAGCAAAACTATAGAATAGAAATACATAAATCTATAAAAATAATTCTAATCAATTTTATAGGTGCTATGCATTTAACATATGGAAAAAGCTTTTAAACCTATAGGTTACCTCTAGTAGACAAGTTGTAGTCTTATAAGGATTTCTAGAAAAGTTACCCATAAATATTTTCAAAAACCTTTATGAAAGTCCTTCATGTTTCTCATAGTATTTTCTTATATTCAACCTTCATTAAATTCCTAACTTTAGCATACTAATAGAAATGAACAATATTTCAAAATCCTACCACTATGCTAAAGATATTCCATTGTTTTATTAAGCCTCGAAATGTGAGTGTGAGAATATATTGCCAATATGTACATAAATGTCAGTTTCTAAGTAAATTATAATATAAATTACCCTCCAAAAGTATGTTTTGACTTCAAATCTCACATGATGTACTTAACACTCAAAAGAAGTCAATATGTGAGTAGAATAATGTTCATCATAGCCAAAATTCTCACATATTTTCATACAGAAGAAAGAACAACTTATAAAGAATAATAAGAATGTTATGCTCTACTAGTTTTGGTATTTGTTCATAACCAAATCCAAGCCATACTACTCCTAAGATTAAGTTAGGACCTCTATTAGGATGAAGCAAAGACCTAGGATAGGGTTGTCAAAAGAATTGGTATAAGGATAAGGTGTTTTGAAATACATGTAAAGTTTTTCTAATTTTTATTCACAATTTTCTTTTTTACTTATAAGAGTGAACATTTTCTCTTCTTCTTCTTTTTATTTTTTTTCCTTTTCCACTTGTTGATATAGCCTTTCTTTTGATTTTTTTCTCTTTATCAGCCTTTTTTGATACTCGTCTCTTGAATTATATTGCTCATACTTTTTCTCAAGATAATTCTTCAACTAACTCCACATATTTTCAGAACAATTGGATAATGGATATATTATAGGGGTTAATGAGGGTAATGGTTAATGGGTTCACAAAGAAAAGGCTTGATATGAAGTCTCAAAAGGTTAACTAGCAAAAAATAATTAAGAAAGGCTAAATGCTCTAAGTCTTACTAAGAATGGCCTCTATCATCTAGTTTTCATATGACTTAAACATAACCATTAACTCAAGAGATAATTGGTATAATCTATTAGATGTTTTCTCAATAGTTGACCAAAACAAGAATAATGAGACTAATTAAGAAATTATAGTCCACTGAAGAAAATTTTGAATTTTATGTTGAGCCCTCCTAAAGAAAGATGGGCTCTAAACTCACATGACTTGATAGTCTCCATAAATCTTTTTCAAGGTCTCCAAGTTATATTTTCTCTTAAACTTAAACTATATATAGCTATTTTGTGTAATAGATTTTTCAAATTTCAACTTTTCATGGAAAACTTTAGAAAAATGATAAAATAGTGAATTAATTATGTACAAATCTATTAATAAGCTAAAGTTCAAAAATTTACTGGATATTTAGAAAAATTGATTTCTCATCCTTGTAAAGGGACTTTTCATAAAATTTTATATGTTCAAAAGAATTAAAAAATAACTAAGAAAAATTTTAGAAGCATCAAAAATTGAAAAACCCTACCCCCAAACTTAAATTAAATATTTTTCTCAATGTTTATAACTACATACCATGGATAGATAAACTTGAAAGGAAAAGGTGAGAAACAATGTACCTGAACTCCTAAGTTAGTGCATTAATCCATTGATGTGGTCTACTAAATACAACATTAATATATAATAAATGCTAAACTAATATGATCCTAACCTAAACTAATTTACTAATCTATGAAACCTAAACCTAAACTAACTACGAAGAAGTTTTTAGAAAACTCACTCCACTTCAGAATCTCACACTAGTCAATGTACTTATACCTTCCAGAGATGTATGGTAGTGATAACAGTATATCATGATGGACCACCAATTTATTTGGACCAACTTGAGAAGATTTGGCCTTTGATTGTCAAATTGGGTATATGGGATTCCAACATCAAAAGCAAAAAGTTTCCTCCTCTTACATCTTCTTGAATGATAGGGCTAAGCTCACTCTGCATTTTCCTTAAATTATCTTCATTATCATGTTAATGTAGAGAAGTAGTGAGGCTTATACCTTTAGTGGCATCTTCTGTACACCTTGGAGTTTGTTGATGTTTGGCCATAACATGAATTGACTCTCCTTCCTGTTCTATATCAGACTCTAGGGTAATAGACAAGGGGATAAATGAACTAAAACTATTGTAATACTCATTTTTCTAGGATAGGTGGTACGCTTCTTCAATTCAAATCTTATATAGAAAAATAAGTTGGGTGTGTTTTGTGCAAGGAAAGGCTTAAATGGGAACTTAGGAAAAGTGATAGGTCCTACTTAGGCTTTCCATTTTGAAGTGTCCATTAATGGCATAATATCAAATAAAACATTCACTTCATTAATGGAACTGTGTATGTCAAAATCATCAAAACCAAATGATCTAGACAAGCCTCTAAAGGATCATACCTAGAAGATGACATGGATGGTAGACTCTGTATCATATTTACTTCATAAAAATCTTCAAAGCCTAGTTGTCCTGTTTTAAAAGCATTAAGCTTAATGTTGATGTTTCCAGAGGAGAATTGCATGGCACCATTCATAAAATTAATAATTGCATTTGGTGTGGCCACTAATGGTCATCCCAAAATGACTAGAATTTGACTACTAGGATCTACTATAGGTTGTACATTTTAAACTAGAAAGTTTAGTGGAAATAAGAACTTATCAACCTGAACCAGTACATCCTCTACCATACCACGAGAATCTTTAGCTGACCTATCTACAGTCTATAGTGGTAGTAGTCCTTTTCATCTCACCTAAACCTAATTCCTTTTATACAAAATAAGCACTAGACCCCAAATCAAGTAATACCCTATCAACTATTTGTTCCCTAATTGCATACGATATAGTGGGACACCTTAGATCTTGACACTTCAATGGGGTGTTGTGTTGTAACATTGAGCTTGCTTGCTCAGCAAGATATACTTTCTTTTGTACCTAATGTTTTCTCTTGTGGGTGTAGAGATTTTTTTAGAAATTTGGCATAAGAAGGGGTGTCTTTGATTGCATTAAGCAATGGGATATAATAATAATAATAATAATAATAATAATAATAATAATAATAATAACCTATTTAAACACATTCATTAACTTATCAAAATTATTTTCCTTCTTGGCTATTCTAAGACACCGAGGAAATGGAGCCTTTGGAATATAATGCGGTTGAGGATTACGGTGAGGAGCAATAAGAGGTGGCTATTTCTTCTCTTTTCCCTTTCAATTCTTTTTAGGGCTCTCTTCATCCTCAATTTGTTCATTTCCCTTAGTTAGCCCTACCTAATTATCTATTGACTTTCCACTGCTAAGGGTAGTTATGGATTAGATATGTTCATTAACTGTCTTGTCACTAAAAGTGTTCTAGTCTCACATTGACCCTTAGGGTTAGGCTTAGGCTAATTAGGAAATTTTCCTTTTTTGCTCTCAAAAAGTGAAGTAGCAATTTGACCCAATTGGTACTATATTGCACAATAGATTATGAGTGGATTTGCATTTTTCATTTGATACTATTAGTGGATTCTAAAGAACTCTGTATAAACAAACTAAGGGTCTCTTCTATATATTATTTTCTCTATTGTGGAGGAAACTATGATTGTGGTAACTCTATATAGAATTCACACAAATGCACCCTCTTTATGTTAAAAATTTATAATTTCTCTATAGAGGGCATTGATTTTGTGGATAGGAAAAATTTGTTTAGGAATTTCCTTGCTAATTGCTTCCAAGTAGTGATTGACCCTATGTCTAATGAATTTAGTTATGCCTACTCTTTATCCTTTAAATAGAAGGGGATAACTACAACATAATAGAGTAATTAGAAAAGTTTCAATATTTGAATGTAGCACAAATATCGAGGAATTCTTTGATATAGTGGTAGGGATCCTCATTATTTAGACCAAAAAACTTTGGTAGAAGTTGGATGAGTTTTGAATCAACCACTTCACACCCTCCTCATTCATCCTTAGGTGATTTGAATCGTAGAATGTGCCAGTGGAGCTAGTCATTTAAATTCCAACATAGTCAATGAGATAGGGGCCACTGAAGTGGCAATAAGTCACCTCTTATTGGAAGGGTCCTATGAGCTTGTAAATTGTAAAGGTCTCTTCTAGATTAATTTTAATTTAATTGTTGAGTATAGGGTTGTGCATAAGGTGATGTTTAACCTAGGTGGACCAAAGGATGATGATTAAATCCACCCTTGACGTTATGGTGGTGAGTACCCTTACTAGTTCATTTAGTCATTCTCCCATAGTTTGATCAGCAAATATTCACCTTAAAGCATGTAAGCATGCCCAAATATGCAATGAAAAGTGGTAAACCAATGCAAACCCTATAATGCAACAAGTGACTGCTTCAATATGCTCTATTCTACCATGCACAATGCAAAATTACACTACTTATGCAAACCCTAATCTAAGAATTGGAAAGAAGTTAGGAGAGCATAGAGTGGGGTCTTGGAGATAGTTTTCTTGTACAAGGGTGAGTTTGTGTACATGCCACCTCCTCTTCCAAGACAGATTGGCCCACCCTTAACTTGTATTATTACAACCCTTTATTTTAAAGTTAAATGAATCTCAATTTATAAAAATTTACAAGCATTTTGTCATTATAATCCACCAAATTCTTTTAAGAATAAGGAAAGTATGCAAAAATAAATGAACTATTCTATATGCAATCCTAAGACTACAACTAGTGGTAAAGTAAAGAAAACTTAAATTTTAATCATAATTCATTGTGAGTATTAAGAACTAGTGCAAAAAACTTGATGTGTCTTAATAATTACTGCAAGTTCACAACTCTAATGGAGTATAGAATCGACAAATATGGGTCGATCCCACAAATACTCTTTTGATAAAAGGAGTTAATTAAGACCTAAGTGGCTTTACTCTAAGCTAGCCACTTCAAAGAAAGAAAAGAATTCTAAACAAAAGTAGCTAAACTAAGCAAAATAATTTAAAACAAGGAAATAAACTAATTAAGTAACCTAATCAAATAATCAAACATGTGAACAAGTAAGGAATAAACTAACTAAGAAAATAAATTTTCATTAATAACTTGATTACAATGAAAAGTAAAGACATGAAGAAAAACCTTTGTTGTGTCACTCAACAAGGCTCTTTACACATCCTTTTCTTCTTCTGGGCTTGAATTTTACTTTATGGCTTACTTTGTTGTGTCACTCAACAAGTGCTTATATACTTCTCTTCAACCTAAAGTACATTAAGGCTACAACCTCTCTTTTCTCATCTCCTTGGAAGATTCCTTGGGAGCCATGGAAGGGCACAAGGCACAAGGTTTCTTTTCCTTATCCTGAATTTTGAAATGCCAAAGGGAGAAAAGAAAAGATGAAGGAACAAGATGTGTGTAATGAAGGAGAGGGATGTGCGTGTGACTTAGAGATTGTAGAAAAAGAATGTTATGGAAGATAATTTATTGAAGGATAAGAATGGAATGAGGAATGGAAGGTGATGTGTGGGGTTATAGAAGAGATTGATGCATGTAATTCTAAGGGTGATGGAGGGTGCATGTGGTGTAGGGGAGTGAAAGGTTGAAAGGTAAAAAGGACGCACCAAATAGAGAAAATAAAAGAAATACTAAAAGGAATGAAAGAAGAAGAAGATGGAGGAAGAAATAAAGAAAGAAGGGAAAGTGGGGATGGAAGGGCTTCCTTACCTCTTCCTCAAATAATTGAACTTGATAAGCAACCTTTTCATGAACAAACACAATCCATAACTATTCTTAGGAGTGGAAAGACAATAGTTAATCGAGTAGGGGTGACTAGGGAAAATAAGAAAGTTGAGGACAATGTTAGCCCTGTATAGAATAGGAAGGGAAAAGAGTAAAACATTCATCTCCTACAGCTCCTCATCCTACTCCTGGACCATAAGTTGCATTTCCTTAGTGTTTCAAAATGGTTAAGAAGGAGAATAATTTTATAAGCTAATGGATTTTTTTGAACAAGTGAATATCAATATTCCATTACTTAATGCAATCAAAGATACACCTTATTACGCCAAATTTTTGAAAAATCTTTGCACCCATAAGAGAAAACATTAGGTGTAGAAGACAGCATATCATGAAAAGCAAGCAAGCTCAATATCCTACAACATCATACTCACCAATGTATAGAGGTCCAAGGTGTCCCACCATATCATGTGTGATTTGGGAACACACAATTAATAGGGCTCTACTTAATTTGGCGTCAAGTGTTAACCTATTACCTTATTCTGTATATCATGAATTAGGTTTAGGCGAGATGAAAAGGACTACCACCACATTACAATTAGCAGATTAAATAAGTTAAGGTTCCACGTGGTGTGGTAGAGGATGTACTGGTTCAAGTTTATAAGTTCTTAGTTCCAATAGACTTCCTAGTCTTAGATACATAGCCTATGGCAGATGTTGGTAGTCAAATTCAAGTCATTTTGGTATGGTCATTCTTGGCCACATCTAATGCAATAATTAATTGTAGAAATGAAACAATGCTGTTGTTCTTCGAAAACATGAACATTAAGCTTATTGCATTTAGTATAGGACAAACAAACTTTGAAGGACCTTTTGAAGTTAATATGATACGAAGTTTATCATCTTTATCATTCTCCAGCATTGACCCTCTTGGGGCATGTCTAACTCATTTTAGTTTGGAAAGCATAAGTAGGACCCCTCACATTTCTTGAGTTTCCATTCTAGCCTTTCCTTACACAAGATACGCCTAATTTGTACCTATCATCTTTACTTGACAATACCTAATGTGAGATTTTGGTTCATCTAAAACATTCTTTGTTACTACAAAATTGGAAGGAGAGTCCATTGATGTTTCTGCAAAAAATAAACAAGCACTAGGGTGTACAAAAGATATCCAAGAGGGTGAAAGCATTACTACTTCTCTACATCAAGAGGAACATGAAGATTCTTTTAGGGAAATGCAGAGTGAGCTTAGTCCTTGCATTCTGGAAGATGCAAAAGAGGAGGAACTTTTTCTACTTTTTCATGTTGGCATCCCATATGCCCAATTTGACCAATCAAGGACCAAGTCCTCTTGAGTTGGTCCAAATAAATTCTCTTTTGTGATGGTCCATTGTACTCTATTTTTATCATCACTATACATTTCTTGGTAGAGAAAGTACATTCACTACCATGAAATTTTGAAATGGAGTGAGATTTCTAGAAACTCATTCATAGTTAGTTAGGTTCATGGATTAATTAGTATAGGTATCAAAGAGTTGCATTTGTATAACCATTGTATATTTTGCATCTTTGTTTACATTAACAAATCAATGCACTAACCCAGGAGTGCATGTAGTACCTCCTTTCCTCTCAAGTATATTATTTCATTTGTCGATGACATGTAAATTTAAACATTAAGGGCAATGTCCAATACAAGTTTGGGGCTAGGTTATTTAAATTTTGATATGTCCATAGTTTTTCTTAGTTAATTTTTAGTCAATTCTTTTGAACTTATTTAATTTTTTTTTTTTTTTTGATAAAAACTTATGAAAAGTTCCTTTATAAGGATGAGAATTCAAAATTTCTTAATATTCAATATATTTTTGAACTTTAACTTATTAATAGATTTGCATACAATTAATTCATTATGTTATTCTTTTTCTGAAGTATTTCACTAAAAATTAAACTTAGAATAATTATTGTACAAAATAGTCATAAATGTACATAGTTTAAGTTGAAGAGAAAATATAACTTAGAGATCCTAAAGAAGATTTGTCAAGACTATTAACCCATGTGAGTTTAGAGACATTGTTTTTCTAAGAGGGTTATATGTAAATTCAAATTTTTGTTCAGGTGGACATTAATTTCTTAATTCGTCTAATTATTCTTCATCTTTGTCAACTATTACGAAAACATTTTAAAAGATTATACCATTTATCTTTTGATTTTATAGTCAATTTAAGTTATATGAAACCTAGGAAATGATAGAAGTCATTCTTATTTAACCTAGAGCCTTTAGCCTTTCCTATATTACTTTTTCATTTGTTAATCCTTTGAACCTTTATAATAAACCTTTTCTTTGTGAACCCATAAACCATTACCCTTACTAACCCCTATAATATATCCATTATCTAATTGTTGTACAAATATGTAAAGATGGTTGGAGAATTATCTTAAGAAAAGTATGAGCAATACAAGTTAAGAGCTTAAAAAAAGAAAAAAGATTCAAAGAAAGGCTATATAACTAAAAGTCAAGGAAAAATAGAAAAATGAAATAAATTCAATAAATGGATGGCCAATGAAAAGGAAAGGTTCACTCTTATAAGAAAAAGAATTGCAAATACATTAGTAGAAGACCTTTACATATCATTGAAGCAACCTTTGTTTATCCTTATAGCATTCTTTTAATAACCTTGTCCTCAACCTTTATTTTGTCCTATTAGAAGTTCTAACTTGATCCTAAGAGTAGTATGACTTGGATGTGGTTATGATTGAATAGGGAATATAGTATATTGTAAAACATTTTGGAATGGTTGGTATCCTTTCAATGAGACTATATCAGATTCTTTCTAAGTTATTATTCTTCTATATGAAATATGTGAAAATTTTGGACTTGATGAACATTATTCTACTCACATATTTATTTGAGATTCACCCCTTTCTAAGAATTAAGTATATCCTAAGAGATTTGAAGTAAAAGCATACATTTTGGATGGTAATTTAAGTTATAATTTCTTTGGACACTAATAATTGTATATATATATATATATATTAGCTATAGCACACTCACATTACAAGGCTTGAGAATTAATGAGATATCTTTAGTAGAAGGGTGGGATTTTGAATTGTTAATTATTTTTATTAGTAGGATAAAGTTAAGAATATAGTGAAAGTTGAATACAAGAAGATTCTTCGAGATACATGAAGTACTTTGATAAAAGTTTTGAAAATGTTCATGGGTATCATTTCTAAAAACCTTTACAAGAGTACAAATGATAGCACCTGTAAAAGTGGTTAGGATTTTTTTTTTTATGCATTTTTTGTATTTTTGCACGAGGACTAGCAAAATCAAAATTGGGTGTATTTGATTGATATATATATATATATATAGAAATATTACATACATATCCCTATATTTCAAAGGTTTTAGCCTCTGAAGTCACTTAATTATCACTAATTAGAGTTAGTTCTACTATTTTATAGGTCCAAGGTACAAAACAAAAAATACATAAAATTACCAAATTTGTCCTTGAAAGAGTAATTTCACCTTCTTAGCTATATCATGGGTCACACATGTTAAAAATGAAGTCCTGTAGGTTCAAATGATCATTGGGTGTTACTGTCAAAGTTAGAGATTTAGAAACCCCATGCACAACTCCTACTCAAATGAGTGAAAAGGTGGAATATTCTCAATTCATGCTTAATTTCATACATTTCATCATCTGAGGAAGCTAATTAGTGAATTTTAATTCACATACAAAGGGTTCATATGCAATGAAAGTTTCTTAGAAATAAAAGAAGACTAGGATCTCCATGATGACTTTTTAGTTATTTTCTCTCTCCTACTCAACCAAAAGAAGAAGCTCAACTAATGATTGGATCTCTTATCTATGCAACATTGTGAAGCACACTTGATCTCAAGGAAATACATGAAGATATCTCTAAGGAATCAAGGTCACTTATTGATAAGTGTTTAATTTTCCATAAAAACAATCTAGTTAGTTATCCATGTGTTATAACTTATAGGGATAAATTAGGATTTTTAGACCAAAATTCATTACACATGCATTTTTTTATCTAATGAGGAAATTTTTTGTTATTTTGTAGTTCCAAGAGCTAATATATGGTAAGTATGTAAATAATCATATTTTTTAAGATTTAATTAGAATTTTTTGTAGGAAGCAAGATGGTGACCCGACGGTCGAGATGAACATTGAAGATCATGATTAAAAGATTGATTCAAAACCTCAAAATCATCACTTCAACATGAAAGAAAAGGTCAAGTTCATCTTTCAGACAAGCAATGGATGCCATCAAAGGAGCTAAATGTGGCCAAAGTAGACCCATGAAACAAGTGATGCATTTCCACCACTTTTTGTATGGGACCCATTCAAGCCACCATAGCCATATATCATGAGAGAGGTGACAAGCTAAGGAATTCAAGCCAAATCATTTTAGCCACTCAAACCAAGGGATGGTATCCGTGAGATTTTAAGGGATATTTTGAAGGAGTTTAAGGAAAACATTATTGGGATAAGTTGGCTTGTGAACCAATAGGATAAGACCCTTCTATTTTTTATGTTTTCCCACTTTTTCCTCACTTTCCACCTAACAACCAAATATGACCACGAATTTCATTTTCATTCAAGAATCCCAACTTTCTAAGACTTCTCCACCTTCCTAAACTCTCATCCAAACCATCCAACCAATCCCTACTTCTTAGGAAACCACATAGCCATTCAATTTTCCCCACCTCAACCCACTTTCCTATTTGGTGATCAAAGGTTTCTTAAATAGGAAACCTTAGATCTACTTCAATTCCAACAACTTCAAAACCCTAGATAGTTTCACATATTTCCTAAAACTTATTCTTTACATAATTCCTTGACTTTCTATCAACCAAACATCACAAAATTAGAAGGAAAAGAGTTCCACTTTCCTTCTAAGAAAAAGATGCCTATATCCTTTTCAAAATTAGAAACTAGCTAGCCATGCTTCCTATCTCTCTTATGTCATGTTTATGACACCATGTTGAGAATTTATCTTTCACCTAAGCTTTTGCATTCAATACCCTAACCTTAGGGCCACTTTCCCTATGTTTTCACCCCTTCCTATGTTAGGAAACTACTCATCTATATATAGTCACATGTTCCATAAGAATTTTCTAACTAGAGGTTGAGTGACACAACCTTGAATTTTAGCTTTCCTTTGGTTCTTGAGTTGTTGCTGGATTTTGGAACATTGTTGGTGCTTTTATATATTTATTCTTCTTATTATTCTCTTGTTTATTTTCTCTCCAATTCAGGTTAGTAACTTAGTTGTTTTACTTTAGTTCCATTGCTGAAGTTTTCATTGTTTTGCTCCTTAGAATTTATGCTACTTTCCAGCCCTTAATTGTTTTCTTCTCCACTCCATTCCATCAGTTTTTCTTTGTTATTCAATCAAGATTCAATTTAGTTATTCCTAATAGTGACAACCAAGAGAAGAGCTAGC
Source organism: Warburgia ugandensis (assembly GCA_035236585.1). Lineage (NCBI taxonomy): Eukaryota > Viridiplantae > Streptophyta > Magnoliopsida > Canellales > Canellaceae > Warburgia > Warburgia ugandensis. Next base: position 26,699,773 of record CP141132.1, on the reverse strand, counting down.
TTAAATCCTTGATTTCACCTCTTAAAATTCACATTTTGTTCATGATTTTTTTCCTTAGTTTCACATGATTTTCCCTTAGCTAGTTCACCCACTTAGGCTTTGTTTCTCTTAAGTTTCTTCATGGGTTTCATTTATATGTCATTATACTTTGGATTGTAACTATTAAACAGGATTTTTGTTGTCATTTAGATAGGATTTCAATCTTTGGAAAAGTGCACAAATTTTAAAAATTTTAGACAGTTTTATAGGCATAATGTCGATGTAAATTTGGAGGTGATTTAATAAATTTCTTTGTGAATTCTTGTTATGGATTGTTTATTTCAGAAAAGTACCTTAGATCTAAGTTGTTTACTTGTAGAAAATTTATGGTTTTAGTAGCTTTCTAATGCAAGATTTAATAACTGTTCTTAAGTACTAAAATCTGAAAATTGGTTTTTCCTTATTTGTGCTTTAATTTTGGTCATCTAATTTTTTTTTCTTAAGTTCTTAGGTACCCATTTATATTTTCATGTTGTTTATTGGATACCATAGTTATTTTGCAGGTTGCAATAGAATCAACAATTTTCATCATCTTTAGGGCTCCAGAATCATGTACATCGTCCAAAAACCATGCACATGGTTCTAAGTCCCATTCTCCTTTGAAATTTTGTTATATTAGTTATTAGATCTTGTGTTACAATAGTTAATTTAGTTAAATTTTTTTTTAGGTTTATAAAGTTTCCTTTTTGAGTTTTAGATAGTTCTACATTGGTAATTTTTAGTTTTGGAAAGTTCTAAAATAGGAAAGTTTCTTTTTTAGGTAGTTTCCTTATTTGAATCTTTCTAATTCTATGTAGTTTCTTTATTTGTTTACTATTAATTAGTTAAATCTTTTTAAGTTTCCCTTACTTTTAATTCTAGATTAGGAAAGTTTTGAGTTTTACTAACTGTCATAAGTTAGTTGTTTACTTGTTGTAGTTTCTAAGTTTGCATGCATGTTAGTTTAGTAAGTTTCCAATTTCATTGTAATTTTTGTTTTAATAAGTTTCCTTTATAGTTTTAGTTTCTAATTCCATGTATGTTTCCATTTTGAGTACTTTAATTTCCTAATTCAACAACAACTCTTTCTCATTGCCTAAAGTTAATCAATTTAAATAAAATCCAATCTGTTGCAAATCTATGAGATTCCTCATGGGATCAACCTTGCTTGCATAAAAATACTACATTGATTCATGCCCTCGCAAGTAATTTTAAATTTACCCCACTTATCTTAGGGCAATCCAATCCAACAGTAGAGAGAAATTGAAGATTAAAAAATATTTACATGTCATAAAGGCATCCCATCCATTGAAGTAAGAGTAAGCATAATCTACGGGTTAGGAATGAAGTATTAGTATAAGATAAAAACTCTAGCCACCTTTCCCATGTTGAAAAGTCAACCCAAAACCCCCCAAAAAGGAAGATATCAACCACCAATCTTCATCCAATTCTCATCTTATCTTAGGGTTTCTAAAAATAAAACATATATGTCCTTTTGATTTCTGCGCCAACACTTTTAAGAGTTTCTAATTTTGAAATCTCTTGATTCTCTCGACCTGCTTTCCATTTCATTCCCTTTCCTTCTCATTCCCTTTCCATTCCTACTTATTCATGACTGTTATCTTATTTCTTTCCCTTTCCAACTTATCCCTTCTAATTTCGACTCCACTTTCCATATGTGAAAAAGAAACTCTCTCCCCCCTAGCCACTTACTAAATTCAACAAAATCACACCTAATCCCTAGATTCTCTCCTTACCTCCTTTCTTCCTTCCCTTATAAGCAAGGTTCTTTCCTTTGCTAATCTAATCTCCTTTCCTACTACTTTCCTTTCCCATTCCACTTTCCTATCCAATTCTTATCCAACTTCTATTCCAACACAAATCCACCTTCCTAATTAGGAAATCATGCCTATCCCTATCCATAGTTCCCTTCTTCTTATCTTTCTCTCACTAGATCTCCACTATTCTTTCTACCCTCTCTCTTAGATCTTAGCTTTAAAAATGAGAGGTGAAAATGAAGAAATTTTTTATCTCCTACTTTCTCTTGTACTTGCAAGCTAAATATAGGAGAACAAGATCACCTTTGCCAAAGCTGTCACATGAATAAGTTCAATCCTTTGGAGAAGAGGTAAGGAAGCTCTTTTGTCCCCACTTCCCTTTCTTTCCTTCTCCCATCTTCTATTTTTCTTTTCATCTTTTTCTTTACTTTTGCATTGCAAACTGCACCATTATCCACCCCTACACACACCACTTTCCACACATCTTTTATCCTTCTTCCTTCTATGTCCTCCACATTTCTTGAGTGCATAATCATGCATAACATCTTGCATGCATCATTCATTATAACACCCCCCTTGCCCTTAACCCTTTGAGCCATCCCTCTTCTACACCATCTTTTCACATCCTTACACATCAACCTTCCTTCCCTTTTTAACCTACATGTACCCCACCTCCTTCACTCTTATCCTTCCACATGCATTCATTCTCTTCTACCCTTCTATTTTCAACTTTGTTTTCTCCTTTTGGGATTTGGGAATCTAAAGGACAAGGAAGAACACCTTGTGCCTTTCTATGGCAGCCATGATAAATTTTAATTCCTAAAACTTAGTTGAGAAATAATTTTGGTCTGTGGCATGTTGGGTTGAGGAGATGAGAAAAGGTTGGTTGTAGGTTAGTATATTTTGGGTTGAATGTAAATTTATAGGACCTTGTTGAGTGACACAACAAGAAGACTGTAAAGTAGAGTTCAAGCCCGAGAAAGAAAAAGTGGACATGTAAAAAGCCTTGTTGAGTGACACAACGAAGGACTACTATGGCAGCTACTGTAAGGAAGTTTATTTTCTTGTTTTATTTTGTTTATTCCTTTCAGTCCTTATAATTGCAATGAAGTTTATTAATGAAATTTTCATTTTCATTCCTCATTTAGCTTTAATTTAGTTTTATTTCTTTCTTTTTGTTATTTTACTTTAGTTTACTTTAAGTAGTTTTCTTATTTTTATTTCATAGCTTAGGTTTACTTATTTTGATTTAGTTCGTTAGTTGACTTCTTTCCTTTCTTTGAATTGACTACATTAAAGTTAAAGTAACTTAGGCTTTAATTAACTCCCTTTATCAAAGAGTCCTCATGGATCAACTTGCATTTGCCAATTCGATATTTCAATATAACCTTGCATTTGTCTTAATTATCAAGACACTTCATAGGTATCTTTATTTTGGATGAGAATAAGCATCTAGAGACAAATGATTTAATTAAATTTGAATTACTTCTTTGTTCAATTATCTATTAGAAGATTTAGCTTGTGCGAATAGCTATTGGTTTGATACCAATAATGGCAATAGTTGGCCTCACATGCATGGAAAAACTCTCTTCATGGAGATGGAGTTGCATAGCATCATTAGGAATAAGTGTCACATCTCTTTAGCCATTTGTTGTTAGTGGAGATATGTCCATTTGTTGTTAGTGGAGATATGTGTGTGTCTATGTGTGCACGTGCATGCGTGTATGTGTTTCCATTGATGGATTAGCGCAAGAGGGCATAAGTCTTAAATCCTTTAAATATGTAGTGTATCTTCTCCTAACACATTATGTGATCACAATTTCAATTGTTCATGGATGTTGACTCGATGAAACCTTCCTAGTTTAATCCTTCATCATTTTGAGGGCCTTTCAATTGATAAGACCATTTTGGTTAAAGTCCTTAATTTCTAAGACTATTGAGAGCTCTTGATTTGTGGGACTCTTTAAGCTACAAGTCCATTTGGGTAGAGTCCTTTATTTTTTGGACTCTTCAAGATATGGGTTCATTTGATTATTTTCATTTATTTTTAGGACTTTTTGAGTTGGTAGAACTTTGACTACTCTTAGGACTCTTAGTCTTATAATGCTATCTATAGAATTTAAGGTCACTAGATTTTAGTTCACTTAGGATGCTTATGTCTTAAGATTCTTAGTCAACAAGGACTCTAAATCCTCAAAAATTTGAGTCGTTGAAGGGATTTAAGGTCTTGGGACTTTAATCATCCAAGGTATTTAACATCTCTAGAATTTACTCTTTCAGGTGCTCTTAGATCTTAGGACTTCAATCATCCAAAGTCTTTAATGTCTTTAGAATTTTATTCATCCAAGGACTCTTAGATTTCAAAACTTTCATCATCCCAAAATTCTAATGTCTCTAGAAATCCCATCATCTTAGGACTCATAGACCATAGGACTATTAGTCAACCAAGGACTCTAGTGTCACAAGAATTTTTATCATTCTAGGACTCTTAGGTCATAGAACTTTTAGTTAACCAAGAACTCTAATGTCACTAGAACTATCATTGATTCAAGTGTCTTAGTTCATAAGTCATTATTTTGGAAAAGAATTCTTGGACTTTAGGAGTTTAGTTTGTGCAAGGAATCTTGAGCTATAAGACATTTAAAAGTCTTGAGGTGTAAGTCTTATAGGGTGATTAGGGGTCTCAAGCTATGGGGATTTGATTGGATTTAGAAGTTTTAGGTTATAGGAATTTTACTAGAGTCAAAAGTCTTGAGCTATGGGACTTTAATTTGATTGAAAAGTCTTAAGCTATTGGAATTTCACTTGAGTTAGAAGTTTGGTGCTATAGGAACTTTTACTAGGTTCATTGGTCTTAAGCTACTATACTTTGAGCAGGATGAGGAGTCTTTAAGCTAGGAACTTGAGTATGTTCCTGTGTCTGATAGGTGTAGGATTTTGAATAGGTTTAGGAGTCTTTAAGCTTTAGGACACTAACAGAGTTCAAAAATATGAATGTTGGAGGAATTTTAGTAGGTTTAGGAATCACTAAGCTTTAGGGCACTAATGGAGTTCAGAAGTCTGAGGGCTATAGGTCTCTAAATAGATTTAGCAATGTTTAACCATAGGAGACTAACGAAGTTTTAGAAGTCTAATAATTGATAGACTTTAATTAAGTTTAGGAGTTAAGTAACTGTAGGTCTCCATTTGGTTCAAGAGTCTTGAGTTGTTAGCCTTTAGATAGGTTTAGGACACTTTTTAAACTCAAGGGTCAATCAAGAAGAAACTAGGTGCTCACTTGTGTATCAACTGGGGCTCACTTAAGAGTGCTATGATTCAGTTTTATCTTGGACATCTTATGCTTGTAGAACTCTTTAAGTAAACTTATTAGTCTTGAAACAATGGGACTCTAAATTAATTTAGAAGTCCTTGTTTGTTGGACTATGTGTTCGTTCAAGTCTCTAGCTAAACTCAAGAATCATTTTGGAAGGAAAGTCAAAACTGAGAGCCCAATTATATATATCAACTAGGACCCACTAATTAGGACTTAGGAGTCTTATGATGTTAGAGTTTATATGACTTTAAAATTCTATTTTGATTTAGAAGAATTGGAACTATAGGATTCTCTATCTCTAAGTAGTTGTAAGAACCTTTAAACAGGAGGACTTTGAATAGATTATGAATTTTTGGGATTTGGATGATAAGTGTTCAATTTTGTATGAAAAATATCAAATTAATTGCCCATGTGTTATACCTTATAGTGTTAAATTAGGAATTTTGGCCGAAAATTTGTAACACATGCATTTCTGACCTAATAATTCAAAATTTTGATATTTATAAGTTTAGAGGCTAATTTGGAGTAAGTATATGACTGATCATATATTTTTTGGATTTAATTATGATTTTTCACCTTTTGTGGGTCATGGAGAGATGATCCAAGGGCTGAGATTTATCGAGATGAGAATTGAAGATAAAGATCAAAAGATCTAGTTAAGGCCTACATTTCAACATTTCAAAGTAGATCAAGGTCTATGATCATATCAAGGCAAGTTGATGGATAAATGGAAGAGCTAAAGGTGACTAAAATGGGCTCATGAAGCAAGCCTTACATTTCCACTACCTTACCCATATAGCCATGAGAGAAGGTGACAAGCTAAGGAATTCAAGCCTAGCCATTAAACCTAAGTGTGTGAGCCATGAAGCCAAGCCAAATGAGCCCTCAAAGTGTGCCACATAATCCAATTAATCCAAATGGCACATGGAGTCATACAATTGGAGGAGAATTCAAGCAATGATCCACTTTGTAAATTTAGATTTTCAAGGTTAATAAGATAGTTTAAGAGAATTATATAAAAAGTAAGATGACTATACATTGGTGGACCCATCAAGAGAGAATTGTACTTTCCAACTCCATCTCCCACTCTTTTTCCATTCAATAGACCTAGAGTTACAAGCTAAAGGAGGGAGGCATCTCCATAGGAAAAAGATGCCCCTAATTTCACAATTAATGATCAAGTGGTTTCCAAAATAGGAAACCTTAGATTCAAATAACTTTAGAATCGTAGATCTTTCCCCCTTTTCCCTAAACCTTATTCCTTACTTATTGCTTAGCTTTCAATTATCCAAACATGACAAAATTACAAGGGAAAGAGCTTCACTTTTGTAACATCACAAAAAAAAATAAAAAAGGAAATTTGGCTTAAATAGTGGGGTTGTGTTTGATATGGGCACCCCACCTCGTTTAAGTGAGAAATGAGCCCGAACCCAACGCATAGGGAGAACCCGACTGAGAAGAAGAAGAAGAAGAAGAAGAAGAAGAAGAAGAAGAAGAAGAAGAAGAAGAAGAAGAAGAAGAAGAAGAAGAAGAAGAAGAAGAAGAAGAAGAAGAAGAAGAAGAAAGAGAAGAGAAGAAGAAGGAGAAGAGGAGGAAGAAGGAGGAGAAGAGGGAGAAGAAAGAGGAAGGAGAGGCACTTAGCTCACTGGAAAAGTTTGTGACACTGACGAGTTGGGAAAAACAAGGGTTTCGGGTGGCCAGAGTTGCAGGCTATTGTCGGAGAAGATGGCAGCTCGAATTGATGATCCGAGCCTATCAATCTTTTTAGTGAACAATCAAGAACCAAAACCTTATGGTTATTTGGGGATCCATGGAGATTTAGACCATTGATTGGAGAGGAAACAGTGCGTGCGATCAATGACCCCTTCTACTTCCCCTATTCGACCTCTCTCCACTGTTGTTTCACCTCCCTCTAGTTCGACCACCATTTCCTCCGGCCTTTCCTTTTTGTCCAACAAGATTTTGGTCGGACTTGGGTGTGTGTGAGGAGGGTACCCGAAACCCTACCCTTGTCTTCCATTCTGATCGGCTTAGCATGGCCAATGGTAGGCCAAAGAGTTTGGACTGGTTTCCCGCTCCTTTGCCCTCTTCTACCCTGGATCAGGTGGTGTACGGGACTGGATATCACCCGACTATCTCCTCCTCCACCATCTTCCCTGTCTCCCCTAACTCTAGTGAGTTAGAGTTGAGTCAACTCATGGAGTCAACTCACCCCAACTCGTTTGGGAGACATTGAGTTGACCTAGTGACCCTTTTTATGCTTGAACTTTGACTTGCGATTCTAACTAATCCAAGAAAGATCTCGAAGATCCGTGATCTTGGCAACGTGGGGAATGATACCCATCTTCCCATTCTTCGATCAAGGAAGATCTATCTATCAATTTGACTAGACCTTTGATCGAAGGTCAGAGTGTCTGATTTGGCTTCATTTTTTCGATCCAAGTAGTTTGTAGTGACCCTCATGAAGTGCAGATCAAGGATCTATACAAGAATTCTTGATCTGAAGAGCTTATGGAGATGATTTAGGCAATCTTGATTAATGGCTGAGATCAACTGAAGATCCAAGTATGACATTGGATCCAATTGGATGATCCAAACCATCTAATATTCTTAATTGGATTAATTGATTAGAATTACCAAGTTGTTATGTGATCTGGGGCGATCAGGTGAGGATCTTTGATGAGATCAGCATGGATGTCTGATGATCAAGCACAATTGAGGCAATCGGTGGACGATTTGACCAAGTAGATAGCTAGAGGTTCTTTAGATTGACTTGTTCAAGGTAAGATTATAGTCTTAATCATTTGATGGAGTGGTTTGATTCCAATTAGATATGATTGAGCATGATATTCATGTAGTAATGCCTGATTAATTGATTTAAATGATAAATTACCAATATTGATATGATTTGAGCCTAATAGCTCTAAATATGCAATGATATAATTAAGAAAATGACTAACTAATTATGAGTGGGCTAGATTAAGTATGATTTGAATTAGTAGCCAATTAAGGCTGGCCCCACCTTGAGATTTTATGGTTGGGAATCATTGAAATATCTTATACACGATGTATTGAAAGACGAAAATGTAATGATTGTGTAATTAAGAATCCAAGTTAGGTGAATTGGATTCTAAGTGTGACTGGATGTGATATGTATCCAGGTAATGGAACTATGGAGGACTACACTAAAGTCGGGTTTGATTGATTCGAGAGGTACAAACAAGTGGTACTTTGTCTGAGGTAGGTGATTACATTTGAGATTTTTTCCATGATTTCTTAAATCATGACGTATTATTTGAAACTTTGAGGCATGAGTTTTATGCTCTGCCATGTTGCATGAGATCATTTTTCAACATGTATTGCTGATATGCTTGCTACTTCTTTTGTGCTTGATTTATGCACTGTTTCTAGTATATTTTAGTTGCATCGATTGATTATTAAGGATGTTATACACTGATTTTCGGTGTATGATGTTGATATATTGAATTACTCTCTTGATTTGGTTTTATTGAGAACGATTATGCATTATGATGTTTTTATGAAAATTCCTTTATTATATATGGTTGATATTATGACATCTAGATCTATATGATTTATCCATATAGTTTAACATATGATTGATGGTACACTACCATGTCTTTGATCAGATCTTATTGAGAATGTTATCCATAAGAGTTACTTATGCCTTGTCAATTGGGATAATTGAGGTTGTGATGGGATGCACCCCCTAGTGAGTGCCTGAGTATCCCGTGTGGGTGAAAGGGTGAAAGCGGGATTAGAATGTGTCTTTTTGTGAGTGCCTGAGTGCCTTGTGTGGGTGAAAGGTTTGGAATGAGTCTTTCCATGAGTGCCGAAGTGCTTGAGTGCCCCGTGTGGGTGAAAGGGTGAAAGTGGGATTGGAATGCATAGTTTCGTGAGTGCTTGAGTGCCCCATCATGGGTGAAAGGGTGAAAGTGGAAAGTACTGAGAGTTAGGCCCACGTTGCCGTGAGTGTAGTTGAGACACTCATAGAGCTTGATTGTGCATGATGTTTTGTTGATTTTTACATGCATTATATTATTCTATGGACACAGGTTTTCATTGTTTTGATGGACATATATCCATGTATTTTTTTTCATGTTTTGTATGCCATTATGCTCAGGATTGATATCGATTTGTTTATACCATGATTCTCCTGTATTATTCATCATGAATGTCTAATTTTTTGTGGGCTTTGTATATATCCATCTTATGAGATTTACCATGATCTTGATACTCTACGCCATATGACAAGCATAACTTTGTTGAGTCATTGCTTTGTTTGCAATGCCTCAAATATAGAGAGTTGCAACAGGTGGACACGTTGATAGATCAAGCGAAAGTGATGAGGGTTCATAGTGAAGCATTGAAGACATTTTAGAGATGATAAGGTTTGTTTAAGACCTTGCTTTAGTTATTGTTTATGGACTGTACTTCACTGTAAATTGCAATGTGACCTAGACGTGAAGATATGAATTCATGTCGGATGTTATGGCTGTATGGAGGGACCTTGGGTATTTTGTTATGACTTGATTTTCTTATCCACTGTTGGAGTGTACATTTTTATTGAAAATTGTATTTGATTTGGATGATGGGTGTGGAGACCATGTCTCCATGTGTTGTGTCATATGTTGTGTTTATTAGGTGAATTTGTATTGCATGTGCGATGTACAATGGTCCAACATACAGAGGAGACTCTGTTGAATTTTTGGTAGAAATGGGATTTCATTTCGCCGTTTAATTTATGATTTTGTGGTAGTATGAGTCCCGCAATGTGAAAGAAGTGCTTTTATTCAAGTTTTTGTTTTTGGTCAATTTAAAAATCAAAGTTTTAAAACAAGGATCCCGACTATTTTCATAAATTATTATTTTATTGTTGGAAAAACCTGGGGTGTCACAACTTTCCTTCTAGGAAAAAGATGCCTACCTGCTTTTCGTAGTTAGAAAACAGCTAGGACATGCTTGTTAGGTGATGCCCCAAATTTTTAAATACCAAATAAATACATATATTTCGTAGATATAAAATAGGTCGGATCCCTTTTTGAAATATCAATAAATTTAAATTATTTCAACTGTAAGAAAATCTAAGTAACAATAAAATTTTCCCAGCCTCTGGCATCAAACAATCCACACAAAAAAAAAATGTGATATCAAGAATACAAGGAAATGACATCAGCACATGATACAAAACGTGTCATATCTAACTATAAACAAACCATGACAAAAATCAAAAGTTATACTATTAGAAATATTAAAAATCATCAAGAACCAGGATTTGTCCATCACAACTTGACATCCATCCATGAAACCAAGTCCACAAGTCTATAGTAAGGAAACATTTAAATCTATACAACCCATATATGAGTTCAAATAACTTGAAGTCAACTACATTCCTTGGTGCGAATCTCAGAATACGATAATGATCCCCCGCTTCCTCTAGTGCTCCTTCACTTGCTTACCCTTCTTGATGTCCTGCTCTATATATGAGGCAATGCAAGAAAAATAACAATGCCTCAGCATGTTATTGCTTGTGTAGGTACATAGAAATTTAAAATTCAATGAATGGATATAGGTAGTGTGACGGATAAAATGCATGATCTCATAATAAAAAACTCATGAAATTGATAATGTATGAAAATTGAATGGACAGTTCTCATGAATAACAACAGCAAGCATGTATAGTTCATGTCAAAACCAAAATCCAATAAAGCATGTAAGATTTTGCATAAATCATGAGAATCACATGAGTTAGATCAACATGACATGCATAATATAGTATAAAACATGGCTCATAAATCTGATAGTGTCAAGTAAAAAAACATCCATGACTTCAAACGTGAATGCATATCATAAATAAGAAGGCACAAAATCCACTTTGTCCCTTGAGTGTACAACACACTCTTACATCTGGTCATGAGTACTCATATGCATCCTCCATGCACCATCACACCGTGGGTGCATAAGGATATACCAATCTAGCAATAATCATAATGTCACATAAATGCCAAATAAACACATGGATTGCCATGCTACAGTGGTAACCAACTCTTAGGTCGACCAGCTATAGCTCCCCATCGATACTAAAATAAGAGACTAATTGTCGATCACGTGTGGGGGAGGGCAAACCCGTAGTGGATTACCTATGATACCACTCCCTATAAATTTGGTCCCTTTTAGGGCGGGTGTCTAATCATCATCATCATCATCATCATCATCATCATCATCATCATCATCATCATCATCATCATCATCATCATCATCATCATCATCATCATCATCATCATCATCATCATCATCATCATCATCATCATCATAAAGTCTAAGAGCGAGTGACCAACCCTATCAACCCTCCTAGCATGGTGTCCATCGGTTGAAATTAGCCATCATAAATCCATGAAAACACAAAATTCGCTCATCGTCTTAAACATGTGATCATAACTTTTGTCTGATGCATGAAATATAGGAGCACTTATGGCTTGCCATCTCAGAGTACGGTCATCATCACAGGGTCAATCACCTAAGGACTGGCCACCAAGCCTCCTCACTAAACCCACAGATAAACAATTCTAGCAAAACTAATAAATCAAAACATCATGATATTCAAATAACATGAATCCGTGGAAACATATAAATCAAAATGATCATGCATAAGTGTAAACCATATATGCTAAATAATAGTCACAAGATCATAAAGCCAAATAAACGTGCATCAAATCATCGATACATGTGAAATCATCGGGTGATCACTCATGATTTTTATGCAAAATATAACAATATTAAATGTTGTCACCTACCTCAATGAGAATCAACTCTCTTTGGCATGCTGCCTCTCAATTTAACATGGTTTGATGCACCTATACAAAACTACATGTAACATAATCTGTCACTTATCACTCAATTTCTCTCAATCCACAGTGATCAATGTCTTATCATTAGTATTTAGCCCATCTACATAGTAAATCCAACCATTAGATGGTCATCTGATCTTGGTTGATCAGATCAATAGTCTTGATGACTTCTAATGTCCAATTTTACTTAATCTATAATTTCTAAAATGATCTAACCATTGGATCATTCTAAACATTCCATTGGGTACCTCATACACCTCAATCCATCAAATTCTCAGTCTTCTAAGATCTATTGGTGTACTAATAGTTAATTTATTGATCTAATGGTCAGATCATCCTTTGATTGGTCGATTTGAGTTCTTATCTCATTCAATGGTTTATATCATTATTTAAGTCAATCTATGTAATCTGACACTTAAATTCCTCAATTCACTTATTAGATCAAATAATTGATCAATTCTTAAGGCTTGATCACCATCTGATCTAGCCAATCTAGCTCATCCTATGATTCTTAGGTTTTAATCACATTAAAATGTGGTCAAATCTAACTTTTCACCTCCAAATTAGGTCCGCATCATTGAGATGAAACCAACAAATGTATCGGGTCAAAAATTGGGTTTATATTGCCTCCACAATTGAAGATTTTCTATTTTAGATCAAAATAAATGGTCCAAATAAAATTTTTAAACCAAATAGTACAGAATAGTGTCACCCAGATGCACCTCATCCGTGATGCACGTTCATGATGCATGCGCATGTGTTAGTTTCCAAGACGCATATGAATGCATCTCCATCACCACGAAGCACCCACTTCCTGTCTCAACTATGAATGGGGCGCGCGGTGCTTGCATGCACCCATTCACCAGCTGTGTCTTGGGTGTAGAGTCCCTTAGGGACGAAGTGCCCAGACTGTGCTTTCCCTTGTAATTTATGGTCCAGATGGTCCTAAAATTTTACTTTTTTCATCATTCCTACAATTTTAAGGGTCTAAGAATTCAATGAATGGGTCAGATCATCCATCCAAGCTATCCTTGAGATGGGTTTTCTACTGTGACATGGTTTTCCTTGATTTAACTTTGATGGCTAGAAAAACCAATCTGGCTGACGAGAAAAAAGGGGAAACCAAGGAGAAAAGAAGAGGAAAAGAAAAGGAGAAGGAATAAGAGGGGAGGAAGGGCTTATTTTGGTGGGATAATTGTCTAGGAAAAACCTTAGCTTGAGGAGAAGAAGATAGAGGGATGTTTTACTAGTGAAATGCAATGGAATGACGGAGGGGGTGAGGGGTATAAAAAGTGTCAAAACGTAGTGGGGATGGCTGCACTAACTGTCGCATGCTGGACACAAGGTATGACGAAAGGAGGTGTCATTATTAAAATGGTCCCCCACATTTTAGGTCTTTCCTGTAAAAATATTAGTTAAACGGGTCCACCTATAAAATTATTAAAATGCCCCTCAATTTAAACTCTCATAACTTTTTCATCTGAACTCTATGTTAGGTGTTCTTGATATTGTTGGATTCCATTTTTTGAGCACTATCCAATCATCAATGTTTTAACTCTCAATTTGGCCTTAAAAATTATCAATTCTCTAAAAACTCAAAATTTTAATTTTCATGAAATTCTTGAATAATATTACATAATGTTGTGAAAAGTTACAAATTTTACATCCTTTCCTCACAAAAATTTCATCCTCAAAATTTAGTACAACTATACAAATAACTCTGGATGGGTCCACCTCATCTCCTCCTTTGTCTCCCATGTAGTCTCCTATGTAGAATAGTGCTACCAGAGGACCTTAACTAATGGAATAGTCTTGATTCTCAACTCCGGGACCTTTTGGTCCAAAATTCGTACTGGTCTCTCCACTCTGACCTTACAAGGTGTCTCTCTTCCACATTATTCCAGCATAGGGGTGATTGACATGGTTTACCATACAGTGCATCGTATGGGGTCATACCAATACTTGCATGCTAGTTGCTATTATATGCAAACTCTACATTCGATAAATGACCATCCCAGGTACCTTTCCAATCAATGGCGCAAGCTCTCAACATGTCCTCAATAGTTTGGATGGTCCTCTTTGTCTAACCATTAGTCTGGGGGTGAAAAGCTATGTTGAACCTCAATGTTAATCCCAAGGCCTCTTGGACACTCTGCCAATACTTTGAGGTGAATCTAATGTCCTTGTCTAAGATGATAATCAAGGGAATCCCATGTAAGCTCACAATTTCCTTGACATGCAATCTCGTTAGATTGTCAACTGTCTAACTTTGTCAACGAGAAGGAAGTGAGCAGACTTTGTCATTTTGTCTACAATACCCCATATCATGTCATGTCCACTTGCAGTCATCGGAAGACCAACTATAAAATCCATAGTGATATGACCCCATTTTCACTTAGGGAGATCTAGTGTCTAAAGTAACCTTGCAATTCTTTGGTGTTCATCCTTGACCTATTGACAGGTCAAACACCATGTTACACATTTCTTGATGTCTTTCTTCATTCCATTCCACCAGAAATGTCATCTCAGATCCCGATACATCTTTGTACCCCCAAGATGAATGGTGAACTATGACTAGTGAGCCTCCTGAAGGAGCTCACATCTCAAAGCATCAATTGTAGCAACTACTAGCCTTCCCTAGAACCTGATGCCACCATCCTATCCTCTAGTAAAGTCTGTGTTATCTACTGGTGCTTAGGTTTCTACATCCACTATTTGTGCTTGTAAAATCCTATTAAGGAATCTCGATCTGACTAATAAGTTGGCAATCATTGCCCTTGACTTCCTGCTCAAGGCATCCACCACAATGTTTGCCTTCCTAGGATGGTACTGAATGGTGAAGTCATAGTCCTTTAGATATTCTACCAACCTATGTTGTCTCATGTTTAGGTCACTCTGAGCAAAGAAATACTTAAGGCTCATATGGTTAGCTAACACTTCAATTTTCTCATCGTACAAATAGTGCCTTTAGGACTTTAATGCAAATACCATTGCTGCTAACTACAAATCATGGGTAGGGTAGTTCACCTCATGCACGTTCAATGGCCATTACCTTCCCATGCTGCATCAGTACTACTCTCAGTCCCTTACTAGGGGCATCACAATAAACTACATAACCACCCAGTGCAGAGGTAAGTGCCCTCTTGAGCTCCTAAAAGCTCTCCTCACAAGCATCACTCCAAACATACATGGTGTCCTACCTAGTTAGGGTAGTTAGAGGTAAAACAATCCTTGAGAATCCCTTGATGAATCTATGATAATACCCTGCCAGTTTGAGAAAGCTACAAATCTCAGTTACCATCGTAGGTCTCTCCCAGTTCAGCACTACTTCCACCTTAGCAGGGTCTACAGCCACTTCATCATTTGATACCAAATGGCAAGGATATGCACCTGCTCCAGCCTAAAATCACACTTACTAAACTTAGCATGTAAGCGATGACGATGTAGGGTATCCAACATCACATGAAGATGTTCCCTATGCACCTCATGGCTGGGCAAATAAATCAGGACATCATCCACAAACACTATAACAAACTTATACTGATAAATCCGAAAGACCCAATTTATCAAGTCCATAAACACTAACAGTGCATTGGTTAAACCAAAAGGCACACACTAGGAACTCATAATGACCATAACGACTTCTAAAGGTAGTCTTGGAGATTTCTTCCTCTTTGATCCTCAATTAGTGGTATCTCAATCTCAAATCTACCTTCGAGAATATCTATGTTACTGAAGTTGATCAAATAAATCATCAATGTGAGGCAGGGTATTTGGTTCTTCACTGTGACACTATTCAACAACTGATAATCTATACATAATTGCAACTATCCATCCTTTTTCTTCACCGAAAGGGCTAGTGCTCCCTAGGGAGATCCACTGTGTCTAATAAGGCCTTTGTCAAGTAACTCCTACAACTAGACCTTGAGCTCTCTTAGCTCTATGGGGCCATCCTGTATGGTGCTTTGGAAATGGGTGCTATACATGGCACTAGATCAATAGTAAAATTGATTTCCCTGTGTGATGGTAATCCTGGAAACTCCTCAAGAAAGACATTTGCAAACTCTAGTATGACATAGATGTCCCCAATCTGAGGCTGCCCGCTGTCCTCCACTATTACACCAGCAAGGAAGACTAAGCAACCTTGTGAATAGTATTTTGCCACCTTCATTGTAGAAATGACACATGCACCAGTGATGTTCTTCCTACCCTGGAACAAGGTCACTGACTATCTAGGTACACTAAAAGTAACTCTCTTGCAAAAATCCACAGTAGTCCAATAGGTGGCTAACTAGTCCATTCCTAAAATAACATCATAATCAATCATATCTAGCAAAATAAGGTCGGCATCCATCTTTACACCCAATATATCCACTGGTACCCCTCGGAGGTACTCACTAGCCTTGATTGCCTCTCCCACAGGTGTCATGACATCAAGTCTAAAAGCTAACATATATGTATACTTATCCAGAGATGATGCAACTATGCTAGAAATAATAGAGTGAGTGGACCCTGAATAAAAAAGGACCCTAGCATGGCTATCAAAGATAAGGAAAGTACCTTCCATGACCTAGTTTAAGGCCTATGCCTGCCCCTATGTAATGGAAAACACTCCCCACTGGCTACATGGCTCCACCTCGGCAGTGCTTTCAACCTCAGTCTGCTTGTCTCTCTGCCCTCTAGGACAATCCCTATGGAAGTGTCCCATCTCTCCACAGCCAAAACATCTAAATAGCTGTCTTTGTGAGAGTGACTGTTGTTGTCGCAGCTATTGCTGTCTGCTACCCCCTAGGGCATGGCTACCCTAGGTGTCTATCTCTACACCTATGGCACCTCCCACTATCCGTGTTTCTCCTCTGCCTACTAGTTTGCTGCTATTATGATACCCTCTTCATCTGTGATTGTACAAAAGCTCTCTTGCCTTATTGGGCTAGCTTGGACTACCTTTAGTTCAGAGAAAATCTCTCTCTAAAATTGAGCCCATATTCATTGCCTATCACTTAGTTGTATGGCGTGTAATAATCACCTGGTTCCTCAACCCATCTACAAATCTGTCAATAGCCTCCTTGTACGAGGCAAAAGTATTGGGCGCAAATCTCCCTAGTCAGGTAAATTGATTCAAGTACTACTGAACCTTTATGTCATGCTGCTCTAAGGTGGCAAACTCCCTCTTCATTGCCTGTAGGGAATGAGGTGGGAAGTACTGGTCATCAAAGGCCTTCCTAAGGCCTCTCAAGTAAGTGCCTTAGTAGTAGAAGAGCACATCCTCTGAAAAGTCTGCCACCAAAACCCTACCTCACCCATTAATAGCTAGGCATCTATCTGCACTTGGTCCTCTGTAGGAACCTTCATAGCCTCAAATGCCCTTTTGACCTCAAATAACCACCTTTCCACCTCCTTAGTTTGTCACCTTTCCCATTGAAGTATGGTACCATCTTTTGAAATCTTTCTAGCAGTTTGTCTACTTTACCTACACTCCTCGAGGCATCGCCTTCTGTGGCTCTAGGTGCTAGTAGTATTGGTACCTGATGGGATGACTAAGTTGAAACGTCCATTGGGGCCATGGCAGTCATAGCCATGGGTGCTGAGTTTGTGGTGTGTACTATTGCCCAAACATGTTGATGTATGTGTGGTATCATACCTTGAATCACTTGGGTCACTAAGTCCACCTCATGTTTCCCCTGCCCCGAGGGCTCAGCAAGGGTGGGGCAGGCATGGATCTCGTTCTCCTCTTAAGAGCCATCTATCATAACACCAATATAATCTAGAGTAAGTTCAATCACCTTATGGTCTATAACACTTAAGTGGACTCATTGATGTGGTCATGATGAAGTAGACTGGGCTCTGATACCAATCTATGATGCCTCAAAATTTTAAACACCAAATACATATATATGTCATAAATATAAAATAGGCAAGATCCCTTTTTGAAATATTAATAAATTAAAACTATTTCAACAGTATGAAAATCTAAGTAACAATACAATTTTCCAAGCCTCTGGCGTCAAACAATCTACACACATAAAAAAAATGCAATATTGAGAATAGAAGGAAATGACATCAGCACATGACATAAAATGTATCATATCTATCTATAAACAAACCACAACAAAAATCACAATTTATAATACTGGAAATATTAAAAATCATCAAGAACAATTATTTGTCCATCACAACTCGACATCCATCCATGAAACCAAGTCCATAAGTCTACAGTAAGGAAACTGTTAAATCTATACAGCCCATATACGAGTTCAAATAACTTAAGTCAACTACGTACATTGGTGTGAACCTCAGAATGCGATAATGATCCCCTGCTGCCTCTAGTGCTCCTTCACCTACTTACCCTTCTTGATATCCTGCTCTATATCTGAGGCATTGCAAGAAAAATAGCAATGCCTTAGCAAGCTATCCCTTGCATAGGTACATAGACATTTAATATTCAAAGAATGGATACAGGTAGCGTGACGAATAAAATGCATGATCTCATAATAAAAAACTCATAAATGCGATAAATGTATGAAAATTGAATGGCCAGTTCTCATGAATAACAACAGAAAGCTTGCATAGTTCATGTCAAAACTAGAATCTAGTAAAGCATGTAAGATGTCACATAAATCATGAGAATCACATGAGTTAGATCAACATGACATGCATAATATAGTATAGAATATGGCTCATAAATCTAATGGTGCCAAGTAAAAAAAAATCCATGATGTCAAAACACAAATGCATATCATAAATATGAGGGCACACAATCCACTTGTGTCCCTCGAGTGTACAACACACTTTTACATCTATTCATGAGCACTCATACCAATCCTCCAAATATAGTCATGCCGTGGGTACATAAGTATATACCAATCCAGCAATAATCATAATGCCACATAAATGCCAAATAAACATATGAATCAGCATGCTGCAGTGGTAATCAACTCTTGGGTCTACCAATTGCCGCTCCCCATTGACACCAGAGTGGGAGATTAAATGTCCATCTTGCATGAGGGAGGACAGACCCATGTGTCTATTACTCATGATACCACTCACTACAAATTTCCCCCTTTTGGAGTGGTTGTCTAATCATCCATTCGAGCTATCCTTAATATGGGTTTTCTACTATGGCATGGTTTTCCCCAATTGAACTTCGCTGACTTTTTCCAGTGAGGGAAAAGGGGAAAATAGGGAGAAAAGAAAAGGGAAAAAAAGAGAGGGGAAGAAGGGCTGACCTACTTGGTCGGTGGGAAAACTATCTAGGAAAAACCCTTGTTCAAGGAGAAGAAGGAGGAGGGATGTTTTGCCAGTGAAATGCAATAGAATGCGGGGGGGTGGGGATGGATGAGTGAGGGGTATAAAATGTAGTGAGGATGACTGCAGCAACGCTGCATTGCCTTTAGCATGCCATACAAGTAATATGATGAAAGCGGATATCGTTATCAAAATGGTCTCCTACATTTTGGGTCTTTCTTATATAAAAAAACATAGTTAAACAGGCCCATCTATACAATTACTAAAATGCCCCTCAAATTTAAATGCTCATTATTTTTTCATTCAAATTCCATATTAGGTGCTCTTGATGTTGTTGAATTCCATTTTTTGAGCACCATCCAACAATATATGTTTCAAATCTCAATTTTTCTTTAAAAAATATCAATTCTCTAAACACTCAAATTCTTAATTTTCATGAAATTCTCAAATAATATTATATAATTTTGTGAAAATTTATTGACATTACCTCTCTTATGTCATGTTTATGACATTATCTTGTTAATACATCTTCCACCTAACCTTTTTATTCAATACCCTGACCCTAGGGCCACTTTCCTAATGGTTTCACCCTTTCCTAAGTTAGGAACCCACTCATCTATATATAGCCCATGTTTTCATATAAATTTTCCAAGTAGAGGTGGGTGAGGCACCTTAAAATCAAGCTCTCCTTTGGTGTTATTTACTGTTGGACTTTGGGATTTATTAGATGATTTTCTTCCTTTCAAGTTTTGGTTGTTGTTTTGGTTATTTTCTCTCTAGTTTAGGTTAGTAGTTTGCTTGCTTTGGTTTAGTTTTTATTGTTTTGCTTTCTAGTTTTTGCACCTTCCTTTCGTTCTAGCTTCTCCTTCTTTCTCTACCCCCAATAACACTTGTTTTTCTTTGCTATTCCCTTAAGATTCAAGTTAACTCATCTCTGGTAGTGATAGCTAAGAAAAGAGTTAGCTTAGAACCTTAATTTTCGCTCTTGAAATTCAAGTTTTTTACACCTTAGTTTTAGGTCCACTTTCCATAGTTAGTTCACTCACTTAGCTTTTTTTTTTTCTTCAAAATTCCTTTCTAGGTTTTCTTTGCATGTCATCATACTTTAGTTTGCAATCATTAGATTTCATTGTTGGTGTTTTTTAGATAGGATTTCAAGCTTAAGAATTAGATGCAATTTTGAACAATAAAACATGTATTATGCATCATTTTTGGTGTAAATCGGATATGATGCAATAAAGTTCTTTGGGAATTCTTGTTATGATTTGTTTATTTAATCAAATTGCTTAAGATCTAAGTTATTTCCTTGCAAAAAAGTTCTGGTTTCAGTAGCTTTCTAATGCTAGATTTGTTGAATGTTCTTAAGTACCAAAACTAGAAACTGTTTTTCCCTTAAGTTTGTGCCTTAATTCCAGCCACTTAAACATTGTTTATACTTAAATTCTTAGCTACCCATTTGGATTTTCATGGTTTTTATTAGATCCCATAGTTATTTTGCACGATCAATGACTTTAGATACATTAAATTGAGCCACTTTTGGGGTCCTAGAACCATGTGCATAGTCCTAGAATCATGCACATGGTACTAAGTCCCTTTCATCTTTAATCTGTGATTAATTTGGTTATGAGATCTTGTTTAAAAAAGTCATTAATTGAGTTTATTGTCATGTTTTTTTAGGTTTAGAAAGTTTCTTTTTTGAATTTTAGGAAGTTCCATCTTTAGATAGTTTTAGGATTTACAACGTCTTTTTAATAGTAGTTTCCATTCACATGCATGTTGCTAATTTCTTGTTATAGTTAGTTAGTTAGATCTCATTGTTTACTTGTTTTTGCATGTTAGTTTAGTTTTAAATTTTTTACTGATTTGGTTTTAGAAAGTTTCTAATTCTAGTTTAAGAAAGTGAGAGATTAGGAAAGTGTCATTTTTAGTAGTTTCCTGTAGCTTAAGTTTCTTAATTTGATTCATTCTAATTTAGCATTGATTTCCTTTAGTTGCTTGCATATCATTTAGGTGGGTTTTTATTTCTTAGCTTTAGGTTTTAGTATGTTTCTTTTAAGTTTAGCTTCTAATTCCATGCATGTTTCCTTATTAGTAGTTTTAAATTCCTAGTTTAATTATATCTCTATCTCTTTGGCTGGAGTTAATTGACTCAAATAAAATTCAATCCATTGCAAATCTATGAGAATCCTTGTTGAATCAGCCTTACATGTGCAAAAATATAAATTGGGTATTATTTATACAAAATTGAACACTTATTATTGGACCTTGAATTGGTTTGAAAGTCCTTGAACTTTAAGACTCTTATTGATTTTAGAGTCCTCAATCTTTAGAATTCTCAACTAGCCCTGTAGTTTAGTTGGAGGTGGGGGGCTGTTGTTCATGTTGGATTAGGACCTATCTATTTAGTTGGTTTAGTGAAAGATAAATTTCCAAAGTCTGGAAAAATCTCTAAACTTTAGGAAACCCAATCCAATTAGCATTCTTGTGGTTTTAAGAAGTCTTAGAGATCTTGAATATCCAATTTCTCTTAGGATTTCTAAAATTACAAGACTCTGTAGGAGTTTTGTGTAAGTGAGACTTTCCAAACTTAAGAGACAAAAATGGTGCCCAAGATTAAGTGTCATCATAGGCCCACTGATTGATTCAAGTCTTTGAGTAGTTTAAAAGTATTTATAATTTAAGACTCTTGAGATTCTTAGAAAGAGAAAGGTGACCACCTAGTTTAGTTTACAATGGGGCCCACTCAATTAACTAAAGTGGGAACCAACCCTTGATTATTGATGTGTCCTAGCCTTGTATCTTTTCAAAGGAATTTGATTGGACAATCTTTTTGGGTCATGACAACCTTTATCCATAAAAGGAAAGTTGGTCAAACCTTGGGCTTATTAGAAATCTCTCACAAGCATGGCAAGTGCTAATTGGAGAATGAAGAGTACTCTAAAACTTAGAAAAAAAAGGAGAAAACAAGAAGTCTCTCTCTCTCTCTCTCTCTCTCTCTCTCGGGCAAAGCAAGATTTACCATTGAGAGAGAGAGAGAGACCTATCAATAGAGACAAAAAGGATAGAGAATTACCTTTGAAAAAGCTTCTGTAGAGAATTAATTCAAAGGGATTTTGGCAAGGTTCTCCCTCTATTTTTCTCTTAGTATTTCTTTCTTTACCTCTTTTTTAGGCTCAGGTAGGAGGGGTATTTACAGTTTTCTAGGACTAGGGAGTTATGGGATCTTTTGGAAAGTGGGGGAGTTGGTTAGGAAAGCATAATATGGGATGGTGTGAGAGGTGGAAAATTGTGATTGGCTAGAAGGAAAGGAAGTGAAAGTTTAGGGTAAGGTTAAAAAGACATGGGGAACTGAGAGAGAGAGTCCTTTTAATCTCTCTCTCGAGTTCTAACCACTAAGGAAGCTGAGTGCCTAGTTCATTTTGAGTGACCACTAGGAAAAGGGATTTGGAAGAGATCCCAGTGAAAGTAGGTCCCACTTCTTATTGTATCCTCTAATTAAAGATGGGTCCATTAACAAAAATATCTACCCGTTTGACTAATTAATGAAGATTTTCAACACTTGTCAGATTCCCATATTTTCCTCTAAAAGATTCTCTAAAAAGAAAAAAACTTGGAGGGTTTTAAGGGTTAGGGACTCTCCTTGGAAAACTCTTGGTTTTTAAGTGTTTATGAGTACCATTTTTGGAAACCCTTACAAGACTACAACTCATCCACTAGGTATAACTAGGAATTTAAATGTTTTCTACATATGCTAAATAACAACTAATCAATTTTGCATAAAAAGTCCACAATTAATAGCACATGTGTTATAAATTGCAAGGCATTATTATAGGAATTTTTTTCATAATTCATGGCGTGCATTTTTGAACTAATGATAAAAAAAGTCTATTATTTTGCAAGCTCAAAAGCTAATCCAGAGTAAGTGTGTGATTTTTCATAATTTTCTAGGTATTAATTAGTGTTTTAAATCTTTTATAGGTGATAAAAGGATGATCCAATGTTCAAGATTGCTTAAGATGGGAATCTATGATCTAGTTCAACTTACAGAACCATGACCCATTTTTCATCATTCCAAAGTTCAAGCAAGGGTCAAGAAAATTCCAGAGCAAGTAGATGAGCTTCAGAGATGATTGGAAGAAGTCAAGGTGACTCGAATGGGCTGGTGTGAAATCCATGCAAAATCCACCACATTTAGACAAGAATTCAAGCTAGCAAGCCACCTGAGCCATGTAAGTCATCAAGGAAAAGCTAGAAGAAGTCAAGCCAAGTGAGTCGTGAAGCTAAGGGAGCAACCCAACAAGCCATCAAGCCATGAAAGCCATCAAAGGAAGCCAAATAAGCCATTTTAAGTCAAACCGCATTGAACCACAAGATTGGAGGAGAAAAACACAATATTCCTTATGCACAAATCATGGATTCTCAAGAGGTAATTAGCAAGGAATATGATGGGTATTATCACATCGGACGATATGCATACAAGGTGGACCAATAGGAGAAGAGATTACATTCCAATTTTCTCTCTCCAATCTCTCTCTCTAACGTGTTGAAATTAGAAAGGGTAATCACACATGTTTCATGTGATCTCCCCTTATAAAGAACTCCATGTCAAGTCTTAATCTTGCCTACTATCACCTCTTCCAAGCCATCTTTTCTAAGTGTCCCACTTTCTAATCTAATCTCCACTTCGCTTTCCTAAGTTCCCACATCCCATTCTACAAGTCACTTCATGATTTTCTATCTTCTTTGGTTTCCAATGATTTTCCACTTTCTAAAACCATCTCCACTTCCTAATTTTCATGGTTATCCTAAGTCCTATTCTTATCTTTTCTTTCCATCTTCCCTAGGATAGAATATTAATAAATCTTATTATTTTTAGAAGGAAAAATAATCTATAAAACCATCTATGCATCCCATGCACTAGACATAGGGAAGAGATGCCTATTTTCCTAAAATAGTGGGCCTCCCTCTTGCATTTTTTCCAAGGTTTTCAACATCTTCTCCATGCTTGGTGCTCCATGCCTCCTTCCTATAGATGTAAAGTCTTTTCTAGGTGGTTGCTTTACATTTTTTCTTCCCTTGTTGCCTGACTCTACCTTCTTTGATTCATGCACATAGTTCTAGGTTGTTTTGTTGTTGATTAGCTTAAGGTTTTGCCCTATTTTTCTTTGATCCAAGACCAACTATCTCTTATAGTGACAGCTAAGAGATATTAGCCCTTGAATTATCTTTGTTTCCCTTTAATTATTTATCTTGTTATATCCTTTTGTAGTGGATTATCTTGCTTTCATTCCATCTTTATTTCACTAAATTTCTTTGTTTCTCCTTTGGGATTCACGTGCATATGTCTAGAGGTTGTTAGATTGCTTAAAGATTAAATTTCAGACTTCTTATTTCATGCTTTGAATGCTACAACCTTTTTGTGCAAGTTGCCAATTTGAATATTTAATGTATATGGTGCAACAAGTTTGCAATCTTTTCAATGCAATGAACAATGTTTCTCTCTTAGCATCATGTACACCATTCTTGCTTGATTCCAATGTTTAAATTCTATTGAATTGTTGATTATTTTTCTCAGGTGCATGGCCTATTGTAGTACAGCTTATGAAAATTTGGATCGATCCCACAATGATTTAGTTTAAAGGTAATGGAGTTTAAATAAAATTTAATTGTCCACGAATTAAAAGAAATGATAGAAATTAAATAATAATGAACTCAAAATTTAGATGTATTAAATTATTCAAAAGTACAAAATTCTAAACTAAAAAGACAAAAACTTAAATGAATTAACACTAAAAATTAACTTTCCTATCTTAATTCGCGCAAATTTCTTTAAATATGGTCACATTGGAGTAGAACAACCTCCAATCGCTCATTAATATCTTTGATTAAGGAGTCAACCATTAGATTAAATAGATCTCCCAAGAATTTGATAGTATGGACTAAGGAAAGAAATTTGAATTTGAATAACTTAGATAAAATTTCTAGATGGTAGAGGATCAGGATCAATGGATTAGCTAGGAACTGTCCTAAGGTGAAGATCTAAAGATTAATTAAAAATATAACGAGAACAAGATTAGGAACTGAAGTGATCTTGTTGGTTTAACCTAAACCATTGATTTAGTTAGGCTTTAATAAAAGAGGGATTGGATTAACTAATTTCTAGATTAACTGTGAATAGAACAAAGCTTAGATAAAGTAAAACATGAATAATAATAAGATAGAATGGAAAAAATACAAAATAGGGATATGGTTGGAATTAATTAAATAAGTATGAGGGAAAAATTGAAATTTGCCTTGATTTTTATGGTGAAGAAACTAGTGGAGTAGTCCTGCAATGGAGTGCATTTTAGATCCTCCTATGCAGCCTGCTATGGTGGAGCTCTACGAGTTTCTCCATGCTAGATCTCCTATGGAGCAACCCCTTCTACTTCTATTGTGTAGAATAGATCTGCTGTAGTCTCCCTGTCTCCACTTCTTCCTTTGGCTTTAAGCTTATGGGCTTTTTAAGTTCCATCTACCCTTTCATTCTTTGATCTCTCCTTTTAGGTGCCCTTTCCTTATATTCCATTTCTTTAGAGCTTTGCTCCACCTTCCTCTTTAGTTTGATTCCTCTTCTTCTTCTTGAAAGCAAATATATAAGCCTTCAATCTTTCCTACACGTCATGCTAGCAGTCTATAGGATTTCTTTCTTATTTTCTTAAGCATCTTCCTCTTGTATCATGGGACCCTTGTGGCCTTTTGTTTCTTAATGGTGATCTAGTCCAATAATTATATCCAAGCCATTTAATACTTAGTCTGGTTGATCTGTAACATACAAAATTCAATTAGAATCATTTGATCATGGTTTAATAATTTGATTAGCTCCTATTGATCATCTAACCATTAAATTTTACAAATCAATGGTTGGATGCTTAATTGGAGCAAAAATGCAAATTTAAGCTAGAAATGAAAAATTAAGTGATTGGATGATCTAGTTAAATGCTAGATTAGGGATATTTTATCCAAAATTAAACACTCAACACAGGCTCCATCTAGCATTTTGTTAGTCTTGAATATAACATACAAAAAATAAAATTACAAAATTGATACAAGTTGCCACATTCAAAGATACTCACAATTGTAAATAGCATATACAACAAGTCCTTGAGCCCCTAGGTTATTCCTAGTGGACGAGTTAAGCCTCATGAGGTTTGCAGTGAATATACTCATAAAATTCCAAAATCATTTTCAAGTCACTCTTCACTTTTTCCTTAAAGAATTATCTTTAATAAATCTATCAATTTTAGGATACAAATAAAATTGAATGAAAAATTCAAAACCCCACTCATATGCTAAATACATTCCACTTAAGCTCAGATCTCAGAGAGTGTGTGTGTATAGTCTTCATATACAATAATATATTTTGACCTCAATCCTTAGTAATGGAAACACACTCAGAAATAAAACTCTTAGATAAAGGGTTCAAATCATATCTCTCTTTTAAATATATGAGTGGAGTCAATAAAAGCAAATTTATCTCACACATACTCATGAAAGAATGGGAGTTACTAAGGAATTTAATTTTTGATCTCTTTAAAAAGGATAAGATGTCATTACCTTTAGACATATTACTTTTTAAATCCTATTTATCTATAGCCTCATCAAGACTATATTCATCCTTGCATTAAGAGGTCTTCAACTGGGATGAAATTTTGGTTAAGATAGGGTTATGAAAATAAGGGTATAAAGGATATTCAAAATTCTTCAAAAGTAAGTAGAGGTCTTCTACTAAAGTTGACAGTTCTTCTTTATTTGCATTGAAGTGAATATTTCTTTTTCCAATTTTTTGCATTCTTCAAACTTTGTTCTTCTTTTTTTTAGCAGTTTTGAGTATCTTTGAAGGACATTTCTTATATATATATATATATATATATTCACTTTTCTACTATTATTGTAGCTAAGAGTATTTCGTCATTCATCTCTAACTTATCTTTTGAAGAAAATAAGCAATGGATAATTTGTACTAGGTAACTATAGGTAAAGGTTAATTTGGTTTGAAAAGAAAAGGCTTATATAAAAGGCTTAAATAGAATAACTAGTGGTAACAATATTTTTGGGTAGGCTTTTTGTCTCTATGTTAACAACAATGATGACCTAGAATATTTTCTAAGTTTCATATAACCTTTTGGGTAGGCTTTATGTCTCTTAAAATTGGCCAATTTTAAGAGTTGATGGAATCAAATTTTACTTTAAGCACACTGAAGAATATATTTATAACCTCTTGAAAAGAATGAATGGCTTTAAACTCGCTTATGTGTAACTATGTGTACAGATGTCATCTAAGATTTAGCTTTCATGGAATATTTTAGAAAATGAGTAAAAAAATGAATTGATCATGTGCAATTCCATTAATAAGCAAAAGTTAGTTAGATTATACTTTAGAAAATCCAATTCTCATCATAGTGTAGGAATTGATCTAAATTTTGCAAATTATTTTTCTTTTCAAATTTTTTATTCTTTTATAAAAGCAATTTTTTTATGTTTTAATTTTTTAGAAAATCAATAAAATTAGATAAGAAAACTAACAAAAACTAGAATTTGCTAGAATTCTACATGCCAACCTAAAAGAAACATTGTCCATAATGTTTAAAAAGTAGGACTTAAAATGAATATGGCTGATGCAAAAAACAATGAATTAAAAAATGCAAAATATGATTCAAAGGAATTAGATCCTCTCAATCCTAATAAATAAGATCTTCTAGAGTTGTGGTCTCAAATTTTGAATTCTCATATTTTAGGAAAGACATTAAATGTTGACCATTCACTTTAAAAGTATGGCTAGTCCTTTCATCTTCAATTTGTATGGACCCATATGGAAAAAATTCTTTAATTATATATGGATCGGTCCATTGAGATTTAAGCTTACCTAGAAATAGGTGGAGCTTAGAATTGTATTGCAGAATCTTTTGGTTTTGAGTAAAGGATTTTCGCATTATGTATTTATCATGAAAAACTTTCAAATTTTCCTTATAAATCCTATTACTTTCATAAGCTTCCTACTTGATCTCTTCCAACTCAGTAAGTTGAAGTTTTCTATGTGAGCCTACTTTATAAATGTTGAAATTAAAAGTCTTTATTGCCCAGCAGGTTCTATGCTCCAATTTCACTAGAAAATGGCAAGCCTTATTGTATACTATACAGTATGGAGGCATACCAATAGGGGTTTAATGTGAAGTCTTGTAAGCCTAGAGTGCGTCGATTAGTCTAAGATACCAATCCTTATGATTCAGATTAACAGTCATTTGAAGAATTTGTTCATAGCCTGATTAGATACTTTACTTATCCACTTGTTTGTGGGTGGTATAGTGTGGCAACTTTATGGGTAATGTTATATGTTTTCATGAGTGCTTCAAAAGCTTTGTTGTAAAAATGTGTACAGTTATTGCTTATAATGGCTTGAGGGTTCCCAACTTTAGAAATAATGTTTTCTTTTAAGTATTTAACAACTATTTGGTGATCATTATGCCTACATGAGATAGCCTCAATCCATTTGGATACATAGTCTATAGCCAAAAATATGTATAGGTAGTCAAAAGAATGTGGGAATCGGACCTATGAAATTAATGCCTCAACAATCAAAAACCTCAATAACACGGATAGGGTGGAGAGGCATCATATTCCTATGGGTCATTCCTTCTAACTTTTGACATCACTCACAAGCTTTACAGAATACATGTTTGTCATTAAACAATGAAGGCCAGTAGAAAGCACACTGCAAAATATTTGTAGCTATTTTCTGTGCTAAAAAATATGCACCACATGCTTCTAAATGAAAAAAAGGGGATGACACTATTTTATTCCAAGTTAAGTACGCACCTCCTAATTATTTGATCTGGGTAGTACTTAAACAGATATGGATGGTCCTAGAAATAATCCTTAACATAGGAAAAGAATTTTTGTTTATCTTGTTTGTTCCAATGTTCATAAATCTTCCTTATGACTATATAATTTACAATATCAGCAAACTAGGGAGGATAGGAAACATGAAAAAGCACTCATCAAGGAAAGTGTCTTTGATTGACAACTCATCCACAAGTTCTATTAGGATTAGGTGAGACAAGTTGTCAGCTACGACATTCTCTACTCCTTTTTTATCTTTTATCTCAATGTCAAACTATTGGTGTAGAAGAATTCATCTAATTAGTCCGGGCCTAGCATCTTTCTTGCAACAAAGATACTTAAGGGCCAAATGGCTAGTGACTATGTCTATTTTAGATCCAACCAAGTAAAACTTGAATTTATCTAAGAAAAGATAACTACGAGGAGTTCTTTATCCATAGTGGAATAGTTCACCTGAGTACTATTTAAGGTCCTATTTACATAGTAGATGACATATTACTTTTTCTCTTTCTCTAGCTAGTACTAATCCTACAACATAATCATTAGAATCACACATGATTTCAAAGGCTAGACTCTAGTCAGGTGGTTGCTTGACAAGTGCAGTAGTCAACTTGTCTTTCAGCTTTGTAAAAGCTTCTTGATAATCATCAATCCACTCAAATGGGGTATCCTTTGTAAGGAGGTGACATGATGGTCTAGATATTACACTAAAATCTTTAATGAATCTCCTATAGAATTCTGCGTGGCGTAAGAAGGAGCCAATATAACTAACAAATTTGGGGATGGGTTGGTTGGTAATTAGGTCAACTTTGGCTCTATCTACCTCTACACCTTTGGAAGACACTATGTGCCTAAGGACAATTCCATTAGGAACCATGAGATGACACTTTTCCCAATTAAGCACTAAGTTCTTTTCCTTACTATGACTTAAGACTTTTCTTAAATTTTTAAGACATGTGTCAAATGAATCACCAAAAATAGAAAAGATGTCCATGAAAACCTCTAAGACTCTCCCTACCATATCACTAAAGATACTCAACATGTAGCTTTAAAATATGTCAAGAGCATTACATAATCCAAATGACACTTTTTGTAAGCAAAAGTGCCAAAAGGACATGTAAAGGTGGTCTTTTCCTCATCCTTGGGTACAATTTTTATCTGTTTATACCTTGAATAACCATACAAAAAATAATAAAATTGATGCCTTGTAGCCCTTTCTAACATTAGATCTACACTGGGTAAAGGAAATTGGTCCTTCCTAGGGACAACATTCAACTTTTTATAGTCGATGCACATATGCCAACCAATGCTAACTCTAGTAGGAATTAATTCATTGTTGGAATTAGTGATCACTATCACTCCAAACTTCTTTATAACTACTTGAGTTGGAGTTACCCATTTGCTAGTACTTATGGGATAGATAATTCCCACATTAAGCAATTTAAGGATTTATGTTCTAACCATATCCTTCATATTAGGATTTAACCTTCTCTATAATTGACAACATGGTTTAGCTTCATCCTCCAGAAATATCTTATGGGTTCAAATTAAAGGGTTAATGCCCTTTATATTGACGATGGTCTATCTCATAACACCTTTTTATTCCTTTAAACTGTCTATTAACTTTTTCTCCTAGGATGTTTCTAATTGTGGGGAAATTATCACAAGAAAAGTCTCTTTTTCTCCTAAATAAGATTTCAATTCAAGCTTAGGAGGTTCTATTGATGATGGAAGGGGAGTGGACTCCCTTGGTGAAAGTTCCTTGAAATAATGTTTCCATTATTTTGTGTCTATGATTGGAACAGAATTAAGGAGGGCATTAATTTTCTCTATTAATCCTCATCAAACTCATTTAAGTGGGCCAAACAAGCCTCAAGTGGGTCTAACAAGGAAGATGAAAGAAATTAATCTTGCACTACTAAATTTATCATATTGACACTGTGCAAGTCATCAGTGATTTCACCAGGTTGCTTACAAATGTTGAAAATATTTAGCTTTAACGTCATATTACCAAAGGACAGTTTCATGACATCATTTCTACAGTTAATTAAGGCATTGGACATAGCTAGGAATGGTCATCCCAAGATGATAGCTATTTCATTCTTCTCATTCACAACTGATTGTGTATTCAGAACTAGAAAATCTACGTGAAAGATAGAACTGTTCTACCTAGATAAGCACGTCTTATATTACCCCTCTCGGTATCTTGAAAAAATGGTCAGCTAGCTAGATTGTAATAGAACTAGGTTTAATCCCGCATAGACCTAACTATTCACATACCGAGTATGGTAGTAGGTTAACACTAAATCTTAAATCAAGCAAAGCTTGATTATTCTTATAGTTTCTCATAATGCAAATAAGAGTGGGGAATCTAGATGCTGTATTTTGGTGGTTTATGATGTTGAATAATGGAACTAACTTAATCAACAATGCCTTCTTTTGAAAATTTAATCTTCTTTTTAAGGTGTAAAGGTCTTTTAGGAATTTGGCATATGATGGGATTTGTTTTACAGCATCCAAGATTAGTATGTTAATCTACACTTGCTTGAAAATCTCTAAAATCTCATCATTAGAGGCAAACTTTGGAACTTGAAGCAACCTCTATGGGAATGGTAAGAATAGAACATGTTTCTATAAGTGAAGTGTGGTCCTTCTCTTTAGAATTTTCTTTAACTTTAGTAGGTTTTTCTACCTATTTATTCATTTGTGGCTCATGTTTCTTAATTATTTTACAAATCTTAAAAATAGTGACAACCTTAGTCTATTCCATGCTAGAGCTTGATGATGCATGAGGTGCATTATTGCTAACCATATGCACACCCTTAGGGTGATGTTGCTGTTGAACTAGAAACTTTCCTTTTTCCATATTTTGCATCATTTGACTCATCATATTTTTCATTTCATTCACAGACTGTGTGGCTTGTTTTAATTCAACTTCTAATGGACAAGTTTTTTTCTCCTAGTTTTGGTTAAGTTGATGTAAATTATCTTTTACAGACCTTCTAGGTGGGGGCATATAAGGTCCAGGAGCAGTAGATCTATGAGTTTATTTTTGGTATGGGCCTAGAATAGTGTATCCTTGGTTTTGTTGTTGAGGTTGGTATGGGCCAGGTTGTGTGGCATTGCTAGTTGGTCCATTTCTCCAACTAAAATTAGGATGGTTTCTCTAGTTGGGGTTATATTCTCTAAGTATGAGGAGAAAGGTCTTTTATAAGTACTAAGGGCATTAGCTTGATCATGAAGTACCTCTTGAAATGCTAGAATAGTTAGACATTCTTGAGTTAGATGTGTGGTACTTTCATAGATGTTGCATACTTGTTCATCCTTTTTAGAGTTATTCTTCCCCATTTCTATGGCTTCTACTTTTCTAGCCAGGGATGCTACCCTAACATGATGTTCATCTTTGTCAAACATGGCATACATGCCTCCCCTAACATGGGTGGTGGTGGGCTTGGGCCTATCTAGATGTTCCACTCTTTTTGAGTCAACTCAGTTCTATGCAATTTTAGCTAGCCATTCCAAATGCTGTTCCAACTCATCTGGTTGTTTGTTTCGAAAGTTGCCATTGCACATCATCTTTGCAAACTGGTGCATGTTAGAATCGAGTCCTTCATAGAAGAAGCTAATGATGCGACATGGTTGATAGCCATGATGTGGGCATGTGACTAATAGATCCTTGAACCTTTCCTAACATTGGTAGAATGATTCTTCATCATTCTGAATAAAGTTTATTATCTTACAACAGAGTGTATTTGTTTTGTGTGTAGGAAATTTTTTTTTTCAAGAATTACCTATTCATTTTATTCTAGGTCCTTATAGAACTTGTTGGCAGTGCATTAAACTACATTTTAGCTTTTTCATTCAAAGAGAATGGAAAACGTTTAAGCCTTATAGTATCTAGACCAATATTTTGTGTTTCCTACGTGCTACATACCTCATCAAACTCTTTAAGGTCCAAGCAAGGACTTCACTATCTAACCCATAGAATTTGGGAAGTAATTGGATAACTCCCACTTTTAATTCTAATGCACTAGCATTCTGAGGAAGAATAATGCAAGATGATGTACTGGTGTATGTAGGCTAAAGGTAGTCTTTTAGAGTTCTACGATGAAAATTTTGATATAAATCATTTTCCACATCTTCACTCTGTTAGTCTTACTTCTTATTGTTATTTCTTCTCCAATCACTATTTGGTAGATGATTAGTCCTCCTAGGTGGAGGTAGATATTCATTATTCATTAGAGGTGGTGGGCCCTCTTTCGTGACGAGTGGAGGGCCTTGATCACCTTTAATAGTTCCACCAGGTGAGTTACACCCTAATTGTTGATCATCCATTGATGTGGACTAATTTGGTTGTATGTTATTTTGGTCGTACTTGACTAACCTTTTAGTTTTGTTGCATATCCAAAAGTGCATACAACAAAAGTTCTCTTTTCTTTTATTTCTTTTTTATTTCATTTTATTTTCTTTCTTCTTTTAATGGGAAAAGCTACCCCAACTAATGAAACCTAACTACTAATGATGGACAATGATAGAGTAAAAAATTCAAATAACCTTAAGGCTACCAAGAAAACAATTTGATTGTCTTGAATTTGTGTAGAGGAGAACCTTTTAGATTAGCCTAATATAATGCTCATCCTCTATTTCAAACTTGCCTCACTGCTTACCAGTTAGATCCTAACCTAACAAACTACTTCACACCCTCTTCAGCTAGTCGTAGGTAGTCTGAGTCATAGAATGTACTGACAGAGCTAGTCATTTAAATGCCATCACAGACAATTAAAGATGGGTCATTAGAGTGGCAATGGGTTGCCTCCTTCCTAGAGGTCATACAAGTATGTGATGGCCTCTATAGCTCTCTTCTAGTTGATTTTAAATTAATTTGGAAGGTCCTACGAGGGCCAAGAGGTGATGATTAAATTCACCTTTGATTTTGTGGCGTTGGGTGCCTTTACTAATTAATTTCCACACTTCATGGTAGTTCAATTAACATATAAATCACCTTAAAGCGATAAACATGCCCTAAAATGCAATTAAAAATAATAAACTAATGCAAACCTTAAAATGAATTAGTTATAAAGTATGCTATCTATATGTAATTGCACTACCAATCAATGAAGGCTATTCTATATATGCAAACCCTAATTTAGGAATTTTAAGGAGGTAGGACTGCTCACAGTGATGTCCTAAATAAGATCTTCTCATACAAGGGTGGGACCATTTACATTCCACCTCCATTTCTAGGTTGCAATGGTTCACCTTTGAATTTATTATTACAATCCTTTTTAAATGAATTGTGATTAATAAAAAAAAGCAATGCATCCTCATTATAATTCACTCAAAATAAAAATTTGGCTATCCTGATTGAGATCCTCCTTGAATTTTGCCTTTCCAATTTCTTTCAAAATAAAAAAATAGCAAGAAATACCAAATTTCACAAAATGGAGTGATTATGCACTGAGAAAAATTAATGCACCTAAAAATGCCTAAAATTCTAAAACAATGCAATTGATATAAATTTTAGAATTTTTAATTAAATTTTATGAAAACTCCATTGTTGGTCCCAAGAAATGGTGCCGAAAACTTGTTGATTGTTTTTTAGAAGTGAACATGCTATTGTAGTACATCTTATGCAAGTACATGCCAATCCTACTTAGACTTGACCTAAAGAAAATGAAGCTTAAAAAAAATTTAATTATTCAAAAATTAAAAGAAATGACAAAAATTTAATAATAATGAACTCAATATTTAGATATATTGAATTAGTAAAAAGTACAAATTTTTGATCTAAAAGGATAGAAAATTAAATGAATTAACAACTAAAAATTAACTTCTCTAGCTTGATCATAGAAAATTTCTTTAAATATGATAACATCAAAGTCAATCAGCCTTCATCAATCCCTCACTAACATCTTTGGTTAAGGATTCAACAATTGAATTAAACATATCTCCCAAAAATTTGATAATCTAGACTAAGGAAAGAAATTTAGGGTGATAGATTGAGGATAAGGACCAATGGATTGGCAAGGAACTATCTTGAGGTGGTATAAAGATTAATTAAAAATTTGATGCAAACTAGATTAGGAACTGAAGTGATCTTGTTAGTTTAAGCTAAACTGTTGATTCAGTTAGGCTTTAATCAAACGGGCTTGGATTAACTGATTCCTAAGTTAACAGTGAACATAACAAATCTTAGATAAAGGAAAATAGGAATAAGAATAAGACAGATTAGGAATAAAACATAATGGAAAAAAGACAAAACATGAATATGGTTGGAATTAAATAAATAAGTCTAAGGAAAAAATTGGGATTTGTTCCTTCTTTTACCCTAATTGAGGGAAAGTAGAGGAGGATGATGTAGGCAGAAAAGGTAGATGACACGTGCAGATCAAAATGGAAAATTTTGGGAGAAACCCAAATTGGGTTTTACCCAATCAAAGGTGGATTGCAACAATAAAGAAAATAAGGAAGAATTGAAGGAAATTAGAGTAAAACTACAAGTTAAAATAGAGAGGAACCTACAGCTAGAACAAGGGTTGACATGAAGTGAAACAATTAATAAGTCAGAGGATGAACCAAGTTGAAGGGTAATGCTAGACTAAGAACATGGAATGAAAAAATGAGAGATACATAGTGGAGCTCCTCAACGGTGTTCAGCAATGGTTTTTATGATGAAGAAATTCCACTACTGGATTAGTCCTGCAATGGAGTGTGTTTCAAATCCTACTATGCAGTCATCTACGGTGGAGCTATACTAGTTTCTCCCTACCAGATCTCCTATGGTGCAGCCCCTTCTACTTCTACCATGCAGAATAGATCTACTGTAGTCTCCCTGTCTCCACTTCCTCCTTTGGTTTTAAGCTTGTGGGCTTTCTATGTTCCATCTACCTATTCCTTCTTTGATCTCTCCTTTTAGGTGCCCTTTCCTTATACCAATTTTCCCTTTCTTTTGAGATTTTCTCCACCTTCCTCTTTAGCTTGATTCCTCTTGTTCTTCTTATAAAGAAAATATCTAAACCTTCAATCTTTCCTCTACAAGTCATGCTAATGATTTGTAGGATTTCTTTCTTATTTCCTTAAGCATCTCCATCTTGTATCATGGGACCCATGTGGCCTTTTATTTCTTGATGGTGATCTAGTCCATTGATTCGATCCAAGCCATTCAATACTCAATTTGGTTGATCTGTACCATACAAAATTCAATTATATTCATCTTGATCATGCTTTAATCATCTGATTAGCTCTTAAAGATCATCTGATCATTAAATTTTAAAAATAAAAAAGCTAGATTACGGGTATTTTATCCAAAATTAAACACTCAACATGAATCTTGCATTTCATGCTTATTTTCCCTACACACGCTTCACTTGAAATTCCATGAGCATCTTTCTTGATTAAATCATGCACAAAGTTTATCTTAATGTCCATGGGCTTACATCGATAACCTATGCACACCATGTCTAGTGTTACGTGCTCACTTTTGATTATATGTTTCATGCGCCCCCATCTAGTTTCATGCATACACTTTTGATTTTTGTTTCAATAGTTTTACATGCTTTGAATTATTATTAGGTTTAGTTCAAGTTTATGTTTCCTTAGTATTTGTTTAAGTTAGTTGCATCTTTAGTTTAATTTTAATTAATTTCTAATTTTAGTTTTAGAAAGTTTCTATTTAATGCATGTTTCTATTTCTATGTACTTTTAATTTATAGAATACATCAAATACGATCTTTCTTTGGCTAGGATAAGTAATCTAAGAAAATTTCAATTGAATACAATCTATGAGATTTCTTGTGGGATTGACCTCACTTACGTACATCTTACTACTTTGCTTTGTGCACTTACAAGTATATTTAAAGCTAAACCACTAAATGCAGACAACAACAACTACAAAAGTGGTTGGGATTTTTAGGATTTTGTATTTTCATTTTACTTTTGTAGTTTTGCTAAAGGAATAACAAAAATTAAGTCTTGGGGTATTTGATATATACATATTTATTCTATTTAATATCCCTAAAAATTGAGTTTTTAATCCTTGAATTACTTAATTTATCATTGATTAGTGTTTATTTTACACTTTACGTGATTAGGGTTCTATTGCACAATTTGTGTATTT
This sequence comes from Warburgia ugandensis, assembly GCA_035236585.1. Lineage (NCBI taxonomy): Eukaryota > Viridiplantae > Streptophyta > Magnoliopsida > Canellales > Canellaceae > Warburgia > Warburgia ugandensis. The sequence goes on along the minus strand of CP141132.1, from coordinate 26,662,558 downwards.
TTAGCAATATGAGACCCTAAAATGTTATGGGGGTGTCCTTATCAATTTCAAAGTAGTCATAAACCTCATGCATGTGACCAACATCTATTAGTGCAAAACAAGCTATCGTTAGCAAAACCTACGATGGCCAGCTTCCTATAAATGCACGCATACAACCACCATCCCAAGGAGCTTCAAAGTGAAGTTATAATAACACATGATGGAACCACATGTATGGATCTTTTCTGAAGTGAAATAACCAAGAGAGGGACGCACATGGATTTCATATGTTTTCTAAAGGGTAGAAGATGTGTTTTCAATTTATAGCCCACGTGCTTTCCATGAGAGATATAAGGGAGAATCTAAGAGGTGGACCAATGGGGATATTCATGTGATTCTATAAGAGCCTTAACCCATTACTTGGATAGGTTTAAATGTGATTTACAAGGGAGAAATGGAAAGACATAGGAAGCTTTCTTTAAGAGGATGGAGGACTCTTTCCATTGTAAACAAGGGCAGCATGTAAAAAGGAGAAAGAAAGGTGGTTGTGTATGATCCTATGAAAGGAAGGAGCTACATGATCTTTGTGGGGGGAAACTTTGGGAAGTCTTGCATGTGATGTATCTTGGGAAGTCTTGCATGGTGCGTTTCTGTGCGGCATTTCATACGTCATTCCGAGAATCGATCCAATTTGGGAGATCGGACACTCCATTTTGGACCGTCCAATCAATCCCTTTATAATTAAGGGCTCAAAACTAAATGAAAATTCTTGAAATTTCTACCCTAGGGGTTTTGGACCCTTCTAGATTGCTTGGATGGCACAGATTTTTCATCTGAGCCCTCCATCATGCAGAATTGAAGGGTTCTGGTCCTTGCTTTATTTTTATAAATTTTAACCTAAAACCAATTATAGAAAAATAAAAATTACATAAAACAACATGAAATAAATATAAGAAGTGGTTCCACCTACTTGATTGGAGAAAAAACGTAGATTTGATGTCCAATTTGAAATAAATACCCTTTGATGATAAGATAGCCCGATAATCCCTCGTTTTGTGATTTCCCGTTGATTACACCATTGGATCTTGAAATTGATTTGAGGGTTTTGTAGATAAGGTAGTCCAAGATTGTTGGATGGTGGGATTTGTGAGATTCAACTTGGAACATAGTGCCTAATTGAATTTAGGTCTCTTGTTCCAATTAGAGAGAGGAGAGAGAAAGTGCAAGAAGAGAGATTTTTGGGTGTTTTGGAATTTTGGGAAGGAATCTAGATTAGATGTTTTAGAGTAAACAAGATGATTTTGTGGGAATTTTAATGAATATTTTTGGACAATTTTTGGAGGGGTATTTATAGATGTTTTGCATTTTTCATAATTACATGTAAAAATTATGTTTAAAATTTTTTAAATATTAAATTAACATTGGATCCTCCACTACCACCTCCTTCTCCACTAGCAGCTGGTAGTGGTTTGACCACTCATTACATGTTTTCTGGGCATTGGATTTGTTTGTGGGTCCCATGGGGTGTGAAAGGACCATTTTGCCCTTTGTAGAGAAAAATCCATTTTATTCTCCCAAACTCGGAATTGAGCGTACTTAGTGGTGATGGAATTGTATTTCTGAGTACATTCTAAATATTGATGTCTTAGATCTCAGTTATGGTTAAAATTATAATTTTACCCTTTTATTCATAAAATAAAGAAAATTAGGGAATTTTCTTTTTAACTCGGAATTGAATGTACTTAGTGTCATTTCGATCAGTTTTTCAAGTACATTAAAAATTCCTAAGTTTTAAATCATGTTTTAATCTCTATAAAAAGAGAATTTCCAATAACCTAATATTCTACTTAGAAATTTCTAAAAACTCAAACTTTATTAATTTTCTTAATCAATTTACAAAAATTGGGGTTATTACAATCTTGCCCACTTACAACAATTTCGTCCTCAAAATTTGTAATACAATAACTTAATCAAATAGACTAGGGTGCGTCTTCCTCATTTCTACTTCTATTTTCCACATGGTTTCCTCAACAGAGTGATGTTGCCACAGAACTTTGACTAGCGAAATGGTTTTGGTCCTTAACTTCTATTCCTTGTTCTCCCGGATCCGTGTCGCTTTCTCTTTTGAAGGTTAGGTCTGGCTTTAGCTCTTCTGGCACCCTTTAAAGTACATGCATGTCATCTTGTAGGTATTTTCGCAGCATAGATACATGAAAGACACTATGTATTTTTTAGAGCTGGGGTGGTAAGGCTAATTTGTAAGCCACTAGACCAACTCTTTCTAGGATTTCAAATGGACCAATGAATCTAGGACTAAGTTTTCCTTTGCTTCCAAACCTCATTACTCCTTTGACTGGTGACACTTTCAAAAATACATGCTCCCTCACATCAAATTTTAGGTTTCTACGTCTTTTATCTATGTAACTCTTCTATAGACTATGTGCTGTTAACAACCTCTTCTATATCAATCTAACCTTGTTTGTACACTATTCCACTAGTTCTGACTTTATTAACTTTCTTTCTCCAACTTCACTCCAATAGGTTGGTGATCAACATGGCCGTCCATACAATGCTTCAAATGGTGCCATACCAATACTTGCTTGAAAACTGTTGTTATACGTAAATTCTACTAACGGAAGATGTTCATCTCAATTCCCTTTCCAATATAATGCACATGCTTTCAACATATCTTCTCAAGTCTAGATAGTCCTTTCTGATTGACCTTCTGTTTGGGGGTGAAATGTTTGTATTGAATTTAAGTGAGGTTCCCAAGGCTTATTGTACACTCTTCCAACATCTTGAAGTAAATCTTCAATCCCTATAAGAGATGATGGATAGTGGAATCCCATGAAGAGTTACTGTTTCTTTTATGTATAACTTAGCTAGACTGTCAATTGACTGGTTCTGCCTAATTGGAAGGAAATGTGCTAACTTTGTTAAACTATTCACAACCACCCAAATCATGTCATGACCTACCCGGGTCCTTGACAATCTTGCTACAAAATCCATGGTGATGTTGTCTCATTTCCATTCTAGAAGTTCCAATGTTTGTAACATTCAAGTTGATCTTTAGTGTTTAGCTTTTAATTGTTGACAATTTAGACATTTAGCCACAACTTCCCCTATTTCTCTTTTCATACCTTCCCACCAAAAGTTTCTTTTGAAATCCTGATACATCTTTGTACCCCCAGGATGTATGAAATTTTTTGACTAATGGGCTTCTTGTAATAATTCTTTTCTCAAGTCTATATTTAAAGGAACCACCAATCTCTCTTGAAAATGTATACCCCCATCTGTACTCTTACAAAATCCATTTCTTTTTACACAATTCCTGAGTTGTTGTATCTTCTTCTTGGGCTTTAAGGACTCTTTCTATAAAAACTGATTTAATGGTGATGTTTGTGAGTACAACTCTTGGCTATCTACTTAATGCATCACATTTGCTTTTTTAGGATGGTATTGGATGGCGAAATCATAGTCTTTGATATACTCCATCCATCTTCTTTGTCTCATGTTCAAATCAGCCTGAGTGAAGATGTATTTAAGACTTTTATGATTTGTGAATACACTAAATTTTTCTCCATACAAATAATATCTTCAAATTTTTAATACAAAAACAACAGTTGTCAATTCTAGGTCATGTACTGGGTAATTTATTTCATGTTTATTCAATTTTCTAGATGCATAAGCAATGACCTTCCCATTTTGCATCAACACATCTCCTAACCCTTTGTTTGGAAATTACATGACCCAAGAAATTGACCTTCTCTGCCTAGAATTCACACTTACTAAATTGACCAAATACTTTATGTGTTCTAAGGGTATTTAGTACAATTTGGAAGTGTTCTTGATGTTCCTTGATATTGGTAGAGTAAATCAATATATCATCAATAAATACAATCACAAACTTATCCAAAAATTCCTTGAAGATTCTATTCATTACATCCATAAATACTATTGGTGTGTTGGTTAGCCCAAAAGACATGACTAGAAACTCGTAATGCCCATGCCGAGTTCTGAATGCTGACTTAGGTATGTCTTCTTCTTCACAAATATTACTAGTGCTCCCATGGTCAACTACTTGGTCTAACAAACCCTTTGTCTAACAATTCTTGTAACTAACCTCATAACTCTTTCAACTCTGCTGGGGCCATCCTATAAGGTGCCTTAGAAATTGGAGTTGTACCAGGAATTACTTCAATGGTAAACTCAATTTCTCTATGTGGGGGTAATCTTGGTAGTTCTTCTAGAAAAACATTTTGGAATTCCCTAACTACTTCAATTTTTGTTATCTTGGGCTGTTCATCATCTAAAGAAATTATTGTTCCTAGAAATGCCTGACACCCTTTGGATATATGTTTGACTACTTTCATAGCTAAGATAATGGATTTGTCTAAGTCATTGTGTTTCTCGTACAGTACTAATACTTTCTCACCCGCTATGCTAAATGTGATTTTCTTCTTGTGACAATCCATAACTACCTAGTATTTTGCTAACCAGTCCATACCCAGTATGATGTCAAAGTCCACCATGTTCAGTAAAATGAGGTCTATGTCCATTCTTTTGCCCAATACTTCTATAGGTACATTATGCAATTATTCTTGTAATTTAACTGTTTTTCCAATTGGAGTTGTTACATTTAGATTAAATCCCTAAGTTTTTCAATGATAGTTGTATACTAGATGCAAATACGCAAGATATAAAGGAAAGCGTAGATCCAGATTCAAATAATACTTTAGCATAGTTGTCAACTACAAGTAATGTACCTTCAATCACCACATTAGATGGTCCAACCTGGCTATCAGTGATGGCGAAGACCCACCCTTGGTGTCGAGGGGCAATTTCTGGTTTTGCATCCTTAACTACCAATGGTTTGGGAAAGTAGCTGGCGATGTGTCCATACTCCCCACAATTATGGAACTTGATCAGAAACCATTGTGGTTGCTATTGTCCAAGTCTAGGGCAGATATTACCTTGGTGAAATTTTCTACATCTTGGACATGGTCATCTATTTTGCCCTGCTGCATTTTTTCTCTGATTTCTTTGGGGCTTAAAATTGTTCCAAGATCTTTTATTCTTTTGGAAGGGATTTGGGTTATTGTTTCCTCCTCCACTAAACTCAGTGGTTTGACTCTTCTTGTATTCTTCTTCAAACTTAGAAGCCATTTCAACACATTTTGCCAAGGTCGTGGGTTTAGTACCAAGTACCTTCCTTTTCAACCCTCAGTGCAGCCCTTCAATGAATCGATTCACTGTATGTGGTTCAATGTTACACACGTGAGTTGTAAATCTCCTTAACTAAGCGAACTTGTTATCGTACTCTACCACTGACATGTTCTCTTGTCTTAGATCCAGAAACTCTATCAGTTTTCTTTCTTGTACATGAGAAGGGAAATATTTGTGGTTAAAGACTTCCTTAAATTGCTCCCATGTAGTATCTTCAGAATTTGAGAAGAAGACGTTGTTAGCTAATCTCCACCAAAATGTAGCTTCTTGTTTTAATAAATAGGTGAAAATTTTCACCTTCATACACCCTTGCCATTATACACCATAACCATCTTTTGAAATCTCTCCATCATTTTGTTAACTTTTTCTAGTGCTAATGGGGACTTTTTAACTTCTTCACTTGGTACAAAGGAAGATTGCCCCTGTACTAATATGGGAGTAGCTGGTGTTGGTGTATTGTGACTCACTTCAGGCTGAGCCTAAGCCTGCGTACTTGATATCTCTACAAGAGGTGATGAACTTTGGGTTTGTTGAATGTGAGGAAGAAAGCTCCTCAATACCCTTGTTACCATTGCTTCCACATTATTCATGGTTAATCTCTCTATATTGTCTTCTAGAGTATTGTGAGTTGTCTGCCTTGTGACTCTCTTTGGTGGCATCTACTCATAAACCAAAATTTCTATCAGTATTCTATACAACTATTTCTATCTTAATCTAAAACTGGATTATCATCTCTCCTTTGGACATATTTGTACTGTACTGTGAATGGATGAATGACTCTGATACCAACTAAGATGACTCGAGTTTTTGTAACACATTTTGTAATACCTTTTTCAAAGGGAGGGCCCTTAGTAGTAAAAAAAATTTTCGCAAAACAAAACAGCATAAATTCTTTTCTTTAAAACTTATTTTGAAAAATCCAAGTCATCACTTCATACATAACATAAGTAGAATTTTTGTACAAAATAAAATTCCATTGAAGGAATAGATTTTTATTAAATTTCAGAATCCATCCAGTGGTTCGTAGTACAGCCTAAATCCATTACAATACTTGTCCAAATTACATAATCCAAAACTCAAAACTCACCATACAATGAAACTCTCATTACAATACAATACTCTCAAACAAAACAAAATATATGTCTTCAAGGGGTATACCCTAATGATTATTCTCTTCATGTTTGAGCTCCTATGTCTCCTTCTTCGTATCTGAGATATTGTAAACATTGAAACATTTACAATATCTTAGCAAGCTATGCTTGGTTAGGGATTCAAGAAGCATAATAATTGATAGTATAATTCTAATACTTCATAATCCCATTATTCATAAACATACTCATGTATCTAACTCTTTACGTTGTAATATATATACATCCTTATACATACATACATACATACTGTACATGGATAAATTTGTCAAATTTATGAAAGTAGTCAAATATCATTGCCAACTAAGCTGGTCAATTCTTTCCACTATAAGAAATCAATATTTCTACTAGTCCTATACTAGGAATTTCCCTTCTTAGGAAATACTAGTAATATAGAATTAGCTAGCATTTTATCATGCCAAAACATAAGGAATTTCACTATGCTTGTCTCATATGCATCATAGTGCAAAATAATCGAAGGACTACCATGCTACAATTTGATCCATACTAGTGCACTCAGATAACTGCTCTATTCACCACTGATACCACAGTGGAAAATATTGTGTCACTGCCCACATGGGGAGATAGGACTTTCACAGTGGTGGCCTTCCCATAACTGCCCCACCTAACTTTTAGCCTTTCATAGGGTAAGGTATCATCAAATCATCAAATTTAGGGAAGCGGGTGGCCAAACCCTCATAACTCCCCTAGCATAGCATCCCCCAAGCTTATGCCTATTTAAAACAAAACCACAAGCCTCCTTACTTATATGTAAAATAGGTTTCATACATATTAGACAATCTGTCTGTTTACTTAGGGCTAGAATATCTTCTCGTTCCATATTCATTTAGAGTCTAGTCCTCAATTCTAACTTAACCATTTCATATGTGTTTGGTTGGATCATAAGGGTTTCAGGGGATTTAATACAAGTATTAACATTACACTTGTCAACATAAGGTCATAACTTCAACATGTACATCCCATGCAGATGCATTCATAAATCCTCCTACCTACAAGTAGTGATCCATCGCTTTAGATCATCCATGATGCTGACTGATGTATGTAATCTGTAAATTCATACATACAGTCAATATATATATACAATCTAAATAATCTAATTGAACAATAGATATGATGGCTAGAATGATCTTCTAATCTTTCATATCTAAGTATTTGTATTCTAAGTCTTTGTGTATCCATCTCTTTGATCCTGATCTTTCATAGATCCTTTGATCAATAATCTACTCTTGTTGATAAAGATCAAGGGCCTAGATCTTTTATCATCTAGTTTTTCTTTGCTCTAAAGTCAGTTATTTGATCATCCCTAAGGAGGATGATCCTGGTTCTTTTCCTTGAATCATATTTGATCAAGGGTTTGGATTACCTAATCTAATGATCAAGATTTGATCTATATCATACATACTAATAAACACACATACTAAGTACAATACAATGTTATTATTCATATTGTTCTTGCTCATTCAAGATCCAATGGATCTTGTTTGATCATCCTTATCTCACTTATAATTTTTATCAGGGTTAGATAATTTACTAACCTTTTGTGCTATTATTATCATTATTCAACTAGTTAATATTTTACTGGTTGAAGATAACTTATTTCAGCCTAAGTCTAGACTGCTCCTCTTATTTCCAATTGGCTAAGGCTTACTAGCTGAATGGGTGAACACAAAGTGGTTACTTCAATCCTCATGTAAGGAGGTGTTTAGACCTCACAAACGTCAATGGAAGGTAGGGGAAGAGAGAGGCTCTATTAGAAAACCCCCTTAACCACTATGTTTAACATTCACTAAAGTGACCGTAGCTCAACCTTTCATAAGGTTCCTATGTGCATGTTAACCCTAAGTACTCTTTCTAATTGATTTTAATTAAGTCCATGAACATTTAAAATGTCATTCATGGGGTTTATTATTCTCCTAGTTTGGGCCAAGGATTTGATAATCCTTATATTGTCCTACTAACTATAGCCCTTACTAATTAAGTCCAAGTCAAATAATTCATTCTTATTTGTGTCATGAAACTCTACTTTCTCATTAGATTTCATTTTTAGTGTTTTATGCTCTTTATCTCATAACTACTTTAACAATTAAATCTAATAAAATTTAACCATAAATGAATTATAACTTTAAAGCATAAAACTACATAATTAAACAACCTAATGATAATGGTACAAGGTACTTAAGATTACACTAACATGATTTTTAACTAATGTACTTTATCGTATAAACTCAAATTAAACCATCATGGACCTAAGGTACCATCTCATACCATAGTTTAATCTAACATGAAATCCTAACATGGTCCTAAGTTACAATTTCTTGAAATCATACCCACATGGTCTTAAATAATTAGATCTATCAAACTATAACAATCTAATAACACATAGAACATAACATGTTAAATTTAAGAACTATCATGCTTTATAACATAAATCACATTTACAATACTATTATCATATAAAAGACAATGAAACTAATTAGATCAAGATTATTAGAAACCTTTACTTATGCTCCAACTATTAGATCTTATATCTTTTCCTTTTAATCAAGGGTTTTAATTAATTTTAGGGCATTCACTCCATTAAGATCTAAAAACCTAATCAACTTGTTTTTGTTATATTCAATCCATGATCTCAATGGATTCCATCATAATATCATTTATTAAATCCATCCCAAGGGTTTGATCATAGTTTGTTTTATTGATCAAGTAGGTCCTTTTGTATTTTTAGGGTTTTTCTACCATAAAGGATAGATCCCTCAATTTATCTTAGATCTATCCAAATCAATCATGGATATCATTTGATTTCAACATTATATCATTAGTAATTCAAATCCCAAGATCTGATCATCTCAAATCTTGAAGATCATAAAAATTAGAAACTAAATTCTTGAAAATAGAAAGTTGATGCTTTTATCAATATTATAGTTTCAGAAGAAGATAGACATTATAAGCTTTCCATAACTTCTTTTCAAACTCAATTTGGAGTTCAGATGATTCCACAATTGAATTGTGGAGTTAAAAGTCATTCCTAGGGTCCAGATTTGATCTGGACCCACCGAAACAGATGGCCTAGATTGATCAAGTGGAGTTGGCTAGCCGAGGGGAAGGGTCGGTGCGCACTTGTCACCAAGACGCTAGCATGATGTGATCCGCCCGGGACCGGCGCGTCGCGTGGTCGTCCTGTCGGGACAATGTCGCATGTGCACAAAAATGTTGTCATGTGGCGCATTTTTTGTGCAGCATTTCACACGACGTTCAAGGAACCAATTCGATTTGGGAGATCAGACAATCTATTTTAGACTGTCCAATCAATCCCTCTACAATTAAGGGCTTAAAACTTAATAAAAATTCTTGAAATTTCTACCCTAGGGGTTTTGGACCCTTCTGGATAGATTGGATGGCTCAAAAATCTCATCTGATCCCTCCATTATTTAGAATTAAAGGGTTCAGGTCCTCGCTTTATTTTTATAAAATTTAACCTAAAACTAATTATAGAATTTTTTTATTTTCATAAAAAAACATGAAATAAATATAAGTAGTTCCACCTACCTGATTGGAGAAAAAATGTAAATTTGATGCCTAATTTGAAATAAATACCCTTTGATGACAAGATAGCCTGATAATCCCTCGTTTTGTGATTTCCCATTGATTACACCGTTATATCTTGAAATTGATTTAGGCTTTTTGTAGATAAGGTAGTCTAGGATTGTATGGATGGTGGGATTATTGAGGTTCAACTTGGAATAGAGTGCCTAATTGAATTTAGGTCTCTTATTCCAATTAGAGAGAGGAGAGAGAAAGTGCAAGAAGAGAGATTTTTGGGAGTTTTGGAATTTCGAGAAGGAAAGATTTGGTTTTTCAGAGTAAGCACGATGATTTGGTGAGAATTTTAATGAACATTTTTAGAGGATTTTTAGAGGGGTATTCATAGGTGTTTTGCATTTTTCATAATTACATGTAATAATTATGTTTTAATTCTTTTAAATATTAAATTAATATTGGATCCTCCACTACCACCTCCTTCTCCACTAGTAGCTGGTAGTGGTTGGACCACTCATTACATGTTTTCTGGGTATTTGATTCATTTGTGGGCTCCTTGTGGGCCCCATAGGGTGTGCAAGGACCATTTTGCCCTTTTATGGAGAAAATTTTATTTTATTCTCCCGAACTCGGAATTGAGCGTACTTAGTGGCGTTGGAATTGTATTTCTGAGTAAATTCTAAATATTGATGTCTTAGATCTCAATCATGGGTAAAATTATCATTTTACCCATTTATTCTTAAAATAAAGAAAATTAGGGATTTTTTATTTTAACTCGGAATTGAACATAGCGTCATTTCGATCAGTTTTTCGAGTACATTCAAAATTCCTAAGTTTTAAGTCATGTTTTAATCTCTATAAAAAGAGAATTTCTAATAACATAAAATTTCAGCCTGGAATTTTTGAAAACTCAAACTTTATTGATTTTCTCAATTAATTTACAAAAATTGGGATTATTGTAAAAACTCTACTCCTCAGCTTGGGTAAAAGCCCGTTGAAATTTTTTTTTTTGGTACTAGATCATTGCTTGCACACAAGGGTGCAAACCTCCATAACTAAGTGAACTTATTTTCATATTGAATGAAAGTCATGTCACCCTCCTCGAGGCTTAGAAATTCTTTCACCTTTGTCCTCTTCATGTGCAGAGGAAAGTATTTGTTGAGGAATATAGTCTTAAAATCCTCCCATGGAATGGCCTATACACCTTCAAAGTGGGCCCTCTCAACTATTTTCCACCAAAAAGCTACTTCACAGGTCATCACAAAGGTAGCCATGACCACCTTCTTATCTTCAGAAACCACAATCCCTCTAAGGACCTTCTATATTTCAAAGATCCAAGTCTCAACTACATTTGGCTTGTCTTCTCTAGAGAATGATAGAGCCAACCTCTTAAATTGATCAAATTCCCTCATAATTCCCCTACTCCTCTAGCTTGCATTCTGTAGGGTGAGTTCTATGAGAATTTCTCTAGTTATTGCACTAGCAACTAGATGACATCTTTAGCCGCATTCCTCTATTGTGAGGAACTAGAGAGGATGGTTGAGGATTCAAGGACAACTCCTATCTATCATTTAAGTGGCATCTATTTCAAAATAATGTAATTCTATGTAAGTAGTTTCTCTAACTACTCAAACTAGGAACCAAGGTTTCTTATTTCATTGACTATTCATGAACTTGGCTTTGAGACTAATTGTGAGGACATAGGTTTTTAAAACCTGATTTCCTTTAAAATTCTTTTTTTCAAAGGTGGGATCAATCCCTATTTTAAGATCTCATTTATAAACAAAAAACATCAGAAAAGTCTTTTTACTTGAAAGTTGTTTTCCAAAATCCTTAAGTGTCTTTCTTTCAAACTATTTATAAATTTTAGAAGCAGGCCCACAAAGAGCCATTTAAGTTCTCTCATAAGTTCAAATAATATAGTTTCCCAAGATTTATCAATCACAACCCACATTACTGATGATCATCAATTTAATAAATCTTGACATCTTGTGCCTTATTACAATGTAGTCAAATGGAAGACTAGACAAACAACTCTAAACGAACAACTTATTACTTTTGGTTACTACTTGGATCAACAAAGTCTCTACTTTACACCTCTAATCTATTCGTGTCAATTGGCAATGTTGTTGTAGTTTCAGTATATGACTATAACTAGTAGATAAACCTAAACCACAAACTCAAAACTATGGAATCTAGCACACACATGATTTAAAAACATGTTTTTTGATAAAATGAAATCATAGGGCTATCTTACCTTAGTTATGCCATGCAGTGCATTTATAGGCATTCATATGCATTTCTACATCATTAGTTCATATAAGAAGAATATCACAATTGATAATTAAAGTAAAATAATATTATCAAAACCTTAAAGTAGTCATTTGATAAAACCATGACATCAACCCTCTTAAGTTGACAAAATATCTCATGTACTTTCTCACCTTGGCAAGTACATCAACCAACTAGTCATGAGTATTCATCTAGTGATGACCTCAAGTGTGATAGCCCAAGTTTTCAAATTCCTTTTTGACAATTATTTTTGAAAGGCGGGATCCCTATTTGAAAATTTCAATTAGAAAACAAATAGCAGAAACAATATTTCTTTAAAAAGACCTTTCAAAAAATCCTGAGTGTCATAAGACCAATGAAAACACATTCATGAGTTCAAAATTCAAGCATTTTTACATTCAAATATCACAAGTTAAAAACTTACTATTTCTTAGAAAATTGTCCAGTTACGGCCCATAGTCCAATATGTATTAAACATACTTATACATGTCTAACTATTTATAATAGTCATATAACTACTCAGTCATCTCACAAACATGTACAAAATGCATAGAGCATACATACATTGTCGTACCCTCTCTCTAACTATTCTGTGTGCCTAGTCTCAACACTCTTGCCTTTCCCTTCTTTGCGTTTATCTATAAAGTTGGTGGGGTGAGTATTAGGGGAGTATGCTAAAATCTCAACTGAAACAACATATAGGGAAGTCATTGGCAGTTTATGTCAAACATATCAATCCTTAGCATGTAAATATGAATATATCAAATCTCAAATCATACAAGGCATTGTCATGCCTAGTGGCCTGGGTATCTATAACCCTCTCACACATGTGTTGCCATAAATCAACCTGCGGCAACTGCCTTATAATGTGACACCACAAGTATTCAATAAACAAGTGCATAAAATCGACGATAAAATAGATAAATGCTAAAATCTCAACTTAAATAACATATAGGGAAGTCATTGGCAGTTTATGTCAAACATATCAATCCTTAGCCTGTAAATATGAATATATCAAATCTCAAATCATACAAGGCATTGTCATGCCTAGTGGCCTGGGTATCTATAACCCTCTCACACGTGTGTTGCCAAAAATCAACCTGCGGCAACTGCCTTATAATGGGACACCACAACACTACAACAACTACCCAATCATGGGACACTATAGCAAAAGAATACATGGATCACAATGTTGCAGAAACTGCCCAACCAATTGTGTGAGACTTAACACCATCTCGCATGGAAGGAGAACAGATCATGTTGTGCAGCCTTCCCATGATGGTACACGCTGAATCTAGCCACTTAGGCCTGGTGTCGAAAAATCAACTATTGGAAGGTGTGTGGCCATCCCTATAAGCCTCCTATCATAGTGTCCACAGGCGAAAGTGCTTGTTTAAAACAAATCCTAGGCAATTCCATGCATGAAAATCTCGGTACCATTGTACCCTCTGCGACGTATTAGCATGAGGTCCTAATCATGGTTTTTAAAATATATATTTTTCCATTCAAATGCCAATATATGTCAAATATAAATGATGCATGAGATTTATTCAGAATAATTACCCACAATGGGCATTTCATGTTTTCTAATATAATAACAAAATCCTTATATTTTAATGAAAATCCAACAGAGTTTCCTCTATTTATAGGACAATGCACATTTAATGCATGTGGTGCATATCACCTGATAAGCATAATTTCATATTCATATGAAAATAGAAACTCTATCTACTAACAATTTCATCCACAAAAAATTCAATAGTTTTCACGTAATTCAAATCATGAGGATGTTGTTTCTGAATCTCAAGGATAATCATCAACTACAATTATATCTAGTAATTACATGTACTTAATAAAACAATGCATAAGTGAAATAAATATGAAAACATAGCATCTTAGAATTTAGCCACCTCAACATAATGGTTCAGGTTCACCTAAATCAATTAGCAGTCACTTTAGATGTTGCTGGGCAAATCAGAAAATGAAGATCAGGGCTTCTATCATCAACTATGAATCAATCTGAGAAATATGACATAAATATCATAATTTAGTCTCTTGATCATGGATTCATACATACTCTAATTTGAATGGTCAGATTGTCATTGATCTATGGTTTAACCTTAAATCAGACTTCTTAGAGTGTTGGAGAGTTAAATTTCATACATCAGACAATCAGATATGATGTTCCAAGCCTAAATTACTTAGATTTAAGTGTTGGAATGATCAGATCTATAAAGTAATGATCCTATCAACATTTTTACATGTAATAGGCTTTTCATTCATTGTTTTCAAAGCACATTGTCCTCTACATGTAATTCATATCATTAGATTCATAGATCTATTGTCTGATCATGTTTTCAACAATCAAATATGTAGATCTAGCGTTGCTCATGCACCGTATTTAGATAAAAAAATCAACGATCAGATGATCTCTAATTGAAATTTCGTTGACACAGTTCTGAATCTCAATCAATTAGGATTCTATCCATATAATTTTCCCCAATTTTTGTTTACTGAAAAATGGTTGCCGGCACCGAAATTCAGTCACCATCGTCGAACAGGAAAATAGTCGTCGCCGGCGACAGTAACAGTGTCAAAAAACACCATTTTTCACTAAATAAAAACTTGGGTTTTGTAGATATCTACTTTTCCTTCATTCCCTTTTAATTTTGAAGCATTTCACCATCATTTTCACTAAAAATTCCTTTAAAAATATTAGTAGTCATTGGAGAATGGCGCAGTCACTGAAAAAGATCTTTCAGTCTAAATCTCCCCCGAATCTCTTCAATTTTCACTTTTGGAGGTAGATCTAAGATGGGTTTTCTTTGATCTATCTCCTAGACCTATTTTCAACACTTTTTTTTGTTGATTTCAACAAAATTCCTACTGTCCACCCCAGGACTACAATCATTGGGAGAGAAGGAAGGGGAAAAGGATTGAGAGGGAGAGAGAGATGGAGGAAGAAATCGAGGGAGAAGGGAGGCGGTTGGCTTCCCTGGCTCTATCCTAGCATGACAGACAGTCAAGGGTGGAGCTCCATGCATTGAGCTCCCCCTGGTTTGTCGTCGCGTGGGGCCCATCCAATGAGAGGGATGCCATTATCAATTTGGCCCCCTATAATTTAGTAAAAATTGTGGTTCTCTCACCTTCGAACTTTGTTTCACACAAAATTAGTGTCGTTGAAAAGCTCTTGTCATGTACATTCTAATTTTTCAGGTTTTAAAGTCAAATTTAAAAGAAAAAATTAAAAAATTTCCCTCAAACTCCTCTTTTTAATTATAACAAAATGTCAGGTTATTACATTTTCCCCCCTTTGAAAATTTTCATCCTCGAAATTTCCGTTTACATTATTACTCAAATAACTCTGGGTGGATTGTCTTCATTTCATCCTTAGTTTCCCAAGTAGCCTTCTCAGCAGAATGGTGATTTGCCAAAGGACTTGAACCAGTGGAATAGTCTTTGTCCTTAACATGTATTCTTTTAGATCTAAAATCTTGATAGCCTTTTCTTCAAAGGTTAAATCGGGTTGCAGCTCTGTTGGTACATGTGTAAGTATGCGGAAAGGGTCAGGCACATACTTACATAATATCAAAACATGAAATACATCCTGAACATCTGCTAGCTATGGTGGCATGGCCAATATATATGCTACCAGCCCAATTTTCTCCAAAATTTCAAAAGGACCAATAAATAGAGGACTTAACTTTCTTTAGCACCAAACCTCATAATTCCTTTCATAGGGGAGGCCTTCAGAAACAAGTGGTCTCCAACCTCAAATTCTAAATGTCTCCTCCTGTCTATATAATTCTTTTGTCGACTTTGAGTAGCTAAAAGTCATTTTCGAATAACTTTCACTTTTTCTACACATTGCTCCAATAATTCAGACTTCATTAATTGTCTTTCTCCAACCTCATTCCAACAAGTTGGTGAATGACACGATCTTCCATAGAGTGCTTCATATGGTGCCATGCCGATACTAGTATGAAAACTATTGTTGTATCCAAACTCGACAAGGGGAAGGTTCTCATCCCAATTTCTTTCCCATTCAATTACACAAGCTCTCAACATATCTTCTAATGTCTGGATTGTTCTTTCTGATTTTCCATCTGTGTTGGGGGTGGAATGTTGTACTAAAACTCAAGGAGGATCCTAATCCTTCTTGTACACTCCTCCAGACCTTGGATGTAAATCTACTATCTCTGTGTGAAATGATACTTATAGGTGTGCCATGTAAGCTCACAATCTCTTTGATATATAGCCTTACCAAACTGTATAAGGATTGCATCTATCGAATAGGAAGGGAGAAAATGAGCTAACTTTATCAGTTGATCTACAATCACCCAAATCATATTTTGTCCATTCAACATCTTGGGTAGGCCGCTAATGAAGTCCATAGTGATATGATCCCATTTCCACTAGGGAAGATCTAGGGATTGTAATATTCTTGTAGTCCTCAGGTATTCAACCTTTACTTGTTGGCAAGTTAAACACCTCGGTACACATTCTACCACATCCTTCTTCATTCCATTCCTCCAAAAATTTCTTTTCAAGTCATGATACATCTTGGTTCCTCCTGGATGAATGGCATATCATGAATGATGTGCCTCCTAAAGAATTTCCTGTCTTAACTCTTTATTTGATGAAACTACCAATCTTCCACTGAATTGCACACCTCCATCTAAACTCTGATTAAACCCTGGTTTACTAATCAGTGCTTATATCTCTATATCTTCTTTCTAAGCCTGGAGAACCTTCTCGATTATAGTAGATTTCATTGCTAAGTTGGCCACAAATGATCCTTTACCCCTATATTGAATTTCTGGTTTACATTCCACTATATCCTAAAGTAATTTCCACTTTCTTGAGAGCATACCTACTATCAACCCCTAAGTCTTCTGGCTCAATGCATCAGCCACTACATTGGCCTTTCTTGGGTGATACTGGATGGAGAAGTCATAGTCTTTTAAATACTCCATCCATCTTCTTTGCCTCATATTTAGATCTTGTTGAGAGAATATGTATTTGAGGTTTTTCTGGTCTATGAAAACATCAAATTTCTCACAATACAGGTAATGTCTTTATATTTTCAATGCGAAAACTACTACTACCAACTCCAAATCATGAATGGGATAATTCTTCTCATGTGTTTTTTAGTTGTCAGGAAGCATATGCAGTCACCTTATTGCACTGCATTAATACACATCCTAGTCCTTTGTTTGATGCATCACAAAATATTACAAATCCTCCACTACTTGAAGGAAGTGCTAGAATGGGTGCTGATGTGAGTCTTCTTTTTAATTCATGGAAACTTACTTCACATTCATCACTCTATATAAATTGTGTCTCCTTTCTAGTTAGAGCAGTTAATGGTAAGGCTATATGTGAAAATTCTTCGATAAATCTATGATAATATCCTACCAAACCTAGGAAACTATGAATTTCTATCACTGATTTTGGTCTTTCCCAATTCATCACTGCCTCTACTTTTTCTAATTCTATAGCAATTCCATTTTTGGAAATAAACTGACCCAAAAAATTAGCCTACTCTAATCACAACTGACACTTGCTATATTTAGCAAATAATTGATGAGTCTGAAGAGTGTTTAATACAATGCGTAGGTGTTCTCTATGTGCTGCTTTACTTGTAGAGTAAATCAAAATGTCATCTGCAAACACTATAACAAATTTATCCAAATATGATCTGAAGACCCGATTCATAAGGTCCATTAACATAGCTGGTGCATTTATTAGTCCAAATGACATAACTAAGAATTTGTAGTGACCATAACAAGTTTGATGGCAAAATCAATTTCTCTATGTGGAGGTAATCCTCAAAGTTTTTCAGGAAAAACATCCTGAAATTCTCTAACAACTTCCAACTCCTCACGTTTAGGTTGTTTAGCATCCCTGGCTACTACACTTGCCAAAAAGGCCTTACATCCTTTTGAGATATGTCTTGATGCCTTCATGGCTGAAATAATACAAACACCATTTGTGTCTAATCTCCCTTGGAATGAAATTACTACCTATCCTGGTACACTGAATGTGACCTTCTTCCTCTGACAGCCCACTGTCGCCCAATTCATTGCTAGCCATTCCATTCCCAATATAACATCAAAATATGCCATATCAAGTAGAATAAGATCAGCTTTCAACTATTTTCCCACTATTTCAATAGGTACCTCCTGAAGAAAGTCATGACTACTAATTGATTTGCCTACTGCTGTAGTTATATCCAAGCCAAATCCCAATTTATGTATAGGTAAACACACACAAGATGCAAAAATAATAGAGATAAATGAATGCATGCAACCTGGATCAAATACAACTTTAGCATGTCTATCTAAAATTAAAATAGTACCTTCAATCACTGCATTTGAGGCCCTAGCCTATGTAGATGAGATGGCGAATACTTGACCTTGAGTTCGAGGCACATTTTCTGTTTTGGGCCCACTACCTGTTTGTCTCCGAGGGCACTCAGTCATAAAGTGCCCCTGTTTACCACATCTATAACATCGTACTAATGGTCTCCTGGTCTAAAACAAAGTGAACTAGGATAGTAATGTTTACATTTTAGACACTATCTCCTTTTAGGCCCTCTACTTTGTTTGGTAGCTAGCAGTCCTTGGTGTTTGTGTGGCCCCCAAGAAAAAGATTGTGACACCCCGGGTTTTTCATGAAAAATTTTCATGTTTATTTTCAAAAGGTGGCATGCCTCTAATTTTAAAATTCAAAAATAGTGGAAGATAATTTTCTTTGAATTTCATTTTTTTCAAAAACTCGGATGTCACCTCAACTCCCATACTATACATAATATAGTTTTTATAGAAGATAAACATGCATCTTATGAAACAACAGGACCCATCTAGTGGTTCACATACACATCCCTTATAATCATTATACTAAATTTCCAAGCAGCATAATCCAAATAACTAGCTACACAATACAAAAACTTTAACAAAATATATACTTGAGCATGGAAGATGGCTATTGAACTCCTCGTACTTGTGTATGTCTTCTCCTGTCTATCTGTATCTGAGATATTGTAAACATGAACATTTACAATATCTTAGCAAGCTATGCTTAGTAGGGGAGAGTTAAGAAAACATGTCAATTACATATGAATTAAAATTTTACTTCAATTAAAATATTCAATTTCATCATAATGCTTATATGGGATGAAGTTTACCGCTTAGTTCATAATTCTATAATTTCATTAATAGTTTAATTACCTGCAAGCCATTGATAAAGTAGCTATTTATCATTCTTCTTCTTCATATGAATATAATAATCACCTTTTAGAGATTACACTTTACAAGATGTATTTAATATATATAATTCACTGGTATTTTAAATATTTATCATTATCATTTTCCATATGATACCATACTCTGCATAATATATCTACCCATTCACTTTCCCACACTAAAACTTTTATGAAACTACGCCCTCCAACATATACATATAGGACTATATCATATATATATATATTAAAATCGTTAAAAGTCATACAAAGTTATGAACATAGTACATAGGTCTTATAACCTATATTCCCAGACCATACGGGATCTCAAAATCATACCCCTTCCCTACGAGGTTTATAATACTCCAGCCGCTGCTAGTAACATCATAAAAGGCATCTCATCATGCAATCATCATAATAGGCATCTCATCATGCCATCACATAAGGCATCTCATCATGCCATCATCATATATGGCATGTCATCATGCTATCATATATCACCATAGTGCATCAAATACAAGGACTACTATGCCACAGTCTAAATCCATACAGTGCGCCTGGATAACTGCATAATAATCCACTCATACCAACTATGGAAATAACAAAATCCATGTCTGCATGAGGAAGACTATGGCTGTCACAGTGATGGCCTTCCCATGATTGCCTCACCAGATGTTTAGCCTCTCATTGGGCATGGTATCCATCATATAATAAATTTTGGAGAGCGGGTGGCCAAACACTACAACTCTCCTAGCATAGCATCCCCAGGCCTATGCTTGTCTAAATCAAAACTCTTAAGCCCCCACACCTAGATGTAAAATAATAATACATAGGTGTCTTGCCTATCCATAATATATATATATATATGAATATCTTATCATAATCATAACATCCTCACTTATTAGGTGATCGCCCACCACGGATGTACTGTAAAATCCTAGACTCATACATCGCATATGATGTAATGGTACCCATGTACCATAAATGTCTTTTTATCACAATAATAGCTATGATATTTTTAAGAACAGATCATGTGTATCCTTTATTATCATTTAGTAGGCTTCACTTATAAGCATGTCATTCATGTAGCATTTCAATTAACAAATTTTCATCATGCACAAGTAAACATTTTTCATCATCATATATCATATGAAATGCACAATTTGAATGACATAATATGTATCATAAGAATAAGATCATGTTTAAAACATGTATCTTACTATTAAGACATGCTTTCTTAATGCTCCACCTACCTTGTGTAGCGAGTTCATCCATTTCCCACTAGCTAATTGACAATGCTTGCAAAGTCTCACAGATCCATATTGATCTAGTCCTTGTTCTTCACCTAAATTCACCAAATCAAGTAATCAATCAGTAATCCTAAGGAATAATCCTTTTTAACAACTTTTATTGTATGGACCATAGAATTTGATCCTATTCTGTACTTAAATTCCTCAATTGATCTCAGCCGTGGCTCTAGGTTAGTGAGATCATCTCTAGGAGGCTTCTAATCCTAATATCTTATAGGATTTGTGATTTGTATGTCCTAAGGGTCATGATAGACTAGTTGGATAGGAAAAGTGAAGCCAAATCATCACTGATCAAATGACCTAACCTCTGATCATAGGTCTAATAATTTCAACGATTGGATCTTCCTGGATTGATATTTGGGAAGATGGATTTTGGTTCCTTGCATCTCTAGGATCGCGAGGGTACTCTCAATTTTTCAAAACTCCTCCTGGATTGCTCAGAATCTAGGTTTGACATTCAAGGGTTAAACTAGGTGTGCTAGTGACAGGGAAATGTAGGGGACAATGGTAGGAATGGTGGTGGTCGAGTGGCTCCCAATTCCTACTCACCACCTGTTCTAGTCAGGGGGAATAGAGCACACTATGTGACGATCCGGGTTTTATATGATGCAAATTTGATAAAAAAGGAGAGATCTCTTATTTTATAAATATGAAATGCATGAAAATCTTTTTGTTGGAAAAAAATCTTTCTTATAAAACCCCGAGTGTCAAAACACATTTTCAAATTATCTAGCCATGGCATAGTTTTAAATCAACATTATTTCTAAGAAAGTGTTAGTCATAGCCTCGGCTATAGAGAGTAACTACAATCAAGTAACATTGAAAGATAAGGTAGGGGTTTACTTACTTGCACTTAGTCTGGGTGTCTTCTGTCACAGGCTTACCTTGTCCTTAAGTGTTTACTTTATGTCTGAAAAATGTTGAGGATTGGGTGAGTATATACTATACTCAATAGGAGTCTATCACTACTAGTTTTACAATGCATGCTATGTTTAAAATCATATGCTCTTTCAAAACATGTGCATGTTTGAATACTCATGTTCAATATCAGGATTAAAGATCATTGTCGTATTAGAATACTAACGAATTAAAGAATCACATAATCCAAATCGAAAGTGTCATATATATCATAACATAATGATATGCATAAGATGCTCAACTGAATCCAACTCATGGATATCTAGTATGGTATGGTCAACCAACCTCATATCATGCCATATGCAATGCAAGTAAGTCCACGAAACCATAAGGCCCAACTATGCCCACGACCTCACCGCCGTGTGGTCCCCGGGTACCTAGGGACACAGCGTCATAGCCTCCATGGGGCATATGACACATCGACCCAGTGCCATGACACCAGTGGTAGCCCCTTGTACCACATGCAGTCGACGTAGGGACATGCCCTTTTTGGGCGCGGTACCCAATCCACCTAATAGTGGTAGAGGTTGGGAGGCCACCCCAACCTCTTGGCATAGTGCCCACGAGTTTACTAGCCCAAATCATATACGATCAAATAAGAAAAAACATCTCGTTTTCAAAACCTATCCTCTTTGGGTTCCTCACAACTGCCTACCCAGCGTCTTTTGGGCACTCCAGCGTCTTTTGGTAACCCTCAAGGACATGCAAATTTGCAAGAACTTAATGCTCACAAATCATGCAATATATGCAATTATTTTCAAAACATGTCTATGCATAATGTATTTATCATATGCATGCTGAATTCATTTATATGCTAAACAAGTCATATACGTATACTTAAAACATGCAGTCTCAAACAATCATGGCTCTTTTTAAAAGTCTAGTAGTGATAGAGCACCTACCTGGCTAGGTCGCGCTAATCCCCTTGTCCTCGTATGCTCCTGAACATAGTTTGGGGAATCAAGGTTAGTTTGGCCTATCTTTTATAGGTTTTAGAGTGGTTGGTCTTACTACTTAGGCATTAAGGGTTCATCCCCATGCCTATGGGTGTCCTAAGGTCCTAATTGGGCCTTAGTATCATCAAGTTTTCAAGGATGTAGTGACCCCGCGCCACTATCATAGTCTAAGGGTCGTGCCTACCTTATATTGGGCCTTGATTAGGTATTTTATAGTTTGGGTGTGTCCGCGTCGTCGACACAGACACAACACCTTTTGCGGCGCTTCAATCGGAGCCCTAGATCTCAAGTTATAGCCTTTTTAGTGCCGAGTGTACATAAAAGGGTCAAACGAAACGAGGTGGAAGCCTGGGACACTAACGCATCCCGCGTCAGTGGCAGGCACCTCAGCGGGCGCGTCTGAAAGCGCACCTTGGCTTCCGCCCAACTTTCTCCTTTGTGGGTGCGTCCACGGACGTGCCCGTCTGGTTCTCTCAATGCATAGAACGCGTTTCATTTAGTGGGGGACCGGGGCATCCTCGGGACGCCCTGGTTCTACCCTGTCAAACTAGTGCGCCCCAGGGATCGTCCCTGGGTCCTTTGTGACTCTCTAGGGCTCTGTCTTGCATGATTTTTCATGCAAAAACTTTGCCTAGGACTAAGGGGGAGACGGGTTTGGAGGGATTTTGGGCATACCTAGTTCGTTGCTGGGTTTTTCTCCACGTTTCTCCTCTTGGTTGCTTCTCCAAAATGAGTTTTTTCCAAGCTTTTGGGGTGCCATTAGAGGTGCCCAAGAGCTCTAATTATAGAGTTATAAGAGGGTTCTGGAGGGGGCTCTCACCGCCCTTGAATGGCAGTGGAGAAACCTCTAGAATGGTGGTGATTTCTCCTCTAAACACCGCTGTTTTAGAACCCTCTAGGAGGTTGAAGAAGAGGGGCGCCCGTATCAAAATGGGCCCCTGTGTTTCTTAGGCTAAATCCGTTTTTTAATGAAAATTACATTTTTGCCCTTGAACTTCAAAGGGCCATAACTTGCTCATTTTAACTCTGTTTTAGGTGATTTTGGTCTTGTTGGATTCATTTTTCTAAGACGCACCTAATGGTACCATTCTTAGGACCAAATGTCTGGGGTCAGTTAGGGTGAATAGTGAAATGACCAAAATACCCTTATTTCCAAAAAGTGAACTTTTCATTGCTAACTTGGGATTTCAATGTTACACAATTGGTGTCATTACACATTAGCTAGCCTAAAAGCTTGGCTGTGCTGGCACCTGGTGAAGATGAGGAAAAGGGGAAAGCCTACGTGGCTGGTGCGGCTTGAGCACGCCGATCTCCTCAGGCCTAGCCATGCTAATGTCCAAGGAACATACAGGGTAATGGTGGTGATGGTGGTGGCTCCCAGCCACCTGTTGGGTCACTGCCCAACCACAATAGGGAAATAGATGAGGGAAAAAAGGGTTAGACATGCCAAAAATTGGGTTTACCAGAGATCTAGTGACTTCTAGTCATCCTCTAGTGCAAATCCACCAAAAATAGAGGAGAATTGGGGTTTTTTGGGTAGATCTAGCATGCAGGCCTGACAAAGGGAATGGGGTCCTAGCTTGCCAGCCTATCCTTGGTCGTGCTGAGCTGGTGACGGAAAAGAAAAAAGGGGAGAAGAAGGTGGTGGTGATTGGGTGTTTTCTAGTCCCAATCACTGCCCGATCCAAGCCAAGAGGAGTGGAGTGGAGTGGGAAAAATAGGGTTTGGCAACAGAATTTGGGCACGTTGACCTACCTGAAGGCATGGTCATATCGATACCTAAGAGAACAGAGAGAACAATAACCAGGCTCATTGATGACAAAGGGGGAGACAGGTGGATCTGAGCACGCCAGCATGCCCAAGGGCCTGGCTAGGTTGTGGCATGGAGAAGAACAAAGGGAAGAGGGAAAATCAGGTGGCTGGTGACTGTCGAGTTGTCACCCACTTGAACCTGATAGAGGGAAGCAATGGGTGAGATCTATGTACGTTGGTGATAGAGGGGTTGGGGTTTGTCAAGTACCCTCCTCATCAATACCCACTTGATCTGGTAGAGATCCTGGCTAGAAGAAATGGAAGATTTGGGAAAACAGGCAGCCCGTGCAGCCGGGGATGGAGAAAATGATTTTGGGCACCAGTGGTGTCACCGCGTGTTGACTTGAGAAGAGCAGGGGATTTCACATGGAGAGATCAGGCAATAGGGAGATTTTTCCCCTTGCACAATTGC
This sequence comes from Warburgia ugandensis, assembly GCA_035236585.1. Classification (NCBI taxonomy): domain Eukaryota; kingdom Viridiplantae; phylum Streptophyta; class Magnoliopsida; order Canellales; family Canellaceae; genus Warburgia; species Warburgia ugandensis. Next base: position 26,637,704 of record CP141132.1, on the reverse strand, counting down.
TGGAAAAAGGGTATTGACCTGGGGAAAAAGAGAGGGGAAGAGGGCAATGCTGGCACTCAAGATTACGCTAGGCATGGAAATTTACCCGAGGAAGAGGGTTTACTGCGTTGCCGGTGAGCTGGCTCCAGCCGCTGCCTCAGGCGCAACATCAATGATGGCTAGTTGGGGAGAGAGAGAGAGAGAGAGAGAGAGAGAGAGAGAGAGAGAGAGAGAGAGAGAGAGAGAGAGAGAGAGAGAGAGAGAGAGAACTAGACTCAACATTTTGTTGGGTTTCCAATGTGAGGGGGGGGTACCAATATCAATTTGGCCCCCTTCCGTTAAGTTGTGTTTTTTTCTTCTTTTGCCTTTTAATTACTGTATTGCCCCTAATTTCGCAGGCCTATAACTTCTTCATCCAAACTCTGTTTTCAATGTTCTTTGGCTCATTGGATTCCATTTTCTAACTACTATCTAAGGTTTTAGTTTTAGTTCCAAATTATACTTCTATAAAAAGATATACTCCTTGAAAAATCATAACCTGCTCATGAAATAGTAAAATTTTAGGGTGAAATTCATCCGAACTACGATTTCAGTGTTCTTTATGTCGTTGGACTCAAATTTTTGAGTACATACCAAATATTCATGTTTCCACTCCAACATACATAACCTTACTCCACAATCTCAGGTGTAAACCCTAAACAAATATTTCTATAGCTTTCTTATCTGAAGTGTAAATATCTAGTGGAAACCTCCTCAACTGTACAAACTTATTCTCATATTGTAAGACTGTGAGATCTCCTTGTTGCAAATTCAGAAATTCTCTCTCCATACTTGCCTATACATGGGGAGTGAAGTATTTATCATAAAAGACCCTTCAAAAATCATCCTATAAAATATTATTTGGTCGAGGGAAATAAGTCCTTCGAGCTGTTCACCACCAAAATGCAGCCTCTCCTGTGAAGATGAAAGTGGCAAGCTTCACCTTTTTCTCTTCTAGAATTTCCATGGCTTCAAAGGCTTTCTCAACCTGATATATCCATTCCTTTTTGCTTTTGGTTCATCTTTCCTAGAAAATGCTGAAGCTATCCTCTGAAATTGTTCTAACAATTTATCTGTCTTGCTAGAACTACCTCCTAAACTACCCTCACCAATGATCGAGGTAGTAATGTTATGTATAGAAGATGTTTAGATTGGGGTCTGTTATTGTTTCATATACTCTTTAAAATTCATTATCATCTGTGCCATAAATTCTTCAATGCGAGATTCTTCCTTTAGGGTGTCAGTGGAAGAACTAGTAGACCCTGTAGCCTCTTTTCTAGGATGCAATTGTTTCACATTTCACAATATATTCGTATATGAGTTACTTTCTTAACTCATCTCTCACCTCTCACCTCTCACCTCTCAACCACTACCTGTTACTTTTTAACTATCTTTAACTCTTGACATGTAGGATTGGTTGTAAAAGGAACAACTAGGCTCTGATACTAACTGTAATAGCCTGGGTTGTTAAATGCCTTTTTGAGAATTATTTTTGAAAGGCGGGATCCCTATATGAAAATTTCATTTAGAAAACAAATAGCGAAAACAAATTTTCTTTAAAAAGACCTTTAAAAAAATCTCAAGTGTCATAAGACCGATCAAAACACATTCATGAGTTAAAAATTCAAGCATTTTTACATTCAAATATGGCAAGTAAAAAACTTATCATTTCCCAGAAAACTATCCAATTATAACCCATAGTTCAATATGTATTAAAAATACTTATACATGTATAACTATTTATAACAGTCATATAACTAAGTCATCTCACAAACATTTACAAAATGTACGGAGTACACATACATTGTCTATACCCTCTCTCTGACTATTTTGTGTGCCTAGTTTCAACACTCTTGCCTTTCCCTTCTTCGAATTTATCTATAAAGTTAGTGGGGTGAGTATTAGAGGAATGTACTCAGTAGGTAAAACTAAGATCACAAATATAAATCAATGCAAAATCACTTTTATATGCTCATGCACACAGTGGAACATCCTTAGGTATCGTTCTTAAGGCCTGTTAGTAATATAATGTGTACATTCTTTTCAAACAAGTGCACAAAATCGATGATAAAATAATAGTGCTAAAATGTCAATTTAAACAACATATAGGGAAGTCCTTGGAAGTTTATGTCAAACATATCAATTCTCAGTATGTAAATATGAATATATCAAATCTTATATCATAGAAGGCATCATCATGCTTAGTGGCTAGCGCATCTATAGCCCAATCACACGCATATAGCCAAAAATCAACCTGCGGCAACTACCCTATAATGGGACATTGCAACACTACAGCAACTGCCCAATAGTGGGTCACCGCATAGTCAAATGCTAACACCAACAACATGAGACTTGTCACCATCTTGCATGGGAGGAGAACAGATCACACAGTGCAGCCTTCCCATGATGCTGCACTCAAAATCTAGCCACTTGGGCTTCGTGTCAAAAAATCAATCGTCAAAAGGTGGTGTCCATCCCTATAACCCTCCTATCATAGTGTCCACTAGGAAAAAGTGCCTGTTTAAAACAAATCATTGGCAAATCCATGCATGAAAATCTAGGTACCATTGTACCCTCCGTGATGTATTAGCATGAGATCCTAATCATGGTTTTTAAAATACATATTTTTCCATTCAAATGCCAATAGATGTCAAATATAAATGACGCATGAGATATAGTTAGAATAATTACCCATAATGGGCATTTCATGTTTTCTAATATAATAACAAAATTCTTATATTTTAATGAAAATTCAATAGAGTTTCCTCTGTTTATAAGACAATGCACATTTAATGCATGTGGTGTGTATCACCAGATAAGCATAATTTCATATTCATAGAAAATGGAGACTCTATCTCCTAACAACTTCCATAGAAAATTCAATAGTTTTCACATAATTCAAATCATGTCGATGTTGTCTCTAAATCTCAAGCATAATGATCAACTACAATTATATGTAATAATTACATGTACTTAATAAAATAGTGAATAAGTGAAATAAATATGAAAAATTAGCAATCTTAGAATTTACCCACCTTAACCTAATGGTTTAGGTTCACCTAAATCAATTAGTAGTCACTTTAGATGTTGCTGGACAAATAAGAAAATGAGGATTCGAGCTTCTATTATCAACTATGAATCAATCTAAGAAATATAACATAAATATCATAATTTAGTCTGTTGATCATGGATTCATACATACTCTAATTTGATCTATTAGATTGTCATTTATATGTTGTTTAATGTTAGATCATATATCTTAGAGTGCTGGAGAGTTAAATTTCACACATCAGTCAATCAGATCTGATGTTCCAGGCCTAAATTACCTAGATCTAAGTGCTGGAATGACCAGATCTATAAAGTAATAGTGCAATCAACATTTGTACATTTAATAGGCTTTTGATTCATTTTTTTCAAACTATATTGTCCTCTACATGTAATTCACATCATCAGATTCATAGATCTACTGTTTAATTGTGTTTTCAACCATCAGATTTGTAGATCTAGCATTGCTCATGCATTGTATTTAGATAAAAAATTCAATGGTCAAATGATCTTTGATCGAACTTTCATTGATATGGTTGCAAAGCTCACTTAGTTAGGATTCCATCAATATAATTTTCCCTAATTTTAGCTCCTCGGGAAATGATCGCTGATGCCAAAATCCGATCACCATCGCTAGAGAAGACGACTAGAACAGGGTTGTCGTCGGTGATTGTGACAGTGTAAAAAAATGCCATTTTTCACAAAATAAAAACATGGGTTTTGTAGATCTCTACTTTACCTTTATTCCCTTTTAATTTGGAAGCATTTCATTATCATTTTCATTAGAAAAGTCACCAAAAGTAGTACCAGTCACCAAAGAATGGTGTGATCATTGAAAAATAGCTTTTGGTTTAAATCTCCCCCAAATCTCTTCGATTTTCACTTTTGGAGGTAGATTTGAGCTGGATTTTCTTTGATCTATCTCCTAGACTTATTTTGCACACTTATTTTTGTCAATTTCAACAAAATTCCTACTATGCGCCCCAGGACTACAATCATTAGGAGAGCAAAGGAAGCGAAAAAGGGAAGATAAAAGCAGTGAAAGGGAGAGAGGGTGCCGTGATGGAGAGAATGGAGGGAGAGAGAGATGGGGGAAGAAATCAAGGGAGAAGGGAGGGGTCGTCTTCCCTTGCTCCATCCGTATGAAACAGATAGCCAAGGGTGGAGCTCCATGCGTTGAGCTCCCCCTAGTTCGTCGTCACATGGGACCCATCCAGTGAGAGGGGTGCCATTATCAATTTGGCCCCTATGATTTAGTAAAAATTGTGGTTCTCTCACCTCCAAACTCTGTTTCGCACAAAATTAGTGCCGTTGAAAAGCTCTCGTCACGTACATTCTGACTTTTGAGGTTTCAAAGTCAAATTCAAAAGCAAAAATAATTTTTTTGCCCTCAAACTCCTCTTTTTAATTATAACAAAATGTCGGGTTGTTACATCAAGTTCCAACTCAAAACCACCAATCCAGCTCCCCAAGAATCAAAATAAAAGATCTTATGGAACCACACTATGCTTGAGTAATACTAGATGATAAGAAATCAGTGCCACTTTGGGAGTGGATATCTACCACTTCTAATGGTTGGATGCCGAGGGGCCAACCTGTACTACCTCTTAGCATAGCTCCCACTGAGCATGTTAGCCTATCCAACACATATATCAAAGGAATTATTATACCCAATATCTTACATCTCAAAATTTCATCAAAGGTATCATTTGCAATTTGTTCTTTTTAAAAACCAAAATCATGCCATATAATTTGGCATATAAAAAACTTTACATACTCATTTGTAAAACATCTCTTTTAAAGATTCTAAAATCCATGATTTGCAAATATATTTAACTTGCTAAAAGTCACATTTCTAGACATGGATGTTGGCCATCAAAATTGTATTTACATGCACTAATTTACTTTAACAACTCATACTAGTGTCTTTATTTTAATGTATTTTTGAAAACATAAGAAATACCGTCCATTAAAAAAAATTGTTTAACATGTAAAATAATGCCTCAACTCATACATAGAAGCCAAAGCTTGCAAGTATATAAATAAAACATCACTTTCTATGAAATTGATGAAATCTTGAAAACACATTGAAAATCTAGAAATTCATCCTATTCCCAAACTATGTTTTTCATGCATCTTATACAACTCAAATAATTGTTTTATGAAAATGAAATTACATGCCAAAAGCTATCACTTACAAGGTGTAAAATCAACTCAAAAATCAGTCACAAATCATGGCCTAACGCCATTTGGCCATTGAATGTTAGTTCTTAGTTCAAATCTAAAGGTGTCAATGGGAGATTCTCAATCCATGTCAAATTGCATATTTGATCTACTTAGAAACTATAAATGAAATGTCAATGACACATGAATTTTCAACATTCAAATTGTGTACATAGTCTGACATCTAATCATATATAAAAAAAAGATTTTAAAATGTTTAGATAATACTCAAAAACCTCAATTCCATGCATTCAATAAGATGCAAGCTAGCACACACTCTTGTGCTATCCTTTGGGATGTAAAATAGATGTACAATATTGTGCCATTCATTGATATGAAACCAAGCACACATTCTTGGGCCATTATTTGGGGTGAAAACATGCACACACACATGATAACAAACGTCATTTTTTATCATTTAATAGGTGTGATCTATGCAGAAGCAAATTTATGGCTTGAAACAAAATCATCTAACATATAAAATATTGTTCATGGATAATATATACGCTTATAATTATAAAACCTCATTTAACAGATGCATAATATATGTGTATATATAAGCAAAATCGAGTTTGTAATCCAATAATCTAATGTGATGATTAACTTTTACAGATGATGCACAACATGTGAGAACAAAAAATAAACTAGAAATAGGATAATTTATATCCCAACATGTTAATTGAGACTAGAGCATTAAGTATTGAAAAGATACTCTTTAATAGTCCCAAAACATGGATTATACAAAGATCTCCAAGCATTGAAAAACATTGTTGATCTCCCAAAACACATCCTATGACAATGTTTAAACTTTCAAAATCCTGGTAACTTTACAGCATAGATCTACCTACCTCAAGCAATAGATCTGTTGTGCTTTTTACCCCAAGCATTTCCCCCATTTTCTCTTATGTGTTTTTCTTGTCTTAGATCATGCTTCTAAAATACAAGGAAGGTAGCCATATTCTCCTTCTCTCTTTCTTTTCCATCGTAAGACATCCCACATGTATTAGACATCTAGATCTATTTTCCTGGTCTTGGCCTAAATATCCAATCCTTCTATTTTTCTTAGATAGTGATATTTCAAATCCTGCTAAATCTCAAATCTTGAATACACTTCCTAATTCCATTTATTATTATGACTTCTTCAATGTTTCTTCTTAGTTAAAAATGTCCCTATATATAATTCAATGAATCTAAATGTTTTCGTAGTTGACATAGTTTCCTAGTCATGGCAGCCAGCTAGATCCACCATTTTAATATATTAGGACCTAATTTAGAGAGGGGGGTCATTATCAATGTAAAAGCTTGTTTTTCTCATAACTTAGATCTCCACCATTGGATTTTAGCCATCTTACTATTATTGGATAGCTCTCTTCGATCTCTATCCATTAGTAGAGGTCTCATTCTCAAGTTACTTTGTTTCTAAAATTTTAAGTTTTGTATTTTGGACAAACTTTGAATTTTTATTAATTGTAAATATGAAACAATATATTGGGATATTAAAATGGCTAATTATAAGGACTAAATTGGTATGACATTTTGATATGTGTGTTCTTTAAACTAGCAATAGTACCCTTTCCTGCAACATTACCCACCCATAGAGTTGAAGCTGAAGCATCTCCTTAAGTTGCTCACTATGTGGCACTCTTTCCCCATGATTTTGTAGCTAGCCTTTACAATCTCTCTGCTCTTTTAGGATCCACAAATTTTGATGTATTATAAGTCTCTACGTGTGGCCTATCTGACCCACTAATCTACAATTTTTCTGAAGTTCAGTTCTTCGCATCCTACTTGGATTCTATAGCTGAGTTGGTTCTCTTGCTCTCTTCTTCTTATGCTTCCCTACTTATTTGATTCTTTTAGGTGGTTCAACCTTATCTCCGTTGGTTGTTGGCCACTTGTTAGGACCTAGCGTTGGAGAAACCACCCCTTCATAAGTTGCAAGGTAATAAGACTTATTGTAACACTCTACATAATATTTATGTTCTCCTTCTTTAGGATAATGGTAAAGATAGCATGACAATATGAGATATCTATTAAATCCTATATCCTACATGTACAAGTCCTCTGGCCAAGTCAAGCACTTTATTTTGCACCTGATACTGGTCAACTTCATATATGTCATATGTCCTACTTTAACATATACACTCACTGGATTGCAACTTGTTCTTTTCTAGTTTCTCTAAATTCTAAGACATAGTTAAATTGTATAAGCAGTAACACCTTCCCTCTTTGCTTGAAACCTCCTCATAAGCATCTTCCTTTTGGTCTCCATCATTGACAAGATATGCTTGTCTCTTGCCTGCTTGATCCATGAGTTGAAGCACTCAACAACAATTGTTGAGGAGTATATTAGACTTTAGGATTAAAAGCACGTATCAACTAGAGTTTTGGATCATAGTGATTTGTTAACCACCTGTTGAGTTGTGCCCTTTGGAATAGTTCAAGGCGTCTCCTTGAAGTCACCTCCAAGGAAGTCCTTGTTGAAATTTGCATAAAGGTACCTAACATTACACCTTACATCTTTGAATGTTTGAACTAGTCCTTTTAGAAGGCACAACCAAGAAGAGTAGAATGAGCAATAGTTTGTAGGGAGTTAAATGTAATAGTGGAATCATTATAAGGACCTAATTGTAAGCTAGTTTTAGTTAAAGGGACTCAAACATCATAATAAAATAGTTGAAGGGACCAAATTATAGTACTTAAATAGTTACATGGACTAAATTGTAAGATTCTATTTCAATAGTAAAAATGATAGAGGGGCTTAGAAGATAGTAGAAATTGTACCTTTTGCTAGTCACTAATGAATGGCATCCAGCCATTTAGCTCTCCTGGCCTTAATATCTTAATGCAAAAGTGTCATGAACTAGCTCCAGCAATCTTTGATTTCTTTCTCACAAATGGCACAAAATATAGGGAATATGTTATCATTTGTATCCTTCCCTATAACTAGTAGTAGTTGGCCTTAATAAAGTTATTTTAAGAATGCTCCATCCAATCCAATGGTGGGCCTATAACCAATTAAAAAATCATTCTTACAAGCCTCCAACCAAATACACATCCCTTGAAAAGTTGGAGGGGCTCAAGCTTCAACTTGTTAGAGCTCCCATGGTTCTAGTGAATGAGAGTAGTAGAATAATTTTTGGTACGGGCAAACTATTAAGTTCCATTCCCATTATCATATAATTTACCTTCTCTATGCTCTTAAACCAACTGATTGAAACATGATAGTCCCTTCTAACATGTTCTCTGAATGCATCCCCTTAGATACTCTAGTCAGGCACTCACATGGTCCAAATAATTCTTTGTTAACCATGTATAATTTACCTTGTCATTATTGAACTGTATCATATAGTTTTGTAGCTCACCAGATGTGGACTTTATTTGAAAACCAAGTCTATCCTGGGTTATTGAAGCATGGATCCTCCAACCACGATTCAACTTGCACTATTTTGTCACCCTCCCCTTATCATTTTTAATGTGATTGTGGTGAAATCCCTTCTAAAGTGGATGCTTTCTCAAAGCCTCTCCAAATGACTTCATAGTAGGAAAATTCAAACCAAATCTCAATTTAATGAGCGTATTTGTAATACCCCTAATTTTTAGAATTCATGTAAGTAATTATTATTTATGATTTACATATCCAAAATTAGAATTCTCAAAAATTTGTTTCTTTTATAATTAAACCTATGAAAAATTTAGAATTAGTATGAAACATCAATATTCGTAATGTACATAGAAAAATGATTCCAACGATACCAAGTTTGTTGAAATCAAAGATCAGATGAATAACACATAATTATTAATTAAGGTAGTCTATTTTAAAAATTATAAATGGACAAAAAGGTGAAATTATTTTAAGTGGGCCCTGCCTAATAGAATTCAACATTTTAAATTCTAAAACTTTTTAATTAAGAGACACTGGTTTTCAAAAAGATAATTATAATTAATTAAAAATTTTAACAAAATAATAATAATAAATATATATACATTCAACACATTGACCGAGACTACATTGATTCCCATACAGTGCATGTCGACCAAACACTCTAGTCCTCATGCCGAGTAGCTATCCCCTCTTTTAAGTTGTTGTTGCACCGCCATGGTACTTTGGTCGGCTACCAATAAACTTAACCTAAGACTAAACGACAAGAAGAAGAAGAAGAAGAAGGAGAAGAAGAATAAGAAGAAGGAGAGGAAGAAGAAGAGGAGAAAGAGAGAACTCATTGACAACACCATTAAAACTAACTAGAAGCTCTCAAGTGAGAGTATATAAAGTATTCTAAATGATGATAGCCCAGATCAATGATTTGATCCATTCAACTACAATTCTAAGACAAAACGATCAAAATTCCTTTTGTTTCATGTCAATTAGTGGAGAATCAACTCTAGATATTGAAGAAATTAGCAATGCTGGTGATTACATAGAAATATGACAATGGTCACACTTTTTGGAGGTTTTCTAACACCAAACGACCATGGAATGTTCCCAAATTCATTGGAAATGAAGGCAAGCCTCTGATCTATAAGATTTCCTTCTTATTTTTTAATGATTTCCCATGATCGAATTGTTCACTATCTTACCTAATTTCTGCATTCAAGACGCACCAAGCAGATGCACTGAGAAGACGAGCATGCCTATCACATTGATGTTCATGCACTTGCATGTGTGGATCCTATAGAATCATTGGACACAACTATGTCCTAGCAATGAACAAATCCATTTATGTATCCACAACTATTTAATGGATCCTTGATCCACCTAATAGATTTGTCGATCCATTTTAATCGATCCGATCTGCCTATCAGAATTATTAATCCAATAATCTAATTAAATCAATCTTACTTGTCAAAATTGATCTAAAACATAAAATAGTCAATCTAGAAGGCTACACAAACTTGATTTTCTATTAGAATGTCTATTGGAGTCATCTCGATGATGTTGGTCCCATATTTCAATAAAATTAAGGATTTAAGCACATCTTTATCACTAATTTAAGGATGGAGACTTTATACAGCCTATAACTACTAGATTAGAGGTGATTAGATCCAATCAGACTCATCAAACCAAAATTTATGCTATCACAATAGAATCAGTTTCATATCTTAATTAAATTAATTAAAATTTATTTTATTAAACAATATAAATTTTAGAAAAGATAAAAACATATGCATGTTATGGATAAAATAAGTAATTAAGCTATTTAAATTATTATAGACTAATATAATGGCTAAATCATTTTGATAGCTTTAGATTAGTAAAGTTGGACTTTTGGATGATTTGGATCTATTGATCTAAGTAATATGAAGTTCGTCTGACCATCAAATCAACAGATTAAACATTGAAGTATGAAATAGACTATTTATAAGTTTGAGAATTAAGGACAATTAGATGATCTGAATCATTGATCTTTAATCAACAATTAGAATTTGATAATGTGCAAAACTAAAGAGATGGATTTGTGATCAATGATAAGTAAAGCCAAAATCATCTTAATTGATGATGATCAAAGCCCAAATAAACTAAAAATGAGAGTTACAAAAAATAAAAATAACATTGTACTCTACATATGTATTGACAAATACACCTTATTGATATAGATTGAGCAAATTCATAGATTAAAGTATTGGACCTCAAATTCGAGGTATGTGGAATCCTAAGATTCAAATTTTGTAGAACTGCATGATCTTTGATGAATTTGATATTACCATGAGATTGAATTGCATGAAATATTTATACAATGCAACAATTACATGTTATTTATGACATGATTTATATAATGAAAATTTTAATAGTATTACATATGAGAAATTGTTATATTATTATTTTTATTCCATGGATTGAAAATGCGTTCAATTTGCTTCAAAAGCATGATTTGATAATGCACTACATGTTTTATCTCCACATGATTTGATTCTGGAAGGGCTTGATTTTGGTCCAATTATTTATACAATATAATATTTCTGTGGATTTACAGTGCACAAGTAGATAGCTTGATAATTTTATTCTATTTAGGCATGAAGGCCTGATTGATTTGTTTTATACAGATATGGGCTTAATGGATACTACACTAGGAGAGTAGTAGGGTTCAGCAAATTGCTCTCTAAAACTTACAATAAGTCCACCATGCCCATAGTGAGACAAAAAGTTGGTTGATGGCAATTATGGGAAGGCCACACTATGACGGTTTGTCTCCCTATATAGATATTACTATGTATTTTTCCACACTTGGTGTTAGTGAAGCATAGCAGTGGATCGCAACATGTGAGATATGTGTTGTAGCATAGTAGTCCATGACTTTAACATGGTACTATGAGCATGACTTAGTGATAGTACATGTGGTTATATGGTAAGATGATATGCCTAGTATCAGGGGTGTGCAAAAAACTAATTGAAATAGAATAGGCCAAATAGTCAGGTTTTTGTCAATCCTTCAACTCTCTTGATCCTATTCCATCATTTGAAATAGAAGACTAAGATATCGATCTTTGTCTTGGTCTGTTGTTTCAACTCGACCAAACCAAACTAATATTGGGCATACATACATAAGCTTCCTCTTGGACTCACCACTTGTTACCAAACTAAATCCTAATCATCTAGGAATTAGACTCCCACTGGCTTTACCTTTAGTGCAATCATCCACGGTCTACTTGTCCCAAATCTCTCTGGTGACTCTACCCAACAACTTATGTCTTCGAGATTCTAATTCTCCCTTTCTAAGCTATCTCATTCATAGATCAAATGAGAAAAATAGAAGAGGGGAAACCTTAATTGTCTTAGACTCTCATTAGCTCCTATATAGTCATCCACAGCCCCTTATCCTCTAGTCTTACCAAATCTCTATAGTGACTCTGCCCACGGCCTACATCTATGAGACTCTGACTCTCCCTCTTTGCAAAGTCTCACTCATAGATCAAATCAATAAATACAAGGGCAAACATTAATCGTATCGAACTCTCGTTGGGTCTAGTGCAGTCGTAGATGGTCCACTCATCCTCTGGTCCTCCCAAATCTCTCCAATGACTCTGCTAGCACCTTGCTTCTCTAAGACTCTAAGTATTCTTCCCTCTCTGAGCTATCTCATACATAGATCAAACAAAAAAAAAATAGAAGAGGAGAAAACCCTATTTTTCTCGAACTCTCGTTGGGTCCAGTGCAGTCATCCACAGTCCACTTGTTCTTCAATCCTAACAAATCTCTTCATTGACTCCTCCTGGTGCCCTGCATCTCTGAAACTCTGACTCTTTCTTCTCTACTAAGTCTCACTCATAGATCAAATGAAAAATGTAAAAGGGAAAATCCTAATCATGTCGGTCTGTCATCGAATCTAGTGCAATCGTCCATGATCCATACATCCTTCCATCCTCCCAAATCTCTTCAGCACCTTCGCCCAACACCCTGTGTCTTTGACTCTTCCTCTCAAAGCTATCTTGCTAATAGTTCTCAAGTCTCAAGTTGATCCTCGTCCATGATTGTCTAGTTGTCCATGGTACAATCATCCTCTAGTCCTCTCAAATCTCCCTAGCGACTTTGCTTAGCTCCTTAAATCTCTAACTCTAACTCTTTGAGCTACCTCTCTAACAACTTTGAAGTCTTAAGTCATTCCTAGTCCACAACCATCTAGTCGTTGATGGTTCAATCATTCTCTAGTCCTTCCAAATATCTTCGGCCACTCTACCCAGCACCCTGAATCTCTGACTCTCCCTCTCAAAGCTATCTCATAGCTCTCAACTCAATCCAAAAAAAAAAAAAACATAAGAAGAAGAAGCATAGAGGGGAAAAGAATGAAAACTGACTATAATTGTAAGTCTCCTTCCACCCTCATTTTTTATTGCAAACCTAACCTTCCTAAATTTATTTTCCCCTTACTAATAGAGCTTTCATCTTCCTCATTTGAAAACATTTAATAGGCAGTCATGACTGATAAAATGGTTATCTCATCTGATTCAATTTCTAATGCTTGTTGACCATGGTCATGGTCGTTTTAGAAAAGTTTTGAGTTATTTCTATAGTAAATCCTATACTCGTACATGTTTCCTTGTACTCATCCATGCATGTTGTTGGATTGCCAAATTGACTTATAAGTTTTCTTGGCTTTCATTTGGTTCTATCTGTATATTTTGGGTGGAGACTTATTGTAGTGTTTGTCACTCTCCTTAAGTGAAGATGCTAATATCAATTGCTTCTTGAACCATTTATCTTATTCATTCATTGGTTTAGTTATTTTATAATTCTCCTAATTTGAAGGAATGCTCTTATTTCAGTGATGAGTTTATGCCTATGTTTTGAGGTTGATTATCTTTGTTAAGTGGTGTGTTTTTCTGCTTTATTTGTCTGTGGTTCTCTTTGGTTTTATTTTTACATTTAAGACACACATAGGATTAAGGTGTAAACCTTTGTTTTGATGGTTCTTGTTGAATGGAGTTCAAAGGCTTTCTATGGACCATTTCCTTGTACTGATAATTTCAATTTGGTCACATTTTAGTCTGTATTGTTTTTCAAGAACCATAGCTATGATGCTTTTCTATGTGCTGCATTAAATGTTAGCTTTTATGATTGTGTCACAGGAATACATAATTTTGGGTTAGTGTGTAATCTGTAGTTCATTCTGTATCATATACTTGTATTTTGGTGGAAGTCTATTGATGGAGAACACTTTCTTCCTGTTAGTTGTGCATGATGGATGCATGTTGTGCATGTGGTAACCTTGTTGTCCTCTACTATCAATTCACTATGCTAATCTATGTTCTTCTTCCTTCTTGTCTTTGTGGTCGTGGTATTCCTAGATGAACATCAAGGACTAATATTTATAGGCCCTTTACACTCAATAAATTACTTTAACCTTCCCATCTTGTTTATCTTACTACTTTTTTTCATTATTTCTGGTTTATATAATTTCACTTCCATTATTTGGTTGTCCATGAGGTACTTAATTCATAGAAGGATTGCCTTTCTAGAGACCAAAATCTTCTCCATTCCATGCTATTATGTAGCTCCATTTATTATTTTCTTGTGAGTCTCATTCATTGTATTAGTAGAAGAATAGGAAGAAGAATTGAAGTTGAAAAATTTGTCATTGGGTATTTTGCAAATTGTCGTATTTGTGTTTTTTCATATGTTGGAAGGTATTTCCTCATATAATTAAGTCACATGGAAATGTAAATTCTACTCTTATGATAGTAATGTAAATTATACTTTTTTCACCTATTCTTTTTATTTAATTACTTAAGGGTTTGCATTTTTAATTTGGATTTGCACAATTGTTTGGAAATATAACTACATATAGATTGCATTCAACTTACTCGATGAATAAAATTTTAAGATCTTTTGCATTCATCATTAGATTGTCTCAATCTTTGCATAATTTCAACTATATATTGTGTACTTAAATGGATGAACATTGTGATCAACTGGTTGATAGCAATACTAAGTCAAAAGCCCATGCACCCTCTTATACTCAAATGAGTGCACAAAAGAAAGCGATCACATGCATGGGTCCATTTACTAAATTGGCAATGGATGGTGACCCAAATCCTAGGTGTGCATATAATTATTGTGGTAAGGATTGGTCATGTGATCCAATCTGCAATGGGACTTAGAATTTGATTTTACACATATTAAAGTGTAAGAATTTCCTAAATAGAATACAAGATAAGACCCAAAGCACTTTGGTTTTTAAACAAGTTCTTGTACTTAGTGAGGCAAAATTTGGGAGCCAGCTTATCACTTGGGCTTTTAATGCTGAATCTTGTAGAAGAGCCCTTGTTAAGATGATAATTATTGATTAGTTGACATTTTGTTTTCTTGAGAATGAAGGCTTCAAAGATTTTGTGGATGCGGCACAATCTAAGTTTAATATCCCTAGTGGCACTTTTATGACTAGAGATTGCTTGCAGATATATTTATTAGAGAATCAAATTTTGAAGAATGTACCTAGAGGTAAAAGAATTTGGCTCACCACTAATGTATGGACATCTATAACAAATTTAAACTACACGTGCCACATAGCACATTGACAATGAATGGAAACTTCAAAAGAAAATTTTAAACATTTACTTAATTTTCAATCATAAGGGTGAATCTATGGGGGGGCAAATTGTGGATTGTTTGATAGGGTGGGGAATAGAGAAGTTGCTTACTATTATGATGGATAACACAAGTTCAAATAATGGTGTAATCAATTTTTTGAAGAGGAAGACTACCATCTTAGAGCATGAGTTTCTGCATATGAGATGTTGTGCTCACTTCTTAAATCTAATTGTGTGTGAGGGCTTGAAAGAGATGGATGACTCTATCTTAAAATTTTTAAATGATATGAGATATATGGGATCTTCACTATCTAGAATGACCATTTTCAAGACTTATGTTGAGAGAGAAGGCATTACTTGTAAAAGCACAATGTGTTTAATTGTGTGTACTAGATGGAACTCGACATATCATATGTTGGAGAGAGCTATATAGTTTTAGAAAGCATTTGATTGTGTGAATGAAGATGACAACTCATATCAAAAGCATTTGAAATTTTTTTGCAAGGCTACATTGTGGTCTTCAAGCACTAAGTTTGTCTCCTCTAAAGCACTCTTTTAGGATATTATGACAATTCATATAGCTATATTTAGCTTGTACAAATATATAGATGATATTTTATGTAAAATATCCAGGTCTATGTAGCCAAAGTTTGACTAGTATTGGGGATAATATGAATATTTTGTTATTTGTTGTTGTAGTACTTCATCCTAAGTACAAGTTTCCATTTTTTTAATTTTGTCTTGGAAAAGTTTGTGATGCTTCAGTAGTAAAGAACTCAATATAAGCAATGAGAGAGATCATTCAAAACTTACTTGGTTGGTATATTAAACATGATGATGATGGGAAGGTTGTTGCAAAGGCTAATCAAGCTTTAAGCAATAGTTTTGTTGATGTTGATGAGGAGGAAATTTTATCTTGTTTCTTGAGGTCTGAATATACAAAATTGTGGTTTAGAAACAAAGTGGTATGAGTACCATATCTAAACTTGAGAGGTATTCAATAGAGGAAGCTGACTTAGGTGAGTAAAACAATCCATCTTTTGATATTCTAGTGTGGTAGAAGGCCAATTCAACAAATATACCATACTCTGACAATTAACACATAATGTATTAGCAGTTCCAGTGTCTACAATTGCCTTTGCATATGCATTTAGCACATAGGGCATGTCATCTATCCTTTTCAAAGTTCGATGTCTGTAACAATAATGGAGGCCCTAATTTGCACTCAAAATTGGGTGTGATCTTTAGCTTCAGATGATCCCTTAGAATATATGAGTGAGTTTGAGAAGTACAAGAACTTAGAATCAGGTAATATGCATGTTTAGACAACCATTTCATTCTCAAAAACTACTTCACTTTCTTTGTGTTTTATTCTAACTTCACTTGTTTTGATTTCTTTTACAGAGACTAGCAGATTGGGGCCTACTGAAGTGACAACCATTGCAACGTGATGAAGAGACAACCATTGCTTTGTAGGATACTTAAGGTATTGTGTTTCTGTTAGACTTCTAGTTATTATTTGAAAGATGTACTGTTAAGAGAGATGAAATTAGAACCTATGATGTGATTACTAGTTTGGTAAGTAATGTTTGTAGATCTTTGTGTTCCTTTAGAGAAATGATTGCACATGTTTTAATTGTTGAAGCTTTTAAAAGGGGGAGAGAGAGACAGAGGAAAAGTACTAAGGACTTGTCTTGCTTTCTTCTTATATCTGTTATATTCCATGCATGTCTTAGTCCTTAATGAGAGAACATAAATCTGATGGCCATTTTAATTTTCTTAATAAATAATAAATATTATTTATAATTTTTAAAGCTGTTTTTTTTTTTTTTTTACTTAGGAGCTTGAATTTTTATAAGATGGAGCCATCCTAGGGCAAATAAAGTCATAAAGGGAGAAGAACAACAAAGAGGATAACATGTTTTCGCTTGCTAATTAGACATGATATTGATATATTTAAACATATTTTTTTATGTACCCATATCTTTTTAATAGATTCTACATGCATGTATAGTTGTTTCTTACTTTCCTGTCCTTTATAACTCATCATTTATCTATCTTGTCACATTTACTGGTTGTCTATTATACACAAATAACAGTACAAGGCACATGTAGTGCAAATTACTCATGATATTGATATCATTAGTTTGGATAATTGTCTACCGATTTGAGATTATTTTATTCACTTATATCAAATTAATTCAGGCATAGTACTTTTTTGATATTGTACCCTAAAGGTATTGCAAATGAGGTTGGTTTAATTTATATGCCCCTGTAGTAGATAAAAGTAATGATTTCAAATATATTTATTACATCACTTCTCTTAGCTTTTTCATAACAATTGGTCATTATATATATCCTTTTCATATTAGCATGGGTCTTTGCTACCTATTCCTTTGCTGATTACTTTTCTTCCAATCAAGACCTCCATGTCCTATGTACTAGAGAGCTTCAATGTATTCTCCTAGTGCCATTTTATTTTTCTTCAAATTATGTTGCTAATATTCTCTTTAGTGATTGCAAAAATCAAATAAATATTGTAGTTTATTATATCTATTAACATGATTGCACTTTGTTATTCAAAGAGGATGATATTCTAAATTTATCTTTCACCTGAGAGCTAGTCTTTTGTACATAGAGACATTACCTTTAGGATTTATTGGTAAAGGACCTCACAAGAATGTGGAGTTCCCTCTAGTGATATAATATAGTCAATTTAATAATCCAATTATATTACCTAAACAAATGGGGTAATATTTTCTTGTCTTTTTCTTCAATACATTTTATGGGGTTAATTGAGGTCAAATGTTAAATTATCCATCATGGCATCAAGTGGAAGACCAATAACTTAATTCAATTAAGCTATTTTGGAAAACCTAAGAGGACACACATGTTTTAAATGATTTGAGTATAAAGTAAAGATGAAGATTAAATAGCATGACTAACTTATTAAGGATGGGAAGTTATTCCACATGATGTTTAGGTCTAAGTTGTTAATTGGACCTATCGATAATTGGACTTAATGTAATGGAAAGATCAAAGTGAACCATCTAATTTTAAGGAGAATTATAACAACATGGGTTTTTCAAATGCCTTTCAAGAATTATTTTTGAAAGGAGGGATACCTATGTTAAACTTTATTTTAGAAAACAAACAATGAAAACATTTTCCTTTGAAAAAACTTTTAAAAATCCTCACGTGTCATTTGACCAATCAAAACACCTTTATGAGTTCTGAAATTAAACATTTTTACATCCAAAACGTAGAATACTCTAACCAGAATTCACATTTGCTAAACTTAACAAACAAATAATGAATCTGAAGAGTACTTAAGAAAATGCATAGATGTTCTCTGTATTCTGCTTTGCTCGTGGAGTAAACCAAAATATCATCTACAAATACTATGACAAATTATCCAAATAGGCTCTAAAGATCTAGTTCATAAGGTCCATCAACAAGACCAGAGCGTTTGTCAATCTAAATGGTATAACTAAGAATTCGTTGTGATCATAACGAGTCCTAAATGCTCATCATCATCATCATCATCAAGACCTTATCCCAATTAGGGGCTGGCCACATGAATCTTATTCCTCCATTCCACTCTATTAAATACCATATCTTCTTCTATAATCTTGAATTTATGATATCTTGACCTCAAACCAATCTTAGAGAAAATAAAGGAAGACTATAATTGATAGAAGAGGTCATTAATCCAAGGTAAGGAATACTTGTTTTTTTATCATAACATATTCAGCATTTGGTAATCAATATCTAGTCGCATGGATCCATCTTTCTTCTTTATAAAGAAAGCTAATTCTCCCCATGCTAAAACATTAGGTCTGATAAAATCCTTGTCTAGTAACTCTTGCAACTTGTTTTCAATTCTGATGGAGCCATCTGGTATGGTGCCTTAAAAATAGGAGGTGTACCTAGAACATGTTTGATGGCAAAACCAATTTCTCTCCAAGGTGGTAATCCTGGAAGTTCTTTAGGAAGAACGTCCTAAAATTCTCTAACAACTTCTAACTCCTCAAGTTTAGGTTGTTTAGCATCCATTGCTACTACACTTGCTAAAAAGGCTTAACATCCCTTTGAGATATGTCTTACTACCTTCATGACTAAAATAACACAAACACCATTTGTATCTAGTCTCCTTTGAAATGAAATTACTATCTATCCTAGTATATAAAACATGACCTTCTTCCTATGACAGTCCACAATTGCCCAATTCACTGCTACCCAATGAATTCCCAATATAACTTCAAAATCCATCATATCAAGTAGAATGAGATTGGCCTTGAACTACTTCCCCATCTCAATAGGTACATCTTGGAGAAACTCATGACTACTAACTAATTCACCTCCTGGTGTAGTTATATCCAAGCTAAATCCTAAATTATGTACAGGTAAAGACACACAAAACAAAAAAATAATGGATAATAATGAATGCGTGGAACCGAGATCAACTAGAACTTTAGCATGTCTGTCTGAAATTAAAATGGTACCTTCAAATACTATATTTGAGGCTCTTTCTTGTTTAGCTATAATAGCAAATATACATCCTTAACTCTGAGGTACTTTCTTTGTCTTAGGTCCATTGCCTATCTATCTCTTGGGGTACTCATCCATAAAGTGTACCTCTTCACCACATCTATAACGTCCTATCAGTGGTCTCTGTTGTCATGCTCTAAAGCAAAGTGAACCATGATGATAACCTTTACACTTTAGGCACTGCCTCCTATCTGAACCATTGCTTTGTTTGGAAGCCTTTGGTCCTTGAAGCCAGTGTCTTCCCTAAGAAGAAGAAGAAGGATGCTTACCTCATCCTAAGCATCCTATAAAAGTTCTATATTTCTCTTTATCTTGCTACTCTACTTGATTATCAAAGAATTCTTCTCCAAAAATAGAGGCCATTTCCACTGCTTTTAATGTGGTAGTAGGCTGTGTCCTCATAACCTTAGTTCTCAACCTCAGGTGTGAACTTTGAGCAAATCTTTCTGTGACTTTCTTATTTGAAGTGCAAATATCTTATACAAATCTCCTCAACTGTACGAACTTATACTCACACTGTAAGACTATAAGATCTCCTTGTTGCAAATAAGAAATTCTCTCTCCATTCTTGCCTACACATGAAGAGGAAAGTATTTACCATAAAATACCCTTCGGAAGTTGTCCCATAAAATGCTATTTGGCTAAGGAAAATAAATCCTTTGTTCTTCCTCCACTGGGATGTAGCCTCTCCCATGAAGATAAAAGTGGCAATCATCACCTTTTTCTCTTCTGAAATTTCCATAGCTTTTCTCAACCTCGTATATCCATTCCTCTATTGCTTCTAGTTCTCCTTTTCCATAAAATGCTAGAACCATCCTTTTAAATCATTCTATCAATTTATCTGTCTAGCTGGCACTACCTCTCGAACTACCCTCACCAGTGCTTGATGTAAGAATGTTTGATATAAATGGTGTCTGAACTTGGGCCTGCTGTTGTAGCATATATTGTTTAAAGTTTAGCATCATTTAAACTATGAACTCTTCCATATGAACCTCGTCTTTTGGGGTATCAATGGAAGAACTAGCAGACCCTATAGTCTCTCTTTTAGAATGTATCTATTTTACATTTCCCAATATTTTCTATATGAGTCTCTGCCTTAATTCATACTTAACAACAACTTCTTATTTATTAATAGTTTAAATTTTTTTACATGTACGACTGGCTGTAAAAGGAACAATCGAGCTCTAATACCAACTATGACAACCAAAGTCTTTCAAATGCCTTTTAAGAATTATTTTTGAATGGCAGGGCCCCTAGTTTAAAATTCTTTTTGAAAACAAATAGCAGAAACATTTTTCTTTGAAAATATTTTTAAAAAATTCTTGAGTGTCATCTGTCCAATAAAAACACCTTCATGAGTTCTAAAATCACAAATTTTTACATTCAAAATACAACAATGCAAAACTTATCATTTCTTAGAATTTTGTCCAATTATAGCCCATAGTCCAATATGCATTAAACATATTTATACATGTCTAAACTGATCACAATATTTATAAAATATATAGATCATACATATAATGTCAATTCACTCTCTAACTATCCAGAGTGCCTGGTCTTAGTGGTCTTGCCTTTCTCTTCTTTGCATTTATCTTGGCATTGTTAGGGGAGTATAGGGGAATATACTTAGCAGGTAAAACTAACATCACAAATATAAATCAATGTAAATTTGCATCCATGCACTCATACACATAGTAAAAAGAATACATGGATCACAATGTATTGGCAATTGCCTAATAGTGGGATATCACATGCTCAAACACTAACACCAATTGCATGAGACTTATCACCATCTTGTATGGGAGGAAAATAAATCTCACAGTGTAGCTTTTCCATGATGCCACACTCGAAATTTATCCACTTAGGCATGGTGTGGAAATACTAACTTTCGAAAGGTGGGTAGCCATCCCTATAACCCTCCTGTCATAGTGTGCATCAAGTAAAAGCACTTGTCTAAAATAAATCCTCAATAAATCAATGTATGAAAAATCTAGGTATAATGTACCCTCAATGACATATTAGTCACCTACTGATCACATAATTAGATCTTGATCATGGTTTAAAAATACAAAATTTTCATTTAAATGTGAATAAGATGTCAAATATAAATAATTTATAAAATATAGTTAGAAATTAACTCATGATATGTGTTTTACCATTTCAAGTATAATCATAAAATTCTTTTATTTTTATGAAAAATTTGATAGAGTTTCCCCTGTTTATATGACTATGCACACTTAATGCATGTGATTTGATTCACTTGATAGTTGTCATTTCATGCTTAAATAAAAATGGAGACTTTATCTCCTAAAAATCTCATTCACAATTAATATAAGATTCATCACATCAACTATAATTTAAGTGTAGCAATTACATGTATTTAACAAAACAATGCTTAAGTGCAATAAATATGAAATCTTAGCAACCTTAGAATTTACTCATCCTGATCTAACAATTTAGATTTACCACGATCAATTGCAAATTAGTTAGGAGGTTGATTGACAATTAGGAATCGCCTATCAAAGCTTTAGTTATCAATAAATTACTAATCTGAGAAATATGGAATGGTCACTTCTTGATTACATATTTGCATACTAAGATCCTAATTTGAATGGTTGGATCCTTTGATTTGTTATTCAACCTTGAATTAGATACATTTGGATGTTGGGGAAGTTAATTTCATATATTAGTCAGTTAGATATGATCTTCTTAGCCTAAATCACATAAATCTAAGTGCTAGAGTGATCAGATCCACAAATTAACGGTTTGATCAGCCTTTATACGTTTAATAAGCTTATCACCTTTTTTTTTTTTTAACCTAAATTGTCCTTAACATGCAATTCATATCATTAGATTCATAGATCTATTGTCTGGTTGTGTTTTCAATGGTCAGATTCATAGATCTAGCACCACTTGTGCACTATATTTAGATAAAAAATTCAATAATCAAATGATCTCTAATTGAACTCTCATTGACATAGATGGGTAATTTGTTCGGTAGGATTGGAACAATATAAATTTCCCATTTTTATCATCGTTAGAATACGGTTGCTTCAGGTGACTATTACACAGTATTGAAACACACAATTTTTCACAAAATTAATTGATGAGTTTTGTAGGTCTCGATGTGACCTTCCCTCTATTAGAATCTAAAGGGATTTCATCCATGCTTAGTGCTAGAAAAGGGTAAAAAATCGACGAAAACTTTGGTTGGGTTTTTCCGTCATTGCAAATGATGGGAGGAGATGAAGGAGAGAGAGAGAGAGAGAGAGAGAGAGAGAGAGAGAGAGAGACAGAGAGAGAGAGACAGACAGAGAGAGACAGAGAGACAGAGAGACAGAGAGAGAGAGAGAGAGAGAGAGAGAGAGAGAGAGACAGAGAGAGTGTGAAATAGAAAAGAAGGAAGGAAGAGGAAAAGGCTATGCGCAATGGCATTGCTACCTACACCAGTGATAGTTGTTGGTGGTGATGCTGATGCTAACATCCATGGAAATAGGGTTATGCATATATATATATATATATATAGAGAGAGAGAGAGAGAGAGAGAGGGGGGGGGGAAGGGAGGAGGTGGTGCTATTATTAATTTTGCCCCCTCTATTATTTAGTAAAGGTTTATCTTTTTATGTTCCCGACCTCTGTTTAAGGAAAAGTTAGTATCATTGGAAAGCTCTCATCATGTACATTCTGATTTTTGAGGTTTCGAAGTCAAATTTGAAGTTTTTAGTAAATTTACTTTTACAAATTTCCATTCAATGAAATTTGATTGTTCACTCCACTTTCAATTTAAACTACAATAAAACATAGGGTTGTTACAAGAATAGATACCTAAGTACACACACAAACACATATATTTGTATACTATCCATAAGTATGATGGGAAGGTGTATAGAGTGTAAGGTCCATAGCATAGTACATGGACACTTAAAATACCCACCCATTGATAAGAAGGTGATAAGGATAGACATGGATTAGAAAGGCCTATGCATACAAGCTAGGATACTTCAAATATGCCTGGTCCATGAGCCCAAACTTGCTTCTAAGTAAAGGATATTAGAAGGGCTTGACTGAAAACCATGCATGGGGAACTAATCATGAATGGCCCTAGGGAGATAGGGTGGGGCCGGTGGGGGAGGAGATAATGTGGAAGGCTTGCTTACAAGAGGAACACCTCACCCAAGTAATGATTTTCAACCATTTCTTATCATGGAAGGGATTGGTAAGGCAATCGAATATAGGGATGGTTCCTATGCAACCAAGGGAAACCTAGAAACCACTTAAAATAAGTTGATGGTTTTTACTTACAAGCTGAAATTCGTATGAGGTCTGGAGCATGCATGGGACAGCCACCCATTGCATGAAAGGCAAAGAAACAAATGGCATGAGAAAGCCATGCAAGGGGCAACTATTCTGGATCATGATGGGCTGCCTTGTGTAGTTAATTAAAAGGGAATGGAAGGGACGTTGAGGAATTCTCCTAGGATGGAATGTGTCATGCGTACAGCCTAGGAAGATTTGAGGGAAACCATTGAGGTAGAAGAAGAGGCACCAGAGGAAGGAAGGAAAATTAAAGGAAAGAGGGAAGAAAAATAGAAGGATGAGGAAAAGGAGTGGGAGGAAGCCATTGCAATAAAGGAGAACTAGGCATGTTGAACAGTCCAAAGAAGGTGAACAATCCAGTAGGTTGGCAGCTAGAAACTCTTCCCAAAAATAATGAATTTTCAAGGAATCTCATCAAGTAGTAGGCACTTGGACCTTCCTTAACTGGACCATGCTTTACTTTGTATGGAAAAGGTTTTCCATGGATTGTTGAACATGTGGATGAGTGATGCATGAATGGCTGAAAACTACTTTTTTCTTTTACATCTTCTGAATTAAGGTTCTAGCCAAAAAATTTAGCATTTTATGGCACGATTTCATCAAGCTTAAATGATCTTTACATTGGATTTACAAGATAATAGATTTCAGTTGGAGTAAGCTATAGAAACTAGATGCATGTATGGCTAGTTTCCAAACCTTGTTGGACGATTTTACTCTCATAAGTTTGGGACTCTATATTGTATTTTATTTGGGTTCCAATATTGCATTATTTTATTGAAACGTGGATGATGGTTAATGGAAATCAATAAAAGGAGAAAACTAGCTGAAAGATGCATGAAGAGGTACAGTTCCTAAGCCTCGTTTTTGGGCACAGGAAATTGGGCCAGATCATGCTTTGAATTGGACAATCAAATGAATAATTTTCTGGAAATTTTTGTACATTTTCAATCCTTAATGAGTTATCTTGAAGATAATGGAAGTCTATGTGAATCTGTCTTGAATTATAGCCCTAAACAAAAACTATTTTCTGTGTGCTAAGCTTGTTTTGGGGAGCAAGAAATTGGGCTAGATCAGGCTTTGATTTGAACAATCGATTGAATGTGTCTTCTGGAAATTTTTCTATATTTTTAATCCTTAAAGAGTTGTCTCTTGATGATGGAAACATATGTGGATTGGTCTTGAAATATAGCCATGAATGGATATTGTTCTCTGCATACCACACAGAAAACAGTTGAGGAAAAATTCCAGAAATGAGTACTTAAAATGAAAACAGATATGGGGAAGATAAACCAGGATTTCACACCTTGATTACAATTCATAAATCAGTTAACACACATTCAAATTGTCACCTAGAACCCACTTTATTTCTGCACTTTTGAAGTATAATAGTAAGAGGTGAAATAATTGCATCATGAATGACTAAAAGTGCCTTAAGGCACTATGTGACTTGAAGAAAAGTACACTATGACTGGAATTCAGACCATAAGCAAACATTTTGAACTAATTATGTACAAGAACTAGTGAGAGGAATGAAAATCCTACAAGGTATAAATGGTTGAAGAGTTTGCACACCAAAGTGTGCCATGAATGTGTGCTAGAAACCTAAGTATTGGATTGGGTAGCACACTGCCATGGTATGACTTTGGAGGACAAGTTATCATTATATTTATGAAATTAATGAGGTTACCATCATTTGGAAACATGGAGTGAAAATATCTCTGAATAACATACATTAAATTCACTCTAATGAAAAGTGTGGAAGTTTGAACCGTAGGCAAGATTTAAATCAAGGAAAATGAACAAGATCTATTGCAATGATTAGTTAATTAAATCACCTGTATTTTCAGAGATTTCTCATTGGAAATTACTATGTCTAGTTAACTTAAGATCCTATGGGTTGGATGATTAAAACATTAGGGAATCAATAGGCTTGGAGCCCACTTTTATTCGGATGTTTTCTTCATTCAGTGCAGAAAATGATACCAATAAGTCCATTGTTTTAGGCAGTAGTTAAAGCTGTTTATGAGTTGGAAATTTGACTAAACTTCAGCACACTCATAATGCTATCAAATTACAATAATGGAGGACTTAATATTTCTTATTTAAAACCCCTAAAATGATGACTTTTGTGAGGTGGAACCTAATGGAAACCTTTAGGGGCATTTGAGCTGCCATATGTCCATGGATGAAAGAACCATTTGAAATGCCACTTAGGCTGTCAAAGTTACTGATTGTCATTATTATTTGAAAAAAGATTAAAAATTAAGGATATAGTATGGTTGGACCATAAGACACAGCCTAGGGCACTAGGTGAAAGGTGCACCCATAAGTGCTATGGAAGTGAGCTAGAAAACCACTTAGAATGGGATAGATGTAGTTCACTACCACAGTGTCAATTGGAATGTGCACCCAAACCAGGTAGGAATGGACTTAAGAGCATTGATAATGTATGAATATCTCACCCAAACCAGGTAGAAATGGACTTAGGAGCTAGGCCACTCTATGGTGACTTGGAGCCTAGGTGACATATGGATCTTATGGACCATTGATGATTGGATTAGACCTTAAAAACATGATTGTAAACCATTTTATAAGGATTAAAAATGAAGATATATGATTAAGAACATGAACTACAAAGAAAGTGAATCAAAATTCCCTAAGTAGCACATGAACTAAAGAATGGCCATTTAATGTAAATAAGTGAGGATACACACCTCAAATGCCTTGGGAAGAGCACGTTAATGATGTAATGATGCTAGGGAATGCCAAAATGACTCTAAACACTAGTCATGAGTGTGCCATTTGAAATGTTTTGAGTAGCTATGGAAAGTTACTTGATCCCATTGTAAGGGTTATGAAAAACCCTAGAGAGTTGTAATAATGCCAATTTTTAATTGATTGAGAAAATCAATAAAGTTTGAGTTTTAGATATTTCGGGCTGAAATATTAGGGTTATTTAAAATATACTTTTTATAAAAGTATGATCAAATCATAAGACATGTAAAATTGAAATTAAACTTAGCAAACCCTTCAAAATGACTGTAAGCATGACAAATTTCGAATTTGGATGAGAAATCCTTAAGTTTCTTCATTTCTTGGACAAAAGGGGTAAAATAGTAATTTTACCCAAAAATCAAAATATCCCAAAAATCAAAATATGAGACATCAAAATATAGAATTTATTGAGAAATACGAATCCAACGCCACTAAGTACACTCAAATCTGAGATCATGGGAATAAAACCCAAAATTTTATGCATAAAGGGCAAAATGGTCTTTTTACACCATGTGGGGCCCACAAGGGACCCAACAACCAATTTTATCAGCATCCCATGCGAATCATGTCAACAAACATCAACTGGTCTTGGGGAAGAAAAATTAAGCATGGGAGCATTATAGACTTTCATGCCATTTAATAATAAAAAAAATAAAATATTATAATCATAGAAAAAGACCCAAAATGCCTATAAATACAACCCCAAAAATCATCATAAAATCCCCAAGAAATTATCTTCACTCTCCTTGAAAAATTAGATCTAGATCCCTACCCAAAAACCCAAAATTTCTAAGAGATAGATCTCTTTTCAACTTGTTTTTCTTTTTAGATTGGAACAAGAGACCTAAAATCAATTAGGCACTCTGTTCCAGATCCAATTTGATCAATTCCACCATCCAAAACTTCCCAACATATCTATTCTACAAAACCCCTAAAGAAATTTCAAGATCCAACAGTTCAAACAATGGATATTTGCAAGAAAGGTGGATTTTAGGCCATATCTTCATCAACAAGGTATTTTTTTTAAATTGGGCATATAACTGAGGTTTTCTCTCCAATCAGGTAGGTGGAAATCCTTTATATAGATGTTTAGTACTGTTTTATGTAATTTTTATTTTTCTGCAATTTATTTTGGTAATAAAAAGGTAAAAATAAAGTAAACAACAGAACTATCAATTCATGATGATGGAGTGCTTAGATGAAAAATCTGACTCCAATCAATCTAGAAGGGTCCAAAACCCCTAGGGTAGAATTTTCAGAAAGATCTGAGAAGTTTTGGTCCTCAA
This sequence comes from Warburgia ugandensis, assembly GCA_035236585.1. NCBI lineage: Eukaryota > Viridiplantae > Streptophyta > Magnoliopsida > Canellales > Canellaceae > Warburgia > Warburgia ugandensis. The sequence goes on along the minus strand of CP141132.1, from coordinate 26,609,463 downwards.
TTGAGAAGGGATTGATTGGACGGTCCAAACGGATTGTCTGATCTCTAGATCGAACGGACGATGTCCCGCGCGCATCCATGGACGCCCCATGCACGTTCTTCAACATTTCAGTGCAGCGGACGTCCCCGACTCGTTCCGCCCGGCTTAGTTTTTTGCCCGAACGATCTGGGCCGTCCGTTCCTGGGCCCAGATCAAATCCAGGCCCCTAGGAAAGACTGTAAACTTCCAGAACCAATTCCGGAGTCATCTAAACTCCAAATTGAGATCGGAAAGAAGCTATGAAAAGCTTGAAACCTATATTTTCTGATAAAATGATAAAATGGACATGTTATTCAGTAAAAAATTTCTGTATTAAAGAAACAAGTTTCCAATTACCTAGATCTCCAAGATCTGAGATGCTCAGATCTTGAAAATATGTTTTAATAATGATATAATATTGAAATAAAGTGAGATCTAGGGTTTAATTGGATATATATGAGATATATTAAGGGATCTACCCATTATGGTAGAAAAACCCTAAAAATACAAAGGGACCCACTTGATCAATGAGATCAAGTGTGATCAGACCCTTGGGATGGAAAGAATAAATGTTGATTTGATGAAATCCAAGAAAATCATGGATGGATTATGACAAAAATAGATCAATATGATCTTTTGACCTTAATAGAGAAAATTCCCTAAATATAACTAAAATATTTAATCAAAGGAAAAGATCTAAGATCAAATGGTTGGATCATAAGTAAAGGTTTCTAAAAATGTTAATGTAATTAGTTTCATAGCATTTTAAATATGATTATGTTATAAAGCATGATAGTATAACATTTAGACTTTAGCATGATATGTGATTTCATTGTTATCATAAGGTGTTAGATTTAATTTAAGTACCTTGCCTCATTATCATTAAATGTTAAATTAGGTAGTTTTATGCTTTGAATTTATAATTGATTTATGGTTAAATGTTATTAGTAGATTTACTTGTTATGAGATAAAGAGCATAAAACATCAAAAATGTATTCTAATGAGAAAGTAGAGTTTCATGACACAAATAAGAATGGAGTACTTTGGACTTAATTAGTAAGGGCTATAGTTAGTAGGACAATATAAGGATTATCAAATCCTTGGCCCAAATTAGGAAAAGAATAATAAACCCCATGAATGACATTATAAAGATTCACGGACTTAATTAAAATCCATTAGAAAGAGTGCTTAGGGTAAACATGCTTATAAGAACCTTATGAAAGGTTGAGCTATGGTCATTCTAGTGAATGATGAACATAGTGGTTAAGGGGGTTATCTAATGCAGCCTTACTCTTCCCCTACCTTCTGTTGACGTTTGTGAGGTCTAAACGCCTCCTTACATGAGGATTGAAGTAACGACTTTGTGTTCACCCATTCAGCTAGTAAGCCTTAGCCAATTGGAAATAAGAGGAGCAGTCTAAATTTAGGCTTGAATAAGCTACCTTCAACCAGCACATTAACTGGTTGAATAATAATAATAAGAGCATAAAATGTTAGTAAATTACCTAACCCTAATAAAAACAGTAAGTAAGATAAGGATGATCAAACAAGATCCATTAGATCTTGGATGATCAAGAACAATAAGAATAAGAACACTATATTGTACTTAGTATGTATGTTTAGTAGTATACTTGTTATAGTTCATTAGATTAGATAATCCATACCCTTGATCAAAGATGATTCAAGGAAGAAAACCAAGTTCATCCTCCATAGGGATGATCCAATAATTGAACTTAGATAAAAGAAGAACTAGATGATAGAAGATTTAGGACCTTGATCTTTATCAACATGTGTAGATTGTCAATCAATGGATCTATGAAAGATCAAGATCAAGGAGATGGGCATACAAAGACTTAGAGATAGAAAAATATTTAGATATGAATGATCTAAAGATCATTCTAAACATCAGATCTAGTGATCAATAGGATTGTTCATAATTTATATATTGACAATATGTATGGATGTACAGATTACATACATCAGTCAGGATCATGGAAGATTGGGGAAAAGAGATCAATCCTTAAAGGTAGGAGGATTTGATGAATGCATTTACATGAGATATACATGATTGTACTCATGATCTTATGTTGACAAGAGTAATGATAATACTTGTACTGAATCTCTTGAAAACCTTATGATCCAACCAAACACATATAAGATGGTAAAGGACTAAACTATAAGTGAATAGGGAACTAGGAAATATTTCAGCCCTAAGTAAATAGACATATGGTCTGATATATATATGAAATCTATTTTACATACAAGCTTGAGGCTTGTGAGTTTGTTTTAATAGGCATAAGCCTAGGGGAATGCTATTGCTAGAGGAGTTATGAGGGTTTGGCCACCCGCTCCTTGAAATTTGATGATATGATGATATCTTGCCCAATGAGAGGCTAAAAGTTGGGTGGTGGCAATTATGGGAAGGCCACCACTGTGAAAGTCTTGCCCCCCCATACGGGCAGTGACATAATATTTTCCACCGTGGTATCAGTGGTGAACAGGGCAGTTATCCGAGCACGCTAGTACGGATCAGACTGCAGCATAGCAACCTTTCTGATTATTTTGCACTATGATGCATATGAGAATAGGCAGAGTGAAATGCCTTATGTTATAGCATAATGAAATGCTAGGTAATTGTATATTACCAATATTTCCCAAGAGAGGAAATTCTTAGTATAAGATTAGCTGTAATACTCAATTCTCAAAATGAAGAGAATTGATCAGCTTAGTTGGGAATGATATTTGACTACTTTCACAAATTTAACTGGTTTACCCATGAAGGGTATGTTTGTATATAGATATACATAGCTTACAAAGTAAAGAGTATGTTTAAGGATAATGAGATTATGAAGTATTGGAATTACATTGCCAATGTTATGTTTCTTGAATCCCCTACCAAGCATTGCTTCCTGAGATATTGTACTTGTTGCAATATCTCAGATCCAGGGAAGGAGAATTAGGAGCTGAAGACTATAGAAGACTTGAACAGAATAATCTTCAAGGTATACCCTTGAAGACATGTATTTTTCTTTGTTGAGAGTTTTATTGTATCGTGAGCTTGAGTTTTGGATTATGTAATTTGGACAAGTATTGTACTAGATTTGGCTGTACTGTGAACCACTAGATGGATCTTGGAGTTTAATAAAAGTATATTCCTTCAATGGAATTTTATTTTGTACATAAATTGTACTTATGTTATGTATGAAGTGGTGACTTGGGTTTTCAAAACAAGTTCTAAAGAAAAGAATTTCTGCTACTTTATTTTGCGAAAAAATTTTACACTCTTAAGGGCCTTGCCTTTCAAAATACTTTACAAATCATGTTTCAAAAACCCGGGTCATCACAGTTGGTATCAGAGCGATTCATCCAGTCATAGTACAGTAAAATATGTCCAAAGAAGAGATTATAATCCAAGTCTAGATTAGGATAGAAGTAGTTGTATAGAAGATTGATAGAAATTATGAGCAGATGCCACCAAAGAGAGTCACAAGACGGGCAACTCAAAATACTCCAGTAGACAATATGGAAAGAGTAACAATGAGCAATGTGGAAGAGATGACGACAAGGGTGTTGAGGAACCTTCTTCCTGACCTACAACAAACCCAAGGTTCATCACCTTTGTAGAAATACCAAGTACGTAGGCTCAGGTTCAACTTGAAGTGAGTGAATAAGAGATAAGTTATCAGTTGATGAGAAGGAGTTATGTGATAAACTCATTAGTTAAGAGATAAGTATAAAAGGAGTTAACTCATTAGTAAAGGATAACTCTTGAACGAGTAGCCTCATTTGTTGAAGAGGATGTAAAGAGTTGACTCATTAGTGAGGAAAGAGTTAAAACTCATTAGTTGAGGAATATGGAAAGAGTAGACTCTTTTGGTGAGGAAAGAGTAACTCATTAGTGAAAGAGTTAAACTCATTAGTTGAGAATGAGTATAGAAAGAGTTAGTGTAATGAAGGAATAGTATAGTATAAGTAGATATTACTTAGTGAAAGGACTAGAAATACTACTTAGCAAATAAGAATTCCAATAGAGGGAATAATAAGATATAGAAATCCATAGGAAAAACATTACAATAGATGTAAGGTATGATGATAAGGTCTAACCTAAAGTCTTGAGTAAACATACAAAGTACGTTAATACGAGTATGTATATAACCATTATTAAGTGAAGTATGTATATAACCATTACTAAGTGAAGAAATGGAGATAAAGAGAAAAAAGTGATAAATTGGAAAATAAGATGAAAAAAAAATAAAAAAATTTCCAACCTTATAGAAAAGGTGAAATGAAGATTTATGAGAAATAGGTGTTAAAGATGAAAACATTAGAAGTATTGTAAAATTCAAAAGTTAACATTAAATATATAAAGAAATATAAATGTAGGAATTAGAATTGCTACATGTATAGTATTATGACAATTAGTTAAATGAAATTAATCATCAAAATAGAGAGGATATGACTTGAAAGAAATTTAAGGAGATAGGTAAGAAAGTTCAAAATTTGTAAATGAGAATAGTTTGAAACAAATATGAGTAAGGAGTTAAGCAAGTATTTTTCTCCAAAATTAGTGAGGCAAATGATTTAGTGGAGAAATGATAAAATTTTAGAACATGAAGAGATGATCTTTGATATTAAAATAAAATGAAAAGGAAAAAGAGAGTTAGATATGTTAAAGGGACAAAAATATGATCCCAAACTTATTAAGAAAGACAATTAAACCATGAGAATATAGGGTTAACAAAGAAATTATAGCTCTATATGGTACAACAATTATGAAATCACCAAGTTAGAAATTATAAAGGTATGACAAATCATTGTGGAAATTAGCACTAGAGGATTTTCAAGGATTAAAGAATTATTGATATAATAACTTTGGTGCTATTGAAAATACTTTTGGGACTATCATAAAGAGAAGTACCTTTGGTATAGATGGTAAAATGGTCATGGAACATGAAAACAAAGAGAAATATTGATTAGCATTGATTAAGTCATTGATTATCATGGTCATGGAACATGAAAACAAAGAGAAATATTGATTAGGAAAATATAGTCGTTTATTTTCATGGTCATGGAACATGAAAACAAAGAGAAGTATTGATTAGGAAAATATAGTCATTGATTATCAAGAAGAGGAGTACATCTTATTGATCAAGGCAAATAAAGAGCTAAATATGAATAGAGATATTACTTCCAATTACATGATGGAGTTGGTGATATTGAAAGATTTAAGAAATATAGTAATGGGAAATATATTTTTGGAGGAAAGGCGAAATAAAACATGAGAAATGAAAACAAATATTGGTTGTTAAATTTAAGTTTAAAGATGATTGTGAATGAGATATAAATCCAAATTGTTGGAGAAATAAGTGGTTAGAAATTTTAAGATAGTTTGAAGATTTTCAATCTTACATGAGATTGAATGAGAAAATACCTATAATAGTCGAGGAAAATAACATGAAATTATGTGAATGGGTTGAAAGAACAATTTTTTTAAAGGATATGGAGTGATTATAGTAATTTACATTATGAGAGTAACAAATTTCTTTGAGGAAAAGAAAAAGGAGGAATCAATATAAGGATCCATAAATGATGCTGAGGAAATTAAGTATCCTTTTTCTCTATAAGGATGAGCATTTTCAAATTTATTATTTATTGGGAATTGGAAATGCAACATCAAAGTATAAAATCAAAAACAAATTTTAAAGTTCTATGAGTTAGATAACAGATGTTCATGAATTTGAGGAGAATGAAATATATTGAATGAAGTGGTAATGATATAAGGAAATAGATTTCAAGAAATCAAGAGCATTCAGGGCATATATGTTAGACACTTACAAAACTTGTCTTGTAAGTGTACATGTGATTAAAGAAAGCCAAGTTTAGGTTATATAAATTTTAAGGATAGCATGGAATTTGACCCAACAAAGGTGGAATATGAGATCAAAATATGAAATGACAATGACAATTAGAGAAATATATCTCTTATTGATTTTATAACATAAGGACATTCTTTTGGTGAAGTTTTGCCATTGGTTACATAAATCCTAAATGAGTTGATAATAGATTGTTGAGAATTAAAAACTAGTTGATAAATTATGGTGTTTGTAAAGATTTGAGAAGGGATGATTACAAAGTCAATATGGACTCTTTTAATTGAAATTATCAAGAATATCGCAAATAAAGAGTTAGTATGATATGATAAAGGCTATGAGGTACGCTTGAAAGAAGCATGAGGAAATGCAAAATCTAGAAATTTTGAAGCCTATGACATATAAATATATATATATATATATGAGAGGAAAAGAGATAAATATTATCATACATTGTGAGAATGTTCTGAATATTGTTCTAAATATGAGAAAATAATAATAATAATAATAATAATAACAAAAGAGGATCAGGAATATATATGCAGAGTTAAATGACACTATTTTGGAAGGAAAAATGTAGAAATTCAAGTATTATGAATAAAATGGCACTCAAAGAGTGTTACAAAAATAATGGATGGGAATGAGGAAAGATTCATTACAAGGAAACTATTATTCAAGGACAGAATTTGACAAGAAGTTGTCAATAGAAGGAAATAGTAAAGAAGTATGAACTGTAGAGAAGAAAGAAAGTATACACTTGCAAATAATGGAATAATAAGAAAAGAGAAAATTACTTCCAAAGATTGGAAGGTTGTTACAAAGAACAATAGTTGAAGTTATAGAATCTAATCAATATATATTATAGGAAGTCTAAGGACTATGCATAGTAGGAAAGCTATATCCAAACTTTATATGTTGTTACATAGTAGGTGTGACGACCCGGGTTTTTGAAAACATGATTTGTAAAGTGTTTTGAAAGGCAGGGCCCTTAAGAGTGTAAAATTTTTTCGCAAAACAAAGCAGCGGAAATTCTTTTCTTTAGAACTTGTTTTGAAAACCCAAGTCACCACTTCATATATAACATAAGTACAATTTGTGTACAAAATAAAATTCCATTGAAGGAATATACTTTTATTAAACTCAGTGATCCATCCAAGTGGTTCACAAGTCTGACCAAATCTAGTACAATACTTGTCCAAATTACATAATCCAAAACTCAAGCTCACCATACAATAAAACTCTCAACAAATAAAAATACATGTCTTCAAGGGTATACCTTGAAGATTATTCTCTTCAAGTCTTCTATAGTCTTCAGCTCCTAACTCTCCTTCCCTGGATCTGAGATATTGCAACAAGTACAATATCTCAAGAAGCAATGCTTGGTAGGGGATTCAAGAAACATAATAATTGACAATGTAATTCCAATCCTTCATAATCTCATTATCCTCAAACATACTCTTGACTTTGTAAGTTATGTATATCTATATACATACATACCCTTCATGGGTAAACCAATTAAATTTGTGAAAATAGTCAAATATCATTCCCAATTAAGTGATCAATTCTCTTCATTTTGAGAATTTAGTATTACTAATCTCATACTCGGGAATTTCCTTCAGGAAACATTGGTAATATACAATTACCTAGCATTTCATTATGCTATAACATAAGGCATTTCACTATGCCTGTTCCCATATGCATCATAGTGCAAAATAATCGAGAAGGTTGCTTTATCTTTAGCCTCGATCCGTACTAGCGCGCTCGGATAACTGCCCTGTTCACCACTGATACCACGGTGGAAAATATTATGTCACTGCCCGTATGGGGGCAAGACTTTCACAGTGGTGGCCTTCCCATAATTGCCACCACCCGACTTTTAGCCTCTCATTGGGCAAGGTATCATCATATCATCAAATTTCAAGGAGCGGGTGGCCAAACCCTCATAACTCCTCTAGCAATAGCATCCCCTAGGCTCATGCCTATTAAAACAAACTCACAAGCCTCCAAGCTTGTATGTAAAATAGATTGCATATATATCAGACCATATGTCTGTTTACTTAGGGCTGAAATATTTTCTAGTTCCCTATTCACTTATAGTTTAGTCCTTAACCATCTTATAGGTGTTTGGTTGGATCATAAGGTTTTCAAGAGATTTACTACAAGTATTATCATTACTCTTGTCAACATAAGATCATGAGTACAATCATGAATATCTCATGTAAATGCATTAATCAAATCCTCCTACCTTTAAGGATTGATCTCTTTTCCCCAATCTTCCATGATCTTGACCGATGTATGTAATCTGTACATCCATACATATTGTCAATATATAAATTATGAACAATCCTATTGATCACTAGATCTGATGTTTAGAATGATCTTTAGATCATTCATATCTAAGTATTTTTCTATCTCTAAGTCTTTGTATGTTCATCTCCTTGATCTTGATCTTTCATAGATCCTTTGATTGACAATCTACTCATGTTGATAAAGATCAAGGTCCTAGATCTTCTATCACCTAGTTCTTCTTTGATCTAAGTTCAGTTCTTGGATCATCCCTATGGAGGATGATCTTGGTTTTCTTCCTTGAATCACCTTTGATCAAGGGTTTGGATTATCTAATCTAATGAACTATAACAAGTATACTACTAAACATTCATACTAAGTACAATATAGTGTTCTTATTCTTATTGTTCTTGATCATCCAAGATCTAATGGATCTTGTTTGATCATCCTTATCTTACTTATTGTTTTTATTAGGGTTAGGTAATTTACTAACCTTTTATGCTCTTATGATTATTATTCAACCAGTTAATGTGCATGGTTGAAGGTAGCTTATTCAAGCCTAAATCTAGACGCTCCTCTTATTTCCAATTGGCTAAGGCTTACTAGTTGAATGGGTGAACACAAAGTGGTTACTTCAATCCTCATGTAAGGAGGCGTTTAGACCTCACAAACGCCACCAGAAGGTAGGGGAAGAGCGAGGCTCTATTAGATAACCCCCTTAACCACTATGTTCATCATTCACTAGAATGACCATAGCTCAACCTTTCATAAGGTTCCTATAAGCATGTTTACCCTAAGTACTCTTTCTAATGGATTTTAATTAAGTCCATGAATATTTATAATGTCATTCATGGGGTTTATTATTCTTTCCTAATTTGGGCCAAGGATTTGATAATCCTTATATTGTCCTACTAACTATAGCCCTTACTAATTAAGTCCAAGGTACTCCATTCTTATTTGTGTCATGAAACTCTACTTTCTCATTAGAATACATTTTTGATGTTTTATGCTCTTTACCACATAACAAGTAAATCTACTACTAACATTCAACTATAAATGAATTATAAATTTAAAGCATAAAACTACTTAATTTAACATTCAATGAAAATGAGGCAAGGTACTTAAATTAACTCTAGCACCTTATGATAAGAATGAACACATAAACTCTAAATGTTATACTAGCATGCTTTATAACGTAATAACATAAAATGAAACTAATTAGATTTACATTTTTAGAAACCTTTCCTTATGATCCAACCATTTGATCTTAGATCTTTGCCTTTGATTAAGGACTTTAGTTATATTTAGAGAATTTTCTCTATTAAGGTCAAAAGATCACATTGATCTATTTTTATCATAATCCATCCCTGATTTCCTTGGATTTCATCATATAAACAGTTATTCTTTCCATCCCAAGGATTCGATCACACTTGATCTCATTGATCAAGTGGGTCCCTTTGTATTTTTTTTTGGGTTTTTCAATCATAAAGGGTAGATCCCTTAATATATCTCATATATATCCAATTTAAACATAGATATAACTTTATTTCAGTATTATATCATTATTAAAACATGTTTCTAAGATCTGATCATCTCAGATCTTGAAAATCAATGTAATTGGAAACTTAATTCTTAAATACAGAAAGTTTTTATTGAATAACATGTCATTTTTATTATTCCATAAGAAAATAGAGGTTTTAAGCTTTCCATAGCTTCTTTCCGATCTCAATTTGGAGTTCGGATGACTCAGAATTGATCCCGGAAGTTCACAGGTCCTTCCTAGGGCCTAGATTTGATCCGGGCCCAAGGAAAGGACGGCCCGCATTAGTCGGGCGGAACGACAGGCGGAACGAACCGGCGGAACGAACCAGGCGTCGTCGGGCGCGTCCGCTGGGACGAAATTCCGACGCGCGCTGCGGGACGTCCACGTACGCGGACGGGACGAGCGGAACGCCTGCCGTCCGCGCGCCCGCAAACCGGCCGCTGTCGGCTGGCGCGTCCGCTCGTCCTTTGGACGGACGCGCCTTCCGTGCGCTTGAACAGACGCTCCACGCGTATCGCACGCGCCGTTCCGACGGTGCGTCACGTGGGCGTCGTCCCGATCTGGGAGATCGGACGTCCCATTACGGGACCGTCCAATCAATCCTCTTGTAATTGAGGGCCCAAAAGGTCTCCGATTTTGATGAAACTTCTACCCTAGGGGTTTTGGACCCTTACGGATCGATTAGTACAGATTTCTCTTCCGAGCACTCCATCATCCCTAATTAAGGGTTCTGTTGTTTACTTTATTTTTATCTTTTTATTATCAAAATTAATTACAGTAAAATAAAAATTACATAAAACATTACTAAAAATATAGGAAAAGGATTTCCACTTACTTGATTGAGGAGAAAACTTGATTTACATGCCCAATTAAAAAAATACCTCGTTGATGACGATATAGCCTAAAATCCACCTTTCGCGTAAATACCGTTGTTTGAACCGTTGGATCTTGAAATTTCTTTGGGGGTTTTGTAGAATAGATGTGTTGGGATGTTTTGGACGGTGAAATTGATGAAATTAGATCTAGAACAGAGTGCCTAATTGAATTTAGGTCTCTTGTTCTAATCTAAAAAAAAAAAACAAATTGGAAAAAGATTTAGCTCTTGGAAATTTTGGGGTTTTGGGAGGGATCCTAGATCTAATTTTTCAAGGGGATTGAAGATAATTTCGTGGGGATTGTATGAGGATTTTTGGAAGATTTTTGGGGTTGTATTTATAGGCATTTTGGGTCTTTTTTTTATGATTATAATATGTATTTTTTTAATAAAAAATGGCATGAAAGTCTTTAATGCTCCCATACCTAACCCATGACTAGCTGATCTTTGTTGACCCATGTTTCACATGGGCTGCTGATCAAAGTGGTTGTTGGGGACGTGGTGGTCCCCATGTGGGCCCCATGTGGGCCCCACATGGTGTAAAAAGTCCGTTTTGCCCTTTATGCATAAAACTTTGGGTTTTATTCCCATGATCTCGGATTTGAGTGTACTTAGTGGCGTTGGATTCGTATTTCTCAGTACATTCTAAATTTTGATGTTTCATATTTTGATTTTTGGAATATTTTGATTTTTGGGTAAAATTACTATTTTACCCTTTTTGTCCAAAAAATGAAAAACTTAAGGATTTCTCATCCGAATTCGAAATTTGTCGTGCTTACAGTCATTTTGAAGGGTTTGCTAAGTTTAATTTCAATTTTACATGTCTTATGATTTGATTATACTTTTATAAAAGTATATTTTAAATAACCCTAATATTTCGGCCCAGAAATATCCAAAACTCAAACTTTATTGATTTTTCTCAATCAATTTACAAAAAAATGGGGGTTATTACAATCTTCCCCCCTTACAATAATTTCGTCCTCGAAATTTGTAATACAACTCACTTAGGAGTTTTCACAATTCTTTCATATCCTTACACATGTGGCCTTGCCACTTATGGAAATTCTATTTCCTTTCATCCCTTTTTTATACTATCTTTTCTCAAAGGTTAAAATGCTCCTCCATGACTAACCTTAATAATGCTCTATATAATAAAGCTGGTTATTGCTAGAATTTCCCAAATAGATGATTAATAACTCTTATTGAGTTATCCCTTTTGTTTCAAAACCTTCCATTTCACTTGATTGGTAATTTTCACCAATCTTTCCATACTTCACAATTTTCCATTATGCCTTCTATTCCTCATTCTTTTTCAACTTATAAAGTTTTGACATAGCTTTCCTACTATGTATTAACATATAAAGTTTGGACATAGCTTTCCTACTATGTATAGTCCTTAGACTTCCTATAATACATATTGATAAGATTCTATAACTTCAACTATTGTTCTTTGTAACAACCTTCCAATCTTTGGAAGTAATTTTCTCTTTTCTTATTCTTCCATTATTTGGAAGGATATACTTTATTTCTTCTTTACAGTTCATACTTCTTTACTATTTCCTTCTATTGACAACTTTTTGTCAAATTCTGTCCTTCAATAATAGTTTCCTTGTAATGAATCTTTCCTCATTTCCATCCATTATTTTTGTAACACCCTTTGAGTACCATTTTATTCATAATACTTGGCTTTTTACATTTTTCCATCCAAGATAGTGTCATTTAACTCTGCATATATATTCTTGATCCTCTTTTGTTATTTCTTTCTCATAATTAGAACAATATTCAGAACATTTTCACAATCTATGATAATATTTATCTCTTTTTCTCTCATATATATATATATATATTTGTATGTCATAGGCTTCAAAATTTCTAGATTTTGCATTTCCTTATGCTTCTTTCAAGTGTACCTCATAGCCTTTATCATATCATACTAACTCTTTATTTGCGATATTCTTGATAATTTCAATTAAAAGAGTCCATATTGACTTTGTAATCATCCCTTCTCAAATCTTTACAAACACCATAATTTATCAACTAGTCTTTAATTATTATCAACTCATTTAGGATTTATGTAACCAATGGAAAAACATCACCAAAAGAATGTCCTTATGTTATAAAATCAATAAGAGACATATTTCTCTAATTGTCATTGTCATTTCATATTTTGATCTTATATTCCACCTTTGTTGGGTCAAATTCCATGCTATCCTTAAATTTTATATAACCTAAACTTTGCTTTCTTTAATCACATGTATAGTTACAAGACAAGTTTTGTAAGTGTCTAACATATATCCCTTGAATGCTCTTGATTTCTTGAAATCTATTTCCATATGTCATTACCACTTCATTCAATATATTTCATTCTCCTCAAATTCATGAACATCTGTTCTCTAACTCATAGAACTTTTAAAATTTGTTTTTTATTTTATACTTTGATGTTGCATTTCCAATTCCCAATTAATAAATTTGAAAATGCTCATCCTTATAGAGAAAAAGGATACTTAATTTCCTCAACATCATTTATGCATCCTTATATTGATTCCTCCTTTTCTTTTCCTAAAAGAAATTTGTTACTCTCATAATGTAAATTGCTATAATCACTCCATATCCTTAAAAAGTTGTTCTTTCAACTCATTCATATAATTTGATGTTCTTTTCCTCAACTATTATAGATATTTTCTCATTCAATCTCCTGTAAGATTGAAAATCTTCAAACTATCTTAAAATTTCTAGCCACTTATTTCTCCAACAATTTGGATTTATATCTCATTCACAATCATCTTTAAACTTAAATTTAACAACCAATATTTGTTTTCATTTCTCATGTTTTATTTCACCTTTCCTTCAAAAAATTATATTTCCCCTTACTATATTTCTTAAATCTTTCAATATCACCAACTCCATCATGTAATTGGAAGTAATATCTTTATTCATAGTTAGCTCTTCATTTGCCTTGATCAATAAGATGTACTCCTATTCATGATATTCAATGACTATATTTTTCTAATAAATATTTCTGTTTGTTTTCATGTTCCATGACCATGATAATCAATGACTTAATCAATGCTAATCAATATTTCTCTTTGTTTTCATGATCCATGACCATGATAATCAATGACTTAATCAATGCTAATCAATATTTCTCTCTGTTTTCATGATCCATGACCATGATAATCAATGACTTAATCAATGCTAATCAATGATAGTCCCAAAATTATTTTCAATAGCACCAAAGTTATTATATCAATAATTATTTAATCCTTGAAAATCCTCTAGTGCTAATTTCCACAATGATTTGTCATACCTTTATAATTTCTAACTCGGTGATTTCATAATTGTTGTACCATATATAGAGCTATAATTTTTTTTGGTAACCATATATTCTCATGGTTTAATTGTCTTTCTTAATACTTATTTTTGTCCCTTTAACATATCTAACTCTCTTTTTCCTTTTCATTTTATTCTAATATCAAAGATCATCTCTTCATGTTCTAAAATTTTATCATTTCTCCACTAATTCCTTTGCCTCACTAATTTTGGAGAAAAATACTTGCTTAACTCCTTACTCATATTTATTTCAAACTATTCTCATTTACAAATTTTGCACTTTCTTACCTATCTCCTTAAATTTCTTTCAAGCCATATCCTCTCTATTTTGATGATTAATTTCATTTAACTAATTTTCATAATACTATGCATGTAGCAATTCTAATTCCTACATTTATATTTCTTTATATATGTAATGTTAACTTTGAATTTTACAATACTTCTAATGTTTTCATCTTTAACACCTATTTCTCATAAATCTCCATTTCATCTTTTCTATAAGGTTAAATTTTTTCGTTTTTTTTTTCATCTTCTTTTCCAATTTATTGTTTTTTTCTCTTTATCTCCATTTCTTCACTTACTAATGGTTATATACATACTTTACTTAATAATGGTTATATACATACTTGTATTAACGTACTTTGTATGTTTACTCAGGACTTTAGGTTAGACCTGAACATCATACCTTACATCTATTGTAATGTTTTTCCTATGGATTTCTATATCTTATTATTCCCTTTATTGGAATTCTTATTTGCTAAGTAGTATTTCTAGTCCTTTCACTAAGTATATCGACTTTCCTTTCACTAAGTAATATCGACTTATACTATACTATTCCTTCATTACACTAACTCTTTCTATATTTATTCTTAATTAATGAGTTTAACTCTTTCTATACTCATCCTTCACAAATGAGTTACTCTTTCTTCACAAATGAGTCTACTCTTTCCATATTCCTCAAATAATGAGTTTAACTCTTTCCTCACTAATGAGTCAACTCTTTACATCCTCTTCAACAAATGAGGCTACTCTTTCAAGACTTATCCTTCACTAATGAGTTACCTCCTTTTATACTTATCTCTTAACTAATGAGTTTATCACATAACTCCTTCTCATCAGCTGATAACTTATCTCTTATTCACTCACTTTAGGTTGAACCCGAGCTGCGTACTTGGTATTTCTACGAGAAGATGATGAACCTTGGGTTTGCTATAGGTGAGGAAGAAGGTTCTTCAACACCCTTGTCATCATCTCTTGTTATCATCTCTTCCACATTGCTCATTGTTACTCTTTCCATATTGTCAACTGGAGTATTTTGAGTTGCCTATCTTGTGATTCTCTTTGGTGGCATATGTTCAAAATTTCTATCAATCCTCTATACAACTATTTCTATCTTAATCTAGACATGGATTATAATCTCTCTTTTGGACATATTTGTCTTGTCTTGTGACTGGATGAATCGCTTTGATACCAATTGTGACGACCGGGTTTTTGAAAACATGATTTGTAAAGTGTTTTGAAAGCGGGCCCTTAAGAGTGTAAAATTTTTTCGCAAAACAAAGCAAAGCGGGAAATTCTTTTCTTTAGAACTTGTTTTGAAAACCCAAGTCACCACTTCATATATAACATAAGTACAATTTGTGTACAAAATAAAATTCCATTGAAGGAATATACTTTTATTAAACTCCAGGATCCATCCAGTGGTTCACAAGATACCCAAATCTAGTACAATACTTGTCCAAATTACATAATCCAAAACTCAAGCTCACCATACAATAAAACTCTCAACAAATAAAAATACATGTCTTCAAGGGTATACCTTGAAGATTATTCTCTTCAAGTCTTCTATAGTCTTCAGCTCCTAACTCTCCTTCCTGGATCGAGATATTGCAACAAGTACAATATCTCGGCAAGCAATGCTTGGTAGGATTCAAGAAACATAATAATTGACAATGTAATTCCAATCCTTCATAATCTCATTATCCTCAAACATACTCTTGACTTTGTAAGTTATGTATATCTATATACATACATACCCTTCATGGGTAAACCAATTAAATTTGTGAAAATAGTCAAATATCATTCCCAATGTTGATCAATTCTCTTCATTTTGAGAATTTAGTATTCTGACTAATCTTATACTGGGATTTTCCTTCTTGGGAAACATTGGTAATTTACAATTACCTAGCATTTCATTATGCTATAACATAAGGCATTTCACTATGCACTGTTCCCATATGCATCATAGTGCAAAATAATCAGAAAGGTTGCTATGCTGCAGTCTGATCCGTACTAGCGCGCTCGGATAACTGCCCTGTTCACCACTGATACCACGGTGGAAAATATTATGTCACTGCCCGTATGGGGGGGCAAGACTTTCACAGTGGTGGCCTTCCCATAATTGCCACCACCCGACTTTTAGCCTCTCATTGGGCAAGGTATCATCATATCATCAAATTTCAAGGAGCGGGTGGCCAAACCCTCATAACTCCTCTAGCAATAGCATCCCTAGGCTCATGCCTATTAAAACAAACTCACAAGCCTCCAAGCTTGTATGTAAAATAGATTGCATATATATCAGACCATATGTCTGTTTACTTAGGGCTGAAATATTTTCTAGTTCCCTATTCACTTATAGTTTAGTCCTTAACCATCTTATAGGTGTTTGGTTGGATCATAAGGTTTTCAAGAGATTTACTACAAGTATTATCATTACTCTTGTCAACATAAGATCATGAGTACAATCATGAATATCTCATGTAAATGCATTAATCAAATCCTCCTACCTTTAAGGATTGATCTCTTTTCCCCAATCTTCCATGATCTTGACCGATGTATGTAATCTGTACATCCATACATATTGTCAATATATAAATTATGAACAATCCTATTGATCACTAGATCTGATGTTTAGAATGATCTTTAGATCATTCATATCTAAGTATTTTTCTATCTCTAAGTCTTTGTATGTTCATCTCCTTGATCTTGATCTTTCATAGATCCTTTGATTGACAATCTACTCATGTTGATAAAGATCAAGGTCCTAGATCTTCTATCGCCTAGTTCTTCTTTGATCTAAGTTCAGTTCTTGGATCATCCCTATGGAGGATGATCTTGGTTTTCTTCCTTGAATCACCTTTGATCAAGGGTTTGGATTATCTAATCTAATGAACTATAACAAGTATACTACTAAACATTCATACTAAGTACAATATAGTGTTCTTATTCTTATTGTTCTTGATCATCCAAGATCTAATGGATCTTGTTTGATCATCCTTATCTTACTTACTGTTTTTATTAGGGTTAGGTAATTTACTAACCTTTTATGCTCTTATGATTATTATTCAACCAGTTAATGTGCATGGTTGAAGGTAGCTTATTCAAGCCTAAATCTATTGCTCCTCTTATTTCCAATTGGCTAAGGCTTACTAGTTGAATGGGTGAACACAAAGTGGTTACTTCAATCCTCATGTAAGGAGGCGTTTAGACCTCACAAACGTCACCAGAAGGTAGGGAAAGAGCGAGGCTCTATTAGATAACCCCTTTAACCACTATGTTCATCATTCACTAGAATGACCATAGCTCAACCTTTCATAAGGTTCCTATAAGCATGTTTACCCTAAGTACTCTTTCTAATGGATTTTAATTAAGTCCATGAATATTTATAATGTCATTCATGGGGTTTATTATTCTTTTCCTAATTTGGGCCAAGGATTTGATAATCCTTATATTGTCCTACTAACTATAGCCCTTACTAATTAAGTCCAAGGTACTCCATTCTTATTTGTGTCATGAAACTCTACTTTCTCATTAGAATACATTTTTGATGTTTTATGCTCTTTACCACATAACAAGTAAATCTACTACTAACATTCAACTATAAATGAATTATAAATTTAAAGCATAAAACTACTTAATTTAACATTCAATGAAAATGAGGCAAGGTACTTAAATTAACTCTAGCACCTTATGATAAGAATGAACACATAAACTCTAAATGTTATACTAGCATGCTTTATAACGTAATAACATAAAATGAAACTAATTAGATTTACATTTTTAGAAACCTTTCCTTATGATCCAACCATTTGATCTTAGATCTTTGCCTTTGATTAAGGACTTTAGTTATATTTAGAGAATTTTCTCTATTAAGGTCAAAAGATCACATTGATCTATTTTTATCATAATCCATCCCTGATTTCCTTGGATTTCATCATATAAACAGTTATTCTTTCCATCCCAAGGATCTGATCACACTTGATCTCATTGATCAAGTGGGTCCCTTTGTATTTTTTTTTGGGTTTTTCAATCATAAAGGGTAGATCCCTTAATATATCTCATATATATCCAATTTAAACATAGATATAAATTTATTTCAGTATTATATCATTATTAAAACATGTTTCTAAGATCTGATCATCTCAGATCTTGAAAATCAATGTAATTGGAAACTTAATTCTTAAATACAGAAAGTTTTTATTGAATAACATGTCATTTTTATTATTCCATAAGAAAATAGAGGTTTTAAGCTTTCCATAGCTTCTTTCCGATCTCAATTTGGAGTTCAGATGACTCCAGAATTGATCCTGGAAGTTCACAGTCCTTCCTAGGGCCTAGATTTGATCTGGGCCCAAGGAAAGGACGGCCCAGATTAGTCGGGCGGAACGACAGGCGGAACGAACCGGCGGAACGAACCAGGCGTCGTCGGGCGCGTCCGCTGGGACGAAATTCCGACGCGCGCCTGCGGGACGTCCACAGACGCGGACGGGACGAGCGGAACGCCCGTCGTCCGCGCGCCCGCAAACCGGGCTGTCGCTGGGCGCGTCCGCTCGTCCTTTGGACGGATGCGCCTTCCGTGCGCTTGAACAGACGCTCCACGCGTATCGCACGCGCCGTTCCGACGGTGCGTCACGTGGGCGTCGTCTGATCTGGAGATCGGACAGTCCATTCTGGACCGTCCAATCAATCCTCTTGTAATTGAGGGCCCAAAAGGTCTCTGATTTTGATGAAACTTCTACCCTAGGGGTTTTGGACCCTTCTGGATCGATTAGTACAGTCAGATTTCTCATCTGAGCACTCCATCATCCCTAATTAAGGGTTCTGTTGTTTACTTTATTTTTATCTTTTTATTATCAAAATTAATTACAGTAAAATAAAAATTACATAAAACATTACTAAAAATATAGGAAAAGGATTTCCACTTACTTGATTGAGGAGAAAACTTGATTTACATGCCCAATTAAAAAATACCTCGTTGATGACGATATAGCCTAAAATCCACCTTTCGCGTAAATACCGTTGTTTGAACCGTTGGATCTTGAAATTTCTTTGGGGGTTTTGTAGAATAGATGTGTTGGGATGTTTTGGACGGTGAAATTGATGAAATTAGATCTAGAACAGAGTGCCTAATTGAATTTAGGTCTCTTGTTCTAATCTAAAAAAAAAAACAAATTGGAAAAAGATTTAGCTCTTGGAAATTTTGGGGTTTTGGGAGGGATCCTAGATCTAATTTTTCAAGGGGATTGAAGATAATTTCGTGGGGATTGTATGAGGATTTTTGGAAGATTTTTGGGGTTGTATTTATAGGCATTTTGGGTCTTTTTTTTATGATTATAATATGTATTTTTTTAATAAAAAATGGCATGAAAGTCTTTAATGCTCCCATACCTAACCCATGACTAGCTGATCTTTGTTGACCCATGTTTCACATGGGCTGCTGATCAAAGTGGTTGTTGGGGACGTGGTGGTCCCCATGTGGGCCCCATGTGGGCCCCACATGGTGTAAAAAGTCCGTTTTGCCCTTTATGCATAAAACTTTGGGTTTTATTCCCATGATCTCGGATTTGAGTGTACTTAGTGGCGTTGGATTCGTATTTCTCAGTACATTCTAAATTTTGATGTTTCATATTTTGATTTTTGGAATATTTTGATTTTTGGGTAAAATTACTATTTTACCCTTTTTGTCCAAAAAATGAAAAACTTAAGGATTTCTCATCCGAATTCGAAATTTGTCGTGCTTACAGTCATTTTGAAGGGTTTGCTAAGTTTAATTTCAATTTTACATGTCTTATGATTTGATTATACTTTTATAAAAAGTATATTTTAAATAACCCTAATATTTCAGCCCGAAATATCTAAAACTCAAACTTTATTGATTTTTCTCAATCAATTTACAAAAAAATGGGGGTTATTACAGTAGGAAAGCTATATCAAAACATTATATGTTGAAAAAGAATGAGGATGAGCAATAGAAGGTATGATGAAAAATTATGAAGTATGGAAAGATGGGTGAAAATTACCAGTCAAGTGAAATGGAAGGTTTTGAAACAAAAAAGGATAACTCAATAAGAGTTATTAATCCTTTTTTGTGGGAAATTCTAGCAAGAACCAGCTTTAGTATATAGAGCATTATTAATGTTAGTCATGGATGAGCATTTTAACCTTTGAGAAAAAGGTAGTATAGAAAAGGGACGAAAGGAAATAGAATTTCAAGGTATAGAAGACTTGAAGAGAATAATCTTCAAGGTATACCCTTGAAGACATGTATTTTTCTTTGTTGAGAGTTTTATTGTATGGTGAGCTTGAGTTTTGGATTATGTAATTTGGACAAGTATTGTACTAGATTTGGCTGTACTGTGAACCACTGGATGGATCCTGGAGTTTAATAAAAGTATATTCCTTCAATGGAATTTTATTTTGTACACAAATTGTACTTATGTCATGTATGAAGTGGTGACTTGGGTTTTCAAAACAAGTTTTAAAGAAAAGAATTTCCGCTGCTTTGTTTTGCAAAAAAATTTTACACTCTTAAGGGCCCTGCCTTTCAAAATACTTTACAAATCATGTTTCAAAAACCCGGGTCATCACAAGAGTAACATATGTTAACATGTTTTTGTTGTTTAAATGTCATATAAGGAACCATGGAATGAGATACTAATGAAATGCTATGATATGCTCATGTATGCATACATACTTGAATGCTATGATGAAACCATGGTAATGTTGCACAATAGTGATACTATGGAATTTTCTATTTACTCCACACATATGTTATATGTTATGCTATTTGATTTATGCTATGTAAGAGCATTAGACATAATATATTAATTCTTTAAGAATGAAATGGAATACCATGGTTAGTAATATTGTGTGCATCATGTAAATGCTACTTGAATGCTATGTATTACCTATGGAAACTATTCAGTGATAAGTGTCTAATTTTTCATAAAATCTTCCCAATTAGTTACCCATGTGTTACAACTTCTAGTGTTAAATTAGGGTTTTTGGCCAAAGATCATAACACATGAATTTTGTTGACCTAATGACTCAAAATTCTGATATTTTGTATGTCTAGAGTCTAATCTAAGGTAAGTATGTGATTAATCATATTTTGTTAGGATTTAGTTAGACGTTTTTACTTTTTTGTAGGAAGTGAGATGGTAATCCAATAATCGAGATTGATCGAGGTGAACATTGAAGGTCAATATCAAAATATTGAGTCGAAGCCAAAGAATCATCAATCCAAAATGAGATCAAGGTCAAGATCAAGAAATGAAGGCAATTGGAAGTGCTGAAGATGACTAAATGAGCCCATGAAGCAAGCCATGCACTTCCACTACCTTTGCTTGGTAATCATTCAAGCTACTTAGCCATTAAAGCGATGAAAAAGGGCAATAAGCCATATGAGCTACTCAAGCCTTGAAGCTAAGAAATGATGCCACTTAATCCGCCAAGGAAATCCTTCAAAGTGAGCCATAAAGCCAAGGAGGAGTGCAACATGGAGTCACATAATTGGAGCATCAATTCAAGCAACTTTCTTGTGTCAAAAGTGTAATTTTAAGGGATTTTGTGAGATTAATGTAAAAGGAAAGATGATCATACATTAAGGGACCCATAAAGTGACAAAAATCCATATTCCTAATACATCCAAAAGAAGGAGGGAGCAACCATCCAAAATGTATGTCTTCCCCACTTTCTAATTTAGAAACCAGCTAGATCATATTTATTAATCTCTCTTATGTCATCTTCAATGACATTATTCCTACCTAAATTTCCTCCACCTAACCTTACTCATTCATTAACCTAACCCTAGGGCCACTTTTGTCATGTTTTCATCCCTTCCTAAGTTAGAACCACCCATCTATATATAGCCCATGTTTCATATGAATTTTCCAAGTAGAGGTGGGTGACATGCCTTGAAATCAAGCTGTATTTTGGTGTTATTTGCTTCTGGACTTTGAGTTTTCTTATATTCTTTTATCCTTTTGAATTTTTAGTTATTTTTTTTGGATATTTACTCTCCAATTCAGGCTAGTAGGTTGCTTACCTTGGTTTAGTTTTTCATTGCTTTAGTTTCCATCATCTTGCTTTCTAGTTTTGCACCTTCCTTTCCATCTTCCTTTCTCCTTTCTTCTCTACCACTCTTAAGATTTAAGTTAAATCATCTTTGATAGTGACATCCAAGAGGAGCTAGCTTAAATCCTTGATTTCTCCACTTGAATTCCATGCCTTCTACACTCTTTTTCCCTTAGTTTTGGGTTGTTTTTCTTTAGTTAGGTCACCCATTGAGCTTTATTTTCTCTTGAATTCCTTTCTCAGTTTTCTTTACTTGTATTCATACCTTAGTTTATAATATTTAGATTATAATTTTGTTATATATTTTTTTATTAGGTTTTATGTTTAGGAATTGGATGCAATTTCCAGCTTTTGAACATGTATTATGCTGTCTAATTTTGTAATTTGGAGATGATTCAATAATTTTTTTTGGGAATTCTTGTCATGGAATATTTATTTATCAAATTACTTGAGATATAGGTTGTTTCTTTGCATAAAAATTATTGTTTCAATAACTTCCTAATACAATATTTATGGACTGTTCTTAAGTACCGAAATTTAGAAATTGGTTTTTCCTTAATTTAGTGCTGTAAGTC
Organism: Warburgia ugandensis; assembly: GCA_035236585.1. Lineage (NCBI taxonomy): Eukaryota > Viridiplantae > Streptophyta > Magnoliopsida > Canellales > Canellaceae > Warburgia > Warburgia ugandensis. The sequence continues at coordinate 26,586,612 of CP141132.1, read as the reverse complement.
CAGCAATCAAAACATCTTATTTTCCTAAATCCTTAGGTACCCATTTAGGTTTTCATGTTGTTTATTAGATCCTATATTTATTTTTCATATTAACTCACTTTAGGTTCATTAAGTTCTACCATCTATAGGGCCCCAAAATCATGCATAGAGTCCAAAAACCATGTGCATGGTTCTAAATCCCATTCCTTTTAGATTCTTGATTAACTCAGTTGTTAAATATTGTGTTATAGTAGTTAAATTAGTTGTTTGCAAGTTTTTGTAGGATTATAAGGTTTTCTTTTTGAATTTTAGAAGCTTCCATTTTTTGTAATTTTTAGTTTAGGAAAGTTCTAAATTAGGAAAGTTTCCTTTTTAAGTAGTTTTCTTAAGTTTAATTTTCTGGTTTGAATATTTCTAATTCTTGGTAGTTTATTTATTTTCTTTCTTGTTAAATATTTAAGTTTTCAATTTCATTAGCTTAGTTTAGCTTTAGTAAGTTTCCTTTACTTTTGATTCTATATTAGGAAAGTTTCTATTTTTAGTAAATTTCCTTAAGTTAGTTATTTACTGTAATTCATGTTAGGTAAGTTTTCATTTTCATTGTTTATTTTTAATTTATGTAGGTTTCCTTTTTAATTTTAGTTTCTAATTCCATGCATGTTTCGAATTTGAGTACTTTAATCTCTTCATTCAATCCACACCCTTCTCTTTTGGTTGAAGCTAAATAATTTGAATAAGATCCAATCCATTACAAATCTGTGAGATTCCTCATGTGATTACCTCACTTACACGAAAATACTACATAGATTAGTGCACTTGCGAGTTAACATTAAAACCACAACAAGTTTTTGGTGCCATTGTCAGGGAATCGCAACAGAGTTGTGGATTATTTAACTTTAGTCTTAGTTTTAGGTTCTATTAGGTTAGTTTTTTGCATCATAATTGCTTATTTTGTTCATTCCTCACAAAATTAATCCATCTTACTTGTTTTGTGTGAGGGGAATTTGGCAAAGTAGCAGCTTCATCAAGCTTAGGATTTACTTGCTTTCATAGATTAGGGTTTTCTTTTCTATGAGTGAAACTTGCAGTGAGGCCCATTGTAACTTACAATTTCTATTTCAATTTCAATTTTAAATGGGTTGTACTAAAATAGGGCAAGTGTGTGGTATGAGGCCCATATTTGTTCTTCATCAGATAACCCCACTGTAAGTATCCCTCACTTTCTTTTTAGTTTAGGTTGCATTTAGTGTAGTTTGCATTTAGTTGGTAGTGTAATTCATGTAGATTAGGATCATTAATTTTAATTATTGCATCTTTAATTAGGGTTTTTTCATTAGAGGGCACCTATCTAACCTTTGGTTGGATAGCACATAGGTTGCATTAGTTTCCCTTTCTTTAAACTTGAATTGCATGTTTATTGCTTTATGGTGGATGGAACTTAATGTTAGTAAGGGACCCATAGGAACCCTCATAAGATAATGACTGGATTTTATCACTAGCTCCTTGACCTACCAAGGAATCAATCAACATCCTTGTATGTCATGATCCCAACCCTTAAATGTTAATTCAAATTAAGTAGAAAGAGACTGAGGGTATTGAACTCATAGGACCCTTTTTAGAAGGACATGATTATTATCACTCCAGTGGCTTCTAAGCATTGTTGTTATAGTGGGTATCTTAAAATCTAAGTGATTTTCCCACACCTTTTGTTGAAGTTAGTTGAGGTCTAAACACCTCTTGACAAAAGGATTGTATTAACTACTTCTAAGCAGAACCAAACTGATAAGCAGTAGTCAAATCTAGAAAAAAGGAGTTGTCTTGATCTAGGTATAAGAAGCTACTACCTATGCACTAAGGAAAGATAATCATGACACTACTTAATTAGTGATTACTGAGATTTAATTGTGCATCATGTAGAGTTAGAGTGGGCATATAGATTATGATAGCTTATGCAAGGGTGTCGATCTTAGAACTTAGAGCTGACATCTTTTGACCTAGAAATTCAATGCAACCTTAGGCAAGGGGAAAGAAACCAAGTTTTTATCCCCATGGTTGAACCATTAGCAGAAGTCAAGTGCAAAGCTATTAGAGATTTTTATGCGCCACTACAACTCAACACCCCATCTTGCATAGCTTTACCTCCTACAAATGTAGACTAATTTTAGTTAAAGCTAGGAGTTATCCAATTACTTTCCATTTCATGGTCAAGACTGAGAAGACCTTTATCTACATATCAAGGAGTTCCTTCATATATATGCCACATTTAAGTTTCAATTTTTTTTTGGATGATGTTATTAGGCTTAGGCTATACCCATTCTCACTCATCGATAAAGACAAGTCATGGCTCAACTCCTTATAAGTAGGTTCCATTAATACATGGGATCAATTTTCTAGGATATTTTGAACAAATTCTTCCCCATTCACTAAACAAATGCCCTTCTTTATGAAGTTATCAATTTCCAACAAAGGGATGACGAACAATATTACAAATCTTAGGAATAGTGGAATGAACTACTACCAAAATGCCCTCATCATGGATTTGAGATATGGTAACAAGTTCAATACTTCTATGAGGCATTGATGCCTCAAAATAGACAGATGGTAGATGCAGCAAGTGGAGGAGCCCTCATGTTAAAAGATCAGAGAGAGCTCTGGGAGTTCTTTTAAACATTGGCAGATAATTTTTAGCAATGGGATAATTCCAATAGAAGAGAGAGAAATAACTAGCCTCCAAAGAAGGGGGGTATATTGAGATAGGAGTATATATAGATCTATCATATAAGCTTGACTTTGTAGTTTGAAAAATTAAACAAACTATAACCTTTAGGTGGAAGAGTGGAAAAACATGAAACTACAATTGAAAATTTTAAGGCTGCTACTTTTTGCCATAAACCTTCACAAGAGGTAGGTGCTACTTCTTCTAGTCTAGCCCATCTAGCTTTAGCTTGTCTATCAAATAAAGTGTACCCTGAATACCTTTTAGAACAAGTTAATGCTCTTGATACATATCTCAATCTTACCAAAAACAATTCATATTTTTAGACCTATAATCCAAGATGGGCTAGGCATCCCAATTTGTCATGGTCTAAGAACACTTATCAAGAAGGTACATCTGATAACCTCCCTGTTCAAAACTTTCCTAGGATTTCCACTTCACAGCAACCACCAAGTTTTCAATTGCCCCAACAAATACAGAAACCATCAATGGAGGATAATATGAAATATATCATGAAAAAACTTGATGAAAATACTAAAGCCTTGCATCAAACTTGGAATGAGATTTGAAAAAATATCACCAAGTTAGAGAGGGAAATGGGTCAGTTGCATCCATCTTTAAGTGAAAGGGAAAAAGGAAAGTTCCCTAGTAAGCCCATCCCTAACCCTAAGAGCCAATTAGAAATAGGGTTTAGTTCACAAAGACTCCATGAGCAAACCAAGTCTATCACAACTCGTGGCAAATTCCAATGTAATCATAAATTGTAGAAATGGTGTGTTAGAATTATCATTTGGCAATATGAAAGTTGGTCTCAAATTTTTCAATGCCAGCCATCAATAATTAAATCTTGATGACTCTTACAACCTAATTCAAGATTTAATTCTAGAATTTTTACCACCATTGTCTACCTTTGATCCACTGGAGGCATATCTTACACAGTCTAATTTCAATATTTAACATCTAGTTGAAGACGTTAAACTTAACGTTTACTGGGAGGCAACCCAAGGTTTTAAAGTCTCATTGTTCTACACCACTCATTTATAATATAGATGTTCTATATTTCAAAACATTGGGGATAATGTCTTATTCAGGTTGGGGGCTACTAATATGCACGAGAGATCTAGTTTTTTTCTTCTTCTTAAATCAAAATTTGAAAAAAAAGAAGGGTTTTTAAGGTAGAGTTCCCTTACTATGTTGAGAATTGGATGTTTAAAATTTAGTAATTTTATGGTTTTCACCTCTTAATGGGAGTGTATATCACTAGTTTTCCATATTACTCACGTGTTGAAGCATTTTATGAAGGTTAATTCTCAAAAAAATAATTATACACAACACATAGTCAAGACTAATAAAGATGTATAACTTAGAGACCTTGAGGAAAGTCAGTGGAGACCACTAACCCAGTTTGTTTAGAGACTATCTTCTTTTCAAAGAGTTATAAGTAATGGCATAGTCTCTTCAGCATACACAACATAGTGTGACTTTGTTATCCTTGTTTTGCTTAACTATCAAGAATAAATAAGAGTAATAGCTTCCTTTTTAGAAACTTTATTGAATTTGATAGGCTTTAAGAAACTTAGGGAGTGATATAGGCCGTCCTTGTTCAGCCCAGAGACATAAAACTTGCCCAATATATATATATATATAGACACACACACACACCCCACTAGTGAGCCCTTTGAGCCAGCTATTATTAAGCCTTTTCTTTCTTTTTTAACCCAATTTACCTTAACCTAGAACAAGCCAGAAAAATAAATAACCATCACTCATTTTCAAAATGAGTAGATTTAGTAGTCAAGTTTAAAAGAGGACAAAAAGTGAAAGAAGTGAAAAACACAAGAAGTCTTTCTTTCAAAGAAGCCAAAAGTAAATGAAAAAATGTAAAAAAATTATATAAGAAAAAAGAAAAGAAAAATTGAAAGACAAGAATAAAAAGGAAATTCACTTCAACAAAGTCAAAAAAGATAATTGTCCAATAGTAAAAAGGAAGACCTCTACTCAATTATGAACCTTTGAAATCCTTATACGCTTCTTTCTTGAACTTTTCCCAAGCCTACGTTTCATCCTAGTTAAAGACTTATGGATTTTAGGTGGAACATTGCCTTAAAGAGAGGTAAAAAGAAGGAATTACAATAAAACACCACTACTCACTACTAGACATGGTGTTTTTAAAATTAGTTAAAAAGGATAATCAAAGTCACTTACTAAGTGACTTCTATCAAGCCGACTTGGAAAGGTGATAACTTTTAAAGCCGTTTAGGTAAACAAATTTAAAAATGAATTAGTTTTGAAGTTGTTTAAATAAATCATTTTAAAGGTCACCAAGTCATTTTTATATAAGCAACTTCAAAAGCCCAACCTTTTGATGGACTTTTGAAGTCACTTAGCTTAAATGACTTCTAAAGTTGGTGACTTTTGAAGTTGTTTTTATAAAAGCAACTTCAAAAGTCCAACCTTTTTTATGGACCTTTAAAGTTGCTTACACAAAACAACTTTAAAAGTTGGTAACTTTTAAAGTCATTTTTAAATAAGAGACTTCAAAAGTCCCCCCTTTTTTTTATTGACTTTTAAAGTCACTTTTATTAAACGACTTCAAAAGGTTAGACTTTTGAAGTCGCTTATCCAGAAATGACTTCAAAATTTGGTAACTTTTAAAGTTATTTTTAAATAAGTACTTCAAAAGTTCACCTTTTTTTTATGGACTTTTGAAGTCGTTTTTCCCTAAATGACTTCAAAACTTTATACCTTTGGTGTTGTTTTTCGCTAAATGACTTTAGAAGTATAGACCTTTGAAATCATTTATCCCTAAACGACTTCAAAACTCTATACCTTTGAAGTTGTTTTTCCTTAAAACGACTTCAAAAGTCTATCCGTTTGAAGTCCTTTTTCACTAAACGACTTCAAAAGTATTTATTTTTTTAATTTATATTCAAACCCCACCACATGTATACAATTGATTAACAAACATCCCATGTACACCAAATACTCAAACTATAATGCCCGAGCAATTTACGCTATTTAACAAAAATGAATTGGACATTCTATAGGAAATGAAAAGTTCCCTTTTTGGAGATAAGGGTATTTTGGTCATTTCACCATTTACCCTGACTAGACCCAAAAATTTGGTCCTAAGAATAGTACCCTTAGGTGCGTCTCGGAAATAGGAATCCAACAAGACCAAAATCAACCAAAACGAAGTTAAAATGAGCAAGATATGGCCCTTTGAAGTTTAAGGGCAAAAGTGTAAATTAATTCAAAAACGGATTTGGCCTGAGAAAAATAGGGACCCGTTTTGATACGGGCACTCCTCTTCTTCAACCTCCTAGAGGGTTCTAGAACGGCGGTGTGCAGGGGAGAAACCACCTCCATTCCATGGCGGTAAGAACCCCCTCCAGAACCCTCTTCGAGCTCTATAAATAGAGCTCTTGGGCACCTCCAATGGTAGCTTAAAAGCTTGGGAAAAACCCATCGTGGAGAGGCAGGCAAGAGGAGAAAACGTGGGAAAAACCTGGCCACGAACCAGGTATGCCCAAAACCCCTCCAAACCCATCTCCCCCTTAGTCTTAGGATGAGTTCCCCCAAGTTTTTGCATGAAAAACCATGCAAAATGGGGCTCTAGGGAGCCACAAAGGACCCAGGAACGGTGCCTGGGGCGTACTGGTTCGACAGGGTCAAACCAAGAGCGTCCGTAGATGCGCCCGCAAACGAGAAAATGGGCAGAAGGCCCGGTGCGTCTGTGGACGCACCCTATGGGCCTTCCATGTATTCTAAATACTAAAACGCCCATAACTTGAGTTCTAGGACTCCGATTGAGGTGCCGTGAAAGGCGTTGTGTCTGTATTGACGATGCGAACACACCTAAAATATAAAATACCTAATCAAGGCCCTATCTTAGGTAGGAATAACACTTAAACTATGATAGTGGCGCGGGGCCACTAAACCTGACGATACCAAGGCCCAGTTAGGATCTTAGGAGACCCATAGGCATGAGAATGAACCCTTAATGCCTAACTAGTGAGATCAACCATTCTAAAACCTATAAAAATAGGCCAAGCTGACCTTGTTCTCCTAAACTATGAGTAGGAGCGTATGAGGACAAGGGGGCTAGCGTGACCAAACCAGGTAGGTGCTTTATCACTACTAAACTTTTAAAAAGAGCCCATGATTGTTTTGAAAATGCATGTTTTAAGTATAAGTTATATGACTTGTTTAGCATGACTTAATTTTATAAATGAATTCAGCATGCAATACATTATGCAGAGGCATGTTTTTCAAATGATTGCATAAATTGCATGATTGATGGTTATTGAGTTTTGAAAAATTGCATGTCCTTGAGGGTTACGAAAAAACGCTGGAGTGCCCAAAAGACGTTGGGTAGGCAGTTGTGAGGGTCGAGCAGTTGTGAGGGACCCAAAGAGGACAAGTTTTCAAAAGGAGGTTTTTGCTTGTTTGATCGTATGTGATTTGGGGTAGTAGGCTCATGGGCGCTATGCCGAGAGGTCTGGGGTGGCCTCCCAGCCTCTACCACTATTAGGTGGAAAGGGTACCGCGCAAAAAAAAAGGCATGTCCCTACATCGACTGCATGTGGTACAGGGGGTTACCACTGGTGTCACAGCACTGGGTCGATGTGTCATATGCCCTATGGAGGCTATGACTGAGTGTCCCCAGGTACCCGAGGACCACATGGCGAGGAGATCGTGGGCATAGTGGGCCCTATGTTTTGAGGATTTACTTGCATTACATATGGCATGACATGTGGTTAGTCGACCATACCATATATCCATGAGTTGGATTCAGTTGAGCATCTTATGCATATCATTATGTTCATGATATATATGATACTTTTGACTTGGATGATGCGATTCTTTAAGTCGTCAGTATTCCAATTCGACAATGGTTTTTAATATCGATATTGAACATGAGTGTTCAAACATGCACATGTTTTAAAGAGCATATGATTTTAAACATAACGTGCATTGTAAAACTAGTAGTGATGGACTCCTACTGAGTATAGTATATACTCACCCAAATATAACATTTTTCACGACAGCTCCATTCACGAATGGAAGATGCCTCAAGAAATGTTAGTGCTACGAGTAAGTAAATAAAAAAGAGCCAATTATACATGTAAGTAAACACTCTACGCTTTGGACATGTATTTGTATTTATTTACAGTTGGGCTATGAGTTGTGACTGGATAGACCTGGGAAAACATTTATGATTTCTGAAGATTTTCAAAAACTACTTTGGTTGTTGTGAAAGCAAATGACACTCGGGGTTTTCAAAATGAGTTTAAATGAAAAGATTTTCCGCTGCATTGCATGGTTTTTATAAAATGGTTTTTCAAATAGAGATGCATCCCTCCTTAGGAATTAGATGTTGCATTTAAAAATGCATGGGAAAACCCGGGTCATCACAGTTGGTATCAGAGCTCAGTTTTATCCTTTCACAGCCAGTCCAGCATGTCCAAGGGTCATAGACAATCAAGAAAATTAAGGAAAAGTAGTAGAAATAGAAATAGTAGAGATGAGTCGCATATTAATGCTCAAGGCATTTCACCATAAACAAATAGGTGAAAATGGAGATGGGTCTAGTAAATACTTAGATATTGGATGGAATCTTATCAATAAGGATTGTTGTGCAGTGGTGCAAACCGGGAAACTCATATATAAATTAGATTATGACAAGAATGATGAATGAAGATGTTAGTGAACTTGTTAGTAGATAGTTCTGACCTGTAATAGAGTAATCTCATCAAAGGTAAGAAAATCGAAGAACCAAGATGGCTATCTTACCCTTCTAAAGAATATCAGAATATGAATATGATAGGGGATGGAAAAGATGGACTTTGAGAAGATTTTGATGACAATCTAATAGGGATGAGCATATAAGATGATACTAGGGGATAACTGTGACTCGTACCATCTAATAATGACAACCTGAGTATAATGGAGGAGATCAGAAGATGTACAATCGACATATTATGTGATTAAGAGGAATATAACATGAAAATGATAGGGAAATGAATTAGACCGAGTTATCAAAAAGATTTTCATAATAATACTAGGGATGATAGATCTGTAACAATAGATTGATCCTAACAAGAACTTATAAGAGAAATTGATCTAGGTAGACAAAAATGAGGATTTTAAAGAAAAGAGAGAAAGAGATAGAGATGTAACCATAAGTATTTGATGAATATTGAATATTCAAAAGAAGAAGATCATGACTTTATGGAGATACATACAATTCTTTCATCTTGAATCCTATAGGAAGGTAAACCAAACAAATGAGAAGGAATAATACTAGTTGAGTTGGTGATTTTATAAAAGAAAGAAAGCATATGGGGTTTAAGACTTTGAGTAGAGTATCGGAGTAAAGGACATTATGCTGCCGAAAATTTTCAAAGAAGAATGGTGATCCACTAGAAATGAAATTCTACAAGTGGTTTGATGTTTATATTAATTATTGCAATTAGAATCTTATCGGATCCATTAGCTTATGGGGAACACCAATGGATATAGTCCATAAAAAGGAAAATTTGGTAATATCCTTCCTTGCCAATAAAGTATATTGAAAAAGGAATTAAGCCGGGATAGTGACTTGTCCATTTGTCTTTCTTCAGCAAGTAGGGTACCATCAAGGATCGAATTGAAGTCTTGCTATCATAGATTTGGAAGAGCAAATATCTTAAGATCATTATTTAGTCATTACCTTTGGTGTATTGTTGACTAAATAAAGGTATCCCACCCTAATGAATCAAATATGTTAGTAGTCGAAGTTATATACTCAGAGGGATATTATAAGTATTTAGACATGAGTTTTACCTAAAAGAAGTTACTTGTTAAACTAAGTCATTTGAGGGTATGAGGTCAGTTGGTTAGGACACATCATGAAGGAGCTACGAATACAATGAGTACAGTAGCAACTGAGATAGGAGCAAAAAGGAAGAAGCGATCTAAACCAATGTGAAAGATTTTCCAAACCTTAATGGCTACCATGACAAGGTGAAGAAATTACTTTGGGTCTGAAAAAATACTGCTGAGTTGGATTGAAAAGAAAGGCAAATAAGTACTGATCACTTTAGAGACCCTTGAGCTTATGACATAGATATATCTAGAAAGAGATCACGAGGTAATCAAATAAAGTCTTTCTATGTCTAAGAAAAAATTCTATGCTTACCTGAGTGTTTTTCAAATTTGATGATTTAACAACTTCAGCATAACTTGATGTAGTAGCTATTGAACGGGAACTGCTATTATAAGCTAAGTATGAGGAGGCACTTGAAAGATAAAATTTGAGGAATTGAGAAAACCACTACTTATGATGATGATACCCCCGACAATTAAGACCGAATGGTTAACAATAAAGCATTAATAAAAGATTGAACAACATATTGATATAGGGAATGGAAGGAGAAAAGTTGAGGTGGCCAGCACATTATAAGGTGAGATTTGATGTTACGTTGCCTTTAGACAAAAAGTTAGTTGTTATGTGCATATACCAAGTACGAAAAATAAATTGAGGGAATTTCTTGAGGACTAACCTTACTAGATCAAGTATAGAACATTTAGTCTAAAAGATTACGAAGAAAACCATCAAGCAAAGAAAGGACAAAGAGGATAATGACAAAGGATTCAACCATGACCTAGTAAGGGTACTCGATTATGAATAAGAGACTTTTTGCATAAATGGGAACATTCTTGGAAATCCTAAGGACAAATTGATGTGAATAGTGAGATAGGCCTCTAGACGAGAACATTTGACCATGATGATGAATTAACCATAAAATATTTGACATGAGTGTGCATAAACCCTTCAAGGAGAAAAGCATTTGATGACTTCAACATCTATGAAACTTGATGTACAGTTCGGATATCCTAATCGTAATATGAGATAGTATTAGTGATGGAGGATGCTACTTGAATTAATTTATTTTGAATATAATATGGGTTGAGGACCCAAGTTATAGTAGAAAGTGACAGATTGTTGAAATTCGAAGTTAATCGAGGGTTTGGCTGTAGGGCACATGATACCATATTAGCTATTGAAGTATCTTGGGGACAAATATAAAAGATAAGAAGAAAAGTTAGACACAATAGAAAGAATGTAACCTTTTTTGTTGGACTCTTACTAATGACATACAACCAACCATTAAAAGGAGATATGGATGATAAAGAGATCACTAGATGGAAGACAAGAGGAAAAAGGGATTATCCTATGCTATTCAAAATGAAATAGGAGGAATAAGATCATATGATCTCAAAGACGTATAAAGTAATTTATATACGAGTAGGAGAGTATGGTCATCTAAGGAGACTATCCTATACATGATCAGAAGAATATAAGCATCTAAGGATGGGTAGCAATACAAATACAAATAGAAACCAATAATGATAAACTGGCACGCATGAGACTATGTATCAGAGTACGCAGCGAAAGCGGCCCATATATACTTAAAGAAAACGGATAAGATATATTGACGATATATATATGTGTAAGGCCTTGTGGAAGGAATTATAATGAGGATAAATTGAGAACGTGCCTAGGATTGGTTACAAGATAGTATGATTAGCATTTTAAGGACAACATTACTCCAAGTATTGGATAACGGAATAATGGATTTGTCAACAACAAAAGTATGGGAGTAGAGCAAAGGAATTTTCTTAGTTCGAGGGAGTCCTCAGGAAGAATATATCTTATCAAGAAGACAACTAACTTGAAGGTAAGAATTTGTGAATTTCGAGGTCAAAATTCTTTTAAGGGGGTAATAATGTAATGCCTGAGCAATTTACTCTATTTAACGAAAATGAATTGGACATTCTATAGGAAATGAAAAGTTCCCTTTTTGGAGATAAGGGTATTTTGATCATTTCACCATTCACCCTGACTAGACCCAGAAATTTGGTCCTAAGAATAGTACCCTTAGGTGCGTCTCGGAAAAAGGAATCCAACAAGACCAAAATCACCCAAAACGGAGTTAAAATGAGCAAGCTATGGCCCTTTGAAGTTCAAGGGCAAAAGTGTAAATCAATTCAAAAACGGATTTGGCCTGAGAAAAACAGGGACCCGTTTTGATACGGGCACCCCTCTTCTTCAACCTCCTAGAGGGTTCTAGAACGATGGTGTGTAGGGGAGAAACCACAGCCATTCTGGAGGTTTCTCCACTGCCATTCCATGGCAGTAGAAACCCCCTCCAGAACCCTCTTCGAGCTCTATAAATAGAGCTCTTGGGCACCTCTAATGGCAGTCCAAAAGCATGGGAAAAACCCGGCCACGAACCAGGTATGCCCAAAACCCCTCCAAACCCATCTCTTCCTTAGTCTTAGGATGAGTTCCCCCAACTTTTTGCATGAAAAACCATGCAAAATGGGGCTCTAGGGTGCCACAAAGGACCCAAGGATGGTGCTTAGGGTGTACTAGTTCGACAGGGTCGAACCAGGCCCATCCGTGGACGCCCCCGGAAACGAGAAAATGGGCAGGAGGCCCGGTGTATCTGTGGACGCGCCCTGTGGGCCTTCCATGTATTCTGAATACTAAAACGCCCAAAACTTGAGTTCTAGGACTCCGATTGAGGCGCCGCGAAAGGTGTTGTGTCCGTATCGATGACGCGGACACACCCAAATCATAAAATACCTGATCAAGGCCCTATCTAAGGTGGTCACAACCCTTAAACTATGATAGTGGCGTGGGGCCACTAAACCTTTGTAAACCTGACGATACCAAGGCCCAGTTAGGACCTTAGGAGACCCATGGGCATGAGAATGAACCCTTAATGCCTAAGTAGTGAGATCAACCATTCTAAAACTTATAGAAATAGGCCAAGCTAACCTTATTCTCCTCAACTATGAGCAGGAGCGTACGAGGACAAGGGGGCTAACGTGACCAAACCAGGTAGGTGCTCTATTGCTACTAGACTTTTAAAAAGAGCCCATGATTGTTTCAAGAATGCATGTTTTAAGTATAAGTTATATGACTTGTTTAGCATGACTTAATTTTATAAATGAATTCAACATGCATATGATAAATACATTATGCATAGACATGTTTTTCAAATGATTGCATAAATTACATGATTGGTGGTTATTGAGTTTTGAAAAATTGCATGTCCTTGAGGGTTACCAAAAGACGCTAGGTAGGCAGTTGTGAGGGACCCAAAGAGGACAGGTTTTAAAAAAGAGGTTTTTACTTGTTTGATCGTATGTGATTTGGGCCAGTAAGCTCGTGGGCTCCTTGCCGAGAGGTCTGGGGTGGCCTCCCAGCCTCACCACTATTAGGTGGAAAGGGTACCACACCAAAAAAAAGGCATGTCCCTACGTCGATTGCATGTGGTACAGGGGGCTACCACTGGTGTCACAGCACTGGGTCGATGTGTCATATGCCCCGTGGAGGCGATGACCGAGTGTCCCCAGGTACCCGGGGACCGCACGGCGAGGAGGTCGTGGGCTTAGTGGGCCCTATGTTTTGAGGATTTACTTACATTGCACATGACATGACATGAGGTTGGTCGACCATACCATATATCCATGAGTTGGATTCAGTTGAGCATCTTATGCATATCATTATGTTTATGATATATATGACACTTTCGACTTGGATTATGCGATTCTTTAAGTCGTCAGTATTCCAATTCGACAATGGTTTTTAATATCGATATTGAACATGAGTGTTCAAACATGCACATGTTTTAAAGAGCATATGATTTTAAATATAACATGCATTGTAAAACTAGTAGTGATGGACTCCTACTGAGTATAGTATATACTCACCCAAATATAACATTTTTCACAACAGCTCCATTCACGAATGGAAGACGCCTCAAGAAATGTTAGTGCTACGAGTAAGTAAATAAAAAAGAGCCAATTATACATGTAAGTAAACACTCTACCCTTTGGACATGTATTTGTATTTATTTACAGTTGGGCTATGAGTTGTGACTGGATAGACTTGGGAAAACATTTATGATTTCTGAAGATTTTCAAAAACTACTTTGGTTGTTGTGAAAGCAAATGACACTCAGGGTTTTCAAAATGAGTTTAAATGAAAAGATTTTTGCTGCATTGCATGGTTTTTATAAAATGGTTTTTCAAATAGGGATGCATCCCGCCTTAGGAATTAGATCTTGCATTTAAAAATGCATGGGAAAACCCGGGTCATCACACAAACAATATTTATAAACATTAAAAACCTATTTCTAATACAATATTCATCTACTTCTTGATACAATACCACATGTATACATTGGATAACAAACATCATATACACCTAATACTTCAATCTCCCCAAACATGAAAAACCAACAACACTACAATGATCCACATCTTAATTTCTTGATACATTACCACTTGTGTATTCATTGAATAACAAACATTATATACCCGTGATACTCAAACAATCTTTATAAACATGAAAAACTAAACATCATATACACCTAATACTTCAATCTCCATACACATTCAAAACCAACATTTACTACAATGCATCGACTTCTTTCTTAATAAACTACCACTTGTGCATATATTGAATAACAAACATTCTACATATAGAATAACAAACATTATATACACCTGATACAAACAATCTTTATAAACATGAAAATCCAAACATCCAATACAACATGCATCCACATCTTTCTTGATACTCTGAATCATTCTTACAATATAACACCTAATACATCGATAATGGGTACAAAACATCTAAACACATCATTAGCCATCCACATTTATCATGAAAATAATTAAAAAAGAAACTACAACACATGCATTCTCTATAACATCCACGTTCATTTCATTTGTAAATCCATACACATTCACATTTACTCTCACACTCTATGTAATTCTCTCATTCTTCATCTCATAAAAGTTATATAATTCACTTCATGTAGAAGCTCCAAATTCACTTCATCCATACTCATTTATTCCCACACTCCAAATTTCCACTCATCCATTGCTTAATATATATATATATATCAAAGAAAATAATAAAATCTAAAGGAACACACACAAATCAATGAAAAAAAAACTTTATTTTACATTTAAGATTCATGTAGTTACTCCAAGTGATCTAATTGAAACTCATTACATACTCAACCCATTGAGTTTGTATTTCATTGAGATTTTCTCTATAGTAATTCTTCTTGTTTGCCTACATAGAAAGCTCAACAACCTAAAATACAACATATTTAATTATGCTCAAACTTTTTAACTAGATCCATAAAAACTATAGAAAAGTATAAGATTATGAAAAGTAAAAAGTATTCTACCTTTCTTAAATGGGAGATAAGAATGCTATCAAATACAAGGGTCCTCATGTATCTCAAGACATAATACCCACACCCCCAATTAGACTATTGTTTAGGGCATTGTGCAATAAGGACAACAAAAAAGAACCCATAAATGTCATTTCTAATCATGTAGGTTTAATTAGTGATAACTTATAGCAATTAACTATTTCATATACCTGACATTCTTCCAAGTGAGTTTTGGTGGTTCTACAATCTCAGTGATATTAGCCCATTCAAGCCAAACCCTACAAATTTAAATTTCAAATGCATTATAGATGAATAACAAATTACTTATATACACATAACACATGAAAAAAATTAATTCTTACTTATTTATAATTTCTGTGAGGGTGAGACAGATGTGTGATCCACAAGAATAAAAACTAAAAGCATGCCTACCATGCACATCCAAAATGAGTAGAATCCAATGAGTCCTACATAGATAGTCATACGAATTGTAATGAAAGTTGACAATCCCTAAGTATAGAACAAGTTGGCAAGAAAAATAAGAAAAATAAAACTTACTTGCTATTGTAGGGAATCATTAAGCCCTATCCCTGATAGCAGTGAAAGAAGCCTAGTAAAATATCCTAAACATACCTCTCTATAGGCCATTGCTCTGCTGCTCCAGAAATAATGCCAGCTTATTACCTATACCATGAAAATATAACATGTAAATGTCAAATGATTTATAAGCAAGTATGTGCATACACCCCATGTAGGAGATAATGTGAGGGTGATCGAGTTGATCCCATAGGCAAACTTGTAGTAGGTCCTCTGCCATGAGTGGCACTTCAAAAACATCCTCGCAAGCACTCCCTGCTTGATTTGAGCATGATTGATTGCCATGTCATCATTGATGAGACCATAGATTAACCTTAGGGATCAAGGCATGTTAGGTGGAACTTCCACATGCTCCTTGGACGGCTGCTGTAAAAGATGTAAAAACTTTTAGCTAAATAATGTTAATTAATGAAGATGACCTAATTTATGATGAAAAAAACCCAAAGATATATACAAGTACTTGTTATTTTGGGCAAGTAGCATTAATAGGTGACATTAGAAAGGCAGATGATCTTGGTGCCACAAGTTGTTACTAATTAACTGTATATCATTATTAAACAATTAAATGAGGTCTCTAGGTAAAATATATTGATGAGGAAGGTAGTATGATAAAATACATACCGTAGTCTCTATGGGAATGATTAGTGCCTCTAGCAAAGCGATGTGATATGCAACTGTCTGCCCAATGGTGATAATATTTTTCATTTCTAATGGGAATGGTAGGCAGGCATTAGCATTCAAATCCATGGTAATGAGCACCTGCTTAGTATGTGGTGGCATACTAATTCCGTGCAAACCGTTTGATTCATACTCATAGGATGAACCAACTACCATGATATGTTGATAGGTATCCAAGGCCAACAAGCATTGACCCACCTACAAATCAAATATGAAATACAGAGGTTGAGATAGAAAATAATTACCGAAGGACAATAAAAATTTCTTGTTTTGTCTGTATATATAAATCTTGGGCAGGAATTTCCTTTTTGAAGGGAGCCAGATGTCCTTCATTATCTTCTTTAGATGGGGAATTGTAGCTTGCATTTTATGGAGGTATTGAGAATTATGAGTAGGGGATGGAGTAACAATCATCAAACCTCCCTCATGCAAATGACTAAATATACAGTCTTTATTTTCTCAACAAGCTCATTGTAGGCCTCCTCGTCATCTTGAACATTAGGTAAATGCCCTTTACCAAAGAATTTAGAAGGAAGAACACCATGACCCATGCTCCTAACTCAACTGGGGTGGTTCTTCTTATTGCCCATAGCCCTATACAGGATGTCCTCACTGGCAATAGTGTTGCTTAGTGTTCTTGTAGTAGTGCAAATTTGGGTAGATTGTTTTTAGTAGTAAATTTTGATGTACATAAAGAAGTCATTTAGTGTAAATGACTTTAATAATGTCAACTTTTAAAAGTCATTTAGTTCTAAACAACTTTAAAAGTAGAGACTTTTATAATCATTTATAACTAAATGACATTAAAAGTCATTTATAGATAAACGACTTCAAAAGTCTATACTTTTAAAGTCCTTTACCCTTAAGGACTTTAAACTCGTTTATTTGTAAACAAATTTAAACATTATTTTTTATTCAAAATATATATACCTTTTATGTTTGTACTTTATACTATGTAACAATTAATACACAATGAAACCAATTTTTTATGCTAGTCAACATTGATTCATACATTCTTTGTACATACATATAGCTCACTTATCAATCCATATAGCTTATGACAAAAGAGCTAATAATAAATGTGGAATTATATATATATATATATATATTGCAACTAACTAATACATTATTTCACATTCCCCCAACTATATATTGTTTTCAAACCCAAGCACCCTCCTCACCATTGTCATGCACATAATCCTCATTCTCACCAAGTACTAATTCAATTTATAGGATTGTTTTGGTAATAGAAGGGTAATTTATTTCTGTATCTCTTAGGTCATCTTCATCATAAAAATCCCTCAGACAGGATGATAAAATAGTTGACCATCTCTTATCATGTTCATCTTACACGTAAAATAATTGTTTTGCTTGAGATGCCAAAATAAATTGATCATTTTTATAGCCAATCCTATTGAGCTCAACCAATGTCAATCAAAGGGCATCAGTTTTGATGCTGTCTTTGTGGTGTTTCACCCAATTTCACTTAAATACCACCACATTTCTAAAAGTATAATCAAAGGCCCAAATCTCACTTATAACCCTGTAATAAATATCATCCACCAGTATTGGCTAGTTATCCTTTGAACTAAAAAAGAATGTAGTATTGGCAACTAAGCTAACTCCACTATTCTATTGCACTCTTGAGTTATCATGATCTTTCGTGTAAAAGCAATAACCATTGATGGCATATCCAACATATTTTATTACTTCTGGTCGTGGTCCCATTGCCATCCAACCCAAGGTTTCTGATATATCACTGCCTATTACTTCTCACTGACCTTGAATCTATGTATATTCATATTAACTAATTAGGTAAGATTATATATATATATATACATACATATAAACAAAATGTAGTTTTTTAATTAATATTAAGTTAGAATTCTTTCATTTTAACTTCTTACATAGCCAATTACTGAAAGTGCAATAATGCCCAAATTCTAGCCACTTATATTTCTTTGTGTAACTTGAATTCTTTGGTTTGAGTTCCTCCATGTGTTCACTACGCACACATGAATTAATAGAGTAATCAAAGAAAATGTAACCATCAACAATTAAATTTTTATGTAAGTGCATGCATGATTAACTTAATGTGTGGTTGGAGTTCGTCAATATTTCACAACACATAAAGATGCGCCTGATCCTGTTTTTTATAGTCAACAGTCGATATACGACTACTCGATAGAGATTAGCCAACCTTGAGATCATGAAATGCAAGTGATTATTTCTTTCTTGGGATTCCAATTGTGGGACCATCCCAACAATTTTAGTTCTTCCACGGAGACAATGAACATGAACAGAGTTTTACTCATTATTCTCCTCTCCTCTCTATCGAGCATATAATATGCCTTAGGCAAGTATGTTCCTCAACTGACCCTATCCTCTAGGTGCAACCTCTTCTTCAAAACCATGTTCATAAGATCCATTTGAGCTACAAGTCCATCCTTTGTTTTCCTGGGATACTAAGCAAGGTACTAATCAAGGTTTCCCACACATTTTTCTCAATGTGCATGGCATTAAGCGCATGGGGTATATGCAGTGATTCCTAGTATGCTAGACGAAAGAATATTGATTTCTTCTTCTAACAACTACAATTACTTTCACCTGAATGTTTACTTAATTTCTTCTTTCCCCACAAGACATTAATGTTTTCAACTTGCTCCAATACTTGTTGTCCTGTCAACATCATTGGAGGTGTCCTTTTCTCTACAGTCCCATTAAATTTTCCCTTCTTAAAATGATATGGATGGTCTCTACGCAACCATCTTATGTGCCCAAGGAATGCCATTTTCCTACCATGTTTAAGTCATACAACACATGTTTGATTACTACAGATACCACAAGCATTGTATCCCTTCATAGTGCATCCAAACAAATAACCATATGTAATGAAGTAGCTTATTGTTCACAATAGTATAACCTTTAGGGTGAATGACTCTTTCCTGTATGCATTGCATTATTAAATGCCTACGCCCCATAATGTCTCAAGATCATCGATCAAGGGAGACAAGTACATGCCAATGTCATTCCCTAATTGCTTTGGACCTAATATCAACATAGTTAGCATCATGAACTTCCTCTTCATGCATAGAGATGGTGGGAGGTTGTAATAAACTAATACAATAGGCCAACAACTATACTTGCTACTTATAGAATCATGAGGATTAATCCTATTTACAGATAATATGATTCATAGGTTTCTAGATTCTTCACCAAAATTAGACCACATGAAATCTACGAGCTTATGTGCTAGGCTATCTGCTGGATGGCATAAAAAGCTATTCGCTATTCAGTCCTTGGCATGCCACACTAATTTCTTCACTATTTCTGTTATACAAAACATTCCTTTGAACCTTGAAATAGGGGGAGTACCATAGAACCTTTGCAGGAAGACCTATAACTGTCTTAGTTGAATTCTTCTTTAACTTCCATCTTGGCTGTCCACAAGTTGGGCATGTAGTTTTATCCTTATGCTTCTTCCTATACAAGATGCAATCATTGGGACACGCATGTGTCTTCTCATAGTTCAACCCTAGTGCAGCCATGTTTTTCTTTGCCTCCCATGTGGACCTTGCCAATTTAGTATCTGTCAGTAACATCTTACCCACCAATTTCAAGACATTTGTAAAACCTTAAAATAAAAAACCAAATCTTGATTTCACATTGTAAAGTTCTATCACTACGGATAGCTTGGTATAATATTTACACTTAGGGTACAATGGCTTATTGGATTCCTCTAATGTAGTGTGAAATTATTTAGGGTCATCTTGAAAATCATCATATGCATATTGAAACATCGGTACAGCTATAGTATCTCCAACACTTCCTATAATGCCTTGATCATATCTTTCGGGCCTTGTCAAGGACCTATGCAGAAGTTCTTCTCCATGTCAAATCCATGGGTGGTAGCTTTCAGCTATTCCATTGAAGCACAAGTGTTCTCTCAACAGCCCTATAGTTACTTTTTTCAAGTTTCCACATTTTGAGCATGGACAATGCATGCAATTACTATCAACACCTGCCCTTAAGTGCAAATATGAAATTTTTTGTTCCCTCATCATATTCTTTTGATGTTCTTGTAGTAGTCATCCTAGCATATTTGTCCATTATCACAAGAAATTGAAGCAAATGTGTGTAAAGACTTGTTTGATATGAAAAGATTAGGTTAGGCATTTTACCAAACATCATATATACAGGAATTAGAAGTATTTGAAATAACTACATTTCATGGAAATTTTCAATTAATAATGAAGAAAAACAAAATATGATAAACACATTCAAGAATGAAATTAACTTTCAAAAGAAATTTTTTTAACCCATAACCTTGTAAAAATTCTTCAAATGTGCATTATACATATGAGACAAACAAAGAGATACTAACCAACACTTAAAAATAGATATTGACCCCGAATTTGTGAATGTAGATCCAATTCAGATGTAGGATTTGGTTCAAAGTAGGGAAACTAAAATCTGGTTTAGTTTTTGTGCATAGATAATAAACATAGATCCAAAAAGCAGGGCAGAAGTCAACAAAATAATTCTTAAAAATGACATACAATTGAAGTCGTTTGCTATAAACGACTTTAAAAGTCATTTATAGATAAATGACTATAAAAGTCATTTATAGATAAACGATTTTAAAAGTATGAAATTTTAAAGTCCTTTTTATGTAAACAACTTTAAGAGTCCACACTTTTAAAATTGTTTATCTATAAACTACTTTAAGATTCCACACTTTTAAAGTTGTTTATCTATAAACGACTTTAAAAGTATGGACACTTAAAGTCATTTGAATAAAATGACCTTAATACTTTTTAACTTTTCACTTTAAATATATATTTACTTAGTTTTTGTACGTTACAATACCTTACATAAATACACAAGGAAACCAATTTTACAAACACAAACATATATACTATATATATACATAAACCAACACGTCAACAATGAAATCAAATTATTATTTTTATTACATACAATGTTACATATATCAAATGTTACATATTATTAGATCTTATTAATACAAGATCAAAGAGTGAACCTACTCTTTTTAATCAAAACCTAGCCTAGTAATTAAGTGACATCCATTCTATGTTGAGAGAGTGTGTGTGCTTCAATTTTTTCTACCAAAAGTTGATGATATAACCACCACTCTTCATCAAACCTAATGTTGTGCCTCTTGAACAAAACCTTAATGTTCTCCCTTTCTTCAATAGTGAGGGTTAAAGAGAGAAGCAGTTGTCATTTTTAATGATATTATATGAGTTTTGCAAAATCAAGATGATGTAACAGACTTCTTAACCCCATCATCTATAGTGAGAAAACCCACATGATCTATAAAATGAAAATAGAGATGGAAAGCAAAAAGGGAAAAAGAGAGAAGCATAAGGATAAAGGAGAAAGCCATCATGCCACCCGTGAGAAGAAGAGGGTACAGGAAAAAATGATACGTTGATGGCTATTTATAAATGAACAAAGACTTTAGAAGTCATTTAGTACTAAACAACTTTAAAAATTATATACTTTTGAAGTTGCTTAGCACTAAATGACTTTAAAAGAATACACATGAATTAACTTTTAAAGTCATTTCAATCATGCGGCTTGAAATGTTACTCACTTTTAAAGTCATTTATCACTAAACGACTTCAAAAGTTACTAACATTTGAAGTTGCTTTGAGTGAAATGACTTTAAAAGTCCATTCCCACATAATATAATAATCTCACCAAATTTATTGTCATACTTTTAAAGTTTCTTAAGATAAATGACTTTAAAAGTTATTCACTTATAAAGCTATTTACTACTAGAATTTAAAAGTCCATTCCAACTTAATATAATATTCCTGCCAAATTTATTGTGATACTTTTGAAGTCACTTACCTTAAACGACTTCAAAAGTTATTGACTTTTAAAGTCATTTAGGGCTAAACGACTTTAAAAGTTATCAACTTTTGAAGTCGTTTAACATTAAACTACTTTAAAAGTGCTTCTCGTAAAAAATTCCCTCTTCGTGTCAGGTTTTTAAAGTTGTTTATAGTTAAACGACTTCTTAAGTCTATATTTTTCAAGTTGTTTATTTCTAACTGACTTATAAAATATTTACAAAATTGGCAGTCAAATAAGAAACTTCTTTATGTTGACTTTAAAAGCCCCATGTGTAGTAGTGGTTATTCCTGGTAATAACATCCACTCTTAAGGATGACTTTCCTTTTTCTCATTAGCATTAAAAGGTTATGTAAACCATTAACTTGTTGGATTCGGTCACATAATGAGAGAAGTATGTTCAACCCCTTATTTGAGAGCTCCATTTCTGAGAGTAACACTAAGAGGATTTGAGGTCAAAACATATTTCTAATGGAATCTGAGCATATCTAATTAGAAGTTATGACTTATGTGGTTGTACACACAATGCACCTCGAGAAATAACTAAAATAAAATGTCTTTGGTAGGTGTATGATTTGTGAAATTGTCAATCCTCTTTATTAAGTTGTGAAAAACAAGTAGATTATAATGAATGAGGATTCTTTGAGATACAATAGGGGACTCAAGCTTAGGGAAATTTGTGGGTATATTCACTACAGATCCTCATGAGGCATAACTCATCCACTAAGGGTAACTTAAGGATATAAGGACTTATTGCATGTGTAAATGAAATAATAAGTACCTATGAAAGTGGCACTTTATATTTACTTTTGAAAAAAACTTTTTTACATGTTCTTCTCAAGACTAGAAAAATGCTGGTTGGGGGTGTGATAAATGTCTAATTTTGCATAAAAACTACCTAATTAGTTACTCATGTGTGGCAACTTATAATGTTAAATTAGAATTTTAGGATAAAAATTGTAACATATGTATTTTTTGACCTAATGATTCAAAATTCTGATATTTTGCATGTTTAGAGGCTAATCCATGTAAGAATGTAATTAATCAATTAGAGGTTTTTACTTTTAGTAGGAAGTGAGATGGTGATTTGACAATCAAGATCAACTGAGATGAACCTTGAAGATCAAGATCAGAATATTGAGTCAAAGCCTAAGAATCATCAATCCAACATGTGATCGAGGTCAAGATCAAGTAATAAAGGCAATTGGAAGTGCTAAAGGTGACTAAAATAGGCCCATGAAGTAAGTCATGCATTTCCACCACCTCTGCATGGGAGCCATTCAAGCTACTTAGCCTTTAAAGCCATGAAAAGGGATGATAAGCCATATCAGCTACTCAAGCCTTGAACTAAGCAATGAAGCCACTTAAGCCACTAGGGAAAGCCAGCAAAATTATCCATTAAGCCAAGGAGGAGTGCCACATGGAGTCATATAATTAGAACATCAATTTAAGCAACTTTCTTATGTTAAAAGTGTGATTTTTAAGGGATTTTGCAAGATTAATGTAAAAGGTAAGATGATCATGCATTAAGGGACCCATAAAAAGAGAAAAACCCATACTCTAAGCCTAATTTACCCATCCTACTAGGGCTCCATGTTTTTAAGTGAAGGAGGAAGCAACCATCCAAAAGGACTCCCCCCTAGTGATCAAGGGTTTCCTAAATAGGAAACCTTAGATCTACTTAAATTCAATTAACCTCAAAACCCTAAATCTTTCCACGTCTTTCCTAAACCTTATTCCTTACCTTGAATTTCCACCATTCAAATTCCATCCAATTACAATAGTGGAGAGTCACTCTCCTTCTATGGAAATGTATGCCTTCCCCACTTTCTAATTTAGAAACCAGCCAGCTTGTATTTATTAATCTCTCTCATGTCATCTTCAATGACATTATTCCTACCAAATTTTCCTCCACCTAACCTTCCTCATTCAATAACCTAACCATAGGACCACTTTCCTCATGTTTTTACTCCTTAAGTTAGAAACTTACCCATCTATATATAGCCATGTTTCATACGTATTTTCCAAGTAGAGATGCGTGACAAACCTTGAAATCAAGCTTTTCTTTAGTGTTATTTGTAGCTGGACTTTGAGTTTTCTTAGATTCTTTTCTCCTTGTGGATTTCTAGTTATTGTCTTAGTTATTTTCTCTCCAATTTTGGTTAATAGTTTGCTTACTTTGGTTTAATTTTCATTGCTTTAGTTTCCATTGTTTTGCTTTCTAGTTTTGTAACTTCCTTTACATTTAGCTTTCTCCTTTCTTCTCTACCTCAATTCCAACTTTTTTCTTTATTATTATCTTAAGATTAAAGTTAAATCATCCTTGATAGTGACATCCAAGTGAAGAGCTAGCTTAAATCCTTGATTTCTCCACTTGAATTCCATGCTTTCTACCCTCTTTTCCCTTAGTTTTGGGTTGTTTATCCTTAGTTCACCCTCCTATCTTGGTTTTCTTTGCATGTCATTATACCTTATTTTAAAATATATATCACACTTTTTTTGTAGTTTTTATTAGGTTTTTAAGCTTAGGAACAATTTCTAGCTTTTGAACATGTATTATGCATTTAATTTTTGGTGTAATTTGGAGATGATTCAATAAAAAAATTTGGGAATTCATGTCATGGAATATTTATTTCATTAAAGTATTTACATGGGTTGTTTCTTTGTATAAAATTTATGGTTTTAATAGGTTTCTAATGCAGGATTTATTGACTGTTCTTAAGTTCTGAAATCTGGAGATTGGTTTTTCCTTAACTTTGTGCTTTAATTCCTACCATCAAAATATCACAATTTTCAGAATCCTTAGGTACCCATTTAGATTTTCATGTTTTTTATTACATCCCATAGTTATTTTTTTATAGTAACTCATTATAGGTGCATTAAAGTTCATCATGTTTAGGCCTTCAGAATCACGAGGACAGTCCAAAAGCCATGTGTATGGTTCTAAATCTTATTCCTTTTAGATTCTTGGTTAACTTAGTTGTTAAATATTGTTTTATAGTAGTTGAATTATTTTTTTTAAGTTTTTTTAGGATTATAAAGTTTACTTTTTGAATTTTAGAAAGTTCTATTTTTGGTAAGTTTTCGTTTTGAAAAGTTCTAAATTGTGAAAGTTTCCTTCTTATGTAGTTTCCTTAAGTTTAATTTCCTGGATTGAATCTTTCTCATTCTTTATAGTTTATAATTAGTTAAGTTTTCAATTCCATTAGCTTAGTTTAGCTTTAGTAAATTTCCTTTACTTTTAATCTAGATTAGGAAAGTTTTTAGTTTTAATCAATTTCCTTAAATCAGTTGTTTACTGTAGTTCATGTTAACTTACAATTGTTTAGTTTTAATTTAGGCAAGTTTCCTTTTTTGTTTTAGTTTCTAATTACATGAATGTTTCTAAGTTGAGTACTTTAATCTCTTAATTCAATCCACACCCTTCTCTTTTGGTTGAAGCTAAATAATTTGAATAAGATCTAATCCATTGCAAATCCATGAGATTTCTCTTGAGATCAACCTTGCTTACATGAAAATACTATGACACCTCAAATTTTTATAACAATTTTTTTTATAATACAATAATAATAGTAATAGTCGTAGTCAGGATCCCAAAATAAAAGATTCCATTAATTATTTTATGAAAACATTTATTGAAAACCTTTGAGTGTTATTTTCTTTTTCCAAAACATCACAATTATAATTTAAAACATTATTAAAATTTTGCGATGATACAATTGAAACAATACACGTGTTAAACCAACATCAAAATCATTGGTGCCTTTATTTTCAAAACAATAAATATCCAAAACACAATAATAATGTGGCCCAGGGTCTGTCCATCATAACATCCACCTAAATGTCCATCATATGTATAACTATCATAATCAAATCTATAAAATAAAAGTATACAGTACATAAAGAAAGTCACATGGTACTTCATTTATTAACTCACGTCACTATCTATCAGTCAAAGTAAAGAAATCTCCCACTGCTATCACGGGTTCTCAATGGTCTTGCCCTTCTTATTGTCGCGCTTGAGATCTAAGGCATTGCAAAACAAAGCAATGCCTCAGCAAGCTATTGCTTGTGTAGGTACATAGACATTTAATGTAATAAAGATGAAACAAATTGAATGACAGTGGTGATATAATAAGAAGATCTATCATCTACGAAAATAAAATCATTATAATCAATGCCAACATAATCTTAAAGAATCATGTATGATAAAACATGCATCTTAGGGATTTAAAACATGATATGAGCTAATGTAAATGAGCATATAATGATAACAAGGCACCCCAAGGTACATGGGTCTCACGAGCGTCACATACACATCATGAGTACTCATATCCAACCTCTAAGTGTCGTCACACCCAGGTATATAATTATATCTCTATGCTCATCATGCCAGCACAAAGAATAAGAGTATGGATCGTCATGCCACAGTGGCAACCCTCCAGGGTCTCAACCACCGCCGCTCCACATCGACACCATAACAAGAGACTTAACGTCCGTCCCCATGGAAAGGCCTGGACTGGTAGTGTGGAATATCCATGTTACCAAACAGATACCAAAAGCCATCTGTGGGCAAGTGTTTATCATATCACAATCACATCACAAATCTCAGAGGGTGGGTGGCTGGCCCTATTCCCTCCTAGCATGACATCCACCGAGTGAAAGCACCCATCATAAAACCCAAAATACAAAAAACATGTATCTCAAAAACCAAGAGTACTCATGGTTTGCAATCCCCAAGGCACTCCCCTCATCCCGAGGTTAGCCTCTAAAAGGACCAGCTACCAAGACTCCACTTTCCTTTCTCATAAAAACCCATCAATTTCAATGATGCAATAAGGAAAGGAAATTTCTAATTATGCATAAATATGTAATATCGATCTCATGAAATCATTAATCATAATCCATTCAATATATTGTTGAAATCAAATATCAATCATAATATATAAAATTCTAAGTTTCACAATTTTTTGACTAATTTAAACAATGCAATTTAAATCACAGTCAATCATGACGCGAGATCACTCAACTCGAGTGTATAATCCCCTTATCTTGTACATTCTGATGTACTTGCCAATACCACAATAATATTTGATGTTATTTATTTCATCATAAGGGAATTTATGGTGATCCAACCATTGGATCATCCTCTAAGATCTTTAATTATGATTTGATTCTTAACTTTAGTCCCATCTCATATTCATCTGTTTATTTTTGTGTGTATTTAATGTTTATTCATAAATCTGATGGTCAGATCATCCTCAGATCAACAATTTTTCAAGATCTTGGTTAGATCAATTTATACAATAATTACATCTAATTTACTCCTCTTGCCCTTCTTTAGTATCATATATTTTCTATTTGTTTTAATACATGAAAATCCATTTTGAACACTCTTTTGGCTTGATTTTTCCAAAAACTAAGGTTTTTACTAAATTTTTCTCATGTTCCTGAAATTTTCCTACGTACTGTTCTTCGCTCTTTTCGGCATCGTCCACCGTCGAATTTTCCTCAAACTTAAAGGGTTTGTTCTTGGGTTCCTTATGCACTAGATGGATGGTCCAATATCTATTTAATGATGTTTTATCAATCGATTTGCATTCCAATAGTAGTGTGTACAAATTTTTAGGAAAAACAACGAACCCTCATCATTTTTTTCGACTTTCATGCACGCCATTGATGTATTTACCACACACGTAAAGGGGGATTAGAGGGTTGGGGCTTACCTCAATCAGTTGGGTGGTTGTTGACACTGCCGGATCCCTAGTTGTTAGAAAAACACAATTTTGTAAAGGTTAGGGTTTAAGGAAAGGGCCGATGGAGAAGATGATGAGAGGAGCAGACTGAGGGAGAGAGAGAGATCATGTTGGGGAGGAGGAAGGGAAACTCTTCCCTTATACGCCTTTCCCTCTGACAATTTTTTTCTGCAAAATTGTCAGATCTGATAAGGGGGGATGGAAGGGGTGCCATTATCAAAACAGCCCTTGCAATTTGGCCCCTTCAAATTACCAAACTGCCCTTACAAGTTCAATGGCCCATAACTTCTTCGTTTGAGCTCCCTTTTCTGCATTCTTTATGTCGTTGGAATTCTATCAACGTGTACTTCCTAGTTTTCAAGACCAAATTCTATGCATAAAATTTTTAATTTAATTTATTTATTTTATCACTAATTTAAAATTAAAATTGAGGATATTACAACTACATTGATTCATGCACTTGCAAGTTAACTTTAAAATCACTACATTGAGTACCATAGAGGAGAACATGTACATGGCATAGGGAAAATAACACTTATCATTGTGTTTAAAAGAATGAAAATGTCATAAAATAATGTACATTGACTATGAATGTGACATATATATGAAAATGAAATAAGATATGGAAATGCTATGTAAGAATCATTTAACAATGAGATAAGCCATGATATCATGTGATAATGCCTAGGTTTTACATTAGAGACCAAAATGTTAAATATGAAACATCATGACAATGAATATTAAAGTAGACATTAAATAAATATAGCTGATTACATAATCATCATAAGACATGAACTTGAACTTGAACTAGTAAGAAAACATGCTCATGATGCACCTCGCATGACTAAGCTAAGGATTGATAGATCCATTGTGTTCAAGCTCATTCAAACCTACAGTTTTACTAGAGTTGACTATGTCATTAATTATCCATGCCATTGAAAACTCTTGAAATGAATTGCAAAGAAAAGTAAAGAAAAGAAATGCATTGAAAAGCTTCGCAAGGATTTGCATTGAAATGCCATGGAAAAGGGAAGTATCTAAGATGACTCTTGTTTTGAACTAAAAAGAAATGTGAAAGGCAATACAGCATGTATCGACCTCGTTTTTGACATGGACATGAAAATCCTTTTATCTTGGTGATAGAAATGAGTTTTGGTATGGATCTTATGTGATTTGATGCCTATGTTAGTAAGTTGCATCTCTATTTTATTTTTGAGTTTTGGCTTATGTGATTTGTAACAATATGGGCATTTGTAAGTCCCTAACTCACGGGGCATTTGTAAGACCCATAGCACTATGCTAGGAGGTATGGGCAAGCCCCTGACCTTTAACTAGATATCACCCTTGTCCAAGGTTCTGTTTTAGGAGTAGGCATCAAGGAGTACTATGATAGGCATCCACAATCATTGCGATGGTTAGCAGTAGTCATGCTTGTCGACAGTTGTGTTGGTTGATAGTGGCCCCACTCAGCATGCATAGCTACTTTGATATATTTTTTTTACATGGGTTGACATGTCCATCATTCCTGAGAATTAGACTGGATCTAGTGATAGTATGGTGTTAACACATTAGTGAGTAGTACTTAATTTTGTTATCGATTGACAAGTTGAGCCAGGGTAAATGTTATTTTTACATAGGGGAATTTGTGAAGATGTTTTATCGATTGACAGCACTTCCACTGACACAATTTAACCGAGTTGATGCCATTAAAGCATTCATATTCATACTCATACATAAATTTTGCTAATTATAAACATGAAAGGAACATGATGATATAAGTACTCCTAATACTAATGACTTTAATGCTGTTAAATTGTTAAGTGTACTCCATTTAAAATGCAAGTGCTAGTTTTATTTTGCTATACTCCTACTTATATGTATTAGTTTAGCCTATATAAATGTATATATACTTGCTTATTGTGTTTCGAAACCTAGCCTTATTAGGTTGTTCCAACCAAGAGATCATACTCACCCCCCAAAAACAATTTTAAGTGAAAGTTCAAGGAGGCTATGTGTTGAAGAGAAGGGAAAGGCAAAAGCTACATCTACTTGATACGAATGTAGGTTCAAGCAGAACTATCTAGTTTGGTTTTTAGACTTTTACTAGTCTTATGGATGATTGTAGTAAATACTTTATGTTGACACCTATACTTGGGATTGTAATATCTAGACAAGACTGTATTTTAGATGATATGATAGAGCTATGACTAGTGGATCCTGTCACATGATCTCCCTATGCAAATGCTTTTGATTTTTAATCTATTTCAATATGTATGAAGGTTTATTAAGTGGCGTCAATAAGGAGTGTGAATTGCTAAATTAGCTATATACCTATAGTTTTCTATACTTCATTCGATACACACTTAGAAAGGAATTCCATTGCATTGTTCACATGTGAGGACTATCATTGTCTGAATTGTTCTAATTGCATCTATTACTTGGAACCATCATTCCCTCTAGTGAGGAATATCATTTTGTTTGTATGACTTGGAACAATTAATGTTTTGTCATTTTCAAGAGAGAAACGTTTAACCATCTTGCAAACTAGCTAGAAGATGTGAGGCAACAACCAAAGATAAGTAGAATTTGTTTTACTTTCCTTAGCTCTCCTTGGATTAGCTTTCTTCTACACAGTTGGTCACATTTCTACTTATGTTTCATTCTCAAAAGTTGTAATCTCATTCACTCATGTTCAACCTCATAAAGTGGTTGTAGTGTTTGTTCTCCTCTTGCATTATCTCTTTTTCTTCTTCAAATGCTATTTTCTCTTTCATGTAAGTGTAAGGTTTATTTCTTCATTCATATAGGTTTGATTCATTTGAATTTGAAACTCCAAAATGTTCTTTGTAGCTATATCTCTAGTTTGGTGATATTAATCTAAAGCTTTTATAAATAATATCCTATTATCTCTTCATGGTCATAAGGAAGAAATTTTCCTAGTTCTCTATTCATCCAACTTGGACTTAGTTGAATAAGAAAATCTAAAATGTTCTTTATAGCTATAGTTTTAATTTATTGTATCAACTATTGTGATTATATAACAGTGTGTGATGTGTATTAAAAATAACCGCAAGTGTATGGGCTCACTATAGCATAGACACAGCAAGTATGGGTCGATCCATGGGAACTCTATAATTAGTAAATTTTAATAAAAAATCTATTTTAATTATTTTAACCTGGCCAAATAATTTATTTAGCTAAATTAATTACCTAAAATGCTAAAAATCATAAAAATTACATAAAATACTAGAAAATAAAACTAAGCCTAGGAATCAAAACTCAAATGCATCAGGCATTAATACTTTTAATAACTAAGCTAGCTAGTTTATTTTACTCATGTAATTAGAAGCACGAAGTCCTAATATACGAAAAATGTTTCTTTTTAAAACTCTCTTTAAATATTTTCTTAATACTATTTTCTTAGCGTGAAACTATACTTATTCAAAACATAGTCAATCTTCTTAGGACACTGACTATCAATGATTTTCATGTAGACATTCTTTCTTACAATACTTTGTATCTCTTTATTTTAAGCAATCATGGAGTATGTGACTTTAGAGTGCTATAAACCAATATTAATATTGTGCTCTAATTTAACCTAGAACAACCTAATCTTAAAACTATTTTCTTCTTATATACTTTCCATTCTCATGGCTAGGGAAACCTAATGGAACATAAGCAATGAGAAATGAGCTACATCTAACAACTAATGAAAACAAGTAATCATAACATAAAGGAAATAACACTTAAAGTAAAGAGAAAAGAAATTTTATTCTATTAAAATGGAAGTTACATCAATTGATTACAAGGATAAGAATAAAAAAAGCAAATAAAACTAATCCCTCATGAGTTAGAACATATTCACCTTGAATTTTCAATGGTCACTCAAGAGATCTTCCGCTGAATCACATTAACCCACACACTACTACCTTTCTTTCTTGTTATTTGCTTATTATATAACTCATGTTGTGTCACTCAACATAGCCATGGATCACCAACCACTCATGCCACAGCCCTTGGGAGAAGTGTTTACACCCAAAAATCTACTTTATGAATGTAATACCAAGGGAGAGAAAGAGATTCGTAAAGGCTTGAAAATGAAAAAATCTTGAAGAGAAGAATAGATGAAATGATTGATAAGATGGAAGTAAACGTATGTGGATTTTAGATCTAGAAGATGAAGATAAAAATTTTAAAAATAAAACAAGATAGACAAAGATTAAGGCATGATAACAAAACTAAAATTTTGTGTAAAAATGGGTAAATGGAAGAGGGGGGTTTGAGATGGAATTTTTTTTCTTTTTCTGAAACTTTGTAGATAGATTCTTATTAGGTGGAGAGATTAATATATGAATTTTAGAGTAAAAGGATAAGTATTAAAAAATCAAAAAACAAAATATTGGATAAAGGTTAGAAAATGGGTAGAAAAGACTAAAAATATATATTATGAAGGGATAGATGCATAAAAGGGTTAGGGAATGAGTCTTAGGTGAATATTTTGGTGATTTATAGAGGATGTAATATAGGGATAGGGGAGTGATTTTGAATATGAGATGAAATGTAAAAAAATGGAATAAAAAGATGGAATGGATTGAGGTTCGAAAGAATAATGAAACAATCTTGTCCTACATCTTCTCTTCTCCTTGGATGTTCCTCCCTTTAGCATGCTCTCCCCCAGTGTTTAATAACTTCATGTGGTCCTTTGGGTTTTCCCCTCTTATTCATCTCTTCCAATCTATGGAGCAATTGAATACATAAGTCAAGAATGGAATGAATAATCCCCTATATTTAGATTTTTGATGTGGAAACCTTAGGGAACTCAGGGTGGAGATCATATGGGTTAAAGGAAGGATAGATGGTGGGAAATTAAGTAAGGAAAAGAGGATAAAAAGTGGGTAAGGCATGGAATCCATAGGGATATGGATGTGGGTGCGAAGGAATTGGATAAGGTGCAAAGGGAAGGAAATATGGGAAGATGGGAAGGAGGATAGGCTAGGGGAGTAAAGGGGATAAGAAGGAAGGGAAAAAATCTAGGTAAATAATTGGGAATGGAAATGTAATGCCCAAGCAATTTACACTATTTTTATCAAAAATTGAACGTTCTATAGGAAATAAACTGTATTGAATGTTTGATTTTATTTAAAATATTAAACAAAGGAATTTGTGAGGAAACTTAATACCATTAGATTCTACTCAAAAAATGGAATCCAACGCCTCAAAAATCACCCAAAACGGAGTTCGTATGAAGAAGTTACAGCCATTTAAAGATAGGGGTATTTCTGAAAATTAAACAAAAAAACGAAAAAGGACGAAAAATGCAGGGACCATTTTGATAACGGCACCCCCTGTCATCTTCAACCTCTAGACTCTCCCAGAAACCCTCGATCCTGATTTTTCCAGAGGAATCTGCCACCGCCAATGGCGGCAATGCCATTGAGGGGCACCGCCATAGCCGGTCTATAAAAGCCCCATCTCCCCTCTCCAAAAACCCAAGTTTTCTAGCGTTTTTCCAGCCGTTTGAGATTGGGGTTTCCAGCAAGATTGGAAACTCGTCTCCTCTGCATTTTTTGGCAACGGCCAGACCAAAGTCAGGCCAGCCATGCCGTTCCCATCTCCCCATTTCCTCTCTCTTCCCTTTTACAAACTTGCTCGATGTTGAGGTTTCCCCTTCTTCATGGATTTCGGACAACACAAAAAATCCAGCGAGCAAGAGCACCCATCGGGAAAAGGGCACTCCTCAGGCTACCCAGGTAAGCCATCCTCCTTCCCTTTCCTCTGCTTCACTTCACCTAGGCCAAGATCCATGCCAGATCTGACCTTTTTCCTGCCAGATTTCTGGGCTGGAGAACGTTCCCAAGCCGTTCAGACGGCCCTGCACGAACACAGCTCCCCAAAGCCAGGTCCAAACAACCTTGCACGAGCCAGGCATCCCAGGGATGCCTTGCTCCATGTGCGCCCTGGATAAGGTCCCAGGGATGGGCTCCGGGTGTACGATAGTTCGTACACTATCCCAGGAGCGGCCCTCGGGTGCGCGCGTAACATAGGGCACGGGTCCTGGCTCGACCAAGGTGCACGGGGTGCCCTGGGAGTTGAGATGCTCCATGATACAAGGTGCGCCCGTGCGATGATGCGCGTCATAGCGGGTCACCTGAACATGCATGTGCACGTGCAAAAACGCGGTCCCTGACACGGCCTTTAGGCGCGCACGCACGTGAAGGAACTGGGACACGTGGACCCAACAAGACTTTAAAGCTAAGATTAAAGGACAATTTACAGAGTTAGCTATGGAATAGTAGGTCTGCATCAAAGGATCCAGCCTGACAATGAATTAGGCAAGAACCAGGGACCCAATAGGCAGGGCTAGCGGTCTAATGTCTAAATAGACTGAAATTAATTAGGACTCCTTGTATCCATTTATACCCAAGAGTTTATAAATGAGACCCAGGGACGGGTTGAGTGGTAAAGGACGCGACTCTAGGAGACTTTGAGGTAGGTGCTCTATCACTACTAGATTCTTTTAAAAGAACTATGATTGTTTTGAGAATACATGTTTTAAGTATATAACATGTTTAGCATGACTTAATTCAGCATACATGTGATAAATGCTTTATACATAGACATGTTTTGTAAATAATTGCATATATGTTATGCATAGATATGTTTTGCAAACAATTGCATACATTGCATGATTTGTGAGCATTAAGTTCTTGTAAAAATTACATGTCCTTGAGGGTTACCAAAAGACGCTGGAGTGCCGAGGGCCAGGCAGTTGTGAGGGACTCGAAGAGGATAGGTTTTGAAGAAAGAGAGGTTTTTGCTTGTTTGATCAGATTATGATTTGGGCTGATAAGCGCATGGGCGCTATGCCGAGAGGTTTGGGTTGGCCTCCAACCTCTACCACTATTAGGTAGATGGGTACCACACCCAAAAAGGGCAACGTCCCTACATCGACTGCATGTCGTACAGGGGGGCTACCACTGGTGTCACGGCACTGGGTCGACATGTCATAGGCCCCGTTGAGGCTATGACCAAGTGTCCTCAGGTACTCGAGGACCACACGGCGAGGAGGTCGTGGGCATAGTTGGACCCTATGATTTTGTAGACTTATTTGCATTACATATGGCATGATATGAGGTTGGTCGACCATACCATACTAGATATCCATGAGTTTGATTCAATGAAGCATCTTATGCATATCATAATGTTACGATATATATGTATATGATACTTTCGATTTGGATTATGTGATCCTTTAAGTCGTTAGTATTTCAATTTGACAATGGTTTTTGATATATTGAACATGATTATTTGAACATACTCATGTTTTTAAGAGCACATGATTTTAAACATAGCATGCATTGTAAAACTAGTAGTGATAGACTCCTATTGAGTATAGTATATACTCACCCTATCCTTAACATTTTTCAGGATAGTTCCACTCACAAATAGATGATGCCTCAGGAGATATTAGTACTACGAGAAAGTGAATTAAAAAGGAGACAGTTATACACGTAAGTAAACTCTCAACCCTTTGGACATGTATTTGTATTTAATTACAGTTGGGCTGTGTCTTTGTATTTGGATAGATGCGGGGAAAACACTTATGATTTCTAAAGCTTTTCAAAATCTACCTTGGTTGTTGTGAAAGCAAATGACACTCGTGGTTTCCAAAATGAGTTTAAAACTAAAAGGTTTTCCGTTGCATTGCATGGTTTTTATAAAATGGTTTTCAAATAGGGATGCATCTCGCCTTAGGAATTAGATATTACATTTAAAAATGCATGGTAAAACCCGGGTCGCCACAGTTGGTATCAGAGCCCAGGTTTTATCCTTTCAGAGCCAATCCAGCATGTCCAAGGGTCATAGACAATAGAGAAAATCAAGAAGAAGTAGTAGAAATGACTACTTCTATTTTAGGATTACAATATTAATGCTCAAGGCATTTCACCATAAACAAATAGGTGAAAAAGGAGATGGTTCTAGCAAATACTTAGATATCGAATGGCTTAAATCTTAAGGATTGTTGTGCAATAGTGCAAACAGGGAAACTCATATATAAATTAGATTATGATGAGAATGATGAATGAAGATGTTAGTGGACTTGTTAGTAGATTAATCTCACTAAAGGTAAGAAAATCAAAGAACCTAGATGGCTATCTTACCATTATAAAGAATATCAGAATATGAGTACACTATCACAAGGATATGATATAAGTATGATAGGGGATGTAAAAGACAGACTTTGAAGATTTTAATGAGAATCTAAGAAGGATGAGAATCCAAGATAATATTAGGAGATGAGTATGACTCGAACTAGGTCACAAAGGAATAGATCCTGAAAGACTTAGCTAAATTTTGGATACCTTAATTGGAGTCTCCTAAAAAGTGAAGTGATATCGAATAATAACTACTTGAGTATTATGGAGCAAATCAGAAGATGTATACAAGTGACATATTATGAGGAATATAACACAAATATGATAAGGAACTATATTCGCCAGTGTTACCAAAAGATTTTGACAATATTATTGGGGATGATAGATCTGTGAATAATAGATCGATCCTAACATGAACTTGTAAGAAAAGTATAGCATGATCAAAACATCAATACTATTATTAAGACATTGTATGAATTTTATTGAGGCTGTAGGCAACTGAGGATTCCAATGATCTTAAGATAGTTTAGACTTTCTAAGAAGCATTCAAATAAGTAAAGGACTAGATGCAGTATCGATTATATGCAACAAAGCACATGAAGACATTGATCTAGGTAGACCAAATGAGGATTTTGAAGAAAAGAGAGAGAGATAAAGATGTAACTACCAAGTATTCAATGAATATTGAATATTCAAAAGAAGAAGATCATGACTCTATGGAGA
Source organism: Warburgia ugandensis (assembly GCA_035236585.1). Taxonomy (NCBI): domain Eukaryota; kingdom Viridiplantae; phylum Streptophyta; class Magnoliopsida; order Canellales; family Canellaceae; genus Warburgia; species Warburgia ugandensis. The sequence goes on along the minus strand of CP141132.1, from coordinate 26,549,873 downwards.
TACATACAATTCTATCATCTTGAATCCTATAGGAAGGTAGATCAAACAAATGCAAAGGAATAATACTAGGTGAGTTGGTGATCTTATTGTAAAAGAGTACAAAAAAGAGAAAGCATATGGGGTTTAAGACTTTAAGTAGAGTATCGAATTTCAGGAGAATATGTGACAAGAAATTTTCAAAGAAGAATGGTGACCAACTAGAAATTAAATTCTACAAATGGTTTGATATCAATGAGATTCTTATCAGATCCATTAGCTTATGGGGAACACCAATGGATATAATCCATAAAAAGAAAAATTTGGTGATATCTCACCTAGCCACTACATGAGTAAATAAAGTTATATTGAAAAAGGAATTAGGCCAGGACAGTAACTTGTCCATCTATCTATCTTCAGCAAGAAGGGTACCATCAAGGATCAAATGAAGGTCTTGATATCATAAATTGGAAGACCAAATATCTTAAGACCATTATTGAGTGTTGTTGACTAAATAAAGGTATCCTGCCCTAATTAATCAGGTATGTTAGTGTCTATGAGTTAGTAGTTGAAGTTACATACTCAGAAGGATGTTATAAGTCTTTAAACTTGAGTACTTGTTAGGCTAAGTCATTCGAGGGTATAAGGCCAGTTGATTAGGCCACATCGTGGAAGAGCTACAAGTACAATAAATATAGAAACAACTGAGACAATTGCAAAAATAAGAAGTGATCTAAACCAATGGGAAACATTTTTCAAACCTTAATAGATACCATGACAAACCATAGAAATCACTGTGAGTCTGAAAGATGCTGATGACATAGATTGAAAAGAAAGGTAGATAAGTATTGATCACTATGAAGACCCCTGAGCTTATGACAAAGATATATCTGGAAAGAGATCAATAGGTAATCAAATAAAGTCTTTCTATATGTCTACAAAAATGTTCCATGCTTACCTGAGTGTTTTTCAAATTTGATGATTTAATAGCTTTAGCATAACTTGATGAAGTAGTTATGGAACGAGAATTGCTATTATAAGCTAAGTATGAGGAGGCACTTGAAGGATAAAATTTGAGGAATTGAGAAAATCACTACTTATGAGGATACCTCCTGACAATACAGACTGCATGGTTGACGATAAAGCCTTAATAAAAGATTGAACAATATATTGATATAGGGGATGGAAGGAAAGTTGAGGTGGCTAGCACACTATAAGGTGAAGATGCAATGTTACGTGCCTTTAGACAAAAAGTTAGTTGTTATGAACATATACCAAGTACGAAAAATCAATTGAAGGAATTTCTTAAGGACTAACCCTACTGGATTAAGTATAGAACTTTTGGACTGAAAAGTTACGAAGAAAACCATCAAGCAAAGAAAGGACAAAGAGGATGATGACAAAGGATTCAATCATGACCTAGTAAGGGTACTCAGTTATGAATAAGAGACTTTTTTCTTTGCAGGAATAGGAACATTAGTAAAAATCCTAATGATGGTAAAGCGGCCCTTATAAGTAAGGCCTTGTAGAAAGAACAATAGAAATGATAAATTGAGGATGAGCCTATATTTGATTCCTAAGGGGGAGAATGCATTCACCAAGAAATCATCTAAGTGATAAATACCTGGAAGATGATAATTTATGGAATTTTGAGGACGAAATTCTTTTAAGGGAGTAATAATGTAATGCCCGAGCAATTTACACTATTTTTAACGAAAATTGAACGTTCTATAGGAAATAAACTGTGTTGAATGTTTGATTTTATTTAAAATAGTAAATGGTGGAATTTGTGAGGAAACTTAGTACCATTAGATTCTACTCAAAAAATGGAATCCAACGCCTCAAAAATCACCCAAAACAGAGTTCGTATGAAGAAGTTACAACCATTTAAAGAGAGGGGTATTTCTAGAAATTAAACAGAAAAACGAAAAAAACAAAAAAGGACGAAAAACGCAGGGAGCCATTTTGATAACGGCACCCCCCGTCGTCTTCAACCTCTAGACTCTCCTAGAAACCCTCAATCCTGATTTTTTTAGAGGGATCTGGCACAGCCATTGAGGGGCACCGCCATAGCCGGTCTATAAAAGCCCCATCTCCCCTGTCTAAAAACCCAAGTTTTTCGGCGTTTTTCCAACCGTTTAAGACTAGGGTTTCTGGCAAGATCGAAAACCCATCTCCTCTGTATTTTTCGGCAATGGCCAGGCCAAATTCAGGCCAGCCATGCCATTCCCATCTCCCCATTTCCCCTCTCTTCCCTTTTACAAACTTGCTCGACGTTGAGGTTTCCCCTTCTTCATGGATTTTGAACAACACAAAAAATTTGGCGAGCAGGAGCACCCATCGGGAAAAGGGCATTAGGCTATCCAGGGCACTCCTTAAAGGACAATTTACAGAGTTAGCTATGGAATAGTAGGTCCGCATCATAGGATCCAGCCTGACAATGAATGAGGCAAGAACCAGGGACCCAATAGGTAGGGCTAGCGGTCTAATGTCTAAATAGACTAAAATTAATTAGAACTCCTTGTATCCATTTATACCCAAGAGTTTATAAATGAGACCCAGGGACTGGTTGAGTGATAAAGGACACTACTCCAAGAGACTTTGAGGTAGGTGCTCTATCACTACTAGATTCTTTTAAAAGAACTATGATTGTTTTGAGAATACATGTTTTAAGTATATAACTTCTTTAGCATGACTTAATTTAGCATACATGTGATAAATGCTTTATGTATAGACATGTTTTGTAAATAATTGCATATACGTTATGCATAGATATGCTTTGCAAACAATTGCATACATTGCATGATTTGTGAGCATTAAGTTCTTGTAAAAATTGCATGTCCTTGAGGGTTACCAAAAGACGCTGGAGTGCTGAGGGCCAGGCAATTGTGAGGAACCCGAAAAGGACAGGTTTTGAAGAAAGAGAGGTTTTCACTTATTTGATCCGATTATGATTTGGGTTAACAAGCTCATGGATGCTATGCCAAGAGGTTTGGGTTGGCCTCCAGCCTCTACCACTATTAGGTCGATGGGTACCACACCCAAAAAGGGCAACGTCCCTACGTCGACTGCATGTGGTACAGGGGGCTACCACTGGTGTCACGGCACTGGGTCGACGTGTCATAGGCCCCGTTGAGGCTATGACCAAGTGTCCTCAGGTACTCGGGGACCACACGGCGAGGAGGTCGTGGGCATAGTTGGACCCTATGATTTTGTGGACTTATTTGCATTGCATATGGCACGATATGAGGTTGGTCAACCATACCATACTAGATATCAATGTGTTGGATTCAATGGAGCATCTTATGCATATCATAATGTTATGATATATATGTATATGATACTTTTGATTTGGATTATGTGATCCTTTAAGTCGTTAGTATTTCAATTTGACAATGGTTTTTGATATATTGAACATGATTATTCGAACATACACATGTTTTTAAGAGCACATGATTTTAAACATAGCATGCATTGCAAAACTAGTAGTGATAGACTCCTACTGAGTATAGTATATACTCACCCTATCCTTAACATTTTTCAGGATAGTTCCACTCACAAATAGACGACACCTCAGGAGATATTAGTGCTACGAGCAAGTGAATTAAAAAGGAGACAGTTATACATGTAAGTAAACTCTCAACCCTTTGGACATGTATTTGTATTTAATTACAGTTGGGCTGTGTCTTTGGATCGGATACATCTGGGGAAAAACACTTATGATTTCTAAAGCTTTTCAAAAACTACCTTGGTTGTTGTGAAAGCAAATGACACTCGTGGTTTTCAAAATGAGTTTAAAACTAAAAGGTTTTCCATTGCATTGCATGGTTTTTATAAAATGGTTTTCAAATAGGGATGCATCTCGCCTTAGGAATTAGATATTGCATTTAAAAATGCATGAAAAAACCTGGGTCGTGACAGGAAATGACAAGATGTATGAGGCATAGAAAATAGATTTTTCTTATGTTGGAGTTCAAAAATCTAAGATGAATGTAAGCCATTGGATTGAAATGATTGGTGAAGATCTTTCCTACTTACAGTTTTGATTCGACTTTTTAACAAGGGCAAGGTGGCTATGGTTTCATATTTTCATGCTCTTTCTCTCCCTCATTGGATCATGCTTGAGCCCTTGGATGGATGGTTGAGATTTCCTTGAAGTCTCCTATCTAAAAGGGCATTATTCCTTCTTATCTGTTTAATTAGTAAGCCTTAAGATGGATGGATAGCATTCCATGGAGATTTTCTCATCCAAAGTGATTTCCCTTTTTTATTTTCTCCATATCCCAACATTTTTATTTCCAACCAATGAGATTAAAGCAAAAACACATTTTTTTCCAAGGAGAAAATGTTAGATTTCCTAAAAAACTAGTGGGCAGCACATTGAAATTTTCTCCACCAATGATGGTTTAGTCTTCTCTTTCTTACATGGTTGCTTTCTATTAGTCAAGCCTATTTCAAATGGATTCCCATTGATTGCTTTAGGATGTTCTTGGATGTTAAATCATCTTAGCCACTATTTCTTTAATTTTTGAGATGTAAATTTACCATCAATTTTCCATCTTTTGTGTCTCTCCTTATTTTTCTCCACCAATCTTTCTCATCCATTTATGTATTCAATGTGGATTTAAGTGGGATGCACCATCTTTGCATGAAAAATTCGTGGCAAACATGCAGGTGGTCCCCATTCTAAAGTGTAGAGAGAGAAAGCTAGGGTTTTTGGTCTCTACGCATGCCCTGATTAGAGTGTACTTCATATGTGAGCTTCCTTTGATGTATGTGGCTCTCAAACTACACTTAGAAGCTCCCTAAAGTGTGAAAATTTTGTATGCATGTATGGAAGTTCTTCCACCTTATTTTTTGATATTTACAACATCTTTTGCATGGATAAGGTTTGTCAATGCTTCTAGGGTTTTTGACTATGCTGAAAACTATAATGGCACCGTTATGCATTCTAAACTTTAGGAGTTTATAAATTTGATAGGTCGAACATGTTAATGCTCAAACTCTTGATTATCTATCTTTTAGGTTTTGAAATACCAAGAATACCTTTGTTTATAATTGTACCATAATCCTTCAAAATGTGAAAATAACCTTAATTAGTGATCTTTATGATAGAATATGGTTAAAATCTATTAAAAATAGAGATGTTCTATGTAGTATTTCTATGCCGATTGAATACCCCTAGGCTTAAATTTTGCTAGTGCTCAAGAAAAACCACTAAAATGAAAAATCTAAAAATTCCTAACTTTCACAGGTGCCATTGTCTAAGTTTAGCATATGCAGAAAGCCTTTAAACTTAAAGGTTACCCTTAATGGGCGAGTTATAGTCTCATAAGGATTTCTAGAGGTGACACCGACAAACATATTTTTGAAACAAATATGGAAGTTCCTTCATTTATCTCAAATAATTTTCTTCTATTCAACTCATATTAAGTACCTAACTTTAGATTGCTAATCAAGATGGAATTTTTTTTTTTAAATCCTACCCATATGCTAAAGATGTAATATCCCAAATTTCTAAATTACATTCAATGTAACTCCTATCCAATATGCAATAAAAATTCAAATTTGGTTTTATAGGCTTAAGGTTTTATGGAAAAAAAACTTTTGAAAGACACATAGGTAACTCTCAAAACATCAATATTTGAAATGTACTTGAAAAAATCTTTCCAATGGCACTAAGAACATTGAAAATGGAGTTTGAAGGAAAAAGTTAGAATACTTTACATACTGAGGGCACTTTAATAAAAATAAGATCAAACATGAAGATGAAGAATATTCTTAAAACATAGGGGCCATTTTTGTTAATAGCACCCCCCAAATGCAAAAACCTAAAACTCTCTCTCTCTCTCTCTCTCTCTCTCTCTCTCTCTCTCTCTCTCTCTCTCTCTCTCTCTCTCTCTCTCTCTCTCTCTCTCTCTCTCTCTTCCTTGTTTTCCCCTTTAGTCTCTGTCATTAGTGGAAAAGTTGACAGCTGCGTGATAGCGCCTACCACAGTCAAGTGTGTCGTCCAACTAGAATAGCAACAAGGAACTGATTAAAATACCTTAACTTTTCCCCTCATCTCCCTCTTTCTTCTAATCAAGCTCTCCCTCACAAATCTCATCTCTCCCTCTCATTCCAATCATGGAATTTCACCAGAGTTCACTATCAAGGTAGCTAAGACCATCCATAGGTGATCATCTAGCACTTGACCATCTCACCCTAGCTTTCTCCTTGTTGGGACACCATAAAAAACCACGTGATTTTGTTGCCACATGCTACTGATTGGATATCCCTTAAAGATGCAACTTTCTGTACCTTCTGTTTCTTCCTCTACCCTTTTTCTCTTCCATCCATCCTCTCTATGCCACCAACAAAGCTCTGTAACTATGAAAGCTAGCCATCGATTCCCATCTAATATAGAGGTGATGGTAGCTCAGATCTAAGATCCAAGTTGTTCATCTTTTTCATCTTGTCCTTCTTAGAGTCCAGAATAAGAATACAAAATTTTGTGTTAGTGCTTGGATCTATAGTTTGTTGTCTACCATATAGGTGCATTCTAATGCAAGTCTATAGATGGAGAATACTTTTGTCTTGTTGGTTGTGCATGATGGGATGCATGTTTTGTCATGTAGTAGCCTTGTTGTTCTCTACTATCAATTCACCAAGGCTAATCTATGTTCTACTACCTTTTGTTTTTTTATAGTGGTGGCATTCCTAGATGAACATTGACTAATATTTATAGGACCTTTACTCACAATAAAATGCTCTACCCTTCCCATCTTGTTTATTTTACTATTTTTTCATTATTTCTAGTTTTACATAATTTCACTTCCATTATTTGGTTGTTGACCAGGTACTTAATTTATAGAAAGGTTTCCTTTCTACAGACTAAAATCTTCTCCCTTGCATGCTATTGTGCAGTTCCATTTACAATTATTTTGTAATTCTCCTTCATTGCAGTTCCATTATTTCATTATGTTTGTGTTCTTTCATAAGTTGGAAGGTATTTACTCATATAAATACTTGTAGTCATATGGAAATCTAAATTCTATTCTTATGATAGTAATCTAAATTATACTCTTTACAATTGTGATTTTTATTTAATTTCTTAATGGCTTGCATTGTTAATTTGGATTTGCACAATTGTTTGGTAGTATAATTACATGTAGATTGCATTCATCTTACTTGGTGCATAACATTTTAGGATCTTTTGCATTCATCTTTATAATTTTGTCTACATATTGTGTTCCCAGATGAATGAACATTGTGATTGAGTGGTTGATAGCAATATTATTTCAGGATGTCCATGCCCCCGCTTATACTCTAATGAGGCACAAAGTGTTAAAAACAAAAGAAAGTAATCATAGGCATGGGACCATTTTACAAAACTAACAATGAATGGTAACCCAAATCCTAGGTGTGCATGTAATTATTACAGTAAGGATTAGTCAAGTGATCCAATATGCAATAGGACTAAGATTTTGATTTTACACATATCAAAGTGTAAGACGTTCCCAAATAGAATACAAGATAAGGTCCAAAGCAGTTTTGGTTTTAAACAAGTAGCAGTATCTAGTGAGGCAGAATTTAGGAGCTAGCTCGTCACTAGGGCTTTTAATGTTGAAGCTTGTAGAAGAGCCCTTGCTAAGATTTATTAGTGAGTTGATATTTAGTGTGCTTGGAAATGAAGGCTTCAGAGATTTTGTGCACGTGATGCAATCTAAGTTTAATATTCATAGTGGCACTTTTGTGACTAGAGATTGCTTGCAAATATACTTATCAGAGAAGAAAATTTTGAAGCATTTACTCAAAGGTAAAAGAACTTGCCTAACCACTGATGCACAAAAATTTATACAAAATTTAAACTTCATGTGCCTCATAGCCCATTACATTGATAGTGAATGGAAACTTCAAAAGAAAATTTTAAACATTTGCTCAATTTCCAATCCCAAGGGTGAGTCAATGGGGAAAAAAATTTGTGGATTGTTTGATAGGGTGGGGCGAGAGAAGCTACTCACTAGTATGGTGGATAATGCAAGTTCAAATAATGGTGTAAACAATTATTTGAAGAGGAAGACTACCATCTCAAAGCACGAGTTTCTATATATGAGATGCTGTGCTCACATCTTAAATCTTATTATTTGTGAGGGTTTGAAAGAGATGGATGAGTCTATCTTAAAGTTTTGAAAAAATATGAGAAATGTGGGATCTTCACTATCTAGGATAACTATTTTCAAGACTTATGTTCAGAGGGAAAGCATTACTTGTAAAAGTACAATGTGTTTAGATGTGTGTACTAGATAGAACTAGACATATCATATGTTGGAGAGAGCTGTATAGTTTCAAAAAGCATTTGCACATCTAAATGAAGATGACAACTCATATAAAAAGCATTTATAGACAAAGATGGGTTCAATAATGAGGAAAAGGGTGATGTTAGTGGGAGAGGGAAAGTAGCAAAGAAAGTGGTGGGGCCTCCACTACTTGATGATTGGACCAGGGCAAAGTTGTTTGTGAAGCTTTTGAAAAAAATTTGTGAGGCTACGTTGCGGTTTTTAGGCACTAAGTTTGTCTCTTTCGTGGCAATATTTGAGGAGATTATAACTATTCATATCGCTATCCCTAGCTTGTACAAATATAGAGATAATCTTTTATGTAATATTTGATTGTATGTAGCCAAAGTTTAACAAGTATTGGGTCAAGTTTGATAATTTGAATATGTTGTTGGTTGTACTTGATCCTAGGTACAAGTTTCCTTTTTTGTAGTTTTGTCTTTGAAAAGTTTATGATGCTTTAGTAGTAGAGAACTCAATAAGAGCAATGAGAGAGACTATCATACACTTACTTGTATGGTACATTAAACATGATGTTGATGGGAATGTTCTTGCAAAGGCTAGTTAAGTTTTAAGCAAAAGTTTTGTTGAAGTTGATGATGAGGATGAGGATGAAGAGGAAAGTTTAACTTGTTTCTTGGGTATGAGTTTGTAAGACTTATGGTTTAGAAACAAAGTGGTACAAGTACCATATTTGACACACCCCACCCATCATGGGGTCCATAATAACAATATTGTCCGCTTTGGGCTGGGGCCCGCACGGCTTTGTTCTCACCCTGGCTTCCCAGGGTAAAATGCATTGTTATTGTGAGGAGTGTTCCCACTCCTTATCACCCAGCCCAGCTCCCCTCTCCAGGCGGTATGGGACTAACTCTCAACCGTCACCCCCTCGGCCTTCTCCACTTTGCCACCCCTCATAAGGCCATGGTACCTCATGGTGCCTCAGCCGGCAAGGCTAGATCTCTCCCCCTTAGGGGACACACGCCCTCGTGTGACCGAGGCACGCATGCGGTTAGCCACCCATCACCACGAGGAGACTGGCTCTGATACCATTTTGTCACACACCCCCCGGAGGGGGTCCACAGTGGCAATATTTTCTCGTACAGGCCCGGTGGGACCCACGGGTTTTGCTTCTCCCCCTCGCAGGGGAAAATGTGTCGACACTGTGAGAGGCATTCCCGCCCCTTATCACTCAGGCCCATCACCCCCCCTAGCCGGTATGGGACTAACTCTCCTGCATCCCACCCTCAGACCATCTTAGCTTCCCTCACAAGGCCAAGCCTCAGGACATCTTGGCACGATAGCCATCTCCCGCCTACGGGACACACACCCCCGTGTGTCACCACACGAGCGACGGTGTGGCTAGCCATCCACCCTTGGGGTCGGGGTTTGGCTCTGATACCATTTTGTCACACACCCCCCGGAGGGGGTCCACAGTGGCGATATTGTCCCATACAGGCCTGGTGGGACCCACGGGTTTTGCTTCTCCCCCTCGCAGGGGAAAACGCGTCGACACTGTGAGAGACCGAAGTCTCGGGCACTCCTGGCCCATCACCGTCCCCCTAGCGATACCTCCCGTGTTCCTCCTCAGACTATCTTGGGTCCCCTCACAAGGCCAACCCGCAAGCCATCTTGGCACAGTTCGCCATGTCGGACTCCAGCTCTGATACCATTTAACACACCCCACCCACCGTGGGGTCCACAGTAACAATATTGTCCGCTTTGGGCCAGGGCCCGCACGGCTTTGTTCTCACCCTGGCTTCCCAGGGTAAAACGCGTTGTTACTGTGAGGAGTGTTCCCACTCCTTATCACCCAGCCCAGCTCCCCTCTCCAAGCGGTATGGGACTAACTCTCAACCGTCACCCCCTCGACCTTCTCCGCTTCGCCACCCCTCACAAGGCCATGGTACCTCACAGTGCCTCAGCCGGCAAGGCTAGATCTCTCCCCCTTAGGGGACACACGCCCTCGTGTGACCGAGGCACGCATGCGGTTAGCCACCCATCACCACAAGGAGACTGGCTCTGATACCATTTTGACACACACCCCCCAGAGGGGGTCCACAGTGGCGATATTGTCCCGTACAGGCCCGGTGGGACCCATGGGTTTTGCTTCTCCCCCTTTCAGGGGAAAACGCGTCGACACTGTGAGAGGCGTTCCCGCCCCTTATAACTCAGGCCCATCAACCCCCCTAGCCGATGTGGGACTAACTCTCCTGCGTCCCGCCCTCAGACCATCTTGGCTCCCCTCACAAGGCCAAGCCTCAGGCCATCTTGGCACGGTAGTCATCTCCCGCCTACGGGACACACGCCCTCGTGTGTCACCACACGAGCGACGGTGCGGCTAGCCACCCACCCTCGGGGTCGGGGTTTGGCTCTGATACCATTTTGTCACACACCCCCCGGAGGGGGTCCACAGTGGCGATATTGTCCGCTTTGGGCCGGGGCCCGCACAGCTTTGTTCTCACCCTAGCTTCCCAGGGTAAAACGCGTTGTTACTGTGAGGAGTGTTCCCACTCCTTATCACCCAGCCCAGCTCCCCTCTCCAAGCGGTATGGGACTAACTCTCAACCGTCACCCCCTCGGCCTTCTCCGCTTCACCCCCCCTCACAAGGCCATTGTACCTCATGGTGCGGGGGGTGTGTGAGAATATTTGAACTTGAGAGGTATTTGGTAGAGGAAGCTGACTTAGGTGAGTAGAACAATCCATCTTTTGATATTGTAGGGTGATAGAAGACCAATTCAACAAAATATACCACATTCTCACAATTAGCACATAATTACTATCAATTCCAGTGTCTACAGTTGCCTTTGCATCTACATTTAGCAATAGAGGATGTGCATTTGATCCTTTTCAAAGTTCTTTGCATTTATGAATGTGGAGGCCCTAATTTGTGCTCAAAATTGGCTTTGATCTATAGGTTTAGGTGATCCTTTAGATGATATGAGTGAGTTTGAGAAGTGCATGAAGTTGGAATCAAGTAATATGCATGCATAGACAATTATTTTGTTCACAAAAACTACTTCACTTTCTTTGTATTTTATTCTAACTTCACTTGTTTTGATTTGTTTATAAAGATTAGTGGATTGGGACCCACTAAAGTGACAACCATTTCTTTGTGGAATATTGAAGGTATTATGTTGCTATCAGACCTCTTCTTATTATTTGAAGGAAGTACTGCTACGAGAGATGAGATTAGAACCTATGATGTAATTACTAGTTTGGTAAGTAATGTTTGTATATCTTTGTGTTCCTTTAGAGAAAATTTGGACAAGTTTTAATTTTTGAAGATTTTAGAGGGGGGGGGGGAGAGAGAGACACACACACACACATAGAGGAAAAGAACCAAGGACTTCTCTTGCTTTCTTCTTGTATCCATTATATTCCATGTATGTCTTAGTCCTTAATGGGAAAACATAAATGTTGAAGCTTTTTTCTTTTCTTTTTACTTAGGAGCTTGGAATTTTGTAAGATGGAGCCAACCTAGAGCAAATAAAGTCATAGATGGTGAAGATTTGCAAAGAGGATGGAAGCTATTTTTGCTTGCTAATTTGACATAATATTGATATATTTGACATATTTTTTATGCACTCATATTCTTTTTAATAGATTCTATAGGCATGTATAGTTGTTTTACAACTTACCTATGCCTTATAACTCATTATTTGTCTATCTGGTTAAATTTACTAGTCTGACTATTTCAGGAAAATAATAGTACGAGGCACATGTATTGCAATTACTCATGATATTGATATCTTTAGTTTAGATTAATTGTCTACCTGTTTGAGATTATTTTATTCACTTGAATCAAATTAATGTAGGTATAGCACCTTTTTGATATTATACCCTATTGATATTACAAATGAGGTTGCTTTAATTTATATTGGCTTGTAGTAAATAAAGCTAATGATTTCAATAAAAATTTATTACATCACTTCTCTTTGCTTTTTCATAACAATTGATCATTACAGATATCCTTTTCGTACAAGCATGTGTCTTTGTTGCTCGTTCCTTGGCTGATTAGATTTCTTCCCATCAGACCTCTAGGTCCTATTCACCAGAGTGCTCCACTATATTCTCCTAGTGCCACTTTATGTTTCTTCAAATTCTATAGCTAATATTCTCTCTAGTGATTGTAGAAATTAGATAAATATTACATTTTGCTATATCCATTGACATGATTGCAACGTGTTATTCAAAGAGGATGATATTTTGGATTTCTCTTTAACTTGAGAGCTAGTTTTTTGTACAAAACAAACGTTACCTTTAGGATTTGTTGGTAAAAGACTTTGCAAGAATGTGGAGTTCCCTCTAGTGATATAATATAGTCAATTTAATAATCCAATTATATTACTTAAAAGTTGGGGTAGTTTTATCTTTTTCGTTGATACATTTTATAGGGTCAATTGAGGTCAAATGATAAATTATCCATCATGACATCAAGTGGAAGACCAATAACTTGATTCAATTAGGAAAAGCTAGGAGGACACATAGGTTGTAAATTACTTGAATATAATGTAAAGATTAAGATTGAATAGCATGACTAACTTAGTAAGGATGGGTAGTTATTCAATATGATGTGTAGATCTAAGGTGTTAATTGGACCTATTGATAATTGGACTTAATGTAATGGAAAGATCAATGTGAGCCATCTAATTTTAAGGAGAATGGATACCTAAGTATACATATATATTTATTTTCATACTATGCATAAGTATGATGGGAAGGTGTATATAGTGTAAGGCCCATAGCATAGTATTAGAAAGGGGATATAAGCTAGAATACTACAAAAATGCATGGACCATGAGCCTAAACATACTTCTTAAGTAAAGGATATTAAAAGGGCTTGATTGAAAACCAGGCAAAGTGATAACGTGTAAGGCTAGCTTGTACGAGGAGCATCTGACCCAAGCCATGATTTGCAACCATTACTTAGCATGGAAGGAAATGGTAAGGCAATTGAGTGTAGGGGGGAGTTCCTTTGCAGCCTAGGGAAACCTAGAAAACCACTTAAAATAAGTTGATGGTTTTTACTTATAAGCTGAAATTCATATGGGGGCTGGAGCATGCATGGGAGAGCCACCCATTGCATGAAAGGAAAAGCAACAAATGGCACAAGAAAGCCATGCAAGGGGAAACTATTCTAGATCATGATAGACTGCCTTGTATGGTTAATTAAAAGAGAATAGAAGAGACATTGAGGAGTTCTCCTAGGATGGAATGTGTCATGCATACAACCAAGGAAGATTTGACAGAAACGATTGAGGTAGAAGAACAAGGACCAAAGGAAAAAGGAAGGGCCTGAGGAAGGAAGGAGGGGAGAAAAATAGGAGAAGGAAGAGAGAACTGGAGTGAGAGGAAGCCATTGCAAGAAAGGAGACATAGGACTGTTGAAGAGTTCAAAGAAGGTGAAGAATCTAGTAGGTTGGCATCTGAAAACTCCTCCCAAAAATAATGAATTTTCAAGGAATCTCATCAAGTAGTGGGAACTTGGGCCTTACTTATCTAGACCATGCTTTACTTTGTATAGAAAAGGATTCAAAGAACATGTTTTCCATAGACTATTGAACTTGTGGATGATTGATGCATGAATGGCTGAAAGCTACTTCCTTCTTAATTAAGATTCTAGATAAATATCTTAGCATGTTATGGCATGATTTTGTTGAGCATGAATGATCTTTATATTGGAATAACAAGATAATAGATTTCAGTTGGAGAAAGCTATAAAAACTGGACACATGTACGGCTAGTTTCCAAACCTTGTTGGACTATTTTACTTGCATAAGTTTGGGAAGTTAATGACCAGATTTGGGACTGTATATGGTATTTTATTTGGGCTTCAATAATGTATTATTTTACTGAAGCATGGCTGATGATTAATGGAAATCAGCAAAAGGAGAAAACCCACTAAAAGATGCATGAAGAGGTATAGTTCCTAGGCTTGGTTTTTGGGAATAGGAAATTAGCTTAGATCATGCTTTGAATTGGACAATCAAATGAATGATTTTCTGGAAATTTTCGTATATTTCCAATCCTTAATGAGTTAGCTTAAAAATGAATGAGCCAGATGATGGAAATCTATGTGAATCAGGCTTTGAGTTGAATAATCAATTGAATGAGTCTTCTAGAATCTTTTCTATATTTAGAATCCTTAATGTGTTGGCTTGAAAATGAATAGTTTTTTTTATATAAACATATGTGAATAGATCTTGAAATATCACCATGAATGGAATTTGTTTTTTGCATACCATGCAGAAAATAGTAGTGGAAAAATTCTAGAAATGAGGACATAAAATTAAAAAATATTTGGGAAAGATAAACCAGGATTTTACACCTTGATTGCACTTCATAAATCAGTAACACATACATTCAAATTGTCACCTAGAACCCACTTTATTTCTACACTTTTGAAGTATAATAGTAAGAGGTGATAATAGCGTCATGAATGACTAAAAGTGCCTAAGGCACTACATGACTTGAAGAAAAGTGCACTAAAATCAGGCCATAAACAGAATTTTGAACTAATTATGTGCAAGAACTAGTGAGAAGAATGAAAATCCTATATGATATAAATGGTTGAATAGTTTGCACACCAAAGTGTGCCATGGAAGTGTGTTAGAAACATAAGTATGGGATCAGTAGCATGCTACCATGGTATGACTTTAGAGGGCAAGTTGTCATTATATTTATGAAATTAAGGAGGTTACCATCAGTTAGAAACATGGAGTGAAAACATCTTTGAATAACATATATCAAACTCACTCTAACGAAAAGTGTAGAAGTTTGAACCATAAGCAAGATTTAAATCAAGGAAAGTGGACATGATCTATGACAATGATTAGTTAATTAAACCTCTTTTATTTTGGGGGATTTCTCATTGGAAATTATTAGTGTCTATTTAATTTAAGAACATATGGTTGGATGATTAAAATAGTATGGAATCAATAGGTTTTGAGCCCACTTTTATTGGAATGTTTTCTTCATTCAGTACAGAAAATGATACCAGTAAGTCCACTATTTTAGGCAATGGTTAAAGGTGTTTAAGAGTTGGAAATTTGGCTAAACTTCAGCACAATCAAATTAAAATAATTGAGCACTTAAGATTTCTAACTTAAAACCCCTAAAATGATGACATTTGTGAGGTGGAACCTAATGGAAACCTTTAGGGACATATGAGCTGCCATATGCCCATGGATGAAAGAACCATATGAAATGCCATTTAGGTTGTCAAAGTTACTGATTGGCATTATGATTTAAAGAAAGCTTAACAAGTAAAGATATAATATGAGATGTTGTACCATACAATGTTGCCTAGGGCACTAAGTGAAAGGTGAACCCATAAGTGCTATGGATGTGAGCTAGAAAACCTCTAAGTATGGAATTGGTGTAGTTCACTGCCATGGTATCAATTGGAGTGTCCACCCAAACCAGGTAGAAATAGACTTAGGAGGCTTGATAAGGCATGAATATCTCACACAAACGAGATTGAAATGGACTTAGGACCCTAGGCCACTCTGTGGTGAGTTGGAGCCTTGGTGACATGTGTATCTTATGGACCCTTGATGATTGGATCAGACCTTAGAAACATGATTGTAAACCATTTTATAATGACTACAAATGAAGATATAAGATTAAGAATAATAACTCCAAAGAAAATGAACCAAAATGCCCTAAGTAGGGCATAGAACTAAAGAATGGCAATTTAATGTAAACAAGTGAGCATACACACCTAAGAAGCCTTGGGAAGGGCATGTTAATGACATAATGAGGTTAGGAAAGCCTAAATGATTCTAAACACTAGTCATGAGTGGGCTATTTGAAATACTGTGAGTAGGTATGGAATCTTGCTTGATACCATGGTATGGGTTATGGAAAATCCTAGAGAGTAACATATACATTAACATGTTGTGTTGTCTAAATGTTCTATAAGGAACCATGGGAATGAGATGTGTTGTGATTTTAAAGTTAAGCTTGCAAGTGCACTAATCAATTATAGTGTTCTCACGTGAGGAGGTCAATCCCATGAGGAATTGAACAGATATAATACTAGTGGTCCCTACTTTACATTACTGAACCTAGGCAAAGATCTTGAGATTTTAAACATAAACCAATGGTAGAAACTAAAAAATTGTATGAAATTAGAAACATTCTAAATGTAAACATGGAAATTTTTTTTAACTATCTTAACATGCAAACTAAATCTAAAATAATGATCTAACTTATAAATCAAAACATGTAATACTTATGGAAACAACTAAATAAGTGGTATGCATGGAATTCAAATAAAAAGAATGCATGTAACAAAGTAGTAAGATGCATTGATGATAATGAAATATGCATGAACTAAGATGCAAAACTAATCTAACATGGAATGCATGAACATAACTAGAATTTAAGCATGAAAATCTAATCTAAATTAAGCAATTTTTCAAAGGGAAAACACCTCGAAACCATGCGCATGAACCATTGGAGTAAACATAGACTAAAATTAATGGACCTCTAACTAATTATCATGCAAACTAATCTAAGAAATAAACACGCAATTTAAAATCTTAATTAATTTCCTAAAGAATAGTAACTTAGACGAATAGTAAATAATGTGAAGAATTAAGCATAAACAAGTTGATATTTCTATGCTGCTAGAAATTCCAGCACCATGCTATTTCAAATTTCCAAGTAATCAACACATAAAAGCATGAATTTATATGCATTAAAAAATTCAATTCAATAATTATTCACTACTGGAAACAAGTTTAAACAAGAACTTCAAGTGATTTCATTGAAATAGTACCAATTACCTCCAAAAAGTTGAATGCATAAAACATATACATAATGCTGGAAATTGCATCCAATTCAAGACATGAAACTTGATTCAAATCAATTCTATGGGACCTTTCAAGACCCTCAAACTGATCTCCTCTAATATGGAAGTGGTTTCCAAGAGAGAAATAAAAGAAAAAATGACTCGATAATGAAGGAACTCAAGGAAAGGAACACCTAAAACTATGTTTATCTCTAAGAAGAAAGCATAGAATGTAAAGAGGGAAATCAAAGACTCAAGTCATTTCTTCTCATGGATGGAACTACCAGGGAAGAAATTTATTCTTTGCAGAATAAGCAAGGAAAACTTAAAAGTTGAAGGCAATTCAACAAGGGAAATAAGGAACAATCAACAAAGAAAACAAGGAAGTTCAAGGAAAAAGGGCTTTGATCTAACTATTTTGGTTGTCACTACCAAAGAGTAATCGGTTTTAAATCAATAGATTATGAAACTAAAGTCAAAGATAACAATCAAGGAAATCAAACTAAGAACTAAGCATGGAATCAAAAGCAAACAAGGTAACAATGTAAGTAAAGAGAATAAGAAAAGAAAAGAAGGATCATGGAGACTTAACCAACCTTTCAAAGTAAAACCCAACTCTATGCATGGAGTACTTGGAAGAGTAGCAATCCACATTGGAAGATTTAGGAGCCATCCAAAATATATGAAAGCTTAAGGCAAAATGGTGAAAAGAGAGAGTGGAGAAAGAGGAAGTCCTCCTCCAAGTGGAGTTGTCTTCTTCCTCCCAATGTAGAGTTCTCCCTAAGCCTTGATTTTTGTTGGATTTTGTACTTTTCCTATTATATTTTCTAGGGTAGCCTAAGATGGACATATGGTGAGGATGAAAAGTGTGAACTTGTGTGGTTAAGATGAGTGAGGAACTAGGGTTTTAAAAGAGGAAACAAGGTAGGTAGGTAGGTAGGTGGATGGAACAAGGTAGGAAAGAGAGAGGCAAGTGGGAGGGAAGAGATGGGTAAGAAAAAGATAGGAAAGTGAGGTTAGGTGAGGAAATTTGATTGGCTAGGTAATTTTCTAAGAAATTGAGATTGGTTGGTTGGTTAGGATGGGAGTTTAGGAAGTTGGAGGAATCTTAAAATGGTAGGACTCTTGAATGGAAAGCTGAATTCCTTGTGCTATTTGGTGATGAGGTGGAAAGTGATAAAAAAGTGGACAAAAGTGAGAAAAACATAAAAAATAGATGGCTCGCATCCTATTGGTCCACATGCCATCTTATCCTAATAAGATTTCCCTTAATAATCTTCAAGATTTCTCATGGATAATCCTCTTGAATTTCCTCAAATCCTAGCCTTTCATTTAGATTAGCTTGATGGCTTAGATGGCTAACTTTGATTGCTCCATTAGCTAGGCTTCATCACTAGCTATGGATGCTTCCTTTACTTGTCTTGGTGGTTGGCTTGACTCCTTAGCTTGTCACCTTATGATGGCTTAAGTAGCATCCATGCAAAGGAAATGGAAATGCATGGCTTACTTCATAGGACCACTTTTTTTACCTTTGGATCCTTTAATTGCATCCATTATGGTCCAAAAGATAATCTTGACCTTTGAATTGATGACTTTTAAGCTTTGACTTGATCTTCAATTTCATCCCAATCGATTTCAGCCTTCGGATCACCATCTCACTTCCTACAAAAAGGAAAAAAACTCTAATTAAATCCTAAAAAAATATGATTAATCACATACATACCTTAGATCAACCACTACACCTCCAAAATATTAAAATTTTGCTTCATTAGTTAAAAACTTCATGTGTTACGAATTTTGATCTGAGGACCCTAATTTACCCCTATAAGTTGTGACAAATGGGTGACTAATTGCGTGGTTTTTATTTAAAATTAGACACTTATCACACCCCCTAACCATCATTTTACTAGTCCTAAGAAAAATATGCAAAAAAATCATGTTTCAAAAACAAGTACAAAGTGCCACTTTTGTAGGTACTCAGGATTGCATTTAGTAGATGCAATAAGCCCTTGAACTCCTAGGTTACCCTTAGTGGACAAGTTATGTCCTGTGACGATTTACAATGAATATAGCAACAAAATTCTCAAATTTATTTGTAAAAGTCCTTTATTCATTTGAGAAAATTCTCTCTTATTTAGCTCATCGTAACTTTAGCCTACTAATGAAGATACACGAAAAGGTTCAAACCCCTACCCTTATGATAAAGATATCCCATTATTTCATTAAACTTTGGAAGGTGAATGTGTTTTGTTATTGTTTTAATTAAAGCTCACAAGCACACAAATCATTTACAATATAGTATGCTAGTCAGGTTGATCCCACGAGGAGTGAACTATTGTGATGAGAGTGGTCCCTACTTTAAACTATCTAACCTAGCCAAAATTCAAGTGATTTTTTTCCTAAATTAAGAATGAAAATTAAAACATGAAATTGGAAGCTAAGCAAAAACAAGAAACATGCTAAATGGAAATATCCTAAAACATGTGCTTTTTAAAATTAAAAATTTCCTAAATTAAAAACTTATAATTTTATGACTTTCATAATTAACAACTTTCCTTAAGTGAAACTTTCCTAAAATGCAATTTAGCAACTTTACACAACATGAAATTAACAACTAATTTAATGGAAGCATACTTTAACAAACTACTATCCTAATCATGTAAAGTAAGCAACCAAATCAACTATTTTAACAAGTATCACAACTTTGATTACTTTCCAACTAGCTAAGATGCATAGAATCTAACTATAACTAAACTAGAAAAATAAATGAATGCAATTACTAACAAAAATGAAAGGAAAACTACCCAATTAACATACATGTAACCATGGAATGGTATGCATGATTCATTAGATAGGAGTGGATTTAATCAACTACTTTGGAAACCTAAGCATGCACTCTATTTCTAGCATTAGCTAACTATCAAACAACCTAATAGGACTCTTGAAAACTAAGTTAACATGATTGTATAGTGTTGGAAATTAACATACACAATTCATGCAAAGAAATTTCAATAGTAAGGTAATTGACACATTCAATGAGCATAACACATAAAATATGAATTCATTCACTTCTAATGCATTCAAACATTCAAGAACAAAGTTAATTTACTGCTAGACACAAACATGAGTTGAAAATTCCAACTAATCTCATTGAATTACATCCAAAAAGTCATCAACATAACATTCCATACATGTAATCCAAATCTGAAACTTAAATGATATTACAATGATGTTCACTTAATCCCAATCACTCCTCAATTAAAGCCAAACTCTTCTTCAATTGTTCCAACATTCATTGATGAACAAGTATGCTTGAAATCAAGGGAGAATCTGATGCAAAACTAAGGCAACAATCCAATGGAACTTAAGCAACCAAAGCTGGAAAATCAAGAGCACTAAAGGAGAATAAAGATGCAGTGAAATATAAAGAAGAAAATTAGATTCAAGATGAATTTCCTTGGCTGTCACTTCAAGGGAAAACTGTACTTGAATCTTAGTTTAAAAGCAATGGAAAGCTAAAGGAAAAACAAGGCAAAATAACATGGAAAGAAAGAAATTCCAGCAAAGGCTAACCAACCTTGAAAGATGAATCAAAACTCCAAAAATCCTAGGTTGAATACTTGAGGAAGAAGCATTAGCCTTGGAAGTTTGTAGCAGCACCCAAAGACATCACAAAATGGCAAGCAAAAGGAAACAATTGGGTTGTAAGGAAGTGGGCATCTCATAGACTAGTCTTTCCTACTTGGATTAACTAACTTCTCTAGAATCCACTTTATCTCCCTATTGGATACCTCTACTTGGCCACTAATCTGGGGGTGTTATGGGATAGCTATTATATGGTTGACACCATACTTTTTCATTAAATTCTCAAATACTTTATTACAAAAGTGTCTTCCCCCATCACTTATTATCACTATTGAAGTACCAAACCTTCTAAAGATATTTTATTTTAAGAACTTTACCACCACTTTATGGTCATTGGTTTGGCATGGTATAACTTCCACCCACTTGGACATGTAATCCACTCTCACTAACATGTAAAGGTTTCCAAAAAAATTAGGGAAGGGTCCCATGAAATCTATGCCCCAAACATTGAAAGGCTTTACAATAAGTATTGGGTTTAAGGGCATCATATGTCTCCTTCCTAGACTACCTAATCCTTGACGCCTCACAAATGCTATGCAGTAAGCATGTGCATCTTTAAATATGGTAGGCCAATAAAAACCATGCTGTAAAATATTTTTAGCTATGTTTGTCAAGTTAAAATGGCCCCACATGCATGATCATAACAAAATGAGATTATTTGATTATTTTCACTATCTGGGATGCATCTCTTAATCACCTGATCTAGATAGTACTTGAATAAGCATAGGTTGTCCCAAGTAAAATATCTAATCTTAGTCAAAAATCTCTTTTATCTTGTTTCGTCCAATGATCAGACATTTATCCTGTAACAAGATAAATAACAATATTACCATACCAAGGCAACTGGGAAACATGCAATAACTGTTCATCCAAGAAGGATTTAGTTATACGCATGTGATCATTAGTATTCTCCACCACGAGTTTGGATAAGTGGACTACTACAACATTTTATGCACCTTTTTTGTCCCGAATTTTTTAGTCAAACTCTTATAGCAGTAGTATCCAATGGATCAATATAAATTTTGCATCATTTTTAGAAAGGAGGTACTTTAAAGACGCATGTTCCAAGTACACTATAACTTTAGACCTCAACAAGTAAGATTTAAACTTATCCAAAGCAAAAACTTCAACTAACAACTCTTTTTCTATGGTCAAATAATTGAGTTTGTGTCATTTCATGTTTTACTAATGTAATATATTACATGGAGAAGTTTATCAATGAGCTGCCCCAAAATAGCTCCAATGGCGTAATTCGACGCATCACACATATCTCAAAAGGTGCATTCCAATGTGGTGGTCAGATAATGGGTTCAGAAGTAAACTCGACCTTGAGTCACTCAAATATTTTCTTATAGTCCTCATCAAAGTCAAAAATGGCCTACTATGTAAGTAAATTACAGATGGGCTTGGCAATTTTTCTAAAATCCTTGATGAAGCATATGTAAAAGCTAGCATGTCCTAAAAGGAGTGAATTTCTTACATTGTCCTTGGTGGAGAAAGGTTGGGTATTAAATCCACTATTGCCTTTTCAACTTCTATCCTATTAGGCATTGTGTGGCCTAAAACTATCCCACTTTGTACCATAAAATGGCACTTTTTCCATTTTAAAAAAAGATTTTTCTCTTGACACCTTGTTAGAACTAAATTTAAGTGGTGCAAGCACTCATCAAACGATGAGCCGAATACTGAGAAGTCATCCCTAAATACCTCAAGAAACCTTTCTACCATATCATACAAAATGCTCAACATACACCTTTGAAATGTAGCTGGAGCATTACAATGCCCAAAAGGCATACGTCGATAAGCAAAGGTTCTAAAGGGGCAGATGAAGGTGGTCTTCTCCTAATCCTCTGGTGCTATAGGAATGTGGTTATAACCAAAATATCCATCCAGAAACTAGTAATAGCTATGTTCAGCTATTGTAGCATTTGGTCAATGAAGGGTAGAGGAAAGTGATCTTTCCTTGTGACTGCATTCAAATTTCAATACTCAATGCAAACTCTCCACCCGATGGTCATGTGGATGGGTACTAACTCAGTATTCTCATTTTTTACTACCGTGATCCCGAATTTCTTAGGTACAACCAGAACAAGGCTGACCCAAGTATTGTCAGAGATAAGATATGTAACACTAACATCTAAAAGCCTTAGGACTTCATCTTTGACATGTCCTTCATGTGGGGATTAAGTCGTCTTTGAGTTTCCCTAGAAGGTTTTGAATTTTCTTCAAGGTGTTTCCTATGCATGCATATGGCTGCACTAATCCCTTTTATGTCTATTATCGTCCACCCTAGAGCACTATTATGTTCCTTAAGGACATCTAAAAGCTTACCCTCCTATTCATTATCTAAGTATGATGATGTTATCATAGGTAAGGTTTCATCTAGGACTAGGTATGAATATTTGAAGTTGTCACGCAAGAGGTTTAGGTCCAGATGTGGTGGTTGCTCCATCAAGGGTATTGGGATAGATTCAAAAGGTGGGAGTAGTTCCACATAAGAACCCCACTTGGAGGTATCCATGATTCGAGCATCTTCAAGAAGGTTGTTTACCTCTTTAATAGACTTTTCTATATCAAATTCTCCATTAAAGTCCATGAGACAAGCCTCTAGTGGGGTAGAGTTGAACAATGGTGGATGAATGTCATTAATTAGGCTCTCGATCAAAATGACATAGCAAGAATCATCAAGGTCTAAATGCTGTTGATCAGTGTTAAAGACGTTTAGTTTCACGTCATGTGTCAAATGACAATTTCGTTACACTATTCCTACAATTAATAATGGTGTTGGATGTCACCGAGAATGGATGTCCAAGGATGACCGAAATCTGACTATCGAGTTCAGACACAGGTTGGGTGTCTAGTACAATGAAATCAATTGGGTAATAAAACTGGTCCACCTCTATCAAGACATCTTCAACCAAACCACAGGATATCTTGATCTATCTGTTAATTATAGCATGTAGAGATTAGTTTTAACTCACCAAGTCTTAGTTCCTCATAGATAGTGTATGGCAACAAGTTAATACTCACCCCTAGGTCAAGTAATTCCCTATCTATGACATGATCTCCAATAATGTAAGAAATAGTAGGATACCCTGGGTCTCTAAACTTTGGTGGGGTGGTCTTGTGTTGAATTAAAGAGCTTACCTACTTGGTGAGGAAAGCTTTCTTTTGTACATTTAGTTTTCTTTCTCTTATGCAAAGCCCTTTTAAGAACTTAGCATAGGCAGGGATGTATTTAATTGCATTGAGCAATGGAATATTGATTAGGATATGTTTGACTACCTCCATCAACTAGTTGAAGTTTATTCCCTTTCTAGCCTTGTTCAATAACTGAGGAAAAGTTGGGTAGGGGGATTCACAGATGGTCCCCCTTGGTAGTTATTCTTTGACCAGGAAAAGTTGGGATGCCTAGCTCATCAAGGGTTGTAGGTCTCATAATATGCGTTGTTGTTAGGATGGTAATATACATTCAATGCATTAGCTTGATCAACATCATAGTCATTCAGCACTCTATGTGATGGACAAGATGTGGTTATATGGGCTAGGCTAAAACATATAGCACAAACCTCTTTTAGAGGTTTAAGGGATGAGGTAGCTATAAAGGATTGAAACGTAGTTTCAAGTTTGTCTACTCTACTATTGGACTTGTCCAATCTTGCTAATTCAGAATCGAGTTTATGGGATAGATCACCCCTCTCTTGGTAGGTTGGTTGTTTCTTTCTCTTCTATTTGAATAATCCCATTGCTGGGAATTCTTACTAGAGTATGAAAGAGCACCCAAGCCTCACTCTCATCCTTTAGCATGAGGTCCCTCCACTTGTTGCATCTATCATTTTTCTATTTTGAGGCATCAATGCCTAGTAGAAGTATTGAACTTGTTGTCATTTTTCAAATCCATGATGTGGGGACTTTTGTAGTAGTTCATTCCACCATTCCCAACACTCATAGTATTGTTCATCATCCCTTTGTTGGAAATTAATAATTCCATGACATAGGGCATTTGTTTTGTGAATAGGGAAGAACTTTTTAAAAACTTTCTAGACAATTGCTCTTAGATATTGAAGGAACCTACCTTTAAGGAATTCAACCATGACTTAGCTTTGTCCTTGAGAGAGAATGAGAATGACCTCAGCCTAATAGAATTATCTAAAAAAAATTAAAACTTGAATGTGGTACAAATATCAAGGAAATCCTTAATATGTAGGTAGGGGTCTTCTCAGTCTTGACCATAAAAAGTGGGAAGCAATTGCATAACTCTTAGCTTTAACTCAAAATGGTCTACATTTGTAAGAGTTAAAGCTATGACGGATGGGGTGTTGAGTTATAGTGACCCATAGAAATCTCTAATGGCCTTGCACTCAACTTCTGCTAGTGGTTTAGCCATTGGGATAGGAACTTGGTTTCTTTCCCTTTGTCTTAGGTTGCATTGAATCTCTAGGTTGAAAGGTCTTAGCTCTGAGATCTGATATCAATACCCTTGCATAAACTATCATATACTAAATGCCCTAATCTAAATGCTAACTCTAACTCTACATGATGAGTAATCAAATCCTAATAAGCACTAACTAAGCAGTGTTTTGATTATCTTTGCTTAGTACATATGTGGTAGCTTCTTAGACCTAAATATAGATAGTTCCTTTTTTCCAGATTTGACTACTACTTATCAGTTAGGTTATGCTCTGTGACGACCTAGGTTTTTGAAACACATTTTGTAATACATTTGTTCAAAGGAAGGGCCCTTAAATGGTAAAAAAAAAATTTGTAAACAATACAATGGAAATTCTTTTCATTTAAATTCATTTATAACAAAACCCAAGTCTCACTTGAAGATACATAATACACATAGCCATTTTGTATAAAATAACATTTCATTGAATACCAGGAATCATCTAGTAGTTCACTCTTACACAGCCCTGTATTAGATTACAATCCATTGTCCAAATTACATAATCCAAAATTCAATCCTCACCTTACATTAAAAACACTCAATACAATACTCTCTCAAATAAAGAAAATTACATATCTTGAAGGGCATACCCTGATCTCTTATTTTCTTCAAGTCTTCTACCGTCTTGCTCCTAAGTCTTCAAGCTTTAATTCCTTAAGTCTTTTATGATCTTGAGCTTCTAACCCTCCTTCATTGTACTTAAGGTATTGTAAACATAGAAACATTTACAATACCTCAGCAAGCTATGCTTGGTAGGGGATACAAAAATATACTACCTCATCAATATAAGAATACATACCTAAGTCATTATTCATCATGGTGTCCATTCATGAATTTTCTCATTCTCATACATAGAGTCTATTTATTTAGTATGTGACAAACTAGTTAACATATTGAAGATTGCTCAAAACTTGTTCCTTCCCTTGGCTATACTTCCATTTAGAAATTCAGTACTCAACCAACCTTTATACAGGGATTTCTAGGAACTCATGTAGTGGCATCTCATCATGCCATGGCATTACCTTATGCCTATCATATGTGCATCATAATGCAAAATACATTAAGACTACTATGCTTACAATCTCAACCCGTACAGTGCGCCCAGATAACTGTATAATCCTCCACTAATACCAATTGTGGAATAATCAATCCATGTCCTCATGGGGTGGACCATAGCTGTCATAGTGGGGCCTTCCTATTATTGCCCCACCCAACATTTAGCCTATCTTTGAGCATTGTATCTATCATATAAGTTTCAAGAAGCGGGTGACCAAACCCTCATAACTTCCCTAGCATAGCATCCCCAGTCTCTAACTCTATGTAAAACAAAATCACAAGCCTCCATACTTGTATGTAAAATACATTGTACGTATCAAATGATATGTCTGTTTAACCAAGGCTAAAATATTTTCTATACCCTATTCTTAGGGCTTCCTTAGTCTCCACATCTCATTACTTTCACCTCATTAGACTTGATCGCCATATTAGATCAAGTGGATTGGATTAAGAGGTTGGATCACTTAGTTTGATCATTTGTTTTTGGATCATTTATTTGGATCATGTGTTTGGATCATGACTATGCTAAGGTACTAAGCATACTTATTCAGTGAGGGTTTATAATTCTAGACAGATAATCATGTATGTATACACATGAGTCTCTAATACGTCTTTGTATATCCACCTACCTCAAAGTGGTATAACGATCTTGATTCAAGGGATATTCATTCCATATTGTCCATCTTGAACTTGATTCATAAATCTGCCAATCATACGTATCAAGTTAAGTATTGTATTCCTGTAAGTGATACCCTAATTTTCCTTAGATCATATATATGATCGAGGTTTCAAACCTTCTAGGTTCATAATCTACACTATAAGTAAACCCTAGAAAATACTATAATCTACATAATATTTCTTTTCTTTTCATTTGTGATCTTTTAAGATCTCTTCTTGGATCTTGTTTGATCTTCCTTATCTTATTTACAATTTTTATTAAGGTTAGATAATTTACTAACCTTTTATGCTCTTATTATTATTTCTCAATCAGTTAATGTTTTATTGGTTAATGGTAGTTTATTTCATCCTAAGTCTAAACAGATCCTCTTATGTCAAATTGGTTAAGGTTTACTAGTTGAATGGTTGAACACAAAGTGGCTACTTCAATCCTCATGTAAGGAGGCGTTTAAACCTCATAAATGTCAACAGAAGGTGGGGGGAGAGCGAGGCTCTATTAGATAACCCCCTTAACCACTATGTCCATCATTCACTAGTTTGACCCTAACTCAACCTTTCATAAGGTTCTTATGAGCATTTAACCCTAAGTACTATTTCTAATTGATTTTAATTAAATCCATGAACTAAAATGTCATTCATGGAGTTTTATTATTCTCCTAATTTGGACCAAGGAATATTCATTCCTTATATTATCCTACTAACTATAGTCCTTACTAATATTAAGTTCATGACACCCATTCCATGTAGTGTGTTCATCAATTCTAATTTCATTAATTACATTTTCAAGGTAATTTCCATTTCATACATACTAAAGCATCAATAAAAAGCATAATTAAACAATTAAATAAATAATCTACAATTTACTCTACAAAGAAACAAAATACAATTATCATAATGCTCAATAATTAAATGAAAATCTAACATACTTTAACACCTATCATGATCCAATGGTCTTAAATGATCCTTATTCATGTTTCTTCTTTTTAAGGTTTAGATCTTGATCCTTTCAAATTATCACCATCCAATCCATAATTCCATGTGATATCATCTTCATGTTATCATCAAACCCCATTTATACTATCAATTCATCCTTGATCTACTTGATCAAGGAGATTTACATCATTTCAATGGTTTTTATTACTTTTAAGGGTAGATCACTTAAGATATGCAATTTTAGTTACATCAAATCCATTGATTTAAGATAATACATTATTAGATCATTATCCACCATGTTATGATCGATCTGATCATCCCAGATCTTGTAGATTAAGGACATTAGTGTGCTTATCTACTAAATCACAGCATATTTAATGAATTAAAACTTTGTTTTTTATTGGTTCAGTAGATTATGATAATTACAAGGAGTCCAACTCAACTTTTTGATCTTAATTTGGAGTTAAATTGAGATCGAAATTGAGTTTCTAAGTTCTCAACCCATTTTAAGGGCTGAATTTTACTCTTACTCTTTTGATCGATTTAATCAACCTATAAACGTATAAATTTTATTGTGATAATCATATTAAGGATTTGGGGACCCTCTAAACACATCTATCGATTTAGATTTTCATTTTAGGATCATCCTGATCATAATCCAAGGGTACCCCTACGAATTTTAATAATTATGACAAATTAATACTATTTAAAACATGCATTTCATAGTTTCATTACCTAGATAAAGTTATAAGGAATCCACAGAAGTTTCCATATCTAAAATCAGAGCTATATCAAGCTCTAAATTGAAGATCTAAATCTTCAGTTCAAAATTGGATGGCCCAGATCAAATCTAGGTTTGTGGGTCCGGGACATCCAACGGCCCGTGTCCATTACCATCCATAGCGGCTAGTTGGGCAGAGCTGACCGGCTATGGGTGAGACGTCCATATCTAAACCGTCAGATCGCCCATGGCTAGATCTCCTCCGTTCGTTAGATTCACATGGTCAGATTTCGTTCCCTATGGTTTTTGGGCCCCAGGAATACATCCAATGGCTCAGAAGTCTCATCTGAGCCGTCCAGGATGATGGATCTCACCCTGTAGCCAGATCCATCGTCTCCAACGGATCAATGGCCGGGGAGATCTTTCTGAGGTCGGAAATCAGTACAAACTACTGGAAACTAACTAAATGAGGGAGACTCACCTACCTGGAGAGACAATATTTTGGAACTTGGCTAGAAAAACCAGAAAATTCACTCCTTAAGATAAATGCTCCACTGATCTCCGTAAAACTAAAGGTCTTTTGAATATATCCATATTCCTCAAAGATCCAATGGTTAAGATGATGTTTGAACTACTGAATAATGATGCCTAGTTCAAAAACCGTAGTAGGATGAAAACCCTACTCTTCAGGGATGATGCATCTACAGACACTATAGATAACTCGAGGAGGAATATTCCCCTAGGTGCTTCAGTAGATGCTCTGAGAAGAGAAAAAAATGTACGGAAAGAGAGAATGAAAGAGAGAGAAAGGGGAGGATTTTTTAGCTGAAATTTTGGTATAGTCTGGGGAATTTCGTGAGAAATTTTATGAACATTTTTGGGAATGTTTTTGAAGGGTATTTATAGGTGTTTTGAGTATTTTTCATGATGACATGTATTAATTATGTTTATTTCTTTTTATTATTCAATATACATTGGATTCCCACTACCACCTCCTTCTCCACTAGTTGGTGGTAGTGGTTTGACTGATGATTACACATGGTCTAGTCATTGGCTTCCCTTGTGGGCCCCACGTGGGCCCTACATGCATTAAAAGACCATTTTGCCCTTTATAAATTTTAGGGTTTACTCCACGATCTCAGAATTGAGTGTACTTAGTGGTGTTGGACTTGTATTTTTTAGTACATTCCATTTTTTATTTTATTTTTTATGTATTAGGCCTTGGCTTGTCTTATGCTTTTATGAAGGATTCGTGGGATATGTTTTTAGTTATGCATGTCTTATGCTTCACTTGTACTTCTATAAGAAGTACGTTTTTGCTAAACCTGATTTTTTCTTGAAATTCTCAATTTCACTATTTATTTTATTACAAAAAGTTAGGGCTGTTACATGCTCAAAAGTGGTTAATACAATCCTCATGTTATGAGGAATTTAGGCCTCAACTAATGTCAATGAAAGGCATAGGAAATTACTTAGATTTTAAGACACCCACTATAACCACTATGCTCAGAAGCCATTGAAGTGACAATAGATCGCATCCTTCTACAAGGAGCTCCATACCCTAAGTCTCTTTATACTTGATTTTAAATTTAATATTCAAGGGTTGGGATCATGGCATACGAGGATATTGATTGATTGCTAGGCAGGCCAAGGAATTGGTGATGAAATCCAATCCAAATCTTATAAGGGTTCTTGTGGAGCCCTTAATAACATTAATTTCATTCCACTATAAAACTGTAAAAATGCAATGCAATACAAAAGCAAACTAATGCAATCTATATTCTATCCAACCAAGGGTAGATAGGTGCTCTAATTCAATAATCCTAATTAAAGATTCAACAATTATCAATGAATGATCCTAATATATATGAATAATACTAACAATTGAATGAAAATTATACTAAATGCAAATTATCCTAAAAATTAAGTGAGAGATAGTCACAGTGAGGGGTCTGATGATGATCAAGTGTGGGACACCATACCCCACACTTAAACTGCATTATTACAACCCATTTAAAATTAAATAATAAAGAAATTACAATTTACAATGGGCCTCACTTCAAGTTTCATTCAATCTTAATCTAGGAAACCAATAAAACCTAATCTAAGATGATGAGGCTGTGGCCCACAAGATCGTCACCACTTCTTTGCCAATTTTCCTAGCACAAAAATAAAAAAAAATATGGTCAATATGAGGAAAATAGCAAATATATGCAAAAATAAAGCAAAACCCTTAATCTAATGCACCCTAAACCCAGATTAGAGGAAAATAACCTAAAGTATGGAATACTACATAATTTGTTGCAACTCCTTAGCAACAATGCCAAAAACTTATTGCTGTTTTAATTAAAAATTGCAAGCGCACAAATCGTTTGCAATATAGTATGCTAGTTAGGTCGATCCCGTGAGGATTGAACTATTGTGATGTTGGTGGTCCCTACATTAAACTATCTAACGTAGCCAAAATTCAAGTGATTTTTGTTCCAAATTAAGAATGGAAATTAAAACATGAAATTGGAAACTAAGAAAGAACAAGAAACATGTTAAATGGAAATTTTTCTTAAAACATGCACTTTCTAAAATTAAAATTTTCCTAAATTAAAAACATTTAATTTTATGACTTTCTTAATTAACAACTTTCCTAAAGTGAAACTTTCCTAAAATGCAATTTATCAACTTTCCAAAACTATCTTTCCAAAACATTAAATTAACAACTAATCTAATGGAAACATACTTTAACAAAATATTTTCCTAACCATACAAAGTAAGCAACCAAATCAACTATTTTAACAAGTATAACAACTTTAATTACTTTCTAACTAACTAAGATGCAAAATAATAGAATCTGACTACAACTAAACTAGAAAAATAAATGAAAACAATTACTAACAACAATGAAAGGAAAACTACCCAATTAACTACATGTAACCATCGAATAGTATGCATGATTCATTGGATAGGAGTGAATTTAATCAACTACTTTGGAAACCTAAGCATGCTCTCTATTTCTAAAATTAACTAAGTTATCTAACAACTTGAAAAGTCAAGTGAACATGATTGTATAGTGCTGGAAATTAACATACACCATTCATGCAAAGAAATTCCAATAGTAAGGTAATTGAACAATTCAATTAGCATAACATGTAAAACATGAATTTAATCACTTCTATTGTGTTCAAACATTCAAGAAAAAAGTTAATTTGCTGCTAGACACAAACATTAGTTGAAAATTCCCACTAATCTCATTGAGTCACATCCAAAAATTCATCAACATAACATTTCATACATGTAAACCAAATCTGAAACTTAAATGCTATTACAATGATGTTCACTTAATTTCAATCACTCCTCAATTACAAACCAAACTCTTCTTCAATTGTTCCAATATTCACTCATGAGCAAGTATGCTTGAAATCAAGGGAGAATCCTATGCAAAACTAAGGCAACAATCCAATGGAACTTAAGCAACCAAAGCTGGAAAATCAAGAGGGTTAAAAGAGAATAAAGATGCAATGAAAGATAAAGAACAAAATTAGATTCAAGATGACTTTCCTTAGCTGTCACTTCAAGGAAAAACTGAACTTGAATCTTAGTTTAAAAGCAATGGAAAGCTAAAGGAAAAACAAGGCAAACTAACATGAAAAAAAAGAAATTCTAGCAAAGGCAACCAACCTTCAAAGATGAATCAAAGCTCCAAAAATCCTAGGTTGAACACTCGAGAAAGAAGCATAAACCTTGGAATTTTGTAGCATCACCCAAAGACATTGCAAAACAACAAGAAGGAAGCAATTGGGCTGGAAGGAAGTGGGCATCTCCTTCCTATGGACGAGACATCCTTTCCCTTGTGAGAAAAGAGTCTTAATTTTGCTTGGGTTTTGGGCTGGTTTTATAAGACATCCTATTTTTCCTTGGGTAACCTAGTACTAAGGTGTGGTGGGGATTAGAGTGTCAATTTGAATGGTTATGATGGGGGAAAGGGGTGGACAACACAGGAATTTGGGGAAGTGGTTGTCTTAAGAAGGAGAAAAAGTGGGAGATGCCACCTTTTTAGGAATGGGCATCTCCCCCCTTCCAAAACCATTGAAGCTTGTTTTTGTAGGAAAGTGAGTGGGAATAGGTTAGGAAAGAGGTGGGAGATGTTAGGTGGAGAAATTTGATTGGTTGGAAAGTTTCCTAAGAGGTGGAATGAGATAAAGTTTTGGAAATTCGTAGTGCATCTTAAGGGTGAGGTGCAAATTAAGGAAAAAGGTGGTGATAAGTGAGAAAAACTCTAAAAATTAGTTGCTCTTATCCCATTGGTCCACATGCCATCTTATTTTAATAGATTTTCCCTTAATTATCTTCTAAATAACTCATGGATAACTCTCTTGAATCTCCTCCAATCCTAACCTTCCATTTAGCTTAACTTGATGGCTTAGATGACTAACTTTGAAGGCTCCATTGGCTAAGCTTTATGGCTGGCTTTGGAAGCTTCATTGGCTTGTTTTCTTGGCTCCATCTCTTGGCTTAAGTGGCTTGTATGGTTTGGCTTGAATTCTGTAGCTTGTCACCTTCTTTCATGGCTTATATGGCTAAGGTGGTTTAAGTGTCTTCCATGCAAAGGTAGTGGGAATGCATGGCTTATTTCATGGGCCCACTTTGGTCATGTTTAGCTCCTTTAATCACATCCATTACTAGTCTACAAGAAGATCTTGGATTTTGGTTTATGTTGAAGTGATGATTTTGAGGCTTTGAATTGATCTTTTGATGTTGATCTTCAATTTTATCCCAATCGATCTCGACTATTAGATCACCATCTTACTTCCTACAAAATAGTGCAAAAATTCTAATTAAATCCTAAAAAACATGATTAACCACATAATTACCATGGACTAGCTTCTACACCTATAAAATAATAAAAAAATTTATTATTAGGTAAAAAATGCATGTGTTACAAATTTTGGTCTGAAAACTCTAATTTACATCTATAAGTTGTAACATATGGGTACTAATTAGGTGGATTTTATGCAAAATTAAGTACATATCATGTGCTATAGCTACTGCATAATTCCAGTATTACCTAAATTACCATCCAAATATAGGCTTTGACTTTAATTCTCACAGAATATACTTGACACTTAAAAAGAAGTCACTCTGAAAGATGTAAATCGCTCATTATTATGTGATTAGAATGTTCATCAAGTTCAAAGGTCTCACATATTTCATACCAAAGAACAATAACTTAGAAGGAATAGTAGTGATCTCATGAAAGGATATCAACTTCTAAGAATGTTGCATTTTATCAAACTCCCTGCTCATTCTTAACCATGCCCAACCATACTTTTCCTAAGATCAAGTTAAGACTTCTATTAGGACAAAATGTAGGCTTATGTAAGGGTTATCAAAAGAATAGATATAAAGGTAAACAAAGGTTCATTGTAAAATATGTAAAGGTCTTCTATCAATGTATTCTCAATTTTTCCATTTTTCCTTGCAAGAGTGAACATTCTTCTTTTTCATTGGCTATCATTTTCTTTTAACTTTTCATTTGTCTTTATATATAGCCTTTTTGAACTTTGTTATCCTTTTTTACCTTTTTAATGTCCATCTCTTGAATTGTATTATTCATACCTTTTCCAAGATATTCTTTAATATTCTCTACATTTTTCCAAAACAAATGCGTGATGGATATATTATTGGGGTTCAATATAGGTACAGGTTTGTTTAACTAGTAATGAAAAGGCTAATATTTTAAAGGCTCAATGGTCTAACAAGTGGAAAATAATATATAGAAGGCTAAAGGCTCTAGGTTTGCCAAGAATGGCTTCTATCATTTCCTAGGCTTCATATGACTTAAAAATTGATCATAAACTTAAGAGACCAACTAAGAAATAATATCCGCTGAAGAAAATCTTTTTAAATTTATGTATAACTCTCAGAAAAGGAAAAATAGCTCAAAACATGCTTGGATTATAAGTCTCCACAAATCTTCTTTAGGATCTCTAAGCTTTATTTTTCTCTTCAACTTAAACCATGTATAACTATTTTGTCCAATTAATTTTTTGTGTTTATTTTTTGATAAATCCATTAGAAAAATCATAAAATAGTGAACTAATTGTATGCAATTATATTAATAAGCTAAGTTCAAAATTTTAACTAAATATTCAAAAAAATTATTCTCACCTTTATAAAGGAACATCAATATTTTTTTTTTGAATTTTTCAAAACTATAAGTTAAAAATCTCATGTATATCTACACCTCCCAACTTGAACTAAACATTGTCCTGAATGTTTTGAAATATAGGGCATCTAAATGATGAGAGGTTAATGCAAAATAATGAGACTTTCTAAAAAGTCCCAAGTTGCCTCCTAGTGAGTGCTAAGTATAATGTCTTTATCTAAACATGGGCTATAACTAATCTAACCATCTAAACCTAGACCTAGCTAGTTAAACTAATTTTTCCTATTCCTAAGCCTAAGAATGAAATGGCAAGATTTCTCACGCCACTTCAGAACCTCCAGTAGTTTATATTTTTTGCCATCCTGAAATTTTAGCTGGTGGTAACAATATGACACAGTAGACCACCATGATTTTGAATGTTGTGGGACCATATTGATGATCCCCCATTTTCACTATTTCACAATAGTCAATATAATTCCTCCACCTTGTATTTTGAGATGGTGTTAACATGATGACTTTGTGTACTACTGTGCATTTTGTTAGACCATATAGAGATGAATGGTCCTCTTCTTGATCAAACTGAGGGATAACATTGACCATTGTATTCAATGTATCTTTTCCCTCACATATCCTAAAATAGGGGTATAAGCTAACTCTACCCTTCCCTAAAAGGTGGTTCTTGTAGTAGAGGCAGGGACATGGTTTTGCTTAAACCCTGTGTATCTTCTAATGTGTACCCTAGAGTTGGTTGGTGTAAGGTGAGTACATTAAATAACTGTTTTCCTTATTGTTTAGCTATCACAGATAAGGCTTCAAATGGGCCAACATGACTATCTGATGTTAGTTCAAATAAGGTTGGCAGGTCCTAATCGAGTATATCTTCTACATTGCAAGGCTCAATTTAAATTTTGGGCTTTATAGGGGTATCTACTCTAGCTTGCCATTGAGAAGTGTCCATCAAAGGCATAGTATCCAACAAGTCATTCACCTCCTCAATGGATGCGTCTTCATCAAATTCATAAAAATAAGCAAGACACAATTTTATAGGATTTGGGTTGGATCTTTCTACAATTTCATTTCTACATGGCTCAAGTACATCTGACTAGGACATTTTTATTTATGGTTATGGACTTTGTGGCTTAGAATGATTTCCATCCTCTTATCAGTAATAAATGGCTCTTTATTATCCCCAATCTGTTTCATTTCCTTAGTTCTTTTTATAATTTTAGCAATGTTTCTATCACTATTTTCCCATATTGGTTTCATTTTCTCTTCCCATTCCTCCCATTCTTGTTTCATTTCCTCATTTCCCTTTTCAAAGGCAGCCATGATTTGTTCCATTTTCTCACAAAATTGATGCATATTTTCTTCTAATAGTTGTTCTTCATGTTGTGGAGGAAACAACTCATAGGGTTGGTCTTTCTATGGCATTTAGGTGTTGATAAAGGGCTGAGTAGGTTGAAGACATGATGGTTGGCCCTAATATTCTTGATAATCATGATAGTATTGATTAGGGTGGGACCATTATGGTTCTTCCTAATATTGGTAATTTTGAGACCAAGGTTGTTCGTGATGCCTAGCCTATCCATTATAGTCATGGTAATTTATCTTATGACAAAAATTGTTATAGTATGTGAATGCATTCAAAGCATCCACAAGCTCCTGATAGAATTCATTGTATATGAAGCTTGATGGCCATGAAGAAATGGGATATTGAGGTTCAGGAGAGTTATAGTCATTATGGTAGGGAGGTTGTGAAGCAACTTTCCTAGAAGTTATTATCCTAAGTAATTGACTTTCCATAATATCTAACATATCCATCAATGTATTTAATGTATGAAATCTATCACCTTCTTACTAGGCCTTTGTTCTCAACACCATATGCTGCAAAACAAATCATTACATACAATGAATGTTTTTCTTTTAATGGAAACCCTAACTATATGATGTACCCCAAATACTAGTCCTAAGATAAATAACGCACAACCAAATCCTAATATTCACTAATTGAGCAGTGTCTTAATTATCTTTGCTTAGTGCATAGGTGGTAGCTTCTTAGACCTAAATCTAGACAGCTCCTTCTCCTATCTAGATTTGACTACTACTTACTAGTTGGGTTCTGTTCGAAAGTGGTTAATACAATCCTTGTGTTAGGAGGCATTTAGACCTCAACTAGCATCAACAAAAGGCATAAGAAAATCACTTGGATTTTAAGGCACCCACTATAAATATAGTGCTCATAAACCACTGGAGTGACAATAGATTGCATCTTTCTAAAAGGGTCCTATCAACTCAATACCCTAAGTCTCTTTCTACTTAATTTTAATTAATGTTCAAGGGTTGGGATCTTGACATACAAGGATGTTGATTGATTCCTAGGTGAGCCAAGGAGCTGGTGATGAAATCCAATCCTTCGGTTATGAGGGTTCTTATGAGCCCTTACCAACATTAATTTCATTTCACCATAAAGCTATAAATGTGCAATATAGAATAGAAAGCAAACTAATGCCTACCTATATGCTTTTTAACAAAAGGTCAGGCACTTTAACAGATAAGACACTATAGCCATGCAGCCTATGCTTTGGTTATAGCCAAGCATAGGCTAACCTTTGTTAAATAGGTGCACTACTAATGCAATAATCCTAAATAAAGACTCAACAATTATTGATGAATGATCCTAATTTATATGATTTATTCTGCCATCCAATTGCAAAATTATACTAAATGAAAATTATCCTAAAAATTAAAATTTGAGTGAGGGATGCTCATAGTGAGGGTACCGATGATGATCAAATGTGGGCGACCATACCCCACACTTGTTTGTATTATTACAACCCATTTAAAAATTAAAAAATAAAGAAATTAAAACTACAAATGGGCCTTACTACAATTTCACTCAAATCTTAATCTAGGAAAGCAATAAAAAACCTAATCTAAGATGATGAAGCCATGGCCCACAGGATCATCACAGCTCCTTTGCCAATATAACGCACTACTTAGGTCGATCCTGTGAGGAGTTGAACTAACATTATACTAGTGGTCCCTACTTTAAATTACTTAACCTAGCCAAAAGTCATGAGATTCTAAACCTAAATTAATGATGGAAATTAGAAAATTGCATGAACTTAGAAACTTTCCAAACCTAAACATGGAAACTATCTTAACTATCCTAACATGTAAACTAAACTTAAAACAATGATCTAACTAATAAATCAAAACATATAATACATATGGAAACAACTAAATAAGTGGTATGCATGGAATTAAACTAGAAAGAATGCATGAAACAAAGTTTTAAGATGCATGGATGGTCATGATAATATGCATGAACTATGATGCAAAACTAATTTAAAATGGAATGCATGAATAGAACTAGAATTTGAGCATGAGAATCTAGTCTAAATTAAGCAATTTTTCTAAGGGAAAACAACTTGCAAACCTTGCACAAGAACCATGGGTTTAAGTGCATGATTTATGGGGTAAACATAGACTAAAATCAATGGACCTCTAACTAACAATCATGCAATCTAATCTAAGAACTAAACACACAACTTAAAAGTTTAATTAATTTCCTAAAGAATAACTCAGACCAGTAGTAAATAATGTGAAGAATTAATCATAAACAAGGTGATATTTCTATGTTGCTAGAAATTCTAGCACCATGCTATTTCCAATTTCCAAGCAATCAACAAATAAAAGCATGACTTTATATGCATTAAAACATTCAATTCAATAGTTATTCACTGCTAGAAACAAATGTAAACAAGAACTATAAGTGATTTCATTGAAACAGTACCAATTACATCCAAAAAGTTGAATGCATTAAACATATACATAATGCTGGAAATTGTGTTCAATTCAAGACATGAAACTTGATTCAAATCAATTCTAAAACACATTCCAAAACCCTCAAATTGATTCCCTCTTATATATAAGAAGTTTCCAAAAGAGAAACAAAAGAAAAAATGGCTCGACTAATGAAGGAACTTAAGGAAAGGAACACCTAAAACTATGTCTATCTCTAAGATGAAAGCATAGAATGCAAAGAGGGAAATTAAAGAACCAAGTCACTTATTCTCTTGGCTATCACTACCAGGGAAGAACTAACTTGTTTCTTTGAGGAATAAGTGAGAAAAACATAGAATTTTTAAGGCAATTCAACAATGGAAACAAGGAACAATCAACAAAGAAAACAAGGAAGTTCAAGGAAAAAGGACTTTGATCTAATCACTAACTCTTTTGGTTGTCACTACCAAAGAGTTATACCTTTTAAATCAATGGACTATGAAACTAAACCCAAAGCTAAAAAGGGAGGAAATAAAACTAACAACTAAGCATGGAATCAAAACCAAACAAGATAACAATGGAAACAAAGAGAATAAGCAAAGAAAAGAAGGGTCAAGGAGACTTAACCAACCTTTCAAAGTAAAACCCAACCCTAGGATTGGAATACTTGGAAGGAGTAACAATCCACCCAAGTGAAGGAGACATCTCTTTCCTTCCAATGGAGAGTTGTCCCTAAGCCTTGGTTATTGTTTGACTTTTGTACTTTTTCTCCTATATTTTCCAAGGTAGCCTAAGATGAACGCACAGTGGGGATGAAAAGTGTGAAATTGTGTGGTTAAGATGAGTAGGGATCTAGGTTTTTAGAAGAGGAAACAAGGTAGGTAGGTGCCTGGGATAAGGTTGGAAAGAGAGAGGAAAGTGGGAGGAAAGATATGGGTAAGAAAAAGATAGGAAAGTGAGGTTTGGTGGGAAATTTTGATTGGCTAAATGATTTTCTAAGAAATGGGGATTGGTTGGGTGGTTGGGATGGGAGTTTAGGAAGGTGGAGGAGTCTTAGAATGGTAGGACTTTGAATGAAAGTCAAATTCGTGGTGTTATTTGATGATGAGGTGGAAAGTGAGAAAAAAAAGTGGAAAAAAGTGAGAAAAAAACCAAAAATAGAAGGCTCTCATCCTGTTGGTCCACATGCTAAGAAAGTGATAAAAAAAAAAAAAGTGGAGAAAAGCGAGAAAAACACCAAAAATAGAAGGCTCTCATCCTATTGGTCCACATGCCATCTTATCATAATAAGATTTCCCTTGATTATCTTCAAGACATCTTATTGGGTAATCCGCTTAAACTTGCTCCAATCCTAGCCTTCCATTTAGCTTAGCTTGATGGCTTAGATAGCTAACTTTGAATGCTACATTAGCTAGGATTCATGGTTGGCTTTGGAAGCTTCCTTGACTTGGCTTGGTGGTTGGCTTGACTCCTTAGCTTATCACCTTGTCTATGGCTTGAATTTGGCCAAGGTGGCTTAAGTGGCATCCATGCAAAGGTGATGAAAATGCATGGCTTACTTCATAGACCCACTTGGTCACCTTTAGCTCCTTTAATTGTATCCATTTCTAGTCCAGAAGATGATCTAGACCTTTGGATTGATGACTTTTAAGCTTTGGATCTTTTGATCTTGATCTTCAATTTCATCCCTATTGATCTTGGCTATCGGGTCACCATCTCACTTTCTACAAAAAGTAAAAAGCTCTAATTAAATCATAAAAAATATGATTAATCACATAATTACCTTGGATTAGACTTTGGACCTACAAAATATCAAACTTTTGCTTCATTATTTCAAAAATTCGTGTGTTACTAATTTTGATCTAAAAATCCTAATTTACCCCTTTAAGTTGTAACACATGGGTGACTAATTGGGTGGGTTTTATGCAAAATTAGACACTTACCAAGATAGAAATGAAATGCGACAATATGCTCATGTGTGCATATGTACTTGAAGGCTATGATGAAACCATGGTAATGTTAAGCCATGGTGATACAATGGAATGCTCTATTTACTCCATGTGTATGTTACATGTTATGCTATTTGATTTATGCTATGTAAAAGCATTTGACATATTATGTTAATGCTTCAAGACTGAAATGGAATACCATGGTTAGTAACATTGTGTACATCATGTAAATTCTACTTGAATGCTAAGTATGACCTATGGATACCATTGAGTACCATAGAGAAGAACATGCATATGGAAAAGGGAAAATAACACTATTCATAGTGCTTAAAAGAACGAAAAATTCCATAAAATAATACACATTGACTATTAATGTGACATGGAGATGAAAATGAAATAAGAGATAGAAATGCTATGTAAGAATCATTTAACAATGAGATAAGTCATGGCATAGTGTGATAATGCCTAGGTTTTACATTAGAGACCAATGTATTAATTATGAAACATCATGACAATGAATATGAAAGTAGAAATTAAATGAACATGGTTGATTACATAACCATCATAAGACATGAACTAGTAAGAAAAAATGCTCATGATGCACCTAGCATGACTAGCTAAGGATTGATAGATCCATTGTGTGCAAACTCGTTCAAAACTATAGTTTTACTAGAGTAGACTATGTCATTGAAGGATTTGCCCTTGAAATGCCTTAAAATGAATTGCATAGAAAAGTATTTGAAAAGAAATGCTTTGAAAAGCTTTTCAAGGATTTGCATTGAAATTCCTTAGAAAAACGAAGCATCTTAGATGACTCAGGTTTTGAACTGAAAAGAAATGTGAAAGAAAATATGACACATATCAACCTAGTTTTTGGTATGGAGGATGAAAATCCTTTCATCTCTGTCATAGAAAGGAGTTCTGATATGGATCTTACATGATTTGATGAAGTAAGTCACATCTCTATTTTGTTTTCAAGCTTTAGCTTATGTGATTTAGTAATGGTATGGGCATTTGTAAGTCCCTAACACACAAGGCATTTATAAGACCCATAGCACTATGCTAGGAGTTTAAACTAGCCCTTGACGTTTGACTAGATACAACCCTTATCCAGGGTTTTGTTTTAGGAGTATACATCAAGGTTCTACTCTTAGGAAGATTCAGTAACCCCATGATGGCCAACCTCTAGTAGGACTATGCTAAGCATCCACAGCTATCGTGGTGGGTAGCAGTAGTCGCATTAGTCAATAGTCGCCCCACTCAATATGCATAGCTGCTTTGATATGATGTTTTTGTACATGGGTTGACAAGTCAATCATTCTCGAGAATTAGACTAGATCCAATGCCAAGATGGTATTGCCACATTAGTGAATAGTACTTGATTCGGTTATCGACTAATCAGTTGAGCTAGGGTGATGTTAGTTATTTTTACATAGGGGAACTCCTTAGAGTGAACCTTCTGATCTATTATAGATGTTTTAATGTGATAGTTGTGATGATGTTTTATTAATCAACAACATTTCCATTGACGTAGTTTAACTGAGTTGATGTCATTAAAGCATTTGTATACATACTCATGCATAAATTTTGCTAAATGTAAACATAAGGAACATGATGATACAAGTACTCCTCATACTAAAGAATTTCATGATGTTAAATTGTTAAGCTTACTCCATTTAAAATGCATGCGCTAGTCTTATTTTTCTATACTCCTACTTATATGTATTAGTTAGCCTATATATATATATATATATATATATATATATATATACTTGCTTGTTGTGTGGATTGCTAAATTACGTATATACCTATAGTTTTCTATACTTCATTTGATACACACTTAGAAAGGAATTCTGTTGCATTGCTTATGATTCTGCAAAAATGTATCCGAAAAATAGGGTTTTCACAAGTGAGGACTATCATTCTCTAAATTGTTCTAGTTGCATCTATTACATGATTAATATATCACCAGTTGGACTTGTAAATGGTTGTTACTTGGAACCATCATTCCCTCTAGTAAGGAATATCATTTTGTTAGTAAGACTTGGAATAATTAATGTTTTGTCATTTTCAAGAGAGAAACGCTTAACCATCATGCAAGCTAGCTAGGAGATGTGAGGCAACAACCAAAGATAAGTAGAATTTATTTGATTTTCCTTGGTTCTCCTTGGATTAGCTTTCTTCTACATAATTGGTCACATTTCTGCTTGTGTTTCAATCTCAAAAGCTGCAATCTTATTCACTCATGTTCAACCTCATAAAGTGGTTGTAGTGTTCTCGCTCCTCTTACACTATCTATTTTTCTTCTTCAAATGGTATCTACTCTTTCACGTAAATGTAAGGTTTGTTTCTTCATGCATACAAGTTTGATTCACTTTGAACATGAAACTCTAAAATGTTCATTGCAGCTGTAGCTCTAGTTTGATGATATTTGTCTAAAGCTTTTATAAATATTATTATATTATCTCTTCATGGGCTTAAGGAA
This sequence comes from Warburgia ugandensis, assembly GCA_035236585.1. Lineage (NCBI taxonomy): Eukaryota > Viridiplantae > Streptophyta > Magnoliopsida > Canellales > Canellaceae > Warburgia > Warburgia ugandensis. The sequence continues at coordinate 26,506,915 of CP141132.1, read as the reverse complement.
GAAATCTACATAGTTCTCTATTCATCCAAATTGGACTTAGTTGAACATGAAGCTATAAAATGTTCTTTATAGCTATAGTCTTAGTTTGATGATATGTGATAAGTGTTTAATTTTTCATAAAAAGCACCCAATTAGTTACCTGTGTATTACAACTTATAAGGGTAAATTATGATTTTTAGACCAAAATTCATAACACATGCATGTTTTACCTAATGAAGCAAAAGTTATTATTTTGTAGGTACAGAAGCTAATCCAAGGTAATTATGTGATTAATCATGTTTTTCTAAGTTTTAATTAGGATTTTTCACCTTTTTTGTAGGAAGTAAGATGGTGATCAAATGGCCAAGATAAATCAAGACGAAATTGAAGATCGAGTCAAAGCCTTAAAATCATCACTTCAACATAAACCAAAGGCTAAGATCATCTTATGGACCAGTAATGGATGCGATTAAAGGAGCTACAGAGGGCCAAAGTGGGCCCATGAAGTAAGCCATGCATTCCCACCACCTTTGCATGGAAGCCACTTAAGTCACCTTAGCTATATAAGCCATGAGAGAAGGTGGCAAGCTAAAGAATTCAAGCGAAACAATTCAACCCATTCAAGCCAATGGATGGAGCCGAGAAAGTGATAAAGCTTAGCCAATGGAGCCTTGAAAGTTAACCACTAAGCTATCAAGCTAAGGTAAATGGAGGATTAGGATTGGAGGAAATTTAAGAGAGTTATCCATGAGATATTTTGAAGATAATTAAGGAAAATCTATTAGAATAAGATGGCATGTGGACCAATGGATAAGAGCATTCTATTTTTTGTGTTTTTCTCACTTTTCTCCATTATTTCTTCAATTTCCACCTCACCCTTAAGATGCATTACCAATTTCCATTGTAGAGTTGCATCTTTCTAAAGCTCCCTTTAAATATTTTCTTAATACTAGTGTCTTAGGCATTATACATATTCAAAATATAGCTAATCTTCTTAGGGCCTAACTATCAAATGTTCTCATATAGACACTCTTTCTTACTTTATTCCATATGCCTTTATTTCAAGCAATCCTGAAGTATGTGAGATTAGAGTGCATAAAACAATTTAATATTGTAACGACCTAGGTTTTTGTAATATGTTTTGTAATATATTTTTGAACGGCAGGGCCCTTAATAGTAAAAAAATTTGCAAAACAAAGCAACGAAAATTCTTTTCTTTAGAACTTGTTTTGTAAAACCCAAGTCATCACTTCATACATAACATAAGTAGAATTTTGTACAAGATAAAATTCCGTTGAAGGAATATACTTTTATTAAATTTCAGAATCCATCCAGTGGTTCACAATACAGCCAAATCCATTACAATACTTGTTCAAATTACATAATCCAAAACTCAAAGTTCACCATACAATGAAACTCTCATTACAATACAATACTCTCAAACAAAGAAAAATACATGTCTTCAAGGGGTACACCTTGAAGATTATTCTCTTCAAGTCTTCTATTGTCTTGAGCTCCTAACTCTCCTTCCCTGTATTTGAGATATTGTAAACATTGCAACATTTACAATATCTTATCAAGCAATGCTTAGTAGGGAATTCAAGAAGCATAATAATTGCCAATATAATTCTAATACTTCATAATCCCATTATCCCTAAACATATTCATGTCTCTACTCTTTACTTTGTAACATGTGCACACCCATATACATACATACTATACATGGGTAAATCAGTTAAATTTATGAAAGTAGTCAAATATCATTCCCAACTAAGCTGATCAATTCTCTCCATTATGAGAATTCAGTATTTTAGCTAATCCTACACTGGGAATTTTCCTTCTTGGAAAATATTGGTAATATACAATTACCTAGCATTTCATTATGCTAAAACATAAGGCATTTCACTATGCGTACTCTCATATGCATCATAGTGCAAAATAATCAAAGGGCTACCATGCTGCAGTCTTATCCATACTAACGCACTTGGATAACTGCCCTGTTCACCACTGATACCACGGTGAAAAATATTATGTCATTGCCCATATGGGGAGATAAGACTTTCATAGTGGTGGCCTTCCCATAATTGCCCCACCCGACTTTTAGCCTCTCATAGGGCAAGGTATCATCAAATCAACAAATTTCAAGAAGCAGGTGGCCAAACCCTCATAACTCCTCTAGCATAGCATCCCCCAGGCTTATGCCTATTAAAACAAAATCACAAGACTCCAAGCTTGCATGTAAAATAGATTTCATACATATGAGACAATATGTTTGTTTACTTAGGGCTAAAATATATTCTAGTTCCCTATTCACTTAGAGTATAGTCCTTAACCATTTTATATGTGTTTGGTTGGATCATAAGGGTTTCAGGGGATTTAATACAAGTATTAACATTACTCTTGTCAACATAAGGTCATGGGTTCAATCATGTACATCCCATGTAAATGCATTCATCAAATCCTCCTACCTTCAAGTAGTGATCCCTTTTCCCAGATCTTCCACGATCCTGACTAATGTATGTAATCTGTACATCCATACATATTGTCAATATATAAATTATGAACAATTCTATTGATCACTAAATCTGATATTTAGAATGATCTTTAAATCATTCATATCTAAGTATTTTTTATCTCTAAGTCTTTGTGTGTCCATCTCCTTGATCTTGATCTTTCATAGATCCTTTAATCTACAATCTACACTTGTTGATAAAGATCAAGGTCCTAGATCTTTTATCATCTAGTTCTTCTTTGATCTAAGTTCAGTTATTAGATCATCCCTAAGGAGGATGATCTTGGTTTTCTTCCTTGAATCATCTTTGATCAAGGGTTTGGATTATCTAATCTAATGAACTAGATTTGATATATAACATGCATACTAAATACAATACAATATTCTTATTCTTATTGTTCTTGATCATTCAAGATCTAATGGATCTTGTTTGATCATCCTTATCTTACTTATAGCTTTTATTAGGGTTAGATAATTTACTAACCTTTTATGCTTTTACTATTATTATTCAACCAGTTAATATTTTCCTGATTGAAGGTAACTTATTTCAGCCTAAGTCTAGATTGCTCCTCTTATTTCCAATTGGCTAAGGCTTAGTAGCTAAATGGGTAAACACCAAGTGGTTACTTCAATCCTCATGTAAGGAGGCGTTTAGACCTCACAAACATCAACAAAAGGTAGGGAAAGAACGAGGCTCTATTAGACAACCCCCCTTAACCACTATGTTCAGCATTCACTAGAGTGACCTTAGCTCAACTTTTCATAAGGTTCCTATAAGCATGTTGACTCTAAGTACTCTTTCTAATTGATTTTAATTAAGTCCATGAACATTTACAATATGATTCATGGGGTTTATTATTCTCCTAGTTTGGGCCAAGGATTTGATAATCCTTATATTGCCCTACTAACTATAGCCCTTACTAATTAAGTCCAAAATAATCCACTCTTATTTGTGTCATGAAACTCTACTTTCTCATTAGATTTCATTTTTGGTGTTTTATGCTCTTTATCTCATAACAAGTAGATCTACTAATGAAATTTAACCATAAATGAATTATAAATTCAAAGCATAAAACTACATAATTGAACAACTTAATGATAATAATATAAGGTACTTAAAATGACACTAGCATGATTTTCAACTAATATACCTTAATAACTCAATTTAAACTAGCATAGACCTAAGGTACAATCTCACACTATAGTATAATCTTTCATGAAATCCTAGCATGGTCCTAGGTTACAATGGCCTAAAATCATACTAACTTGGTCCTAAGTTACACTTACATAAAATCACACTAACATGCCCCTAAGATAATTAAATCTAGCAACCTATTATAAAAATCTAATCACATATCATGTTAAAGTCTAAAAGTTGCACTAGAATGCTTTATAACATAAATCATATTTAAAATGCTCTTATCAATTAATAGAAAATGAAACTAATTACATTAATATTTTTAGAAACCTTTACTTATGATCCAACCATTTGATCTTAGATCTTTTCCTTTTAATCAAGGGTTCTAATTACATTTAGGGGTTTTTCTTCATTAAGGTCCAAGGATCATATTGCTTTGTTTTTGTCATATTCAATCCATGATCTCCATAGATTTCATCATATTAACATTCATTCAATCCATCCCAAGGATCTGATCACACTTGATCTCATTGATCAAGTGGGTCCCATTGTATTTTTAGGGTTTTTCTACCATAACGGGTAGATTCCCTTAATATATCTTAGATATGTCCAAATAAACCATAGATATCACTTTATTTGAATAGTATATCATTATTAAAATAGATTCTCAAAATCTTATCACCTCAGATCTTGAAGATCTTGGAAATTAGAAACTTATTTCCTAAATACAGAAAGTTTCATAGGATATTTTCTCTATTTTATTATTTCATAAGAAACTAGAAGTTGTAAGATTTTCATAGCTTCTTTTTTATCTCAATTTGGAGTTCATATGACTCCTGAATTTTGTCTGAAAGTTCACAATCCATTCCTAGGATCTCGATATGATCTGGGCCCATCGGAACGGACGGCCCAAATCATTTGGGTGGAACTGGTCGGGCAGCGCCTCTATCATGGAAATGTTACCACGTGTTGCATTTTTGTGCGGCATTTCACACGCCATCCGGGAGAACCTAATCCAATCGGGAGATTGGACAGTCCATTCTGGACCGTCCAATTAATCCCTCTCAATTGAGGGTCCAAAACTTAATATAATTTCGTGAAACTTTTACCCTAGGGGTTTTAGACCCTTTTGGATCAATTGGAAGGGTCAAATTTTCCATCTGAACCCTAAATCATCATGAATTTAAGGCTATGATCTTTACTTCATTTTTACAATTTTTCACCCAAATCAAATTATAGTAAAATAAAATTTTCATTAAACAACAATAAATATGTCTAGGAAGTAGTTCCACCTACCTGATTGGAGAAAAATGTCAGTTATATAGTCCAAATTAAGAGAATACCAGTTTGACGATAAAATAGCCCAAGATCCACTTGCCTTGTGCTTTTTGTTGTTTGAGCCATTGAATCTTGAAATTTCTTTCGGTGTTTTGTAGCTAAGGTATGGTAGGAAATTTTATACAATGCAATCTGCATATTTGATCTTCTGACGACCCGAGTTTTCTCATGCATTTTTAAATGAAAATTCTAAAATCCTAAGGTGGGATCCCGATTTCAAAAACAGTGCAATGCAGCGGAAAAATCTTTTATTTGAAATTCAATTTGAAAACGCCGAGTGTCATTTCCTTTCACAACAACCAAGGTAGTTTTTGAAAAAGCTTTAGAAATCATAAATGTTTTTCCCCAGGTCTATCCAGTCACAGCACACAGCCCAACTGTAATTAAATACAAATACATGTCCAAAGGGTTGAGAATTTACTTACATGTATAATTGTTTCCTTTTTGATTCACTTGCTTGTAGCACTAACATAGATGTCCTCTACTCGTGGATGGAATTATCCTGAAAAATGTTAAGGATAGGGTGAGTATATACTATACTCAGTAGGAGTCTATCACTACTAGTTTTGCAATGCATGCTATGTTTAAAATCATGTGTTCATAAAAACACATGCATGTTTGAATAATCACATTCAATATCGATATTAAAAACCACTGTCAAACTGGAATACTGACGACTTAAAGGATCACATAATCCAAAATCGAAAGTATCATATATATATATATATATATATCATAACATTATGATCTGCATAAGATGCCTCATTGAATCCAACTCATGGATATCCGTCATGCTATGGCCGACCAACCTTATATCATGTCATATGCAATGCACATAAATCCACAAAACCATAGGGTCCCACTATGCCCACGACCTCATCGTCGTGTGGTCCCCGGGTACCTAGGGACACAGGATCATATATCTCCACAGGGCATATGACACTTCGACCCAGTGCCATGATACCAGTGGTAGCCCCTTGTACCACATGCAGTCGAAGCAGGGACATGCCCTTTTTGGGCGTGGTACCCATCCACCTAATAGCGGTAGAGGCTGGGTGGCCAACCCACACCCCTCGGCATAGCACCCACGAGCTTACTAGCCCAAATAATGTACGATCAAATAAGCCAAAAACCTCTATTCAAAACCGGTCCTCTTTGGGTCCCTCACAACTACCTGGCCTTCGACACTCCAGCGTCTTTTGTCAACCCTCAAGGACATGCAATCTTTGCAAGAACTTAATGCTCATAGATCATGCAATAGTTTGCAAAACATATCTATGCATAATGTACATACAAAACATGTCTATGCATAAAGCATTTGTCACATGCATGCTAAACAAGTTATATACTTGAATCATGTATTTGTAAAACAATCATAATTCTTTTTAAAAGAATCTAGTAGCGATAGAGCACCTACCTGACTAGGTCGCGCTAACCCCTTTGTCCTCGTACGCTCCTGAACATGGTTTGGGGACTCAAGGTTAGTTTAGCCTATCTTTTATGGGTTTAGAGTAGTTGGGTCTTATTACTTAGGCATTAGGGGTCCATCCCTATGCCTATGGGTGTCCTAAGGTCCTAATTGGGCCTTGGTATCATTAGTTTTCCAAAGGTCTATTGGCCACGAGCCACCATCCTATTCTAAGGGTCATTCCTACCTTTTTTGGTCCTTGATCAGGGATTTTATAGTTTGGGTGTATCCGCGTCGTCGACATGGACACAACGCCTTTTGCGGCGCCTCAATCGGAGCTCTAGATCTCAAGTTATAAGCGTTTTAGTGTCGCATGTACATAAGCCTTTAAGGATAAAAATCCGGAATGCTAGTGTGCTGCACGCCAGCGACATGCGCACCGGCTTCTTTAAGAAACTAGAAAACTTGGTGTCGTTAGTGCACTGTGCATTTGCAGCGTGCACCTCAATGGGTGCATCTGCAGACACGCTGAACTTTTCTGCCCGTTTTCCCTTTTGCGAGCGCGTCCCCAGACGCACCCGTTGGTTTTCTTCAGACGCGTTCAACGCGTCACATTCCGACTGGAATGTCTCATCGACTGGGGGACCAGGGCATCCTCAAGACACCCTGGTTCAACCCTGTCAAACCAGTGCGGTCCAAGGAATGTTCCCGGGTCCTTGGTGGCTCTTTCGGGCTCCATTTTGCATGGTTTTTCATGCAAAAACCTAGGGAAATTGATCCTAGAACTACAGTGGAGATGGGTTTTGAGGGATCTTGTGCATACCTGGCTCGTTGCTGGGTTTTTCTCCACATTTTCCCCTCTAGGTCACTCCTCCACAATGGGTTTTTTTCAACGTTTTGGGCTGCCATTAGAGGCGCCCAAGAGCTCTATTTATAGAGCTAAGAGAGGGTTTTGGAGGGGGCTCTCACCGCCTTTGAATGGCGGTGGAGAAACCTCCAAAATGGCAGTGATTTCACCTCCAATCACTGCCATTCTAGAACCCTCTAGAGGTTGAAGATGAAGGGTGCCCGTATCAAAACAGGCCCCTGTGTTTTGCAGCTAAATCCGTTTTTGTTAAAATTATAGTTTTGCCTCTAAACTTCAAAGGGCCATAACTTGCTCATTTTAACTCCGTTTTGGGTGATTTTGGTCTTGTTGGATTTCTTTTTCCGAGATGCATCTAATGGTACCATTTTCAGGACCAAGTTTCTGGGTTCAGTCAAGGAAACAAGTGAAATGACCAAAATGCCCTTATCTTCAAAACTGAACTTTTCATGGTATTTTAATATTACAAAAATTGGGGTCATTACATTATTACCCCCTTAAAATAATTTCCTCCTCAAAATTCCATAAATTATCATCTTCTAGGTATTTGTCTCTCAGATGATTTCTTGGCGAATGCATTCCCCCTTAAGAATCAAATCTAAGTTCATCCTCAATTTATCATTTCTATTGTTCCTCCTATAAGGCCTCACCTATAAGGGCCATTTTCCTGCGTACCCTGATGCATACTCTCATACTTGATTAATTAGGGTGGGATACCTTTTATTTAGTCAACAGTACTCTAAAGGTAATGACTAAATAATGGTCTTAGGATTTTTGGTCTTCCAAATTTATGATAATAAGTCCTCAATTTGATCCTTGATGGTATCCTTCCTGCTTAATTCCTTTATTTACTCATGTAGCGGCAAGGTAGGATATCACCAAATTTTTCTTTTTATGGACTATATCCATTGGTGTTCCTCATAAGCTAATGGATCTAATAAGAATCTAATTGATATCAAACCATTTGTAGAAGTTTTATTTCTAGTTGGTCGCCATTCTTCTTTGAAAATTTTTGTGCAGCATAATGTCCTTTTATTCAATGCTCTATTCAAAGTCTTAAATCCCATATGCTTTCTCTCTTTTATACTTTTTTACAATAAGATCACCAACTCATCTATCATTATTCCTTTGAAGTTGATTGGTTTATCTTCCTAGATGATTCAAGATGAAAGATTTCTATGGATTTATTCTTTCCTCAATAAAGTCATGACCTTTTTCTTTTGAATATTCGATATTCATCAAATACTTATAATTACATCTCTATCTCTTTCTCTCTTTTCTTCAATATCCATTTGGTCTACCTGGATCAATGTCTCTATATGCGTGGTTGCATATATTTGATACTTCATCTATTTCTTTAAGTAACATATATGATAAACTGAATGCTTCTCAGAAATTCTGAACTATCTTAAGATCATTCAAATTCTCAATTTCCTATAGCCTCAATAAAATTTATACAATGTCTTTATAATGTTATTGGCATTTTGGTCATGCTATACTTTTCTCACAAGTTCATGTTAGGATCAATCTATTATCATAGATCTATTATCCCCAATATTGTCGTCAAAAATTCTTTTGATAACTTGGTCGAATTCATTTCCCTATCATATTCATGTTATGTTTCTCTTAATCTCATAATTTGTCACTTGATTTGCTCCATAATACTCAAGTAGTTATTATTCGATAGCATTTCACTCTTCATAAGACTCTAATTAAGGTATCCAAAATTGAGCTAAGTCTTTCAAGATTCATACCTTTGTAATCTAGTACAAGTCACAGTTATCCCTTAGTATCATCTTGTATGCTTATCCCTATTATCATCAAAATTTCCTCAAAGTCTTTCTTTTATATCTCTTATCATACTCATATCATATCCCTTGTGATAGTGTACTCATATTCTGGTATTCTTTAACCATCTAGGTTCTTTGATTTTCTCACCTTTGCAGGTCAACACTATCTACTAACAAGCCCAATAATCATCTTCATTCATTCATTTTCATCATAATCTGATCCTTATATGAGATTTCATCTTTGCACCACTGCACAACAATCCTTATTTCCTATGATTTTGATAGGATTCAAGCAATCCAATATCTAAGTATTTGCTAGGACTATCTCCTTTTTCACCTATGTGTTTATGGTGAAATGTCTTGAGTCATTAATATTGTAATCCACAAATAGAAGTAGTCATCTCTACTACTCCTATTTATACTACTTATTCTTGATTTTTCTCTATTGTTCATGACCCTTGGACATGCTAGACTGGCTGTGAAAGGATAAAACCTGGGCTCTGATACCAACTGTGATGACCCGGGTTTTCTCATGCATTTTTAAATGAAAAATCTAAATTCCTAAGGTGGGATCCCGATTTGAAAAACAGTGCAATGCAGCGGAAAAATCTTTTATTTGAAATTCAATTTGAAAACCCCGAGTGTCATTTGCTTTCACAACAACCAAGGTAGTTTTTGAAAAATCTTAAGAAATCATAAACGTTTTTCCCCAGGTCTATCCAGTCACAGCACACATCCCAACTGTAATTAAATATAAATACATGTCCAAAGGGTTAAGAATTTACTTACATGCATAATTGTTTCCTTTTTGATTCACTTGCTTGTAGCACTAACATAGATGTCCTCTACTCGTGGATGGAATTATCCTGAAAAATGTTAAGGATAGGGTGAGTATATACTATACTCAGTAGGAGTCTATCACTACTAGTTTTGCAATGCATGCTATATTTAAAATCATGTGTTCATAAAAACACATGCATGTTTGAATAATCACATTCAATATCGATATTAAAAACCACTGTCAAACTGGAATACTGACGACTTAAAGGATCACATAATCCAAAATTGAAAGTATCATATATATATATATATATATATATCATAACATTATGATATGCATAAGATGCCTCATTGAATCCAACTCATGGATATCCGTCATGCTATGGCCGACCAACCTTATATCATGTCATATGCAATGCACATAAATCCACAAAACCATAGGGTCCCACTATGCCCACGACCTCATCGTCGTGTGGTCCCCGGGTACCTAGGGACACAGGATCATATATCTCCACGGGGCATATGACACTTCGACCCAGTGCCGTGATACCAGTGGTAGCCCCTTGTACCACATGCAGTCGAAGCAGGGACATGCCCTTTTTGGGCGTGATACCCATCCACCTAATAGTGGTTGAGGTTGGGTGGCCAACCCACACCCCTCGGCATAGCACCCACGAGCTTACTAGCCCAAATAATGTACGATCAAATAAGCCAAAAACCTCTGTTCAAAACCGGTCCTCTTTGGGTCCCTCACAACTGCCTGGCCTTCGACACTCCAGCGTCTTTTCTCAACCCTCAAGGACATGCAATCTTTGTAAGAACTTAATGCTCATAGATCATGCAATAGTTTGCAAAACATATCTATGCATAATGTACATACAAAACATGTCTATGCATAAAGCATTTGTCACATGCATGCTAAACAAGTTATATACTTGAATCATGTATTTGTAAAACAATCATAATTCTTTTTAAAAGAATCTAGTAGCGATAGAGCACCTACCTGACTAGGTCGCGCTAACCCCTTTGTCCTCGTACGCTCCTGAACATGGTTTGGGTACTCAAGGTTAGTTTAGCCTATCTTTTATGGGTTTAGAGTAGTTGGGTCTTATTACTTAGGCATTAGGGGTCCATCCCTATGCCTATGGGTGTCCTAAGGTCCTAATTGGGCCTTGGTATCATTAGTTTTCCAAAGGTCTATTGGCCACGAGCCACCATCCTATTCTAAGGGTCATTCCTACCTTTTTTGGGCCTTGATCATCGATTTTATAGTTTGGGTGTATCTGCGTCGTCGACATGGACACAACGCCTTTTGCGGCGCCTCAATCGGAGCTCTAGATCTCAAGTTATAAGCGTTTTAGTGTCGCATGTACATAAGCCTTTAAGGATAAAAATCCGGAATGCTAGTGTGCTGCACGCCAGCGACATGCGCACCGGCTTCCTTAAGAAACTAGAAAACTCGGTGTCGTTAGTGCGCTGCGCATTTGCAGCGTGCGCCTCAATGGGTGCATCTGCAGACACGCTGAACTTTTCTTCCCGTTTTCCCTTTTGCGAGCGCGTCCCCAGACGCGCCCGTTGGTTTTCTTCAGACGCGTTCGACGCGTCACGTTCCGACTGGAATGTCTCATCGACTGGGGGACCAGGGCATCCTCAGGACACCCTGGTTCAACCCTATCAAACCAGTGCGGTCCAAGGAATATCCCCGGGTCCTTGGTGGCTCTTTCAGGCTCCATTTTGCATGGTTTTTCATGCAAAAACCTAGGGAAATTGATCCTAGAACTACAGTAGAGATGGGTTTTGAGGGATCTTGTGCATACCTGGCTCGTTGCTGGGTTTTTCTCCTCATTTTTCCCTCTAGGTCACTCCTCCATGACGGGTTTTCTTCAACATTTTGGGCTGCCATTAGAGGCGCCCAAGAGCTCTATTTATAGAGCTAAGAGAGGGTTCTGGAGGGGGCTCTCACCGCCTTTGAATGGCGATGGAGAAACCTCTAGAATGGCAGTGATTTCACCTCCAATCACTGCTGTTCTAGAACCCTCTAGAGGTTGAAGATGAAGGGTGCCCGTATCAAAACGGGCCCCTGTGTTTTGCAGCTAAATCCGTTTTTGTTAAAATTATAGTTTTGCCCTTGAACTTCAAAGGGCCATAACTTGCTCATTTTAACTCCATTTTAGGTGATTTTGGTCTTGTTGGATTCCTTTTTCCGAGACGCATCTAATGGTATCATTTTTAGTACGAAGTTTCTGGGTTCAGTCAAGGCAACTAGTGAAATGACCAAAATGCCCTTATCTTCAAAACTGAACTTTTCATGGTATTTTAATATTACAAAAATTGGGGTCAGTACAGATCTGGAACAAAGTGCCTAATTGAATTTAGGTCTCTTGTTCCAATCTCGAGAGAGGAGAGAGAAAATGAAAGAAAGAAATCTTTTGGGATTTGGGGAATGGATCTATGTCTGGTTTTATAGGGAAAGTCAATATAATTTTGTGGGAATTTTATGAACATTTTTAGAGGATTTTTGGGGGTGTATTTATAAGCATTTTGGGTGTTTTTCATAATTATGTGTAATGATTATGGTTTATTTTTTTTATTATTTAATTAGCATTGGATTCTCCACTACCACCTTTTTCTCCACTACCAGATGGTAGTGGTTTGACCCATAATTTCACGTGGGCTGGTCATTGGATTCCTTTTTAGGTCCCTTGTGGGACCCACATAGTGTAAAAAGACCATTTTGCCCTTTATGTATAAAAATTATGGTTTATTCCCATCATCTCGGAATTGAGCATACTTAGTGGCGTTGGATTCGTATTTCTTAGAACATTCTAAATTTTTATGTCTCAGATCTCCATTATGGGTAAAATTACTATTTTACCCTTTTGTCCATAAAATAAAGAAAATTAAGGATTTTTCATCTGAATTCAGAATTTGTTGTGCTTATAGTCATTTTGAAGGGTTCACTGAGTTCAATTTCAATTATACATGTCTTATCCCTTGATTATACTTCTATAAGAAGTACATTCTAAATAACCCTAATATTCCAGCCCAAAATTTCTGAAACTCAAACTTTATTGATTTTCTCAATCAATTACAAGAATTGGGGTTATTACAAATATTATGCTCTAATTTAACCTAGAACAATCTATTCTTAAAACTATTTTTTTCTTACATACATTTCATTCTCATGCCTAGGGAAACTAATGAAACATAAGCAATGAGAAATAAACTAAATCTAACACCTAATGAAAGCAAGTAAATTAAAAAAATGAAATAACACTTACAGCAAAGAGAAAAGAAATTTTATTCTATTGAAATGAAAATTGCATCAATTGAATACAAGGAAAATAATAACAAAAGCAAATAAAACTAATCCTAAGCATTAGAACACAGTCGCCTTGAATTTCCAACATGTCACTTAAGAGATCTTCTACTGTATCACATTAACTCATGCACCACGACCTTCCTTTCTTGTTGTTTTCTTGTTATATCACTCATGTTTTTTCACTCAAAATAGCCATGGATCAACAACCACTCATGCCACGCCCATTGGGAGAAGTGTTTATGTCCAAAAATATACTTTATGTATGTAATACCAAGAGAGAGAAAGACATTTGGAAAGGCTTGAAAATGGAAAAATCTTGGAGGGAAGAATAGATGAAATGATAGAGGATAAGATGATAGTAAGGGGACGTTATTTTTAGATCCAGAAGATGAAGATAGAAAACTTAAAATAATAAATCAAGATAAAAAAGATTAAGGCATAATAATGAAACTAGAATTTGATGTAAAAAGAGGCGAATGGAATAAGGGATTAGAGAAGGATTATTTCATGAAACTTTGCAAAAAAGTTTCTTATTGGGTGGAGATTGTAATATAGGAATTTTAGAGTGAAAGAATAAGTATTTAAAAAATGAAAAATAAAATAGTGGATAAGTGACACCCCGAGTTTTTCATGAAAATTTTTTGAGTTTATTTCAAAAGGTTGTGTGCCTCTAAATTTTAAAATACAAAAATACTAAAAGATCTTTCTTTGAAATTCTTTTTCCCAAAAACACAGATGTCACCTTTAAACTCACACTATACATATATATAGGTTTTCTAGAAGATAGATATTCATTTCTTAAAACAGGACACATCCAATGGTTCACTTTTACAGCCCCTATAACATTATATCAAATGCCTAATATCATAATTCAAATGACTAACTACACAATACAAAGCTTTAATAAAATGTATTCCTGAGCGCAGAAGTATGGTTGCTGGATTCCTCTTCTTGTGTACATCTTCTCCTATCTATCTGTATCTAAGATATTGTAAACATAAAACATTTACAATATCTCAGCAAGCTATGCTTGGTAGCGGAGTTTAAGAAGCATGCTAAATCATAAGATACATTAATTATTCCATAGTAATTAGAATATTCATTTTCATAGCAATTATATTGAATTGGATTTACTATATGTTTCACATTTCAATAATCCATTTATAAACTAAATATCTGCATGTTTCATAATTATTAACCATCCATTGATAAATCAATTATTAAGATGTTTCATAATCATTAACAATATATTGATAAATCAATTATTAACATGTCTCATAATTATCAATATATACATGTTTCATAAATATAAGCAATTCATTGATTTATCAAACATATTTAATTATTAATTGTTTTCTAAATAAACTAATCCAATTCCATGAACCATACTTTGCATAATAGTTCTACCCATTCATATACCCATATGAAACTACGCCCTCAATCATATACATATAGCATACGTACACATATATGAAAATTGTTAAAAGACATACAAAATTATGAATATAATCAATATCATCTAATTTACATTCCCAGACTATACTGGGTTTCAGAATCATACCCCTCATCATGTGGGTTCATAATTATCTAGCCTCTGCTAGTATATTAATATAATCCTCATGCCCCTCACTATACAAGGTCCATAATCCTTCAGCCATTGTTAGGAAAACAATATAAGGCATATCATCATGCAACATCATATAAGGCACCTCATAATGCCATAGCATAAGCACCATAGTGCATCAAATGTAAGGACTACTATGCATGTAGTCAGAATCCTTACAGCACGCCTGGATAACTACTCAATAATCCACCTATAATATCCTTGGTGGAAATCACAATATCTATATCCATATGGGAGGACCATGGCTGTCACAATGGCGACCTTCCCATAATTGGCCCACCCAACTTTTAGCAACACATAGTGCTTCGTATCCATTACATAATAAATTTCGAAGAGTGGGTGGCCAAACCCTCATAACTCTCCTAGCATAGTATCCCCAGGACTGCGCCTATCTAAAACAAAACTCTTAGGCCTCCATGCCTGGAAGTAAAATAATCATAATAGCAAGCAATTCGCCTGTTCATATATTTCATAACATGAATAACATCCTCACTTATTTGGTGACAACCCACTAAGGATGTATCCTATAAACCTAGACTCATATATCATCAATACTGACATGGTACCCATGTACCATAAACATAATTTCACAATTCACATACATGATGTACAAGTCATAAGCATCAATTATAATATGCAATTCTTTTAATTAACATTATTTCATCATTTCAATTTAAAGCATGTCGAATATCAATCATACCATTTTAGTTTCATAACATCTATAATCAGAAATAAGATCATGTTTAGAACATGCATCTTATTATTTAGACATGCTGTCTTAAATTTCCACCTACCTCGTGTGATGCATTCTTCAATTCCACTAGCATTGATCCCCATTCATTCACTCTAAATCAAAAAACAATTAGTAACTTCTAACTGAACGATCTAATTGGATAAGCTACATTGATCACGATCATAGAACTTGATCAATTTCCACACCTGGATCCTAGATCGATCTCGACCATTGGTCAAGATTAGTGAAATCTTCTCTAATTGAACTTTGGATCCTAAATCTCTCATCAGATTCTTGATCTATACTTCCTATTGGTCATGATAGGCTATTTGGATAGGAAAAGTGAAGTCAGATCATCATTGATCATATGACCTAACCTCGGATCATAGGTTTGATAATTTCAATAGTTAGATCTTCCCAGATTGATATTTGGGAAGATGGATTTTGTTCCTCACATCACAAGGATGACGACGGTACTCTCAGACTTCCAAAACTTGTCTTGGATTGCTCAGAATTTAGGTTTGAAGGTCAAGGGTTAAACTGGGTCCTATCCAATAGATCATTAAGAACATCATATCACTATTGGATGGCCATGGATCTGCCCAATCGTGGCCGTATAGTATTATTGTGTTAGGATCTCTGTCAGATCAGCATCGATCATTGAATCACTTGAGCAGTTTTGTCCGTGACGTCAAGAGGAATGCAATGAATGGCTCAAATCACTGATCTAAGTCATTTTCACCTCTGTGCGCATTGTTCCCTAGAAGTGTTCACCATTGCCGGGGTTCTATCATTGGTGATGAAAATGGAAGGTGAGAACAAAGATGGAGAAAAGGAGAAGTGGGTTGACAGGTGTGAGTCCTGTTGGGCATCACCGGTAGAGCAAGACAGATGGGAGATAGGAAGCAGCTGGCACACCATGTGCAGTGCCGACCAGAGAAGGGAGACGTGAGGGGGAGAAGAAAGGGACTAAAAGGCATGGGTTTCGACAGTGGTCGGCTACGCTTGGCATCGGTCACTGCCCAGAGCTAGACCAAAGAGGAACAAAGGGGGTGGGGGTGAAAAGGTTTGCTCAATCGCCGATGGATGATCAAGGTGAAATGGAGGTCACCAATAGCAGATTCGAACAGGGTTTGCCGTGGGATGTCAGAAGGATACTGGAGAAGGGGGTTTCTTCGTGAATTTCTTTTGCCAGTCTAAGGAGGAGGGTTACAGGATGAAGACGGAGCAAGAGGGGTTGTAATCACTGGAGGAGACGAAGGGAGTAGTTTTCTCCCTCGTCCGATGAAGATCCAAGCAAAGGGTCGTGGTGGACACCGATTTTCTCTATTTTCTCCGACGTCCCACATCTACTTGGTCGCATGTTTGGGGTTTCATGTGTAGCCAGTGAGCTGAGCTCAAGCCATTGCATTGAGCGCGAAGCCGTCGATGGTGACTAGTCGAGGAGAGAGGAAAAGATGAGAGAGAGAGAGAGAGAGAGAGAGAGAGAGAGAGAGAGAGAGAGAGAGAGAGAGAGAGAGAGAGAGAGAGAGAGAGAGAGAGAGAGAGAGAGAGAGAGAGAGAGAGAGAGAGAGAGAGAGAGAGAAGAAGAAGAAGAAGAAGAAGAAGAAGAAGAAGAAGAAGGAACACTAGAGTTTTGGTTTATAAGACAAGGGTGCCAATATCAAAATGGCACACCTAGTTTTTGGCATTACTAAAATACACTCTTCATTCAAAACTTCATAACTTCTTCATTTGGACTCTGTTTTCAGTGTTCTTCAGGTTGTTGGATTTCATTTTCTGAGAACTATCTAATTGTTTTAGTTTTAGTTCCAAATTATTATCCTATTGAAAGATATACTTCTTAAAAACTCATAACCTGATCATAAAATAGTAAAATTTTGGGGTGAAATTCATCTGAACTCCGATTTCAGTGTTCTTGATGTCGTTAGACTCAATTTTTCACATATATTCAAAATATTCATGTTTCCACTCCAAATTGCATTTTTATATAAAAAATTATTTTCTCTGCATCAAAATTTCCAATTATATTCCAAAATTCCAATTCCACATAATAACACCCAAAATAGTATGTACAAATTTTGGGGTCATTACAATCTTGCCTCAGAGAAATTTCATCCTTGAAATTTTTAGGGTCATTACATTCTTCCCTCAGAGAATTTTATCTTCGAAATTCTTTTCATGATATCTTTCCAGCAACTCTAATAATAGTCTCATCTCATTGTAAATTTAAAGTCATATAATTACTTCAATAAAACATCAATCCTCAAAATATGAATGATTTTCAACTTAAACTAGATATTATGTCATTTAATAGCGCAACTTTTCTATCTGCAATAAGCAATAAGAATCACTTTAGCTGCATACTCTAATAATAGCTTTTACTTGATAATCCATCAAAACAATAAATTTCTGACTAAGTTTTTCTTTTGTTTCAACTTCCAAAATCCTTTGATTGTAATGATTTTTAGAACACATAATCTTTATCTCCAACTCAACCTTTCTATTTTCTTATCCATATAACTCTTTATACTAACTTCAAAGAGTGAAAATATATTTCTCACTTAAAGATGATCCCTTTTGCATATTCTTAACCAATTTGACATCATGAAACTGTCTATCTTTTAAATTTTAAGTATCATATTTCTAACAAAATTTTGGCAGAGTCTCCTCTATTTTTCTGACTTATGCATTTAACGCATGTGATTGCAGTACACCTAATAAACCCTTTATCAATACACAATACATTTTTGAGACTCTATCTCACCCCATTTCACATTCACCATAGTATAATTAATCATTCATCCACAAATAATATATATCTCAGAGACTCTATCTCATTACATTCTCCACATTACCATAATACAACAAATGCTAATGCTGTGAGAATTAATTACCCATTTCCACAACTTCAAGAATAATATCCAAATTCTTCAATAGTATAGTACCAACACATTATAAAATCATCAATTGATAAATGTTTAATCACAATCATCATCATCATAACCATATATAATGGAAGATTTTCATATTGTCCATAATCTTCTATCAAAATCCATCATAAATTGCATTGTAATAGAAATATAAAAATTTACAATCCCAACTGCAAATCAAAAATCCAATTACTACAATGAAACATACTTTAACTCTATCATCATATCCTTTGCTCAAACAAAAAATCATCATCTCAACATATGTTCAACCAGATAAATCTTTCATTTCTTCAAATAAGCATTGAATATCGAATGTGAATTCATATCATAACATTTCAATCATAATAATGAATAGATTTTTCATAATCATTCATCCATTTCCACATATGAATCCAAAATAAAGAGATAGTCATTTAAATCAACGAACATCTCTAATGTATTCATATTCCATTTTGCTAAAATCCTATATACGGCCGTAGATTCTGATAATCATAAACATTCATCTTTAACTTAAATATAGATACAAACATATAAGTACAATTACTGGAGATAACACATATAATTCAAAATGTAATAACTGAACTTACACCCTTTAGTGTATTCAGATTCAAAAACAGAAATAATACATTTAGTATTTCTCAAATGCAAATATGAAACTCATAGCATTAAATGAACAACTAAAATCACACTAACTGTGCAATCACATTCAAATACCTAATTAACACCATTAAGGACAGCCCCGGTGCATGAAGCTCTTTCCTTTGCAGTGTTTAGGGAAAGGCAGACCACAAGGGTCTATAGTAGTCAGCCTTACCTTGCATTTCGCAAGAGGCTGATTCTACGCCTTGAACCCGTGACCTTAAGGTCACATGACAACAACTTCTACCATTTCACCAAGACTCACTATCTCAAATAACACCATTGTATTCACTGATATCAATATAGTATCATCTCACTTTACATAATGATACTAAAAGATTTCCATCATTACATACCAATACAATTGTTTAGTATGTTCTCCCCTAACATACTAATCAAATGAATTTCCTCACTTCATTTATCAAATAAGGTTTATCTCTCTTAACCTCAAATATATATACAAAGACTCTTCATCATAAGAGGCCAAATTCGTAAGGTCGATCAATAGCTAGTGGAATAACTGAAAGTCCATCATATCAAATAACTGATGGAATGTCTTAATTTCAAACACAACTCACATATCAGTTCTGATCTTTCAACATATATAGTTTGAGAATCTTTCTCGAAATAAGGTACAAATACAATTCACTTGTTTTCTTAAAGTATACTACCCTTCTTAAGTAGTATATGTTTCTCATAAATCAAGACTGCTATCTTTTATATATCCCACAGATCATTCTTTCTGTATTGGGATATGCATTTATTACTAAAATAGTCACTAGTAAACAATCTAGTGATGTCAATTTGAACCATTACTTTCTTGTTTAAATATTAGTTTATTGTAATATAATTGGATTCTTTATCAAGCTCACTTAATTGTGATTAGGTGGTTTTTACATTTAGGCAGCACACACATGAGAATGAAAGTATAATTTGATTCTTTACCATACACACTTGGGATTAGGTAGTTTTTACTTTTAGGTAGTACACACATGACAGTGCAAAGTATAATTTGATTCTTTATCATACACACTTGTGATTAGGTAGTTTTTACATTTAGATGACACGCATGAGAATGCACAGTATAAGGAAATCTTAAATCTTCATTATGCACACTTGTAACTATGTAATTTTTTTTTTTAAGGAGCATACACATGAGAATGCAAAGTGTAGGGGGTTTTAAATATTCATCATGCACACTTACTTGTAACTAAATAGTTTTTACTTTATTGAACACACACATGAAAATGTAGAGAGTCAGGGAAACTAAAGTGCAAAGAGGGAAAGGAAACTCAGTAGTTTCTTATAAGAGAATTTAAATTTTTCATCATTCACACTTCTTGTGATCAAGTAGTTTTTACTTTAAAGAGCACACATATGATAATGCCAAGTATAGGGGAAAAGTGAATAGGAAATAGGGTGACACAAATAAAGATAAGGAAATAGGGAAAGAGATAGAGTATGGTCAAAGAGATATGGAGATGAAATGAGAGAAAAAGGCCACAAGTCTGAGAAAAGTGAGGCTAATGCAATGAGAATTATGAAGAGAAGTCTAAAATGGAGAGAAACAAGAAAGAACTAGAATTTGAGAATGCATAGGATTTCTCCTATACAATGATTTTTACTAATTTTAGTTTATTTTATTTATTAACCTTTAACTCCATCTTTTTTCTCAATTCATACATCATTCATCATCCATAACAATCCTAATTGTCAAAATACACTTCATCATTCATCATTCATTCACTTTACAACTGATATAATGTAAGATTTTACCATATCTTGTCTTCTACATAAGAAGACTATTTTATCACAACAACATCATTTTATCTTTGTGACAATCAACATTGTCTCATAATTTGCAATTCAATTCAATCTTGGTATCATACCCAAGTCTATCATATCACATGAGGATATACTTATCATTCTTTCTATAAGCCTTAATAAACATTTCCTGGAATAAGTCCTTGTGCTAGCGACTTATCCATCAACTGGAGTTATCATCTCAACTCCCTTTTTCAACTTTTCAAAAATGCATTCATATTTAGCATAATTATTCCTCATCATAAGCATCATCAAGACCTTATCCCACTTAGGGGTCTGCCATAACATATTTCCTATAATTATTCATAACAAAAGAATACACAGTTCCTTATTTCATTGTAGTATTAATGTGAATAACTAGTTTCTTAAAAAGATCAGAGATTATATATATATATATATTTGATAATGCTTCATGATTAGTTTTGTCATGAAATTTTCTCAATTTTAGAAGTCATCTCCTACTCTACTATTGTAATAAGTTTCTTGCCAATAACTTACATTTTCAAATTAGGATATAATTCTTTCAAACATCAATCCATTATCTGTTTACATGAAACTTATTCTTGTATTCTATCATGATGAAATTTCTTGTTGTAAACAAATAAATTCCCTTTTTATCTCATTAATTATACATGAGAAAGAAAGTACTCATTATTTCCTTGTATTATTTTCAAGCAGCATTGTCTCTATAGATACATTTGTTTTGTTATTTCTAACATACCATTTCTAGTTTCAAAGTATATGGTAGTTCTAGTTTCCATTTCAATGGAAGTCTGCAATCCTTCTAAGTTTTCTCCTCTTGAACCTATCATTCCTTAATTGTTCCTATTTCTCATCTTCAATTTACTATTCTTTAGTCATCTCTATTTCACCCTTTTCTATATAAATGAAGACCACATTCAATACATGCTACATAAGCTTTTCTAGCCAATCGTTTGCCTCCTTTTAATATGATGACCCAGGTTTTCTCATGCATTTTTAAATGCAATATCTAATTTTCTAAGGAGGGATGCATCCCTATTTGAAAACCATTTTATAAAAAACCATGCAATGCAGTGGAAAACCTTTTAGTTTTAAACTCATTTTGAAAACCCCAAGTGTCATTTGCTTTCACAACAACCAAGGTAGTTTTTTGAAAAGCTTTAGAAATCATAAGTGTTTTTTCCTAGATCTACCCAGTCACAGCACACAGCCCAACTGTACCAAAGGGTTGAGAGTTTACTTACATGTTTAAATATCTCCTTTTTAATTCACTTGCCCGTAGCACTAACATAGATGACCTCTACTCATGGAAGGAATTATCCTGAAAAATGTTAAGGATAGGGTGTGTATATACTATACTCAGTACGAGTCTATCACTACTAATTTTATAATGCATGCGATGTTTAAAATCATGTGCTCTTTTAAAACATGTGCATGTCTGAACACTCAAGTTCAATATATCAATATTAAAATCTATTGTCAAACCGAAATACTGACTTAAAGGATCACATAATCCAAATCGAGAGTATCATATATATATATATATATATCATAACATTATGATATGCATAAGATGCTTCATTGAATCCAACTCATGGATATCTAGTATGGTATGGTCGTCCAACCTCATATCATGCCATATGCAATGCAAATAAGTCCACAAAACCATAGGGTCCAACTATGCCCACGACCTCACAGTTGTGTGGTCCCCGGTAGCCCCCTGTACCACATGCAGTCGACATAGGGACATGCCCTTTTTGGGCATGGTACCCAATCCACCTATTAGTGGTAGAGGCTGGGAGGCCACCCCAACCTCTCGGCATAGTGCCCACGAGCTTACTAGCCCAAATCATATACGATCAAGCAAGCAAAAACATCTCTTTTTCAAAACATGTTCTCTTTGGGTCCCTCACAACTGCCCACCCAGCGTCTTTAGGGTACTCCAGCGTCTTTTGGTAACCCTCAAGGACATGCAATTTTTGCAAGAACTTAATGCTCACAAATCATGCAATGTATACAATAGTTTGCAAAACATATCTATGCATAATGTATATGTTATTATTAAAAAAGAACACGTCTATGCATAAAGCATTTATCCCATGCATGCTGAATTAAGTCATGCTAAACAAGTCATATACTTAAAATATGTATTAGCAAAACAATCATAGTTCTTTTAAAAGAATCTAGTAGCGATAGAGCACCTACCTCAAAGTCTCCTCAAAGTCTCCTGGAGTCGCATCCTTTATCGCTCTACCCGTCCCTGGGTCTCATTTATAAACTGCTGGGTATAAATGGATACAAGGAGTCCTAATTAATTTCAGTCTATTTAGACATTATACCCCTAGCCCTGCCTATTGGGTCCCTGGTTCTTGCCTAATTCATTGTCAGGCTGGATCCTATGATGTGGACCTACTATTCCATAGCTAACTCCGTAAATTGTCCTTTAATCTTAGCTTTAAAGTCTTGTTGGGTCCACGTGTCCCAGTTCTCTCACGTGCGTGCGTGCCTAAAGGCCGTGTCAGGGACCACATGTTTGTACGCGCACATGCATGCTCAAGTGACGCGCTATGACACACATCATCGCACGGGTGCACCTTGTATCATGGCGCGTCTCAGCTCCCAGGGCACCCTGTGCACCCTGATCAAGCCAGGACCCGTGCCCTATGTCACGCACGCACCCGAGGGCCGCTCCTGGGACAGTGTACGCACTGTCGTACGCCCAGAGCCCATCGCTGGGACCCTGTCCCAGGCGTACATGGAGCAAGGCGTCCCTGGGAAGCCTGGCTCGTGCAAGGTCGTCTGGACCTGGCTTGGGGCGTTGTGTTCATGCAGGACTGTCTGAACGGCTTGGGAACGTCCTCCAGCCCAGAAATCTGGCTGGAAAAAGGTCAGATCCGACATGGATCTTGGCCTGGGGGAAGTGAAACAGAGGAAAGGGAAGGAGGGGCTTACCTGGGTAGCCTGGGGACAGCCTTTTCTGAGTGGTGCGGCTCCTCCTTTCCACCTGAAAACCCTTGGTTGCTGGAAACTCGAAGAAGAGGAAAACCCCATTGCCAAGACCGGAAAGAAGAGAGGGGAATGGGGAGACGGGAATGGCCGGCCTGAATTGGGCTTGGCCATTGCCAAAAAACTCAAAGAGATGGGTTTGAGATAGGTTTCCGGTTTTGCCAGAAACCCCAGTCTCAAATGACTGGAAAAAACCTGTTTTGAAGAGGGGGGAAGATGGGGTTTTTATAGAGGAGTGAAAGGCGGTGCCGCCATTTTCACTGGTGTATTCTAGAGAAATCATGAAAAAATGGGTTTCGGGGAGGGTCTAGAGGTTGAAGACGACAGGGGGTGCCGTTATCAAAATGGCCCCCTGCGTTTTTCATCTTTTTCGTTTTTTTCGTTTTTCTATTTTATTTCCAGAAATACCCCTATCTTTAAACAGCTGTAACTTCCTCATACGAACTCCGTTTTGGGTGATTTTTGAGGCATTGGATTCCATTTTTCGAGTAGAATCTAATGATACCAAGTTTCCTCACAAATTCTTTCAGTTACTATTTTAAATAAAGTGAAACGTTTAACATAGTTCATGTCCTATAGACTGTCCTAAATAGCGTAAATTGCTCAGGCATTACATTTAAACTTACTACTCTTACACTCGTGAACAATGAGTGTATACCTAAGTTAGATATCCTATCCTTGGACATTGATATTAAGCATAACTTCTACTTGAACCTAGGTAGGAGCATTTTTCACTGCTATAAGCCATAGTATTTGAGTAACTCATATATAAAAGGATGTTCTATCGCACTCACATAACTATTTCTACTACTTGGTTCCCTTGTTCGCTACTCTCTATAGTGTAATAACTAATTTCTCAAATCATTATCTTGGTTGTCATACTAAGGATTTCTCCTCATGGTTTACTATTCCTTAGTACTCTAAGTATACTAACTTATTCTTTATAAAACTTAAACTAATTATATCATAATACAACATCAACTCACTAGATCCTAACTATTTGAATTGTAATCTTTTTAATGGACATAAAGGGGTTGAAGTGACTGGATGAACCACTCTAATACCAATAGTGAGACCCTTGGTTTTTCATGAAAATTTTTCCCGTTTATTTCAAAAGGTTGCATGCCTCTAAACTTTAAAATACAAAAATAGCAGATGATCTTTCTTTGAAGCTGAAGATGATTTTAATGATTTTAATGATTGTAATGATTTTCATGATTTTAATGAAAATCATCTTTAGCTTTTAAAACTATGGCAACCCCAACATGACATGAATCGAAATCTGAAATTCGCTCAAGCTAGGGCGTTCCCCATAAGCGACGCGTTGCATCGGATCCCGGATGCGGTGAAAAATAGGCAAGGGTTGCTAGGGCGTTCTCCCAGAAGCGACGCGCTACATCGGATCCCGGGTGTAGTGAAAAATGGGCAAGGGCTGCTAGAGCGTCCCCTCGGAAGCGACGCGCTGCATCAGAACCCAGGTGCAGTGAAAAGTGGACATGGGTTCATACCATGGAGGTCGAGAAAGGCGATAGTAAATAGGGAATCTCCAAATCATAAGATTCGCATCGCTACATGGAATATAGGGACATTGACAGGTAAGAGTTTGGAGTTAGTAGACACGATAAAACGTAGGAGAGTCAACATCGCTTGTATCCAAGAAACCAAGTGGAAAGGGGCTAAAGCTAGAGAAATAGATGGGTATAAATTATGGTACGTAGGAAAGGACAATAATAGAAATGGCGTAGGAATAATAGTGGATAAGGAATTAAAGGATAAAGTTGTGGACGTTAAAAGAATCAGTGATAGAATAATCATAATAAAAATGATTCTAGGAGAGCAGATTATAAATATTATAAGTGCATATGCACCACAAGTAGGGCTACAAGATATAATTAAGAGACAGGTTTGGGAAGATATGGTGGGAGTCATGCAAGAAATTCCCAACACTGAGGGAATATTTATAGGAAACAGTTACTTAAATGGCCATGTAGGAAAAGATAAGGAAGGATATGATAGAATACACGGAGGGTATGGTATAGGTGAAACGAAACGAGATGGGGAGCATAGCCTCGATTTTGCTTTGTCATATAACCTATCCATTGCAAATACACTCTTTAAGAAGAGGGATGAACACTTAATAACCTTTAAAAGTGGACTTCATAAAAGCCAAATAGACTTTTTTCTACTTAGGAATAATGAGCGATCTATATGTAAGGATTGTAAGGTGATACCCGGTGACAGTTTAACCTCATAACATAGGTTAATGGTTATGGACATTCATATCAAATGATGGAGTAAAAGAACTGAACTTAATACACATCCAAAAACTAAGTGGTGGAACTTAAAAGGAGAGAAAATAACCTCATTCAAAAATAAGTTGATGGTAGAAGGAAATTGGAATTATGAAACATAAGTAAATACCATGTGGACTAATATGGCTGAGTCTATTAAGAAAGTGGCAAGGAGTATCTAAGGGTAAAAGGCTATTAACAAAGGAAACATGGTGGTGGAATGAAACAGTGCAAAAAGCTATTAAAGAAAAACGAATGCATTTTAAAGCATGGCAGAAGATTAGAAATAATGAAAACTATGAACAATATAAGAATGCTAAAAACGTTGCTAAGAGAATAGTAAGTGAGGCTAAACTTAAAGCATATGATGAGCTCTATAATAGACTAGGAACAAGAGAAGGTGAGAAAGATGTGTTTAAACTTGCAAAGGTAAGAGAACGAAGAGTAAGGACTTAGAGCATGTTAGGTGCATTAGAAGCGATGATCAAAGGGTATTAGTCAAAGACGCGAGATCAAACAAAGGTGGGAAATCTACTTCCAAAAATTGCTAAATGACAATGGCCACGAGAATAGAATTGAAAATACTATAAATCTAAATAACACTTTGGATATTATAGATATGAACGTAGGATTAAAATGCTTGAAGTAAAAGAGGCCTTGAGAAAGATGAAATCAGGGGAAAGGCCATGGGGCCTGATGGTATACCAATAGAGGTTTGGAAGCATATGGGAGATATTGGGGTAGTTTGGTTGACCAAGTTGTTTAACAAGATTATAAAATCAAAGAAAATGCGATGAGTGGAGGAAAAGCTCTATTGTACCAATCTATAAGAATAAAGGAGACATTAGAGCTGCACTAATTATCGAGGATCAAACTTATGAGCCACACCATGAAACTTTTTGAAAGAGACATTGAGAAGAGGCTTCGACATGAATCAAGTGTATCGGAGAATCAGTTTGGTTTCATGCTGGAAGGTCTACCATGGAAGCTATTTTCTTACTAAGACAATTAGTGAGAAATATAGGGAGAGGAGAAAAGACCTACACATGGTCTTTATTGACTTAGAGAAGGCTTATGATAAAGTCCCTAGAGAGTTAATATGGAGGGTGTTAGGTGTTAAAGGGGTTTCTCAGGGGTATATAGACATAATTAAAGATATGTATGAGGAGGCAGTAACAAATGTTAAGACCACTAGTGGCATTATTTGGTGATTTTCCTGTCACTTTGTCGGATTGCACCAAGGATCGGCATTAAGTCCATACCTTTTCACATTAGTTATGGATGAGTTAACAAAACATCTGCATGAGGAGATTCCCTGGTGCATGCTATTTGCAGACGATATAGTCCTACTTGATGAGACAAGGGAGGGTGTCAACATAAAGCTAGAGCTATGGAGAGAAGCAGTAGAATCGAAAGGATTTAAAATTAGCCGAACTAAGACAGAATATATGGAATGTAATTTTAGCAAGGAGAGTAGGAGTGGAGCACCAGTCAAGATTGATAACCAAGAGGTCCCCATGAGAGACCACATGCAATACTTAGGCCCATTGATCCATGAGAGAGGAGAGATTGAGAGGGAGGTTACCCGAGAGAATCCAAGCGGGTTGGAACAAATGGAGATGTGCATCGGGGTTTTATGTGATCGGCGGGTGCCACTCAAACTAAAGGGAAAATTCTATAGGATGGCTATAAGGCCGGCCATGCTCTATGGATCAGAGTGTTGGGCTGTTAAGGAACATCATACTCATAGAGTGAGTGTTGCGAGAAATGAGGATGTTGAGATGGATGAGTGGTAAGACAAGAAAGGATAGAATTAGAAATGAAAATATTAGAAGAAATTTAGGGATAGCACCAATAGGTAACAAGATGAGGGAGATTAGACTTAGATGGTTTGGACATGTTCAAAGGAGGCCAACAACGGCACCAGTTAGAAGGAGTGAGGCAATACAAGTTGAAGGTTCTAAAAGGGCAAGGGGAAGGCCCAAAAGAACGTGGATAGAAGTGGTGAGGAAAGATTTAAAAACTTTGGGACTAAATGAAGCCATGGTATTTAATAGAGTGGAATGGAGGAATAAGATTCATGTGGCCGACCCCTAATTGGGATAAGGTCTTGATGATGATGATGATGATCTTTCTTTGAAATTCATTTTCCCAAAAACCATGATGTCACCTTTATACTCACACTATACATATATATATATAGTTTTTCTAGAAGATCAATATTCATTTCTTAAAATAGGACCCATCCAATGGTTAGCTTGTACATCCCCTACAACATTATATTAAATGTGCAATATCACAATTCAAATGACTAACTACACAATACAAAAGCTTTAATAAAATGTATACCTGAGTGTAGAAGAATGGTTGCTGGATTCCTCTGCTTGTGTACATCTTCTCCTGTCTATCTGTATCTGAGATATTGTAAACTTTAAGAAGCATGCTAAATCTTAAGATACATTAATTATTCCATAGTAATTAGAATATTCATTTTCATAGCAATTATATTGAATTGAATTTACTATATGTTTTGCATTTCAATAATTCATTTATAAACTAAATATCTACATGTTTCATAATCATTAACAATCCATTGATAAATCACTTATTAAGATGTTTTGTAATCATTAACAATCTATTGATAAATCAATTATTAACATGTCTCATAATTATCAATATATACATGTTTTATAAATATAAGTAATCCATTGATTTATCAAGCATCTTTAATTATTATTTGTTATCTAAATAAACTATTCCAATTCCATGAACCATACTTTGCACAACAGTTCTACCCATTCATATACCCATATGAAACTGCACCCTCAATCATATACATATAACATACATACACATATATGGAAATTGTTAAAAGACATACAAAATTATGAATATAATCAATATCATCTAATTTCATTCCCAAACTATACTAGGTTTCAGAATCATACCCCCCATCATGTGGGGTTCATGATTATGTAGCCTCTATTGGTATATCAATATAATCCTCATGTCCCTCAATATAAGGGGTCCACAATCCTCCAGTCATTGCTGGGAAAACAATACAAGTATATCATCATGCCACATCATATAAGGCATCTCATAATGCCATAATATAAGCACCATAGTGCATCAAATATAAGGACTACTATTCATGCAATCAGAATCTGTATAGCGCCCGAATAACCACTCAATAATCCACCTATACCATCCTCGGTGGAAATCACAATATCCATGTCTATATGGAAGGACCATGGCTATCACAATGGTAGCCTTCCCATAATTGCCCACCTGACTTTTAGCAATGCTTGGTATTCATAACATAATAAATTTCAAAGAGTGGTTGGCCAAACCCTCATAACTCTCCTAGCATAGCATCCCCAGGCCTATACCTGTCTAAAACAAAACTCTCAGGCCTCCATGCCTAGATGTAAAATAATCATAACTGTAGACCATTCGCTTATTCATACATTTCATAACATGAATAACATCCTCACTTATTTGGTGATAACCCACCAAGGATGTATCCTATAAACCTAGACTCATACATCATCAATACTAACATGGTACCCATGTACCATAAACATAATTTCACAATTCACATACATGATATACAAGTCATAAGCATCAATTGTAACATGCAATTCTTTAATTAACATTATTTCATCAATTCAATTTTAAGCATGCCAAATATCAATCATACTATTTTACTTTCATAACATCTATAATAAAAAAAAAGATCATGTTTAGAACATGCATCTTATTATTTAGACATACTGTCTTAAATTTTCACCTACCCCGTGTGACGTGTTCTTCAATTCCACTAGCATTGATCGACATCCATTCACGCTTGTAAAATCCTCATTTTTACCTAGACCCTCCAAATCAAGCAATCAATTAGTAACTTCTAACTGAATGATCTAATTGAATAAGCTACATTGATCATGATCATAGAACTTGATCAATTTCCATACCTGGATCCTAGATCGATCTCGACCATTGATCAAGATCAGTGAAATCTTCTCTAATCGAGCTTTTGATCCTAAATCTCTCATCAGATTCTTGATCTATACTTCCTAATGGTCATGATAGGTTATTTGTATAGGAAAAGTGAAGCCAGATCATCATTGATCAAATGACCTAACCTCTGATCACAGGTCTGATAATTTCAATGGTTGAATCTTCCCGGATTGATATTTGAGAAGATGGATTTTGTTCCTCACGTAACAAGGATCACGAGGGTACTCTCAAACTTCCAAGACTCATCCTGGATTGCTCAGAATCCAGGTTTGAAGGTCAAGGGTTAAACTGGGTCCTATCCAATTGTGGCCATATAGTATTGTTATGTTAGGATCTACAACAGATCAACTCCAATCATTGAATCGCTTAAGTGGATTTGTCTATGATGTCAAGAGGAATGCAATGAATGGCTCAGATCACTTATCTAAGTCATTTTCACCTATATGCTCATTGTTCCCTAGGACTGTTCACTGTCACCGGGGTTCTATCGCTAGTGACAAAAATGGAAGGTGGGAACAAAGGTGGAGAAAAGGGGAAGTGGGTTTACTGGTGTGAGGCTTGTTGGGCATCACTGGTAGAGCAAGAGAGATGAGAGGTAGGAGGCGGTTGGCACACCATGTGCAGCACTAGCCAAAGGATGGAGACATGAGGGGTAGAAGAAAGGAACTAAAAGGTGTGGGTTCCGACAATGGCCTGCTACCCTTGGCATTGGTCACCACCCAAAGCTAGACCAAAGAGGAACTGAGGGGGTGAAAAGGTTTGCTCAATCATCGGTGGATAATCAAGGTGAAATGAGGGTCGCCAATAACAAATCCAAGCAGGGTTTGCCGTGGGTGGCTGGAAGGATGCTGGAGAAGGGGGTTTCTTCTGAGTTTTCATTTTCTAGTCCAAGGAGGAGGGTTTCACAATGAAGAGGGAGAAAGAGGGGTTGTAATTGCCATAGGAGAAGAAGGGAGCAATTTTCTCCCTCGTCCCGTGAAGATCCGAGCAAAGGGTCGTAGTGGAGGCTGGTTTTCACTATTTTCTCCAGCCTCCCACATCTACTTCATCACATCCGGTGAGCTGAGCTCAAGCCACCACGTTGGGCACAAAGTCATCAATGATGACTAGTTGGGGAGAGGGGAAAAGATGAGAGAGAGAGAGAGAGAGAGAGAGAGAGAGAGAGAGAGAGAGAGAGAGAGAGAGAGAGAGAGAGAGAGAGAGAGAGAGAGAGAGAGAGAAGAAGAAGAAGAAGAAGAAGAAGAAGAAGAAGGAACACTAGGGTTTTGGTTTATGAGACAAGGGTGCCAATATCAAAATGGCACACTTGGTTTTTGGCTTTACTAAAATACACTCTTTATTCAAAACCTCATAACATCATCATACGGACTCTGTTTTCAATGTTCTTTAGGTCTTTGGATTCCATTTTCTGAATACTATCTAATGGTTTTAGTTTTAGTTCCAAGTTATTATCCTATTAAAAGATATACTTCTTGAAAACTCATAACCTACTCATGGAATATTAAAAAATTTTAGGGTGAAATTCATCCGAACTCCAATTTCAGTGTTCTTTATGTCGTTGGACTCGATTTTTCGAGTACATTTCAAATATTCATATTTCCACTCCAGATTCCATTTCTATATAAAAATTTATTTTCTTAGGGTCAAAAATTCCAATTTCACATAATAACACCCAAAATAGTATTTACAATTTTTGAGGTTGTTACAGGATAAAGGTCAAAAAATGGGTAGAAAGGACTAAAAAATAGAGTATGATGGGATAAATGAATGAGAGGGTGAGGGAATGAATTTTAGGTGAATTTTTGTGAGTAATAGAGGATGTAATGTAGGGATAGGGAAGTAATTTTTAATATGAGATGAAATTTTAAAAAAATGGAATAAAAAGATGGAATGGATTGGAGTTTGATAGAAGAATGAAACAAGCCTTTCCTACATCTCTTCTCCGTGGATGTTCCTCCCTTTAAGATGCTCTCCTCTAGTGTTTGATCACTTTGTGTGGTCTTCTAGGGTTGAGAACTCCCCTGGGTTCTCCTCGGTTTTTTCCTCTCTTCCAAGCTATGGAGCAAGTGAATACAAAAGTCAAGAATGGAATGAATAATCCTCTATATTTAGATTTTTAAAGTGTAAGTCCAAGGGAATGGTGAGCGGAGATCATATGGGTTAAAAGAAGGATAGATGTCTGGGACTTAAGTAAGGAAGAGATGTTAGAAAGAGGGGGGAGGCATGGAATCCATGGGGATATGGATGTAGATGCGAAGGAAGGAGTTAAAGTGGAAAGGAATGGAAATATGAGAAGATGGGAAGGATGATAGGCTAGGCGGGTAAAGATGATAGGAAGGAATAGAGAAAAATATAGGTAAATAAGTGGGAATGGAAATGAAAATAGGTAGGAGGCATAGAATATCTTTTTGGTTATGTTGGAGTTTAGAAATCTGAGATGAATGTAAGCTATTATATTAAAATGAATGGTGGAGATCTTTCCGACTTAGGGTTTTAATTTGACTTTTTAACAAGGGCAAGGTGGCTAGGGTTTCATATTTATATGCTCTTTCTCTCCTCCATCGGATCATGCTTGAGCCATAGGATAGATGGTTGAGATTTCCTTAAAGTCTCCTATTTAAAAAGTCATTGTTTTCTTTCTCATTCCTTCTTAACTATTCAATTAGTGCGCCCTAAGATGGATGGCTAGGATTTCATGGAGATTTTCTTATCCAAACTGATTTCCCTTCTTTATTTTCTTCTTATTCCACAATTTTTATTTCTAGCCAATGATATTAAAGTAAAAACACATTTTTTTAAGGAGAACATGTTTGGTTTCTTAGAAAAATGGTGGGCAACACACTAAAATTTTCTCCACCAATCATAGTTCATTCTTCTCTTTCTTACATGGCTGCTTTCTATTGGCCAATCCTAACTCAAATGGCTTCTTATTGATTGCTTTAGGATAGTTATGGATGTTAAATGTCTCAACCACTCTTTCTTTAATTTTTCAAATGAAAACTGACCATAGATTTACCATTTTTTGTCTCTCTCCTCATTTTTCTCCACCAATTTTACTCATCCCTTCATATATTCTATGTTGATTTAAGTGGGATGCACTACCTTTGCATGAAAAATTCATAGAACACAAAGTAGTTGGACCCCATTATAAAGTGTAGAGAGAGAAAGGTAGAGTTTTTAGTCTCTAGTGCGCACTGAATGGAGTGCACTTCACATGCCTACTTCCTTCGATGTGTGTGGCTCTCAGACTTCACTTAGAAGCTCCCTAATGGTGGTCAAAAATATGTACACATGCATGGAAGTTCTTCCACCTTGTGTTTTGATATTTACAACCTCTTTTCCATAGATAAGGTTTAGTGACACTTCTAAGGTTGTTTATTGTGCTGAAAATGATAATGACACCTGTTCTACATTCTGAACTTCATAAATTTGATTGGCAAGCCCATGTTAATGCTCAAACTCTAGATTATTCGTCTTTTAGGGCTTATTATGCCAAAAATACCCTGGTTTATAACTGTACCCTAATCCTATAAATGTGAAAATAACCCTAATTAGTGATCTTTATGATAAAACATGGTTAAAATATACTAAATAAATAGGTGTTTTATGTAATAATTATATACCTATCAAATCTCCCTAGACTTACATTTTTGCCAGCCCTCGACCAAAATAACTAAAATAAAAACTAAAAATTCCTAACCACTTTTAGAGATGCCACTGTCTACATTTAGCATATGTAGAAAGCCTTTAAATTTATAGGTTACCTCTTAGTGGACGAGTTATAGTCTCATAAGGCTTTCTAAAGATGACATCTATAAACATATTTTCAAAACAAATATGGAATTTCCTTCATTTATCTTAGAGAATTTTCTTCTATTTAGTTCATATTAAATACCTAACTTTAGCTTGCTAATAAAAAAGAAAAAAAAAAAGAAAAAAAAAAAGAAGAAAAAAAAGAGAGAGTTTAAAATCCTACCTATATGTTAAAGATGTAATATCCCAAATTTCTAAATTCCATTCAATGTAAATCTTATCCAATATGCAATAAAAGTGCAAATTTGTATAGGCTTAAAGTTTTTTGGAAAGAAACTTTTGAAAGATATCTAGTTAACTCTTGAAACATCAATATTTGAAATGTATTTGAAAAAAATCTTTCCAATGACACTAAGAACATTGAAAATAGAGTTTGAAGGAAAAAGATAGAGTACTTTACATAATGAGGACATTTTATTAAAAATTAGATAAAAAAGAAGAAGAAGAAGAAGAAATGCCTAAAACAAAGGGGCCGTTTTTATCAACAACATCACCCCATATCCAAAAAACATGACATACTCTCTCTCTCTCTCTCTCTCTCTCTCTCTCTCTCTCTCTCTCTCTCTCTCTCTCTCTCTCTCTCTCTCTCTCTCTCTCTCTCTCTCTCTCTCTCTATAACTATCCAAATTTTTAAGTCCTACTTTGTTTTGAAATTTTGGATTGAAAAGAAGGATGAAAGTATCATAATTTTGAATCTTAGAAGTGAGATTTTATAGAAATCAAATTTAGTAGAAAAACCCTCATAATTAGATTCTACTCAAAAATTGGAATTCAGTGACACTAAGAACACTAAAAATGTAGTTCGGATGAGAAAGTTACGAAACTTTTAAGTATAAAGGTATTTTGCAAATTTCATAAATAATATAATAATACTTTTTAAATTTTGAAAGGGCAAAGTTAGAAGGACCCATTTTTTATAATGGCACCCCCCTCCGTCTTCAACTCCTTTGCTGGGGGAGAAGATCGGTGATCACGCTGCCCATAAGGAAGGTGAATCACCAGTGTTAAATATGCCTCCCTCTCCCCCTCTCACTCTCCTCTCTCTCCTCCATTGCACCCTCCTCTCCCTCCGAGCTATTTTGTTTTTCGTCATCATTTTCAGCAACTAGGTTTTCAACAAGCACAACTTTGCACTCACCAAAAAAACCCCACCAAACCCCCTCCGGCTACCACGTAAAGCCCCTCCACTCTCTCTCTCTCTCTCTCTCTCTGGTGTTTACCCCTTAGGACTAGGCTGGATCTGGTCTCACCGGCCGACAAATCACTAACGAAACCAGAATTAGTGGATTTAAGATGATGCCCACTCAAGGACAGCTCAGATGGGAGATCTAAGCTGTCCAATGAATTTGTGGGACACCAAAACACACATATATGTAAAAATAGTCAAATTTTAACTCATCTTAGACATTGATCCAAAACTAGTTGATCCAATAGTTTAGATTGGACTGTCGCACAGACTTCCGATCTTGGAGATGCATGATCCTAGTGTGCCTCTGCGCATGAGCAGCCCATATGGGGCTGTCACGATTTGACTTGGATGCACTGCATCCTGGAAACTGAGACACATCCTATTTTGGATCCAAAATTCCAATCTGGACCATTAAACAAATCTGAAACACAAAATTTCTAATTCAGAAGGTTGTACAAGTCCAATTTATGATCAAAAAGGTCCATTAGATTCATCTTGATTATACATACCTAATTATTCAATAAATTTTAGGATTAGGGAACAATTTTAACTGATCATGGCCTAAAAACTATGAAAACCTCATAGATCTATAAGATCAAAGATGATCAGACCCTAAGAAGTTAGCAATTGGATAATTTAGAAAATATATATACTAGATCAACCTTAAATTAAGGACATTAATCCTTGGATCATGGATCTAACTATTGGTAGATAGGATCGGAGTCTAGATCAATGATCTAGACCATTAATTTGTGTTTCTAACTGATGATCAATAGAGAATGGAAAATAATACTTAGGTTCTTATCCTTAAATTATACCTAGGACCCCACAAAGATCTTGAAGGAGATCTAGGGTTCAAAATGAAGATACCCATATGAATAATAACTACCATGGGGTTGGGATCTCTAGCATTTGGTTTGATCGATTACTACTTTAAGGAATTTAGTAATCTTTATATTATTGGTTGATTGATTTTGATGGAAATTCTATTACTTGAACATATAAAATGTGAAAATGGTTTATGCATGAATACCCATGTTTACGTAAGATGGTTGTATGATTTTATTACCTAAAAATTCCTTCTTAAAGTTATGCATGTTGTATGTTGTGCTTTCAAATTAGTAGCATCAAATCACCTATTGGGTATAAGAAATACTCAACCAAATATATTATTTTTCAAATCAACTCAAGCAAGATTAGAAGAAGCATCAGGAAGTTTTAGTGTTATGATTAAGTGAGTGAAGATAAAGACAAGTGTGAATGTAAGTACATGACTTATCCTTTTGGACATGTATATGTAATCATTATAGTTGATTTGTGAGCTGTGATTGTCTAGATCTGGGATGCATATATTTTCATCTTAGTTTTAAAAAAATTTATTTTCTTGGAACTAAATGATACTAAGGGTTTTCAAAATGAATTTAAAGTAAAAGATTGCTTTGTTGCACTGCATTTGTTTTTATAAAATTATTTTCAAATAGGGATCGATCCCACATTAGGAATTAGTTTTGCATTTAAAAATGCATATGAAAACCCGGGTTGTCACTCTCTCTCTCTCTCTCTCTCTCTCTCTCTCTCTCTCTCTCTCTCTCTCTCTCTCTCTCTCTCTCTCTCTCTCTCTCTCTCTTCATCTCTTTCTCCCTGGCTTTCTCCTTGTTGGGACATTGTCGATAATGCATGCAATTTTGCCACTGCGTGCTGCCATCTGAGCATCCCTTGAAGCTGCAACTTTCTTTACCTTCTATTTCTTCCTCTACACTTTCTCTTCCATCCATCCACTCTATGCCACCAAGAAAGCTCTATAACTATGAAATAGAGCCATTGGTTCCCATTTGGTGCAAAGGTGATGGCAACTCAGATCTAAGATCCAAGCTTGCCCTTCCCAGCATCCAAAACAAAACCTCTTGAACTTTGCAAAGATCTAAACTCTACAATGATGGATGGTCATGATTGAGTAGCATTACAACAATCCAGCAAGCATCCAATGCTTATGGCAGTCTATTTAACATGGAATTAGAGCAATCCAAGTAAATCTTTCACCAAATTGCTACAAATTCTTATTCATATTCATGTGCACAATAAATTTAAGGATTTCTTAAAGTTTTATTAGCTATTATCTGCAATTAAAATTATAGAATGCTTTATCTAGATTTGTAAAATGCACGATCAAAGCACCGCGTCAAGGTGACTATTGATCTAACAGAAATTGTGAGATCTGAGTTTCAAACAGGTAATAACCATAAGATTTTTGTTGAAAACATGAAGTTTCTATTTTTAGGCTATAAATAAAATTTGATCTATAGATTATCTAGAAATATAGAATTCGGCCACAAATGATAATTGGTAATGTCCAAATCTTAGATATGATCGTCAATCAACATATTTGACCATAGATAGAATAAAACAAATTCAGGACTAAATAAATCATAATATAATTTAAGAAAAAAGAAACATGGCATTATACTATACATATTTCTTCACAAAGTGGAGATGGATTAAGTGTTTGTGTATTCTAATGGATTAGTATCATGTATTCGAGGTAGGTGGATTATAAGATGCTATATTTCAAATTTCATGACTTTTCCAATAATGCATGACATGATCTGATAACAGCATGAGATCTAAATTGCTATATTGTTATACCTACAGTATTTATGACTTGATTTATGGAATGAAAATGCTATAGTATGACATATAAGAAAATGAGAATTGTTGGTATTATGATTATCATTCCATAATTTAGAAATTCATACAAACTGTTTGAGAATCATAGTTTGAATTGTACAACATGGTTTATATCAACAATGTTTGTTAATATGATTGAAACCTAAAAGAGCTGCATTTTTGGTATATGGATATAGAATATGTACAATATACAATATTTTCGTGGATATACAGTGAATAGGCAATTGGCTTGGTAGTTTTATATTATTTGCGAACTATATAAGGAGCAGGATTTGAGTCGAATTGCATGTTTTACATTCATAGTATTTGTTAAAATGATTTGTAAGACTGATTGAGCCATATTCAGGGTGTATCAATACCCATGCTCCCTACATATGTTTTAGGATTTTATGTGGATGTGATGAGGTGTTGCATTATGAATGTGATAGGGAGATGCCTTGGGCCTAAAAGCACCACAATATAGATGCGATAGGGTAGCGACACCCTAAGCCATTATGATGAGGCACTATGTTATGGATGCGATAGGGGATGCCCTCAGCCAAAAGGAATGGCACCAAATTCATGATAGGGTGATGAGACCTAGGCCATTGTGGAGGCACCACACAATGCCTAGATTTTAGTGATGTGATTACTCATCACTGGTTGATGTGGGCCCATGTATGATAGGGATGACATGATATTGATACTTGGAGGTGGATTCAAACATGATTGGATGGATGTGGGCCATGTTTAGTTTGAAGCCATGGAGGAATATGAGTTCAATGATTTGAATCATTTTAGCAGAATTTATATATGATATTTAATGAAATATTTGAGAACTAATATTAAACTAATTTCATACATGTATCCTATTTATCATGTTTTGATCCGATAGATTATTGATGGATTTATTTGTAATATTGAAATAAATTAATTTTGAAAAATAAAAGTTAATTTAAAGCAGCTCATTTCACCTACACAAGCACTGCTTGTTGAGAATTGTAATTGTTTACAATATCTCATATTAGAAGGAATAGAATAGGAAGGAAATTAGGAGATAAAGTGAGGAGTTGCTAGAGAGATCAGAATAACACTGTCAAGGTTGGTTAGAGACCAAGTTCTATTTATTACAAAGTTGTATAAATTTCTATATTATGATTTACATTCATTGGAATGTGTGGACATGTATTATAAATGATGGACAAGGGGTTGTGGCTGAATAGATTCTAGCTAAACTAGTTAGTCTTCTATTATTCTTTCAGTTAATAAATGTCAGGCTTTCAAATATGTTTTTAAATGTGGTTAAGTGGAAATGGATTTATTATTTTATACATTATATTCCGGTTTACCAGGTATACAGTCTCACATGCAAAAAATGTAGATTTTTCAAAAAACAAAGACTTGGCTAAACTTTTAGTGGGAATGAAATGATCATTTTATTGTTAAATCCATACTTTAAAATGACACGTGGAGTTTTGTAAAGTCTTTTCCTAGAAATGATCTTATGCTATTTGTTTTCTAATGTTATTTTCAAAACTTAGGGCCCCTCATTTTAAAAACATATGTGAAAAAGTCATTCAAAAACCTGGGTCATCACAAAAGATATCTCATTAATTCATTAAACTTCAAAATGTGAGTGTTTGTTATACCGAATATATATAGTTATCAGTTTCCAAGTCAAATGTAACCTAAATTATAGTCCAAAAGTATGTTTGACTTCAATTCTCTCATAATACTCTTGAAACCCAAAAGGAAGTCACTCAAAAGGTGTAAATCTCTCATTTTTTATATGTGAGTAGAATGTTGTTCATCAAATCCAAAAATATGACATATTTCATATAAAAGAATTATAACTTAGAAAGAATGATAATAAGGTCTCATGAAAGAATATCAAGTACTAACAATGTTACTCTACCGAATTTCCTATTTATTCATAGTCATATCCAAGCCATACTACTCCTAAGATCAAGTTGGGACTTTTATTAGGATTAAACATAAGCTTAGGATAGGGTTATCAAAAGAATTGGTGTAAGGATAAACAAATATTGTTTTTAAGAATATGCAAAGGACTCCTAAGATGTATTCACAACTTCCATTTTCATCACAAGAGTGAACATTCTTCCTCATTGGCTATCTTTTTCTTTTCTTTTAAACTTGACTTTATATATAACCTTTTTTGAACTTTTCTTCTTTTTATCCTTTTTGATGCTTATCTATTGAATTGTATTCTCCATACTCTTACTCATGATAATCTTTAACCATCTCTACATATTTCTAAAACAACTAGGTAATGGATATATTATTGGTTAAATGGGGGTCATGGTTATTTGGCTTACAAAGGAAAGGCTTAATATAAATGTTCAAAGTATAACTAGCGAAAAATAATTGGGGAAGGATAAAGGCTTTAGGTTTACTAAGGATGGCCTTTATCATTTCCTAGAGTTCATATAACTTAAGGATGACCATAAACTCAAGATATATATGACATAGTCTATTAGATGTTTTCTCAATAGCTGACCAAGATGAAGAATAATGAGACCATTTGGGAAATTATGTCTACTAAAGAAAAATTTTGAATTTATGTATAACCCTCAAAAAGGAAGAATGACTCTAAAGCTCACTTGGATCATAAGTTTCCACTTATCTACCTTAGGATCTCTAAGTTATATTTATTCTTAAATTTAAATTATATGCATATACCTATTTTGTGCAATAAATATTTGAGTTTAATTTTTCATGGAAAACTTTAGAAAAAGGATATAATAATGAACTAATAGTATGGTTTAACCCCTCAATGTCCTCTAACATGCACCTTAGAGTGGATTGATGCTGGACCAGAACATCAATTGACTCTTCTTCCTATTCTGTAGTCATAAGGTTTTAAATGAACCTACAATGTTGTCTTGTGATTGGTCAAATAAAGGTCATAGGTCCAATTCGAGTTTGTCTTCAACAATGAATGGCTCAAATGGAATCTTAGGAGATGTAAGGAGTCCAACTTGAGATGTCTATTGACAAGTGTCCATGAAAGGCTCAATATCCATTAAAGCATTCTTGTCATCCATGGAGGTGTCTATATTTGAATCAAACTTAAAATAAGTAGGACATAATTATTTGACCCTTTAAAAATTCCATCATTGTACTAAATTGTTTAGTTGCTTTTTGGAATTCTAATATATTCTGCATATACAAACAAAGGGACTCTTCTAATGATTGTTCCCACTTGTTGGAAATAAATGGCTCATATTGTTGTGGCATTAGAGTTCTAGGAAAGGGTTGAGTAAGTTGGAACCATGATGGTTCTTCTCAATAATCTTGAGACTAAGGTCGTTTGGGATGCCTAGCCCATCTAGGATAGTCGATCCCAACATAATACTAATTGATAGGATCTATGAATACATTGGGTGCATTCACTTGCTCTTGATAATATGCATTGTTGGTGGAGCTTGATGGCTATGAAGTAGTGGGAAATATTGGGCTAGAATATTAAGTAATTCTTATATTGAGGCTACCGAGATGACTCACTTGCCTACCTAAAAGCATTTAACCTATTCAGTTCATTATTCATTCGACTGGCCAATCCATCTAATGCATTGTACATATTAGGATTATTCCCTATCTTTATCTCATATGTTTTCAAATAGCATAAGGGATGGGGAGTGAAGTAGTATCACAGTGACTTTCTATCTCCTACTTCATGGGCCATTGCTTCGGTAGGGTTAATATGGTTAGCTTGATTGCTTTACCCTTGCCTTTTGGTTCGTATGATCACAAGAGTCTAAGGGTGTGATATATGAATTTTTAGATTGATGGCTAGGCCTACACTAGAAAATGGTGTGGTAAAATGTACTCAACTTTATATACAATGAAAATAAATTATTGTATACAATGAAAGAGTACTTTTTTTGTTTCTCCTTTTCTTTTTAACTAAGGGGAACCATGCAACCTATGTGATTCACATTCAAGGGCATGTACTTAATCCTAACCCTAACACGAATAAGCTTAAAGTTTTGATTTTTCTTTATTTTCTTTAGGGGAGTGACTTTTAGGTTATTTCTAACCTAGGTAGCTCCTACTCTCTTTCAAACTTGTCCTAATGCTTACCAGTTAGATCCTACCTTGATCAACCATTTTACACCCTCCTCAGTCAGCCATAATTGATCTGAGTCATTGAATGTGTTGGCAGAGCCAATCATTTAAATACTAATGTAGCTGATCAAGTAAGAGCCACTAGAGTGGCAATAGGTCGCCTCCTTCTAAGAGGGTCCTATGAGCCCATAAGCTACTAAGGTCTTTCAAATTAATTATTAAGGCTAGCATTGTGTTAGGTAAAGGGTAACCTAGGTGGTCTAAGGGATGGTGATGAAATCTACCCTTAATCTTATTGGGGTGATTGCCCTTACAAATCATTTAAGCAGATTCCCATGATAGATCGATTAACATATCTTGAATCTTAAAGCAATTAAATGAGCACTAATATGCAATAAAAAGTAGTAAACTATTGCAACTACCTATATGCAATCTAACAAAGAGTCAAGACCATAATAGATTAGACATTATAAATCTAACAACCTACATCCTTGGGTTATAGCCGAGCTTAAGCTATCCTTGTTAAATAGGTGGTAACTAATGCAAAGTCCTAAGTGTAATGCAACAAGTAATATAATGTATACACACTATATGAATTACACTATCAAAAAAATAATGCAAACTAAATTATATGTAATTCTAATGCTATGAAATGTAAAGAAGTTAATATAGCTTACAACAAGGTCCTAGATAAAGTCTTCTCATACAAGGGTCAGTTTATGCACATACCACCTATTCTTTCAAGTTAGGATGATCTACTCTTGACCTGTATTATTACAACCCCTTTAATTTGGATAAATTATAATTAAATAAAATACATTCACATCCTCACTATAATTCACTCAAAAATTAAAATTTATAAACTATCCTAATTTCCTTCAATTCCTACTCCAAATTCCTGCAAAAATAAGTATAAAAGTGAGAACCCAAAAATTCAAAGAAATAATGGAAATAAAGTGCAAACTACAACTAAAATGAATGCAATCCTAGAATTTATGACTAATGGTAAAGTAATTCACCTAGGATTTAACTAAAAATTTGTTACAAGTCCCCAGCAATGGTGTCAAAAACTTGGTGTATTTTTAAAATAATTACAAGTGCCCAAGTTCACTATAGCATAGATTAGGCAAGTGCGGATCAATCCATAGAATCCTATAATTAAAAGATTTTAATGATTTTAACCTAGAAAATTTATTTATTTAACTAAATTAATTATCTAAAATACTAAAAATCATAGAAATTACATAAAATGCTAAAAGTTAAACCAAATCCTGGGAATCAAAATGCAAATACATTAGAAATCAATACTTTTAAGAACTGAGCTATCTAGGTTATTTTTACTCATGTAATTAGAAGCACGATGTTTCTAATACACAAAAAATATTTCTTTTTAGAGATCTCTTTAAATGTTCTCTTAATACTAGTTTCTTAGAATTGCACTATTTTTCAAAATATAGCCGATCTTCTTAGGGCACCAACTATCAAAGATTCTCA
This sequence comes from Warburgia ugandensis, assembly GCA_035236585.1. NCBI lineage: Eukaryota > Viridiplantae > Streptophyta > Magnoliopsida > Canellales > Canellaceae > Warburgia > Warburgia ugandensis. The sequence goes on along the minus strand of CP141132.1, from coordinate 26,463,485 downwards.
AGTATGCAAGTTTAGAGTACTATAAACTAATATTAATATTATGCTCTAATTTAACCTAGAACAATCTATACTTAAAACTATTTTCTTCTAACATACTTTTCATTCGCATGCCTAAGGAAACTAATGGAACATAAGATTTCAAAAATAAACTATATCTAACAACTAATGAGAGCAAGTAAACTTAACATAAATGAAATGACACTTAAATCAAAGAGAAAAGAAATTTTATTCTATTGAAATGGAAATTACATCAATTGATTACAAGGAAAAGAATAACAAAAGAACCTATGAGTTAGAATGCATTCACTTTGAATTTCCAACATGCATTCACCTTGAATTTCCATCATGTCACTCAAGAGATCTTCCAGTGAATTGCATTAACGCACACACTACCACCATTCTTTCTCATTGTTCACTTATTATATAACTCATGTTGTGTCACTCAACATAGCCATGGATCACCAACCACTCATGCCACAACCCCTTGGAGAAGTGTTTACAGCCAAAAATCTGCTTTATGCATGTAATACCAAGAGAGAGAAAGAGATTAGAAAAGGTGTGAAAATGGAAAAGTCTTGGAGAGAAGAATAAATGAAACAATAGAGGATAATATGAAGTTAAGGGGTGTGGTTTTCAAATCCAGAAGATGAAGATAAAAATTTTAAAAAAATAAAACAAGATAGAAAAGGATTAAGGCATGATAATGAAACTAAAATTTGGTGTGAAAAGAGAATGGAATAATAGGTTAGAGATGAATATTTTTATCAAACTTTGTAGACAGGTTACTTATGCGTTGAAGAGATTAATACATGAATTTTATAATGAATGGATAAGTGTTAAAAATAAATAAATAAAATAGTGGAGAAAGGTCAAAAAATGGGTAGAAAAGACTAAAAAATAAAGTATGAAAGGGATAAATGAATGAAGGGTTAGGGAAGGAGTTTTAGGTGGATATTTTGGTGAGTGATATAGGATTTAATGGAGGTCAAGGAGCATGATTTTAAAGTTGAGATGAAGTGGGAAAAAAATGAAATAAAAAGATGGAATTGATTGAGGTTTGGTAGATGAATGAAACTAGCCTTTCTTACATCTTCTCTGTTCCTTAGATGTTCCTCCCCTTAGGATGTTCTCTCTTGGTATTTGATCAATTTGTGTGGTCATATAAGGTTGAGAATTACTCTAGGTTCTCCCCTCTTTCTTCCTCTCTTCCAAGCTATAGAGCAAGTGAATACAAAAGTCAAGAATGGAATGAAGGTGGAGACCATATGGGTTAAAAGAAGGATAGATGATGGGGATTTAATTAAGAAAAATAGGTTAGAAAGAGGGGGGAGGTGTGGAATCCATGGGAATATGGATGTAGGTGCAACGGAAAGAGATAAGGTGGAAAGGAAAAGAAATACGCGAAGATGGAAAGGAGGATAGGTGAGAGGAGGAAAGAGGATAGGAAGGAAGGGAAAAAATCTAGGAAAATAAGTGAAATGGAAATGAAAAGAGATACGAGGATAGAATAGATTTTTGGTTATTTTGGTGTTCAGAAATCTGAGATGAATGTAAGCCATTGTATTGAAATGAGTGGTGGAGATCTTTCCTACTTAAGGTTTTGATTCAACTTTTTAACAAGCACAAGGTGGCTAGGGTTTCATATTTATATGCTCTTTCTCTTCTCTATTGGATCATGCTTGAGCACCAAGATGGATGGTTGAGATTTCCTTGAAGTCTGACAACCAAAAAGGCATTGTTTTATTGCTCAATCCTTCTTCTATGTTTGGCCAATACGCTTAAGATGGATGGCTAAGATTCCGTGGAGATTTTCTTATACAAATTGATTCACATTCCTTGTTTTTTTCCTTATCCCACCATTAGTATTTATAACCAATGGAATTAAAGTAAAAACACATTTTTCTCCTAAGAGAACATATTTTGGTCTCCTTGAAAAATGGTGGCCAACCCATCAAAATTTTCTCCACCAATCATGGTTAAGTCTTCTCTTTCCAACATGGATACTTTATATTGGTTGATTCTAACTTAAGTAGCTCCTTATTAATTGCTTTAGGGTAATCTAAGATGTGGAATGATCTTAGCCACTCTTTATTAAATTTTCTAGATAAAAACTAACTGTAGATTTTCCCTTTTTCTATCTCCTCCCTCCTTATTTTTTGCCACCAATCTTACTCATCCCTTGAGGTATTAATGTGCATTTAAGTGAGATGCACCACCTTTGCATGAAAAATTCCTGGTACACATGTGTGTGGTCCCCATTCTAAAGTACAAAGAGGGAAAATTAACGCCTTCAGTCTCCTACAGGCCCGGGCTTGAGTTACCTAACATGCATGCTTCCTTTCACGTGCTTGTCTCTCAAGCTTTACTTAGAAGCTCCCCAAAGGTGGTGGAATATATGCATGCATGAAAGTTCTACCACCTTATATTTTGATATTTACAACCTCTTTTGCATGCATAAGGATTGGTAATGCTTCTATCGTTGTTTACTATGTTAAAAATGGTAATGACACTCATTCTACATTCTAAACTTTTGGACTTTATAAATTTGGGAGGCAAGCCCATGTTAATGCTCACATTCTGGATTATCCATCTTTTAGGGTTTGGAATTACAAAAATACCCTTTTTGCAATTGTACCCTAATCCTACAAAATATGAATATAACCCTAATTACTAATCTTTATGATAAATAAGGGCTAAAGCATACTAAATATAGAGGTTTTCTATGGAGTATTTCCATACATATCAATATGTCTTACTGAGAACACCATCATTTGCATGTCTTCAAGAGTATTAAGTAATTTAGGAACATAACTACCACCTATGTGCCAGGGATTAAGATTTACTTCACAAATTCACATGGATACATAAGTTCTACTTTTTTGTTAAGTTGTCTCATTCTCTTATATTTAAGTATTTAGATTCAAACTTTTCCATGTCCAATTTGCAAATTGTAAACATAAGACCCACAAATAAATGTCTTACTTAGTAATCTTGGCATTTCTCCTTGTTTTTTATAGTTACTAAGGAAAGGACCAAGTTTTGGGGACCTTATAACTCTGAGACTTTTATACTTTTCTTTTGATTGTATGAGCACTTGCAACATTGACATTCATCTGAAGGTCATTTAATTAATGCTAAATGATTTCTTTCAAGGCGAAACACCATGATGATTTTTTATGCTCACTAAAGGACTATTTGTCTCCAAGATCTACTTTCATTGAGAAAACAATTGCTTCCACTTGGAGTAATTTCATGGTGAGACCCATACAATTGGAAGTAGTCAAGCATCCTAATAGAACATTCCCCCACACTGCAAAGCTATTAATAGAGCAAGAGTTACTAGAGGCATTCTCATATCAGATTGATATCTCCAAAGCACAATGTAGCAAGTATAATTTGATTAATTAGGCTACCATAATGGATTGCTATGGCTGTTGTCACTCTTTTAGCAACCATTTTCTGTGAATTTGTTTCCTAGTGCATGTTTGGTAGTCATTTTCTTTGAATTTATTCCTTTGCCAATTGAATATGTAAGTTAGCAGTTGGATTACTTTCTTTGAATTTATTATTTTTGTTTCAATTGAATCTTTAATTTAGAAGTTGGATTGCTTTAAATTTGTTTCTTTTCCAATTGAATCTATAATTTGGAAGTTGGATTGCTTTCTTTGAATTTGTTTCTTTTTCACAAATCTATAATTTAGAAGTTGGATTGTTGTATACAGATCAAATTGGTTTGTATAATTGTTTTGCAAGCTTAAAGTTCAATTTTCTTTATGTTTGTCTTAACAAGCAAGAAGGGGATGCAAATAAATGTGTGCAAATTGTACCGGTCTAGATGTTATTTCATTTTGGTCCAATCAAATGGTTCAAAAAGGACCAGACCAAATAAGACTGAAACCTCGATTGAATTATGGTCTACTTTGGTCCAGTCTAATGGTTTATAGTGGACCAGACCAAAAGGGACCAAAACCCAGACCAATCCATTGGTCTACACCTCACCCACATTGGTTTGGTCTAGTCTTAGTCCACATACCAATAGACATAAAAGATTTGGTCTGGTCTACTTTCAACCTTGAAACTAGACCAGACTGTACATCCGTACTTGGTGTGAGTACTCATGAACATTATGTGGATCCAGTAGCGACTGGATATGTGGATCCAGTGATGACTAGATGTATGTGGGCCTCGTATAGTTGGGGAATGACCACCAATGATAATACTACTATTTTTATGAGTTTGAATATTTATTTGAGATTCTAATGGTGATTTGAATATGTTATTGCATTGTTGGATTTATTTATGAAACTTACATGAAATGACTTAAGAATTTGATATTCTAAAGTTTGTGAATAAGTTATTGCATTGTTGGATTTATTTATGACACTTACATGAAATGACTTGAGGATTTGATATTCTAAAGTTTGTCATTATCTTAAACTTAATAATGCAAATTATTGATGCATTGAAATGATTATTAAATTGTGAAATAAATATTTTTTTAGGTTTTCATATGTTTACTAATATATTGTAAATGTTTAAATGTTTACAATGTCTTATATTTAGACACACATGAGCAATGGAGAATCAAGCAAGTAGTTAGTTGACAATTTATTTATATTTTAGGGCAAATGTATAATTGAATTATTGGATATTATTTCAATAATGACTTTTGGATTGTGTATGTATATTTAGTGTATTTGGACTTTGGTTTTAATAGTATATGGATTGTTCTGTTGACTGGATCTATCTTGAAAAAATAAACTTATTTAAAATTAGTTTAATTCAAAAGAAAAAATTATTTTTAATTTAAATTTTTTTAAATTAGATTAAATTGGAGAATAAATGAGGAGTTAAAGGATGACACTCAAAGTTTTGAAATGAATTTCAAAGAAAATATTTTTTCCTTATTGTTTTCTAAATAGTTTTCCAAAGGTGGGGCCCTAAATTTTGAAAAGCATTGTGAAAAAGTATTGTAAAAATATGGGTCATCATAGTTGGTATTAGAGCTTAGTTCATCCCTTCACAGCTAGTCCTACATGTCCAAAGTCATAATAAGAGTTATAAGTGAGAAAAGTTTTTTATATGAGCTATTAAATGAGAAGTAGATGTCGCCTTGGGAGGTTAGCATTGAATGAGCTGGATTTAGCAAAGACTTGAGTATATGAGAATGAGAATCATATTTAAACGAAGTTCATGATACTTATGGATAATGACTCAATGAAAAGTTATAAGTCGTTAAGAAAACAAGAAACCTTTAGTCCTTGTATGAGTAAGGGGAAGGGTATTCCCATGAGATTAGTGTGGTTGGTTCTTAGATATAAAAGAACTAGAGTATAACATTATGCCAATGGTATCCCTAGTTTTGATAACTCTTACACAATATAACAATTTTGGGAAAATTAGTCCAAACTTGGATGCAGTACAGTGAACTTTGCAAGACGTAATTTTCTTTCTTATACACTAGCTTGAGTATAATGGAAGAAAACAAAAAATGACCATAGTAAAAGAAGACTTATGTGGTTAAGGGAATATGGCATGAGTATGAAAAAGATAATAGATGCTTTAGATTGAATCTTAGTGGTATTATGAGGATTCATGAAGGTATTGATGTCAAGAGATTTTATTGCTATTCTAGATTAGAATATTTGACCTATTATGATAATTTGACTTTAATTTTAAACTTGATTATGAATAAATTCTTAAGATAGAAAGACTATGATATAGAATTAATATAAATGAATGATTTCTTGAGGTGTTATAAAAACTCAGTGTGAATGTGAACATCTAAAATTATTGAAGTTGTTTATTATGGACATATCTAGCCTATATTGTCTATGTGACTTCAAATCATGAATTTGAATTTTCTAAGTATATGAAGTGACATGAGATGGGAAATAGTCAAAGATTGAAACCTAATTTCCATGGGTGAAGAATCCTAGAGTGAACAACTGTCAATTTGAAGGATGAATCATTTTTATTCAAAAGGTTAGAGATTCAAAATCATAATCTTTATTTGTCAAACACCATAATGAGAACAAGATATAGAAATAAAGCAGATTTTGAGATTGGAAGTGATAGTACAATGAGAATAAATGAAAGTCGCGTATAGTAGAAAATTGTTATAACTTAAAGAGTCATCTAATAAGGATGTAATCTCTGACATGAGCTCCATTTCAAGGACTACTTGTCTAGTGGAATTCTAGGAAACTAAGAAAACTATTTGATGAATATGGGACCCATAAAACTTAATATGTTACCATGAATTCTTGTGCACAGAAATACCTAGAATATGCTAGTTATCATTAAGAGAAGGGAAGTGAATGTACACATAATCTTTTTGGGAGTTCAAGCCCTAATTTGACTGAGCAAAGCACTTGAGAATATAATAACTATTTTGTAAATATAGTCAGAAATTACAATGAGGATAAGTAGAAGAATGGAGAAAGGAAGCTAGAATACAAAAAAGTTAGTGATTAAAACTAAGTAAATTATTCTTATTGTTAAAAGTGATTTTTGAAAATATTTTTATCAAAATATCTTAATTTTTCTTTATTTGGAAGTATATGCTCATCATGAATATTCAACTTTAAAGCATGACTATAGATAATTAATGAAGGAATTTAAGGAATTATTATGATATCAAAAACAAATGCAAAAGTGCTATTATCAAAAGATTTTGATATTACACTATATAAAATGTCTTATTTGTAATGTTTATTTAACTTTAGATCAAAAGGGTAAACACAATGTCTATTATATGCAGTGAATCAAGTAGAGAAATTGATAGGTATAGAAAAAGGATAAAATTGCAAGAATAACATAAGGTGAAAATAATTATACCTAGTTGATGTAGAATGGTGAATTGACAAATAATATGAGTCTCAATGACAAAGATGAGGTTAATTATGAAAGATCAATTTAGTTTGATGTTTACCAATATTAGAAAAAATATACACCTACAAACTAAATGACTTTGGATAAGTTTGATCACAACAAAAGTCATTAGTAAAACAAAATCTAATGATGAAGATCAGGAGGTGCAAATGTATATGGATTTGATTATGTTGGTTACTTAAATATCTTTCAAGTGACAAGTATTACACATTCTTACGAAATTTCAAAGAACATGTTGAGATGATTAATGGAACAATGGTGTAAAGAGAATAGTTGAAGCAAGTTTAAAGGAAACTTAGATCTTACATTAAGGGAGATGGCCATAGACTAAGATCAAATATTAAAATTCAGAATCTTTGAATAGTTTCTACAAAACTTGGAGGTTGAACCAATTTGAAATTAAGAAATTAAATATGGTCGAGATGATTATTCTTATTCATGAATAGTATAAGAGAAGAAACTGGTGAATAGAAAATATTTTGAAGTCTAAAAGAGATGGAGTACTAAAATTTAAGAATAGATAGTATGCTACCACAACTACCTTAAAAAGAAGTGTGTTCAATGTTGAAATAATCTTTGAGACAAGTTCTACTCCAAAAATATTGTGTTGTAAAGTATGTGTACAATTGAAGATTTTTAAGAAACAATTAGACAAATCGTTGCAACTAGAAATCAATAAACCCTATGCATTACCAAGATGCATCAATTATTTTTACTAAAGATAATGAGTTAATGATTCTATACATTACTATTAAGTACTCCAATGTAATCATGATGAAGAATAAGAGTCCTATATCAAGGATAAATGAGTTAATTTATTAGTTTTGGTCAGCTCGAATCTTTTTGAGGACTCAATTGAACTCTTGGTATCTTCAGATAAGAATCAAAACAAAAGATATCTAAAAAACATCATTCAAAACTAGATAAGAACATCATTATCTTAGAATGTTGCCATTTAGATTGATAAATGTTGCAACTAAGTTTATGGACCTTATAAAGAGGGAGTTCAAAACACTTCTTAATAAACTTGTTATTATATTTGTGAACTACACTCTGAGTTATTTAACAAGTCGGGAATGATATTAGGAACACTTGCATGTGATGTTGAACACATTCAGAACACACCATTATTTATTAAATCTTACAAGTGTTAGTATTGGAAAAGAAAGTCAACCTTCTAGGCACATTATTTCAGAGAATGTAGTCACAGTGGACCCAATAAGATTGAAAGATGATGATGAAGATAAGAAATTTCCTAAACCTTGATGAATACTACCACAAGTTTATTGAGGAATTCTACCATTAACATAGAAAGATGTGAGAATTGTCTATGATTACATGTGTGACGCAAGCGTTTTGGACAAGAAACTAACCACTACAATGATATTGCTTTACCTTAAGACCATGGAGGTTTTACAATTGTCAATAATATTTCCATTAAGTAATAGTTATCTACGATGCCTCTAGTAAATAATTAGAATATATACTAATATAGAATGAGAAGTGTGAGAGTACAATTTTCCAAAGAAGTAAAAGTTGCTACAAGAAACCAATTTTCATACGAGAAGTATACTGTTCAAATGCATTAAGAAATTGTGGTGTCAACAATGCTTAATTGAAAGGAAAAAAAAATTCTCATAGAGGCATGTCAATTTAGAGCATCATTCATCTTGATTCAACAAAAATGTTCTAGAACTTGATATAGTTATAATCAGATAGTATAAAGGAGTTGAGAAAGTATGTAGAGAGATCTTTGATGTAACAACAAATGAAAGCTAAATATCAGAGTGAGCAATAGAAGTGCATGTCAAATCCTATGCATGTACTTAAATATATATATATATATATCGATTATATCTAAATTGTACCTAATATTTAAGAAAAAATATTACGTACGTTTTACATATGGAAGAATGAATACAGAAAAATATATATGTTATTGATTGAAATTCTTTAGTAGTATCATTCCAATGAGATTTTCTAGAGGAATGAATTAATAAAAATGAGATGAAAATAGGTCCAAAATTGATTGAAGAATGATGTAAGCAAAAATTTTGAAGATGAAATTTCTTTAAGGAAGAAAGGGTGTAGTGCCCAAATTCTTAGAATTCATGTAAGTAATTATTATTTAAATATTAAATAATATTTACAATCAAAATTTCCAAAAATTGAATTTTGTATCATTAAACGTATGAAAAGCTTATAATTAGTAGATGAAACATCAATATCCATAATCTACACAAAAAAATGATTTCAATGGTACTAAGTATCCTAAAATTGAAGTTCAAATGAATAATTCATAATTATTTTAATTAAGTTATTCAATTTTAAATTTTATTGTGCGCAAAAGGAAAAATCACTTTAAGTGGGACCCATGTTTTAATTCTAAAATATATTAACTAATAGGCACCATAATTAAGATGTAATAGTTTTCAAAACCTAATTATAATTAATTAAAATAATTAAATATTTTAAATAAAATAATAATATCATATATTCAACACGTAGAATGAGACTAGATCGAGCTTCGGACCATGCAGGTGACTAAAGACTCTAGTCCCCACACTCACTCATTGTCCCTTCTTTTTGGTCACTGTTGCACTGCCCTGTACTCTACCAGCTACCAAAAAACCCGACTCAAAATCAAGAGAAAGAAGTAGAAGAAGGAGAGGAAAGAGAAAAAAAGGAAGAGGAAAGAGAAGAAAAGGAAGAGAGAGAAGGAGAACTCACCAGCGATGCCATTAAAGCTATAAGAAGCTCTCAAGTAAGAGTATATAGTGTACACCAATGATGATGAGGGCCCAAATCAATGAGCTAAGCCATTCATCTCCAATAGTAAGACGAAACAACAAAAACCCCTTTTGATTCATGTTGATTGGTGGAGAATTGACACAGGATATTTAAGAAAATAGTAATGTTGGAGCAAGTGTAGGAAGTCGATGATGGTCACACTTATTTTAGGTTTTTAGACACCAAATAGCCCTCAAGTATTCCCTTATTCATTAGAAATGAAGGTAAGCCTTTGATCTATAAGATTTCATAGTCTTCTTTCCATGATTTTCCACTTTTTTTTTTACTGTGTATAGTCTCCAGCAGTGACCATTTTTGGGTCATGCTTTTTGGCAACAACAACTGTTTTCAACAACTATCATATAGCAAAAAAACATGGGTCTAGTTTATTTTCACTTGATCCACACACCCATGTTGACGACAAACTGATCAAAGTTGATCTAACTATCCAATTGGGATCTAACTCTAAGGGGGTGAGTGGACGGCCATGATCGAACTGTTCTCCATCTTACCTGATTTCTACATCCAAGGCACACCACATAAATGCATTGAGAAGGCATGAGAGCCTGCCATGCTAATGCACATGCATGCTCATGTGAGGAGGCCATAGAATTGATGAGATGTAGTTGCATCCTAGTGATGGAACTGATCTGTTTAAGGATTCACAAATTTGTTTTAACATATCCAATTTGCCTATCAGAACCATCGTTCCAAATTTGTGATTTAATCAATTTTAACTTTCTAAATAGATTTAAAACATAAAATAGTTAATCTAGAAGGCTATATGATAAGTGTCTAACTTTATATTAAAACCATCCAATTAGTCACCCATGTGTTATATCTTATAAGGGTAGATTAGGATTTTTGGCCCAAAATTATAGCACAGGCATTTCTAACTTAAAAGATCAAAATTTTGATAATTTATTGGTTCAAAGGCTAATCTAGGGTAAGTATGTGAATAATTATACTTTTTTAGGATTTAATCAGAGTTTTTGACTTTTTGTATGAAGCTTGGAGATGATCCAACAGTCGAGACCAATCGATATGGAAACTAAAGAACAAGATTGAGTCAAAGCCTAAAAGTCATCAATCCAACATGAGCTCCAGGATCAAGATCACCTTAAAGCACACAAAAGATGGAATTGGAGGAGTCAAAGGTGGCAAAAGGGGGGCATGCACAGGCCATGCAAAGTCCACCACCTTTGTATAGGATTCACTTAAGCCACCTAGCCATATTCAAGCCATGAAGAAGGCGATAAGCTAAGGAACCTAGCTAGCCATCAAAGCCAAGGGGTTGAGCCACCAAGCCAAGCCTAAAGAACCCCTACAACCATCCATGAAGCCAAGCCAAATGAGCTCTCAAAGAAAGCTATCAAGCTACTTAAGCCATGCTACATGGAAGGCCATGATTGGAGGAAAATTCAAAGAAATATCCTTTTGATTTGTGGGGTTATTTTGAAGATAATTGAGGAAAAATAAAATTAGTAAAGGGAGTACATGGATCAATAGGATACCATTCCATTTTCACTATTTTTCCATGATTTTCTCACTGTTTTATCTCTCTCCACCTCACTTAAAAGAAGCACTACGAATTTCACTTTCCCACCAATGAATCCTAACTTTCTAAAACTCTCTCACCTTCCCAACCCATGGATGTTTCCACATTTTTGACCTTTCCTAAAACACTTCCATGTGAAATTAAGCATGGTGATAGCTCCATACCTAAATCCTACAAAATAGGAGCTCCCTTCCCATTCCACCCCATAATTTCCCACTCATTGCATGACATAGGCACCCATGGATCTCTTTTTCTAATCTCACCTTTCATCTCTTTTTCCACCTATCTAATTCTTTCATAACCATTTAAATTTCCACCCAATCTTCCTAACCAATTTGGATACCTTTTAATTCCAACATTAGATCTAATTCCCACCTCTTTTTCACCTTAGGATCATGGGCCATCAAGATTAAAAATAAAATCATGTATAAAAGGAGGGCTTTAGGGTTCGTGAGGGTGAGCACTAACAGTGGAGAGTGGAGCTGCCTAAAAAAGTGGTGCCACCACCTTCTCTTGAAAACCACAATTTTTCCTAAGTTTTCTCTCCTTTTCATTGCAGCCTTGGAGCATTCTTCATTGGTGATTTTTCTTCTCAAGTTTCTTGCTTTAATGCTTTCTTTGGTTCCACATTGTGGTGCTCCCGAGATGAATGTTCTACACAATCTTTTCAAGAAGAGTATGTGTATTTTCCTTGATTGTTCTCTTGTTTGCTTAGCCTAGGTTCATTTAAATTCACCCTATTTGCCTTTAAGGCTTTCTTTTCATTGGGTTTTCCCTAGGATCTCAATCTTGTTGGAGAAGGAAGTGTTGAAGAGATTTTCATTTAAGTATTTTCCTTGTAATGCATGGGTGCACTCACCAAGAGTGGTGCACACTATCTTTGTAATGAGTTTCCCCATTGGATTAATACAAAGTGACTATTAGATAAGCTCCTCTTGATTGATAAATGTATTGATTTTACTATGCTTCTTACTTACATGTCAATCTCATGGCTTGATAATTGATAGAGTTGCATTTTGAAAACCCAACTAGATCAATCCAAAACCATTGAACCATGCACACCACTCTTATGATATATGCATGGTTTTGACAATCTTGCGGGTTGAAGGTTGAAGGAAATTAGTAATCGTTCTTGTTTACGTGTAGTTATTAGTGAATGCACTCAAGTTATTATCTCAACTAAGCATTAAAATTAACCAACCTATCTTGCAATCATGCACCCTACTCATGGGCTAGGTGCATGATTTTGAGTGGGTTAAACATAGATTGATTGGATGTGTGTTTATAGGATCATTTAAGATTAATTAGTTGATTGAAATTGCAAGTAGTTGATTAAGTCTAGAGTTATGCATATTGATCACAATTATTTGCTTTTAGAGTTAGAATTTGTTATTAAATTTTGTTTGTGAACTTTCATCATTATCATTTACCCTTCCTAGCATCTCATTTACAAAATTTCCCATTTAGGAATAATACTAGAATCATGTGTCCCACTCTAAGGTCATGCACATGGTTCTAGTTGCATTTTTCCCTAGATTTGATGTGTGGTTATTCATTAATTAGCATATAGTTTGATTAGCTAACAAATTACTCATATTCAGAAAAGTAGAGTTTTGTTGCTTAAGTCTTATTGTTATATTCATTCCCATTAGGATAATTGCATTCTTTAGAAATTGCTTGTTTAGTTAGTTAATTTAGGAAAGTTTCTAAATTTTTAGTTTCTTACTTATTCTATTTCACATTAAGATTCTAATAAAAGATAAGAACAAAATCTCATTATCTTGGCTAGGTTAGATAATTTAAGCAAGGATTACTAATTACATAAATCATTTGGTTCTTTGTGGGATTGACCTCAATCACATGAATTACTACAACTGATTCGTGCGCTTACAAGTTAAGACTTAAAATAACAACAAGTTTTTGGCACCATTGCTGGAGAGTCACAATGGTTTGTGTAGTGGAGCATACCTTAGATTATTTACCTTGATTCTAGGCTTAGGGTGCATTAGTTTAAGATTTTCTTCAATTTTTACATATGTTGCTATTTTTCTCACAATTGACCATATTTGTTTGATTTTTGTGCAAAGGAAATCAACAAAGAAATGGCGATGATCATGTGGACCATGGCTTCATCAGCATAGATTAGGTTTTTATTGCTTTCCTAGATTAGGATTTGAGTGAAATTGTAGTGAGGCCCATTGTAATTTTGATTTTATTTAATTTTTAAATGGGTTGTAATAATACAAGGCAAGTGTGGGGTATGATCGTCCACACTTGATCATCATCGAAACCCTCACTATGAGCAGTCTTTACCCAAATTTTAATTTTCTAGGATAAAATTCATTTTGTGTAAAATTGCATTTGTAATGGTAGTATAAATCATATAGATTAGGGTCATGCATTGATATATGTTGCATAATACTTAGGATTATTGCATTAGTTCAAGCACCTATTTAACAAAGGCTAACCTAAGCTTGCCTATAACCAAAGCATAGGCTGTGTGGTTATAGTCTCACATCTATTGAGGTGCTTCAACCTTTGTTAAATAGCATTTAGGTAGGCATTAGTTTGATTTTTGTTTTGCATTGCATGTTTACAACTTTGTGGTGGAATGGAACTTAATGCTAGTAAGGCCCCCAAAAGAACCCTTATAAGATAAGCACTAGATTTCATTACTAGCTCCTTGGCCCACCTAGGAATCAATCAACATCCTTGTATGTCACGATCCCAACCCTTGAATGATAATTTAAAATCAAGTGTAAAGAGACTTAGGGACCAAGCCCATATGACCCTTTTAGAAGGAGCAATCTATTGTCACTAAGTGGCTTTTGAACACCATGGTTATAGCAGGTATCCTAAAGTCCAAGTGATTTTCCTACACCTTCCGTTGATGTTAATTGAGGTCTAAATGCCTCCTATACGAGGATTGTATTAATCACTTTAGAGCAGAACACAACTGGCCATTAGTAGTCAAATCTAGATAAACAAACAAGCTATCTAGATCTAGGTCTAAGAACCTACCACCTATCCAGTAACAAAAGATAATCAAAATATTAGTCTATTAGTGAATACTAGGAGCTAATTATGCATTACAAAGAGTTAGAGTTAGGTCATACAGTTAGGAGTTAGAGTAGTTTATGCAAGGGTGTCTATCTCAAAACTCAAAGCTAGTACCTTTTGACCCAAAGATGGACTGCAACCTTAAGCAAGGGGTAAGAAACCCTTCCTATCCCCATGACTGCACCACCATCAGAAGTTGAGTGCAAATCTATTAAAGATTTTTATGCACCACTCCAGCTCAACACCCATCTTGCATAAATCTACCCACAACAAATGCAAACCACATTGAGTTAAAGTAGGAAGCCATATAATTACTTCCTATTTTTTATGGTCAAGAGCGAGAAGATCCTTACCTACATATCAAGAAATTCCTTGATATTTGTGCCTCATTGAAGTTTTAAAGTTTTTTGGATAATTCTATTAGGCTTAGGTTATTTTCATTCTCACTCAAGGATAAAGCCAAATCATGGATCAATTTCCTAGAAGTGGGTTTCATAAATACATGGGACCAATTGTCTAGAAAGTTTTTAAACAAATTCATCCTCATTCACAAAATGAACACCCTTCATTGGGAAAGTATAAATTTCTAACAAAGGCATGATGAACATTATTACGAATGCTGGGAACAGTGGAATGAACTGCTGCAGAAATGCCCACATCATGGATTCAAGAAATAGCAGCATGAACAATACTTCTAAGAGGCATCAAATGCCTCAGAATAGACAAATGGTAGATGAAGCAAGTGGAGGGGGCCTCATGCTAAAACATGAAAGAGAGGCATGGGAGTTCTTTTAGACATTGGCAGATAATTCTCAACAAAGAGTTTATTCAAATAGAAGATAGAGAAACAACCATCCTCCAAAGAAAGGGCATTTATATGAGTTTCGAGTGGATACAGATGTAGCCTATAAGCTCAACTCTGTGTTATAAAGAATGGATAAGTATGATGGAATAGCAAACAAACTTGAAACTATGTTTCAGTCCCTCATGGCTGCCACATCTATTAAACCTCCACAAGAGGTTTCTACTCATATGTTCCAGCCCAGACCACATCACTATAACTTGTCCATTAAACAAAGCACTAAATGAATATTTGTTGGAACAAGCGAATGCATTGAATGCATATCACAATCCTACCAACAATATGTACTCCAAGACCTATAATCCTAGATGGGCTAAGCATCCAAACTTTTCCTAGTGGAAGAGTAACTACCAAGGGGGGGCATCTGTGAACCCCCCCAACCAAAATTTTCCTGGAGCTATAGTTCCCTAGTAACCACCTAGCTTCCAACAACCTCAACAATGAAAGAAACAATCTTTTGAGGAAAATATCTAAGTCCTTATTGAAAGATCTTTAAAGAAAAATGAAGACAGTAACAAGGCCTTACATCAATTGTAAAATGATAGTCGATATTCAACCCATGTCAACTCTTAAGCCATAGCTAAGTTAGAGATGCAGGTGAGCCAACTATCTACTACATTACAAGATAGAGGAAAGGACCACTTCCAAGTCAGCCCATCCCTAACCCTAAGGGCCAATTTGAGATAAGGTCGAGTTCTCAAACTCATAACTCTCATGAGCAGGCCAAGTCAACCACCCTTAGGAGCAATCAACATGTTGAGAATAAAATAGGGCAAGTTGAGGCAACTATAGAGGGAAATGAGGAGGGAAAAACACAGGAGAAAGAAAAGAGGCAAAATTCTCCTATTGAACCTATATTGGAGGCACCCTATGTGCCCAAAGCCCTATTTCCTCATTTACTAAACAAGGCTAGAAAGGGAACAAACTTTAATGATCTAATGAATGTATTTAAACAGGTACAGATTAACATTCCATTGTTGAATGCAATAAAAGATGTCCTTGCCTATGCTAAGTTCCTAAAAGTGCTCTGCACCAAAAAGAAAATGCTTAACGTACAAAAGAAAGTTTTCCTCACCAAGCATGTGAGCTCTTTTATTCAATACATGACCCCACCCAAGTTTAGAGATTCGGGGTGCAATACAATTTCTTCTATTATTGGAAACCATGTCATAGATAGGACACTGCTTGACCTAGGGGCGAGTGCTGACCTATTCCTGTACTCTGTTTATGAGCAACTAAGGATGGATGAGCTGAAACCAACCACTACCACACTGCAATTAGTAGGTATATTAGTGAAGATACTTGATGGTTTGGTTGAAGAAGTTTTGTTACAAGTGGACTAATTTTACTACCTCACAAATTTCATTGTCATGAATACCCAGCCTGTATCTAATCTCAATAGTTAGATTTTGGCTATACTTGGAAATCCATTCTTGGAGACATCCAACACCATTATTTAACTGTATGAATGATGTAATGAAATTGTCATTCAGCAACATGAAAGTTATACTTAATGTCTTTAATTTTTCCAACAATATTTAGACCCGTTCATTCTTGTGAAGTGAATTTGATCGAGAGTCTAATTCACAACATTTATCCATCATCTTCCATCTTTGACCCATTAAAGGCCTATCTAATGGACTTTTAATGATGATTTTGATTTAAACAAGTCCATTGAGGAGGTGAACAGCCTTTAGATGTAGCTCTAATCATGGACACCTCCAAGTGGGGCCTTTATGTGGAGCCACTCCCTTCTTCAAAGTCTGTTCCACATACCTTCCATAGAGTAACCACCTTCTCTGGCCTAAAAACCTCAAATATTCTTATCTAGGACTAGGTGAATCCTTACCTATAGTAATAGCCTCTGATTTAGACAAGGAATGGGAAGAAAAAGTGTTTGATGTTCTTAAGAAACATAAGACTGCTCTAAGGTGGACCATAGCAAACATCAAGGGAAGTAGTCTAGCTGTGTGTATGCACAAGATCCAACTGGAAGAAAATGCTAAATCCTCTAGGGAAACCCAAAGATGACTCAATCCCCACATGAAGGACGTGGATAGAGATGAAGTCATTAAGCTTCTAAATGTTGGCATCATATACCCCATCTCTGACAACACATGGGTCAACCCCGTTTAGGTTGTACCCAAGAAATCTAATGTCACAGTAATCAAGAACAAGGAGAATGTGTTGGTACCCACCTGCATGACCCCCTAGTGGAGAGTCTGCATTGATTACCTAAAATTAAATGCAATCACAAGGAAAAACCACTTTCCTCTTCCTTTTATTGACCAAATGCTTCAGAGGTTGGCCGAACATAGTTATTGCTATTTTTTGGATGGTTATTCCAATTATAACAAGATTCCTATACCACTTGAGGATTAGGAGATGACCACCTTCACCTACCCTTTTGGGACATTTGCTTATTGATGTATACCTTTTGGACTTTATGACACTCTAGCCACTTTCCAAAGGTGTGTGCTGAGCATATTTTCTTATATGGTAGAAAGGTTTCTAGAGTGTTTATGGATGACTTCTCGATATTTGGGTCTTGTTTTGATGAGCGCCTATACCATTTGAAGTTAGTTATTGTAAGGTATTAGGGGGAAAACAGGGTATTGAACTAGAAAAAGTGCCATTTTATGGTACAAGTTGGTATAGTTCTAGGCCGCATTATAAAACAAAATGGGATGGAGGTAGATAAGGCTAAGGAGGATTTAATATCCATCCTTCCTCCACCAAAGAGGGTGAAAGAAATCTGCACCTTTCTAGGGCATGCTAGATTCTACAGAAGATTCATCAAGGACTTTAGCGAGATTATCAAGCCCTTTTGTAATTTACTAACGAAGGAGGCTACATTTGATTTTGATGAGGATTGTAGGAGAGCATTTGAGTATTTAAAGGCTGAGTTGACCTCTACACCTATTATTTGACCACCCGATTGGAATGCACCATTTGAGATAATGTGTGATTGTTGGACTATGCACTTGGAACTATTTTGGGGCAGCCCATTGATAAACTCTCCCAAGTGATACACTAAACTAGCAAAACACTTAATAACACATAACTCAATTACTCAACCATAGAAAAAGAGTTTTTGGCTGTCATGTTCACCATTTTTAAAGATTCACTAACTTATTGCATAGCATATGCTAGGTGCCAAAGGTTAGGAAGTCTAGAAAGGAGACACATGATGCCATTAAACCCAATCCTTATTGTAGAGCCTTTCAATGCTTGGGGCATAAATTTCATCAGACCTTTTCCTAATTCTTCTAGGAATTTGTACATCCAAGTGGGAGTGGACTATGTGTCCAAGTGGGTGGAAGTCGTACTACAAAACCAATTACCACATGGTAGTGGTAAAATTTTTAAAGGAAAATATTTTGTAAGGTTTGGTACTTCGCGTGCCATAATCAACGATGGGGGGAAACACTTTTGTAATAAAGTGTTAGAAAATTTAATGAAAATGTATGGTATCAACCATAAGAAAACTACCCCATACCACCCTCAGACTAATGAGCAAGTAGATGTGTTCAATAGGGAAATTAAGCAAATTCTAGAGAAGACAATCAATCCAATTAGGAATGACTAGTAAGTGAGACTTGAACGCACTTTATGATCCTATCGCACTGCCTATAAAACATCTATAGGCATGTCATCTTACCACTTGGTATATAGAAAGACCTGCCACTTACTGGTAGAGTTGGAACATAAGGCATATTGGGCTTTCAAAAATCTTAAGAAAATCCTTCACACCTAGACAAGAGGTCTTGTTGTATAATTCTAGGTTGCATCTCCTCCTAAGGACATGGAGTGTGGGTACTTCTACACTTTTTAGCATAGCATTTCACCCCTAGAATGATGGTTAGTCTAAGAAGACGATTTAGACAATAGAGAACTTGTTGAGAGCATGCTCACTGGATTGGAAAGGTTGTTGGGATAAACACCTACTACTAGTAGAGTTCACCTACTGCAACAGCTATCACTCAAGCATTGGGATGGCTCCATATGAGGATTTCCAAAGTTGTTTTGACCTTCACATTTAAGTACACAATTTCAAGGATGAAAGTTTTTAGGGAGGAAAAGTGTAATACATGTAATTACACTAATGTAATAAATAAATTCTTATATTTACAAAAAAAAATAGGGTAATTTTTTTGTTTTTATTCTATTTTATTTTATTTATTGATTAAGGGTATGTTTTAAATGTAAAAATAAAAATAGAACAGGTGCAATGAGAAATTAGGTTGGATTAAAACTTTGGAATGGATTGTTAAGTTAATCCATATATTAGAAATGAAGATTACAAGAAATAAATAGGATATTTGATAATTACATTAAAACAACATTAAGTGAATTTATAAAATAAAATTAGAAATATAAATATAAATATAAATTGATGTTAAATTAAGGAATTAGATAGACCACTAACAAGAGAAGACACTAACTTCGACACCATCAAAATCTTAGAGTGAAATTCCAACTAATTAGCTTAGAATTGTAAAAAATTGATAAATTGATGTTCAAGGTACATTTGAAAAATATACGCTAATAGGATATAATTGTATACAAGAGAGTTAAATTCAGGGGTTTAAGTGAATGAAATTTTTAAATGGGCCTAGCTTGGATCTATTTGATCTGGACAATTCATGTGGGGGCACCAACCAAGGGCAACTAGCTCCCACATGCATTAAAATCAAAAGAACCTAAGTATAAAATTTAACATAACATACGCTGAAATATTTTCAGCCATCAATGAACTAAGAAAGTTGATGGAACCATTGGAAGAAGAAGGAGAGATTGGGAGAGAAAAGGAACTAGTTGGGAAGGTAGACTAGGTCGAGCTTAGTCTGGGCATTGAAGGAGGAAGAAAAGTGCTAGTTGGAGAGAAAAAGCTTCTCTGAGCTGAGCTCCACACAAGGAAGAATATACAAAAAGGAGGAAGAAGAAGAAGGGAAGTGATGGGAGAATTGATAAGTGTTTAATTTTGTATAAAAGCCACCAAATTAGTAACCCATGTGCTACAACTTATAGGGGTAAAATAGGACTTTTATACCAAAATTCCTAACAAATGTATTTTTAACCTAATGAAGCAATAGTTGCTTTTTTGTAGGTTTAGAAGCTAATAAAAATGTAAGTATATGATTAATCATGTTTTTCAAAGATTTAATTAGGGTTTTTCACTTTTTGTAAGAAGTAAGATGGTAATCCAACAGCTGAGATCAATTAGGATGAAATTGAAGATCAAGAGCAAAAGATTGAGTAAAATCCTCAAAATCATCACTTCAATATAAACCAAAGGCCAAGATCATCTTGTGGACTAGAATGGATGTTATTAAATGATCGAAATATGGCTAAAATGGGCCCATGAAGCAAGCCTTGCATTCCCACTACCTTTGCATGGAAGCCACTTAAGCCACCTTATCCATATAACCCATGAGAGAAGGTGCAAGCTAAGGAATTCAAGCCAACCCATTCAAGCCACTCAAGCTAATAAATTGAGTCAAGAAATCTTCCAAAGCCAGCCATGAAGCCTAGACAATGGAGCCTCCAAAGTTAGCCATCTAACCCATCACGCTAAGCTAAAAGGAAGGCTAAGATTGGAGGAAATTAAATAGAGTTATCCATGAGATGTTTTAAAGATAATCAAGTGAAATCTCATTAGAATCAGATGGCATGTGAACCAATGGGATAAGAACCTTCCATTTTTAGTGTTTTTCTCATTTTCTCCACTTTTTCATCAACTTCCACCTCACCCTTAAGATGTAGTACGAATTTCCATTGTAGAGTTATATCTTTTCAAAACTCTATCATTTTCCACCTCTTAGAAAACTTCCCAACCAACCAAAATTCTCCACCTAACACCCTCCATCTCATTCCCACCCACTTTCCTAAACTCTAAGAGTTTCAATGACTTTGGAAGGGGGGAGACGCCCCTTCCTAAAAAGGTGGCATCTCCCACTACTCTCTTTCCTTAAGACAGCCACCTTCCACACACTTTTCTAGTTGAAATCACGAATCTTTCCCCCCATCCTAGCCATTCAAATTGACACACTTTAATACCCACCATACCTTAGCATTAGGACAACCTTGAAAAAATAGCAGAACAAGTATAAAAACCCATCAAATCCAAGCGAAAGGAGAACTTTTACTTAGAAAAAAAGACATCTCCTCCCTTGGAAGGAGACACCCAGCTCCTACAACCTATTTTTCATCTCTTTTGCTTTTGTTTTTTGGACTCCTTGGGTGCTTCCATTCCCTTCCAAGGTGTGTGCTTCTTCCTCAAGTGTTCAACATTGGAATTTTGGGGTTTTTTATTCAGCTTTAAAGGTTGGTTAGATTCCTTGTTCTCTTTGTTTGAATTTACTTCTTTTCATGCTAGTTTTGCCTTGTTTTCCATTATCTTTCTTTTCTTTTAAAATTAAGATTCAAGACTAGTTTCCCCTTAGAGTGACAGCCAAGGGAAGTCATCTTGAATCTAGTATTTTGCTTTACCTTTCATTTTATCTTTGTTCTCCTTCACCCCTATTGATTTCCAGCTTTGTTTGCTTGAGTTTCCATTACTTATTGCCTTATTACTCCATAGAATTTTCCCTTGATTTCCAGCATACTTGTTCATGAGTGATTTTTGGAATAATTAAAGAAGGAACTAGCTTGTAATTAGGGATTGATTAAGATTAAGTGAACATCTATTTGGATTACATGTATGGGGTATCTAGTTGGAATTTTCAATTCATGTTTGTGTCAATAGTTAATTATCTTTCTTATTGAATGTTTGATTGCATTAGAAGTGATTAATGTCATGTTTTATATGCTCTATTCATTGAATGATTTAATTACCATGCTGCTGGAATTTCTTTTCATGAATGGTTTATGTTAGTTCCTAACACCATACAACTCATGTTCATTTGATTTTTCAAGGGCCCAACTAGATTGTTAGATAGCTTAGTTAATGTTAGAATGAGATTGCATGCTTAAGTTTCCAAAGTAGTTGATTAAATCCACTCCTATCCAATGAATCATGCATACCATTCCCTAATTACTTACATGATGCTTGGGTAGTTTTCCCTTCATTATTTATAAGTGATAATCTTTCCTTTATTTCTCTTGTTTAGTTAGAGTTTGATTCCATTAGTTTGTGTCTTAGTTAGCTTGGAAAGCAATCAATTTTATCACACTTGCTAAAGTAGTTGATTTGGTTGCTTAGATTTCTTAGTTTTCAATAACTAGGAAAGTAGTTTGTTATAGCATGTTTTCCTTAAATTAGTTGTAAATTTCATGTTTAGGAAAGTTAGTTTAGGAAATTTTCCAAATTTCATTTTAGGAAAGTTTCACTTTAAGAAGCTTTTAATTAGGAAAGTCATAAAATTAGAAGTTTTTAATTTAGGAAAGTTTTAATTTTAGAAAGTGCATGTTTTAGAAAAAATTTCAATTTAGCATAATTCTTGTTTTTGCTTAGTTTCCAATTTCATGTGTTAATTTCCAATTCTAGTTTAGGTTAAGAATATCACTTGAATTTTGGCTAAGCTAAATAGTTTAAAGTATGAACCACTAGCATCACATTAGTTCCACTCCTTGTGGGATCGACCTCACTAGCATACTGTATTATAAACCATTTGTGCACTTGCGAGTTCTAATTAAAACAAGAAGAAGAATTGATTAGGAAGTAAAAATGGACTATAGATAGCCGTGTGAAGTTCAACGCAAAAGTAGAAAAGGAGCTTAGAAGGGGCTAGCAGTGATGAAAAAACAACCAGAGTTGAAGCTTCACATAGAGAGCAGAAGCCTACAACTCAGCTGAAATTAGCTAGAGATCCAGCTGATCAAAACTCATATTTAGGTAGGCTTTTCTAATTTGGGTGATTTATTAATGCACGCTTGGATTAGCTAAGAAAAAACTTGAATGAAACTACACTAATTAGTAGAGTTTGATTTCCTTGAAACTGAACCAATAACTTCATGTTCATGCAAAATTCACATTTTTCTTTGACTAAACCTTTGTTTAAGCATGATTTATGTTTAATGAGATTTTTCATGTTTCCTTATGTATTGTGAAGTAGGAGTCATTGAATTTCATGTTTAAATTGTGTTGATACTGGTTGAATCCATGCTCTGTTTTAGTTCCATGCATGCTAGTTGAAACAAAGGGTAAGATTTAGTGAGAATCTTTACCATAAGTACTTAATCAAGAAATCTAACACTTGGGTTTAGTTCCCAGTAGATTGAAATTGAAAAATACTGTGTAAAAAGATAAACTTTGAAGTAGGGAAATGATCAACCGCATAGCAAAGTTGAAACAGGGGGCTGGGTGTACCCAAATTTCTACTAATAGGCAAGTTTGAAATGCCCAATTCCCACTTGATAATCATACAAACTAATGAAAGATAAATTAAAGTAAAATATGGGTTTCAAAGAGGGAATTTCAATCTATGGATTTCAAGAGAAAATTTTCCAAAAGTTCCAAATAACATGATTGAAAACTAGGTACCAACAAACTAGGGAACGGTACTATTTCCTACTCAAGTGCATACAGGAAACATACCATTTCCTGATTTTGGCTAGTTCTATTTGAAAATTTTTTGAAATGAAATTGGAATTGAATGAATAATAGAACAAAGGATTTTGCATTGCCTTTTCTATTCTAAATAATCTACTGGAAGATGCTAAGTGTAATTTGAATAACTAGGAGCATCCATTTCCTAGTTCATGATGAACAGGAAATGGTGCTTCATTTAAATGGTCGAATTTTGTAAGTTTTAAGTTAATAGTGTTGTTGAGAATGAAGAATAATACAATAAAGTTTGAAATTTTAGGAAGGGAAGCAAGGAAAAGACATCATATTTCACTTTCCTGTATACATTGTAATTGGTGGAAAATACGAGTGAAAGGAGGAAGACGACTGGAATTCTTTAAGTTATTTGAGAATTCCAATCCCAGAAATTCCTATTATAGAGTATGACTAACCTGGAAATTCTAGAAATTTTGATATTCTAGTGTGAAGAAAATTTTGAAAAATCTCACCTTGTTGAGTTAGAAATGTCACCAAATTTTAGGCATACTTCCCTGGTACTAAGGGTAATGCAACCCATCCTTCAAATTGGAAATAATGAAGGGTATAAAGGAAATTCACCTAAGAGAAGAAAATTATAAACTAACCTTAGGTTAAAATTCTAAACAATTATAGGACTAAGTTGAACCCCTTGATAAAACTTCACTTGCCATTCCACTAAAGGGTTGAGTAATACAAGAGGAACTATGAACTAGACTAAAGGAAGGGTAAAAGGGTAAATGAGGCTAAAGCATGGGAAATTACCAAATTACTCTTAGGTTAAAACTCTTGATAATTTTAGAAAACCAAATAGAGCTAGGAGAGAAACCTCTTATAGTGTGACTCATTTTGGTATAACCACCTAGCTCATAGACTATACCAAACCCTCATAAGCCATGGACCACACATCATTCCATGGATCTTTTTAGTTAAGACTTAAAGAACTTCATAACCTATCTACTAAAGACATAAGGCTTTACAACTTAGCTTTATTATGGAAAAGTTGCTACATCTTAGTGAAAGAACATCCCTCCCTAAGCTAAGATTTACTTGATATAATCATTTTACTCGTAGTCTAGCCAACCTATGTTTAATTTAAATACAACATTAGAACTAGCATCTACATCATGGTTCCCCAAAACTTCAGGTATTCATACCTCAAGTAGCTAACACTAGTTGGCATATTCAACTACCCAAGCTCTAGAAACCCAACATCACTGGTAAGCTGAACGTTAATTGGAGAATACCCAGTCTTACTACTACTTCAAATAAGAGTTAGTTATCACTAATGATCTTAGAAAAATGGACAATTCATAACATATTTAAATCTGATAAACTCATGATTAGTGCCAAAATACATTTAAATTGATGGGAATTAATAATAAACACATCAAGACCTAAAACCTAAGTACTAAAATGTTGAAGAAAAAATGAAGACATGCATTCATTTAAGAATGTCATGTAGCCCTTAAACTTTATAAACTAAGAGAAAATCATTAAAGTTGTCACTATAGGATAATAATAGTTAAACCAAATATCTCACACCACCATACACAAACTAGTAGTATGTAACTTAACATCATGTTCATGTTTTTGGAGTCACCCATACCTTGGATTTGTTTTACAAGTTACCAATAACTAGGCAAGAGCTCTACGAGCAACTGTGGCCCTAATTATATTGGATTTCATGAATGGTTTGGTAGGCACTCTATGAATGGCCGTGAGTCCTGATGGATGCAGTTTTGTTGATGCTTAGGCAAGTTCTCTACTAGCAGCTATAAGTCCTTATGAATATAGATTTCATCAATGTTTTGGGCAGGCACTCTGGGAGTGTCCTAAGTCCCAGATCACTCGACAAGTACACTAAGTCAGTGTATCGTAAGTCCTGAAAACCCTATGCTAGGAGGTTCTATTGGCCATTGACCTCTAAAATGATATGGATACCAATCCTGAGATGGAGACAATGGGTAGTAAGAGTATCTTCTCATGGGAAGAATTCTAAGAGGTAGCTAAGTAGCCCCCATGAGGTCCGGTGAGTCATGGTTTGTGTAGGTACCCATGAGTAGATGTAGAGGCCATGGTAGTCATCGATGAGTGATAGTAGGGCCCTGTGACCATAGGTGTCTATATGTTGATATTATGTGGGTCATTTCTCGAGAGTTTAAACCTCGTCCATGGTGGGAGGACTATATGCCACCATGATTGGAGTGACCAGTTTTCCACAGTGATGTGGACATAGTTTTTGTGCATTATAGATTAAAGGCTTTACACCTCATTTCAATATCACTGGTATGGTACCCACATATTTTAACAAATTTATAAGTTTACTTCTGACATCGTAGACAACATTGAATTTAGTAGCCTTTAGTGGATCTTTATCATACACGTATTAATTTTTCCTTTTGGAAAATTATATTCTTTTCCAAAGATTATATTATGCTACTGCATGTTCTATTTTAGTCGTTTCAGCTTGTATTAGTTTTTCACACTATTGTGAGCTATTGTTTTGCTCAACCCCTACAACCAACATTTCAGGTGATACTCCAGGTAGTTCAGGAATGAAGGATATTGGGAAGGGGAAGGTGCCAGGATTAGTTTAGACATGAGGAGAATATGCTTTTAGTATAGTTATTTTTTATAGAATCCATGTATAGGATGTCATTTTGAGTATTGTACTTAACTTAAGACTTTGTTGACACATCAGATGACTATAGTATGATTGTCCTAAATTATTCAAATGGAGTGTGACTTTACTTATGACTTTATGGTAGATCCTATGGCATGTATCTCTAACCATTCTTAGGTTAGATGACTATTATTTTACCTGTGTGAAAGTTTCATAGTAACACCAAGTAGGAAGTTGATGAATTTCAAATTTACCTATATATACTATCACTCTAATCTTGTTTTTCTAAAACAAGGAAATTTTTGTTACTTTCCAACTTAAAATAAGTAAAATCTTGAGGAAAAACCATGGATGTAACAAATTTTAGTAATAAGCCCTCTAAAAATAGGCGTATGCTTTTCCAAGTGGTGAGCACATAGTATTCTTTAGTAGAAGGTGAAAGAATAGTTCACTCTGTACTCACCACGAGATTGTGTAAAATTTCTAGTTTTATTCCAAAACTAATCAAGTGGATCCAACTAGACTCAGGAAATGGTGACATTTCTTGTACATACTCAAGTAGGAAATGGGGTCGTTTCCTTGTCTGATGGCTGTTTGATCATTCCCTTAATTCAAAAGTTATCTTTTTTATACACCATTTTCTAATTCAGTATTCTAAGAACAAGACCCATGTGTTAGAATTTCAATTCAGCAAACTCATGAGAGTGATTTTGATTGATATCTAATCCCCATTTCAACTAGAATGCATGGAACCAAAAGATATCATGGATTCAACTAGTATCACCATGATTTAAACATGAAATCAATTAGTCCTACTTTATAATACATAAGCCAAGAATTGTACAAAACTTCATTCAACATAAAATCATGCTTAAACAGAGGTTTAGCTAAAACAAAAAAAGAAAAAGAAATGCATGAACACGAAGTTACTGGTTCAGTTTCCAGGAAATCAAACTCTACTAATTAGTGAAGTATTTCATTCAAGTTTTTGCTTGGCTAATCCATACTTGCATTTATAAATCACCCAAATCAAACACCCCTACCTAAATTTGAAGATTTATTGGCTAGATTTCAAGTTGATTTCCTCTGAATCGTAAGCTTCTGCTCTCGACATGAAGCTTCAACTCAAGCTATCTTTCATCACTGCCAGCCCCTTCCACACTCCACTTCTTCTGCATTGAGCTTTACATGCCTGTCTATAGTTCTCCTTCGTTCATAGCCAGTTCTCTCCCTCACTTCCCTTCTTCTTCTTCCCCCTTTTGTCTGTTCTTCCCCACATGGATCTCAGCTTGGAGAAGCTCCTTCTTCATTCTTCAATGTGCAGGCTATGCACGACCTTACCTACCTTCCCTGCTAGCTCTCTTTCTCACATAATCTCTCCTTCTTCCATTGGTTCCACTCATCTTTCCTGGTTCATTAATGGCTGAATATATCAACCTAAGTTTAAGTTAAATTTTATACTTTGGTCCTTTTGATTTTTATGCATATGGGAGTTATACAACACGTCAAGAGCTAGCTGCCCTTGGTTGGTGCCCCCAAATGAAAGATCTAGATTAAATGGATCCAAGTTGGGTCCATTTAAAAATTCCATTCACTTAAGCTCCTGAATTTAACTTTCTCATTTACAATTATATCCTGTTAGGGTATATTTTTCTATTGTACCCTAAATGACAATTTATCAAAATTTGAAATTCCAAGCTAATTAATTGGAATTTCACTTTAGGGTTTTGATGGTGTTTAGATTAGTGTCTTCATTTATTAGTGGTCTATCTAATTCCTTAATTTAACATTAATTTACATTTTTATTTTTATTTTCTTTTATTAAATTGCTTAAGGTTATTTTAACATAATTATCAAATCTTTCATTTCTAAAGGGGAGCCTTGGCACAACAGTAAAAGTTGTCGTCATGTGACATTGAGGTCACGGGTTCAAGGCATGGAAACAGCCTCTTGCAAAAATGCAAGGTAAGCCTGCCTACTTTAGGCCATTATGGCCCGCCCCTTCCCAAGACCCCGCATAGGTGAGAGCTTCGTGCACCGGGACTGCCCTTATCAAATCTTTCATTTATTTCTTAGAAACTTTATTTCTAATATCCAAATTAACTTAACCATCCATTCCAACATTTCAATCTAACCAAATTTCTCAATGCATTCATTCTATTATTTATTTTTACTTTTAAAACATACCCTAAATAAACAAAATAAAATAAAAAAATTCCTAAAGTATGAATTTATTTGTCACATTGGTGTAACAATATGTATTACACTCTCCCCCTTAAAAAAAATTACGTGCTTAAATTTGAAATTCAAAACAACTCTAGAAAATGCTGCCTCATATCCTCCTCGACCACCAGGGTGGCCTCCTCATAAGAATGATGTTGCCATGGAAACTTGACGAGGGGGATCATCTTGGTTTGTAATACCTTCTTCTTTCTATCAATAATCTATACCTCCCACTCTTGAAATGTCAAATGTGGCTATAGATCGACTGGTAACTGATCCAGGATATGAGTAGGATCTATGATGTATTTTCTCAATATAGAAACATGGAATACATCATGCATATTAGTAGGTGAAGGAGGGAGCACCAATCCATATGCGACTCTACTGATTCTCTTTAGAATCTCAAAGGGTCCTACAAATCTGGGGCTTAGCTTACCTTTCACCCTAAATTTCATCACACCCTTGATTGGAGACTCTATCAAAAAGACATGATCTCCAACTTAAAACTCTAGATCTCTCCTCCTCATGTTGGAATGGCTCTTCTGCCTACCATGGGCAGCCATCAAGTGTCTCCTAATCAATCTCACCTTGTCTGCACACTAATCTACCTACTCAGATCTAATGAACTATCTCTCACCAATATTGCTCTAGCATGTAGGTGTACAGTAAGGTCTGTCATACATTGCCTCATATGTGAGCCATCCAATGCTCAAGTGATAGTTGTTGTTGTTGTAGGAGAACTCTACTAGTGGTAGGTGTTCATCCAACAACCTTTCCAATCTAGTGAGCATGCTCTTGACATGTACTCTAGAATGTGAATCATCTGCTGAGACTGACCATCAGTCGTGGGGTGAAATGTTATACTAAAATGTGTAGAATACTCAGACCCTCCTATAAACTGCAAAAATCGAGACGTGAACCTGTTATCTTTGTCTAAAATGATGACTAAAGGGACACCATGCAAACTAACTATCTCTCTAATATAAAGCTTGGCTAGGCTCTTTAAGGTTTTTCCCTGTCTGCAGGGCAGGAAGTGCACCAACTTGGTAAGTTGGTCCACTATGATCCAAATCACATCATGTCCATTGCCAATCTTAGGCAACCCTACCACAAAATCCATTGTGATATGGTCCCATTTCCACACTAGAAGCTCTATAGTCTATAATAACCTAGCAGGTCTTCGATGTTCAGCCGTGATCTGCTGGCAAGTAATGCATCTGACTGCACACTCTCCTATATCTCTCTTAATGCCTTATCACCAAACCAGTCTCTTGAGGTCATGATAAATCTTCATGACCCCTAGATGCATGCCCCATCTAAAGTAATGAGTTGCCCTCAATATCTACTATCTCAAATCCGCTGCAGCTGGCACAACCAATCTACCTTGATATCTAATCCCACCATCAACTCCTCTCCAAAACTATCTCTGTCACGTAGCATCTGAGTCTCATTACATGATTGTTGTGCCTGTAAAATCTGATCCATAAATGTCAATCGAATGGTGAGATTAGCTATCATGCTACCTGACTTCCTGTTAAGTGCATTGGCCTCTACGTTAGTCTTGTCCAGGTGGTATTAAATCACGAAGTAGAAGTCCAAATACTCTAGCCAATGTCTCTATCTCATATTGAGGTCTCTCTTAGTGAACAAGTACTTGAGGCTTTTATGATCACTAAGAACATCAAACCTATCTTCATAAAGATAATGCTACTAGTCCTAAGGGCAAAAACAAATGCTGCTAGCTCCAAGTCATGGATGGGGTAGTTCTGTTCGTGCCTCTTCAACTACCTCGAAGCATATGCAATGGCTCTACCGTGTTGCATGAGAACACACCCCAACCCCTGTCTTAATGCATCATTATTCACCACAAAACCACCATTGCCCCAAGGGAGAGATAACATAGGAACCGAGGTAAGTCTCTTCTTTAGCTCCAAGAAACTTCCGTCACAGCTATGAAACCAATCAAACTTCTAGTCTTTCCTAGTAAGGGCTATCAATGGCTAAATAAAATGTTAGAATCCCTCTATGAATCTTTGATAGTAGCCTGCCGACCCAGAAAAGTGGACACCTGTGTCACAGTCATGGGTGACTCCCAATTGACTACTGCCTCCACCTTTTGTGGGTCCACTGCAATGCCATTCTTGGATACAACATGTCCAAGGAAATGTACTCAATCCAACCAAAACTCGCACTTGGAGAACTTGGTATACAACGGATTTGTTTAAAGAGTGCCCAAGATAGTCCTTAAGTGCTCTATATGCTCCTCTACACTACTAGAATATATCAAAATATCACCACACCCCTAGAACAACATAAGTGCCTGATATGCTTATTAATATTTCCTACTATTCAGGGCATTCCAAATATTATAGTATCAATATACAAGTCCTTATGTTTCAATAGCATGCATAAGATCTAACCTTGTTTAAGGTATTACAATGTCCATTTGATGTAAGCATTAGTTCAAAATCAAGATAGGTAGTCTAGTTACTCATTTGTCTTAATGTTATAACTATGATAAAACAAGTGTTTTTAGTTCATTTCACATTTGTAACTAATCCTTGTGTATATCATGTTTCTAAGTGTTATCATGGAATAGATATATATATATATATATACTAAGTTCTAGTCAATGAGTATGGTTTCCATTCTTTTATTTGGAAGTTATGACTAACATTTTCTATTTAAATCGATCATTCCATTTCTAATTTGATAATTTAAAGGTGCCACATGATAACTTCTAAAGTTATCACATGCTCCCATAATTTTAGTAATTAAAGACAATACTTTGTAAATCATCATCTACATTTAATCATTATTATAAAGACATGGAAATTATTAAACTTTCCAAAATAGCAATCTTAGTCCACCTACCTCGTATGGCATGTATCCCCAGTTTTCGTGTGTACATCCTTTAGCTCGATCTGTTGATTAACCAATTCGTAGGTTTTGTAGTAGATCCATCAATGGACGTATCCTCGTGGGGCCATTGAGATTAAGAAGGATGGTGAAATCCTAAAGGTTAATGGACAATAGTTAAAACCTTTCTTAGAACTAATTTACCCTGAGATAGAGGATACATTGTTAAAGCACCAAATTATCATGACCCACCTTAAAATACTCCAAGGAACCTTGTAGATCATCGTCCTTGCATTCATCATTTCATTTGGCTGAAGACATAAAACATAGCGCTCCCTAAGAAACAACCTAGATGTTTTTCAAATCTCAGCCTTCTACATCTTTCCATCATCATATAAGGTCCTCTATTTTTAAACATTGAAGGCAATGTTTAATTTAGGTTGGGGGTGTAGATGTACATAGAGATTCTAGCTTGTCTTGAGTTTTCTTATGTTTTTCAACAACAACAAAAATGTTTTGAGGTAGAGTCCTTTACTGTGATGAGAATTGGATTTTAAAAAACCTAGTAATTCTACTATTTTAACCTCTTGATGAAAGTGTATACGGCTAATTTTGCATATTATTCATGTGTTAAAGCATTTATGAAGGTTAATTCTCGAAAAATATTTACACATACCACATAGTCCAGACTAATAGAGAGGTATGACTTAGAGACCTTGGGGAAAATTAGTGGAGACCTATAACCAAGTGAGTTTTAGAGATTATCCTCTTTTTCTTCCACATTTTATTTAGCATACATAATTTTAGTATGATCCTATTATCCTTGTTTTTATTAACTACCAAAATTAAATAGGAGTAATAGCTTTCTTTCCAAAAAAATTATTGAATTTGATAGGCTTTAAGAAGCTGAGGGTATGATTTAGGTCATCCTTGTCGACCCAAAAACATAGAACCTACCCAATACACTATACCACTAGTTAGCCTCTTGAGCCTATTATTAAGAATTTTCTTTCTTAACCCCATTTACCTTAACCCAAAAAAATAAATGCCCCCTCACCCATTTTCAAAACTAAGTAGAGTTAGTAGAAAAAGTGCAAAAAGGACAAAAGGAAAAGGAAGTGAAAAATACTAAAAAGTTGTACAATGAAAAAGACTTTCTTTCAAGAGAATTCAACAAAAAATGAAAGAAAGAAATGTTAGAAAGGCAAGAATACAAAAGATATTCACTTTAATCAAAGTAAAGTTGTCCAACACTCAAAAAAGACCTCCCACTCAATTTTCAAACTTTAAACCCTTATACCCTTCTTTTTCGAACCCGTACCAAGCCTACATTTTGTCCTAAGTAAAGTCTTATGGATCTTTGGTGGAAAACAACCTTAAGGAGGATATGAAAAGGAGGAATCAATGTAAATATCCCTACTACTCTTGGTAATAACATCTACTCTTAAGGATCATATCCCTTATCTCTTCTGCATTTAAAATCTATGTGAATCATTAGCTTTGTTGGATCCTATCACATAAGATTTCATACTCTTTTTTCCATGATTTTCCACTTTTTTCCAGTCTCCGGCAGTGACCATTTTTGGGTCACCTTTTTCGGCAATGGCGACCATTTCTAACAACTATCAGATAGTGAAAAATCATGGGACTAGTTTATTTTTGCTTGATCTACATCTTATGTTGTCGACAAACTAATCAAAGTTGATCTTACCATCCAAATTGGGATCTAACTCCAAGGGGCTAAGCGGACAGCCATGATTGAACTATTCACTGTCTTACCTGATTTTTGTGTCCAAGACACACTAAGCAAATGCACTAAGAAGACGTGAGTGGAGGGTGCTCACATGAGGAGCCCATAAAATCAATGAGACGTAGTTGCATCCTGGCAATAGAACTAATCCATTTATGGATTCACAAATTTGTTTTAACATATCCAATTTGCCTATTAGAACCATTAACCCAAAATGTAATTTAATCAATTTTCCTTTTGAATAGATCTAACACATAAAATAGTTAATCTAGAAGGCTTATGATAAGTTTCTAATTTTGTATTAAAACTACCTAATTAGTCACCCATGTGTTACAACTTTTAGGGGTAAATTAAGGATTTTGGTCAAATTTTATAACACATGGATTTTTTACCTAAAAGATTAAAATTTTGAAAATTTGTAAGTTCAAAGGCTAATCAGAGTTAAGTATATGAATAATTATTTTTTAATATTTAATTAGATTTTTTGACTTTTTCTAGGAAACAAGATAAGGATCCAATGGCCGAGATCAATGGAGATGAAAATTCAAATTTAAGATCAAAAGATTGAGTCAAAGCATGAAAGTAATTAATCTAACATGAGATCAAGGATCAGGATCACCTTAAAGTATGCAAAAGATGAAATTGGAGGACTCAAAAGTGGCCAAGGGGCCCATGCACAAGCCATGCAAAGTCCACCACCTTTTCATGGAATTCACTTAATCTACCTAGTCATATTCAAACCATGAAGGATGTCACAAGCTAAGAAGGCTAGCTAGCCATCAAGGCCATGGGGTTGAGCCACCAAGCCAAGTCAAAAGAGGCCCTAAAACAAGCCATGAAGCCAAGCCAAATGAGGCGTCAAAGCAAGCCATCAAACCACTTAAGCCAAGCTACATGGAAGGCCATGATTGAAGAAAAATCCAAAGAAATATCCTTAAGATTTTTAAGGTTATTTTGAAGATAATTGAGGGAAAATCTAATTGGTAAAGAGAGTACATTGATTAATAGGAAGATACCACTCTATTTTCACTATTTTTCTATGATTTTCTCACTTTTTTCTCTCTCTCCATCTCACCTTAAAGTAGCACTACGAATTTCACTTTCCCACCAAAGAATCCTAACTTTCTAAAACTCTCTCACCTTCCCAGCTCCATCCTAGACCAGCCAATTATCTTTTTAAATCTTAGCCCATTTTTCCAATCCATCCCATCATTCCCACCATCTACTTATGATTCAAGGGTTACACCCTTTCCATGGCATTCAACCCATGGGTGTTTCCACATTTTTTACCTTTCCTAAAACACTTCCAAAATCAAGCATGGAGAGGGAGCTCCACACCTAACTCCTACAAATTCAGTGCTCCCTTCCCATTCCACCCCATAATTTCCCACTCATTACATGACATATACACCCATGGATCTCTCTTTCTAATCTCACCTTGCATCACTTTTCCCACCTATCTAATTATTTTCTAACCATTTAGATTTCCACAAAATCTTCCTAACCAATTTGGATACCTTTTAATCCCAATCTTAGATCTAATTCCCACCTCTTTTCCACCTTATGATCATAAGCCAGCAAGATTACAAAGGAAATGATCTATAAAAGTAGGGCTTTCGGGTTCATAGGGAGGGACACCAAGAGTGGAGAGTGGAGATGCCTAAAAAAGTGGTACCTCCACCTTCTCTTGAAAACCACAATTTTCCCTAAGTTTTCTCTCCTTTTCATTGCAGCCCATGGAGCATTCTTTGTTGGTGAATTTCTCCTCAAGTTTCATCCTTTAATGCTTTAGTTGGTTCCACATTTTGGTGCTCCCTAGATGAATGTTCTACACAAGCTTTTCAAGAAAACGTAGGTGCCTTTTCCTTGATTGTTCTCTTGTTTGCTCAACTTAGGTTCATTTAAGTTTACCCTATTTCCCCTTAAGCCTTGTTTTTTTCATAGGATTTTCCCTTGGATCTCAAGCTTGTTGGAGGGGGAAGTGTTGAAGAGATTTTAGTTTGAGTATTTTCCTTGTAAGGCATGGTGCGCACTCACCAAGAGTGGTGCGCACCATCTTTGTAATGTGTTTCTCCATTTGATTAATACAAAGTTATTATTAGTTAAGTTCCTCTTGATTGATGAATGTATTGATTTTACTATGTTTCTTTCTTACATGCCAATCTCATGACTTGATAAATAATGGAGTTGTGCTTTGAAAACCCAACTAGGTCAATTGAAAACCATTGAACCATGCACACCACTCTTATGATATGCGCATGGTTTTAATAATCTTTTGGGTCGAAGATTGAAGGAAATTAGTAATCTTCCTTGTTTACTCATAGTTAACAGCCAATGCACTCAAGTTATTAGCTCAACTAAGCATCAAAATTAACCAACCTATTTTGTAATCATGAGCACCACTCATGGACTGGGCACATGACTTTGACTGGGTTAGTCATTGATTGATTAGATTGGTTGATGACTTTGGGTGTGTTTAGAGGGATATTTAAGATTAATTAATTGATTGAAATTGCAAGTAGTTGATTAAGGCTAGAGTTGCATGTATTGCTCACCATTATTTGTTTTTAGAGTTAGATTTTATTACTAAATTTTGATCGTGCTCTTTCATCATTATCATTTAACCTTCCAAGCATCCCATTTGCAAGCTTTCCCATTTAGGAATCATACTAGAATCATGTGCCCCACTCTAGGGTCATGCGCATGGTTCTAGTTGTACTTTCCTTAAATTTGGTGTGTGGTTATTCATTAATTAGCATTTAATTTGATTAGCTAGGGAATTACTCATATTTAGAAAAGTAGGGTTTTGTTGCTTGAGTCTTGTTGTTATATGCATTCCCATTAGGATAATTGCATTCTTTAGAAATTGCTTGTTTAGGAAGTTAATTTAGGTAACTTCATATTTTAGAAAGTTTTAATCTAGGGAAGTTCTATTTTATGAAGTTAAAGATTTTAGGAAAGTTTCTAAACTTTTAGTTTCTTACTTATTCTATTTCATGTTAAGATTCTAATAAAAGATAAGGAAAAAATATCATTATCTTAGATAGGTTAGATATTTAAAGTAGGGACTTCTAATTACACAAATCATTTGATTCCTCACGACACTGGCCTCCATCGCATGAATTACTACAACTGATTTGTGTACTTGTGAGTTAAGACTTCAAATAGCAACAAATTTTTAGTGTCGTTGCTGGAGAGTCACAAAGGTTTGTGTAGTGGACAATACCTTAAATTATTTGGACCTTAGGATGATTTGGAACTGTTCATCTAACTGATCAAAATTTAATCTAATCATCTGATCAATAGATTAAACATTGAAATATGAAATAGACTACTTATAAGTTAGAGATCAATAAGAACTGAACATAATTAGATGATCTGGTTCATTGATCTTTAATCAATGGTCAAGATTTGACAATATGGTAAAAATAAAGAGATAGATGTATGATTAGTGATAAGTAAAGATAAAATCATCTTAATTGTTGAGATCAAAGCCCAAATAAACTAAAAATGAGAGTTAAGGAAAAGAAAAATAGCATTGTACTATACATCTATATTGATAGACACGCCTTATTGATACAGATTGAGTGTATTGCATATCTTACATATTCAAGGTAGGTGGAATCTTAAGATGCAAATTTTATAAAATTGCATGATCTTTTGATAAATATGATGAATTTGATAGTAGCATAAAATATTTATAAAATGAAATAATTATGTGTTATTATACATGTAGTATTTATGACAATTTATGAAATGAAAAGTTATAGTATTATATATGAGATATTGTAATATAAATATATCAAAAAAGCATGATTTGAGAATACACTGCATGTTTTATCTCCATGTGATTTGATTTGAATCTTGGAAGGGCTTCATTTTAGCATGGGGTACCAATTATGTATATGATATAGTACTTCCATGGATTTATAGTGCATAGGCGAATATCCTCTTGATTTTATTATATTTAGGCATAATGATTGATTTATTTATTTTATACAAGTGTAGGTCTAGTGGATACTATGCTTGGAGAGTAGTAGGGTTTGAGCACCCACTCTTTGAAACTTATGATATGGATACGATGCCCATAACAAGGCAAAAGGTCAGGTGGTGGTAAATATAGGAAGGCCACACTATGACAGTTTGTCTCCCCATGTAGAAATGAGTACGTATTTTTTCACATTTGGTGTTAGAGGATGATGGTTCTAGATCTCGATGAGAGCAAAGCACTACAGCATAGTAGTCTATGATTTTAGTATGGTATAGAGTGATAGTAGTAGTAGGATGATATGTCGAGTATGACATTCATGACCATTATGTGGACCATTGGTGTCTAGATATGTGGACCTAGGAGTGAATGGATATATGTGGGTTGGGGAATGACTATCAATGATGATATACAGCTATTTTTATGAGTTTGATGTTATTTAACTTGTGTTTCTATTTAGAAGATTTATTCAAGATTCTAATCATGATTTGAAAAACTTTTTACAGGAAGCAAGATGGTAATCCGACGGCCAAGATCAATCGGTATAAAAAAGGAAGAACAAGATCAAAAGATTGAATCAAAGCCTAAAAGTCATCAATCCAACATGAAATCAAGATCAAGATCATCTTTTAGAAGCAATGGATGCAATTAGAGGAGCTAAAGGTGGCCAAAGTAGGCCCATGCACAAGCCATGCAAAGCCCACCACCTTTGCATGTTTCACTTAAGCTAGTTAGCCATATTCAAGCTATGAAGAAGATGACTAGCTAAGGAGCCAAGCAACCACCAAAGCTAAGGAATTTAGCCATCAAGCTAAGCTAAGAGAGCCATCTAAGCCATCCATGAAGCCAAGCAAATGGAGCCCTCAAAGTTAGCCATCAAAGCCACATGACCTAAGCTAAATGGAAGGCCATGATTGGTGGAGAATTTGAACAATTTTCCTTAGGATTTATGGGGATAATTTGAAGAGAACTAAGGAAAATTCCATTAGGGTAAGGTAGCATGTAGAGCAATAGGAAGACACCCCTTCAAATTTTATGTTTTTCCCTCTTTTTTCTCTCTTTCCACCTCACCACTAAGATGCATCACGAATTTCACTTTCTATTCAAGAGTCCCACCTTTATAAAACTTCTCCACCTTTCTAAACTCCCATCCAAACCACCCAACCAATCCCCACTTCCTAGAAAATCACCTAGCCAATCCCTTTTCCCCACCTCACCTCACCTCACCTCCCTTTCCTATCTTTTCCTACCCATCTCTTTCCTCACACCTTCTTTTCTCTCTCTTACCTCACCTTATCCACCCAATTTCCATATTCTAAGCTAGCATCAATGAATTTTGAAGGGGGGAGATGCCTCTTCCTAAAAAAGTAGCATCTCCCATCCGACTTGTAATCCAAAGGTAGCCACCTTCCATCTCTTACAAAACCCTAACTAGCCACCCGTCCAAGCCATCCCATTTCCCTTGTTTTCATCCTCACCATACATCTAACATAAGTCACCCTAGAAAATATAGGAGAAAGAAATATGAAATACATCAAAAACCAAAGTTTAGAGACATCTCTCCCTAGGAAGAAAAAGATGCCTTCTTCACTTTGAGGAGGGCGTTCTCTTTCTACACCATTGTCTTTTCTCTTTTGCATTGAACTTCTTCTCCTTTTGGGTGGCTGCTACTGTCTTCTAAGTTGAGTTGCTACTTCCCCAAGTGTTTGTGCCTAGGATTGATATTGTTGTTCTTCTTTAGAATGTTGGTTTAGTCCTTTTGATCTCCATCCCTTTTGAATTGTCTTTAGCTTTCATTGTTGCTAATTGTTTCTTTCATTGCTTTAGTTCCTTTTGGTTATGATTTGAGATTCAAAGTTAGTTTTTCCCTTGAAGTGACAGCCAAAGGAAAGTCACTTTGAATCTAATCTTATCCTTGCTTAGATATTTTGTTAGTGATTCCACTCACATGCTTCTTTTCCTATAGTTGCTTTCAATGGTTCACATGCAACTTTCTAAGAGACTTGGATATTGATTAAGGTGTATTGAGGAATCATATTTGGATTACATCTTTGTAAAGCATGGAGCTCCCATTTCATGAATAGAATGCAGCATCTTTTGTAGTGTTCCTTCTTTTCAATGCTTGTTGATGTTGAATGGAATATCCTTTGATTGATGGATGATAATGAGTTCTTCTTATTTACTTGTTGCATGTTGACTTCATGGTATTGTAATTAATTGAATGCTTTATTTTAATCTCACAACCATTCAATAAAAAACCTAAGGAAACCATGAGTATATCTCAAAAGAGTGAACGCATGATTTTTGAAGGTTTTTAGGATAAATATAGGAAACATTGGAACTCTCCTTGGTTTCTAGTAGATCATTAGTTTAATTGCTCATTTTAACAATCGTGAAGAACACTTACCAAATCATAATGCTACCATGTGTGCTACCCATAAGTAGTGCATATGGTTTTGAGTGAATTGGTGGTGTTAAATATCAAGCTAGTTGAATCCATTCATGTTAGGAAAAGTTAGTCTAACTAGTGTTGAATGTTAGTTTCGGTTTGATTACTTAGCACGTTATTGATTAGTTGTTAATAGTTAAAGTTTTCATTCCCACAAATTCCATTGCATTCTTTAGGATTTGCATGATTAGGAAAGTAGTTAATTATTTGCATGTTTTCCTTAGATTAATTACTTAATTTCATGCTTCGAAAGTTAGATTTAGGAAAGTTGCTAAATTGTATCTTTAGAAAGTTTTAATTTAATTTAGGAAAGTCATATATTTAGGAAGTTTTCATTTAGGAAATTTTTATTTTTAGAAAGTGTGTGTTTTAGGAAATTATTGAATTTGACTTATGTTAAGTTTTAGGTTCCATCTTTATATGTTAGCTTCTATTTTTAGTCTAGGAAAAGATCTCTTGAATTTGGCTAGGTTCCACAATTTAAAGTAAGGACCACTAGTATCACAACCATTCAATTCCTCTTGGGATTGACCTCCGAGCATGAATTGCTACAACCAATTCGTGTGTTTGTGAGATTAATTTTAAAATCACAAAAAGTTTTTAGCACCATTGCCCAGGAGTCACAACATTTTGTAAAGTGGACCATACTTTAGATTATTTTCCTCTAGTCTAGGTTTAGAGTGCATTATTTTAGGGTTTTGCATTCATTTGCTATTTTCCTTATATTGAACAATTTCTTTGATTTTTGTGCGAGGGAAATCAGTAAAGGAGCAAAGCAATCCTGGGCCATGGCTTCAACAACATAGATTAGGTTTTTATTGCTTTCCTATATTAGGATTTGAGTGAAATTGTAGTGAGGCCCTTTGCAACTTCAAGTTTAATTTTTTTTAATTTTTAAATGGATTGTAATGATACAAGGCAAGTGTGGGGTATGGTGGTCCACACTTGATCATCATCAAAGCCCTCACTATGAGAAATCCTCACCCAAATTTTAATTTTTAGGATAAAGTGCATTTAGTATAATTTTTCATTTGTGATGGTAGTATAATTCATATATATTAGGGTTATGCATTGATAATTGTTGCATAATACTTAGGATTGTTGCATTAATTCAAACACTTATGTAACAAAGGTTAGCCTGAACACGGCTATAACCTAAGAAGCTACCACTTACGCAGTAAAAAATGATAATCAAGACACTGCTTGATTAGTGAATACTAGGATTTGATTGTGCATTGCTTAGAGTTAAAGTCAGCATATAGTTAGGTCATTTAGATTAGGACAATTTATACAAGGGTGTCAATTTTAGAACCTAGAGTTAGCAACTTCCAACCTAGAGATTCAATGCAACCTTAGACAAGGGGAAAGTAGCTAAGTTCCTATCCTCATGGCAGAACTGCTAGTAGTAATCAAGCACAAAGCTATTAGAAATTTTTATGCACCTCTCTATCTAAACAACCCAACTTGTATAGCTCTACCCCCAAGAAGTGCATACCACTATGAGTTAAAGTTGGGAATCATACAATTACTCCCCACTTTATGGTTAAGACCGAGAAGACTTGTACCTACATATCAAGGAGTTCCTTGATATTTGTGCCATATTTAGGTTTTGAAAATTTTTGAATGATGCTATTAGGCTCAAGCAATTCTAGTTCTCACTCAAGGATAAAGCCAAGTCATGGCTCAACTCCTTAGAGGTAGGTTCCATTAATACATGAGACTAATTGTCAACGAAGTTTTTGAACAAATTTTTCCCTATTCACAAAACAAATGCCCTTTGTCGTTAAATTACAATTTCCAACAAAGAGATGAACAATATTA
Organism: Warburgia ugandensis; assembly: GCA_035236585.1. Lineage (NCBI taxonomy): Eukaryota > Viridiplantae > Streptophyta > Magnoliopsida > Canellales > Canellaceae > Warburgia > Warburgia ugandensis. The sequence continues at coordinate 26,422,060 of CP141132.1, read as the reverse complement.
TGAATGTTGGGAATGGTGGTATGAACTGCTATAGAAATGCACTCATTATGGATTTGAGAAATGCCAGCAGGTCCACTACTTCCATGAGGCATTGATGCCTCAGAATAAACAGATGATAGATGTAGCAACTGGAGGGTCCCTCATGCATAATGATGAGAGAGAGGCCTAGGATTTCTTTCAAACATTGGTAGATAATTCCCAATAATGAGATTATTCCAATAGAAGAGAGAGAAACAACTAGCCTCCAAAGAAAGGGGATCTATATGAGATTGGAATGCATATAAATCTATCCCATAAGCTCAATTATGTGCTTGAAAGAATGGATAAGTATGATGGGAGAATGGACAAACTTGAAATTATGTTTTAGTCCCTCATGACCACCACATCTATTAAACATCCACAAGAGGTGTGTGCTCTCCATTCTAGCCCAATCCACATCACTGCTACTTTTCCATCAAATAAAGTACTTAGCGACTATCATGTTGAATAAGTGAATGCATTAAATCAATATCGCAATCCTAGCAGTAACCCATATTGTGAGACCTACAATCGTGGATGGGTTAGGCATCCAAACTTTTCCTAATTGAAGAATAACCACCAAGGGGACCATTTGTGAACCCCTTAACCAAAATTTTCCTAAAACTATAATTCCTTAACAGCTACCTGACTTCCAACAACTTCAACACCCAAAGAAACCATCTTTTGAGGAAAAGATTCAAAACATGATTGACAACAAAATGAAGACACAAAAAGGGCTTTGAACCAAATGCAAAATGTCAATTCTCAAGCCATAGCCAAACTAAAGATGTAGGTTAACCACTTGTCAGCTACTTTACAAGATAGAGGAAAGGGTCAGTTTTCCTAGTCAGCCAATCCCTAACCCTAAGGGCCAATTTGAGATAGGGCCAAGGTCTTAAAACCTTAACCTTCATGAGCATGCCAAATCCATAACCACACTTAGAGGAGGCCGTCAAGTTGACAGCAAAGTAGGGCAAGATAAGGAAACTGACAAGGAAATAGAGGTAAACAAAACACAAGAGAAATAAAAGAGACAGAAATCTCCTATAGAACCAACAATGGAGGCAACCCTATGTGGCCAAAGCCCCATTTCCTCAATTACTAAACAAGGCTAGAAAGGGCACAAACTTCAACGAGTTCATGGATGTATTTAAACATGTCCAAATTAACATTTCATTGCTCAACACAATAAAAGATGTCCTTATCTATGCCAAGTTCCTCAAAGATCTCTGCACAAGAAAAAGAAAGCTAAATATATAGAAAAAGGCTTTCTTAACCTAGCAAGTGAGCTCTTTGATACAACTAAGGCTCGGTGAGCTGAAACCTACCACTACCATGTTACAATAAGAAGATAGATTAATAAAATACCCCATGGTTTGGTTGAAGATTTGTTTATAGAGGTGGACTAGTTTTATTACCCTATTAATTTCATTGTGTTGGACAGCCAACTATATCTGATCCTGGCAGTCATATTCTGATTATACTTAGACATCCATTCCTGGCAACATCCAACACCATTATAACTATAGGAGTGGTGTAATAAAATTGTCATTGAGAAACATTAAAGTTAAGCTTAATATCTTTAAATCCGACCAACAACATTTAGACCTCAATGATTCTTGTGAAGTGAATTTGATCGAGAGCCTAATTCACAACATTCATCCCCCATCTTCCATCTTTGACCCACTAGAGGATTGTCTCATGCAGTTTAATGGAGATTTTGCTTTAGCAAAGTTTATTAGGAGATAAACAACCTTCTAGAGGCTGCTCCAATCATGGATACCTCCAAGTGGGGCCCTTATGTGGAGCTACTCCCTCCTTCAGAGTCTGTTCTTACTCTCTCAATAGAGCACCCATCTTCTCTAATCCTAAAACCCATGCCTGACAATCTCAAATATTCTTATCTAAGACCAGATGAAACCTTACCTACTATAATAGCATTAGATTTAGATAATAAAGTGGAGGGTAAGCTTTTAGATGCTCTTAAGGAACATAAGACTGCTCATGGTTTATAGTAGACATAAAAGGGATTAGTCCAGCCATGTGCATGCATAGGATACACATAGAAGAAAATGAAAAACCCTCTAGGAAAACTCAAAAACTACTAAATATCCATATGAAGGACATGGTCAGAGATGAAGTCCTTAAGTTTTTAGATGTTAACGTCACATACCTTATCTCTTACAGCACTTAGGTTAGCCCCATTCAGGTTGTACCTAAGAAATCCAAGGTCACAGTCAGCAAAAATGAGGAAAATGAATTAATAGCCACCAGCATGACCACCGAGCAGAGAGTCTACATTGATTACCAAAAATTGAATGTGATCACAAGGAAAGACCACTTTCCTCTACCTTTTATCAGCTAAATGCTTGAGAGGTTGGTCGGACTTAGTTAGGGTCTTACTTGTTAGGGTCTAAAGTTATAGTGTAGTCAAATCATATAGCTTTAAAGTACCTCCTTTCTAAAAAGGATGTGAAACCTAGGTTGATCCATTAGATACTAATGCTACAAGAATTTACTTAGAAATTGGTATAAGAAAGGTTCCAAAAATGTCACAGCAGACCATTTATCTAGATTGGTGGTGGAGCACACTAACAATAATGTGGCTATAACTAAATCCTTTCTGGATGAACAGTTACTACACATTTCCCAGTTATCTTAGTATGAAGACATAGTAAATTATCTTGTTATAAGACAAATGCGCAATCATTGGCAAAATATGATAAGAAAAGATTTCTAACAGAGGTTAAATGCTTTACTTAGGACGACCTGTACTTATTCAAGTACTATCCTAGTTGGGTGATAAGGAGATGTGTACCAGATAGTGACCATAATCATATCATCTCCTTCTGTCATGATCATGCATGTGGGGGCCATTTTAACTCTAAAATGATACCTGCAAAAATTTTGCATGTGATTTCTATTGGCTTGCCATTTTTAAAGATTCACATGCCTACTGTAGAATCTGTGTGAGGTGTCAAAGGTTAGGAAGTCTAGGGAGGAGACACATGATGCCCTTAAACCCAATCCTTGTCATAAAACCATTAGATGTTTGGGGCATAGATTTCATGGGACCCTTCCCTAATTCTTTTGGAAGTTTGTACATCCTAATGGGAGTGGATTACGTGTCCAAGTGGGTGGAGGTTGTACTCTACAAAACCAATGACCACAAGGTAGTGGTAACATTGTTAAAGGAGAATATCTTTACACGGTTTGGTACTCCACGCACCATAATAAGTGATAGGGGAAAACACTTTTGTAAGAAAGTATTTGAGAACCTAATGAAAAAGTATGGTCAACCAGAGGATAGCTACCCAATACCACCCTTAGACTAGTGGCCAAGTAGAGGTCTCGAATATGGAAATTAAGCATATTCTAGAGAAGATAATCAATCCAAGTAGGAAATACCGGTCTATGAACTTACCGATGCTTTGTGGGACTATCGTACTACTTATAAAACACCAATAGTCATGTCACCCTACTGCTTGATCTATGGAAAGGCATGTCACCCTCCTACCTGGTCTATGAAAAAGCTCAAATTTGAATTAGATGCTACTGGAACCCACTAAAAACTCCTACTCAATAAGTTGGAAGAATTAAGAAAGGATGCATATGATTATGTATGAATAGACAAAGATCAAATGAAGGATAATCATGATCACCAAATCTTATGAAAATCTTTCACAATTGGGCAAGAGGTCTTGCTGTATAATTCATGATTGCATCTCTTTCCAGGCAAACTCATATCTAGATGGATTGGATCATACATAGTACACACAATATACCCACATGGGCCCATTGAGATTAAGAAGAATGGTGAAATAAAAAAACTAAATGGTTAGAGGTTAAAATCTTTCCTAGAAATGCCTTACCTTAAGATTGAAGAAACACTTTTAAAGGCACTACATTATCATGACCAATGCTAGACTACTCCAGAAACCTTACTACTCATCGCCATTGCACTCATAATTACATCTGGTTGAAGATGTAAAACTTAGCTCTCTTAGAAGGCAACCCAAATGTTTTTTTTTTTGTTTTAAAGTCAGTCTTTAACATCTTTCCATATTCATATAGGGTCTTATTTTTTCAAACATTGGGGACAATGTTTCATTCATGTTGTTGGGTGTGGATGTCCATAGAGATTTTTGAATTTTGGATTTTCTTAAAAAAGTAGTTTTTAAGGTAGAGTTCCCTTACTGTAATGAGAACTGGATTTATAAAACTTAGTAATTCTATTGTATTCCCCTCTTAGTGGAAGTGTATATGCCTAGTTTTGCATATTATTTATGTGGTGAAGCATTTTAAGAAGGCTAATTCTTGAAAAATATTTACACAATACATAGTTAAGACTAATAAAGAGGTATAACTTAGAGAACCTGAGGAAAATCAATGGAGACCTATAAACCAATGAGTCTTAGAGACTAACTCCTTTCAAAGAGTTATAAGTAATTCCAAATTTTCTTTAGCATACATAATTTAGTGTGATCTTGTTATCCTTGTTTTGGTTAACTATCAAGAATAAATAGGAGTAAAGACCTTCTTTCTAGAAAATTTATTGAATCTAATAGTGTGACGACCCGAGTTTTTCAATACTTTTTTTTTCATATAAAAATTTTTGAAAGGTGGGGCCCCAAATTTATAAAAACCAAAATAGCGAAAAACAATTTCAATCAAATTTCATTTTTAGAAAAATCCCGAGGTCAACCATTGACGCAAAAAAAGAATTTTTCTTTTCAAGTAAACATGTTTAAAATAGATTTACTATTCCAGGATCATCCAGTCATTAGCCACATTCCCATAACAATATAATCAAGTCCAATAACATAAATATACATACACAATCCATGTGAAATCAGAACATACCTCTAAATGAGACTTCTCGATCACTATTCTTCTAACTCCTCATATGTCTTGTATTTCTTTAATATCTGAGGCATTGCAACAATAACGCAATGACTCAGCAAGCAATGTTTGGTAGGTACATAGACATTTAATGTATATCAATGTAATAAAATTGAATAATCATATTGATACAATGAGTAAAGCAATTTTCTACAAGAATATAATTATTTTAAGCAATGCTAATAAAATCTCAAAATATCATATACGGTAAAACATGCATCTCATGGATTTAAACATGATATAATCTCATGTAAATGAGCATACAATAACAACAGGGTACCCTCAAGGTACGCGGGTCCCACAAGTATCCCACACACTCGCATCATAGATCATGAGTACTCATATCAAACCTCTGAGTGTCGTCACACCCAGGCATACCATCACATCTCCATGCTCATCATGCAAGCACACAGAATAAGAGTATGGATCGTCATGCCGCAGTGGCAACCCTCGAGGGTCTCAACCACTGCCGCTCCCTGTCGACACCATAATGGGAGACTTAGCGTCCATCCCCATGGAAAGGCCCGGACTGGTAGTGTGGACTATCCATGTTACCAACCCCTACCAAAAGCCATCTATGGGCAAGTGTCTATCATATCACATCACATCACATCACATCACAAATCTCGAAGGGTGGGTGGCCGGCCCTCTCCCTCCTAGCATGACATCCACTGGGTGAGAGCACCTGTCATAAAACTCAAAACACAAAATCATGTATGTCCAAAACTAGGAGCACTCATCGCTCACAATCCCCAAGGCACGCCCCTCATCCTGGGGTTAGCCTCTAAAAGGACCAGCCACCAAGCCTCCACTTTCCTTTCTCATGAAAACTCATCAATTTCAGTGATGCAATAAGAAAAGATAATTTTCTAATTGTGCATAAGTAGATAATCTCAATCTCATGAAACCATCAGTCATAATACATGATTGGAATCAAATAGTGATCATAACATAAAACTCTAAATCTCACAAAATCATCAATTAATAATAGGTGTAATTTAATCACAATCAATCATGATGCCATGATAATACAAGTTTTAAAATCAAAACGAAACATTAAATGTCATGACCTACCTCAATGTAAGATCACCCAACTCAAGCATATAATCTTCTTAGCTTGTACATTCAGATGTACTTGTCAGTAGCATGATACTATTTCATGTTATTTATTATATTATAATAGAATATATGATGATCCAACCATTGGATCATCCTCTAAGATCTCTAATTATGATTTGGTTCTTAATTTAGTCTCATCTCATGTCCATCTGTTCGTTTTTGTGTGTGTATCTAGCATTTATACCTTAATCTAAAGGTCAGATCATCCTCAGATCAATAATTTCCAAAGATCTGGTTCAGACCAATGGTCTAAATCAATTTCTAGAGTAGTCATGCTAATATACCCCTTAGAACCCTTATTTATTATCATACTTTATCTCATTGTTCAAGTCTTAAGGCTTGATCACCCTTTGACCAGCCAATTCTAAGTTGTTAATTAATATTTTATAATTTAACAAATCTAAAAGTAGTCAAATGTAGGTTTTCAAGCTAAATCTAGGTCCACGTCACAACGGATGTTTTCACTCATGATTTGGACCTTTGTAGATCCCAAAATCAAGTTTTTTGTAAAAAGGCTTCATAAATTAATATATTAATTTATAAGGGTAGTTACGCGTGCACCGACTTACACGGGCGGTGTGGTTTGCACTGGCTTACACCAACGCACTACGCGTTCAGGTCATCCGGGACAACGCCTGTGAGCATCCCACTCGCATGTGCGCTGCGCGTGTGTGCGACAGAGTACCCATATCATGCGTCCGCATATGTGCATCCCGATGGGCGTCTTGGGTGCACTGTCCATCTGGGACGATGAACCCAAGCCATCCACCTTGTTTTGGCTTGATCATAGCCCTAGAAGCTCTAATTTTTTATCTGTTTTCACCGTTCCTAGGGTTTTTGGGTCCAAAGATCACAATGAACAGCTTAGATTTCTCATTTGAGGTGTCTTTAATATGGGTCTAACCATGCTCCACAGTTTTGAATCCATAGGCCATCCAACAGCCATTTTGATCCTATCTAGTCCAAATATGTGAGGGAAAAGTTGGAAAACATCATAAATGATGAGTTAAAATGTATAACTTACCTTATTAGAGTCAGAGATGGGAGATCAAAGCCCTTTAGTGCATGCAACCTTCAACTCGGTTTCGTGGTGTGCATAAGGAAAAATGATCGTTCTCCTCTGGCTGTGTGGCGTGGGAATAAAAGGGGAAACTTGTATTTTATAACCCAAGTCCCGATTTTCCCTAATGGAAGGTAGATCGGTACCTTTCTCCATTAGAACTCTAATGGAAGTGGAAAAGGGGTGTCATTATCAAAATGACTCCCTTTAATTAACGTCCCTAACAATTTACCAATTTACCCTTACACTTAAAATGGTCATAACTCACTCATCCGAACTCCATTTTCGACATTCTTTATACCGTTCAATTCATATCGACGTGTACTTTCTAGTTTTAGTAATTTCATAAACAAATTTTATGCATAAATTTTTTAAATTAATTTATCTTATTTTATTACTAATTTAGGGTTAAAATTTGAGGTTATTACAAACAGGCTTTAGGTAACCTGGAGAATGATATTGGTCATTCTTGCTCAAAACAGAGACATAAAACTCATCTAATATAGTATACCACTGGTTAGCCCCTTGAGCCTATTATTCAGCATTTTCTTTCGTAACCCCCATTTACCTTAACCCAAAAAAATTAAAAAAAAATAAACATCCAATACTAATTTTCAAAATGAGTAGAGTTAGTAGCAAAGTTCAAAAGAGGACAAAAAGTTAAAGAAGTGAAAAACACAAAAAGTCTTTCTTTTAAATAGAAAAGAAAAGTGAAAAGAAAGAGATCAGAAAAAGAAGAGAAAATTTGAAGGACAAGACTACAAAAGAAATTCACTTCAGTACAATCAAGGATTAATTGTCCAACCATAAAAAACAAGACCTCTACTCAATTTTGAACCTTTGAAATCCTTATACCCTTCTTTCTAAACCTGTCCCAAGCCTGCATATCATCCTATTTAAAGACCTGTGGATCTTAAGTGGAACATAGGCTTAAAGAGGATATAAAAAGAAGGAATTAAAGTAAACTACCCCTACTATTCTAGGTAATAACACCTACTTTTAGGGATCACTTTCCATTGTCTCATCAGCACTTAAAAATTTATGCGAACCATATGTGTTATTGGATCTAATCACATAAAGAGAGAAATATGTTCAACCCCTTATCTAAGCTCTTGACTTTTGAGAGTATACCTATGAGGATTTGAGGTCAAAACATATTTCTAATGAAAATTAAGCATATCTAATTAGAAGTCATGACTTATGTAGTTGTACACACACATGTACTCCAAGAAATAACTAGAATAAAATGTCTTTAGTATGTGTATAATTTGTAAAATTACTAGTCCTCTCCATTTAAAAAAACTAATAAAGTGGTAATGAATTTGGATTCTATAAGATAAAAAGGGAAACTAAACCTTAAGGAATTTTGTGGGTATATTTACTACAAACCTTCATGAGACCTAACTCATCCATTAGAGGTAAACTAGGAGTTTAAGGGCTTGTTGCATGTGCCAAATGCAATCGTGAGTACCTATGAATATGGCACTTTTTATCCCATTTTCTAAAATAATTTTTGGCACATTTTGCTTGGGACTAGAAAAATGCTGGTTGGGGGAGTGATAAGTGTTTAATTTTTCCAAACCCCACCCAATTAATTAACCATATGTTAACTTACAGAGGTAAATTAAGGTTTTTGACCAAAATTCATTTCACATGCATTTTTTGACCTAATGACTCAAAAAATTGATATTTTGTAGGTTTAAGGCTAATCTAAGGCAAGTATTTGACTAATAATATTTCTTTAACATTTAATTAGAGTTTTTCTCTTTCTATAAGAAGCAAGATGGTGTTCCAATAGTCAAGATTGATCGGGATAAAATTTGAAGCTCAAAATCAAAAGATTGACTCAAAACCTATAAGTCATCAATCCAACATGAGATCAAGATCAAGATCATCTTTTGGAAGCAATGGATGCAATTAGAGGAACTAAAGGTGGCCAAAGTAGGCCCATACACAAGCCATGCAAAGCCCACCACCTTTGCATGGGTTTCACATAAGCAACTTAGGCATATTCAAACCATGAAGAAGATGACAAGATAAGGATCCAATCAAACCACCAAAGCTAAAGAATTGAACCATCAAGATAAGCTAAGAAAGCCATCTAAGCTAGCGATGAAGCCAAGCAAATGGAGCCCTCAAAGTTAGCTATCAAAGCCATATGAGCTATGGAAGCCATGATTGGTGAAGAATTTGAAGAATTATCCTTGGGCTTTATGGGGATAGTTTGGAGAGAACTAAAGGAAATTCTATTGGGATAAGGGAACATGTGGACCAATAGGAAGAGACCCCTTCAAATTTTATGTTTTTTGTACTTTTTTCTCACTTTCCACCTCACCACTAAGATGCATCACAAATTTCACTTTCTATTCAAGAGTCCCACCTTTCTAAACTCCCATCCAAACCACCCAACCAAACCCCACTTCCTAGAAAATCACCTAGCCAATCCTTTTTCCCCACCTCACCTCTCTTTCCTATATTTTCCTACCCATTTCTTTCCTCCTGCCTTCTTTTCTCTCCCTTACCTTACCTCACCTTATCCATCCACCTTCCATATTCTAAGGAGGCATCAATGAATTTTGAAGGGGGGAGACCCCTCTTCCTAAAAAATTGGCGTCTCTCCACCTACTTGCACTCCAAAGGAAGCCACCTATCCAACCTTCCATCTCTTGTAAAACCCTAGTTGCTCACCCATCCAAGACATCAAATTTCTCTTGTTTTCATCCCCATTAGACCTCTAACTTAGGTCACCCTAGAAACCATAGGAGAAAATTATATAAAGGACATCAAAATTCAAAGTTTAGAAGCATCTCTCCCTAGGAAGAAAAAGATGCCTCATTCACTTTGAGGAGGGCATCCTCTTCCTACACCATTCTCCTTTCTCTTTTGCATTGAACTTCTTCTCCTTTTGGGTGGCTGCTACTCTCTTCCAAGTTGGGCTGCTACTTCCCCAAGTGTTCATGCCTAGGATTGATATTGTTGTTCTTCTTTAGAAGGTTGGTTTAATCCTTTTGATCTTGTCTTTTGCTTGCATTGTTGCTAGTTGTTTCTTTCATGTTTTAGTTCCTTTTGGTTGTGATTTAAGATTCAAATTTGGTTTTTCCCTTGAAGTGACAGTTAAGGGAAAGTCACTTTGAATCTAATCTTATCCATGCTTAGATATTTTGTTAATGATTCCACTCTCATGCTTCTTTTGCTATAGTTGTTTTCAATGGTTCACATGTAACTTTCTAAGAGAGTTGGATATTAATTAAGGTCTATTGAGGAATCATATTTAGATTACATCTTTATAAAGCATGGTGCACCTATTTCATGAATAGAATGCAGCATCTTTTGTAGTGTTCCTTCTTTTTAGTACTTGTTGATGTTGAATGGAATCTCCTTTGATTGATGGATGATAATGAGTTCTTCTTATTTACTTGTTGCATGTTGACTTCATGGTATGGTAATTAATTGAATGTTTTGTTTTAATCTCCCCACCATTCAACCAAAACTTATGGAAACTATGTGTACAACTCAAAAGAGTGAACGCATGATTTTTTAAGGTTTTTAGGCTGAAGACAGGAAAGGTTAGAACTCTCCCTTGGTTGCTTGTAGATCATTAGTTTAATTGCTCATTTTAACAATCATAAGAACACTTACCAAATCATGTTGATACCATGCATGCTATCCATTAGTGGTGCGTATGTTTTTGAATGAATTGTTGGTGTTAAATCTCAAGCTAGTTGAATCCATTCATCTTAGGAAAAGTTAGTTTAGTTAGTGTTCAATGTTAAAAAAAATTATTTATTTTATTAGATTACTTTGCATGTCATTGATTAGCTGTTAATTGTTAAAGTTTTCATTCTCATAAATTCCATTGCATTCTTTAGAATTTACATTATTAGGAAAGTAGACTATTAGTGGCACATTTCCTTAAATTAATTGCTAAATTTCAATCTTAGAAAGTTAGATATAGGAAAGTTGCCAAATTGCATTTTTAGAAAGTTTTAATTTAGGAAATTTACAAATTTAGGAAGTTCTCATTTAGGAAAATTTTATTTTTAGAAAGTGCGTGTTTTAAGAAATTGTTGAATTTGGTATGTTTTAAGTTTTAGAATAATTTTCATCTTTATATGTTAATTTCTATTTTTAGTCTAGAAAAAGATCTCTTGAATTTGCCTAAGTTAGATAATTTAAAGTATGGACCACTAGTATCACAACCATTCGATTCCTTGTGGGATCAACCTCCTCGTATGAATTACTACAACCAATTCGTGTGCTTGTGAGTTTAACTTTAAAATCACAACAATATTATGTTATTGGATTTATTAATGACATTTACATAAAATGCTTTAAGAATTTGATATTCTAAAGTTTGATATTATCTTAAATTTAATAATGCAAATTATTAATGCAAATGTTTTGATGCATTGAAATGATTATTAAATTGTGAAAAAAAAATTTCTCTAGGTTTTTATATGTATCTTATTCCCCTACCAAGCATATCTTATTGAGATACTATGAATGTTTGAATGTTTATAATATCTTAGATTCTGACAAACAATAGTAAATGAGAATCAAGCAAGCAGTTGATTGGTCCTAAGCCAAGATGAAAAAAGAGGAGGGTCTTACATCAGGTGCCAACTAACAAGGGAGAAGTTGAAGATGATTTTGTTGTTTATTTCCTTCTTGCAAATGAATATGCATTTGTATATTAGTTTGCAAGGAAGAAATGAAAATCATCTTAAGCTTCTTAAATATGGCAACCCTTGTGTTAGGTGGCAGTCGGTAAGGGAGAAGCTGAGATAAGTTCAAGCTAGGGCATTCCCTATAAGCGACGGCTGCATCAGATCCCAGGTGAGGTGAAAAATGGGCAAGGGTTGCTAAGGTGTTCTCCTAGAAGCAACGTGCTACATCAGATCTTAGGTGTAGTGAAAAATGGGCAAGGGCTACTAGAGCGTCCCCTCAGAAGCAACACGCTGCATCAGAACCTAGGTGCAGTGAAAAGTGAACATTAGTTCATGCCATGGAAATCAAGAAGGGCATTGGTAAATAGGATATCTCCACAGCACAAGACTTGTATTGCCACATAGAATATAGGGACACTGACAAGTAAGAGTTTGGAGTTAGTAGACATGATGAAACGTTGAAGAGTCAACATCGCTTGTATGCAAGAAACCAAATGAAAAGGAGTTAAAGCTAGAGAAATTGATGGGTATAAATTATGGTATGTGAGAAAAGATAATAATAGAAATGGCGTAGGAATAATAATGGATAAAGAATTAAAGGATAAAGTTGTGGAAGTTAAAAGAATTAGTAATAGAATTATAATAATAAAACTTATTCTAAGAGAGCAGATCATAAATGTTATAAGTGCATACGCACCACAAGTAAGGTTAGAAGATATAATCAAGAGACAGTTTTGGAAAGATATGGACAGAATCATGCAAAAAATTCCCAACACTGAGGGGATATTTATAGGAGCAGACTTAAATGGCCATGTAGGAAAAGAAAAGGATGGATATGATAGAATGCATAGAAGGTATAATATAGGTGAACGAAATGAGATGGGGGAAACTATCCTTGATTTTTCTTTGTCATATAACCTAGCCATTGCAAATACACTCTTTAAGAAGAGGGATGAACACTTAATAACCTTTAAAAGTGGACTTCATAAAATCCAAATAGACTTCTTTCTATTTAGGAATACTGAATGATCAATGTGTAAGGATTGTAAGGTGATTCTTGGTGAGAGTTTAACCTCACAACATAGGTTAATGGTTATGGATATCCATATCAAAAGATGGAGGAAAAGAAATGAACTTAATAGGTATCCAAAAACTTAGTGGTGGAACTTAAAAGGAGAGAAAATAACCTCATTCAAAAATAAGTTGATGGTAGAAGGAAACTGGAACTATGAAACAGAAGTAAATACCATGTGGATTAATATTGTTGAGTCCATTGAGAAAGTGGCAAAAGATGTCTTAGGAGTATTTAAAGGTAAAAATACAATTAGTAAAGGAAACATGGTGGTAGAGTGAAATAGTGCAAAAAATTATTAAAGAAAAATAGATGTGTTTTAAAACATGAAAAAATACTCAAAATAATGAAAACTATGAACAATATAAGAATGGTAAAAAGGTTGCTAAGAGAATAGTAAGTGAGGCTAAACTTAAAGGCATATGATGAGCTATATAATAGACTAGGAACAAGAGAACATGAGAAAGATATGTTTAACTTATAGCAATAAGAAAACAGAAGGGTAGGGACTTAGATCATGTTAGGTGCATTAGAAGCGATGATCAAAAGGTATTAGTCAAAGATAATGAGATTAAACAAAGGTGGGAGACGTACTTTCAAAAATTATTAAATGACAATGTCTCTGAGAATATAGGGATTGAAAATACTATAAACCTAAATAACATTGGATATTATAGATATGAATGTAGGATATGAATACCTGAAGTGAAAGAGGCCTTAAAAAAGATGAAATTAGGAAAAGCCATGGGGCCCAATGGTATACCAATAGACATTTGAAAGCATATGGGAGATATTCGGGTAGTTTGGTGACCAAGTTGTTTAACAAGATCATAAAATAAAAGAAAATGCCTGATGAGTGGAGAAAAAGCTCTATTGTACCAATTTATAAGAATAAAGGAGATATACAGACCTGCACTAATTATCAAGGGATCAAATTTATGAACCACACTATGAAACTTTTTGAAAGAGTGATTGATAAGAGGCTATGGCATGAAACAAGGGTATCGGAGAATCAATTTGGTTTCATGCCTGGGAGGTCTACCATGGAAGCTATTTTCTTATTAAGACAATTGGTAGAGAAATATAAGGAGAGGAGGAAAGACCTCCACACAGTCTTTATCAACTTAGAGAAAGCTTATGATAGAGTCCCTAGAGAGCTAATATAGAGGGTGTTGGGCAAGAAAGGGGTTTCACGAGGGTATATAGACATAATTAAAGATATGTATGAGGAAGCAGTAACAAATGTTAAGACTGCTAGTGGTGAGACTAGTGATTTTCCTGTCACTGTAGGATTGCACCAAGGATTGGCATTGAGTCCATACCTTTTCACATTGGTTATGGATGAGTTAACAAAACATCTACATGAGAAGATTCCCTTGTGCATGCTATTTGCAGATGATATAATCTTAATTGATGAGACAAGGGAGGGTGTAAACACAAAGGTAGAGTTATGGAGAGAAGCATTAGAATATAAAGGATTTAAAATTACCAGAACTAAGATAGAATATATGGAATACAATTTTAGCAAGGAGAGTAGGAGTGGAACACCAGTTAAGATTGATAACCAAGAAATCACTGTAAAAGACCACTTTCATTACTTAGGATCAATGATTCATAAGAGTGGAGAGATTGAGATGGAGGTTACCTAGAGAATCCAAGCAGGTTGGAACAAATGGAGATGTGCATCTGGTGTTTTGTGTGATCGGCAGGTGTTGCTCAAACTAAAAGGAAAATTCTATAGGATGACCACAAAGCCGGCCATGCTCTATGGATTAGAATGTTGGGCAGTTAAGGAACATCATGCCATAGGATGAACATTGCAGAAATGAGGATGTTGAGATGGATGAGTGGTAAGATAAGAAAGGATAGAATTAGGAATGAAAATATTAGAGGAAATCTATGGGTAGCACCAATAGGTAACAAAATGAAGGAGATTAGACTTAGATGCTTTAGACATGTCCAAAGGGGACCGAAAATGAACCGGTTAGAAGGAGTGAGGCAATGCAAGTAGAAGGTTTTAAAAGGGTAAGGGGAAGGCCCAAAAGAATGTGGATAGAAGTGGTGGGGAAATATTTAAAAACTTTGGGACTAAATGAAGCCATGGTACTTAATAGAGAAGAATGGAGGAATAAGATTTATGTGGCTGACCCCTAATTCGGATAAGGTCTTGATGATGATTAGGGTAAGCGTATATTTGAATTATTCATATTATTCTAGTAATGACATTTGGATTGTATATGTATATTGGATGTATTTGGACTTTGATTGTAACAATGTAGGGATTGTGATTGTTGATTGGATGGATCCTGGAAGAAGTAAACTTATCTAAAAATAGTTTGCTAGAAAAAAAAATTTGTTGTTTTGATTTTTTTTTAAACTTAAAAATAGATTAAATTGGAGAATAACTGAGGAGTTAAAGAATGACACTCAAGGTTTTGAAATGAATTTCAAGGAAAATGTTTTTTTGTTGATTTTTTTTAAAACAATTTTGTAAACTTGGGGCCCACATTTGAAAAGAATTGTGAAAAAGTGTTATGAAAACCCAAGCCATCACAATATTCATATCATCACTTGGGTGGAAAACTACACAATTGTTTAGAACTTGCTCTCCATCATAGTTAGAATTCACCAAACTTCTTAGTTCATCACTATTAGCCACACTCTCTTCAGTCTCTTTAACAAAGAACCATGTGTCAGAAGCTCAAAGATCCTTGTCTTTGCCATGCTAATTCATCCATTACTTTGTTGGTCTCATCCATGAGGAGATTCCCTGGTGCATGCTATTTGCAGACGATATAGTCCTACTTGATGAGACAAGGGAGGGTGTAAACATAAAGCTAGAGTTATGGAGAGAAGCATTAGAATTGGAAGCATTTAAAATTAGCCGAACTAAGACAGAATATATGGAATGTAATTTTAGCAAGGAGAGTAGGAGTGGAGCACCAGTCAAGATTGATAACCAAGAGGTCCCCATGAGAGACCACTTCCGATACTTAGGATCATTGATCCATGAGAGTGGAGAGATTGAGAGGGAGGTTACCCAGAGAATCCAAGCGGGTTGGGAACAAATGGAGATGTGCATCGGGTGTTTTATGTGATCGGCGGGTGCCACTCAAACTAAAGGAAAAATTCTATAGAATGGCTATAAGGCCAGCCATGCTCTATGGATCAGAGTGTTGGGCAGTTAAATCATACTCATAGGCTGAGTGTCATAGAAATGAGGATGTTGAGGTGGATGAGTGGTAAGACAATAAAGGATAGAATTAGAAATGAAAATATTAGAGGAAATTTAGGGATAGCACCAATAGGTAATAAGATGACGGAGATTAGACTTAGATGGTTTGGACATGTTCAAAGGAGGCCAACAACGGCACCAGTTAGAAGGAGTGAGGCAATACAAGTTGAAGGTTCTAAAAGGGCAAGGGGAAGGCCCAAAAGAACGTGGATAGAAGTGGTGAGAAAAGATTTAAAAATTTTGGGACTAAATGTAGCCATGGTATTTAATAGAGTGGAATGGAGGAATAAGATTCATGTGGCCGACCCCTAATTGGGATAAGGTCTTGATGATGATGATGATGATGATGATGATGATGATTCCAAAACAAATCATCTTACTAATTTCCATCATCATAATCACTGTCATGAAATTCAAATAGCTCATCATCTAAATCTTCCTCCCCATGATGCTCTTCTCTTTCTCCCACTTCTTCCTCATGTTCCTTCCCAGAATATGCCCCATTAATTTCTGCCTTAACATGCACTTCCTGCACAATTTTTAACACCATTAAGGACTTATTCATCTAAGGATTATACTACATTATAACACTTGAAGGACTAAAATGTTATACCAATAATAGTTTCAAGATCTAATTGTTTTCTTTGAGTTAGTTTCAGGATTATAAAGATAAATAAAGAAATAGTTGCAGGACCTGAGGGCACAGTTATTGCTGATATTGTCCAGCTCTTCTTCCTTTTCTCCTTGCTATTGCCTTCTTCTTCTTCTTCGATGTCTTTGCTTGTTGTTCCCCTTCTTGTGCAACTTATTCTTCAACTCGTTGTTCTATTCTTGTTGAACTTGTTCTTTATATCTACCTCTTGACCTTCTTTTCTTCTGTTTCTTCCTCCTACTATTGTCTCCCTCATGACCTTCTCCTTCTCCCACTTCTTGCTCAGCTACTTGACATGTCCAACTATACATCCAAACAATCAAAGTTAATAGCAATAATGTATGAATTAGCCAAACATAGAATTATGTAATAGATGGAGCTCTGATAGGCTAAAGCACTATAGTTTAAGGGCCTAACTATTGTTTTTGAATTTGTTCAAGGAATGTTGATAAATAAAATAAATGCTGTAGCACTAAATATTGGTATATGTAGTACTTAAAGGACCTAAATAATGCATGTTGTTTTCCACTTCCACTTCCTCTTCTTCCTTCTTCCTTCTTCCTTGTTATGCCTTTTTTATTTTCTTGGATGTCTTTGCTCATTGCTCACCTTGTTGTTGAACATTTTCTTCAAGAAATTGTTGAACTTATTTTTCTTTAGCTGCCTAAACATGTCTTGACTGTATATTTAAAACAATCATAGTTATCACCATTGATATATGAATCAATAAAACACATAAGGACTACACTTCATTGTCTATCATAGTTAAAGACTTGAAATGAAATACAAATAATAATTTGGAGGACCAAATTGTGGTTATCGAATTACGTTGAGGGCTATACTTGACCACTTTTTCTTCCTTTCTTTCTTACCACTATCTTCTTCTTCTTCTTCTTCTTCATGAAAGTCTCTGCATCTTGTTCATCTTATTATTGTTCTTCTTCATGATGTTGTCCCTTTAATTGTTGTTCTTCTTGATTGCTTCTTTTTCAAGATCTACACCTTCACTTGCTCTACTCTTCTTCTTCTTCTTGCTCTTCTTCTTTCCTTGTTGTTCCTCATACGCTTCATGCTCCACATGTTATACCTCACCATCTTTTGGTTGTACCATTGAAAGTTAGAGAATCTGTCAAGCAATGCTTAGGGAGCAAGCTCTAACAAAATTATTAATTAGGGGATTAGACTATAACACAATCACTAATTATGGGACTAAATTGTGATACATTCAAAAGATAAGGGACTAAACTATAATACAATGATCAGCTAGGAGCTAAACTAACTAAGCTTAACATCAACTTTGTGTTGGTCTTCTTCTTCTTATGTAGAGGGCAATGCTAGAGGGGAATCCTTGAGCAGAACATCACCAATGCTGAAAGGGTGTTCAATGAATACTTCAATGGTCTTGAATGCATGATGGTCTTTAATCTCCTCCAGAAGCTCTTCTTTAGTCAACAACTGCCTCCTAGCCTTCATTTCCTCATCAAAGTACTTACACTAAACCCTTTGAACATTTTGGTTCCCATCCTCTTCCATTGTCTTGTTTATGTCTATTAATGACATAGTATCAAGATCTTTCTACCAAGCTATTTAGGAAACCCCAACATATGTAACCCTTGGTGTATGCACAAACACTTCCCCTTAAAATGAGAGAATAGTATTCTCATAATCATCCTCATTTGATTGGTTACATTCTTATTCTCGGTATTATCCATACCTACATAATAGAATAGTCCGCTTGCATGTTGTTACGACATTAAATGCAAAATGACAATGATCATATGACTGAAGATAGTACAAGATTCTTCAAACTAAGCCTACTAAACTATCAACACAAATTCAATTGCATGCAAGGATCTTCCTATAAGCTACATACTATTCCTCAAACATCAAATGTAGAAATTATTTGCAGGATGTCTCATCTCTAGAAATTCATATTATAGCCTACATATTATTATTTGCAGGCACATCTAGTCCCTAAGCTATCACAAGACACTACATTAATCATTCGACTTATACATGTACAATACTCCCTAAACTATGAATACCAAAACAACATACACATCAACATCTACTTTTGTTGCTTTCAGTGGCCATAACCACTATACAACATTTTAGTAAAGAAAGGGCTTTACATGTTTACGAAGGCATTTGCAGATAGCATGGATCCTATTCAATAATAGAAGTGGCATTTCTACATAAAATTTATACAAAAAAGGCAATTAGCTACTAAATGTACATCACAAGCACCAACTAAGTATACTTTTCAATTTAATATACATCTTGAGATAAATTTTCATATTACAACAGACAAACCCAATCTTTTCTAAAATAATTGCTTCTTTTACAAATCATAAATAGGAACCTTATTTGAAAACTACTAAAACAAATAAATGACTAGAAAGAATGCACATGGAGGAGATTGAACCCCAAAAGGAATTCAAAATGAAAACCCTCTTTCCTTTCCAACTCCTATACCACAAATCGCTCCTTCTTTTCGATCAACCCTTCAACTAACAGTTAGGAACCAAGGCAACATCCAAAAAGCAAGGTTGCAAAACCTTTTTCCTTTTCAACTAAAACCAACAGTGGCGAGAGAAAGGAAAGAAGATTTAGTTTAAGGATTTTGGGATTCATCTTTCCCTCTCCAATTCCAATTTTATGGGAAAATCTCATGATGGCTTTGTCATAATATTAGGAACATTTAATTCATCATGTTTTCTCTTTTATTTAAAAAGAACAAAAGAAAAAGATGGAAAACTTAAGAAAGCATTGAAATATTACAACTGATGGACTTGCTGTGAAATATTTATTGATTGTTGAGGGAGTAATTTATAAAAAAACGTTTAGAAACTAAAGTACAACAAAACAATAGTAAGGTAAACTATACTTTTTTCTATAAATACATACTATGATTTAAGCTATGACTCTAAAATAATTTCAAACTTAAAAAAAAAAAAATCTAAAATAGTTTCAAATTTCAGCAACATCCTCTAATAACTTTATTTCTCATTTTAATGTGATAATAAGGCTCTCGATGGGATCTCTATGGGGCGCTCGCTGTTTCCCTTCTTCTCCCCTAGAGAAGCCTCACTCCTCTCCCTTCGCCTTGCCATAAACCCTAATTCTATTGGTGCCCGAAAAGAATCCTCTTCCATGGCCTCTGCTGCTCCGCAACCAGACATTTGCAACGACGACGACGGACTCTGTTCATCATTCCAAGAATCCCCGTCTTCTTCTCCTTCTTCCTCTCCCTCTCCTTTACTTTCCCCCAGCCGTTACTTAAACGTAGAGTCTCGTATTGAGAGAGCATGGGCACACTGGAAGAGTCTCGGAGAGCCCAAATTGATAGTGGCACCCATGGTTGACAATTCCGAGCTGCCCTTCCGAATGCTCTGCCGCAAGTATGCTGCCGAGGCTGCTTACACCCCTATGCTCCATGCTCGCATCTTCTCCGAGAATGAGAAGTACCGTAAGTTGGAGTTCACTACAACCAAGGCAATATAATTCTTTCCTTTTTCTCCTTTGTTTTTGATCGTTGTGGCTGTTAAATGGAATAAGCAATTAGGGTAGTTATTGCAAGGGGATATTTATGGGCTGGTAATTGTTAGGAGGTAGTTATTGCAGTTGAAATAGTTAATAGTTTAGTTATTTGTTGGAGGAGAAGAGAAATGATTTGTCTTGTAAGGAGGTTTGCACCCTTGCAGTGGCATCCATGGAGGTTTCAGGCCCCTTGCAGTGGCATCCATGGAGGTTTCAGTCCCCTCGAATTGGCTGTATCAATGAAATATTATGGTTAGATTGTGTTTTTAGTTTCTTTTGATGCAGGTACATAACACTGTGTAGGTTAATAATTGGATAGGTTTATCTGTACTTTTTTGTTATGTAAGCATGTGGGCTTGATGGGTCTAAAACTAAGAATATATATGGTCGAGGTTGAGAACTCATTTTTTAGAATGAACTTTATGCTTTTGTCTATTCTTGCTCCTCTGCAGATCTCAAGGCTAGTCCCTAGGAATCTCATTTTCCTACTGTGTCCTATTTCTGGTTTGATAATTGATTTAAACAATGGCTAATTCTGGTCCAGCTGTAATTGGTTATTTTTGTAACTTGAGTGTTAACTTGCAATCTTGGTGAGCATTAAAGACCAGCAATATCTGTCTAGTTAAAACTTCTTGCCTTTTCCAGTGAGAATGTTGCCTCTAGGTTTCTCTGCTCTCCCTTGCTGTAGTGAGAAAGTAGGATATTTACTTTCCATTTTCACCCCTCAACATAGCGTTAGAGAGGGCATGAAGTTTGCCTCTAAACCACACAAGTCATCAAAATAAAATCCTCTGTATCTGTCCATTGCCTTGTTGATCTCTTGTCAGATGAAAAGCACTTGAAGTATGCTATCAATTTCCTTTCTCAAAAGAAACGGTATTCCACTTTAATGCCTTTGGTGCATGCATATGGGACCCAATTAGCCACCACATATTGCAGTAATAATGTGATGGAAAATGTATGGTGGCTTAAATAATAGCACTCCAAAAACTAATGCTAAAAAAATAAAAAAAGGAAAGGTCTTTGTGATTGAACTAAAGCCAATAAAGATCAATGGAAAGCTAGTGCACAATATTCAGCTTTTGCTTCAGTATGAGAGGTGGTTGCTTCTTAAATCACCAAAGAATAAGATTAGGGCATAAGAAAATGTAAGTAGCAGTAGTTGAACAATGGTCATGAGAGGATCTTGCCAATAAACAAGTTGTATACTTTGAGATGGAGATCATGGGAAGAATGGAGTGGTTGACCAAGGGTGAGAGAAACATTAGATATCTGAGAATAGGTTTGGTAGTGTTGAAGTTAATTGTGTAGGCTTGTGTATGAACTAACAGACTTGATTGACAGCATCAAAGAGATTAGTTCTTGTCAATCTTAAGTATTGAAGTGCTCCTATCGGACTTTGTTATTGAGTGCTTACAGATACGAGATCTGCAGCTGGTGCTGAAGTTTGGAGCCACAAATTGTAGATGTTATTCAGAGCTAACAGATTAGAGATTGGCAGCTGATGCTGAAATTTGGAGCCACAATTGTAGATGTTGAAATGGCTTGGCTGGTTGTGTACTTGTCTATATCTTAACATGGGAGGAGTTATGCATCTGGATGGTCCTATATCACTCATACCAAAGCATGTGTTCAGAGAGCTAATCAAGGGAGTGATCTTTTTTTGAGTCACCTCCAGTAACTACTATATCACTGACATAGTGGAGTAGAAGATGGAGCCTCATGCTAGGTACCACAATAAGTGGGTTGAGTGGGTACTTGTCTGTATCATAGCTGGGGAGGAGGTATAAGTCTGGATGGTCCTATATCTCTCATACCAAATCATGTGTTAATGGAGCTAATTAAGGTACTGATCTCTTTCAAGTCACCTCCAGTAAATTCTATACCATTGACGTAGAGGAGTAAAAGATGGAGCCTCTTGCTAAGTAGCATTTATAGTGGGCTGAGTAACTTATAGTACTTAACTATCCATGTTTCCTTAAAGTGCTACTTAATCACAGAAATTAGGTGCCAAATGCTTGCTGAAACTGAGGTTCATAGATGGCCTAGTATGAACAGCATAAATGATTGGTACACTATGAATCAGTGAAACTTTTCATGTAGGTTGCCATGGAAAAAGCATTGCTTACAACTCCCAGATTTCTTGCTCTGGTAAGGGGTTTGAGGGATTCCATTTCGCTCGTTGCTACTATGGGAATTGCTTTTGCACCCTTTGGTGCTTGGTAGAAGCCAGAATAATGAAGAGGCCAACCATTTGAGCAAGTAACAGCTTGTACCAAATGTATAGTAGGTGTTTTCGAAGACAAGGTTGAGGGTGCTCAAGCCACTGGCCACATGTTATGTCACTGAATTGATTGAATGCAGGACTAAGAAAAAACAGATTTGAGAGGAAGTTGATACGGAATTCCACGAAATCATTGAAAATTTTGTAAAAATACTGATTGACACATCATATACAGAAGCTGAAAGAAATGGAATGAGAACAGAGACAATGCCTTTGGAATCACTCTAATGGATTAGGCATCACACCATTCAAACAGTATTCTAAAGAAAGAAAAAGCTAGGGGAT
This sequence comes from Warburgia ugandensis, assembly GCA_035236585.1. Lineage (NCBI taxonomy): Eukaryota > Viridiplantae > Streptophyta > Magnoliopsida > Canellales > Canellaceae > Warburgia > Warburgia ugandensis. Next base: position 26,399,226 of record CP141132.1, on the reverse strand, counting down.
AAAGGATAGATGACAGAACTACAGGAATCACACTTATATGATACCTACAAGTTGAAGTCATGTCAGTAGCTTGAAGACCAACAATGGAGTCGCACCATTGGGATTTCTCTTTGCCATCACGTCAAAGGACAAGGCATCCTACCCATACTATTGCACTTACAGGGACTGCAAAATCTCTAACCTTTTTATTGATCTGAAAGGCTTCTAGATCAAATTTATAGAGCTCACAACCAGTACCTTCTAGCTCTATTGGTTATTACCTTCCTAGTATGCATAAACAGTTATGGTAGCAAATGCTTATCAAATCTGGTCCACTTTGGTCATCCAGTAATGCATAGGCATTTATGGAAATTAATGCCTACTAATAGTCAACTTTTTTTATGCTGTTTTGCATATGCACTTATTATAGAGACTAAGCCAACAAAATCTGGTCAACCTTGGTTATCCAATAATTCATAAGTATTTATAGAAACTAAATCCAATCAATGGTCAACTTTTTTGCTGCTGCTGTGCATAAGCACTTGTTATGGAAATTAAGCTAATCAACTCTGGTCAACTTCTGTGATCCTGTAAACAAATCACAGAAATTTTGTAGAGATATATGTAACCAGGTCAACTATCTTCTAAATGGACTTGCTGGAGCAGGCCGCTCTTATGAGCTTTCAAATATAGCACTTTAACCCCAGCCTTCTCCCACTAATCTGGTTTTGATCCCTATCACTAATCCGTGGGTCTTATTTGTTTTGAAGATCCATTTGAATTCAACAGTATCAATGTTTGGTGGAGGAACAAGGTACATGTGCTCTAAGTAAGGTGTGGAACTTGTCATCCATGGTCCCTCTCCAGTTTGCACGTATGGAGGCGTTGGATAAGCATGTGGGATCTTAAGTAGTAGACTGTTTTCATTCTTGAGCTGGCTGTTGTCCTCACAAAAGCTAGGAGCAAAGTTAACCAATAGCTCATCTCCTTACTAAATTGGCTCTAGATAGAAAAATAACTTGGTCTAAATAGATTTTTTGGAGTGATTTGTTGTTTCATATTTGGGAGGATGACTAAGAACACATGCCATTACTAACTATGACATTTAAGTACATTCCAAATTTTTAAGAAATAAAAGTCATGTCTTAGATGTTTAGGAGGCAAACATTGCAAATTATCCGTTTTCTTAATTTTTCTTTTCCAAAAAGTTCTTTTACTGGTAGATGTAGATGCTAACTTTTAATAGTAGATGATTGTTCTCCAGTTTCTCTCTACTTGCAACCAAAGTTACCTGAGCATCTGTGTTATTTACCTTCAAGATCCCTATTAAGAGTTCTTTATCTGCAAGAATCAAACCTACACAAGTCGATTGTGGTGGCTTGCTCATTGAGTTGTGAAAAACTTCCCTGATAATTGATATCGTATTAGATATGTCAAGCATTAAGCATAAAGATACAATCAAGATCACGAGTTAATTCAACAACTGAGATGTAATTGTAAGTGCATTTCAAATTTTTAAGAAATAAAAGTCATGTCTTAGATGTTTAGAGGCAAACATTGCAAATTACCCCTTTTCTAATATATATATTCAAAATGTTCTTGTACTGATGGACGTGGATATTAACTTTTAGTATTAGATGATTGTTCTCCAGTTTCTGTCTACTTGCAACCAAAGTTACCTGAGCATCTGTGTTATTACCTTCAAGATCCCTATTAAGAATTCTTTTTCTGCAAGAATCAAACCTACACAAGTCGATTGTGGTGGCTTGCTCATTGAGTTGTGAAAATCTTCCCTGATAATTGATGTCATATTAGATATGCTCAAGCATTAAGCATAAAGATACAATCAAGACCATGAGTTAATTCAACAACTGAGGTGTGATTGTACCCAATGTCGGGAATACATTAGTTAGATAGCTACGAATTCCATGACAATATGATAAATTGGTGGAGAAGTTCCTATACCCTGGAAATGGAGGAATGTACCAAGACATGTAGAATTTTGTTTGTGGACTAGGTGCTATTTGATTGCTGTTGAATCAAAAGATACCATTGTTATATATTTTGCCAAGATTCACACATGAAAATGACCATGGTAGGTCCTTCTCATCGTTGATAGTAGTTTGTCTAGTTGATGTCCACGACAGTAGATCAGACAAGGAGCAGATAATTTGTTGTTATTTGGAGCAGCTGTAAGAAATGTTGGAAGGGATTGAGATTCCACTTGTCCATAACCATTGCCACGAGCATGGCAATTATTCCTCTGGTTTCAATTTTGTAGTGAATAGTGGGTTGATGTGTTCCCTGCTAAGGGGAGTAGCATCTCAAGAAAGAAGTCATGCCTAAGAAGCAAAGACTGTAACTGTCAATTCTTGGGTTCCATCAAAGATGTCAGTGATGAAGGTATCATGTTCAGGACCAGCACCATTCGACACATACGGCCTGAAGCTGAGTCTGGATTTGGCGATTGAGTACTAAAAAGTGCAGCCCCAGTGCACGAAGCTCCCACGTTTGTGGGGCCCGAGGAAGGGGGAACCATAAGAGTCAATAGTAGGCAGCCTTACCTTGCATTTTGCAAGAGGTTGTCTCCATGCCTTGAACCCGTGACCTCAAGGTCACATGATGACAACTTTACCATTGTGCCAAGGCTCTCCTTCTACTAATAACTTTACTATCAAGATAATTTGCACTAAATTTATTTGTGCTGATAATGGATGATGACTCTTGCATCATCTGTAATTGCCCATGATGTTGAACACATGCCATCAATTAAGATGAGGTGGATTTAATAGTATGCCAAATGGCTTCAGAGGTAGGTTCAGTTGCAACTTTTGCTAGAACTAGTTCGGCCATAGTGGCAAAGATCCAAGTGATGAGGGTGGAGATAATAATTCTCAAGTAACATGTCAAGGCTAATAATGGGGATGACGTACTTGTAGATAGTAGAAAAGAATGGGTGAAGAGAGTGGCCCTTCAAATGTTGCAAATTTTGGCTCCTCCACATTATCAACTTCCTCCTATCAAGACATTATGTGTAATGTTATTGATCTTTATTGAGAATTAGACTGATGAGGACATTAATAGTTGATGCATCTGTCATGGGTGCGACAAAGTAATTGGAAAGGTGGACAAAGGACCAATTGTCTGTTGATACCATGTATAACACCAAAGCTAAAGAGAGGGGGAAGAGAAGAAGTGAAGGAGGTTGACTCCTTGGCAAGATCAACTTCTTCCTATTAAGACATGATGTGTAATATTATTGATTCTTGGTATTAAGAATGAGGTTGAAGAGGCAGCAACATTAATGTATCCGTCATGGATGCAACAAAGGTGGTGGAAAGGTGTAAGGAGCATTGAAGAGAGTATTGTCATGGAAGATAAGAGTTTAGGAGAATGACATGGTGGGAATGCTCCTTATAGCTCTTGGTTGGAGGTTTCCTTAACGTGTTTGGGGAATTTACAATTTTAGTACACCTATAGTGATATACATAAAAGAAGTAATCAAACTAGAATACAACTTTAATAGAAACAGTCTCTCATGCACAGAGAGTGTTATCCAAGGAAGAAATTACAATCCAAATATAGATTTAGATAGAAAGTTTTACAGATTACTGATAGAATTTGTGTATAACAACAGTTTTCAGACTAGTATCGGTATGGCACCATATGAAGCATTGTATGGGCGACCATGTCGATCACCAACTTGTTGGAGTAAAGTTGGAGAAAGAAAACTAATGAAGTTGGAGGAAGAAAACTAATGAAGTCAGAACTTGTGGAACAGTGTACATACAAGGTTAGAATGATAAAGAAGAGGTTAACGGCACATAGTCATCAGAAGAGTTACTAAGACAAAAGACGTAGAAATCTGGAATTTGAAGTGGGAGAACACGTATTTTTGAAAATATCACTAGTTAAAGGGGTCATGAGATTTGGAAACCAAAGAAAATTCAGTCCTAGGTTCATTAGTCCATTTGAAATACTAGAAAGAATTGGTCTAATAGCTTATAAATTAACTTTACCACCTCAACTCTCTGAAGTACACAGTGTATTTCACGTATCCATGTTATGGAAATACCTACAAGATAATACACATATACTTCAAAGTGTACTAGAGGAATTGAAGCCAGACCTAACCTTTGAAAAAAGGGCAATACGTATTTTGGACCACAAAGAGCAAAAGTTAAGAACAAAAACAATTTCCTTAATTAAGGTCTTGTGGCAACATCACTCTATTGAAGAAGCCACATGGGAAACAGAAGTGGAAATGAGGAAGTTACATCCTAATTTATTTGAATAAGTTGTAGTATTACAAATTTCTAGGACGAAATTATTGTAAGGGGGGAAGATTGTAATGACCCTAATTTTTCTAAATTGATTTGAGAAAATAAATAAAAGTTTGAAATTTCAAAAGACTTGGGTTGGAATATTAGGTTAAAATCAAATATCTTTTCATAGAGATTAAATCATGAGTGGAAACTTAGAAATTAAGAATGTACACGAAAATCGAATCAAATGACACTAATTTCGTTAAATTCTGAGTTAGAATGAAAAATCTCAATTTTTTACATAAAAGGGTAAAATGGTCATTTTCGCCCTTAACCAAGATTTAAAATTTGAATATTTGAAATGTACTCAAAAAACCAGAAGGTACTTGAAAAATCGATTTTAGTGCCATTGAGTATACTAAAATCCAAGTTTGGATAAATAATATTTATTTTTCTCCATTTTTATGAATAAAAAGGCAAAATGGTCTTTTCACATGAAAGTGGGGTCCACAAAGTAGGCCAATGTTCTAAATGCAACAATAATTGAGCAATGCACTACCAGATTGTACTGGAGAAAAAGGTGGAGGTAGAAACTCCACCCATAAATAAAATAATAAAAAGAAAGAAGAAAATTTTTATGAAAAATTAATTTAAAATTCAAAAACTTGCCTATAAATAATTCTGAAAATTTTACAAAAATTTTCACAATTTCACCACAAAATCCCCTATACTCTCCTCGAAAATCAGAGAAAAACTCCTCCCCCATCTCTCCCAATTTCTCTCTCCTCTCTCTAGAATAATACCAAGAGTCCTAAGTTCAATTAGCAACTCCGTTCTAGATCAAATTTCACAAATCACACCGTCCATATTGTTCTAAAATCCTTGATCGACAAAATTCTCAAAGTAATTTCAAGATCCAACAAATCAATAAACGGAAAAAGACAAATTAAGATTTATTTGGTCTGTTATGGCATACGGCGAGGATTTATTTATTTTGACATCAATTTGTCAATTCTGAGAAAATCAGGTAGGAGGATATTATCCAATATTCAATTTATGTCATTTTTTATATTTTTAATTTCACTGGATTTGATTTTCTGTTTATTTCAGAAAATCAAGTTCCGGTGAAAAACCCTCTAGATCTGCATCATGGAGGGCTCAAATTAAAAATATGAGCCGTCCAATAGATTCAGAAGGGTTCAAAACCGCTAGGTATGAAATAACAGCCAATTTCGTAGAGATATGATGGCCCAATTTGAAGGAGAAAAAGAGGATGGTGATTTGATGGTTTGATCTGGATCGTCTCACCATTTATAGGTCACCACCTCGTTTTCATCGGTGGGCATTGGTAAAATAGGGTGGGACAACTGGATCCGCCTGTTTTGTCCTGTTCTAACAGTCAGATCAAATTTGGATCGTTAAAACAACTGTGAACTTCAAACTTGAATTCCGGAGTCATCTGAGCTCCAAATCATGAGCAGAAAGAAGCTATGGAAAGCTTATGATGTCTAATTTCATATGAAATAATAAAATTTAGGAAATATTGCAAGAAACTTTCTATTTGAAGAAAATAAGAATCTTACTTCCATGATCTTGAAGATCTGAGATGATCAGACCTTAAGGATCTGATCTATTTATATTAAAAATGATAAGGATATGTGAAATTGAGAGTTTAATATGACAGATCTATGATAATTTGAGAAATCTACACTTTATGGTAGAAGTAACCTAAAATTTGTAAAGGAACTTTCTCGATCAGTAAGATCAAGCATGATCAAACACTATGGATGGGTTGGATGGAGTTAATAATGATGAGATCTAGTAAGATCATTGATCAGTTATGACAAAAACATGTGAAGATGATCTTTGAACCTATAATGAAGTAAAAACCCTATATCTAAGGAAATGACTTAAGATCTAATGGTTGGATCATATTAAAAACCTTTAATGATGTAAATTGATTAGTATGATTTCATTTAATTATTAGATTTATTTTAACTTTAATTTATGGCATGATTATAGGATCTATGCTAAGTTATTTCTTCATTTTGATGTAAATGATCTACATGTTATTAGATTGTTAGATTTAATCATCTTAGGGCTATGTTAGTATACATGATTTTCTTTAAATATCCTTAGGATAAGTAATATATGAATTAAGGCTATGCTAGTTTAATTTGAGTATGGACTATAGTATGATTTCCATTTAAGATGGTAATGGAATTGTGATTTAAGATCATGTTAGTTTAATTTGATTTTATTAATTAGGGATCATCATAATAGTTATATAGTATTGCTATCCTTAGATTATTGAATTTATATTAGTTTTATGCGTTGAAGTTTATGATTCATTATTGTCATATTTCTTAGTAGATTTTATTGATAATTATTTATGATAAAGAGCATAAAATACCAAAAATGTAACCTAATGAGAAATTAGAGTTTCATAACATAAATAAAAAAGAATGACTTGACTTGAACGGAATTAGTAAGGGCTATAGTTAGTAGGACAATATAAGGAATGATTTACCATTTTGTTAGCCTAAATTAGGAGAATAATACACATCCATGAATGACATTTTATATGATCATGGACATTAATAAAAATCAAGTAGAGATAAATTAGGGTTTATGAACTCATAAAAACCTTATGGAAGGTTGAGCTAAGGTCACTCCAGTGTACGCTGAACATTGTGGTTAAGGGGGTTCTCTAATAGAGCCTCGCTCTTCCCTCACCTTTTGGTGACGTTTGTTGAGGTCTAAACACCTCCTTACATGAGGATTGAAGTAACCACTTTTTGAGTAGCTTGTAGCTGGTAAGCCTTACTCAATTGGAAATAAGAGGAGTTGCCTAGAATTAGGAGTGAATAAATTATTCTCAAACTAGTAACACTAACTGGTTGAGAAATAATAATAAGAATATAAAAGGTTAGCAAATTAACTAATCATAATAAAAATTGTAAATAAGATAAGGATGATCAAACAAGAATCTAAGAGGAGATCTTGAATGATCAAAAACAACAAAAGAAAAGAAATACAAATGTATAGTAGATTATTATTATGGGAATATACTTGTAATATAGATTTATTAGGTTAGAAGATCTGAACCCTTGATCATATGTGATTCAAGGAAAAAAGATTCAAATCATCCTACTTAAGGATGATCAAAAGACCATATAGTATGTACCTTTGGATAGAAAGATGACATTATACGTATGATTTGACAGATATACGTTGGTTAAGACTAGACAGACTTCAAAGAGTAAGAATACCCTATTGAGGTAGGAGGATTTTATGAATGCATCTATATGAAAGATACATGTTGAATACATGATCTTATGTATGGAAATGTTGACATGTATAATGCAAATACCTTGTGCTAAATCCTTATGATCCAACCAAATAATGAGAAAATAGATATGAAATGGTTAAGTGTAGAGTTGAAGAAAACCCTAAGTGAATAGGGAAGTAGAAGCCCTAGATAAATAGACATTGTCGGATACGTATAAGAAATTTTTACATACGAGCATAGAGGCTTGTGGTTTTGTTTTAAATATGCGTAGGCCTAAGAATGTTATGTTAGGGGAGTTATGGTGGTTTGGCCCCCTGCTCTCCTAAATTTGTTGATGATGAATTATATGCCTAAGAAAGGCAAAAAGTTGGGTAGGGCAATTATGGGAAGGCTGCCACTGTGACAGTCATGGAATAATATGGATCTAAGCCCCTCCTTAACAGTTGAAATCATGTTTCTTGTGGTAGGCGTGAGGAATATTCCAACTAGTCTCTATTCACTTCTAGCAAACATCAAGTAGAGTTAGTTTTTATAACTTGACAGTGTGGAACCAAACTTTTAACTCTGCAAGAAGGCACCATAACTGGCTAGTCTTTTTGTAGGATGGTTCTATGCATTTGGGTTTGGGCCACTAATGGCTTGAAGTTGTTGATGTAGCCTTGACTTGTTAAGAACTGTTCTAGAAATATGTTGGAGTTAGGAGGTGTGAGACAAGGAAAAAATTCTGTATGAATCCATACCAATAAATGTCACCATCAAAAGCTAACCCACATGGATGTGGTCCATGCCAAATGGATTTTTCATTGGCACACTATAATCACTAAAAACCAATGATTCACATTTTGTTGGCAAAACCGTCAACTGGTTTTTGGATAAAGAGCTGGAGTGTCCAATCAAGACAAAATCAGTGTCAATGGCATTGGCTTTTATTTCATTATCTTCCAGATTAACGGATTGGATCATGCTGATGTGGGAAATGTGGGCCCCCAAAAGTGTATTTCTTCTTACTGCAAGCAAGTGCACTTCTCGTTATCATATTTCCTTATTTATTAGATGTAATAAACTCTTTCTTAGAAAATATTAGCATACGTTAGACTTGAAGTTTGTGCTGGTCAGTTTTACTATTTCTCCTCTTTGAAACAACATCATATCTTCTATATAGTGTGTCATTAGTATATGTGCTTGATTTTACTCTGGTTTGAATAAAGATCATGGCAGTTTTTTTTATTTATTACTCCATCAAACATTTTATATAAGCAATTTCAAATTCTGAGCTAATAGTTGCAATGGTTTTTGGAAATTGTTGACGACATTATGGTGGATGCCTTGGTTGTCCCATGAAGCAATCATACCATAATGTGATAGGTGGATGTCTAGATATGGTGAATGGATCAAATTACTCTCTAGCTTTCATCTCTTCTTTATGGGCAAGTCTATTTATTTTGGAGAGAATCAGGGATACCCTTCAAAATTCCTTGAATGATGTTGGAAGCCTAATAATCTACAGAAAGGTGGTCCTACAGAATTAAGTGGAGAAAAAGTGATCCATTTCCATAAGAGCACAGTGGATACTGATCCTCTATGTTATGCATGATTCCTTCAAGCTTCTTGATCTATAATAAGAGAATCTTAGTAATTGTGTTGGTAAGCTTTGATTGTCTTGATTTGGATGGTATCTCAAAAGTAAACGGAGGAAAAGAAATTCCATGAAATTCTTGGCTACATTAATTATGGTGACAAAGAGGAGATCTCTTGTAAAATTCCAATATTCAACTCATGGTGGCTATTTTGACAAGGAAAAACTAATGCTTTAGGGTGATCAAAATAAGTGGTCATGTAAATTACTCTTTGTTGATTTACAAGTTTATACACTCAATGACATGCTTAAGAGCTGTTTAATTGAAGATATTAAAAGAAAGTTTCTGAGTTTTTGTAGGCTTTAGTTTGTGGAAATGCATATGGTTTTGGAGGGCAGTCGAGTGAAGCTTTAAGTTGGATGATGAGAAAACTGTAAAATGCAGCACTTGTTGTATTCAAAATACATAAAGGAAGCTTCACCGGTTACCTGTCAGTCAGAAATGAGTTACTGAAGGAATTTATTATTCTTACATGCTTATGGCAACTTCAAAGCCTCAAATACAACTTAAAAGCATCATATATCAATTCACTGCAAATTGCTTTTCTGTCATTCATCTCATAGCATTCTGTGTTTGTGATTTATTACTAATTCATTCTATTGATGTTTCACAAACTGATGGTCAAAATGCTTTCATAGACTATTTAAAAGTAACATGCACCTAAATAATGTATTACTTCTGGCTTATATTGAAGTTTATGATATGTGCAGGAGGATCGCCCTTTATTTGTCCAATTTTGCGCAAATGATCCAAATACTTTGCTAGAAGCAGCACGACTTGTGGAACCTTATTGTGATTATGTGGACATAAACCTAGGGTAATATTTTCTGTGCTTGCTTCAGTTATATAACTTCCAACAAGTCAATTCTTATAGTCTTAGGAGTTTCTACTTTAGCTTGTGATAAATAGGAAGTTCAGTAAGGGAATAATGTCCAAGATGCTCAAACGAGCATCTCTTCTTTTTCTGAATGGTGGACACACACACCCACACAAACACACACCCATGAGGAATCTTGAACTCGTGACCTTCATGATTGAGACTCACTATTGCGCCTGTGCGCCACATTCATGCATCCATAAATGAGCATCCCATTTTGATAGACAATTTTTGTAACTCTCACATCATTTGAACTTTGAAAGATTCATGTACTCTTGATGCTTGTAGTTTGGTACTGTTGACTGCCCTGCAGTTGATTCTCATGTTCCTTTGCTTTTAATATTTTCTCGTATACTTTAATTTTGAGGGGTAAGAACTTATCACTTAGGGAAAACACTAACAGAAGGGAATATGTAAGCCCATAAAATGATTGGACAACCACATCGTTAGCTTCTTTTAATGGATCAAAACATTGGCTGATATGGATACATATTCTCAATATGTAAGTTTCTCTTAAAGGTTCGATACTGTATGTGAAGCATATTGGATGGTACTGGTGATATGAGGCTCACACAAATACCAAATTTTGTTGCTTTCACATGAATATGAGCCTTAAGTTTTCATACAATTTTCAGGTGAGGTTCATTTGATTTACCCACATATGATCTAGATCCACATGAGTACAATATATTTAATTATAAAGTGAGGTTTAAAGCATGAGTTGACAGATCAAATTTGGAGTTGAGGAATCTGATTATATCCCTTTCCTTGGAAAAATCCCTCTCTCTTAATTTCTTATGGATTAGTTGCATCATATAAAGCACACACTACTCGTTGGATCTCCACTTATTCCGCAAGATTTGAGTAAACATGATTGTTATTTGTGGAATTCTCAGTAAGTATAGGTTTCTATTATTATGTTCTTTTGTATTATTTGTTTTGTAATGATACACGATGATGTAATCTATTGCTTCATAGTCATATGCATCTCTTAGGCTAGATATCATGCTTGTAGTTTTCTCTTCATTTTAGTAAGAGTCCACACTCAAGAGCATGAGTTCTTTTTGTAGATCTAAGCTATTCACGATCTTTGCCATACCAAAAATGTGTAACCCACAAGAAATCAATGCATTTGAATGATCTTAATAGCTCATTTTATGTTTATGAAAAAATTAATAAAAATGAGTGGTTTTAGTGATATTTAGCCCGAAGAAACGTAGGCAAGGAGCATTTGAGGGGCATGAAATTTGATCTCTAGCCCATCTAAGCCATCCGAACATGAAGAATGGTAGATCTACAGAAAATGTTTCATCATGCATGGAATGAGATGCATGACATTCTCCATGCTCTGGATCTATAGAAAATGTTTTATCGTGCATAGAGTAAGATGCATGACATCTATGCTCTTGAGCATGGATGCCTACTTGGACGTGTTTATTTACACATGCACAATATTCCTTTTTGGACCTACATATTTGAGCACACAAATATGGTTCATACTTGTGTGAACTTCTCATGGTCCATGCTTGTGTGAACTTCTCTTTTGCCAAATTTTGAACTTTTTATTATTATGTTAATATCTCTTGAGGAATTTTAAGCTTGATATATATGCGTACAAGCTTGTTCTTGTACTATTGCCACCCCCCACCCTTCTCTCTCTCTCTCTCTCTCTCTCTCTCTCTCTCTTTGTTTTGTTTATTTCCTTTTGATTTTTTTTGAACCAAAAGACCAGTTAGTACTTACTAGTTATCATCATCACCATCAAAGCCTTCTTTTGATTAGGAGTTAGCTACATAGCTACACGAATCTTATTCCTCCATTCTCCTCGATCAAGTGTCATGGTTTCATTCTCACTGCCTTATCCACATTCTTTGAGCCTTCCCCTTCCCCTTTTATAGCCTTCTACTTGGATCAACTCCTAATCGATGCCATTCTTTGTCTCCTTTGGACATGTCCAAACCATCTAAGTCTACCCTCTCTTATGTTGTTACGTATTGGTGCTACTTCTAAGTTTCTTCTAATGTTTTTATTTTTAATTCTATCCTTTATTGTGTTGCCACTCATTTATCTCAACATCCTCATTTTTCCTATGCTCATCCTAGGTATATGTTGTTCCTTAACTGCCCAACACTTTGATCCGTAGAGCACGCCCGGCCTCACAGCCGTCCTATAGAATTTTCCTTTCAATTTGAATGGTACCCGTTGATCACACAAAACTCCAGAGGCACATCTCTATTTGTTCCAACCCTTTTGGATTCTTTGAATAACATCTCTCTTAATCTCTTCGCTCTCATGAATTAGCGATCCCAAATATCAAAAATTATCTTTTTGGGATACTTCATGGTTATCAATCTTTAATGGTGCTTCGCTCTCACTCGCTTTACTAAAATTGCATTTTATATACTCTATCCTAGTTCGACTAATTTTAAATCCTTTAGACTTTATAACATCTTTGGAGTTTTGTGTGATCATAGGGTACCACTCAAATTGAAAGAAAATTTTTATAGGATGGCTGTAAGGCCGGCCATGCTATATGGATTAGAGTGTTGGGCAATTAAAGAACATGTATATAGGATGTGCCGCTAAAATGCGGATGTTAAGATGGATGAGTGGCAAGATAAGAAAGGATAGAATTAGAAATGAAAACAGTAGAGGAAACTTAGGAGTATCACCTACAGGTAACAAGATGAGAGAGATTAGACTTGGATGGTTTGGACATGTCCATCGTAGACTAAAAAGGGCACCAGTTAGAAAGAGTGAGGCAATCCAAGTTGAAGGTTCTAAAAGGGCAAAGAGAAGGCCCAAAAGAACATGGATAAAAGTGGTGAGAATAGATTTAAAAACTTTGAGACTAAATGAAGTCATGATACTTAATAGAGGGGAATGGAGGAACAAGATTCATGTGACCAACCCCTAATCAGGATAAGGTCTTGATGACGATGATAGAAGATCTTTCCACAACTTAGCTTTGTGTTTATGCACTTGTCTTGTCAATCAAAACTATGTCATTTGCAAATAACATGCACCATGGAATCTCTTTGTACAGATGTTTTGTTAACTCATCAATAACTAACGTGAAGAGGTACAGGCTCAATGCTGAACCTTAGTGCAATCTTATGGTGATGGAGGAATCATCACTCTCCAGTAGTGGTCCTAACATTTGTTAATATTCCCTCATAGATATCCTTAATTATGTCAATGTATCCCTGTGAAACACCTTCCTTGCCCAACACCCACTATATTAACTCTTTAGGAATCCTATTATAAGCTTTTTTAAAACCAGTAAAGACCATGTGAAAGTCCTTCCTTCTCTCCCTATATTTTCCCATCAATTGTCTAAGGAGGAAAATAGCTTCCATGGTAGACCTTTTAGGAATGAAACCAAACCAATTTTTTGATACCCATATCTCATGTTGTAACCTCTTCTTAATTACTATCTCCCAACGTTTCATGGTACGACTATTTAAGGTATCCCAATTCAATTAGCTCTGACAATAGGAAGAGTTAGTCTCTAAGACCTATAGGGCAATTGTATAAGTTTGATCCTACAATTATTAGTGCCACTCTGTATGTCTCTTTTATTCTTATAAATTGGTACAATAGAGCTTTTCCTTCTTTTATCTGACATTTTCTTCAATTCTACAATCTTATTAAACAACTTTGTTTGCTAAACTACTCCAGTATCTTCTGTATACTTCCAAACATCCTTACCCTGGGGCCTTTCCTGGTTTCATTTTTTTTAAGGCCTCTTTCACTTCAGGTATTCTAATCCTATGATTGTATCTTTATAGTCCAATGTTATTTGGGTTTACTATTTTTTCAATCTCTATATTAGTTATTTTTGAAATTAACTTTCCCACCTTTGATTGACCTCGTCATCTTTGATGATTACCCTTTGGTCATGATTGTTAATGCATTTAACGTGGTTTAAGTTGTTACTCTATGGTTCTCTTGTTTTTGCAAGTTTGAACACATCTTTCTCACCTTCTCTTGACCCTAATCTATTAAAGAGATCATCATACACCTTGAGTTTAGTGTTACTCAATACTCTCTTAGCAACCATTTCAGCATTCTTATGCTGCTCAAAGTCTTTGTTGCTACTAGTTCTTTGCCATGCTTTAAAACACACCCGTTTTTCTTTAATAACATTTTGCACTTTTTCACTTCACTAAGTTTTCATTATTGGTTGCCTTTTACTTTTAGATACGCTTAGAACATCTTTTACCACTTTCTTAATGGATTTGGTCATATTAGTCCATGTGGTGTTTACTTTTGTTTAATTATTCCACTTTCTTCTACCATCAATTTGTTTGTGAATGATGTTATTTTCTCTCATTTTAAGTTTCACCACTTAGCTTTTGGACACCTATGAAGTTTGTTTCCTTTCTTCCATCTCTTAATGTAAATAGCCATAACCACTGATTTATATTGTATGGTAAAACTCTCATAGGGTATCACCTTATAATCCTTACACATTAATCTCTTGATATTCTTAATTATGAAAAAGTCTATTTGGCTTTTGTGTGATCCACTTTTAAAGGTTAGTAAGTGTTCATCCATCTTCTTGAAGTATGTGTTTGCTAGAGCTAGGTTATGTACCAAAGCAAAATCTGGGATAGCTTCTCCCATCTTATTTCTTCCTTCAATACCATACCCTCTATATATCCTATCATGTTCTTCATTTTCTTTTCCTTCATGATCATTGAAGTCTGCTTCTATTAATATCAACTCTCTATTGGGAATTTCTTACTTTACTCCCCTCTATATCTTCCCAAAATTGTCTCTTGATTCTTTCTTCTAGCCCCATCTATGGGCATATGTGCTTATAACATTTATGTTCCTCTCTTCTAGCTGAACTCTAATTGGAACAAGGCTTTAATGATGATTATGATCCTCTCTCCTGAAACAAGTTTTATTATTAAAATTCTATCACTAGTTCTTCTAACGTCTATAACTTTATCCTTTAATTTTTTATCCACCACTATCCTTATGCCATTTCCATTATTATCCTTTTCTATATACCTGAGCTCATACCCATTAATTTCTCTAGTTTTAGTCCATTTTCACTTGGTTTCTTGGACACAAGCTATGTTCACTGTCTTACGTTTCATCATATTGACTAACTCCATGCTCTTATTTGTCAATGTGCTTATATTCCATGTGACAATACGAATCTTATTTTCCTGAGTTAGCCTCTTTATTTACGACATTTAGAACGATGCAGGAACCCTTGCCTACTTTCCACTGCATCCGGGATCTAATGTAGCATGTCACTTATGGGGCAATGCCCTAGCATCCCTTATTTGGGCTTTGATGCAATGCATCACTTATTGGAAACACCCCATTTGAGTGTTTAATTATTTTTCAGTCGTATTGTTCCTTAAGTTAGAATGTTTCTTTCTACAAATTTAATGATACTAAACAAATTCTTGACAACTGAACCAAATAGACAAGCAATTCTTGTACTCAGCAACACACAGTTGAAGCCTAGTAAACCATGATAAGTTTACATGTTAGTTTTTTCTCTCCTGGAAGTTGCTTCCCGAGCTGACTCTATTTTGCAACCTTAGTTCAGAAACAGTGCACCTAGCAACTAAAATAATAAATCATAGTTTTTAGCTGAAGTAAATATGTAAAACTCATGGATCATAAGATACAATTTAGTCCTGGTCATAACATTGTTTGACCCTATTCAGGGAATTTGTTCACTGATCAGAGCTGTATATGAATGAGATGTCTAATAAATATTGGATTCTGGCCTTCAGCGGATATTCCTTTCTGATACTAATATTTGCCTTCAGCTGATATTCCTTTCTGATACTAATATTTGCCTTCAGCGGATATTCCTTTCTGATACTAATATTTTGATCTTTGTTCTCTACAATACATGAACACAATCTATTGAGACATACTTAAAATCTTGGATCTTAATGACCAGAAAATTACATGTGTCCTTTGTTGTTTCCCATGCTCGACTGGCCTTGGATTGTCTAGGGAACTACTGTCAAAATCAGTGTTACACCTGGAGGAAAAGCGATTACTATTGTTCCATTAACCCTTCTGCTTCTTGTAATAAAAACCAACTTCCTGTTGATGGTGAAAAGTGTTAACCCCAAATTCCTTTTCTTGTAAGTGCATTTTTCATGTTCCTATTATTCTTACAAACTGAATGATCATGTTTGAAGGATTCCTTTGGTTTCTTGTGTTTCAGAAGTTCCATTTTGAAGATAGTGGAAACTGGATAATTCACCTTAACAATGAGATATGTCATCTGCATTGCTGGCTTCCACCTCATGTGAATTCTTAATGATTGTAACAGTTAACTATTAAAGTCTGGTGATTTTTCGATATCTCTGATGCCTCTTGGCTCATAATTCGCAAGCAGCTAATCAGAATCCTTTTATCTTCACTGTGTAAATCTCGTATCACCTTAGGTGGAACGGGACTTAGAGTCACCTTTCCTAGAGATACATGGAAAATCCACACTGGAGAACCATAATTGGGGATACCCTCCCATGAAATGTACGTGAAGGAAAAAAAAACCTTCAGCTTTTGTCGGAAGGTTATAAAATTAACTCTAAGAGCTCTATCTCTTTACCCTGTATCTATATAGTTGCAGGTGCAAGGGTTGCGACTTGAGCCTGGAGGGACTAGGCACCCGGACTAGTTCCCAAGGCACAAAATTAAATAATCATTTTTTTTTTTCAAAAATTCAAAATAAATTACAAAAATTACAAAAAAATCTTTAAAATTAAGAAAAACAAAGGACTATAAAGATATAAACCAATATTAGTCAAATGAGTGAAATGGAATCATTAAAGAATAAACAACCCAAGGTAAGAAAAAATTAACTGAAAAGGTAAAAAACAGTAAAAACTTACAAATTATGAAAAGCATGATGTGGAATTGTCATTTTTCAGCATTACAATGATATTTTTCAGCATTAGTATTGAAATTAACAAAAAAACAATAATTTATTTCATGAAATTTAGAAGAAAGTAAAAAAAAGAAAAGTGAAAAACAGTAAAAGCAGGCATGGATGATGTGAAAAGTATGTTGTGGATTTATCATTTTTTAGCATTATAATGGAAACAATACACATTTGTTTCTTTTCTTATATAGGAATGTAAGAAATAGATTATAGTTTCTTTATTTCAGAAAAATTTAACAAAAAATGTAAAAAAATACAAATTATGAAAAGTATGATGAGGAATTGTCATTTTTTAGCATTAGAATGATATTTTTTAGCATTGGTACTGAAACTAACCATAAAAAAAGATTTATTTGATGAATTTTACAAGAAAGTAACAAAAAAACAAAAAAGTAAATAAAACATGCAAAATATGAAACCATTGATAAGGAATTGTGGACCTCAGCATTATAATGGAAACATTTACACATTTATTGCAAAAAGAAACGAAAAAAAACCATATTATATACTGTGTATTTTACTGTTTTCTCTGAAAAATGAAAAAAGAAAGGTAAAAAAACATGAAACAAGAAAATGGAAATGTCTTTTTTAGATATATAATGCATAGCTATGAACGTATTTTACAAAAAAAAATTGAAAATAAAAAAATACTGATGTATATGACAATTTTTGGTTAAAAATATAGGAAATTGAAAAAACAGTGAATAATACATTAAATCTATGAAAATAAATGGAAGTGATGAAACAGAGTTTTCATTTTTAACATTAGTGTAGATATGTTGACATTTCAGATGAAAATCAAGCATTAATCATTAAAAATGAAAAAACAACTCTGTTTTTACCGCTTTTTAAAGAAAAGGGATTATAGGAAAAAAAAAACCCAACATAAATCTGTAATTTCTTACCTTCATTCACTTCAAGAAAACTTTAATCACCAATGGAAAATGAGGATGACTGCAAGAAGAAGAAAGGAAGTAAGGGATAAAAAAGAAGAAGAAATAGGAAAAACAATGGTTTTAAATCACTTACGATTTGCAGTTGAGTCCGGGGTGCAGAAAGCTCAAGGCGCAAGGCGCAACAAGTTGTGTGACAAGTCACACCTAGTTGCCCTGCACTTCAAGCTCATTGCGCCTAGCCTTAGTCGAGTCATAGGCTCTGCCTTTTTGTATGTAGCAACTAGTCGTGCCTGTCTTCATCAGGAGTTTAAAAAACTGGTGTAATTTCTCTTATTTACAGCTATTGAATATTGATTTCCTGGTAGGATAGTGGGATGCCTTGGACATCATGTAGTTGATTTGTACCTCTTGTTGGGCATGCAATGCTGATGATTTGATTACCAAAATAATGTGCGTACGTTGTTCTGGACTTGCTACAGGGCATAGTTTGAATTATGAAAAGCATTGTCAGTCCTAAATGTGGTTATTCTGTTTTATAATGGGCATCCAACTAAAATCGTCTCTGATGCACAGGTGCCCCCAGCGAATTGCAAGGCGAGGGAACTATGGAGCCTTCTTGATGGAGAACCTACCACTCATAAAATCACTTGTTGAAAAACTTGCAAACAACCTTCATATTCCTGTTTCATGCAAAATCCGTATCTTTACAAACCTGCAAGACACAATTGCATATGCGAGGATGCTTGAGGATGCTGGTTGCTCCCTTTTAGCTGTCCACGGCAGAACCAGAGATGAGAAAGATGGGAAGAAATTCCGTGCCAACTGGGACGCTATCAAGGCTGTGAGAAGTGCTGTTAGGATTCCTGTCCTTGCCAATGGAAACATACGTCATATGGATGATGTTTGCAAGTGCTTGGAGGAGACGGGCACTGATGGTGTGCTTTCCGCTGAGTCTCTTCTAGAGAATCCCGCATTGTTTGCTGGCTATCGGACAGTTGAATGGAGTGGCAATGGGGAAGAAAATTATGTAGACAGTGGATCGGATCAGGCTGCATTACTGGAAGAGTATTTAAAACTCTGTGAGAAATATCCCGTTCCATGGAGGATCATCCGTTCTCACGTGCACAAATTCTTAGGGGAGTGGTTTAGGATGTGTCCTCACATAAGAGAGGAACTCAATGCTCAATCGATACTCACTTTTGAGTGGCTTAACGGTATGGTGAATCGGCTCAGGGAACAAGGCACTAGGATTCCGCTATACATTAAGGGTAGTAGTGCAGAGGGAGTTCTGTCAAATGGATTTGCATCATGCCATTCATGATATGTATTTGCTCCTGTGCAATTTTACCCAGTCAAACAATTGGATGGTTGCAGGGGTTAAACTGGGTGTCGATGAACTCGGCTGTTGTTCCAGATGATTCAAAGATCTTTATGATCTGGAGATCATAACTCTGATTTGTTCTAACTTATTCTG
This sequence comes from Warburgia ugandensis, assembly GCA_035236585.1. NCBI lineage: Eukaryota > Viridiplantae > Streptophyta > Magnoliopsida > Canellales > Canellaceae > Warburgia > Warburgia ugandensis. The sequence goes on along the minus strand of CP141132.1, from coordinate 26,379,875 downwards.
CTCGCGGTGTACTGAAAACAGGGTTGCCTGCGCTGGAGGTGCATTTCTAAAAGCCAAGCCCTTGTCATTTTTAAACCATTCTAAAATGCTTCTATATACCTTAAAGTGTACTTAATGTTCGTACACGAGATGGAACACATTGCTCAGTTTTGTACTATGAAATTTGGATTGTTATAAGAGATCTGTAGATTGAACTGAGAACGGTAATTAACATAAAAGGTTTAGATGGGTAGGAGATAATGAAGAATGACACTTGGTATCTTTTTTATGAGTCTTCTTATTTGTTGTTTGGATCTTGCTTTTTACATGACTTATGGATTGGTTCTCCCGCATCGATTGGTGTGTAGCCTACTAGGACGCTTACCTCAAGTCATATCTGTTAAAACTATCTTTATTAGATTTTATATTGATTTGATTGTGTTTGTGTGTGTGTGTGTGTGTGTCTCTCTCTCTCTCTCTCTCTCTCTATAAAATAAAACGTATCTCAAAATTTTCTTTTAAGAATTGATTATAATGTAGTCAAACAAATTATTTGTTTCAAAACAAATCTTTTCTTTGATATTGACATACAATACATTAAGAAAGTGTATAATTCTCTGCCTGACTTCTTTGAGAATTTTTGCAAATATTATTAGTGGTAGAGGGAGATTAGGCCATGGTAACACACAAAATAGTGCTTAGTTCTTCAAATTCAAATCTTTCTGTTTTATTTGTCTATGAGGCCTCATCTTTTTCAGAATCTGAAGAGAATAATTTATGTTGTAAAGGAAAGTATAATACACTTAGAAATAATAAAGATGCAGAATGTTAGAAAGCAATTGTTGAAATGAATAATCTATCTATTAATACTCTTACACAATCTCTGTAGGATCTAATTGACTTAGTTGATTAAGTAAGATATAAAAATCTTAAAAGAATAATATTTGAAACAATTCTTAAAATTGCTTCAGATAATAAAGAAGAAGATAACAAGATAATATATACTAATAAAGTTTAAAAAATGTTAGAAGTAACTCAAAGGTTGAATAATAAACCTTCAATTTCTAGTAATGTCATTGTCCAAGATCTTAAGAGAGAAATCAATTCTCTTAAGATAGAAATTGATTTAATAAAAAATGAAAATAACTTAAAAGAAAGAAGATTAAGTAACATAGAAGAACAAAATAAAATAGGGGAAACTTCTAATAAATAAGAAAATCCTTCCCCTCCTCAATATTTAGACTCAATAAGGAATAGTTTGCAGGGAATTCCACCATATTGATATTCCTAACACACTTATCATTATTATTTCTCATAGCCATCATGAATGCCAAGAGTAGAGTCGATTGCAAAGAATCATATAATATAAGTGTATAATCTAGAATTATCTAATTAGCTAAGTATAGTTTTATAATGATCTATTCTCATGTCTTATTCGACTGTCAACGATTGATTGCAAAACCCCTTCTGCAATCATTGCCATTGAAACAAAGGCCTAGACGACTTTGATGTTGACCCATAAGACATTTTGAATAGATTAATATAAAATAATTCTTAGAATGACCATCCTTGGTGTCATCCAGAGCAACTCCAGCCTCTTGTAAATGCCCATGGCATGATTATGATCAACGATAATGATAATAATAGACTATACTAATTACATTACTATTCTTTACAATCAAGCCTACAAATACTTAGCCGCACATTATGGCCCTGATACCAAAGGATAAGCAGAGAGTTGAGATGGCAATACATATAGTGTAGAGATGATCTCATGTGCAAACCAGTATGGATGAAATTTCAAAATTTTTATAGAAAGAGAAGAAGGATTACAGAGGAGTGTAAAGGGGAAGCGGAGGACTGAGATGCCAATACTTACAAAGTAGAGATGATTCTCATGTGCAAACTAATATGGTGGAAACTTCAAAAGTTTTATTGAAAGACAAAGGAGGAGTGTTTTTTGTCGATATTGATTGAAAGTGGGCTAATGCAAACCAAAAGCAGATTCCTTGAATTATTGCTAGTGATGACTCATCTTGTATTATCGCAATTAGAGATGATTCATTCTTTCTTTGTTAAATTAGCTTTTGAAAAGAAGATTCCTTTTTTGACTAATTGCTAGTGTAGTGATTTTCCATCAAAATTAGATGCTATTGTTATTCAAAGCAAGGTTTATTCAAGGATATATTCTTTTTCTCTTCCCTTTCTTGTTAGTGTCTTCAATCATTCTTGGACTGTAGAAATTGAGAAAGCATAATCATTGACGCATCCCAATAATCTTCAAAATTTGTAGCTTTATTCAAATTCTATCTATATTGAAAGATATTATCTTCTGACATTGATTTTGATCATGATGGTTTTGCAATTGTAGAGATTTTTTTTTTGTTGTTGCTAAAATGTTGAAGGGTGACATTATCTAGTTCTTCATGCAATCCAAATATTTGACCCATATTTGATCTTCAGTACTTATCGGATATTTTCGTTGGAGCATTCTTTTGAATTCTTCAATTGAGGAGGCTGACCTAATGACTGAAATATTGTCCATTAAGGCTTTATTAGCCTCAATTGTCTGAGATATTTATCTGGCTTTGTTATCTAAGTTGAATTTAGACCACCATTTAATGAAATATTTCATTTTAGAGTTGGAATATTCAACTCATCTGATTCCACTTGTATAGACCATTTTCATATCCATAAAATCTCAAATTTAGTGAAGACAAGAAATTCATAGTACCCTTCTATTAATTCGTTGGAAGAGATTTTATATATTTGGGGTTCATATTCAACCTATGTATTATAAAGAGATTCTATTGACTTTGGTCATATTTGTAGAGTAGGCCCAATCTTTCTCCACCAATGGAAGAACCATGCAGGTACTCCACGAGAAGTGAGCTGGGGTTTCATTTTGAGAAACTAGGAGTGCTTCTTCTAGTCATTCTCAAGATTCATTACAAGAGTCATTGACTCAGTATAATCCCACCGATTATATAGGTATTTGGTCCCTTATTTTTTTGTGATCCATTTGAATTGATCAGGATAAATATCCTATTCTAGAGGAAATTTTACTTTATTAAACATACACTTATTAAAATTTATAGTAATGCAATCATTATTATAAAAGTGGTTTGTTTCCACACAATTCATTTCTTAGAGTAATTTCTCCATCATATATTGAATTTTTTCTGTCCTTATTGGATAGGGATGATTTTGCATGTAGCAAAACACCATATCCCAAAATTGATGTGAAAGATATTATATTTGAATTTCTTTGGAGGTAATTCTCTAGAGAAGTAGTCATTACCTCTTTTATTGATTTCTGAGATGTAAATTGAGATTTTGGTATATTTTCAAAGGATAATTGAGAAGGGATATTACCTAAAGATATTTGATTTGGAGTATTGTCCTATTTCATTGAAGGAAATTCCTTAGAAGATATTATTGATTTTCCTTTATGGTCTGGGATATTACCATGACCATTTCATCGGCCCCCTCTGCCACTACTCAGGATCCTTGCAAAAAAATTTCAAGCATGGAAGTTAGGCAAAGAGTTATATTCTCTCTTAATGTATTCTATGTCAAAATCAAAGACAGATAATTGAGCTTACCAACCAGTAAAGATTTGTTCTGAAACAATGTTTTAAACATCTTTTTCAAACATTTGTTTGGCTACAATGCAAGCAATTCTTAACAAAATTTTTTTGATTTAAAAGGTCATCTAGAAATTTTAAAATACATTTTACTATTGAAAGCATTTCTTTCTTGATTTTAGAATACTTTTTTGGATTAGTATTCCATTTTTCACAATAAAATCTAACTAATTCTTTCTTATTAGTCTCATGATTTTCCTGCATAAGAATACCACCTAAAGCAATATTAGAAGCATCAGTTTCAATAATTTCAAATCATTCTGTATTTGCCAAATTAAGGCAAGGAAGGTTATGGACTATATATTTTATTTTTTGAACAGATTTTGTATGTTTAGTAGTCCATGGTTTTGCATTTTTCTTTAGTCTATTATAAAGAATTGCAGTATCCTAAGCAAGATTATGATAATAATCAACAATATAATTTGAAGATGTTAAAAATCTTTGAAGTTGTTTAATATCAGTAATTTCATTAAAATTTAGAAGCAAATTCAATACTTCTTTGAATTGGAATACTTTTACCTTGGCAAATATTATGACCAAGAAATCTTACTTCTTGAAAAAAAATATTTTCAAAGTAGATAAAACAAGACCATTTGTCTTTACTAGCCATTTGAAAATTTGTAAATGTTTAAAGTACTAGTTAATTGATTTTGAAAAAACAAGTACATCATCAATATAAGTGATGATAAATTTAATATAAGGATTAAGGATATCATTCATGATATTTTGAAATTCAAAAGGTGCATTTTTTAAACTGAAAGTCATAACATTCCATTCAAAATGCCCAAAAGGGATAGCAAACATAGTTTTACACCTATTAGTCCCCTTGAACTGGACATGCCAATATCTAGATTGTAAATAAAATTTGGAAAAGATTAAAGCATTCTGCAACCTATTAAGCAAGTCCCTTTTATTAGGAATTTGATACCTAATCCATTTGAGAGCTTTATAATTTATAACTAGTTTAGGCTTACCTCGTTCTTGTTCTGCTGCTTTATTGATATAAAATGTAGTACAAAACCATGGGAAAAAAGATTTTCTTGTTAATTTTCGTGTTTATTAGGTCATTAATTTTATTTTGACATAGCTCTAAGTAGCATTCATTTGAGCTAGTCTTGCTTTTGTTGAAATATTTTTCTCATCAAAAGACCTTTCGTATGGAAGAGAGAAATTGTGTTTCTTCCTATTCCATAAGGCATTTGTGAGGTCATTACATAAATCATTTAAGAGATAATTTAAAAGTTCCTTGACTTTTATTTGAAAATCATTATCTTGAAGAGTTCTATTGATATCAATATAAGATATCTCTTCTTGAATAAAATTAATTTGTTGTTCTTTCAAAAGAATTTTTCTTGCTTCATTAAGCAGATATGTTTTTGGACCTATTATAAATCTAAAAGAAAATTGTTTTCCCTTTTTGATAAATAAATTCTTAAAGGATCAATTTTATCTATAGGCATTATTTGGTGTAAAAATGGAGTGCCTAAGATAACACGATGATGAATGTCCTTGATGAAAAGAAATGAAACTAGAATACAAATGTCTTCATTACACACAACATAATTAATCAACTTCTACTTTATTTTCAGCTTATTATTGCTTGCCTAAGTAAATGTTTGAAAAGTTTTTTCAAAATATTTTATTGGCATTAACCCTTCTTGTAATACAGTTAATATCTCCACCTTTGTCTACAAGAGCAATTAGATCTATTTGGTACCATTCAATACCAATACCAATAACAATAGTTACATTAATATACCATTTTTTTGAACTTATTGTTGTATTTTTGCAAGTGCACGGGCCATTGTAGTGTAGCGTATGCAAGTACTAGTCGATCTCACTGGGACTCGCTTAAGAATTTGGAGTTTTAATAAAATTTAAATCTAAAAAAAATAAAATTAAATGAAAAAAATTAATAGAAAGTGCATTCAGACTTCAGATGTATTTGAAAAATTAAAATTATAGAAATCCAATTAAAAAAGACAACAAATTAACTAAAGAAATATGAAAAATCTACTTTCCTAGACCAATTATCATCAATTTCTTTAGATCTGGGCTCATAAACTTCAATAAGCTTCATTAGTATCTTTTCGGTACTTTTGATTGATGATCTACCCAATGGATTAAGTAGATTCTCAATAATTGCAAAAATATAATCTAGATAAGAAATTTGAGTTTTAATATCTTAGATTTGATTTTTGATTTTCAAATTGAAGATCAGGAATGATAAACATGCTAGGAAGTGTCCTAAGAACAAGATCTCAAGAGGAATTGAAATTCTGATGTGAAATAGTTGAAGAAATAAAGAGCTCTTGTTTGTCAAAGAAGAACCGTTGATTTAATTAAGCTTGAATAATACATATTTGGATTAAACTGTTCATGGATTAAGTGAGAACAACACAAAATGTAGATAACAAAACATGAATAGAATAGAAGGCGGATAAGAATAGTAATAGGACAAAAAAATGTAATTAAATTTTTTATATTTAGGGCAAAAATGGAATTTTTCCTGAAAGTTCCTTAAATTTCTCATAAAATGGAACTAAAACAGAAGACTTTGCCAGAGGAGATCGCCCGAGAAGATTAAGGTGCAGACGTCGATGACAAGACGAAGGCAAGGCCCGGTGCGTGGTGCTGTGCTGAAGAGATCCAGGCATGATGGAGAAGCAGGGAATGACCAGTGATGAAGAGTAGGGAGGTTTGGTGCTGGTGAATAGGGAAGATTGGTGATGGGGTTTGTCGATGCGATCTGAAGAGATAACCGATGACTAGTGGATCAGATGGAGGAGGGAGAACCGGTTGACAATGAACAAGTAGGGACAACGACCGGGGTGGTGATGGGTAGAGGGGGACGATCTAGGCTGGATGGTGCAATGCTGGACCAGACTGAAGGGAAGAGCGGTGATGGGTGGAAGCAAGGCCAAATGATAGTGATTAGATGGAGGAGGGAACTCGATGTTGGTGAAGAATCTTTGGGCAGGTGTCCAGTGCTGGAAGTTGGGTGTTGGGCTGGAGTGAAGAAAGAAGGAGATGGTCTGGGCATCGATTGGGCAGTAGTTGAAGTAGATGGAAATCTAGGCTGCATGAAGCCAGAGTGGAGAACAAAACAGAGAAAGGTGCAGTAAGTGGAAGACAGGAGGGGAGAGCACGAGAGATAGCAAAGAGGGTAGGGAAAGAATGGGAAAGATGGGATTGGATAGCAACTACGTCAATGACTGGAGTTCATCGACATTGCCGCTGGACAGTGAAGAAGGTGGGAGATGTGTTGGCGCTGTGCAGATAGAATAGTAGAGGGAATGAGAGAGTGAGAAGGGGACAAGGAAAAGACTAAAATACGGTAACAAATAGGAAACAAAAGAAAACAATGAAGGAAAAGAATGGCAAGTAAAGGAAAACAAAAGCCAAACTAAAACTCCCTAAGACTCCCATAGTTTCCCTCTTATAAAGCCTTTTTCCTTCTAATTCTCTTCTCACCCTCTTCCCTTTTCCATTCCTCACTACGGTTAGGAAGTTTCCAATATAATTCCATTTTTTTTCTTCTATTTTTAAGACTTTCCATGCTAGTGATATCCTATTCAAAAAATCTACTCCATGAAAATCAATTCTCTTTTAGGTAACCATTCCATCTTGCTTGTTGTTCCTTGATAAGTAATCTCATCCATTAATTCAATCCAAACCATTCAATGTTCTTTAGGATGATCTGGCACCGTTAATTTTGATATGAGCTATCCAAGCCATAATATGGTTGATCTGCAAAACAAAAGACCATATTAGAATCATCTAAACCGTACATTAAGCATCTAATTAGCTTGGATGATCATATGATTGTTATTTTTGACAATATATGAATGGATGGTCAATTTGAGCTAAATTTCATATTTTATCTAAAAATTATCAAATTGATGAGTTATATGATCTAATTAAAAGCTAAACTATGGGTATTTTATCCAAAATTAAACACTTAACATATCCCCCAACTAGCATTTTATTAGTCCTGAGCAAAACATGCGAAAAATCTTTCTCTGTTTTTTTATTTTTCAAAAACTGGTACAAAGTGCCACTTTCGTAGATACTCATGATTGCATTTAGCACATGCAACAAGCCCTTGAACCCCTAGGTTACCCCTAGTGGACGAGTTAAGCCTCGTGAGGGTTTGCAGTAAATATACCCACAAAATTTAAAAGGTTGAGTCTCCTATTTTATCCCAGAGAATCCTCATTCATTAGCTATCTACTAGTTTTTCATAACTTAATGGAGAAGATTTGACCATTTTACACATCTTACACATATTAAAGACACTTTATTTGAGTTATTTCTCGGAGTCCATATGTGTGTATAGCCACATAAATCTTGACTTCTAATTGGATATGCTTAAATTTCATTGGAAATATGTCTTGACATCGAATCCTCACAGGTATACTCTTAGAAATGAAACTCTGAGATAAAGGTTTAAATATATTTCTCTCATTATGAGACCGAACCCAACAAGCTAATGATTCACATAAATCTTTTGAATGCTCACGAGACAAATGAAAGTGATCCTTAAGAGTGGATGTTATCACCATGAATATTAGGGGTAGTTTACCTTAATTCCTTCTTTTTATTACCTCTTTAAGGCTATGTTTCACCTAAGATCAATAATTCTTTAACTCGAACAAAACGTAGGCTTAAGACAGGTTCAGAAAAGAAGGGTATAAGGATTTGAAATGTTCAAAATTGAGTAGAGGTCTTCAAAGAATATCTTTTAGGACAACTTTTCTTTTGGGCTATACTTGAAGTGAATATCTCTTTCATATTTTTGTTTGTCTTTCAATTTTATTTTATTTTTTCACTTTTCTTTTTCTTGGACTTCTTTGATGTTTTGTCCTATTTTTGAACTTTCTTTACTAACTCTATGCATTTTGACAATGAGTAATGGATATTTATTTTACTAGTTTATTTTGGGTTAAGATAAATGGGGTTAAGAAAGAAAAATGCTCAATAATAGGCTCAAAGGGGCTAACTAGTAGTATGATACACTGGGTAGGCTTTATATCTTTAGGCTGAGCAAGGATGGTCTACTTTATTTCCTAGGTTTCCTAAAGCATATCGGATTTAATAAAGTTTCTGGAAATAAGGCTATTACTCCTATTTATTCTTGATGTTTAACCAAAACAAGGATAATAGGATCACACTAGTTATATACATTGAAGAAATTGTGGAATTACTTATAACTCTCTGAAAGAAGATAGTCTCAAAATCTCACTGGGTTATAGGTCTCTACTAATTTTCCTCAGGGTTTAAGTCATACCTCTCTATTAGTCTTGATTATTTGTTATGTGTAAATGGTTTCAGGGAATTATCTTTCATAAACTGCTTCAACATAAGAATGATATGAAAAACTAATCATATGCATTCTATTAAGAAATGAAAACAGTAGAATTACTAAATTTTGAACATCTAGTTCTCATCATAGTAAGGGAAATTTTCTTAAAAACTTCTTTTTTAGAAGAAAACAAACTCAAAGAAATTCAAAATCCCTATATGCATCTACATCCCCAACCTGAATGAAACATCATCCCCAATGTTTGAAAACATAGGATCCTATATGATAATGGAAGGATGTAGAAGATGGAGATTTGAAAAACATTTGGGTTACCTCCCAGGAAGTGCTAAGTTTTATGTCTTCAGCCAGACAGAATGATGAGTGCAATAATGGTACGTGGCAAGGCTCCTGAAGTGGTAATGTAATGTGGGCCATGATATTGAGGTGCCTCTAAAAGTGTCTCTTAAATTTGAATGTCAGGCATTTCAAGGAAAGGTTTTAACCTTTGACCATTGACTTTTTGGATCTCTCCATCTTTCTCGGTCTCGATGGCCCCATGAGGATAGATTGTGCATACTATATAAGGCCCAATCCATCTAGATCTAAGTTTTCCTAGGAATAGATGCAATCTAGAGTTATACAACAAGACCTTTTGACCAGTTAGAAAGGATTTCCTTAAAATATGTCTATCATGTATAGCCTTCATTTGGTCTTTGTACAATTGTGTAGAATCATATGCATCTTTCCTCAATTCTTCCAACTCATTGAATTGAAGTTTTTGGTGGGTCCTAGCAAAATTTAAGTCAAAATTGAGCTTTTTGATAGCCCAAAATGCTTTGTGTTCTAACTCTATTGGTAAGTGGCATGGCTTTCCATATACCAGGCAGTAGGGTGACATTCTTATACGAGTTTTATATGCTGTATGATAAGCCCATAAAGCCTCATTAAGTCTCAGAGACCAGTCTTTCCTACTTGGATTGACTATCTTTTCTAAAATCCCCTTTATCTCCCTATTGGATACCTCTACTTGACCACTAGTCTGAGGGTGGTATGGGGTAGCTATCCTATGGTTGACACCATACTTTTTCATTAAATTCTCAAACACTTTATTACAAAAGTGGTTTTCCCATCACTTATTATGGCTTTAGGAGTACCAAACCATGCAAAAATATTTTCTTTTACAAATTTTACCGTGACCTTGTGGTCATTGGTTTTGCATGGTATAGCCTCCACCCACTTGGACATGTAGTCCACTCCCACTAGGATGTACAGATTTCCAAAAGAATTAGAAAGGGGTCCCATAAAATCTATGCCCCAAACATCAAAAGGTTCTATGATAAGGATTGGGTTTAAGGGCATTATATGTCTCCTTCCTAAACTTCCTAACCTTTGACACCTTACACATGCTTTGTAATAAGCATGGGCCAATGAAATCTGCAGCACAAAATTTTTGCAGCGATCTTTCTAGAGCTGAAATGGTCCCCACATGCATGATCATGACAAAAGGAGATGATTTGATTATGTTCACTATCTAGTACGCATCTCCTAATTACTTGGTTAGGACATTACTTAAATAAGTACAGATCATCCCAAGTAAAATATCTAACATCGGTTAGAAATCTCTTTTTTATCTTGTTTGGTCCAATGATTAGGCACTTGTCCTGTAACAAGATAATTAAAAATATCTCCATACCAAGGGAATTGGAAAATATGCAACAACTATTCATCTCAGAATGACTCAGTTATAGGCTCTTGATAGCCAATGTGCTCCCCCACTAATCTGGATAAGCGATCTGCTACTACATCTTCTAAACCTTCCATGTCCCTAATTTCTAAGTCAAACTCTTATAGCAGTAGTATCCAATGGATCAACCTAGGTTTTGCATCCTTTTTAGAAAGGAGATACTTTAAGGTTGCGTGATCTGAGTATACTATAACTTTAGACCCTAATAGGTTAGATCTAAACTTATCTAGAGCTAACACTACAGCTAACAACTCTTTCTCAGTGCTTGAATAGTTGAGTTGCACATCAATTAGTTTTTTACTAGCCTAATATATCACATGGAAAGTTTATCAATGCGTTGCCCCAAAACAGCTCCAATGGCATAATTCGACGCATCACACATTATCTCATATGATGCGTTCCAATCTGGTTGTCGGATAATAGGTTCAAAAGTCAACTCGGCCTTGAGTTGCTCAAATGCTTTCTTATCATTTTCATCAAAGTCAAAAGTGGCCTCCTTTGTAAGTAAATTACACAGGGGCTTGGAAATTTTGCTAAAATCCTTGATGAATAGTCTGTAAAAGCCAGCATGTCCTAAAAAGGAGTGGATTTCTGTCATTGTCCTTGGAGGAGGAAGGTTCGCTATTAAATCCACTTTTGCCTTATCGACTTCTATCCCATTGGGTGATATTATGTGGCCTAATACTATCCCACTCCATACCATAAAATGACACTTTTTCCAATTTAAGACAAGATTCTTTTCCTGACACCTTGCAAGAACTAACTTTAAGTGGTATAGGCACTCATCAAATGATGAACCAAATATTGAGAAGTCATCCATAAACACCTCAAGAAACCTTTCTACCATGTTAGAGAAAATGCTTAACATACACCTTTGAAATGTAGCTGGAGTTTTACAAAGCCCAAAAGGCATACTTTTGTAGGCAGAGGTTCCAAATGGGCAAGTGAAGGTAGTATTCTCTTGATCCTCTAGTGCTATAAGAATCTGGTCATAACATGAATATCCATCCAAAAAACAATAATAGCTATGCCCGGCCAACCTGTCTAGCATTTGGTCAATAAAGGATATAGGAAAATTATCTTTCTTCGTGATCACGTTCAACTTTCGATAGTCAATACAAACTCTCCACCTAGTGGTCATGCAGGTGGGTACTAACTCATTATCCTCATTTTTTACTACAGCGACCTCGGATTTCTTAGGTACAACCTGAACGAGGATAACCCAAGTACTATCAGAGATAGGTATATGACACCAACATCTAAGAGCTTTAGGACTTCATCTTTAACCACGTCCTTCATGTGGGAGTTCAGTCATCTTTGGGTTTCCCTAGAAGGTTTTGTGTTTTGTTTAGATGTATCCAATGCATGCATACGGCTGGACTAATCCATTTTATGCTTGCTATCATCCACCCTAGAGCAATTTTATGATCCTTAAGAACAACTAAAAGCTTACCCTTCTATTCCTTATCTAAGTATGATGCTATTATTTATAGGTAAGGTTTCATCTGGGCCTAAGTATGAATATTTCAAGTTGCTAGGTAAGTGTTTTAGGTCCAAAGATGGTGGTTACTCTATTGAGGACGTGTGGACAGATTTAGAAGGTGGGAGTGGCTCCACATAAGGATCCCACTTTGAGGTATCCATGATTGGTGCAACATCTAAAAGATTGTTTTCCTCCTCAATAGACTTGTCTATATCAAATTCTCTATTAAAGTGCATGAGACAAGCCTCTAGTGGGTTAGAGATGGACAATGGTAGATGAATCTCATTAATTAGACTCTCGATCAAATTAACATCACATGAACCATCGAGGTCTAAATGTTGTTGATCAGCATTAAAGACATTAAGCTTAACCTTCATGTTGCCGAAAGATAGTTTCATTACACCATTCCTACAGTTAATAATGGCATTGGATATCTCCAAGAATGGACGTCCATGGATGACTGGAATCTGACTACTAGGATCATATACAGGTTGGGTGTCTAGTATAATGAAATCAACAGGATAATAAAACTTGTCCACCTATACCAAGACATCTTCAACCAAACCATGGGGTATCTTGGAAAATCTATCCACTAATTGCAGCATGGTAGTGGTTGGTTTTAACTCATTGAGTTTTAGTTGCTCATAGACAAAGTATGGTAACAAGTTAACACTAGCCCCTAAGTCAAGAAGTACCCTATCTATGACATGATCTCCAATGATGCAAGTAATTGTAGGACATCCTAGGTCTCTAAACTTTGGTGGGGTTTTATGTTGAATCAAAGAGGTTACCTGCTCAGTGAGGAAAACTTTCTTTTGTACATTCATCTTTCTTTTTATTGTGTAGAGCTCTTTTAAGAACTTGGCATAAGCAGGGATGTCTTTAATTGCATTGAGTAATGGTATATTGAATTGTACATGTTTAAATACCTCTATTAACTAGATAAAGTTTGTTCCCATCCTAGCCGTGTTTAGTAATTGGGGAAAAGGGGCTTTAGGCACATAAGGTGCCTCCAACTAAAGGTTCTACAAGGTTTTTCTATCTCTTCTCTTTCTCTTATGTTTTAGTTGTATCTTTCTCCTCTGTAGTTTCCTTAGCTTGCTCGTCGATTTGACAACTGCTCTTAAGGGTGGTTATGGACTTGGCATGCTCATCAGGGTTAAGGCTTGGCAATTGACATGGGCTGAATGTTTACTATCATTTTACAACTGGTGTAAGGCCTTTTTTGGTGTAATCTTTATCTTATATATTCTTTCAATCATGGTATAGATGTTTTCCTCTGAAGTTGGTTTCTTTTGTTATTGAGGTTATTGAAAGCTAGGTGGTTGTTGGGGAACTATATTTCCAAGAGGAAAGTTTTAGGTAGGGGGTTCACTGGTGGTCCCCCTTGGTGATTATTCTTTGACCTAGAAAAAATGGGATGCCTAGCCCATCTAAGATTATAGGTCTTAGAATATGGGTTGTTACTAGGTTGGCAATATGCATTCAATGCATTCACTTGGTCAAGATAGTCGTTCAGCACTCTATTTAATGGACATGATATGGTGATATGGGCTGGGCTAGAACATATAGCACAAATCTCTTGTGGAGGTTTTTGGGATAAAGTGGTAGCCATGAAAGTTTCAAACATGGTTTCAAGTTTGTCCATTCTTCCACCTAATTTTTCAACTAATGAGTCAAGTTTATGTGATAGATCAGTATGCATTCCTAACACATAGAGACCTCCCTTCTTAGTGTGTTGGTTGGTTCTATCATTTGTCTATTTAAGGCGTCAATGCCTCATAGAAGTATTTAACCTGCTGCCATTTCTCAAATCCATGATGAGAGCATTTTTGTAGTAGTTCATTCCATTGTTCCCAACATTCATAATATTGTTCATCATCACTTTGTTGGAAATTGATATTTTCATGACGATGGGTATTTGTTTTGTGAATAAGGAAGAACTTATTCAAAAACTTCTTAGACAATTGGTCCCATGTATGTATGGAACTTACCTCTAAGGAATTAAGCCATGACTTGGCTTTGTCCTTAAGTGAGAATGGGAATAGCCTAGCCTAATTGAATCATCTGAAAAATTTTGGAACCTAAATGTGGCACAAATATCAAGGAACTCTTTGATATGTAAGTAAGGGTCTTTTTGGTCCCAACCATAAAAACAAGGGAGGAATTGAATGACTCCCAACTTTAATTCAAAGTGGTCAGCATTTGTGGGAGGTAAAGCTATGCAGGATGGGGTATTAAGTTATAGAGGAGCACAGAAATCTCTAATTGTTTTGCTCTCAAGCTCTGCTAGTGGTTTAGCCATGAGGACAAGAACTAGGTTTCTTTCCCCTTGTCTCTGGACCCATTGAATCTCTGGATCTAAAGGTACTAACTCTGGGTTCTGAGATTGACACCCTTGCATAAACTACCCTAATCTAAAATTTTCTAATTTAAATGCTATCTCTAACTCTACATGACGCGCAAACAAAGGGCATGGTCAAATAATCCTTAGGTCAATAAACAACAATATTTTGACTTTCTTGAATTTGTGTGGGCACAATGCTTTTAAATTAGCTTAATCTAGAGCTCCTCCTCTCTTTTAGACCTCAATAAACGTCAACAAAAGGTGGGGGAAAATCATTTGGATTTTAAGACACCTACTATAACCATAGTGCTCCAAAGCCACTGGAGTGACAATAGATCTCGTCTTAGTAAGAGGGTCCTATGAGCATGTGATGGCCCTATAGGTCTTTTCTAATTGATTTAAAATTAACTTGAAAGGTAGGGTTGCACACTTGAGGTGATTATCCTAGGTGGGCCAAGGAGTGGTGATGAAATCCACCCTTGATCTTGTGGGGTTCTGCGCCCTTACTAATTAATTTTCACACTCCATGGAAGTTCAATCAACATATAAATCACTTCAAGGCATTAAACGTGCCATAAGAATGCAATTAAAACAGTAAACTAATGTAAAGCCCTAAAAATGCAACAATTATCAAATATGATTTCTATATGAAATTATTCTAGCAAATAATGCAATACTATTCTAAATGCAAACCCTAATTTAGAAAATAAAAGGAGTGAGGGATACTTATAGTGGGGTTTCTGGTGAAGATCAAGTGTGGGTCACCTTATTCCACACTTGCCATGTATTATACAACTCTTTTAAAATTAAAATGAAAATTACAAATTACAAAGATCTTCACTACAAGATTCACTCAAAAGAAAAGGAAAATCATATTCTAGGAAAGCAGGAAATTTCTATTTTGATGAAGATCCACTTGCCAATTTCCTATACTTTCCAATTTCCTGAAAGAAAAATAGAAATAAGGACCAAATTCAGAAAAAATAGTGATTATACACTAAAAAAATTGAAAAATGCACCTAAAAATGCCTAAAATTATTTATTTTTCTGGTTTTTTTTGTTTTTTAATTAAATTTTATAAAACCTCCATTGTGGGCCTTAGCAATGAGGCTAAAAACTTGTTGTGTTTTACACAAGTGCACTGGCTCTTGTAGTGTAGCATGTGCAAGTACGGGTCAATCCCACAAGGATTCGCTTTAAGAATTGGGAGTTTTAATAAAATTTAATTCTTCAAAAATTAAAATTAAATGAAAAAAATTAATAAACTGTGTAATTAGACTTTAAATGTATTTAATCCATGAAAAATACAAAAATTCAATTAAAAAAGACAGCAATTTAACTAAAGAAACATGAAAAATCTACTTCCCTAGACCAATTATCATCAATTTCTTTAGATCTGGGCTCATAAACTTCAATCATCCTTCATCATTATCTTTTGGTACTTTTGATTGATGATCCGCTAAATGGATTAAGTAGATTCTCAATAATTGCAAAAATC
This sequence comes from Warburgia ugandensis, assembly GCA_035236585.1. Classification (NCBI taxonomy): domain Eukaryota; kingdom Viridiplantae; phylum Streptophyta; class Magnoliopsida; order Canellales; family Canellaceae; genus Warburgia; species Warburgia ugandensis. The sequence continues at coordinate 26,363,872 of CP141132.1, read as the reverse complement.
TGGTTTATATAAGAAATTTGAGTTTTAATGACTTAGATTTGATTTTTTATTCTCAGATTAAATATCAGGAATGATAAACATGCTAGGAAGTGTCTTAAGAGCAAGATCTAAAGAGGAATTGAAATTCTGATATGAAACTATTGAAGAAATAAAGAGATCATGTTTATCAAAGCAGAACCATTGATTTGATTAAGCTTGAATAAGAAATATTTGGATTAAATAGTTCATGGATTAAGTGAGAACAACATAGAATGCAGATAATAGAACATGAATAGAATAAAACGCAGATAAGAATAGTAACAGGACAAAAAATGTAATTAAAATTTTTATCTTAAGGGCAAAAATGAAAAATTTCCTTAAAGTTCCTTAAATTTCCCATAAAACAAAACAAAAATAGAAGACTTTTTTGAGATTGCTGGAGAAGATGAAGGTGCAGACACCGGTGACAGGATGAAGCCAAGGCTCGATGCGTGGTGCGGTGCTAAAGAGGATCCAGGCATGATGGACAAGTAGGGAACGACTAGTGATGGAGAGCAGGGAGGTTTGGTAAGGGTGAACAAGGAAGTTCGGTGATGGGGTTTGCCGATGCGATCTAAACAAAGAACTAATGATCGGTGGATTAGATGGAGGGAATGCTGGTCGAGGATGTACAAGCAGGGGCAACGACTTGTGCAGTGATGAGCAGAGGGGGACGATCTTAGCTGGATGGTGGGGTGCTGGACTAGACTGGAGGGAAGAGTGGTGATGGGTGGAAGCAGGGCCAAATGCCAGTGATTAAATTGAGGAGGGAACCCGATGCCGGTGAAGAATCTTCGGGCAGACGTCCAGTGCTGGAAGTTGGGAGTTGGGCTGGAGTGAAGAAAGAAGGAGATGGTCTGGGCGTTGACTGGGTAGTAGTTGAAGTATATGGTGATCTGGGTTGCACAAAGCCAGAGTGGAGAACAGGGGGCAGCTGGTGGAGACGAAAACAAAGAAAGGTGCGGTAAGTGGAAGACAGAGAAGGGGAGAGCACGAAAGATAGCAGAGAGGGTAGGGAAAGAATGAGAAAGATGGGATCGAGTAGCAACTATGTCGGTGATTGGAGTTCACTAACGTTGCCACTGAATAGTGAAAAAGGTGGGAGATGTGTTGGCACAGTGCAGACAGAATAATAGAGGGAACGAGAGAGTGAGATAGGGACAAGGAAAAGGCTGGAATACGGTAACAAATGGGAAACAAAAGAAAACAATGAAGGAAAAGAATGACAAGTAAAGGAAAACAAAAGCAAAACTAAAACTCCCAAAGACTCCCATAGTTTCCCTCTTATAAAGGTTTTTTCCTTCTAATTCTCTTCTCCCCCTCTTTCCTTTTCCATTCCTCACTACGGTTATGAAGTTTCCAACTTGGAAACTTCTTATACTTCCATTTTTTTTTTTTTTTTTCTATTTTGAAGACTTTTCATGCCTAAGTGATATCTTATTCAAAAAATCTGCTCCATGGAAATCAATTCTCCTTTAGGTAACCATTCCATCTTGTTTGTTGTTCCTTGATAAGTAATCTCATCCATTAATTCAATCCAAGCCATTCAATGTTCTTTAGGATGATCTGACACCATTAGTTTTGATCTGAGCTATCCAAGCCATAATATGGTTGATCTGCAAAACAAAAGACCATATTAGAATCATCTAAATCATACATTAAGCATCTAATTAGCTCGGATGATCATCTGACTGTTAATTTTGACAATTTTAAGGCTGGATGGTAAATTTGAGCTAAATTTTATATTTTATCTATTGATGAGTTAGATGATTTAATTAAATGCTAAACTTGGGGTCTTTTGGCCAAAATTAAACACTTAACACTTATGTTCCTTATTGAATCTAAATATTGAAGAGAAGAAGGATTTTCTTCCCCATTAGAAGTTTCCCTTATTTTATTTTGTTCTTCTAGATTACTTAATCTTCTTTCAATTAAGTTATTTTTTTTATTAAAGAAATATTTGTCTTAAGAGAATTGATTTCTCTCTTAATATCTTAGACGGTGATATTACTAGAGATTGAACGTTTATTATTCAACCTTTGAGTTACTTTTGACATTTTGTAACCTTTATTAGTATTTATTATCTTGTCATCTTCTTCTTTATTATTTGAGGCAATTTTAAGTATTTTTTGAGTATTATTCTTTTAAGATTTTTATCTTCTACTTGAACAACTAAGTCAAGTAGATCTTACTGAGATTGTGTAAGAACATTAATAGACAAATTATTCATTTCAACAATTACTTCTAGTATTCTACATCTTTATTTATCCTGAGTGTATTACACTTTCCTTTATAACATAAATTATTATCTTTAGATTCTAAAGAAGATGAAAACCAATAGGCAAATATATTAGAAAAATTTAAGTGCAAAGAATTACACATTATTTTGCATAAGGATTCTGTAGCCCTTCATTTCTTGTAAGTTCTTGAATTTTCCCATTTTGTATAACATTTGCTGCCATAATGGCCAAGTTTATCACATTTATAACATTTAATTCTTGACTTATCCTTCTTGGGATATTTATTATAATTTTTATTATATTATATTTTTTTTTATCTTTATACTTCTTTACTTATACCTTCTATTATTAGGTTATTTCATCTTACCTTTATTCAATGTTTTTAACTTGGGAATATCTACCCCAAATTGTTGGTAGAATTCTCCTAATTATTTTTTCTTTATAATTATTTCTCTTTTTAATTGATTTCTATGTTTTATTTCATCACAAAGATTTAAGCCTTCACTGATACATGAATGAACTAATTGTCCATGTGTTAATTGTTTGTAATGTATATTATACTCAATTTTACTTATCCGAGCTCTTTTTACTCTCTTTAAAAACAAGTACGGAAGACCTTCAATGAATTTGCTTCTAGTCATAATGGTTTGCATCATTTAAAGGTAATAGATGAACAAGGAAGACAACCTTATACTACCTAAAATGGGTAAGTGTAGGACATCTAAGATTCTGAAGTAAAGATCTAAATTTTCAAATTGGATTTTAATATTACTTGTAAAATGTTCAACAATTGTAGAGACCAGAGCACAAATAGAGTCTTCTTTAGGTTGACTCAGATGAGGTTCAATTTTGACTTTAGAAAGTGTTTCATTCTGTTGAATAGGTGGGATACAATTATCCCACTATCCTTTAAGGTTTCAAGTGAAACCAGTTATTATCATATTAGCAATATCTCTATTGGAATTTCCTTTCTGTTTACAAACAATAAAGTACATTGACATTCTCTACATTATTTGACAGATTTGATGGTTTGTTACTCCATGTATCTTACATTCATAGATTGAATTAGCTCTATAGTCATTCTGAATATGGATGCCATTTTCTTTAATTAGGACATCTACAGGTGTTGGCCTTTTGTAATAAAAACTTTCTAATCTTCTAGGTTTTCTTTCAATTTTATTCATTTTTGAAAACTGGGTTTGAACTTGCATTAATTTAGTTTTAGGCATATTATCTGAACTTAGTTCTTTATAAATTTCAATTTCATCATCTGATTTAATGGACTCAGTTTTAGACCCTTGGATTGACATAGTACTAATTTTTAGATTATCAAGTCTTTCCTTGATAGCTTTAATTAAGTCACTTAATTCTTCTTCCATTTTAAAATTATTTATTTTAGGAGGAGGTTTCAAAGGAGGTTCCATCTTTAAAGAGTTTTTATCTTTTTTCTTATTAAGATCAACTTCTTTTAGATATTCATGGATTTTATTAGTTCCTTCTTCAATTTTTAGTACTTGTTCTCCTATAATTTGCAGGTAAAGATTAGTATAATTATTTTGCTTAATTAAAATATTAATATTAGAGAGTGATTAAAATTTTTCCTGTTTAGCATATGCTACGGTTTCAAGAATCTTGTTGTGAGTATATATTCTTAGTGATTCCATAGGAGGATAAACAAAACAAAAATTTTCTCCTCTTATAGTGTTTCATTCTCTGGTAATAATGTTTAGTTCATTACTCAAGAAATAAGTTACAAACCCTGTGATAATGAACATTGGTTTTTGGTTTCTTTCTTGATGTTTGTAAAATTCATCTTTATAGTATTGAAGAGGGTCTTTAGAATTTTAAAAGTACTAATGTCTAAAGTATTTATTACAATCTAGTTAAAATTCTTTACTTGTTACTTTTTTGAGATCACTACTTGGATTAAGATCCTTATATTCACAAATTGAAATCCATCTTAGATGGAGTAGGAGTATTATCATGAGATTTTTTTGTAAATTGGATGAACAACATTGTTGTTTGATATTTTTAGTTCTTCTGTTGAATTAGAACTTGGTTTTTCTTCTATGATATTATTTGAAGAGAGCATATATGATTTAGATGAACACGAAGTGATTTTAGGAAGACAAAATGATCTCCTATTATCAAATCTAAGTTCTACTTCACCATCATTGGTTTGTATTATCTGATATAGATTATGATAAACTATTTGTCTTGGAGGATTTGCTTTTTATAAGTTGCTAAGAATAAGGGAAGTTAATTTCATACCATTTCAAAGTCTTATTGATTGCTGTGTCTAATGACAATAAGTTTGTCTCTATTAAGACAATCTTGTTTTTAGGTGATTTCTACTTAGCATTCGTGATAAGAGTAGGAAGGACCCTAAAATAAGTTCTATAAGTTATAGTTATTATTTTAGATCCTACCTTAAAATTATAACGTTGAATTTTAATAGATAAAATCAATGCATAAAAAATATTATGATCAAACAAAGATAGACTAAAATCAGGAAAAACATTAGTATAAATAGGGCCATGACAAAGGTCAGTTTGTAAGACACCTACAAGAGAGGGAGCATAATCTAGACACTGCGCATCTCTTAAAACTACAAGAAGCATTTAAGAAATTTAAAGCAAGAGGTTTAAAACCTATTTGAAGCAGATCAATATGTATGAATCTATACTTGGCTTAATCTAAATAAGATTTTAAATCTCTTTCTTGAAATAGATTGATTATCTGTTATGTATTCCAAACTTATGTGGCTAAGTATTTGTAGGGTTGATTGTAAAGAGTAGTAATGTAATTAGTATACTCCACTGTTATCTTTCTAGATGTTCATGATCATGCCTTGGGAATTGACGAGAAGTTGTAGTTTCTCTAGATGACACCAAGGATGGTCATTCTATGTATTATTTTATATTAATCCACTAAAAATATCTTATGGGTCGACACAAAATTTGTGTAGCCTTTGTTATTGTGACAGTGATTGTAGAAGGGTTTTTGCTGTAAATAGTTGATAGTTGAGTAAGAAATGAGAATAGATTATTATAAAATTTTACTTAGGCTAATTAGATAGTTCTAGACTATTCCCTTACATTATATGACTCTTTACAACTGGCTTTACTCTTAGCATTCATGATGGCTATGAGAAATAATAAGGATAAGCATGTTAAGAATACCAATATGGTAGAATACCCTACCAACTTTGAAGTCCTTCATAAATGGACTATCACTAATGTCAAACCTAAAGAAATTTATAATATAGGTAGATTTGATTTTACTTATCCTAGTATCACCAAGAACATGGAACATATAATTAGTTTAGATAATACAAAACAAATAATCAATTTGTTTCAAGAAAGAGATTTTAAATCTTATTTAGATTCAAACAAGTATAAATTCATACATATTGGTCTAATTCAAATAGGTTTTAAACCTCTTACTTTAAATTTCTTAAATGCTTCAATTCTTGTGGTTTTATGAGATGCATGATGTCTAAATTGGGCTCCCTCTCTTATGGGTGTCTTACAGACTAGCCTCTACCATGGCCTTATTTATATTAAAGTTTTTCCTGATTTTAATCTATCTTTGTTTGATCCTAATATTTTTTATGCATTGAGTTTATATATTAAAACTCAGATTATAATTTTAAGATAAGATCTAAAACACCAACTATAACTATAGAATTGATTTTTAGGTCCTTCCTACTCTTGTCACTGATGCTAGGCAGAAATCACCTAGAGACCAAACTATTTTAATAGAAATGAACGTATTGTCATTAGACTTAGTACTCAACACGACTTTGAAATGGCATGAAATTAACTTACTTGATTCTTAACAACTTATTGAAGCAAATCTACCAAGACAAGTAGTTTATCAGAATCTAAATAGATTTTATAATAGGAGATCATTTCATCTTCCTAGAATCACTTCTTGTTCATCTAGATAATCTAGGTTCTCTTTTGATAATATCATAGAGAAAAGACCAAGTTCTAATTCAATAGAAGAACTAAAAATATTAAACAACAATGTTGTTCATCTAATTTACAAAAAATCTCAAGATAATACTTCTAATCCATCTACGATGGATTTAAGTCTTTGAATTTGCAGATTTTAGTCCAGGTAGTTATCTCAAAAAAGTAACAAGTAAAGAATTTATACTAGATTGTAATAAAGACTTTTGACATTGGTACTTAAGAATTTTTAAAGACTCTTCAATATTATGAAGTTGAACTTTACAACATCAAGAAAGAACACAAAAACCAATGTTCTTTATCTCGTGGTTCTTAACTTATTTCTTGAGCAATGAACTCAACACTTTTACCAAAGAATGGAACACTATTAGAGGAGAAAATTCTTCTTCTATTTATCCTCCTACGTAATCATTAAGAATATTCACTCAGGACTAGATTCTTGAAATCATAACATATGCCAAATATGAAAACTTTCAATCACTCTCTGATCTTAATATTTTAATTAAACAAAATAATTATACTAATCTTTACCTACAAATTGTAGGAGAACAAGTAATAAAAATTGAAGAAGGAATTAATAAAATCCTTGAATATATAAAAGATAACATCTTAAGAAGAAAGGAGAGAAAAACTCTTTAAAGATCGAACCTTCTTTGAGACCTCCTCTTGAAATAAATAATTTTAAAATGGAAGAAGAATCGAGCGACTTAATAAAAGCTATCAAGGAAAGACTTGATAATCTAAAAATTAGTACTCTATTAGTCCAAGGGTCTGAAGATGAGTCAATAAAATCAGATAATGAAATTGAAATTTTTGAAGAACTAAGTTTAGATAATATGTCTAAAGCTAAATTAATGCAAGTTCAAACCCAATTTTTAGAAATTATTAAAATTGAAAGAAAACCTATAAGGTAGATAGGTTTTATTACAAAAGACCAACACCTATAGACGCCCTAATAGGAGAAAATGATGTCCATATCCAGAATGACTATAGAGCTACTTCAATCTATGAATGTTCCATAGATGGAATGAAAAACAATCAGATCTTTCAATTATGCAAAGAATGTTAATATACTCTACTATTTGTAAACATAAAGGAAATTTTGATGGAGACATTGTTAATATGATAATAACTAGTTTCATAGGAAACTTTAAAGGATGGTAGGATAATTATATCTCGCTGATTCAACAGAATAAAATACTTTCTAGAGTGAAAATTGAACCTCATAGGAGTCAACCTAAAGAAGACTCTATTTATACTGAAGTCTATGCAACTGTTGAACATTTTACTAGTAATATTAAAAGCTAGTTTGAAAATTCTAAGGCTTTATATCAAAATCTTAGATGTTCTATACTTACCCATTTTAGATGGTATAAGGATGTATTCCTTGCCCATTTATTACATTTAAATGATGCACACTATAGTCAATGGAAGCAAAAAATCATTGAAGGTCTTCCATACTTCTTTGCAGAGAGAGAGTAAAAAGACACTTAATAATAAATTTGAGGATAATATACCTTATGAACAATTAACATATGGACAATTAGTTTATTCATGTATCAATGATAGTTTGAATCTCTGTAATGAAATAAAACTTAGAAATCAATTAAAAGGAGAATGGATTATAGAGAAAAACAATTAGGAGAATTCTGTTAATAATTTGTGGTAGATATTACCATATTAAAACACCTAATAAAGGTAAGATGAAACAACCTAATAATATAAGGTATAAGTATACGAAGTACAAAGATCCTAATAAATTTCTAAAAACAAAATATAATAAAAAACATAATAAATATCCCAAGAAGGATAAACCAAGAATTAAATGCTATAAATGTCGCAAACTTGGCCAATTATGATAGCAAATGCTATACAAAAAAGAAAATTCAAGAACTTGACAATGATGAAGCGCTAAAAAAATCCTCATGCAAAATAATGCTTCATTCTTCAAACTCAGATCTTTCTAATATATCTGTTTATGAGTCCTCATCTTCTTCTAAATCTAAAGATAATAATTTATGTTGCAAAGGAAAGTGTAATACACTAAAAAATAATAAAGATGCAGAATATTAGAAAGCAATTGTTGAAATGAATAATTTGTCTATTAATGTTCTTGCACAATCTCAATAGGATCTAATTGACTTAGCTAATCAAGTAGAAGATAAAAATCTTAAAAGAATAATGCTAAAAAAAATATTTAAAATTGCTTAAGATAATAAGATAATAGATACCAATAAAGTTTACAAAATGTCAAAAGTAACTCAAAGGTTGAATAATAAACCTTCAATCTCTATTAATATCATTGTCCAAGATCATAAGAGAAATCAATTCTCTTATGACAAAAGTTTCTTTAATAAAAAAATAAAAAAAACATAATTGAAAGGAGATTAAGCAATCTAGAAGAATAAAATAAAATTGGAGAAACTTCTAATAAAGAAGAAAATCCTTCTTCTTCTCAATATTTAGACTCAATAAGGAACATAACTTCACAAAAATGGTATATTAATGTAACTATTGCTATTGGTATTGAATGGTACCAAACATATCTAATTGCTCTTGTAGATTGCAGTGCATATATTAGTTGTATACAAGAAGGGTTAATTCCAACATAATATTTTGAAAAAACTTTTGAAAGTTTAACTTAGACAAGCAATAATAAATTGAAAATAAACTAGAAGTTGACTAATTCTGTTGTTTGTAATGAAGACATTTATATTCCAACTTCATTAATTTCTTTTCGTCAAGGATCTTCATCTTCATGTTATCTTAGGCACTCCATTTTTAAACCAATAAATGGCTATTGATAAAATTGATCCTTCAAAAATTTATTTTTCAAAAGAAGGAAAACAATTTTCTTTTAGATTTATTATTGATCTAAACACATTTGCTTAATGAAGAAAGAAAAGTTCTATTGAAAGAACAACAAAGTAATTTTATTCAAGAAGAGATAGCTTATCTTGATATCAAGAGAACTCTTCAAGATAATGATTTTCAAATAAAATTTAAGTAAATGATTTATATAATGACCTCCCCAATGCCTTCTAGAATATGAAGAAACACATTGTTCTCTTCCATATGAAGAGTCTTTTCATGAGAAAAATATTCCAACAAAAGCAAGACTAGCTCAACCTAATGTTACTTAGAGCTATGTCAAAATGAAATTAATGACCTAATAAACAAAAATTCCTCATGGAGCTGTATTGCATTTTATGTCAATAAGGTAGTATAATAAGAGCGAGATAAGCATAGAGTAGTTATAAATTATAAACTTCTTAACAAAGCTCTTAATGGATTAGTTATCCAATTCCTAACAAAAGGGACTTGCTTAATAGGTTACAAAATGCTTTAATATTTTCCAAATTTGATTTAAAATCTAGATATTGGCAGATCCAGATGAAGGGGACTAATAGGTATAAAACTAAGTTTACTATTCTTTTTGGGCATTTTGAATGGAATGTTATGACTTTTGGTTTATAAAATCCTCCTTTTGAATTTCATCACTCATATTGATGAAGAATTTGCTTTTTCAAAATCAATTGACTAGCACTTTAAACATTTACGAATTTTCAAATGGCTGGTAAAGACAAATGGTATTGTTTTAGCTCCTCCAAAAAATAAAACCTTATTCAAGAAGAAGTAAGACTTCTTGATCATAATATTTTCCAAGGTAACATTATTCCAATTCAAAGAATTATTGAATCTTCTTCTAAATATTTTTATGAAATTACTTATATTAAATAGCTTCAAATATTTTTAGTATCTTTAAATTATATTGCTGATTAGTATCACAATCTTTCTCAGGATGCTGAATTCTTTATAATAGATTAAAGAAAATGCAAAACTATGGAATACTAAACATACAAAAGCTATTGAGAAAATAAAATCTAGAGTCCATAACCTTCCTTGCATTAATTTTGCAAAATACAAAATGGCTTAAAATCATTGAATTTCATGCTTTCGATATTGGTTTCAATGGTATTCTTATGCAGAAATACCCTGACACCAATAAGAAAGAATTAATGAGATTTTATTCTAAAAAATGAAATATTACTTAGGAAAAGTATTCTAAAATCAATAAAGAAATGCTTTCAATAGTAAATTGTATTTCAAAATTTCAAGAAGACCTTTTGAATGAAAATTTTCTTTTAATAATTAATTGTAACATAGCCAAACAAATTATTGAAAAAGTTGTTAAAAATGTTATTTTGAAAAAAATCTTTGTTAGCTAGAAAGCTCAATTATCTATCTTTGATTTTGACTTAGAATACATCAAAAGAGAATATAACTCTCTGCCTAATTCCTTACTTGAGAATTTTTATAGGAACCATGAGTAGTGGAATAGGGAGATCAAGCCATGGTGATACCCAAGGGTGAGGAAATGGTCATAGTAATAACACAAACCATAAAGGAAAATCAATAATATCTTCTAAGGAATTTCCTCCAATGAAATCGAAAAATACTCTAAATCAAATATCTTTGTATAATATCCCTTCTCAATAAAAAAATCTCAATTTACACCTGAAAAATCAATAAAAGAGGTAATGATTGCTTTTCAAAGAATTACCTCTAAAAGAAATTCAATTATAATATCTTTCATATCAATATTGATGGTATGCGGTGGTTAGACCTGTCAAATCCTTGGTATATGATGGTCCTCTATATGCAAAATCATCCCTACCCAATAAGGGCAGGAAAAAGTCAATATATGATGGAAAAATTACTCTAAGAAATGAATTGTATGGAAATAAAACACTTTTATAATAATGATCACACTACTATAAATTTTTGTAAGTGTGTGATTAATAAAGTAAATTTTCATCCAGAATGGGACATTAATCTTGGCCAATTCAAATGGATCAAGAGAAAATAAGGGTTTTGATATCCATATAATTGGTGGGATTATACTGAGTTGATGACTCTTGTAATGTATCTCAAGAATGACCAGAAGAAGCACTCCTAGTTTCTCAAAATGAACTCCCATCTTGCTTCTCATTGAGTACCTGCATGGTTCATCCATTGGTGGAGAAAGATTAGGCCTACTTTAGAAATATTACTTGAGTCAATAAAATCTCTTCATAATACATGGGTTAAATATGAGCTCCAAACATTTAAAATCCTTTACAACAAATTAATAGAAGGGTACTGTGAATTTATTTTCATCACTAAATTTCAGATTCCATCGATATGGAAATGATCTATAGAAGTGGAATTAAATGAGCTGAATATTCCAACTCTAACATAAACATATTTCATTAAATGGTGGTTGAAATTCAATTCATACAACAAAGCCAAGGAAGTATCTTAGATAATTGAGGCTAATAAAACCTTAATGGACAATATTCCAATCACTATATCATCCTCTTCAATTGAAGAAGTCAGAAGAATGCTCCAATGGAAATATTTGATAGATATTGAAGATCAAATATTAGTCAAGTATTTTGGATTACATGAAGAACCAAATAATGTCATCCTTCAACATTTTCAACAGAAAAAATCTCGACAATTGTAGAATCATCATCGAAAAAATTTGTGTTTGAAGATAATATGTCAGAAGATAACATCCTCAAATGAAGATACAAATTTTGAAGATTATTGGGATGCATCAATCATGATACTCTCTCAATTTCTACAGTCCAAGAATGATCGAAGACAACTAAAGGAAAGGGAAGAGAAAAAGAATATGCCCTTGAATAAAGCTAGCTTTGAATAACATCAGTATATACTTTTGGTGGAAAATCACTACACTAGCAATTAGTCAAAAGAAGAATCTTCTTTTTAAAAGCTACTTTAATAAAGAAAGAATAATTCATCTCCAATGACAATAATACATAATGATTATCACTAGCAATAATTCAGGGAATTTGCTTTTGGTCTACATTAGACCATTTTCGATCGATATTGACAAGAATCACGCATATGAATCTCCTTTGTGTCACATTTACTTCTACTTTTACTTTATGTCTTTCTTTGCTTTTTCTTTGCATCAATTTATGTCTCTCAATTATTGTAATGGACTTCAAATGAAGTTAAGTCCAAAGTCCATATATAGATTGTAAATCTGTTAGTCTAGGCATCGCTCATTTGGCTTAGTTCCACTAAGTTCTCTCAGTATTAGCTACTCTCCTTGCACAGTCCTCTTTAATCCTTTCTACTCTTTCAATAAAATTTATGAAGTTTCATCCTATTGATTTGTGCATGAGATTCGTCTTTACTCTATAAGTATCGCCATCTCAATCTTTAGCGACATTAATCCTGGTCAATTCAAATGGATCAAAGGGAAACAAGGGACTAGATACCCATATAGTTGGTGGGATTATACTGAGTCAATGACTCTTGTATTGTATCTTGAGAATGATAAAAAAAAAAAAAGAAGCACTCTTAGTTTCTCAAAATGAATCCCCAACTTGCTTCTCATGGAGTACTTGCATGGTTCTTCCATTAGTGGAGAAAGATTGGGCCTACTCTAAAAATATTATCAGAGTCAATGAAATCTTTTATACTATATATATATATAGGAAGACCATTGTGGCATTTCAATAGCAGGAACCAAATTATTTGAAAGGAAGGTAAGCAGAGTCTATAGTCACACATAAAAATAATAGCTTTACGTTAAATCAAAATACATCATTTTATTTTGAGAACCAAAATGGATTATTTTTTGTAAATGAATGTGCTTGTTATTTGTCCCATGGGGTATCATAGTGAAGTCGGCAAAACTTAATCAAGTCTTAATGTTTGCTTTCTACATATTAATCTATGATTTTCCTATTGTTTAGCTCCACTTGAACAGAGAAATTCCTTTTTTTTTTTCTAACATGTCGATTTAATCTATTAAGGATTCATGTCATCATCTCTGATGCTGTTGGAGTAATTTTTTCTGCTTCATATCTTATGGCTTCAGTCTTCTATTCAGTTGGCTGTAAAGATTTGGCCTATTTTCTGTTTTTCGGTCAAGAATGACAAAGAACCTAACAACAATAGGAAGGCCATGGAGGTAAGCTTTTTAATGATGCTTATAAGAGTTGGATACTTCTTATTTATGCTATATATAAACTCAAACCCTTCCCTACATTTTAAGAATGTAGGGCATCATATTTCAGTGCAAATTATACATACATACATATGTATTATTTCATTTCACACACTTCTAAATCTAGTCTTTGGGGAAGGGAAAAGGGGTAACTCGGATTTGCTAACAGGGGTTATCCATGAGAGATGCTGAGTTGTCTACAACCAACTGTTCTAGACATTTGTTGGCATTTCATGTAGTTAATACTTTTTTAAAATCTAAAATTTCAAATGGTTTTACCTTTATCCTTGATTGGGTCTTTGATTTCTCCCGCATTCCTTGATTTTATTTTTTCTTTCCTTTCCTTTTTCCTTCTTTCGATATTCTAAAGTCTTCATTGTGTACATTGCCATGCCTATTTCATTGGTGGTTTTAGGAAATCTAAATATGAGAGTTTTTATTTTTCTTTCTTTGACTTGTATGTATCTATTTATCTTTGTAGATCTATGCTATTCATCATGTTGGGAATGGTTTAGATAGGCTGCAAATCAAATTTCATGCTCATTGTATGCTTCTAGCCTATATTTCTTCGATCCTTTTTATCAATTTTTAAAAAACCAGAAACAAGTGAGACAATCATCCAAATGCAAATTTCTTGTGAGGTATTTATTTTTGGTGAGGGAGCATGTTGAACAGCTTAGCTCTAAAGAAAGTCTCACCCTACATGAAAAAGGAGTATGAATTACTTTCACGCTTTGAGGATGATGTCTTACACTGGAATGAATTTGCGACTCATAGAGGGACTGGCAGTTGGGAAACAGAGAGAAACTAAGTTGTTCTTCTTTTTTTCTTCTCTTTTCTTTTCCTTTTTTCATTGAAATGTAAAAAAAATCAAGTCTGAGAAATATTATCCTCTAAATCAGGATTTAGGATGTAAACCACAAAACAATGAAAAGTGCGTAGCCTCTATCTTTGAGTGATCCAAGCTATTCACTTCCTGGCATTGTCTTACATGGATTTATGTCCCAAAATTCATTCAATGGATGAGGCTAACCTTTTGTTATCGTGCATTGTTTTAGTAGTTCCAAAATATTCCTCTCCCCAGCATCTTTCACGATTATGAAACTGTTTTTGTCACAACCCCGTCGGGCCCATAGCAATGATATTGTCCCATGCGCACTCACGTGTCACGGGTTTTGCTCTTCCCCCGCGTCCAGGGGAAAACCGGTCATTGCTGTGAAGGGAGGCATTCCCCCTTATAACTCAGGCCCATCACCCCCCTAGCTGATGTGGGACTAACTGTCAACCGTCACCCCCTCGGCCTTCTCCGCTTCACCACCCCTCACAAGGCCATGGTACCTCACGGTGCCTGAGCCGGCAAGGCTAGATCTCTCCCCCTTAGGGGACACACGCCCTCGTGTGACCGAGGCACGCATGCGGTTAGCCATCCACCCTCGGGGTCGGGGTTTGGCTCCGATACCACTTGTCACAACCCCGTCGGGCCCACAACAATGATATTGTCCTGTGCGCACTCACGTGCCACGGGTTTTGCTCTTCCCCCGCATCCAGGGGAAAACCGGTCATTGCTGTGAAGGGAGGCATTCCCCCTTATAACTCAGGCCCATCACCCCCCTAGCCGATGTGGGACTAACTCTCAACCGTCACCCCCTCGGCCTTCTCCGCTTCGCCACCCCTCACAAGGCCATGGTACCTCACGGTGCCTGAGCCGGCAAGGCTAGATCTCTCCCCCTTAGGGGACACACGCCCTCGTGTGACTGAGGCCCGCATGCAGTTAGCCATCCACCCTCGGGGTTGGGGTTTGGCTCTGATACCACTTGTCACAACCTCATCGGGCCCACAGTAATGATATTGTCCCGTGCGCACTCACGTGCCACGGGTTTTGCTCTTCCCCCGTATCTAGCGGAAAACCGGTCATTGCTGTGAAGGGAGGCATTCCTCCTTATAACTCAGGCCCATCACCCCCCCTAGCCGATGTGGGACTAACTCTCAACTGTCACTCCCTCGGCCTTCTCCGCTTTGCCACCCCTCACAAGGCCATGGTACCTCACGGTGCCTGAGCCGGCAAGGCTAGATCTCTCCCACTTAGGGGATACACGCCCTCGTGTGACCGAGGCACGCATGCGGTTAGCCATCCACCCTCGGGGTCGGGGTTTGGCTCTGATACCACTTGTCACAACCCCGTCGGGCCCACAGCAATGATATTGTCCCGTGCGCACTCACGTGCAATGGGTTTTGCTCTTCCCCCACTTCCAGGGGAAAACCGGTCATTGCTGTGAAGGGAGGCATTCCCCCTTATAACTCAGGCCCATCACCCCCCCTAGCCGATGTGAGACTAACTCTCAACCGTCACCCCCTCGGCCTTCTCCGCTTTGCCACCCCTTAGGCACCGTGAGGTACCATGGCCTTGTGAGGGGTGGTGAAGCGGAGAAGGCCGAGGGGGTGACGGTTGAGAGTTAGTCCCACATCGGCTAGGGGGGGTGATGGGCCTGAGTTATAAGGGGGAATGCCTCCCTTCACAGCAATGACCGGTTTTCCCTTGGACGCGGGGTAAGAGCAAAACCCGTGGTAAGTGAGTACGCACAGGACAATATCATTGCTGTGGGCCCGACGGGGTTGTGACAAGTGGTATCAGAGCCAAACCCCGACCCCGAGGGTGGATGGCTAACCGCATGCGTGCCTCGGTCACACAAGGGCGTGTGTCCCCTAAGGGGGAGAGATCTAGCCTTGCCGGCTCAGGCACTGTGAGGTACCATGGCCTTGTGAGGGGTGGCGAAGCGGAGAAGGCCGAGGGGGTGACGGTTGAGAGTTAGTCCCACATTGGCTAGGGGGGGTGATGGGCCTGAGTTATAAGGGGGAATGCCTCCCTTCACAGCAATGACCGGTTTTCCCCTGGACGCGGGGGAGGAGCAAAACTCGTGGCACGTGAGTGCGCATGGGACAATATCATTGCTATGGGCCCGACGGGGTTGTGACAGTTTTACTTGAATTTTCGAGTGTCTCATTTTCTCTATATGGCCTTCTATCTATTGCTCTCGAAGTTCATAACCCCCAAAGCGTTGGAAAGAGCACATCTCGATCTTTTCTTTTCTTGTTGTGGGTTAAAGAAGAATCTTAGTATTTGATGCTCAATTTTCTCTTTCTGCTTTTATCTTTAATAAGAATACCCTGTCATGGTATAGACTTGAATAAATGGTTTGCGTGGTCTGCAATGACTGCAAAAGTTGACTCAGAACGCGTCTCAATCTTGTCACCAAATCTCGACCAGTTAAGGGATCGTTTGATATGTTGATTCTTGTTTTTCCTTTCTTGGGCGGTTTGCTTCTTTTGAGGTTTTGAATATCCAACATTTCCAAGTAGAAAGTTTCAGAATACCCTCCGGCGAAGTGTCTGGCAAGTGTAGAAGGATTAACCTAGTGATAAGGTGCGGTGGATACCAACCAAAGATGGTCGTATCAAGGCCACTTGCCCACCAGGTTTTAGGAAAAAAAACTGCAGATTGATGAAGTTACCATAAACAATGGTCGCTGTAGGAGGATTGGAGATGCAAAAGACTAGGAGGGTCTTAGCAGTATTACAAGCTGGAGTCTAAGAGATGGATCAGCCCAACTCATTGAAGGACACGAAATTTTTATTGGTGGAGCTGAGCCCGTGGACAAGAGACGGAAGACATGGTCTTTCAGAAGGTTTTTCTTTCAAAATCTAATACCAGATTGGCAATCCCATTGCTGTGTGTCTGTCTCACCCAAAAAGACGATGATGCTCAACTGTGATGCCCGAAGGATTTCAAGGTCTTGCTGCATTTTGAGTTCATAGGCCGTTGTATGACGGCTGCAGCCACACAAATTTTTACTTGTGACCAATATCATGGTAGCAAAACTAGCTGATTTGGTTCAGAACTCGGATGAGTTAAGGTGTTTTTGATACTACTTTCTGGCCTAGAAGACTTGGTCGAGTTTTTTCCGAGTCACTTTTTTCCCCACCGAAAATTAACTTTCATGCCCCACTATATCTTTGTGCTAAAATAAAATAAACATCTCTGTTTATACTAGGTTTATATTGGACACTGGCCAAGATTTTCACGTTATCCAACTATTCCCTCGCATTAAGCATGACTCGACTTGTTTTGCACGTTGCTGCGTCCGGTCCGCATTTTGCTGTTGCCACCTTCGATGCTGTAAGTTATCATTAGATACGAAGAAATACAAAGAAGACCATGGCACATACAGGCCACATATACTCCATCCAAAAGAATACAATCCCATAAAATATGGAAATTAGTCTAGCAACCCCAAATCAATTGCAGGGTTGAAGCATAAACAATTAGAATTATGTCATGATCAATCTTCAATTTATCCCTAAGCCACCTCCAAACCTAGCAAGAGCGTGAGAAGAGAATAGGCAAAACATCTTAAACAAATAGAAGGGGCAGCCCCGGTGCACTTAGCTTCTAGGTATGCGGGATCCAAGGAAAGGGTGGACCACAAGGGTCAATAGTATGCAGCCATACCTTGCATTTTGCAAGAGGCTGTTTCCACGCCTTAAGTGAATAGCTTTTCTAAACTACAAAAGTCCTTTTGAATACGTAGTGCATTGTTTGCTACTAGGATATGAGTTGTTGAACTTAGTCTAAGTTCACTCGATTGAATATCACATTAATATCCGTACACCACAAATCGTTTTATGTTACAAGTTGAGGTAGTTAATGCAAAGTATGAATAAGCATACAAAAGTAGTTTCCTAACTTCTGCAGCTTGTGATTTAAAAATTTGCATTCTTCGTATTATGTTCTGACAGCTGCTAGGAGGATTCATACAAGATACAGGCTGATGTGGCAACAGGGGATAGGTTTAGAAAAGTCAAATGGCTAAAAATATACCAACCTTGACCCGGTTTAATGTAACAAGCAAACGATGACTAGGTGGAAACGGTAGTCAAGCATCATAATGGGGTGGTGTCCTATTATCATTTTCCCTCTTTCTTTCCATCTTGGTAGCGAGCTTTAGGCATTCGTGATGTCCAATTATTCTTCGCGCTCTTTCTTTTCCACCCCTCGGCTGGTTTTATACTAATAGGTATTACTATCTCCTTATTTTAAGCGTGTCCGGACTAGTGGCTATTGACAACTTACTGGGACTAGGTAAAGCCGTCATGAAAATTCAAGGACTTGATGTAGTCATGTACCAAATTTATTGTTATAAGAAAGAATTCACTCTCTCCCCTGAGGTAGAAAGGATACCTGATTTCATCCCAATATCTTAATGAGACCTCCTATTTCTACATTATGTCTCTCAGGTGCAAGTTGACATATCAACAAGGAATGAGAGATAATAATTAACTAATATTCTTCAAATAACTATCATATCTCAACTACAAAACAAATGGGTTATGGGTGTCCCCATGGAGAAGAGTCCAGCGAGACTTCTCCTGCATTTGTCTCCCACAAACATGCCAAAGCGAATGATAGCTACATGTTAAGATTAGCAGGTACATGCGCTTCTGCTTTTAAAATCTATGGATTATTCACACTTAGGAGTATTTTGGTGTTTTAGCGCTGCTGTCCGTTCCACCAGAGGTAGGTTTATAGTTTAATAAGGGGCTGAATCGTACGTAAAAAGTTTTGTAAAGGGTGGGCTTCTGTGCAATTCAAACTTGGAAGGAGGCTGCAGGTAAATTCAACTGATTGAAAAGAGGATCAGGTAGAAATCCCTTCCTTATGAGTTAATAAGAGTGGGAAACTGTATACCATCTCATAGAAAATTCCCAAAAAGTACTTTTATCTAATGCGAACTTGAACATTAGAACAGTGTTTCTTTTTTGATGGAAAGTTAAATTTTATTACTTGAGGGAGGAGCCCTCTGGTGGCTTTACAACAGAAGACAATAGATAGAGATTATCTAAAATATTGTGTACCATCTCATAGAAAATTCCCAAAAAGTACTTTTATCTAATGCAAACTTGAACATTAGAACAATGTTTCTTTTTTGATGGAAAGTTAAATTTTATTACTTGAGGGAGGAGCCCTCTGGTGGCTTTACAACAGAAGACAATAGATAGAGATTATCTAAAATATTGTACAACATAAGCCCAAGATCCCAAACTAGTCTTTCTCACTAAAATATAAGAACATAACATTATCTACACCATGAAATTACAGTACACTTAAACCTATCTAGGTGTTAGACCTCTTGTACTTAACCTTCCACTTATGCTATCTGCTTCTTCACCAAGTATCTCATCCAGGATGTGAAAGTACTTTACTCTTAAATTGTCTAGGAGGAAACCCTCTCTAGCTAATTCATCCTCAGAATTGTTAGCAGATCTAAGTGTATGTTTCACAGAGAATTATGCACATTCTAAAAGTAAGTCAATTTTATCAAAACACTCCCAAAATCTCCATGGTCTTTTATTTCTCTGTTTTAGTCCTCAAATCATGTTTAAAGAATCACCTTCCACTATAATTGGTTGCAAATTCAATTGTGCCCAAATATGAATGGCAGAGACCTCTACTTTTGTTGAGTCACAGACACCTAAGGGGCCAGCAAAGTTGAAAATAGTTAAACCTTCATGGTTTGTCAATTGGACCCCTACACTAGCAGGTCCTAGATTAAAGTAACATGCCCATAAAATTTTACCATAGACCATGCTATTGGAGGAAGTTTCCAAACTGGTTTACAAACCTCTTTCCTCACATTTTGAATAATGTTGTTCCAGTCTCTATCATCGCATTTGAGGAGTAAGCAATAAACCATTTGGTTGCTAATGCCAAGTAGCAACTACCCTTAAGATAAGCTACACAAGAATAGAATGGCTTGTTCTTTTGTTGTTGAAACACCTAACATTACATTCGATCCATAAGTACCATACAGCTGCGAAGAAACATAATATCTAGAGGAGTTTGCCTTTGACACTCCATCTAACCTCCTGCATCATCTTGGGTTGGACCCTCGTGTGGTCCATACACATATGAGTGAGAATCCTATATATATATATATATGTATATGTATATGTAATGTTACAATTAGGGTGTGTGAGTGAGTGGCTGAGAGTTTGTACGTAAAGAAATAGAGGAGGGTTGGAGGAGGTTCTCCTCCTCTTCCATTGTATTTGATCAAATAGTGAAACCCCGTCTCCTGTGGGCGTAGGCCGAGTTTAGCTGAATCACGTAAATCTCCTTGTCTTCTATTGTGTGTGATTGAATCAATCCTAACATGTGGTAGTAGAGTGATGTCAAGGATCTAATGCTTTGACTCACACACAACAGACCATGAAGCATTGTCAAGTCATCTTGTCAAATCATTCAACACAAATGTTTTCATTTTCTGCAATGGTGTTGGAGGATACAAACTTGGCAGTAGTGGCTGAGACAAATTGAATGGTAGATCCTGTTGTTCCCCCATGAGATCTGAATAATAGATCTGAAAAAAAGAAAGAAAAGAAAAGATAGAAATGATGGTTTCTCACCTTCCCTTTTCTAGTTGAAGGGAATGGTTGTCTATGGTCTTCTTAGCATCTGGGAAGGCCCTAATCTGTTTCAAAACCTTAACAGCAGTGGAAGTTTTTATTGCCACCTTCTGCAGAATAAAAAACAGAGAGAGACAATCTCCATCTAAAGTTCTTATTTTTCTTTAATCCCAAGCATTTAAGTAATGGGTAAGGAGAAGGTTTACATCAATATTATTGTCATTGACCATGTCAACTTTGAAAAGTCAACTGCTATGGGATATCTTATCTACAAGTTGGCCGATATTGGTAAGCATGTGATTAAAAGATTTGAAGAAGGAGGTTGAGACCTTTGAGACTACATAAGCAGGAACTCGGCTTGCAGTTTTTCTAAGAATAGAGATCGATGAGATCTCAATTGCTGGGCCAAATGGAGCTTGTTTGACATGAATGGGCATATTGATGTCTCTTAGCAGATAAGAGATAGCAACTTGTGCAGAAGAAGCATTGTCCTCCTCATGGATGCCAGTTTGATTAGATCCTAGGGCCGAGAGGAGCAGAGATGTTGGATGGAGCCATAGATTGCACATCCTATTGATCGCCAATGCTGGAAGAAAGTAGTAGATGGACAGAAAGACCCATAGAGATTCCAAGTATCTCTTAGTGGAAATAGAGAAAAATCAATTGGGGGCAATCAAAGGAGGAGATTGGCCACAGCTAGCTGCTACACTCACCATTTGGTAAGATCAATGAGGGCCAGACAATAGTGGAGTAGCATGCCTATTGCTGATTTGTGATTGGAACCCTTAGATGCTAGACGGAGATTTGACAGCTAGTTGTTGTGCCCACCAATCGATGATGGTGGCCGACTAGCGTCGGTGGAGTGACAGAGATGCTGTTTGTGCCCACCAGTCAATGATGTAGTTGATGAGCATCAGTGAAAGACTATGACATGTAGAGAAGAGAAAGGAAAGAAAGGGAAAAGGAGGAAAATGGGGGGGGGGGTGGGGGTGGGGGGAGTTGTTGGTGGAGATAGCTAGAAAGGAAAAAATTATTGTTTTTCACCCTTAAAAATTGACATGGGCACCCCTTCTCATGAAAAAAATATACACTCAATTTTGATAATGACACCCTTGGGAACAAAAATACTACTCAATTTTGATAATGACACCCCCTGTTGAGGAAAATCCATATTGGTGAATAGACTCTGTGACAGTTGGGAGTGGACGACTCGATAATATCTGGTGAGTTGGCTCCGTGATAGTTAGGAGGGAACTCGGTGATAGCTGATGAGTCGACTTGGTAAACAAGCACATAATGTGGACACAATGACTACTTTAAGTGGACTTGGTAATTGTGAGGGGGGCTAACTCAAGAATAGTAGTGAGATGACTCAAGAATAGTAGTAGGACAACTTGGTGAATAGTGGTGGGTGGCTCAATGAATAGTGTGAGATGACTCAGTGACACTGTTCATGATTCAGAGTGGATTCGATGACCATTCTGAGCAAACCTTATGGTCTCATTCCGAGTGGACGTGACCACTCCTAGTGATGTTTATGAATAGCTAACGAGGCTGGCCTATGAGAGCAGCCGATGAGGGTGAGTGCTAGACACACTAGCAGGCTTTTAGGTGGTAGGCCTCTAGATGGTAAGCTTCTAAATGTTTGTGGTACACTTCGATGACTGATTAGCACTTAAACTCAGTAGAGAGTGTTGAGTAGGAGGAGTAGCAACCCTTCCAGGAGAAGTAGCAGATACGCACAGACTGTTGATGGAGCCGTTGGAAAGCACAGAAGATTATTGGAGGGGGAGTAGGCTCAAAGGCATACTTTTAATTTGGGGGAGCTGAATCTAGTTAAAAGGATTTAGTGCATCCTCCTCCCATGGGTATGGAGGGGGAGATTGTTTGGGTGGACCTGCGTGTGGTCCATATGCATATGAGTGAGAATCCTACATATATGTAATGTTAGGGTTAGGGTGTGTGAGCGAGTGGGTGAGAGTTTGTACGTGAAGAAATAGAAGAGGATTGGAGGAGGCTCTCAGCTTCCTCCTCTTCCATTGTATCTGATCATATAGTGAAACCTCCTCTCCCATGGATGTAGGCCGAGTTTGGCGGAACCATGCAAATCTCCTTGTCTTCTATTGTGGGTGAGTAAATCGATCTTAACAAGTTTTATCCTAACACATCATATTAGGAAGAATGCATACCATGTTAAATTTTTGTAAGATGGCATTCCAAATTGTTCTCACAATATTACACTGTAACATGTTGTGTTCATTAGATTCCTCACTACTTCTACAGAGATAGTAGCAAGAACGACCATATCATCTTCTAAGCTTTAGCTTATCAAACATTAGGATTTTGTTATCTAGCATTGTCCAAGTAAAAATATCCACTTTTGGAGATGCCTGGGATTTCGAAATCATTTTAGCAAGAGCCGAATTGTTGCTAAGAAGTAGCTAACAAGAGTAAGCAGATCTAACTATAAGTCTACTATTTGGGTTCTTCATCCAAATAATTGTGCCTTCTCTTTTGGTATCCATGAATTTGGAGTTGAGTCTTGCTATCAATCCATTAGTTTTCTCTTGCTTTAGTCACCTTGGACTCTCTTGAGAGTAATTGAACATGAAGTTGATTTGTAAGAGATGGAGAAGAAATCCTTAATGAACCCACATGGTTTAGTTGATACACTGTATAGTCTTTTGTACTCCATTTCCAGTGGAGCTTGAGTGAACCATTCTTCACACCAAAATTTAGTCTTATTTTCCAAAAGAGATTTTAATCTTTGTTTGAGAGTTGAATAGACTTAGGTTCTTGGTGATTTTTTTTTTTTCAAATGAAGTAACCATTCTCACACTCTTGATGTTCCACTCACCATTGTGTAGCTGGCTAATACATTTCACTGAGTATTAGCCATGATCCTTCTTTCTCAATAGCTTATATCCACAACCACCTGTGTGGAAGGTATTAGTTAAGCTCGATCAACTTTCTAATACTATAGACCTCCTTCACTTAAAGGTTTACAAACATTCTTCCATGCTACCATATGCAATCATCTTTTGTTTTCTCCTCCCTTCCAAAGGAAGCTTCTCTACGCTTACTTCATTTTCAAAATGACTTTTGCTGGATATTTCAATAGTGACATATAGTAGATTGGAAGGTTGAAGACAGAAGCCTTAATCAAGGTAACCCTTCCTCTTGCAGAGAGATAGGATCTCTTCCATGAGGACAACTTGTTTTGATATATTTCTAGCATAGGTTCCCAAAAGGATTAGCTTGTGTAGTTAAGTGCAAGGGGCAATCCCAAATAGGTGCAAGGGAAAGATGTCACCTAACATCCCAAGTTAAAAGCTCTCTCTTCAAGCATTTCATCATCAATCTTGACTCCATAACCTTGGTTTTCTATAAGTTTATTCTCTAGTTAGTAGTTAGCACAAAACATTTTAGAATTGCTTTGATTCTAGGCCCTTGTTACATACAATTTGATGTAATCATTAGTGTATTGTCAGCATAGTTGAGGTTGGTGAGCATTAGGTGAGAGTTAGGGACATGAATCCCATGAATAGGCTGCAATTACAAGTCACCTTCATGATTCTGCCTTAAGCCTCTTGAATTTTTGAAGAACCTCTAAGGGGCCCCATGTATGGATACTGGACATGTTGAGCTGATTCACTTATTTATCCACCTTCTCCATATGATTCCAAAGCTCATTTGTTCAAGGATCCAATCAATAAGCTTCTATTCCACTCTATGAAAAGCATTTTCTAAGTATATCTTGTATAGAATGCTACCTTTCTCACACTTCTTCATCATATTCAATGTTTAATTTGTTATCAGATCTCCATCAACACTATTTCTCCCTTGTAAGTATGTAGATTGATTATGAGAAATTACCTTTCGGTGTACCTTCTTTGGCTTATTTGCCAGCATGCAATTTGGCAATGATCTTGTAGCAGCTACCTAATAGGTCTGAATTTTTTGAGTGTGATATCCCCTTTCTTCTTAGGAAGTATACTACAAATGAAACTCGTACATTCTTGTCAAACAATCTATCCTTGTGGAAGCCTTTAACAGAGTTATACACCTCTTCTTCGATAATGTCCCAATATTCTTGATAAAACTAGAAACAATACTCATCAGGTGATGGGCTTTTTTCTAATTCATAGTTCATGATGACTTGGTCAACTTCCACATAATTGAAGGGAAGCTCCAAACTAGCTTTTGTTGTCTCATTAATTTTCTCAAACAATAAAGAGTGAGGTAGTTGTAAATTGTTCCAAAATGAAATGCTTCTTCTCCTATGATTTTTGGATCTTCTCTACTTCCATTGGTCATCAAGCAAGAATCTAGGTGTCTCTTCTATGTGCACTAGTAGTAGCATGAAAGTAAGCAATATTTTTATCTCCTACAACTAACCATTTGTTATTTGATCTTTGTTTTGATTTGATCTCTGCTTAGATTTTCATTGATTTAAATTTTTCTTCATCTATTGCCTTTATCCTAATATCTTCTTCAAAGAGTGGATTTTCTTCCTCTTTGGTCTTCATTGCTACTAATAATGAGGTGAGGAGTTTTAACTCCTCTTTCACATGGTTATAAATAATTTCCTTCATCTTCTTCTTTTGAACTAGTAACTCACACATCCAATAGGTCTTATATATATATATAGAGAGAGAGAGAGAGAGAGAGACACACACACACACACACACACACACACACACACACACACACACACACACACACACACACACACACACACACACACACACTTTCCCATACTTATTCTCAGGACACATCCCTCCCTCAATGTACACCCTTGGGCAAAGGTACCCTTGGAACACCACCGTCAATGTGCAAGCATGTCATCCTCTAAAGGGATGCAATGCATTGCCTCAAACTCATGACCTACTTATGATAGAAGTGCCTTAGCTTAGCCACTAGGTTATATTGTCTTATGTGCTTGTTTATCAATAATTTTGGCCCATGCGTTCAATATTCATTTAATGTACTTCAATTTAAGTGCAAATTTGAGACTCCTAAACTCCGCTGTTTTAATTCATTCCATGAGTATTCTAATAAGCTCCCTTAGCTCTAGTTTCTTTGTCTAAGAGCTCTCAATTTTGAATGTTTTGCTTCCTCTGACTAGAGCTTAGATGTTGATAAGATAGGGAACTAATATTATACAAAATCTTGCTATTTTCTTTGGAGAAAATCCAAAGTCAAATGAATTGACCAAGAACCTATCACTCTTACTCAAAATTGGTCCTTTTTGATGACTAGACCATGTGTAATGACCTCCTGTAACTTAGGGTCAATCAATTCATCTTGCTGAGCAAAATTGTTAAAAGAGAGCATGCATTGAGTGTGCACATTTGAAGTATTCCTCCCCTACATCATTCTTATGATGTTGAAATCTCTCCATAACACCACAAAAATTGCCATTTTAGTGTTGTATTGAGCTCATACCAAAGAAATTCCCTCTCATTATCATAATTTGTGTGCATACATAGTAGACAATAGTTGCTTTGTGGTTTAAGTTGCACTAAAATTTGATAGATGAAGTGTACATGCCTGATATTGAGTCAATTACTAAAATTTTGCTGCTATCCTAAGACTATAGTATGACCAACATGAACCAATTGAATAGATATGAATAAATTTGAAACCTCTGTGAACTACCTACTTCTTTGGTTTAGAGTTGGTCAAGTTCTCCATTTTTGTCTCCTGAATTACAATTATCAAAGGTTATGACATTGCCTCAACTTTTTGAGTTGGGAGATTTTGTAGGGATCTCCAAGCCCACATTGATCTCAACAAAGAAAAATCATTTCTAAAAATTTCATCCCTCCCCTACCAACCAAGAGACTCACCATCATCCTCAGTTGGGTCTATCCTTTTCTTTGAAACCAATACTCTATTTTATGTTGAGAGTGTTCGACAACAATTTCCAATATTTACATATAGTTTTTAGATTCTCCATTGTGTTTTCCTTCTTTGGAAGTGCTTGGATAACCAGTAGATTGCATAAATTTTCTAATAACTATCCTTCCTTCTCGTCATTACTGATTGAAGCATTTATAAATTCCTCATCCAATTTTGTCTTATTCTTTCCATTATTTGAGTTTCCTTCTCTTTCTGTGGGCGGGTCTTGCTCATGATGATTACAATACGATGGACACTTCACTTCGAAATCCATTACCTTTTTCTTCTTGAGATCTAGAATAATATCCTTCTTACGAGTTGATGAGGTGTGTACTGGTGTTTTGCATCTTTTTTTCCCAACCGTGCCGATAGTTTAAACTACTTTTTGAAAGAACTAGGCTAGCAAATATGTGGGTTGAAGCATGCTAATGTATTAGGTTTATATTTGAAATTCAATTTTGACATAATATTAAATTTTGACATGGAATGCTTTCCTCCCATTCCACCATGTTGACATCAAATCCCTTCCATTTAGAGGTGATAGAGATCCAAAAATCTCAATCTTTTTATTCTAATCTTCATTTTGGAAGTAGGATAAGGGTCCAATAACTTATGATTTTGATCCAAACCTCCTTGCTTCTTGCACCAAACAATTGTGCTTTCTCTACTTCAAGGAAATCTCCAAACTATTGGCCCTAATGATGTCAAGGTTTTAGCCATGGGGTGTGATTCCCCATACAATAAGTTTAAAGATCCTGATGGAGTTATTGGACCACTCCACCTAAAGAACAACCTTGATATTGTTTTAGTCTTTTGATTTCTCCCTCATTCTAACACCCATTATACTTGTGCTTTACTCAAAAGTACAAATAGTACTTTTGACTTGTTACTATCCAACCAAGTATCAACTTTGCCTTTTAGATTTTAGGATTCTTCTACAAAATTTTTAAAATCACTTTCCTTCCAATCGACTCTAACATTTATGACAATTACAATGCGATTTAGAATCTCTAAGTTTTTATCCACCTATGCATCTAACATATGGAAACCCACCTCTTTTATCTGGTAAAAATGTTGATCCACTACTAGGATATCTTTATGAGAGAGGGCTTGTCCTGTCTCATCATTCTTTTTCATTTAATTCCATTTCTTGCCTTCCTTCTATTAATCACATTTCTTAAGTCTTGAGTTGACATTTTCAATTGATGAGCATTCTAAGGTCCTTGGTACTCCTTTCTTTTCGAACTTGTTGTTCCTGACTTTAACTATTTGTAATGTTTTCTTTTGGATTTTCCTTACTTCAAATGGTTGTTCTTTTGCTTGTTGGTCACCTTTTTATCAAAGCACGACCAAACCCTTGAACACCTCCAATAGATGAGCCTCTTGAAGTTTAAGACCTTACATTTTCAATATATCCAATCATAAAGTATTCCTGTTTTGTGCTAGTTAGTACCTTCTCAATATGTTTCTCCCATTTTGTCTTCTTCACCTACCATTTTTCTTTCAATAAGTATTTAATTTTGCATAAAAACTACCTAATTAGTTATCCATGTGTTATAACTTATAGGGAAAAATGAGGGTTTTTTGGCCAAAATTCGTAACACATGCATTTCTGCTCTAATGACTCAAAATTTTGATATTTTGTAAGTTTAGAGGCTAATCCAAGGTAAGTATATGAATAATCATATTTTTACTTTTTGTAGAAAGCGAGATGATGATCCAATAGCTGAGATCAATGGAGATGAAAATTGAAGATCAAGATCAAAAGATCAAGTCAGAGCCTAAAAGTCATCCATCCAATATGAGATCAAGGATTAGACTCACCTTAAAGCACAAAAAGATGGAATTGGAGGAGTCAAAGGAGTTCAAAGTGGGCCCATGCACAAGCCAAGCAAAGTCCATCACCATTGCATGAGATTTACTCATGCCACCTAACCATACACCAAGAAGAAGGTGACAAGCTGAGGAGCCTGGCTAGCCATAAATCCAATGGAGCTCCAAAGTTAGCCATTAAACCACATGAGCCAAGCTACATGGAAGGCTATGATTGGAGGAAAATTCAAAGAAATATCCATAGGCTTTTTATGGATGTTTTAATGATAATAGAGGAAAAATCCACTTGGATAAGATAGCACATGGGACAATGGAAAAATACCACTCCCTTTGTACTATTTTCTCATGATTTTTCCACTTCTCTCTCTCTCTCTCTCTCTCTCTCTCTCTCTCTCTCTCTCTCTCTCTCTCTCTCTCTCTCTCTCTCTCTCTCTCTCTCTCTCACCATCAAAGGGCACTACTAATTTTACTTTCCACCAAGAGTTCTAACTTTCTAAGAATCTCCCACTTTCCCAACTCCATCCTAGACCAACCAATCACCTTTTCCCACCTCAAACTTTCTTTCTCATCTCTCTCATCATCCTTCATCCAAGGGTTGTCACCTCACCCATTCTTTCCTATTTTTTTCCCTTTACCATCTTCCTCTGTCCTTATCTCCTTTCCATGTGAGCTACTTTGAAGGGAACGAATTCCACATGAAACACCTACACAATAGGAGCTTCCTTCCCTTCCTTATCTCATCCACTCCACCACCTTGCTAATTCTCCTCTAACCCAACCAACCACCTCACCTTTCTACTCTCTCCAACTCTACATCCCATCTCTTTCTATTTCTTTAGGGATTACATGTGAAACATCATAAAGGAAGGGAGTTCCATGTTAAACTCCTAAAAGATATGATCCTTCCCCCATTTTCCTAAAGCCTTTCACTTTGATTCCATTTAAAACACCACATGTCACCTTAAATTCTTCTTGATCTGGACCCTTAAATCTCCTATCTTTCCTCTCCACCTTAGGATCACCTATTTTAGGAAGTGTCTAAAACACATAAATAGGGGTTTTGATGTGAAAAACATATTTGAGAAGGGGAGATTGTTCCCTTCTAAGAAGGAGGCATCTCCACCCTTCTTCCCTCCTCTTACTCCTCAACGACTCTCCCTTGTAGCAGCCAACATTTCTAGCTTTCCATGCCTCATTCTTAGGGTATTTTCATGGCTGATTGCTCCTTTAAAGTTTCAGGTTAGCTGTCTCTTTATTCATTCCTTGTTTTCCTTTAAGCTCATTGCTTTATTTGTTCCTTGATTTCTTGCTCCTTAGTTTCCATGTTATTTGCCTCTTTAATTTTAATCATAGATCTATTAATTCATGACTACAACTCTCTTTGTAGATTATCATGTAGTTTGAATGATTTTTGGAGCAAAGAATGGTGCACACCATCCATGGTGCGTGCACAACACACTTGTATGATTCTTTTCATTTGATAAAAGTGGATTGTTGTCTTGAATTTGCTTATTTTGATTCGTTTAATTCCATGTTCATGATTATATTTATACATATTTCATTCACTCTTCAAAGTATACCATCATAGATTGATAGCACTTTAGTTGCATTGCATGACATTCAAGACCATGGACACATCCCATGGGTCATGGGCATGGCCTGGAATGGTGTTTCATTGAATTATTTGCTTATTCCATGTCTCCTTTCATCCATGTTCCTACATGTTCGCTCCTTGTTCCATTGATTTTGTGTTATTTTAGCATTCGATGCATTATCTTAAGTTAGGGGTCATGCATAAAATTCATTAACCAATACATAGCACTTTGTTCTAGTTTTGCATATTAGTTAAGATCATGCTTAGGTTCATTTGATCATTTCTTGAGTTTATTTGCATTCTAAAATAGTTTAGGATGTTTCTAATATCAAAATTTATAAAGTTTTATTTTTAGAAAGTGTTTAATTTAGAAATTTACTAATTTAATGAATTTTTAGTTTCCATCATTAGTTTAAGTAAAAACTCACTATCTTTGGCTAGGTTAAGTGGTTTAAGTAAGGACCCACTAATCTCACAACTTAGTTCGATTCCTCGTGGGATCAACCTCCATCGCATGAATTACTACAACTGATTCATGCACTTGTAAGTTTAACTTAAAAATCACAACACATTTGTTCTGTTGTTTCATTCCAATTTGTCTTTTTTTTTTGTTTTGCTCTTTCATTTCCTTGTCTTATTGCTTGATTCTTTCTTGAATTTCCTCCTTCAATGATTTTTGGTTCTAAATCAATTTCTATCTCCTTTTAGTCAATTGATCTTCTGGTGAGTGATCTCCATCCTTTGTTTCCATCCTTCTATTTCAACCTATGAACTTGTGGAACTCATAATGGAGAAATGACCACATGTGACTCAAATTGCAATCAATGTTTCATAAACTGTTGGTGTTCATGTGTGTGTTTGTTCTCTTCTATTTTTAGACACCTTGCTCGCAAGCCTAAGAAGAGTTTGGTAGTATCTTTAGAAGTTTTGGAACGCTAATAAAAAGAATAGTTTCTTTATTTGGAGAGTCATTAAGAGACATTGGAGCCTTAGAACCAAAACAAGTGAAGTTTTAGTAGTTTGGAACCCCAAATCCAAGTAGAAGATGGTTTTTCTTACCAATTGAACAATTCACTAGCCACCATTGTATGCTTAAGGTCATTTAGTTCTACTAATTTAGCACCATGTCTAGTCAATGTGGGTAGCCAAGATTTTAGAGATAGATTGTCCAACATGGGTGTTGCATATAATTCTCATGCAAATACAATGCAAGGGAAAATATCATGCGTAGCTAATGTTTAGCGAGCTGGGCTCAACTTACATAGTTGGATGAGTACCATACATCAATTATTTGAACATTGATGCATACGATCTATTAAGTATGTCCTTCTCATTGAGACAATATTCATTAACCATTCTTTATGGAAAAATGAGACTAGATTTTAGATGTAGCATGTGGTAACTTGTGATCTTAATATAAGAAATAGGCTTAGTCTACTAGATTTTCATCTAGTTTAATGCAAGTGATGATTATCAAAGTATAAATGGAAATTCTTTAAATAGTTCTCAATTAAAAAACGAAACATCAATAAGGAAGTACTTCATTGGTTGACCAAAGTACTCTTACTTTGAGCTATCACTAGCGCAACTATAATAACCCTAATTTTTGTAAATTGATTAAGAAAATCAATTTAGTTTGAATTTTTAGAAATTTTGGGTTGGAATATTAGGTTATTGGAAATTATATTTTTATAGAGATTAAAACATGATTTAAAACTTAGAAATTATGTATGTACTTGATAAACTGATCGACATGACACTAAGTACTTCAATTCTGAGTTAAAATGAAAAATCCCTAATTTTCTTCATTTTTATGAATAAAAGGGTAAAATGGTAATTTTACGCTTAGCCAAGATCTAAGACATCAATATTTAGAATGTAATAAAAAATATGATTCCAACGCCACTAAGTACGCTCAATTTCGAGTTCGGGAGAATAAAACAAAATTTTCTCCATAAAAGGGCAAAATGGTCCTTCCACACCTTCGTGGGGCCCACAAGGGGCCCACAAATGAATCCAATGGCTAGAAAACATGTAATGAGTGGCCAAACCACTATCAGCTGATAGTGGAGAAGGAGGTGGTAGTGGAGGATTCAATGTTAATTTAATATTCAAAAGAATTGAAACATAATTATTACAAGTAATTACGAAAAATTCAAAAATCTATAAATACACCCCAAAAATCCTCCAAAAATGTTCATTAAAATTCCCATAAAATTATCTTGCTTCCACTGAAAAATCGAATCTAGATTCATTCCCAAATTTCCAAAACTCCCAAAAATCTCTCTTCTTTCACTTTCTCCCTCCTCTCTCTAAATTAGAACAAGAGACCTAAATTCAATTAGGCACTCTGTTCCAAATCAAATCTCTCAAATCTCACCATTCATATTGTCCTTAACTACCTTATCTACAAAAACCCAAATAAAATTTCAAGATCCAATGATGAATCAACAGGATATCACAAAATAAGCGGTTATCAGGCTATCTTATCATCAACGGGATATTTCTTTAAAATTGGGCTATAAAACCTAAGTTTTTCACCAATTAGGTAGGTGGAAACTCTTCCCATACTTATTTTATGTTAGGTTATATAATTTTTATTTTTCTGAAATTAAGTTTAGGTTAAAAATTATAAAAATCAAGTAAGGATAAGAACCCTTCATTTTTCTATGATGGAGGGATCAAATGAAAAATCTGAGCGTCCAAATGATCTAGAAGTGTCCAAAAACCCTAGGGTAGAATTTTCAAGAAATTTCATCAAGTTCTGAGCCCTTTATGGAATAGGAATTGATTGGACAGTCCAAAATGGACTGTTCGATCTTGTTTATAAGATCCGACACCCAGGACGTTGCAGGGAAATGCACCCTGTAGAAGCGTCTCCATGTGTGACGACATCCAATGGAACATTTGCACGACAGCATGGGTCTCAAGCAGCGCGTTACCGCATGCGTCCCGGTGATGGGAGTGCGGCGATTGCTCCACTCGACTAGACTCGCTCTGCCCAAATGATTAGAACCATCCATTTCACTGGGTCTAGATCATATTTGGACCCTCAGAACTACTGTGAACTTCTTTCTTAATTGTGGATCAATCTAAACTCCAAATCAAGATCGAAAAGAAGCTTTGGAAATCTTATAATGTCTATTTTCTTTTGAAATCATAAAATTGATAAAAATCTTTAAGAAATGTTTTGTTTTGAAGAAATAAGCTTCCAATTTTCAGGATCTTCAAGGTCTTAGATGATTAGATCTTGGGAATTCAATTTAATGATGAAATAATGTTGAAATAAAGTGATAGATATGATTTATTTTGATAGAACTAAGACAAATTGAGAAATCTACCCTTTATGGTAGAGAAACCTAAAAAATACAAAGGGACCCACTTGATCAATGAGATCAAGCATGATTAGAACCTTCAGATGGGTTGTATAAATGTGATTATGATGAAATCTAGTTAGATCATTGATTAAATGTGACAAAATCAAGTGGATATGATCTTTGGATCTTAATGGAGTAAAGGCCCTAAATATAATTAAAACCCTTGATCTAAAGGGAAAGATATAAGATCTAATGGTTGAATCATAAGTAAAAGTTTCTAACAATCTAATCTAATTAATTTAATTATATTTTATTTGATAATAGAATTGTAAATGTGATTTATGTTATAAATTAGGAAGCATGATAGTGTAATTCTTAAATTTTAGCATGCTATGCTCTAAATGTTATTAGTTTGTTATTAGGTTGGTAGATTTAATTATCTTAGGGCCATGTTAGCTTAAATTTGAGATTTTAGCACGATTCTATTATATTAGTAGTAAAATTTCATGTATTTCATAACTTAGGATTATACTAGTTTAAGTATAGTTTTATTCCATTAGGTTAAGTTACATTCATAGGAAGCATGTTACTATAAATGGTTGTTAAACTTATATTGGATTTGTGCTTTAAATTTTATGATTTAATTGTTGTCAAATTTTATTATTAGATTAATTGTTAAGTAATTGTTAAGATATAATGAGCATAAATCACAAAAAATGTAAACTAATGGAATATAGAGATTCATGGAAAATTAAGATGAGTAAATGACTTTGACTTAATATTAGTAAGGGCTATAATTAGTAGGACAATGTAAGGATTATCAAATCCTTGGCCCAAACTAGGAGAATAATAAACCCCATGAATGACATTTTAAATGTTAATGGATTTAATTAAAATCAATTAGAAAGAGTACTTAGGGTTAAAATGCTCATAGGAACCTTATGAAAGGTTGAGGTAAGGTCACTCTAGCGAATGCTGAACATGGTGGTTAAGGGGGTTCTCTAATAGTGCCTCGCTCTTCCCCTACCTTTTGTTGACATTTGTGTTCAGCCATTCAGTTATCAAGCCTTAGTCAATTGAAAATAAGAGGAGCTATGTAGACTTAGGATGAAATAAGCCATCTTCAACCAGTAAAACATTAACTAGTTGAATAATAATAATAATAATAATAATAATAATAATAATAATAATAAGAGCATAAAAGGTTTAGTAAATTATCTAACCCTAATAAAAATTGTAAGTAAGATAAGGATGATCAAACAAGATCCAAGGGATCTTGAATGATCAAGAACAATAAAAGAAATAAATACTTTTTAATGTATGATATATATATATTGCTTGCAATTTAGATCAAATAGACTAGAAGTTTTGAACCCTTGATCAAATATGATTCAAGGAAGAGAACCAAGATCCTCCTCCTTAGGGATGATCAAACAACTGAACCTAGATCAAAGAAGAACTAGATGATAGAAGATCTAAGCCCTTGATCTTTATCAACAAGTATAAATTGTTGATCAAAGGATCTATGAGGGATGAAGATCATAGAAAGGAATACACAAAGACTTGGAATAGAAAATACTTAGATATGAAAGATTAGAAGATCATTCTAACTATCAGATCTATTGATCAATAGTATCTGAGGAAGATAGATCATGTTAGGACACAAGTTAGACAAACAATATAGATAGGATAAAAAATATAGGATTATTCAAATTGTATAAATATTGACAGCATGTATGGATCTACATATTTCATACGTCAATAGGGATCATGGAAGATTTGAAGAGATGAATCACTACTTGAAGGTAGGAGGATTTTATGAATGCATCTACATGAGAAATACATGGTCTTATGCATGGAAATGTTGACAAGTATAATGTAAATACTTGTATTAAATCCCTTGAAAACTCTTATGATTCAACCAAAATACATATGAAATGGTTAAGTTAGAATTGAGGAAAACCTTAAGTGAATAGGGAGCTAGAAGGTT
This sequence comes from Warburgia ugandensis, assembly GCA_035236585.1. Taxonomy (NCBI): domain Eukaryota; kingdom Viridiplantae; phylum Streptophyta; class Magnoliopsida; order Canellales; family Canellaceae; genus Warburgia; species Warburgia ugandensis. Next base: position 26,328,509 of record CP141132.1, on the reverse strand, counting down.
TTCCAGCCTAGATAAATAGACAAATTGTCTAAGAAGTATAAAATCAATACATGAGAATCATTCATATAGAATGGTGATCCCTAAACTTATATGAACATGGGTATCATTCATTGTAATTGATGATCCCTAAGTTTGAAGCGAAATCCTATCCTCTGTATAAGAATACCAAAATATGAGGATGATGCTATAAACAGACAAGATGTCTGATAAGTAAAAGAATACATTATATACAAGCAAGGAGGCTTGTGGTTTTTGTTTTAAATAGGCGTATGCTTGGGGATGCTATGCTAGGAGGGTTATGAGGGTTTGACCACCTGCTCTCCAAAATGTGATATATATGATGATACCGTGCCCAAAGAGAGTCAAAATGTTAGGTGAGGCAATTATGGAAAGGCCACCATTGTGATGGTCTATCTCCCCATATAGACTGACATAGATGATTTTCCATATTTGGTATCCGTGGAGTATGAAAGCAGTTATTCGAGCATGCTAGTGCGGATCAGACTACAACATAGTAGTCTTTTGAGTATTTTGCATTATGATGCATGGCATAATGAGATGCTAATACTGCCCAAATAAGGGAGTATTCTCCCAGCAGGGTCAGGATGTTTTTTCAACTCAATATGGCCGAGTGTGATGATACTACCCAAATGAGGGAGTATTTTCCAGCAAAGTTTGAATGATTGATCAACTCAATGTGTCTGAGTGTGATTATTGATGTTTGAGATATTAACTATTTTTCATGATTTTAACCATATATATATCTATACGACATATATAGTATGTATGCATGTATAAGGATGTACATATATGACAAAGTAAAGAGATTGATCCATGAGTATGTTTATGAACAATGGGATTATGAAGTATTAGGATTGTAGTGTCAAATTATTATGGTTCTTAAATCCCCCACTAAGCATAACTTGCTGAGATATTGTAAATGTTTGAATGTTTACAATATCTCATAAACAAAGAAGGAGAATTAGGAGCTCAAGACTTGAGAAGACTTGGAAGAATTATCAATCAGGGTATATCCCTTGAATACATGTATTTTTATTTTAGAGCATTGTATTGTATTGAGAGTTTTTAATGTATGGTGAGGTTTGAAATTTGGATGATGTAATTTGGACAAGTATTGTATTGATATTCGGGCTATACTATGAACCATTGGATGGATTCTGAAATTTAATAAATGCATATTCCATCAATGGAATTTTATCTTGTACAAAATTCTACTTATGATATGTATGAAGTGATGACTTGGGTTTTACAAAACAAGTTCTAAAGAAAAGAATTTCTACTGCTTTGTTTTGCGAAATTTTTTTACTACTAAGGGCACCTTGCCTTTGAAAAATGTATTACAAAATGTGTTACAAAAACCTAGGTTGTCTCAGTTGGTATCATATCCATTCATCCAGACACAGTATAGTACCCTTATGTACAATATGAAGATGACAATCCAATTTGAGGATGAGAAATAGTGAGTGAATAAGAAATAAGATAGTATTTGATGAGAATGAGTTATGTGATTAACTCATTAGTTGAGAATGAGTAGAGGAAGAGTTATGTGATTAACTCATTAAGTGAGGAGTTAATGTAATTACCTCATGAAGTACTAGTGGAGTATAAGTAGATAGTACTTAGTGAAATAACTAGGAGTTACTACTTAGTAAGTCAATGATATCAATATAGGGAATAGTAAGTTTAGAAACAAGGAAAACATTACAATAGAGGAAGATGTAATGTATGATAATCAGGTATAACCTGAAATCTTAAGTGAAGATACTTGTAGAAATAAAATACATTAATATAACTATTATTAGGAGAAATAATGGAGATTAAGAGAAAGAGATGATAAATTGGAAAAATATGATGGAAAGGATGAAGAAGGATAAAATCCAACCTTTATAGGAAAGGTGAAATAGTTACTAAAGATAAAACCTTAGAATTATTACAAAATTTAAAAATAATAATAAATAATAAATATAAATGAAGAGTTACAATTGCTGCATAGATATAGTATTATGACAATTAGTTAAAGAATTTAATTATCAAATCAAAATAGAGATGATCTTACTTGAGAAAAATTTAAGGAGATAGGTAAATATTTTCAAAATTGGTGAATGAAAAGAGTTTTAGTTAAGATAAATAAGGAGATAAAATTTAGAGGAACATTGATTCAACTATATGATGAAATTGGAGATATGGAGATAATTATGGACTATAGTGAAAGGAAGTACATTTAAGATTGATTGAAAAATAAACATGAAAAATAAAAGACCTATACACAAATAGGGATATTGATTCTACTTATATGATAGATTTGGAGATATTGAAAGAACTATAGAATGTAGTAAGGAGAAACACATTTTTGAAGGAATGGTGAAATAAACATGAGAAATGAAGACCTATAAACAAATATAGGCAACTAACCATAAGTGTAAATTTTGGACAAATGAGATGATTATGAATGAGGTATGAATCCAGATTTTAAAGAAATAAGTGGTTAGAAATTTCAAGATAGTTTGGAGATTTTCAATCTAACATAATATTGAATGAGGAAATATCGATGGTAGTTGAGGAAAGTGACATCAACTGATCAGAATAAGTGGAAAGAACAAATTTTAAGGAATAGTAGACAAAAGAGTGATTATAGTAATAAGTTTGCATTAGGAATTATCAATTTTCTTAGAAAAGAAAAAGGAAGGTCAATGTGAGGATGCCTTGAACATAATAGTATGAAATCAAAACAAATTTCGAGTTATATGAGTTGGATAAATGATATTCATGAATTTGAGGAGAATGAAATATATTAGATGAATTGGTAATGATATATGGAATTGATTTAAGAAAATCAAGGGCATGTATAGAATATATGATAGACACTTACAAAACTTGTCAACTATTTGGTAAGTGTACATGTTGATTGAATAAAGCAAAGTTTAGGGTCATATAAATTCTAAGAATAATATGGAAGTTGAACTAACAAATATTGGATATGAAATTGAATTGTGAGATAACTTTGACAGTTAGAGAAATTTATCTCTTATTGATTGTATAGCATACTATGAGGACATTCTTTTAGTATAATCTTGCCATTAATTACATAAACTATAAAGAGTTTATGGTAGATTATTGAGACTTGAAGAATATATGGTAAATTATGGAGTTTTTAAACGCTTGAGAGTGGATGACTACAAAGTCAATATGGACTCTTTTAATAGAAATTATCAAGAATACTTCAAATAAAGGGTTAGTATGATATGGAAAAGTTATGAGGTATGCTTAAATGAAGCATGAGGAAATACATAATCTTAAAAAGGAGAAATAAGAAAATCAAGTGCTATGAATAAAGAGGAAATCATAGTACAAGAATAGTAATGAAAGTTGAGGAAGAAGTTATTACAAGGAAACTATCAATTAATATTAGGATCTAAAAAGAAATTTTTAGTGGAAAGAAATAGTAAGGAGTATGATTATCTAGCACGTAAATGAGATAATTATTGGAAGATTGTTACAAAGAACAATAGTTGAAATTGTAGAATCAAAGCAATATGTCATTTTGGTAGATAATTTCAGGACTGTACATATTAGGGAAGATATGCCAAAACTATATATGTTGAAAAGGAATGAGGATGAGTAATAGAAGTTAGAATGGAAAAATATGAAGTATTGAAAGATTGGTGGAAATGAGAAGTAGAAATTTAGTATACCAATCAAGAGAAATAGGAAGTTTTGAACAAAAGGTAACTCAGTTTAAGAGTTATTAATCCTTTTAGAAAGTCTAGCAAGAATTATGTTAAGTAATTAATGCATTAGCATTATTAGTGAGATGCATGTTTATGACCCAAAAATGTGTTTTTACTTTTGAGGAGAAGGTAACATGAACTATGAATGAAAGGAAATGAAGGTTTACTTAAGTAGCAAGGCCACATGAGCAAACTTATGAATGAGTTAATGAAAACTCATAAGTAAGTTGAAATGCGAATTTCGAGGACGAAATTATTATAAGGGGGAAGATTGTAATAACCCCAATTTTTGTAAATTAATTGAGAAAAATAATTTAGTTTGAATTTTTAAAAATTTTGGGCTAGAATATTAGGTTATTGGAAATTATCTTTTTATAGAGCTTAAAACATGATTTAAAAGTTAGAAATTATGAATGTACTAGAAAAACTGATAGAAATGACAGGAAGTATGTTTAATTCTGAGTTGAAATGAAAAATCCCTAATTTTCTTCATTTTAAATAATTTTACCTATAACCAAGAACTAAGACATCAATATTTAAAATGTACTAAGAAATATGATTCCAACACCACTAAGTACTCTCAATTTCAAGTTCGGGAGAATAAAACGGATTTTTCTCCAAAAAAGGCAAAATGGTCCTTTCACACCTCCATGGGGCCCACAAGGGATCTACAAATGAATCCAATGGCTAGAAAACATGTTATGAGTGGTCAAACCACTACTAACTAATAGTGGAGAACGAGGTGTTAGTGGAGGATCCAATGTTAATTTAATATTCAAAAGAATTGAAACGTAATTATTATAAGTAATTATGAAAAATTCAAAAACATATATAAATACACCCCAAAAAATCCTCCAAAAATGTTCATTAAAATTTGCATGAAATTATCTTGCTTTCCCTGAAAAACCAGATCTAGATTCATTCCCAAATTCCCAAATTTTCAAAACTCCCAAAAATCTCTCTTCTTTCACTTTCTCTCTCCTCTCTCTAGATTGGACACAAGAGACCTAAATTCAATTAGGCATACTATTCCAAATCAAATCCCACATATCCCACCATTCATATTGTCCTAGACTTCCTTATGTACAAAAACCCAAAATAAATTTCAAGATCCAATAGTGAATCAACGGGATGTCATAAAACATGTGGTTATCAGGCGATCTTATCATCAATGGGATATTTCTTTAAAATTGGGCAGCAAAACCTATGTTTTTCTCTAATCAGGTAGGTGGAAACACTTTCCATAGTTATTTCATGTTAGTTTATATAATTTTATTTATTTGAAATTAAGTTTAGCATAAAAATTATAAAAATCAAGTAAGGATAAGAACCCTTCATTTTTGCATGATGGAGGGCTCAGATGGAAAATCTAAGCTGTCTAATCTATCTAGAAGGGTCCAAAACCCTTAGGGTAGAATTTTTAAGAAATTTCATCAAGTTTTGAGCCTTTTATTGAAGAGGAATTGATTGGACGGTTCAAAACAAACTATCTGATCTTCTTTATAAGATCTAGCTCTCGGGACATGTAGCAAGACGCCACACGAAAACGTGCCCTAGGGAGCATCTCTGCGTGCAACAACATCCTAACAAAACGTCCTCACGACAGCATAGGTCCTAGGTAGCGCGTTACCGTGTGCATCCTGATGACGGGAGCTCAGTGACCGCTCTACTAGACCAAACCCACTCTACCCAAACAATTAGGACTGTCCGTTTTGTTGAGCTTAGATCAAATCTAGACCCTTGGAATGATTGTGAACTTCTTTTCTTAATTGTGGAGCCATTTGAACTCTAAATCAAGATCGGAAAGAAGTTATGAAAATCTTGTAATGTCTATTTTCTTCTGAAATCATAAAATTAATAAAAATCTTCAAGAAATGTTCTATTTTGAGGAAATAAGCTTCTAATTTTCATGATCTTCAACATTTGAGATGATCAGATCTTGGGGATCTGATTTAATGATGAAATAATGTTGAAATAAAGTGATATCTATGATTTATTTTGATAAATCTAAGATGAATTGAGAAATCTACCCTTTATGGTAGAAAAAATCCTAAAAATATAAAGGGACCCACTTGATCAATGAGATCAAGCATGATCAAACCCTTTGGATGGGTTGTATCAATGGGATTATGATGAAATCTAGTTAGATCATGGATCAAATGTGACAAAAACAAGTGGATATGATCTTTGGATCTTAATGGAGTAAAAGCCCTAAATGTAATTAAAACCCTTGATCTAAAAGAAAAGATCTAAGATCTAACGGTTGGATCATAAGTAAAAGTTTCTAATAATCTTAATCCAATTAGTTTAATTGTCTTTTATTTGATAATAGAATTGTAAATGTGATTTATGTTATAAATTAGGAAGCATGATAGTGTAATTCTTAAATTTTAGTATGCTATGCTCTAAATGTTATTAGTTTGTTATTAGGTTGGTAGATTTAATTATCTTAGGGCCATGTTAGTTTAAATTTAGATTTTAGCACGATTCCATTAGATTAGTAGTAAAATTTCATGGATTTCATAACTTTAGATCATGCTAGTTTAAGTATAGTTTTATTCCATTAGGTTAAGTTACATTCATAGGAAGCATGTTACTATAAATGGTTGTTAAACTTATATTGGATTTGTGCTTTAAATTTTATGATTTAATTGTTGTCAAATTTTATTATTAGATTAATTTTTAAGTAATTGTTAAGATATAATGAGCATAAATCACAAAAAATGTAAACTGATGGAGTATAGAGATCCATGGACAATTAAGATGAGTGAATCACTTTGACTTAATATTAGTAAGGGATATAGTTAGTAGGACAATATAAGGATTATCAAATCCTTGGCCCAAACTAGGAGAATAATAAATCCAATGAATGACATTTTAAATGTTCATGGATTTAATTAAAATCAATTAGAAAGAGTACTTAGGGTTAAAATGCTCATAGGAACCTTATGAAAGGTTGAGGTAAGGTCACTCTAGTGAATGCTGAACATGGTGGTTAAGGGGGTTCTCTAATAGTGCCTCGCTCTTCCCTTACCTTTCGTTGACATTTGTGAGGTCTGAATGCCTCCTTACATGAGGATTGAAGTAACTACTTTGTGTTCAGCCATTCAGCTAGTAAGCCTTAGTCAATTGTAAATAAGAAGAGTTGTCTAGACTTAGGATGAATTAAGCAATCTTCTACTAGTAAAACATTAACTAGTTGAATAATAATAATAATAATAATAAGAGTATAAAAGATTAGTAAATTATCTAACCCTAATAAAAATTATAAGTAAGATAAGGATGATCAAACAAGATCCATGGGATTGTGAATGATCAAGAACAATAAAGGTAATAAATACTTTTTGATGTATGATATATATATTGCCTGCAATTTAGATCAAATATAATAGAACATCTTAGATCAAATAGGATAGAAGATCTGAACCTTTGATCAAATATGATTAGAGGAAGAGAACTGTAATGACTCAAATTTTGAAGATATTTTGTATCACATTTATAACCACAATCAACCATGATGATCTACATATGCTAGTTAGTTATAGCCTATTTATTTTGGAAAATTTTGAAGATTAATAGATATTGAATCACCTTAATAGGTGGTTGGATGTTTTATTTTAATTAAAATATGAAACCAAGGAATTTGTGAGAAAAATTAGGATTATTAGATTCTACACTCAAAATGGAATCCAACGCCTCAAAGCACACTGAAAACAAAGTTTATATGAAGAAGTTATAAGCGTCAAAAGATGGAGGGCATATTTGTAATTTGATTGTAAAACAACTAAGACAAAGAAACACAAGGGGCCATTTTACCAACGGCACCCCTCAAGTCGTCTTCCTCCTCCAGCCACCGACTTCCAGCACCACCTCTGCAAGGTGGTGCTGGAAGAAATGGCGGCACTCCTATAGGCCAGCACTACCATCACGGGCTATAAAAAGCCCTCTCCCTCCTTTCACCCTGGTCATCATTTTCCTTCTTCTCCGGCTAATTCAATTCTAGGGTTCAGCAGGGGTGGAAGAGGTTGCACCACTGGCAAAGGGTTCCATTTCAGGTCACCCAAGTAAGACCTTCGTCCCTTTCTCTGGTTTTTCTCTTCTCTCGGAGCAGATCCATGCAGGATCTACTTCTTCCCACACTGGGAAATCACCGAAGAGAAACCCCCGTCGAACCAGTTGCACCTGGGAACACAGCGCGTGACGCGTGCTCGAGACGCATTCCCTGGAGTGGTCTTTATGAGCGTTGCGTGCGGGTGGGGTCCTGGTTTGACTGGGATGCACCGAGGGGCGTCCTGGGAGTTGAGACGGGCGCGCGCCCATGCTGAAGACAAGCGCATGGAAGAATCTGGTTTGCTCGTGACGTTGCGACACTAAAATTGCAATTATAGGGGCTGTAGGACTCTAATTGACGATCCGAAAGAATTGTTGCATTCGTATTGACGCGCGGATCTAATGAGACAATAAAAGTTAGGGTTAGAGGCCTATTTAGTATGACCATAGCCTAAACACTATAGAGATTGCATAGATGACTATAACCTAAACACTATAAAGATCACATAGATCTACAGGATCAAAGATGATCAAACTTCATAGATTGATTTGTTGGGTCTATTAGGAGACCAATGTGCCTAGATCCAATCTAAGTTACACACAACCACCTTGAACTTATAGATCTGACTAGGAGATCTGACCGTTCAAGTACACGATCTTGATGATATGAAAGAGATTAAAGGCAATCTAATCATTAGATGTTAGTACTATACATAAGATCTAGGTTGGAGATGCACTAAGCAATGACCTAAAAGGCAGATCTAGTCCTTAAGCTATAATTCTAATTAGTGGATAGAAAATGATATTTGAATCCTTGTTATCCATTAATATCTAGGGTTTCACAAAAGTGATCCAGGGTCATGTAGTGAGGGATGCCACTCTAGAGACATCGAGGTAGGTAGTCTGATACTGCTAAGTTTTTAAATGCATCTTAAACTCTGACTTGCCTTTATTACCATTTTTAGCATGCTTTTGAGATATGTTCTTATACGAGTATGCAGAGCACTTAAAATTATCACCATATTTAGCATGCTCTTTGAGATTGATGTCCTTATACAAGCATTCAGAATTGTCTTAATGTTTTATGGCTTTGAATGCGATATCAGCATGAAGTGATTTTATGCATTGCTTGCGTGGTTGAAAAGAAATGCACAAATTGCATGATTTTGATGATTGAGATTTGGCTTTATTAATATATGCCTTTTGGGCTATTGAACCTAGTGGGCGCTATGCTGAGAGGTTGTGATGTACGGGATTGGCCTCCTGGCCTCTACCACAAAAAGGGTGGATGGTATCGCTACCAAAAATGGCATTGTCCCTTCCCTGATTGCTATGGTAAATAGGGATGACCACTGGAGGTGTCACGGCACCCTTTTGGGGACATATCCATAGTCGCTGTGGAGGCTATGGTGGATAGGTCTCTAGATATGGAGACACACGATTCAGAGGTGTTTTGGTTGTGAGCATAGTTGGCCATATGATTTCGGTTGTATTGATATGCATATAGCATTGAGATGTCGTATACGAGTACTCGTGACTAGTTGCTTTGATATGTTTATTGACCCATCGACTTGAGTTCCAAGTGGGCAGATCGCCGAATGAGGCAGCTTGTGATGGGAACAAAACTACAAGACCATGTGCATGATATTGATAGTGATTCCAGGCTCTGCTTTTCTTAATGACTATTTTAAGAGTTTCATGATTATTATACTTTACTCGTTGGTTTGATATCTTGCCGAAATCTTATTACTTGGATTTATTGATTTATATTATATGATTTTAGTCATATTTAGAAGACTGGATTTGCATACAAATTTCATGGCTAAATTGCATCAATGAGTTTACATTTTATGCACAAATATGCATGTTTACATGAAAAGAAATCATTGATATTTGGCATAAATAGTCCTTGAATTATGCATGTTGCCTGTCGTGTTTTAAAAATAGTAGTATCAAAGCACCTACCAAGTATGAGTAATACTCACTCAAATATATTATTTTTACAAATTTAGTCAAAAAAGGATTAGAAGAAGCATTAGGACATGTTAGTATCATGATTAAGTAAAAGAAGAAGAGATAAGTATGAATGTAAGTAAGAATAGACCTGGGAAGACATTTACGATTACAGTAATTTTCAAAACTACTTTGTTTGTTGTGAAAGTAAATGACACTCGGGGTTTTCAAAATGAGTTTAAAACAAAAGATTTTTCCGCTGCATTGCATTATTTTTCTAAAAGTGTTTTCAAATAGGGATGCATCCCACCTTAGGAGTTAGATATTGAATTTAAAAATGCATGGAAAAACCTAGGTCGTCGCAGTTGGTATCAGAGCCTAGTTTTATCCTTTCACAGCCAGTCCTACTTGTCCAGAGGTCATATACGACTAGAATAATTAAGAATAAGTAGTCTAAGAATAAGTAGTAGAAGTGACTAGAAGAGGAAATAATATTAAATCACAGAGAAATACCTCATAAGTAAACAGGTGAAAGGAGATAGATCTAGCAAATATTTAGGTACCGGATAGCTCAAATTCTGTCAAAACTGTAGTCTAGCATACTTAGGGATTAAGGATTGATTGTGAAGTGGTGCACACAAGGAAATTAGCATATGAGATGAAGATGATACTAGGAGATAACTGTGACTCGTACTAGATCACAAAGGTACGGATCCTGAAGGACTTAGCTCAAATTTGGATGACTTAATTGGAATCTTATGAAGAGTAAAGTGCTATTTTATGATGACAACCTGAGTATAATGGAGTAGATCAGAAGATGAGTACAATTGACATATTATGTGATTAAGAGGAATATAACCCAAATATGAGAAGGAAATGTATTAGACAGAGTTACCAGAAGATTTTGACGATAATACTGGAGATGACAGATCTGTGATGATAGATTAATCATGACATGAAGTATAGCATGAACAAAACGTCAATGACATTATTAAGACACTGTATGAATTTTATTGAGGCTACAGGTAATTAAGGATTTCGATGATATTAGAAAACTTCAACATTTCCTGGAAATATTAAGTTTCTCCTGTTTGATGTGTAGATCGATTATATGCAACCACTCAAATGGAAACATTGATCTAAGTAGACAAAAGGGGGATGCTGACCAAGGAGTAATAACAATAACAGGGATAATAATAATAATAATGATAAAAGAGAGAGATATGTGACTATAATTATTTGATGGATGTTGAACAATAAAAATAAGAAGATCATGCTTTACAGAGGATAGGGAAAAGAAGTCTAGAATCTAAGGTCTTGAGTCATGTTGCCAAAATTGAAAGAAGAATCATTTCAATTGAGAGAGTAATAGTCGAGTTGGTGATTTATGTAGAAGAATATACGAAAGATAAAGCAGCATCAACTACAGTCTTTGAGTAGAGTATCAAAAAAATTGAGGATAGTGACCAACTAGAAATTTAATTTTTCAATACATTTGATGCTTATCTCCATTGGTGTTATTAGAATTTTATTCGATCCATTAGTTTATGAGGAAACACCAGTGGTTGTAGTCCATAAAAAGTAGAAGTTGATACAACCCAGATCCTACATCACCATTCTATGATTAAATGAAGTTAATGGTGAAAAGGAAATGAGCAAGGATAATGATTCTTCCTTTCGTTCTTCAACAACCAGAGTATCATCAAGGATCAACTTGAGGCCCTGATAGTATAAAGACAAGTTGGAAGAGTAAATAGAATTAAGTGTCGTTATTTTTAGGATAATGTTGAATAAACTGATGTTGATTGAACTAAGGTATTCAAATCATATCTAACCATGATGGTATCTAATAGATAGTAGCCTAATTATGAGGGATGTTATGAGTACTTAGACCTGACTTTTTCCCTCAAGGAAGTAAATTGACTAAACTAAGTCATTTGATGGATCTAAAGGTACAATAGATTTAGTAACAACTGAGATAGGGGTGAAATGAGACAATGACTAAGATTGCTAATATTCCCAGCCACCTTGGGTCTGAAAGATGCTGCTAACTTGGATTGAAAAAGAAAGGCAGCCAAGCACTGATCGCAGGCAACTAAGCACTGATAGCTTTACGGACCTTTGAGCAAGTAGTCAATAAATTTGGGAAAGGATGTACAAGTGATAGAACAAAACCTTTGTCTATATCTAAGAAAATGCTCTATACTTACCTATGTGTATTTGAAAAATTGTCACTTCGAAAAGCTTCAGCATCAATTGATGTGATAACTATTGGATGATTCTTAGTAGTATAAGATGAGGTGGTGCGTGAAAAGATAAAATTTGAGGAATTGAGACAATTGTTACTTATGATGATATCTCCTGACAACTTAGACTTAATGACTGTAATGACTCCATTTTTGTAACCTTGAAATCCCATGTTGGCAATGAAAAGTTCACTTTTTGAGATAAGGGTATTCTGGTCATTTCACCGTTCACCCTAACTAGACCTAGAAATTTGGTCCTTAGATGGTACCCTTTGGTGTGTCTCGGAAAAAGGAATCCAACAAGTCCAGAATCACCCAAAACGGAGTTAAAATGAGCAAGTTATAGCCCTTTGAAGTTCAAGGGCAAAATTATAATTAAATTTAAAACGAATTGGCCTGGGAAAACAGGGACCCGTTTTGATACGGGCACCCCCTTCTTCCCAAACATACTACATCATCGACATTCTAGAATGTCAGTGTGCAGGGGGAAACCACATCCATTCTGGAGGTTTCTCCACCGCCATGGAATGGCAGTGGAAACCCCCCTCCAGAACCCTCCTTAAGCTCTATAAATAGAGCTCTTGGGCACCTCCAATGGCAGCCCAAAACCCTGGAAAAAACTAGTCTTGGAGTTGCAGGAAAGAGGAGAAACCGTTAAAAATACCCAGCCACGAACTAGGTACGCCTTAAACAACTCCAAACACATCTCCCCCTCAGTCTTAGGTTGAATGTCCCTAAGTTTTTGCATGAGAAACCATGCAAAATGGGGCTTTTGGGAGCTACAACAGACCCAGGGCAGGTGCTTGGGGTGCTCTAGTTCGACAGGGTCAAACCAGGGCATCCCGAGGACGCCCAGGTCACAACAGAACCAAAACGCACCCAGTGCGTTAAAGGGAAACCGATGGGCATGTCTGTGGACGTGCTTGCAAAGGACAAAAGGGCCGAAGGCCTGATGCATGGGCGGACGTGCCCTGTGGGGCACGCTCCGCTGACGCGGGACGCATTAGCGTCCCGGGCTCTCGCCTCATGTGGGCTTGCGACGGTGATGCCGCATGTTCTGCGTAAGCGGAACGCACAGCCTAATGATGCCCGGGAGTGTGCGATTGCATGTGCGGGCAGGTCGCCGCTCGACCGGGAGGCAGGTGTGTCCCGGGAGCGGTGACGCAGGGCCCGTTTTTGGCCTTCTATGTATTCTTAACACTAAAATACTCATAACTTGAGTTTTAGGACTCTGATTGAGGCGCTGCGAGAGGCGTTGTGTCCGTATCGACGGCGCAGACACACCCAAACAATAAAATACCTGATCAAGCCCCTATCTAAGGCTAGCATGACCATTAAACCATGATAGTGGCGCGGGGCCACTAAATCTTTGCAAACCTGACTATACCAAGGCCCAGTTAAGGACCTTAGGAGGCCCTTAGGCATGAGAATGAACCCTTAATGCCTAAGTAGTGAGGTAAACCATGTTTAGGAATGTACGAGGACAAGGGAATTAGCGCGATCAAACCAGGTAGGTGTCCTATCGCTACTAGACTTTTAAAAAGACCCCATGATGCTTTGAGAATGCATGTTTTGAGTCATGGTTGCTTTTCTAATGCATGTTTTAAGTTTTTAAGTTACATGTCCTGTCTTTATGCGTTTATTATATAAACTTATGTTACATCCTTATGCACATGACCTGTTTAGTATGAATTGATTTCATAAATGAACTTAGCATGCATATGAAAAATACATTGCACATATATTTCCAAGGCATGTGTTACATGCATAGACATGTTTTGAAAAAGGATTCTTGTCTGCATGATACATGCATAGACATGTTTTGAAAAAAAAGGTTCTTGCCTGCTTGATAGTATATGATTTGGGCTAGTAAGCTCGTGGGCACTATGCCGAGAGGTTTGGGGTGGCCTCCCAGCCTCTACCACTATAGGTGGAAAGGGTACCATACCAAAAAGGCTTGTCCTCACTTCGATTGCTGTGGTAAACGAGGACTACCACTGGAAGTGTCACGGCAGCCGTCGAAGTGTCATATGCCCCGTGGAGGCTATGACCGAGAGTCCCTATGTACCTGGGGACCACACGGCACTGAGGTTGTGGGCATAGTGTGCCCTATGTTACTGAGGATTTACTTGCATGCATATGGCATGACATGAGTATGGTCGACCATAGATCCATGAGTCGGATTCAGTTGAGCATCTTATGCATATCATAGTATATGTTTATGATATTTATGTTACTTTTGACTTGGATTATGCGATTCTTTAAGTCGTCAGTATTCTATTTTGATAATGGATTTTAATATCGATATTGAACATGAGTGTCCAAACATGCACATGGTTTAAAGAACATATGGTTTAAAACATAGCATGCATTGTAAAACTAGTAGTGATAGACTCCTACTGAGTATAGTGTATACTCACTCAATCCTTAATATTTTTCAGATACAAGTAAATGTTTAAGGACAGGATACACCCATGACAGAGGACATCCAAATTAAGTACAAGTAAACCCCTACCTTATCTTTTAGTGAATGTTACTTGATTGTAGTTACTCTCTGTAGCTGGGGCTGTGACTAACACTTTCTTGGGAATAGAGTTGATTTTAAACTATGCCATGGCTATATGATTTGAAAATGTGTTTTGACACTCGGGGTTTTATACGAAAGATTGCTTTCCAAAACAAAAGATTTTCATGCATTTTATATTTCTAAAGCAAGAGATCTCGCCTTTTTATGAAATTTGCATCATATGAAACCCGGGTCGTCACAATGACTGATAACAAAGCCTTGACGAATGGTTGGTCAATATATTGATACAAGGAATGGAAGGAGAAATATTAAGATAGCGGTTACACTATCTATAGTAATAGCTGATGTTTAATCCCTTTTAAATAAAAGGGTATTTGTTATATATACGTATCATGTACGGAGGCCAATTGTAGAAAATTAACTAAAAGAATTTTCAGGGTTAAGTTTACTAGGTTGAGATGACAGTTATATGTATAGAACTTTTGGTTAGAAAGATCACAAAATGAATCATCAATCAATCAAGGAAAACTTAGAGAGGATATTGATAAGGGATCCAACCATGAACCCAGCGAGTGAACTCTGTTAAGGATGAGAGAATTTGACATAAGTATGAATATTGTTGGACATTCTAAATGGAAATTTTTATGGGAAAAGGCGCTAACCGAGAACATTCGATCTATGATGATAAATTGACCATAAATGTTTGACATGATCTTGCATAAATTCTTCGAGAAGAAAATTCTTTCATGGAATTCAAGAATAGTTAGGAGGTTTTATTTACAGTATGTAATAGTATCCGTGAGAAAAGATGCTACTTAATTTGTTTCATGGTGCTATTATGAATATAAACATTGGTTGAGGAATCAGGTCACAAATGAAAAATGAAGAATAGTTGGAACGCGAAGTTTGGAGACTAGTCTTTTCCCAAGTACAGGATTTGGGTATGGAGAAAGTTTTTATCATTGATATAAAGAGATGAGAAGTAATACTGTAGAAAATTTTGAAGTTACTTGAAGAATATATGTGCCAAGTCGCATTGAAGTTTCTTGATGAACATATGAGCCAAGTGAGACTTGATAGAAAGAATATAAACTCCTGGGACTCTCACTAGCAAGGTACAGTCAACCCTTAAGGCAAAGACTCTAATGCTAAGTCATTTGATGGGGGACAAAAGGCAAAGGAGACTATCCTCCACTATTCAAGATGAAAGGTAAGGAATAAGATGATATAGAAACAAAGAAGTGTGGAATAAATTATACATGATTAGAGGAATATGGTCATCTAAGGATTTGTACACAAAAATTCTATAAACCCGATAGAAATTATATGCACTGCAACTATAAAGCAGTATTGATAACTTAGAAATTAAGGGGCTAAGTATCAGAGTACGCAGTGGAAGTGGTTCTTAAGTACTTTTAAGCAAGAAGAATTTTAGATACATGTAAGGCCTTTATGGGAGCAATTACGAGGATGATAATTTGAGGAAGTGCTTAGATTTGTTTGCAAGGTAACATGAATAGAAATTAAAAAAAAAAATATTCTTTTACTTATTGACTCAATTGACGTATTGGTCGATATGGGATAAAGCAAAGAAATTTTCTTAGTCAGAGTCCTAAGGGAGAATGCATTCATCAAGAGGCTGTCTAAGAGACAAAGAACTTGAAGATAATAATTTATGGAATTTCGAGGACGAAATTCTTTGAAGGGGATAATGATGTAATGACTCAAATTTTGAAGTATTTTATATCACATTTATAACCACAATCAACCATGATGATCTACATATGCTAGTTAGTTATAGCCTGTTTATTTTGGAAAATTTTGAAGATTAATAGATATTTAATCACCTTAATAGGTGGTTGGATGTTTTATTTTAATTAAAATATGAAACCAAGGAATTTGTGAGAAAAATTAGTATCATTAGATTTTGCACTCAAAATGGAATCCAACGCCTCTAAGAATACTGAAAACGGAGTTCGTATGAAGAAGTTATAAGCATCAAAAGATGGAGGGCATATCTATAATTTGACTATAAAACAACTAAGACACGGAAACACAGGGGGCCGTTTTACTAACGGCACTCCCCAGTTCGTCTTCCTCTTACAGCCACCGACTTCCAGCACCGCCTTGCAATCCCAAGTTCGTCTTCCTCTTACAGCCACCGACTTCCAGCACCACCTGGATGAAATGGTGGCACCGCCATCACAGGCTATAAAAAGCCCTCTCCCCCCTTTCACCTCGGTCATCGTTTTCCTTCTTCTCTGGCTAATTCAATTCTAGGGTTCAGCAGGCGCGAAAGAGGTCGCACCACCAGCAAAGGGTGCCATTTCAGGCCACCCAGGTAAGACATTTGTCCCTCTCTTTAGATTTTCTCTTGTTCCGTACTAGGTCCATGTAGGATTTGCTTCTTCTCGCATAGGGAAATCGCCGGAGAGAAACCCCCATCGAACTAGTAGCACCCGGGAACGCAGCATGTGACGCATGCCCGAGATGCATTCCCTGGAGCGGTCTTCATGTGTGCTGCATGTGGGTGGGTCCTGGTTCGACCGGGATGTACGGGGCATCCTGCAAGCCGAGATGAATGCGTGCCCGCATTGAAGACGGGCGTGTGGACAAATCTGGTTCGCTTGTGACGTTGCGACACTAAAAAAGCAATTACAGGGGCTGTAGGACTTTGATTGACTATCCGAAAGAATTGTTGCATCCGTATTGACGACGTGGACCTAATGAAACTATAAAATTTAGGGTTAGAGGCCTATTTAGTATGACCATAGCCTAAACACTATAGAGATCACATAGATGACTACAGCCTAAACACTATAGAGATCGCATAGATCTACAGGATCAAAGATGATCAAACTTCATAGATTGATTTGTTGGGTCTATTAGGAGACCAATGTGCATAGATGACTATAGCCTAAACACTATAGAGATCGCATAGATCTACAAGATCAAAGATGATCAAACTTCATGGATTGATTTGTTGGGTCTATTAGGAGACTAATGTGCCTAGATCTAGTTTATGTTACACACATCTACCCTAAACTTATAAATATGACTGGGAGATTTGATTAGGAGATCTGACAGTTCAAGTACATGATCTTGATGATATGAAAGAGATTAAAGGCAATGTAATCATTAGATGTTAGTATTATACATAAGATCTAGGTTGGAGATGCACTAAGCAATGACCTAAAAGGAAGATCCAGTCATTAAGTTATAATTCTAATTAGTGGATAGAAAATGATATTTGAATCCTTGTTATCAATTAATATTCGGGTTTCACAAAAGTGATCTAGGGTCATGTAGTGAGGGACGCCACTCCAGAGACATCGAGGTAGGTAGTCTGATAATACTAAGTTTTTAAATGCATCTTAAACTCTGACTTGCCTTTATTACCGTTTTTAGCATGCTTTTGAGATATGATGTTCTTATACGAGTATACGGAGCACTTAAAATTATCACCATATTTAGCATGCTCTTTGAGATGTGATGTCCTTATACAAGCATTCGGAATTATCTTAATGTTTTATGGCTTTGAATGCTATATCAGCATGAACTAATTTTATGCATTGCTTGCATGGTTGAAAAGAAATGCATAAATTGCATGATTTTGATGATTGAGATTTGGAATTATATATATATGCTTTTTGGGCTATTGAGCCTAGTGGGCACTATGCTAAGAGGTTGTGATGTACGGGATTGGCCTCCCGGCCTCTACCACAAAAAGGGTGGATGGTATCGCTACCAAAAACGACATTGTCCCTTCCCTGACTGCTGTGGTAAATAGGGACGACCACTAGAGGTGTCATGACACCTTTTTGGGGACATATCCATAGTCGTCGTGGAGGCTATGGTGGACAGGGCTCTAAATACCGGAGACACACGATTCAGAGGTGTTCTGGTCGTGAGCATAGTTGACCCTATGATTTCGGTTGTATTGATATGCATATAGCATTGAGATAGTCGTATACGAGTACTCGTGACCAGTTGATTTGATATGTTTACTGACCCATCGACTTGAGTTCCAAGTGGGCATATTGCTGAATGAGGCAGCTTGCGATGGGAACAAAACCAAAAGACCATGTGCATGATATTTATAGTGATGCCAGCATTTGCTTTTCTTAATGACTATTTTAAGAGTTTCATGATTATTATACTTTACTCGTTGGTTTGATATCTTGCCGAGATCTTATTACTTGGATCTATTGATTTCTATTATATGATTTTAGTCATATTTAGAAGACTGGATATGTGTACAGATTTCATGGCTGAATTGCATCAATTAGCTTATGTTTTATGCACAAATATGCATGTTTACACAAAAAGGAATCACTGATATTTTGCATAAACAGCTCCTTGAATTATGCATGTTGCCTGCCGTGTTTTCAAAATAGTAGTATTAGATCACCTACTGAGTATGAGTAATACTCACTCAAATATATTATTTTTACAGATTTAGTCCAAAAAGGATTGGAAGAAGCATTAGGACATGTTAGTATCACGATCAAGTAAAAGAAGAGGAGACAAGTATGAATGTAAGTAAACTCTTTACCTCTTTGGACATGTATCTGTACTTACTACAGTTGGGCTGTGAGTTGTGACTAGATAGACTTGGGAAGACATTTATGGTTACAGTAATTTTCAAAATTACTTTATTTGTTGTGAAAACAAATGACACTCGGGGTTTTCAAAATGAGCTTAAAACAAAAGATTTTTTCGTTGCATTGCATTGTTTTTCTAAAAGTGTTTTCAAATAGGGATGCATCCCGCCTTAGGAATTAGATATTGCATTTAAAAATGCATGGGAAAATCTGGGTCTTCACAAGAACTAAGATCATCCTTCTTAGGGATGATCAAACAACTGAACTTAGATCAAAGAAGAAATAGATGATAGAAGATCTAAACCCTTGATCTTTATTAACAAGTATAAATTGTTGATCAAAGGATTTATGAAAGATCAATATCAAAGAAAGGAATACACAAACACTTAGAATAGAAAATTCTAAAATCTGAAAGATTAGAAGATCATTGTAACCATCAAATCTATTGATCAATACTATTTAGGGAAGATAGATCATGATAGGACACAAGATCTAGATCCTTTATATCAAAGGACAAGATTAGACAAAGAATATAGATAGGATAAAAAATATAGGATTATTTAGATTGTATAAATATTGACCGTATGTATGGGTTTACAGATTTCATACATCAATACGGATCATAGAAGATTTGAAGAGATGAATTACTACTTGAAGGTAGGAGGATTTTATGAATGCATCTATAATGTAAATACTTGTATTAAATCCCATAAAAACTCCTATGATCCAACCAACACACATATGAAATGGTTAAGTTAGAATTGAGGAAAACCCTAAGTGAATAGGGAGCTAGAAGGTATTCCAGCCCTAGATAAATAGACAAATTGTCTGATAAGTATAAAATCAATACATGGGAATCATTCATATAGAATGGCGATCCCTAAACTTATATGAACAAGGGTATCATTCATTGTAAATGATGATCCCTAAGTTCGAAGTGAAATCCTATCCTCGGTATAAGAATATCAAAATACGAGGATGGTGTTATAAACAAATAAGACATTTGATAATTAAAAGAATACTTTATATACAAGCAAGGAGGCTTGTGGTTTTTGTTTTAAATAAGCGTATGTCTGGGGATGCTATGCTGGGCGGGTTACGAGGGTTTGGTCACCCGCTCTCTGAAATGTGATTTATATGATGATACCGCGTCCAAAGAAAGGAAAAATATTGGGTGGGGCAATTATGAGAAGGCCACCACTGTGATAGTCTGTCTCTCCATATAGACATGACATAGATGATTTTCCACATTTGGTATCTATGGAGTATGAAAGTAGTTATACGAGTGCTAGTGTAGATTAAACTATAGCATAGTAGTCCTTTGAGTATTTTTCATTATGATGCGTAGCATAATGAGATGTCGATATTGCCCAAATAAGGGAGTATTTTCCCAATAGAGTCTGGATGTTTTATCAACTTAGTATGGCTGAGTGTGATGATATTGCTCAAATGAGGGAGTATTTTCCAATAGAGTTTGGATGATTGATCAACTCAGTGCATTTGAGTGTGATTATTGATGTTTCGATATTAACTATTTTTCATAGTTTTGACCGCATATATATCTATACGACATATACAGTATGTATGTATAAGGATGTACATATATGACAAAGTAAAGAGATTGATCCATGAGTATGTTTATGAACAATGAGATTATGAAGTATTAGGATTATACTGTCAAATTATTATGCCTCTTGAATCCCTTACTAAGCATAGCTTGTTGAGATATTGTAAATGTTTGAGTTTTTACAATATCTCATATACAAAGAAGGAGAATTAGGAGCTCAAGACTTGAGAAGACTTAGAAGAATTATCAATCAGGGTATATCCCTTGAAGTCTTGTATTTTTATTTGTGAGCATTGTATTGTATTGAGAGTTTTTAATGTATGGTAAGGTTTGAAATTTGGATGATGTAATTTGGACAAGTATTGTACTGATACTCAAGCTGTACTATGAACCACTAGATGAATTTTGGAATTTAATAAAAGTATATTCCTTCAATGGAATTTTATCTTGTACAAAATTATACTTATGATCTATATGAAGTGATGACTTGGGTTTTACAAAACAAGTTCTAAAGAAAAGAATTTTTGCTTCTTTGTTTTGCAAATTATTTTTACTACTAAGGGCACCCTGCCTTTGAAAAATTATTACAAAATGTGTTACAAAAACCCGGGTCATCTCAGCAACATTCCACATGGCGAGGATTAGTCTCTCACATATTGAGTACAAAAAATCCTTACTAGTTTTCTCCTATTAAAGGATATCATTCCCTTCTCATGTAGTGTATCTTGTATCTTATTATTCCAATTCATACATATAGAAATTATCCATGGCAATGTGTTCTAGAATGTAAAGAAAATTGTTAGAGGTTGTAGGTAAATCCAAAACCTTATAGTATGTATGAAATGAATAGTGGCCTAAAAGCCATTAAGAAGCATATCTTACTTTTAATCTCCTTGCATCTTTTCATTTTTTCATTGCAGCCATTAGGTGTTTGAAGCTAAGGGATAATGAATGGTTTTCCAGGTAGGATCCTTATGTTTCACATTGAATATGCAAACACCAAGTGTCGAAATAGGATCCTTTGTTCATTTTTTCATTGGTTAAAATTTACTTTAATTTTCTATCAAATTATTGCATGTGATGTGCTTCTACTACACATCTAGTCTAGAAAGTTTGATTCATACTAAGGGCAAGATATAAACTACACTGGGATGTCTAAAAAGGAGTACGGTGATCGAGGCATATGAGCATACACATAGAATAATATTCAAAAGGGGTATTTTCAAAAGAGGAGTGCTAGTATAGAGTGCAACAACACCCCACCAATGGTGTAACACTTATAGAGTTGGGTGATCGAGGCATATGAGCACACAGAATAATATTCAAAAGGGATATTTTCAAAAGAGGAATGGTAGTATAGAGCTCAGCAACACCCCCAACAATGGCGGAACTACTTTGCTTTTGTGTACGATGAGTCCATAGTGTAGAAGTTATACTAAATGAAGTCAGTAGCTTCCAACCAGATGTGTTTTAGTTCATTCAATGCAAACTATTGCTTATGAACAACCTTTAATAATTTGCATCTAGCAAGATGAAAGCACCATTTTTTGGATGTTAGACGTATCCTTTTGGCATGAATCTTGTACCAATAGATATCGAAAGGTAGTGAAGTCAAATGAATGTCATGGATTAATGAATATACAAAAGTTGGAGTTACACGGTACTCTCACCCTCTATAGCAACATTACTATTTTCATAATAACATGACAAATAAAAGTATGTAAAATTTTAGTCAAGGATCTTGACTTTTGAAAAATTTGTGTTTATATGATGTGTAAAACCATGGTGTTAAATGTACATTTAAATCAAACATTACATTTCATGTGTATTTAGTCAAAACTTTACATCCTATCAATTATATTTTGAAAACAAAACCATATCATCCATATAAAATCTAAAGCATGTAAGTAATGAAACTTTCATTAAGAAAAATCATACAAGCTACAATTGTTTTGTTGAAATCAAGCTATACAAATTGTGACGGCCTGGGTTTTTGTAACATGTTTTGTAATATATTTTTGAAAGGCAAAGCCCTTAATAATAATAAAAATTCTCACAACAAAGCAATGGAAATTCTTTTTTTTTTTTTTTAGAACTTGTTTTGTAAAACCCAAGTCATCACTTCATACATAACATAAGTAGAATTTTGTACAAGACAAAATTCCATTGAAGGAATATACTTTTATTTAATTCTAGAATCCATCCAGTGGTTCATAGTACAGCCAAATCCATTACAATACTTGTCCAAATTACATAATCCAAAACTCAAAGCTCACCATACAATGAAACTCTCATTACAATATAATACTCTCAAACAAAGCAAAATACATGTCTTCAAGGGGTATACCTTGAATATTATTCTCTTCAAGTCTTCTATCGTCTTGAGCTCCTAACTCTCCTTCCCAGTATCTGAGACATTGTAAACATTATAGCATTTACAACATCTCAGCAAGCAATGATTGGTAGGGGATACAAGAAGCATAATAATTGACAATATAATTCTAATACTTTATAAACCCGTTATCCCTAAACATGTTCATGTCTTTACTCTTTACTTTGTAATATATGTACATCCATATACATACACACTATACATGGGTAAATCGGTTAAATTTATGAAAGGAGTCAAATATCATTCCCAACTAAGCTGATCATTCTCTCTATTATGAGAATTCAGTATTTCAGCTAAGCCTACACTGGGAATTTCCCTCATTGGGAAATATTGGTAATATACAATTACCTAGCATTTCATTATGCTAAAACATAAGGCATTTCATTATGCCTACTCTCATATGCATCATAGTGCAAAATAATCAAAAGGCTACCATGTTGCAGTCTAATCCATACTAGCACGCTCGGATAACTCCCTTGTTCACCACTGATACCACGGTGGGAAATATTACGTCACTGCCCATATGGGGAGACAGGACTTTCACAATGGTGGCCTTCCCATAATTGCCCCACCTGAATTTTAGCCTCTCATAGGCCAAGGTATCATCAAATCATCAAATTTCAAGAAGCGGGTGGCCAAACCCTCATAACTCCTCTAGCATAGCATCCCCCAACGTTATGCCTATTAAAATAAAATCACAAGCCTCCAAGCTTTGCATGTAAAATAGATTTCATACATATTAGGCAATCTGTCTATTTACTTAGGGCTGAAATATCTTCTAGTTCCCTATTCACTTAGAGTCTAGTCATTAACCATATGATATGTGTTTGGTTGGATCATAAGGGTTTCAGGGGATTTAATACAACTATTAACATTACTCTTGTCAACATAAGGTCATGGGTTCAATCATGTTGTGATGACCTGGGTTTTCCCATGCATTTTTAAATGAAAAATCTAAATTCCTAAGGTGGGATCCCTATTTGAAAAACAATGCAATGCAGCGGAAAAATCTTTTTTTTTTTTAAATCCAATTTGAAAACCCCGAGTGTCATTTGCTTTCACAACATCCAAGGTAGGTTTTGAAAAGCTTTAGAAATCATAAACATTTTTTCCCCAAGTCTATCCAGTCACAGCACACAGCCCAACTGTAAATAAATACAAATACATGTCCAAAGGGTTGAGAATTTACTTACATGTATAATTGTTTCCTTTTTGATTCGCTTGCTTGTAGAACTAACATAGATGTCCTCTACTCATGGATGGAATCATCTTGAAAAATGTTAAGGATAGGGTGAGTATATACTATACTCAGTAGGAGTCTATCACTACTAGTTTTATAATGCATGCGATCTTTAAAATCATGTGCTCATAAAAACATATGAATGTTGTTTGAATAATCACGTTCAATATCGATATTAAAAGCCACTGTCAAACCGGAATACTGACGACTTAAAGAAATATCATAATCCAAGTCGAAAGTAATCACATATCATAATCATAAAAATATGCATCAGATGCTCAACTGAATCCAACTCATGGATATCTATCATGGTATGGTCCACCAACCTCATATCATGCCATATGCAATGCACATAAATCATCAAACCATAGGGTCCACTATGCCCACGAGCTCCTCGCCGTGTGGTCCCCAAGTACTTGAGGACACTCGGTCATAGCCTCCATGGGGCTTATGACACGTCGACCCAGTGCCGTGACACCAGTGGTAGCCCCCTGTACCACATGCAGTTGACGTAGGGACTTGCCTCTTTTTGGGCGTGGTACCCATCCACCTAATAGTGGTAGAGGTCGGGTGGCCAACCCAGACCCCTCGGCATAGCACCCATGGGCTTACTAGCCCAAATCACATAAGATCAAATAAGCCAAAACCTCTTTTCAAAACCTGTTCTCTTTGGGTCCCTCACAATTGCCTGGCCCTCGGCACTCCAGCGTCTTTTGGCAACCCTCAAGGACATGCAATCTTTGCAAGTACTTAAATCATGCAATGTATGCACTTGTTTGCAAAACATATATGTGCATAATGTATATGCAATCATTTTACAAAACATGTCTACGTACAAAGCATTTATCATGCATGCTGAATTAAGTCATGCTAAACAAGTCATAGATTTAAAACATATGTTCTCAAAACAATAATAGTTCTTTTAAAAGAATCTAATAGTGATAGAGCACCTACCTGACTAGGTTGCGCTAACCCCTTTGTCCTCAAATGCTCCTGAACATGGTTTGGGGACTCAAGGTTAGTTTACCCTATCTTTTATGGGTTTAGAGTAGTTGGGTCTTATTACTTAGGCATTAGGGGTCCATCCCTATGCCTATGGGTGTCCTAAGGTCCTAATTGGGCCTTGGTATCATTAGTTTTCCAAAGGTCTAGCGGCCACACGCCACCATCCTATTCTAAGGGTCATGTCCACCTTTGATTGGGCCTTGATAAGGGATTTTATAGTTTGGATGTGTCCGTGTCGACAACGCAGACACAATACCTTTTACGGCGCCTCAATCGGAGCTTTAGATCTCAAGTTATAAGCGTTTTAGTGTCGCACGTACATAGAGTCTTAAGAATGAAAAAAAACCCGCAGCGCTAGTGTATTGTGCATCTGTGGTGTGCGCCTCAGCGGGCGCGTATGTAGACACGCCGGGTTTTCCCGCCGCTCCTCTCTTTTGCGGGCGCATCCCTAGACACGCTCGTTTGGTTTTTCAAATAGAAGTCGACGTGGGACGTTCCGACTGGAACATCCTGCTCGTTGGGGAACGTCCCTAGGTCCTTGGTGAGTCTCTATGGCTCTATTTTGCATGGTTTTTGATGCAAAAAGCTAGGGAAATTGAACTTGGAACTATGGGGGAGATGGGTTTTGGGCGATCTCGGATATACCTGGCTCGTTGCTGGGTTTTTCTCCTTGTTTTCCCCTCTAGGTCACTGCTCCATGATTGGTTTTCTTCAATGTTTTAGGCTGCCATTAGAGGCGCCCAAGAGCTCTATTTATAGAGCTAAGAGAGGGTTCTGGAGGGGGCTCTCACCGCCTTTGAATGGCGGTGGAGAAACCTCCAGAATGGTGGTGATTTCCCCTCCAATCACTGCTGTTCTAGAACTCTCTAGGAGGTGGAAGATGAAGGGTGCCCATATCAAAATGGACCCCTGTGTTTTGCAGTTAAATCTGTTTTGTAAAAATTATAATTTTGTCCCTGTACTTCAAAGGCCATAACTTGCTCATTTTTACTCTGTTTTGGGTGATTTTGGTCTTGTTTGATTCCTTTTTCCGAGACGCATCTAATGGTACCATTTTCAAGACCAAGTTTTTGGGTTTAGTCAAGAAAAGTAGTGAAATGACCAAAATGCCCTTATCTTTAAAACTGAACTTTTCATGGGATTTTAATATTACAAAAATTGGGGTCATTACACATGTACATCCCATGTAAATGCATTCATCAAATCCTCCTACCTTCAAGTAGTGATCCCTTTTCCCAGATCTTACATGATCCTGACTGATGTATGTAATCTGTACAACCATACATACGGTCAATATATATAAATTATGAACAATCCTATTGATCACTAGATCTAATGTTTAGAATGATCTTTAAATCATTCATATCTAAGTATTTTCTATCTCTAAGTCTTTGTGTGTCCATCTCCTTGATCTTGATCTTTCATACATCCTTTCATCAAAAATCTACACTTGTTGATAAAGATCAAGGTCCTAGATCTTCTATCATCTAGTTCTTCTTTGATCTAAGTTCAGTTATTGGATCATCCTTAAGGAGGATGATCTTCATTTTCTTCCTTGAATCATTTTTTATCAAGGGTTTGGATTATCTAATCTAATCAACTAGATTTGATCTATAACATGCATACTAATAGACATGCATACTAAATACAATACAATATTCTTATTCTTATTGTTCTTGATCATTCAAGATCTAATGAATCTTGTTTGATCAATTTTATCTTAATTACAGTTTTTATTAGGGTTAGATAATTTACTAACCTTTTATGCTCTTACTATTATTATTATTCAACAAGTTAATATTTTGTTGGTTGAAGGTAACTTACTTCAGCCTAAGTTTAGACTGCTCCTCTTATTTCCAATTGGCTAAGGCTTACTAGCTGAATGGGTGAACACAAAGTGGTTACTTCAATCCTCATGTAAGGAGGCGTTTAGACCTCACAAACGTCAATGGAAGGTAGGGGAAGAGCGAAGCTCTATTAGATAACCCCATTAACCACTATATTCAACATTCACTAGAGTAAGCTTAGCTCAACCTTTCATAAGGTTCCTATAAGCATGTTGACCCTAAGTACTCCTTCTAATTGATTTTAACTAAGTCCATGAACATTTACAATGTCATTCATCGGGTTTATTATTCTCCTAGTTTGGGCCAAGGATTTGATAATCCTTATATTGTCCTACTAACTATAGCCCTTACTAATTAAGTCCCAAAATAATCCACTCTTATTTGTGTCATGAAACTCTACTTTCTCATTAGATTCCATTTTTGGTGTTTTATGCTCTTTATCTCATAACAAGTAGATCTACTAATGAAATTTAAACATAATTGAATTATAAATTCAAGGCATAAAACTACATAATTGAACAACTTAATGATAATGATACAAGGTACTTAAAATCGCACTAGCATGATTTTCAACTAATATACCTTAATAACTCAATTTAAACTAACTTGGACCTAAGGTACAATCTCATACTATAGTATAATCTTACATGCAAGCCTAGCATGGTCCTAAGTTACAATGGCATGAAATCATACTAACTTGGTCCTAAGTTACACTTTCATAAAATCACACTAACATGCCCCTAAGATAATTAAATCTAGCAACCTATTATAACAATCTAATCGCATATCATGTTAAAGTCTAAAAGTTGCACTAGCATGCTTTATAAGATAAATCATATTTAAAATGCTATTATCAAATAATAGAAAATGAAACTAATTACATTAATATTTTTAGAAACTTTACTTATGATCCAACCATTTGATCTTAGATCTTTTCCTTTTAATCAAGGGTTTTAATTATATTTAGGGGCTTTTCTTTATTAAGGTCCAAAGATCATATTGCTTTGTTTCTGTCATATTCAATCCATGACCTCCCTAGATTTCATCATATTAACATTCATTCAATCCATCCCAAGGATCTGATCCCACTTGATCTCATTGATCAAGTGGGTTCCTTTGTATTTTTAGGGTTTTTCTACCATAACGGGTGGATCCCTTAATATATCTCATATATGTCCAAATAAACCATAGATATCACTTTATTTCAATAGTATATCATTATGAAAACAGATTATCAAGATCTGATCACCTCAAATCTTGGAAATTGGAAACTTATTTCCTAAATACAGAAAGTTTCATAAGATATTTTCTCCATTTTTTCATTTCATAAGAGACTAGTGGTTGTAAGATTTCCATAGCTTCTTTTCGATCTCAATTTGGAGTCCATATGACTCCTGAATTGAGTATGGAAGTTCACAGTCCATTCCTAGGGCCTAGATATGATCTGGGCCCATCAGAAGGGATGGCCCAGATAGTTCAAGCAGAACATTCGGGCGTAGTTGTCCCGTTGGGACGACGTTGATTGGGCGGCGCGCGCACAAAAACACTACCACATGCCGCATTTTCGTGCTGCGTTTCACACACCGTCCTGGGGAACCCGATCAAATCAGGAGATTGGATAGTTCGTTCTGGACCGTCCAATCAATCCCTCTCAATTGAGGGTCCAAAACTCGATATAATTTCGTGAAACTTTTACCCTAGGGGTTTTGGAGCCTTCTGGATCGATTGGAAGGGTAAAAAATTTCATCTGAGCTGTCAATAATCATGAATTGAAGGTTCTGATCTTTACTTTATTTTTTACAAATTTTCACCCAAATCAAATTATAATAAAATAAATTTTTTATTAAACAATAATAAATATGTCTAGGAAGTAGTTCCACCTACCTGATTGGAGAAAAATGTCAGTTATATAGTCCAAATTAAGAGAATACTAGTTTGATGATAAGATAGCCCAAGATCCACTTATTTTGTGATTTTCGTTGTTTGAGATGTTGGATTTTGAAATTTCTTTAGGTGTTTTGTAGCTAAGGTATGGCAGGAAATTTTATGCGGTGCGATCTGTGATATTTGATCTGGAACAGAGTGCCCAATTGAATTTAGGTCTCTTGTTTCAATCTAGAGAGAGGAGAGAGAAAATGAAAGAAAGAGATCTTTTGGGAGTTTTGGGATTTTGGGAATGGATCTATGTCTGGTTTTGTAGGGGAAGTCAAGAAAATTTTGTGGGAATTTTATGGACATTTTTAGAGGATTTTTTGGGGTGTATTTATAGGCATTTTTGGTGTTTTTCATGATTATGGGTAATGATTATGATTTATTCTTTTTATTATTTAATTAGCATTGGATTCTCCACCACCACCTTTTTTGCCACTACCAGATGGTAGTGGTTTGACCCATGATCTCACGTGGGCTGGTCATTGGATTCCTTTTTAGGTCCCTTGTGGGCCCCGCATAGTGTAAAAAGACCATTTTTGCCCTTTATGTATAAAAATTAGGGTTTATTCCCATGATCTCGGAATTGAGCATACTTAGTGGCGTTGGATTTGTATTTTTCAGCACATTCTAAATTTTGATGTCTCAGATCTCAATTATGGGTCAAATTACTATTTTACCCTTTTGTCCTTAAAATAAAGAAAATTAAGGATTTTTCATCTGAATTCAAAATTTGTCGTGCTTACAATCATTCTGAAGGATTTGCTAAGTTCAATTTCAATTATACATGTATTATCTCTTAATTATACTTCTATACAAAGTACATTCTAAATAACCCTAATATTCTAGCCCAAAATTTTTGAAACTCAAACTTTATTGATTTTCTCAATCAATTACAAAATTTGGGGTTATTACATAAATCTTATGCTAATATCTTAATATTAAACATTTACATTTTAGATATGCATAGTTATAAATCATACATTATTTACTAGGATTTAGAGAATTATCATGAAACATAGAAATCATGTATTGTATGGACGAAAAATAATGTAAATATAGTCTATGACTTAGAGGTAAACATGTGGTGTAGATTATCATACAATTTAAACATACAATCTATGATCAAATGTATGTAAATTTGATTTGCACTTACACCATAATCAAAATAGAATACTTAATAGATTTAATGTAAAGTTCATGACAGGGGTAAGTAACTTACATCTAATTAAATCTAACTTAAATGATGATCAAGATCCATATAATTACATGTATTTTGATTTTCCTAAAGTTGATTTTAGTCCTCTGCTTCTTGGAACGATCTTGTTTCTTTCCTTCTAACCTATACCATAAAATACGTTCCTAAACTTTTTTGCAGCAAAAATTTGAATGCTAGGACGTTTAAGAGATTGAGTATGAGAAAGAAGAGAGACTCCCTACTTGATCTATGAGAGGAAGTAGGAGAAAGAAGAGGAAATGCTGAAACCTGTGGGTGGTATATATAGGGAAAACAAGAGGTGAATGTCTAAGTCTAGCTTTTAATGCAGTTAGACATTTTGGATCTAAAATTGAATGCAAGTTAGGTGTATAGATATGATCTTCAAACCAGTCAAAAGTTTCAAGTTTAGATTTATAATGTATTTAGATCTAAATTGAACTAGTTTTAATGTTTCTAGATCTGAAGTGATGAGTGTGATTTATGTTTGAACATTTTTAGATCTAATTTGAATTAGAATAATTCATGTAAAAAATGTTTTCAGATATGGAGTGAATGAGTGTAATTTATGTCAAAAACATTTTCATATATGGAGTAATGAGAGAAACATTTTTAGATCTAAAATGAATTGGTGTATTAAGAGTGTAACATTTTTATAATGTTAATGACATTCAATTCACAACATCTACTTAAATAAGTACATCTCTTGGTTCAACTTAGTTCTTAAACACTTATGTTTAATGAACTTAGTTCTCAACTATTACACTCACTTGCACTCATTTACACTAACTAATTAATTAACTCAACTAACTTGTTAGTTAAATGTCTCACGTTTTTATCCAGAAATATGTTATTCTACATAATAAATTTTGGGGACATTTTTATTATATAAGATAAATTTGTCAATTGACAAAATTTTCCTTAATTGTCAAACATGTTTCCCAAGTATAAACTCAGGTCATTACACCAAGTAACTTATGTAGTTAATTATTTCCTTACTTTTACTGTACTTTCCATATGGTTCTAACTATATGCCTGTTATTAGCATGACCTTATCAAGGAGTACATCTGCCCCTACCACACTAATGTAAACAATACATCCTTACCCATTCGGAGATACAAATTCCCAATCTTTGCTTAAAAACTTGGAATAATGTGGTAAGAAATAGGTATGCATCTTGCAGTAGCTTTTATATTCATTTGAAAATTGTTGCTATCGCTATTCTTTGTTTTAATATTGACCAAAGGCTTTTGTTTACATTATAACAATAAAATTCATGATCAGTTTCCATGTACTTATAGTTGCATGCTTTGTCTTTTTCCCTTCTACTTCTTCATTTTACCTTTCTAATGATAGTAACATGATGGATCATTTGATGAAGATTAAGGGTATCTACAAACCGTCAAATCCAAAATGAACAAAGTCCAATCAACACAACTCCCTAAGCCAGAAGACATATAATACACCTACCAGTAAAAGAAAGAAAACAAATGATCCCACATTTATCTTGGATTAAATAGTCTAATGTGTTCCTCCAGTAGCATTATCCCTTCCTTAACTAAGTTATCTGCTACATTATTTGTTGATAAAAGAACATGGTTAAAATAGACTTAAGATGATACGGGAATTTCCTTAATTTTATCAATCTTTTCCCACATAAGCCATGGACCAAAATTGATAGAGTTGAATCATCTAGTTATATTGGCCAAATCCGCTTCGATAGGGTTGGAATTTATACTCATTTCAAACCTTGACTTCTTTGAACACCCCACAAAGGCTCTTGCATCTTGAGCATTTTGTTAGGAGTCTAATAATGTGGGACCATAGTGTTGTCTATGTGGCCCATAAAGTCTCTAGTCATCACAAAACTCTTTTAGTGGATTGTTGTGCATTATGCATGTATGATTAGTTTCCTTTCAATATCTCCTCTTACTTTCCTTCTAACAACCTCTCTCTCTCTCTCTCTCTCTCTCTCTCTCTCTCTCTCTCTCTCTCTCTCTCTCTCTCTCTCTCTCTCTCTCTCTCTCTCTCTCTCTCTCTCTCTCTCTCTCTCTCTCTCTCTCTCTCTCTCTCTCTCTCTCTCTCTCTCGTGTGTGCACGCATGAATTATTTTCTTTCTTTCTTCTTTGAATTCTATCTTTTCTCTCACTTCTCTAACTTTGACCTCCTCTCCTTCTTATCGAGCTTCTTAAATTCATCCATAATTTCACCCAAAGGCAAAGGACATGGACAAGCCTAAAGTCATGCTTGAGGATTGATCCCAACTCCTTCTCCTTCCTCTACTTCATCTCCTACTTAAAATCAGTCCCCTAACATTTTTGTATTAGATCCAATCATGACCAATGAAACTTCATTTTTACAAAATATTTGGGTTTGGTGCAATGTCATAGCTAACAAAGTTATAACATAGGCATGCCAATTGTTGGTTCAATGACCCTCACCTTAGAAATTCAATTTTATAGGATAGAAAATCATATGGGAAACATCACTAGGATCCAAGAATGCATTATGAAGCAAATGCAAGATCACATAAGTTGATGAGATAGTAGCCTTTGTAGATCAGTCACTAGAAGAGCAATCCAACAATCATAATGGCCATGAGTGACCATCTGAGTGTGGCTTTAATGGTGGACCTTCAGGGCCAATGGCACCTAAGTTGACCAAACTTGAATTTCATTGCTATGATGGGTCGAATGATCTAATAAGCTAGATTTTACAAGACGAGCAATTTTTTTATTTTCAAAGAATTGCTAAAGTTGATCAAGTGTTAGGAGTAGCCTATCATTTGGTGGATGATGCCCAATTTATGGGTTAGGATCAAGGATCATTCACATACACTCTTCATTTCACACACACAAACACTAAGGTTTATGTGGTTCAGCGTACATCCACAGGAAGGAGGCAAACATTTTCACTATGATGAGTATGGATACAAACACTAGTTATCTGATTCCAATTTATAGGAGTTCAGAGGATCATAAGCACTAGATTTTTATCAAAAAATCATATCCAAAATTTAGATCTTGATTTTTTTAGGATTTCAAGGATATTCCCTTGATTTTAAGCATCTTGACTGATTCTCGTGATTCGCCTTGTTTTGGTAGGAATGATTGGGCAATATCACTGATTGCCTAATGAGGATGGGTCTTATCAATTCTCCCCTTCCATCCCTACGCCAAGAGATTATGTTGCATCTCTTTAGTTTGAGTCATCCCTGCTATGTCTCTACATAGCACCAGCTTCTCGTACATCATCACTTTAGTTAACCTATCTGCTAAATTTTCATTAGTGTAAATCTTCTCCAGTTTAAGCAACTGTTCCTCTACTTCATCTTGTATCCAATGATATGGAATGTCGATGTGCTTCGTGCGTTTATGATACATTGAATTTTTTCTCAAGTCTAAAGCACTCTGACTGTCACAATGTACCA
Organism: Warburgia ugandensis; assembly: GCA_035236585.1. Taxonomy (NCBI): domain Eukaryota; kingdom Viridiplantae; phylum Streptophyta; class Magnoliopsida; order Canellales; family Canellaceae; genus Warburgia; species Warburgia ugandensis. Next base: position 26,294,753 of record CP141132.1, on the reverse strand, counting down.
TATATTCTTCTTGCAAGATACCAAATTCCTAGAGAAATTGCTTTATCCACAAAATCTCCTTGCCAGCTTCTGATGTGGTAATTTACTCTGCTTCTATTGTTGATAAAGTAAACACTCCTCCAAAACATAAGCACAACTTGGATGTTTCCCTCATGTAACTCAGTATCCACTTCATCGCTTACTGTGATATTTTCTTAAGTTGGATAAGAACTTGCTCACAACGCTTATTGCATGAGTTATATCTGGTCTTTTGCACACCTTTGCATACGTTAGGCTTGCAACTACTAATGAGTAAGGACTCACAACCATATTTTTTTGTCTCCTGTGTTAATGAGGGTAAGTACGTTTGTCAAGTGGACATAATTGCCAAGTGGAGTGTTGACTAGCTTGGTGCTTACCATGCTGAACTTTTTGACTACACATTCAACATACTTTTGTTGTGATAGCCACAACTTTTTCAATTTTCTATCACGCGTTGTCTTTATTCCCAAAATCTATTAAGTTGGGCCAAAGTCCTTCATCTCAAAGGACTTGGATAACTCCTTCAACCTAGTGATCCTAGTTGCATCCTGACCAACTATTAACATGTCAATCACATAGAGTAGGAGTATGCAAATTTACCTTTTGGGAATCTCTGTACATATAAGCACTATTCTGCTATGTTCCTGTTGTATCCTTGAATCATCATGAATGATTAGAACTTCTTGTACCATAGGCTTAATGCTTACTTAAGACCATAAAGACTCTTCTTCAACTTGCAAACTAATTGTTTCTCCCCTACAACTTCATTACCTTTTGGTTGTTCCGTGTAGATTTCTTTTCCCAAGTCTCCATGAAGAAAGTTTGTCTTTACATCAATCTATTAAAGCTCTAGGTTTCGATTAGCCACCAATCTAAGTAAAGTCTGGATTGATGTCATCTTCACTATTGGTGAGAAGATCTCATTTAAGTCAACTTCCTTCATCATTCGAAGCCTTTCACCACAAATTGCATTTTGTACTTGACTGGTTCTTTGTTGATACATCTCTTTAGCTTAAACACCCATTTATTCTTCAGTGCTTGTTTCACTTAGGAAGTTTTATTAGCTCATAAGTTTAATTCTTCTCTAGCAAGCTAATCTCCTTCTGCATTACTTACATCCACTTGCCAAATTTTTTTAAAACCAAAATAGTGAAAAAAAATTTCAATGAATTTTATTTTAAGAAAAACCTTGAGTGTCAACCATCAACTCAAAACTCAAATAAATTTTTTATTTTTCAAGTAAACATTTTCAAAACAAGTTTACTTCTTTAGGACTCATCCAGTCAACAACCACATTCCCAACAATAATATAATCAAGTCCAAATAATTTAGATGAACATATACAGTCCAGGTAGAATTTAAAAACATACCTCTCTATGATATGTCTCGATCACTATTCATCTAGCTCCTCATCAGTCATGTATTTCTCTCAATATCTGAGGCATTGCAACAATAACACAATGCCTCAATAAGCAAGGCTTGGTAGGTACATAGACATTTAATGTAATAAAATAATGGCATAAAAAGAATAACTCAAATAGTGAGAACTGATAAGAGCGTAATGCATGATAGTCATAGGACACAATGCCATGAATCATATCAATACAATTAGTAAAGCATCATGTACAATAAAATATGGATCACATGAATGTAAAACATGATATGATGCAATCTCAATGAGCATACAATAAATAGACAGGGCACCCCAAGGTACATGGGTCCCACAAGTGTCCCATACACTCGTACAATAGGTCATGAGCACTCATACCAATTCTCTAGGTGTCATCATGTGACACCCCGGGTTTTATCAATCTGTTTCCCATATTTATACTAAAATAGTAATAATTTATTTATAGAAAATAGATGGGATTCCAGAACTTAAAACTCATAATTTAAAATTTGTCGCAATGTTAAGCAAATACCATTTAAGAAAACCCTCAGGGTCACTTCTCCTCAAAACCATACTGAAAAATAGAATGAAAAGTAACCATTTTGAGCATGCTCACAAATTAAAACCATGATGAAATTTTGTAACTGCAAAGACACGTAATAGTGAAGTTCCAAAGCTCCAGGGTCTGTCCAAGATCACCACATCATCCATGAATAAACATATAACCACTATACAGTGATATGGGTCTAATATATCAATATATACAATGACTAAGGACAATGCCAAAAAGCCAATATCAAGGGGTGTGCCCTGATGTACCTGTCATGCCATAAATCATGTCATGGTTAACACATATAACCAAAATTTAAAGCCTGATCATCTATTGATCAGCTTGATCTGAATCATCTAATAGCATTTCGTAGTTTTTCTACTAAAAAGTTACTCCAAACTATATTTTTAACCCAAATCTAGGTCCCCCTTGTCAAGACGAGCACAATGCCTCTTTTGGATCATGATTTGGACCTCTGTAGCTCTTAGAATCAAGGTTGAAAGGCAAAAAGGGTCAAAAAAGACCAAAATCCAGCAAATGGGGCCCGCCGCATGCGCGGCGCATGCCGGGTGCTTCTGTGGAAATGCCTAGCATCAAAACTTGCTCCAGGGGAGCGGGTGCTTCTGTGGACGCAATGGGCGCTTCTATGGAAGCGCTTTACGTCAAACCTCGTGTTGGGTAGCAGGCACTTCTATGGAAGCGCTCTGCGCATGGGGGCCAGAACAACGCATGTGGCGCGTTCCAGCCTCTCCACGTGGAGTGCACGAGTACCACCATGTGCCCCTGTGCGTGGCACGCCCTCATCGCACAACGTGGTGCTCCCTCATCCAGGGGTTTCCTCTAGTTACGATCGCCGTCGCCGGAGACGACGACCGGACTGGTTCGCCGGCGACCCTAGGTGCTCTGTTTTTTGTGATTTTTACACCCCTGTGTCTAGTTTTTCACGTACATTCCATTTTCCTAAATCCTTCCTAAATCTAACATTTTTTCACACTTTTTGTTTCATTTTCAAAAAACTCCCATACTATAGTTTTTTGTGTTTTTCGGCGTCCCTAACCATCCTATCGTCACGAAATTTTGTGGGTTCTTTCCTCTCCTCATCATACACAATACGAATGGTCTAGATCTAAATCTGACACCGTCTCATCCAAAATTTTTAGGCAAATCAGTAAGCACAAATTTTTGCAAAAACCTACGTTTTCATGCCGTTTTTCGGCGTTTACAGGTAAATAAATGTTGAAATTAACACAAAAGGGAAGGGTGGAGTGATCCTACCTCGTTCCCGGCTATTTAAGGGTGGAGAAATCCATCTCCACGGTGCGTCACTGTCCATGTGAAGGCAGAGACAATTAGAGAGAGGAGAGTGCGTTTTGAGCACTCTCACTCTTCTCCTTAGCTTATATGTTTATTTTTCATTTTATTATATTATATTGTTATTTATTTATTTCTTTTTCTTAAAAATATAAGAATATTACATCCTACCCACCTTATAGAAAATTTCGTCCTCGAAATTTAAAATATGCATACCTCATAAGAAGAACTCTGAGTGGGTACGCCTCATCTCATCCTCCAACTCCCAAGTAGCCTCCTGTGTCAAGTGATGTCAGAAGACTTTGACTAGGGGAATGGTCTTAGTCTTCAACTCTTGGATCTTGCTATCCAAGATCTATATGGGGTGCTCCTCGAATGTCAAGTCAAGCCGTACCACTGGTGGTATCTGCTCTAGCACGTGGCGTGGGTCTGGTATGTACTTCCTCAGCATAGAGATATGAAAAACGTCATGTACTCCAGCTAACTGTGGGGGTAGGGCTAATTGGTATGCGACTGGTCTGACTCTGAGCAAAATCTCAAAAGGACTAATGTATCTAGGATTGAGTTTCCCCTTTACACCAAATCTCATCTCCCCCTTCATAGGGGAAACTCTTAAAAATACATGCTGTCCGACTTTAAACTCCAAGTCCTTCCCTCTCCTATCCGCATAGCTCTTCTGACGACTGTGAGCTGTAAGTAATCATTTCCAAATGAGTCAGACTTTTTCTGCACACTGCTCAATCAACTCTAACTTCACGATCCGTCTCTCTCCTACGTCACTCCAGCACAAAGGAGACCTGCATGGTCTGCCATACATTGCCTCATAAGGCGCCATGCCAATGCTCGCATGATAGCTATTATTATACGCAAACTCCACGAGTGGCAAATGCTCATCCCAACTACCTCTCCAATCCAGGACACAAGCCCTCAACATATCTTCCACAGTCTGGATAGTCCACTCAGTCTGGCCATCTATCTGGGGGTGGAAAGCTGTACTGAATCTCAATCTCCACCTCAAAGCCTCTTGTACACTCTGCCAGTACTTTGAGGTAAACCGTGTGTCTTGATCTAGGATAATCATCAATGGTACTCCATGAAGGCTCACGATCTCCCTGACGTACAGCTTCGCCAAGCTGTCCACGGTCTGAGTCTGTCTAATAGGGAGGAAATGGGCTGATTTTGTCAATCTATCAACTATAACCCATATCATGTCGTGCCCACTGGACGTCCTCGGCAAACCCACTATAAAATCCAAAGTGAGGAGATCCCACTTCCACTCTGGAAGATCTAAAGTCTGCAATAACCCAGCTAGTTGCTGATGCTCCGTCTTAACCTGCTGACAGGTCAAGCATCGTGCTACGCACTCACCAATATCCCTCTTCATCCCATTCCACCAAAATTGTCGTCTAAGGTCCTGGTACATCTTCGTACCTCCGGGATGAATAGAATAGGGGGACAGGTGCACCTCCTGTAGCAAGTCATGTCTCAACTGATCATCTATAGGTACTACCAATCTGTCCCTATACTTGACACCTCCATCGAGCCCTCTAGGAAAGTCAGCCTTATCGGCCATGTTCTGCGTCTCAGCATCGCCCACCTGTGCCTAAAGGATCCTATCAAGAAACTTGGATCAAGTCGAGAGGTTAGCAATCATAACTCTCGACTTCCTACTCAGGGCATCAGCTCTGGTGTAGCGGCAGGGGTAACAGGGGTGGCAACTGGTGGAGCGGGGGTAGACCTGGTCCTTCGTCGAGGATCCGTCTGTTAACAACACATAACCCATGGTATAAGCATTTCTCCTTTCTCAGTCTAAGCCAACAATGAATGGGCTATCATGCTAATTAGACCCTTAAAGCGGTGATGATGGACTACACCTAAGCTCTGATACCAAACTGTGACACCTCGGGTTTTATCAATCTGTTTCCCATATTTATACTAAAATAATAATAATTTATTTATAGAAAATAGATGGGATTCCAGAACTTAAATTTCATAATTTAAAATTTGTCACAGCGTCAAGCAAATACCATTTAAGAAAACCCCATGGGTCACTTCTCCTCAAAACCATACTGAAAAATAGAACGAAAAGTAACCATTTTGAGCATGCTCACAAATTAAAACCACGATGAAATTGTGTAACTGCAAAGACACGTAATAGTGAAGTTCCAAAGCTCCAGGGTCTGTCCAAGATCACCACATCATCCATGAATAAACATATAACCATTATACAGTGATATGGGTCTAATCTATCAATATATACAATGACTAAGGAGAATGCCAAAAAGCCAATACCAGTCCAACCAAAAGTACACCACTCTATCGGTATCTGATAGTCTCTGTTCTCAAGCCCACATCCAACTCCACGCTAGTCCACCTTCTTCCCTTTTTGACTGTCGCGCTCTGATTCTGAGGCATTACAAAACAAAGCAATGCCTCAGCAAGCCATGCTTGTGCAGGTGATATACATTCAAAACAACTCAATAAAACAAAGTATATGGCGCAAGGCATAAAGATCATAAAATGATCAAACATAATATAAAGCCGCAAATCACACGATAAAGGACATACCATGTTCATGCAATAAATAAGATATCATCAACCACGATATCAAGACATGCACAATCCGAGAAAATCTAGAGACATATGAAAGCATGTCAAAAGTATCAACATCATACACGGTCAAGCCCTGTGAGTGTCTCACATACACTCATGGAAATGTGGAGTCAGCTCTCTGTACCATCCGCTTTCACCCTTGCACCCTCACGGGTACTCAGGCACTCACGGGAAACTACGGGTACCGCTTTCGCTTTCGCTTTCACCCTTTCAGGCACTCACGAAAAGTCACGTTGCACACCCACTTTCACCCTTTCACCCTCACGGGCACTCAGGCACTCACGGGGTGAAAATCGCATCCTACCACAAGATCAATAGTCTTAAATATCAAGCAAGAGCAACTCCCACATGTCAAGAAGACCAAAAATCAAGTTGATATCATGAAAGATATCAAAAATAGTGCATGCAATAACCACCATAAAGATAGCACGCACATGCGGAGCTACATGCTGAAGTTAATCTCACACATATGGTAAGACATAAATCATATGCCTCAAAGACTCAAATCATCAAATCACTATTTGAGAATCATGGAAAATTTGTGAATGAAATCACCTACCTTAATATCGCAATATCCCCAAACAAACACGCATCCAATATCAAGGGGTGTACCCTGATGTACCTATCATGTCATAAATCATGTCATGGTTAACACATATAACCAAAATCTAAAGCCTGATCATCTATTGATCAGCTCAATCTAAATTATCTAATAGTATTTCATAGTTTTGCTACTAAAAAGTTACTCCAAACTAGATTTTTAACCTAAATCTAGGTCCACCTTGTCAAGATGATCACAACACCTCTTTCGGATCGTGATTTGGACCTTTGTAGCTCCTAGAATTAAGGTTTAAAGGCAAAAAGGGTCAAAAAAGATAAAAATCCAGCAAATGGGGCCCGTCACACGCGCGGCGCGTGCCGGGCGCTTCTGTGAAAGCGCTCTGTGTCAGAACCCGCGCCGGGTAGCGGGCGCTTCTGTGGAAGCGCTCTGAGTGTGGGGGACGGAACAGCGCGCGTGGTGCGTTCCAGCCTCTCCACGTGCCACGCACGAGGGAGCACCATGTGCCCCTACGCATGGCGCACCCTCATCATGCCACGTGGTGCTCCCTCATTCATGTGTTTCCTCTAGTTACGATTGCTGCCGCCGGAGACGATGACCGAACTAGTTCACCATCGCCGGCAAACCCAGGTGCTCCGTTTTTTGTGATTTTTACACCCATGTGTCCGATTTTTCACGTACATTCCATTTCCACCATCCATTTTCCCAAATCCTTCCTAAATCTATCATTTTTTCACACTTTTTGTTTCGTTTTCAAAAAACTCCCATACTACTATTTTTTGTGTTTTTTGGCGTCCCTAGCTGTCCGATCGTCACAAAATTTTGTGGGTTCTTTCCTCTCCTCATCATACACAATATGAAAGGTCCAGATCTAAATCTGATACCATCTCATCCAAATTTTTTAGGCAAATTAGTAAGCACAGATTTTTGCAAAAACCTATGTTTTCATGCCGTTTTTCGGCGTTTACAGGTAAATAAACATTGAAATTAACACAAAAGGGAAGGGTGGAGTGATCCTACCTCGTTCTCGGCTGTTCAAGAGTGGAAAAATCCATCTCCACGGTGCATCACTGTCCACGTGAAGGCAGATACAATTAGAGAGAGGAGAGTGCATTTTGAGCACTCTCTCTCTTCTCCTTACCTTATATGTTTATTTTATTTTTTGTTTTATTATATTATATATATTATATTATATTGTTATTTATTTATTTCTTTTTCTTAAAAATATAAGAATATTACCATCACACCTAGGCACACCATCACATCTCGATGCTCATCATGCATACATACATAATAAGAGTATGGATCATCATGTTACAGTGGCAACCACACCAAGGTCTCAACCACTATCACTCCCCGTCGACATTGTAATAGAGACTTGTTGTCCGTCCCCACAAGTAGGCCAGGTCCAGTAGTGTGGACTACCCATGTTACCAACCCCTATCGAATGCCATCTGTGGGCAGGTGTCTATCATCTCATAAATTCAAAGGGTGGGTGGGTGGCCCTAATCCATCGTAGCATGAAATCTACCAGGTGAGAGCATCCGTCATAAATCACAAGCACAAATATTACGAATCTCGAGAAAACTTAGGAGCACTCATGGCTCATAATCCCTAGGCACACCCCTCATCCCAAAGTTATCCTCTCAAAGATTATCCACCAAGCCTCCATCATCAATTTTGTGGAAATCATTCAATTTCAGTGATGCTACAAGGAAGAGATATTCAAAATCTATATACAAGATCCATAAGTAACAATACCATAAAACCTGATTGAATAAAATCCATTTTATGTATTATCAAATCTCATGTTAATCATAGCACAAAGACTTATAAATCACAAGGCACATAATAAAGAAATCATGCTACCATAATTTGAATTAGGCAAGATGCTATAATAAGGCGAGATTTTAGAAAAACATATGAAACATTAAATATTGTCACCTACCTCGATAAGAAAAAATCACTAAATCATGTGCGATCCTCTTAAACCATGCACTCTAATGTACTTGTCAGTACCACGGTACTTTTTTCGTGTTATTCAATTTCATCTATATACCCTTTTATCAATCGTACTATTTATTTGTCAAGTGATTCTCTTATTTAGCTTTTGATCTATATCAATAGTCTAAATCACCTGAATTATCTTTATTATTCAATTTTCCTGATGTCCAACACTCATTTACTTGATCTAATCATCAATCAAGTTGAGATTTGTTATTTTAAAGCCTCTTGATCACCAAAGGATCAATTTATCTCATCTATATGGAAATGGAGATGATTCAACCATTTGATCATTCTTAATCTCCTTAATTTGTGATTTGATTTGTGAATCCTAATCTTAATCATCATAACTAATTCAATTTCATGTTTATCAACTCATTCCAGTGTATATTCATAATGCATACTTTGATCTGATGGTCCAATCACTCCCTGATCAACCAATTCTAAGTCCTTAGATAAATTGATGATTTAGATCAATTTCTAAGATAAATATACCTGATCTAGTCATTAGATCCATCATTTTATCCCTTAGATCATCTAATTATTTAAGTTATAAGGCTTGAACATCATTTGATCGGCCAAATCTAAGTAATTGAGTACTATTTCATAAGCTTGATCAACTAACTATGAGTTTTTTCTTCTACAGTGCCTTGACGTGACATGATCATGAAAGAGGTTCAAGAATCACTTTTCTTTTTATAAGGGCTAAAAACGAATCACTTATTTTGGCTTTTTGACCCTAGTGGATCTCGATATGAAAGATCTCCCTCCAAGCCACTGTACATACGACTTTTATCGAATACGGTTTTCCACAGAATTCTATCCAAATCAAGGTTTAGAGGTTGAAATCATGTCTGTGTCATTGAGACAATTCCAACGGACCTTTTGGATTGAAGAACGGGTTTCTATAGCCTCCAAAAGCTCAAAAAAACCATTTCATATGAGAAATCAACGTTCTGGGCTCCTAGGATGCAACCACATTGAGCATAGATGGAGATAGTGCCTCAATGCACATGACGGGATGTTTGCGGATGCTGTCTTCATCGATGCATTCCTCCTGGCATCCTAGGTACATTGTCCATCGGGGATGATGAATCCGAACCAGTCATCATGTTTTGACTCGATTGGGGCCCATTTGAGGTGTCTTTGAGATGGGTTTTCTACTGTGCCATGGTTTTTCATAGATTCAACCCTAACTTCATGAAATATTCGATCTAAGTGTTGGGAATGATACAAAACAGTGAAATAAAGCTGATGGGAGGAAAAATTAAGAGGAAAACTGGTTCTTACCTCCTAAATATGTGAAAAACCCGATCCTTGAAGTTTTACCTAAGAGTGAGAGATGGAGAAGAAAAAGTATGATCATGATGCTCTTCTGGAAATCCGTTGCTGCAACTCTATGGATGGAGGTGTGATCCTTCTTTGGTGTTAATCACATCTTGATGTGATCATGCTTGATCATGGAAAAAGAGGAAGATCGGAGGAGTATAAGGAGTGAAAGAGGAGTGTTTTACCTTAAACACAATTAGGATGGGAAAATCCTGATTTCCCACATAATTAGTAATTTCCTAATCAGTTTTGATTTATTTAGATTCTAGGGTTTACATCCATGTATTGTGGCCCCACTAAATAAATGATTGTTTTGCCTCTTTCTGAAGAACTTTAGTAACTTCTTCGTTTGTACCCCGATTTCAGCAAACTTAGTGCCATTTGAATTGTTTTTTCTGAATACAATCTAATTATAGAGGTCTTAATATATGATTTGATATCTATTAAGTGTCTAACTTATAAAACTCCAAAAATAAAGAATTTAATATATTCTTTTCATCCCAATTTCACATTTTCCCAAAATTCTCTCAAATTAGCATTTGAAAATTTAGGATGTTACATTCTTCCCTCCTTATTGGAATTTCATCCTCAAAATTATTTCCATGTTATTCTTTTGACACTTCTAAAAGTATTCTCATATCACAAGAAGACTAATAGTGTCAACAATACCAATATTAGCATCTATAAATAGATAATTTCACATCATGTCATCTCCTCGCATACCAATTCACATGTAATTCAATAAATGGCAAACCATTTAGATAAACAACTCAAAATTTAATTAGAACTCTTCATAGTCACATATAATGCAATTAACATAAACTAAACTCTAATTTAGGAGTTAGTTATCTATATACAACTTAATACAAGTAAAATCATTATGCCAATACCAACCAGAGCATATTAGCTCATATATAGGCAAATCTATGCCAATTTTATACTAGAGCACATTAGTTCATTAATGGGAAATTATATGTCAATCAATTGCAGAGCATACCAACACTATCAAGCAATCACATGCCAATCAAAATTGAAGCATACCAGCTCATTATCAGGTCATCACATGCCAATCAAAATAGGAGCATACCAGCTCATTATCCGGGAATCACATGCCAATCAAAACAAGTTCATATCATGATCATACTATGAGTACCTAGAAGCTCACCACCTAGAAGCCTGCCAGTGCCTCTCTTACCTGCCCTCTTAGGACCCCTCATCAGCTACTCACAAGTACATGTCATAAATAAATGCTTGATTTATACCCAACACACATCACTATCATACCTCTCATCTAATAAGAAATCGACTTATATATATGTAATATAACAACATCCATATCATTGTTATCCTGGATAACTCAATAACTCAATGATGGTAGTTTACTAGACTAAGAAGACTATCAACCTTAATCACTGATTTGGGCTAATCCTAGCCCAACACAATCTCAATAAACTATCTCCCTATCATTCAAGGTATTTTGGTAAAGGAAGTTCATTTCCTTTAACCATAACTTATGCGATAGATGTTTGCAACAAATGATGAGTCCTTAGATATTCTGAATTTATGCATAATAATTCCTTTTTCTTCTCTCTATTCATGAAGTATACAATAATACTATATATTAACACAATCATGGCTCATCCAATAACCATTTGAAGATTTAACCCATTATATCTATACATTTTGTTAGTGTATTGGTTCCATAATTTAGTACTATCCAAAACTCATAACAATCATAAAAGTTCTAAAAATCATCTTAAAGACATCACACTGAGGATCCTAGGCTCGTTATAACCACACCTCAAATCAATTTCCGCAAACACCATGCACCATCCTGAGTTGAACAATTAAATCATTAATATACGATTAAGAATTTTGGTTCTCTACAGCAGTACTATCAAACAAATACAATATGTGCATAGCAATAAAGATCTATCTCTCTTCTCATGAAGAAGACTAATGCACTTTATGAAGATCCATTAAGCTTGTCAAAACTCTTATCAAAAGTTCATATAATTGGAACTTTGCCACCTCAGTTTGGACTATCCCACATGGCATTCTGGGTATGCCAAATCAACATCAAAATCAATCTCTTATGGCAAAATCATGAAAACTCCTTAGACGAAACTATGAGCTCTTACACATCATCTTTGTGCTCAGTGTATAGGCACTCATGGTCCCCTATTGTCACACAAATAAGAATGACTTGGCACTCTCTGAAAAAGTATTGTACTGCCATCAAGGTAGAAATAACATAACCTCAAAGATGCCTCTTCTTACACAAGTGAGGCCAATAGCTGCCCAGGTATGCCCGAAGTAACCTTCTTCTCATAAAAATAAACTATCTCCAAATATTAGAATGCATCCGAAGGATAATAGTATAATAAATCATATTGAGTAGGATGAAATCAACATCCATCTTCTTGCTCATTATCTCCACTCATAGCCCCTGGACATACTTACAAGTTTTCATAACTCTTTCACCAGTATCATAACATCCAATCCCATATACTATCATACATGCACACATATATTCATCAAAGTGCTAATACATAATGTCCAAAGTGACTGGATCCTAAATCAATAAGGATTCCAGCATGTTTACCAAAAATCGGGAAATTATTTTCCACCGCCCAAATGAAGGCCTAAACTTGCCTCCAAGTAATGATAGAAACTCGTCACTGCCAATGTGGGGCCATTTTTGCCCTATCTCCAATGTCATCCTATCTGACTCATGGTCTTCTGGAACAGTCTCTATTGAAATACTTTGACTCCCCACAGTCAAAACATTTAAAGGATTGTTGCTGTGATGGCAATTGTTGATGCTATTACCATTGTTGCGGTGGTCTACTAACTCCAGGACATAGCTATCCAGGTGCTTGTTCTTGTACTATTGTACCTTTTCTTGTTCACATCCCAATCCTGTCAAATCAATGTCACTAGCTCAGTGGTCTCTATAACTATGTCAATAAAAGGGGTCTCTTGCCCTTACTGGGCTAAATTGAACTACTCACATTCGAGTCTCTGCAATCTGCCGAAGTCTTAAGAAAATGTCTCTCTATAATATACAGGCCAAATCTATTGTCTTTGTCACCAATGTAGGATGCACTATCATCACCTGATTTCATAATCCAGGTGTCAACATAGCATAGTCTATTTGTAGCCTCCTTACCCATCATAAAGAAGTTAGGGACAAATCAAATCAATTGTATATTCCAATTCAATACCATCGAACCATTTAATTTCTCTTCTCTGTAGCAACAAACTCTTAATGTATCACCAAATGCTCATAAGGCGAAGATGTTGATCATCACAAGCCTTTCTAAGAGCCCTTCATATCAAAATTTTAGTAATGGAGGAACATGTCCTCTTAAATGACCATCATTAGAATCCCCATAATTATATTTTCTATGTCCACACATTCAATATTTCATTTCCTTTAACCAATCAATTATTTTATGGTCATATCAATCAAAATAATTTACAACTGTCAATCTCACATCCCCTATAACTGATTTTTCATAATGACTTTCTTAGCCATTTTAGACCACATTGTCATCAATATTTAATAACTATTCTCATAAAATAGTTATCATATCCTCCAGGTGCTATGCATCTCCAAATTATAATTAAAACCCCCCATAAAATTCATAGCATTCACTTTTCACTGAGTTATGGCTATCAATATTTTTGTGTGTAGAAGAACTTATAAATTTTCAACTCATGGATCAGATAATTCATGCATAGAACATTTAATATTGTTCTATCAAACTTTAATGAATTTTCATTCATACTACAATTTATGCTTCAACTAAATCCACTTCAAGTTTAGATTAATACAATACTTCTTTAATATTCTAGAGTTCTCATTTGTTGTAACCATCTCTGATCTTTCTCAATTGCAACTACAATAGCCTTTATACTCTTTCAAAATTTTATAAATACAGTCCAAGTTATAACTTGAATTCTCAAAAGTAATTCATATACATATATTTTCTTTCATACAGTAAAGATCTCACCCAAGAAGTTGACTCATAATTTTTATTCTGATTCTTTACTCACAATTAATCATTGTACTTTCCAAGGCTTCATACCTACTATTCTCACATTAGAAATTATATTTATAGTAAGTTTTCTCCATTAGTAAATTATCTATTAACATGAATATTCTCAGTTAGAGACACTAACTCATGCATGTCATGTAGTGATTTCTTACCTTAAGTGCTTCACTATTCTCATAAGAATTTACTTTTCATTTAGTTGATCGTTTCCCTTTTTTCCATGACTATTCATGACTCCCATTTGAGTCATTTTGTATTAATGATATGAATCAATTATATATATGATTTTCACTTTATCCTTGCACTTTCTAACTCAACTGCCAACACCTCTAAATGGTGTTTATTCAAGTTTCAAAATTTACTAAATGATTTAATCATTTAGTTCATTTCAGTTCTAATTCTCACCTTAGACTGACATCTTCACCTAGACTTTTGGGACTAGTTGTAAGTGGATGAGCCTACTTTGATACCAACTGTGAAGACCAGAGTTTTTCAACACTTTTCCATAAAAAAATTTGAAAGGTGGGGCCCCAATTCTTTTAAAACCAAAATAGTGAAAAACAATTTCAATGAATTTCATTTTAAGAAAAACCCCAAGTGTCAACCATCGGCTCAAAACATAAATAAAATTTTCATTTTTCAAGTAAACATTTTCAAAACAAGTTTACTTCTTCAAGACCCATCTAGTCAGTAGCCACATTCCCAACAACAATATAATCAAGTCCAAATAATTTAGATGCACATATACAGTCCAGGTAGAATTTAGAAGCATACCTTTATATGATATATCTTGATCACTATTCATGTAGCTCCTCATCAGTCATGTCTCTCTCAATATCTGAGACACCGCAACAATAATGCAATGGTTCAACAAGCAATGCTTGGTAGGTAAATAGACATTTAACGTAATGAAATAATGGCATAAAAAGAATAACTCAAATAGTGAGAACTGAAAAGAGTGTAAAGCATGATAGTTATAGGACACAATGCCATGAATCATATCAATATAAGTGGCAAAGCATCATGTACAATAAAATATGGATCACATGAATGTAAAACATGATATGATGCAATGTCAATGAGCATACAATAAACAGACAGGGCACCCTAAGATACATGGGTCCCGCGAGTGTCCCATACACTCATACAATAGGTCATGAGTACTCATACCAATCCTCTGGGTGTTGTCACACCTAGGCACACCATCACATCTCAATGTTCATCATGCATACATACATAATAAGAGTATAGATCATCATGCTGTTGTGGCAACCACACTAGGGTCTCAACCATTGCCGCTCCTTGTCAACACCGTAATGGGAGACTCACTATCTGTCTCCATGGGTAGGTCCAGACTTGTAGTGTGGACTACCCATGTTACCAACCACACTAAATGTCATCTGTGGGCAAGTGTCTATCATCTCATAAATTCAAAGGGTAGCTGGCCCTAATCCATCCTAGCATGACATCCACTGGGTGAGAGCACCCATCATAAATCACAAACACAGAAATCATGAATCTCGAGAAAACCCAAGAGCACTCATGGTTCATAATGTGACGACCCATACTTTCACATGCATTTTTAAATGCAAACCTAATTTCTAATATGGGGTCGATCCCTATTTGAAAACAAATTTATAAAAACAATGCAATGCAGCAGAAAAATCTTTTCTTTTAAATTCATTTTGAAAACCCCGAGTGTCATTTGCTTTCAAAACAAACAAAGTAGTTTTGAAAATTACTGTAATCATAAATGTCTTCCCAGGTCTATCCAGTCACAACTCACAGCCCAACTATAGTAATTACAGGTACATGTCCAAAAGGGTAGAAAGTTTACTTACATTCATACTTGTCTCTTCTTCATTTACTTGATCGTGATACCAACATGTCCTGGAGTTTCTTCTAATCCTTTTTGGAATAATTTGTAAAAATAATATATTTGAGGTGAGTATTTCTCATCCTCAGTAGTTTATCTGATACTACTATTTTGAAAACATCATAGGCAACAAGCATAATTCAAGGCGCTTTGTCATGTATAACATCAGTGATTCCTTTTGTGTAAACATGCATATTTGTGCATAAAACATAAGCTCATTGATGTAAATTCGACCATGGAATCCTTTACCCGAAATCTAGTATTCAACGATATAAACTTGACTAAAAATCATAAAGTAGAAATCAATAGATTCATGTATGAAGATCTCGGCAAACATATCAAACCACGAGTCAAATATAATAATCATGAAATTCTTAAAATAGTCATCTTCAAAGCAGATGCTAGCATCACTATAAGTATCATGCACATGAGTCTCTCGGTAAACACAGCACACCAACTAGTCACAAGTACTCGTATACGACCATCTCAATGCTATATGCATATCGATAACACTAAAATCATAGGGTCACTATGCTCACGATTAGCACACAGCTAGAATTATGTGTCTCTACTATCTAGAGACCAGCCCACCATGGCCTCCACAGCTACTATGGCTATCCTCGAAAAAGGTGCTATGAACACCTCCAGTGGTCATCCTTGTTTACCACAGCAATTGAGGAAGGGACAAGCCCTTTTGGCAGTGATACCATCCACCTTTTTGGTGGTAAACCCTGAGGAGGCCAACCCCATACATACTAACCTCTCAACATAGTGCCCACTAGGCTTAATGGCCCAAAAAGAATTTATAGATAAATCCAAATCTCAATCATCAAAATCATGCAATTTATGCATTTAATTTCAAACAGGCGAGTAATGCATGAAATCCGCTCATGCCAGAAATCATATTCAAGGCCATAAAACATGAAAACAATTTTGCATGCTCGTACAATAACATCATATCCCAAAAGCATACTAAGTATGGTGATAGATTCAAGTGTTTAACGGCCATAAAATCATGAAGACAAGTCGGCATACTTGTATAAGAACATAATATCTCAAAATGCATATGAAATACAGTAATAACGGCAAGTAAATCACTTAGAGTTTGGGATGCATTTAAAAACTTAGTAGTATCAAACTACCTACTTCGATGTTCCTTGAATTGTACTCTTCATTACTCCACCCCGAGTCCTTTTGTAAAACCCTGGATATTAATTAATAGCAAGGATTCAAGTATCATTTCCATACTTTATAGATCATTGCTTAGACTTATAGATTAATGGCTAGATCTGTCTTTTAGAAGTATAGATCCTTGTTTAAATGTGTTTCCAAGCTAGATCTTACGTATAGATTTAATGTTTAATGGTTAGATCTCATAGATCGCCTGTCCTAATGCTTAGAACAGGTCTGACTTGTTTTTGAATGATTAGATCTTATAATTCAGGGATGGTTACATGTAATCTAGGGTTGATCCTGAACTATTAATCTCCTAATACCTTTAGTGGATCAATTTGTGAGATCTGATCATCTTTGACATGGTAGATCTATGAGATTTCTATAGTTTTTGGGCTATAGTTATGTAAAATAGTCCTCTGATCCTAACTTTTATGGTATCATTAGGTCTGCGTTGTCAATACAAATGCAATGATTCTCTTAGATCATGGATCAAAGTTATATAGCCTCCTTAATTGCATTTCGTGTCATGCCTCAAGGGATGACCCAGATGTGTTAATTAGGGCCCTGCGCGTCATAGGTCCCAGGACGCGTGCGTGTCCCGGTCAAACTGAGACTGTGTTAGCAAGAGTATGTACGCCTGAATGATGCACCAAGGAGTGCGTCCTGAACTGCATCGCGAGGAGGCATCTTTGGCGTGTTCAACGGACGTCATTGTTCCTAGGATGCTCACGTGCCCTGGTTGAGCCAGGACCCGCGCCTGCACGCAATGCCTGCACGCCACGCTCCCAAAGTCCGTCCCATGGACCACATTCCAGGTGCGCGTTACACTCGACGTCCCTTGGATGCTTCTGGTTCGAGGGTTTTGGAACGAACCCTTCTTCCGGCTCGTTCTCTAGTTGAGAACCACCAGATCCGACATGGATCTAGGTCGGAAAAGAGGGAAAATCAAAGAGGGGAATGGATTCTTACCTGGGCAGCCTGAGATGGCTCCCCCCTTTTCACTGGCGTGTGATGTCTCCATGCCTAGAACCCTAGCGTGCAACCAGAAGCGAAGAGAAGGAGGAGGAGAAAGGGATGGTTGGAGAGGAGTGGGGGGAAAGATAGCTTTATAGCCGTGGGAAGGCGGTGCCACCCAATGGCAGTGTTGGAAGTTGGTTGGCTGGAGGAGGAAGATGACAATGGATGGGGGTGTTGTTAGTAAAACGACCCCCTGTGTTTTTGTGTCTTAGTCATTTTGTAGTCAAATTACATATATGCCCTCCAATCTTCAAATGCCCTTAGCTTGGTCATACAAACTCCGTTTTCAGTGTTCTTTGAGGCATTGGATTCCATTTTGAGCGTAGAATCTAATGATACTAATTGTTTTTCAAAAATTTCTTTGTTTCATATTTTAATTGAATTTAAACATCTAACCATCTAGTAATATCATTAAACATATATTAATTTTCAAAATAAACAATTTATAACTGTTTGGTAAATGGTAAACATCATGATTGATCGTGGTTGTAAAAGTCATACAAAATATCTTGAAAATTTGAGTCATTACATCATTACCCTCTTCAAGAATTTCGTCCTCGAAATTCCACAAATTATTACCTTCAATTGGTGAATGTATTCTACCTTAGGACTTGGACTAAGAAAATTTCTTTTCTTCATCCCATATATCTCTCATCCAATACATCAATTGGGTCAATAAGTAAAGAAATTTTGTCCTTAAAATTCTCTTCATGTTACCTTGCAACCAAATTTAGGCACACCCTTAATTTATCATCCTCATAATTCCCTCATAATGCCTTCCATAAAGGCCTTAAATGTAAGAGCCTCTTCCATTGCATACTCTGATACTGTGTTCTTTACTTATTCCTTTGTCAATATTGGTTTCTTAATGTAGTTCATCTTATTACTATAGAGTTTATCTAATTGATAAATCTTTAGATGACCATACTCCTATAATTATGTAAAAAATACTCTCAAAAACTTTGATACTATATCATCTTATTTCTTGTCTTTCATCTTGAATAGTAGAGGATAGTCTCCTTAGTCTTTTCTCTCCCATCAAATCACTTATTATTAGAGTCTCTGCCTTAAGTGTGGACTGTAGCTTGCTAATAAGAGTTCCAAAAGTTTACATTCTTTCTATCAAGTCTCACTTAGCTCATATGTTCGTCAAGAAACTTAAATGATTGATACAGTATCACTTCTCATTTCTTAATATCAATGCTAAGAGTTTTCTTCATACCAATTCCTTTAGTTGGAAAGGTGTTTAACTGCTAGTCTCCAAACTTCATGTTCCAACTATTTTTCACCTTTCATACATGATGTGCTTCTTCAACCAATGTTTACATTTAACATCGAACCATGATAACAAATCAGGTAGCATCTTCCCTTTGTACACACTACAAATAAGACCTTCTAACTATTATTGAATTCCATCAAAGATATTCCTCCTTGAAAAATTGATTCAAAATCATATCGAATGTTTATAGTGAATTTATCATTACCAATCGAACGCTCTTGTTTAGAGGCCTATCTCACTTATTCACATAAAATTTTCACTAAGATGTCTAGTCATATTCATACTCATGTCGAAAGTCTCTCATCCTTAACAAAGTCCACTTAATATGCTCATGGTTGAATCCCTTGCCATTATCCTTTTTAAATTTTCCTTACTTGATGATTTTCTTCGTGATCTTCCAGACCAAAAGTTCTATACTCAATCTAGTAAAGTTAACCCTTATGAAATCTACTTCTATTCACTTTCTCCAATTGGTCTTTGCACTTGAATCTTGTATGCAAAGGCAATTAAACATCAGATATTACCATATAGCGAGACACCATTCTAAATTTTTTCCTCCTTTCATTCCTTATGTTGATATATCGTTTAAGCATTTGTCAAGGCTTTGTTATTAACCATTAAGTCTTAATTTGTCAAGAGGGACCATCATAAGTAGCGGTTCTCAAATTTCATCTTTCAAGTACCACCTCATACTTATCATATAACAATAATAATCATCCAATAGTTTTCATATACACACAGATCTATAGAGCATCTTCTTAGACATAGACAAAGATTTTGTCCGATTACTTGTATATCCTTTCCCAAATTTATAGGTTAAGAGCTCAAAGGTCCCTAAAGCAATCGTTGCTTAACCACCTTTCCTCCCAACCCAAGCAATGGCATACCCTTCCAGACTTAAAGTGACCTCCATAGCTTGTCATCTATTAAGGTCTGGGAATATTAGTAATTGTTGTCATTGCTTTAGATCATTTCTCATTCCACCTCTATCTGGGTTGTGTACTATGTCTATTGGACTCTTAGATCCTCTAATGACTTAGTCTAATCAATTGGTTTCCTTTAGGGAAATACTCATTTCTAAGTATCCATAACATCCTTCATAACTTAGACTACTATCTATTAGATATTATTATGGTTAATTAGATAGGATTTGAATACCATAGCTCAATAACATTATTCTAAAGATAATGACACTTACATCTAGGGCTAAATAATGTTGTCAAGATACCTGCTCCTTTAATTTTCCTTAACGATATCAGAACCTCAAGTTGAATTTTGATAATACTCCCGGCAATGAAGATCAATTGTACAAGTCACTATCCTTGCTCTTTACTCCTCACTATATCCTTATTCAATCATATAATGGCAATGTAGGGTCTTATCAACTTCTCCTTTTCTTGTGCTTCGGCCATTGGTGTTTTGTCATAGATTGTTGAATCTGATAAAATTCTAATACCACCAATGGATATAAGCATCAAACATAGTGTAAAATTCTAGTTGGTCACTATCCTTCTTTCGAAATTTCTCACAACACACTGTCCTTAATTTTTCGACACTCTACTCAAAGACTGAAGCTTTTGCTATTTTATCTCCATTATACTCTTTCACCATAATAAGATCAACAACTCGACTACTATTACTCCCTCAATTGGAATGATTCATCTTTTGGCAATACAACTCAAGATGAAAAACCTTTGATTCTATGCTTCATATACTTTTCTTTCCTATCCTCAACAAATCATGATCTTCTTATTTTGACTATTCAACATCCATCAAATACTTGTAGTTACCTATCTCTCTCTCTTATTATCATTATTATCCCTATTATAATTATTCCTTAGTCAGCATTCTCCTTTTTTCTACTTAGATCAATGTCTCCATCTGATTGGTTGCATATAATCGATATCATATCTACACGTTAGACATGATAAATTTAATGCTTCCAGGAAATGTTAAATATTTCTAACATCTTAGAAATCCTTAATTGCCTATATTCTCAATAAAATTCATACAGTGTCTTAACAATATCATTGACATTTTGTTCTTGCTATACTTCCCTTCTAAGTCATGATGAACTGCTTCTTACAGATTTGCTATCCCCACTAAGATTATCATCAAAATCTTCTAAGAACTCAAATTCTTCGTCATTCTTCTCTAATTCAATCCTTTACCTTCCCTTATCATATTCATGTTGTATACCTCTGGATCATATATCCCTTATTGGACTCATATTCTGATCTTCTCTATTCTTATTGGAAGATAACCATTTACTTTTCATAAAGTTCTAATTAAGTCATCTAAGTTCTTGAGAATTCTTACCTTTGATTGATCTAGTACAAGTCAAAGTTATCTCTTAAGGATTCCACTAGTATCATCTTGTATTCTCATTCATCATTCATCATTCTCATCATTATCTTATTTTCATCAAATAGTTTCCTTGTTTACTCCACTACTTAACACTCCTTAATCCCTAAGTCATTTTAGACTAGATTTTGGATAGGATTTGAACCATCAAATATTTGTAAATCCAACTCTCCTTCACCTATTTATTTAGGGTGTATTGCTATGTTATATGCATATTATTTCTTATTCTAGTCATCTCTACTACTTATATTTAGACTAGTTTTTATTAATTATTCTCATTGTGTATGACTTTTGGACATGTAAGACTAGTTGTGAAAGGATAAAATCGGGCTCTAATACCAACTGTGACGACTTGGATTTTCACATGCATTTTTAAATGCAAACCTAATTCCTAATGTGGGATCAATCCCTATTTGAAAATAATTTTATAAAAACAATGTAATGTAGTAGAAAAATCTTTTGTTTTAAATTCATTTTGAAAACCCCGAGTGTCATTTGCTTTCAAAACAAACAAAGTAGTTTTGAAAATTACTATAATCATAAATGTCTTCCCAAGTCATCCAATCATAGCTCACAGCCCAACTGTAGTAATTACAAGTACATTTCCAAAAGGGTAGAGAGTTTACTTACATTCATACTTGTCTCTTCTTCATTTACTTGATCATGATACCAACATGTCCTCGAGTTTCTTCTAATCCTTTTTGGACTAATTTGTAAAAATAATATATTTGGGGTGAATATTTCTCATCCTCAGTAGGTTATCTGATACTACTATTTTGAAAACATGGTAGGCAACATGCATAATTCAAGGTGCTTTGTCATGTAAAACATCAGTGATTCCTTTCTGTGTAAACATGCATATTTGTGCATAAAACATAAGCTCATTGATGCAAATTCGACCATGGAATCCTTTACCGAAATCTAGTATTCAACGATATAAACTTGACTAAAAATCATAAAGTAGAAATCAATAGATTCATGTAAGAAGATCTCGGCAAACATATCAAACCACGAGTCAAATATAATAATCATGAAATTCTTAAAATAGTTATCTTTCAAAGCAGATGCTAGCATCACTATAAGTATCATGCACATGAGTCTCTCGGCGAACACATCAAGCCAACTGGTCACAAGTACTCGTATACGACCATCTCAATGTTATATGCATATCGATAACACTGAAATCATAGGGTCACTATGCTCACAGTTAGCACACAGCTGGAATCATGTGTCTTCGATATCTAAAGACCAACCCACCATAGCCTCCACGGCGACTATGGCTATCCTCGAAAAGGGTGTCGTGAACACCTCCAGTGGTCGTCCCTATTTACCATAGCAGTCGAGGAAGGGACAAGCCTTTTTGGCAACGATACCATCCACCTTTTTGGAGGTAGAGGCTGGGAGGCTAACCCTATACATACTAACATCTCAGCATAGTGCCCACTTGGCTCAATGACCCAAAAAGCATTATAGATAAATCTAAATCTCAATCATCAAAATCATGCAATTTATGCATTTAATTTCGAATAGGCGAGCAATCATGCCAAAAATCATATTCAAGGCCATAAATCATGAAGACAATTCTGCATGCTCATAGAAGAACATCATATCCCAGAAGCATACTAAGTACGATGATAGATTCAAGTGTTTCAAGGCCATAAAATCATGATGACAAGTCTGCATACTCGTATAAGAACATCATATCGCAAAAAGCATACGAAATACAGTAATAATGGGAAGTAAACCAGTTAGAGTTTTGTAAAACCCTGGATATTAATTGATAGCAAGGATTCAAGTATCATTTCCATACTTTATAGATCATTACTTAGACTTATAGATTAATGGCTAGATTTGTCTTTTAGAAGTATAGATCCTTGTTTAAATGTGTTTATAGGCTAGATCTTACGTATAGATCTAATGTTTTATGGTTAGATCTCATAGATCACTTGTCCTAATGCTTAGAACAAGTCTATACTTGTTTTTGAATGATTAGATCTTATAATTCAGGGATGGTTACATGTCATCTAGGGTTGATCCTGAACCATTAATCTCCTAATACCTCTAGTGGATCAATTTATGAGATCTGATCATCTTTGACATGGTAGATCTATGAGATTTCTATAGTTTTTGTGCTGTAGTTATGTAAAATAGTCCTCTGATCCTAACTTTTATGCTATCATTAGGTCTGCGTCATCAATACAAATGTAATGGTTCTCTTGGATCATCGATAGGAGTTATATAGCCACCTTAATTGTATTTCTAGTGTCACACCTCAAGGGACAACCTAGATGTGTCAATTAAGGACCTAAGCGTCACGAGTCCTAGGACGCGTGGCGTCCCGATCGAACCGAGACCGCATTAGCATACATGCATACACCTGAATGACACGTCAGAGCATGCATCCTGGACTGTGTCGAGTGGAGGCGTCTTCAGCATGTGCAATGGGCATCACTGTTCCTAGGACGCTCACGCGCCCTGGTCGAACTAAGACCCGCGCCAGCAAGCCACACGCCCAAAGTCTGTCCCAGGGACCACATTCTAGGCATGCATTAATGTGGCATCCCTGGGATGCTTTTGGTTTGAGGGTTCTGGAACAAACCCTTCTTCCGGCATGTTCTCCGATCAGGAACCACCAGATTTGGCATGGATCTAGGTCGGAAAAAAAGGGAAAATCAGAGAGGAGAATGGGTTCTTACCTGGGCAGCCTGAGATGGCTCCCCCCTTTTCGTTGGCGTGTGATTTCTCCATGCCTGGAACCCTACCGTGCAACTAGAAGAGAAGAGGAGGAGGAGAAAGGAATGGTTGGGGAGGAGGGGGGTAAAGAGGGCTTTATAACCGTGCGAAGGCGGTGCTGCCCAATGGTGGTGCCGCCATTTTTTTGGCGCCGCTTGCAATGGCAGTGTTGGAAGTCGGTTGGCTGGAGGAGGAAGATGACAATGGAGGGGGCTGTCATTAGTAAAATGACCCCCTATGTTTTTAGGTCTTAGTCGTTTTGTAGTCAAATTATAGATATGCCCTCCAATTTTCAAATGCCCCTAACTTAGTCATACGAACTCCGTTTTTAGTGTTCTTTGAGGTGTTGGATTCCATTTTGAGCATAGAATCTAATGATACTAATTTTTATAACAAATTCCCTATTCCATATTTTAATTGAATTTAAACATCTAACCATCTAGTAATATCATTAAACATATATTAATTTTTAAAATAAACAATTTATAACTGATTGGTAAATGGTAAACATCATGATTGATCGTGGTTGTAAAAGTAATACAAAATATCTTTAAAATTTAAGTCATTACACATAATCCCAAGGTACACCCCTCATCCCAAAGTTTGCCTCTCAAAGACTAGCCACCAAGCCTCCATCATCGATTCTATGGAAATCATTCAATTTTAGTGATGCTACAAGGAAGAGATATTCAAAATCTATATACAAGATCCATAAGTAACAATACCATAAAACTCGATTGAATAAAATCCATTTTATGTATTATCAAATCTCATGTTAATCATAGCACAAAGACTTATAAATCACAAGGCACATAATAAAGAAATCATGTTACCATAATCTGAATTAGGCAAGATGTTATGATATGGTGAGATTTTAGAAAAGCATATGAAACATTAAATGTTGTCACCTACCTCAATAAGAAAAAATTACTAAATCATGTGCTTACTCCTCTCAAACCACACGCTCTAATGTACTTGTCAGTACTAAGGTACTTTTTTCGTGTTATTCAATTTCATCTATATACCCTTATATCAATCTTACTATTTATTTGTCAAGTGATTCTCTTATTTAGCTTTTGATCTATATCAACAGTCTAAATCACCTGAATTATCTTTATTATTCAATTTTCCTGACATCCAACACTCATTTACTTGATCTAATCATCAATCAAGTTGAGATTTGTTATTTTAAGGTCTCTTGATCACCAAAGGATCAATTTATCTCATCTATATGGAAATGGAGATGATTCAACCATTTGATCATTCTTAATCTCCTTAATTTGTGATTTGATTTGTGAATCCTAATATTAATCATCATAACTAATTCAATTTCATGTTTATCAACTCATTCCAATGTATATTCATGATGTATACTTTGATCTAACGGTCCAATCACTCCCTGATCGACCAATTCTAAGTCCTTAGATAAATTGATGATTTAGATCAATTTCTAAGATGAATATACCTGATCTAGTCATTAGATCCATCATTTTATCCCTTAGATCATCTAATTATTCAAGTTGTAAGGCTTGATCATCATTTGATTGGCCAGATCTAAGTAATTGGGTACTATTTCATAAGTATGATCAATTAACTATGTCGTCGAGACAATTCCAACAGACCTTTTGGATCGAAGACCAAGCTTTTGTAGCCTCCAAAATCTCAAGAAAACCATTTCAAATCACAAATCAACGGTTTGGATCAAAATCCTAACCGGAATGGCATCATCCACCTAGCGTCACCAAAACACGAGGGCCTAGAATGCAGGACGCGGATGTGCCTTGTGCGTCCTGGTTTGTTGGGACACTGCGCATGCATTCTGAGCTCCTAGGACGCAACTATGTCAAGCATAGATGAAGATAGTGCCGTAGTGCGCTCTCTGCATGCTTGCGTTGAACCGGACATTTGCACAAGCCGTCTTCATTGGTGCGTTCTGCCTGTCATCCTGAGTACATCGTTCATCGGGGACGATGAACTTGAATCGTTCATCTTGTTTTAACTTGATTGGGGCCCCAAATGACCCAATTTTTTTTTTATCTATTTTCAGTATTCCTAGATTTTTGGGGGTCACTGAATCCAATGAATGGTTCAGATTTTCCATCTGAGGTTCTCTTTGAGATGGATTTTCTATTGTGTCATAGTTTTTCATAGATTCAACCCTAACTTCATGACATCTTCTATTTGAGTGTTGGGAATGATACAAAACAGTGAAATAAAGCCGATGGGTGGAAAAATCAAGAGGAAAACTGGGTCTTACCTCCTAAATCTATGAAAAACCGGATCCTTGAAGTTTTACCCAAGAGTGAGAGATGGAGAAGAAAAAGTACGATCACGACACTCTTCCGCCCACACGTTGCTGCAACTCCATGGATGGAGGTGTGATCCTTCTTTGGTTTTAATCACAGCTTGATCTGATCGTGCTTGATCATTGAAAAAGGGGAAGATCGGAGGAGTGTAAGGAGTGAAAGAGGGGTGTTTTACCTTAAATACTATTAAGGTGGGAAAATCCTGATTTCCCACGTAATTAGTAATTTCCTAATCAGTTTTGATTTATTTAGATTCTAGGGTTTACATCCATGTACTGTGGCCCCTAGTAAATAAATGATTGTTTTGGCCCTTTTTGAAGAACTTTAGTAACTTCACCGTCTGTACTCTGATTTCGACAAACTTAGTGCCGTTTGAATCGTTTTTCTAAATACGATCTAATTATGGAGGTCTTAATACATGATGTGATATATATTAAGTCTCTCACTTATACAACTCCAAAAATATAGAATTCAATATATTCTTTTCATCCCAATTTCACATTTTTCCAAAATTCTCTCAAATTGGCATTTAAAAATTTATAATGTTACACCCCCCTCATCAGTGAGCATAATGTACTTTGATTTTAGATATCTCTATGAATGAATCAGTGTGCAACCTCTTATTAACATTTTTGGCTAAGACTTATGTTTTGGTTAAGGAGTTTCTTCACCATATGATGGTCCTAAATCCTCTAGTGAAGGAGGTAGATGCTTCCCTTAATACCCTTTGCCTCCTCTTCTTCTGGCATAGCTTCTGTGTCAACCTATATGGGCGCAAGATCTAGTGCACTAGTCCTTACTTCATCGGGCCTTTTGGTCTCTTCGTAAAATTGGTTTTCATGGAACACTATATCCCTACTTCAGATGGTTCTCTTCCCTTTAAGATCCCACAACTTATATCCAAATTCCTTATCTTTGCATATGATGAATATATAAGGAGTAGACTTCATGTCAAGTTTCTGTCTCATCTCCTTGTATACGTGCACAAAAGCCTTGCGGCCAAATATTCTCAGGTGCTAGTAGGACACCTTCTTGCCATACCACTTATGTTTTGCAACTTTGTCCAACCTTCTTAGCAGACCACTTATGTTCTGCAACTTCAAAGTCTAATGGTGCTGAAGGTGATCTGTTGATTAGATAACAAGTAGTTCATATAGCTTCTCCTTAGAATGGCTTAGTATTTTAGCCATACTGAGCATGCATCTCACTCTCTCTGCAATGGTTTAGTTCATTCTTTCTACTATTACATTTTGTTGTGGGGTACGTGGGATCATCTTCTCATGTTGAATACCACGCTCCATGCAATATGTCTTGAACTCCTTTGAGGTGTATTCTCCTTTGTTATCTATTCAGAAACACTATAGCTTCTTTCCTATTTGTCATTCCAGCATCCCGTGGAATCTTTTGAAGTGCTTAAATCCCTGGTCCTTATTTTTACAAAGAGCACCCATACCCTCGTAAATACATATCTATAAAAGTTACAAAGTATTTGTTCCTACAAAATGACTGTGCTTCCATGGGACCACATAAATCCAAGTACACAAAACTCAACAGTTATTTTCTTTTATTACAAGGGAAGGAAAATGCAACTTTGTATTACTTACTAAATAGATAGTGATTACATGAGTTTAGGGTTACACCTTTGGCAACTTTAATGAGTTATTCTTTGTGAGTGTGAACAACCCTTTCCTCCCATGTGGCCAAGTCTCTTATGCCAATGGTCTAGTGATGTCTCATCTTTTATTGCATTGAGGTTGTCTCTACATATTTCGCATGAGTCTTGTGTAAGGTGTTGCAAATGTGTCCTCTTGCTACAATCATAACAACCTTCTTTAGTTTCCAAGTACTATTGCCAAAATAGTTTGTATGACCTTGCTAGTTAAGGGAAGGAACTGAGATCAGTTTTAGCCTGAGTTCCTAAATGTGTCACACCTCCTTTAGCACCACTGTATATCTAAGATTTGTCTTGACCTATATATCTATGATCCCTACTATTTTGGAGGAACTATTGTTCCCCATGTTCATGGTGCCAATGTCTCCTTCCTTGTAGGTGGTGAAGAACTCCTTGTGGGAAGTGGCATGGTAGGAGCCTGATGTATCTACCGTCCACTATATGCCTTGCTATTTGTTACGTGCAGGCATAATTCTTCTTCAACAGTGAGCACTACTATGTCTTATGCAATGGTGACAAGTGTTTCACCATTGTCCTCTTTTGATTTGTATTGTCCTAGCTTCTTCTTTAGTTTTCTGTAGTCTTTTCTCATATGGTCCACAATGCTTCAATGAAAGCACTTGTATTTTCCCTGTGCTGGCTCTTGGATCTACCTCAATCCTATGATCTCCCTTGATTTCTACTCTTACTCCTCCCTTTACCCTTATCTCTTTTACTATGTTTGTTTTTTGTTACTAGGGCATGTGCCTAGTCCGTGCCAACTTCTTTTCTCTTGGCCTCTTCATTGAATGAGGCATCCTTAACCATAGCCATAGTAAGTTTGCCATATGGAGCTGAGTTGCTGAGAGAGACTACCGGAGTCTTCCAGCTATCAGGAAAGGAACTCAGTATACTAGGGCTTTCTCTTCATCCTCCAGGCATAGCTTAACTCATCTAAGCTTATTCACCAAATTTTGAAATTCACTGGTGTGATCAGCAATGGTCATTTCGCTCTTTAGTTTAAGGTTTATAAGCATTCTCATCAGAAGGACCTTGTTACGAATGATCTTAGCTTGATGCATATTCACTAATTTCTTTCATAGATCATATATATTTGTTTCTTATGTTACGTGATGACACTATGGTCGATCCATAGTCTAATTTGACCTATAGTTTTTTTGTTCATCTTAACTCATTATTTCTTTGAGATTTCCTTAAGTTTAGCTCCCTCATCTTCTAAAGGATCATACAAGTCGATAGTATAGCAGATCTTTCACTCTAGGTCTTTATATGGTGTAGTATGTAGTAGGGAACTTTATCATATCTCCTGCTATCATGTTTCCTAAACTAGAATCCTTTATTGATTCTCATTCTTTTTTGGTCCTTACGTAGTTAAACCATAAAAAAATGAGGGCAAAGTTGTGTCCAAGATGGTAAAAAATCCGTAGGAGTGTTTTTATCCAATTTACGGGGTGCAAAAATTTGTCACGTATGAGGGGTTTCATATAAACATGCAGGAGAGAAACCGTAACCTTTTTGCAGCTCTTTCCTATAGCCATCCTCCACCCCCCAGCCCCTAGTTTGGTTCCCATCGCCCCGAGCATGCCAGTCTCTGGTGTCTGGCAATGATCGGCACTTCTTTCTTTCCTCAGCCACGGTGGGGGTAAGTCGATTCCCTCGCCCTTCCTTGGATTGGAGATGGGAAATAGCTTATCCCGTTGCCGTCTTTCCTTCTTTTTTTCTTTTCTTTTTTTCTCGGTTTCTAATCTCATGTCGCTGGCCATTCTTCTTTCTCTTCTGCTACCGGATGCTATTTGGTTTGTGATTGGTGACCCTCTGAGCTGTAGACTGCCGAACTGCCTCTGCCTTCCCCTTTTTTCTCTTTCTTTCCTCTTCGGTCAGCTAAACTTGTCGATCTCCTCCTTCGGTGGATCGTCAACCAGTCCCCTCCCCCCCGGCTTGTTTTTTTGGTTCGCCGTTCTCTTCTGGCAATGACTTATTGGACTGATGCGGAAATGCTGGTTTGTGTTGAACACCAGCCTAGGTTGGGCTAGGCCGGTGTCCGGCTTGGACTGGCTCTGGGCTAGGCTAGTGTTCGGCCTGGGCTGATGTCGGCCTAGGGACTGGCTATCTCGAGCCTGTGCAATGTCTTCTAGCACCGTCTGCAGGCCTAATATCTGGAGCAGCCTCGATTTTTGAGAGAGCATATGCCTAGCTCTGATACCACTTACTGGGTGAGGATGAGGATGTCTCACGTACACTCTTCATTTCAACTATATACAGAGATAGACCAAGTTTTATGTGGTTCGGCCAATTCGGCCAACATCCATAAGAAGCAAACATTTTCACTATACGTCTGGATGCAAACACTGGTTATCTCATTTTAATTTATAGGAGTTCAGAAGATCATAATCATCGATTTTTCGTTAAAAAATCAGATTCAAAATTCGGATCTTAATTTTCTGGGATTTCAAGGATATTACCTTGATTTCAAGCATCTTGACTGATTCTCAATGGGGATGGATCTTATTACAATTTTGCCATCAGTTGCTGAAGAAACATAAGCTAGTTCCATGGGATTCACTAAAGGCAGGTCTTCACTCTAGTTTTGCACTTACCCGATATGAAGATTTCGTCAGTAATCTAACAAAGTTCTGACAAAGCAGTTTGAGCGGTTATTGGCTTAACATAAAGGTCTAACTATTTCTCAACTAGTTGTTTCATCAGTAGTTTAGAACATCTTCTCTGAGCAGATGTTAAGAAGCTCAGCCAATAACCTTGTCACACACAATTGGACTTGCTCGGATGTGCCTGTAAGTCGGTCGACTAACGCCCGTGGAGGCCCCATTTACTACTATAACATTTGCCAGTCCGACATTTCACACCAACTGAACTGAAAGAAAGGCGGGACAAAAAGCTCTGTTCAATTATGACAAGCCTCTAAACGACTATTCTTAATCGAAGGATGTTAGCCTGATAAAAGAAAAAAACAAGTTTGTAAAAGAAGAATAACAATTCTTGCATGTTTTAGGTGTTTGGTTGCTAAAATTTAGTTAACCATATGTCATAAGTTGTATGTAAGGTAATGGAAGCATGATATCTCTCTGTCTGTCTCTCTGACTTCTTTTCTGTCTTTGTTTCTTCTTCGACTTCCAACTTTTCTCTCACTTCTCTGACTTTCAACTTCTCTCATTCTTCTAACTTTCAACTTGTCCAAAATTCCATCCCGTGGAAGCGGACGTGGACAAGACTGAGATCACGTTCGGGGGTTGATACCGAGCTCCTTCCTCTACTTCATCTCCTTCTTACAATCAGTCCCGTAACGCAATGATACCATGAAGTGGTACAGAAAAATCAAGGCTACTGAAAGATTTCGTGTCCGATAACCAGCTAGGTTTTCATTGGAAAAATACGTCCCATCAGTTTTGAGTTCGAAGTATCAACCTGAGATAGTTTCCAATCTGGCATTAACTTTTGTTTGATCCACCTCGAATTAATTATTTCTGTCCACTTTCTCTGCAACTCCTCTGCAGCAACGCGCTAAAATCCTGATGAATAATGGTCTATCATAGATCAGTCATTCAATCTAATTGATAATGGTATGAAACAGTTTGTTCGATTTCTTAAAAATGCTATTATTCTGCTCAAACCAAATACTCCACAGAATAACCTGCAAACGGATGCACCAGAGCACTTTGAATCTTCTTCTAGCTCTGCGTAATGTCCATTGGTTTAGCAGGATGCTGCTCATCAAAATGCGCTGTATACACCAGCACATACTAAAATCTTTTAAGCATCCATCTCCACATTAGTTGACCATATGGACCGGTGAACTACACATGGCCCCTAGTCTCGCACGCATAGTTGCATAAAGAACAATGGGCCATTCCATCCCCGTCTAATGGGTTTCTCACATGTCAAGACCTTGTTCCAAGCAAGGGTCCAACAGAAATCTGCCACTCTAGTGGGAATCCATGGTAGCGATATTATCTTGAAGCATGGTCCGAACGTTCTCTTTGTTGTGTCCAACTGAAATAACAAGAGGACACACAGCACCTGTTTCCGGGAGTCCATACAGAGAACTAGCCCGTCGGTTCACATAATATATAAAAAGTCTTCTACTAAAACAAAGACTCCAAGTAAAGCAACCTAAGTGAACTGCTGAGTTGGTTGCGCACATGTGCCTATGAAGGGGTATTACCACCACATATGTATGATGAGTATGAAGTTCAACTATAGAAGTGCAGGTGATACTGTTGTTAAACCTGTTTTGCTCAACCGATGAACTCAATTTTTCCAACCAGTGATTCCAACGTGGACATGCACGTGCACATGAGGCTAAGAGAGAGGGTAGTGTATTAGACCCTCTTCTTAGAAACTTCATCAATGGTTTTATTATGAAGAGAAGGTAACTTTAGCTTTTCTAAATTTAGCAGTAATAGCTAATTAGAGAGAGAAAATATGGATTGACGTAGTTAGAAACATATGGTTGGTAAAATATGATGAAACCATTGTTCCATCTGGATAAACCTGAGGACTTTCTTTTATATGATATTATAGACAAACAAATGTGTAAAAGAGCCAATTCAACAAAGCGCGCTAATTCGTGATATGACTACTGGCAAGTTGAGGAAACATGGGCTCTGCAATCCACAGATAGATTGAATCAATCGCCTTGCGGATTCACCCAATCTCATTGAAGAAAATGGTCGGGATAACCATAATGATCAGATTGAATCAAGACGAACGCTCGAATGAAGCACAACAAATAACATCTGAACCGCGCAACTTCATTTTGTTCATGGTGGCCCCACATACCATAGATTCAAGCCGTTCATCTAGCACTCCTAAGTTTAGATGACCCAAAAATAATTCCAAAAGAAGCTTTGGACATATGTTTTAGTTTGTTAAATGCAAATAGTTGCTTTTGAAGAGCTTCTGAAAGTCTATACCTAGCAAGACGAAAGCACCCTTTCATGAACGATACTGCTTTTGTTTTGAAATTTTTTTGGGCCATGTGATATCCAATTCAGGGGAGTCCGAAGAATAGCTTGGATCAAGGGTATTTAGGGCCCATTAAATGGAAATCGAAAGAAAAGAGGGCTCATTTTGTTTCCTACAGCTGGCTGAATTTCTATAGGCTAATCACCGATCCCATCCAAGTTTGTAATACAATAAAAAATTTAAAAAATCCTTTTCTGATATCGTCCTCTCTCTTTATGAACTAGATATCTCTTAATCAAAAAATTGTATCAATGGACTGATTAATACGTAAAAGAGGAATGTTATGAGAGAGAACATATGTTTTTGGGCTTATGTTGCACGCATAGTTAAGAAGTTCGAACTTGGGAAAAAGAAGCAAGGACAAAAGTCGGCGAATTTGGGAACGAGTCAAGGAAAAAGACGGTCTGGTTTTAAGAAAAAAATAGCGACCTATTTAAGAACTTAAGCACAAAATTATATCATTATAGATAAAATTAAATATAATATTTCAGATAATAATTATATTATTGTAGATAAACTTGAAACTTCGAGTTGAAATGCTGAAGAAAACTTAAAAATGGAAAGTTATTAGGAAGTAGATAAGTGTTTTCTTTACAACGATGGGTTTTAGATGGGAAAACACTAAAACAGAACTAGAAAAACAAGTTTTCTTGAAAAAGAAGCATCTTTTAAAAAGTGTTAAAGATCACGAAAAACATATTTTAGAAAAATGAAAAAATAGAGTTTAATACAAGATTCTGACTACCAAGAAAGTCACTTTCCCGATGAAGGAAGAAGTCATTTTGGGGGCTTACATGAAAAATCTGTCTGGATACATTGTGTTGAATTTGCATTCCTTTAACACACATGGCATTGGTCCATGCACATGACTACTTTATGGGCACATTATAGGTTATTAAAAACCAATGGTTCACATTTTCCTCTCTAGACAGGGCTTATCACATGAAGGGTCTAAGAATATTCAATCAAGATGAAATGAGTATCTAGTTCTTCCTTATTCAATAAAGTGCATTTGTCGAAAGCAATTTTCTTTCTAACAATGGTTACAACTTTTATTTTAAGACTTAAAAAGTCAAAAGTCTTAAGAATTTAAAAGTCAAAAGATAGGGATCTAGAGTTAACTTTTCTGACCAAGAAAAATTCTTATTTCCTGAATTGACTTTAAACCTTACATTTAACAAGATTATTGAGGGTTTCATGATGTGCTACAGGGGGCCCTTTCTGTCCTTTTGCCTTTTGTTTATAGAGAACTAACCATTATAGTCAGTTCGCACGTGTCTACAAGCCTGCCAATTCAGAGGTAGTCAGTTTAGCAAGAGAAGGGGTGGAGCTATAATCTGTCAGAGAGAGGAAATACTGGTTGCTTGGATCTTTCGGTGAGGAACTATCTTCATCAGCATAAGGCTCTCATTGGCAGGGTCAAATTGTTGGCTTATGTGTTTCTATTAGTGTGCTCTATTATTGGCTATGCTTAAGTGTTCTGTTTCTTTCTTTAGCACTGTCTGTTTCCTATCCTATTAGCTATGATAGAGCAAGTGAGGATCAACATAACAGTGGATCTTTACCTTTTGAGTAGGTTTCTGAATGGCTTATTTCTTGCTCTTGATCTGCTCTTTTGGGAATAACATCTGCCTTTCAGAAAGTAACCATTTTAATCAATCCCATATGTAGAGTCTATTATTTGCTGAAGAGAATTAAGATCTGTTGAGAACCTCCAAAGCTATTTGTTAAGAAAGCTTCGTTGAATTCTTTCAGGCCGCGAACTTCCAATCTACCTTCCACCATACATTTCAAGATTGTCAGCCAATTTACAAGATGATACTTTCTGTTACCATATCACTTTTTCCGAAGAAATATGTTCTGAATGGGCTCAATTTTTTCAATGATTCTAATAGCGCATTTGAAATTTGAAAACATGTATGCATGTGCAGGAATCTCATTTCTAAAGATGAACAATCTTCCACCAAAAGAAAGGCCATTTGTTTTCCAAACTACCAATCTTGAATGTGATATTTGTAAAAAGAGTTTTTTTTTTTTCCAAATTTGTATTAAAAGGCCTGCTCTTTTGGAACAATAGCACAAACAGACTCATCGTAAATGAATGGCAAGTTAGTTTCTTAACCTAAAATTTTAAAACTACATTATATGGTAGAAAAGAATGGTAAAACTGGCTACGCACACTCTTCCCTTTCAACCAAAAAGCTAGCAAGTTAGTGCCTCTCTTGGATTAACCATTTGCAACAGCATCTTTATTATAATTTTGACGAAAGAGAAAAGCCAATTTAAGTGAGTAACGAGGGGGAGTGCATTATAAATAAAGTTAGTGTTCTAAAATATTATAGCAGATAAGTATGATCTTTGGGGAGGTGCCACAGGTCCATGTGGAATTATACGATGTAGCTAGCAAACGCGCATATTCTATCTTCTGCTAACAAAGAGTGTATCTTTTAGCCCCAGAGTTTCGTGTGACCCAAACCATTTAAACAGTGCGGTATGATTTAGATTGTCACACACCAAAATTTCATCCATTTGACGATTTTAGCTAATGTCTTTTGAGTAATAAGGATGTAAACAATCTCACCGTCCATTTCAACTAAAAGAAGCATAGGCTATGACTGCCCGGCGAATGAGATTTAGGGGTACGGCCAATCTAAGTCATGGCCTAGATTGTGAATCGTTTAGATTATCCATAATCCGGATCTACTTTGAGCTTTCCAAATTATAATCCTAGATTCTCATATAACTCTTTGTCGGTGAAATTTTACAATTGTGAACAGCCTATCACTAAACTCACTAATAAAGGAGTGTATTTATTTCCCTATCTCTGAAATATTTTAACACAAAATAGCATGATCCATTGTTATTTGGCAAGTCTACTTGAGGAATTACAAGAGATTACCGGCAAGTTTAAAGCCAAATGGGGCCATTGTTATTTGGCAAGGCACTCCTGTTTTTGGTTCTTCCTAACCTTGCTCTTCTTTAAACAGTTTCAATTGCTTTTGATATCCATTCAAGTATCCTTATAAACGAGAAATTGAGTGTATCAACCAAAATGGGTGGAAGAATTGATACTCGTTTCTAGAGATTTGATGTTTGATGGTGACTAACCACATTGATTTTGATGGCGATTCAAGCATCTCTAACTAAGAAATGTAGGATAAGATACCAAAAGAATGTAAAAAATTGATACCATTTCCAAAATGAAAAATGATGTGTCTTAATAATTATCTTAAGTGCACAACTCAATTGAAGTATAGAATCAACAAATACGAGGTGATCTCACAAGGACTATGATTAATGGAGTTAGTTAACACTTAGGCTATGTTACTTTAACCTAGCCAAGCATTTAAGGAAAGAGAGAAGAAGTAAATTCTAGATGAAGCTAATGACAAGGAAAGTTAAAAAGACTAATCATTAGACTAAACTTCTAAATTAAGCAACTAGAAAGTAAACTATAAGTAAGAGACTAATTAAGGAATTAGGAAACTTTTTAAACTATCACTAACTAAGAATCAAAGTAAGGAAACAATTTAACTAAGAAAAGAAGAGAAATATTTTATTAATAAAAAAACTTACAAGAATTTGATACATAAGCAAAGTAAAAGAAAGCAAATAAAACTTCTTCCCAGGCTTGAATTCTACTGTAGGAACCATATGTTGTGTTAGTCAATAGAAGCTTGTACACTTCTCTTCAACCCACAATACACTAAAGTTACCACCAAAGTATTCTTATCTCCTTAACCCAACATGCCACAACCCAAAAGTCAAATCCTATCCAAAGATACTTAGGAATGAAGTATTAAGATTGCTATGAGAAGAGGTGCTTAATAACTTTCCTAAAAGATCACTACCCACTAAAAGAAGCAAAGAGAAAATATGAAATGGAAGTACAAAATAATTTGTTGCATCTCCTTGCTAAAAAATCGTAAGAAAGAGGCTAGCTCTTAAGGAGAGAGCCAAGGAGGGGATTGGAGGTCATTCATCCTTAAGTTAAAGGCAGTCATAAAGGAGGTTTCCTACCTTAAGAATGAAATATAATAAAAGAAAACTAACACAGTGACAGTGGTCCATGGCTTAGGAATTACCAAATTCCAAACTTAGGAGATGAAGTAAGGAAATAGGTCCTTTATCATGGAAGGGGTCCTACTCTTCAACATGATGGCCTTAGCTAGGAAATGGAGTGCTACATGGTAAGATTTGTTTTTTCTCTCAACCATTATTCTAGAATGGAAAAGACTCCTTGTTGCCATATAATGGTACAAGGTCTCTTTCCTTTTCCTTTAATCCAAATCCCATAAAAAAATAAAAAAGAAAACAAAAAATTATGGAGAAACATGGAAGAGTGAAGCATGCATGTGACTAAGAGAGTGTGTTAGTGTTTTTTTTTTTTGTGTGTGAAAGTGAAGTGAGATGGTAGGATGGTGAGAGATGAGACTATATGATAAGGGAGAGGGTGAAGACATTTAGAAACTAATGGGTAGTGAAGATGAGAGATGGAAGAGTATGTGGAACTTGAGCATGCTAATGGGTGTAAGTGCTTTTATGATGCAAGGAAAACGATCTAAAGCATGATGTGTGTAATTATGATGAGAATCCTAAGATGGACTAAAGCATTGAATGATCTAAGATGCATGCAAGTATCAAATTAAGAACTAAGCACGTGAATTCTAGAACTATCATGTGTACAATCTAGGAAGGTGCTAATAAATGTGTATGGTATTTAAACATGAACTAATGAATTCAAGATAAAAGTATGGATAAGAAAGCATGAGAATTACATGAACTAAGATGATTCCTAAGAAGCATATGCTTCATGATTACAAAATTAGAAAAAAGGAAAGGAAAATCAAAGAGAACTACATGCAACTATATGTGGTGCATACAACATAAAGTTGAAGGATGCGTGCAAAACATGTATGAGAAGCTATATGGGTGATACGTGGAGATTAAGTAGGTATAGAGATGGAAGAAGGAAGAAGAAAAGGACAAAAAAGAGAAAGGAGAAGAATAATTGAAGGAAAAAGAAGGAAAATTGGCTAGGGTTGAAGAACTTTACCTTTGCTCTAAAGGGCTAGACATTAATGTTTCAAGGGACCTTGGGTGAAGATGATCTTCCTCCTACTATTTCTCTTATTTATAGAGCTTTAGGAGAATGAAGACCTAGGAATGGAAGTTTAGGATTTAAAGGAACAAAGGATGGAAGTTTCAGATGGTTTGGATGATGAGGAGGGGCGGAGAGGAAGAGGGGGAGTTGTGGAAATCAAGTGGGAGGTGGTATTTGACTTGAAATCAAAGTGCAAAGTGAAATGGAATAGGAAAGTAGGGAAGGGAAAGGGATAAGGGTGGTTAGGAAGGTAGTTTGGTGGGATAGGAAACTAGTTTACGTAGCAGGGAAGGAATGGAGTAAGATTAGGAGGAAATCTAGGAAGTTAGGTGGGAATAGAGATTGAATAAGGTAAGAGGCATGAAAAACATAGGAATGTGTTGAAGTTTCTAATATTTGAAGTGAATGTCATCCATTGGATGCTAATCAATGACAGAGATCTTAGGACTTTGATTTGACTTTTCAACAAGGGCTAAGTGGCTAGGTTTTTTATCTTTTCAATGTTTCTTTCTTAGCCCTTAGATCATTGTCATCATATCTTGTATGGCTGAAATTTGGTTGGAGTAATCTTATCCAAATAAATATTCTTCTTTACTCTCCACCATTGGATTAGACTACCCTAGAGTGGATGGCCTCGATTCCTTAGAGATTTCCTTATCCACTCTAGGTTTTCCATGTTTTCCTTCTAGCCAATAGTATTCCACATAGGTGAGATGTATTTTTCTGATCTCCTTTCCTTGAATTTAGGTAGGTAGCTCTATGAAAACTCTTTCTCCAATAGACTTCCACTTTGGTCTTCATTGCAATCTAACTTCTTATTGGTCCATTCTTGCTTAAAAATAACTTCGTTGTTTTCTTAGAATATGCTTCTACAAGGGTAGATCTTGACCTTTAAGTGCTTAAAGTGTAAGATGATTTTCAATGGTAGATTGCTCATAAATAGTCTCTCTCTTTTTCTCCTTATTTTTCTCTACCAATTACTTTATTTCTTCATGTTTATCACTTGTAATTATTAGGAATCACCACCTTTTCATGTAAATTTTGTGCTCCACCTTGACTAGTCCATTCCTTTGGTTGAGTAGAGAGAGAAAGTAAGGAATAAGTTTGTGATACCTTTGGTTTTACACAACATATAATACCAATTTTTAAAAAGTGATGATCTCTGTTTTAAAACTTCAAATTTTAAAATCAGCTAAAAAAAGAAACTTGAATAAAAAACATTCATTTCAAAACCCCAGGAGTCACATGACTAAAAAAAAAAAACATGAATTTAATGGTGAAATGATATTCCCATTTCTACCAAAAATTCAACAAAGTCTCCTTTGTATTTTGGACCATAGCATTTGACACATTTGATATGACAACATCTGATGAATACAATACACATTAGTAAACAACCTGGGAGACTTAGTCTCCATACCCATCCATTTTGATCAACTGCAAATTTCGATAAAACCATATACCTCAATGGTAAAGTAAAAATCAAAGAGATAACAACATTGCTAAGGGTCTGTCTATGTATAGCCATCACGTCCAATGTAGATACATCTATACATCCAAGTCACAATGTAGACCATACACATATACATTCCATAAATAATTTCCAAGATAAGGGTTTGAACAAACCATGTCCATTGCTGAAATCTCCTCCATGCATCACATGAAGGCCTTTAACACCCTCAACTACTGTGTTAGCATGTCATACCTGCTACCTCTATTTGTATTTGAGGCATTGCAAAAACATCATAATTTCTCAACAAGGTATACTTGTGTAGGTGATGACAATAATAATAGTAATTTATTCATATTTAACACAATATGATATGGTCATGGATCAAATCTCAGAGGATACGATGAATATCTATCTCTTGAAAATAGTTCTAGAATGATATCAAAGATGAGAATAAATGGAAATAAAGTATGGTATCATTAGCATCAAAACCAACTAAATCTATGGCAATATCCAAGGCATTAAAGCCCATAATAATACTATAAATAAAGTAATAAATCCAAACCACCTGCATGTTCCAAACATGATGAGAAAACAAAGTCTCATAAACTCATCAAATGACAATATCAAATCAATGTAACTCATGCCAACCACATGTCTGAAAACATGTCAAATAAACTAAGCTTCTAAAGCTCATAAATATGTTAAAATCACATCAACAGAGAGCATCAAAAGCTCGAAGAATATATCAATAAATGTGTGTACCACCATCATGGGCATCCTCACATATGGGTCCCATGAGTGTCAAAATCACATCAATGAAATGCATCAAATATGTAAGGAATATCTCAATGGATATGAACATCATCAATGCAGATCACCCTAACATGAGGGTCTCACGAGTGTACCACACACTTGTATGTTCAATCATGAGTATTCATACTAATCCTCCACACGTCGTCATGCTGTGGGTACATAGAGAATATCCATCCTGATGCGCTCTTTGTGCAATATGATAAAATCAATCATCAAGAAGTGCATGGACCATTATACTGCAATGGTAACCAACTCCTGGGTCTACCACTGCCGCTCTACGTCGACACCCGAATGCCTGACTAAGCATCTGTCCTGCATGGGAAGGATTAGAATCATAGTGTGGCTTACCCATGATCCCACTCCTTATGGTGCTTGCCCTTCTATGGGGTAGGTGTTTAATCATCATTATCATCACAAAGTCAGAGGGTGGTTGGTTAACCTTACAACCCTCCTAGCATAGTGTCCACTAGGTAAAAACACCGATCATAAATATCTAAAACACAAAAATCATCCAATAAATCAAAGTTGAGAAATAGAATG
Organism: Warburgia ugandensis; assembly: GCA_035236585.1. NCBI lineage: Eukaryota > Viridiplantae > Streptophyta > Magnoliopsida > Canellales > Canellaceae > Warburgia > Warburgia ugandensis. Next base: position 26,253,599 of record CP141132.1, on the reverse strand, counting down.
AAATCCTCTGATGAATACTGAAATCCAAGAACACTTGTGGCTCCTCATCTTAAGGCATTACCCCTCATCTTGGGGTTAGTCTCTTAAAGTTCAACCATCAAGCCTCCTCCACTAAGTCCACGGTAAAACTAGTGATAAAACAAGGAATCCAAGAACCTCAACATGCAAAAGTGAATAAAATCACTATCTGATGACTTCATAGGTAATGAGAGTATGCTAAAATCATGCTTCCATGGAAAATGGTGGTCAATGAAATCATGCATGTGTGCATTAGTTATAAATAAGACTAATATCTCAATAAGAATCAGGATATAATAATATATGCATAGAATTCATTCATAATCATAGAGCCTATAAGATGAAAGTTTGTAATTTCAATACAACATGCCCATTATTAATTGTCATCACCTACCTTAAATAACAATCACTCATCTGTACCTCTCAAATCATGATCGGACTCTAGTCTAGCTCAATCCACCTTAATCCCTCTACTTGGATACACATCACATCTAGGTCTAACTTAGAATCCAAGTTATCTAAGTTGGATTCTTAATTATAAAACAAATATTATATCTAAAAATCTTAATTTACTATTTTTCAATACTATCCAGTGGTTTGCAGGCATGTCATCTCAAGGGTGGGCCGCATTGGTTGGCTGATAATCCAAATTATTCTAATCCGGGCCCTCAATAACCATTCAAATCCTCTTCTTAATTATGTCATAATGTATAACAGGATTATCATACTCAGATTAGGTCAATCTTAGGTAATATATCGTTTAATCAGCTAATCGGGCACTATTATATGCAATTCATACACAATCTTGTTAATTACAACTAAATTAATAAAATCAATTAGTTAGGATGATAATCCTACCTCATGTAAGTCCATCTAAAGGATATCTAGCTATCTGTGTTGTTGGATTGTCAGTCGATCACCTTGAAGGTGCTTGATCTAAGATATTCATACTGATCTAGTTATAATTCTCCACTTGATTGTCCCAAATCAAACAATAGATTAGTAATTCCAATAAAATAATCCCAACAAATCATTCGAATGGTATGGATCATCAAATTTGATCCAATTTCATACTTGAATCCTTGATTGATCTCAGCCATTGATTAGGATCGACTAAATCATCTAAAAAATGCTTTAGATCCAAGATATGTCATATGGATCTTGATCTATGAATCAAAAGGACAACAATAGACGATTTAGATCATAAAGTAAGTTCAGATCATCACAGATCAAACGATCTAACATTTGATCGAAGGTCTAATCATGATTAATGGTCTAATCTTCCCTTATCAATGAATGGGAAGATGGGTATTGTTCCTCACATTACAAAGTTTGCGAGGGTTATCTCAGATCTCTGAGATCTTTCCTAGATTGGCCAGAATATAGGATCAAAACTTAAGGGGTTAAGAAGGCCTACTATGTCAACTCAGCTGCCCTAAAATGACTGGGGAGCGAGTTGACTCAGTCTTAACTTGCCAGAGAGGAAAAACAAGGGAGGAGGAGAAGATGGTGATCGATAGTAGCTCTCTGTCCAATCATTGCCCGATCCAAACCAAAAGGAAGAGATGGAGGGAGATATGGTCCTTGCACAGTGGCCCTCCCACCAGCTTGGCTATGCTCGTGATGTGAAGATAGAGGGAAAAAGGGCGGGGGGGGGGGGGGTCTCTAGTGTGTGTTTGGCTTGAGAATAAACAAGAGCACTAGCCACTTAATCATCATTAGGGGAGCAAAGAAGAAAGAGGGGATGGAGAAAGGGAGAAGGGATTCGATGTCTTGTCGGTTGGTTGCACCAGTGGGAGAGGAATATGGAGAAGAAAAATAGGGGAGGAAGGGGGTTTTATGGGGTTTGCCGATGCACACATGTGTGTTGATCAGTTGCATTAGAGGGAGAAAAAAACAATAGGGAAGAGGGTTTTAGATGATCTCGTCGAAAGAGATAGAAAACATGGGGAGATGCACTTCGAGCATGGTGTGTCATTGAAGAAGAAGAAAATAGCGAGTTTTTTGCCATCGCCAGGAAAAAGGAAGATTGGGTTGGGGATGTGAATAGGTGCTAGTGATCGAGGGGGGAGAATCACCTATGGAGAGATCAGATGATGGGGGGATTGCAAGTTACTAGGGTTTTCCCCTTCCCTGGCATTCCCCTTTGTCCATGCCCTTTTTTAGTTACCACAACTCAAAACTAACAAACAAAAGAGGGGGCGCCATTATCAATTTTAGCCCCTCTTAAAATAGTAAAATTTTTGGGCCTTTTCATCACGATCTCCGTTTCGCGCAAAATTAGTATCGTTGGAATATGATAGACGTGTACATTTCATTTTTTATAATCTCAGGTCAAAATTTTCAATTTTCAAAGGGGTCACTTTCATGAAACTTAATTTTACTAAATTCAATTCCTAATTTTTAATTAAATTAATATATACCATAATACATAGAAAATTAGCATCAATAAACAAATAATTCCACATAATGTCATTCCTTTATATACCAACTCACATATAGATAGACCAAATTCAGCTTTGCGTCACATTGTCTGCACCAGTGGGAGGGGAAACAGAGAAAAAAAATAGGGAGAGGAAGGGGTTTTATATGGTCAGCTGATGCACACAAACGTGTTGGTTAGCTATGCTAGAGGAAAAAAATAAATAAAAGCCCTACAAGGAAGAGGGTTCTGGCTAATGTCCCCGGAGGAGATAGAAAACATGGGGAGATATGCTTTTGTGACGTCCCGGGTTTTCAAAATGCATTTTCGTTATTTATTTTCAAATGGTGGTCAACCAATTTTGCAAACGTTTTGAAAACTTAACAACGATTTTTTTTTTTTCTTTGAAATTCTTTTTAGAAAACTCAAATGCCACATTTCACTCACATATACTTACATAATTTTGTGTACAACAAATGTTTCCAAAGAGACTCATTTTATTAAAATTGCAAGATCGATCCAGTGGTTCACATACATAGCTCCTTTATTACATCTTATATCCTAAATACACAAATCAAAATACAATCCAAATCTTTCACAAATGTACATAGTCTTGATCAATAGTATGGTCTTCATATTCCCTTGTCGTATCCCTTCAATCCATCCTTTCTGTATCTGAGATATTGTAAACATTCAAACATTTACAATATCTCAGCAAGCTATACTTGGTAGGGGATTCAAGAGCATATGGAATTGTAGAATTCAAAGGTATGGTATTCAAGTTCATCATATTCCATATGAGTAACATCATTCAATTTTCATGAACCATACCATATATGATCTATCATATAATTTACCATGTATCATCTACTATGATAATTCCAAACCACTCACCGCTATATCATATGTATGTATATATATATATATACACACACACAGTAAAGAGCTGTGAAAAATAGTTAATATCTCAAACATCAATAATCATACTCAGATATACTGAGTTGATAAATTATCCAGACTCTTGTTGGGAAAATACTCTCTCATTAAGGCAGTATTGGCATGTCACTATGCCATGCATCATAATGCAAAATACTCAAGGACTACCATGCTACAGTCTGATTCGTACTAGCAAGCTCGAATAATTGCCTTGTTCACCACTGATACCACAATGAAAAATATTGTGTCACTGCCCATATGGGGAGACAATACTTTCATAGTGGGGCCTTCCCATAATTGCCCCACCCAACTTTTAGCCTCTCTTTGGGCAAGGTACCATAATATCATCAAATTTCGGGAAGCAAGTGGCCAAACCCTCATAACTTCCCTAGCATAGCATCCCCAGGCTTATGCCTGTTTAAAACAAAACCACAAGCCTCCATACTTCTTGTACATCTTAGACGACTTGTCTATTTATATTATCATCATTGTATTCAATATCCTCATACTAAGGATATAATTTCATTTCTAGATTTAGGGATCCTCATTTATAATGAATGATACCCATGTTCATATAAGTTTAGGGATTAATCATTTATTGTAAATGATCCCCATTTCCTTTAATTTGGTATTCATATACCAAATGCTATTAAGTGTAAGGATACTCATTTGATACAAATGATATCCATTATAATTATGTTCTTATCTAAGTTTAGGGATAATCATAAATGATACTAGGTATTTATTATGCATTCCATATAATTTCAAAAGTTATTTCTATCTCATATACATGAATTATGATTCAAATGTAACTAAACATATTATCATCCTTAAGTATTATAATGTCTATTGTATAACAACAGACCATAGGTCATATATTCTTAAAGTTCCCCTACCTTCATGTAGTAATCCATCCCTCAGATCCTCCATGATTGATGTATGTAATCTGTAAATACATACATATTGTCATTATTTGTACAATTTTGGATAATCTCCTATCTATATTTCTTATCTAATCTTGTCCTTTGATATAAAGGATCTAGATCTGTCTTGTGTTCCTATCATCCATATAATCTATCTTCCTTAGATAGTATTTTATCCTATTAATCAATAGATCTGACGGTTAAAATGATCTTCTAACCTTTTAGATCTAAGTATTTTCTATCTTTAATTTTTTTTTGTATCCATCCCTTTGATCTTGATTTTTCATAGATCCTTTGATCAACAATCTATTCTTGTTGATAAAGATCAAGGGCCTAGATCTTTTATCATCTAGTTCTTCTTTGATCTAAGTTCAGTTATTTGATCATCCCTAAGGCAGATAATCCTAGTTCTTTTCCTTGAATCATATTTGATCAAGGGTTTGGATTATCTAATCTAATGATCTAGATTTTTCTACAACATACATACATGAATACTTAATAAAATATAACATTATGATTCTTATTGTTCTTGATCATTCAAGATCTTGTGGATCTTGTTTGATCTTGATTATCTTACTTACCATTTTTATTAAGATTAGATATTTTACTAACCTTTTAGCTATTATTATTATTATTCAACTAGTTAATGGTTTACTAGTTGAAGATAGCTTATTTCACCCTAAGTCTAGACTATTTATCTTATTTCCAATTGACTAAGGCTTACTAGTTGAATGGCTGAACACAAAGTGGTTACTTCAATCCTCTTGTAAGGAGGCATTTAGACCTCACAAACATCAACAGAAGGTAGAGAAAGAGTGAGGTTCTATTAGAAAACCCCCTTAACCACCATGTTTAGCATTCACTAGAGTGACCTTAGCTCAACCTTTTATAAGGTTCCTATGAGCATTTTAACCCTAAGTACTCTTTCTAATTAATTTTAATTAAGTCCATAAACATTTAAAATGTCATTAATGGGGTTTATTATTCTCCTAGTTTGGGCCAAGGATTTGATAATCCTTATATTGTCATACTAACTATAGCCCTTAATGTTATTAATTTCATGTCATTTATTACATGTAATGTCCTTCAACTCTAATTTTCATTTAATTACAATTTCAATGTAATTTACATAACATAAGCATTAAAGCATAATAAATAAATAAATAAATAAATAAGTAAATATAACAATTAAATCTACTAAGCAATAAAAGGCATTTACAATACCATGCAATAATTCAAATGAACATTTAACATGCCATAACTATTCATCATGATCCAACGGTCGTAGTTGATTTCTATTCATTTTTCATCCTTTTTACGGTTTAGATCTTGATCTTTTCACTTTCCTTTAGATCTAATACATCTTCTTAATGTGATTTCATCACTAGATCATTGATTTATCTCATCTAATGATTTGATCCTTCTTGATCCAATCGATTAAGAAGATCTTAAGTCATTTTATCCAATTTAAGGGCATAGATCTTAATCTATCCCGAATTATCATCATGAAGTCCATCAATCCATATGATATTAACTTTATATCATCATCCAAATACATCCATACTATCCAATCATCCTTGATCAAACTGATCAAGCAAATTACCATTCACTTTTATGGATTTTACTACTTTTAAGGGTCAAGATCTCAAGATCTACAAATTCAATTACATCCAACGTATTTATTTAAGTTATTATATTATTAGATCATCATAAAAAATGATTTGAATGGTCTGATCATCCCAGATCTTGTAGATCAAGTATGTTAGTACCCTCATCTACTTACATTTAGAACGTTTAATGAATTAAACTTATGATTTTATTGGTATAGTAGGTTCTCCTCATCAAGAGGAATCCAAGCCAACTTTTTTTATCTCAATTTGGAGTTAAATTGAGATCATAATTTGGATTTTAAGATTTCAGCTTGTTTTAGGACCTTCTAAACCCATCCATCGGTTCATATCTCTATTTTGAGATCATCTTGATCATGATCCAAGGTTGTTACTATGGATTTTACCAATTAATTTACATAAATACAATTAAAAACATAATTATCATGCTTCCATAAGATTCTACATAATGTAAGGAATTCATCAATGCTTTTAGATATAAAATCAAAGCTAAAATGAGCTCTTAATTGAAGAAATAAGATTTTAGATCAAAATTCAACCGTTTGGGTCAACTCCACAGAATGTGACAAAACAGGAGTGCGATTGGCATCATGTTACCTGGGATTACCCATCACTGGGGTGAGGTGACCGGTGATAGGTGAGATGGTCTAGATTTGGATTGTCGGATCGTTCATCATCCAATCTCCCTCATCTTAGTAGATCTACGCCCAGGATTTCATCTCCTGGCGTTTTTGGGCCCTAGGAATCCATCCAATGGCTCAGAAGTTTCATTTGAGCCGTCTAAGATGGGGATCTCAACCCTGTTGCAGGATCCATCAGGAATGACGGATCAACGGCCGGGGAGATCACCTGGAGGCTGGAGAACCTAAGGGAGATGCCGAAAATGAAAATAGAGAGTGAAGGTGAGTTACCTGGTTGGGTCCAGTGAAGGAAGCTTCACTGGAGAGAGAGATATTTCATTAGAAAAAGATAAGAAGCCCTAGACACTAGAAATGTCAAAATCTCCAGTGTTGTTATCGGAGGAGGGGAAACATGGGGGAAACATAGATCCCTCGTCTCTGCTTTGTTTTAAAGGTATAAGATCACCGTTTAACAACCAGATTGGCCTGAATAACCTAGAATAATTGCTGGAGATAGTGACCTTGCCGGAGGTTGTTCTTTGTTTTGGATTTTCCTACGATCCAAGAGGTGGATCATCATATAATCTTAGGGCTTTTGTAGATCTCCTTAGCCCGAACAGATCCAACAGTGGAGATTTGAATCTGTGGGCTAGAATCACATGTCTAATTGAATTAGGGTTTCATAGGGGGAAACCCTAGTTCATTGAGGACGACCCGTCCCTAGACACTCAAGATGCAGACACTAGGTCATCTGCCCGAGTGCGTCTAGGGACACGCCCATAGAGAAAAAGGAGAAAGAGAGAAAGAAGAGAGAAATGGGGAAGATTGGGGAGGATTTTGGAGCGGGGATTTTGGGCCATTGTAGGGGACCTCGTGAAGAACATTAGAAATTTTTTTTGGAAATTTTATGAGCTATTTATAGAGATTTTTTATTTTTCCATGATTACATGTAATTATCATGTTTCAATTCTTTTCATTATTCAATTGTCATTGGATTCCCACTACCACCTCCTTCTCCACTAGTAGTTGGTAGTGGTTTGGCTCCTGATGGTGGTCTTCTAAACAATTGGCCTACCTTGTGGGCCCCACATAGTTGTGAAAAGACTGATTTGCCCTTTTAATTCCAAAAATGGAGAAAAATAGGTTTTACTCCTATGAACTCAGAATTAGTGTACTTAGTGTCATATAGATTAGTTTTTTGAGTACATTCCAAATTTTGGCGTCTTAGGTCTCGGTTATGAGTAAAATTACTATTTTACCCTTTTATTCATAAAAATAGAGAAAAATAAGGAATTTTCACCCGGACTCAGAATTTGATGTACTGATAGCCATTCTAATCGGTTTTTTGAGTACATTACAAATATCTAAGTTTTAAGTCTTCATTTTATTTTTATAAAAATGAATTTTCCAGGAACTCAAAGTTCCAGTTCCACTTTTAAAATCTCAACTTTAATTTTTAAATAATTCAATTATATTCATAAAAATTGGGGTTGTTATAGCTTCACACATGGTGTGTGCCAAAGAAGAAGAAAACAACAAGTTTTCTACTATCGCCAAGGAGAAGGAAGATTGGGTTGGGGCTGTGCGTTGGTGCCAGTGATCGAGGGGGGAGAATTGCTAGTGGCGACATCGAATGGGGGAAGGGGGAGTGTGAGTCGCTAGGGTTTTTCCCTTCCTTAGCATTTCCCTTTGTCTAAGACCTTTTTCAATCACCACCAGCCCACAAACTGACAACCAAAAGAGGGGGTACCATTATCAATTTTGCCCCTCTCTTAAATTAGTAAAAATTTGAGGCTTTTTCACCTTGATCACCATTTCATACAAAATTAGTGTCGGTGGAATCGTATTGTCACGTACATTTCATTTTTGATAATCTCAAATCAAAATTTTAAGCTTTTAAAGGGTCCACTTTCATGAAACTCAATTTTATTGAATTTAATTCCTAATTTTTAATTCAATTAATATATAACATAATGCATAGAAATGACCCAAAATTGAGGGTCGTTGCAATGTCTCCCATGGGACCCAGTCTTCTACTTGTTTTATTTCAGAAGCTCCCATTGTATACAATCTCATTGTATGTAATTTGGGCTTCCTTTAAAAGCTTCTTATGGTGGTGGTTAGCTTGAATGCATGATTGGAAAGCTTTGCCACTTTACTTTTGATATGAACATCCTATTTTCAGCGGATAAGGCTCAATATTCCATTTAAGGTTTTTGACTACATTACCTTTGATTTTAACATTCAATTATCTTTCTAAACTCTCTAACGTCATGAATGACATGTATGGGTCCAAAATAAAGCTTGGTTAGTGAAGTTGCTCTTTCAAGGGTAAAATAGATAATTTTGTCATTTTTTTATTTGTACCTTGGACCTGCAAAATTATAGAATTAATCCTAATTAGTGATGAATAAGTGAATTCTAGGCTAAAACATGCTAAATATAGAGGTGTGTTTGTAATATATATATATATATATATATATCAAATCCCCCAAGACTTAGATTTTGCTAGTCTTCTAGCAAAACTATAAAACTGGAAAAGAAGAAGTTTTAAAGATAAATTCTAACCACTTTCGCTAGTGCTTTTGTGTCAATTTAGCATATGTAAAAAGCATATATACCCTTAGGTTATCCCTATTAGATGAGTTGTAGTCTCGTAAGGGTTTTCAGAAATGCTACCCATAAACATTTTTAAAAATCTTAGGAAAGTCCTTTAGGTATCTCAAAGAATCTTCTTATATTTAGCTTATATTAACTCCTAACTATAGCATGCTAATAGAATCAAAAGTTCAAATCCTACCCTTTTGCTAAAGATATCTCATTAATTTATTAAGCCTTGGAATGTGAGTGTGTGAATATAGCAAATATATATACAATTATAGGTCTCCAAGGTATCATATGTATTGATTTCAAGTCTCATAGAATATACTTGGCACTCGAAAGAAATCTCTTAGAAGTGGGTTACACTCTCTTCAATATGTGAGTAGAATAATGTTGAACAAGGTCAAATTCTCACATATTTCATACCAAAGAATGATAACTTAGAAAAATACGATACTGGTCTCATGAAAGGATATCAACTATTAAATAATATATTACGCTTTACCATACTTCCCATTCATCTACAATCATACTCGAGCCATACTTCTCTTAAGATCAAGTTAGGAATTCTAATAAAATGAAACATAGGCTTCGGACAAGGATGTTAAAGAAATGGATATAAAGGTAAACAAAGATTGTTTTGAAAGATACGTCAAGGTCTTCTAAAGTGTATTCACAATATTCTTTTATAACCATAAGAGTGAACATTTATTTTTTCATTGGCTATCTTTTTCATTTCCCTCTTTTTCTTTGACTTTTTGGAATAACCTTTTTTCTAAATTGTCTAATCCTTTTCAACCCTTGTTGATGTTTATCTCTTGAACTATATTTCTCATACTTTTCTTAAGATATTCCTCAACAATCTCTACGTATTTCCAGAACAACTAGGTAATAGATTTATTATAAGGGTTTTAATAGGGTAATGGTCAATATGTTCACTAAGAAAAGGTTTAATATAAAAAGGTTCAAGCGTCTAACTAGTGGTGTAATGACTTAGGAAGGCTAAAGGCCAGGGGTATTACCAAGGATGACCTCTATCATTTCCTAGATTTCATATGACTTAAACATAACCATAAACTTGAGATAAATGATAGTATTTTATGATTTCCTAATAGTTGTCCAAGATGAAAGATACTGAGACCAACTAGGAATTACGTTTGCTAAAGAAACATTTGAATTTATATACAACCCTCGAAAAAGCAGATTGTCTTTAAAGGTCACATAGGTTAATAGTCTTTGGAAATCTTCTTCAGGATCTCTAAATTATATTTTCTTCAACTTAAACTATATATATGGCTATTCTGTGCAATAAATATTTTGAGTTTAACTTTTCATGGAGCACTTTAGAAAAAGGATAAAATAGTGAACTAATTGTGTACTCTATTATTAAGTTAAAGGTCAAAAGATATCTTGAATAGTTAGAAAATCTAAATTCCCATCCTTGTAAAGGAACTTGTCACAAGTTTTTGTCCATTTTTTTTTTCAATTTAAAAAATTTCCAAAAATTGCAAAATAAAGAAAATATTTGAAATGATTAAAAAATGGTGGACACATCAAATTCAAAAGACTCTACCCCTAGACTTAAATTAAACCTTGTCCATAATGTTTTGAGACAAATAAACAATTAAGTAGAGAGAATGGTTAGAATGATATACCTGCACTCCAGTGATGATGCGATGATCTGTGAATGTGACCATGGAAAATTGTAAAATCAAAAGCAATAACTGCACCTAAACTATGATAGAAATGACCTACTATGGATCTTAGTCCTAATATATAGACTCCTCTAGTAGGAGTTCCTCCTCTTCATCATGGTTTCTCATTTTTAAATATGGTTTCAATAGCTGGTGATTAACTTTCGAAAGTTAGGATAGATAGCTTTTACAATGTGTGGGCCAGTCCATCGAGATCGTAACATTTTAGGCAAGGGATGTAAATGGAAACAATAGAGAAGGATCTTCTGACCCGGTTTAAACATTTTGCAGGATGGATTTATCATGAACCATATTCATACAATCCATGTACCTTTTGGCACTATCATATGCTTCTCTCCTAAGTTCTTCAAACTCTTGAAGTTGGAATTTCCTGGGGGTACCAACTTTGTAATGATCAAAGTTGAGCTATCAATTGCCCAATATGCTTCATGATCTATCTCAACAAGTAAATAATAAACTTTTCCAAAGGCTAAGCAGTAGGGGGACATTCCAATACAAGTCTTATATGTAGTTCTATAAGCTCACAACACATTAGTTAGTCTAAGAGACCAATCCTTCCTACTGGAGTTCACCGTCTTCTCTAGTATGCTCTTTAATTTCTTATTTGATACCTCAACTTGGTCACTAGTTTGGGGATGGTATGGTGTTGCAACTCTATGGGTAACTCCATGTTTCTTAATTAGGGTCTCAAGACAGTTGGTAAAAATGTTTACATATATCACTAGTAATAGTAAGTGGAGTGTCAAAGCATGAAAATATATTATCTCTTAAAAACTCAACTACCACTTTGTGGTCATTTGTCTTACACACTATTGCCTCTACCCACACACTATTGTCTTACACACTGTGGCCAGTAGAATCCACATTGCACAATCTTTGTAGTGGTCTTCCTTACGATATTATATCCCCCATGAGCATGGTCATGGACAAAGGAGATGATTTGATTGTGTTCATTATCAAGAACACATCTCCTAATGATTTGATAGGGATGGTACTTGAACAAGTATGAATCATCTCATATAAAGTACTTGTCCTTGGTAAGAAAATTAGAAAAATCTTCTTTTGACCAATGTCCTGGTAATTTATATGTAATAGGATAATTGACAATGTCAACATACCAAGGTAATTGGAAAACCAATAGAAGTTGCTCATTAGGAAAGGTTTCTTTGATAGGCACAAGTTCATTAGGAGACTTAATTAACAGCCTAGATAGGTGATTTGCTACAACATTTTTAGAACCTTTCTTGTCCCTTATTTTTATGTAAAATTCCTATATTAATAGATCCATTGGATAAGTCTTGGTTTAGCATCCTTCTTAGAAAGAAGGCCCTTCAATGTAGCATGATCTGAGTAGATTATTACTTTAGACCTTACAAGGTAGGATATAAACTTATCCAAGGAAAAGACCTACCAACAACTCTTTCTCTATAGTAGAGTAGTTGAGTTGGGTATCATTGAGAGTCTTAGTGACATAATAGATCCCATGGGAAGTTTAGTAATTTGTTGTCCTAAAATAGCACTAGTCATGTAGTCAGAAGTGTTACACATAATTTCAAAAGATGTGCTGTAATTCGGTGATCGTATGATAGGCACAGAGGTGAGTTTGGCTTTAAGACATTCAAAGGCCTTCATGCAATTTTCATCAAAGTTAAAAATTGCCTCCTTTGCTAGCAGATTGTAGAGATGCCTAGACATTTTACTAAAATATTTAATTAACAATTTGTAAAATTTAGCATGGCCTAGGAATGTATAGATCTCCTTCACTATCCTAGGAGGGGGAAGATTAAAGCTGAGGTCCACTTTTGCCTTGTCTACCTCTATGCCTTGTTGTGATATGACATACCCTAGTACTATGCCACTTTTCAACATGAAATGACATTTTCCCCTATTTAATGCTAAATTCTTTTCTTGGAATCTCCCTAAAATAAGAGTTAGGTGGGACAAGTACTCATCAAAATTAGATCCGAATATTGAAAAATCATCCATGAGCACCTCAAGAAATCTTGCCACTATATTGGAAAAGATACCCATCAAACATCTTTGAAAAATAGCTTATGCAATGCATAGCCCAAAAAGCATGCATTTATAGGTGAAAGTTCTCAAAGGACAAGTGATGGTGGTCTTCTTTTGATCCTCCAGTGCTATTGGAATCTAATTGTAACCACAATATCCATATAGGAAACAATAAAACTCAAGACCAGCCAACCTTTCCAGCATTTGTTCTATGAAGGGAAGAGGAAAGTAGTCTTTCTTCATGATTGAGTTCAGCTTTCTGTAGTCATTATAAATTCTCCACCCAATAGTCATATGAGTGGGGACTAACTCATTGTCTTCATTTTTAATTAGCATGACTCCAGATTTTGTTTGGCACAACTTAAATAGGACTAACCTAAGCACTACTAGAGATGGGGTACATGATACCTACATCTTACAACTTAAGGGCCTATGCCCTAATTACCTCCTTCATGTGAGGGTTTTGTAATAACCCCAATTTTTGTAAATTGATTGAGAAAATCAATTTAGTTTGAATTTTTAGAAATTTCAAGATGGAATATTAGTTTATTGGAAATTCTCTTTTTATAGAGATTAAAACATGATTTAAAACTTATAAATTATGAATGTACTAAAAAAATGATCGAAATGACACTAAGTACTTTCAATTCTGAGTTAAAATGAAAAATCCCTAATTTTCTCTATTTTTATGAATAAAAGGGTAAAATGGTAATTTTACCCATAATTGAGATCTAAGACTTCAATATTTAGAATGTAATAAAAAATACAATTCCAACACCAATAAGTATGCTCAATTCTGAGTTCAGGGGAATAAAATGAATTTTTCTCCACAAAAGGGTAAAATGGTCCTTTCACACCTCTGTGGAGCCCACAAATGAATCCAATGGCCATAAAACATGTAATGAGTGGTAAAAACACTACCATATGATAGTGGAGAAGGAGGTGGTAGTGGAGGATCCAATGTTAATTTAATATTCAAAAGAATTGAAACATAATTATTACAAGTAATTATGAAAAATTCAAAAACATCTATAAATACACACCAAAAAATCCACAAAAAATATTCATTAAAATTTCCACGAAATTATCTTTCTTCTCCTAAGAAACTAGATCTATATTCATTCCCAAATTTCCAAAAATCTCAAAACTCTCTCTTCTTTCACTTTCTCTCTCCTCTCTCTAGATTGGAAGAAGAGACCTAAAGTCAATTAGGCACTCTATTCCAAATCAAATATCACAAATCCCACCATTCATATTGTCCTATACTACCTTATCTACAAAACCCCAAATGAAATTTCAAGATCCAACAGTGCAATCAATGAAAAATAACAAAAAAAGGGGTTATCGGGCGATCCTATCATTAAGTGGATATTTTTTTTAAATTGGGCTGCAAAAACTATGTTTTTCTCCAAACAGGTAGGTGGAAACTCTTCCCACACTTATTTTATGTTATTTTATATAATTTTTATTTTTCTAAAATTAAGTTTAGGCTAAAAGCTCTAAAAATCAAGTAAGGGTAAGAACCCTTCAATTCTGTATGATGGAGGGATCAAATGTAAAATCTGAGTTTTGTAATTGATCTAAAAGGGTTGAAAACCCCTAGGGTGGAATTTTAAAGAAATTTTATCAAGTTTTGAGCCCTTGATTGAAGAAGAATTGATTAGACGGTCCAAAACGGACTGTCCAATCTTCTTTACAAGATCGGGCTCCCAGGACGACACACAGAAACGTACCTTGTGGGAGCGTTTCCAAATGCGACGTTGGCCTTACAGAATGACTGCACGATAGCGCAGGTCCCAGGGAGTGTGTTATTGAGTGTGTCCCGGTGATGGGTGAGCGGCGACCGATCTGGTGGACCAGATCCGTTCTGCCTGACTAATCAGGGCTATCCGTTCCATTGGGCCTAGATCAAATCTGGACCCTTGGAACAACTATGAACTTCAAAGTTTAATTACGGAGTCATCTAAACTCTAAATTAAGATTGAAAAGAAGCTATGGAAAGCTTGTAATGTCTATTTTGTTCTTAAATCATAAAATTGATAAAAATTATTCAAGAAACTTTCTATTTTTAGGAATTAAGCTTCTAATTTTTGTGATCTTCATGATCTCAGATGATCAGATCTTGGGGATCTAATGCAATGATGATATAATGTTGAAATAAAGTAATATCCATGATTTATTTTGACAGATCTAACATAAAATGAGGAATCTACCCTTTACGGTAGAAAAACCCTAAAAATACAAAGGAACCCACTTGATCAATAAGATCAAGCATGATAAGACCCTTTGGATGTGTTGTATGAATGGGATTATGATGAAATCTAGTTAGATTATAGATTAAATATGACAAAAACAAGTGGATATGATCCTTGGATCTTAATGGAGTAAAAGCCTAAATGTAATTAAAACCCTCGATCTAAAGGAAAAGATCTAAGATCTAATGGTTGGATCATAAGTAAAATTTTCTAATAATCTTAATCTAATTAGTTTAATTGTCTTTTATTTGATAATAGAATTGTAAATGTGATTTATGTTATAAAGTGGGAAGCATGCTAGTGTAATTCTTAAATTTTAGCATGCTATGCTCTAAATGTTATTAGTTTGTGATTAGGTTCGTAGATTTAATTATCTTATGGCCATGTTAGTTTAAATTTGAGTTTTTAGCATGATTCCATTCGATTAGTAGTAAAATTTCATGTATTTCATAACTTAGGATCATGTTAGTTTAAGTATAGTTTTATTCCATTAGGTTAGGTTACATTCATAGGAAGCATGTTAGTATAAATGCTTGTTAAACTTATATTAGATTTATGATTTAATTGTTGACAAATTTTATTAGTATATTCAATTGTTAAGTAGTTGTTAAAATATAATAAGCATAAATCACCAAAAATGTAAACTAATGGAATATAAAGATTCATGGACAATTAAGATGAGTGAATGACTTTGACTTAATATTAGTAAGGGCTATAATTAGTAGGATAATATAAGGATTATCAAATCCTTGGCCCAAATTATGAGAATAATAAACCCCTTGAATGATATTTTAAATGTTCATTGATTTAATTAGAATCCATGAGAAAGAGTACTTAGGGTTAAAATGCTCATAAAAACCTTATGAAAGGTTGAGCTAAGGTCACTCTAGTGAATGCTGAACATGGTGGTTAAGGGGGTTCCCTAATAGAGCCTCGCTCTTCCCCTACCTTTTGTTGACGTTTGGGAGGTCTAAATACCCCCTTACATGAGGATTGAAGTAACCACTTTGTGTTCAGCCATTCAGCTAGTAAGCCTTAGTCAATTGGAAATAAGAGGAGCTGTTTAAACTTAAGATGAAATAAGCCATCTTCAACTAGTAAAATGTTAACTGGTTGAACAATAATAATAAGAGCATAAAAGGTTAGTAAATTATCTAACCTTAATAAAATTGTAAGTAAGATAAGGAGGATCAAACAAGATCCATAGGATCTTGAATGATCAAGAACAATAAGAATCCTAAGATTGTATTTTATTATGTATCCATGTATGTATGTTGTAGACAAATCTAGATAGAGAATCCAAACCCATGATCAAATATGATTCAAGGAAGAGAACCAAGATCATCCTCCTTAGGGATGACCAAACAACTAAACTTAGATCAAAGAAGAACTAGATGATAGAAGATCTAAGCCCTTGATCTGTATCAATAAGTATAAATTGTTGATTAAAGGATCTATGAAAGATCAAGATCAAAGAAAGGAATACATAATGACTTAGAATAGAAAATACTTAGATCTGAAAGATTAGAAGATCATTCTAATTGTCAAATCTATTGATTAATACTATCTGAGGAAGATAGATCATGATACGACACACGATCTATATCCATTATATTAAAGGACAAGATTAGACAAAGAATATAGATAGGATAAAAAATATAAGATTATTCAAATTATTTAAGTATTGGCAGTATGTATGGATTTACAGATTTCATACTATAATACCCGAGCAATTTACTCTATTTTAACAAAAATTGGACATCTTATAGGAAATGAACTGAGTTAAATGTTTCACTTTATTTAAAATAGTAAATGAATGAATTTGTAAGGAAACTTCGCACCATTAGATTCTACTCAAAAAATGGAATACAACGCCCCAAAAATCACCCAAAATGGAGTTCATATGAAGAACTTACAGTCGTTTAAAGATCAGGGGCAGTTCTGGAATTTAAATAGAAAAAATGAAAAATGAAAAACGCAGGGGGCCGTTTTAATAACGGCATCCCCTGTCGTCTTCGACCTCCAGACTTCTCTAGAAAACCCTCTTTCATGATTATTCCAGAGAGATTTGCCACCGCCATTGACAGCACCGCCATAGCAGGGCTATAAAAAGCCCCATCTCCCCCCTCTCCAAAACGTGATTTTTCGGTCGTTTTGAGACTGGGCTTTCTGGAAAAATTGGAAACCCATCTCAAGCCTGACTTCCCTCTGCGTTTTTCAGCAACGGCCAGGCCCAAGTCTGGTCAGCCATTACCCATCTCCCCACCTCCCCTCTTGTTCCTCTGGCATCATCGAAAGTGGGGTTTTCCCCCTTCTTCAGGCGTTCCAGCAAGCAGGCACACCCATTCGGAAAAGGGCGTCCCCAGGCTAACCAGGTAAGCCCTCCTTCCCTATCTCTTCGTTTTGCTTCCCCCAGGACAGATCCATACCGGATCTGGTTCCTTTCCCAACCGTTTTCCAGCCAGGTTCCTGGCCGAAAAACGCTCTAAGCCGGCTAGGGACCCTGCACGAACAAGGCGTCCCAAGGAAGCCATGCTCCACCTACGCCTGGGAATGGATCCCTGGGGTGGGTTCTGAGCATACGACAATGCGTACACTGTCCTAGGTGTAGCCTTCGGGTGCGCGTGTGACATAGGGCACGGGTCTGGGAGCTGAGACACGTCATGCTACAAGATGCATCCGTGCGATGATGCGCGTCATAGCACGTCACTTGAGCATGCATGTGCGCGTGCAAAATGCTATCCCTGGCATGACCTTTGGGCGCGCATGCACGTGATGCGGTCACGGTTGAACCAGGATGCACGAGTGTCCTAAGAACTGGGACACGCGGACCTAATAAGACTATAAAGTTAGGATTAGAGGATAAATTACAGAGTTTAACTATTGGAAAGTAGATCCACATCATAGGATCTAGCCTGATAAATGAATTAGGCAAGGACCATGGACCCTAAAGGTAGATCTAGTGATCTAATGTCAAAATAGATTGAAATTGATAAGGACTCCTTGTATCCACTCATACCCAGGAGTTTATAAATGAGACCCAGGGACGGGTTGAGTGATAAAGGACGCGACTCCAGGAGACTTTGAGGTAGGTGATCTATCACTACTAGACTTTTTAAAAGAGCCATGATTGTTTTGAGAATGCATGTTTTAAGTATAAGTATATGACTTGTTTAGCATGACTTAATTCAGTGTACATATGATAAATGCTTTATGCATAGATATGTTTTGCAAATAATTGCATATACATTATGCATAGATATGTTTTGCAAACAATTGCATATATTGTATGATTTGTGAGCATTAAGTTTTTAAAATATTGCATGTCCTTGAGGGTTACCAAAAGATGCTGGGTAGGCAGTTGTGAGGGCCAGGAAGTTGTGAGGGACCCAAAGAGGACAGGTTTTGAAAAAGAGGTTTTCGCTTATCTGATCTGATATGATTTGGGTTGATAAGCTCGTGGGCGCTATGCCAAGAGGTTTGGGTTGGCCTCTAGCCTCTACCACTATTAGGTGGATAGGTACCACGCCCAAAAAGGGCATGTCCCTGCTTCGACTGCATGTGGTACAGGGGGCTACCAGTAGTGTCACGGCACTGGGTCGAAGTGTCATATGTCCCGTGGAGGCATATGACCCTGTGTCCCTAGGTACCCAGGGACCACACGACGGCGAGGTCATGGGCATAGTTGGACCCTATAGTTTGAGGATTTACTTGCATTGCATATGGCATGACATGAGGTTGGTCGACCATACCATATATCCATGAGTTGGATTCAGTGGAACATCTTATGCATGTCATTATGTTCATGATATATATGATACTTTCGACTTGGTTTGTGCGATTCTTTAAGTCGTTAGTATTCCAATTTGACAATGGTTTTTGATATCGATATTGAACATGAGTGTTCAAACATGCACATGTTTTAAAGAGCAGATGATTTTAAACATAGCATGCATTGTAAAACTAGTAGTGATAGATTCCTACGGAGTATAGTATATACTCACCCTATCCTTAACATTTTTCAGGATAGTTCCATTCACGAGTAGAAGACGCCTATGTTAGTGCTACGAACAAGTAGATCAAAAGGAGACAATTATACATGTAAGTAAACTCTTTACCCTTTGGAAATTTATTTGTATTTATTTACAATGTGACTATGTGCTGTGACTGGATAGACCTGGGGAAAAACAATTATGATTTCTGAAGTTTTTCAAAAACTACTTTGAGTATTGTGAAAGAAAATGACACTCAGGGTTTTCAAAATGAGTTTAAAGCTAAATATTTTTCGCTGCATTGCATGGTTTTCATAAAATGGTTTTCAAATAGGGATGCATCCCGCCTTAGGAATTAGATATTGCATTTAAAAATGCATGAGAAAACCCGGGTTGTCACAGTTGGTATCAGAGCCCAGGTTCTATCCTTTCACAGCCAGTCCAGCATGTCCAAGGGTCATAGACCATAGAAAAAAATCAAGAAGAAGTAGTAGAGACAACTAATTCTATTTGAGGATTACAATATTAATGCTCAAGGCATTTCACCATAAATAAATAGGTAAAACACAGCTTGGTTTAACAAATAATTAGGCAGAGGATAGTGCAACCCTTATCCAAAATCTAGTCTAAGACGACTTAAGGATTAAGGATTGTTGTGTGGTGCAAATATGAAAACTCATATATGGATTATATTATGATAAGAATGATGAAGGAAGATGTTAGTGGACTTGTTAGTAGATAGTTCTGACCTGCAATAAAGTAATCTCATCAAAGGTGAGAAAATTGGAGAATCTAGATGGCTATCTTACCATCATAAAGAATATCAGAATATGACCACACTATCACAAGGGATATGATATGAGTATGATAAGGGATGTAAGAGACAAACTTTGAGAAGATTTTGATGATAATCTAAGAGGGATGAGAATGCAAGATGATATTAGGAGATAATTGTGACTCGTACTAAATCACAAAGGTGTGGATCCTGAAGGACTTAGCTCAAATTTGGATACCTTAATTAGAGTCTTATGAAGAGTGAAGTGCTATCAAATAATAACTACCTGAGTATTATGGAGCAAATCAAAAGATGTGTACAAGTGACATATTATGTGATTAAGAGAAACATAACACTAATATGATAGGCAAATGAATTCGACCGAGTTATCAAAAGATTTTGATGATAATACTAAGGATGATAATAGATTGATCCTAACATGAACTTGTAGGAAAAGTATAGCATGATCAAAATGTCAATGTCATTATTAAGACATTATATGAATTTTATTGAGGCTACAGGCAACTGAGGATTTCAATGATCTTAAGACAGTTTAGAATTTCTGAGAAGCATTCAGTTTATCATATCTGTTAAGTAAAGGAGTAGATGCAGTATTGATTATATGCAACAAAGCACATGAAGACATTGATCTAGGTAGACAAAAATGAGGATTTTGAAGAAAAGAAAGAAAGAGATAGAGATCTAACTGTAATGACCCCGAATTTTTGTAACTTATTAAGGCAAATTAATAAAGTTTGAATTTTTAGAAATTCTGGGCTAGAATATTAGGTTATTGAAAATTCTCTTTTTATGGAGATTATATCATGAATTAAAACATAAAAATTATGGATGTACTTGAAAAACTGATCGAAACAACATTAAGTACGTTCAATTCTGAGTTAAAATGAAAATTCCTTAATTTTCTCCATTTGGGGGTAAAATGGTAATTTTACCCACATTCCATATCCAAGAAATAAGACCTCAATATTCATGAAGTACTTAGAAATACGATTCCAACGCCACTAAGTACGCTCGATTCCGAGTTCGAACAAATATTGCCTATTATTCTCCAATTTTGGAGTTCAAAGGGCAAAAATGTCTTTTCACATAAAAGTGGGGCCCACAAAGTGGGCCAACGTTTTAGAAGCAATAATAATTGCTCAGTGTATTATTGCTGGTAGTGGAGAATGTAGTGGAGAATGGAGAATGCACTTGTAATAAAAAATTCTAAAGTAATAAAATATCTTATCAAAATAAATGATAAAAAATTCAAATTTGGCTATAAATATGTCCCAAAAATTTCCAAAAATTTTCACAACCTTAACCATGAAATTTTCAAATCTTCCTTGGAGTTTTAGCCCCAAATTCTCATTAATCCCTCCCCATTCTCTATTTTTCTTATTTCTCTCTCCTCTTTCTAAGTAGAACAAGAGACCTAAATTCAATTAGACACTCCGTTCTAGGTAGAATCTGATAAATTCCACCTTCCATAACCTCCTATACTATAGTATATACAAAATCCCTAAATCAATTTCAAGATCCAATAGTTTCAACAACAGAAAATCACAAAAAGGTGGACAATCTGGCTATATTATCATCAACCGGTAATTCTCTCAAATTGGGCATCAATTATATTGTTTTTTTTCAATCAGGTAGGTGGAACTACTTTCCATACATATTTATTATGGTTTAGTGTAATTTTTATTTTTCTGTAATTTAATTTGAATGAAAAATGGTAAAAATAAAGTAAATACCAGTGCCTTCAATTCGTGGTGATAGAGAGCTCAGATGCAAATTTTGAGCTCCCCAATTGATCCAAAAGGGTCAAAAACCGCTAGGATACAATTTTTAAGAAAATCTAACAAGGTTGGACACTCAATTGAGAGAGATTAGTTCTGCTGGGCCCATATCAAATCTGGACCCTAGGAACAGCTGTAAAATTCAATTTAAGATTGTGAAGTCATATGAACTCCAAATTGAGATCGGAAAGAAGCTATGGAAAGCTTGTAATGTTTAGTTTCTAATGAAGTCATAATATTTCTAAAAATTATTTCTGTATTTTTCTGTATTTTGGAAATAAGTGTCCAATTTCTAAGATCTTTAAGATCTGAGGTGATTAGATCTTGGAAATTTATTTTAATGATGATATAATAATATAATAAAGTAATATCTATGGTTAATTTGGATAGATCATGTATTTCTGTATTTTTCTGTATTTTAGAAATAAGTGTCCAATTTCTAAGATCTTTAAGATCTGAGGTGATTAGATCTTGGAAATTTATTTTAATGATAATATAATAATGTAATAAAGTAATATCTATGATTAATTTGGATAGATCATGGATAAATTAGGGGATCTGCCCTTTATGGTAGAAAAACCCTAAAATAAAAATAAAAAAATACAAAGGGACCCACTTGATCAATGAGATCAAGTATGATCAGATCCTTGGGATGGATTAAATGGATGATATTATGATGAAATCAAGTTAGATCATGGATGAAATGTGACAAAATCAAGTGGATATGATTTTTGGATCTTAATGGATTAAAAGCCTTAAAGGTAATTAAAGATCTAATGGTTGGATCATATTTAAAGGCTTATAATAATCTTAATATAATTACTTTAATTATCTTTTATTGGATATAGAAGTGTAAATGTGATTTATGTTCTAAGTTTTAATTGTCTTTTATTGGACATAAAGGTGTAAATGTGATTTATGTTCTAAGTTAGAAAGCATGATAGTGTAATCTTTAAATTTTAGTATGATATACCCTAAATGAGTAATTTGTTAGTAGATTTGATTATCTTATGATCATGTTAGTGTAAATTAGATATTTAAACATGATTCCATTAAGATAGAAGTACAATTTTATTTATTTCATAACTTAGGATTATTTTAGTTTTATTTCACTAGCGTAAGTTACATTCATAGGAAGAATGTTAGTATATATTTATTAAACTTATATTTGATTTATGCTTTCAAGTTTATGATTTACTTATTGTCAAATTTTATTCAATTGTTAAGTAGTTGTTAAGATATAAGGAGCATAAATCACCAAAAAATGTAAACTAATGAAATATAGAGATTCATGAACAACTAAGATGAATGAATGATTTTGACTTAATAAGGGCTATAGTTAGTAGGACAATATAAGGAATGGTTTACCAATTCCTTGGCCCAAAGTAGGAAAATAATGAACATCCATGGATGACATTATGCATATCCATGGAAATTAATTAAAATCAATTAGAGAAGGGACTTAAGGTAAGGAGCTCATAGGAACCTTGTCAAAGGTTGAGCTAGTACCACTCCAGTGGACTCTGAACATTGTAGTTATAGGGGGTATATAAGATCTAAGTGCTTTTCCCTCACCTCCTGTTGACGTAAGAGAGGTCTAAACACCTCCTTACATGAGGGTTGTATTAACCACTTTTTGAGCAGACTTTAACTGGTAAGTACTAGTCATCCTGAAATAAGGAGGAGTTGTCTAGTGATAGGAAGAAATAAATTATCTTCAACCAAGTAAGACACTAACTGGTTGAATAATAATAAGAACATAAAAAGATAGCAAATTATCTAACCCTAATAAAAATAGTAAGTAAGATAAGGATGATCAAACAAGATGATATCTTGTATGATCAAAATAATAAGGAAAAAGAAACATCAATGTAAATTAGATTGTTATGTATGATATAGATAGTATTTGTATAGATGATATTAAACCCATTGATATATGATATTTAAGGAAGAAAGATTCAAATCATTCTACATAAGGATGATCAAAAGACCATGTAGTATGTACCCTTGATTAGAAAAATGACATTATACATATGATTTGATAGATATATGTTGATCGAGACTATGATAGATTTCAAGGAGTAAGAATACCTTATTGAGGTAGGTGGATTATTAAGAATGCCTTTACATGAAGATACATGTATAATACATGATCTTATGTTTTGAAGTATTGACATGTATGATACCAATATATTAAGGTAAATACCTCAAATTAAAATATGATCCAACCAAATGATGAGGAAAATAAGTATTAAATGGTTAAGTTGAGAATTGAGGGTTCCAGCCCTAGATAACAGATAGATAGTCTGATTTGTATAAGTATTATTTTACATACAAGCTTGGAGGCTTGTGGTTTTGTTTTAAACAGGCATAGGCTTGGGGATGCTATGCTAGGAGAGTTAAGAGGGTTTGGCCTCCCACTCTTTAAAACTTGATGATATTGAATACCAAGCCTAAGAAAGGCTAAAAGTCGGGTGGGGCAATTATGGGAAGGCCACCACTGTGACAGCCATGGTCCTCTCATATGGACATGGATATTGTAATTTCCACTGAGAATGGTATAAGTGGATTATTGAATAGTTATCCGGGCACGCTGTACGGATCAGACTGCAAGCATAGTAGTCCTTGATCATTTTACATTATGATGCATATGAAATTGGCATAGTGAAATGCCTTAAGGGATGGCATGATGAAATGCCAGGTAATTGTATATTACCAATATTTTTCCCAAGAAGGAAAAATCCCAGTATAGTAACTGGCTAAAATACAAATCTCCTATAATGAAAGGAGTTGATCAGTTTTGTATGGAAATGATTATTGATTATTTTTACAATTTTAACGGATTTGTTCTTATATACTATGTATGTATAAAGGTGAACACAAATGATAAGGAAATGAGATGTTCATATCAATAATAGTGGTCTATGAATGTGTTCATGATAGAATGAATTATGGGATAAGTGAATATTGAGATTTTACTGTCAATAACTTACATTCTTATCCCCTACCAAGCATAGCTTGCTGAGATATTGTAAATGTTCGAATGTTTACAATATCTCAGATATAAAGAAGGAGACTTAGGAGCTCAAGACTTGAAGAACTAGTGAAGAATAAGTAATAAGGGTATATCCCTTGAAACATTGTATAGAGAGCATGTATTGTATTTAGAACTTTGTAATTTGAATTGTGTATTTGGACAAGTATTGTAAGGATACAATGGGTTGTGTACTATGAACCACTGGATGGATCCTAAAATTTTAATAAAATCATATTCCTTCAATGGAATTTTATTTTGTACACAAATTGTACTTATGTTATGTATGAAGTGGTGACTTGGGTTTTCAAAACAAGTTTTAAAATAAAAGAATTTCCGCTGCTTTGATTTGCTAATTTTTTTTACTGAGGGGACGCCCTTGCCTTTGAAAAATACATATTATAAAATGTGTTTCAAAAACCCGGGTCGTCACAGTAACTATAAGTATTCAATGAAATATTGAATATTCAAAAGAAGAAGATCATGACTTTATGGAGATACATAGAATTCTATCATCTTGAATCCCATAGGAAGGTAGATCAAACAAATGCAAAGGAATAATACTAGATGAGTTGGTAATCTTATTGTAAAAGAGTATAAAAGAGAGAAAGCATATGGGGTTTAAGATTTTGAGTAGAGTATCGAATTTCAGGAGATTATGCGACAAGAAATTTTCGAAGAGGAATGGTGACCAACTAGAAATTAAAATTCTACAAATGGTTTGATACCAATTATTACAATTAGATTCCTATTGGATCCATTAGCTTATGGGGAACACCAATGGATATAATCCATAAAAAGGAAATTTTGGTGATATCCCACCTTGCCAATAAAGTATATTGAAAAAGGAATTAAGCCAGGACAGTGACTTGTCCATTTAACAAGTAGGGTACCATCAAGGATCAAATTGAGGTCTTACTATCATGGATTAGAAGACCAGAAATCTTAAGACCATTATTTAGTCATTACCTTTAGAATACTGTTGACTAAAATAAGGGTATCCCACCATATTTAATCAAGTATGTTAGTATCTATGAGTTAGTAGTCGAAGTTATATACTCAGAGAGATATTATAAGTATTTGGACATGAGTTTTACCTAAAAGAAGATTACTTGATTGGACTAAGTCATTTGAGGGTATGAGGTCAGTTGATTAGGCCACATCATGGAGTTGATTAGGCCACATCATGGAGGAGCTACAAGTACAATAAATACAGTAACAACTGAGACAGTTGCAAAAATAAGAAGTGATCTAAACCAATGTGAAAGATTTTTCAAACCTTAATGGCTACCATGACAAGGTGAAGAAATTACTTTGGGTTTGAAAAATACCGCTGACTTGGATTGAAAAGAAAGGCAAATAAGTACCGATCACTTTAGAGACCCTTGAGATTATGACAAAGATATGTTTGGAAAGAGATCAATAGGTAATCAAATAAAGTCTTTCTATAGGTCTATAAAAATGTTCCATGCTTACCTGAGTATTTTTCAAATTTGATGATTTAATAGCTTCAGCATAACTTGATGTAGTAGCAATTGAACGAGAACTGCTATTGTAAGCTAAGTATGAGGAGGCACTTGAAGGATAAAATTTGAGGAATTGAGAAAATCACTACTTATGAGGATACCTCCTGACAATACAGACTGCATGGTTGACGATAAAGCCTTAATAAAAGATTGAACAATATATTGATATAGGGAATGGAAGGAGAAAAGTTGAGGTGGCTAGCACACTATAAGGTGAAGATGTGATGTTACGTTAAAAAGTTAATTGTTATGAGCATATACCAAGTACAAAAAATCAATTAAAGGAATTTCCTAAGGACTAACCCTACTGGATTGAGTATACAACTTTTTGGACTGAAAGGTTACGAAGGAAACCATCAAGCAAAGAAAGGGTAAAGAAGATAATGACAAAGGATTCAACCATGACCTAGTAAGGGTACTCGGTTATGAATAAGAGACTTTTTGCTTTGCATAAATGGGAACATTATTGGAAATCCTAATGACATATTGATGTGAATAGTGAGATAAGCCTCTGGACGAGAACATGTGACCCATGATGATGAATTGACCATTAACATTTGACATGAGTTCGAATAAAATCTTCACGGAGAAAAGCGTTTAATGAATCCAATAGTTATGAAATTGAATATAGAGTTAGGACATTTTACTTTCAGTATATGATAAGGTCCTCGATGGAAGATGCTACTAATTGACTTTCATGATTTTATTTTGAATATAATTTTGGTCGAGGAATCAAGTCATTCGAAGTTAATCAAGGGTTTGGCTGTAGAACACATAATACCACATTAGCTAGTGGAGTATCTTGGGGACAAAGGTAAAAGATAAGAAGCAAGGTTAGATGCAATAAGAAGAAGGTAATTTTTTGGACTCTTACTAATGACATACAACCAACCATTAAAAGGAGATATGGATGATGAAAAGATCACTAGATGAAAGACAAGAAGAAAAAGGGAGTATCCTATGATATTCAAAATGAAATAGGAGAAATAAGATCATATGATCTCAAAGAAGTGTGGAGTAATTTATACGTGAATTAAGAAGCATGATCCTACTAGGAGACTATCCTATACATGATAAGAAAAGTATAGGCATCTAAGGATTTCAAGATAGATGAATTACAGCTAGAAACCGGTATTGTTAAACTGGCACGTATAGGAGTATGCATCAGAGTACGCAGCGAAAGCAGCCCTTATAGGTAAGGCCTTGAAGAAGGAACAATAAAAATGATAAATTGAGGTTGAGCCTAGAATTGATTCCTAAGGAGGGAATGCATTCACCAAGAAGTTATCTAAGAGACAAAATACCTTGAAGATGATCATTTATGGAATTTCGAGGACGAAATTCT
The DNA here is from genome assembly GCA_035236585.1 of Warburgia ugandensis. Lineage (NCBI taxonomy): Eukaryota > Viridiplantae > Streptophyta > Magnoliopsida > Canellales > Canellaceae > Warburgia > Warburgia ugandensis. The sequence goes on along the minus strand of CP141132.1, from coordinate 26,225,997 downwards.
TTTAAGGGGGTAATAATGTAATACCCGAGCAATTTACTCTATTTTAATAAAAATTGGACATCTTATAGGAAATGAACTGAGTTAAATGTTTCACTTTATTTAAAATAGTAAATGAAGGAATTTGTAAGGAAACTTGGTACCATTAGATTCTACTCGAAAAATGGAATCCAACGTCTCACAAATACCCAAAACGGAGTTTGTATGAAGAACCGTTTAAAGATCAGGGGCAGTTCTGGAATTTAAACAGAAAAACAAAAAACGCAGGGGGCTATTTTGATAACGGCACCCCCTATCGTCTTCCACCTTCAGACTTCTCCAGAAAACCCTCTTTTATGATTTTTCCAGAGAGATCTGCCACAGCCAAGGGCGGCACCACCATAGCAGGGCTATAAAAAGCCCCATCTCCCCCCTCTCCAAAATGTGATTTTTCGGTCGTTTTGAGACTGGGGTTTCCGACAAAATCGGAAACCCATCTCAATCCTGACATCCCTCTGCGTTTTCCAACAACAGCCACGCCCAAGTCTGGCCGACCATTACCCATCTCCTCACCTCCCCTCTTGTTCCTCTGGCAACATCGGAAGTGGGGTTTTCCCCCTTCTTCAGGCGTTCCGGCAAGTAGGCACACCCATTGGGAAAAGGGCATCACTAGGCTAACCAGGTAAGCCCTCCTTCCCTGTCTCTCCATTTTGCTTCCCCCAGGATAGATCCATACTAGATCTGGTTCCTTTCCCAGCCGTTTTCCAGCCAGGTTCCTGGCCAGAAAATGCTTCAAGCTGGCTTGGGTCGGCCCTGCACGAACCAGGCATCCCAAGGATGCCATGCTCCACCTGCGCCTGGGACTGGGTCCCTGGGGTGGGTTCTAAGCATACGACAGTGCATACATTGTCCCAGGTGCAGCCTTCGGGTGCGCACGTGACATAGGGCACGGGTCCTGGCTCGACTAAGATGCACAGGGTGCCCTAGGAACTGAGACGCGCCATGCTACAAGGTGTGTCCGTGCGATGATGTGCGTCATAGCGCGTCACTTGGGCATGCATGTGCGTGTGCAAAAGGCGGTCCCTAGCACGACCTTTGGGTACACGCACGTGAGGCGGTCGTGGTTCAACCAGGATGCACGAGTGTCCTAGGAATTGGGACACGCGGACCTAATAAGACTATAAAGTTAGGATTAGAGGATAAATTACAGAGTTTAACTATTGGAAAGTAGATCTACATCATAGGATCTAGCCTGACAAATGAATTAGGCAAGGACCATGGACCCTAAAAGCAGATCTAGCGATCTAATGTTTAAATAGATTGAAATTGGTAAGGACTCCTTGTATCCATTCATACCCAGGAGTTTATAAATGAGACCAAGGGACGGGTTGAGTGATAAAGGATGCGACTCTAGGACACTTTGAGGTAGGTGCTCTATCGCTACTAGACTTTTAAAAGAGCCATGATTGTTTTGAGAATGCATGTTTTAAGTATAAGTATATGACTTGTTTAGCATGACTTAATTTTAGAGTACATATGATCAATACTTTATGCATAGATATGTTTTGCAAATAATTGCATATATTATATGATTTGTGAGTATTGAGTTTTTGAAAGATTGCATGTCCTTGAGGGTTACCAAAAGATGCTGGAGTGCCCAAAAGACGTTGGGTAGGCAGTTGTGAGGGACCCAAAGAGGACAGGTTTTGAAAAAGAGGTTTTTGCTTGTTTGATCTAATATGATTTGGGCTGATAAGTTCGTGGGCACTATGCCGAGCGGGTTGGGTTGGCCTCCAGTCTCTACCACTATTAGGTGGATGGGTACCACACCCAAAAAGGGCATGTCCTTGCTTTGATTGCATGGGGTACAGGGGGCTACCACTGGTGTCACAGCACTGGGTCGAAGTGTCATATGTCCCGTGCAGGCATATGACCCTGTGTCCCTAGGTACCCGGGGACCACACAGCGGCGAGGTCGTGGGCATAGTTGGACCCTATGGTTTGAGGATTTACTTGCATTGCATATGGCATGACATGAGGTTGGTCGACCATACCATATATCCATGAGTTGGATTCAGTGGAGCATCTTATGCATATCATTATGTTCATGATATATATGGTACTTTCGACTTGGTTTGTGTGATTCTTTAAGTCATTAGAATTCCAATTTGACAATGGTTTTTGATATCGATATTGAACATGAGTGTTCAAACATGCACATGTTTTAAAGAGCAGATGATTTTAAACATAGCATGCATTGTAAAACTAGTAGTGATAGATTCCTACGGAGTATAGTATATACTCACTCTATCCTTAACATTTTTCAGGATAGTTCCATTCACGAGTAGAAGACGCCTATGTTAGTGCTACGAACAAGTAGATCAAAAGGAGACAATTATACATGTAAGTAAACTCTTTACCCTTTGGAAATTTATTTGTATTTATTTACAATGTGACTATGTGCTGTGATTGGATAGACCTGGGGAAAAACAATTATGATTTCTGAAGTTTTTCAAAAACTACTTTGAGTATTGTGAAAGAAAATGACACTCGGAGTTTTCAAAATGAGTTTAAAACTAAAGATTTTCCACTGCATTGCATGGTTTTCATAAAATGGTTTTCAAATAGGGATGCATCCCACCTTAGGAATTAGATATTGCATTTAAAAATGCATGAGAAAACCTGGGTCGTCACACATACGCCAATCAGGATCATGGAAGATTTGAAGAGATGAATCACTACTTGAAGGTTGAAGGATTTTATGAATGCATCTACATGAGGTATACATGTTGAATACATGATCTTATGTCTAGAAATGTGGACAAGTATAATGTAAATACTTGTATTAAATCCATTGAAAACCCATATGATCCAACCAAAACACATATGAAATGGTTAAGTCAGAATTGTGGAAAAAACTCTAAGTGAATAGGGAATTAGAAGATATTTCCGCCCTAAGTAAATAGATAGATTGTTTGGTACGTATGAGAATTATTTTACATACAAGCATGGAGGCTTGTGGTTTTGTTTTAAACAGGAAAGGTTTCATAGGAACCTAAAAATGCATATTTTAGATTTTGTAGGCAATGGTTTTAGCTATAATGTGGTTGTTTCCTCAAGTGGGTTCGAAGCAATGAAAGGTGGTGTATGGGGCTCTACTTTTGGTCTCCATTTTGGAGTGTCCACTACTGTTGTAGCTTCAAGTAAAACCTTTTTGATTTAAAAGTGGATTGGAATATGAGGATGATTGGAAAGTGTCACAAACTATACTTTCTAGGACATTCATAACAAAAGAATCTTTAGAGTCCATCTGTTGTGTAGCATTAAAAATGTTGAACTTGAGTTTCATATTGTTAAAAGACAGTTTTGTAACATCATTTCCATAGTTGATGATAGTACTAGAAGTGGCAAAAAATGGACCATCCAAAATGATACAGATTTTAACAATTGGGCTGGATACAGGTTCTATGTCTAGGACTAAAATGCCCACTAGAAAAGGAAATTGATCTACTTGTTTCAAGACATCTTCTACTAATCTAGAAATTTTGACAGATTGGTCTACTAGACAGTAGTAGTAGTAGGTTTCAACTCACCTAAGCCTAATTGCTCATAGATCGAGTATGGTAACAAGTTAACACTACCCCCTAAATCTGATAGTCCCTTGTCAAATCTAAGTTCCTCAATAACACATGAGATTATAGGGCATTCAGGATCTTTATACTTTGGAGAGGTTTGGTGTTGCAGAATAGAATTGGCTTCATGGATGAGACATGCCTTTTTTATGCACATTAAGCTGATGCTTTTGTGTACATAGGTCCTTTAGAAATTTGGAATAAGGAGAGAATTCTTAATGGCACTAAGAAATAGAATGTCGATATTAACTTGTTTGAATATATCCATTATCCCATTCTAATTATTCTCATTCTTGACTATGTTCAGCCTTTGAGGGAAGGGAACCTTTGTGCATGAAGTGCATCAAGGAGGGGTTTAGATGAAAAGGCACAGGCTGTACTTTTCCTCTCCCTTTACGAGGTTTGGTAGGCTTTTCTTTCTCCTCATGTTGTAGGGTAGTCCTAGTCTGGTCTTGTTGATTGTTTAACCACAAGTGCACGGGCTATTGTAGTGTAGCTTATGCAAGTATGGGTCGATCCCACGAGGACTTGATTTAAAATGATGGAGTTTTCAATAAAATTCAATTAATAAAAGAATCAAAACAAAGAATATAGCAAAATTCAACTAATAATAAAATAAAATCCATATTTATTCAATTGTTGCAATGTTCACAATTATTTATTCCAAAAACACAGAAATTGCAACAAAATAATTGGTCCTGGATAAGCCTGTCCTGGATTGCACTGTCCCTGAATAGTCAGAATAAAGATAAGGTAAAACCAGAATAGCACAGGAACACAGTTGGAATTAAATCAGGGACACAGATGGAATTAATTTGGGGACACAGATGGAATTCTTCTGGGGACACAGATGGAATTTTCGTCAAAGGACAGATTTGGTATTAAACAGGGACTCAATTGGTATTTCTAAAATCTGCGAATGGCAGAACCATAATTTTTTGGGGTTTCTGGTTTTTCATGAAAAAACCAGGAAAACAAGGTGGGAACCAGAGAAGGGGGGGAAGAAAGGAAGAGGAAGGAGGAAAGAGAAGGAGGATTGCGGGAGTGCGTTGGGAGAAAACCCAGATTGGGTTTTCTCTCCCGTGGCCGTCCGGCGAAGAGAAGGACTGCCGGAGAAGGAGGAAGAAGAAAGAAGAAAGAGGGAGAAGAGGAAGGAGAAGAAGATGGGGAGAAAACCCAGCCCTTGGCCGTGCGACTCGGAGAGAAAGAGGATGGGTTTTCTTCTCTGGAGTGTCCTGTGAAGATGGGAACGCGGGAAGGGGGATTGAGGAAAACCCAATCTGGGTGTTTCCTCACTGGGTCGTCCGCTGGTCTGGGTTCTTGCCTGGGCGTGCGAAGGGTCTTCGTCGCCAGTGGAGAACTGGGCAGTGGTCTGGCGTCTTTCGTGATGTTAAGATGCTCTGCTTAATGAAGGAGATTGGGTGACTCGAAACTCTAGGACGAGAGAGAGAGAGAGAGAGAGAGAGAGAGAGAGAGAGAGAGAGAGAGAGAGAGAGAGAGAGAGAGAGAGAGAGAGAGAGAGAGAGAGAGAGAGAGGAGGAGAAGAAGATGATGCCAGCCAGCCCAGGTGTGTCACGCACCTATGGCCGGCCTGGCAGTAGATCTGATGGGAAGCAAAGGAGAGAAAAAGAGAGAACAATGGAGATGGAGAGGAGGAGAGAAAAGGGAAGAAGAGGAGGGGTGGCCAGCCTAGCCTCCCTAGGGAGGAAAAAATGTTTTTTTTGGAGAGAGAGGAGAAGGGGAATAAAAAGGAGAGGGAGAGAGAGACGTGTGAAAGAGAAGGACAAAAAGAGATAGAAGAGAGAGAGAAAATAAAGGAGAGGGATAAGAGAAAAAGAGAGAAAAGAGAGTGGGGTCCACTAGAAGTTAACTTTGTTCTGTCTTAGGACTCTTCAAAATCCACTTTTTTCCATGAAACTTCATCTGATCTCCATCTTGTATCCTTGATTCGATCTGGAGTGTCCACGCCTGAGTTGACCGATCTGCAATGCACAGGACCCAATTAGCGTAATCTAAACCGTCTATTAGCTTTAATAGTCATCTAACCATTAATTTTGCAATTTAACGGTTGGATAGCCAATTAAAGCTAAAATAGAATATTTTATATAAAATCTTGAAATTAATGGCCTAGATGCTCTAATCAAATACTAAATTAGGGGTATTTTGACCAAAATTGAACACTTAACAGGTCTACCTTATTATCTACTTATTTTCCACTTCTAAGGGTTTGATGGATTTGGCTTGATTAAATAATGTGAAACTAATCTGATGCTAACCCTTGGGATTTAGCATTGGATGACTAGGAAATTTACCTTTTCCTTCTCTTAAAGAGTAGTAGATGGCTGGCCCATTTAATGTTCCAACTTTGCAATAGACTACGAGTTGGCTTGTAAGGTCTACTTGGTATCATGTTGAAATTGTTTTGTATCATTTTGAAATTACACTGTTCCTTGTATAAACATATTCATAGTATCCTCCAGTGATTGTTTCCTTTGACCATGAGAAGTTTGGATGCCTAGCCCATCCAAGGTTGTAGCTCTCAGATAAGGGTTATTATTGCTAGGATTTCTATATGCATTTATAGCATTCACTTGCTTTGAAAAGAACTTTGGACTACCAAAACTAGACGGACACGATGGAGAAGCGTTATTGGGATTGGAACAGCTCAAGCAAACCTCAAATGAGGTTGCATGGGAGGTCTATCCATCATGAAAGCATCAAACCATTGGGTTAGATCATCTATTTTTCCTACTTCTGGGTCAATTTGTCAATTCTACTATACAAATCTGGAGTGACCCCTATGTCATATATTCTCCTTTTCTTTTGTAGCCATGAATTTCTTTCTATGGGGGTAGAATAATCCCATTGTTGGGAATTTTTAGTAGGTGTTTCAAAGAAATTCTAGGGTTCCACATAGCTTTTAGTCATGAAAGCCCCTTCACTAGTGGCATCTATCGTACGTTAGTTTTGTGGTGTTTGACCTTTGTAAAAATACAAAACCTACTACCACTTTTCAAAATCATGATGGGGACATTTGTAGTAGCAAGTCCTTTCAACATTCCCAATATTCATAGAAATTCTCTCCCACTTTTTGTTGGAAATTTATAATTCTACTCTTGAGGGCATTGGTTTTGTGGATGAGGAAAAAACTTATTTATGAATTTTCTAGAAAATTGATGCTATGTGATAACAGACCTTACTTCAATAGAGTTGAGCCATGCCTTAGCTTTATCCTATAATAAAAATTAGAATAGTCTCAATCTTATAGAGTCATCAAAGAAGTTGTGTTATTTGAATGTAGAATAGATGTCAAGGAATTCCTAGTTCAACTCAAAGTGGTCTGCATTGGTTGCAAGTAAAGCTATGTACAAGATGGTGAGTTGAGTTGAACTAGTGCAGATCCTTTAATAGTTTCACTACTAAAACTTCGTCTGCCATTTCTACGGTAAGGATCTCTTGATGTTTTGGAGTCCTTTGGCCTTGGCCCATAGATCATTTGATCTCTGTATCTAAAAGTATTAGAACTTTTGTTTATGTACAACAAAGCTAAGTCATTGTATAATATGAAAGATTTTATTTTTTGCTTTATTTCTTTGGTCTAAGGGAAATCTAAAATAGAATATGCAACCTAAATGTAAAACAAGGAATCAAAATATTCTATTTCCTAAGGCAAACAATGGTGAAATGCTTCTTATCTTGAATTTCTATAAGGGGGAGGCTTTTAGGTTATTGCTAATCCTAGGTAGCTCCTCCTTTCTTTTAGATTTCTCCTACTACTTACTAGTTAGATCTTGATCTGAAGCAACTATTTCACACCCTTCTCAGTCAGCCATAGATGATTTGAGTGGTAATAGGTAGCCTCCTTCCAAGAGGGTCCTATGAGCTCGAAGGGTTGCTAAGGTCTCTTTTAGATTGATTTTAAATTGAAAAAGAAGGCCAGGGTTGCATTTAAGGTGATGATTAGCTTGTAGGTGGTCCAAGGTGTGGTGATGAAATCCATCCTTTATCTTGTAGGGATGAGTGCCCTTACTAATTCATTAAGGCACCTCCATGCAGTTCAATCAACATATAAGCACCTTCAAGCAATAAATGTGTCCTATTATGTAGGAAAGCTATAAATCTAATGCAACTACTTATATGCCACCCAAAAAGGGTTTAAGGCCTCAATAGATAGGGCATTATAACCTTGATAGCCTCGTGCATAGGCTATCCTTGTTAAGTAGCTTCTTTCTAATGCAAGGGTGTTACAAATATGCAACAATTAATCATGAAATGCTTATATGCTTTAAACCACCATTCATAATGCAATAAATTAAAGTGTTATGCAAAACCTAAGTAGGAATTGAAAGCAAGTTTAGGAAAGCTCATAATGGGGTCTTAGAATATGTCATCTTGTACATGGGAGGGTCCATGTGCATGCCACCTCCTCTTCCAGGTTATGATGGCCCATTCTTGACCTTTATTAATACAACCCTTAATTTTGAATGAATCACATATAAAAAATAAGCTTTCAACCTCATTTCCACTCAAATAAGAATTTTATTGGAAACTATCCTAAGGTCTTCTTCCAAATCTTTATTCGCATCCAAATTACTGCATAATTAGAATAAGAAAGTATCAAGCTCTTAGGAATGAGGAAAGTATTCAACTACCTAATCTACAGTGGTAAGCATTATAACTTAGATCTTAGTCAAATTCTATTCCAAGTCCCCTGCAATAGCACCAAAAACATCATGTGTCTTAATAATTAACACAAGTGCATGGCTTTATTGAAGTATAGAATCAATAAATATTGGTCAATCCAACGAGGACTTAGAATCAAAGTAAGGAAAAAAATTAACTAAGAAAAGAAGAGAACCATTTTATTAGTGGAAAATTTACAGGAATTTGATGCTTAAGCAAAGTAAAGGGAAGCAAGTAAAACTTAGTTGTCCTGAGCTTGAATTCTGCTATTGGGCCCACATGTTGTGTTACTCAATAGGAGCTTGTACACTTCTCTTCAACCCATAATACACTAAAGTTACCACCAAAATGTTCTTATCTCCTTAACCCACCACACCATTACTTAAAAGTCAAATTTTATCCAAAGATTCTTAGGAATGAAGTATTAGGGTAGCCAAGAGAAGAGGTGCCAAATACCTTTCCTAAAAGATCACTACTTCGTAAAACAAGCATAGAGAAGATATGGAATGGGAGTACAAAACAAGTTGTTACAGCTTCTTGCTAGAAACTCTTAAGAAAGAGGCTAGCTCTTAAGGAGAGAGGCAATAAGGGGATTAGAGGTCATTCATACTTAAGTTAGGGGCAGCTGTAGAGGAGACTTCCTATAAAAGAAAACTATCATGGTGGTAGTGGTCCTTGCTTAGGACTCACCAAATTCCAACCTTAGGAGATGAATCAAGGAGATAAGTCCTTTATCATGGAAGGGGTCCTACTCTTCAATATGATGTACTTAGCTAGGAATTGGAGTGGTTATATGGTAAGATTTGATTTTTCTCTCAACCATTACCCTAGAATGGAAAAGACTCCTTGTCACCATATAATTGTACAAGGTCTCTTTCCTTTTTATTTAATCCAAATCCCATAAAAAAATCTAAAAGAAAAGAAAAAAACTAAGGAGAATCATGGATGAGGAAGCATTCATGTGACTAAGAGTGTATCAGAGTATGTTTTATGTGTGTGAAAGTGAAGTGGGATGGTAGGATGGTGAGAGTATATGGAAAGGGTTACGTTAAAAATGTGTGGAAACTAAAGGGTAGTGAAGATGAGAGATGGAAAAGTATGTGGAACCTAAATATGCTAATGGGTGTGCATGCTTTTATGATGCATGGAAAACAATCTAAAGCATGATGTGTGCAACTATGATGAGAGTCCTAGGATGGAATTCTAAGAGGGACTACAACATTGAATACTCTAAGATGCAAGCAAGTAACAAAGTAGGAACTAAGCATGTGAATTCTAGAATTATCATATGTATAATCTATGAAGGTGTTAAGAAGTGTACATGGAATTTAAACATGAACTAATGAATGCAAGATGTAAGCATGGTTAGGAAGCATGAAAATTACATGAACTAAGTTGTTTCCTTTGATGCATATGCTTCATGATTACAAAATTAAAACAAATAAAAGGAAAATAAGAGAGAACTACATACAACATAAAGATGAAGGATGCATGAAAAACATGCAGGGGAAACTACATGGGTAATTCATAGAGATTAGGTGCAGGTATGGAAATGGAAGTAGGTAGAATAAATAAAAAGAAAGAAAAAAGAGAGAGAAGAGAGAACAATAATTGAAGAAAACATAAGGGAAATTGGCTAGGGTTGAGGACCTTTACCTTTGCTCCAAATGTTTTGACATTAATGTTTGAAGGGAGTTTGGGTGAAAGTGATCTTCATCCCACTATTTCTCTTGGTTTTGGATCTTAAATTCTAGGGAAAGGTAAAGGATAGGTTTCCCTTCTCCCTAACCTCTTATTTATAGAGGTTTAGGAGAAGGAAGACCTAGGAATTGAAGCTTAGGATGCAAAAGAAGAAAGAATGGAAGGTTGAGATGGTTTGGATGATAAGGAGGGGAGGAGGGGAAGAGAGAGTGGGAGATGTGGAAATCAAGTGGGTGGTGGTATTTGACTTGAAATCAAAGTGTAGAGTGAAGTGGACTAGGAAAGTAGGGAAGGGAAAGGGATAAGGTTGGTTAGGAGGGTAGTTTTGATGAGATAGGAAACTAGCTTGCTTAGGAGGGAAGAAATGGAGGAAGATTAGGAGGAAATCTTGGAATTTAGGTAGGGTTAGAGATTGAATAGGATGAGAGTCATGGAGACCATGGGGATGTGTTGGAGTTTCTAACTTTTGAAGTGAATGTGATCCATTGGATGTTAATCAATGGTGGAGATCTTAGGACATTGATTTAACTTTTCAATAAGGGCGAACTTGCTAGGGTTTTTACCTTTCCAATATTTCTTTCTTCACCTTTACATCGTTATCATCCTATCTTGTATGACTGAAATTTGGTTGGAGTAATCTTATCCAAATAGATCTTCTTTTAATGCTTCTTTAATCTACATCGTTGGATTGGACTACCCTAGAGAGGATGGCCTAGATCCTTTAGATACTATCTCATGCACTCTAGGGTTTTCATGTTTTTCTTCTAGCCAATAGTATTCCACATAGGTGGGATGTCTTTCTCCTATCTCCTTTCCTTGAATTTAGGTAGGTAACTCTATGAAAACTCTTCCACCAATAGACTTCCAATTTGATCTTCATTGCTAATATCATGCTAGAAACTCTTAAGAAAGAGGCTAGCTCTTAAGGAATAATATCATGCTAAAATCAGATATAATAGGGCTTATCAATCAAGCTACAACTAAACATGAGAGGGCATATATTCATGCTAAAACTGATGACCATAAGGCATATGATCAAGCTCAAACTAGCCATCACAAGGTATGAAATAAAAAAAGAAAAGAAAAGAAAAACTGATAGCTGTAGCCATGTAATCGAGCTAAAATCAATCATAACGGTTATTTCAAATCCATTGAAAATGTAAAATTTTTGCTGATCTACTACTCTAATCATGGGTTGATAATAGATCTAAGAGATGGTGCATAGATTAGCATGAACTAAAGAAGAGAGAGAACCACAGATCTATACTTTTAATCATATATCAACAAACAATAGATCACACTTACCAATGTATACTTCCAATTGTTCATTAGTGAGTGTATAGCTTGGACATGCTTTTTTGACCAAAAATTGATGAGTGAAATTTAAGAGAAGAGTTGCCAAGAAAGATCAAATTCTTTCTAACTTTAGTATATAGATTGGAAAGGGAGAAGCTCAGAATTGCAACTTTTTCATAGAAAGGGTCTTCAGCTATAGTTTATCATGACCAGAAAAGAGTTGGGTTTTGGAGTTTGAGTAAATAATATGCATGTGAGGGAGAAAGGAAAAAATGGGATTTATCATGTTTTTGATCCCGGATCTATGAGTCAAACAACAAGAGATGGTTGGAAACCCAAATCTACCTTATTGTAAATGATTCAAGGAAAAATTAGTTAAAAACTCTAAATTCAACTTCTATTCTTTGTTTGCAATGGTTGTTAAAGGAGCTTTATGGTCACTATTTCTAGAGAAGAGAATAGTAGTTGTCGAATGAGGTTTTGTTGTCAAAATAGCCTAAAGTCACCATTACAGTCTTTTTCATCCAAATCTTGATGGAAACCCAACCCAATTGTCATTCAGAAGAGGATTGGAGGTAGATGGTTGTTGCTACTCTATCTCATGAATGCCATTTAACAACTTTTCCTGCTCAATCTTGATGAGAATACCCTATTGGCTCCTCTTTGGTCTTTAGAGAAGAAAATGGGTCATGGGATGGTAGTCATAGTGCGTGTGTGAGGGAGAGAGTGTAATGTATCCATCATTGGTGGAAAATTGATGTTGGAATAGAAAACAACAAGAAAGAGGAGAGAGAGAGAGAGAGAGAGAGAGAGAGAGAGAGAGAGAGAGAGAGAGAGAGAGAGAGAGAGAGAGAGAGAGAGGGTAACCGGCTGGTTTCTATTGTTGATTCTCTTGTTCTCTTATATAACTCCCTAAACTATTAAAATAATAGGAGGGGTGCCATTATCAACTTTGAGCCCCCTTGCTTGTGGTTTTCAAAATTTCTTGTCTAAACTCCGATTTTTGCAGTCATATTATAGTTGAAAAATCTTTTCAAGCATGTTCCATATTTTGTTGTTACAATAGTCAATTTTTTGTTTTTGCAAAAATTTATTTCCTCAAGACTCAAGAGCATAGCTCCAAATTCACATATCTTTTCAATTTAAAAATAGTCAATATTTACATGAAATGGAATTTAAAAATTATGGTTATAACATCCTTCCCCACTTAGAGAAAATTTGTCCTTGAAATTCTCCTCACATCACTCATGAAATAGTTCTGGGTCTGTCCTTCTGATCTCATCCTTGATCTCCTAGGGGGCCTCCTTAAATAAATGGTACTACCAAAGGACCTTAAACAACAAAATGGTCTTCGTTCTCAACCTTTGTTCCTTTCAGTCCAAAATCTAAAAAGGGTTTTCCTTAAAGGTCGAATCGAGCCTCATCTTAGATGGCACTCTCCCAACCACATGTGAAGGATTTGACATGTACTTCTGCATCATTGACACATGAAAAATATTGTGAACTTCTACAAGTTGTGGTGATAATGCCAACCTATAGGCCATTGACCTGATCCTCTCTAAGATCTCGAAAGGACTAATGAATTGGGGACTCAAATTTTCCTTTATTCCAAACTTCATTATTCCCTAAGTGGGAAAGATCTTCAATAAGATGTGATCATTGACTACAAACACCAAGTCCCTGTGCCTTTGGTTGCTGTAGCTCTTTTGGAGATTGCAAGCTCTTAAAAGCTATTTTCTAATGAGCCTGACCTTCTCTACTAACTACTTTATAAGCTCATACCTCAACAATCACCTCTCTTATACATTGCATCAATAGGTTGGTGATTGACACAATTGCGCATAGAATGCCTTGTATAATGCCATGCCGATGCTCACGTGAAACCTATGGTTGTACATGAACTGAACAAGTGGGAGGTGATCATCCTAAATTCTTTTCCAAGCTACTGCACATGCCATCAACATGTCCTCTAAGATCTAGATGGTCCTCTTTGACTAGCCGTCCATCTATGGATGGAAACCGTGATGAATCTCCAAGACAAACTCAAAGCCTTAGTACACTCTACCAACATCTATTAATTTGTCATCCCTATTGGAGATGATAGTCATTAGTGTTCTATGAAAACTCATAATCACCTTCACATACAACTCAACCAAGCTATCAATTGATTGCACCTAACTAATAGGAAAAAAATGATCTAACTTCATCAATCTACATGCAATTACTCAAATCATGTCATGACTGATCTATGTCCTTGGTAGTCTTGTGACAAAGTCCATCGTAAAGTGATGCCACTTTCACTCTAGAAGCTCAAGTGTCTACAACATCCCTACTAGCTCTAATGTTTAGCCTTCACATACTATCAGGCCAGACATCGTGTTCCATTGGAAATTTCTCTTCAAGCACAGTACATCTTCGTACCTCCCATATGAATGGTGTACTGAGACTGATGTGCTTCCTATAGTAGTTCTTGACTCAACTTTGCAATTGTTTTAATAACTAATCTCCCTTGAAGGTGAACCCTCCCTCTACCCCTCTACTCAAATTGGCCTTCTCACACAAATCCTATGTTTTTGCATCATTATTGGGCCTATAGAACTTGTTCCATAAAAAACTGACCTGATTTACACATTATCAATAAGTGCCATTGACTTCTTGTTCAATGCTTCAACCACAACATTGGCTTTCTAAGGGTAGTAATGGATGACAGTCATAGTCCTTGAGGTACTCCAACCACCTTCATTGCCTCATTTTTAGGTCGCTCTGTGAGAAAATGTATTTGAGGCTCTTATGATTTATGAAACACTCAAACTTCTCACCATATAGGTAGTATTGTGGAATCTTTAAGGCAAATGCAACTATTGCAAGTTCCAAGTGTGGGGTGATTTGCCTCATGCATCTTCAACTATTAAGAAGCTAGGCAATCACCCTCCATGCTGCATCAACACACATTCGAGTCCCTTGCTTGACATATCACAAAGTATTCCTCCATTGCTTGAAGGAAGTGTCAAAATCAATGTAGAAGGGAATTTTCTTTCCAGCTTCTAGAAGCTTGCTTCACATGAGTTACTCCAAAAAAGCTTCTTCTCCTTACTAGTGAGTATGATCAATGGTAGGGCTATATGAGAATACCCTTTGATGAATCAATGATAATATCCTGTGAGACTATGAAAACTATGAACCTTTGTCTCTAAGGTCTTCTCCAACCCATCACTACTTTCACCTTCGCTTGCTCTACTGCAACTTTATTCTTAGAGATGGTGTGGTCTAAGAAGTTAATTTGCTCCAACTAGAACTCTCACTTGCTGAACATTGCAAACAAGCAATGAATTTGAACTATGCTCAACACAATGCATAGGTTCTCTTTAGGCTCCTTTTAGCTCGATGAATAAACCAAGATCTCATCCACAAATTCATGAAGACTGTTAGCACATTCGTCAACCTAAACGACATCGTCAAGAACTCATAGTGATCACAACGAGTCTTGAACTCTATCTTCCTCCTCAATCCTGAGTGGTGATATCCTGAGCTCAAGTCAATCTTTGAAAGGATCCTGGCTAATTGAAGTTGATTGAAGAGGTCATCGATCTAGGGTAGGAGATATTTTTCTTCCCTGTGACACTATTTAACATCCACCAAGTAGTCAATGAGTAACCATATCGATCTATCCTTCTTCTTAATGAAGAGTAGTGATGCTCTCGAAGGAGAACTAATAGGTCTGATAAACCCCTTGTCTATTCCTATAACTTCCTCTTGATATACACATAATTATTATATTTAATATCCAAAAAAATTATAATTTTAACCCAGAATCACTTGATTTATCATTAATTGGGGCTTATCTTCTATTTTGCAGGCTATAGTAGAATTGAAAAAAGTTTGTTTTTTTTGCAATTGAATCCCTAAAAGGAAGTTAGTCTATCATCCAACAAATTCTTTTGATCCACATGTTAAAAGTCATAATGATGTCATAGATAAGTGGTTGGATCAAGCCCATCAACATTCAAATCAACAATCAAGCTTAGATTAAAATGGATGGCTCAAATCAATCCAGGATGAAATTTGGGTGACCTAGATCAAATTCAGAAGTAGAGGCTTAAACTCTAGCATTTTCCAAATACAGAGGGTATCTGTGTTATTTTCATCACACCCAAGTGCACCACAAAGAAATCCACACATTTTATACCCTGTACAATTATGCACATGGGTCCAACAATCTCTCATTCTTGTATCCATAAAAGGCCCATTACTTATAACCAATTGGAGTGAGACATGTTATTAAGTGGGTTGTAAGGGAGCTGATGTTGGGAAACATGTTGAAGTTTGAATGTTGGAATGGTTTCCTAAATAGGAAACCAACTTAAGAAGGGAAACTAATAAAACATTAAGAAGGAAGTAAATCGACATTAGAAAGCTGGGGATATAGCAAGGAGGCATCATAGATTGAGCTAGAAGTTGAATGAAATGAAAAGGTGAGAGGGACTTGTTTGGTTGGTGTCCTAAAATAGTTGTTAACAAGTTGATACAATAAGAAGGATCCTAAAGGAACTTCAAAAAGAAAAAAAACATAGAAGAGTTTAAGAAAGAGGGACTGCAATGTAGAAAAAAGGATAAAAAGAGATAAAAAGATGGTTGCTTCAAGGGGATTTCTCAAGAGCTATTCGACATAAAATACAAGAGTTGTTCAAGGAAGAAGAAGGAGGTGTAATTGAGTTTTCAATGTTAGTTTCCTCATGGAGGTTTTAAAGCCAAGAAAGCTATCAACATAATAAGCAGAGAAGTCCTTATGTATTAACAAGGAAGGATGACCCTCACAAGCTATTTTTCTCTCTTTTTTTGCCATCCTTTCTTCCATTTTTCTTTGATCCAAAGCTCCATTAAGATTCTCATATACCTTAAGAGTAAGTTTGCATCATTTTCTAGTGAGAAATAAAAAAAATATAATTGTCAATTCATTGAAAATTAGTAACATGGATTGTATGTATCTACAGTAATAGGGTAATTTTGTGATTAAATATCTCAAATTTCATTTGTTTTCTTTGAATCTGATTGATTCCATTGGATTCAAAGTTATCTAATTGTGTTATACACAAATTTTCACTACAAAATTTCATCACATAGGGGTCGAAAGCATTGACCAAAGAAGTGTAGTAGAACATGAATTTCCTAAAACTTTGAATTGTCAACATCACTCCCATTTTACAAACTCAATTTACTTCTCTGTTAGTTTGTATTTCTTGAATTAATTTATAGGTCTTCAGTAAAGCCGTTCAAAATCTTGATTTTAATTTTGATGTTTATTTTTAGTTTTTATTTTATTTTAAATTCTATGGTTGAAAATATTTCTTTTAATAGATCAATATCACTTGCCTATTTCTATTTCACTATTGTATTGTGACATTTTTTTATATTTCATGGATGCTATACATGGTTTCAAAAAAATCTCAAAGTATTGATGAGTGATACATCAAGATCCTAGGCAATCAATCTGAGTCGAGAAAGTTTATGCTTTCTTTTTGTTTTCTTGTTATTTAGTGATAGTTTCAGATCAAATTTTTAAGTGTTTTTGTATGTTTAGTATGGGTAGCTAGATCATTCATCTGGGGCTAGGATGAAATTGCATCAACCATTATTTTACTCGTGTATAAGTGATTAATTGATCTTGGACTTTTAATTCCCAATTTTCAAGAGTATGCTATATAATTTGAGACACGTAGTTAGTACTCTTTTTCATGGAAATTATGATGTATGTTCTATGGTTTCAAAAATAATCTATGATTAAATAATAATTAATATAATTCTAAGATAGTTAATAATTATAAAACATACAAGCTATACTTTGGATCCATACTATTAACCTAGGCATATCATTAAAATTGAGAAAATACGTAAATTTGGATTTTAATGAACACATCTTCCATGTTGATATTTCATCGTTGCTGTATTAGCATGTGTGAACTAAATTAATGTTTCTTATATATAGATGATTAATTATTAATATGGTGGATTACAGAACCCTAGATTTTTATAATCTAGTTAATTTATCCTTTTAGAAATATTAATAGTTAATTAAATCTTCTTAAGCCTTTTCCTTTGTTTGGTTAGGTTGAGATAATTTAAGATATATTTCAATCAATATTTCTAATTTTCAAAATGAGTCCTTGTGGGATTGACCTATACTTGCACATCTATACTTTAATAAACTGGTGTGCTTGTTTGAGAAGACTTTTATCTAGGATCCTATCGTAAGCTCTACCTAACTCCTTACTTTTTCTTGCTTTAGTTTTGCATTATTAACTTAGATTTACATATTTGAGTGGTAGTATAAGTCACACACACACACACATATATATATATATATATTGTATTCATCTTATGTGCTGCATACTTTCTAGGTTTTTTCATTAAAAGAACCTACTTAATAAAGGATAATCGAGGCTCAGTTATAACCAACAAAACATAGGCTATATCAGTTATAATATTAGTCTTTTGAGGCTTAGAATCTTTGCGTAAGTAGAATCTAAGTAGTTATATTAGTTTCCTATTTCTTTGCATTTTAGGTCACATTTATTTGCTGTCTTTTAAGTGTGTTGTATTTAGATAATTGAGAGCAATTATCTAAATTTTTTAAAAACAAATCACTACTACAGTAGAGGGTTTTTAAAACTATTAAAAACCATATAGAAGATAATTCCAAAACCATCTTCCATCCAACCATTTTAGAGTATATGTTTGAAAAGAAGATAGTCACAAAACCATCTTATTTTGTATGTTTAAAAGAAGGCAATTGAAAAAAAAAAAAACCATCTTCTTTAACACAAATGAAAGAAGACAATTTTCTAAAAAATTGCCTTCTTAATAAAAACAAGATGATTTTTGAAAAACCATCTTCTTTTGTTTGTACTTAAAAAGACAATTTTCTAAAAGCCATCTTCTTTTGTTCACTTAAAATTTTATTTTACACAACAGTTATAGCAATTGTAACTTTGATATTACAATATTCTTTTTGTAGTTTCATTGGTATAAATACATGAAACATTCAACACTTAGCCCATGTTCACTTCAAATTCATGAAAAATGAATTGCTACTATTACAATATTTAAATTATTAAAGCCACTATCAATTTAAGGAACTAAGGATCATACATGCTCCTATTCATCCTAATTTCATGAATGCGGTTGCTAATGAAACCAAGTGAAGAGGAAATAGAGAGAAATCTCGTACATTCAATACTAATCCATGAATAATAAAAAAATGGGGGATTAAAGTGGAGATCCTACATGCAATTGTTCAGTTTCTTATTCAATAGGTTGTTAGAAGTGTTGGATTGTCACTATGTGACTCAATCATGGCTGTACATCACTAACAGGTTCAAATATTTGTCAGATCTTCTCTAATCAACAAATAAGTTTAGGGACTTTACTTAGAATGATGAAACAAATAGAATAACAGTTTTGTTCTTAAATTTGTACCTTTACATAGTTGTGTTTCAGTCAATCTAAGTTGTGTGTTTCCTTCCTACTCAATCTCCTCCAAACTCAGGAATTGTACTACTAGTAGTTGCATCAAATCATTGGATCTTCGAAGAATGATCCATCTCTTGGTATAAACTCTAACAAAAACCAAACTCCAAAGGATTCAAACCCATTAGAGGTCTTAAAAATCATGCTCATTGGAAAACCTACATGAGAAGACCCACGAACAGAAGAAAACCTAGATGAGGAAACCTAAAACTCATATGAAAATGCAAATGAGAAAACCCAAAACTCAGATGAAAGCATAGATGAGAAAACCCAAAACTCAGATGAAAAAACCCTCAAATAGAACAAAAACCAGATGAGAAAACCTACAAATAGAAGAAAACCCATAAATAGAGAAAACCCAGATGAATAAATACCCAATACAAAAAACCTAATCCTATTTTAGACATAGGTGTCTGTGCTAGGCACAAACGTTGCTTGGTTCTATGTTAGTGATGGGAGAGAGAGAGAGAGAGAGAGAGAGGTGAAAATCATTACCTCAAAATGGGTTTCTAAGAGGTTATATTCGTGTGGGAGAAAAAGGTACCGGAGAGGGAGAAGCGATGTGGATGGGAGGAAGACATTAAAAGGAAAAGGTTGTAAGAAGTCATATTTTAAATGAGTTTTGTCTGACAAAATAAGACAGTTTCAAAAAGCTGCCTTCTTTTATCTTCTAAAATAAGAGATTTTAGCCAACCGTCTTCTTTTTCTAGAAAAATTAAGATATTTTTCTCAAAGTATCTTATTTTGTCTAAAAAAAGAAGACAACTTTAGAAAATCATCCTATTTTGTCTCATATAAGAAGATAGTTTTAGCAAAAATCATCTTCTTCTTTGAGACAATTCTTTTTTCAGATAAAGGATGAATATTTTCTAAAATTGTCATTTTTTTTTTTTTGAGACAAAAGAAGATGGTCTTTAGAAACCATTTTCTTTTCATGACAAAAAAGGATGGTTTGTGAAAACCATCTTCTTTTCTTCACAAAATAAGACAGTTTTTAGAAATTGTCTTTGATTCTTTTTTACAAAGATGGTTTCATGAAAATTGTCTTTTTCTTGTCATCTTCCAAAATCAAAATTTTAGTACTGAATTCTTTCCTGTTTACAACAAATGCCCTTAGAAGAGAGATTATAAATTTAAAAAAATGAAGGGTAAATATTTTTATGATTGTTAGGAAAGGTGGATGGATTTATTTCTCAAATACCCCTACCATGGTTTTAGAAAGTGGCAACAAGTGCAATACTTTTATGAAGGTTTGACTCTTCAAAACCAATGTAAGATTGATGCCACTACTGGAAGAGCATTTATATCTAAGAGAAATGTATAGGATGGAATTTCTTCAAGACATTAGCTAAAAATTCTCAGCTATAGGATAATTCTACTCACATGGAGAAATATTTGTAACCTCTTAAAATGGGCGGTCTTTATGAGATATGTACTACTCCAAATTGGTACATTGGATAGACATGTTGGGACATAAGGAGGATAAGATAGATATTTCGCATAGAAGTTTGATTCCTTCATGTTGGCTAATGCATCATCTATGAAATCTCAATATGAGGTTTATTCCATTTTCTCTAGTCCAACATGCTCTACTACCTCCTATCTATCTAGATCTACATTCCCTAAATATTTTTCAAAGCAAGAAAATGCATTGAATTCATTTAGAAACCCTAGCAACCCCTATTATGAGACTTATAATCTTGGTTGGGTTAGGGATCCCAATTTCTTATGGTCAAAGAATCATCATTAAGGAGGACCACTTGGGATTCCCTACTCAACCTTTCCCATAAGCCCCTATTCCATAACAACTTCCCTCTTTTCAATCATTTCCTCCACAATAGGGGAAACCATCTTTAGAAGAGACCCTTATTTTGTTCATGCAAAGTTCATTTCAATTTCAAAACAATACCAAACAAACTTTGCAAGCCAATTCCCAAGATACTTTTAGATTGGAAATTTAAATGTATCAATTTTCTATCACATTTAGTGAAAGGGAAAGGGCTACATTTCCTAATCAGCTTGTACTTAACCTTAAGGGCCAATATGAGATTGGCATGACCTCTAGTGAGCCAAAATATCATGAACAAGCCAAATCTATTACTACCCTTAGGAGTGGTAAGAAAATTAATGACAAAGTGAGTAGGACCAAGGAAATAGAAGAATGTGAGGAGAATGAGAGTAACATAAACCCTCTGATAGGCAAAGAGAAGTGTTAAAAGTTCCTCTCTTCTTCTGAACCTATTACTGAGGCAACTTACATGCCCATAGCTCCATACCCTCAATGTTTGCGTCCAAAAAAGAAAGGAGCAAATTTTAGTGAGATAAAGGATATATTTAAACAAGTCCTTATGCCAACATTTTTAAGGATCTCAGCACACAGAAATGTAGGCTCAATGTGTAGAAGAAATCATTCCTAGCAAGCATGTTTCATTATTTAGCACAATGCTCCACCTAAGTTTAGGGATCTAGGATGCTCCACTATATATTATGTCATTGCAGACTAGGGTGCTCCACTCCCATTTTGGCTTAGATTTTGACATAGATAATTCCATTAATGAAGTTAATGCTTTATTAGATTTTACACCATTGATTGATACTTCTAAATGGAGAGCCCAAGCAAAACCTCTTCCGCTTCTTGAGTCTACACCTACTCGATCCAATGAAAAACCACCCTCCTTGGACCTAGAACCTTTACTTGAAAGTTTAAATATGCAATTTTAGGTCGTTTAGATCCCTTGTCTATTATAATTGCTTCAAACCTTGACAATGAATAGGAAACTAAGCTACTTGATGTTCGTAGAGAACATAAACAACTCTAGGGTGGACAATAGCGGATATAAAGGGTGTAAGCCCCACTATTTGTGTGAATTGTATTCACCTTGAGGAGAATGTAGAACCGTATAGCGAGATGCAAAGACGACTTAACCCGTGAAGGAAGTTGTGAGAGTTGAGGTATTGAAACAACTAGATGTAGGCATTATTTATCCAATTTCTGATAACACTTGGATCAGCCCAGCTCAAGTTGTACTCAAGAAGTCTAGAGTCATGGTAGTTCATAATGATAATAATGAGTTACTGGTGACCCGCATGATCACTTGGTGGGGTATATCAATTATTGCAAATTGAACTCTGTTACAAGGAAAGATCACTTTTCTCTTTCACTTATTGACCAAATGTTAGAGGTGTAAGCTGGATATGAATATTACTATTTTCTTGAGAGATACTCTAGTTATAATAGGATTCCTATAGCACTAGAGGATCAAGAGACAACCACCTTGAATTGTCCTTTTGGAACCTTTGCCAACTATTGCATGCCTTTTGGGTTATGCAATGAACATGCAACTTTTCAAAGGTGTATGATAAGCATATTTTCTTATACGATAGAGCATTTCTTAGAGGTGTTTATGGATGATCTCCCTATATGTAGTTCTTCATTTGATTAGTACTTGAACACCTAGAGTTAGTGTTGTCTAGGTGTAAGGAGAACAATTTAGTATTTAACTAGGAAAAGTGTCATTTCATGGTGAAAAGAGGTATAACACATGGGCATGTTATATAACAAAATGGGATTAAGGTAGATAAGGCTAAATTGGATCTCCTCCAACCTTTTTCCACCATAGACACTGATAGACATCAGCTTATTTCTAGGGCTTGCTATTTTCTATAGATTTGTTAAAGACTTTAGTGAGGTTTCTAGACACCTATGTAATTTATTTGCTAAGGAGTCTGCATTTGATTTTGATTTCCTGTGTGCATTTGAATGCCTTAAATTCAAATTGCACCCATTATTAGACTACCTGATTAGAGTGCACCTTTTGAGATTATGTGTGATGTCTTTAATTATATGATTGGTCATGTTTTTGATATATTATGCTCAAAGGACACTTAGTGATGCACAACCCAATTATTCTACCATAGAAAAAGAGTTGTTAGCAGTTGTGTTTGCTTTGGATATGTTTAGATCTTATTTGTTAGGAGCTAAGGTTATTGTCTATTTGGATCATGTTGCATTAAAGCCTATTTTTTTTGAAAAAGATGCTTAACCTAAATTAATCTTATGATTTACTGCTGTAGAAGTTTGATATTGAATTTTGAGATAAAAAGGTTTTGAAATGTAGCAACAGATCATTATCTTGGCTTATTATTGAGTCTACTAGTGACTTAGTGCCATTGCTGAGTCTTTTCAAGGTGAACAACTAGTTTTGTAATCACCTTGGTTTGCTAACATAGTGAACTATGTTATTACTAATAAGATGCCTTCACACTGGAAAAAGTGAAGTACTTATTTAGGGATGATCCTTACTTGTCCAACTACTGTCCCGATTACATCATTAATAGATGTGTTCCTAATAGTGATCATCATAGTGCTATTTTCTTTTGCCATTACCGTGCATGTGGAGTTCACTTTAGTGTGAAAAAGATCACTACAAAGAGTTTGTAGTGGTTAGATTCTATTCTCCTACTCTTTTTAGGTGTTCTCATGATTTTTACAAAGCATGTGACCATTTTCAAAAATTAGGGAGCATTGGACATAGAGACATGATGCTTTTAAACCCTATTTTAATTGTTGAACTTTTTATGTTTGTGGCATTAATTTCATGGGTCCTTTCCCTAATTCCTTTACAAACTTATATATTATTTTAGGAGTGAATTATGTATCCAAATGGGTAGTAGCTATGGCATGGAAGACCAATGACCACAAGGTAGTGGTGCAGTTTCTTAAAGAAACTAATTTTGCACGTTTTAGTATTCAGCGCACTATTATAAACAACGGTAAAAAATATTTTTGCAACCAGGTTTTTGAAGCCTTAACACAAAAATATGGTATTAAAAATAGTGTTGCAACATCCTATCATCCACAAACTAGTGGCCAAGTAGGGATATCCAATAGGGATACTAAGCACATCGTAGAGAAGATGGTTAACCTAACACAAAAGTTTGGTCGTTATAACTTAGTGGTGCATTATTGGCTTACCATATAGCATTTAAGACTCCCATTGGAATGTTGCTACCACTTAGTTTATGGAAAAGCCTATCATTTACTAGTTGAGTTGGAACATAAAGCATATTGGCCATTAAAAAATTCAACTTTCATTTAGACAAAATAGGCACCTATAAGAAACTTTTACTCACAAAGTTAGAAGAAATTGGGAGAGATGCATATGAGAGTACAAAAAAGTATTAGGACTATATGAAAGTAGCTCATGATAGGCATATCTTGCCTAAATCTTTTCACCTATTTAGAAAATCCTTCATAATTCTAGCTTGCATCTATTTTAGGAAAGTTAAGACATTGATGGAATGGTCCTTACATAATTCATACTGTTTACCCTCATGTTCTATCAAGATTTAAAAAGATGGGGAAGTTTCCAAAGTCAATGGTTAGTGGTAGAAACCATTCTTAGAATTGAATAACCTTGAAGTGGCAAAAATTCTTCTCCATGATCCTATTTATCAAGATTCACATATGCATTTATGTTGTATAGTGTTAGTTTAGGTCTTAGGTCTAGTTGAGTCAATAGTAAGTCTTGCATATGCATATGCTTTCAGTCATAATTGTACATTATTTTGTATCATCATTTGGTTTTATTAGCATTGCCATCATTAGAGCTCAACATCATATTCGGCATACAGATCATCTAGGTACAATTCTTCTCACTTTTATCTTCTAGCTTTATTAGATTGGTTGTCCTTGACATCTAGTTCTAAATATTGAGGACAATGATTAATTTAAGTCTGAGGATGGTGTATTTCAAAATTTTGTGTGTGTAGTGTAGGTTTTTATTAGTTTTGAGTCTTTTTGTTAGTATTTTAATTTTTTCAAAAAATTGAAAAATGAGATTTAGTGGTAAGTTCCAAAAATGAGAATTGAAATTATCAATTTTGTTTTGAAAATTTAGTGTTATCATTGGACTTTAGCTTTTAATAGATTTGTAAACAATTAATTCATTTTTTCCCCCCTTTTTTCTAAAGTTTTCCTTGAAAATAGTAAACTCAAAATACTTGTTGTACTTTAGACATAGATACATAGTTTAAATTGACGAGTGATTATATCTTAGAGATCTTGAAGAAAATTAGTAGTGACTTATAATTTATTTTAGAATAGAGAAATTCTTTCTTTAAAATGTCTATACATAAATTTAGATTTTTCTTTAGTCGACATTAATTCATAGTTGGTCTCATTGGTCTTTGTTTTTGTCAACTATTAAGAAATATCATTTAAAGACTACACCAAATATCTTTTGAGTTTATGGACACATGTAAGTCATATGAAACCTAGTAGATGATAGAGTCCATTCTTGATTTACCCAGAGCCTTCTAGTTTGCCCTAAGTTAATTTTTGCTAGTTAGCCTTCTGAGCCTTTATATTATCCCTTTCTTGTGAATAATTAATCACTATCCATATCAATCCTTTATGTATCTGTTATCCATTGTGATTTGGAATATGTAGACAGAGTAGGAAATAGCTTGATGAACTAGTACAAGCAATATAAGTTCAAGAGGTGAACATTAAAGTAGAATATTTCAAATTAGAAAGAGGTTGTGCTCAAAATCAAGTGAAAAAAAGGGAAGAGAAAAAAGAAAAAGCCAATGAAAGAAGAATGTTCACTCTCATGTATAAAAACAAGATTATGAGTACTTTATTAAAGACCTTTACATATTCTTTATAACATTTTGTTTACCTTGATACCACTTTCCTTCATAACCTTGTCCTAAGCCTTATGTTCATCCCAGTGAAAGACATACCTTAATATTAAGGGTAGTATGGCTTTATGGCTTGGATGTGGAAATGAATGAGTACGGATTATGGTAGAATGTAACATTCTTAATAGGGTGTCATTTCCATGAAATTAGATGTCATTTATGTTTAGTTATCATTCTTTCTTTATTATATATGCGAGACATTTTTTCTTTGATATACATTATTCTACTCACATATTGATGAAAGTTTTTATTACCTACTTTAGAGCGATTTCTTTATGAGTGCTTATTATACCTTGAAAGATTTGAAGTAGAACCATATTTATGGATGGTAATTTAAGTTATAATTTAATGAAGATTGAAAACTATGCATTTGTTGGCTATATTCACTCACACACAATCCAAGACTCGATTACTGATGGGATACTTTAAGATTAAGGATACGATTTTGAATTATTGTTCATTTTTATTAACATGCTAAAGTTAGATACCTAATGTACATTGAAAGGATGGAAATTCTCTGAGAGAGATGAAGGAATTACCATACAAGTTCTACATTTTGAATGTTTATGGGTCTCATTTATGGATGTCATTCCTAGAAACCCTTACAAGACAATAACTTGTCCACTAGGGTTCGAAGGCTTTCTGCATATACTAAATGTAGATGACAGGGCCTGCAAAAGTAGCTAGTTAGGAATTTTTCTTCTTCTCATATTTCTTTTCTCTTTTGCATTTTTTATCGAGGAGTAGCAAAATATAAGTCTAGAGGTATTTCAAAATATAAATCCAAAAAATAGAATTTTTTTTTAGATTTTGTGATAAGTTCCTTTACAAGGATAAGAATTAAAATTATCATATTTTTTCTTTAAAATTCAGTGTTATCTTTGGACTTAGCTTTTTAATAGATTTGTATGCAAGTAGTTCATTTTGTTACCCTTTTTCTAGAGTTTTTCATGAAAAATTAAACTCAAAATATTGTTGCACATTAGCCACATATACATATTTTTAAGTTGTAGAGTGAGTATAACTTAAGGATTTTGAAGAAAATTAGTAAAGACTTAAAACCAATGTGAGAATAGAGTCATTCTTTCTTTGTGAGGGTTATACATAAATATTTTTCTTCAATGGACATTAATTCGTAGTTGGTCTCATTTTTCTTTGTTTTGGTCAACTATTATTAAGTATCATTAAAGACTATACCAGATGTCTTTTGAGTTTATGGAGACATGTAAGTTATATAAAACCTAGGAGATGATAAAGGTCTTTCTTAATTAACCTAGATCCTTTTAGCCCATCCTAAGTTATTTTTCCCTTGTTAGCCCTTTGATGGTTTATATTATAGCCTTTTCTTATGAACCAATTAATCATTATCCATATTAACCCTTTAATATATCTATTAGCCTTTGTGTTATGTAAATATGTAGAGACGGTTGATATTTTTTGATGAATTAGTATGAGAAATATAAGCTTATGAAGTGAAAAAAGTGGAATATTTCCAAAGTGGAAAAAGGGTATGCTCCAAATCAAGTGAAAGAAAAAAAGGAGAAGAAAGGAAAATCCAATGAAAGAAGAATCTTTACTCTCGTATGTAAAAAAAAGATTGTGACTACATTATAAGAAGACTTTTACATATTCCTAAGAATATTTTTTTTACCCTTATACCACTTTCTTACATAACTTGTCCTAAGCCTTATGTTTCATCCTATTGAAAGACCCACCTTGATTTTAGGAGTAGTATGGCTTAGGGATTATGGTAGAATGTAACATTCTTAATAGTTGGTGTCATTTCCATGAGATCAGTTATCATTTCTTTTCGAGTCATTGATCTTTCTTTATTATATATGTGAGATATTTTATCTTTTATACACATTATTCTATTCACATATTGATAAGAGTTTTCACACCTACTTCAAAGTGATTTATTTTATTTTATTTTATTTTATGAGTGTTGATTATATCTTATAAGATTTGAAGTTGAAGCATATTTTTGGATGGTAATTTAGGTTATAACTTAATGAGAGATTGAAAGTTGTGTATATGTTGGCTATGTTCACACACGTACAATCTGAGGCTATAGTACTAATGAGACACTTTATGATTAAGGGTAGGATTTTGAACTATTACTCATATTTATTAACATGCTAAAGTTAGATAGTTAATGTACACTAAATGGAAGGAAATTCTCTTAGAGAAATTAAGGAATTACCATACAAATTTTATGTTTTAAAATGCTTATGGGCATCATTTTTGAAAAACCTTATGAGACTATAGCTCGTCCACTAGGGACAACCTAGGGGTTTAAAGGGTTTCTACAAATGCTAAATGCAGACGACATAGCCTATGAAAGTGGCTAGTTAGGATTTTTCTTCATATTTCTTTTCTCTTTTCTCTTTTTGCTCTAGGACATCGTATATGCAGCCTTAGAGATACGAGCTCTACCCAGCACAAGTTCAATGGAGAAGATAATCTCTCTCCAAGGTGGTAGCCTAGGAAGTTTATCCAACTTGGACTACTTGGCATCCAATGTAACCATGCTCACACTGCCTTCATGGTTGAAATGATGCACTCCTACAATGTCCCCTATCCATGGAATGAGGCTGTCTCCCAAAGTGCACAAAAGGTGATCTTCTTCTTGTGACAATCCAACATTGATTAATGAGTTACCAATCATTCCATCCCTAAGATGATGTCAAAGTCTATCATATTAAATATATAATTAGCATCCATCCACTTTCCCACTACCTTGACAGGTATGTCACGTCCAAACCAAACCCAACCCACACATAGGAAATTTCATTTATGACATAAAAATACTAGAAATAAAAGAATATGTGGAACCCAAATGATACCTTGGCATGTCTGTCTAAAATGAGGATAGTACCTTCATCATAGCATTTAAGGCATGTGCATGCCATGATGTAATGGAGAATACTCACTTGTAACTCCATCCTAGGCCCATTGTCTATTTACCTCCTAGGGCACTCTCTCACAATATGTCCTAGATCACCATGATTGTAATGTTGAGTAGTTGTCTCTATTACAAATGCTACTATCCTAGTCGATTGCATGTTTAGTCTGCGTGGTAACCCTTGTACGTCGAACACTATCTACTATCCAACATGTTGCCTTGTCTAATAAGCTAATGTCCCTAGGGTCTTTGGGACACTAATGATGAAAAGGGCTACTTGCCTTTTCTTAAGTGTCCTATACAGAAACTGCTCTTCTCATTCTCTGCCTAGTTCTAAGAAAATCTCTCCCAAAAATAGAATCCATCTCCACTGGTCGTTCCATGGAGGGTATGTTCTGAGATCTTTGCTCCTCAGTCCCAAGCTCAAACCATCAATATCTATCTGCTGCCTTCCTATTAGTGGTGCAAACATTTGATACAAATCTCTATAACTATATCAACTTGCTCTTGCACTAAATCAGCCCATGGAATGTTGTTGGTGCTAAGGTGAAGGTTGTACTCTTCACCTTCGGCAACTCCATGGCCCCAAAGGTCTTCTCAACTTCAAAGATCCACCTCTCCATTGTCTTTGCCTCCTCCTGTCTAGCAAATATTGGGACAATCCTTTGGAATCATTGTAACAATTTGCCTATCTTGTAGGAACTCCCTCACTAACACTCTATGTTATCACTTCCTGAGTCTAGGCCTACTGCTACTATAAGTCAATTCTATGAAGTTTTCCACTTGATTCCTCTACGTGGAGATCTTGGTGGGAGGGTTGGCAACCCTTGAGGTCACCCTTTTGGGCTAAATCCATTTCAAATTTAGCAACAATTCGCATATGAGGCATCCTTATAACTCATATCAAGACAACTAGCTCTCACATATTGATTGTTTATGACTTTTGACATATAAGACGAGCTATTAAAGGAGTAGATTGGGCTTTCATACCTACTTTGGTGACCTAGATCTTTAAAACAACTTTGAAAGGTGGGTCCTTTACTTTGAAAATCCCTTTCTATAAAACAAATAAGCAAATTTTTTACTAAATTTTTTTTCCAAAAACCCCAAGGGTCATATCCACCAATCAAATGCATTTTATGAGTTTTGAAAATCGAAGGTTTTAAATTTTAAAACATCCCAAATTATATTTAGCGCTTCCCAAAATAGTATCCAATCATAGCCCATAGTCCAATATGTACAATATATATATATATATATATATACACACACACATGTCCAAAATAATAATGAAAAGTCATATATGTAAAGTCCATAAAAAAAATAAGAAAAGAAATATATATATATAGCAAAGCTTTGTGCAAAAAGTTCATTGTTGGCATGATCCTAGTATGCTACAAATACACTTGATATTCTTGCCTATTTCTTTGTCACACCTATCTGTTGAGTATACCTAATAGAAAGAAGTATAAAAATGAAATCTACAGAATGTGCACACACACACACTCATGCACCCAACACACATATTTTAATGTAGCTCAAGAATGCATCATCAACATACAACACAAGCATCCAATCTAGCATCTAATCTTACCATATACAATATAAGTACAAAAAATCAATAATCCATCCATTAAAAGGATAAGCCATGTTTCTTGCAAAACAATTGTAAAGAATATGATGCATTCAAAGATTTAAAAGCTCTTAAAAGAACAGAAATACATTATTAAAACACATCATTAGTGGAGGTATCCTTCCTTATAGGGCTTTATGAGTGTTTCAAACACTTGTCATCTAGCATTACTAGCCATTACATCTAGCCATGAGTATTCATATATGACCATCACCATCCAAGGCATCGTCAAGCCACATCAGCCTAAGGTGTCAATGCCCCTATCATGCCTAAAGCTTGGTACCTCCACAACAGACCCAGCTTTCATAAATCAAGGACCAATATGCTACAACCATAGCTGTTGGTTGATCTACATGCTCAGAAGCACCTGGGTAGCAGCCTTCCATGATGTGACACCCAAACTATAGCCACTTTATAGGGGCTAGTTATTAAATATCTCAAGTTTTGAAAGGAGAGTGGTCAACCCTACTTCCCTCTTGGCATAGTTTCCACAAGGCAAAAGCACCCATGGAAAACATATGTGTGGAAACCTAGTTTCCATCATGACCTCAAATCAATCAAAACATCCTAAACACTTTGGGGAAGTTGTGAATGCAAAAAGAACACACAAGGCAACTGGCCCAATCATGACCTTACATTAGTTGAAAAATCATAATAACCCAACAGTGTTGCCGATGCAAGTCAAAGCTTGGATCAAAACCATATTTTAAACATGAATAGTGAATCATATTGCAATTCAAAATATAGGTCATTCATCAGAACGTAGATTATGGATAAAATGCTAATCATGAGTAAAACACAAATCACAACTCAAAACTACAATCACAGTTAAATTCATAAATAGATCAAAATCTAGATTGGTAAATTGTGTATCTTACACGATATGAAGATTCAAAACTGTCAACTATAAGGCATAATATGTAAATAAAAACTCAAAATTTTTAAACTAATTTTGTCGTTAAATGAAAAATAGGATTTTTCCTCAAACTATGAAAATTTAGTTTTTGACAGCAAAATAATTTTATGTTGAGATTATCATTGATAGATAGAGCATAGAATGAGTTTTAAAATGATGTTAAAATGACAAAAATCTGACATTGGAGGTCTATGTGGTGAGCAAGTTAAGCTTAAGAATTTGATAATAGCTCCCCATTATGTGTGTGTTTTTAAGTGAGTTCAATTAAAGGGCACCTACATGTAGTTTCCATGCTTTGGCAGCCAAGTCAATTGAGAGACGTGTTAGGGCAAGATGTTGTGATTTAGGAGAGTAAAGAAAAAAGTTAAGTAGAATGATGTGTTAAGAGGAGTGGAATGATGTGTTAAAAAGGAGTGTAGGTGGTAGAAAGAAAGGAAATATGACATGTTTATGAACATAGTTAGATGATTGTATGAGTAGTGATTAGGAAACATGTTTAGGAAGTCAATGGTTTACGAAAGTGGGGAGAAATGTCAATTGGAAAAAAAATGTTGAAGGAAATGGAAAGATGTTGAAGTAGAAAAATGTGTTTTAAAAGAAGTGGATTAGGAAAGTGGTTGAAACACATAAAGAAGAGGAAAATGTCAATTCAAGAAGGTTGTCTAGGCTGGGGATGGAAATAAAAGATGTTGAAGAGCAAGGAGAGAATGAAAGAAATAAATGAGAGAAGGAGAGAAGGAGAGAAATAAATGAGAGAAGGAGAGAAAGAAAGAAACAAATGAGAGAAGGAAGAAGAAGAGAAGAAAAAGTGGTAACTTTTGTGGAAGAAGGAAAATGCATGAAGGAGAAGGGAAGATGCTACTAAAGTCACCAAAAAACTACATGAAATCATCAAAGAGGTAAGAAGTTCTAGAACTATGATGTTTACAACAAGTTTTCAAAAGCCTTAGAGATTTAAAAAAGACATTTTTTGGCTTAGATAATAGTATGTATGGAAAGTTTTGATCTCTAAGTGGTTTGGAATGATAGATGAGCATTGAGACTATATGAAATTACATGATTGTTTCTAACATATTTTCATTCCTTGTTTTATATGTATTCAACCAGGCATTCATGCCTTGCTATAGAAATTTTATATCCTATTTCTTTTCATGATTTGATTTTAGACATTTTCTAACAATGTTTTCAACACCATTGCAGATATTTTGCAACATATTTCATGATCTATGGTAGACAATTTTTGTTATGATTTCATGCCGCTATTTGGGGCATTTTTTAGCATGTTCTTCTAGCCAAATTTCATCTGAAGTGTGAGGTTATGGCATATTATGATGTAACCTTATGTTCTACTTTTAGAAAAATTATTATGACACCTATCATGATAATTTTTCTTAGTACAATTATCAAATATCTCCATATCTAGTTGAATTTTTTGACAGAAAAAGTATCCTGTAAGAGATGGTTTTTTTGAGTGTTCAAAAGGGACACATTATTAAACAATTTTAGAAAGTGTATTGACTATGAGTTTAACACATATTTCTTGGGTTTTAAGTGAAACATGACACCTAATCTTTCATCACACTAATATGTTTCTCTTGGATTTGATTCTTGACTCAAATAGAGGTCTAATAGCTAACCTTATTTTGAATTTAGTAGATGAATGTAAGTGACATTTTAATATGTTGGGTTTTGGTTCAATTAATGCCAAGATTGAAATTATGCTTTACAAATCATGGATTTAGGTTTTGAATCAACAAGTTTTATGACAATTTTTGAGAACCCAAAGTTGATGAATGATGAGTTGATTTTAGCATGTTGATGAGAAATACAAAACACACTTTTTAAAAACCCAAAGCAACATGTTATTATGCCTAGAAAATGACAAGTTTTGAACTCTGAATTGATGCTAAGCAAGTTCATTTTGGGTGTGAAAACTACCTTGAATTTGATGTTTTAGTTAATTTTTCAAAACATTGCATCGATACTTAATTTAGCTTAATAGTGAGCTATTATGTAAATCATATTTGGACATTTATTTTATCTTAAGAAAGAGTTTCTATGTGATTTATTGTAATGCCTGAGCAATTTACACTATTTTTAATGAAAATTAAACATTCTATAGGAAATAAACAGAGTTAAATGTTTCACTTTATTTAAAATAGTAAACGAAGGAATTTGTGAGGAAATTAGTATCATTAGATTCTACTCGAAAAATGGAATCCAACGCCTCAAAAATCACCCAAAACGGAGTTCGTATAAGGAAGTTACAGCTGTTTAAAGATAGGGGTATTTCTGGAAATAAAATAGAAAAACGAAAAAGGACGAAAAACGCAGGGGCCGTTTTGATAACGGCACCCCCTGTCGTCTTCAACCTCTAGACCCTCCCAAAAACCCTCTATCCCAATTTTTCTAGAGGGATCTGCCACTGCCAATGGTGGCACCACCATTGAAGGGCACCGCCATAGCCGGTCTATAAAAACCCCATCTCCCCTCTCCAAAAAACGCGATTTTTCGGCATTTTTCCAGCTGTTTGAGATTGGGGTTTTCGGAAAAATCGGAAAACCGTCTCAAACCATCTCCCCTGAGTTTTTCGACAATGGCCAAGCCCAAGTCAGGCCGCCCATCCCGTTCCTGTCTCCCTATTTACCCTCTCTTCTCTTTTCCAGCCTTGCACGACGATGGGATTTCCCTCTTCACGATTTCTGGCGAACATAGGGTTTTCAGGCGGGAAGAGCGCCATCACTGGCAACCCAAGTAAGCCATTTTCCTTTCCTCCTCTTCCCTTCCACTTTCCCTGGTCCTTTCTGGTCGTTTTCCAGCCAGGTTCTTGGCCGGAAAATACCCAAGACAGCTTGGGCCGGACCTGCATGAGCCAGGTGTCCCAAGGACGCCAAGCACCACGTGCACTTGGGATTGGGTCCCTAGGATGGGTTCCAGGTGTACGACAGTGCATACATTGTCCCAGGTGCAGTCTTCAGGTGCGCATGCCACATGGGGCACGGGTCCTGGCTAGACCAGGGTGCACGGGGTGCCCTGGGAACTGAGACGCGCCACACTACAAGCTGCGTCCATGCGATGATGCACGTCATAGCGCGTCGCTTAGGCATGCTTGTGCACATGCGAACACTGTCCCAGGTACGGCCTTCAGGTACGTGCACAACATGGGGCACGGGTCCTAGCTCGACCAGGATGCACGGGGTGCCCTGGGAGCTGAGACGCGCCATGCTACAAGTTGCGTCTGTGTGATGATGCATGTCATAGCGTCACTTTATCATGCATGTGCATGTGCAAAACACGGTCTCTAGCATGGCCTTTAGGCGCACACACATGTGAGGCGGTCGCGGTTCAACCAGGATGCACGAGTGTCCTGGGAACTGGGACACGCGGACCTAATGAGACTTTAAAATTAGGATTATAGGATCATTTATAGAATTTAACTATTGAATAAGTAGGTCCATATTATAGGAGCTAGCCTGGAAATGAATTAGGCAAGGACCCTTGACCCTAAACAGCATATTTAGCAGTCTAATGTCTAAATAGATTAAAATTAATGAGGACTCCTTGTATCCATTTATACCCTGGAGTTTATAAATGAGACCCAGGGACGGGTTGAGTACTAAAGGATGCAACTCCAGGAGACTTTGAGGTAGGTGCTCTATCGTTACTAGACTTTTTAAAAGAGCCATGATTGTTTTATGCATGTTTTAAGTATAAGTTATATAACTTGTTTAGCATGATTTAATTCAGTATACATATGATAAATGCTTTATGCATAGATATGTTTTGCAAATAATTGCATATACATTATGCATAGATATGTTTTGCAAACAAATGCATATATTGCATGATTTGTGAGCATTGAGTTTTTGAAAGATTGCATGTCCTTGAGGGTTACCAAAAGACGCTGGGTAGGCAGTTGTGTGGGCCAGGCAGTTGTGAGGGACCAAAAGAAGACAGGTTTTGAAAAAGAGGTTTTCACCTGTTTGATCTGATATGATTTGGGCTGATAAGCTCGTGGGCGCTATACCGAGAGGTTTGGGTTGGCCTCCAGCCTCTACCACTATTAGGTGGATGGGTACCACGCCCAAAAAGGGCAATGTCCCTACGTCGACTGCATGTGGTAGAGGGGGCTACCACTGGTGTCACGGCACTGGGTCGACGTGTCATAGGCCCTGTTGAGGCTATGACCGAGTGTCCTTAGGTACCCAGGGACCACACGGCGGCGAGGTCGTGGGCATAGTTGGACCGTATAGTTTCATGGACTTATTTGCATTGCATATGGCATGATATGAGGTTGGTCGACCATACCATACCAGATATCCATGAGTTGGATTCAGTTGAGCATCCGATGCATATCATTATGTTTATGATATATGATACTTTCGACTTGGATTATGATATTTCTTTAAGTCGTCAATATTCCGGTTTGGCAGTGGTTTTTAATATCGATATTGAACATGATTGTTCAAACATATACATGTTTTTAAGAGCACATGATTTTAAACATAGCATGCATTACAAAACTAGTAGTGATAGACTCCTACTAAGTATAGTATATACTCACCCTATCCTTAACATTTTTCACGATAATTCCATCCACAAGTAGAGGACATCTATGTTAGTGCTACGAGCGAGTGAATAAAAAAAAAAACAATTATACATGTAAGTAAATTCTCAACCCTTTGGACATGTATTTGAATTTATTTACAGTTGGGCTGTGTGCTATGACTAGATAGATCTGGGGAAAAACACTTATGACTTCTAAAGCTTTTCAAAAACTACCTTGGTTGTTGTGAAAGCAAATGACACTCAGGGTTTTCAAAATGAGTTTAAAAGTAAAGGTTTTCTGCTGCATTGCATGGTTTTTATAAAATGGTTTTCAAATAGAGATGCATCCCGCCTTAAGAATTAGATATTGCATTTAAAAATGCATGAGAAAACCCGGGTCATCACATTTATGGTTTAATGTGCATGATGAGTGTTGCTTGAAATTTTGCACAACAAGTGGTAGTAGGTACCAATGCCCAAAGAGTGACATTTTTCTAATTGTGGTTATCACAACACCGTTTCGATGCATATTTGTAGGCCCTGTGGTGGATGTAGTGGAAGTCCCTGTCAAGTAATAATGGGCTGGTGATTTGACTAGACTATTCATGAGCATAGTTTGGATCTCGTGATTTTGATTTGATGCTCTTAGAGAGGGTGATGATGCTTCAAAAGATGAGCCTGTGTTTGGTCGTTAGATGACTACTCATGACTATTCAAACAAATGTTACAAATGAGCATTGGAAATTTTGTTGGCACAAGAGATTGTTTGAATTATTCATTTTGATATTCTACATTTTTTATGACAACTAATGCAATCATGTTTTATACTTGAATTAACAAGTTGTGATATTCATTCTACATAGATAGAGACAAATTTAGAATGCATGTTGTATGAATGCTATAGAGTGGTTATGATGCATTTCATGGTAGAACTAATAAGAAGCTAGTTGTGTGATTTTCTAACATTAGAAATATGCTTTCAAACCATATGAGTGTGCACATATGCAATGCATGTTGTAATGCCACAGAATTAAAGTTTGTAATTTTAGTTCTATATACTGGGTATGCCCCATATACTCACACCACATGTAAGTGTGGCAATGGAAAGATAAGGAACAAGGAGTGAGAGACTCCAAAGTCCAAAGGTGAGAAAGAAAAAGGAGGAATCAAACAATTTGGATTTTACTTTTCTATAATTCTCGAGCTAGGTTCCCTAGATCCATTCTTTTATTCTATTGACTATGAATGCACTCAAGTACTAAGTGGTTGACTATATTTGGTTAAACTTTACCTTTATAATTGGGATGTGATTGATAAACCTTGGGATAGTTTTAAAATAGAATAGAATGTTATGGGACTCAAACATGAGTGTAATATTTTCTATATGTGTAGTTGAATGGATGCTAGTCAGTATTTTTTAGTAATTTTATTGAAAAGATTCTTCTATATAAATTGTTTTAAAAAGAAATTTCCAAAAATAAGAAGCCTACCTTTCAAAATGAATTTTTAATAAGAAAATTATGTTTAAAAAACCTAGGTCATCATAGTTGGTATTAGATGCCAGTCGTCAAAAGCCAACAAAATAAGAAACTTTTAGTTCTGGTGCTAGTAGACAAAATTTTAGATATAAGATTAGTAGATGAGAGAGAGAGAGAGAGAGAGAGAGAGAGAGAGAGAGAGAGAGAGAGAGAGAGAGAGAGAGAGAGAGAGAGAGAGAGAGAGAGAGAGAGAATAATCACATGAGATTACTTTGTTTACAAACAAATGCTACAAGAAGACATGGGGAAGCAACTGCAACACCTACTTGCGTACCCTTCCCCCCAACTCCCATTGGTTTATAAATGGAGGGATAGGAGCTCCAGGTGGAAACACTAGTAGGGGTGACAACTTGCTATCTTGATTTAAGAAGGTAGTGCTGCCATTCTTTTAAAAGGATAAGCCTAATATAGTGGAGACATGGATGTCTATGGTTAAGAAATTCCTCAGGGCAATCGAGGTCCCTAAATAGAAATAATTATGGCTACTTTTGTGATGATCGGTAAGGCAGCCTTTTGGAGGCAAACTTTCGAATAGACTCATTTTGTAGGTATCAATGCTATTATATGGGAAGAATGTATGACTATTTCCTTCAAAAAATATTTTTCCCCTCATATTCACTAAAGGAGAAAGATTTCCTGGGCTTGGAACAAGGCAACATGTCTGTGATCTAATGTGAGAATAAGCTCACTTGATGTTAGAGGTTTGCACTAAATGTGCGTACTACTGATGAAAGAGTGACTAAAAAGTTCATCGACGATTTGAATTTTAGGTTAAGAAGGAAGGTCCTTGTGCTAAATACCTCTATCTAGAGTAGTTAAAATGACCTCTTTTATTAAGGACTATAAATCCGTGCAGATGAAGAAAAATGTTAGCTCTAGTAAGGAGAAGAACCTTCAAGGTCAGAACAACCATTGAAGCATCAACTTGGAAACCACACAGAGGGCATATATTCATTCAAAAAATCAATCACTACAGGGCATGTAACCATGCTAAAAACTTATAACCATAGGGCATACAATGTATCTAAAACTAATCATCATGGGGCATATAATCCATCCAAAAAGTGGTCATCACAAGCATATAATCCAACTAAAAATCGATCACCATATGCCATATAATAAAGCTAAAAAAACCATCATAGGGCATATAATCAAACTAAAAATAAATTAGCATAGACATATTATCCAATTAAAAATTGATCATCACAAGGCATTTCAAATCCATTTAAAACTTTGTAATCCTAAAACCACATATTTGTGATTTGATGATTTAGATATTTTAAGTTTACTGACTAATCAATCCAAATGTTGATTAATGGACAGGAATCACTGATCTAATTCTTGCTAAAGATTAGCATGTATAACATTAAAAATTCACTGATCTATTGCTTCAATCATGGGTTGATAATAGATCTCAGAGATGGAGTGCATATCAACATGTCTTATGACACCTGTGTTCTAGGATTATGGTAAAAACTTAATTAAATTGTTAATCTTTTCAAATTTGTGAAGCAAGACAGTTGCGATTTGATTGAATATATGGACCCAATATGAATTATGGCATTGATTAAATTCAAATTTTGGTAAACTCTTCAAAGCCTATCAAATCGCTTGTTCTATTGTGGATGAAATGACTTGATTTCCAATTCCAGCTTCATGAAAAATTTTGAGCAATTTCACTCCATATTGGAAATTGATCAAAATTTAAGTAGTTGCAAAGGAAATTCAAAATTTCTTGGAAATGTTGAAATTGAACACTAGAAGGCCTATTGTTGAATTACGCTTGATGATAGCTTTCCAACGACACTAAGAACACAAAAAACAAAGAACGAGAACTTAA
Organism: Warburgia ugandensis; assembly: GCA_035236585.1. Taxonomy (NCBI): domain Eukaryota; kingdom Viridiplantae; phylum Streptophyta; class Magnoliopsida; order Canellales; family Canellaceae; genus Warburgia; species Warburgia ugandensis. The sequence goes on along the minus strand of CP141132.1, from coordinate 26,187,101 downwards.
AACCCTAAATTTTCACAAATAAGATGAGGGGATTAAATTGATTTTAGCACCCCCCTTCACTTAAGTGACTTTGGTCATAATGGGGACAACATGATGACTCAAAGGAAGGAGCTCAACATTTGTAAGGCAAGGTTACCATGTGGAGCTAGATTCCCCTGCTCCATAAGAATCAGAAATGGAGGAAATGGGGGAGAAAAAAGCATCTTCTCCATCCCCCCCTCCCCCTTCTCCCCTCTTCCCATTCCATTGCTCCCTCAATTTCACCTCTCTTCTTCTTCTTCTTTAAGCTCCCTTGTGTTAGAGGGCTTTTCCTTCCTTCTATTCCTAGTGTTCTTTAGAGAAGAACAAAGAAGAGTAAAAAACAAGGGATTGAAGATTTGGATTTTGAGGTTTTGCATCTTCAACAATGTTAGATGTCAGTAAAAGCTAGCTATTGAAGGATGACAATGAAGAAGATCAAGGGTTTTAGTATAAAACCTCTTTTGGGTTTTGAGAAAACAAGAAGAATGAGAGGGAACTTGGACGATCTAGTGTGATGAGAAAGTTCTGGGGATCATATCCATCAATCTATGAGTAAGAACCCTAAGCCCTCTTCTCTGTCCTTCCTTTCTTCACCTTAATTTTTTTCTTTACCTTGGCCTATAGATCTAAACTAAAAGGTCCTAAGATTTGCAGTTGGGCATTTCTAAAACTCTTAAAATTAGTAGAGGGCAATTCAATGTCCTAAGGAATATATAACATGTCATGGTCAATCTGTAGAGGTCAATCTATATATAAATTTGCATTCTAATCTACCAATTGATAGTTTTGTATGTTGGATTCATAGAGCTTGTAACGTACTATGTTCTGATTTGGGAAGGCACCCATATGTTTAGTTTCTCTTCTTCTTCTTTTTTTGTTTTCTAGTTAGACCTAAGATGGAGAACATTGTAGATGTTAGCTATAGATGATTGTCTAAAATGCAATGACAAGCTCTCAAGTTCATTTTCTAGCTTTATGACTCATCCATTTCCTTTACTAAGGGCTAGAGTTATATGAAGTGTTATTTCTATGTCAGATTTAATCTTTGTTGTGGAATAGTTTTACTAGTTGTGTTTAGTACCTAGAATCTCATCATATACATTTAAGATTTGGACCATAAATTCTAGTTAGGTCTGAAAGAAGAGAGTACCCTACGCCCTTAATTATCAAAATGACTTGCTTTTAGTCATGGTTGACCTACATTAATGTCTTACAAGTTCAGCTTTCAAGGCGTTCATTATTGGTCATTTTCAAATTTGTAGGTATTTGATGGAGTAGTTTCATTAAATTGATTTCACTAGATTTGTTGTTGAATGTTCTAATTCATAGATAACCGAAAGCATGTTAGATTGTTGAATGTTAATATTGGTACTATATTTTCCTTTGAATTAATGGCTAATTCTATTATGAACTTTAGGAAGTCTATTTGGATTTTAGTTCCTAATTGTCATAGGTTTGCCAATAATTATGTTCGTTGTGATAGAATGTATTCTTGAAAATCTAAAGTTCAATTCAATTATAAAATTTTCTAAGTCTGGATGAAAGAGGTGGAAATTCTCTCTTTGGGGAAATGCCTATTACTAATTATATCTCTTGTATCATGTATTTTCTCATTTTAATGCTTGATTCAAGGCATAATTTAAAGGAATTGTTGATTATTTGTGTTATGAATGGATTAGATTGGGTTCATATGTTTATATAAACCAAAGACTTGTATTAGTTCCTTAGATTCAGCCCTGTGCATTCTAGAAATTTTGTCGTGCTTATTTCAATTCCTAAATTATATTAGAAATGAGTTTTTGGATTGATTAATTTTAGTTTAATTTGATGTTTGTGTGAATGGTCTTTAGATTAATCTTGTTGTGCTAGCCATAAGTTTTAATCTTCTTTTGCTACATTTTAATTATTACCAAGATCAAAATTTTATTAAAGATTATTCTATTGGGCTGCATGGTTATAGCTAATATGTTTGATTTACTTATATACAAAAGTTTCTAGCAAAAATTTTAGACATACGTAAACATAAAAAATAGTGGTTGGGCGTTACTTGTTATGTTATGCTGTCAGATCATGTGGGTTTGGAGTTTCCAAGCTATATTTAATCTATCAAAAATAGTTTTATACTTGAATTAATTAAATTGATAGCTGCTTGGATAGAAATTTCGTCCTTGTTGTAAAGGATTTCTAAAAATAAGTAACCCTATGCTATATAGTGAAATAGCCCTCAAATCTAAGTAAACTAACTTTAGCATTTCCATAAATAAGTAATCATGTGCTATAGAATGAAATATCCCTCGAATCTTAGTATACTAAGTTTGGTATTTAGCACCGAATAGTACACTACTCTCTAGTCAAAATGAAAAATGATAATTTTGTAGGAGGACTTCTTAGTATGCTATGAGTCAAGTAGAACCTCCTAAGATAGTAACATTGAGGGAAAGGGCAGGCTGGAGGACCATAATCATGGTGAGTCTCCTAAGATGGTAACCTTGAGAGGAAGGACTACTTGGTTTACATATGACAATGTATAGCCATCCAAAATTGTAATTTTGTAGGGAGACTGCTTAGCCTGCTATGAGACAAGCAGAATCTCCTGAGATAATAACTTGAAGGAAAGGGCTGCTTGGTGAACCATAACCATTGTGGATCCACCCAATATGGTAACCTAGAGGGTAAGGACTACTTGGTCTGTAGTATTGTAATGTACAACCACCTAAGATGGTAACCTTAAGGGAAAGGACTACTTGGTCTAGAGTATGATGGTGTACAATCATCCAAGAGGGTAATTTTGTAGGGAGGCTGCTCAGTCTATTGTGAAACAAGTGGAACCTTCCAAGATAGTAACCTAAGGGAAAGGGCTGCATGGTGGACCATAACCATGATGGAGCAGCCCAAGATGGCAACCTTGAGGGAACGACTACTTGGTCTATAGTATGACAATGTACTGCCACCTAACATGGTAACTAATGTATTTTAATTATCTGCCAGTGCATGGGTATACTGTAGCATAGATAAGGCAAACATGGGTCGATCCCATGTGGACTTCAAATTTCAGGAATTTTAATTAAGAACCTATTTTACTTTACTTTAACCTAGCCAATAATTCAATTAATTCAAAAAAATGCTAAAAATGAAGAATTCTTTCTAAAAAGTTTTAAATCTCATGTAAACATAGCCTAGGGTCTAAAATAAATTACAATGAAACTAAACAAGTCTATGATCAAGAAATTGGAATTTTTATCATTCATTTAATATTTTTCCTTAAAGCTCTATTTATGGATTTTCTTATTTTAAAGAATTAACCCAATTTAATATATGTACTCAAAGCATAGTCTGTCTTTTTAGTGCATAGACTATCAAAGACTTTTATATATTAAACTTCACTAATCTAACATATTTAGTACCCCTACCATAGAAAGTATAAGATAATTCCTACATAAAAGTCAGTAGATATATAAATTAGTCATTAATTTCTCTAAAATAATAGGAAGCATAATTTTTATTCCTCATTTGCTTAATCATAAACTCATTATCATATCATAATTTCATCCTAACCCTTTGAAAAAAGTAATTACCTACTTCTGCTCAAAAATTAGATCACAAAAATTAAATCTATCTAATTTATTCTAAAATGCAAAGTAAAAATTATACAACTATTAGAAACTAACTATTTAATCAAACTTCAACTATACTAAGAAATAAATAAAATAAACTAACTACAATATTCTAATTAATTGAAATAAAAAAGTACAATGATTACAAAGTAAGGAAAATGAAAGAAATACAAAATCCTATGAGACGGAGAGATTTCATTGATTTATGTTGTGTCACTCGACAATAGCCACTTCAAGCCTTCCCTATCATGCTACCACCATTCTTTCCTCCTCCAAATAACACTTGTACTCTTGTTTTATAACTCAACAAGTGTATAAGTTGTTTCCCAACAATCAAAAACCCTAAGGAGAATTTACACCAAAAATCCAAAATATGTACGTGTAAAATAAAGGACATGCATGTAAAATTAAAGGGAGAAAGAGTAGGGAAAGTTGTGAAAATTAGAGATTCTTGGTGAAAAAATTAGATGTAATGGAGGAGGATATAATGGGGAGTTAGGAATTTAAAATGAAATGGAAAATAAGAGGGAAAGTGCATGTAGAATAGAAGGGAAATGGAAGGAAAAAGGCATGAAAAACAAATAGGAAAGGATGGAATGAAATAGGTGTGGAAATAAAGAGCCTGAGGGCATGTCAAACTAGGATGAATAGAATAAAACAAAGGCTATAACAAAGAATGGGAAGATAAAATATGGTGTAAAAAAAATAAAAAAATCAAGAACAATCAAAGGTGATGGAAGATAGAAAACTAAGGAAAATAGGCGAGGAACTAAGAAATAAAATATGAAAGTGCTCACCTTTCTTTGGAAGAATTACATACACCTTTTCTTTACTTATTTTCTCCTCTTCTCCTCCAAGCATCCAAGGCTCCTCCATCTATATGGATATTCACATTTTTGGCACAAGGAATTTGGAGTATCCTTGGATGGTTTGGACGCCCCACCATTGTATGTATTTATAGTTTAACTTGTTTCCATCTCAGATTAGGATAATATCTCATCTCTTTCCTATCCTTTTCCTTTGGCCAACCATATTCCCAAAACCTCCCCTCAAATTCACCTTATCCTCTTTCATTCTTTCGATTATGTTTCTCTTTTCTTATCTCATCTTTCCCTCATCCAATATCCTTAAAATCATATCCAAAAAGTATATATTTTCCTTTACTCTTCTAAAAATCTTATCTCACCCATTCATTTTCCTTTTCTTATCTTTTATCCTAACACTCAGATGACATATAACTTAGAGTGAATGGCTAGGATTTTTGCTTTCCTTTTCCTTTTCAATTCTTCCCTTGGATCATGCTTAAATGGTTGAGATCTCTTTGAATTTTTCTTTCCTCTATTCTCTTCCCACCTCACCATATTTTTCTTTGACCAATCACTTTTCATTTCACATATCAGTCATCCTACTTTCCCACTAGGAAAACATGGTTTCTACCCTTGGAGTTCAATGTGTTTTTCCTAAAATTTAGGTGGGCAACGCACCAAAAAAATCTCCTCCAATGAATTCAAGTATGGACTTCTTTGCATGGTTTATCCTTATTATTCTATCCTAGTTTAATCTTCTCTTAATAATTCTTTAAGATAGCTTTGATGTGGGGATGATCTTAGTCTTTAATTCTTCAAAAGTTAGGATAAATTGTGGCCCTAGATTTTCTATTTTTGCTCCTCACTCTCTTACACATTTTTCTTCTCCTTTTATTTCCTAAATTTTCTCATGTAAGAACATGTAAATGAGAGTGTATTATATCTCCTTAACATGTAATTTCATGTGGGGTCTCTTCCTTGACTAAGTGTGAGAGAGGGAGTGCGTAAGAGTAGTCTATCAATGGGTCCCAGGTTCTGCTTAGTTGTTTATGCACATGGGTCTTTAGTGTATGTGAATTTAGTTTCTCCCACAAGGCCTCCAAACATGGTGGAATGCTTGCATGCATGAACTGGAAGATTGCCACCTTGTCTTTTGATAAATACACCCTCTCTTGCATAGTTTCAATCTGTTGATGCTCCTAGGGTTTTTGACAGTGCTAAATTGGATAATTGTACGCCCTCAACATTCTAAACTCTTGAACTTTATGAATTTTCTTTAATGGTGGTTGGACTCTCTTCTAGGATTTTAGTTGCAAGAATTAGTATTTTTCTTAGTTGTACCCTAATCATGTAAAATGTGAAATAACATTTAATTAGTGATATTTTAGTCAATTCCAGGGTTAAAATTGCTAAATCTAGGGCTATTATATATAATGTTTCTATGCAAATTGATAACCTTGCATGGAAGATTATTGGATTAGAATGATGACTTTGAGAAAAGTATGTATGTTTATGGTATTTAAATGCTATACATGTTTATGGTGTTTAAAATTCTATATTTGTTGAATTAATGTGGAAATTGTAGAATGAATGAGATTTTTAGATGAATGATTGTCTGTAAAAGGGATGACATATATACACATCTTATAATGATACTTGTGAAATGAAAGGGTATGTTCCATGATTAAAACAAGGAAATGGAACTGAGCTAATCTCAATAAGAATTGTGGGATATACATGTAAGGTTTAGTTTTTTTCTTTTTGGTCTTCGTAGCTCATCCTATCATTTTATGGGTATGAGTTGAGTGAACAAACTGGAGGCACTGATGAGAGATGAATGAGGGTCAACTGGATGTAATCATATCTTGTTATTCATTTCATGATTCTTTTCTTTGCTTGTATTTTGACAAACTTGAGATGTACAACTTCCTATTTTTTATAAGAAGACCAATGTGTATAGTTCTCTTGATTATTGTTTTGAGTTATTGATATATTTCATGAATGAAATTTGAATTCTTGGTTTTATAAATTGGAGATAAGAAAATTTTGAGTTTGAATGCAATGGTTATGTGATTGAGTCTCCATTTGTGTTTTAGAATGTGAAAAAGTATTTATTAGGTAAATCACATAGCACACATTAAATGCATAAGTTCAAAAAGTAGAGAAGACTGTATAGGATTTTTGGTAGAAGTGAGGGGTTCATTTCATAGCCAAAACCCTATTTTTACAAAGTACAAGATCATCTTACTCTATCACAATTTTCACTGCCTTTGAATAAAAAATGAGCTAGTTTGGCCTCGCTGCAGCTAATCAAGCTAATAAACTTCTTAATCATGGCCTTCAATTTTGGGTTGCGACATCTTCAGCCACTAAAAGTTGAGAAAGAGAGAAAGAATCATGGATCTACACCATTGTGTTGCAAATATAACTTTTATTGTAGATTGATGAACAATAGTGAAAATGGAATCAAAACTTACTAGTCTACACTTCCAATTGTCAATCACAAGTATATAGCTCATATATACATTTTTTTCCAATGATCGTCGAGTGAAATTTGAGAGGAGAGTTGCTGGGAAGTTAGGTATGGTTTCAGCTAACTCCATTATATAAATTGGAGGAGGAGAACTTCTTCATCAAAAGGATCATCACCAATAGTTTATTATCACTAGAAAAGAGAGTGGTTTTGGAGTTCGAGTCAATCATGCACGTGTGTGTGTGTGAGAGAGAGAGAGAGAGAGAGAGAGAGAGAGAGAGAGAGAGAGAGAGAGATTAGGGATTGATCATGTTCCCACCACTAATATATGAGCCAGACAATGAGAAGTTATCAGAAACCCAAATTTACCTTATCTTTGATGATTAATGAACAAAATCAAGAAAAAATTAGTGAGAACTCCATATCCAACTTCTATTCTTTATCTGCAATAGTCGTTAAAGGAGCTTTGTTGTCTCCACTATCGAAGAAGAGAATAGCAGTCCTCATATGAAGGTCTGTCCTTAAAATACCTTATTGTCATTGTTACAATCTTTTTCTAGCTAGATCTCAATGGAAATCCCAATCATTGCCATGGAAGAGGATTTGGAGATAGGTTGTCAATGATCTATCTCGTAAATACCATTTAACGGCTGTTCTAGGTTGATCTCAATGGGAATACTTAGATAACTCATTTCTAATAGTCAAAGAAGAAAATGAGTCTTAGGATAATAGTACAACTCCAACTCTAAGAAAAACTTAATGTTGAAATGAAAAAATGGTGAGAGAGAGAGAGAGTGTAGTCAGCTAGTTTGTATAGTCTACTGTCTTCTTCTCCTATTTGCCTCCCTAAAAGTATAAAATGGTGGGAGGGGTGCCATTGTCAACTTAGGGCCTCTTGTTCATGATTTTTGGATTTTCTTATCTGAACTTCAATTTATGTGTTCTTGGTGTCACTCAAAAGCTCGACTTGGAGATGGATAATCTAAGGAGGAAAATTGACTCCAAGAAAGCACATTTGGGGCAATGTGAACAATAGAACAACTATTGTGTGAGATGAAAACTCAGATGTTCATTCCTCTAGCAATGGCTCAAAAGATCATAACTATTTTCTTGCAAGAAGTCATGATTTAGATAGGAGATTGTCATCACACAATCAAACTCCTAGAAGGTATCTTGATTTTCAATTCTCTGATGTGAGAGTAAATGTTCCCAAGTTTGAAAAAGGAATGCAACCCAATGAATTCTTAGATTGGATTCATACGGTTGAGCATGTCCTTGAATTCAAGGAGTTTTTGGAGAATGTTAAAGTAAAGTTGGTTGCTCTTAAAATCAAAATCTTTGATCCTTTATGGTGAAAAAATTTGAAGAAGTAAAGGGCACGTGAAAGGAGAAGTAAGATTAGAAGTTGGGAAATTTTGAAGAAGGAATTGAAGAGAATATTCTTACATGAAAATTATCTCATGGATACATTTTGAAAAATTCAAAATTTAAGGCAATAGTACTAGCCTTTCAATGATAAGGAAGCTTGCTTTGGTCATAGAAATACAACAAAGGGAAGCTTTTTCAGATATGCTATTAGAGGAAATTCTTACAATCAAGAAGTTTTTCTTCTCTTGAGCCAATGCTTGGTACGAAATTTTAGAAATTTGAAGCAATGATAGTATCAAACAATCTAGTCCCTTAAGTTGGGTTTGCAAAAATCTTTTAAATGGAATGGCCATGGACATATCAACTCTAAATGTCCAAAATACAAGGTGATTGCACTGCTAGAGAAAGATTCTAAACTAAAAGAAGAAGAGGAATCTCAATTATGACGAAGGTGAAGGTATCACTTATGCTGATTAGGGTGATCTATTGGTAGTGCAATGAAGTCTAAGTGATGTCTATGAAGATGATGATAATGATTGGCAATGCTACACCATATTTTACACCGGATACATGTCCAATGGAAATGTTTATGATATTATCATTGATAGTAGTGCATGTGAGAATGTTGCTTCTACTGAATTTGTGAGCAAACTAAAGTTAGACGAAGCCTCATCCTTAGCCTTCAAGCTTAAATGGCTAGCTAAGGGACATAAATTAAGGTAACTTGAAAATTCCTTGTGTTCACTATTGGTAAAAAGTGCAACAATAATTTTTTTATTTGATGTAATCCTTATGGATGTTTGTCATTTAATGTTGGGATGAACTTTGCAATATGATAGAAGAGTTTAGCATGACGGTTTTAGAAACACTCATTCTTTCATTTTTAATGGTCAGAAAATCATTTTAGCACCATTAATAGTGGAGATTACTTTTAAAACTTTTGAAATGGTTCACTTGAGTAGCAAACATGAACTTAATCATTTTATTGAAATCTTGAACGTACGATGATGTGTTGATCTAATAGATAATGATACAAATGAAAACGTACAACCCTTGAGTGTACAAATACTACTTTCTAAATTCCAGATGTGTTTCAAGAGAGATACCTCATGGCTTTCCTCCTATGAGAGATATCCAATATTGTATTGATTTTATGCCTAAGCTATTCTTCCTAACAAGGCTGCATCTATAATGAGTCCCAAAGAACATGCTGAACTACATAGGCGAGTAGTTGATTTGATTGCTAAGGGCCTAGTTCAAGAAAGCAAGAGCCCTTGCATAGTACCTAACTTTCTTATAAAAAAAAGGATGGGACATGGAGGATATGTATTGACAGTAGATTGGTAAAAAGGATTACCATAAATTACCATTTGGATATCTCTTGCCTTGATAATCTACCAGATTAGCTCCATGGTGCTACTACCTTCTCAAAGATAGATCTTTGTGGCAAGTGTCTTTAGAATCAAGTGAAGTTGGGTGATGAATGGAAGATAGATTATAAAACTAGAGATAGACTCTATGAATGGCTGGTTATGCCCTTTGGATTATCCAATGCTCCTATCACTTACACATCTGATGAGTTGTGTTTTTAAGCCTTTCAGTGGGAAACTTCTTGTTGTTTATTTCATGACATTGTGTAGCAAGGATCAAGAGATGAACTTGAATCATCTTCAGCAAGTATTACATCCTTTGTAGGAACAAAAGCTACTCGAGGACTTGAAGAAATGCATATTCTTTGTCCATATCTTTATCTTTTTAGGCTATGTTGTCTCAATTGATAGAATGAAGATTGATCCTAGTAAGATAGATGCTATTCTAGATTGGTTAATTCTCAATCTCCTCATGACATCAGAATATTATATGGCATTACTTCATTTTATTAAAGATTCATCAAAAACTTTAGTATCATCACTATTTCTATTATTAAATATTTAAGGGATGCTAATTTTAAATGGACAGAGGAATCATAAAGGAGTTTTGAAAATCATCAAGTAAAAGGTAACCAATGCTTCTTTTCTCTTCTTTCCAATTTTTAGTTGTATCTTCGAAGTTGAAAGTAATGGTTATGACATGGAGATTGGTGCAATACAAAGCCAAGAAGGAAAACCAATTGCCTTCTTTAGCGAAAAAACTCACTAATTCTTGCAAAAAATACTCCACATATGACAAGGAGTTCTTAGTTATTTTTAGGGCATAAGAAAATTGGAACCAAATTTTGCTTCCACAACCATTTGTGTCTTAGTTGGATTATGAAGCTCTATGATTTCCCCAAAGCCAACAGATACTAAGTAGAAGACATGCTATGTAGGTTGAATTTATCCAATCCTTTAATTTTATTATAAAGCACAAATCTAGATCTCAGAATGTGGTCGCTGGTTCCTTGGTTAAGGGACACTCTTTGTTGACTATTTTAAATACCAAAATGTTGGTTATGAAATAGTAAAAGAGCTGCATGTGTGTGACTCTTACTTTGGTCAAATTTGGAGCACATGCAATCATGCATGGCCTTGTCACCAACTTTTGGTGCAAGATGGGTTTCTCTTCAAGGGGAATCTCTTATGCATTCATGAATGCTGCCTTAGAGAAGCAATTATCTTTGAAGCTCATGATGGAGGCCTTGCTGGGCAATTTGGGAGAGATAATACTCTTGCTCTTATGAAAGACAAGTTCTTAAGGCCCAGAATGACAAAGGATGTTTCTAGGCATGTACAATCATGTAGAACATCACATGGAAAAAAGTCATCTTCAACACATAGGTTTATATACTCCTCTCTCTATTCCTAACACTCCATGGGGAAAAGTGAGCATGGGTTTTGTTAAGGGGCTACCAATAATGAAGAGAAATATAGATTCAATCATGCTAATTGTTGATCATTTCACCAAGAAGGTGCATTTCATAGCCTATTCTAAGACCATCAATGCTTCACATTTGTTTGACTTATACTTCAAAGAGGTTATAGACTCTATTGCATTCTCAAGACCATTACCTCAGATTGAGATCCTAAATTGAGTTATTTATGGCAAGCTTTGTGCAAAAAGATTGAAACTTGGTTCCAATTCAATTCTTCTTACCATCCACAAACTTGATGGGTAGACTAAAGTTGTTAAGGAGAGTTTATGAAATCTGCTATGAAGCTTTGCGAAAAGAACATTAGAAATAGGATTTGTTGTTAGCTTAGACCAAATTTGCTTTCAATAGTTCCTATAGCAAAACTGAAAGTGATGTCATTTAAAAGTTGTATATGGAAAGGATCCTTTGAGCCTAATGGATTTACCACCCCTTTCATTAACCAACAATTTTATTGGAGATGTTGAAGAGCAAGTAGAGTAAATAAAAAATTTACATGAATAGATCCAAGACAAAATTAAGAAGCAAAATGAGAAGTATAAGGCTCAAGCTAATAATCACAAAAAATTTACTGAATTTCAAGAAGGTGACTCACTATGGGTGCACATTAGAAAGGAAAGATTTCCTCAAAGATAACATTTGAAGCTCAAGACAAGGCTGGAGTTTGGAGTTTCATACACTTACCAATGTAGCTAATTTCTCTTTGTACAACAAAGAGGACAACAAAGACAACTGGGGGACAAGTTCTTTCCAAACTAGGAAGAATAAACTAGGAGTGTCTCTTTTTCGAACAACTAATTATGGATAAAGGAAGAACAAGATCAATCATCATGTTTTAGATGGTTTTTATCAACATAAAATGGACATCTTAGATCATTATGTTTTGGACGGTTCAGATCAACCTGAGGTGGATGTCTTACAGTCTAAACTCCATAGCTTTCTTGAGATTTCCCTTAGTAAAAAAATGTACTCTTGAAGTTTTCCTTGCTCATAAAAGTATGGACTAGTCAAGGCCTTAGTAATAGCAGTCAACATGACATGGGAAATTGTCTAAGTATGAAATTGCTTGTATAGAAATTGTCTCCATGAACAATTGCTTCTAAAGGAAATTGTAGTCAAATTGTTTGGGAAACTACCTAACTCTTGGATACTACTATATAGGAAACTACTGTTTAAGAGACTACTTCAGATTAGGAAACTCTTAACATAGGAAATTGCTTTTAGTCTTAATCAGTCAAATTTAGCACTTTGCAAAAAATGTGTACCTATGCTAGGAAGGATGTTAGCTAGCTATTTAAACACTTCTTTAGCATGAATGAAGTTAGCTTTTAGGGCAATTTTATGCACTTAAGACATCTAATATTTTTCTCTATTTCTTTCTTTTTATGTATCTCTTGGGAAATCCCTAAAGTGGTGAGACATTTGACCCTATTTCTTTAAGGTGGTGGATTTCCTAGAGTCTTAAAGTGATGGGATACTCTTTTACTTCAATGATATATAAGATTGAAAAACTCTATTAGATGGTGAAAGAGTGATATAACTTGCCACATTATCCTAAGGACACTTTAATTCAAGCTTTCTCAAGGAGGAGTCTTCCTTGTAGTATATTCTAGAGTTTAGGCTTTCTTTATATTACTTATCTGGTCTTCTACTCTCTATTTCTCTACCTAGTCAAGTATAATTTTCTCTATTCTCCTCTTTAATCTATTTACTCTTTTGCATTTTAGAGTGGGCTTTGCATATAGAGTACATTCTTAAGTTTAATTTCTTGTCTTCCTACTTTCTAGAGTGGATTTCTTGGGAACCCTCTTAGCTTAGTTAGGAAGTCTCCCTATCTCCATGATAGGAGGGATCTTCCTAATATAGAGTAGGAGATGAGCATTTACATTGATATCTAGTTCACTTGCATGGCCTATTGAAGAGGGCTCCATTACCCTCATAGTAGGAAGAACTTAAAATGGAGCAACATGGTCCATACTCAAAGATTCATCATATTTCAAATTATATATTGAATGATTTCCCACATTCATTTTAGGTCAAGTAGCTTAAGTTGCTCCATTTTAAAAATTTTACCCAATAAAGAAACCTTCTCTACTTCTATAGTAAAAGGAGGTTCCTTATAGGGAAATATAGCCCCCATCCTCCTACTTTCATGATTTAATCTATCTATGAATTGAATCTTTTTGAAAATTCTAAATACACAACATGTCCTGGAAATTCTAAAATAGCCATTCTCAAATTGGTTGAGTTTGGTGCCTGACACCTTCCAACTCTATAACCAAGCTACAAACCTGATATCTGAATATTTAGCTCCTAGTTACAGACTTTTAGTTTATCAACAAAGGACAAATCATAATCAATTTATTCAAACCCCTTCCCCCCTAACAAATTTTATTTTTTGTTAAATTCCCTCTTAGTTATGCTATTCAAGGAATAACCAAGAAAGATACCATTATCAATTTTATGTGTTATACTTTCCTAGGCTATTCTTGTTACATTTCATTATGAATTTACAACCAAATGCATGAAAGATGAAATATTGGAGTTTTATTTTTTCAAGCTCATATATAGCCTTCTTCATATCGGGTCTAATGATTTGCATATTCAAAACATAGGAAGATGTATTTATAGCTTGTCTAAAAGAATTTTTTTCAAACCATTTGCATATAGCAATATTCTAGCTAATTCTTCTAAGAATCTATCCTTTCTTTCAATAACTTCATTTTGTTGAGGTTTCCTAGGGTGTAGAAAAATTGTGATCAATTCTATTTTTCATAAAAATTTTCAAAATTATGTTTTTTTAATTCACCTTCTTGTCATTTTTGATGAAAGGAATTTCAAAGCTTTTCATTTTGAAGTATTTTGCAATGTTTCATAAGTCCTTTGAAATTTTCATCTTTATGAGCATCATCAAGGCCTTATCCCACTTAGGGGTTGGCCATATCATATTTCTCATAATTATACATAACAAAAGAATACACAGTTCCTTATTTCATTGTAGTATTATGGTGAATTACTTGTTTCTTAAAAAGATCTGAGATTATATATATGTAGTTGATAATGCTTCATGATTAGCTTTGTCTTGAAATTTTTCTCAATTTTAGAAGTCATCTCATACTCTACTATTGTAGTAAGTTTCTTGTCAATAACTTAAATTTTCAGATTTGGATATAATTCTTTCAAACATCAATCCATTATTTGTTTACATGAAACTAATTCTCATATTCTTTCCTCATGACATTTCTTACTATAAATCAATAATATCCCTTCTATCTCATTACTTATATATGAGAAAGAAAGTACTCATTATTTCCTTGCATTCTTTCCAAGCAGTATTGTCTCTGCAGATATATTTGCTTTGTTATTTCTCACATACCATTTCTAGTTTCAAAGTATATGGTAGTTCTAGCTTCCATTTCAATGGAAGTTTGCAATTCTTCTAAGTTTTCTCCTCTTGAACCTATCATTCCTCAATTGTTCCTATTTCTCCTCTTTAATTTACTATTCTTTAGTCATCTCTATTTCGCACTTCTCTATACAAACCAAGACCACATTCAATACCTTCTATATAAGCTTTTCTAGCCTATCTTTTGCCTCTTTTCAAACTTCCTACTCTTACACTTGGTATCTGTGAACAATAAGTATATACCTATGTTGGGTATTCTATCCTTGAACATTGATACTAGGCATAATTTCTATTTAAACTTGGGTAGGAGCATTTTGCATTGCTATAAGTTATGGTATTTGGGTAGCTTATAGATAGGAAGGATATTCTATCACACTCACTTAACTATCTCTACTTACTTTCCTCTCTTGTTCACTATTCTATAGTGTAATCACTAATTTCTCAAATCATCATCCTGGTTGCCATACAAAGGACATCTTCTCATGGGTTACAATTCCTTTGTACTCTAAGTTTACTAACTCATTCTTTCTAATACTCAACTAATCATATCATAGTACCACATGAACTCACTAGATCCTAACCTATATTTGAATTGTAACCTTTTTATTGGACATAAAGGGCCACAAGTGACTGGATGAACCACTCTGATACCATCTGTGACACCTCAGGTTTTTCATGAATTTTTTTTCTCAATTTTATTTCAAAAGATGGCGCACCTTTAAATTTTAAAATACAAAAATAGTGGAAGACTTTTCTTTGAAATTCATTTTCCCAAAAATCCAAATGTCACCTTTCATGCTCACGCTATATATATATATATATATAGTTTTCTAGAAGATAGAAATTTATTTCTTAAAACAGGACCCATCCAGTGGTTCACTTGTACAGCTCCTATAACGTTATATTAAATGTCCAATATTAGAATTCAAGTCACTAACTACACAATACAAAAGCTTTAATAAAATGTATACCTGAACGTAGAAGTATGGTTGCTGGAATCCTCTTCTTGTGTACATCTTCTCCTGTCTATCTGTATCTGATATATTGTAAACATAAAACATTTACAATATCTCAGCAAGCTATGCTTGGTAAGGGAGTTTACGAAGCATGGTAAATTTAATTATGAATTAATTAATTTGCATTATTCATAATATTCATTGTCATAACATTTATATTGACTTGAATTTACAATATGTTTCATAATTCATTACTTCATTGTTAAACCAAGTATTAACATGTTTTATAATCTAATAACTAATTGATAATCAAATAGTAGCCTGTTTCATAAATATCAATAATCCATTAATAAATCAAGTATTTACAATTATCCTTTATCATTTAAATAAGATAATCCAATTCTATAAACCATACTTTGCATAACAATTCTACCCATGCATATACCCTTATGAAACTTATATGAAACTGCGCCCTCAACCATATACGTATAGCATATGTACACATATATGAAAATTGTTAAAAGATATACAAAAATATGAATATAATCAATATCATCTAATTTACATTTCCAAACTATATTGGATTTTAGAATCATGCCCCTCATCATGTGGGGTTCATAATCATCCAGCCTCTGCTGGTATTTCAATATAATCCTCATGCCCCTCACTATACAGGGTCCACAATCCTCCAACCACTTCTAAGAAAATAATATAAGGCATATCATCATGCCACAACATATAAGGCATCTCATAATGCCATCATATAAGCACCATAGTGCATCAAATATAAGGACTACTATGCATGCAGTCAGAATCAGTACAGTGCGCATGGATACTTGCTTAATAATCCACCTATATCATCCTCAGTGGAAATCACAATATCCATGTCCGTATGGGAGGACAATTGCTATCACAATGGTGGCCTTCCCATAATTGCCCCACCTGAATTTTAGCAACACATAGTGCTTGGTATCATAACATAATAAATTCGGAGAGGGGGTGGCCAAACCCTCATAACTCTCCTACCATAGCATCCCCAAGCCTACGCCTATCGAAAACAAAACTCTTAGGCCTCCATGCCTGGATGTAAAATAAGCATAATAGCAGGCAATTTGCCTATTCATATATTTCATAACAAGAATAACATCCTCACTTATTTGGTGATAATCCACCGAGTATGTATCCTATAAACCTAGGCTCATACACCACCAATACTAACATGGTACCCCTGTACCAAAAACAAATTTCACAATTCGCATACATGAGGTATAAGTCATAAGCATCAATTATAACATGCAATTCTTTTAATTAACATTATTTTCATCATTTCAATTTAAAGCATGTCGAATATCAATCATACCATTTTAGTTTCATAACATCCATAATTAGAAATAAGATCATGTTTGGAACATGCATCTTATTATTTAGACATGATGTCTTAAATTTTCACCTACCTCATGTGATGCATTCACTGAATTCCACTAACTTTAGTCGCCCTCTTCTCCACGATCGACCATGCACGCTTTAATCTATACAATGCATAAAAACTCTTTTCTTAATACATTCACATACATAAAGATATTTAGATTTAATTATGATCATAATTTTAAGAATTTGATGCAATCCAAGGCCTGGATCATCATTATCGGATCTTTACATGGACGATCAAGACTCATGTGAGTTGATCAGGGCTTCTGTGGATGTCTATTCTTAGTTTAGGGTTGAGATCTACGATTGGATCTGTGTGGACATCTAAATTGTATTTTTTATCAGATTACATGGTCAAATTTAACTAATTTAAGGGTGTACATTGGTCAGATAGACCACTTCCAGCTTTGGATTGACAATCAAAACTCATCTATAGGATCTGATTGTTGATCCAATGTCAACAAGTCACTATTTAAATAGTGACAGATCAGATGACTGAGGTTTCTTGATAGGTTTTCATCCAAATTACAACATTCTAGTCACATCCTAGCTAATTCAGGGTCGTAGGATTCATCCATGGTGTTTGATTGTCAATCAGACACTGTAAAATTACTGTGTGAACAGTACCCGATCAAACGGCTGAGATTGTTTGATCAATTTGCAGACAATTTACATCTAAATTCATCAATTGCTCCAATATTATAGTAATTTCAGGGCTGTTTAATTCATCTATGGTGTTTGATTAGCTATCATACATCAAATTTTTACTATATGAACAATACCCGATTGGACAATTGAGATCGTTCGATCTGTCTTATAGTCTAGATCAGCATTCTGAGTTGATTTTAAGGTTTTTCAATCATGTATCTAGCTATCCATAAGCTTAGATTAAGAATTGGATGGTTGGATTGTCCTTAAATTTAGATCTAGGATAGAAATTCACATATTTAACAAATTACATCAAATCAAAAGATGGGCTTCATAGATCTTACCTTCAAAGCATGTTTCTGTGCTTCCTCCACCCTTGGATGAGATGGATCAACATTGATTTCAAGTGAACTTTCCCCAATATAGTCGCACAATAGAGTTCTCTTCAATTGATGGCCTAGATCATCCCAAATCTATCCAAAACCATGGGGTTTTGGTTCTTCTAAGCTAGTCGTAGAAGATGACCGGCTCGGATCATTGATCCAATATGTCTTTGTCTCCAGTGACAGCCCACAACACTGTCTAGCCAAAAAACCCAATGAAATCTTCATCTGATTGAAATGGAAACAAAGGGTTTTTGCCTGGA
This sequence comes from Warburgia ugandensis, assembly GCA_035236585.1. NCBI lineage: Eukaryota > Viridiplantae > Streptophyta > Magnoliopsida > Canellales > Canellaceae > Warburgia > Warburgia ugandensis. Next base: position 26,168,887 of record CP141132.1, on the reverse strand, counting down.
CCTTGAGGCGAGCAAGATGGGGGTTTTAGATTTGGAATCTGAGCTTCCATCTTCACCAACAAGCTCCATTTTATTCAATGACATGAAAACCCTACCCAGATCCATTTTCTTGTGCTCATTGGCGTGAATGGTTTCCCCAGCAAGCTCGCTCTCTTCTTCCTCTTTTTTCTTTTCCTTCTCATCTTCTTCCTATCCTTCCTCTTCCTTCTTCTTTTCTTCCTTTTCTTTCTTCTTCTCTTTCTTTCCTCCTCTTCATCAAGTTCTGTCGGGTTTTGGGAACAGACCCAAGCCTGTTCCCTACGTTTCGCTTAAGTGGGGGGGTGCCATTATCAAATGTGCCCCCACATTTTGTTTTTTTACTTTTGTTTTCTTTTATTTATTTTAAAGTTTCATAATGGTGTTTTTACTATTTTGAACACCATGATATCAGTCAAACAAAAGGTAAGACATACTAATGATGTTTTTCAACTCCATTGACTGTCACATTCCAACTCTTGCAAGAAGGGAACACTTAGCAACATTACTAAAATACCCTTTTGTAAGAAAATTACCGTTTAAGGTAAAGGAAGGGTAAAGGGATGAACTAACTATGGAAAGTGGACCTAAAACTAGGGTACATGCAAAGAAAACCCATAAAGGAATTCAAGATAAAAGAAGGGTAAAGGGATGAACTAACTATGGAAAGTGGACCTAAAACTAAGGGCTAACAAAAGGAAAAAAAAGAAGTGAATTTCAAGGGAGGAATTCATGATTCTAAGCTATATTTTCTCTTAGTTGTCACTACCAAAGAATTATAACTTAAATCTTGGGGGGATAACAAAGAAAAACTAATGAAATTGGGGTAAAGAAGAAAATGAAAGCTAGATGGAAAGAAGGGTGCAAAACTTGAAAGCAAAACAAGTGAAACTAAAATAATGAAAATTAAACCAAAGTAAGAAAACTATTAACCTAAATTGGAGAGAAAATAACAACAAGAATAACTAAGAATCTAAAGGAATAAAAGCATCAAAGAAGTCCCAAAGTCCAAGAGCAAATAACACCAAAAAAGAGCTTGATTTCAAGGTGTCTCACCCACCTTTACATAGAAAAAAACATTGGAACCATGGGGATATATATATATATATATATATAGATGTTGTAGCTTCTAATTTGATGAATAATTAATCTATAAAAGAGGTGCTATCTAGATCTAGGGCTGAGGTGGAGTTTAAAGGAGAAAAGTTAGGTGGAGATAATGTAATAGGGATGACATAAGAGAGAGATGTGCTTGTTGGTTGGAAGGAAATTGGCTCTTCACCCTCCAAATTGGATAGAATTTGAATGGTGGGAAGCATGAGGAAATTAAGAAATAAAATAAGGAGAAAAATCTAGAAGAAAACCTAGAGCTTTTACATGTTAGCATAGACTTGGATATAGGGTTTCCTAATCAAGGGGACATCCTCTTCCCCTTGACTTAAAAGCATGGAGCCCTATGTGAATGGTGGATTAGGGATGGGAAATAGGTTAGGAAAGTGGATTTTTCTCTCTTGATGGGTCCCTTAATTCATGATCATCTTACCTTTTACAATTATCTCCCAAAATCACACTTTTAACATGGGAAAGTTGCATGAATTCATGCTCCAATTGTGTGGCTCCATGTGGCACTCCTCCTTGGCTTTATGGGATTACTTTGATGGCTCATTCCTTGGTGGCTTAAGTGGCTTCCATGCTTGGCTTTAAGGCTTGAGTAGCTCAAATGGCTTATCACCCTTTTTCATGGCTTAAATGGCTTAGTAGCTTGAATGGCTCCCATGCAAAGGTGGTGAAAATGCTTAACTTAGGATGGGTCCATTTTTAATCACCTTTTGCTTCTCCAATTGCCTTCTAGCTTGCCCTAAGAGAGTTTTGAACCTTTATCATAGCTTGTATTGATAACATTTTAGCTTTGGCTTGCTTAAGTTTACTAGTTAGACTAAGAAGCCTCATGGATGGCCTCAATTATTATCTTGATCAAGCTTGGCCTTCAGATTATCTTCTCAACACCTACAAAAGAAGAAAAACCTAATTAAATCATAGAAACTTATGATCATTTTCATACTTACTCTAGATTAGCTTCTGAACCTACAAAATATCAAACTTTTGCATTATTAGGTCAGAAATGTATGTGTTACAAAATTAAAAAAAAAAATGACATTATATTTTATTACACATGGGTTATTAATTGGGTACATTTTATATAAAAATGAACACTCATCACACCCCCAAACCAGCATTTTACTAGTCCAAAGAAAAATATGTGAAAAGTAATGAAAAAATGTTTATCATTTCCTTAGGTACTCACGATTGCATTTAACATATGCAACAAGCCCTTAAACCCCTAGATAACTCCTAATGGAAGAGTAAGCCTCATGAGGGTTTACAGTGAATATACTAGCAAAATTCAATTAGGCTAATTCCATTATTTATATTAGAGAATTCTCATCCATTAGTACTCTACTAGCCTTAACAAATAAATAAAGATGAATGAGAAATTCCACAAATTATGCACATACCAAAGCCATTTTATTTCAGTTTATTCTTGGAGTGTAGTGTGTGTAGAAGCTACATAAGTTAGGACTTCTAATAGATATGCTCATTACTTCATTGGAAAGATGTAAAAAGGGGGGGCAACCCCGATGCATGAAGCTCCTGCCTATGTGGGGTCCAAGGAAGGGGCGGACCACAAGGGCCTAAAGTACACGGCCTTACCTTGCATTTTGCAAGAGGCTGTTTCCACACCTTGAATCTGTGATCTCAAGGTCACATGACAAAAACTTTTACTATTGTACCAAGGCTTTGCTTCTTCATTAAAAAGATGCCTTTACCTCAAATTCTCACTAGTATACACTCAGAAATAAAGCTCTTAGAGACAAGGTTCAAACAAATTTCTCTCACTATGTGACCCAGTCCAATAGTCTGATGGATCACATAATTTATTTTAAGCATAAACGAGACAAAGAAATGTGAAGATCCCTTACAATGGATGCAATGACCAAGACCATGAGGAGTAATTCACCTTAATTCCTTCCTATTTATGTCCTCATCAAGTATATGTTCCACTTAAGCTCAATACAATTTAGGTAGGATGAAACATAGTCTTAGGACAAGTTCTAAAAAGAAGGGGATAAGGATTCAAAGTTTCAAATATGAGTAGAGGTCTTTAATAATTGCTTGGACAACTTTTCCTTTTGATTGTACTGGTTGTGATTTTTAAGTTAAACTCACAAGAGCATGAATCGATTGTAATAATTCACACAATAGAGGTCGATCCCATGAGGAATTCAACATATTTGTAGTGTTAGTGGGTCTTTCTTTAAATTACTTAACCTAGCCAACAAATTTTGGATATTTTTTAATCTAAACTAAGAATGAAAACTTAACATGAATGTAAGACATGGAAATGTGAAAAATAACTAAAAAATCAAACTAATGTCCAAATTTTCCTAAAAACAAACCTTCTAACAATAGAAATTTTATAAATTAAAGACTTTTTAAAAATGAAAATTATAACTTTTTAAGTAATGCATCACAAACTAAGGAAACTAAAGATATGGAGATATGCACAATTAAGTAAGGAGAGCATAGACAGACTATGCACAAAATTCCTAAAATTGGTGCACATAGTTTATCATGAAAAATGACTTAGAGCCATGTGCAAGATTCAAGATCCATGCACATGGAGCAAGATGATATACGTCTTACTCCTAAATGGAAAACCACTTACAAACGAAAATGAAAGGCATGGAAGATAGTTATAAGGGAAAGAATTGCATGGAACAAATATATACATGTCATGAGAAATTAATTCAAAAGACTAGCATCAAGCACCATATGCATGACACCTAGAGCGATGTGTGTGGTCCTAAAATGCCAAAATAAAATTCTTATGTACACACTAAACTAATTGAAGCGACTAAACATAAAATTAAACAATTAACCAGCACTTCAAGATCTGATTACCACCCCCTCATCAAACATTTAACAAAACCCTTCCAAACATCTTTAAGACAATGCACATAGAACAAGTATTATGTGCATGGAACTAAGTGAGTAGGATGGTTTTTGTGATTGGATTGAGAGGTATTTAGATTAGCAACTTACTAGAATGATGAATTAATAGAAAGATAAATCAATACTCAACAATCTACTTCATTCATTCAAACGTAAAGATTACAAGGATGGTGCACAACATTCATGGAATGTGCACACCATGCTTACATCATATTGTCTTCAAAATAAATCTTCAATAAACCTCCAATCCCTCCTAACTCAATAAGCATGAAGATAAAGGGAAAAATCCAATGGAAACAAGGTAAATCACACTATAACTTAATGGAATCATGGGTATGCAAACAAGTGAAAGACAAGGGAAAAGAAACCTACCTTCTCCAAAGAACTTGCGTGGACCATAAAAGAGAAAAACCAAAACACAGAAGACCTTTAATAGGAAAATCATAGAAGAGATGGAGGTTGCATCCAAGTTGAATCCCCAAAAAAAAAAAAAACGTGAAACTCTTAAGGAGGAGAGAGGCATTGAGGAAAGGAAAGAGGGAAGAAGGTGGAATGCATTCCACCTCCTCTTCAAAAAGTTCCCCTCCACATTAAAATCCAAGAGTTTTTCCTTTCCTTTTTATCCAAAATATAACTTAAGGGCAGGGATAAGATGGGAAGGAAAGTGGATGGATAGGATGAGATGGCTGCCTAAGGTTTCCTCAAGGATAGAATATAGTGGAATATTAAGATAAGGAAGGGAGGAGTCCTATTCTTTTGGATCTATGCATTGGGACTCCTCCCCACAAAGATTTTCTCATGGAATTAAGGTAAAGCAAAGTGGAAAGTAGTGGAAAGCATTTGGGTGGTGAAGAGGAAAGAGAATAAAGGATGAGATGGAGGTGGGGATGTGGCAATATAGGAATAGGCCAACCATTGGTGGGAGGCTTCATTTTTCAAGGAAAGAGGCATCTCCCCCTTTGATTTTCATGTGGAATTCTCATGGGAGTTAGAGAGATATGGAAAGAAAAAGATAAGAATGATGGAAACCCATGGATGAAGAGTGGGTGGTGAGGATGGGATGATGAGGTGGAGTGAGGTGGCTTCCTAAGAAGGTAAGGATTAGTTGGATAGGCTAAGTGGCACTTTAGGATTGGTTGACTAGTTAAAATGGGATTTTAGGAAGGTGGGAGAGTCTTAGAAAGGTGGGACTCCTTGGTAGGAAGGTGAAAATTTGAAGTGGTTTGTATGGTGAGGTGGAAAGTGAGAAAAATATGGAAAAATAAGAAAAATGAAGTGGTTTCTTTCTATTGGACCACTTGCTACCTTATCCAAGTAGATTTTCCCTCAATTATCTTCAAAATGACCCTAAAAATCCCAAGGATATTTCTTTGGATTTTCCTCCAATCATGGCCTTACATGTAGCTTAGCTTAAGTGGCTTGATGGCTTGCTTTGAGTGCTGATTTGGCTTGGCTTCATGGCTAGCTTTAGGGCCTCTTTTGGCTTGGATTGGTGGCTCAACCCCTTGGCTTTGATGGCTGACTAGGCTCCTTAGCTTGTCACTTTCTTGGTGGCTTACATGGATTAGGTGGCTTGAGTGAATCCCATGCAAAGGTGGCGGACTTTGCATGGCTTATGCATGGGCCCATTTTAGCCACCCTTTAATTCTCCAACTTCACCTTTTGCATGCCTTAGATCTTGATGCTTCATCTCATGTTGGATTAATGACATTTGGACCTTGGCTTGATCTTTTGAACTTGACCTTCAATTTTAATCTTAATCAATCTTTGTTGTTAGATCATCATCTTGCTTCCTACAAAAGTGAAAAGCTCTAATTAAATTCTAAAATGATTACCTAGGATTAGCCTCTGAACTTGCAAATTATTAATTTTTTTATCTTTTAGGTCAGAAATGTGTGTGTTATAATTTTTAGCTAAAAACCCCAATTTAATGTAATAAGTATAACACATGGGTAACTAATTAGGTGGTTTTAGTACAAAATTTCACACTTATCACACCCCCAACCAGCATTTTGCTAGTCCCTAGCAAAACATGCATAAATCATGAAAAAAAAAAAATGCTTGCCTTTTTGTAGGTACTCATGATTGCATTTAGCACATGTAAAAAGCCCTTACACCCCTAGTGGACAAGTTGGGCCACATGAGGGTTTGTAGTGAATATACCCACAAAATTTGATAAGGTTGTCCCTTATCTTATCTCAAGGAATCCTCACCCATTAGTACTCTACTAGTTTTTAACAACTTAATAGAGATGAATGATAATTCTACAAATTATCCACATATTAAAGTCATTTTATTATTGTTATTTTTTAGAGCCCATGTGTGCGTATAGCTACACAAGTCAAGACATCTAATTAGGCATGCTTATGTTCCATTGGAAATATGTTTTGACCTCAATTCTTATAGGTACACTCTAAAAAATATGACCCTATAGAAAAAAGAGGTTAAACATACTTCTCTTACCATGTGACCAAATCCAACAAGGCTAATGGTTCACATAAAATTTAAGCACTAAAGAGACAAAAGGAATGTGATACCTATGAATAGATGCTATTACTAAGATTAGTAAGGGTAGTTCAGCTTGGTTCCTTCTTTTTATATCCTCATTAAGGTTATTTTCTACCTAATATCCACAGGTCCTTAAATAGGACAAAATGTAGGCTTGGGACAGGTTTGGAAAAGAAGGGTATGAGGGTTCAAAAGTTGAAAATTGAGTAGAGGTATTTGTTTGATTGCTGGACCATTTGAACTTTGATTATATTGAAGTGAAAATCTATTATATTCTTGTATTTATGATATTTCTTTCTTTTCACTTTTCTTTTGAAAGAGAGACTCCTGGTGTTTTTTACTTCTTTAAATTTTTGTCCTTTTTGTCCTTTTTCTACCTTCTCTACTCTCTTTTATCAATAGGATATGGATATTAATTTTACTAGGTTCTTCTGGGGTAAGATAAGTGGGGTTAAGGAAGAAAAGGCATTCATAGCCTTAAGGAGCTAACTATGGTATAATATATTGGTTAGGCTCTATGTCTCTGGGCTAAACAAGGATGGTTATATCATACCCTAGGTTTCTTTAAAGCCCATTAGATTTAATAAATGTCTTGGAAAGAAAGCTATTACTCCTATTTATTCTTAGCAATTAACCAAAACAAAGATAATAGGATCACACTAAAATTATGTACACTAAAGAAAATGTGGAATTACTTGTAACTCTCTGAAAGAAGATAGTCTCAAAAACTCACTTGATTATAGGTCTTCACTAATTTTGCTAAAGGTTTTTAAGTCATACCTCTTTATCAGTCTGAACTATGTGCTGTATGTAAATACCTTTTAGGAATTAACTTTCATAAAATGCTTCAAACACATGAACAACTTGCAAAACTAGCACCTCCATTAAGAGGTTAAAACAGTAGAATTATTAATTTTTTAAAAATCCAGTTCTCATCATAGTAAAGGAACTCTACCTACAAAAAAAGAACTTTTTTTTTTCAAAAATACAAGAAAACTCTAAAAAAATCCAAAATCTTTATGTACATCTACACCCCCAACTTGATCTAAACATTTTCCTTAATGTTTGGAAACATAGGATTGTATATGATGGTGGAAAGATGTAGAGACTGAGATTTGAAAAACTTTTGGGTTGCCTCCCACAAAGGGCTATGTTTTATGTCTTCAACTAGACATGACAATGAGTGCATGGAATGTGATATTTAAGGTGCTCTGAATCATTCTAAGGTGGATCATGGTATTTTGGTGTTTCTAACAATATATCTTTGACTTCAAGGTTGATCAGCTATAGGAAAGGTTTAAGCCTTTATCCATTAACGTTAAGGATTTTTCCATCCCTCTCTATCTTGATGGCCCTATGAGGATATACAGTGCATACTACATAAGGTCCAATCCATTGAGATTTGAGTTTCCCTGAAAATAGATGCAATCTAGAATTATACAACAAGACCTTTTATCCAAGTGTGAACTACTTCCTTAAGATTTATCTATTGTGGTTAACCTTCATTTGGTCTTTGTATAAACGTGTAGATTTGTATGCTTCTATCCTCAACTCATTGAGTTGGAGTTTTCAATGGGTCCCAGAAGTAGCTAACTCACAATTGAGCCTTTTGATAGCCTAATATGCCTTATGTTCCAACTGTATTGGTAAGTGGCAAGCCTTTCCATAGACCAGCCTATAGGGTGACATGCCTATAGGAGTCTTATAGGCAATGTGATAGCCCACAAAGTGTTGTGGAGTCTAACAAATTAGTCCTTCCTACTTGGATTGACTATCTTCTCTAGAAGATGCTTTATTTCTCTATTCAACACCTCTACTTTCTCTCTGCTCTGAGGGTGGTATGGGGTGGCTATTCTATGGTTGACACCATGCTTTTTCATTAAGTTTTCAAACACTTTATTGTAAAAGTGTTTGCCCCCATTCTTAATGATGGCATGTGAAGTACCAAACCTTGCAAAAATATTTTTCCTTTTAAAATTTGACTACTACCCTATGGTCATTGGTCTTACAAGGTATGGCCTCTATCGACTTGAACACGTAGTCCACTCCCCCTAGGATGTACAAATACCCAAAAAAATTAGGAAAGGAACCCACAAAATTTATACCCGAAACATCAAAGGTTCTTCAACAGGGATGGAGTCTAAGGCATCATATTTTTCCTCCCTATACTTCCTAACCTTTAGCACGTAGCACATGTTGTGCAGTAAGCATGTCAATCCTTAAATATTGTGGGCTAGTAAAAACCACATTGCAAAATTTTTACAAGTATCTTTCTAGAGCTAAAGTGGCCCCACACATATGATTATGATAGAAGGAGATGATTTCATTATGCTCACTATCTAGTATGCTTCTCCTTATTACCTGATGGGGATAGTACTTGAATAAGTAGGGGTCGTCCCAAGTAAAGTATTTAACCATGGTCATAAATCTATTTATATCTTGTTTTGTCCAATGATTAGGCATTTGTCCTGTAACAAGATAGTTCACTATGTCTCCATACTAAGGTAACTAGGAAATGTGCATTAAATTTTCATCCAGAAGGATTTAGTTATAAGCAAATTGTTGTTAGTGTGCTCCACTACTAACCTGGATAAGTGGTTTGCTACAACATATTCAGAACCTTTCTTCTCCTAAATTTCTAAGTCAAATTCTTGTAGAAGTAGTATCCAACAGATTAGCTTAGGTTTTGCTTCCCTTTTAGAAACAACATATCTTAGAGTCGCATGATTGTAGTGTACTATGACTTTAAGTCCTAATAAGTAAGATCTAAACTTATCCAAGGCAAACACGATGACAAAAAACTCTTTTTTTGTGGTAGAATAGTTGAGTTATGTGTCACTAAGTGTTTTGCTAGAGTAGTATATCACATGGGGGAGTTTTTCAATGCGCTGCCAAAATAGCTCTGATAGAGTAGTCTGAAGCATCACATTATGACAATTTGGCCTTTAGCTACTCAAATGCTTTTCTATAGTCTTCATCAAAGTCAAAAGAAGCCTCCTTTGTAAGTAAATTACAGAGAGGATAGGCAATCTTGTTGAAATCCTTGATGAATTTAGAACTCAACATGGCATAGAAAAAGAGAAAATTTCTTTCATCGTCCTTGGTGGAGAAATCCACTTTGGCCTTATCTACCTCAATACCATTATAGGAGATTATGTGGGTCAAAACAATACCATTTTGTACCATAAAATGGTACTTTTCCCAAATCAATACTAAGTTTTTCTCCTAACAGCTTACAAGAACTAATTTTAAATGGTGGAGGTACTCATCAAAGGAAAACCAAAATACTACGATTTCATCCATGAACACCTCTAGAAACCTTTCTACTATATCAAAAAATATGCTCCACATACAACTTTGGAAAGCATTGCATAGTCTAAAAGGCATACATCGATAAGCAAAGTTCCCAAAAGGGCAAATGAAGGTGGTCTTCTCCTAATCCTTGAGTGCTATAGAAAACTTGTTATAGTCAGAATAACCATAAAAAATAAAAATAAATAAGCTATAGCTATAGCCATGTGAGTGGGTACTAACTCATTATCCTTGTTCTTGATTATCGTGACACCAGATTTCTTGGGTACAACTAGAATGGGCTGACCCAATTGTTGTTAGAGATGGGGTATATTACACTAACGTCTAAAAGCATAAGGACTTTTTCTTTGACCACGTCCTTCATGTGAGGATTTAATCTTCTTTGAGTTTCCATGGAGGATTTAGCATTTTGTTCCAAGTGGATTCTGTCCATACATACTTCTAGACTAATCCCCTTGATGTCTGCTATAGTCCACCCTAGGGTAGTCTTTTGTTCCACGAGAACATCAAGTAATTTTCCTTCCTATTCTTGGTCTAAATCTGATGCTATTATTACATGCAAGGATTCATCTAGTCCTAGATAAGAGTATTTGAGATTATCAGGTAGGGGCTTTAGGACATGAGAAGGTGCTTGCTCTATGGAGGGCATGTGACACCTGGGGTTTTATCAACAATAAAATAATAATTTCTAAAAATAGTCGGGATCCCTATTTTAAAATTTTGATTTTTAAAATGTCCAAAAACAAAACTCGAATAAAATAATTTATTTCAAAGCTCTAAGAGTCATACAACCACAAAACCATATATTTAATGGTGAAATGAAATCCCATTTCCACTGAAAATTCAACAGTCTCCTCTGTATTTTGGACCATTGCACATAACACGTGCAATACAAATCACCTGATAAACACAATACATGACATGTCAATTGGGAGACTTAGTCTCCACACCCATCCCTTTGACTCAAATATTATTTTCAATGAAAATGTATACTCCAATAGTGGATAAGAAAATCAAGTCATGACAAAATACCCAAGGTTTCTCCATACAGCAACCACATCCAACATAATTTCATATCCTCACATCCAAGTTACATTGCAATTATAATAACATACAGTCATAAACAATAACCAAAGTGAGGTCCTGAACAAACCTTGTCATCTTTAAAATGTCCTCAATACTCCACTGGAAACTATCATCACTTTTGTCTACTCTATCAACACGTCAACCTGTAGCGACTCTCTATATCTGAGGCATTGCAAACAAAGCAATGCTTCAGTAAGCTATTGCTTGTGTAGGAGATCACATTTAATAAGAATGCAATGAAATAGATCAGTATAAGGGTATCAATGTCATAGTAAATCTCATGGAGTAAAACATCATATAATGAGTCGAATCATTAGCCATTAGAGAAACTACAGCATAAAGAATCATGAGTCTGTGTAAAAAAAGAGAATAGTCAAATCATTATTTAAGCCTGATCACAAAGATATCACATCCAATTAGCATGGTATGCAAGGCATGAATAAGGCATAATCATACCTCTATCAAAACCATGTCAGGATCTATCCCGTCATAAAAATAAGGATGCATGTCATGATAAAAAAGGCATTATACATAACCAAGCCCTAAGAGTGTTCCACAACACTCAATCACTAGTAATGAGTACTCATACCAATTCCTGGGTCCCTCCTGTGCAGCCCACATTAGCCCCCGGAGTAACTCGCGGCCTAGGCCCTACTTACCTTAGTTCACCCTACATATAATTACCACATGAGCATACAGAATAAGAGTATGGGATACTATGCTGTAGTTGCAACCACTCAAGGTCTCAACCGCTACTGCTTCCCATTGACACCATAAAGGGAAACTTCTCCATCCCCATGGGGGGGAACAGACCCATTGGGGGGACTACCCATGATACCCATTCCTATGTAGCAGGCCCTCCCTTGGGGCGATGTCTAATCATCATCATCATCATCATCATCATCACAAAGTCAGAAGGCGGTGGCCAACCCTACAACCCTCCTAGCATAGTACCCATCGGGAAAAACACCTGTCATAAATCAACGAAATCACAATACAAACCATAGAAACACCCTTGTGTAAATAGTCTCAAGAAGATAAAGTAAAAAGCTAAGATGATGTATCATTTGTCGTATCTCAAAGCATGGGTAAATCATGTAGACCAAGATGCCATAATATCAATTAGTTATGTTGAAGGCATTTCCATGAAAACATAATAGGCCACAAAAACTCATGCTTCAAGGTTTCAAAATAACATGTCATGATCTGTGAAATCAGGAAATTATTTAAATGCATTCACCTACCTCAAACGAAGAACCACTCATCTTTGCCTCTCAAGTCTCGATAAGACTCGAGTCTATCTCAATCGCCTCAATACTCGTAACTGGATACACATCACATCCAGTCATACTTTGAATCCAATTTATGTAACTTGGATTCTAAATTACACAATATTATGCTTTCATATTTATTACATTGCGTTCAAGACAGTCCAATGATTCCTAGCCCTGGAATCTCAAAGTGGGGTTCGCCCTAATTGGCTAATAATTCAAATCATACTTAATCAGGCCCACTCATAGTCATTTAGTTCTCGTTCTTAATTATAGCAATGCATATTTAGAGCTATTAGGATCAGATCATTTCAATTTTAGATAATTTATCATTTAAATCAATTAATCAGGCATTACTATCTGATTATCATGCTCAATTGTATCTAATCAAAATCAAATCAATCCATCCAATGATTAAGGCAGTGATCTTACCTTGAACAAGTCAATCTGAATAGCATCCATCTATCTACTTGGCCAAATCATCCACTTATCGTGTCAATCATGCTTGATCATCAAACATTCATGCTAATCTCATCAAAGATCCTCACCTGATAGCCCCAGATCATATAACAACTTAGTAATTCTAATAAATTAGTCCATTTAATAATTTTGAACTGCTAAGATCATCAAATTGGATCCAATTTCATACCTGGATCTTCAATTGATCTTAGACATTGATCACAATTAGATAAATCATCTCCATAAATCTTTTAAATCGAAAATATCTTACATGGATCTTAATCTATACTTCATGTGGATCACAATGTACTATTCATATTGAAAAATAATGTCAAAACGTCTCAGATCAAATGATCTAAAATCCAATCAAGTGTCTAGTCAAATCAACTATCAAATCTTCCTTGATCAAGAAACAGGCAAATTGGTATCATTCCCTACATTTCCACGATCATGAGGGTACTCTCAGATCTTAGAGAGTCCTCCTGGATTGTCCAAAATCAATTATTGAAGTTCAAGGGTGTATAGGGTCAACTTTGCTCTCCCAAAATGAGTCAGGAGCAAGTTGATTTAGTGAGTCAACCTTGCCCTAACTTGTTAAAATAGAGAAAAAAAATAGCGGGAGAGGAGAAATGGTGGCGGCGGTGACTGTGGGAGTGTCACTGTCTGATCTCGACTGTAGAAGAGGGAGGGGGATATTGGCACGTTGATCCACCCATGGCTTGAGTGTGCCAATGGACGGGGAAGGTAAGATCCAAAAAAAAAAAGGGGAAAGGAAAGGGTTTCTGAGTATGTGGCTCCCAGCTATAGGATTGATCGTTGCCTAAACTTGAGGGGGATGAGAAGTAGGGGGATGGGGGTTTTCTTTGCTGACAAAACCCAATACGAGTTCCTACCAACACCGGTAGAAAAGAAGAAATAAGGGGAGAGAAATTGAGCATTGGGAGACCCAATCAAGAGGGGTGACTACGCGCAAGTGAAACCCAATTTGGGTTTCCTTGTCAACATCAGAGAGAGGAGGGGAGGTTGCCAAAGAAGAACCCCAACCTAGGTTTCTTCTCATCACCGAGAAAATGCTTACTAGAGCTGAGGGAGAGAGATCGGGTGAAAGGGGGTACAGTTAGGTTTTCCCCTTCTTCTTCTAGCATCCCCCTATAAAGACTCCCACATGCCATTGTCCATCACTGGGGAGAAGGGCTGACATGTGGCGACTAACGTTCCACGTGTCACACCCACTCTTAGCATGGGGCTATCCCTGTAGTCTACAAAACAATAGAATAGGGATGCCATTGTCAATTTTAACCCCCCAGAATTTGTAAAACTTTTGGGATTTTCCAGCCCGATCTCTATTTCATGCAAAATTAGTGTCGTTGGATTCATCTCAACACTAAACTTCTAAATTTGATATTCTCGAGTCCAAATTTCAAGGCCATGAAGAGGTCATTTTCATGAGCTTAATTTATATGGAATTAAATTCAATTCTCTTATCCCCATTAAAAATTCTAATCCAATAAATAGAAAATGACCTAAATTTTTAAGTTGTTACATTCTTCCCTCATAGGAATTTTGTCCCCAAAATTCTTTTGATGTTATTCTCCAAACACTTTTAAACATTCCCATATCACAAGATCTACATATCATACCAAAAATTTCCATAGTCAATTGCCAATAACAATTCCCTACCATATCATCCCCTCAGATAGCAACTCGTAGATATAAACCAATGTCTATTTCGAACTATCCTGGATCAATTAACTCATATTATGATTCGAACACACCATAACCACAATAATATGCAATTAGGATAAATCACACTCTCTTCAAATGTTAGTCATTTGTTTACAACTTCGCATAAGTGAATCACCATATCAACAAATTTGAAGTACCACAACTCACATATAGGCAATTTATGCCAAATCTATTCCAGTGCATAGTACCTCATCATTAGGCAATCTATATCAATCACACCATATCATATCAACTCTTGATCAGGCAATACATGCCAATCAAATTAGGGCATATCAGCTCACTAATAGGCAATCATATGCCAATCAAAGTCTGAGCATACCAACTCACCAACATGCAATCATATGCCAATTAGAATTAGAGCATACCAACTCAATAATAGGAAATAATATGTCAATTAGAATCAGAGCATACCAACTCAATAACAGGCAATCATATGCCAGTCAGAATCAGAGCAGACTAACTTAATAATAGGCAATCACATGCCAATTAGAATTAGAGCATACCAGCTCAATAACAGGCAATCTTATGCCCACCAGAATTTGAGCATACCAGCTCAATAACAGGCAATCATATGCCAATCAAAATTCAATCCACAACATGATCATACTATAAGCACCTAAAAGCCTGCCACCTAGAAGGTTGGTAGTGCCTCTCGCACCTGCCCTCATTGGTCGCCTTCTTAGGCCACTCACAAGTATAGGTCATAAATCAATGCTAGTTATATATAAGAGCATGCTCTCATTCTAAACATACTTTACTATCACACCTCTCACCTTTGTGAGAAATCAGGCTCATATACATAATATAAAATAGTATCCATGCCACTACTATCCTTGAGAACTCAATCATCCAGGGATAACAATTCACAAGACTAAGGAGATTATCAACCTTAGTTAATAATTCAACTATTCTGAGTTCATCACAGTCTCGATAAACAATCTCTCTATCAATAGAGATATCGCAGGCAAGAAAATTCATCTTCTTTGACCATAATTCATTCTCACATCCATTTATCACAAAAGATGAGTCTTTGAAATACTTAAAAGAATTCACAAGGGTTTCCTGTGCCCCTCAAAGTCATGGAATATACAAAAATATCATTCACTAAATAATCATGACTCATCTTAGTAACATTTAGAAATTCAGCCCAATATATCGATACTACTATCAATGTACGAATTTTATCAATTGGTATCACCTAGAACTTGTAATAATCTTAACAAGTTCTAAAAGTTGTCTTAGGGACATTCTTAATCCGAATCCTCAAATCAATATCCATCAATACATTCACATCCCATGTTAATCATATAGATCATCAATACATGATAGAAAATATCAATCCTCCACTATGGTGCTATCAAACAATCAATAATCCATGCATAGTAATAAGGATTTGTCTCTCTTCTCATAAGGAGGATTAATGTACCCAATGAAGGCCCACCAAGTCTGATAAACCCTCATCAAATAATTACCGTAGCTAGAACCCTTCCAGCTCAACTGGGCCATCTTGTATGGCACCTTAGAAAATGACACTGTCCGATGCCAAATCAATATAAAAATTCATCTATCATGACGTAAAATCCTAAAACCTCTTTAGGAAAGATTATGAATCCTCACACACCACATGTGTGCTCAATCTGTGGCTGCTCTTCATCATCCATTGTCACACTCACAAGGAGGAATCGGTACATCAGAAGAGTACCATATTTCCTTGAAGTCAAAATTAACACAAACCTCATCAATGCCCCTTCTTACTCAGGAGTGAGGTCGATAGCTATCCATGTATACTAAAGGTAATCTTTTCCTCACAGCAATCAACTATCAACCAATAAATAAAATCCATCCCAAGGATGGTATCATGATCAGTCATATTAAGTAAGATTTTCTTAATATCCATCCTTCGACTCATCATTAGTGTCATGACATCCAATTCAGAGACTGTCATATATATATATATATATATATAAGCACATTCATCAAGGTACCAATACATAAAGTACAAAAATGACTAGATCCTAGAACAAGGAGGATCCTAACATGCTTACCTATAGACAGAATGATATTTTTCATCACCCAGTTCGAGACCTATACTTGCCTCCAAGTGGTGGCAGAAATTCATCATTACCAATGTGGGGCCATCTCTGTCCTGTCTCCAATGTTAATCTATCTAATTCATTGTCCAATGGGACAGTCTCTAAAGGAATATCCTCACTCTCCATAGTAAAAACATTAGAGGATTGCCATTGTGATGGTGGCTACCGATGCTATTACCACTACTACGATGGTCTACTAACTCTAGGACATAATTATCAAGGTGTCTGTCCTTACAACCAGTACACCTTCTCTCATTCATATCCCAGCACTACCTGCTCAAATGCTGCTGGCTTAATGGCCTCTACAACTATGCCAATGAAAGGTCTCCTGCCTTTACTAGGTTGACTCGAACTACCCATGTCTGACTTTCTACGATTAGCCTTGGTCCTAAGAGGATCCCTCTTTACATAGAGGTTATGTCTACAACCTCGCTACCAGCATAGAATGTGGCACAATCACCAAATCCCTCAATACAGGTGTTAACATATAACAGTCTATCCACAATCTCCTTTTTCATGGTGAAGGAGTTAGGGCAGGTCTCTTCAACTAAGTATACTGGTTCAATACCGTTGAACCGTCTAATTCTTCACTTTAAGTGGGAAACTATCTTAGTTTCCAAAAATATTAGTTATCACAGGTCTTCCCAAGGTCCTTCTAGATAAAAGTCTCAGTGATAGAGGAACACATCTTCTCAAATAACCATCCTTAAAATCCTTGTAACTATATTTTCAGTGTCCTCACTTCCACTATTTCACTTTCTTGAACTAATGAATTATTTCATAGTCATATCAATCAAAATTATTTACAGCTCAATTTATTTCACACCCAATGAAATTTACCCTTTATAATACTTCCTTAGTCATCAGAAACCACATTATCATCTCTATCAGTGTTGGATGTAATTCAATCATAATTAATTTCATCGCGCCTCATTCACTTCATATGTTTTTCTTCCTAGTTGATTCATTATAAAGTCATTTCTATTCAAGAATTATTCTCACAAATTAGTCATCATGTCCTCCAAGTAATATGCACTTCAAATCATAATTAAGACCCCAAGAACAATTTGTAAGTATTCACTCCCATTGATGTCTAGTATCAATATTTCTATATGCAGAAGAACCCATAAATTTTCATCTCATAGTTTAGGTAATTCATCCATAAAAACATTAGGATCTTACATCATCAAATTTTGAATGATTTTCACCATATTAATATTTGTTCATCAAATAAGTCTGCTTCAAGTTTTAACTTAATATAGTACTTCTTTCACTATTCTCACATTCTCATTAGTTGTAATCATTTCTGATCCTCCATCACTCTTATCATACTATTGTTATTACCATGATTATTAAGCTTTTTCCAAAATTTTACTCACACCATTCAAGTTAGAACTTGAACTCTTAAAGGCAGTTCATAAAAATATAGCTTCTATCATAGCATAAGGTTCTCGCTAAGAGGAACTAATTTACAATCTTTATTCTAATTCATGATTCTAATAATCATGCACTTCCCATAAAAGTACCTCCTTATACTCATACAAGGATTTAAAGTCTCAATTACTCTAAGAAAATCTGCCAACCTACATAGCATTATCTATTACACAATCATTAACATCCTTCACATGAGCTGTCTCTATAACTCATATTTAGGAAATCACCTCACTTCATGAACTGTATGTGACCTTAATTTGTTGGAATGGCTGCGATGGATGAGACCTAAGCTCTGATAGCAAACTATGACACCCTAGGTTTTATCAATAATAAAATAACAATTTATAAAAATAGTTGGGATCCCTGTTTTAAAACTTTGATTTTTAAAGTGACTAAAAACAAAACTCGAATAAAATAATTTATTTTAAAGTCTCGGGAGTCATACAATCACAAAACCACAAATTTAACGGTGAAATGAAATCCCATTTCTACCAAAAATTTGGTAGAGTCTCCTCTATATTTTTGACCATTACACATAACACGTGCAATACAAATCACTTGATAAACACAATACATGACACAATAATTGGGAGACTAAGTCTCCATGTCCATCCATCTAACTCAAATGATATTTTCACTGAAAAGGTATACTCCAATAGTGGATAATAAAATCAAGTCATGACAAAGTACCTAGGGTGTGTCCATAAAACAATCACATCCAACTTAATTTCATATCCTCACATCCAAGTTACATTGCAATTATAATAACATACAGTCCATAAACAATAACCAAAGTGAGGTCCTAAACAAACCTTGTCATCTCTGAAATGTTCTCAATACTCCACTGCACACTATCATCACTTTTGCCTACTCTATTAATGCATCACCCTGTAGAGACCCTCTGTATCTGAGGCATTGTAAACAAAGCAATGCCTTAGCAAGCTATTGCTTGCACAGGCACATTTAATAAGAATGTAATAAAATAGTGCAGTATAAGAGTATAAATGTCACAGTAAATCTCATGGAGTAAAACATCATATAATGCATCAAATCATCAAGCATTAGAGAAACTAGAGCATAAAGAATCATTAGTCTAAGTAAGAAAAATAGTAGCAATCGAATCATTGTTTATGCTTGATCACAAACATATCACGCCAATCATCATCGCATGCAAGGCATGAATAAGGCATAATTGTACCTCTATTAAAACCAAGTAGGATCTGTCTCGTCATAACAATGTGGATGCATGTCATGATAAATAGGGCACTATACATAATCAAGTCCTAAGAGTGTTCCACGACACTCAATCACTAGCAATGAGTACTGTTACAAATCCCTGGGTCCCTCACGTGCATCCCGCATTAGCCCCTAGAGTCACTCACGGCCTAGGTCTGGCTTACACGAGTTCACCCAATATATAATTACTATATGAGCATATAGAATAAGAGTATGGGCTACTATGCTATAGTGGCAACCACTCAAGATCTCAACCACTACTGCTCCCTCTCGACATCATAACAGGAGACTTCTCCATCCCCATGAGGGGGAACAGACTCGTAAGGGGGACTACCCATGATACCCATTCCTACGTACAGGGCCCTCTCTTAGGGCAGTGTTTAATCATCATCATCACAAAGTTAGAGGGTGGAGGCGAACCCTATAACCCTCCTAGCATAGTACTCACTGGGCAGAAACACCCTCCATAAATCAACAAAATCACAATACAAACCATAGAAACACCCATGTGTAAATAGTCTCAAGAAGATAAAGTAAAAAGGTAAGATGATGTATCATTTGTTGTATCTTAAAGCATGGGTAAATCATGTAGACCAAGATATAATAATATCAATTAGGTAAGCTAAAGGAATTTACATGAAAACATAATAGGACACAAAACTCATGCTTCAAGGTTTCAAAATAACATGTCATGATCTGTGAAATCAAGAAATTACTTAAATCCAATCACCTACCTCAAACAAAGAACCACTCGTCCGTACCTCTCAAGCCTAGATAACACTCCAATCTAACTCAATCTCCTCAATACCCATACTTGGATACACATCACATCTAATCAGACTCAGAATCCAATTTATGTGACTTGGATTCTCAATTACATGACATTACACTTTCATATTCATTACATCGCTTCCAAGATAGTCCAATGATTCCCAGCCCTAGAATCTCAAAGCGAGGCCCACCCTAATTGGCTAATAATTCAAATTATACTTAATTGGGCCTACTCATAGTCATTTAGTTCTCCTTCGTAATTATAGCAATGCATATTTAGAGCTATTAGGATCAAATCATATAAATTTCTAGTAATTTTTCATTTAAATAAATTAACTAGGGCATTACTATTTGAATATCATGATCAATCACATCTAATGAAAATGAAATAAATCCATTAAATGATTAAGATAGTGAACTTACCTTGAACAAGTCAATCTAAATAACATCTGGTTGTTTACTTGGTTGGATCGTCCATCGATCGTCTTGATCGGGCCTGATCATCAAACATCCACGCTGATCTCATCAAAGATCCTCACCTAATCTTTTTAGATCAGATAACAACTTAGTAATTATAATTAATTAATCCATTTAAGAATTTTGAACGGTTCAAATAATCAAATTAGATCCAATTTCATACATAGATCTTCAGTTGATCTCAGACATTGATCACAATCTGCTAAATCATCTCCATAAACCTTTCATATCTAAAATATCTTGCATGGATCTTAATCTATACTTCATGAGGATCAAAATGTACTATTTAGGTCAGAAAATAATGTTAGATCATCTTAGATCAAACGATATGAATTTCTATAAAGGGTCTAGTCAAATCAACAATTAGATCTTCCCTGATCAAGAAACGAGAAGATGAGTATCATTTCTTGTATTGCCACGATCGCGGGGGTACTCTTAAATCTTTGAGATTCCTCCTGGATTGTCCAGAATCAATCATTGAACTTTAAGGGTGTATAAGGTCAACTTAGCTCTCCCAAAATGAGTTAGGAGCAGGTTCACTCAACGAGTCAACCCTGCCCTGATAAAAAAAAAATAGGGGGAGAGGAGAAACGGTGCCAGCGGTGACTGTGGGGGTGTCACTGGCCTATCCTAACCATAGGAGAGGGAGGAGGATCCTGGCACACTGGCCCACCCATGTTTTGAGCATGCTGGTGGAAGGGGAAGGCAAGACCGGAAAGAAAAAGGGGAAAGAAAAAGATTTCTAAGTGTGTGGCCGTCGGTTGCCAGTTCTGTCATTGCCCGAACCCGAGGGGTAAAAGAAGTAGGGGGCTCGGGGTTTTTCTTGCTAACAAAACTCAACCTACTACCAACATTAGAAGAAAAGAACAAATGGGGGGAGAGAAATCCCAATTTGGATTTTGTTATCAACGCCAGAGAGAGGAGGGGGCAGGTTGCCAAAGAAGAACCTAGCCTAGGTTTCTTCTCATTGCTAGGAAAATGTCTATTGGAGCCGAGGGCATGAGATTGAGTGGAAGGGGGCGCGATCGGGTTTTTCCCATCTTTTTCCAAGGTCCCCCTGTAAAGACTCCCACCTACCACCATTCATTGCTGAGCAGAAGGGCCGATGCGTGGAAACTGATGGTCCACGTGTCGCGCCTATTCCTAGCATGGTGCTATCCCTATAGTCCACAAAACAAGAGAATAGGGGTGTGCCATTATCAATTTTAACCCCCGCTAAATTTGTAAAACTTTTGGTTTTTTCTACCCTGATCTCCATTTCTCACAAAATTAGTGTCATTGGATTAGTATCGATGTGTACATTCCAAATTTGATATTCTCGAGTCCAAATTTCAAGCCCAAAAAGAGGTCATTTTCATGAGCTTAATTTACATGGAATTAAATTCAAATTTCTTATCCTCATTAAAATTATAATTCAATAAATAGAAAATGACATAAATTTTTGAGTTGTTACAAGGCAAGGGAACAAACTATGATGCAATGAGTGGTTCTGCATAAACTCATTGAAGCTTGTGCCCTTCCTAGCCTTGTTCAGTCATTGAGGAAATGAGGCTTTGGGCACATAGGGTGCCTCCACTATAGGTTCAGTAGAAGCTTTTTGTCTTTTATCTTTCTCCTTTTGTTTGGCACTCTCATTTTCATCTCCAGTTTCCTTAAGCTACCTTACTTTGTTGTAGACCTGACGACTGATCCTAAGGGTGGTTATAGACTTGGCTTGCTCTTAAAAAATGAGTTTGAGAATTCAACCCTATCTCAAATTGGCCCTTAAGGTTAGGGATGGGCTGACTAGGGAACTAGCACTTTCCTCTATCTTGTAGTGCATTAGACAATTGGCTTACCTACATTTCTAACTTGGCTATGGATTGAGAGTTGACATGGGCTAAATGTCGACTATCATTTTGCAAGTGGTGTAGGGCCTTGTCAGTGTCTTCATTTTGCTTCAAAGATATTTCAATAATGGCCTATATATTTTCCTCAAAAGATAGTTTCTTTGGTTGCTAAGGTTGTTGGAAACTAGGTGGCTACTAAGGAACTATAGCTCTAGGAAAATTTTGGGTATGGGGGTTCATAGATGGTCCCCCTTGGTAGTTACTCTTCGATCATGAAAAATTTGCATGCTTAGCCCATCTAGAAATATAGGTCTCAGAATATGGATTGTTGCTAGGATTACAATATGCATTTAAATCATTTGATTATTGCATATATCCATTCAACACTCTATTGGATGGACAAGTTGCAGTTATATGGATGGACTTGAACAAAAAGCCCAAACCTCTTATGGAGGCTTAATAAAAGTAGCATCCATGAGGGACTGAAACATAGTTTCAACTATCACAAAATTCTTAAGAATGGTGCAAATAATTTATCATGAAAAATGCAAATTCTAAACCTAATGAACCATGTGTATGGAACAAGATGTTATGTGTCTTATGATAAGTGTATAATTTTGCATAAAAACTACCCAATCAATTATCCATGTGTTACAATTTATAGGGGTAAATTAGGGTTTTAGACTAAAATTTGTAAAAGCTACATTTTTTACCTAATAACCAAAATTTTTGATATTTTGTAGGTCTAAGGGCTAATCTGAGGTAAGTATGTGATTAACCTAAGGCAAATCTGATGGCTAAGATTGATTGGAATGAAACTGAAGATCAAGATCAAGTCAAGACTTAGCAGTCATCAATCCAAATGATAAAGATCATGTTTAGGACTAGTAATGGATGCAATCAAAGGAGATATAGGGCACCAAAGTGGCCCATGAAGTAAGCCATGCATTCCCACTACCTTTGCATGGAAACCATGTAAGCCACCTTAGCCAAATTCAAGCCACGAACAAGGCAACAAGCTAAGGAATTCAAGACAGTCAAGCCA
The DNA here is from genome assembly GCA_035236585.1 of Warburgia ugandensis. Lineage (NCBI taxonomy): Eukaryota > Viridiplantae > Streptophyta > Magnoliopsida > Canellales > Canellaceae > Warburgia > Warburgia ugandensis. Next base: position 26,145,591 of record CP141132.1, on the reverse strand, counting down.
AGGGATGGAGCCATAAAACCAAGATAAAAGAGTCATCTAAGCCAGCCATGAAGCCTAGCCAATGGAGCCCTAAAAGTTAGTCATCAAAGCCATTAAGCAAAGCTAAAGTGAAGGCTAGGATTGTAGGAAAATCAAGAGGATTATCCATGCAATTCAAAGGGATAATTTGGAGAAAATTAAGAGAAATTTTGTTAGGACAAGTTGGCATGTGTACCAATAGGATGAGACCCTTCTATTTTTCATGTTTTTCCAACTTTTGTTTCACTTTCCACCTCATCACCAATAGCACCAAAAATTTGACTTTCCTTTCAAAAGTCATACTCTTCCAAGACTCCTCCACCTTAAACTCTCATCCCAACCAATCCCCACCTCTCAGGAAATCGTTATCCAATAAAAAAAATTCCATCCCACCTCTATTTCCTAAGTTTTTCCTACACATCACTTTCCTCTCACCTTATTTCCTTTTTCCTATTTCATTCCTACCTCAAAAAACCACCCAAGTTCCTATTTTGAAGGGCATTCAATGATTTTTGAAGGGAGAGATGTCACAAGAGATGCCCCTTCCTAAAAGCGTGGAATCTCCCACCTACTCCACTTTCAAAAAGGCCAGCCACATATCCCTTGTTTCCTCTTTTGAAACCCTAGCTTCTCACCCATCTTAACCATCCAAAATAACTTGTTTTCATCCCCACCACACCTTATTATTAAAGAAACCTAGAAAAATTATGAGAAAAACTATAAAAATCCAGCACAAACCTAAGTTGGGAACACTTCTCACGTAAGGGAAAAAGGTGCCTCCTCCATAGGAAGGAGATGGCCTCTTCCTAACCCTTCTAGTTTTTGTCTTTTGCATTGAAACTTCAATTCCTTTAGGTTGCTGCTACTTCTTCTTAGAGTGGTTGTAGTCCTCCAAGCTATCTAGCACATGGTCCTTAGGGATTTTGATCATCCATTCAAAGGTTGGTGATAAGTGTTTAATTTTGCATAAAAATCACCCAATTAGTACCCATGTGTTATAACTTATAGTGTTAAATTAAGACATTTAGACCAAAATTCATAACACATGCATTTTTGACCTACTAAAGCAAAAGTTTGTTATTTGTGGGTTTAGAAGCTCATCCAAGGTAAGTGTGTGATTAAGAAAAAAAATTCTAGGATTTAATTAGGATTTTTCACTTTTTGTAGGAACTAAGATGTTGATCTAGCAGCCGAGATCAGTCAAGAGAAAATTGAAGATCAAGATCAAAAGATTGAGTCAAAACCTTAAATTTATCACTTCAATGTAAACCAAAGGCCAAGATCATCTTATGGGCCAGCAATGGATGAGAGAAAAGTAACTAAAGATTGCCATAGCGAGCCCATGATGTAAGCCATGTACTTCCACCACCTTTAACATGGAAGCCACTTAAGCCACCATTGTGACGACCCAAGCTTTTGAAACACATTTTATAATATATTTTTCAAAGGCAAGGGCATCCCCTCAGTAAAAAAATCTTGCAAAACAAAGCAGGGGAAATTCTTTTCTTTTAAACCTTATTTTGAAAACCCAAGTCACCACTTCATACATAACATAAGTACAATTTGTGTACAAAATAAAATTCCATTGAAGGAATATAATTTTATTAAACTTCTAGGATCCATCCAGTGGTTCACAGTACAGCATGGTATCAGTACAATACCTGTCCAAATTACATAATCCAAGATTTGCAAACCTCACCATACATTAAAAACTCTCAATACAGTACAATTTCCTCAAATAAAATAAATGTCTTCAAGAGAATATGTCTTGATTGATTATTCATCAACATCTTCTTAAGTCTTCTACAGTCTTGAGCTTCTAACCATCCTTCTCTGTATCTGAGGTATTGTAAACATGGAAACATGTACAATACCTCAGCAAGCTATGCTTGGTAGGGGAATACAAAACCATACTACTTCATCAACATAAGAATACATACCTCAGTCCTTATTTTTGTCATGGTTATCCATTCATGAGTATTCTCCACATAGAGTATATACATTATTTATGTAGTACATGACAAATTAGTTTCTATAGTGAAGATTGCTCAAAATTTGTTCCGTCCCCTGGCTATGCTTCCACTTAGGAGAGCAATACTTAGCCAAAGATTACTCAACACTTGTTCCTTCCCCTGGCAATACTCCCACTTAGGAGAGCAATACCTAGCCAATCCTCATATGGGGTTTTCATTCTAGGAACTCATGTAATAGCATATCATCATGCCATGGCATCATACTATGCCTATCATATGTGCATCTTAATGCAAAATACATTAGGACTACTATGCTTACTGTAATGACTCCGAATTTTTGTAACTTATTAAGGCAAATTAATAAAGTTTGAATTTTTAGAAATTCTAGGCTGGAATATTAGGTTATTGAAAATTCTCTTTTTATGAAGATTATATCATGAATTAAAACATAGAAGTTATAGATGTACTTGGAAAACTGATAGAAACAACATTAAGTACGTTCAATTCTGAGTTAAAATGAAAATTCCTTAATTTTCTCCATTTAGGGGTAAAATGGTAATTTTACCCACATTCCATATCCAAGAAATAAGACCTCAATATTCATGAAGTACTTAGAAATACGATTACAATGCCACTAAGTACACTCGATTCTGAGTTCGGACAAATATTGCCTATTATTCTCCAATTTTAGAGTTCAAAGGGCAAAAACGTCTCTTTACATAAAAAGTGGGCCAATGTTTTAGAAACAAAAATAATTGCTCAGTGCATTATTTTTGGTAGTAGAGAATGTAGTGGAGATTGTAGTGGAGAATGGAGAATGCACTTGTAATAAAAAATTCTAAAGTAATAAAATATCTTATCAAAAGAAATGATAAAAAATTCAAATTTGGCTATAAATATGTCCCAAAAATTTCCAAAAATTTTCACAACCTTAACCACAAAATTTTCAAATCTTCCCTGGAGTTTCAACTCCAAATTCTCATTCATCCCTCCCCAATCTCTATTTTTCTTATTTCTCTCTCCTCTTTCTAAGTGGAACAAGAGACCTAAATTCAATTAGGCACTCTGTTCCAGATAGAATCTAATAAATTACACTGTCCATAACCTCCTATACTACAGTACATACAAAAGCCCCAAATCAATTTCAAGATCCAACGGTTCCAACAACAGGAAATCACAAAAAGGTAGACAATCGAGCTATATTATCATCAACTGGTACTTCTCTCAAATTGGGCATCAATTATATTGTTTTTCTCCAATCAGGTAGGTGGACCTACTTTCCATACATATTTATTATGGTTTAGTGTAATTTTTATTTTTCTGTAATTTAATTTGAATGAAAAATGGTAAAAATAAAGTAAATACCAGAGCCTTCAATTCATGGTGATAAAGAGCTCAGATGAAAATTCTGAGCTTTCCAATCGATCCAAAAGGGTCAAAAACCCCTAGGATACAATTTTCAAGAAAATCTAACAAGGTTTGGACCCTCAATTGAGAGAAATTAGTTCTGCTGGTCCCAGATCAAATCTGGACCCTAGGAATGACTGTAAAATTCAATTTAAGATTGTGGAGTCATATGAACTCCAAATTGAGATTGGAAAGAAGCTATTGAAAGCTTGTAATGTCTAGTTTCTAATGAAGTCATAATATTTCTAAAAATTATTTCTGTATTTTTCTGTATTTTGGAAATAAGTGTCCAATTTCTAAGATCTTCAAGATCTGAGGTGATCATATATTGGAAATTTATTTTAATGATGATATAATAATGTAATAAAGTAATATCTATGGTTAATTTGGACAGATCTTAGATAAATTAGGGGATCTGCCCTTTATGGTAGAAAATCCCTAAAATAAAAATAAATAAAAATACAAAGGGACCCACTTGATCAATGAGATCAAGTATGATCAGATCCTTGGGATGGATTAAATGGATGATATTATTATGAAATCAAGTTAGATCATGGATGAAATGTGACAAAATCAAGTGGATATGATTTTTGGATCTTAATGGATTAAAAGCCTTAAAGGTAATTAAAACCCTTGATCCGAAGGAAAACACCTAAAATCTAATGGTTGGATCATATTTAAAGGTTTATAATAATCTTAATATAATTACTTTAATTGTATTTTATTAGATATAGAAGTGTAAATGTGATTTATGTTCTAAGTTTTAATTGTCTTTTATTGGACATAAAGGTGTAAATGTGATTTATGTTCTAAGTTAGAAAGCATGATAGTGTAATCTTTAAATTTTAGTATGATATGCCCTAAATGAGTTATTTGTTAGTAGATTTGATTATCTTAGAATCATGTTAGTGTAAATTAGATATTTAAACATGATTCCATTAAGATAGAAATACAATTTTATGTATTTCATAACTTAGGATCATGTTAGTTTTATTTCACTAGCTTAAGTTACATTCATAGGAAGAATGTTAGTATATAGTTGTTAAACTTATATTTGATTTATGCTTTCAAGTTTATGATTTACTTATTGTCAAATTTTATTCAATTGTTAAGTAGTTGTTAAGATATAAGGAGCATAAATCACCAAAAATGTAAACTAATGAAATATAGAGATTTATGGACAACTAAGATGAATGAATGATTTTGACTTAATAAGGGCTATAGTTAGTACGACAATATAAGGAATGGTTTACCAATTCCTTGGCCCAAAGTAGGAAAATAATGAACATCCATGGATGACATTATGCATATCCATGGAAATTAATTAAAATCAATTAGAGAAGGGACTTAAGGTAAAGAGCTCATAGGAACCTTGTCAAAGGTTGAGCTAGTACCACTCCAATGGACTCTGAACATTGTGGTTATAGGGGGTATACAAGAGCCAAGTGCTTTTCCCTCACCTCCTGTTGATGTAAGAGAGGTCTAAACGCCTCCTTACATGAGGGTTGTATTAACCACTTTTTGAGCAGACTTTAACTGGTAAGTACTAGTCATCCTGAAATAAGGAGGAATTGTCTAGTAATAGGAAGAAATAAATTATCTTCAACCAAGTAAGACACTAACTGGTTGAATAATAATAAGAACATAAAAAGATAGCAAATTATCTAACCCTAATAAAAATAGTAAGTGAGATAAGGATGATGAAACAAGATGAGATCTTGTATGATCAAAAACAATAAGGAAAAAGAAACATCAATGTAAATTAGATTGTTATGTATGATATAGATAGTATTTGTATAGATGATATTAAACCCATGGATATAGATTATTCAAGGAAGAATGATTCAGATCATCCTACATAAGGATGATCAAAAGATCATGTGGTATGTACCCTTGATTAGAAAAATGACATTATACATATGATTTGACAGATATATGTTGATCGAGACTATGGCAGATTTCAAAGAGTAAGAATACCTTATTGAGGTAGGTGGATTATTAAGAATGCCTTTACATGAAGATACATGTTTAATACATGATCTTATGTTTTAAAGTATTGACATGTATGATACCAATATATTAAGGTAAATACCTCAAATTGAAATATGATCCAACCAAATGATGAGGAAAATAAGTATTAAATGGTCAAGTTGAGAATTGAGAACAACCCTAAGTGAATAGGGAAGTAGAAAATATTCCAGTCCTAGATAAATAGACAGATAGCCTGATATGTATAAGTATTATTTTACATACAAGCTTGAAGGCTTGTGGTTTTGTTTTAAACAGGCATAGGCCTGGGGATGCTATGCTAGGAGAGTTAAGAGGGTTTGGCTACCCACTCTTTGAAACTTGATGATATTGAATACCAAGCCTAAGAAAGGCTAAAAGTCGAGTGGGGCAATTATGGGAAGGCCACCACTGTGACAGCCATGGTCCTCCCATATGGACATGGATACTGTAATTTCCACTGAGAATGGTATAAGTGGATTATTGAACAGTTATCCGAGCACGCTGTACGGATCAGACTGCAAGCATAGTAGTCCTTGATTATTTTACATTATGATGCATAATAAATTGGCATAATGAAATGCCTTAAGGGATGGCATGATGAAATGCCAGGTAATTGTATATTACCAATATTTTTCCCAAGAAGGGAAAATCCTAGTATAGTAACTGGCTGAAATACAAATCTCCTATAATGAAAGGAGTTGATCAATTTTGTATGGAAATGATTATTGATTATTTTTACAATTTTAACGGATTTGTTCTTATATACTATGTATGTATAAAGGTGAACACAAATGACAAGGAAATGAGATGTTCATATCAATAGTAGTGGTCTATGAATGTGTTTATGATAGAATGAATTATGTGACAAGTGAATATTGAGATTTTACTGTCAATAACTTACATTCTTATCCCCTACCAAGCATAGCTTGCTAAGATATTGTAAATGTTCGAATGTTTACAATATCTCAGATATAGATAAGGAGACTTAGGAGCTCAAGACTTGAAGAACTAGTGAAGAATAAGTAATAAGGGTATATCCCTTAAAACATTGTATAGAGAGCATGTTTTGTATTTAGAACTTTGTAATTTGAATTGTGTATTTGGACAAGTATTGTAAGGATACAATGGGTTGTGTACTATGAACCACTGGATGGATCCTGGAAGTTTAATAAAATCATATTCCTTCAATGGAATTTTATTTTGTACACAAATTGTACTTATGTTATGTATTAAGTGGTGACTTGGGTTTTCAAAACAAGTTTTAAAATAAAAGAATTTCTGCTGCTTTGTTTTACCAAAATTTTTTATTGAGGGGGCGCCCTTGCCTTTGAAAAATATATTATAAAATGTGTTTCAAAAACCCGGGTCATCACACTTACAATCTCAATCCGTACAGTGCGCCGAATAACTATATAATCCTCCACTAACACCAACTATGGAATAATCAATCCATGTCCTCATGGGGTGGACCATGGTTGTCACTGTGAGGCCTACCCATTATTGCCCCACCCGATATTTAGCCTCTCTTTGGGCATGGTATCCATCATATAAGTTTTAGGAAGTAGGTGGCCAAATCCTCATAACTTCCCTAGCATAGCATCCCCAGTCTCTATCTCTGTGTAAAACAAAACCACAAGCCTCCATACTTGTATGGAAAATAGATTGTACATATTAGACAATCTGTCTGTTTAACTAAGGTTGAAATATTGTACATACCCTATTCTTAGGGTTTCCTTAGTCTCCATATCTCATTACTTTCACCTCATTAGACTTGATCAATAGATTAGATCAAGTGGATTAGATTATGAGGTTAGATCACTTTGTTTGATCATGTGGTTAGATCACATGTTTTGGATCACTTTGTTTGATCCTTTGGTTAGATCACTTAATTTGATCATATGTTTTTGGATCACTTATTTGGATCATGTATTTTGGATCACTTAGTTGGATCATGTATTTTGGGTCACTTAGTTGGATCATGTATTTTGGATCATGACTATGCTAAGGTACTAAGCATACTTATACAATAAAGGTCTATAATTTTAGACAGATAATCATGTATGTCTACACATGAACCTCTAATATATCTTTGTATATCCACCTACCTCAAAGTAGTATCTTGATTTATACTTCTCAAGTGTATTCTTCCCCAATGTCCATCATAGTTTTGGATTCATCCATCTGTCAAACCTTATGTATACGATTATTTCTCTATTCAAGAATGTATTCCTATAAATGACACCCTAATTTTCCTTGAATCAAATTTGATCAAGGGTTTGGATTCTCTATCTATGTTCTTGTACATACGCATACATACTATACATATACACATGTAATACAATACTACATTAGTATTTTTTTTTATCATCCAAGATCCTATGGATCTTGTTTGATCATCCTTATCTTGATTACCATTTTTATTAGGATTAGATGATTTACTACATTTTATGCTCTCATTATTATTACTCAACCAATTAATATTTTATTGGCTAAGGATAGCTTATTTTATTCTAAGTCTAGATTGCTCCTCTTATGTCAAATTGGCTAAGGCTTACTAGTTAAATGGTTGAACACAAAGTGGCTACTTCAATCCTCATGTAAGGAGGCGTTTAAACCTCACAAACGTCAACAGAAGGTGGGGGGAGAGAGTGGCTCTATTAGATAACCCCCTTAACCACTATGTCTATCATTCACTAGCTTAACCCTAACTCAACCTTTCATAAGGCCTATGAGCATTCAACCCTAAATAATCTTTCTAATTGATTTTAATTAAATTCATGAACTAAAATGTCATTCATGGAGATTTATTATTCTCCTAAGTTGGACCAAGGAATTTATATTCCTTATATTATCCTACTAACTATGATCCTTACTATATTAAGTCTATGTCATACATTCCATGTGAATGTCCCTTCCTTCTAATTTCATTTAATTATAATTTCAATGAAATTTCCATTACTTAAGCATTAAAGCATAAATTTAAAGCATAAAAGCATAATTAAACAATTAAATAAAAATTCTATAATTAACTCAACTAAGAAATGAAAGACAATAATGTTCAATAATTCAAATAGAAATCAACATGCTATCATGATCCAAGGGTCTTAATTGATCCATATTCATTTTTCATCTCTTTAAGGTTTAGATCTTGATCCTTCATTTTATTTTAAATCCAACATTTTATATTGATGTACTTTAATTATTAAATCATTCATTTATCTCATCCATTGATTTGATCTTCCTTGATCTACACGATCAAGTAGATCTTAGGTTACTTTATACCATTTAAGGGCATAGATCTTGATCTATCCCAAATCATCATCATCATCCATTCATTAAATCCATATGATATTATCTTAAGATCATCATAAAAATGCATCCATACAGTCCAATTATCTTGATCTAGGAGATACTATTCATTTTTAGGGATTTTAGTAACTCTTAAGGCTAGATCTCTTAAGATCTGCCTAATTAATTCTATTTAAGCCACTAGTTTTATTTAATAAATTATAAAATCATCATCCAACAAGGTATTAGTGGTCTGATCATCCTAGATCTTGTAGATCAGGGATGTTATTTAATTATCCACTTAATTACAAAAAAATTTAATTAAGTAAAATTAAATTTTTATAGGTTCATTAAATTATAATTATTATAAGGAATCCATCAAAACTTTTCGATCTCAATTTGGATCTCAATTGAGATCAGAATTGAGATTTTACGATTTCAGTCCATTTTAAGGGCTAAATTTCACATTACTGTTTTGGATAAATTTGACTGATCTAGAGACATATAATTTCTACTATGAACATGTTTCTTAAGGTTTTGGGACCTTCCAAACACATCCAACGGTTCATATTTTATGTTTGGGGTCATGTAGGCCATGATCCAAGATCAATGGCACAAATTTTACAAAAAAGATCATGTAAGTACTAATTAAAAATAAGATCTAACATATTCAGTAGATTACTACCATAAATATGAATCCAAGGAAAGATTTTGATCTAAATTTGGAGGTCAATTAAAATTCGAATTAAGATTTTAAGATTTTAGCCCATTTTAAGGGTTGAATTTCATCTTTACAGTTTTGGGTAAATATCTTCATATATATAAACACAAATCTGACTGTGAACATGATCCTAAGGTTTTAGGGGTCTCTGAAGACATCCATTGGTTCAAATTTTCTTTTAAATTCATCTAGGCCATGATCTAAGATCATGGGTACTGATTTTTCTAAATAACATATGTAAATACAAATTGAAACATGGATCTAATACGTTCAATACATTATAAATGATATAAGGATTCCATAGCATTTTTAGATCTAAAATCAAAGTTATATCAAGCTCTGAATTGAATATCTAAGATTTTAGTTAATAGAATGGACGGCCCAGATCAGATCTGGGTTATAGGTACGGGGCAACCCGCTTCCCATGCCTGTTACCGCCTATCCCAGGTGGCTGGGCAAGGATGACTGGCTATAGGCGAGACGGTCTGATCTGGACCGTCAGATCGCTTGTTGCTGGATCTCCTTCGTCTAGTAACATTTGATGCCCAGATTTCATGTCCTGCGATTTTTGGGCCCCAGGAATCCATCCAACGGCTCAGAAGATTCATCTGAGCCATCTGTGATGAGATCTCCACCACCCAAGCCAGATTCATCATCTCCGACGGATCAACGGCTGGGGAACTTTCCAGGTGGCCGAAAAACCCACCTTACATGCCAGAAATGGAAGTAGAAGGAGAGGTGCACCTACCTGTACTGGTTTGGGGAGGGGGAAAGATGGAGTTTCAACCATTAACAACGGTAAAGATGGAGTTTCAACCATTAAAATCAGATGGTTAATTGAAATAGGGTTTCCAGGTGGAAACCTAGTTCGGGGACGACGCGTCTCGAGACGCACCCGATAGCTCCATTAGATCTGGAGCGTTTGTGGACACGCCCTCAGGGAAAAAAAACAAGTGAAGAAGAAAGGAAAATTGGGCAATTTTGGGGTGGTTTCTGGAGCTGAGATTTTATAGCATGCTAGGGGACCTCATGAATGATTTTATGAACATTTTTTAGAATTTTTCTGAGGTCTATTTATAGGTGTTTTGAGTAGTTTTCATAATGACATGTAATGAGTATGTTTTTTCCTTTTTATTATTTAATGTATATTAGATTCCCACTACCACCTCCTTCTCCACTAGTAGGTGGTAGTGGTTTGACGAATGATGGCTGTTTTCTCCAGACGTTGGATCCGTTTGTGGGTTCCTTGTGGGCCCCACATGTGTAAAAAGGCCAAATTGCCCTTTTTATGGAGAAAATTCCATTTTATTCTCTCAGGCTCGGAATTGAGTGTTCTTAGTGGCGTTGGATTCGTATTTTCGAGTACATTCCAGATTTTAATGTCTCAAGTCTTGGTTATTTGTGAAATTATCATTTTTCCCTTTTATTCATTAAAATGAAGAAAAATACAGATTTTTCATCCGTATTCAAAAATTGTCGTGCTTATAGTCATTTTGAAGGGTTCGTCACATATGTTTTTAATTATACATATCTCATATCTTGATTACACTTCTATGAGAAGTGCATTTTTAGTAACCCTAATATTCTAGCCTGATTTTCATTGAAATTCTCAATTTCAATATTTATTTAATTTCCTTACCAAAAATTAGGGATGTTATAACCATAGCCATATAAGCCATGAAAGAAGGTGGTAAACTAAGGAATTGAAGTCAAATCATACAAGCTATTCAAGCCAAGAGTTGAAGCTAAGGAAAAAAGCCAAGGAAGCCTCCTAAGCCAGCCATGAAGCTTTCAAAGTAATCCATCTAAGCCATCAAGCTAAGCTAAATGGAAGGCTAGGATTGGAGGAGATTCAATAGAATTAACCATGAGATTTTAAGGGATATTTTGAAGATAATTAAGGGAAATATTAATAGGATAAGTTGGTATATGGACCAATAGGATGAGAGCCTTCAAATTTTGATGTTTTTCTCACTTTTTCCCACCTTTTTATGACTTTTTACCTCATCACCAAAGACCACCACGAGTTTGACTTTCTATTCAAGAGTCCTATCATTCCATAACACTTCCACCTTCCTAAACTCCCTTCCTAACCATCCAACCAATCCCCACTTGCTAGAAAACCACTTAACCAGTCAATTTTTCCCATGTCATGCCACTTTCCTTCTAAAAGAAAAGACACCTATATCCCTTTCAAAATTAGAAACCAGCCAACCAATACTTCTTATCTCTCTCTTATGTCATGTTTATGATATCATCTTGTTAATTTATCTTTCACCTAACTTTCCTCATTCAATACCTTATCCCTAGGGACACTTTCCTTATCTTTTCTCCCCTTCCTAAGTTAGGAAAGCACTCATCTATATATAGCCCCATAGTCCAAACGAATTTTCTAAGTAGAAGAGAGTGACACACCTTGAAATCAAGCTTTCCTTTGGTTTTATTTGCTTCTGGACTTTGGAATATTGTTGGTGCTTTTCTTCCTTTGGTTTCTTGTTATTCTCTTATTTATTTTCTCTCCAATTCAGGTTAGTAACTTAGATGTTTTACTTTTGTTCCATTGCTTTAAGTTTTCTTGTTTTTTTGCTCCTTAGAATTCATGCTACTTTGCAGCCCTTAAGATCTTTCTTCTCCACTCCATTCCATAAGTTTTTCTATACTATTCCATCAAGATTGAAGTTATTTATTCTCTAGTAGTGACAACCAGGAGAAGAGCTGGCTTAAATCCTTGATTTCCCTACTTGAATTCCATTTTTTTTACGCTCTTTTTCTCTTAGTTTTATGCTATTTTCCCTTAATTCAACCACTTAGCCTCTGTTTTTCTCAAATTCCTTTCTAGATTTTCTTTGCATGTCATTATACTTAGAGTGTGAGAATTAGATTGGAATTTTCTTATTCTTTAGATAGGATTTTAGGCTTTAGAAAATGTGCAAATTCTAGAAACTTTAAATAGTTTTATGCTCATAAATTTGATGTAAATTGATATGATTCAATAAAGTTATTTGGGAATTCTTATCATGGATTGTTTATTTCATCAAGTTACTTGAGATCTGGGTTGTTTTCTTACATAAAATTTGTGATTTTAGTAGCTTTCTAATGCAAGATTTATTAACTATTTTTAAGTACCAAAGTTTGAAAATTGGTTTTTCCTTAACTTTGTGCTTTAATTCTAGCAATCAAAACATGTTATTTTCCTGAATCCTTAGATACCCATTTGGATTTTCATGTTGTTTATTAGATCCCATATTTAGTTTTCATAGTAACTTATTGTAGGTACATTAAATGTTACCATCTTTAGGGCTCCAGAATCATGCACAAAGTCTATAAACCATGCACAGTGGTCTAAATCTCGTTCCTTTTAGATTCTTGGTTAATTTAGTTACTTAATTTAGTTTTAGCAGTAGTTAATTCATTCTTTGCATCTTATTTCAGGTTTAAAAATTTTCCTTTTTGAATTTTAGAAAGTTCCATCTTTAGGAAGTTTTAGGATTTAAGAAATGAAAATCTCTTTAATTATAGTTTTCATTCACATGCATGTTTTTAATATCTTATTAAAGTTAGTTAAATCTTATTATTTATTTATTTATTGAATGCTATTTTAGTGTTATAAAGTTTCCTAAATTGGTTTTAGAAAGTTCTAACTTTAGAAAGTTTCTAATTCTAGTTTAGGAAAGTTTTAATTTTAGAAAATGCATGTTTTAGAAAAGTTTTCCATTTTGCATGTTTCTTGTTTTTTCTTAGTTTCCATTTCTTATTTTTTTAGTTTTCATTTCTTATTTTTACTTAATTTATAATTTCATGTTTTAATTTCCATTCTTAATTTCTGTAAAAAAAAATCACTTAAATTTTGGCTAGGTTAAATAATCTAAAGTAGAAACTACTAGCATCACAATTGTCCACTCCTCGTAGGATCGACCTCACTTGTGTGAGAATACTACATTAATTTGTGCACTTACGAGTTTTAATTAAAACAACAACAAGTTTTTGGCACCACTACTAGAGAGTTGTAACAACTTGTGTAGTGTTTCATACTTTAGATTATTTTCCTCTAGTTTAGGATTCAACTACATTACATTAGGGCTTTTTTTTTGCATAATTTTCTTGAATATTTTACTATTTTCCTCATATTGACTGTATTTCTTTGATTTTTTGTGCAAGGGAAATTTGCAAAAGAGCGGCAACAATCCTGTGGGCCACGGCTTCATCATCTTAGATTAGGTTTTATTGCTTTCCTAGATTAGGATTGAGTGAAACTTGTAGTGAGGCCCATTGTAGATTACAATTTCTTTATTATTTAATTTTAAATGGGTTGTAATAATAAGGGCAAGTGTGGGATAAGGTGGCCCACACTTGATCTTCATCAGAACCCCATGGTAAGTATTCCTCACTCCTTTTATTTCCTAGATTAGGGTTTGCATTTGAAATAGTCTTGCATTGTTTGGTAGTGTAATTGCATATAGAAAGCATACTTGATAATTGTTGCATTTTTAGGATTTTACATTAGTTTGCTGTTTTAATTGCATTCTTATGGCCTGTTTACTGCTTTAAGGTGATATATATGTTGATCAAACTGCCATGGAGTGTGGAAATTAATTAGTAAGGGCACCCAACTCCCATAAGATCAAGGGTGAATTTCATCACCACTCCTTGGCCCACCTACGATACTCACCACAAGTGTGCAACCCCACCTTTCAAATTAATCTAAAATCAATTAGTAGTGACTTATAGGACCATCACATGCTCATAAGACCCTCTTACTAAGAGATGATCTATTGTCACTCTAGTGGCTTCTAAGCACTGTGGTTATAATGGGTGGCTTAAAATCCAAGTGATTTTCCCATGCCTTCTGTTGACATTTGTTGAGGTCTAAATGCCTCCTTACATGAGGATTGTATTAACCACCTTGTGTGGAACCTAATTGGTAAGCAGTAGTCAAATCTGAAAGAGAGGAGGAGTACTAGATTAGGCTAATCTAAAAGTATTGTCCCCACAGAAATTCAAGAAAGTCAAAATATTGCTACTTATTAACCTCAGGATTGTTTGACTGTGCCCTTTATTTTTGCATCGTTTATTGTATACAATGATTTGTTTCATTGTATACAAAGTTGAGGACAATGACCTATAGAGAATGGGATAGATTTCATAGATTAGATGCATCAATAGATGGGTTAGATATTATGGAAAGTCAATTGCTTATGATAATAGCTTCTAGGCAAGATGCGCCACAACCTCAATACCATAATGACTATACCTATTCTGAGCATCCATATTCCACTCCTTCATGGCCCCCATCAAGCTCCATATATAATGGTTATTATCAGGAGCCAGTGGATGCAACTAATGCATTCATATACCCTAGGAATTTTTATCTTGAGACAAATTACCAAGACTATAATAGATGGGCTAAGCATCATGAACAACCATGGTCTTAGGATTACTGATATTAGGAAGAACCACAATGGTCCCACCCTGGTCAATACTATCATGATTACCAAGAATATCAGGGTCAACGATTATGGGTTCAACTTGCTTAGCCCTTTTTCTCCATCTCCATGCCACAGCAATACCAACCCTATGAGTCGTTTCCTCTGCAGTATGAAGAACAACCATTAAAAGAGAATATGTAACAACTTTTTGAGAGAATAAAATAAACCATGGCTGCCCATGAGAAGATGCATGAGGAAATGGAATGCAAGGGGGAGGAATGGATCATAGAAATGAAACCAATATGGGAAAGTGTTGATAGAAACATTGTTAAAATGCATGAGATAATAAAACATATTAGGGATACTAAAGAGCCATTTATTATTGATAATAGGATGGAAATTTCTTATGATCCTTCTGAGCCACAAAGTCCACAACCATCTTTAGAAACCTCCAACTTGTACCCACTTGAGCCATGTCCTACTCCTTATTATGATTATGATGAAGGGACTTCCATTGATGAAGAAAATAAAGCTTTAGAAACATCCAACCCAAAATCTCTCACTCATTTTTATGACTTTGATGAAGACACATCCATTGAGGAGATGCATGAGTGCTGGATATTGTGCCTTTGATGGATACTTCTCAATGGAAAACAAGAGTAGAAACTCCACAATTCTTGAAATTTCAAAAAAGCCTTGCAATGTAGAAGATCTACCTAATTGGGACCTACATATTTTATTTGAACATTCATAAGATAGTCATGTAGGCCCATTTGACACCCTACCTATGCATATAAAATAGGAAGAAAAGGAGTCAATCGATGTACATCAACCTATTTTAGGGCACACATAAGAAGAGAATAAGGGTTTGAGCCAAACCAGGTCCCCACCTTTAGTAATACAAGAACAACCTTTTAGGGAAGGACTAAGTCCACTTATTACCCTAGTTCAGGGCAATGTTAGGGAAATGGAGGAAAAAGTTGACTTGAATATAATGGTCATTATTATTGCTCAATTTGGTCAAGAAAAGAACCATCATCTCCAAATGGTCCAACAAAATGCACAGTAGTACGTGAAGTCATTATGTTACCATTGTGACACCACAAATTTTTCATGAAATTTTTTGTTTATTTCAAAAGATGGCGTGCCTCTAAATTTTAAAATACAAAAATAGCGAAAGATTTTTCTTTGAAATTCATTTTCCCAAAAACTCGGATGTCACCTTTAAGCTCACACTATACATATATATATATATATATGTATGTATATGTATATGTATAGTTTTCTAAAAGATAGACACGCATTTCTTAAAAATAGGACCCATCTAGTGGTTCACTTACATAGCCCCTATAAACATCATATTAAATGTCCAACATAACAATTCAAATTACTAACTGCACAATACAAAAGATTTAAATAAAGTATATACCTGATCGCAGAAGTATGGCCACTGGATTCCTCTTGTCGTGTACATCTTCTTCTGTCTATTTGTATCTAAGATATTGTAAACATAAAACATTTACAATATCTCAGTAAGCTATGCTTTGTAGGGGAGTTTAAGAAGCATGTTAAATTTAATTATGAATTAATTAATTTGCATTATTCAGAACATTCATTCTCATAACAATTATATTGACTTAAATTTACAATACGTTTCATAATTCATTACTGCATTGTTAAACCAAGTATTAACATGTTTTATAATCTAATAATCAATTGATAATCAAATAGTAGCATGTTTCATAAATATCAATAATCCATTCATAAATCAAGTATTTACAATTATCCTTTATCATTTAAATAAGATAATCTAATTCCATAAACCATACTCTGCACCATGCACATACCCTTATGAAAACTTATATAAAACTATGCTCTCAATCATATACATATAGCATTAATCCACATATATGGAAATTGTTAAAAGTCATATAAAATTATGAATATACTCAATAAGTATCAACATTAACATTACCAGACTATACTGGGTTTCAGAATCATACCCCTCATCATGTAGTGTTCACAATCATCCAACCTCTGCTAGTACATCAATATAATCCTCATGCCCCTCATTATATGGGGTCCACAATCCTCCAGCCACTACTGGGAAAACAATATAAGGCATATCATCATTCCACAACATATAAGACATCTCATAATGCCATCATATAAGTATCATAGTTCATCAAACATAAGGACTATTATGCTGCATTCTGATCTACTAGCATGCCTGGATAACTGCTTAATAATCCACCTATATCATTCTCAATGGAAATCACAATATCCATGTCTGTATGGGAGGACCATGGCTGTCATAGTGGCAGCCTTCCCATAATTGCCCCACCTGACTTTTAGTAACACATAGTGCTTGGTATCCATAACATAATAAATTTCGGAGAGCGGGTGGCCAAATGCTCATAACTCTCTTAGCATAGCATCCCCAGGCATATGCCTATCTAAAACAAAACTCTCAGGCCTCCATGCCCAGATGTAAAATAATCATAATAGTAAGCAATTTGCCTATTCACACACTTCATAACAAGAATAACATCCTCACTTATTTGGTGATAATCCACCAAGGATGTATCCTATAAACATAGACTCATACATCACACATACTGACATGGTACCCATGCACCATCATGACATTTCACAATTTTACATAGAAGATGCATAAGTCATAAGCATGAATTATAAACATGCAATTCTTTTACTTAACATTATTTTCATCATTACAATTTAAAGCATGTCGAATATCAATCATACCATTTTAGTTTCATAACATCTATAATCAGAAATAAGATCATGTTTAGAACATGCATCTTATTATTTAGACATGCAGTCTTAAATTTCCACCTACCTCGCATGACACATTCATCGAATTCCACTAGCTTTAATCACCTTCCTCTTCATGATCGACCTTGTGCTCTTCAATCTATACAACACATAACAATTATGTTTTTAATACAATCACATACATATAGATACTTAGATTTAATTATGATTTAGCAGTCTAACTTAATGTTTTTATGGTCTAATCCCTATGTTCCATTCAACTTCCAAAATTTGTCATATTTAAGTCAATTCAAGGATCAGGAAATCCACCTTGAGCATTTATCATTCCATCATTGCTTGATTGGACTACTAAAATTATTTGATAAGTTTTTATCCAAATTCTAGGATTCTAATTATATACTAGCTAAGCCATGTCCTAGAATTCATCTATGGCATCTAATCATCAATTTGACGTCACAAATCTACCACTTGAATAATGATAGATTGGATGGTTTAGATCATCCAATTTGTTTCACTTTCTAATCATGAAAGTTTGACTTATTCTATCAATTCTAGGATGGGAAATCTACTGGTAACATCTGATCATTTATCAGATGCCTGTAGATAATGTTTTTTTTACAAAAACTTTTTTTGTCATCTGTAAGTTAATTTAATGTTCCTTAACATATCCGTGGTGTCTAATCATTGATTAGACACCTCAAAATTATTGTGTGAATAGTACCCTATCGGACAGCTTAAATTGTCCGATCGATTTCTAACCTAGATTGATGATCTCGGTCAAATTCAGGCTTTATCAAGCACTAATTTACCTATTCCTAGGTTTGGATTAAGAAATGGACAGTTAAATCATCCGTAAATCTAGATCTAGCATAAAATCAAATGGATTTAACAAAATACATCAAATCAAAAATAATGTTTCACAGATCTTACCTTCAGAGCATGTTTCTGTGCTTCCTCCACCCTTGGATGAGTTGGATTGACATTGATTTCAAGTGAAACCTCCCTGATCTAGTTGCACAATAATCCCCTCTTCAATAAATGGCATAAATCATCCTAGATTCATCCAAAATCATGGGGTTTTGGTTCTTCTAGGCCAGCCATAGAAGATGACCGGCTTGGATCAAGGATCCAAGCTACCGTCATCTCTGGTGGCAGCCTAAAATTCTGGTCTGCCCAAAAACCTAGATTTCCCTCCTCTAATTTTAGCAGCACCAAAGGGATTTTGCTCGTGCCCTTAAGAAGAGTAGGGTGATAGTCTAGATTTGGAGTTCGAGCTCACCTTGTTGTCAGTGAGCTCCTCCTTTTCCGACGACGAAAAAAAAACAAACCCTAAACTCCTTTGTTTCTTCTCCAACATGCAAGTCGGCCTTCTCTCTCTCTCTCTCTCTCTCTCTCTCTCTCTCTCTCTCTCTCTCTCCTCTCTTCGCTTTCCTCTTCCCTCTTCTTCTTCTTCTTCTTCTTCTTCTTCTTCTTCTTCTTGCACTCTCTCCCCATCGTGTTTTCCCCTATCTAAGTCAGTTTTCAGAAATAGACATTAGGTCTGTTTCTTGTTTTCATTTAAGTGAGGGGGTGTCGTTATCAAACTTGGCCCCCCTTTTAGTTATTTTAATTTGTATTCCTTTTATTTATTTCAAAAGTTTAATAATGATGCCCCAACTATGCTGAACACCATGATGCCAATCAATAAAAACAATAACCCTTCCTAATGATGTTTTTCAACTCCATTGACTATCAAATTCTAACTCCTGCAAGTGGGGCCCACTTAGTGAAATTACAAAAATACCCTTTCATAAGAAAATTTTCATTTATTCATCTAATCTTCGATTTCAAAAAACTTAGTGTCGTTGGATTCGTATCAATGAGTAGAATCCAGATTTAGTAATTTAAATTTCCAAAATAGCCCTGACTTCGAAGTCTCATAACTTCCTCATTCGAACTCCATTTTCAGCGTTCTTTGGGTCATTGGATTCTATTTTATAAGTAGAATCTAACTATTTATATTTTAGTTCCTGATTCTAATTCCATAAAAAATTATCTTCCCAAAAAACTCATACCTTGATCATTCAATAGCAGAATTTTGGGGTTGTTACAATCTTCTTCCTCAGAGAAATTTCATCTCCAAATTTTTTAGGGTTGTTACATTCTTCTCTCCTTAGAGAAATTTTGTCCTTGAAATTCTTTTTCATGATATCTTTCAAATAACTATAATAATATTCTTATCTCATTGTAAACTTAAATTCATATAATTACTTCAATGAAACATCAATCCTCAAAATACAACTGATTTTCAATATATGTATTCTAATCATCCAAACAAGAATTACTCATCAATTCTAATAATGATATTAACTAATGCTCATAGTTGATTCTTTCTACAATCTTAAAAAGAATAAAATTTATGACTAAGTTTTCCCTTCATTTCAACTTCAAAACTCCTTTAACTATAATGATTCTTAGAATACATAATCTTTATATGCAACTCAAACTTTTCCATTTTCTTATCTATATACTCTTTATGATAACTGCAAATAGTTAATATTCATTTCTCACTTAAAGATGATCCTTTTTACATATGCTTAACCAATTCTAACCTTATAAAAATTCCTATCTTCTAAATTTCTAATATCATATTTCTGACAAAATTTTGACAGTCTCCTTTATTTTTCGGAACCATTTATCAATACATAATACATTTTTGAGACTGTCTCACCACATTTCACATTCACCATAGTAAAATTAATCATTCATCCACAAATAATATGTATCTTAAAGACTCTATCTTATTACATTCTCCACATTACCATAATATAACAAATCCTAATACTAGGAGAATTACTTACCCATTTCTACAACTTCAAGAATAATATCCAAATTCTTCAATAGTATAGTAGCAACACATTATAAAATCATCAATTGATAAATGTTTAATCACAATCATCATCATCACAACCATATATAATGGAAGATTTTCATATTATCCACAACCTTCTATCAAAATCCATCATGAATTGCATTGTTATAGAAACATGGAAATTTACAATCCCAACTACAAATCAAAATTCCAATTACTGTATTGAATCATACTTTAACTCTATCATCAAAGACCTTGCTTAAATAACTTTCCATAATTTCCACATATGTTCAGATAGATAACTCTTTCATTTCTCCAAACAATCATTTAACATAGAATGTTGATTCATATCATAACATTTCAATCATAATCGTGAATAGATATTTTACACTTATTCATCCAATTCCACATATGAATCCAAAATAAAGAGATAGTCATTTAAATCAAAGAACATTTCTAACGTTTTCATATTCCAATTCACTGAAATCATATATACAACCTTACATTCAGATAATTAGAAATAATAATCTTTAACTTAAGTACAAATACAAACATACAATTATCAATACTAGAGATCACACTATGATTCAAATTATAATAACTGAACTTACACTTTTTGGTGTATTTAGATTCAAAAATAGAAATAATACATTCAATATTTCTAAAATGCAAATATGAAATGCATAGCATTAAATGAACAACTAAAATCACACTAATTGTGCAATCACATTCAATTACTTAAATAACACCATTAAGGACAGCCATGGTACATGAAGCTCCCACCCTTGAGGATTTGGGGAAAGGCGGACCACAAGGGTCTATAGTACGCAACCTTACCTTGCATTTCACAAGAGGCTAATTCTATGCCTTGAACCCATGATCTCAAGGTCGCATGACAACAACTTTTACCATTACACCAAGGCTTCTTATCTCAAATAACACCATTGGTATTCACAAATATCAATATAGTATCATCTAACTTTACATAATGATACTAAAAGGTTTCCATCATTACCTACTAATACAATTGTTTAGTATGTTCTCCTTTGACATACAATTCAATCAGATTTCCTCACTTCATTTATCAAATATGGTTATCTCACTTAACCTCAGATATATAACCAATTACTCTTCGTCAGAAGTGTCCAAATTCGTAGGGTCAGTCAATAGCTAGTGGAATAAACTAAAAGTCCATCATATCAAATAATTGATGGAATGTCTCAATTTCAGACAATTCAAATATCAATTCTGATCTTTCAACATATATAGTTCGAGAACCTTTCTCGAAATAAGGCACAAATGCAAATCATTTGTTTTCTTATAGTATACTACCCTTCATAGGTAGTATCAGTTTCTCATACATCAAGATTACTATATTTTATGTATCCAACATATCATTCTTTCTATATCAAGATATGCATTTATTACCAAAATCATCACTAGCCAACAATCTAGTGATGCCAATTTGAACCATTACTTTCTTGTTTAAATATTAGTTTATTGTAATATAATTTAATTCTTTATCAAGCATACTTGTGATCAGGTGGTTTTTACATTTACGCAGCACACACATGAGAATACAAGGTATAATTTGGCTCTTTATCATACACACTTGTTATTAGGTACTTTTTACTTTAGACAGCACACACGTGAGGATGAAAAGTATAGGGAAATCTTAAGTCTTCATTATGCACACTTGTAACTGAGTAGCTTTTATTTTAAGGAGCATACATATGAGAATGCAAAGTGTAGGAGATTTTAAATCTTCGTAATGCACACTTACTTATAACTAAATAGCTTTTACTTTATGGAGCACACACGTGAACATGCAAAGAGTCAGGGAAACTAAAGTGAAAAGAGGGAAAGGAAAATCAATAGTTTCTTATAAGAGAATTTAAAATTTTCATCATGCACACTTCCTGTGATCAAGTAGTTTTTACTTTAAAGAGCACACATATGATACTGCCAACTATAAGGGAAAAGTGGATAGGAAATAGGGCAAGGCAAATAAAGATAAGGAAATAGGGAAAGAGATAGAGTATGGTCAAAGAGATATGGAGATGAAATGAGAGAAAGCTACAAGTCTAAGAAAAGCGAGGATAATGCAATGAGAATTATGAAGAGAAGTGTAAAATGGAGAGGAACAAGAAAGAGTTAGAATTTGAGAATGCGTAGGATTTCTCCTATGCAATGATTTTTTACTAATTTTAGCTTATTTTATTTATCAACCTTTAACTCCATTTTTCTTCTCAATCATACATCATTCATCATTCATAATAACAATAATTGTCAAACATACATGTCATCATCTAGAGATGTATTCATTCAATTTACAATTGATATAATGTAAGATTTTCACTGTATATGGTCTTCTACATAAGAAGGTTATTTTATCACAACAACATTTCATCTTTGTGACAATCAACATTGTCTCATAATTTGCAATTCAATTCAATCTTGGTATTGTACCCAAGTCTATCATATCACAAGAGGATATACTTATCATTCTTTTGATAAGCCTTAATAAACATTTCTTAGAATAAGTCCTTATGCTAGTGACTTATCCATCAACTGGAGTTATCATCTCAACTCCCTTGTTCAACGTTTCACCAATACATTCATATTTAACATAATTATATATCATCATCATCATCAAGACCTTATCCCACTTAGGGGTCGGCCATAACATATTTCACATAATTATACATAACAAAAGAATACACAATTTCTTATTTCGCTGTAGTATTAATGTGAATCACTTGTTTCTTAAAAATATCTAAAATTATACATATATATATATATTTGATAATGCTTCATGATTAGCCTTGTCTTGAAATTTTCTCAATTTTAAAAGTCATCTCATACTCTACTATTGTAATAAGTTTCTTATCAATAACTTAAATTTTCAGATTAGGATTTAATTCTTTCAAACATCAATCCATTATTTATTTATATGAAACTTATTCTTGTATTCTATCATGATGAGATTTCTTGCTATAAACTAATAAATTCCTTTTTACATCACTAATTATACATGAGAAAGAAAGTACTCATTATTTCCAAGTAGTATTGTCTCTACAGATATAATTGCTTTGTTATTTCTAACATATCATTTCTAGTTTCAAAATATATGGTACTTCTAACTTTCAATCTTATGAAAGTTTGTAATTCTTCTAAGTTTTCTCCTCTTGAACCTATCATTCCCCAATTTTTCCTATTTCTCCTCTTCAATTTACTATTCATTAGTCATCTCTATTTCACCCTTTTCTATACAAACCAAGACCACATTCAATACCTTCTACATAAGCTTTTCTAACCAATCTTTTTCCTCTTTTCAAACTTCCTACTCTTACAGTTGGTATACGTGAACAATACATACCTATGTTGGGTATTCTATCCTTGAACATTGATACTAGGAATAACTTCTATTTAAACCTGAGTAAGAGCATTTTCCACTATTACAAGTTATGGTATTTGGGTACCTTATAGATAAAAAGGATGTTTCATAATACTAACTTAACTATTCCTACTACTTGGTTCCCTTATTCACTATTCTCAATAGTGGAATCACTGATTTCTCAAATCATCTTCTTGGTTCTCATACTAAGGACATCTCCTCATGGTTTACTTTTTCTTTGTAGCCTAAGTATACTAACTCATTCTCTCTAATACTTAACTAATTCTATCATAATACAACATCAACTCATTAGATCCTAATCTATTTTTTAATTGTAATCTTTTATTGGATATAAAGGGCTGGAAGTGACTGGATGAACCACTTTGGTACCAACTGTGACACCACGGGCTTTTTATGAAAATTTTTTGCATTTATTTCAAAAGATGGCGTGCCTCTAAATTTTAAAATACAAAAACAGAGGAAGATTTTTCTTTGAAATTCATTTTCCCAAAAACTCAAATGTCACCTTTAAGCTCACACTATACATATATGTATATATATATATATATATAGTTTTCTAAAGATAGACATGCATTTCTTAAAAACAGGACCCATCCAGTGGTTCACTTACACAGCCCTTATAAACATCATATTAAATGTCCAATATAACAATTCGAATTACAAACTACACAATACAAAAGCTTTAAATAAAGTATATACCTGATTGCAGAAGTATGGCTACTAGATTCCTCTTGTCGTGTACATCTTCTGTTTATCTGTATATGAGATATTGCAAACATAAAAAATTTACAATATCTCAGCAAGCTATGCTTGGTAGGGGAGTTTAAGAAGCATGTTAAATTTAATTATGAATGACTAATTTGCATTACTCAAAACATTCATTCACATAACAATTATATTGACTTGAATTTACAATACGTTTCATAATTCATTACTTCATTGTTAAACCAAGTATTAACATGTTTTATAATCTAATAATCAATTGATAATCAAATAGTAGCATGTTTCATAAATATCAATAATTCATTAGTAAATCAAGTATTTACAATTATCCTTTATCATTTAAATAAGATAATCCAATTCCATAAACCATACTCTACATAGTAGTTCTGCCCATGCATATACCCTTATGAAAACTTTTATAAAACTATGCTCTCAATCATATACATATACCATTAATCCACATATATGGAAATTATTAAAAGTGGTACAAAATTATGAATATACTCAATAAGTATCAACATTAACGTTCTCAGACTATACTGGGTTTCAAAATCATACCCCTCATCATGTGGGGTTCATAGTCATCCTACCTCTACTGCTATATCAATATAATCCTCATGCCCCTCACTATACGGGGTCCACAATCCTCCAGTCACTGCTGTGAAATCAATATAAGGCATATCATCATGCCACAACATATAAGGCATCTCATTATACCATCATATAAGCACCATAGTGCATCAAACATAAGGACTACTATGCTACAATCTGATCCGTACTAGTGTGCCTAGATAACTGCTCAATAATCCACCTATACCATCCTCGGTGGAAATCACAATATCCATGTCCATATGGGAGGACCATGGCTGTCATAGTGGCAGCCTTCCCATAATTGCCCCACCCAAATTTTAGCAACACATAGGGCTTAGTTTCCATAACATAATAAATTTTGGAGAGTGGGTGGCCAAACCCTCATAACTCTCCTAGCATAGCATCCCCAGGCGTATACCTATCTAAAACAAAACTCTTAGGCCTTCATGCCCAGATGTAAAATAATCATAATAGTAGGTGATTTGCCTATTCACATCATAACAAGAATAACATCCTCACTTATTTGGTGATAATCCACCAAGGATGTATCCTATAAACCTAGACTCATACATTACACATACTGACATGGTACCCATGCACCGTCATGACATTTCACAAATGTACATAGAAGATGCATAAATCATAAGCATGAATTATAAACATGCAATTCTTTTACTTAACATTATTTTCATCATAACAATTTAAAGCATGTTGATTATCAATCATACCATTTTAGTTTCATAACATCTATAATAAAAAAAAGATCATGTTTAGAACATGCATCTTATTATTTAGACATGTTGTCTTAAATTTTCACCTCCCTCGTGTGACACATTCATTGGATTCCACTAGCTTTAGAGACTATCTTCTTTCATAGAGTTATAAGTAATTCCACAATTTCTCAGCATACATTAATTAATGTGATCCTATTATCCTTGTTTTCGTTAAACATCAATAATAAATATGAGTAATAGCTTTAATTCCAAAAAATTTATTGAATTTGATAGGCTTTAGGAAACCTAGAAAATGATATAGGCCATCCTTGCTCAACCTAGTGATATAAAGCCTACCCAGTATATCATACCACTAGCTAGCCCTTTGAGCCTATTAGTAAGCCTTTTCTTTCTTAACCCTACTCACCTCAACCCAAAATAAACTAGAAAATAAATATCCATTACCCATTTTCAAAATGAGTAGAGTTAGTAGAAAAAGTTCAAAAATAGGACAAAAAATTCAAAGAAGTATGAAAATTGGTCTACTTTCTTCCAAAGAAGGCAAAAAAAAAAAATGTTGAATGAAAGAGAAAGACAAAAATACGAAAGAGATATTCACTTCAAGTACAACCCAAAAGAAAAGTTGTCCTAACAAATATTCATTGAAGACCTCTACTCAATTTTGAACCTTAAAAATCCATATACCCTTTTTTCTGAACCTATCCTAAGCCTACATTTCATCCTAGTTAAAGACCTATTGACCTTAGGTGGAACATAGCTTTAAAAAGGAGATAAAAAGAAGGAATTAAGGTAAAAGACCCCTAATATTCTTTGTGATAAAATCCGCTCTTAAGATGAGCATTTAAAAGAATTATGTGAACCATTAGCTTGTCGGATTCAGTCATATAATGTAGCAACCCCAAAATTCTACTAATGATCGAGGTATGAGTTTACTTGGAGTATAACTTTTTGTGGAATTAGAATTAGGAATTGAAACATAAATAGTTAGATTCTACTTAGAAAATGGAATCCAACAAGCCTAAGAACTTTAAAAATAGAGTTTGGATGAGGAAGTTATGAGACTTCGAAGTCAGGGCTATTTTTGTAATTAAAAGTAAAAAAAACTTAGAACTTGGGAATTGAAATTACCAAATCTGGATTCTTCTCGTCGATGCAAATCCAATGTCACTAAGTTTGTTAAAATCAGAGATTGGACGAATAAATGGTAATTTTCTTATAAAGAGGTATTTTAGTAATTTCTCTAGAGGGCCCCATGTGCAGAATTCGGAGGTCCGGTAGTAAAGGGCGTCAAAACCCCATCATGAGTGGAGGTCACACACATGTGACTAAAATGATGATGTTTCATAAGGGAAAAACATCATTAACATAAACTAAATTAAAAAGAAAAAGAAATAATTTATAATAACAAAAAGGAGGGGCCATATTTGATATTAGCACCCCCCTTTAATTGATTTCCCAAAAGAACATATTGTATGATTTGTTCTCCAATTGTGAAACATGACAGAACCCGATGAATAGAATGAAAGAAAGAAGAGAAGAAGAAGAAGAAGAAGAAGAAGAAGAAGAAGAAGAAGAAGAAGAAGAAGAAGAAGAAGAGGAAGGATAAGAGAGGAGAGACGAAGAAGGGAGATCTGGTTGCCGGTAAAACCCAACCATCCTAGAGAAGAAGAGCTAGGCAGGGGTTTTTGGTGTCATCGAAAAAAATGGAGCTTGCCAGCAATGATGGAAGCTCAGATCTAAAATCTGACCGTCTATTTTACTTTGCACGAAGGGGCAATCAAAAGCCATTTGTTTCCATTGTGATCGCATGAGGAATGGCACTGGATCAAAAGGATAACAATACATGCATGAATAGTTGTTGGAAAATTTCGATAAAAAAATGTCTTCCTTGGTGGCAATGGAGGATGTTGATCATTTTGCAGGTACGTTCTTTGCAATTTTTTTACTCATTTCTTTTCAATCTTTGTCTCTTACACATAAACAAGGGAAAAACTATGATTAATGATGGGATATGGGTTTATCTTTCCCGATCCATAATTGATCTTCCACTAGTGTGCAAAACAACTAGGGACAAATCCCTTTTTTCGGTCGATGTGTTCACCTAACCAGTGAACCTAGAGTGAACTCCCCCCTCCATCTCTATTTTCATGGCACTGTAGGGACTACCAGTTAGTTGGTGTCCCACCTACATTCCCTATTTGATTTTCTCAAATTTACATTTCTTCAGCAATAACTTTTAACAGATAGGGGGTGCTGGTTTCTTCTTAGGTCAAACATGCCCCAGAAATTCTTTTTCTACCCTTTCCATTGTCGACATAGGGTAGGCAGGCCTTTGGGTAGGCCAGTATGCCCATATTCCCTCTATCTCTGTTTTTCTGTTAGGCCTTGAGCATCGTAATCCTCTCTTTGTCACACAGCATGTGGATGTTAGAGTCATCATTAACAGGCTCAATGAATTGGTGACAGAAACTACTGCAGCGATTACTGCCAATCACCTGATTATGTTTCCCTTGTATCAAGAATTGTGGTTTTTGAATCTGCATAAGAACACTAAAAAGTTGGTCTCTCAAACCATTAAGAAAATGTATAACCACTACAATGAAAGATCAGGACAAAGACTATTAGTTGTAGATGATGTTTAGGAGAAAATCCTGAAGAATGTTGTTCTTTTGGACAGTGAGATCATCTATGACAGGAGCTTTTACCATTCTATTTAAGGCTCTGATAATTCAATTGGAGCTCAAACAGGGGTGATTCGCCTTCTGAACCTAGATCCATAGATGATCTAATTGTCGATCTTGTCCATGATTAGTGGACAGAGATTGACAGTTGCTCAGATCACTTATCTGAGCCTAGATGGGATGATCATACTGTTAGATCATAATCAAATCTAAATACATATATATATGTATGTATGTGATGGTATTAAAAACAGAATTTTTATGCGTTGTCTAGATTGAAGCACACATGGTCGATCATGAAGAAGAGGGAGAGTAAAGCTAGTGGAATCCGATGAACGCGTCACACAAGGTAGGTGGATATTTTAAGAAAGCATGTCTAATAATAAGATGCATGTTCTAAACATGGTCTTATTTCTAATTATGAATATTATGATATTTAAATGATATAATTGATATTGGATATGCTTAGAATTGTAATGATGGAAATAATGTTAAGTAAAAGAATTGTATGTTTATAGTTCATGCTTATGACTTATGCATCTTCTATGTAAAATTGTGAAATGTCGTGATGGTACATGGGTACCATGTCAGTATATGTGATGTATGAGTCTAAGTTTGTTAGGATACATCCTTGGTGAATTATCACCAAATAAGTGAGGATGTTATTCTTGTTATGAAATATATGAATAGGCCAATTTCCTTTTATTATGATTACTTTACATCTGGGCATGGAGGCCCGAGAGTTTTATTTTATACAAGCATATGCACGAGGATGCTATGCTAGGGAAGTTACGAGGGTTTGGCCACCCGCTTCCCAAAATTTGATGATATGATTATTCCATGACCTATGAGAGGCTAAAAGTCGGGTGGGGCAATTATGGGAAGGTTGCCACTGTGAAAGTCTTGTCTCCCCATATAAGCAATGACATAATATTTTCCACCATGGTATCAATGGTGAACAGGGCAATTATCCGAGCACGCTAGTATGGATCAGACTACAACATGGTAGTCCTTTTGTTTGATGCACTATGGTACTTGTATGATGGCATTATGAGATGCCTTATCTGATGTGGCGTAATGATATGCCTTATATTGTTTTCCTAGTAGAGGTTGGAGGATTGTGGACCCTGTATAGTGAGGGACATGAGGATTATAGTGATATACCAACAAAGGCTAGATGATTATGAACCCTACTTGATGAGAGGTATGATTGTGAAACCTAGTATAGTCTAGAAATGTAAATTAGGAGACTTATTGATTATTCATAATTTTGTGTCTTTTAACCATTTCCATATATGTGGATTAACGCTATATGTATATGATTGAGGGTGTAGTTTCATATAAGTTTTCATAAGGGTATATGCATAAGTAGAGTTATGTAGAGTATGGCTCATGGAATTGGATTATCATAATTAAATGATAATTGTAAATACTTGATTTATCAATGGATTATTGATATTTATGAAATATGCTAATATTTGATTATCATTTGATTATTAAATTATAAAACATGTTGATACTTGCTTTAATAATGGATTAATGAATTATGAAACATATTATAAATTCAAGTCAATATAATTGTTATGAAATTGAATTATCTAATTAATGTAAATTAATTAATTCATTTAAATTTAACATGCTTCTTAAACTCTTTTACCAAGCATAGCTTGTTGAGATATTGTAAATATTTTATGATTATAATATCTTAGATACAGATAGACAGGAGATGTACACAAGAAGAGGAATCCAGCAACCATACTTCTACGCTTAGGTATACATTTTATTAAAGCTTTTGTATTGTGTAGTTAGTCATTTGAATTGTGATATTGGAAATTTAATATAATGTTATAGGGACTGTACAAGTGAACCATTGGATGGGTCCTATTTTTATGAAATGAATTTCTATCTGCTAGAAAACTATATCTATATACGTATAGTGTGAGCATGAAAGTGACATTCGGGTTTTTGGAAAAATAAATTTCAAAGTAAAATCTTTCGCTATTTTGAATTTTAAAATTAAAGGCATGCCACCTTTTGAAAATAATAACGAGAAAATTTTTCATGAAAAACCCAAGGTGTCACACATAATGAGAGAAATATGTTTAACCTTTATCTAAGATTTTCATTTTTTAGATTATACTTGTGAAGATTTGAGGTCAAGACATATTTTCAATGGAATTTAAGCATATCTAGTTAGAAGTCAAGATTTATGTGGCTGTACACACACACATGCACTCTAAGAAATAATTCAAATAAAATGTCTTTCATATGTGTATGATTTTTAAAATTGTCAAATCTTCTCTATTAAGTTGTAAAAAACTAATAGAATGCTAATAAATGAGTATTCTCTAAGGTAAAATAGGGGACTCAGCCTTATTGAATTTTGTGGGTGTATTCACTGCAAAGCCTCATGTGGCATAACTCATCCATTAGGGGTAACCTAGGGGTTCAAGGGCTTGTTGCATATGCTAAATGCAATCGTGAGTACCCATGAAAGAGGCACCTTATATCAATTTTTAAAAATGATATGTTTTGATCAAGACTAGCAAAATGCTAGTTGAGGGGTGTGATAAGTACTTAATTTTGCATAAAAACCACCAATTAGTTCTCATGTGTTACAACTTATAGCGTTAAATTAGGACTTTTAGACCAAAATTCATAACACATGCATTTTTTACCTACTAAAGCAAAAGTTTGTTATTTTTTAGGTCTAGAACCTAGTCTAAGGTAAGTTTGTGATTAATAATGTTTTTCTAGGATTTAATTATGATTTTTCATTTTTTGTAGGAACTAAGATGTTGATCAAGTAGCCGAGATCGATCAGGATGAAATTGAAGATCAAGATCAAAAGATTGAGTCAAAACCCCAAATTTATCACATCAATGTAAACTAAAAGGCCAATATCATCTTATGGACCAGAAATAGATGAGATTAAAGTAGCTAAAGATGGCCAAAGTGGGCCTATGAAGTAAGCCATGTATTTCCACCACCTTTGCATGAAAGCCACTTAAGCCACCTTAGCCATATAAGCCATGAAAGAAGATGGCAAGCTAAGGAATTCAAGTCAAATCATACAAGCTATTCAAGCCAAGGGTTGAAGCCAAGAAAACAAGCTAAGGAAGCCTCCTAAGCCATCCATGAAGCTTAGCCAATGAAGCTTTCAAAGTAAGCCATCTAAGCCATCAAGCTAATCTAAATGGAAGGCTAGGATTGGAGGAGATTCAAGAGAATTAACCATGAGATTTTAAGGGATATTTTGAAGATAATTAAGGAAAATCTTATTAGGATAAGTTGATATATGGACCAATAGGATGAGAGCCTTCATATTTTGATGTTTTTTCCACTTTTTTCCACCATTTTATCATTTTTCACCTCATCACCAAACATCACCACGAGTTTGACTTTTTATTCAAGATTCTCGCCATTCCATAACACTTCCACCTTCCTAAACTCTCTTCCTAGCCATCCAACCAATCCCCACTTCCTAGAAAACCACTTAGCCAATCAACTTTCCCCATGTCACCTCACTTTCCTTCTAAAAGAAAAGACACCTATATCCTTTTCAAAATTAGAAACCGGCTAGCCCATACTTCTTATCTCTCTTTTATGTCATGTTTATGACATCATCTTGCTAATATATCTTTCACCTAACCTTCCTAATTCAATAACTAATCCCTAGGGACACTTTCCATATGTTTTCTCCCCTTCCTAAGTTAGGAAACCACTCATCTATATATAGCCCCATAGTCCATACGAATTTTCTAAGTAGAGGTGGGTGACATACCTTGAAATTAAGCTTTCCTTTGGCTTTATTTGCTGCTGGACTTTGGAATATTGTTGGTTCTTTTCTTCCTTTGCTCTTCTTGTTATTCTCTTGCTTATTTTCTCTCCAATTTAGGTTAGTAACTTAGATGTTTTACTTTTGTTCCATTGCTTTAAGTTTTCATTGTTTTGCTCCTTAGAATTCATGCTACTTTCTAGCCCTTAATCTCTTTCTTCTCCACTCCATTCCATAAGTTTTTCTTTGTTATTCCATCAATATTCAAGTTATTTATTCTCTGGTAGTGACAACCAAGAGAAGAGCAAGCTTAAATCCTTGATTTCTCCACTTGAATTCCATGTTTTTTACCCTCTTTATCTCTTAGTTTGAGGCTATTTTCCCTTAATTAGTTCACCCACTTAGCCCCTATTTTTCTGAAATTACTTTCTAGGTTTTCTTTTCATGTCATTATACTTTAGAGTGTGGGAACTATATTGTGATTTTCTTATTGCTTAGATAGGATTTTAGGCTTTAGAAAAGTGTGCAAATTCCAAAAATTTTAGATAGTTTTATGCTCATAAATTTGATGTAAATTGATATGATTCAATATAGTTACAAATTTGTGGTTTTAGTAGCTCTCTAATGCAAGATTTATTAACTATTTTTAAGTAGCAAAATCTAAAAATTTGTTTTTTCTTAAATTTGGACTTTAATTCTAGCCATCAAAACATGTTATTTTCTTAAATCCCTAGATATCCCATAGTTATTTTGCATAGTAACTCACTGTAGGTGTATTAAATTTCACCATCTTTAGGGCTCCAGAATCATGCACAAAGTCCATAAACCATGAACAGTGGTCTAAATCCCATTCCATTTAGATTCTTGGTTAATTTAGTTACTTAATTTAGTTTTGGAAGTAGTTGATTCATTTTTTGTATCTTATTTTAGGTTTATAAAGTTTCCTTTTTGAATTTTAGAAAGTTCCATCTTTAGGAAGTTTTAGGATTTAAGAAGTGAAAATCTCTTTAATTGTAGTTTTTATTCACATCCATGTTTTTAATTTCTTATTAAAGTTAGTTAGATGTCATTATTTATTTGTTTTTTCATGTTATTTTAGTGTTAGAAAGCTTCTAATTCTAGTTTAGGAAAGTGTTAATTTAGGAAAGTTTTAATTTTAGAAAGTGCATGTTTTAGGAAAGTTTTTCATTTTGCATGTTTCTTGTTTTTGCTTAGCTTCCATTTCTTATTTTTGTTTAGTTTCCATTTCTTATTTTTACTTAGTTCGTAATTTCATGTTTTAATTTTCATTCTTAATTTAGGTAAAAAAACATCACTTGAATTTTGGCTAGGTTAGATAGTTTAAAGTAGAAACCACTAGCATCACAATAGTTTACTCCCTATGGGATCAACCCCACTTGTAGGTGAATACTACATTGATTCGTGCACCAGCACGTTTTAATTAAAACAACAATAGTTGGTTAATCCATGCTTCTCTTTGCTAGATTTTACTTTCATGCTAGTTGTTGCTTTGCTTTCCTTTGTTTTTCTTGATTAAAGATAAGATTCAATATTGGTTTTTCCCTTTAAGTGACAGCCAAGGGAAGTCACCTTGAATCTAATCTGTTCCTTTACTTTCCACGGCCTTTGAGTTCTCTTTTAAGTTCCTTGAATTCTATCCTTGTTTCCTTAGCTTTCTTTGAGTTTTTCCTTGTTATTCCATTAGAATTTCCCTTAAATCTCAAGCTTGTTGAAGGCGGAATCATTATTGAGATCTGGTTTTGGATTTATTTCAGAGAAGACATAGTGCTTGCAATCCAAAAGTTGAATGCATCTTTCATGTAATTGTTGATGATTAATGGAATACTTGTTAATTGATGACTAAGCATAATTATTTCTGATTTATTTGTTGCATGTTGAGGATATATTGAGTAAAGGTTGCTTTGTGTTGAAATCTCATCAATCAAGAAACCTAAGAAACCATGCGTCCAATCCAAAAGTGGAATGCATGGTTTTGAAGCCCTTAAGGGTTGAAGTTTGAATGATATTATCAACTTGATTATTCCTTCATAATTCATTAATTTCATGGTTTTATTCAATCAAGCATGTTTTTGAATAATTTATTGATTAGTTAAGATCCAAGTTATTGCCTTCATTCATGTTAGGAAAAGTAGTGAGTCAAGTTGATTTTGTTTGCATGTTTGCATGTTGTTGTTTAAGTTGCTAGTTATTAAAGTTTTCATTCCATGAGTTTAATTGTTTGTTTTAGAAGTTTCATGATTAGGAAATAGTTGCTTAATGTATGTTTTCCCAAATTGTTGCTAATTTGCAGTTTTAGAAATTTTTCTCTTTGGGAAAGCTCTTAGTTTAGGAGAGTCATAAAATTAGAAAATTTTCAAATAGGAAAGTTTTACCTCTTTGAGGAAGTGTATGAGAAAGTTTTCAATTTTAGCTTGTTTCTAATTCTTGCATAACTTCCATTTCCATGTGTTGATTTCCATTCTTAGTTTAGGTTAAAAATCTCTTAAGTTTTAGATAGGTTAGATAGTTTAAAATAGGGACCACAAACATCATATTTGTTCAACTCCGCATGTGATCAACCTCACTAGTGTATTACACTGTAACCAATTCGTGTGCCTACAACTTAACTTAAAAATTGCAACATCTTACTCCTAAATGGAAACCTTCTAACAAACTAAAATGCAAGACATGGAAGATAGTTATAAGGGAAAGAATTGCATGGAACAAATATAAACATGCCATGAGAAAGTAGTTCAAAAGACAAGCATCAAGCACCTTGCACATGACACCTAGAGTGATGTGCATGGTTCTAAAATGCTAAAAAAAAAAATTACGTACTCACTCAACTAAATGAAGCAAATAAACATAAAATTAAACTATTAACCAACACTTCAAGATTTGATTACAACCCCTTTATCAATCATTCACCAAAACCCTTCTAGACCTCTTCAAGACCATGCACATAGAATAAGTGTTTAGATTAACAATATACTAGAATAATGAATGAATAGAAAGATAACTCAAGAACATTCATCAATAAGATTAAAACAATACTCAACAATCTGCTTCATTCATTCAAAGGTAAAGATTAAAAGGATGGTGTGCAATATTCATGGAGTGTGCGCACCATGCTTATATCATATTAACTTCAAAATAAATCCTCAATACATCTTCTAATCCCTCTAACCCAATAAGCATGAAGATAAAGGGAAAAATCCAATGGAAACAAGGTAAATTAGAATGTAACTTACTAGCATCATGGGTAAGCAAACAAGTTAAAGACAAGGGAAAAGAAACCTACCTTCCCAAAAGAACTTGCTTGGAACATAAAGTAGAAAAATCCAAAACACAGATGACCTTCAAAGGGAAAATCATGGAAGAGATGGAGGTTGCATCCGAGTTGAATCCCCAAAAGTAAAAAAATGTGGAACTCTTAAGCAGGAGGGAGGCCTTGAGGAAAGGAAAGAGGGAAGAAGGTGGAATGCGTTCCACCTCCTCCTTAAAAAGTTCTCAAGTTACTCTCCAAGAGAGTTGTATAGGATTTTTTCCATAAGGTGGGAATATGGTGGGAGATCAAGATAAGGAAGGGAGGAGGAGTCCTATTGTTTGGGATCTATGCAATGAGAGTCGTCTCCACAATGATTTTCATGTGGAATTAAGGTAAGGCAAAGTCCAAAAATAGTGGAAAGGATTTGGGTGGTGAACAGGAAAGAGAATAAAGGATTAGATGGAGGTGTGGATGTGGAATGGACCAATCATTGGTGGGAGGCTTCATTTTCTTAGGAAAGAGGCATCTCCCTCTTTTATTTTCATGTGAAATTCCTACGTGAGTAGAGAGATATGGGAAAAAAAAGATAAGAATGATGGCAACCCTTAGATGAAGAGTGGGTAGTGAGGATGGGATGATGAGGTGGAATGAGGTGGCTTCCTAAGAAGGTGGGGATTGGTTGGATAGGTTAGGTAGCACTCTAGATTTGTTGACTAGTTGAAATGGTAGTTTATGAAGGTGGGAGAGTTTTAGAAAGGTGGGACTCCTTGGTGGGAAAGTTCAAATTCAAAGTGGTTTTTTATGATGAGCTAGAAAGTGAGAAAAACATGGAAAAATAAGAAAAATAAAGTGGGCTCTTCCTATTGGTCCACATGCTACCATATCCAAATAGATTTTCCCTCAATTATATTCAAAATGACCTTAAAAATCCCAAGGATATTTCTTTATATTTTCCTCCAATCATGGCCTTTCATGTAGCTTAGCTTAAGTGGTTTGATGGCTTATTTTAAGAGCTCATTTGACTTGGCATCATGGCTGGATTTAGGGACTTTTTTGGCTTGGCATGGTGGCTCAAACCCTTAGCTTTGATGGCTGATTGGGCTCCTTAGCTTGTCACATTCTTCATGGCTTAGGTGGCTTGACTAAATCCCATGCAAATGTGGTAGACTTTGCATGGCTTATGCATGGACCCACTTTAGCCACCTTTGAATTCTCCAATTCCATCTTTTTCATGCCTTAAGGTAATCTTGATCCTTGTTCTCATGTTAGATTGATGACATTTGGTCCTTGACTTGATCTTTTGATCTAGATCTTCAATTTTCATCTCAATCGATCTTGACCATCGGATCATCATCTTGCTTCGTACAAAAAGCGAAAAAAAGGCGATTATTCACATATGTACCCCAAAATAGACTCTAAGCTAAAAATTATCAAATTTTTTATATTTTAGGTCAGAAATGCATTTGTCATTATTATTGGCTGAAAACCCCAATTTAATGCTATATGTTATAACACATGGGTTAGTTAATTGGGTAGTTTTAGTACAAAATTAGACACTTATCAATACTAAAGTGAATATCTATTCTATATTTTCCTCTCTTTCCTTAATACCTTTTCTTTTAATTTTTCTTTTTCTGATACTTTTTTCTTTCATTTCTTTGCATTTCTAAGAAAGAACACTTTTCTTTGTACTTTTGGTATTTTTTACATCTTTGACTTTTGTCCTTTTTACTGAACTCTTGTGATCATCCCTAAGTTTTGAAAGGTAGATAATGGATATTCTTACTAAGGTTTCTTTGAGTTAATATAAGTGGGGTCTAAGAAAGATGAGACTTTTTCAAAAGGCTCAAAGGTCTAACTAGTGGTATAATGTACTGGGTAAGCTTTATATGTCTGGGCTAAAACAAGGATGGCCTATACTGTTTCTTAGGTTTCCTAAAGCCTATTTGAGTCAATAAATTTTTAGAAAAATAAAGTTATTACTCCCATTAATTCTTGGCATTTTGACCAAAACAATGAATATTAGGATCTTTCAAAGTAATGTTCATTGAAGAAAATATGAAATTATATATAACCCTAAAAAATATGATAATCTTTAGTACTCACTTAGGTATATAGGTCCCCACTAATTTCCCTTAGGTTCTCTAAGTCACAACCATGTATCTGTCTAGACTTATGCACTATGTGTGTTTCGAGATTTAACTTTCATAAAATACTTTAGGACATGAATAAAATTCAGAATTAATTATATGCATTTACATTAAGAGGTTAAAGTAGTGGAAATACTAACCTTCAGACAATGCAATTCTCATCATAGTAAAGGAACATTGACCTTGAAAACTTTGAAATCTTAGAAAAATTGAATTTTCTTTAAACAAAATATGAACACAAATTGAGAAATCTCATGGATGTCTACACCCTCAACCTAAATTAAACATTATCCCCAATGTTTTGAAATATAGGACACTAAATGATAAATGGGTGATGTAGAGCAATGAGACTATAAAATCCCGGGTTGCCTCTCAATGAGCACTAAGCTTAACTCTTCAACCAGACATGCAATGCCATGATAATGATAATGATAATGATGAATGTAGCTAATGTATGCAGGTGTCAGGGAACATGCTAAGGTGGGTCATGATAGACTAGTTCCTTAAGTAATATTTCTTCCACTTTAGAGTGTATCAACTCTAGGAAGGGTTTCAACCTTTGCCCATTAACTTTGTAGGTCTCTCCATCATTTTATATCTTGACAACCTCATGAGGGTAAACAGTACATACTATGTAGGATGTAGTCCATTGAGATCTTAGTTTTTGTAGAAATAGATGCAATATAAAAATTATACAAAAGAATATACTATCTAGGTGTAAAGGACTTTCTTAAGATATGTTTATCATTAGTACTTTTCATGCAATCTTTGTATAGCTTTGCCAACTCATATGCATCTCTCCTTAACTCATCCAACTCATTAAGTTGGAGTTTACTGTGGGTTCCAGCAAAATCCATGTCAAAATTGAGCTTTTTGATAGCCCAATATGCTTTATGTTGAAGTTCTATTAATAGGTGGCAAGCCTTTTCATAGACTAGGTTGTAGGGTGAAATGCCTATAGGGGTCTTAAATATGATAGGCCCATAAAGCGTCACTAAGTCTTAAAGACCAATCTTTTCTATTTGGATTGACTTTCTTTTCTAAAATAACTTTATTTCTCTACTAGACACTTTTACCTATCGATTGGTCTAAGGATGATAAGAAGTAGCTATCCTATAAGTAACACTATATTTCTTCATTAAATTCTCAAACACCCTATTACCAAAATGTTTACCCCCATCACTATTTATGGCCCTAGGTGTATTAAATGTGCAAATATATTTTTCTTTTAAGAACTTGGCCAGCACCCTCTGGTCATTAGTTTTACACAGAATAGCTTCTAAGCATTTTGAAACATAGTCCACCCCACAAGGATTTACAAATAACCAAATGAATGAGGAAAAGGTCTCATAAAATTAATGCCCCAAACATCTAAAGGTTCAATGATTAGAATGGGGTTTAAGGGCATCATATTCCTTTTTTGTAGGGTCCCTAACTGTTAACATCTAACACATGCTAAGCAGTAAGCATATGAATCCCTGAAAATGGTAGGCCAATAGAAAACACACTGCAAAATCTTTGCAGTTATCTTTTTAGAACTAAAATGGCTACTGCATTCATGGTTATGGTAAAAGGACATTATCTTATGATGTTCACTATTTGGTACACATCTCCTAATGACCTGATTAGGATAATACTTAAAGAAGTATGGGTCATCCCAAGTAAAGTGTCTAATCTCAGTAGTAAACCTTTTACTATCTTGTTTTGACCAATGAATAGGCATTTGACCCGTAATAAGGTAATTGACTATATCAACATACCAAGGTATTTGGGAAATGTGCAACAATTGATCATTAGAAAATGTTTCTATTATGGGTACATTCTCACTCATAAACCCCACAACTAGCCTAGATAAGTGGTTTGCTACAACATTCTCAGAACCTTTCTTATCCCGAGTTTCTAAATCAAATTCTTGTAGCAATAGTATGCATCAGATCAACCTAGGTTTTGCATCTTTCTTTGAAAGAAGATATTTAAGTGTTGCATGATACAAGTATACTATGACCTTAGATCCTAGCATGTAAGATCTAAACTTATCCAATGCAAATACAACTGCCAACAACTCTTTTTATGCAGTTGAATAATTGAGTTGAGCTTTGTCGAGTATCTTGCTAGCATAATATATCACATGGGGAAGTTTATCTATATGCTGCCCCAACACAACCCCCATCATGTAGTTTGAAGCATCATACATTATTTTAGATGGTACATTCTAATCTGTTGGTCAAATAGTAAGCACAGAAGTGAGTTCAACCTTTAGGGGTTCAAATGCTTTCATACATAGGGGCTTGGCTATCTTACTAAAGTCCTTGATGAATCTTATATAAAAACCAGCATGGTCTAAAAATGAGTAGATTTTCTTTTCCGTCCTTTGAGGAGGAAGGGTAGAGATTAAATCCTCTTTGGCTTTATCCAATTCTATGCCATTGTGTGGAATAATGTGGCCTAAAACAATGCCATTTCTAACCATAAAATGACACGTTTCCCAATTTAATACCCAGTTCTTTTTGTGAAACCTAACAAGGACAAGTTTTAAATGGGGTAGGCATTCATCAAAAGAAGATCCAAACACTAAGAAATCATCCATAAACACTTCTAAGAATCTCTCCATCATATCTGAAAATATGCTTAGCATACACCTTTGAAAAGTAGCTAGAGCATTCCAAAGTCCAAAAGGCATACAACCATAGGCAAAGGTTCCAAAAGGGCAAGTGAAGGTAGTGTTCTTCTGATCCTTAGGTGCTATGGGAGTATCAGTCAAGAAAACAGTAGTACTTATATTCAGTTAACATTTTTGACATTTGATCCATGAATGGTAGAGGAAAGTGGTCTTTCCACGTGATCGAGTTTATTTTTCGATAATCAACACAAACTCCCAACTTCTTAGGGACAAACTAAACTGGACTGACCCGTGTACTATCAGATATGGGGTAGATGACTCCAACATCAAAGAGCTTAAGTACTTCATCTCTCACCACCTCCGTCATGTTGGGGTTTAGTCTCCTCTATATCTCCCTCAATGATTTAAGATTTTCAATGTATTCTATGCATGCACATAACAGGACTAATTTCATTAATATCTACTATGGTCCACCCTATAGCAGTCTTATGTTTTCAGAGGACATCAAGAAGCTTACCCTCCTATTCCTTATCTAGATATGTGGCTATGATGATAGGCAAGGTTTCATCAGATCCTAAGTAAGAGTACTTTAGATTTTTCAGGTAAAGGCTTCAGGACTAATATGGGTGGTTTTTCTATTGAAGGCACTAGGATAGATTCTAATGGAGGAAATGGTTCCACATGAGGTCCCCATTTGGAGGTATCCATTATAGGTGCAACATCTAAAAGATTATTAACCTCTTCAATGCACTTGTATATATCAAAGTCATAGTTGAAATGTGCTAAACATGCCTCAAGTGGATCTAAGATGGACAATGGTGGATCATGCATTAGACCTTCAATTAAATTGACTACACATGACTCATCTATGTCTAGATGTTGATGATCAGCATTAAAAAAATTAAGCTTGACTATCATATTTTTGAAAGATAGTTTCATCACACCATTTCTATAGTTGGTGATGGTGTTGGACATTGCCAAAAATGGACCTCAAAGAATCACTGGGATCTAACTACCGTGGTCTGACAAGGAAGTAAACTTCGTCCACCTATATTAGAACATCTTCAACCATACCACCTGGAATCTTAACTAATCTATCTACTAACTATAAAGTTGTATTGGTTGGTTTAAGATCACTAAGCCCAACTTATTCATAGATAGAATAAGGCAACAAATTAACACAAACCCCTAAATCATGCAGTGCCTTATCAATGACATGGTTTCCAATGACATAAAAGATAGTAGGACAACCTGGATCTCTAAACTTAGGTGGGATCTGGTGTTGTATCAAAGAGCTCACTTGCTTAGTGAGGAAGGCTTTCTTTTGTACATTAAATTTTTGCTTTATAGTGCAGAGCTCTTTAAAAAACATAGCATAAGTAGGAATATCCTTAATATCATTGAGTAATGGGATATTAATTTGCACATGTTTAAACACTTTCATTATCTCATTGAAATTCGTTCCTTTCTTAGCCATGTTGTAATTGAGAGAATGGTGCTTTAGGCACATAAGTTGCCTCCACTATAGGTTCAGATGGAGTAGGAGATTTCTATCTTTTCTCTTTCTCCTAAGTTTTACCTAGTTCATTATCCTCTATTTTGTTCTTAGTCTACTCTACTTTGTTATCAACCTAACGACCACTCGTAAGAGTTGTGATAGACTTTGCTTGTTCATGGGGTCTTTGGTTATATAAACTAGACCCTATTTCTAAATGTCCCTTAGGGTTAAGGATAGGTTGACTGAGAAACTTTCCTTTTTTCCCTTTCACTTAAGGAGGCAGATAATTGACCTATTGTATATTCCAACTTTGCAATGTTTTTGAGAGTTGACATGTAGATTTTCCTTTGTAACATTTTGGAATTGTATAGAATTTTGCATGAATAAATTTAGAGTTTCCTCCAGGGAATGTGTTCTTAGTTGTTATGGAAACTACTAAGGAATTGGCTGTTATGGAACTTGAGCATGAGGAAAGATTTGGGGATGGGGAGTCCTTGGTGGACCCCCTTCAGTATTATACTTAGACTACGAAAAATTTGGATGCCTAGCCCATCCTAGATTGTAGGTCTTTGAATAAGGTTTATTACTACTAGGATTGCGATATGCATTCGTTACATTTGCTTGTTCTAAAAGATTTTTAGGGTACACTTGTTTCAATGGACAAGATGTAGTCACATGGGTTAGGCTTGAACAAATATCACATACCTTTTATGGAGATTTAGAGGATAGGTTAGTAACCATGAAAGTCTGAAACACATTTTCAAGCTTGTCTATTTTCCCATCTAAAGACTCAAGTTTGTCTATTCTTTCAACTATAGAGTCAAGTTTATGAGACATATCTGAGATTACTCCAATTTCTTATATGCCTTCTTTGTTTCAAGGTTGGGTATGTCTATCTCTCCTATTGGAATAAATCCATTACTCGGAATTGTCTGCTAGAGTTTGAAAAAATTCGGAGGCCTCTATCTCATTTTTCAACATGAGGACTCCACCATAAGCTGCATGTACCATCTGTCTATTTTGATATGTTAATGCCTCATAGAAATACAGAACCTACTACCATTTTTCAAACCCATGATGAAGGCACTTCTGTAGTATTTCATTCCATCTTTCCCAACATTCATAATATTACTCATCATCTCTTTTTTCAAAATGAATGATCTCTCTACAAAGAGCATTAGTCTTATGGATAGGAAAGACTTTATTCAAAAACTACCTAGACAACTAGTCCCATGTGTTAATGGAACTAACCTCTAAAGAATTTAGCCCTGACATGGCCTTATCCTTCAATGAGAAGGGGAAGAATCTAATTCTAATAGTATCATCTAAAACACTATAGAATTTGAATGTAGGAAAAATATCAAGGAATTCCTTGGTATGTAGATTGGGGTCCTCTGTCTCACGACCATAAAAATGTGGAAAAACATTGTAGTAATTGTATTACTCCAAGTTTAAGTTCAAAGTAGCTTGCATTTATAGGTGGCAACATGATGCATATAGAGTGTTTAACTAAAGTGGTGAATAGAAA
The DNA here is from genome assembly GCA_035236585.1 of Warburgia ugandensis. NCBI lineage: Eukaryota > Viridiplantae > Streptophyta > Magnoliopsida > Canellales > Canellaceae > Warburgia > Warburgia ugandensis. Next base: position 26,102,112 of record CP141132.1, on the reverse strand, counting down.
TTTCTAATAACCTTATGCTCAACAACTGCTGGTGGGTCTACCATGGGGTTAAAAACTTAGTTTCTTACCCCTTGCCTATGAGTACATTCAATCTTAGGATCTAATGGTACTAATTCATTGTTTTGAGATTGACGTCCTTGCATGCACTATAATGGAAACCTATCTAAATGATGCAACTTGAATCTAAATGTGACTCCTAACTCTATATGATATGCAAGCAAACAATTCATAATGCTAATGAGATCTCTTGTTGATCCTTGTTAATTTATGAGGTTGTAGCTTTTAACCTAAAGCTAGACAACTCCTCCTTTTAAAAAGGGTCCTATGAGCTCAATACCCAAAGTCACTAGCTACTTGATTTTAGATTAAGATTAAGAGATGGGATCACAAGCATACAAGGAATTGATTTAATCTCCTAGGTGGGCCAAGGATTTGGTGATGAAATCCAGTCCTTATCTTATGAGGGTTCCTTTGGGGCACTTACTATCATTAAGTTCCATCCCTCATAAAGCAATACACTTGCAATTCAAGTATAAGTAAGAAAACTAATGTAAGCTATATGCTATACAACCAAGGGATAGATAGGTACAATCTAATGCAACAACCCTAAACAAGATGCAATAAATAAGATAAATGACCTTAAACTATGTGACTTGTTCTACAAACCAAATGCAAATTATAATAAATTCAACTACACTAAGGAACTAAAGAGAGTGAGGGAAACTTACAATGCAGTTTTTTATGAAGATCGAGTATAGGCCACCATACCCCACACCTGCCCGATATTAATACAACCCATTTAAAATTGAATAAAGAAACTACAAGTTATAATGGGACCTCACTACAAGTTCACTCAAAAAGGAAAAACCCTAATCTAAGAAAGCAATAAAATATGATGAAGCTTTGGCCCACAGGATCTTTGCTGCTCCTTTTACCAAATTTCCCTTGCACCAAACAAAGAAAGATGGGTCAATTTATGGGGAGTTAACAAAATATGCAGATATGATGAGAAAATCATAAGCTAATGCAACTTATAACTATGACTAAAGACAAATAATCCAAATAAAAATCCAACCACAAATACCTTGTGATTCCCCAACAATGGCACCAAAAACTTGGTGTAACTTTAAATTACTCGCAAGTGCATGAATCGAATGTAGTAGATGTAAGTGAGTGAGGTCTATCCCATGAAGAATCTCACATATTTGCAACAAATTGGATTCTATTTACATCAATTAACTTCAACCGATGAGAAACAGTTGTGATCAAACTACGAAATTAAAACAATCTAAGAAGGAAACATGTATGGAATTAGAAACTAGAATTAAATGAAACTTTCTAAAATTAAAGCTAAGCAACTAAAATGGAAACTTACCAAAACAAGATTATGCAACAAAACTAAGCAAAAAACCAAAAATGAAATTGACATAGTACCACACAAGTGATTCATGGATTGTATTCATGGTTCTAGGGTGCAAAAGTTACCAAAATTGATAAATCTAAAGTGAAATATCATAAAAAAATAATTAATGGATCTAATAAACAACTAAAAATCTAAATAGGTTCCTATGAATTCGAACAAATAAGGTGTTTAGATGGCTAGAAACAAAGCACAAAATTAAGGGGATAAAAATTGCAAATTTCAACTACTTAAGAACATCAAACAAATCAACCCTAAGGAAGCAATTGGAACCACAACTTTTATGAAAAGAAACAACCAAGATCTACTTTGATGCAAGAAACATTCCATAACAAGAAACCTCAAATAACTTTATTGAATCATCTCCAAATTGAACCCAAGAGAGAAGCATAACATGTTCTATTGTAGGAAATTGCATCCAATTCTTAAGCTTAAAATCCAATATAAACAACATCAACAATGAACTCTACTGCTCACAATTTAAAGTAAGATGATATGCAAAGGAAATCTAGAAATGAATTCAAGAGAAAAGAAGGCTAAAAGGGATGAACTAACTATGGAAAGTCAAACTAAAACTAAGGGTTAACAAAAGGGAAAAAAATGTGAATTTCAACGGAGGAATTCAAGGTTCTAAGCTAGCTCTTATCTTGGCCAGCACTATCAGAGAAGTACTAACTTGAATCTTGAAGGAATAATAAATAAAAACTAGTGGAATTGAGATAAAAAAGAAAGGAAAAGCTAAATCAAAAGAAGGGTGTAAAACTAGAATGAAAAATAAGTGAGACTAAAGCAATGAAAACTATACCAAAGTAAGCAAACTACTAACCTAAATTGAAGAGAAAATAAAAACAATAATGACTAGAAATCCAAAGGAAGAAAAGCATCAAAGAAGTCCCAAAGCCTAGGAGCAAATAACACCAAAAGAGAGCTTCATATCAAGGTGTCTCACCCACCTCCACTTAGAAAAATGTTGGAACCATGGGGATATGTACATATATATATATATATATATGTTGTAGCTTCCAATTTGATGAATGCTTAATCTAGGAAAGAGATAGATATTTAAATCTAGGTTGACGTAGAGTTCAAAGGAGGAAACTTAGGTGGAGATGATGTAATCAGGATGACAAAAGAGAGAGAGAGATGGGCTGGCTGGTTGGTTGGTTTCCTAATAGAAAGGGAGGAAGGCATCATTTTCCTTGGAACAAAAGTGAATCTCCACCCTCCTAATAGACGAAATTTGAATGGTGGGAAGAGTGACCAAAATAAGAAAGAAAATACAGAGGAAAATCTATAAGAAAACCTAGGGTTTTTACATATTGGTTTCTAATTAGGAAACCACTTGATTTTGCTAACTAAGCAAGGGGGCATCCTCCTCTTAGATGGTAGCTTTTTCCTTGAATTAAAAGCACGTAATCCAATGATGAATAGTGGATTAGGGATGGGAAATGGGAAATGAGTTATAAAAGTGGATTTTTCTGTCTTAATGGGTCCCTTAATGAATGATCGTCTTACCTTGTACAATTATCTCTCAAAATCACACTTTAACATAGGAAAGTTGCATGAATTGATGCTCCAATCACATGGCTCTATGTGGTACTCCTCCCTAGCTTGATGGCTTACTTTGATGGCTCATTTCTTGGTGGCTTAAGTGGCTTCCATGCTTGGCTTCAAGGCTTGAGTAGCCCATATTGCTTATCACCCTTTTTCATGGCTTAAATGGTTTAGTGGCTTGAATGGCTCCCATGCAAAGGTGGAGGGAATGCATGACTTGTGCTTGGGTCTATTTCTAATCATTTTTTGCTCCTCCAATTTCCTTATAGCTTTTCCTATGATAGTTTTTAACCTTAATCACACCTTAGATTGATGATAATTAGGCTTTGGCTTGCTTAAGTTTTCTAATTAGATTAGAAAACCTCATGAGTGGCCTCAATTCTTATCTTGATCAAGCTCGGCCTTGGTATTACCTTCTCAACACCTACAAAAGAGAAAATTCCTAATTAAATCATAAAGAATTATGATGATTCACATACTCTGGATTAGCTTCTGAACTTGCAAAATATCAAACTTTAAATTATTAGGTCAAAAATGCATGTTTTACAAAATTATGGACAAACCCTAAAAATAACCCTATTTTTTATAACACATGAGATGCTAGTTGGGTACTTTTTATACAAAATTGAATACTTATCATCTAAAATTAGGTATAAAATGATTCAAAATTTATTCTAAAACATTTGTCTCATAATTGGTTAATGCTTAAAAGATTATGCTTTAAACCATCTACAAGAAGTACTTTCTTAATACAAGTGGAATAGTTACTAATATTACCAATGCCAACAATGTTCCCTTGTCTATTATCCCCAAATGTGATGAAGAATTCATCCTTTGGTCAAAGAGTTGTAAATTTGCTTCTATCATTGGTCATGTGCCTAAAGCATCCGCTATCATGATACCATAACTTTGTTGATGGTTGGAACTTGAACACACCTACAACATAACAGTCAGATCCTCACTTTTGATACTCAAACTATTAATTTGGGTCCATAAGAGTTAGTGGAAGAAATATACAATGCCTTTAACAACCCAAGCTTACATTTTCTTTCTTTATTTTTTTCCTATTTTTGATAGAATGCCATATGTAGTTGTAGGCTTCTTTCTAGAATTGTAATACTTGGTTCTAGAAGATTTCTAATTTTTGGGACGAACACTCACATGATTTTCCAACATCATCTTTTCCTCAACTAGTTTTTCAAATGAAGCTTTCAATTCATCATTTGTTCTTTCCAAACCTTCAACTTCAGCAATCGTACTCTATTTTTCCTTTTCTCAAGAATCTTACTCAAATTTTAAAACATTAACTTCATTTTTCAAACTACATATTTATATTTTAACACATAATTTTCATTTGAAAGTTTTGTACAAGTCTTTTTGAGAAGATTGTTTTTATTCCAAGATTTTTGAATTCATGTATGAAATTTGGTGTAGCTTTAAAATTTCTCACAAGCACATGAATCAATGTAGCTTTAAAATTTATGTATGAAACTTTTACAATGGATTGGATTCTATTTAGATAATATAACTTCAGCCAAAAGAGATAGAGATGTTATTAAACTAGGAAATTAAAATAAACTAAGAAGGAAACATGCATGGAATTAACAACTAGAATTAAAAGAAATTTTCCAAAAACCAAAGCTAAGCAATTAAATTAGAAACTTGCCTACTTGATATGCAAGAAACTAAAGGAAACTAATGCAACACAAGTAAGAATTAATCCAGGATATATAACCTAAGGAAATTACTAAAATGGAAACATTCCTATATTAACACTTTTCTAAACAGGAATTAGAAACTTTCTAAAACTAGAACTTTCTAAAACCAATTTAGAAAATTTTCTAACACTAAACTAGCATGAAAAATCAAGTAATGAATGATATCTAACTAACCTTAACAGAAAAATAGAAACATGCATGTGAAAAGAAACTATCATTAAAGAGACTTTCTAAATTTAACACTTTCTAAATCCTAAAACTTCTTAAAGATGGAACTTTCTAAATTTTAAAAAGGAAACTTTATAAAGCTAAAATAAGATGAAAATAATAATTAGCTACAGTTAAAACTAAATTAAGCAACTAAACAAAGAAAAAAAAAAAAACGAAAGTGGCCTAGTACCATGCATGTGATTCAATGATTGTACGCATGGTTCTAGTGTGCAAAAGTGACCAGAATTGATGAATCTAAAGAGAACTACCACAAAAAATAATTGATGAATATAATAAAAAAAATAAAAATTTAAGTGAGTTCCTGAGCATTTAAACAAATAAGGTGTTTAGATGGCTAGAAATAAAGCACAAAGTTAAGGGGAGAAAATTTCCACATTTCAACTACTTAAAAACATCAAACAAATCAAGCATAAGGAAGCAATTGAAACCAAAACTTTTATGCAAGGAAACAACCTAGATCTCAAGGACTTTGATGAAATAAACATTCAATAATAATAATTCCCACAAAAATTTATTTAATCATCTCCAAATTACACCAAAAACTAGAAGCATAATACAAGTTTTATTGCTGGAAATTACATGTAATTCTTAAGCATGAAATCCTATCTAAATAATAACAAAAATGCAATATAATGTTCGTAATGACATGAAAACAAAACCTAGAAAGGAATCAAGAGAAAAGAAAGCTAAGTGGGTGAACTAAGGCAAGGAAATTAACCTATAACTAAGGTGAGAATAAGGTGAAAAACTTGAATTTCAAGAGGGAAAATCAAGGTTCTAAGCTAGCTCTTCTCTTGGATATCACTACTAGAGATGAGTTAACTTGAATCTTAAGGGAATAATAAAGAAACCAAGTGGAATTGGGTAAAGAAAGAAGGAGAAGCTAGATGGAAAGGACATTGCAAAAGTAGAAAGTAAAACAATGAAAACTAAACCAAAGCAAGCAAACTACTAATCTGAATTAGAGAGCAAATAAACAAGACAATAACTAGAAGTCTAAAGGATGAAAAGCATCTAAGAAATCCCAAAGTCCAGCAGTAGCTAAGCACCAAAAGGAAGCTATGTTTCAAGGTGTTTCACCCACCTTTACTTGGAAAATTCATATGGAACATGGGTTATCGTAACAGTTGGGGGTCCCACAGCAACAATATTCTTTGCTTTGGCTAAAGCTGCATGGTTTTTGCTTCTCCCCAAAGGAAAAACTAGTCATTGTTGGGAGAGTTCCAATGAACTCTTATAACTAGCCTAGTTCCCTTTCCCCAGGCAATATGTGACTAACTCTTAGGACTCCCCCTGCACAAGCAACTTGTAGCTTGAAAGCCCATGTAGCTCGACAACCACCTTGGCCCGCCCACCAAGAAATTGGCACCAAGGTTACCCTCTTCCCCCTAGAAAACCCACGTCCTTGTGAAAAATGAGCGGTTTTCCACACACCAGAAGGGGGACTGGCTTTGATACCAATTGTAACAAGCATGGTTTCCAATAGTCACAGCTTTACTCTTCTAGGGGATTGGCTTTGATACCTATTGTATCAACCACGGTTTCCAATAGTCACAGCTTTGACTTCCCCAAAGGAAAATTGTGCTCTTCTTGAAAGAGTTTCACTGAACTCTTATAACTAGCCCAGTTCCCTCTCTAGAAGTGATGTGGGACTAACTCTCAGGACTCCCTCCGCACAGGCAGCTTATAGCTCGACAGCCCATGTAGCTTGACAGCCACCTTGGCCCACCCACCAATAACTTCATTTAGTAAAATATAGTTAGAGAAGAATGGCAATGTGGGTAGAGAATAACCATTGTGAAGAGGAAGTTGACAAAATGAATAAATAAAATAAGTAAGATAGGGTGACTGTTTAAATATAAAACTTAAAAATGGTTGATGTTAGGATTAATAATGACTTTGAATCAAGTCCTTTCTAAGAGGATAAACTTAGAAATTACTAACTCTATAAAGAACCTGGTTAAACTAGTAAATCTAAGAATTCAATGGAATCTGGATGAGAAACAAGATAGATATAAAAAGGGGTTTGAAAGTAAAGAATATGAAATCGCAAGATTTTGCATTGAAACTTGGTCAGAAGATTAGAACAAGGAACATATACAAAGATAATTAGAAGAGAAATATATAAGAAAAAGGGGTCAAAAGTAAAGTAAGAAATTATGGTTCAAACAAGTAGGTGACAAATAGTTACAGTTAAAATTTTCAAAGATTAATAACCTAATGTATATATAGCGAAAGTGAGAAACAAGAAGGGAAATTCTTCAATAAACTAAATTGTGAAATCATTCTAGCCTAGAATTGTAACTTATAAATTGAGATCAATAAATGGAAGGGAAGAATATCTATCTAAAATTGCTTGATGAATGATATAAAGGAAATTGGGGAATGAAATGCATTGAGAATTACCAGAGAAATGATGTGGATCAATTTTGAGGATGAAATTTCTATAGGGAGGTAAGAATGTAACAACCTCAAATTTTGAGTTAATTTTTAGGTAATTATTGCATATTTTTATTAGAGTAAAATAAAAAATTCAATTCCTTGGAAATTGAATTTCAAGGAAGTGACCCCCTTAAAAACTAAAAATTTGGATTTGAAACTATCAAAAATGAAAACTACTCATCGAGACGATCCCAAACCAGAGATTAGGGAGAAAACTCCCCAAATTAGTAAAAATTTGGGGGGTTCAAATTGATAATGCCCGGCCTGTGTCGTTTGTTTGTGGGTTGTAGTAGGACCCGCCATGGGGTGTGTGGATGTGACATGTGGGTGACCCATGTGCCATGCATTGGCTGACTCTCCCTGCAATGGGGTGATAGCTGATGAAAAATGGACAAAATTGGGGGAATGCCAGAGAAAGGGGAAAACCCCAACATCCACCCCCTATTTTCAACACTAGCCAATGTTGCCTAGTCATCCAGATCAAAAAACCTCTTCCAATCGAATCTGCTTTTTTTTCAATCATCTCCTTCCTCTCTAGCTCGCAGACCACCAATGAAATCCCCCCTCCGACGATCTCCATCTTCTCACCAATACTCAAATCCCTCCCCACCTACTTGGATCTCCCATTGGCATCAACTTCCTCTCTCACGTCTTTCCCTCCACTTGAGCACCACTGAACAAGCCACTCACAACTGCCACTAGTGCACCTGAGGCAAGCACTGGAGCATAGCTCACTGGTGAACCCATTCCCTGTTCTCCTTCTCCAATGTTGAAAACCCCCCTCTACCCAGATTTTGGCATTAATAGAAAACCCCCTTCCCTATTTTTTCATTTGTCTTGCTGGCCATAGACCCACCAACACACCTCTATCTCCCCATCCTTGCTTGGATTTCCCCTCTCTCTGATGATATTCCCCTTCCCCTCTGTTCTTGATCTAGTTTCAAGTAGTGACAGAGCCAGGCAATGACCGAACAAGGGCCACAGGCCACCACCCAAACCCCTCTCTCTCTCTCTCTCTCTCTCTCTCTCTCTCTCTCACTCTCTCACTCTCTCTCTCTCTCTCTCTCTCTCTCTCTCTCTCTCTCTCTCTCTCTCTCTCTCTATGACTAGCACAACCTACTACCAACCTAACATCTCCTCCCCCTACCATCTTCCCTTGACTGACGCAGACCGATTGGTCGCGCCAATCGGCTTCACCCATCCTCATCTCTCTCTCCTTCTTCATTTTACCCTCACCTCCTCTAGTTGAGGATGCCCGACCGTCACACCAGCCTGCACCCACTCCTCTTCCACCCCTTCTTTCTTGTTTTTTTTGGTAAGTTAGGGCAAGCAACTTGCCCATGTCACCTGGTCCCAACTCATCTCAACGAGCCGAGTTGACTTGGGTGAGCACCATTTTCCCCTTAGACTTAAGCACCTTCTATTACCAAATCTAAGAAGGATTTTGCATATCCAAGATGACCATTGCAATACTTATAATGTGAAGAACAAAACCCATCTATCCACTCATTGATCAGAGTAGATCCAACCAACGATCATGACCTAACCCTTTATCGGACCAAATCATCAGATCTATGACCGATCTGACCATCTGTCGAGATCAAGTCATTGATTTATCTTTGAAAGATGGATCTATGAATGACTTTGCAAATCCTACCCTGATCCAACCATTAATTTGCCTCCAATGGTGGATCTGAGCCTCCAATCATTCATCATGATCTAACCATTGATCTGTCTCTAAAACTCATATCTGTGATGCATATGAGCTCCCCTTGAGGTCTGGAGGTAGCTTCCTCCCCAAATCATCTGATATGTGATCAGATCTAGCCCTTTATCTTGATGTGATCATATATTAGTGAAACATACCCTTAGATCCATATCGAATTTAAGTATTCCTTCTGATCTGACTGTAGATCTAATCAATGACAGAGACACAATCATAGTCGTCCATATATAGTTCGATGATGAAGTTTACAAATTGGTCAATCAATAGATCAAGCAAAAGGTACACATGAGAATCAAGAATAAATGCCATACAAGGTAGGTGGATTAAGATTGCTATTTTGGAAAGTTTAATAATTGCATGTCTTTGTAAGAATGATTGAATGCAGATGATGATTTTCAGAGTATTATCATTGATTACCAAGATTGTGGAACCAAGTGATAAATTTAGAAGTTATCTTATGATACCTTTTAAATTATCAAATTGGAAATGGAATGGCTAAGATAAATATAAAAAAATATTGTTCTTACCCTAGCTATACCCCCCAAATAAAAGAATCAAAACTATACTCATATACACAAGGTTACTAAAACATAAGGACTTGTATATTGATAGTATTATATTTGGAATGCTTCAGAGAGTTGGAAATATTAGTAAGCATATCAACAATAAAGTAAAGAGTTCATGTTAGCTTACAAGGTTTTGAATTATAGGAAGACATAAGCAAATGTGCTAGAAGGTCTCATAGTTGCAATTTAACAACTTGAGAAGGATGAAGTGATTCACATTTAAACTTAGTAAGAATATTCTCAATGCAATGGACATGCAATAGATATTTACATCCATGACCTTAAGTTGTAAATATGTGTTTTTACTAATGAAAGTTTTATCACAAGTTTAACTATGGTCCACTTAGTGATAAGCGCTTTTAAGATAATGTTTAAAGATTAGCCTTTCTTGCCATTGTGTTGGATGTACACTTTTGGGAACTGAAAGAGCATTATCTAATTTATGAATAAAGACTGCATGTTTTGAGTGCTCATGAAGATATATATATATATATATATATATATATTTTTCACGTTGTTGAGAATATAAGTTGAAAATGAATAGATTTGAATGTTATCTCAAATAAAACTTTAAAGTCATGGTTTTATTTTCATGAAATGATTTTGGAGATGCATATGATTAATTATTTGGGCAGGCACTTGACAAGAAGTAGTAAGTCCTAATGGATGTGGATTTGTCAGTGTTTAAGCAAGTGCTCTATGAGTGGTTATAAGCCCTCATGGTTTTGACTTCATTGATGTTTTTGGCAGGCACTCTATGAGTGGCCATAAGTCCTTATGGATACAAATATGTTGAAGCATTAGGTGTGTGCTCCATGTGCAGCTGTAAGTCCTGATGGATATGGATTTCATTGATGTTTTGGGCAAGCATTCTAAGAGTGTCTTAAGACTTAGTTTTCTCGACAAGTGCTCTACGAGTATCGTAAGACCTAGAGGCCTGCTGTGTGCTGTAGGTCTTAAGACCCTATGCTAGGAGGTGTAGTTGGCCACTAACCTCTAAGATGATTTAATACCATCCCAACGATGGAGACGGTGGATAGTAGAAGTATCTTCGCATGGGGAAGGGCCCAGAGCGGTAGACAGGTTGCCCCCATGAGGTCTGGTGAGTCATGGTTCATGCAAGTATCCACAAGAAGACATATAGGCCACGATAGTCGCCAATGGGTAATGGTAAGGCCTTATGAGCATAGGTGTCTATGTTTGATGATTATGTAGATCATTTCTCAAGAGTTAGACCTCATCTAGGGTGGTAGGACTGTATGCCATCGTGATTGGAGCAATTAGTTTTCCATAGCTATGTGGGCATGGATTTGTGCATTTTGGATTGATTGTTATGCACCTTGATTCGCCTTCATCTGTTTTGAACATGTTGGTTCGACAAACTTATCAACTACGATTTCACCTCACATGTATGAGACTAATTTTCACAGTTACGATTTCAATTTGATTTGATGCATAAATAACTATTTGCACTTATGAATTGATCAATTATGAATTTTGAAAAGCATGAACAGCTTTTGGTTTTGCCATATTATAGATTTATGAGGTGATACTATGCTTTGATATATATACTTAGCTAGTGGTTTTACCATTGGGATTTTAGGACATATTGATTCTTCTAAACTGATAGTTTTACTCTAGTCAGATTTAGTACGATGTTAGATTAAATGAGCATTATGAGTGATTCTGCGTGATCATATACTAATTCATACCTACTTATGAAAATACATTGTGCATATGAAGAGAAAGTTGTTAGATGACTACTTTTACAAATAATAATAAGAATGTTAAATACCCCACTCTTCGTAAGTAGATTTAACTATTGAATGAGAAACACTTATACACTTAAAATGATATCTTAAATGATAATATAAGGTGAATGAATCTAAAGAACTATATGTCATGAATAAATTTGGAATGCTTATGTGTTTATTCATGGAAAATGATGTCAGTACAACTAAATGTAAATGAAATGATACAAGCTTGGAATGCTTAAATTCTCAGGCAAAGATAATTTTAGAAATCATGAAAGTCATATGATTCATAAAATGTATTGAATTGCACATGTAAACCCATTTCAGGGATTTATGATTTGAGAATCCAATTTTGCCATGAGTAGTTATTTGAAAACACCATGAATTTTGTTTAGATATGATAAATACTCAAAATGCATTGATTTATGCAAATCATGAACTAGATGACAAAATAGCTACTTATTCGACCTACAAAAGTGCACACTTTCTGAGACATTGTAATTGTTTACAATTTCTCATATTTGAAGGATTAGAATATACAGATGAATAGATCGAATGTGGAAGCAACTGTGGAGTTTGATATATCGAAAGATGGAGATTTTCCAGTATCCAGATGGTGAGCTTTGCATTCTTAGATTAGTTTTTTTATTTAATGGATTATGCAAATGTATCTTTACTTTCATGTTGTGGATTCAAATTGTATCAAATGGGATATGTTGTGGCATGGTTGTGACTAAAGGTTTGGGGAAGTGATAAGCTTTGTGTATTTTATTTCAAAGCAATGAAAATTATTTGTATTGTTTATCAGGTATTCCATAAGCATGCGTCAAATGTGCATATGTCTGGAAAATAGAAGAAACTCTGCCAGATTTTTGGTAGAAATGAGACACTCATTTCATCATAAAATTCTTGTGTTTTGCATAAAAATGACACTCAAAATTTTAAGAAAACTTAGTAAAAAAAAAAACTTGTTATTTTATTTTCTAAAAGAATTTTAAACAAGGGATATCTTGAATTTTGAAAAAGTTTAAAAAAGTATTTTGAAAACATGAGGTATCACAGCTATATATAGATGAGTGTTGTTGTGTTTTTCACAAGTGCATGGGCTCTTGTAGTGTAGTGTGTGCAGGTACAAGTCAGTATCATAGGGACCCACTTTAAGAATTTGGACTTTTAATAAAATTTAATTCTTCAAAAATTAAAATTAAATGACAAAAAATTAATAAAAAATGAAATTTGACTTTAGATATGTTTAATCAATGAAAATTATAGAGGTCTAATCCAAAAAGATAGAAATTTGACCAAAGAAATAAGAAAAATCTACTTCCCTAGACTAATTATCCTCAATTTCTTCAGATTCAATCTCATAAACTTTGATCAACCTTCATCAATTTCTTTTTGGTCCTTTTGATTGATGGTCCACTAGATGGTTTAGGCAAATTCCAAAAAATCTAAGAGATCTAGGCTAGAGAAGAAATTTGAGATTTGGAAGGTTTAGATCACTTTCTAGAGTTTAGATTAAAGATCAAAGATGTTAATCAACCAAGGGATGTCCTAACAATGTAATCTAAAGAGGAATTGAAATTCTGTTGTGAAAAAGATCCGGAATTGAAGAGATCTATTTTTGTTAAGCCTAACCGTTGATTAGGTTAAGCTAAATTAAAAAAATTCATATTATGTTATTACTGGATAGACAGAACAAAGATAAAGAATAACCAAAATAGAGCATGGACACAGACGGTATTGAAAATAGGACAGATCAGGAATTTAAGGAAAGTGACATGGTTAAGATTGGCATTTGAGAAAAAAGATTTGATTTAAACAAAAACAAAAAAAAAGCAGGGAAAGAGGAAACCCAACAGAGAAGGAAGCCGGAGCTGAATGTGGCAAAGGGAAGAGGAAGAGGAGAAGAAGTGGGGGAAAGAAGAAGCCATAGGAAAACCCGTGTCGGGTTTTCTCTGTTGAAGACACCGGTGTAGATCGGGGTGGAACCGGACAAAAAAATAGTTGACTAGGGCTGGGAAGTGTAGTGTGGTTTGGTGCTAAAGGAGTTGTCAGTGAAGTAGATGGAGGCTGGGCTGGATCATGTAGACTGGGCGAGGGAACAATGATGCTGGTGCGGGAAGGAAATGGGGAACGCAGGAGGTTCGGTGCAGCCTGGGCTGGGCAGAAAAGGGTAGTGGGGTGAGTAGCCGGTGGAGTGGGGGATTGCCGTGCCTGGCTGGGGAATCAATGATGGTGAAGGCTAGAGTTAAGAAGAAGGAGATTGTCTAGGAAGTAGCTAAGAAGAGAAGAGAGATGGAGAAGAATAGAAACTAGTGAGCAGAAAAGGGGAAAGGGGGTTGACGCTGGGGAGGTAGACGATCTAGTGTGGTGAATAAAAACAGAAGCAGAGGGAAGAGAAGAGGGGGGGGCAGGTGTGTTGGATGAAAAAAGAAGAACGATAGAGATGGAAAAGTGGGAACTAAAATAGGGAATAGGGAATGAGTGAGAATCTGAGAATGGGAGGGAAGAACTGACGAAAGAGAAGAAATACAGAGAATGAAAGAAAAACTAAGAAAGATGAGAAACGAGGAAAGACGCACGGTGAAAAAGGGAGATGGTTAAGAAACTAGAAATGAAAGAAAAACAAAAACTAAAAGGAGAGACTAGGACGAATGGAATGGGAATGGGAATGGGAGAATAGGGGCCAAGGCAGTGAAGAGGAAGGTCATGGTTCTGCCTCCTTCCCTTGCAGCATCCAACCAAAGAGAGGAAGAGAGGCTTGATGAGGTGAGAAAGAGAAGACAGAGAAAGAACTGAAACAGAGGGGCAATACACGAGAGATAGAACCAAGAGGGAGATTGTGAGTGAGATAAGGATAGAAGAGACATGAAGAAAGGAAAACGATGATCACAAAACAATGAAGAAAAAGGAATGGCAAACAAAGCTAAGGAAAAAAAAAAAAGCAACCTTCCCTTTTGGACTCCCACGGGTTCCTTATATATCTTATTCTTCTCCCACCCCCACTTTCCTTGCACTTTCCATAGGTGAAGAGTTAGTTTCCCAATAGGAAGCTTCCTCTTTATCCCAAATCTTATCAATGATCTCCTCTCCTTATTAGAACTCTTTTTCTTTTAGAAAACTACCCCATTTTGCCTTGTGCGTGATCTGGTTTGCTCAATGCCCCCTTAGATTATCTGCACTATTGATTAGCGATCCAAACTACGATCTATTTGATCTGGAAAATATAAGACTAGATTAGAGTCATCTAATTATACATTAAGCATCTGATTAGCTCAGATGATCATCTAACCATTAATTTTGACAATTTATGGTTGGATGGTCAATTTGAGCTAAATTTTATATTTTATCTAAAAATCATCAAATTGATAAGTTAAATGATCTAATTAAATGCTAAATTAAGTGTATTTTGGACAAAATTAAATACTTAACAAATGGTTTCCTAACTTAGGAAGGGATGAAAACATGAGGGAAGTGACCCTACGATTAGGTTACTTAATGAGGAAAGTTAGGTGGAGGTGATGTAAGCTTGATGATATAAGAAAGAGAGGTAAGAAGATGACATAAGATAGATAAGAGGGCTGGTTTCAATTTGAATGGAAAAAGAATGGGAGATGGAATTGGAAAGTAGGGTTTCTCTCTTGACCACCAATGCATAATCATTTTACCTTTCAAATCTTCTAAATAAAGCTTAAAAATCCAAATTTAGAAAGTAGATCATTACTTGAATTTTCGTCTGATTGTATGAAATAATGTGGTATTTGACTTAATTGGCTTGTGTGGATCACCTTAAGGGCTTGTTTGGCTTGGCTTCATGACTCACACCCTTGGCTTTAATGGCTTGAATGGCTTAGTTTGAATTCCTTAGCTCGTCACCTTCTCTCATGGCTTATATAGCTAAGGTGGCTTGAATGGCTCCCATGCAAAGGGGGTGAAAATGCATGGCTTGCTTCATGGGGCCATTTTAGTCACCTTTAGCTCTTTTAATTGCTTATATCGGTCCATCATCTTGCTTTGATATGATCTTGGACCTTGATCTACTTTGAAATGTTGAAATGTAGGCCTTAACTCAATCTTTTGATCTTGATCTCCAATTCTCATCTTGATAAATCTCGACCTTTGGATCATCTCTCTATGACCTACAAAAGGTCAAAAACACTAATTAAATATATAAAATATGATCATTCATATACTTTCTCCAAATTAGCCTTTAAACCTACAAAATATTAGTTTTTTAAATTATTATGTGAGAAATGCATGTGTTATAATTTTTTTTCCAAAAAATCCTAAAATAACACTATAAGTTATAACACATGCAAAACTAATTGAGTCTTATTTATACAAAATTAAACACTTGTCACACCCACAAACCCAGCAAAATAAGTAAAAGATCATAAAAATTAAAGTATTTGTCATTTTCATAGGTACTCATGATTGCATTAGCATATGCAACAAGCCCTTAAATCCCTAGGTTATCCTTAGTGAACAAGTTAATCCTTACGAGGGTTTGTAGCAAATATAACCATAAAATTTCTAAAGGCTAAGTCCTTAGTTTATCTTAGAGAATTCTCATCCATTAGCACTCTATTGACTTTAACAAATTAATAAAGATGAATGAAAAATTTTACAAGCTATCCACATATCAAATGCCATTTTATTCTAGTTTCACCTTGGAGTGTAGTGTGTACAACTACATAAGTCAGGACTTCTAAATAGATATGCTTATTGCTGAAATTCACATTGGTATACACTCAGAAATAAAAGTTCTTAGAGAAAGGAGTTAAACAAATTCCTCTAGCTATGTGACCAAATCCAAAGATACTAATGGCTCACATAATAATTTTACTAAGCACAAATGAGATAAAAGAAAATGATTCATAAGAATAGATGCCATTACCAAGACCAATAAAAATAGGTCATCTTTATTCCTTCCTATTTATATCCTCATCAGGGCTATGTTCCACCCAAGATTAATAAGTCTTTAAATAGGACAAAATATAGGCCTAGGATGGGTTTTGAAAATAAGGTTATAATTATTCAAAGTTTCAAATTTGAGTAGAGGTCTTCAATTGATCAAGGACAATTTTTTCTATCTTGACTATATTGAAGTGAGTATCTCTTTTGTATTTTCTTTTCTCTACTTTCTTCATAATTTTTTCTTTTCTTTTTCTGATAATACTCTATCTTTCTTTTCTTTGTATTTTTTAGGAGGAACACTTTCCTTTATTCTTCTTTGAAGAAAGGCTTTTTCTTTCTATGTAAACACTTTGATATTTTTTAATTCTTTGACTTTTGTCCTTTTTATAATGTTTCTATCATCCTTACTCATTTTTGAATGGTAGGTAATGGATATTCTTACTAGGTTTTCTTTAGGTCAAGGTAAATTGTGCTTAAGAAATAAAAGTCATACCAAGAGGCTCAAGGGTGTAACCAGTGGTATAATATTTGGGTAGGTTATGTATCTCTAAGTAAAAACCAGGATGGCCTATATCATTTCCAAGGTTTTCTTTAACCCTACCTGAATCAATAAATATTCAAGAAATAAATTTAATACTCCTAGTTGAGTCTTGGCATTTTGACCAAAACTGGGAATATGGGAATCTCTTAATGTAATATAAGCTAAACAAAATAGGTAATTATGTATAACCCTCAGAAGAATGATAATCTCTAGTACTCACAGGGTTTATAGGTCTCCACTGATTTCCTCAAGGTCTCTAAGCCATAACCATCTATTAATCTAGACATGTACTATGTGTAAGTGTGTTCCAAGATTTAACTTTCATAAAATACTTCAAGACATGAATAAAATGTAGATTTAACCATATGCCTTTCTGTTACAAAGTCAAAGTAGTGTGAATATTAATCTTCAAACATTCCAATTCTCATCATAGTAAAATAACTTCAACCTAGAAACTTTGAGAAACTTAGAAAAGTTTTAAAAAAAATGACAAGAACATGAAGAAAAACTGAGAAATCTCATGCAGATCTGCACCCCCCAACTTAAATCAAACATTGTCCCCAATGTTTTCAAATATAGGACATCTATATGTTAAATGGATAAGGTAGAATAATGAGACTCTAAAATCCCTGGGTTGCCTCCCAGTGAGCACTAAGTTTAATGTATAAACATAACAACCGCTTCAAGATCTCACGATAGTCTATATACATTTTCTACCTTGAAATTTTTGCTGGTGATAACATTATGATACAATAAACCACCACAGTTTTGGATTTGGTGGAACCACATTGAAATTGATGATCCTCCATTTTTAGAATTCCATGGTAGTTAATAAATATCCCCCACCTTGAAATATGAGGCAGTGGTAACTTGATAGCATAAAAGACCACCCAGAAGTGTGTTAGAGCCCCTTGTTCAACAAATTCAGGGATAATGGGGCTTGTGATAATCAATAAATGTGTTTCCTCCTCCCTTACATTTTCCTAAAACTAGCATATAATCTAACTCTGCAATTTTCTAAAAGGTTGTGCTTTATCTAATGGAGGTAGGGTAAGCTTATACCCTTAATGTCTTCTAATTTGTGCCTTAGAGCTGGTTGATGTAGGGTTAGTACACCAATGGACACTTCTTCTTCCTTTTCTTCAGACATGCGTAAGGTTTCATCAATAGGGTATGTCTTCTACATTGCATGGATAAATTTGTATTGTAGGCTCTGTAAGGGATTCTAGTCACTCTTGCCATTGATAAGTGTCTACTAAAGGCTCAATGTCTAAATATTCATTTTCTTCATCAATGGATGTCTAATCATTGTAAAAAGGATCAAGACATGATTTAAGTAGCCATGAGTTGAAGTTTGCAAGGATGGTTGTGGGCTTTGTTTCCATCCTATGTTCTTCCATTTCCCTTATTTGTTTCATTTCCTCAGTCCTTCTTATAAATTCAGCAATGTTTTTGTCAATATTTTCCCAGATTGGTTTCATTTTCTCTTTCTATTCATACTTTTTAGCCATTTTTTTTCTTTAGTCAAATCTAAGAAATTTTGTGTCTCTTCACTAAATTGGATCTCTTCTAAAAAAAATTTCTCAGAAAATGACTCATATGGTTGGTATTGCAACAGCATTGGGTTACTAAAATAGGGTTGAGTAGGATGAACCCATGATGGTTGTCCTTGATATCTTGGAGAGTTTTGATAAGGTTGAGCATGGTGGGACCATGATGGTTCTTTCTGATAATTCTAAGACCATGGTTGGTCATGATGCCTAGCCCATCCATTATAGTCTGTCTCAGGATAACAATTGCTAAGGTGTGTGAATGCATTATGTGCATCCACTTGCTCCTGATAATATCCATTGCAGGTGGAGCATGATGGCCATGAAATAGAGGGATATTGTGGTTCAGAATAGGTATAAGAATTATTGTATAGAGGCTGTGGATTTGTCACTGTATTCTACCTTAAAACAACTAACCTTTTCATTTGACTCATCATCCTATCCATCCTATCTTCAAATATGTCAATTTTATGGGATAGACAAGAGTATACCTTGGCTCTATCTCATACTCAATCTCATAAGGTACTGGCTTATGAGTGAAATAGTAGGACAATGGTGGTTTTCCATCCCTTCTTTGATAGGTCATGGTACTCAACTTTATACAACAAAACAAATTGTTGTGTACAATAAATGAGTACTTATTTTTAATTGAAAACCTTAACTATATGATGCACTCTTAAATACTAGTCCTAAATATAAATGATGCATAATCAATCCCTAATAGTTCACTAATGAATTGAATTATTGATATTTGATAATGTGAATGGTGGTAGCTTTAGACCTAAATTTAGATAGCTCCTCCTTTTGTCCAGGCTTGACCTTAGCTTACCAGTTAGGTTCTCCTCTAAAGTGGTTAATACAATTCTCATGGAAGGAGGGGTTTAGACCTCAGCAACCATCAATGGAAGGCATGAAAAAATCACTTGGATTTTGCATACCCACTATAAACACGAAGCTCAGAAGCCATTAGAGTGACAAGAGATCTCCTCCTTCTAAAAGGGCCCTATGAGCTCAAAACCTTAAGTCTCTTGCTACTTAATTTTAAATAAAGATTCATGCACTACTACATAGGGGCTTTTAAAATCAGTAAAAATCAATAATAAAAGTTGCTTAATGAGCAACTCCTACTGACCCGACATGAAAAGTCTTCAATTTTAGAAGTCGTTTACTTAAGGACTTCTAAAATTGAAGACATTAGAAGTCATTTATAATTAAACAACTTCTATAGTTTACGAATTTAGTAGACCTTTAGAAGTCATTTGTTTTTAAAAGACTTGTAAAATATTTGATTTCAAAGTCGTTAATTTTTAAACTACTTCTAAAGCCTTTGATTTCAGAAGTCTTTTATTTTTAAACAACTTCTAAACTATACATCTTAGAAGTCGTTTAAAAATAAATGACTTCTAAAGTTTTTTTTTTTTTAATTTTGTTTTCTAGATCAACCACCAGTATACATTGAAAACCTAATGCTCAAACAATGTTGATAAACATTAAAAACCTATTAACATACAACATTCATCCACTTCTTTCTTGTTGTCGAGTAATGCTTAAGGTCCAATAATGGCATTTAGCAAAGAAAATACAAGACATTCTAATAGCATTTAGCAATATCGCTCAACAACATCAAAAAGTATACTAGGAATATAGAATACTAGAAATGAATGAAAGATCCAAATTGATAGTAAGTATAGAATAACAAAAATGAAAAATGAAGCTAATCATAATGGAAAGGACAATCATAGTTAAAAGAAGACAACTACTAAATTCAGCTGATTGAGTAACCATATAGAACAACTAATTCAGGTGAGTTAGGTGATATAGTTGGGACAAACTCACACATAGATCAAACATTATTGGAAAGCACACTAGGAAAGAAAACCAACATAATAAAGAATGCTCGAATGGTTTCACATTGAAAAACCAAGAAATATAGTGTGCCTGCCATCCAAACCAGGATAGGAGTCTCTAGACTAGTAGTGTAGACAAAGAATATCGTGAGGCTAATATTAAAGCACAAGTTGAACTTTATTTCACTAAAGAAATTCAAGAGCATGAAAGATGCAAAAGTGGTAATAGAAATAGCAACATTATAAATATTCAACTGTGACAGAAATTTCTAAGGCCCCAATAAGAAATAAGAGTCTACTCCATGAAGCATGACCTGCTACATAGAAGTATGCTACAAAGGCAATGGAAACATCATAAAAATTCATATCCTATGCTCTTTATGTGCAACACTTCTTGAGGGTGGGGAAAAAATATGGATAGAGTTGAATTTTGACTTAAGGTCCAATAATGTTTTCTGAGTTACAAAGCATGAAATTAATCAACTAGTTTAAGGAAAACATGCTTTAACACATACTTTCTTAATCATGCAATTTTCTAAGGAATGTAGTGGGAATCAAGAGGATGAACATTAACAACTAATAACAAACTAAACAAGATCAACTTAATTACTTTTTTCTACTTGAATGAATGCCAAAACTTGGAACCTATTCACTCACCATATCAATCAAAGCTATGTGTTCCAGCCATGGCTTACATGCATGGGTCCAACATGTTTTGATAAGTGCATTTCAAATCAGTAGATGTGGAATTTTAAACTACAAATCTACAAATAAACAAGCAATTGAACAAGGTTTTCTAGCTTCAGCCTAGAGGCCCTCTTAATCATGCGTTCCATCCTTGGATTGGATGCATAGTTTTAGAGGTCTTTTAATTAAATTGTTGGAAATTTGAGAGCTAAACATTCATGTTTTATGAGTTCATATAAGATTTATGCAGGTATAAATACACTCACTTATTCGAGAATATTCTGTATATTGCATTCACATAACTACATCCAAATAATGAAGATTTATTTTGCTACTTTTTTGCATCGAATACTAAACAAAAGAGGAAAGCAGCAAATTTCTTCAAAGCCACAATGGAAATCAAACAACGATGCCCACTGTCCTGCTATCTATTCATTCTATCTTGAAAACATCCATGCTCATCATTACCCATCCCCATCCATACTCATCATTACCCATCCACAAAGCCACATATTCACTCCATGTTCAAACTCCAAAGTCACTTTATCCATACTCATTTATTTCCACACTCCAAATTTCCACTCATTCATTGCTTAAAATTCAAATATATTTCATTATCAAGACCTTATCCCAATTAGGGGTTGGCAACATGAATCTTATTCCTCCATTCCACTCTATTAAATACCATGGCTTCATTTAGTCCCAAAGTTTTTAAATCTTTCCTCACCACTTCTATCCACGTTCTTTTGGGCCTTCCCCTTGCCCTTTTAGAACCTTCTACTTGTATTGCCTCACTCCTTCTAACCGATGCCATTGTTAGTCTCCTTTGAACATGTCCAAACCATCTAAGTCTAGTCTCCCTCATGTTGTTACCTATTGGTGCTACCCCTAAATTTCCTCTAATATTTTCATTTCTAATTCTATCTTTTCTTGTCTTACCAACACTCTGATCCATAGAGCATGGCCAGCCTTATAGCCATCCTATAGAATTTTCCTTTTAGTTTGAGTGACACCTACCAATCACATAAAACTCCAGATGCACATCTCCATTTGTTCCAACCCACTTGGATTCTTTGGGTAACCTCCCTCTCAATCTCTCCACTCTCATGAATCAATGATCTTAAGTACCGAAAGTGGCCTTTCACAGGGACTTCTTGGCTATAAATCTTGACTGGTGTTCCACTCCTACTCTCCTTGCTAAAATTACATTCCATATATTCTATCTTAGTTCGACTAATTTTAAATCCTTCAGATTCTAATGCTTCTCTCCATAACTCTAGCTTTATGTTTACACCCTCCCTTGTCTCATCAAGTAGGACTATATCATCTGCAAATAGCATGCACTAGGGAATCTCCTGGTGCAGGTGTTTTGTTAACTCATCAATAACTAAGGTGAAAAGGTATGGACTCAATGCTGATTCTTGATGTAATTCTACAGTAATAGGAAAATCACTAGTCATGCCACTAGTGGTCTTAACATTTGTTATTGCTCCCTCATACATGTCTTTAATTATGTCTATATACCCCTGAGAAACCCTTTTACTACCCAACACCCTCCATATTAACTCTCTAGGGACTCTATCATAAGCTTTCTCTAAGTCGATAAAGACCATGTGGAGGTCTTTCCTCCTCTCCCTATATTTCTCTACTAGTTGTCTTAGTAAGAAAATAGCTTCCATGGTAGACCTCCCAAGCATGAAACCAATTGATTCTTTGATACACTTGTTTCATGTCGTAGCCTCTTCTTAATCACTCTTTCAAAAAGTTTCATGGTGTGGCTCATAAGTTTGATCCCTCGATAATTAGTGCAGCTCTGAATGTCTCCTTTATTCTTATATATTTGTACAATAGAGCTTTTCCTCCACTCATCAGGAATTTTCTTTGATTTTATAATCTTGTTAAACAACTTGGTCAACCAAACTACCCCAATATCTCCCATATGCTTCCAAACCTCTATTGGTATACCATCAGGCCCCATGGCCTTTCCTAATTTCATCTTTTTCAAGTCCTCTTTTACTTCAGGTATTCTAATCCTACGCTCATATCTATAATATCCAATGTTATTTAGATTTTTAGTATTTTCAATCCCTATATTCTTAGAGCCATTATCATTTAATAGTTTTTGAAAGTATGTTTCCCACCTTTGTTTGGTCTCATCATCTTTGACTGATACCCTTTGATCATCGCTTCAATGGAAAAAAATACTTTAATATGCATTTCAAGTTCATGTTGTTACTCCAACAACTAATTGAAAGTCATTACATAGTTAGCCCATTTAGATCTTATTTCATTAAGAATTACCCTAGAGTAAGTCTTCTTGGATGTCCACTTCCAAAGCATAGCAGCCTGAAATACAACATATTTAATTAAGCTAAAAATTTTAGCTAGATCTATAAAAATTGTAGAAACATACAAGATTATGGAACAAAAAAAAAAACATTTCTTCCTTTCTTAAATGGGAGACAAGGGTACCATCAATTGCGAGGGTCCTCATGTACTTTAGGACATAATACCCACACTCCCAATCTGACTGTTGTCTAGGGCAATGTGGAACAAGGACAACAAAAAAACTAATAAATGTCATTTGTAATAATGTAAGTTTAATTAGTGATAACTTAGAGCAATTAATTGTTTCATATACCTTGACATTCTTCCAAGTGAGTTTTGGTGGTTGTATAGTCTTAATCTGAAGAGCCCAATCCAACCAAACCCTACAAATTTATATTTCAATTGCATTATAGATGAATAACAAATTATGTACATATATACACATAACACATGAAAAAAATAAATTCTTACTTATTTATAATATCGACAAGGGCAAGACGGACATGCGATCCACAAGAATATAAAAGAAAAAAAAAAAAAAAAAAGCATGCCCACTATGCACATCCAAAACGAGCAATATCCAATGAGACCTACATAGACATTCATATGGATTGTAATGGAAGTTGAAAATCCTTGGGTATAGAATAATTTGACAAAAAATAAGAAAATTAAAAATTACCCACTATTGTAGGGAATCATTAAGCCCAGTCGCTTAGAGCAGTGAAATAGGCCTGCTAAAATATCCTGACTATGATGCTCGATCACCCATTGCACCGAAGCTCCAGAAATGATGCCAAGGTCAAGGAATTGGTAAAGTATTATGCCTTCACCCTCACCCTCAAAAAAGCCAGTGGCATCATTCAAGAACCTACATAGAAGAAATAATTAGTACATATACCATTAAAATGTAACATGTAATTAAATATGAAATGATTTATAAGCAAGTATGTGCACATATACCCAATGTGGGAGACAATGTGATGGTGCTCGAGTTGATCCCATTAGTAAATGCATGAAGTGGTACTTCAAAAAAGCTATCTGCAAGCACTCCCTGCTTGATTTGTATAGGATTACTGATGCCCATAGTGTTGTTGATGAGACTATAGAGTACCCTTATGGATCGAGGCATCTTAGGTTGGACTTCCACATGCTCCTAGGTTGACTACTATAAAAGATGTAAAAAAATTTCAGCTAATTAATTATGAATATATTAAGAGGGCCCATGAAAGAAAAACCAAGGATATATACAAGTACTTATTCCATTGGTGCAGCAACAACAGGATCCATTGGAATGGTAGCCAATCTCAATGCTACATGTTGTTTCTGATTAACCATATAAAGTTATTAAATGGCTTCTATGAAGCCTTTAGCTAAAGAATGTTAATGGGAAAGGTAGTATGACAAGGTACATACCTTGGACTCTATGGGAATGACTAGTTCCTCTGACCAAGCGACGTGATGCACAATTGCCTGCCCAACAATTATAATATTTTTCATTTATACTAGGAATGGTAGATAGGCATTAGCATTCAATGCCATGGTAATGGAAACTTGCTTAGTACCTTGCTCATAGCATGAACCAACTGCCATGATATTTTAACAAGATTCCACGACCAACAGGCATTGACCCATCTGCAGCGCAAATATACAATAGATAGGTTGGGATATATAAAAGATTATTATAAAATGACAATGAAAATTTATAGTTTTGTCTATGTATGTATATACCTCATGGGCAGGAATTTCCTATTCATGTGGAGGTGAATGTCCTTCATCATCTTCTTCGGTTGGGGAATTATAGCTTGCATGTGATGGAGGTATAGTGGGGCTAGGAGTATTATGAGTAGGAGGTGCAGCAACCACCATCAAACCTTCCTCTTGCATCTGTCTAATTATATCATGCCTTACTTTCACAATGAATGCATTATAAGCTACCTTATCATCTTTAACTTTAGATATACATCCTCTACCAAAGAATTTAGAAGGAACAATACCACGACCCATGCCCCTAACTCGACTAGGGTGGTCTTCCTTATTGCCCATAGCCTTATATAGGATGTCTTCCTTGGAAGCAGTGCTACTTAAAGTTCCTATAGTAGAGCTTTCTTGGTAAGAGCGTCCTGTAAAATTTAATAAAAAAGACATGATCATTTGATCTAATTAATTGTAAAAAGTTTATAGACAGGTGGAACCACTTACTATTCGTGATGCAATTTGTGCAGTAGTTTCATCGGAGAACTTCTCACCAGTATGGCCCACCGAGTGCGCCATCTTCTAGAGAATGGAGCAATCAATGGGTTTCGTAGTCCCAACTTTCTTTTGCTATCAAGCAAAGGCACTATAGTTAGCGAACATGTATATAATTATAGTAGCATTAAATCAAATGGGATAAATTATCATAGATGCTTACTTCCTACTCTTCTAAGAGAGCATAGCCCATCCCAGATAGGTGGTGCTACACATTTGTTTTGTACACCTTTCTTCCCGTTGCACTCTTCACCTGCACATTTTTACATGCGTAATCAAGTACAATAAATTGAACATTACATGTAATTAAAAGAATGAAATGTCATTTATGCACATACCTTAAACTCGGAGGAGGTGTAGTTCTGTACAAATGCATTCCAAGCCTCCTAGTCAATGACGTCGGAGTAAATGGAAGACACCATGTACAGCCTTAATGGATCATTGACATTTGGAACTATGTACTTGCGAACAAGGTAGTTCTTCCATTTTCTCCATTGCTCAACAGTGCCTTGTAAAGCATGCATCTTCTTGTCATTTAGCATGTCAAAGGCAGACTGCAAATGGAAGACGTCAAATTACTATATATTTGAAAAATAAGAAAAGTTATAATGTAAATAATACATGTACTTAATGTTTACATACCTTCACCATTTCCCATATTGAATCTTTGGTTGAGGATGGCACAAGTCTTCAATCCTCAAATGTGATAGGAACCATGCTTCTTATTGTAAAGCAGAGAAAACTACTATAAGTAGGGGCACTCTCACCAATTTCTTGCCCTTTACTATTGTATTGGATAGTTTCTTTAATTCCCTTCAATTTTCTCTTGATAACCTTTTCCATTGTTGTTTGCCCTCTGCCCTTTGTTTTTGGAGTAGTGCTGCTCAAGTAAGCCTCTTGTTCATGCTCTTCATTGAAGCCATGTTCTTCAGTTTGATGTTCTCCTGGTTCCATCGTTACTGCAAAGAAACATTCAATGATATTAGAACAATACTTTTAAATGACCTTTCAATAATTACAAGCTAATTAAAACCCTCATCTAAGTAAAACATGAATAATCATCAACAACAACAAGAATAAATGCTTGCCTTGGAATAAAGATAATATTATAGTCTTTCAAATTACTAGATAGGGCATGATAAAACTGCATATTTAAATAAGCAAGAATTTTCAAAGGACTTCCATTCATAGAGCAATGATTCATGCATCATCAATTACCATTCATCCATATACTTATACCCATTTTCCACTCCTCATGACATACATATATTCATGAGAAAATTTAAAAGAAAGAGCATGAATCTATATTACATGTTCTGCACACTTTCATGTACAATCATAAATGAAAAGAATTTGAAATTGGTTAATAAAACCATACAATTCAAATAACCATCATACCAATCACAAAAATATTTATTAGCTGGTTCACATACATACATTGGAGTAATTTGATTCACATACATACATTGAAAACATTTTGAAATTAGTTAACAAAACCATACAATTCAATTAATAGCATACCAATTACAAAAATACTTATTGGCTGGTTCACATAGATACGTTGGAGTACTTTGATTCACATACGTACATTGAAAACAATTTGAAATTGGTTAACAAAGCTAAACAATGAAAATGGTAACTTACTTAACTAATATACATTCAACTAAAGGAAACTATGGCAAGATTGGGATGAACCAATTAAGCAACTTAGCTTAAGGAAACTACTAAAAGGGAAGCTTTCCTAATCTAACACTTTCTTATACAAGAAACTTTCTATAAATGAAACTTTCTAAAACTCAAAAAGGAAACTTTTTAAACCTAAACTAAGATGCAAACAACTAATTAACGACTACCAAAGCATGATTAAACAACTAAACTAACCAAGAATTAAAGAGGAATATAACATAGTACAACATGCAAGATCCATGGATTGTTTGCATGCATGGTTCATAGGTTGAAAATTTTCTTAATTGATGATTAAAAAGTAATATATCATGTAAGCTAACTAATGAATTTAATAAACAACCAAAAAATCTGCATGGTTTCCCAAGGATTCAAGCAATTAAGATATTTAGATGGCAGAACATCAACTTAAATCAAGCATATAAAGCAACTGAAACAACAATTTCACTGTAAGAACATAGCCACAAGCAACCATCATACCAATCACTGTGGTTGTCTCCCTCTAGTATTCTCTGGCGCGCATGCAGATAGGGTCCCATGAGCTCCAACCCTCTTCTCTCCTTTCTCCTCTCCTTCTCTCCTCTTCTCTCTTCTTCTTCCCTCTCTTCTCCGGTGTGGGTGAGTGTGCAGATCAGCTCCTTCTCTCTTCTCTAGTGTGGGTGTGGTGTGCTAATGAGCTCCCACCCTCTCCTTCTCTCTTCCCCAGCGTGGGTATGGTGTGCAGATCGGCTCCCACCCACTCCTTCTCTCTTCTCTAGCGTGGGTGTGGCATGCAGATCGACTACCACCCGCTCCTTCTCTCTTCTCTGGCATGGGTGTGGCATGCAGAGGAGATCCCAACCACTCCTTCTCTCTTCTCCAGCATGGGTGCGGCATGCAGAGGAGATCCCAACTACTCCTTCTCTCTTCTCCAGCGTGGGTGCGGCATGCAGAGGAGCTACCACCCACTCCTTCTCTCTTCTCTAGCACGGGTGTGGCGTGCAGAGGAGCTGCCGCCTGCTCCTTCTCTCTTTCCGGCATGCGTGCAGCATGCAGATGAGCTACCACCTGCTCCTTTCCCCTCTCCTTCTCTCTTCAATTCTCTTTTCTCTCCCTTCTCTTCTTCTCCCATGTTTTCTCCCTCTCATCGGGTTGCTCCGTCAGGTTTTTGAGAAGAAATAGAGATGTGTAAGGCGAGCGCGCTAAGATCAACAGTTTATATTTTTAAAGTCACTTACAAAAAAATTACTTTAAAAGTATTGATTTTTAAAGTCATGTAGTTATAAACAACTTTAAAAATTTACAATTTTTTAATTTAATATATATTATACACACCTTTGTTGTTAATTTGTACATACTCCACAATAACTAACAATAAGTAATGCAAGAAATTAATGAAACAAAATTTTAATGATAGTGAGTTAAGGAATCAAAGGTTAGTTTAATTAATGGTTTAGGGTTCAAGTGTTCAGGAAACAACATGGGGTTAATTTGGTTAAGGGCTTAGGGTTCAAGGTACTTATGTATGTTAAGTGTTCAGAGTTCACGGGCTCAAGATTACTCAGTAAACAAGTTTCGGGGTTAGGAGTTAAGGGCTTAGGGGTAAGGTTCACTGTTAGAGTTTAAGGACTCAAAGTTAAGACCAATATTAGGGGCTCAGGTTAATTAGGGTTAGAGTTCATGCATGGTTGATCTACACTTAAGTAATTAATTTTAAATGAATATATATATATATATATATATCTATTTTATTGACACTAATATTCCAAAGTTTACTTGTGCCACCCAAAATTGTAGGAATAGTACTCCATTTTTAAGAACCAAAAATATGTGATATAACCAAAAATTAGTACAAGAAATGTACTAATAAAATAACATTAAACAAAATAAAGATGATAAATTAATTATATTAAAATGTGGGGGAGTTAGCTTAATTCCCATTCCTAGCCTGTGTGTGTCAAAGTGGTTCTTATAATATATATGTATTTGATTTACACTAATTAAGTGCATCATAAAGTACCATATAGAAACAGTCCTAAATAAATAAAAATATGTGATAAACAAAGAAATACCAAAATTGTACTAATAAAAGCACATTAAGGAAAATAAGATGAATAATTTATTATTAGTTTAGTTATAATTTTATAATTTTATAGTCAGCATTGCATTCATGCATTCTTTTTGTATGCATATATATATATATATATATAGCTAGCTAACTTATATATCAATCCATGCATATATTCTCATGACAAAAGACCTAATTAAAAAGTATAAATATTGAATTAAATAGATGTTGCAACTGACTAATAATATACATATTATTCCACAAACCCCAAAATATATATTGTTTTCAAACCCAAGCACCTTCCTCACCATTGTCACTCACATAATCCTCATTCTCACCAAGTATTACTTCGATTGATGGGATTGTTTTGGTAACAGAAGAATAATTTATTTCAATGTCTCCTAAATCATCTTCATCATATAAATTCCTCAAACAAGATGATAAAATAGTTGGCCATCTCTTATCATGTTCATCTTGTACGTAAAATACCTGTTTTGCTTGAGATGCCAAAATAAATTGATCATTTTTATAGCCAATCCTATTGAGGTCAACCAAAGTCAATCCAAGGGCATCAGTTTTGATGTTATCTTTGTTTTGTTCCATCCAATCACACTTAAACACAACCACAGTTCTAAAAGTATAATCCAAGGCCCAAATCTCTCTTATAATCCTGTAATAAATTTCATCTACCACTATTGGCCTGTTATCCTTTGAACTTGAAAAGAATGTAGCATTGGAAACTAAGTGAACTCCACTATTTTGTTGCACTCTTGAGTTATCACAGTCTTTTGTGTAAAAGTGATAACCATTGATGGCATATCCAAAATATTTTATTACTTCTGGTTATGGTCCCATCGCCATCCAGCATAAGGTTTCTGATATACCGTTGCCTGCTCGCTGATATTGAATTTGTGTATATTAATATATTATGTAAGCTTAAATAAGATTAATATATACATATATATACAAAACACGCATAGTTATTTAATATACATTAAGTGAGAATTTACCATCTTACGCAGCCAATTATTGAAAGTGTGATAATGTTCAAATTGTAGCCACTTCAGTTTCTTTGCGTAACTTGGATTCTTTGCCTTGGTCACGTCCATGTGTTCACTACATACACGTATATATACACAAACAAATTAATAGAGTATTAATCATAAAAGTGTAATTAACCATCAACAATTAAATTTGACATATGCATGCATACATAATTAACTTACTCAATGTATGGTTGGACTTCATCAACATTTCGTAACACATAAAGATGCGCCTGGTGTCATTCTTTATAGTCAACAATTGATACACAACCACTAGATAGAGGTTTTCCAACCTTGGGATCAAATGCAATTGATTGTTTCTTTCTTGAGATTCCAATGGCATCCACTCCTACTAAGTACTCAATGCAAAACTCCACGACTTCCTCTACAATGTAACATTTGGCTATACAACCCTCAAGCCAGTTGTGATTACGTACATTAAAATTTTCATGTATCTCTCAAACGGATACATCCATCGTAAGTAAACTCGTCCACAAAGTCTGGCCTCATCAATGAGGTGCATTGCTAAGTGTGCCATGATGTGAAAGAAGGATGGTGGAAAGATTGTCTCAAGCTCACATAAAGTTGTCACTAGATGACCTTGAATTTCTTGTAATTTTGAAACATCCACCACCTTCTTGCATGAAGCATTAAAGAAGTAGCAAAATTTTGTAATAGCTCCCCTAACTTTGTCCAGTAACATTGAAAGTATTGCTATTGGCAGTAGTTGTTTCTTCAATGTATGGAAATCATGTGACTTCATCCCCAACAATTTTAGCTCTTTCATGGAAATAATGTTTTTAAAGTTTGAAGAGTAGCCGTCTAGGACTTTGAGCTTGAATAAGGTTTTACACATTATTCTCCTCTCCTCTCTATCAAGAGTAAAATTTTCCTTAGGCAGGTATGTTCCTCGACCGCCCCTGTCCTCTGGGTGCAACCTCCTCTTCAAACCCATGTTCATAAGATCCATGCGAGCTACAAGTCCATCCTTTGTTTTTCCTGGTATATTAAGCAACGTACCAGTCAAGCTTTCACACACATTCTTCTCAATATGCATGACATCAAGCACATGGTGTATATGTAGTGATTTCTAGTATGGAAAATGAAAGAATATTGATTTCTTCTTCCAACAACTTCTATAATTACTTTCACCTACACGTGTACTTGATTTCTTCTTTCACCTTAAGACATTGATGTTTTCAACCTACTCTAATACTTGTCATCTTGTTAACATCTTTGGAGGTGTCCCTAGTCTCTACATATCCATTAAATTCTCCCTTCTTAAAACGATATGGATGGTCTTTGCACAAGCATTGTATCCCTTCATGGTGCATCCAGACAAATTACCGTACACAGGGAAATCGCTTACTGTCCACAAGAGTATAGCCTTTAGGATGAATGACTCTTTCCTGTATGTGTCATATGCTTCAATGCCTATGTCCCATAATGTCTTAAGATCATCTATTACGAGAGATAAGTACAGGTCAATGTCATTTCCTGGCTGCTTTGGACCACCCAATATCAACATAGTTAGCAACATGTACTTCCTCTTCACACATAGAGATGGTGAAAGGTTGTAACAAACTAATATAACAGGCCAACAACTATACTTGCTACTTATCAAACCATGAGGATTGATCCCATCTACAGATAATGGTAGCCATAGGTTTCTAGGTTCTTCACCAAAATTAGGCAACATGAAGTCTACGAGTTTCCATGCTGGGCTATCTGCTAGATGGCGTGAAAAGCTATCAGCTACTCTGTCATTGGCATGCCACACCAATTTCTTCATTGTTTTTGTAACACGAAACATTATTTTGAACCTTGGCATAGGGGGAAGTACCATATAACCCTTGCAAGAATGCCTATAAATGTCTTGATTGAATTCTTCTTTAACTTCCATCTTGACTGTCCACAAGTTGGGCATGTAGTTTTATCCTTATGTTCCTTCCTATACAAGATGCAATCATTGGGACATGCGTATATCTTCTCATACTTCAATCCTACTGTAGCCATGATTTTCTTTGCCTCCCATGTGGACCTCGCCAATTTATTATCCTTCAATAGCATCTTACCCACTATTTTCAAGACTTCTGTAAAACCTTAATCTGAAAAACCAAATCTTGATTTCACGTTGTAAAGTTCTACCACTGCGGATAGTTTTGTATAATCTTTACATTTAGGGACAATGGCTCATCAGCTTCCTCTAATGTAGCATGAAATTCTTCAAGATCATCCTAGAAGTCATCATATGCATCTCAAAACATTAGTACAGCTGTACTTCGGTCTCCAACACTTCCTATAGTATCTTGATCATATATTCTAGGCCTTGTTGAGGGATGCAGAAGTTCTTCTCCATGCCAGATCCATGGGTGATAGCTTTCATCAATTCCATTAAAGCACAAGTGTTCTCTCAACACCTCTACAGTTACTTTTTTCAAGTTTCCACATTTTGAGCATGGACAATGAATGCAATTATGATCAACACCTGCCCTAAGTGCAAAGTCTATGAAGTTTCCTGTACCCTCCCCATATTCTTTCAATATTCTTGTCATAGGCATCCAATCATATTTGTCAATTATCATGCTAAATAGAACCAAATTTTTGTGGAGACTTGTAAGACATGAAAAGATTAGGTTAGGCATTTTACCAAACATTAGATATACAACAATTAAAAACATTTAAAATAATTATATATATTTCATGCATGGAAGCTTTCAATTAACAACAAAATAAAAGAAAATTATGACATACACATTCACGAATGAAATCAACTTTCAAAAGAATTTCCAACCAATAACCTTGTAAAAATTATTCAAATATGCATAATACATACGAGACAAAGATATAGATATACTATCCAACACTCAAAAATCAATATTGACTAGGAATTTGTGAATGTAATTCCAATTCACAAGTAGGATTTAGTTCAGAGTAGAGAAGCAGAATTCTGGTTTACTTTTCGGGAACAAATAATAAACATAGAGTGAAAAGGCACACTAGAAGCCGATGAAATAATTCTTAAAACAAATGTTCAATTGAAGTTGTTTGATTAAAAATGACTTTCATTGTTCATTAAAAAAAAATTATTTACCATTTTTACATTTCGCAATAACATAAATACACACTGAAACTAATTTTACAAACACAATACATATATATAAACAAACACATCAGCAAGAGAAATCAAATTATTTTTTTATTACATCCAATGTTACATGTATATCAAATGTTACATACTAGCTATTAGATCTTATTAAGCCAAGATCAAATAGTGAATCTGATCTTTTCATTAAAATCTGGCCTAGTATTTAGTTGACATCACCTTTTTCTTCAAAATAGACCAAAAGTTGATGGTATTACCACCACTCTTCATCAAACCCTATTTTTAGGTGAGAAGCACAAATCCGTATTGTTCTCCCCTTCTTCAATAGTAGGCTTGTGAGAGAAGTAGTTTTTGTTTTTAATTAAATCATATGATTCTGGAGAAACTAGGATGATCGAACAGATTCTTTAACCCCATGATTTTTAGAAAGAAAACCCACATGATCTACAAAATAAAAATGAAGAAAAGTTAGTAACAAGAAAAGAAATATTGATGTGATTTAAAAGAAGTTGTGGTTTACTTACAGTTTTTTCCATTACACCAATAGTCAAAATATAAAAATAAAAAGTAAATTGGGAAATGGGACAAAGAGAGATGCATAAGGACCAAAGACGAATTTGTCATGCCAAAACATTGCGAGGAAGATAAGCAAGGAAAAGATGATACTTCGATGGCTATTTATACATGATTGAAGACTTCAGAAGTCATTCAGTTATAAATGACTTTAAAACTTTATCACTTTTAAAGTCCTTTATTTATAAATGACTTTAATATTACATTCCTCCTAAATATAAAAAAATTGCTCCAAATTTATCTGATACTTTTCAAGTCACTTAATTAAACGACTTCAAAAATCCATGAAGTTTTAAATCATTTATTTTTAAATGACTTTAAAAGTTTATCACATTTTAAGTCATTTATTTTTAAGAGACTAAAAAAGTTATTCTCGTGAAAAAATTTCATCTCATGCCAATTTTTTAAAGTTGCTTACCCTTAAACAACTTCTTAAGTCTATATATTTAAAGTTGTTTATTTCCAAGCGACTTGTAAAATATTTACGAAGTCGTTAGTAAAATAAGCGACTTCTTTATGCCGACTTTAAAACCCTCATGTGTAGTAGTAATGGTTGGGATCATAAACATACAAAGAATTTGATTAATTACTTAGGTGGGCCAAGGATCTGGTGATGAAATCCAGTCATCTTATGAGGGTTCCTATGGGGCCCTTACTATCAATGTGCACATCTATCATAAAGCAATAAGCATGCATTGTAAGTACAAGGGAAACTAAAGCAACCTATATGCTATCCAACTAAGGGTTAGATAGGTGCAACTAATGCAACAACTCCTAACTAAGATGCAACAAATAAGACGAATGAACCTAAACTACATGAATTACTCCAACCAATATGCAAATTATACAAAATGCAACCTAACTAGAAAAGTAAATCCAAGTGAGGGATACTTACAGTGGGGTTTCTGATGAGTATCAAGTGTGGGCCTCCATACCACAATTTTCCTATTTTAATGTAACCCATTTAAAATTGAAATAGAAGTTGTAAGTTGCAATGGGCCTCACTACAAGTTTCACTCAAAATCAAAAAATCTAATCTAGGAAAGCAAATAAGCCCTAAGTGATGAATTTGCACCTTTGCCAAATTTCACTTGCATAAAATAAGTAAGATGTATTAATTTGGTGAGGAATTAACAAAATAAGCAACTATAATGCAAAAAAATCCTAATCTAATTCAATCTAAAACTATGATTAAAGATAAATAATCCAAAAAAAAACCAACTACATATCTATTGCGATCTTCCGGCAGTGGTGCCAAAAACTTGGTGCAGCTTTAAAATTACTAGCAAGTGATCAATGTAGTATTTTCAAACAATTGAGGTTGGTGTCACAAGGGATCTCACATGTTTGTAGTGCATTGGATTCTATTTAAATCATTTAACTTCAACCAAAGATATATAGATATGATTAAATTAGGAAATTAAAATAAACTAAGAAGTAAACATGTAGAGAATTAACAACTAGAATTAAAA
Source organism: Warburgia ugandensis (assembly GCA_035236585.1). NCBI lineage: Eukaryota > Viridiplantae > Streptophyta > Magnoliopsida > Canellales > Canellaceae > Warburgia > Warburgia ugandensis. The sequence continues at coordinate 26,066,657 of CP141132.1, read as the reverse complement.
GAAACTTTCTAAAAACTAAAGCTAAGAAATTAAATAGAAACTTTCCTACTTGACCTGTAAGAAACTAAAGGAAACTAATGTAACACAAGATGAATTAATTCAGAAAATATAAACTAAGGAAACTATTAAAATGGAAACTTTCCTAAATTAACACTTTCCTAAACTAGAATTAGAAACTTTATAAAACCAATTTAGGAAATTTCTAACACTAAAATAACATGTAAAAGCAAGTAAAGAATAATATCTAACTTTAACAAGAAACTTAAAACATGCACGTGAAAAGAAACTACAAGTAAAGAGACTTTCTAAATTTAACACTTTCTAAATCCTAAAACTTTTTGAAGATGGAACTTTCTAAAATTCATAAAGAAAACTTTCTAAACTTAAAACAAGATGCAAATAATGAATTAACTATTTCTAAAACTAAATTAAGCAACTAAACTAAGCAAAAACCAAAAAGGAAAGTGACTTAGTACCATCCGTATGATCCAAGGATTGTAAACATGGTTCTAGTGTGCAAAAGTGACTAGAAATGATAAATCTAAAGTGAAATATCATGAAAAAAATTAATGGATAGGATAAAAAAAATGAAAATCTAAATGGGTTCCTAAGGATTTAAGCAAATAAAGTGTCTAGATGGGTGGAAACAAAGCACAAAGTTGAGGAGTAAAAAATTCCACATTTCAACTACTTAAAAACATCAAACAAAACAAGCATAAAGAAGAAATTGAAACCACAACTTTTGTGCAAGGAAACAACCCAAATCTCAAGTACTTTGATGAAAGAAACATTCCATAACAAGAATTCCCACAGAACTTTATTGATTCATCTACAAATTACACTAAAAATTAGATGCATAATACATGTTTTATTGCTGGAAATTATGTCTAACTCTTAAGCATGATATCTTATCTAAAAAATACCAAATTACAATATAATTATCACAAATTAAAGTATGATGACATGCAAAGAAAACCCAAAAAGGAATTCAAGAGAAAAGAAAGCTAAGTGGGTGAACTAAGGGAAGGAAATTAATCTAAAACTAAGTGAACTTGAATTTCAAGAGGGAAAATCAAGGTTCTAAGCTAGCTCTTCTCTTGGTTGTCACTACCATAGATGATTTAACTTTAATATTAAGAGAATAATAAATAAGAAAAAGTAAAATTGGGGTAAAGAAAGAAGGAGAAGCTTGATGGAAAGGAAGATGCAAAACTACAAAGCAAAACAATGAAAACTAAACCAAAACAAGCAAAACTACTAGAGTGAATTGGAGATCAAATAATCAAGACATTAACCAAAATTCCAAAGGAAGAAAAATCATCAGAAATCCAAAGTCCATCAGCAACTAAGCACCAAGGAAGCTATGTTTCAAGGTATCTCACCCACCTTTACTTGGAATATTCGTATGGAACATGGGGCTATATATAGATGAGTAGTTTCCTAACTTAGGAAGGGGTGAAAACATAAGTAAGTTACCCTATGGTTAGTGTATATAATGATGAAGGTTAGGTGAAGATGGTGTAACCTATATGATATAGGAAAAAGAGGTGGGAAGATGACACAAGAGAAATAAGAGGACAAGTTTCTAATTCTAAACAACTGGGTGTCTTTTTCCATGCAAGTGCTTCCCTCCTTTAACTTGTAAACCTAGGAAAATTTGAATGGAAAAAGAGTGGAAGATGGAATTGGAAAGTATGGTTTCTCTCTTAATGGCTCCACCAATGCATAGTCATCTTACCTTTCAAATCTTCTCCTTAACCTTAAAAATCCAAATTTAGAAAGAGGATCATTGCTTGGATTCTCCTCCAATTGTATGCCACCATATGGAATTTGGCTTAATTTTCTTGTGTGGCTCACTTTGAGAGCTCTTTTGGCTTGGAATAATAGCTCACAACCTTGGCTTGAATGGCTTGTCTTGAATTCCTTAGATTGTTTCCTTCTCTCATGGCTTATATAGCTAAGGTGACTTGAATGGCTCCAATGCAAAGTGGTGGAAATGTATGGCTTGCTTCATGGGCCCATTTTAGTCACCTTTTATCTCTTCTAATTGCTTACATTGATCCATTATCTTCCCTTGATATGATCTTGGACTTTGATCTACTTACAAAGGTTGAAATTTAGGTCTTGACTTAATCTTTTAATCTTAACCTTCAATTCTCATCTAGATGAATCTTGGCCTCTAAACCCTTATTAAATCCTATAAAAATAAGATCATTCATATACTTACTCTAGATTAGCCTTTGAACATTCAAAATATCATATTTTTGAATTATTAGGTCAGAAATGTATGTGTTATAAATTTTGGCCAAAAAATCCTAAAAACCACTGTAAGTTATAACACATGGGAAACTAATTGAGTATTATTTATAAATTAAACACTTTTCAAGATCATTAAAAGCATATCTACATCCATCATAAGTAAACTCATTACTTCATTTTCTTCTTTATCTTGAATAGTCATCAAACAAAGGATGGAAATAGGAAGTCCATCTTCTATAGAATAAGACTCTCCATTTTCACTCCAAGTAGCTATAAGATTATTCCTCTTTCATTGCTTCGTCTTCAAAAGAGGAAAATCTGGTTTGATGTGAACAAACCTCTTGCATTCACAGAATACAATTCCCTTTTTTGTTGGAGCTTCACCTATTTGAAAGGCTTCTTGATGTCATCTTTATTGTCACTAGTTCTTCATTTGGTGAAATTTTTTAATTTTCTAGTGAGAAGTGCTACCTCTTTTTTACTCTCATAGTCACTTTCATTATCATCATCCAAGGATTATTTGAGAGCAATTCCCTCATCTTTCTTTTTCTTTGATTTTTCATTTATTAAAATAAATCTTTATATAATATTTACACTGTAATAAATTTGTTGAACCTTGGCTTAGAGGCCCACTTCATAAAGTAGCTTCTTCAAGATTGTCAAAGCCTCCCAAATGCGAGGGATTATTGGAATCTTTATCTTTGAGATTCAACCAAGTCAGACTCAGTCTGACATCCAACTAATATGCACTCTCTAAATAGACCATACTTTATCTCCAATACTCTAAAAATTCTCTTATAAATCAAAAGCCAAACCCATCTCACAAATAAATTTCTTTTTCCTATAAAACTAGAAAAATTGACTCTATCTCAAAATCAAATATCTCTTTCTTTCTTTGTTCAACTAGTGCAATAAACCTCTTAATGAGAAGATTTGGACATAGAAGTTTTGAATCTCAAAGAGTATAGACACTTATCTTTAGATTTCTAGTCTTGGAAATTAAGGTAATTTGGTATCTTTAGATTTCAAGTCCCAGAAGCCATGAAAATTTGGATAAAATAATCAAGCTCTAGGAGACCTTAGATTGAATAAATAAAGAAAGAGATTTCAAAGAATCTCAACTTCAAACATCTCCAAAAACCATAGTTGAGTATACTTCACAATCCAAAAAACCAAAACTAACCATCAAGAAACCACCAAGAACCATGGCTAGACCTACTCTAATGATGGGCCCCAGTTAAATGACTAACAACTGGGAAACATAGATGCCCATAGTAGGCTCACAAGAGTATCTATGTGGGCCCATTCACTAAAGGATCAATATTAGTGAAAGTGAATAAAGGAACCCTCTATAAAAGGGGTGCCTCTTCTCTTGCCTTTCTCGTAGGCAATGTGGGTTTATCTTATGATAATTCTTATTTTAGCTTTATAAACATTTCTAACATCATCTTCTTTGGAATTGTGACCAATCTCACAAGTCATGAGAGATCCCATGAGTTCATTAACTCCAACGTCTCCAAGTCTTTGGCTTCTTAACTAGCTATAATTTTTGTATCCAAAACTTAAGAAGATACCCAAGAACTTTAATCACTAATTCAACATTAGTAAAGGGTTTTCAAGTAGTTTCAAACTATTAGTAATATTTGTAAGTTTGCTAAACATTTTACTAAGAGTTCATTAGTTTTCATGGAAACAATTCATATTCATATATAGGCATATTAATTATACTTCTCTTTACCTATAAGCATCCTCATGACTTACCTTAAGCTTGCCCTATATCTCCTAATTGCATGTGAAGAAATTTTGTTAAATTCATTAGTGTTGAATGTTCAAATTTGTTTAAAAAAACCTTAAATTAGCTTTGGATAGATCATCTAACCTATTAATTTTGTATAATTAGATTAAATATGCATTAATATCCCTAGTTGATCATCTAACCATGGTTTGGAAAAATTTAATGGCTAGATGATCATCAAAGTTAATCAGATGAATAAATCAAGGTTAAGATGACTCTAAGGGTTTTATGTGTTGCAGATCAATTAGAGTAAGCTTGGATGACTAGGATCAACTTAATTATGATATGATCATCAAAAGGATACATGGATTCACAACACAAGATGGACGCAGAAGATGGCCAATCAGAATGAAGTACACATGGATAGGAGGACTAAGGAGATAAGTAGGACTTCAACATGATAGGGATTATCTCTTATCTTTTGGTAAAGAGATTAAGAGTGAGAAGGAAAAGATTGGAGGAGTTGAAGACAAGTATGAAACTAATGTGGGAAAGTCTATATAAGAAAGAAAGGTGGGTTGCAAGATAGATATGAGGAGGAGGTTCAATCATAGCAGAAGAAGGAGAGAAAAGAACTGAAACCATCTATCTTAATCATACCTTTCAGCCTTACCATCTACCCATCACTCCTTTGCTTACCATCCATTTTTCCTTCCATTTCAATCATCATACTTGCTTTTCTTCAATCATCATCAATTCTTCCCTCTCTTTCCTTCCAGCCCATTTCCAATGTTCTTCCCTATTCCATCATTCTTTCCTTTCTCTGTTTTAGTCATTTTAACCCCCATTTCCAGCCTATTTTTTCCTTCTCATGTTCTCTGTCACATTTTTCCCTTCTATCACCATCTTCTCCTTCCATCAGCCACCCTTTCCATCCTCTCTACTTCATTGTTGTTTTCTCCCTACATCCTCTTCGTTTCCAGTTCATGTGCACTATTGATTTTTCTTCCCAACTTCCTTTTTGTTTACTTCTTTACCTCAGTCAACTCATCTTCTATTTCTAGTCATATTCTACTTACATCATTCTTCCATTTCCATCACAGATCCAAAATCAATTTATTTCCCAATTTTCTCCCTCACAGATCTCTTAGTCATTGTTGGTTTTCCCTCTACCATCACCATCTTTCCCTACTTTCCAACTATTTTTAGTCATTTTCAATCATTGTAATTTTTTTGGTTTTACTATGTTTTCTCTAAAATTTTCATTATTTTTACAAATTTCCATTGTTCTAGGCAAGACCCATTTCGGCTTTCACATAATTCCTCCCTTATTCCCTTTGTTTTAGTTATTCAAACAAACATAGGGAGGTGTTTGCACCATCATCATTCTCTCTCAATTCTATTAAAAGAAGAAAATTTTAACAAAAATTTCAATTTTGTCCTTAGCCCTTTTATTTAAGTTCGTCATGTTTTGTCATTTTCCCTATTTTATCTTTTCTATTTTGTCCTTTTTTAACTAAGTCCCTAAACAATGCAGAATTAATCCATATTTGGTTTTAATAGAACTAAATCAAAGGATCAACTTTAATTAACATGAAAACTTTAATCCTGCTTTATTTATTTTATTTCAAACCCAGCTTTAGATTTTTCATTTAAATTCAATTCCTAATTGATATATACGTTCTAATCTTAAATAAGGAATTCATACAATCAATCTTACTCATTGATAAGTATTCAATTTGTATAAAAAAAACCCAATTAGTAGTTCATGTGTTGCAAATTATAGGCGTTATCTAAAATATTTTCCAAAAATTCACAACACATGCATTTCTGGGCAAATGATTCAAAAGTTTGATATTTTATAGGTTCAAAAGCTGATCCAGAGTAAGTATGTGAATTATCATAATTTTCTAGGATTTAATTAAGATTTTTAGTCTTTTGTAGGAATTAAGATGATGATCCAACGACCGAGATCTATCAAGATGTAATTTGAGGATCAAGATTAAATAAAAAAGCCAAGACCTAAATTTCATCATTCCAAACTCAAGAAAGAGTCAAGATAAACCTAAGGCAAGTAGATGAAGTCCAAGGATGCAATGAAAAGAACAAAAGGTGATAGAAATGGGCCCATGTAAAAATCCTTGCAATTCCATCACCTTTGCATGAAGTAGAATCACGAGAGCTAATTAAGCCATCAAGGATACTAAGACAAAGACGTAAGCTCAAGAGCAAAGCCATTGAAGCCATCAAAGTGAGCCACTAAGCCATCTTAGGCATGCCACATTGAACAACACAATTGGAGGATTTTTCAAGAAATTATCCTATCTTAAAACTGTGAATTTCAAGGGATAATTAGCAAGTATTTGTTGGAGATTATCACATGGTAAGATATGCATGTATAGGTGGACCAATCAAGAGAGAAGCCATCACCATTCCCCATCTTTCTCTTTCCATTTTTCTCTCTCTCTCTTCACCTCTATTAGGGTTTGTCATGCATGGGCAAAAGAAGGTGGGGATGCACCTCCTAAAAAGATGGCTCCTCCCACCTTAGCTACCAAGATCTCCACATCACCCAACCTTCTAAATCTAATCTCCTAACTTCCTTTCTTATCTCTTTCACAATTTCCAATCTATATCACCTATTTCCTCTTTAATTAGGCTAGAATGTTATCAAAATAGACAGCAAAACATCTATAAACCACCCAAAAAGATTCCATGTAAAGGACATATGGTTGGAGATGCCTCTTTTCCTAAGCAAGTGGTGCTTCCATCATAGGGTGTTCCAAGGTTATTGATGCATTGTTTTGGGCTGCTTCTCACTTGTGTTCCATGCCTCCTTTAAGCTTCTTTTCTCTTTGGTTTCAAGCTTTTCTAGGTTAGTCTTCATTGTTTGTCTCCTTATTCATTTCTCTTCTTGTTCTTTGCTTTGATTGAGATATATCTTTTGTTGAATTTGTTACCATCATCTTGTTCTTTATCTCTTGATTTTCTCTTGCACATGAAATGTTGGAAGTATCTAGTGATCGCTGAATTGTGTTGAAGAAGGTTTAAACATTGATTTGAACTAAATTTTTATCTTTAAAGATTTTGCATCCTTTCACATGCGCAACTTTCTCTCATAATTTTCACTTCAACGAATCCATTTAGTTGATGAGTGATTGCTTTGTTTGATTTAGAATTAAAGTTCTTTTAATTTTGATTGTTATGCTCCTTGAATATTGTGCACTAGGTCTCTTTTCATGACCCAAGTTCATTCAAGCTTTATGCACACCATTCATATTTTCCATTACATGTTCCATGTACACAACTCCATGGTTCATGTGCATGGTGTCATGAGTTTTAGTAATTTGCTAGTTCCTTAGTTTAAGTCTTGTTTAGATCCTTGCTTTAATAATTTGCATCTTAGATTAGCTTAAAAAGATTCTAAGTTTAGCTTTTAGAAAGTGTTATTTTTAGAAAGTCTTCATTTCATTTAGTTTCTAATTCCATGCACGTTTCTAACTCCTTGTTATTTACATTCTTAGTTTAATCAAATCAATCTCTCTTTGGCTAGGGTAAGTAATTTAAATAAGATCTAATCAACATAACTAATCTGTGAGATTCCTTATGGGATCGACTTCACTAGCGTACAATTACTACATTGATTCATGCGATTGAGAGTAATATTAAAGCTACACTAGGCATCCATATCACAATTTCATCTATTAATGCAGGTCGACACATTTTTGAAAATTTTGCATAATTTGACCATTGGAACAACAATCAAGGATATCATTGATCATTTAATGTGGTTTAATCTACTTGAATATGAGCATACATGGAGAATTTTGCTACATGATGCAGTGATCGAGCTAGGGAGCGAAAATTTAGCTTTTATTTTGTTTAAATTCATTGTCAATTAGATTCAAAATTTTATAAATTTTAGTTAAGTAGTGAATGTGAATTTTTTAGTGCATTGTATTTAATTGTTTTAATTTCCATTAATTGTTGGTACTTTAAATTTTATTCAAACTCCTACTTTTTCAATCAAGTCCCCATGGGACTGACTAGTACTTACACAAATTATATTACAATAGCCTGTGCACTTACTGAGTTTTCATAAAATTTAAAAAATCAAAAAATTAAGAATTTTAGGAATTGCATTTTTTTTATTTTGCAGGAAACTGAACATGGAATTAAAGGAGGATTTCAATGAGGACAATAAATTTTTATTTTGAGTGAACTTTAGTGAGGATAGATTGTACTTTTTTATCATATTTTGTTTAAAAAGGTAGTAATAATACAGGCCAGGCGTGGATCATTTAACCTGGAAGTGGAGGTGGAATGTAAATGGTCTCACCCTTGTACAAGAAAACTTTATCAAAGACCCCACTATGAGAATCCTAACTCCTTACAATTCCTAGGTTAGGGTTTGCATAATTAGAATAATTTTGTGCTATTGGTTGGTACTATAATTGCATATAGATAGCATAATTTATATTTGTTGCATTTTATGGCTTGCATTAGTTTATTGCTTTTTAAGGCATATTTGTTGCTTTAAAGTGAATTATATGTTGATCAAACTTCCATGGAGAGTAAAAATTAATTTGTAAGGGAACCTAACCCCACAAGATCAAGGGTGGATTTTATCACCACCTCTTGGCCCGCCTAGGATAATTACTAGAAGCTCATGAGCCAACCTTCCAAATTAAATTAAAACTAATTAGAAGAGTCCTATAGAAGCCTTCATATGCTCACCTCTTGGAAGGCGGCGACCCATTGCCACTCTTGTGGCCCTTATCTAACTGACTCCACCAATATAACTTTGCCAGCACATTTGACAACTCAAACTATCTATGGCTAGTTAAGGAGGGTGTGAAGTGGTTGGTTAGATTAGGATCTAACTAGTAAGCAATGGGGCAAGTTTAAAAGGGAGGAGGAGTATTAGATTAGGATAATCTAAAAGCTTCTCCCCCACACAAATTCTAGACAATCAAACTGTCTCCTTACTAATCTTTGGGTTGTTTAAATTATTTGCTTTATCATTGTCCATAATAAGCATTTAAATTGCATCAATTAGGGTAGTTTTTTCCATTAAAAAAAAAAAGAGAGAGATCTTTCTTTGAATGCACTTATGAATAGGTGACAAAACTAGGAGGTTAGTCAAGTACGACCAAGACATGCAACCAAATCAATCACCATCAATGAATAATTAGTAATCTAGGGGTAACCCACCCCATGGAAGTAATAGAGGTGATCAAGGTCCTCCACTCATCTTGAATAAGAAACCAACACCTCCAATGGATGATGAGTATCAACCTCTACCAAGGAGAAATAGTCATGCAATGTATAGAGATTGAACAAGGAATGGAAACAGAGAGCGGGACCAATAGAGTGACCATGAGAACAATGATTTTTATCAAAATTCTCATGGGAAAACTATAAAAGATCACACATAGCCAACACACACTAGCACACCAAATGCTAGTGTAGTAGAGTTAATGATAGAAATAATTTAGTTACTCCCAAAGTTCCATGGGCTAGATAATGAGAATCCTTACTAAATAGTGAGAGTGCTTAACTGCATCTTAAGGAATTTTATGAAGTGTGTAGCACACAGAATGCATAAAACATTGGTTTAAAGACAGTGAGGCTTAAAAAAATTTCCTTCTCTTTGAAGAAAAAAGCTAAAATATGGTTTAATGCACTGTTAGTAGGTTCCGTAAAGACCTAGCATGAAAAGACTAGGGAATTCTTAAAAGAAAAAAAAAGAATTCCTACACATAAAACAAATTCACTCCACTAAAAGATAATGAACTTTACCTAGAGAGACAAAGAGTCATTCTACCATCACTAATAAAGGTTCAAAGACTTATTACTTGCATGCCCACATCACAGCTATGAACCATGATGCATTATCATTTTATTTTATAAGGGGCTTAATTCTAGCATGTTCCAACTCATAGAGAAGATATACAATGGCAACTTCCTAGATCAACAACCAAAGCAACGAAGGAGCATTTAGAATGACTTGTTGAGTGTACACCAACTTGGGCTTACTCGAAAAGAGTTGAACATCTAGATAGTCCCAAACTCACCACCTATTGTAGGGAGACATGTATCCCACATCTAAAAAAAAGATGAACTTAATGTCAAAGTAACATCCTTAGCCCAAGAAGTAGAAGCCATGCATGTTTACCTCACTCCCATATAACTATTGCATTGACTTGTGCACTTGCAAGTAATATTAAATCTTCACCAAGTTTTTAGCATTGTTGTTAAGCAATCAAAATGATTTGTTGTTGGATTTTTGTTTAGATTGTTTATTTCTAGTTGTAGATCTATGTTGCATTAGATTAGAGCTTTACATTCATATTTTTTATATTTTGATAATTCCTTAAAAATTAACGTATTTCTTTGTTTTTGTGCAAGGGAAATTTGAAGAAAGAAGTTACAATGATCCTATGGGTCAAAGCTTCACCCAATTAGTTAGGAATTTATTGCTTTCCTATATTAGGGCTTTATATTTTTTAGAGGACTTGTACAAGGCCCCATTGTAATCTTAATTTCAATTATTTATTTCAAATGGGTTGTAATAATATAGGCCAAGTGTGGGATATAGTGACCCTCACTTGAACTTCATCAAAAACACCACTCATTCTCTTTCATTTTCTTAGTGTAGTTACATTTAGTGTAAAATTGCCTTTTTGGATCGTTGCGTAATTCTATTGTTCATTCATTATAAATTTTTGCATATTACTTAGGGTTATTGCATTAGTTTGCACTTATTTAATAAAGGTTAGCCTGAGCTCAGCTATAACTAAGGCATAGGCTGCCTGGATAGAGTGTCTTATCTATTAAGGTGTTGACCGTTTGTAAGATAGCATATAGGCAAGCATTAGTTTAGTATTCCTTGTATTACATTACACGTTTATTGATTTATAGTGGATGTTAACATTGATAGTAAGGGCCCCACAAGACCCTTACAAGATGAGAATTGGATTTCATCACTCGATCCTTGGCCCACTTAGGTAATCAATTCAATTCCTTGTATGCTTGCAATTCCATCCGTTAAAGCTTAATTTAAAATAAAGTAGTAAGAGACTTAGGGTTTCAAGCTTGTAGGACCCTTTTTGAGGGAGTAGACTTATTGTCCCTCCAATAGCTTCTGAACATCGTGGTTATAGAGGGTATGCAAAATTCAAGTATTTTTCTCACACCTCTAATTGATGTTAATTGAGGTCTAAATGCCTCCTTACATGAGAATTGTATTAACCACTTTAGAGCAGAGCCTAACTACTAAGCAATAGTCTAGTCCGGATAAAAGGAGGAGCTTTCTAGATTTAGGTCTATAAGCTACCACCCTATAGATTAACAAAGACTATCCAAACAGCTCATTAGCAAACCATTTATGGATTGATTGTGCATCATTTAGAGTTAGTAGTATATAATTAGGGAGAATCATATAAATAGGATTTCATCTTAATGCATGCATGGTTGTCTATCTCAGAACACTAAATTAGTACCATTCGATCCTAAGATTGACCATACCCACAGACAAGTGGTAGAAATCAACTTCCTTACCCCATGGCAGATGCATTAGTAGTAGTGGAGCACAATGCCATAAGAGACTTCTATGTGCCACTTTAACTAAATAATCTATCATACATCACATTACCACCTACAAGTGCAAACCATTTTAAGCTTAAACCTAGAGTCATTCAGTTACTTTTAACATATTATGGTTGAGAGAGAGAGAGAGAGGATCCATACCTACATACCAAGGAATTCCTTGAGTTCTGAAATGTCTCATATGGTTCTATTAGACTTAGGTTGTTACCCTTCTAGTTGAAAGATAAGGCTAAATCGTGATGAATTGTTTAGAGGTCAGTTCCATTACCACATGGGACCAATTGTATGAAAAGTTTCTGAGCAAATTTTTTTCCTATACGCAAGACCAATGCCCCTTGTAGGGAGATCATAAAGTTCCAACAAAGAGAAGATGAACAATTTTATGAGTGTTGGGAAAGGTAGAATGAATTGTGCCAAAAGTGTCCCCATCATGGCTTTGAAAAATAATAGACAATTCAGTGCTTTTATGAGGTACTTACACATTAAAATAGACAGATGATAGATGCAGCTAGTGAAGCACCCCTCATGATGAAAAATGACATAGAGGCCTAGGAATTTTTTGAGACATTAGTTGAAAATTCTCAGCCATGGGAGTATTCAAATAGAAGAGATAGAAACTCCTAACCTCAAAAGAGAGGAGGCTTTATGAAATAGGAGTGACCACATATGAATCTTATAGGCTTGAGTCTTTGGAGGGATGAATGGACAAGAATGTAAGTAAGTTCTAGAGGATTGGAGCCTACATGGCTGGTAATGCATCCATGAAACCTCCATAAGAGGCTTGTTCCATTTGTTCTAGCCTGACACACTTAACCTTAGCTTTTCCATCTAATAGGGTGTACACTAAATATCTTTTAGAATAAGAGAATTCAGTGAATGCATATGCAACCCTAGCAATAATCTATATTCTAAGACCTATAATCTAGGATGGGCTAGGCATCCTAACTTTTCATGTTCTAAAAATAATCACTAAGGAGGTCCATCTATGAACTCCTTACACAAAACTTTCCTAGAACTTCAGTTCCCCAGTAGCCACCTAGTTTTCAACTTCCATAGTAACCAAAGAAACCATCATTGGAAAACAATATACAAATACTCATAAAACAAAATGAGGAGACTAAATAGGCCCTACACAACTAACAGAATAAGAGTAGACAAGGTACCAATGTCAATTCTCAAGCTACTGCCAAACTAGACATGCAAATGAGCTAGTTATGCTATAATTAGTGATAGAGGAAAGGGACAACTTCCCAGTTAGCCAATTCCAAGCCCTAATGGGTAGTTTAAAATAGGGTCCACTTTAAATTTAGATAAACAACAAGAGCAAGCAAAGTCAATAACTACCCTTAGGAGTGGCCATCGGGTTGATAATAAAGTACAGCAAATTGAGGAAAACTTAGAGGAGAATGAACGAGCTACAATTAAAGAGAATGAGAAAAGACAAAAATCTCCAACTCCATATGAGCCTATAGTGGAGGCATCCTATGTGCCTAAAGTTCCATTCTCTTAGTTGTTAAACAAGGTAAAGAAAAAAACTAATTTCCATAAGATAATGGATGTGTTTAAACATGTGCAATTCAATATCCAATTACTCAATGCTATTAAAGACATTCATGCTCATGACAAGTTTCTCAAAGAGCTCTGCACACAAAAGCATAAGCTTAATGTGTAAAAGAAAGCATTTTTCACTGAGCAAGTGAGCTCTTCAATCCAACACTAAACCCCTCGAAGTTTAGAGATCCAGGTCATCCTACTATCTCTTGTGTTATTGGAAACCATGTCATAGATAGGGCATTACTAGATTGATGGATTAGTGTAAATTTGTTGCCATACCATGTCTATGATCAACTTGGGCTCGGTGACCGTAAGCCAATCAATGCCACTTTGTAGTTAGCCAATAGATCAGTAAAATTTTCACATAGTATGGTTGAAGATGTCTTAATACAAGTAGATCAATTTTACTTGCCTATAAATTTTATTGTCTTGGATGCCCAACCTATATCAGACCCTAGCAATCAGATCCCAATAATTCTTGGATTTCTATTCTTGGCAACGTCCAATGTCATCATCAATTGTGGAAATGGTGTGATAAAATTATCCTTCGAAATATGAAAGTCAAGCACAATGTTTTTAATGTTGATCATCAATATCGAGACCTAGTTGATTCAGGTGTAGTTAATTTCATTGAAGGACTAATTCAAGATGTTAATCCACCATCATCTATTCGAGACCCATTTGAGGCATGCCTAGTGCACTTTAATTGTGATTTTGATATAGACAAGTCCATAGAAGAGGTAAGTAATCTTTTAGATTTTGCACCAATCATAGATGCCTTTAAATGGGGACCTCAAGTGGAACATCTTCCTGCTTCCAATTCTATTCTTGTGCCTTCAATAGAAAAACCACCCACTTTGGTCCTTAAGCCATTACCTAAAAATTTGTAATATTCTTACTTAGGACTAGATGAATCCTTGCTTATAATCACATCCTCTGATCTAGATCGAGATCATAAAGGGAAGTTCCTTAATGTTCTAAGAGCACATAAGATAGCTACCATCGTAGACATTAAAGAGATTATCCCTATTGTGTGTATGCATAGAATTCACTTAGAAGAAAATGTTAAACCACCTAGAAAACCACTAAGGAGACTAAACCTTAATATCAAAGAGGTAGTGAGGGACAAAGTGCTAAAACTCTAAGATGTTGGCATTATCTACCCTATTTCTGACAATACTTAGGTCAGCCCAGTTTAAGTTGTCCCAAAAAAATCTAGAGTCATGGTAATTCCTAATGAGGATAGTGAGTTAGTTCCCACTTGCATGATCAAGGGGTGGAGAGTTTGTATAGATTATCAAAAACTAAACTTGGTTACGAGGAAAGACCATTTCCTCTTCCCTTCGTTGACCAAATGCTAGAAAAGTTAGCCGGTCATAAATATTATTGCATTCTTGATGGATACTCTAGCTATAACCAAATACCCATGGCACCTGAAGACCAAGAGAAGATTACCTTCACCTTCCCTTTTGGGACCTTTGCCTACTATTGTATGCCTTTTGGACTTTGTATTGTTCCAACTACTTTTCAAAGCTGTATGTTGAGTATATTATTTTATATGGTGGAGTGGTTTTTGGAGGTGTTTATGGATGATTTTTCAATATTTGGGTCCTCATTTGATGAATGCTTGCACCACTTAAAAATTGTCCTTGCTAGGTGTTAGGAGAAGAATTTACTTCAAAACTGTGAGAAATGTCATTTCATGGTGCAAATGGCATTGTTTTAGGCCACATTATATCATATAATGGCATAGAAGTTGATAAAGCCAAAGTGGATTTAATCTCTAACCATCCTCAAATGAGGATGGTGAAAGCCATTTGCTCATTTTTTAGTCATGCTGGTTTTTATAGGAGATTCATCAAAGATTTTAGTAAAATTTTTGTCACTAGGTAATTTACTTATGAAGGAGGTGACTTTTGTCTTTGATGAAAATTGTCTGAAATCATTTGAATACTTAAAGGCTAAACTCACTTCTGCACCTATTATTCGACTAACAGATTAGAGTGCACCATTTACAATAATGTGTGATGCTTCAAAATATGCGATCAGGGCTGTGTTGGGACAGCGTATTAATAAACTCCCCCATGTAATATATTATGCTAGCAAGACACTCAATGATGCCCAACTCACCACTACAAAAAAAGAGTTGTTGGTAGTTGTATTAACCTTAGATAAGTTTAGATCTTACTTTCTTAGATCTATGGTCATCATCTATTCATACTATGCAACATTAAAATACCTTATTCCTAAGAAGCATGCCAAATCTAGGCTGATTGATGGATACTATTACTACAAGAGTTTGATTTGGAAATTTGGGATAAGAAGGGTTCCAAAATTGTTGTAACAAACCATTTATCTAGGTTAGTTGTGGAGTTTACTAATGAGAATGTGCATATAACAAAAACATTCCTAGATAAACATGCCTTGCACATTTCCTAGTTGCCTTGGTACATAAATATAGTCAATTATCATGTCATAGGTCAAATGCTCAATCATGGGTCTAAACAAGACAGAAAAAGATTCAATGATGAGGTCAAGCATTCTACATGGGATGATCCATACTTATTCAAGTACTGTTCAGACCATGTCATTAAGAGATGCACACCAGATAGTGAATATCGTAAAATCATTTCCTTTTGACATGACCATGCATAGGGGGGCCACTACAGTTTTAGAAAGATAGCTGCAAAGATTTTGCAATGTGGTTTTTATTGGCCCACCACTTTCAAGGACTCATATGCTTACTGCATAGCATGTGTTAGATGTCAACAATTTGGGAGTATATGAAAGAGAAATATGATACCCTTAAACTACCTTTCTAATCATCATGTCTTTCAATGTTTGGGGCATTGATTTTATGGGACCTTTTACCAACTCCTTTGGTTATTAGTACAACCTTATGGGAGTTGACTACATGGGTTAGAAGCCATACAATGTAAGACTAATGACCAAAAGGTGGTGGTCAAGTTTTTAAAGGAAAATATATTTTCCCGCTTTGGTACACCCTAAGCCATAATTAGTGATGAGGGAAAACACTTTTGTAACAAAGTGTTTGAAATTTTAATGAAGAAATATGGTATTACCCATAGGATTGCTACCCCCTACCATCCTCAAACTAGTAGACAGGTAGAAGTGTCAAATAGGGAGATAAAGTGAATCTTAGAAAAGATAGTCTATTCAAATAGGAAAGATTGGTCTTTAACAATTAGTCATGATTTATGCACCTACCAGCTACATGCAAGACCACCCTTATAAGCATGTCACCTACCATCTAGTCTATGGAAAGGACTATCATCTTGCAGTAGAACTTGAGCATAAAGCATATTGGGCCATTAAAAAGGTCAATTTTGATTTAGATCGTGTTAGGACCAACCAAAAGATCCAACTCAATGAGTTGGATGAACTTAGGAAAGATGCATATGAGTCTATTAAGCTATACAGAGACTATTTGAAAAGCCATCATGATTAAAAATATTTTGTGAAAGTCCTTCACCCAAGATCAAGAGGTCCTTTTGTATAATTATTTATTGTTCCTATTTCCAAGAAAACTTCATTCTCGTTGGACTGGACCCTACATTGTATGTCATTTTTTCCCTCAAGGGCTTGTAGAGATTGAAAAGGATGGGGAGATTTCCAAAGTAAATGGGAAAATGTTGAAACCCTATCTAGAGTTGGTTAACCTTGAAGTAGAAGAAATCTTACTAGAAGAACCAATCTACCAAGACCCACCTTAGCATGTTCCATGACCCCTACACCCATCATAAGATCACCATTCATCACAGCATTGTATGTCCAGTTGCAGATGTTAAACTTAGCACTTACTGGGAGGCAACCCAGGGTTCTTTTTAGAGAATCTTATTATTCTACATTACCCATTAATCGTAGGGTTTTTTGTAGATTTTCAATTAATTTTTTGCATTTTTTCCAAAAACTCCAAAGTTTTTAACTTTTTGTAGATTGGCCATTAAGTTTTGCAAAACTTTGCAATTTGCCATTCCGTCTATTTTTCACCGTTACAATTTTAAAAATGTCAAAAATACCTTCATCATCTTTCTGCCTATTTAAACATTACAAATCTATTTTGTTTTTGTTTATCTTGACTCTACATGCAGTATTTTAGACTACATGGAGGTCTTTAACAAAGGCATCCACTACAATATGGTTCTTGTGGAGAGCCATATGGATGAAGTTGTGGGAGTAGAACTTACAGAGTATAGGATGCTAACTCAAATGGATGTCATCAAACTTTTAAGGGCACATAAAAATGACTTACAGGGTCTCATGTCCTGACTATTGCCGAATTGGGAGCAATAAATGACAATGTTTATGCAGTTATAGAGGCTATCAAAGTCATAGAAGCTATTAAGTCCATGAGATCTGCTGCACTTAGCACTATTCCAATTATCCAAGCTTCTCCGGCTCCTGAAGAAAATCATAAGCTTATCAATGTATGTTCTCTTTATGCCCTTCCTCTTTCCATCTATAATTTCATTGTTGGACTAACTAGATATGCTTTTCAGTTGCAGGGGCAACGTATGAGAATGATAAGTACATTTTCTGCGATAGATTTGAGAGGATGATATCTTTCTTCCAATATTTTGTCCTACTATGAATTTTATTCTTAACTTTGTGTTTGTCGTGTAGCATTGGTTGATGTGTGTATGATAATAATCTTCAATTTTGATGGTATCTGTAGTTTGACATCTTGTATTTCTCTAAGAACATGCTGTAAATGCTTTTCATTTTGAGATTGAAAGGATGTGTGTGAGTGCTGTTATTTATCTGCATAATGTTCTATTCGGAGATAGTAGAAGCATACTAGTGTATTTCCCCCCACTACACACCCGTCATGAGCTACTAAAAGCACCAAGCTAAGAACAAAAGAGATGAAACATGGCAAATAACAAATTGCCCCTTAAAAATAGAGAGGAAGGAATCAACAAACTAAATGTACCCTTCTCTAGTCTCTGATAAGTTTCCTCCTTTCCTTGTCCATTTTGAAGATCAACACTGAACTCAAACTTTCATGGAAAGGGGCTTCAAGAGTTGAGTTTTAATTGCCAAAGATGGCTATGAGGCAGGTTGCATGTTCCAACAATTCTAGTTCTCCATACACCATTCCAAATAACAGGGTTGAACTTTCATTCTAATTGCCAAGTTCTCTCTATTAAGTGTATCATAGTAGTACAAAAGAATTCATCATCTCACCGAGATATTGCGTCCACTGAATGAGAGATGCTGGACGGCTAGTTAGCTAAGAGGAATCTTTACGATTTTACAAGCAAATTCCTTTGCAGTCCAATTTGGTTGTGGCTACAAGATCAAATCTAAGTTTAGACCAAGGTGATCCATTTTGTCTATTTCAAGTCATTGTTTCACCACCATGGTCCTGACAATCCTCTTGAACAAAAAGGGGTCACCTTAAACTGAGGGGTGGGATCTTCAACTTGCATGAACTTCCACTAACTGGCGCACAACATGAATCCCAATGAGGTACCAAAGGAAGTAGTAACCTCCCACACTAGGCTCCTGCCTAGCATTGTTCTTCATCATCGTCGGTCTTCTTCTATAGAAATAAAACAAATATGTTTTATGTAATGTTTAAACAAGGAGAAAGATGATAGGGGTGTTTTTGACATTTTCAAAATTGTAGCGGTGAAAAACAGATGGAATGCAAAATTTGCAAAGTTTTGCTAATCTTAATGGAAAACCTATAATAAGTTAAAATTTTTGGACTTTTTGGCAAAAATGCAAAAAAGTAATAGCAAATCTGCAAAAAAAGCCCTTTATCATATATAGTCCTATGTTTTCAAACATTGGGGATAATACTTAGTTCATGTTGGGGGATGTACATATGCATGAGATTTCTAAGTTTTCTTATATTTAAAAGGAGAGAGAGAGAGAGAGAGAGAGAGAGAGAGAGAGAGAGAGAGAGAGAGAGAGAGAGAGAGAGAGAGAGAGAGAGAGAGAGAGAGAGAGAGAGAGAGAGAGAGAGAGAGAAGTTTCCTGAGTTTTCTAAGTTTTAAGTTTTAAGGTCAAAGTTCCTTTACTATGTTGAGAATTGGATTTTTTGAATCTTAGTATTTCTCCTACTTTAACTTCTTAATAGAAATGCATATGGTTAATTTTACATTTTATTCATGTCCTTAAGTATTTTATGAAGTTAAATCTCAGAACACACTTACACACAGTTCATAATTGAGATAGATAGATGGTGATGACATAAAGACCCTGAGGAAAATTAGTGGAGACCTATATGACCAATGAATATTAGAGACTATCATCTTTCTGAGGGTTATAAATAATTTCCTATTTTCATCAGTGATAATCAATTTTGGGAGTTCCAACTATCTTTGTTGTTGTATTTTATTTTGTCCAAAAGACCCCTAGTTTAGCATTTAATTAGACCATCTAACTCATCAATTTGATGCTTTTTAGATAAAATATGAAATTTACCTCAAATTCACCGTCCAACTATAAATTGTCAAAATTAACTGTTAGATGATCATATGTGCTAATCACAAGCTTAATGTATGGTTAGATGACTCTAACTTAGTCTTGTATCTTGTAGATCAAATAGATCGTGGTTTGAGCAGCTAATTAACGGTGCAGATTATCCGAGAGGGCATTGACAAACCATATCACTCACAAAGCAAGATTGGATGGTTTCCTAAAAGAAGAAGAGTTCTAATAAGGAGAGGGGATTATGGATAAGATTTGGAATAGAGAGGAAGTTTCCTAGTAGGAAACTAACTCCTAAAGGATAAGGAAAGAGAGGGGAAGAGAATTAGGGGGAAGGCTTTATAAGAAGGAAACCGTGGAGTCTTAGGAAGTGTTTAGTTTTAGTTTTTATTTTTCCTTTCTTTCCATTCATTATGCTCATTATCTATCTTTTATTTCCTGTTATTAGCATTTTCCTCCTCCTCTCAATCCCCATCGTTCTTTCTTGCCTTACCTCACTCGCACCTGTTGTCCTTCCTCACTATTTTTTCATTTTTTCTATTGGAAACCAAGTTCCAGTACCACCCTACTTCTACAGCAACCACTCCTAAGCTACTTTTCCCTTTCCCCTCTACTCTGTTGCGCCACCACCCGAATTCAATGACCTCTACCCATTCTTCTCATTATCCACCCTTCATCGCATCACTATTTTCTCCTTTGCTTCCATCATTTTTTTTCCTTACCCATTTCACCGCACCTGGCGGCCAAAGTCCCCCTGTTGTCTTCCCCGACGCAACCCGAATTCAATGACCTCTACCCATTCTTCTCATTATCCACCCTTCATCGCATCACTATTTTCTCCTTTGCTTCCATCATTTTTTTTCCTTACCCATTTCACCGCACCTGGCGGCCAAAGTCCCCCTGTTGTCTTCCCCGTCTCTCCATTCAATCACAGCCTAGGCCAACCCACTTCCATGATCGACTCCTCCCCATCACCGGTCGGTTTACCCAATCCAAGCTAGTAGCACAGACCTAGGGAAGCATCACTCGTCGTCCACGATGTTTGCCCCCATTTGAACCAAACTGGCCAAGCACCCTTCTCCAGTCCACTGCACCAGTTTGCTCGCCACTAGTAGATCCCTTCTCCGCTCTTCCTCGCTTGCCTGTCCTCTGCTCTGTCCAAGATACCAATTAGCGGTGTCATCTATCATCGTCTTTTTCAACCGACCCAATAGCTCCGATAACTCCAGCCTTCAATTGGTGTATATTTTATTTTCCCCCAGCATCGCACCTCCCATCATCCTTTTCATTCCAATCTAACTTGTCCAGTCAGGCCACGCTGCCCCCACCTCGCTCATCACTGGCTGCCCATGTTCTCCACTCCACCACACAATAGCAACCAAGATTCCTCTCCTCTCTCTCTTCCTAGCCACCTCCCCTATTCTGTCCGCACTGACATCATCGTGCACCACATCGCGCCATCCAGCCCAAACAACACTAGCTAGCCATGGCCACCACCATATTCTCTAGCAAATCTTCTTCTTCCCCAGTTTCAATTCTGTTTTGTGGGAAATTTAAGGAACTTTTAGGAAAATTTCCATTTTTCCCTTATTATAAAATTTTTAATTATATTTTTTGTCCTACTGCTGTTCTTCTATGTGTTCTGTTCTATTCATGTTTTATGATCTATGTTCTGTGTTGTTCTCACTTAATCCAGGAACAATTTAATCTGAATATGTCTTATTCAAGCTTAATTAGATCAACGGCTCTGCTTTGACAAACAAGATCTCTTTATTTCTTAACTTGTTTCATATCAGAATTTCAATTCCTCTTTAGATCTTGTTCTTAAGGACACTTCCTAGCATGTTTATCATTCTTGATCTTCAATATGAGAATCAAGAATAAGTCGTTAAAACTCAAATTTCTTATCTAGACAAGATCTTTGTAATTATTGAGAATCTGCTTAATCCCTCTAGTGCATCATCAATCGAAAGCACCAAGAAGAGATTAATAAAGGCTGATCGAAGTTTATGAGACTAGATCTGAAGAATTTGATGATAATCAGTCTAGGGAAGTAGATTTTTCATGTTTCTTTTATTAAATTGATGTCTTTTTTACTTGGATTCCTGTAATTTTCATTGATTAAGTACATTTGAAGTCTGATTACAATTATGTTAATTTCTATCTTTTAATTTTAATTTTTGAATAATTAAATTTTATTAAAACTCCAATTTCTTAAAGCGAGTCCTTGTGGGATCAACCCATACTTGCATATGCTATACTACAATAGCCCATGCACTTGCATAAAACACAAGTTTTTTGCATCGTTATCTAGGACTTGCAACGAAATTTTTATAAAATTTAATTAAAAATCCAAAAAAATAATAAATTTTTAAGAATTGCATACTTTAGCATTTATGGCATATTTAGGGTGCATTTTCCAATTTTATTAATGTATAATCACCCTATGTTTTGAATTTGGTACTTATTTCTATTTTTCTTTTTCAAGAAATTAGCAAGTGGATCTTCATCAAAATAGAAATTTTCCTACTTTCCTAAAATGGGATTATCCTTTCCTTTTGAGTGAATCTTGTAGTGAGGCCCCTTATTTCCATTCCAAATTTAAAAGAGTTGTATAATACTAGGCAAGTGTAAGTATCCCTCACTCCTTTTATTTCTTATATAAGGGTTTGCATTTAGAATAGTCTTGCATTATTTAATAGTGTAATTGCATACAGAAAGCATATTTGATAAATATTGCACTTTTAGGGTTTTGTATTAATTTACTATTTTAATTGCATTCTTAGGGCACATTTACTGCTTTAAGGTGATCTATGTGTTGATCGAACAGCCATGGAGAGGAGAAATTAATTAGTAAGGGCACCAACCACACATGATCAAGGGTGGATTTTATCACCACTACTTGGCCCACCTAGGATAATCACCACAAGCGCACAACCCTATTTTCAAATTAATCCAAAATCAATTAAAAGAGACCAATAGGGCCATCACATGCTTGTAGGAGCCTCTTACTAAGACCTGGTCTATTGTCACTCCAATAGCTTTTGAGCACTGTGGTTATAGTGGATGTTCTGATGCCTTCTATTGATGTTTATTGAGGTCTAAATGCCTCCTTACATGAGGATTGTATTAATCACCTTGCACAGAACTTAACTGGTAAGCAATAATCAAATCTAAAAGAGAGGAGGAGCCCTAGATTAGGATAATTTAAAAGCATTGTCCCCACACAAATTTAGGAAAGTTAAAATATTGCTTATTACCCTAAGAATTATTTGACCATGCCTTTTGTTTGACCATCACATAGAGTTAGAGTCAACATTTAGATTAGGACATTTTAGATTAGGCTAGTTTATGCAAGGGCGTCAATCTCAAAACCCAAAGCTAGTACCTTTAGACCCAGAGATTCAATGCATCCGATGACAAGCGGAAAGAAACCTAGTTCCTATCCCCATGGTTGAACCACCACTAGTGATTGAGCTCAAAATAATTAAAGATTTCTATGCTCCTTTACATCTTAATGCTCCATCATGCATAGCTTTACCTCCTACAAATGCCTACCACTTCAAGTTAAAGTTGGGAGTCAGTCAATTGCTCCCTACTTTTTATGGTCGAGACCAAGAAGACCCCTACCTACATTTCAAGGAGTTCCTTGATATTTGTACTACATTTAGGTTCCAAAATTTTTTGGATGATTCTATTAGGCTTAGGCTATTCCTGTTCTCACTTAAGTACAAAGCCAAGTCATGACTTAATTCCTTGGATGTAGGTTCCATACATACATGGGACCAATTGTTTAAGAAGTTTTTAAACAAGTTCTTCCCTGTTCACAAAATAAATGCCCTTTATGGAGAAATTATCAATTTCCAATAAAGGGACGATGAACAATATAAAGAATGTTGGGAATGGTTGAATGAATTGGTGTCAAAATATCCTCATCATGGATTTGAGAAATGGCAGCAAGTTCAATATTTCTATGAGGTATTGAGGCCTCAAAATAGACAAATGATAGATGCAACTAGTGGAGGGACCCTCATGCTAAAGGATGAAAGTGAGGCATGGGAATTATTTTAGACAGTGGCTAATTATTCTCAACAATCGAATTATTCAAATAGAGAGAAAAAACCAACCAACCTACTAAGGAAGGAATTCTTTATGAGATAGGAGTGCATACTAATTTATCCCATAAACTTGACCATGTAGTTGAAAAATTAGGTGGAAGAATGGACAAACTTGAGACCATGTTTGTAACTTTCATTGCTACTACTTTATCCCAAAAACCTCCACAAGAGGTTTGTGTTATATGTTCTAGCCCAATCCATATCACCTCATCTTGTTTATCAAATAGAGTGCTAAACAACTATCTTGTTGACCAAGCGAATGCATTGAATGTGTATCACCAACCTAACAATGACCCATATTCTGAGACCTAAAACCCTGGATGGGCTAGGCATCCCAATTTTTCTTGGTCAAAGAATAACCACCAATGGGGAGCATTTGTAAATCCCCTATCCAAAACTTTCCTCTTAAAACTACAGTTCCCCAACAGCCACCTCGCTTTCAACCTCAACAACAAAAGAACCCATCTTCAAAGGAAAACATCCATAGCATGCTTGAACAAATTACAAAAGATAATGATGACATTAAAAAGGCCTTACACCAGTTGCAAAATAAGAGTAGACATTCAGCCAATGTCAAATCTCAAGCCATAGCCAAACTAGACATGTAGGTAAGCCAATTGTTAGATGAACTACGTAATAGAGGAAAGTTTCAATTCCCTAGCCAACCCATCCCCAACCCTAAGGATCAATTTAAGATAGGGTGAAGTTCTCAAAACCTTAACCCTCATGAGCATGCCAAGTCTATTACCGCCGTTCGAAGTAGTCGTCAGATCGATAACAAAATAGGGGAGGTTAAGGAAATTGTAGAGGAGAAAGAAGCAACCAAAACACATGAGAAAGAGATTAGACAGACATCTCCTACTCATTCTAGGCCCATAGTGGAGGCACCCTATGTTCCTAAAAACCCCTTCCCTCAATTACTCAATAGGGCTAAGAAAGGAACAAATTTTAATAAGATAATGAAGTGTTTAAACATGTAAAAATCAATATTCCATTACTCAATGCTAAAAAGGATATTCCTTCTTATACCAAACTTCTTAAAGAGATCTACACTATAAAGTGAAATCTTATTGTGCAAAAGAAAGCCTTCCTCACTGATCAGGTGAGCTCTTTAATTCAACACAAGACCCCGCCAAAATTTAGAGATCCAAGATGTCCTACAATTTCTTACATTATAAGAGATCATGTCATAAATAGGGCATTACTTGACTTAGGAACTAGTGTTAATTTGTTGCCATATTTTGTCTATGAGCAACTAAGGCTTGGTTCACTTAAGCCAACCAACACCACATTGCAATTAGCTAATAGATCAATTTAGATTTCCCATGGTATGGTTGATGATGTATTAATACAGGTGGACTAGTTTTATTTCCCATTCGATTTCATTGTCCTGGATACCTAGCCTGTAGTAGACCTCAGTAGTCAGATCCTAGTGATTCTTGGATGTCCATTCTTAGAGACTTCCAATGCAATCGTAAATTGTAGAAATGGTGTATGATAATTATCCTTTGGCAATACGAAAGCTAAGTTCAATGTCTTCAATTCCAACCATCAACAATTAGAACTTGATGACTCTTACAACATGATTGAAGATTTAATTCCACAAGTTCTACCACCATTATCTACCTTTGATCCATTGGAGGCCTGTCTTACGCATTGTAAATTCAATTGTTAACATCTGGCTGAAGACATTAAACTTTGCGCTTACTAGGAGGCAACTCAGTGTTTTAAAGTCTACATCACTCAATTTTCATATAGGATCCTATGTTTTCAAATACTAGGGATAGTGTTTCATTCAGGTTGGGAGGTGTAGATGCATGTAGGAATTTTGAATTTTCTTGAGTTTGTTTTCTTTTGAAAAATAAAAAATAAAAATTTAAGGTGAGTTCCCTTACTATGATGAGAACTGAATGTTCAAAATTTAGTAATTACACCATTTTCATCTCTTAATGGGAATGCATAAGATTAGTTTTGCATATCATTCATGTGTTGAAGCATTTTATGAAAGTTATTTCTTGGAAACCATTTACATACAACACATAATCAAGACTAATCAAGAGGTATGACTTAGAGATCTTGAGGAAAATTAGTGGAGACCTATAACCCAGTGAGATTTTGAGACAATCTTCTTTCAGAGAGTTATAAGTAATTCCACAACTTCTTCACCATATATAATTTAGTTGGTTAAACATCAAGAATAAATAAGCGTAATAGCTTTAATTCTAGAAATTTTATTGAATCTGATAAGCTTTAAAAACCTAGGAAATGATATATGCCATCCTTGCTCAGCCTAGAGACATAAAGCCTACCCAGTATATCATACCACTAGTTAGCCCCTTTGAACACATTATTAAGCCTTTTCTTTCTTAACTCCATTTACCTTAACCCAGAACAAGCCAGAAAAATTAATATCCATTACCCATTGTCAAAATGAGTAGAGTTAGTAGAAAAAGTTCAAAAAGAGGACAAAAAGTCAAAGAAGTGTGAAAATTAGCTATCTTTCTTTCAAAGAAGCCAAGGAAAAAAAAAAAAAAGAAAGAAAGAGAAAGACAAAAATCTAAAAGAGATATTCACTTCAAGCACAACCCAAAAGAAAAGTTGTCCTAACAAATATTCAGTGAAGACCTCCACACAATTTTGAACCATTGAAATCTTTATACTTGTAATGACTCAAATTTTTCAATATTCTTATATCACTTTTACAACCACGATCAATCATGGCATTTGCTTTGTTTATTTTGGAAATTAATATATGCTTAAATCACCTTCATAGGTAGTTAGATGTTTTATTTTAATTAAAATATGAAACAAAATAATTTATGAGAAATGTCTATATCATTATATTCTATGCTTGAAATGGAATCCAACGCCTCAAAGAACACTGAAAACGGAGTTTGTATGACCAAGTTAGGGGCATTTGAAGATTGGAGGGCATATCTGTAATTTGACTACAAAACGACTAAGACCCAAAAACACAGGGGGGTTGTTTTACTAACGACACCCCCCTCCATTGTTGTCTTCCACCTCCAGCCAACTGACTTCCAGCACCGCCATTGCAGGCGGCACCGAAAAAATGGCAGCACTGCCATTGGGCAACACCGCCTTCACCCTCTATAAAAACCCTCTTCCCCTTTTCTCTCCGATCATCACCTCCCCCATCTCCTGCAAGGGTTTCTCCTTCATTGAAAAGTCTTCCCCCCTCTGTTCTTCTTTTCTCCCATGGCACAGGCACCCACTGGAATTGGGTACGCCTCTTCCCTTCTCTTCCCTATGACTTCACTCCGTTTTTGCACTTCTGACGGGAGGGTTTCTAGCAGCACGATGGAATCGTACCCATTGGCAAGAAGGGAGCACCATCTCCTACTACCCAGGTAAGGCCCCCATCTCCCTCTCTTATTTTCCCCTTTTCCCAGACCAAATCCATGCTGGATCTAGTGTTTCTCGGCTAGAAATAGTTGAAGAAAAATGATGGGTTTGCTGACCCATTGAACCAGACATGCCCAGGGACAACGTATGTGATGCGCGCCCAAAAATGCACTCCTTGGCGCGGCATTCGGGTGCATGCGACCATGCAGGTGCAATCTCAATCTGACTGGGACGCACAAGCGCGTTAGGAGCTATGATGCGCACATGCCCGTGCCAGAGACGCGTCCGTGAGATGCCATCCAAGACAATCGCCCTTGCTAGAAGCTTGAGCATGCACGCGCATGCAAATGCGATCGTAAAGTGACTGGGACGCACACGCGTCCTGGGAACCATGACTTGCAGGGCCCTAATTGACACATCTGGGTCGTCCATTGAGGCACGACACTAAAAATCCAATTAAGGAGGCTATATAACTCCGTTTGATGATCCAAAAGAACCGTTGCATTCGTATCAACGACACAGACCTAATGAGACTATGAAAATCAGGATCAAAGAACTATTTTATATTACTATAGCCCAAAAATTATAGAAATATCATAGATCTACCATATCAAAGATGATCAGATCTCATGACTTGATCCATTAGAGGTGTTAGGGCATTAATAGCTTAGGATTAACCCCAAAGTACATGTATCAGCCCTTGAAGGATAGATCTGTCCATTCAAATCAAGTATAGACCTTTTCTGAGCATTGGGACAGGTGATCTATGAGATCTGATCATTCAATTACACGATCTTGATGACATGAAGTTATCGAAGGCAACCTAACCATTAAACATTAGATCTATATGAGAGATCTAGCCTAGAAATGCATTTAAGCAATGACCTATAACCTAAAAGGCAGATCTAGTCATTAATCTGTAAGTCTAAGTAATGATCTACAAAAGATGGAAAATGATATTGGAATCCTTGTTATCAATTAATATCCAGGGTTTCATGAAGATGGATCAAGGTCGAGTAATGAAGAATGTGATTCATGAGACATCGAGGTAGGCAGTCTAATACTACTAAATTTTTTTTCATGCATCCCAAACTCTAAGTAATTTACTTGCCGTTATTACTTATTTTGTATACTTTTGAGATATGATGTTCTTATACGAGTAAGCAGACTTGTCTTCATGATTTATGGCCTTGAAGCACTCGAATCTATCACCATATTTAGTATACTTTTGGGATATGATGTTCTTATACGAGCATGCAAAATTGTCTTCATGATTTATGGCCTTGAATACGATTTCTAGTATGAGCAGATTTAACACATTGCTCGCATGCTCGAAAATAAATTCATAAATTGCATGATTTTGACGATTGAGATTTGGATTCATCTATATATGTTTTTTGGGCTATTGAGCCTGGTGAATGTAAACCTTTAAGGCATTGGATTCCATTTTGAGCATAGAATCTAATGATGTGAACATTTCTCACAAATTCTTTTGTTCCATATTTTAATTAAAAAAAAAACATATAACCACCTATTAAGGTGATTTAAGTGTGTCATTACATTACCCTTCTTTTCTGAACCTATCCTAAGCCTATGTTTCGTCCTAGTTAAAGGCTTATTGATCTTAGGTAGAACATAGCCTTGAAGAGGCGATAAAAAGAAGGAATTAAGCTAAACTACCCCTAATATTCTTGGTGATGACATCTACTCCTAGGGATCACTTTCCTTTGTCTCATGAGCATTCAAAAGATTTATATAAACCATTAACTTGTTTGATTCAATCACATAATGAGAGAAATATGTTTAAACCCTTATCTGAGAGTTTCATTTCTAAGAGTATAACTATGAGGATTTGATGTCAAGATATATTTCCCATGGAATTTAAGCATATCCAGTTCCAAGCCAAGATTTATGTGGCTATACACATGTGGTGCACTCCGAGACATAACTCAAATAAAATGTCTTTAATATGTGTATGATGTGTAAAATTATCAAATATTCTCCATTAAGTTGTGAAAAACTAGTAGGTTGCCCATGAATGAGGATTCTCTGAGATAAAATAGGGGCTCGGCCTTAATGAATTTGTGGGTATATTCACTACAAACCCTCACAAGGCCTAACTCATCCACTAGGGGTAACCTAGGGGTTTAAGGGCTTGTTGCATGTGCTAAATACAATGAAAGTGGAACCTTGTATCACTTTTTGAAAAATGATTTTTGCATGTTTTGCTCTTGACTAGCAAAATGCTAGTTGGGGGATGTGTTAAGTGTTTAATTGTGTCCAAAAGACCCCTAGTTTAGCATTTAATTAGACCATCCAACTCATCAATTTGATGCTTTTTAGATAAAATATCAAATTTAACTCAAATTTGCCATCCAACCATAAATTGTCAAAATTAATGATCAGATGATCATCCAAGCTAATCAGATGCTTAATGTATAGTTAAAAGACTCTAATTTAGTCTTATATGTTGTAGATCAAACAGATCGTGGTTTGAGCAGCTAATCAATGGTGTAGATTATCTAAGAGGGCTTTGAAAAACCATATCACTCACAAGAAGAAGAGTTCTAATAAGGAGAGGAGATTATGGATAAGATTTGGAATGGAGAGGAAGTTTCCTAGTAGGAAACTAACTCCTAAAGGATAAGGAAAGAGAGGGAGAAGAGAATTAGGGGGAAGGCTTTATAAGAAGGAAACCATGGAGTCTTAGGAAGTTTTTAGTTTTAGTTTTTATTTTTCCTTTCTTTCCATTCATTATGCTCATTGTCTATCTTTTATTTCCTATTATTAGTGTATTCCTCCTCCTCTCAATCCCCATCGTTCTCTCTTGCCTTACCTCACTAGCACCTATTATCCTTCATCGCTATTTTTTCTTTTTTTCTATTGGAAACCGAGTTCTAGTACCACCCTGCTTCTACGGCACCCCCTCCTAAGCTATTGTTCCCTTTCCCCTCTACTCTATTGTTAGACCCCCGAATTCACTAGCCTCTACCCATTCTTCCCATCGTCCACCCTTCATCGCATCACTATTTTCTCCTTTACTTCCATCCTTTTTTTCCTTACCTATTTTAGTGCACCCAATGACCAAAGTTCCCCTATCATCTTCCTTGTCTCTCCATTCAATCATAGCCCAAGTCAACCCACTTCCATCACCGACTCCTCCCCATTACTGGTTGATTTAGCCTGTCCAAACCAGTTGCACAGACCCAAGGGCACATCACTCGTCGTCCATGACATCTACCCCCATCTGAACTGGACTAGCCAAGCACCCTTCTCCAATCCACTGCACTAGTTTGCTCACCACCCGCAGACCCCTTCTCCTCTCTACCTCACTTGCCTACCCTCTGCTCTATCCATGATACCAATTAGCGACGTCGTCTGTAGTCGTCATTTTCAGCCAACCCAGAAGCTCCGGTAACTTCAGCCTTCAATCGGCATCTGTTTTATTTTCCCCAACACCACACCTCCCATCATCCTCTTCATTCCAGCCTGACTAATCTAGCTCGGCCACGCTCCCTCCACCTCACTCACCACTAGCTGCCCCCTATTCTCCACTCTACCACACAGCACTGGCCAAGATTCCTCTTCTCTCTCTTTTCCTAACCACCTTCATGTTTTGTCCGCACCAACATCATCATGCACTGCAATGCCCCATCCAGCCCAAACAACAGTGGCTGGCCATAGCCATCACCATCTTCTCTAGCAAATCTTCTTCTTCCCCTGTTTCAGTTCTATTTTGCGAGAAATTTAAGGAACTTTGAGGAAATATTCCATTTTTTCCCTTATTATAAAAATTTTAATTACATTTTTTGTCCTATTACTGTTCTTATCTATGTTCTATTCTATTCATGTTCTGTTATTTGCATTCTATATTGTTCTTACTTAATCCAGGAATTGTTTAATCCAAATCTATCTTATTGAAGCTTAATCAAATCAACAGTTTTGCTTTGACAAATAAGATCTCTTTATTTCTTCAATTATTTCATATCAGAATTTCAATTCCTCTTTAGATCTTGTTCTTAGGACACTTCCTAGCATGTTTATCCTTCCTGATCTTCAATCTGAGAATCAAAAATCAAATCTAAGCCATTAAAACTTAATTTCTTATGTAGACCCTATCTTTGTAATTATTGAGAATCTGCCTAATCCCTTCGATAAATCATCAATTAGAAGCACCAAGAAGAGACTCATGAAGCCTGGTCAAAGTTTACATGAACAGATCTAAAGAATTTGATGATAATCCATCTAGGGAAGTAGATATTTCATGTTTATTTAGTTAAATTACTATCTTTTTGAATTGGATTCCTATAATTTTCATTGATTAAATTCATCTAAAGTCTGATTCCACTTTCTATTAAATTTTTTCATTTAATTTTAAGTTTTGAAAATAAAATTTTATTAAAACTCCAATTTCTTAAAGCAAGTCCCTGTGGGATCGATCCATACTTGCATATGCTATACTACAATATCCCGTGCACTTGCGAAAAACACAACATTTGTTTTGGTCAATTGCAAAGAAATAATAGAGTACTAACATCTTTCTTAAACATTTATTGAATCTAATTAGCTTTAAGAAACCTAAGAAATGATATAAGACATCCTTGTTTCAGCCCAGAGACATAAAGCCTAACCAGCATATTATACCACTAGTTAGACCCTTTAAGACTCTTGGTAAGCCTTTTTCTTTTCAAAAAATGAAAAAAGTCCAAGAAGTGCGAAATATCAACATACATGGAAAAAACCTTTACTTCAAAGAAATACAAAATGTAGAGAAAATCAAAAGAATTATCACAAAAAGAAAATAAAATGTTGAGAGAAAGGAAAATTACAAAAGATATCACTTTATTGAAATCAAGAGAAAAGTAGTCCAATTATTGAAGACCTCTACTTAGATTTGAAACTCTGAATCCTTGTACACTTTCTTTCAGAACCATTCTCAGGCCTATGTTTCATCCTATCTAAAGACTGGTTGATCTTATGGTGGATGATAGCCTTAGTGAGGATATAGATATGAAGGAATTAAGGTGAACTAACCCTACTAGTCTTAGTAATGGCATCAATTCTTAGGGATCACATTTTTTGTCTCATTTGTGCTTATAAAATTATGTGAACCATCAGTCTTGTTGAATTCGGTCACATGAAGAGAGAATTCTTGTTTTACCTTTTCTCTGAGAATTCTTTTTACAAATGTCAATTGTTCTAGGCAAGACCCATTTTGGGTTTCATACAATTCCTCCCTTATTCGCTTTGTTTTAGCCCTTCAAATAGACATGGGGAGGTATTTGCATCATTGCCCTCCTCCCTCAATTTTGTTAAAAGAAGAAAATTTTAACAAAAATTTTAATTTTGCCCTTAGTCCCTTTTATTTAATTTCATATGGGTCATGTTTTGTCTTTTTCCCTATTTTGTTTTCCCCTTTTCAAACTGAGCCTCATAACTATGCAAAATTAATCCCTATTTGATTTTAATTGAACTGAATCAAAGGTCCAACCTTAACCGATAGGATAACTTTAATTCCTGAACCACTTTTTTTTTATTTCAAATCCACTTTTAGATTTTCATTTAAATTGAATTCTTAATTGATCTATAAGTTTAGATCTTGAATAAAAAATTCATACAATCAATCTTAGCCATTGATAGGTATTCAGTTTTATATAAAAATACCCAATTAGTAGTCCATGTGTTGAAAATTATAAGCATTATTCTAGGTTCCAAAACTTCAAACACATGCATTTCTGAGCTGATGATTCAAAGGTTTGATATTTTTCACATTCAGAAGATGATCTATAGTAAGTATGTGAATTTTCATAATTTTCTAGAATTTAATTAGGATTTTTAATCTTTTGCAAGTATAAAGATGATGATCCAATGGCCAAGATTGATCAAGATGCAAATTGAGGATCAAGATCAAATCAAAGAAATAGGACCTAAATGTCATCATTCCAAAACTCAAGAAAGGGTCAAGATAATCCTAAAGAAACTAGATGAAGCTCAAGAAAGTAATGAAAAGAATAAAAGGCGACTAGAAATGGGCCCATGTAAAATTCATGCAATTTTACCACCCTTGCATGAAGTAGAGCCATGAGAGCCTCTTAAGCCATCAAGGAAAGCTAAGAGAAGCCAAAAGATGTATGCTCAAGAGCCAAGCCATTGAAACCATCAAAGTAAACCACTTAGCTATGCCACATAGAGCCACATGATTGGAGGACTTTTTCAAGTAATTATCGTATGTTAAAACAATGCATTTTAAGGGATAATTAGTAAGTATTTGTTGGAGATTATCACATGGTAAGAAATGCATGTATAGGTGGACCAATCAAGTGAGAAACCATCTCCTTTCCCTCTCTCTCTCTCTCTCTCTATCTCTCTCTCTCCACCCCTATTAGCATTTCTCATGCATGGACAAAAGAAGGTGGAGACGCTCCTCCTAAAAAGGTGGTGCCTCCCACCTTAGCTACCAAGATCTCCATGCCACCCCACCTTCTAAATCTAATCTCCCAACTTCCATTCTTATATCTTTTATAAACTCCAATACTTATCACCTATTTCCTCTTTAATTAGGTTAGAATCATATCAAAATAGAAACCAAAACATCTATACACCACTCAAAAGGATTCCACGTAACAAACATAAGGTTGGAGACGCCTCTTTTCCTAAGAAAGTGGTGCCTCCATCAAAGGGTGTTCCTAGGCTTTTGATGCTTTGTTTTAGGCTGCTTCTCACTTGTGTTCCTTGCCTCCTTAAAGCTTCTTCTCTTTGGTTTCAAGCATTTCCCGGTTAGTCTTCATTGTTTTTTTCCTTGTTTCATTGCTCTTCTTGTTCTTTGCTTTGATTAAGATATGTCTTTTGTTGAATTCATTCCCATCATCTTGTTCTTTTCTTTCTTGATTTTCTCCCCTAGGTTTCACATGCATGAAATCTTGAAAGTATATGGTGATCATTGGATTGTGTTGATGTAATGACTCCATTTTTGTAACCTTGAAATCCCTGTGGGGGGTGCGCGCCGCTAATGTAGGATGCGTTAGCGTCCTGGGCACCCGCCTCATGTGGGCCTGCGACGGTGACGCCGCGCGTTCTGCATAAGCAGAACACACAGCCTGATGATGCCCGGGAGCATGCGACTGCACGTGTGGGCCAGTCGCCGCTCGACCGGGACACACCTGCGTCCCGGGAGCGGTGACGTAGGGCCCGTTTTGGGCCTTCTATGCATTCTTAACACTAGAATACCCATAACTTGAGTTCTATGACTCTGATTGAGGCGCAGCGAGAGGCATTGTGTCCATATCGACAGCGCGGACACACCCAAACCATTAAATACTTGATCAAGCCCCTATCTAAGGCTAGTATGACCCTTAAACTATGATAGTGGCGCGGGGCCACTAAACCTTTGCAAACCTGACTATACCAAGGCCCAGTTAGGGACCTTAGGAGGCCCTTAGGCATGGGAATGAACCCTTAATGCCTAAGTAGTGAGGTAAACTATTCTAGAACTTATAGAAATAGGCCAAGCTAACCTTTTTCCCCTAAACCATGTCCAGGAACGTACGAGGACAAGGGGACTAGCGCAATCAAACCAGGTAGGTGTCCTATCGCTACTAGACTTTTAAAAAGAACCCATGATGCTTTGAGAATGCATGTTTTGAGTCATGGTTGCTTTTCTAATGCATGTTTTAGGTTTTTAAGTTACATGTCCTATCTTTATGCATATATCATATAAACTTATGTTACATCCTTATGCACATGACCTGTTTAGCATGAATTGATTTCATAAATGAACTTAGCATGCATATGAAAAATACATTGCGCATATATTGCCAAGGCATGTGTTACATGCATAGACATGTTTTGAAAAAGGATTATTGTATGTATGATACATGCATAAACATGTTTTGAAAAAGAAAAAAAAAAAAGGTTCTTGCCTGCTTGATAGTATATGATTTGGGCTAGTAAACTCGTGGGTGCTATGCCGAGAGGTTCGGGGTGGCCTCCCAGCCTCTACCAAGGAATCAGGTGATAAAGGAAACTAAGAACACCAACACCATGAGAAATAAAGGGAAGAGACCATTTCAATCATCTGGACCCAGGCTACCTTTCAAGAAGCCGTTTGAAAACAAAGGAAGAAGACCAGACTGGAAGACATGCCCTAGGTGTAACAAGAATCATTCAGGCAAACCATGTCCCACTTTCAACATCACTTGCTATACTTGTGGAGAATTAGGACATCTTGCTAGGAATTGTCCTAAAAGGAAAGTTGAAGAGCGTAAAGAAGATCAGGTTCCAAAGAGCCAAGGACGTGTCTTTGCCCTCACTTCCAGTCAAGCCCAGGCTTCAAATGCAGTAGTTGAAGGTATTCTTTCTATCTATGATACACCTGCTAAAGTTCTATTCGATACAGGCTCCACTCATTCTTTCATATCTTGGGAGTTTGCATCAACCTTGGACATTATACCACAGGACCTGGACTTCGCTCTAGAAGTCCTGACTCCTGTAGGCCAGGCACTTCCCACCTATTCTTATCTCCAAGATGTTCCCGTTTTGGTCAAAGATCATTTGCTACATGCCAATCTTATTCACTTAGATATGAATGACTTTGACGCCATTGTAGGTATGGACTGGCTAGCCCTTCATCAAGCCTTTGTTGATTGCCGCCAAAAATGTGTCACTTTTACCCTACCTAATGGAGACACTTTCACCCTCCAAGGAAGAAAGGATTATTCTGGAGCGTGTGTTATTTCTTCCATGAAAGCAGTTAAGCACATTGCTCAGGGATGTCCCTTCTTCTTGGCCAAGATTGAATCTGTCGAGAGTCCCCAACCAAAGCTAGAGGATGTCGAGGTAGTCCAAGAATTTCCTAACGTATTCCTTGAGGACTTACCAGGTCTACCCCCACCAAGAGAAATTGAGTTTACCATTGACCTTATACCCGGTACTTTTCCTATTTCCAAAGCTCCTTACCGAATGGCTCCTGCAGAACTAAAAGAATTGAAGACCCAGTTACAGGAACTACTTGACAAAGGGTTCATACGGCCTAGCGTATCTCCGTGGGGAGCTCCAATCCTTTTTGTTAAGAAAAAGGATGGCTCCATGAGATTGTGCGTAGACTATCGGATGCTAAATAGGGTTACTATTAAGAATAAGTACCCCCTTCCCTGAATTGATGATCTTTTCAATCAACTTCAATCAGCCAGAGTCTTCTCTAAGATTGATCTACGATTCGGCTACCATCAACTTCAAGTTAGAGAAGAAGATAGCCTTTAGGACTCGATATGGCCATTATGAATTCAGAGTGATGTCCTTTGGTTTAACTAATGCTCCAGCCTTGTTTATGGACCTCATGAATAGGGTGTTCAAGGAGTACTTAGACAAATTCATCATAGTGTTTGTGGATGATATCTTGATATATTCAGAAACTCTTGAAGACCATAAGGAACATCTAAGGATAACATTAAGCACCCTATGAGCACACAAGTTATATGCAAAATTCAGTAAGTGTGAGTTTTGGCTAGAAAAGGTTAATTTCTTAGGACACATTATTTCTCAAGATGGCATGGTAGTCGACCCCGCTAAGGTTGAATCAGTACAAAGATGGGAAAGACCTAAGACAGTCACAAAAATAAGAAGCTTCTTAGGACTTGCTAAATATTACAGGAGATTCATCGAGGGTTTTTCACAAATTGCTTTACCTTTAACTAAGCTGACCAGGAAAGATACAAGATTTGAATGGACTGATAAATGTAAGGAAAGCTTCCAGGAACTAAAGAGAAGGTTAACTACAACACCTATCCTTACCTTACCTTCCGGAAATGGCGGATTTGAGATATACAGTGATGCCTCGCAACAAGGACTAGGCTGTGTACTTATGCAACATGGGAAGGTAATTGCTTATGCTTCTCAGCAACTCAAGAAGCATGAAGTCAATTACCCAACCCATGACTTGGAATTAGCAGCCATAGTCTTTGCCTTGCGAATCTGGAGACATTATCTATATGGGGAAAAGTTTGAAGTTTTCATAGATCATAAGAGTCTTAAATATATCTTTTCCCAACAAGACTTAAACATGCGACAAAGAAGATGGATGGAATACTTAAAAGACTATGACTTCTCCATTCATTATCACCCTGGAAAAGCTAATGTGGTAGCTGATGCATTAAGTAGAAAAACCAGAGGGATGTGTGCAAGTTTATTTACTAAGAGATGGAAGCTATTACAAGAAGTAATAACGTGGAAACCAGACATAAGTAAGCGCAAGATCATTATGACAGGTCTAACAATAAAGTCGGCTGTTAATGAAAAGGTTAAGCAAGCACAGCAAGGGGATCCGGACATACAAGCTTTAATAGGAAAACCAAGGTTTACTAAAGGGGAAGATGGTAGTGTTTACATGCAAGGAAGATTAGTGGTACTAATTAATGAAGAATTAAGACAAGAAATCTTAAAAGAGGCTCATCAGTCTAAGTATACTATACACCTAGGAGGAACTAAGATGTGTCAAGACTTAAAGAGACAATATTGGTGGGATGGTATGAAAAGAGACATAGGGGAATTTGTGGCAAAGTGTCTAACATGTCAACAAGTAAAGGCCGAACATCAAAGACCTGTGGGATTGTTACAACCCCTTGAGTTACCCAAATGGAAATGGGATCATATTACCATGGACTTCATTGTAGGGTTACCCAGGACCTCTAAGGGTCATGACATGATCTGCGTAATTGTTGATAGATTGACTAAGATAGCCCATTTCCTTCCTATACGCCATACCCAATCCACTGACAGCCTAACATCAAAGAGATACTGAGTTTACATGGCATACCCCTTAGTATCACTTCAGATAGAGATAGCCGCTTCACTTCACAACTATGGAAGTCTGTCCAAAAATCCTTAAGATCTTCCTTGAACTTTAGCACATCCTTCCATCCACAGACCGATGGATAGTCAGAGTGCACAATCCAGATAGTCAAAGATATGCTGCAAGCTTGTGCCCTCGATTGGAAGCAAAGCTGGGATGAAAACCTGCCGCTAATAGAGTTTGCGTACAACAACAGCTTTCAGTTGAGCATTGGCATGGCTCCGTACGAGGCGCTCTATGGAAGACCCTGTCAATCACCCACCAGTTGGAGTGAAGTTGGAGAGTCCAGGGTGCTACAGTCCGAGCTGGTGGAGCAATGCATTGAGAAGGTCAAACTCATAAAGAAATGCCTACTCACAGCTCAAAGCCGGCAAAAGAACTATGCTGATCAAAGGAGGAGACCATTAGAATTCGACATAGGAAGGCATGTTTTCCTAAAGATATCTCCCACTAAAGGAGTTATGCGGTTCGATATCAAAGGCAAGCTTAGTCCACGTTACATAGGGCCTTTTGAAATCCTGGAGAAAGTGGGAAAAGTGGCCTACAGGGTCACACTACCCCCTCAGCTATCTAAGGTGCATAATGTATTCCATATATCTATGCTAAGGAGGTACATGCCTGACCCTGCTCATGTCATCACCCAAGTACCCATGGAGTTGATGGAGGATCTCAAGCTAGAGACCAGACCAATTGAGATTCTGGCTCGTAAGAGTAAGAAGCTGCAGAGCAAAGACATACACTTAGTCAAAGTTTGGTGGAGAAATGCGCACATGGAAGAAGAGACTTGGGAACCGGAGTCAGAAATGCAAGAAAAGTACCCTGAGATCTTTTGACTGTATATATTGTAGAATTTCAGGGGTGAAATTCCCCTAAGGAGGTAACAATGTAATGACTCCATTTTTGTAACCTTGAAATCCCATGTTGGTAATGAAAAGTTCACTTTTTGAGATAAGGGTATTTTGGTCATTTCACTGTTCACCCTAACTAGACCCAGAAATTTGGCCCTTAGATACCTTTAGGTGTGTCTCGGAAAAAGGAATCCAACAAGACCAGAATCACCCAAAATGGAGTTAAAATGAGCAAGTTATGGCCCTTTGAAGTTCAAGGGCAAAATTGTAATTAAATTTAAAACGAATTGGCTTGAGAAAATAGGGACCCGTTTTGATACGGGCACCCCCTTCTTCCCAAATATACTGCATCACCGACATTCTAGAATGTCGGTGTGCAGGGGGGAAACCACTGCCATTTTAGAGGTTTCTCCACCGCCATTCCATGGCGATGGAAACCCTCCTCCAAAACCCTCCTTAAGCTCTATAAATAGAGCTCTTGGGCATCTCCATTGGCAGCCCAAAACCTTGGGAAAAACCAGTCTTGGAGTTGCAGGCAAGAGGAGAAACCATGAAAAATACCCAGCCACGAACCAAGTACGCCTTAAACAACTCCAAACCCATCTCCCCCTCAGTCTTAGGTTGAATGTCCCTAAGTTTTTGCATGAGAAACCATGCAAAACAAAGCTCTAGGGAGCCACAACAGACCCAGGGCAAGTGCCTAGGGCATTCTAGTTCGATAGGGTTGAAGCAGGGCATCCCGAGGACACCCAGGTCACCACAGAACCAAAACGCACCCAGTGCATTAAAGAGGTACTGACGAGCGCGTCCATGAACACGCCCGCAAATGAAAAAAAAGGGGCGGAGGCCTGGTGCGTTAGCGGACGCGCCCTGTGGGGCGCCCGCCTCATGTGGGTTTGCAACCTAGATCTTCCCCAATCTTTTCTACCATTTTTCCCTCTTTCCAACAACCAAAAAACCATATATTTAGAAGGGAAGGAATTGCAAGCCACCTTCCTAAGAAGAGGACGCCTACCCCTTTCTAAATACATGGCAACCAGATGATGTCATTTTATGACCTCACTTGCTTAACTAACTCTCCACGTAATTATCTCTCATTGAAACCCTAGATCTAGATCCACTTTATGTTCTTAATTAAGACCTCATCAAAGTGGAAACCCAAAACTCTATAAATTCCCATGAATTTCACATTCTTACTAAGTAGAGTTTTGGTGACAAAACCTTGAGAAGTTGCACTCTAGCTTGGTGATCTTTGGAATTTGGATTTCTTTTGGGCTGCTTTCTATCAGATTTCTCAAGTCTTTTTTCTCTATTTTTTCACTTCAATTCTAGGTTAGTACTTTGACTCATTGCTTTACTTTCATTGCTTTATCTTCTTGCGTGCATCCTTGTTTTGATTTTTCTGTCACATTCATAATTCTTCCTTGTTTTCCCTTAGTTTTTTCCTTCCAATTTCTTAGTTTTGCATGCTTATTAATCAAAGAACCAAGTTAATTCTCCTCTACCAGTGATAGCCAAGAGAAGGAAAAGCTTGAATCATTGATTTCCCTTCTTGAATTTCACATTTTTTTGCTTGAATTTGGAACTTGTTCTAGGAAATTTTGCCTTAACTAACCCCATTATTGCTGCCATCTTTCTTTTGAACTCTCTCTTGCATTTCACTTTCATGTCATCTTAGTTTAATTTGAGAGAATTTGAATGTATTGGATGTTTGATTTGAATTAAAATTTTCAATTGTGGGAAGAGTGCTTATTTTTCATATTCTAATTATGTGTAATGAGCACTATATTTGATGCACTTTGGCATTCAATTTATAAAGTTTATTGAGGATTATTGTTTATGCTTGTTTTCAGTATTGAAGTACTTTAGGTCTTGAGTGTTATCTTGCATAAAAAGTGCTAGTTCAATTGCTTTCCATGCTTGGTTTGATTTGAAGTTCATAAGTACTTGAAATCTGGAATTTTTCCACCATTACGCTTAATTTCTAACAACTTATTCATCTTATTTGATTGATTCCTTAGGAACTCATTTAGCTTTTTAGGCTATTTATTAAGTGTTTTGATTAGATTGCATGTTAATTAGTCTTTGACTCATTTGTTTTAGCCATCTTTGACCCCATGAACCATGGGCACTATCCATGGATCATGCACATGAACTAAGGTGAAGCCTCTTTGATTATTGCTTTGTTTAGTTGGTAAATCTTAGTTTAGTAGTAATAGTAGTTAATTCATTGTTTACATTTTATTTTAGTTTTAGGATGTTTCCTAATTGGGTTTTGGAAAGTTCCATCTTTAGAAAGTTTTAAGATTAGGAAGTGTTAAATTTAGAAAGTTTCCTTAAGTGTAGTTTCCATTTACATGCATGTTTCTAAATTCTTGTTAAATTTCATTAGCTACTTGTTTCTTCATGTTAGTTTAGTTTTAAAAAATTTCCTAAATTGGTTTTAGAAATTTCTATTTTTAGAAAGTTTATAATTCTAGTTTAGGAAAGTGTCAATTTAGAAAAGTGTTATTTTAAGTAAGTTTTATTAAGTTAAGTTGCTTGGTTTAAATCATTCTAGTTTTGCATTAGCTTCCTTTTATTGAATGCATTTTAGTTTCTTAGTTCATTGCATAGTTTATTCTTAGCAAGTCTCTTTTAATTATAGTTTCTAGTTTCATGCATATTTCCTTTCTTTTGTCATTTACTTTCTTAGTTTAAATTCAAATCCAATTCAATCTCTCTCTTTGGCTGAAGTTAAGTACTTTAAATAAGATCCATCCAATATACAAATTTGTGAGATTCTCATGGTATCAACCTTTCTCTTGTGCAAAATACTACATTGATTCGTGCTTGCGAGTAATATTAAAGCTACATCGAACAACAATTAGCATCAAGTGCATAGTAGAAGAGGCTCATGGTTCTTAAGTTGAACTGTAACTTCTTTGTTTCTTCGTCATTCCACTCATCTTTAGATGTAAGATGTGGAACACCATCTATCATGATGCAAGGCTCATATGCTTCTTTCACAATCATTCCCCATATTCATAATTAACTAAGTGGGTATAGATTATCTTTCTAACTTTCTAATAGTTGTAACTTGTTCCATTGAACACACATGGTTTGTGGGCAGATTGGACCTCTTGAAAATTGGTTCTTATAGTTTATGTCATTTATAAAAGTATGATCTTTGACTCTAAAATCCAAAAAAGCCTACTATGATACCAATAATTGGTCCAAATAGGGGAGTTGAATTAGGCCCCAAAATACAAGTTTAAAAGTTTTGCAAACTTTTCACTCAAATTCTCTTTATGAAGATCAAAAATTTTAAATAAAAGGGTAGGCATAAAGAGAAACTAGGCACAAGAATTTATGAAGGTTCATCCAACCAACCATGTACCTACTTCATCTCTCTCA
This sequence comes from Warburgia ugandensis, assembly GCA_035236585.1. Taxonomy (NCBI): domain Eukaryota; kingdom Viridiplantae; phylum Streptophyta; class Magnoliopsida; order Canellales; family Canellaceae; genus Warburgia; species Warburgia ugandensis. The sequence continues at coordinate 26,024,462 of CP141132.1, read as the reverse complement.
AATTAATCCTAATTTAAGTGTTGATTGTTTTACCGCAAGTGCACGGGCTATTGTAGAGTAGCTTATGCAAGTACGGGTCGATCCCACGAGGACTTGATTTAAAATGGAGTTTTCAATAAAATCTAATTATTTAAAATTAAAAATAAATCACTTACAATTACTGGAATTATTAAAATGAGAATAAATGTTCAGATCTAATAAACTTCTCAAAAATACAGAATTTTCAGTTCTTAAAGAACACAAACAAAATCAAATAATGAGAAAAAACTACTTCCCTAGATCAATTTTCATCAAAATCTTCACTTCTGGTCTTCTAAAAGCTGATCCTCCTTTACAGATATCTTCAACCCATTCTTGATTAGTGATCCACCGGTCGGATTTGACAGATTCTTCAAAATGGTCAAGATCTAGGCTAAATTGTGATTTCAGGATTTGGACGGCTCAGATTGATTTCTGGATTTCAGATCTAAGATCAGAAGCGTTGGTTATGTCTAGGGATGTCCTAAGAATGAACCTGTAAAATTAATTTGAATTCCGTTAAGAAACGAAAGAGAAATCAAAGATTTTGTTTTGATTAAGGCTAAACCGTTGAGAGGTTAGGCCTTAATTGATCAGGTATGGATTGAGCAGTTCCTGGATAAAAAAACGCAGATAAAACAAAACCAGAATAAAGAAGGACACAGATGGAATTAAACTGGGGACACAGATGGAATTAACAGAAAAGGCCAGAATTGTAATTGCTTTTAAAGAGGGAGGGCAAAACTGGAATTTTGGTTAAAATCTGGTTTTTAAGAAAAAAAACCAAGAAACCCCAACGAATGAAGATGGGGAAGAAGGAAGAAGGGAGAAGAGAAGGAAGAAAGGGAAGAGAGGAGAAGGTGGGAGGAAACCTGTGTTGGGTTTCCTTCTCTGGGACGTCCGATGAAGAGAAAAACTTAAGAGGCGACGATTTGCATCTCTAGGCGTCTTCCAATTTCTGGGTTCGTACTTGTGCTGGACCGATGGTGTTGGATGTCTGCTGGACCGATTGTTGAAAAAAAATAATAGGGAAGCAAGTGCCTGGAGTTCTATGGCGTCACATGGTTGGCTGGGATCACCTAGACAATGGAAAGGTGCAGCCAAGGAAGCCGTTTGGTTCAGGCCGCCAGAGTTGGTCTGGGAGCAGAAGATGATATGGGTAGTGTGTGCCTAGGCTTGGTTAATGCATTGATGGGAAAATTTGCAGAATAAAAAAAAAAAAACAAAGATGGAGGAATGCCTCGGCCAGTGATAGAGGCAAGTGCGCGGTGAAGCAAAAAGGTGTGGCTGGTAGGAGAGAGAGAGAGAGAGAGAGAGAGAGAGAGAGAGAGAGAGAGAGAGAGAGAGAGAGAGAGAGAGAGAGAGAGAGAGAGAGAGAGAGAGAGAGAGAGAGAGAGAGAGAGAGAGAGAGAGAAGTGGGCGATGGTGAAGGAGGGGCCAAAAAATGAGAAGAGAGAAAGAATATAAGAAGAGAGAGTTGGAGTACGTGAGGATGAGGAAGGGAAAAAGAAAAAGGGAAGAAGGAAAAAGAAAGAGGAGAAGGAAAAGGAAAGAAAGAAAAGAGAAAAAGGAAGGGAAAAAGGAAGAGGAAAAGGAAAAAGAAAGAAAAGAAAGAAAAGAAAAGGAAGGAAAAAGAAAAGAAAGAAAAGGAGTGGGAAAGGAAAGAGAGAATGAAGGAAAGAAAAAGAGAATAAGGAGGGAAAGAGGAAGAAAAGGAAAGAGAAGTGGGGGAAAGAGTTGCCCTTTACATGTTCTTTCCATTTTGTCCATGATTTCTATCTATCTCCATGGGTGATCTGGTCCATCCATTGCCCTTTAAGATGATCTGCACCGTTATCTTTTACTCGTAGTCATCCGTGCATCCTTTGGTTGATCTGCAAAAGAAAAGACTAAATTAGAATCATCTGAACCGTACATTAGTCATCTAATGAGCTCTAATGATCATCTGACCGTTGATTTTGACAAATTAAGGTTTGGATGGTCAATTGGATTTATATTCAAAATCAAGCTAAGTTTTGTAAAATTGAACGGTTAGATGATCTAATTGAATGCTAAATTAGGAGAATTTTGACCAAAATTAAACACTTAACACACCCCCCAACCAGCATTTTGCTATTCCCTAGCAAAACATGCGAAAAACCAAATTTCAAGATTTCAAATTTTATTTTTAAGTCAACTCCTCTTTTTTCTCAGAGAATTATCTTCAATAAATCACATCAACTTTATCATACTAATAAAAATGACTGAAAAATTCAAAACCCTACCCATATGCCAAAATAATTCCAATTAAGCTCAAATCTCAGAGTGAGTGTGTGCATGTACAGTTTACATATAGAATCATCTTAATCTCTAAGTAAACTTCTAACTTTTGAACTCCATCCGAAATATGTTTTGACCTCAATCCTCACTAATGACATACGCTCAGAAACAGAATCTCTCAGATAGAGGGTTCAAATCATATATCTCTTTTAATTATGTGAGAAGAGTTAATAAAAGCAAATGTATCTCACATATACTTATGAAAAACGAGAGTTACTAAAGAATTTCTTTGTTTTGATCCCTTTAGAATAGATGCCATTACCTTTGAATATTTAGAAATACCAGCCTTTTAGATCCTATCCATTCATTTCCTCATCAAGACTATTTTCATCCTAGAATCAATAGGTCTTTAACTGGGACGAAACGTAGGCTTAGGACAAGGTATCAAAGAAAGGGTATAAGGATATTCAAAGTTTCTTCAGAAAATAAGTAGAGGTCTTCTAAAGTTGATAATTCTTTCTTTCTTTGATGAAGTGAATATTTCTTCTTTTTCTTTTCTCTTTTTTTTGCATTCTTCAAACTTTCTTTTTTTTTTTTTCAAACTATTTCAGTACTTTTGAATCACTTTGAAGAATATTTCTTTTCTTGATATCCACTTTCTACTTTCATTACAACTAAAAGGTATTTCTTCATTCTTCTCTAACTTATTTTTCAAAGAAAATGGGTAATGGATAATTTATACTGGGTTAATATGAGTAAAGGGTAATTTGGGTGGCAAAAGAAAAGGCTTATATTAAAGGCTCAAGTTAGCTAACTAGTGGTAACAATACTTTATGGGTAGGCTTTATGTCTCTAGGTTATAACAACAAGGTTGGCCTAAATCATTTTCTAGGTTTCCTATAATCCATCAAATTCAATGAACTTCTAGAATTTTAAAGATAATATTCTAATTATCCAGGTAATTAGCCAAAATTAAGAGTATGGGATCAATTTTCTTTAAGCACACTGAAGAAAATTAGGAACATTTATAACCTCTCACAAAGGATGAATATCTCTAAAACTCACTTAGGTTATAGGTCTCCACTGAATTTCTTCAGAATCTCTAAATTATAGTCACTTATCAATCTAGATTATGTATATGCAACTGCGTGTACAAATGTGATCTGAGACTTTGCTTTCATAGAATTCTTTAGAAAATGAGTAAAAAGATGAATTAATCATATTCAATTCCATTAATAAGCTAAAGTTATTCAGATTATACTTCAGAAAATCCAATTCTCATCATAGTGTAGGAAATGACCTAAAATTTTTCAATTTTTTTTTTTTTCAATTTTTTTTTTTTTTTTGAAAAACTAAGGAAAACACCTAAAAATCTAATAAAAACTAGAATTTGTTAGAATTCAACACCCCCCAACCTGACAGAAACATTGTCCTCAATGTTTAAAAATTAGGACCTAAAATGAATATGAGTGATGTAGAAAACAACAAAAATGAAAAACTCTGGGTTGCCTCCTAGTGAGCGCTAAGTTTAACGTCTTCAGCCAGTCATATATCCTCATTTATCTTTGAGTGTTCCTGATTCCAATAATGAAATGGCAAGATTTCTCACACCACTTCAAAATCTCACGATAGTCTATATAGTTCATCCACCCTGAAATTTTTGGTGATGGTATAATTATAACACAGTAGACTACCATGAATGTCCATTGAATGAGACCACTTTGATGATCTCCTATCTTCAAAATTTCACGGTAATCAATATAACTCCTCCACCTTGAAAATTTAGGTGGTGGAATCTCTATAACAATGTGAACTACCGTGAATTCTTTTAAACCATGTGGAGGGTCCTCTTTTTCCCTTACATTTTCCTGACATTGAGACATAAGTTGACTCTGCCCTTCCTTAAAAGATTGTTTTGATATTAACAGAGGAGGAAGCATGGTTTTGCTTACATCCTGATCATCTTCTAGTGTGTACCTTAGAGTTAGTTGATGTATGGACAGTAGATCAATGGACTCTTTCTTGTCCTGTTCTATTGGCACATGCAATACTTCAGGTGGGCCTAATTTCTTATTTAATGATTTTTCAAACAAAGGCTGTAGGTCCCAATCAGGTACATATTCTACATTAAAAGACTTATTTGGAATTTCAGGCTTTGCAAGTGGTTCTACTGATGATGGGAGGGAAGTGATCTCACTTAATGGAAGCTCCTCAAAATGAGGTTTCCATTTACCTGTATCCATGATAGGAACAGAATCAAGGAGGGCATTAACTTCCTCTATTAATGCATCCTCATTAAACTCATTAAAATGGGCCAAACAGGCCTTCAGTGGGTCTGATAAGGAAGACGACTGAAACTGATCTTGCACAACTGAATTGATCATGTTAATACTGTGCAAATCATCAGTAGTTTCACTAGGTTGGTTACAAATGTTAAAGATGTTTAGCTCTAATGTCATATTGCCAAAAGATAGTTTCATGACACCATTTCTACAGTTGATTAAGGCATTAGACGTAGCCAAAAATGGTCGTCCCAGGATAACTGGTATTTCATTCTTCTCATTCACCACCGGTTGTGTATCTAGAACTAGAAAATCGACAGGGAAGCAAAATTGTTCTACCTGGACTAACACATCCTCTATTACCCCTCTCGGTATTTTTACAGAACAATCAGCTAGCTGGAGCGTAGTACATGTAGGTTTCAGTTCACCCAGACCTAACTGTTCGTATACTGAGTATGGTAATAGATTTACACTAGATCCTAAATCAAGAAGAGCTTGGTTAATCTTGTAGCTGCCAATAATGCAAGTAAGAGTGGGGCAACCAGGATCTTTGTACTTTGGTGGTGTATGGTGTTGAAGAATAGAACTAACATGTTCAGTCAAAAATGCCTTCTTTTGGATATTCAATTTTCTCTTTATGGTGCATAAGTCTTTTAAGAATTTGGCATACAATGGGATTTGTTTTATAGCATCTAAGATCGGTATGTTGATCTTGACTTGTTTGAAAATCTCTAAAATCTCATCATTAGAAGCAGACTTTGGGGCTTGACGTAACCTTTGAGGAAATGGAGTAGGAATAGGACATGGATCAACAGGTAAAACAGGGTCCTTTTGTTTAGAGTTTTCTTTAACTTTCGTGGATTTTTCTACCTTTTCAGTCTTTTGAGGCTCATCTTTCTCAATTCTTTTACCACTCCTAAGAATGGTTACAGCCTTAGTTTGCTCCATGGTAGAGCTAGATGTTTCATCAGATGCATTAATGCTAACCGCATGCACTCCCTTAAGGTTTGCTTGTGGTTGAGCTAGGAACTTTCCTTTTTCCATACTTTGCATCATTTGACTCATCATGTTTTTTAATTCATTCATGGACTGGTTGGTTTGTTTTATTTGACTTTCTAATTGAGAAATTTTCCTTTCCTGGTTTTGAACGTTTTGATTATCCTCAACATGCCTTTTAGGTGGGGGCAAGTAAGGTCCAGAAGGAGGTTGATGAGTTTGATAAGGTAAGGTAAGAAGTCCTTGGTTTTGTTGATGAGGTTGATATTGTCCTGATTGTAGAACATTAACAGTAGGTCCATTTTTCCAACTAAAGTTTGGATGGTTTCTCTAGTTGGGGTTATAAGTGTCTGAATATGGGGAGAAAGGTCTTTTATATGTGTTAAGTGCATTAGCTTGATCATGAAGTACATCTTGAAAAGCAGGGATTGTAGGACATTCCTGAGTAAGATGTGACGTACTTTCACAAATACTACACACTTGTTCTTCTTTATTTGAGTTTTTCTTTCCCATTTCTATGGCTTCTACTTTTCTCACTAGGGATGCTACTTTGGCATTGATATCATCTTTTTCAGACATAGCATACATGCCTCCCCTAGCATGGGTGTTATTGGGCTTAGGTCTATCTGTATGTTCTATTCTTTCTGAGTCAGCCTAGGTCTGTGCACTTTCAGCTAGCCATTCCAAATACTCCTCCGCCTCATCTGGTTGTTTGTTGAGAAAGTTACCATTACACATCATCTCTACAACCGGCGCATGTCAGAATTTAGTCCTTCATAAAAGAAGCTGATGATGCACCATGGTTCATAGCCATGATGTGGGCAAGTGAGTTGTAGTTCTTTGAACCTTTCCCAAAGATTGATAGAATGATTCTTTATCCTTTTGGGTAAAGTTCATTATCTTGCGGCGAAGTGTATTGGTTTTATGGGTAGGGAAAAACTTCTTTAAGAATTCCCTAGTCATTTCATTCCAGGTTCTTATGGAACCTGATGGCAGTGCATTAAACCACATTTTTGGTTTTTCCTTTAAAGAGAAAGGAAAAAGTTTAAGTCTGACAATATCTAGACCTATATTTTGAGTTCTCTGGGTACTACATACCTCATCAAATTCTTTAAGGTGCAAATAAGGACTCTCACTATCTAGACCATGGAATTTGGGAAGTAATTGGATTACTCCTGTTTTTAATTCTAACGCACCAGCATTTTGAGGAAGAATTACACAGGATGGTGTGCTGGTGCGTGTAGGCTGAAGGTAGTCTTTTAAAGTTCTACCACAAAAGTTTTGATGACCCTCAATATTATCATCCCCATGTTCACTTTGTTGGTCCCACTCCCTATTGTTTCTTCTCCAATCTCTATTTGGTTGATGATTATTCCTCCTTGGTGGAGGTTGATATTCATCTTCTATCAAGGGTGGTGGGTCCTCATTCATGATGAGTGGAGCCCCTTGACTTCCATGGGGTGAATTACCCCTTGAGCGTTGATCAACCATAGATGTGGCCTGATCTTGCAGTATGTCTTTTTGGTCGTACTTGACTAACCTTCCGGTTTTGTCGCGTCTCCAAAAGTGCATACAAGGGAAGCTTCTTTTCGTTTTTTGTTTTTTGTTTTTTTGTTTTTTCTTTGAGAAAGCTAACCTAAATGATGCAACCTAACTTCTAGAATGATGCGCAAACAAAAGGGCACACTCAAATAATCCTAAGGCTAATAAGCAGCAATATATTTGATTTTCTTGATTATCTGTGGGGACGATGCTTTTATTAGCCTAGACTAGCGCTCCTCCTCTCTTTAGGAGTTGATTACTGCTTACCAATTAGGTTCTAACCAAGGTGGTTAATGCAACCCTCGTGTAAGGAGGCGTTTAAACCTCAACAAACGTCAATAGGAGGTGGGGGAAGAGCGAGGCTCTATTAGATAACCCCCAATAACCACAGTGATCAAAAGCCACTGGACTGACAGTAAATCGCGTCCTATTAAGAGGGTCCTACGAGCATGTGATGGCCCTATAGGTCTCTTCTGATTGATTTTAAATTAACGTGAAAGGAAGGTTTGCGCGCTTGAGGTGATTATCCTAAGTGGGCCAAGAGGTGGTGATGAAATCCACCCTTGATCTTATGGGGGTAGGGTGCCCTTACTAATTAATTTCACACACCATGGCAATTCGATCAGCATATAAATCACCTTAAAACATTAAACATGCCCTAAGAATGCAATTAAAAGCAGTAAACTAATGCAAATTCCTAAAATGCAACAATTATAAAAGATGCTTCTATATGAGTTACACTACCAAACAATGCAAATTATTCTAAATGCAAACCCTAATCTAGGAAATAAATGAGTGAGTAAACTCACTGTGGGGTTTCTGATGAAGATCAAGTGTGGGCCACCTTATCCCACACTTGCCATGTATTATACAACCCTTTAAATTTTAAAATGGAAATTGCAATTTACAAGGATCCTCACGACAAGATTCACTCAAAAGGAAAAAGAAAGTCCTATTCTAGGAAAGCAGGGAAGTTTCCAATTTGGTGAAGATCCACTCGCCAAATTCCTCCACTTTCCTATTTCCTGAAAAATAAAATTAGAAATTAGTACCAAATTCAGTAAACAAGGTGATTATGCCCTAAAAAAGATTGAAAAATGCACCTAAAATTTCCTAAAATGCTAAAAATTGCAATTCCTAATTTTATGTATTTTTCTGGATTTTTTTAATTTTTTTAAAATTTTTTGATTTTTTTGGATTTTTTAATTAAATTTTATGAAAACTCTTTTGCAAGTCCCCGGCAACGGCGCTAAAAACTTGTTGATTGTTTTACCGCAAGTGCACGAGCTATTGTAGGGTAGCTTATGCAAGTACGGGTCGATCCTACAAGGACTTGATTTAAAATGGAGTTTTCAATAAAATCTAATTATTTAAAATTAAAAATAAATCACTTACAATTACTGGAATTATTAAAATGAGAACAAATGTTCAGATCTAATAAACTTCTCCAAAATACAGAATTTCCAGTTCTTAAAGAACACAAACAAAATCAAATAATGAGAAAAAACTACTTTCCTAGATCAATTTTCATCAAAATCTTCACTTCTGGTCTTCTAAAAGTTGATCCTCCTTTACAGATATCTTCAACCCATTCTTGATTAGTGATCCACCGGTCGGATTTGACAGATTCTTCAAAATGGTCAAGATCTAGGCTAAATTGTGATTTCAGGATTTGGACGGCTCAGATTGATTTCTGGATTTCAGATCTAAGATCAGAAGCGTTGGTTATGTCTAGGGATGTCCTAAGAATGAACCTGTAAAATTAATTTGAATTCCGTTAAGAAACGAAAGAGAAATCAAGGATTTTGTTTTGATTAAGGCTAAACCGTTGAGAGGTTAGGCCTTAATTGATCAGGTATGGATTGAGCAGTTCCTGGATAAAAAAAACGCAGATAAAACAAAACCAGAATAAAGAAGGACACAGATGGAATTAAACTGGGGACACAGATGGAATTAACAGAAAAGGCCAGAATTGTAATTGCTTTTAAAGAGGGAGGGCAAAACTGGAATTTTGGTTAAAATCTGGTTTTTAAGAAAAAAAACCAGGAAACCCCAACGAATGAAGATGGGGAAGAAGGAAGAAGGGAGAAGAGAAGGAAGAAAGGGAAGAGAGGAGAAGGTGGGAGGAAACCCGTGTTGGGTTTCCTTCTCTGGGACGTCCGATGAAGAGAAAAACTTAGGAGGCGACGATTTGCATCTCTAGGCGTCTTCCAATTTCTGGGTTCGTACTTGTGCTGGACCGATGGTGTTGGATGTCTGCTGGACCGATTGCTGAAAAAAAATAATAGGGAAGCAAGTGCCTGGAGTTCTATGGCGTCACATGGTTGGCTGGGATCACCTAGACAATGGAAAGGTGCGGCCAAGGAAGCCGTTTGGTTCAGGCCGCCAGAGTTGGTCTGGGAGCAGAAGATGATATGGGTAGTGTGTGCCTAGGCTTGGTTAATGCATTGATGGGAAAATTTGCAGAATAAAAAAAAAAAAAAAACAAAGATGGAGGAATGCCTCGGCCAGTGATAGAGGCAAGTGCACGGTGAAGCAGAAAGGTGTGGAGAGAGAGAGAGAGAGAGAGAGAGAGAGAGAGAGAGAGAGAGAGAGAGAGAGAGAGAGAGAGAGAGAGAGAGAGAGAGAGAGAGAGAGAGAGAGAGAGAGAGAAGTGGGCGATGGTGAAGGAGGGGCCAAAAAAATGAGAAGAGAGAAAGAATATAAGAAGAGAGAGTTGGGTACGTGAGGATGAGGAAGGGAAAAAGAAAAAGGAAAGAAGGAAAAAGAAAGAGGAGAAGGAAAAGGAAAAGGAAAGAAAGAAAAAGAGAAAAAGGAAGAGGAAAAGGAAAAGGAAAAGGAAAAAGAAAGAAAAGAGAAAAGAAAAGAAAAGAAAAGAAAAGAAAAGGAAGGAAAAAGAAAAGAAAGAAAAGGAGTGGGAAAGGAAAGAGAGAATGAAGGAAAGAAAAAGAGAATAAGGAGGGAAAGAGGAAGAAAAGGAAAGAGAAGTGGGGGAAAGAGTTGCCCTTTACATGTTCTTTCCATTTTATCCATGATTTCTATCTATCTCCATGGGTGATCTGGTCCATCCATTGCCCTTTAAGATGATCTGCACCGTTATCTTTTACTCGTATTCATCCGTGCGTCCTTTGGTTGATCTGCAAAAGAAAAGACTAAATTAGAATCATCTGAACCGTACATTAGTCATCTAATGAGCTCTAATGATCTTCTAACCGTTGATTTTGACAAATTAAGGTTTGGATGGTCAATTGGATTTATATTCAAAATCAAGCTAAGTTTTGTAAAATTGAACGGTTAGATGATCTAATTGAACGCTAAATTAGGGGAATTTTGACCAAAATTAAACACTTAACATTAAGTTTTAGGAAACCCTGCAAGAGTTTACAACCTCCAGTTGATACAATGTTGATTCCTAAAGGAAGAAAAAGTGTACTTACAGAAACACTTCCTTTTACAACTATTTGAATCCAATCCAAGTGAGTGAATTCCCTCTCTCAAATGCAAATAAGAAGTAAAAGGTTAAGAAAAAACTCTCTCAAGAGTTTACACACAAAATTGAAATTTTGAAATAATGAGCTGGAAGATGATTGACTAAATGATTTCTTTCAATCCTTATCAATTATTGTTTGAATATTCAAAGGAGTCTTCCATGTATAGAGTATTTTCCAATAGATATAATAGAAAAAGTTTTAGCTATTGGAAAGCAATAAGATTGGTTGGAAGTCCAAATTATCCCATTAAAAGTGACAGCCTGTCACAAAGTGAAGTCAATAATCAGTTGGTCTAAGATGATAGTCGACTAGTTGTAGATGCAGCTCATACAAAATTCAAACTTCCTAGCCTGGTAGTTGATAAGAAGGATGAGTAATTGACTAGTTCCTTCTAACAAGATTCAAATCCACTTTGTTGAAGTGGCAGTAGATTGGATTCCTACAACTTGCAGAAATCTTCTAAAGTTTTGATTCATTATAGTTAGCTGATCAGATAGTTAAATCAATTATTTCTTGTCTTTTTCTTGATCAACTAACTAGATTCTCTAGACAAACTATTGGAGAATGTATAAATCACTAAGAACTTGATCTTTTGACTTAAATTAAACAAGGATCACCTTCTTTTGGATCCAAATTGTCTTGATACTCATGCACATTCACAAGCTCAAGTTAGATCCACAACATAAAGATTTTGTTATTATCAAAATAAAAAGGTGTTATGCTGACACTAGCTATACATCCGCTTAGCCCAGGGTGTCTACTTCATTATGTGCAGATCTTATAAAATGAATAAAAGAGACATCTTCCTAGCTACATAGTTTAATATCATTATTAAGATTAGAGGTATCAAATGCACAAGCTAGGCTAGTTGTGGGTGGGTCATTTTAGGTCATATAGATACATGATGACTTACTTATTTTATAAATAGGTGGTAAAATGCCTATCGACAACCAATACGTTTACAGTGGTTGGGTTCACAAATAAATAAGGATCCAATTTGTTACCCTCTATCCATATCTACATGCCTTTTATAGTAGTCCACTGTGTCCTAAATCAAATTGATGAAGGTTTTGGGCAGAAATACAATAAATAAAGATACATATGGGGAGTGCAGACTACCTCTAGAATTTTGCCACATAATTGTTGATTGTGACTAAGGAGCCACCATGTAAGAATGGGCCCCAATGAATAGATCTGACTTCATGGTATGAGGGTGACTAACTTCTATTTATGATTATCTAATATCCTTATTTCTACATGAGCTTTAGTAAAGTCGCTGGTCAAGCATGTCTATACAATTCATATCAGCAACTAGAAGTTGGTGATGCAAAACCATTCATTTTATGGGACCATTTCAATCCATAGGCCAAGTCCTAAAAATCTTCTTTATAGGATATAGTCTTTTGTTGCTCTAAGGTGTAAACCGGAGTGGTCAAAAGTTGAAAAAATACAATCTCTTCATATACATTTGATAAAATTGGATGAGGTTGAAAAATATAAGATACAAACAATCTTTAGCATAAAATTGTAAAAGGGTGAAAATGGAATATCTTGAATTGTCAAAGGGTTATAACTCTCTTGTGTATGAGATTCTTCTTGAATGGAAAACCTACCTTATGTCCAAGATTTTTGTGACTTCAAAACCATAAATATGGACCTATTTACAATTTTTTCTCCCTATGTTAGTTATGGGTCTTGCTTGTAAATGGGTAAACCTTGGACCCACGAATATGGACTGACCTGCTTGTAAGTTAAATAGGTAGACCGGGTACAAGTATTTTTTAAAATAGGTTGTGAAACCCTATCTCAGGACCTCGACTATACAAGTTATGGGTCATGTGAGTTATGGGCCAAAATTGCCACATCATTTAAGATGATCTGCATCCAAGCTATTACATTCTGAAAATCACCTACTACCATTAGTTCTACGAATCAACATTCCCCATGTATTTGATTAATCTTTCTTTTCATGGAGGCTTTACTGATAAAGACTTACAATTGTGAGAAGGAGATAAATCCTTAAATTCGGTGCATGACTCGTCTCTAGAACGATCTTGCAAATAAATGAGTTGAATATTAAATGAGCAAGTATGACTTGTTATACATCTATGGGATGTGGATTTGTTGTCCAAAGCACACACTTATTCATGGGGTAGAATCACTCCACTAAAGATAAAAATGAGATTTTGGGGTTGCCACTCATGCCTTTTATCATGACGAAATGCCAAGCTAGGCTCACAAGATTCCTGAATGATTTTAAGCCTTTCTTAGTCATTTCTGGTCAATAGCGATATTGCTTATCCATGACCATGTACTCTTTGAGGATATTGTGTGGTTGATTAATGTCTTAAAAAAGTGGGTGCCTTAACCAGGTACTCTAGACTTAAGAAAGACAAAAGGAAGGAGCTTAGTATTTTTTGTTCAAGCTGTAAGGCCTTGATTCCTTAATCAAGCCTCCCTAAAGAAAGAGAAAATTGACAAAATTTAAACATGGTGCAAATTCTGCAAGGGGTTCAATGTAGCTATTAGATGCATAGGATTAAGTTACTACCGAGAGTCAACTAAACACATTGGCAAAATATGATACACAAGATGCAAAGATGGAAATTTAAATAAGAAGATAAAAAAGACAGGCAAGCTTAATTGACCAGCGGGCTTGGTGCTTGGGTCCATAACTAGGCCCAACTTAAACAAAAGGAAAAACTATCCCTATAGAGCACTTAGTCGTCTACACAACTTTCAGAGATTAGGGTTTTGTTTTTATTACTAAATGGGAAAGAATCAAGTAAGATTGCACCCATCTAACCCATGGAATGGTCTCTACTAGTCTGATGATAATTTGATGGCTAATTATGAAGTTTCTAAGAGGGATTGCCTAAATTATAGCATTAGAGGTAAGCTTAATTGAAAATAGCCTAATTTACATGAAAAATCGGATATACCCTTACATTTTCCTTACAAATGTAAGGAGAAAACATAAATAGAATCAATGCACACACACTCTAGTGGTCACATACCCACCACTTGTTATTGGAAATGGTGGTAGGACCCAAGGCCCATAGGGCCAATCTCTGGTTCTTTTTCTTCTTTTACTAGTTTGAAGTTCAGCTGCTGCCCAGAAATTTTGAGGTGGGGACGATGAAAGAATGAGTTGAAGATGAAAAAGGAGAGCCCAAATAAGCTGGGAACACTACGCATAGTCTCTACTAGTCTGATGACCTATGGAATAGTCTCTACTAGTCTGATGACAAGTTGATGGCTAATTATGAAGTTTCCAGGAGGGATTACCTAAATTGTAGTGTTAGAGGTAAGATTAATTGAAAATAGCCTAATTTACAAGGAAAGTAGGATATACCCTTACATTTTCCTTACAAAAGTAAGGAGAAAACATAAATAGAATCCACACACACTCTCTACTGGTCACATACCCACCACTTGTTATTGGACATGGTTCGTAGGACCCAAGGCTCATAAGGCCAATCTTTGGCTCTTTTTCTTCTTTACTAGTTTGAAGTTCAGCTGCTGCCCAAAATTTTTGATGTGGGGATGATGAAAGAATGAGTTGAATACGAAAAAGGAGAGCCCAAATAAGCTTGGGAACACTACAAATGGCTTTAGAAAGAATCTATTGGTCAACTGGTAACTTATGACTTACAAAAATGCAATCACTTACCAATATAGTACGGAGTGGAGTGGGTGCTCACTTACATAGAGTTTAGCAAGCAGAAGCAAAAAGAGATGATTTTACAAGGGGTTTAGGTACTATCATGACAAGTTTATCTTTCTAATGATGCCATAGCATTATGGAATTGTTCCATTGTGTCTGATTTGTGAGAACAAAGAAAGGGCCTCATCTCTCACTTAAGAATCTGGAACTTATTCTTCAGCATCTTTAGGACAAAAAGCAAGGTTTCTACTATTTTTCTCAAGGGTTTCACATTAAAAAATTTATTGCCCTCTTGAAGAAAGTCACGCCTATTCATGTGGAAAATGTGATGAGTAGGCATGCTTGGGTGGCATGGAAACACCTTGCTCTCCAAGCAAGAGACAGACAGGTGTCCCTAGAGCTATTAGCCATTCCCACACAATCTTTTCTCTAATGCCCTTTAGTAATGTTATGGGAGTGACATCATTCTTTGTAGCTAGCTTCTTATAAGCCACTTTAGGGGTCACCTTTTTGTGGGCTCAAAGTGCAAGTTTTCCATGTACTACCACATGCATCTTCTGGAGAAGGTGTACGTGGCTTCCCCAAGCCCTTTGAGTAGATGAATGTCTATTGTTGTTGCGACATCTAATCATTCAAGGGTGGAGCTACAATTTCGTTGCAAATTTGGGGTGAACAGATTGGCCATACCAACAATTTTTGGATCTTGGCATGTGAGTTGAAGTGTTTTCTTGGCACTTCATTAGCGGTGAGAGTGCTTCATTATGACGAAAACGAGTTTTGGAGCTAGTAAACCTTCTATACTAACGATTTTTCGACTTTCAGTGGGCAACCTAAGGGGTGACATAGTGTTTTCTTGATATTTTCTTGGTGACAAGAGGGCATTATTGCAGCGAAACAAGGGTATCTATGTTTGTGGATGTTTCATGATCCTTTCTTGTGGCAGCGAAACAAGGATATAAATATAAACCATTTAATGATGGAGGACGAACAACCACTTGTTGAATGAATGGATGATCTACCATTGGGGTCCCTAGCTTAATAGCCTTGCTGATCATATCCCATCTACAACATTTACCTAGTCACATGTCCCCAACTTCTTGTTCACAATACTAAACAGTTAGTTTTCCTTTTTCAAATATTAGTAATCAATAGTATGATTGGAGAAACATGTTAAATAATTTGCTAATTGGTCTTCCTTTTTTTGGGAATTATGGCAACCTCTAATGCTAGAAAAGTTTAAAATAAAGACAAACAAGCTACCATAGAATAGAGAGCATTGTTCCATAACTAAAGTCAATTGGCTCAGATGTAATAGCATATGTGTTGTAACTCAAAGTGTTTTTCTTTAATAACAATTCACAAAGAAATAAAATTTTACAAGTTGGCATCATCCCTTGCAATTGACTATTATTAGGTAATGGTATGAGAGGAATGCTAAACCTATGAGAGGAATGCTAAACCAAAGTGGCTCTATTTTTGCATGAAGGAGCCCACCATTTGTTAGTCCAACTTGTTCATTTGATTGCTCCATCTTTGGATTTCTTGTAAACAAAAAGATCATAATTTGATAACCTGACATCCAAAAATTCCTACTTCTGGTGGTTGAAAAAAGAGAGTTGTTTATACAAAGCTTCTAATTATCTATAAAAACGTAGATATCCAAAGAGAAATTAGATAAACGGATCAAATCATACAAAGGTGGGGCCCTCCTTGCAAAAGTGAAAGTACTTTTAATGATATGTTTGCCTCTTACTTTGGACTCATTATCCCTTACTAATGCCATGGATGCGTTAACTTTAGATAAACATAAATTTTTGAAGATCTGAATCGTTTACAATGTCATCTTTTGACTTAGATACTTAGTGCTCTGAAATTCCCATCCATTAAGGATACTAGCTGCAGCTTTTGTGGGTTGAAAATGAATGGTTAAAAATTTCACCACCTATTTATAACTAAAAGCTAGAATGGTTAAGATCATCCAATGGATGAATTTCAGAACACAGACTATCTAAGCCAAGGACAACTGAATGAATACTTGATCTTCAGACATTTATACCCACCTAGAGTTAAAGCCACTGATTGCGCTATTTAGTAAGAGGCTAATGAATGAAATGTAGGGCGGGCTTGTGAACTCCAACTTCATCGTGATGCCAAAAGCAAGGCATAACGAGTTAATTTGAAGCAAACCACAGAACTACAAATGGCCCAACCATCAAGCTAACAAGCTTGTGAAGAAGCCCAAGTCCCAAGCCCCTGTGTGTGTGACAACCAATCAAGTGAAGATGCACATATATAAAAGAATCCTAGTAAGAGTCCAAACTTGAGAGCCTGGGAAGAAATCTATGTTTAAGTTATGCGTTTTACTTTAGCTGGGGATTAGAGGCCAGAGTGTGTGGGTGATATGCTTCGTAATTCTTCACTTGTAACAAATAAAAGGTTATTCATGTTCTCCATACTAAAATGTTACTACCAACAAAGAAATCAATGCATTTGGATAACCCTAACCGCTTGTTTTGAGTATTTAAAATAATAATAATAATAATAATAATAATAATAATAATAATAATAATAATAGATATAGTCATAATTTTTGTATAAAAAAGAAACATCAGCTAACAGCACCCATTGGCCATGAATATAATATCTAGCCTATCTAATTCATCTCAAACATAATGAATAGCTCATATTTATAGAAAAAAAGTTTCAAGAGCATGAAAAAAGGGTGTAAACTTCTCCACTCACTTTTTGAGCATAGATTCCCACTAGGACTCATAATAATAATAATAATAATAATAATACATTGTCTAGTGGTGAATCTGATGCTTGAAAAAAAAAATTCAATGCAATTCCTAGGTTGGAAATTAGAAATTAAAAGGCATTGGATGAGAGGTCAAGTTTAGAAAACCAACGGCTTCGATCACCAAATAAAGGGTCGACGTATAGTTTAGAAGGAGCGTATAAACAATTCATTTCAGAACAGATGCCAGATCAAAAATGAGAAATACTAAACCACAGCACCAACTCAAAGCGCTGACACTTTTGCGTAAAGTGGCCTACCTTTCGATGATCCAACACGCTCATTTGATTGCTCGAGTTTTGTATATCTTGTAATCAAAAGAACGGTGGTTAAAGGCACGCGTCTGATCACCCAAACATGCGGGCCCCTTCATGCCAAAGGGTGGGCGATATGGTTTAGCGGCTTCCCAATAAAAAATTCAAACAACCAAGAGGTGATGATTGGTTGACCCGGGCAACGAATCCGACTCACAACAGTTCTTGTCAATCACTCAACGCGTGCTGACGATTCAAACCCTCCACGTGACGAACACCAGCCTTTTCCTCTGTCCCCCCTTTTTCACTGAAGTTGGGGAAACGCATCTACTTTCCCAATATCCCCCTTTGTCATTCGAAACCAAATCCATGTCTGCACCTACTGGAATTCAAGGCCAACTGCTAGAAGTTACAGGTAAAGATCTTCACTGAAATACCGATAATCATTCATCTTCGTGAGCATAGGACGAAGATCAAGCATCTAAATCTCCATGACATACTGGTTTTTTCTCTTTTTGTTTGTTTCTTTTTTTCTTCTGTTGGCAGTTGTTGGATGTAACAAGTTGAAGGATACTGAATGGATTTCAAGGCAAGACCCTTACGTCTGTCTTGAATATGCACATACCAAGGTTCGTACGAGGACATGTACAGGTAAATGCCCAGAACCCACATCTCGATTACTCATGTTTTGTCGTCTTGATCCATTAGTCATAATTTTCTTCTTCTGTCATTGAAATTCATGAACTGGGGTCCCTTTTTTGTGGTGACGTAGATGGCGGTAAGAACCCCACCTTCCAGGAGAAGTTTGTATTTTCATTAATCGAAGGGCTTCGAGAGTTGAATGTCGTAGTTTGGAACAGCAACACCTTCACTTATGATGACTTCATTGGCAGTGGAAAGTAATAATAAGTCTCCCTTTGTTGGTTATTTTTCCCTTTGATTTCACATCTCATTGTATCTCTCAATAACCTTGGTTCTGCTTGGATGTAGGGTTCAACTTCAGAAGGTACTTTCACAGGGATATGATGATACTCCATGGCCATTGCAAAGTAAAAGTGGAAGGTATAAATAAAGAAAAAGGAAATATAATTCATACTTTAACAGACAAGAATCCGTGATTTGCTTACTTTTGTACCATTTATATTGCAGATATGCTGGTGAAGTCCGACTTGTAATGCATTTTGCAGGCGCTTCTGTAAGTCAAATTTTGCCCCATCTTACTGATACAAGCATAATATTCCATTTTTTGTAGAAATTCATGATATTGAGACAGGCCGAGTTGCATTTACTTGTTGATAATGGCAGAAACCGGCACGGAGTAGTGCTCCATCTGGACCACCTTACGTAGCACCAGCTGCACCCCCGGTTTCTCAATACGCTCAACCACCACCAGCCACATATTATCCTTCAACGAGAGCATATCCTGCTCCATCTCCTTATTCTTCATATCCACCACCAGCCAATCTTGCTTATCCACCATCTGCTTATTCTCCTCACCCACAACCGACAGCATATCATCCCCAGCCATACCCACCACAACCTTACCCTCCGCAACCATACCCTCCTCCCCTACAAGCAGGGTCCTTTTATCCACCAAGTAAGTTACAATGTGATACTGTGTACATCTTTTTAATCTCTCTTACTGCATCTGTTGATTGTACATTACCTTATACGTAGGTCCTTATCCAGGATATCCACCACCGCCATACTGAGACAGAGTGCATTTTCCGACCTCTGGAGATGAGAAGAAGCCTATTGCTGGAGGTCTTTGTCCAGGATATCCACGACAACCCTGCTAAGACTGAGAAAGTGCATTTTCCCATCCCTGTGGAGATGAGAAGAGGCCTACTGCTGGAAATACTTACAGTACATTTAGGCTTTCCTTTTTTTGAAAAGATACAATTATGTCTTGTTTTTCTGCTTAAGCTCTTCTTTTGTCCTTTAGTCATTTGAATGTTTGAACATGATGTTCCATTGCAGTTTGATTAAGAGCAAAGATTGGCAATGTAAATAAGGACTACCATTGATTCTCACTAACTTCAGTGCTCATGCATTCTTGTGAGATGTTTTGGCTACATAAGATTCTTCAGCAGATTCCCATGTGTCATCTTTTGAACAAAGAAACTGGCCATATGGTTTGTAATACTCAGTGGATATGACAGAGATTTCTGGTGCTATTGATGCAAGTCCCTATGAGCATAAAATGAAAGGAGAAAGCTTTAATTCCCTGATTACCAAATATTTCCGATTATGTTAAGAACTATAGAAGACTTTCTTCCCCATTTAATCATTGAATTCCCCTTTCAGTCTAATTAACAGAAACTAGAACTTCAGTATTAATAGATATGGAAACAGCTAATGAACAGAACAATATCATGCCTTTCAATTGAAAATTAATGCACAACGGACAGATCATGTTAGGATATAGAGATATATGTTTGGTGGTATTGCATTATTTCATAGACTATTTGTTTCCAAGGAACTGAATCCTCACAAACTCGAATCCAGATTGGATTTGTTCCAGACTAATTTAAGTTAATTTTGCAATAATAAAGAACATGAAGCTAGCTATAAGGACAAGAAGGTCGTCTCCCGTTGTACCTAATAGGTCACAGGTTTGAGGTACTCAGGGTTGTATGCTCAACATTCACCCAAAGAAAAGAAAAAGAGGCAAAAGGCAAGCCATACAATGACTCTAATAAGTAGAGACACTACTAAAAGGTGAAACCCACTTAGAAGGTCAGTCTTAGGTGCTCATCATTATCATAATACCATGGGAAACCCTCATCTTAATTCGTGGAATGTTGAATGATTTAACAGATGCAGTTGGAGACAGGAAAGTCACAAAGGCTTGAATGCTATTCCTCCCATGGAACATTGAACGATTTGACAGATGCATTTGGAAAGAGGAAAGTCATAAATGCTTGAATGTCATTCCTCCTACCAAGAGCTTTTACATTCTTTCTGTTACAATCTATCAAAGCAAACCAATGATAGATCTGAAAGCTGAGCAACATGAGAAGTGCTTTAGAGAGTGTGCTAAATCTCATTAATTAACCATTCCATTGCAGAAAAGCATAATCACTGAGACGATGAGAACTATTGTTCATTGCTAGCATATCTGAACAAAATGGAATTTCTAAATATGTTTACAGATGTAAATGAATAAAATATATATATAAAGTGAGAAAGAGAGAGAGAGAGAGAGAGAGAGAGAGAGACCCTTGTTGTCTGCCTCTTCCTCAGACCCCGCATAGGAGGAAGCTATGTGCACCGGGGCTGTCCTTTTACATACATACATGCACGCATGCATGCATGCATACATACATACATATATATATATATATATATATAGAGAGAGAGAGAGAGAGAGAGAGAGAGAGAGAGAGAGGCAAAAATATACTTTTGTTTATTCTGCAATTCAGAAGGGGAGCCTTGGCGCAACGGTAAAAGGCTGCCTACTATAGGCCCTTGTGGTCCGCACCTTCTCTAAACCCCGCATAGGTGGGAGCTTTGTGCACCAGGGCTGCCCTTTTTTCATTCTGCAGTTCACATTCCATTTATTATCCTAATCTAGCCCAATCAATATGAGTAGCTTAACTTTCCCTAACTACTTGTTCATTATATTTTTTACTTTTGAACCTCTAAGACAATTAGTAGAGAAATATAAGGAGAGGAAGAAAGACCTCCACATGGTCTTTATCGACTTAGAGAAAGCTTATGATAGAGTCCTTAGAGAGTTAATATGGAGGGTGTTGGGTAGTAAAGGGGTTTCTCAGGGATATATAGACATAATTAAAGATATGTATGAGGGAGCGGTAACAAATGTTAAGACCACTAGTGGCGTGACTGGTGATTTTCCTGTCACTATAGAATTGCACCAAGGATCGGCATTGAGTCCATACCTTTTCACATTGGTATTGGATGAGCTAACAAAACATCTGCACGAGAAGATTCCCTGGTGCATGCTATTTGCAAATGATATAGTCTTACTGGATGAGACACGAGAGGGTGTAAACATAAAGCTAGAGTTATGGAGAGAAGCATTAGAATCTAAAAGATTTAAAATTAGCCGAACTAAGATAGAATATGTGGAATGTAATTTTAGCAAGGAGAGTAGGAGTAGAACACCAGTTAAGATCTATGTAGTCACAGGCGCACCCAGGCGCAAGGGGTATGCCTTGCGCCCAGAGGGACTAGGCACGCCTAGTCACGCGCCTAAGCATCAAGGAGCAAAAATAAGAATTTAAAATATTTAAAAAAAAGAAAAAAATCTAAAAAATTGTAAAAAAAATCCAAAAAATTTAAAAAAGCATAAAAATATAAAGATATGAATAAATACTTGTCAACAATACAATAACAAGCTAACAACCTAAGGACTAAGGAGTAAGGAGCTAAAGGTTAAATCAAACAATCAATCATACACTTATATACATAGAAGTTAAGTCTTGAGAAACATACAAATACAATAAACAATGAAATAATAGGGAGTAGCACTAGCAGCCAGGGAGGGATTACTCCCTCAATCTGCTATCATGCTGTGGTCTCATGATCATGATCATCATCGCCATCTTCCTGTAAATCCAGGAACAATAAACAATCAAACAATAGTTTTGTAAATAAAGTAAAGCAAGTGTGAAAGTTAACTATTAAGACTTAATAGCTATTTTCCTGCACCTCTTCTTCCTCATCAGGAAGATCAAGACCATCATCAGAATCATCTCCCTAAGAGATGTTGACATCCTCCTCCTCCCCAGTCTTCTCATCGCCTTGCTCTTCTCGAATATCCTCATCTAGTTCTTGATGAGCATGAGCTTGAGATTGAGAAATGTGGCTCCCCCTTTGCCCCCTCCCTCGCCTTTGGTATTGCCTAGTAGATGGAGCATCATGTTCACTTGATCCTTTGGCAAGCTCAACATCTAACCAAGTGAGGTCATCACCTTGATGCACCAAATCATCTCCAGCATCTTCTGGAACAATCCATTCATCACTTTCGTCGACCTCTCTTAACAAAATAGGATTTGTATACGTTTGCATTTTCAAACGATCCTCATGTCGACGACGAAGGCGCTGATTGTATTGGACGAATACTAGATCATTCAATTTCTTAGCGTGCAGCCTATTCCTCTTCTTAGTGTGGATCTGAAAAAAAAGAAAAGAAAAAAAAGAAGTAAATATAAATTTAGAATACAATGAATGCTATACTAAATTACTAATAAATAATTACTAGTATTGTACTACATTTTAATATCTAAGTAGCTTACATTCTTGAAGACACACCAGTTGCGCTTGCAAGGAGATGCACTGCATATCTAGGAGAGGACCTTAATGGTGAATATTTGAAGCTGTGAGACTTCAGCCCCAAAGGTAATCCACCACTCACCTACATTTTAGAAAAAAATTAAAGTTAAAAAATAAAAATAAAACTTAAAACATAGGATAACATAAAATACTTACAAGGGGCTAGGGTCTTTCTTTTGCGTATTGCCAAGTCATTGCCAAACAAGCCTCTAGCATGTCTATAAAGAGATATCTGATCTATCACCATGTCAGCCTCATCTCCATCATATAACCTACTAATGGCATGCATTTGACCATTCTTGATATCACCATTATGCTCAATTTCAATGTCATGGTCATAATAGATGGACGGGTTGAGGTAATATCCCACTACATGCAAAGGCTGGTGAAGCTGAGAACTCCATCTACTACTGATAATCCCCCAAACATGAGTGGCCTGGCGCTCATCCCCTACTAGATTGGCTTGAATCTTGGCTTTGGCCCTGACTATAGCCTCAAAGATGTATCCCATCGCTAGCTTCTCCTCACTATCCACCACCCTCAACACCTTTACGAGTGGAGCCATAATCTTCAAACAGAATAGGATGTGGTTCCAGAAGCTAGTGCGTGATACAATCTTTTCAGCTCTTCTACCCTCAGGCCTTTTTGGCCATTTACTGTTCATCCACTCTGAACAGTGGAACATTGCCCTTAGCTCTGTCTTGAAATTGTGGATGCTCTCTAGGCTTAAGAAGTTGGTGGCAAAGCACGTCATTGCAGGCTTGACCAAATCCCTTTTTTTTGTAAACCTCCTCATAAGAGGAAGGACATGTGTGTGGCTATATATAAAAACCGTCAACGCCTTAGCTTCTGCCACAGTTTTCTTCACAATTGGTAATTTCCCTATGTCATCCAACATCAAATCAATGCAGTGAGCTGCATAGGGGGTCCAATATAAATGCGACCTCCTCACCATCAACTCCCTTCCCACAGCAACATAGTTGGAGGCATTGTCAGTTATGACCTAAAATACAAAAAGTTCAAATTATATAAGATGAACTTGCAGTATATGCTTATAAGCAATTTAAAATACTTAACAACTATTACCTGGACCACATTGTTCTCTCCAACTTCATCAATCACCTCCGTCAACATGTCAAGTATTAGGCTTGCACTTTTGACATGTGCAGACCCATCAATAGATTTCAAAAATACTGTCCCAGTTGGACAGTTCACCAAAAAGTTGACAAGGGTGCGACCCTTGCCATCGGTCCACCAATCTGACATGATGGAGCACCCATACCTATAAAGGAATAATACCATGGAGCACTCTTGTTGTTAGTATCAGTGTCACCTTAAGACTTAAAAGTAATATCTACAAGGTTGCAAAAAAGGACACTGAACACATACCTAATCCAATCACCTCTACGCTGATCTATGTATTCTTTTGTCTCCTTTACTTGCTTCTGAAGAAAATTCACCCTCAACTCGTGATACGAGGGTGCATTGAAACCTTAGTCAGATAAGATTATACAATATAAGATTAGGTAAAAGGCTAAACAAATATATAACTATTTATTATAAAAAATATAAGATATATACCTGGACCATGTTGCGCAACTGCCTCTAGCATGGTCTGAAATGAATGACTACGAGCAGCATTGAATGCAATGCTATGTTCATAGAATCAAGAGGTGATATAATTGCATGCTCTTGTTCTAAACTCTTTCTTGTATGCTCAATTCATTGTCGTTTGCTGCTGCATGGGTGCCTTTCCCTTACCCTTACTCTGGGCCTTAGGGTTGGGAGCAAAGAGATAATCAATAGGCCCTTTTGTTTGTTGTGCGGGAATCTTACGCCTCTTATCCCCCCCAATAGAAATAGCAGCAAGCCTGGTGCTATCAATCTCCTGCACATCCTCCTCCTCCTCATCATCATTCAAGCCAAACAAATTTTCTAGCTGTTCCATCTCTCTTGTTATTCTCTCTCTAGTCTCTTTCTTCTTCTTTGTTTCATTCATATAATCTAAAATTTTTTTAGATATTTCAGGAGTGACTAGAGAGCATTTCTTGGCATTCCTATGCCCACCTGTCAAATGTTGCTTTAATCTAAAAATTCCTCCACTATATCTATTCCCACATAGCTTGCACCATACCAAATTTTTATCATTTGGATCCCGTGCCTCGGCATATTCCCACCCCGGATCCATTAATCTAGAAGAAGCATTGCTGGAGCCCCTTGATGATGACATATTGTAGACTTGATGTATCAATAGGAATACAGGAAACTATTGGAGACTTTAGAGTGGAATGGAAAGTGGAATCAAATCAAGCAATCAGAGATTTAAAAGAGAAAACCTGCAAACAAATGGAAAAAAAAATAAAATAATTAACAATGAAATAAAATAATTAACAGTACAAAAAAAAAAAAATTACTGTTGTTAGTGGAAAAAAAAAAGTAAGAAAAAGCATCAAAACATTGTATTGATAAGTTGTTTTTAGCATTCCTAGTATCATCCTATGATGACACTTACACATTTGTTACAAAGATGGAAAAAATAAAAAAACCCTTACTGTTTTTTATTGGTTTCTGTTTAAAAAATAAAAAAAGACATTAAAAAAAAAGTCAATTAAGCTCATGGGTCAATCGTTTTTAGCATTATGATAGTGAGGATATGCATATTTGCTTTAAAAAAATGAAAAAAATACGGATTACTGATGTATTTTTCTTTTTTGGGTAAAAAATTCTAGAAAACTAGAAATTTACTGCATATTACACTAAATCAATGAAAACGGATGGAAAGAATGAAATGGAGTTTTCGTTTTTACCTTTAGAGTATACATATGTTGAGTTTTCAAAGAAAAAAGAAGCATTATGCAAAAAAAATGAAAAAATGATACTGGTTTTATCGTTTTTTATAGAAAAACAAAAAAACAAAACAATGAAAGTAATGAAGTTACAATCTTACGATTCTTACCTCAATTACTTGGAGTTGGATGGAAGATCAAAGGTTTACAAAGGAAGTATTCGAGTGGGGAAAAAGAAGAATGAAAAAAAAAAAAAAACCCGTAACTAGGGTTTTATTTTTAAGACTGTCGATGCGCCTGGAGTCGGGGGCGCATTAGGCGCAAGTCGCATCTAGGCGTGCAACTAGTCGCGCTGCGACTTAAGTCACTGTGCCTGGGGTAAGTCGAGTCGCATGCCATGCGCCTTCATGCGCCTTGCGACTAGTCGCGCCTGTGACTACATAGGTCAAGATTGATAACCAAGAAATCCCCGTTAAAGACCACTTTCGGTACTTAGGATCAATGATCCATGAGAGTGGAGAGATTGAGACGGAGGTTACCCAGAGAATCCAAGCGGGTTGGAACAAATGGAGATGTGCATCTAGAGTTTTGTGTGATCGACGGGTGCCACTCAAACTAAAAGGAAAATTCTATAGGATGGCAATAAGGCCGGCCATGCTCTATGGATCAGAGTGTTGGACAGTAAAGGAACATCATACTCATAGGATGGGCGTCGCAGAAATGAGGATGTTGAGGTGGATGAGTGGTAAGACAAGAAAGGATAGAACTAGAAATGAAAATATTCGAGGAAATTTAGGGATAGCACCAATAGGTAACAAGATGATGGAGACTAAACTTAGATGGTTTGGACATGTTCAAAGGAGACCAACAACGGCACCGGTTAGAAGAAGTGAGGCAATACAAGTAGAAGGTTCTAAAAGGGCAAGGGGAAGGCCCAAAAGAATGTGGATAGAGGTGGTGAGGAAAGATTTAAAAACACTGGAACTAAATGAAGCCATGGTATTTAATAGAGTGGAATGGAGGAATAAAATTCATGTGGCCAACCCCTAATTGGGATAAGGTCTTGATGATGATGATGATGAACCTCTAAATTTATAGCAATGGAAGGTGTAATCAATAGAATCTCCTCGATCTCAATCTTAAGTCTTTAAGAACTAAATGAAATAATTAAAATATGGACCCTTAACGCATTGATCCATCAATCACTATCTGACAGAACTTGTTTCAAATAACTTGGGCACTCATACAGAACTACATTTACAAAAGTCATTGCAGTCTGGGACAACACTAAAGTCAAGTACAACTGATTGGTTGATACAAGTAGCTGGCTTTCCCTAATTTCCTTTTCAGTGCCAAATTCTTCACTAACTAAAGGTGCCAATTGGCAGAATTCTCTCAATCTAGATCTCAAGCTTGAAGTAAAATGAGATTAGATACTTGACCCATCAATTCAGTCAACTCAGCCCATCAATCGCTATCTATAGCTCTGAAAGAGTCCACCAGCCAGTGTGCACACTGCTTCCTTCTGAACCAATGGTTAAATTTTAATCCTCAGCATGAAAAATTTTGTTTGGAAGACTAAGGGCACTCTAGCATCAAGATCAATTTTTAGTACCAGCAAACTACATTGACAAAGCAACTGTAATTTAAAAATAATACGATGGATGTAGTTTCAGAGATTTTGTGAGCTTTCTAATGAGTGAGAAGGATGAGCCAGCCTGGCTGATTCTGTCTTACCTCATAAAGAAAGTTTAATATGCATATGAGTGACCTCTCTTGTACCATCAGGGAAAGGAAGATTATAACGCCACTGAGCCATACCTTTCCCCCTCTAATATGAAATAGTAGAAGAGTAAATGAGCATATGTGCTGATTCAGATCTTTATGGGAGATTAGTTCTGAAGAACTTCGAAGCAGGATTGCTGGGGATCTATTTATTTTAACTGAATGACTAATGAATGCCTTGGCCTTCAGTATAGTAGTGATAGCTATGCAGGCTCCAACAAGAGGGCAGATTCAGATATGATCTTGTCATGTGGAGAATTCATTTGGCTTTTGCAGACCTGCTATAAACAGAGTAGAATCGCAGATATGAGCTTTGTGGAATAGTCACAAGCTTCTTCAAATATTTAAGGCTTACAAGTTGTGGCAGTGGTAAGCTTCTTAAAGGATTTAAGAATAATGAGCCGTGGATAATAGATAGGAATTGTAGTTCAGTCATCAAATGGCTTAAAAGGGTCTCCTTCTGGAGTATTTTGTGTCATATCATGAAACAGAAGCATCCCATGTTGATTTTGATGTTGGTTGTAATTCCAATTCAAGAGTTGGGAAAAGTAAAGCAGATTTATTAACAAAATATGAAGCTAGACATGGTTGTTTAAATAGCAAATATCAGATATTCACCATTAATCTTGGGTTTGATATTGTAGTGTTCAGGAAACTGCCTTAGCATGTAAGTGGCATGTCCTTTTGTTTTTTCTTTCCTTTTCCTTCAGTTTCTAAACTCTACACAATGAAGAAAACAATAGCAGCTCTTCAATTGTGGCTGCACAAAGTCATAGGTAAATATTCATAGCAAAGCTGCCTGAACACATGAATGACCTTAATTTACTGAAAAGGTCCTAGAGTTTCAGCTGCACACCTGCGTAACTCCACACACACAAAAGGTTAGCCGCTAAAAGTCTACTATCAAGGATGTAAATCAATATTTACACTCCTGTTTCAGATCTTTCAATTCAAGCATTCTGAAACCAGTCCTCAAGTAAAATTTTGAAGTGTGTTAATAAAAAAGGGCAGTACCTATGCACGAAGGTCCTGCGTATGCGGGGGCTGGGGAAAGGGCGGATTACAAGGTCAATATCCAATTCAATTTTTAGGAACCCATTCAAGAAAACCAGCTTGCTAGAATTTCAAGTATCCAGTAGAAAACATCAACTAGAAATCGAAATTCTTCATCATCATCATCAAGGCCTTATCCAAATTAGGGGTAGGCAACTAGAAATCAAAATTGATCTCAGAAATTGAGTTGAACCCAGCAAGGATGCATCATAACTACAGAAAAGCAATACAAGGGTGTGGCTAATTGTTTCGGGATACATATATAATGGTTCGCTCTATCAGCCTACAAAGCCCTCACTTGAGTCTGTATTCTCTGGAATCTCTTTGTATTCAGGTGATTGAGGTAGAAAGAAAGCATGCAACATGAGAAAAAGGTTGCGATTCTTTGGAGGTCCAACCACACTAACAAAGAGGGTTTATGCAGATCAACCACTGATGTTGGGGAGTACTCACAAGGGTGGCTCCTAGAAAAGCTTCTAATGTTACGACTAAGAGCATCTCTTCAAGCTCAGTTCCCCCTTCAACTCGAATAAATTTTCTCCATCACAGAAGAAAAAGGAAAAATGATGAAAAAGCTTCAACATGATTTTCTATGAGAAGGAAAGGAAGAAAACAAGCATGTCATTTGGCAGCAAAGGGTCGTACAAGTATCAGAAGAGGAGGTCTTGGACAGAGGAGTTCAAAAATTAAGAGGAAAAAAAAAAAGCTTTTTCTTTTGAATGTTATTGATGTTTTAGAAGAATGACATAAAAAGGGCAGCCCCCTGCACAAAACTCCTGCCTATGCGAGGTCTAGGGAAGGGGTGGAACACAAGAGTCTATAGTACATAGCCTTACCTTGCATTTTTGCAAGAGGCTGTTTCCATGCCTTAAACCTGTGACCTCAAGGTCACATGACAACAACTCTATCGTTGTGCCAAGGCTCCCCTTCTGAATGACATAACTTCTGAAATAAAATCATTGGGGCAATTATGAAATAGGTTGAGTCGAATGGCCTAGTAGCAAGGCTTCCATATGTTAGGATGTACATGTATCTTAGAGCATAGTATTGCATCAGACATCTAAAGAATGATGGACATCATCAAGTTCTGGTTTATTGTGTGATTTACAGATTCAGCAAAGCTCCTAAAACAAATTACAAGTGTAAGCCTGGACCATGCAAGTTCTTGAACTAGGACCTGCTTCTACTTCCATTGTTTCATAATGATCTCATTAGTTCTCGCCATTGAAATATCCAACTAGTTGGATATGTCATATGTGGGACATAATGAAGAAGAACAACCATTGGGGAATGAAGAGCAAATAGATCAGCTTTCAGAGAGGAATTAGAGACACATTGACCATATATTGATTACTCTCAATTACATGTAAAGAAAACAAGAGCCCATGCAAAAGTACATAGATTCAAAGAGGAAAAGCACACTAGAGACTATTTCAAATACAATCTGAATCCCATTTGTTTGATCTGGAGTCACAAACGCCTCCAGAATCCAAGGTCAATGTCACTGGAAGATGAGCCATTTATCATCATGAGAAGTGTCAATCCCTTGGGACTGGAGGGGATTAGTGCAGCTCATCATGCTAGTATCAGTATGGAGTGGTCACAGGCTTTAGAAGGACTAAAACCTCAAGGTGAAACCGTCATCTTTTATTTAAGAATGTCTATGGTTTTTGTTTGAATTTTTCAGTGGGATACCTAATCTATTATATGGAGAAACTAATTAGGTTGATCTTTTTTTTCAATTAAACCTAGAATCTGAGCTTGGTTAGAAGTTCCTTGGCCTTGGAAATTTTTTAGGACCAGATTCCTTTGGGAAATTTTTGGACATACAGCAACAGGTGATAAGTCCTTGTATAGGGCTTCCCAGTGTGTTCCAATTTGTCCGGATAGGGGTCTATGCAAATCAGCTGTATTTACTAAGACCTCCCTTCAAGAAAGCACATACTCCCTGTCTCCACCTTTTTGTGGATATATGCTTGGTCAAGTTCAAAAAATATGAGGCCATCATGTTTCTACTGGACTGGCTCATGTGCCTCATAAGAAGTAAAGGTCCCACCATTTCATGCAGAAAAAGGCAATCACTGGTTCTACTTGTGAGTCAATATTGCTGTAAGAAATGGCTGATTTAATTTTCCTTTATGCGACACAGAAAATCATGTCTTCGTAATATTATATGGGGTCTAGACTTCTTTTTTCTTGAAGTTTCTGCATTTCTAAGACTAGAACAATTCTCTGAGTTTCTTCAGAATTACCATTGAGGAATTTCCCAAAAAGGAAAAGTAACAAAGAGAATAAAACAACTTAAAGAGAGAGAGAGAGAGAGAGAGAGAGAGAGAGAGAGAGAGAGAGAGAGAGAGAGAGAGAGAGAGAGAGAGAGAGAGAGAGAGAGAAAAGTCATCAGAAAGCAAGAGGCTGTAAAAAAGGAGAAAACAATAATGCCTTGCCAGGATATCACAAGAAACTTCAAGTTGGCAAGGTGTCTAAGCAACCAACATAGCTATAAACACTGAGACAGGATGGTATAAGTAGTATGTTAGACACCTCAAATCGCGAGCAAGAGAAACAAATTTTTCATAAGCTAAATAAAATATAATGTCTTGCAAGAAATACCTTGACACAAGTCACTTGGTGATGCCAATCGTTCAGCAACAAGGCCTCACAAGTCCAAAGTAGCAGCATATCCTGACAAGAAGTTAAAAGCCATAATTCCACATAGCACAGTAGGAAAGAAATCACAAGTACAATCTTATCTCACTGGGAAGTACTGTATATCAAACATGAAATCTGGAAAAGACTTTTGGCGTGGATCTATTTTCATATAGATTCGAAGTTCCAAAGGGGAATAACACTACCAGCACAAGCAGGGATATTGATAACCAACACACACAAAAATTTGATACTATCAAATTTCTCAAAGGCAAGGAATCTCAATGAACTATTACTTAATGAAAACAACTTCTCAGGGAGGAGCATAGAAACATTCAAGGAAGACAGAAAGGAAATGCCTTAATATCATATTATTCTTAAAATTTAACATGTGATTAATTAACAGAAGCATATAAATTTGAGAAATACAAGAACCAAAAAACAAAAAGTGTCTGAATGAAAAATAACAGTAAACTACAAAAACAAGGATGGTAACATCCAGTAAGAGTTATTATTGACTGTTCTTTTCATGGAAATAACTAGACAGTCTTGAGGAAGATTATACAATAATCATTCAGGTTTCTGTAGAACCTATTTCCCGTGGGAACTCTAACAAGAGAAACAGGCAAAGAGTAATATGTATGAAGAGCAGTAATTTCTGCAAATTATCATAATAGACGAGAAGGAACATCAGTCCATTGGAGAAAAGACATTCATATTCATTAATAGCATAATAAAAATTTAACTTAAGATGAGATCAGCATTTACTAATATGTGTATGACTTTGTGGTTTGTACTCCCCCTTGACGTGAGTTTGTAGGTTCACTACCATGATGCTCTTGTGATAAATCAGGTGGAGCTATTAACAATACATCATCTTTGTTGGAATTCAGACATATCAGACAATTCCATTACCATAGTGTAGAATCTCTTGAAAGCATCAAGGACTACCTTCCTTGAATATGTTGGTGTCCTTGTTGACTTGCTATTCTAGTAGTAGCTTGAAGTTGATTTCTTGGACTATTAATGCACAGACATGAAACTAATTAATGAAGGTAGATCAAAATTATTAAGACCTAAAACATATCTGAGAATTTATCTTGTTGGTGATTGATACAGTCAATGTGTTTCCTACAGAATTAAGATTGATAGGTTAATGAGGAGAGACTCAACCACTCTGTAAATTAGTTGCAGCTTCAGTGGGATTTGTGTAGCATATTAGTGTTTAAATGATCTCTATAAGAGGGAGGAATTAATAACCAATAAATAAAACCACTAGACTCTAGGTGGGAATCATGTCAAATACATTGCACTGCATGAAGTATTTGTAACAAAATCATACTTAGTTGCACCACACCCCAGAATTCATACAGACAAAAATAGCTGTTGTAGATATCTTCCTTCTCCAATGTTTCATGGCATATCTGAGACTAGATGTGTTCCCTTATATTTACATTTTTCTTTTCAATTATTGTGGCATCATTACAATCTTAGAATTGAAATGACATTTGAGGTTAATCAAGAAGGGGTAGTTTCTGTGACAAGATCATTCTTAGTTGTACCAGACCCCAGAATCCATACAAACAAAAATAGCTGTGGCAAACTAGTAGTTTCCTTCTCCAATCTTCACATCCCATGTCAGACCCAATATGTTTCCCTATGTTTAATTATTTCTCTTAACTTATTGTGGCATTATTAAAACTCTGGAATTGAATAAGTAACAACATGAGGGCTAATCACAAATCAGTGGTCTATCATTCACTGTCATTTCCAATATCCACGTTCTGGTTCTCCTCTTCTTCTGGTTTTATTCTCGTCCTCCTAGACCAATGAGAATTAATTGAGATTATTATAATTATTATCTTTTTGAATGTT
The DNA here is from genome assembly GCA_035236585.1 of Warburgia ugandensis. Classification (NCBI taxonomy): domain Eukaryota; kingdom Viridiplantae; phylum Streptophyta; class Magnoliopsida; order Canellales; family Canellaceae; genus Warburgia; species Warburgia ugandensis. Next base: position 25,991,710 of record CP141132.1, on the reverse strand, counting down.
GAACACACACAACCCTGAGCACCTCAAACCCATGACCTACTTGGTACCCCAAAACCTTTATTAATTCGCAGCTATCTGTGACAACTCGATGACAAACACAAGCTCAACATCATTCTACAAAAATTGTGATATGAGTAGACAATGTTCATCCTGTCCGACCTCATATCATTCCCATGTTTTTGAATAGCACTTTTCTTCTACTTCAGCATAACTGCCTTATGCCAGCAAAAAGAAGAAAGAACACAATAAGCATCCAGTCCACCATCGGAGACATGTTGGAGATGATCTATTCTTGCAATATCTCAGCTACTAGACTTGGACAGTGTGTAAGAAGTGGTAAAGGTTGTCACAGGCGCCAAGGTTGTTGTTAAGTGTTCAATTTCAACCAAAATATCCTTAATCTAACATCTAATTAGATAATCTAATAAATCAATTTTAAATTTTTGCATAAAATTTTACATTTTAGCTCTAATTGACCATTCAACCATTGATTTGCTAAATTAAACGGTCAGATGATCATCAAAGCTAATCAGAGGTGTAATGTATGGTTAGATGATTCTAATATAGTCTTATATTTTGCAGATTATCTAAATTGAAATCAGACGAACCAGATTAGAAACTGGATAAGAAATTAGAGATAATCAGGAAATAAAACTGGATAAGAAAGAAGAAGAGGAGTTTGAATAAAAAACTCCTCTGGAAGATCTATAAAAGGGGTAAGAATAAAAAAAGGCTGGTGGATCTCTCTCTCTCTCTCTCTCTCTCTCTCTCTCTCTCTCTCTCTCTCCCTCTTTCTCTTCTGCTCTCTCCCTCTTCCCCCTCTCATTCTTTCTCACCGTTTTTCTCTTCTTTCGCATGTACTTGACTTTCTCTCTCTCTCCCAACCTCCTTTCTTCTCCCTCACTGGTGGATCTCTCCCTCACTGGTGAATCTCTCTCTCTCTCTCTCTCTCTCTCTCTCTCTCTCTCTCTCTCTCTCTCTCTCTCTCTATATATATATATATATATATATCCCTCTTTCTCTTCGGCTCTCTTCCTCTTCCCCCTCTCATTCTTTCTCACGGTTTTTCTCTTCTTCCGCACATACTTGACTTTCTCTCTCTCTCTCAGCCTCCTTTCTTCTCTTCCCTCACCGACACAGCACTCCGCCTCTTCCCTTCTCCGCCTACTCTAATCACCGCTCAACCTCTCTCTCTCCCATTTCCCTCTCTTCTCTCTTCTCTCTACTTCTCACTCTCCCTCTCTTTCTCTCTCTCTCGTTCTCTCTTTTCCACCCACCACGTGCAGCACCACCCAGTGCTAGCATCTGCTTCCCCTCTTCTCCTCCTCTCTACTCTCTCATCCCCAACTCTTTCTCTTTCCTCTGCTTCTATTTCTCACCCACTCTCTCTGACCACCATCACACCTCCCTCTTCCTCTCTTCCACAGCACCGGCCTGCATCTAGCTCACACTCCCTCTCTGCCAGCTGGCGATCGAAGCCATCCCAGACCACCACCATTCACTGAACTCTCTTGCCAGCTCCTTCTCTCTCATGCTCTCCCCTTCTCTGCCTCCTTCCCCTTTCTCTGCTCCACTGGCGACATCGGCGAACCCCTGATTCCGACACAACACTGCACCTCTATAGGGCAGATCTTCCTTCTCTTTCTCTCTCTACCAGCCGACATCTCCATCACTGCTGAAGAGAACCCAACATGGGTTTTCCCTCTTTTTCTCTGTTCGCTCCTCTTCTCCTCATTTCCTAAGTCTATCTCCCACTCTGCGTCATCTTCTCCAGCTTCCTCCTCCGATTTCTCTATTTTTTTGGTTGAAATAAGAAAAACAACAAACTGCCATTTTTGCCCTCGGCGGTCCTATTTCAATTCCATTTCTGTCCCCATTTTAATTCCATCTGTATCCCTATCCTTATCCTAGTTTTCTTTATCCTTGTTCTGCTTATCTAGGAATTGCATAATCCAAATCCATTTTGATTAAGCTTAACTTAATCAACGGTTAGGCTTAACAAACAATATTTCTCTATTTCCTGATCTGTTTCTCATTAGATTTTCAATTAATCTTCAGATTTTGTTTTTAGGACATCTCTTAGCTGATTCAACGTCTCTAATCTTCAATGTGAAATCTAGAAATAATCTAAGCCATCCAAAACCCAAAATCCTTCTTTAATCCAAATCTTTAAAATTTTGAGGAATCTACACAATCCAACCATTAGATCTTTAATCAAGGACATGTTGGAGAGATTGTTGAAGGCTAATCGAATTTTATGATATCAGATATGAGGAAATTGACTGTGATCATGCTAGCGAAGTAGATTTTATGTGTTTTTTAGTTAATTTTTTGTCTTTTTGGATTTGAAATTCTGAAATTTTCATCAGCTAAATAGATTTGAATTTATAATTTATTGTTAGTTAATTTATGTCATTTCTTTTAAGTTTTAGACATATAAATTTTATTTAAACTCCATCTTTTTCAGTCGAATCCCCATGGGATTGACCCGTACTTGCATTAGCTACACTACAATAGCTAGTGCACTTGTAGTAAAACAATCAACAGTTGTGGATTAGAAATTCAAGAACCCTGCCACCGAAAAGCATGCTCAACAATTTTTTTTTTATCAATCCATGACATGGGACTATCTCTAATTAAGGCAGCCAATTATGGATTAAAGAAGAGTGGATTTGATCTACATAATATGGACATCCTTGGTCATCAACAAGTTGACGACTTAGATCCACATCCAATAGATGTCTTAGATCATCACATTTTGGAAGTCTTAGATCCTCAAGGAATGAACATCTTGGATCAAAGAGAATGGACATCTTGGATCAATAAGAAATGGACATCTTAGATCAAAATGATATATATAGAAATATTACACATATACCTCTATATTTAGCAGGTTTTAGCCCCTGAACTTTTCATAAGTAGCACAATTATGGTTAATTCTTCATTTTGCAGGTGCAGGGTGAAATAAGAAAAAAAGAAGGTATTTTGGTAATTTTAACCCTAAAGAAGAGCAAAACTAGTTTCCAAGCTACATTGTGGACCAACACATGTCAAATATTAAGTCAGAAAGTCCAAACTGAAAATTAGATGCAATCATCAAAGTCAAACCAGTCAGAAATCCTAAGTGGAAGACCAGGCTTAACCATACAAAATAGAGTGTTCATATCAAAAGTATGGTGACAGAACTTCTTATGCATGCATGCAAAGCCAAACACCACCTTGGGAAGCTCCTGAGAGAAGTTCAAATCGCAACCACCACCTTGGGAAGCTTCTGAGAGAAGTTCAAATCGCATACATTGGATCACATATAATGAAAGCTTCTCTGAAATAAAACAAGTCAGAAGACCGAGGCTCGTATAAAACTTCTTCTTGACAATCTCTCTCCTACTCAACCAAAGGACGACCTAAGAGAGTGCACAAATTTTTTGTGCAAAGTGGTGAATTCCCACTTGTTTCCACATGAATTACAAGAAGATATAAGAATTGGTGGAGAAAAAGGATGAGAAGACAAAGACAACTTATTGAAATCCATCTTACTTTTCAAGCACTTAAAGGCCAAGACCCATCCTTTTTCATGTATATTCTAAGCAACCAATGGATGCTCCCTCAATAAGGACAGACCAGTGAGAAGTTAGACTGAAATGAAGACCAAATAGAGAGCACATTGGTGGAATTTTTTCGATGGGCTGTCCACCTATTTTTAAGGAGTGGAAACATATTTTTCAAGGGTGTGGATGTCCCACTTGCATGAAGCTCATTGGATGGAGAAAATTATGATAGGCTATGAGGAAAAAGAAGAGAAAACCAAGAGTGGATAAGGAAATCTCAATGGAATCTAGGTCATTCACTCTAAGGCATCCCAATCTAATGGTGGAGAGTAAAGAAGATCTTTTTGGATAAGAACACTTCAACCAAATCTCACCAACTCAAGTTATGGTATAGATGATTCAAGGACTAGGAATAAAGCAAAGAAAAGTCACAAACCCTAGCCACCTTGCCCTTGTCGAAAAGTCAAACCAAAATCCTATGGAAGGAAAGATCTCTACCACGCATTCTAATCCAATAGTCCACCTTCCTTACGACTTTCTGAACTTCAAAACACACACACACCAAAGTGTTCCATGCCTCCTCCCCCTTACTCTCCATTTCTCACTCCATTCCTTTATTTTCTGCCCTTTCTTTCTATCTTTTCCTTCTCACCTATCCTCTTTCCCTTCCCACTTATTCACTTTCCTACTCACCCTTATCCTCCTTCCTTCCCCATCTTATCGCTTTCCACCCTAACATATCTCCTTCTATGTCATTGCCATTCCACTTCCCATCTCTCTCTCCCATTGAATTCCACACATCCCTCCCCCTTCTTTCTTCTCTTCCTCTCATCTTCATTCCATCTCAAGCCTTCTTCCTTCCATCTCTTCCTTAGATCCTAGCCATCCAATCCTTAGGACTTCCACTCCTAAAACTCTATAAATAAAGGTAACACAAAGGAGAAAAGGATTTCTTACCTTTCCCTAGAATTTAAAGCCATATTCTTGACAAATAGAGGGATAGAGATCATCCTTGCCAAAGCTACCCCAAGATCCAACATTTAATCCTTAGAGTAGAGGTAAGGGTCTCATCCATCCTCACTTCCCTTTTCTTTCTCTTTCCATCTTCTTCTTCTTCAATCTTTCCTCCTCTTTCACTCATATGCATACTTTCATAGCCATTGCACGCATTCCATTTTAAGTTTTGCACATAACATCCTCTTTTATTCATATCTTCCAAGCCTTGCTTTTGCACGCATGCATTCACCTAGATTGCACGCATCCACCCTTGATTGCACACATCTACCATAGATTTGCATGTAGCCTCCACTCTAGTCTAAGTAGACTTCACCATTGCATGCCTTACAAGCCCTCCACTCTTCTATCTTACACGCATCTTTGTTATGCCCCTTCCACCTTTGCTTTCCTTTACATCTTCCACACCTCTTACCCTAGCCATTACATGCACACCGTCACCCCTCCTTCCACTTGTTTTACACGCACCACTTCCTTACCTAACCTCCACACCTCACCCTTCCATCCTCTCACTTGCACAACCACTCCCACCTCCTCAGGAACAACACTCATACTCCTTTTCTCCATTATTCTTCCACTCAAGCTTCTTCCTATACACGCATTCTTCTCCTTTCTTCTTCTATTTTATTTTCATTTTGGGATTTGGGAATAAAAGGAAAAGGAAAGAAGCCTTGTGCCCTTCTATGGTAGCCAAGGATTCCTTCCAACTCTTAAAGCATGGTTGAGGATTACTTTGGGTTGTGGCATGTTATGTTGAGAAGATAAGAATAGCATGGATGTAGCTTTAGTGTACCATAGGTTGGATAGAACTGTATAGGCACTTGTTGGGTGACAAAACAAAAAAGCTTTATAGTGGATATTTAAGCCCGGAAGAAGAAGCGACATGTAAAGAGCCTTGTTGAGTGACACAATGAAGGACTCCTATATCAAACACTCCAGAAAGAAGTTTACTTACTTTATGTCTTTTCCTTTCTTTTATTGCTTATGTATCAATTCCTTCTAAATGATCCTTTAATGAAATAGTTGTTTCTTTTCTCTTACTAATTAGTTTACTTTCCTTAGTTGCTTTAGTTTCCTTGCTTTGCTTTATTTCTAGTTTATTTGCTTTAGCTTAGTGTCCTTTCCTTTCCCTGGATCTTGGCTAGGTTAGAATAAGATAACTTAATTTTAATTAACTCTATTTAGTAAAGAGTCCTAATGGAATCAACCCGTATTTGCCGTTTCTATGCTCCAATAAAATTGTGCACTTAAGGTAATTATTAAAGCACATCACAAGGCTCTTGGACATTTTTAGATCACTCAAGAGAGAATTTCACATGGTCCACTTAGTAACTTCATATTTTTTCTTGGTCAAAACATCTTCATAAAGTTTTCCCTAATGTGTTGACTAGTCAAAGGTCTTAAATCAGTCAAAATAAGGGAACTTCTTGTGTGGAAAACTAGTGAACTTTGAAAACTGCTTGTATATATGGAAATTGCATGTAAGGGTTTACAAATCTATCTAAGGAAATTGTTATTTAGGAAACACTCAAGTTTAAGAAACTATTATTGGGAAAGTACCTAAGTCTTAAAAGCTAATGCTTAGTAAGGGAAACTATTGTTTAGGAAGTTGCTTTTAGTCTTGTATCGGTCTAGGAAAGTGCTTACAATAAGAGGGTTATTCCTAACCTATTTAAACTCTTGTATTAGCTTAGTCAAGATGTGTTGACTAGTCAAAGATTTCAAATCAGTCAAAATAAGGAACTTCTTGTATAGGAAAGTAGGGAACTTAGGAAACTGCTTGTATGTTTGGAAATTGCTTGTATGGGTTTAAGAAACTATCTAAGGCTTAGAACTTGTTATTTAGGAAACACCCAAGTTTAGGAAACTAATATTGAGAAAATATGTCTTACAAGCAAATACTCAGTTTAGGGAACTATTGTTTAAGGAAGTTGCTTTTAGTATTGTACCAGTGTAGAAAACTACTTATGATGGGAGGGCTGTTCCAAATCAATTTAAACCCTCTTGTAACAATCGTGAAGCATCAAGTTCTAGACATGTTTTTTTCTTTCTTTTTAACACTTGAGAAGCTTGAGAGTTCTATGCTTTCTTTTATCTTTTGTATCTCTAGGAATGACCTCCAGAGTGATGAGATGCCTAGCCTATATCTCTAAAGTGGTGGTGAGCTAGTTCTATGTTTTAGCCCTGTATCTCTATGGTAATGCTTCCTTGTAGCCTTAGAGTGGTGAGCTATTTTAATTTATCCTATCTTGTTTTATTTTATCATATATTATCTAGTATCAAATTGGTATCAAAGCATGGCTACTATGACGTTTCCAGCACAACATGTGATTACTCCTGATAAAGTTGTATGTGACTTGAAGATGAATGACCTAAGGAGACAACTTGCTGATTGTTCCATCCAACTAACTATTTTGAAGAAACATCGAAAACTTGTCAAATCCTACAACTGTGGAGGAAGTATTATTTAAGTTCCAAACCCTATGGTGAATATGCATTTAGAAGAAGAATATTAAGACACTTTCAACATGTTTGATATCTCATCACTTAGATGAATCTTTTGTTCTCAATTTGCACAAAGATGCATCCAACATATTTGGCATTACACCAACATCACATATTTTGTACATGAATTATCAAAACTATGATAAAGGACTAATTTTTGACAAATAACCAAATGATGATTCCCATAATAGTTCCTTATTTGATGAAGACAATGTTGTTGACAATCATCTAGACAATGGAGTTGAATCCATCCTTAATCTGTAAGAGGAGAAAGATGACACTTATAATGATTGAGGAGATCTTATAGTAGGTATGGTGTTCAATTGTTTGGCAAAGTGTCTAGGAGTCGTCCAATTGATCTTCAAGAAAGCCTAAGCCTCCTCTCCAAAACTTGATCTCATGACTTCGAATGGTAAAGATTGGGGCACAATCGATCCCTTCCGCAAGTTTCTCTTCAATCATGTTGACCTCCCTCAGTTTCCAATCCATAAGTCCACAAACCTGAGTCTGATTCTGCCCAATTTCCTGGTGACATTCAGAGGAATGTTGCAAGATATGCTTGATAATGAATTCTACGATGGAACTTTCATAGATGGCTTGACATGGAGGACGAACAAGTACGCTGATGTTGCTTTTTATCCTTTATATACTATGTTCAAATTCCAGAACAGAATCCATGGGCTGAGCACTCTTTCTGAATCTGTAGTAAATGGATCAAGCAGTTCGTCATCCCAACATGGAGAAAAGCTCAAAGGGGAAATTGTGGACAGCTCAACATTGAAGTCTCCTTGTGTGATGGACCCAGCAAAGGTGAATCAACTTAAACTCTTCATTGAGTAATGCAAAGTCAATCCCTCTTTATCCTGTGACCCTTCCATATCCTTCTTCAGAGACTATCTCGAACCTTCGCACCAAGCCTGGTGAAAAAATGACAGTGGATGGAAGTGATGATGATATGGCAGATCTTGAAGATGAGGATGTCTACGCATAGGGATCCACTGAAGTAGAGCACAAATCAGATGACCAGATGGATCGGAAAGCTTTAGATCAAGACATAGGGGATTCTTCATTATGAACCAAAGAGCAGCGAGAAGAGAATCTCTCCAGCCAGTCATTTCTTCCACAAGACTCAATACAAGATGACTATTCCATGGAGAAAATGCTGGCTACTTTCAATAGTGATGCTCTTGCATGTCTTTTTAAGATATGATTCAACGAAAGTAGATTTGAAGCTGAATGACATTTTTGAGTTCACTGGTGTTTTCACATTTGAAGGGGAGCCTTGGCGCAACAGTAAAAGTTGTCATCATGTGACCTTGAGGTCACAGGTTCAAGGCGTGGAATGAGCTTCATGCACCGGGGCTGCCCTTTTTTGGTGTTTTCACATTTGGTCCAGAGTTAGTTGTTCATAAGGACAATTCTGATGCATTCCTGAATGGTCTTTGTGAAGATGCTTTGGCTCTTATGCCTCCTAATGAGGCTCCTCATCTTCATTGCTTAATCCCCAGAAGTTCGCAATTCAAGACTTCCTAGTTCCTCTGTAGTTGAACCTATTTCAACCATGATAAAAGGGATCAAGGAAATACTTCTGAGGTACCTTACATCTGCTCTTGCAATGATGGTCCAGCAGATCAGTTCCTGTTATTGCATCTTGTGTCTAAGGTAGGTGCTAAAGTTGACTCTATGCCTGCTGAAAAACTATCGTTTAAACCTTACTGGTTTTAGCAGCAGGAGTGTTTCTGTATTTGGTAATCAACTAAATCTTGCAATCCAGAACCTCCTACTATTCACACAATTTGTACCCGTCTCTGTTGAATATCTGAACATAGTTACACTTGGAACAAGGAAAGATTACTAGACAAATAGACTGATTGCTGGAGTTTGCAGCTAGCTCAAGGCAAGCACTTAACCATTAAAAAAAGTCAATTGAAAGAAGGAACACTCAATGCTGTTGCAGTTGCAAACATAAGACTACTTAAAAATCTAATGGAGTGTAAAAAGATGGAATATGAGTTGGAATACTATAAGATGGAGATGCCTGCTGATGTTCAGATACTTGTCCTTTCTGAAGGAAAATCCAACATCTTGCCAGCTCATTTGGTGTTGCCTTTCAGCCTGCTGATGTCTCATATGTTATCAATGCATCTGCAAAAGAACTATAAGCATGGAGGCGGTTCTTAGCCTCCCAAAGATCAATATCACATGCCACTGGACTTGACATGCAGAAGGTAACTAATGCTCCTATTACAGAATGTTTACAGGGGGGAAATTTCAAGTGGACAGAGGAAGCACATAAGAGCTTTGAACTCATCAAACAGAAAGATCTAAACATGCGACCATCCAATCTGTTGAAGCCCGTCAGATCTTTGAGACAGTGGAAATCCGACCATTGAGGTGGATGTCACGCTATCTAATGGCACATTGACTAGAGCTACAGTTCCTAGTGGTGCATCCACTGGTATTTATGAAGCCCGTGAACTATGAGATGGTGTTGTAGACTATCTTGGAAGGGTGTATCAAAGGTTGTTGAAAACATTAACCCAATCATTCAACTTGCATTCACTGTAAAGAACCCAACAAAGTAGGTTAGCATCAATAACTTCACGGTACAACAGCTTAATGGAAGCGTAAAAGAGTAGGTTTGGTGCAAACAAAAGCCAGGTGCAGATGCTACTTCTGCAGTATCTCTTGCAGTCTGCAAAGCTGGAGGCAGTGTAAAGAACATTCCTCTTTACAAGTATATTGCAAACCTTGCTGGTAACAAAACCTTGGTGCTGCCAGTTCCTGCCCCTCAACATCATCAAAGAAGGATCACATGCAAGACATAAACTCACAATACAGGAGTTCATGATCCACCCTGTTGGTGTGTCTTCTTTCAAAGAAGTCATGGAGATAGGTGTTGAAGTATACCACCATTTAAAGGCAGTGATAAAGAAGAAATACAATCAAGATACACAAATGTTAGTGGACAAAAGTGGATTTTTCCTTAACATTCAAGAGAACAATGAAAATGTTGAGTTGCTCAAGACTACAACTGCTAAAACTGGTTATACAGGTTCCAATTCTTTTGAAGCTGAGTATAGAAAGAATCCTTTGTCCAAGGAATTTTATTGTTAGACTACCGAGAATGCAAAGAAACTAAAGATTTAGTCGCCACCAAACACCTAAAAGTCCACTGAATTTCAAGGAGATATGGTGCACCTTAGAAAAGAATGCTTTCCTCAAGGATAACATTCTAAGCTCAAGCGAATAGCAGCAAGTACTTTCAAAATGTTAAAGAAAATTGTGAGAATGCCTACAAGGTCAAGCTACCTACTGAATTTGAAGTTTCAAACACTTCTACTGTAGCTAATCTTTCATTGTACAAAGGAGAGGACAATGCAAACAGCATAGGGACATGTAGATTTCTTCTCAACCAAGGGAAAATTAAATGGGAGCATCTCTATTTCATAGAATCTAAGACAACTCGGGGATGAGTTCTTTCCAACTCAAGGAGAACGACACAGGAATGTCTCTAATTCAGGCAGCCAATTGTGGATCAAATAAGGGCGGATCTGATCTACATAATATTGACGACCATGATCATCAAGAAGTTGATGACTTAGATCCACATCCAATAGAAATCTTAGATCATCACATTTTGGACATCTTAGATCCTCAAGCAATGAACATCTTAGATCAATAGAAATGGGTGTCTTGGATCCTCAAAAAGAGACATCTTGGAACACTTGGGCGTTTTTAGATCACTCAAAAGAGAATGTCCTATGGTCCACTCAACACCTTCATATTTTCCCTTGCTCAAAATGTCTTCATGAAGTTTTCCCTAGTCAAGATGTGTTGACTAGTCAAAGATTTCAAATCAGTCGAAATATGGAAACTTCTTGTATGGAAAATTAAGAAACTGCTTGTATGTATGGAAATTAATTTTATGGGTTTAGGAAACTACTAAGGGTTAGAAATTGTTATTTAGAAAGACCCAAGTTTATGAAACTATTAATGGTAAACTACCAATGTTTTAGAAGCTAGTACTTAGTTTAGGAAACTTTTGTTTTAGGAAGTTGCTTTTAGTCTCATATCAGTCTAGGAAACTGCTTATGATGGTAGGGCTGTTTCATATCTATTTAAAGCCTCTTGTAACAAGAGTGAAGCATCAAGTTCTGGACATTCTTTTACACTTGAGAAGCTTGAGAGTTCTCTGTTTTCTTTTGTCTTCTGTATCTCTGGGAATGACCCTGAGTGGTGAGATGCCTGACCCTACATCTTTATGGTGGTGGTTCTCATGTATCCTTCAAGTGGTGAGCTAGCTCTATGTTTGAGCCCTATATCTATATGATGGTGATTCTCTTGCAGCTTTAGAGTGGTGAGCTATTTTAATCTATCCTATTTTGTTATATTTTATCCTATTATCTTGTACCACTCCAGCAATTACCAAGCATTCTACTAAAAACAATACAGTCATGGCAGCCTACTAGCCATGCCACCACATTGCAGTAGCTAATAAATGCTTAGATATTATGTATGATTTGGGTGAGTCAATATGTGCTCCCTACTCTATCCATCTCCAAGGTATAGACAATTTGAAAGTAACTGTAGCACTTCTCCTGTCTGGAAGCATGCATATGCATAATGTATATGGTAACAACAGTTACCTGGATGAGGTAACATATTGTCATTCTGAGCAAGAAGCATTTCCAAATGATAAGCATTGGTATTTGGGTATTATACACATAGAAATCTGAAAACCAAGAAGCAATAAATTGTCCACAGTTCAATGCAAGAGCTGAAACATAAAAGCCACCCATACGCATACTTCTGAAGATTTAGATGAAGATATTCATTTTAAGATGGGACTCTAGGTTAGAATCAGCAAACTCACTTTTGACAACCAAACACTAGAGATATCTACTCGGGTATACCTTTCACCAGATCACTGACCACATTAATGTCAAAACTTTCAGGAGAATGTTCCAAGCTTGTGATGATAACCATATCAGACTAGCTGAATGTTTATTGACAACATATGGACTGTGGACCATTGATGGAAAATAAGATTTTGAAATTTCCAAGAGGAACAGAATCTTTTACAGATTCGGTCACAGGCTACAATCAGGAATGGAGATGACAAAATTGTTTGGTTCTGGTTAGCAATGGCGTTTTCTTACTCAAAGCAAGATATTGACAGGGTACGGCACCTATTTGCTGATTTTCATACAGCCAAAGAGTATGAACAACCCAGATGGACTCCTCTTCAAGCAAAACTCAAGCTTAATATTGGCAGGTCTAGTCTTGGAAAGACCTTATGGTATTGGAGGTGTTCTTCATAACTCATATGCTGACAAGATGATGGAATAAGCGATCCATATTGGAAGAAAAGGAGCCATTGAAGCTGCATTATTAGCTCTACTTAAAGGCATCATCTTTCTCCACATATCCCATCTGGATTGAAGAGGACTCAGCTGCAGTCATCTCATGGACTAACAGACCAGATCAAGCTCCTAGGCATTTTTGGCACACTTAATATTGAAACCAAAAACCTCATGCACAGTAGAAGAATTCAGATTTTCTCATATGCAAAGGTCTGGCTACAATTTGACAGATTCTTTAGTCAAAGAAGGATTGAAATTTTTAACAATGCTTAACATTTCTGCAGAGTCAGTTGCTCTGTAGTTGCTGAAACTTGCATAGTTCATTTTGCAACCCTATGTTTCTTTCTTCTATTGTTGTTGTTTTTCTTATTCTTGTACATTACTCCTGTGAGGAAACTCTTCTTCCTCCCCAACCAGTGAAGCTTAGCCATGACTATTGTTCAAAAGAAGCTATGACATCAGCAAGGACAATATGACTGCAAAGCAGATTGGTTTTTCCTTACGCCAAATCTGAAGATCAACTTGCATTCTCACCAAAGAGACAATTTAGCTGAAGACATTGCCTACAGACACTTTGTTGCAGTATCCATATATCTTACATCATTTTCATGGGTCAGAAAACACATTAATCTCAACTATTAATTTAGGGAAAAGGTGACAGCAGAATGCATCAGTTTTCCATATGCTAAATTTGAAGATCAATTGCACAGTTAATTTTGCTGGAGTGACAAAGGATTCTGTTCATGCTAACCATCTTGCCAAAAGTTGGCATACTAGCATTCCCCCTTCTAGATGTACATAAGCTCATGGTGACAGTCATGTTCTTTAACTTGTCCCATTTGCTTTATATAAGCAAGACGTTAAACTTTAATGTGCATCAATTAATGAAGTCAAAGTTAACACTGAGAGGCTACAATTTTTCTTATAACTTTAATTTTCCGCCCTTCATTCATTTCCTACTTGTATCGGCTAACAACAGTCCCACCAAAAACAAATAACATAGAGATGTTTCAGGGTTGATCATGTGGCTCAAGAGGTCAAGGCTTTCTGCCTCAACATAAGGTTACAAGTCCTATCAGCTATAAAAATACAGTGTTAGGAGATCCTAATGTCCAAGGAAAGGCAAAATAGAAACGGATTCTTGATACTAAAGGAGAAGCCAACTTTGATGCTTTCTACCTTATTCTGGCATAAGATTATCCGAGGAAAATAACAAGGTTTATTCTCTTGAACAAGGACATTTCATTTTCGAAAAAGAAATCCTACCAGGTACCCATTTCAGACAGATGCTAAGACATAATAGGAGATGAAAACTTTAACAATTTATCAGTCTGCTTGTCTTCTAATTCCTTTTCAATTTTCCTGACATATTTCTCTCTTATTTTCTCAGAAAGGAAAGTAATTAGTACAAATTTAAGTTCAAAAACTTATATCGGAAGAATTCAAGCTTAGTGTTCCTTCCTTGATTGGGAAAACCCTGTCGCACAAGGACTACAATTAATATACAAAACCAAAGATAGCAAGACTTGAAAGTAATATGATGTCCAGCAAGTAGACAAGCACATAGAAGACAAATGGGTGAAAAGATTGCTACTGAAATGAAAGACCAACCATCCCCAGTGTTCTTCTGGGGTGATTCAGACTTGATTATCGGAACAAGTTCTCATTTAGAGAATGTCCAGTGTGAAAAAAGAGAGGGAGGTACCTCATCGTCACATCGGGGAGCTTCGGCTTGGACGTTAACGTGCACAGAGAGTGTCTTTGGAAGCACGCAGGCGCCTTGTGGTAGTTGTTTTGGCGTGTTACGAGTCCGGTAACAAGACAATTTCGGATCTCAGTCTTTCACGCGGAAAATTTATTTTCGGTAATTGATACTGGCACTCCATTTTTAATAATGGGCTCCCTTGATGATTGATTGATCAACGGTCCACATTCAAGGACCAATTATATACTTTCTGGAGGAAGCACAAGCAAATCAACGCTGTGGGACGGAAAAAGATGCCATATAGGAGATGGACGGTTCGCATTATTCATACGAGCCGACCAATGAATGGATCTTTCAATGTAATGCCGAGTTTTGTTCTTTTCTTTTCCTATTTTGAAGAAGCGTGGGTGAAGTTGGGTTTATAAATGTGCAAATGAAATTGACCCATCACCACGCCTTTCCTGTGAATTGCAGCTAAACTTGACAAGGTTAAACTATTACTGGTCACAAACACGTGCACATGCAAGCGTGTTTTCACGTGTAAGATTAGAACAATATAAATTTGATAGTAATTTTTCACTTTAGCCACTTTAACAATAATGATCATCCGCAGATAAATATCCATTAGAACAACATATATTCAATGACAAAACAGCATATTCACTTCAGCGGCTATAATACCACCATCAAAATTTACCTTTTCTATGTATTTTATTATTCTCCAGATCCCTTTTGCCTTTCCTCAAAATGTCATCTCCCCATTTTCCAAAATACCCTTCCGTATATTTTCTGCTTATCTTATAAATTATTAACTAGTATCTACAAATAAAGCAAACATCCCTCATACGACAGTCAACGGATTTACCAAGCGGGGGTTTGCTTTATATAGAGTAAGTATAAATAAAAAGTAAGAACAGTTTAGCCATTTGGAAATGCTGTAATTTCCTAAGTATGGGAGCCAATATTATCTATATCTATTAATAAATTAAAGTCATTTATTTTGACAAGAAGGGAAATGTGCCAGTCCTTAAATGCAAGCCTCATAAAACGAGAAAAGTTGAGAATACATACTCGGACACTCTCTCCTCTCTCTTTTACGGAAAAAATGATGATGGGATTACTATTTTGTACTTTCCTAGTAATCAAACTCTGCATCTGATTTCTCATCTATGCTAGAAAATAAGAACCTTTCTCATCCTCTCTCTCTCTCTCTCTCAAAGTCTCATACGTGCAAGTATACATGCCCACTACTAGTACTATATAAAGCAAACATTCCTTCTGCTTGATAAATCAGTTGATGGTCCGCATAAGAGGTATTTACTCTGCATATGATACAGATGACAACATAATGTGCTTGACGGATTTAGGATGATCGAATCATCCAACCATAGTAATCTTTTGTTTACAATACACTGAAAGTCAGGAAACCACATGAGGTCGCATCACGCAAAAGCGGTGGCTCTTCCCCTTGTATGGTGGGTTCATAGCCCGTTTAGTTTCCTGGGCATGATAGAGGCTGAGGTATTAGGAGAGAAATACTAGATTGGCCGCACTGGGGTTGCACTTCAGCAACCAGATTATCTGGAGCCAACATTTCAATTATCTGACTCATTCATCTTATTTATCTAGCTTCAGATGTCTTACATATCAATAATCATGTAGTTTGGATGATTCTGGCATTTTTAGAAGTTGTGCTTAAAAATGGATAGTTTAGAAATTTTGATATATAACACATTTTCTTAAAGACTAGAATAATCAACCATATACCCTTTTTTTCTTTTTCTTTTTGAACTTGTAGTTCACATACCAAATAAGTATTTTATATGCACATCCTTTTCATGTGTATCCTTGGGAACTAACCATACCCGTTCCAATGTACATGATTGCCAAATGTATCCTTAGGATATCCTTCCTCAACATGCAAGCTCTCTACATCTCTTCAGGGGATACAATGCACCACCTTGAACCCGTTACCTACGTACATGAGAGGCACCTTATGCCTTTTTACTTGGAAGAAATTTAGAATTGGAGCAATGAGATAAATGAGTAGAATCATGCAAAGCTAGTCCCAAAAAATTGCTATCACTAGACTGTACCTCATAGTATGGTCAGTTCACCATTCCTCTTGTTAGGAATTGGAAAGGAGAGTTCATTGCTACATACAAGTGGAATGCTAAATAGAGTACTGCAAAGCATTCGTGTCCACTTCCTGGATCCCACCTTTGCACGATGAGACTCATTCATTGCATGCCTAATAGATCAAAGAAGCATGAGGATTTGATAACTGCATCATCCAATAAGTTGTAATTGGAAAGATGGGTCAAAACTGCAGTAAAAAAAAAACCGCACTAGAATCATCCCATCCACAAGCTTCGATCTATTCTTGTTTGGGACAGCTTTTTTTTTCTTGAATTTTCCTATGCAACAGAAAACCATATTTGGTTAACATGATTTTCTGTTGTGAAATAGAAATCAAGGAAAAAACTTTTCTCAAATGGACACTAAGATGTCCATCACGGGCACAATCACATGAATGAGTCTAATAGTGGAAAAGACTTAAGGGTTGAACCTAAATTTAAGATATCTAATCTATCTTAGCGAGTATCTCTTGCAGGCGCAGCTAGACGTCAATTCTGTTTAATCCGTGGGAATACCGCGGTAATTTTTCTCATTTTTGTTTGACCTGATTCAATTGGTTGAATGAGAATGGAGATGGTGCATATTCATACCTTTTATGTTCTTACTCATATCTAGGTATACGAGGATAATTTCATCCATGGTTTATTGATGCTTGCTGATGACTCATGATGACTAGTTTAATGTGACTGATCCTTCCCAGACTTCTCATTCTATATGGATAGTTGACACACGATCTGGATTGGCTAGTTGAATAACCTCTTCATAAAATGATTGGTGGTTGAACACCTGTCTACAATCTTCAATGTAGTTGGATAATATTGTTCATGATCTTGAGTATGGTCCGACATCCTTATCCATGATCTCGAGTGCAGTTGGATGATCATCCATGATTGTTGCAGGTAGACACCCTTAACCAGGATTATGTGGACTCCAAAAGAAATGATACGCAGAGATTCTCATATAGGGCGTCTATCTAGACGACTCTGCAGCATCCATGATTGTTGCAGGTGGACACCCTTATCGAGGATTATGTGGAGTCCAAAAGAAATGGTACATAGACATTCTCATATTGGGCGTCAATCTAGACGAGTCTGCTGCATATGGCATCTTATGTGAGCACAAATTCAATACTGAAGTAGAGTGAACGCTTTGTTTTTCGTCCTCAAATTTGCTTGCTGATCTTACCATGAACATTCTAATAATGTCCTTCCCCATGCAGATAAACCTGCCAACAAAAAGGAGATGATTAGATATGGATAAGCATAATCAGATGAGCCTAAATCTGATAAGGAGTCTAATCCGATAAAGTTAATCAGATAGAGTTTGAGTTACACTAGAACTCTGTGTATTCCTATAAATAGGAACCAAAACCAGTGATAAAAATCATCGCATGTAATTGCCTCCTTATAGTGAAGAATCGTGTTCCCCCTCTTCCTGTGAACATAAGCCAAACTTGGCCGAACCACGTAAACTTTGTGTTTGCTGTTTGTGTTCTTGTGCTGATCTAACGTAATCTAAATCATAACGAGTGGTATTAGAGCTCCAGTTAATATCAAAAGGGTGCCAGAGTAAGACCCAAATCCACGTCTAGATCCAGGCCAAGTGCGGCCCAGATTCACGTCTAGACCCAAGCCATTGAGCCCACATCGGATAGCTAGATCGCACAACCTAGATGAAGAGCCCAGATCGCACAACCCAGATCGAGTCTAGATCACACGACCCAGATCGAAGAGTACAAATAGCACGATCACAAAAAGCTCAAATCAAAGAAATCCCAAATCAGAAATCGTCCAAGCTGGATAACAACTTTCCCGATAAGATTCTCGCTAGAAAACAAGAAACAACAAAAACAAAAAGGAGGGTCAGGGTTTCGACTGGCTAGTAAAAATTGACTAAAACCAACAAAAAAAAAGGGCATCGACCGCACGATAGCAGGCCGACCACCCCTTTGCAAAGAAGAAGAAAACTAGAGGAGAAAATGGATTACGATTGGTCGATGAAAAATCAACCGAAACTCCTATTCTTACAAAAGAAAGGGGAAGAAAACAAAAAAAGGAGGAGAAAGAGGAAGAAAACTAGAGCAGTGCATTTCCACCAAAATAATTGAACTCCAATCACTGTTGGAGGAGACATCGGTCGAACAAAAAGGGGGAGGACACGAATGGAGCTCCGATCACTATGTTGTGTAGCCAAAGGAGATATCGACTGAACATAAAGGTGGATAAGAGGAGAAATCATGTTAAGGTTTCTTTCTTTTCTATTAATATGAAACCCTAATCCAAAAAAAAAATGTAATTTTGATATTGGCACCCTTGACACACCAAGTTAACAAACTTAGTTCTGGAAATGACACACCCCCCCCCCCACCCCCAGTTAGAATTAGGGTGCTGAGACTTTACAAGGGCACCCTTTATGTGCCAAATTAGCACCCTCAACATAAGAAAATTTAAGAAACCCCTCAAATTTGTCAAAAATACCCTCCCTAAGTTTTTTTACAGCTCCATACTCATCTGTACACTCAATTTTTCACAATTATGCCCAGAAAAAAGCAAAAACAAAGTTTAAAACCATAGAGGAGACCAATTTAGGAAATATTGTGGCGGATGCTATGATAAAATTAAACACCACTAAATGTACAATGTGGAGACCTTGAATGGAAGATCTTTTATAGTGCAAAGATCTCCATAACCCTCTAAATGATCAAGGAAAAAGACCTAAGAGAGTCTATGAAAAAGAATGGATAAAGATGAATAAGAAAACAATAGGTCAGATTAGACAGTAGATTGATCACAATGTATTTCACCACGTGGCTCAAGAAGAAAATGCCTATATTCTCTGAAAAAGGTTAGAGAATATGTGTCAGGCAAAAACCGCTTGAAACAAAGTTTTACTAATGAAAAGGCTTGTAAATCTCAAACTAATGAGCGAAATGACTGTGACTAAACATACTAGTGAATTTCAAAATCTGGCAAATCAACTAGGATTGGTGGCGTTACAACTAGGGGATGAATAGTAAGCCCTTTACTAAGTTCACTACCTAAAAGCTTGGAGACTGGTAATTTCACTCAGCAACTTAGGTCCAAAAGGAAAGTTGACCATGACTATGGTCAAAGATGCCATATTCAATGAGAAGACTAAAAGGAAAAAAGCTAAAATAAGCCTTGGTAACAGAAATTAAACACACTAGAAGAGACAAGCATAGGGGAAAGAGTAAGAGCAAACAAAGGGAGAGATCACAGACTCGCAACAGATCACTGCAAGACATGCAGCCAGCGACCTCTTAGAAAAGCCCAACAGCCAACGACGCCAGCTCCTTGGGGGGAGAAATAGCAGCCGACATCGTCAACTATCAGGGAAGAAAACAAAAAAAGGGGGAGAAAGAGGAGGAACTTAGCTTTTCTAGTAGTGCATTTCCACCAAAATAATTGAGCTCCAATCACTATTGGAGGAGACATCGGTCGAACAACAACGGGGAGGACAAGAATGGAGCTTCGATCACTGTGTTGCATAGCCAAAGGAGATATCGACTTAACAAAAAGGTGGATAAGAGGAGAAATCAAGTTAGGGTTTCTTTCTTTTCTATTAATATGAAACCCTAATCCAAAAAATTAATGTAATTTTGATATTGGCACCCTTGAGGCACCAAGTTAACAAACTTAGTTTTGGAAACGACACCCCCCCAGTTAGAATTAGGGTGCTGAGACTTTACAAGGGCACCCTTACATAAGAAAATTTAAGAAACCCCTCAAATTTGTCAAAAATACCCTTCCTAAGTTTTTTTACCATTCCAAACTCATCTGAACACTCAATTTTTCACAATTATGACCAGAAAAAGCAGAAACAAAGTTTAAAACCATAGAGGAGACCAATTTAGGAAATATTATGGCTGATGTTATGATAAAATTAAACGCCACTAAATATACACTGTTGAGACCTTGAATGGAAGATCTTTTATAGTGCAAAGATCTCCATAAGCCTCTAAATGATCAAGGAAAAAGACCTGAGGGAGTCTATGAAAAAGACTAAATAAAGATGAATAAGAAAACAATAAGTCAAATCATACAGTGGATTGATCACAACGTACTTCACCACGTGGCTCAAGAAGAAAACACCTATATTCTCTGAAAAAAGTTACAGAATATGTATCAAGCAAAAACTGCTTGAAACAAAGCTTTACTAATGAAAAGGCTTGTAAACCTCAAACTAAAGAGCGAAATGACTGTGGCTAAACATACTCGTGAATTTCAAAATCTAGCAAATCAACTAGGATTGGTGGTGTTACAACTAAGGGATGAATAGTAAGCTCTTTGCTAAGTTCACTACCTAAAAGCTTGGAGACTGGTAATTTCACTCAACAACTCATGTCCAAAAGGAAAGATGACCATGACTATGGTCAAAGATGCCATATTCAACGAGGAGACCAAAAAGAAAAAAGCCAGTATAAACCAAGCACGTGCCTTGGTAACAGAAAATAAACACACTAGAAGAGACAAGCATAAGGGTAAGAGTAAGAGCAGACAAAGAGAGAGATCATAGACTCGCAACAAATAAAAAAGTCAACCCAGAGGACAATTCAAGCGCTTCTACTGCGACATTCCAAGCCACATGAAGAAAGACTGTTGGAAACTCAAAAGGAAGATGAGACAAAGCAAGCCAAAGGAGGACAATGGTGAGACACTAGTCACCATCGCTCAGGATATAGCAGTGCTCACTACTAAGGAGAAATCATGCCTGCACATGGTCAAGAGTGAAGCAAAGTGGGTGATAGATAAAGCAACTTCTTACCACGCCACTCCTCACAAAGATTTCTTCACCACCAACAAAAGAGATTTTGCTACTGTAAAGATGGGGAATGACAACTTCTCAATAATAATTGAGATTAGTGACGTGCAAATAAAGACAAATATTAGGTGCACGGTAGTACTAAAGAAGGTGTGACACATACAAAAACTCAGGCTAAACATGATCTCAGTTACAGCTCTTGACAAGCAAGGCTATACCAACTACTTTGACAACAAAACCTGAAAATTAATGAAAGACGAGATAATCATAGCGAAAGTGCATATATACAGCAGACTATATAAAACCCACACAAGAATATCTAGAGGCAGCCTTAATACTGTGAAAGATGAAGGATCACCAAACCTTTTGCACAAAAGACTCGGTCACGTGGGAGAAAAGGATATGTTAACACTCACAAAGAAGTAGCTCATCAAATTAGCAAAAGGTATAGCCCTTAATCCTTGTAATTACTGTTTATTTGGTAAGCAACATAAAGTTGTTTTATCTTCTTCTAGTAATAAAAGAAAAGAACCTTTGAATTTAATGTACTCGGATGTATGTGGTCTTATGAAAGTAAGAGTCACTAGGTGAGAATAAATATTTTGTAACATTTATAGACAATGCATCTAAGAAGATATGGGTATACGTTGTAAAGAATAAAAAATAGGTATTCGAATGCTTCAAAAAATTCCACGCTATGGTGGAGCAACAAACTGAAAAAAAAAAATTTGAAGTGTCTCATAAGAGACAATAGAAGAGAATACACCTCAAAAGAATTCAAGGCATATTGCATAATGTGCATTATTAGACATGAGAAGACAATTCCACGTACCTTACAATACAATGGAGCGACTGAAAGAATGAATTAAACTATTGTGGAGAGAGTAAGATGCACACTCAGTATGCCTAAGCTACCTAAGCCATTCTGGGATGAAGTGAAGACTGTCTACTACCTAATTGATAGATCACCATCAGTACAACTAGACTTTGAAGTTCCAGAACAGAAGGTGACTGTCAAGAAGGCGACTTATTCTTATTCATACTTGAGAGCATTCGAATGTAGAGCTTTTACACATATCCAGAGAGATGAGACAAAAACTAGACTTGAAGTCTACCTCTTGCATCTTTATCGAATATGGAGATGAAAAATTCGAATACAGATTGTGAGACCCTGAAGCCAAAAGGATCATCTGAAACAAAGACATAGTGTTTCAGGAGAATCAATTTTACGAAGAATCAAAAAAGGCTAAAGATCTTAGTACTCTAGATCTACCAGATTCAGCACCCATAGAGGTTGACTCAAAAACTGTGCTAAAAGCTGAACCAGAGGCAAAGGAATTAGAGGAGAAGCATTAGCCTTCTATATCAGAAGATATTGAAACATCAGATGTTAAATTAACTGCTCAACCAGAAGTGAAAGTTCAGCTAAGGATGTCAACAAGAGTACAATTTCTTATTCCATCACAAAGATATCCTAAATCAGAATATATTATGCTCACTAATGAGAGGGAGCCAGAGAATTTTCAACAAGCCCTGACACATACAGACAAGGGCAAATGAATGCAAGCTATGCAAAAAGAAATTAGCTCATTAGAAAAAATCAAACATATAAGCTAGTATTACTTTCCAAAGAAAAAGGAATACTAAAAAGCAAATGAGTCTTTAATGTGAAAAGAGGTGGCAATGGAGATTTAGTCAAGTACAAAGCGCAATTGGTCATCAAAAGCTTTGAGCAGATGAAAGGAATTGGCTTTGACAAAATCTTTTTACTAGTACTAAAGATGATATCAATTAGGATAATACTTGGATTAGTGGCAAGACAAAACTTAGAGCTTGAGTAAATTGATGTAAAGACAACCTTTCTACATTGAGATTTAGAAAAAGAGATATACATAAAACAACTAGAAGGTTTTCAAAGTTAAAGACAAGAAGAATTTGGTATAAAAGTTGAAGAAAAGTCTTTATGACTTTAAGCAAGCACCAAGGCAGTTGTACAAGAAATTTGACTCATTCACGATGAGTCAAGGTTTCAAAAGACCAACTACAGATCAATGTATGTATGTACAGAGATTACCTAAATGCAAATTTATCATTCTTCTACATTATGTAGATGATATGATGATAGTTAGACCAGATACAGCTATGATTAACAGGTTGAAGATAGAGTTATCTAAGTCTCTTGACATAAAGGACTTGGGAACAACTCAGCAGATCTTGGGGATGAAAATCACACGTGACAAAAAAACAAAAAAGTTGTTGTCACAGAAAAGGTACGTTGAACAAGTAATTAAGAGGTTCAACATGATAAGTGCCAAACCAATCAGCACTCCACTCAGCAATCATTTCAAACTGAACAAAAAAAAGTCCCTCAACATCATAGGAAACAGACAGAATGGCTATGATTCCTTACTCATTGGCAATTGAGAATTTGATGTATGCAATGGTGTACACAATGCTGGATATTGCTCATGCAGGTGTCGTAAGCAAATTTCTATCAAATCTAGGCAAAGATCACTGACAAGCCGTAAAGTGAATACTACGGTACATGAAGGGAACACCTAAGTTGTGCTTGTGCTTGAAAAGAACAGAAACGTTTCTGAAAAAATAAATAGATGCTAATATGGCTAGAGATCTTGATGGAAGAAAATTAACATCAGAATTTCTTTTCACTTTTGCAAGGGGAGCTATATTTTAACTGTCCAAATTACAGAAGTGCACAATTCTATCAACAATAAAAGCTAAATATATTATCGTAACTAAAGCAGGTAAAAAAATGTTATGGATAAAGCAATTTCTGCAGAAGCTTGTTATCATACAAGAAGAACATAAGATACATTGTAACAATCAAAGTGCTCTAAACGTGAGCAAAAACTTAATGTATCACGTGCACACAAAGCATATCGACATATGATATCACTAAATACAAAATGTGACAAAAGAACAGATGTTGAAACTGAAAAAGATAAACTGATAATAATCCTACAGACATGCTGAAAAAAGTGGTCATATATGAGAAACTAGTGCTATGTAGAGACATAGCATGCATTAAATCAGACTACTGAAGAATGGCACAGGAATAGAAGGGGAGAATTGATAATGTCCAACCCCATGCAAATAAACCTACCAACAAAAGAAGATGATTAGATGTGAATAAGCATAATCAAAGGAGTCTAAATCTGATAAAGAGTCCAATATGATAAGGTTAATCAAATAGAGTTCGAAATAAAATTCGAGTTACACTAGAACTCTCTCTATGTTCCTATAAATAAGAACCAAAACCAGGGATGAAAATCATCCCATATAATTGCCTCCTTATAGTGAAGAATCGTGTTCCCCCTCTTCTCTTGGACATAGGCCAAGCTTGGCCGAACCATCTAAACTTTCAATATTTTCTACGTGTGTATTCTTGTGCTGATCTAACAGTCTAAATAATAACACATTTCCCAACCCCATTCCCATTCAGTAGCCATAGGCTATTGACTTTCCAATTGGTCCCATCACTGTTTCTGTCACTGGGTATGGCACTGAGTCGGGTTAAACTGGGGCCCCACTCTGCACTTGGGGCAAGAAATCAATGGCCTGCACACACTGCGTGGTAAACGAATGGTGACCTGAGGTGGGAATATCATTTCCCAAATGAAATTACCTCACATGAGAGCATAGCAGGGCCTTGCAATGTATCACCACTCCAGATAGCCCTACAACATAGTAGAACACTTGATAATTCATCACGTCACTCGGTAATGTTTCTTAAGCAATCCGCACGTAAGCCAAAATAACAGCGATACCACAACAATCCGTGGTTCATGTAAATCCTGGTATTGCATCTCTACTTTTTGAATAGAAACTTACATACAAGTAATTTGTACGTGTTATAATGTTAAGCTACAGAATCCACCATTTCTTTTAAGACGTGTCACATCGGGTGATTGGAGGTGCCAAATTGAACTGAACCTACTAACGTTGCATCAAGCTACAAAAGGTTGCATAAGCTTTTGTTCTCGTATTAATGCCATGTAGGAGTTCTGCTACTTCGACGGAGGCACCAGAAACAATTTTGCACCTTCAGGCTTAGAATCTGAGGACGAGACGTCTCGCTAGCTGTAGATCTTTTAGCACTGCAGAAAAGAAATTCTTGTATCATAATAATAGCCAAACAAAACCATAAAGTATAAAAAATTATTTTAAAAAAAAAACTTATTGGGCATACATAACATAATACGAGGTGACAAGTTTTGCATAGAATATAAGCCTTATCAAACTGGTTGTAATCCTCATCCAGACTTTTATCACTTTACCATGGTGGTCTCATCCGTCTTAAAGACTTGTAGTACAATTGGCTTTTATTAACAAAACCATTGGTACATCAATCAGTGCCCAACCAATACATATTAATCAGCAGCAGACACTGGCAATTCATTTACTGTCTTTTTCCATTTTTATTTTCCATTCAATCATGCCATCCTAGAAATAACATTCATTTATACCATTGTCGAATGAAACTTTTGTTTGTGGTGGATTTTGGCATTTTTATGTGGCACATAACCACCATCACAAATTTTTAGGATGTGATGTTTATAGTATGGTTTCAAAACTCTAAAGCCAATCCTAGACGCCGGTATGTCAATCAGAGGAACAACATAACATTATTAAACAATAACACAATATATTTTCTAATGAAACCATAAGGAATAGAAGAGAACAAGTGGTCAGTACGACACTTATTCTATGGTAGAATCTCTCTCGACCAAATCCTAGATGCTTGTATACCAATCAAACGGTAGAACAATGTCAACATTATTAAATCAAAATAACATGACATTTCTAATGAAACAATAAGAACCAAAGCAACACAAATGCCCAATGCTTCCAGTATGATGGCAAACCTCTCAAGCCAGTCCTGGATGCTTGTATGACAGTTAAATGGAGGAACAATATACATGTAATAAACCAAGGATAAAATACATTGTCTACCACACCCATTAGAAACAGAAGAACACAGGTGATTGTTCACCAAAAAATAAAACAAAGAACACAAGTGATTAGTATCATGTTTCTAGTATGGTGGCAAACATCCAAGCAAATCTTGAATGCTAGTAAGGCAATCAAATCGAGGAAAATACAAATGTCATTAAACAAGAAGAAAATATATTTTTAACTGAAATGTTAAAAAACAGAAGAACACAATTGATTCGAAAAGCAGAAATAAAAGCATTGCATCAGAAACAAGAAAAAAGACAAGCAATAAGCACATTTAGGTCAAAGGATGTCAAAATACAAATTATAAAAGAAAGATATAAATGCCAAATAGAACCTATGAAAAACAAGGAGAGGATAACAAGGAAAAGGGGAATATAGAGACATGCATGCTTGGTGCAAGGCACATTGATATATGTAGCTGAACGGCAGTTATTGATCAGCAACTGGTAATGCAAAATAAACACAACAGACCAATAAAATATGGGAAACAAGTAAATATTAGAATGTAAACCCATTGATCTAGCCTCAAAAACATGGAAAAGCATTAACAATGAAAAGTAAAGAACATTTAAAAGAATAAAAAGATGAATAAACAGAAAGCCTGAAGGAAGAGAGAGCAAACATGAAGAACTAGCCACAAGCACGACCAACCTAGCCAAATCAAACCACAATGTCTCTCCCATTCATCATGCATGCTTTAATGATTTACAGCAGTAGCAACCAAAAAGGAGAAAAGGTCAGGTCAAAATGGAAGGTCGATTCTTCAAAGCCCATCGATACAGTAACAATATGCAAATATGGTCAAGATTCATTAAGGTACTTCATTTATTTTCTGCTTTAAGAATCTATGGGAAAGCTCTAAGTTGCATTTGTTACTTTCCATTCAGTTGTGTGGCTACTGTCAGTTACTAATTTTCTGGCTTTAGTCTACGATCATAGACACCTACATGAATCTCTAGTATCAACAGTGACTGACATGCCAGACCCTGAAAATCTAGAAGCAGGGAGACGTTTCATATACATACAGAAGAAAAACAAGAACATGAAAAGAGAAGAAAAGGAAGAACATTTCAGGAACAAAAACACGAAGTATTTCAAATGTCTAATTTTCCTGGAGGATGTATAACATAACAGTGAGGGGGGGCCTTGGCACAATAGTAGAGTTGTCTTCATGTGACCTTGAGGTCACGGGTTGATGCGTGGAAACAGCCTCTTGCAATGCAAGGTAAGGCTGCATACTATTGACCCTTTGGGGTCCACCCCTACCCCGGACCCCGCACACAAGGGAGCTTCGTGCACCGGTCTGCCCTTTTTTTATGCATAACATAGCAGTCTTAAGGAAACAAAAACAAAGTCATACAAACAATGTTAGAGGAAAAAATAGGATAAGCAATATAGGCAAAAGCAGGAAACAAGTTTTCTTTTTAAAAGTGGAAGCGTCAAGAGCGAAAAAATATATATATGCAAAAAGAGGAAAGCTAGGCCAAAGGCCCTAGATGGATCTTAACAAGAAACCCCAACATGTGGCATTAGGAGGCCATGCCTTTGAATGATCTGACCCGTTCATCTCGTTGCTCTAGGTTTGGATAACTAGTAGTTCTAACAATATGTGGATCAAATAATTCGAGCACTTCAAAAACTGTACTATTCATCACAAGAATTAGACAGTTTGAAATTGTGTAAGAATGTTGTAGATTCAAATCCATAAGAACATAGTTTCTATGATGCTAGAATCACACAATCACCATAACTTTTTGTTTACTAGTCCAAACCCAGAGCAACAACATGAACAGCTTAAATCATTCAAAGGCAGGCTACCTTAGTGCCAAATGTTGGGCACTTCTGGCTAAGCTCCATTTAGGGTTTTCATCCTAGAAGTCCTCATACATAAAGTAGAAACATAACCAAAATTCGTCGTCCTCCACCTTCTAGCTTTATTGTTATTTTTTCTTGATTGCTTGGAAGTAGCATAATTTGCCAGAAATTTTGGCCAAATAAATCACCTATTTTCATCGGAAAAATACAATGATCGTAAGCAATGGAGGTCTAGAGTTATGATTGGGCAAAAGAGGGAAAGGCTAAATGCTAGATGAGTTACGCGTGGACGTATATATTCCCTCCTGCCAAATAATATTGAAGATTGAGTTATTTATGGAGAACCCATGAAGGGCAATCCATAAATAACTAGTAAAATATGTCTTATTTCTTAAGTATCAAAAAAAAAATTGTCAAAATTACAGGAAATGTATCGAAATTGTGTCTCTAAATTGATTGGAAGCGTGACTCTACTTGATCAGAAGTGTGAATCAAATTGATTGGAAGTGAGAATTGGATTGATGGGATTAATTGGGGAAGAGTGATCCCACTTTGGGAAGCGTGAATTAATGATACCAGGATTCTTGCTTCGCTTCCCACTTCCGAAGTGCGAATCCAGGATTCATGCTTTGCCACCCAAAAGATGCTTCCCAACAACTATGAAACAAACACATAATACAATGATCTTCAGCAAACAAAATGAAAGTCAAACAAACAATGTACAAAGATAAGGAAGACTCAACACCAAAAAGGTCACAAGCAGACACTCCATAAAATGATCAAGGAAAAAGGAAATGGTAAGTAATAGAACTGAAAAATAAAAGCCATGTGTCAGCTGGAGTACAAATAGAGAAAAACTAAGTATTTTCCCTAGACACTTCACAGATGATTTAGATGCATTCACAAGGGTCTAGACACATTTGTTTGCAGAAAACTAGAATCATCACATAATGGGGGTTCTTAGTGATCTTCTCTACAAGAACCCATAGTCAAAAATATACTTTTGGGCAGCCTCATAGTCGTAGTGTGCTTCAAACTACCTTGTTGTCAAAGTTTTCCTTTGCTTTCTTGTAGTCAATGTATTAATTCGCTGACTCATAATTCTGTTTATTGAGCCAGCTTTTGCTAAAGAGGAGCTTTGGATTCTAACTATATTATTCACAGAATTTCTTGATTGTGCATTTGGAATGTTGAATGAGTGATTCCTTGGGGATTTGAGTGGATTCCTTGCATATTAAGTCTGCACGTTGTTGATTTAGAAATTTTCAGGTGAGTTTCAATGGCTGGTTCTCCTTGTCTTAGTTATTACAGAGAAGTTTTCCTTTTCCTGGAGGTTACTTCTTTCTCAATTTTCTTTTACTTTCTTTGGTAAGAATGTTCTAGCCATTGTTCAGCACTGGTATTGTTAGCATGCTGCTTTCCACCCTACTTTGTTATGGAGCTAGTTTAAGTTAGAAGCCAGCAATTGACTTTCTACTGTTCAACCATGTTGCATGTTTGAGACCTCATGGTAGACCTGGTATTTGCAGCAACAACTTGTGAGTTAAGATTGAAGAGCATTGACAATCCAATCAAGAGCTTTGCCCATACTCTCAAAGTGGTACAAGTGCAGCAACAGGCATAGATGCCCCACAAACATAATTGGTTTTTCTTGGAACATCCGGCTGGAGCACTCAAGGGATCAATCCAAGTATCCATGTCAAAATTCCCGACTTTGAAGCTAAATCATGATTAATG
This sequence comes from Warburgia ugandensis, assembly GCA_035236585.1. Taxonomy (NCBI): domain Eukaryota; kingdom Viridiplantae; phylum Streptophyta; class Magnoliopsida; order Canellales; family Canellaceae; genus Warburgia; species Warburgia ugandensis. Next base: position 25,962,119 of record CP141132.1, on the reverse strand, counting down.
CTCTTCAATCTTAACTCTCATAAAGCATTCTTTGGATATAACAACTTTTTAGCTGAAAAAGGGTTCAATTTGAGATGTGAAACATTCCAAGCCAGGTTGAGATCTTCTACTTGGCCTCTGATTGACTTTAATTCCAATCTCAGTTACCAAAAGCAGCAAGAGCAGCTTCCCTGAAAAAGGAAAAAGCTGCACGAAGCAGGCACAATAAAGAGAACTACTTCAAGACTTCAAAAACAGAGGATTACAGCAACTTGCACTTCCAAGTCATAAAAGTTTGTGACTCGTTACAATTTGTCATGCAATGATCATAAAGAATTGCTTATTGCATTGCTTTAGCTTTCCTTTAGAAAAAAAATCATCGACATTAATCATTTCTTTCATATTTTAGGCTTGGTTATATGGTCCTAAATGGATATCCACAACTTTATAAGAGTGTCAAGGATCTCTAAATCCAACAACCTGCCTTGGAGAATTGTCAGTAAATGTGTCGCATATGATGAGGTCAATCCTTGAACTAGGCCTGAGTTATATACACAATAATGTATGTACAAAAAGAACCCATAAGATAGTACACAATTAGCATCCAGATCATGTCTTGATTATTATGTAAAAAGTTCGCATTGTAATAAAATAGAAAGAATAATACGAAGCAACTAAAAACTTAACTCCAAGGCTAGATCCACATTAAATCATTAGAATGATTTGATATTATCAGCAAGAAAAACCAAAATTAAAAATAAGTACCAGCATGCTTTTGCAGATCTCAAAAAGTGTGTCCAAAGCCTATGCAAAAAAGGAAAGGATATGAAGAGCCCTTTTGACGAGTTCCAACTTACTAAGAGTAACACGCTTTGCATGAATTGCACATAGATTTGCATCTTCATACCAATGGACTAGAAAATCTTCAGCAGCCTACAGAAACATCATTTGCATGTACATAATTGTTGATACAAATATGTATTCAAAGAAAACTAGTCACCGACACATGCCATGCACAGGTGTAGAGAGAGTAGGCTAATAGAGAGAGAGAGAGAGAGAGAGGACTGTACCTGTGTATGCATGTGAACATGCAGAGAGAGAGAGAGAGAATAATAGTAGGATAATGGGTTTTTTTCTCTTCAAAACAAAGTAACACATTATGGAGAGAACCATTTTCTTTACCAAGAGATGCAAATTTTCGTTTTTCTATAAAGCAAATTAATAGCCACCTATAGAGATATATACTAGAGACTTTAAGTTATAAATATCTAGAGTATATATTGTTGACATAAATTCTACAGTATAGACAAATATTATGACTCTCCTAAGTTGATCCATGTTCAACCTAGGGAATTTCTTTATATATAAGATAAATAGTCATAACCACATAAGCTGCATCCAGTCTTTTGAAACAGAATAGAAAAAATTAACTAAAGCATATGAATGAAGTAAATGAATAAGAAAGGTGGAGTCGTTAATGGCAAAAGCTTAACATGAGTCAATATCTAAAATCCTGCAAGTAAATAGAAAGAAAGCAGAAAGATGAGAATAATAGTAGACTAATGGGTTTTTTTCTCTTCAAAACAAAGTAACTCATTATGGAGAGAACCATTTTCTTTACCAAGAGATGCAAATTTTCATTTTTCTATAAAGCAAATTAATAGCCACCTATAGAGATATATACTAGCGACCTTAAGTTATAAATATCTAGAGTATATATTGTTGACATAAATTCTACAGTATAGACAAATATTATGACTCTCCTAAGTTGATCCACGTTCAACCTAGGGAATTTCTTTATATATGACATAAATAGTCATGACCACATAAGCTGCATCCAGTCTTTTGAAACGGAATAGAAAAAATTAACTAAAGCATATGAATGAAGCGAATGAATAAGAAAGTTGGAGTCGTTAATGGCAAAAACTTAGCATGAGTCAATATATAAAATCCTGCAAGTAAATAGAAAGAAAGCAATTGAAAGAGAAGAATTCAATAGCCATTTCAATGGCTGAGATGGAAACGTATTTGCCATATGACAGAAACTAATCTAGTCAGGATAAGTTTGGAGGAACTTTGTTTTATCGGTATTATCAAACTAAGCCCCTGTCAAGTCAGATTACCTGGATACTGCTTCTGGGCTTCTTTGTGCCTCAATCTTTAGGAAACTTGGACACTTCTGGAGTGAAACAACACATCAAACACAGTGAACTTTCACAAAGAGCATAAAAATGTTCTGTATCATCATAATTAATATTTTTTATGTTAAGACTTGTCCTTATTGACCATGGATTTAAAAGTTTAATTATTTTATCCCTGACGTCATTCTCTCTTAGACTTTACTCCATATATTTACACTATAAATGCCTTATCTAGCATGGAAGGCTTCAAGCAATGGGGCTGATGGAATACCTTCCAAGAAGGTTAGCAGATCTCCATATGGGCATCACTTAGAGATGAAAAGCTTCAACGGGGGTTTGAACTTTCAAGAAGAAATAGAAAGAGAAGCAAATAAAATTATATACACACTATTAAATGCTCCCTAAGAAAAATCTATAGACCCATTACCTCTTGAATTGCCACCAAGGCCTCTGCCATCCAACGATTAACTTCCTTGGTGAATCTAGCAGTCAGCTCCCTTACCTGAAATACAAAAAGGGACCATGAGCACAAAATCTACTACTGCCAACAAGCCAGACACATTTCAAAGCTCTTAAACATTTTGCAATCTCAATTGATGGAAACACAGAATGACATGAGGAAATACAGAAAACATTTTGCAATCTCAATTGATGGAAACATGTATGAAGGGGAGCCTTGGCACAACGGTAGAAGTTGTCGTCATTCAAGGCGTGGAATCGGCCTCTTGTAAAATGCAAGGTAAGGCTGCCTACTATAGGCCCTTGTAGTCCGCCTCTTCCCCAGACCCCGCATAGGCGGGAGCTTTGTGAACCGGGGCTGCCCTTTTAATTGATGGAAACATGCCAATGCCGCATTTTTCATCGCAGACCCATACATGAAGAACAAGTTACCAAAATAAGAAACTGCCCTACATAGGGAATACTACACAACCTGTAAAAAAAACAAAAAGGTCATGGTATATGCATGTGAGATGCCATCACCTGAAATGTTTTCAGCCCCCCACCCTTCACAAGCAGATATATTCCACCAAACACATTCAGTTAACAATTAGGGATGTTTCTATGAAGTTAATCATTTGGTGGATATGTCTACAATTTGCCCTGTCCCTGAGATTCAGACTAAACTTGTTGTCTAAGATGATAGCACCACCATGATTTGCATAGCCAGACCGAACCTTTTATCATTATATAGTGTCCAGATTGTCAACTGTAACCTATAGGCTCAAGCCTGGCCTTATACCTATCAATCATAACATTTGCTTTATGTTTCAAGTGATCCTTTGCTTCATTCCACTACTTTCCATTATGATGGTCTAAGAATATATCCATGCAGAGTTATTATATAGTGCCTCCGATGCCCCTTCCATGGCTAGAATCCAGCTGATGCTGGTTGTTGCATCTACAAAGGTGTGGGCTCAGCATATGAGCTAACAAAGCCTATTCATTCTGATGACAATGAGTGTAAAATTTCTCATAAGTCTAAATTAAATATGATGTAGAAGGCCTTGTTTGAAGGGGAGCTTTGGCACAACGGTAAAGTTGTCATCATGTGACCTTGAGGTCATGAGTTCAAGGCTTGGAAACAGCCTCTTGCAAAATGCAAGGTAAGGCTGGATACTATTGACCCTTGTGGTCTGCCCCTTCGCCGGACCCCACAATTGCAGGAGCTTAGTGCACCGGGGCTGTCCTTTTTTTTTAAGAAGGCCTTATCTGGTGTCTTCCCTTGAATCCCATGCACAGTGACATGAGGAACATGGAGGCGACTCCAATTAAAGACAACATGGTATAAGATTAAGCCCTTCCTGATGCTGGAGAATAGCATCAATCGTCACACTACTAACAACCATGGCACTCATGACTATAATGAATGAATATGTAAGTCAATGCCTTAGGATAAAGCTAAATGCGCAGGAAAACTCTTCCACTTATAGATTAGGTATACTTCATTTCACAACACATATCCACAAAACTCATACATATTACATGCCTACATACATGTCCATATAGATTATGTATCAGTATTCCAAATGTGAAGACACAAAGGAAAGGTGTGTGACCCTCTTGCGTTACGTAAAAAATGAAAATTTGAAATTTAAGACACTACCTACAAAATTATTAAACCATCACTTGGTTAAGAGAAAACAAAATAATAGACCTCATACCTCAAATGATATTATAATCTAAAAGAGCCATTATATGGCTTAGCCAACATGAGTCTGATAAATAAATAAATAAATAAAAACCTAGCAAATTGATAACTCCATTGCTCTGTATCATAAATTGATAACAATAGTGACACGGTCTCAATGTATGATAAAGCTCTAAATTTCCTAGGAATCTAGACATTCGTCCTCAAAAGCACTGTGAAGGTCATTTTCATTTGGCTTCATCATCTGACCATCACCTCTTCAACTATCAATTTCTAGGACAGATTTAGGATAGAAGATGATCACTTAATGCAGCAACATTCTACTCATGGACATGCTTACATTGAACCAAAAGCATCCGTCCTGTTCACTAAATACAGATATATCATGTCCAACATTTGCACCATGTAAATGTTGATAAGCATCTGAACTAAGAGAACATTCTTCAGCTAGCATTTGTTAGAACAGTTCAATTTTTTGTGGTGCGTAGAGACAACTTGTAACCAAGAACATCAAGCTACAGATGACCCAAAGGGAAGTTTGGCACAGGGGCAACGATCCAGTGGTTATATTGTCCATGGATAGTGATAGTCAACCCTGTAATTTACAGCATTAATACATAGATTAAAATCATTAAAAGATGATAAAATAAGCCCTAAAACCTTAGGCTATCTGGATTAAAAAATGCTATTAATGTTTTTTAAGGCTGCAAACAACAGCGGAGAGAAAATCGCCATCGATGGACAATAACAGCATCTTTGATACGACAAGAAAAGCCAGAACAAAAAATGACCAGTAAAAAAGCAGAAAGAACAGAGGAAGAAAAGATTCACACGAGCTATTAGTCATTACTCACAAGTCTAACAAAAGGTGCTCCGGGTATCAAGAGCTTGCTTGACTTTTGGAAGGATCGGATCTCGCGAAGGGCCATGGTTCCCGGCTTGAAACGATAAGGCTTCCTTCCTGAAGGCCCTGCAATTCCAAAACCTATGAGCCAAAAAAACCCTCCGAAAAAGAAACACAGAGAGGTAGTGAGAGTGAAAATGAAGAAAATTCACCTCCATTTGAAGGATCTTTCTTGTTTTTACGTTCATTTTTCTGTAATTTTCTTCATTAACTTCGAAGAAATTTAAAGAGAAGTAAAAATCATGGAGAAAGCCCAGAGACAAAGGGATTAGTAGTAGTAGTAGTAGTAGTAGTAGTAGTAGTACCGAGGTGTAGCCCGGGGTCTGGTCCCTTGCTTTTTCCAGGGAAAGGAGAAAGAAACAGGGTTTCAGATTCGGAAAATAAGTAGCATATATTGAAGAAGGGAAATCTACAGAGAGATAGAGATGGAACTAACCAGAGCGGGGAGTTATGCTAGGGGAGGAAAGTTGACCCCTCAATGACCGGTTTACAGGGACTCTGGAAGCCTGCTGCTTTGTTCTCGCCATGGATAATGCACAGAGAGAGAGAGGGGCGGGTGGGGGGAAATTGTGTGAACTTGAAACCCAGTGAACTTTGTCCCTTGCCGGGTTTTCGGTGACAGCTCCGTCATATGATGGAGCAGGAAGGGGCCACTCGGATACGGGGTCGAGCTCCCATCAGGGGCTACGCATGTCCGATGCGACTTGTTGCCTCAGGTGTCCTACAAATAAAAAAAAGGCATCCGGTTTGGATCATTCTACCTGCTAAAATTTTTTTTTATACTTTTTATAAAAATTTAAAATTTTTATTTCAAGGCAGAATATTTCAAACGTTGTTGTAAAACTGTGTTTCTTGGATATTTTGAGATATCAACGATATCTTAAGCATATGTGAGATGTCAGAATTATTTAACTATGATATCTTGGGTATATATAAAATATTAAATTTATTTAACTGTGACATCTTAAGTATATGTGAGATATCATATTTATTTAACTACAATATCTTGAATATATGTAAGATATCATGTTTATTTAACATTATTACAGTTGATATATTTGGTATTATCAGAGATATGCCAACTCCTCTTGATAGTGTAAATATTTGCTCATTTGTAGAAAAAATAAAATAAAATCATCTTCAAAGCATAGTTTTTTTAGACAGAGAGGAACTAGGCAACTTTCATATCTACTCTGCCCTCATCCCATAGAGAAGCTTCATGATGATGTCAGGAAAAAAGCCTTAGCAAACGTTGCCACCGTTTCTCACCACCACTAGATCCCATTTGTCGTCTCCAACAGATTCTGTATGTCACCACCGTTGGTCGTCTCCACAAAATCCTGTTCGTCACCAACATTGATCGGCTCCACTAAATTGTGTTCTTCTCACCCCTTTGTCTGTTCTGATTTCAGGTAAAAAAAAATTATTTTTTTGAGCTTTTATCTTGACTTCTATCTAAGTTTTGATGGATTTTGTAGGTGATTTGGTATGAAGCCAATTTATCTCCTGTAGTGGTGTGAAGCATATTTTTTACTCCGATACTTCTTCTTTCTTTAGTTTCTTCCTCTGTGCATCACAGCACCTTGAATGATGAGCTTGCCTTGAAGCAAAATAGGTAGATTACCAATCTCCTCCTCTTTAAATTGAAAACGTGTCCGAGTAGTTTGAATATTCCAAACCACAACCCCCTCAGAGTTGTAAAATGAATCATCAAAACCATTTTTATCAGCAAAAATTCTGTAAAGATCACTTCAACTGCACTTGTTATCAAGGTACCCATGACTTTTTGAATTTATGTTGACTTTGTACTTTTACCATGGCTTCTATTTTGAGTTAACTTTGTATTTATCGCAACCTCAATCCCTGAGACCGCGACTTGACTTAATCAAACCTAGTGATTGGCTGAGCTAGGCCTACGTGACCTTGCTTTTTCTTTTTTTTTCATAATATATATCACAGCAGAAGTATTAAGAGAGCTAAGTCCTCTTGTCCTATGCAAGTCATAGTTTACTGATAAAAGATTTTTCTCCTTTAACTATTGAGTTCTACCAAAATTTCAACAGAGTCTCCCCTATTTTTCGAACTTATGCATTTAACGCATGCTATGCGGTTTACCTGATAGACAATATAGCAATTATAAATTCCTTAAGGGAGACTCAGTCTCCATACTATCTATCACAATACACCACTAACACCTGCTTACTAACTAGGAGTTCAAGTGAGTCTCATATATGCCCTATCAACATAAAATACATAAGATGCCTAAGAATCATTGTCAAAAATAAGATATAACTCATATTCAATGTCAGCACATATATATACATATATATACAATCCAAAATGTTACATCTTCAATCAAGCTTTCTTCAATACAACATGAGCTGCGAAGTCTAGTAAGGGAAAAGAACTAAACCCATGCATATCCAATCATTCTCGTTGCTATGCTTAAAAGCACATTCAATACAACACGAGCATTCATTTCCATTCTAACTGGTCATCTACAAAGTAGTTAGCATGTACTATCAAGTAAGGCCTACGGGTATTAGAGCAGAATTGCAATTTTTCCCAAATTCAAATGTAACGCAACAACCATAGCATACAAACAAGCACACCCCATACGAATTTCCCATTCGTGTCCAACCCCAGGACATTCAATAGATGAGTGACTATCATGAACCTCATTCTAAAGTTAAATGCAATTCATAAGCGTTACATCCAACAAAGCTGCATACTCATTATTAATTTCCTTAATAATATTAAACATGTCTAGCATCACACCAGGATCCAATAGTCATTTGCCTCAAGGAATATCATCTTGGGTGGCCCACTATGAGTATCATCATCAAGGTAGCCAGACCCTCAGGATTTACCATCTTGGGCAGCCCCAAATTCAGGTTCCCTCAGGATTTACCATCTTGGGTGGCTCCACCTTAGTCGAAATCAACCAGGCAGTCATTTCTCTCAGGGTTTACCATCTTGGGTAACTCAATATGCCAGCTCATCCCTCAAGGTTTACCATCTTGGGCGGCTCTACCGTGATCCCAAAAAGACTAGGTAGCCCTTTCCCTGAGGAATTACCATCTTGGGAGGCTCAATACCTGATAGCTCATCCCTCAGGGTTTACCATCTTGGGCAGCTCCACCATGATTCCAAAGAACCAAGCAGCCCTTTCCTTCAGGGTTTACCATCTTAGGAGGCTCAATACCTGATAGTCCATTCCTCAGATATTCCATCTTGGGTGGCTTCACCTTAGTTGCAAGCAACCAGGTAGCCCTTTCCCTCAGGGTTTACCATCTTGGGAGGCTCAATACCTGACAGTCCATTCCTTAGGATTTACCATCTTGGGTGGCTTCACCTTAGTTGCAAACAACTAGGTAGCCCTTTCCCTCTCAGTTTACCATCTTGGAAGGTGTCATCATAGCTTACCAGGCTGCCCTTAGGGCTTCCTATCTTAGGATTGACCATTTTATAACAATTTGCATCATTATAATAGTTAAGCATAGTAAATCAGACTATAAGATGACCATTTCAATAAGAAATTACAATTTCTATCATCCATTCAACCAAGGTGACAATATGTTCATTCAACACATGCATAAGGTTAATTTCAAGAGCTCAAATCAACAAGAATTTAAGAAATGAAAGGGTTCAGGGTCCTTACCTGTTCTCAAGGTACAACTTAAAATTTAACTACCAACGTCGTTCACGCTGCACTCAATCTCTGCAATGAATACGAGTTCTAAGTAAATTTCATAATTCCATGGAATTTTTCTATAATCACTTCTAGCTCTTTATTCACAATGTTATTGATCTAACCTCATGTATCTAGATAAATGATTTGTACACCAATTGGTTGCTATCCAATTAGATCAGCACCATTGGTCTTACATGGACGGTTTAGATTGAGCGCGTACATTTAGAAGTTTCAATTTCCAACCTTTTAAGTATGTTATTCCACAATTCAATGCTTTTAGCCATAATTCATGGTCTGATCTCCTTTCCTGACCTTCGATATTCGTTGATCGAATATTGGACGATTAGATAGGATCTTCCATCAATTTGTCCATAATTGGTTAGTCATTTTTGTAATAATTCATTATTAAAGGGTAACTGGAGTTACATTCTACCCAGATTTGCCTTCCGATCATCTTTTTAACGGTCGGATGCGAAGATCTCAAGTTTTTCCTACGCACTAACAAGTTTTTTATTACAATTTCATGGACTAATCGATTCCTTATTGACGATCCGTCTTGGAGAATGAAAAGATCATGCATGATTTGTCCATATCTGAAAATTTTCTATTTTTCACATTTTTTAGGGATCATTGGAAAATGTCGCCATCGCCGGAGAAGGTGACTGGATTTCGGTTGTCGCCGGTGACCTCATTTTTTAGTAAAATTTCATGAGAATGCTTGGAATTTCCTGAATTTTTATTTTTCAGTGTTTTCCCCTTTTGATTTGCACTCAAACTATCAATTTTTGCTGATTTTTTCAATGATTTTTGGACTTACCCTAGGTGCTGGCTTTTGAAGATTCCAGTGTCATTTCTTAACGGATCTTCATGAAACCAAAGGGGTTTCACTCAGAAATGTCCAAGGAACAATATGACTGGTTGGATTTTCAATCCAATCACATTCCTCTCACTTCGTTTCCTGAATCCGACGGTGTTTTTCACCGTCCCATTGCTTTAAAAGAAACGGGTACAGGGGTGGAAGAAAATGAGGAAATGGAGAAGAATAGAAAGGGTTGGAGGCTTACTTAGGTCGAGCTTGCAGCTAGTGCAACCCGAAGATGGTAACCCAACTCCTCGTCGCCGGTGAAACTTAGGTCGTGCTGGCAGGCGAGGATGGAGATGTAGGAAGCGAGGGATGGGGAGGGGCGTGAGAGCTGCGCAGGTTTGACCGGAAGAGGGGGAGAACTAGGGAAATGAGGGCTGAGAGGGTTGCCAGGAATGAAGGGAGAGGGGAGAGGGTTACTGACTTTGGCTCCCTCTTTCCTCTGTGTTGCAAACGCATGGGAGTACAGCTCCACGAGGTGAGTTCGACTTCCGCGTGTAAAGTCTCTCCCATGTGGCTCTTTGGGTCACATTCATTAGAGGGGGATGCCATTATCCATTTAGACCCCCTCTACCTAGATGGTAAAATCCTTGGGTCTTTCGCTCCCAATCTCTGTTTTGCTCGTTCTTAGTGTCGTTGGAAAGCTCTCTCCGAGCATAGTTTGATGAATGACTTTGCATCATTAATTTCTACTGTTCTTGATTTTCTATTTTTTCCCCACTATTTAGGGCATGGGTGTGACAACACTCCCATACTTAAAGAAATTTCGTCCTCGAAATTAAATAAATACCTGAGTCCTCAAATAATTCTAGGTATTTTTGCTGAACTTCAGACTCCAGCTCCCATGTGGCTTCTTCTGTCCCATGATGTTGCCATATCACCTTTACAAGTGGTATTACTCTTCGACGCAACACTTGTTCTTTACAGTCAACCACCTGTATCAGTTTCTCCTCATAAGAGACATCCTCTTGAATGGCAAGATCAATCCAATCAAGAATATGAGAAGGGTCTCGCTCATATTCTTACAACATTGACACATGAAAAACATTGTGAACTAATGATAATTGTGGAGGCAAGGCCAACCGATAAGCAACTTCGCCAACACGCTTTAGAATCTCGAATGGTCCAATGAATCGAGGAGATAACTTCCTACGTTTGCCAAAACGTGTGACTCTTGGTCTCGGCCGAGCCTTTAGGAACACATAATCTCCTATCTCAAACTCCAATGGTCGCCTCCTTTAGTCAACATAGCTCTTAGTCCTACTCTGACCCGTCAACAACCGCTGCCTGATTTGCTTTACCTTTTCTGTGGTTTCTCTGACTACCTCAGGGCCTAATAATGATGTCTCACCAACCTCTGCCTAACAAACTGGGGATCGGCATGGCCTACCATATAACACCTCAAATGGTGCCATCCCTATGCTAAATTGGAAACTATTGTTGTATGAGAATTCCACCAAAGGTAAATATTCATCTCACTTCTCTTGGAAGTCTAACACACATGCTCTCAACATATCTTCTAGCACCTGGATCACACTCTCAGACTGCCCATCTGTCTGGGGATGAAATGCCGAGCTAAAAGTCAACCTTCTACCCATTGCTTGCCATAAACACTTCCAGAACCAAGAAGTAAACCTCGAATCTCTATTTGACACAATGGATACAGGCACCCCATGCAGCCTTATAATCTCACGTAAGTACAACCGACTCAATGTCTCTAGTGAATCAGCAACTTTCACTGGCAGGAAGTGCTCTAACTTGGTCAGTCTATCCACAATCACCCAAATGATGTTCCAACCTTGCTTACTACATGGAAGACCTACCACGAAATCCATGGTAATGTGCTCCCACTTCCATTCTGCCACTAGTAATGGCTATAGTAACCGTGCAGGTTTTTGATGTTTTGCTTTAACCTGTTGACAAGTCAGACATTGAGCAACAAATTCAGCAATGTCCTTCTTCATGCCCTTCCACCAAAAGTGTCTCATAAGGTCATGATACATCTTTATACTACTGGGATGTATAGAAAATTTAGGCCGGTGTGCCTCACTCACCAATCCTCTCCTAAGCTCATCAACTGGAGGGACCATCAATCTACTCAAATATTGTACCCCACCAAAAGAGTCCATGGTCCAATGCTCAATACTCTCACCTTCTTCTATTCAGGCTCTAATACTTTTAGCCTATTTATCATCCTTCTGTCCCTGCAAGACTTCTTGTATTATTGAAGGTTGAGCAATCATTTGACAGAAAAATGCACCACTTCCAAATGAATCGATGTGCAAGTCATACTCGGTCAATGACTCACCCACCTTCCATCTGAAACCTTGAAGTCCAGCCATCAAACCTCCAGACTTCCTACATAGTGCATCTGCAATAACATTTGCTTTTCCTGGGTGATATTGACGCGTGAAATCAAAGTTCTCCAAGTATTCAACCCATTTGATTTGCCTCAGATTTAAATCCTTTTAAGTGAAGATATACTTTAAGATTTTATGGTCTGTAAAGACATCAAACCTTTCACCATATGAACAATGCTTCCAAAGTTTCAATGCAAACACCACCGCTGCCAGCTTTAAGTCATGAGTAGGGTATTTCTTCTCATTTGGCTTCAATTGACGAGAGCCATAAGCTACTACTCTTCCTTCTTGCATTAGGACACATCCTAGTCCTAAGTGTGAAGCATCACAGTATACTGCATAACCGACACCTCGCTCAGGAATGATAAGCACAGGTGCCGAGGTTAATCGTTTCTTCAACTCTTGAAATGACTGCTCACATGAATCATTCCACTCAAATACCACACCCTTTTTCATAAGTCTTGTCATGGATGCTGCAATGCGTGAGAAGTCCTTCACAAACCTCCTATAATAACCTGCCAGGCCGAGATAACTCTTGATCTTAGTTATGTTCCTTGGTCTTTCCCGACTCAGCACAGCTTCTATTTTTGACGAGTCGACTGAAATCCCATCACCACTAACTACATGCCCAAGGAAATTCACCTTGGATGCCCAAAACTCACACTTGCTAAGTTTTGCATACAATTGATATTCCCTCAACATCTGTAACGCAATAGACAAGTGTTGTTCATGCTCCTTCTTAGACCTTGAGTATATCAACACATCATCCACAAACACGACAATGAATTGATCCAAATAAGGGAGAAAGATTCGATTCATGAGGCTCATAAAAGCTATTGGAGCATTCGTTAACCTAAAAGGCATCACGACAAACTCAAAGTGACCATATAAAGTCCTAAATGCTGTCTTAGGGACATCTTCGTCCCTCACCCGTAGCTGATGGGATCCAGATTGCAAGTCAATCCTAGAAAACCACCTAGATCCCCTCAATTGATCAAACAGGTCGCCAATCCTCAATAATTCCTCAACAATGGGTATTTATTCTTGACTGTCACCCTATTCAATTGGCGGTAATCAATACATAGCCGCAATGTGCCATCCTTCTTTCTTGCAAACAACACTGGGGCTCCCCATGGCGACGTGCTAGGGCAAATGAAACCTTTTCCTTGCAACTCCTCCAACTGCACCTTCAACTCTCGTAATTTAGCAGGCACCATGCAGTGTGGAGTGATTGAAATTAGAGAAACAGCAGGTAAAAGCTCAATAGCGAAGTCGACCTCCGTCCTTAGAGGCAATCCTGACAACTCATCCGGGAAAACATCAACAAACTCCCTTACTATTGGCATGGATTCAATGCCAGCATCAACATCATCATGCCCCGCCATGCTCGCCATCCTCCCACCATAGTCTCTCTGGCATTTGTAACCAACATGAACTTGTGGGTAGCTATAATCCTTTATGGCGGAGAAATAAAAATGAACTCCACTAGACAGGAAATCCATGCCCATGATCATATCATAAGGAGTAATGTCCATTACCACTAGATCAAACCTCACCCTATGACCTCTCATGTCAATATCACAATTTCGACGCACTCTGCTAGAGGTGATGCTCATCCCTATAGGCAACTCAACTTGCAATGTTGAGTCCAATGGTTTTGTCTCCATTCTTAAGTCACGAACAATTGAAGATGAAATAAAAGAATGTGTTGCACCCGAATCAAACAATGCTCTGACCCAAGTATGAAACAACAAAAATGTACCTACTATAACTGTGTGGTCAGGAGGGGTATCTGGCTGTGTCAATGCATAGACTCTGCCCTATGTCCTATGCTAAAAAATAAGAGGTACTCCTCTAAATGGTGCACCTGCCCTTTGTGCTGGTGGCCGACCCTGAGGACGTGGTTTATTGCTACTTTGCACACTGCCTTGTGTGGCTTTCTTCTTAGGACAATCTCTCTTGAAATGACCCTCCTATCCACAACCATAGCATGTCTTATTAGCCATTCCAAGGGATAGAGAATGCGCTTGTGTGTTCTGCACCCGAGGAGGATACCCCTTCCTCATCTTATCCTTGCTACCCTAATAGTGAGATTTCCCAAAACTTCTCTTCTTAAACTCAGATGCGCTGGTTTCTCTACCCTGATCCTGCTCAATCAGTTGCGCTCTATCTACTGCCTCAGCATAGTCTTCCAACTTGAAAGGTACCAAGCACTATCGGATAGAGGATCTTAGTCCTTGGATGAAGCGATAGGCCTTATCCCTAGCAGTGGGGATCATCAATAGTGCATATTGTGACAACTGATCAAATCTTGTAGCATACTGTCCTACAGTCATATCACGTTGCGTGAGCCTATAAAACTCAGCCACCTTAGCATCTCTTTGAGAACTAGGAAAATACTTTGCTAGATAGGCCTCTCTGAAAAGTTCCCAAGTCCACTCATCATCGGCTCTAACAGCTCTTGCCACCCACCATGAGTGAATAGCCTCACCAGTGAACTGAAATGTAGCCACTCGTACCTTTAGATCTTCGTCGACTTTTTGTGCCTCGAAGATCCTTTGCATTTGCTCTAACCAATCCTTTGCTTCGATGGGATCTGACATCCCATCAAACTTGGGTGGCCCCAACTTCCTAAACTCTCGTAAGGCAAGTGTTTCTCTGCTTATGCCCTCTCTAGGGGCTCTAGGGAGGAGTGCAGCTGAGGACTGACCTCCTGTTCCCCTGCCTTTAACATCAGCAATTGCTTGGGCCATCTGTCCTATGGAGTCCAAGATTGGATCACTTGCGTGCAATGCTGGCCCTCCAGAATTCGAGCCATCACTCCTAATCTCAACTAGGACTATGTCCTGCTCTCAACATCAACAATAAGGGTTAGTCACTTATCAAACATGCTGAAAGTAGTCAACAATCAACAAGGTTAGTTACAGAAGCCACTAAACATTCAAACTTTAATGATCACAAGCAATAATAAAAGAAGTTCTCCATAAGTGATCTACCACCATGCTCTGATACCAAGTTGTCACGACCTCAATCCCCGAGACCGTGATTTGACTTAATCAAGCCTAGTGATTGGCGGAGCTAGGACTATGTGGGCTTGCCTCTTTTTTTTTCATAATATATATCATAGCGGAAGTATTGAGAGAGCTAAGTGCTCTTGTCCTGTGCAAGTCACAGTTTACTGATAAAAGATTTTTCTCCTTTAACTATTGAGTTCTACCAAAATTTCGGCAGAGTCTCCCCTATTTTTCGGACTTATGCATTTAACGCATGCTATGCAGTTTACATGATGGACAATATAGCAATTATAAATTCCTTAAGGGAGACTCAATCTCTATACTATCTATCATAATACACCACTAACACCTGCTTACTAACTAGGAGTTCAAGTGAGTCTCATATATGCCCTATCAACATAAAATACATAAGATGCATAAGAATCATTGTCAAAAATAAGATATAACTCATATTCAGTGTGAGCACATATATATACATATATATATACAATTCAAAATGTTACATTTTCAATCAAGCTTTCTTCATTTCACTCAACCACCTTTCTCTTCTCAACCTAACTGGTACCTGCAAAATAGTAAGGTGAGCTGCGAAGCCCAGTAAGGGAAAAGAACTAAACCCATGCATATCCAATCATTCTCGTTGCTACACTTAAAAGCACATTCAATACAACATGAGCAGTCATTTCCATTCTCCCTGGTCATCTACAAAGTAGTTAGCATGTACTATCAAGTAAGGCCTATGGGTATTAGAGCAGAAATGTAGTTTTTCCCAAATTCAAATGTGATGCAACAACCATAGCTTGCAAACAGCACACCCCATACGAATTTCCCATTCGTGTCCAACCCCAGGACATTCAATAGATGATTGCCTATCATGAACCTCATTCTAAAGTTAAATGCAATTCATAAGCATTACATCCAACAAAGCTGCATACTCATTAATGATTTCCTCAGTAATATTAAACATGCCTAGCATTACACCAGGATCCAATAGTCATCTCCCTTAAGGATCATCATCTTGGGTGGCCCACTATGAGTATCATCATCAAGGTAGCCAGACCCTCAGGATTTACCATCTTGGGCAGCCCCAAATTCAGGTTCCCTCAGGATTTACCATCTTGGGTGGCTCCACCTTAGTCGAAATCAACCAGGCAGCCGTTTCCCTCAGGGTTTACCATCTTGGGTAACTCAATATGCTAGCTCATCCCTCAGGGTTTACCATCTTGGGCGGCTCCACTGTGATCCCAAAAAGACCAGGTAGCCCTTTCCCTTAGGAATTACCATCTTGGGAGGCTCAATACCTGATAGCTCATCCCTCAGGGTTTACCATCTTGGGCGGCTCCACCATGATTCCAAAGAACCAAGCAGCCCTTTCCTTCAGGGTTTACCATCTTGGGAGGCTCAATACCTGACAGTCCATTCCTCAAATATTCCATCTTGGGTGGCTTCACCTTAGTTGCAAGCAACCAGGTAGCCCTTTCCCTCAGGGTTTACTATCTTGGAAGGCATTATCATAGCTTACCGGGCAGCCCTTAGGGCTTACTATCTTGGGCTTGACCAATTTATAATAGTTTGCATCATTATAATAGTTAAGCATAGTAAATCAGACTATAAGATGACCATTTCAATAAGAAATTACAATTTCTATCATCCATTCAACCAAGGTGACAATATGTTCATTCAACACATGCATAAGGTTAATTTCATGAGCACAAATCAACAAGAATTTAAGGAATGAAAGAGTTCAGGGTCCTTACCTGTTCTCAAGGTACAACTTAAAATTTAACTACCAATGTCGTTCACGCTGCGCTCAATCTCTGCAACGAATACGAGTTCTAAGTAAATTTCATAATTCCATGGAAATTTTCTATAATCACTTCTAGATCTTTATTCACAATGTTCTTGATCTAACCTCATGTATCTAGGTAAATGATTTGTACACCAATTGGTTGCTATCCAATTAGATCAGCACCATTGGTCTTACATGGACGGTTTAGATCGAGCGTGTACATTCAGAAGCTTCAATTTTCAACCTTTTAGGTATGTTATTCCACAATTCAATGCTTTTAGCCATAATTCATGGTCTGATCTCCTTTCCTGATCTTCGATATTCGCTGATCGAATATTGGACGATTAGATGGGATCCCCATCAATTTGTCCATAATTGGTTAGTAATTTTTGTAATAATTCATTACTAAAGGGTAATTGGAGTTACATTCTACCCAGATCTGCCTTCCGATCATCTTTTTAATGGTCGGATGCGAAGATCTCAAGTTTTTCCTACGCACTAACAAGTTTTTTATTACAATTTCATGGACCAATCGATTCCTGATCGACGATCCGTCTTCCCGAATGAAAAGATCATGCGTGATTTGTCCATATCTATTTTTTTTTTTTTTTCACTTTTTTTAAGGGTCATAGGAAAATGTCACCATCGCCGGAGAAGGTGACCGGATTCCGGTCATCATCGGCGACATAGGTGACCTCATTTTTTAGAGAAATTTTGATGGAATTCTTGGAATTTCCCAAAATTTCATTTTATAGTGTTTTCCCCTTTTGATTTGCCCTCAAACTATCAATTTTTGTCAGATTTTTCAACAATTTTTGGACTTACCCTAGGTGCTGGTTTTTGAAGATTTCGGTGTCATTTTTTAATGGATCTTCATGATACCAAAGGGGTTTCGCTCAGAAACGTCCAAGGAACAATATGAACGGTTGGATTTTCAATCCAATCAGGTTCCTCTCACTGCGTTTCCTGAATCCGATGGTGTTTTTCACCATCCCATTTCGTTGAAAGGAACGGGTACAGGTGTGGAAGAAAATGAGGAAATGGAGAAGAATAGAAAGGATTGGAAGCTTACCTAGGTCGAGCTTGCAGCTAGCGTAATCCGAAGTTGGTATCCCAACTCCTTGTCATCGATGAAACTTAGGTCGTGTCTGGTAGGCGAGGATGGAGGTGTAGGAAGCGAGGGATGGGGAGCGGTGTGAGAGCTGTGCAGGGTTGACTAGAAGAGGGGGAGAACCAGGGAAATGGGGGGTGAGAGGGTTGCTGGGAATGAAGGGAGAGGGGAGAGGGTTGCCGGCTTTGGCTCCCTCTTTCCTTTGTGTTTCTCACGACCCGGGTTTTTATATGATGCAATTTTGATAAACAGGTGAGATCTCTTATTTTATAAGTATGAAATGCATGAAAATCTTTTTCATTTGGAAAACAACCTTTCATAAAATCCCCGAGTGTCAAAACACATTCTCAAATTATCTAGCCATGGCAAAGTTTTAAATCAATATTCTTCTCAAGAAAGTGTTAGTCACAGCCCCAGCTATTAGAGAGTAACTACAACCAAGTAACATTGAAAGATAAGGTAGGGGTTTACTTACTTGCACTAAGTCTGGGTGTCTCCTAGCACAAGCGTACCTTGCCCTTAAGTATTTACTTTGTGTCTGAAAAATGTTGAGGATTGGGTAAGTATATACTATACTCAGTAGGAGCCTATCATTACTAGTTTTATAATGCATGAGATGTTTCAAAATCGTGTGCTCATTCAAAACATGTGCATGTCTGAATACTCAAGTTCAATATCGATATTAAAATCCATGGTTAAACTGAAATACTAACGACTTAAAGGATCACATAATCCAAAATCAAAAGTATCATATACATATATATCATAACATCATGATATGCAATAGATGCTTCATGGAATCCAACTCATGGATCTCTAGTATGGTATGGTCGACCAACCTCATATCATGCCATATGTAATGCAAATAACTCCACAAAACCATAGGGTCCAACTATGCCCATGACCTCCTCGCCGTGTGGTCCCCAGGTACCTGAGGACACTCGGTCATAGCCTCCACGGGGTCTATGACACGTCGACCCAGTGCCGTGACACTAGTGGTAGCCCCCTGTACCACATGCAGTCGACGCAGGGACTTGCCTCTTTTTGGGCGTGGTACCCATCCACCTAATAGTGGTAGAGGCCGGGTGGCCAACCCAGACCCCTCGGCATAGCACCCATGGGCTTACTAGCCCAAATCACATAAGATCAAATAAGCCAAAACCTCTTTTCAAAACCTGTCCTCTTTGGGTTCCTCATAACTGCCTGGCCCTCGGCACTCCAGCGTCTTTTGGCAACCCTCAAGGACATGCAATCTTTGCAAGAACTTAATGCTCATAGATCATGCAATGTATGCAATAGTTTGCAAAACATATCTATGAATAATGTATATACAAAACATGTCTATGCATAAAGCATTTCTCACATGCATGCTAAACAAGTCATATACTTAAATTATGTATTTGCAAAACAATTATAGTTCTTTTAAAAGAATCTAGTAGCGATAGAGCACCTACCTGATTAGGTTGCGCTAACCCCTTTGTCCTCGGACGCTCCTGAACATGGTTTGGGGAATCAAGGTTAGTTTGGCCTATCTTTTATGGGTTTTAGAGTAATTGGTCTTATTACTTAGGCATTAGGGCTCCATCCCTATGCCTATGGGTGTCCTAAGGTCCTAATTGGGCCTTGGCATCCTCAGTTTTCCAAAGGTCTAGTGGTCACGTGCCACCATCCTATTCTAAGGGTGATTCTCACCTTTGATTGGGCCTTGATAAGAGATTTTATAGTTTGGATGTGTCCACGTCGTCAACACGGACACAACCCCTTTTGCGGTGCCTCAACCGGAGCTCTAGATCTCAAGTTATAAGCGTTTTAGTGTCGCACGTACATAGGCATCTTAAGAATGAAAAAAACGGAATGCTAGGGCGTTGCGCGTCTGCGTCGTGCGCCCTAGCTTCCTTAAGGAACGAAAAACTGCGTACCACTAGCTCGCTGCCGGTCTGCAGCGTGCACCTCAGCGGGCGCGTTTGCAGACGCACCGAGTTTTCCCGCCCCTCTCTCTCTTTTTGCGGGCGCGTCCCCGGACGCGCCCGTTTGGTTTTTTCCAAACGCGTCGATGTGGGACGTTCCAATTGGAACGTCCCGTTCGTTGGGGAAGCGGGGCATCCTTAGGACACCCCCTGTCAAACCAGTGCGGCCCAGGGAACGTCCCTGGGTCCTTGGTGAGTCTCCAGGGCTCCATTTTGCATGGTTTTTCATGCAAAAACCTAGGGAAATTGATCTTGGAACTGTAATGGAGAGGGGTTTTGAGGGATCTTGGGCGTACCTGGCTCGTTGCTGGGTTTTTCTCCTTGTTTTCTCCTCTAGGTCACTGCTCCTCAATGGGTTTTCTTCAATGTTTTGGGCTGCCATTAGAGGTGCCCAAGAGCTCTATTTATAGAGCTAAGAGAGGGTTCTGGAGGGGGCTCTCACCGCCTTTGAATGGCGGTGGAGAAACCTCCAGAATGGCGGTGATTTCTGCTCCAATCATCGACTTTCTAGAACCCTCTAGAGGTTAAAGATGAAGGGGTGCCCGTATCAAAACGGGCCCCTGTGTTTTTGAAGGGTAAATTCGTTTTTTAATAAAATTACATTTTTACCCTTGAACTTTAAAGGCCCATAACTTGCACATTTTAACTCCGTTTTGGGTGATTTGGTCTCGTTGGATTCCTTTTTCTGAGACGCATCTAATGGAACCATTTTTAGGACTAAATTTCTGGGTTCAGTTAAGGTGAATAGTGAAATGACTAAAATGCCCTTATCTTCAAAAACTGATCTTTTCATTGCTTAACTTGGAATTTCAATATTACAAAATTGGAGTCATTATAGTGTTGCAGATGCGTGGGAGTAGAGCTCCACGCAGTGAGTTCCACTCATGCATGTAGAGTCTCTCCCACATGGCTCTTTGAGTCACATTCATTAGAGGGGGGTGCCATTATCAATTTAGACCCCCTCTACCTTAATGTTGTTGGAAAGCTCTCTCCTAGCACAATCTGATGAATGACTTTGCATCATTAATTTCTAATGTTCTTGATTTTTTATTTTTTTTCCCACTATTTACGGCATGGGTGTAATAGTATCAGCTATAGTTCATCCTCTATCTAGAAAAAAAAACTCCATTGCACACCATGAACTACACTAACACTTCCAAAACCGACCAACTATACAAAAATACTACAAGTATGATCAACACAAGCTATATTGCTTTCAAATATACTCTTCTGATGCATCCTCCAATTTGTATGATCTATTCCAGACCTTTTGATAGGCTCAATAGCAAGTATATTTGTTTTCAGATGTTGTGCAAAAGAAAGGATAGAGTCCTTGTGACACCTAATTCGGTTGATGGATTGATGGAGACAAGGGCCTTACAATAAATGGACTAAGGAACAAGAGGACTTCATCCTCGAAATACTCTATGATGACATAATAGAGGGTAGATTCATCACAACTGGGAGTATGCCAAAGGGCGTGGTCATTAAGGAATTGTTATTTCACTTCAAAATTCAATTTGGAGTTAATTTGATGATGAAGCATTTTCAAAAGCAAGTATGTTACACTTGCAAAGTTGAGGAATGGAGACTCAGGATTAGGGTGGGAGGCCGAGAGAAATTTCTTCCTTACAACTCCGAAGATCATGAATACCTACTTGCAGGTAATGCACTACTCCAATTCTATAGTACTATACATCACATTTACAATGTCTTTATAAATGTCTGTGTCTGTACAGTCGAATCCAGAGACTTGTTGCTTATTTGAAAGAAACTTATGGAACTATAAACACCTGGAGACAATGTTTGAGGGGAGTAGTACCATGGGAGAATTCTCCTCTTAGGATTAATATTTATGTAGAAGATGAGGCACTCCGAGAATTGAGCATGGCTAGCAATCAATATACACAACCGTTTGAGGAAGTATATAGATTGGATATGTCAAACATGGATGCTGATGCATTTGACTCACAAGTCTCATACTAGGGGGAGGAAGTAAAAGGGGAAAATGATGGATTGCACCCACAAGATTCATCTAAACACTTCCACAACCCCCTCTCCCCTAAGCTACCTCCACAACGTCATCCTTGATTCCCTTCTTGAGGACTATTAACCGTCATCGAGTGAGGGGAAAAGGAAAGCAAGCTAGTCAAGCAGTGTCCTTAACATTTAATGATCCCCCTTCATTCATTGATCTTTCCATTATATCAAGGTTAGAAACACTTGTGGGTCTAGACAACACATCTTTGATGACTGCATTAGATACTTTGGAGGGTCTGACTGAGATATAGATAGTTAAGGAATACAATACTTTGCAATAAATGGACCTAGGCTTCAAGTAGGGTTTTGCTTGTTAGTTATAGGAGAGACAACTATTGTACATGAGGATGGACTTGTAGGAGATTGCACTTTATAGAAAACTTATGTAGTTTGATTAGAACCACTTTTTTTTTGTTGATATTGTTTGAAACGTTTTGGTGTATATTTATATTGGACATCTGTAGGCATTATTTAATCATTTGTCATATAATATTCCATACATTAAGACTGTGGATATTTAATCACACTTTTTTTTTTGCTGTCATTTTATGATTTCAACCTTTAATTACAAATGGGTGATGCATTGATCTATATATCAGTTTAAATATTTTTCATGGTTTTAAATGTTGATTATCAGGTGTAACGCCTCACGTGTGTAAACTATCAACTATCCAAAAAATAGAAGAGACTTTGCCTAAGTTTTGTTAAAATAAAAGCAAAATATTGGTGTTACTATATTTTCGATGCAATTATCTCTAACTATTGCATAAATGATGTTGTTTACCCATCACTACTTTCATTTGCAATAATGCATGGCAATGGGCAATGGGGGACAACAGAGCACTTCATTCAATGACGAAGTGCTTCATGAAGTGCATCATGTAGTAAGCATGATGCATCACACATACTTACACAAATTGTGCAACTTGAGGAGGACGTTGGGCTACATGTGCAAATGTCTTAGCCTATGTGTGCAAAAAAAGAAAAATAGAAATACTCAAGGTTATGAGGAATTTTAGCTAGTTTATGAAGAAACTAGGATGATATTCCAAAAATTATACATAATGCATTAGTTCTAATTTGATGAGCTAGTTAGTATTTTTCACACCATCAGCCTCATATCTAGAACCCGTTGGGTGACAGTGAAGGAGATGGTGGTAACCTTCTTAATGATTGTCAGTTAGGACTCAAAGTATGAACCTGTAGTGAAGAATCTTTTCAGGTCCACTTATACCATTAGTACCAACTTCCATAAGGTCCTTCGTGTAATGTTGAAGTTGCACAGTTGCCTTATGGCTCTTCATGCAAGAGAAGACCACCTCGAGATTACAAACAACTATTAGAGAGATGACCATTTTATGGTAACTCTATTTGTCTTTTCTGATATTTAATACGATAGTTTAAGATGCCACAGACTTAACATTTAATCTATCATTTTGTTTACAAGGTTACATTGGAGTTGCAGATGGGACACTAATCCCAGCTAGGGTTTTTGGTGTGGGTCCTTGCGATTTGACAAAGTGGCGTAATAAGAAAGGATTCAATGTATAGAACATTCTTGAATGTTGCAATTTTGACATGCAATTAACATACGTACTTGTTGGCTTTGAGGGGTCTGCACATGACTATACCATGCTAAAAGAAGCTCTTACAAGAGAAGGTGCATGGTTAACAATTCCTAAGGGTAAATCCATTGTGTGTTAATATGTTTACATTCATAGGTTCTACCTTGATGGCTCATTCATTAATCGCTGATGCAGTTATAGTTCTGGGAAATACTATCTAGTTGATGAGGGTTATGCAAATAGGCAACAATTTCTTACCCTTTATCAAAAGACTAGGTATTAGCTGAAGAAGTTTGGCCAAGGAATGCAGCAACCACAAAATGTTGGGAGTTATTCAACCTTTGACATGCATCCTTGACAAATGTAATAGAGCGAACATTCAGTGTTCTAAAGGCCAGATTTCCCATTCTTAAGTTTGCGGTTCTCTTTCCTTTAGGACATTGATTAATCTTGTGAATGCATTATGCACATTGCACAATTTTATGCCCTAGGAACATGTTGATGATACGTGGTTGGCAGAGGAGATGGGAGACAATCCTAAGGCTCAAAGCGATGATGACAATGACAACGTACTCTTTAGTAGTGATTCAAGTGAGGAAGTTGTCATGGTTATAGACTTGGAGAGGGTGAATGCCGTATGCAGGTCTACATCAGGATGAGGTGGAGATGCGGGGTTTACAAGCAACCCTGATGAGTGAAGATAATTCATAGAGCATGCAATTATGCCCTTCTTAGGAGTCTGCTTGTTGAGATGTTGCTGCTTGGCGCACTTCCATCACACAAAATTTTTTGTTTGATTATGTTCATACAACAACCAATAGTTATGCGATGATGATAAGGAACATATTGTTGTACTAAAATTCTTTTTTGGACTATACTAAAAATCTTTGTTTGGTCTATTTACTTGGTTTGTCATGAAAACTTAAGTGATGACTTCTTATATTAATTGTGTGTATTACTTACATAGCAAAATATATATACATGATGTCTTCTTACAGGAATGGAGCGAAACCCCCACCCCTTATGTGCATGCGGTCGAAAGCCTACACTGCTACTTCAAGTGTGTTTGAAGCCCAATTGTGGCAAGTGGTGCTTACATTGTCCTGCCAATGAACAACATACAAGATGGTTCATCTTGCTTGATGAGTATATGTCGGTTGAGCTACCACCCTCACCACCAATTTAAATGACAATACGTCAGAGGGAGCAGTTGGATGGTAGGAGGTTCGATCAAAATGTGGTGTTGAAGTCCGCTAATGCATTACAAGATGGAGGGAGCGACAGTGTCTCCCTCGTATTAAATGCCCCTTCGACATCATTCAATGCAATAACATATGTCGTTTGTAGACTTCTACTTATTATTATCATTTTTATGATTGTGTCTGTGTTTATGTAAAACTTATCTTAAACTCTCATTTACTTCTTTAACGCTTTCCAATGAAACTAGTTATTATTAGATGAAACTATATACTTCGTTTTGAAGGTTCCATACTTTGAGGGTCATTTCTACCTAATTGGTTGATGCATTAATTTTTATTAAAAAATATTAAAATATTGCTCATAACGTATTTTAAATGTCACCAAAAATATCACCAAAGATATTACATAACAAATGTCACATATCCTAGATATAATAGAACATATGACACATATCTTAGATATGGCAGAAGATATCAATGGAGATATCGCAGGAGATGTGCCAATAGAAAATGCCAAACATACATGGTTAAATAAACCCCCTGTATACTTTTTATGAAAATTTTAAATTATTCATTTTTAGCACAACATTGCAAATGCTTCATCAATGCTAAGGTCATCCAAATCACATGATTTTTTATGCATAAGAGGGTCTATTTAACTGTGTTTGTTGGGCATTTTTGAGATATTAAGGCATATTTCAAATGTGCATCTTATTTAACTACAATATCTTGGGCATATGTGAGATATTATGTTTATTTAACTATGATACCTTATCATATGTTAAATATCAGGTTTATTTATCTAAGATATCTTAGGCATATGTGAGATATCAAGTTTATTTAACATTATCATAGTTGATATGTTTGGTATTATCAAAGACATGATAGATTTTATTTATAGTGTAAAATCTACTCATTTCTAGAGAGAGAAAAATCATTTTCAAAATATAGTTTTTTAGAGTGAGAAAAATGGGCGTCATATTCTACATCTTGCAAAGGAGGCCCAAACAAATAGAGGAGAAAGCTATTCAGCACCCCAGTTTGTCACTGACACTTGATCCCATCAAAATCTCTAAGAAAACCCTGCTTGTGTTTGCCGACTCCAGATCCTGAAAGCCGCCTCCTCCATGAAATTTATCTTGCGGTCTGCAAAATTCCCAATCATGTTCGCTATGAGTAGATCTAGGATCTCTCTCTCTCTCTCTCTCTCTCTCTCTCTCTCTCTCTCTCTCTCTCTCTCTCTCTCTCTCTGCAAAAACCTTGATCGTGTTCACTTGCATCAAATCCCCAAAGCTGCCTCCACAAGATCTCTCTTGCATTATGCAAAAACCCTACTTGCATTTGCTGGCACCAAATCCCTTCATCACAAAAACCCTACTCATGTTCTGCAAGGTAAGAAGATCCTCAGTTTCTTAATTTGTCTGCAAATCGATCTATGCTTTTGTATTAGGGTTAGGTTTTTCTCTGAGATAACCATTATAACCAAGAGCAAAGGAAAATCCTCCAACATCTCTTCAATGGTGGATAAATTCATAAGGTACGATCTTTCATACCTCTTTCTGTTCCAAAAATCAAAATTTCTCTTATTTTTGTTTCGTCTTTTCTCATTTTATTTTATTTTTTTGTTTTGAACCGATTGAAGTGATTGCATGTTGGAGTTTCTGCGTTTCTTCATTCTTTATGCTTCGTTCTGTTGTTCTATGACTACTTGTCGTTATGGATAGTTGAATCTTAGAGAATGTGGTGAATTGCATTGGTTTTTAGAGATTTGATTTGGCACTGTCATAAATGTTTCAATGTTTGTTTTCCTAAATGTTTGGTTCGTAGGTTGGGAGGATATTATGTTTCTTGTTACTAGTTTAACTATTTAATGCTACTGATTGGTTGAGGTTTAACTCATCAGAGTCAAATGATGGGGTGGAAATAATGAGTTTTTGTTGTTTTGGTGGATTTTGGCAACAAATTAGGGAAAATGATATTTTTAGTGGGTGGAGCAATGATGTGTGTGTAATTCTATTGTACATTAGCAATCAAAGATGTACAAGACGTGGAACAGAGTTTGAATTTTGATACTTTGCACTTCTTGTGAAATATGAGTAGGCATCGAAGTCTTGATTAGTCTAGTCCATGAATCTTGCATCCAACTTTCTCCTTGTAAGAGTGTATGATTTACATTATTGAAAAGTTTGTTTACTTGAGCAATTATGTTAGCTATTCAATGTTTTAGAGAACCTTCATTGTTGCTACATTTCCAGCCTCTGGCAACTGTATGCTATTTTTTCAATATTTCTTCGAAATGGTGCATAGGTGCCACTTTAATTGGACATCTTTAAGGCTGAAGTTATATTTGTTAGTAAGTGGTTGAATTTCTATTTGGTTAAAGGTTTTATTCCGTAAATAAGATGTGCTAGTCAGAGTCTAGGTACTTGTTGTAGAACTTCGTTTGTGGCGATGTCACTAAACTACTGAGATCTAACTTGTCCCAGTCAGAATATCTTCCAAGTTCTACATTTTCATTGAATTCTGATAAAAGGAATGCTTTTATGGTTTAAGTTAATTGATCACTTGTGCAAGGTAAGGCTACATATTATAGACCCTTATGGCCTGCCCATTCCCTGGACCTTGTAGCCCTTTTTTTTATTCTCTCATATACCTAGATCCACCTTCTACTTATCTTCAAGTCAATATATAGTATGAAATGCGAAGAAGAAATGTTGTTTCGATTTTGATCACAAACTGGATTCCAGACATCTTTATAATTTTCATGGTTTAGTCTTTTGTTCTTAAGACTTTGTTAACCTTACAAATTGTCTGCAAAGCCTTTTGTAATAGATTTGTGT
Organism: Warburgia ugandensis; assembly: GCA_035236585.1. Lineage (NCBI taxonomy): Eukaryota > Viridiplantae > Streptophyta > Magnoliopsida > Canellales > Canellaceae > Warburgia > Warburgia ugandensis. Next base: position 25,934,505 of record CP141132.1, on the reverse strand, counting down.
CTCAGATCTCTGTACTCTCAATAAAAGACATTTTATTTGTCAATGTGATGTATAACTCCAACCATGAACTGATTATGTGGCATACAAACGAAGAAGCAATCTCATTTGAAAACATCTGCTCTAACTTGAACTTGTGACACGGTCAGAACCAGCTTGTCTTCCAAACTTGTATGCTCTCAGTACAACCAATAAACATGTTGTAAGATCCAATATTGACATTTTAATATGAACTTGTATTGGTTTCTTGATATGCTGGAATAGATGCTGCATTTACAAAATTGCTACCTTTATAAAGATTAGTAGCTATATTGCTTTCAACTACACTCTTATGATGCATCATCTGATTCATATAATCTATTTGAGACCTTTTGATAAACAAAATAGAAAATATATTTCTTTTCAAATGTCATGCAAAAGAAAGGATATAGTTCTTGTGACACCTGATTTGGTTGATAGCAAAGATCCTGACATTATGTCTCAAGGCATAGTTGAGGTAGACAAGGGCCCTATAATAAATGGACTAAGGAACAAGAGGACTTTATCCTTAAAACATCCTATGATGAAATAATAAAGGGTAGAATCATCGCAACTAGGAATATGCCAAAGGGTGCTATGATTAAGGAATTGCTACTTCGCTTTAAAATTCTATTTGGAGTTAATTTGATAATGAAGTAGTTGAACACAAAGATAAGTTTTTTAAAATCAAGTATGTTACACCTGCAAAGTTGAGGAATGGAGAGTCAGGACAGGGTGGGATGTAGAGAGAAATTGCTTTCTTACAACTCTGAAGGTCATGAATACCTACTTGCAGATAATGTACTACTCTAACACTATAGTACTATACATCACCTTTATAATGCCCTAACAAATGTCTATGTGTTTGTACAGTCGAATCTAAAGGCATGTTGCTTATTTGGCAGGAACTTATGGAATTATGAACACCTGAATATGGTGTATGGAGAGAGCAGTGCCACTGGAGAATTCTGCTCTGGGATTAATATTTCTGTAGAAGATGAGGCACTCTAAGAATTGAGCATGGTTGGTAGTCAATATACACAACTGGTTGAGGAAGTATACAAACTAGGTATGTCAAACATGGATGTTGATGCATTTGGCTCACAGGTTCCATATTATGGGAAGTATAAGGGGACAATGATGGATTGCACCCACAAGATCTATCTCAACATCTTCTGCAATCCCTTGTCCTTCTAGCTACCTCCACAACATCATCCTGGATTCCCTCCTTTAGGATTGTTAACTCATGACAAGTGAGGAAAAAGGGAAGGCAACCCGATTAAGCAGCATCCTCAACATCTAATGATTGCCCTCCATTCATTGATACTTTCATTATATCAACGCTTGTAAAGACTTGCAGGTCTTGAGAACATGTCTTGGATGGCTGCATTGGATACTTTGGAGGGTCTCATTGAGTTAGAGATAGTTGAGGCATACAATATATTGCAACAAACGAACTAAGGCTTCAGGGCAGTTTTTTCTCATTGGTCGCAGGAGAGATAATTATTGTATGTGAGGATGCACTTGTAGGAGAGTGCACTTTCTAAAGGAACCACTTTTGTGGTTTTTGTTAATCGAAAATTTTTGGTGTGTTTCTATATTCAACCTTTATAGGTGTTTTTTAATCCAGTTGTTGTTTATTATTACATATGTTAAGACCATGCATTTTTAATCAAGCTTTTATTTTGCTGTCATTATATGATTTCAAACTTTAATTACAAATGAGTGATACATTTATCTAGATACAATTTTATATATTTTCCATGCTTGTAAATGTTGATTATCAAGTATAATGCGTCACATGTGTAAACAGAGGAGACTTTGCCAAATTTTTTTTAAAATAAAAGCAAAATATTGTTATTATCAATGTTTGTGATGCAATTATCTCTATCAATTGCACAAATGATTTGTTTACCCATCATTGCTTTCACCTACAACAATGAAGGGCAATGCGCAATGGGGGTTGAAGGAGCACTACATTCAATGATGAAGTGCTTCGTGAAGTGCATTATGTGAATAAAATTTGAATACATCAAGTTTTGTCAACTATGATAATTATACTTGATTTCTTTCCATCAAAAATATTTTTCATTAAATTATTAAACTAATGAACTTTTAAGGAGAAATAATTCGAAATAACAAACGATTGTGCACAAGTGTGCAGCCCATGTTCATTTGAAATTACCAATAAAATATTTTTCAAATGCTAAAATCTTGTCCACTTTGCTCTTTAGTCTAGACATTGAAATTTTAAACAGCATTAATTGATGCCATAGTTTTTATCACATGATCTAGACACATATGCAAAACTAAAGAAAGTTGGGGCCATCAATGTGGCCCTAAGAACATATAATTGTAGCAGGAGTGTAGTGAATTACATGCTTACTTCTTATTTTCCATTCACAACATGTTAAATTTTTTCAAGTACTTCCTTTACAACAATAGCTTCCTTTTGTATTGAGATAAATAGTAACAAATGTGCTTGTAGCTTTGCTGAAAGAAGCACAAACTTCCTCTCTCTTTTTTGGATGGAGTGCTTCAGTTCATAAGAAGATACATCAAAAGAACAAGATTGATTTCTTAAGGCATAGTGCACCTAGTGATACAAGGACTCTTCACATGGCATGAAGATTCAACTGCATAAAATAAGGTACCTCTATGAAACTTTTGTTTGCAAGAAATTATCATAATAATATATTAATATAACTTCACTACAGCCAAGGGAATAGTCATGGTTAATGCCTATTCTTAGAATAAAGGATAGCAAGACATTCATATTTTAGATTTGTTGAGAAAAAACCCATCTTCCAAATATATGGGAAAAGCTTGAATGCAAAATGCAGACAATACACGGACATATTCTAGAATTACCAAGGATTTATCGAGTCAATAGTCAACCAAAAATACTCTGTTGAGTGTGAAATAGGTGACTAAACATTGGATGATTGTCCATGAATTCAATGAGTTTGTCACTCAAGTAGTTGCATGATTTTATAAGTAAAAAGCATCATGAAGATGGAAGGAACATAGTAATTGTGGCTTTGAATAGATGACCTTGATTGCAAATCAAGGCAACATAATGAAGCTTACACCTTTATAAGAGTCTATGCAATTGAATTACCATTTTATATAGTTTTATAAAATCTGCCATCTCATCATAGAGAAGAAGATTAGGAAATGTTGTGCATGGATATGACTATAAGACAAGATAAATAACAAATGTATTCAAAATAAAGGAAGCTACAAACATGATAATGGCTTATAAAAGTCTCTCTTCATTCAAGTAAGCTATCAATAGTTTCCCTTAACTCCTTTTGCTTTTGGTGTAGCATTTGGTTTCCATTTTCAAGATATTTCATCTGCAAAAGATTGAATGTTTTATGATTCATGGTAAACATTATTAGTGGCTCTAACCAGTGATGTTTGGAGAAATTAAGAAAAAACATAGGGTGTGAAGTGGTTTTTGGATCAAATTGGCACCACAAAAGGCAATTGAAATGATAGTAATCAACTTGCTTCACAGCTAGTCAATTACCAAAATGTCATAGACATAAACACTTAATTGCATGGCTTTTGTGATATCTCTATATTTTTTAGGCCTTATGATTTAGCAACAAAGGGCTTTGGTGTAGTTATTAAGACACTTTGCATCACACAACACTTGTTTCAAGTTTCAAGGGATATGTAATTTTGAATTTCACATCAAAATCCTAGATGATGTACATGGAAGATTAGGTTAGTTTTACAATCCTAGGTTGAGAGTCATGGCATTTTGATTGGTTGATGCATTAATTTTTATTAAAAAAAATAACAAAATATTTCTCATAACGTATATCAGATATCACCAAAGATATCATAGAACATATATCACATATCCTAGATATCACAGAAGATATCAAAGAACATATGACACATATCTCAGATATCACAGGAGATGTGCCAACATAAATGCCCAGCATATGTGGTTAAATAAACCCCCCTAAGACATCTAAATATAGAGCAATGAGAAGAACAAGTTGGATCATTCAAAAGTATGCCACACAAAATATGGTCAATAGCTAGACTCACCTGCATTGTGGTTAGTTTAGCATTCCTCTATTGTAAAGAGAAATGCTAAATGAAAGTGTGATTTTTGTGCATAAAGGGGGCCACATTTGGAGTATCCCACATGTTCACTAGTAATTGTTGCTTTTGATATCTTCTAAAAGTAAACACATGGGGCTTGGATGATTCTAGTACTTTAAGAATTGTACTTTTTAAGTTGTTAAATTTGAACCATATCAAACATTGTTACTTATCTGTTCACTTACAATGAACAAAGGAACAATTTATTAGATGTTAAGATCATCCCATAGGGAAGCTTTTTTTACTAGGAAACATCCAAAGCAAAACAAATCAGATGAACCGATTCCATCATCTAAATGTAGAGCCCTTCATGCCAAATAGGCACTTTGATTTTACCTCTTTGGTTTAGAAATTCCTCATTTGTAAAAGTAGGCTTACAAATTTTCAATTTTATAAATAAAAGCATATTTTTTGGACATAGGTAAAAGAGAAAGAGTCCCAATAAGTGTGTAACTAAAGAGTAGAAAAGAGGTATCTATTTGATATATTTGTTAAAATAAGCTACTCTTTTTTAAAATTTGTAAACAAAAGTTTGCTCTCTTTTTTTTCTTTACAAAAAAAAGAATTATAAAGTAAACTACCTAAAAAATATTATCGTAATTCATAAATCTAGTGAATTAAGAAATTATGAATGCACTAAAAAAACCGATTGAAATGACACTAAGCGCATTCAATTCCGAGTTAAAATGAAAAATTCCTAATTTTCTTCTTTTTTACGAATAAAAGGGTAAAATAGTAATTTTCTCATAAATGAGATCTAAGACATAAATATTAGAATGTACTTAGATATAAAATTCCAACGCCACTAAGTATGCTCAATTCTGAGTTTGGGATAATAAAATGGATTTTTCTCTATAAAAGGGCAAAGTGGTCCTTTCACACCCCCATGGGGTCCACAAGGGGCCCACAAACGAATCCAATGGCCAAAAATATGTAATGAGTGGTCAAACCACTACCAACTACTAGTGGAGAAGGAGGTGGTAGTGGAGGATTCAATGTTAATTAAATATTCAAAAGAATTAAAACATAATTATTACAAGTAATTATGAAAAATTCAAAACACCTATAAATACCCCTCCAAAAATCCTCCAAAAATATTCATTAAAATTTTTACGAAATCATCTTGCTTACCCTGAAAAACCAAATTTAGATTCCTTCCCAAATTTTCAAAACACCCCAAAATCTCTCTTCTTTCACTTTCTCTCTCCTCTCTAAATTGAAACAAGAGACCTAAATGCTGTTCCAAATCAAAACTCACAAATCCCACCATCCATACGACCCTAAAATACCTTATTTACAAAACCCCTAAATCAATTTCAAGATCCAATAGTTCAAATAATGAAAAATCACAAGACAAATGGTTCTTGGGCTATCTTATCATCAAGTGGGCATTATTTTAATTTGGACTGTAAAACCAAAGTTTTTCTCAATCAGGTAGGTGGAAACCCTTTCCACACTTGTTTCATGTAATTTTTATTTTTTTCTAAAATTAAGTTTAGGTTAAAATAATAAAAATTAAGTAAGGGTAAAAACCCTTCAATTTTTGGATGATGGAGGGTTCAGATGGAAAATCCGAGCCATCCAATCGATCCAAAAGGGTCCAAAACCAATAGGGTAGAAATTTCAAAAAATAAATAAATATATTATCAAGTTTTGAGCCTGTAATTGAAGAGGAATTGATTGGACCATCCAAAACGGACTGTCTGATCTTCTTAATAAGATAGGGATCCTGGGACGTTGTTGTGGGATGCCGCATGGAAACGCGCCCCGCTGGAGCGTCTCTCCGTGAGCGCTACGCGTGCGACGCTATCCCGATGGAACGGTCGAGGGACAGCGCCAGTCCTGAGGAGCACATTACCGCGTGTGTCCCAGTGATGGTGATGTGATGATGGTTCCGCTCACCGAATCAGCCCGACTGATCCTAGCCATCCGTTTTATTAGGCCCAGATCAAATCTGGACCCTAGGAATGACTGTGAACTTCAATCATCAATTGTGGAGTCATTTGAGCTCTAAATTGAGATCAGACAGAAGCTATGGAAAGCTTGTGACATCTATTTTCTTTTGAAATCATAACATTTAGAAAATTCTTCATGAAACTTTCTGTATTTAGGAAATAAGCTTCCAATTTCCAAGATCTTCAAGATCTGACATGATCAGATCTTATGAATCTGTCTTAATGATCATATAATGTTGAAATCAAGTAATATCCATGATTTATTTTGACATATCTAACACAAAATGAAGAATTTATCCTTTATGGTAGAAAAGGGACCCACTTGATCAATAAGATCAAGTATGATTAGACCCTTAGGATGGATTGAGTGAATGGGATTATGATGGAATCCATTGAGATCATGGATTAAATATGACAAAAACAAAGGGATATAATCTTTGGTCCTTAATGGAGTAAAAGCCCTAAAATTAATTAAAATCCTTGATTAAAAGGAAAAGATCTAAGATCTAATGGTTGGATCATATGTAAAAGTTTTTAATAATCTTAATCTAATTAGTTTAATTATCTTTTATTTGATAATAGAATTGTAAATGTGCTTTTTGTTGTAAATTAGGAAGCATGATAGTATAAATATTAAATGTTAGCATGCTATGTTCTATATGTTATTAATTTGTTATTAGGTTGGATTATCTTAGGGCCATGTTAATTTAAATTTAAGATTTTAGCATGATTCCATTAGATTAGTAGTAAAATTTCATGTATTTCATAACTTAGGATCATGTTAGTTTAAGTATAGTTTTATTCCATTAGGTTAAGTTATATTCATAGGAAGCATGTTAGTATATGGTTGTTAAACTCATATTTCATTTATGCTTAAAGTTTATGATTTAATTGTTGTCAAACTTTATTAGGAGATTCAATTGTGAAGATATGATGAGCATAAATCACCAAAAATGTAAACTAATGGAATATAGAGATTCATGGATAATTAAGATGACTGAATGACTTTGACTTAATATTAGTAAGGGCTATAGTTAGTAGGACAATATAAGGATTATCAAATCCTTGGCTCAAACTAGGAAAATAATAAACCCAACGAATGACATTTTAAATGGTCATGGATTTAATTAAAATCAATTAGAATTGCAGTGAACCCATGATCAAATATGATTCAAGGAAGGGAATCAAGATTGTCCTCCTTAGGGATGATCAAACAACTGAACTTAGATCAAAGAAAAATTAGAAAATAAAATATCTAAGCCCTGGATCTTTATCAATGAGTGTAAATTGTTGATCAAAGGATCTATGAAAGATTAAGATCAAAGAAAGGAATACACAAAGACTTAGGATAGAAAATACTTAGATTTGAAAGATTAGAAGATCATTCTAACCATCAGATCTATTGATCAATAGGATAGACACTATCTAAGGAACATAGATCATGATAGGACAAAAGGTCTAGATCCTTTATATCAAAGGACAAGATTAGACTAAGAATATAGATAAGATTATTCAAATTGTATAAATATTGACAGTATGTATGGATTTACATATTACATACATCAGTCAGGATCATGGAAGATCTAAAGCGATGGATCACTACTTGAAGGTAGGAGGATTTTATGAATGCATCTACATGGTATGTACATATTGAATACATGATCTTATGTTGACAAGTGTAATGTTAATGCTTGTATTAAATCCCTTGAAACCCTTATGATCCAACCAAATACATATGAAGTGGTTAAGTTAGAATTGAAGAAAATACTCTAAGTGAATATGAAATTAGAAGATATTCCAACCTTAAGTAAATAGACAGATTGTCTGATACATATGAAACCTATTTTATATACAAGTATGGAGGCTTGTGGTTTTGTTTTAAATAGGCATAAGCATGGGGATGCTATGCTAGGGGAGTTATGAGGGTTTGGCCACCTACTTCCTAAAATTTGATGATTTGATGATACCTTGCCCTATGAGAGGCTAAAAGTCAGGTGGGGCAATTATGGGAAGGCCATCATTGTGAAAGTCCTATCTCCCCATATGGGCAGTGACACAATATTTTCCACCGTGGTATCAGTGGTGAATAGGATAGTTATCCGAGTGCTCTAGTACAGATCAAACTATAGCATGATAGTCCTTTGATTATTTTGCATTATGATGCATAGAGATGGGCATAGTGAAATGCCACTTGAGGCTCGTCTAGTGCATTTTAACTAAGACATTGATATAGACAAGTCCATTGAGGAGGTAAATAATCTTTTTAGATGCTGCACCCATAGTGGGTTCCTCTAAATGGGGTCGTCATGTGGAACCACTTTCTCCATCAAAATCTTTTCCAGTACCTTCACTAGAAAAATTACAAATTTTTTCTTAAACTTTACCTGAAAATTTAAAATATTCTTACTTAGGACTAGATGAATTCTTGCCTATAATTATAGATGTAGACCTAGATTAGGAATAGGAAGATAAGGTTCTTGATGCCCTTTGAAAACATAAGTTAGCTTTAGGGTGGACCATAGTAGCCATTAAAGGCATTAGCCCTATTGTGTGCATGCATAGAGTTCATTTGGAAGAAAATTCCAAACCATCTAGAGAGACACAAAGGAAATTAAACAATAATATGAAAGAGGTTGTGAGAGACAAAGTACTTAAACTCTTAGATGTTGGTGTTATTTACTTCATATTTGATAGCACTTGTTTCGGCCTAGTTCAGGATGTCCCAAAGAATTTTGAACTTTACGGTAATCCAAAATGAGGATAACGAGTTAGTTCCCACTCGAATGAGCACAAGGAGGAAAGTTTGTATAGATTATCAAAAACTAAAGTTTATTACATCGAAAGTCTACTTTTCTCTTCCATTTATTGACCAAATACTAGAAAGGTTGGTCAGTCATAGTTATTATTACTTTCTTGATAGATACTCTGGCTATAACTAAATCCCCATAGAACTTGAGGACTAGGAGAAGAGTACCTTTGCTTACCATTTTTGGACCTTTTCCTATCATCATATGCCTGGAAGTGAAAGTAGGAAGGAGTGAACCACTTATGTGAGCCAGCAGGTGAAAGATTTTCATTGGAGAAGGAGAAATAATGCTAAAGAAATAAAGAAGGCCAGAAATAACCCTAGATGCCGGAAGATACATTCAATCCATGATTTCTCTGGTTTCGTAGTCGGAGAAGATTGGGGACCATGGGGATTTTGTAGATCACCACGCACTAAAGAGATTCAATGATTCCAAATTGACTTTTAATGGCTAGATTGGCCGAAATAACAGGGATTAATTGCCGGAGACGGTACCCAGTACCGTGCTTGTCTTAGTTTTGAGTTTCTTGGCAATCCAGGAGGTGGAGATCTAATTCTAATGGGTGGAATTGGATGGCTAATTGATTTAGGGTTTCCTAGACTAAAACCCTAGTTCATCAGGGACAACGCGTCCCTGGACACTCTCAATGCAGACAAGGGGTCGTCTGCCTAGGTGCGTCTGGGGACATGCCCATAGAGAAATAGAGAGAGAAAGAGGGAGAAATTGGGAGAGATTGAGTGGGAGTTTTGAGCTAAAATTCTAGGGGAGTCTAGGGCATCTCGTGGGAGATTTTTAGGAAAATTTTTGGGAAATTTTATGGGCTATTTATAGGGATTTTTGAATTTTCCAAGATTATATGTCATACTTATGTTTCATTTCTTTTTATTATTAAATTGTCATTGGATTCCCACTACCACCTCCTTCTCCACTAGTAGGTGGTAGTGGTTTGACTCATGATGGTGGTCTTCTAGACCATTGGCCCACCTTGTGGACCCCACATAGTTGTAAAAAGATCGATTTGTCCTTTTAATTCAAAAAAGGAGAAAAATAGGGTTTATTCCTATGAACTCAGAATTGAGCGTACTTAGTGGCATTGAATTAGATTTTTGAGTTCATTCTAAATATTGATGTCTTAGTTGTCAGATATGAGTAAAATTACCAATTTACACTTTTATTTATAAAAATAGAGAAAAATAAGGATTTTTCATCTAGACTCAGAATTTGACGTACTCATAGTCATTCTGATCGGTTTTTCAAGTACACTACAAATATCAAAGTTTTAAGTCTTGATTTTACTTTTTATAAAAATAAATTTTCCTAGAACTCAAAGTTCCAGTTCCACTTTTACAATTTCAACTTTCAATTTTTAATAATTCAATTATGTTCATAAAAATTAGTGTTATTACAATGCTTGTGAGGGCTGGTGTATGTTTTAATATTACTACCAAATGCACTAATAGAAGTAGCAAATGTACATGAGTGAGGTCGATCCCATGAGGAATCTCAACTATTTTTGTGATAATTGGATCTTACTTAGATTTCTTAACCTAGCCAAAGAAAGTTTGTCTTTGATGTATTCTAAGAATTTAAATAACTTGGACATGGAAATATGGTAGAAATTAAAAAGGAAACTAACATGCATTTGAGTATAAAACTAATACAAAACTAGAGTCATGAATGACTTATAACCTAAAGATGAATAAACTTTCTAACCTAGAATGAACTTTCTAAAAATTAATCCACCTAAATATTCAAATTAGTGTGCTTGAGAACTAATCTAAGGAATGCATCTAATTTAAGTAATGAACAATGAAAGGAACCTCACATGACTTAACTATGATCAACTAAACTAAACATTCAACCAAATATGCTCAACAAACCACAACAAATCTACTCAATTATCAAAAGAAGGGTGCATATGAAGCTAGGAATATTGCACATAAAACTAAACTTAAATTTATTGAGTGTAAATCTTTACAAAGTGGCACTCATGAAAAAAAAAACAATTGAATTATAAATCTTGACATCAAACTCAAGTTGAATACTATTCAACAAGGGCCATGCATTGAAACAAGGGAGAGAATTGTGTTAAGGAATGGAAGAGAAATGGAGAACCAAAATCTTAAGAGATAAAATAAGAACAAGCACAATTAACTTGATCCTAAGGTTACCTTCTCTTGGCTGTCACTCACAAGAGATTGACGGCCTTAGGGTACAAGGATGTAGAGCTCAAAACTAGAAGAAAAACAATAAGGAAAAGCCAAAGGAAAAGTGGGCATAAACCTAGAAACAAAACATACAAAGAAAGAAACAAAGAAGCATGGAACTTTAAAGGAAAACTTGCATTGAAGATGCTATGAAACTAAAGAGGAAAGAGGCATGGAATTCATCTTCAATGGAGGCGGTGTAGTAAAGGTATGAACATGGTGCACTGAAGGCTTAGAAGGAGGGATGAAAAAGGCATAAGAACCAGCCCCAAGGAGGGAGGTGTGAAACTCCTTTGGAAAGAAAACATGGACACTAGCCCAAAGGGGGGAGTGGAACTCCTTCAATTGCGAATGGCGTGCAGAGCTGCCTATTGACAGATATATCTTGTTAATTTCTAACTCAAGGAAGAGGAAAAAGGATGGGAAAGAATGAGATAAGATAGGGATAGATGGTGAGATAAGATAAGGTAGGGAAAGAGGAGATAAGAAAAGATAAGGATAAAGATTAGGAAAGTGGGAATTAGAAGGTGGGAAACTACAAAAGGAGTCAACTTAGGAAGGGAACTAGAAGAAAGTAGAAAAAGAAAGTTTAAGGAATGTGGTCTCTTCTCTAATCGGTCCATAGTGCATGCCACCTAACCTTGTTGATAGAGTCCAAGTTGTTTCCTATTTTTTTCTTCAAAACACATCTTTTTTCAAGTGGGGATTTTCATGGAAGTCCCAAAACATGTGGACCATCTGGTATTGGCTTATATGGTTTCATAGCTCATTTTGATGGCTTCTCACTTTGTCGCTTCATGGCTTACTGTAATTCCTGAGCAATTTACACTATTTTTAACAAAAATGAATTGGACATTCTCTAGGAAATTAAAAGTTCCATTTTTGGAGATAAGGGTAATTTGGTCATTTCACCGTTCACCCTGACTAGACCCAGAAATTTGGTCCTGAGAATAGTACCTTTAGGTGCTTCTCGGAAAAAGGAATCCAACAAGACCAAAATCACTCAAAACGGTGTTAAAATGAGCAAGTTATGGCCCTTTGAAGTTCACGGGCAAAAGTGTAATTTAAATTAAAAAGGGATTTGGCCTGAGAAAAACAGGGACCCGTTTTGATACGGGCACTCCTCTTCTTCAACCTCCTAGAGGGTTCTAGAACGGTGGTGTGTAGGGGAGAAACCACCGCCATTCTGGAGTTTTCTCCACCGCCTCCAGAACCCTCTTCGAGCTCTATAAATAGAGCTCTTGGGCGCCTCCAATGGTAGCCCAAAAGCTTGGGAAAAACCCATCATGGAGAGGCAGGCAAGAGGAGAAAACGTGGGAAAAATCCAGCCACGAACCAGGTATGCCCAAAACCCCTCCAAACCCATCTCCCCCTTAGACTTAGGGTGGGTTTCCCCAAGTTTCTGCAAGAAAAACCATGCAAAACGGGCTTCTAAGGAGCCACAAAGGATCCAGGGATGGTGCCTGGGGTGCACTGGTTCGACAGGGTCGAACCAAGGTGTCCCGAGGATGCCTCAGTCCCTACAGGACAAAAATGTGTCAACCACGTTAGAGAGAAACCAGTGGGCGCGTCCGTGGACACGCCCGCAAAGAAAAAAGTTGGGCGGAAGCCCGGTGCGTTTGTAGACACGGCCGCTAGGGCGACCGCCGCTGATGCGGGACGCGTTAGCGTCCCAGGCTTCCACCTCGTATGGCCTTCTATGTACACTTGATATTAAAATGCCCATAACTTGGGTTCTAGGACTTCGATTGAGGCGCCGCGAAAGGCGTTGTGTCTGTATCGACGACACCCACACACCTAGACCATAAAATACCTGATCAGGGCCCTATCTAAGGTGGGTATGACCCTTAAACTATGATAGTGGCACGGGGCCACTAAACCTTTGTAAACCTGACGATACTAAGGCCCAATTAGGACCTTAGGAGACCCATAGGCATGGGAATGAACCGTTAATGCCTAAGTAGTGAGATCAACTATTCTAAAACCTATAGAAATAGGCCAAGCTAACCTTGTTCCCCTAAACTATGAGCAGGAGCATACGAGGACAAGGGGGTTAGCGTGACCAAACCAGGTAGGTGCTCTACCGCTACTAGACTTTTAAAAAGAGCCCATGATTGTTTTGAGAAAGCATGTTTTAAGTATAAATTATATGACTTGTTTAGCATGACTTAATTTTATATATGACTCGTTTATAATGATTGCATAAATTGCATGATTTGTGGTTATTGAGTTTTGAAAAATTGCATGTCCTTGAGGGTTACCAAAAGACGCTGGAGTACCCAAAAGACTATGGGTAGGCAGTTGTGAGGGACCCAAAGAGGATAGGTTTTTGAAAAAGAGGTTTTTGCTTTATTGATTGTATATGATTTGGGCTAGTAAGCTCATGCACGCTATGCCGAGAGGTCTGGGGTGGCCTCCCAGCCTCTACCACTATTAGGTGGAAAGGGTACCACGCCAAAAAAGGCATGTCCCTACATCGACTACATGTGGTACAGGGGGCTACCACTGGTGTCACGACACTGGGTCGATGTGTCATATGCTCCGTGGAGGCTATGACCGAGTGTCCCTAGGTACCTGGGGACCACACGGCGAGGAGGTCGTGGGCTTAGTGGGCCCTATGTTTTGAGGATTTACTTGCATTGCATATGGCATGACATGAGGTTGGTCGACCATACCATATATCCATGAGTTGGATTCAGTTGAGCATCTTATGCATATCATTATGTTTATGATATATATGATACTTTCGACTTGGATTATGCGATTCTTTAAGTCGTTAGTATTCCAATTTGACAATGGTTTTTAATATCGATATTGAACATGAGTGTTCAAACATGCACATGTTTTAAAGAGCATATGATTTTAAACATAGCATGCATTGTAAAATTAGTAGTGATAAACTCCTACTGAGTATAGTGTATACTCACCCAATCCTTAACATTTTTTAGGACAGCTCCATTCACGAGTAGAAGACGCCTCAGGAAATGTTAGTGCTACGAGCAAGAAAAATCAAAAGGAGACAATTATACATGTAAGTAAACACTTTACCCTTTGGACATGTATTTGCATTTATTTACAGTTGGGCTGTGATTTGTGACTGGATAGACCTAGGAAAAACATTTATGATTTCTGAAGTTTTTCAAAAACTACTCTGGTTGTTGTGAAAGCAAATGACACTCTGGGTTTTCAAAATGAGTTTAAAACTAAAGTTTTTCCACTGCATTGCATGGTTTTTATAAAAATGGTTTTCAAATAAGGATGCATCCCGCCTTAGGAATTAGATATTGCATTTAAAAATGCATGGGAAAACCCAGGTCGTCACACTTACTTGGCCTGAATTTTCTTAGTTATTTCTTCATGGCTTGAATTCTCATGCAAAGGTGGTGGAATTGCATGGATTTTGAATGAAGCCATTTATAGTCACCTTAAACTCTTCCAAATGTTTTCTTAGGCTAATCTACTTGTTTTGTCCCTTACTTGAACTTTGGAATGATAGGGAATAAGTCCTTGCTCTCTAGTTTGATGTAGATAATTGATTCTCATCTGAAGAGATCTCAGCTGTTGAATCATCCTTTGAATTTTGATAAAAGATAAAAAACCCTAATTAATACCTAGAAAACTTTATCATTAACATACTTACTCTAGATTAGCTTTTGAACCTATAAAATATCAAGCTTTTGAACCATGAGTTGAAAAATGCATGCATCATGACTTTTGGTAATACCCTAGAATAATTCCTTACAATTTATAATACATGGACTACTAATTGGGTACTATTTATTCAAAATTGAATATTATCAGGGGTCATGATAGTGTAATGAAGACTACTGCAATGATATTGTAGTGTAGATTTTACTGGCACATTATTTTTAATGATTCTTACATTATTGTAAAGCATGTGATCACTACCTCAAGTTAGGGAACATGGGGAAAAGGGACATGATGGCATTGAACCCAATCTTAATAGTTGAAAATTTTGATGCTAGGGCTATTGATTTGATTGGTCCCTTACCTATCTCTTTTAGAAACCTATACACCCTAGTGAGAGTGGACTACATGTCCAAATGGGTAGAGACACTAGCGTATAAGACAAATGAACACAAGGTGGTGGTCAAGTTTTTAAGAGATAATATCTTTTCATGCATTAGTACTCCAGTGCTTTTATCAGTGGTGGAGGAAAGCATTTGTCCAATCGGAACCCTCATGAAGAAATATGGAAAAATTCACAGAGTTGCAATGCTTACCATCCCCAGACTAGTAAGTAAGTTGAGGTATCAAATAGGGAAATTAAGCACATACTAGAGAAAAATGGTGAACTCTAGTAGAAAAGATTGGTCTCTTATACTAATTGATGTGCTCTAAAATTATACAAGAGCATATAAGACCCTTATTGGAATGTCCAAATAATGTCTACTGTCTGGAAAAGCTTATCATCTACCAACTGAGCTAGAGCATAAAGTATATTAGGCAAGTAAACAGCTCAACTTTGATCATGACAAGGTTAGGACTCGTAGGAATTCCAACTTCAAGAGTTGGAAGCACATAGAAGAGATGAATACAAATTTCACAAATCTCACAATCCATATTGTTTTGAATTCTCTGATATACAAAACTGTTGATGTTTTTCGCAAGTGCATGGGCTATTGTAGTATAGCTATGCAAGTACGGGTCGAACCCATAGGGACTCGCTTTAATTGGAGTTTTAAAATTTAATTATTTGAAATTTGAAGAGAATAATAAAACTAGCATAATCATTCAGATTTATTCAATTGATGCACTTTAAATAACTTTCAATTTTAGAGAAAAACATAAAAGTAATAAAAACATCTTTGAATGACACTGTCCATGAATGGCATTGTCCCTGGATAACACTGTCAAAAGATGGATAAAATAAAGCTTAAATGGAATAGGGACACATATGTAAATAAAATGGGGATACAGATGTCATTAAATAGGGGACACAGATGTAATTAATGGAATTGAACAGAATTGTCATTTCATTTAAAGATGAAGGGCAAAACTGTCATTCTGTTCAAACTCCGGTTTTTAACAAAAACCAGGAAAACCCCAACGAAGGAGAAGACTGGTGGAGAAGATGAATTCGGAGGAAATCACCGGAATAGATGGGATGGCAGGCCGAAGTAGATGTCATTCGCACTGGCCGGTGAAGAGGAACGACTGGGGAAGCCGTCTGGTGCAGGCGTTGAACAGAACCCAGGCATGATGGAGATGAAGGGGACTTGGACTGGTGCACAAACTTTGTGTGTTGCTAACCGAGTGTAGAAAAAGGAAGATTTGAAGGAAATGACACCCAGATGCGTGGAGGAGATCTAGGAAAGAAAGGTGGCCAGTCTGGGTAGTGGAGAGAAAATGGTAAGCGGTGGGAAAAAAAAAGGGAATTGAGAGACGAAGATCGGGAGTACGTAGAAAAGGTTGGGGTGAGCAGACTTGGGTCATGCGCGACTAGGCTGTGTGGTTGGTGTTTTCTTCCGATCTGGGTTTGTACTGTGGAGAAACAGGGAAGGTGGGGCAAAGTGAAAGGCCTTGAGCGGAGGTGTGATGGCTGGGCTGTTGAAAGATGGGAGAGGTATGGAAGTGCAATGGAAACAAGAGAGGGAGAATGAAAGAGAAGGGTACGGTGCGTGAAAGAGAGAGTGTGAGGAGAGAACTGAGACCAGGCTAGACAAGGCAGACAACGAGTCGGGTTGGGAAATGGATGCACAATGGAGGATAGAAGATGCAAGGTAGGGAGGAAAAGTAGACTGGGCAAAGAAGAGAAAAATGATGAATAAAATAGACTGAAAAGAAGACAACCCAAAACGTCAACTCTCCAAAACTAACTCCCCCTCCCCAATACGGTTTCCTCTCTTTATAGCTTTTGCATCTCCTTGTTTTTCTCCACTCCATCATTATCTTCCCAACTCCTTCCTTGAAGAGATAAATCCCTTTTAGGAAACTGTATCCTCTACAAATTTAAGATTCTTCTCATTAGTAATTCTTATCCAATTTGGACTCTTCTCATCTTGATCTGCACCATTAATCATATATCTAAGCCATCCGACCATCCTTTTTTTGATCTGCAAAAATAAAGACTAAATTAGAATAATCAAACCGTACATTAATCCTTTAATAAGCTCGAATGATTATCTAACCGTTGATTAAGGTCTAGATAGATAATCAAGTTAAAAATTGAAATTTGGACGATTAGATGACCTAATTGAATGCTAAACTAGGGGTCTTTTAGCCAAAATTAAACACTTAACACACCCCCAACCAGCATTTTGCTAGTCTCGAGCAAAACATGCAGACAATTATTCTACAAAACTGGTACAAGATGCCACTTTCGTAGATACTCACGATTGCATTTGGCACATGCAACAAGCCCTTGAACCCCTAGGTTACCCCAGTGGACGAGTTATGCCTCGTGAGGGTTTGCAGTGAATATACCCACAAAATTCAATAAAGTCGGGTTCCCTATTTTATCTCAGAGAATCCTCATTCATTAGCAAATTGACTAGTTTTTTACAACTTAATGAAGAGGATTTGACAATTTTACACATCATACACATATTAAAGATATTTTATTTGAGCTATTTCTCAGAGTGCATATGTGTGTGTATAGTCACATAAATCTTAACTTCTAATTGGATATGCTTACATCCCATTGGAAATATGCCTTGACCTCAAATCCTCACAGGGATACGCTCAGAAATAAACTCTCAAATAAGGGGTTTAACATATTCCTCTCATTATGTGACCGAATCCAACAAACTGATGGTTCACATAATTCTTTTTAACGCTCATGAGACAAAGGAAAGTGATCCATATGAGTGGATGTTAACATTAAGAATATGAGGGGTCTTTCACCTTAATTCTTTCTTTTTATCTCCTCTTTAAGGCTATGTCCACCTAAGATCAATAGGTCTTTAACTAGGACAAAATGTAGGCTTAGGACAGGTTTAGAAAAGAGAGGTATAAAGATTTCAAAGGTTCAAAATTGAGTAGATGTCTTCAATGAATATCTGATAGGACAACTTTTCTTTTGGGTTTGTTCTAGAAGTGAATTTCTCCTTCAGACTTTGGTCTTTCTTTTCTTTTCTTTTTTCTCTTTTTTTTTTTTTTTTGGAAGAAAGACATTTAATTCTTTTTCTCACTTTTTTGACTTTTTGTCCTATTTTTGAATTTTTTTCTACTCTACTCATTTTGAAGATGGGTAATGGTTATTTATTTTAATGGGTTATTCTAGGTTAAGGTGAATGGGTTTAAGAAAGAAAATGCTTAATAATAGGTTCAAAAGGCTACTTAGTGGTATATTATATTAGGTAGGCTTTATGTCTCTAGGCTGAGCAAGGCTGGCCTATATCATTTCCTAGGTTTCTTAAAGCCTATCAGATTCAATAAATTTCTGGAATTAAAGCTATTACTCGTCTTTATTCTTGATGGTTAACCAAAACAAGGATAACAGGATCACACTAATGCATGTACACTGAAGAAATCAAGGAATTACGTATAACTCTCTAAAAGAAGATAGTCTCAAGTCTCACTAGGTTATAGGTCTCCACTAATTTTTCTCAGGGTCTCTAAGTCATACCTCTATATTAGTCTTGATTATGTGCTGTGTGTAAATGGTTTCCGAGAAGTAGCTTTCATAAAATGCTTCAACTCATGAATGACATGCAAAACTAATCATATGCATTCCCATTAAGAGGTGAAAATAGTATATTTACTAAATTCTGACATTCAGTTCTCACCACAGTAAGGGAACTCTACTTTAAAAACTTTTTGTTTTTTTCAAAAAAATTTCAAATTTTTTTTTTTCAAGAAAACTCAAAATCTCTAGTGCATCTACACCCCCCAACCTGAATGAAACATTGTCCCTAATGTTTGAAAACATAGGATTCTATATGAAAGTTGAGAGATGTAAACTCTAGACCCTTGGGTTGCCTCCCAAAAAGCGCTAAGTTTAACGTCCTCAGCGAGACATTACCTAACCTATCTTCCTAACCCTAGAGCTAACTGGGTTAGCTTTATCTCACGCCACTTTAGAATTTCACGGTAATCTATATATGGCCTCCACCTTGAAATCTTAGGTGGTGATATGAATATAATACAGTAGATCACCGCAATTGTGAGGGTAGTGGGACCATATTGATGATCCCCCACCTTTAATATTTCACGGTAGTCAATATAATTGCTCCACCTCCAAAAATGAGGTGAGGGTAACACAATAACTGCATGAACTACCGTGTAATTCCGTGGACCATATGGTGACAACCTTGACCAAATTGAGGGATCATAATGACCATTCTATTTAGTTTATCATTTTCCTTTGTGTCTTTATCATTGTCCCGAACTAGGGTAATAACCCGACTCTGCCCTTCTCTAATAGATTGTTCTTGTATTACTAGAGGCAGGGACAAGGTTTGGCTTAAACCCTGGTTATCTTCTAATGTGTACCCTATAGTAGGTTGATGCGTATCAATTGACTCTACTTTAAGCACAGGTACGGTAGCAACTGGGCCTATATTATCATCTGATGTTTGTTCAAATAAGGCTGCTAGGTCCCAATCAGGTACATCTTCTACATTGAAAGGCCCAATTTGAATTTCATGCTTAGGATGATCTACTTTAGCTTGCATTCTAGAAGTGTCCATTAGAGGCATAGTATCCAACAACTCAGGCATCTCCTCAATAGATGTGTCTTCATCAGAGTCATACAAATAGGTGGGACACACATCTAGAGGATTAGGGTTGGATTTTTCGAAAGTGTTATGCTCTTCATCAATGGAAGTCTCTTCATAATCAGAATCAGAACATGACTCACGTATATCAAAGTTGGAGATTTCTAAGGATGGTTGTAGACTTTGTGACTCATAAGCATCATAAGAAATTTCCATCCTAGTATCAAGAATAAGTGACTCTATATTCCCCCTAATTTGTTTCAGTTTTGCCTCAAATTACTCCATCCCTCGTTTTATTTCCTCAGTATAATCCTCCATCATTTGTCTTATTTCCTGATTCCCTTGTGCTATATGTTGTAGGTTTTCATCTAATAGTGGTTCTTCTTGTAGAGGAAATGACTCATAGGGTTGGTATTGTTGTGGCATTGAGGTACTGAAAAAGGACTGAGCAGGCTGAACACATGATGGTTGGCCCTGATATTTTGAATAATCATGGTAGTACTGACCAGGGTGAGACCATTGTGGTTCTTCCTGATATTGGTAATCCTGAGACCATGGTTGTTCATGATGCCTAGGACATCCATTAGAGTCTTGATAATTTGTCTTAGAATAAAAATTGATAGGGTATGTGAATGCATCAGGTGCATCCATTGGCTCCTGATAGTATTCATTGAATGTGGAGCTTGATGGGGGCCAGGAAGGGGTGGAATATGGATGCTCAGAATAGGTATAGTCATTATGGTATTGAGGTTGTGGTGCAACTTTCCTAGAAGCGATTAGCCTACGCAATTGACTTTCCATAAGATCTAACCGATCCATCTATGCATCTAATCTATGAAATTTATCCCCTTCTTGATAGGCTCCTCGTTTTTTTTTTTCTTTTTAATGAGAACTAACCTACATGATGCAACCTATTTCCTAGAAAGATGAACAAACAAAGGACACAATATAATCCTTAAGGCTAATAAGTAGCATGTTGATTTTCTTGAAATTGTATGGGGATGAAGCTTTTAATTAGCCTAATTTAGCGCTCCTACTCTCCTTTAGACTTGATTATTGCTGACCATTTAGGTTCTTCGCAAGGTGATTAATACAACCTTCGTGTAAGGAGGCGTTTAGACCTCACAAACGTCAACAGGAGGTGAGGGAAGAGTGAGGCTCTATTAGACAACCCTCAATAACCACAGTGCTCCAAAGCCACTGGAGTGACAATAAATCGAGTCTTAGTAAGAGGGTCCTACGAGCATGTGATAGCCCTATAGGTTTCTTTTGATTGATTTTAATTTGATTTGAAGGCTAGGGTAGCGCGCTTGAGGTGATTATCCTTGGTGGGCCAAGGAGTGGTGATGAAATCCACCCTTGATTTTATGGGGGTAGGGTGCCCTTACTAATTAATTCCACACTCCATGGCAGTTCGATCAGCATATATATCACCTTAAAGCAGTAACTATGTCCTAAGATGCAAATAAAAGCGATAAACTAATGCAAAACCTAAAAATGCAACAATTATAAGAGGATGCTTTCTATATGATTTATCCTACCAAACAATGCAAATTTACTCTAAATGCAAACCCTAATCTAGGAATTTAAATGAGTGAGAAAACTTACAGTGGGGTTACTGATGAAGATCAAGTGTGGGCCACCTTATCCCACACTTGCCCTGTATTATACAACCCTTTAAAATGAAAATAGAAAATGCAGTTTACAAGGGTCCTCACTATAAGCTTCACTTAAAAGAAAAAAAATTTTAATCTAGGAAAGTAGGGAAAATTTCATGTTGATGAAGATTTACTTGCCAATTTCCACTCCTTTCCTGTTTTCCTGAAAAAGAAAAATAGAAATAAGTACTAGTTTTAGGAAATTAGGTGGTCATGCACTAAAAAAAATTAAATATGCACGTAAAAAATGCCTAACATGCAATTCCTAATATATTTTTATTTTTCTGGGTTTTTTTGTTTTTTTAAAATGTTTGGATTTTTTTAATTAAATTTTATCAAAACTCCTTTGCAAGTCCCTGTGGGTTCAACCCGTACTTGCATAGTTATACTACAATAGCTCGTGTACTTGCAAAAAACATCAACAAGTTTTTGGCGCCATTGCCGGGCTATTGTAGTATAGCTATGCAAGTACGAGTCGAACCCACAGGGACTCGCTTTAATTAGAGTTTTTAATAAAATTTAATTATTTGAAATTTGAAGAGAATAACAAAACTAGCATAATCATTCAGATTTATTCAATTGATGCACTTTAAATAACTTTCAATTTCAGAGAACAACATAAAAGTAATCAAAACATCTCTGAATCACACTGTCCGTGAATGGCATTGTCCTTGGATAACACTGTCAAAAGATGGATAAAATAAAGCTTAAATGGAATAGGGACACAGATGTAAATAAAATGGGGATACAGATGTAATTAATGGAATTGAACAGAATTGTCATTTCATTTAAAGATGAAGGGCAAAACTATCATTCTGTTCAAACTCTGGTTTTTAACAAAAACCAAGAAAACCCCAACGAAGGAGAAGACCGGTGGATAAGATGGATCCGGAGGAAATCGCCGGAATATATGGGATGGCAGGCCAGAGTAGTTGTCATTCGCACTGGCCGGTGAAGAGGAATGACTGGGGAAGCTGTCTGGTGCAGGCGGTGATGGGCGTCTACCTTCTGGGCGTTTGGTCTGGATTGGAGGAACCAAAGCAAGAGGGTGACTAGATTGGCCGTCGGTCTTGGGTGCAATCAAGGATGGACAAGTTGGAGTAGATGGGAGCTGTGGATGCGTGACTGAGATAGAGGGGCATGCTGGGTTGAATAGAACCCACGCACGATGGAGATGAAGGGGGCTTGGACTAGTGCGCAGACTTTGTGTGTTGCTAGCCGAGTGTAGAAAAAGGAAGATCTGAAGGAAATGATACCCAGGTGCATGGAGGAGATCTGGGAAAGAAAGGTGGTCAGTCTGGGTAGTGGAGAGAAACTGGTAAGTGGTGGGAAAAAAAAAGGGAATTGAGAGACGAAGATCAGGAGTACGTGGAAAAGGCTGGGGTGAGCAGACTTGGGTCATGAGCGACTAGGCTGTGCGGTTGGTGTTTTCTTCCGATCTGAGTTTGTATTGTGGAGAAATAGGGAAGGTGGGGCAAAGTGAAAGGCCTTGAGCAGAGGTGTGATGGCTGGGGTGTTGAAAGCTGGGAGAGGTATGGAAGTGCAATGGAAACAAGAGAGGGAGAATGAAAGAGAAGGGTGTGGTGCGTGAAAGAGAGAGTGTGAGGAGAGAACTGAGACTAGGCTGGACAAGGTAGACAAGGAGTTGGGCTGGGAAATGGATGCACAATGGAGGATAGAAGATGCAAGGTAGGGAGGAAAAGTAGACTGGGCAAAGAAGAGAAAAATGATGAATAAAATAGACTGAAAATAAGACAACCCAAAACTTCAGCTCTTCAAAACTAACTCCCCCTCCCCAATACGGTTTCCTCTCTTTATAGCTTTTGCATCTCCTTGTTTTTCTCCACTCCTTCATTATCTTCCCAACTCCTTCCTTGAAGAGATAAATCCCTTTTAAGAAACTTTATCCTCTACAAATTTAGGATTCTTCTCATTAGTAATTCTTATCCAATTTGGACTCTTCTCATCTTGATCTGCACCGTTAATCATAGATCTGAGCCATCCGACCATCCTTTTTTTGATCTGCAAAAATAAAGACTAAATTAGAATAATCAAACTGTACATTAATCCTTTAATAAGCTCGAATGATTATCTAACCGTTGATTAAGGTCTAGATAGATAATCAAGTTAAAATTTGAAATTTGGATGATTAGATGACCTAATTGAATGCTAAACTAGGGGTCTTTTAGCCAAAATTAAACACTTAACAAAAACCCCCAAAGAAATTTTAAGATCCAATTGTGCAATCAACAGAAAAATACAAAACAAGCTTTATTGGGTGATTTTCAAGTATATTTTATATTTTTAGTTTCACTAGATTTGATTTTTTGTTAATTTAAAAAAAAAATCAAGTTCCAATGAAAAACCCTTCAGATCCATGTTAGTGTAATTGTTATTAATTTGTATCATTATCTTAGAATGTTAGTATATTTGGCAATCATAGAGATTATGTTAGTTTAATTTGATTACTTTAAGTAAAGTACATTATTTACTTAGGGATCGTGCTAGTATAAGTGTAAGTACCTTGTAACATTATTCTTAGGTTTACATTAGCTTATGCTGTAAAGTTTATAATTAATTTGTTGTCAAATCTTCTTAGTAGGTTTGACTATTAAGTAGTTATGATATAAAGAGCATAAATCACCAAAAATGTAATCTAATGAGAAATTAGAGTTTAATGACAGAAATAAGAAGGAATAACTTTACTTGGACTTAATTAGTAAGGGCTATAGTTAGTAGGCAAATATGAGGAATGATTCACCATCTCCTTAGGCCAAAGTAGAAAATTAAGAAATCTCCGTGAATGACATTATGGATATTCATGGAAATTAATTAAAATCAAGTAGAGACAAATGTAGGGTATGCGAGCTCATAGGACCCTTATGAAATGTTGAGCTAGGGTCACTCCAGTGGACGCTGAACATTGTGGTTAAGGGAGTTCTCTAATAGAGCTTCGCTCTTCCCCCACCTTCTGATGAAGTTTGTTGAGGTCTAAATGCCCCTTTACATGAGGATTGAAGTGACCACATTTTGAGCAAATTGTAGCTGGTAAGTCTTGGTCAATTGGAAATAAGAGGGGTTGTCTAGAATTAGGAGTGAATAAATTATCCTCAAAGCATTAAAACACTAATTGGTTGAGAAATAATAATATGAACACAAAAGGTTAGTAAATTGTCTACTCCTAATAAAAATTGTAAATAAGATAAGAATGATCAAGAAGATCCAAGAGAGATCTTGAATGATCAAAAACAACAAAAGAAAAGAAATACATTGTAGAGAAAATTGTTGTTGCATGATTATACTTGTAATATAGAGTTATTAGATTAGAAGATCTGAACCCTTGATCATATATGATTCAAGGGGGAAAGATTCGAATCATCCTACTTAAGGATGATCAAAAGACTATGTAGTATTTACCCTTGGGTAGAAGATGACACTATACATATGGTTTGATAGATATATGATGATCAAAGGCAATGGCAGACTTCAAAGAGTAGAAATGCCTTATTGAGGTAGGAGTATTTTATGAATACATCTACATGAGAAATACATGTTGAATACGTGATCTTATGTCTAGAAATGTTGATAAATATAATGTAAATACTTGTAATAAATCCCTTTGAAATCCATATGATCCAACCATTATGATGAGAACATATATATTTGAAATGGTTAAGTGTTGAGTTGAGGGAAAACCCTAAGTAAATAGGGAAATAGGAAATCTTCCAGCCCTAAGTAAACAGATAAATTGTCTAATATGTATGAGAAATATTTTACATACAAGCATGGAGGCTTGTGGTTTTGTTTTAACAAGCATGAGCCTAGAGATGCAATGCTAGGGGAGTTATGAGGATCTGGCCACCCACTTCCTGAAATTATAATATGATAGATACCAAGCCCAAAGGGAGGCTAAAACTAGGGTGGGGCAATTATGGGAAGGCCATCACTGTGAAAGTCCTATCTCCCCATATGGGCAATGATATAATTTATCCACCATGGTATCGGTAGAGTATGGAGTAGTTATCCAAGCGTGCTAGTACGGATCAGGCTATAAGCATGGTAGTCCTTGATTATTTTGCACTATGATGCATATAAGATAGGCATTGTGAAATGCCTTATGTTTTGGCATGATGAAATGCCAGGTAATTGTATATTACCAGTATTTCCCAAGAAGAGAAATTACCAGTATAGGACTAGCTAAAATATGGATTTCCTATAGTGGAAAGAGTTGATCAACTTATTTTGGGGAATGTTATTTGACTATTTTTATGATTTTAATGGATTTACCCATGTATAGTATGTATGGATGTATAAGGATGTACATATATGATAAAGTAAAGAGATTGATCCATCATTATGTTTATGAATAATGGGATTATGAAGTACTAGGATTATACTGTCAACTTATTATGCTTCTTGAATACCCTACCAAGCATAGCTTGCTAAGATATTGTAAATGTTTGAATGTTTACAATATCTTTACAATATCTCAGATACAGAGAAGGAGAATTGGGAGGTCAAGACTTGAGAAGATTTGGAAGAATAATTGATTAGGGTATATCCCTTGAAGACTTGTATTTTATTTATCAGGAGTTTTCATTGTATGGTGAGCTTTGAAATTTGGATTATGTAAATTGTTAAGAGTATTGTTAATGATACCATGGGCTGTGTACTGTGAACCATTTGATGGATCCTGTAATTTAATAAAAGTATATTCCTTTAATGGAATTTTATCTTATACAAAATTTTACTTATGTTATGTATGAAGTGATGACTTTGGTTTTCCAAAACAATTTTTAAAGAAAAGAATTTCTGCTGCTTTGTTTTGGAAATTTTTTTTTACAACTAAGGGCCCTGTCTTTGCAAAATGTATTACAAAATGTGTTATAAAAACCTAGGTCGTCACTGTTGGTATCAGAGCCATTCATCTAGTCATAGTTATATCCCCAATATGTCTAAGGAAGAGATTACAATTCAATTATAGATTAGATTTCTGATAGAAATTTTGGTTTGTGAGCAGATGGACCCCAAGAGAGTAACTAGGTAGACAACTCAAAGTGTTGCATAGAATAATATAGAGGGATTAACAATGAATAACATGGAGGAAATGGTGACTACAATATTGAGGAATCTTCTTCCTCAAATCCAACAACCCCAAACTTCATCACCTCCAATTGAGATACCTAGTATTCCAGCTCAGGTTCAACTTGAAGTGAGACCCCATACACCAACACCAACACATGATACTCCCACACCAGTGCATGTTCAATCTTCCCTTGTACCAAGTGGGGAAGTTGGAAACTCTCCATTAGAACTGAAAAAGGTTGACAAAATGATGGGGAGATTTCAGAAGATGGCTATGGGGTATAATGGTAAGGGCAAATCCTAGAAGGCGAAGGAATGGATATACGTACTGGAGAGGACTTTCAGTGCACTACGTACTCCTCCATAATTGAAGGTTAAATTTTCCACCTATTTATTAAAACAAGAAGCTACATTTTGGTGGAGATTGGCTAACAATACCTTCTTCTCAATTTCTAAAGATATTATATGGGAAGAATTTAAGGAAGTTTTCAACAACAAATATTTTCCTACTCATGTGCAAGCAAGAAAGCTAAGAGAGTTTCTAGAACTTAGACAAGGAAACATGCCTATGGTAGATTCCGATAATAAATTTACGCAGTTAAAGAGATTTGCTACTCATGTGTGTAACACTGAAACACACACAGTGAATCGATTCATAGAAGGGTTACACCCAGGGTTGAAGGTGAAGGTGATGGGTATCAAACCCACAACTTTGCCATAATGTGTGGAGATGGCTTCAAAATTTGAGGAAGAATTCAAGAAAAGTCAAACCACTAGAATTGGTGGAGAAGGAAATCACCATCAAAGGCCCTTTCAGAAGGATAAAAGGCCTCTAAACAACTTTCAAAAGAATCCAAGGAACAATGTACCAGGACAAAATAGAAGGCCTTGTCCTAGGTGTAGAAGATTTCACCAGGGCAATGTATGCCCTAAACCAGAGCAACAACCACAACAAAGGCCCCTATAAAATGTTATAATTGTAGAGAATTTGGGCATGCGACTATCAAATGCAATAAGCCCTTGGCAGGTAAGGAGGCAAAGATAGAGAATATCCCTCGCCATCAAGGAAGGGTATTCACTATCACTGAAGGCTAAGCAGGATCGTCTAATGCAATGATTGAAGGTACATTACTTGTATCTGACAACCATGCTAAAGTACTGTTTGATTCTAGATCTACGCATTCTTTTATATCTTGTGTATTTGCATCTAGTATACAACTGTCAATGAAAAACTTGGGATTTAATCCAGATGTAACAACCCCAGTTGGTAAAACAGTTAGATTACAAGAATACCTCCATAATGTACCTGTAGGGGAAAAGAATGGATATATACCTCATTTTACTAAACATGGTGGACTTTAACATCATACTGGGTATGGACTGGTTAACAAAATATTGGATAGTTATGGATTGTCATAAGCAAAAAATCACATTTAGTATACCTTGTAAGGAAGTAGTAGTACTATATGGGAAACAACATCACTTAGACAAATCCATTATTTCAGCTATAAAGGCTGTCAAACACATGTCCAAAGGGTGTTAAGCATTTCTAGCAACAGTGGTTGCTTTGGATGTTAAACAAACCATGATAACAGAAATTGATGTAGTCAGAGAACTCCCAGGCGTCTTTCTAGAAGAGCTTCTAGGATTATTCCCACATAGAGAAATTGGGTTTACCATTGAAGTAATTCATAATACAACTCTAATTTCTAAAGAACCTTATAGGATAGCCCCAACAAAATTGAAAGAGTTGAAGGGTCAGCTATAGGAATTGTTAGACAAAGGGTTTGTTAGACCAAGTAGTTCACCATGAGGAGCACCAGTAATATTTGTGAAGAAGAAGGATGGGTCTAAGCGATTGTGCATTGATTATAGAATGTTGAACAATGTCACAGTGAAAAATAGGTATCCCTTACCTTGCATTGATGATCTCTTTGATCAACTCCAATTTGCTAAGGTCTTTTCAAAAATTGACCTTAGATCAGGATATCGTCAATGGTGTATTATGGATGAAGATATACCCAAATCAGCATTCAAAACTCGGTACAGGCATTACGAGTTTTAGTAATGTCTTTTGGGCTAACCAATGCACCAGTAGTGTTTATGGATCTAATGAATAGAATCTTTAAGGAATTCTTAGACAAATTCATGATCCTATTTATTGATGATATACTGATTTACTCTACAAGTATGGAAGAACATCAAGAGCACTTACAAATTGTATTAAATACCTTCAGAACACATAAACTGTTAGGTAAATTTAGTAAGTGTGAATTTTGGATAGAGAAGGTCAATTTCTTGGGTCATGTAATTTCCAAGAATGGAGTAGAAGTGGGCCCCACCAAGGTTGAAGTAGTAATGAATTGGGAGAAACCTAAGACTGTAACAGAAATAGATAGTTTTCTGTAGATTTATTCAAAGATTTTCCCATATAGCCCTTCCTTTGACTTCATTGACTAGAAAAGGGGTACAATTCACTTGGACAGATGAATGTGAGAATAATTTCCAAGAGCTCAAAAGGAGGTTAACTACAACACGAGCATTGACGCTACCATCAGGAAGTGGGGGATACGAAATATATTGTTATGCTTCAGGCAAGGGGTTAGGGAGTGTATTGATGGAAAATAGGAAGATCATTGTTGATGCGTCTAGACAATTGAAGAAACATGAAATAAATTACCCAGTACATGACCTAGAATTGGTAGCTGTAGTTTTTGCATTAAAATTTTGGAGACATTATTTGTATGGAGAAAAATTCAGTGTATTCATCGATCATAAAAGTCTCAAATACATCTTTACTCAGGCTAATTTGAATATGAGATAAAGGAGATGGATGGAATTCATCAAAGACTATGATTTTGCCATCCACTACCATCCTAGAAAGGCAAACGTGTCGCTGATGCATTAAGTAAACAGACAAGAGTTGTACTTACAAACATCTCCATTAAATTAGCTTTTGTAGAAAGAGTCCTCATGGCCCAAGAAGGGGATACAGTAACTCAGGAATTGTGTACAAAGAGAGGGTTTTGTAAGGGTATAGATGGGGGTATACGTTTTTAGGAGAGATTAGTGGTTCGTTGAAACATTGACTTTAGGAAAGAACTATTGTAAGAAACCCATCAGACCAAATTTTCTATACACCCTGAGGGTACAAAGATGTATTAGGATTTGAAAAGAAAATTTGGGTGGAAAGGCATGAAAAGTGATATAGGGGAATTTGTGGCTAAGTGTCTAAATTGTCAACAAGTAAAAGCTTTACTTCAAAGACCAGTTGGAATGTTACAAACACTAGAACTTCCAAAATAGAAATGGGACAATATCACCATGGATTTTGTGGTAGGGTTAGCAA
This sequence comes from Warburgia ugandensis, assembly GCA_035236585.1. NCBI lineage: Eukaryota > Viridiplantae > Streptophyta > Magnoliopsida > Canellales > Canellaceae > Warburgia > Warburgia ugandensis. Next base: position 25,904,623 of record CP141132.1, on the reverse strand, counting down.
AGACAAGGGAAGGTCACGATATGATTTGGGTGATCGTAGACAGATTAACAAAGTCATCATATTTCCTTCCAATTAGACAAAACTAGTCCGTTGATAGTCTAGCTAAGTTGTATATAAAAGAAATAGTAAGTCTTCATGGGATTCCACTATCCATCATCTCTAACAGAGATGGAAGATTTACTTCAGGATGTTGTAAGAGTGTACAACAAGCTTTGGGAACCTCACTTAAATTCAATACAACATTTCATCCCTAAACAGATGGTCAATCAGAAAGGACTATTCAGATCTTAGAAGATATGTTGAGGGCCTGTGCATTAGATTGGAAAGGGAATTGGGATGAACATCTTTCATTAATAGAATTTGCATATAACAATAATTTTTAGGCAACTATTGGTATGGCATTGTATGAAGCATTATATGGGCGACCATGCTAATCACGAACTTATTAGAGTGAACTTGGTGAAAGGAAACTAGTGAAGTCAAAAGTTGTGGAATAGTGTACAAATAAGGTTAAAATGATAAAGAAGAGGTTGTTAACAGCACACAGTTGTCAGAAGAGTTACGTCGACAAAAGGCGTAGAAATTTAGAATTTCATGTGGGAGAGCATGTATTTATGAAAATATCACGAGTTAAAGGGGAAACTCAGTCCTAGGTTCATAGGTCCATTTGAAATACTAGAAAGAATTGGGCTAGTGGCTTACAGATTAGCCTTACCACCTCAACTCTATGAAGTACACAATGTATTTCACATATCCATGCTACAGAAGTACCTATAAGATGATGTGGGAGAGCATATATTTATGAAAATATCCTGTAGCAACATCACTTTGTTGAGGAAGATACATGGTAAACAGAAGTAGAAATGAGGAAGAAACATCCTAGTTTATTTGATTAGGTTGTAGTTTTGCAAATTTCTAGGACAAAATTATTGTAAGGGGGGAAGTTTGTAATAACCTCATATTTTTGTAAATTATTGAGGAAAATCAATAAAGTTTGAATTTTTAGAAATTCTGGGCTGAAATATTAATATATTGAAAATCTCTTTCTAAAGAGATTAAACCATGATTTAAAATATGAATATTTGGAATGTACTCGAAAAATTGTTCGAAATGACATTAAGTGTGTTCAATTTTGAGTTAAAATGAAAAATCACTAATTTTCTAAACAAAAGGGTAAAACGATAATTTAACTCATAACCAAGAATTAAAACATGAATATTTGGAATGTACATGGAAAATTGATCGAAATGACTCTAAGTACACTAAATTTCGAGTTTGGACAAATAATGCCTATTTTTCTCTATTTTTGGGAATAAAAGGACAAAACGGTCATTTCACTTTTTAGTGGGACCCACAAAAAGTTAGGTCAGGACTGAGATCAGCAATGATGTAAGTCAAGCATCAGCTAACACTCGGCCCCTAGTGGAGGTAGTGGAATTTCCACTCCCCATTTTAATATTTTAAGTGGAATTTAGATTAAAATAGAAATTAATAAAAAATTACAAAAACTACCTATAAATATGTCTAAAAGTTCTACAAAAATTTTCAAAACTTCACCACAAAATTCCCTAGATCCCTTGAAAAATCAGAGTAAAAATCCTACCTCATTTTCCCCAATCTCTCTCTTTTTCTCTCCTCTCTCAAGAATAGTACAAGAACCCTAAATTCAATTAGCCACTATGTTCTAGACAAAATTTCTCAAATCTCATAATCCATATTGTTTTGAATGCTCTAATATAAAAAACCCCCAAAGTAATTTCAAGATCCAATTGTGCAATCAACAGAAAAACACAAAACAAGCTTTATTGGGTGATTTTATCTTCCAAGGAGGAATTATTTATTTTGGACATGAATTCTTCATTTATGAACCATTGGGTAGGTGCATCATCATCCACTCTTTATTTTCAAGTATATTTTATATTTTTAATTTCACTGGATTTGATTTTCTGTTAATTTTTTAGAAAATCAAGTTTCAATGAAAAACCCTCTAGATCTACATCATGGAGGGCTCAGATTGAAAATTTGAGGCTTCTAATTGATTCATAAGGGTCCAAAACCCCTAAGAGAGTGGTCATAGAAAATTTTAATTGAGTTTTGGTCATAGATTTGAAGGATCTGATCGGACGGTCCCACACAGACTGTCCAATCTCTTACAGATCAGACGGGATCCTAGGACACACCTTTAGAACGCTACACAGAGACATTCCCCATGAGAACATCTCTGCGCATGTGAACCATGTGTGGAGCATTCATCTCGCATGAAGGTCGGTTGAGGGTGAGTGAGCGTAACCTTCTTTCGGTGATGAGGATGCGATTTGCTCCACCAGGAGCTATCTGGCCGTCGTTCCGCTGGGCCCAGATCAAATCTGGACCCTTGGAATGTCTATGAACTTCAAATTAAAATTTTGGAGTCATCTGAACTCCAAATCAATATTCAAAAGATGCTATGGAAAGTTTGTGATGTTTAGTTTCTTACGAACTAATAAAATTTAAGAAATATTTCAAGAAATTTCTATTTAAGAAAATAAGATTCTTACTTCCATGATCTTGAAGATCTAAGATGATTTGACCTTAAGGATCTAATCTATTTATGTTATATTGATGAGGATATGTACAATTACGGGTTAATTATGACATATCTATAAGGAATTGATGAAATCTAGCTTTATGTTAAAAATACCCTAAAAATTGTAAAGGAACCTTCTTAATCAGTAAGATCAAGCATGATCAAACCCTATGGATGGGTTGGATGGAATTAATAATGATGAGATCTTGTAAGATCATGAATCTATTATGATAAAAACATGTGAAGATGATCTTTGGACCTTTAATGTGATTAAAACCCTAATATCAAAGGGATGGACATAAACTCTAATGGTTGGATGACTTTAATAATCTTAAATTGTTATTTTAATTGTCTTTACTTATTAATTGAATTATGAATTTGATTTATGGCATGACATAGGATACATGCTAGTTTAATTCTTCACTTATAGTATATATTTTTTACATTGCCTTAGATTATTTATAAATTGATAGAGTTGGCAATCCTAGGAACATGTTAGTGTAATTGTTATTAATTAGCATCATTATCTTAGAATGTTAGTAGATTTGGAAATCATAGAGATTATGTTATTTTAATTTGATTCCTTTAAGTTAAGTACATTGTTTACTTAGGGATCATGCTACTATAAATGTAAGTACCTTATGCCATTATTCTTAGGTTTACATTGGCTTATGCTTTAAAGTTTATAATGGATTTATTGTCAAATCTTCTTAGCAGATTTGATTATTAATTAGTTATGATATAAAGAGCATAAATCACCAAAAATGTAACCTAATGAGAAATTAGAGTTTTATGACACAAATAAGACGGAATAACTTTACTTGGACTTAATTAGTAAGGGCTATAACTAGTAGGAAAATATAAGGAATGGTTCACCATCTGCTTGGCCCAAAGTTGGAGAATAATAAATATCCATGAATGACATTATGGATATTCATAAAAATTAATGAAAATCAAGTAGAGATAAATTTAGGGTGTACGAGCGCATAGGAACCTTATGAAAGGTTGAGCTAAGGTCACTCCAGTGGATGTTGAATATTGTGGTTAAGGGGGTTCTCTAATAGAGCCTTGCTCTTTCCCCACCTTCTGATGACATTTGTTGAGGTCTAAACACCTCCTTACTTGAGGATTGAAGTAACCACTTTTTTAGCAGACTGTAGCTGGTAAGCCTTAGTCAATTCGAAATAAGAGGGGCTATTTAGAATTAGGAGTGAATAAATTATCTTCAAACTAGTAAAACACTAATTGGTTGAGAAATAATAATAAGAACATAAAAGGTCATCAAATTATTTAATCCTAATAAAACTTGTAAATAAGATAAGAATGATCAAATAAGATCCAAGAAAGATCTTGAATGATCAAAAAAGAAAAGAAATACAAATGTAGAGTAAATTACTGTTGTATGATTATACTTGTAATATAGAGTTATTAGATTAGAAGATCTGAATCCTTGATCATATATGATTCAAGGAGGAAAGATTCGGATCATCTTACTTAAGGATGATCAAAAGACTATGTAGTATTTACCATTGGGTAGAAGATGACATTATACGTATGGTTTGACAGATATATGCTAATGAAAGACTATGGCAAACTTCAAGGAGTAGTAATACCTTATTGAGGTAGGAGGATTTTATGAATGCATCTACATGAGAAATACATGTTGAATACATGATCTTTTGTCTAGAAATGTTGACAAGTATATTGTAAATACTTGTAATAAATCCCTTTGAAATCCATATGATCCAACCATTATGATGAGAACATATATATATGAAATGGTTAAGTGTTGACTTGAGGGAAAACCCTAAGTAAATAGGAAATATTCCGGCCCTAAGTAAACAGACAGATTGTCTGATCTGTATGAGAAGTATTTTATAATAAGCATGGAGGCTTGTGGTTTTGTTTTAACAAGCATGAGCCTGGGGATGCTATGCTAGGGGAATTATGAGGGCCTGGCCACCTGTTTCCTGCAATTATGATATGATAGATACCAAGCCCAAAGAGAGGCTGAAAGTCAGGTGGGTCAATTATGGGAAAGCTACTACTGTGAAAGTCCTGTCTCCCCAATGGGCAGTGAGATAATTTATCCACTGTGGTATCAGTGGAGCATGGAACAGTTATCCAAGCGCACTAATATAAATCTGGCTGCAAGCATGGTAGTCCTTGATTATTTGACATTATGATACATATGAGATAGGCATAGTGAAATGCCTTATGTTTTGGCATGATGAAATGCTAGGTAATTGTATATTACCAATATTTTCCATGGAGGGGAATTCTTGGTATGGGACTAGTTGAAATGTGGATTTCCAGTAGTGGAAGGAGTTGATCAGCTTAGTTTGGGGAATGCCAGGTATGTATGTATAAGGATGTACATATATGACAAAGTAAAGAGATTGATCCATGAGTATGTTTATGAATAATGGGATTATAAAGTATTAGGATTATATTGTGAACTTATTATGCTTCTTGAATCCCCTACCAAGTATAGCTTGTTGAGATATTGTAAATGTTTGAATGTTTACAATATCTTAAATACAGAGAAGGAGAATTAGGAGCTTAAGACTTGAGAAGATTTGGAAGAATAGTTGATCAGGATATATCCCTTGAAGACTTGTATTTTATTTCAGAGCATTCTATTGTATTGAGAGTTTTCATTGTATGGTGAGCTTTGAAATTTGGATTATGTAAATTGTTAAGAGTATTGTAATGATACCATGAGCTATGCACTATGAACCACTGGATGGATTCTTTAATTTAATAAAAGCATATTCCTTCAATGGAATTTTATCTTATACAAAATTCTACTTTTGTTATGTATGAAGTGATGCATTGGGTTTTACAAAACAAGTTCTAAAGAAAAGAATTTTTACTGCTTTGTTTTGCAAAAAATATTTACTATTAAGGGCCCTGTGTTTGCAAAAATGTATTACAAAATGTGTTATAAAAACCTAGGTTGTCACTATAGATTTCTAAGTAAATGATGTATATAGGCCTTGTCGATAAGTGTTGTATAAGGATATGAGCTAAATATATAAACATATGTAAGTGATAGAGAAGTGGTAGATTAGTAAAGCAATAGGGTGTATGCACTAGGAGTGGAACAAGGTGAATTATAATATGGGAGAGTGCATATGCTAGGATTAATTCTAAAAACATGCAATGATGAAAAGTAAGGAAGACTGTGGACAGCTACCAAATGTAAATTAGAGGAGTTAGCAACTAAATGAGATGGAGTAAGTTCAGGGGGGAGAAATCATTTCATCATCCCCTACCTTTAGATGACCAGACCTAAGAGAAAATGAAAGATGAGATATAAGCCTACTAAAAAATAGAGAAAATAGATGGAATTTGAGAGGGATTGAGGAAGAAAGGAGTGGAGAAGAAAATATGAGCAAGAGAGGCTTGGAAGGAAAAAAACACCGAACATAAATAGTGCATGTTGTTGTTGTAAGTAGTAAAGCTCCAGCAAAGAAAAACATCAAAACTTTGATGACTTTTACCAGCTAGGAGAAAATATAAGTGTTCGTCATACACTCCATGGTTTGGGTTTTCAAAATGATAGAAATTGATAGAGTTTTGTTGCTGATTTCTTTGTGTTGTTCAAATACCATGCATTTGAACATAGGTGTAGATTTAAGCATGATTTGAAGTCCATTTTGATTCTTGATCATGATGTATGTTTAGGCACATGTTATGGTGTAAGATGAAGCTAGTTTATGTTCAGAATTAAGCCTCAAACCTGCTAATACTCTCATGCATATTGAATGAATTTCATTTCTACTGAAGCTTCTTAAGCTAGTCATCTATTTCTAGATGCATTAAGAGGCATGGTTTGTCTACTTTGATTTTATGATCTTTATGTGTGTTATAGCTTTATGTGCGTTATAGCTCATGGTATGGAAGTGGATTAGAGCTATATTTTATAGTTGGATGCGATTATGCTTAGATAGGCTTTAGAGAATGATATGTTTATCCTCATCATATTTGACCATTATATTAGTTTAACATCTTGTAAGTCAGTAGTTTCAATTTTGATTTTGTTCATAAATCTAATTATAACACCACAATTGGGCTTGTATGTTAATGGGAGATTCATCTTCTTTGTCTTCTTTGATTTGGGCTGAAAACGCAAGGTGGTTTTGGGAAAAGAACAAACCCTATGTTTCACTATCATTGATGAGAGTTTTTGGCTGAATTCAAAGCCATTCTATAGCCCAATTATGATGCTTCAAGTGGTCATAAAATGAGGGAGAGATATGGTGTTTTGAGGGGCCAAAGAGGTAGAGAAAGGTGGGTCAATTTCCTGCTCATCTAAGTTAAAAATCAAGGTACCATTTCTCCCAAAAGTTAGATGGTTTATACTATTTTTGATGGAATTTAATACTTGAAAAATGTTATAGATGTTACTCCTATCAATTTAATTATTATTCATGAAAATATTTCCTTAAAAACGTAGAGATTTTGGGGAGAAATCATTAGAATGGTCAACACTCTCACTACAGAAACCTACAGATAGGTGCCTTGAAAGTTGGAGGTAGTTAGCTACTTTTTATGTTAAAATTTTAATTCTAAACCCATGATTCGTTGCTCCATTATGTTTCAAGACTTATGGATACTTTGGGCTTTGAATGATGTGGGAAGGTGGTTCAATTGGGTTGCCCTCCTTACTTGAAAAATAATACACTATTCTAGCCTAGACTAGTAAGAAGATGAACTTGTAAAAGCATGTGTCATTGCTATGCTTGGTGGATTGGTTCATAACTTGAGTTGATATATTATTGATATACACACAAGTATTACAAATAATATCCCTAGAATTAGCATCTTTAACCCTTAATTTACTTATTTTTTTACTAATTAGGTTTTATTTTATATTTTGCATGATTAGGTTCGAATTGAAAAAAATGCATATTTTTGTCAACCTAAAACTCTAAAAGAGAGCTATCCCCATTCGAGAAAATTCACAATCCCAAATCTCATCAACCAAGACCAGGGAGTTGAAAATACTATACGGTTGTCCTTATCAAATCCAAAGTTGTAAGAAATCTCATGTATGCGACTAACCTTATATGCACAAAAGAGGTGTATTTATCAAAAGATAAGGTGGAAAACTTCTAATACCTGCATGCATGCAAACCACCACCTTGGGGGGGGGGGGCCTTCTAAGAGAAGCTTGATTCACATATAATAATGGATTCACAACTTCTACTAGTCTTAGGGCTAGGGGCTTCTAAGAGAAGCCAAGAGCCATACAACTTCTAGCAACTTTATATGGATTAGACAAGGAAGGCCCTTATCACCATGTCACAAAGTTTCTTGACATTTGTGCTACATTCAAATGCCACAACATCTTAGACAATTCTATTAGGTTGAGATTATTTCCCTTCTCTTTAAAGGATAAAGTGAAGGCATGACTCAACTCCTTAGAGGTAGGGTCCATCACATCAAGGGAATAACTATCGAGGAAATTACTAAATAAGTTTTTCCTAGTCCTAATAACCCACGCCCTGAGGAGAGAAATAATAAATTTTCAACAAGAGGGTGAGCATTTCTACATATGTTGGGAAAGGTGGAAGGACTTGTCATTGAATGTCCACACCATGGGTTCAAAGAGTTGCAATACATATACTATTTCTACAAAGTTCTAACACTACAGAAATGACATATGATAGATGCCACTAGTGGTGGGGCATTAATAAAAAAAAAAAGAAGTGATGTGGAGGCTTAGAATTTCTTCGAGACTTTTTTTGATAAGATAGATATGTTAGCCTATAAAGTTGATAAGATAGATAGTCTTGCACAAGGCTTAGATGCATTCATGATGACTAATAGACCTTCCATGACACCTCAACTGGAGGTTTGTACAATTTAATCTAGTCCCACACATCCTACTACACCATGCCCATCAAGCTTTGCTTTTCCTGAATATTTCTCAAAGTAAGTGAATGCAATGAATGCACTCAATAATCCTAGCAATAATCTGCATTCTAAGACCTACAATCCTGGATGAGCTAGGCATCCAAATTTTTCTTGTTCAAAGTGGTGTAGTTCTAATATTACTCACAAGTGGATGAATGAAAGTAGTATGATGTATGCGAGTGATTTCAATCCCACAAGAAATCTCATGAATTTGTATCCAATTGGAATTTAATTTAGATGAGGTATCTAGCCAAAATATTTGGATTTTCATTATGCAACATCCTTCGTTTTAAAGAATTTATCAATATTATGTTAGAAAGCAGTGAAAATTTCCTTGTTTTAGAAAACATGATCAGAGTGATAATATATATGTAATTTTTTAAAACTTCATCAACTTCTTTCTGAGAGTTATGGTAAAACCTCAACATATATGTAAAATAGTAGTTTTCTAACCTAGGAATGGTTAGAAGTACATGCCACAAGATCACCCGTACTTTCATAAGTAAAGTCACGCAGTCCATTCGAATAATCAGAACAATCCATGTTACAACTATCCAATGTGTCAATAGAAATTTAAGTTATATACATTCCCAAAATGAAATCCTATACATGGCTTCTACCAAAAGAAGATACACTAAAAGCATATTCTCCTTACATCTAAACTAACTTAGGTACCTCCACCTTCCCTATGTCTCTCACACTCGAGTTACCTAGTGTATCACCTAAAGTGTTGGTTGTAGGTGCTGAGCAAAAGCAACAGCTCATAGTAGGGTGAAAAACTAATACAAGCTGGAACACCTAAAATAGGTACATAATAGCATATGTATTGGTGCAAGTATCTCACATATCTGTATAAGTGCTTAGCTTTTGCAAACTGAAAAATCACAACATGTAAAATAAAGATCTACAAAAAAAACTAGTGTTACCAATTTGTTCATTTATATCCTATTCAAGGTACATTTTACAATTGTATCATGGGCAGTAACATCCTTATTTTACATTTTCTAGCTTTTCCCATGGAATTTCACCAAGGGCTTTGGATGATATTTAGGCTAAGAATTTTTCTCATTAATGAACAATATAGTCCTTAAATCAAACATCAGTTTATCTTTTAATTTTAATTTTTCTTTTTTGGAAGATCACCTAATGCTAACTTAATGTTATTCTCGAATATCTATTTTTCCCTAGAAATTTCACTTCTAAATATCCAAATTAACTTACCAATCAACTCCAAGAGGTTAGCCTAACCTAATTCCTTAATGCACTCTTTCTATTCTTCTCCATTACCCTTAAATCATGTGCTTAATAAATAACAAAATCTTTACTCTATTTTCTATAAATGTATGGATTTATTTATCATAATTGTGTTGTTACATGTATTACACTCTTCCTGCCTTTAAGAAATTTGTCCCTAAAATTGCATATAGACGGATAAAAAAGTAAAAGAAACTCTAAGAAATGAACTCTAAATCTCTTTGGAAAGCAGAATGACTCGTCGTCTGAGGTGTACAACATCATCTAATTTTTCCCACATTCAATTATAGATCCATGCTCAGTTAACCAATTTATGCCTCATATAACATCAAAATCTGTGATACCTAAGACAATTAGGTCTACACAAAAATCTCTCACCAGAGGCTATCATTAGTACATTTGAACAAACTGTCACACTATCACAGTCTACCAAAAAGAACATCTAAGCATGCAACCAAACTATGTGACATGTAGAATGAGTGGATCCATGATTAATAAGCCCACAATATATCTACTATCTGAAATAAGAGAAGTAACTTCCATGACGGTGCTAGATGCACAAGCTGGTTGGTAGTAAGAGTGAACACTCATCCTTGACCCCTAAGCACCTGGTGGCCTCGTCCTTGATCTCGCTGAGTCTATCCCTCTCTACTGGCCTTGTGATAATCTCATACCATGTTGCTCGATTAGCCACAAGTAAAACATCCTCTTGGTGTAAAACATTATCGGCTTAGATGATGATGCTAACATCTCTGGCACTCTGCCAAATCACTATCTCTACCCATGGCCTAACATATCAGAGGTCAAATAAGCCATGCATCTATGTTGGTGGGGGTAAAACTCCTCCTCATGGCCTCATCAAAAGTTGGTCTAGGCCATCCAAATCTACCCTAATCTTTGCTGGGTCCCTTAGTTTGCGCTTCCAAATAGGTTCAAGCTCTACAGCCCATGCTAAAGTAGTAGGCTATGACATCAAAATCTAGACCTTCATATTGAAGTTTAACCCTTGCACAGACTTTTCGGCTGCCTTCAACTAAAAAGAACACACATCTAGCGCAAATTTGCATAGTCGAGAGAACTCCACCTCATATTGAGCTACTATATTCATGCCTTGCTTGAGTGCCACAAAGTCTAGCTCCATTTTCTTTAGGAGATGTGGAGGAAGAAATATGTCAATGAACATGACCTTGAAGTTGTCCTAAGTAATTATGTCTCCATCCTTAAAGAAACTCCTCCTCATAGTTGGCCACCACTGCATTGTATCGGTCATTAAAAAATAAAAAAAGTGGACATTGCAACTCAGTAATCCTCCTACACTACCATCGCCTCGAATATCCTCTCCATATAAAAAATCCAAGTAACTGCTGGCTCCAGGCCATCTCTACTAGGGGCGTCCCTCTCCCTCTAGATCTACAACCCCATGTCTACCTGATGTGCCTGCTGAGGTTCACAACTTCTAGGTCCTCCTCGCAAGTAAGAGATCGATGACCTCATTTGTTGGGTCACCTTGGGCTCTACCACTACCCTTGGCCCTGTGAGGACCCGAGTTTTGATAACACATTTTGTAATACATTTTTCAAAGTAAAATTTTTTTTTCAAAACAAAGCAGCGAAAATTCTTTTCTTTAGAACTTGTTTTGTAAAACCCAAATCATCACTTCATACATAACATAAGTAAAATTTTGTACAAGATAAAATTCCATTGAAGAAATATACTTTTATTAAATTCCAGAATCTGTTCAGTGGTTCACAGTACAACCTGGGTATCAATACAATACTTGTCCAAATCACATAATCCAAATTTCAAACCTCACCATACAATAAAAATTCTCAATATAAGACAATGCTCATCATCATCATCATCATCAAGACCTTATCCCAATTAGGGGTCGGCCACATGAATCTTATTCCTCCATTCCTCTCTATTAAGTAGCATAGCTTCATTTAGTCCCAAAGTTTTAAAATCTTTCCTCACCACTTCTATCCACATTCTTTTGGGCCTTCCCCTTGCCCTTTTAGAACCTTCTACTTGTATTGCCTTACTCCTTCTAATCGATACTATTGTTGGTCTCCTTTGAACATGTCCAAACTATCTAAGTTTAATCTCCCTTATCTTGTTATCTATTGGTGCTACCCCTAAATTTCCTCTAATATTTTCATTTTTAATTCTATCCTTTCTTGTCTTACAATTCATCCATCTCAACATCGTCATTTCTGTGATGCTCATCCTATGAGCATCATGTTCCTTAACTGCCCAACACTCTGATCCATAGAGCATGGCCGACCTTATGGCCATCCTATAGAATTTTCCTTTTAGTTTGACTGGCACCCGCTAATCACAAGAAACTCCAAATGCACATCTCCATTTGTTCCAACCCGCTCGGATTCGCTAGGTAACCTCCCTCTTAATCTCTCCATTCTCATGAATCGTTGATCCTAAGTACCGAAAGTGGTCTTTTACAAGAACTTCTTGGTTATCAATCTTGATTGGTGTTCCACTCCTCCTCCTCTCCTTGCTAAAATTGCATTCCATATATTCTGTCTTAGTTTGGCTAATTTTAAATCCTTTAGATTCTAATGCTTCTCTCCATAACTATAGCTTTTTGTTTACACCCTCCCTTATCTCATCAAGTAAGACTATATCATCTTCAAATAGCATGCATAGGGAATCTCCTCGTGTAGATGTTTTGTTAACTCATCCATAACCAATGTGAAAAGGTATGGGCTCAATGCCGATACTTGGTGCAATCCTACAGTGACAAGAAAATCACCAGTCTCACCACTAGTGGTCTTAACATTTGTTACCGCTCCCTCATACATATCTTTAATTATGTCTATATACCCCTGCAAAACCTCTTTATCGCCCAACACCTTCCATATTAACTCTCTAGGGACTCTATCATAAGCTTTCTCTAAGTCGATAAACACCATGTGGAGATCTTTCCTCCTCTCCCTATATTTCTCTACTAATTGTTTTAGTAAGAAAATAGCTTCCATGGTAGACCTCCTCGGCATGAAACCAAATTGATTCTCTGATACACTTGTTTCATGTCATAGCCTCTTCTCAATCACTCTTTCAAAAAGTTTCACAGTATGGCTCATAAGTTTGATCCCTCGATAATTAGTGCAACTCTGTATGTCTCCTTTATTCTTATAAATTGGTACAATAGAGCTTTTCCTCCACTCATCAGGCATTTTCTTTGATTTTATAATGTTGTTAAACAACTTGGTTAACCAAACTACCCCAATATCTCCCATATGCTTCCAAACCTCTATTGGTATACCATCAGGCCCCATGGATTTTCTTGATTTCATCTTTTTCAATGCCTCTTTCACTTCAGGTATTCTAATCCTATGTTGATATCTATAATATCCAATGTTATTTAGATTTATTGTATTTTCAATCCGTATATTCTTAGAGCCATTATCATTTAACAATTTTTGAAAGTATGTTTCCCACCTTTGTTTGATCTCATCATCTTTGACTAATACCCATGGATCATTGCTTCTAATGCACCTAACATGATCTAAGTCCTTACCCTTCTGTTCTCTTACTTTTGCAAGTTTAAACACATCTTTCTTACCTTCTCTTGTTCCGAGTCTATTATAGAGTTCATTATATGCTTTAAGTTTAGCCTCACTTACTATTCTCTTGGCAACCTTTTTAGCATTCTTATATTGTTCACAGTTTTCATTATTTCTAGGCTTCTGCCATGCTTTAAAACACATTCGTTTTTCTTTAATAACTTTTTCCATTGTTTCACTCCGCCACCATGTTTTCTTTACTAATTACCTTTTACCTTTAGATACTCCTAAGACATCTTTTGCCACTTTATTAATGGACTCAGCAATATTAATCCACATGGTATTTACTTCTGTTTCATAGTTCCAATTTCCCTCTACCATCAACTTATTTATGAATGAGGCTATTTTCTCTCCTTTTAAGTTCCACCACTTAATTTTTGGATACCTATTAAGTTCATTTCCTTTATTCTTTCTTTTGATATGGATTTCCATAACCATTAACCTATGTTATGAGGTCAAACTCTCATCGGGTATCACCTTACAATCCATACATATAGATCGTTCATTATTCCTAAGTAGAAAAAAGTCTATTTGGCTTTTATGAAGTCCACTTAAAGGTTATTAAGCGTTCATCCTTCTTCTTAAAGATTGTATTTGCAATGGCTAGGTTATATGACAAAGAAAAATTGAGGATATTCTCCCCCATCTTATTTTGTTCACCTATACCATACCCTCCATGTATTTTATCATATCCTTCCTTTTCTTTTCCTACATGGCCATTTAAGTTTGCTCCTATAAATATCCCCTCAGTGTTGGGAATTTCTTGTATGACTCCCTCCATATCTTCCCAAAATTGTCTCTTGATTATATCTTGTAACCCTATTGGTGGTGCGTATGCACTTATAACATTTATAATCTGCTCTCCTAGAACAAGTTTTATTATTATAATTCTATCACTTATTCTTTTAATGTCCACAACTTTATCCTTTAATTCCTTTATCCACTATTATTCTGACACCATTTATGTTATTATCCTTTGCTACATGCCATAATTTGTACCCATCTATTTCTCTAGCTTTAGCCCCTTTGCACTTAGTTTCTTAGATACAATCAATGTTAACTATCCTAAATTTCAATGCGTATACTAACTCCAAACTCTTACCTGTCAATGTCCCTATATTCCATGTGGCAATATGAATCTTATGCTCTGGAGATATCCTATTTATTATTGTCTTTCTCGATCTCCATGGCATGAACCCATGTCCACTTTTCACTGCACCTAGGTTTTGATGCAGCGCGTCACTTTCGAGGGGATGCTCTAGCAGCCCTTGCCCATTTTTTCACTACACCCGGGATCCAATGCAACACGTCACTTCTGGTAGAATGCCCTACCAACCCTTGCTTATTTTTCACTGCACCCAGGATCCAATGCAGCACGTTGCTTATGGGGAACGCACTAGCTTGAGGGAATGTCAGTTTTTGACTCATGTCATGTTAGGGTTGCCATAGTTTTAAGAAGCTGAAGATGATTTCATTTCTTCCTTACAAACTAATATACAAATGCATATTCATTTGCAACTGGAAAAGAAATAACAAAATCATCTTTAGCTTCACCCTTGCTGGCTAGCACCTAACGCAAGGGTTGCCATATTTTAAGAAGTTGGAGAAGATTTTCATTTCTTCCTCACAAACTAATATACAAATGCATATTCATTTGTAGGAAAAAAATAACAAAATCATCTTCAACTTCTCCCTTACCAGCTGGCACCTAACGTAAGACCCTCCTCCTTTGTCATTCGGGCTTAGAACTGACATTGGTGGAGTTAATACAATACAACGCTCTCAAATAAAAATACATGTCTTCAAGGGATATACCCTTATTGATTATTCTTCCAAGTCTTCTTAAGTCTTGAGCTCCTAATTCTCCTTCTCTGTATCTAAGATATTGTAAACATTCAAACATTTACAATATCTCAACAAGCCATGCATGGTAGGGGATTCAAGAAGCATAATAATTTAACAGTATAATCCTAATACTTCATAATTCCATTATTCATACTCATGGATCAATCTCTTTACTTTATCATATATATACATCCTTACACATACATACTATATACTTTGTGTGTGTATTATATATATACGGTCAAAATCATAAAAAATAGTTAATATCTCAAACATCAATAATCACACTCAGACACACTGAGTTGATAAAACATCTAGACTTTGCTGAAAAAATATTCCCTTATTTGGATAGTATTGGCATCTCATTATGCCATATCATAAGGCATCTCACTATGCCATGCATCAAAATGCAAAATACTCAAAGGACTACTATGTTGCAGTCTAATCTGTACTAGTGTGCTCGGATAACTACTTTCATACTGCACGGATACCAAATGTGGAAAATCATCTATGTCATGTCTATATGGGGAGACAGACTATCACAGTGGTGGCTTTCCCATAATTTCCCCACCCGACATTTTGCCTCTCTTTGGGCACTGTATCATCATATATGACATTTTGGAGAGCGGGTGGCCAAACCCTTGTAACCCTCCTAGCATAGCATCCCCAGGCATATGCCTATTTAAAACAAAAACCACAAGCCTCCTTGCTTGTATATAAAGTATTCTTTTACTTATCAGACGTCTTGTCTGTATATATCATCATCCTCATATTTTGGTATTCTTATACCGAGGATAGGATTTCACTTCAAACTTAGGGATCATCATTGACAATGAATGATACCCATGTTCATATAAGTTTAGGGATCACCATTCTAAATGAATGATTCCCATGTATTTATTTTATACTTATTAGACAATTTGTGTGTTTATATAGGGCTGGAATACCTTATAGTTCCCTGTTCACTGAGGGTTTGCCGCAATTCTAACTTAACCATTTCATATATGTTTTGGTTGGATCATAAGGGTTTCCAAGGGATTTAATACAAGTATTTACATTACACTTGTTAACATTTCTAAACATAAGATCATGTATTCAACATGTATTTCTCATGTAGATGCATTCATAAAATCCTCCTACCTTCAAGTAGTGATCCATCTCTTCAGACCTTCCATGATCCCGACTGACGTATGTAAACTGTAAATCCATACATACTGTCAATATTTATACAATCTGAATAATCCTATATTTTTTTTATCCTATCTATATTTTTTGTTTAATCTTGTCCTTTGATATAAAGGATCTAGATGTTCTGTCCTATCATGATTTATCTTCCTCAGATAGTGTCTATCCTATTGATCAATAGATCTGATGGTTAGAATGATCTTCTAATCTTTCAGATCTAAGTATTTTCTATTATAAGTCTTTATGCATTCCTTTCTTTGATCTTGATCTTTCATAGATCCGTTGATCAACAATTTATACTTGTTGATAAAGATCAAGGGCTTAGATCTTCTCTCATCTAGTTCTTCTTTGATCTAAGTTTAGTTGTTTAATCATCCCTAAGGAGGAGGATCTTGGTTCTCTTCCTTGAATCATATTTGATCAAGGGTTTAAATTTTCTATTCTATTTTATCTAAGATCTTCTATTCTATTTGATCTAAATTGCAAGCAATATTTATATCATCAAGAAGTATTTATTTCTTTTATTGTTCTTGATCATTCAAGATCTAATAGATATTGTTTGATCATCCTTATCTTACTTATAATTTTTATTAGGGTTAGATAATTTACTAACCTTTTATGCTCTTATTATTATTCAACCAATTAATGTTTTACTGGTTGAAGATAGCTTATTTCATCCTAACTCTAAACAACTCCACTTATACCAAATTGACTAAGGCTTACTAGTTGAATGATTGAACAAAAAGTGATTACTTCAATTCTCATGTAAGGAGGCGTACAGACCTCAGAAACGTCAATGGAAGGTAGGGAAAGAGCTAAGCTTTATTAGAGAACCCCCTTAACTACCATGTTCAGCATTCACTAGAGTGACTTTAGCTCAACCTTTCATAAGGTTCCTATAAGCATTTTAACCCTAAGTACTCTTTCTAATTGATTTTAATTAAATCCATGAACATTTAAAATGTCATTCATGGGGTTTATCATTCTTTTAGTTTGGGCCAAAGATTTGATAATTCTTATATTATCCTACTTAACAATTAAATCTACTAGTAAAATTTGACAACAATTAAGTCATAAACTTTAAAGCATAAATCCAATATAAATTTAACAACCATATATGATAACATGCTTCCTATGAATATAACTTAACCTAATGGAATAAAACTATACTTAAACTAGCATGATTCTAAGTTATGAAATACATGAAATTTTACTAGTAATCTAACGAATTCATGCTAAAATATCAAATTCAAACTAACATGACCCTAAGATAATTAAATCTACTAACCTAATAACAAACTGAGAGCATTTAGAGCATATCATGCTAAAATTGAAGAATTACACTATCATGCTTCCTAATTTATAACATAATCACATTTACAATTCTATTATCAAATAAAATACAAGTAAACTAATTAAATTAAGTTTATTAGAAACTTTTACTTATGATCCAACCATTAGATCTTAGATCTTTTCCTTTAGATCAAGGGTTTTAATTACATTTAGGGCTTTCACTTCATTAAGGTTCAATGATCACACCCACTTGTTTTTGTCATAATTAATCAATGATCTCATTGGATTTCATCATAATCCCATTCATACAACCCATCCAAAGGGTCTGATCATGCTTGATCTTATTGATCAATTGGGTCCCTTTGTATTTTTAGGTTATTTCTACCATAAAGGGTAGATTCCTCAATTTATCTTAGATCTGTCAAAATAAATAATAGATATCACTTTGTTTTATCATTAAATTAGATCCCCGAGATCTGCTCATCTCAAATCTTGAAGATCATGAAATTTGGAAGCTTAATTCTTGAAAACAAAAAGTTTCTGGAAGATTTTTATCTCTTTCATGATTTTAGAAGAAAATAGACATTACAAGATTTCCACAACCTCTTTTCAATCTTGATTTGGAGTGCAGATGACTCTGAAATTGAAGAAAGAAGTTCACAGTCTCTTCAAGGGTCTAAATTTGATTTGGGCCCAACGAAATGAACAGTTTTGATTAGTCGGGCGGCAAGTCCAATCGACCAGAGCGGGCCGCGCTCCCGTCACCGAGACGTTGGCAGAATGTCATCGCATGCAGAGCATGCGCTGAAGACACTCTAGCAAGGCACATTTTCGTGCGACATCCCAATAATTTGATATCTTAAGGGTGATCAGCTCCATTTTAGACCGTCCAATTAAATCCCCTTCAATTAATGGCTCTAAACTTAATAAATTTTTTTGAAAATTCAACTCTATGGGTTTTGGACCTTCTAGATTAATTGAATGGATCAAATGTTCCATCTGAAGGGATCTTAACCTTACTTGATTTTTATAATTTTTAACCTAAAATTAATTTCAAAAAAATAAAAATTATATAAAATAATATGAAATAAGTATAGGAAGAGTTTCCACCTACCTAATTGGAGAAAAATGTAGGTTTTGAAGCCTAATTTTAAAGAAATATCCCCTTGAAGATAAGATCGCTCAATAATTGATTGTTTTGTGATTTACCATTGATTGCATGGTTAGAGCTTCAAATTTCTTTGGAGGTTTTGTGGATAAGATGGTCTAGGAAAATATGAATAGTGGGATTTGTGAGATTTGATTTGGATCAGAATGCCTAATTGAATTTAGGTATCTTGTTCCAATCTAGAGAGAGGAGAGAGAAAGTGAAAGAAGATAGATTTTTGGGCAATTTGGAAATTTGGGAATGAGTTTGGATCCTTTTTTTTAGGGAAAGCAAGATAATTTTAGAATATTTTTGGGTGGGTATTTATAGTTTTTTTTGCATTTTTCATCAGTACTTATAATAATTATGTTTTATCTCTTTTGAATATTAAATTATCAATGGATTCTCCACTACCACCTTATTCTCCACTATCAACTGGTAGTGATTTGATCACTCATTATATGTTTTCTAGCCGTTGGATTCATTTGTGGGCCCTTGTGGCCCCATAGACGTGTGAAAAGACCATTTTACCCTTTATGGAGAAAATTGTGTTTTATTCTTTTGAACTCGGAATTGTGTGTACTTAGTGTCATTTCGATCATTTTTCTAAGTACATTCCAAATATTAATGTTTTAATTCTTCGTTATGAGTAAAATTACCATTTGGCCCTTTTATTTATAAAAAATGCAGAAATTTAGGGATTTTTCATTTTAACTTAGAATCGAACGTACTTAGTGTCATTTCGATTGATTTTTCACATACATTCATAATTTCTAAGTTTTAAATCATGGTTTAATCTCTATAAAAAAAGAATTTCCAATAACCTAATATTCTAGCCCAGAATTTTTTTAAATTCAAACTAAATTAATTTTCTCAATCAATTTATAAAAATTGGGGTTATTACAAGCCCCCATCTGCTACCTTACATCTAATGGTGATGGCGAGCTAGCACCACGTCTTTGGGGAGCCATCTATAAAGCAAGGGAGATTCTAATAAGTCTTCTTTCCTAACCCTAGTAACTAAGGTTCCTAATTTGGCCTAGGACTTAATCCTTCCTAAATGTTGACACATTAACTCTCAGTGACTTTAATTATTATCAATATGGAGTGTGCTCTGATACCAAGATTTGTAACATCCTATGTTTTTCAAGCATTTGTAGATTTTACATTGGAAAGCAACTAAAATTTCCTTGTTTTAGAACACATGATCAGAGTTATAATATGCACATAATTTTGAGAAATTCATCAACTTCATTTTGAGAGTTACTATAGAACCTCCACATATATGTAAAATAGTAGTTTTCTAATCTAAGAATGGTTAGAGGTACATGCCATAAAATCATCCATACTATCACAAGTAAAGTCACATAATCCATTCAAATAATCAGAACAATCTATGTTACAATATCCAATGTATTAACAAAAATTTAAGTTATATATATATATATTGCCAAAATGAAATCCTACACATGGAATCTATCAAAAGAAACTGCACTAAAAGAATATTCTCCTCACATCTAAGCTGATTTAGTTATTTTGGCCTTCCCTACATCTCTCACGCTTAAGCTACTTGGTGTATCACCTTAAATGTTGCATGTATGGAGTGAGCAAAAACAATAGCTTATATTAGGGTGAAAAACTAATACATGTTGGAATGCCTAAAATGGTGCATACAATAGCATACATATAGGTGAAAATAGCTCACATATATACGTATAAGTGCATAGTTTCTGAAAAGTGATAAATCACGACTTGTAAAATAAAGATCCATGAAGAAAATTGGTGGATCTCAAATCATCTACAATGTCTAATAGAATTTGGTGTCTATCAAATCAATGTGCTCAAAACAAATGATGCTAGACCAAGGCACATAGCCCTCAATCTGCAATGCACAAATCTATGCCAACATCGCCATGGAAACTGATGGCTCCATATCATAGTCACTTATAGTCCTACCATCAGGGACCATTAGTGGCATGCAGTCCTACCACTAAGGACCATCGGTGGCATACAGTCCTACTACTAGGGATTAATGGCCTCAAGTCTCAAGAATGACTGGCATGCCCAGCATGCTAACAACATACAGATACCTATGGTCGTAGTGCCCAACAATCACCCCGTGGTGACTACTATAACCTCTATGTCTACCCATGGATACCTACACAAAACATGACTCACTAAACATCATGGTGGCTACCCTGCTACCACTTAGAGCACTTCCCCATTAGAAGGCACTCCTACTTCCTACCATCTCTATCGTAGGCATGGTTATCAATCTCATCTCAGAGGTCAATGGCCAACTACACCTTATAGCGTAGGGTTTTCAAGACTTATGGAACACTAACTCAGTGCACCTACTTAGTGATCATGGACTTATAACACTCCCAGAGTGCCTGCCCAAAACATCGATGATATCCATATCCACAAAGACCCACAACTACTCATAGAGCTTGCCTATGTATCAACAAATCTGCATCCATCAAAACTCATGGCAATTCATAGAGAGCCTGCAAAAGCATCGATGAAACCAAAACAAGTGGCTCATAAAAATCCATATCTCAAGGCTCACCAACACACTTGTGGGGTACTATGCAAATATCAAGGAAATCAATATCTCTGTTCCCTTGGCCAAATATTAAATCTATTGGTCCAAATCACTAATAAAAATCCATATCAACAATATAATGGTGTGTTATGCACTTGTGTCTTGTCCTGATATTGTTCGATGCTTTGTTGTCTTCCTTTTATAAATTTTAAGGGCTAGATGTCCATTGAACAGGAATGTGTATCTTTATTTCTACCTCTAGCATCTTGGAATTTAATGTCTTAATAATTTTTTCTTTAACTAATTGCTTGATTGCCTAAATCTAGGTCATACATTTTATGTATCATTCCTTTTTATTACTTGACTTTTACTTTCTTGATTATGTACCTAAGCAAACTAAGTACTCTTAGGTTTTGATCCTAATTCCATTAACTAAATGATCTTATAATCTGGAGGAGTATGACCTTTCACTTTATTTCACTAACCTTTTACTTTGTAACATTTAACAATTTTCTTTTAAGTAATCCTCTTTTTGTGTTGATAATCATATTTAGCCCAAATTTAGATTCTAAGTATGACCAAGTGTTCACCTTACCTAGTTAGGTTCATAAGAATGAAATTCCTAACATTTAAATAGTAATAAGGTGTATTTCACTCTTGACTAGCGTCATAGTTTAATTCTCTAAGGAATAAGAGGCCTGTTATGAAACACAAAGGCATACGAGCTTAAGGCATAAGAGAGAGTCCTGGGAGATTAGGGCGTAGTTGATTTAGGGTATGTGTGATTTAAGTTATGGGAACTATGCCATAGAAGATTAAGTCATTGACGACTTGCTTAAATGATTAAGACATACGTGACCAAGTCTTAGATGACTATGGCTTAAAAGATTTAGTTTATATGTGTGATTGTGTTTCACTATGGCTTGGGTAATCAAATCATGGGTGATAATTGCTTAAGTGATTTACATTATGTGCCTTGAATTGGAGGGGACCATGTCATGGAAAACTAAGGCATAAGAGTCTAGATTATTTCTAACATCCCTAATTTCTAAATCTCAATTTTAGTGAATTTGAGAAAATATTAAATTGGGATAAAAAGAACATATTAAATTCATATTTTTGGAGTTTTATAAGTGAAAGACTAGATAGACATCTAATCTAGCATTGGGACCTCCATAATTGGATAGTACTCAAAAATATAATTCAAACGACACCAAGTTTACAAAAATCATAGTTCGGATGGAGTAGATATGGATATTTGAATGAGGGAATTTTTGTAAAAAGAAGATATAAAAAAAAAGACAAAATGCCTTAAAAGAAGGGGCCAGATTTGATATTGGCACCTCCTCACTTAAGTGGAACTCGACAAAACATCGAGTTTGTTTCTTCCCAAACCCAACAGATTAGAAAACTTGATGAGAGGGAGAAATGAGGAGAGAAGAAGAGAAGGGAAGAAGGAAATAGGAGAGAGGGAAGAGGGAAGAGGGAAGAGAAGGAGAAAAGGAGAAGGAGAGAAGAGAGAAGGGGGTTAGAGTTGCATGCCTGATAACCTCCCATGCTAGAAAACCCAGATAATACTGGTGAAGGAGGGTTTGACAGTCACTAGAAAAACTGAGTTTGGCAGTGACAACGGTAGCTTCGATTGGAGATCCCACCATTCAATCGAGTCTCCAAGAGGTGGGGAACAAAACCCCTCTGATTCCACCACCATCAAAGGAGGAAGTACGCCAGATTTGAGGGGAAAGTGGAGTGCATGAAGCAGTCACAGAAAAATCATCAAACAGTGTCTGCTCCAGTGATGATCAGAGAGCGTGAACACCCATAGAGGTGAGTTTTTCGCACACATTCTCCATTTCTTTATTTTAATTCTCTGTAAAATAGGAATAGCTAGGTTTTTCAATTAGAGCCCAACTAATTCACACTGAAACAATATTAGAACCATTGATCTTGTTTGTATTTAACAAACAAAGATGGTCAGGAGTGTTGATCAACACATTTGAGGCTCTGATCATCCAATAGGACCTGGGATGGGGGTGATCCAACTCCTGAAGTCCGATCCACAAATGATTTGATCATTCAAATGGTAATTTAAGTCTAAAAATAGTTAAATGCATGCCTATTGTGGCTAGGAATTGACAGAATTGGTGATTTGTGCTAGAAAACAAATTGGACAATCTGGACCATCCAATCTATTACTGTGTAAATAGTGATTAACAACATTTGATCGGTGATTAGATGCTGCCAGTAAGTTCTCCATCCTTAAAAATGATAGGATGACATGAATTGCATTGATTGGAAGTAAAACAGATTGGATGATCTAGGCCGTCTGATCTGTCACTATTCAAACAGAGACCCTGAGATGTCTGATCAATGATTAGACACCACATATGAGTTCTAAAGCATTGAAATTGCTAGGATATGGCACAAATTGAAGAATCTAGATTGAAATTGATTGGGAAAAAAAAACTAAACTGTCTGATTGGACAGTAGAGTAATAAGGACCTACCACTTATGATTGGTGATCAAATGCCACCAATGTTTACTCTGACTTTTAATAAGTAAGATACTCTAAAATTTTAAGGTAAGGTGACTAAATAGTGAAAGTAAATTGTAATCACTTCAGAAGAATGATGGATAGCCAATTTAGGGCCAATGGGGTGGATTGGAAACCCAGTAACTATTTGTCATTCAATTAGCTATCAACCAATAGCTAATGAAATGCCCTTAGCACACTAATAAACATTGTCACTTTGCCTTGTTCCGAATAGTGCTAGGAGCTAACTTAGAGGAAAATTCCATGCTAAGGAAGCTAAGAGAAGTCTTAGAATTATATATCTAAATGTGCATTTGTATCATTACAGATGTGTGACTGATAGGGATCATGTACATGAACTAAATGAATTATTTGCTTCAGAGAACGTAAAGATCTCCATTGAGGTAGGTGGAATTAAGATTGCTAAGATTTTTACTATATATGTATTTATATATGAATTTTGAGCATTGAAACAAGTCTTTTCCATTTATACGAAAGATAAGATGAATGTGCATGCTGAAATTGAACCATGATTAAATTGTTCATGCATAAGCTATGCATTATTGTGACCCATGTGAGAAAATATAAGACTAATACTAGGAAATTATGAAATGCCTTGTATGAGCAAAAGGGGTCTTTATGGTGTGGGTAGGCCTTTGGGCTAGACAAGCTACCAGTCCATGAGAGTTTAGCCCCATTGTTTGGGGATTTTGACGTGTTCTGAGGGGTTGTTATGATGTGGGAGGGCCATAGAGCCATTATGATGTGGGCATGCTTTTGAGCTGGGCAAGGTACCAGTTCTTGGCTAGACAAGCTATTGGTCCGTGAGAGTTTAACCGCATTGTTTGGGGAGTTTGTCGCATTTTGAGGGGTCATTTTGATGTGGGCTGGACAAGCTACTGGTCTCTTAGGAGCAAACCCTTGAGGTGTGTCTTTGGGTTTGGTATGTCTTTGGGTTTAACCCACTACGCTGACTCATTGCACCAAAGAGGATAATATTGTGTAATAACCCCAATCTTTGTAAATTGATTGAGAAAATCAATAAAGTTTGAGTTTTCAAAAATTCTAGGCTAGAATATTAGGTTATTGGGAATTCTCTTTTTATAGAGATTAAAACATGATTTAAAACTTAGAAATTATGAATGTATTTGAAAAACTGATCGTAATGATACTAAGCACCTTCAATTTCAAGTTAAAATGAAAAATCCCTAATTTTCTTCATTTTATGAATAAAAGGGTAAAATGGTAATTTTAACCATCACTAAGATCTACGACATTATTATTTAGAATGTACTCAAAAATATAATTCCAATGCCACTATGTACTCTCAATTCTGAGTTCAGGAGAATAAAATGAATTTTTCTCGATAAAAGGGCAAGATGGTCCTTTCACACTTCGTGGGGCTCATAAGGGGTCCACAAATGATTCCAACACCTAGAAAACATGTAATGAGTGGTCAAACCATTACCATATACTAGTGGAGAAGGAGTTGGTAGTGGAGGATCCAATGTTAATTTAATATTTAAAAGAATTAAAACATAATTATTACATGTAATTATAAAAAATGCAAAACACCTATAAATACCCCTCCAAAAATCCTCTAAAAATGTTCATTAAAATTTCCATAAAATCATCTTCCTTACTCCAAAAATCCATATCTAGATCCCTTCCCAAAATTTCAAAACTCCCAAAAATCTCCCTTCTTGCACTTTCTCTCTCCCCTCTTTAATTGGAGCAAGAGACGTAAATTCAATTAGGCACTCTGTTCCAAGATGAATCTTACAAATCTACCATCCATACAATCCTATACTGCCTTATCTACAAAACCCTCAAATCAATTTGAAGATCCAATAGTGCAATCAACGGTAAATCCCAAAACAAGGGACTATTGGGCTATCTTATCATCAAAGGGTATTTATTTCAAGTTGGGCTTCAAAACTACATTATTTCTCTAATCAAGTAGGTGGAACTACTTCTTAAATTTATTTCATGTTGTTTTATGTAATTTTTATTTTTCTATAATTAGTTTTGGGTTAAAATTTATAAAAATAAAGTAAGGACCAAAACCCTTCAATTCTGAATGATGGAGGCTCAAAAGGAAAATTTGAGTAGTTGAATTGATCTAGAAGGTCCAAAACCCCTATGGGAGAAATTTCAAGAATTTTTATTAAGCTTTGAGCCCTTAATTGTAAAGAGATTGATTGGATGGTCCAAAATGGACTATCCGAACTCCCAAATGGGATTAGTTCCCAAAACACCATGCAAAATGCCACAGGGAAATGCGACACGTAGAGCATTTCACCACGCGCGCATGCGACATAGTCCCGACGAGACAACCATGTGGCAGCACTGGTCCCTGGCGAATTGCATCACGATTGTGTCCCGATGTTAGGCGCACGCTAATCTTTCCTCCTAACTGGCTTGCTCCGCCCGATCGATCCAAGCTGTTCATTCTAATGGGCCCAGATCAAATCTGGACTCTAAGAATGATTGTGCACTTCACAATTCAATTGTGGAGTCATCTGAGCTCCAAATTGAGATCGAAAAGAAGCTATGGAAAGCTTATAATCTCAATTTTCTTCTGAAACTATAATATTGATAAAAACATTCCAGAAACTTTCTGTTTTCAAGAATTAAGTTTTCAATTTTCATGATCTTCAAGATCTGAGATGATTAGATCTTGGGGATCTGATTTACTGATGATATAATGTTGAAATAAAGTGATATCCATGACTTATTTAGACATATCTAAGATAAATTGAGGGATCTACCCCTTATAGTAGAAAATTCCTAAAAATACAAAGGGACCCACTTGATTAATGAGATCAAGTATAATCAGATCCTTAGGATGGATTGAATGAATGACATTATGAAGGAATCCATTGAAATGATGGATTGAATATGACAAAAAACAAAGGAAAATGATCTTGGACCTTAATGGAGTAAAAGCCCTAAAATTTATTTAAAACCCTTGATTTAAAAGGAAAAGACCTAATATCTAATGGTTGGATCATAAGTAAAAACTTTAATAATGAGATATGGGTTACTTTGAGTTATGCATTGATTTCATTTGATTTATTTCATGAATATAGGATCCATGATAGATTATTTTAGTATAACTTCATTTCAAATGTCCATAAAATTATTCATGAATGATGAATTGTAACTTTGAACCATGTTGGTATGATTACATGCAATTGTACTTAGAACCATACTAGGATTTCATGTTAGATTAGACTATGGTATGAGATGGTACCTTAGGTCCATGATAGTTTAATTTGAGTTATTAGATAAAGTACATTAGTTAGAAATCATGCTAGTGTAATCTTAAGTACCTTCTACCATTATCATTAGGTTGTTCAATTATGTAGTTTTATGCTTGAAAGTTATGATTCATTTATGGTTAAATTTTATTAGTAGATTTAATTATTAAAGTAATTATGAGATAAAGATAATAAAACACCAAAAATGGAATCTAATGAGAAAGTAGAGTTTCATAACACAAATAAGAGTGAATTATTTGACTTGGACTTAATTAGTAAGCGCTATAGTTAGTAGGACAATATAAGGATTATCAAATCCTTTGCCTAAACTAGGAGAATAATAAACCCCATGAATGACATTTTAAATGTTCATGAACTTAATTAAAATCAATTAGAAAGGGGACTTAGGGTTAACATGATCATAGGAACCTTATGAAAGGTTGAGCTAAGGTGGTTAAGGGGGTTTTCTAATAGAGCCTCTCTCTTTCCCTACCTTCCATTGATGTTTGTGAAGTTTAAACACCTCCTTACATAAGGATTGAAGTAACCACTTTGTGTTCACCCATTTAGCTAGTAAGCCTTAACCAATTCGAAATAAGAGGAGCAATCTAGATTGAGGCTGAAATAAGTTATCTTCAACCAATAAAACATTAACTGGTTGAATAATAATAATAATAATAATAGGAGCATAAAAGGTTATAAATTTATCTAATCCTAATAAAAATTGTAAGTGAGATAAGGATGATCAAACAAGATCCACTGGATCTTGGATGATCAAGAACAATAAGAAAGAAATAAATACTTCTTGGTGATATATATATATATATTACTTACAACTTAGATCAAATAGAATAGAAGATTTACATCAAATAGAAGATTTGAACCCTTGATCAAATATGATCCAAGGAAGAGAACCAAGATCATCCTCCTTTGGGATGATCAAACAACTAAACATAGATCAAAGGAGAACCAGATGATAGAAGATCTAAGTTCTTGATCATTATCAATAAGTATAAATTGTTGATCAAAGGATCTATGAAAGATCAAGATCAAAGGAAGGAATACACAAAGACTTATAATAGAAAATCTAAAATATTAGAAGATCATTCTAATCATTAGATCTATTGATCAATAGGATAGACATTATCTAAGGAAGATAGGTCATGATAGGACAAAAGATCTAGATCCTTTATATAAAAAAACAAGATTAGACAAAGAATATAGATAGGATTATTCAGATTGTATATGTATTGACAGTATGTATGGATTTACATATTTCATACACCGGTCAGGATCATCGAGGATCTGAAGAGATGGATCATTACTTGAAGGTAGGAGGATTTTATGAATGCATCTACATGGGATGTACATGTCAAACACATGACCTTATGTTGACAAGTGTAATATTAATACTTGTATTAAATCCCTTGAAACCCTTATGATCCAAACACAGATGAAATGGTTAAGTTAGAATTGAGGACTAGACTCTAAGTGAATATGGAACTAGAAGATATTCTAGCCCTAAGTATTGAGACAAATTGTTTGATGCGTATGAAACCTATTTTACATACAAGCATGGCTTCTTGAATCCCCTACCAAGCATGGCTTGCTGAGATATTGTAAATGTTTCAATGTTTGCAATATCTGAGATACAGAGAAGGAGAGTTAGGAGCTCAAGACTATAGAAGACTTGAAGAGAATAATCATCAGGGTATCCCCCTTGAAGACATGTATTTTGTTTTGTTTGAGAGTATTGTATTGTAATGAGAGTTTCATTATATGGTGAGCTTTGAGTTTTGTAATGGATTTGGGTTGTACTGTGAACCACTGGATGGATTCTCGAATTTAATAAAAATATATTCCTTCAATGAAATTTTATCTTATATAAAAATTCTACTTATGTTATGTATGAGAATTCCTTCAAAACAAGTTCTAAAGAAAAGATTTTTTGCTACTTTATTTTGCAAATTTTTTTTACTACTAAGGCCCCTGCCTTTGAAAATGCATCATAAAATGTGTTACAAAAACTGGGGTCATCATAGTTGGTATCAGAGCCTTTCATCTAGTCACAGTACAATATAAACATGTCCAAAGGAGAGATGATAATCCAATTCTAGATTAAGATAGAGTAGTTGTACAGAATACTGATAGAAATTTTGGTTTATGAGTAGATGCCACCAAAGAGAGTCACATGGCAGACAACTCAAAATACTCTAGAAGACAATATGGAGAGATTAACCTTGAATAATGTGGAAGAGATGGTAACAAGGGGATTGAGGAACCTTCTTCCTCACATTCAACAAACATCACCTCCCATAGAGATATGAAGTACGCAGGCTCAGGGTCAGCTTGAAGTGAGACACAATACACCAACACCAATACCTGCTACTCCCACATTAGTATAGGGGAAATCTTCCCTTGTAACAAATGAAGAAGTTAGAAAGTCTCCATTAGCACTAAAAAAAGTTGACAAAATGATGGAGAGATTTCAAAAGATGGCTATGGTGTATAATGGAAGGGTGAAGCTGAGAAGGCTGAGGAATGAGTGTATGAAGTAGAAAGGACTTTTAGTGCTCTACGTACTCCTCTAGAGTTGAAGGTGAAATTTGCCACCTATCTATTAAAATAAGAAGCTGCATTTTGGTGGAGATTAGCTAACAACACCTTCTCAAATTCTGAAGATACTACATGGGAGGAATTTAAGGAAGTCTTTAACCACAAATATTTCCCTTCTCATGTACAAGAAAGAAAGTTGATAGAGTTTCTGGAACTCAGACAAGGGAACATGTTAATGGTAGAGTATAATAACAAGTTCATGCAATTAAGGAGATTTGTGACTCATGTGTGTAACACTGAAACACACACAATGAATCGATTCATTAAAGGGCTGCACCTAGGGCTGAAAATAAAGGTACTTGGTACTAAACCCACGACCTTGGTGGAATGTGTGGAAAAGGCTTCCAAGTTTAGAGAAGAATACAAGAAGTGTCAAACCACTAAGTTTAGTGGAGGAGGAAACAATAACCCAAAGCCCTTCTAGAAGAATAAAATACCTTGGAATAATTTTAAGCCCCAAAGAAATTAGAGGAACAATGCACTAGGGAAAAATAAATGACCATGTCCAAGATGTAGAAAATTTCACCAAGGTAATATCTTCCTTAGACCTAGATAGTAGCAACCACAACGGTTTCCGATCAAGTGTCAAAATTGTGGGGAATATGGACACATTTCCACCTACTGTCCCAAACCACTGGCGGTTAAGGAGGCAAAACCAAAAATTGCCCCTCAACATCAAGGGAGGGTCTTTGCCATCATTGACGACTAAGCTGAACCATCTAATGCAGTGATTGAAGGTACATTACTTGTAGCTGACAACTATGCCAAAGTATTGTTTGATTTTGGATCTACGCATTCTTTTATATCTTGCATATTTGCATCTAGTAAACAATTGTCAGTGAAAAACTTGGGATTTAATCTAGATGTAGCAACTCCAGTTGGAAAAATAATTAAATTACACGAAAACTTGCATAATGTACCTATAGAAGTATTGGGCAAAAGAATGGACATAGAACTCATTTTACTCAACATGGTGGACTTTGACATCATACTGGGTATGTACTAGTTAGCAAAATACTAGGTAGTTATGGACTGTCACAAGAAGAAAATCACATTTAGCATACCTGGTGAGGAAGTATTAGTACTGCACAGGAAACACAATGACTTAAACAAATCCATTATCTCAGCTATGAAGGTAGTCAAACATATGTCCAAAGGGTGTTAGGCATTTCTTGCAACAGTAATCTCTTTAGATGTTGAATAGCCTAGGATAACAAAAATTGAAGTAGTCAGGGAGTTCCAAGGTGTTTTTCCAGAAGAACTACCAAGATTACCCCCACATAGAGAAATTGAGTTTACCATTGAAGTAATTCCTAGTACAACTCCAATTTCTAAAGCACCATATAGGATGGCCCCAGCAGAGTTGAAAGAGTTGAAAGGTCAGTTACAGGAACTGTTAAACAAAGGGTTTGTTAGACCAAGAAGTTCACCATGGGGAGCACCAGTAATATTTGTGAAGAAGAAGGATGGGTCTATGAGATTGTGCATTGATTATAGAATGTTGAATAGTGTCACAGTGAAAAATAGGTATCCCTTACCTCGCATAAATGATCTCTTTGATTAACTCCAATCTGCAAAGGTCTTTTCCAAAATCAACCATAGATCAAGATATCATCAATTGGATATTAAGGATGAAGACATACCCAAGTCAGCATTCAGAACTCAGTATAGGCATTATGAGTTTCTAGTCATGTCTTTTGGGCTGACCAATGCACTAGCAGTGTTTATGGATCTACTAAGCAGAGTCTTCAAGGAATTTTTGGATGAATTTGTGATTGTATTTATTGATGATATACTGATTTACTCTACCAGTATTAAGGAACACCGAGAACACTTACGAATTGTACTAAATACCCTCAGAACACATAAACTACTTGGTAAATTTAGCAAGTGTGAATTCTAGCTAGAGAAGGTAAATTTCTTGGGTCATGTAATTTCCAAGAATGGAGTAGAAGTGTACCCCACCAAGGTTGAAGCAGTAATGAATTGGGAGAAACTTAAAACAGCAATAGAAATATGTAGTTTTCTTGGATTGGTAGGATACTACCATAGATTCATTCAAAGATTTTCTAGTATTGCCCTTCCTTTGACTTCATTGACTAGAAAAGGGGTACAATTCACTTGGATAGAAGAATGTGAAAATAGTTTCCAAGAGCTAAAGAAGAGGTTAACTATAGCACCAGTATTGACTTTGTCATCTGGAAGTGGGGATATGAAATATATTATGATGCTTCAGGCAAAGGGTTAGGAGGTGTGTTAATGCAAAATGGGAAGGTCATTGCTTATGCATCTAGAAAATTGAAGAAGCACGAAATTAATTACCTAGTACATGACCTAGAATTGGCAACTGTAGTTTTTGGGTTGAAAATTTGGAGACATTATTTGTATGGAGAAAAATTTAGTGTATTCACAAATCATAAAAGTCAATACATCTTCACTCAGGTTGATTTGAACATGAGACAAAGAAGATGGATGGAGTATATCAAAGATTATGATTTCATCATTCAATACCATCCTAGAAAAGCAAACATAGTAGCTGATGCATTAAATTGACAGCTAAGAGCTGTACTCACAAATATCACCATTAAGTCAATTTTTGTAGAAAGAGTCCTTCAAGCCCAAGAAGAAGATACAGTAACTCAAGAATTGTGTAAAAGGAAATGATTTTGTGAGGGTACGGATGGGGGTATACATTTTTTAGAGAGATTGGTAGTTCCTTTAAATACAAACTTGAGAAAAGAACTATTACAAGAAGCCTATGTCAAAATTTTCCATACACCCTGAGGGTACAAAGATGCATCAGGATTTGAAAAGAAACTTCTTGTGAGAAGGTATGAAAAGAGAAATAGGAAAATTTGTGGCTAAATGTCTAAATTGTCAACAAGTAAAAGCTGATCACCAAAGACTAGCTGGAATGTTACAAACATTAGAACTTCCAGAATGGAATTGGGACAACATCACTATGGATTTTGTAGCAGGATTTCCAAGGACCCGAGCAGGTCATGACATGATTTGGGTGGTTGTGGATAGGTTAATAAAGTCAACACATTTCCTTCCAATTAGGCAAAACCAGTCAGTTGACAGTCTAGCTAAGTTATACATTAAAGAAATAGTAAGTCTTCATGGGATTCCACTATTCATCATCTCTAATAGGGATGGAAGATTTACTTCAAGATGTTGGAAGAGTGTACAACAAGCCTTGGGAACCTCATTTAAATTCAGTACAGCATTTCACCCGCAAATAGATGGTCAATCTGAAAGGACTATTTAGACTTTATAAGATATGTTGAGAGCATGTGCATTATATTGGAAAAGGAATTGGGATGAACATCTTTCGTTAGTAGAATTCATGTATAACAATAGTTTTCAAGCAAGTATTGGTATGGCACCATATGAAGCATTGTATGGATTGCCATGTCGATCACCAACCTGTTGGAGTGAATTTGGACAAAGAAAGCTAATAAAGTCAGAACTAGTGGAATAGTGTACAGACAAGGTTAAATTGATACAGATGAGGTTGTTAATAGCACATAGTCTACAAAAGAGTTAAGCAGATCAAAGACATAGAAACCTAGAATTTGATGTGGGGGAGCATGTATTTTTAAAAGTATCACTAGTGAAGGGAGTAATGAGGTTTGGAAACAAAGGAAAACTTAGTCCTAGATTCATTAGTCCATTTGAAATCCTAGAAAGAGCTGGCCCAGTGGCTTACAAATTAGCCTTACCACCCCAACTCTTAAAAATACATAGTGTCTTCCATGTATCTATGCTACTAAAATACCTACAAGATGACACACATGTACTTCAAAGGGTGCCAAAAGAGCTAAAGCCTTACCTAACCTTCAAACAAAAGGCAATACAGACCCTGGATTGCAAGGAATAGAAGTTAAGGACCAAAACCATTCTACTAATCAAAGTCCTGCGGCACATCACTCTGTTGAGGAAGCCATGTGGGAACAGAAGCAGAAATGAGAAAGATACACCCTATTCTATTTGATTAATTTATTGTATTTCAAATTTCGAGGACGAAACTATTGTAAGGGGGGAAGATTGTAATAACCCCAATTTTTGTAAATTGATTGAGAAAATCAATAAAGTTTGAGTTTTTAGAAATTCTAGGCTAGAATATTAGTTTATTGGGAATTCTCTTTTTATAGAGATTAAAATATGATTTAAAACTTAAAAATTATGAATGTACTAAAAAAACAATCGAAATGACACCAAGTATGTTCAATTCTGAGTTAAAATGAAAATTCTCTAATTTTCTTCATTTTATGGATAAAAGGGTAAAATGGTAATTTTACCCATACTTGAGATCTAAGACATTATTATTTAGAATGTAATCAGAAATACAATTCCAACGCCACTAAGTACGCTCAATTCTGAGTTCAAGAGAATAAAATAATTTTTTCTCGATAAAAGGGCAAAACAGTCCTTTCACACTACGCAGGGCCCACAAACGAATCCAATGCCCAGAAAACATGTAATGAGTAGTAAAACTACTACCAGCTACTAGTGGAGAAGGAGGTGTTAGTGGAGGATCCATTGTTAATTTAATATTTAAAAGAATTAGAACATATTTATTACATGTAATTATAAAAAATGCAAAACACCTATAAATACCCCTCCAAAAATCCTCCAAAAATTTTCATTAAAATTCCCATGAAATCATCTTGCTTACTCTAAAAAACTAGATCTACATTCTTTCTCAAAATTCCAAAACTCCCAAAAATATCCCTTCTTGTACTTTCTCTCTCCTCTCTTTAATTGGAACAAGAGACCTAAATTCAATTAAGCACTTTGTTCCAAGATGAATCTCACAAATCCTACCATCCATACAATCTTAGACTACTTGATCTACAAAACCCCCAAATCAATTTGAAGATCCAACGGAGCAATCAATAAGAAGTAACAAGACAAGGGACTATTGGGCTATCTTATCATCAAAGGGTATTTATTTCAAATTGGGCTTCAAAACTACATTGTTTCTCCAATCAAGTAGGTGAAACCACTTCTCAAACTTATTTCATGTTGTTTTCTATAAATTTTATTTTCCTGTAATGAGTTTTAGTTTAAAATTTATAAAAATAAAGGACCAAAACCCTTCAATTCTGAATGATAAGGGCATGCTGACCTTTCCTCCTAACAAGCCTGCTCCGCCGATCGATCCAAGCCGTTCGTTCTAATGGGTCCAGATCAAATCTAGACCCTAGGGACAACTATGCACTTCACAATTCAATTGTGGAGTCATTTGAAATCCAAATTGAGATTGAAAAGAAGCTATGAAAAGCTTATAACCTCGATTTTCTTCCGAAACTATAATATTGATAAAAGCATTCTAGAAATTTTCTGTTTTCAAGAATTAAGTTTCCAATTTTCATGATCTTCAAGATATGAGATGATCAGATCTTGGGGATCTGATTTATTGATGATATAATGTTGAAATAAAGTGCTATCCAAGACTTATTTGGATAGATCTAAGATAAGTTGAGGGATCTACCCCTTATAGTAGAAAAAACCTAAAAATACAAAGGGACCCACTTGATCAATGAGATCAAGTATGATCATATCCTTGGGATGGATTGAATGAATGATATTATGAAGGAATCCATTGAAATCATGGATTGAATATGACCAAAAACAAAGGAAAATGATCTTGGACCATAATGGAGTAAAGGCCCTAAAATTTATTTAATACCCTTGATTTAAAAGGAAAAGACCTAATATCTAATGGTTGGATCATAAGCAAAAAATTTAATAATGAGAAATGGGTTAGCTTGAGTTATGCATTGATTTCATTTGATTTATTTCATGAATATAGGATCCATGATAGAATATTTTAGTATAACTTCATTTCAAATGTCCATAAAATTATTCATGAATGATGAATTGTAACTTCAGACCATGTTGGTATGATTTCATGCAATAGTAACTTAGGACCATGCTAGGATTTCATGTTAGATTAGACTATGGTATGAGATGGTACCTTAAGTCCATGATACTTTAATTTGAGTTATTAGATAAAGTACATTAGTTAGAAATCGTGCTAGTGTAATCTTAAGTACCTTCTACCATTATCATTAGGTTGTTCAATTATGTAGTTTTATGCTTTAAAGTTATAATTCATTTATGGTTAAATTTTATTAGTAGATTTAATTATTAAAGTAGTTATGAGATAAAAAGCATAAAACACCAAAAATGGAACATAATGAGAAAGTAGAGTTTCATAACACAAATAAGAGTGAATTATTTGACTTGGACTTAATTAGTAAGGGCTATAGTTAATAGGACAATATAAGTATTATCAAATCCCTAGCCCAAACTGGGAGAATAATAAACTCCACGAATAACATTTTAAATGTTCATGGACTTAATTAAAATCAATTAGAAAGGGTACTTAGGGTTAACATGATCATAGGAACCTTTGAAAAGTTGAGCTGAGGTCACTCTAGTGAATGTTGAACATGGTGGTTAAGGGGGTTTTCTAATAGAACCTCAATCTTCCCCTACCTTCCGTTGACATTTGTAAGGTCTAAACACCTCCTTACATGAGGATTGAAGTAACCACTTTGTGTTCACCCATTCAGCTAGTAAGCCTTAGCCAATTGGAAATAAGAGGAGCAATCTAGACTTAGGCTGAAATAAGTTATCTTTAACCAGTAAAACATTAACTGGTTGAATAATAATAATAATAATAATAATAAGAGCGTAAAAGGTTAGTAAATTATCTAATCCTAATAAAAATTGTAAGTAAGATAAGGATGATCAAACAAGATCCATTGGATCTTGGATGATCAAGAACAATAAGAAAAGAAATAAATACTTCTTGATGATATGTATATTACTTACAACTTAGATCAAATAGAATAGAAGATTTACATCAAATAGAATATTTGAACCCTTAATCAAATATGATCGAAGGAAGAGAACCAAGATCATCCTCCTTAGGGATGATCAAACAACTTAGGGATGATCAAACAACTAAACTTAGATCAAAGGAGAACTAGATGATAGAAGATCTAAGTTCTTGATCTTTATCAACAAGTATAAATTATTGATTAAAGGATCTATGAAAGATCAAGATCAAAGGAAGGAATACACAAAGACTTAGAATAGAAAATCTAAAATATTAGAAGATCATTCTAATCATCAAATCTATTGATCAATAGGATAGACATTATCTAAGGAAGACAGATCATGATAGGACAAAAGATCTAGATCCTTTATATCAAAGGACAAGATTAGACAAAGAATACAGATAGGATTATTCAGATTGTATATGTATTAATAGTATGTATGGATTTACAGATTTCATACATCAGTCAAGATCATGAAGGATCTGAAGAGATGGATCATTACTTGAAGGTAGGAGGATTTTATGAATACATCTACATGGGATGTACATGTTGAACACATGACCTTATGTTGACAAGTGTAATGTTAATACTTGTATTAAATCCCCTTAAACCCTTATGATCCAACCAAACACATGAAATGGTTAAGTTAGAATTGAGGACTAGACTATAAGTGAATATGGAGCTAGATGATATTTCAGCCCTAAGTAAACAGACAAATTGTTTGATACATATGAAACCTATTTTACATACAAGCATGGAGGCTTGTGATTTTTCTTTTTTAAATAGGCATAAGCTTGAGGATGGTATGCTAGGGGAGTTATGGGGGTTTGGCCACCTGCTTCCCAAAATTTGATGATTTGAAGCTACCTTGCCCTATGAGAGGCTAAAAGTCGGGTGGGGCAATTATGGGAAGACCACCACTATGAAAGTCCTATCTCCCCATATAGGTAGCGTCACAATATTTTTCACCGTGGTATTAGTGGTGAACAGGGCAGTTATCCAAGTGCGCAAGTACAGATCAGACTGCAGCATAGTAGTCCTTTGATTATTTTGCACTACGATGCATATGAGTAGGCATAGTGAAATGCCTTATGTTTTGGCATGATGAAATGCCAGGTAATTGTATATTATTAGTATTTTCCAAGAAGGGAAATTCCCAATATAAGACTATCTAAAATACTAATTTCTCATAATGGAAAGAATTGATTAGCTTAGTTGGGAATGATATTTGACTACTTTCATAAATTTGACAAATTTATCCATGTACTGTAGGTATGTATAAGGATGTACATATATTACAAAGTAAAGAGTTAGATACATGAGTATGTTTATAAATATTGGGATTATGAAGTATTAGAATTAGACTATCAAATTATTATGCTTATTGAATCCCCTACTAAGCATAACTTGGTGAGATATTGTAAATGTTTCAATGTTTACAATATCTCAAATACAGAGAAGAAGAGTTAGGAGCTTAAGACAGCAGAAGACTTGAAGAGAATAATCATCAGGTGTACCCCTTGAAGACATGTATTTTGTTTTGTTTAAGAGTATTGTATTATAATGAGAGTTTCATTGTATGGTGAGTTTTGAGTTTTGGATTATGTAATTTGGACAAGTATTGTAATGGATTTGGGTTGTACTGTGACCACTAGATGGATTTTGGAATTTAATAAAAATATATTCCTTCAATGGAATTTTATCTTGTACAAAAATTCTACTTATGTTATGTATAAAGTGATGACTTGGGTTTTTCAAAAAAAGTTCTAAAGAAAAGAATTTTCGTTGCTTTGTTTTGAGAAAAATTTTCACTACTAAGGGCCCTACCTTTGAAAATGTATTACAAAATGTGTTACAAAAATCTGAGTCGTCACGTATTGTTTACTATGTACTTGATACACACAACAATGCGTTAGTATTTGATATGTGAAATGGCTCATAAGAGTGAAGACTGGTCTCAGGAAATGAAAATGACTTGTAAGTTCGATATGTGATTTTATACTTTGCATTTCAAGGAATATAATTTTGTACTAATGTGTTGATATTTCTTCGTTTGTAGCATGCTTTCATGATCTTGATAAATGTTGAACTATTTCAAGTTAAATGATAACTGAATGGTAATTGCATGATTCAGCATGGACAAATTGATCTATATATAATTATCATGATTTTGTTTAGATAAAATTGTGTCTTATTCCACCCACATAAGCTGTTGCTTGCTGAGGCATTGCGTTGGTTTGCAATACCTTAAATACAAAGAATAGTAGGGGGTCTGGCATGTTGACATTATTTGAGAAAAGAGGACTCCCAAGGAATAGGGGTTGTTTACTAATGGAGCACACCAATAGAAGCTTTGGAAAAGGATAGGTAAGAATTGGTTTTTGAATTGAAGTTATGGTATCTGATAAGAAAGAGACTGCATTGTATGTAATTAAGGGAATTTGCTGGGTTGTGCAATGGAGGTTTTGGGTATGTTTTGTTGATGTAAATCGTTTTTATTTTGTTATATGTATGAAAAGGAGACACAGTCTCCATTTATGTTTTAAAATGTCATTGAATGAATATTAGGTACTTTGCAATGACATGCATTAAATGTCATATGTTAGAAAAACAGAGGAAACTATGAGTGCTCATTTTACTGAGAATCCTTGTTTTTGAGAAAGAAAAATGACACTTAGAATTTCTTAAAGTGAATTTAAATTGGAAAGATTCTTTCATTATTGTTTACTCTTTAAAAATGATTTTATTAGAGATTGAGCTCTCTAAGTCAATATCTTTTGAATTTAAAAAGTGTTATGAAAACCCAGTTTGTCACATTATTGGAGATTAAGGCATTGGAGTCTAATTCATAGGTGGCTAAATTTACAAGTAGGAGAGTTTAAGGAGTCCAAGCATAAGAACTTTTAACCTATCAGTCTAAGCATTTCCAATTTCGTATACAAGTATAGTTAAACTTCCCCAATTTTCCCATCACAACCAAGGATTAAGTATTCCCACATTATCCAGCACGCGATATAACCTGAGTGTACACATTTTCCAACCTAAAGTAGCTTAAAATGTTTACATTATAGCTTAGGTGTAGTTCCTGGTATTGTCAAATTCCAGCTAATAATGGTTCTAGTATTCAAGAATTCCAACTTTCCATGTAATAATAAGAATATCCAAATTTCAATGTAGTTTCTTGGATTCCTTACCTTACCAATAAAGTGTACAATTAGTATAATTTCATTTCCAACCTAAAAGGGGTAAAATTTCTCACATTTTTCATCAAATTGAAATTTTGGAATTCACAAGTTCCAAGCTAATGTAATTTTTACACAAAAATTCAAGGGATTGGAATTCCACTGACTGAGGAATTCTAGTCATCTTCTTCTTCTCCACCTTGTCAATTTCTAGTGGCCAAAGTGAATACAGTGCTTAGATTCAATGATTTACAAAGCTTGGCATTCCAAAAGTTCCAAGCTTTCATATAGTTCTCCATTTTCCCAACTCGTCCATTAACTTTAATCTCTTTAAGATTGAATCAAATGGTTATGGAACCATTTCCTGTCCACCATGAACAAGGCAATGGTGTTTACTGTTCCACAATTTTACACCACCATTCCTTATGAATTTTGTTAACAAGGTGTTATAATAGAGTCACTAACTTGCTAAATTTCAAGTCAATTACAAAGTATTCATCCAATGTCGTTCATGAGGACCTACTAGGTTCAGGAATTGGCACCATTTCCTGCACACATGCATGTAGGAAATGGAGTTTTTTCCCCAATTCACACTGTACATTTAGTGCATAACTACAATAAATCTAGGAGTAAACTTGCTTCCTATTTGAAGTTGAATATGTGTTCTACATCACTATATGCTTTGTCTCAATTTAGTCTGAATCAGGAGTTATAGGCTTGGGATTTGGTGCACCTTGCCTACCTATGTTTAGGATAAATAGGGTGTACCCAGTCCTTATTCTCACTTTGTCCCATGAAAACCCTATGAAAATCTTAGCAAATTCACAATTTAAATGCATCAATAACAAGTTCATACATCAAAGAAGAAAACCCAAATACGCCTTTTAGAAGAAAATAGAGCATGATTAATTCTCACAAAAACATGATAAATCCAACAAGAATGCAGCTATAAATCAAGCATGTATATGATGAAAACATGCAGCCTCATTAAGCAAAGGAAAAGATCACAATGTATAGCATTTTAATTAACAAATCAAAAACAAAAAAACATGTGTTGACAAGTTACTAGTTCAACATATAGGAAATCACTAAATTGCATATCTAAGGATGAAAACCACACAATTTTGAGCTTGGATAGCTCAAGCTTCCATTAGCAAGTTATCTTACTCAAATCCCTTACCTAATATTGAAGTTTGAATGATTGATTTTCTAGTGCATTTTCACTGAGTTGCAACTAGCCAACTTTTTGTGTGGAACTCCACTCAGGCTAGAAATTCTTCATGTCCCAGCTACTTCCACCTTCACCCAACACAAATCTTTTTCTTCTTCTCAAAACCCACTTCGTTGCACTACTTTTCCCTTGTTCCCTACGTGTTTTCTCTCTTAATTCCTCTACTTCCACCTTTGTCCTCCTCCTCTCTTCTCCACTTTGTTAATGGCTGGAAAATCTCTAGCCTATGTTTTAAATTTTCTTTTATACCTAACTAAATCATTTATGCATGTGGGATTTAAAGAACACATGGGAAGCCAACTACCCTTAGTTGGTGCCCTCCCACATGGATGGTTCAAAGCTCATCTAGAGCATTAGGGCCCACTGGTTCTGAGTTCAATTAAGACCTCCTAATTTACCCAATTTGTTCAATTATATATTTTCAGGGTACATTTAACAATTGTGCCTTAGACAAAGACATTCTTACTTTACATTTTCTTACTTCCCTTGAAATTTCACCAAGGGTATTGGATGGTATTTAGACTAAGACTTTTGATTATGAATGAACTATTTAATCCTTCAATCCAACTTCAATTATGCTTCAATTTCTATTTTAATTTCTATTTTTCTTTTTGGAAGATCACTTAATGCTAACTTAATGTGATTTTCAAGTTTCTCCTTTTCCTTAGAAATTTTGTTTCTAAATATCCAAATTAACTTAACATTCAACTCCAAGAGGTTATCCTAACCTAATTCCTCAATGCATTCATTCAATTCTTCTCCATTACCCTTGAATCATACACTTAATAACTAAAAAAAATTTTACTCTATTTTTTTGTAAATGTATGGATTTATTTATCATAATTGTGTAATTATAGGTATTACACTCTTGCCACCTTAAAAGAATTTCATCCCCAAGATTGCATACTTATTGATAAGAAAGGTCAAAACGACTCTAGGAAATGAACTCTTAATCTCTCCTAAAAGCATAATGACTTGTCATCTGAGGTCTACAACATCATCTACTTTTCCTACAATCAACTATAGATCCATGCTTAGTCAACCAATTTATGCCTCATAAAATATCAAAATCTGTGACGCCTAAGACAATCAAGTCTGCACTAAATCTCTCACCATAGACTAGCATCAGTGCATCCTGAACAAACTCCCACACTATCTCAGTCTACCCAAAGGAATATCTAAGCATGTAGCATAATTATGCAAAATGAAGAATGGGTGGATCCATGATTAATGAGCACACAGTATATCTACCTATCTGTAATAAGAAAAGTACCTTCCATGACAGTGTTAGATGCACAAGCCTAGTCATTAATAAGAGTGAATACTCATTCCTAACTCCTAAGCACCTAGTCTTGACTAGGTCTTTGGCCTCATCCTTGATGTTACTGGGGCTATCTCTCTCTACTAGCCCTGGGACAATCCCACACCATGTGGTGTGACTAGCCACAAGTAAAACATCATCTTGGTGTAAAACAAGATTGGCCTAGATGATGACGTTGACATATGTTGAACTCTCCTTGATCACTATCTCTAGCCTTGGCCTAACCTATAGCTGGTCAAGTAGGGTGTGTATCTATGCTAGCATGGTTAAAACTCCTCTTCGCCTTGCCACAACCCATGCTACAATAGTGGGTTGTG
Organism: Warburgia ugandensis; assembly: GCA_035236585.1. Taxonomy (NCBI): domain Eukaryota; kingdom Viridiplantae; phylum Streptophyta; class Magnoliopsida; order Canellales; family Canellaceae; genus Warburgia; species Warburgia ugandensis. The sequence goes on along the minus strand of CP141132.1, from coordinate 25,861,959 downwards.
AGGTTAAAATCTGGCTCTTCTAATCAAAGTTTAGCCCTCACACAAAACTTAAGGGCAGCCCTCAGCACTAAAGAACACACTCTAGCTTGAATCTGTGCAGTCGAGAGAACTCCACCCCATACTGAGTGCATTCATGCCCACATGAGTGTCATAAAGTCTAGCGTCATCTTCTCATGATGATGTAGAGGAAGAAAACTATCTATAAAGATGACCTTGAAGTAGTCCCAAACAATAATGTCTCCATCTTTTAAGAAACTCCTCCTCCCAATGCGCTGCCACTAGAGTTGCCATTGTAACTAGCCATCCTCCTGAACTAGCACAACCTAAAATATCCTCTCCATATAGAAAATCCAAGTATCTACTAACTTTAAGAAATCTCCACCAGAGAACTTAGGAGCAATCTTCCTAAATCTTTTGAGAAGGTTGTCTGCTAGGGGACGTCCCTCTCCTTCTTCATTTACAGACCCATCTATACCTGATGTGCCAGCTGAGGCTCGAAACCTCTAGGTCATCCTCTCAAGTAAGAGATTGACAACTTCATCTGTTGGGTTCCCCTGAGCTCTCCCACTTCCCTCGAACCCATTTGCTACCTGTGCATCTAGTGGTGATGGCAGGCCTGCACTATGTTTCTAGGGATCCATCTATAAAACAAGGAAGATTCTAATGAGATTTCTTTCCTAACCATAGTAACTAAGGTTGTTAATTAAACCTAGGACTTAATGCCCCTTAAGTGTTGACACATTAACTCTAAGTTAGGTTAATTGTGATCAATATGGCATGTGCTTTAACACCAAAATCTGTAACATCCTAGATGTTTCAAGCATTTATAGATTTTATGTTGGAAAGCATAAAAAATTTCATTGTTTTACAAAACATGATCAGAGTGATAATATATATGTAATTTTGATAAATTCATCAACTTCTTTCTGGGAGTTATAGTAAAACCTCCACATACATGTAAAATAGTAGTTTTCTAACTTAGGAATGGTTAGAGGTACATGCCATAAGATCATCCATACTATCACAAGTAAATTCACATAGTCCATTCAAATAATCAAAACTATCTATGCTAGAATTATCCAATGTGTCCAAAGAAATTTAAATTATATACATTCCCAAAATGAAATCCTATACATGGATTCTATTAGAAGAAACTATACTAAAATCATATTCTCCTCGCATCTAAACTAATCCAAGTACTTTTGCCTTCCTTGTCTCTCTCATGCTGAAGCTTATTGGTGTATCACCAGAAATATTGGTTGCAGGAAGTGAACAAAAAAATAGCTAATTATAGGGTGAAAAACTAATACTTCCTAAAATGGGATATATAATAGCATACGTATAGGTGTAAGTATCTCACATATACATGTATAATTTCACAATTTTTGAAAAGTGAGAAATCACAACACGTAAAGTAAAGATCCATGAAGAAAAAGGGGGAATCTCAAATTGTCTACAATGTCCAGAAGAATCTAATAAGTCTATCAATTTAATGTTCTCAAAACAAATGATGCCAGACCGAGGCGCATAGGCCTCAATCCACAATGTTCAAATTCATGCCCACATCATAGTGGAAAATGGATCGCTCCATATCGCAGTGCCATAGAGTCCTACCACTAAGGACCATCAGTGGCACAGAATCCTACCACTAGGGGCCGGTGGTCTCAACTCTCCAGAATGATTGGCATGTCTTGCATGCTAACAACAAGTAACACCTATGCTCATAGGGACCTACCATACTGTGAGCTATTCTTTTTACTCTCCCCCTATAACCAATATTTTAGGTGATACACTAGGTAACTTGACTGCAACAGACACATGGAAGGCAAAAGTACTTGAATCAGTTTAGATCTCAGAATATGCTTTTAGTGTAGTTTCTTTTTATAGAATCCATGTATAAAATTTCATTTTAGGAATGTATATAACTTAAAATTTTGTTGATGCATTGGATAATTGTAATATAGATTGATCTAATTATTCAAATGGACTATGTGACTTTACTTGTGACAATATGGTTCATCCTATAGCTTGTACTTGTATAACCATTACTAGATTAGAAAACTACTATTTTACAAATATGTGGAGGTCTTCATGCAAGCAAGGTTGATCCCATGAGGAATCTCACAGAATTGCAATGTATTGAATTTTATTTAAATCAATTAACTTTAGCCAAAGAGATAGAGTTGTGATCAAACTAGGAAATTAAAACAAACTGAGAAGGAAACGTGCATGGAACTAAAAACTAGAAATAAAATAAACTTTCTAAAAATGAAAGCTAAGAAATTAGAATGGAAAATTACTGAATTAACATGCAACCAACTAAAGGAAACTAATGGTAATTTAGAATGAATCAAACTAAGCAACTTAACTTAATGAAACTATAAAAATTAGAAACTTCCCTAAATTAACACTTTCCTAAACTATAACTTCTCAAATGGAACTTTCTAAAATTTAAAAAGGAAACTTTTTAAATCTAAAATTACATGTAAATAAATAAATGAACTACTATTATACAAAACCATGCACGTAAATTAATCAAAGATCAAAGAGGAATGGGACTTAGTACCATGCACATGGTTCTAGGACCCCAAAAGTGGCTAAAATTGATGTATATTATTTGATTGATCATGCAAAATAAATATGGGATCTAATAGAAATCATGAAAATCTAAGTGTTTACCTAAGGTTTCAAGCAAAAACAATGTTTAGATGGATGGAAACTAAGAACATCAAACAAATCAAGCATGAGGAATCAATTGAAAGCACAACTTTTATGGAAGAAAGCAATCTAGATCTAAATTAATTTGATGAAAGAAACATTCCATTACAAGAAACCTCAAAGAACTTTATTGAATCATCTCCAAATTACACTAAAAACTAGATGCATAATACATATTCCATTGTGGGAAATTATGTCTAATCCTTTAGCAGGAAATTCTATATAAACAACACCAACAATGAAATCTAATGCCCAGAAACTAAAGTATGATGACATGCAAAGAAAACCCATGAAGGAATTTAAGAGAAAAGAAAGCTACATGGGTGAACTAAGGAAAATGGACCTAAAACTAACATGTGGAACAAGGAGAAAAAAGTGAAAAATTAAGTAAAACCTCAAGGCACTAAGCTATGTCCTCTTTTGGTTTCACTACCAAAGAGAAGTTAACATAGATCTTGATTGAATAGTAAAAAAAAAATTAGAGAATGGAAGAAAGAAAGAAAGAAATTGATGGCTGAAAATTAGTGTGCCATTCAAGGAAGTGAAACAATATGAAACAATTATGAAATTAAAGCTAGCAAAGTTAACTACTCACTTAGAAATGGAAAGCTATTAACTAAGACAATAATTAGAAAACCAAAGGAAAAAAATCATGAAAAAAGTCCTAAGGTCTAGTTGCAACAAAGCACCAAAGGAAAAGCCTGATTTCAAGGTTCCACACCCACCACTACTTGGAAAATTCGTATGACCTATGGGGCTATATATGGATGAGTGGGTTCCTAAATGTGGAAAAGGTGAATCCATGAAGAAAGTGGCTCTGGGATTAGGATATTGAATGGAGAAGGTTTGAAGGAGAAATTTTAGTTAGGAATGATGCCATAAAGGTGACATAATAGAAAGAATCATGATGGGCTGGTTGGTTTCCTATTTAGGAAGCGGGGAGGTGTCCTTTTCCATGGAGGGAAAGTGGCCCTCCAACCTCCAAATTGAGTAGAATTTGAATGTGGGAAATGAGTAAGATGTGGGGTGAAAATAAGGATGGAAATTTTAGTGTTAAACCTAAGGTTTAGATGTACTTGAATGGACTTAGATCTATGGTTTCTATCTTGGGAAACCACTTGAATACACCTTCAAATTAAGGGCCGGGGGGGGGGGAGGTCACTTTCTTAGGAGGTGCCTCCCTCCCTATGTAGAAGTAGTGAAATCCTAGGATGGAGGGCTGATTTAAGATAGAAAATTGATTAAGTATGTGGGATTTTCTCTCTTAATGGGTCCCTTAGTACATGAACATCTTACTGATTACATTAATCTCTCAAAATCACATAAAAATTCTAGTTTTAACATAGGAAAGTTGCTTGAATTGATGCTACAATCATGTGGATCCATGTGGCATTGACTTGATGGCTCATTCCTTGGTGGCTTAAGTGGCTTCAATGCTTGACTTCAAGGCTTGAGTAGCTTGTCTGGCTAATCACCCTTTTTCACGGCTTTAATTGCTAAGTAGTTTGAATATCTCCCATTAAAGGTGGTGAAAATCATGGCTTGGGCATGGGTCCATTTCTAGTCAGCTTTTACTTCTTTAATTTCCTTTTTGCTTGCCCTAAATGAATGACTTTAATTCTTATATCAACAAGCTCAGCCTTTGGATTATCCTCGCAACACCCATAAAATAAAATAAAAAACCCTAATTAAATACTTGCAAATTATGATCATTCACATACTTATTCTAGATTAGCTCCTAAACCTAAAAAATATTAAAATTTTGATCTATCAAGTCAGAAATTGGGATGACCCAGGTTTTTGTAACACATTTTGTAATACATTTTCAAAGGCAGGGCCCTTAGTAGTACAAAAATTTCACAAAACAAAGCAGTAGAAATTTTTTTCTATAGAACTTGTTTTGAAAAACCCAAGTCATCACTTCATATATAACATAAGTAGAATTTTTGTACAAGATAAAATTTCATTGAAGGAATATACTTTTATTAAATTCCAGATCCATCCAGTGGTTTACAATACAGCCCAAATCCATTACAATACTTGTCCAAATAATATAATCCAAAACTCAAAGCCCACCATACAATGAAACTCTCATTATAATACAATACTCTCAAACAAAACAAAATACATGTCTTTAAGGGGTATACCCTGATGATTTTTCTCTTCAAGTCTTCTATAGTCTTGAGCTCCTAGCTTTCCTTCTCTGTATCTGAGATATTGTAAACATTGAAACATTTTTCTTTGTTTTTGGTCATATTCAATCCATGATTTCAATGCATTCCATCATAATATCATTCACTTAATCCATCCCAAGGATCTGATCATACTTGATCTCATTGATCAAGTGGGTCCCTTTGTATTTTTAGGGTTTTTCTATCATAAAGGGTAGATCCCTCAATTTATCTTACATCTGTCCAAATAAATCATGGAAATAACTTGATTTCAACATTATATCATCACTAAATCAGATCCCCAAGATCTGGTCATCATAGATCTTGAAGATCATAAAAAATTAGAAACTTAATTCTTGAAAATAGAAAGTTTCTGGAATGCTTTTATCAATATTATAATTTTAGAAGAAAATAGACATTATAAGCTTTCCATAGCCTCTTTTTGATCTCAATTTGGAGTTCAGATGACTCTGCAATTGAACTGCGAAGTTCACAGTCATTGCTAAGTTCCTGATTTGATGTGGGCCCAGCGGAATGGATGACGGGGATTGATTGAGCAGAAGGGTAGGTGTGCTCCCATCACTGGCATGTAAGTGTGACGCAATCCCCTAGGGACTGGTGCTATCACGCGGTCCTCCCATCAGGACAACGTCGCACGCAACGTGCGTGCGGAGACACTACTGCAGGGCACATCCCGCATCCTGATTTGATTTTGGGAAATCAGACAGTTTGTTTTGGACCGTCCAATCATTCCTCTTCAAATCAAAGTCTCAAAACACTAAAATTTTGTGAAATTTCTATCCTAGAGGTTTTGGACCCTTCTGGATCAATTGGATGGCTCAGATTTTTCATCTGAGCCCTCCATCATGTGAAATTGAAGGGTTCTAGTCCTTAATTTATTTTTATAAGTTTTAACCTAAAACTAATTACAAAAAAATAAAAATTACAAAAAAAACCATGAAATAAGTATAAGAAGTGGTTCTACCTACTTGGTTGGAGAAAAATGTAGATTTGAAGCCCAATTCGAAATAAATACCCTTTGATAATAAGATAGCCCGATAGTCCCTTGTTTTGTGATTTCTGTTGATTACACCGTTGGATCTTGAAATTAATTTGGAATTTTGTAGATAAGGTAGTCTAAAATTGTATGGACGGTTTGTGAGATTCAATTTGGAATAGAGTGCCTAATTGAATTTAGGTCTCTTGTTCCAATTAGAGAGAGGAGAGAGAAAGTGCAAGAAGGGAGATTTTTGGGAGTTTTGGAATTTTGAAAAGGAATCTAGATCTAGTTTTTTAAAGTAAGAAAGATGATTTCGTGGGAATTTTAATGAAATTTTTTGGAGGATTTTTGGAGGGGTATTTATAGGTGTTTTGCATTTTTTTATAATTACTTGTAATAATTATGTTTTAATTCTTTTAAATATTAAATTAACATTGAATCCTCCACTACCACCTCCTTCTCCACTAGCAACTAGTAGCAATTTGACCACTCATTACATGTTTTTTGGCCATTGGATTCATTTGTGGGCCCCTTGTGGGCCCCATGGGGTGTGAAAGGACTATTTTGCCCTTTTATGGAGAAAAATCTATTTTATTCTCCTGAACTCAGAATTGAGCGTACTTAGTGGTGTTGGGATCGTATTTTCACTTACATTCTAAATATTGATGTCTTAGATCTTAGTTATGGGTAAAATTATTATTTTACCCTTTTATTCATAAAAATAAAGAAAATTAGAAAATTTTCATTTTAACTCAGAATTGAACATACTTAGTGTCATTTTGATTGGTTTTTTGAGCACATTCATAATTTCTAAGTTTTAAATCATGTTTTAATCTCTATAAAAAGAGAATTTTCAATAACCTAATATTCTAGCATGGAATTTCTGAAAACTCAAACTTTATTGATTTTCTCAATCAATTTACAAAAATTGGGGTTATTACAGAAATGCATGTGTTACAAAATTTTGGTTAAAAATTCAGAATTTAACAATATAATTTATGCTACATGGGCTACTAATTGGGTACTTTTATAAATAAAAAAATTGATCAATTATCAACAAGTAAGGTTTAAGTATTTCAACATTGTCCAGAACATGATCTAGCATGAGAGTGTACATTTTCTAGCCTACAGTAGCTTAGAATGTTCACATTTATAGCCTAGGTGTAGTTCCTAGTATTGTCAAATTTTAGCATATAAGTGTTCTAGTATTCAAGTATTCAAGAATTCAAGCTTCCTTTGTAATATTTGAAAATCTCCAAATTCTAGTGCAGTTTCTTGCATTTCCAATCTTACCAATAAAGTATACAATTAGTATACTTTCATTCCAATTTTAATGGGGTAAAATTTCTCACATTTTTTGTTAAATTGCAATTTTGGAATTCCCAAATTCCAAGGGGTGGAATTTTTACAAAGAAATTCCAGGGAATGGAATTCCATTGACTCAAAAATTCCAATCGTCTTCTTCTTCTCCACTCATGAGTTTCTAGTAGTTAAAATGAATTTAGTGCTTAGATTCAATAATTCACAAAGCATGGCATTCCAAAATTTTCCAAGCTTTCATATAGTTCTCCATTTCCCCAACTCATTCATTAGCTTTAATCTCCTTAGGTTGAATCAAATGTTCAAGGTACCATTTCCAGTTCACCATGAACCAGGAAATGATGCTTATTGATTCCATCATTTTGCACCATCAATCCATATGAATTTTGTTAACAAGGTGTTATAATAGAGTCACTAACATGTTAAATTTCAAGTCAATTACACAATATTCATCTAATGTCATTCCTAGGGGCCTATTGGTTTAGGTAATTGGTGCCATTTCCTACACACATTCATGTAGGAGATGGAGTGTTTTTCTCAACTTGCACCTTCAAATCAATACATAACTACTATAAATCTAGGAGTAAAATTGCTTCCTATTTGAATTTGAATATGTGTTCCCACTTTTTACTTTGTCTCAATTTAGTTTGAGGCAAGACTTAAAGGCTTGGGATTGGGTGTACCTTGCTTACCTATGTGTCAGAAAAACAAAGTGCACGTAGTCCCTATTCTCACTTTGTCCCATGAAAACCCTTTGAAAATCTTAGCAAATTCACAATTTGAATGAATCAATATCAAATTCATACATAAAGGAAGAAAACCAAATATTCCTTTAAGAAATATGAAGATCTAAGGAGGCAGCTATCATGATGATCATCCCCTATTCACCATGAACTGCAGTCAAGAACAAAATAGAGCATGATTAATTCTCATAAAAACATGATAAATCAACAAAAATCCATCTATAAATTAAGCATGCATATGATGGAAACATGTATAATCGTTAAGCAAGGGAAACAATCACAATGCATAGCATTTTAATTGCCAAATCAAAATAGAAAATCAAGCCTTTACAAGTTATTGGTTCAACATACAAGTCATCCTACTCAAATCCCCTACCTGATATTCAATTTTGAATGACTTGTTTTCTAGTGAGTTTTCACTAAGTTGCAAGCTCCCCAGCTTCTTGTGTGGAACTCTAGTCGGGCTAGAAATTCCTCACTTTCCAACTACTACCACCTTCACCCATCTTAAATCTTTTTATTCTTCTCAAAACCTACTTCATCACATTACCTTTCCCTTGTTCTTAGCATGTTCTCTCTCCCAATTACTCTTCTTCCTCCTTCATCCTCCCCCTTCATTAATGGCTAGAAAATCTCTAGCCCATGTTTTAAATTTTCTTTTTTAACTAGCTAAGTCATTTATGCATGTGGGATTTAAATAACATGTGGGAAGCTATCTGCCCTTGGTTGGTGCCCTCCCACATAGGTGGTTCATATCTCAGCTAGAGCATTAAGACCCACTAGTTCTAGGTTCAATTAAAACCCCCTATTTTACCCATTTTGTTCAATTATATCTTATTTAGGGTACATTTTACAATTGTGCCACAGATAGTAACATCCTTATTCTACATTTTCTAGCTATTCCCTTAGAATTTCATTGAGGGCTTTTGATGGTATTTAGATGTAATAACCCCAATTTTTGAAAATTGATTAAGAAAATCAGTTTAGTTTGAATTTTCAGAAATTTTGGGCTCAAAAATTAGGTTATCCAAAATTTCCTTTTTATAAAGATTAAAACATGATTTAAAACTTGAAAATTATGAAGGTACTTGAAAAACCAATTAAAATGACACTAAGTATGTTCAATTCCGAGTTAAAATGAAAAATCCCTAATTTTCTCCATTTTTATGAATAAAAGGTAATTTTACCCATAACCGAGATCAAAGATATCAATATTTAGAATGTACTAAAAAATAAAATTCCAACACCACTAAGTACGCTCAATTCTGAGTTCGGCAGAATAAAATGTATTTTTCTCCATAAAAGGGTAAAATGGTCCTTTCACACCTCTGTAGGCCTCACAAGGGGCCCACAAATGAATCAATGGCTAGAAAATATGTAATGAGTGGTCAAAACACTACCATCTGATAGTGGAGAAGGAGGTGGTAGTGAACGATCCAATGTTAATTTAATATTCAAAAGAATTGAAACATAATTATTACAAGTAATGATGCAAAATTCAAAAAAAACCCATAAATACACCCCCAAAAATCCTCCAAAAATATTCATTAAAAATTTCAAAAAATTAGATTTCTTCCCCTAAAAAACCAGATCTATATTCATTCCCAAATTTTCAAAACTCCCAAAAATCTCTCTTCTTTCACTTTCTCTCTCCTCTCTCTAGATTGGAACAAGAGACCTAAATTCAATTAAGTACTATGTTCCAAATAAAATATCACAAATTTCACCATTCATATTGTCTTAGACTATCTTATCTACAAAACCCCTAAAATAAATTTCAAGATCCAATAGTACAATCAACGAAAATCACAAAGCAAGTGGTTATCAAGCGATCTTATCATCAATGGGATATTTCTTTAAAATTGGTCCAAAAAACCTATGTTTTTCTCCAATCAGTAGGTGGAAACTCTTCCCATACTTATTTCATGTTAGTTTATATAATTTTTATTTTTCTAAAATTAAGTTTGGGTTAAAAATTATAAAAATCATAAAATTGATAAAAATCTTCAAGAAACTTTCTGTTTTTAGGAAATAAGCTTCTAATTTTCACGATCTCTAAGATTTGAGATGATCAAATCTTGGGGATCTGATTTAATGATGAAATAATTTTGAAATAAAGTAATATCTATGATTTATTTTGACAGATATAAGATAAATTGAGAGATATACCCTTTATCATAGAAAAACCCTAAAAGTACAAAGGGACACACTTGATCAATGAGATCAAGCATGATCAGACCCTTTGGATGGGTTGTATGAATGGGATTATGATGTAATCAAGTTAGATCATGGATTAAATGTGACAAAAACAAGTGGATATGATCTTTGGATCTTAATGGAGTAAAAGCACTATATGTAATTAAAACCCTTGATGTAAAGGAAAAGATCTAAGATCTAATGGTTGGATCATAAGTAAAAGTTTTTAATAATCTTAATCTAAGTAGTTTACTTGTCTTTTATTTGATAATGGAATTGTAAATGTGATTTCTGTTATAAATTAGGAAGCATGATAGTGTACTTCTTAAATTTTAGCATTATATGCTCTAAATGTTATTGGATTTTTATAATAGGTTTGTAATTTAATTATCTTAGGGCCAGGTTAGGTTGAATTTGAGATTTTAACATGATTCCATTAGATTACTAGTAAAATTTCATGTATTTCATAACTTAGGATCATGTTAGTTTAAGTATAGTTTTATTCCATTAGGTTAAGTTACATTCATAGGAAGCATGTTAGTATAAATGGTTGTTAAATTTATATTGGAGTTATGCTTTAAAGTTCATGATTTAATTGTTGTCAAATTTTATTAGTAGATTCAAATGTTAAGTAGTTGTTGAGATATAATGAGCATAAATCACCAAAATGTAATCTAATTAGAAATTAGAGTTTCATGAACACATAAGAGGAATGAATGACTTTGACTTAACATTAGTAAGGGCTATAGTTAGTAGAACAGTATAAGGATTATCAAATCCTTGGCCCAAACTAGGATAATAAAAAATCCCATGAATGACATTTTAAATGTTCATAGATTTAATTAAAATCAATTAGAAAGATTACTTAGGGTTAAAATGCTCATAGGAACCTTGTGAAAGGTTGAGCTAAGGCCACTGGGTTCTCTAATAGAGCCTCGCTCTTCCCCTCCCTTTCGTTGATGTTTGTCAGGTCTAGACACCTCCTTACATAAGGATTGAAGTAACCACTTTGTGTTCAGCCATTCAGCTAATAAGCCTTACTCAATTGAAAATAAGAGGAGCTGTCTAGACTTAGGACGAAATAAGCTATCTTCAACTAGTAAAACATTAACTGGTTGAATAATAATAATAATAAGAGCATAAAAGGTTAGTAAATTATCTAACCCTAATAAAATATGTAAGTAAGATAAGGATGATTAAACAAGATCCATGGGATCTTGAATGATCAAGAACAATAAAATAAATAAATACTTTTTTATGTATGATATATATATATATATTACTTGCAATTTAGATCAAATATAATAGAAGATCTTAGACCAAATAGAATAGAAGATTTGAACCCTTGATCAAATATGATTCAAGGAAGAGAACCAAGATCATCCTTCTTAGGCATGATCAAACAACTGAACTTAGATCAAAGAATAACTTAATGATAAAAGATCCAAGCCCTTAATCTTTATCAACAAGTATAAATTGTTGATCAAAGGATATATGAAAGATCAAGATCAAAGAAAGGAATACACAAAGACTTAGAATGGAAAATACTTAGATCTGAAAGATTAGAAGATCATTCTAACCATCAAATTTATTAATCAAAAGGATAGACACTATCTGAGGGAGATAGATCATGATAGGACAAAGGATCTAGATCCTTTATATCAAAGGACAAGATTAACCAAAGAATATAGATAGGATAAAAAATATAGTATTATTCAGATTGTATAAATATTGACAGTATGTATGGATTTATAGATTACATACATTAGTCAGGTTCATAGAAGATCTGAAGAGATGGATCACTACTTGAAGGTAGGAGGATTTTATGAATGCATCTACATGAGAAATACATGATCTTATGTCTAGAAATGTTGACAAGTATAATGTAAATACTTGTATTAAATCCATTGAAAATCTTTATGATCCAACCAAAACACATATGAAATGGTTAAGTTAGAATTGAAAAAAATCGTAATTGAATAGAGAACTAAAAGGTATTCCAGCCCTAGATAAACAGACAAATTGTCTGATAAGTCTAAAAATCAATACATGGGAATCATTCACATACAATGGTGATCCCTAAACTTATATGAACATGGGTATCATTCATTGTAAATGATGATCCCTAAGTTTGAAGTGAAATCCTATCCTCGGTATAAGAATACCAAAATATGAGGATGATGATATAAATAGACAAGATGTCTGATAATTAAAAGAATACTTTATATATATATATATATATATAAGTAAGGAGGCTTATGGTTTTTGTTTTAAATAGGCATATGCCTAAGGATGCTATGATAAGAGGGTTAAGAGGGTTTGGCCACCCGCTCTCCAAAATGTGATATATATGATGATACCGTGCCCAAAAAGAGGCAAAATGTTTGTGGGGCAATTATGGGAAAGCCACCATTATGATGGTCTATCTCCCCAAATAGACATGACATACATGATTTTCCACATTTGGTATCCATGGAGTATGAAAGTAGTTATCTGAGCACACTAGTACGGATCAGACTGCAGCATAGTAGTCCTTTGAGTATTTTGCAGTATGATGCATGGCATAATGAGATGCTGATACTACCCAAATAAGGGAGTATTTTCCAGCAAAGTCTGGATGATTGATCAACTTAGTGTGTCTGAGTGTGACTATTGATGTTTGAGATATTAACTATTTTTCACGGTTTTGAACGTATATATATACGACATATACAGTATGTATGTGTAAGTATATGACAAAGTAAAGAGATTGATGGGATTATGAAGTATTAGGATTATAGTGTCAAATTATTATACTTCTTGAATCCCCTACCAAGCATAGCTTGCTGAGATATTGTAAATCTTTGAATGTTTACAATATCTCAGATACAGAGAAGGAGGATTAGGAGCTCAAGACTTAAGAAGACTTGGAAGAATAATCAATCAGGGTATATCCCTTGAAGACATGTATTTTTGTTTGAGAGCATTGTATTGTATTGAGAGTTTTTATTGTATGGTGAGCTTTGAAATTTGGATTATGTAATTTGGACAAGTATTGTATTGATACCCAAGCTGTACCATGAACCACTAAATGGATTCTGAAATTTAATAAAAGTATATTCCTTCAATGGAATTTTATCTTGTACAAAATTCTACTTATGTTATGTATGAAGTGATGACTTGTGTTTTACAAAATAATTTCTAAAGAAAAGAATTTTCACTGCTTTGTTTTGCAAAAAAAATTTACTACTAAGGGGCGCCCTGCCTTTGAAAAATGTATCACAAAATGTGTTACAAAAACCCAGGTCGTCATAGCTGGTATTAGAGCCATTCATCTAGTCACAGTACAGTACCCTTATGTCCAATGTGAAGATGATAATCCAATTAGAGGATGAGAAATAGTGAGTGAATAAGAAATAAGATAGTATTTAATGAGAATGAGTAGAGAATGAGTTATGTGATTAACTCATTAGTTGAGAATGAGTATAGGAAGAGTTATGTGATTAACTCATTAGGTGAGGAGTTAATGTAATTAACTCATGAAGTACAAGTGGAGTATAAGTAGATATTACTTATTGAAATAACTAGGAGTATTACTTAGTAAGTTAATGATATCAATATAGGGAATAGTAAGTTATAGAAACAAGTAAGGAAAACATTACAATAGAAGAAAATGTAACATATGATATTCAGGTATAACTTGAAATCAAGTAATGATACTTGTAGAAATAAAATACATTAATATAACTATTATTAGGTGAAATAATAGAGATTAAGAGAAAGAGATGATAAATTGGACAAATTTGATGGAAAGGATGAAGAAGGATAAAATCCAACCTTTATAGGAAAGGTGAAATAGATACTAAAGATACAACCTTAGACTTAATACAAAATTCAAAATTTATAATAATAAATAATAAATATAAATGTAAGAATTACAATTGCTACATAGATATAGTATTTTGAAAATTGGTTAAAGGATATAATCATCAAAATAGAAATGATTTTACTTGAGAAGAATTTAAGGATATGGGTAAATATATTCAAAATTGAGAATAAAATGAGTTTTAATAAAGATAAATTTAGAGGAATAATGATTCAACTATATGATAGAATTGAAATATGGAAATAATTATGGATTATAATTTGCATTGATGATAGAATGGAAAGTGAAGACCTATAAATGAATAGGGATATTAATATGATGAATTTAGGGAATATTGATTATACTTATATGATAGATATAGTGATATTGAAAGAATTATGGAATATAGTGAGGAAAAATACATTTTGCGGGAATGATGAAATAATCATGAGGAATGAAGACCTATAAACAAATATAGGTAGCTAAACTTAAGTTTAATTTTGGACAAATGAGATGATTATAAATGATGAATGAATATAGATTTTAGAGAAATAAGTGGTTAGAAATTTCAAGATATTTTGGAGATTTTCAATCTAACATAAGATTGAATGAGGAAATATCTATAATAGTTGAGGAAAATGACATCAACTGATCTGAATAAGTGGAAAGAACAAATTTTAAAGATTACTAGACAAAGGAGTAATTATAGTAATAAGTTTACATTGGGAATTAACAATTTTCCTGAGAAAAGAAAAGGGAAGGTCAATGTGAGGATGCCTTGAACATAAATGATATTATTGAGAAAATCAACTATCCTTTTACTCTATTAGGATGAGTAATTCCCAAATTTATTATCATCAATTGGGAATCTGAAATGAAACATAATAGTATGAAATCAAAACAAATTTTGAGTTATATGAGTTGAACAAATGATATTCATGAATTTGAGGAGAGTAAAATATATTAGATGAATTGGTAATGATATATGGAATTGATTTTAAAAAATCATGGGCATTTATAGAATATATGATAGACACTTACAAAACTCATCAATTATCTGGTAAGTGTACATGTTGATCGAAGAAAGCAAAGTTTAGGGACATATAAATTCTAAGAATGATGTGGAAGTTGAACCAACAAGGATTGGAGGTGAAACTGAATTGTGAGATAACTTTGACAGTTAGAGAAATTTATCTCTTATTGATTGTATAGCATACTATAAGGACATTCTTTTAATATAATCTTGCCATTGATTACATAAGCCATAAAGAGTTTATGGTAGATTATTGTGACTTGAAGAATATATGGTAAATTATGGAGTTTTTAAAGTCTTGAGAGTGGATGACTACAAAGTCAATATAGACTCTTTTAATAGGAATTATTAAGAATACTTCAAATAAAGGTTTAGTGTGGTATGGAAAAGTTATGAGGTATGCTTGAAAAAAAAAAGCATGAGGAAATACATAATCTTAAAAAGGAGGAATAAGAAAATCAAGTGCTATGAATAAAGAGGAAATCATAGTACAAGAATAGTAATGAAAGTTGAGGGAGAAGTTATTACAAGGAAACTATCAATTAATATTAGGATCTGAAAAGAAATTTTCAATAGAAAGAAATAGTAAAGGAGTATGGTTATCTAGAACAAAAATGAGATTAGTACTTCTAAATAATGAAAGAACCCATATGAGATAATTACTTCCAAATATTGGAAGATTGTTACAAAGAACAATAGTTGAAATTGTAAAATCAAAGCAATATGTCATTTTGGTAGATAGTCTAAGGACTATACAAATTAGAGAGGATATGCCAAAACTATATATGCTGGAAAGGAATGAGAATGAGCAATAGAAGTTAGGATAGAAAAGTATGAAGCATTGAAAGATTGGTGAAAATGAGAAATAGAAATTTTATATACTAGTCAAGAGAAATAAGAAGTTGTGAACAAAAGGGTAACTCAATTTAAGAGTTATTAATCCTTTTGGAAAGTCTAGCAAAGAATAATGATAAGTGATTAATGCATTACCATTATTTGTGAGATGTATGTTATGTCCCAAAAATATGATTTTTACCTTTAAGAAGAAGGTAACATGAACTATGAATGAAAGGAAATGGAGGTTTCCTTAAGTGGCAAGGCCACATGAGCAAACTTATGAATAAGTTGAAATGCAAATTTCTAAGATGAAATTATTATAAGGGAGGAAGATTGTAATAACCGCAATTTTTGTATATTGATTGACAAAATCAATTTAGTTTGAATTTTCAAAAATTCTAAGCTCAAATATTAGGTTATTAGAAATTTTCTTTTTATAGAGATTAAAACATGATTTAAAACTTGGAAATTATGAAGGTACTCGAAAAACTGATTAAAATGACACTAAGTACGTTCAATTCCGAGTTAAAATGAAAAATCTCTAATTTTCTCCATTTTTATGAATAAAAGGTAATTTTACCCATAATCGAGATCTAAGACATCAATATTTAGAATGTACTTGAAAATACAATTCCAACACCACTAAGTACGCTCAATTCTGAGTTCGAGAGAATAAAAGGTATTTTTCTCCATAAAAGGGCAAAATGGTCCTTTCACACCCCTGTGAGCCTCACAAGGGCCCCACAAATGAATCCAATGGCTAGAAAACATGTAATGTGTGGTCAAGCCACTACCATTTGATAGTGGAGAAGGAGGTGGTAGTGGAGGATCTAATGTTAATTTAATATTCAAAAGAATTGAAACATAATTATTACATGTAATGATGAAAAATTAAAAAACACCTATAAATACATCTCCACAAAATCCTCCAAAAATGTTCATTAAAATTCCTACAAAATTATCTTGCTTCACCTAAAAAACTAGATCTAGATTCATTCCCAAATTTCCTGAACACCCAAAAATCTCTCTTCTTTCATTTTCTCTCTCCTCTCTCTAAATTGGAAGAAGAGACCTAAATTCAATTAAGCACTCTGTTCCAAATCAAATATCACAAATCCTACAAT
Organism: Warburgia ugandensis; assembly: GCA_035236585.1. Taxonomy (NCBI): domain Eukaryota; kingdom Viridiplantae; phylum Streptophyta; class Magnoliopsida; order Canellales; family Canellaceae; genus Warburgia; species Warburgia ugandensis. The sequence goes on along the minus strand of CP141132.1, from coordinate 25,844,973 downwards.
TCATATTGACCTAGACTACCGTATCTATAAAACACCCATGTAACCATTACCCATACTTAATCCTATATTATATCCATGCCCATTATGTTTTGGAAATATGTGGAGATGATTGGAGAAATATCTTGATGAATAAATATGAACAATATAGTTTAGGAGATGAACATCAAAATGCTTCAAAGCGGAAATTTTCAAAATTAAAAAAAATAATAATAAAAGTCTATTTTCGAAGTCAATTGAAAGGGAGAAGAAAAAGAAAATATTCACTCTCATGTGAAGCAAGCAAGTTATGAATATTTCAGTAGAAGACCTTTACGTATTATTCAAAAATATTTTGTTTATTCTTATACTGTTTACTTTGATAACCTTATCCTAAGCATTATGTTTTATCCTACATAAAGACCTAACTTGATCTTAGCCATAGGATGGGTCGTAGTTGGTTTTGAATGAGAAGGGAATTTTGTAAAGTGTAACTTTCGTAAATAGTTGGTGTTCTTTCCATGAGACCATTTATCATTTTCTTGAATTATCATTCTTCTTTATGAGATACGTGATATAATTTGCCTTTTTATGCCAATTATTTTACTCATATATTGATGAGAGTTATACCCACTTTTGAATGACTTCTTTTTTAGTGTCAACTATATCCTATGTGATTTGAAGTAAAAGCCTACTCTTTGATGGTAATTTAGGTTATACTTAGAGGCTAAAAAAGTTATGTATATATTCACTATATTCACACACACACACACACACACACACACACACACACACACACACACACACACACACACACACACACACACACACACACACATTTTCAGGTTTAAGAAGTAATGTAATATCTTTAGCATAAGGATAGTGCTTTGAACTATTGTTCATTTTTATTAACATGCTAAAGTTGGACATCTAATGAACACTGAATGGAGGAAAATTCACTAAGAAAAATGAAGGAATTTCCATGTGAATGTGTTTTAAAATGTTTATGGGTATCATTTTTAGAAATCCTTACAAGACTACAACTCATCCACTAAGAGTAACCTTGGGGATCAAAGGCTTTCTACATATGCAAAATATAGTCAACAACACCTGTGAAAATGGTTAGAATTTTCATGTTTTCTATTTTTTGTATTTTTGTTCGAGGAATAATAAAATATATGTATGGTGGTATTTGATATACACATAAATAAGACAAATAATATCCATAGAATTATCATTTTTAACCTTTGATTTACTTAATTTATCACTAATTATGGTTTACTTTATATTTCAGCCCATTTTAAGGACTGAATTCCGTCTTTACTATTTTTGATCAATTCATTCATATATAAGATCATAAATCTGACTATGAATATGATCCTAAGGTATTAGAGTGTCTCTGAAGACATCCATCGGTTCATATTTGTATTTTACAGTCATCTAATCCATGATCTAAGATCATGGATACTGATTTTACCAAATAACATATAAAATAAAATTTTGAAACATGGATATAATAAATTCAAGATATAGATCAAGTGACAAGGAATATGTAAAAATTTTCGGATCTAAATTCAGAGCTCTATCAAGCTCTGAATTAGAAAAATAAGATCTCAGTTTAAAAGAGAACGGCCCAGATCTGATCTCAGGAATCCATCCAATGGCTCAGAAGTTACATCTGAGCTGTGGATGGATGGGATTTGAACCATCCAAGCCGGATTCATTGTTTCCGACAGATCAACAGCAGGGAGATCCCTCCTTTTCTAGAAAACCCAAGATACCTACCGAAAATGAAAGAGGGGAGTGACAGTGGCCTACTTGAGCCGGTCTGGGGAGAAAGTGCTCACCGGAGAAGGAGAAAAATGCCGGCGAAATTGTAGATAAAGCCCTAGCTGCCAAAAAATACACAGAGCTTAATCCTTGGCATGCATTGCCGGAAAATGTTGAAAACCATGGGGGTTTTGAAGAAAACCCTATTTTTAAGACTCCCAACGGTACAAGATCACCGTTAGACGGCTTGATTGGCCGTAATAGCTTGAAGAACCTGCCAGAGATAGTAACCCTTACTGGGTTGAACTTCGTTTTCATTTTTCTAGCAATCCAAGAGGTGGACCATCCTCAAATCAAAGGGATTTTGTAATTAGACCTTTTCCGATAAAATCCAATGGTGAAGATGGGGTTTCAACGAGTATAAATCGATGGCTAATTGAAATAGGGTTTCTTGGGCGGAAACCCGTTTCATCGGGAATGACATGTGCCGGGACGCGCCCGACTTCTCCACTAAGTCCAGAGAGTCTGGTGCGTTTGCGGACACGCCCTGAGTGAAAAAAAAAAATAGTGAAGAAGAAGAAGAAATTGGGGGAGTTTGGGGAAGTTTCTGGAGCTAAATTTTTGCAGCATAACAGGAGACCTCGTGAATGATTTTTGGAACATTTTTGAGAATTTTTCTTAGGTCTATTTATAGGTGTTTTGAGTGGTTTTCATAATAACATGCAATAATTATGTTTTCTCCTTTTTATTATTTAATGTATATTAGATTCCCACTACCACCTCCTTTTCCACTAACAGGTGGTAGTGGTTTGACTAATGATTGCATGCTTTTCAGACATTGGATCCCTTTCTGGGTCCCTTGTGGGCCCCATGTGGGCCCCACATGAGTGTGAAAAGACCAAATTGCCCTTTTATGGAGAAAAATCCATTTTATTCTCCTGAGCTCGAAATTGAGCGTACTTAGTGGCGTTGGATTCATATTTTCGAGTACATTCTAGATTTTGAGGTCTCAAGTCTTGGTTATTTGTGAAATTACCATTTTGGCCTTTCATTCATTAAAATGAAGAAAAATACATATTTTTCATCCGTATTCAGAAATTGGCATGCTTACAGTCATTTTAAAGCATTCGTCACATATGTTTTCAATTATACAGGTCTTATACCTTGATTTCGATTCTATGAGAGGTGCATATTTCATAACCCTAATATTCCAACTTGATTTTCATTGAAATTCTAAATTTCAATATTTATTTAATTTTTTATAAAAAATTAGGGGTGTTACATAAGTGGTCTTCTACAACATATTCAGAACTTTTCTTATCCCCAGTTCTAAGTCAAAGTCCTGTACTAGCAGTATCCAATGGATTAACCTAAGTTTTGAATCCTTTTTAGAAAGGTGGTACTTTAAAGTCGTGTGATTCAAGTATGCTATAACTTTTGGCCCTAACAAGTAAGGTCTAAACTTATCCAAAATAAACACTACAACTAACAACTCTTTCTTTGTAGTCAAATAATTGAGTTGCATGTCATTTAGTGTTTTACTAGTGTGATATATTACATGGGGAAGTTTATTGATTGCTGCCCCAAAACAACTCCAGTTGCATAATCTGATGCATCACACATTATTTCAAATGGTGCATTCCAATCTAGTAGATGGATAATGGCTGCAAACATCTACTCAGTCTTGAGTTGTTCAAATGCTTTCTTACAGTTCTCAGTTCTCATCAAAGTAAAAAATGGCCTCCTTTGTAAATAAATTATAGCAAGCTTGGAAATTTTGCTAAATTCCTTGATGAATCATCTGTAAAGGTTAGCATGTCCTAAAAAGAAGCAGATTTCTTTCACCATCCTTGTTGGAGGAAGTTCGGCCATTCAATCTTCTTTTGCCTTATCAGCTTCTATCCCATTCATCCTTGTTGGAGGGATAGGATTTATAGTACCAACAATTAGAAGCTTTAGAACTTCGTCCCTAACCATGTCCTTCATGTGTGGATTAAGTCATCTTTGAGTTTTTCTAGAAGGTTTTGTATTTTCTTCTAGGTGTATCCTATGCATGCAAATGGCTGGACTAATCCCTTTCATGTTTGCTATCATCCACCCTAGAGCAGTTTTATGTTCCTTAAGGACATCGAAAAGCTTACCCTCATGTTCATTATCTAAATCTGATGCTATTATCATAGGTAACGTTTTATTTGGGCCTAGGTATGAATATTTCAAGTTGTCAGGCAAGGGTTTGAGGTCCAGATATGGTGGTTGCTTATCGAGGGTAAGGGGATAGATTAAGAAGGTAGGAGTGGTTCCACATAAGGACCCTACTTGGAGGTATCCATGATTAGAGAAGCCTTCAAAAGGTTGTTTACCTTCTCGATAGACTTATCTGGATCAAATTCTCCATTAAAGTGCATGAGACAATCCTTTAATGGGTCAGAGATGGGCAATAATGGATGAATGTCATTAATTAAATTCTCAATCAAATTGACATTACAAGAATCATCGAGGTCTGAGGTCTAAATGTTGTTAATCACTTTAGCTTAACTTTCATGTTTCCAAATGATAATTTCCTTACACCATTCCTACAGTTAATAATGGTGTTGGACGTCGCCAAGAATGAACGTCCAAGGATGACCCAAATCTAACTACCAGGATCAGATATAGGCTGGGTGTCCAACACAATGAAATTAACTAGGTAATAAAAGTAGTCTACCTTTATCAATACATCTTCAACCAAATCGTGGGGTACCTTGATAGATTTATCCACTAATTACAGTGTGGCAGTGGTTGGTTTTGACTCACGAGTCTTAGTTTCTCATGGACAGAGTATGGCAGTAAGTTGACACTAGCCCTAGGTCAAGTAATGCCCTATCTACAATATGATCTCCAATAATGCATGAAATGGTAGGACACTCCAGTCAATAAACTTCGATGGGGTATTATGTTGAATTAAAGAGCTTACCTGCTTGGTGAGGAAATCTTTCTTTTGTACATTTAGCTTTCTCTTGTACATTTAGCTTTCTTTTGTACATTTAGCTTTCTTTTTATAATACAAAGCTCTTTTAAGAACTTGGCATAGGCGAGGATGTCTTTTATTTCATGGAGCAATGGAATATTGACTTGGACATGTTTAAATACATCCATTAACTTGTTGAAGCTTGTTCCCTTTTGAAGCATGTTCAATAACAGAGGAAAAGGGGCCTTTAGAAAGATAGAGTGCTCCACTATAAGTTCTACAAGGTTTTTCTATCTTTTTTCTTTCTCCTATGTTTTAGGTGCCTCTTTCTCCTCTGCAGTTTCCTTAGCCGTCCCTACTTTGTTTTTTATCTGATGACCACTCCTACGGGTGGTTATAGACTTAGCATTCCCATGAGGGTTAAGGTTATGAGAACTTGAACTATCTCAAATTGGCCCTTCAGTTAGGGGTGGATTGGCCAGGGAACTGTGCCTTTCCTTTACTATGTAGTTCAGCTAACAATTTTCTTACCTTCATATCTAACTTGGCTATGGATTGAGAGTTGATATGGACTAAATGTCTATTATCATTTTGTAGCTGGTGTAAGGGATTTTTAGTGTCATCACTTTCTTTTAAAGTTTTCTTAAGCATGGTTTGAATGTTTTCCTTGAAAGATGGTTTCTTTTGTTGCTAAGGTTGTTGGAAGCCAGGTGGCTGAAGGAACTATAGCTTTATGAGGAAAGTTTTGGCAAGGGGGTTCACAAATGGTCCCCCGTGGTAGTTACTATTTGACCAAGAAAAGCCACTCTTCCACCCAAGGACTCAAACTTATCCATTCTATTAATCACAGAGTTGAGCTTATAGGATGTTTGAGGTCACTCCTATTTCATAGAGGTTGCCTTTCTTTTGAGGCTGGGTATTTCTTTCTTTCCTATTGAAATAGTGCCATTGCTCGGTATTTCTTACTAAAGTTTGAAAAAATTCCCAATCCTCTATTTCATTTTTCAACATGAGAGAAACCTCCACTAGTTGCATTCAACATTTTGCCTATTTTGAGGTGTAAGTGCCTCACAGAAGTAATGAACTTGCCACAAGTTCCCAAAACCATGGTGGGGGCACTTCTATTGCAATTCATTCCACCTTTCCCTACATTGATAATAATGTTTATCATCTCTCTATTGGAAATTGATAATTTCCCTAAGAAGGCATTAGTCTTATGTACTGGAAAGAATTTTTTCATAAACGTTTTGAACAATTGGAACCATGTAGCAATGGAACTGACCTCTAATAGCAGTGGAACTGACCTCTAAAGAATTCAGCCAAGATTTGGCCTTATCTTTCAATGAAAAGGGAGACAACCTAAATCTAATAAAATAATCTGACACATTTTAGAATTTGAATGTAGCACAAATATCAAGTAATTCCTTGATATGTAGGTATGTATCCTCTCTTTCACGGCCATAGAATGTTGGGATAACTGTATGACTCCATGTTTAAGTTCAAAGTGGTCTGCATTGGTGGGTAGTGTAGCTTTAAAATTACTCATAAGTGATGAATCAAAGTATTATTGCATGTGAGTGAGGTTGATCCTATGAAGAAGCTCACAAATTTGTATGTTGAATGAATCTTATTTAAAGTACATGATTTGAATCTGAATTAAGACTAGAAAAGTAAATGACAAAAGAAATGAAATATGCATCAAACTAGAAATTACAATTAAAAATTAACTTTCTAAAATTAAAAACATGCAATGGAATAAGAAACTTACCTAACTAACATTCATTTAATTAAAGGAAACTAATGCAGAACTAGAATGAATTAAATTAAGAAACTTAAATTAATGAAACTAATTAAAAAGGAAACCTTCCTCATTTAACACTTTCCTAAATCCAAAACTTTGTAAAAATGAAACTTTCTAAAACTCAAAAAGGAAACTTTGAAAAACTAAACTAATATTCAAAAATAAGTAACCAATGAAATCTAACTAGATTTAACAAGAAATTAAAAACATGCATGTAAATGAAAACTACAAACCTCCTAAAACCAAATTTAAAAATTATCTAAACTGAGATTTTAAACCCTTAATCAATGGAATCTAAACTCAGATAAACTACCAAACAAATAATTAAACAAGAAAACTAAACTATATAAACAAAGATTAATCAACAACATAAAGGAATCTTACCCAAATACCATGTGCATGATCCATGAGATAGTGCGCATGGTTCATGAGTTAGAAAATGATCAAAATTCTAAAACCAGAAGCTTAACAACATAAAATATAATAAAATAATTAAAAGGAAACCAAAAATGCTAAATTTTTTCTTAAGGAATCAAGCCAATAAGATGTATTAATTGCTGGAAAATAAGCATGAAGATTGAATGGAAAAACTCTAGATTTTAAGTACTTAAGAAACTCAAATCAAATCAAGCTGGGAAAGCAATTTAACTAACACTTTTCATGCAGGATAACACTCTAGATTTAAAGTAATGTAATATTGGAATCAATCATGAACAATAATCCTCAAAGAACTTTGTTGGTTGAATGCCAAAATACATCAAATTAGAGTGCACATGAACATGTATATATAATTTGAAAAATTGGGCACTCTTCAAAATCCTAAAACATGATTCAAATAAAATAAAAAATACACTCTAATATTCTCAATCAAAACTAAGATAACATGCAAGTGAATCCTAAAAGAGAATTTAAGAGAAAGATCCATGCAATGATGGGGCTAACCTAGGGAAAAAGATGCATAAAACTTATGCCTAAATCTAAGGGAAAAAAGTGGATTGCAAGGTGGTAAAGCACGGATGCAAGTCACTTCTTCTATTGGCTGCCACTACCAAATAAGAACTAACTTGCATCTTTGATGAATAAGAAAGAAAAGCTAAGTAGGTTGAAGCAAAAAACTAAGGGAAAATGATGAGGGATTATGACTATGAAACTTAAGCAAGAAAACAAGAACAACACAAACTATGAAAGAAAGAATGTAAAGCAAACCACTAGCCTGGAATTGAAGTATAAATCAAGAGAAAATACTCAAGAATCCAAAGTAAGAATAGCTCAAAATAAATCCAAAGTCCAACTCCAAGAATCCAAAGTAAGAACAACTCAAAAGAAATCCAAAGTACAACTCCAATAATCCAAAGTAAGAACAACTCAAAAAAAAAAATCGAAAGTCCAACTCCAAGAATCTCAAAGAAAAAGGGGTGTGACTAGATCCAATAAGACTGATGGTTCACATAATCTCTTTTAAACAAAAATGAGAAAAATAAATTATGATCCCTAAGAATGGATGCCATTACCAAGACTAGTAGGGACAATTCACCATAATTTTTGCATATTTATATACTCATTAAGGCTACTTTCTACCCTAAGATCTACAGGTCTTTAGATAGGACGAACCATAGGCTTAGGATAGGTTCTAAAAGGAAGGGTATAAGTTTCAAACATGAATAGAGGTCTTCAATTCATATTTGGACACATTTTTTTTTGTTATTGTACTTGAAGTGAATATCTTCTATATTTTTCCTTTCTCTTAATTTTTCTTTTTATTCTAATACTTCTATTTTTCTTTCTTTTCTTTCCATTTATCTTTCTTTGAGAGAAAGGGTTTTCTATGTAAACACTGATATCTTTCACTTCTTAGACTTCTGTCCTTTTAATAAAAAATTTACCATCTCTACTCATTTTGAAAAATAAATATTGGACATTCTTTTTATTGGGTTTTTTTGTCAAGGAAAATGTGGTTTTAAAAAGAAAAGTCTTACCAAGAGGCTCAAAGGGTCCAACTAGTGGTATAATATAGTTGGTAGGCTTTATATCTCTGGGCTAAAACAAGGATAGCCTATATCATTTCCGAGGTTTCTTAAAAGCCTATTAGATTCTATAAAAATTTAGGAAAGAAAGTGTGTACTCCTATTTTTTCATGGCATTTTGACCAAAACTTAGATCCAGGAATCTTTCGAAGTAATGTACACTAAAGAAAATAGGGAATTACATATAATCCTCTAGAAGAAGATAATCTCGAAAGCTCACATTGTTATAGGTCTCCATTGATTTCCTCAAGGTCTCTATGTTATACCATCTATTTGTCTAGAGTATGCACTGTGGGTAAGTGTGTTCTAAGATTTAAATTTCAAAAAATACTTTAGGACATAAATAAAATGTTGAATTAACCATATGCATTTCTATTAATAAATTAAAGTTAGAGAAATACTAAGCTTCAGAAAATCCAATTCTCATCATATTAAAGGAACTTTGACCTTAAAAACATTAAAAACTTTGACAAATTTGATTTTTTTTCAAAATTATGAAGAAATTCAAACATCTCATGCATGTCTAGACCCCCCAACCTAAACTAAATAGTGTCCCCAATGTTTTGAAATATAGGACACATTTATGATAACGAGTGATGTAGAACAATGAGATTTCTTAAAATTCCTAGGTTGGCTCCCAATAAGTGCTAAGCTTAATGTCTTCATCCAGATGTAAAATGGTATGATGAATGCACCTCCTGATGTTTGCAGGTGTCATGGGTCTTGCTAAGGTAGGTCTTGATATATTGGTTCCTCAAGTAATGTTTCTTCCACTTCAATGTTTACCAACTCTGAGTAGGGTTTCAACATTTTTCCATACTTTGGAGATCTCTCCATCCTTTTCTATCTCAATAGCCCCATGAGGGTAAACATTACATACTATGTAGGTTCCAGTCCATTGAGATCCAAGTTTTTCAGGGAATAGATGCAATCTAGAATTATATAAAAGGATCTTCTATCGTGGGGTAAAAGACTTTCTTAAGATATGTCTATCATGATGGCTCTCCATGTGGTCTTTGTATAGCTTGGTTGACACATATGCATCTTTTCTAATCTCATCCAACTCATTGAGTTGACGTTTCCTATGGGTTCCAATAGTATCGAGGTCAAAATTGAGCTTTTTGATGGCCCAATATGCTTTTATGTTTAAGTTCTAATGGTAAGGGGAAATCCTTTCCATAGACCAGGCAGTAGGATGGCATGCCTATGGGAGTCTTATATCTAGTTTGGTATTACCCATAAAGCATCACTAAGTCTCAAAGACCAGTCTTTCCTATTGGGATTGACTGCCATTTCTAAAAGACATTTTATCTCCTTATTTGACACCTCCACTTGTCCATTGATCTACGGATGATAAGGGGTAGTTATTTTATGGGTAACACCATATTTCTTCATTAAATTCTCAAACACTCTATTACCACCCTTATCACTAATTATGGCCCTAGGTGTACGAAAGTGTGCGAATATATTGTCTTTTAAAATCTTGACCACTATCCTATGGTCATTGGTCTTGTAAAGTATGATTTCCACCCACTTAGACATGTGGTCCACTCCCATAAGGATGTACTAATAACCAAAATGGTTAGGAAAAGGTCTCATAAAATCAATGCCCTAAATATAGAAAGCCTCAATGATAAGAATGGGGTTTAAGAGCATCATATTTCTTTTTCCTATTCTCCCTACCTATTGACATCTAGCACATGCTATGCAATAAACATGTGAATCCCAGAAAATGGTGGGCCAATAAAAACCACACTATAAATCTTCTAGTTGTATTTTTAGAACTGAAATGGTCCCTACATGCATAGTCATGATAAAAGGAAATGATTTCATGATGTTCAATATCTGGTATACATCTCGAAATGACCTAATCATGAAAGTACTTGAACAAACATGGATTGCCCCATGAAAAGTGTTTAACCTCAACAATGAATCTTTCTCAATCCGTTATAGACTAATGATTAGGCATTTGACCAATGATAAGATAATTAACTATATCTGCATATCAAGCCAACTGGGAAATGTGGAATAATTGTTCATTTGGAAAAGTTTATGTTACAGACACAGTCTTGCTAGTGGACTCCACAACTAGCCTCGACAAGTGGTCTGCTACAACATTTTTGGAACCTTTCTTATTGCAAATTTCTAAATCAAATTCCTATAGCAAAAGTGTTCATCAGATCTGGCTAGGTTTTGCATCTTTCTTAGAATGATGAAATTTTAATATTGCATGGTCCTAGTGTACCATAACCTTAGATCTTAACAAGTATGATCTAAAGTTATCCAGTGCTAAAACTATTGCCAACAACTCTTTTTCTATAGTTGAATTATTGAGTTGGACATCATTGAGTGCCTTACTAGCATAGTACATCAGGTGGGAAAGTTTATCAATAAACTACCCCAAAACAACACTGATCAAAGCATCACACATTATTTCAAATGATGCACTCCAATTTGGTAGTCAAATAATATGCATAGAAGTGACTTCAGCCTTTATGTGCTCGAATGCTTTCATACAATTTTCATCAAAGTCAAAAGTTGTCTCCTTCATAAGTAAATTACATAGGGGCTTAGTAATTTTACTAAAGTCCTTGATGAATCTTCTGTAAAAACCAGCATGGCTTAAAAATGAGTAAATATCCTTTACCATTCTTGAACGAGGAAGGCTAGAGATTAAATCCACTTTGGCTTTATCTACTTCTATGCCATTATGTGATATGATATGGCCTTAAACAATTCCATTTTAAACCATGAAATGACATTTTTTCCAATTTAACACTAAGTTCTTTTCCTGGCATCGAGTAAGGACACCATTTTAAATGGTGTGGGCATTCATCAAAAGAAGACCCAAATGTTGAAAAAATCATCAAAAACCACCTCTATAAACCTCTCCACCATATAAAAAAATATGCTCAACATACACCTTTGAAAAAAAGCTAGAGCATTACATTGGATGATTCCTGGGGCCCAAAAACCTCAAGAGGTGAAATCTTGGCATTGACTATCAAGGATGAAGGAGATCTGTCGATGGGTGATCAGATGGTCCAAATCTAGACCGTCTCGCCCATAGCCAGTCACCTCTCTCAGACCACCTATAATACGCAGTCACAGAAGCAGGCTGCTGGTTGTCCCCACACCTGCTAAGCCCAGACTAGATCTGAACCGTCCAAGTTTTAAACTAAGACCTTATTTCTTCAATTAAGAGCTCATTTTAGTTCTAATTTTAGATCTAAAAACATTGATGCATTTCTTATGTTATGTAAAATCTATTGGAATTATGAGATTTATGTTTCTAATTGTATTTATGTGACATAATTGCTAAAATCCATTATAACAATATTAGAACATGCCTAAGATGATTTTAAAATGAAAATCTAATTCGATGGATGGATCCAGAAGGTGTCAAAACCTTAATGTTGATGATCATAGTAGGATTTCTAATCTCTATATAGGTTTATTTGATCAAAAATAGTATATACTAAATTCAGCCATTGAAAATGACTAAAAATTTAAAAAATGCAATTACTCACTCAATTTAAGTCCGATTTTCAATCTGTAAGATGCTATGAATAGATCTTGATGAGGGGAACATAATAAACTGATAAAAACAAGAATTTAAGCATAAAAAATTTCTATTAATTAAAAATACTCTTACTTACATCCTTGATCAAGTAGATCTAGGGTGATCAAAATTGAAAATCTAGATGCACTAATGATCTAATGATGATAAAATAGCATGGGGATGGTTGAATTGGATTGATATGAAATAAATCAAGGTGTAGCCCCTTAAATGAGAAAATGGTCATGGAAAATCTCAATGAATCTCCTTGATCGGATAGATCAAGAATGATCAGGCCAATTAGACCTATAAATTGAATGATCTAAGGTTAGGATCATGTTATTATGATGTTGGATTAAACAAAAACATAAAGGATCAAGGGTTGCATTCTTAATGAAATATCAACCCTAGATCTAAAAGATGGACAAATTGGATGGTTGGATCATAAGGACAGCTTGATTACATGCTTAATTAATTATCTTTTACAGTAAATTTGATTTAATTATGATCCATGTATATTTTCCAAATTTAGTGTAATTATCTTTAATTTCCTAGAATAAGATGTTGTAATATTATTAGTTAATTTCTTTTAATAACAAATTTAAATTCAGGTCAATACTTTCAATTTTAGCATGATTGTCTTTAAATTCCTTAGAATTATTGGACTAATTTCTTTTAATTGTAGAATTATGGAAAATACCTTAAAAGAGGTAATTGTTGACATATAGATGGACTTCACTAAATCCATGTACATTATGAAGTATAATCATAGTAAGAGTTATAGTTAGTAGGACAATATAAGGTGTGGATTCTCCATTTCCTTGGCCCAACTTAGGAGCATAATAAATCTCCATGAATGACATAATAATATTCATGGAATTTATTAAAATCAAATAGAAATAAACTTAGGGTTATGAGCTCATAGGACCATATTGAAGGATAAGCTAAGGCTATCCCATTTCATGTTATTCATGGTGGTTAAGGGGGTTTCTAATGAGCCTCGCTGTCCCTCCACCTTCTGTTGACATTTGTGAGGTCTAAACACCTCCTTACATGAGGATTGAGTTAACCACATTGGGAATGGCACGTATTTGGTAAACCTTGGCCAATTGGAAATAAGAGGAGCTATCTAAATTTAGAGATGAATAAATTACTCTCAATCCAGTAAAACAGTAACTGATTGAGAAATAATAATAAGAGCATAAAAGTTTAGCAAATTATATAACCCTAATAATAATAAAAATTGTAAATAAGATAAGGAAGATCCAAGAGAGATCTTGAAGGATCACAAACAAAAAAGAAAAGAAATATAATGTAGATTATAGTATTGTTGTATTTTATTTATAGTGTAGATTGTGAACTTAGAAGGTTTGAAACCTTGATCATATATGATTCAAGGAAAATTAGGGCATCCCTCATAGGATAACCCAAATACATGTAGAAAGGATATGTGTATAAAGGAATAACTTTATACATATGGTTTGACAGATGTACGAATCAAGGCCACGATAGACAATATGGAGTGAATACCACTTGAGATGTATGAATCAAGACCATGATGGACAATATGGAACGAATACCACTTTGAGGTAGGTGGATGGAGAAGAATGTATTAAAGATTCATGTGTTTTTATATACATGATCTTTTGTCTAGAATTATAGACCTTCATGATATAAGTATACCTGATACCTTAGAACAAAAGTGATCCAATCAAATGATCCAACCAAGTGATCCAACCCCATGATCCATCCAACTGTTCCAATCTAATAATCCAATCAAACGATGAGAAATTAGTGAGATGTGTGGACTAAGGAAACCCTAAGAATAGGGCATAGAAATATTTCAACCTTAGTTAAATAGATACATCGTTTTATATGTACAATGTATTTTACATACAAGCATGGTGGCTTGTGATTTTGTTTTATATAGGCATAGGCCTGGGGACGCTATGATAGGAAAGTTATGAGGGTTTGGCCACCCACTTCCTGAAATGTATGATATGATGGATACCATGCCCAAAGAGAGGCTAAAGGTCAAATGGGGCAATTATGGGAAAGCTGCCACTGTGACAGCCATAGTCCTAGCCCATGCAGAAATAGATTTTGTTATTTCCATAGTTGGTATTAGTGGATTATTATGCAGTTATGTGAGTGCACTGTACGGATTTAGACTCCGACATAGTAGTCCTTGAGTATTTGGCATTATGATACGCATATGATAGGCATAGTGATAGGCCATGGCATGATGAGATGTCAAGTATGATGAAATACAAAGTTCCTGGAGAGAAAATCTCCATATGAGATTTGGCTAAATATTGACCTGCTAAGTGGGAGTATAGCTAGGGGAAGGAACAAATTTTGAGTATTTTCACTATTTTAACGGGTTTACCCTATACTACATAAATGATGTATACACTATATGATGAGATGATCCATGAGTGGATAAACATGATAGAATGCTAACTGAGGTATGTATTCTTATATTCGTGAAGTAGTATGTTTTTGTATCCCCTACCAAACATAGCTTGCTGAGATATTGTAAATGATTGAATGTTTACAATATCTCAGATACAAGGAAGGAGACTAATCAGGGTATTTCCCTTGAAGATTTTGTAATCATGCTATGTACTTTGTAATTTGGATTATATTTGGACAATAGATTGTAATTGTAATATAGGGGCTATGTAAAAGTGAACTACTAGATGATTCTTAGTATTCAATAAAATTTTATTTTATACAAAATGTCTATGTGTATTATGTACATTGAGGTGAGACTTGGGTTTTGTTACAAACAAATTTAGAGTGCTAGGGCACCAACTATCAAAGATTCTCATATTACTCCTCTTTCTTACTATACTCTGTATCTCCTTATTTCAAGCAATCATGGAGTAAGTGAGTTTAGAGTGCTATAAACCAATATTAATATTATGCTCTAATTTAACCTAGAACTACCTAATCTTAAAACTATTTTATTCTAACATACTTTTCATTCTCATGCTTAGAGAGACTAATGAAACATGAGCAATAAGAAATGAACTAAATCAAATAACTAACGAAATAAAGGAAATATATCATAAGGAAATAACACTTAAAGCAAATAGAAAATAGTTTTTATTCTATTTAAATGAAAATTACATCAATTAATTACAAGGAAGGGAATACAAAATCAAATAAAAGTAATCATATGAGTTAGAATGCATTCACCTGGAATTTCCAACATGTTATTCGAGAGATCTTCCTATGAATCCAATTAATCTGCACACTACCACCCTTTTCTTTCCTGTTGTCCACTTGTGATATAACTCCTATTCTGTTAGTCAACATAGCCATGGATCACCAACTACCTATTGCACAGCCCTTTGGAGAAGTACTTATGATAACTGTTCAATTTTGTATTAAAAAAAAAGTACTCATTTAGTAGTCCATGTGTTATAAATTATAAGCATTATTTTAAGGTTTTTTCAAAATTTCATAACACATGCATTTCTGACCTAATATTCAAAAGTTTGATATTTGAGAGGTTCAAGAGCAAATGCAAAGTAAGTATGTAAATAATTATAATTTTTAGAATTTAATTAGGATTTTTACTCTTTTGTATGTGTTGAGGACATGATCCAATGGCCAAGATAAAGTAAGATAAGATTTGAAGATCAAGATCAAAAGATCAAGACAAGGCCTAAGTTTCAATATTCTAAAGATTAATCAAGGCTCCAAACCATCTTAGGGCAAGCAAAAAAGTAATTGAAAATTCCAATGTGACTAAAATGGGGCCATGCAATTCCACCTCTTTGCATGAGAATTGGATCCATGCATGAGGTTTGCTAGTATAACAAGGAAACCTAAGGAAGCCAAGCCATCCAAGCTTTAAAGCCAAGGGACTTAGCCATTCAAGCCACCAAGTGATGAGCCATCAAAGGAAACCGTCAAGCCACATAGAGCCATGCCACTTGGGCTCACACGATTGGAGCAAATATTTCAAGGAATTATCCATGGAAAGAAATGCAATTTCCATGTCATAATTAGAAGGTTTTGAGGGAAATTTGTAACTGGAAAGATTATCATGCATAGTTGGAGTAATCAAGAGAGAAAACATTCATTCTAAATTCATTGCCCATCCTTTTTCATAAACCAACCTAGGTATTCCACAATTTTTACTTATGGAGGGAGGCAGCCCCTAAAATAGTGGTACTCCCACCTTGCTTAGTTGTCTTGATTAAAATCCAAGCTGGAAACTTCTAACTCTACTCATACTCAACAACCTCAAAATCCTAACTAATTCCCATCTTTCTTAACCTTTTATTTTTTCAATTTCTCTCTCTTTACTAAATACTAAATTCCACACAATTAGAAGGGGAGAAGCTCCATTCCACCTTCCTAAAAAATTGGCTCCTTCCCCTCCTTCTAATCACTCCATGCCACCCCATCCACCTCACTTGATAAACTTCTACCTATGCCTAACTTTCTTACCATGAAATCCTAGATTTAAATGTATCTTTCATTCCTAGGATGGCTTCCCATCAAATTGAAAACCAAAAATTCTATTTAACCACCAAGGGTTTTCACATGAAATTCAAGTATGGGGTTTGCTCTAATTCCTTGAAATAAGCACTCTATCTTGGTGATCCTTGGAGCTTTGGAGTTGGGTTTTCTTTAGGGCTGCTTTCACTTGGATTCCTCAAGCAATTTTTTTTTTTTTTCACTTTAATTCTAGGTTATTACCTTGTTATTATTCCTTGATTTCATTGTTAGGATGTTCATGCTTTGTTTCTTTAATTCCATACACAAAGAACTAGCTTATTTTTCTCTTGATCTTTGCTTTAATATCTCTAGATTATCTTTCATATTCATTCAAGATCAAAGTTATTTCTTCTCTAGTAGTTATATCCATGAGAAAAAGTAGCTTGAATCTCTTCCCTTCCTTGATTTCCATGTTTTTTATTTGATTTTTGGAGCTATTTTTAGGTGTCTTTTTTTTGTGACTAGTTTCCATCATTCATGCCATCTTTTCTCTTGATTCTCTTTTGTGTTTCACTTGCATGTTATCTAAGTTTAGTTTAAAGTCATTAAAGTGTGTTGAATCTTTGGTTTGAATCAAGTTTTAGCTATATGAAGAGGGCACAATTTTCAGATTTTGTATACATGTTCATGCACACTCAACTTGATGTATTTTGTCATTCAATCAATAATGTTGTTTGGAGATAATTGTTGCTACTTGATTTCAGTAGTAAAAGTGCTTTATTTCTTGAGTTCTATCTTGCATAAAACATACTTTTTGAGTTTCTTTCAATGCCTTGTTAGATTTGAGTTTCTTTAGCACTTAATTTCTAGAATTTTTTCCATTCACTATTCATGCATAATTTCTAGTAGTCCATACACCTTATTTGATTGATTCCTTAGGAACCCATTCAGATTTTTAGATTTTTTTAGTTAGTCCTTTAATTAGACATCATATTGACATGTTTTTTTTTGATGAATTTTAGCCATTTTCTAACACATGAACCATGCGTAGAACTCCATGGGTCATGCAAGTGGTACTTGGGTGACTTGCCCTAAGTTTTACTTAGTTTATTATTTAACCTTAGTTTAGCATTATTTAGTTGTTTTTTTGCATTTTATTTTAGTTTAGAAAGTTTGTTTACTTATTTTTAGAAAATTTTATTTTTAGTAAGTTTCTCATTTTAGTTTTAGGAAAGTGTTAGTTTGGGAAAGTTCATTTTTTTGTAAGTTTCTTTAAATAAATTTTTCTAATTTCATTCATTCTAGTTTCAAATTAGTTCCTTTTATTGATTTCATGTTAGTTAAGAAAGTTTCTAATTTCATTGAATATCTTCAGTTTTAGAAAGTTTCCTTTAGTTGTAGCGTCTAAATTGATCCATGTTTCCAATTCTATGTTGTTTAAATTCCTAGTTTAGTCAAGACACTCTTTCTTTGGCTAAGATTAGCAACTTAAATAAGAACCAATCAATTGAATATTCTAAGAGATTTTATTTTAGGATTGACCTATCTTGTGTGTAAATTACTACATTGACTCGTGCACTTGTGAGTAATATTCTACACCAATTTACACCCAAAAATATGATTTATGCGTATAATACCAAGAAAGAGAAAGATTCAAAAAGGATTGTAAATGGAAAAATCATGGAGAGAAGAATGTATGGAATGATAGAAGATAGAATGAAGTGTAGGGCCATGATTTTTATATCTAGAAGATGAAGAGAAAATTTTAGAAAAATAAAATAAGATGGAAAAAGATTAAGGTGCGATAGTGAAACTAAAATTTAATGTAGAAGAGATGAATGGAAGAAGGTGTTAGAGATGAATTTTTAGTTTGAATTTTGTGGATATATTTATTATGGGATTTATAACTTAATCCATGAATTTCACAATGAAAGGGTATGTAGAAAAAGAACTAGAAATAAAATGGTGGAGAAAGGTTAGAAAATCAGGTAGAAAAGACTAAAAATAGAGTATGAAAAGGATGAATTAATGAAAGGCTTAAGTAATGAATTTTAGGTGGATATTTTGGTGCTTGCTATAGAATGGGATGGAAGGCTAGAGTCACGATTTTTAAGGTGCAATGAGTTGTTGAAAATATGGAATGGATTGAGGTATGATGGGAGAATGAAACGTGCCTTTCTTACCTCTTCTCTTCTCCTTGGATGTTCCTCCCTTTAGGATGCTCTCCCTTGGTGTTTGATCAATTTGTGTCATCCTTTAGGGTCGAGAACTTTGCTTAGTTATCCCCTCTTTCTTTCTCTCTTGTAAGCCATGGAGCAAGTGAATAGAGAAGCACATAATGGAATGAATAATCCCCTATTTTTGGGTTTTTGGAGTGAAAGCCCTAATAAATGGAGGGGGGAGATAATATGGATTAAAGGAAGGATATATGATGGGGATTTAATCAAGGAAAAGTGGTTAAAAAGAGAGTGGAGTCATGGAATCCATGGGAATATGGATGTAGGTGACAAGGAAGGGGATAAGGTGGAAAGGAAAGCAAGTATAGGAAAATGGGAAGGAGGATAGAGGATATGAAGGAAGGGAGAAAATCTAGAAAAATAAGTGAGAATGGGAAGGAAAAGAGGTTGGAGGCATGAATGGATTTTTTGGTTGTGTTGGAGTTTAGAAATCTCAGATGAATGTAAGCCATTGGATTGAAATGAGTGGTGGAGATACTTTCCTACTTTTGGTTTTGATTTGACTTTTCAAGAAGGGTAAGGTACCTACAGTATCATATCTCTATGCTATTTTTTTCATCCATTAGATCATGCTTGACACCTAGGATAGATGGTTGAAATTTCCTTCATGCCTCCTATCGAAAAAGGCATTGTTTTATGGTTGGATCAGTATGCCTTAAGATGGATGGCTAGGATCTTGTAGAGATTTTCTTATCCAAACTGATTCTCACCTTTATTTTCTCCTCAACTAACTATTTTTATCACCAACCAATGAGATTAGAGAAAAAACACATTTTGCACGGCCTCAAAACACTTTGGTCTTCTTAAAAATGGCAGACAACCCACCAAAATCTTCACCTCCAATCACAACTCAGTCTTCTCTCTTGCATGGATTCTTCCTATTGGTTAATATTAACTCAAATGGCTTCTCATTGGTTTCTATAGGATGGCCTTGGATGTGAATTAATCTTAGCCACTCTTTCTTGAAATTCTTGAATGAAAACGGATGTAGATTTCCTATTTTTTGTCTTTCCTCCCCTCCTTAGTTTTATCCATCAATCTTATTAATCCCTTCATATATTTTTCATAGAATTAAGTGGGATGCGCCACCTTTGCATTGAATATTTGTAGTACACATGTAGGTGATCCTCATTCTGCAGTGCAGAAAGAGAAAGTGAGGGATTTAGGTCTTTGCAAACCCTAACTTGAATGTTCCTCACATGCTTGCTTTCTTTGACTTCTGCAGCTCTCAAGCTTCACTTAGAAGCTCCCCAATGGTGGGGGAATGCATGCATGCATGCATGCATAAAAGTTTTTTCATCCTATGTTTTGATATTTACAACCTCTTTTGCATGGATAAGGTTCGACAATGCTTCTAAGTTTTCTAACTCTAATAAAAATTATAATGACATCCTCTTTGCATTCTAAACTTTTGGACTTCATAATTTGGTAGGTGGGCCCATAACTTTTCTCAAACTCTAAATTATCCATCTTTTAAGGTTTAGAATGCCAAAAAATATCCTTTTTTACAACTCCCTAATCCTAAAAAATTTGAAAATAACCTAATTAATTTTCTTTGTGATAAAACAAGGACTAAAACGTACTAAGTATAGAGGTAATCTATGCAATAATTCTATACCTATCAAATACCATTAGTCTTACATTTTACTAGTCTCCAAACAAAACTAATAAATAGAAAATAAGAAATCTAAAATATCCAAAATTCCTAACCACTTTCATTGATGTTCTCATCTACATTTAGCATATGTAGAAAGCCTTTAAACCCATAGGATACCCCTAGTGGATGAGTTGTAGTCTCACATGAGTGGTGTAGCTTTAGATATACTCGCATGTGCACAAATCAAAGTAGTAAATGTACGCAAGTGAGGATGATCCCATGAGGAATCTCACAGATTTCTATGTAATTGGATCTTTATTTAGATAGATTATCCAAGCTTAAAAGTTTGATTGTTAACTAATCTAGGAATTAAAGGTGCTTGGAAACTTAAACATGCATTAAACTTAAACTAAAAAAAGAAACTAATTGTGCATTTTAAAACAAATAACTAATTAAAACTAAAGATCATCATCATCATCATGACCTTATCCCAATTAGGGGTCAGCCACATGAACCTTTTTCCTCCATTCCTCTCTATGAAGTACCATGGCTTCATTTAGTCCTAATGTTTTTAAATCTTTTCTCACCACTTCTATCCACATTGTTTTGGGCCTTTCCCTTGCCCTTTTAGAACCTTCTACTTGATTGCCTCACTACTTCTAACTGGTGTCATTTTTGGTCTCTTTTGAACATGTCCAAACATCTAAGTCTAATCTCCTTCATCTTGTTACCTAATGGTTCTACCCCCAAGTTTCCTCTAATATTTTTATTACTAATTCTATCTTTTCTTGTCTTGCCACTCATCCATCTCAACATCTTCATTCCTGCAATGCTCATCCTATGAACATGATATTCCTTAACTGCCCAACACTCTCATCCATAGAGCATGGTGTCCCTTATGGCCATCCTATAGAATTTTCCTTTTAGTTTGAGTGGCAGTCACCGTTCACACAAAACTCTAGATGCACATTTCCATTTGTTGCAACCCACTTGGATTCTCTAGGTAACCTCCCTCTCAATCTCTCTAGTCTCATGAATCATTGATCTTAAGTACTGAAAGTGGCCTTTTACAAAGACTTCTTGGTAATCAATCTTAATTGGTGTTCCACTCATACTCTTTTTCTTGTTAAAATTGTATTCCATATATTCTGTCTTAGTTCAGCTAATTTTAAATCCTTTAGATTCTAATGCTTCTTTGCATAACTCTAGCTTTGTGTTTACGCCCTCTCTTGTCTCATCAAGTAAGATTTTATCAACTACAAATAGCATGCACCATGGAATCTCCTTGTCTAGATGTTCTGTTAACTCATCCATAACCAATGCAAAATGGTATGGACCCAATGCCGATCCTTACTGTAATCCTACAATAATAGGAAAATCATCGGTCTCTCCATTAGTAGTCTTAACATTCGGCACCCTCCCTCATACATATCTTTAAGCATGCTATATACCCCCGTGAAACTCCTTTCTCACCCAGCACCCTCCATATTAACTCTTTAGGTACTTCACCATAAGCTTTATCTAAGTCAATAAAGACCATGTGGAGGTCTTTACTCCTCTCCCTATATTTCTCTATCAATTCCCTTAGTAAGAAAATAGCTCCCATGGTAGTCCTTCCAAGCATGAAACCAAACTAGTTCTCTGATACACTTGTCTCATGCTGTAGCATCTTCTCAATCACTCTTTTAAAATGTTTCATAATGTGGCTCTTAAGTTTGATCCCTAGATAATTAGTGCAGCTCTATATGTCTCCTTTATTCTTATAAATTGGTCGAATAGAGCTTTTCCTCCATTCATCAAGCATTTTCTTTGATTTTATAATATTGTTAAATAACTTGGTCAACCAAACTATCTAGTATCTCCCATATGCTTCCAAACCTCTATTGGGTTACTAATGGCCTCCATGGCCTTTCCTGATTTCATCTTTTTCTAGGCCTTGTTCACTTTAGGTATTGTAATCCTACATTCATATCTATAATGTCCAATGTTATTTAAATTTATAGTATTTCCCATCGCTATATTCTTAGAGCCATTGTCATTAACAATTTTTGAAAGTAAGTTTCCCACCTTCATTTGATCTCATCATCTTTGACTAGTACCATTTGATCATCACTTCTAATGCACCTAACATGATCTAAGTTCTTACCCTTCTATTCTCTTATTTTTACAAGTTTAAACATATCTTTCTCACCTTCTCTTGTTCCTAATCTATTATAGGAGTCATCATATGCCTCAAGTTTAGCCTCACTTACTATTCTCTTAGCAACATTTTAGCATTCTTATACTATTCATAGTTTTCATTATTTCTAGTCTTCTGCCTTGCTTTAAAACACACTTGTTTTTCTTTAATAACTTTTTGCACTATTTCACTCTACCCCCATGTTTCCTTTACTGATTGCCTTTTACCTTTAGATACTCTTGAGACATCTTTTGACACCTTCTTAATGGAATCAGTCATACTAATCCACATGGTGTTTACTTCTATTTCATCATTCCAATTTCCTTCCAGCATCAACTTATTTATGAATGAGGTTATTTTCTCTCCTTTTAAGTTCCACCACTTAGTTTTTGGATACCTATTAAGTTCATTTCCTTTCTTCCATCTTTTAATATAGATATCCATAACCATTAACCTATGTTGTGAGGTTAACTCTCACCAGGTATCACCTTACAATCCTTACACATTGACTTTTAGTATTCCTATGTAGAAAAAAGTTTATTTGGCTTTTATGAAGTCCACTTTTAAAGGTTATTTAAGTGTTCATGCCTCTTCTTAAAGAGTGTATTTGCAATGGCCAGGTTATATGACAAAGCAAAATTAAGGATAGTTTCCCCCATCTCATTGCATTCTCTTATACCATACCCTCCATGTATCCTATCATATCCTTGTTTTTCTTTTCCTACATGGCCATTTAAGTTTGATCCTATAAATATCCCCTTACTGTTGGAAATTTCTTGGATGTCTCTCTCCATATCTTCCCAAAATTGTATTTTGATTATATCTTTGAACTCTACCTATGGTGCGTATGCACTTATAACATTTATGATCTACTCTCCTATAACAAGTTTTATTATTATAATTATATCACTGAGTATTTTAACTTCCACACCTTTATCCTTTAATTCTTTATCCATCATTTTTCCTATACCATTTTTATTATTATCCTTTCCTACGTACTAGAGTTTATATTGAGAAACTTCCTAAGCACCAATCTAAAGATGCACTAAACTTAGGCTATGAATAATGGAACCTAAAATGAACTAAACATGATCAATAAATTAAATCAAAACTTGGTAAACCTCAAAAGAAGAGTGCACATGGAAATTTGAGGAAAGTAGAGTGCACGTGAATCAAATTTGATTTATTGAATGTAAAAGGGACAAGAAGTTTGAGTATGAAACATAAATACCTAAAAAATAGTTCTTGCTTTCAATCTCAAGTTGAATGCTATCTGGTGTTGTTTTAAAAGTACTCACAAGCACACAAATCAATGCAGTAATTTTTATACGAGAGAGGTTGACCCCATTAGAAATATTATGGATTTTTAAGCAATTGGATCTTAGTTAAATTACTTATCTTTACCCAAAGAGATATGGTTTTGATTAAACTAGGAAAGAAAATAACATCTGAAAGTAAACATCATCGAATTAGAAACATGGATTAAAGAAACATACTAAAAGTAAACAAGCGAAACTTAAAAACTTCCAAAAAGCAACATTTTCTAAAAACTAAAATTAGAAACTAGCTAAACTAATGTAAGGTGCAAAAAACTAAAAAATTTATGATAAACTATAATGAAACAATAACCTCTTAAAGGAAAATGACCCAATTACCATCTGCATGACCCACGAAGTTGTGTGCATGTGAAACCTATGTGCAAATTAACCTAGAATGATGTGCATGCAACTAATAGACTTTGATGAATGGAAATTAAAGAGAAGGATGTGCATGGGAACTACACATGAACAATCAACATTATAACCAAAGTTAAGGCATTTATATCAACCATGGAAATTACTCATGAATATAGAATTTTATTGAATTGAAACTCATACAAAAGTATGCGCATAATTACATATGTATAGAAAGAAAATTGCACCTTCATCAAGATGTAAAATTAAACCAAATTCCAATCCAAAATTTTTTGAGTAGCATGCATGTGATCCAAAGAGAAGCAGAGTGAAAAGAGATGGAAAATGCTCAAAGATAGGTAAGGGAAGAGAAACAATAGAAAGGCAAGGATTCAAAGGAGAACAAAGAACAACAAATTTGATCCTAAGGTTACCATCTCTTGGCTGTCACTATAAGAGATTAATAGCCTTAGATGCAAGGATCTAAAGCACACAACTAGAACAAACAAGCAAGGAAAACAAAAAAAAGAACTTAAAGCATGAAAGTAGAAATCAGAGCAAGCAATAAGTAATGTAAAAGAACAAGGAAAATCAACCTAATTGAAGAGCAAACAAAGAAGGAAGAGTGCTAAATTTGAAGGATACATGGAGAATTATGGATAGGACGTGGAGAAGTAGCCCATGGAGGGGGCATGGTGCTCCTATGGAGGAGGTGTGGTACTCTTATGGAGGGCGGCAAGGAAAGATGGATGCTTCATAGATTTTTGAACCTTTTAGCTTACTAGAATTCTATCCTAAGAAGATAGGGAAGAGAAGATAAGGAAGTGGGGAAAGGTAGTTGTATAGGATAGTTAACTTAAAAAGGGAAGTAGAAGTAAGACTCTAGGAAGGTGCTAGGAAAGTAAAAATTAGAAGGTGAGGGAAAAGGAAAGTCTAAGAAATGAGGTCTCTTCTCCTATTGGCCCACCTTGCATGCCACCTAACCTTGTTGACAAGTCAGACTTTCTTCCTATTTTCTCTCTTTAAATCATGTTTTTTTTTTTTCAAGTGTGAAGTTGCATGGAAACTTCCTAAAATGCCTAGACCATGTAGTTGGCTTAAATGGCTCTGGTTGATGGATTCATTGGCTTGCTCCCTTTGCTTTAAGGCTTATGTGGCCTAGGTTCTCCTCTCTTTTCCTTGATGTGTTTTTATGCTTGCCTTGAAATGATCTTGGCCCTTGCTTGAACTTTGGAATGATGGGAATTTAGATCCTTGGTCTCTTAGTTGATCTTGATCCTTGATTATCATCTAAAGCAATCTTAGTTGTGGGATCATCATCTAATACCTACAAAAGATCAAAAGCCCTAACTAATTCCTAGAATAATATGACAAATCACATACCTACTCTAGATTAGCTTTTGAACCTACTACATATCAAACTTTTGAATCATTAGTTTAGAAATGCATGTGCCATGAATTCTTGAAAAAATCCTAGGATAATGCCTATAATTTATAACACATGAGTCTACTAATTGGGTATTTTTTTTACAAAGTTGAATACTTATAACTATCTAGCAAGGCCCATGCATGAAAACCAAGGGAGAGAATTATGTTAAATGATGAAATCATGATGAGAATGAATTCAAAAGAGAGGTAAAGAAAGAACAAGCAACTATTAAAAGGTCAAGCAATTACAAAAAATAAATAACCAATAACTTGATCCAAAGGATACTATCTCTTGGCTATCACTATAACAGATTGATGGCCCTTTAGATGCAAGGATTTAGAGAAAAACATAGAGAAAACAACAAGGTAATCAACATGGAAAGAACTTAAGGAAAGGGACTTATGAATCAAAGTACGAAACTTTCAAGGAATGGAAAGCAAAGGAGAATGGAACTTAGCTTGGAGCATGCATTGAACACCATGAATATTGCATTGAAACCTAAGAGAAAGGAGGTGCAATGAAGTCCTAGAGTTGTGGAGGAGCTTTGGGAAGAAAACATGGAGAACCAGCCCAAGGGGGCGTGTGGAACTCCTTAGTAGGTGAGTAGAGAGCCTTAGATAGTTTTATAATGTTTTGCACTTTTTACCTTGCTATAACTCTATCCTACCAAAAATGGAAAGAAAAGATTAGAATAAGGAAAGAATAAGATAAGATGAGAATTAGAAACAAGACTGTAGGAAAGGAGAAAGGGGAAACTAGTAAGTGGAGTTCATGAATGGTATGAAGTGGGTATAGAAGTGCAAACAAGGAAATTGCATGGACTTTAGAAAGAAGTTAGAAGGGGATATCATGGGAAACTATGAGGGGGAAACCTAGGAAGTTGCATGATTACACGATGGAAGGTGAGATAGAGAGAGAGAGATGAAAAAAGGTGAAAAGAAAAGAAAAGATAGGCATTAAGTGTTCTTCTCTTATTGGTCCACCTATGCATGCCACTTCCTCTTATTGACAATCCATGTTTTTTCCTTCTAATAATCCTCTTGGAAAATGCAATTTCACAAGTGGATAATTGCATGAAATTCTTCTCACATCATGTGGTCTCTTTTAGCTTTGGCTTAGATGGCTTCGTGTCACTTTGATGGCTTCTTACATGGTGGCTTCAATGGCTTAGTCCCTTGGCTTCATGGTTTGCATGGCTCAATTTCTCCTACATGGCTCAAATGGCTTGTATGGTTCCAAATCTCATGCTATGGTAGTGGAATTGTATGGATTTTGGATGGCCCATTGTAGTCACCTTTGATTCTTCCAATTAATTTCTCGAACTCATCAACTTGACTTGAAATGATCTTGACCCTTGCTTGAACTTTGGAAATGATGTAAAATGGGTCCAATGGATAATTCTCTCAATACCTACAAAAGATAAATAAAAAAACCTAATTAATACCTATAAAATTATGATAAATCACATACTTACTCTAGATTAGCTTTTGAACATTCAAAATATCAAAATTTTGGATCATTAGTTTAGAAATGCATGTGCCATGTATTTTGGAAAATTTCTACCACAATATGCTATACTTTATAACACATGGACTACTAATTGAGTATTTTTATACAAAATTGAATACTTGTAAAAGGATTTCCAAAAATGATAACCGTAAACAATTTTCAAAACAAATATGAAAGTTCCTTCATTTACATCAAAGAGTTTTCTTTTATTTAGCTCATATTAAATACCTAACTTTAGCTTGTTGATAAAAATGAACAACAATTCAAAATCCTACCCTTACACTAAAGATATCCCATTAATTCATTACATCTTAGAAAGTAAGTGTGTGAATATAGATAATATATACATAATTATCCTTCCTCAAGTAAAATATAACCTAAATTACCATTCGCAAGATCTTGTATGATATTTATAACACCTAGTTGGAAGTCACTCAAAAATGGTAATTCTCTCATTAATATGCTAGTAGAATATATGTTTATCCAGTCAAAAAAATCTCACATATTTCATACAAAAGAACAATAACATAGAAAGAATAATAATGGTCCCACAAAAGGATATCAATTATTAGGAATAATACACTCTTCCAATTTCCTTATTTGTTCACAACCATATCCAAGCCATACTACTCCTAAGATCAAGTTATGACTTTTATTAGGACAAAATATATGCTCAAGTAAGGGTTATCAAAAGAATGGGTATAAGGATAAACAAAGGTTGTCTAGAGGATATGTAAAGGTCTTCTAAGTTGTATTCATAATCTTTCTATTTTTCTTCACAAGAATGAGCATTCTTCCTCAATGACTATCTCTTTCTTTTCCATTTTCCATTTTACTTTGAATATAACCTTTTTTGTCTTTTCGGCCCTTTTATATTCTTCCCTTGAATTGTATCTTTCATACTTTTTCTCAAGATGTTCTTCAATCATCTCTATACATTTCCAAAAAAATGGATAATGGATCTATAATAGGGGTATAGTATAGATAATGATTGTTACATTCATAAAGAAAAAGCATATTATAAAGGCTCAAGGGGCTAACTACCAGAAAATAACATTAGAAAGGCTAAAGGCTTTGGGTCTACCAAGTATGGCCTCTATCATTTACTAGAGTTCATATGACTTAAAAATGACCATGAACTTAAGGGATATATGATATAATCTTTTGTGATTTTCCAATAGTTGACCAAGATTAAGGATAAAGAGAACAAGTAAGAATTTAATTAGCTGAAGTAAAATTTTTAATTTATGTATAACCCTAAAAAAAGAGGAAGAATGACACTAATCTTAATTAGTTATAAGTCTCCACTATCTTCTTCGGGATCTTTAAGTTGTATTTTCTCTTCAAATTGAACTATATATAGTTATCATGTAATAATTATTCTAAGTTTAATTTTCCATGGAATACTTTAGAAAAAGGATTTAAAATATTAAAATAATTATACATAAATCTATCAATAAGCTAAATTTCACAAGATAAGTGAATATTCAAAAAATTCTAAATTGTCATCCTTATAAAGGAACTTATCATATTATTATTTTTAAATTTTAATTAATTTTTCCCAAAAAATCAAAAACTTTACTAAAATAACTCTAAAACCCTAAATAAACACATCAAAATTTGAAATGCCCTACCCTTAGACTTAAAGTAAACATTGTCCTCAATGTTTAGAACTACATAACATGGACAAATGAAATAATAAACTTGAGAGGAAAGAGTGAGAAGAAATGTACCTACACTCTTAGAATAATGTTGTGATCTGTTGATGTGGTTTGTATGCAATGCATGCAAATGCAACTAAATGATCCTACAACTAACTAACTAATATAATCTACTCTACCTTATTCTTAAAATAAAATAAGGATCCTAATCCTAATTCTAACAAGCCCTAAATATAACTCTAACCATGGAGTATCGAGAGTAACTCACTCCACTTCAAAATTTCATGGTAATCAATGTGTTTCTACCACCTAGTGATTTGGGGATGGGATTGAAGGATATGATCATGTACTACTGTGAATACAATTTTTCTGGAAACAATTCTCTATGTATTGTTCTAGGAGTTTTCATTTTGGGGACTTTAAGATGCCTGCATTTAACCACTAAAAATATTCCTCCTCTCCTACAACATCATGAATGATAGGGTTAATCTATACTTGCACCTCATTAATAGGTTGTTCATTTTTGTCTTGATGCAAGGAATCAGTGGGACTTAACACATCATGGTTATCTACTATACACCCTTGAGTGGATTGGTGTTCTATAGAAACATGAATGGACACTCCATATTCTATAGTAATAGGAAATTTTTTGAATGAACTTAAACTATCACATTGTGGATCATCTGTTAAAAGTGTTAGGTTCAATTTGAGTGTTTCTTCCATAATACAAGGCTCAAATATAAAGTCAAGGTTAGTAGGAGGTCCAACTTAGGTTCTCTATTGATTTTCCATCAATGGAGTGGTATCCAATAATGCATTCACTTCATCAATGGAACTACCAATATTAAAATGACAATTAAAATGTGCAAGATAGGCCTCAAGAGGATCAATACTAGAGGATTGTTGGGATGGTGCATTAACTAGACTTCCTATGTCATAAGGGTCTTTAGAGTCTAACACTACCTAGTCAGAGTATTGATGGGCTTCTCATTATCTTCCACTTGGTCAATTTTCTTTGCCCATTCTAAAAATGGAACAAATATCTAAGCCATTTAGAACTCCAATTGTGCAATAGATTGCACTTAGGCCTCCATAGTTTGTTTTACATCATTTTGAAATTCTAAAGTGTTGCACATAAGCAAACTAAGGGTCTATTCTAAAGATTATTCTCTCTATTGTGGCTCAAGTTGCTGTAGAACTGAATCACTAGGGAAAGGTTTATTATCCTAAGACCATGAGAAAATGGGATGTTTAACCCATCCAAGATAATTATTTTCAGAATAGAAGTTTTTTGCTACGATTTTTGAATCACTCATTACATTCCTTTACTCCATAAAGTATCAAGGATACACAAAGGTTGATGGACACAAAGTAGTTGGATACATTGGATAGCACAGAAGGAACAACTTTAATACTGAGGTTGCATAGATGACTCTCTAGCCAATATAAAGGCATCCAATGTATTAGCCAGATAGTCTACTTTATCGACCCTATCTACCAATCTATCTATTTTATTAAACAGATCAAGAGTAGCCCCTATTTCAGTATATCATCATATCCAAGGGGTTGTGGAATAAAATAGTGCCATAATAGCATTCTTTCCTCTATTTCCTTGGCCATGTCTAACATAGTGGTGATTGATATCTATTGGATTCCTTAACAATTGCCTTGTGGTCTCTTTGATCTCTAGATCTAAAAGCACTAAGTTTGTGTTCAATGATCAGCGGCCTAGACTACACTAGAAAATAGAGTAGGAAAATGTACTCAACTTTATATATAATAAAAATAAATCATTTTGTATATAACAAAAGAGTACTTTTACTTTTAAATTTTTTTAATTTTAATTAAGGGGAGCATAAGCTATACGATGCACATTCAAGGGTAGACAATTAATCTTAACACTAATACAAACATGCTAAAAGGTTTGATTTTTGTTTAATTTTTTAGGCGAGTAACTTTTAAGTTATTTCTAACCTAGGTAGCTCTTCCTCTCTTTCAAACTTTCCCTACTACATACAAGTTAGATCTTACCTTGATCAACTAGTTCACACCCTCCTCAATCAATCATAATTGATCTAAGTCATCAAATGTGTTGGTGAGCTATTCATTTAAATACCAACGTAGTTGATCAAGTAGGGGCCATGGGAGTGGCAATACATCGCCTTCTTTCAAGAGGGTCCGATGAGCTCGTAAGTTGCTAAGGTCTCTTCTAGACTGATTTTAATTTAGTTATTGAGGCTAGGGTTTCACATTAAATGATGTCTAACCTAGGTGGGACAAGGGATGGTGGTAGAATTCACCCTTAATCTTGTTGGGGTGATTTCCCTTACTACTCGATTAAGCACATTAGCATGACAGATAGATCAACATGTTTCACATCTTAAAGCAATTAAATATGCCCTGCCTATAAGCAATATAACAAGGGGTTAGGGCCTCAATAGACTAGACACTATGACCCTAACACCCTATGTCCTTGGGTTACAATAGAGCTTAGCTTATCCTTGTTTAATATGTGCCAACTAATTCAATGTCCTAGGTATAATGCAACGTGTAATATAATGGATGCACACTTTATGAACTACTATCAAACAAATAATGCAAACTAAATTATATGCAATCTTAATGCTAGGAAATGTAAAGATGTTAAGATAACTTATAGTGGGGTCCTAGATAAAGTCTTCTCGTACAAGGGTGGGTCCATGTACATAACCACCTCCTCTTATGAGTTAGAATGGACCACCCTTCACCTATATTATTACAATCCCTTTAAATAGAATAAATTGTGATTAAACAAAAATACATTCACATCTTGACTACAATTCATTCACAATAAAAATTTGTAAACAATCATAATTTCCTTCAAATCCTGCTTCAAATTCCTAAAAAAGAAGAAATAGAAGTACCTAAAAATTCATAGGAATAATGGAAATAAGATGAAAAATGCAACTAAAAAGGATGCAACCCTAAAATCTATGATTAGTAGTAAAGTAATTAGCCTAGATTTTAACTAAAAATCCATTGTAAGTCCACTACAATTTAGCCAAAAACTTGATGTGTTTTACAAATAACCGTAAGTGCATGGGCCCACTATAGCATAGACACAACAAGTACGAGTCAATTCATAGGAACTCTATTAATAAACAAATTTTAACTAAAACAGAATTTAACTACTTTAACCGAGCCAAATAATTTAATCAATTAAAAATGCTCAAAATCACAGAAACATATAAAAATGCTAGGAATTAAACCTAATCCTAGGAATTAAAAATCCAATATATTAAAAATAAATATTTTAATAATTAAGCTATCTAGTATATTTTTACTCATGTAATTAGAAACACGATGTTTCTAATACATGGGTGTGATGACCCGAGTTTTTTCATGTATTTTTAAATGCAATATCTAATTCCTAAGGCGGGATGCATCCCTATTTGAAAACTAGTTTATAAAAACCATGCAATGCAGTGGAAAATCTTTTGTTTTAAACTCATTTTGAAAACCCCGAGTGTCATTTGCTTTCACAACCACCAAAGTAGTTTTTGAAAAACTTCAGAAATCATAAATATTTTTTCCCAGGTCTATCCAAATACAAAGACACAGCCCAACTGTAAATAAATACAAATACATGTCCAAAGGGTAGAGAGTTTACTCACATGTATAGTTGTCTCCTTTGTTTATTTACTTGCTCGTAGCACTAATATCTCCTGAGACGTCTTCTATTTGTGAGTGGAACTATCCTGAAAAATGTTAAGGATAGGGTGAGTATATACTATACTCAGTAGGAGTCTATCACTACTAGTTTTATAATGCATGAGATGTTTTAAAATCATATGCTCTTTCAAAACATGTGCATGTCTGAATACTCAAGTTCAATATCGATATAAAAATCCGTTATCAAACTGAAATACTAACGATTTAAAGGATCACATAATCCAAAAATCGAAAGTATCATATACATATATATCATAACATTATGATATGTATAAGATGTTTCATCGAATCCAACTCATGGATATCTAGTATGGTATGGTCGACCAACCTCATATCATGCCATATGCAATGCAAATAAGTCCACAAAACCATAGGGTCCAACTATGCCCACGACCTCTTCGCCGTGTGGTCCCTAGGTACCTGAGGACACTCGGTCATAGCCTCCACGGGTCCTATGACACGTCGACCCAGTGTCGTGACACCAGTGGTAGCCCCCTGTACCACATGCAGTCGACGTAGAGACTTGCCTCTTTTTTGGCATGGTACCCATCCACCTAATAGTGGTAGAGGCCGGGTGGCCAACCCAGACCCCTTGGCATAGCACCCACGGGCTTGCCAACCCAGACCCCCGTGCCAGGGACTGCGTTTTGCACGCATACATGCATGCTCAAGCGACATGCTATGACGCGCATCATCGCACGGACGCACCTTGTAGTATGGAGCATCTCAACTCCTAGGGCACCCCGTGCATCCTGGTCGAGCTAGGACCCGTGCCTCATGTCGCGCACGTACCGAAGGCCGTACCTAGGACAGTGTTCGCACGTGCACAAGCATGCCTAAGCGACGTGCTATGACACGCGTCCTGGATGACCTTGCGCAAACACACCTTGGCGTAGTCGAAATGTGCCTTGGCTCCCGAGTCGCCCATGCGTCCCAGTCGAGCCTGGACTGTGCCTGGGACGCACCGAGGCCATGCCCATACATAGTCGCATGCCCTCGTGCACAGTGGCGTGCCTGGGGTCCGTCCATCGGCTCAGTCGTGTGTGCATCACGCACCATGCCCAGGACCGTCTCCCTCGTCGGTCTGGTCCTGGGTTCTGCAATTTCTGGCTAGAAAATGCTAGGTCCGGCCTAGTTTTACTTGGGGAAGTGGAAGGGAAGGACAGCTTACCTAGGCAGCTGGTGATGGCGCTCCCCGTGCCTGGTCGTCCTCCATTCCGATTCTGAAAACCCCATGCCATCGGAATTTCGTGAAGAGGAAACCCCCATGCCAAGATCGGAAAGGGAAGAGAGGGGGAAATGGGAACGGGATGGCCGGCCTGACTTGGGCCTGGCCATTTCTAGAAAACGTAGAGAGACGGGTTTCTGATTTTACCAGAAATCCCAGTCTCAAACGGCTGGAAAAACACTGGAAAAGTTGTGTTTTAAAGTTGTGTTTTTGGAGGGGGGAAGATGGGGTTTTTATAGCCCTGCTTATGGCGGTGCTGCCAATGGCGGTGCCGTCCTTGGCGGTGGCAAATCCCTCTAGAAAAATCGGGATCGAGGGTTTCTAGAGGGTTCTTGAGGTTGAAGATGACAGGGGGTGCCGTTATCAAAACGGCCCCCTGCATTTTTTGTTTTTTCGTTTTTCTGTTTTATTTTCAGAAATACCCCTATCTTTAAACAGCTGTAACTTCCTCATACGAACTCTGTTTTGGGTGATTTTTGAGGCATTGGATTCCATTTTTTGAGTAGAATCTAATGGTACTAAGTTTCCTCACAAATTCCTCACAAATTATTTCATTTAATATTTAAAATAAAATCAAACATTCAACATAGTTTATTTCCTATAGAACGTGCAATTTTCGTTAAAAATAGTGTAAATTGCTCGGGCATTACAATGGGACATAATTCCGTTAATGCTTTCTTTTTATGATTTTCATAATATCAGCTCATAGCTTAGTACTATACTTATTCAAAGTATAGTGGTCTTTGTAGGGAACCAACTATTAAAGATTCTCATATTGCCTCTCTTTCTTACTATAATTTGTATCCCTTTATTTCAAACAATCATGGAGTACATGAGTTTAGAGTGTTATAAAACAATATTAATATTATGCTCTTATTTAATCTAGAACAACCTAATCTTAAAACTATTTTATTCTAACATACTTTCATTCTCATGCCTAGGAAAACTAACAAAGCATAAACAATAAGAAATGGACTAAGTATAACAACAAATGAAAGGAAGTAAGCATAACATAAAGGAAATAACACATAAAGATAATAAATAAATAAATATTATTCTATTTAAATAGAAATTGCATCATTGATTACAAGGAAAAGAATAAAATAATCAAATTAAGAAATCAACCAAGTTTAACAACAAATAAAAGCAAGTAAACAAAACATAAAGGAAATAACACATAAAGAGAAAAGAGAAAAGAAATATTACTCTATTGAAATAGAAATTGCATCAATTGATTACAAGGAAAACAATAAAAGAATCAGATAAAACTAATCCAAGGAGTTAGAATGCATTCACCTAGAATTTCCAACATGTCACTTGAGAAATCTTCAGATGAATCCCGTTAACCTATACCCTACCACCGCCTTTCTTTCCCATTGTCTCCTTGTGATATAACTCATGTTGTGTTACTCAATATATCAATGGATCACCAAGAACTCATTTTATAGACCTTGGGAGAAGTGTTTTACACCTAAAAATCTGCTTTATGTGTGTAATACCAAGAGAGACAAAGAGATTCAAAAAGGCTTGCAAATGAAAAAATATCAAAGAGAAGAATGGATTGAATGATAAAGGATAGGATGGAAGTGCAGGGAAGTGATTTTCAGATCCAGAAGATGAAGATAAAAGTTTAGAAAAAAAAAAAAAAGGAAAATATTAAGGTGTGATAATGAAATTGAAATTTGGTGTAAAAAGGGGTGAATGGGAGAAGGTGTTAGACACAGATGTTTATTTTATAAAACTTTGTATTGATGTTGATTATGGGATGGAGAAATTAATATATGAATCAAGGATGAGGAGAAAAAAAAAAGATTAAAAATAAAATAGTGGACAAAGGTTAGAAAATCGGTTAGAAAAGGTTGAATATAGAGTATGAAAAGGATGAATGAATGAAAGGGGTAAGAAAC
Organism: Warburgia ugandensis; assembly: GCA_035236585.1. Taxonomy (NCBI): domain Eukaryota; kingdom Viridiplantae; phylum Streptophyta; class Magnoliopsida; order Canellales; family Canellaceae; genus Warburgia; species Warburgia ugandensis. The sequence continues at coordinate 25,809,307 of CP141132.1, read as the reverse complement.
AAGTTTTAGGTGAATATTTTGGTGATTGATAGATGGAGGGATGGTGGCATGATTTCATGGTACAATGAGTTGTTAAAAAAAAAAGGAATAAAAGGATGACACAGAATGAGGTACAATTGAAGAATGAAATGAGCCTTTCTTACCTCTTCTCTTCTCCTTGGATGTTCCTACCTTTAGGATGTTCTCCTTCTATGGAGTAAGTGAATGTAGAAGGTGAGAATGGAATGAATAATCCTCTATATTTAGATTTTTTTAGTGGAAGCCCTAGGACATGGAGGATAGATATCATATGAGTTAAATGAGGGATGGATTGTGGGGATTTTAGCAAGGAAAAGAGGTTAGAAAGAGGGGGAGGCATGGAATCCATGGGGATATGGGTGCAGGTGAAAAGGAAAAGGATAAGGTGGAAAGAAAATTTAGGAAAATGAGAATGAGGGTAGGCTAGGGGAGGAAAGAGGATACGTAGGAAGGTATAAAATGTAGGAAAATAAGTGGGAATGGGAAGGAAAAGTGGTGGAAAGCATGGAATGGATTTTTGTTGTGTTTGAGTTCAAAAACCTTAGATGAATGTAAGTCATTGGATTGAAATGAGTGGTGGAGATCTTTCGTTCTTAGGGTTTTGATTTAACTTTTCAACAAGGGTAAGATGGCTAAAGGGCAATGGGCAGCACCGGTGCATGAAGCTCCTACCTCCATTGGATCAGGTTTGAGCCCTAGGATGGATGGTTGAGATTTCTTTGAAGTTTGTTATCCCAAAGGGCAATGTTTTATGGTTCATTCTTTCTCATATGTCGGATCAGTTCCCCTTAAGATGATGGCTAGGATCTCGTAGAGATTTTTATCAAAACTGATTCTCCTCCTTTATTTTTTTCCTTAGCCCACCATTTTTATCTCCAACCAATGATATTAAAGTAAAACACATTTTGACCCAGTTTAAAACACATTTTTCTCTCCTTAAAAAAAGGTGGGCAGCCCACCAAAATTTTATCTACTACTCATGGCTCTATCTTATGTCTCTTGCATGGACACTTCCTATTGGTCAATCTTAACTCAAATGACTTCTTATTGGTTGGTTCAGGATGTTCTTGGAAGTGAATCAATCTTGACCACTCTTTCTTAAAACTCTCAAATTAAAACTGACTATAGATTTCCCATTTTTGTCTCTCTCCTTTCCTCCTTTTTATCCACTAATTTTACTAATCTTTATATGTATTTTACATGAAATTGAGTGAAATGCACTACCTTTGCATGGAAAATTCAAGGTACACATGTTTGTGGGCCCCATTCTAAAGTGCAAAGACAGAAACTGAGGGATTTAGGTATCCTATGGGCCATGACTTGAGTGTGCTTCACATGCTTTCTTCCTTTGATGTGTGAAGCTTTCAAGCTTCACTTAGAAGCTCTCCAAAGGTGGTAGAATGCATATATGTATGAATAGAAGCTTTTTCATCTTATGTTTTCATGTTACAGTCTAGGGTTTCACAGTGCTCAAAATGATAATGATAGCCTTTTTGCATTCTAAACTCCCAAATTTTATAAATATTGTATGCAAGCTCATAACTTTGTTTGGACTTTAGATTACCTATCTTATTAGGTTTGGGATGCCAAAAAATACCCTTATTTACAATTATACTTTAATGCTACAAAATATAAAAATAACCTTAATTAGCTTTATGATAAAACAGGGGCTAAAACCTGGTAAATATAGAGGCATTCTATGTAATAATTTTATACCTATCAATTTGCTACTATATTCTCAGAACCTTTCTTGTCCTAAATTTTTATATCAAGCTCTTGTTGCAAGAGAATCCATCAAATGAGTCTAGGTTTAGCATCCTTCTGAAAAAGAAGGTACTTCAATGCTACATGATCCGAGTAGGCCATCAATTTAGACCCTAAAAGGTAGATCCTAAATTTTTCCCAGGCAAAGACTACAACCAATAACTCTTTCCTTATAGTAGAGTAGTTGACTTGAGCATCCTTAAGCATCTTACTGGCATAATAAATCCACATGGAGAAGTTTAGCAATTTGCTGCCCAAGAGCAGCACGGATCATGTAGTCAAAAGCATCACACATGATCTTGAATGGTGCTCTCCAATCTGGCATCGTATGATATGGGCAAAGGTGAGTATGACTTTAGATGTTCAAAGGCTTTTATACAGTTTTCATTAAAGTTAAAAATTGCCTCCTTTTCAAGTAGATTTTGGAGGGGCCTAGAAATTTTGCTAAAACCATTAATGAAATTTCTATAAAATCCATCATGGCTCAAGAACAAGTGAATCTCTTTCACCATCCTAGGAGGAGGAAGATTGGAGGTAAGGTCCACCTTAGCCTTCTAAACCTCTATGCTTTATTGCTAAATTATATGCCCTAGCATTATGCCACTTTTCACCATAAAATGACACATTTTCTAGTTAAGTGCTAAATTCGTTTCTTGACACCTCCTTAACACTAGAGCTCGGTGGGTGAAGCACTCATCAAAATTAGATCCAAACACTAAAAAATCATCCATGACCATGTCAAGGAACCTCCCCACCACATTTTAGAATATACTCATCATATACCATTGAAAAGTTGTCATTGCATTGAATAGCCCAAAATGCAAGTGTCTGTAGGCGATGGTTCAAAAGAGACAAGGGAAGTTAGTCTTTCTAAATCCTCCAGTGCTAGTGGAATCTAGTTGTAAATGGAATATGCATCAAGGAAACATTAATACTCATGATCAGCCAACCTCTCTAGCATTTGGTCAATAAAGGGAAGAGGAAAGTGGCATTTCCTTGTGACACAATTCAGCGTATGATAGTCGATACAGACTCTACACCTGATGGTCATGTGAGTGGGGGCTAGCTCAATGCACTCATTTCTAACTACCATGACTCCAGATTTTTGGGCACAACCAAAATAGGCTTCACCCAAGCATTATCATAAATTGGTTATATGATTCCTACATGTAACAGCTAAGTACCTTTGCCCGAACTACCTTCTTCATGTACTGTTGTGATTCCCGAGACGTTCTTGCATTCTATTTTAAATGTATTTGATGCATGCAAATGGTTGGGCTGATTCCCTTATGTCTGAGATGGACCACCCTATGGATATATTATGTCTTTAGAGAACATTAAGCAATCTACCAAATTGTTCTTGATTAAGATCAGTAGTAATGATAATAAGCTAGTTATTAGAGGGACCTAAAAATGCATATTTTAAACTTTCTGGTAATTTTTTTAGGTCTACTGTGGGTGTTTTTTCAGTTAAGTCTTGAGCAATGGAAGGTGTTATCAAGTGCTCTATTTTTTTCTCCATTTGGAGGTGTCAACTACCACTATAGCTTGAAGTAATGGGTCCCCTTTCTTGATGCTACTAGCTTGATCCAAAAGTGAACTGGAATTTGGGGATGATTGGAGAATGTCAAGAACTAAACTTTCTATAACATTCATGACAAAAGAGCCTACAAAGTCCATCTATTGTTGCCAAGAATGGATGACCTAGGATGATAGTGATTCCATTATTTTGATTAAATACAGATTATGTTTCTAGGACAAGAAAGTCCATTGGAAAGAAAAATTGATCTACCTATATGAAGACATCTTCAACTACCTTCTAGGAGTTTTGATTAATCAATTTTCCAATTGGAGGGTTGTGGTAGTAGGTCATAGCTCACCCAAATCTAGTTGCACATAGACTGAATATGGAAATAGGTTAATAGTGCCATCTAAATCTAAGAGCACCATATCAAATATGTGTTCTCCAATAACACATTAGATTGTAAGGAATCTAGGATCTTTGTATTTTGAAGGGGACTAATGTTGCAAAATGGAACTAGCTTGTCCAGCAAGAAAGGCCTTTTATGCACATTAAGCTTGTGCTTTTGTGTGCATAGGACCATAAAAAATTTAGCATAAGGAGGGAACTCTTTTATAACACTAAGCAGTGGAATATTGATATTAAATTGTTTGAAAATTTCCATTATCCTATTATAATTATTCTCCTTCTTCATTGTACTCAGTCTTTGAAGAAAGGGAACCTTTGGAACATAATGGACATCTGAAAGGGGTTCTGTTGAAGTGGGAGGTGGCCATACTTTTTCTTTATCTTTCTGAGGTTGTGTAACCTATTGTTTTTCCTCAATTTGTGGGATTATTCTAGTTTGACTTACCTGATTATTTACTTATTTTTCACTCCTAAGAGTTGTGATTCACTTAGCCTCATCTAATGACGATGAACTAATCTCACACTAATGCCTCTATATTTTTGGATTCATATTGTTGCTAGGTTGGTAATATGCATTCATTGCATTCTCCTACTCCCAAAAAGAAGTCTAACCAACCCGAGCAAGAAGGACATGATGGAACAAAGTGATTTGAACATGAACAGATTGAGCAAACCTCTGTTTGAGGTTGCAAAAAAGATTTGTTCATCATGAAGGCATCTAACTATTGAGATAGACCATCTATCATGTTTACCTTTTAAGTCAACATCCTAATTTATTGGTGTGGCTTTAATATTACTCGCAATCGTAGGACTCAAAGTAGTATTTGCACATGAGTGAGGTCAATCCTATGAGACATCTCACAAATTTGTATGTGGGATGGATCTTATTTAAGTGCTTAACTTCAGCCATAGAGAGATATTGGATTGGATTTGAATTGAAACTAGAAAAGTATATGAAAAAAGAATAGAATATAATGCAAAACTAGAATGAATTAGTCTATGCAACTTATCTCAAGGAAACTTACTAAAAAGGAAAATTTCCTAATTTAACACTTTCTTAAAACTAAAATTTTCTAAAAATAGATCTTTCTAAAAATAAAAAAGGAAACTTTCTAAAATTAAACTAATATGAAATTAACAAATTACATTAAACTAAATTAAGGTAAAATAATCAAACAAAAACCCAACTTAAAGAGGATTCACCCAACTACCATGTGCATGACCCAAGGGATGGGGCACATGGTTCATGGGTTACATGATGGCCAAAATTAATGAATTAAATACTAAATAATATGTAATCTAATCATATCAATTAACAAAAAACTAAAAATCTAAATTGGGTCCTAAGAAATCATGCAAAAATCCATATTTTAAGCACTTAAGAAACTCAAATGAAACCATGCATGGAAAGCAACTTAACTAGAAATTTTTATGTAATATAACACTCACTATCTAAGGTACATAACTACTAGATTCATGCATGAACATGTAATAACCCCAATTTTTGTAATTGATTGAGAAAATCAATAAAGTTTGAGTTTTAGAAATTTCGGGCTGAAATATTAGGGTATTTAGAATATACTTCTTATAAAAGTATAATCAAAGAATAAGACATGTACAATTGAAATTAAACTTAGCAAACCCTTCAGAATGACTGTAAGCACAACAAATTCTGAATTCAGATGAAAAATCCTTAATTTTCTTCATTTCTTGGACAAAAGGGTAAAATAGTAATTTTATAAAAAAAATCAAAATTTAGAATGTACTGAGAAATATGAATCCAACACCACTAAGTACACTCAATTCTGAGATCATGGGAAAAAATCCTAATTTTTTATATATAAAGGGGAAAATGGCCTTTTTACACCATGTGGGGCCCACAAGGGACCCAAAAATGAATCTTATGGGCAGCCCACTTGAAATCATGAGTCAAACCATACCAGCTGGTCTTGGGGAAGTAGATGGAGAATGGGAGAATCCAATGCTTATTTAATAATAAAAAATTAACCATCATTAATGCATATCATCATGAAAGAAGACCAAAATGCCTAAAAATACAACCCCAAAAATCCTCCAAAAATACTCAAAAAATTCCCACAAATTTTTTTTCACTCTCCCTGAAAAATTACACCTAGATACCCCCCAAAAACCCAAAAATCCCCAGAGATCTCTCTCTTTTCAATTTCTTTTTCTTTTTATATTGGAACAAGAGACCTAAAATCAATTAGGCACTCTGTTCTAGATCAAATATCACCAATTTCATAGTCCAAAACTTCCCACCATACCTTAGCTACAAAACTCCCAAAGAAATTTCAAGATCCAATGGTTCAAACAACGGCAATCACAAGAAAGGTGGATCTTGGGCCATATCTTCATCAAAAGGGTATTTCTTTTAAATTGGACATATAACCAATGCTTTTTCTCTAATCAGGTAGGTGGAAATGCTTTTTGGACATGTTTAATACTGGTTTATAAAATTTTTATTTTACTGTAATTGCATTTTGGTAATAAAAAGGTAAAAATAAAGTAAACCATAGAACCTTTAATTCATGATGATGGAGTGCTCAGATGAAAATTCTGACTATACCAATTGATCCAAAAGGGTCCAAAACCCCTAGGGTAGAATTTTCAAAAAGATCGGATACATTTTGGGCCTCAATTGATAGAGGATTGATTGGACGGTCCAGAATGGACTGTTCGTTCTCCTGATCGAACGGCGGCCAAGACGTAGAAACGCCGCAGGTGGAAGTGTTTCCATGGGCTGCACATGGGACGTCATCCCAAGCGGGACGGCGGCGCTTCCATCAAAAAGATGAGCGGACGCGCCCGCCTTGCATCCCAGTTATAGGCGCGCAACGATGAGCGTTCCGCTCATCTTGCTTGCTTCTGTGGATGTTCCGGAAGGGAGCAATCTGTAGCGCCTTTATGGTGGACGCGCCTAACTAGCGGGGGCATTCCACCCTGTTCGTTTTTGCCCGAAAAATCTAGTCTGTCCATTCCTTGGGCCCAGATCAAATTTAGGCCCTAGGAATGACTATGCACTTCCAGATCTAATTCCGTAGCCATTTGAACTCCAAATTGAGATCGGAAAGAAGCTATGGAAAGCTTGAAACCTCTATTTTTTGATGAAAGGATAAAATCCAAAAATTATATAGTAAAACTTTCTGTATTAAAGAAACAAGTTTCTAATTGCCAATATCTTCAAGATTTGGGATGATCGAATCTTGGAGATATGTTTTAATAATGATAAAATATTGGAATGAAGTTATATAAATTGTTTATTTTGACAGATCTAAGAGATATTAAGGGATTTACCCACTATGGTAGAAAAATCTTAAAAATTACAAAGGGACCCACTTGATCAATAAGATCAAGTGTGATCAGATCCTTGAGATGGATGGAATGGATGTTGATATGATAAAATCCAAGGAAATCATGGATGGATTATGACAAAAATAGATCAATATGATCTTTGGACCTTAATAAAGAAAACCCCCTAAATATAACTAATACCCTTAATCAAAGGAAAAGATCTAAGATCTAATGGTTGGATCATAAGTGAAGGTTTCTAAAAATGTTAATATAATTAGTTTCATTTTCTATTAATTAAAAATAATATTTTAAATATTATTTATGTTATAAAGAATGATAGTGTAACTTTTAGACTTTAGCATGACATGTGATTAGATTGTTATCATAGGTTGCTAGATTTAATTATCCTAGGGGCATGATAGTGTGACTTTATGCAAGTGTAACTTAGGACCAAGTTAGTATGATTTCATGCCATTGTAACTTAAGATCATGCTAGTTTAAGTATAATTTTATTCCATTAAGTTAAGTTACATTCATAAGGAGCATGTTAGTATAAATGTTTGTTAAATTTATATTGGAACCATGCTTTAAAGTTTATGTTTTAATTGTTGTCAAATTTTATTAGTAGATCTACTTGTTATGAGATAAAGAGCATAAAACACCAAAATGTACTCTAATGAGAAAGTAGAGTTTCATGACACAACTAAGAATGGAGTACTTTGGACTTAATTAGTAAGGGCTATAGTTAGTAGGACAATATAAGGATTATCAAATCCTTGGCCCAAACTAGGAGAATAATAAACCCCATGAATGACATTGTAAATATTCATGGACTTAATTAAAATCAATTACAAAGAGTACTTAGGGTCAACATGCTTATAGGAACCTTATGAAAGGTTAAGCTATGGTCACTCTGGTGACTGTGGAACATACTGGTTAAGGGGGTTATCTAATAGAGTCTCGCTCTTCCCCTACCTTTCGTTGACGTTTGTGAGGTCTAAATGCCTCCTTACATGAGGATTGAAGTAACCACTTTGTGTTCACCCATTCAGCTAGTAAGCCTTAGCCAATTGGAAATAAGAGGAGCAGTCTAGACTTAGGCTTAAATAAGTTACCTTCAACCAGCAAAACATTAACTGGTTGAATAATAATAGTAAGAGCATAAAAGGTTAGAAAATTTCCTAACCCTAATAAAAAACTATAAGTAAGATAAGGATGATCAAACAAGATCCATTAGATCTTGGATGATCAAGAACAATAAGAATAAGAATATTATATTGTACTTAGTATGCATGTTTATTAGTATGCTTGTTCTAGTTCATTAGATTAGATAATCCAAACCCTTGATCAAAGATGATTCAAGGAAGAAAACCAAGATCATCCTCCTTAGGGATGATCCAATAACTAAACTTAGATCAAAGAAGAATTAGATGATAGAAGATCTAGGACCTTGATCTTTATCAACATGTGTAGATTGTCAATCAATGGATCTATGAAAGATCAAGATCAATGAGATGGACACACTAAGACTTAGAGATAGAAAAATACTTAGATATGAATGATCTAAAGATCATTCTAAACATCAGATCTAGTGATCAATAGGATTGTTCAAAATTTATATATTGACAATATGTATGGATGTACAGATTACATACATCAATCAGGATCATGGAAGATTTGGGAAAAGATATCACTCCTTAAAGGTAGGAGGATTTGATGAATGCATTTACATGGGATATACATGATTTAACTCACGACCTTATATTGAGAAGAGTAATGTTAATACTTGTATTAAATCCTTTGAAAACCTTATAATCCAACCAAACACATATAAGATGGTTAAGGACTAGACTATAAGTGAATAGGGAACTAGAAAATATTTCAGCCCTAAGTAAACAGACAGATGGTCTGATATATATATGAAATCTATTTTGCATACAAGCTTGGAGGCTTGTGAGTTTGTTTTAATAGGCATAAGCCTAGGGGGGTGTTATTGCTAAAGGAGTTATAAGGGTTTGGCCACCCACTCCTTGAAATTTGATGATATGATGATACCTTGCCCTATGAGAGGCTAAAAGTCGGGTAGGGCAATTATGGGAAAGCCTCCACTGTGAAAGTCCTGTCCCCCCATATGGGCAGTGACATAATATTTTCCACCATGGTATCAGTGGTGAAGAGGGCAGTTATCCGAGCATACTAGTACGAATCAGACTACCGCATGGTTGCCCTTTTGATTATTTTGCACTATGATGCATATGAGAATAGGCATAGTGAAATGCCTTATGTTTTAGCATAATGAAATGCTAGGTAATTTTATGTTACCAATATTTCCCAAGAAGGGAAATTCCCAGTGTAAGATTAGCTTAAATACTAAATTCTCATAATAGAGAGAATTGATCAGCTTAGTTTGGATTGATATTTGACTACTTTTATAAATTTAACTGATTTACCCATGTATAGTATGTACATATATAGATGTACATAACTTACAAAGTAAAGAGTAGAGACATGAATATGTTTAGGGATAATGGGATTATGAAGTATTGGAATTACATTGTCAATTATTATGCTTCTTGAATCACCTGCCAAGCATTGTTTGCTAAGATATTGTAAATGTTGCAATATCTCAGATACAGGGAAGGAGAGTTATGAGCTGAAGACGATAGAAGACTTGAAGAGAATAATCTTCAAGGTATACCCTTGAAGACATGTATTGTGCTTTGTTGAGAGTTTTATTGTATGGTGAGCTTGAGTTTTGGATTATGTAATTTGGACAAGTATTGTAATAGATTTGGCTGTACTGTGAACCACTGGATGGATTGTGGAATTTAATGAAAGTCTATTCCTTCAATGGAATTTTATCTTGTACAAAAAATTCTACTTATGTTATGTATGAAGTGATGACTTGGGTTTTACAAAACAAGTTCAAAAGAAAAGAATTTCAGCTGCTTTGTTTTGTGAAATTTTTTTATACTATTAAGGGCCCTGCCTTTCAAAATACATTAGAAACCATGTTACAAAAACCCGGGTCATCACAGAACAAGAATCTTTATGCAACTTTATTGATTGAATGTCAAAATACATCAAATTAGAGTGCACATGAACATATATGTAAATAAAAAAATATATAGACTTTTCAAAGCCTAAAGTTTAATTCAAATCAAATAAAAAATATACTCTAATGGTCTCAATCTAAACTAGGATAACATACATGTGAAACCCAAAAGGGAATTCAAGAGAAAGATGGCAGGAATGATGGAGCTAGTTAAGGCAGAAAAATGCATTAACTAGTTCCAAATTCAAGCAAACAATGCGGAATTCAAGGAAAATCAATGATTCAAGCTCTTCCTTCTCTTAGCTGTCACGACCAAAGGAGGCCTAACTTGGATATTTGAGGAATAAGTAAGAAAAAAACTAATAAAGTTGGAGCAAAGAACTAGGGGAAAACTAGGAGGAACTGTGACAGTAAAACTTAAGCAACAAAACAACTATGAAAGCAAGAATGTAAAGCAAACTACTAACCTAGAATTGAAGTGTAAAGCAAAGAAAAATACTTAATAATCCAAAGTAAGAGCAGCGCAAAATATAACCAAAGTCTAAAGTTCCAAAGATCACTAAGCCAGAGTGCATACATTCAAGGTTTTCTCACAAAACCACTACTTGGAAAAAAAAAAAAAGTGGAATGCTTGGGCTTTTATAGATGGATGCTTTTCACTTTGATGAGGACTTAATCATTATAAAGGAAATCCAATCCAGATCTAGGATTTCAATGAGGGAAATTTAGGTGGAGGAATTAGGTAACAAGATGACATCATGGTGAGACTTGGTGGCTGCCATGTATTTAGAAAGGTGGTGAGGCATCACCTTCTTAGGAAGGTGGCATGGAACTTCTTCTCTTCTAATTGCATGGTATTTTATTGTTAAAAAATAGAAAGGAAAATCATATGAAATATTGGGAAAGATCTAGAGTTTTGGTGTTTTAGGTGTGAACTAGATCTAGGGTTTCCTAATTCAAAAACCACTTAAGATGACAACTAAGCAAGGGGGATGTCCCCTTTTTAGGAAGGTGCCTTCTTCCTTGATAAAAAATCATGGAACCCTAATTAGGGTGGGTGGAAAGGATGGAAAGTGGAAAGTGGAAAGTTGGATCTCTCTTGATTGGTCCACCTTTGAAGATCATCGTACCCTTCACAACTATTTTTCAAAACCTTCCAATTATCCCTTGAAAATCACATTTTTAGTATGAGATAATTGCTTGAATGTATCCTCCAATCATGTGACTCCATGTAGCATGGCTCCCATGTGGTTTGATGGCTCACTTTGATGGTTCATTCCTTGATGGCTTGAATGGCTTGGCTTCCTTAGGTTTTCTAGTTAGACTCAGAAACCTCATGCATGGCTACAATTCTCATGTAAAGTGGTGGAATCACATAGCTTGTTACATGGACCATTTTAAACACCTTTGATGCTTCCCATTGTGTTCTTTTGCTTGCCCTAGGAGGGTCTTGATCCTTGATCTACCATTAAAATGTTGGAAATGGACTCAAATCTCTCTTTTAATCTTGATCTTCAATCCTCATCTTACTTGATCTCAGTTGTAAGATCACTTTCTCAATACCTAGAAAGGACAAAAACCCCTAATTAAATCCTAAAATATTATGACCATTCACATACTTACTCTAGAATAGCTTCTGAACCTGCAAAATATCAAACTTTTGAATTATTAGGCTAGAAATGCACATGTTACAAATTTCTAAAAACAATCATAAAATAATACTATATTTTATAACACATGAACTACTAATTGGGTATCCATCAGATCAACCAAGGTTTGACATCTTTCTTATAAAGAAGGAATTTAAATACTACGTGGTCCACATAGACAATGACCTTGGATCTTAGCAAGTAAGATATAAATTTATATTGGCAAAAATAACTGCCAACAACTCTTTTTTTGTAGTGGAATAATTGAATCAGGCATTGTGGAGTGTCTTGTCAGCACAATATATCACATGGGGAAGTTTATCAATATGTTGCCCCAAAATAGCACCAATCATGTAGTTTGAAGCATCACACATTATTTCAAATGGGGCACTCCAATTTGGTAGTCAAATAATAGGCATAGAAATTAATTCAGCCTTTAGGAGTCAAATGATTTCATACAATCATTATCAAGTCAAAAGTTGTCTCATTTGTAAGTAAATTATATAAGGCCTTAGCAAATTTACTAAAGTCCTTGATGAATCATCTATAGAAACCAACATGGCCTAAAAATGAGCATATTTCCTTCACCGTCCTCAGAGGAGGAAGGTTAGAGATTAAGTCCACTTTGGCTTTGTCTACTTCTATGCCATTGTGTGATATGATGTGCCTAGAACAATGCCACTTTGTACCATAAAATGATATTTTTCCCTATTTAATACTAAATTCTTTTCCTAACACCTAGCAAAGACAAGTTTTAAATGATGCTGTCATTCATCAAATGAAGAGACAGGCACTAAAATATAGTCTATAAATACCTCTAAACCTCCCTACCATATTAGAAAATATACTCAACATACACCTTTGAAAAGTAGCTGAGCATTACAAAGTCCAAAGGATGGTAGGCATGGGTCCTAAAAGGGTAGGTGAAGGTAGTCTTCTCCTAGTCTTCAGGTGCTATGAGAATTTGGTTATAGCTAGAGTATTCATCAATAAAGTAGTAATAACTATGATCGGCTAACCTTTGTACCATTTGGACTATGAATGGAAGAGGATAGTGGTGTTTCCTTGTGATTGAGTTTAATTTTTGATAATTGATGCAAATTCCCCACCCAGTGGTCATGCAAGTGGGTACTAGTTCATTATCCTCATTTTGAATTACCATGACTCCAAACTTCTTAGCGACAACCTAGACTAGGCTGACCTAAGTGCTGTTAGATATGGGGTAGATAAGACCAACATCTAGGAGTTTAAGTCTCCTTTATGTCTCCCTAGATGGTTTGGAATTTTCTTCCAAGTGAATTCTATACATGCATATGGCAAGGCTAAACCCTTTGATGTCTGCTATGGTCCACCCTAAGCCTATCTTATGTTCCATGAGAAAAATTAACTTACCTTCCTATTCCTGATGTAGATCTTCTACTATGATTATAGGCAAGGTTTCATCTAGTCTTAAGTAAGAAAATTATAAATTTTATGGTAACAGCGCAAGGACCAACATAGGTGGTTTTTCTACTAATAGTATTAGGACATAATCAAATGGAGGAAGAGGTTCCACTAAAGAGCCCCATTTGGATGTATCCATAATAGACACAGCATCTAAAAGATTATTTACCTCATCATTAGACTTTTCTACATCAAAGTCAGAGTTAAAATGCACTAGACAAGCCTCAAGTAGGTCTAGAATAAATGATGGCGGATTATCATTTTGAAGCAAGGCTTTAATTAAATTTTCTACACAAGAGTCATTGGGTCTAGATGTTGATGGTCAGCATTAAAAACATTGAGTTTGACTTTCATATTGTTGAAAGATAATTTCATCAAACTATTTCTATAATTGATGATGCCATTGGACCTTTTTGAAAAATGGATGTCCAAGGATGACCGGGATTTGACTATCGAGGTCTGATACGGGCTGGGTATCTAAGACAATGAAATCTACAAGAAAGTAAAACTGGTCCACCTATATTAAAACATCCTTAACCATACCATGTGGAATCTTCACTAATCTATCTACTAAACGCAAAGTGGTATTGGTTGGCTTAAGGTAGCTAAGCCCTAATTGCATATAGACAAAAAAATGGCAACATGTTAACACTAGCCCCTAAATGTAATAGTTCCCTATCAATGACATGGTTTCCAATAATACAAGAGATGGTAAGACAACTTGGATCTCTAAACTTGGGAGGGGACTGGTGCTAGATTAAAGAGCTCACCTACTCAGTGAGGAAGGCTTTCTTTTGCACATTAAGCTTTCATTTTTGTGTACAGAGCTCTTTAAGAAACTTGGCACAAGTAGGAATGTCTTTAATAGTATTAAGTAATGGAATATTTATTTGAACATGCTCAAACACATCCATTATCTCATTAAAATTGGTTCCTTCCTTCACCATGTTTAACAATTTAGGGAATGGGGCTTTAAACACATAAGGTGCCTCCACTATAGGCTTAGATGGACTTAGAGGTTTTTGCCATTTCTCTTTCTCCTGTGTTTTAGCTGGTTCATTCTCCTCTAAGTTTTTCTTAGTATGCCCAACTTTATTATCAACCTGAGGACCACTTTTAAGGGTAGTAATAGACTTTGCTTATTTATGGGATAGTTAGGTATGCAAATTGGACCCTATTTCAAACTATCCCTTAAGGTTTGGAATTGGCTGACTAGGAAATTTTTTGTTTCCTCTATCATTTAAAGTAACTAACAATTGGCTCATTTGCATTTCTAATTTGGAAATAGCTTGAGTAGTGACATTTGCATTCTATCATCTCTTATTGAGAGCCTATCTAATTTCATCCTAATATTTGAAAGTTCTCTCCATAAATGACTACATAGTTTCCTCAAATGTTGGTTTCTTTGGTTGTTGAGGAAATTGGAAAATAGGTCACTATTGTGGAGCTAAAGCTCTAAGAAAGTTTTGTGTAAGGATGTTCCTAGATGGACCACCTTGGTAATTATTCTAGGATGCCTAGCCCATCCTAGATTATAGGTCTCAAAGTAATGGTCAATGCTAGGATTGCAATATGCATTCATTGCATTGCCCTATTCCAAAAGATTTTCAATGCACACACTATTGGATAGACAAGTTGAGGTTAAATTTGCTAGGTTGGAACAAATAGAACAAACCTCATATTGAGGTTTCATGGATGCCTAGACAGCCATGAATGTTTGGAACATATTTCAAGCTTCACCACTCTTCCACCCAAGGAGTCAAACTTATCCATTCTATTAATCACAGAGTCGAGCTTATAGGATATATCTAAAGTCACTCCTATTTCCTTCTTTCTTTTAAGGCTGAGTATTTTGCTCTCTCCTATTGGAATAGTCCCATTGCTATGACTTGTCTATTAAGGTTTGGAAAAATTCCTAGGCCTTTGTTTTATTTTTTAACATGAGGGCCCCTCCACTAACTGCATCTACCACTTGTCTATTTTGAGGTGTTAGTGCCTCATAGAAGTACCAAACTTGGGGCCATTTTTTGAATCCATGGTGGGGATACCTTTGCAACAATTCCTTCCACCTTTCCCAGCATTCATAATATTGTTCATCAACTTTTTATGGGTAATTAATGATCTCTCTATGAGGGGGAATAGTCTTATGGACAAGGAAGAGGTTGTTCAGGAACATTTTAGGCAACTGGTCCCATGTGACAATGGAACCAACCTCTAAAGAATTCATCCATGATTTGGCCTTATCTTTAAATGACAAAGGGAACAACCTAAGTCTAATAAAATCATCCAAAACATTTTTGGAGCAAGGAACTCTTTCATATGTAGGTATGGATTCTCTCTCTCCAACCATAGAATGTTGTAACTGTATGACTCTAGGTTAAGTTCAAAGTTCTTCTCATTGGTGGGTGGTAAGGTGATGTATGATGGGGTATTTAACTAGAGTGGCACATGGAAACCTCTAACAGTCTTGTGCTCAACTTCAGCTTGTGGGGCTACCATGGGTTTATGGTTTTAATTTCTTAACCCTTGCCTATGAGTATGTTTAATCTCAGAATCTAATGGTACTAACTCAGTGTTTTGAGATCAACAACCTTGCTTACACTATAATGAAAAACTATCTAAATGATGTATCCTAAGTTTAAATATGACTCCTAACTCTATATAATACCCAATCAATCAATCCGTGATGCTAGCGAATTGTTTTGATAATCATTTTTAATTTGTAGGGTGGTAGCTTTTAGACCTAGATCTATATAGCTCCTCTATTTATCCATGCTCGATTACTGCTTACCAGTTAGGTTCTGTTCTAAAGTGGTTAATACAATTCTCATGAAAGAAGGCATTTAGACCTCAAAAATCATCAAGAAAAGCCATGAGAATCACTTGAATTTTGAATACCCATTATAACCACGATGCTCAGAAGCCATTGGAGTGACAATAGATCTCCTCTTTCAAGAAGGGTCCTACAAGCTCGAAACCCTAAGTCTATTACTACTTGATTTTAAATTAAGCTTTCAAGGTTTGGATCATGAACATACAAGGAATTGATTACATTATCTAGGTGGCCAAGGATCTGGTGATGAAATCCAATCCTTATCTTATGAAGGTTCCTATGGGGCTCTTACTATCAATGTGTTTCAATCCACCACAAAGCAATAAACGTGTAATGCAAAAGAATAAAATGAAACTAATGCCTACCTATAAGATATCCAACAAGGTAAACTTTGTTAAATGGGTGCAATCTAATGTAACAACCCTAAATAAGATGTAACAAGTATAATGAATGACCCTAAACTATATGAATTATACTACCAACTAATATGCAAATTACATTAAATGTAACTATACTAAGAAAAATAAAGTAAAGTGAGGGAAACTTATAGTGGGGTTTCTCATCAAGATCAAGTATGGGCAACCATACCCCACACTTGCCCTGTATTAATTCAACCCATTTGAAATTGAAAAAATTGCAAGTTACAATGGGGCATCACTACAAGTTCACTCAAAAGGAAAAACTCTAATCTATGAAAGCAATAAATTTTGATGAAGCTTTGGCCCATAGGATCGTCACCACTCCATTTGTAAATTCCCCTCGTATAAAACAAGAAAGATGGTCAACTTTTGAGGAATTACCAAAATATGAAAGAATGAAGAAAAAATCATAATCTAAAGCAATGTAAAACTATGACTAAAGATAAACAATCTAGTAAATATCCAACCACAAATCTATTACAATTCCCTTACTACAGAGCTAGAAACTTGCTATAGCTCTAATATTTCTTGCAAGCGTACAAATCAAAGTAGTATTTGCATGAGAGATAGAGGTCTATCCCATGTGGAATCTCACAAATTTACATATTAGATGAATCTTATTTATAATGCTTAACTTCAGCTAAAGAGAGATATTGAATTGGATTTAAATTTAAAATAGAAAAGTAAATGACAAAAGAAGGAAATATGCAAGAAATTAGAAACTACAATAAAAAGAAACTTTCTAACATTAAAACTAAGAAATCAAATTATAAACTTCCTAACTAACATGCATTCCATTAAAGTAAACCGATCCAAATCTAGAATGAATCAATCAAGGCTACTTATCTTAAGTAAACTTTCCTAATTTAACACTTCTTTTAAACCTAAAATTTTCTAAAAATGGAAATTTCCAAAACTCAAAAAGGAAACTATTTAAAGCTAAATGACAATGCAAACAAAAAATTAAATTAAGATAGACTAAGGTCAAACAATCAAACAAACACAAGACTTAAAGAGGATTCACCCAAGTTCTGAGCACATGATCCGTGGGATGGTGCACATGATTCATTGGTTACAAGATGACCAAAATTAATGAATCAATGACTAGCTATCATGAAATATAATCAAAAAAATTAATAAACAACTTAAAAATCTAAGTAGGTTCCTAAGTTATCAAGCAAATATGATGAATAAGGTGTTGAAAATTAAGCATGAATATTGAATGGAGAAATTTAAGATTTTAAGCACTTAAGGAACTCAAATGAAACCAAACATAGAAAAAAAAATTGGCTAGCACTTTTTATGCAAAACAACACTCAATATCTAAGGCACCTAACTAATAGATCAAGAATGAACAAGAATATTTAAGGAACTTTATTGATTAAATGTCAAAATACAACAAATTAGAGTTCGCATGAATATATATGTAAATCAAAAAATTGTACACTCTTCAAGAGCCTAAAACTTGATTCAAATCAAATAAAATACATACTTTTATGCTCTCAATATTAACTAAGATAACATGCAAGTGAAACCCAAAATAGAATTCACAAGATGGCTGGAGTGATGGGCTAGTTAAGGCAAAAGACACCTGGAACTAGTTCCAAATTCAAGCAAAAAAAGTGAAATTCAAGTAAGAGAAATCAATGATTCAAGCTCTTCCTTCTCTTTCTTGTCACTACTAGAGTATAAATAACTTGGATCTTTGATGAATAAGAGAACTAAGAAGGTTGAATCAAAGATCTAAGACAAAACAAGGAGAAATTATGAGTGTGAAACTTAAGCTACAAAAGCAAGAATGTAAAGCAAACAACTAACCTAGAATTGAAGTGTAAAGCAAAGAAAAATACATAAAGAATACAAAGGGAGAATAGCTAAAAATAAAACCAAAGTCCAAATCTCTAAACATCACCAAGCTAGAGTGCAAACTTTCAAGGTTTTCTCCCAAAACCCCCTACTTGAAACAAAACATGGAATGCTTGGGCTTTTATAAATGGCTGGTTTCCATGTTGATGAGGGCTTAATTTAAGAAAGTACAGTGGATCTAGATCTAGGATTTCAATGAGGAAAATTTAGGTGGAGGAATGAGGTAATCAGATGGCATCATGGTAAGACAAGGTGTCTACAATGTATTTAGAAAGGGTGGGTGAAGCGTCACCTTCTTTGGAAGGTGGCTTTGAACTCCTTCCCTTCTAATTGCGTGGTATTTTATTGTTGGAAAAGAGAGAAAAATATAAAGGGAAATGGTAGGAAACATTGGCAAATATCTAGAGTTTGGAAGTGTTTTAGGTGTGAACTAGATCTAGGGGTTTCCTAATTGGAAAACCACCTAAGATGACAACTAAGCAAGACGAAGGCATCATCTTTTTAGGAAGGTGCCTCCCTCCTTAATGAAAAATCATGGAATCCTAATTTTGGCAGGTAGAAAGGCTAGGAAATGGAAAGTGGAAAGTGGGATTTCTCTCTTGATTGGTCACCTATGCATGATCATCTTACCATTTACAAATATTTCTCAAAACCTTCCAATTATCCCTTGAAAATCACATTTTAGTATGAGATAATTTCTTGAATTGATCCTCCAGTCACGTGACTCCATGTGGCATGGATCCCATGTGGCTTGATGGCTCATTCCTTAAAGGCTTGAATGGTTAAGTCCTTTTGCTTCAGAGTTTGAATGGCTTGTCTTCCTTAAGTTTCCTTATTAGACTAGAAACCTCATGTATGGCTCTAATTCTCATGTAAAGTGGAGGTATTGAATGGATTTTTGCATGGACAATTTTAGTCACCTTTGAAGCTTCTCGTTGCCTTCTTTTGCTTATGCTAGGAGGGTTTTGAGCCTTGATCTAGCTTTGAAATGTTAGAAATGGCCTCGACCCTTTTTTGATCTTTGTCTTTAGTCCTCATCTTGTTTGATCTCAGCCATTGGATCCCATTCTAAATATCTCCAAAAGATGAAAAACCCCAATTAAATCCTAGAAAATTATTACCATTCACATAGTTACTCTCAATTAGTTTCTAGACCTACAAAATATTACACTTTTGAATTATTAAGTTGGAAATGCATGTGTTACAAATTCCCAAAACACCTAGAAATAATACTATATGTTATAACACATGGACTATTAATTGGACTCTTTTTTATACAAAATTGAAGACTTATCATTTACTAAAAATATCTGGAGAGACATCTATTTCATATAAACTGCCTTTCCTTTGCTGTTGTGAATTTCTTTCCATTTGTGTAGAGTATCCCATTGCTAGCTATTCTCAACAAGTGTTTCAAAGAAATATCAAGCTTCCACATAGCTTTTATTCATGGAAGCCCCTCCACTAGTGGCGTCTATCATATGTTGGTTCACGCTATCAAATCTTGATAGAAATATTGAATATACTGCCACTTTCTGAAACCATGGTGGGGACATTTCACAAGCAAGTTGTTCAAATGTTCCCAACATTCATGGAAATGTTCTCCCTTTTTTTCTTGAAAATTCATAATTTCACACCTAAGGGTGTTGGTTTTGTGGATTAGGAAAAACTTGTTCAGAAATTTCCAAAATAGTTGATCCCATGTGGTGATGGACCCTACTTCTAGAGACTTAAGCCATACCTTTGGTTTATCTTTTAAAGAAAATGGGAATAGCCTCAACCTAATTGAACTCATCTGAGAAATTGTAGTACTTGAAAGTGGAGTATATGTCAAAGAATTCTCAAACATGATGGTATGGATCCTCTTTGTCCAACTAATAGAAAGTTGGTAGGAGTTGAATAACTCCTAGTTTCAACTCAATATGGTCTGTGTTAGCTGCAAGCTAAGCTATACAAGATGTTGTGTCAAATTAGACAAGTGTAGAGTAATCTTTAAACAGTTTCACTTCTACAACTTCATTGGCCATTTCTATGGCAAGGATCTCTTGATCTTTGAAAATCCTTTGGCCTTTCCTAATATTTCATTTAATGTGTGTATCTAAAGGTACTAGATCAATATTGATTAATCAATGATCATACATACATCAATCGATGGTGCTATTGACTTACATTTATATACAATGAAGCTAAGTCATTGTATACAACAAATTTTCTTTTTCTTTTTCGTTTCTACCTAGTCTAGGGAAGACCTAAACTAGATAATGCAATTGAAATGATGAATAACAAATAAACAATCAAGGACACCAAATATTCCTAAACCTAAGCAACAATTTGAAAGGCTTAAACTTCTTTAAAGTAAAGGCTTTTAGATTTTTCTAATTCTATGTAGCTCCTCCTCTCTTTCAAATTTCTCTTGATTCTTAATAGTTAGATCCTAATCTAAGTGAACCACTTCACAGCCTCCTCAATTAGTCATAGATGATCTAAGTCACAAAATGTGTTTGCAGAGCTAGTCATTTCAATATTAGCACAATCAATTAGATAGGGGCCACTAGAGTGGAAATAGGCTACCTCCTTCTAAGAGGGTCCTAGGAGATCATAAAATCTACCAATATCTCTTCTAGATTGATTTTAAATTATAATAGAGGATCCGCGTAAACAAAGTAAAATTTAATCTAGTGGGACAAGGTATGGTGACCAAGTCAACACTTGATCTTGAAGGGGCAAGTACCCTACTATATTTTAACAATCCGACATATTTGGGTCAAGATATAAGCACCTTAAAGTGATAAATGTGTCCTATATGCAAGTGAAGTAGTAAATCCAATGCAACTACCTATATGCTACCTAACAAGGGTTTAAGGCCTCAAAAGACTGGGCACTTAACCCTGACAACTTATGTACTTGGACTGTAGCCAAATTTATGTGATCCTTGTCAAGCAGTTGCTTTCTAATGCAAATTCCTAAATAGTATGCAACATGCTAATAATGGAATGCAACATTATGCTATTAATCTACCATTCACAATGCAAGATGTTAAAGTACTATGCAAATCCTAATCTAAGAAATGGAAAGAAGATAGGAAAGCTCACAATGGGGTCCTAAAATAAGTCCTCTCTTACAAGGTGGGTCCATATACATGCCACCTCCTCTTCCAAGTTCAGATGCACCACGTTACTTGTATTATCACAACCTTAAATTTTTAAATGAGTGAATGTCATATAAAAATTACAACTTTGATCTCCCTACAATCCTAATCTATGACTAGTGGTCAAACATTACAACCTAGATCTTAATTTAACATCATTGCGAGTCCCTGGCAATGGTGCCAAAACTTGTTGTGCTTTAAAAATAACCACAAGTGCACACATCCATTATGGCATAGACATGGCAAGTACAAGTCAATCCCACTAGGACTCTTTTAAGAAAAGGAGTTAATTAGGATTTAGATTATATTACTTTGACCTAGCTAATCAAAGAATTTTAAGGATTCTAACTAAAGCAACTAAGTCAAGAAAGGAAAGTAATAAGGAAAGTAAATAAAAACATAAATCAAGGAAATAAGCAAATAAATAAAGGAAAGGAATCTAACACAATGAACTAAAGTAAGATTAAAGAAAACAAAGAAACTATTAAGAATAAAGCAAGTGAACTAACTAAGAAAGGTATTTCTCATTAATTGATTGATTACAAGGATTTCTTGCATAAGCAAATAAAGAAAGCAAGTAAAAGTCCTTCAAATCTGAGCTCTAATTCTGTAGTGGGTCCTTATGTCCTGTCACTCAAAAGGAGTTTTTAGGTTTCTCTTCAACCCATAATACACTGACTTACCACCAAGTTGTTCTCATCTCCTTAACTCGACTTGCTGCAACCCAATAAGTCAATTCTATTCCAAAGATCCTTAGAAATAAAGTGCTAGGGAAGTCAAGAGTAGAGACACCTAACACCTTTCCTAAAAGATCATCACCTGTACAAGAAGTAAAAGAATAATATGAATGGAAGTATAAAACAAATTGTTGCATCTCCTTGCAAGATACTCTATAATAGAGAGTAGCTTCTTAAGGAGAGAGGAAAGAGATGATAAGAGATCATTCATCTTTAAGTTAGATGCAACTATAGAGGAGGCTTCCTACCTTAAGAATGAAATAGAAAAAATAAAATAAAGGGGTAGATAGTGGTTCTTAGTTTACAACTTACCTATTGCAAGCTTAGGAAATTAGTAAGGAGATAGGAACTTTATCATGGAAGTGGTCCTACTCTTCAACATGAAGCCCTTAACTAGGAATTGGAGTGCATTTATGTAAAGATTTGTTTTACTCTCAACCATTATTCTAGGAGTGGAAAGACTCCTTGATGCCATAGAAGGGTACAAGGTTTCTTTCCTTCTTCTTTAATTCTAAATCCATAAGAAGAAAAAATAGAAGAAAGGAAGAAGAGAAGAGAATGCATGAAGGAACTAACCATGAAGTATTCATCCAAGAGAGAGAGTGTGTAGGAAAAAAGAAGAAGGTGAAAGAAGTGGAGAGAGAAACATGTATGGATAGAGTGTAATGATGCATGAAAGTGAGAAGATATGATTGGGGTACATGATGCATATAATAGAAGGAGAGGGGAGTGATGCATGGATGTGTGCTATTCATGCAAGGTGTTGGAACATGGGCAAAGTGGATCTTAAGAAGATGCATGTAATTCATATATGGGTTAGTGAGTTGTATATTAAATATGCAAAAGATAAAATATATTCAGGAAGGCTATATCCAAGGGGACATGCATGTAATTCTAGATGCCTAGATGCGTGTGCAATGACTTATCATGCAAAGATGTATACTATTCTAACTAGTGCATGGAAAGAGATGATTCTAAAGCATGGAAAGAAGAAGAGTAATACAAGATAAGAGCATGGAAAGGCAAGCATGAAGAACACCTATAAAACTAAGATAATTCTTATGATGAATGCTTATGTTTCATGCATGCAAAATGAAAACATTGAATGAGAACATCAAAGATGAATGTGTGCAACTATATGATGCTTCATGTATGAAAAACATGAAAAGCATGAATGGGTAATGTGTAGAACTAACCATGAGTCCATGGCTCACAATGGGGTCCTCCCTCTGTTTCTCCTATGCTTTGGCTCTTAAATTCTAGGAAGAGTTAGAACATAGTTTTTCCTTTTCCTTTACCTCTTATGTATAGAGTTTTAGGAGTGCAATCCCTAGGGATGGATGGCTAGGATATAAGGCAGAAAGTGTGAGAGAATGATTGTGATTTGATGAGAGGAAGGGAAGCTAAGGAGAGGGGGTGCATGATATTGAATTAGGGGTGAGATTTGATGTGAAATCAAAGTGGAATAGGAAAGTAGGGTAGGAAAGAGATAAGGGTGGGTAGGAATGTAGATTTGGTTGGACAGGAAAGAGATTGGTTAGGAGACAAGGAAGGAAAGACAACGAGAAAATCTAGGGGATTTGGTGGTATTTAGAAAGTAGATTAAGCGAGAGGTGTGGAAGTCATGGAATGCCTATGGAGTTTTTACAATTATAAGGAGTTTGGAGAATTTAATGATAAGGAATGATGGAGGTCTTTATGAATTTAATTTTGACTTTTCAACGATGTAAAGGTGACTAAGGTTTTTACCTTTTCAATGCTTCAATTATGTCCCTCAAATCATCATCATTCTATCTTAAGTGGCAGAGATTTGGTTGGAGTAATCTTATCCAAAAAGATATTGTTTTAAAGCTTCTTTAGCTCAACCGTCGAATTGGACTGCCTTAGAGTGGATGGCTTAGATTCCTTTGAGAGTTCCTTATCCGCTCTAGATTTTCCCATTTTTTTCTCCCAACTCACCATGAAAACCTCTATCCAATGGCAAATCACCAAGGTGGGACATTTTTTCCTTGAAAGTAGGAGTGAATCTCCTTAAAAATAGGTGGGCACCCACTAAAAAATTCTCCACCAATAGGCTTTCAATTTGGTCTTCATTGCATTTACAAGGGTCAATTTTCACCATTAAGTACTTGAAGTGTAAGATGAATTTCAACTGTAGATTTTTTAAAATTGTCATTCTCTTCTTCTCCTTTTTTCTCCATTAATCATCATTATTTTGTCATGTATTCCATGTGAAACTAGGAGGGAATAACCACCTTTGCATGGAAATTCCATGCTCCCCTTTAGGTGGCCCATTCCCTTGGTTGGTAGGAAAGAGAAAGTAAGGGAAAAAAAGTACTCTATGGGCCCCAATCTTCTATCTTATTTTATTTCAAAAGCTCACATTGTATGTGATCTCATTGTATATGATTTGGCTTCCTTCAGAAGTTTCCCAAGGTGGTAACATGCATGAGAAGTTCTATCACCTTACTTTTTGATTCAAACACCCTATTTTAGATGGATAAGGCTTTATGTCCCATTTAGGGTTTCTAACTACTCTAACTTTATATTTGACATCTACTTTCCAGTTTGAATTCCTAAACTTCATGTTAGGCATGTGTGGATCCACAATGTAGCTTGGAAGGTAAAATTATTTTTTTAAGGTAAAATGTTAATTTTGTGCATTTTTTCATTTGTAGTTTAGACCTAAAATATTATAGATTTAACCCTAATTAATGATGATTAAGTGACTTTTGAGGATAAAACCTATTAAATATAGAGGTATACATATTTTTGTATATATCGCATACCATATCTACAAAATGGACCTAGTACACTCTTACAAGCACCTTATTTTTTTATCATATCTGTATACTAGCTCAACTCATTAGTCAATAACAAAAGTCATGTGCAAATTGAGCTGAGTGGCCCAACAATCCTACCATATGCTGAGTGGCCCAACAATCCTACCATAGTCTCTAATCTACTTCTCAGGAATGATAGTTGGGTCAACTCGCATCAACTATCACATCACATCGTATTTGATCAAGACATCTATGCAACATATTGTGGCTACATCTATGAAGTAGCATCCACCACCACTACAAAAGCTGTGGATGCCACACACACCACTTATCATGCCAGCCTTTACTATGCTGCTAGTGCATCATTGGAGCAGCTCCGTGAAACCTACTCCTAAATCATTCCCAATTAATGGGTATTGTATCTATTAGAGTAAAAGACCAATCTACACCTCCTATCATAGTACCTTGGGACTTAGATATGCCTTGTAAGCTAGGGACTTATAGTTGCCCATAAATTTTTCCCAATTGCATCAAAATAAAGCAATAAAAAGAAAGAGATACTACATGCTCACATACATACCTTCCATACACATGAGATCCATTTCAAAAACCCTTCCATTAGTTAGATGAAGGCGTTCAATCATCCATGCCATTGAGAACAATGCATGCTACTTTACCTTAAAGCAAATAATTTATCAACAAATGGGTATGCCCTGCATAGGTCCCATTTCAAAAGCTTTCCTATGCATTCATTTCAAACTCTTGCATGTACATTCAAATTCTTAAAGGGTTTCCCAAAATCATTGCCATGGGTACAACTCATCCATCGTTTCAAATGTATTCTCATATCATGGATCTATCCTCCCTAGCCAATATTCTAGATTATGATGACATGAACTCATCAAACAATTTAAGGTAAGGCATACTTAACCCTTCAATGACATTTTTAAGTCAAGATCATGCCTAAGGCTACCAATCATGATAATATAATCAAAGATTTACTATCGAGCATAATGATTCACATTGTAACTGAAGAATATCAATGCATGGCATAAATATTTCTAAACCATTTCTGTTGCATAGCCATAGCATTTTAATAGCAAACCCATAGCATTTCCATAGGTATTTTCCATAGCATTTCAATAGAACTCCCATGGCATTTCCATAGCATTTCAATATATCAATTAAAGATAGGCATGCCATGAGAAGTTGCAAATCAACCAAAGTTGTTAATTAACACATGGTGCTAAATTCAAGTATGCTTACATCATAGTTTTCCTTAAGCATTTTAGGTGTTCAACCATAGCCATCCTAGTGAGAGTTATCACTTAGATGTCTCTTAAGGTTTCCTTTCCAAAACCTTTTCATTGATTTAATTTGGGCATTCATCTACCTTCACTTGCCAATTTGATAGATTCTCATCATGTATTACATTAGGCAATATTCTAAGTCAAGTATTTCATTGAGTGTAGTCCTTGGCCTTTGTATGCCTTTCAGTGACAATCATCTTGACTCTCATAGGCCTTAAGTTAGGGTCATCTTCTCCTCTTGTCTAACCACTTCGTAGGGTCTTATAAATTGTAATTAAAAGTATTTACTTAGTGAAGAAATCAGTCACTATTGTGTTCCTCTCAAGTGGTGCATCTAGGTCCACATTTCACCCTAAATGAGTCCAATGTTTATACTAAATGCCATCTATTTAAGAGGGTAAATGTCATGTGTTCTTAACATCTTAAGGAAATTATTCTCTCTAATTTTAACCATATCCTAGGGCTTAGTCCTAGGGAAATACAGCTTTGCAAAACCAACAATGCAATGAGTTACACCAATCCCATACTCAATGTTGTAACTCACTTCCAAGGCTCGTTTGGATAGTGATTGTCCTCTATCACTTAGACATTGCTTAGGGCTTTTTTTAGACATTATCTTATCCATATCTCAGTCCATTTTCTTCACTTGTTCTCTTAGAAAAAAAAGTGGTTTCGTAAACCCCTCAAAGGTATGCATTTCCAACACTTAAAATGGTCTAAGTTTCAAGCTGAGTCACTGGAGAGAAGTGCTCCAATTACTATAGAGTTTCATGGATTTTAGTTAGCATCTTTGAGGAATTTCATAGAAGATTCATAGAACATATTTATAGCATCAATTTTTAAAGTAAATATTCATGTGTTTTCTTCTCATTAGCCCACCCAAAGTCATAATATTTCAAGCAACATCTTTTACAGGGAATGGAGAAAACATCTACTATTGTGGGGACCAATTGACTAGGAAAATTCCCAATTTTGGGACATCTAAATCATTAATTCCTTAGCCAACATGAATATGGATCCAATAATGAAGAAATTTCCAAAACATTATATGTTTAGATCAGCCAAAACAATATGAGAAAAAGCCCCATTTCTTGCACCAATTGACTAGGAAATTTCCAAAACAATATGTTTAGATCAATTTCTTGGGCTTTCAAGCCCCAATTTTTCATCCATTCAAGTATAATTCAAGCATTATAGAAAACATTCTAAATACAGTCATCAACTATTAGTAACTATGCTTCAATGAAATGATCAATTGCAACCCATGAGATTAACTCAAAATGGCGCCATTTACACCCTTGAAATGACATCATTTTAATCTTTAAATTGTTGGATTTGCAACCCAAACTCTAATCATTTCTAGACCCATTCACATACTATGGAAAAATGCTAAAATGAGTTTAGTCACATACATGAGAGATGCTCCAAAATAGTGAACAATTACATCAATTCTCCAGGTCCAAAATGGTGACATTTTCTACCTTCATATGTCATCATTTTGCATATCATCTCCCTTCGAGAATCCAAGTATCCATGCAAGGTATATCATGCTAGAATAAAACTATATCTCATACATAAAAAATTCTTCAAAAATCATTGAAGAATCATAGCATAGATCACACCAAACTTGATGCCATTTGCACCTTTGCAAATGCGTTTCATTCCTAGCATGAATACTACATCAAAATGAAGCCAAAAGCATACATGAATGGTATCAAACTCAGGATATGGATTCATTATATAAAAGGCCAAGTTTAGCAAGGCTAAAGCATGCTTAAAAATGGTGAAAATAACAAGCATATAAATGAGACAATCAAGCCATGGATTCACCTCAAAATCACATGCATAAACTTCTTAAAACACATTCAAGACTCATGCTTAGTTTGTGGTTCTTTTATTATAGGAAGATAGCATGATCCATGTTAGAGGATTTCCATTGTGCCCCCTTACCTGGCTTAGAATCTTCAAATTAGTTGTGGTTGACAAAGTTTTCTTGAGCATCAACCCTTACAAATTGAAGCTTCAAGGTGAACCACAACTCCACCTTAGAGTACGCATTTTTCACCTTCTTCCTTCTTCTACCTTGGTTCCTCTTCTTTTCTCTCTAGTTTTTCCCTCTTCTCCCTTAGTTTTCCTCTCTTTCCTTAGGTTTCTCTTTAATGGAACTTCACTCTCTAGGCTGAATGTATGAAGCAAAACAACCTGGGATTGGTTCCTCCAAAATGGTTTTGTTCTCCTCCTTGCTTGCTCTAATGGTGCATCATGATGGCTCATGGACAAGTACCCTTCTGCATGTTCATGGCCCAAAGTGTGTTGGCCTCCCCTTGGTTGGCTTCCCTAGAGAAAGACTCTGTCATGGTTTTGAGACATGTGAAACCCTCCATTGCACTAACCTGGGCCTCTATTCCCCATCATAAAAAAATGCCACAAGAGTAGCTATCCATTACTCTTATCTAGACAAATTAATATCATTTCATAAGTCATAGGCAAAGCCTCCATTTTCTTATCTAGCTTAAATTCCCTTCATCATATAAGTTAAGAATAGCTTCCATACTACACTCTATCCCATACTTCTTCTTCTCATGCATGACATAAGCTAGCATCATCATTTAGTCATCACTTGTAGCATAACCATTATACTATATGTTATCTTAAGTAAGCATATATATTCTATTGTACATGATTCTAATTGGATGTATCATAACCATTGTATGATATCTTAATATATGTTTTTGAATATATGTTATTGTTAAGTGTTCAATTTTGCTCAAAATTCCCCTAATTTAGCATTCAATTAGATCATCTAACCATTCAATCTTGCAAAATTCAGCTTGATTTTGAATTTAAATCCAATTGGCCATCGAAACTATAATTTGTTAAAATCAACAGTCAGATGATCATTAGAGCTCATTAGATGACTAATGTATGGTTCAGATGATTCTAATTTAGTCATTTCTTTTGCAGATCAACCAAAAGACTCATGGACGGCTACGATCAAAAGTTAATGGCGCAGATCATCTTAAAGAGCACTGGATGGACCAGATCACTCATGAAGATGGATGAAATAGAAACCATGGACAAAATCAAAATAACATGGATAAGATAATTTGGAGGAGTTTCCAAAAGGAGTACCCAAATTAGTAAGGAGCAAAAGGCAACCCCTTCCCCCACTTCTTTCCTTCCTTTTCTTTTTCCTTCTTTCCTTTCTTTTTTTCTTTCTTTTCTTTTTCCTTCTTTCCTTTCTTTTCTTTTTCCTTCCTTCCTTCCTTTTCCTTTTCCTTTTCCTTTTCCTTCTTTCTTTCCTTTTCTTTTTCTTTCCTTATTTCTTCTCTTTCCTTTCCACTTTACTCTCACATTATTTCTCCTCTCCATCACGTTTCCCTTCTCCTATTCCTTCACCGCCCAACCTCTCACACATCTCACTTTTCTTCCTCTTCTCTTCTCCTATTCTTTCCCTCCATTCTCCATTCTCTCTTTTCTTCCTCTCCCCTCTTCCCATTCTCTCTCTCTCTCTCTCTCTCTCTCTCTCTCTCTCTCTCTCTCTCTCTCTCTCTCTCTCTCTCTCTCTCTCTCTCTCTCTCTCTCTCTCTCTCTTCTCATCTTTCTCCTCTCCTTCTCCCTACTCTCCCTCTCTTGAACTCCCCGCTTCTTCACCGCACAGGACTGGAAATCCAAGTCGAGTTTTCTTCCCACGTTCATCTCCGGCTCCCTCTGTCTACGCACATTCTGTCTCTCCCTATCTCTTGTGCTTTTATGCTCCGGCAGGCCCAGGCGGGGTCATCGGACCATCTAGGAGAAGAAACCCAAGTCGGGTTTCCACTCTTTTTCCATTCCCCTCTCCTCTTTCTTCTCCTCCTTCTTTCTTCTCCTCTTCTTCTCCCTCATTCATTTCTCTCCTTCTCCATCGGGTTTCCTGGTTTTTCTCTTAAAAACCAAATTTTCCTCAAAATTCCAATTTTGCCCTTGTTTATTTAAAGAAATTACAATTCTGTTATTTCCTGTTAATTACATCGTGTCCTCTTTTTAATTCCATCTATGTCCCCAGTGTATTTACATCTGTGTCACGTCTAATTCCAATTTTGTTTTATCTGCTTTTTTCTTATCCAGGAACTGCCTTTTCTACCAATTCAATTAAGGCCTAACCCAATCAACGAGTTAGCCTTAATCAAACCAAATCTTCAATTTCTCCTTCGTTTCTTGTCATATTTCAAATTAAATTTACAGGTTCATTCTTAAGACATCCCTAGACATAATCAACACATCCGATCTTTGATCTGAAATTTATCAATCAATCTGAACCGTCCAAATCTTGAAAAGACAAATTAGCCCAGATCTCTTTAATTTTAATGAATCTGACAAATCCGACCAATGGATCACTAATTAAGAACGTGTTGAAGATATCTATAAAGGAGGATTAGTTTTTAGAAGATCAGAGTTGAAGATTTTGATAGTGTTTGATCTAGGGAAGTAGTTTTTCTCATTATTTGATTTTGTTTGTTTTCTTTAGGAACTGAAAATTCTGTATTTTTTGAGAAGTTGATTAGATCTGAATGTTGATTCTCATTTCAATAATTCTAGTAATTTTGAGTGATTTTTTTTTTAATTTTAAATAATTAGATTTTATTGAAATTCCTCGTGGGATCGACTCGTACTAGCATAAGCTACACTACAATAGCCCGTGCACTTGTAGTTAAACAATCAACAAGTTTTTGGCGCTGTTGCCGGGGACTTGGAAAGGAGTTTTCATAAAATTTAATTAAAAAATCCAAAAAAAAGTAGAAATTTTCAAAATTTTCAAAAAATAAAAAAAATATCCAAAAAAATAAAAAATAGGAATTGCCATTTTTAGCATTTTAGGAAAATTTTAGGTTCATTTTTCAATTGTTTTTAGGGCATAATCACCTTGTTTCCTGAATTTGGTACTAATTTCTAATTTTATTTTTCAGAAAATTAGAAAGTGGAGGAATTGGGCAAGTGGATCTTCACCAAAATGGAAAATTCCCTGATTTCCTAGAATAGGACTTTCTTTTTTTCTTTTGAGTGAATCTTGTAGTGAGGATCTTTGTAAATTGCAATTTTCATTTTAAATTTTAAAGGGTTGTAATAATACAGGGCAAGTGTGGGATAAGGTGGCCCACACTTGATCTTCATCAGAAACCCCATTCTAAGTTTCCTCACTCATTTATTTTCTAGATTAGGGTTTGCATTTAGAATAATTTGCATTGTTTGGTAGTATAATTCATATAGAAAGCATCTTTTATAACAGTTGCATTTTAGGATTTTGCATTAGTTTACTACTTTTAATTACATTCTTAGGGCATGTTTAATGTTTTAAGGTGATTTATATGTTGATCGAATTGCCATGGTGTATGGAAATTAATTAGTAAAGGCACCCTACCCCCATAAGATTAAGGGTGGATTTCATCACCACCTCTTGGCCCACTTAGGATAATCACCTCAAGCGCGTAACCCTTCCTTTCATATTAATTTAAAATCAATTAGAAGAGACCTATAGGGCCATCACATGCTCGTAGGACCCTCTTAATAGGACACGATTTACTGTCACTCTAGTGGCTTTTGATCACTGTGGTTATTGGGGGTTATCTAATAGAGCCTCGCTCTTCCCCCTCCTCCTATTGACGTTTGTTGAGGTCTAAACGCATCTTTACATGACGGTTGTATTAACCGCTTTGGTTAGAACCTAACTGGTAAGCAGTAATCAACTCCTAAAGAGAGGAGCAGCATTAGATTAGGCTAATTAAAAGCATTGTCCCCAAAGAAAATCAAAATATTGATGCTTATTAGCCTTAGGATTATTTGAGTGTGCCATTTTGTTTGAGCATCATTCCAGAAGTTAGGTTGCATCATTTAGGTTAGTTTTCCAAAAAAAAAAAAAAAACACAAACACAAACAAACAAAAAGAAAAGAAAAGAAAAGAGAAGAGAAGAGAAGACATGATCAGTTGCACCTAATAAATAATTTAAACACTGATCAAAAGAGTAATTTACACCCCAGCATTAATAAAGAAGATATTTTCCCATGGAGAAACAATCCACTCTTTAATGATGATGAACCATCTTTCATCTTAGATAATGATGATGTTTCTTCATGGACGAGTAATCCTCTCTTTAATGCTGATGATCCTCTACCTCTATTTAATGACGATATACGTCAATGGAGGAATCATTCTCAACCACATGGAAATAGGAGAAAGGACCAACATAAAACACATGTGAATAATTGGCATAACCACAATTCTTGTGGGATGACACTAAGAGACTATTTGCAGCCTAATTATACCAGCACACTTTCATGTATACTTTTACCTCCAAATACTAGTATGATTGAATTAAAGGTCGGAGTAATTCATTTACTTCCCAAATTTTATGGGTTGGATAGTGAGAATCCTTACATGCATTTACAAGAATTCGATGAAGTGTGCACGACTCAACATACACAAAACATCGACTTAGATATGGTAAGACTCAAACTATTTTCTTTTTCCTTAAAAGAAAAGGCTAAGATGTGGTTTCATTCAATGCCACCAGGTTCCATACAAACATGGGAAGATATGACTAGGAAGTTCTTGAATAAGTTCTTTCCTAGACATAAGACAATTGCTCTCTGTCGAAATATAATGAATTTTACCCAGATGAATAATGAAACTTTTTATCAATGCTGGGAATGATTTAAGGAATTATTGTTAACTTGTCCACATCATGGATATGAACTTTGGCATATCATTAGCTTCTTTTATGAGGGACTTAAATTTGACATGCGCCTGTTTGTTGAAATGATGTGCAATGGTAATTTCTTAAACAAACAACCTGAAGAGGCACAAGAGTATTTGGAATGGTTGGCAGAGAGTGCACAAACTTGGGCTGATTCAGAAAAAGTAGGTTTCTCAAACAAGCCTAAGTCCACCACCACATCCTCTAGGAGAGAAATATATGCTATGACTAAAAAAGATGATATAAAAATAACATCCCTAGATAGAACAGTTGAGGCCATGGAAATGGAGAAATGTCCCTCTAAGAAAGTCGAATAGGTGTTTGATATTTGTGAAAGTAATACACACCCCACTCAGGAATGCCCTATTGCTCCTACATTTTAGGATGCTCTTCATGAATCTACACATTCTTATGAGCAACATTTTTCCCCATCTTTAGAGACATATAATTCTAAATGGAGTAATCATTCCACTTTTAGAAATGAATATAAGGCTAATGTCTCATAGAAGTCCCAACATCAACCCTATCACCACAAAGGACCATTTGCTCATGGACCTTACCTTCCTCCACAAAAGAGGAAAGTGGAGGATAATTTCCATCAAGTCATGCAATACCAGGAGAAGAAAATTGCTCAAATTAAAGCCCAATTAAAAGAGAATACAAATTCCATGACTGAATTGAAGGACATGATGTCTCAAATACTACATACTATTAATAAAGAGGAATGTTCTATTCCGCCAAATGAATATCTTGATGATATGGATGTAGGAGATAAGATTAATTCTTCATTTATAGACATGGAACAAACAAAGGCAGCTACCATTATTCATAATGGTAACATAATTGAGCAATTTGGACCTAAAAAGGCTGAAATAGTATCTAAACTGGTCAAAAAAAGAGATGAATTTATTGATTAGGAAAATGTCACACCCACTGAGCAATATGACATCCTTGCTTCATTTCCAAAAAGGTTGCATTGAACTCCTACAATTGTCTCTAATTATGAGAAGTAGCCTGAAGATAAATTTATCTTGCCCTATGATAAAATGAAAAATTGTAAATTGTAAGATAAATTTATTCATCATTCCTTTTCAGAGGCTTGTCCAGCTCATTTTGTATGGGACCCAGGGAAGTTTCGAACTTAGTAATATTTTTCCTCTGAAAAGTTTCATCTGAAAAATAAAGTATGTAGCTTTTACTTTCTTCTTTTTCAGATTTTTTTTCTATATCTCTCAATTTTTATTGTTTTTGCATTTCTCAATGCATTATCATCATCATACTTTTTAAACATTGAGGACAATGTTTTTGTTAGGTTGGGGGGGTATAGAATTCTTGCAAATTCTAGTTTTCTTTTAGTTTTTAGGTGATTTCCTTGGATTTTCAAAAAAAAAAAAAAAAAGAAAAATTTTAGGTCATTTGCCATACTGTGATGAGAATTGGATTTTCTAAAGTATAATCTTGATAACTTTAGCTTATTAATGGAATTGAATATGATTAAATCATCATTTTACTCACTTTCTAAAGTATTCTATGAAAGTAAAGTCTCAGATCATATTTGTACACGCAGTTGCATATAGATAGTCTAGATTGATAAGTGGCTATAACTTAGAAATTCTAAAGAAATTCAGTGGAGACCTATAACCTAAGTGAGTTTTAGAGCCATTCATCCTTTTAAGAGGTTATAAATATTTCTAATTTTCTTCAGCGTGCTTAAAGAAAATTGATTCAAAATTCTTAATTTTGGCTAATTACCTGAATAATTAGAATATTACCTTTAAAATACTAGAAGTTCATTGAATTTGATGGGTTATAGGAAACCTAGAAAATGATTTAGGCCATCCTTGTTGTTAACCTAGAGACATAAAGCCTACCCATAAAGTATTTTTACCACTAGTCAGCCAACTTGAGCCTTTTATATAAAGCCTTTTCTTTTGTCACCCAAATTACTCTTTACCAATATTAACCCAGTATAAATTATCCATTACCCATTTTCTTTAAAAAATAAGTTAGAGAGGAATGAACAAATACCTTTTAGTTGCAATAAAAATAGAAAAGTGGATATTAAGAAAAGAAGTATTTTTCAAAGTGATTCAAAAGTATTGAAATATAAAGAAAAGAGTCTGAAAAAGAAAAAAAGAAGAAAAAAGAAGAAGTTTGAAGGTAGAAAAAGAAATATTCACTTCGGTAAAGGAAAGAAACAGCTGTCAACTTTAATAGAATACCTCTACTTATTTTTTGAAGAATCTTTGAATACCCTTATACCCTTTCTTTGATACCTTATCCTAAGCCTACATTTCATCCCGTTAAAGACCTATTGATTCTAGGAGAAATATAGTCTTGATGAGAAAATGAATGGATAGAATCTAAAAGAGTGGTATTTCTAAATGTTCAAAGGTAATGGCATCCATTCCTAAGGGATCAAAACAATGAAATTCCTTAGTAACTTCTGTTTTTCATGACTACATGTGAGATAATTTTGCTTTTATTGACTCTCTCACATAATTAAAAGAGGTATATGATTTGAACCTTCTATCTGAGAGATGTTGTTTCTGAGCGTATGTCATTAGTGAGGATTGAGGTCAAAACATATTTCAGATGGAGTTAAAAAGTTAGAAGTTTACTTAGAGATCAAGATGATTCTATATGTAAACTATACATACACGCACACACACTCTAAGATTTGAGCTTAAGTGGAATGATTTTGGCATATAGGTAGGGTTTTGAATTCTTTAGTCATTTTTATTAGTATGCTAAAGTTGATGTGATTTATTGAGGACAATTCTCTCAGGAAAAAAAGGAGTTGACTTAAAAATAAAATTTGAAATCTTGAAATTTGGTTTTTTGCATGTTTTGCTCGGGACTAGCAAAATGATGGTTGGGGGGTGTTAAGTGTTCAATTTTGCTCAAAATTCCCCTAATTTAGCATTCAATTAGATCATCTAACCATTCAATTTTGCAAAATTCAGCTTGATTTTGAATTTAAATCCAATTGGCCATCCAAACCTTAATTTGTCAAAATCAACGGTCAAATGATCATTAGAGCTCATTAGATGACTAATGTACATTTCAGATGATTCTAATTTAGTCTTTTCTTTTGCAGATCAACCAAAAGATGCATGGACAGCTACGATTAAAAGTTAATGGTGCAGATCATCTTAAAGAGCACTAGATGGACTAGATCACTCATGAAGATGGATGAAATAGAAACCCTGGACAAAATGAAAATAAAATGGATAAGATAATTTGGAGGAGTTTCCAAAAGGAGTACCCAAATTAGCAAGGAGCAAAAGGCAACCCCTTCCCCCACTTCTTTCCTTCCTTTTCTTTTTCCTTCTTTCCTTTCTTTTTTTCTTTCTTTTCTTTTTCCTTCCTTCCTTTTTCCTTCTTTCCTTTCTTTTCTTTTTCCTTCTTTCCTTCCTTTTCCTTTTCCTTTTCCTCTTCCTTCTTTCTTTCCTTTTCTTTTTCCTTCCTTATTTCTTCTCTTTCCTTTCCACTTTACTCTCACGTTATTTCTCCTCTCCACCACGTTTCCCTTCTCCTATTCCTTCACCGCCCAACCTCTCACACGTCTCACTTTTCTTCCTCTTCTCTTCTCCTATTCTTTCCCTCCATTCTCTCTTTTCTTCCTCTCCCCCTCTTCCCATTCTCTTCTCTTCTCTTCTCTTCTCCTCTCTTTACTTCCATCTGTGTCCCCAGTGTATTTACATCTGTGTCCTATCTTATTCCAGTTTTGTTTTATCTGCATTTTTCTTATCCAGGAACTGCCTTTTCTACCAGATCAATTAAGGCCTAACCCAATCAACGGGTTAGCCTTAATCAAACCAAATCTTCAATTTCTCCTTCGTTTCTTGTCATATTTCAAATTAAATTTACAGGTTCATTCTTAAGACATCCCTAGACATAATCAATGTATCTGATCTTCGATCTGAAATTTATCAATCAATCTGAACCGTCCAAATCTTGAAAAGACAAATTAGCCCAGATCTCTTTGATTTTGATGAATCTGACAAATCCGACCAATGGATCACTAA
Source organism: Warburgia ugandensis (assembly GCA_035236585.1). Lineage (NCBI taxonomy): Eukaryota > Viridiplantae > Streptophyta > Magnoliopsida > Canellales > Canellaceae > Warburgia > Warburgia ugandensis. Next base: position 25,772,278 of record CP141132.1, on the reverse strand, counting down.
TCAAGAACGTGTTGAAGATATCTGTAAAGGAGGATCAATTTTTAGATGATCAGAGTTGAAGATTTTGATAGTGTTTGATCTAGGGAAGTAGTTTTTTCTCATTATTTAATTTTGTTTGTTTTCTTTAGGGACTAGAAATTCTGTATTTTTGAGAAGTTGATTAGATCTAAACATTGATTCTCATTTCAATAATTCCAGTAATTTTTAGTGATTTCTTTTTAATTTTAAATAATTAGATTTTATTGAAATTCCTACTTTTTAAATCAAGTCATCGTGGGATCGACCCGTACTTACATAAGCTACACTACAATAGCCCGTGCACTTGTGATTAAACAATCAACAGTTATATATTGTATGCCATTCTATTTAATATACCTTTATCACCTAGATCTTCGAATTATACATAGTTTGATTATCATTGGGCTCTTCCAACATGCTATACCTAGCTAGGAAATTAGATTATCCATTCCTCCACTCCATTGTCATATAGTGACCCATACCTATTACATCATTCAATTTCTCACTTACCAACTTCTCCACTCATGACCTTAACATATCACCTAGCCTTCCAAGCTAGTCAAATGAACCAACTTATGGTTTCTCACTTGATGTTGCAGTGTATATTAATTAGTTAGGCTTAAGTAATCTAATCAAAGGTATTAGAGAAAAGAGAAGAAAAATTTACCCCATTTTTTATAATTATAATAGAATTACAATATTGCTTGTATTAAACTAAATGTTAAAAAGGAAGAAATCTCATTTCACAAAGTGGTGATGATAATGAATGGGAGATGAATGAAATGATAGTATAAGCGTGACCCTAAGGAAGGTACTATGAGAACTTATACAAATTTGCATGCCATTGAAATCATGTTTTAGAATTTTCATAGTTTCTTATAAATTAAGCATTGTGGATGATTATGTTACACCCATGGGGGTGGTCGGAACCATTTACTTGCATGCTCAGTTTTACAATTCCTTTAAAATGCAACCTTTTATCATGAGTATTGATGAATGGCCACAGGTTGCTACATGATGTGCATTGATTGGTTTGTTCTTGAAATGATTTTCTGAATGAATAATGAATTTTGGCTCATTATGAAGCATTGATTTGTGGTTGCATTTTGGCATGGCATGGAGCACATTGCATTTAGCTCATTATGGAGCACTATTGAAAGGGCAATAAGCAAGTCCATGGTGAGACCCTATGCTAAGAGGAGCAGGTATGCCTCTATCCCCTGATATTAGTACTTGCCCAATAAGAGCAAGCTCAAAAGGAGCTTATGGCAGGGTGTTGTTTCATGGGACACACTATGGGCCCACATGGCAACCCCATGAGGTCCAATGAAGTATCCCGAGGGGTACGCATGGAAAATGTGACAATGTTAGTTGCCCAAGGAGGGAATTGTAGGTGCACTACGAGCATAGTGGTCTAGTTTGATGAGGACATATGTTGATATTTAAATCATTTTGCAAGATTAAGACTTTGTCCCTAGTAGTAGGATTAAATACCACTTTAGCTTGGGATGGTGATAATGGACTTGACTAATGAGTAACCCATTAAGTCTGTAGTAACCCCAACTTTTATTAATATCTTTGAATTATTAAAAATTAAAATTCTAAAATTGGAATTGGAACTAGAACTTTGAGTCCCATGAGAATTCATTTTTATAAAAATAAAATCAAGAGTTAAAACTTGGATATCTATAATGTGCTTGAAAAATCGATCAGAATGACTATAAGTATGTCAAATTCTGAGTCCAGATGAAAAATCCTTATTTTTCTCCATTTATATGAATAAAAGGGTAAAATAGTAATTTTACTCATAACTGAGAGCTAAGACATCAACATTTGGAATGTACTAAAAAAACAGAAAGAAACAACACTAAGTACTCTCAATTCTAAGTTCATAAGAATAAATCCTATTTTTAGAATTAAAAGGGCAAAACAATCTTTTCACAACTATGTGGGGCTCACAAGGTGGTCCAACGGCCTGGAAGACCACCATCATGAGTCAAACCACTACCAGCTGGTAGTAGAGAAGGAGGTGGTAGTGGAGAATCCAATACCAATTTAATAATAAAAAGAAATGAAACATAATTATTACATGTAATCATGAAAAATTCAAAAATCCATATAAATACCTTATAAAATTTTCCAAAATTTTTTCTAAAAATCCCTCATAAAGTGCCCCAGAATCCCTAAAATCCTAGCTCCAGAATCCCCCCCTATCTTTCCCAAAATTGTTTCTTTCTCTGAGGGCGTGTCCCCTAACGCACTTAGGCAGACGGCCCCGTGTCTGCATCGAGAGCGTCCAGGGACGCGTCATCCCCCATGAACTAGGGTTTTCTCCTGGGGAATCCTAAATCAATTTGCCATAGAATTCTAGAAATTATATACAAATATCCACCGTTGGATCTATTTGGGCTGAGGTGATCTACAAAAGCCCTAAAGGATTTTGATGATCCAATGGTGAGATCATCATAAAAATTGAAACAAAGAAAAACCCCATTGTTAACACTGTCTCCAACATATCATTCATCATATTTCAGCCAATCCAATAGATTAACGGTGATTTTGAACCATTAAACATCTTTATCACAGTGAAATCGTCAAAAGGCCCATAATCTCAAACATTCTCTAGCAATGGCAACAGAGAAAACTCAGCCTAAATATTTATCTGGTAGCTAGGGTTTTCTTTCACAGGAAAATCTCTTCTCCTATTAAATTCCTTCACCAGACCGGCACAGGTAGGCCACCCACTTCACTCCCCTTTCATTCTGGCATGTCTTTTGAGGTTTTCGGCCATCCCTAATCTCCGCCGGCTGTTGATCCATTAGAAATGATGGATCCAGCATGAAGGGTTGAGATCTCATCATTTTTTGGCTCAAATACAAATTCTGAGCCGTTGGATGATTTCCTACAGCCCAAAAACCTCAGGAGATGCAATTGTAGCCCTTGATGTAGAGAGATGGGAGAGATTCGACGATGGGTGATCCGACAGTCCAGATCTGGACTGTCTCACCTATCACCGATCACCCATCCCTGGTGATGGGTAATACCAGGTAACAAGAGAGGGACAAACCTCCTATTTTTTCGCATTCTGTTGAAGTAATCTGGACTATCCAATCTTTGAACTGAGAGCTTATTTCTTCAATTAAGAGCTCATTTTAACTTTGATTTTATATTTGAAAGCACTAATGAATTCCTTATGTTATGAAAATATATTGGAATCATTAGATCTATGTTTCTAATTGGAATCTTAGGGAAGCATGATAATTATGTTTATATAAATTATTTGCTGAAATTAGTAGTAATAGCCATGGATCATGATCAAGATGACCTTAAAATAGAGATCTAAACCAATGGACGGATTTAGGAGGTCCCAAAACCCTAAGGACCATGATCACAATAAAAAATTCTCAATCCTTAGATTGAGTATTGAACAAAAGCAGTAAAGATCAATATTAGTTGTTAAAACTAGCTGAAATCTTAAAATCCAAATTATGATCTCAATTTGACTCCAAATTGAGATCAAAAAGTTCGTTTGGATTCCTCTTGATGAGTAGAACCCATGGAACCAAAACAATAATAAGTTTAATTCATGAAATTTTCTATTTTTAAAGAGATAACGGTATTAACATCCTTGATCTACAAGATTTGGGATGATCAGACCATTCAAATCATTTTAGATGATGATCTAATGATTTAATAACTTGAATAAATTGTTGAAAGTAGTTGAATTGGCATATCTTAAGATCTAGACCATTAAAAGTAATAAAATCCTTAAAAATACATACTAATCTCCTTGATTAGATTGATCAAGGATAATCAGAGACTATGAATAAGAGAGGATGATGATATAATGATAAGATCATGAGAAATGAATGGCTTGATGTGAATAATTTGGGATAGATTAAGTTCTATGCCCTTAATTTGGATAAAATGGCTTAAGATCTTCTTGATTGGTTAGATCAAGAGGGATCAGAACATGTGATGAGATCACTTTGAGAAAATAAGTAAATCTAATAAAAATAAAAGATCAAAATCTAAACCCTAAATAGGATGAAAATTTATTAGAAATGAAAGATGATCATTGGATCATGATGATATGTTAAATGTATTTATCTTATGTTATTGTAGATGTCTTTTATTGCTTAGTAGATTTAATGGTTAGATTTGCTTATGTATTTATGCTTTAATGTTGATATTTTTTAAATTATAGGGAAAATATAATTAATGAAATATAGATATTAATGGACATTTACAATAAACAAAGGACATGGACTTAAGTATAGTTAAGGGCTATAGTTAGTAGGACAATAGAAGGATTATCAAATCCTCTGCCCAAATTAGGAGAATAATAAACCCCATGAATGATATTTTAAATGTTTATGGATTTAATTAAAATCAATTAGAAAGAGTACTTAGGGTTAAAATGCTCATAGGAACCTTGTTAAAGGTTGAGCTAGTGTCACCCTAGTGGACTTTGAACATTGTGGTTATAGGGGGTATATAAGAGTCAAGTGCTTTTCCCTCACCTCCTATTGATGTAAGTTGAGGTCTAAACACTTCCTTACATGAGAGTTGTATTAACCACTCTTTGAGTAGACTTTAACTAGTAAGCATTGGTCAATTCTAACATAAGAAGGAGCAATCTAGACTTAGGATGAAATAAGCTATCTTCAACCAGTAAAACATTAACTAGTTGAATAATAATAATAAGATCATAAAAGGTTAGTAAAATATCTAATCTTAATAAAAATGGTAACTAAGATAATTAAGATCAAACAAGATCCATAAGGAGATCTTGAATGATCAAGAATAATAAGAATCATAGCATTGTATTATATTTAGCATGTATGCTTATTAGTATGTATGTTGTAGATCAAATCTAGATCATTAGATTAGATAATTCAAACCCTTGATCAAATATGATTCAAGGAAGAGTACTAGGATCATCCTCCTTAGGGATGATCAAATAACTGAACTTAGATCAAAGAAGACCTAGATGATAAAAGATCTAGGCCCTTGATCTTTATCAACAAGTATAAATTGTTGATCAAAGGATCTATGAAAGATCAAGATCAAGGAGATGGATACACAAAGACTTAGAGATAGAAAATACTTAGATCTAAAAGATTAGAAGAACATTCTAACTGTCAGATCTATTGATCAATAGGATAAACACTATCTGAGGAAGATAGATTGTATGGATGATAGAAACACAAGGAAGATCTAGATCCTTTATATCAAAGGACAATATTAGATAAAGAATATAAATATGAGATTATCTAAGTTGTTTAGATAATGACAATATGTATGTATTTATATATTACATACATCAATCATGGAAGATCTGAAGGGATGAACCACTACATAAAGGTAGGTGGAACTTTAAGAATACAAGATCTATGATCTATGGAATTGTGTTTATACATAGAAATTATAATGCTTAAGAATGATAATATGCTTAGTTGCATTTGAATCATAATTCATGTATATGAGATAGAAATAAACTATTGAAATTAGATGGAATATATGATAAATACCTGGGTATCATTTATGATTACCCTTAAACTTAGATAAGAACATAATAAGAATGGATATCATTTGTATCAAATGAGTATCCTTAATAACATTTTGGTATATGAATACCAAATTAAAGGGAATAGGGATCATTTACAATAAATGATTAATCCCTAGACTTATATGAACATGGGTATCATTCATTATAAATAAGTATCCCTAAATTTAGAAATGAAATTATATCCTTAGTAGAAGGATATTGAATATGAGGATGATGATATAAACAGACAGATTGTTTGATATGTACAAGAAGTATTTTATATACAAGCATGGAGGCTTGTGGTTTTGTTTTAATAGGTATAAACCTAGGGGTGCTATGCTAGGGGAGTTATGAGGGTTTGGCCACCCGCTTCCCAAAATTTGATGATATGATGATACCTTGCCCAAAGAGAGGCTAAAAGTCAGGTGGGACAATTATGGGAAGGCCCCACTATCTCCCCATATGGACAGTGACACAATATTTTCCACCATGGTACCAGTGGTGAACTGGGTAGTTATCCGAGCACGCTACTATAGATCAAACTGCAGCATGGTAGTCCTTGAGTATTTTGCATTATGATGCATAGCATAGTGGGATGCCAGTACAGCCCTAATGAGGGAGTATTTTCCTAACAAAAGTCTAGATGATTTATCAACTCAGTATATCTGAGTATGATTATTGATGTTTGAGATATTGACTATTTTTCATGATTTTTGACCATATATATATATATATACATATATACATACATACATACATATATACATACATACATATATATATATACAGTGAGTGGTTTGGAATTATCATAGTAGTGTTACATGATAAATTATATGATAGAATGATCGTATATGGTATGGTTTATGGAAATTGAATTATGTGATTCATATGAAATATGATGATTATGAATATTGTACTTTTGAATTATACGATTCCTATGTTCTTGAATCCTCTACAAAGCATAACTTGCTAAGATATTCTAAATGTTTGAATGTTTACAATATCTCAGATACAGAAAGAAAAGAATGGAGGGATACGACATGGGAAGACGAAGACTATACTATTGATCAAGACAATGTACTATTGTGGAAAGGATTGGATTGTATTTTGATTTGTGTATTTGTGCATAAGATGTAATAAAGGGATTGTGTATGTCAACCACTAGATCAATCCTGCAATTTTAATAAAATGAGGTTCTTTGGAAACATATGTTGTATACAAAATTATGTATGTATATGTGAGTGAAATGTGGCATTCGGGTCTTTTGAAAAGAATTTCAAAGAAAAAAAAATTTGCTTCTTAAGTTTACAAAATGTTTGCAAAATTGGTCAACCACCATTTGAAAATAAATAACAAAAATGTATTTCAAAAACCCAGGTAATCGCAGAGTCACATATTGGTGATGATGACAATGAGGATGATGATTTATCAATTTCATCATTGTATTAATCGATGATTTTCCCAACTCATTTTGGCATTGACTTTCTAAATCCAATGTTTTTGTATGGATTGATATGGAAATGGTTTTTCCATAACCACATAAGCATCACGAGTATTCCATTAATGCATATGAATGACTAGCTATGAGTTAAATGTCTTGAAATGACTATGTTACTATGCTTATGCTAATGCTAATGCAAGTACCTAGTACAATTATAAACTCCCATAATTCTATATGCATAGAATGCCTTTGTGTAATCAATGATATCAAACCATTATGCGTAAACCTCATGATCTTGGAAATGATGCTTTAAACTGCTATTATATCTTATAGTAAAGCAAACTGATAGGTTACATAATGGAGACATGAGCAAGCACAACACATGCAACCAAAATTGATTGAACCAATAAAGCAGTTCAAGATTTGTATGCTTGTCTGCCATGTTTTCATTCAGCCTGAACTAATTAGTTCTTCTTCTATTTAAGTAGTCATGCTCAGCCCCACCACATTTTTAGGTGAGTCTTTAGGTAGGCTAAGCACATAGGAGAAGGGAAAGGTGAAAATGTCGATCACCTAACTAGAGATGTGAGTGTTAGGTAGACTAGGATATTTTAGTATGCTTTTGGACTATCAAACACCTATGGGAAAATATGTATTTTGAATTGGCACTTCTTTACATTGGGGCTATAAATGGATTGTTAATAATGATTTGATAATAGTGGACCCAACTTGTGACTAGTGGATTATGTGGTATACTGCCTATTCCAATAGACACACACACACACATGTGTATATACTTTATCTTATTTGACTATATGTGAAGATTTGATGGAGTGACCCTTGTTTGAAGGGTGACTTTGTGAAAGCTCCTAAATGAATGAACTATTTAATAGGAAATATATTGCATATTTACATAGGATATTTAAAAAGTTTCTTTGAGAAATCAAGATGTCACAAGAAGCCACTTGGGATGTAGAAGATGAGAATAAGAAAAAGTTACTTGATTTATTTTATGATAAGTTCAAGGACAAAAATTTTGTTAGTAGGAAAGAATGTAACAACTCAAATTCTTAATATAAATATTTATCTTCACAAGATATGTTCAAAGAAGCTAGTTAGCTTTGTTGGTCACAATAATGAATTCAGTGTCATTGACTCTAAGTTTAAGTCACCAAAACTATATGTTTTTGGCCTTTTATCACAAAACTCAAATTTGGTCAAAGGACTCCAAAGATGGACATTACAACTAACTTGGAATCCTAAGGGTGTAAGGATATACACCATAGTTATCTATGGGAGAGTTTAAAGTAAGAAAATTCAAATCAAAGTTGAGGATTGATCAAATCAACTCCCCAAAAGGATATGGAAGGAGTGGACCACAACATATTAGGCAACTAAGCCTAGACTACACAACCATAAGAGGACATCTTAGTCTAGAGAAGGGAAGGATGAAAAATTGTGGAATGGCTAGGAAAGCAAAAAAGAAACAAGAGATAGGTGAAAAAAGAAAGAAAGAAAGGGAAGGAAAGGAAAAAGCGTGAGAGAAAGAAAGGAGAAAAGATAGGAAGAATAAGAAGAAAAGAGGAGAAAGGAAGAAGAAGAGAAGAAAAATATGTTGCATCTTCACCACCTACTGGGAGTAAAAATGAAACACATCTCAAAGATAAAGGGGCCTTAGGAAACCTCCTATGTTAGGAATTAGTTTTCATACAAAAATTGGTTTGTGTTACATGTGATTTCATGTTGATTAGTTCTTGATTTATTACAAAATGTGGCATAGTGTTGGTATGTTATCATACAATTTTCATTGCTTAATAGTACCCTTCTTTCATTCTTAGATTCATTCCAACTAGTTGTATTGCAACCATGTGTTAACTAATTTCATGTATAGTTCATTTCTAAATGTGCATTCATGATTTTATAACAAATCAATCATAAAAATCAACAACGATTAGTCTATGATCTACTAGTTTAGACCCATGCCTCACAGAAGCATAAGCATTGGAGATTCATCTTGGGTTAGTTTTTTATCAACCCAAACCAGCCATGTTTCACTATTGTCTTTCACTTAGTTCACTTTAGAACATTTTCAACTTTGTAAGGTTCGAATGGTTTGATCTATGACTTATGCATACTAGCCATGGATAATGATCTATTATTGCATGTCAATTGTTTTATCTTTGAAATCTTTGTTCACTTCATTGTTCTAGCATTCATAACCAAGCCAAAATAGCCCATGGCTTGTTGCTAGAAACACTCCTTAGACCACTAGGATTGGATCTTTAAAAGTTGCCAAAAATATCCTTGAAATGATGCAAATTAGAATGTGTTTACTATTGTGAAAAGAGATGTGTTCACTGCTAGAAACACCACTAGGAGTCTATGTAAACTCCATCCATAGTTCACCTATGGTTTTAAGCTTTTAGCATAGATAAGATAAGTTTAAAATTCTACATAAAACACAACAATCCCCATATGATTTTTTGCTCTTAACTTCAAAAAGTTACTTTTGAAAACTCTACAAAGGACAATCCAATTTGGCCATGTAACTTCATGATCCATGTAATCTAGAACGAATCCTAGAACTGTGTAAAAGAATCACTTACCTATTATTTGTAACACCCCTAACTTTTTGTAATAAAATTCAATAAATAGTAAAATTGAGGATTTCAAGGAAAAATCAGGCTGCCTCTTACAAAGGTACAAGTGAATCATAAGACATGCAGAACTAAGAACATGTCTCACGAACCCTTCAAAATGACCGTAAGCACGATACATTCTGAATTCAGATGAAAAATCCTTATTTTTCTCTATTTTTATAAATAAAAGGGTAAAATGGTAATTTTACCCATAGCCAAGGCCTAAGACATAAAAATTTAAAATGTACTAGAAAATACGAGTCCAACGCCACTAAGTACACCCAATTCCGAGTTCATGGGAGTAAACCCTATTTTTATACATAAGGGTAAAATAGTCTTTTTACACATGTGGGGCCCACAAAGGAATCCAATGAGTCAAACCACTACCACTAGCAAGTGGAGAAGGAGGTGGTAGTGGGAATCCAATGAAGATTAAATAATAAATAAACATAATTAATACATGTCATCATGAAAAACACTCAAAACAGCTATAAATGCCCCTCAAAAAAACTTCCAAAAATGTTCATAAATTTCCACATAAAATTCCCTAGACTATATCAAAATTTCAACTCAAAAATTCCTCCTCTTTATCCCTCTTTTCTTCTCTCCATCTTCACAAAAAAATTTCATCTATTAGAGTGTCCACAAACGCACTTAGGGGAATATTCCTCTTCGGGTTATCGGGCGTGTCTATAGACACGTCGTCCCCATCTATTAAAAATAAATCTTGGCCATTGGATCTCTAAGGAATACTGAGATCTACAATAGCCCTATATATTTATGAAGATCCATTGAGGTTTCACTGAAAATTTCATTGGAAAACTGTAAAGCTTTGGCAACCCTACTCAGGCGTGGATTTTCTTGATTCTGGCCAAGTTTTTGGACATGGAACAATCCAAGTAGGTGCACCTCACTCTTCTATGTTGAATCCAACAATGTACTGAATTTTTTGACCTTAGGGAGATCTCCCTAGCCATTGATTCATTGAAAATGATGGATCTGGCTATAGGGTGAGAATCCACCATCTTGGATGGCTCAGATGAGATTTCTGAGCCATTGGATGGATTCATAGGGCCCAAAAACCCCAGGAGATGAAATCTAACACTTTGATTCTAACGGACGGAGGAGATGTAGCCATGGTTGATCCAACGGTCCAGATCTGGATGTCTCACCCATAGACGGTCACCTCCGCCTAATGACCTGCTATGGATGGCAAAGGGCGCGAGCCGCTGAACATCCCACACCCGTAAACCCATATTTGATCTCAGCCATCCAGTTTTGAACTAAAGACATAGCTCTGATTTTATATCTAAAAACTTCTGTAGATTCCCTATCACTTGATCTAGGTACTGAACTTATGAAATTCATGTTTTAATCTGTATTAATGTGTTATAATTATTAAAATCCATAGCGGTACCCTTGGATCATGATCAAGATGATCCCAAAATGAACATCTGAACCAATGGACATGCTCAAAGGGTCCCAAAACCCTTAGGATCATGGTCATAGTAAGATTTATTTGTCTATAAATCAAGTAATTAAGTCAAAAATAGTAAGATTAGAATTCAACCCTTACTACGGGCTAAAAACTTAAAAACTCAATTCTGATCTCAATTTAACTCCAAATTGAGATCAAAAAGTTTTGTTGGATTCATATTGATGAGGAAAATCTACTTAACTAATAAAATCATATTTTTATTTCATTAAAAATTTTGAGATTAAAAAGATAATTGTACTAATGTCCTTGATCTGCAAGATTTAGGATGATCAAACCAATCAAACCCTATTAGATGATGATATATTAATGTAATAACTTAAATCAGTAAGTTATATGAAATTTTATAGGCAGTTCTTTAGATATATAACCTTAAAAGTAATAAAAACTATAAAAAGGGATAGAAATCTCCTTGATCAAGTTGATCAAGGATGATTGGACTATATGGGTATGTATTTATGATAATATTGAGTTAAGATTTTGTGGAATTATGGAATGGATGATAGTGATTTAGGCTAGATCAAGATCTATGCCCTTAAATGAGATAAAGTAACTTAAGATCTCCTTGATTGGATACATCAAGGAGATCTTATCTAAACCCTGAAAAGAGGAAAAATGAATAAGGATCAATTAAGACCGTTGGATCATGATAGGTGTTTATATCTTGGTAGATTTGCATTGAATAATTAAACATTTTGGTAATTATCTTTCATTGCTTAGTAGAGTTAATTATAGAAATATTTATTTGATTTTTTTTTATGCTTTATTGCTTATGTAATGGAAAATTCATTGAAAATTGTAATTAAATGAAATCAGAATGGAAAGACATTTACCTGGAATATATGACATAGACTTAATGTTAGTAAGGACCATGGTTAGTAAGATAATATAAGGAATGAATATTCCTTGGCCCAAATTAGGAGAATAATAAAATTTCATGAATGACATTTTAGTTCATGGATTTAATTAAAATCAATTAGAAAGAGTACTTAGGGTTAAATGATCATAGGAACCTTTTGAAAGGTTGAGTTAGGGTCAAGCTAGCGAATGATGGACATAGTGGTTAAGGGAGTTATCTAATAGAGCCTCGCTCTTCCCTCACCTTCCGTTGATATTTATGAGGTCTAAACGCCTCCTTACATGAGGATTGAAGTAACCACTTTGTGTTCAACCATTCAACTAGTAAGCCTTAGCCAATTTGATATAAGAGGAGCTATATAGACTTATGATGAAATAAGCTACCCTCAACCAATGAAACATTAACTGCTTGAGTAATAATAATAAAGAGCATAAAAGGTTAGTAAATCATCTAACCCTAATAAAAATAGTAATCAAGATAAGGATGATCAAACAAGATCCATAGGATCTTGAATGATAAAAAACAATAAGAATACTAATGTAGTATTATATTATGTATGTATATGTAGAAATTATGTATGTGTATGTAGGAGAACATGGATAGAGAATCCAAACCCTTGTTCAAATCTGATTCAAGGAAAATTAGGATATCCCTCATAGGGATATATACTTGTATAGATGAATAACTTGATACGTATGGTATGACATATGTATGACTACAGACTAGGATGAGCAATATGGAGGAATATCACTTGGGATATATGAATCAAGACCTGATACCACTTTGAGATAGGTGGATGTACAAGAATGTATTAAATATTCATGTGTATACATACATGATCTTAGTCTGTAATTATAGACCTTCATGATATAAGTATTCTTAGTATCTTAGCATAGTCATGATCCAACTAAGTAAACCAAACATATGATCTGACTAAGGGATCCAACCATATGATTCAACAAAGTGATCCAACCCTATGATCTAACTAAGTGATCTAACCTCATAATCTAATTCAATTGATCGAATGTAAGGATCAAATCAAATGAGGTGAAGGTAATGAGATGTGAAGACCAAGGAAACCCTAAGAATAGGGCATAGAAAATATTCCATCCTTATTTAAATAGACACGTCATCTAATATGTACAATGTATTTTCCATACAAGTATGGAGGCTTGTGATTTTGTTTTACACAGAGATAGAGACTGGGGATACTATGCTAGGAAAGTTATGAGGGTTTAGCCACCCACTTTTTGAAACTTATACGATGGATACCATGCCCAAAGAGGGGCTAAATGTTGGGTGGGGCAATAATGGGAAGACCCCATTGTGACAGCCATGGTCCACCCCATGAGGACATGGAGGTCATATTCCACAATTGATATTAGTGGAGGATTGCAGTCATCTAGGCGTGCTATACAGATTGAGACTGACACATAGTAATCCTAATGTATTTTGCATTATGGTGCACATATGATAGGCATAATGCCAGGGCATGATGAGATGCCACTATGAGCTCCTAGAAATCCCTGTATAAAGATTGGTTGGATACTAATTTCCTAAGTGGAAGTATAGCTAGGGGAAGGAACAAGTTTTGAGCAATCTTCACTATATTGACTAATTATTCACGTACTACATAAATAATGTATATACTCTATGTGGAGAAATACTCATGAATGGATAAACATGATGAAATAAGGATAGAGGTATGTATTCTTATATTGAAGTAGTATATTTTTGTATCCCCTACCAAGCATATCTTGCTGAGGTATTGTAAATGTTTTCATGTTTACAATACCTCAGATACATGGAAGGAGGGGTAGAAGCTCAAGATCATAAAAGACTTAAGGAAGTAAAGCTTGAAGACTTAAAGAAAATAAGCAAGTAGGGTATGCCCTTGAAGATATGTAAATTTCTTTATTTGAGAGAGTTTTGTATTGAGTATTTTTAATGTAAGGTGAGGTTTGAAATTTGGATTATGTAATTTGGACAATGGTTTGTAATTATAATACAGGGGCTGTGTAAGAGTGAACTACTGGATGATTCCTGATGTTCAATAAAATGTTATTTTATATAAAATGGCTATGTGTATTATGTATCTTCGAGTAAGACTTGGGTTTTGTTACAAATGAATTTAAATGAAAAGAATTTTTGCTATATTGTTTGAGAAATTTTTTTACCATTTAAGGGCCCTTTCTTTGAAAAATATATTACAAAATGTGTTTCAAAAACCCGGGTCTTCACATTATCCATGCCCTCCACTGCTTTAGGTGCACTGCTGTCAATTTTTTACAAAGGATGCATGGACAATCCACCTACTATCCACATGTCCAATAACAATTATGAAATCTTGGCATCTGTAGAAGTTGCCTGGGATAGTCCATCACTACCATACATTCTACAAATCTTCCTTTGCCTCATCTTTTGAATTTTGAAAACAGTCCCTTAGTTATTGCTAGATTATCACTAATGGGTGAACAACTATGGTTTTTCATGGATTAGTCTTCAAAATAAAATGAAAACAGTCCATTGCCTACTAATTTAGGTGCGTATTCCATGGTTATCATTGTCTCTAAGCTCTACCATTGATGGACTTTTGGAAACCAAGTGAAAACACATTGCTGCCTACCTATCTAAATGCGTAAAATCCACTGCTAGAATTACCCCTAAGTTCCTCCACTTATTGGCTTTAAATATTGATTAAAGATAGTCCTTTACCTATGGTTATACACACATTCCACTACTGAACATTCTACACGTGATTCATCATCATCCAATCTTTAAAATCAGTAGGAACTAGTCCAAGAAAGCCTAGTGTATGGCATATCTTTGCTATTGAGTTTGATATATGAAAATTATTAGTCATTATCACATGCATTTGACACTTGAATTTGAATTGTCATGAGATGTGATTATTTTTTGAAATTGAACCATTCCTTAAGGTGTGCAACCTATGGATTTCTGGACTGTTACTTAGCACATTAAACCATTGAATTTTAAGTTTCCACGAAGGATGCCTATTTACTGAATTTGATAACTAGATGAGGCATGTAAGTATTGTCTTGTGAATTTCCATACGACATGTTTTACAGATGTCATGGATTGCTATATATCAAACTCAATCCCTATTTTAAAGTTTTATTCTTTATGCATGAATTATTATCACAGGATGTTACTCATGCATTTTATCTATATGATAAATGTTTGCCTATAAGGTTGTATGAAACATTATGAACTATATATCCCTTATACTGCAGAAATATAGCCTTTGTGGCTCATTAATATAGCATGTGTGACCTAGCCTCCAATTGACTCACTAATATAACATGCGTGGCTTATCCTTTGTGAATCCTTTATATTGCCTATGTGGCTTAGTAATGTAGCCTTTATGGCCCTACCAGTGAATGCAATAGTATAATGTCATATTTAATTATGTTATTTTACCTACTAAATAGATTTGATTCCGAATGTATGTATTACCTCTTACAAGGATTTCACATCTGAAAACCTAGTTACATTTTAATGGAAGAGTTGCTTTCAAATAATTATAAATGAATTTTTAAAATTGCAACCTAACTTAAGGATTTTCCTATTGAGTGGTTGTACTGTGCCCCACGATTAATTGTAATTGAATCCTCAAGAGAGTGAGTAGATCAAGGTGGAAACAACTTATTAGAACTTTGAGAAAGTATGAAAAAGAATAAGAGTGATTTTATTTAATTTATTTTGATAGATACATTGAACTCATGAGATATTAATGTAATAAGATAAGAAATCCTACTACATTTATGGTAAGTTTCTATTGTTTGGGCTATAACTAGTACTCCTAGTAGTGATTATAATATTACTTGATATTTTATCTATGTGAAGAGTTTTAAAAGATAGACACCAGGTTGAAGTGAAGTTCTTAAAAAATATATTATAATTTCTAAAACCTGGAGCATGACATGTGTGCTGGTTCACATCATATAAGAATATGCTCTTACCATTTTGGGAACCATGTGGTCTAGAATAAATTGGACCTCTCTATGTGTCAGTATACCTTTCCTTTGGTTCCTTTCTCACTTTATGGCTTCCATTCCTGAACTATGTATATCTATAGTCTAAGGCCTATGGCTTGTTATTAACGAATGGGATAGATAATCCAAGGTCTTGTCTTTCTTTTATTGACATGTAATTAATGACCCAATGGCATGTTACTCACTTTCACTTGATTAATAGAACCTCACTTGATGAAAAATTTGGTACTATTTGCTTTTGTGCTTTTTCTCATGCAAATGTATGAATTTTTTATTTTTTATTTTATCATAACTTATCATAAAATAAGAATCTTACTCACAAGTTTTTCAATACTAAACACGTTTCCAAGAGATTTCAAAGTGTCAATGATATTTGTAAATCTTGTAAACATGCCAATAATAGATTCATTAGAATTCATGGAAAATAATTCATACTCATGAATTCTAGTTTCCTTTACTTAACCAATACCTTCATGAGTTAACTCAACTTGATCCCAAATATGCTTTGCTAAAGCACAATTGGAGATCCTATTAAACTTATTTAGATCAAGAGCACAATGGAGGAGGTTCATTGCTTTGAGTCAATTGAAGCTTCTCATGATCTTCTTTACTCCATTCTCTTTCTAATGTGTAGTGTAAACTACCATCCATGAGAAGATATGGGTTGTGAGGCATATCATCCACTAAGCTTCACAATTCATTTCCTCCATGTTTGATGAAGATCTTCATCCATGCTTTCCAATAGTTGTAGTTGGTTCCATCAAAGAAAGGAGGTGTATGTGCAAACTAACCTTCTCTAAGAGTGATTCTTGTTACTTATTATGTCAAGTAGAAACAAGAACTTTGATCTTAGACTTGTTTCAAAATAATCAATAGCTCCTACTCTAATCCCAGCTGGTCCCTAGAGGGGCATGAATTAGGCCACAACTAAGTCAAATAAAAAAAAATGATTTCCATCTATATATATTTTGTATCATTTTGGAGACATGGCTAGCGATAAGGTGGGGGAATGCACATCCTTTCTGCCCATTTCAAATCCTAGTGTTGCTTGATCAACAAAACAAAAGATTTAAAATCCTGAATCAAATTTCATAAGCTTTGTGAAAATTTTGAAATGAAGGTCCCAACTTGAAAAGACAATTTCAAAAATAAAAAAATTTGGCACATAAAAAGTTATTTATAAAATTTTGTAGTGGTTCATCTGGTCAAACATGACACCTATTTCCACTCTCTTGAAGTAAGACCTAGTTTGGGTTCCACTAACTCCTTAAAAGATTTTACACACCAATTGACATTTTCCTAGCCACAACTAAAGGAAAATAACAATCAGCAAGCTCTTCCTTTTTACAAACACCTAGAAAACTCTTCCAAGAACAAGTGTGGTACACCACTCTCTCAGATACACAGAATAAGATTTTGACAAAGAAATCTCTTTGATGTTAATACACAACTACAAAAGAATAGAGAGAGAAGATTTTCAATAAGTAAGATTGAAACAATTGGAACAATGAGCTTGTATTTGCTTGCTTGAGTAATAGGCTTGAATTCTTGAGAATTTGATATTCAATCACTTGGTTTGATACTTGTAAAGTCCTCAATTTATAGTATTCTTGCCAATGGATTCATTGGAGACAAAACCAATGGAGTGCAAAGAGCTCATAAGGAGACGTGATTTCAATTTTGAAAATGACAACCTACTAGTTGTCTATTGAAACATTAGACTATGTTCACTAAGGCAGTCAACTATCTGTTACAAATATTAAACTATTTTGGGATTTCATACCTTGACAATTGACTGTTTATACTAGAAAGTCATACATTTCTAAACCAAGAATAAAACCATGTCAAGTGTCATGTAGTTGATTTCTCATCAAGGGGCAATAACTTGATTATCCAAGTATGAATAACTCTAAAATTTGGTGAAAAGGCAATTAGTTCTTTCTCTAAAATAGTTGATTATGTCTTCAAATTGTTTACTTGAGTCCAAAATGTAGTCAGCTATTTTCTCAGAAAACCATGAACTTCTTATATAGAAAATTTCTTTTGAAACAACAGATTTGGGTAGTTGATTGGTTTCCCACATGTCCTTTTTTCTTCACATGATTCTATTTTCGGGATCTAGCTAACTAGTGGAACTAGGTAGTCAACTAGAATGGCTACTTACTATTGCAATCATGTTATGAGTAATTGAATCTGTCAAGGGCTCAAAAGATGTGGTGTAGTTAGCTAAGGCCTTGGCTTGTGATACCCTAAAACTAGTTGACTATTTGAGGGGACGATTGAATGGATTTGCAAAACATTTATATCTTTAGAGTAAAATAGTTGACTAGATTTCCTTAGAAAATTAGTCATTACAATTAAATGACAGTTATTCCTTTGTATTTTAGTGAATTAGTTGATTATTCTACCCTTAACTATTGACTACTTGCAATAGAACATTGATGTTGGCATCACAAACCAGGTTAGGAATACAATATGAATGTTTTGTTAGAAACAAGTTTAGAAATAATATATGAAGGTTTATTATCATCAAAATCAAGGAGTCTACATATATAATAATGTAGATGAGTGTGCATACTTGGGTAGCCTATCAATATTTACCACAAGAGAGTGATAGACATTCTATGAAGTTCATTGAAATATCTCCTAAATCTATTCTAGAATTAGTGATGGTACCAGAAGACATGTGAGACTAGTTGTTTAACATATGTTCTTCTGACATGGCGAACAAGCTGCAAAATACTTCTTTATATTGGAAATAATCTTTTGTAGGTCATGAATCCTCTTTTAGGTATTACATGGTATTCAATCAAGAGTTTTTTAGTGAGTTCAAAATTTGCTGGTAAGTATATGCCTCACTCAAAGCATGTAGAAGCCCTTTTATCTTATAATTTTGAAAGGAATTATGATGTATCCTAATTTTATGTCAAAGCTTGAGTAATTCATCACTTTCTTCATTAGCACTCCCTTAGATTCTCATCCAAGACTTTAGATTTGAGGTAGGAAATTGCAAGTAATGGGTAACCATAACAATGCATCTATAGTATATCTAGTCTTTGCCCAATTTGAATAAAGGCTTTGTGATCTATTCAAGTTTAAAACTACTTATCCAACAAGCATGGCTAACATTTTGGATAGCTAAAACAATGTCCATCACCTCTTTATCATAACAAACCTATCAAATATCCAGATAATGATTGGATTGAAAAAGATAAGGAACACTCATTTTACAATAGGACTACTCATGTGCAAGTTATTAAAGCATGAGACTCAATTGTAAATGGTTAGAAAATTTTGGGAAGCAATAAAATAGGCGTAGATGTTATTACTTGTTTTAGGGAAGAGAAAGTTCTTGAAGCATCTTCTATCCAAATAGAGATGTCAGTGTTTAATAAAATTAGTAAGTGGTACGCAAAATGTGATAAAAACAAGTTAGTCCACGAAAACCTTTGTAACTATTTCACATTTGTTGCTTCTAGCTAGTCAAGCATGAATTGAATTTTCTCTAAACTTTCTTCCTTGAGCACAATATGCCCAGATAAGTCACCACATATTGAGTAAAAATTACGGTTGTCAATAGTATACCCTAAACTAAAAAAATCAACAAAAATCTAATTGAAAATTTAGAGTACATTATTCAACCAAGAAACAAGAAATATAAATCACTAGAGTAAAATGCCCTTACAATGTTATTTAAACTCAAGTTTATCATAGTAAAATAGTGGTTTAAAATTAATAAATTTTTATTAATAATTAATTTTTCTTATGTTCAATACATTTTTAATTTATTTCATTGTATTCTTTGACCTAGTTTTGACATTATTTATGAATGAACCATTGTGCTTTATTTGTAAATCACTATTCCAATTGCAAAAGAATGGGAAAATGAAATGTATACTCCCTCAAACTCATTGACTCTGTGTGCGTGTGTCAACCCTAACCCAACTCCCAAATTCTTCTCATCACTAGCTAGATACAATAAATTTCCAACAAAATCCTCTAATCTTCTCTTTTGTGGCCAAATCCCTTAATTTATATTCCTTTCTTCCCTCTTTCCCTATTTTCCCAACTCCAAATTCCCCTAATCGTCCCTCTTCCTCTTTCATGTTTCTATTTTTCTTGCCTATTTTGGACTCATGCTATCCTAACTTCTATATACTATGGTTAATGAAATGATGTATTTTTAGCTTTGTGTGTGTTTTTTTGTTGCATTCTTGTCTGCGGACATACTAGTTAACCAAAAATTTCATGGTTAACTAGTCTATAGTCATTAAATAAACAAAAGTGATGCATAATTTATCTTTTAACCTATTAAATTGTCTGCCTTTTCCATGCTTCATTTATTAGAACTAATAAATACCCAAAATTGGACTAGAATAACAAGATACTAAAACTTTAGTGGTCCAATTACTATGATTTTTCATGGAATCGAACCGAAATTAGATAGTTTAAACCCTAGTAAAAAATGCACTTTGAAATCTTCTCATAAGTGATGAAGTTAAATGATTCCCAAAACCAGACTAGATGCTCATCATAATTAAATTTGCATCCAAGAATACCAAAATGCCCATGACAACCTTAAAGGTCAACAATGAAATTGGTCAAGTAATTCATCAATCACCAGTATAGGACATTGATCATTCACCATTATTTCATTCAAGGCATGGTAATCAACACAAAATTTCTAGAATCCATACCTTTCTAGTATGACAAGAAAAGATCAGGGAATAAGTGCTCGTATTGTGTCGTATAATACAAACATGTATCATTTTTCAAACAATCCTTTAATCTCATTTTTTTGAAAGTATGAGGAACGATTGGATTGTACATAGCCCATTCTACTGTAAATTACAATTTTATGATCATTTAACCTAGATCGATAACAATCCTTTTGCCTAGCTAAAAACAACTTGTTAATTATAACTAAGGTGTCCAAATCTGGTGGTAAAGCATGTGAAGAAGAATGATGTAGTTCATTCATTTGAAGAAGCATGAGATGTATTCTTAAATATATTTTGAATAGACTAAGGTTTGACTGAATGGTTTTCTAGAATGTGGTGCCTCTTCCAAATGATGTTGACGACTCTAAGAAAAAATCCACAAAGAGCCCTTCCAATCACACCTAACAAAGCCAAATTGTTCAAGCGAATGGATACTTAAGACCACATCCACGCCATTAATGGAACTAGGTATAAGTCTTGAAGAAATTACTACTATTACCAAGTAGTCCAAGTTATTACCATTAGCAACCATCATAAATAATAACTAAAATTCCATATTAGTAGGCTAATGACTCACTAATGAAACTGTGAATACTCCCATTATCAATAGCAATGGAAACCTATTGTTCAAAAGCACTATCTATCACTTGCACAATTATTGTAGATATAAATACCAAAAAGCACATAACAAGATTTGTGGGACATCCAAATGTTTTCTTATGGGTTGGGAGGATGTTTGGCTTCTTCAAGAGTGATCTCAGTCTCCTTGTTGTCCCCAAGATCAATGCAAATATTTGTTGCTGTTTACATATGTCTCAATGTGGATTTCTTATCACTATTTGGCATACACCCTAGTGACTTCTCTCACATCTCATGCCACGTACACATTTTGAAAGCCAAATTATTTGAGTAAGAGGATAGGCTTACATTATAGCTAAGAAACCAAAGAAGTCAGAGGGTGAAAATTTTTCTACAACTAATGTTGTGATTTTAAGTTAAAACTTGCAAGCACATGACTCAATTACAGTAATTCACATGTGGAGGTCGATCCTATGAGGATTCGAATGGATGTGACACTAGTAGTCCATAATAAATAGTTTCTTAAATTGAAACTTTCTAAAAATAAAATATAGAAACTTTCCTAAATCATGCAAGTCTAAGGAAACTAAGCAACCAAATCAACTATCTTCCTAATTTAACTACACATAAGATTTAAGAACTATGACAAAATTATTCTTACAATGAATTTCAAACTAACTAAGGTGCTAACTAGTTAACAATGGAATCTAAATACACTAAACAAGAGAAATAAAGGAAAATAATCACTTAAACAAGATATGAAATGAGAACTACCCAAGTATCATGCATGTGATCATGGCATAGTACGCATGATTCATTGGGTAGGAACAAATCTAATCAACTACTTTGGAAATCTAGACTTGCAATCCTATGCAAGCATTAAATAAGCAATCTAATAATCTGGTTGAGTTCTTGAAAAATCAAGTAAACATATATTGTATGGTGCTAGAAATTAACATAAACAATCCATCTAAACAAATTCCAGCAACATGCTATTTGAATCATTCAATGAATGGAACATGAAAACCATGGAATTAAGCAATTCTAAGGCAAGGAAACATTCAAGAGTGTAGACTAATAACTGCTAGACACAAATATGAATTGAAAACTCCAATTTACTTCATTGAATTACATTAAAATCCATCAACTAAAACTCACAATATATGTAATCCGAATCTGAAACCTAAGTCCTATTATAAGGAATGCTATTTGATCTCAATCAGCCCAAAACTGCAAGATAAATCTTCTTCAATGGTCCAACATCAATCATGAATAAGCATGCTTTGAAGTCAAGGGAAAATTCCACTAGACAGTAAACGCACTTAAGGAACATTAAGGAAAGCATGAAGGAAATCAAAGGAATCAAAAGAGATCTAAAGACAATTAAAACAAGTTAAAAGACTAGATTCAAGGAGGCTTTCCCTTGGCTGTCACTTCAAGGGAAAAGCAACCTTGGATCTTGAATAAATAAGTAACAAGAACTAAAAGAAAGGAAAAGATTAACTAGGAAACAATGGAAGTTAAAAACGAACAAAGAGAGAAAGATCACATATAGGACCAACTAACCTTTGAAGGAAGACTACAAGACCAACGACCAAGGTGGGGAAGAGTAGCCCATCTTGGAGAGGATAGCATCCACCCAAAGAAGAAGAAGATTCAATGCAAAAAGGTAAGAGAAAGGGGTTTAGGAAAAAGATGCCTCCTACCTTGAAGGAGGCATTATTTTCCTATCTTTAAAATTCTTGTATTCTTCTCTTTCTATCCTCTTTTATAGGTTGTTTCTAAAGTTTTCCAGGGTATCCTAAGATTAAGGTATGGTGGGGATGAAAAATAAAGAGAATTGGATGGCTAGGTTGAAGTTTTGAAGGGCTGCCTAGGGTTTCTATCAAAGAGGAAATAAGGGCTGCCCCTTTTTGGTTGTCTTAAGGTGGGGAGATGCCATTTTTTTAGGAGGAGACATCTCACTCCTTCAAAACACTTTGAAACCTTTTTGAAAATAGAATGTTTAGTTGAATGGGATTAGGTAAGATAGAGAAAAGAAGATGTGATGAAAGAAAGTGATAGGAAAAAATAGGAAAGAGAAGTGAGGTGGGGAAAAGTGATTGTCTAGGTGGTTTACTAGAAAATGGGGATTGGTTGGATGGTTGGAATAGAAATTTGGGAAGGTGGGAAAGTCTTAAAAAGATAGGACTCTTGAATGCAAAGTGAAATTCGTAGTGCATCTTAGTGGTGAGGTGGAAAGTGAGGACAAAGTTGGAAAAACATAAAATTTGAAGGGGTCTCTTGCTATTGGTCCACATGCTACCTTATCCTAATGAACCTTTCATTAATTATCTTTAAAATATATCCATTAATATAAAGGATAATTCTTTGGATTCTCCTCCAATCATGGCCTTCCATTTGGCTTAGCTTATTTGATTTTGATGGATCACTTTTTGAGAGCTCCATTGGCTTGGATTCATGGCTGGCTTAAATGGTTTTCTTAGCTTAGTTTAATGCCTCAAATCCTTGACTTTGGGGGCTAGCTTGCCTCCTAATCTTGTCACCTTGTTGATGGCTTAAATATGGTTAAGTGGCTTAAGTGAACACCACATAAAGGTAATGGACTTTGCATGACTTGTACATGAGCCCACTTTGGCCACCCTTGGCTTCTCTAATGGCATCCATTGTTTGTCCTAAAGATGAACTTGATCTTTTATCTCACTTTGCATTGATAATTTTTAGGCTTGGACTTGATCTTCCATTTTGATCCTGATCGATCTCGGCCATCTGATTATCATCTCGCTTCCTACAAAAAGTTAAAAACTCTAACTAATCATAGAAAAATATGATAAATCACATATTTACCTCATTCTAGCCTCTACACCTACAAAATATCAAACTTTTGAGACATTAGGTCAAAAATGCATGTGTTACAAATTTTGGTCAAAATCCTATTTTACCCCCTATAAGTTATAACACATGGGTTACTAATTGGGTGGTTTTTATGCAAAATTAGGCACTCATCAACTAAAACTCTTCTTCTTCCATGTGAGCAAGATGGAAGTCTTCAAGAAGTGTGGAAAGGTGAAATGTCTTACCTCTATGGCCATGTCACCATTCTCTGCTCTCTACCCAGCTCTCTTCTATCTCCAACGACAGCTGGCATATGCTCTGTCCCATCTCATTGCTTCACTGACAGGCATATTACTCAACTTCACCGCCCATATGTTCACAGCTCCAGCGTCGTCGGTCTAGCACTGCCAGACAGACTGCATTGGTATCATCTTCCCCACGTTCCCTCTCCTTCACCCCTTAGTTCACTCCCTCTCTCTGTGCCCACTTCACTACTCCACCGCACCAGCCCAGCACCACCAAACCACAACCCACAATCAGCACCTCCTCTATCTCCCTCTCTCTCTTTTCCTAGCCACCCTCTCTATTCTGTCCACACAACTCAGTACTGGTAATTGCTCAGTCCCTCTGTCTATCACAGCCCAACTCCCTCCTTCTCCCACTACTCTCCACCATCTTTCTCTGTCTCTTTGCTCCACATCTTTTCCTTTCATCACACTGAACAACCCAGAGGAAGAAACCCGACATGAGTTTCCTCTATTTTTCCTCTTTCTCCCCCTTCTTCTCCTCCTCCTCTTCCCTTCTCCTCCATCTTCATCATCTTCCCTTCCATAGATTTTCCTGTTTTCTCATTTAAATCTGATTTTTTCCCTCAAATTCCAATTTTACCCTTCCCCCTTAATTAAAATTCCATCTATGTCCCAATTTTAATGCCTTCTGTGTCCCTATTTCTATTCTAGTTTTATTTTGTCTATGATATGTTATCCAGGAACTGTACAATCTGAGCTGACTTAATTAAGGCTTAACCTAATCAATGGGTTGGCCTTAGCAAACAAGATCTCTCTCTATTTCTCCTCTATTTTAGATCAAATTTTTAATTAATTTTTAGATTTCATTCTTAGGATATCCCTTAGCTTATTCAACATCACTGATCTTTAATCTGAACTCCATAAATCAATCTAAGTTGATAAAAAGCCAAAATCGCTGTTTAGTCCAGATCTTTAAGATTTTTGAGAATCTGCCTATTCCAACCATTGGATCTTTAATCATGGATATGTTGGAGAGATTTATGAAGGTTGGCCGACTCCAGGATGATCAGATTTGAACAAATTGATAGTATTAAGCTAAGGAAGTAGATATTTCTTTATTTTTAGTTAATTTCATATCATTTTCAATTTGGAACTCTGTAATTTTCATTGATTAAATATATCTGAATTGTGATTCAACTTTCATTTAATTTGTGTCAATTATTTTTTATTTTCATGATTAAATTTTATTTAAACTCCAAATTATTAAGGTGAGTCCTGTGGGATCGACTCATACTTACATATGCTACACTACAATAGGCTATGCACTTGTGGTAAAACAACAAGTTTTTGACACCTTTACTGGGGACCTACAATGGAGTTTTCATAAATTTTAATTAAAAATTCAAGAAAATACAAAAATTCAGACAAATAAAAAATTTTAAGGATTGCATTGCTTTAGTATTTTAGGCATTTTTAGGTGCATTTTTCAATTTTTCATAGTGCATAATCACTCTAATTCCTAAATTTGGTACTTATTGCTATTTTTATGTTTTAGGAATTTGGCAAGTAGATCTTCATCAACTAAATAGGATTTCCTTGCTTTCCTAGAATAGGTATTTTTACTTTGGAGTGAAACTTGTAGTGAGTCCCCATTGTAATTTACAATTGTTTCAATTTTAATTTTCAATGGGTTGTAATAATAGAGGACAAGTGTGGGGTATGGTGCAAACCCTTGATCTTCATCAGAAACCCCATTGTAAGTATCCCTTAACTTTCTTTTTAGTTTAAATTGCATTTAGTTTAGGTTTGAATTTAGATGGTAGTCTAGATCATATAGTGTAATGCCCCGAGCAATTTACGCTATTGAATTGGACATTCTATAGGAAATGACCTTTGTTAAATATTTTAATTTATTTAAAATAGTAAATGAAGGAATTTGTAAGGAAACTTGATACCATTAGATTCTACTTGAAAAATGGAATCCAACACCTCAAAGAACGCCAAAAATGGAGTTCGTATGAAGAAGTTATGGTTGTTTAAAGATTAGGGGCATTTCTATAATTTAAATTAAAAACGAAAAAGACAGAAAACGTAGGGGGGGCCGTTTTGATAACGGAACCCCGTCTTCTTCTTCCTCTAGATTTCTCCAGAAACCCTAGTTTCCAGAGATTTCTACCACCGCCATAGCAAGGCTATAAAAAGCCCAATCTCCCCCCTCTTCAAATCATGATTTTTCTGGCTATTTTGGGACTGGGGTTTCTGGCAAAAATCGAAAACCCATCTCTAGCTTTCCCTACACATTCCGGCTAGGCTCGAGTTAGGCCAGCCATTTCCATCTCTCCACCTCCCCTCTTCTTCCTCTAGCCTCATCGGAAGTTGGGGTTTTCCTCCTTCTTCATGGGTTCTGGAGACATAGGGTTTTTAGACGGAAAAGAGGGAGCCACACCACCCGAATGAGGGCATCCCCGGCTACCCAGGTAAGCCCCTCTTTCGCTTTCTCTCTGTTTTACTTCCCCTAGGCCAGATCCATGCCGGATCTGGTTTTTCCCAGCCAGTTTTCCAACCAGAGAACGACCAAGCCGGTTCCAGCCGGCTCTGTGTGAACAAGGCGTCCTAGGGACGCCATGCTTCACGTGCGCCTGGGACAGGGTCCCTGGGACGGGTTCCAGGCACACGACAATACATACACTGTCCCTGGTGCGGCCTTCGGGTGCATGCGCGACGTGGGGCATGGGTCCCTGCTCAACAAGGATGCACAGGGTGCCTTGGGAGCTGAGACGCACCATGCTATACCAAAGGTGCGTCCGTGCGATGCCATCTAGGACGCACGTCATAGCGCGTCGCTTAGGCATACATGTGCGCGTGCAAACGCGATCCCTGGCACGGCCTTTGGGCACGCACGCACATGAGGCGATCGCGGTTCGACTGGGATGCACGGGCGTCATGGGAACTGGGACACGCGGACCTAATGAGACTATAAAGTTAGGATCAGAGGACAATTTACAGAGTTTAACCATTGAATAGTAGATCCATATCATAGGATCTAGCCTGACAATGAATTAGGCAAGGACCCATGGACCCTAAAAGGTAGATCTAGCGATCTAATTTCTAAATAGATCGAAATTGATAAGGACTCCTTGTATCCATTCATATCCAGGAGTTTATAAATGAGACCCAGGGTCGGGTTGAGTGATGAAGGACGCGACTCCAAGAGACTTCGAGGTAGGTGCTCTATCACTACTAGACTTTTTAAAAGAACCCATGATTGTTTTGAGAATGCATGTTTTAAGTTTAAGTTATATGACTTGTTTAGCATGACTTAATTTTATAAACGAATTCAGGATGCATATGACCAATACATTATGCGTAGACATGTTTTGCAAACAATTGCATATATTGCATGATTTGTGAGCATTGAGTTTTTGAAAAATTGCATGTCCTTGAGGGTTACCAAAAGACGTTGGAGTGCCCAAAAGACGCTGGGTAGGCAGTTGTGAAGGCCAGGCAGTTGTGAGGGACCCAAAGAGGATAGGTTTTGAAAAAGAGGTTTTTGCTTGTTTGATCATATATGATTTGGGCTAGTAAGCTCGTGGGCGCTATGCCAAGAGGTCTGGGGTGTCCTCCCAGCCTCTACCACTATTAGGTGGAATGGGTACCACGCCCAAAAAGGGCATGTCCCTACATCGACTACATGTGATACAGGGGGCTACCACTAGTGTCACGGCACTGGGTCGATGTGTCATATGCTTCGTGGAGGCTATGACCGAGTGTCCCCAGGTACCCGAGGACCACACGGCAGTGAGGTCGTGGGCATAGTGGGCCCTATGTTTTGAGGATTTACTTGCATTGCATATGGCATGACATGAGATTGGTCGATCATACCATATATCCATGAGTTGGATTCACTTGAGCATCTTATGCATATCATTATGTTTATGATATATATATATGATACTTTCAACTTGGATTATGCAATTCTTTAAGTCGTCAGTATTCCAATTCAACAATGGTTTTTAATACAGATATTGAACATGAGTGTTCAAACATGCACATGTTTTAAAGAGCATATGATTTTAAACATATCATGCATTGTAAAACTAGTAGTGATAGACTCCTACTGAGTATAGTATATACTCACCCAATCCTTAACATTTTTCAGACACAAGAAAGCACTTAAGGACAGAATACGCGCGTGACAAAAGACGCCCAAATATATCATTTTTCAGGACAACTCCACTCACGAGTAGAAGACGCCTCAAGAGAAAGGAAATCAAAAGGAGACAATTATACATGTAAGTAAACACTCTACCCTTTGGACATGTATTTGTATTTATTTACAGTTGGGTTGTGAGTTGTGACTGGATAGACATGGGAAAAATATTTTTGATTTCTGAAGTTTTACAAAAACTACTTTGGTTGTTGTGAAAGCAAATGACACTAGGGGTTTTCAAAATGAGTTTAAAACAAAAGATTTTCCGCTGCATTGCATTGTTTTTTATTTTCCGCTACATTGCATTGTTTTCATAAAATGGTTTTCAAATAGGGATGCATCCTGCCTTAGGAATTAGATCTTGCATTTAAAAATGCATGGGAAAACCCGGGTCGTCACATATAGATTAGGAGCATATAGGTTGCATTAGTTTGATTTTGTTTTACATTGCACATTTATTTGCTTTATGGTGGAATGGAATTAATGATAGTAAGGGCCCTACAGGAACCCATATAAGATAAGGACTAGATTTCATCACCAGATCCTTAGCCCATCTAGGAATCAATCAACATCATTGTATGCTAAGATTCTGTAGGACCCTTTTAGAAGGATGCAATCTACTGTCACTCCAGTAGCTTCTGAGCACTGTGGTTACAGTGGATGTCTTAAAATCCAAGTAATTTTCCCACACCTTTCAAGGATCTGATCATACTTGATCTCATTGATCAAGTAGGTCCCTTTGTATTTAGGGTTTTTCTACTATAAAGGGTAGATCCCTCAATTTATCATAGATCTGTCCAAATAAATCATGGATTTCACTTGTTTTCGACATTATATTGTCAATAAATCAAATCCCCATGATCTGATCATCTCAGATCTTGAAGATCATAATAATTAGAAACTTAATTCTTGAAAATAGAAAGTTTCTAGAATGTTTTTATCAATATTATGGCTTCAGAAGAAAATAGACATTATAAGCTTTCCATAGCTTCTCTCTTATCTCAATTTGGAGATCAGATGACTCCACAATTGAACTATGAAATTCACAGTTGTTCATAGGGTCCAGATTTGATCTGGGCCTAGCGGAACAGATGGCCCGGATTGATCAGGCAGAGCAGGTCAGTTAGGCAGAAGGGTCGGGGTGCTCCCGCCACCAAGACGCAAGCATGACGCAATCCACCCGGGACAAACACTGTCACACGATCGTCCCCTCGAGACGATGTCACACACAGCACGTGTGTGCAGAGACATTACCACAAGGTGCATCTCTGTATGGTGTTTTGTAGCGCATCCCGCCATCCCGCTTTGATTTGGGAGATCGGACAGTCCATTTTGGACCGTTTAATCAATACCTTTACAATTAAGGGCTCAAAACTTAATACAAATTCATAAAAATTTTATCCTATGGGTTTTGGACCCTTCTGGATCAATTGGGTAGCTTAGATTTTCCAACTGAGCTCTTCATCATCTAGAATTGAAGGGTTTTGGTCCTTACTTTATTTTTAGAAATTTAAACTAACTAATTACAGAAAAATAAAAATTACATAAAACAACATGAAATAAGTTTAAGAAGTAATTCCAACTACTTGATTGGAGAAATAACATAATTTTGAAGCCAATTTGAAATAAATACCCGGTGATGGTAAGATAGCTCGATAGTCCCTTGTTTTGTGATTGTCCATTGATTGCACCATTGGATCTTGAAATTGATTTGGGGGTTTTGTAGATAAGGCATTCTAGGATTGTATGGATGGTAGATTTGTGAGATTCAATTTGGAATAGTGTCTAATTGAATTTAGGTCTCTTGTTCCAATTAGAGAGAGGAGAGAGAAAATGCAAGAAGGGAGATTTTTGGGAGTTTTGGAATTTCGAGGAGGAATCTAGACCTGGTTTTTTACAGTAAGAAAGATAATTTTATTGGAATTTTTATTGAACATTTATGGAGGATTTATGGGGGTATTTATAGGTGTTTTACATTTTTCATAATTACTTCTAATAATTATGTTTTAATTCTTTTAAATATTAAATTAACATTAGATCCTCCACTACCACCTCCTTCTCCACTAGCAGCTAGTAGTGTTTGACCACTCATTACATGTTTTCTAGGCGTTGGATTCGTTTGTGGGCCCTTGTGGGCCCCACAGGTTGTGAAAGGACCATTTTGCCCTTTTGTGAAGAAAAATCCATTTTATTCTCTTGAACTCAAAATTGAGCGTACTTAGTGGCGTTGGAATCATATTTTATAGTACATTATAAATATTGATGTCTTAGATCTCAGTTATGGATAAAATTACCATTTTACCCTTTTATTCATAAACATGAAGAAAATTAGGGAATTTTCATTTTTACTCAGAATTGAATGTACTTAGTGTCATTTTGATTGGTTTTTCAAGTACATTCATAATTTATGAGTTTTAAATCATGTTTTAATCTCTATAAAAAAGAATTTCCAATAACCTATTATTCTAGCCTAGAATTTCTGAAAACTCAAACTTTATTGATTTTCTTAATCAATTTATAAAAATTGGGGTTATTACATATGCCCATTTGCAACCTTACCTATGTCAATAAAATAGGAAGAAAAAGAGTCAGTTGATGTACATCAACCTACTTTAGTGTATACATCAAAAGATAATCAGGGTTTAAGCCAAACCTTGTCCTCACCTCTAGCAATACAAGAAAAACCTTTTGAGAAAGGCAGAGTCAACTTATACTCCTATTTTAGGACAATGTTAGGGAAACAGAGGAAAAAGTTAACCTGAATATAATAGTCCTTGTTATCCCTCAATTTGGTTAAGAAAAGGACCATTCATCTCCAAATGGTCCAACAAAATGCACGGTAGTACACAATGTCATTGTCTTAGCATCACCTCAATTTTCAAGGTGGAGGAATTATTTTGACTATCGTGAAATTTTGAAGATGGGGGATCTTCAATATGATTCTCCACAATTAAAATTTGTGGTGATTTTCATTGTCTTAATGTTACGAACACCAAAAATTTTAGGGTGCAGGCAATATGTAGATTACCCTAAGATTTTGAAGTGGCTTAAGAAATCTCGTCATTTCATCTTAGGGTTAAGATTAGGACAAATAAGCAGACCCAGTTAGCACTAGGTTTAGAAAGTTAGGTTAGGCCATATCTGATTGAAGATGAAAAACTTAGCACTTCATGGGAGGCAACCCAATTTTTTTCAAATCACCATCTTCTACATCTTTTCTTATAAGATCATATGTTTACAAACATTGAGGACAGTGTTTCATTCAGGTTGAGGGGGGTGTACATGCACATAGAGATTTTGAATTTTCTTATGTTTTCTTGATTCTTTTAAAAATATATATATATGCTTTTAAGATAGAGTTCCCTTACTGTGATGAGAACTAGATGTTTAGAATTTAGTAATTCCACTATTTTCATCTCTTGATGGTAATGGATATGATTAGTTTTGCATATTATTCATGTGTTAAAGCATTTTATGAAAGATAATTCTTGAGAAGCATTTACACATAGCACATAATCAAGACTAATAGAGAGGTAAGGCTTAGAGACCTAGAGAAAAATAAGTGGAGACCTATGACCTAGTGAGTTTAAGGACTATCTTCTTTCAAAGAGTTATAAGTAATTCCACAATTTCTTCAGCATATATAAATTAATGTGATCATGTTATCCTTGTTTTGGTTAAACATCAAGAATAAATAGGAGTAATAGCTTTATTTCTAGAAAATTTATTAAATCTGATAGGCTGTAGGAAACCTAGGAAGTGATATAGGCCACCTTTATTCAACCTAGAGATATAAAGCCTACCTAGTATATCATATCACTAGTTAGCCCATTTGAGCCTAATATTAAGCCTTTTCTTTCTTAACCCCATTTACCTTAACCCAGAACAAGCTAGTAAAATAAATATCCATTACCCATTGTGAAAATGCGTAGAGTTAGTAGAAAAGTTCAAAAGAAGACAAAAGATTAATGAAGTGTGAAAATTACCCATCTTTCTTCTAAAGAGGCCAAAGAAAAGGAAAAGTAAAAAGAAAGAAGTATCAAAAATATAAAATGAGGATAAAAATTGAAAGAGAAAGACAAAAATACAAAGAAATATTCACTTCAAGTACAACCCAAAAGGAAAGTTGTCCTAACAAATATTCATTAAAGACCTCTACTCAATTTTGACCCTTTAAAATCCTTATACCCTTCTTTTATAAACCTATCATAAGCCTATGTTTCATCCTAGTTAAAGACCTATTGATCTTAGGTGGAACATAGCCTTAAAGAGAAGATAAAAAGAAGGAATTACGATAAAAGACCCCACTATTCTTGATAATGACATCCACTCTTACGGATCAATTTCCTTTGTCTCATGACATCCACTCTTTCCTCTCTTCTCCTTATTCTTTTCTCTCTACTCCTCGTTCCCCCTTTGCTCTCTCTCTCTCTCTCTCTCTCTCTCTCTCTCTCTCTCTCTCTCTCTCTCTCTCTCTGAGTCTAACACACCGATGCAGCCTGATTAATCCCACCATTCTCTGCTCTCTACCCAGCTCTCTTCTATCTCCAATGTCGGCCGGCATCCGCTCTGTCTCATCTCTTTGCTTCACTAGCAGGCATATTCCTAAACTTCACTGCCCCTCTATTCACAGTGCCAACGTTGTCGGTCTAGCACTACCAGACAGATTGCACCAGCATCGTCTCCCCTGCGTTCCCTCTCCTTCACCCCTTCATTCACTCCCTCTCTCTGTTCCCACTTCACTACTCCACCACACTGGCCTAGCACTACCAAACCACAACCCAAAGTCAACACCTCCTATGTCTCCCTTTCTCTCTTTACCCAACCACCCTCTCTGTTCTATCCACACAACTCAGCACTAGTAATTGCTCGACCCCTTTGTCTGTCACAGCCCAGCTCCTCCTTCTCCCTCTACACTCCACCATCTTTCTCTATCGCTTTGCTCCACCTCCTTTCCTTTCATCACACCGAACGACCCAAAGGAAGAAACCCGACATGAGTTTCCTCTGTTTTTCCTCTTTCTCCCTTCTTCTCCTCCTCTTCCCTTCTCCTCCATCTTCATCATCTTCCCTTTCATAGATTTTCTATTTTCTCATTTAAATCTAATTTTTCCCTCAAATTCCAATTTTACTGTTCCCCCTTTAATTAAAATTCCACCTGTATCCCAGTTTTAATTCCTTTTATGTCCCTATTTCTATTCCAATTTTATTTTGTCTGTGATCTATTATCTAGGAACTGCACAATCTGAGCTGATTTAATTAAGGCTTAACATAATTAATGGGTTAGCCTTAACAAACAAGATCTCTCTGTTTCTCCTCTGTTTCATATCAAATTTTTAATTAACTTTTACATTGCATTCATAGGACATCACTTAGCTTATTCAACATCCCTGACCTTTAATCTGAACTCCAAAAATCAATCTAAGCTGATCAAAACCCAAAATCACTGTTTAGTCCAAATCTTTAAGATTTTTGAGAATCTACCTATTCTAACCATTGGATCTTTAATCATGGACATGTTGGAGAGATTTATGAAGGTTGGCCGACTCCAAAATGACCAGATTTCAACAAATTGGCAGTATGAAGCTAGGGAAGTAAATATTTATTTTTTATTTAATTTCCTGTCTTTTTGAATTTGGAACTCTGTAATTTTCATTGATTAAATATATCTGAATTCTGATTGCACTTTCATTTAATTTGTGTCACTTATTTTTAATTTTTAATAATTAAATTGTATTTAAACTCCAAATTATCAAGGTGAGTCTTGTGGGATCGACCCGTACTTGCATACGCTACACTACAATTGCCCATGCACTTGTGGTAGAACAACACTACTCAGCCAACTCTCTTGAGAATTCTAAAGGGTCCTACAAATCTGGGGCTCAACTTCTCTTTCACACTTCTAATCGACAAGATCTTCAGGAACACACAGTCTTTGCTCAAACTCTAAATCTCTATGCCTATTCTCCACGTTGCACTTTTGTCTACTGTGAGCTACAAGTATTCTCTTCTGAGTTATTCTCACCATACATTATTCTATCAACTCTAGCTTCACAAACTAGCATTTCCCTACATCACTCCAAGAAGCAGATGTTCGACATGGTTGGCTATACAACACCTCATAAGGTGTTATGCCTATACCAAAGTGATAGCTATGATTGTAGGTGAACTCTACTAAAGGTAAGTGTTCATCCCTACTTCCTTTCCATTCCAAAGCACATGGTTGTAGCATATCTTCAAGTGTTTATATGGTCGTCTTCATGTAGTAGTTGCTGTTCCAACAGTGTGATATTGTTCGCTTTGGCATAGAGAGCCTCACAGCTTTAAAATGCGTCACAACTACTAGAGTTTCCCGAACTCTTATAACCCGCTTAGCTCCCTCTCCCCAGCCAGTATGGGACTAACTCTGGAGGTCACCCAAGCAGACACCCCCTGACAACCCACCTTGGACTAGTCAAGCTTAAGGCCACAAGGCCCCCTCTTCCCCCCTTAGGGAACCCACATCCTCATGGACAACTCGCGGCTAGCCCACACCACAAGGGAAACTAGTTTTGATACAAACTGTAATAGCTGGGGATCCCACAGTCACAATATTATATTCATTATACACTTTGATGGATAGAACAATGTGCTTTGTGGGCCGTCCCAAGGTGGGATCTTGACAAAAGCAAAACTTTACGAGCCGTGTGAAGGTGGCATTCCCAAACAGGATAATGTTGTATCTGTTATGCACTCTAATGCAATATTGTGACTGTGGGACACTCAAATATTGCAATTGGTATCAAAGCTCGTTTCCCTCAGGGTGTGGGCTAAAATCTTGTCATCCACCAGGACGGGGGTTCCCTAAGGGAAGAGGGGGCCTTGCAACCCTAAACCTGACTGGTACAAGGTTGCTTCCTAGGCGAGTGTTTGCATGGGTGACCCAGAGAGTTAGTCCCATACTGCCCGAGGAGAGGGAACTAGGCAGGTTATAGAAGTTCAGGAAACTCCAACAATTGTGATGTGTTTTAAAGCCTTAAGAGACTTTGTTCCAAAGTAGACAATATCACACTATTGGAACCCTGGCTGTTACAATTGGTATCAGAGCTAGTTCCCCTCGTGGTGTGGCTATTAGTCACACGTGGGCACTCACACAAGCGAGGACACGTGTTCCCTAAGGGAGGAATTGGAGGCCTAGACATGCCTATCTTGGTGGGAGGCCCATGGTGGGTGTAAAACTATACGATTGTGGGGGTGGTACTAAGAGTTAGTCCCACATTGCCTAGGGAGAGAGAACTGAGCTAGTTATAAGAATTTCAAGAACTCTAACTGTTACAATGCATTCTACGGGCTGTCCCAAGGTGGGATTCTTTACGAAAGCAAAACCATGCTAGCTATGCCAAGGTGGCACTCCCAAAGAGGACAATATTGTATCTGTTGTGCACTCTGATACATAGAGTAATGCATCTTCCCTTCGAGGGATAGCAAAGCTATGAGGGGAAACCCAAAGTAGACAATATTGTGACTATGGGACCCCTAGTTAGTACAGTTGATATCAGAGCAACTGTAATAAGTGGTTACCCCATACCATGAGAGGAACTAGCTTTGATACCAATTATACCAATAAGGGATCCCACAGTCATATTATTGTCCACTTTTTTTCCAAGGCTGCACAACTTTGCTCTTCCTTAAAGGAAAAATGTGACTATAAGAATTCCATGAACTATTATAACCCACCCAGCTCCCTCTCCCCGGGCGATATAGGACTAACTCTAAGGGTCACCTAGGCAAACACCCCAATGAGATCCCACCTTGGACTTGTCAGGCTTGGGGTAGCAAGGCCCCCTAGGGAACCCTCATCATCGCAAACAATGAGTGGCTAGCCCACACCATGAGGGGAACTGGCTCTAATACCAATTGTAATAGCCAAGGTTCCCACAATCACAATATTGTCGACTTCAGCCGAAGTCACAAGGCTTTGTTCTTCCCTGAATGGAAAATGCATTGTTCCATGTATCAAAGTGCACAGCATATTCAATATTATCCTCTTTGGGAATGCCACCTTGGCACGACCTGCAAGGTTTTTCTTCTATCAAGAATCCCATCTTGGGATGGCCCGTAGAAAGCATTCTTCTGTGTATTAAAGTGCAAAGTGGATACAATATTTCCCTCTTTAGGAATGCATCCTTGGCATGGCCTGCAAAGTTTTGCTTCTATTGGGAATCCCACTCAGGATGACCAGTGGAATGCAATGTTCCAAGTATCAAAGTGCACAACAAATACAAGAATCACACCTTGGGACTACCCACAGAATGCATTGTGACCGTAAGAGTTCCTCAAACTCTTATAACCCTCCCTGCTCCCTCTCCTCGAGTTGTATGGGACAACTCTCAAGGTCACCTAGGCAGACTGTAACATCCCTAATTTTTAAATCCCAAATTTGGTAAAGTTTGGAAAATATTAAATTGGGATGAAAAAGAATATATTAAATTTCCTATATTTTATGTATATTTAAGTCTTAATTTAAGAACATTAAGAGTTCTAAAAATCAAGGATGCTACACAGAAACATGCCTAACAGCCCACCTTGGACCAGTCAGGCTTAGGGTAGCTAGGCCCTCGTTCCCCCATTAGGGAACTTGCATCCTCGCGGACAAAGAGTAGCTATCCCACACCACGAGGGGAACTAGCTCTGATACCAGCTGTAACATTCGGGGGCCCCACAGTCACAGTATTATATCCATTGTGACCTCTAATACACAAAACACTGTGTTCTACAAGCTGTCCCATGGTGGAATCCCAATAGAAACAAAACCTTGTGGGCTGTGCCAAG
Source organism: Warburgia ugandensis (assembly GCA_035236585.1). Taxonomy (NCBI): domain Eukaryota; kingdom Viridiplantae; phylum Streptophyta; class Magnoliopsida; order Canellales; family Canellaceae; genus Warburgia; species Warburgia ugandensis. The sequence goes on along the minus strand of CP141132.1, from coordinate 25,734,856 downwards.
GTAGCATTCCCAAAGAGGACAATATTGTATCCAATGTTCATTCTGATACACAAAACAATGCTTTTCCCATGGGAAAAAGCAAAGCTGTGAGGGGAAACCCAAAATAGACATTATTGTGAATGTGGGACCCTGACTATTACAATATTGTAATAGCTAGGGTCCCAATAGTGTGATATTGTTCGATTTGGCACTGAGTGCCTCACTACTTTAAAATGCATCACAACGGTTAGAGTTTCCCAAACTTTTATAACCCACCTAGCTCACTCTCCCTGGGTGATGTGGGATTAACTCTCAAGGACACCCAGGGAGACACTCCCTTGAGAGCCACCTTGGACCATTCAAGCTTAGGGCCACAAAACCCCCTCTTCCACCCTTAAGAAACCTTCATCCTCGTAGTCAATGAGTGGCTAGCCCACACCACGCAGGGAACTAGCTCTAATACTAATTGTAATAGACGAGGTTCTCATAGTTACAATATTGTTGACTTTGACCAAAGTCTCATGGCTTTGCTCTTCCTTGAAGAGAAAATGCATTGCTTCATGGATCAGAGTGCATAGCAGATACAATATTGTCCTCTTTAGGAATGCCTCCTTGGCATGACCCACAAGGTTTTGCTTTTTTCTAGAATCCCACATTGGGATGGCTTGCGGAGCTCATTGTTCTATGTATTAGAGTGCAAAGCGGATACAATATTATCCTCTTTAGGAATGCCACCTTGGTACAACCTACAAGGTTTTGCTTCTATCGAGAATCCCACCTTGGGACAACTAGCAGAATGCATTGTTCCTTGTATCAGAGTGCACAACAAATACAATATTGTCCTCTTTGGGAATGCCACCTTGGTATGGCCCACAAAGTTTTGTTTCTGTCGGAAATCACACCTTGGGACTACCTGCAAAATGCATTGTGACTATAAGAGTTCCCTAAACTCTTATAACCTACCCTGCTACCTCTCCATGGGTAGTATGGGACTAATTCTCGGGGTCACCTAGGCAAAAAAAAAACCCTAACTGGCCACCTTGGACCAGTTAGGCCCCCTCTTCCCCCCTTAAGGAACCTGCATCCTCACGAACAAGGAGCAGCTAGCCCGTACCATGAGGGAAACTGACTCTAATACCAACTGTAACAGTCGAGGGTCCCATAGTCACAATATTATATTCGTTGTCCACTCTGATAAATGAAACAATGTGTTCTACAGGCCATCCCAAGGTGGGATCTTGACAGAAGCAAAACTTTATAAGCCATGCCAAGGTGGCATTCATAAAGAGGAGAATATTGTATTTGATGTCCACTCTGATACATTAAACAATGCATTTTTCCTTCAGGGAAGAGCAAAGCTATGAGGGAAAACCTAGAACAGACAATATTGTGACTGTGGAACCCCGACTCTTACAATATTGTAATAACTAGGGTTCCAATTTTGTGATATTGTTTGCTTTGGCAAAGAGTACCTCACGGCTTTAAAACACATCACAACTATTAAAATTTTCAAAACTTATAACCCGCCTAACTCCCTCTCCCCAGGCAATATGGGACTGACTCTCGGGGTCACCCAGGAAGGCACCCCCCTGAGAGCCCACCTTGGACCAATCAGGCTTATGGCCACAAGGCCCCCTCTTCCTCCCTTAGGGAACCCATGTCCTCGTGCGCAACAAGCAGCTAGTCCACACCAAGAGAGGAATTGGCTCTGATACGAAGTGTAACAATCAGGGGTCCCGCAGTAAGAATATTGTATCTGCTATGCACTCTAATACAAGGAACAATGCATTCTTTGGGCTGTGCCAAGGTGGTATTCCTAGACACAACAATATTATATTTTTTATGCATTCTTATACATAGAATAACACATTTTTCCTACACGTAATAGATAAGCCATGCAGCTAATTGTAACAGTCAAGGTTCCCACAGTCATAATATTGTCTGCTTTGGCCAATGTCGCATGGCTTTGCTCTTCCTTGTAAGAAAAATGTGACATTCCATGTATCAGAGTGCACAACATATACAATATTGTCCTCTTTGTGAATGCCACCTTCGTACGACCCATAAGGTTTTACTTCTATCAAGAATCCCACCTTGGGACAGCCCATAGAACATGTTGTTTCGTGTACCAGAGTGCACAGCAAATACAACATTGTGACTTTGGAACCCCTAGTAGTTGCAGTTGGTATCAAAGCCCATTCACCTAGTGGTGTGGGTCAGCCACTCATTGTCTGCGAGGATGCGGGTTCCCTTAGGATGGAAGAGGGGGCCTTGTGACCCTAAACCTAATTAGTGTGGGTTCTCAAGGGGCTATCTGCCTAGGTGACCCCAAGAGTTAGTCCCATACTATTAGGGGAAAGGGACCTAGGCAGGTTATAGAAGTTCAGGAATCTCCAACATTTATGGTGCATTTTAAAGCCGTGGGGCAATCTGTGCCAAAGTGGACAATATCTCACTATTGGAACCTTTGTTATTACAACTGATATTAGAGCTAGTTCCCCTTATGGTGTGGCTGTTAACTGCATGTGAGCATTCATGCACACAAGGTTGTGTGTTCCCTAAGGGGGGAAGAGGGGGCCCTGACGTGCTTGTCTTGGTGGGGGTCAAGCTATAGGATTGTGGGGGTGACCCTAAGAGTTAGACCCAAATTGCTAGGGGAGAGGGAACTAGGCTAGTTATAATACTTCAGAGAACTCTAACTATCGCAATGCGTTCTACTAGCTGTTCCAAGGTGGGATTCCCTACAAAAGCAAAACCTTACAAGATGTGCTAAGGTAGCCTTCCCAAAGAGGACAATATTGTATTTGTTGTGCACTCTGATACACAAAACATTGTGTTTTCCCTTTGAGGGAGTGCAAAGCTATGAGGGAAAACCCAACGCAAATAATATTGTGGCTGTGGGACCCTCAACTATTACTATAACAGCCCATGGGTCCAACTATCAAGATATTGTCCGCTTTCCACTAATGGTGCCCATACACCGACAGCAGTCACAGCTTTGTTCCCTCATGGAAACCAAGTTCCCAGGGAAAAGGGACCTTGACAGGTAAAGTTCCTTGAACCCTTATAACCAGCCCACTCACTTTCCCCTTAGCAATGTGGGACTAACTCTTAAAGTCTCTTGCCTTACAACTGCCTACCCAGCGTCTCTTGGCTCACCCCTCACCCCCACTAGGGAACAGACGTCCTTGTCCGCTGACCAACCACACATCGGGTCAGGGGTCAGCTCTGATATCATTTATAATAGCCCGAGGGCCCATACACAACAATATTGTCAACTTTGGAGACTGGGGCCCATATCACCCAGCCCCGCATAGCTTTGTTCTTCTCTTGTGGGAAAAGGCCTTGTTGCATGTAAAGTCCTCCTAACTCTTATCAATTTATAACACCCCAAGGGTCCAACTGTCACAATATTGTCTGTTGTCCACTAATAGTGCCCATACACCAGCAGTAGTCACAGCTTTGTTCCCCCTAGAAACCAAGTTCCCAAGGAAAATGCATTGTGACAGGTAGAGTTCCTTGAACCCTCATAACCAGTCTAGTCTCTTTCCCCTTATCGATATGGGACTAACTCTTAAGGTCTCTTGCCTCACAACTGCCTAACTAGCATCTCTTGGCTCACCCCCACTACAGAATGGACGTCCCCGTCTGCCAACCAGCCACACACCGGGTGAAGGTTTGGCTCTGATACCATTTATCACACCCTAAGGGTCCAACTGTCACAATATTGTCTGTTGTCCATGGATGATGCCCATACACCGACAGTAGTCATGGCTTTGTTCCCCCATGAAAACCAAGTTCCCAGGGAAAATGCATTGTGATAGATAGAGTTCCTGAAACCCTTATAACCAGCCCAGTCACTTTCCCATTAGCGATATGAAACTAACTCTTAAGGTCTTTTGACTCACAACTACCTAACTAACATCTCCTAGCTCACCCCTATAACTACTTTAATTGTTAAACTAGTTATGAGATAAAGAGCATAAAACACCAAAAATGAAATCTAATGAGAAAGTAGAGTTTCATGACACAAATAAGAGTGAATTATTTGACTTGGACTTAATTAGTAAGGGCTATAGTTAGTAGGACAATATAAGGATCATCAAATCCTTGGCCCAAACTAGGAGAATAATAAACCCCATGAATGAAATTTTAAATGTTCATGGACTTAATTAAAATCAATTAGATAGAGTACCTAGGGTTAACATGTTCATAAGAACCTTATGAAAGGTTGAGCTAAGGCCACTCTAGTGAATGGTGAACATAGTGGTTAAGGGGGTTTTCTAATAGAACCTCGCTCTTCTCCTACTTTCCATTGACGTTTGTGAGGTCTAAATGCCTCCTTACATGAGGATTGAAGTAACCACTTTGTGTTCACCCATTCAGCTAATAAGCCTTCTCCAATTGGAAATAAGAGGAGCAGTGTAGACTTAGGCTGAAATAAGTTATCTTCAACCAGTAAAACATTAACTGGTTGAATAATAATAATAATAATAATAATAATAAGAGCATAAAAGGTTAGTAAATTATCTAACCCTAATAAAAATTGTAAGTAAGATAAGGAAGATCAAACAAGATCCATTGGATCTTGAATGATCAAGAACAATAAAAAGAAATAAATACTTCTTGATGATGATGATGATATATATATATATATATATATTGCTTGCAACATAGATCAAGTAGAATAAAAGATCTGAACCCTTGATCAATTATGGTTCAAGGAAGAGAACCAAGATCATCCTCCTTAGGGATGATCAAACAACTAAACTTAGTTCAAAGAAGAACTAGATGATAGAAGATCTAAGCCCTTGATCTTTATCAACAAGTATAAATTGTTGATCAAAGGATCTATGAAAGATCAAGATCAAAGAAAGGAATACACAAGATCTAGATCCTTTATATCAAAGGACAAGATCAGACAAAGGATGTAGATAGGACTATTCAGATTGTATAAATATTAACAGTATGTATGGATTTACAGATTAGATACGTCAGTCAGGATCATGGAAGATCTGAAGAGATGGATCACTACTTGAAGGTAGGAGAATTTTATGAATGCATCTACATGAGAAGTACGTGTTTTATACATGATCTTTTGTCTAGAAATGTTGACATGTATAATGTAAATACTTGTAATAAACCCATTGAAAACCCCTATGATCCAGCCAAAACACATATGAAATGGTATTAGAGCCAGTTCCCCTCGCAGTGTGGTAGCTAGCCGCACATGGGTGCCTGGTTATGGCTATCACGCGAGGACGCTCTGGGCCAATGAGAGCAGGCCAAGAGAAGGTTGGAGGCTTTTAAGCTAGGGTGAAGGATAGAGAATTAGTCCCACATCGCCTAGGGAGAGGAAACTGGGCTGTTTATATGAGTTCAGGGAATTTAACGATCACAATGTGTTTTTCCTTAAACTAGAGAAGAACAAATCCATGAGGGGTGTATGGGGGCCCCAAAGCGGATAATATTGTGACTGTTGGAATCCTGGGGTGTTACAGTTGCAATTGGTATTAGAGCAACTGTAATAAGAGGCTAGCCCACACCACAAGAGGAACTGGCTCTGATACTAATTGTATCAGTGGGGGGTCCCATAATCACAATATTGTCCGCTTTGGCCAAAGCAGCACAACTTTGCTCTTCCCCAAGCAAAATTGTGTTGTTATGTGTATCAAAGTGCACAATAAATACAATATTGTTCTCTTTAGGAATGCCACCTTAGCATGGCCCGTAAGGTTTTGCTTCTATTGGGAATCCCACCTTGGGCTACCTGTAGTATGTGTTGTGATTGTAAGCGTTCCTCGAACTCTTATAACTCCCCCGGCTCCCTCTCCCCAGGTGGTATGGGACTAATTCTCGAGGTCACCCAAGTAGACACCCCCCTAAGATCCCACCTTGCACTAGTCAGGCTTAGGACTGCAAGGCCCCCTTGGGGAGACAACGATTGGTTAGCCCACACCACAAGAGCAACTGGCTCTATTACCAGCCAGGGTTCCCACAGTCATAATATTGTTGACTCTAGCCGAAGCTACATGGCTTTGCTCTTCTCTGAAGGGAAAATGCATTGTTCTATGTATTAGAGTGCATAGTAGATACAATATTGTCCTCTTTAGGAATGCCACCTTGGCACGACCCTCAAGGTTTTTCTTCTATCAGAAATCCCACCTTGGGACGGCCCATATAACACCTTGTTCTACATATTAGAGTGCAAAGCAGATACAATATTGTCCTCTTTTGGAATGCCACCTTGGCACAGCCTACAAAGTTTTGCTTCTATCAAGATCCCACCTTAAGACAACCTATAGAATGCGTTGTTTTGTGTATCAGAGTGCATAGCAGATGCAATATTGTTCTCTTTGGGAATGCCACCTTGGCACAGCCTGCAAGGTTTTGTTTCTATCAAGAACCACACATTGGGACTGCCTGCAAAATGCATTGTGACCTTACGAGTTCCCCGAACACTTATAACCCACACAGCTCCCTATCCTCGAGAAGTATGGGACTAATTCTAGGGGTCACCTAGGCAAACACCCCCCTGAGAGCCCACCTTGGACCTGTCAAGCTTAGAGCCACAAGGCCCCCTCTTCCCCCCTTAGGGAACTTGCATCCTCACTAACAATGAGTAGCTAGCCCCACCATGAGGGGAACTTGCTCTAATACCAACTGTAATAACCAAGGTTCCCACAATCACAATATTATCCACTTACTCGATAGCAAACAATATTGTGACTGTGGGAGCCCAGGCTTTACACTTGGACTATTGATGAATCTGCAAGATAAATGTTGTACTAAATCCAGTAGAAATACCAAACCTTCTTGTCCACTTTGCTGGAAATTAGAAATAAACCTACTATCTCTATTCGATATGATAGTCAAAGGCACACCATGTACACTCATGACATCTTTGATATGTATTTTGGATAGACTCTCTAGTGACTACTTCTGTCTAATACAAAGGAAATGTGGAAACTTAGTCAATATGTCCGCAATCACCCATATGATGTTGTGTCTGCAAGAAGTTCTTAGTAGTCACACTATAAAGTCCATCATGATGTGGTCCAACTTCCATTGTAGCTAACTCCAAATCATGTGTGGGACAATTCACCTCATGAGTGTTTAGTTGTCTAGATGCATATGCGATTACCTTACCATGTTACAATGATACACAACCTAAACCCTTGCCAAAAGCATTATTGTACACAACAAATCCACCACAACCCACTAATAAGATCAAAACCCACATTGTGGTGAGACTTCTCTTCAACTCTTGAAAACTCTGCTCACACTCATTTGTCCATTGAAATTTTGTTTCCTTCGAGGTCAACTATGTTAAAGGCTGAGCAATGCAAGAAAATCCTTCAATGAATCTCCTATAATATCCCACCTAAACAAGAAAAATTATGAATCTCAAAAACCACTTTAGGTCTCTCCTAATCATTATTGGCTTCTACATTTTTACAAACTATCGCTACTCCATCTTTGAAGATGATATGACCACGGAATTAGACTTGATTGAGCCAAAACTCACACTTACTAAATTTTACATAAAAATGGTCAATCTGAAGTGTTATTAATACAATTTGGAAGTGCTCCCTATACTCCTCCAAAATCTTACCATAGATAATAATATGATCAACAAATACAATGCTGAATTTTTAAACATATTCCTTGAATATTCTATTCATAAAATCCATAAATATAGCAGGACCATTTGTTAGGCCAAATGGTGTTACTAGAAATTCATAATGGCCATATCATGCATGAAAAACTATCTTGTAGATGTCCTCATCTCAGATCCTCAACTAATAATACCCTGACCTCAAATCGATCTTTGAAAAGATCTTACTAGATTGCAACTAATCGAAGAGGTCATTGATGGGAGGTAAGGGATACTTATTCTTAATCGTAACTTTATTCAGTAATCGATAATATATGCATAGCCTCAATGACCCATCCTTCTTCTTGACAAATAAGACTAGGGCTCCCCAAGGTGAAACACCTTGATGAATAAATCCTTAGTCCAACAACTCTTGTAATTGCACCTTTAACTCCTTCAATTCTACTAGTGCCATTCTATATGGTTCCTTGGAGATGGGTGCAATCCCTGGCATCAATTCAATGGTGAAGTCCATATCCCTTCTAGGTGCCAATTAGGGCAATTGCACTGGCAAGACGTCCTCAAATTCCTAAACAACATCAATATCATCTATCTTCTATTAAGTTCCTTCCCAAGAAACTATACTGGCCAAGTAGGCTTATCACCACATAGGAATCAATCATGCAGCCTTCATGACTGAAATGACAACCATTCTTACCATATTTAATCTCCCTTGAAAAATATAGGAGTCCCCTCTTGGTTCATGGAAGTAACTCTCTACTTGCAATAGTCAATCATTGCTCCATGCTGGGTTAACCAGTCCATGCCCAAGATAACATCATAATTTGAGATCCTAAGGACAATCAAGTAAACTCTATGTTCCTTATTTGCTATGTTGATGCAATGATCACGCATCCACCAGAAACTCTGATGCCAAGATTATATTTACTCTAAGTACACTAACTTTTAAACACCAACCTAACTATTTGGTTGCACAATCCATACATGCAACAAAATCACAAGATATAAAGGAATGTATAAAACTAGAATACTTAGGTACTTAGCATGTCTATGAAAGATTAGAAGGTTACTTTCATCAAGTGCATTAGAGGTGCGTGCCTTGTCTGTAGTCAAGGTAAATACCCATCCCTAACACTTTGGAACTACCTCCCCTCATAGAAATTTCATCCAAAAATTTTGCACATATCATTCCTCAATAATTCTGAAAAAACATCCCCACATCATAAAATCTATATATTATATCAAAATTTTCCCCCAGTCAATATCAATAACAATTCCATGCCATGTCATCCCCTCATATAGCAACTTGTATAAATAAATCAGGGTATATTTCAACCCTTCCAAAATAACTAACACATATTATGGTTAGAACATGTCATAACCACATATAATGCACTTAACATAAATCACACTCTCATCCAAGAACTAGTATAAGTAAATCACCAAATCAATACAATCTAAGCATCTCATCACATATATACATAAATCTTCTCCCAATCTATACCAGAGCACAATTCCTCGCCAATGTGTAATGCATCTCAACTGAATCATGTTATTTCAACTCATAAACAGGCAATATATGCCAATCCAACCCTGATCATATTTGCTCATCAATAGGCAATCCATGCCAAGAAAAATTAGAGCATACTAGCTCACTAATAGGCAATCATAGACCAATAAAAATTAGAGCATACTAGCTCACTAATAGGCAATCATATGCCAATCAAAATCAGAGTATACCAACTCACTAATAGGCAACCATATGCCAAACAAAATCAAAGCATACTAGCTCACTAATAGGCAATCATATGCCAATCAAAATTAGAGCATACCAGCTCAATAATAGGCAATCATATGCAGTCAAAATTAGAGCATACCAGTTCAATAATAGGCAATCATATGCCAATCAAAATCAGAGTATACCAACTCACAAATAGGCAACCATATGCCAAACAAAATCAAAGCATACTAGCTCACTAATAGGCAATCATATGCCAATCAAAATTAGAGCATACCAGCTCAATAATAGGCAATCATATGCCATTCAAAATTAGAGCATACCAACTCAATAATAGGCAATCATATGCCAATCAAAATCAGATTCACAACACGATCGTACTGTCAGTACCTCGAAGCATGCCACCTAAAAGCTCACCAACTAGAAGCCTACCTCTAGCACCCACCCTCATCAGCCGCCCTCATCGGCTACTCACAAGTATACGCCATAATTGAGAACTAGATTACACATAAGAAAATTCTTTCATTCTAACATACTTTACAGTCACACTTCTCACCTTCATGAGAAATTAGGCTAATATATGCAATCATCCAGCGATAATAATTCACCAGACTAAGGAGACTATCAAGCTTAGTCACTAGTTTGGCTAGTCTCAGTTCATCACAGTCTCGATAAACAGTCTCTCTATTAATAGAGATATCGCGGTCAAGAAAATTCATCTTCTTTGACCATAATCCATACTCACATACATTTATCACAAAAGATGAGTCTTTTAGATACTCAAAATAATGCACAAGGACTTCTTGTACTCCTCAAAGTCTTGGAACATACAAAAACATCATTCACCACATAATCATGACTCATCTTAATAACCTTTAGAAATTCAGTCCATCATATTTATACATACCATCAGTGTATTAATTTCATCAATTGGTATCACCCAGAACTTGTAACAATCATAACAAGTTCTAAAAATAGTCTTAAAGACATTTCAATCACAATTCCTCAGCCAGTGATAACCAAACCTCAAATTGATATCCACCAATACCATGCACTATCCTATGTTGATCATATAGATCATCAATACACGATAGAGAATATCAATTCTCCACTGTAGAGCTATCAAAAATCAATAATCTGCACATAGCAATAAGCATTTGTCTTTCTTTTCACAAAGAGGATTAATGCATCCAATGAAGAACCCACCAGGTCTGATAAACTCTTGTCATATAACTACCATAGCTAGAAACTTTCCAACTCAGCTGGGCCATCCTGTATGGAACCTTAGAAAATGCCACTATGTCTGATGCCACATCAATATAAATAAAAAAATAAAAAATTCAACCTCTCGCAGCATAAAATCCTAAAATATCCTCAAAAAGATTATGAATTCTAGCACACCATATGTATGCTCAATTAGTGGCCGCTATCTGTCATCCACAATCACAAAACCAAGAGCACTTGATGTGTCATATGAGTACCATATTGCCTCCAATGCAAAATTAACACAACCTCAGTGATGCCCCTTTCTTACTTAGGAGCGAGGTCAATAGCTATCCAGGTATACTAAAAGTACCTTTCTTCTTACTAAAATCAACTATCCTCCAGCAATGGAATCTATCCCAAGGATGATATCATAACTAATCAAATCGAGTAGGATAAGGTTAAGATCTTTCTCTCACTTATCATCTCCATCAATACTCCCTAAATGTACTTGCATGTTTCAAATACTTGCCAATCAATGTCATAACCTCCAACCCTAGGATTGTTAAATATATATACAAGCACATTCATAAGAGTGCCAACACTCAAACTATGAGGATGACTGGATCCTAGATCCAGGAGGATCCTAGTGTGTCTATCAACAATTAAAAGAGTACCTTTCATAACATGGGTTGAGGTTTGTACTTTCTTCCAGTAATGATAATACTCCTCATTACCAATGTAGGGCCATTTCTATTTTATCTTTAATGTCAGCCTATCTGACCCATTATCCTCTAGGATAGTCTCTAAAGAAATATCCTAACTCTCCATGATCAAAACATTTGAAGGATTTCCACTGTGATGGAGGCTACTGATGCTATTACCACTACTGTGGCGGTCTATCACTCTCGTACAGTATTGTCTAGGTGCCTGTCCCTATGACTAGTGCACCTTCTCACATCCACATTCCAACATTGCCCACCAAGATGTCATTAGCTCAATAGCCTATGTAACTTATTGACAAAAGAGTCTCTTGCCCATACTAGGCTGACTCTAATCATCCACATCCACATCTTTACGATCCACCCCGTTGGCCTAAGAGAATTTTTTCCTCAACATAAAAGTTATGTTTATTGCCTTTATCACCAATGTGACCAAGATCAACTACCTCCACAATTCAGGTATCAACACATCAACAATTTGATCAGTAGCCTCTTATTCATGATCGGGTTAGGATAATTATTTTTAGCAGTGTAAACAAGCTTAATACCATTAAATCATCAACTTCCTCTGTTCTACAATGGCAACCTCTAGCAATATTACTAACTGTTTGTATGACAAAATATTGATCATTACATGCCTTCACAAGAGCCTTCTAGATAAAAATCTCAAAAATGGGTAAAACACATCTTGTCATATGACTATCATTAGAATCCTTGTAATTAAATTTTAGGTATACTCATCTTTATCCTTAGATTTCCTTAAACTAATAATTCCTTTCATGCTCATAATAAGCAAAATCAATTACAACTCTCTCGATTTCAAATCCAATGAAATAGATCTTTCACAATAACTTTCCTAGCCATCACATTATCATTCTATCCATTTTGGATGTAAGTCATTTATAATTAATTTCATCCTAACTCGTTCCCTTCATATGATAGGCGCCTCTGATTTGAAATCAAATAACCAGTCTTGTCAAACACTCATATATAGTATGATATTTAAATTTAATCTTTTGTGTTTCTACCATCCCATCCCCTAACTAGGTGATTGTTTAATATCATTTCTTACTCATCACTTGATTACATCATTACTACTAACCATTATTGTAAAATAGTTGTTATTTCCTCAAAGTGTTATATGCCTCCAAATCTTAAATAAAATCCTTAGAATAATTCATGAGTATTGACTTTGCATTGATGACTGGTTGTCAAAATTTCTATATGTACAAGAATTCATTAAGTTTCACCTCATAGTTCATATTCATCCATAGAACATTAGGATCTTACGTCATCAACTTTTTAATAATTTCCACCATATCAGTATTTATTTGTCAATTAATTCCACTTCCAATTTAAATTAATACAATATCCTGTCAACTTTCTTGAGTTCTCATTAGTTGTAATCATTTCTGATCCTTTTCCATTATTATCCCACAATTGTTGTACAATAGTCATTATGCCTCTTCACATGTTCATACATACTGCCCAAATTTAGGCTTGAACTCTCATAAGATAGTCCATGTGAATAGACCTTCCATCATATAATAAAGTTCTCATTTGTAATTACCAATTATACTCTCCATTTAGATTTTATACTACAAGAATCACACACTTTCCCTGAAAGCATGTTCCCCCATAATCATATGAGGATTAAGTTCTCATCTTTACTGAAAAAGGTCTACCAATTCTCCTAGCATCAACTATTTTGCAATCAACAACATCTCCCACATGAGTTCTCTATAACACATACTTAAGAATTACTTCACTCAATGGACTATATATGTGATATTAGGCCCTATACTTCTCAGGCCATTAAATCTATGCCACGGTCCTCATGCCCTGATAACTCGGTAGGGGTGGCAACTAGTGGAGCGGGGTGGACCTAGTCTTCTATTAAGGAGCATTTGTCAAGGTTTAAATATCACATTATATAAGTATTCCTCTTATCTTAATCTCAACCTAAACTCATGGGTCGTCAATCTAATTGGACCCTTAAAGTCGTGATGATGGAATAAACCTTAGCTCTGATACCAAATTGTGACACCTTTGGTTTTCTAAACCTTTTTCCAATTTCATATAATAAGAATAGTAATTTGCTTTTATAAATTAGGCGGGATCCCTGAAAGTGAAAACTTACATTCACATAATTAACGCAGCATTCAAAAGAAATGTCCAAACGAAAACCCTGAGGGTCATCTAAGATCCAAAACCATGACAATAAACAAAAATCAAATCATCAGTACACTGAACATGCTCAATCTAAAACCATGACAAATCAAACCTGGTCATGAAAAGACAATAATAACAATAAGTCCAAAATCCCCCAGGGTCCATCCATGATCACAACTTCATACACACATCACCAAGTAAAGGTACACTATACAAATAGTCTGGGTCCAATCTATGCAAAATATCAACATCCATGTGTAGCCCAAAAAGTCTATACACAAGTCAAAGAGACATACACTAATCAATCTCTAAAGCACAAAAAGGTAGATGGTCCTCGAGGTCCTCGCTCAATCGATGCTACTCCACCTGCTTGCCCTTAACACTATTGCGCTCCAAATCTGAGGCATTGTAAAATAGAGCAATGCCTCAACAAGCTATCGCTTGTGTAGGTGATCACATTTATTAAAAGCATAATAAAATCATGTGGTACGAAATATCAATGTCATGGCGAATCTCATAAGATAAAACATGTACAAGGTACGTCAAATCAACAAATGTCCATAACGAATAACACATGGCAATCTTAAGTCTGAGCAAATCAATATCAAATCTCATCATTATGGCATGCAAGGCATGAGAAATACATGGATAAGCATCCATGACAAGCAATAAAAATTTGTGACCACATCATAATATAACACATGTCATAATAAACAGTACACTGTGCACAATCAAGCCCTATGAGTGTGTCCACTACATTGACGAAAATGGTAATGAGTACTCATTCCAACCCTGGGTCCCTCACGTGTAGCCCGCTTCAATCCTCAAGCCTAGCTTACCCTACTTCACCCTATATATCCATGTCACATGAGCATATAGAATAAGAGTATGGGCTACTATGTTGCAGTGGCAACCACACCAGGATCTCAACCACTGCCGCTCCCCATCGACACCATAGCGGGAGACTTCCTCCATTCCCACATGGGGGAAAAAGGACCCGTAGGGCGGGCTACCCATAATACCACCACCTACATACATGGCCCTCTCAGGGGCGAGTGTCTAGTCATCATCATCACAAAGTCAGATGGTGGGTGACCAGCCCTACTACCCTCCTAGCATAGTACCCACCAGGCTAAAGCAACCATCATAAATCAACAAACATACTATAAATCATGGAAAACTCTCATGTGAAATAAACCTCAATAGGCTCAATCAAAACCTATGATAAAGTATAGTCCATCACATGTCAAACATGGATAATTGTAAAATCAAATGTCATGCTATCGAACATGAAATAGTGAGCACATTTATATAATCATGATAGGGTATAAAACACATGCCTTAAGAACTTCAGATAATAAGTCATGATCAGTGAAATCAAGGAAAAATCCCAAATGTAATCACCTACCTCAAAAATGCAATACCCCAAAGCAGGTGCACAAGCAATGTCAAGTTCTGCACTATGACATACTTGTAACATCATAATTCATCGATCACTTGGTGTTCTCACATCTCAAAATAAACAAGTTCAAGTGATAATTTCCCTGATCTGCAGTTAATTCTAGATTAACGGACCAGATCATCTAATTAACCCTCCATTTGGTCAATCTTGACATAGATGTTGGTTTTTCTAACATCTAGACAATCATCCATGGTCTTTAATCAACAATTTATGTTATAATTCATTCAATTGACGTCCCTTAATCAATAAAGGGTCAATCTCTAACATCTCATGGGATTTGGAGACAATCCAACCATTGGATCACTCCTTATCACTTACAATTGACATATGATCATCAATTCTAATTATTCCCATCATGATCCACCTAATTCAAATGTTTTTTTTAGTGATTTACATGTATCTCTATGATTGCACATCAATTTGACAGTCAGATCGTTCTTTGATCAGCTAATCCTAAGGCACCTGATTAGTTCAACAATTAAGATCACTTTTATTGGCAATCAATTGAGATTTACTCTTCTAATCCCCTATATTACCTTATATTTAATGCATACAATCAATTTCTAAGGCCTAATCATCCTTTGATCAACCTGATGTAGGTCATTGAATAGTATTTTATAATTTGACTATTTTAAAAGTGGTCAAAACAAATTTTTTATCTCAAATCTAGGTCCTTGTCATTGATACGATCATAAAGGATCTTTGGGATCATGATTTGGACCTCTATAGCTCCCAAAATCAAGTTTTTAATGAATGGACAGCCTAAATTAATCATGAAAATAGGAATGGCTTCATGATGACGCACGCGCGCACAAAGTGCATACAAGACCCGCCCTGCATGCGTCACTGTCATAGCAATGCACTCACATGCAACACACTCCGTAACATGCCTCTACATGCATGACAGTCTCCGGGACACATGCACATTCCATCGTGCCAAGCGGCAACCCGCATGTTGCCTACACACACGGGTTACGTGTTGCGCCTCTTCAAGTGTGTCCCGCTTTGTTCATCATTGCTGAAGATGACAACCAAACTCTGATTGCCGTTGATGATGCCGAGTTGCCCAAAAGTTGCAATTTTATAGCATTTTGATCAGTTTTTCACATACATTCACTTTATGACCTTCCCATCAACTAATTTTGCACATTTCTCGAGTACATTTCAAATATTGAGGTTTTAGCTTGTGATTTAATCTTTAAAATTCTCAAATCTCCAATTCCTCAATTTTCACAAATTTCCAAAATTCTACACAATTACGCATTTGCAGAATTTAAAAATAGCAAGTGTTACAAAATCAAAGCAAGTAAATCTAAACCATGAAATAAAAGTAAGACAACTACTTAAGCTAAACTAATCTAAAATAACAAAAGGAAAGAAAATGAAACTAAATTAAAAATAACTAAGGTATGTAAAAGGCAATTTCATCAATAAACTTCATTAAAAGTACAAGGAGTGAAAGGACCAAACAAAACAAATCAAGAAATGGAACTTCCTTGAAGTGGCCACTACAAGAGTCCTTCATTGTATCACTTAACAAGGCTCTTTATACATCCTATTCTTCTTTTCCAAGCTTGAACTCCACTTTATGGTCTTCTTATTGTGTCACTCAACAGGGGCCTATACCCTTACATTCAACCCAAAGTATACTAATCTACAACCAAGCTTTACTCATCTCCTTAACCTAACATGCCACTAATCCAATGCAAATATTAAACATGCTCTAAGAATTAGAAGAGTCCCTGATTATCATTAGAAGGTGAGATAAAAAGATGAAATCTAAGGATTAAGATGTTCTTAGGAAATGGTAGGGTTGTATTTAGAAAGTGGACCCTAAGGACTTTTTAAGGAAAAAAAGAAACCATTGAACCCCTCTTTGGATTTTGACATGGAAGTCTAGTAGGAGTTAGAATACATCTTAAGAAACCCATGGATGAGGAATGGAAGGTGGAGATGATGATAGAGGATGCAAGGCGACATGTGGAAGAGAAGGATGAGAAGAAGAGGGTTTGCATGTAATGCAAAGAGGAGGGAGGTGTGGTGGAGTGAGTGTGGAATTGAACGGATAGAGGAAGGAAATGAAAGAGAAGAGGAGAGAAGGAAAGAAGGGAAAGTGGGGATGGAAGAGCTTCCTTGCCTCTTTTCCAAAGGAATGAACTTGATCATGTGAGAGCTTTGGCAAAGGTAATCTATCTCCCTGTATTTCTCCAAGATTTAGCTTTCAAGTACAAGGGAAAGGTAAGAGATAAAAGTTTTCTTCTTTTTTCACCTTGTTATTTATAAATTTTAAGAAGTGGATGCCTCAAGAATGGATAGCTGATCAATGGGAGAAGGGAAGAAAGAATGGTGGAGATTTGATGAGAGAAAGATAAGAAGAAGGGAGCTATAGAAGGGGGTAGGCTGATTTCCTAATTAGGAAGGTGGATTTGACTTGAAATAGACTGGTAACAATTGATAATAAAGTGTAATGGGGAATGAAGGAAATAAGATTTGATTAGGAAAGAGAAGAAGATTGCTTAGTAAGGAAGGAAGAGAGGAGATTAGGAGAGAATCTAGGAATTAGATGGGATTTTGGTTTGATTTAGTAAGTGGTTAGGTAGGGGAGGCATCTATTTTCATATGTGGAAAGTGGAGTGGAAATAGGAGGTTGGAAGATGGAAAGAGAGAAGTAAGCTAATGGGAAGGAAAGGAATAAGTAGGAATGGAAAGATGAGGAAATGGAAAGAAATAGAAAATCGATGGAGGAAATCTAAGGATTTCAAATTTAGAAAGTCTAAGAAGGCCGGGGGGGGGGGGGTTGGGTTTCTCAACTTAGGTGTGTGTGCATGTGGTGTTTTTAGAAATCATAGGATGAGATGGACATTGGATCATGATAGATGGTTGAGATCTTCCTTTCTTTAGGATTTTGGTTTGACTTTTGAACATGCGAAAGGCAGCTAAGACTTTGATCTTTCATTTACTTCATTCCTAGACTTCAGATCATGCCTACCCTATCTTGAATGGATGGGATTTTTTTATAACATGTAGATCTTCCTTGAGCTTCATTTTCTCACCACCATTGGATTGGGTTGCCCTAAAATGAATGGCCTCGATTCTTGTAGATCTTCATATGTTTCATGTGGACCAAGAGTACTTCACTATCTTGCATGGATAAGACATCCAATCATGGGTTGATCTTCTTCTTTTGGTTAGGTAAGAGAAAAATAAAGTGAAGTCTTCAAGTGAGTCCTAGTCTTTTATTATTTCTAAGAAACTTTCATTGAATATGAAGCCATTGTATATGAATTGAACTTCTCCCATAAGCTTCATAAGGTAGTAAAATGTATGCAAGTATGCATGGATGTGGAATTTGCCACCTTTTCACCCTCATTTGAGTAAAAGTTGTACATGGGGTTCCTAATTGCTCTAACTTTGGTGGTGTCACCCAATTATTATTCTGAACCTCCAGATCTTCATTTTTGGCATGTGTGGCCCATGATGTAGTTTGGAAGGTGAAAGTGTTCTTCCAGGGTTAAAATTAGCAATTCTATACATTTTTTAATTTGTACATTGGAGATGCAAAATGGTATAATCAATCCTAATTGGTAATAAATAAGTGATTTCTAGTGCTAAAACCTACTAAATATAGAGGTATATATGTAATATTTCTATATATATCACATAGCAAGAAAATAAACTATGGAAACTATCTATGGGAGCAAGTA
Organism: Warburgia ugandensis; assembly: GCA_035236585.1. Classification (NCBI taxonomy): domain Eukaryota; kingdom Viridiplantae; phylum Streptophyta; class Magnoliopsida; order Canellales; family Canellaceae; genus Warburgia; species Warburgia ugandensis. Next base: position 25,716,258 of record CP141132.1, on the reverse strand, counting down.
AATAAAGAACTAAACTAGAAAAGGAAAGGAAAACAACATTTTCATTAAACTAATTTAGTTACAATAAAAATTAATGGCATTCATAAAAGGAAAACAAAGAAAATAAGAAAATTTCATGAGGTGGCAACTATAGGTGTCCTTCATTATGTCACTCAGTAAGGCTCTTTACATGTCCTTGATAAGTATTCAGTTTTGTATAAAAAAGTATCCAATTAGTAGTCCATGTGTCATAAAATATAGGCATTATTCTAGGATTTTTTTGAAATTTTATAACAAGTGCATTTCTAACCTAATAATTCAAAAGTCTAATATTTGGCATGTTCAAGAACTAAACCAGAGTAAGTATGTGAATCATCATGATTTTATAGGATTTAATTAGGATTTTTACTCTTTTGTAGGAAGTGAGAAGATGATACAATGACCTATATTGTGCTTTGCAGAGTTTTCCATGGGTTTAGTAAAAGGTCCACAAAAAAATCATGCTCTGTTGTGTTGCAGTAGTCCTAAAAATTATCATAAAAGCAAGCAAAGCTTTGAAGCCAAGGGAGTTAGCCACTCAAGCCAAGCCAAAGGAGCCATCAAAGTGAGTCATTCAAGCCATGACAGCCATGCCACTTGGAGTCGCATGATTGGAGCATTATTTCAAGCAATTATCTATGACTAAAAATATGATTTTCATGGGATAATTAGAAGATATTGAGGGAGATTTGTATATGGTTAAAAGATCATGCACATGTGAACCAATGAGAGAAGAGTCCTCCACCAACATACCTCTTTCCCATCTTTCTGTCTATCTCCACCAATCATCTTTGAATTCCACATCAAGCACAAAGGAGGGAGACGACTCCTTCCTCAGAAAATGGTGTCTCCCACTTTACTAGCTTGTTAGGGTTTCATCTCATCACCACTCATCCTTTCACTTTCCAATCTTCACTCCATGATCTACCTTCCATTCACATCTAATTTTTGTCAATGTTCCATTTAAAACCTCCCATGAAAACAACAAATTTCACTTAAGGAGAAGGCACCTCCTAAAAAAGTGGCGCCTCCCACCTACCTTAGCTAGCCACTTTCTAATTTCCAGTCATCCCACCTCACCTCACTTTCTATGTTATCTCCAATCCCCACCTAACTTTCCTACCTATAAGTCTAATTCTCTATTTTCCTCCTAGAATAAGATCTCATCAAATTGGAAACCACATTCTCGATAAAACCCTATAAGTTCCACACAATTTTAAGTAGAAGAGTTTGTTCTAAACTCCTTCAAATAGGTACATTATGTTGAGGATTTTGGAACTTTTGACTTTGGATTTCTTTTTCCTTATTTTCATTGTATTCTTCAAGTCTTTCCTTTTCTTTTGCACTTCAATTCTAGATTTTCTTCTTTATTTCATTCCTTAATTTCATAGGTTGTTTTTTTCATTGTTTTGTTTCTCCATTACTGTAAGTATAGAACTAGCTATTCTTTGCCTCCATCTCTCTATTTTTTTCTTGCCTAATCTTTTAAGATCAAAGTAACTTCTTTTCTAGTAGTGATAGCCAAGAGAAATACTACCTTGAATCAACTTGTTCCTCTCCTTCATTTCCTCTTTTTTCACTTAGATTTAGAGCTAGTTTTGGGCATTACTTTGCATGTTCATTCCCATCTTTCATGCCCTTAGTCTCTTGATTTCTCTTGTAGGTTTCACTTGAATGACATCTGAGTTCAGATTATAATCATTGGAGTACTTTTTTCCATTGAGTTGTATCAAGTTCTAGGCCTAAGAATAGTGCACACTTTTCAGTTTTCCTTCTATTATATGTGCATCGAATTTGCTATAAATTTCAAGTCAATCAATAGAATTATTATAAAATCGTTGTCGCTATTTGATTCCATAGTAAAGTACTTTAATTCTTGAGTGTTATCTTCAATGAAAAGTGCTTGCTAAGTTTCAAGTCATGCCTTGTTTGATTTGAGTTTCATGCATACTATTTCTAGAATTTTTCATTTCATGAATCGTGCATAATTTTCAGCAGTCCATATAGTTTGTTTACTTAATTTCCTAGGAAAAAACTTAGATTTTTAGTTATTTTACTAGTTCTTTGGTTAGATTTCAAGCTAGTAAGCTTGTAGTTCATGCATTCAGCCATCTTCTCACTCATGAACAATGTGCACAACTCCAAGGTCATGCGCATGGTGATTGGGTGATTTCCCTTTAAATGGTTGTTTGTTTTTTGATCTCATGATAGTTTAGCATTATTTAGGAAGTTGTATGTGTTATATTTTAGTTTAGAAATTTTTATTTTTAGTAAGTTTCAAATTTTGTGTTTAGGAAAGTTCATTTTTAGCTAGTTTCCAAGATTCATTCGGTCTAGTTGCATTAGTTTTTTTATTGAGTACATGATAAATAGGAAAGTTTCTAGTTCCATTGAAAATATTTACTTTTAGAAAGTTTCATTTAGTTCATGTTTCTAATTTTATGCATGTTTCATGTTGTTTAAATTCCTAGTTTAATCCAAATCCATCTCTCTTTGGCTAGGCTAAGTAATCTAAATAAAATCCAACCAATATCCATATTTTTGAGATTCCTCGTGGGATCGACCTCTCTCGCATCAAATTACAACATTTATTTGTCCACTTGTGAATAATTTTAAAGATAGACTAGTCCTCTTCTTATTTCCTGAGTTTGAATTTTGCTTTACAGTCTTCTTGTTGTGTCACTCGACAAGTACTTATATACTTATTTTTAATGCAATGTATACTAATCTACAACCTAGCTTTTCTCATCTCCTTAACCCAACATGCCACAAATCCAATTAAATTCTCAAGCATGCTCTAGGATTTGGAAGAGTCCATGGCTTCCATAGAAGGGAACAAGGTTTCTTTGTCTCATCCTTTATTCTCAAATCCCAAAAGATGTGAAAACAAGAAGCATGAAGGCCAAAAGGTAGAAGGAATTGGAGTGGCAACGATGTGATGCACAGGGGGTGTTTGCATGTGATATAGAGCGAGTGGTGGAGTGCATGCAAGGAAGAAAGGAGATGGGCGTGCTAGGAAGATGTGTGTAATAGAGAGGTGGGGGAAGGAGAGTGTGTAGAGGTGATGAAGGTGGCTAGGGTTTTGATCATTTGAATACTTCATTCTTGGCCCTTAGATCATCCTTATCCTATTTTGTGTGACCAAGAATTGGTTAGAGTGATCTTATCCAAAAAGATCTTCTTTTAAGGCTTCTTTACTCTCCAACGTTATATTGGGCTGCCTAGAGTGGATGGCCTAGATTGCTTTGAGATTTCTTTAACCACTATAGGTTTCTAAAAAATCTATCCCAGACCACTATAATTTTCTCCAACGGATAGCATTCTCCCAAAGTTGGATGTCTTTTTCCTTGTTTTTATGTGAGAATCTCCTTGAAAATTAGTGGCTACTCCACCGAAAAAACTCTCACCAATAGGATCTCTGTTTGGTCTTCACTGTAATCTATCTTCTTATTGGTCCATATGTGTTTGAATATGCTTTCATTTGCTACTTAGGATATGAATCTCCAAGGTTTAATCTTGACCTTTAAGTGCTTGAAGTGTAAGATACATTTCAACCATAGATTTCCCATAAATTGTCTCTCTCTTCTCCTCCTTGTTCTCCACCAATCCTCTTATTTATTCATGTATTCTACTTAGAATTAAGTGAGAATAACCACATTTTCATGAAAATTTCATGCACCTCCTTAGTTTGTCCATTGCATTGGTTGAGTAGGAGAGAGAAAGTACGAAAAAAGTCTTTTGCAAGCCCTGGTCTTCTAACTTGTTTTATTTCAAAAGCTCTCATTGTATTTGTTCTCATTGTATATAATTTGGGCTTCTCTTAGAAGCTTCCTAAGGTAGTGGCCATCCCATATGCATGCGTGGAAGTTCTGCTACCTTACTTTTGGTACAAACACCCTATTTTGATTGGATAAGGCTTGATATTCCACTTTAGTTTCTAACTACTCAAGAATTGTATTTGACATCCAATTTCTAGTCTAAACTAATAAACTTTATGATTGGTATGTGTGGATCCCCAATGTAGCTTGGAAGGTAAAATTCCTCTTTCAGTGATAAAATTGTTAATTTTTTGCATTTTTTTATTTGTACCTTAGACCTAGAAAATGTAGAATTACCCTAGTTAGTGATGATGGAATAATTTTTTGGGCTAAAAATAGCTAAATATAGAGGTATGTATGTAATAGCTTTGTATATATCAAATACCCTATACTTAGATTTTGCTAGTCCTTGACCAAAATGAAAACAAATATAGAAATAAAAAATAAATCCTAACCAATTTCACTAATTCTCTTATCAACATTTAGCATATGCAAAAGGCCTTTAAACCCTTAGGTTGCCCCTAGTGGATGAGTTATACTCTTGTATGGGTTTCTAGAAATGATACCCATAAACATTTTTAAAATCTCATATGAAAGTCTTTCATGTATATGAGAGAATTTTCTTATATCGGGAAATCATTAAATTCTTAACTTTAGCATGCTAATAGACATGGCCAACAGTTCAAAATCCTACCCTTATGCTGAAGATATCTCATCATTTCACCAAATTTTAGAATGTGATTGTATGAGTATAACCCATACATATATAATTATTAGTTTTCAAGTAAAGTATAACCTAAATTACCATCCAAAAGTATGTTATGGCATCAAATCTCATAGGATATACTTAGCACAAAAAAAGAAGTCTCTCAAAAGTGTGTTACACACTATTTAATATGTGAGTAGAACAATGTTCAACAAAGCCAAATTCTCACATGTTTACATCCTAAAGAATGATAACTTAGAAAGAATATGATATGGTGTCATGAAAAGGATAACAATTATTAAACAAAGTGTTACTCCACCAGAATTCCTACTCATCTATAACCAAATCAAAGCCATACTAACCCTAAGATCAAGTTAGGAGTTCTACTAGGTTGAAACATAGGCTTAGGATAGGGTTATCAAAGGAATGGCATAAGGGTAAACAAAGGTTTTTTGAAAAATATGTAAAGGTCTACTACCAAGTATTCTCAATTTTCTTTTCTACCCATTAGAGTGATCATTTCCTTTTCTATTGACTATAAATTTTTTTCACTTTTTTCTCCTTTTCCTTGACTTTTTTATATAGCCATTCTTTCTAAATTTGCGCTTAATGTGTTCATCTCTTGACGTGTGTTGTTCATACTTTTCTCAAGATATTTTTCAACCATCTCTACATATTTCCAAAAACACTAGATAATGTCCTTTGTCATCTCCCATGTTTCATATGACTTCAAAATGACCATAAACTCAAGAGATTTATGGTATAGTTCTAATATGATTTCTCAATAGTTGACCATGATGAAGAATAATGAGACCAACGAAGAAATTAATATCTACTAAAGAAAGATTGGAATTAATATATTACCCTCGAAAAGAAAGAATGCCTCTAAAGCTCACATGGGTTAAGAGTCTCCACTTGTCAAATTAACAATATGTGATGCCAACATCAAAAAGCTAAAAATCGTCCTTTGTTACATCTTCCTAAAAGTTAGGGCTAAGCTCACTCTGCATTTCCCTAAAAGGTTCTTCATTGGTATCTTGATGTACAGAAGCAATGGAGTTTATACCCTTAGTACTATCTTCTATATACCCTGGAGTTTGTAGATGTTTGGTCATAACACAATTGACTCTCCTTCTAGTTCTATATCAAACTCTAGGGTAACAGGCAAGGGATTGGATGAACTGAACTTGTCGTAGTGTGCACTTTCTATGACAAGTGATAGGTTCAAATCATGTGTATTTTATGTAAGGAAGGGCTCAAATAGGAAGTCAGGAAATGTGATAGACCCTACTTGGGCTTTCCATTTTATAATGTCCATTAAGGGCGCAGTATTAAGTAAAACATTTACTTCGTCATTTGAGATATCTATATCGAAATCATCAAAACCAAAATGAGCTAGACAGGCCTCAAGAGGATAAGTACTAGAGGATGATAGGGATGGTAGACTCTATATCGTATTTACTTCATAACAATCTTAAAATTTTGGTTGTCCATCACAAAATGAGTACAATTTGACTACAAGAATGTGCTATAGGCAATATGTTTAAGACTAAAAGTCTACTAGAAATAAAAATTTCTCAACATGAAGCAATACATTCTCTACCACACCATGAGAACCTTTAACTGGCCTATGTGTCAATTGTAGTATGATGGTAGTCCTTTTCATCTTACTTAAACTTAATTCCTTATATACAGAATAAGGTAATAGGTTAATACTTTACCCCAATTCAAGTAATACCCTATAAATTGTGTGGTCCACAAACACACATGATATAGTGGGGCATCCAAAATCACTATAATTCAATGGGATTTTGTGTTTCATAATTAAGCTTGCTTAATACGGCAAGATAGGCTTTCTTCTGCACCTGATGTTTTCTTTTATGGGTATAGAGGTTTTTCATAAATTTGGCATAAGAAGGGATCTCTTTGATTACATTAAGTAATGGAAATTGATATTCACTTGTTTGAACACATGTACTAACTTATCAAAATTATTATCCTTCTTAACCATTCTGAGACACTAAGGAAATGGAGCATTTGGAATATAATGTGGTTTAGGATTAGGGTGAGGAGCTTTAATTCTTTACAAGGCTCACATTGTTATGAAGTTTTTCAATGTCCCTACCAGATTATTTATTGATTTTCCACTCCTTAGGATAGTTATGGATTGGATGTGTTCATAAAATGTCTTCTCATTAGTAGTTTTGCCAATCTCATGCAAACCCTTAGGCTTGGGCTTAAGCTGACTAGGAAATTTTTCCTTTTCTCTCTCAATAAGAGAAGCAACTATTTAACCAAATTGGTGCTCCAACTGCACAATAGATTGCAAGTGGGCCTGCATTTTTTGTTTAACACTATTGCAGGATTCTATTAAATTCTACATAAATAAACTCATGATCTCTTCTAAAGATTCTTCCCATGTTGTAGAGGAAACTATTGTTGTGGTAAATGTTACTATGGAGTTGAAGCTCAAGGGAAAGGTTTATTAGGGGGAATCCTAGATGGTCCTCCATGATGATTCTAAGACCATGAGAAATTGGGATGCTTATCCCATCCAAAATTGCATGTCTTAGAATATGGATTATGGGTGCCAGGATGTTTGAATGCATTTAATGCATTCACTTGTTCCAAAAAAAATTCACGAAAGGTGGAGTTGGAGGGGCATGAAGCAATAGGTGTGTCGCACTAGTACAAATTAAACACACCTGTGGTGGTGGTGGTGGTTACATAGTGGATTTCTCATGTCGACACAACTTCCCTTAATTTAGTAAGAATACTTCCAAACTTATCCATCTAATTTGTCAATGTGTCTATTGTGTTATAGAGGTCAAGTGTGTCCCCTATCTCGTATATACCACTTTTCCTTAGAGGTAGTGGAAATTTTTTTGTTTGGGTAGAATAGTTCATTGCTAGGAATTCTTAGATAGATTTTCAAAGAAATTCCATCTCTCTATATCACTTTTGGTCCAAAACGCCCCACCACTAATGGTATCAATTGTATGTCAGTTCTGTGGAGTCAAACCTTCATAGAAATATTGTATTTGTTGTCATTTCTCAAAACATTGGTGAGGAGATTTGAGCAATGTGTCCTTCCACCTTTCCCATCATTCATAAAAATTCTCACCTCTTTCTATTGAAAATTTGTAATTTCTATATAGAGGTCATTGGTTTTGTAGATAGGAAAAAAATTGTTCAGGAATTTCTCAGACAATTGCTCCCAAGTAATGATGGAACCTCCGTCTAAAAATTCAGCCATGCCTTGGCTTTATATTTTAAAGAGAAGGGAAATAGCTGCAACCTAATTGAGTCATTAGTATCAAAGTATAGCATACATGTCAAGGAATTCCTTGACATAGTGGTAGGGTTCCTCTCCACCTAGACCATAAAAGGTTGGCAGTTGGATGACACCCAATTTTAACTAAAAATACTTTGTATTAGTTGAAGGTCACTATATATAGGATGGGGAATTAAATTGTATTGGAATTTAATAGTCTCTTAAGGGTTTAACCTCAGCTGGTTCATTGGTCATGTTTTTGACAAGGGCTTCTGAATCTTCTTGATCCTAAGTCCTCAATAAGTCGACTCAACTTTGTATACAACAAAAGATATTCATTATAGATAAGGAAAGAATACCAAATTTTTTCCACCTAGTCTATGGAAGCCTAAACTAGATAATGCAACCTATATGCTTAATGATGCAAACAAACAAAGGCAAACAATAAATCCTAACTCTATGTCAAATAAGTTAAAGGTTGATTTCTCTTTAATTTCTTTGACGGAGTAGCTTTTAGTTTACTTCTAACCTAGATAGCTCCTCCTCTATGTAGTTGCAAGCACAAGATGTGCGACTTGCACCTAGAGGGAGTAGGTGTCAAGGTACAAAATTAGGTAATTTAAATTTTTAAAAAAGAAAAATTTTAAATAAATCCCAAAAATTACAAAAAATCTCAAAAAAAAAGAAAAAGAAAACATAGAAATATAAAGATATGAATAAATACTTGTAAAATGAATGAAATGGAATTCTTAAGTAATAAATCAACATTTCAATAACAACAACCTAAGGTTAAACGAAACAATCATACATAAATAAGTTTAGAAACATACAAATACATTGATAGTGATGTTGTCATAAAAGTAATACCAGTCTTCTTACTACTCCCTCAATATCTGGTTGCCTTGTCATTATCACCACCATCGACCTATAAATCTAGGAACAATATACAATTAAACAATGGTTATATAAATAAAGTAAAGAAAATTTAAGAGTTAACTACTAAGACTTAAGAGTCATCTTCCTGTACCTCTTCCTCATCAGGAAGATCAAGATCATCACACAAATCATCTTCCTGAGAGATGTCAACATCCTCCTCCTTTGTCTCCTCATCATCCTACTTTTCTCCAACATCCTCATCTGGTTCTTGATGAGTTTGATACTGAGAAATGCAGCTCCCCCTCACCCCATCCCCTACCTCTAATATTACCTAGTAGATGGAGCATCACATTCACTTGATCCTTTAAAGAGGTCAACATCTAGCCTATTGAGGTCATCACTTGGATGTAGTAGATCATCTCCAGCATCTTCTGGAACAATCCACTCATCACTTTTGTCGACCTCTTCTAATGGAATAGGATCTATATATGTTTGCGTTTTTGAACGATCTTCATTTCATTGACAAAGTGCTGATTGTACTAAACATATACTAGATCATTCAATGTCTTATCCTGCAGTCTATTCCTCTTCTTAGTGTGGATCTAGAAAGAAAAAATACTTATAAATTTAGAATATAATGAACGTATACTAAATAAATAAGTACTAATAAGTACTAAATCTTAATATATAAGTAGCTTACGTTCTCAAAGACACTTCAGTTATGTTTGGAAATACACTGCATATCTGGGAGAGGACCTTAATGGGAAATGTTTGAAGATGTGACGCTTCAGCCCCAAAGTTAATCTACCACTCACCTACAAAAGTTGAAGAAAATTAAAGTTAAAAATAAAATAAAATTAGAATATTATAAAATAAAATTTAGAAGTTAAAACTTAAAACATAGAATAACATAAAACACTTACAAGGGACTAGGTTTTTTCTCCTGCATATTGTCAGGTCATTGCCAAACAAGCCTCTGGCATGTCTATAAGTGAATATCTCATCTACCACCATGTCAGCCTCCTCTTCATCATATAACCTACTAATGGCATGCATTAGAGAATTCTTAATGTCGTTGTTGCACTCAATTTCAATGTCATGGTAGCATCAGAAGGATGGGTTGAGGTAATATCCAGATGCAAGCAAAGCTTGGTGAAGTTGAAAACTCCATCAACTATTTATGATCTCCCAAATATGAGTGACCTGATGCTCATCCCCTGTTAGATTGGCTTGAATCTTTTCTTTGGCCCTGGCTACAACCTTAAATATGTATCACATTTCCATCTCCTCCTCACTATCCACCACCCTCAAAACCTCTTCAAGTGGAGTCATAATTTTCAAACAAAAGAGAACATGGTTCCAGAAGCTGGTACATGGCATAATTCTTTCAGCTCTTTTACCTTCAAGCATGTTTAGCCACTTACTGTTCATCCACTCCGAACACTAGAACATTGCCCTCAAGTCTATCTTGAAGTTGTGAACGCTTTCTAACCTTAAGAAGTTGGTAGTGAAGAGCGTCACTACAAGTCTGACCAAATCTTTTTTCTTCGTAAATCTTCTCATAAGATGAAGACATGTGTGTGGCTATATATATATAAACTATCATCACCCTAGCTTCTACCACAATATTCTTCATAATTGGCAATTTGCTTATGTCTTCTAACATCATATCTATGCAGTAAACCACACAAGGGGTCTAATATAAATGTGGCCTCCTCACCATCAACTCCCTTCCCACATCCACGTAGTTGGAGGCATTGTCAGTTATGATCTAAATTTGAAAAACAAGGAAAAGTTATATAGGTTTAACTTACATCATAAATAAGTTAAAATACTTAATAGATTATAGATATAAAACTACACAATTACTTAAAATACATTGTTGTCTCCGACTTCATCATTTTCCTTCTCCAGCATATCAAGTATTAAGTTTGCACTCTTAACTTGCGCAAACCCATCAATAGATTTATTTATTTTATTTTAAAAAAAACTGCCCTAGCTAGATAGTTCACCAAAAAGTTGATAAGGGCGTGACCATTGCAATTTATGCACCAACCTGACATGATGGAGCACCCATACTATAAAAGCATAATGGAGAACTCTTACCATCAGTGTCACCTTGAGACTTGAAAGGAATATACAATATTATAAGGTGTGAAAAAGAACATTGAACACATACCTAATCCAAAGAGCTTTATGTTGATCTATGTACTCTTTTGTCTTCTCTACTTACTTCTAAAGAAGACTCACCCTCAATCATCATATGAGGGTGTCTTGAAACCTTAGTCATATAATATTATAGGATGTAAGAATAGGTAAAAGGGTAAAACAAGTATTAAGCTATTAATTATTTAAAATATAAGATATATACCTAGACCATGTTGCGCAACTGCCTCTAACATGGTCTAGAAGAAACGACTACAAGCACATTCAATGCAATGCTATGTTCATAGAACTAAGAGGCAACGTAATCACATGCTCTTGTCTTAAACTCCTTATATGCTCTGCTCATTGTCATGAGCTGCATGGGTACTTTTGCCTTTCACTAAGCCTCAAGGTTGGGAGCAAAGAGATAGTCAATGGGCCTCATTATTTGTTGTGTGGGCATCTTATGCCTCTTGCCCCCAATGGAAATACTAGTAGCCTTGGTACTATCAATCTTCTCCACCTCACCCTCATCATCATCATCTTCATCATCAAGCCAAACAAATTTTCTAGTCGTTCCATCTCCTTTGTTATTCTCTCTCTATTCTCTTTCTTCTTCTTTGCTTCATTCATATAATCTAAATTTTCTTAGATATCTCAGGAGTGACTAGAGTTCATTTTTTGGCATTCCTATGCTACCATTCAAATGCTGCTTAAATATGAATATTCCACACGATACCTATTTCCACAAAGCTGGACCATACCAAATTTTTGTCATTTGGATCCCTTGCCTCTCCATATTTGCACCCTGGATCCATCAATCTAGAAGAAACATTGGTGGAGCCCCTTGATGATGAATATTGTAGTATTAATGCATAGGAATATAGGAACCTAATACTCTACTCATAGAGTGGAATGGAAACAAATCAAGAATTAGAAGATGAACCATACAAACAAACAGAACAAAATACATAGCAGCACAAAGACAAGAAATATAGAAAAGTAAGAAGGTTATGGAAACAAAACTTAAGAAAAGTGAAAAGAAACATGCAAAATATGAAAACAAAGTTATGGATCAATTGTTTTAGCATTATAGTTATGGATCAATTGTTTTTAGCATTATAATGGTCCCATTTACAATTTGTTACAAAAACAAATCAATAAACAAAAAATTACTATTTTTAACTATTTTTTGGTGAAAAATAATGAAAAAATGGAGAAACAAATCAAAGGAGTCCATGACTAACTCATTTGTAGCATTATAACAGCAACATTTACACATTTTCTACAAAAAAATTACTAAATTACAAAATTAATGGTTGAGTAACAAGAACAAAAAATAGCAAGAAAAATATCAAAAGTTTTCATTAATAAGTTTCTTTTAGCATTCTTATGGTGACATTTACAAATTTGATACAAAAAATAAAATAGTACTATTTTTCACTATTTTTAGTGAAAAATGATGAAAATAAAAAGATAGCAATAAAACTGTCAATGGAGTTCATAGGTCTGTTGTTTGTAGCATTATAACAATGAGAATATAAATATTTGCTTTAAAAAATACAAAATACTGATGTATTTTACATTTTCTATAAAAATATAAAAAACTATAAAAATAGTACAATAAATCAATGAAAATAGATGGAAAGAATGAAATTGATTTTTTGATTTTAGCTTTAAAGTATAGATATGTTGATATTTCAAAGAAAACTAAAACATTGCACAAGAAAACTGGAAAAAAAAAAAAAAAAAAAAAATGGTACTATTTTTATCGTATTTTTATAGAAAGACTAAAATAAAAAAGGAAACAAATAGAAGTTAGAATCTTACCTGAATAATTTGAAATGAGTTTTAATCAATGATGAAAGATCATCCATTCAATATTCTCACAAGAAGAAAGCAATGGAATGGGGAAGAAGAAGAAGAAGAAGAAGAAGAAGAAGAAGTAGAAAGAAAGAAAGAAAGAAATGAAAAGTAGGGCTTTATTTCACTTATGCTATGTGTGGAATTGAGGGGACATTAAGCGCAAGGTGCAATTAGGCATGTGACTAGTTGCTAACAGTCATAGTGCAAGTTATGGCACTTGTGCCCACCCAAACTCGAGTCCTAAGCTGACGCCTAGCTACAAGTCATGCGACTAGTCACACCTTCAATTACATAGCTACTCCTCTCTCTCAGAGAAGAAGTAGAAAGAAAGAAATGAAAAGTAGGGCTTTATTTCACTTATGCTGTGTGTGGAATTGAGGGGACATTAAGCGCAAGGTGCAATTAGGCATGTGACTAGTTGCTAACAGTCATAGTGCAAGTTATGGCACTTGTGCCCACCCAAACTCGAGTCCTAAGCTGACGCCTAGCTACAAGTCATGCGACTAGTCACGCCTTCGATTACATAGCTACTCCTCTCTCTCAAACTTGCCTTATTTCTCAAGATCCTAATGTAATCAATTGCTTCACTCCCTCCTTGTTCATCTGTAAGTGATCTAAGTTATTAAATGTGTTGGTATAGCTAGTCATTTAAATATCAATGCAATCGATTAGATTGAAACCACTAGAGTGGCAATAAGTCCCCTCTTTCTAAGAGACTCATAAATTGCTAAGGTCTCTTCTAGATTGATTTTAATTTAATTATTGAGGCTAGGGTTACATGTTGGATGATGATTAATGTAAGTGGGCCAAGGGATGGTGACTAAATTCACCCTTGATCTTGTAGGGGTTAGTGAGAATTCACATGTTGTTGATCAACATATATTCATCTTAATTCAATTAAACATGCCCTGATATGCAGGGAAAGCAATAAATCTAATACAAACCCTATAATACAATAGGTAAGGAAATGTTTCTATTGGCTCTACACTACCAACCAAATGCAACTAAATTAAGGAAATGGAAAGAAGGGAAGAATAGTCTCATAAGTTGGTCTTAGGTAGAGTTTTCTTGTACAAGGGTGGGTCCATGTACGTGCCACCTCCTCTTGTAGATTAGGATGGCCCACCATTGATCTGTATTATTATAATCATTTTCTAAATAAATGAGATGCGGTATAGGAAAATTTACATGCACGTTCTCATTACAATCCACTCAAATAAAAAATAAAAACTATCATAAGTCTTCCTATAAATCTTTATTCTCCTTTAAATTCCTGCACAAATAAATGGGAAAGTACAAAATTCTTTCAAGATTAAGGAAAGTATGCAAAAAGAAAAGCAATTATTCTATATGTAATCCTAACTATGTAAAAAAAGCAATTACATCTAGTGGTAAAGTAAAAAAAACTTATATTTTAATCAAACTATGTTGCGAGTCCCCAACAATAGCACCAAAAACTTGATGTGATTTAATTATTATTGCAATAGTACAACTTTGTTGAAGTATAAGATCATCAAATATGGGTTGATCCATTGAGAGTTAATTAAAACTAAGTTGCTTTACTCTAACCTAGCCAATTAAGGAAAGAAGTTTAAACTAGATAACTAATCTAAGCAAAGTAAATCAAAGCAAGAAAATAAACTATGCAAGGAAACTATCTAGGAAAACAAGTAAGCAAGTAAAGAATTGAACTAAGGGAAGGAAACCAACTTTTTCATTAATCTAACTTTGGTTATAATAGAAAGTAAAGACATGAAGAGAAGAAAAACAAAGTAAGTGAGAAACTTACTTGAAGTGGATACTATAGGAGTCCTTCATTGTGTAACTCAACAAGGCTCTTTACACGTCCTCTTCTTCTTTCCTAGGCTTGAACTCTGCTTTATGGTCTTCTTATTGTGTTGCTCAACAAGTGTCCATACACTTCTTTTCAATCTGAGTACTAATCTAAAACCAAGCATTTCTCATCTCCTTAACCCAACATGGCACAAAGCTAATGTAATTCTCAACCATGCTTTAGGATTTTGAAGAGTCCTTAGTTAACATAGAAGAGCACGAGGTCTCTTTTCCTGATCCTTTATTCCCAAATCCTTAAAGAATTGAAAACAAGAAGCATGGAAGGCTAGAAGGTGGAAGGACTAGGCACGGAAGAGATGCAATGTAGAGGGGGTGTTTTCATGTGATATAAAGAGAGTGGTGCCTAGTGCATGCGAGGAAGAAAGGACGTAGGGTTGTTAGAAAAGATGCATGTAATAGAGAGGTGGGGAAAGGAGGGTGTGTAGAGATGATGAAGGCAAGCGCTATGCATGTTATGCTGGGTGGATGTATCAAAGCATGGAAAAGAAAGAAGGGAGAAATGTGTATGAAGATGGAAGAAAGAAAAAGGATGGTAGAATGTTGAGCTTTCTTATGTCTTCTCCAATGGTTTGACTTTCATCTGGAGGGCACTTTGGCAAAGGTGATCTCTCCGTCTCTCTGTCTCCTAGGTTTAGCTTTTAAGGTCAAGGGAAAGGTAAGAGATCCCCTTCTCCTTGTCATTAACCATTTATTTATAGAGTTTTAGGAGTGGAAGCCCTAGGAACGGTTGGCTAGAATCTAAGGGAGAAGGAAAGAAGGGTTGAGATGGAATGGATGAGAAGAAGATAAGAAGAAGGGAAGCTAAGGATGGGATTTAGGTGGAATCCTCTTTAGAAAGTGGATTTGATGTGAAATCAAAGTGGTAGGTGTTATAAATAGGAAAGTCGGAGAAGGAAGAAGATAAAGAAGGCTATGAAAATGTATTTGCTTAGATTGAAAAGGTGATTGCCTAACAAAAAGAAGAGAGAAAGGAAGGGAGAGAATCTAGGAAGTTTGGTCGAATTTAGAAAGTGGATTAAGTGGGAGGCGTGGAAACCATTTAAGTGTATGTGGAGTCTCTAATTTTGTAATGAATTTTGTCTATTAGATGATAATGATTGGTGGAGATCTTTCTTACCGTAAGACTTGATTTAATGTTTCAACAAGGACAAGGTGGCTGGGGTTTTTATCTTTTCAAACTTCATTCTCGGCCCTCAGATCATCATTATCCAATCTTGAGTTGCTAAGATTTGGTTTGAGTGATCCTATCCAAAAAGATCTTATTATGAGGCTTCTTTACTCTCCATTGTTGGATTAGACTACCCATAATGGATGGCCTAGATACCTTTGAGATTTCTTTATCCACTTTTCCCATGTTTTTCTCCCAGCCCACCATAATTTTCTCCAACCGATAGCATTTCCCTAAAGTTGGATATCTTTTTCCTTATTTTAGGTAGGAGTCTCATTGAAAATATGTGGGCAATCCATCAAAATATTGTCCACCAATAGGTTCTTAGTTTGGGCTTCATGTCTATCTTACTTCTTATTACTCCATCCTTGCTTGAATGTATCTTTATTGATAGGTTTTAAGTGCTTGCAGTGTAAGATGAATTTCAACCATTGATTTTTCGTAAATTGTCTCTCTCTTCTCCTCCTTGTTTTTCTTCATTGCAATCTAACTTGTTATTGGTTCATACCTACTTGAATGTATCTTCATTGGCAGCCTAGGATTGCAATCTAACTTGTTATTGGTCCATACTTGTTATGGGAAGTTCTATCACCTTACTTTTGACAAGAACGTCCTATTTTGATCGGATAAGGCTTGTTATTCACTAAGGGTTTCTAACTGCTCTAAATTTGTATTTGACATCCAATTTCCTGTTTGAACTCCCAAACTTCATGATTGGCATGTGTAGGTTGACAATGTAGCTTGGAAGTCAAAATTTCTCTTTCAAAGGAAAATTTTTCAATTTTGTGCATTTTTTCATTATACCATGGACATAAAAATGTAGAATTAACCATTATTAGTGATGATTAAGTGATTTCTAGGGCTTAAACCTACTAAATGTAGCGGTATGATGCATCTTTCCTCTTCTTGAAGTTAGAGGGTGCTAGACTCTTAAATCTAGTAAATTTGGATGATGGAATTGGCTTATTACCTTCTAAAAAGGTATAAATTTATTGTTGATGCTTTATGGCACTAGTTGTGTCACTTTGAATAGTCTAAATCGTGCTCTAATACTAACCGTGATGACCCCGATTTTTCCAGTTTCACTACAAATTCTTTTTTGAAAACATCAATGTGCCCTTAGAAAATTTAAAATAAAATAAAAAAACTTTCTTGAAAGATAACAATACACATTCATTAGTTTCCAAAACCACTTCTTCAAGCCTATGTGTCCTTTTAGAAAACTTCACATATAATCAAAATAGATATTACCATATGAGCACATATAGGACCCACTGCTAATAGCCCCAATTAAGTAATAAATCCATAAAGTGCCACACACATAATAATCCAAATGTTATTTCATGTCCATCAACAATAAATGTTAAAATACAATGTCAAATGGCTAAATTCAAGTAAGGAGAACTAATCTTTCTACATACTTTTTCTCCAAAATCACTCATCTTCTACAATCCTTCCTATGCATGCAATCTATTGCTTTGCTAAGCTCACCTGAAATGTTGTAGGGTTGAGTATGTTGTTTTTTAATTTTAAATAAAACTCGCAAGCACACGACTAGTTTGCAATATAGTACGCTAGTGAGGTCTATCCCACAAGGAGTTGAACTAATGTGATGCTAATGGTCCCTACCTTAAACTATTTAACCTAGACAGAATTTAAGAGATATTTTTAACCTAAACTAGAATTGAAAAATAACACATAAAATTGGAAACTAAGGAAAAACAAGAAACATGCAAAATTGAAAACTTTCCTAAAACATGCACCTTCTAAAATTAAAACTTCCTAAATTCAAAATTTCTAATTTTATGTCTTTCCTAACTAAAAATTTTCCTAAAATGTAATTAAGAAAATTTCCTAAACTAACTTTCCTAAATATAAAATTAACAGCTAATCAAAGGAAAATATGCTTTAACAAACTACTTTCCTAATCATGCAAAACTAAGCAAACTAAGTAACCAAATCAACTACTTTAGTAAGTGTAACAAAATTAATTACTTTCCAAACTAACTAAGATGCAAACTAATGGAATCTAACTTCAACTAATCAAGAGAATTGAAGAAAAAATTACCACTAACAAACAATGAAAGGAAAACTACCCAAGCATCATGCATGTAACCATTGAATAGTATAATTTACTACTTTGGAAACCCAAGCATACAATCTTATTCTAACATTAACTAAGCTATCTAACAATTTAGTGGGGTTCTTGAAAATCAAGTGAACATGATTGTATGACACTGGAAATTAACATAAACCATTCATGCAAAAAGAAATTCCAACAACATGGTAATTGAATCATTCAGTGAATAGAACATGTAAAACATGGATTTAATCACTTATAATGCAATCAAACATTCAATAACAAAGATAATTAACTTCCGAACACAAACATGAATTGAAAATTCCAACTATCTTCATTGAATCAAATCAAAAAGTCATCAACATAATACTCCATTCATGTAATCCAACTAAAATTTAAATTCTATTACAATGATGTCTACTCAATCTTAATCAAAGTCAATCTGTAATGACCCCAATTTTTAGCTGGTGTTAGAGGCAAAATAAGCTAACTTGAGATGACATGAGATAAGACCTTGAGTGAGATTATTTGAGCTGGATAAAGATGACTTAAATCCAGCATGAGATAAAACGGATGTGACTAAAAGTATCACTTAAGTTAGCGTAACATGAGTTGAAAGAAATAGTTGAGATGACATGATATAAAAGTAAAATACAAGGTGTTGTTGAGTTGAATAAATGATTCTCTTTACTGAGGCTAGGGATGATATGAGATTTCTTGAGATGGAGGTGATATGCTGTAATGACCCCAATTCTTGTAATATTAAAATCCCATGAAAAGTTCAGTTTTAAAGATAAGGGCATTTTGGTCATTTCACTAGTTTTCTTGACTAAACCCATGAATTTGGTCCTAAAAGTGGTTCCATTATATTCGTATCAGAAAAAGGAATCCAACGAGACCAAAATCACCCAAAACGGAGTTATAATGAGCAAGATATGGCCCTTTGAAGTTCAAGGGCAAAACTGTAAATTTCACAAAAACGACTTAACCTGAAAAACACAGGTGCCCATTTTGATATGGGCACCCCGTCGTCTTCAAGCTCCTAGAGGCTTCTGGAACGGCGGTGTTTCAAGGAGAAACCACCGCCCTTCTGGAGGCTTCTCCACCGCCATTCAAAGGTGGTTAGAACCCCTTCAGAACCCTCTTTAAAAGCCCTATAAATAGAGCTCTTGGGTGCCTCTAATGGAAGCCCAAAACCTTGGAGAAAACCCATCGCGGAGCAGTGACCAAGAGGGGAAAACGGGGAGAGAAAACCACCCACGAAGCAGGTATGCTCAAAAACTCCCCAAACCCATCTCACCCATAGTCTTAGGCTCAATTCCCTTGAGTTTTTACATGAAAAACCATGCAAAACGAAGCCTGGGAGCGCCACCAAGGACCCTGGGACGTCCCCAGGGCCGCACTGGTTCGACAAGGTCGAACCAGGGTGACCTAAGGACCACCCTGGTCACTAACGGGCGGGACGATCCAATAGGAACGTCCCACGTCGACGCAGGTCGACGCCTGTTTGAAAAACCAAACGGGCGCGTCCAGGGACGCGCCCGCTAAAGAGGAAGACGGCTGAGAAGTTGAGCGCATCTGAAGACGCGCCCGCTGAGGCGCACGTCGCAGACACGTAGTGCACTAGCAGAGCGTCATTTTTTTGGTTGTTAAGGAAGCCAAGGCGCATGACGCTGACGCGCAGCGCCCTAGCATTCCGACTTTTTGTCTTTAAAGACTATGTACATAGGACACTAAAACGCTTATAACTTGAGATATAGAGCTCCGATTGAGGCGCTGCAAAAGGTGTTATGTCCGTATCGACAACGCAGACACATCCAAATCATAAAATCCCTAATCAATGCCCAATCAAAGTAGGGCATGACCCTTAGAATAGGGTGGTGGCGCGTGACCACTAGAACTTTGGAAAACTGAGAATACCAAGGCCCAATTAGGACCTTAGGACACTCATAGGCATAGGGATGGACCCCTAATGCCTAAGTAATAAGACCCAACTACTCTAAACCCATCAAAGATAGGTTAAACTAACCTTGAGTCCCCAAACCATGTTCAGGAGCGTACGAGGACAAAGGGGTTAACGCAACCTAATCAGGTAGGTGCTCTAGCACTATTAGATTATTTTAAAAAGATCTATTATTGTTTTGAGAACATATGTTATAAGCATATGACTTGTTTAGCATGATTTGATTCAGCATGCATATGATAGATGTTTTGTACATAGCCATGTTTTGAAATGATTGCATATACATTATGCACATATATGTGTTGCAAACAAGTGCATGATTGCATGATTTAAGTACTTGCAAAGATTGCATGTCCTTGAGGGTTGCCAAAAGACGCTGGAGTGCCGAGGGCCAGGCAGTTGTGAGGGACCCAAAAGAGGACAAGTTTTAACAAAAGGTTTTGGCTTATCTTATGTGATTTGGGCAAGTAAGCCCGTGGGTGCTATGCCGAGGGGTCTGGGTTGGCCACCCGGCCTCTACCACTAGTAGGTGGATGGGTACCACGCCTAGAAAGAGGCAAGTCCCTACGTCGACTGCATGTGGTACAGGGGGCTACCACTGGTGTCACGGCACTGGGTCGGCGTGTCACAGGCCCCGTGGAGGCTATGACCAAGTGTCCTCAGGTACCCGGGGACCACACGGCGGTGAGGTTGTGGGCATAGTGGACCCTATGGTTTGATGTGCATTTCATATAGCATGATATGAGGTTGGTCGACCATACCATACTAGAGGTCCATGAGTTGGACTCCATGAAGCATCTATTGCATATCCTGATGTCACCATATATATATGATACTTTCACTTTTGGATTATGTCATCTTTTAAGTTATGAGAATTCAGTTGATTATGGATTCTTATACTGATGTTGAACTCGAGTATTCAAACATACACATATTTTGAATTTCAGTTGATTATGAATTCTTATACTGATATTGAACTCGAGTATTCAAACATACGCATGTTTTGAATGAGCATATGATTTTGAAACATCTCATGCATTTATAAAACTAGTAGTGATAGACTCCTACAGAGTATATTATATACTCACTCAATCCTTAACATTTTTCAGACATCAGTAAGTACTCAAGGACAGGATACGTCCGTATATATCATGGTTCAGGACAGCTTTACTCACAAAAAGAGGACATCTATGTTAGTGCTATGAGCAAGTAAATCCAAAAGGAAACAAATACACATGTAAGTAAACTCTCAACCCTTTGGACATGTGTTTGTACTTAGTTACAATTGGGCTGTGCATTGTGACTGGAAAGACCTGGGGAAAAACATTTATGATTTCTGAAGTTTTTCAAAAACTACCTTAGTTGTTGTGAAAGCAAATGACACTCGGGGTTTTCAAAAATGAGTTTAAAACTAAAGGTTTTCCACTACATTGCATGGTTTTTATAAAATGGTTTTCAAATAGGGATAAATCCCACCTTAGGAAATTAGACATTGCATTTAAAAATGCATGAGAAAACCCGGGTCGTCACACAATCTTTCTTCAATTGTTCCAACAATTACTCATGAATAAGTGTGCTTGAAATCAAGGGAAAATCCTATGGAATAATAAGGCAACAACTAATGGAAACTCAAGCAAGCAAAGCTGGAAATCAAGAGGGCTGAAAGAGATAAAAAAAGATCCAATGAAAGGTGAAAGGAAAATCTAGATTCAAGATCACTTCCTTTGGCTAACACTCCAAGGGAAAACCAGCCTTGAATGTTAGTTTTAAAAGCAAGGAAAGATAAAGAAAAATAAAGAAAACTAGCATGAAAAGATGTATATTCCAACAAAGAGAACAAGGAAGCTAACTAACCTTCAAATATGCATCAAATATCACAAAAATCCTAGGTTGAACACTTGAGGAAGAAGCATACACCTTCGAAAGGAGTGGCAATACCCAAGGATTCCATAAAACAATAAGCAAAAAAGATGAAAGATGGCTGTAGGAAGATGCCTTTTTCCCTTAAGTGAAAGTCCTCCTTTTGCTTGGATTTTGCTAGGTTTTTATGCTTGTTCTCCTAATTTTCCTAGGTATTCCTAATGCTAAGGTATGGTGGGGATTAAAGTGTGTCAATTTGAATGGCTAGGATTGGGCAAAGGTTAGGATATCAAATAGGAAAGTGTGTGGAAGGAGGTGGATGTCTTAAGGAGGGTGTCTCCCCCCTTCCAAAGTTGTAAGCCTCCTTTGTTTTAGGAAAGTGGGTGGGAATGAGATGAAGAGTGTTAGGTGGAGAGTTATGGTTGGTTGGGAAGTTTCCTGTGAGGTGGAATGTGATAGAGTTTTGGAAAGACACAACTCTATAATAGAAATTCGTAGTGCATCTTAAGGGTGAGGTGAAAATTGAGGAAAAAGTGGAGAAAAGTGAGAAAAACACTAAAAATGGAATGCTCTTATCCCATTGGTGTACATACCATCTTATTCTAATAAGATTTTCCTTAATTATCTTCAAAGTATCTCATGGATAATTCTCTTGATTCTCCTCCAATCCTTGCCTTCCATTTAACTCAACTTGATGGCTTAAATGTCTAACTTTGAAAGTTCCATTGGCTAGGCTTCATGACTAGCTTTGGAAGCTTTCTTGGCTTGACTTCTTGGATCCATCCCTTGGCTTGAGTGGCTTGTCAGTTTGGCTTGAATTCCTTAGCTTACCACCTTCTCTTATGGCATATATGGCTAAGGTTGCTTAAGTGGCTTCCATGCAAAGGTGGTGAGAATGCATGGCTTACTTCATGGTCCCACTTTGGTCCAATGATTAGGCAATTGTCCTGTAATAAGATAATTAACAATATCACCATACCAAGGCAATTGGAAAATATACAATAACTATTCGTCTAGGAAGGATTCAATTATAGGCATGTAATTGCTAGTATGCTCCACCACTAATCTAGATAAGTAATCTGCTACAACATTTTTTAAACCTTTTTTGTCCCGAATTTCTAAGTCAAACTCTTGTAGTAGTAGAATCCAACAAATCAATCTAGGTTTCACATCCTTTTTAGAAAGAAGGTACTTTAAAGCCATGTGATCTAAGTATACTATAACTTTAGACTATAACAAGTAAGGTCTAAACTTATCCAAAGCAAACACTATAGCTAACAACTCTTTCTTTGTGGTTGAATAATTAAGTTGCGAGTCATTTAGTGTTTTACTAACGTAATACATTACATGGGGAAGATTATTGATAAACTGCCCCAAAACAGCTCCAATCGCATAATCCGACACATCACACATAATCTTGAAAGGTGTGTTCCAATCTGGTGGTCAAATAATGGGAGCAGAAGTCAACTCAGCCTTGAGTCGCTCAAATTCTTTTTTACAGTCCTTATCAAAGTCAAAAATGGCCTCCTTTGTAAGTAAATTATAGAGGGCCTTGTCATTTTTGCTAAAATCCTTGATGAAGCATCTGTAAAAGCCAGCATGTCCTAAAAAGGAGTGGATTTCTTTCACTGTCCTTTGTGGAGAAAGGTTGGCTATTAAATCCACTTTTTCCTTATCGAATTCTATCCTAATAGGTGATATTATGTGGCCTAAAACTAGCCCACTTAGTACCATAAAATGGCACTTTTCTTAGTTTAAAATAACACTTTTCTCCCGATACCTTCCTAGAACTAATATTAAGAGGTGCAAGCACTCATCAAATGATGACTCAAATACTGAGGTCATCCATAAACACCTCAAGAAATCTTTCTACCATATCAGAGAAAATGCTACACATACACGTTTGAAATGTAGCAGGAGCGTTATAAAGCCTAAAAGGCTTACGTTGGTAAGCAAAGGTTCCAAAAGGCCAATGAAAGTGGTCTTCTCTTGATCCATGGTGCTATCGGAATCTGGTTGTAACAAGAATATCCATCTCGTAAAGAATAATAACTATGTCCTACCAACCTCTCAAGCATTTGGTCAATGAAAGGTAGAGGAGAGTGATCTTTCCCATGACCATGTTCAACTTTCGATAGTCAATACAAACTCTCTATCCAATGGTCATGTGAGTGGGAACTAACTCATTATCCTCATTTTTTACTACCGTGACCCTAAATTTCTTAGGTACAACCTGAACAGGGCTGACCCAAGTACTATCAATGATAGGAGATATAACATCAACATCTAAAAGCTTAGGACTTCATCTCTAACCATGTCCTTCATGTGGGGATTAAGTCATCTTTGAGTTTCCCTATAAGGTTTTGCATTTTCTTCTAAGCGTATCCTATGCATGCAAACGACTGGACTAATCCCTTTTATGTCTACCATCGTCCACCCTAGAGCAGTTTTATGTTCCTTAATCACATATAAAAGCTTACCCTCTCATTCATTATCTAAGTCTAATGCTATTATCACATGTAAGGTTTTATCTGGGCATAGGTATGAATATTTTAAGTTGTCAAGCAAGGGTTTTAGGTCTAGAGATGGTGGTTGCAATATCGAGGGTATGGGGACAAATTCATAAGTAAGAGTGGTTCCACATATGGACCCCACTTGAAGGTATCTATGATTGGATAATCTCTAAAAGGTTGTTTACCTCCTCAATAGACTTGCCTAGATCAAACTCTCCATTAAAGTGCATGAGACAAGCCTCTAGTGGGTTAGAGATGGACAATGGTGGATGAATGTCATTAATTGGACTCATGACCAAATTGACATCACAAGAATCATCAAGGTCAAAATGTTTTTAATCAGCGTTAGCATTAAAAACATTTAACTTAACTTTCATGTTGCCTAGTGAAAATTTCATTACACCATTTCTACCATTAATAATGGCAGTGGATGTTTCCAAGAATGGACGTCCAAGGATGATCAGAAGCTAGCTGCCGAGATCAGATACAGGTTGGGTGTCATGTACAATGAAATCAACTGGGTAATAAAACTGGTCCACATGTATCAAGACATCTTCAACCAAACCATGAGGTACCTTCACAGATCTATCTTCTAATTATTACATGGTAGTGGTTGGTTTTAACTCATCGAGCCTTAGTTGCGTATAGGCAAAGTATGGCAACAAGTTAACACTCGCCCCTAGGTTAAGTAATGCCCTATCTATGATGTGATCTCCAATAATGCACTAAATGGTAGGACACCCAGGGTCTCTAAAATTCAGTGGGATCTTGTGTTGAATCAAAGAGCTTACTTGCTTCTTGAGGAAAGCTTTATTTTGTACATTTAGCATTCTTTTTCTTGTGCAGAGCTCTTTTAAGAACTTGGCATAGGTGGGGATGTCTTTAATTGCAGTAAGCAATAAAATATTGATTTGGACATGTTTAAATACATCATTAGTTTGTTGAAGTTTGTTCCCTTTCTAGCCTTATCCAGTAACTGAGGAGAAGGAGCTTTAGGCACATAGGGTGCCTCCACTATAGGTTCTACAGGGTTTTTATGTCTTTTCTCTTTCTTCTATGTTTTGTTTGCCTCTTTTTCCTCTAGAGTTTCCCTAGCTTGCCCTATTTTGTTATCGATCTAACAACTACTCCTCATGGTGGTTATAAACATGGCATGCTCATGATGGTTAAGGTTTTGAGAACTTGACCCTATCTCAAATTGGCCTTTCAAGTTAGGGATCCAAATGAAAAAGTAGGAGGGTCTTGCTTTAGGTGCCAGCCGAGAAGGAAGAAGTTGAACATGATTTTGTTATTTCATTCCTACTTGCAAATGAATATGCATTTGTAAATTAGTTTGTAAGTAAGAAATAAAAATCATCTCCATCCTCTTAAAAGTATGGCAACCCTAACATGACATGAATCAAATACTGACATTCCCTCAAGCTAGGGTGACCCCCATAAGTGACATGCTACATCAGATCCTAAGTGCAGTGAAAAATGGGCAAGGGCTGCTAGGCCATTTCCCCAGAAGCAACACCCTCCATCAGATCTTGGGTGTAGTAAAAAAGGGGCAAATATGATATCTTAAGAGCATAAGATTCATATCACCAAATGGAATATAAGGACATTGATAGGTAAGAGTTTGGAGTTAGTAGATACGTTGAAACATAAGAGAGTCAACATCACTTATATCTAAGAAACCAAGTGGAAAGGGGCTAAAACTAGAGAAATTGATGGGTATAAACTCTGGCATGTAGGAAAGGATAATAGCATAAATGGAGTAGGAATAATAGTAAATAAAGAATTAAAGGATAAAGTTGTGGATGTTAAAAGTATCATTAAAGAAATATAATAATAAAACTTGTTCTAAGAAGTAGATCATAAATGTTATAAGTGCATATGCACCACAAGTAGGGCTAGAAGATATAATCAAGAGATAGTTTTGGGAAGATATGGAGGGAGTCATATAAGAAATTCCCAACACTGAGGGGATATTTATAGGAGCAGACTTAAATGGCTATGTAGGAAAAGAAAAGGAAGGATATGATAAGATACATGGAAGGTATGATATAGGAGAATGAAATGAGATGGGGGAAACTATCCTTGATTTTGCTTTGTCATATAACTTGGTCATTGCAAATACAATCTTTAAGAAGAGGGATGAACACTTAATAACCTTTAAAAGTGGACTGAATAAAAGCCAAATAGACTTTTTTCTACATAGGAATACTAAAAGATCAATGTGTAAGGATTCTATAATGATACCCAATTAGAGTTTAACATCACAACATAGGTTAATGGTTATGGATATCTATGTTAAAAGATTGAAGAAAGGAAATGAACTTAATAGGTATCCAAAAACTAAATGGTGCTACTTCAAAGGACAGAAATAACCTCATTCACAAATAAGTTGATGGTAGAAGAAAACTGGAACTATGAAACTGAAGTAAACACCATGTGGACTAATATGGTTGAGTCCATTAAGAAAGTGGCAAAAGATGTCTTAGCAATATCTCAAGGTAAAAGGCAATTCGTAAAGGAAACATGGTGGTGGAGTGAAACAGTGCAAAAAGTTATTAAAGAAAAACATGTGTGTTTTAAAGTGTGGCAGAAGACTAGAAATAATGAAAACTATGAATAGTATAAGAATGCTAAAAAGGTTGCTAAGAGAATAGTAAGTGAGACTAAACTTTTAGGCATATGATCACCTCTATAGTAGACTAGGATTGAGAGAAGGTGAGAAAGATGTGTTTAATCTTGCAAAAATAAGAGAATACAAGGATAAGGACTTAGACCATGTTAGGTGCATTAGAAGTGATGTTCAAAGGATACTAGTCAAAGATGACGAGATCAAACAAAGGTGGGAAACTTACTTTCAAAAATTGTTAAATGAAAATATCTCTGAGAATATAGGGATTGAAAATATTCTAAACCCAACTAACATTGGACATTATAGATCTAAACATAGGATTAGAATACCTGACATGAAAGTGGCCTTGAAAAATATGAAATCAAGAAAGGCCATGGGGCTCGATGGTATACCAATGGAGGTTTGGAAGCATATGGGACATATTGGAGTAGTTTAGTTGACCAAGTTGTTTAACAAGTTATAAAATCAAAGAAAATGCTGGATGAATGGAGCACAAGCTCTTTTGTACCAATTTATAAGAATGAAGGTGACATACAGAGCTACACTAATTATCAGGGAATCAAACTTATGAGCCACATTATGAAACTTTTTGAAAGAATGATTGAGAAGACGTTACGGCATAAAACAAGTGTATCAGAGAACTAGATTGATTTCATGCCTGGGAGATCTACAATAGAAGCTATTTTCTTACTAAGATAATTGATAGATAAATATAGGGAAAGGAAGAAAGACCTCCACATGCTCTTTATCAACTTAGAGAAAGCATACGATAGTGTCCCTAGAGAGTTAATATGGAGCACGTTGGGCGAGAAAGGGGTTTTGCGGTGTTATATAGACATAATTAAATATATGTATGCAAGAGTGGTAACAAATGTTAAGACCACCAGTGACGAGACCAGTGATTTTTCTATCACTATAGGATTGCACCAAGGATCGGCATTAAGCCCATACCTTATCATGTTGGTTATGGATGTGTTAACAAAACAATTACACGAGGAGATTCCATGATGCATGCTATTTATAGATGATATTATCTTGCTTGATGAGACAAGAGAGGGCATAAACACAAAGCTAAAGTTATGAAGAGATTGAGAGGGAGGTTACCAAAGAATCCAGGCAAGTTGGGACAAATGGAGATGTGCAGCTGGAGTTTTATGTGATAGGCGAGTGCCTCTCAAACTAAAAGGAAAATTCTATAGGCTGGCCATGCTCTATCGATCAAAGTGTTGGGTAGTTAAGGAACATCATGTTCATAGGATGAGTGTCATGGAAATGACAATGTTGAGATGGATGAGTGGTAGGACAAGAAAGGATAGAATTAGGAATGAAAACATTATAAGAAATATAGGGAAAGAACCAATAGGTAACTAGACAAGCAAGATTAGACTTAGATGGTTTGGACATGTTCAAAGGAGATAAAAAACGGCACTAGTTAAGAGTGAGGCAATGCAAGTAGAAGGTTCTAAAAGGGCAAGGGGAAGGCCCAAAAGAACATGGATAAAAGTAGTGAGAAAAGATTTTAAAACATTGGGACTAATTGAAGCCTTAGTACTTAATAGAGAAGAATGGAGGAATAAGACTCATGTGGCTAACCCCTAATTAGGATAAGGTCTTGATGATGATGTCTAAATTTTTTCCTCGCAAGATGGTTTCTTTTGTTGTTGAGGTTGTTGGAAGCCAGTTGTGACAACCCGGGTTTTTCTAATACTTTTTCATAAAATATTTTACAATTGTGGGGCCTTGAGTTTGAAAAACTATTTAGAAACCACACAGTAAAAAAAAAAAAAAAAAAAAAGTTTCATGAGAGGACCTTAAAAATCTCGAGTATCATTTTTTCTTTTCAAAAATATGCGAATTTTCAGAGGAATTAATACCACATCCCTATTGAAAATTCGGTAAAGTCTCCCCTGTATTTTAGACCATGTGCATTTACCACATGCAATGTGACTACTTGATAAACACAATATATATGCAAAATAAATAAAGGAGACTCAGTCTCCCTCCAAAATACATCCACATACATGTGGGTATACATTTAAATAAAAAGAAACATTTTTTGTAGTGCCAAAACGCTCAGACTAAAAACAACGTCCCCAAGACCACTCCAGTCACAGCCACATCACCATAACTCCATTTACATAACCATGCATAAATAAAGCAAAGTCATATTAAGTCCACATCACATCAATTTATCAAATCATAACTATATTGCCGACATATATGTTATACCTGTCATGTTCTTCTCCTTAGATCTCTATTACCATCTTCTGCTCCTCCTTTCCCTGTTCTATTTCTTCAAACCTGAGACATTATAAACAATTTACAATGTTTCAAAAAGCTTACATGTGTGTAGGTAGTTTTATCATCAAAAACATGAGTTTATGCAATTTTAAATCCGATAAGGGACATATAATCACATGTTATGCAGTTTGATATAATATGATGCAAAATGAGTAATATATTGAGTTATAATATCTCAATCATGATTTACAAATCAATGCTAAGCCAAACCCATTCAATTTATTAGTTTCGAGAGTAAAAGGTATTTTTCAAAATATGAAAGATCACTACAACTCATAATATGCATCATCTCATAAATATAACCATCCAAATTGAATAGTAAACCATCGTCCAAGTCAATAGACGAAAAGCATTAAATCACATAATGCTTCAATATATTCGACATGTCTCAATAAACACATATATATTACCATCAGAACCTCCTTGAAGTCTAACGAGTGTAGAAATACTCAAAAATCTAGCCATCTATCATTGGTCATGAGTACTCATTATATACCTAAAATCCCAGGGTGCCATGCACCTGCGCTATCGCTATATACATATGAATCTGAAAATAATGGACTCTCTGTGCCGCGGACAAACCCAGTCAAGTCTATGATTGTCATGCCAATACCGAGACGAACAAACTCCCTACACCATGCGCATGGGGAACACGGTATGCAAGGCCATGACCTACCCATGATGTCATCGACCTGAATTTTGCCCTCCCCAACCAGGTATCTCACATATATAAAGTTTTAGAAGGGGATGATCAGTCCACACCCTCCTAACATAGCATTCAACAGGCCACCATATGCCCTCCATAACATAATAATACTAAGCATCATTACATGTCATCATAACATATAAAACTATAGAAATCCATGCATTAATGAAATCATGCAAATTTAAATCTCATGATATGATATAGCTATGTAAAAAAGCCAAACTCACTAGGGTTGAGCTTGAGGATTCTATATTCCTTGTCATTTCATAATTCATGAAGTCTATGTAATTTTAAATATATTTTTCTACTTGAGTTTTCAATCGCAAAATGAACAGACATGGTATTTCAGAACTAATACTTTGCATGAAAACAAATATACTAACTACATAATTTAGAAATCTCAAAATATTAATTTTAAACCTTTTCAAACATGATAGAGTAGAAATCAATGGTTTTCATATATCAGAAAAGTATATCAATGTTAAAACTACCTACCTCCCTTGTTATGCTTCACGATTTAGTTATATCCCTTCAAATCAATTCATCAATCAACCTATCAGTATTTCATATTCCTTGTCAATATCAAGTTATATTAACAATTACCAAAGGAATCTATTCTAGCCCTAATTTGATAGTCCAGATAACCTGTTAGTCATGGAACCATTAAGTTTCATGCAATCCATCACTCATCACCATATGATATCAGCTACTTAGGCTGTTAATCTACTTTCCACAACATGGATTGTCTAAATCCATTAGAGTTCTAATCAGTCACTCACCAATGTTTGATCATTGATTTAAATGTGAGGAACAGTGTTAGATCAGCCTTTGATCTATTGTTCATTCTCTAGATTGGTGATCTGACGGCTAGAAGTAGTTAGATCGCCATTGCAGCATGTTATTTGGCATTTTTAGCTAATGGATCAATGAAATTTAGCTCATCCTATATCAACTTGAGGTTTAGAAATGCAATGGTAGCATCTAATCATAGATCAGGCATTACTAGGTCCCTATCCCTTCACTATTTGATCAAACAATTCAGATTATTCACTCAATTTCCATCTAGATCTTCCAATTTTTTCCCTATACTAGTTAATTCAATGCTCTAGAACTCATCCATGTTGTCTGATCATCGATTAGACATCAAGAAGTCACTATTTAAATGGTGATAGATCGATCGGCTAAGATTGTCTGATTGGTTTTCAACCTGGATCAACAATCTCAGTTAGGTTCAGGCTACATCAAGTCTATATTTACCTATTTATATGCTTGGATTAGGAAATGGATGGTTGGATCCTCATAAAAACCTAGATCTAGCATGAACAGAGCATATCTAGCAAAAAGTCTCAAATCAAAAACAAGGTTTCGTAGATCTTGTCTTCTAAGAGTGTTTTTGTGTGTTTTTCCTCTCTTGAATGTGTGGACTGATCACTGGCGCACTATCTCCTCTCCAATCGATGGTCAAAATCACCTCGAATCTTCCAATAGCCTTGGGGTTCTAGTTCACCTCGTCGTGAGGTGTGGAATGGTCAACTTGAATCATCGATCAGAGCCGTCATCATCTCTAGCAAAGTGAACTAGAACCCCAAGGCTATTGGGAGATCCCAGCCGTCATCATCATAGGTTTGAATCGACACCCTTGCATAAATTATCCTATACTAAATGCCCTAATCTAAATGCTAACTCTAACTTTATGTGATGCATAATCAAACTCTTAGAATATGAAAGGGCTAGCAAAAGTTGTCTTGGATGCATGTGTAACCAATGAGAGAGAGAGAGAGAGAGAGAGAGAGAGAGAGAGAGAGAGAGAGAGAGAGAGAGAGAGAGAGAGAGAGAGAGAGAGAGAGAGAGAGAGAGAGAGAGAGAGAGTCGTTGAGCATCATGACTGATGAGTGGCTATGATTTAATCATGTTGTACTACCTAAGATGTAAACTAGTAGCCATGTTAGGAAACATAGGAATGGAAAGTGAGAACACATCACACTCGCCATGAAAAGAGTGGTTTGATGCCTTATTTTTTAAGAGCTATCAAGATGGGAAGCTTGGCAACCAAGTAAGGTCAAAGGCACCTTGTTTTTAAGCATTTTTGGGTAGTTTTGATAAGTTGACTACAGTGGTATTGGAAATAGTGTTTCGCATGGATTCTAACCAGAAGGCGCATACTCTAAATGGGTTAGAAACTAGGACCTTGGATTAGAAAGTGGAGAATCAAAGGGTTGAGAGGAAGGCAAAAACATGAACTTCTACTAGGAGTAAGCTAGAGAGTTTAAGTTGGAAACAACACAAAACCCCATCTAATGGAATAAATGTGTATAACATGAATTCCACGCTCAAAATAAGAGTCAAAATAGGACCAAAGTGAAGAGAAACCAGGGAAGGTGAAGAGGAAGAAAAAAGTGGAAGCAAAGAGCAAGAGAGAAGGAAAGGAAGAGAAAAAGAGGAGAGGAAAGGAGGAAAACTACTCCAGGTAGGGGGATTGTAACTCTCTAAACTAAGTTTTTCAAAGTCTTGCATGATGTTGAAGGAAAAAAGTAGGTTTTTATAAGATAAAAGCATGGAGTTTATATGATTTCACTTACAATTTTCAGAACTTCAATGACTTTGTGCATAGATGAAAGCTCATGTTTTCTCATGATTTATTTGGCTATTCACTTGTATTTAAGGCTAGTTGATCTCTAGTTTTGATGAAATGCGTGAGCAATTATTTTGAAACATGTTTCTATGCTATATCGGGACTGTAGTAGTATGTTACTGCTAGGTGTGTTTCGCCATCACTTTTTGTATCTGTTTTTCATGGAAAACTCTACTATTCTATTGTTAATTCCATGCCTAAGATCGTGGGTTGAAAATAATTGAGAAATATAGTGGTCTTTTATGTGATTTTGGCTTAGTTTTTTACTTGTTTTACACTCTAAATTGAGACGTGTAAAATTCTGCATTTTCATTATTTTAGCTACTGTTATGCCTATCATTTTTACCATATTTTTGTTGGGATAATATAATATAATCAAGGTTAATACATGTCTTTTTAAATTGGAAGTATGACCGGTAAAAGATTCCATGTTCATGGCTCAAACACATTGAGTTTTAAGCATGTTTTTAACTACTCATTCCTGCCCACTGCCGTAAACATTTTGAAGCTTAAGAAGTTGATGATTTTGGGCACTATTGGACCCAAACTTTTTTGTGACTTCTACTAGTAACCTAATTTAATATAAGATAAATGATTCTACTAGTCATTATGTGAGGAAAAACAGGTCGTTAAAGACAAGTTTTTGCTTAAGTTTTATCTAGATGTTTTCAACTATATTTTTGGGTAGTTTTGTGCAATGTTTTGAACCCATCTTTAAAAAGGGGTTAAACACTTTTCCAAAGAGGGTTTACTGCTTAGTCATTGCTTTGAATGTGAATGAACTTCAAGAAAATATTTGCTAGAAAGGAAGCTTTGAAAAAGGCATTTTTACATGAAGTTTTTATCTACTTGAAAAAATAGTGTTCTTGGAAAACCTAAAATTCGACCATTTTTTTACTCTCTTTTGCATATGAATTGAATTGGATTTCTACTCTAATAATTTAATATATCAAATAAGCATCTTTTAGCTTGATTTTGATTAACTAAGAAACTCAATCTCATTGATTTGAGGGGTTTTTATGTGCCCAACATAGTCATTTTCATCATAAAATTTTGGAAAGTTATCAACGTTTTCTTTTGGATTACTTTTGAAAAATGATCCATGCTTTGTAGCTATTGGTTTTAGTCAAATTTAATATTTAATAAGATAGCATAATGTTGAGCCATGAAAAGTTGAGAATCTAAGAGGCTTAATAGCTATATAAAAGAGGAAAGTATATGGAATTAATGTAAAGAGACTTTGAGCATATCATATACTTTAAAATTCGTATAGCTGAAATTTGAATAGAGAGTTATCTCATGTCTCTTCTTTTGTTCAAGAACTTACCAATCATGAGATGTTTTGATATGTGGCTTATGTTGTGGTATAATGATTTGCTCCTCGAAAGTAATTGATCATGATTTGATGACTATTAGATATTCAACTCAATTGTGAGTTAGATAGTTGCACTCTAAATTTTATTTGGCCCATGCTAGACCATGAGTGAGTTGTGATGATGCATTTGGGAGCTTATACAACTTATGGTCAAAGTGAGAAAGCTTACGACCTTATCGGCACTATACTATGAGGATTTCAAATTGGCCCCTGATCTCCAAATAAGAGACTAGTCCATAATCTTGGACTAATGTGGAGAGTATGTATCATGAGAAGACCACTTCCACCTTGATCCACTGGCCTCACGAGAGTTGATGTGTAGGACCATATGTATCCACAGTCAAACGTAATTGGAATGTGAGTTCCTTTACGTGCATAGTGACCTACCTGTTCTTGGACATGGAGAGACATGATGGTCATCCTCTAAGGTTCAAACTAATTGCATGTGTGGCCCATGGTGAGACATTACCATTTTGTTATTGGGAATGTATGATACATTTGAGATTATTTGTGTATCCTTGGCTTCGTGGTTACTAGCGCTATGGTAATGCGGATTTGATGTTATTGTTGGTTTTGTAAGAAATGATCTTATTTTATTAAAGATAATTTAAGATTTCTGAAGTTTTCAAAACTAGTTAGAGATTTCCGCCTTGGCGCAACAGTAAAAGTTGTTGTCATGTGACTTTGAGGTCACAGGTTCAAGGCATGGAAATAGCCTCTTGCAAAATGTAAGATAAGGCCATGTACTTTAGGCCCTTGTAATCCGCCCCTTCCCTGGACCCTGCATAGGTAGGAGCTTCGTGCACCGGGGCTGCCCTTTTTTAGATTTCCTACTAAATGGTTGTACTCACGCCCCTCCTCCCCTCAACATTTCAAGTGAAATACAAGGAGCTACTTAGTTGATTAGTTTTGGTTAGACTGCTTTAACTTTATGTTGAAGGCATTTGTTGACATACTAAGGATTTAATTCTATTTCATGTTTGAATTATGAACTTATTTGACCAGTGAATCCTATTAT
This sequence comes from Warburgia ugandensis, assembly GCA_035236585.1. Lineage (NCBI taxonomy): Eukaryota > Viridiplantae > Streptophyta > Magnoliopsida > Canellales > Canellaceae > Warburgia > Warburgia ugandensis. Next base: position 25,681,456 of record CP141132.1, on the reverse strand, counting down.
ATGCTCTTTTAATTCTCTGATTGCTTTACATGTATATGTATATAGTTTTTGAAAAAAACACTCGGGCATAAAGAAGGGGTTTTGAAACCTATTATATGGATTTCTGATGTTTTCAAAAAAATAAAAAATTTGTCAAAAACTATTTCTGAAAACCCGAGTCTTAACACTTTCAGAGTAAGATAAAAGAGAGAAAAGAATGACAAAGTCTACGTAAATGCAAGTTCATAAAAATAGAAGGTTCCTAGTAGAAGAAACCTTTCTAATTTAGACGTCTCTGAAGAAGAATGATTCGTGTAGGTTGCACTCGTTAACGCTGGTAGTAGGAAACATATCAGAAAGTGTAAACGAGGAAAGGAAATCACGACGAGGTTAACTTCACTCAATTAGATAGTTGTTTCTCTTCTTTGTTCTCTGTGGACATCTTTGTCTAGCTATACAGTGGTAACGGAACTAAGTCGTTTGTTCGAAATGACCATATAAGACAAGGTCAGAACATGTCTAAAAACCTTTCGGGAGCATGATAGCCAACCAAAAATGTTGTACGTTATCAACTCCCTCTCTTCATTACGAATCATCATATAAACTACCACCTTTGAAGAACCTTTAAATTGTTTTTATTTTATTTTTTATCTAATCGCATTACCCTACTAGTTACACAAAAGACACCCCTGAGATCTATTTGCGCATTCTTCTCTCTTAGACTGTTAGACAGATTTTTATGGATTTGCATTCAGAGAAGCTCGGATTTCCTTCAACATTGAAAGAAACGAGGTCAAATGGGGGGAAAAAGAGAAAACTCATCGCTGTTCATATAGACAATCATTGAGGTACTTCAACCTTGAAACTCGACGTTTTATAAAATTTGCATCTTATACCTTACATTAACTGAAGAAATCAATATACATTAGTTTGGCGTGGCTTAAAATAAGTTCTTTGAAAGATTAAGAATGATTTTACAATGGCTCGACAATTGGAATTAAATTGTACGCAAAGACAGCACATAATAATTGATCTTAAGCTCCATGGTACTCCATGACACTCCAAGAGGCAAGGCTAGTTACAAAGAGAAAATAAATGACGATGTAGAACAAAGACTGTTTCCAATAATACAACAGTGGGGTCAACATGTATTTTATACAACGTTTGGCTGCCATCTTAACAGCACTGAATGATTGACTTGTACCCATCTTCCAGATTATGGTAGAGAACATGTAGCCATCAGTAGTACTATGCTTATGAAGCTGAGATTAATAACTTCCACCAAACAGATCCAAGTTAAGTAAAATTAATTTGGTGAAGATGCCACAGCGTTCTTTGATGACAACCCCCCAGAAACAAACAGTCAACTAATGGGTTTTTTTACTTCTGGTTTTGATACGTCTGGGTGTAAATTCTGGTATTTTGTTTTGGCCATTAGTTTGACTATAAACCCTAGTAGAGATATTTGGCGTACCTTTCATTTGTTCCCCATAGCTGTTGGGCTGATCTGGCACGTGATTTTTATCTGTACCTTTTAATGGTTCCCTATTACTGATGAGCTCACCTGATACTTTACTTCCCTCGATTGACTGTTTCCTTGCACCCCCATTCCTGTTCTCAGATTCAGTAACCACAACATCAACAATGTCTACTTTGCTCAATTGGCACTCATCACCACCTTTTCCACTTATGTTTGGTTGATAGCTTTCCTCAGTCACCCGTTTCCTTGCCTCCCCTACTCTGTAGTCACCCTCAAATATACGAACACTCTCTGCTTTATTCAGTTGGCTCTTGGCGATTACATTGCCAGTAGAATTTGATTGATATCTTTCTGCATTTGAGTGTCCAGTTGCCTCCCCTTCCCTGTTGTTACATTGAGGCCCAAAGATATCGGCTTTGTTCAATTGGCTCCCCATAACTCCAATGCTAGCAGTAGTCTTAGTGACTATTTCTTCTTTGGACTGCACAATCTTCCCACTAATGGTGAGGCTTGCACCAAGGTTAGAAGCATAATTCTCCAGTTTATTTCCTTCCTTGTTGGCTGAAAGGCGCAAGCTTCGACGAGAATTCTCAAACCATTTCTTAACCTACTCAGAGCAAGAAGCAAATGAAAAACCATTCTAGTTTCTTAGTAATTAGAAAATGCAGAGAATAAAAAAGCAGACCTGCTGGACTGTAATCCCTAGTTCTTTTGATAGATTTTCTTTGGTTTCTCGGCTGGGATATATATTCATCCTCAATGATTCATAAAGTCTCTGCATAGCCATTGTCATTGTCATTGGAAGGAAAATGAAAACGGAAAATCACTTTGAATTGTGAGGTTAAAGAAGAACATTAAGTTAGAAAAAGAAAAAAAGAGAAGAAAATATAACTTCTAAACTTTTAGCAGGTGCCATTATCAGCAAAGAGAAAAATACTTTTTCTGGTACGGCAGTGACTTGTAAGAGAAAATGACTTCATAGTAGCCCCAAATGGTCGTTTGACAAGGCAAAACAAAACAGTTCTTGCAATGAGGGAAGATACACTGTTGATGCTGGCCCTAGATGATAGCAAAGCTTACTAATCCTCTGAAGTACACTTAATGAGTGCATTGGCAGGATTCAATCTTACGCTATTGCATGTACCAACTGAATTTGGACACAAGCATCCGGAACAGAAAGCAAAATACCTGAGACACTTCTTTTCCAAAGCTTCTCGGGCCTGATTTGACACTCTTGTTTCCACTAGAATAAGATCTGGCTAATGAATAATCTGCCCCTTCAACTTCCAGCTTTGGTTGGTAGTGGTACAAATTCAGGTTCTGTGATCCATCCTCTGCCTGAAGCTTGCCTTGTTGTATTCTAGATTTAGTCTCATTTTGAATAGTTCGCATATTTCTCTCTGTTGAAAATTCAATGCATTCATCATAACCATTAGTCTTCCCTTTCTTTTGTGCACACACAGTCCAGTCTTCATCATCACTTGAATCAGAAGGAATATTTCCATAAGTCTCCTTCACAAATTAAGAGATGATAAACAGAGGTGAGTGAAGAAGAAGATAATAAAGAAAATACAATACTTACAACATTAATATATATATATATATTAAATATTAGCCAATCTATGATAATCCTCATTAACAGTTGAAGCAAAAAATAAATATCGAAGACATATCAGAGCATATGCTAAGACCTAGGCTCAATCACAATTATCCTGATCAAAATTATGGCAGAATAAAGGTACGCTTTCCTACGTCCTGTCAGTTTTGATAGCCTTACACTCATGCATATGGTCCGTCCATTGTAATTGGAAACATCAGTCAGTATACCTATTCATGGAAGGCCAAAGGGTAGAAGTGCTGTAATCAAGTGGTTTTAACCACCTAATCAGTGGCCATCAAAGGATTATTAAAATGAATTCAGAACTGTGACACCAAAGCCATCCGTTTACCCCACTATGAATTTCCATGGCATGAAAATTGCCCAATCAGAAGGTGCAAGGTGCCTTTCCAGTAGCCTACGGATGAACATTTAAAGTAAAATGGTCTCATTGGGATGAATCATCTGATTATTTTCATTTTACCATTTCTGTTTTTATTTGCAACATCAAGAATCCAGGTGGTCACTCAACCAAAGGATTTCAACGTGGGTAGAATAGACCATTGTGATTGATCAAGTTTGTGTCGGAGAGGTGTGGGTGGGCAGGGGATGATTAGACATAGCATTCATTATTATCAAAATAATTACTATACTAATCTTCTGCACTATCTATAAAATCATATGTAAGGTTACTCTGTCATGGATATGTTTTCTTCTGAACCAAGGGACTTCAAATTCCATCTGTATGTGCATCTGTGATTAGTCAGTTAGGAAGTCAAAGTGACTGTTAGAATTGAATATAAAGAGAAGTTCCTGGATGTTCCGTCAAGCATTTGGCACTCTCATAGAGTCTGCTGCCAATTATGTCATAGTTACAAAGTTTGGATCAGGAAAAGTCAGCTAGGTAAAATTCATAACTTGTTTGGAGAAAAGTTGGCAAAGAAACTGTTAAAGTGGAGCCAAGAGAGAGAGAGAGAGAGAAACCCTTAGAATAGCTGAATGTGTGTTGGTAATTTTGCACCTCACACTTAAACAGGTATATATACTAAACAAGGATAGTTACATGCTCCTAACTATACAATGTGGGACTAAAAATAAAACAAAACTAAGACTAAGGCTAAGTAAAGCTATACCATACTATGCTATATTCAACACTCCCCCTCAAGCTGGAGGACATAAGTCATATGCACCAAGCTTGTTACAAATGTATTTAATTCGAGGTCCTTTGAGAGATTTCGTGAAAATTTCTGCTAGTTGATCATTTGAATTGACGAAGCCAGTAGCAATACATCCCGACAAGATCTTTTCTCTAATAAAATGACAATCCACTTCTCTGTGTTTGGTCCTTTCATGGAAAACGGGATTAAATGCAATATGTAAGGCTGCTTGATTATCACATATTAGCTTCATACTTCCTCTCCGAATTTCATCTCCTGGAGTAGTTGTTTCAGCCAAATAAGTTCACATGTTGCCAGAGCCATGGCTTGGTACTCAGCTTCTGCACTTGATCTGGCAACTACATTTTGTTTCTTGCTTTTCCAAGATACTAAGTTACGTCCAACAAAAACACAATATCCTGAGGTAGAACGCCTGTCTAAAAGAGAACCAGCCCAATCAGCATCTGTGTACCCAACAATTTGAGTGTGGCTTTTATCTTCATATAACACACCTTGACCTAGTGCTCCTTTAATATATCGAAGAATGCGAACCACAGCATCCCAATGACTATCACAAAGTGACTGTAGGAATTGACTGACTATACTTACAGCAAAAGAGATATCTAGTTGAGTAATAGTGAGATAATTCAGTTTACCAACAAGTCTCCAATATCTTCCAGAGTCTGCTAGAGGCTCCCCTTGTCCTAGTACAAGCTTAACATTCGGGTCCATGAGTGTGTCCACAGGCTTACAATCTAACATACTAGTCTCTTCCAAGATGTCTAAAGCATATTTTCTTTATGAAATGGCAATACCTGTACTAGACTAAGCTACCTCAATTCCAAGAAAATACTTTAGTTTTCCCAGGTCTTTAGTCTGAAAGTGCTGGAAGAGATGTTGTTTAAGTCTCTGAATGCCATCCTAATCACTGCCTGTGATGACAATGTCATCCACATAAACCACTAAATAAGTACACTGACCCGAAGAGTTATGCTGATAGAAAACAGAATAACTGCTTCACTCCGAAGCATTCCAAATTCCTGAATAATAGAGCTAAATCGTCCAAACCATGCTCGAAGAGATTGTTTTAAATTGTATAGAGAACGGCACAATTTGCATACTAAACCAAACTCCCCCTAAGCAACAAAGCCAGGCGATTGCTCCATATAAACTTCCTCTGCTAGATCACCATGAAGGAAAACATTTTTTAATATCCAGCTGGTAAAGAGGCCAATGCCGCATAGCAGCCATGGAGAGGAATAATCGAACAGAGGCAACCTTTGCAACTGAGGAAAAGGTGTCACCATAGTCAAAACCATAAATATGAGCATAGCCCTTAGCCACTAGGTAGGCTTTAAGTCGATCAACTTGTCCATCAAGACCCATCTCAACAGTATATATCCAACGGCAACCCACTATAGTTTTACCAGGTGGCAAAGGAACCAAGTCCCAAGTACCATTCGTATGCAAAGCAGTCATTTCATCTACCATGGCCTGTCTCCACCCAGGTTGTGAAAGAGCCTCACTGGTGCTTTTAGGAGCAGAAATAGAGGGTAAGGAGGAAACAAATGCATAATAGGGTGAAGATAATCAATGGTAACTCAAAAAATTATAGATAGGATGAGGATTACGAGTAGATCGATCACCTTTTCAAGAGCAAAAGGCAAGCTAGCAACCGAATGCGGGGCCTAAGTAAGTGAAGCAGGTGGGACAGGGAGATTGTCATCAGGAACTTCAGTGGAACCTACAATAGCTTCAAGAGGAGGCCGACGATGATAAACTTGAAGAGGACAAGAGACATCATTCACAGGCGTGGAAATATAGGGAAGAGGTAAAATTTCAGAAATGGAGAGTGGCTCAACAGTGGATGAGAAGAATGATGACCGCTCAAAGAAAGTTACATCTACTGAAAGAAGATATCGATTAGTGTTAGAAGAATAACAACGATACCCCTTCTGAAGCCTAGAATATCCCAAAAAGATGAATTTTGTGGCCTTGGTGGAAAGCTTATCTTGCCCAAGTGCAAGGTTGTGTACAAAACAAGTACATCCAAAAACACGAGGAAGAAGAAGATAAAGAGGTTGTGTGGGGAAGAGAATGGAATGGGGAATCTGATCGTGCAACACAAAAGAAGGCATATGATTAATTAAGTAGCAAGCAGTGAGAACAGCATCCCCCCAGAAACGAAAAGGAACATGACTGTGAAGAAGTAAAGTGCGAGCTGTCTCTATAAGATGATGATTTTTACGTTCAATTGCTCCATTTTGTTGAGTGTGGGCACACGATGACTGGTGAAGAATTACTTGTTGAGACATAAAAGAAGAAAAAGGTGCAGAAAAATATTCTCGTGCATTGTCACTACGTAAAATACGGATAGCAACATTAAATTGAGTTTGAATTTCAACACAAAATTTCTTAAAATTTGAGAATAATTCAGATAGATTCTTCATAAGGAATAACCAAGTACATCGAGAATAACCGTCGATAAAAGTTACAAAGTACTGAAAACCCAAACTAGAAATAGTACAACTAAGACCCCAAACATCAGTGTAGACAAGTTCAAAGAGAAACAAACCCCGATTATTGAGACGCTTTGGAAACGAAACACGAGTATGTTTTCCAAGCTGACAAGACTCACACTCAAGAGACAACAAACTAGAAAAATGAGAGACCATCTTTTGCAGTTTGGTGAGACTAGGATGGCCCAAACGATTGTGAATAAGAGCAAGAGAATCAATGGAGATGCAAGAGGTAGGAGTTGCAGGTGATATACGATGGTAAAAGCCTTGAGACTCACGCCCTATACCAATCGTCTTCCCCAAACCCCGATCCTGCAAGATTACAGATTTATCAGAAAAAGTGAGAGAGCAATTAAGAGTGCAGGTCATTTTACTTATGGAAATAAGATTAAACGAGCCCTCAAGTACATAAAGTACATAGGTGAGAGGAAGAGTAGGAAGGGGATGAGCCAAACCAATTCCTTTAGCTATAATTTTGGAACCGTTGGCTAGAGTGACAATAGGTAAAGTAGAAGAACAAGTAAGAGGAGAAAAGGTGTTTATTACCAGATATGTGATCAAAAGTTCTAGAGTCTAGAATCCATGGGCCAATAGAAGAAGGCTGAGTAAAGCAAACACTAGGATTACCAGTCTGAGTGACGGAAACAACAGAAGATGACTTGGCTGCCTAATACTGGAGGTACGCATCATAGTCACTACCAGTCATGGTAATATTTTGAGATGTGGAGCCCTTAGATGAGTCAGGTAGTTGGGTGTCAGATGACTGGACGATGTTAGCAATGCAAGCAGGTCGCCCGTGTAGTTGGTAACACCGATCCCGAGTGTGTCCAATCTTATTATAGTATGTGCACTGAGGATGCTATCCTCGATTACGACTACCACCACAACCGCCTCTAGTGTTTGCCTGAGAAGCCAAAACTGAGGAATCTAAAAGGCCATCAGAAGTAACTGTTTGAGTAGAGGAGATATGCAAAAAGCGGGAAAATACTTCATCCAATGAGGGCACCGAAGGGCTAGCCAAAATTTGATCTCTGATGAATTCAAGGTCAGCGTGGAGCCCAATGAGAGTCAACACCAAGAAAAACTTATCGGTCTGTGTTTGTTGGGCTTCTACACCATTAGTGGGAGGTATCAGAGACAAAAACTCCTCCTTGAGGGACACAATCTTTCCTATGTAAGTCAAAAGATCCATGTCCTATTGTCTGTCAAAAGATCCATGTCCTATTGTCTAACATGAATAATGTCAGAAACAACTTTGTAAAAACATTAAATATCATTCGTGTATAAGCCCTTGGCCTAGGTCTAAAATTTGAAAAGTGTTTTATAGGTGCAAAGATAATGTAAAACTTTGGGATCCACAAATTGCCATAATAGGCTGCATAATTGTGCATCGATCATTTTCCATTGCACTTTGTCTGCAACAGAAATATCTCTCTTTCTTGACCAAATGGTCTACATAACCTTGACCCATAACCCATAATTCCACAAAGGCAGACCAAGACAGATAATTTTCACTACCAATTAATTTCTTTGACGTAATAACAGGAGATCCAGAAATTACAGAAGTGAAAATACCATTTTTAGAAGCCATGATTACTTATCTGGGTGGTCTGCAGCGAAGATCGACGACGACGACAACAATCTGGCGACAGTAGTGGCGATCTGGGAATGCCAGAAATGATAGAGGGGTGACCGGTAAAGAAGCACAGTCGCCAAAGAAATTGCCAGAATGGATACACGGCCAAACCAAAAGGGAAAAAAAAGAAGAAGGTAGATAATTAGGGTTTCTCTTATGGCTCTAATACCATGTTAAAGTGGAGCCAAGAGAGAGAGAGAGAGAGAGAGAGAGAGAGAGAGAGAGAGAGAGAGAGAGAGAGAGAGAGAGAGAGAAACCCTTAGAATGGCTGAATGTGTGTTGATAATTTTGCACCTCACACTTAAACACCTATATATACTAAACAACCTCACACTTAAACACCTATATATACTAAGTGGGACTAAAAATAAAACAAAACTAAGACTAAGGCTAAGTAAAGCTATATAATACTATGCTATATTCAGCAGAAACTTTAAAGGAAAAAAGAAACCAAATTTAACAATAAATAATATATCATTACAGGCAATAGTTGTCCGAATTATAGCACATAAGATTATTCAATCAATTTCCTTCCTGGTGCATGGCCTAAGACGTGGTCTAGAAGATGAATGGTCCAGATCACCAACCATCTAGGCCATCAAATCTTGAGCGTATAGACCTGTGTACTGCTTTACACAAAGACATCCATATAACATCTCAATTTTCAAAAATTTTAAAAGGCGTTAAATTTTGTAACTGTGATTTCCGGCCACGTCCCATCACCACAAAACTATTGTGCAAGTAGCTCAGGGACATCCACCACGGAAGGGCATCAATCAGTACAAAAATAGAGTTTAAGTTTAGAAACAAAAACGAATACATCTTGGTTATCAAACCACTTAGTATATCCTTCTCAGACAAGTCTGGCCATTGGTCTCTTGATCAAAGCCATTGAAAGAAAAATTACGCATAGGAAACCCGTCATACAAACTAATACTTTCCTATTGAGAAATCAACTAATGTATTATTACATACACAAAGTCATCTTTTAATAGATTACCTTTCTCAGATTCCAGGGATCCAAATGATTTGATCGCCAACTGGAGAGAGATTACTTTTATCACCAGAAAGCCAGGAATTGCTTCCATCACAGGCTGGAGAAGGACACCAGCCTAGCAGGGACAAAAGTCAGCCTTAGTGATCCGACAATGCCAAGTGGAAGGGCCATTGTTCAACAGATAAAAGCTACTCTAGACAAGAAAGACGGAAGGAACCCAAGCAAACAAGTCATTGGGTTAGAAAGTACTAGTGGGCCTTAGGTATAGTGCTTCTTGACACAACTTACGTTTAGTAGTGAAAGAAATGGATAGTGCAAACGTTTATAAGAGGAACACACATTGTCAAGTTGCGAAACAGGATTTTGAGTACACAATTATTCACCTCTTGAGGGCAACTAGAAGATCATCGGGTACAGGAGATACAGGATGTGAGTCACCAAAAACTGTTAGATGGGTAAGATGTGTTGGTGTCATGAACTAAATTATTTTTACCCTATGCTTCCCCTTCTTATGTAGACCATGAGTGGCTGGTTACTAGTACACTAATTGATGGGACCAATATATATCATTAGTTACTTGACGAAGAATGGGAATAAAGAAAGATGGACATGCTAGGACCTGCTAGACATGGGGAAGTGCAATATGGTCATTTGATGCTTCTTCAAGAAAATATGGGTTACTCTTACGAATGAAACATCAACGCTTATATATCTCATGAGACAAACATCAAGAGCAACAATGTCAATAACACTAAAGATCAACATCAAGGACCATGAACATGGTGATGTTTGTGATCTTAGCACACAAACACCGTACAGATTTGTGGGCGATGTTTCTGGTATTGCTTGTTAAGTAGATTCCTTGGTGCTAAAGGATTAATTTAGATGAGGGGGAAGTAAGAGAAGATATAGAGGAAAAAGATGATTTGGATCAAACATGAGGGCTGCATGGTTTGTGAAGACTAGAGGTAGGATTTCATTGACGGAATCTAGAAGATATTTACACAGAAAGAATAAAAAAGAGGTAGAGGAGGCAGGGGAAGAGAGACAAACAGCAAAAGATGTGTATAAATTACATGTATATATGTGCATATATACATACATATGTGTGTGTGTGTGTGTATAGAGAGAGAGAGAGAGAGAGAGAGAGAGAGAGAGAGAGAGAGAGAGAGAGAGAGAGAGAGAGAGAGGGCAATGCTAAATAGATGCTCTATAATAGAGCGCACAGGAAACACTTCTTTTATAGCTCATTTTTGCATGATTCAATTCATTCATATTATTGCACCAGCTTTGGATGTCTAGCAGGTAAAACATGATGTGCATTGGATGATTCGAACATCCAAAAAGTTATACTTGAAAACGGATGGGTTAGAAACTTTTGATAAACAATGTAAAGGTTTAAATCATCTAATCCAAATATGCTCTTTCACCTATTAAACATTCAAAAGTGTACGAATAGCATGAATGATTAGGATCATACAGATATGAATTACAAAAAATGTGGTTCCTGCACATTCAATATGATCATCTACTTAGCATTCATCATATGTGTGTGGACACAGAGAGAGAAAATCATTGGTCACAAAGAGGCAAGACTTGAGAGATTAATACTAGATGTTAATGTAGGACAGCATGCAAAATGACCTAATCTATATGCTAAGATCATATCAAAATTAACTTAAATAAGAAAACATAAATTAAACTACAACGAGCACTTTAACATGCAGAAAATCGGTCTTAATTAGCATGAATAGCCTACAATGAGCCTTGGCACAACGGTAAAAGTTGTTGGCATGTAACCTTGAGGTCACGGGTTCAAGGCGTGGAATCAGCCTCTTACAAAATGCAAGGTAAGGCTGCCTACTATAGGCCCTTGTGGTCCGCCCCTTCCCTGGACCTCGCATAGGCGGGAGCTTCGTGCACCGGGCTGCCCTTTTTTAGCCTGCAATGAGTTACAGGATCTGCAAACTGCCCCAAATCTCTACCGATTAAGGTAAGATCAAAGTTTCAATCCGAATCATCCCTCTATTTGATGAAAGGTCCTGATTAAACTTTAGATCTAGGGTTTAGGAATTTAATGCAGTATAAGAATTCTAGATTTTTACAGATGCAAATCATATAACTACACATAGCTCACAAATCGTCCTTTAAAAGGCAAGGTAGAAAAGTACTAGCTTACAAAATAGGATGAAACAATAGTGATTCAGCCTTGTACCTAACGTGGCTTCATGGCTGTGGGAAGGAAGCTAGAACGAGGATTCTACCAAGTCTAACAAAATTTTCATTCATTATTCATCAAAAACTGCTTATACAAAAGAGAAAAAGATCTAAGGTAGGGGACATCCAACCCTAATCTATAAAAAGACAAAATTGCCCTACTTAAGTCACAACACACTAAGAAACCTAATACCCTTAGTGGTCAATATCCCAAGTAAACTAAACTATAAAATAACATATAAGGAAAAAATGTGGGATGATCGTCCCATCAGATGTGGGTGGGAATCAAGGGTTTTATAAGTGAGAAAATTTTCTTTTGGTAGATTAAGGCCACAATTAAATGTTAAAATGTAAAATGTCTCTCCCAGTTGAAGATGACCACTGCCAAAAAACTCTTCTTTTGGTTCCTTCACAATTTCAGTCAACTTTATTCCATTTTGGCCAAATACACCAATTTTGCAAAACTATTCCAAAACTGTAACCAAAATTCTAATTTTTGGCATCAGAACAAAACCATGACTAAAACGAAATAGACAACTTTGAGATCAACACTCATGAAAAAATGACTTCAAGCAAGATAAAGAGAAGGAAAGAATACAAGAAGAGAAGATAAAGGAAGTGACAAATTGGATGGGAGAAATTTATATGCATATCTTCTCTCCTCTCACATGTTGCAGTTATAAAATAATTTTGAAAGAACAGAAGTATCCATCTATAAATGACAAATAATATAAGTACAATATAGATAATTAAATACATAAATCCCATCATGGACTATATCTTTCAAACAATAACCTTAACACTAGCTCTACACTATTGTTAAAAATCAGTAAGTTACAAGAGCTGTATTACCCTACAAAATGTTATTTAATCGCACTACTATCGGTATCAAAGTCAAGTAGACGTGGTTATGATATAATCATCCCTATTTTTTATTCATTAACCCCGTACCATATGGTAGGGACATGATAAGTCTAGGTGGGACCAGATTTATGAAGAATAAAATCATTCACAAGGTTACCCTTGACTTATGTTGGTCCCAACTCCAAAATTCTCATCCATTGGATAATCCTAACCATTGCTGCTTTTTGTTATAAAATGCACTGAAACTTTTGACGGTTTATTTTATAACTCAAGAAAACTGTGGTTAGGATCATCCAATGAATGGAAATTTTGGAACATATAACATCTAAGTCAAGGGTAACACTGAACAATTCGAATCTTCAAAAAATTGAGCCCACCTAGAGTTATAGTCATGGGATGAATCAACAATATACATACACATACATATTCCAATGGAACTTATATATATATATATATATATATATATATATATATATATATATATATATATATATATATATATAAGGGCAGCCCAGTGCATAGGCGGGAGCTTCGTGCACCGAGGCTGCCCTTTATATATAAAGGCCTAAATATGCAACCTTACCTTGCATTTTTGCAAGAGAATGTTTCCATAAGAGGGAGACCCAAGTAAAAAAAGGGGATACTTATCATCATTATACATATATATGTACGTAGAGAGAGAGAGAGAGAGAGAGAGAGAGAGAGAGTTTCCTCTCGAAGGGACTCTCGTCAATAGCATGCACATTTGCAGCAAAATTCAGCAGCAATTCACACATGACCAGTACATATCTAGCAAACTCAACTACTGTATATCTGCATCGACTTTTGTTGGCGCAACCAAGTACACCAACATAGTCATAACTAAACATGCATACTTGTACAATGAATTGCAAAAGTGAAACCACTAAATAAGAGAGGAACTATCAACAGAAACTTACATCATGCAGCTTCTTGTAGTCCAGTCTTTCTCGATGCCTTTTCCCTGAAACTAGTACAGCATTTGGCTCCAATATTGACAGAAGCTCAGAATTTACAATGTTCTCTGTTACAGCCAGCTTAGATGTTCCTTCACCAGAGGCAGTTAAAGCCTCAGAATGACCAACTGATGAGGATGCAGGAACTTCATCTAAGGCTGAAGGGTCACTTGCATTGATCAAAGCACCCAAGTCCTCAGAATCAGATGTGAAGTCAGATTCATCAGAACTTGACCCTTCCTTTCGAACTTCATTATCTGTGTCAGGATCATAATCATTATCCTCAGAATCATCAGAGGAGAATCCAGTGTGTCTATGCATCTCATCACTGGTTGAAGACTTCGAGTCATCAGATGAAGAGGTAGAATTAGACTCCTCAGTATGAGAACCATCCTTCAGAGCCTTATCATCAAGGTCCTGATCACTGGGGTCATAATCATTGTCATCTGAATCATCTGATGAGTTGCCAGATGGCCTATCTCCAGCAGAAGTAGCAGCTGCCTCAGGAAAAACTTTCTGTACAAGGAAGAAGCAAAGGTAACTGTACAAAATAATTGAGAATTAAAGGATTAAGGAATTGTTGTACTACTATTGTCCCTCCGTAAAACAGATCTTACAAAATACTAATGGAATATGAGAAGATTGCAAAGAAAGTTTCTCCTGGGATTCACCTGCCACTTATCCGCAATAGAAAGCTTGGTTCCTTGGTAGTCATTGAGTAAGTCAATGCAATCTACTTTGCAGTCACATCCAGGGCACAGCCAAGTCTCATCTCCAGGAGGAACTGCACCAAAGTAATCAAAATAGTTGTATAAATTTATAACATGTTCCTCATGCAACCATTAAAGCTTTAAATACCACAGCTCATCAACAAGGTTTGATTATTACTTTCTTCATTCAACAATGGGGGTTCTAAACACATCTGATGAAAGCCACGGTCGCAAACACCATCACATAGTATAATATCATTGTCAGGTGACAACTCTTTCGACCCGCATTTGGCACAAAAAATCTGTCATAAGTGGACGCACGACTTAGGATTTATCTTTTCCCTGAACTGTTTCACAGAAATTATGTCCTCACTACAACAGAAATCAAGTAGTACAGAATTTCATAGAGAACAAGTACAAATGAAAGTGAAAGCCTTCACATACATCCTCACTGTAAATTTGCCCATCAGAGTCAAATAAAGATTCCTGAAGCTTTCCCTCTGCACATAATATATCAAGGCGTTGAAATAAATCACGTATTTCCAGTCTGCATCGTAAAATCTCAGATGTGGCACGTTGCAGCTCCTTTTCCGGCCTTATTTTTTCTAGACTGCAAATTCAAGAAAAATAATTATAAAAGAGAAAAGCAGGCATTAGATTTTTTCTTCAATAGATCCATAGTGAATATCTACAATGCATGATAATCAACAGAAGACATGAGATCATCATCATCATCATCATCATCAAGACCTTATCCCAATTAGGGGTCGGCCACATGAATCTTATTCCTCCATTCCACTCTATTAAATACCACGGCCACATAATCAACAGAAGACATGAGATGACGAATAAAAATTGGAACTTCACTAACTATGAAACTCCACTGCTATGTAGTTAGAGGCGCACCGAGGCGCAAGTTACAAGTCCATCGCCTAGGTGGGAAAGAATCACAGGGGAGTCGAGGGGCCAGAGCCTGGAGCCTTAGTTCAGGCACGGCTCCAACTCCCGAGTGCAGCTAACAACTGGTTAAAACATAACTTTTTTTTTTCTTTTTTCTTTTTTCCCTTTTCATCATCTAACCCTATTTTCTCTTCTCCTGAGAGCTCTGAAGGTGAAACAACCATTCCTCTTCAATCTTTCACAAAACTAAGCAAAAAAAGGTATAGATTCATGAATCTTCACTTCAAGCAACATTTTTTGTTAAAATACGTAAAAAGCAATACTGATTTTTCAATATTTTTGTTTTTTGTTTACATTTTTAGATAAATCTTGGTGGGTTCTTATTCTATATGTATAAACAAACATTCCATTGAGTTTTATCTTTCTTTGCCAAAGATTTAAGTTTTTTAGGTCTTTTTCTTTTTCAAAATTAGCAGTTACGAAAATTGAAAAGAATTTTCATTTTTTTGTATTTCTTCATTGCAACATATTTGCATGGGGAAGCTATATATGTGGGTAGAAATATGTTGCAATGAAGATGACAACAAAAAAAAAAGTTGAGTTGTCGTCTTCATTGCAACATATTTCTACCCACATATATAGCTTCCCCATGCATAAGTGTGCAAGTGTGATGTTTTTTTCATGCTTTTTTTGTATTTTAGGATTTTTTTTAATTTTTTTGAAAATTACAACAAAAAAAAAATTATTATTTTTAGTCTTTATTCATTGAAACATATTTCCATCCATATACATAGCTTCTCCTTGCTTGTGAGTACATGTGTGATGTCCTTTTTCATGGTTTTTTTAGTTTTAACATTATTTTTTTCAATTTTTCCAAAAATAATAGTTACAGAAATTGAACATTTATTAGTTAAAACATATTTCCATCCACATATATAGTTTCTCCTTGCTTGTGAGGACATGTGTAATATCTTTTTAAATGCTTTTTTGTATTTTTAATGTTAATTTTTTCAATTTTTTTGAAAATAACAATTACAGAAATTGAAAAAAAAAAAAATTTGTCTTTATTTGTTGAAACATATTTCCATCCTCGTATATAGCTTCCTCTTGCTTGTGAATGCATGTGTGATGTTCTTATTTCAAGCATTTTTGTATTTTAAGGTTATTTTTTTCAATTTTCTGGAAATGACAGTTACATAAATAAGTTTTCTTCTTTTTTTTCTTTTTTCTTTTTTTTTTTACATTTACTCATTCAAACTTATTTCCATTCACATATATAACTTCCCATTAGTTGTGGGAAGTGAATTATAATTGTATGAAAGTACTCACTCTTTTCTGCTTTCTACTTTCTAGGCCCAAAATTTAAAGATGTCATCATCAATGGGTTCAAATTCAGACACTTCATGTTCATTAGCTATTTCCAGATCTACAGGCCCATGGTGGGAGTGTGGAGAGCTAAGAATTTCAGGTGATAAAAGCGCAGTGCGGTGTAAATTGTGTGGGACCAAGTATAGTGGTAGGATTTATAGGCTAAAACAACATTTAGTTGGAGGGCATAG
The DNA here is from genome assembly GCA_035236585.1 of Warburgia ugandensis. Taxonomy (NCBI): domain Eukaryota; kingdom Viridiplantae; phylum Streptophyta; class Magnoliopsida; order Canellales; family Canellaceae; genus Warburgia; species Warburgia ugandensis. The sequence continues at coordinate 25,664,867 of CP141132.1, read as the reverse complement.
GAATGCTAAAAATGCAACAAGGTCACCCTTGATATATCAAAGAGAATAAATGATTATATGAGTGACTCAAAGAAGAGGAAGGATGAAAGAGAGAATTATTATGGAGCAAACACGACCAGAGAACTTGTTTGGGATTTATGAGGACTGAAGTTGTTGATCTTAATATTGACACTGACAATGGGAGACCTGCTGGTGATAGTAGTGGCCCTAGTGGAATTGTTATTGAGAGCAACAAGAGGTCTAATAGTGGACAGAGTCGTATAAAGGGACCTTTTAATATTCACTTCACCCCTAATCCTGAGAGGGCTCTTTTGTAGCAGACAAGAATAAATAATGCATATAAGAAGCTCAAGATAAGAGCATGTGATTACATTATAAGTTGGTTATGTGAGAATGGCATTGCCTTCAATGCTACTCGGTGTCAGTCATTTCAGACCATGTTTGAGGCAGTTGCACGACATGGTCTAGGTACATGTTCTTTTTTTGTTTTCCTGTATATACTGGTACTTTTATGCATGTTCTTTAAGTTAAAAAGTTTTTAACTTGTGTTTTTTTCTATCTTAAGGTTTCAAGGCACCCTCTTACCATGAGTTGAGGGTGTCACTTCTTAAAAAGCAAGTTGAAAAGGCAAACGAATTTGTTCAAGAGTGCATAAAAGATTAGGTATGATACGGGTGCTCTATAATGTCAAATTAGTGAACCGACGACAAGGATCGCACCTGAATCAATTTCTTGGTAAACTATCTAACTGGGACAATTCTCCTAAAATCAATTGATGAATCTGAGCATGTAAAGAGCTCATATTTGATCGTAAAAATAATGGATGACATCATAGATGACATTAGAGAGGAAAAAGTTGTCCTAGTAATCTCTCCTCTTAACCTCAGTTAGCTTTCATTAAGAAATCTAATATTTAAAAGTTTAATAATTACTCTTAAATTTCATTGCCTATTACACGTCATCATGGACAACTCATCAAATTATGTATCTATAAGGAGATAATTACAAATAAGGAAGTATTTATTTTGGACACCCTATGCAGCACATTGTGTTGATTTGATGTTGGAAGACATTGAAAAATTGCCAAAAGTAGATCATGCCATGAGACAAGCAAAGGCAATGATTGTTTTCATATACAGTCACACCCATGTCTTTCATTTGATGAGAACAATGACCAAGCAAAGAGAATTGATCATACCTGCAATCACCCATTTCACCACAAATTTCTTGAGCTTAGAGAGTATCCAAAATGTAAGGGCAAAATTGAGGAAAATGTTCCACTATCAGGCATGAAGCAATACGTTGTTCGGTCAAAAAGTGCATAACATTGTTAATCATGGCTCCTAAAACGATATTTTATTTTGTTTGAAGATAATAGCACCCCTTGTAGAGGTGTTGAGGTTGGTGGATGTAGAAGAAAAGCCTGAGTGGGCTATATTTACAAGGCTGTCACACGAGCCAAGGAAAATCCCATCAATGAAAGGACCTAAGAAACCATGCGTCCAATCCAAAAGTAAAACACATTTTTGAAAGCCCTAAGGGTTGAAGTTTGAATGAGAGTATCAACTTGATTATTCCTTCATAATTCATTAGTTTCATGGTTCATTTAATGAAGCATGGTTTTGAATAAGTCCAAGTTGTTGCATTCATTCATGTTAAGAAAAGTAGTTAGTAGTGCTATTCTTGATTGATTTGGTTGCATGTCATTGTTTAAGTTGTTAGTTGTTAAAGTTTTCATTCCATAAATTTAATTACTTTATTTAGAAGTTACATGATTAGGAAAGTAGTTGTTTAATGCATGTTTAACTAGGTTAGTTGCTTAGTTTCATGTTTAGAAAAGTTGTTAAAATTGTATTTGTAGAAAATTTTCACTTTAGTAAAGTCATTAGTTTAGGAAAGTCATAAAATTAGAAAGTTTTCTTTTTAGAAAGTGCATGTTTTAGGAAAGTTTTCAAAACTTTAGCATGTTTCTAATTATTGCATGGCTTCCATTTCCATGTATTAATTTTCATTCTTAGTTTAAGTTAAAAATCTGGTCAATTTTGGCTAGGTTAGATAGTTTAAAATCGGGACCACTAGCTTCACATTTGTTCAACTCTTCGTGGGATCAACCTCACTAGTGTGCTATATTGCAAATGATTCATGCGCTTGCAAGTTAACTTTAAAATAAATAACATATGCTAATGGACAACAGCACAATTTTCTCTTTTCAATGGCAAGGATAAAATATTTGTAAATGTAAAGAATAAAGTTTTTAATGGGTAAGATGGTCTTTCTATAATTTTGTCTTTTACAAAGCTTGTCAAAATTTTGACATGCCCACTTCTTCCCTTCATATAAGAGGGTAGATTTTCAGTGTGTTGCCATGTCTACCAAGCCCTCCAAATGATCAACTATTTGCTCTACTCGTCTTTAATCTCACAGGATGTGTGCCAGTAACTTAGATGTTTAGACAAGAATAAATTGAAGAAAGAACATTGTTTCTAAGACATAAGTTACACAAGACAAGTAACAGTAACATAAACTGAATACATAGAGTAACATAACCATATTAGTTTAGTTTTAGTGAGAAGGAGAACAAATTAAAGACATGCATTAAAGAAATTCGAAGAAATAGCACAAAACTGTAAACAGGTCTAGGTCAAGGATGAATTCCTGTATCAAATATAAAATGAATATAAATATGAAAAGAAAAGGAACTAATTAAAAAAGAATTAACAACTAGAAAAGAAAAGAAAGTTAGACATCAGAAATATAGAGAAAAGAGCAGCCCAATGCACAAAGCTCCCTCATATGTGGGGTCTAGGGAAGGGGCGGACCACATCAGAAATATAGTGAAACAGAAATATTCAAGTTAATCACACAGATGGTACCATAGATACAGAAGTTCAAAGATAGCAAATATGCAGATGCAGCTCAAGAAACCATGATAAGATGCCTAAGTTAGCAACAAAAAGAAAAAGGAAAGAAAAAGAAAACAAACCTGCAAACAATTTCATAATATAAATACAGATAACGTTTAAACATTTTACAGAACCAGAGAGTTTTCACATAAAGCAAATTAATAGCAACCAGTCAATAAAGTCAAGGACCTGAGGCAAGAGCAAATATCATCAGAAACCACAAGAATGAAATGAAATAGAACAGAAACCTTTGTCCTTTCCAGCCTTCACCAGAATAAGCATCGATCAGACTCTGCTCATATGCCATTCGATTTAACAAATATCTGAAACGTTTTCTGATTCTAGAGAATTCATCCTTCAATGCTCTATTAATTTCTTTCCTCGTCTGTCTTCTTTCCCTTCTTTCATTACTGAGAGGTGCTGAATTAGTATTTGTATTAGGGGGATTGTTACGAGTCCCATTTGATCTTGATCGAAGAACTCTCACACCATCACGTGATGATCTTAACACATATTTTTTACATCCATGCTTTGAAGAAACCTTCTTGTCCCTCTGTGCTGACCTACAAGAATTATTTGATGCAGTTTGTGACAAGTTATTTCTACCATCCTCAGACACAAAATCTCCAGCATGGTCAAGTGAAGGTCTCAAGTGACCATAATCAACAGAATCAGCTTCTGCTACCATAACTTCTGCAGGTCCAGTATGTGTAAGTCCAGAGGCATGCCCATCTTTTTCTTTTTTTGAATTTTTTTCTGGGCTTAAATTTTTCCTCGTCTCACAAGTTCCTTGGGATAGACAAGTAATATCCATATCCTTAGCATAAGCTAAATAGAAGTGTTCTGCAATGGGAACACGTCAAATACAACAACCTCAAGCAAGCATCTAAGTTGCTCAACAAATTGGAAGCCTCTATTTCTCCATCTTGTTCGCCTGAAAAGGCTATTATTAACAGCTGACATCAGCCCTTCAAAAAAGAGAGAAATCCCTAGTTCAGATGAGCATGAATCTTATATCCTTGACTTTCCTGCAGGAGAATCAACCAGAAGATTAGCAAGTTATTGTATAAGTTAAATGAGAATGCAACAATTAAAACACGAACTTCAGAAACTGAAATCATCACTTTGAAGCATATAAATTATGGGTATCTGGTCTAACATTGGATATGTGGAGTGACTGCAAATTAGAAATGGGATCATTGACGAATGCACATTGAATGCTGTGATTAGACATTGAATTTCTGGTCTTAGATCCACTACTCCAACAAGTTTTTATTATTATTCCACAAGGATTAGATCACTAAGTTCAGATCTAAAGACACGGACTACATGCATGAAAATATATATTTAACTGGAATCAACATTGCAACATGCAGTAGGCTCTTGAACCCAGATAAAGCATATCAATGGAGACATATCTGAAGAGGATCGAAAGGCATGAGAGAGCAACCAAAAGATTCAGCTGCTAGATACAGCAAAACTAGTTTATTCATAAGAAGATACGCAGCGTCAATTAGGAGAATAGGTGCACATGTTAAGAAGATACTGACCTGAACTCCTTAGCGACTATGCTAACAAGATTGAACTGGCCAAAGCAGAAAAGGGAACAGGGGGGAATGGTATAGACAAGTAATTAATTTTTAGTGGACGTTGTCAATACAAAATTTAGACGGCCTAGATGATGGGTTTACATAAACATCTTCACCAGATCAAGTATTTTGCAGTGAACTCGTATTTAAGGAATCCTTTCAGAAGGAATTTCTCTAATAAAGAGTGGGGGCCAGATGGAGTGCCCTCAGATCATAAGTCAATTTGTTACATCATGATTATCAGTATGGTAAACAGTAAGATGATTAACAGACTTCTGCATACCAAAGGCAGAAATGAATTTCTCTTACCTAGTTAGACTTTAAAGGTTGCTAGAATTCTTCTGCAGGTTGAGTCATACAAGTAGCACATAGATGCTGATACTAGTGAAAGGAGATTAAGTATGGTGCTTTGTATAATTTAACAGAAACAGAAATTACTAATATTCCCATAAAATCTGATAGAATAGCAGAATTAGAGCATACAAAAATTGAAGTTCATACTCTTCTTGAGTTAAGAGCTGAAACAGGTCTAACAGGTTTCCAAGAAGTAAACAATGGTGAGGTAATTACAGCAGGACTGGAGCCAGCTCCAATCTCTTAGTAGATTAGGTGAGTAGACTCTGTGCAGCTAGACATGAGATTGACACATTGATTCAGTTAGGGTCAAGACCAGGATTACAACTTGATGTTGTGTGTAGCTGGTGCTTCTTAGAGCCAATGAAATTTTCTTCATGGTAACAAGAGAATTTGCAACAGCAGAAGCTTGTCTTCAAGGGGGACAATTTGTGGTATGGCTTTTCGATTGAGATGCTAGCTTTGTTCATGTAGGAAACTTCAGAACGTTTTCCTAACTCCCTATTGACTCTACTTACAAAAATTCCAGTTCCATCATATGGAAAAGTGACAGGGAAGAAAGGGACCAGAAAGGGTCCCTAGTACGCAGCCTTACCTTGCATTTTTGCAAGAAGCTGTTTCTACGCCTCGAACCCGTGACTCCTAGGTCACACCACAACATCTCTACTGTTGACCATACCCCTCTTATATAAGCCATAACTTATACGATTGCCCACTTTAAAATCTAAATAAATTCAAAATATCATCTGCCAAATTTTCAACTCAAAACTGCCAATGCCCATCCTGAATGTCATTAGTCTATGAGGTACTAGATTCTATGTTGAGCACCTATATGCTTTATGAGCTTAATTAACAAGTAGACAATGAGTTGAAGCCAGTAATTAGGCATCACCAATTGATACATGAAAATGGAGATATTGCGCACTTAGTAATACAGATCCCTCATGTCTAAGAGACTGTCAATTGTATGTTATATTGTAGACAGCCAATTTTTTCTCATCCTTGATAAAATGAAATGAAACCACTACCTTGATGACAAAAGTCTCAAAATGTATGAATACCTCAATTTTTTTGAAAGAAATGAGAAACCAAGAATAAAATAAAAAACTTTTTCAAATTAAGTCCCGTTAAAGTTTTTTAAAGAAAAGACAAGTTTTAACTTTCAAGACACATTTTTCACGGAGCCAAATGACACATTTTGACACCCCCAAGAGAAAGGGCTCTTATTTGAGAAACTTTGTAAAGCATAAAAGGATTGGGAAAGTGCCCAAAGTTGAAGGCCCAGTCCTTTTTTAAACTTCGCAATGTCTCAGTCACAAATGATAGACTTTAAATTTCAACACATAAATTATTTTTCGTAGTAACATGATTCTTCGTGTAGGGAACTTAAAGTTCTCATCAGGGTTTTCTTCTCATTTCAAACATTAATAACAGGGAGTAATTCATACACGATATTCAAGTTTTGCTTACCTCACCATTGGGTCAAGTTCATCAAATAAACATTTTTTGTGGACATTAGTGCGCTCATGATTAGATGGCATAAAAAAGGGCGTTCAGTTCTTGCTTGCAGAGCTAAGAAACATAGCTGAGAGGTCCCTAAAACCTGTTAGCCTCCTACTATAATTGTTAATTTATAATCCCTAAAGTTAATTTATCTAAACCAGCTGTTAATTTATAATCCCTTCTTGTCAATTTATAATTCCTAAAGTTATGTTTTGCTTCTTTTCTATAAGTAGCTCTTCATTCAAGTGCTCCAGCTGTGGGGAAGATGGTATTGGTCCCGATTCAGACTTCTCCACCAATGAGAGAATGATTCTATATTTGTTTTCAAGAGATTTTTTTTTTTCCCTAAAATGGTAAGTATATTAGATATGAAGAAGGACCAATTAATTTTGGGGCAGAGATCTCCCCACATACAACTCCTCAGCCCGAGCTTCCCTTTCAGCAAGTTCATCGCCATCATCATTCACTTGATCTAAAAGGAACTCCTCAATGTGAGATCCCCTTTCAAGACACGAATATCAGTTACTGCTCCATGTTCTGATGCTGTTCTTTTCCCTTGTTTATTCTTTTTTCACTTTTGCACTCAGTAACACAGTCAGTCTATCCCCTCAAATATGTCCAAGTTGAATCAGGAGAAACAAAAAGTTTACTTGTTCTCTATCTTATAGTGTAACATTTCTATTCTCCGTAGTGCCTGCAGCAACATTATGGCCACTGAGGTGGATAATGCCCACCATATAACATAGGTTCTGGGATGTTTATTGAAGCATTCTACATATGCTCAACTGAATACTCAATGGAACAAATTAAATTAGTTTGAGACAGACTCAAACTCCTCACTTCCTATTTTTATTAACAATCCAAAAGAATGAGGCGGTGCTCAACCTTGCCATTACTTCTTCCCTTGTATTGATGTTGATAGAGCCTTGGCACAGTGCTAGTGTTGTCGTCGTGTAACCTTAAGGTCAGGGGTTCGAGGCATGGAAACAGCCACTTGCAAAATGCCAGGTAAGGCTGCATACTACTGACCCTTTTGGTCCACCGCATCTGGACCTCACCTACGCGTGAGCTTCATGCACCTGGCTGCTCTTTTTTATTTATGTGGATGGAAAAGTAGTAGGTACTGTGACTCCAAATAGATACAAGAAGGAAAGAATCTGTCTCGTAAAAGGAATAAGGTTCACTCTTTCAAGCTTTTTGTTCTGCAGATATTGCGGTCACTGAAGCATCTCTGCTACACGGTGATAATTTGCTAAGTTTTAAATTGAATTGTAATCCATTCTAAGTTTCTGCAGGAGTTTGGCGTATTCTGTGCGTGGAACTAGGGCCTAACACCTTTTGGTTTCCAAAACTAAAGGGACCCACCAGAATTTCTAGTAACTGGCCAGACCAAGAGTCAAAAAGGAGCGGTCCTAGGGCCAAAATCCCAAAATGGCAACTCTCGACAACTCATTTAAATATTATAAGACTTGTAGCACTTGAGAAAGTAAACAAGTCAAAATACGTAGACATGTCCCTGCATTTGATGAAAAATGAAGGCATTAGATGAATTCGGCATCCAAAGCTCAATATAGATTCTTTCATCTCTGCTGATTTTCAAGCTCACATATCGTAAAAACTCGTTCACTCAAATCCACTGAGGCTGTTTAAATCTATATTCTTCATTGCAAGGAAATATTTTTCATGGATATTTAGATTTCTTGTTAGCAATGCAAGGTAATGATGCGTACTATTATTCCTTTGTGGTCCGCCCCTTCTCCAGACCCCACATACACGGGAGCTTCATGCACCGAGCTGCCCTTTTTATATTTAGATTTCTTGTGTTCTATGTAGTCGCAGGCGGGACTAGTCGCTAGGCGCAAGAAGGTGCATGGCATGCGACTCGACTTCAACTAGGCGCAGCGACTTAAGTCGCACTGCGACTAGTCGCGCGCCTGGATGCGCCTTGCGCCCCCAATTCCCGACGCATCGACAGTCACTTCAAGTTAAAACCCTACTTGCGAGTTTTTTTTTTTTTTTTTTTCATTCTTCTTCTTCCCCACTCAACTACTTTCTAAATGAGTAATCTTCCATCCAAATCCAAGTAATTGAGGTAAGAATCGTAAGATTGTAACTTCTATTTAGTATTTACATTCATTTTTTTGTTTTTTGTTTTTCTGTAAAAAAAGGTAAAACCAATATCGTTTTTTCATTTTTTTTGCATAATGCTTCTTTTTTCTTTGAAAACTCAACATATGTATACTCTAAAGGTAAAAACAAAAACTCCATTTCATTCTTTCCATCTGTTTTCATTGATTTAGTGTATTATGCAGTATCTTTGTAATTTTCTGTAATTTTTTTCCCGAAAATGTAAAATACGTCAATTGTCTGTATTTTCTTCATTTTTTTTAAGCAAATATGCATATCCTCACCATCATAATGCTAAAAACGATTGACCCATGAGCTTAATTGACTATTTCTTTTACAGTCTTTTTTTTTTTTGACAAAAAAAATAAAACACAATAAGGTTTTTTTTTTTCCCCGTTTTTGTAGCAAATGTGTAAGTGTCATCATAGGATGATAGGAATACTAAAAACAACTTATCAATAGAATGTTTTGATGTTTTTTCTTACTTTTTTTTTCACTAACATTAGTAATATTTTTTATTTTTACTATTAATTATTTTATTTTTTTGTTCTATTTGTTTGCAGGTTTCCTCTTTTGAATCTATGATTGATTGATTTGTTTCCACTTTCCATTCCACCCTAATAGTTTCCTGTATTCCTATTGATACCACAAGTCTACAATATGTCATCATCAAGGGGCTCCACCAATGCTTCTTCTAGAGTAATGGATCCAAGGTGGGAATATGCAGAGGCACAGGATCTAAATGATAAAAATTTGGTATGGCGCAAGCTTTGTGGGAATAGATATAGTGGTAAAATATTTAGATTAAAGCAACATTTGACAAGTAGGCATAGGAATGTCAAAAAATACTCTATAGTCACTCCTGAGATATCTAAAAAAAAATTAGATTATATGAATGAAACAAAGAAGAAGAAAGAGACTAGAGGGAGAATAACAAGGGAGATGGAGGGGCAATCCCAGTGCACGAAGCTCCCGTCTATGCAGGGTCCAGGGAAGGGGCAGACCATAAGGGCCTCTAGTAGGCAGCCTTACCTTGCATTTTGCAAGAGGCTGATTCCACACCTTGAACCCATAACCTCAAAGTCACATGACGACAACTTTTACCGTTGCGCCAAGGCTCCAACAAGGGAGATGGAACAGTCAAAAAATTTGTTTAGCTTGCATAATGATGATGAGGTGCAGGAGATTGATAGCACCAAACCTGCTGGTATTTCTATTGGGGATAAGAGGCGTAAGATGCCTGCACAACAAACAAAAGGGCCTATTGATTATCTCTTTGCTCCCAACCCTGAGGCCTAGGGTAAGGGTAAGGGAAAGGCACCTATGCAGCAGACGACAATGAATCGAGCATACAAAGAGTTTAGAACAAGAGCATGTAATTACATCGCCTCTTGGTTCTATGAACATGGCATTGCATTCAATGCTGCTCGTGGCCGTTCATTCCAGAGCATGTTAGAGGCAGTTGCGCAACATGGTCCAAGTATATATCTTATATTTTTTATAATAAATAGTTATATATTTGTTTTAACCTTTTACCTAATCTTATGTGATTAAGGTTTCAAGGCACTCTCGTATCACGAGTTAAGGGTGAATTTTCTTCAAAAGCAAGTAAAGGCAACAAAAGAGTACATAGATCAGCATAGAGGTGATTGGATTAGGTATGTGTTCGGTGTCCTTTTTCGCAAGCATGTATTATTATATATTACTTTTAAATCTCAAGGTGACACTGACACTAACAACAAGAGTGCTCCATGGTATTATGCCTTTATAAGTATGGGTGCTCCATCATGTCAGATTGGTGGACCGATGGCAAGGGTCGCACCCTTGTCAACTTTTTGGTGAACTATCCAACTGGGACAGTTTTTTTGAAATCTATTGATGGGTCTACACATGTCAAGAGTGCAAGCCTAATACTTGACATGTTGGCGGAGGTGATTGATGAAGTTGGAAAGAACAATGTGGTTCCAGTAATAGTTTAATTTTATATCTATAAGTTGTTAGGTATTTTAAATTGTTTATAAGCATATAATGCAAGTTCATCCTATATAATTTAACCTTTTTTTGTATTTTAGGTCATAATTGACAATGCCTCCAACTACGTTGTTGCGAGAAGGGAGTTGATGGTGAGGAGGCCACATTTATATTGGACCCCCTGTGCAGCTCACTGCATTGATTTGATGTTGGAGGATATAGGAAAATTACCAGTTGTGAAGAAAACTATGGCAGAAGCTAGAGCGATGATGGTTTTTATATATAGCCACACACATGTCCTTCATCTTATGAGAAGGTTTACAAAAAAAAGGGATTTGGTCAGACCTACAGTGACGCACTTTGCCACCAACTTCTTGAGCCTAGAGAACATCCACAATTTCAAGACAGAGTTGAAGGCAATGTTCCATTGTTCAGAGTGGATGAACAGTAAATGGCCAAAAAGGCCTAAGGGTAAAAGAGCTGAAAAGATTGTATCGTGCACCAACTTCTGGAACCACATCCTATTCTGTTTGAAGATTATGGCTCCACTCGTAGAGGTTTTGAGGATGATGTGGATAGTGAGGAGAAGCCAACGATGGGATACATCTTTGAGGCCATAGTCAGAGCCAAAGACAAGATTCAAGCCAATCTAGCAGGGGATGAGCGCCAGGCCACTCATGTTTAGGGGATTATAAAAAGTAGATGGAGTTCTCAGCTTCAGTAGCCTTTGCATGCAGTAGGATGTTATCTCAACCTGTCCTTCTATTATGACCATGACATTTCTATTATGACCATGACATTGAAATTGAGTGTAACGGTGATATCAAGAATGGTCTAATGCATGCCATTAGTAGGTTATATGATGGAGATGCGGCTAACATGGTGATAGATCAAATATCTCTCTATAGACATGCTAGAGGCTTGTTTAGCAATGAGCTGGCAATACGCAAAAGAAAAACCCTATCCCCTTGTAAGTATTTTATGTTATCCTATGTTTTAAGTTTTAACTTCTAAATTTTATTTATTTTTCTAACTTTAATTTTTTTCCAAAATATAGGTGAGTGGTGGATTACCTTTGGGGCTGAAGCCCCACATTTTCAAACATTCGCCATTGAGGTCCTCTCCCAGATATGCAGTGCATCTCCTTGCGAGCACAACTGGAGTGTCTTCGAGAACGTAAGCTATTTAGATATTAATATATAGTACAGTACTAGTAATTAGTTTTTAGTAATTTAGTATAACATTCATTGTATTCTAAATTTATATTTACTTCTTTTTTTCAGATCCACACTAAGAAGAGGAATAGGCTGCATGCTAAGACATTGAACGATCAAGTATTCGTTCAATACAATCAACGCCTTCATCATCGACATGAGGATCGTTTGAAAATGCAAATGTATACAAATCCTATTCTATTAAGAGAAGTCAACGAAAGTGATAAGCAGATTGTTCCAAAAGATGCTAGAAATTATCTAATGCATCAAAGTGATGACCTCGCCTGGTTAGATGTTGAGCTTGCCGAAGGATCAAGTGAACACGATGCTCCATCTACTAGGCAATACCAGAGGCAAGGGAGAGGGCAGAGGAGGGCCACATTTCTCAGTCTCAAGCTCATGCTCATTAAGAACCAGATGAGGATGTTGGAGAAGAGCAGGGCGATGAGGAGACTGAGGAGGATGTCAACATCTCTCAAGGAGAAGATTATGATGATGGTCTTGATCTTCCTGATGAGGAAGAGGTGCAGGAAAATGGCTCTTAAGTCTTAATAGTTAACTTTAACATTTGCTTTACTTTATTTACAAAAATGTTGTTTGATTGTTTATTGTTCCTAGATTTACATGAAGATGATGGCGATGATGACGAGACCACAGCAGATTGAGAGAGTAATCCCTCCCTATTAGGCTGCTACTCCTTGTTGTTTCATTGTTTATTGTATTTGTATGTTTCTCAAGTCTCAACTTACTTCTATGTGTATAACTGTATGATTGCTTGTTTGATTTAACCTTAGGACCTTATTCCCTAGGTTGTTAACTTGTTATTGTATTATTGACAAGTATTTATTCATATCTTTATATTTCTATGCTTTTTTTTTTTTTTGGATTTTTTTTGCAATTTTTTAGATTTATTCTGAATTTTTTTCTTTTTTTAAATATTTAAAATTCTTAATTTTGCGCCTTGATGCCTAGTCCCTCTGGGCGCAAGGCGCACCAAGGAGTAAGGGGTGTGCCTTGCGCCTACGATAGCTTGTGTTTGACCTATCCTACATTTTTCTAGATGCTTTTCTCCAAGAAATTACATCTATCCAGGAGAGATATATAATTCCTTCTAAGATTTGTCATCCTCTTTTTTCCTAGAAAATGGACATTTGTGAACTTTGCACCATCTTTCTACTCTTGCAATTCTCTTTGACTCCATTTATCAGTGTTGTTCACAAGTTGTAGCCATTAAACATACTACAATAATCATTCTATCACATGTGCCACATGGACATGATCCCCACTTTCACAGAATCCCACCTAGAGTTGATTTAGACTGTTCATTTATATATAATGTTGGAGAAATGAAATATGGAGAAGGGAGCCTTGACACAATAGTAGGGTTGTAGTCATGTGATCTTGAGGTCATGAGTTCGAGCTGTGGAAATAGCCTCCTGCAAAATTGTAAGGTAAGACTACGTACTATGGACCCTTGTGGTCTGCCCCTTCCCCGAACACTGCATGTGCGGGAGCTTCCTGCACCAAGCTGCCCTTTATGTAGACAATACAAAGTTTTTGACAATATAAGTCCTGTGACTAAAATCACATCATTTCAAATGCTAGAGATCTTCAATTGCCATGATTTAAGAACTGCTGGATATCCAATGTGTGAGAAATCATATGCACAAGCTGAAGCACACATATGTGGGCCCATTATATAAAAATGTGATGCCTTAGGGAAAATACAATGAGACTATGTTCTACTAGAGCATTTCTCTTTACCATAAATTGGCTTCAAAAGGAAAGCACTTAATTTTCTCTAACAGATCATAATCTTTACATAAATGCTTAGTATAAAAAATGGTCAGCCCGATCGATGCATGAAGCTCCCACATATGCAGGGTTTGGGGGAGGGGCGGACCACAAGGGTCATAATCTTTACATAAATGCTTAGTATAAGCAAATAATAAATTTAAAATTCCAAAAATTGAAGAATATAAACCAAACAATAGAAGAATGAAATTTGGGGAAAAATACAGCCAAGATGTTCATGGAAAAAAAAGAAAACTATTTTCTGCATATTTGACAGCCCTCAAATGTCTTCTGATAAAAATTGATCCAGTTCTATGTTTTTTTTTTTATACATTTTACATGTGTTAAAGTCACCAACCTGGTGGCTGACGTAAAACACATTGGTCTGGCTCGAAAGGCATGGCATTGGCATGTGACATGTATTACAGAACCAAGGCTGCTAGTTAGATGCACACTTGAGAACAACTTTAGGTTCACTAGGACTTGGAAAACATATCTCCTGTTAATCGATTCTAATGTGTTCGTTCATGGCAATCCCACAACATTAACTAAGACCATGAGATGTCATCTCATGACTCACTTAAAAGAAAATACCCAATTGTTGTGAAAAACAAAGTACACAATACCCTCAGGATGAGGAATCTCATTTATAAGGAAAAGAAGCATTCTGTCCTTTAAGGACATAACTACTAATTAGAGACAAGTTATTAAGGTGCAGATGATAAGAGGTAATTACTACATACCAAGAGCAGGTTGAATTTTACTTTGTAAGTTACTAATACTCCGTACATGCTGGAGTTTCCGGTCACAGCATTCACTCAGCAGATACAGGCCATTTAGGGTAATCCTGACCGAGTATTTTCAGAACAGAAATTTATGATAACCTTTTTTGTTCTTTTATCTTTTCACTTTATTTATGAGCATAAAGAGCTAAAATCAAGGGTTTAAGGTAAATTTATCCTCCCAAATTGATTGGTAATGTCTTTAAACTAACAATTCTTCTTTTAATCACTTCTTCAAAACCCAATTTGAGTAAAACCCTCAAAACTGGAACAAGAAGAACTCCATTGCTCATGAACTCTATTTTCTTGCACGAAAAAGGTTGTTTGGACGCATTCTTTACGTGTTGGAAATCCCATGGACATCATTATAGCCAGAAAGGCAAATAAGTTTCAACCAGTAGGTGGCAATCCCTACGGAAGTGGGGAAGAGGATGATGGAGAAACTATTATCAGCCCCCTTGCATCTTACATGAGCCAATAAATGGCAGTGGAGATGTCAGGAAAAGATGTCCTAAACAGGTCTTTCACCCACATAACATTCCTGGAGCAGAATCGATCATAACAGTGATTTTCCTAACAAGAAAAATGAACGAGCATGCTGATTTGGCTGGGATAATATGGCAAATGTTAGTTTCTCCGGTAGGGGGGCAGCCCCGGTGTACGAAGCTCCTGTGCATGTGGGGTCTAGAGAAGGGGTGGACCACAAGGGTCTATAATACACAGCCTTACCTTGCATTTTTGCAAGAGACTGTTTACACCCCTCGAACCCATGACCTCAAGGTCACACAATGACAACTTTACCGTTGCGACAAGGCTCCCCTTCGTTAGTTTCTCTTGTCCAAAGTCAAATTATTAGCAGTACATGTTTATATAACTGTGACTGTAAGGCTTCATCCTATCACGACTTGAGAGCAAGAATTTTATTGACATCCAAAAAAAGAGTTAAACTTGTACCTATAAGAGGTGAGAAATACATAGAGACACACAGGCTTCCTCATAGTGGCAGATGGCTGCACCAATAAGAAGAACTGCCAGCTGTTTTTTAGTTGACAACACTAAAGTGATCATTTCATTAAAGTAGTAGACACATTAGGAGTAGGATTAATATTCAAGAAAGTTGCGGCCCATGGATAATGTAGTCCAGTTCTTAAAGACAATGAGCTAGCTACAAAGCCACAAGGATGACATCACTGGTTTAATATGACACAAAGTTACTGCTCTCAATGTGCAATAGACTATATATGATAATGCTTGAAGATCTAGGTCAATCTTCTTATTTTCCAGTAGTTGCGAAGCCAACAAACACAACCAAGTTCGTTGTTAATCATGCTCGGTTATATCATTTGATGGAAGGATAAGTTCACATATGATAGGAGTAGTTTCATCCTGCATGGAAATGATTCGCAACAAATTTCCTTTCCATCCAAAGTGTCACCAATCACAAGAAGTCTTTGCAACAATGTTAGTGTCTGAGAAGTATGTTTGGTGTGATCGTAGGAATCATCCCATGCTGTCAATATGGAGGTTGTTAGTAACTGCACCAGACAACTCATTTTTGTCCAACTACATGATGATAATGAATATCGGCAAGCCACTGGCGAGGGTGCTAATATTGGTTGATGGATAGTATAAGCTTACTATCACGCATATGTACAAGGCTATGATAAAGAAAAAGAAGACGTAAGAGAAAAAAAGAAATCAGAGTTCAGCCCATAATTACTAGATGTTGCAGTAAGCTGTGTACTTCATGTAGCAGGTTACCTCACTGCAACCAACCCCATTCCTTAGTCCCTCTTTGTCCAATTACAGAAAGTCACGAAGGAGGGAACAACACCATAACAGGGCTTGTAGGAAATGAAGCATTGAAAGACATCATTACTTAGCAATTAGACCTGTATTGGGATCCAGTTGAAGAATTTAACACTAAACAATGCCAGATTTCTTTTCTGTTTCATCTTATTTTCAAATGATTTATGACATATTTATCTAACTATAGTTGTATAGCTGAGTTAGTTAGGGAATGAAATTCCCAGTATAGAGCTTTGTGGTTCGATTCATAAGCCAGATTCATTGCGCCATGGGATGTGAGAGGAATGGGAGCACCCTAAAGCAAATGCAATTGGCCAGGAGGAACAAACTCATCATACGCTGAATGATCTTGTCACTTTGAAATTTAAACAGAGGTATATGCATACGCATATGAATTTAAATGTATATCTACATATATGTGATATATACATGGTGTGTTATGAATTCTACTTCAGTTTATTTCTAATTTATATCATTTTGTAATTGAATTAGGAACTTGAAGAGGAAGAGAATAATTTGGGAAAAAGAAAAAACAACTACTGGAAACCCTATCAGTCCAAATTCGATTTCATCAATAACTAGGCAGTAGATGATGGAATCTAGATTAGTGTTTATGATCCTGGTTGAAGGATGCTTAACCAACCAACTAGGCAACTAGTGAGGTTGACGCAGTTGAGGAGGACGGAAAAAAATAAGCTTATGATGGTGATGAAGCTGGCACCATATTTGGAGCTACATATATGTTTTCTCCATTAGGAGAAGGATCAGCATCTAGATATGATTATTACAATGACGAAGAGTGGTAGCCATCTAATTGGGAGACAAAGAAGGAGAAAAACTTTAAAAGCACTTATTTCGTATTTTATTTATTTATTTGTGAGTTGTATAACTTAAACATCTGCTTATAACAAAATCATTTTATGCTGTATAAATGTCATTCTAAGTTGTATTACTTTCATGAATGTGAAATATTATTACAGTGAAGCATAAAATAAATGTAAGGCTTTCTCTTTTTTAGCGCTCCATCCCGCAAAGAACTCTAGTTGCACGTTCGTTGGCTTTCTCTTATAGGTCTAATTTCTCTGACTAGACTCAGCTTGACCTACTTGACTCACAGATTAGAGCATCACTTTCATATGGCAAATCCAATAGTAGGTGGAATAGATATGGTAGTAATAATGTTTCCCTAGAATTTTCCCATTTTGTGCTAGTTCTGAAATCTTTTGAATAATTGAAGAAAAAGATTTGTGCGTCCTTAGAAACAGAAAACAGTACAGCTGGTAGCAAGCATATGAAAGAAAAACAGAATGGATAATGAATAAAATTGACAACTCAGGTTGTAAAGGCATGAACCAAGTACTATGGTGGCTCTTGTAATCTCCCTATTTTATCCCAGATTGTGGACAAAAAGTATTTCTCCTAATGCTCTGTGGACGTAAGTACACGGTTGAACCTTGTAAGAGTATTGTGTTTATCTTCTGTATGCTTCCTTGAAAAGAGAAATTCCTGTTGCTATAGTTTCTTTCTCGGGGCAAGAGGCCAAGTCAAGTTTAAGAGAAGGACCAGGACCAATCGCACTTGAGCAATGAAATACCGGAGCATATGGCTCTCTTTAAAAGACCAATCATGTATGACCTGTCAAGCTTCAGAAGGGGAAAATGGTCTTACTTGGATATGGGTGCACGCCAGAAGTCTCAAGTTGATGAAGCCATAGACAGAGACAACAAAAGGCTTCGCTGCAGAAACCGTTGTACAGAATGAATAATCCACAGATTGCAGAACCTCGCACCAGTATTATCGTGAACCATCTACCTCTCGTAAACCAGTTACGTTTGCTACCAGTTAGGGTTACCCAATCCCAGATCTCACAAATCCATTCCTCCCACGAAACACAGATAACAAGATACGAAGAAAAGGAAACTTAACCATATAAAAATTATAAATATTTTTTTATTGCTCAAATTACATCAAACTTTCCAATTCATCAATCTTTTGTTCCGGTTTCTCATATGAACTTCAAATTTTATTTCTCGTGAACTCAAACCAATCTCAGAACATTAAGGCACCAAACTAGGATATTTCCAAAGGAATTAACTTCCTCCCAAACCAGAACAAGGGTTTTGCAGATAAGAAAGCTTACCTTTTTTCGTCGCTCAAAATCCGGCGCACTCCGAAGCGGAACCAGAGAAGGAAACCAAGAACTACCTGAAGGTATGGATAGAAAGAAGATAACTCGGCGCCCGGGATCGAAATGAAAATGAATTGGATTGAATAATTTTCCCGCCTCTTTCTATCTCGGCATCTGTCTCTCTCGTTTACGGGGAAAAGAGAAAAATGAACATCAGCGGGATGGAAGCTGTTGTTTTGCAAACCTTCCCCTTTCTTACTTTATAGTTTTCTTTTCTTTAGCAAATTGTTTTGAGGAAAAACGTAGAGGCATCTCCTGTTCCTGAAACTGCTTATGTCTCGTAACAAGGAAAAGTGCCAGTTCGAACCTCTGATGTATCCGAACTGCAGTACACGCTTTTCTGCTTTTACTTAAATAGTTGAGGAAAAAATAGTTCGGACACCTATCAATTCGACCTCTCTAACTTTTAGGTAACCATCAATGCTATCACAAATACCACTTACTTTCATCAGATAGACCGCAATCCTTAGGTTTCAGTCAAAAGAACCAACAAATTGTCATATGAAGCCTAGAAACTATTATTTTATTAACTTTGATTTTTCTCTAATATTTTTTAATTAAAGAAAAGAAAAAGATATAATGGTGAATAAAAATATCCAAAATCTAAAATGAAGAAAAAGGCCAAACCATTATGCTGTCCAAATAGGGGAATATGCTTCGACACCAATGGTAGAGAAAGAGGAACCCTCCACTAAGTCCTCTACTACCAAACCCTCCAACAGTTTGATCTAGACTAGGTGTGGCAAAATACAACACTACTCAAACTCAACACAGGTTTAGCAGGTTAGGGTCAAGGTTTATCGTGTTTGTGTCAGTTATTGGGTCTACCTAAAAATGACACGCCTAAAATCATGTCATGTTCATGTCAGCCATGAGGAGCCATTGTGTTGACCCATCTGACACGCAACCTACTAACATTCGTGTTGACCAGTCATACTCGAAAACTATTAAACCGTCGTGTTGACACGTCTGACTCACGACTCATTAACACGTCCTATTGAACCGTTTGATTCGTATAACAAACAGAGCTTGATTTATTTATCTTGATTAAAAAAATGATGGTTACCAAAAACCCATTCTATATTCTTACTAATTTAGACTGATGTAGGATAGTTCCTTAAAAACCATCCTATATTGATGGTAAGTTGATAACCACCACTAACCAGTAAGTAAACTGATAAGTCTAATTATATAATTCATAAATTGAATATATAAGACAATTCTAAAAAATAGTCATATATTGCTGTGATAATAAAGGATGGTTATTGAGTAACCGTCCTATATTATTCTAAAATATAGGACTACTATTCAGTAACCTTCCTATATTATTTAAAATATAGGATGGTTACTATGTAACCATTCTTTATTCTTATACGACTGCCCACCAGACAATCAAACATCAGTAATAAGCTAACTGCACGGTACTAATTGCCGTACCACTAAGCTGTTAGCCTTTGAGAAACTTAGAAAGTATAATGTATAATATAAGATGGTTATCAATAATTGTCCTATATCACAATAATAGCCATCCTATATTATTTGGTATTATAGAACCGTTATTGGGAACCATCCTATATTCTTATAGAAATATAGGACGGTTTACGAATAACCGTCCTATATGATCTTTAATATCAGACGATTTTTAAATAATCATCCTTTATTGTACATCTTTCTAATCTTGACCGCTAACTAGTTTCTCTTATTTTCTGTTGGTTTTTGTTTGTTACCTATACATTCTTCCTACAGTTATTTATCAAAGTACATTAATTCAACACTCATTATGTGAGTGTGACAAAATAACACACTCACTCCATTATTTATGCTACATTTACAATCATTGTAGTTGTACACATTCACTTCCAACTTCCAATGTTGCTCAATTTAACTTCCCCATACACTTGACATTGAATTGAACATTTGAAGTAAAGAAAAATGGAATACATTTACAATCATTACACATTTGCTACCAAGTTCAGACATTGCACATTTAACTTCCCCATACAATACACTTCACATTGAATTGAACATTTGAGTAAGTGAACTAACGAAAGCACACACATACATAATACATTCACAACTCCACACTTCTCCTCCATAGACAACCCTGTGTTTGGTTGAACACACCAACCTCCCATCATTGAAATAAAGAAAGCACACATATTGACAAATACTTCAATCAAAAGAAAATTGGAATACATCCATAGAAATGAACTTATGTTTTGTATTTTGTTTGAATAAAAAGTACATTAATTCATCAGTCAGTATGTGACAAAATAACATATTCACTTTACTTCTATAACCTGTAAGCTATAGGCTACATTTACAATCATTGTACACATTCAATTCCAACATTCCATAACTTCTTCATACACTTTACATTGAATTGAACTAAAGAAAGCACACCTAATCACCCATGCATGCACTCTTCTCCATAGACAGCCATATGTTTGGTTCAAGATACCAACTTCCCATCATCAAACCAAAGAAAGCATAGACATTGATGCATAGTACACTTCAATTAAAAGAAAAATGGAATACATCGGTAGAAATCAACTTAGTTTTGTATTTTATTTGAGTAAAAAGTACATACATGATTGATACTTTCTTTTACATCAATGAACTACAAATTAAAATTCATAATATGTTTTATTCATTCCATTCTAATATTATCTAGATCCAACTAGGAGTAACTCTTACTTTCCAAATCCACCTACAAGAAACATATAATAAATTAGTTCAGACCTGTAATCTTGGATTCAATCAGGAAATGTACAAAACTATAACATTGATCAGTAATTGTCTTACCTTTCTCAATTGTGAGATTGTAAATCCATTACGAATGAGGGTTCTCATGTATCTGAGAACATAATACTTACACTCCCAATCAGAATTTTGTTTAGGGCACTACACATTAATGTCACCAAAGACAATAGAAAAGGTTCAAATATCATGTCAAATAAGTTCAAGTTATAAATTATAGTAAAGAACAAGTAATTAGTAAACTTTGCATTGACCTTTTTCCAATAGAGTTTTGCTGGTGGTCAATACCTTCTCACTCAACCCATTTATGCTATGCACTACACACATATAATTGAAAAGCATTAGATTATGAATAATATTATAGTTATCACTTATCAGGTGTGTAGATATTATAATGAAAATAATAATAAAGGCTTACTTGTTGATAGTTTTCAACAGGTGTTCCCGAATGTGCGCTCCACAAGAATCGAAAAACATTGCATGCCCACCATGCATATTCAAACCTAGGCATCTAATGGGACCTATAAAAACAATAATTCAATTGTAAGCTCTCAATTCTTAACTAATATAGATATTTATGTGTATGAAATGACATAATTTAGCAGCATATGTTATAACTTGCATCAGTAAGGCCTACCCCTTCATACAATGCATGAGCCCAAGTATGATATCTTCAATTTGTTTCTCCATGGGAAAATGCTCTAATTAAAAGATAACAGCAAGGTTAAGGAACTTCTAAATGTCCTTGACCTCTAATCTTTACAATTTATCGTGCAAAGACCTGCATTCGTAATTTGGATTAATGTCAAATAATTATCACGTCTTATTAAAAAAATAAGTAATATCACTTTGATTTTTAACAGAGCAGTTACATGACATACCCGATATAGACAATGATGTGCATGTATTCTAGTTGAGTCATATTACGTATGGTTAAGAGATCCTCCTTCAAGAGTGGAACCCCAACCATGTCATCCAAGCACACCCACCTTTATCCTTAAGGGGTTGATTTCCTTATCTTCATTGACCATTCTTTACAGTCCCCTTAAGAATGGAGGCATGTTAGGTGGAACCTCCACTTAATCCCTACATTGTAGATATAACGTTGTAGAAATTAGTAATAAATACATGTGTGTGTATGAAGAGAGACAAAGAGATAAAATTTTATCATACAAGTATATATAAGTACCTAGGAAGGCTAGGATGGCCTACTCCAAAATTTACTATTGGGAAGCGGCCTCAATGGTGCCTTGTGTTGCTTCTAGTGACCTGACATGTTGCAAACAATGTTAATCAATTAATAATTTAGGAGAGGAGTTAAAAATGTAGCTTAAAATGAAGCCATGACACCATATACATACCTTGATAAATCTCTCTAGCCAAGCCATATGATATCCAATTGCATCCCCAACAATTTTAATATCATCCTCTTGTATCAAAAATGGTAGGGGGCATGTGGTTGGATGGCAGTAGTAACACACACGCTTAGTGTGTGGATGCATCAACTTGCCATGCAAGGTGATAGAAGTCATGGAACGAACCTCATACATTGTTGCCACAACAACATAGTTCTCAGATGTATGTAGCTGCAACATACATTGACCTACCTACAATTAAGAAATAATATATATATAATAATTAATGATGAAAAGGTTACTAAATAATTCAACATTGCAAAAGTAAACATGTCAATATACATACCTCATTGATCGAGAAATCACCTTCAAATACTTGCTCTACCACCTCTTCTTCAGGTGGAGGAATACAACTATTGTCATATTGGGATAGTCGATGGACAATATCCTAGCATGAACTTCTTCTGTGACTATAGAAGTCCATATACAAATCATTCTTGACCTTGTTATATATCTCCACGAAGGTTTTCTCCTTCCGTGCTTCCAATTATTCTCCTGTAGGAGTCTTTTTTTTAGGGAAGAACTTAGAAGAACCACGCCACAACCTTGGCCCCATACACGGCAATGGTGCTCGTCCTTATTGCCCATAGCCATATACAGGATGTCCCTGTTTATAGCAGTGATGCTTAGAGTCCCTGTGGCTGGAGTTGCACTTTCTTGGGTCAATTCTTCCTGCACATGTAATTATCATAACATGATCAAATCCATATTATATATATATATATAATATAATCCAAGAGATACAAAGGTAGGTAGTCACAGTAATACTAAGCATATGAAAGTATAAAACCACTTACAATTTATGATACAATTACTGCAGTTGTATTGTAAGTGAAGGTCTGGGAGTTACGCCCTTTCAAATGTGCCATTTTCTAAAGAAGAGTGCGTTCAATGGGCTCTATTGTCCCAACCTTATTTTGCTATTAAGAGAGACAATAAGTCAGAGTTAGTGAAATAAAAATCTACTACATTAAGACAGAAATGAATTGTCACATATACTTCTTCTTCCTCTAACCATGTGTAGCCAACACTGGAAAGGTGGTGCTGCATATGATTAGTTGCACACACCAATTTTCCTTTATATGCTTTGCATGCACATTAAAGGAATGTAATCAAAATACAATCAAATTTAATAATTAAAGGAATTAAAATATGGCTAGTTGTAATTACCTCAAAATCAAGTGAGAGCCTATACTATACAAATTGATTCCATGCTTCCTGGTGAATGAAGTAGGAATAAAACTCAGGGACGATGTTAAGCCTAGAAAGATCTTTGGCATTTGGAAGTATGTACTTCCTTGCAAGCTTACTTTTCCATTTGCTCCATTGTTCATCGGCCCCCTGCAATGCTTGCTTCTTGCCCTAATTAGAGACAGCAAAGGTAGACTATAAAATAAAAAAAGAAGCAAGATAGTCTATGCAAAGAAAAACAATATAAGAGACATATTATGTTATATGTAGGAAGAATTTACATACCTTAACTATTTCCCATATTGTATCTTTGATTGTTGGTGACACATGTCTCCAATCAGTCACTAAGACTAGCACGATACTTCTTATTGTGCAACATATGAAACTAGCATAAGAATGTGCACTAGCACCTATTGCTTGCCTCTACTATTGAATTGTACAGTCTCTTTTATTCCCTTTGACGATCTCTTATTTATATGTTTCATTTTTGTTAGCCCTCTACCCTTTCTCTTGATAGGTGTACATGTGCTCGCTTGTTCTTCATGTTGTTCTTATTCATATTCGTCATGTTCTATGTTTGCTTCACAAGTGAAAACACTACATTTAGATTAGTTGGAAATAATGGTGATTCAATCAAACAACAAACAAGTAAAGGTGAAAAACAACTCACTAGTTTAGGGTTATGTAAAAGCTATGTGAGATAATTACTATTTTAATTGAACTGAGGTATGAAATCAAAGAGGTTACATTTCAAAATAGTGTTAGTAAGCAAAAAAATTGAACATTAGTTGGGAATCTTGGGATGGTCTCAATTCCATGCTCATTAGTTTAGGGTTATATAAAAGCTACGTGAGAAAGGTACTATTTTAATTCTCACTAAGTTTCCATGAGCCGTGAGTCATGTGATAGACTGATAGAAAGCCTGTTCATACCATCTTCCAAGTTTCCAACTACAAACCTCTCTTGCTAATAAGAAAAAAGCAAGCGTTAAATTTAAAATAAGTACTATTTTGTTTCATAGACATGCCAACAATGCCAAGCCATTTGGATGATGCAATCATGCAAGAGACTCTATGCAGAGTCATAGTTGCAGGCAAAGACATCAAAGGGAATGTGCTTAAAAGACCTATAACATAAAAATATTGTTAACCTTAACCCTGTCTTATGAGATGTACTGTAATAAGCCTGTTACATAACAAAAATAGGGGCATAAAATGGCGACATAGAAATTCCAAGAGTAGTTAGGTTACCTCCTTTCATTTCCTCATATCCTTTTCTTATGCTTGTCTTCTTCTTCGTCTTCTCTAGTTCTTCTCTCCCCTGTCTCTCTCCTCCTCCTCCTTCTTCTTCTTCTTGGTTGAGGTATCAATAGCATAGTTAGGCAAGTTTGCGTGGTTGGTTTCTCCTACGCTCTCCCTCTCTCTTCTTCTTTTTCTTTTTCTCTCTCCTTATGTCTACTAACAAAGTTTCTCTATCCTTCTTCTTATTTTTCTTCTGGTCTTGGCTTTTACTCTAATTGAGGGAGGGTTTGGAGAAATTTGGGTAGGGTGAAAGGTGGGAGAGGGGTTTATAAAGAAAAAGAAATATAGGAGGGTTCTATAAAACTGTCCTATATTACATAACAAATATAGGATAGTTATTATGTAACCATCCTATGATTATGACAAATATAGGATGGTTATCTATAAATCATCCTATATTTATAATAATCATATGATGGTTCTAAAATAACCATCATATATCAGTTATAATACATTACAATACAGTAATACACATAAAAATTAGAATATAGGATGGTTATTTGATAACCGTCCTATAATCATAAAAAATATAGGATAGTTAGTACATACTCATCTTATATTGTTTAGAGTGTCGAGGATGGTTTTCT
Source organism: Warburgia ugandensis (assembly GCA_035236585.1). NCBI lineage: Eukaryota > Viridiplantae > Streptophyta > Magnoliopsida > Canellales > Canellaceae > Warburgia > Warburgia ugandensis. The sequence goes on along the minus strand of CP141132.1, from coordinate 25,639,379 downwards.
ATTAACCGTCCTATATTTTCTAAATATAGGATGATTATTCAGAAACTGTCCTATATTTAACTTAAGTATTTCTTTACAATGTTCTCTATAATAACAAATTCTGAATGGCAAGGAATTATGAATGCAAATTAGCAATGTTGCTCTTATTTAGAGTAGATTTATGAAATATGAATGGTAAGGAATTCCATTTGTAGTTGGCTATATGTACATACAGTATATTCATATATTGCTAAAGTAAATATGTCAATACATGGTGGAGTCTTAGTGTAGTTAATGTTTAGAGATATAATTAGATAGACATTTTGAACTTGGCTATCCTCTTGAAGTTTTTTCTTATTAGAATGGTTTGACCTTAAGTTATAAACTTTAAAGAATGATAACAAACAAAGAAATTTAGTCAGACAAAAATATAGATTTGGAGACATTATCTATATCTCAAGGTCAACTAGTCAAACTTATTGCTAATGATCCAAAATTGATAATTGTTATTTTCATCTTAAAATTTTGTGGAGACACTATCTATATGACCTAAAATTGATAATTGTTAGCAACTAAAGCCAAGTATTACAATGTATAATGAAATTGAAAGTAGCTCCTTATTGCTTAAAGCATAAAGGCTAATTGGGTAAAGCATATAGGAATAGAATATCTATGCTAATAAGTGAGTAAATGTTTAGACTTTAGGGTTTGAAGTTAGGAATCATGTAATTTTTGAGGATTGGTTGGATCCTAATAAGTCATGTAATAATATTTTAAGTTGGCATGACTTGATGACCTAAACTAAGTGTAGTTAAGCAGTCACTACTACAACTTGTCAAGGTATGGTTTGGACTTCAAGCCACCTCCCTAACAAATTTTTATTCAAAGGAAACGAAAAAAATTATTTGCTATCACTAATATCTTTTTGCCCTTTTGGAATGTTCTCACGGATCATGGGTGCCACATGTGACACGTCCTATGAGCGTGGAACCCGAGGAGAGAGAACTGGTGAAGGAATGAATAGGCTGCTGCCAACTACCATTGCTATGGTTGCTGGAAGCCTAGAAGGCCTGTAACTGTCTTAGTGATCTTGAAGATGAAGGTTTTTCAAGTTTTTCTCATGAAGAAGACTCCCACTAGCACTAATATGATTGCTTTCCTGCATTTATGTAGTTACAACAAATAAAATTTTAATTTACTACAACTAGATGACCCAAGCTAAGTGTACCTAAGTGGTCCCAACATCAACTTGTTAACATGAGGTCTGGAGTTCAAGCCACCTCACTAACAATTTTTTAAGTAAGGGAACAAAATATAGGACAGTTCATTGAGAAATGTGCTGTAACACCCCATGTTTTTCAAACTTTTATTCATTTTAATTTGGAAAGTAGAGAAAATTTCCTTATTTTTGTAAAATAGATTAGAGTGATAATATAAATAAGTAGATTTGAAATTCATCAACTTCATCCTGAGTTTTCCTAAGAAACATTTTAAGTAAAATAATAATCATCTAACCTACGAAATGGATAGAGATACATGCCACAGGATCTACCACACAGTCACAAATAAAGTCATAGTCCATATAATTAACTGAGAATGATCATTACTACAGTTATCTAAAGTGTGAACAAGGTCTTAAGTTATAAACAACACTCAAAATGAAACCCTATACATGGATTTCTATAAAAGTAAAGACATAAAAAGGCATGTCCTTCTCACATCTAAACTAATCTTGGCACCTCCACCTTTATTGTATCCTTTGCTCCTGAATACTTGGAGTAGCACCTGAAATGTTGGTTGTAGGTGGTGAGCAAAACAATAGCTCACAGTAGGGTGAAAAGCTAATACAAGATGGAACACCTAAAATAGAACAAGCATGAGCATAATATAACCTTCTGAAAAGAGTATATGATTTTCTAATAAGAGTTGTCAATACTAGTACCGCAAAGATCCTCTAAAGATTTCTGAAATCAATATTGACCACAAGGTCAGAAGTAAACTTACAAATCTGTTAAATTCAACGTATCAAACTGATGATGTCGAACCAAGGCATAAAGCCTTCAATCCGCAAATGCACAATTCCATGTCCACATTGTCGTGGAAAACTGATCGCTCCCAATCATGATGGCATACAATCCTACCACCCTGGACAAGATCTAAACTCTCGAGAAATGACCCACATAACATTAACACGCAAACACCTATGCTCATAGGACCCTATTGTCACCTACTAGTGCCTACTATGGCCTCTACGTTTGCTTGTGGATACCTACACGAACCATGACACACTGGACCTTTTGGGGGGCACTTAGCTATAACTCATAGCACTTTCCTATGACAAGATACTCCTACTACCCCCCTTCTCCATCATAGGGCTGGTATCAAATCATCTTAGAGGTCAATGGCCTACTGTACCGCCTAGCATAGGGTCTTAAGACTTACAACACACAGCAGGCCTCCAGGTCTTATAGTACTCATAGGCCACCTGCCAATCATCCGAGACTTAGGAGACTGCTAGAGTGGTTGCCCAAAACATCAATGAAATATCCATAAGAACTTACAACTGCTCGTAGAACGCTGGCCTAAGCATCAATAAAATTGTATTCATTAGGACTTATGGCCACTCATAAAGTGCTTACCAAACCATCAATGAAATCCATAATCATCAAGACTTACAATAGCTCATAGAGCGCTAGCCTAAGTATCAGCAAAACCAAAACCAGTAATTTATAAAACAAACCCAAGGTATGGGAGACTCCACAAAACACAAACATGATGTTGTGTTGCGTACTACTAGTATATATATGGTGGTGTGAGATATTTTGTTAAACTATTTCTATCTTAGTGTGATACTTCAATGATCTTTGTTAGTTTATAAAGTTTAAGGGTTACATAATATTCTTAATGAAGCATGTCTTCATTTTTATTTCAATATATTAGTACTTATATCTTTGGTCGATGTTGTATTTAAATTAACATAGGTTGGTTAGACTACATGTAAGGTGATTATATTAAATGACTCCTAGTCTAAGGAGGGATGTCCTCCCACTAAGGCGTAGGCAAAGTTTCAATAACAAAGCTAAGTGATAAGGCCTTAAGTCATTAATAGCTAAGTCCTAAAGGTTCCTTAAGTCCTAACTAAAAGAACCCTTGGAATGAGGTATGATCTAAGGGGAATGAGGCTTTGTCATAGTCTAAAACCTAGGTGGTTAATCCTAAATTAATTATTGTAGGAGGTTTCACTCTTAGGTTTACTTAGTTTTCCAAATTGTCCAAGTTCTAACCTAAGGGCAATTTGGTAATTTCTCATGCTTTAGCCTAAATTACCTTTTTACCCTTTCTCTTGTATTAATCAACCTTTTAGTGAAATGGCAGGTAAAGTTTTATTAAGGGATTCAACCTAGTCCTATACATAGAATTTTAAACTAAGGCTAGTGTTGTAATTTCCTTCTTTTAGGCGAATTACCTTTATAACCTTCTTTATTTTTAAATTTTCAAGGATGGGTGGCATTGCTCTTATTACCAATGAAATGTCCTTAAAGTTTGGTTTCAGTGCTAGCTCAACAAATATAGAGTTTACTAAATTTTCTTTATATTGGAACTCCAAAGTTCTGGGAAATTCCAAGTAGTCACATTTTTACATTGTAAATTCGTGGGACAGTATATCACCAATGACACAGAGAATTCTAGTCATCTTCTTCCTCTTGTATGTGTTTTTCCAGTCATTAGTGCATACAATAAGGTGGATTCTAGTGTTAATCCAAAACTTGTCTCTCTAAATTTTCTTTCTTTACTATCAAATTCTCCCTCTTCTAATTTCTTTTAAAAAATTCAATCAATTAGAGCTAACTAAGATCAGGAACTAGTATGTTTCTTGCATGCATACAAGTAGGAAAATAATACGTTCCTTGGTATGTTGGCACACACTTTTCTATCACATTATGTAAATCTTCAAGAGCAATTTCTCTTGAAATCTATTGTATGTAATGCCTCCTATAAACCCCATATTTCACTTTCTATTATCTCACTTTAGTTTGTGAGATTTTTAAGTGGGAACTGGGCATCCATGTTTGCTAGTTAGTAGAGATCTGGGTTCATCTAGCCCCCTATTTCCATTTGTCCAAACTAAAATGTCCATGGAAATGCTTCTAAAATTTCAACTAAAATACATCCATAGCAAGTTTACTCAATAAGGAAGATAAGCCAAATAAATTTTCATAGCAAGTTTACTTAATAAGGAAGATAACCCAAATAATTTTTTTTTAAAGATATGGGGTACTTAGAGAGTGGTTTGCTTGATGAAGATATACTATTTATCTTGAACCAACTATGGAAAAAAAACAAAGTATGCATAGATTTCTCCATTTCCGATACAACTTTGACAGAAATCAAACATCACTTGAGGCATACACACACCATGATCAAGAATCAATATAAAGCATGAAGATTTAACATGAATTATCCCATGAAATATTGAATCTGTAACATCCCACAAAAAAAGGGAATAAAATAAAATAAGGAAAATGAGGGGACCATTTTGATAATGGCACCCCCACTTAAGTGAAAAACGTAAGGAACAGACTTAGGTATGTTCCCAAAACCTGACAAAAACTGATGGGGAGATAAAGAAAGAAAGAGAAGGAGAAGAGAGGAGAAGAGAGGAGAGAAGGAGAAGAGGTTGTGGTGCCTGAGAAATGCAACCACCCCTAAGAAGAAGAAGAAAATGGGTATTGCGGGGTTTTCAAGAAGCCAAAAAAAATGGTGTCGCCGGCAAAGGGGACTACTCAGATCTTTGATCTGAGATGTCTATTTCACTTTGCACAGAGAGGGGAATAGAACCCCTTTCATTTCATAGTGATCAAACTAGAAACAACACCAGATCAAAGGGAAAATAGTATGCATGTGGAAAATAGGTGCCGAAATTTGCAGGCCATTGTTGGAGACGACGATAGCTCAGATCATTGATCCAAGCTAGTCATCTTGCACGACTTGCCTAGAAGAATAAATGTCACGACCCGGGTTTTTATATGATGCAATTTTGATAAAAAGGCGAGATCTCTTGTTTTATAAATATGAAATGCATGAAAATCTTTCTCATTTGGAAAACAACCTTTCATAAAAACCCCGAGTGTTCAAACACATTCTCAATTTATTTAGCCATGACAAAGTTTAAATCAATATTATTCCCAAGAAAGTGTTAGTCACAGCCCTAGCTATTAGAGAGTAACTACAATCAAGTAACATTGAAAGATAAGATAGGGGTTTACTTACTTGTACTTAGTCTGTGTCTCCTAGTACAAACGTTCATTGCCCTTAAGTATTTACTTTGTATTTGAAAAATGTTGAGGATTGGGTGAGTATATACTATACTCAGTAGGAGCCTATCACTACTAGTTTTATAAATGCATGAGATGTTTTAAAATCATATGCTCATTCAAAATATGTGTATGTTTGAATACTCGAGTTCAATATCAGTTTAAGAATCCATTATCAAATCGAAATACTAATGACGTAAGAGATCACATAATCCAAAATTGAAAGTATCATATATATATATATAATAACATCATGATATGCAATAGATGCTTCATGGAGTCCAACTCATGGATCTCTAGTATGGTATGGTTGACCAACCTTGTATCACGCCATATGCACATAAATCCATGAAACCATAGGGTCTCACTATGCCCACGACCTCACCGCCATGTGGTCCCCGGGTACCTAGTGACATAGGATCATATACCTCCACGGGGCATATGACACTTCTTCGTCGTAAATCATGCAATCTATGCAATTGGTTGCAAAACATGCATGAAATGCATAAAATCTGCTCATGCTAGTATTGCATTCAAAGTCATAACCCTGCCTAGAAGCTAGCAGCCTAGAAGCCTTGTCAGCTCTCTCTGGCCCGCCCTCATCGGCCCGTCCTCATCGGTCAAGGCTACACTTATCATGCAATCTATGCATGTAGCACATGTCTTGGCAATATATGCGTGATGTATTTTTTTTCAAAACCTGTCCTCTTTGGGTCCCTCACAACTGCCTGGCCCTCGGCACTCCAGCGTCTTTTGGTAACCCTCAAGGACATGCAATTTTTGCAAGAACTAAATCATGCAATGTATGCAATTGTTTGCAAAGCATATATGTGCATAATGTATATGCAATCATTTCAAAACATGGCTATGTACAAAACATTTATCACATGCATGCTGAATCAAGTCATGCTAAACAAGTCATGTACTTATAACATATGTTCTCAAAACAACAATAGATCTTTTAAAAGAATCTAATAGTGATAGAGCACCTACCTGGCTAGGTCGCGCTAACCCTTTTGTCCTCGGACGCTCCTGATCATGGTTTGGGGAATCAAGGTTAGTTTGGCCTATGTTTTATGGGTTTTAGAGTAATTGGTCTTATTACTTAGGCATTAGGGGTTCATCCCTATGGCTATGAGTGTCCTAAGGTCCTAATTGGGCCTTGGTATCCTTAGTTTTCCAAAGTTCTAGTGGCCACTCGCTACTATTCTTATTCTAAGGGTCATGCCCCCCTTTTATTGGGCCTTGATCAAGGATTTTATAGTTTGGATGTGTCCATGTCGTCGACACGGACACAACGCCTTTTGCAGCGCCTCAATCGGAGCTCTAGATCTCAAGTTATAAGCGTTTTAGTGTCGTATGTACATAGAGTCTTAAAGATAAAAAGACGGAATGCTAGGGCGCTGCGCGTCTGCGACGTGCACCCCAGCTTCCTTAAGTAACCAAAAGACAACGCGCTGCTAGTGCGCTGCACGTCTGCAGTGTGAGCCTCAGCGGGTGCATCTGCAGACGCGCCAATTTTTTCGCCTGTCTTCCACTTTAGCGGGCGCGTCTACGGACACGCCCGTTGGTTTCCTCTCAGACGCGTTCGACGCGTCTCCTCCGGATTGGGGCGTTTTCGTTGTTAGGGGACCGGGGCGTCCTTGGGATGCCCCTGGTTTGTCCCTGGGGACGTCCCAGGGTCCTTGGTGGCTCCCTAGAGGCCTATTCTCCATGGATTTTTATGCAAAAACCTAGGGAAACTGAGTCTAGGACTATGGGTGAGATGGGTTTGGGGAGTTTTTGGGCGTACCTGCTTCGTGGCTGGTTTTCTCTCCATGTTTTCTCCTCTAGGTTACTGCTCCACGATGGGTTTTCTCCAATGTTTTGGGCTGCCATTAGAGGCACCCAAGAGCTCTATTTATAGAGCTAAGAGAGGGTTCTAGAGGGGGCTCTCATCGCCTTTGAATGACGGTGGAGAAACCTCCAGAATGGTGGTGATTTCTCCTCCAATCACCGCCGTTCTAGAACCCTCTAGAGGTTGAAGACAACGGGGTGCCCGTATCAAAACGGGCCCTTGTGTTTTTCAAGTTAAGTCGTTTTTGTAAAATTTACAGTTTTGCCCCTGAACTTCAAAGGGCCATATCTTGCTCATTTTAACTCCGTTTTGGGTGATTTTGGTCTCGTTGGATTCCTTTTTCCGAGACGCATCTAATGGCACTACTTTTAGGAACAAATTTCTGGGTTCAATCAAGGTGAATGGTGAAATGACTAAAATTCCCTTTTCTTTAAAAACTGAACTTTTCATTGCTAAACTTGGAATTTCAATATTACAAAATTGGAGTCATTACAATAAAAGCCCCAAGGTTATTGGGAGATCCAAGATCATCTTGTCCTTCGATTGGAGGGGAATAGTGCGTGCAATGTGGATTGGAGGATTTCATTTGAAATCAGCACCGATCCAAGCCATCCAAGGGTGTAGGAAGCACGGAAATATGCTCTAAAGGTAAGATCTATGAAACCCTATTCCTAATTTGTTGCATTTTTCTAAATCCATGCATTTTTATGCTAGATCTAGATTTAGGAATGATCTAAGCTTCCATTTCTTAATCCAAACCTAGGGTTAGGTAAGTAAGTGCTTGATAAAGCTTGAAAGATCATATATTTAGGCTAAAAATTGATCGGTGAATCTCAGCCGTCCAATTCGGTACTGTTCATATAGTAACTTTGCGATGTTTGATTGACAATCAGACACCACATATGAGTCTAGCACATTAAAATTGCTAGGATACGTCACAAATTGAAAATTCTAGATTTAATTTGAGTAGAAAAAAACCTAAATCGTATGATCGGATAGTAGAGTAATATGGATTTGGCACTTCTAATGGATGATCAGGCCTTAGAAATTGATTGTATGCATCAAATATGAGATGATCTAAGGGATTAGTAGAGTAGATCTATGTGATTGTTAGGAAAAGTGATCTTGACCTTTGATCTGATCAAGTGACTTAGGACTTGCTTAATCATAGAGATACATGTGAATCACTAATGAACATAGAAATTAAATGGATCATGATGAAAATGAGTAGAATTGAAGACTAGATGTTAATCATAAGTGATAAAGAGCGGTCCAATAGTTGGATCATCTCCAAACTTCATAAGGTGTCAGAGACTGACCCTTTATTGATTAAGGGACATTAATTGAATGAATTATGACATAGATTGATGATCAAAGACCACAGATGGTTGTTTAGATGTTAGAAAAATCTACATCTAGCTCAGGATTGACTTAATAGAGGGTTAATCAGATGATTTGGGCCGTTAATCCATGATTAACTGCCTGATCAATGAAGTTATTACTTGGATTTGTTATTTTGAGATGTGAGAACACCAAGTGATAGATGACTAATGATGTGATAGGTAATCAGAGCACACAACGTGACATTGCTTACGTGCCTGATTGGAGTATCACATGTGTCGAGGTAGGTGATTACATTTGGGATTTCTTCTTGATTTCATCTATCATGACTTGTTATCTAAAATTCTTGAGGCATGTGTTTTATGCACTATTGTGATTTATTGAAATGTGTTCAGTATTTCATGCTTGATATCATGACATTTGATTATGTGATTATTCATGTTTTGATGTGTGATGGATTCCATCTTATCTGGATCATGATTTGAGACTTTTGGGTGAAGCGAGGTAAGCCGGGTCTTGTATCAATTTAAGAGCAGGATGGGGGATGGCTGACAGGCTTCCTTAGGGAAATGGACTAATATGGGCTGCACGTGAAGGACCCAGGGTTGGAATGAGTACTCATTACCACCGCCGCGAGTGTATTAGAGACACTCATAGAGCTTGATTGTGCATGGCATTCCATGATCATGACATGCATTATATTTTTCTGGGGACACAGACTTTTGTTATTGTGTGGATGTGTATCCATGTGTTTCATGCCTTGCATGCTATGACACTCAAATTTGATAACGATTTATTAGCTCGTGATTTTCTGATTTATCCATTATGGATGTCTGATGTTTCACATGCTTTGTATACATTCATTTTATGAGATTTCACCATGATTATGATACTTCATGTCATGTGATTTTATCGTATTTATTATCAAATGTGAATCACCTACACAAGCATAGCTTGCTGAGGCATTGCTTTGTTGTGCAATGCCTCAAATTTGAAGTGCAATAGTGCTAAGAGAAAGTGGGTGGAGCAATGTTTATTAGAGTGAGGACCATGAGGATTATCTTGATTTTGGTATTTAGTGACTAATTTAATGTACGACTCTTAAACTTGTGATTTGAGACTTTTGGGCTGTACTTGGATGTTTATATTTTGGATAAATTGGACCAACACTATTGTATAGTATACATTTAAATGAATATGTGTATGATGTGGTGATCATGGATGGAACCCTGGGCTTTTGTACTAATATGTCGCGGTTTTGAATTGAGCATGCTTAGAATACTGCAGATTCACTTTTGTTTACAGTTCACAATTTTGAATGTTGTATGACCCTCGGGGTTTTCTTTTTGGTATTTCTTTTGAATGTTGTGTTATTTATGTAAATTGCAAGTTTTTATTCTCGGGGATCCCGCCTATTTTATAAAAATGTATTATTATTACTGTTTACAAGTTTGCGAAAAGGTTTAGAAAACTTGAGGTGTCACAAAATCAAAGTGAACATTTCAACCTTGAAAGTACTGACTGGTTCCACTTATAGAAACCAGCAAAACATTGGTTTTTGAATGATTCTAAAAAGAAAATTTTGGCTTGGCTAATTCAAGCTCGTATTCATAGTTCATCCAAAATTAAACCCCTACCTATTTTTGAGATTTGATCAGCTAGATCTGTGGTTGATCTCCTTTGAGTTGCATGCTCCCTGTTCTTTGCATGGAGCTTCACTCATGCATGCATCTCCTTAACCAGTCATCACCCTACTTCACTTTTTAACTCTTTACTTAATCATTTACATCTAGATCCTAGCACGTATTTTCCCTCTTATGCCTAATCCTTCTTCTCTTCCATCCACTATCTTCTCTCCAGCTGGTTCAATTCCTCACTGTGTGGAGCTTATCTCAGGGAAACTCCATCTCTTTAAATTGAGCTCTTCATTTTCTCCTCCAATACCCAAACTGAGCATGACTTAATTAATCTTCCCAGCTAGTTCCCTTCTTCTCTCCTAGTTGCTCCTTCTTTTTCCATAGTCTCCCCTTCAAGTTTACTAGTTTGTTAATGGCTGAATTATTTTAGACAAGTTTTACTTTCATTTTATATTTAGTACTATATTATATGCATGTGAGAGTAGTATGACATGTGGCGAGCTAGCTACCATGGGTTGGAGCTCCCATGTGAATAATCCAGATCAACTGATCCAGATATGGATCCACTAACATTACTATTCATTAAAACCCTAAATTTAACTTCCACTTTTACAATTATATCCTGTTGGGGTACATTTCTCAATGGTACCCTAAACAACAATTCTTTCATTTTTAAAATTTCTAGTTAATTAGTTGGAATCTTACTCTAGGATTTTGATGGAGTTTAGGTTAATGAATCTACTTATCAGTGGTCTAACTAATTCCTTAATGTGACATCAATTTATATTTATATTTCTATATTTTTTTTTATTAAATTGCTTAAGGTTAATTTAAAGTAATCATCAAATCTCCTATTTATTTCTTGGAATCTTCGTTTCTAATACTTGTATTAACTTAACAATCAATCCCAACACTCTAATCTAGCCAAATTCCTCAATGGGCTCATTCTATACTTCATTTTTACTTTTAAAAACATATACTAAATCAACAAAATAAAATAAATAAAAATTTCTCTCTCTTTTTTTTGTTGTTGCAAAAATATGAATTTATTTATCATATTAGTGTAATTACATGTATTACACTCTTCCCCCCTTACAAAATTTCATCCTCGAAATTTTGTACTCAAATGTGAAAATAAAAACAACTCTGGGAAATGTTGCATCATATCTTCCTCGACCTCCCATGTGGCCTCCTCATAAGAATGATGCCGCCATAGAACATTGGCTAGGGGGTCATCTTGGTTTGTAATACCTTCTCCTTCCCATCAATGATTTATACTGGCCACTCTTGAAATGTCAAATTTGGTTACAGATCAGCTGGTAACTGATCTAGGATATGAGTGCATAGAAATATGGAATATGTCATGCACATCAAACTTGGGGCTTAGCTTCCCTTTCACACCGAATCTCATCACACCCTTGGTTGGAGAAACTCTCAGAAAGAATGGTCTCCAACCTAAAACTCCAAATATCTCCTCCTCATGTTGGCATAGCTCTTCTGCCTGCTATGGGCTGCCATCAAACGTCTCCTAATCAATCTCACTTCATCTGTAGACTGCTCTACCAACTTGGATTTGAAAAACAGTCTCTTGCCAACGTCACTCCAGCATGTAGGTGTCTGGCAAGGTCTACCATACAATGCCTCATATGGAACCATCCCAATGGTCATGTGATAGTTATCGCTGTAGGCAAACTCTATTAGTGGTAGATGTTCATCCTAACAACCTTTCCAATCTAGTGCGCATGCTCTCAACATGTCCTTTAGTATTTGAATCGTCCTCTCAGACTGACCATTAGTCTTGGGATGAAATGTTGTCCTAAAATGCATAGATGAACCTAGGTCGTCCTATACACTGCTAAAATCGAGAGGTGAACTTGTTGTGTCTGTTTGAAATGATGACTAGAGGAACTCCATGCAAGTTGATTATCTCCCTGATGTAAATCTTAGTAAGGCTCTCTAAGGTCTGTCCCTATTTGTTGGGAAGGAAATGTGCCAACTTGGTAAGTTGGTCCACTATGACCCAAATCGCGCCATGTCTACTGTGAGTCCTCGGTAGTCCAACCACAAAATCCATAGTGATGTGGTTCCATTTTTACACTAGAAGCTCTATACTTTGTAGTAACCCTGCAAGTCTTTGATGTTCAGCCTTGACTTGTTGACAAGTAATGCATCTAGTTACACACTCTCTCTCCTATATCTCTCTTTGTGCTCTGGCACCAAAACAGTCTTCTTAGGTCATGATACATCTTTTTACCCCTTGGATGAATGGCCCACTAAGAGTGATGAGCCACCCTCAATAGCTCTTATCCCAAATTTGTTACTACTGGCATAACTAATCTACCCTGATATCTGATCCCACCATCTGCTCCTCTCTCAAAACCATCTCTGTCACATAGTGTCCAAGTCTCACTACATGATTGCTGTGCCTATAAAATCTAATCCATAAATGCTGATTAGATGGTGAGATTGGCGATCACGCCACCTAACTTCTTTCTAAGGGCATCATCCACTACGTTAGCCTTGCTCATATGGTACTAAATTGTGAAGTCGAAGTCCTTCAAGTACTCTAGCCAACGTTTCTACCTCATATTGAGGTCACTCTGAGTAAACAAGTTGTCACGACCTGGGCTTTTATATGATGCAATTTTGATAAAAAGGCGAGATCTCTTGTTTTATAAGTATGAGATGCATGAAAATCTTTTTCTTTTGGAAAACAATCTTTCATAAAAACCCCGAGTGTCAAAACACATTCTCAAATTATTTAGCCATGGCAAAGTTTAAATCAATATTATTCCCAAGAAAGTGTTAGTCACAGCCCCAGCAATTAGAGAGTAACTACTACCAAGTAACATTGAAAGATAAGGTAGGGGTTTACTTACTTACACTTTGTCTGGGTGTCTTCCTAGCACGAACGTTCCTTGTCCTTAAGTATTTACTTGGTGTCTGAAAAATGTTGAGGATTGGGTGAGTATATACTATACTCAGTAGGAGCCTATCACTACTAGTTTTATAATGCATGAGATGTTTTAAAATCATATGCTCATTCAAAACATGTGTATGTTTGAATACTCAAGTGCAACATCGATATTAAAATCCATTGTTAAACTGAAATACTAACGACTTAAAGGATCATATAATCCAAAATCGAAAGTATCATATACATATATATCATAACATCATAATATGCATAAGATGCTTCATGGAGTCCAACTCATGGATATCTAGTATGGTATGGTCGACCAACCTCATATCATGTCATATGCAATGCACATAAATCTATGAAACCATAGGGTCCCACTATGCCCATGACCTCACCGCCGTGTGGTCCCCGGGTACCTAGGGACACAGGATCGTATACCTCAACGGGGCATATGACACTTCGACCTAGTGCCGTGACACCAGTGGTAGCCCCCTGTACCACATGCAGTCGAAGTAGGGACATGCTCTTTTTGGGCGTGGTACCCATCCACCTAATAGTGGTAGAGGTTGGGTGGCCAACCCACACCCCTCGGCATAGCACCCACGAGCTTACTAGCCTAAATCATGTTCGATCAAATAAGCCAAAAACCTTTGTTCAAAACCTGTCCTCTTTGGGTCCTTCACAACTACCTGGCCCTCGGCACTCCAGCGTCTTTTGGCAACCCTCAAGGACATGCAATCTTTGCAAGTACTTAAATCATGCAATGTATGCACTTGTTTGTAAAACATATATGTGCATAATGTATATGCAATCATTTACAAAACATGTCTATGTACAAAGCATTTATCACATGCATGCTGAATTAAGTCATGCTAAACAAGTCATATACTTAAAACATATGTTCTCAAAAATAATAATAGTTCTTTTAAAAGAATCTAATAGTGATAGAGCACCTACCTGGCTAGGTCGCGCTAACCCTTTTGTCCTCGGACGCTCCTGATCATGGTTTGGGGAATCAAGGTTAGTTTGGCCTATCTTTTATGGGTTCTAGAGTAACTGGTCTTATTACTTAGGAATTAGGGGTCCATCCCTATACCTATAGGTGTCCTAAGGTCCTAATTAGGCCTTGGTATCCTTAGTTTTCCAAAGTTCTAGTGGCCACGCGCCACCATCCTATTCTAAGGGTCATGTCCACCTTTTATTGGACCTTGATTAGGGATTTTATAGTTTGGATGTGTCTGCGTCGTCGATACAGACACAACGCCTTTTGCGGCACCTCAATCGGAGCTCTAGATCTCAAGTTATAAGCGTTTTAGTGTCGTATGTACATAGGAGTCTTAAAAATAAAAAGACGGAATGCTAGGGCGCTGCGCGTTTGCGACGTGCGCCCTGGCTTTCTTAAGGAACGAAAAAATGACGCACTGCTAGCACGCTGCGTGTCTGTGGCATGCACCTTAGCGGGTGCGTCTGCAGACGCACTGAGTTTTTTCGCCATTTCTCTCTTTTGCGGGCGCGTCCCTGGACGTGCCCATTTGTTTTTTTCAAACGGGAACGACCTGGGACGTTCCAACTGGAATGTCTAGCTCGTTAGGGAACCGGGGTGTCCTCAGGACACCCTGGTTCAACCCTGTCAAACTAGTGCGACCTAGGGGACGTCCCTGGGTCCTTGGTGAGTCTCCATGGCTCCATTTTGCATGGTTTTTCATGCAAAAACCTAGGGAAATTGACCTTGGAACTATGGTGGAGATGGGTTTTGAGGGATCTTGGGCATACTTGGCTCGTTGTTGGGTTTTTCTTCTTATTTTCCCCTCTAGGTCACTGCTCCACCATGGGTTGTTCTTCAACGTTTTGGGCTGCCATTAGAGGGGCCCAAGAGCTCTATTTATAGAGCTAAGAGAGGGTTCTGGAGGGGGCTCTCACCGCCTTTGAGTGGCGGTTGAGAAACCTCGAGAATGGTGGTCATTTCTCCTCCAATTACCGTCGTTCTAGAACCCTCTAGAGGTTGAAGATGAAGGGGTGCCCGTATCAAAACGGGCCCCTGTGTTTTTGCAGACTAAAACCGTTTTTGTAAAAATTACAGTTTTGCCCCTGAACTTCAAAGGGCCATAACTTGCTCATTTTAATTCCGTTTTGGGTGATTTTGGTCTCGTTGGATTCCTTTTTCTGAGACGCTCCTAATGGAACCATTTTTAGGACCAAATTTCTGGGTTTAGTCTAGGTGAATAGTGAAATGACTAAAATGCCCTTATCTTCAAAAACTGATCTTTTTATTGCTTAACTTGGAATTTCAATATTACAAAATTGGAGTCATTACATTCTTACCCCCTTAGGGGAATTTCTCCCCCAAAATTCTACTATATACATTCAAAAGATCTCGGGGTACTTTTCTCGCATTTTTGACTCTAGTTCCCAAGTCTCTTCTTCCATGTGCACATTTCTTCACAAAACTTTGACTAAGTGTATGTCCTTGTTCCACAGCTTCTTACTCTTATGATTCTGGATCTCAACTGGTCTCGTCTCTAGCTTGAGATCCTCTATCAACTCTATGGGTACCTTCAACTATAGCATTTGATGCTTGGGCTAGACTTGAAGTGAGGGCAAAAACACGTCCTTGGCTTTTTGGAAGTTGATCCCCTTTATGCTCTTCAACTTCCTTTTTAGAACAATCCCTAGAAAAATGTCCTGGTTCTCCACAAAGATAGCAAGTGATGTTGGAAATGGGACATGGTTTGCCTGAATGATACTTGTTACACTTAGGGCATGTCTTCCAGTCTAGTCTTCTTTCTTTGTTTTCAAACGGCTTCTTGAAAGGTGGCCTGGGTTCGAAGGACTGAAATGGTCTCTTTTCTTTATTTCTTATGGTGTTGATGTTCTTGGTTTCCTTTATTGCCTGGTTCCTTTGATAATCTTTTTCATATAGGGAGGCCATCTCTACGGCTTTGGCTACTGTGGAAGGTTGGAAACCTAGAACTCTGCTCCTGAGTCCTGGGTTGAGTCCATCTACAAATCTTTCGGCTGCATCTTCCTCATCAGCACAAGCACGTGGTGCAAATCTTCGGAGGCTGATGAATCTATTTTCATACTGTTGGACAGTCATATTTCCTCGTTCTAAGTCCATAAATTCTTTTTCCTTTTGTTTTCTTATGTGTTTAGGATAATATTTGTCATTAAAGACCTTTTTAAACTCTTCCCTTCCTATTGTTTCTTGCTGATCAAAATAGGTTCTTTCTGCTGTTTCCCACCAAAAGGTAGCCTCTCCTCTAAACACAAATGTGGCCATGGGTACTTTTCTTTCTTCAGCTATGTTCATGGCCTTAAATATCTTTTCAATATTAATTAACCATTTTTCAGCTGTAGATGCTTCATCTTCTCCTGTGAATGAGGGAGCTAGTTTCTGAAATCTTTCTAACTAAACCTCAGTCCTATCTATTGCTTTATCAGGGGAAGGATCTCGGGTGGTAGGAGTTTGGCTATGGCTATTCATGTATTGTCCCATATTTTGTAGGAATTGTTGGAATAACTCAGCCATCCCATTGCCCGACCTAGTGGAGTCCACTGGTGGGGCTTCAGGTCTTGGAGCATTGCTTTCTTTCTTCTTAGGCATCTGTAATCACAAGGTAATTCACCAAATCTCAGTTTGTGTTATCCTATTACCCCTTACTCTTTCATGGATGAAACTTGATTATAAGTTATTCTCCTCATAACTGGGCTGTGAGTAACGTTAAACCGTGCTTTGATACCAACTGTCACGACTCGGGTTTTTATATGATGAAATTTTGATAAAAAGGCGAGATCTCTTGTTTTATAAGTATGAGATGCATGAAAATCTTTTTCTTTTGGAAAACAATCTTTCATAAAAACCCTAAGTGTCAAAAAACATTCTCAAATTATTTAGCCATGGCAAAGTTTAAATCAATATTATTCCCAAGAAAGTGTTAATCACAAATTTGACTATTAGAGAGTAACTACAACCAAGTAACATTGAAAGATAAGGTAGGGGTTTACTTACTTACACTTTGTCTAGGTGTCTTCCTAGCACGAACGTTCCCTGTCCTTAAGTATTTACTTAGTGTCTGAAAAATGTTGAGGATTGGGTGAGTATATACTATACTCAGTAGGAGCCTATCACTACTAGTTTTATAATACATGAGATGTTTTATAATCATATGCTCATTCAAAACATGTGTATGTTTGAATACTCAAGTGCAACATTGATATTAAAATCCATTGTTAAACTGAAATACTAAGGACTTAAAGGATCATATAATCCAAAATCGAAAGTATCATATACATATATATCATAATATCATGATATGCATAAGATGCTTCATGGAATCCAACTCATGGATCTCTAGTATGGTATGCTCGACCAACCTCATATCATGCCATATGCAATGCACATAAATCCATGAAACCATAGGGTCCCACTATGCCCACGACCTCACCGCCGTATGGTCCCCGGGTACCTAGGGACACAGGATCATATACCTCCACGGGGCATATGACATTTCGACCCAGTGCCGTGACACTAGTGGTAGCCCCCTGTAACACATGCAGTCGAAGTAGGGACATGCCCTTTCTAGGCGTGGTACCCATCCACCTAATAGTGGTAGAGGTTGGGTGGCCAACCCACACCCCTCGGCATAGCACCCACGAGCTTACTAGCCCAAATCATGTTTGATCAAATAAGCCAAAAACCTTTGTTCAAAACCTGTCCTCTTTGGGTCCCTCACAACTGCCTGGCCCTCGGCATTCCAACGTCTTTTGGTAACCCTCAAGGACATGCAATTTTTGCAAGAACTAAATCATGCAATGTATACAATTGTTTGAAAAACATATATGTGCATAATGTATATGCAATCATTTCAAAACATGGTTATGTACAAAACATTTATCACATGCATGCTGAATCAAGTCATGCTAAACAAGTCATATACTTATAACATATGTTCTCAAAACAACAATAGATCTTTTAAAAGAATCTAATAGTGATAGAGCACCTACCTGGCTAGGTCGCGCTAACCCTTTTGTCCTCGGACGCTCCTGATCATGGTTTGGGGAATCAAGGTTAGTTTGGCCTATCTTTTATGGGTTTTAGAGTAGCTGGTCTTATGACTTAGGCATTAGGGGTCCATCCCTATACCTATGGGTTTCCTAAGGTCCTAATTGGGCCTTGGTATCCTCAGTTTTCCAAAGTTCTAGTGGCCACGCGCCACCATCCTATTTTAAGGGTCATTCCCACCTTTGATTGGGCCTTGATCAGGGATTTTATAGTTTGGATTGTCCGCATTGTCGATAAGGACACAACGCGTTTTGCGGTGCCTCAATCGGAGCTCTAGATCTCAAGTTATAAGCGTTTTAGTGTCGTATGTACATAGGAGTCTTAAAAATAAAAAGTTGGAATGCTAGGGCGCTGCGCGTCTGCGACGTGTGCCCTGGCTTCCATAAGGAATGAAAAAATGACACACTACTAGCGCTGCGTGTCTGCGGCATGCGCCTCAGCAGGAGATGCGCTGAGTTTTTCCGCCATTTCTCTCTTTTGCAGGCGCGTCCCTGGATGCGCCCGTTTGTTTTTTTCAAACGGGAACGACGTGGGACGTTCCGACTGGAATGTCCTGCTCGTTGGGGAACCGGGGCATCCTCAGGACACCTTGGATCGACCCTATCAAACCAGTGCAACCCAAGGGACTCCCTGGCTCCTTGGTGAGTCTCCAGGGCTCCATTTTGCATGGTTTTTCATGCAAAAACCTAGGGAAATTGACCTTGGAACTATGGTGGAGATGGGTTTTGAGGGATCTTGGGCGTACCTGGCTCGTTGCTGGGTTTTTCTCCTTGTTTTCTCCTCTAGGTCACTGCTCCACGACGGGTTGTTCTTCAACATTTTGGGCTGTCATTAGAGGTGCCGAAGAGCTCTATTTATAGAGCTAAGAGAGGGTTCTGGAGGGGGCTCTCACTGCCTTTGAATGGCGGTGGAGAAACCTCCACAATGGTGGTGATTTCTCCTCCAATCACTACCGTTCTAGAACCCTCTAGAGGTTGAAGATGAAGGGGTGCCGTATCAAAACGGGCCCCTGTGTTTTTGCAGACTAAAACCATTTTTGTAAAAATTACAGTTTTACCCTTGAACTTCAAAGGGCCATAACTTGCTCATTTTAACTCCGTTTTGGGTGATTTTGGTCTTATTGGATTCCTTTTTCTAAGGTGCTCCTAATGGAACCATTTTTAGGACCAAATTTCTGGGTTTAGTCCAGGTGAATAGTGAAATGACTAAAATGCCCTTATCTTCAAAAACTGATCTTTTCATTGCTTAACTTGGAATTTCAATATTACAAAATTGGAGTCATTACACAAGTACTTGAGGATCTTGTGATCAGTGAAAACATTGAACTTCTCCCCATAAAGATAATGGTGCCATATCTTAAGGGCAAATATGACTGCCGCTAACTCCAAGTCATGTGTGGGGTAATTTTGCTTGTGCTTCTTTAATTGTCTCAAAGCATATTCAATGAGTCTACCGTGTTGCATGAGAACAAACCCTAGTCCTCGCCATGAGTTATCATTATATACTACAAATCCATCACTGCCCTAAAGAAGCAACAACATAGGCACCGAGGTAAGTGTCTTCTTTAGTTCGAGGAAACTCCCCTCATGGTTGTTAGACCTATCAAACTTCTGGTCCTTCTTAGTAAGGGTTGTTAAGGCTATGCAATACAAGAGAATCCCTCTATGAATCACTGATAGTAGCATGCTAAACTCAAAAAACTATGCAACTATATCATAGTCATGGGCCTCTCCTAGTCGGCTGTAGCCTCCACCTTTTGTGGGCCCATTGCCATGCCATCCTTGGATATAACATGCCCAAGGAAATGTACCTGATCCAACCAAAACTTGCACTTAGAGAACTTGGTGTACAACCAATGTGCTCGAAGAGTGCCTAAGATAGTCATTAAGTGCTCTCTATGCTCCTCTACACTGCTAGAGTATATCAAAATATCATCAATGAACATGATCATGAACTTGTCTAGAAAATTTTTGAACACTCTATCCATTAAGTCCATGAAAGCTACCAGTGCATTTGCCTACCCGAATTGATCACCAAGAACTCATAGTGGCCATATCGAGTCCTAAATGTAGCTTTAGGGATGTCCTCATCCTGTATCCTCAGGTCAACCTTGGAGAAAACCTTGGCTGATTGCAACTAATCAAATAGATCGTCAATGTGAGGCGAGGGATACTTGTTCTTCACCGTTACCCCATTGAGTGCTCTGTAGTCTACACACAGTCTCAAGGAGCTATCCTTTTTCTTAACAAACAAAACTGGTGCTCCCCAAGGTGAAACACTAAGGCGTATGAGATCTTGATGTAGCAACTCTTGTATTTTCCCTTCAGTTCCTTCAACTCAGTAGGGGCCATATGATAAGGAGCCTTGGAGATAGGAGTCGCTCCATGTAGTAACTCGATCTTGAACACTATCTCTCTCCTAGGTGGTAACCCTGGTATTCATCAAGGACCACATCCCTAAAATCATGTATTACATCAATCTCCTCAATATCAGGTGTCTATTCCTCTTGCGCATCTACATAGGTCAAGTAGGCTCGGCCTATTTGGTAATTTCCCATGCTTTAGCCTAAATTACCTTTTTACTTTTATCTTATCAAGTTTGCAATTTCTCTTGTATTAACCAACCTTTTAGTGAAATGGTAGGTGAAGTTTTATTAAGGGATTTAACTTAGTCCCATACTTAGGATTTAACCTAGTCCTATACTACGGGAAGTGTTGTGATTTCATTGTTTTAGGCAAAGTACCTTTATACCCTTATTATGTTTTATTTTTCAAGGATGAGTTGCATTGCTCTTATTACCAATAAAATATACTTAAAGTTTTGGTTTCATTTCTAGCTTAACAAATGTAGATTTTACTAAATTTTCTTTATACTGGAATTCCATAGTTCTTGGAAATTCCAAGTAAGCCACATTTTTGCACCATAAATTCCTAAGACTAGATTTCTTGAATTACTTAGAGTATTCCAGTCATCTTCTTCTCTTGTATGTGTTTTTCCAGCAATTACTGTGCATACAATAAGGTGGATTCTGGTGCTAATCCAAAACTTGTCTCTCTAAATTTTCATTATTTACTATCAAATTCTCCCTCTTCTAATTTCTTTTTAAAAATTCAATTAATTAGAGCCAACTAATATAAGGAACTGGTATGTTTTGTGTATGCATACAAGCAGTAAAACAATATGTTATTCAGCCAGTTGGCACACACTTTTCTATCACATTATACAAATCTTTAAGAGTAAATTCTCTTGAAATCTATTGAATACAATGCCTCTAATAAACCCCATATTTCACTTTCTATTATCTTGCTTTTGTTTGTTATATTTTTAAGTGGGAAATGGGCCTCCAGGTTTGCTAATTAACAAAAATTTGGGTGCATCCATCCCCATGTTTCCATTCATCCAACCAAAAATGTCCATGTAAATACTTTTAAAATTTCAATTGAAATACATCCATAGCAAGTTTACTTAGTAAGGAAGATAACCTAAATGATTTTTTTTTTAAAGATATGGAGGTTTAAGAGAGCGATTATCTTGATGAAGATGTATTGTTTATCATGAACCAGCTATGGAAAAAGAATAGAGCATGCATAGATTTCTTCATATCCGATACAAATTTGACAGAAATCAAACATCATTTGAGGCATACACACACCGTGATCATAAATCAATATAAAGCATGAAGATTTAACATGAATTATCCCATGAAAGAGTGAACCAAAGTGAACATTTCACCCTTGAATGTACTAACTGGTTCCACTTACAGAAACCAGCAAAACATCAGTTTTTGAGTGATTTTGAAATGAAAATTTTGACTTGGCTAATTCAAGCTCACATTAACAGTTCATTAAAACCTAAACCCCTACCTATTTTTGAGGTTTGATTGGCTAGATCTCTGGCTGATCTCCTCTGAGTTGCATGCTCCCTGTTCTTTGCGTGGAGCTACCCTCATGCATGCATCTCCCTAACTAGTTGTCACCTTCCTTCACTTTCTAACTCTTTGCTTAATACTTTACTTTAAATCTAGATCCTAGCACATATTTTACCTCTTGTGCCTAGTCCTTCTTCTCTTCCTTCCACTATCTTCTCTCCAGCTAGCTCATTTCTTCACTGTGTGGAGCTCATCTCATGGAAACTCCATCTCTTCAAATTGCGCTCTTCATTTTCTCCTCCAATACCCAAACTGAGCACAACTTGATTAATCTTTCTAGCTAGTTTCCTTCTTCTCTCCTAGTCTCTCCTTCTTCTTCCACGGTCTTTGCTTCATGTTCATTAGTTTATTAATGACTGAATTATTTAAGACTAAAGTTTTGTTTTCATTTTATACTTAGTACTATATTATATGCACATAAGAGTAGTATGACACGTGGGGAGCTAGTTGCCATGGGCTAGAACTCCCATGTGAATGATCCAGATCTTGATCCATTGACATCACTACTCATTAAAACCCTGAATTTAACTTCCACATTTTCAATTATATCCTATTGGGGTACATTTCTCAATTGTACCCTAAACAACAATTCTTCCATTTTTGAAATTCCAAGTTAATTAGTTGGAATCTCACTCTAGCATTTTTATGGAGTTTAGGTTAATGTCTCTACTTATCAGTGGTCTAACTAATTCTTTAATTTAGCATCATTTTATATTTATATATTTTTTTATTAAATTGATTAAGGTTAATTTAAAGTAATCATCAAATCTCCTATTTATTTCTTAGAATCTTGTTTTCTAATAGTTGTATTAACTTAACAATCAATCCCAACACTTCAATCTAGCCAAATTCCTCATCATGCTCATTCTATCCTTCATTTTTGATTTTTAAAACATACCCTAAATCAACAAAATAAAATAAATAAAAATTTATCAATTTTTTTTTAAAGTATGAATTTATTTATCATATTGGTGTAATTGCATGTATTACATGTCCTATATATCTAACCAAATATAGGACAGTTCTGAAATAAGCATCCTATATTGTGTGTCCTCTCCTTAAAAATCGTTAGTGACAATGAGGTGGCTTTAGTGAAGTCCCAACCTCATGTGACATTAATAAATGGCAAGTTGTAGTTGTTGGGACAATCCTTCTGAGTTCTGAACTTCTAATTGAATGTAGTTACAATTAATATAAACTTAATTTGGCACAACTTGACTACCTAAGCTAAGTGTAGCTAAGCGGTCCAAACAACAACTTGTTAACATGAGGTTTGGAATTCTACCCACCTAAACGACAACATTTTAAGTAAGGGAAACAAAAATAGAATGATTATCTCGCAACAGTCTTATATTTGTCACAATATATAGATCAGTTTTGAGGGAACTGTCCTATATTTGGTGTCCTTTTGTTAGTGAGGTGGCTTGAAGTCTAGACCTCACGTGACTTTAACAAATGACAATTTGGAGTCAGAACAATTTTTTTTGTAAATAAAAACAGGGACGGTTCATTGAGAACTGTCCTATACTTATCACTAAATATAGGATGATTATTATATAAGCATCCTATATTTATTATTAAAGTAGGATGGTTTGTTAACCATCCTATATTTTGTAATAATTTAGGATGGTTATCATTAACCATCCTATATTTAGCGATAATATAGGATGGTTATTGTTGAACCATCTTGCATTATTGTATGTTTTATTTGTTAATATCTTGTGGACATCCAAATTTATTGGTTGCATACAAAAGTCCAAAGTGCAAAAGTGGAGAAGAAGAAGAAGGAAGTACTGAAGGAGAAAGGAAAAAAGGAATTGGGACTCCTTACAGTGCTTGGAAGTTGGAACTTTGGAAATTGGAAGCCTTGAAAAAAATACTGAAATAGAGGATAACCTCAAGGTGAGAGGGATAGATTTAGAGATTTTGCTTGGAAGCCCCATCAGGTTTTTCTTCCCTTTCAAGTTTTAATCACTCCACCCCAATGCATAACACCATTAACTGTTCTCCTAATTTTTGTTGCTTGCTTATCATATTAGATATGGGTTTTGTTTTGTTTTCACATGATAGCTTAACTTAGCTGAGTAAACTATCACTGTCAGCTATCGTGCTCTTACTCAACCCCTTACAGCTAACAATTTAAAGTGGAAGTATTATTAAGGATAAAGAGGAGATTAACTACTAGAATGATGGATACTATTTACTGAAAAGATCTTTAAATTAGAAAGTGTTGTGAAAAGAAAAACTGTTTATTCTCATTTTGCAAACTGTTGATGGTTGCTCATGAATTTCTGCCCTTTTTCCCCAGATATCTTCATTAATTCTTACACAATGAGCACATGTACGACACCACAGGTATGTGTTTCTTATTTGTTCTTTCTTTAGCATTCTCTTTATTCCTCACTCAAGCAATATGTTTTTCTTTACTTATTAGCTCCTATGATTCTTATTTATGTGATTCTTTATATAGTTTGATTCTATATTTCTATGCTTATTCCATGTTTTTATTAGTATGACCTTTAATGAAGCAATTGTTGTTTACTGTAAACTAAATTTTGCTTGTCAATTAAAATATTGGCACAAGTTAGGAGCAATAATGTATTTGATAATTTGAATATAGTGCATGACAACAAGGATGATGATGATCTTGTTGATTTGGAGAATGTGGAGTTAAGTTTCAAAATCCAACAGAGGTAAAAAACATAGGAAGTTGATGTCTTCCAGTATCAAAAGATGGAAAGCAAAGGTGTAAATAAAGGAAGTGCTCTGTGGTATATATTTGCGACAGCTAATTTGGTTCATGTAATTTAAAATGTCATTTAAAGACTTGTTAGCATATCTATTCTCGTGATATAGGGTGGCTGCTTTTATCTCAAAGTTAGGGGAGTATGCCACTATGTTTTGAAAAGTTTGATCCTAAAGTTTTTTATGAGTTACTAGCAGTTGCAATTGTAATGCATGATTTGCCTTTTTAATTTGTTGAGTATGATGGAATTAGAGCTGTAATAAAATATTTGTGTGCAGATTTGTATTTGATTAGTAGAAATATAGTAAAAGCAGATGTGCTAATAATGTATAGAAGAGAAAAAGGAAAGATAAAAGAGATGTTAGAGTTTGCACCTGGTAGAATAAGTTTGACATCTGATTTGTGGACTTATTGTATTACTGATGGTTATATAAGTCTCATAGCACATTTTCTAGATAGTGAGTGGGTCTTATACCAGAGGATATTAAAATTTTGTTTTCTGCTAACTCCATATAATGGAATATCATTAGCAAAAAAACTATACTCATTATTGAGAAAAGGATTTTTTTCAATCACTTTAGATAATGCGTCTACTAATAATTCTTCTGTTGAGCTGTTAAGGCATCAATTGAACATTAGAAATACACTTGTTTGTGGCGAAGAGTTCTTTCATTTTTGTTGTTGTTGTTGTTGTCATGTATTGAATTTGATTGTGTAAGATGGTTTGAAAGAAACAGATGATGCTATTCAAAAAATTTGAGAGAGTATCAAGTATGTCAAAGAATCACAAGGTAGAAAACAATTTTTTTTTAGAGTATGTGAATCACATGTCAATTAGACAAAAAAGGGCTTAAGGCAAGATCATCCTACAAAGTGGAATTCAACCTATGTGATGTTTGAAAGTGCTCTTTGCTACCAACGTACATTTTGTCACTTAGAACTAAGTGACTCAAATTATAAGCATTGTCCTTCTATCGACGAATGAGAAAAGACTAAAAAAATTTCCAAGTTTTTGGCTATTTTTTATGATGCTACCAGCATGTTTTTTGGATCCAAGTATCCTACAACAAAAATTTCAAAGTTTTTGGCTATTTTTTTATGATGCCACCAGCATGTTTTTTGGATCCAAGTATCCTACAACAAATCTCTACTTTTGTGCAGCATTTGTAATTTATTTGAGTTTAACACAATACATGAGAAGTGATGATGACTATATGAAGAGTATGACCACTCAAATGTTTGCCAAGTTTTCAAAGTATTAGTCAGAATTTAGCACCATTTTGGCAACTACATGTGTGTTGGATCCTTGATATAAGCTCTCATTTGTGGAATTCTCATACAAGAAATTGTTTGGTAATGGTTTCTTGGAGTTTGCTCGAGTTTAGGAAAAGTTATTATCTCTTTTCAATGAATATATGGTTAAGAGCTCCCCTCATCCTTATTCATCTTCCTTTACAGCTAGAGGTAGTGCTCTTGATGTTGATGATGGATAGAACTTGTCATATAGTCAAGAGGTTTTAGATGTTATATAAGTAATTATATATATATATTTTCATATGTTGCTTAGAATATTATAATATATTATGAATTGTCTTACTTTAAGTTGAATAATATAATTACATTTGCATTATGAATTTGATTCATTTGAAAGTGAAGAATGTTCTTTGGCTATGCAAAACCACAATTGGAGCTTTATTTGGATGAACCAAGGTTGCAAGAGTCAAAGCTGGACATTCTTACATTCTGGAAAGGCAATCAATACAGGTTGGTTGATTAATAATTTCTTATTTCATAGAAATAATATTTTTATAATCTTATTTACATTTATATTTGATGAAAATGTTGATTTTAGGTATCCTAAACTTACTGCCTTGGCTTGTGATGTCTTGGCCATTCCTATATCTATAGTTGCATTAGAATATGCTTTTAGTGTTGGTGGTCAGGTTCTTGACCAATATAGGATTGCTTTAAAGCCAGATATAGTGCAAGCATTGATTTGTGTAAGAGATTGGCTATATGGATTGAAAGGTAATAATTTATGATTCTATATTTAAATTATATTTTATTTGATACTTATATATATATATATTATATTTTTAAGAGCTAAGTAATGACTAATGCATGTTTATTCTATATCATTGTAGACTCTACCATTACAATTGTTATGAGCTTGCTAAAGACATTGTAAGCATAAGTAACACTGCAGGACCACCTCAACCAACTGAAGACTCCATAATAGTTCATTTTGATTAATTTGTGCTTTTATACTTTTCATAACTTATATTAATTTTTTGTGTTTGATATTGATGGAAGTGGATTTCTCTCATGTGCTGGTTAGTTGCCAGTTAGTTACTATTATAGTCATTTATTTGAATACTATTATGCTCTTTTAGGTGGTGTAAACTATATTGCTTCTGTTTTTGAGATACTCATGATCATATTTATTTAGAACCTTCATTTCTTATAAATAGTCTTTGTATCTTAAACTCGAGCTTTAGTTTAGAAGGAGATTATGGAAGAGAAAGTATCAAACGTCTGCCATGTTTTGGAACAAGAGTAAGTATCATCTAGTGCTACTTCTTATTCATATTTTAGTAAGATATATCTTTCAAAACTGCATATGTAATCATACTTTTTTCTTGATCACATTTCTAAGACCATCTAAGATGAATACATGTAATAAAGTTGGCAGTTGATCCAATGCTGTCATGTGTCATGAAGGTATTGCTCTTCTAGTTATGACATTAAAAGGCAACTGCATTTTGACTTTTTGAGTTGTCTTGTGAAGTTAGTAATATTCATATATTTTTAAGTAATATAAGAAAGTATATTGTTTTAACAAGACCACTCAGATCGCTAGCATTTGCTAAAAAGTTATGCACCATACACTCCTAGTTTTTACATAATACTTGTGTCTCTGTTTTGATCTCCCAATGTCCTGAAACCTTAAACTTCTCTATGCCATAACTGGACAGGTTACTTTAATTTGCATTTCACTAAAGGACCATTTAGTCTTCATATTTGTTAGCTTGTATTAATTTCATATGTTTGGTTTGTTCCCATTGTTGAGGTCTATTTGCAAATAGGCTAAAGTTAGAACTTAAAACTGATTAAGGATATGTATAGTACCACTTGCAAAGAGGACCCAATGCAAACAAGAAGGTGAAATATCTTATGTGTCTTTGTATATGAAAGATTTTTTTGATCGAATATTTAGCCAAAAACCCTGTTTTGTAATAGGTAATAAAACTCTAGCACTGTAAGATGGTGGAAGAAAGGAGACTAGTTAAGGGGTCCAAGCTTGTAGTGACTCTTGCAACTGTAATCATGTGAATTGAACTATATTATGTGTTATCTATTTTCTATCAACAACGATGATAGCTTAGATACTGTGGTCATTATCATTGTTCTAATTAGCACAAATCTAATCTATGGATGACCATGCAGGACAACCTCTTGGATTAATCAAAATTATTCAGTTAACCCAGTCAATTGAAATTATATTGACTGGGGTTGTCATGGGAGAAGAGCTAAGTAGTCAATGGTTGAACTTGAAAGGGTGCTGACTAGTGTTTGTTGAATCACCTTGAGTTTAATTTAATGGTTTTGCTTATGAATTGCATCTTCTATTATTTGTTCCTCAAAATGAAAAGCATTTATTTATGAAATTCTATGTAGGTTCCACGCACTTGAAGATGGAGGAAAAAGGAGATTAGAGGAGGCGCGAATGCTTGGGGAAGCTACTTGCAAATGGCGGAACTTACAAGAACACCTCAACTAGCTCTTTAGTAGAGGAGGCACGTATGGTATGGATGAGCTTGCTGAAGAGTGAAGACATCACAAGCATAAGTAACATTGCGCGAGCAACTTAACCAACTGAAGACTCTAGAATAGTTCATTTACATTAATTTGTACTTCTGTAATTTTCATGACTTACTTAGTAATGGGACATGTATGATGTTTAGTATATTTATATTTTTGGTTGTATTGTTTTGGTCTCTATTTCTCATTTCTTTTCTTTTCTAGATAGTTTGTATTAATCTATTATGTTTGATTTGTATCCCTTTTTGAATTCTATTTTTGAATTATTTTACTTTTACAAAGTTTTTATTTATGTGTTAGTAATATAGTTGCTGAATAAAACATTATAGTTATTTTATTGGTAGGGTAAACTAATATTAAATTGTGTCATGTCAGACGGGTCATTTTGTGTCGTGACGTGTCAATCATTATCATGTTACATGAGTCATGTCATGTTGACTTGTTCAATAAATATGTTTGTTAACAAATTGTGTTGTTTTGTGTGACTGGAACATGAATCATTTCCATAATCGTGTCACACAAATCATATCTTGTCGTGTCACCCAAACATGCCCCATTAACATAAGCATGTTACATGAGTCATGTTACAGGTGCTTGATAGGATTATTAATCGGGTTGTGTTCGTGTTCGTGTCGACCCATACATTATACTGGGTCAGACTTGACATGACACGAACATGACTCGCGAACACGATTTTGCCACCCCTAATCTAGACCAACCTAGATCCACCACTCCCACTTCTAAATCAAATTCATTGTCAAATCCTCATCCTACCCACCTTTAATTTGATCCTTGCCCCCAGAACCACCACATGCAGCACTTCCAAAGCCACCAATGGCCTCATCACTGCTCCCAAACCCTACATGCATCTATATAGGATCTCTTTCTTAATTACATTTATCATGAAAAGGTACATCATAAACTCCTCAACCCTAAAATGAAATACCATCCCCTCAACAATTCAAATTCATGAGTAGTTTGTGGATGCAATCACTCAACTCGATGGCCTAGAAAGTTAGTAATAGCACCTTTTTTGGCTTTCTGCTTCACTCTAGCCCCAAAAGCATCTAGAAAAATAAGAATTTTTTATGGCAATTGGAAAATGATTATAGACTCCTATAACAAATATTGAGATGTAATTCTCATTTTTGAAATGTAGCAACATGATCTGAATTAAGTAGAAATGGTAGAGACAGAAAATTTGAATCTTTTTTGTAATTTTTTCATTTCTTCCATCTCATAATTGATTACTAAATATCTATGATGAATTGTGATCTTAGATATGTTTAAGGTTTAGATTTTTATTTTATTTAATTCTTTTTTTGGTTAATTTTATTGTGGAAATTGAGATTTCATTCCTATGCATGTAGTTAGCATTCTAAAGTTTCACTCTTTTGGTATCAATTTGTTTTGCATGTTTTTGGTTAACTTGGACTAGTGTTATGATTTGGATTCTATGGATTGTAATTGTGATATCCTGATTTTTCAGAAACAATTCTTGAAAATTTGTTTGGAAATGATTTGTATCCTGAGTAATTTATTTTTTTCTAAGACATTTTGAAAGCATATCGTATCGTATCATACCATATTATATACATATTATTTTCTAAAACTGCACTTCCAAGCCTAGTGTGTTATCAAAACTCCACATATAGCCAAAATAAGCACATAAGAACAAGCCCCATCAGCACCCGCTAGTCACAACCCAAACAATCATAATGAAACTATAACTATATGATGAATTTTACTAATCATAACAAAATCTATTATCTTATTACATTACTATTATCAATGTTCAATATAGTAGTCCAAAACAAACTAAAGGAACACTTTTATTCTCATACTTTCTATCTCACTGTTCCTAAGCCTCCTGCAATGCCTTAATTCTCACTTCTAAACAAAAGATTGACCTAAAATTGTTGGTAGATGTGAATATAACCATTCAATAGAAAATTCTAGCTAGAATAAAAACATGCTAAAAAACTCATAGATGCACAAGTATAATAAGATGCATTTAGTTTAACATGGTCAGTACCAAACCATGGTAATGTTCAAACCTCAAAATTATCCAAATGAATACTCAGAGCTAGAAGATGTACAAAACTCAAAATAAACTATTAATCACATAGACTGTTATAAATCCATATTCATAATAGATACACAACACTAGAAGTTATTCTTAGTGTCTGAAACATGTTACATAATGGCAACTGTATCATATAGCAGTGTCTTGCTGGGGCCACAAGGGCAAGTATCAAATTTCTTTTTAAGAGTGTTAGTGGCCAACTACACTCCTAGCATAGCATCAAAAGGGATCTTACAACTTGCCCTCGGTTGTGATGACCTAGTTTTTGGAAATAGTTTTTCTTAAATTCTTTGCAAATGATTCGAATCAATCCTTGAATTTAAAAAAAAAAAATAAATTTCAAAAACATTATATATAATAATATAGTTCAAACTACTTCAAGACAAATACGTCAAGCAACACTCCACTATATATCAAAATAACATTCAAGTTATTAATATAATTAGGACCTACTAGTCATAGCCCAAATGTACTCAGTTCACTCATAATTACTAATAATTAAAAGTTTAATAACTAAATTACAAGTCAACCTAAACATACCTCCTGAAACTCTTGAACAGTGTCAATCCCATCAATCTTGGGCCTAGCAGTTTCTTGAATCACAACATTGGCCAGGAAAGCCCTGCAACCCTTCGTTATGAGTTAGTATACTCTTTGATGATTGCTCTTGAAGTGTTAAGTATACCCTAAAAAATGAAGAGTTCTTTCCTAGTGCATTAAATAAGACTTTTTTCTTCCTACAATCGATAATTGCCCCATACTCTACTAATCAATTCATTCCCAAGATGACATCAAAACCTGCCATGCTTAGAAGGATCAAATCAACGGTAATTATTGATCTACCAAACTAATGGGTATATCTTGAACACACTCTTGAACAATAATGAGTTCCACAAGTGAAGTGTTAATCTCCAAACAAAAACTCAATTGGTGTGTGTGGGGTAAACCCTGCATGACGCAGAATCATAAGACATAAATGAATGTATGGAACCAGGGTCAATTAGAATTCTAGAAAGTCTGCCAGCGATTAAAAGAGTACCTTCCACAAATGCATTGGAGCTATGAGCCTCCTCAGTAGTCATTGTAAAATGTCTCCCATGGTGCCTTTGGGCAGATTCCTATTGAGATGATCATCACTTTTCTTCTTTGAGCAGTCATGGATATGCCCCTTCTCCCCACACTAAAAACAACTATTTTGTTGAATGTTTCAAATCTTGCCTAGGTGTGACTTCTTATAATAAGCACACAATGAATGACTCTCCTCCTTATTTTTGGACTCAAAGAATGATGAACTTCGAGAATTATAAAACTTCAATAATGAAACATGTTTCTTTCCTTTCTAATTAGGCCTTATCATGATCCTTCGATGAGTCCTTGAACTCTCTCTGTCCAAGATAGAGGCCAATTACACTGCTTTCGCAGGAGTAGTAGGCTGGGCTAGGCAGTAAAAATATTGCTTTTCAAGTTAAAGTTCAGCCCAAACACAAATTTCGAAGCTGCTCATAGCTGAGTGGGACATACTCTTGGTGTAAACATTCTCAACTTCAGAATCTGTTCTTGTATTACTCTACATTCATAGACTCGTAACTCAGTGGGATATACTCCTGGTGCAAATATTCTCCACTTCAAAATTTGTTCTCACGTTACTCTACATTCATAGAGTGTTGCTCTAGTTTTAAAAATTCCTACTTCTTTTATTGATCATGTCGAGAAAAATATTTATCCTCAAAAATAATCTTAAAATCTAACCACTGGACGTCCTCAACATTAGTAAAGGAGGTTCTTTCTACTGTAGTCCACCAAAAAGAAGCTTCACCTAGCAGAACAAATATCTTAACATCAACCTACTTGTCCTCTGGAATCTACATGGCTTTGACTGTCTTTTTCATGTCATAGAGCCATGTCTCTACAGATTCTGGCCTCTTCTATCCATCAAAGTTAGGGGCAATATTCTTGAATTTTTCTAAGAGATGTCTATCTTTCCTTCAGAAGTTCCAATCTTAGTTCCTCCAGAGTGTTCTCTAGATTGGCTAAAAGTCTAAAGTCGTAGATTTAACCTCTGGAAAAGAAGTTCGACCCCATCATCTGTCAAGCCATTCTGAACCCCAACATTCTCTTGGACTTCAATAGTTGCATATTGATTGCTTGTCTTGTGTCTCTTTGGTAGCATTCAAATGATCAATCAAGAGTTTGGATGAGTTTTCTACCTTAGTTGCTATGTGAACCTAAACAATGTTTTCTATTGTTGAACTCATTATTTTCCTTAGTTGTTTGGCTGTGAGTAGTCTGAACTTGTGCTATGATACCAACTATGATGACCCAAGCTTTTGGAAGTAGTTTTTCTTAAATTCTTTGAAAATGATCAAGATTGATTCCTGTAATTAAAAAAAAAAATTCATTTAAGAAACATTACATATAATAATAGATTTCAAACTGCTTCTTCAACATCAAGCAAAACTCTAAAATATATCAAAATAACATTCAAGTTATTAATACAATAAGGACTACTAGTGAAAACTCAAACATACTAAGTTTGATCACAATTCATAATCATTAAAATAATAACTTAATCACAAGTATGTTAATAGACTTTGAACTGAAATAAACTAGTTCGAAGGTCATCATGCTTTTGAAACTTGATCTTCTTGGTTTCTTGCATGCCAAATCCAAAGCCATTCCTCTTGATTTACACTTGTAGGGTGGTTTGGTAAGTAATTTGAATTACCCAGTAAGATATTTAGAAACTAGCCAAAACTGTAGAAATCTATATTATGCAATTCTAAAGTAGACAAGTTATATTCTTATCAAAGAGTGGCATCATTTAAAACTGTCATATTGAAATCAATATCAAACGATGTGATTAAAACACAAAACATATCAAAATTTGAGTCATATTCAAGGACTAATCAATTGGCTAGTGAATCCATTCAATGGTCAATCTATAGCTTAGTGGCACTTACCATCTTATCATAGGCACCGGTCCATATTCTCAAGAATGCCTAACATGTTAGCCCATGTCCAAACAATTAGAAGGTCAACTAAGCACATAGTAGAACTAAAGCCCAAATTTGCACTCGTTAGTGGGTACCACACTGACTACACTCATGATAAGTATCCAATTTTGCATAAAAATACCCAACTAGTAGTAGGATATTATTATATAAATGTTTTAAAATTCATGACATATGCATTTCCAAGCTAATGATCCAAAAGTTTGATATTTTGTAGGTTTAAGAGATAATCCAGAGTAAGTATGTGAATTGTCATAATTTGCTAGGAATTAGTTAGGGTTTTTGATCTTTTGTGGGCATTGAATGAGTAATCCAATGGCCAAGAATGCTTTAGATGGGAAGTGATGATCCAGATCAACCTAACGAGCAAGGTCCCATTTTTCATCATTTTAAAGACTAAGCAAGGGTTAAGATCATTCCAAGGTAGGAAAATGAGTTCAAGAAAGTAATTGGAAAAAGCAAAGGTGATTAGAAATGAGCCATGAAATTCCACTACCTTTGCATGTGATTTGGAGCCGTGAAAGCCACTTGAGCCACTTGGGTTATCATCTAAGAGTTAGGAGAAGCCAAGCCATTGAAGGCATCTAAGCCAAGCCACATGGAACTACATGATTGGTGGAGTTTTCAAACAGTTGTCCACATACTAAAACCATGATTTCCAAGAAGATTATTAGAAGGCAAGTTGACTTGTCAACACGGGTAGGTGGCGTGCAAGGTGGACCAATAGGAGAAGAGTCCTTAAATCTTAACTTTGTTTCTTTTATTTTCTTATTTCCATCTCTCTCTCTTTCCCCATCTCTCTCTTTCCAATTTTTCCTCTATAGTAAGAGGGAAGTTCCATGCCTACTTCCTTAAAAATTGGTGCCTCCCTCCTTAAGATGCTCTTGTTCTCTTCTTAGGTTTCCCACTCTCCAAATTCACTTCATAAGTTTCCTGCCTCACCTCTTATCTTTATCCTACCTTTTCTTTTCCCTTAGGGTTCTTTTGGATGGTGCAAAACATATAAAAGATTTAGGACATTCCAGGCATGAACCTAAGGATTTCCACTCCTCCTTCCTTGGTGCTGGTCCTCCATGTAGTATCCATCCCTTCTCTAAGAATTCAATGCACTATGGCTGGTCCTCCAGGCCCCCTCCATCAAAGTCTCCTTCAAGCCTTCTTCCTCTTGGGTTTCAAAGCATCTTCAAGGCAAGTTTTCCTTTAAAGTTCCATGTTTCTTTGCTTCTTCCTTAGCTTTTTTGTTCCTAGGTTTATGTGCACTTTTCCTTAGGCTTCTCTTTATTGCTTTTCTATAGTTTGAGCTTTAGATTCTTGTATCTTAAGGCCATTAATATCTTCTAGTGACAGCCAAAAGATGGTAATCATATTGAATTCCTTACTTGTTTGCTTTTGCTTGCTTTTGCTTTCTTGTTTTCCTCCTTTATTTTGGTTCTTATCTTATCTTTCATTCATTAATGCAATTCTCTCCCTTGGTTCACATGCATGGAACTTGCTAGATAGTATTCAACTTAAGATTGAAGATCAAAATGTCTTGTTTATGTGTTTATGATTCACTCATACCATACTTGTAAAGTTTACATCCAATAAAATCAAGTTTGTTCTGAGCTTAATGTTCTTGAATTATATGCACTTTTCATGGATGTTTCAATTGCTTTAAATTTCTTGGATCTTACCTATCATGTCCATCATGCTTATTTCCATGCGCAATCTTCACTTTAGCTTCCATGCGCATCTTTCATGTTTCATTCATGCACAAAGTTCTCTTAATGTTCCATGCACACACTTCTAGGCCCAATGTGCACTTTCCCTTTTCCTGTTTGCATGCTTTGTTAATTATTTAGTTCATGTTTAAGTACCATTGTTCATTGCTAAGTTTAGTTGCTTGTTGGTTTAGCTTTTAGGAAGTTTGTTAGTTTAGTTTCTAATTCCATGCATGTTTCTATTTCCATGTTCTTTTAATTTTTAGAATGAATCAAATACAATCTTTCTTTGGATGGAATAGGTAATTCAAACAAGATCAAATTACATACAAATCCATGAGATTCCTTGTAGGATAGACCTCACTCACATACATTTAATACATTGATTCATGCTCTTGCTAATAATATTAAAGCTACACCAATTGACTGCATGGGATAGTCAGATCATACCAATACAAGAGTAGCCCTCACATGAAACATGCCCTCATCAATCATACTTGTCTTAGGTAGGTTCTTATTCAAAAGCCAATGGCCAAATAACTCCCAAGCATAGCACTTGTGGGGTTTTGCATACATTCCCCCAGCCAGGATCAACTCTCCAAATTCTCTTGATTTCTCATAAAATCCCTTTACATCAAAGTGCAAAATCAACACAGAACGCATACCAACAAGTAGCATGGATTTATTGCCCTTGCTAGTTCTAAAACATATACATACCCCATAGGTCAATTAACAAAATTTTGATAAACAAATGGATGATGCCAAAAGAATTTCCATGCCAAATCAAAGTATAAGTGTGCACAATTCTCTTGGTAACCAAATAATACTAAAAAAAAGCATTGCTATGCATTAATTAGAATGAGAACAATAATCAATTCCAAGAGAAGATTTGTACTAAGTACTCTCGAAATGACACACTTTTAAACCATTCATAAGGTCAAAAAATAAAATGATTTCATGATCAATCAAAAACATCATGTTCATTTTCATATAATTTCTGCATCATGTCACAAAGTGTCAAAACCAAATTCCATCCCTGACAACACTAAATACCAAATCCATATGCCAACACACTACTATAGCCTATAAAACATGAGCATCAAACAGTTCCATGTGAATCATCCATCCAAAGAACAAAACATTTCTCATCAATTTGGTACCATGTGCATAGTCATGTGAGCCATGGCATTGTACAGTGCACTAAGCACCATATGTACGGTTAGTGCATGGTGCCTAAGAACTACTTGGTGTCAAGAACTTGACATTGCTTGGTACATGGTGTTCCTGAGCATAACTTGGTACATAGTGTACTTGGGCACTATCCCATGTGCAATGCACCTGAGTATTGCTTAGTGCATGGTGTGGCTGGCATTGTCCAATGCTCTTGTACCAAGCATTGCTTGGTGTGTGGTGCTTAGACCAAACTTACATTGTTTCAAAAATTGAATCAAACCATCAAAACCAGATAATTCTAAGAACATTCCCAAACATAAAATACTAAGTAAAGAACATGATTTTCCATACCCAAAAGTAAGGTATAAATCTGACCAAATGAACATATTTCAAAGCCTAAACTAAAGTTTACTTCTTTGGTCCTCAAATCAATTTAACAAAACCTAATAATTTTACACAAAATCAAACACCAAAAATCATACCAATTTTTGGAGAATTTAACCTGAATTTTCAATAGAATGCATCTTTTCCAAACATTTAGAGAAACTAGGGTTTGAATCATAACTTTTAACTATTTAAACATATTTAAAAACCCAATATTTACAAAAAAAGAAAAGTAAAGGAAAATAATCACCAATCAAGCAATCAAAGGAGAACTACCCAAGTATCATGCTATGACTGTGGAATAGTACCCATGATTCATGGCGTAGGAATGGGTCTACTTGACTAATTTAAAAACCTAGAACATGAAATCTAACTCAACATTGACTAAGTAATCTAATACTCTAATTGGGCCCTTGAAAAATGAAGCAAACATGAAATATAGAGTGCTAGAAATTAAACATAAACAATCCAATCCAAAAAATTCCAGCAACATGCTATTTTGATCATTCAATCATTGAGACATGAAAAACATTTAATTAAGCACTTCTCATGCAATTAAACATTAAAGAATTCAGATCACTAACTGCTGGAAACAAGTATTAACCAGAAATTCCAAAACACTTCATTGAATCAAAGCAAAATCTATCAACATAGTAAGCATATACATGTAATCCAAATCTGAAATTTGTATTCTATTACAATGAATGCTACTTGTTCTTAAACAACCCAAAAATGCATGCTAAACCTTCTTCAATCATCTAACATCAATCATAAATAAGCATGCATTGAAATCAATGGAAAATCCACTAGAAAGTAAACTTAAAGCTTGAGGAACACAAAGGAAATCAAGAAGGAAACCAATGGAATCAAAGGGTGACCTAATGTCAATGAAAAGCAAAGACAAGAATAGGTTCAAGGTGCTTTCCCTTGGCTGTCACTTCAAGGGGAAAATAACCTTGGATCTAAGAAATAAGATGTTAAAGAATGGAAAGAGCTTGGAATCATGCTTGGAATACTAGGAGAAGAGAGTATCCACCTTAGGAGAACATATTGAATGCTAGAAGGTAATGGAAGAGGGAAGAAAAAAAAGGACGCCTTGTTTTTTTTCTGCAAAAGGTTGTGTTCTATCTTTTCTTCGTAGGGCTATTTTGCACTTTGTCCTAAGTTTTCTAGGGCAATTCCAAGTAAAGTAGGGGGAAATGAAATAGGAAGAGGATTTGATGACTAGGATTAGATATGGAGGCTACCTAGGCTTTTTATCAAAGAGGAGAGCAAGTGAGGATAATTTGGAGGGAGTTATGGTGGGATACATCACTTTTTTAGGAGGCAGCATCTCCCCTTTGCAAAAATCATGGGATGCTATGAAATTAGAAAGGTGGGAAGCTATGGATGAGGTAGGAGAGAGAGAGAGGGTGAGGTGGAGTGTAGTAATTGTGGTGATTGGTTAGATTAGAGAGAATTTAGGTGATTGGTGGAGTGGATGAGGCAAGGAGGGGAGGGAAACTCCTATTTTGTAGGAGTTTCACATGGACCTCCTCCCTTGAATTTGTTTCACATATAATTCTATGGGAATGGAAAGTGGGGATGAAAGGGATGGATAGTAAAAAGATAAGGAATGGAGGCAAAGTCAAAAGAAAGGTGGGAGAGTCTTAGAAAGATAGAATTCTTGAATGAAAAGTGAAATTCGTAGTGCCCTTTAGTGGTGAGGTGAAAAGTGAGAAAGAAGTGGGAAAAACATGGAGAAATAATAAAAGTGCCCTGTTGGTCCACATGCTACCTTATCCTAGTGGATTTTCCCTCACACATCTTCAAAATATCCCTACAATTCCCAAGGATACATCTGTGGATTCTCCTCTAGTCATTGGCTTCCATGTAGCTTGGCTCATATGTCTTGATGGCCAACTTTGAGAGCTCGATTG
This sequence comes from Warburgia ugandensis, assembly GCA_035236585.1. Taxonomy (NCBI): domain Eukaryota; kingdom Viridiplantae; phylum Streptophyta; class Magnoliopsida; order Canellales; family Canellaceae; genus Warburgia; species Warburgia ugandensis. The sequence continues at coordinate 25,600,519 of CP141132.1, read as the reverse complement.
ACTTGGTTTCATGGCTAGCTTTGATGCTTTCTTGGTTAGCTTGATGGCTCAAATCCTGGTCTTTTGTGCCTGGCAAGTCTCTTTAGCTTGTCATCTTATTCATTGCTTGAATATGGTTAAGTGGGTTAAGTGAAACCCATGCAAAGGTGGTGAACTTTGCATGGCTTGTGCATGGGCCCACTTTGGTTACCTTTGTCTCCTTCCATTCCATCATAAAGTAATCTTAAGGTGATTTGGACCCTTGATCTCATGTTGAAGTGATGGCTTTGAGGCTTTGACTTGATCTTTTGATCTTAATTATCAATTTTCATCTCGATTGATCTTGACTATCGAATGCTCATCTCACTTCCTATAAAAAGTAAAAAACTCTAGTTAAATCTTAGAAAAATATTATTAATTATATTCTTAGCTTGGATTAGTCTTTACAAATACAAAATATCAATTTTTTTGTCTTTTAGGGTAGAAATGCAGGTGTTATGATTTTGATCAAAAATCCTATTTTACCCCTATAAGTTATAACTCGTGGGTAACAAATTGGGTGATTTTTATGCAAAATTAAACACTTATCATAATGCATTTCTGATTAGATAAATCCATCCATGAATTACACATTTCAATGCTACATCATGGTCATCTTATGATCTAAATTAATCTGGGACATCCAAATACAATTTCACAAAATTCTCAAAATAACAATTTATGCCTGAATGGAGGTTTGAACCATTGACCTAATGCAAGTAGTTTGACCATAATGCCCCCAAGACAAGTCACTTTAGTTGACAACATCTTGCAAATAATATATTTGAATCAAGAAAAATCAGAGTCATCACATCCTTCTCTTCTTAAAAAATTTTGTCCTCGAAATTTCTATAACAATTGAAGAAAATAGTTATGGAAACTTCTATTTCACCTCATCTTCCACATCCCAAGTGGCTTCCTTAGTATATTAGTACTACCAAATGACCTTGACCAATAGGATTGTCATGTTCCACATAATTTTTTTCCTTTTGATCCAAAGTTTGAACTATTCCTTCTTCAAATGTGAAGTCAGATTGCAAATCTGTTAACACCTATTCAAGTACATGTGGGATCTAATATGTAATTGACATGGGTACATGAAGAGTGTTGTGAGATTCATATGGCTGTGGTGGTAACACAAGTTGATATGCTATCAGTCCAACCCGTTCTAGGATTTTAAAGGTCTAACAAATCTTGGACTCAATTTTTCATTCAAACCAAGTCACATCACTCCTTTTGTTGGTGAGACCTTAAAAAAGATGTGATCTCCAACTTTAGATTTCAAATCTCTACACCTCTTATCTACATAGCTCTTTTGTTAGCTATGTGCCATGAGGAGCCATAATTGAATGAATCTCGCTTTCTTAGCACACAGCTCAATTAATTTGGACATTACAAATTGTCATTACCCTACATCACTCCAACAAGTAGGTGTGTGAAAAGTTCGGTTGTAAAGAGCTTCATAAAGTGATATCCCTATGATAGAGTGATAGCTATTGCCGTAGGCAAACTCAATAAGTGGTAAGTGCTCATCCCACTTCCTTTTCCACTCTAGTGCATAGACTCTTAGCATATCCGTTAGAGTTTAGATTGTTCTCTTCGATTGTCTGCTGGTCTAAGGGTGACAAGTAGTACTTAACTTTAGAGAAGTTCCTAATCCTTCCTATACACTATGCTAGAAGTGTGAGGTGAACGTGCTATCCTAATCAAGTAAGATAGTTAGTGGGGCTCCTCGTAGACTCCCAATTTTCTTGATATACAATTTGGTCAAACTATCAATTGACTACTTTTGACGAATTGGAAGAAAGTGTGCAGACTTAGTCAATCAGTCCACAATTATTGAAATCATATCATGCCCTCTCGAAGTTTTAGGCAACCAACAATAAAATCCATAATAATGTGGTCCCACTTCCATTTTAGAAGTTCTAGGATCTATAATAATCTTGCTGGCCTCTGGTGTTCAGCTTTAACCTTCTCGTAAGTTAAACAGTGTGCAACACAATCTCTAGTGTCCTCCTACATGCCAAGCCACATTCTCTTCATTTCTTAGTACATCTTAGTGCCTCCTAGATGAATGGTTGTGATGACCCAGGTTTTTCAAATGCCTTTTTAAGAAATATTTTGGAAAGGTGGGATCCTTATTTTAAAATTTCTTTTAGAAAACAAACATCAAAAATAATTTTCTTTGAAAAGACTTTTTAGAGAAGCCCAAGTGTCAACTAAAAGATCAAAAGACCTTCATGAGTTTAGAAATCACGCATTTTTACATTCAAAATATAACTACTCAAAACTTATCATTTCCTAGAATTGTATCCAATTACAGCCCACAATCTAATATGCATTAAACATATTCATAAATGTCTAAAATTGATTATCACAGTTACATAGCTACTCAATCATCTCACATTATTTATAAAATGAACAGATCATACATACATAGTCGATACTCTCTCTAACTATTTGGAGCATTTGGTCTCAATGCTCTTGCCTTTCTCTTCTTCGCGTTCATCTATGGAGTTGGTGGGGTGAGTATAGGGGAATATACTTAGTAGGTAAAAAACACAAATATAAATCAATGTAAATTTACATTCATGCACTCATGCACACAATGAAACATCGTTAAGTATGGTTCATAAGGTTTATCAATATAAATTCATAATGCATCATTTGCATACCTTTTAAACATTCCATCAAAGATTTCAGTTTAGTCAAGTATAACATAAGGGTAAGAATAATGTGATATGTCCACATCAAAAGAGTCCTTGATAAACATGTGTACAAAATGGACCATAAAATAGTTAAGCACTAAAACCTCAATTTAAAACACATATAGGAAAGTCCTTATAAATTTATGTTAAATATATTAGTTCTCAACATGCAAATATAAATACATCAACTCTCAAATCATCTAAGGCATTTTCATGCCTAGTGGCCATGGTATCTATGACACTATCATGTGTGTGGTGCCTAAAACTCAACCTGCGGCAACTACCCTATAATGGGACTCCATAATACTACAACAACTGTCCAATCATGGGACACTATAGTTAAAACAATACATGATCCCTATGTTGCAGGTATTGCCCAATAATGGGACATTGCATGCTCAAATGTTGACACTAACAGCGTGAGACTTATCATTGTCTCACATGGGGGGAGAATAGATTGCATAGTGTAGCCTTCTCATGATGCCATACTCGAAATCTAGCCACTTGGGCTTGCTGTCGAAATACCAACTTTTAGAAGGTAGGTGGCCATCCCTATAACCCTCCTATCATAGTGTCCACCAAGCTAAAGATCCTGTCTAAAATAAATCCTCACCAAATCAATGTGTGAAAAATTTAAGTACAATTGTACCCTTAGCGACATATTAGTTGCCCACTGATTACATAATCAGATCCTTATCATGATTTAAAAATACAAAATTTTCATTTAAATGCAAATAATACGTCAAATATAAATAATGCACAAAATTTTGTTAGAAATCAACTCATGATATGCATTTTACCATTTCAAGTATAATCATAAAATTCCTTTATTTTTATGAAAAATTTGATAGAGTTTTCCCTGTTTATAGGACAATGCATATTTAATGCATGTGATGTGATTCACCTAATAGTCATCATTTCATATTTAAATAAAAATGGAGACTCTATCTCCTAATAATGTCATTCACAATTAACATAAGATTCATCACATAATTTAAATTATGAGGTTGCCATATTTTACAATTTTAGAATGAGTCATCAACTACAATTTAAGTTTAGTAATTACATTTATTTAATGAAACAATGCATGTGTAATGAACATGAAAACTTAGCAATCTTAGAATTTAATCACCTCAATTTGATAGTTTAGATTTACTAAGATCAATCACGAACCAGTTGGAGGTTGATCGATGATTAAGAATCATCTATCGTAGACTTAATTATCAATTAAGTGCAAATTTGAGAAATATAGAATAAGTGTCATTTCTTCATCGCACATTTGTATATTAAGATCCTAATTTGAACAATTAGACTATCCTTGATTTGCTGTTCAACCTCAAATCAGATACATTTGGCTTTTGGGTAGTCAATCTCATACATCAATTAATAGATCTGATGTTCCAGGCCTAAATTATACATATCTAAGAGCTGAAGTGATTAGATCTACAAATTAATGGTTCAATCAGTATTTTATACATATAATAAGCTTTTCACTCACTATTTTTAACATAAATTGTCCTTAACATGCAATTTCTATCATTAGATTCATAAATCTACTGTTTAATCATGTTTTCAATAGTCAGATTTGTTGATCTAGCACCATTTGTGCATTGAGTTTAGACAAAAAATTCAGTGGTGAGATGATCTCTAATTGAACTTTTGTTGACATAAATGCATAATTCATTCAGTAAGAATGTCACTCATTAAGTTTCCCAATTTTATCCTTGCTAGAATCTGGTCACAGTCACTGGAGAAGACAATTGAAAAACGGTCGTTGTCAGCGACTATTACACAATATTGAAAACACAAATTTTTCAAGAGAATGAAACATGGTTCTTGTAGATCCAAAATTTACCTTCAATCCCTTAAAAATTGTAGTAATTCTATCACCTAAAAGGGGAAAAGTTGGCTAAAACCTTGAGTGATTTTTTTTGTTGTTGCCGATAATGGGAGAGAGAGAGAGAGAGAGAGGAAAAGGGAAAAGTGGGAAAGGAGAGGGAGAAAATTGTGCGCAGGTGGGATTCCTACATGTGCTAGTGATAGTCTCTAGTTATGAATGTCGATGCCAACTATCTAAGGAGAAGGGTATATAGAGAGAGGGAGAGATGTAGTGGTACAGACAAAGAGGGATGCCACAAGGGAGAGAGAGAGAGGGGAGAGGGAAGCGGTGTTGCTTGTTGGCCTCTTCCCTACATGACAGATAGCGGGGAGTAGAGCTCCATGCATTGAGCTCCTCCTGGGTCCGTCATTTTAAGGGTGCTGTTATCAATTTAACCCTCTCTGATTATTTAGTAAAAATTTGGAATTTTCCATCTTTGATCTCTATTTCATGCATAATTAGTGTCATTGGAAAGCTCTTGTCACATATATTCTAAAATTTGATGTTTCAAAGTCTAATTTGGAGTTTTTGGTAAATTTACTTTTATGGATTTCAATTTCAGCAAACTTTGATTATGTATTCCAAATTCAATCAAAATAATGACAAAATGTCGGGTTGTTACATTCTCCCCCTTAGAAAAATTTCGTCCTCGAAATTATCTTTTGCATTGCTACTCAAATAACTCTGAGTGCATTCTCTTCATTTCATCCTCAGTTTCCCAGGTAGCCTCCTCCACAGAATGATGTTGCTAAAGGACTTTGGCCAATGGAATAGTCTTTGTCCTTAATGTGTGTTCCTTTCTATCCAAAATATGGACAGCCTTTTCTTCAAAATCCAAATCAGGTTGCAGCTCTATTGGTACATGTGTAAGTATAAGAGAAGGGTCAGGCACATACTTGCACAACATCAAAATGTGAAATACATCATGAACATCTATAAGTTGTGGTGGCATTGCTAGTTTATGTGTTACTAATCCAATTCTCTCCAAAATTTTAAAAGGACCAATGCATCGAGGAATCAAATTCCCTTTAGTACCAAACATGATAATTCCTTTCATAGGGGAGACCTTTAGAAATATGTGATCTCCAATCTCAAATTCTAACCGTCTCCTCCTTTGGTGTACATAACTCTTTTGTCAACTTTGAAAAGTTAAAAGTCATTTTTGAATGACTTTTAGTTTCTATGCACATTGCTCCACTAATTCAAATTTCATTAATTGTCTTTCTCAAACCTCATTCCAATAAGTTAGTGAACTACACATCCTTCCATATAGTGCTTCATATGGTGCCATGCCGATGCTAGCATGGAAAATGTTATTGTACACAAATTCAACAAGGGGAAGATTCTCATCCCAATTTCTTTTTCAGTCAATTACACAAGCTTTCAACACATCTTCTAATGTTTGGCTTGTTCTTTCTTATTGTTCATTTGTCTGGGGATGAAATATTGTATTGAAACTCAAGGAAGATCCTAATCATTCCTGTACACTCCTCTAAAACTTGGAGGTAAATATGTCATCTTTGTTTGAAATAATGGTCATAGGTGTGCCATTCAAACTTACGATCTCTTTGATATACATATTTTCCAAGCTATCTAAAGACTGTGTCTGTTGAATTGGGAGAAAGTGGGCCAACTTTGTTAGTCAATCCACAATTACCCAAATCATGTCATGCCTATTTGATGACCTAGTTAGGCCACTTATGAAGCCCATGGTGATGTGGTCCCATTTCCACTGAGGGAGGTCAAGAGACTGTAACATTCCCGTTGGCCTCTGATGTTCATCCTTTACCTGTTGGTAGGTTAAATACCTCGCCACACATTCTCCCACATCCTTTTTCATTCCATTCCACCATAAATTTCATTTTAAGTCATGATACATTTTAGTGCCTCTTAGATGAATGGTATACCATGAGTGGTGTACCTCCTGATGAATTTCTTATCTTAATTCCCTATTTGATGGAACTACTAATCTTCTACCAAATTGTACACCTCCATCTGAACCTTGAGTAAATCCTGGTTTACTAACCAAGGTTTGTGTTTTTATGTTTTCTTGTTGAGCCTAGAGAACCTTCTCAACTAGAGCAAATTTCACTGCTAAATTGGCACCAATTGATCCTTTACTTTTGTACTAAATTTTTGGCCTACGATCAATCACATCGAGGAGTAATTTCCATGTTTTGGAGAATGCACCTACCATCAATCCTTGAGTCGTCCAACTCAATGCATGGGCCACTACATTGGTTTTTCCTGGTGATACTGGATGGAGAAGTCATAATCTTTTAAATACTCCATCCATCTCATTTTCCTCACATTTAGATCTTGTTTGGAGAAAATATATTTAAGGCTTTTATGATCTGTGAAAACTTCAAATCTCTCACTATAAAGGTAATGTCTCCAGATCTTTAATGCGAAAACTACTGCCACCAACTACAAATCGTGAGTGGGGTAGTTCTTCACATCGAGAAGCATAAGCAATCACTTTATCATGTTGCATTAATACACATCTTAGCCCTTTGTTTGATGCCTCACAAAAGACTACAAATATCCACTACCTGAAGGAAGTGTCAAAATTGGTGTAGACGTGAGTCTCCTTTTTAATTCTGGGAAACACACTTTGCATTCATTACTCCAAATAAACTGTGTCCCCTTTTTAGTTAGTGCAGTTAATGGTAAGGCTATACGTGAAAATCCTTCAAAGAATCTATGATAATATCCTGCTAAACCCAAAAAACTATGGATTTCTGTTACTGATTTAGGTCTTTCCTAATTCATCATTGCCTCTACTTTTGTTGGATTGACAACAACACCATCTTTAGAAATAACGTGGCCCAAGAAGTTAACCTCTTCTAAATAGAACTCACACTTGCTAAATTTAGCAAATAATCGATGAGTTTGAAGAGTACTTAATACAATGTGCAAATGTTCTCTATGTTCTACTCTGCTTCGGGAGTAAATCAAAATATCATCTACAAAAGCTATGACAAATTTATCCAAATATGATATGAAGACCTGATTCATAAGTTTCATAAACATGGTGCTTTTATTAGTCCAAATAGCATAACTAAGAATTCGTAGTGACCATACTGAGTTGTAAATGCTGTTTTAGAAATATCTTCTTCTCGAATCCTCAATTGGTGATATCTTAACCTCAAATCAATCTTAGAGAAAATAGTTGTAGACTATAGCTGATTGAAGAGGTCATCAATCCTAGGCAAGGGTACTTGTTCTTTATTGTAACACTATTCAACATTCGGTAATCAATACATAGTCACATGAATCTATCTTTCTTCTTAACAAAGAGAACTGGTGCTCCCCGCGGTGAAACACTAGGTTCGATAAAACCCTTATCAACTAACTCTTCCAACCATGTTTTTAATTTTTTTAGTTCTATTGGATCCATCTGATATGACACCTTAGAAATAGGAGTTGTACCTAATATAAGTTTGATGGAAAAATCAATTTCTCTTTGAGGTGGTAATCCTGGAAGTTTTTTAGGAAAAACATCCAGAAATTCTCTAACAACTTCCAACTCAAGTTTAGGTTACTCAGCATCCATTGCTACTACACTCTCCAAAAAGGCATGACATCCTTTTAAGATATGTCTTACTACCTTCATGGCTGAAATAACACAAATACCATTTGTATCTAATCTCCCTTGGAATGAAATTATTGTCCGTCCTGATACACAGAACATGACCTTCTTCCTACGATAGTCTGCTATCTTCCAATTTGTTGCTAGCTAATCCATTCTCAATTTAACATCAAAATCCATTATATGGAGTAGAATGAGATCATCCTTCAACTGCTTCCCCACTATCTCAATATGTACATCTTGGAGAAACTCATGACTACTAACTGATTCACCTATTGGTGTAGTTATGTCCAAGCCAAATCCCAAATTATGTACAGGTAAACATACACAAGATGCAAAAATTCTAGAGATAAATGAATGTATGGATTTTGGATCAAATAAAACTTTAGCATGTCTGTTTGAAATTAAAATGGTACCTTCAATTATTGCATTTGAGGCTCTTGCTTGTTCAAATGTGAAATCAAATATACGTCCCTGACTATGAGTACATTTTCTATCCTGGGTTCACTACCTGTTTGTCTCTTGGGCACTCATTCACAAAGTGTCCTTGTTCACCACATCTATAACATCGTATCGGTGGTCTCTACTGTCCTAATCTAAAGCAAGGTGAATCAGGATGATAACTTTACATCTCGGACACTATCTCCTTTTCAGCCTGCTACTTTGTTTGGTAGCCTGTTGTCCCTGATACCCTATGTGCCCCCAAGAAGAAGAAGAGGCGTGCTTACCTCTACTTGAGTGTCTCGTAGAAGTACTATATTTCTCTTTATCTGATCGCTCTACTTAATTATGAAAGAATTCTTCTTAAAAAATGGAGGCCATTACCATTGCTTTTGCTATGGTAGTAGCCTATGTCCCCATAACCTTAGTTCTCAACCTTGGGTCTAAACCTCAAACAAATCTTTCTGCATCTTTTTTATCTAAAGTGCAAATATCTAACGCAAGCCTCCTCAACTGTACAAACTTATTCTCGTATTGTAAGACTGTAAGATCTCTTTATTACAAATTCAGAAATTCTCTCTCCATTGGGGAGGAAAGTATTTATCATAGGATATGTTTCAAAAAATGTCCCATGAAATGCCATTTGGTTGAGGAAAATAAGTCCTCTGTGCTGTCCTCCACCAGAATGCAGCTTCTCTTGTGATGATAAAAGTAGCAATCTTCACCTTTTTCGGAATTTCCATAGCTTCAAAGGCTTTCTCAGCCTTGTATATCCATTCCTCTACTGGTTATGGTTCTCCTTTCCTAGAAAATGTTGGAACCATCCTCTAAAATCATTCTAGCAATTTATTTGTCTTACTAGCATTACCTCCCAAACTACCCTCATTAGCGCTTGATGTAGGAATGTTTAATACAGACGGTGTCTAAACTTGGGCTTGTTGTTGCTGCATATACTATTTAAAGCTCTGCATCATCTATGCCATGAACTTTGCTATATTAGCCTCCTGTTTTGGGGTATTAGTGGAAAAACCAGCAGCCCCATAGTCCCTTTTCTAGGAGGCATCTATTTTTCATTTCACAATATTTTCTATATGAGTCACTCCCTTAAATCATACTTAACAACTGCTTCTTTTTTCCTAATAGTTTAAAATTTTTGACATGTAGGACTGGTTGTAAAAGGAACAACCTAGCTCTGATACTAATTGTGACAACCTGGGTTTTTCAAATGCCTTTTTAAGAAGTATTTTGGAAAGGCAGAATCCTTATTTTAAAATTCCTTTTAGAAAACATATAGTGGAAACATTTTTCTTTGAAAAGACTTTTTAGATAACTTGGAGTGCTAATTGACCAATCAAAACACCTTCATGAGTTTTAAAATCACACATTTTTACATTCAAAATATAACGAATCAAAACTTATTATTTCCGAGGATTCTGTGTAGTTATAGCCCATACTCTAATATGTCTAAACTGATTATCGCAGTTACATAGCTACTTAGTCATCTCAGATTATTTATAAAATGTACAGATCATACATACATCATTGATACTCTCTCTAACTATTTGGAGCATCTAGTCTCAATGCTCTTACCTTTCTCTTCTTCGCATTTATCTATGGAGTTAGTGGGGTGAGTATAGGGCAATATACTCAGTAGGTTAAAACCAAGATCACAAATATAAATCAATGTAAATTAGCATCAATGCACTCATGCATACAATTAAACATCCTTAGGTAAGGCTCCTAAGGTTTATCAATATAAATTCATAATGCATCATTTGCATATCTTCCAAACATTCCATCAAAGATTTCAGTTTAGCCGAGTACAACACAAGTGTAAGAATAATGTGATATATCAACATCAAAAGAGTCCTCTTTAAACATGTGCACAAAATTGATGATAAAATAGTTAAGCACTAAAACCTCAATTTAAAACACATATAGGAAAGTCCTTATCAATTTATGTCAATCATATTAGTTCTCAACATGTAAATATAAATACATCAACTCTCAAATCATCTAAGGCATCACCATGCCTAGTGGCTAGGGTATCTATAACCCTATCACGTGCGTGGTACCTAAAAATCAACATGCGATGACTACCCTATAGTGGGACAATACAACACTATAGCAACTGCCCATTCATCGTACACTGTAGTAAAAAGAATGCATGGATCGCTATGTTGCGGCAACTACTCAATAGTGGGACACTGCATGCTTAAACGTTCACACCAACTGCATGAGACTTATCACTGTCTCACACGAGAGGAGAATGGATTGGACAGTGTAACCTTCCCATGATGCCACACTCAAAATCTAGCAACTTGAGCTTTCTATTGAAATACCAAATTTTGGAAGGTGGGCAACCATCCCTATAACCCTCCTATCATAGTGTTCAGTAAGAGAAAGAGCCTGCCCAAAATAAATCCTCGATAAATCAATGCATGAAAAATCTAGGTACAATTGTACGCTAAGTGATATATTCGTCACCCACTGATCGCATAATCATATCATGATCATGGTTTAAAAATATAAAATTTCATTTAAATGCAAATAAGATGTCAAATATAAATAATGCTTAAAATCTAGTTAGAGATCAACTCATGCTATGAATTTTACCATTTCAAGTATAATCATAAAATCCCTTTTTTTTTTTGAAAAATCTGACAAAGTTTCCCCTATTTATAAGACAATGCACATTTAACGTAGGTGATGTGATTCACCTGATAGTCCTCATTTCATATTTAAATTAAAATGCAGACTTTGTCTCCTAACAATCTCATTCACAATTAACCTAAGAATCATCATATAATTTAAATTATAAGGTTGCTATATTTTACAACTTTAGAATGGTCATCAACTACAATTTAAGTTTAGTAATTACATGTATTGAATGAAACAATGCATAAGTGCAATAAATATGAAAACTTAGCAATCTTAGAATTTATCCAACTCGATCAGATGGTTTCAATTTACTAAGATCAATCCAAATCAATTGGAGGTTGATTGATGATTAAGAATCACTTATTAGAAACTTAATTATCAATTAAGTGCCAATTTGAGAAATATGGAATAAGCATCACTTCTTGATCATACATTTGTATACTAAGATCTTAATTTGATTGGTCAGATCAAACTTGATTTTCTATTCAACCTTAGATATGATACCTTTGCTTCTTGGGGAAGTCAATGTCATACATCAATTAATCATATCTGATGTTCTAGGCCTAAATTATATAGATCTAAGCACTGAGTGATTAGATCTACAAATTAATTGTCCAATTAATATTTTATACATATAACTAGCTTTTCACTTACTATTTTTAACCTAAAGTTTCTTTAACAAGCAATTCACATCATTAGATTCATAGATCTATTATCTGATCATGTTTTCAACAGTCAGATTTGTAGATTTAGCACCATTTATGCATTGAGTTTAGATAAAATTTTTGTAATTAGATGATCTTTGATTGAACTTTCATTAACTTAGATGCATAATTCATTCAGTAAGGATTCCATCCATATAATTTTTCCAATTTTGTCCTTACTGGAATTCGGTCGCTGGTGCCAAAATCCAGTCATAGTTACCAGAGAAGACGATCATAAAACAGTTGTCGCCGATGATTGTTACACAGTATTAGAAATGCAATTTTTTCAAGAAAATAAAACATGGGTCCGTTAGATACCTATTTTACCTTCACTCCCTTAAAATCTGGATCAAATCTATTGCTATTTGTTTCTAGAGAAGGGGAAAAATTGACAAAAACCTTGGTTGATTTTTTCGTTGTTGTCGGTGATGGGAAGAGAGAGAGAGAGAGAGAGAGAGAGAGAGAGAGAGAGAGAGAGAGAGAGAGAGAGAGAGAGAGAGAGAGAGAGAGAGAGAGAGAGAGAGAGAGGGAAAGGGAAAAGTGGGAAAGGAGAGGGAGAAAGCCATGTGTAGGTAGGATTCCTACATGTTCCAGTGACCATTATTGGTGGTGATGCTAACGCCAACTATCTGATGAAAATGGTATCCAGAGAGAGGGAGAGATGTAGTGGTAGAGAGAAAGAGGGATGTGACGAGGGAGAGATAGAGAGGGGAGAGTAGAAATTGGGGAGAGGGAGGGGTGGTGCTCGCTGGCCTCTTCCCGGTGTGATAGATAGTGAAAAGTAGAGTTCTATGTGTTGAGCTTCTCCGTGTTGACTGTCCCATGGGGCCATCACTATGAGGGGGTGCCGTTATCAATTTGGCCCCCTTTGATATTTAGTAAAATTTTAGATTTTTCTGTCTTCTATCTCTGTTTCATGCAAAATTAGTATCGTTGGAAATCTCGCGTTGCTTATATTCTAAACTTTGAGGTTTCAAAGTCTAATTTGGAGTTTTTGATGAATTTACTTTTATGGATTTTAATTTTAGTGAACTTTGATTTGTATTCCAAATTCAATAAAAATTGTGACAAAATGTAGGATTGTTATAATGGTGTACTTGGAGTTATGTGCTTCTTGATACAACTCTTATCATAGTTTAACATTTAGTGGTACAATTATCTTCCCATGGAAGCATACACCTCCATCGTCACTTTTTAAGAAACCCTTCTTTCCAATCGAAGTCGGTGTCTCCTCACAATCACTTTAAGCCTATAAGACTCAATCGACAAAAGCTGATCGCAATGAATCATTAGCAATTAGATCCTTAGTCTTTCTACTTAGTGCATCCACAACAACATTCCTTTCCTTTGATGGTATTGGATGGTGAAGTCGTAGTCTTTTAAATATTCCATCCAACGTGATTGCCTCATGTTTAGATCACTCTATGTGAAGATGTACTTGAGGCTTTTGTGATCTATGAACACTTCAAACTTTTCCCCATACAAATAATCTCTCTAGATCTTAAGTGCAAGAACAACTGTAACAAGCTCTAAGTCATGTGCTAAGCAATTCAACTTAGGAGTCTTCAATTATCTTGGTGCATATGAAATGACCTTACCATGTTGTATTGTACACACCTAAGTCCATTGCTTGAAGCATCATTATAGACAATAAGTTTACTACTACCAATACGTAGGGTCAATATAGGAGTGATGGTGAGTTTCTTCTTCAATTCCTAAAAGCTCTGCTTTCTTTCCTCCATCCAAATGAACTTTTACTCTTTCTCGATTAACTTGGTTGATGGTAGAATGATGCGGGAGAATCCTTCAATAGATCTTCGATAATAACCAGCCAAACCATGAAAACTATGGATCTTAGTTACCGATAAGTGTTCAATTTTCTATAAAAGTACCCAATTAGTAGTCCATGTTATGTAAAATATAGGGTATTATCTAGGGTATTTTTGAAAATTCACAATGCATATATTTCTGAGTTAATGATTCAAAAATTTGATATCTGGTAGGCTCAGGAGCTGATCTAGGGTAAGTATGTAAATAATCTTAATATTTTAGGATTTAAGGAGGGTTTTTAATCTTTTGTAGGCATCGAGAAGATGATCAAATGGCCTAGATCAACTAAGATGAGAATTGAAGATCAAGATCAAAAGAGAGAGTTGGGTCTTAAATTTAATCATTCTAAAACTCAAACCAAAGATTCAACATCATTCCAAGGCAAGCAAATGAGTTCAAGGAAGTAGTTGAAAGAATCAAAGGTAATTAGAATGGGCCCATGCAAAATCCATACAATTCCATCACCTTTGTATGAGTAAATCCACTTAAGCCATCAAGGAAAAGCTAGGAGAAGTCAAGCAAGCCAGGCCGTTGAATTCGAAGAAGTGAGCTATGAAGTCAAGCCATAGGAGCCATCAAAGTGAGTATTGAAGCCAAATAAGTAAACACCACATGGATTCACACAATTGGATGGAGAATTCAAGCAATTATCTTATGCAAAAAATTGTGGATTTTCAAGTGGATAATTAGAAAGGAATTAGGTGAAGATCAAACATGGTAAGATAGCACACAAAGGTGGACCAATAGGAGAAGAGCCCTTATTTCTTCATTTCCTTTTCCTTTTCCCCTTTTTAGCATATCTTTTTAACCACCCCCGAAGTAATCCCACCTATGGACATAGAATGGGGGCACCTCCTTGAAAAGTGACTCCTCCCACCTTGTAGTTCTTAAGGTTTCCACCTCTTTCCTTCACTTTCCTAATTCATCTCCCCATCTTTCATTCTCTTTTCCTTCATCTTTCCATTCCTCCATGTGAAACACCTTAAGGAAGGGGATTCCATGCTAAATCCCTTAAAAGGTAGCACCTCCCCCTTCTTTTGGTTATCCTTAGAAATCCCACCTCATCTCACCTTCTAAATCCATCTCTTTCCACCTTCCACTCACCTTCTTATCTTAGAGTCCTAGTTCAAATTATTTTCTTTTCCCACTTCTTCGAATCAGATCTTGTAAAAATAGAAGCTGAAACTCTACATAAAGACCCAGGGATCCATGCCTAGGGCATAGAAGAAGGGGATGCCTCCTTCCAAAAGAAGGTGACGTCTCTTTCCTTCTCTCCTTTGTTAGGTGCTCCTCTTCAAGCTTCAATACATCCTACCTTGGCTGCTCCATGCATCCTTCAAGTTCAGCACTCCTTCTTTTGTTGTTCAGTGTTTTCATGCTCTTTTTCTTCTCTTGTAGCTTTGTTTGCCTCTTTGCTCTAGGTGCATCTTTCTTTCCTTGTTTTTCCTGAGTTTTGCATTCAAGTTACTTAGTTTTCTTGCTTAGATCTCCTTGATCTAAGGCCTCTTCTCTTTTGTAGTTATAGCCAAGAGAAAAGCATCCTTGAATCAATCTTGTTCCTTTTCATTATTTCCTTGTTCCTTTCCATTGTTTCCTTGTTCCTTACTTTGTTGAGATCCATCTTTGCTCTTGTTTGTTCCCTTCTTCATGCTCTTGTTCTCCTGATTTTCTCTCTTTGGTTTCATGCATGATATTGTGGAATAAATTGATAACCATTGGAATATATTGAAAAGTGTTTAAGAATAGATTTTGGGTTGAATTTATACTTGAAGAGTGAGCATAATTTTTGTTCTTAATCTTATGTATATCTGCCACTTTTTGATGTGTTGTTCACTTTAATGAATCCAAGTATTTGAGGAGCAATGTTTTTGGTTGATTCTAATATTAATGTACCTTCAATCATGATTGTTATTATTCATGAATAGTTTGTAACATGTCTCTTTCCATGCTTCAAGTTCACCTAGCATCACGTGCACCATGTTAATATAATTTTTACTTCAAATTTCATGCATATCTTTCATAGGTTCATGCATCTTATTTTGTTGATTCCTTAGGAACCCATTTAGATTATTAGGTTGTTTAGTAGTGCTTTGGTTAGATTTCATCAATGCAAGCTTTGGTCCATGCAAAATAGCTATCTTTACACTACATGAACCATGCGCACAACTCCATGGACCATGCATATGGTGATTGAAGTGTATGTCATTGATTGTTTGGTTATTTCCTTGTTTCATGATAGTTTAGCATTCTTTGTTTAACTGTTTTCATATTAGGTTAATTTAATAGTTTTCAATTTTAGTTATAGAAATTTTTTGAATGTTTCTTTAGTTTAAGTTTACTATATTAATTCATTCTAGTTTTGCATTAGTTTCTATCATTAAATGCATGTTGGATAGGAAAGTTTCTAATTTTATTCAAGTTCTTTATTTTTAGAAAGTTTTCATTAAGTTCATGTTTCTAATTTCATGCATGTTTCCTTTTCTATGTCATTTAAATTCCTAGAATAAATCAAATGTAATCTCTTTTTTAGAAATTTAAATAAGATCCAATCAACATACACATCTATGAGATTTCTTGTGGGATCGACCTCAGTCTTGCACATCTACTATAAGATCGTTGCCTAGGAATCGCAACAGATTTATGGTTGGATCTTTTCTTTAGATTTGTTATCTTTAGCCATAGTCTTAGGTTACATTAGATTAGGAATTTTGGATCATTCTTGCATATTTTGTTAATTCCTCACAAGTTGACCCATCTTTCTTTGTTTTGTGCAAGGGAAATTTGGCAAAAGAAGTGGCGATGATCATGTGGACCAAAGCGTCATCATATTAGATAGGATTTCCTTAACTTTTTAGATTAGGGTTTTCTATTTTTTGGAGAGAATTTGTAGTGAGGCACCATAATATTGCAATTATTTATTATATTTTAAATGGGCTGTAATAAGACATGTGTGGGGTATGTTGGCCCACACTCAATCTGTGACGACCTGAGTTTTTGAAACACATTTTGTAGTACATTTTTCAAAGGCAAGGGTGTCCTCTTAGTAAAAAATTTTCGCAAAACAAAACAGCAAAAATAATTTTCTTTTAAAACTTGTTTTGAAAACCCAAGTCACCACTTCATACATAACATAAGTACAATTTATGTACAAAATAAGATTCCATTGAAGGAATATAATTTTATTAAACTTCCAGAATCCATCTAGTGGTTCACAGTACAGCTCGGTATCAGTACAATATCTATCCAAATTACATAATCCAAAACTCAAAGCTCACCATACAATGAAACTCTCACTACAATACAATACTCTCAAACAAAGCAAAATACATGCCTTCAAGGGTATACCTTGAAGATTATTCTCTTCAAGTCTTCTATCATCTTGAGCTCCTAACTCTCCTTCCCTGTGTCTGAGATATTGCAATATTTACAATATCTCAGTAAGGAATGCTTGGTAGGGGATTCAAGAAGCATAATAATTGACAATGTAATTCTAATACTTCATAATCCCATTATCCCTAAACATATTCATGTCTCTATTCTTTACTTTGTAATATATGTACATCCATATACATACATGCTATACATGGGTAAATCAGTTAAATTTATGAAAGTAGTCAAATATCATTCCCAACTAAGCTGATCAATTCTCTTCATCATGAGAATTCAGTATTTCAGTTAATCCTACATTGGGAATTTCCCTTCTTGGGAAATATTGGTAATATACAATTACCTAATATTTTATTATGCTAAAACATAAGGCATTTCATTATGCCTATTCTCATATGCATCATAGTGCAAAATAATCAAAAGGGCTACCATGCTACAGTCTGATCTGTACTAGTGCGCTCAGATAACTGCCTTATTCACCACTAATACCATGGTAGAAAATATTATGTCACTACCCGTATGGGGATACAGGACTTTCACAGCGGTGGCCTTCCCATAATTGCCCCACTCGACTTTTAGCCTCTCATAGGGCAAGGTATCATCAAATCATCAAATTTCAAGGAGCGGGTGGCCAAACCCTCATAACTCCTCTAGCATAGCATCCCCTAGGCTTATGCCTATTAAAACAAAATTAGAGCCTCCAAGCTTGTATGTAAAATAGATTTCATACATATCAGACAATTTGTTTGTTTACTTAGGGCTGAAATATCTTATAGTTCCCTATTCACTTAGAGTCTAGTCCTTAACCATTTTATATGTGTTTGGTTGGATCATGAGCATTTCAGGGGATTTAATACAAGTATTAACATTACTCCTGTCAACATAAGGTCATGGGTTCAATCATGTACATACCATGTAAATGCATTCATCAAATCCTCCTACCTTCAAGTAGTGATCCCTTTTTCCCAGATCTTGCATGATCCTAACTAATGTATGTAATCTGTACATCCATACATACCGTCAATATATATATATATAAATTATGAATAATCCTATTGATCACTAGATCTGATGTTTAGAATGATCTTTAAATCACTCATATCTAAGTATTTTCTCTCTAAGTATTTGTGTGTCCATCTCCTTGATCTTGATCTTTCATAGATCCTTTGATTGACAATCTACACTTGTTGATAAAGATCAAGGTCCTAGATCTTCTATCATCTAGTTCTTCTTTGATCAAAGTTCAGTTATTGGATCATCCCTAAGGAGGATGATCTTGGTTTTCTTCCTTGAATCATCTTTGATCAAGGGTTTGGATTATCTAATCTAATGAACTAGATTTGATCTATAACATGCATACTAGCAAACATGCATACTAAATATTCTTATTCTTATTGTTCTTGATCATTCTTATCTTGATTAGAATTTTTATTAGGATTAGATGATTTACTACATTTTATGCTCTTATTATTATTAGTCAACCAATTAATGTTTTATTGGTTGAGGGTAGCTTATTTCATCCTAAGTCTAGAAGCTCCTCTTATGTCAAATTAGCTAAGGCTTACTAGTTGAATGGTGGAACACAAAATGGTTACTTCAATCCTCATGTAAGGAGGCATTTAGACCTCACAAACGTCAACGGAAGGTGGGGGAAGAGCGAGGCTCTATTAGAGAAGCCCTTTAACCATTATGTCCATCATCCACTAGAATGACCCTACCTCAAACTTTTATAAGGTTCCTATGAGCATTTAATCCTAAGTACTCTTTCTAATTGATTTTAATTAAATCCATGAACTAAAATGTCAGTCATGGAGTTTTATTATGCTCCTAATTTGGACCAAGGAATTTATTCCTTATATTATCCTACTAACTATGGTCCTTACTATCATTAAGTCCCTATCATACATTCCATGTAAATGTCCTTCCATTCTAATTTCATTTAATTATAATTTCAATGAAATTTCCATTACTTAAGCATTAACGCATAAACATAAAGCATAAAAAGCATAAATAAATAAATAACTCTATAATTAGCTCTACAAAGCAAGGAAAGACAATTATCAACATGTTTAATAATTCAATGGAAGTCTAACATGATATATATGTACACATCTATCATGATCCAATGGTCTTAATTGATCCATATTCATTTTTCCTCTTTTTAGGGTTTAGATCTTGATCCTCCATTTTCTTTTAGATCCAACATTTTCTATTGATTTAATTTCATTACTAAATCATTGATTTATCTCATACATTGATTTGATCTTCCTTGATCTACCCGATCAAGCAGATCTTAAGTTACTTTATCCCATTTAAGAGTATAGATCTTGATCTAGAGCAAATCCTCATCATCCATTCCATAAATTCATATGATATCATCTCAATATCATCATCAAAATATATCAATATAGTCCAATAATCCTAGATCATCTTGATCTAGGAGATACTATTCACTTTTAGGGATTTTAGTACATTATTATATCATCATCCAACCATTTTTTATTAATCTGATCATCCTATATCTTGTAGATCAAGGATGTTAGTATACTTATCCACTTAATTATAGAAAACTTACTTAATTAAAATTGCAATTTTATTGGTTCAGTACATTATAATTATCACAAGGAATCCATCAAAACTTTTTGATCTCAATTTTGATTTCAATTGAGATCAGAATTGAGGTTTAAAGCTTTCAGCCCATTTTAAGGGTTGAATTTCACTCTTACTGTTGTTTTTTATTTGATTAATATATATACACACACCAAATTTCTATTGTATTGATGTTTTTAAGGTTTTGGGATCTTCTGAACACATCCAACGGTTCTGATTTTCCATTTGGGGTCATTTGGGCCATGATCCAAGATCAATGGCACGGATTTTACTAAAGGGAACATGCAAATACAATTTAAAACCAAGATATAACAAGTTTAGTGGATTGTAAAAGATACGAAGAATTCATATCAGGTTTCAGATCTAAAATCATAGCTATATCAAGCTCTAAATTGCAAAAACAAGTTTTTAGTTCAAAATTGGATGGTCCATATTAAATATGGTTATGGGTGCGAGAGGTCCAGTGGCCAGCGCCCTTTACCGTCTGCAGCAAGTCGTAGGGTGGAGGTGACTGGCTATGGGTGAGACATCCAGATCTGGACCATTGGATTGCCCATGGCTAGATCTCTTCCGTCCATGACTTTCAAGGGACCATATTTCATCTCATGGGGTTTTTGGGCCCCATGAAATTATCCAACGGCTTAGAATCTGGATCTGAGCAAGAGAATGAGGAGATCTCAACCATTCAAGTTGGATCCATCGTCTCCGATGGATCAATGGCAGGGAGATCTCTAGATGGCCGAAAACCATGGCCTAGCTACCGAAAATGAAAGTAGAGGGAGAAATGCACCTACCTGTGCCAGTCTGAAGGGGAGAAATCACTAGGGAAATAGAAAACCCACCGGAGAAGAAAAAGAAAACCCTAGGTGCCGGCTATCATATACAGTCATGGAATTCTCCGTCGAACCTACTGGATAATGTGGGGGACCATGGGGGTTTTGAAGCACAATCGATAATGAAAACCTCAAATGGTGTAAGATCTTCATTCACCGGCCAGATTGGCCAGAATTTTGTGAAGAAACTGCCAGAGATAGTAATTCACCAGGGCTTGACTTTCGTTTTGAGTTTTCCAGAGATCCAGGAGGTGGATCATCATGGAACTATATGGATTTTGTAGATAACCCTTTTACGAATAGATCCAACAGTGAAGATTGTGTTTCAACGGCTGTGTTTTGATGACTAATTGAAATAGGGTTTCTAGACGAAAACCGAATCCCATCAGGGACGACGCGTCCGTGGACGCATCAGACGGCTCCACTACGTCTGGAGCGGCTGGTGCGTCTGTGGACAAGCTCGCTGGGCTTAAGTGTGAAGGAGAGAAAGAAAATAAAATTTGGGAAGATGGGGAATGTTTCTAGATTTGGGATTTTAGGACATGCTAGGGGACCTCGTGAGGAACATTAGGAAAATTTTTAGGATTTTTATAAGCTATTTGTAGAGGTGTTTTGAATTTTCCATGATTACTTGAAATCATTACTTTGATTTCTTTTGATTATTTAATTGTCATTGGATTCCCACTACCACTTTTTTCTCCAAGACCAGCTGGTAGGGGTTTGACCCATAATTTCACATGGGCTGGCCATAGGATTCCTTTTTAGGTCCCTTGTGGGCCCCACATAGTGTAAAAAGACCATTTTTCCCTTTATGTATAAAAAATTAGGGTTTATTCTCATCATCTCCGAATTTAGCATACTTAGTGGCGTTGGATTCGTATTTCTCAGCACATTCTAAATTTTGATGTCTCAGATCTCAATTTTTGGGTAAAATTATTATTTTACCCTTTCTTCCATAAAATGAAGAAAATTAAGGATTTTTCATCCGAATTCAGAATTTGTCGTGCTTACAGTTATTTTGAAGAGTTCATCGCATATGTTTTCAATTATACATGTATTATACCTTGATTCCGCTTTTATGAGTGGTGCATTTTTAGTAACCCTAATATTCCAACCTGATTTTCATTGAAATTCTTAATTTTAATATTTATTTAATTTCCTTACCAAAAATTAGGGGTGTTACACAATCTTCATTAGAAACCCCAGTATAAGTTCTCTAACTCTCTTTTATTTTCTTAGTGTAGTTGCATTTAATGTAATTTTCATTATTGGATGGTAGTAGAATTCATATAGTTTAGGGTCATTCATTAAACTTATTGCACCTTATTTAGGGTTGTTGCATTAGATTACATCTATTTAACAAAGTTTAGCCTAAGCTTGGCTATAACTAAGGCATAGTCTATCTTGTTATAGTGCCCCATCTATTAAGATGTGTATCCTTTGTTAGATAGCATATAGGTAGGCATTAGTTTCCCTTTCCTTGCATTATATTGTATGTTTATTGCTTTATGGTTGATGAAACACATTAATAGTGAGGGCCACATAGGAACCCTCATAAGATAATGATTGGATTTCATCACTAGATCCATAGCCCACTTAGGTAATCAAATCAATTCTTTGTATGTTTGTTATCCCAGGCCTTAAAGCTTAATTGAAAATCAAGTAGCAAGAGATTTAGGGTTTCGAGCTTGTAGGACCCTTTTAGGAGGAGATCTATTATCACTCTACTAGTTCTTGATCATTGTGGTTGTAATAGGTATCCAAAATCCATGTGATTTTGGCATGCTCCCTTTCCTTGTATTACATTGTACGTTTGTTGCTTTATGGTGGATGAAACACATTAATAGTGAGGGCCACACAAGAACCCTCATAAGATAATGATTGGATTTCATCACTAGATCCATAGCCCACCTAAGTAATCAAATCAATTCCTTGTATGTTTGTTATCCCAGCCCTTAAAGCTTAATTGAAAATCAAGTAGCAATAGACTTAAGGTTTCGAGCTTGTAGGACCTTTTTAGAAGGAGGAGATCTATTATCACTCCAGTGGTTCTTGATCATTGTGGTTGTAGTAGGTATCCAAAATCCAAGTGATTTTTACATGCCTTTCATTGACGTTTATTGAAGTATAAATGCCTCCTTACATGAGAATTGTATTAACCACTCTAAGTAGGACCTAACTGGTAAGTAGTAGTCAAGCCTAGATAAAAGGAGGAGCTATCTAGATCTAGATCTAAAAATCTACCACCCTACACATTATAAAAAAAAAATCGCTAGTAGACCATTAAGTTTGCTTGTAAATCATATAGAGTTAGAAGTTGCATTTAGTCATTTAGATTGGTTTTTATTTTAGTGTAAGCAATGACATCGATCTCAAAACATTTAGTACCATTTGACCTTGAGATTGAATGTACTCATAGACAAGTGGTGAAAAATAAAATTCCTAATCCCATGGTAGACCTACTAGCTATAATTGAGCATAAGGCCATAAGAGATTTCTATGCCCAACTCCAAATAAATATTCCATCCTGCATCGCCTTACCACCAACCAATGCAAACCACTTTGAACTTAAACCTGGAGTTATACAGTGACTCCCAACATTTAATGGTCAAGAGAGAAATAGGGAGAGGATCCATAGCTACATATCAAGGAATTCCTTGATATTTGTACTACATTCAAATTCTTAAATGTTTTAAATGATTCTATTAAAATTAGCTTGTTCCTCTTCTCATTGAAAGATGAGGCCAAATTATGGTTAAATTCTTTATTAGTCAGTTCCAATACCACATGGGACGAATTGTCTAAAAAGTTTCTAAACAAATTCTTCCCCATCCATAAGACTAATGTCTTTCATAAGGAGATGATCAATTTCCAGTTAAGGGATGTTGAGCAATATTATGAATGTTGGGAAAGGTGAAATAAAGTCCTGCAACAGTGCCCTTACCATGGATTTGAAAAATTGTAGCAAGTTTAGTACTTTTTTGAGGTAGCAACACCTCAAAATAGACAGATGGTTGATGCAGCTAGTGGAGGGGCCCTCATGTTGAAAATTGAGACAAAGGCTTGGGAGTTCTGCCAAATATTAGCTAAAAATTCCCAGCAATGGGATTATTCTAATAAGAGAGAAAGAAATACCACCCTCAAAAGAAAGGAGGACTTTATGAAATAAGAGTGACCATAGATGTGTTTTATAAATTTGACTCCTTGGAAAGACAAGTGGACAAGGTAGAAAATATGTTATGAAAACTAGACGCAAAACTTGATGCCTTCATGGCTAGAAGTGCATCCATGAAACCTCCACAAGTGGTTTGTGCTATTTGTTCTAACTCGGTACATTTAACCACAACTTGTCCATCTAATAGAGTATACACTCAATATCTTTTAGAACAAGTGAATGCTCTAAACACATATTGTAACCCTAGCAATAACCCATACTCTGAGACCTACAATCCAGGATGGGCTAGGCATCCTAATTTATCATAGTCTAAGAACAATTACTAGGGAGTCCATCTATGACCCCCTACTCAAAACTTTCCTAGAACTTTAGTTCCCTAGTAACCTCCTGGTTTTCAATTTCCTCGATAACCAAAGAAATCAACTTTGAGAAAACTAAATAGTTATTTATGGAATTTTTTTTTTTTAAACACCATGATGAACTAGATATACCATCAATGAAAATAGATGCTATTGTTTTAACTCACAAGCACATGAATCATTTGCAATATAGTATGCTAGTGAGGCCGATCCCACTAGGAGTTGAACTAATGTGATGCTAGTGGTCTCTACTTTAAAACTATCTAACCTAGATAAATTCAAGTAATTTTTGACCTAAACTAAGAATCTAAATTAACACATGCAATTGAAAACTAAGCAAAAACAAGAAACATGATAAATTGAAAACTTTCATAAAACATGCAGTTTCTAAAATTAAAACTCTCATAAATTAAAAAATTCTAATTTTATGACTTTCCTAACTAAAATCTTTCCTAAAATACAATTAAGCACTTTTCTAAACTAACTTTCCTGAACATGAAATTAACAATTAATCTAAGGAAAACATGCTTTAACAAACTACTTTCTGAATCATGCAAAACTAAGAAAACTAAGCAACCAAATCAACTACTTTAGCAAGTGTGATAAAGTTAATTACTTTCCAAACTAACTAAGTTGCAAACTAATGGAATCTAACTACAACTAGAAAAATAAAGGAAAAATTACCACTAACAAACAATAGAAGGAAAACTACCCAAGCATCATGCATGTAACCATGAAATGGTACGCATGATTCATTGGATAGGAGTAGATTTAATCAAGTACTTTGGAGACCTAAGCATGTAATCTATTTGTAAAATTAACTAAGCTATCTAACAATCTAGTTGGGCTCTTGAAAAACCAAGTGAACATGATTATATGGTGCTGGAAATTAACACAAACCATTCATGCAAAGAAATTCCAACAGCATGGTAATTGAAACATTCAATGATTAGAACATGTAAAACATGGAATTAATCACTTCTAGTACAATAAAATATTCAATAACAAAGATAATTAACTGCTGGACACAAACATGAATTGAAAATTCCAACTAACTTCATTGAATCACATCCAAAAAGTCATCAACATAATACCCCATAAATGTACTCCAAATCTGAAATTTTAATTCTATTACAATGATGTTCACTTAATCTTAATCAATCCTTAATTACAAGCCAATTTATTCTTAAATGGTCCAACAATCACTCATGAACTAACATGCTTGAAATCAAGGGAAAATCCTATGGAAAACTAAGGAAACAACAAAAACAAACTTGGAAATCAAGAGGGCTGAAAGAGAACAAGGATGTAATGAAAGGTAAATGGAAAAACTAGATTCAAGATGACTTCCCTTGGCTGTCACTTCATGGGAAAACCAGCCTTGAATCTTAGTTCAAAAGCAAGAAAAGATAAAGGAAAAAATGCAAACTAGCATGAAATGAAGTAAATTCCAACAAAGAGAACAAGGAAGTTAACCAACCTTCAAAGATGAATCAAAAACCCTAAAAATTTTAGGTTGAACACTTGAGGAAGAAGCATACACCTTGGAAGGATGTGGCAGCACCCAGATAGTCCACAAAACAAAAAGAAAAAGATATGAAAGTGGGCTGTAGGAAGGGAGCATCTCCTCCGAAGGATGAGACATCTTTTTCCCTTAAGTGAAAGTCCTCTTGCTTGGATGTTGCTAGGTTTTTAAGCTTATTCTCCTATTTTTTCTAGGTTTCCCTAATGCTAAGGTATGGTGGGGATTAAATTATGTCAATTTGAATGTCTAGTATCGGGGAAAAGTTAGGATATCAAATAGGAAAGTGTGTGGAAGGAGGTGGCTGTCTTAAGGGGAGGAGTAGGTGGGAGACGCCACCTTTTTATGAAGGGGTGTCTCCCCCCTTCCAAATATGTTGAACCTCCTTTGTTTTAGGAAAGTGGGTGGGAGTGATATGGAGGGTGTTAGGTGGAGAGTTTTGGTTGGTTGGGAAATTTCCTAAGAGGTGGAATGAAATAGAGTTTTGGAAAGATGCTACTCTACAAAGGAAATTTGTAGTACATCTTAAGGGTGCGGTAGAAATTAACGAAAAAGTGAGAACAACACTAAAAGTTGAATACTCTTATCCATTGGTCAACATGCCATCTTATTCTTATATATTTCCCTTAATTATCTTCAAAATATCTCATGGATAAATTTCTTGAATCTCCTTCAATCCTAGCCTTCCATTTAGCTTAGCTTGCTGGTTTAGATGACTAACTTTGAAGGCACCATTGGCTAGGCTTCATAGCTGGCTTTGGAAACTTTCTCAGCTTGACTTCTTGGCTCCATCCCTTGGCTTGAGTGGCTTGAATAGTTTGTCTTGAATTTCTTAGCTTGCCACCTTCTCTCATGGCTCATATGGTTAAGGTTGCTTAAGTGGCTTCCATGCCAAAGGTGGTGGGAATGCATGGCTTACTTCATAGGCCCACTTTGGATATCTTTAGTTCCTTTAATCACATCCATTACTAGTCCATGAGATGATCTTGGCCTTTGAATTATGTTGAAGTGATGATTTTGAGGTTTTGTCTCTATCTTTTGATCTTGATCTTCAATTTCATCCTAATTGATCTGGGCTGTTGGATTACCATCTTACTTCCTACAAAAAGTAAAAAACCTTAATTAAATCCTATAAAATCATGATTAATCACATACTTACCTTGGATTAGCTTCTATACCTATAAAATAAAATCTTTTTCTTCATTAGGTAAAAAGAAATATGTGTTATGAATTTTGGTCTAAAAACTCAACTTAACCCTATAAGTTGTAACACATGGGTAACTAATTGGTTGTTTTTATGTAAAATTTAAAAACTTATCAGTAGATAGAGTAATGATTCCAATTCTTAAGCTATTTCCAAATTAGAAATGCAAATGAGCTAGTTGTCAATTGCTTTGAGTGATAGAGGAAAGGGACAATTTCCTAGTCAGCCAGTTCCAAACCCTAGGGGACATTTTATAATAGGGTCCAATTCAAATTCACAAAGGTCCCATCAGTAAGCAAAGTCCATAACTTCCCTTAGGATTAGCTGTCTAATACATAACAATGTAGGGCAAATTGAGCAAACTTTAGAGGAGAATGAACTAGCTAAAACATAGGAGAAAGAGAAAAGGCAAAAATCTCCTACCTCATTTGAGCCTATAGTGGAGGCACCTTATGTGCTAGAGCCCCATTCTCTTAATTCCTAAATAAGGCTAAGAAAGGAACTAATTTCCATGAGATAATGGATGTGCTTAAGCATATTCAAACAATATCCCATTACTTGATGCTATTAAAGACATTTTTGCTTGAGCCAAATTTCTCAAAGTGCTCTGCAAACAAAAGCTTAAGCTTAATGTGCAAAAGAAAGCCTTCCTCACCAAACAGGTGAGCTCTTTAATCTAGCACCATACCCCTCTTAAGTTAAAAGATCCAGGTTGTCCTACCATGTCTTGTGTTATTGGAGATCATGTCATTGATAAAGCATTACTAGTGTAAACCTATTGCCATATTCTATTTATGAGAAACTTGGGCTCGGTGACCTTAATCCAACCAAGACCACTTTGTAGTTAGCAAATAGATGAGTAAAGATTCCACGTGGTATGGTTGAGGATGATTTAATATAGGTGGACCAATTTTACTTCTCAATAGATTTTATTGTCCTAGATACTTAGCTTGTGTCAGACTCCGATCTATATCGTGGTAATTCTTGGATGACCATCTTTGGTAAAGTCCATTGTCATCATCAATTGTAGAAATGGTGTGATAAAGTTATCTTTCAACAATATGAAAGTAAAGATTAATGTTTTTAGTGTCAATTATCAACATCTAGACCTTGATGATTCATGTGTGGTTAATCTAATTGGAGGTCCAATTCGAGATGCTAATACACCATTGGCTAATTTAGACCCACTTAAGGCATATCTAGGGCATAGACAAATCCATTGATGAGGTAAATAATCTTTTGATGCTGTGCATATAATGGATACCTCCAAATGGGGACCTCTAGTGGAACCTCTTCCTCCTTCAAATTCCGTCCCTATACCTTTAGTAGAAAAACCACCTTCCTTCATCCTTAAGACACTCCTAGAAAATCTAAAATATTCTAGTTTAGGACCAAATGAATCCTTTCATATAATCATAGCCTCAGATCTAGATAAGAATAGGAAGGTAAGCTTCTTGATGTTCTTAGAGAACATAAGATATCTTTGGGGTGGACCATAGCAGACATTAAAGGGATTAGCCCTATTGTGTGCATACATAGAATTCACTTAGAAGAAAATGCTAAACCATCTAGGAAAATATAGAGGAGACTAAATCCTAATATGAAACAGGTAGTGAGAGATGAAGTGCTAAAACTCCTAGATGTTTGCGTCATCTAGCATATATTTGACAGCACTTGGGTCAGCCCCAGTTTAGGTTGTACCCAAGAAGTCCGAAGTCATAATAATCTAAAATGAGGATAATGAGTTAGTCCTCACTCGCATGGCCATCAGGTGGAGAGTTTGTATAGATTATCGAAAACTAAACTTGGTCACGAGGAATGATCATTTTTCTCTTCTATTTATTGACCAAATGCTAGAAAGGTTAGCCAGTCATAATTATTATTGCTTTCTTGATTGATACTTGTTAAGTGTGTAATTTTGGCCAAAAGACCATTAGTTTAGCATTTAATTAGACCATCTAACCCATTAATTTGGTAAATTTTGGGTAAAAGATAAAATTTAGCTCAAATTGACCATCCAACCATAAATTGTCAAAATTAACAGTCAGATGATCATTTGAGTTAATTGGATGCTTAATGTATGGTTTAGATGACTCTAATCTTGTCTTTGGTCTTGCAGATGAACTAAAGGAGGGTTGGATTGCTCAGATCAATATTCAGCGACATAGATCGATCAAAAGAGGCATGGATGAAGCTAATTGAATTTCAATGGTGCAAATCATTTTGAAGATCAATAAAGAAGGATGGGATGATTTCCTAAAAGAAGATGAGTTCTAATTATGGGAATGGAGATTATGGAAGAGATTTCCTATATAGGAGATAACTTTGGAATGAAGAAGTTTCTATGTGGAAACAAACCCTTTCCTATAAGGAAAGGCATAAGGAAAAATAGAAAGAATCTATTCTTTTTGGGGATTTTCCTTTGGTTGACCAGTAGGAGGAGTCATCCCTTTCCTTATTATTCACTTTCTTATTCCTCTCGCTTTTTCACGTTATTGTTCTCAGCCTCACCATTCTCTTTCACTCTCCCACTTCCCTTCTTTACGTTTCCCTTCTCTCTCTCTCTCTCTCTCTCTCACTTTCTCTCTCTCTCTCTCTCTCTCTCTCTCTCTCTCTCTCTCTCTCTCTCTCTCTCTCTCTCTCTCTCTCTCTCTCTCTCTCTCTCTCTCTCTCTCTCGTCTACACGCTCATACTCAAATTCCCACATTCCCTCTTTATCTCCCTTTCTCGTTCCTCTATTTCAAGCATTAATCGCCCTCTCTCAATATGTAATGCCCAAGCAATTTATACTATTTTTAACAAAAATGAACTGGACATTCATAGATAGAGCTCTTGGGCACCTCTAATGGCAGCCCAAAAGCTTGGGAAAAACCCATCATGGAGAAGCAAACAAGAGGAGAAAACATGGGAAAAACCCAGCCACGAACCAAGTATGCCCAAAACCCCTCTAAACCCGTCTCCCCCTTAGTCCTAGGATAAGTTTCCCCAAGTTTTTGCATGAAAAATCATGCAACACTGGGCTCTAGGGAGCCACAAAGGACCCAGGGACGGTCCCTGGGGTGCATTGGTTCGACAGGGTCGAACTAGGGCGTCCCTAGGACGCCCAGGTCCCCGTCAAACCGAAACGCATCTTGTGCATTGAGAAAACTCGACGGGCGCGTCTAGATGCGCCCACAAATGAGAACGACGGGCGTAAGCCCGGTGCATCTATAGACATGCTTGCTGGGGCGCACGCCGCTGACGCGTCCCGGGCTTCCACCTCTTAAAGGTCTTCTATGTACACTCGGTACTAAAAAGCCTATAACTTGAGTTCTAGGACTCCGATTGAGGCGCCGTGAAAGGCGTTGTGTCCGTATCGACGATGCGGACACACTCAAACTATAAAGTACCTGATCAAGGCCTTATCTAAGGTAGGTATGACCCTTAAACCATAATAGTGGTGCGGGGCTACTAAACCTTTGTAAAACAGACTATACCAAGGCTCAATTAGGGACCTTAGGAAACCCTTAGGCATGACAATGAACCCTTAATTCCTAAGTAGTGTGGTAAACTATTCTAAAACTTATAAAAATAGGCAAAGCTAACCTTGTTCCCCTAAACCATGTTCAGGAGCATACGAGGACAAGGGGATTAGAGCGATCTAGCCAGGTAGGTGCTCTATCGCTACTAGACTTTTAAAAAGAGCCCATGATTGTTTTGAATGCATGTTTTAAGTATAAGTTATATGACTTATTTAGCATGACTTAATTTTACAAATGAATTTAGCATGCTTATGACAAATACATTATGCATAGATATGTTTTGCAAACAATTGCATATAATTGCATGATTTGTGGTTATTGAGTTTTGAAAAATTGCATGTCCTTGAGGGTTACCAAAAGACGCTGGAGTGCCCAAAAGATGCTGGGTAGGCAGTTGTGAGGGACCCAAAGAGGACAGGTTTTGAAAAAGAGGTTTTTGCTTGATTGATCGTATATGATTTGGGCTAGTAAGCTCGTGGGCGCTATGCCGAGAGGTTTGGGGTGGCCTCCCAGCCTCTACCACTATAAGGTGGAAAGGGTACCGCGCCAAAAAGGCATGTCCCTGCTTCGACTGCATGTGGTACAGGGGGCTACCACTGGTGTCACGGCATTGGGTCAAAGTGTCATATGCCCCGTGGAGGCTATGACCCTGTGTCCCTAGGTACCCGGGGACCACACGGCGGTGAGGTTGTGGGCATAGTGGGCCCTATGTTTTGAGGATTTACTTGCATTGTATATGGCAAGACATGAGGTTGGTCGACCATACCATATATCCATGAGTTGGATTCAGTTGAGCATCTTATGCATATCATTATGTTTATGATATATATATGATACTTTCGACTTGGATTATGCGATTCTTTAAGTCGTTAGTATTCCAATTCGACAATGGTTTTTAATATCGATATTGAACATGAGTATTCAAACATGCACATGTTTTAAAGAGCATATGATTTTAAACGCAGCATGCATTGTAAAACTAGTAGTGATGGACTCCTACTGAGTATAGTATATACTCACCCAATCCTTAACATTTTTCAGACACAAGTAAGCACTTAAGGACAGGATACGCCCGTGATAGAAGACACCCAAATATATCATTTTTCAGGATAGCTCCATTCACGAGTAGAAGACGCCTCAGGAGATGTTAGTGCTATGAGCAAGTAAATCAAAAGAAGAGACATGTAAGTAAACACTCTACCCTTTGGACATGTATTTGTATTTAATTATAGTTGGGCTATGAGCTGTGACTGGATAAACCTGGGAAAACATTTATGATTTCTAAAGTTTTTCAAAAAATACTTTGGTTTTTGTGAAAGCAAATGACACTCGCGGTTTTCAAAATGAGTTTAAAACTAAAGATTTTTCGCTGCATTGCATGGTTTTCATAAAATGGGTTTCAAATAGGGATGCATCGCGCCTTAGGAATTAGATATTGCATTTAAAAATGCATGGGAAAACCCGGGTCGTCACAGTTGGTATCAGAGCCTAGGTTTTATCCTTTCACAGCCAGTCCAGCATGTCCAAGGGTCATAGACAATAGAAAAAAATCAAGAAGAAGTAGTATAAATAGAAGTAGTAGAGATGACTACTTCTATTTGAAGATTACAATATTAATGTTCAAGGCATTTCACCATAAACAAATAGGTGAAAAAGGGGATGGGTCTAGCAAATACTTAGATATTGGATGGCTTAAATCTTATCAGTAAGGATTGTTGTGCAGTGGTGCAAACAGGGAAACTCATATATAAATTAGATTATGATGAGAATGATGAATGAAGATGTTAGTGGACTTGTTAGTAGATAGTTCTGACCTGTAATAGATCAATCTCACCAAAGATGAGAACATCGAAGAACTTAGATAGCTACCTTACCATCATAAAGAATATCAGAATATGAATATGATAAGGGATGTAAAATACGGACTTTGAGAAGATTTTGATGATAATCTAATAGGGATGTGCATACAAGATGATACTAGGAGATAACTGTGACTCGTATTAGATCACAAAGGTATGGATCCTGAAGGACTTAGCTTAATTTTGGATACCTTAATTGGAGTCTTATGAAGAGTGAAGTGCTATCGAATAATAACTACCTGAGTATTATGGAGCAAATAAGAAGATCTATACAAGTGACATATT
Source organism: Warburgia ugandensis (assembly GCA_035236585.1). Lineage (NCBI taxonomy): Eukaryota > Viridiplantae > Streptophyta > Magnoliopsida > Canellales > Canellaceae > Warburgia > Warburgia ugandensis. The sequence goes on along the minus strand of CP141132.1, from coordinate 25,567,931 downwards.
ATGTGATTAAGAGAAACATAACACGAATATGATAGGGAAATGAATTCAACCGAGTTATCAAAAGATTTTGATGATAATACTAAGGATAATAATAGATTGATCCTAACAGGAACTTGTAAGAAAAGTATAGCATGATCAAAACGTCAATGCCATTATTAAGACATTGTATGAATTTTATTGAGGCTATAGGCAATTGAGGATTTCAATGATCTTAAGACAGTTTAGAATTTCGTAGAAGCATTTAGTGTATCATATCTGTTAAGTAAAGGAGTAGATGTAGTATCTATTATATGCAACAAAGCACATGAAGACATTTATCTAGGTAGACAAAAATGAGAATTTTGAAGAAAAGAAAGAAAGAGATAGAGATGTAACTACCAGTATTCAATGAATATTGAATATTCAAAAGAAGAAGATCATGACTTTATGGAGATACATACAAATTTTTCATCTTGAATCCTATGGGAAGGTCAAACCAATCAAATTTGAAGGAATAATACTAGTGGAGTTGGTGATTTTATTGTAAAAGAGTATAATAGAGATAAAGCAGATGAGATTTAAGACTTTGAGTAGAGTATCAAATTTAAGGACATTATGCTGCCGAAAATTTTCAAAGTAGAATGGTGACCAACTAGAAATTAAATTCTACAAGTAGTTTGATGGCTATATTTACTATTCCATTAACATATAAGAAACACTAGTGGTTGTAGTCCAGAAAAAGGAAAATTTGGTGATATCCTACCTTGCCACTACATGAGTAAATAAAGTATATTGAAAAAGGAATTAAGCCGAGACAGTGACTTGTCCATTTGTCTTTCTTCAGCAAATTAGGGTACCATCAAAGATTGAATTGAGGTCTGCGATCGTGGATTTGGAAGAGCAAATATCTTAAGACCATTATTTAGTCATTACCTTTAGAGTACTGTTGACTAAATAAAGGTATCCCACCATATTTAATCAAATATGTTAGTAGTCGAAGTTATATACTCAGAGGGATGTTATAAGTATTTAGACTTGAGTTTTCCTTAAAAGAAGTACTTGTTAGACTAAGTCAATTGAGGGTATGAGGTCAGTTGATGAGGACAGTTGCAACTGAGATAGGAACAAAAATAAGAAGTGATCTACACCAATGAGACAGATTTTTCCAAACCGGAATAGATACCATTACAAACCATAGAAATCACTGTGGGTCTGAAAGATGCTGCTGACTTGGATTGAAAAGAAAGGTAGATAAGTACCAATCACTTTAGAGACCCTTAAGCTTATGACATAGATATATCTGGAAAGAGATCAATAGGTAATCAAATAAATTCTTTCTATATGTCTACGAAAATGTTCCATGCTTACTTGAGTGTTTTTCAAATCTGATGATTTAACAGTTTCAGCATAACTTGATGTAGTAGCTATTGAACGAGAACTACTATTATAAGCTAAGTATGAGGAGGCATTTGAAGGATAAAATTTGAGGAATTGAGAAAATCACTACTTATGAGGATACCTCCTGACAATATAGACTGCATGGTTGACGATAAAGCCTTGATAAAAGATTGAACAATATATCGACATAGGGGATGGAAGGAGAAAAGGTGAGATGGCTAGCACACTATAAGGTGAAGATTTGATGTTACGTTGCCTTTAGACAAAAAGATAGTTGTTATGTGCATATACCAAGTATGAAAAATCAATTGAAGGAATTTCGTAAGGACTAATCCTACTGGGTTGAGTATAGAACTTTTGGACTAAAAGATTACGAAGAAAACCATCAAGCAAAGAAAGGACAAAGAGGATGATGACAAAGGATTCAACCATGACCTAGTAAGGGTACTCGGTGATGAATAAGAGACTTAATTAATGTGAATAGTGAGATAGGACTTTGGACAAGAACATTTGACCCATGATGATGAATTAACCATAAAACATTTGACATGAGTTTGCATAAACTCTTTAGGGAGAAAAGCATTGGATGGCTTAAACATATATGAAACTTGATGTACAGTTCGGATATCCTAATCGTAATATGAGATAGTATTACTGATTGAGGATGCTACTTGAATTAATTTATTTTATAATATGGGTTGAGGACACAAGTTATAGTAGAAAAGTGACAGATAGTTGAAATTTGAAGTTAATCAAGGGTTTGGCTATAGAGCACATGATACTATGTCAGTTATTGAAGTATCTTGGGGACAAATATAAAAGATAAGAAGCAAAGTTAGACACAATAGAAAGAATGTAACCTTTTTGTTGGACACTTACTAATGACATACAACCAACCATTAAAAGGAGATGTGGATGATGAAGAGATCACTAGATGGAAGACAAGAGGAAAAAGGGATTATCCCATGCTATTCAAAAAGGACTATGAGAAATAAGATCATATAATCTCAAAGAAGTATGAAGTATACGAGTAGGAGAGTCTGGTCATCCAAGGAGACTATCCTATACATGATGAGAGAAGTATAGGCATCTAAGGATTTTGAGATAGATGAATTACGGCTAAAAATCAGTATTGTTAAACTGGCACGTATAGGAGTATGCATCAGAGTATGTAGCGAAAGCGGCCCTTATGGGTAAGGCCTTGTAGAAGGAGCAAGGATAAATTGAGAACGTGCCTAGGATTGGGTATAAGATAGTATGATTAGCATTATTAAGGACAACATTACTCCAAGTATTAACCCAATTAGAGTATTGGATAACGAAATAATAGATTTGTCGACAACAGAAGTATGGGAATTTTCTTAGTTCGAGGGAGTCCTGAATATGTCTTATCAAGAAGACAGCTGACTTGAAGAAGAGGATTTGTGGAATTTTGAGGATGAAATTCTTTTAAGGGGGTAATAATATAATGTTTGAGCAATTTACACTATTTTTAACAAAAATGAATTGGATATTCTATAGGAAATGAAAAGTTCTCTTTTTGGAGATAAGGGTATTTTGGTCATTTCACTATTCACCCTGACTGGATGCAGAAATTTGGTCCTAAGAGCAGTACCCTTAGGTGCATCTCGGAAAAAGGAATCCAACAAGACCAAAATCACTCAAAACGGAGTTAAAATGAGCAAGTTATGGCCCTTTGAAGTTCAAGGGCAAAAGTGTAATTTATATTAAAAATGGATTTAGCCTGAGAAACACAGGGGCCCGTTTTGATACGGGCACCCCTCTTCTTCAACCTCCTTGAGGGTTCTAGAATGGCGGTGTTTAGGGGAGAAACCACCGCCATTCAATGGTGGTAAGAACCCCTCCAGAACCCTCTTCTAGCTCTATAAATAGAGCTCTTGGGCGCTTTTAATGGCAACCCAAAAGCTTGGGAAAAACCCATCGTGGAGAAGCAAACAAGAGGAGAAAATGTGGAAAAAACCCTGCCACGAACCAAGTATGCCCAAAACCCCTCCAAACCCGTCTCCCCCTTAGTCCTAGGCTAAGTTTTCCCAAGTTTTTGCATGAAAAGTCATGCAAAACGGGGCTCTAGGGAGCCACAAAGGACCTAGGGACGGTCCCTGGGGCGCACTGGTTCGACAAGGTTGAACCAGGGCATCCCTAGGATGCCCAGGTCCCCATCAAACCAAAACGCGTCTTGTGCGTTGAGAAAACCCGACAGGCGCGTCCAAATGAGAACGACGGGTGGAAGCCCAGTGAATCTGCAGACGCGCCTGCTGGGGCGCACGCCGCTGACGCGGGATGCGTTAGTGTCCCGAGCTTCCACCTCTTAAAGGTCTTCTATGTACACTCGGTACTAAAAATCCTATAACTTGAGTTCTAGGACTCCGATTGAGGCGCTGTGAAAGGCGTTGTGTTTGTATCAACGACGCGGATAGACTCAAACTATAAAATACCTGATCAAGGCCCTATATAAGGTGGGCATGACCCTTAAACCATAATAGTGGCGCGGGGCTACTAAACCTTTGTAAAACTGACTATACTAAGGCCCAATTAGGAACCTTAGGAGACCCTTAGGCATGGAATGAACCCTTAATGCCTAAGTAGTGTGGTAAACTATTCTAAAACTTAAAAAAATAGGCCACGCTAACCTTGCTCCCCTAAACCATGTTTAGGAGCATACGAGGACAAGGGGATTAGCGCGACCTAGCCAGGTAGGTGCTCTATCGCTACTAGACTTTAAAAAAGAGCCCATGATTGTTTTGAATGCATGTTTTAAGTATAAGTTATATAACTTGTTTAGCATGACTTAATTTTATAAATGAATTCAGCATGCTTATGACAAATACATTATGCATGGATATGTTTTGCAAACAATTGCATATAATTGCATGATTTGTGGTTATTGAGTTTTGAAAAATTGCATGTCCTTGAGGGTTACCAAAAGATGTTGGGTAGACAGTCGTGAGGGCCAGGCAGTTGTGAGGGACCCAAAGAGGACAGGTTTTGAAAAAGAGGTTTTTGCTTGATTGATCGTATATGATTTGGGCTAGTAAGCTCGTGGGCGCTATGCCGAGAGGTCTGGGGTGGCCTCCTAGCCTCTACCACTATTAGGTGGAAAGGTTACCACGCTAAAAAGGCATGTCCTTGCTTCGACTGCATGTGGTATAGGGGGCTACCACTGGTGTCACGGCACTGGGTCGAAGTGTCATATGCCCTGTGGAGGCTATGACCCTATGTCCTTAGGTACCCGGGGACCACACGGCGGTGAGGTCATGGGCATAGTGGGCCCTATGTTTTGAGGATTTACTTGCATTGCATATGGCATGACTTGAGGTTGGTCGACCATACCATATATCCATGAGTTGGATTCAGTTGAGTATCTTATGCATATAATTATGTTTATTATATATATATATATATATATATATGATACTTTCAACTTGGATTATGCTATTCTTTAAGTCGTCAGTATTCCAATTCGACAATGGTTTTTAATATCGATATTGAACATGAGTATTCAAACATGCACATGTTTTAAAGAGCATATGATTTTAAACGTAGCATGCATTGTAAAATTAGTAGTGATGGATTCCTACTGAGTTTAGTATATACTCACCCAATCCTAAACATTTTTCAGAGACAAGTAAGCACTTAAGGACAGGATACGCCCGTGATAGAAGACACCCAAATATGTCATTTTTTAGGACAGCTCCATTCACGAGTAGAAGATGCCTCAGGAGATGTTAGTGTTATGCGCAAGTAAATCAAAAGAAGAGACATGTAAGTAAACACTCTACCCTTTGGACATGTATTTGTATTTAATTATAGTTGGGCTGTGAGCTGTGATTGGATAGACTTGGGAAAACATTTATGATTTCTAAAGTTTTTCAAAAACTACTTTTGTTGTTGTGAAAGCAAATGACACTCGTGGTTTTGAAAATGAGTTTAAAACTAAAGATTTTTCGCTACATTGCATGGTTTTCAAATAGGGATGCATCTCGCCTTAGGAATTAGATATTGCATTTAAAAATGCATGGGAAAACCCGGGTCATCACACAATATCTCTGCTGTTGCACACTTTACATCACAACACCATTCCCTCTCATGCATCTATTCTTTCCTAGCTCCCCTTGTCTATCACTCTCCATTTTCCATCGGTGAACTGTCACCGCTCTTCTTCACTCCAACCCGCGACACCCAACTCCCAGACTGGCCACCTCCCTTTTCTGGCTACTTTGTTCACTGCACTCTCCTTCCTCCGGTTCCCCTTGTCACAATCACTCCCCATCTATCTTAGCTCAATCTCTTTCACGTTCCCTCTCTCACTTGATCTCTATTCATCCTCCTCTACTCCATTAGCTAGACCAAGCCATCCCCGTCTTCCATGCACAAGCAGCACAGACTAGACAACGTCCTTCTCCAGCCCTTCACTGCATCAGTCGGGCTCCTTCCCATAGGACATCTCCATGTCACCTCTACTCAATCACAACGTTGGCTTCTCTATAGTCAACATACATACAACTTTTTCATCTGATTCCTCTCCATCTTCCACACCTGACACCATTGATCCATCGCAATAGAGCCGACGTCATCCTCTGCTTCCAGCCCTCCATCGGCCATGCCCAGTTTGATTAATCAAGCAAAACTTCATCGGCATCTGTCCCATCTGCTTCACTGACTAGCATTTGCACCTCATCTCCTCAGGCATCTTCTTCAGTGGAATTGGTTTAAGTTTATTGTTTTGTGGGAAAAAGAGGGAACTTTCAGGGAAAATTCCACTTTTGCCCATAGGAGGATATTTTAAATTATATTTTCTGTCATGTTGCTGTTACTATTCACGTTCTATGTTATTTTAGTTTTGGTTATTTGCATTCTGTGTTATTCCACAGTTAATCCAGGAACTATCTTATCTATTCTTGTTTAACCAAATCAAAGGTTTTGATTTAACCACAAGAAATCTCTTATTTCTTATCTATTTTAATTCAAAATTTTATTTAACTTATAGAACTTGTTTTTAGGATAGTTTCTAGTTTGATTACTATTCTCGATTTCAATTTGAATTTTGAAATCAGATCTAAGCTATTAATTCTTAACTTTCTTAATTAGACTAGATCTTTGAAAATAAGAAGAATTTGACAAATTCATCCGTCAGATCATTAATCAAGGACATATTGAATATACTGATGAAGTCTAATCAATGTTTGTGATACCATAATTGAAGAATTGGACAGTACTTAAGCTAGGGAAGTGGATTTTTCTTATTTTTTCCTAGTTTTAGTTTTTGTCAAGGTTCTGTTTTCTTCTCCCCTTTCTTTCTAGAATTAGACCAATGTAATTTCATTGATTAACTACATCTGAAGTTTGATTTTTGTCATTTAATTTTAATTTTTAAATAATTAATTTTTATTAAAACTCCAAATTCTTAAACCTCATCCCTGTGGGATCTACCAGTACTTTCATTTGTTATACCACAATAGCCCGTACACTTGTGAAAAACATCAAGAAGTTTTGGCACCATTGTTGGGGAACCACAATGGAATTTTCATAAAATTTAATTAAAAAATCCAAAAAAATAAAAAACCTTACATAGACATCCTTTTATCATTTTAGGCATTTTTTGGTGCATTTTTCAATTTTTTTAGTGAATAATTACCTTATTTCCTGAATTTGGTACTTATTTCTAATTTTCTTTTTCAAGAAAACAGGAAAGTGGAGGAAATTGGCATGTGGATCTTCATCAAAATAGAAATTTCCTTGCTTTCCCACATTAGAAATTTTCTTTTCTTTTGAGTGAATCTAGTGAGGCCCCTTTATAATTTGCAATTTTCATTTCAATTTTTAAAGGGTTGTATAATATAGGCAAGTGTGGGATAAGGTGGCCCACACTTGATCTTCATCAGAAACCCCACTGTAAGTTTCCCTAACTCCTTTTATTTTTTAGATTAGGGTTTTCATTTAGATTATCCTGTATTGTTTGGTAGAATAATTGCATATGGAAAGTATTTTTTTTTATAATTGTTGTATTTTTAGGGTTTTGCATTAGTTTACTATTTTAATTATATTCTTAGGGCACGTTTAATGCTTTAAGGTGATATATATGTTGATCAAACTACGATAGAGTGTGGAATTTAATTAGTATGGGCACCCTCCTCCCACAAGATCAAGGGTGGATTTTATCACCACTCCTTGGCCCACCTAGGATAATCACCTCAATCACACAACCCCACCCTTCAAATCAATCTAAAATCAATTAGAAGAGACGTATAGGGCTATCACGTGCTCGTAGGATCCTCTTAATGTGATCTATTATCACTCAAGTAGCTTTTAAGCATTGTGGTTATAGTGAGTGTCTTAAAATCCAAGTGATTTTCGCACACCTTCTATTGGCGTTTGTTGAGGTCTAAATGCCTCCTTACGCGAGGATTTATTAACCACCTTGTGCAAAACCTAACTGGCAAGCAATAGTCAAATCTAAAGGAGAGGAGGAGTGCTAGATTAGGCTAAATTAAAAGTATTATCCCCACACAAATTCAAGAAAATCAAAATATTACTTATTAGCCTAAGGATTGCTTGAATGTGCCTTTTGTTTACATCACATAGAGTTAGAGCCAACATTTAGATTAGGACATTCTAGATTAGGCTAGTTCATGCAAGGGCGTCAATCTTAGAACCCAAATCTACTAACTTTAGATAAGAGATTCAATGAATCCAACACTAAGGGCAAAACAATTAGAGATTTCTATGCGGCGCTCCAACTCAATACCCCATCCTACATAGCTTTACCTCCCACAAATGTAGACCACTTTGAGTTAAAGCCGAGAGTCATTCAATTACTCCCTGCTTTTTATGGTTGAGACCAAGAGGACCCTTACCTACATATTATGGAGTTTCTTGATATTTGTGCCACATTTAGGTTCTGAAAATTTTTGGATGATTCGATTAGGCTTAGGCTCTTCCCATTTTCACTTAAGGACAAAGTCAAGTCATGGCTTATTTCCTTGGAGGTAGGTTCCATACATATATGGACCAATTGTTTAAGAAGTTTTTGAGCAAGTTCTTACTTGTTCATAAAACAAATGCCCTACGTCGTGAAATTATAAATTTCCAACAAAGGGATGATGGGCAATATTACGAATGTTGGGAACAGTGGAATGAATTATTACAAAAATGTCCTCATCATGGATTTGAGAAATGGCAGCAAGTTCAATACCTTTATGAGGCATTGACACCTCAAAATAGACAAATGATAGATGCAACAAGTGGAGTGACCCTCCTGTTAGAAGATGAAAGTGAGGCATAGGAATTCTTTCAGATAGTGGCTGATAATTCTCAACAATGGAATTATTCAAATAGGAGAGAAAGAACTGACCAGGCCACTAAGAAAGGAGGTATTTATGAGATAAGAGTGCATACTAATCTATCCCATAAGCTTGACTATGTTGTTGAAAATTAGGTGGAAGAATGGACAAACTTGAAACTATGTTTCAATCTTTTATGGCTGCTACCTTAGTCCAAAAACCTCCACAAAAGGAATGTACTACTTATTCTAACCAGCCCATTTAACTTTAGCTTGTCCATCCAATAAAGTACTCCCTGAATATCTTGTAGACCAAGCAAATGCATTGCATGCATATCGCCAACCTAGCAACAACCCGTATTCTAAGACCTACAATCTTGGATGGGCTAGGCATCCCAATTTTTCCTGGTCAAAGAATAATCATCAAGGGAGACCACTACTGAGCACCCCTAACCAAAATTTTCCTCCTAGGCATATTCTTCCTCAACAGCCACCTGGCTTCCAACAACCTCCGCAACCAAAGAAACCATCTTTAGAGGATAGAATTGATAGCATGATGGTAAAAGAGAATGAAGAAACAATAAGGACACTAAACGAATACCATAATGTCAATTCTCAAGATATAGCTAAGTTAGAGATGCAAATAAGCCAATTGTCTATTGAACTACATAATAGAGGAAAGGGTCAGTTCCCTAGTCAACCCATCCCCAACCCTAAGGGTCAATTTGAGATAGGGTCAAGCTCTCAAAATCTTAACCCTCACGAGAATGCCAAGTCTATAACCATCCTTAGGAGTGGTCGTCAGATCGACAACGAAGAAGGGCAGGCTAAGGAAACTGCAAAGGAAAAAGAGGCAACTAAAACATAAGAAAAGGAGAAAAAAGAGAAAAATGCTGTAGAACTTATAGTGAAGTCACCTTATGTGCATAAAGCCTCCTTTCCAACAATAACTGAATAAAGTTAGGAAGGGAACAAACTTCAATGAGTTAATGTAGGTATTTAAACATGTACAAATCAATATACTATTGCTCAATGCAATTAAAGACATCCCTGCCTACGTCAAATTCTTAAAAGAGCTATGCACAACAAAGCAAAAGCTTAATGTGCAAAAGAAAGCCTTCCTAACTGAGTAGGTGAGCTCTTTGATTCAACACATGACCCCACTAAAGTTTAGGACCCAGGATGTCCTATAATCACTTGCGTCATTGGAGATTATGTCATAGATAGGACACTTCTTGACTTAGGGGCAAGTGTTAATTTGTTGCCATACTTTGTCTATGAGCAATTAAAACTTGGTGAGTTAAAACCAATCACTTCCACGCTACAATTAGGGGACAGATCTGTTAAGATACCTCATGGTTTGGTTGAAGATGTCTTGATATAGGTGGATAAGTTTTATTATCATGTTGATTTCATTGTATTAGACACCCAACCTATATCCAATCTTGGTAGTCAAATCCCAGTCATCCTTGGATGTCCATTCTTGGCAATGTCCAATGCCATTATTAACTATAGGAATGGTATAATGAAACTGTCGTTCGGCATCATGAAGGTTAAGCTTAATGTCTTTAATGCTGATAATCAACAATATTAAATAAATATTAACCTAAGGAGGGATGTCCGTTTACTAATATGTAGCAAATTTTCTATAACAAAGATAAGTGGTAAAGCCTTATATCATTAGTAGCTAAGTTCTAAGGTTCTTCAAATCCTAACTAAAAGAACCCATGGAATGAGGTATGGTCCAAGGTTTACGAGGCTTTGTCTTAGTCCATGTAATGACTCAAAATTTGAAGATATTTTGTAAAAGTGGTTTATTTTGAAAATTAATCGATGTTTTGTTATAGTAAGAGAGTGGTAGATTTTTAATTTCAATTAAAATATGAAATGAATGAATTTGTAAGAAAAATTAGTATCAATAGATTCTACGCTCGAAATGGAATCCAATGCCTCAAAGAACACCAAAAACAGAGCTCGTATGACCAAGTTATGGACGTTTAAAGATCAAGGGCATTTTTGAAATTTACCTTTAAATTGAAAATAGGCTGAAAACATAGGGGGTCATTTTTGATAACGACACCCCTCTTCATCTTGACCAACCATTCCACCAACTTCTCCTCCAGCTATTGCGCCTGCACTTTCTTTGCAGTGTAGCGCCAGAAAAAATGGCGGCACCGACATTGGGCAACACCGCCTTACTCCCTCTATAAATTCCCCCACTCCCCTCTTCCAAAACCAAGTTTTCTCCACTCCAAATGATCTCAAAACTAGATCTGGCAACAAAGGATGTAACTACATTTGAAGTCTCCGATCGAGCAACAAAGAGGGCTGCCAGGTATGATTCTCCTCCCCACAATACTCCTCTCTCTTCCCTCTTCCTTTTCTCCTAGATCCCGACTGAATCTGGTAGTTTTTTTATTGGAAATCACTAGAGGAAGATAAGTCCAGAACCGGACCCATCATAGACGATGCAGGGATGCTGCACGTGTAATGCCCTAGCAATTTACGCTATTTTGACAAAAATTGGACATCTTATAGGACATGGATTGTGTTGAATGTTTTACCTTATTTAAAATAGTAAATGAAGTAATTTGTAAGAAAACTTGTTATCATTAGATTCTACTCAAAAAATGGAATCCAACGCCTCAAAAATACCTAAAACGGAGTTCATATGAAGAAGTTACGGTCGTTTAAAGATCAGGGGGAGTTCTGGAATTTAAACAAAAAAAATGTAAAAATGAAAAACTCAGGGGGCCATTTTGATAAAGGCACCCCCTGTAGTCTTCAACCTCTAGACCCCTCCAAAAACCCCATTTCTAGAGGTTTCTGCCACCACCAAGGGCGGCACCGCCATAGCAGGGCTATAAAAAGCCCTATCTCCCCCTCCAAAAACATGATTTTTTGGCATGTTGAGATTGGGGTTTCCGGCAAATCGGAAACCCATCCCAAACCCATATTTCTGCGTTTTTTGGCAATGGCTAGGCCCAAGTCAGGTCAGCCATTGCCATTTTTCTCCATGCCGTTTCTCCTTTCCAGTCTAGCAATAGGGTTTTCCCCCCTTCTTTGAGCTTTTCGGTGAGCAGGCACACCCACCGGAAAAAGGGCATCCCCAGGCTGCCTGGGTAAGCCATTTCTCTTTCCTTACTCTCCGTTTGGTTCCCCCAGTCCAGATCCATGCCAGATCTGGTCCTTTCCAGTTGTTTTCCAGTCGGGTTCTTAGCCGACAAATGCTCCAAGTCGGCTTGGGCCGGCCTTGCACGAACATGACGTTCCTAAACCAGTTCAGACGACCCTGCACGAACCAGGCGTCCTAGGGACGCCTTGCTCCATGTGCGCCTGGGACAAGGTCCCAGGGATGGGTTTCATGCGTACGACAGTGTGTACACTGTCCCAAGTGCGGCCTTTGGGTGCGCACGTGACATGGGGCACGGGTCCTGGCTCAACCAGGATGCACGGGGTGCCCTGGGAGTTGAGATGCGCGATGTTACAAGGTGCGTTCGTGCGATGATGCGCATCATAGCACGTCATTTGAGCATGCATGTGTGCGTGCAAAACGCGATCCCTAGCATGGCCTTTAAGCGCACATGCACATGAGGCGGTTGCGGTTCAACCAGGATGCATGAGTGTCCTGGGAACTGGGATACGCGAACCTAATGAGACGTTAAAATTAGGATCATATGACCATTTATAGAATTGAATAAGTAGGTCCATATTATATGACCTGGCCTGACAAATGAATTAGGCAAGGACTAGGGACCCAATAGGCAGAGCTTGCGATCCAATGTCTAAATGGATTGAAATTAATAAGGACTCCTTGTATCCATTCATACCCAGGAGTTTATAAATGAGACCCAGGGACGGGTTGAAGTGATAAAGGACGCGACTCCAGGAGACTTTGAGGTAGGTGCTCTATCGCTACTAGACTTTTTAAAAGAGCCATGATTGTTTTGAGAATGCATGTTTTAAGTATAAGTATATGACTTGTTTAGCAAGACTTAATTCAGCGTACATATGATAAATGCTTTATGCATAGATATGTTTTGCAAATAATTGCATATACATTATGCATAGATATGTTTTTTAAATAATTGCATATACATTATGCATAGATATGTTTTGCAAACAAATACATATATTGCATGATTTGTGAGCATTGAGTTTTTGAAAGATTGCATGTTCTTGAGGGTTACCAAAAGATGCTGGAGTGCCCAAAAGACGCTGGGTAGGCAGTTGTGTGGGCCAGGTAGTTGTGAGGGACCCAAAGAGGACAGGTTTTTCAAAAAGAGTTTTTTGCTTGTTTGATCTAATATGATTTGGGCTGATAATCTCGTGGACGCTATGCCGAGAGGTTTGGGTTGGCCTCCAGCCTCTATCACTATTAGGCAATTGTGAGGGACCACACAGCGGTGAGGTAGTGGACATAGTTGGACCCTATGGTTTGAGGATTTATTTGCATTGCATATGGCATGACATGAGGTTGGTCGACCATACCAGATATCCATGAGTTGGATTCAGTTGAACAACTTATGCATATCATTATGTTTATGATATATGATACTTTCGACTTGGATTATGTTATTCTTTAAGTCGTCAGTATTTCAATTCGATAGTGGTTTTTAATATCGACATTGGACGTGGTTGTTCGAACATGCACATGTTTTTAAGATCATATGATTTTAAACATAGCATGCATTACAAAACTAGTAGTGATAGACTCCTACTAAGTATAGTATATACTCACCCTATCCTTAACATTTTTCAGGATAGTTCCACTAACAAATAAGAGACGTCTCAGGAGATATTAGTGCTATGAGCAAGTGAATAAACAAAGGAGACAACTATACATGTAAGTAAACTCTCTACCCTTTGGACATGAATTTGTATTTATTTACAGTTGGACTGTGTGCTGTGAGTGGATAGACTTGGGAAAAAACATTTATGATTTCTAAAGTTTTTCAAAAACTACTTTGGCTGTTGTGAAAGCAAATGACACTCGGGGTTTTCAAAATGAGTTTAAAACTAAAGATTTTCCACTGCATTGCACAGTTTTCATAAACTGGTTTTCAAATAGGGATGCATCCTGCCTTAGGAATTAGATATTGCATTTAAAAATGCATGAGAAAACCCGGGTCGTCATAGCATGTGACGTCTTAGGGACACTACGTATGACGTCCTAGGGAAGTTACACATGACGCATGCCCGAGGCGTGCTCCTTGGGGCAGTCTTTACGCGCTCATTGAAATCGAGCTTGGGTCAAGCTCGACTGGGACCATGGGCATCCTGGGAGCTGGGGAGCCGAGACGCTCCTCACCCACGTCAAAGATGCGTCCATGTGACGACCCGGGTTTTCTCATGCATTTTTAAATGCAAGATCTAAATTCCTAAGGCGGGATGCATCCCTTTTTGAAAACCATTTTATGAAAACCATGCAATGCAGCAAAAAATCTTTAGTTTTAAACTCATTTTGAAAACCCCAAGTGTCATTTACTTTCACAACAATCAAAGTAGTTTTTGAAAAACTTCAGAAATCGTAAATGTTTTTTCCCAGGTCTATCCAGTCACAGCACACAGCCCAACTGTAATTAAACACAAATACATGTCCAAAGGGTAGAGAGTTTACTCACACGTATAATTGTCTCCTTTGTTTATTCACTTGCTCATAGCACTAATATCTCTTGAGACGTCTTCTATTTGTGAGTGGAACTATCCTGAAAAATGTTAAGTATAGGGTGAGTATATATTATACTCAGTAGGAGTCTATCACTACTAGTTTTGCAATGCATGCTATGTTTAAAATCATCTGCTCTTAAAAACATGTGCATGTTTGAACAATCACGTTCAATATTGATATTAAAAACCATTGTCGAATTGAAATACTGACGACTTAAAGAATAGCATAATCCCAGTCGAAAGTATCATATATCATAAACATAATGATATGCATAAGATGCTCAACTGAATCCAACTCATGGATATCTGGTATGGTATGGTCGACCAACCTCATGTCATGCCATATGCAATGCAAGTAAATCCACGAAACCATAGGGCCCAAACTATGCCCAAAACCTCGCCGCCGTGTGGTCCCCGGGTGCCTAAGGACACAGAGTCATAGCCTCCATGGGGCATATGACACATCGACCCAGTGCCGTGACACCAGTGGTAGCCCCCTGTACTACATGCAGTCGACGTAGGGACATGCCCTTTTTGGGTGTGGTACCTATTCCACCTAGTAGTGGTAGAGGTTGGGAGGCCACCCCAACCTGTCGGCATAGCGCCCACGAGCTTACTAGCCCAAATCATATATGATCAAACAAGAAAAAACATCTCTTTTCAAAACCTGTCCTCTTTGGGTCCCTCACAACTGCCTTTCCAGCATCTTTTGGGCACTTCAGCGTCTTTTGGTAACCCTCAAGGACATGCAATTTTGCAAGAACTCAATGCTCACAAATCATGCAATATATGCAATTGTTTGCAAAACATGTCTATGCATAATGTATTTATCATATGCATGCTGAATTCATTTATATGCTAAACAAGTCATAAAATAAGACATGCTAAACAAGTCATATACGTATACTTAAAACATGCATTCTCAAAATGATCATGTCTCTTTTAAAAAGTCTAGTAGCGATAGAGCACCTCCCTCAAAGTCTCCTGAAGTCACGTCCTTTATCACTCAACCCATCCCTGGGTCTTATTTATAAACTCCTGGGTATGAATGGATACAAGGAGTCCTTATTAATTTCAATCTATTTAGGCATTGGACTGCTAGATCTGCCATTTAGGGTCAATGGTCCTTGCCTAGTTCACTGTCAGGCTGGATCCTATGATGTGGATCTACTATTCCCTGGCTAACTCTATAAATTGTCCTCTAATCCTAACTTTAAAGTCTCGTTAGGTCTACGTGTCCCAATTCCCAAGACACCCGTGCATCATGGTTGAACCACGATCGCCTCACGTGCGTGCGCGCCCAAAGGCGGTGCTAGGGACCGCATTTTGCACGCGCACATGCAAGCTCAAGCGATGCGCTATGATGCGCATCCTGGATGGCATTGTATGGACACACCTTTGGTGTAGCATGGCGCGTCTTAGCTCTCAGGGCACCCCGTGCATCCTGATCGAGCCAGGACCCGTGCCCATGTCGCGCGCGCACCCGAAGGCCGCACCTAGGATAGTGTACACACTGTCGTACACCTGTAGCCTATCCCAGGGACCCAGTCCCAGGTGCACGTACAGCATGGCGTCCCTGGGACGCCTGGTTCGTGCAGGGTTGGCCAAAGCCAACTTGGAACATTTTCAGGCCAAGTACCCCGCTGGAAAACGATTGGAAAAGAAGGATGCCTGGTTCCGTTTAAGGCCGCCCAGAACTGGCTTTGTCTTCTCCGGCTGGAAAAACTGACTGGGGAAGGAGTAGATCCGGCGTGGATCTAGTCTGGGGAAAGCAAAACAAAGAGGAAAAGGTAAGAACAACTTACCTGTAGCCTGGGAATGCCCTTTTTCCCCGGTGGGTGTGGCTGCTCGCCGGAAAACTCGAACAACGGGGAGGGGGGAAACCCCATTGCCACACCGGAAAGGAGAAAGGGGCATGGGGAAATGGCAATGGCCGGTCTGACTTGGGCTTGGCTGTTGCCGAAAAACATAGAGAGATGGGTTTATGGTTTTTGCTAGAAACCCCAGTTCAAAAGTTGCAGGAAAAACGTGTCTTTGGAGAGGGGGAGATGGGGATTTTTAGAGGGGTGAAGGTCGTGCCCCTCAATGGCGGTGCTTCCATGGCGGTGGCAGACTTCTCTGAAAAATTCGGGATTTGAGGGTTTTTGGAGAAATTTGAGGAGGAAGACGACACAGGGTGCCATTATCAAAACGGCCCCTGCGTTTTTCGTTTTTCTATTTAAATTCCAAAACTGCCCCTGATCTTTAAACGACCATAACTTCTTCATACGAACTCCGTTTTGGGTGATTTTTGAGGCGTTGGATTCCATTTTTTGAGTAGAATCTAATGGTACCAAGTTTCCTTAAAAATTCCTTCATTTAATATTTTAAATAAAATCAAACATTCAACACAATTCATTTCTCATACAATGTCCAATTTTTGTTAAAAATAGCGTAAATTGCTTGGGCATTACATTTTTACCCCCTTAAAAGAATTTCATCCTCGAAATTCCATAAATTATCATCTTCAAGGTATTTTGTCTCTTAGATAACTTCTTTGGTGAATGCATTTCCTTGTTAGGAATCAAACCTAGGCTCAACCTTAATGTATCATTTTTATTGTTCCTTCTACAAGGCCTTACTATTAAGGGCCGATTTTGCTACGTACTCTGGTACATACTCTCATACGTGCCAGTTTAACAATACCGATTTCTAGCTATAACTCATCTTTCTTGAAATCCTTAGATGCCCATACTTTTCTCATCGTGTATAGGATAGTCTCCTCGTAGGATCATGCTTCTTTATTCATGTATAAAATACTCCATACTTCTTTGAGATCATATGATCTTATTTCTCCTATTTCATAAGATAATCCTTTTTCTTCTTGACTTCCATCTAGTGATCTCTTCATCATCCACATCTCCTTCTAATGGTTGGTAAGAATCCAAAAATTTTACCTTCTTTCTATTGTGTCTAACTTTATTGCTTATCTTTTACCTTTGTCCCCAAAATACTTCAATAACTGATATGGTATCATGTGCTCTACAGCTAAACCCTTGATTAACTTCGAATTTCAACTGTCTGTCATTTTCCATATGTGACTTTATTCCTCGACCAAGGTTACATTCAAAATAAGATCATGAAAGCCAATTAGTAGCATCTTCCATCGAGGACCTTATCATATACTGAAAGTAAAATGTCCTAACTCTATATCCAGTTTCATAATTATTGAATTCATTAAATGTTTTCCTCTGTGAGGATTTTATCCAAACTCATGTCAAATGTTAATGGTCGATTCATCATCATGGGTCACATGTTCTCGTCCAGAAGCCCATCTCACTATTCTCACCAATTTGTCATTAGGATTTTTGATAATGTTCCCATTTATGCAAAGCAAAAACTCTCTTATTCATAACCGAGTACCCTTACTAGGTCATGGTTGAATCCTTCATCATCCTCTTTGTCCTTTCTTTTCTTGATGGTTTTCTTTGTAACCTTTCAGTCCAAAAGTTCTATACTCAATCTAGTAGGGTTAGTCCTTAAGAAATTCCTTCAATTGATTTTTCGTACTTGGTATATGCACATAACATCTAACTATTTGTCTAAAGGCAACGTAACATCAAATCTCACCTTATATTGTGCTGGCCATCTCACCTTTTCTCCTTCCATCCCTTATGTCAATATATTGTGCAATCTTTTATCAAGGCTTTATTGTTAATCATGCAGTTTGTATTGTCAGGAGGTATCCTCATAAGTAGTGATTTTCTCAATTCCTCAAATTTTATCCTTCAAGTGCCTCCTCATACTTAGCTTATAATAGCAGTTCTCATTCAATAGCTACTTCATCAAGTTATGCTGAAGCTGTTAAATCAACAAGTTTAACAACACTCAGGTAAGCATAAAACATTTTCTTAGACATAGAAAGACTTTATTCGATTACCTGTTGATCTCTTTCCAGATATATCTCAAGGGTCTCCAAAGTGATCGATACTTATTTGCCTTCCTTTTCAATCCAAGTCAGCAGCGTCTTTTAGACTCAAAGTAATTTCTTCACCTTGTAATGGTAGCCATTAAGGTTTGAAAAAATCTTTCACATTGGTTTAGATCAATTATTATTATTATTATTATTTGCTCCTATCTCAGTTGCAACTGTCCTCATCAACTAACCTCATACCCTCAATTGACTTAGTTTAACAAGTACTTCCTTCAAGGAAAACTCAAGTCTAAAGACTTATAACATCCCTTTATGTATATAACTTTGACTACTAACTCATAGATACTAACATACTTGACTAATTAGGGTGGGATACCTTTATATAGTCAACAGTACTCTAAAGATAATGACTAAATAATGATCTTAAGATTTTTGGTCTTCCAATCTATGATAGTAAGACCTCAATTTGATCCTTGATGGTACCCTTCTTGCTAAATGGACAAGTCACTGTCCTGGCTTAATTTCTTTTTCAATATATTTTATTGGCAAGGTGAGATATCACTAAATTTTCCTTTTTATGGATTATATCCATTGGTGTTCCCCATAAGCTAATGGATCCGGTAAGAATGTAATTGATATCAAACCATTTGTAGAATTTAATTTCTAGTTGGTCACCATTCCTCTTCAAAAATTTCTTGTCGCATAATCTCCTAAAATTCGATACTCTACTCAAAGTCTTAAACCCCATATGCTTTCTCTCTTTTATACTCTTTTACAATATGGTCACCAACTCATCTAGTATTATTCCTTTGCATTTGTTTGGTTTACCTCCCCATCGGATTCAAGATGAAAGATTTGTATGTATCTCCATAAAGTCATGTTCTTCTTCTTTTGAATATTCAATATTCATCAAATACTTATAGTTACATCTCTATCTCTTTCTCTCTTTTCTTCAAAAATCCTTACTTTTGTCTTCCTAGATCAATGTCTTCATGTGCTTTGTTGCATATAATCGATACTGCATCTACTCCTTTACTTAACAGATATGATAAACTGAATGCTTCTCAGAAATTCTAAACTGTCTTGAAATTTTGTAATATCAATAAAATTCATACAATGTCTTAGTAATGACATTGACGTTTCGATCATGCTATACTTTTCTTACAAGTTCATGTTAGGATCAATCTATTATCATCCTTAGTATTATCATCAAAATCTTTTGATAACTCGGTCGAATTTATTTCCTTATCATATTTGTGTTATGTTTCTCCTATTCACATAATCTATCACTTGTATACCTCTTCTAATTTGCTTCATAATTCTTAGGTAATTATTATTCAATAGCACTTTACTCTCTTGAATAGTATCCAAAATTGAGCTAAGTCCTTCAAGATCCATACCTTTGTGACCTAGTTCGAGTCACAGTCATCTCCTAATATCATCTTGCATTCTCATCCCTCTTAGATTAAAACCTTCTCAAAGAAGGATGCCTGGTTCCGTTTAGGGCCGGCCAGAACCGGCTTTGTCTTCTCCGGCTGGAAAAACTAGATGGGGAAGGACCAGATCCTGTGTGGATCTGGTCTGGGGAAAGCAAAACGAAGAGGAAAAGGTAAGAATGGCTTACCTGTATCCTGGGAATGCCCTTTTTCCCCAGTGGGTGTGCCTGCTAGCAAAAAACTTGAACAAGGGGGGGGGGGGGAACCCCATTGCCAGACCGAAAAGGAGAAAGGGGCATGGGGAAATGGCAATGGCCGACCTAACTTGGGCCTGGCCGTTGTCGGAAAACATAGAGAGACGGGTTTCCAGAAACCCCAATTCAAAAGTTGCCGAAAAAATGTGTTTTTGGAGAGGGGGAGTGGGTTTTTTATAGAGGGGTGAAGGCGGTGCCCCACAATGGAGGTGCCGCCATGGCAGTGGCAGACTTCTCTAGAAAATTCAGGATTTGAGAGTTTCTGGAGAAATCTGAGGAGGAAGACGATAGGGGGTGCCATTATCAAAATGGCCCCCTGCGTTTTTTGTTTTTTGTTTTTTCTGTTTAAATTTCAGAACTGCCCCTGATCTTTAAACGGTCGTAACTTCTTCATACAAATTTCGTTTTGGGTGATTTTTGAGGCGTTGGATTCCATTTTTCGAGTAGAATCTAATGGTATCAAGTTTCCTTACAAATTCCTTCATTTACTATTTTAAATAAAATCAAACATTCAACACAGGTCATTTCTCATACAATGTCAAATTTTTGTTAAAAGTAGCGTAAATTGCTCGGGCATTACAGTCTGTGTGACACCATCTGAGACGCCCTAGAGCACGTCACTTGGGCGTGCGCCCACGTGGGAATGCAATCGCGGTTCGACCGTGACTCACACGCATCCTGGCAACCATGACCTGCGGGCCCTAATGAACAAATCTGGTTTGCCCATTAAAGCACGACACAAAAACTGCAATTAAAGAGGCTATATAACTCTGATCGACTATCCGAAAGAGCTGTTGAGTTCATAATTACGACGTGGACCTAATTATACAATAACATTTAAGATCAAGAGACTATTTAGGGTGACTATAGCCTAAACGCCATGGAGATCTCATGAATCCACGAGATCAACTGTGATCAAACCTCATGATTGGGATCTTATGTTTGAACAAAATCCAGGGCTTCAGGACTTGACCAAGGTACTCTAGAGTTCGAATTGAGGAAAGGCAAGAGCTAAGTAAACGGCACTCAAGGTAGGTAGTCTACTACTACTATGTCTTCAAATGCATTTCCAAAAATCTAAATGCTTTATTCCTGATGACTGTGACTAGTATGCTTTTTGAGATATTATCTTCACATAAAGATGTATGCAGATTTTTACTTACTATCTTAAATGCAATTAATTACATGAGACTGATTTTAGGAATGCATTGCTTACATGCTTACAATGATTGCTATCTGGGTTACATGAGTCTATCTTTTTTGAGCTAATGAGGCTTGTGGTCACTGTGCTAAGTAGGTAGATCACCGAATGAAGCAACCTACAGTAGGAACAAATCTTGAGTTCTAAGCAGGCAGATTTCCAAATGAGGCCGCCTGCGATGGAAACAAAACCTTGAGGTCCAAGTGGCTAGATCGTCGAATGATGCAGCCTATGGTGGGAATAAAACCTTCAGTTCCGAGTGGACAGATCGCTGAATGAGGCAGCTTGGGAAGAAGCATAATTGACCCTATGATTCCAGTTTTTATTGATATGCATATAGCATTGGGATGGTTGTATACAAGTCCTCGTGACCAGTCAGTTGAGTGATTTATTGAAAGACCCATATGCATGATATGCATGGCAATATCCTTATCTGTTTTGACTGATTAGTATTTTCAGAATTTCATAGCTACGGTCATCATTGATTAATTCGCTTGAGATGTTTGCCGACATATATGCATGCATAAGTTGATTTACTATGCTTGCGTTTTATATTCTTCATCGTGCTAATTTTTGAGTTTATGTAGTTGCATATATATATCCCTGATTAACCAAGAATAGAAATGTATGTCTTTATGAATGTGTTCAATATAAACTCTCTTGCATATCGTGTTTCCAAACTAGTGGTAGTAGGTTACCTACTGAGTGTGAATAATACTCAACCCAATCCATCATTTTTCAGATTAGTCAAAGTCCAATTAGGAGGAGGATCAAAGGGCATCAGGGCCATAGACAAAGCAAGCACAGGTAAGGCTGAGTAAGAACTTATCTAGTAACCCTTCTTATAGTTGATGTAAACTTGGTTGTAAGTGCTTATTTGTAACTTGGGGCTGTGATTAACAATCTTGGGAGTAGAAATTATTCAACTTTGTGCTTTGTCTAAAAAGTGCCGTGGCCTTATACATTATTTACTTATTTATTGAGATTTGTTAGTGATGCTCACGATTTTTATACAAAAGTTTTGATTAAAAGAAATTTTTTTCCTCTGCATTCTTTTGCACAAAGTGTTTTAAAATAGAGATCGATCTTGCTGTTATTATAAAACTACATTATAAAACCTCGGGTCGTGACAGTCCAAGACCTAGGTGGTTAGACTAAATGAAATATTATAAGACGTTTCTCTCCTAGGTTTACCTAGTTTTCCAAAATTATCAAAGTTTTAACCTAAGGGCAATTTGGTAATTTCTCACACTTTAGCCTAAATTACCCATTTCACCCTTCTTTTAGTTCTAGTTTACAGTTTCTCTTGTATCACTCAAACCTTCAATGAAATGGCTGGTGAAGTTTTATTAAGGGATGCAACTTTGTCTTATAGTTATTTAGGATCTTAGCCTACATGTAGTTTTGTATTTTTCTTCTCTTAGGTGAATATGTTTATAACCTTCTTTATTTTTAAATTTTAAGGATGGGTTGTATTAATCTTTGTATCAGTGATGTATACCTAAACTGGTTGCATTTCTAGCTCAACAAATATGGAATTTTCCAATTTTTCTTTATACTAGAATTTCAAAAATTTTGAAAATTCCAAGTGAGTCAGAGAATTCCAGTCGTGTTCCTCCTCTCGCCTGTGATTTTCTAGTCATTACTATGAATATAGTAAGGTGAATTATGGTGCTATTCGAATTCTAGATTTTCAATCTTTAATATCAAATTCTCCATCCACTTCTAATTTCTTTTAAAAAAACTCAATCAATTAGAGCTAATTAAGATTGGGAACTGGTACATTTCCTACATGCATACGAGTAGGAAATAATACATTCCTTTATCTGTTGGCACAAACTTTACAATCACATTACATTAATTTTTTGGAGTAATTTCTTTTGAAAACTATAGATACCAATGCCTTCTTTAAAACCCAGATTTTACTTTTCTTTATCTCACATTAATTTGTTAGATCTTTAGGTGGGAACTCAACATCTAGGCATGCCAGTTAGTAGAATTTGGGCATATCCGTCCCCTCCTATTTTTCTAAGCAATTTGACATTCCATTATCTCATAGCTGATCACTTTACATGTTAGATTTCAAATTGAAACTACCAAGAGTAAGACCTGTGTGTTAGATTCCCAGTTTAACTACTTAAAGGCAAGATTTTTACTGAGTTTCAATTAGAATGTGAGAACTAAAATAGAGGAAGATTTTTCAGAACAGTAACACATGATCTACACATGAAATTGGATAAATCACATGTTACAATACATAGATTAATGAAAACCCATCTTCAACATATGATCATGAGTAAATAGAAATTTAGCTAAAAAAAACACGATTTTTACATGAATGCATGGTAGTAGTTCAATTTATAGAAATTCAAAACTTTTCTAACTAGTGTAGCATTTTATGCAAGATTTTTCTTGGCTAATCCAAGCCTACATTAATGATCCACCAAAAACAAAAACCCCTAAATTGAAGTTTGATCTGCTAGATATCTAGCTAATCTCCTCTAAGTTGTAAACTACTGCTTTGTGCTTGAAGCTTTAACTCTAATTGATCTTCATCAATGCCAGCCCTTCGTAGCTTCTTTTCTCCCTCTATGTTGAACTTTAGATGTTTGTTTGCAGTTCTCCTTTGTTCTAGTCAGTCCTCTCCTCACTTACCTTCTTCTTCTTTCCCTCTTTTTGTTCATTCTTCTCTACATGGAGCTCATCTCAAAGAAGTTCCTTCTCTCCTAGCTGAACTCTTCTCCTTCTTTCAATGTCCAGGCTGAACACGATCTAGTCTAGACATCCCAAAAATGTTCTTTTTCTCTCCTTGTCCCTCGTTCTCCTTCCACTGATTTCTCCTCAAGCTTCTTAGTTCATTAATGGTTGAAAACATTTCAGCCTAAGTTTAAGATAGATTTTATACTTAGGTTCTTGGAGTTATTATGCATGTGGGAGTTGTATAACATGTGGGGAGCCAACTGCCCCTGGCTAGAGCTCCCACGTGAATGATCTAGATTAACGGATCCAACTTTGGGTCCAATAAAATTGCTATTCACTCATACCCTTGTATTTTAACTCTCTCATTTTGAATTATATCCTATTAGGGTGTATTTCTCAATTGTACCCTAAACAAAAATTCATCCATTTTTAAAATTCAAAGATAATTAGTTTCAATTTCAGTCTAGGATTTTGATGGAGTTGAGGTTAACATTTCTCTTTGTTGTTGGTTTGACAAATTTCTTTATTTAACATCAATTTATATTTTTATTCCTATTTTCTTTATTAAGTTGCTTAAGGTTATTTTAAAGTAATTATCAAAAATCCTATTTATTTCTTAGAATCATCATATCTAATACCCATATTAACTTAACAATCAATTCCAACACTTTAATGTAGTCAAATTTCTCAATGCACTCATTCTATCCTTCATTTTTACTTTTATGTCATACCCAAAATCAACAAAAAAAATTCCCCATTTTTGTAAAACTATGAATTTATTTATTATATTGGTGTAATTACATGTATTACAGAAACATTTTGAAACTTGAATGTAGCACAAATATCAAGGAATTACTTGATATGTAGGTACGAATCCTCTCTCTATCTCTCGAGCATAAAATGTTGGGAGTAATTGTATAACTCTAAGTTTAAGTTCAAAGTTGTATGCATTAGTGGATGGCAATCTGATGCATGATGGGGTATTTAATGGGAGTGACACATAAACATCTCTTATGGCCTTGTGCTCAATTGCAGCTTGTGGATCCACCATGGGGCTAGAAATTAGATTTCTCACCCCTTGCCTATGGTACATTAAATCTCAAGATCTAATGGTACTAACTCAGTTTTTGAGATTGACAACCTTGCATGCACTATAATGAAAACCTATCTAAATGATGCAACCTAAATCTAAATGTGACTTCTAACTCTATATGATGCACAATCAATCCTAATGGTTCACCATCAAGTTGCTTTGATAATCTTTGTTAATCTATAGGGTGGTACCTTTTAGACCTAGATTTAGACACCTCCTCCTTTTATCAAGGCTCGACTACTACTTGCCAATTAGGTTCTGCGCTAAAGTGGTTAATATAATTCTTATGAAAGGAGACATTTAGCCCTCAACAAATGTCAACTAAAGGCTTGGAAAAATTGCTTGGATTTTGGATACCCATTGTAACCACGATGCTCAAAATCCATTGGGGTGACAATAGGTCTCCTTTGTTTAAAAGGGTAGGAGCTTACAATGCTAAGTGTTTTGCTACTTAATTTTAAATTAAGCTCTAAGGTCTAGGGTATGAACATTCAAGGAATTGATTTGATTATGTAGGTGGGCCAAGGATTTGGTGAACATCCACCATAAAGCAATTAAACATATAATGAAAGGAAAACTAATGCCTACCTATATGCTATCAAACAAATGGTCCACACCTTAATAGATAAGAAACTATAACTAGAAAACCTATACCTTAGTTATAGCCAAGTATTGTGTATTTTCAATTAAGTTTGCAAGCGCATGAATTAGTTGTAGTATTCTTATACAAGGAGGTTGATCCCATGAGGAATCGAAAGAATGTGAAGCTAGTGGTCCCTACTTTAAATTTGCTAACCTAGACAAATTCAAGACTTCTTTTAACCTAAAGTAAAAATGGAAATTACACATGGAAAAGAAAATTATGCAAAAACTAGAATCATGCTAAAATTAATAACTTTCCTAAATCACACTTGTAATTTTAGCATGGTTCTAGTTTTTTCTTACAAAAAGAAATTAAAAAACCATGAAACATAAGATTTAAGTAAGTACCATGAACATTAAAACAATAATTGCAATGATTGAATGTCAAAATTACAAGTTAGTTGTGCATTTTCCAAGGGGTGTGCACACCATGGTAAAGTACAAATCAACCAACTAAACCCCTCTCTCCGTCAATGCAATCCAATCTAAGATAGAAAGCTTGTGAATCCAAAAGAGAGCATGAGATAGCTATTGAGAATATGAAAGTGAAAGCAATGGTATGGCAAAGATCTGAAGGATGTCTTAGAGTGAGTAACTTGATCTAAAGATCCTTATCTCTTGGCTATCACTTCAAGAGATTAGTGGACATGGTCTTGCTTAATCCTTGATTAGCTTCTAAGGTGTACCCTAGAGTAGGTTGATGCAAAGTTAGTAAATCAACTAACTCTTCTTCTTCTTGTTTAGCAAGCATAGATAAGGTTTCAATTGGGCCTATATAACTTGTAACGCCTGAGCAATTTATGCCATTTTTAACAAAAATTGGACATTCTATGAGAAATGAACTGTGTTAAATGTTTGATTTTATTAAAAATACTAAATGAAGGAATTTGTAAGGAAAATTAGTACCATTAGATTCTACTCAAAAAATGGAATCCAACGCCTTAAAAATACCCAAAACGGAGTTCGTATGAAGAAGTTATAGCCATTTAAAGATAGGGGTATTTTTGAAAATCAAACAGAAAAACGAAAAAGGACGAAAAACGCAGAGGGCCGTATTGATAATGGCACCCCCTGTCGTCTTCAACCTCTAGATCCCTCCAAAAACCCTCGATCCTGATTTTTCTAGAGGGATCTACCACCGCCATTGAGGGGCACCGCCATTGAGGGGCACCGCCATAACAGGTCTATAAAAACCCCATCTCCCCTCTCCAAAACCCACGTTTTCCAGCATTTTTCCAGCCGTCTGATACTGGGGTTTCCAGCAAAATCGAAAACCCGTCTCAAACCCAGTTTTCCTGAGTTTTTAGGCAACAGCCAGGCCCAAGTCAGGCCGGCCATTGCTAGTTACCCATTCCCCTCTCTTCTTTCCCCCTTTCTCCCACTGGTCACACCGGAACGACGAGCCTTGTCCCTTCTTTGAGTTTGCCGGCGAGCAGGAGCATCCATCTGGAAAAGGCACTCCCCAGCCTCCTAGGTAAGCCATCCTCCTTTCCTTTTTCATTTTTTTTCCTCCTCTTAGGCTAGATCCATACTGGATCTAGCGTTTCCAGCCATTTTCCAGGCGAAAAACGCCCCAAGACTGGTTCTAGCCGGCTGTGCACAAACACGACGTCCCAGGGACGCCAAGCACCACGTGCACCTGGGACTGGGTCCCTGGGATAGGTTCTAGGTGTGCGATAGTGCTTACACTGCCCCAGGTACGGCCTTCAGGTGCGTCCGCGACATGGGGCACGGGTCCTGGCTCGACCAGGGTGCACGGGGTGCCCTGGGAGCTGAGACGCGCCATGCTACAAGGTGCGTCCGTACGATGATGAGCGTCATAGCATCTCACTTGAGTATGAAGGTGCGCATGCGAAACGGTGTCCCTGGCACGGCCTTTAGGCACGCACGCATGTGAGGCGGTAGCGGTCCAACTAGGATGCACGAGTGTCCTGGGAACTGGGATACGCAGACCCAATAAGACTTTGAAAATTAGGATTAAAGGATAAATTACAGAGTTTAACTATTGGAAAGTAGATCCATGTCATAGGATCTAGCCTGGCAATGAATTACGCAAGGACCATTGACCCTAAATAGCAGATTTAGAGGTCTAATGTCTAAATAGATTAAAATTAATAAGGACTCCTTATATCCATTCATACCCAGGAGTTTATATATGAGACCTAGGGACGGGTTGAGTGCTAAAGGACACGACACCAGGAGACTTTGAGGTAGGTGCTCTTTCACTACTAGACTTTTTAAAAGAGCCATGATTGTTTTGAGAATGCATGTTTTAAGTATAATCATATGACTTGTTTAGCATGACTTAATTCAGTGTACATATGATAAATGCTTTATGCATAGATATGTTTTGCAAATAATTGCATATACATTATGCACAGATATGTTTTGCAAATGATTTCATATACATTATGCATAGATATGTTTTGCAAACAAATGCATATATTGCATGATTTTTGAGCAATGAGTTTTTGAAAGATTGCATGTCCTTGAGGGTACAGGGGGCTACCACTGGTGTCACGGCACTGGGTCAAAGTGTCATATGTCCCGTGGAGGCATATGACCCTGTGTCCTCACCCTATCCTTAACATTTTTTAGGATAGTCCCACTCACAAATAAAGGATGCCTCAGGAGATATTAGTACTACCAGCAAGTGAATCAAAAAGGAGACAACTATACAAGTGAGTAAACTCTCTACCCTTTGGACATGTATTTGTATTTATTTACAGTTGGGCTATGTGCTGTGACTAGATAGACCTGGGGAAAAACATTTATGATTTCTAAAGTTTTTCAAACACTACTTTAATTATTGTGAAAGCAAATGACACTCGGGGTTTTCAAAATAAGCTTAAAACAAAAGATTTTCTGCTGCATTGCATGGTTTTCATAAAATGGTTTTCAAATAGGGATGC
The DNA here is from genome assembly GCA_035236585.1 of Warburgia ugandensis. Classification (NCBI taxonomy): domain Eukaryota; kingdom Viridiplantae; phylum Streptophyta; class Magnoliopsida; order Canellales; family Canellaceae; genus Warburgia; species Warburgia ugandensis. The sequence continues at coordinate 25,539,433 of CP141132.1, read as the reverse complement.
ATCCCACCTTAGGAATTTAGATCTTGCATTTAAAAATGCATGAAAAAACCTGGGTCGTCACATAACTATTTAATGTTTGCTCGACATTGCAAGGCTCAATTAATATTTCAGGCTCTATGGGGGAATCTACTCTAGCTTGCCATTGAGAAGTGTCCATTAAAGGTACAATATCCAACAACTCATTCCCCTCCTCAATGGATGTGCCTTCATCAAAATTGTAACAAGGATTAGAGCATGGCTCAAGTAGATCTGAGTAGGAGGTTTCTGTAGATGGTTGTGGACTTTGTGACTCAAAATGATCATAAGAAATTTCCATCCTATTATCAGTAATAAATGGCTCTTCAATATCCCTAATTTGTTTGAATTCCTTAGTCCTTTTTATAAATGCATCAATTCTTTTTTGAGTAGATTCCCTTATTTGTTTCATTTTCTCTTCCCATTCTTCCATCTCACACATCATTTTCTCATTCGTCTTATTAATGGTAGCCATACCTTGTTCTATTATCTCACAAATATGCTACATATTCTCTTTTGATGGTGGTTCTTCATGCTATAAAGGAAATGACTCCCAGGGTCGGTATTGCTATGGCATTTATGTCCTGGAAAAGGGATGAGTAGGTTGAACCCATGATGATTGATTCTAATATTCTTTATAATCATAGTAGTATTGACCAAGGTGGGACCATTGTGGTTCTTCCTAATATTGTTGGTAATCCTAATGCCATGGTTGTTCATGATGCCTAGACCATCCATTAAAATTTGTCTCAAAATAGTAATCATTGTTAGGCTATGTGAATGCATTGGGTGCATCAACTGACTCCTGATGTATTCATTGTATGTGTAGCTTGATGGCCATGAAGGGTTGGGATGCTCAGAATGGGTATAAATTATTATGGTTTTAAGGTTGTGGCATAGCTTGCCTAGAAGCTATTATCCTAAGCAATTGAATTTCCATAATATCTAGCCTATCCATCGATATATCATATCTATCCTGTTCTAAATAGGCCCATGTTCTCAACTTTGTATACAACAAAACAAATCATTAAATACAACAAATGTGTATTTTTTCTTTTATTTTTTTATGGAAAACAATATATAACACAACCTAAGTGCTAGTCCTAAGCTAAATGATACACATCCAAATTCTAGTATTCACTAATCAAGTAGTGTGTTGATTATCTTTGCTTAGTGTATAGGTGGTAGCTTTATAGACGTAGATCTAGACAACTCCTCCGATCCAAATTTGACTACTGCTTGTCAGTTAGGGTAATAACCTAAATTTTTAAGTCCTATTTTGGAATATTGAAAGTGAGATTTTATAGAGATCAAATTTGGTGGAAATATCCTCATAATTAGATTCTACTCAAAAAATGAAATCCAACAACATAAAGAACGCTGGAAACGGAGATCAAATGACAAAGTTATGAGCGTTCGAAGATTGGAGGGCATTTTTGTAATTTTGTAAACATTAAGGAAAAACCAAAAAATGCAAGGGGTTGTTTTGATAATGACATCCCCCTTTCATCATCATCGCGTCACCAACACGTCACCCTCACTTGCATCATCCACTCTTCTCTGGTCTTACTCTGCGGCGTTGAAAAGAATGGCGGCACCGCCACGGGACGGCACCACCTCCCTCCTGTATAAATCACCCCTATTCCTCCCCCTCTCCTTCCATCACACTAGTGACTTCTTCTCGAACTGCCCCTACTCTCTGTGTTTTATGGAAATATAGGGTTCTAGTAAAATTTCATTGTAAAACCCCTTTTCTGTGTTTTCTGGCACCAACCCAGATTTACTTCCTTTTCCCTCTTTCTTTTCTGGTTTTCAATGTTCCTTGCATTCTCCGGTGACTTGAGTTTCTCCTTCCCTCAATTTTTTGGCAACCCAAGTCTTCTAATGGGCATAGAACCGCTGCACCCATCAAAAATCTTTGGCTTCACTCCTTCGGCTAACCCTGGTAAGTTCTTCTTCTTCCCTTTGTCCTCTTCATTCCTCTCTTCTCTAGTAGAAACCAGACCAAGTACATGCCAGGTCTACTTTCACCAGCTGGAATATCGCTGGTGAAAGACAAATCCAATGGATTTGATGGGAACCATCACCGGGATAGCTCCGATGGATGATCCGAGCCATCCAATGAGTCAGTGGGACCCCGAAACATTATGAAATATAGGACAGTGGAAATATTAAGGAATCTTGGATGTTGATTAGGGACCAAGATGATTGGATGGTCCAAATCGGATCACCTCATTAGATCGACCTAATTAAGTATCTGGGATGCACGCATGTAACACACAACTGAAATGCGGGCACTAGAGCATCCTTTGGCCTTGTGTGGGTGTACGGGTGCGGTCTAAGTTCAACTGAGATGAACATGGTCCTAGGAATCGTGATGCACAGGGCCTATCTTATCACTTTCTAGATCTGGAGATCAAATCTGGATCATTAATTTGATCTAAAACTCTAAAACTGCAATTAAGAAGGCTATATAACTCTGATCGACGATCTGAAAAGTCCATTGTGTTCATCTTGATGATGCAGACCTAATTATACAATAAAATTTAAGATCAAAGAACTATTTAATGTGACCATAGCCTAAAAACCATTGAGATTGTAAAGATCTATGATATCAAAGATGAACAAATCTCATATATTGATCCATTGGATGTATTAGGAGAGCAATATGCCAGGATCACCCTTAAACTACATACATCAACCTTTGAATTGTAGATCTAATCGTTCAAATTAAGTACAATTCTTATCTAAATGTCAGGATAGGTGATATGTAAGATATGCCCATTCAATTATAAGATCTTGATGAAGTAAAAGTTATTGAAGGCAATCTAACCATTAAATATTATATGTATAAGTGAGATCTAGCCTAGAAACGAGTTAATCAATGATCTACAACCTAAAAAATAGATCTAGCCATCAATCTGTAAATCTAATTGATGATTGATAAAGAATGGGAAGTGATACTTGAATTCTTATTATCAAATAATATCTAGTTCTTGATAAAGGTGATTTAGGATTCGATGGAAGAAAAATGCAATTCAAGAGACATCGAGGTAGGTAGTCTGATGTTGCTAAGTTTTCAAACTACATTTCAAATTCTACTTGAATCTATTTCTATGTTTAGTATGCTTTTGGAAATGATGTTGAGATATGATATTTTCATGCAAACTATTCACGTGGTTCATGATCTTGATTTAAAATGTGGTTTCTTATATATTTTATGAACATAGTTTATATATGCATTACTTGTATGTTTTGAAACTAGTTGCATAAATTCCATAATTATTGACATCTGGATTATATGTATATCTTTTTCGAGCTAATGAGCCTTGTGGGCACTATGCTAAGTGGGTAGATCGCTGAATGAGGTAACTTGTGAAGGGAATAAAACCTTGAGTTCTAACTAGGCAGATCGCTGAATAAGGCAACTTATGAATGGGCTAAGAGGACATATCCATAGTCGATTGTGGAAACTGTAGTGACTGGGCTCTAGATAGTGGAGACACACAATTTCAGAATAAGTTTTGGTCCTGACCATAGTGGGTCCTATGATTTTGGTTTTTGGTATCACCATACATGGTGTATTGAGGTGGTCTTAGACGAGTACTCGTGACCTATAGGCTTGATGTGTTCGCCGAGAAACCCACATGTATAATACCTACTGTTGGGTTCAAATTCTAGTATCTAGTCTAATTGATCACTATTTTAAGATTTTCGCACTGATTATATTATTGATTGATGGATTTTGATGAAAAAATCTATTACTTGAAAATATATAATATGTGAGTGATTTATGTATGAATACCCGTGTTTATATAAAGTTATTACGTGATTTTATTATCTGAAAAACCTCTCTTGACAATATGCATGTTGCATGCTGTGTTTTCAAATAGGGATCAATGCTGTGTTAGGAATTGGTTTTAAATTTAAAAACGCATGTGAAAACTCGAGTCGTCACAGTTGGTATCAGAGCTCAGTTTTATCTTTTCACAACCAATCATACATGTCCAAAAGTCATATAAGACTAGAATAATTAAGAAAAAGTAGTCTAAATACAAGTAATACAAATGACTAGAATAAGAAATGATATCAAATCACAAAGAAATATACCATAAATAAATAGGTGATAGGGAGTCTGATTTGACAAATACTACAGCATTGGAAGGTGCAAACCCTATCAAAAATATAGTCTACACTACTTAGGGTTAAGAAGTGTAGAGTAGTGGAGTAAACAAGAAAATTATTTGAGGAGAAGGAAGAATGGGAATACAAGATGATACTAGTGGAATCTTTAGTAGAAAACTCTGATTTGTACTAGATGAATCAAAGTGAGAATCCTAAAGAAGTTAGCTCAATTTTGGATGACATACATTGAACCTTGTGAGAAGTAAATTGCTATCTTACAATGACAACATGAGTATAATGTATTGTGGAAGAGTATAATAGAGATAAAGTAGATGGATATGTAGACTTTGAGTAGAGTGTTGAAATTAAGGGCAGTGTATTACAAGAAATTTCTAAAGAAGGATTGTGATCAACTAGGAATTAAATTCAAAAATTAGTTTGATGCTTATATCAATTATTGGAATAAGAATTTTATCAGATCCATTATTTTATGGGAGATTATGAAGTGAATCATCAATCAAGGAAAACTTAAAGAGGATAATATCAAGGGATCCAACTATGAACACATGGAGTGAATTATTGCACAGATAAGAGAATTTTGACATGGGTATGAATATTGTTAGAAATTATAATGAAAATTTCATGAGAATAGTGATATAAGACAATTTTAATGCTACTCTAGACAAGAATGTCCGGTCTATAATGATAGATTGACGATGAATATTTGACATGATTTTGAATAAATTCTTAAAGGATAAAACTATTAGATGGATTCAAAATTCGTGGGACTTGATATATAGTTAGGAGACCTTATTTACAAAATGTGACAGATATAATTGATGGAAGATGCTACTTAATTCTTTTCAGAGTTCTAGTTTGAATATAAATATTGGTTGAAGAATCGAGTCACATGTGAAAGGTGAAAGGTGAAAGACAATTGGAGTACAAAATTGGAGACCAAGTGTTCTCAAATATTTCTCCAACTAAGGGGATCAGTATGAAGAAAACTTTTCCCATTGATATAAAGAAATGAGAAGTGATATTGTTAAAACTTAATTTAATTCCTTGAAGAAAATGTGAAATAAGATGAGATATGATGGGACAGACGTAATTATGACTTGGCTACTTTCAAAACTTTTACCAGCAAGGTGCAGGTCAACCTTAATATGAAGATTTTAATGATAAATAGATTACAAGATGATAGACAGAGAAAAAGAGATTACCATGTATCATTCAAAATGAAATATAAGAAATAAGGAGATTATAAAAGAACAAGGAGTAATTTAGTATCAGAGAAGTATGGAGTAAGTTATACACAATTAAAGGATTGTGCTGATCTAAGGATTTGGAGATATCAATTATATGAACTGAAATTGTGTTGATGAATTAGCGAGTAGAGGCTAAGTACCAAAGTACGCAGCGAAAGCGGCTCTTTATTGAAAGATAACATGAAAAGAATGATGGATTGAGAATGTTCCTTGAGTTAGTTGAAAGATAGCATGAAAATAATTTCAAAGACAAAAGTCCCCTAATTATTGACCCATATGAGGTTTTGGATGAGAAGATTATGAAGTTGAAGTAAAAGAATTTCCCTATTATGAGTCCTAAGGGAGAATACATTTTTCAAAGAGGAAACTTGAGAAATGAAATATCCTAGACTTCTTAAAGAGTAATAATTTGTGGAATTTTGGGGATAAAATTCCTTGTAGGGGGTTAATAATGTAATAACCTAAATTTTGAAGTCCAATTTTAGAATATTGAAAGTGAGATTTTATAGAGATCAAATTTGGTGGAAATATCCCATAATTAGATTCTACTCAATAAATGGAATCCAAAGATATAAAACATGCTGGAAACAGAGGTCGAATGAAAAGTTATGAACGTTTGAAGAATGGAGGGCATTTTTGTAATTTTGTACACATTAAGGAAAAACCAGAAAACACTGGGGGTCATTTTGATAATGACATCCCCCTTGTCATCATCATGTCACTGACATGTCATGAGTTTTTATGCCATCCACCCTTCTCCGGTCTTCCTCTGTGGTGCTGGAAAGAATGGTGGTAGCGCCACGGGACCGCACCACCTCCCTCCTCTATAAATCTTCCCTATTCCTCCCCCTCTCCTTCCATCACACTGGTGACTTCTTTTCCAGCTGCCCTTGCTCTCTGCTTTTTATGGCAATACAAGGTTTCGACAAGATTTCATTGGAAAACCCCTTTTCCATGTTTTTTGGCATCGACCCCAATCTATTTCCTTTTCCCTCTTTCTTTTCCAATTTCCCATGTTCCTTGCATTCTTCGGTGAGTCCGGTTTCTCCTTTGCTCTATTTTTTGGAAACCCAAGTTTTCCAATGGGCACAGAGCCACTGCACCCATCAGAAATCTCTAGCGTCACTCCTTCGGTTGACCTTGGTAAGTTCTTCTTCTTCCCTTTTTCCTCTTCATTCCTCTTTTCTTTGGTAGAAACCAGATTAGATACATGCTGGATCTGCTTTCACCAGTCAAAGAATCACCAGTGAAAGATAAATCTGACGGATCTAATGGGAACCATCATTGGGATAGCTTAGATGGATAATCCGAGCGTTCCAATGAGTCGGTGGGACCCTGAAACTATATGAAATATAGGACGGTGGAAATATTAAGGCATCCTGGACATTGATTAGGGACTAGGATGGTTGGACGGTCCAGATCAGATCATTTCATTTGATTGACTTGATTAGGTCTTCGGGAAGCACGCGCGTAACACACGACAGTAATGCGCCCTCAGAGCGTCCTTCGGGCACGTGTAAATATCAGGATAGAAGATTTGTGAGATCTGACCATTCAATTACAAGATCTTGTGACATAAAAGTTATTGAAGGCATTCTAACCATTAAATATTAGATCTATAAGTGAGATCTAGCTTAAAAACAAATTAATCAATGATCTATCACCTAAAAAATAGATCTGGATGTCAATTAGTAAATCTAATTGATGATCCATAGAGAATGGGAAATGATAATTGAATTCTTGTTATCAAATAATATCCAGGACTTCACAAAGGTGATTTAGGATTCGATTGAAGAAAAATGCTATTCTAGAGACATTGAGGTAAGTAGTCTGATGCTACGAAGTTTTCAAACTGCATTTCAAATTCTACTTGAATTTACTTCTGTATTTAGTATGCTTATGTAAATGATGTTGAGATATGATATTTTCATGCAAACTATTCTCATGGTTCATGATCTTGATTTTAAATGTGATTTCTTATATATTTCATGAACAAATTTTATATATGCATTACTTGTATGTTTTCATAAATTGCATGATTATTGACATTTTGATTATATGTATATATCTTTTTTGGGCTAATGAGCTTGGTGGGAACTATGCTAAGTGGGTAGATTTCCGAATGAGGCAACCTACAAAGGGAACAAAACCTTGAGTTCTAAGTGGGGAGATCGCCGTTTGAGGCAACCTGCAGAGGGAACAAAACCTTGAGTTCCAAGTGGGCAGATCGCCAAATGAGGCAGCTTACGAAGGGGCAAAGAGGACATATCCATAATTGACTATAGTGGCTGGTCTCTAGATAGTAACGACACACGATTTCAGAATAAGTTATGGTCGTGAGCATAGTGGGCCCTATGACTTTTGTTTCTGGTATCACCATACATGGTGTATTGAGATGGTCTTAGACAAATACTCGTGACCTATTGGCTTGATGTGTTTGTTGAGAAACCCACGTGTATGATATCTACTGTTGGGTCAAAATTCTAATATCTTGTTTGATCGATCACTGTTTTAAGATTTTCGTACTGATTATATTATTTATCGATGGATTTTGATGAAAAATTCTATTACTTGAAAATATATAATAAGCGAGTGATTTATGTATGAATACACGTGTTTATATAAAGTGATTACGTGATTTTATTATCTAAAAAACTCCTCTTGACAATATGCATGTTGCATGCTATGTTTTCAAATAGGGATCAATGCCATTTAGGAATTGGTTTTGAATTTAAAAATGCATGTGAAAACCCGGGTCATCACAGTTGGTATCAGAGCTCAGTTTTATCCTTTCACAACCAGTCCTTCATGTCCAAAAGTCATATAAAACTAGAATAATTAAGAAAATGTAGTCTATATACAAGTAATACAGATGACTAGAATAAGAAATGATATCAAATCACAAAGAAATACACCATCAATAAATAGGTGACAGAGAGTCTGATTTAACAAATACTTCAGCATTGGAGGGTTCTAACCCTATCAAAAATTTAGTCTAAACTACTTAGGCTTAGGAAGTGTAGAGTAGTGGAGTACATGAGAAAATTATTTGATGAGAATAAGATAATGATGGGAATGAAGAATGGGAATACAAGATGATACTAGTGGAATCTTTAGTACATAACTCTGACTTGTACTAGATCGATCAAAGTGAGAATCCTGAAGAACTTAGCTCAATTCTGGATGACTTGGAACCTTGTGAGAAGTAAATTGCTATCTTACAATGGCAACATGAGTATAATGGATCATATCAGAAGATGGGTACAATAATTGATATATTATGTGATCAAGAGGAATACAACATGAATATGACAGTGGATGTAAAGGACTGATTCTAAAAAGAACGACAAAGAATTTGTTTATAATAGAGTTACTAGAAGACTTTGATGATAATCTAAATGGGGAGGATTGATCTGTGATAATAGATTGATCGTGACATGAACAAGAGAAGTATAGTATAGACAAAAATGTCAATGTAATTGTTGAGACATTGCAAGGATTCATTAAGAATACACACAATTGAGGATTTCGATGATGATATTAGAAAAGTTTAACATTTCCTAGAAGTATTCAATTCAAATGTGTGGATGCAGTATTTAATCAACAAAAAAAATGGAGACATTGATCCAAGTGAACAAAAGAAAGATTTTCACTGTAAAATAGAAAGAAAGAGATGTAAGTACAAGTATTTGGTGGATATTGAATAGTCAAAATAAGAAGACCATGACTTTATTGAGGATAGAAAAAATAAGTATAGAATCAAAGATCTTTCATCTTGAGTCATATTACCAAATTGAAGGATGAATCAATCAAATTCAAAGGAATAATAGTAATCGAGTTGGTGATTTTATTGTGGAAGAGTATAATAGAGATAAAGCATATGTACATGCAGACTTTGTGTAGAGTGTCGAAATTAAGGATAGTGTATTGTAAGAAATTTTCAAAGAAGGATTGTGATCAACTAGGAATTAAATTCACAAAGTAGTTTGATGCTTATATCAATTGTTGGAATTAGAATTTTATCAGATCCATTATTTTATGGGAGATCATGAAGTGATTCATCAATCAAGGAAAACTTAAAGAGGATAATAGCAAGGGATCCAATCATGAACACAGGGAGTGAGTTATTGTACAAATAAGAGAATTTTGACATGGGTATGAATATTGTTGGAAATCCTAATGAAAATTTTATGAGAATAGTGATATAAGACAATTTTAATGCTACTCTAGACAAGAACGCCCAATCTATAATGATAGATTGACGATGAATATTTGACATGATTTTGAATAAATTCTTTGAATGTAAATATTGGTTAAGGAATAGAGTCACATGTGAAAGGTGAAGGACAATTGGAATACAAAATTGGAGACCATGTGTTCTCAAACATTTTTGCAATTAAGGGGATCAATATGAAGAAATTTTTTGCCATTGATATAAAGAAATAAGAAGTGATATTGTTAAAACTTAATTTAAGTTCCTTCAAGAAAATGTGAAGTAAGATGAGATATGAAGGGACGGATGTAATTATGACTTGGCTACTTTGGAACTTTTACCAGCAAGGTGCAGGTCAACCTTAATATGAAGATTTTAATGATAAATAGATTACAAGATGATAGACAGAGAAAAAGAGATTACTCTATATCATTCAAAATGAAATATAAGAAATAAGGAGATTATAAAAGAACAAGGAGTAATTTAGTATCGGAGAAGTATGGAGTAAGTTATACACGATTAAAGGATTGTGGTGATCTAAGGATTTGGATATATCAATTATATGAACTGAAATTATGTTGATGAATTAGAGAGTAGAGGCTAAGTACTAGAGTATGCAGTGAAAAGTAGCTCTTTATTACTTATAGCAAACAGAAAAGATAGGCTGAAATTTAGTTATATTTAAGGATTTTGTTGAAGGTATTATGAGAATGATGAATTGAGAATGTGCTTAAGAGTTGCTTGAAAGATAACATGAAAAGAATTTTGAAGATAAAATTCCTCTAATTATTGACCCATTTGAGGTTTTGGATGAGAAGATTAAGAAGTTGAAGTAAAGAAATTTCCCTAGTACGAGTCCCAAGGGAGAATACATTCGTCAAAGAGGAAACCTGAAAAACAAAACATCCTAGACTCCTTAAAGAGTAATAATTTGTGGAATTTCGATGACGAAATTCCTTGTCGGCGGTAATAATATAATAACCTGATTTTTTAAGTCCTATTTTGGAATATTGAAAGTGAGATTTTATAGAGATCAAATTTGGTGGAAATATCCCATAATTAGATTCTACTTGAAAAATGGAATCCAACAACATAAAGAATGCTGGAAACAGAGATCGAATGATAAAGTCATAAGCGTTTGAAGATTGGAGGGCATTTTAGTAATTTTGTAAGCATTAAGGACATGAACGTGTCACCGACATGTCACGTACGTTTGTGCCATCCACCCTTCTCCAGTCTTCCTTTGCGGCGCTAGAAAGAATGGAGGCACAGCCACAGGAGGGCACTGCCTCCCTCCTCTATAAATCTCCCCTATTCCTTCTCCTCTCCTTCCATCACATCGGTGACTTCTTCTCTGGGTGTCCCTGCTCTCTGTGTTTTAGGGCAATATAGGGTTCAGGCAAGATTTCATTGGAAAACCCCTTTTCTGTTTTTTTGGCACTGGCCTAGATTTATTTCCTTTTCCCTCTTTCTATTCAGATTTCCCATGTTCCTTTTGTTTTTTAGTGACTTGGGTTTCTCCTTCCCTCAATTTTTTGGCTACATAGGTTTTCCAAAGAGCACAGAACCACTGCACCCATCAGAAATCTCTAGCTTCACTCCCTCGGCTAACCCTGGTAAGTTCTTCTTCTTCCCTTTTTCCTCTTCATTCCTCTCTTCTGTGGTAGAAACTAAACCAGATACATGCCAGATCTGCTTTCACAAGATGAAATATCATTGGTGAAAGACAGATCCGATGGATCTGGTGGGAACCATCATTGGGATAGCTCGGATGGATGATCTGAGTTGTCCAATGAGTCGGTGGGACCCCGAAACCCTGTGAAATACAGGACAGTGGAAATATTAAGGCATCTTGGACATTGATCAGGGACCAGGATGATTGGACGGTCCAGATCAGATCGTCTCATTTGATCAACCTAATCAAGTATTCAGGATGCATGCGCATAACATAGGACATGAACGTGTGCTCTGGAGCGTCCTTTGGGCTCATGCGGGCATATGGGTGCGATCTCGGTTCAACTAGGACGCAGATACGTCTTGGGAAGCATGACGTGCAGGGCCTATCTTGTTGCGTTCTAGATCTAGAGATCAAATCTGGATCATTTATTTGATCTGAACCACTAAAATTGTAATTAAGAAGGCTATATAACTCCAATTGATGATCCAAAAAGATCGTTGTGTTCGTCTTGATGATGCGGACCTAATTATACAATAAAATTTAAGATCAAAGAACTATTTATTGTGACCATAGCCTAAAAACCATAAAGATTGCATGAATCTATAGATCAAAGATGATCAGATCTCATAAATTGATCCATTGGATGTATTAGGAGATCATTATGCTAGGATCAACCTTAAACTACATACATCAACCTTTGAATTGTAAATATGACCGTTCAAATTAGGTACGATTCTAATCTAAATGTCAGGATAGGTGATCTGTGAGATCTGATCATTCAATTACATGATCTTATGACATAAATGTTATTGAAGGCATTCTAACCATTAAATATTAGATCTATAAGTGAGATCTAGCCTAGAAACGAATTAATCAATGATCTATAACCTAAAAAATAGATCTAGCCGTCAATCAGTAAATCTGATTGATGATCCATAGAGAATGGGAAATGATACTTGAATTCTTGTTATCATATAATATCCAGGACTTCACAAAGGTGATTCAGGATTCGATTGAAGAAAAGTGTGATTCAAGAGACATCAAGGTAGGTAGTCTAATGTTGCTAAGTTTTCAAATTGCATTTCAAATTCTACTTGAATTTATTTCTGTTTTTGGTTAGCTTTTGGAAATGATGTTGAGATATGATATTTTGATGCAAACTATTTTCGTGGTTCATGATCTTGATTTAAAATGTGATTTCTTATATATTTCATGAACAGATTTTATATATGCATTACTTGTATGTTTTGAAACTAGTTGCATAAATTGCATGATTATTGACATTTATATTATATGCATATATCTTTTTCAGGCTAATGAGCCTAGTGGGCACTATGCTAAGTAGGTAGATTGCCAAATGAGGCAACCTGCGAAGGGAACAAAACCTTTGAGTTCTAAGTGGGTAGATCGCCGATTGAGGCAACCTGCGGAGGGAACAAAACCTTGAGTTCCAAGTGGGAAGATCTTTGAATGTGGAAGCTTACGAAGGGACAAAGAAGACATATCCATAATCAACCATGGAGGGTGTGGTGGCTGGTCTCTAGATACCAAGGACACACAATTTCAGAATAAGTTCTAGTAGTGAGCATAGTGGGCCCTATGATTATGATTTTTGGTATGACCATACATGGTGTATTGAGATGATCTTAGACGAGTACTCATGACCTATTAGCTTGATTTGTTTGCCTAGAAACCCATGTGTATGATATCTACCATTGGGTTGAAATTCTAGTATCTAGTTTGATCCATCACTATTTAAAATTTTTTGTATTGATTATATTATTGATCGATGGATTTTGATGGAAAATTCTATTACTTGAAAACATATAATAAGAGAGTGATTTTTGTATGAATACTTATGTTTATGTAAAGTGATTATGTGATTCTATTATCTGAAAGACCCCTCTTGACAATATGCATGTTGCATACCGTGTTTTCAAAATAGTAGTATCAGATCACCAACTAAGTATGAGGAATACTCACCCAAATATATTATTTTTATAGATTAACTCCAACAGGATTAGAAGTAACATCAAGAAATGTTAATGCTATGATCAAGTGAATGAATATAAAGAAAAGTATGAATGTAAGTATATGACCTATCCTTTAGACATGTATATGTAATTATTACAATTGAGGTGTGAACTGTGGCTGGATAGATTTGGGATGCATATATGTTTGTCTTAGTTTTAAAAATTATTTGGTTCGTCTTAAAAGCAAATGACACTTGGGGATTTTAATAAAAAAATCTATTTAAAATAAAAGATTTTTCTGCTGCATTGCATTGTTTTATAAAAGTATTTTCAAAGAGGGATCAATCTCGTATTAGGAATTGGCTTTGCATTTAGAAATGCATGAGAAAACCCAGGTCATCACAATTAGGTTTTGCTCAAAAGTGGTTAGTACAATCTTCATGTTAGGAGGCATTTAGATCTCAACTAACATCAATGGAAGGGATGGGAAAATAACTTGGATTTTAAGACACCCACTATAACCACAGTGCCTAGAAGCCACTAGAGTGACAATATATGACATCTTTTTAAAAAGGATCCTATGAGCTTGATACCCTATGTCTCTTTCTACTTGATTTTAAATTAAAATTCAAGGGTTAGGATTAGACATACAAGGATGTTGATTGATTCCTAGGTGGGCCAAGGAGCTGGTGATGAAATCAAGTCCTTATCTTATAAGAGTTCTTGTGGGGCCCTTACTATCCTTAATTTTATTCCACCATAAAGCTATAAATGTGTAATGCAGAACAAAAATCAAACTAGTGCTTGCCTATATGCTACTTAACAAAGGGTCAGGCACCCTAATAGATGGGACACTATAACCATGCAGTTTATGCTTTAGTAAACCCTGCACTCAATCTAAGCTTTGTTAAATGGTTTTGCAACTATTGCAATAGGTAAAGATGCAACAATTAAAGTGAATGATCCTAATCTATATGAATTATACTACTATCCAAATGCAAAATTACACTCAATGCAAATTTGAGTGAGGAATGCTCATAGTGAGGGATTCAATGATGATCAAGTGTGGGCTACCATACCCCACACTTGTCCTATATTATTATAACAAATTTAAAATTGAATAATAAACAAATTAGAATTACAAATGGGCCTCACCACAATTTCACTCAAATCCTCATCAACGAAAGCAATAAAAAAACCCTAATCTATGATGATGAAGCCATGATTCATAGGATTGACGCTACTCGTTTGCCTATTTCCCTCATACAAAAATCAAAGAAATATGGTCAATATGAGGAAAATAGAAAATATATGCAGAATTAAAGCAAAAACACGAATCTAATGCACCCTAAACCCAAACTAGGAGAAAATAATCTAAAGTATGGAACACTACACAAAACACTGCAACTCCCCAACAACAATGCCAAAACTTGTTGTTGTTTTAAATAAAACACACAAGCACATCAGTCATTTGCAATGTAGCAAGCTAGTTAGGTCGATCTCACAAGGGGTTGAACTAATGTGATGCTAGTAGTCCATACTTTAAACTATCTGACCTAGCCAAAATAATGAGATTTTAATCTGAACTAATGATGAAAATAAAAAATGTATGAAATTAGAAACTTTATAAAATTAGAACTTATTAAACCTAAACATGGAAACCTTCTTAAATAACCTAAAACAATGATCTAACTAATAAATCAAAACATACAATACTTATGGAAACAATTAAACAAGTGGTATGCATGGAATTAAGCTAGAAAGAATGCATTAGACTAAGTAATTAAGATGCATGGATGAACATAACAGTACCCATCAACTATGATGCAAAACTAATCTAACATGGAATGCATGAATAGGACTAGAATTTGAGCATGAGAATCTAATCTAAATTAAGCAATTTGTCTAAGGGAAAACACCTTGAAACCATGTGCATGGACCAAGGGTTTATGCACGTGATTTATGGGGTAAACATAGACTAAAATCAATGGACCGCTAACTAACTATCATGCAACCTACTCTATGAACTTACCACAAAACATATAATCTTAATTAATTTCATATAGAATAACTTAGACCAGTAATAAATAATGTGAAGAATCAAGCACAAACAAGGTGATAGTTTTATGTTGCTGGAAATTCTAGCACTATGTTGTTTCCAATTTCCAAGTAATCAACACATAAAGGCATAACTTTATATGCATTAAAACATTCAATTCAATAGTTCTTCACTGCTGGAAACAAGTGTGAACAAGAACTTCAAGTGATTTCATTGAAATAGTACCAATTACATCCAAAATGTTGAATGCATAAAACATATACATAATGCTAGAAATTGCAATTAATTTAAGACATGAAACTTGATTCAAATCAATTCTAAAACACCATCCAAAGCTCTCAAATTGATCTCCCATAATATGCAAGTGGTTTCCAAGAGGGAAACAAAAGAAAAAAATGGATGGACTAATGAAGGAACTTAGGGAAAGGAACACCTAAAACTATGTCTATCTCCATGAAGAAAGCATGGAATGCAAAGACGAAATCAAAGACTCGAGTCACTTCATCACTTGGCTATCACTACCAGGGAAGAATTAACTTGTTTCTTTGAAGAATAAGCAAGGAAAACTTAGAAGTTGAAGGCAATTCAACAAGGGAAATAAAGGAACAAAACAAGGATGTAAAGCAAAGGGAGTTGAGCATGAAATCAAGGAAAAAACAAGCAACAAAACAAGATTTCTAAGCAAAGACTTTGATCTAATAACTATACTCTTTTGGTTGTCACTACCAAGAGTTATAGCTCTTAAATTAATAGATTATGAAACTAAAGGCTAGCAACAAAGAAGCCAAGAGATCAAGCTAACAATTAAGCATGAAACCAAGGACAAATAAAGCAACAATGAACAATTACCCAATCAAACATCTAAGGAAGAGAACCAAAATTTTAAATGGATAATCAACCATGAACTAGGTGCGGAATGGCTTGGAGGAGTGAAACACACATTGGAAAGGAAGATAACACCCAAAGGGGAAGAAATTGTAAGGTAAAAGTGGAATAAAATAAGTAGAGGAAGAGGACACCCATCTCCATAGTGAAGGAGGCATTATTTTCCTCCAAAGGGAGATGCCTCATTCTTCTCTTTCTAGCCTCTTTTATGGGTTGTTTCTTAAGGCTTCTAGGGTGTCCTAAAGGTAAGGTATGGTGGGGATGAAGGGTAAAGGGCTTGAATGGCTAGGATGAAATTGGTAGCTAGGGTTTTCAAAAGGGGAAACAAGGGATGGGTGGCTCCCTCTTTTAGGCATTGAAGTGGTGAGGCACCCCATTTTTATGAGGAGCCATCTCCCCCTTTGAAAATGTAATATCCTCAATTTTTGGTATAAATTAATAATTTACTAAATAAATTAAATTAAAAACTTATAGATGGAATTTGTTTCTAAGAACTTAAAAATTAGAAAGTACTCATCGATAGGATTCCAACGCCATAAAGAACGGGGAAAATAGAGCTCAAATGAAGAAGTTATGAGCCATTGAAGTTATAGGGGTATTTTGGTAAATTGTCACAGCACGAAATAGGAGGGGGCATTTTTGATAATGACACCCCTATCCACCTTGCATTATCAAATCCAGAAATTTCATTGGTGAAATAGTTGGAGGAAAAGCTTAAAAAGGGAAGAGTTTCATTCCCCTTCCCACACGTAAACTCTTTCTCCAAGCCTGATCCTCAATCAACCCTCATCCCTCTTCATCGCACTGTTTCTTTTCCAAAACCCTAGCCTCTGCAAAAGTCTGATTTTTTTTCGGTGATTAGGGTTCTAGCAACACCAATAAACACCAACTAAATCGAGGTAAGCCTTAATCTCTTAATTTTTATATCATATATGTATATTTGTAAAATAGAAATACATGAAAAATTAGAAAAAACATAGTTTTTCCTGGGAACCCTGTTTACGCTACTGTTAGAGCGTAAATTTGTTGATAAAACCATGTTAGATTGCAAATCGAACTGTTCATCTAGTGTATAAGAGACCCAAGATCAAACCCTTTAAATTTGAGAAAGATCCAACGGCGAGTATTGCTGAAAAACATGAAAAATAGTACCTAGAAAAGTTTTAGGAACATGAAAAATATCTCATAAAAACTATAATTTTTGGAAAAATCAATGCAAAAGGATGGTAGAAATGAAATCTTGACAAAATTATGAGCAAAAGGGTGCAAAAATCGTGAGATTTGCACACCTGTGGACTCACTGGAGAGGACCAGAACCCGGTCGTCTTCTCCGGCATCGGCACCCGCATCGGCGCCTTGGCGCTGATGCTGGGACCCCAAGTAGGAGGCCCCGAAGGAGACGCAAGGTGGGTGAGAGTTGTCATGGGCTCACGTGGCACACGCGTGCACGAAAGACCCACGTGAGCTGTTGCGGAAGGTCGGGACACGCAGCATCCTAGCGATTGTGACACACACGGCGATGCGTCACAGTAATGGGGACCCATGCGGTGTGGCCCCGCTACGCGTCGTAGTGTCGGGCATCTTTGTGACATTAGTTTACGCCGGTGTAAACCCGAGCAGCTGGTGTAAACGGCGTGGCTGACCCTTTTTATAAATTAATATTATTAATTTATGAGGTATTTTTACATAAAACTGGATTTTGAGAGCTACAGAGGTCCAAATCGCGATCCAAAAGAGGCATTGTGATTGTATTGATGGTGCGGACCTATATTTAACCTAAAAACTTATAAATTAGCACTTTTTTTTTTTTTTAAATAGTGATGTGACATTGACAAGTGCATCCGAACATATAAGTTAAAGGGATTTTACGAGTGAACTGAGTGATCTCACGTCGAGGTAGGTGACGATAATTAATGTTTATTTTAATTTTAAAACCATGTATAATCCTAGCATCATGAGTGGTTGTGATTTAAATTGTATTTATTCATAACCGTTGATTTTATGAGATTTAGAGTTACACTATGAATATTATAAATTGCACTCATCTATTGAATAAACCTATGACAAAATGATTTTATGAGCATGATATTATCTAATTATGCATAGATATCAATTTCTTTTCTTTATTACATTTTTGAAATGGATGGATTTGGATGAGAAAGAAAAATAGAGGCTTGGTGGCTGGTCCTTTTAGAGGCTAACCCCGGGTTGAGGGGCGTGCCTTGGGGATTGCGAGTGACGAGTACTCTTCAGTTTTGGCATATATATGATTTTCATGTTTTTGTGTTTTATGGCGAGTGCTCTCACCCAGTGGGCATCATGCTAGGAGGGAGAGGATTAGCCACCCACCCTCTGAAATTTGTGATGTGATGAGATTCTGAAATTTGTGATGTGATGAGATTCTGATGTGATAGACACCTGCCCATAGATGGCATTCGGTAGGGGTTTGGTAACATGGATAGTCCACACTACCGGTCCAGGCCTTTCCATGGGGATGGACGTTAAGTCTCCCGTTATGGTGTCGACGAGAGTGGCGGTGGTTGAGACCCATGGAGGGTTGCCACTACGGCATGATGACCCATACTCTTATTATGTGTGCTTGCATGATGAGCATGGTGATGAGATGATATGCCTGGGTGTGACGACACTCAGAGGTTGGATATGAGTACTCATGATTAGTGATATTTATTTATATGATGCTTGTGGGACCCATTACCTTAGGGTGCCATTATTATTATTGTATGCTCATTTACATTGATTCACATCATGTTTTAAATCCGTGGAATGCATGTTTAGGCATACTTGATAAATGGATATTATGTCGGCATGAGTTATAATGATTTTATCGTCAGAAATGATAGATATTTCATTTTGTCGTTACAGTTATTTCATTTATTTCATTAATTGTCTATGTACCTGCACAAGCAATAGCTTGCTGAGGCATTGCTTTGTTTTGCAATGCCTTAGATCTCGAGCGCAACATCAGGAAAGGCAAGGCCGTTGAGAAATCGTGATAGCAGTGGGAGATTTCCTTACTTTTGGTTATAGATATTGATGTGAGTTAATAAACAGGACTACAATTTGACTTTCTTTATGGACTGTATACTTTTATTTTATGGAGTTGATTAAAATAGTTATACATATGATGGACATTTAATGGGATGTTATGATGGATAGACCCTGGGCCATATTAATATTGTGTTTTTGATATTTATTTGATTGAAAATAAAGGCACCGATGCATTTTGACGTTGATTGACATGTCTATTATTTCAGTTCTATTATCACAAAATTATACTTATGTTATAAATTAAAATTTGTGATGTTTTGGAAAGAGAAAATAACACCAGAGGGTTTTAAGAAATGTTTAGTAAAATAATTAATACAACTTTTTCTCATGGGATCCCAAATGCTGTTATTATTATTATTAAAAAAAAAATCCCGGGGTGTTACAGAAAATCATTGAGGGCCCTAAATTTAGCAAGTTGGATGGATGGGATAAGGTAAGAAAGATAGAGGAAAGTGTGAGGAAAGAGATGGGTAAGAAAAGAACAAGAATGTGAGAAGAGGTGGAGAAAATTGATTGGTTAAGTGGTTTTGTAAGAGGTGAGGATTGTTTGGGTGGCTAGGATGGGATTTTAGGATGGTGAAGGCTTGGAATAGTAGACTCTTTAATGGAAAGTCAAATTCGTGGTGCTACTTAATGATGAGGTGGAAAGTGATAAAAGATGGGAAAAAGTAAGAAAAATATCAAAATTGCAAGGCTCACATCCTATTGGTCCATATGCCAACTTATCCTAATAGGATTACCCTTAATTATCTTCAAAATATGCCCTAAAATCTCATGGATAACCCTCTTGAATTTCATCCAATCCTAGCCTTCTATTTAGCGTAGCTTGATGGTTTAAATGGATAACTTTGAAGTCTCCATTGGCTAGGTAGCATGGTTGGCTTTGCAAACATCTTTGGCTTGACTTCTTAGCTTCATCCCTTAACTTGAGTATCTTGAATGGTTTATTTTGAACTATTTAGCTTGCCACCATCTCTCATGACTTATATGGCTAAGGTGGCTTAACTGGCCTCCATGCAAAGTTGGTGGAAATGCATGTTTACTTCATGGGCCCACTTTGGCCACCTTTAGCTCCTTTAATTGTTTCCATTTTCAGTCCACAAGATGATCTTGACCTTTATTTTCATGTTGGATTATTGATTTTGGGTCTTTGACTCAGTCTTTTGATCTTGATCTTCAATTTCATCCTAGTCAATCTTGGCTGTGGGATCATCATCTCTCTTCCTACAAAAGAAAACTTCTAATTAAGTCCTAAAAGATATGACTAATCACACTCTTACCTTATATAGCCTATCGACCTACAAAATATCAAACTTTTGTGTTATTAAGTAAAAAATGCATGTGTTGTAAACTTTGTTCTAAAAACCCTAATTTACTCCTATAAGTTGTTACCTGTGGATAACTAATTGGTGGTTTTTATGAAAAATTAGACACTTATTAGTGGTCCAAACTTTATCATCAATGAAACCCTCACTATGAGCAATCTTCACCCATATTGTTTTTAGTATAATGCACATTTAGTATTAAATTGCATTTGTGATGGTAATATAAATCATATAGATTAGGGCCATGCATTAATATAGGTTGCATAATAATTAGGGTTGCTGCATTAGTAAGAAACTATTTAATAAAGGTTAGTCTAAGCTTGGGTATAATGAAGGCATAGGTTGTTTGGTTATAGTGCCTCATTTGTTGAGGTGTTCGACCCTTTGTTAAGTTGCATATAGGTAGACACTAGTTTACTTTTATTTTGCATTGCACATTAAAAGCTCTATGGTGGAGTGGAACATAATGCTAGTAAGGGCACATAGGAACCCTTGTAAGATAAGGGTTGGATTTCATCACCAGATTCTTGGCCCACCTAGGAGTCAATTAACTTCCTCGTATGTTGCAATCCCAACCGTTGAACATTAATTTAAAATCAAGTAGAAAGAGACTTAGGTTTATCAAGCTCATAGGAACCTTTTAGAAGGAAGCGATCTATTATCACCCTAATGGCTTCTAAGCATTGTGGTTATAATCGTTGTCTTAAAATCCAAGTGATTTTTCCATGCCTTCTATTGTTGTCGGTTGAGGTCTAAATGCATCCAGACACAATGATTGTATTAACAACTTTAGAGTAGAACCTAAGTTGTAAGCAGTAGTCAAACCTTATGCAATAACTAAAATATCTAGATTGGCAATTTATTAGGATTCATTGCATATCACATAGAGTTAGAGCTAGTATATAGTTAAGTTGTTTCATTTTGTTAGGAATCAGCTTAGTTTATGTAGGGGATAGGAAACCAACTTCATATCCCCATGGTCATACCACCAGCAGAAGACAAGTATGATGTGAGAGTGGACAAACTTAAAACTATGTTTTAGTCCCTCATGGCTATTAAAACTATTAAGCCTCTAGAAGAGGTTTGTGCTCTTTGTTCAAGTCCATCCATATAAACACAAATTGTTCATCAAATGAAGCTCTAAACAAGTATTTGTTAGAACAAGTGAATGCTTTGAATGCATATTGCAAGCTTAGCAACAACCTATATTCTGAGGCCTATGATCTTGGATGGGCTAAGCATCCAAATTTTTCTTGATCAGAGACCAACTATTAGGGGGAATCATCTATGAACCCCTAGAGCAACAATTCCCTGGTAGCCACTTGGCTTCCAACAACATCAACAATGAAAGAAACCATCTTTCAATGAAAATATACAATTACTTATTGAAAGATCTTTGAAGAAAAATGAAGATACAAATATGGCCAACATTCTACCCATGTCAACTCTCAAGCCATAGCCAAGTTAGAAATACAAGTAACCACCTGTCTGTTACACTACAAGATAGAGGAAAAGGCCACTTTCCTAGTTAGCCCATCCCTAACCCTACAGGCAAATTTGAGATAGGGTCTAGTTCACAAACCCATAATTCTCATGAATAAGACAAGTCCATAGTGACCCTTAGAAGCAGTTGTTAGGTCAACAACAATGTGGGGCAGCTTAAGGAAGCCATAGAGGAAAATGAGGTAGTCAAAACAAAAGAGAAAGAAAAAAGATAGAAATCTTCTGGTGAACTTGTAGTGGAGGCACCCTATGTGTTTAAAGCCCCATTTCCTCAATTACTGAACAAGGCTAGCAAGAGAACAAATTTTAATGATCTTAATGATGTCTTTAAACATGTACAAATTAGCATTCCATAGCTCAATGCCATCAAGGATATGGTAGCTTATGCCAAGTTCTTGAAAGAGCTTTGCATAAGAAAAGGAGAGCCTAATGTATGGAAGAAGGCTTTCCTCACTAAGCAGGTAAGCTCTTTGATTCAACACAGGACCCCACCCAAGTTTAGAGACTCAAGGTGCCCTACATATTCATGCATTATTGGATACCATGTCATAGATAGGGCATTGTTGACCTAAGGAGTAGTGTTTACCTGTTGCCATACTCTATTTATGAGCAACCGAGGCTTGGTGACCTCAAACCAACCACTACCACCTTGCAATTGGTAAATAGATTAGTAAAAATATCACATGCTTTGATTGAGGATGTTTTGATATATGTGGACTTGTTTTACTAACCAGTCAACTTCATTATACTGGACTTCCAACATGTATTTGATGCTGGTAGATAGATTCTAATTATAATTGGATGTCCATTCCTAGCAACTTCCAATGCCATTATAAAATGTAGGAGTTTTGTGATGAAATTATTATTCACCAGAATGAAAATCAAACTCAATGTCTTTAATGTAGGCCAATAACATATATACCTAGGTGATTCTTGTGAATTGAATTTGATCAAGGGTTTAATTCAAGACAATAATGCACTATCATTCATCTTTGACCCACTTGAGTCTTGTCCAATGCACTTTAATCATGATTTTGATTTAGACAAGTCCATTGAGGAGGTAATCAATTTTTTAAATGTAGCTCCAATTATGGGTACCTATTGCAGAACCACTCCCTTCATTAGAGTCTATTTTCCTGCTCACTATAGAGTAACCACCATCTCTAGTTTTAAAGCCTTTACCTAACAATCTCAAATATTATTACCTAAGACAAGTTGAATCCTTACCTATTATAATAGCAACAAATCTAGACTACGAACATGAAGGAAAATTACTTCATATTCTTAAGGAACATAAGACTACTCTAGGGTAGACTATAGTAGGTATAAAAGGGATTAGTTCACCTATGTGTATGCATAGGATTCAACTAGAATAAAATGCTAAATCATCTAGAAAAAATCAAAGAAGACTAAACCTCCACATGAAGGATGTGGTAAGAGATGAAGTCCTCAAGCTTTTAGATATTGGTGTGATATACCCCAACTTTGACAGCACTTGGGTTAGCCCCCATTCAAGTTGCACCTAAGAAATTTGGTGTCATGGTAGTCAAGAATGAGGACAATGAGTTAGTACCCACTCGCAGGACCACCAGGTGAAGATTTTGTATTAATTATCAAAATTGAATGCGATCATGAGGAAAGACCACTTTCCTCTTCCTTTTATTGACCAAATTCATGAGAGGTTAGCTGACCACAATTATTACTATTTTCTAAATAGTTATTCCAACTATAACCAGATTCCTATAGCACCAAAGGATTAGGGGAAGACCACCTTCACCTATCCTTTTGGACCTCTTTTTACGGACGTATGCCTTTTGCACTATGCAATTCTCCAACCACTTACCAAAGGTGTATGTTGAGCATATTTTTCAACATGGTAGAAAGGTTCCTAGAGATGTTTATAGATGACTTGTCCATATTTGGGTCTTCTTTTGATGAGTGCCTGTGCCATCTGAAGTTAGTACTTGCAAGGTGTTAAGAGAAAAACCTAGTACCAAACTAAGAAAATTTCCAATTTATGGTACAAAATGGTTTTATTTTAGGCCACATTATATCACACACAATGGTGTAGAAGTAGATAGGACCAAAGTGGATTTAATAGCAAACCTTACTCCACCAAGGATGGTGAAAGAAATCTGCATGTTTCTAGGTCATGCTGGGTTCCACAGGACACTTATCAAGGATTTTAGCAACTAGTCCCTCTATAATTTACTTGCAAAGGATGTTTCTTTTGATGTAATGAGGATTATAGAACAGCCTTCAAGCATTTAAAGGCTGAATTGACCTCTGCACCTATCATTCAACTATGTTCCTGGAGTGTGCCATTTGCGATAATGTGCATAGTTCACTAGCCCTTACACACCACTTGTTCTAGTTTTGCATATTAATTTGGAGCATATGTAGGTTTATGTGATCTTTTCCTAAGATTGGTTGTGCTCTGGAATAGTTTTAGCATGTTTCTAATTTTCATGTTTAGAAAGTTTAATTTAGGAAAGTAATGAATTCGTTGATTAGTTTTCCTTATATTAGTTTTCCTTAGTTAGAATTGCATGATTTAGAAAGTTGTTAAATTCCATCTTTAGGAAGTATTGAGAAAAATTCTAAATTTAGAATGTTTTAATTTATGAATGTTTAATTTTAGAAAGTGTGTTCTTAGGAAAATTTCTAAGTTGAGCATGTTTACTTTTGGCATATTTCCACAATCCATGTTTACATTTATATTAAGTTTTCATTCTTAGTTTAGGTTAAAATCTTGTTATCCTTGTCTAGGTTAATTAATCTAAGGAAGGACCCACTAATATCACAAATTCATTTGATTCATGGAGGGATCATCCTCCATAATTTGAATTACTATAAACGATTCATGTGCTTGTGAATTTAATTGAAAAATCACAACATTTTTTGAAAGAGAAAGCAGTTGCCTGGTAAGGAAGTGTTGAAGAGATTGAAACAAGGAGTTGCTTGTTTTGTCTTTATAAAGCATATTAAGTGGTTGTTCCTTAGGTTTGTGGCTTGTTGGGTGATGTTTCCTTCTACTTGTTGATTAAACCAACAAGATAGAGAACATCACTTCATTTCCCCTAAACTTTCTTATCTCAGATACCCAACCTGTATTAGATCCTGACAGTCAAATTTGTATGATTTTGGGACCGTCATTCTTAAACACATTGAATGATATATCAACTGTAGGAATGATGTGATGAAGTTGTCCTTTGGAAACACTAAAATCAACTTGAATTTCTTTAATATTGGACAACCACATTTTGACTCTGAAGACTCTTTCAAGGTTAATATGATAAAGAGGCTAATGCATAACCCATCCCAACCATCCTATAACACTGATCCTCTCAAGGCTTATCTATCTCATTTTGATTTTGATTTTGACATAAACAACTCCATTTATGAAGTTAATTCTTTAATTGATATTGTACCATTAATGGATACTTCAAAATGGAAACCTTGAGTAGGACCTCAGACATTTCCTGAGTCTTTTATTTGTGCCATCTATTGAAAAACTACATACTTTGGACCTAACACGTTCTAGAAAATTCAAACTTTGAATGTTTACTATGATACTTTGCCTATTATCACTATATTAGACTTTGATAAAGAATAAGAAGGTAAGCCACTTGATGTTTCTAATGAACATAAGAAAAAATAGCTTTTGTGTGGACAATAGATGATAAAAGGGGTATAAGCCCCATCATTTCTCTATATCACAATCACCTTGAGGAAAATGGAAATGCTTTTAGGGAGAAGCAAACCTATCTTAACCCATATATGAAGGAAATTGTAAGATAGGAGGTGTTGTTGTTTTAATTAAAATTGGCTCGCGCACGAATCATTTGCAATATAGCATGCTAGTAAGGTTAATTCCATGAGGAGTGAACTATTGTAATGTCAGTGGTCCCTACTTTAAATTATCTAACCTAACCAAAATTTAGGCAAACATTTTTTTTTTATCTGAACTAAGAATGCAAATTAAAACATGAACTTGGAAACTAAGCAAAAACAAGAAATGGAAACTAAGCAAAAGCAAGAACATGCTAAATGGAAAACTTTCCTATAACATGCACTTTCTAAAATTAAAATTTTCCTAAATTAAAAACTTCTAATTTTATTACTATCCTAATTAAAACCTTTCCTAAAATGCAATTTATCAACTTTCCTCAACTAACATGTATTTAACTAAAGGAAACAAATGCAAAATAATCACGAATTAATGTAGAAAACATAAACTAAGGAAACTACTAAAATGGAAACTTTCCTAAACTATAATTGGAAACATTATAAAGTTATAACTTTCTTGAACCAATTTAGGAAACCTTTTAACACTAAAATAACATGCTAAAGAAAACAACTAATGCGATCTAACTAACTTTATTAATAAATTAGAAACATGCATGTGAATAGAAACTACAATTAAAGAGACTTTCACTTTTTAAATCCTAAAGATGGAACTTTCTAAAATTAAAAAAAAAAGCATTCTAAACCTAAAATAAGATGCAAACAATGAATTAACTACTGCCAAAACTAAATTAAGTAACTAAGTTAACCAACAATGTAAAAGGAATGGGATTAGAATCATTGCCCATGGTTTATGGACTTTGTGCATGATTTTGGAGCCCAAAAGATGGTGAAAATTAATGTACCTATAGTGAGTTAATTTGAAAAATAACTTTAGTAT
Organism: Warburgia ugandensis; assembly: GCA_035236585.1. Taxonomy (NCBI): domain Eukaryota; kingdom Viridiplantae; phylum Streptophyta; class Magnoliopsida; order Canellales; family Canellaceae; genus Warburgia; species Warburgia ugandensis. The sequence goes on along the minus strand of CP141132.1, from coordinate 25,512,633 downwards.
CTAATAAAAAACATGAAAATCTTAATGGGTTTATAAGGATTCAGGAAAATAACACGTTTTGATGGCTGGAATTAAAGCACAAAGTGAAGGAAAAACCAATTTTCAGATTTCGGTACTTAAGTATAGTCAATAAATCTTCCATTAGTAAGCTACTGAAACCACAACTTTTATGCAACAAAACAACCCATATCTCAAGTAATTTGAAAAAATAAAAAATCCATAAGAATAATTCTCAAAGAACTTTATTGAATCATATCCAATTTACATCAAATTTATGAGCATAAAACAGCCCAAATTTTCTAGAATTTGTACACTTTTTCCAAAGCTTGAAATCCTATCTAAAAGACAAAAAAATTCTAATAGAATGCTTAAAATACAAATTATAATGACCTGAAAAGAAAACATGGAAAGGAATTTAAGAAAATTAGAGGCTAAGTGGGTGAACTAAGGGAAAATAGCTTAAAACTAAGAGAAAAGGGGGGGTAGAAAATATGGAATTCAAGTGGGGAAATCTAGGATTTGAGCTAGCTCTTCTCTTGGTTGTCACTACTAGAGAATAGCTAACTTGAATTTTTATTGAAGAACAAATAAAAACTTGTGGAATGGAGTGGTGAAGAAAGAGATTAAGGGTTAGAAAGTAGCATGAATTCTAAGGAGAAAAACAATGAAAACCAAAAGCAATGGAACTAGTGTAAAACAACTAAGTTACTAACCTAAATTAGAGAGTAAATAAGCAATTTAATAATAAGAAGGCTAAAGAAATAAAGCACCAACAATATTCCAAAGTCCAGTGGCAAATAAAACAAAAGGAAAGTTTGATCTCAAGGTGCATCACCCACCTCTGCTTAGAAAGTTCATATGGACTATGGGGCTATATATAGATGAGTGGTTTCATAAATTAGGAAGGGGAGAAAACATACAAAAGTGGCCCTGGGGATAAGGTATTGAATGAGGAAGGTTAGGTGGAAGATGAATTAGCAAGATGATGTCATAAATATGGCATGAGAGAGAGATAAGAAGCATGGGCTGGCTAGTTTCTAATTTTGAAAAGGATATAGGTGTCTTTTTTTTGTAGGAGGAAAGTGAGGTGACATGGAGAAAATTGATTGGCTAAGTGGTTTTATAGGAAGTGGGGACTGGTTGGATGGTTAGGAAGGGAGTTTAGGAAGTGGAAGAGTTATGGAATGGTAGGACTCTTGAATAGAAAGTCAAACTCATGGTGGTATTTGGTGAAGACGTGTAAAGTGATAAAAAAAAAAAAGTGGGAAAAAGTGAGAAAAACATCAAAATTTGAAGGCTCTCATCCTATTAGTCCATATGCCAACTTATCCTAATATACTTTTCTTAATTATCTTCATAATAACACATGGATAACTCTCTAGAATCTCCTCCAATCCTAGCCATCCTTTTGGCTGAGCTTGATGGCTTAGATGGCCAAATTTTTAAGCTCCATTGGCTAGGTTTCATGGCTGGCTTAAGAAGCTTCGTTGGATTATTTTCTTGTATTCAACCTATGTCTTGAGTGTCTTGTATAATTTTGTGATGACTAGGGTTTTCCCATGCATTTTTAAATGTAATATCTAATTCCTAGGGTGTGATGCATCCCTATTTGAAAACCATTTTTATGAAAACAATGCAATGTAATGGAAAATCTTTAGTTTTAAACTCATTTTGAAAACCCCGAGTGTCATTTGCTTTCACAACAACCAAAGTAGTTTTTGAAAAACTTTAGGATTCGTAAATGTTTTTCCCAGGTCCTTCCAGTCACAGCTCACAGCCCAACAGTAAATAAATACAAATACATGTCCAAAGGGTAGAGTGTTTACTTACATGTATAATTGTCTCCTTTTGATTTTTCTTGCTTGAAGCACTAACATTTCTTGAGGCGTCTTCTACTCGTGAATGGAGGTATCCTGAAAAATGTTAAGGATTGGGTGAGTATATACTATACTCAGTAGGAGTCTATCACTACTAGTTTTATAATGCATGCTATGTTTAAAATCATATGCTCTTTAAAACATGTGCATGTTTGAACACTCAGGGTCAATATCGATATTAAAAACCATTGACGAATTGAAATGCTAACGACTTAAAGAAAGCATGATCCAAGTCGAAAGTATCATATATATATCATAAACATAATGATATGCATAAGATGCTCAACTGAATCCAACTCATGGATATATGATATGGTCGACCAACCTCATGTCATGCCATATGCAATGCAAGTAAATCCTCAAAATGAACTGAGTTAAATGTTTCACTTTATTTAAAATAGTAAATGATGGAATTCGTATGAGGAAGTGATGGCCGTTTAAAGATTAGGGGCAGTTCTGTAATTTAAACAGAAAAACGAAAAAGACGAAAAAACACAGGGGGCCGTTTTGATAACAGCACCCCTTGTCGTCTTCCACCTCCAGACTTCTCCAGAAAACCCTTTTCTCCCAATTTCTCTAGAACACACTAGGTGAAACGGCGGCACCGCCATTGAGGGGCACCGCCTTCTCCCCTCTATAAAAGCCCCATCTCCCCCCCTCACGAAAACACGATTGTAGGCGTTTTTGGGACTGGGATTTCTGGAAAAAACTGAAAACCCGTTTCTCTGCGTTTTCCAGCAACGGCCAGGCCTAAGTCAGGCCGACCATTTTCCATTTTCCTCTATGCCCTCTCTTCTTTCCAATCTTAGTAATGGGGTTTTCCCCTTTCTTCAAGTTTTCCTGGGAGCAGGAGGTTTAGAGTGAAATGGGGTTCCACCACCAACGATAGGCGTCCCCAGGCTGCCTAGGTAAGATGTCCTTACCTCCTTCTTTGGTTCCTCCACCTTTTAGGCTAGATCCATGCTGGATCTAGCGTTTTCAACCAGAAACCCGGCTGGAAAATGCTCCAAGCCAACTTCGGCCAGCCCTGCACGAACAAGGCATCCCAGGGACGCCATGCTGCATGTTGCACTTGGGACAGGGTCCCTAGGATGGGTTCCAGGCATACGACAGTGTGTATAGTGTCCCAGGTGCGGCCTTTGGGTGCGCGAGCGACATGGGGCACGGGTCCTGGCTCGACCAGGATGCACGGGTTGCCTTGGGAGCTGAGACGTGCCATGCTACAAGGTGCGTCTGTGCGATGATGCGCATCATAGCGCGTCACTTGAGCATGCATGTGCGTGTGCAAAACGCGGTCCCTGGCACAGCCTTTAGGCGTGCACGCATGTGAGGTGGTTGCGGTTCAACTAGGATGCACGGGTGTCCTGGGAACTTGGACACGTGGACCCAATGAGACTTTAAGGTTAGGATTAGAGAACAAATTATAGAGTTAACCATGGAATAGTAGATCCATATCATAGGATCTAGCCTGACAAATGAATTAGGCAAGGACCATGGACCCTAAAAGTAGATCTAGTGATCTAATGTCTAAATAAATTGAAACTAATAAGGACTCCTTGTATCCATTCATACCCAGGAGTTTATAAATGAGACCCAGGGATGGGTTGAGTGATAAAGGACGCCAATCCAGGAGACTTTAAGGTAGGTGCTCTATCGCTACTAGAATTTTTAAAAGAGCCATGATTGTTTTGAAAATGCATGTTTTAAGTATAAGTATATGACTTGTTTAGCATGACTTAATTCAGCGTACATATAATAAATACATTATGCATAGACCTGGTTTGCAAACAATTGCATACATTGCATGATTTGTGAGCACTGAGTTCTTGAAAAATTGCATGTCCTTGAGGGTTACTAAAAGACGCTGGAGTGCCTAAAAGACGCTAGGTAGGCAGTTGTGAGGGACCCAAAGAGGACAGGTTTTGAGAAAGAGGTTTTTGCTTGTTTGATCATATATGATTTGGGCTAGTAAGCTCGTGGGTGCTATGCCGAGAGGTTTGGGTTGGCCTCCAGCCTCTACCACTATTAGGTGGATGGATACCACGCCCAAAAAGGGCATGTCCATGCTTCGACTGCATGTGGTACAGGGGGCTACCACTAGTGTCACGGCACTAGGTCAAAGAGTCATATGTCCCGTGGAGGCATATGGCCCTGTGTCCCTAGGTACCCGGGGACCACACGGCGGCAAGGTCGTGGGCATAGTTGGACCCTATGGTTTGAGGATTTACTTGCATTACATATGGCATGACATGAGGTTGGTCGACCATACCAGATATCCATGAGTTGGATTCAGTTGAGCATCTTATGCATATCACTATGTTTATGATATATATATGATACTTTCGACTTGATTTGTGCGATTCTTTAAGTCGTCAGTATTTCAATTCGATAGTGGTTTTTAATATCGATATTGAACATGATTGTTCGAACATGCACATGTTTTAAAGAGCATATGATTTTAAACATAGCATGCATCGTAAAACTAGTAGTGATAGACTCCTACTGAGTATAGTATATACTCACCCTATCCTTAACATTTTTCAGGATAGTTCCATTCAAGAGTAGAAGACGCCTATGTTAGTGCTACGAGTAAGTGAATCAAATAGCAGACAATTATACATGTAAGTAAAATCTCTACCCTTTGGACATGTATTTGTATTTATTTACAGTTGGGCTGTGTGTTGTGACTAGATAGACCTAGGGAAAAACATTTATGATTTCTAAAGTTTTTCAAAAACTACTTTGATTGTTGTGAAAGCAAATGACACTCAGGATTTTCAAAATGAGTTTAGAACAAAAGATTTTCTGCTACATTGCATGGTTTTTATAAAATGGTTTTCAAATAGGGATGCATCCCGCCTTAGGAATTAGATATTGCATTTAAAAATGCATGACAAAACCCGGGTCGTCACAACCTAGGGACACAAGGTCATAGCCTCCACAAAGCATATAACACTTATTCGTCGTAATTCATGTAGTTTATGAAATCGGTTGCAAAACATGCATGCAATGCATAAAATTTCCTCATGCTAATATCGTATTCAAAGTCATATCCCTACCTAGAAGCATGACAACCTAGAAGCCTGACAGGCTAGAACCCTACTGGCCTAGAAGCCTATCAGCTCTCTCTGGCCCGCCCTCATCAGCCAGCCCTCATCGGCCAAGGCTACACTTATCATGCAATCTATGCATGTAGCACATATCTTAGCAATAAATGCACAATGAATTTTTCATATGCATGCTAAGTTCATTTATGAAATCAAGTCATGCTAAATAAGTCATATAACTTATACTTGAAACATGCATTCTCAAAACAATCATGGGCTCTTTTTAAAAGTCTAGTAGCAATAGAGCACCTACATCAAAACATCATGGGTTCTTTTAAAAAGTCTAATAGCGATAGAGCCCCTACCTGGTTTGATCACGCTAGTCCCCTTGTCCTCGTACGCTCCTGCTCATAGTTTAGGGGAACAAGGTTAGCTTGGCCTATTTTTATAGGTTTTAGAATGGTTGATTTCACTTCTTAGGCATTAAGGGTTCATTCCCATGCCTATGGGTCTCCTAAGGTCTTAACTGGGCCTTGGTATCGTCAGGTTTACAAAGGTTTAGTGGCCCCACGCCACTATAATAGTTTAAAGGTTATGCCCACCATAGATAGGGCCTTGATCAGGTATTTTATGGTCTAGCTGTCCACATCGTCGATACAGATACAACGCCTTTCACGGCGCCTCAATTAGAGTCCTAGAACTCAAGTTATGGGCGTTTTAGTATTTAGAATACATGGAAGGCCCACAGGGCGCGTCCACAGACGCACCGGGCCTTCTACCCGTTTTCTCGTTTGCGGGTGCATCCACGGATGTGTTTGGTTTGACCCTGTCAACCAGTATGCCTAAGCACCGTCCCTAGGTCCTTTGTGGCTCCTTAGAGCCCCGTTTTGCATGGTTTTTCATGCAAAAACTTGAGCGAACTCATCCTAAGACTAAGGGGGAGATGGGTTTGGAGGGGTTTTGGGCATACCTGGTTCGTGGCTGGGTTTTTCTCCACATTTTCTCCTCTTATCTGCCTCTCCACGATGGGTTTTTCTCAAGCTTTTGGGTTGCCATTGGAGGCGCCCAAGAGCTCTATTTATAGAGCTCGAAGAGGGTTCTAGAGGGGCTTCTTACCGCCATGGAATGGCGGTGGAGAAACCTCTAGAATGGCGGTGGTTTCTCCCCTGCACACAGTCGTTCTAGAACCCTCTAGGAGGTTGAAGAAGAGGGGTTCCCGTATCAAAACAGGTCCCTGTGTTTCTCAGTCTAAATCCATTTTTAATGTAAATTACACTTTTGCCCTTGAACTTCAAAGGGCCATAACCTGCTCATTTTAACTCCGTTTTGAGTGATTTTGGTCTTGTTGGATTCCTTTTTCTGAGATGCTCCTAATGGTACTACTCTCAAGACCAAATTTCTGGGTCTAGTCAGGGTAAATAGTGAAATGACCAAAATACTCTTATCTCCAAAAAGGGAACTTTTCATTTCCTATAGAATGTCCAATTCATTTTTGTTAAAAATAGCATAAATTGCTTGGGCATTACATAATTACCCCCTTAAAAGAATTTCGTCTTCGAAATTCCACAAATCCTCTTCTTCAAGTTAGTTGTCTTCTTGATAAGACATATTCAGGACTCCCTTGAACTAGGAAAATTCCCATACTTTTGTTGTCGACAAATCCATTATTTCGTTATCCAATACTCTAATTGGGTTAATACTTGGAGTAATGTTGTCCTTAAGATGCTAATCAAACTATCTTGTACCCAATCCTAGGCACGTTCTCAATTTATCCTTGTTACAATTCCTACCACAAGGCCTTGCACATATATCTTATCCATTTTCTTTAAGTATATATGGACCGCTTTCGCTGCGTACTCTGATACATAGTCCCATGAGTGCTAGTTTATCATTACTGGTTTCTATTTGTATTTCGTGTTGCTACCCATCCTTAGATGCTTATATTCCTCTGATCATGTATAGGATAGTCTCCTTAGATGACCATACTCTCCTGCTCGTATATAAATTACTTCATACGTCTTTGAGATCATATGATCTTATTTCTCCTATTTCATTTTGAATAGCATAGGATAATCCCTTTTTCCTCTTGTCTTCCATCTAGTGATCTCTTCATCATCCATATCTCCTTCTAATGGTTGGTTGTATGTCATTAGTAAGTGTCCAACAAAAAAGGTTACATTCTTTCTATTGTGTCTAACTTTGCTTCTTATCTTCTTTGATTTATATTTTTCTTTTCCCAAGATACTTCAATAGCTGATATGGTATCATGTGTCCTCCAATTATATTAATGATAAAGCCAAATCCTTGATTAACTTCGAATTTCACCTATCTGTCGTTTTTCTAGTATAACTTGGGTCCTCAACCCATATTATATTCAAAATAAAATAATTCAAGTAGCATCCTCTATCAGTAATACAATCTCATATTACGATTTAGGATATCTGAACTGTACATCAAGTTTCATAGATGTTAAAGCCATCAAATGCTTTTCTCCCTAAAGTGTTTATGCAAACTCATGTCAAATGTTTTATGGTTAATTCATCATCATGGTTCAAATGTTCTCGTCCAGAGGCCTTTCTCACTATTCACATTAATTAAGTCTCTTATTCATAATCGAGTACCCTTACTAGGTCATGGTTGAATCCTTTGTCATTATTCTTCTTTATCCTTTCTTTGCTTGATGGTTTTCTTCGTAACCTTTTAAACTAAATGTTCTATACTTGATCTAGTAAGGTTAGTCCTCAGGAAATTCCTTTAATTTATTTTTCGTACTTGGTATATGCACATAACAACTAACTTTTTGTCTAAAGGCAATGTAACATCAAATCTCACCTTATAATGTGCTAGCCACCTCAACTTTTCTCCTTCCATTCCCTATATCAATATGTTGTTCAATCTCCTATTAATGCTTTATCGTCAACCATTCAGTCTTAATTGTCAGAGGGTATCATCATCATAAGTAGTGGTTTTCTCAAATTTTATCTTTCAAGTGCCTCCTCATACTTAGCTTATAATAATAATTCTCCTTCAATAGCGATTATATCAAATTGTACTGAAGTTGTTAACTCAACAAGTTTAACCACACTCAGGTAAGCATAAAACATTTTCTTAGACATAGAAAGACTTTATTTGATTACCTATTGATCTCTTTCCAGATATATCTATGTCATAAGCTCAAGGGCTTCTAAAGTGATAAGTACTTATTTGCCTTCCTTTACAATCCAAGTTAGTAGTATTTTTTAGACTCAAAGTAATTTCTTCACCTTGTGATGGTAGCCATTAAGGTTTGGAAAATCTTTCACATTGGTTTTGATTGCTTCTTCCTTTTTGCTCCTATCTCAGTTGCTACTGTCCTCATCGTATTCGTAGCTCCTTCATGATGTGGCCTAATCAACTGACCGCATACCCTCAAATGACTTAGTCTAACAAGTACTTCTTTCAGGGAAAACTCAGAATATTCCTTCGAGTTTATAACTTCGACTACTGTCTAATAGATACTAACATATTTGATTAAATATGGTGGGATACCTTTATTTAGTCAACCGTACTCTAACGGTAATGACTAAATAATGGTATGAAGATATTTGCTCTTCTAATCTATGATAGCAAGGCCTCAATTTGATCCTTGATGGTACCCTACTTGCTGAAGAAAGACAAATGGTCAAGTCACTGTCCCGGCTTAATTCCTTTTTCAATATACTTTATTTACTCATGCAGTGGCAAGGTAGGATATCACCAAATTTCCTTTTTATGGACTATATCCATTGGTGTTCCCCATAAGCTAATGGATTCGATAAGAATCTAATTGTAATAATTGATATCACACCATTTGTAGAATTTAATTTGTAGTTGGTCACCATTCCTCTTCGAAAATTTCTTGTAGCATAATCTCCTGAAATTCGATACTTTACTTAAAGTCTTAAACCCCATATGCTATCTCTCTTTTATACTCTTGTACAATAAGATTACCAACTCAACTAGTATCATTCCTTCGCATTGGTTTGGTTTACCTCCCTATAGGATTCAAGATGAAAGAATTGTATGTATCTCCGTAAAGTCATGATCTTCTTCTTTTGAATATTCAATATTCATCGAATACTTATAGTTACATCTCTATCTCTTTCTCTCTTTTATTCAAAATCCTTATTTTTGTCTACCTAGATCAATGCTTTTATTTGAGTGGTTGCATATATTTGATCTACGCTGTAGTCAAGAGCAACTTAATACTTCCACGAAATGTTGAAGTTTTCTAATATCATCGAAATCCTTAATTGCCTATAGCCTCAATAAAATTCATACAATGTCTTAATAATGACATTGACGTTTTGGTCATGCTATACTTCTCTTACAAGTTCATGTTAGGATCAATCTATTATCACAGATCTATCATCCCTAATATTATCGTCAAAATCTTTTGGTAACTTTGTCGAATACAGTTCCTTATCATATTCGTGTTATATTCCTCTTAATCACACAATATGTCACTTGTACGCATTGTCTGGTTTTCTCCATAATACTCAGGTAGTTGTTATTCAATCTCACTTCACTCTTCATGAGACTCCAATTAAGGTATCCAAAATTGAGCTAAGTCCTTCAAGATCCATACCTTTGTGACCTAGTACGAGTCACAGTTATCTCCTAGTATCATCTTGTATGCTCTTCCCTATTAGATTATCATCAAAATCTTCTTAAAGTCTGTCTTTTACATCCCTTATCATATTCATATTCTGATATTCTTTATGATGGTAAGATAGCTATCTAGGTTCTTTGGTGAGATTGATCTATTACAGGTCAGAATTATCTACTAACATGTTCACCAACATCTTCCTTCATTATCTCATCATAATATGATCCATATATGATTTTTCATATTTGCACCATTGCACAACAATCCTTATTGATAAGATTTAAGCCATCCAATATCTAAGCATTTGCTAGACCCATCTTCTTTTTCACCTATTGGTTTATGGTGAAATGCCTTGAGCATTAATATTGTAATCCTCAAATAGAAGTAGTCATCTCTACTACTTCTACTTATACTACTTCTTCTTGATTTTCTCTATTGTCTAGGACCCTTGGACATGCTAGATTGGTTGTGAAAGGATAAAACCTGGGCTCTGATACCAACTGTGACGATCCGGGTTTTCCCATGCATTTTTAAATGCAATATCTAATTCTTAAGGTGGGATGCATCCCTATTTGAAAACCATTTTTATGAAAACAATGCAATGCAGCAGAAAATCTTTAGTTTTAAACTCATTTCGAAAACCTTGAGTGTCATTTGCTTTCACAACAACTAAAGTAGTTTTTAAAAAACTTCAGAAATCATAAATGTTTTTCTCAGGTCTTTCCAGTCACATCTCACAGCCCAACTGTAAATAAATACAAATACATGTCCAAAGGGTAGAGTGTTTACTTACATGTATAATTGTCTCCTTTTGATTTTTCTTGCTCGTAGCACTAACATTTCTTGAGGCGTCTTCTACTTGTTAATGGAGCTATCTTGAAAAATGTTAAGGATTGGGTGAGTATATACTATACTCAGTAGGAGTCTATCACTACTAGTTTTACAATACATGCTACGTTTAAAATCATATGCTCTTTAAAACATGTGCATGTTTGAACACTCAGGTTCAATATCAATATTAAAAACCATTGTCGAATTGAAATACTGACGACTTAAAGAATCGCATAATCCAAGTCGAAAGCATCATATATATATCATAAACATAATGATATGCATAAGATGCTCAACTGAATCCAACTCATGGATATATGGTATGGTCGACCAACCTCATGTCATGCCATATGCACTGCAAGTAAATCCTCAAAACATAGGGCCCACTATGCCCACGACCTCACCGTCGTGTGCTCCCTGGTTACCTAGGGACACAGGGTCATAGCCTCCATGGGGCAGAGGACACTTATTCATCGTAATTCATGTAGTTTATGAAATTGGTTGCAAAACATGCATGCAATGCATAAAATCTGCTCATGCTAGTATCGCATTCAAAGTCATAACCCTGCCTAGAAGCCTGTCAGCTTTCTCTGGCTCGCCCTCATCAGCCCGCCCTCATCGGCCAAGGCTACACTTATCATGCAATCTATGCATGTAGTACATGTCTTGGCAATAGATGCACAATGTATTTTTCATATGCATGCTAAGTTCATTTATGAAATCAAGTCATGCTAAACAAGTCATATAACTTATACTTAAAACATGTATTCTCAAAACAATAATGGGCTCTTTTTAAAAGTCCAGTAGCGATAGAGCACCTACATCAAAACATCATGGGTTCTTTTAAAAAGTTTTGTAGCGATAGAGCACCTACCTGGTTTGATAACGCTAGTCCCCTTGTCATCGTACGCTCCTGCTCATAGTTTAGGGGAACAAGGTTAGCTTTACCTATTTCTACAGGTTTTAGAATGGTTGATCTCACTTCTTAGGCATTAAGGGTTCATTTACATGCCTATGGGTCTCCTAAGGTCCTAACTGGGCCATGGTATCGTCAGGTTTACAAAGGTTTAGTGGTCCCGCGCCACTATCATAGTTTGAAGGTTATGCCCACCTTAGATAGGGCCTTAATTAGGTATTTTATAGTTTGGGTGTGTCCACGTCGTCGATACGGACACAACGCCTTTTGCGGCGCCTCAATCGGAGTCCTAGAACTCAAGTTATGGGTGTTTTAGTATTCAGAATACATGGAAGGCCCATAGGGCGCGTCCACAGACGCACCGGGCCTTCTGCCTGTTTTCTCGTTTGCGGGCACGTCCACGGACACGCCTGGTTTGACCCTGTCAAACCAGTATGCTTAGGCACTGTCCCTGGGTCCTTTGTGTCTCCCTAGAGCCCCATTTTGCATGGTTTTTCATGCAAAAACTTAGGAGAACTCATCCTAAGACTAAGGGGGAGATGGGTTTGGAGGGGTTTTGGGCATACCTGGTTCGTGGCCAGGTTTTTCTCCACGTTTTCTCCTCTTGTCTGCCTCTTCATGATGGGTTTTTCCCAAGCTTTTGGGCTGCCATTGGAGGTGCCCAAGAGTTCTATTTATAAAGCTCGAAGTGGGTTCTGGAGGGGGTTCTTACCGCTATGGAATGGCGGTGAAGAAACCTCCAGAATGGCAATGGTGATGACCTGGGTTTTTATATGATGCAATTTTGATAAACAGGTGAGATCTCTTGTTTTATAAGTATGAAATGCATGAAAATCTTTTTCTTTTGGAAAACAATCTTTCATAAATACCCCGAGTGTCAAAACACATTCTCAAATTATCTAGCCCCAAGATAGTGTTAGTCACAGCCCCAGCTATTAGAGAGTAACTATAATCAAGTAACATTGAAAGATAAGGTAGGGGTATTACTTACTTGTACTTAGTCTGGGTGGTTCCTAGCACAAGCGTTCCTTGCCCTTAAGTATTTACTTGGTGTTTGAAAAATGTTGAGGATTGGGTGAGTATATACTATACTCAGTAGGAGCCTATCACTACTAGTTTTATAATGCATGAGATGTTTTAAAATCATATGTTCTTTCAAAACATGTGCATGTCTGAATACTCAAGCTCAATATCAATATTAAAATCCATTGTCAAACTAAAATACTAACGACTTAAAGGATTCACATAATCCAAAATCGAAAGTATCATACACATATATATCATAACATTATGATATGCATAAGATGCTTCATTGAATCCAACTCATGGATATCTAGTATGGTATGGTCGACCAACCTCATATCATGCCATATGAAATGCACATAAATTATCAAACCATAGGGTTCAAACTATGCCCACGACCTCGCCGCCGTGTGGTCCCCGGGTACCTGAAGACACAGCGTCATAGCCTCCACGGGGCATATGACACATCAACCCAGTGCCGTGACACCAGTGGTAGTCCCCTGTACCACATGCAGTCGATGTAGGGACATGGCCTTTTTGGGCGTGGTACCCATTCCACCTAGTAGTGGTAGAGGCTGAGTGGCCAACCCAGACCCCTCGGCATAGCACCCAGGGGCTTACTAGCCCAAATCACATAAGATCAAATAAGCCAAAAACCTCTTTTCAAAACTTGTCCTCTTTGGGTCCCTCACAACTGCCTGGCCCTTGGCACTCCAGCATCTTTTGGCAACCCTCAAGGACATGCAACTTTTTCCAGAACCTAATGCTCACAAATCAAGCGATGTATGCAATAGTTTGCAAAACATATCTATGCACAACGTATATACAATTATTTACAAAACACGTCTATGCATAAAAGCATTTATCACATGCATGCTAAATTAAGTCATGCTAAACAAGTCATATACCTAAAACATATGTTCTCAAAACAATAATAGTTCTTTTAAAAGAATCTAGTAGTGATAGAGCACCTACCTGGCTACGTCGCGTTAACCCTTTTTTTCTCGTACACTCCTGAACATGGTTTGGGGAATCAAGGTTAGTATGGCCTATCTTTTATGGGTTTTAGAGTGGTTGGCCTTATTACTTAGGCATTATGGGTCCATCTCTATGCCTATGGGTGTCCTAAGGTCCTAATTGGGCCTTGGTATCATTAGTTTTCCAAAGGTTTAACGGTCACATGCCACCATCATATTCTAAGGGTCATGTCCACCTTTGATTGGGCTTTAATTGTGGATTTTATAGTTTGTATGTGTCCGCATCATCGACACAGACACAACGCCTTTTGTTATGCCTCAATCGGAGCTCTAGATCTCAAGTTATAAGCATTTTAGTGTCGCACGTACATAGGGGTCTTAAAAGTGAAAGGACGGAATGCTAGGGCGCTGTGCATCAGTGTCATGCACCCTGGCTTCCTTAAGAAATGAGAAAACCTGCATCGCTAGCGCGCAGCGCGTCTGTGGCGTGCGCCTCAGCGGGAGCGTTTGCAGACGCGCTAAGTTTTCCCGCCGAACTGTCTCTTTTGCAAGCACGTCCCCGGATGCGCCCGTTTGGTTTTTCAAATGCGGTCGACGTGGGACATTCCGACTGGAACGTCCTACTCGTTGGGGAATCGGGGCATCCTCAGGACACCCTGGTTCGACCCTGTCAAACCAGTGCAGCCTAGGGGACGTCCTTGGGTCCTTGGTGGCTCTCCAAGGCTCCATTTTGCATGGTTTTTCATGTAAAAACCTAGGGAAATTGATCCTAGATCTACTGTGAAGATGGGTTTTGAGGGATCTTGGGCGTACCTGGCTCGTTGATGGGTTTTTCTCCTTGTTTGCCCTCTAGGTCACTCCTCCACAATGGGTTTCCTTCAACGTTTTGGGCTGCCATTAGAGGCGCCCAAGAGCTCTATTTATAGAGCTATGAGAGGGTTCTAGAGGGGGCTCTCACCGCCTTTGAATGGCAGTGGAGAAACCCCCAGATTGGCGGTGATTTTTCCTCCAATCACCGCCATTCTCGAACCCTCTAGAGGTTGAAGATGAAGGGTGCCCGTATCAAAACGGGCCCCTGTGTTTTGCAGGCTAAATCCTTTTTTAATAAAAATTACATTTTTGCCCCTAAACTTCAAAGGGCCATAACTTGCTCATTTTAACTCCGCTTTGGGTAATTTTGGTCTCGTTGGATTCCTTTTTCTGAGACGCACCTAATGGTAGCATTTTTAGGACCAAATTTCTGGGTTCAGTCAAGGTAAATCGTGAAATGACTAAAATGCCCTTATCTTCAAAAATTGATCTTTTCATTGCTTAACTTGGAATTTCAATATTACAAAATTGGAGTCATTACATTCTTACCCCCTTCAGAGAATTTTTCCCCCAAAATTCTACTATATACAGTCAAAAGATCTCGGGGTACTTTTCTCGCATTTCTGACTCCGGTTCCCAAGTCTCTTCTTCCATGTGCGCATTTCTCCACAAAACTTTGACTAAGGGTATGTCCTTGTTCGGCAGCTGCTTACTCTTACGATCCCGGATCTCAACTGGTCTTGTCTCTAGCTTGAGATCCTCCGTCAACTCTATGGGTACCTGGTTGATGACATGAGCAAGGTCAGGCACGTACCTCCTTAGCATAGATACATGGAATACGTTATGCACTTCAGATAGTTGAGGGGGTAGTGCGATCCTGTAGGCCACTTTTCCCACTTTCTCTAGGATTTCGAAAGGTCCTATGTAACAAGGACTAAGCTTGCCTTTGATACCGAACCTCATAAATCCTTTAGTGGGAGATATCTTCAGGAAAACGTGCTCTCCTATGTCAAATTCCAATGGTCTCCTCCTTTGATCAGCATAGCTCTTTTGGTGGCTTTGAGCTGTGAGGAGGTGTCTTCTTATGAGTTTGACCTTCTCGGCACATTGCTCTACCAACTCGGACTGTAGCACCCTGGACTCTCCAACTTTACCCCAACTGGTGGGTAATTGACAGGGTCTCCCATAGAGCGCCTTGTATGGAACCATGCCAATGCTTGATTGAAAGCTATTGTTGTACGCCAACTCGACTAGCAGTAGGTTTTCATCCCAGCTTTGCTTCCAATCAAGGGCACAAGTTCGCAACATATCTTCGACTATCTGGATTGTGCGCTCTGACTGTCCATCGGTCTATGGATGGAAGGCTGTGCTATAGTTCAAGGAAGATCCTAAGGATTTTGGGACAGACTTCCAGAGTTACGAAGTGAAGCGGCTATCCCTATCTGAAGTGATACTAAGGGCTATACCATGTAGACTTACTATCTCTTTGATGTACAGCTGAGCTAGGATGTCAATGGATTGGGTATGACGTATAGGAAGGAAATGGGCTGTCTTAGTTAATCTATCAACAATTACCCAGATCATGTCATGACCCTTAGAGGTCCTAGGTAGCCCTACGATGAAGTCCATTGTAATATGGTTCCATTTCCATTCGGGTAACTCAAGGGGTTGTAACAATCCTGCAGGTCTTTGATGTTCAGCCTTTACTTGTTGACATGTTAAACACTTTGCCACAAATTCCCCTATGTCTCTTTTCATACCATCCCACCAATATTGTTTCTTTAAGTCATGATACATCTTAATCCCTCCTGGGTGTATAGTATACTTAGACCGATGAGCCTCTTTTAAGATTTCTTGTCTTAACTCTTCATTAGCCGGTACCACTAATCTTCCTTGCATGTAAATGCTACCATCTTCCCTTTTTGTAAACCCTGGTTTTCCTATGAAAGCTTGTATATCTAGATCTTCTTCCTGTTCTTGTTTAACCTTTTCATTAACAGCCGACTTTATTGTTAGACCTGCCATAATGATCTTGTGCTTACTTATGTTTGGTTTCCATGTGATTACTTCTTGTAATAGCTTCCATCTCTTAGTTAATAAACTTGCACACATCCCTTGGGTTTTTCTGCTTAATGCATCAGCTACCACATTAGCTTTTCCAAGGTGATAATGAATGGAGAAGTCATAGTCTTTTAAGTATTCCATCCATCTTCTTTGTCTCATGTTTAAGTCTTGTTGGGAAAAGATATATTTAAGACTCTTGTGATTTGTAAAAACTTCAAACTTTTCCCCATATAAATAATGTCTCCAGATTCGCAAGGCAAAGACTATGGCCACTAATTCCAAGTCATGGGTTGGGTAATTGACTTCATGCTTCTTGAGTTGTCAAGAAGCATAAGTGATTACCTTCCCATGTTGCATAAGTACGCAGCTTAGCCCTTGTTGCAAGGCATCGCTGTATATCTCAAATCCGCCACTTCCAGAAGGTAAGGTAAGGACAGGTGCTATAGTTAACCTTCTTTTTAGTTCCTGGAAGCTTTCCTCGCATTTATCAGTCCATTCAAATCTTGTGTCTTTCCTGGTCAGCTTAGTTAGAGGTAAAGCAATTTGTGAAAAACCTTTGATGAATCTCCTGTAATATCCGACAAGTCCTAAGAAGCTTCTTATTTCTGTCACCATCTTAGGTCTTTCCCAATTCTGTACTGATTCAACCTTAGTGAGGTCAACTGCTATGCCATCTTGAGAAATAATGTGTCCTAAGAAATTAACCTTTTCCAGCCAAAACACACACTTACTAAATTTTGCATATAACTTGTGTGCTTGTAGGGTGCTTAATGTTATCCTTAGATGTTCCTTATGGTCTTCAGGAGTTTCAGAATATATTAAGATATCATCCACAAACACTATGATGAATTTATCTAAGTACTCCTTGAACACCCTATTCATAAGGTCCATAAACGCAGCTGGAGCATTAGTTAAACCAAAGGACATCACTTTGAATTCATAATGGTCGTATCGGGTCCTGAAGGCTGTGTTGGGGATATCTTCTTCTCTAACTCAAAGTTGATGGTACCCGGATCGTAGATCAATCTTAGAGAAGACTCTGGCTGACTGAAGTTGATCGAAAAGATCATCAATTCGGGGAAGAGGGTACTTATTTTTAATGGTGACCCTATTCAGCATCCGATAGTCTACGCACAATCTCATGGAGCCATCCTTTTTCTTAACAAAAAGGACTGGAGCTCCCCACGGAGATACACTAGGTTGTATGAACCCTTTGTCAAGTAGTTCCTGTAACTGGGTCTTCAGTTCTCTTAGTTCTGCAAGAGCCATTCAATAAGGAGCTTTGGAAATGGGGGAAGTACCAAGTATAAGATCAATGATAAACTCAATTTCCCTTGGCGGAGGTAGACCTGGTAAGTTCTCAGGGAATACATCAGGCAATTCTCGGACTACCTCGACATCCTCTAGCTTTGGTTGGGGACTTTCGACAGATTCAATCTTAGCTAAGAAGAAGGAGAATCCTTGAGCAATGTGCTTAACTGCTTTCATGGCAGAAATAACACACGCTCCAGAATAATCCTTTCTTCCTTTGAGGGTGAAAGTGTCTCCATTAGGTAGGGTAAAAGTGACACGTTTATGGTGGCAATCAACAAAGGCTTGATGAAAGGCTAGCCAATCCATACCTAGGATGATGTCGAAGTCATTCATATCTAAGTGGATAAGGTTGTCATGTAGCAATTGGTCCTTGATCAAAATGGGGACATCCTGGAGATAAGAATAGGTGGGAAGTGCCTGGCCTACAGGAGTCATGACTTCTAGAGTGAAGTCTAGGTCTTATGGTATAATGTCCAAGGATGATGCAAATTCCCGGGATATGAAAGAATGAGTGGAGCCTATGTCAAATAGAACTTTAGCAGGTGTATCATAGATAGAAAGAATACCTTCAACGACTACATTTGAAGCTTGGGCTTGACTGGAAGTGAGGGCAAAGACACATCCTTGGCTTTTTGGAACTTGTTCTTCTTTATGCTCTTGTACTTTTCCTTTTGGACAATCCCTAGCAAAATGTCCTGGTTCTCCACAAAGATAGCAAGTGATGTTGAAAATAGGACATGTTTTGCCTAAATGACTCCTGTTACACTTAGGGCATGTTTTCCAGTCTAGTCTTCTTCCCTTGTTTTCAAACGGCTTCTTGAAAGGTGGCCTGGGTCTAGATGATTGAAATGGTCTCTTTCCTTTGTTTCTCATGGTGTTGATGTTCTTAGTTTCCTTCATCGCCTGATTCCTTTGGTAATCTTTTTCGTATAGGGAGGCCATCTCTACTGCCTTGGCTACGGTGGAAGGTTGGAAACCTAGAACTCTGTTCCTGAGTCCTAGGTTGAGTCCATCTACAAATCTTTCGGCCGCATCTTCCTCATCAGCACAAGCACGTGGTGCAAATCTTCGGAGGCTAATGAATCTACTTCCATACTGTTGGATGGTCATATTTCCTTGTTCTAAGTCCATAAATTCCTTTTCCTTCTATTTCCTTATATGTTTAGGATAATATTTGTTGTTAAAGACCTTTTTAAACTCTTCCCATCCTATTGTTTCTTGCTGATCAAAATAAGTTCTTTCTGCTGTTTCCCACCAAAAGGTAGCCTCTCCCCTAAACACAAATGTGGCCATGGGTACTTTTCTTTCTTCAGCTATGTTCATGGCTTTAAATATCTTTTCAATGTCAATTAACCATTTTTCAGCTGTAGATGCTTCATCTTCTCCTGTGAATGAGGGAGCTAGTTTCTGAAACCTTTCTAACTGAACCTTAATCCTATCTATTACTTTATCAGGGGAAGGATCTCCTGTGGTGGAGGTTTGGCTTTGACTAATTATGTATTGTCCCATATTTTGTAAGAATTGTTGGAATAACTTAGCCATCCCGTTGCCCGACCCAGTGGATTCCACTGGTGGGGCTTCAGGTCTTGGAGCATTGCTTCCTTTCTTCCTAGGCACCTGTAATCATAAGGTAATTCATCAAATCTTAGTTTGTGTTATCCTATTACCCCTTACTCTTTCATGGATGAAACTTGATTATAAGTTATTCTCCTCATAACTGGGCTGTGAGTAATGTTAAACCGCGCTCTGATACCAACTATGACGACCTGGGTTTTTATATGATGCAATTTTGATAAACAGGCGAGATCCCTTGTTTTATAAGTATGAAATGCATGAAAATCTTTTTCTTTTGGAAAACAATCTTTCATAAAAACCCCGAGTGTCAAAACACATTCTCAAATTATCTAGCCATGGCAAATTTTAAATCAATATTGTTCCCAAGAAAGTGTTAGCCACGGCCCCAGCTATTAGAGAGTAACTATAATCAAGTAACACTGAAAGATAAGGTAGGGGTTTTACTTACTTGTACTTAGTCTGGGTGGTTCCTAGCACAAGCGTTCCTTGCCCTTAAGTATTTACTTGGTATCTAAAAAATGTTGAGGATTGGGTGAGTATATACTATACTCAGTAGGAGCCTATCACTACTAGTTTTATAATGCATGAGATGTTTTAAAATCATATGTTCTTTCAAAACATGTGCATGTCTGAATACTCAAGCTCAATATCAATATTAAAATCCATTGTCAAAATGAAATACTAACGACTTAAAGGATGCACATAATCCAAAATCGAAAGTATCATATATATATATCATAACATTATGATATGCATACGATGCTTCATTGAATCCAACTCATGGATATCTAGTATGGTATGGTCGACCAACCTCATATCATGCCATATGAAATGCACATAAATTATCAAACCATAGGGTTCAAACTATGCCCATGACCTCCCCGCCATGTGGTCCCCGGGTACTTGAGGACACAGCATCATAACCTCCACGGGGCATATGACACATCAACCTAGTGCCGTGACACCAGTGGTAGCCCCCTGTACCACATGCCGTTGACATAGGGACATTCCCTTTTTTGGGCGTGGTACCCATTCCACCTAGTAGTGGTAGAGGCTGGGTGGCCAACCCAGACCCCTCGGCATAGCACCCAGGGGCTTACTAACCCAAATCACATAAGATCAAATAAGCCAAAAACCTCTTTTCAAAATCTGTCCTCTTTGGCTCCCTCACAACTGCCTGGCCCTCGGCACTCCAGCATCTTTTGGCAACCCTCAAGGACATGCAACTTTTTCCAGAACTTAATGCTCACAAATCATGCGATGTATGCAATAGTTTGCAAAACATATCTATGCACAACGTATATACAATTATTTACAAAACACGTCTATACATAAAGCATTTATCACATGCATGCTGAATTAAGTCATGCTAAACAAGTCATATACTTAAAACATATGTTCTCAAAACAATAATAGTTCTTTTAAAAGAATCTAGTAATGATAGAGCACCTACCTAGATAGGTCGCGTTAACCCTTTTTTCCTCGTACGCTCCTGAACATGGTTTGGGGAATCAAGGTTAGTTTGGCCCATCTTTTATGGGATTTAGAGTGGTTGGTCTTATTACTTAGGCATTAGGGGTCCATCCCTATGCCTATGGGTGTCCTAAGGTCCTAATTGGGCCTTGGTATCATTAGTTTTCCAAAGGTTTAGCGGTCACATGCCACCATCATATTCTAAGGGTCATGTCCACCTTTGATTGGGCTTTAATTGTGGATTTTATAGTTTGTATGTGTCTGCGTTGTCGACATAGACACAACGCCTTCTGATGTGCCTCAATCGGAGCTCTAGATCTCAAGTTATAAGCGTTTTAGTGTTGCACATACATAGGGGTCTTAAAAGTGAAAGGACGGAATGCTAGGGCACTGCGTGTCAGTGTCATGCGCCCTAGCTTCCTTAAGAAATGAGAAAACCCGCATCGCTAGCGCGCAGCGCGTCTGCGGTGTGCGCCTCAGCGGGAGCGTCTGCAAACGCGCTGAGTTTTCCCGCCCAACTGTCTCTTTTGCTGGCACGTCCCCGAATGTGCCCATTTGGTTTTTCAAATGCAGTCGACGTGGGATGTTTCAACTGGAACGTCCTGTTCGTTGGGGAACCGGGGTGTCCTCAGGACACCTTGGTTCGACCCTATCGAACCAGTGCGGCCCAAGGGACGTCCCTGGGTCCTTGGTGGCTCTCCAGGGCTCCATTTTGCATGGTTTTTCATGCAGAAACCTAGGGAAATTGATCCTAGATCTACTATGAAGATGAGTTTTGAGGGATCTTGGGCGTACCTGGCTCGTTGTTGGGTTTTTCTCCTTATTTTTCCTCTAGGTCACTCCTCCACAATGGGTTTCCTTCAACATTTTGGGCTGCCATTAGAGGCGCCAAGAGCTCTATTTATAGAGCTATGAGAGGGTTCTAGAGGGGGCTCTCACCGCCTTTGAATGGCGGTGGAGAAACCTCTAGAATGGTGGTGATTTCTCCTCCAATCACCGCCGTTCTAGAACCCTTTAGAGGTTGAAGGTGAAGAGTGCCCGTATCAAAACAGGCCCCTGTGTTTTGTAGGCTAAATCCGTTTTTTAATAAAAATTATATTTTTGCCCCTAAACTTCAAAGGGCCATAACTTGCTCATTTTAACTCCGTTTTGGGTGATTTTGGTCTTGTTGGATTCCTTTTTCCGAGACGCACCTAATGGTACCATTTTCAGGACCAAATTTCTGGGTTCATTCAAGGTGAATAGTGAAATGACTAAAATGCCCTTATCTTCAAAAACTGATCTTTTCATTGCTCAACTTTGAATTTCAATATTACAAAATTGGAGTCATTACAATGATGGTTTCTCCCCTACACACCGCTGTTCTAGAACCCTCTAGGAGGTTGAAGAAGAGGGGTGCCTGTATCAAAACGGGTCCCTGTGTTTCTCAGGCTAAATCCATTTTTAATGTAAATTACACTTTTGCCCTTGAACTTCAAAGGGCCATAACTTGCTCATTTTAACTCCATTTTGAGTAATTTTGGTCTTGTTGCATTCCTTTTTCCAAGGTGCTCCTAAGGGTACTACTCTCAGGACCAAATTTCTGGGTCCAGTCAGGGTGAATAGTGAAATGACCAAAATACCTTTATCTCCAAAAAGGGAACTTTTCATTTCCTATAGAATGTCCAATTCATTTTTGTTAAAAATAGTGTAAATTGCTCGGGCATGACAGATTTTTCTTGAATTCCTTAGCTTGACACCTTCTTTCATGGCTTATATGGCTAAGGTGGCTTGATGGCTCCCATCCAAAAGATGGTGGAAATGCATGGCTTACTTCATAGGCCAACTTTGGCCATCTTTAGTTCCTTTAATCATATCCATTAATGGCCCATAAGATGGTCTTTCCCTTGATCTCATGTGGGATTGATGATTTGAGGCTTTGAATCAATCTTTTGATCTTGATCTTCAATATTTATCTGAAACGATATTGGCCTTTGGACCATCATCTCTCTTCCTACAAACAAAAAAAATTATAATTAATTTCTAAAACTTAACATTAATCACATTCTTACCTTGAATTAGCCTTTGGACCTACAAAATATCAAAATTTTGAGTTATTAGGTCAAAAAATGCTTGTGTTACGAATTTTTGTCTAAAAATCCTAATTTAACACTATAAGTTGTAACACATGGGTACTAATTGGGTGGTTTTTATGCAAAATTAAGAACTTATCACACCTCCCAGCTAGTATTTTTCTATTCCCAAGCAAAACTTTCAAAAAATCACTTTACAAAAATAGGTACAAAGTGTCACTTTCGTAGGTACTTACTATTGCATTTAGCACATGCAACAAGCCCTCAAACCCCTAGGCTACCCCTAGTGGATGAGTTAGGCCTTGTAAGCATTTGTAGTGAATATACCCACAATATTCACTAAGGTTGAGTCCCCTATTTTTTCTTAGAGAATCCGTATTCATTAGCAATCTACTTGTTTTTCATAACTTAGTGGAGAAGATTGACCATTTTACAAACCATCCACATACTAATGACATTTTATTCTAGTTATCTCTCAAAGTTCATGTGTGTGTACATCCGTTTAAGTCATGACTTCTAACTAGATATGCTTAAATTCCATGGGAAATATATCTTGACCTCAAACCTCCTAGGTGTGCTAAGGGTCTGGTAATGAAATCTAGTCCTTGTCTAGTAAGGGTTCTTGTAGGGCCCTTACTATCAATGTGTTCCATTCACTGTAAAGCAGTAAACGTGAAATGCAATACAACATAAATAAACTAATGCCTCCTACATGCTATCTAGCCAAGGTTTAGACATATGCACAACTAATGCAACAACCATAATTAAGATCCAAAAATTATGATGAATGACCCTAATCTATATGAATTACACTATCAATCAGTATTCAAACTATACTAAATGCAACTATGCTATGAAATATAATGTAAAATGAGGGAAACATACAATGGCATTTATGCCCATCAAGTGTGGGCCACTATACCCCACACTTGCCCTCTATTATTACAACCTACTTAAAATGAAATAAAAAAATTATAAGTTATAATAGGGCCTCACTACAATTTCACTCAAATTCCTAATCTAAGAAAGCATGGGAATGACAATTAAGTTGATGAAGCTTTACCCAATACCCCTTGCACAAAAGTAAGTAAGATATGTCAATTTTTGAGGAATTAGCAAAATGATCAAGAATGACACAAAAAACCCTAATTTAATTCAACCTAAAACTACAACTAAAGATAAACAATCTAAATCAAGATCCAGCCACAAATCCATTGTGATTCCTCTACAATGGCACTAAAAACCTATGTAGCTTTAATATTATTTGTAAATACACAAATCAAAGTAGTATTGCATGTGAAAGAGGTCGATCTCATGAGGAATCCCTTAAATTGTATGTTAGATTGATTTTATTTAAAGGGCTTAACATCAGCCAAAGAGATAGCTTGAATTGGATTTGAATTTAAACTATAAAAGTAAATGATAAAAGAAAGGGAGTATGCATGGAACTAGAAATTACTATTAGAGGAAATTTTCTGAAATTAAAACTAAGAAAAGGAATTCGAAACTTACCTAATTAACATGCATTCAATTAAAGGAACGTAATGTAAAACTAGAATAAATTAATCTAGGTAATTTAACTTATGAAAACTTATTTAAAAGGAAACTTTCCTAATTTGGCACTTTCCTAATCCTAAAAATTTCTAACAATCAAAAACGAAACTTTCCAAAACTAGGCTACAGTGCAAATAATTAATTAAATTAAGCTAAACTAGGGTCAAACAATGAAAGTCCCATGAGCATGATCCATGGGATGGTGAACATGGTTCATGGGTTAGAAAATAGCTAAAACTCATGAATCAAAAGCAATGTAATGCTCTCAATCTAAACTAAGATGATATGTAAGTGAAACGCCAAAAGAGAATGGGGGGAATGGATGGCTGGAATGATGGAGCTAGTTAAGGCTAAAAGACACATAGAACTAGTTCCAAATTCAAGCAAAAAATGTGGCATTCGAAGATGAAATCAACAATTCAAGTTTTTCCTTCTCTTGGATGTAACTAACAAAGGAGGAATAACTTAGAATTTTGGTGAATAAGCAAGAAAAACCAAGAAGGTGGAAGCAAAGATTCAAGGGAAAACAAGGAAGATATATGTGACAAGAATTAAAACACAAAACAACAATAGAAAATACTTAAGAATCCAAAGGAATAACAGCCCAAAAGGAAGCCAAACTCCAAAGCTCCAAACATCTCCAATATAGAGTACTTCTTTCAAGGTTTTGATGCAAAACCTCTGCTTGGAAAAAACGTGGAATGCTTGCCTTATATAGATGGATGGATTCCACTTTGACAAGGGCTTAACCTAAGAGAGGAAAGTAGATCTCGATTTAGAATTTGAATTAGGAAAGTTAGGTGGAGAGATGAAGTAAGCAAGTGAGGTAATAAGATGCAATCATGGATGGTTTCCATGTATTTAGGAAGGAGGGAGGCGTCACCTTCTTAGGAAGGTGGCATGGAGCTCCATCCCTTCTAATTTCATGGTACTTGATTGTTGGAAAAGAGAGAAAAATAGAAAGGGAAAAGTAGGAAAGATTGGGGTAGATCTATGGTTTTGAAGAGTTTTGGGTGTGAACTATATCAAGGGGTTTCCTATTTAGGGAACCACCTAAAATGACAACTAAGCAAGGGAGATGTGTCACCATTTTAGGAAGGTGGCACCCTCCATAAGCCAAAATCATAGAACCCTAATTAGGGTGGGTGGAAAGGATGGGAAATGAAAAGTGGAGAGTGGGATTTCTCTCTTGATTGGTCCACCTATGCATGATCATCTTACCTTTTACAAATATTTCTCAAATCCTTCCAATTATCCCTTGAAAATCACACTTTTAGTATGAGATACTTGCTTGAATTGATCCTCCAATCGTGTATCTCCATGTGGCATGGCTCCCATGTGTTTTGATGGCTCACTTTGATGGCTCATTCATTGATGGCTTGAGTGGCTAAGACCTTTTGCTTCAAAGCATGAATTGCATGGCTTCCATAGGGTTTCCTTGTTAGACTAGGAAACATCATGTATGACTCCAATTCTCATAAAAAGTGGTGGGATTGCATGGATTTTTCCATTGACCCTTTTAATCACCTTTGATGCTTATCATTGCCTTCTTGCTTGCCTTAAGATGGTCTTGAACCTTGATCTAGCTTTGAAATGATGAGATTTAAGATTTAGTTTGATTTTTTTATCTTGATCTTCAATTCTTATCTCGATTAATCTTAGCCTTCAGATCACCTTCTCAACACCTATAAAAGATGAGAAACCTAATTAAATTCTAGAAAATTAAAGAAATTCATATACTAACTATGCATAAGTTCTTAAAACTAGAAAATATTAAACTTTTGAATTATTAGGTTAGAAATGCATGTGCTCTAAATTTCAAAAAAATCCTAGAAATAACACTATATTTTACAACACATGGGCTACTAATAGGTACTTTTTATACAAAATAGAACACTTATCAATTTAAAACAAAATTATTTTATCTTTTATAGTTTTGGTCAAGGAATAAAAAAGTAAGTCTATGGGTACTTGATATACACATAAATTTCACATTTAATATCCCTAGAATTAGCATTTTTAACCCTTGGATTGTTTCATTTATCACTAATTAGGGTTTCTTTGTATTTTGTAGAATCAGGGTAGAATTGAGAAAAATGCACATTTTATGCACTTTGAAACCCTGAGAGAGAGCTAACCCACTATTCGAGCAAAGTCGTGGACCCACATGCTAAGAACTAGTATGTCAAGGAGTTAGAATGCTATGTGGTGCCTTTATGAAAATAGGATGATTTGGAAACCAAAAAAATTGACCAACCTTATCCATGCTAAGAGGTTGTCATTACCAAAAGATAAGGTGGACAACTCATGCATGCAAACCACCATCCCTAGGAGCTTCTAATAGAAGCTAAAATTTTGTACAACAAAGTACAAGTACATGTATTTTGCTAAATTGAACTACCCAGAGACCTGGGCCTACACACTCAGCATACTTATTCACTCACTCATTCACCTAAATAAGAAAGGGACCCACCTAAGTTCATATTTTTTCCTAGAGAGGGAGAAGTGTTACACTCCCTTTTATGTGGAATTTTAATGAAAAAAAAAAAAGTTGAAATTTAAAGAGAAAAAGAAGGGGGGAAATGTGTACTTGTGAAGGAGAATAAACAAGAAATCTATGGCTCTCTTTTAGCCAATCTTTTAAGAAAGCAATAATCAAAATTTATCATTAATTAGGACTATCCTAGTAGCATCCAATGGGAATTTTTTTTTAAAGAGAGAATCAAGGGAATTTTGGTGTACCAATGGGAATTAAACATGTAAGAGGGAGAGAGTTGGGTGCTATTGGTGGAGAATATAATGGTGGACTGCCTACCATTTTTTAAGAGTTTTTCACATGTTTTCAAGGGGAGACAAAATGTGCATTTTAGAGAAAATAAAGGTGGACTGAGAGTGGATCATGGAATGCTATTGGAGGAGAAAAAATGGTGGGCTGAGGAGAATTTATAGGAAGAATAATATGTCTCTTTCCTAAAGAGGGAATGAAAAAGGTATTGCAATATGATTTGCTAATGAAGAAAGGAAAGTGATATAGACCATTCATCCAAGGTTTTACATGACCTTAAGGAGTAGAAAGAAAGAGATAAGAAGCTTAACAAAGATGACTGGATATTAAGGAGATGTGATCTCAATGCATTTTACAATAAGGAGATTTAATGCATTCTTTAGAGAGATACATGAGATATGCTTGATAGGGAGCTTTACATGTTAAAAGAAGAATGTGGTGATGTTATGTACTTTACTTTAGCTTTCTCTTATTGCTAGATTTTGGTTATTTGTTAATAGTAGTCTAGGTTTAATTGCATGTTTTAGTTTAAATTAGAAAGTTTTTTCCTATAGTTTAGGAACTAATTATAGTAGATTAATTAATTGGGTATATAAAATTTTCACATGACTTGCACCCTAAAAAGGCTACTTATAATTTGAAAAATATACTAAATTAGGTAAAGCACTAGGATTGAGAAAATCTACAAATTAGGGTTTTTAACAATCATATATTTCATGTTTTATTTCTTTGTGGTTTTATTAGCATGAGTAGTATAAAATTCAAGTTGCTTATCTTTAAATATATATGATTTTAGTGTGGTTGATTCTAAAGCCTAAGTTTAAAATTTGATTAATTTATTCTCTTTTAATATTTTAAATTTATTATACCATTTGTCATTCTTTCATTGGCTAGGTTAAGGGAGTTTAATATATTTTTAAATTAAAATTATATAAATTCACAAATTGAGTCCTCACAAGATCAACCCATACTTGTGCATTCTATATTCTAATAGATTCGTGCACTTGCAATCATTTTGCAAACAACAACAAAATGCTTTAGTTAACTTATTATTATTATTATTTGTTATTATAGAACTAATTCTAATTAGGACATTGTTTATTAGTTGTTTTTTGCTACTATTAGTGTAGCATTTTAAAATTGATTAGAATATATTTTTAGGTATAGTTTCTAGTATAATATTAGAATTTAATATGAGTAGCTAAATGTTTACCTAGGTTTAGGATGAAACCACACTAAAATTAATGTATATTCATGTTTAAGTATATGTTAGTAGGGTTTTGAAATATCAACCTTAGGATGAGAAAATTAATATACATAGCATTCTTTTCATAACAATTAACTTGATATATATAAGTTCTTAGGTAATTTGTGATTTTAAGAAATACAAATTATGCTCTGAAAAATATATATTGAGTCAGGTGAATTACTAAGGTTGAGAAAATATAAAGATTAGGAATTTCAATGAAGACATTTTCCATGCTTTTAATCTATTTATGGTTTATTAACATGAGTAGTATTAAATCTAAGTTACTTAGTTTTGAATGCATATGATTTTAGTATGGTGGATTTTGAAACCCTA
The DNA here is from genome assembly GCA_035236585.1 of Warburgia ugandensis. Classification (NCBI taxonomy): domain Eukaryota; kingdom Viridiplantae; phylum Streptophyta; class Magnoliopsida; order Canellales; family Canellaceae; genus Warburgia; species Warburgia ugandensis. Next base: position 25,484,106 of record CP141132.1, on the reverse strand, counting down.
GACTTTAGAATTTGGTAAAATTATTCATTCTAGTTTAATTAATAATATTAGATTAATTTGATTGTTTATTTTTAAATTGGTTGGGGAAGTTAAAAATAGTTTAACCTAAATTCAATTAAAACTTCGTTGTGAGTCCCAAAAACTTGATGATCACTTAAATTACCACATTTTTCTTGTCCACAAAAAAAATGCCATAAAAAGGGAAGATATTAACTTTTAGCTAAGGTTTTAAAGAAATTCCAAGCCTCAACATCACTCTTAGTCACAAATGGTCCACCACTAGTAGCATCTATCATACCGTAGTTTTGTGGAACCAAACTATCATAGAAATATTGAACTTATTGCCCCTTGTCATAAACATGGTGAGGCATTTGAGAAATAAGTCCTTCCTTTCCCAGCATTCGTAAACATGCATACCCTCTTTCTATTGAAAATTAATAATCTTCCTTTTGAGGGCATTTGTTTTGGGGACAAAAAAAAATTATTCAAGAACTTCCTAGATAATTGCTCCCAAGAAGTGATAGAACCTACCTTTAAGGAGTTTAACCATGCCTTCACCATATCCTTTAAATAGAAGGAGAGTAGCCACAATCTAATGGAATCATTAAAAAAAAATGATAATTTTAAGTAAACAACAAGTTTTTGGTACCATTCACACAATGAAGTTTTAATTGAGTCTTGGTTAAATTATTTTACCACTAGTCGTAGTTCAGGATTACATGTATTTAGATTTTCAAATAAGAAGCTATTTATATGGTGGGCCCTAGAAGCTGTTTAGACCATCTTCAAATTAAAATTATTTACATGGTAAAACCTAGAGGCTATTTACACACATTCAAATAAGAAGCTTTTTACATTGTGGGATTCAAAATTTATCTTCATCTATTTAAAATATGAAGCTATTTACATGATGAGCCCAAATTCAATCTACATCAATTGAAAATTAAAGCTATTTACATGGTAAAACCATGAAGTTATTCACACAAATTTTCAAATAAGAAGCAATTCACATCAATTTTCAATTGAAAAGCTATATATATATATTATTAGGCCTAAGATTTATTTAGACATATTTTGAAATAAGAAGCTATTTACATTGCGCACGTAGAAGCTATTCACACTTATTTTCAAATTAAAACTATAGAAGCCCCACAAATAAGCTTCATAGTATGCACATGGGCCCATAAAAAGTTTCCATTCTTAGCAAGGAGGGCCACCAAAAAGGATTCATAGTATGCATGAAGCAGCCACAAATATGCTTCATGGTATGTTTGTAAGACATACAAATAGGTTTCATGGTATGAAATGCAAGCTGACAAACATGTTCATGTTGGTGGCTGTTACCCTAGGCAAACATAGGTTTCACAAGAATTGTGCTTGAATGTAGTTTATTTTAATATTAAATATTATATAAAATTTCATTCAAACATTATCAAACTAGTCTTATCTTAAGTGAAACTTGCCCTAGTTCATTGTTGTAGCTTTAATATTACTCACAAGCACACAAATCAATATAGTAAATATAGACGAATGAGGTTGATCTCACAAAGAATCTCGTGAATTTATATGTAATTGAATCTTAATTTAAATGAACTATTCTAGCCAAAATAGATATTGAATTAATTTAGGAATTTAAACAAGCATAAACTTAAACTTAAACTAAAGGATACTGAAATGTATTCAAGAAAGAAACTCATGCCAACTAGAAACATAAATAATCCTAAAAGCTAAGATCTAATCTAATGATGTAACTAATTTAAGCATGAATAATGAAATATAAACATGACTTAAACAAGACAATTGAAAAACTAAACTAAATATGCATCTAAACATACCAAATCAAACATGAATCAAAGGCAAAGTGCATTAGGAGCATGGAAAAAAAAGTGCACATGAAATTAAATATCATTCATTGAATTTAAATCATTACAAAGTGGTGTGCATGATGAAAACAAATAATCTTGACTTCAATCTCAAGTTGAAATCTATTTAGCAAGGGCCATGTGTGTGACCCAACGGAGAGGGTTGTGTTAGAGGATGAAATCAAGATGGATCCAAAAAAGGAAAAACAAACCAGCAAAGTAAAGGTAAACAAGTAAGGAATTCAAAGGAGAACTAACTTGATCCTAATGTTACCATCTCTTGGCTGTCACTATAAGACATTGATGGGCTTTGATCAAGGAAACTACAGCACAAAACTAGAAGCAAAGCACAAAGGAAAACAACCAATGAACAAAGCATATGAAACAAGAATCAAAGCTTAGCATGGAAACTTAGCTTTGAATGGTGCATTTGAACCTTTGAATGGAAAGAGGCATGGAGAGTTTTGGTGGAGAAGAAAACATGGAGAACCATCCCAGGGAGGGTGGTGCTCCTTCTTGGGGAGATGATGTTCTATTTATAGGTGTTCTCCTCCTTCCTAAGTGATGAGATTTATGAAATTCTATTCTAGGAAGATAGGAAAGAGAGGGAAAGATATAAGATAGGATAAGGGAATTAGTAGGACTCTAAGAAAGTGGGAAACTAGGAAGGTGAGTGGAAGGGAATTAGAAGGAGAGAGAAAAGGAAAGTCTAAGGAATGTGGTCTCTTCTCTAATTGGTCCTCATGTGCATGCCACCTACCCTTATTGATAGGTCAACCTTTCTTCCTATTCTTTCTCTTCAAAACACACTTTATTCAAATGGGAAATTGCTTAGAAAGTCCCCAAAATATCTGGACCCATGTTGACTTGGCCTAAGTGGCTCAATTGGCTTCATTGCTTATTTGGCTTGACTTCTCCAAACCCTTAGTGCATGGCTCAGGTGGCTTGCATAGCTTTAATTCTCATGCAAAGGTGATGGATTTTGCATGGGCCCATTTTAGTCACCTTTTATTCTTCCAATTGCTTTCTCCAATTCATTTGCTTGACCTGGAATGATCTTGATTCTTGCTTGATCTTTGGAATGTTGGAAAATAGGTCCAGGTCTCTAAGTCGTTGGATCATCCTTTCAATACCTAGAAAAAGATAAAAGATCCTAATTAATAACTAGAAAATTATGATAAATCACATACTTACTTTGAATTAGCTTGTTAACATGCAAAATATCAAACTTTTAGATCATTATGAATTTTGGAGAATTTCTATAATAATGCCCTATAATTTATAACACATGAGTTGCTAATTGGGTAATTTTTATATAAATTTGACTACTCATCCCAATATATTACAAAATCTAGCTAGTATTGGTTTGACAAATCTGGGCTAAATCAAGTGAAAACAAGATTTTGAACTCAATATCTAGCTAGCATTGTTAAAACCAAGATTGAGAAAACTCAAGGAAAATCAAGTGACCTTAAACTTGATTAACATGCTAGTACCTTACTATTTTGGAGTTCAATTCTAGTGCAAAAATCATTCTTTTACCACGGACTCTTGAGTATTTAGCAATTCTAGTACATGGAGCAAAATGCAAAAGACCAAAATTAAGATGGCAAAGAAGATTATAATATAAGAAACAACATAAAAGTTAAAATTATATATTATGCTAGTACCTATAGTAGATATATAAGTAAGCTATGACATGAATTCAAATTAGGCAAGCAATTATGATAGAGAAGACATGAGGGTGTCAATAAGAAAAATATTTAAAAGACTAACATGTTTGCTAAAGATTTCAACCTTCTTACTGAAGAATATTTACTACGTTCTTTACAAGTAAAAAATTAGTGACCTGTTTAAGAGGGAGAGGGTGGGGGAAATGAAAAAGACAGAAGGGAGGAGAGAGCCACTTACACAAGAGAGACTAAGAGAGAAATAATGAGAGGAAGAAGAACAATGGAAAAAGGAAAGTGTTTATTAGGTGGTTTTTAGCTCTTTGGGGGGGAATAGTATGATTTGGAATTTGCTTCTACACTTCTGCAATAGTCATTATGCCTATTTACATGTTCATATTTATAAGGGAACCACAATAGGTCATCCATAATTAATCTTTATAAAAAGTGACAAACTAAAGTTAAAATAAATTAGATATAAAAATTTAAAAGATAACTAACGGGTAATAAAATTTGCTAAATTTAATACTATATTAGCCTTTAATACACTAAAATTTAAAATAACATTATAAGGGTATTTATATAAACTAATTAATAAATTTTGTCATCAATTCTAATTTGGGTACCTAGGCATAAAAATTTATATCATATGAATAAGATTCAATTCACTAAAATGAAAACCAATATCGTATCATCAATTCTAATTGAATAACCATACCCTAATTTTTTGGTCCAATTCCTAATGTTTATCCTCATGTGCCCCTTAATAAAATAGTACAAATAATTATAACTTCATGTGGGTCCATATTTCTGAAGATCAAAACTACTTACAACATTGCCCTTGGCTTAGGTGGCTTATGCTTGGAAAATTTCATCTAGTGGGTAATGTTAGTTACCATTGCTTCTAGTTGTAAAATAGATGGTAAAACTTTATACTGTCCACATTTCAAATTAAGAAAATGGAGGCTAAGATAGTCCAATGGGTGAGAATTTTGGAGCATGACCCATCTAAATAAAGGAAAACATTTTGAATGGTTCAAATCTTTAGAAATCTTGATCCACCTACAATTGTAGCCATTTGTGCTATTAATGTAGGGGCTCACAAGGAAAACAAGGGGTGTATTTACCAGTACCAAAATTTACATAGCAAAATGGTTTTCCACCCCCTCTATTTGCTTTGCTCCAATCGCTTGATGGTATTGTAGACCATTGTGATTTTATTTTCAAATTTATAACTCAAAATTCAATACTTTATGACACTAAATGCCTAAAAAAACATTAAGGGACATAAGGAAAATACAAGGAATGGGAATATAATTTCAACATAAAGTGATATATTAAGTCTCTTTAACTAGGGTTCAAAGTGAGGCTTCCTCTCAAGATAATACATGTCCCATTTAGCCCAAGTAAATAGTTAGTGCATTTTATTTGTGAAAGGCAGCTTACTAAAGTCTAGGATTAAATAGGATACATGGCAAGATCAGAGAGAACCTCACTTTGAGGCCCAGTTAAAGAGCCTCAGCTTATCATTTTCAAACAATTACTTAAAACATAAGAATAAATATAAAAAAAAGGAAAAATTAGAAACAAAATTTTAAATTAGAGGAAACTAAATGACTACACTATAGGTGTAGTCCAGCCATTACAAGTGATGACCCAAGCTTTTTTTGACACATTTTCAAAGTCTTTTTGAAAGTTGAGATCTCTGATTTAAAATTTTCTTTTTGAAACAAATAGTAAAAACATTTTTCTCTGAAATGATCTTTTCAAAAACTCCAAGTGATATTTATAAAAATATTATAGTAATACCCTCTATTTTATTCCTTAGAAATAACTTAAACATCACTAATTAGGGTTAAATCTACATTTTGTTGATCTAGGGTACAAATGAGAAAAAAAAGGATATTTTGGTAATTTTATCCTTAAAAGAGAAAATTTAGAGTCCAAGCTACATCAAGGGGCCACATGCTAAATATGAAGTTTAGGAGTTCAAACTAAGAATTAGGTTCATTATCAAAATTAGAGTAGACAGAAACCCTAGATTGAACATCGACCTTATCCATATTGTAAATGGTGCACGTATTAAAAGTAAGGTGATAGAACTTCCCGTGCATGCATGTAAAGATACCCACCACCTAGGAAAGCTCAATTCATATACATTGGAATTACAACAATGAAAACTCTTTAAAATAAAATAAGTCAGAAGATTAGGGCCTACAAGAATATTTTTTTCCTAACACTCAATTTCTCCTACTCAACCAAAATTGGGGAACACTTAATTCACACTCAATACCATGTAATTACATGAGAAAAATAAGGAACGTACGTGGAAAAAATAAAGGAGAGAAAAGAGAGACAATTTATGGGAAATCTATGATTGAAATTCATCTTATTTTTCAAGCACTTAAAGGCCAACATCTATCCTTATTCATGCACATTCTAAGCAATCAATAGGAATTTAATCAAATAAGGATTTACCAATGAGAAGATACAATAAATGAAGACAAGAACTAAGCCCCATTGGTGGAGATAATTTTGGTGGGCACCTCATGGAATGAGATGTCCCACCTTTCTTAATTCTTATTGATTGGAGAAATTTATTGTAGACTAGGAGAAAAAGGAGGCAAAAACTAGAGTGGATAAGGAAATCTCAATGGAATCTAGAGCATCCATTCTAATGCATCCTCATCCAACAATGGTGAGAAAATATGCCATTAGAAAAGATCTTTTTGGATAAGAAGAGTCCAACCAAATCTCATTCACTCAAGCTAGGGCAATGATTATTCAATGGAAATCAATGAAGTACAAAAATTTACAAAACCTAGCCACTCACTTACTCTATGAGAATCCAAGATAGAATCTTAAGGAGGAAAGATCTTCACCATCCATTCCTATTCAATGGTTCACCTTTATTTCAGATTTTCTAAAACTTCCTATACAACCATAGTGAATCCATGTCTCCTTTCTCATATCTTTCCATTTCCCACATTTTCCTTTATTTCCTTACATTTCTTCTTATCACTTTCCCACTTTCTTTCTATCTTTTGCCTCCCCACCAATCATCTTTCCTTCCCCACTTTATCCACTCCCATTCCATCCTATCTTCCTTTATTCCACTTAGATCTCAATGTCAAACACCTTTGCTCCATGGCCTTCCATGCCCTCTCATTCCTTTATCTCTTATTTCATTCAATTTCCATCCTATCACCATTCAATCTCAACCCTTCTTTCTTTCATCCCTTCCTTAGAACTTAGCCATCCATTCCTTAGGGCTACCACTATAACCTCTATAAATATAAGTAAAAAAGAATGAAGAAAAGATCTCTTACCTTTCCTTAGACCTCGATATCCAAACATAGGAGAAACAGAGGGAGGGAGATCACCCATGCCAAATCTCTCCCAGCACCACACATCCCATCCTTTAGAGAAGTGGTAAGGAATCTCATCCATCTCTATTTTCCTTTCTTCTTTTTCTTCATATTTTTTCCTCTTTGCATGCCTTGTAGTGTAATAACCTGAATTTTTAAGTCCTATTTGAGAATATTAAAAATAAGATTATTATAGATCTAATTTATTCTAAAGATTAAGGGCAACTAAAAAAATGGAATCCAATGCCTCAAAGAACACTGAAAAAGGAGCTTGTATGAAGAAGTTATGGGCATTAAAGATTAAGGGCATTTTTGTAAATTAAATTAAAAAAGGCCAAGGGCCATAAAATGCAGGGGTTGTTGTACTAACGACACCCCTGTCTTCTTCTTCTTCACCAACTTCCTCTTCTAGCTGGTGCACTACACCGCCTCTGTAGTGCGGCACCACCTTCCCTGCCTACAAATTTCCTCCACTCCCCCTCTCCCATCAATGCATTTTCCCCACTCCAAGCCCTTCTCTCTGCATTTTTGGCAACAAGGATTTCAGCCGCGATTGGAGCTTCAATCGAGCATCATCAGGGACTCCCAAGGATGATCCTTCTCCCCTCCCCTCCATTTCCTCTTTCTCCCCCTCCATTTGCCCCAAATGCTGACCGGATATGGTCTCACCGGGTGACAAATTGTCGGTCAAACCAGTGACGGTGGATCTGTTGCAGATCCACTACCTGGGCAGCTCAGATGTGAGATCTGAGCTGCCCAACGTGTTCGTGGGACCCTAAAACCCTAGAAAACCTAGGATAGTCTAGGCATCATGGCATCCTGGGTGTTGATTAGGGACCAGGATGGTTGGACGGTCCAAATGGATTGCCCCATCTAGTCGACCAACTCACACGCCGAAGACACACACCTGTAACACATGTCCTAGAGTGTCCTTCAGGCACATGTAGTCGCGGTTCAACCAGGATGAACACGCGTCCTGGAACCGTGATGTGCATGCCCTATGTTGTCAAATCTAGATCATCCATTGATTAGCAACACTAAAAATGCAATTAAGAAGGCTATAGAACTCCAATCGATAATCCGAAAGAACCGTTACATTTGTATTTATGATGCAGATCTACTTATATAATAAAATTTAGGATCATAAGACTATTCAAGGTAACTATAGCTTAAAAACCATAGAAATTTCATGAATCTACAAGATCAACTATGATCAGATCTCATAAATTGATCTATTAGATGTCTTAGGACATCATTATTCTAGGATCAACCCAAAAATCACATAAATCGACTGCTAGGGACCCACAAATCGTATAGATCTAGCCATTGATTTATGAATCTAGAAATAATATTTGGATTTTATGTCCAAATAACATCCAGGACCTCACTAAGGTGCTTTAGGACTCGAATTGAAGAGAAACGCGATCCAAGTGACGATGATCAAGGTAGGTAGTCTGATACTGCTAAGTTTTCAAATGCATTTCCAAACTCTAATTGATTTATTTAATCCTAATGACTGTGTTTAGTATGCTTTTTTTGTAGTATAATATTCTCATAATGAGTATGTAGATTTTCCTTATGATCTTGCATGCAATTACTTGCATATTTGGTAAATAGTCCTTATATAAGCACTACATACTTGTTTTGGAATTGGTTGCATGAATTGCATGATTTGTGATGATTGAGATTCAAAATATATGCATATTTATATGCATTGCTTGCATGTTTTGAAACTCATTGCATAGATTGCATGATTTACGATGATTGAGATTGGGATTTCATGTATCTATATTTTTGGGCCAATGAACCTGGTGGGCACTATGCTAAGAGGTTGTTTATGTACGGGGTTGGCCTCCCGGTCTCTACCACAAAAAGTGGATGGTATCACTGCCAAAATGGCATTGTCCCTTCCTCAACTGCTATGGTAAACAAGGACAACCACTGGAGGTGTTCACGGTGCCCTTTTCTAGGACATATACATAGTCGCCGTGGAGGCTATGGTGGGCTGGTCTCTAGATATCGAAGACACACAATTCCATATGTGTTCTGATCGTAAGCATAGTTGACCCTATGATTTTGATTTTATCGATATGCATATAGCATTGAGATGGTCGTATACGAGTACTCATGACTAGTTGGCTTGATGTGTTCGCCAACCCATCAGCTTGATGTGTCCGTCGAGAGGCCTATGAGCATGTCTATAGTGATGCTATCATTTGCTTTGATCGATTATTATTTTGGAATTTCATAGTTATGATTAGTTTATGATTTGTTGACTAATCAGCTTGATTTTTTTGCTAAGATCATAGTACATGGATTAAGTAATCATCACTCTATGATTTTTGTAGTATTTATATTGGTTGATACTGTGTAAATAAGTGTATGTTTTATACATGTTTACACAAAAAGGAAATTGTATGATGTTTTACATGGAAAGCCTCTTTTGAAACCATGCATGTTGCATTTTGTGTTTTCAAAATAGTGGTATTAGATCACCTACTGAGTATGAGGAATACTCACCCAAATATATTATTTTTACAGATTAGCTCCAACAAGATTAGAAGAAGCATACGAAAATGTTAGTATTACAATCAAGTGAACGAAGACAAAGACAAGTATGAATGTAAGTATATAACCTATCCTTTGGACATGTATATGTAATTATTGTAGTTGGGCTATGAGCTGTGACTGGATAGATCTGGGATACATATATGATTCTTTTATTTTTTAAAAATTTCCTTGTTCATCTTGAAAGCAAATGACACTCGGGGTTTACAAATTGAATTCAAAATAAAAGATTTTTTCACTACATTGCATTGATTTTATGAAAGTGTTTTCAAATAGGGATCGATCCCATATTAGGAATTAGTTTTGCATTTAAAAATACATGTGAAAACCCGGGTTGTCACATGTAGTCACACGTCCTTCTCCTCCATTCCACAAGTCCTTGCATTCTCAACACAACCTCTCACATGTCCTTTACTGTAAGTGCATAGTTAGTGAATTGTATTATTGCAAGGTCGAATCCACAGGGAGGATACAATATGAGTTTAAAGCACCAAATTATTCTACTATAGGTATCCTAAAAGAATTACCCTAGAAACGTTAAAAGATGAGGTGATGAATGATAAAATGAATTAGATTTCTTTGAATAAAAAAAAAAAAACTATGATTGAAGGTTAGGATTAGTGAACACATAGACTAGCATTAAGGTCCACCACTTGTTATGCATAGTTATAACTCAAGAAGTAGATTGAAACTATGATCATTTTCTCGAAATGCGGTTTCTTTAAAAAGTTAACTTGAAAATCATTGACTGTTAGAAATTGGATAGATTATCCAATTCTAAGTATTTCTATGTAAAACATAATTATAATGAATCAATGGTTAATTCTAAGTATATATTGGAAAATGTAATGGAAATGAAGTAAAGAATTGTACTAGGGGCAATTGCGTCTTTTTAAATTTACATAAATTTTCTAAGACATTTAAAACATTAAAAATTAATGAGTAGTGTTCCCTAATGTTATTCTAGGCTCACCCTAATCCTAAGAAGAAAAAAACTAGCCTAACATAATTTCTAATTTAACATAAATTAATTAAATCTATATTAAAGCATTAAAAATTTAAATGAATTAAATTAAACTAAAACTAAAGAAAAGAAATATTCTAAAAATATGATAAAATATCTAATTTATATTATTATTTTTCTCACTTACTTGCTTGTTATAATGATTGAGAAAGAGAAAAATTACAAGGAAAGATAAAATAAATAAATGAAACTAAATTTTTTGAATTTTTTAGAAGATTCTTCAATATGTCCTTAGCTCATTATGTGTCAAAATGTGTCCAAGAACCTCGATCTCAAATTTCACTTAAACACACCAAGAATTTAAAGAGAAACTTGCACATACAGTGTGCAACTGTAACTTTAGAGAGTGTCATTAACATTCTGACAGAAAAACAAACTTTTAATAGCAATGATTATCTGGAACATTATCACATGCCAAATTTTTTTCTACTTAATTATCTTCAAAACAACATGTCACAACCTAAAATTAGCTATGAATCTAATGAGATATAAAAGTTTAAAATCATAAGAAAGTGTCACTAGCAACTCGGAGTTGTAGGTTTTTCCTGCATACACCTGATGGGCATGTTGAACAAAGATACTTCAACCAATTTTTCATCACCCTAAGCATCTAATTTTTATCTAAACTTTGCTACCTAGAATAATTGAATATCAAAGAATCCAATCGTATGGTTAGATTTTCAACAAAACTTATATTTGTGAAGATATTTGATCAGAAATGTGGCCAATTCATCACGCACTAGAACATTGTGTTATTGCTTGTGTAAACTAGTGAGCACATGATGAAGTTGGTCACTTTGGCCATTATATTCTCCAACTTCCACATTGAATTTTTCAATGAATTTTTTTATATTGCCTGATTGGATCTCAAAGAATCCATCATTATAGTTAAATCATGAAGGAAACTAACTGAAATAGAGATATTTGACACATAATATGACATGTGCATCATAAACAGTAATAGTGTAGAACAGTACTTGTTACTATTGTCTTAGAAAAATCTCATTCAAAACTCAATGAAATTATTGAAAACCAATGGGAATTCTTCCTATGGCTTAGGAGAACATTTTCAATGGTTTAGATCATTAAAAAATAACCAAAAACCTAAATGATATAAGAAAAATCTAACCCTCTACTTTCTCATGTAGTAAGAATATGAAAGAAAAGATAAGCATGAAGATTTCTTGCTCTACTCCAATTCTCCTAAGGAAAAATTTGTTTCACTTATTCTTGGGTGTGATGATATCATTATCAATGGTTTGGGTTGTTTATCAACACCAAAATAAATGCAAGTAAGGGAAAAATCTGAAGCCCTGTTACTACACACCTATAAGGTAGTAGTGCTAAAACAAAATTGAATAAACATAGATTTCTCTTTGATTTCTTGCCCTCTCCCAATGGAAATCTTTCAAGAGAGTGCTAAAGAACGTAGTTCTAGCTTCTCCTTTGTTAGATTTAACTTATAGCTCTCTACCAATCAGATCATTTAGAAGCTAGAATGTCAATAGTAGTAGGTGCAATAAAGCAATAACACTTCCGTGCTATGCAGTGGTTGAAACTTCAAAACAAATGAAAGAGAGAGAGAGAGACTTTCAATGAAAATTTTCTTTCTTTACTTCAAGCTCTTATAAAGGAGAAATTACATGAAAATAGAAGAAAGATAGTGAAGTAAAATGCTTACTACACTAGTGGATTAAGAAATGAAAGGAGTTTTTCTTTTCCCTCCAACTCCAGTTCTTCTTCTTCTTCCTCTCCTTCCTCCTCTCCACTTGCTTCTGTCTACTTCCTTCTATTTTTTCTTCCTTGCTCCTTCTTATATAAAGTGAGGAGTAGCTAATGTTAGCAACTACTCCCTACCTCCTTGAGGCCCTCCCATTCACGTACCATTTACTCTCTCCTCCAATCACCATCTTTTGATGAAAGTATAATGGTTCAAGTTGCTTTCTCTTCATAGAATTAATAGCTCCCTCTTGTTTGTAAAAGGTCATGCTATTAGCTTGCCTCTAGCTCGCCACTCTTCTTGTGATACATGGCAACAACATAGAGCTAGCATCCATAAGATCTCCACCCTTCATCCATCCATCTTATTCCAATTACTTGTTTTGACTTGATCATCACTTTAGGAGGGCATCAAGTGTATTCCCTCATCATCACATGATTTCCCATACATCCCTTATCACCTATATGCTATACATATACATTCCCAACCTTGTGGGCCTTGATGTGTGAAAGAATGAACGATTGAGTGGGACCCATGTAAGATCATCCACCTTCACACCATAGTGTGAGTGATCTTAGCTTGTATGAGCTTGGTGGTGGAATAGATATATTATCCTCAAACACTTGGGATTCTACTTCTTCAAATCATCTGGTTCACCAAAATTAGATTGATTTCAGCTATCCATTTATATTTAAGCTTGATTAGTGATATAAAATATTGATTAACTTGATCTCTAGACTTGGATCTTACCATATAACCTATAAAATATTGAAAAATCCTAATTAGTATTATTCTACCTATGCTTTTAAATATAATTTCTTTTGGATGATGATCTAATCCTAAAAATACACTACATTATGATTACATGGAGATTAATCAATTTAGTGAAAATCCATCATTTGAGTGTAAAAAATTCACTAAACCAATACAAAATTTTGAATTTTGGATACAAAATTATGTACCCAACACACTCCCAACCAACATTTTGCTAGTCTCTAGCAAGAAAAACAAAAACCATTTTATTGAAAAATTACTATTTTCGTAGGTACTCACTATTGCATTTAACTTATGTAGCAAGCCCTTGAACCCCTAGGTTACCTTAGTGGACAAGTTATGCCTCTTTGCACAAAAAATTCAAAAAGAGGTCAATACCTAAGTTTATCTGAGAGAATTCTCATTTGCTAGGCTTCAATAACTTTAGTAAGCTAATAAGAATAGATGAAATGCTCACAACCATACTCATATTCTAAAGATATTAATTTAAACTTGTATATCTGAGTGTAGTGTATGTACAATCAACATATAAATAACTATTAACTTCAAAGTAGATTATGACTAATAATTACATCAAAAGTATGTTTTGACCTCCAATCTCACAGTTTAGTTGTACACTTAGGAATAAAACTCTTAGAAAAGGGTCAAGTGTCTCTCAATTATGTGAGCAGAGTTTTGAAATTCTAATAGCTCACACGTATTTGAAAGAAGGCAGATACTTCGGAATTATTATGATCCCTTTAGAAAATGATGTCATTACCAAGAGGAAGTTAAGGAATATCACATCCTAATTTCTATATGTTCATAACCCCATTAAGACTATATATAGCCTAAGATTAATAGGTCTTTATCTAGGGCAAAACATAGGCTTAGGATAACATGATAAAAAAAATGGATGGGGTCTTCAAAGTCTCAAAATATAAGTAAAGGTCTTCTACTAAAGATTGACAATTCTTCTTCATTGTACTAATGTGAAACTTCTTTTGCACTTTTGTGTTTTTATTCTTTTCTTTCTTCTTACATTTGAATCTTTTGAATTTATGTGGATCTCTTTGAAGAACTTTCTTTTCTTGATATTCACTTTCTTTCTTGAATTTCAATGTAAAGAGATTTCTTTCACCACCTTTAATTTATTTTTTAATAAAATAGGTAATGAATATTTAATATTGGGTTAATATGGGTGTAGGTAACTGGGTTCACAAGAAAAAGGGCTACAACCTCCAACCTGAGCAAATCATTGTCCTTAATTCTTGAAAGGTATTGAAATATAAGTTAAGCGTTTATGAGATACTGAGAGAAAAAAATGGATGATGGATGACTGTAGACTACACAAACTCTAGAAAATGCCAGGTTGCCTCCTGTGAATGCTAAGTTTAACGTCTTTAGCCAGATGCTTCTAGGGCTAGATCCCACTCAATCCTAGTGGATAGGATCTTCCAGAGTTGTGGTCTCAACTTTTGGGTTAGTCAACTCTTGGCATGGCCTTAAATGTTGTCCATTAACTTTGAAAGTGTGGCCAGTCACAGTATCTTCAATCTTGACAGTCCCATTTGGAAATATCGCTTTAACATTGTAAGGACCAGTCCATCAAGTTCTAAGCTTCCCAGGGAAGAGATGAAGCTTAAAGTTATAAAGGAATACCTTTAAGGATGGAGTAAAGGATTTTTTAAAAATATTTGATCATGAAAAACTCATTGAATTAGAGCTTGCTATGCAAGCCCACTTTACGTATATCAAAATTTAATCTTTTAATAGCTTAGTAGGCACTATGCTCTGGTTCTATAGGCAAGTGACAAACTTTACCATAAACAATACGGTAAGGAGACATACTAATCAAGGCTTTAAATGAAATATGATATGCCCAAAGCACATTAGTTAGACAAATAGAACAATCCTTGCAATTTGGATTAACGGTCTTCTAAAGAATCTATTTAATAGCCTGATTAGATAGTTGAACTTGTCCACTTGTTTGTGGGTGATACAATGTTGCAATTTTATGTGTGATGACCTAAACTATCTTAGAGCCTAAAGGAGCTCCTTCTCCATGGTAGAATAATTTGTTTATGCACTATTAAGTGTCCTACTTGAGTAGTAGATGACATACGGCTTCTTATCCTTTCATTGTCCTAAGACTATCCCTACAGCATAGTAACTCGCATCAAACATGATTTCAAAGGGCACTTTCCAATTAGGTGGCTGCATGATAGGTATGATGGTCAACTTATCCTTTAGCTTAGTAAAAGCTTCTTAACAATCAACTATTCATCAAATGGGTGTCCTTGGTTAGGAGGTTACACAATGGTCTAAATATTGCATTGAAATCTTTCTTGCATGTCCTAAGAAGGAACAAATGTCTCTAACAATTTGAAGGGTGGTAGGTTAGAAATTAAATCAATTTTTCCTTTGTCTACCTCTATTCCTTTTGGCGAGACAATGTGGCCAAGCACAGTCCCTTGGGAACCATGAAATGACACTTCTCCCAATTTAACACTGGGTTTTTCTATTCACAATGATGTAAGACTTTTCTCATGTTTTCCAAACATGTATCAAATGAATCCCCAAAAACTGAGAAATCAACCATGAAGACCTCTAGAAAGCACTCTACCATATCGTTGAAGATACTTAGCATGCATCTTTGAAATGTTGCAGGATCATTATCTACCCCAAATGGAATTCTTTTGTAAGCACAGGTACCAAAAGGAATGTAGTTTTTCTTGGTCTTCAGGTGTTATTTCTATATGATTGTATATGGAATAACCATATAGAAAATAGTAGAGCTTTTGTGTTGCTACCCTTTTGAACATTTGATCTATAAAGGGCAATGGGAAGTGGTCCTTTCAAGTGATAGCATTTAACTTTTGATAATCAATACACATATGTTAACTTGTTGTAACTCGAGTCGGAACAAGTTCATTATTGGTGTTGACTATAACTATCAATCTAGATTTCTTGGGTACTACTTGGGTTGGACTCACCATCGGTTCTCTCTTATCTCATAGATGATCTCCACATCAAGAAATTTAAATACTTCTGCCCTAACCACCTCTTTCATATTTGGATTCAACCTGTTCTGCATTTGACACGATGGCTTGGCATCATTTTCCAAGTAAATTCTATGGGTTCATATTAAAGGGTTAATTTATTTAATATCCACAGGGTCCAACCCATAGTGCCTTTGTACTCCTTTAAAATCTGAATTAACTACTCCTAGGATGTTTCTGGTTGGATGGAGATAATGACTAGAAAAGTTTCTTTCTCTCCTAATGCATACTTGAGATCAACTGGTAGAGTTTTTAACTCTAATTTAGTAGGCTTGACTGAATATGGAATGGGAATGGATTCCTTGGGTATAAACTCCCCAAATCAAGCTTACCATTTTGATGTGTCTGTAACAAGCACAGAATCAAGGAGGGCATTAACTTCCTATATTAATGCATCCTAATGAAATTCATTAAAGTGACCCAAATAAGCCTCCATTTGATCTAATAAGGAAAACTTCACAAACTAATCTTACACAATTGAATTTATCATGTTAACATTGTGTAAGTCACCAATAGATTCTCTTAGTTACTTGCAAATTTTAAAATGTTCAATTCCAGTGTCATATTTCCAAAGGATATCTTCATCACACCATTATGGCAATTGATTAAGGCATTAGATGTGGTTAAAAATGGTCACTAAAGAATTACTAGTATTTTGTTCCTTTCATTCAACACATGCTCTATTTCCAGAACTAAAATCTCTACTGGGAAGTTGAATTGTTCTAACTGAATGAGTATATCTTCTACTATCTCTCTTGGTATTTAATAGATCTATTGACTAGCTAGAGGGCAGTGGTAGTCGGTTTAAGTTCTCCTAGACCTAGCTACTCGTATATTGAATATAGTAATAGATTCACACTAAATCCCAAATCAAGAAAATCTTGATTAATCTTGTAGTTACCAATTATACAAGTTAGAGTAAGGCAAGAAAGATTTAAACTAACTTTCTCGGTCAAGAAAGCCTTCTTGTGTACATTCAACTTTTGTTTAACAGTGCAAAGGTCTTTCAAAGGTCTTTCAAAAACTTAGCATATGATGGGATCTATTTGGTGGCATCCAAGATCGGAATGTTGATTTTAACTTGTTTAAAATATATCTAAGATCTCATCATTTGATGCTACCTTAGGAACCTGACACAGCCATTGTGGAAATGAAAGTGGGATGGAACATGGGTCTATCGGAGGGTGAGGTTTCTTCATAGTATCCTCAATTATAGGATTTTCCTTAGCCTCAGGAGTCTCCTAAGTTTTGTTAGCTTTAGTGGGACCATTCTTTTGAAGCACCTTTCCATTTCAAAGAGAGATGACTAAATTATTTTGTTCCATGCTCAAGCTTGAAGAACCCTTTGTCCTAACCATGTGTGTACCCTTAGGGTTTTCTTGTGGTTGGGTAGGAAATTTCCCTTTTTCCAAGGTTTGCATGTATTGTGTGAGTATGTTTTTCACGTCACTCTAGATGCTTCAAGTTGGGCATTTTTACTTTCCTAGTTTTGAATGAACTGTAGAAGATTATCTTCCACTGACCTCTTTAATGGAGGCATATATGGTCTATGAGCAGCTGGTCCTTGGTGGGGTTGGAAGGGACCCTAGTTTAAGACATTAATGTTTGGTCCCACCAATTGAAGTTGGAATGATTTCCCCAATTGGGGTTGTATGTCTTAGAATATGGGTAAAATGGTCATTTATATGAAGCACAACTTGGAATGTTGGAATTGTAGGGCATTCTTGAGTAGGGTCTGTAATACTTTCACAAATACCACATACCTATTTAACCATCTTAGAGCTTGCTTTCCCCATTTCTATGGCCTCCACTTTTCTAATTTGGGAAGCTATCTTTGCATTCATGTCATCTTTGTAACTCATGGCATAGATGCCTCCCTTAGAAGATGTGGTGGGTTTTGTCCTATTTAAGTTATCTAGTCTTTTTGAACATGCCTAGGTTTGCACACTCTCTGTTAGCCATTCCACGTACTCTTGTGCATCTTCTAGTTGTTTATACACAAAGTTACTATTGCACATCATTTTTACAAATTAGCCCATTTTAGAATTGAGTCCTTCATAAAAGAAGCTGATAATGCACCAAGGTTTGTATCCATGACCCAAACATGTCAAAAATAGATCCTTGAATCTTTCCACACACTGGTAGAAGGTTTCTTTATCCTTTTGGGTAAAGTTCATGATCTTTGGGCAAAGAGTATTGGTTTTATGGGTTGGGAAAAACCTTTTCAAGAACTGCCTTGTCATGTCTTGCCAGGTTTGCATTGAACCTGTTGGCACTATATTAAACCACATCTTAGCTTTCTCCTTTAGGGAAAAAGGAAATAGCTTGAGCCTTATAGTATCTAATCCGATGTTTTGTGTGCATTGCATAGTGCACCCCTCATCGAATTCTTTTAAGTGTAGGTAAGGTCTCTTACTATCCAACCCATGAAATTTAGGAAGTATTTGAATTACTCCCGTCTTTAACCCAACTACATTAGCATTTTGAGGTAGAATGATACATGATGGTATACTAGTACAAGTAGGTTTAAGCTAATCTCATAATGTTCTCCCATGAGGATGTTGGTTATTCCAAGTAGAAGATCTTCATCATCAATGTGAGGTGGTAGCCCATCATTAAAGAGAATTTGAGAGTCAATTTCATCTTTATTATTTCTTAAAGACTGATTTTCCCCTTGATCAACTTGATTTGCCATTGTAGGCAACCAATCTAGTTGTATGTTGTGTTGGACTGGTTTGACTAACCTGCTTGTTTTGTCTAGTAACCAATTCATAAAACAAAAGTTTTTATTTTTGTTTCTTTTATTTTTAATTTTAATTATTTATTCATTTTTTTAAGAAAACCAAACCATATGAAGAAAATTAAGATGATGAACAAAGAAAAGTCATAATCAACAAAATCATTGCTAATATGTTGAAACTTGTTTTAATTATCTTGATTTCTGTAAGGGAAATAGCTTTTAGATTAACCTAATCTAGACTACTCATCCTCTCTTTTAGATTTGTACTACTACTTACCAGTTAGATCCTTCCTACATCAACCACTTCACACCCTCCTCAGTTAGTCATAGGTAATCTGAGTCGTAGGATGTGTTGGCAAAGCTAGTTGTTTAAATACCAACGTAGTGATTAAGCTTAAGGCACTAGAATGATAGTAGTTCGCCTCCTTTCAAGAGGGTCCTATGAGCTTGGAGGCTTCTTTAAGTCTCTTCTAATTTCTTTTTAAATTAAGATGGAAGACTAGGATGCACAATAAGTGATAAGTAGACTAGGTGGGACAAGAGCTGCTGATGAAATCCACCCTTGATCTTGTAAGGTATGATGCCCTTACTAATCAATTTCCATTCATCATAGCACATTACATCACCTTATAGTAGATAAACGTGTCCTACAATATGTAAGGAAAACAATAAACTAGTGCAACAACCTAGAAAGTATGCAACAATTAAACGATGGATGCTATCTATGAGATTATACTACTAAACAATTTGGCAAAAGCTACTTTAACAATGCAAATGCCAAATCTAAGAAAATCAAAAGATTGAGTAGATCTTATAGTGGAGTCTTGGAATTAAGTCTTCTTGTACAAGGGTAAACCATTTACAAACCACCTCCACTTCCAAGCAATGATGGTTTACCCTTGACCTATATTATTACAACCATTAAATTAAATTTGTGATTTAAACCTCACTACAATTCCACTAAAAAGAAAAACAACTAATTTAATTATTCTAAAACTAATCTGATGGTGCTTTGGCCACACAATCACCTCCTTGGCAACAGTGCCACAAACTTATTGAGATTTTTCCTACAAGTGCATAGTTAGTCAATTATAGTATTGTAGGATCAAATCCAAAGGGAGGATATAGTATGAGTTTAAAGTACCAAATCATTCTACTCTAATTATCCGAAAATATTTACCCTAGAAAAGTTATAAGATGAGGTGATGAATGATCTAATGAATTAGATTTCTTTGAATCAAGGAAACAAGCTATGATTGAAGATTAGGATTATAGGTCACCTAGACTAGCATTATGGTCTACCACTTGTTATTCCTACTTATAACTCAAGAAGTAGATCAAAACTATGATCATTTTCTCGGAATATGGTTTCTGTGAAAAGTAATAAAAATTTAAATAAACTAAATTAAGCTAAAGAAAAAAAATAAACTAGCCTAACATAATTTCTAATGTAACATAAATTAAAGTAATAAAAATTTAAATAAATTAAATTAAGCTAAAGAAAAGAACTATCCTAAAACTATGCTAAAATATCTGATTTCCACTACTTTTTCTTGCTTACTTGATTGTTACAATGATGGAGAAATAGAAAAATTACAAGGAAAGTGTTGTTGTTATTAAAGTTAACTGGTAAGCATAAGTTTCATTTGCAATGAAGCATGCTAGTGAGGTCAATCCCACGAGGAGTTGAACAAATGTGCAGCTAGTGGTCCCTACTTTAAACTACTTAACCTAGCTAAGATAATAAGATTTTAACCTAAACTAAGGATGGAAATAAAAAAAATGCATGAAATTAGAAACTTTCTAAACATAAACGTGAGAACTTTCTTAACTAACCTAGTATGAAAACTAAACCGAAACAATGATCTAACTAAGTGATATAAACAAATAGTATTTATGGAAACAATTAAACAAATGGTATACATGGAATTAAACTTGAAAGAAATAATGAATGATCATGACAATATGCATGAACTATGATGCAAAACTAATCTAACATGGGATGCATGAATAGAACTAGAATTTGAGCATGAGAATCTAATCTAAATTAAGAAAATTTTCTTAAGGAAAACACCTTGAAACCATGCACATGATCAATGGGTTCATATGCATGGTTTATGGGGTAAACATAGACTGAAATCAATGGACCTCTAACTAATTATCATGCAATCTAATCTAAGAACTAAACAAACAATATAAAAGCTTAATTATGTTCCTAAAGAATAACTTAGACTAGCAGTAAATAATGTGCAGAGTTAAGCATAAACAAGGTGATGTTTCTATGTTGCTGGAAATTCCAGCACCATGCTGTTTCCAATTTCAAAGTAATCAACACATAAAAGCATGACTTTATATGCACTAAAACATTCAATTCAATAGTTCTTCACTACTCAAGGAAAGTTTAAACAAGATCTTCAATTGATTTCATTGAAACAGTACCAATTACATCCAGAAAGTTGAACGCATTAAACATATATGTAATGATGAAAATTGTGTTCAATTCAAGACATAAATTTGATTCAAATCAATTCTAAAACACCTTCCAAAACCCTCAAACTGATGTCCTTTAATATGCAAGTGGATTCCAAGAGAGAAACAAAAGAAAAAATGGCTAGACTGATGAAGGAACTTAAGAAAAGGAACACCTAAAACAATGTCTACCTCTAAGAAGAAGGCATGGAATGCAAAGAGGGGAAATAAAAGAGTCACGTCACTTCTTCTCCAAGCTGTCACTACCAGATAAGAATTGACTTGTTTCTTTGAGGAATAAGTAGGGAAAACTAAGAATTTGAAAGCAATTCAACAAGGTAAAAAACAAAGGAAACAAGAACAATTAGCAAAGGAAACAAGGAACAATCAACAAAGAAAACAAGGAAGATTAAGGAAAAAAAATCTTTGATCTAATAGCTAACTCTTTTGCAAAGAGTTATAGCTTTTAAATCACTGGATTATGAAATTAAATCAAAGCTAACAATCAATGAACTAAAGGAATCAAGGAACAACTATGCATGAAGTCAAAGGTAACAATGCAACAATGAAAGCAAACAAAAGAGGAACCAAGGAAACTCAACCAACCTTTCAAAGGAAAATCCAACCATTAGCAAAGAATGGTTGGAAAGAGTACCAATACACCTTAGAAGGATTAGTAACCATCCAAAGGATAAGTAGGTTCAAGGGAAAAGAGGAAAAAAGGTGAGGGAAGAAGGGATGCCTTCCTCAAGGTGAAGGATGCATCCTTTTCTTCCCTTGGAAAATATGTCCCCTAACTTAGGTTTTTGTTATGTTTTATAATTTTTTATCCTATATTTTCTAGGGTTTCCTAATAATAAGGTTCAGTGGGGATGAAAACATGAAATTTTAGATAGTTAAGATGGGTGGGTAACTAGGGTTTTTAAAGAGGAAACCAGTAGGTGGGTAGGATAAGGTAGGAAAGAGAGAGGAAAGTGGGAGGAAAGAGATGGGTAAGAAAAGGATAGGAAAGTAAGGTCAGGTGGGAAAATTTGGTTGGATAAGTGATTTCTTAAGAAATTGGGATTGGTTTGGTGGTTAGGATAGGAGTTTATGAAGGTAGAAGAGTTATGCAATGGCAGGACTTTTGAATGGAAAGTCAAGTTTGTGGTGGTAATTGGTGGTGAGATGGAAAGTGATAAAAAAGGTGGGAAAAAGTGGGAAAACATCAAAATTGGAAGGATCTCATCCTATTGGTCCATATTCCATCTTATCCTAATGAGATTTCTCTCAATTATCTTCAAAATATCCCTTAAATCTCATGGATAATCCTCTTGATTTTCCTCCAATCCTAGCATTTCATTTAGCTTAACTTAATGGCTTTGATGGCTAACTTTGAAGACTCCATTGGCTGGGCTTCATGGCTGGCTTTGGAAGCTTCCTTGTCTTGACTTCATAGCTCAATCCATTGGCTTGACTAGCTTGAATTCCTTAGCTTGCCCCTTCTCTCATGGCTTATATGGCTAAGGTGGCTTGAGTGGCTCCCATACAAAGGTGGTGGAAATGCATGGCTTGCTTCATGGGTCCACTTTGGCCACCTTTAGCCCCTTTAATCACATCTATTGTTGATCCATAAGTTAATCTTGACCTTTGTTTTCATGTTGGATTGATGATCTTGAGGTTTTGATTCAACCTTTTGATCTTGATCTTCAATATTCATCTCGATCAATCTCGGCCGTCGGATCATCATCTCTCTTCCTACAAAAAGTAAAACCTCTAATTAAATCTTAGAAAAACATGGTTAATCACATTCTTACCTCAAATTAGCCTCTATACCCACAAAATATCAAAATTTTGAGTCATTATGTAAAAAATGCATATGTTATGAATTTTGGTGTAAAAACCCTAATTTACCCATAATAGTTGTAACACGTGGGTATTTGATTGGGTGGTTTTTAAGAAAAATTAAACACTTATTAGAAAGATAAAAGAAATAAATAACACTAAATGTTTTCAATTTTAAAGAAGATTCTTTAATATGCCCTTAGCTCATGTTTTAAATGTATCCAAGAACCTCCATCCCAAATGTCTCTCAAATCTACTAAGAATTTAAAGAGAAACTTGCACCTATAGTGTCCAACTATAATTTTAGAGTGTCACTAGAATTTCACTAGAAAAATAAACTTTTAATACTAGTTATTATCAGAAACATTATCACATGCCATATTCCTACTTAGTTATCTCCAAAACAACATATGTCAACCTAAAATCAGCTAAGAATGTAATAAGATATTAAAGTTCAAAATCATAAGAGAGTGTCACTAGCGATTAGGTGTTGTAGGTTTTTCCTACATGCACACATGAGCATGGTAAACAGAGATACTTTAGCCAATTTTTCACCACCTTAGACATTGAATTTTTATCTGAAATTTGGTACCTAGAATAATTGAATAACAAAGAATCCAATGGTACAATAAAACTTATATCTCTAAAGATATTTGATCAGAAATGTGGCCAATTCATCATGCACTGGAACAATGTGTTACTGCTTCTATAAACTTGTTAGCATGTGATGAAGTTTGACACTTTGGCCATCATGTTCTCCAACTTCCACATTTAATTTTACTATGAAATTTATAATCTTCCTAATTGGATGTCAAGTAATCCATCACTACAGTTAGATCATGAAGGAAACTAGCTGAAATGGAGATATTTGATACATAATATGACCTATTCATCATAGATAGTAATAGTGTATAACAATACTGACTATTGTTGTCTTAGAAAAATCTCATTCAAAGCTCAATGAAATTGTTGGAAACCAATGGGAATTATTCCTATGGCTTAGAAGAACATTTCCAATGGCTTAGTAATTAAAACATAAACTAAAACCTTATTGAAATAAGAAAAATCTAAACCTCTATTTCCTCTAGTAGTAAGAGTAAGAAAGAAAACACAAGGATGAAGAAATCTTGCTCTACTCCGATCCTCCTTGGGAAAAATTCATTTTAGTTCTTCTTTGTTCAGATGAGAGCATCATCAATGATTTAGATTATTGATCAACACCAAAATAAATGTGAGCAAGGGAGAAATCCGATGCACGCCTATAGGGTAGCAAGAGTAAAACAAAGTTGGAAAAACCTAGATTTCTCCCTAATTTCTTGCCCTCTCCCAATGCGATTCTTTTAAGGGAATGATAGAGAACTTAGTTCTAGCTTCTCCTTTATAAGATTTAACCTATAGCTCACTACCATCCATAGCATTTGGAAACTAGAATGTTAGTAGCAGTAGGTGGAACATAAAAGTAATACTTATGCTATGCTATGGTTGAAACTTAAAAACAAATGAGAGAGAGAGAGAGAGAGAGAGAGAGAGAGAGAGAGAGAGAGAGAGAGAGAGAGAGAGAGAGAGAGAGAGAGAGATAAGGAGAGGGACTTCTAATGAAAACTATATTTGTTTAGTTCAAGCTCTTAAAAATGAGAAATTACATGAAAATACAAGAAAGATAGTGAAGTAAAATGCTGACTACACTAGTGAATTAAGAATGGAAAGAAGTTTCCCTTTTCCCTCTAGCTCCACTTTTTCTTCTTCTTCTTCTTCCTCTCCTTGCTTATCTCTACTTCATTCTATTATTTCTTCATTGCTCCTCCTTGTAAAGTGTGAGGAGTATCTAATGTTAGCAGCTACTCCCTATCTCCTTGAAGCCCCACCCCCTATTCACCTACCATTGACTCTCCCCTCCAATCCCCATCGTTTAATGAAAATGGAATACTTCTAAGTACTTTCTCTTTATAGCATTAGTAGCTCCCTCTTATTTGCAAAAAATAAAGCTAATAGCTTACTTCTAGCTAGCCACTTTCCTTATGTCACATGGCAACAACATAGAGCATCCTTGAGTATGATAGAATGAAGGATTGAGTGGGACCCATGCATGATCATCCACTTTGACACCATAGTGTGAGTGATTTATGCTTGCATGAGCTTGATGGTGGAATATGTATATTATCCTATAACACTTGAGCTTCTACTCCTTCAATTGATCTAGTTCACCAATATTAGATTGATCTGAGCTGTCCATTTAATATTAAAGCTTGATTGGCTTAATCCCTCCACTTGGATCTTAACATATGACCTATAAAATGTTGTAAAATCTTAATTAGTATTGTTTTAGCAATGACTTTAAACATAATTGCCTTTGGATAATGATCTCATCCTAAAAATACACTAGATTATGATTAGATAGAGATTAATCTGTTTAGTGCAAATCCATCATATGAGTGTAAAAAACATCAATCTCCGATACTAAAACAACAAAATTAAGCACTCAACACATTTCTTGCATTCACATGTCCTTCTCCTCCATTATACACATCCTTGCATTCTCACCATCACCTCTCTTCCACCCTTAGTCGTGCACACATTCTAGCATAACACCAGCTTGCATTACACACACCCTACATCTTTCATTCTCTTTTGCACACACCAACTTCCCTTGCTTCTTTTCTAGCTTCCACGTCTTCCCACCCATCTTAGCATAAGCATGCACACAACCTTTCATTTAAAATAGCACGCCTACCCTCCTTCCTTCTATGCCTTACATGCACCCTTCTTCTTACCACCATTTCTCTTTTATTATACAACAACCCTCTATTTCTAATGCACACCATTTCCTAAGTTACACTTGCTCGCACAACACCCTCCTTTCATATCCTTACACCCATCACATATCTTTTATTACACACCACCCCTCCTTTTCCATTCCACACACCATTTAACCTAGACTTGCACACACAACCCCCTCCTTTCACATCCTTACAGGTGTATTGTCTTTCCTTCCATTCTATTCCAGGCTTGGTCCCTCCATTCTTTTATTTATTTTTCTTTTCTTTCAGAATTTGAGAATATAAGGATAGGACGAGAAGCCTTGTGCCCTTTTATGGTAGCTAAGGGTTCTTTCAATCATGTAACATCATTAAGGATTACATTGGATTATTGCAAATTGGGTTAAGGAGATGAGAAAATAATGGATGTAGCTCAGTGTATTATGGGTTGGACATAAGTGTATAGCCCCTTGTTGAGTGACCCAATAAAGAGAGCCGTAAAGCAAAATTCAAGCTTAGGAAAAGGAGGATTTATAAAGAGCCTAGTTGAGGGACACAATGAAGGACTCCTATAACAGACACTTTAGAAAGAAGTTTCTTTATCTGCTTTCTCTTTCCTTTCTTATTCTATGTAACTTCCATTGTAAGAAAGTTATTAATGAAAAGTTTCTTTCCTTTTGTTGCTTTACTTTCTATGTTTAGTTACTTGCTTAGCTTATTTACTTTGTTTCCTTGTTTATTTTCTTCCTTCTGTTAATTGCTTAGTTTTTTAGTTAGATTTATTTCCCTTTCTTGAATGTTGGCTAGGTTAGAGTAAAGTAGTTTAGATTTTAATGAACTCCAATTATTAAAGAGTCCTCATATTTGCCAAGTCTATACTTCAATGGAACTGTGCACTAGTAGTAATTATTAAAGTCCATCAAATTTTTGGCATCATTGTTGGGGACTCGCAACAAAGTTTGATTAGAATTTAAGTTTTCTGTGCTTTACCACTAGTCGTAGTCTTAGGATTGCATATAGAATAGTTGCTTCTATTTTTTCATACTTTCCTTATTCCTAAAAGAATTTGATGCTTTCCTTTTTAATTGTGAAAAATTATAGAAATGAATAGAGATTTGGAGGAAGATTTAAGATGGTTTCCTATTTTTTACTTCCTATTCTTTCATGTAAGTGGATTGTAGTGAGATCTAAATTGTACTTTTTTATACAATGAGCTTCATTTAAATTTAAAATAAAGTGTTGTAATAATATAGGTCAAGGGTAGGCCATCTTAACCTGAAAGAGTAGGTGGCATGTACATGGAACCACCCTTGTATGAGAAGACTTATTTGAAGACTCCACTATGAGCTGTTTTGACCTCTTTCCAATTTCTAAATTAGGGGTGTATAAGTACTGAAATTTTTGCATTATGGATGGCAGTTTAAAGCATATAGAAAGAACTTTCTTGTTTGCTATATTCTAGGCTTTGCATTACTTTACTACTTTCCTTGCATACTAGGGTACATTTACATGCTTTAAGGTGTATATATGTTGATCAAACTGTGTGGTATTGCTAAAAAGGCTAGTAAGGGTACTCACCTCCTACAAGATCAAGGGTGAATTTGATCACCATCCCTTGGATCACTTAGGTTGAACATCACCTTACACGTAACCATAGCCTTAGTAGTATAATTGAAATCAATCTAGAGGAGACCTATAACAGTTTATGAACTTATAGGACCCTCTTGAAATAGAAGCGACTTATAGCCACTCCAGTGGCCCCTATCTAATCAACTACGTTGATATTTAAATGACTAACCCTATCAACACGTCCAATGACTCAGATCACCTATGAATGACTGAGGGAGCTATGAGGTGATTGATTATGATCAGGACCGTATTATTAGATTATGAGGCAGGTCTGAAAGAGAGGAGTTGCCTAGGTTAAACCCAACCTAAAAGCCACATTCCTATAAATAAAAAAAACCTTTCAACTTGTTTTCTTAGGCTTATGATTGATTATGTGTCCTTTCTTTGCATCATATAACATGTAGGTTGAATTATCTAGTTTAGATTTCCCTAGACTAGATAAAAGAAAACTCTTTCATTGCATACAATGACTTGTTTTTGTTGTATGTAAGGTGGAGTCCCATACACCAACCACTAGTGTATGCTAGGCCATCAATCATTGGACCCAGACTTAGTGCTCTTAGATCTAAAGATTGAACAAACTAGAAAATAAAGTTTAAGGAATAAAGTAGATGTCAAGAAACCTAAATTAGATATGGACAATGAAGCAATAGAGGCTAAGCCCCTAAGAGACTATTCAACATTGGTACAATTTAACTCCCCTTTGTGTATAAAGTTACCTACAACTAATGCAGAGTATTTTGAGTTAAAATTAGTGGTATCCAACTTTTACCAACCCTTTTATGGTCAAGATAAAGAGGAGCCTTACCACCATGTCAAGGTATCCCTTGATATCTATGGTACATTCAAATATTGAAACTTTTCTAATTAGGTTATAGCTATTCCCCTTCTCTTTAAAGGATCAGGTGAAGGCATGGCTAAATTCATTGGAAGTAGGGTCCATCACTACTTGGGAGCAATTAGTCAAGAAATTCATGAATATATTTTTTCGTATCCACAAAACCAATGCCCTTCATGGGGAAATAAAAAAATTTCAATAGAAAGAGGCTTACCATTTTTATGAATGCTGGGAAAGGTGGAAGGACTTATTGCTCAAATGTTCACATTACAATTTTGAGAAATGACAGCTAATACAATGTTTCTATGAAGGTTTGACCATACAGAATTCATGTATAATTGATGCCACTAGTGGTGGGGCATCATAACCAAGAGTGATGTGGAGGCATTAAACTTTTTGAAACTTTATCTAAGAATTCTAAGTAATGAGAACATTATATTAGTGCAGAAAGATTTCCACAGACTCAAAGAAAATTATATATATATATATATATGAGATAGGGACCACTCCTGGCCTATATAATAAAATAAACATATTGACAGATAGGATGGATAAGTTTAAAAGTCTTCTTAAAAAATTAGGGAAAGTTGTGTTGGCTAGAGAATCCACTATGCAACCTCCACTTGAGGTTTGTTCAATTTAATCTAATACTACACACCCTATTGCTTCATGCCCCTGCAGTACCATATTTGCTAAAAAAAATTTGAAGTAAGTGAACGCATTAAATGCATTTAGAAATCCTAGCACCAATAATCTATATTTAAGATTCACAATCCTATATGGGCTAGGCATCCCAATTCTTTATGGTCTTAGAATATTAAGGGAGGACCATCTAGGATCCCTCCTAATCAACCTATCCTTAGAGCCCAAGTTTCACAATATCTAGTAGCACAATAGTCATTTCCTCCACGGAAACAATCTTTAGAAGAGACCATGAGTTCGTTTATACAAAGTTGATCAGATTGTCAAAATAATATTAAACAAACAATGCAAACCCACTCACAATCTAGTGGCAATTGGAGTACCAAATGGGTCTACTAGCTACTCTACTTTCTGCAAGAGACAATTTCCTAGTTAACCAGTGCCCAACCCTTAGGGCCAGTATGAGATTGGTATAACTTCTAATGAAAATACATTTCATGAGTAGACCTAAACCATAAGTACCCTTAGGAGTGGTAAAATAATAAATAATTAGGTAGGTTTGACTAAATAAAATGAGCATGTAAAGGACAATGAGAGTCATGTAAAGAAAAGAAAGGGAAAAGAGAAGAATCAACAACCTCCTACTTCTTCTCACCCTAATTCTAAATTACATTACATTCCAAAGTCTCCATTTTCATAGCATTTAAAAAAGAGGATAATAATTTTGATAAGCTAATGGATGTATTTAAATAAGTGCATATAAATATTCCATTGATTAATGCAATCGAAGATATACCTTCTTATGCCAAATTTTTGAAAAATCTCTGAACTCGTAGGAGAAAACATTAGGTACAAAAGAAAGCTTTTCTTGTCAAGCAAGTAAGCTCAATCTTACAACACCAAATCTCATCGAAGTATAGAGATCTAGGGTGTCTCACTATATCATGCGTGATTGGGGAACATAGAGTTGATTTAGGGTCAACTATGAACCTATTGCCTTATTCTATATATAAGGAATTAGGCTGAAGAGAAATGAAAAAGATTACCCGCACACTTCAATTGGCACGTAGGTTAGTTAAAGTTTCTTATGGTGTGGTAGAGGATGTACTAGCTCAAGTTGAAATTTTTTTATTTCAAGTAGACTTTCTAGTTTTAGATGCATAGCATGTAGCAGACCCTAGTAGTCAAATACCATTCCTCAGGATGATTTTTCTTAGCCACATCGAATGCCATAATTAAGGATAGGGATGGCACTTTGAAGTTGTTCTTTCGAAACATGAAAATTAAGTTTATGTCTTTAATATAGTACAACCAGACTCCAACGGTCCGGTTGAAGTACATATTGATGTGTCAAATTTTGTATAAAAATCACCCAATTAGTTTCCCATGTGTTATAACTTATAGTGTAAAATTAAGCTTTTTCGCCCAAAAGTATAACACATGCATTTTCTGACCTAATGACTTTAAAGTTAATATTTTGTAAGTTTAGAGGCCAATTTGGAGCAAGTATGTGAATAATCATACTTTTTTAAATTTAATTAGATTTTTCACTTTGTATAGGTAATGAGAAGGTAATCTAATGGTCAAGATGGATCAAGATGAAAACTGAAGCCATTCGTGAGGTTTCTTAGTCTAATTAGAAAGGCAAAATCCAAGGTATAACAAAGGTTAAGATCATCTCAAAGCAAGATCATGGATCAAATAAATCCATTGAAGATGTCAAATGTGACTAAAGTAGGACCATGCACAAGCCATGCAAAGTCTGCCACCTTTGCATAGGATTCACTCAAGTCACCTAGGCCATATCAAGTAGGAAAATGTGACAAACTAAGGAGTCTGGCCAGCCATCAAAGCCAAGAAGATTGAGCCACCAAGCCAAGCCAAAAGAGCCCCTAAAGCCAGCCGTGAAACCAAGCCAAATGAGTTCTCAAAGCAAGTTATAAAGCTACTTAAGATAAGCTACATGGAAGGCCATGATTGGAGGAGAATCTAAAGCAAATATCCATATGGTTTTTAAGAGGATATTGAGAAGATATTTGGGTAAGAATCAATGGAAAATCATGCATGTGGACCAATAGGAGTACCCACCTTCATTTTTCCTTTTTCCATCTTATTTTCAACTTTTTCTCTCTCCACCTCACACTACAAGGCAATCAAGAATTTTCACTTAGAAACAATGTCTTCCACCTAAGAGTCCCACCTTTCTAAAGCTCTTCCACCTTCTGAACTCTACTGAGATTTACCTAATCACCTCACTCCACCTCATTCCCTTTCTTCATCTATTTTTCCTTATCTCCCCATCTTTCTCTCTCTACATATTCCTCTCTATCTACTCCCTATCTCCTAAGATATTAACATGGGAAACAAGGGGGCATGTACCTCCTTAGAAAGTAGCACCTCCCACCTTATAAAATAAGTTAAAACCTTTATTTTCTCACATAAAACACACTTTTTACCCACCTTTCTAACATCCATACGAATTTCTCACTAAAACTCCTCTTAAAGTCATCACGTCCAACTCATAAACCACACTTTCCAAGTACCTACCTAGAGTTCTACGCCTATTTCCCATCTTAAGTCTCCTACTTTCCCTATATCCTCAT
The DNA here is from genome assembly GCA_035236585.1 of Warburgia ugandensis. NCBI lineage: Eukaryota > Viridiplantae > Streptophyta > Magnoliopsida > Canellales > Canellaceae > Warburgia > Warburgia ugandensis. The sequence goes on along the minus strand of CP141132.1, from coordinate 25,452,578 downwards.
CCCCTCTCTCTTATCCCTAAGATTAGAACCTAGCAAATCTAAAAAGCTAAAATCTTCAACAAAAGAGCTCCACTCCTCTCTCCCTAGAAAATCTAGTTTTTTTTTTTTTTTTTTATCTTGTTCAAGCCCTAAGATCTCTTCTTAGAAGTGGTTTCTCTTTGCCTTACTTTCAAGGAATAAAGGTTAGTGTTGTGTTCTTTTCTTTGCTTATTTTCTTTGCTTTACTTTCATTGCTTTTCTTTGTTTTCTTTTCCTTTCTTTTTCCTTGATTTTGTACTATTATTTTCTTGTTCCTTCATCAAATATCTAAGCTATTCTTCTCTAGTAGTGACAGTGAAGAGAAGAAGAAACTTAGATCCTTGACTTTCCTTCTTTGCTACACATGTTTTGTACTTTAGATCCATCTAGTTTTGTGTGCCCCTTTTCCTTCACTTAGTTCAAATTTTCATCCATATTTTCTCTTAGATTCTTCCTAGATTGTCTTGGTAAGCTAGTTTAGTTGAGATTGCAAACATTGGATTTGGTTGAAGTGGATGATAAGAGCAAGTTATATGCTTTTGAATTGGATGCACTTTTCAGCTTACACTTGGGTATTATGCATCCAATTTCTAATGTAGTTTTGATTTGATTTAATGGAAATCATCAAGAATTATTTTTAATGATTGATTCTAGTATCATAGTACTTTATATCTGAATGTCTATCTTGCATGAAAAATGTTGATTCAATTGCTTACTTATGCTTGATTTGTTGATTGTTCATAAGTACTTGTGTGTTGGATTTTTCCCCCTTAAACTTTAATGCTTTGTTATGGCCATTTAGATATCCACTGTAATGGAACTCTTAGGAATTTATTTAGCTTAGCTAGTTTATTATTTAGGGCATAACAAAGGTTGCATGATTAATTGCATTAAAAGCATCAAATCTGATCATTTTTGGACCCTAGAACCTTCCACACCAATCATGGGTCATGCGCATGATTCTAAGGTGAAAATTTCATTAGATATTAACTTATTTTGTTCTTTAATTCTATATTAGAAGTAGTTAATTCATTGTTGGCATCTTAGCTTAGACATAGGAAGTTTTCTTAATTAAACTTAGAAAGTTCTAATTTTAGCAAGTTTTACATTAGCAAAATTTCCATTTAAAGTAGTTTCATTACTTTGTTAATTTATTCTAAGTTACTGTAGTTCCTTGTTTGAATGCATATTAGTTAGGTGAATTTATAATTTCAAGTTTCCATTACTGGTAATTTATAATTTTGAGCATGCTCACATTCTCTATGTTTACATTCCTAGATAAATAAACTTAGTCTTTCTTGTTTGGCTAAGATAAACAAGTTAAATATATTCATCCAAAATACTTTTCCACGAGATTCCTTATGGGGTCGACCTCAATTGCATGAGAATATTTTAATTGATTCGTCCACTTGAGAGTTTATTTAAAACAATAATAAGTTTTTGGCACCATTGCTAGGGAATTTGCAATGGATTTGTGGTTGAATCTTGCTTGAATTGTTTATCTCTAGTTTAGGTTTAGGATTGCATCATATTAGGATTTTTCCATTATATTTGCATATTTTGCTTAATCCTCACAAATTGACATATCTTGTCTGTATTTGTGTAAGGAGAATATGGCAAAAGGAGCAACGACAATCCTATGGGCCATGACTTCATATAGAATATGATTATTCATGATGTAATTCATATAGAATATGATTATTCATGATAATTATTGCATTTTATTTAGGTATAATGCATTAGCAAGAACTTATTTAACATAGGTTAGCTTAAGGTTAGCTATAATAAAAGCATAGGCTATCTGGTTATAGTGTATGGTCTATTGAGGTGTTTAACCCTTTGTTGAATAGCATATAGGTAAGTATTAGTTTGTTTTTATTTTTCATTGCACGTTTAACTCTTTATGGTGGAATGGATCATAATGCTAGTAAGGGCCCCACATGACCCTCATAAGATTAGGATGGATTTCATCACAAAATCCTTGGTCCACCTAGGAAATCAATCCAATTCCTTCTATGTCACAAATCTATTAATTTAAAATCAAGTACTAAAAGACTTAGGGTATCGACCTTATAGTGACCTTTTAAAAGGAGCCGATCTACTATCACTTTAGTGGCTTCTGAGCATCATGGTTATACTCGGTGACCTAAAATCCATGCAATTTTTTCACGCCTTTTACTGATGTCAATTGAGGTCTAAATGACTCTTGACATGAGAATTGTATTAACTACTTTAGAGGAGAACCTAACTAGTAAGCAGTTACCAAGTTTAGAAAAGAGAAACACTCTAGATTTAGGTCTAAGAAGCTACAACCTTATGCAATAACAAAAGATAATTAAAACAACTTGATTAGCAATTTATTAGGATTGGTTGTGCATCACATAGAGCTAGAGTCAGCATATAGTTAGTTTGCATCATATAGGATTTTAGTTTAGTGCACGCATGGACATCGATCTCAGAATGTTGAGCTAGTACTCGTAGACTTAGAGATTGAATGTACCCATAAACCAGGGATGAGAAATAAAGTTTTTAACCCCATGACTGAACCAGCAATAAAAGTTGAGAGCAAGGCCATTAGAGATTTCTACGTGCCACTCCAACTAAATAGTCCCTTGTGCATCGCATTACCTTCAACCAATGCTAACCATTTTAAACTCAAACCAGGAGCTATTCAATTACTCCCTACATTTTATGGTTGTGAGAAAGAAGAACCATATTTACATATTAAGGAATTCCTTGATATTTGTGCTATATTTTGGTTCCAAAATGTATTGGATGATTCAATTAGGTTAAGGTTGTTCCCTTCTCGCTCAAAGATAAGGCCAAGTCATGGCCCAATTCCTTAGAGGTCTATTTCATCATCACATGGGGCCAATTTTCTGGGATGTTTTTGAGTAAATTCTTCCCCATTAATAAAATTAATACCCTTCATGGGAAAATCATCAATTCTTAGTAGAGAGATGATGAATAGTGTTATGAATGCAGGGAACGGTGGAACGAACTACTGTAGAAATGTCCTAATCATGGCTTTGAGAAGTGGCAGTAAGTTTAATACTTCTATGAGGCATTAATACCTCAAAGTAGACATATAATAGATGCAGTGAGTGGAGAGGCCTTCATGTTGAAGGATGAGAGATAGGCTTGGGATTTTTCTCAAACTATAGCTGATAATCCCCAACAATGGGGATTATTCAAATAGCAGAGAAAGAAATGCCCTGTCTCCAATGAAAGGAGGCATTTGCGGAATAGGAGTGTCCATTATTATATCCTATATAAGCTTGATTCTATGATAGTGAGAGTGGACAAGATGATGAAAAAATGGATAAATATGATGGGGGAGTGGACAAACTTGAAAGCTTGTTTCAAACCTTCATGGCCATTACTATATCTATTAAACCTCAATAAGAGGTTTGTGTAGTTTCTTCTAGTTCCTCCCATTTAACCAATAATTGTCCATCAAACAAGGTTTATAAAAAATATCTTTTAGAACACGTGAATGCATTGAATGCAATATACAAACCTAGCAATAACCCCCACTCCGAGACCTATAATCCAAGATGGGATAGGCATCCTAACTTCTCATGGTCAAAGAACAACTACTAGGGAGGTCTATCTACAAACTTCCCTACACAAACCATTCCTAAAACCTTAGTTCCCTTGTAGCCCCCTAGCTTTCAACTACCTCAACAATGATAGTAGCCATCAGTTGAGGACAATATACAATTTCTTGTGTGGCAAAGTGAGGAAAACAAACAGACCAACAGTGTCAATTCTAAAGACCTTATGAATGTAGAACTAAAATAAGCTAGTTATCTACTACATTACAAGATAGAGGAAAGGGCTAGTTTCTTAGTTACCAATTCCTAGTCCTAAGGGCTAATTTGAGATAGGATCTAGTTCTAAACCCAATAATTCTTTTGAGCAAGCCAAGTCCATAACAACCTTTAGGAGCGACCGTCAACTTAACAACATGGTAAGGCTGCCTAAGGAAATTATAGAGGAACATGAGGTAGTCAAAACACAAGAGAAAGATGAGAGACAAAATCTCTTGTTGAACCTATAGTGGAGGCCCCCTATGTGCATAAAGCCCCATTTCCTCAGTTATTGAACAAAGCTAGGATGGGAAAAAAATTCAATGTCCTAATGGATGTTTTCAAGCATGTACAAATCAGTATTCCATTGCTCAATCCCACTAATGATGCTCTCACCTACACCAAGTTCCCGAAAGAGCTGTGTACAAGAATGAGAAAGCTAAATGTACAAAAGAAAGCTTTCCTCACCGAGCAAGTGACCTCTTTAATCCAACACATGACCTTTCCCAAGTTTAGAGACTAAGGGTGTCCTACAATTACATGCATTATTGGAGACCATATCATAGATAAGGCATTGCTTAACCTAAAGGCTAGTGTTAACATGTTGCTATATTCTGTCCATGAGCAATTAGGCTCTGTGAACTTAAACCAACCACTACCATGTTGCAATTGGAAAATAGATTAGTGAAAATACCACATGGTATGGTTGAAGATGTGTTAATCCATGTGGACTAGTTTTACATCCTATAGACTTTATTGTATTGGACACCCTGCTTATGTCAAGCCCTAACAGTCAAATTCTAGTTATACTTGGATTTCAATTCTTAGTGGTACTTAGATTTCAATTATTCCCATGTAGTAAATTTAATAGAAGGTCTACTCCAAGATACTCAACCACCATTGTCCATCTTAGATTCACTTGACATGGAAAACTCCATTAAAGAGGTCAATAATCTATTAAATGATGTACTTATAATGGATACCTGTAAATGAGGACTTAATGTGGAGCCACTCCCTCCAGTAGAATCTGTCCATGTACTTTCTGTAGAAAAACCACCAACCTAGGTCCTTAAGCCACTCCCTAAAATATTGAACTATTATTACTTAGGATTAGAAGAAACCTTACCAGTAATTATAGAGGCAAATCTAGACAAGAACTGGAAGGTATGCTTCTTGATGTTCTTAAGGGACATAAGATAGCTTTAGGGTGGACCATAACGGACATCAAAGGGATTAGCCCTTTTGTGTACATGCACAAAATCCATCTAGAGGAAAATGCTAAACCACTTAGGAAAACACAGAGGAGACTAAACCCCCACATGAAGGACATGGTAAGAGATGAAGTCCTTAAGCTTTCGGATGTTAGTGTGATATACCCCATTTTTTTACAGCACTTGAGTCAGCCCCATTCAGGTTGTACCCAAGAAATCCAGTGTCACGATAATAAAAGATGAGGACAATAAGTTAGTGCCCATTGGCATGGCCATTGGGTGGAGAGTTTCTATTGATTACTTGAAATTAAATGCAGTCACAAGGAAAGATTACTTTCCTCTTCCCTTCATTGACAAATGCTTGAGAGGTTAGCCATTCATTATTATTATTATTATTATTGTTTTTTAGATGGTTATTCTAGCTATAACTGGATTCCTATAGCAACTAAGGATTAAGAGAAGACCATCTTCACTTGGCCTTTTGAGACCTTTGCTTATCGATGTATGCCTTTCGGATTATGCACTACTCTAGCCACTTTCTATAAGTGTATGTTGAGCATCTTTTTTGATATTGTGGAAAGGTTTAGGTGTTCATGGATAACTTCTTAGTTTTTGGCTCTTCCTTTGATGAGTGCCTACACCATTTTGTTCTTACAAAAGTGTTAAGAGAAAAATTTAGTATCGAATTGGAAAATGTGACGACACGGGTTCTTGTAACAAATTTTGTAATACATTTTTCAAAGGCAAGGTGCTATTTGTAGTAAAAAAAAATTGTAAAACAAAGCAGTGGCAATTCTTTTCTTTAGAAATTTTTTTGTAAAACCCAAGTCATCACTTCATAGATATCATAAGTAGAATTTTATATAAGATAAAATTCCATTGAAGGAATATACTTTTATTAAATTTTAGAATCCATCCAGTGGTTCACAGTACAGCCCTGGTATTAGCACAATACTTGTCCAAATTACATAATCCAAATTTCAAAGCTCACCATACAATAAAAACTCTTAATACAATACAATGCTCTCAAATAAAAATACATGTCTTTAAGGCATATAACCTGATTGATTATTCTTCCAAGTCTTCTTAAGTCTTGAGCTCCTAATTCTCCTTCTCTATATCTAAGATAATATAAACATTCAAACATTTACAATATCTCAGCAAGCAATGCTTGCTAAGGGATTCAAGAAGCATAATAATTTGATAGTATAATCCTACTTCTTCATAATCCCATTATTCATACTCATGGATCAATCACTTTACTTTCTCATATATGTACATCCTTACACATACATAATGTATATGTTGTGTAGATATATATGCAGTCATAACCATGAAAAATAGTTAATATCTCAAACATCAATAGTCACACTTAGACATACTGAGTTGATCAATCATCCAGACTCCGCTGGAAAATACTCCCTCATTTGGGCAGTATCATCACACTCATCCATACTAAAACATCTAAACTCTACTGGAAAAATACTCCCTTATTTGGGCGGTATCAGCATCTCATTATGGCATGCATCATAATGCAAAATACTTAAAGGACTACTATGCTATAGTCTGATCTGTACTAGTGCACTCGGATAACTACTTTCATACTCCACGGATACCAAATGTAGAAAATCATCTATGTCATGTATATATGGGGAGACAGATTGTCACAATGGTGGCCTTCCCATAATTGCCCCACCCAACATTTTACCTCTTTGGGCATGGTATCATCATATATATCACATTTCGGAGAGCAGGTGGCCAAACCCTAGTAACCCTCTGAGCATAACATCCCCAGGCATACGCCTATTTAAAACAAAAACCACAAGCCTTCTAGCTTGTATATAAAGTATTCTTTTACTTATCAGACGTCTTGTCTGTTTATAGCATCATCCTCGTATTTTGATTTCCTAAACGTCTTGAAGATTATAAAAATTAGAATCTTATTTCCAAAAAGCAGAAAGTTTCTTGAAAATGTTTATTGATTTTATGGTTTCCAAAGAAAATAGACATTACAAGTTTTCCTTAGCTTTTTTACGATCTTAATTTGGAGTTCAGATGACTCCACAATTGACAAATGAAGATCACAATCGCTCCAAGGGTCTAAATTTGATCTGGGACCAGTGGAACGAATGGTCTTAATCATTTGATCAAAGCGGGTCCAGTCAGGCAGAGCAGTCACCTTGCTCCTGTCATAGGGATGTAGGCGGTAACGCACTACCCGACACCTGTGCTATTGGGCAAACATTCCGTTAGGACATCATTGCACGTGGAACACGCATGCAGGACACTCCCGTAGGGCGCATTTCTGTGTGACATCTCACTACGACGTCCTAGGAGACGGATCTTATGAAGAAGATCAGATAATCTATTTTGGACCGTCTAATCAATTCCTGTGACGACCCGGGTTTTCTCATGCATTTTTAAATGAAAAATCTAAATTCCTAAGGTGGGATCCCGATTTGAAAAAAACAGTGCAATGCAGGGGAAAAATATTTTATTTGGAATTTATTTTGAAAACCCCAAGTGTTATTTGCCTTCACAACAACTAAGGTAGTTTTTGAACAACTTTAGAAATCACAAATGCTTTTCCTCAGGTCTGTCCAGTCACAGCACACAGCCCAACTGTAATTAAATACAAATACATGTCCAAAGGGTTGAGAATTTACTTACATGTATAAGTGTTTCCTTTTTGATTCACTTGCTTGTAGCACTAACATAGATGTCCTCTACTCGTGGATGGAATTATCTTGAAAAATATTAATGATAGGGTGAGTATATACTATACTCAGTAGGAGTCTATCACAACTAGTTTTATAATGCATGCGATCTTTAAAATCATGTGCTCATAAAAACATATGCATGTTGTTCGAATAATCACGTTCAATATCGATATTAAAAGCTAATGTCAAACCGGAGTACTGACGACTTAAAGAAATATCATAATCCAAGTCGAAAGTATCATATATCATAATCATAAAAATATGCATCAGATGCTCAACTGAATCCAACTCATGGATATCTATCATGGTATGGTCGACCAACCTTATATCATGCCATATGCAATGCACATAAATCCACGAAACCATAGGGTCCCACTATGCCCATGACCTCACCTCCGTGTGGTCCCCGGGTACCTAGGGACACAGGATCATATACCTCCACGGGGCATATGACACTTCGACCCAGTGCTGTGACACCAGTGGTAGCCCCCTGTACCACATGCAGTCGAAGCAGGGACATGCCCTTTTTGGGCGTGGTACCCATCCACCTAATAGTTGTAGAGGCTGGGTGGCCAACCCACACCCCTCGGCATAGCACCCACGAGCTTACTAGCCCAAATCATGTACGATCAAATAAGCCAAAAACCTCTGCTCAAAACCAGTCCTCTTTGGGTCCCTCACAACTGCCTGGACCTCGGCACTCCAGTGTCTTTTGGCAACCCTCAAGGACATGCAATCTTTACAAGTACTTAAATCATGCAATGTATGCACTTGTTTGCAAAACATATATGTGCATAATGTATATGCAATCATTTACAAAACATGTCTATGTACAAAACATTTATCACATGCATGCTGAATCAAGTCATGCTAAACAAGTCATATACTTAAAACATATGTTCTCAAAACAATAATAGATCTTTTAAAAGAATCTAATAGTGATAGAGCACCTACCTGACTAGGTCGCGCTAACCCATTTGTCCTCAGAAGCTCCTGAACATGGTTTGGGGAATTAAGGTTAGTTTGGCCTATCTTTTATGGGATTTAGAGTGATTGGTCTTATTACTTAGTCATTAGGGATCCATCTCTATGCCTATGGGTGTCCTAAGGTCCTAATTGGGCCTTGGTATCCTTATTTTTCCAAAGGTCTGGAGGCAACGCCCCACCATCCTATTCTAAGGGTCATGCCCACCTTTTATTGGGCCTTAATGAGGGATTTTATAGTTTGGATGTGTCCACATCGTCGACATGGACACAACACCTTTGGCGGTGCCTCAATCGGAGCTCTAGATCTCAAGTTATAAGCGTTTTAGTGTCGTATGTACATAGAGTCTTAAAGATAAAAAGACGGAATGCTAGGGCGCTGCGCGTCTGCGACGTGCGCCCCATCTTCCTTAAGGAACCAAAATGTGACGCGCTGCTAGTACGCTGTGCATCTGTGGCGTACGCCTCAGCGGGCGCATTTGCAGGGGCGCGGTATTCTCTGCCCGTTTTCCCCTTTAGCGGGCGCGTCTACGGACGCACCAATTGGTTTCCTCTCAGACGCGTTCGACGCATCTCGTCCGTATTGGGGCGTTTCCGTTGTTGGGAGACCGAGGCGTCCTTGGGATGACCTAGTTTGCCCCTGAGGAACCAATGCGGCCTTGGGGATGTCCCAGGGTCTTTGGTGACTCCCTAGAGGCCTATTCTCCATGGATTTTCATGCAAAAACCTAGGGAACCTGAGCCTAGGACTATAGGTGAGATGGGTTTGGGGAGTTTTTGAGTGTACCTGCTTTGTGGCTGGTTTTCTCTCCACGTTTTCTCCTCTAGGTTACTGCTCCACGATGGGTTTTTTCCAACATTTTGGGCTGCCATTAGAGGCACCCAAGAGCTCTATTTATAGAGCTAAGAGAGGGTTCTAGAGGGGGCTCTCACCGCCTTTGAATGGCAGTGGAGAAACCTCCAGAATGGCGGTGATTACCCCTCCAATCACTGCCGTTCTAGAACTCTCTAGGAGGTGGAAGATGAAGGGTTCCCGTATCAAAATGGGCCCCTGTGTTTTTGCAGTTAATTAGTTTTGCAAAAGTTATAGTTTTGCCCCTGTACTTCAAAGGGCCATAACTTACTCATTTTAACTCCATTTTGGGTGATTTTGGTCTTGATGGATTCCTTTTTCCAAGACGCATCTAATGGAACCATTTTGAGGACCAAATTCCTAGGTTCAATTAAGGCAACTAGTGAAATGACCAAAATGCCCTTATCTTTAAAACTGAACTTTTCATGGGATTTTAATATTACAAAAATTGGGGTCATTACATTATTACCCCCTTAAAAGAATTTCGTCTTCAAAATTCCATAACTTATTATCTTCCAGGTATTTGTCTCTTAGATGATTTCTTGGTGAATGCATTTCCCTTTTAGGAAGCAATTCTAGGTTCATCCTCAATTTATCATTTCCATTGTTCCCCCTATAAGGCCTCACCTATAAGGGCCTGTTTTCGCTGCGTACTCTGATGCATACTCTCATACTTGATTAATTAGGGTGGGATACCTTTTATTTAATCAACAGTACTCTAAAGGTAATGACTAAATAATGGTCTTAGGATTTTTGGTCTCCTAAATTTATGATAATAAGACCTCAATTTGATCCTTGATGGTACCCTTCCGACTTAATTCCTTTATTTACTCATGCAGCGGCAAGGTAAGATATCGCCAATTTTTTTTCTTTTTATGGACTATATCCATTGGTGCTCCTCATAAGTTAGTGGATATGATAAGAATCTAATAATAATTGATATCAAACCATTTGTAGGATTTTAACTTCTAGTTGGTCACCATTCCTCTTTGAAAATTTTTGTGCAGCATAATGTCCTTTTATTCAATGCTCTATTCAAAGTCTTAAACCCCCATATGCTTTCTCTCTTTTATACTCTTTTTACAATAAGATCACCAACTTGCCTAGTATTATTCCTTTGCATTTGTTTGATCTACCTTCCTATAGAATTGTATGTATCTCCATAGAGTCATGATCTTCTTCTTTTGAATATTCATTGAATATTGGTAGTTACATCTCTATCTCTTTCTCTCTTTTCTTTAAAATCTTTACTTTTGTCTTCCTAGATCAATGTCTCTATATGCTTTGTTGCATATAATTGATACTTCATCTATTCCTTTATGTAACATATATGATAAACTGAATGCTTCTCAGAAATTCTAAACTGTCTTAAGATCATTGAAATCCTCAATTGCTTATAACTTCAATAAAATTCATACAATGTCTTAATAATGGTATTGATGTTTTGGTCATGCTATACTTTTTATGTTAGGATCAATCTTCTATCATCCCCAATATTATCGTCAAAAATCTTTCGATAACTGGGTCGAATTCATTTCCTTATTATATTCATGTTGTGTTTCTCTTAATCTCGTAGTATGTCACTTGATTTGCTCCATAATACTCAAGTAGTCATTATTCGATAGCACGTTTACTTTTCATAAGACTCTAATTAAGGTATCCAAAATTGAGCTATATCTTTGTGATCTAGTATGAGTCACTGTTATCCCCTAGTATCATCTTGTATGCTTATCCCTATTATCATCTAAATTTTTCTCAAAGTCTTTCTTTTTCATCTCTTATCATACTCATATCATATCCCTTGTGATAGTGTACTCATGTTCTAATGTTCTTTATGATGGTAAGATAGCCATCTAGGTTCTTTTGATTTTCTCACCTTTGATAAGATTACTTTAATGCAGGTCAACACTATCTACTAACAAGTCCACTAACATCTTCATTCCCTCATCATTCTCATAATATGATCCATATATGAGTTTTCATATTTGCACCACAATCCTTATTTCCTATGATTTTGATAGGATTCAAGCAATCCACCATCTAAGTATATGCTAGGACTATCTCCTTTTTCACTTATGTGTTTATGGTGAAATGTCTTGAGTCATTAATATTGTATTCCTCAAATAGAAGTAGTCATCTCTACTACTCCTATTTATACCACTTATCCTTGATTTTCTTTATTGTCTATGACCCTTGGACATGCTGGACTGGCTGTGAAAGGATAAAACCTGGGCTCTGATACCAATTGTGACGACCCGGGTTTTCTCATGCATTTTTAAATGAAAAATCTAAATTCCTAAGGTGGGATCCCGATTTGAAAAAAACAGTGCAATGTAGGGGAAAAATATTTTATTTGGAATTTATTTTGAAAACCCCAAGTGTTATTTGCCTTCACAACAACTAAGGTAGTTTTTGAACAACTTTAGAAATCACAAATGCTTTTCCTCAGGTCTGTCCCACAAAGACACACCAACTGTAATTAAATACAAATACATGTCCAAAGGGTTGAGAATTTACTTACATGTATAAGTGTTTCCTTTTTGATTCACTTGCTTGTAGCACTAACATAGATGTCCTCTACTCGTGGATGGAATTATCTTGAAAAATGTTAAGGATAGGGTGAGTATATACTATACTCAGTAGGAGTCTATCACAACTAGTTTTATAATGCATGTGATCTTTAAAATCATGTGCTCATAAAAACATATGCATGTTGTTCGAATAATCACGTTCAATATCGATATTAAAAGCTAATGTCAAACCGGAGTACTGACGACTTAAAGAAATATCATAATCCAAGTCGAAAGTATCATATATCATAATCATAAAAATATGCATCAGATGCTCAACTGAATCCAACTCATGGATATCTATCATGGTATGGTCGACCAACCTTATATCATGCCATATGCAATGCACATAAATCCATGAAACCATAGGGTCCCACTATGCCCACGACCTCACCTCCGTGTGGTCCCCGGGTACCTAGGGACACAGGATCATATACCTCCATGGGGCATATGACACTTCGACCAGTCTTTGTGACACCAGTGGTAGCCCCCTGTACCACATGCAGTCGAAGCAGGGACATGCCCTTTTTGGGCATGGTACCCATCCACCTAATAGTGGTAGAGGCTGGGTGGCCAATCCACACCCCTCGGCATAGCACCCACGAGCTTACTAGCCCAAATCATGTACGATCAAATAAGTCGAAAACCTCTGCTCAAAACCAGTCCTCTTTGGGTCCCTCACAACTGCCTGGACCTCGGCACTCCAGTGTCTTTTGGCAACCCTCAAGGACATGCAATCTTTGCAAGTACTTAAATCATGCAATGTATGCACTTGTTTGCAAAACATATATGTGCATAATGTATATGCAATCATTTACAAAACATGTCTATGTACAAAACATTTATCACATGCATGCTGAATCAAGTCATGCTAAACAAGTCATATACTTAAAACATATGTTCTCAAAACAATAATAGATCTTTTAAAAGAATTTAATAGTGATAGAGCACCTACCTGACTAGGTTGCGCTAACCCATTTGTCCTCGGACGCTCCTGAACATGGTTTGGGGACTTAAGGTTAGTTTGGCCTATCTTTTATGGGTTTTAGAGTGATTGGTCTTATTACTTAGTCATTAGGGGTCCATCTCTATGCCTATGGGTGTCCTAGGGTCCTAATTGGGCCTTGGTATCCTTATTTTTCCAAAGGTCTGGAGGCTATGCGCCACCATCCTATTCTAAGGGTCATGCCCACCTTTGATTGGGCCTTGATCAGCGATTTTATAGTTTGGATGTGTCCGCGTTGTCGAAACAGACACAACGCCTTTTACGGAGCCTCAATCGGAGCTCTAGTTCTTAAGTTATAAGCGTTTTAGTGTCGTATGTACATAGAGTCTTAAAGATAAAAAGACGGAATGCTAGGGCGCTGCGCGTCTGCGACGTGCGCCCCAGCTTCCTTAAGGGACCAAAAGACGATGTACTACACATTTACGGCATGCGCCTCAGCGGGCGCGTCTGCAGACACGTGGTATTCTCCGCCCGTTTTCCCCTTTAGCAGGCGCGTCTACGGACTCGCCTGTTGGTTTCCTCTCAGACACGTTCGACGCGTTTCGTCCGTATTGGGGCGTTTCCGTCGTTGGGGGACCAGGGCGTCCTTGGGATGCCCTTGTTTGCCCCTGAGGAACCAGTGCAGCCCTGGGGATGTCCCAGGGTCCTTGGTGACTCCCTAGAGGCCTATTCTCCATGGATTTTCATGCAAAAACCTAGGAAAATTGAGCCTAGGACTATGGGTGAGATGGGTTTGGGGAGTTTTTAAGCGTACCTACTTCGTGGCTGGTTTTCTCTCCATGTTTTCCCCTCTTGGTCATTGCTCCACGATGGGTTTTCTCCAGCGTTTTGGGCTGCCATTAGAGGCACCCAAGATCTCTATTTATAGAGCTAAGAGAGGGTTCTGGAGGGGGCTCTCACCGCCTTTGAATGGCAGTGGAGAAACCTTCAGAATGGCGGTGATTACCCCTCCAATCACCACCGTTCTAGAACTCTCTAGGAGGTGGAAGATGAAGGGTGCCCGTATCAAAACGGGCCCCTGTGTTTTTGCAGTTAATTCTTTTTGCAAAAATTACAATTTTGCCCCTATACTTCAAAGGGCCATAACTTGCTCATTTTAACTCCGTTTTGGGTGATTTTGGTCTTGTTGGATTCCTTTTTCCGAGACACATCTAATGGCACCATTTTGAGGACCAAATTCCTAGGTTCAATCAAGACAACTATTTAAATGACCAAAATGCCCTTATCTTTAAAACTGAACTTTTCATGGGATTTTAATATTACAAAAATTGGGGTCATTATAATTCCTCTTCAATGAAGGTCTCAAAATTTGATGAAATTTCTTAAGAATTCTACCCTAGGGGTTTTGGACCCCTCTAGATCGATTGGATGGCTTAGATTTTCCATTTAAGCCCTCCATCATATACAAATGAAGGGTTCTTATCCTCACTTGATTTTTATAATTTTTAACCTAAACTTAATTTGAAAAAAATAAAAAATATATAAACTAATATGAAATAATTATGGGAAGAGTTTACACTAACTTGATTGGAGAAGAACATAGGTTTTGTATCCCAATTTTAAAGAAATGTCCTATTGATGATATGATCACTCTATAACTGCTTGTTTTGTGATTTTCCATTGATTGCATCGTTGGATCTTGAAATTTCTTGGGGGTTTTGTAGATAAGGTAGTCTATGAAAATATAAATGGTTGGATTTGTAATATTTGTTTTGGAACAGAGTGCCTAATTGAATTTAGGTCTCTTGTTCCGATCTAGAGAGAGGAGAGAGAAAGTTAAAGAAGAGAGACTTTTGGAAATTTTAGAAATTTGGTAATGAATCTAGATCAAACTTTTTAGGGGAAGCAAGATAATTTTGTGGTAATTTTAATGAACATTTTTGGATGATTTTTGGGGGTATTTTTATGAATGTTTTTGAATTTTTCATAATTACTTATAATAATTATGTTTCAATTCTTTTGAATATTAAATTAACATTGGATCCTCCACTACCACCTCCTTCTCCACTATCATCTGGTAGTGGTTTGACCACTCATTACCTGTTTTTTGGCAGTTGGATTCATTTGTGGGCCCCACTGAGGTGTGAATGGACCATTTTGCCCTTTTATAAAGAAAAATCTATTTTATTCTCTCAAACTCATAATTGAGCGCACTTAGTAGAGTTGGAATCATATTTCCAAGTACATTCTAAATATTGATGTCTTAGATCTCGGTTATGGGTAAAATTATCATTTTATCCTTTTATTCATAAAACTGAAGAAAATTAGGAATTTTTCATTTTAACTAGGAATTGAACGTACTTAGTGTCATTTTAATCAGTTTTTCGAGTACCTTCATAATTTCCAAGTTTTAAATCATGCTTTAATCTTTATAAAAAGAGAATTTCCAATATCCTAATATTCTAGCTTGAAATTTCTAAAAATTTAAACTAAATTGATTTTCTCAATCAATTTACAAAATTTGGGGTTATTATAGAAAAAATGTCATTTTAGGTTGCAAAATGGCATTGTTCTAGGCCACATAATATCACACAATGGTATAGAGGTAGATAAGGCCATGGTTGATTTAATCACCAACCTTCCCCCACCAAGGATAGTGAAAGGACTCCATTCTTTTCTAGGCCATGCCGGGTTTTATAGGAGATTCATCAAAGAATTTAGTAAGTTTGCTAAGCCCCCTTGTAATTTACTTACAAAGGAGGTCCTTTTTACTTTGAAAAATATTGTAGAAAGGCATTTGAGTGCATAAAGGCTGAACTAACCTCTACACCTATCATTCGACTGTGTGACTAGAGTGCACTATTTGAGATAATGTGTGACACTTCAGACTACGTGATCAGAGCTATTTTGGTGTAGTGCATTGACAAAATTCCACATGTGATTTACTATCTTAGTAAAATAGTTAACAATGTACAACTCAAGTATTCTACCACATAGAAAAAGTTTTTGGCTCTCTTGTTAACGGTGGATAAGTTTAGATCTTGTTATGTAACCACCTCAAATTTTGAGTTAATTCCTAGGTAGTTATAACATAATTTAATTGGAATAAAATTTTAATTTTAATTTCCTTGAAAATTCAATTTTAAGGTAGTGACCCCCATAAAAACTCAAAATTTGGATTTAATACTATTAAAAATGAAAACTACATGTTGAGAACATTTCAACTATACTAATTTTAAACAAAACAAAGATTGGGGTGGAAAACCCCAAATTTTTATTAATTTAGGGGTGTAGAAATTAATAACAACACCCACCCCACACACAACTTGACTTTGATGCGATGTCGCAGAATGACCCGACACTCATAGAGATGCACTCTACACACGATGGTTCAATTTTCCACACATCAGCCTGCTTCTTCCTTGCCCTGGGCAGTGACCAGAATGAAACAAAATGGGGCAACATTGAAGACTGATAGAAATTTAATGATTCCAACCCCCCTTCCATTCAATCTCCTCAAGCTACCCCTCCCTCTTATTCTTCCACTATTTTAGACACTTGCTGGCATCACCCAGCAACCCAGCATGAAACCCCACTCCCTTCCTTCCTATGGTCAACGACACGGATGAACTGTTCTTCCCCTATGCTCCTCCTCTTGGGTTTGGTTCAAGGCAGCCTTAGGTGGCGACTGAAATAGGGCCACTGGCCACTTGTGAACCAGGAATCCCCCTCTTTTATTTCATTTTCCCCCTGCCTCGACCCATTAGGGACAAGGCAACCGATCGGCCGTGCCAATTCCTTCCCCCTTCTCTCTTGATCTTCCCCTCTTCCTTGCTCCACAAGTGACACCCAACTAATTTCCACATTTCATTTGGCAGGTTAGGGAAGGGAAACTCACACATGTCACCCACTCCTGACTCTCCTCTGTGAGCTAAGTTGACATAGTGAGCCCCAATAGCCCCTTAAGCTTTGACCCCATATTTTGCATAATCCAGTACAATTTTTGTGAATCCGTTAAATCATTGCAATCCTTGCATATTAAGGAACAAGACTCTTTTATTCATTCGTTGATTGAAAAAGATCCCATTGTCGATTGTGACTGGACACTCAATCAGACTAAATTAATATATGTGTAATCGATCTGATCATCTATCAAGATCTAATCATTGATCTATTTATAAATGATTGATCTATAACTAATTTTGTAGATTTTGGCATGATCCAACTATCAATTAGCCTCCAAATGGTAAATCTGAGCCTATTCCAACCATTCATTGTGATATAATTGTTGATATGTTTGCTAAAGTCATATCTGTGTTCAATTTGTAAACCCTCACATGATCCAACTATTGATTGGTCATCAGCAACTTGATCTATAGCTGATCTAATCCATTCACCATGATTTGACAGTTGATAGGTCACTAGAAACTAGATCTATGGAGGATCTGATCTGTTCATCATGATCTAACACTAGATGTGTCACTAAATATTAGATTGTTGGCTGATCCAGCCCTGAGAGACAATCTGACCATTAATTAATGACTTACTACTTAGATCTGAAATCATTTTTATCTCCCTTTAAAATGAAAATTGTGTAAACAGTAGCCCTTAATTAGGTTCACTTAACATGATTTGAATACTATTTGTTGAAATGGAATTAGCTATTGATATGTAGGACTCAGAAAGAATATTTTAAATGCCATGGACTTGCAATAGATATTTATGAGCCATGACCTTAAGTTGTAATATATGTGTCTTTACTAATAAAGGCTTTATCATCAGTTTAACTATGGTCCACTTAATGATAACAGCTTTTAAGATATAATTTAAAGATCCACATTTTGTAATCTTAGCATTGGATGTACACTTTTGGGAACTGATAGAGCATTATCTAATTTTTGAATAAAAAGCTGCATGTTTTGAATGCTTGTGAAGATATTTTTCACAACTTGTTGAAAATATGGATGAAAATTAATAGGTTTGAATGGTTTCTCATAAGATTTTGAAATAGTGATTTTATTTTCATGAAATGATTTTAGAGATGTATATCACTTATGGTTAAGGCAGGTGCTCTATGAGCAATCGTAAGCTCTGATGATTATAAATTTTATCGATGGTTTTGGCAAGTACTCTACAAGTGTTCATAAGTCCTAATGGATACATATTTGTTGATGTTTAGGCAGACACTCTATGAGTTGCTATAAGTCCTTGTGGATATGGATTTCATCGATGTTTTGTGCAGGTAGTCTAGAAGTGTCCTAAGTCCCAGATCATGTAGCATGTAGCATGTACTCTAGACTACACTAACATTTGGAGACTTGTGTGCTAGCAAAGGTAATAAGACCTAGAGGCAGGCGGTGCTTAAACGTGCTATGCACCTCTATAAGTCCTATCCTTATGTTAGGATGTGTAGTTGGCCATTGACATCAAAGATGATATTGATACCATCCCTACGATGGAGATGGGGAGTAATAGGGGCATCTTCTCATTGGGAAGTACTCTAAGAGGTAGATGGGTAGCCCCTATAAGGTCCAATGAGTCATGTTTTGTCCAAGCATCCACGAGCAAACACAGACGCCACAGTAGTCATTAGTGGGTAATGATAGGGCCCTCCAAGCATAGGTATCTATGTGTCAATGTTATGTGGATCATTTCTTAAGAGTTTAGACCTTATCCAAGGTGGTAGGACTACATGCCACTGTGATTGGAGTAGTCAGTTTTTCAAAGTGATGTGGGACATAGATTTGTGCATTTCAGATTGAGGACTATGTGCCTTCATTCGGCCTCATTTGTTTTGAGTGTATTGGTTTGATAGACATATTAGATTCTTTTGCATGTTTTGGATGATTTGACATCACCAGTCTTTCCTCATGGATTTTCACCTCACGTGTGTGAGACTGATTTTCACATTTATGATTTTAGTTCGATTTGACGTAGAAATAACTATTTGCCTTATGAATTGATTAATTATTCTTTAGAAACCATGAATAGCTTTTGGTTTATCCAGATCAAATATTTATAAAAGGTTGGTTTGTTGACAACCAGACTTTTAGTATATAGTATACTCTTTGAGCTTATCATCTGAGTTCATCTTTTATTAACAGCATACTTTGATGCTTACACCTAGCTAGTAGCTTTCTTATTAGTATTATCTTCCATGTTAATTTTTCCTTAACTGATGGTTTTACCATGGGCAGCTTACTAAGATGCCACATTTTGCTAGAATTATTAGTGGTTTTTGTATTACCATACATTTATTCTTGCACATGAAATTGTGTTGCATTTGTAAGAAAAAGATGTTAAGTAACTACCTTTACATATGATAAAAGCTCAGAATGATTAAATCCTCAACAAAAGATAAGGCAATAATTATATTCACTGAAACTATGATAGGTTATGATTCATTAGTTATGATGAATTGAACATGTAAATTAATTCTATAATTGTATGATCTAAGAACTTATAATTTTGGCATAAGTACTTTGAACATAGCATGAGATTTGTTTAAGGATGATATATTCTAAAAATGCGTTGATTTATATAAATCATGAACTGTGTGACAAAATAGTTACTTATTCTACCTACACAAGCGCAAGCTTGCTTAAACATTGTAATTGTTTACAATATCTCTTATTTGAAGAATTAGAATAGAAAGATGAATAGGATGAACATGAGAGCAGCTATGCAGTTTAGAATTTTAGAAGATGGAGATTTTTCATATCTAGATGGTGAGCCTTGCAACCTTAGACTGGCTTTCTAATTTAGTGGAGAATGTGAATGTACTTTTACTTCCATGTCATGGATTCATTTATATTTAATGGAATATGTTGTGATATGGTTTTGACTAAAGGTTCTTGGAAGTGATGAGTTATGTGTTTATGTTTTCAAAGAGATGAAAATTATTTGTATTGTCTATCAAGTGTTCCACATGCATGCATCAAATGCGCATATGTTTGAAATTCTGCCAAGATTTTGGTAGAAATGAGACACTCATTTCATCATAAAATCCATGTTTTGTGTAAAAATGATGTCATGGATTTTCAAAAAATAAAAATTAATAACAATATTTTTGCTATTTTGTTTTCAAAATGAATTTGAAATAAGGGATATCCCAAATATTAAAATAGTTTTCAAAAAGTATTTTGAAAACTCGGGGTGCCGTAGTTTTTGGTATTAGATCTCAAATTCAATCCACTCACAACTAGTTATAATGAAAAGTTATTTACAATCCACAAAACAAGGAGAGTGGTTCTTGTGAAAGTAAGAAGAAGAGAGAGTATATTATAGAGCAATATAATTTTTGGAGGAAACAATTAAAATATGAGAGCATAGGAGTTAGCATCATTAATTGGAAGCATTGGTATGTGATGGAAGATCCATTTTCATGGACAACTATAGTATAATACTTAGTTGAGAATCATTATATAAAGGATTTGGAGATGGTTATAGAAACAAAAATCTCATGGGAACTTGGAGTCATAGGATTAGTCTAAATACATTGTGAACTTTTACTATTAATAATTGAGTTGCTATGGAAGATCAGAAGTAAAAAAATTTAGCTATGAAATGCAGCAAGGTTGATGTAGAGGAGATAAATGATTTATAATAATAATCTAACCCTAAATAAGGAATTTAGACCAACTTAGGGAAATATGCATAACTTCATCAAGTAAAATATAGTTAGAGAAGAATGAAAAATGGAATAGTGAATAGTCATCGTGAAGAGGAAGTGAATAATAATAAACTAAAAATAAAATAAGTAAGATAGGGTGATGATCCAAATATAAATTTGAGAAATGATTGATGTTAGGATTGATAATGACTATGAATCAATTTTTTTCTAAGAGGATAAACTTGAAAATTACTAACTATCTACAAAGAACTTTGTTAAACTAAAAAACTAACAATCCAATGGAATTTTGATAAGAAATAAGATAATATAAAAAGGGTCTGAAAGAAAAGAATATGAAAATCATAGGATTTTGCATGGAAACCTGGTTAGAAGATTAGATTGAGATGCTTATACAAATATAATTAGAAGAGAAATGTATATAATAAAAAAAGAAGAAGATAGAAGTAAAGTAAGGAATTACAATTCTAACATGTAGGTGAGAAATAGGTACAATTAAAATTTTCAAATATTAGTAATCTAATATATATAGAGAGAAAGTGAGAAACAAGAAAGGAAACCGTTGGTTAAACTAAATTTTGAAATCATTGCAGCCTATATAGTAACATAGAATGAAGATTTATAAGTAGAAGAGAAGAATATCAATATAGAGTTGTTGGTGAATAATATAAAGAAATTTGGAGCATGAAAGGCATCTAGAATTATGTGGGGAATGACGTGCAACAATTTCAAGGACAAAATTTCTATAAGGAAGGATGAATATAACAACCCCAAATTTTGAGTTAATTTATAGGTAATTATAATAGATTTTGATTAGAATAAAATTGAAATTTTAATTTCCTTATAAATTGAATTTTATGGAAGTGACCCCCTTAAAATCTCAAAATTTGGTTTTTAAACTATCAAAATGAAAACTACACGTTGAGATGATTCCAATGAAACTAACTTTGCACAAAACAAAGCTCGAGGTAGAAAAACCCCAAAATTTTAGTAATTTATTGGGCGCCAAAATTGATAACAACACCTGCCCCACACACTAATTGACTTTGATAAGACATTGCAGAATGACCCAACATGGGTGGGGCTGTGCGCGACACACAGTAGGTTGAATTGCCATGCATTGACCTGCTTCTTCCCTACCCTGGGCAATGACTAGAATGAAACAAAACTGGGGGAAGCTAGAGATTAATAGAAATTCGGTGACCCCAACCCCTTTCTATTCCATCTCCTGAAGCTAACCCTACCTCTTCCACTAGAACCAACACAAAACCCCCTTTCCCATCTTCCTTCTTTTCTTAGCATAGGAAAACTAGCCTGAGTAGGCCACCATGCTGTCATTCCCTTCCCTCTTTCCCTCCTCTTCTTCCCCCTATTTAGACACTTGTTGACGTTGCCCAACTAGCCCAGCAAGAAACCCTACTTCCTCCCTTCTTCTGGTCGACCATCTGTAAGAATCGTCCTTCCCCACAAGCTCGTCCTCTCAGCTTTGGTTCCTAGCAGCCCTAGGTGGTGATCAAACCAGGACTGCCAGCCACCTATGCCTCAAAAAATCCCCCTTTTCTCTTTCCATTTCCCCTTGCCTCGACCCACTGGGGATAGCACAACTAATCAGTCGTGCCAATCCCTTTCCCCTTCTCTCTTGGTCTCTCCTCTCTTCCTTATTCCACTAGCGACACCCAGCCAAGGTCATTACAACTAGATCTGTATTCAATCTAACCATTCATCGAGATCTAGTCATTGATCTATCTCTAAACGATTGATCTGTGACTGATTTTTTATATTGTTTCATGATCCAACTAATGTTCTACCTGCAAATGGTAGATATAAACCTATTGCACCCATTCATTGCAATCTAACTATTGACCTATCTCCAAAAGTCAAATTTGTTTTCAAGGAATGAACTCTCACATGATCCAACCATTGACCTCTCATCAGCAAATTGAATTGACCAAGCTAATCCATTCACCACTATCTGATTGTTAATATGTCACCAAAAACTAGAACTAAGGTGGATTTGATCAATTCATCACAATCTAACCTTAGATATGTAACTAAACATTAGATCTTTGATTAATCCAACCCTAAGAGTTGATCGATCATTAATTAATCACTTAGTACTTAGATTTACAATCAATACCAGCTCCCTTTTGGTCTGAATGCAGATTCCATACTAGATCATCTAATATGTGATCAGATCTAGCCCTTCATCTCAATCTAACTATTTATTAGGGAACATGCCCTTAGATCCATACCAAAGTCAAGTATTCGTTATGATCTAACCATAGATCTATCATCAAACCTCTAGAACAATGACATATGTAACCTGTTTCATAAGATTTGACTGTTGATTGACTATCTAATGCTAGATCTGTGAGATTAGGCACTACATCTCTTTTTGATCTATAGTGGTTCATGGTTGAAGCTATAGATTATTGTATATTGGCTTTCCGAATATACTAATCAGCGAGAGAGATATGATCAAAGGCATCTTCAATGGATCAAAACCTACGAATTGGCCAATTGATAGATCGAACTAAAGTAGGTACACACGAGAATAGAGGATAAAGGCCATACAAGGAAGGTGGATTAAGAATTTTGATTTTGGAAAGTAATACTTTCCATGTGTTTATAGGAATGATTGAATGCAGATGGTGATTTATAAAGTATTGTCTTTAATTACCAAAATTATGGAAGCATGTGATAAATTTATAAGTTATCTTGTGACACCTTTTAAATTATCAAATTGGAAACAGAATGACTAATTTAAATAAAAAATGTTATTGTTACCCTAGTTGTAACACCCAACAAATGAATGGAAACCATAATGCCTAGAACTTAATAATATACATTTAGCCAATGTTAATAATACTTTCAAATGTGATATACATTTGAATTAGCTACAGATATGAAGTGAACTTAAAACACTTATTTTATCCCAATTATAACACTAAGACAAATAAGCAACTAGACTGCCTACCTTGATTTCGAAATATACTTCAAATGGATATTGTATTACCTTAAACAAGGTTTGATCTTATGCATGCAATTGAGACATAAGGACTTGTATATTGATATTATAATATGTGGAATGCCCTGAATAGTATGAAATATTAATATGTATAACAACAATAAAGCATAAATTTTAGAGTAGCTCACAAGGTTTCTGAACTATAGGAACACTTAAGCAAATGAGCTAGAAGATGTCATACTTGTAACTCAATGACTCGAGAATGATAAAATGATTGGTTCCAAGATAGAAGAAAATTTAATATATTAACTCATAGTTTGTATTCATGAATAAATATTGAGGGAACAATCCAAAGGTCTTCAAAATTAAGAGACAAAATGAAAATTGTGTGAACAATAGCCCTTAATTAGGTTCACTTTAAGATGATTTGACTACTATTCATTAAAATGGAATTATCTATTGATATGTAGGACTCGAAAAGAATATTTTAAATGCCATGGACATGCAATAGATATTTACAAGCCATGACCTTAAGTTGTAACATGCATGTCTTTGCTGATAAAGTCTTTATCACTAGTTTAACTATGATCCACTTAGCGATAAGAGCTTTTAAGATATTGTTTAAAGATCCACATTTTGTAATCTTTACATTGGATGTACCCTTTTTGGATATGAAAGTGCATTATCTAATTTATGAATAAAATGCTACATGTTTTGAATGCTCATGAAGATATATTTTATAACTTGTTGAAAATGAATAGATTTAAATGGTTTATCATAAAACATTGAAATAGTAGTTTTGTTTTGGTGAAATGATTGTAGAGACATATGTGACTTATGGTTAGGAAACCACTCTATGAGCAGCCGTAAGCCCTAATGATAATGGATTTCATTGATGGTTTAGGCTAATAATCTACATGTGTCCCGTAAGTCTTGATGAATGCGCATTCATAAATGTTTAGGAAGGTGCTCTACGAGTAGATGTAAGTCCTTGTGGATGTGGATTTCAGTGATGTTTTGTGTAGGCACTCTAGGAGTGTCCTAAGTTTTGTATCGCTTGGCAAGTACTCTACACATACCATAAGATCTAGAGGAAAGCCTGTTATGTGCTGCTGTAAGTCTTAGAGACCCTATGCTAGGAGGTGCAGTTGGCCACTGACTTTTGAGATGATATTGATACCAACCTTGTGATGGAGATGGTAGGCAGTAGGAGTATCTTCACATGGGAAAGTGCTCTTAGAGGTAACCAGGTAGTCCCCATGAGGCTTGGTGAGCCATGGCTCGTGTAGCCATCCACAAGCAGAAGTAGAGGCCATGGTAGTTGCTAGTGGGTGTTTATAGGGGCACTACAAGCATAGGTGTGTGTGTGTGTGTGTGTGTTGATGTTATGTGGGTCATTTCTCGATAGTTTAGACCTCGTCCAAGGTGGTAGGAGTGTATGCTACTATAATTGGAGCAATTAGTTTTCCATGTCGATGTGGGCATAGATTTGTGCATTTTGGATTGAGGACTATGTGCCTTCATTCGACCTCTTTTTTTTTAGTATGTTGGTTTGATAGAATTATCATATTCTTTTGGACATTTTTGATGATTTGAGATCACCAGTCTTTCCTCATGGATTTTCTTCTCACGTGTATGACATTGATTTTCACATTTATAATTTTAGTTCGATTCTATGTAGAAAGAGCTATTTACACTTATGAATTGATTGATTATGCTTTAAAAATCATGAATAGCTTTTGATCTTTCCAGATCTAAGAATTATCAAACATTAGTTTGTTGATGACCAGACTTGGAGTATATAGTATACTTTTTGACCTTATCATCTGACCTCATCTTTTATTGACATCGTACTTTGATTCTTGCACCTAGCTAGTGGCTTTGTTATTAGTATTATATTCCATGTTGATTTTTCCTTAGCTGATGGTTTTACCATGGTCAACTTACTAAGATACCAGATTTTGCAAGCATTATAAGTGATTTTTGCATGATCATAAATTCTAGCATATGAAACTGTGGTGGGTTCATGAAGAAAAAGATGTTAAGAAATTACCTTTACACATGATATTGAGGAAGTTAGATACCTCACTCCTCAAAAGTTAATTTTGTAATAACCCCAATTTTTGTATATTCATTGAGAAAATCAATTTAGTTTGAATTTTTAGAAATTTTGGGCTGGAATATTAGGTTATTGGAAATTCTCTTTTTATAAAGATTAAAATATAATTTAAAAATAAGAAATTATGAATGTACTCCAAGAACTGATCAAAATGACACTAAGTATGTTCAATTTCGAGTTAAAATGAAAAATCCCTAATTTTCTCCATTTTATGAATAAAAGGGTAAAATGATAATAATTGAGATCTAAGACTTCAATATTTACAATGTACTCAGAAATATGATTCCAATGCCACCAAGTACACTCAATTTTGAAATTGGAAGAATAAAATGAATTTTTCTCCATAAAAGGGCAAAATGGTCCTTCCACACCTCCGTGGGGCCCACAAGGGGCCTACAAATGAATCCAACGGCCAAAAAACATGTAATAAGTGGTCAAACCACTACCAGATTATAGTGGAAATGGAGGTAGTAGTGGAGGATCCAATGCTAATTTAGTATTCAAAAGAATTAAAACATAATTATTACAAGTAATTATGAAAAATTCAAAAACATCTATAAATGCACACCAAAAAATCCTCCAAAAATGTTCATAAATACCATGAAATTATCTTGCTTCCCCTAAGAAACCAGATTGAAACTCATTCCCAAATTTCCAAAATTCCCAAAAATCTCTCCCTTTCACTTTCTCTCTCCTCTCTCTAGATTGGAACAAGAGACTTAAATTCAATTAAGCACATTGTGTCAAATCAAATATCACAAAATCAACCGTTCATATTGTCCAAGACTACCTTATCCACAAAAACCCTAAAGAAATTTCAAGATCCAACGGTGAAATCAATGAAAAATAAAAAAACAAGCAGTTATCGGGCGATCCTATCATCAAGTAGATATTTCTATTAAATTGAGTTGGCAAAACTATGTTTTTCTCCAATCATGTGGGTGGAAACTCTTCCCACACTTATTTCATGTTAGGTTATATAATTTGTATTTTTCTAAAATTAATTTTAGGTTAAAACCTATAAAAATCAAGTA
The DNA here is from genome assembly GCA_035236585.1 of Warburgia ugandensis. Classification (NCBI taxonomy): domain Eukaryota; kingdom Viridiplantae; phylum Streptophyta; class Magnoliopsida; order Canellales; family Canellaceae; genus Warburgia; species Warburgia ugandensis. Next base: position 25,425,714 of record CP141132.1, on the reverse strand, counting down.
AGGGTAAGAACCCTTCAATTCTATATGATTGAGAGCTCAGATGTAAAATTTGAGCCATCCAATCGATCTAGAAGGGTTCAAAACCCTTTGGATGGAATTTTTAAAAAAAATTATTAAGTTTTAAGCCCTTGATTGAAGAAGAATTGATTGGACAGTCCAAAATGGATTGTCCAATCTTCTCTACAAGATTGGGCTCCTAGGACGCCACACGAAAACGAGCCCTACAGGAGTGTATCCACGCACACATTCCATGTGTGACACCAGCCCAACGAAATGACTGTGCAACATCGTAAGTCCCAGGGACTGCATTACTGTGTTCATCCTGGTGATGGGAGCACGGCCACCTATCCGCTCGACCGGATTTGTTCCACCCAACTAATTAGGGCCATCCGTTCTGCTGGGCCCAAATCAAATCTGGACCCTTAGAACAATTGTGAACTTCAAAGTTCAATTATGAAGTTATCTAAACTACAAATTAAGATCTAAAAGAAGCTATGGAAAGCTTGTAATGTCTATTTTCTTCTAAAATCATAAAATGGATAAAAATATTCAAGAAACTTTCTGTTTTCAGGAATTAAGCTTCTAATTTTCATGATCTTCAAGATCTGAGATGATCAGATCTTTGGGATCTAATTAAATGATGATATAATGTTGAAATAAAGTAATATCCATGATTTATTTTGACAGATCTAACATAAATTGAGGAATCTATCCTTTATGGTAGAAAAACGCTAAAAATACAATGGGACCAACTTGATCACTAAGATCAAGCATGATCAAACCCTTTGGATGGGTTGTATGAATGGGATTATAATGAAATCTAGTTAGATCATGGATTAAATGTAACAAAAACAAATGCATATGATCTTTGGACCTTAATGAAGTAAAAGCCCTAAATGTAATTAAAACTTTTGATCTAAAGGAAAAGATTTAAAATCTAATAGTTAGATCATAAGTAAAAGTTTCTAATAATCTTAATCTAATTAGTTTAATTGTCTTTTATTTGATAATACAATTGTCAATGTGATTTATGTTATAAAGTAGGAAGCATGATAGTGTACTTCTTAAATTTTAGCATGCTACACTCTAAATGTTATTAGTTTGTTATTAGATTGGTAGATTTCATTAACTTAGGGCCATGTTAGTTTAATTTGAGATTTTAGCATGATTCCATTAGATTAGTAGTAAAATTTCATCTATTTCATAACTTACGATCATACTAGTTTAAGTATAGTTTTATTTCATTAGGTTAAATTACATTCATAGGAAGCATGTTAGTATAAATCGTTGTTAAATTTATATTGGATTTATACTTTAAATTTTATGATTTAATTGTTATCAAATTTTATTAGTCGATTCAAATCTAAGTAGTTGTTGAGATATAATGAGCATAAATCACCAAAAATGTAAACTAATTGAATATAGAGATTCATGGACAATTAAGATGAGTGAATGACTTTAACTTAATATTAGTAAGGGTTATAGTTAGTAGGACAATATAAGGATTATTAAATCCTTGGCCCAAACTAGGAGAATAATAAATCCCATGAATGACATTTTTAATGTTCATGGATTTAATTAAAATTAATCAGAAAGAGTACTTAGGGTTAAAATGCTCATAGGAACCTTACGAAGAGTTGAGCAAAGGTCACTCTAGTGAATCCTGAACGTGGTAGCTAAGGAGGTTCTCTAATAGAGCCTCGCTCTTCCCCTACCTTCTATTGATGTTTGTGAGGTCTAAACGCCTCCTTACATGATGATTGAAGTAACCCCTTTGTGTTTAGTCATTCAGTTAGTAAGCCTTAGTCAATTGGAAATAAGAGGAGCTGTATAGACTTGGGATGAAATAAGCCATCTTCAGCCATAAAACATTAACTGCTTGAATAATAATAATAAGAGCATAAAAGGTTAGTAAATTATCTAACACTAATAAAAATTGTAAGTAAGATAAGGATGATTAAACAAGATCCATAGGATCTTGAATCATCAATAACAATAAAAATCCTAATGTCGTATTTTATTATGTATCTATTTATGTACGTTGTAGACAAATCTAGATAAAGAATCCGAACCCTTCGTCCTCCTTAGGGTTGATTAAACAATTGAACTTAGATCAAAGAAGAACTAGATGATAGAAGATCTAGCCTTTGATCTTTATCAACAAGCATAAATTGTTGATCAAAGGATCTATAAAAGATCAAGATCAAAGAAAAGGAATACACAAAGACTTAGAATAGAAAATACTTAGATTTGAAAGATTATAGGATCATTCTAACCATCAGATCTATTAATCAATAAGATAGACACTGTTTGAGGAAGATAGATCATGATAGGACAAAAGATCTAGATCCTTTATATCAAAGGACAAGATTAAAAAAAAGAATATGGATAGGATTAAAAATATAGGATTATTCAAATTGTATAAATATTGATAGTATGTGTGGATTTATAGATTACATACGTCAGTCAGGATCATGGAAGATTTTATGTAATAACCCCAAATTTTGTTAATTAATTGAGAAAATCAATTTAGTTTGAATTTTCAAAAATTTTGGGTTGGAATATTAGGTTATTAGAAATTCTCTTTTTATAGAGATTAAAACTTAGAAATTCTCTTTTTTACTTAGAAAACCGATTGAAATGACACTAAGTACGTTCAATTCTGAATTAAAATGAAAAATCCCTAATTTTCTTCATTTTTATGAATAAAAGGGTAAAATAGTAATTTTACCCATAACCAAGACCTAAAACATCAATATTTAGAATTTAATTGAAAATACAAATCCAATGCCACTAAGTATGCTCAATTCTGAGTTCGAGAGAGAAAAATGGATTTTTCTCCATAAAAGAGCAAAATGGTCCTTTCATACCCTATGGGACCTACAAGGGGTCCACAAACGAATCCAACGACTAGAAAAAATGTAATGAATGGTCAAACCACTATCAGCTACTAGTGGAGAAGGAGGTGGTAGTGGAGGATCCAATGTTAATTTAATATTTAAAAGAATTGAAACATGATTATTACAAGTAATTATGAAAATTTTAAAAACATTTATAAATACACCTCCAAAAATCCTCCAAAAATGTTCCTTAAAATTCTCATGAAATCATCTTGCTTACTTTGAAAAACCAAATTTAGATTTCTTTCCAAAATATCAAAACTCCCAAAGATCTCCCTTCTTGCACTTTCTCTCTCCTCTCTCTAATAGGAACAAGAGACTTAAATTCAATTAGGCACTCTGTTCCTAATTGAATCTCACCAATCCCACCATTCAAATTTTCCTAGATACCCATTCTATAAAACCCCCAATCAATTTCAAGATCCAACAGTGCAATCAATGAAAAATTACAAAACAAGAGACTATCGGGCTATCTTATCATCAAAGGGTATTTATTTCAAATTGGTTTTCAAATGTATGTTTTTTCTCCAATCAAGTAGGTGGAACCACTTCTTATACTTATTTCATGTTGTTTTATGTAATTTTTATTTTTCTATAATTAGTTTTAGGTTAAATTTTATAAAAACAAAGTACGGACGCTGTAATTAGTTTTATGTTAAATTTTATAAAAATAAAGGACCAGAACCCTTCAATTCTAGATGATGGAGGGCTTAGATGGAAAATCTAAGCCATCCATTCTATCCAAAAGGGTCCAAAACCCATAGGGTAGAAATTTCAAAAAATTTTATTAAGTTTTGAACCCTTAATTGTAAAGGGATTGATTGGATAGTCCAAAACAAACTATCCGATCTCCCAAATCGGATTGGCTCCCAAGACGCGTTGTGAAATGCCGCATGGAAACACACCATGAGGGAGAATTTTTGTGTGCGGCATCGTAAGTGATGTTGTTTTGACAGAATGGCTGCGTGACATCGTCGGTCCCCGAGGAGCGCATTACGCGTGCGTCCTTGTGACGAGCACGCGACAACAACTCCACCCAACCAGGTCTGCCCAATCAATTTATATCACTCGTTCCACTAGGCCCAAATAAAATATGGACCATAAGAACGACTGTGAAGTTCACAGTTCAATTGTGGAGTCATCTAAACTCCAAATTGAGATTGAAAAAAAGTTATGGAAAGCTTATAACTTCTATTTGCTTATGAAATTCTATATTTAAGAATTAAGCTTCTAATCATAATCTGCAAGATCTGAGATCATCAAATCTTAGGGATCTAATTTACTGATGATATGATGTTGAAATAAAGTGATGGCCATGACTTATTTGGACAGATCTAAGATAACTTGAGGGATCTACCCTTTATGGTAGAAAAATCCTAAAAATACAAAGGGACCCACTTGATCAATAAGATCAAGTATGATCAAACCCTTGGGATGGATTGAATAAATCATATTATGATGGAATCCATTGAAATCATGCATTGATATGTAACCAAAAACAAAGGAATGTGATCTTGGACCTTAATGGAGTAAAAGCCCTAAAATTAATTAAAACCTTGATTTAAAATGAAAAGATCTAAGATCTAATAATTGGATCATAAGTAAAGGTTTCTAATAATCTTAATCTAATTAGTTTCATTGTCTTTTATTTGATAATAGTATTATATATGTGATTTATGTTATAAAGCATGATAGTTCTTAAATTTTAGCATGCTATGTTCTATGTGTTATTAGATTGTTATATTAAGTTGATAGATTTAATTATCTTAGGGCCATGTTAGTTTAAATTTGAAGTTTAAGCATGATTCCATTAAATTAGTAGTCAAATTTCATGTATTTTATAACTTAGGATCCATGTTAGTATATTAGAGTATAAATGCCCTTAGAATGAGATAGATGTGCAATTCTCTTATGATTTGAAGTGTATGATTATTTGAAATGTCAAAGTATAGTATAAACATCCTAACTGTCTTTAAGTTAGTAGACATAATTGTTTAACTAATGGTTATGTCTCCATATTCATAAATCACCAAAAAGGAAATCTAATGAAATAGAGATTCAGGGACAATTAAGATGAGTTAATGACTTTGACTTAATATTAGTAAGGGCTAAAGGATTATCAAATCATTGGCCCAAAGTAGGAGAATAATAAACCCCATGAATGACATTTTAAATGTTCTTGGACTTAATTAAAATTAATTAGAAAGAGTACTTAGGATTAACATGCTCAAAAAAACCTTATGAAAGGTTGAGGTAAGGTCACTCTAGTGAATATTGAACATGGTGGTTAAGGGCATTTTCTAATAGAGCCTCACTCTTCCCCTACCTTTCGTTGATGTTTTTGTAGTCTAAACACCTCCTTACATGAGGACTGAAGTAACCATTATGTGTTCAGCCATTCAGCTAGTAAGCCTTAACCAATTGGAAATAAGAGGAGCATTCTAGACTTAGGCTGAAATAAGTTACCTTCAACTATTAAAACATTAACTGCTTGAATAATAATAATAAGAGCATAAAGGTTAGTAAATTATCTAACCCTAATAAAAATTGTAAGTAAGATAAGGATGATTAGACAATATCTATTGGATCTTGAATTATTAGGAACAATAAAAAGAAATAAATACTTCTTGATGATGATATATATTGATTGCAACTTATATCAAATAGAATAAAAGATCTTAATCAAATAGAAGATCTGAACCCTTGATCAATTATGATTCAAGGAAGAGAACCAAGATCATCCTCCTTAGGGATGATCAAACAACTAAACTTATACCAAAGAAGAACTAGATGATAGAAGATTTAAGCAGTTGATCTTTATCAACAAGTATAAATTGTTGATCAAAGGATCTATGAAAGATTAAGATCAAATAAAGGAATACACAAAGACTTAGAATAGAAAATACTTAGATGTGAAAGATTAGAAGATCATTCTAACCATCAGATCTATTGATCAATAGTATAAACTTTATCTGAGGAAGATAGATCATGATAGGACACAAGATCTAGATCCTTTATATCAAAGGATATGATTAGACAAAGAATATAGATAGGATAAAAAATATAGCATTATTCAAATTGTATATATATTTAATTATGTATGAATTTAGAGATGACATAAATCAGTCAAGATCATGGAAGGTTTGAAGGTAGGAGGATTTTATGAATGCATCTACATGAGAAGTACATGTTGTATAGATGATCTTGTGTCTGGAAATGTTGACAAGTATAATGTAAATACTTGTATTAAACCTATTGAAAATCCTTATGATCCAACCAAAATACATATGAAATGGTTAAGTTAGAATTGAGGAAAACCCTAAGTGAATAGGAAACTAGAAAGTATTCCAGCCCTAAGTAAACAGACAGATTGTCTAACAAGTATAAAATCAATACATGGGAATCATTCATATAGAATGGTGATCCATAAACTTGTATGAACATGGGTATCATTCATTGTAAATGATGATCCCTAAGTTTGAAGTGAAATCCTATCCTCAGTATAAGAAAACCAAAATACGAGGATGATTATACAAACAGACAAGACGTCTAATAAGTAAAAAGATTACTTTACATACAAGCATGGAGGCTTGTGGTTTTGTTTTAAACAAGCATAGGGCTAGGGATGCTATTGTAAGAGAGTAGCAGGGCTTAGCCACCTGCTCTCTGAAATGTGATATATACGATGATACCGTGTCCAAAGAGAGGCAAAATGTCGGGTGGGGCAGTTTGGGAAGGCCACCACTATGATGGTCTATCTACCTATATAGACATGACATAGATGATTTTCCACACTTGGTATCTGTGGAGTATGAAAAAAGTTATTCGAGCACACTGGTACGAATCAGACTGTAGCATAGTAGTCCTTTGAGTATTTTTGCATTATGATGCATGGTATAGTGAAATGCCTTATGATATGGCATGATGAGATGCCGGGTAATCGTGGATTACCAATACTACCCAAATGAGGGAGTATTTCTAGTGGAGCTTGGTTGATTTATCAACTCAGCATAAGCTGGATATGATTATGTTTTGAGAAATTAACTATTTTTCACGGTTTTGACCGTATGTATATATCTATACACAATATATTGTATGTATGTGTAAGGATGTACATATATGACAAAGTAAAAAGATTGCTCCATTAGTATGAATAATGGGATTATGAAGTATTAGGATTATACTATCAAAGTATTATACTTCTTAAATCCCCTACCAAGCATAGCTTGCTAAGATATTGTAAATGTTTCAATGTTTACAATAGCTTAGATATAGAGAAGGAGAATTAGGAGCTCAAGACTTAAAAAGATTTGGAAGAATAATCAATCAGGGTATATCCCTTGAAGACATGTATTTTTATTTGAGAGCATTGTAATGTATTGAGAGTTTTTAATATATGGTGAGGTTAGAAATTTGGATTATGTAATTTGGACAAGTGTTGTACTGATACCGGGCTGTATTGTGAACCACTTGATGGATTTTGGAATTTAATAAAAATATATTCCTTCAAAGGAATTTTATCTTGTACAAAAATTCTACTTATGTTATGTATGAAGTGATGATTTGGGTTTTTCAAAACAAGTTTTAAAGAAAAGAATTTTTGCTACTTTGTTTTATAAAAAAAAAAATTTACTACTAAGGGCCCTGCCTTTGAAAAATATATTACAAAATGTGTTATAAAAACTCAGGTCATCACATCTAAAGAGACGGATCACTACTTGAAGGTAGGAGGATTTTATGAATGCATCTACATGAGAAATACATGTTAAATACATGATCTTATATCTAGAAATATTGATGAGTATAATGTAAATACTTGTATTAAATCCATTGAAAACCCTTATGATCCAACCAAAACATATATGAAATGGTTAAGTTAGAATTGAGGAAAACTCTAAGTGAATAGGAAACTAGAAAGTATTCCAGCCCTAAGTAAACAGACAAATTGTCTAACAAGTATAAAATCAATACATGGGAATCATTCATATAGAATGGTGATCCCTAAACTTGTATGAACATGGGTATCATTCATTGTAAATGATGATCCCTAAGTTTGAAGTGAAATCCTATCCTCAGTATAAGAATACCAAAATACAAGTATGATGATATAAACAAACAAGACATCTGATAGGTAAAAGAGTACTTTATATAAAAGTAAGGAGGCTAGTGGTTTTTGTTTTAAATAAGCATATGCCTCAGGATGCTATGCTAGGAGCATTATGAGGGTTTGGCTACCCGCTCTCCAAAATGTGATATATGTGATGATACCGTGCCCAAAGAGAGGCAAAATGTCGAGTGAGGTAATTATGGGAAGGCCACCACTATGATAGTCTGTCTTCCCATATAGACATGACATAGATGATTTTTCACATTTGGTATCCGTGGAGTATGAAAGCAATTATCTGAGTGCGCTAGTACAGATCAAACTACAACATATTAGTCATTTGAGTATTTTGCATTATGATGCATGGCATAATGAGATGTCGATACTACCCAAATAAGGGAGTATTTTCCCAATAGAGTTAGGATGTTTTTATAAATTAGTATGGCTGAGTGTGATGATACTGCCCGAATGAGGGAGTATTTTCTAGTAAAGTTTGGATGATTGATCAACTCAGTGTGTTTGAGTGTGACTATTGATGTTGGAGATATTAACTATTTTTCGTGTGTGTGTGTGTGTGTGTGTGTGTGTGTGTGTGTGTGTGTGTGTGTGACATATAGAGTATGTATGTATAAGGATGTACATATTTGACAAAATAAAGAGATTGATCCATGAGTATGTTTATGAACAATGGAATTATGAAGTATTAGGATTATACTATCAAATTAGTTTGCTTCTTGGATCCCCTACCAAGCATAGCTTGCTGAGATATTGTAAATGTTTGAATGTTTACAGTATCTTAGATACAGAGAAGGAGAATTAGGAGCTCAAGACTTGAGAAGACTTGGAAGAATTATCAATCCAGGTATATCCCTTGAAGACATGTATTTTTATTTGAGGGCATTGTATTATATTAAGAGTTTTTATTGTATGGTGAGCTTTGAAATTTGGATTATGTAATTTGGACAAGTATTGTAATATACTCGGGCTGTACTGTGAACCACTAGATGGATTCTGGAATTTAATAAAAGTATATTCCTTCAATGGAATTTTATCTTGTACAAAATTCTACTTATGTTATGTATGAAGTGATGACTTGGGTGGGTTTTACAAAACAAGTTCTAAAGAAAAGAATTTCCACTGCTTTGTTTTGGAAATTTTTTTTACTACTAAGGCCTTTGAAAAATGTATTATAAAATGTGTTACAAAAACTTAGGTCGTCTTAAATTTAACCATCGAATGACCAACAACTGAGACATTTATAGGCATAACTTGAATAATCATGTGTGGTGAATGGTCTTGAAGAACTGTATGCCATGAATAAATCAGAATGCTTATATTTCTATTAATGGAAAGCAATCTTTGCATAAATTAAATGTGCATCAAAAGATAAAGCTTAAAATGCTTAAATCCTCAAGAAAGGATAAGGCAATAATGATATTGATTAAAATCATGATAGACTATGATTCATCGGTTATGATGAATTGAACATGTAAACTGATTCTATAATTATACAATCTAAGAACTTATAATTTTGACATAAGTACTTTGAAACCAGCATGAGGTTTGTTTAAGTATGATTTATTTTAAAATTGCATTTATTTATGTAAATCATGAACTATGTGATAAAATAGCTACTTATTCTACCTACACAAGCACAAGCTTGCTGAGACATTGTTCTTATTTACAATGTTTATAATTTGAAATATTAGAATAGAAAGATGAATAGGTTGAACATGAGAGTAATTGTGGAGTTCATAATTTTAGAAGATGGAGATTTTTAGTATCTAGATGTGAGCCTTGAAACCTTAGATTAGATTTCTCATTCAATGGAGGATGGAAATGTATATTTAGTTTCATGTCACGGATTCATTTGTATTTAATTGAAAATGTTGTGATATGGTTGTGAATAGAGGTTCTGGGAAGTAATAAGTTTTGTGTCTTTGTTTTCAAAGAGATGAATATTATTTGTATTGTTTATCAGGTGTTCTGCACACATGCATCAAATGGGCATATGTCCTAAAAATATAGGAAACTCTACCAGATTTTAGGTAGAAATGAGACACTCATTTCATTTTATCCTAAAATCCTTGTGTTTTGTATGAAAATGACACTTTGGATTTTCAAAAAAACTTTCAAGGAAAATAATATTTTTTTCCATTTTGTTTTCAAAATGAATTCCAAACATAGGATATCCTAAATTTTAAAATAGTTTTCAAAAAGTATTTTGAAAACCTAGGGTGTCACATGTTTGGATTTAAAGTTATAGTACACTCAGATCGTGCGCCTCTGAAATACCTCCTTTCTACAAAATATGCAAAACCCAGACTTATCCATTGGATACTACTATTATAAGAATTTAACCTAGAAATTTAGGACAAGATAGGTTTTGAGAACATAGTAGTAAACCACTAATCCAGGCTAGTGGTGGGAATACTAACAATAAATGGTGCTTATTATAGATGTGTTTCCATATGGACAATTAATTCACATTTCCTAATTACCTTGGTATGGAGATATTGTTAACTATCTTGTTATAAAAGAATTGCCTAATCACTAAACCAAATAAGATAAAAAAAAAAAGATTTATGACCGAGGTTAGATACTTTACCTCAGATGACATGTACTTATTTAAGTACTATCACAATCCGATTATTTGGAAATGCATACCTAATACTAAGCATAATGAAATCATCTCCTTCTATCATGATAATGCTTGCGAAGGCCACTTTAGCTCTAGAAAGACAGTTATAAAGATTTTACAATGGGATTTTTATCAGCCCATCATTTTTAAAGATTGAAGAAACTTTTGATGTTCTAGCATAGATTTCATGGGACCATTTCCTAATTTCTTTGGATATTTATACATCCTCGTGAGGGTGGACTACATATCCAACTGGGTGGAAGCCATACCCTGTAAGACTAATGACCATAAGGTGGTGATCAAATTTTTAGAAGAAAATATATTTTCCACGTTTGGCACTCCATGTGCCATAATTAGTGATGGGAGAAAATACTTTTGCAATAAAGTGTTTGAAAATCAATGAAAAATTCACCCATAAAATAGTAACCCCATATCACCATCACATTAGTGGGCAAATAGAGATGATCAATAGGGAAATTAAGCATATTTTAGAGAAGATAGTCAATCCAAATAGGAAAGACTAGTATGTAAGACTTACTGATGCTTTATGGGCATATCGCACTGCCTATAAGACTCTTATAGGTATGTCACCCTACCACCTGATGTGTGAAAAATCCTGCCACTTACTAGTAGAATTAGAACATAAGGTATATTGGGCTATCAACAAGATCAATTTCAATTTAGATACTATTGAAACCCATGGGAAACTCCAACTCAATGAGTTGGATGGATTAAGGAAAGATGCATATGAATCTGCACTTCTATACAAAGACCAACTGATGATTAACCATGACAGACAAATATTAAGGAAGTCCTTTACCCCAACCCAAAAGGTCTTATTGTATAATTCCTGTTTGCATCTAGAAAAACTTAGGTCTCGATGAGCCAGACCCTATGGAGTACATATCGTATATCCCCATGGGGCCATCGAGATAAATAAGCATAGTGAAATATCTAAGGCAAATGGACAAATGCTTAAACCCTTCATAGAACTAATCAATCTTGAGGTAGAGGAATCATCATTAAAGGTAGCATCTACAACAATCCACCTTAGCATGGTCCATAACACCCTACAAAGTACATTTATTGCATTCATCATCCTCACGTTTGGCTGAAGATGTAAAACTTAGTGCTCACTAGGAGGCAACCTAGAGTTAAAAACAAAAATCTCAATATTCTACATCATGCAGGGTCCTATGTTTCTAAACATTAAGGACAATGTTTATTTTAGGTTGGGGATGTAGATATGTGTAGAGGTTCATACTTTTTCTTGTATCTTGTAAAAAAAATAAAATAAAATTGAGGTCAAGTTTCCTTACTGTGATGAGAATTGGACTTTCATACACTTAGTAATTCTACTATTTTAACCTCTTAATGGAAGTCCTATGGCTAATTTTGTATATTACTTATGTCTTGAAGCATTTTTTGAAACATAAATCACAAAAAATATTTACACATAGTACACAATCTAGACTAATAAAGAGGTATGACTTAGAGACCTTGAGGAAAATAATGGAGACTTATAACCAAGTGAGTTTTAGAGACTATCACCTTTCTGACAGTTATATGGAATTCTATATTCTCTTCAATGTACATAATTTGTGTGATCTTGTTCTCTTTGTTTTGGTTAATTGCCAAGAGTAAATAGGAGTATTAGGTTTTCTTTCTAAACATTCATTGAGCCTTTTCTTTCTTAACTCCACTTAGCTTAACTCAGAAAAACCTAGTAAAATAAATACCCATTACCTATTTTCAAAAATGAGTAGAAATGGTAGAAAAAGTTCAAAAAGGATAAAACGATGAAGAAGTAAAAATTACCAAAGTCATAGAAATAAAAAATATTTCTTTAAAAGAATTCCAAGGACAAGTGAAAAGAAAAAATGTTAGAAAGACCAAAATACAAAAGATATTCACTTTTGTATAATCAAAGTTGTCCAACAATAAGAAAGAATACCTCTACTCAATTTTTGAATTTTTGAATCCTTATACCCTTCTTTTCTTAACCTATCCCATGCTTACATTTTGTTCTATCAAAAGACTTGTGGATCTTAGGTAGAGGATAACCTTAATGAGGATATAAGAAGAAGTAAATAAGGTAAAATACCCCTACTAGTCTTGATAATATAATCTATTCTTAGGAATTATATTCCTTTGCCTCTTTAATGCTTAAATCCTATGTGAAACATTAGTTTGTTGAATCCGGTCACATGCTGAGAGAAATATGTTTAACCCCTTTCTTTGAGAGCTTCATTTTTTAGAGTATACCTGTGAGAATTTGAGGTCAAAGCATATTTCCATCTAATTAGAAGTGGTGACTTATGTAGTTGTATACACATAGGCACCCTAAGAGATAACTCTAATAAAATGGCTTCAATATATGGATAACTAGTAAAAATGTCTTTCATCTCTATTAAGTTGTTAAAACTAGTAAAGTATTAATGTATGAGGATTCTCTGAGATAAAATAAGGGACTCAACCTCATGAAATTTTATGAATATATTCACTACAAATGCTCACAGTGCCTAACTCATCCACGAGGGTAACTTAGAGCTTGAAGGGCTTGTTGCATATGCTAAATGCAATCATGAGTACCTATGAGAACGGTGACCATTTTATTTTTATTATTTTTTACATATTTTGCTTAAGACTAGCAAAATGCTAGTTGAGGGGCATGATAAGTGTCAAATTTTGTATAAAAATCACCGAATTAGTTGCCCATGTGTTATAACTTAGTGTAAAAATAACACATGTATTTTCTAACACAATGACTCTAAAGTTGATATTTTGTAGGTTAAGAGGCTAATCCAGAGTAAGTACGTGAATAATTATATTTTTCTAAATTTAATTGGAGATTTTCACTTATTCTAGGTAATAAGAATGTAATCCAATGGTCGAGATGGAAATTGAAGTCATTCATGAGGTTTCCTAATCTAATTAGGAAACTTATGGAAACCAAGGCCTAAATCTAAGGTGCAACAAAGGTTGAGATCATCTCAAGGCAAGGTCATGGATCAAATGAAGCAAGTAGAGAAGTCAAAGGTCACCAAAGTGGGCCCATGCACAAGCCAAGCAAAGTCCATCACTTTTGCATGGGATTTACTCTAGTCATCTAAGCCATATATGCCATGAAAAAGGTGACAAGCTAAGGAATCCACCGAGCCATCCAAGCCAAGCCAAAAGAGTCCCTAAAGCCATCCATAAAGCCAAGCCAAATGAGCTCTCAAAGCAAGCTATCAAGCCACTTAAGTCAAGCTATATGAAAGGCCATGATTGTAGGAGAATCTAGAGCAAATTATTCATAGGGTTTTTAAGAGGATAGTGAGAAGGTATTTGAGTAAGAATCAATGGGAAAGCATGCAGTAGACCAATAGGAAGTACCCACCTTTATTTTTTCTTCTTTTTTTCTTCCTTTTCACTTTTTTCTCTCTCTCCAACTCACCCTACAAGGCAACCATCATTTTTCACCTAGGAGGAAAGTCTTCCACTTAAGAGCCCCACCTTTTTAAGAATCTTTCACCTTCCCAACTCTATCCTAGATCTACCCACTCACATCACTCCACCTCATTCCCTTTTTTCCTCTCTCTTTCCTTATCACCCCATCTTTCTCTCTCCATATCCCTCTTTATCTACTCCCTTTCTCTAAGGAAATTAACTTGGGAAACAAGGGGGGAGGTACCTCCTTCTTAAAAACTCCATGTTTCTCACCTAAAACCCACTTTCCACCACCTTCCTAACATCCATACGAATTTCTCCCATAAACTTCCTCTTAAAGTCTTCACATCCAACTCATAAACCACACTTTCCAAGCACCTTCCTATTGGTTTGTCTTTTGTTACTTTCAAGGAGTAAAGGTTAGTGTTGTGTTCTTTTCTTTGCTTTTGCCTTGAATTCCTACTTTTATTTTCTTGTTCCTTCATCAAAGATCTAAGCTATTCTTCTCTAGTAGTGACAGCCAAGAGAACAAGAAACTTAGATTCTTGATTTTCCTTCTTTGATTCACATGTTTTGCACTTTAGATCCATCTAATTTTGTGTCTTGTTGTCCCTTGCTTAGTTCAACTTTTCACCCATTTTTTCTCTTAGATTCTTCATGGATTCTCTTAGCATGCTAGTTTACTTGAGAATGCAGTATTGGATTTGGTCAAAGTGGATGTTTAGAGCAAGTTTCATGCTTTTGAATTGGATGCACTTTTCAGCTTACACTTATGTATTATGCATCCAATTTTTTATGTAATTTGGATTTGATTTAATGGAAATATTTGAGAATTCCTTTTAATGATTGCCTCTGGTTTCATAATACTTTAGATTTGAATAGTTATCTTGCATGACAAATGTTGATTCATCAAACTTTAATACTTACATGTGGGATTTTTTCCCTTATACTTTAATACTTGGTTCTAGCCACCTAGACATCCAATTTAATGGAATACTTACAAACCCATTTAGTTTATGTAGTTTTTTATTTAGTGCATAACTTAGGTTGCATGATTAATTGCATTAGAAGCTTCAAATCTAACCACTTTTGGACCCTAGAACCATGCCAACCAACCATGGGTCATGCACATGATTATTATATGAAACTTTTGTTAGATCTTAACTTGTTATGTTGTTTAGTTCTAGATTAGTAGTAGTTAATTCATGATTGACATCTTGGTTTAGATTTAGGAAGTTTTAGATTAGGAATGTTTCCATTTAAAGTAGTTTCATTGCTTAGTTAATTTATTCGAAGTGGCTATAATTCCTTGTTTGAATGCATATTAGTTAGGTGAATTTATAATTTCAAGTTCACATTACTGATAATTTATAATTTTGTGCATGCTCACATTCTTTATGTTTACATTCCTTGATAAATCAATATAATCTTTCTTATTTGGCCAAGATAAACAAGTTAAATGAGATTCATCCAAAATACTTTTTTTTGTGAAATTCCTTGTGGTATCATCCTCGCTTGCATGAGAATACTACAATTGATTAATACACCTACTAGTTTATTTAAAACAACAACAAATATGATATAGTGTAGCATCCATATCATCCTCCTATATATATCCTCTCGAGGCCTGTATAGCTCATTTTGGTTTTGATGATTTTGATATAGATAGCTCCATTAGTAACGTGAATGGTTCACTTGATATTGCACCATTAATAAGCACTTCAATATAAAAAACTGAGTAGGACCCATTGGGTTTCCTGAAATCCAATTGGGCCATCAATGAACAATTCACCCAATTTGAACCCACCACATGTCCTAGATAATGTGCTTTGTGATCATTTTCATTCATCTAATCCCTTACCTGGTATCCATGCACCAAATATTGAGATAGAATTCGAAGCTGGGCAAATTGATGTTAAGGCCAAACATCAACAAGCTCTGGGGTGTACAGAAGATAATCATGAGGGTATAAGCCCCAATACTTATCTACATTAAGAGAAACATGAAGACTCTTTTAGGGAAATTCAGATTGAGCTTAACCCTAATGTTCAAGAAGATATCAAAGAGGAGGAAAATTTTTAGATTTTTGACATTGGAATTATCTATCCCTAATTTGACAATGCCTAAGCCAAATCACTATGAGTTGGCCCTAGGATATTTAAATTCATGGTTCTCTCTTATGCTCTAATAATATCACCACCTTACATCTCTAGGTGAAAAATGCACATATATTACCATGAGATTCTAAGATGGTGTGAGTTTTATAGACACTCCTTCATGGTTAGTTTAGGGATTAGTTGGTTAATTAGTTAGTTTTAGGATCATGAGTTGCATTCACATTCATTGTATATTTTGCATAATTGCTCACATCAACATATCAATGCACCATCAATGGAGTGAAGGTACTATCATTCTAACCCTTCTCTCTTTCCTTATTTATTTCATTTGTCCATGCTTTTATTTTAAAACTTTGAGGATGATGCCTAACTTAAGTCTAGGGGTAGGGTCTTTTAGATTTTATGTATCCAAATTTTTTTTTTTTCTAGTCTTTACTTTTAAAAATATGAGAAATTTTGAAAAACATTATGAAAAGTTCCCATACAAGGATGATAATTTGGATTATTTGAATATTCAATATATTTTTGAACTTTAACTTATTATTAGATTTGTATACAATTAGTATATCTTTTTTATTCTTTTTTTTTTAATGTTTTTCATTGAAAATTAAACTTAGAATAATTATTGCACAATAGCCATATGAATATAGTTAAGGTTGAAGAGAAAATATAACTTAGAGATCTTGAAGAAGATTTACATAGACTTATAACCTAGGTGACATTTAGAACCAATCTTTCTTTGAGAGGGTTACACAAAAATTAAAAAAAATTCTTCAATGAACATAAATTTCTAATTGGTCTCATTATTCTTACTTTGGTCAACTATTATGAAATCATGTGAAAAACTATACCACTTATCTCTTAAGTTTATGGTCATTTTGAAGCCATATGAAACATAAGAACTGGTAGAGACTATCCTTGATTAAGTCAGAGCTTTTAGCATTACCTAAAGTTATTATTTTTCTACTAGTTAGCCACTTTCAACCTTTTTAATGAGCCTTTTCTTTGTGAATTAATTGACATTACCCTATTCAAAACCCTATAATATATCCATTACTTAATAGTTTTGGAAATATATAAAGATGGTTGAAAAAGTATCTTGATAAAGGTATGAGCAATACAAGCAAAGAGATGAAACAGAAAAGAGTAAAATTCAAATAAATGATATACCAAAAGTGAAAGAGAAAAATGAAAAGATAGCTTTCTTATGGCTACGAAAGAAAATTGTGAATTCTTTGTAGAAGTCCTTTACATATATTTCGCAACACCTTTGTGTATCCTTATACCATTTCTTTCGTAACCCTATCCTAAGCCCATGTTTCATCCTATTTAAAGTCTTGGTTGATCTCAGAAGTAGTATGGCTTAGAAATGGTTTTGAATGAGCAAGGATTCTAGTAGAGTATAACATTCCTAAATAGTAGATATCCCTTCCATGAGACCAGTATCACATTCTTTCTAAATTATAGTTCTTTGGTATGAAATATGTGAGAATTTGTCCTTGATGGGCATATTTCTACTCACATATGATAGAGAGATTTAACCTTTTTGAGTGACTTCCTTCTAAGAATATCTTCTAAGATTTGAAGTTAAAACATACTTTTGGATGGTAATTCAAATAGTATTATGATTAGAGACCTATAATTAGACATTATATATATATTGGTTATATTCATGCACTGACATTTAGAGCCTCAATGAAATAATGGAATATCTTTGGCATATGGGTAGGATTTTGAATTGTTGTTCATTTTTATTAGCATGCTAAAGTTATGAATTTTATGAATGCTGAATGCCAAGAAAATTCTCTCAGATAAATAAAGGACTTTCACAAAGGATTTTGAAAAATGTTTATGGGTAACATTTTTGGAAACCCTTACGAGACTACAACTCATCCACTAGGGTTCAATGATGTGTCTTAATAATCATCGTAAGTGCACAAATCTTTTAGAGTAAAGAATCGACAAATATGAGTCAATCCCATGACGACTCTTTTAATAAAGGGAGTTAATTAAAACTTCAATTGCTTTTACTCTAACCTTGCCAACTTCAAAAGAAAGGAAAGAACACAAGACTAAAGCATCTAAAATATGCTATTAAACTAAATCAAAGCAAGTAAATAAAGCAAAGTAAGAAAACTATCTAAGGAAACAAGTAAGCAAGTAAAAAACTAAGCTAACTTAGGAAAGGAAAACAACATTTTTTTATATATTAATCTAACTTTAATTACAATGGAAAGTAAAGACATGAATAAAGGAAAAATAAAACAAATAAAGAGAATTTCTTACACTGGCCACTATAAGAGTCCTTTGTTGGCTCACTTAAGAAGCCTCTTTACGTGTCCTCTTCTTCTTCAAATCTAGGCATGAACTCTACTTTACGGTCTTCTTGTTGTGTTACTTTACAAGTTCTTATACACTTATATTCAACCCAAAGTACACTAATCTACAACCAAGCTTCCACTTCTCATTAACCCAACATGCCATAAACTTAATAAAATCTCAACCATGATTTAGGAATTGAAATTAAACTTGGCTCCCATTGAAGGGCACAAAATGTTCTTCCTTTTCCTTAGATTTCCAAATCCTAAAAAAAGAAAAGAAAGATGAAAATATAAGGTAGAAGGGATTATACATGGAAGAGAAGATGGAGATAGGTGGGGTGTGCCTGTGATAGAATGGAAGGATTGATGAGTGTAGGGGCTAGATGTAGGGTGCGTGTAATGAAAATGATGGAAGGGATGCTATGATTGCAAGGGTGGATGATAAAGAGTGTGTGAGAAACAGAAATAAGGGAGGATTGCATATAAATCAAAAGAGATAAGGAGGATGACTAGTGCATGGGATGTGAGGAATAGTGGAGGGATAGTGGAAGGAAAGTGAAATTAAGGTGGAGAGTGTGTGAAGGAGGAAGTAGGTGAATTGTGGTGTATGATGCATATAATAGATAGGTGAGGGAAGGAGGGTGTTCTAATTGTAATAATAAGAGAGTTGAATGCTATGCAATGAAAAAGAAAAGAATGGTAGAAGAAGAACATGGAGGAAAGAAAGAAAGAAAGGGAAGTAGGATGGAAGAGCTTCCCTACCTCATCTCCAATGGATTGACTTTGATCTTATGGTAGCTTTGGCAAAGGTGATCTCTTTCTCTCTATTTTTCCTAGATTTAGCTTTCAAGTTCAAGGGAAAGGTAAGAGACCAAGGGTTTTTCTTTTCCTTCACCTTTTATTTATAGAGTTTAAGGAGTAGAAGCCCTATGGGTGGATGGCTAGGATCTAAAGCAAAACAGAAGAAGGGTTGAGATGGAATGGATGGGATGAAGGTAAGAATAAGGGAAGAAAAGGTGGGGGGCGGAGTGGGGGGGGGGTGTGGAATTGAGTGTGTGAGTGGAAATTGACATGGAATGAAATTGGGATGTGAGATGAGATAGGAAAGTGGGATGGAGTAGGAAGGAAGGTGATAGGGTGGAAAGGAAAGAAGATTTGATAGGAATGGCAAGAATATTACTTAGGAGGGAAGGAAGAGATGAGGATTAGGAGAGAATCTAGGAGTTAAGTGGGATTTGATTGAAATCAGTAAGTGGTCTCAGGAGAGCTGTTTTTGACTTGTGTCCCGGTGATGGGAGAGCGGCGACCGCTCCGCCCAAATAATCTGAGTTGTTCGTTCTGATGGGCCCAAATCTAATCTGGACTCTCAGAACGACTATGAACTTCCAAGTTTAATTATAGAGTCATCTAAACTCCAAATTATGATTGGAAAGAAGCTATGAAAATCTTGTAATATATATTTTCTTCTGAAATCATAAAATTGATAAAAATCTTCAAGCAACTTTTTATTTTGAGGAATTAAGCTTCAAATTTTCATGATATTCAAAATCTGAGATGATCAGATCTTGGGGATCTAATGTAATGATAAAATAATATTGAAATAAAGTAATATCCATGATTTATTTTGACAGATCTAACATAAATTGAGAAATCTACCTTTTATGGTAGAAATAACCTAAAAATACAAAGGGACCCACTTGATCAATGAGATCAAGTATGATTAGACCCTTGGGATGGATTGAATGAATGACATTATGATGGAATCTAGTTAGATCATAGATTAAATGATACAAAAATAAGTGGATATGATCTTTGGATCTTAATGGAGTAAAAACCCTAAATGTAATTAAAATCCTTGATCTAAAGGAAAAGATCTAAGATCTAATGGTTGGATCATAAGTAAAAGTTTCTAATAGACTTAATCTAATTAGTCTACATGTCTTTTATTAGAAATAGGATTGTAAATGTGATTTATGTTACAAATTAGGATACATGTAGTGTAATTCTTCAATTTTAGTATGCCATGCTCAAAATGTTCTTAGATTTTTATAATAGGTTTGTAAATTTGATTTTCTTAGGGCCATGTTAGGTTGAATTGAATATTTAAGCATGATTCCATTAGATTACTAGTAAAATTTCTTGTATTTCATAACTTAGGATCATGCTAGTTTAAGTATAGTTTTATTCCATTAGGTTAAATTATATTCATAAGTAGCATGTTAGTATAAATCATTGTTAAATTTATGTTGGATTTATGATTTAATTGTTGTCAAATTTTATTAGTAGATTCAAATTTAAGTAGTTGTGGAGATATAATGAGGATAAATCACCAAAAATGTAAACTAATTGAATATAGAGATTAATGGACAATTAAGATGAGTGAATGACTTTGACTTAATATTAGTAAGGGTTATAGTTAGTAGGACAATATAAGGATTATCAAATCCTTGTCCAAACTAGGAGAATAATAAACCCCATGAATGACATTTTAAATGTTCATGGATTTAATTAAAATCAATTAGAAAGAGTACTTAGGTTTAAAATGCTCATAGGAACCTTATGGAAGGTTGAGCTAAGGTCACTCTAGTGAATCCTAAACGTGGTGGTTAAGGGGGTTCTCTAATAGAGCCTTGCTCTTCCCCTACCTTCCATTGACTTTTGTGAGGTCTAAATGCCTCCTTACATGAGGATTGAAGTAACCACTTTGTGTTCAACCATTCAGCTAGTAAGCCTTAGCCAATTGGAAATAAGAGGAGCTGTTTGGACTTAGGATGAAATAAGCTATCTTCAACCAATAAAACATTAACTAGGTTAATATTAATAGTAATAGCATAAAAGGTTAGTAAATTATCTAACCCTAATAAAAATTGTAAATAAGATAAGGATGATCAAACAAATAGAATAGAAGATCTAAACCCTTAATCAAATATTATTCAAGGAAGAGAACCAAGATCTTCCTCCTTAGGGATAATCAAACAATTGAACTTAGATCAAAGAAGAACTAAATGATAGAAGATTTAAGCCCTTGATCTTTATCACCAAGTATAAATTGTTGATCAAAGGATCTATGACAGGTCAAGATCAAAGAAAGGAACACACAAAGACTTAGAATAGAAAATACTTAGATCTAAAAGATTAGAAGATCATTCTAACCATTAGATCAATTGATCAATAAGATAGACACTATCTGAGGAAGATAGATCATGATAGGACAAAAGATCTAGGTCCTTTATATCAAAGGGCAAGATTAAACAAAGAATATAGATAGGATCAAGACTATAGGATTATTCAAATTGTATAAATATTGATAGTATGTATGGATTTATAGATTACATATGTCAATCAGGATCATGGAAGATCTGAAGGGATGGATCACTACTTAAAGGTAGGAAAATTTTATGAATGCATCTACATGAGATATACATGTTGAATACATGATCTTATGTCTAGAAATGTTGACAAGTGTAATGTAAATACTTGTATAAAAATGCCTTGAAAACCCTTATGATCCAACCAAACATGTATGAAAAGGTTAAGTTAGAAGTGAGGAAAAACTCTAATCCAGCCTTAAGTAAACGGATAGATTGTCTGATACTTAGGAGAATTACTTTACATACAAGCTTGGAGGCTTGTGATTTTGTTTTAAATAGGAGTATACCTGGGGATGCTATGCTAGGAGAGTTAGTAGGATTTGGCCACCTACTCTATGAAACTTATTATGATATGGATACCAAGCATAAGTGAGGCTAAAAGTTAGGTGGGGCAATTATGGGAAGGCTGCCACTCTGACAGCCATTGTCTCCCCCATACAGATATGGATATTGTGATTTCCACCAAGGATGGTATAAGTGGATTATTGGGCAGCTATTTAGGTGTGCTTGTGTTGATTCTGACTGCATGCATAGTAGTCCTTTGAGTATTTTTGCATTATGATGCATGACATAGTGAAATGCCTTATAATATGGCATGATGAGATGCTGGGTAATCATGGATTACTAATGCTGCCCAAATGAGGGAGTATTTTCAATAGAGTCTGGATGATTTATCAACACAGTATAAGCTGAGTATGATTATCTTTGAGATATTAACTATTTTTCATGGTTTTGACCATATCTATACAAAGTATATAGTATGTATGTATGTATAAGGATGTACATATATGACAAGGTAAAGAGATTAATCCATGAGTATAAATAATAGGATTATGAAGTATTAGGATTATATTGTCAAATTATTATTCTTCTTGAATCCCTTACTAAGCATAGCTTATTGAGATATTGTAAATGTTTCAATGTTTATAATATCTCAGATACAGAGAAGGAGAATTAGGAGCTCAAGACTTAAGAAGACTTGGAAAAATAATCAATTTGGATATATCCCTTGAAGACATGTATTTTATTTAAAAGCAATGTATTGTATTCATCATCATCAAGACCTTATCCTAACTAGGGGTTGGCCACATGAATTTTATTCCTCCATTCCTCTCTATTAAGTACCATAGCTTCATTTAGTCCCAACATTTACAAATCTTTCCTCACCACTTCTATCCACATTCTTTTAGGCAGCCTTCCCCTTATCCTTTCAAAACCTTCTACTTGTATTTTCTCACTCCTTCTAACCAGTGCTGTTGTTGGTCTCCTTTGAACATGTCCAAACCATCTAAGTCTAATCTCCCTCATCTGATTACCTATTAATGGTGCCCTTAAATTTCCTCTAATATTTTCATTTCTAATTTTATCTTTTCTTGTCTTACCACTCATCCATCTCAACATCCTCATTTCTGTGACGTTCATCCTATGAGCTGGATGTTCCTTAACTGCCCAACACTCTGGTCCATATAGCATGGCCAGCCTTATGGCCATCCCATAGAATTTTCCTTTTAGTTTGAGTGGCACTCGCCGATCACACAAAACTCCAAATGCACATCTCCATTTGTTCCAACCCGCTTGGATTCTTTGGGTAACCTTCCTCTCAATCTCTCCACTCTCATCAATCATTGATCCTAAGTATCTAAAGTGGTCTTTTACAGGGACTTCTTAGTTATCAATCTTGACTGGTGTTCCACTCCTACTCCTCTCCTTGCTAAAATTGCATTCCATATATTCTGTCTTAGTTCATCTAATTTTAAATCCATTAGATTCTAATGCTTCTCTCTATAACTCTAGCTTTATGTTTACACCCTTTCTTATCTCATCAAGTAAAACTATATCATTTGCAAATAGCATGCACCAAGAAATCTCCTTGTGCAAATGGTTTGTTAACTCATCCATAACCAATGTGAAAAGGTATAGGCTCAATGTCGATCCTTGGTGCAATCCTATCGTGACAGGAAAATCACCAGTCTCGCCCCTAGTGGTCATAACATTTGTTACTGTTCCCTCATGCATATCTTTAATTATGTCTATATACCCCTGCAAAACCCCTTTATCACCCAACACCCTCCATATTAACTCTCTAGGCACTCTATCATAAGCTTTCTTTAAGTGGATAAAGACCATGTGGAGGTCTTTCCTCCTCTCTATATTTCTCTACTAATTGTCTTAGTAAGAAAATAGCTTCCATGGTAGACCTCCCAAGCATGAAACCAAAGTGATTCTTCGATACAATTGTTTCATGTCGTAGCCTCTTCTCAATCACTCTTTCAAAAAGTTTCATAGTGTGGCTCATAGTTTGATTCCTCGATAATTAGTGCAGCTCTGTATACCTACTTTATTCTTATAAATTGGTAAAACAGAGCTTTTCCTCCACTCATTAGGCATTTTCTTTAATTTTATAATATTGTTAAACAACTTGGTCAACCATACTACCCCAATATCTCCCATATGCTTCCAAACCTCTATTGGTATACCATCGAGCCCATGGCCTTTCCTGATTTCATTTTTTTAAGGCCTCTTTCACTTCAGGTATTCTAATCTTATGTTCATGTCTATAATATCCAATGTTATTTAGATTTATAGTATTTTCAATCCCTATTTTCTTAGAGCCATTGTCTTTTAACAATTTTTAAATGTATGTTTTCTACCTTTGTTTGATCTCATCATCTTTGATTAGTACCTTTTGATCAACGCTTCTAATGCACCTAACATGATCTAAGTCATTGCCCTTCTATTCTCTTACTTTTGCAAGTTTAAGCACATCTTTCTCACCTTTTCTTGTTCTTAGTCTATTATAGAGCTCATCATATGCTTTAAGTTTTAGCCTCACTTACTATTCTCTTAGCAACCTTTTTAGCATTCTTATATTGTTCATAATTTTCATAATTTCTAGTCTTCTACCAGGCTTTAAAATACATCTGTTTTTCTTTAATAACATTTTGCATTATTTCACTCCACCACCATGTTTCCTTTACTAATTGCCTTTTACCTTTAAATACTCCTAAGACATCTTTCGCCACTTTCTTAATGGACTTCGCAATATTAATCCACATTGTATTTACTTCTGTTTCATAGTTCCAATTTCCTTCTACCATCAACTTATTTGTGAATGAGGTTATTTTCTCTCCTTTTAAGTTCTGCCACTTAATTTTTGGATACCTATTAAGTTCATTTCTTTTCTTCCATCTTTTGATAGGGATATCCATAACCATTAACCTATGTTGTGAGGTTAAACTCTAACCAAGTCTCACCTTACAATCCTTACACATAGATCGTTCATTATTCCTAAGTAGAAAAAAGTCTATTTAGCTTTTATGAAGTCCACTTTTAAAGGTTATTAAGTGTTCATCCCTCTTCTTAAAGAGTGTATTTGCAATGGCCAGGTTATATGACAAAGAAAAATGGAGGATATTCTCCTCCATCTCATTTCGTTGAGCTATACTATACCCTCCATGTATTCTATCATATCCTTCTTTTTCTTTTCCTACATGGCCATTTAAGTTTACTCCTATAAATATCCTCTTAGTGTTGGGAATTTCTTGCATGACTCCCTCCATTTCTTCCCAAAATTGTCTCTTGATTATGTCTCATAACCCTACTTGTGGTGCGTATGCACTTATAACATTTATAATCTACTCTCTTAGGATAAGTTTTATTATTATAATTCTATCACTGATTCTTTTAACATCCACAACTTTATCCTTTAATTCTTTATCCACTATTATTCATATGCCATTTTTGTTATTATCCTTTCCTACGTACCATAATTTATACCCATCTATTTTTCTAGCTTTAGCCCCTTTCCACTTGGTTTCTTGGATACAAGAGATGTTGACTCTCCTATGTTTCATCATGTCTACTAACTCCAAACCCTTACCTATCAATGTCCCTATATTCCATGTGGCGACATGAATCTTATGCTCTAGAGACATCCTATTTACTGTCACCTTTCTCAACCTCCATGGCATGAACCAATGTCCACTTTTCACTGCGCCTAGGTTCTGATGCAGCACGTTGCTTCCGAGGGGACACTCTAGCAACCCTTGTCCTTTTTTCACTACACCTGGGATCCGATGTAGCATGTAACTTCTAGGAGAATGCCTTAGCAACCCTTGCCTATTTTTCACTGCACCTAGGATCCGATGCAGCACATCGCTTATGGGGAACGCCCCAGCTCGAGGGAATGTTAGTTTTTGATTCATGTCATGTTAGGGTTACCATAGTTTTAAGAAGCTGATGATGATTTTCATTTCTTCCTTATAAACTAATATACAAATGCATATTCATGTGCAAGTGGAAAAGAAATAATAAAATCATCTTCAGCTTCACCCTTACTGGTAGGCACTTAACAAAAGGGTTTCCATGTTTTAAGAAGCTGGAGATGATTTTTATTTCTTCCTCACAAACTAATATACAAATACATATTCATTTGTAAGAAAGAAATAAGAAAATCATCTTCAACTTCTTCCTTGCCAGCTGGCACCTAACACAAGACCCTCCTCCTTTTTCATCCAAGCTGAGGATTGGCATTGGCAGAGTTAAAGCATTGTATTGTATTGTATTGAGATTTTTTATTGTATGGTAAGCTTTGAAATTTGAATTATGTAATTTGGACATGTAATGTACTGATACATGGGTTGTACTGTGAACCACTGGATGGATTCTAGAATTTAATAAAAGTATATTCCTTCAATGGAATTTTATCTTGTATAAAAAATTTACTTATGTTATGTACGAAGTGGTGACTTAGGTTTTTCAAAACAAATTCTAAAGAAAAGAATTTCTGCTACTTTGTTTTCCAAAATTTTTTTACTACTAAGGGCCCTACCTTTAAAAAATGTATCACAAAATGTGTTACAGAAACCCAGGTCATCACAGAAACATACCAATTTCCTAATCTTAATTGGCTTTATTTGATTGAGATTTTTAAATGAAATTTGATTTAGATGATGAATTTGATAGTAAAGATTGTAAATTTATAAAGAGGAGTTGAAATGGCACCAAAATTCATCTTGCCCTATGCACAGTAATGGCTGGAAAACCACATACAAGAGGAAGAAGATGATTGGAATTCTCTAAGTCATTTGAGATATCTAGTCCCAATAAGTTACAGTGTAAGGATGTGACTAAACTAGAATTTTCAGGAACTGTAGAATTCTAATATAAAGAAAATTTAGTAAGATCTGTATTTGTTGAGCTAGAAATAAAACCGAACTTTAAGTACATATCATTGGTAATAAGAGCAATGCAACTAATTCTTAAAAAATTAAAAATAAAGAAGGGTATAAAGGTAATTTGCCTAAAAGAAGGAAATTACAACACTACCCTTGGTTAAAATTCTAAGTAAGGACTAAGTTAAATCCCTTAATAAAACATTATTTTCCATTTCACTAAAAGGGTGATTAATGCAAGAGAAATTGGAAACTTGACAAGAGAAAGGGTAAAAAGGTAATTTAGGCTAAATCATGAGAAATTTCCAAATTGCCCTTAGGTTAAAACTTGGGCAATTTGGAAAACTACGTAAAACCTAAGAGTGAAACCTCCTATAATGCTTCATTTAGGATTAACCACCAAGATTTTACACTACGACAAAGCCTCATAAACCATGGATCATACCTCATTATAAGGGTTCTTTCAGTTAGGACTTAAGGAACCTTCAGACTTAGCTACTAATGACGTAAGGCCTTATCACTTAGCATTGTTATAGAAACTTTGCTTTGCCTTAATGGGAAGACATCCCTCCTTAGACTAGGAGTCACTTAATATAATCACTTTACATGTAGTCTAACCAACATATGTTAATTTAAATACAACATCAAGACCAAAGATATAAGTACTAAAATATTGAAATAAAAATGAAGACATGCTACATTAAAAATATTATGTAACTCTTAAACTTTATAGACTAACCAAGATCATTGAAGTATCACACTAAGATAGAAATAGTTTAACAAAATATCTCACACCACCATATACATGCTAGTAGTACGCAACACAACATAATATTAATGTTTTGTGGAGTCTCCCATACCTTGGGTTTGTTTTAGAAATCACTGGTTTTCATTTTTTTAATACTTAGCAAGTGCTCTATGAGCTACTTTTAGTCTTGATGATTATGGATTTTATCAATGGTTTGGCAGGCACTTTATTAGTGGCCATAAGTCTTGATGAATATAGTTTTCTTGATGCTTAGGCCTAGCTCCACAAGCAGCTATAAGTCCTTATGGATATAGATTTCATTGATGTTTTGGGCAGCACTCTAGGAGTGTTTTAAGTCATGGATCGCTCTGCAGCTACTCTATGAGTATCATAAGGCCTAGAGGCCTGTTGTGTGCTGTAAGTCCTGAGACCTTATGCTAGGAGGTGCAATTGGTCACTAACCTCTGAGATGATTTGATACCAGCCCTGTGATGGAGATGGCAGGTAGTAAGAGTAGCTTCTCATGGGGAAGTGCTCTGAGTGGTAGCCGGGTAGTCCTCACGAGGTCTGGTGAGTCATGGTTCATGCAAGTATCTATGAGTTGATGTAGAGGCCATGGTAGTCGCTAGTATATGACAATAAGACGATACGAGCATAGGTGTTTGTGGGTCATTCATCGAGAGTTTAGACCTTGTCCAAGGTGGCAAAACTATATGCCTTCCTGATTGGGAGGGATCAATTTTCCACAGCAATGTGAACATGGATTTGTGCATTTGCGGATTGAAGGCTTTATGCTTTGGTTTGGCTTCATCAGTTTAATACATTGATTTTAATAGATTTGTAAGTTTACATTTGACCTTGTTGTTGTTATTGATTTAAGTAATCTTTAGAGGATCTTTGCTGTACTAGTATTGACCACTCTTTTTATAAAATCATATACTCTTTTCAAAAGGCTATATATTGCTATTGCTTATTCTATTATAGGAATTCTAGCTTGTATTAGCTTTTCACCCTACTGTGAGCTATTGTTTTGCTCACCCCCTACGATTAACATTTCAGGTGCTATACTAGGTGGCTCAGGGGCGAAGGATACTAGAAAGGCAAAGGTGCCAAGACATGCCTTTTTATGTCATCACTTTTGATAGAAATCCATGTCTAAGGTTTCATTTTGAGTGTTGTTTATAACTTAAGACTTTGTTCACGCTTCAGATAACTGTCGTAATGATCATTCTCCATTAATTTTATGGACTGTGACTTTATTTGTGACTGCATGGTAGATTCTATGGCATGTATCTCTATCCATTTCTTAGGTTAGATTATTATTATTATTATTTTACTTATAAAAGGTTTTTTTAGTAACACTCGGGATGAAGTTGATGAATTTAAAATCTACTTATTTATATTATCACTCTGATCCTGTTTTACAAAAACAATGAAATTTTGGCTACTTTCCAAATTAAAATGAATAAAAGTTTGACAAACCCAGGGTTCTACACCCACACACAAGAATGTCTAATCATGAGTGCTCATACCACTCCACTAAGCATTGCCACATCATGGGTACCTAGAAGTATATCCATACTAGTGCACTCACCACTCTGCATGGAAAACACATAATAATCACATGGATAGCCATGCTGCAGCGATAACCCATTCAAAGGTCTACCAACTATCATTACCTATTAATACTAGAATGAGAAACTAAATTTCCATTATGCATGGGGAAGGATAGGACTCATAGGGTAGACTACTCATGATACCAATTCCTACGAAGTTTGCTTATCTATGGGGCAAGTGCTTATGAAATCCCAAAGTCATAGAGTGGGTGACCGATCCAAATCCCTTCTAGCATATCACCATAAGGTAAAAACACTCGCTAAATCATAGAAATAACTTGAAGTCTCAAGATTGATGAAATTGATATGAAATCCTCTGGTAAAATAATGTAAATCAGCACCACTTGTGGCTCACCATCCCAAAGCATTGCCCCTCATCCTAGGGTTAGCCTCTCAAGGACTAGCTACCAAGCCTCCTCTACAAAGTCTACCAAAAAATAAACAATAGAACAAGGCATCCACACACCTCAATATGTAATAGAAAATATAATCACCATTTAATGACTTCACAGCTTATGAAAAAAATACTAAAATCATGTAACTTCACTATTGCTTATAAAATATGAGTCAAACAAAGTCAAATAATGCATTCCATGAAAAAAAGATAATCAATGAAATGATGTGTATGTGCATCACTCACAAATGAAATTAGTATCACATCAGGAATCACGGTATAAAAATATATACATGGCATTCATTTATAAATACTAAGCTAATGGGATGAAGATTTGTAATTTCAAAATAAAAACATATCCATTATTAATTATCATCTCCTACATCAAATGAAGAACTGCTTGTTTGTACCTCACAGGATAGCATTAGAATTTACTCTAGGATTGGTCTACATTAATCTCTCTACCTAGATACACATCACTTCTAGGTCTAATTTAGAATCCAAGTTATTCATCCAAGTTGAATTCTAGTTGTAAAATAAAGATTATAATTCTTGATCTAAATTGTCTTTCAACACAATCCAAGGGTTCACAACCTTGGGAAGGCTGCCCTGGTTGGCTGATAATTCATATCCATATTAGGTAAATTTTAGGGAATTTATCATTTAATCAATAAATTGGGCACATTTATATGCAAATCATAGTCAATTTTTGCTAATTATTGTTAAATCCATGAAGTTAAATGGTTAAGGTAAAATTCCTACATTACATAGGCAAATCTAAAAGATATCCAGTTATCTGTGTTCTCAGTTCATAGACTGATCATCTCAAAGGTGCTCAATCCAAGCTATCTATAACGATCTGGCCATAATCATCCACTAGATTGTCTTAGATCCAAGAATACATTTCTAATTAAATAATCTCAATGAATCAATTGAGTGGTGTTGATTGTTGAATTTGATCCAATTTCATACTTATTTACTCTGTCGATCTCAATCATTAATCAAGATCAACCAGATCACCTCAACCATGCTCTAGATCATAGATCTCTGCTATGGATCTCAATTTGCACATTATGAAGATTACAATGAATGGTTCAAATCATGACGGATGGTCAAATTGGTCACATATTTCATGTTACGAGGTTCGCAATGGCTATCTCAAATCTATGGGAGCCTTCCTAGATTGGGTACAGGAAGAGGTCAAATTTGAAGGATGGGTGCTTGCAATGCAGCCTATCCATTCCAACATAGCAAGGAAGAGGAGGACAGTGGGGAGGATTGTGATGGTTGCTCCCATATGGTCACCACCCAAAGCTTGTTTATAGTGGAAAACAAAGGGGAAGGGGGGTTTGGATGTGTCGGCTGGTTGGGTAGTCTAGACCGTGTTGGAGTAAGAAGATGGCTAGGAGAACAAGGGCTACGCACGTAATGCATCACTGGAGGAGGAGAAATAAGGGGAGGAAAGTAGTCCCGTGGGGCTGCCCAATTCACACCAGAATGTCGAGCTAGCTATGTAGAAGGGAAACCCAATCAAGGGAGGAGAGAAGGAAATTGGAAAGGGAAAGGGAGGGATACTGGCGTGGGAGAGGAGAAACAAGCGAGGAAGGGGAGTGGCTTATGTGCATAGCCATATTGGCTGGTTAGACTGGAGGGAGAGAAATAGTTAGTGGGGAGACGACAGAAGGATCAAATGGAAGCTTGCTAGTAGGGTAATCATAGCACGGGGGACCAGACTGATGATTGTCTACGTGTCGTTGCCATTCCTCCCATAGCACATTCGTCTACAGGTCACAAAATGACAAATAATGGGGGCACCATTATCAAATTTGGTCCCCTCTCAAATTACTAAACTTTTTGAGTTTTTAAACCTTGATCTCTGTTTCATGCAAAATTAGTTTTAATGGAATTGTATCAATGTGTAAATTCTATTTTTGATAGTTTCAAGTACAAATTTTGAGTTTTCAAGGGGTCACATCCATGGAATCCAATTTTCTGGAACTTGATTGCTGATTCCTTTTCAATTAAGATGAAATATAAATGCATGAAAAGGAACTCAAAAATTGATGGTTGTTACATAGTACCTACACTCAAAATAGTGCATTGATATGTTGATGCAGACAAAGATGCAAAATTTATAATGAAATGCAAATGTAACTACTATATGACACTTAACCTAAACAATTGACTAATCTATGAAACCTAACCTACACTAACTCTGAAGATGTTTCCAATAAACTCACTCCATTTCAAAATTTCATGGTAGTGCATATACATTTTCCTCCTAGAAATATATGGTGGTAATAACAATATAGCATGATTGACTACTGTGTAGGAGAATTTATTTAGACCAATGCTGGAGAACTTGGCCCCTTGATTGGTTAAATTAGGTATATGGGATGCCAACGTCAAATAGCACAAAATATTCCTCCTGTCTTACATCTTCTTGAATGCTAAGGCTAAGCTCACTCTTCATTTCCCTAAAAGATTGTTCATTACTTTCTTAATGTAAAGAATTAGTAATTCTTAAATCCTCTTGATTATCATCAATACACCATGTATTTTGTTCATTTTTGTCCACAACATAATTGAATCTCCTTCCTGTACTATATAAGACTTTGAGGTAACAGGCAAGGGATTAGATGAATTGACGCTATCACAGTTTATGCATTTTGGAACAAATGGTAGGTTCAAATTGGGTGTGTGTTGTACAAGGAAAGGCTCAAATGGAAAGTCAAGAAATGTAAGGGGTCCTACTCCTTTCCATTTTGAAGTGTCCACTAATAGTGCAATATCAAGTAAACCATTTATTTTATCAATGGAACTATCTATATCAAAATCATCAAGATCAAAATGAGCGAAACAAGCCTTTAGAGGATCAGAGCTAGAGGATGAGAAGGATGGTAGACTCTACACAATATTTATTTGAAATGATCTTCAGAGTATGGTTATCTAGTATTAAAAACATTATGCTTAATATCCATGTTTCCAAAGGAGAACTGCATGTTTCCATTCGTATAGTTTATGCATTTGACATGGCCAAGAATGTACATCCCAAAATGGCTGAAATTTGACAACTAGGGTTTACTATAGGCTATGTATCTAAGACTAGAAAGTCTACTAGAAATAAGAGCTTATCAACCTAAACTAGTACATCCTCTACCACACCATGAGAAATTTTATCTGACTTATCTGCCAATTGTAATGCGTCAGTAGTTCTTTCCATCTTGCTTAAGCCTAATTCCTTATATATTGAATAAGGAAATAGGTTAATACAACCCTAAATCAAGTAAAGCCCTATCAACATTGTGATCACCAATCACACAAGACATAGTGTGACATGCTAGATCTCTATACTTTGTGGGGTGTTGTGCCATAGGATTGAACTAGCATGCTCAATGAGATCTACTTTCTTCTGCACCTGATGTTTTATCTTGCATGTGTAGAGATTTTTTTAGAAATTTGGCATAAGAAAGGGTGTCCTTGATGACATTAAGTAATGGAATGTTTAGAAATTTATGTCCTTCTGTGGCAGCCAAGGTTCTTACCATTCCTAAAGCATGGTTAATCACATTGGTTTGTAGTATATTGAGTTAAGGAGATGAGAAAAGAAGGGCTATAGTTTAGTGTGTGATGGATTGGATAGAAGTGTATAGGCCCTTGTTGAGTGACACAACAAAGAGAGTTGCAAAGCCGAATTCAAGCCCAAGGAAAGAAGAGGACATGTAAAGAGCCTAGTAAAGTGACACAATGAAGGACTCCTATAGCAAACACTTTAGAAAGAAGTTCCTTTATTTTCTTTGTCTTTCCTTTCTTACTATGTGTAATTTTCATTGCATGTTATTAATGAAAAGTTTTGTTTCTCTTAATTGCTTTACTTTCTTAGTTTAGTTATTTGTTTAACTTATTTTCTTTATGTCCTTGTTTATTTCCTTGCTTTGGTTAATTGCTAAGTTATTTTGTTAAATTTATTTTCTTTCCTTAAATTTTGGCTAGGTTAGAGTAAAGTAGTTTAGATTTTAATTAACTCCAATTATTAAAGTGTTTAGTAGAACCATGCACTTGTCATAATTATTAAAGCACCTTCCTGAGTGTAATTTCCAATCATAAAGCATGAACTTAATGGTGAAATGGACTTCTTATTTCTACCAAAATACTTGTAAAGTGTAATATCCTTAATTTTAGGTATAAATTAAATTAAAAATTTATAGCTGGAATTTGGTCCTGAAAACTTAAAAATGAGAAAGTACTTGTAGATAGGATTCCAATGACATAAAGAATGGGGAAAATGGAGCTCAAACGAAAGAGTTATGAACCGTTAAAGTTATAAGGGTATTTTGGTAAATTGGCAGAGAAGAAATCGTTGATGGAGAAGCCTAAAAGGGGAAGAGTTTCATTCCTCTTCCCAAACGCAAGCTCCCCCTAGCCTGATCATCAATCACCCTCCTCTTCATCACACCATTTCTATTCCAAAACTCTAGCCTCTGCAAAAATTCCATTTTTCCAGCAAGTAGGGCTCAGGCAACATCCACAAATGCATAGTAAATCAAGGTAAGCTTTAATTCTTTAATTTTTATATTATATATGTATATATATAATAGAAATAAATAATAGAAAAATTAGGAAAATAGGAAAAACTACGTTTCTCCTGGAAAAATCCAGAACGCTACTATTGGAGCATAAATCCATTGATGAAACCATGTTTGATTTCAAATCGGACCGTCCATCTAGTGTACAAGAGACCCAAGATCAAACCCTTTAACTTTGGGAGAGATCCAATGGCTAGTATTTCTGGAAAACGTGAAAAATAGTACCTGGGGAAGTTTTAGGAACATGAGAAAAATTGCATAAAAAAAACATAGTTTTTGGAAAAATCAATGCAAAAGGAGGGTAGAAATGAGATCTAGACGAAATTCTGAGAAAAACGATGCAAAAATCGCAAGATTTGGACGCCTATGTGACCGCTAGAGAGGACCAGAATCCGGTCGTCTTCTCTGACAACGTCGACCGCACATGACACCCCAATGGAGATGCCACACGGGCGGTCGTTGTCGCGTGTGGGAGAGCCGGCGGGGGCTGTCACAGAATGTTGGGACGCGCGGCGTCTTGGCGACAGTGACGCATGCGGCGGTGCGTCACAGTAACGAGGACGCACGCTGCGCATCGTGATGTTGGGCATCTTTGTGATGCCAATTTACACCGATATAAATCAGTGTAAACTTGCACCACCGGAGCAAATGGGCTGAAATGGTCAGTCAGCCCTATTTTTGGAGTATTTTCACTTAAAACTTGATTTTTAGAGCTATAGGAGTCCAAATCATGATTCGGAAGAGGCGTTGCAACCGTATTGACAACATGGACCTAGATTTAATATGAAAAACTTATAAATAACCACTTTTACTTTAGAAAAATTTTAAAATAGTGATGTGACATGTATAGGGCATCCGAACATATAAGTTAAAGGGATTTTTGAGCAAATCGAGTGATCTCACGTCGAGGCAGGTGACGACAATTAATGTTTTATTTTAAAATTTGAAACCATGCATAATTGTAGCATCATGAGTGTTTGTGATTTAAATTACATTTATTCTTAACCGTTGATTTTATGGGATTTAGAGTTACAATATGATTATTATAAATTGCAATCATGTATTGAGTCAACCTATGATAAATGAATTTATGAGCATTATATTATCTAATTATGCATAGATATCAAGTTCTTTTCTTTATTACATTATGGAAATGGATGGATTTGGATGAGAAAGAAAAATAGGGGCTTGGTGGCTGGTCCTTTTAAAGGCTAACCTCAGGATGAGGGGCATGCCTTGGGGATTGCGAGCTATGAGTACTCTTGAGTTTTATCATATATATGATTTTCTTGTTTTTATGCTTTATGATGGGTGCTCTCACTCGGTGGGTGTCATGCTAGGAGGAAGAAGGCCGGCCACCCACCCTCCGAGATTTGTGATGTGATGAGATTTTGATATGATAGACACCTATCCGTAGATGGCATTTGGTATGGGTTGGTAACATGAATAGTCCACACTACTGGTCTGGGCCTTTCCATGGGGATGGACGCTAAGTCTCCTGTATGGTGTTAAAGGGGAGTGGCGGTGGTTGAGACCCGTGGAGGGTTGCCACTGCAGCATGACGATCCATACTCTTATTATGTGTGCTTGCATGATGAGCATGGTGATGAGATGATATGCCTGAGTGTGACGACACTCAGAGGTTGGATATGAGTACTCATGATCAGTGATATTTATTTATATGATGCTTGTGGGACCCATTACCTTAGGGTGCCATTATTATTATTATATGCTCATTTACAATGATTCATATCATGTTTTAAATCCATGGAATGCATGTTTAGGCATCCTTGATAAATGGATATTATGTCAACATGAGTTATAATGATTTTATCATCATAAATGATGGATATTTTATTTGTCATTACTATTATTTCATCTTTATTGCATTAATTGTATATGTACCTAAACAAGCAATAGCTTGCTGAGGCATTGCTTTGTTTTGCAATGCCTCATATCTCGAGCAAGACATCAGGAAGGCCAAGACCGTTGAGAAACTGCGATAGCAGTGGGGGATTTCTTTACTTGATTGATAGACAGTGATGTGAGTTAATAAACAGGATTATCATTTAATTTTGTTATGGACTGTATACTTGATTCTATGGATTTGATTAAGACAATTAAACATATGATGAACATTTAATGGGATGTTATGAAGGATAGACTTTAGGCCATATTATTATTGTATTTTGGATAATTATTGGTTTGAAAATAAAGGCGCCAATGCATTTTGACGTTGATTGACATGTTTATTATTTCAATTATATTATCATGAAATTATACTTATGTTGTGAATGAATTTTTGATGTTTTTAGAAAAGGAAAATAACACCCAGAGGTTTTCAAGAAAATTTTTAGTAAACAAATTAATAAAAACTTTTTCTCATGGGATCCCAAATGCTATTATTATTATTATTATTACTATTGAAAAAAAAATGTTAGAAAATCCCGGGGTGTTACAGTTGGTATCAAAGCCCAGTCTAGTCCATCATAATCTTTGCAAATGTCCATTTTTATGTGAGTAATAGTCCATAAATTGTAGTAGAGAGAGAGACTAGGAGAGAGGAACTTACACTTAGTGATATTTGAAACTTTTGACAGATGGCTCCTCGAAGAAGGACAAGGTCTACCCCTGCTACACCAGTTGCCCCGCTTGTTGAGTCCTTTGATCAAGGGGATCGTGATGCCGAGTTGTTGAATAAAGTAACATCAAGGCTAGTACCACTCATACAGCAGCAGGTTAGGATTGTTATTCTCTCTGCGAACCCTAGCCCTATTCCACCAGCTCAAGTGGCACCTATGGTGTCGTTAGTTCATTCCTCCCAACCAGTACAGGAACCACCAACACCTAAGACCACTGAGGGCTATGCTACTAGTGACCCTAAGAAGACGGATAAGCTATTAAAGAGATTCCAAAAGATGGTGCAACACTTTTATGGCAATGGTGACACTGAGGAAGCCGAGTGATGGCTATTTGAGGCTGAAAGGACATTTGAAGCTATGAAGATTGCACAAGAGGATAAAGTTAGAGTAGCCGCCTGCCTACTGAAGGGTGAGGTGGGCTTTTGGTGGCAGACCTTTACACTTACATGACCAGATCCTACCGAGATGATGACATGGGCAGCCTTTAAACAGGCTTTCGACACTCGGTACTTTCCACCCCATGCACTACAATCATTGAAGAAAGAGTTTGCCACCTTGGAGCAGAGAGACATGACGGTTCAGCAGTATCTGAACCGATTTACACTACTGAGGAGATTTGCACCTCACGCGCTTGCCTCAGACAAGGAGGCAACAGATAGATTTGTGGATGGGTTGACACCTTGGCTGAGATATAGGGTGATTTCTTTGGGACCCACTTTCATGCGAGACGCAACTAACATGGCTTTCATGCATGAGAAGAACTCTCTCAGGACTAGAGGGGGTACGTACCACCCCATGAAGGGCAAGAGACTGTTTGGTGCTATGCAGACACATGGTGCATTAGGTCATTTACTGTAGGCCAAGTTTAAGAGAGAGGAAGAGAGGAAGAGATGTGATAGGTGCAAGGGTTGGCACCCTGGGCGAGGGTGCAATAGATCTGACAGGCCACAGCATCAGAGACAACCCCAACCACTGCAACATCATCATGCACCTTTCCAAAGACAGCCATATAGGTGTTTCAATTGCAGAGAGTAAGCCATTTCATTAAAGACTGTCCTAAGGGGCAGAGAGAGAGACAGACTGAGATGGGTGCAGAGACAGCTATTACGCCACGTAGCTAGGGACGAGTATTTGCCATCACATCAGGACAGACACAGGCATCACACAAGGTCGTTGAAGGTACTCTTCTAGTCTCAAATCAACATGCCAGGGCTCTTTTTGACATAGGGTCTACACATTCTTTTATATCATGCATTTTTACATCTTGCCTAGATGTATGTGTGCACAAACTAGCCTTTGGATTATATATTATGATACCTGTGAGAGAGCCAGCAGAGACTACCGAATATCTTTGAGAGATACTCGTAGAGATATCAAGCATGAGTATGGACACTGACTTCATCTTACTAGACATGGTAGACTATGATATTATTTTTGGAATGGATTGGTTAGCCAACTATTGGGCTATGGTAGACTGTCGAAAGAAGCACGTCACTTTTCTTATACCTGGGCAACCAGAAATAGTGTTCTAGGGTAGGAAAGATCAGTCAGGTATATGCATCATTTCTGCTATGAAAGCAGCACGATTTTATGCACGAGGGTGTAGCGCAATCCTCGCGTATGTGACGATTGAGGACAAGGAGCAACCACGGCTTGACGAGATTGATGTTGTCCATGAATTTGCTGATGTCTTTCCTGAGGAGTTGTCAGGATTGCCGCCAAGCAGGGAGGTTGACTTTACCATTGACTTGGTGTCGGGTACATCGCCTATCTCTAAGGCACCATATAGAATGGCTCGAGTAGAGTTAGGAGAGCTTAAAGTGCAGTTGCAAGAGTTATTGGATAAGGGCTTCATCAGGCCGAGTGGATCACCATGGGGAGCACCAGTCCTTTTTGTGAAGAAAAAGGACGGATCATTGAGACTATGCATTGACTATCGGTTATTGAGTAGTGTTACTATAAAGAACCGATACCCCTTACCACGCATAGATGATTTGTTTGATCAACTCCAATCAGCAATAGTGTTCTCCAAGATAGATCTGAGGTCAGGATATCATCAGCTAAGGGTAGGAGAAGAGGATATCTCGAAGACTACTTTTAAGAGTTGCTATGGTCATTATAAGTTCTTGGTGATGTCGTTTGGGTTGACGAACATACCTACAGTGTTCATGGATCTAATAAATCGGGTCTTCTGAGCTTACTTGGATAAGTTCGTGATTGTATTCCTTGATGACATCTTGATTTATTTGCCTAGTTAGGAGGCACACAGGGAGCACCTCCACACGGTATTAGACACACTTTGTCGATATCAGTTATATGCTAAGTTTAATAAGTGTGATTTTTGGTTAAATCAGGTGCAGTTCTTAGGCCACGTTGTATCTAAAGATGGAGTGGACGTGGATCCCATGAAGGTTGAGGCAGTACTGTACTGGGAGAGGCCCAAGACAGTGACTGAGATACACAATTTTCTTGGTTTGGCAGGATATTATCGTCGTTTTATAGAGGGATTCTCTGAGATCGCATTACCATTGACCACCCTGACCAGGAAGGACACTTAGTTTGTTTGGACCGATGCTTGTGAGGAGAGCTTCCACGAGCTCAAGAGGAGACTTACTACTACTCCAGTATTGACATTACCATTAGGCACAGGTGGTTATGTGGTTTATTGTGATGCCTCTGGCAAGGAATTAGGAGCAGTGTTGATGCAACATGGGAAGGTAATTGCCTATGCATCAAGATAGTTGAAGACACATGAGGTAAATTACCCAACATATGATTTGGAGTTAGCAGCGGTGGTATTTGTGTTGAAGTCCTAGAGATATTATCTTTATGGTGAGAGATTTGAGGTATTCACTGATCATAAGAGCCTCAAGTAGTTCTTTACTCAGAGTGATTTGAATATGAGGCAGCGTAGATGGATGGAGTATCTCAAGGACTTCAACTTCACCATACAGTACCATCTTGAGAAGGCTAACATCGTTGCAGATGCCTTGAGTAGGAAGTCGGGTGTGATGATTACCAATTTGACAACTCGGTCAAAGTTCTTTAATAGGATCTTAGAGGCATAGGACAAAGATAAGGAAACACAGGATCTGACAGACAAGACAAATTTTTCAAGGGGACCAGATGGAGGAGTCAGATTTAAGGGAAGGTTGGTAGTACCAGCAGATGACGAATTGAAGCCCGAGTTACTTCAAGAAGCACACCAGTCCCCATATACAATCCATCCTGGAGGTACAAAGATGTATCAGGATCTTAGGAGACATTTCTGGTGGAATGGTATGAAGAAGGATGTTGGAGACTACGTTGCACGATGTTTGACCTATCAGTAGGTCAAGGCTGAGCATCAACGCCCATCAAGGCTACTTCAGACATTGGACCTTCTTGAGTGGAAGTGGGATCATATTACCATGGACTTTGTTGTAGGTCTTCCCAGGACTACTAGCGGCCACGACATGATATGGGTTGTTGTGGACAGGTTGACGAAGTCTGCTCATTTCCTTCCTATCAGACAGAATCAGACCTTGGATAGTTTAATGAAATTATATGTTAAGGAGATCATAAGTCTACATGGAGTTCCCTTGACAATTATATCAGATCAAGATACTCAGTTTACCTCAAAATACTGGAAAAGCGTGGAAGAGGTGTTAGGATCGTGATTAAAATTTAGCACAGCATTCCATCCTCAGACAGATAAACAGAGCGAGAGGACCATCTAGACTATTGAGGATATGCTGCGAGCTTGTGTTATGGATTGTAAGGGTAGCTGGGAAGATCATTTACCATTGGTGGAATTTGCCTATAATAATAGTCATCGCGCTAGTATTGGCATGGCTCCATACGAGGCACTTTATGGAGACCTTGTCGATCACCCTTATATTGGATTGATGTAGGAGAAAGATGCGTGGTGAAGTCTGAGTTAGTGTAAGAGTGTGCAGAGAAAGTCCAACTCATTCGGAAGAGATTATTGATAGCTCACAGTCGATAGAAAAGTTATGCAAATAAGAGGCGAAAAGACTTGGAGTTTGTTAAAGGTGAGCATGCATTCTTGAAGATCTCTCCCATGAAAGGAGTGTTGAGGTCTGGAAATAAAGGGAAGCTTAGCCCCAGGTATATTGGACCATTTGAGATCTTACGCAGAGTTGGATCAGTGGCATACTAGTTAGCCTTACCACCACAATTGGCAAATGTATGTGGCATCTTCCATGTGTCCATGCTGAGAAAATACGTGTCAGATCCCTCACACGTGTTGGAATAGATTCCAAGAGAGCTACAGCCTGATATTATGTTTGAGGAGAGACTGGTGCATATACTGGATATGAAAGTCAAGGAGTTAAGGAATAAGACCATTACATTAGTCAAAGTCCTTTGGCAACATCATTCATTGCAGGAGGCTACTTGGGAAACAAAAGAGGAGATGCGAAGGATTCATCTAGAGTTATTTACATAGAGGTATGTAGCTAAATTTCGAGAACTAAATTTTTATAAGGAGGGACAGATGTAATATCCTTAAATTTAGGTCTAAATTAAAAATTTATTTAATAAATTAAATTAAAATTTTATATATGGAATTTAGTCCTTAAAACTTAAAAATTAGAAAGTACTCGTTGATAGGATTTCAACAACATAAAGAACGCAAAAAACGGAGCTCAAACGAAAGCGTTATGAGCCGTTGAAGTTATAGGGGTATTTTGGTAAATTGACAGAGACATAAAACATAGGGGCCTAAATTGATAACGGTA
Source organism: Warburgia ugandensis (assembly GCA_035236585.1). Classification (NCBI taxonomy): domain Eukaryota; kingdom Viridiplantae; phylum Streptophyta; class Magnoliopsida; order Canellales; family Canellaceae; genus Warburgia; species Warburgia ugandensis. Next base: position 25,383,926 of record CP141132.1, on the reverse strand, counting down.
CCCCCTTCTTCTACATGTCTCTACCAGATCTGAAAAATTTACCGAAGAAATCATCGACGGAGAAGCCTAAAAGGGGAAGAGTTTCATTCCTCTTCCCAAACGCAAGCTTCCCCCTAGCTTGATCATCAATCACCTTCCTCTTCATCACACCATTCCTATTCCAAAACCCTAACCTCTGCAAAAATTCCATTTTTCCGGCAAGTAGGGCTCCGGCAACATCCACAAACGCATAGTAAATCAAGGTAAGCTTTAATTCCTTAATTTTTATATTTAATATGTATATATATAATAGAAATACATAATAGAAAATTCAGGAAAATAGGAAAAACTACGTTTTTCCTGGAAAAGTTTGGAACGCTACTATTGGAGCATAAATTCGTTGATGAAACCATGTTTGATTGCAAATCAGACCATCCTTCTAGTGTACAAGAGACCCAAGATCAAACCCTTTAAATTTGGGAGAGATACAAAGCCTGGTATTTTCAAAAAACGTGAAAAATAGTACCTAGGAAAGTTTTAGGAACATGGGAAAAATCATATAAAAAAACATAGTTTTTGGAAAAATCAATGCAAAAGGTGGGTAGAAATGAAATCTAGATGAAATTCTAAGAAAAATGGTGCAAAAATCACAAGATTTGGATGCATGTGGGATAGCTGGAGAGGACCGGAATCCGGTCATCTTCTCCAGCAACGACAACCACGTCGGTGCCCTAGTGCGGACGCCAGGATGCCCAGTAGAGCGCCCCAACAGAGACGCCACATGGGTGGCCGTCGTCGCCTACGCACACGGTGTCCGCGCGTGCGAGAGATCCAGCGAGGGCTGTCGTGGAAGGTCGGGACGCATGCCGTCCTGATGACCGTGACGCACGCAGCAGTGCTTCATGGTAATGAGGATGCATGTGGCGCGTCCCTTCTGCATGTCATGATGTCGGGCGTCTTTGTGATGGGTACCTAAGTATTTAAGAAAAAACAATATTTAGATGTCTAAAATTAAAGCACAAAGTCAAGGAAAAACCAATTTTCAGATACGATACTTAAGAATAGTCAATAAATTTTGCATTAGAAAGCTACTAAAACCGTAACTTTTATGCAAGAAAATAATCTAGATCTCAAGTACTTTGATGAAATAAACAATCCATACCATGAACTCTCAAAAACAATTATTGAATCACCTCCAAATTTACACCAACATTTTGCACATAAAACTGTCTAAAATATCTAGCATTTGCCCACTTTTCCAACGCTTGAAATCGTATCTAAAAAACAAAAAAAAATTCCAATCTAATGCTTACAATCTAACATATAATGACATTTAAAGAAAACCCATGAAGGAATTTAAGAGAAACAAAGGCTACGTGGGTGAACTAGCTAAGGAAAAATCACTTAAAACTAAGTGGGTGAAAGATAAATTAGTAAGATGATGTCATAAACATGCCATAAGAGAGGTAGGAAGCATGGCTGGCTGGTTTTTAATTTTGAAAAGGATATAGGCATCTTCTTCCTAGAAGAAAAGTGGAACTCTTTCCCTTCTAATTTTATGATGTTTGGTTGAGGAAGGTTAAGGAATCAAGTAAGAAATAAGGTTTAGGAATAATGTATAAAGATCTAGGGTTTTAAAGTCTTTTGTATTGTAGTAGATCTAAGGTTTCCTATTTGGAAAACCTTTGATCACCAAATAGGAAAGTGGAGTGAGGTGGGAAATTGATTGGTTAAGCAGTTCCTAAGAAGTGGGGAATGGTTGGATAGTCTGAATGGATGTTTAGGAGGGTGGAGAAGTCTTAGAAAGGTAGGGCTCTTGAATGAAAGGTGATCTTCGGTGGTGAGGCAGAAAGTGAGGAAAAAGTGGAAAAGACATAAAAAATAGAAGGGTGTCATCTCATTGGTTCACATGCCAACTTATCCTACTAATATTTCCCTTAAATTCCCTCAAAGAATCCCTTAAAATCTCATGGTAATCCTCTTGATTTTCCTCCAATCCGAGCCTTCCATTTAGCTTAGCTTAATATCTTTGATGGCTAACTTTGAGGGCTCCTTTGGCTAAACTTCATGGCTGGCATAGATGGTTCTCTTAGCTTGGCTTCACATATCCATCCCTTGGCTTGAGTGGCTTAAATGATTTGGCTTGACTTCCTTAGCTTGTCACCTTCTCTCATGACTTTATATGGGTAAGGTGGCTTGAATGGCTCCCATGTAAAAGGTGGTGGAAATGCATGACTTGCTTTATGGGTCCACTTTTGCCACCTTTAGCTCCTTTGATTGCATCCATTGCTTGTCCTAAAGATGTTTTTTCCTTTGCTTTCATGTTGAAGTGTTGATTTTGATGCTTTGACTCGATCTTTTGATCTTGGTCTTCAATGTTCATCTCGATCGATCTTGACTGTCGGATTACCATCTCGCTTCCTACATAAAGTAAAAAATTCTAGTTATATCCTAAATAAAATATAATTAGTCACATATCTAACTCAAATTAGCTTCTGGACCTACAAAATAACAAACTTTTGCCTCATTAGGTAAAAAATGCATGTGTTACGAATTTTGGTCTTAAAACACCAATTTACCCCTATAACACATGGATAACTAATGGGGTGTTTTTTATGCAAAATTATATGCTTATCAATGTAAAACTACCCCATTGATTTTTTCCAACTAAAATGACTAGTGGTTAGAAACATTCAATGGTTGTTAGGTGACCTAAATGATGGATGGCTTATGACTTGGGAGTGTCTCAAAATTCCAAGATCGATGCTACATTAAGTGAGATCAAAGGCAACCAAGCTATGAACAATCAAGATCATGATCAAACCATCTTCGATAAAAAAGGGCAAAGAGTAGCTTGGTGCATGAAGTTCATGCATATGTAGGTCTTGGGGAAGGGGCGTACCATGAAGAGTTTATTGTACGTAGGAGTAGTGTCATGGAGCAGTGACTCTTAAACCTTGAAAGATGAAATAGTTTAGAGCAACTAGAGGAGACATCTTGGGACTGAGATGAAAGACGCCTAGAATTCCAATTAAAAGGATGTCTTGGAGTAATTCATGGAGGATGTTCTAAATAATCTCAGATGAATATCCAAGATCAATCAAGTTGAAAATGTCCCATGGCTGAGTCAAAGATTCCAAGTTACCTAGATTAAGAAAAGTTCTTGTTTAGGAAGTAAGAGAGTTTAGAAACTTGCCAACTTGTATTATATGCATTTGGAAGTTGCTTGAATTTTTTAGGAAACTATCTAATGGAAAGTGTTTATTTGGGCAAGTACCTCATATTAGAAAGTATTTTTAGCGTAGAAAAATATTATAATTACATAATTTCTTAGTAGTCTTACACATCGCTTATTTTGGAGGGATGTTACAATCTATTTACTCCTCTTTATAGCATGAATTCAAGTATTTTTGCACATTGAATTGAATGTTTTTCCTGTGTTGAGAATGTAATGTGAATCTTAGCTTATTGCATTTTCTCTATCTCTTGGAAGAGTCCAATGACACCAGATAACTGATTACTAAAAAAACACATGGAATAAATGACTAAGCAATGAATAAAAAATTCTTGTGGATACAAAAATCACTACCAGAGATTTAGATTGAGATTACTTTATAATGAATACAAAATCACCATCGTAGTATTCAAGCACAAGAAAGTTCAGCACTCTTGGATACAAATCCACTACTAAGAGATATAAACTCTAAGGCAGCAAGGATACACATCTCACTAGCTTGAGGATAAGAGAAAAACACATCTCATGACAATTGACCTTCACAAGTGACACAGAACGTCCAAGCTAAGATGCATTTAGGCCTATCTCAGCTTACCATGAGAAACACATCTAAAATCCAACCCTAAAAGGAATGTCTGAATGAACAAAATCGAAGATGACTTTTAATGCTTGAATTGACTTTGAACTAACCTCCATTACTTAATCTATATCTAAGTATTTATATATAGGTACAACCCTCCCACATTAGGCAATTACAAACTAGAAAAGAAATGTCTAATTACATCAATTGCTAAGTCTTTGAAGACTTTTAAAATCTATACCCTTGTCCTCTAAGACTTGCTAAATCTGGGTTGATTCTAAACACTCAATTACTAATCCATGGCTGGTTAATAATTACATAGTAGCAAACTCCTAAACTTGTAAAATTGTCCAAGCAAAGACTTTTAAAAAGAAATTTAGTAAGAATGTTTTACTCGTCAACCTTTAACCACTTGACCAAAGAAGCTTTCTAGGGGGCATTTTTGACTTCACAAGTTTAGAAACATTAATGACTAGCCAAGGCATGACTATTAGACCATCAATCAGAACCTTCCCAACCACCTTGGCACTTGCAATCTTCGTGATTTAATCCTAAATGTCCAATTGATGAAAACTTAGGTGCTTTTTGCATTAGGCTTAAAAACATATTTTTATGAAGATCCAAACCATTGAACCCATCCATATTGACGATGCCTTGACATCCATGACCAGCCATGCTATTGATCTCATGTTCCAAGTGATTTGTAGGTTGATCTTGGCCATCCAAAGTTAAATTGTTATTGATCACCTTGGATCCACCATCAATCTTAGAACCCTTACACTCCCATTCATTCTCTCCGGGTTGAAAAGAACTAGTAATTGCCTCATTACCAATATCCTTTTCAAAGTATGATGAAAGATCTACTATGTTAAAGATGTGTGAAGCCTCATAATCCTTTAGTAGCTAGATCTTGTACATGCTATCACCAATCAATTTTTAAAATCCCAAAAGGACCTGTAGCTCTTGGTTTGAGCTTTGCGCATTGCCCTTGAGCTTTGCATGCAATTTTTTCTCAGAACTACTCATGCATCTTTCTAATTTGCTTGGATGATTCTTTGACATCTCCAATGAAACTTTCATTTAGTGGCAGCATAGGGCTTAGAGATTCTTAACGTCAATAACCTTAAAAGGACTACACTTGATTGATTGATTTTTGGAATTGTTGAATGCGAATTTTGCATGCGCTAGCAACATATTTCATTAAAGGATGTTCTTCACCATGAAACTCCTTAAAAGGTTTCCTCTATAACATTCCCCAAAAATTGCTCATAAACTTTGGGTCTTGATTAGAGGTTATGATTTTGGGCATACCATGAATTTTTACAACTTCTTTGAAGAAAAAATATGCCTTTTTAAAATAATTAATCGTTTCAGTACAAGCAACAAAATGTGCCATCTTAGAAAACCTATAAAAAATGACCATAATAGAGTACTTGTTGCATTCTATCTATAGGAGTACAACCATGAAATCCATTATAATTTCTTCCCATGGAGAATTAGGAATAGTATGTTGCGTATATAATCCTATGTTTTGATGTCGACTCTTTGCAAGATAGCATGTTCTACGTCTCTTCACATTCTTGGAAACTTCTTTAACTATTTAGGTGAAAAGAATTGGTCTCTCACTAAGGAAAAAGTCTTATCTTTGCCACCAATGTGACTACCAAGTTCTCCATCATGCATCCCATAGACGATAGCTTCTCTAAAGAAGCATTGTGGAATGCAAAATCCATTGTCGAATTGGAATACTGACGACTTAAAGAATAGCATAATCCAAGTCGAAAGTATCATATATATATATCATAAACATAATGATATGCTTAAGATTTTCAACTGAATCCAACTCATGGACATCTGGTATGGTCGGCCAACCTCATGTCATGCCATATGCAATGCAAGTAAATCCTCAAACCATAGGGCCCAACTATGCTCATGACCTCACCGCCGTGTGGTCCCTGAGTACCTGAGGACACACGGTCATAGCCTCCATGGGGCATATGACACATTGACAAAGTGCCGTGACACCAGTGGTAGCCTCCTGTACCACATGCAGTCGACGTAGGGACATGCCCTTTCTGGGCATGGTACCCATTCCACCTAATAGTGGTAGAGGCTGGGAGGCCAACCCAGACCTCTCGGCATAGCGCCCATGAGCTTACTAGCCCAAATCATATACGATCAAACAAGCAAAAATCTCTTTTTCAAAACCTGTCCTCTTTGGGTCCCTCACAACTGCTTGGCCCTCACAACTGCCTACCCAGCGTCTTTTGGGCACTCCAACGTCTTTTGGTAACCCTCAAGGACATGCAATTTTTCAAGAACTCAATGCTCACAAATCATGCAACATATGCAATTATTTGTAAAACATGTCTATGCATAATGTATTTGTCATATGCTGAATTAAGTCATGCTAAACAAGTCATATAACTTACACTTAAAACATGCATTCTCAAGACAATCATGGGTTCTTTTAAAAAGTCTAGTAGCGATAGAGCACCTACCTCGAAGGCTCCTAGAGTCTCGTCCTTCATCACTCAACCTAACCTTGGGTCTTATTTATAAACTCCTGGGCATGAATGGATACAAGGAATCCTTATCAATTTGAATCTATTTTTAGAAATTAGATCGCTAGATTTGCCTTTTAGGGTCCATGTGTCCTTGCCTAATTTATTGTTAGGCTAGATCCTATGATGTGGATCTACTATTCCATGGTTAACTCTGTAAATTGTCCTCTAATCCTAACTTTATAGTCTTATTAGGTCCGCATGTCCCAGTTCTTAGGACACCCATGCATCCTGGTTGAACCGCGACGGCCTCACGTGCGTGCGCGCCCAAAGGTCGTGCCATGGACCGCATTTTGCACGCACACATGCATGCTCAAGCGATGAGCTATGACGCGCATCCTGGATGGCATCGCACGGACACACCTTTGGTGTAGCAAGGGGCCTCTCAGCTCCCAGGGCACCCCGTGCATCCTGGTTCGAGCTAGAACCCGTGCCCCATGTTGCGCGCGCACCCAAAGGCCGCACCAGGGACAGTGTACGCACTATCATGCACCTGGAACCCGTCCCAGGGACCCTGTCCTAGGCGCAGGTGAAGCATGGCATCCCTAGGATGCCTTTGTTCCTGTAGAGCCGGATGAAACTGGCTGGGTTGTTTTCCGGCTAGGAAGATCGGCTGGAAAAACCAGTTGGAAACACTAGTTCCAGCACGGATCTAGCCTGAATGGTGGAAGAACCAAAGAGAGAGGGAAAGACAGCTTACTTGGGTAGCCAGGGAGCACCTATCGCCGGTGGTGTGGCTCCCTCTTTCCATCTGAAAACCCCATTTTGCCGGAAATCGTGAGGAAGAGGAACATCCCTAATGTCGAGCAAGACCAGAAAAGAGAAGAGAGGGGAATGGGGAGAATGGTCGGCCTAACCAGGGCCTGGCTGTTGTCGGAAAATACAGGGAAACTGGCTTGAGACGGTTTTCCAATTTTTGCCGGAAACCCCAGTCCCAAAATAGCCAGAAAACTCGTGATTTGGAGAGGGGGAGACTGTCTATCGCTTTTCTACTATAACTTGGGTCCTCAACCCATATTATATTCAAGTAGCATCCTCCATCACTAATACTTTCTCATATTACGATTAGGATATCCGAACTGTACATCAAGTTTCATAAATGTTGAAGCCATCAAATGCTTTTCTCCCTGAAGAGTTTATGCATACTCACGTCAAATATTTTAGGGTTAATTCATCATCATGGTCAAATGTTCTAGTCTAGAAGCCTATCTCACTATTCTCATCAATTTGTCATTAGGATTTTCAATAATGTTCCCATTTATGCAAAGCAAAAAGCCTCTTATTCATAACCGAGTACCCTTACTAGGTCATGGTTGAATCCTTTGTCACCATCCTCTTTGTCCTTTCTTTGCTTGATGATTTTCTTCGTAACCTTTCTGTCCAAAAGTTCTATACTCCATCTAGTAGGGTTAGTCCTTAGGAAATTCCTTCAATTGATTTTTTGGACTTGGTATATGCTCATAACAACTAACTATTTGTCTAAAGGCAACGTAACATCAAATCTCACCTTATAATGTGCTGGCCACCTCAACTTTCTCCTTCCATTCCCTATATCAATATGTTGTTCAATCTTTTATTAATGCTTTATCATCAACCATTCTGTCTTAATTGTCAGGGGGTATCATCATCATAAGTAGTGGTTTTCTCAATTCCTCAAATTTTATTTTTGAAGTGCCTCCTCATACTTTATAATAGCAGTTCTCGTTCCATAGCTACTGCATCAAGTTATGCTAAAGCTGTTAAATCATCAAATTTGAAAAACACTCAGGTAAGCATGGAACATTTTCGTAGACATATAAAAAGACTTTATTTGATTACCTATTGATCTCTTTCCAGATATATCTTTGTCATAAGCTCAAGGGTCTCTAAAGTGATCAGTACTTATTTGCCTTCCTTTTCAATCCAAGTCAGCAATATTTTTTAGACTCAAAGTAATTTCTTCACCTTCTCATGGTAGCCATTAAGGTTTGAAAAAAATCTTTCACATTGGTTTAGATCACTTCTTATTTTTGCTCATATCTCAGTTGCAACTATATTTATTATACTTGTAGCTCATCCATGATGTGGCCTAATCAACTGACCTCATAGCCTCAAATGACTTAGTCTAACAAGTAACTCATTTTAGGTAAAACTCATGTCTAAATACTTATAATATCCCTCTGAGTATATAACTACGACTACTATCATATCTGATTCATTTCGGGTGGGATACCTTTCTTTAGTCAACAATACTCTAAAGGTAATGACTAACTAATGGTCTTAAGATATTTGCTCTTCCAAATCTATGATAGCGAGACCTCAATTCGATCCTTGATGGTGCCCTACTTGCTGAAGAAAGACAATTGGACAAGTCACTATGCCGACTTAATTCCTTTTTCAATATACTTTATTGGCAAGGTGGGATATCACCAAATTTTCCTTTTTATGGATTATATCCAATGGTATTTCCCATAAACTAATGGATCTGATAAGAATCTAATTACAATAATTAATATAGACATCAAACTATTTGTAGATTTTAATTTCTAGTTGGTTACCATTCCTCTTCGAAATTTCTTGTCGCATAATCTTCTAAATTCGATACTCTACTCAAAATCTTAAACCCCATATGCTTTCTCTCTTTTATACTCTTTTACAATAAGATCACCAACTCATCTATCATCATTCCTTCGAAGTTGATTAGTTTATCTTCCCACTTGATTGAAGATGAAAGATTTGTATGTATCTTCATAAAGTCATGATCTTCTTCTTTTGAATATTCAATATTCATTGAATACTGGCGGTTACATCTCTATCTCTTTCTCTCTTTTCTTCAAAATCCTCATTTGGTCTACCTGGATCAATGTCTCCATATGCTTTGTAGCATATAATCGATACTTCATCTATTCCTTTACGTAACATATATGATAAACCGAATGCTTCTCAGAAATTCTAAACTCTCTTAAGATCATTGAAATCCTCAATTGCCTGTAGCTTCAATAAAATTCATGCAATGTCTTAATAATGACATCAACGTTTTGATCATGCTATACTTTTCTTACAAGTTCATGTTAGGATCAATCTATTATCATCCTTAGTCTTATCATCAAAATCTTTTAATAACTCGGTCAAATTCATTTCCCTATCATATTCGTGTTATGTTCTCTTAATTACATAATATATCAATTGCACACATTTTCTGATCTCCTCCATTATACTCAAGTTGTCATTATTAGATAGTACTTGACTCTTCATGCGACTCCTATGAAGTTATCAAAAATTGAGCTAAGTCCTTCAGGATCCATACCTTTGTGATCGAGTACGAGTCATAGTTATCGCCTAGTATCATCTTGTATGCTCATCCTTATTAGATTATCATCAAAATTTTCTCAAAGGCTGTCTTTTACATCCCCCATCATACTCATATCACATCCCTTGTGATAGTGTACTCATATTCTAATATTCTTTATGATGGTAAGATAGCCATCTAGGTTTTTTGATGTTCTCATCTTTGGTGAGATTAATCTATTACAGGTCAGAACTATGCTAGGCAGTTGTGAGGGAGCGAAAGTGGACAGGTTTTGAAAAAGAGGTTTTCACTTGTCTGATCTGATTATGATTTGGGCTGATAAGCTTGTGGGCGCTATGCCTAGAGGTTTGGGTTGGCCTCCAGCCTCTACCACTATTAGGTGGATGGGTACCACGCCCAAAAAGGGCAACGTCCCTACGTCGACTGCATGTGGTACAGGGGCTACCACTGGTGTCACGGCACTTAAGGGCAAGGAACGCTTGTGACAAAAGACAACCAGACTAAGTGCAAGTAAGTAAACCCCTACCTTATCTTTCAATGTTACTTGATTGTAGTTACTCTCTATAGCTGAGGCTGTGACCAACACTTTCTTGGGAATAATGTTGATTTAACACTTTCCCATGGCTAGACAATTTGAAAATGTGTTTTGACACTCGAGGTTTTTACGAAAGATTATTTTTTCCAAAACAAACATATTTTCATGCATTTCATATTTATAAAACAAGAGATCTCGCTTCTTTATCAAATTTGCACCATATAAAAACTTGGGTCGTCACAGTTGGTATCAAAGCACGGTTTAACATTACTCACAGCCCAGTTATGAGGAGAATAACTTATAATCAAGTTTCATCCATGAAAGAGTAAGGGGTAATAGGATAACACAAACTAAGGTTTGGTGAATTACCTTGTGATTACAGATGCCTAAGAAGAAAGGAAGCAATGTTCCAACACCTAAAGCCCCACCAGTGGACTCCACTGGGTTAGGCAATGGGATGGCTGAATTGTTCTATCAATTCCTACATTATATGGGACAATACATGAATAGTCAAAGCCAAACCCCTACCACACAAGATCCTTCCCCTGATAAAGCAATAGATAGGACTGAGGTTCAGTTAGAAAGGTTTCAGAAATTAGCTCCCTCATTCACAGGAGAAGATGAAGCATCTACAGCTGAAAAATGGTTATTTGATATTGAAAAGATATTTAAAGCCATGAACATAGCTGAAGAAAGAAAAGTACCCATGGCCACATTTGTGTTTAGGGGAGAGGCTACCTTTTGGTGGGAAACAGCAGAAAGGACTTATTTTGACCAGCAAGAAACAATAGGATGGGAAGAGTTTAAAAAGGTCTTTAATGACAAATATTATCCTAAACACATAAGAAAACAAAAGGAAAAAGAATTTATGAACTTAGAACAAGGAAATATGACTGTCCAACAGTATGAAAATAGATTCATCAGCCTCCGAAGATTTACACCACGTGCTTGTGCTGACGAGGAAGATGCGGTAGAACGATTTGTAGATGGGCTTAAACTAGGACTCAGGAACAGAGTTCTAGGTTTCCAACCTTCCACAATAGCCAAAGCCATAGAGATGGCCTCCCTATATGAAAAAGATTATCAAAGGAACGAGGCAATAAAGGAAACTAAGAACATCAACACCAAGGGAAATAAAGAAAAGGGATGATTTCAGTCATCTGGACCTAGGCCACCTTTCAAGAAGCCATTTGAAAATAAAGGAAGAAGACCAGACTGGATGACATGCCCCAAGTGTAACAGGTATCATTCAGGCAAACCATGTCCCATTTCCAACATCACTAGCTATCTTTGTGGAGAATTAGGACATTTTGCTAGTAATTGTCCTAAAAAGAAAGTTGAAGAAGATCAAGTTCCAAAAAACCAAGGACGTGTCTTTGTCCTCACTTCCAGTCAAGCCCAGGCTTCAAATGCAATAGTTGAAGGTACCCATAGAGTTGACGGAGGATCTCAAGCTAGAGATGAGGCCAGTTGAGATCCAGGATCATAAGAGTAAGAAGCTGCGGAACAAGGACATACACTTAGTCAAAGTTTTGTGGAGAAAAGCGCACATGGGAGAAGAGACTTGGGAACTGGAGTAAAAAATGCGAGAAAAGTACACCGAGATCTTTTGACTGTATATTGTAGAATTTCAGAGGCAAAATTCCCCTAAGGGGGTAACAATGTAATGCCTCTAATTTTGTAACATTAAAATCCCAAGTTAGCAATGAAAAGTGTAGTTTTTGAAGATAAGGGTATTTTGGTCATTTCACTATTCACCTTGACTGAAGCCAGAAATTTGGTCCTAAAAATGGTACCATTAGGTGTATCTCAGAAAAAGGAATCCAACAGGACCAAAATCACCCAAAACGGAGTTAAAATGAGCAAGTTATGGGCCACTGAAGTTCGGGGGCAAAAATGTAATTTTTACTTTAAAAACGGATTTAGCCAGCAAAACACAGGGGCCCATTTTGATACAGGAACCCCTCATCTTCACCCTCCTAGAGGGTTCTAGAATAGCGATGATTGGAGGAGAAATCACCACCATTCTAGAGGTTTCTCTACCGCCATTCAAGGGTGGTGAGAGCCCCCTCCAGAACCCTCTTATAGCTCTATAAATAGAGCTCTTGGGCGCCTCTAATGGGAGCCCAAAAGCTTGGGAAAAACCCATTTTTGAGAAGTAACCAAGAGGAGAAACATGGAGAAAAACCCAGCAACGAGTTAGGTATGCCCAAGATCCCTTAAAACCCATCTTCACATTAGTCCTAGGCTTAGTTTCCCTAAGTTTTTGCATGAAAAATCATGCAAAACAGAGCCCTAGAGAGTCACAAAGGACCCAGGGACGATCCCTGGGCCGTACTGGTTTGACAGGTTTGAACTAGGGTGTCCCAAGGATGCCCCGGTCCCTCAACGAACAGAACATCCCCCCTGGACGAAACGCGTCATCCGCGTTCGAGAGAACCAAATAGACGCACCCGCAAAAGGAAAAGACGGGCGGGTAATCCAACGCCTCTGCAGACGCGCCCGCTGGGGTGCATGCCACTGATGCATAATGCGCTAGCATTCTGGGATTTCCACCTCTTAAAGTCCCGCTGGGGCACATGCCGCTGACGCACAGCGCGCTAACATTCTGGGATTTCCACCTCTTAAAGGCCCTTATGTACATATGATACTAAGAAACTTATAACATGAGATCTAGAGCTCCGATTGAGGTGTCGCGAAAGGCGTTGTGTCCGTGTCGACGATGCGGACACACCCAAGTTATAAAATCCCTGATCAAGGCCCAATAAAAGGTGGGTACGACCCTTAGAATAGGATGGTGGCGCATGGCTGCTAGACCTTTGGAAAACTGATGATAGCAAGGCCCAATTAGGACCTTAGGACACCCATAGGCATGAGGATGAATCCTTAATGTCTAAGTAATAAGAACAACCACTCTAAAAGCTATAAAAGATAGTCCAAACTAACCTTGATTCCCCAAACCATGTTCAGGAGCATACGAGGACAAAGGGGTTAGCGCGGCTTAGACAGGTAGGTGCTCTATCGCTACTAGACTTTTTAAAAGAGCCATGATTGTTTTGTGCATGTTTTAAGTATAAATTATACAACTTGTTTAGCATGAATTAATTCAGCATACATATGATAAATGCTTTATGCATAGATATGTTTTGCAAATAATTGCATATACATTATGCATAGATATGTTTTGCAAATGATTGCATATACATTATGCATAGATATGTTTTGCAAACAAATGCATATATTGCATGATTTGTGAGCATTGAGTTTTTGAAAGATTGCATGTCCTTGAGGGTTACCAAAAGACGCTAGACTGCCCAAAAGACGCTGGGTAGGCAGTTGTGAGGGCCAAGTAGTTGTGAGGGACCCAAAGAGGACAAGTTTTGAAAAAGAGGTTTTCGCTTGTTTGATCTGATTATGATTTGGGCTGATAAGCTCGTGGGCGCTATGCCGAGAGGTTTGGGTTGGCCTCCAGCCTCTACCACTATTAGGTGGATGGGTACCACGTCCAAAAAGGGCAACGTCCCTACGTCGACTGCATGTGGTACAGGGGGCTACCACTGGTGTCACGGCACTCAGTCGACGTGTCATAGGCCCCGTTGAGGCTATGACCGAGTTTCCTCAGGTACCCGGGGACCACACGGCGGTGAGGTTGTGGGCATAGTTGGACCCTATGGTTTCGTGGACTTAATTGCATTGCATATGGCATGATATGAGGTTGGTCGACCATACCATACTAGATATCCATGAGTTGGATTCAATGAAGCATCTTATGCATATCATTATGTTATGATATATATATATATATATATATATGATACTTTCGACTTGGATTATGTGATGTCCTTAAGTTGTCAATATTCCAATTCGATGATGGTTTTTAATCTCGATATTGAACTTGAGTGTTTAGACATGCACATGTTTTGAAAGAGCATATGATTTTAAACATCTCATGCATTATAAAACTAGTAGTGATGGACTCCTACTGAGTATAGTATATACTCACCCTATCCTCAACATTTTTCTGACACAAAGTAAATACTTAAGGGCAAGGAATGCTTGTGACAAAAGACAACCAGACTAATTGCAAGTAAGTAAACCCCTACCTTATCTTTCAATGTTACTTGATTGTGGTTACTCTCTATAGCTGAGGCTATGACTAACACTTTCTTGGGAATAATGTTGATTTAACACTTTACCATGGTTAGACAATTTGAAAATGTGTTTTGACACTTGGGGTTTTTACGAAAGATTATTTTTTCCAAAACAAACAGATTTTCATGCATTTCATATTTAAAAAACAAGAGATCTCGCCTTTTTATCAAATTTGCACCATATAAAAACCCGGGTCGTCACATAAGATAGCCATCTAGGTTTTTCGATGTTCTCATCTTTGGTGAGATTAATCTATTACAGGTCAAAACTATCTACTAACAAGTTCACCAACATCTTCATTCATCATTCTCATCATAATCTAATTTTTATATAAGTTTTTATCTTTGCACCACTGCACAACAATCCTTATTGATAAGATTTACGCCATCCAATATCTAAGTATTTGTTAGACCCATCTCCTTTTTCACCTATTGGTTTATGGTGAAATGCCTTGAGCATTAATATTGTAATCCTCAAATAGAAGTAGTCATCTCTACTACTCCTATTTATACTACTTCTTCTTGATTTTCTCTATTGTCTATGACCCTTGGACATGCTGGACTGGCTGTGAAAGGATAAAACCTGGGCTCTAATACCAACTGTCACGACGAGGGTTTTCCCATGCATTTTTAAATGCAATATCTAATTCCTAAGGCGGGATGTATCCCTATTTGAAAACCATTTTATAAAAATCATGCAATGCCGCGGAAAATCTTTAGTTTTAAACTCATTTTGAAAAACCCCGAGTGTCATTTGCTTTCACAATAACCAAAGTAGTTTTTGAAAAACTTCAGAAATAATAAATGTTTTCCCAGGTCTATCCAGTCACAGCTCACAGCCCAACTGTAAATAAATACAAATACATGTCCAAAGGGTAGAGTGTTTACTTACATGTATAATTGTCTCCTTTTGATTTTTCTTGCTCGTAGCACCAACATAGGTGTCCTCTACTCGTGGATGGAACTATCCTGAAAAATGTTAAGGATAGGGTGAATATATACTATACTCAGTAGGAGACTATCACTACTAGTTTTACAATACATGCTATGTTTAAAATCATATGCTCTTTAAAACATGTGCATGTTCGAACAATCATGTTCAATATCGATATTAAACACCACTGTCGAATTGGAATACTGACAACTTAAAGAATAGCAAAATCCAAGTCGAAAGTATCATATATATATCATAAACATAATGATATGCTTAAGATGCTCAACTGAATCCAACTCATGGATATCTGGTATGGTCGACCAACCTCATGTCATGCCATATGCAATGCAAGTAAATCCTCAAACCATAGGGCCCAACTATGCCCACGACCTCACTGCCGTGTGGTCCTCGGGTGCCTGAGGACCCTCGGTCATAGCCTCCACGGGGCATATGACACATCGACCCAGTGACGTGATACCAGTGGTAGCCCCCTGCACCACATGCAGTCAACGTAGGGACCTGCCCTTTTTGGGCGTGGTACCCATTCCACCTAATAGTGGTAGAGGCTGGGAGGCCAACCCAGACCTCTCGGCATAGCGCCCACGAGCTTACTAGCCCAAATCATATACGATCAAACAAGTAAAAACCTCTTTTTCCAAACCTGTCCTCTTTGGGTCCCTCACAACTGCCTGGCCCTCACAACTACCTACTCAGCGTCTTTTGGGAGTTCCATCGTCTTTTGGTAACCCTCAAGGTCATGCAATTTTTCAAGAACTCAATGCTCACAAATCATGCAACATATGCAATTGTTTGCAAAACATGTCCATGCATAATGTATTTGTCATATGCTGAATTAAGTCATGCTAAACAAGTCATATAACTTAAACTTAAAACATGCATTCTCAAAACAATCATAGGTTCTTTTAAAAAGTCTAGTAGTGATAGAGCACCTACCTCGAAGTCTCCTGGAGTCGCGTCCTTCATCACTCAACCTGACCCTGAGTCTTATTTATAAACTCCTAAGCATGAATGGATGCAAGGAATCCTTATCAATTTGAATTTATTTTTAGAAATTAGATCGCTAGATTTTCCTTTTAGGGTCCATGGGTCCTTGCCTAATTTATTGTCAGGCTAGATCCTATGATGTGGATCTGTTATTCCATGGTTAACTTTGTAAATTGTCCTCTAATCCTAACTTTATCATCTTATTAGGTCTGCATGTCCCAGTTCCAGGACACCCACGCATCCTGGTTGAACCGCGATCACCTCACGTGCATGCGCGCCCAAAGGCCGTGCTAGGGATCGCATTTTGCACGCACACATGCATGCTCAAGCGACGTGCTATGATGCGAATCCTAGATGGCATCGCACGGACGCACCATTGGTGTAGCATGGCGCGTCTCAGCTCCCATGGCACCCCTACATCCTTGTCGAGACAGGACCCGTGCCCCATGTCGCGCGCGCACTTGAAGGCCGCACCAGGGACAGTGTACGCACTGTCGTACGCCTGGAACCCGTCTCAGGGACCCTGTCCCAGGCGCAGGAGAAGAATGGCGTCCCTGGGATGCCTTTGTTCATGCAGAGCCAGATGAAACCTCCTGGGTTGTTTTCTGGCTAGGAAGACCGGCTGGAAATGCTAGTTCCAGCACGGATCTAGCCTGAATGGTGGAAGAACCAAAGAGAGAGGGAAAGACAGCTTACCTGGGTAGCTAGGGAGTGCCTATCGCCGGTGGTGCGGCTCCCTCTTTCTGTCTGAAAACCCCATTTCGCTGAAAATCGTGAGGAAGAGGAACATCCCTAATGTCGAGTAAGACCGGAAAAGAGAAGACAGGGAAATGGGGAGAATGGCCGGCCTAACTAGGGCCTAGCCGTTGCCGAAAAACGCAGGGAAACTGGCTTGAGACAGGTTTCCAATTTTTGCCGGAAACCCCAGTCCCAAAATAGCCTGAAAACTCGTGATTTGGAGAGGGGGAGATAGGTCTTTTTATAGCCTTGCTATGGCGATGCTGCCAATGGCGGTGCTGCCATTGGCAGTGGCAGAAACCTCTGGAAACAGGGTTTCTAGAGAAGTCTAGAGGAAGAAGACGATGGGGTGCCGTTATCAAAACGGCCCCCTACGTTTTCTGTCTTTTTCGTTTTTTGTTTAAATTATAGAAATGCCCCTGATCTTTAAACGGCCATAACTTCTTCATACGAACTCCGTTTTTGGCATTCTTTGAGGCGTTGGATTTCATTTTTCGATTAGAATCTATTGTTATCAAGTTTTCTTAAAATACCTTCATTTATTATTTTAAATAATGTAAAACCTTTAACACAGTTTATTTCCCATAGAATGTCCAATTTTTGTTAAAAATAGCGTAAATTGCTCGTGCATTACATTATTATCCCCTTAAAAGAATTTCGTCCTCGAAATTCCATAAATTATCATCTTCAAGGTATTTTGTCTCCTAGATAACTTGTTGGTGAATGCATTCACCCCTTATGAATCAATTCTAGGCTCAACCTCAATTTATCATTTTTATTGTTCCTTCTACAAGGCCTTACCTATAAGGGACACTTTTGCTGCGTACTCTGATGCATACTCCCATACGTGCCAGTTTAACAATACTGGTTTCTAGCTGTAATTCATCTATCTCGAAATCCTTAGATGCCTATACTTTTCTCATCATGTATAGGATAGTCTCCTCGTAAGATCATGCTTCTTTATAAATTACTCCATACTTCTTTGAGATCATATGATCTTATTTCTCCTATTTCATTTTGAATATCATAGGATAATCCCTTTTTCTTCTTGTCTTTCATCTAGTGATCTCTTCATCATCCACATCTCCTTCTAATGGTTGGTTATATGTCATTAGGCAGAGTCCAAAAACAGTTACCTTCTTTCTATTGTGTCTAACTTTGCTTCTTATCTTTTATATTTGTCCCCAAGATACTTCAATAGCTGATATGGTATCATGTGCCCTACAACCAAACCCTTGATTAACTTCGAATTTCAACTGTCTGTCGCTTTTCTACTATAACTTGGGTCCTCAACCCATATTATATTCAAGTAGCATCCTCCATCACTAATACTTTCTCATATTATGATTAGGATATCCGAACTATTCACCAAGTTTCATAAATGTTGAAGCCATCAAATGCTTTTCTCCTTGAAGAGTTTATGCATACTCATGTCAAATATTTTAGGGTTAATTCATCATCATGGTCAAATGTTCTCGTCTAGAAGCCTATCTCACTATTCTCATCAATTTGTCATTAGGATTTTCAATAATGTTCCCATTTATGCAAAGCAAAAAGCCTCTTATTCATAACCGAGTACCCTTACTAGGACATGGTTGAATCCTTTGTCATCATCCTCTTTGTGCTTTCTTTGCTTTATGATTTTCTTCGTAACCTTTCAGTCCAAAGGTTCTATACTCAATCCTGTAGGGTTAGTCCTTAGGAAATTCCTTCAATTGATTTTTCGTACTTGGTATATGCTCATAACAACTAACTATTTGTCTAAAGGCAACGTAACATCAAATCTCACCTTATAATGTTCTGGCCACATCAACTTTCTCCTTCCATTCCCTATATCAATATGTTGTTCAATCTTTTATTAATGCTTTATCGTCAACCATTCTGTCTTAATTGTCATGGGGTATCATCATCATAAGTAGTGGTTTCCTCAATTCCTCAAATTTTATTTTTCAAGTGCCTCCTCATAATTTATAATAGCAGTTCTCGTTCGATAACTACTACATCAAGTTATGCTGAAGCTGTTAAATCATCAAATTTGAAAAACACTCAGGTAAGCATGGAACATTTTCGTAGACATATAGAAAGACTTTATTTGATTACCTATTGATCCCTTTCCAGATATATCTTTGTCATAAGCTCAAGGGTCTCTAAAGTGATCAGTACTTATTTGCCTTCCTTTCCAATCCAAGTCAGCAATATTTTTCAGACTTAAAGTAATTTCTTCACCTTGTCATGGTAGCCATTAAGGTTTCAAAAAATCTTTCACATTGGTTTAGATCACTTCTTATTTTTGCTCCTATCTCAGTTGCAACTGAATTTATTGTACTTGTAGCTCCTCCATGATGTGGCCTAATCAACTGACCTCATACCCTCGATTGACTTCGTCTAACAAGTAACTCCTTTTAGGTAAAACTCATGTCTAAATACTTATAATATCCCTTTGAGTATATAACTTCGACTACTATCATATTTGATTCATTTAGGGTGGGATACCTTTATTCAGTCAACAATACTCTAAAGGTAATGACTAACTAATGGTCTTAAGATATTTGCTCTTCCAAATCTATGATAGCAAGACCTCAATTTGATCCTTGATGGTGCCCTACTCGCTGAAGAAAGACAGTTGGACAAGTCACTGTGCCGGCTTAATTCCTTTTTCAATATACTTTATTGGCAAGGTGGGATATCACCAAATTTTCCTTCTTATGGATTATATCCAATGGTATTCCCCATAAACTAATGGATCCGATAAGAATCTAATTACAATAATTAATATAGACATCAAACTATTTGTAGATTTTAATTTCTAGTTGGTTACCATTCCTCTTCGAAATTTCTTGTCGCATAATCTTCTGAAATTTGATACTCTACTCAAAATCTTAAACCCCATATGCTTTCTCTCTTTTATACTCTTTCACAATAAGATCACCAACTCATCTATCATCATTCCTTCGAAGTTGATTGGTTTATCTTCCCACTTGATTGAAGATGAAAGATTTGTATGTATCTTCATAAAGTCATGATCTTCTTCTTTTGAATATTTAGTATTCATTGAATACTGGCGGTTACATCTCTATCTCTTTCTCTCTTTTCTTCAAAATCCTCATTTGGTCTACCTGGATCAATGTCTCCATATGCTTTGTAGCATATAATCGATACTTCATCTATTCCTTTACGTAACATATATGATAAACCGAATGCTTCTCAGAAATTCTAAACTGTCTTAAGATCATTGAAATCCTCAATTGCATGTAGCTTCAATAAAATTCATGCAATGTCTTAATAACGACATTGACGTTTTGATCATGCTATACTTTTTTTACAAGTTCATGTTGGGATCAATCTATTATCATCCTTAGTCCTATCCTCAAAATCTTTTGATAACTCGGTCAAATTCATTTCCCTATCATATTCGTGTTATGTTTCTCTTAATCACATAATATGTCAATTGCACACATTTTCTGATCTCCTCGATTATACTCAAGTTATCATTATTAGATAGTACTTCACTCTTCATGCGACTCCTATGAAGTTATCAAAAATTGAGCTAAGTCCTTCAGGATCCATACCTTTGTGATCTAGTACGAGTCACAGTTATCCCCTAATATCATCTTGTATGCTCATCCTTATCAGATTATCATCAAAATTTTCTCAAAGTCTGTCTTTTACATCCCCCATCATACTCATATCACATCCCTTGCGATAGTGTACTCATATTCTGATATTCTTTATGATGGTAAGATAGCCATCTAGGCTTTTCAATGTTCTCATCTTTGGTGAGATTAATCTATTACAAGTCAGAACTATCTACTAACAAGTTCACTAACATCTTCATTCATCATTCTCATCAAAATCTAATTTTTATATAAGTTTTAATCTTTGCACCACTGCACAACAATCCTTATTGATAAGATTTAAGCCATCCAATATCTAAGTATTTGCTAGACCCATCTCCTTTTTCACCTATTGGTTTATGGTGAAATGCATTGAGCATTAATATTGTAATCCTCAACTAGAAGTAGTCATCTCTACTACTCCCATTTATACTACTTCTTCTTGATTTTCTCTATTGTCTATGACCTTTGGACATGCTGGACTGGCTGTGAAAGGATAAAACCTGGGCTCTGATACCAACTGTCACCACCAGGGTTTTCTCATGCATTTTTAAATGCAATATCTAATTCCTAAGGCAGGATGCATCCCTATTTGAAAACCATTTTATAAAAATCATGCAATGCCGCGGAAAATCTTTAGTTTTAAACTCATTTTGAAAACCCCCGAGTGTCATTTGCTTTCACAATAATCAAAGTAGTTTTTGAAAAACTTCAGAAATCATAAATGTTTTCTCAGGTCTATCCAGTCACAGCTCACAGCCCAACTGTAAATAAATACAAATACATGTCCAAAGGGTAGAGTGTTTACTTACATGTATAATTGTGTCCTCTTGATTTTTCTTGCTCGTAGCACCAACATAGGTGTCCTCTACTTGTGGATGGAACTATCCTGAAAAATGTTAAGGATAGGGTGAGTATATACTATACTCAGTAGGAGACTATCACTACTAGTTTTACAATACATGCTATGTTTAAAATCATATGCTCTTTAAAACATGTGCATGTTCGAACAATCATGTTCAATATCGATATTAAAAACCACTATCGAATTGGAATATTGACAACTTAAAGAATAGCATAATCCAAGTCAAAAGTATCATATATATCTCATAAACATAATGATATGCTTAAGATGCTCAACTGAATCCAACTCATGGATATCTGGTATGGTCGACCAACCTCATGTCATGCCATATGCAATTCAAGTAAATCCTCAAACCATAGGGCCCAACTATGGCCACGACCTCACCGCCGTGTGGTCCCTGGGTACCTGAGGACACTCGGTCATAGCCTCCACAGGGCATATGACACATCGACCCAGTGCCGTGATACCAGTGGTAGCCCCGTGTACCACATGCAGTCGACGTAGGGACATGCCCTTTTTGGGCGTGGTACCCATTCCATGGTTAACTTTGTAAATTGTCATCTAATCCTAACTTTATAGTCTTATTAGGTCCGCATGTCCCAGTTCCCAGGACACCCATGCATCCTGGTTGAACCGTGACCGCCTCACGTGCGTGTGCGCCCAAAGGCCGTGCCAAGGAACACATTTTGCGTGGGCACATGCATGTTCAAGCGATGCACTATCACGCGCATCCTGGATGGCATTTCACAGACACACCTTTGGTGTAGCATGGTGTGTCTTAGCTCCCAGGGCACCCCGTGCATCCTGGTCGAGCTAGGACCTGTGCCCCATGTCGCGTTCGCACCCGAAGGCCTCACCAGGGACAGTGTACGCACTGTCGTACACCTGGAACCCATCCCAGGGATCCTGTCCCAAGCGCAGGTGAAGCATGGAATCCCTCGGACACCTTTGTTCGTGTAGAGATGGATGAAACCGGCTAGGTTATTTTCCGGCTAGGAAGACTGGCTGGAAAAAACGGCTAGAAATGCTAATTCTAGCACAGATCTAGCCTGAATGGTGGAAGAACCAAAGATAGAGAGAAAGACGGCTTACCTGGGTAGCCAGGGAGCGCCTATCGCCGGCGGTGCGGCTCCCTCTTTCCGTCTGAAAACCCCATTTCGCAAGAAATCGTGAGGAAGAGGAACATCCCTAATGTCGAGCAAGACCAAAAAAGAGAAGAAAGGGGAATGGGGAGAATGGCCGGCCTGACTAGTGCCTGGCCATTGCAGAAAAATGCAGGGAAACTGGCTTGAGACGTGTTTCCAATTTTTTCCAGAAACCCCAGTTCCAAAATAGCTGGAAAACTCGTGATTTGGAGAGGGGGAGATAGGGCTTTTTATAGCCTTGCTATGGCAGTGCTGCCAATGGCGATGCTGCCATTAGCGGTGGCAGAAACCTCTGGAAATAGGGTTTCTGGAGAAGTCTAGAGGAAGAAGACGATGGGGTGCCGTTATCAAAACGGCCCCCTGCATTTTCTGTCTTTTTCGTTTTTTTGTTTAAATTACAAAAATGCCCCTGATCTTTAAACAACCGTAACTTCTTCATACGAACTCCGTTTTTGGCATTCTTTGAGGCGCTGGATTCCATTTTTCGAGTAGAATATAATGGTATCAAGTTTCCTTAAAAATTTATTTGTTTACTATTTTAAATAAATTAAAACCTTTAACACAGTTTATTTCCCATAGAATGTCCAATTTTTGTTAAAAATAGCGTAAATTGCTTGGGCATTACAATATGTATATGCTTCTCTTTACAAAACTCTAAGAAGATAGTTGTTAGAATGAGTATGCACATCACAAATAGATGAAAAATATGAGAGGTGATAGAATAGGGTATGGAAAAAAATATAGAAAATGATATGGGAGAAGGGATGACTAAGAACGATCAAAGGCTAGAAGAGTGGTGCATCTAGGACTATGATGGTGGGAGGCATGGAAGTAAAAGGAGAAAGGGTGTGGAAGTAAGAAAATAAAGGTGCATCTAACTTGGGGAGGAGAGACTAGATGGAGGAGTGAGAGGCGTATTCCAACTTGGTTGGGAAAGTGGATGGGATACACTCAACTTAGATAGGAGAGGAGCTACCTAGATATTTGTGAAAATGGTTTCCACGATGAAAGTTTGGACGTAATTCCCTCTGCCACTTAGCTTCATTCTTCTCTCTTCAACAAGATTGGGATATGAGGCAATAGTTGAGAGTCTTACCTTGGCTCCAAAGAGTGTGAACGTGTAGCTTTAAGGGGTGGAAGTTCAGAGTGATCCCTCTTCCTCTAATTATTCAAGTTATTGCTTTGGGATCTAGGGAAGCATAAGAGGTATGACTCTAGATTGATGGTTAAGATCATGAAGTCTCTAGGGAGATGAAAGAGAGTGGGGAATGTTGAGATAATAGAGAGAGTGAAAGAGCACGAGGGGGGGCATGGAATGCATGAAATGAGATGAATTGCATTGATTTTTAGGATGGGATTGTAAAGAGGATAGGCATGGGAACTTGATAAGGATAGAAACAAAGGATATAAAGAAAGGAATGAGATGGGAAGAGATAAGGAGAAAGAATAGTGGAGATAAAGGACAAAGGAAAAAAAAGAGAGAATCACATGGAATTGGGAAAGGTTAGAGAGGATGTATTGATGGATGGTTGGATGAGTGTCCTTCTTCCTTTAGTGATGGAGATGGGAGAATGATATCATTGCATGGCATTTCTTAGGAAGTTTCCTCCAAACTTCCTTTGTAAAAAAATCATGTGGAATGCTCCTTTGACAATGATGCTTTCCAACTCTTCAATATGTTAAGTATGTTGGACTCCTTTGCATGGAAGTGTAGGATGGTAGCTAGGGCTTCATGATTTTCTCCTCTTCATTCCTCATCATTGGATCATGCTTCACCTTAGATTGAGTAGTCGAGATTCCTTAGAGGTTTTCTTATCCAAAAGAACATATTTTATGGGTCATTTCTTCTCATATATTATATTAAGTATAACCTAGAGTGAATGACTTTGATTGATTTGAGGTTTTCTTATCCAAATCTCTTTTCCTACTTGATTCTATCCCAGCTACCATTTTATTTCTAGCCAATAAGATTCAAGAAGTGACACACATGTTTTTTACTTGATAAAACATATTTCTCTCCTAAAATAAAGGTAGGTAGCCCACTAAAAAAATCTCCACCAATGGTATTTAGTTTGGTATTTTTTACTTGACTTCTCATTATTGGTCAATCCTTGTTTAGATGTGTTCTCATTGTGTGACTTAGGGTAGCCATAAGTAAGTCCAGATCTATGCCCTTTTTCCTTTAAAAGTCTGGATGAATATAGGTCATAGTTATTCCATAAATTGTCTCTCTCTTAACCATATTTTTACCTTCTAATTTGTTTTTGAAATCTTCTTGTAAATCACGTGAAATTAAGGATAACATATCCACTACTATGGGAAATCTTGTGTAACTCTTGTGTGGGTCCTTTCTGGAGTTAAGTGAATGAACTAGTGAAACATTTCTTCAAGTAGATCCTGCTCTCTAAGTAAGTTACTTCAGCATATAAAGCAAACTTATACTCCCTTATATATGATTTGAGCTTCACTTATAAGTTTTCAAAGGTTGTGGATTGCATGCATGCATGTTGGGAAGTTTTCCACCCTCTCTTTTGATAAAGTCACTCTCTTTTGAGTGGATAAGGTTGGTATTTCACTTATGATTTCTGACTACTGTAACTTTGCTAAGGACACCCCATAGTGATGTGACCTTTGGGACTTCTTTGTTGATGGCATGTGGGTCCCAATGATGCTTTGATAGTGGACAAGCTCTCTTTTAAGGTTTTACCTACCAAAAATATACATTTTTTTCAATTGTACCTTGATCCTAAAAAATGTGAAATAAACTATGATTAACTATATCTAAGTTAAATCAAGGGCTAAAATTGACAAATATAAAGATATTATACGTAATATTTTTATACATTTCAAAAACCCAACACTTACATTTTCTAGTCCTCGAGCAAAATTGAAAAATAACAATAAATAATAGAAAATCTAAAATCATGACCACTTTTGCAATTGCTGCCTCTATATTTAGCATATGCAAAAAGCCTTTGAACTCCTAGGTTAGCCATAGTGGATGAGTTATAATGTTGTAAGAGTTTCTAAAAATGATACTCATAAACATTTTAAAAGCCATTGTGGAAGTTTCTTTATTTATCTTAGAGAGTTTACTTCCATTCAATGCTAGAGTTTAATAAATATCTAACTTTAGCACATTAACAAAAATGTACAATAGTGCAAAATCCTACCCTTATGACAAAGAAATTTCATTACTAATATACCTTGGAATACGAGTGTGTGAATGGCTAATATATATATATATATATAATTATTAGTCTCCAAGTAAAATATAACCTAAATTATCATCTAAAATTCTACTTTGACTTCAAGTCTCACAGGATATACTTGTAATGACTCCAATTTTGTAATATTGAAATTCCAAGTTTAGCAATGAAAAGTTCAATTTTTAAAGAAAAGGGCATTTTAGTCATTTCACTATTCACCTTGACTGAACCCAGAAATTTGGTCCTAAAAATAGTTCCATTAGATGCGTCTCAGAAAAAGGAATCCAACGAGACCAAAATCACCCAAAACGGAGTTAAAATGAGCAAGATATGACCCTTTGAAGTTCAGGGGCAAAATTATAAATTTTACAAAAACGGTTTAACCTGCAAAACACAGGGGCCCGTTTTGATACGCGCACCCCTTCATCTTCAACGTCTAGAGGGTTCTAGAACGGCGATGATTGGAGGAGAAATCACCACCATTCTAGAGGTTTCTCCACCGCCATTCAAAGGCGGTGAGAGCCCCCTCCAGAACCCTCTCTTAGCTCTATAAATAGAGCTCTTGGGTGCCTCTAATGGCAGCCCAAAATGTTGAAGAAAAACCGTTGAGGAGCAGTGACCAAGAGGAGAAAACATGGAGAGAAAACCAGCCACAAAGCAGGTATGCCCAAAAACTCCCCAAACCCATCTCACCCATAGTCCTAGGCTCAGTTTCCCTAGGTTTTTGCATGAAAATCCATGGGGAATAGGCCTCTAGGGAGTCACCAAGGACCCTGGGACGTCCCGAGGGCCGCACTGGTTCCTCAGGGATGAACCAAAGCATCCCAAGGATCCCCTGACCCCCCAACAACTAAAACGCCCTAGATGGACGAGACGCGTCGAATGCGTTTGAGAGGAAACCAACGGGCGCGTTCGTAGATGCGCCCGCTAAAGAGGAAGACGGGCGGAGAGTACCGCGCGTCTGCAGATGCGCCAGCTGAGGCGCATGCCATAGATGCCCAGCGTGTTAGCAATGCATCATTTTTTTTGGTTCCTTAAGGAAGCCAGGGCCCACGTCGCAGACGCGCAGCGCCCTAGCATTCCGTCTCTTTATTTTTAAGACTCCTATGTACGTACGACACTAAAATGCTTATAACTTGAGATCTAGAGCTCCAATTGAGGTACCGCAAAAAGCGTTGTGTCCGTGTCGACGCCGCGGACACATCAAAACTATAAAATCCCTAATCAAGGCCCAATCAAAGGTGGGCATGATCCTTAGAATAGGATGGTGGCATGTGGCCACTAGAACTTTGGAAAACTGAGGACACCAAGGCCCAATTAGGTCCTTAGGACACCCATAGGCATAGGGATGACCCCTAATGCCTAATTAATAAGACCAATTACTCTAAAAACCATAAAAGATAGGCCAAACTAACCTTGATTCCCCAAACCATGATCAAGAGCGTCCGAGGACAAACGGGTTAGCACGACCTAGCCAGGTAGGTGCTCTATCGCTATTAGATTCTTTTCAAAGATCTATTATTGTTTTGAGAACATATGTTTTAAGTATATGACTTGTTTAGCATGACTTAATTCAGCATGCATGTGATAAATGTTTTGTACATAGACATGTTTTGTAAATGATTGCATATACATTACGCACATATATGTTTTGCAAACAAGTGCATACATTGCATGATTTAAGTACTTGCAAAGATTGTATGTCCTTGAGGGTTGCCAAAAGATGCTGGAGTGCCGAGGGCTAGGCAGTTGTGAGGGACCCAAAGAGGACCGGTTTTGAACAGAGGTTTTTGGCTTATTTGATTGTACATGATTTGGGCTAGTAAGCTCATGGGTGCTATGCCGAGGGGTGTGGGTTGGCCACCCAGCCTCTACCACTATTAGGTGGATGGGTACCATGCCCAAAAAGGGCATGTCCCTGCTTCGACTGCATGTGGTACAGGGGGCTACCACTGGTGTCATGGCACTGGGTCAAAGTGTCATATGCCCCATGGAGGTATATGATCTTGTGTCCCTAGGTACCCGAGGACCACATGGCGGTGAGGTCGTGGGCATAGTGAGACCCTATGGTTTCATGGATTTATGTGCATTGCATATGGCATGATATGAGGTTGGTTGACCATACCATACTAGAGATCCATGAGTTGGACTCCATGAAGCATCTATTGCATATCATGATGTTATCATATATATGTATATGATACTTTCAAATTTTGGATTATGTGATCCTTTAAGTCATAAGTATTTCAGTTTGATAACGGATTCTTATATTGATATTGAGCTTGAGCATTTAGACATGCACATGTTTTGAAAGAACATATGATTTTAAAACATCTCATGCATTATAAAACTAGTAGTGATAGGCTCCTACTGAGTATAGTATATACTCACCCAATCCTCAACATTTTTCAGACACAAAGTAAATACTTAAGGGCAAGGAACGCTTGTGATAGAAGACACCCAAACAAAGTGCAAGTAAGTAAACCCCAACCTTATCTTTCAATGTTACTTGATTGTAGTTACTCTCTAATAGCTGGGGCTGTGACTAACACTTTCTTGGGAATAATATTGATTTAAACTTTGCCATGGCTAAATAAATTGAGAATGTGTTTTGACACTTGGGGTTTTTATGAAAGATTGTTTTCCAAAAGAAAAATATTTTCATGCATCTCATACTTATAAAACAAGAGATCTTGCCTTTTTATCAAAATTGCATCATATAAAAACCCGGGTCGTGACAATACTTTAGACTTAGAAAGAAATCACTTAGAAATGACTAATTTTCTCATTAATTTGTTAGTAGAATAATGTTCATCAAAGACAAATTCTAGCATATTTCATACAAAAAACAAAAACTTAGAAAAACTAATAAATGCTCTCACAGAAAGGATACCAACTATTAAAAATTTTGTACTTTACAAAAATCCTTATTTATTCATAACCACATCCAAGTCATAGATTCCTAAGATCAAGTTATGAATTTTACTAGGGCAAAACATAAGGCTTAGGATAGTGTTATCAAGGAAATTGCTATAAGGATACACCAAGATTGTTTTTGAAGGATATGTAAGGGTCTTCCAGTAATGTATTCATAATGTTCTTTTCTACATATGAGCGTGAACATTCTTCTTCTCTTTGGCTATTTCTTTTTCACTAAACAATGAATGTAGCCTTTTCACTTTTGAAATTTTCTTCTATGAAGCATTTTGATGTTCTCCTCTTGAACAATATTGGTCATACTATTTCATTAAGATATTTCTCCAATCAACTCTACAAATTTCCAAAACCATGAGAAATGAGTATATTATTAGGGTCAAATATAGGTAAAGGTTGATTAGCTAATAAAGAAACGCCTTAATATAAAGGCTCAAAGGGCTAATTGGTAGAAAATAATATAGGTTAGGCTATAGGTTTTGGGTTGAACAAATATGGCCTCTATCATTTGCTATGTTTCATATGACAAATATGTCTATAAAATGAAGAGATATATGGTATAGTCTTCAAATAATTTCTCAATGGTTGACCAAAGTAAAGAATAATGAGACAAACTAAAAGGTTATTAACATAGAAGAAAAATAGGAATTTATGTGTAACCTTCAAAAAGAAAGAATGGCTCTAATCTCACATGGGTTATAAGTCTCTACTTATTTTCTTCAAGGATCTCTAAGTTATATTTATCCTTCAACTTAAATTGTATATATGTGACTAATTGTGCAATAAATATTCCAAGTTTAATTTTCATTAAGAACTTTAGAAGAAGGATAATAAAATGAACTAATTGTGTACAAATCTATTAATAAGCTGAAGTAGAAAATAAAACTGAATATTTGAAAAATACAACTTCTCATCCTTTTAAAAGGAACTTGCCACAAATTCTTTTTTTCTGATGATTTTGACTCAAAAATTGAAAAAAAAACTTATGATGAGTACATCAACTTTGAAAATACCATAACCAAGACTTTAATTAAACATTGTCCTCAATGTTTTAGAGTGAAAAACCATGTACAAATGAAAATTATAAATCAAATAGAAAAGAGTGAGAAGAATGGTACTTGTACGCCAGTGATGGTGCATTTTGCTATTGATGTAAACAATTGTCATGTCAAATAATGTACAATGAAATGCTAAATGCAAATGCAATACTAAAATGACACTAACTAAAACCTAAACCTATACTAACCATGAAGGAGTTTTTAGAATAACTCACTCTATTTTAGGAACCCGCATTAGTCATTATACATTTTCCACTAAGCGATTTGTGGCAAGGATATCAACACAACATGGTTGATCACTATGAATGAAACATCTTGGGAACAACTTAATGTGAATTATCCCAAGAGCTATCAAATTGGATACATATGATGCCAACATAAAAAAGCTAAAAATTTTCCTCCTCTCTTACATCTTCCTAAATGCTAGGGCTAAGTTGACTTGGTGTCTCCCTAAAAGGGTGTTCATTTTCCTCTTGATGTAGAGAAACAGTGGGGCTTATACCCTCTATATCATCTTTTGTACACCCTAGAGCTGCTTGATGTTCAGCCGTAACATGAATTGGCTTGTATTTGTGTTCTATATTAAAATTTGGGAGGGTAAAATGCAAGGGATGCAATGAACCAAAGTTGTCACATTGCACATTATTTGGATAGGTGTTTGGTTCAAATTGGGTGAATTTTTTATAAATAGCTCAAATGGAATCTCAAGAAATGTAAGGGGTCCTACTTGGCCTTTCCATTTTTAAGTGTCCATTAATGGTGCAGTATCAAGTAAACCATTCACTTCATCAATGAGGTTGCTCATGTCAAAATCAAAACCAAAATGAGTTAGACATGCCTCAAGAGGATCATTGCTAGAGGATGGTAGGGATGGTATATTAACTAGACTCTTTATCATATTAACTTCAAAAGGATCTTCAGAGTGTCATTGTCTAGTATTAAAAGCATTAAGTTTTCTATCCATGTTCCCAAAGGACAACTTCATTATATCATTCATACAATTGATCATATCATTTGATGTTGCCAAGAATAGCTGTCCCAAAATAATAGAAATTTGCCTACCAGGATCTGATATAGGCTTTGTATCTAGGATAAGAAAGTCTACTAGAAATAAAAACTTGTCAACTTAAACCAATACATCCTCAACCACACCATGGGGAACTTTAATTGACCTATGTGCCAATTGCAGTGTAGTGGTAGTCTTTTTCCTGTTGCCTAACCCTAATTGCTTATATACACAATAAGGTAATAAGTTAACACTTAACCACAAATCAAATAGTGCCCTATCAATTGTGTGCTCCCCAATTATACATGATATAGTGGGGCATCCAAGATCTCTATGCTCTAGTGGGATGTTGTGATGTATTATCGAGCTTACTTGCTTCGCAAGAAATGCTTTCTTTTACACATGATATTTACTCTTTTGGATGTAGAGGTTTTTTTTTAAATTTGTCATAAGAAGGTATTTCCTTAATTATGTTGAGTAATGGAATATTTATATTTACATGTTTAAACACATCCATTATCTCTCACTAAAATTAGTAGCCTTCTTAGCCATATTTAGTTACTAAGGATATGTAGCCTTGGGAATATAATGCATCTCTAGGCTAAGCTCAGAGGAAGTCGATGACTTATCTTTACCCTTTTAAGTCTTTGTGAGCTTCTCAGTTTCTTAGTTTTGCTCAATTTTCTTAATCAAACCTGCATGATTATCTATTTTTTTACGACTCTTGAGGATAGTTATGGATTCAACCTATTTATGAAATTTCTTTTCACTAGGAGTTGTGCCAATCTCATACTGGCCATTAGGTTTAAGCATAAGTTACTAGTAAATTTGCCCCTTTTCCTCTCAGTAAGCGTAGTAGACATTTGACCCTTTTGGTACTTTAACTTCGCAATAGATTGCGAGTGGGCTTGCATTGTTTGTTTAATAGCATTTTGGAACTCCAATGAACTCTGCATAACTCTTCTAATGATTATTTCCTCTATTATGGAGGTAATGGCTGTGATGGTATGCTCTAGGGAAAGGTTAATTAGGGGGATCCTAGATGGTCCTCTCTTATTATTATTCTGAGACCATGAAAAATTAGGATGATTAGCCCACCTAGGATCGTAGGTCTCAGAATACGGATTGTTGCTGGGGTTTCTGAATACATTCAATGCATTCACTTGCTCTAAGAAATTTTTAAGGAAAGTAGACCTTGATAGACATGATGTAGTAGAGTGTGTGAAACTAGAACAGATTGAACAAACCTCAAACTATGGTTGCATAGAAGATCTGTTTGTCATTATAAATGCATCTAATAGTTGAGTGAGATTATGTATCTTATCCACTTTATGGGCCAACATATTTATTTTTCTAGGGAGATCTAGAGTGACCCCTATTTCATATAAACCGCCTTTCTTTTTTCTCTCCATCAGTGTAGAACAGTCCCATTGTTGGAAATTCTTAGAGAATGTCTCAAAGATATTCTAGGCCTCCACATCACTTGTGGCACCAATAATACTTTGTTCTATGGGGTTAAACCTTCATAGAAATATTGTACCTATTTCCACTTTTCAATGTCGTGCTCTGGGCATTTCAACAGTAAGTCCTTCCAACATTCCCAACATTCTTAGAAATGCTCACCCTCTGTTTATTGAAAATTGATTATTTCCCTTAAGAGGACATTGGTTATGTGAACTGAGAAAAACTTATTCAAGAATTTCTTGGATCATTAATCCCGTGATGTGATGGACCCTAACTCTGAGAAGTTGAGCCATGCTTTTGCTTTATCTTTCAAAGAGAAGGGGAATAGTATCAACCTAATAGAGTCATCTGAATATGACACATTATTTAAATGTAGCACAAATGTCAACAAATTCCTTGAAATGGTAGTACGGGTCTTACTTGTCTAGCCCGTAGAAAGTTGGCAAGAGTTGAATTACCGTGGCTTTAACTCAAAGTGAATCTGTGTTATTTGCAAGTAGTACTATACAAGATGGTGAGTTATACTAGATAGGAGTAGAGTAATCCTTCAATGGCTTGAACTCTACTACTTCATCAGTTATTTCTTCTGTAAGGTTACCTAGATGTACTAGATTCCTTAACCCTTTGCCTGGCAGTCCTCTTTGATCTTAGTGTGTAATTGTATTAGATCTAGATTTAATAATTGACAACTATGCTACACAAATGTATGTTGCAGTTGTCTCAACTTTATATACAACGAAAACAAGTCTTTGTATACAATAAAAGTGTACTTCCTTTTTTTTTTAAAAACAAATAACTAAGGAAATCCAAATGCTATACCTTATATGTAAATGAAGCACACCCAAAAGGCACACACGAAATCTAACCCTAAGGCAAACAAGTTGAGATTTAGTTTTCCTGAATTTTTTGTACAAGAAGAGGCTTTTGGATTATTTATAACCTAAGAAGCTCTTCTTCTCTTCTAGACATGCCTTACTACTTATCAATTAGATCTTATCTTGATTGATGGCTTCACACCCTCCTCAATCATTCGTAGGTGATCTAAGTCATTAGATGTGTATGCAGGGCTAATAGTTTAAATACTAAAGCAACTAATTAGACAGGGGCCACTAGAGTAACAATAAGTTACCTCCATCCAAGAGTCTCTTTTAAGGTGATGATTAAGCTAAGTGGACCCAAGGATGGTGATGAGATCCACCCTTGATCTTGTAGGGTTGATTTTCCTTACTAATTATTTTGACATTCCTACTATAATTTGATCAATCATATACAACCTTACAGCAGTAAATGTGCCCAAAAATGTTGAAAAAGTAGTAAACTAATGCATCTATCTATGTGCTATGTAAGAAAGGGTCAAGGCCTTAACAAACTAAACATTATAACCTTGATAGCCCATGTGTGTGGATTATAGCCGAGCTTAGGATATCCTTGTTAAGTAGGTACTAAATAATGCAAAAATCCTATGTAATATGAAATAGTTAAATAAATGAATCTAAGCTATATGAATTGCGCTACCAACCACCATACAAACTAAGTTAGTGTACAATCCTAATATAGGAAATGGAAGAGTTCAATGTTCGCAATGGGGTCTTGGATATAGTCTTCTCATAGAAGGGTGAGACCATGTACATACCTCTTGATCTTTCTAGTTAAGATGACTCACTGTTGACTTGTATTATTACAACCCTTATTTGAATGAATCACGATTAAAAAAAATACATTCATTGCTTCATTACAATTCACTTATCATCAACATCAAAACCTTATCCCAATTAGGGGTCGGCCACATGAATCTTATTCCTCCATTCCTCTTTATTAAGTACCATGGCTTCAATTAGTCCCAAAGTTTTCAAAATATTTTCTCACCACTTCTATCCACCTTCTTTTGGGCCTTCCCTTGGGCCTTTTAGAACCTTCTACTTGCATTGGCTTACTCCTTCTAACCAATGGTATTTATGGTCTCCTTTAGACATGTCCAAACCATCTAAGTCTAATCTCCCTCATATTGTTACCTATTGTGCTTCCCCTAAGTTTTTTTCATTCCTAATTCTATCCTTTCTTGTCTTGCCACTCATCCATCTCAACATCCTCATTTCTGCTGTGCTCATCCTATGAACATGATGTTCCTTAATTGCCCAACACTCTGATCCATAGAGCATGGCTAGCCTTATAGCCATCCTATAGAATTTTCCTTTTGAGTGGCACTCGTCAATCACACAAAACTCCAGATGTACATCTTCATTTGTTCCAACTGTTTGAATTCTATGGGTAACCTCCCTCTCAATCTCTCCACTCTCATGAATCATTGATCCTATGTACTGAAAGTGGTCTGTTATGGGGACTTCTTTGTTATCAATCTTAACTGGTGCTCCACTCCTACTCCTCTCCCTGCTAAAATTGTATTCCATATATTTTGTCTTAGCTCAACTAATTTTAAATCCTTTAGATTCTAATGCTTCTCTCCATAACTTTAGCTTTCCATTTATGGCTTTTCTTGTCTCATCAAGTAAGACTATATCATATGTAAACGGCATGCACCATGGAATCTCCTCATGTAGTTGTTTTGTTAGTTCATCCATAACCAATGTAAAATGGTATGGACTTAATGCCGATCCATGCTGAAATCCTAGAGTGATAAGAAAATCACCAATCTTGCCAC
The DNA here is from genome assembly GCA_035236585.1 of Warburgia ugandensis. NCBI lineage: Eukaryota > Viridiplantae > Streptophyta > Magnoliopsida > Canellales > Canellaceae > Warburgia > Warburgia ugandensis. Next base: position 25,348,962 of record CP141132.1, on the reverse strand, counting down.
TAGTGGTCTTAACATTTGTTATTGCTCCCTCATACATATCTTTAATTATGTTTATGTACCACCACAAAACCCATTTCTTGTCCAACACCGTCCATATTAACTCTCTAGAGACACTATAATAGGCTTTCTCTAAGTCAAATTCTATCATAAACTTTCTCTAAGTTGATAAAGACCATGTGAAGGTCTTTCCACTTCTCCCCATATTTTTCTATCAATCGTCTTATTAAGAAAATAGATTCCATGGTATACCTCCCAGGCATGAAACCAAACTAGTTCTCCAATGCCCTTGCTTCATGTCATAGGATCTTCTCAATCACTCTTTCAAAAAGTTTCATAGTGTGGCTTATAAGTTTGATCCCCTGATGATTAGTGCAGCTTTGTACATCTCCTTTATTCTACTAAATTGCTATAATAGAGCTTTTCCTCCATTCATCTAGCATTTTCATTGATTTTATAATCTTGTTAAATAACTTGGTCAACCAAACTACTTTAGTATCTCCCATATGCTTCCAAACCTCTATTGGTATACCATCTGGCCCCATGGCCTTTCCTAATTTCATCTTTTTCAAGGCCTTTTTCACTTTAGGTATTCTAATCTTACATTCATATCTATAATGTCCAATGTTATTTAGGTTTACAATACTTTCAATCCCTATATTCCATGGAAATTGTCATTTAACAATTTTTTAAAGTAACTTTCTCACCTTTGTTTGATCTCGTCATCTTCGACTAGTAACCTTTGATTATCACTTGTAATGCACCTAACATGATCTAAGTCCTTACCCTTATGTTCTATTATTTTTACAAGTTCAAATACATCTTTCTCATCTTCTCTTGATCCCAGTCTACTATAGAGGTCATCATATGCCTTAAGTTTAGACTCACTTACTATTCTCTTAATAACTATTTTAACATTCTTATATTGTTCATAGTTTTTATTATTTCTAGCCTTCTGCCATGCTTTAAAACACACCCATTTTTCTCTAATAAATTTTTGTACTGTTTCATTCCATCACCATGTTTCATTTACTAATTGCCTTTTACCTTTAGATACTTCTAAGACATCTTTTGTCACTTTCTTAATGGACTCAACCATATTAGTCCACATGGTGTTTACTTCTGTTTCATAGTTCTAGTTTCCTTCTGCCATCAACTTATTTGCAAATGAGGTTATTTTCTCTCATTTTATGTTCCACTACTTAGCTTTTGGATACCTATTAAGTTCATTTCCTTTCTTCCATATTTTAATATATTTTCATAACCATTAACCTATGTTGTGAGGTTAAACTCTTACTAGGTATAACCTTACAATACTTACACATTGACCTTTTTGTATTCCTAAGTAGAAAAAAGTTTATTTGGCTTGTATGAAGTCAACTTTTAAAGGTTATTAGGTGTTCATCCCTCTTCTTAAAGAATGTATTTGCAATGGCCAGGTTATATAACAAAGAAAAATTGAGGATAGCTTCCCCCATCTTATTTTGGTCTTCTATACCATACCCACCATGTACCTTATCATATCCTTCCTTTTCTTTTCCTACATGGTCATTTAAGTCTGCTCCTATAAATATCCCCTTAGTGTCAGGAATTTCGTACATGACTGCCTCCATATCTTCCCAAAACTATCTCTTGATTATATCTTCTAAACCTACTTGTGGTGCAAATGCACATATAACATTTATGATCTACTCTCCTAAAACATGTTTTATTATTCTAATTATATGACTAATTCTTTTAATGTCCCCAAATTTATCCTTTAATTTTTTGTCCACTATTATTCCTACACCATTTCTATTATTATCCTTTCCTATGTACTAAAGTTTATACCTATCAATTTCTCTAGTTTTAGTCCTTTTCCACTTGGTTTCTTAGATACAAGTGATGTTGACTCTCCTACATTTCATCTTATCTACGAACTCCAAACTCTTACATGTCAATGTCCCTATATTCCATGGGATGATACGAATCTTATGTTCTTGAGATATCCTATTTACCCATGCACTTCTCCACCTCCATGGCATGAAACCATGCCACTTTTCACTGCACCTAGGTTTTGATGCAGTGCATCACTTTCGATGGGACACTTTAGTAACCCTTCCCCATTTTTCACTACACTTGAGATCCAATTAGTGCATCGCTTCTAGGGTAGTACCATGGCAACCCTTGCCCATAGTTCACCACACTAGAGATCTGATGCAGTGAATTGCTAATGGGGAACACTCTAGCTTGAGGGAATGTCAGTTTACAATTCATGTCATGTTAGGGTTGCCATACTTTTAAGAAGCTAGAGATGATTTTCATTTCTTACTTACATACTAATATAGAAATGTATATCCATTTGAATGTAGGAAAGAAATAACAAAATCATCTTCAATTTCTTCCTTGTCAGATGGCACATAATACAAGGCCCTTCCCCTACAATTCATTGAAAAATAAACATTTGTGAACTATCGTAATTTCTCCACCAATTTCTTCAAATTCTTGTAAGAACAAAAATAATAGTATGTACAAAAAATTACAAGAATTAGAGAAAATGCAAAAGAATGCAATATAATGTAAATAATTCTAATCTATGACTAGTAGTAAAGTAATTTAATCTAGATTCTAACTAAAATTCTATTATGAGTCCCCAGCAATGGTGCCAAAATTTTGATGTGTTTTAAATTTAACTTTCTACAAGTGCAAGCCTATTGTTGAATAGACAAGGCAAATACAAGTTGATCCCATAGGTAGTCTTTGAATGTCAGAATTTCAATTAAAATCTTAAGCTAATGTACTTTAGCCTAGCCAACATATTTTAAACAAGTTAATAAATCTACACTAAAATAGAAAAGTAAAGAACAAGTAAAATACTAACTACAGAATTAAAGAAATTTTTTTCTTTAAACAAACTTAAATTTTTTACAATGAACTGAATACAAGAACATAAATAAAAATAAATAAATCCGAAAGCTCCCTTAAATGGGTAGAGTATCCACTATAAGACTCATTCATTGTGTCGCTCAACAAGGAAATTTATGCATCTTCATCACCAAATATATTCTAATTACCACCAACAATCTTCATCAATTTGATTTCTTCAACCTGTTGAGGCACTGTCTAACAAATTGAGAAGAAATCACCCAATGTGTCACAAACCCAAATATATCTCAACCATACCCATACCAACTTTTAGGAAGGATATACCTTGGCTGCCATAGAAAGAGGCACAAAGGGTTTATTCCTTTCCAAGTAGTTGCCAAACTCTAAAGAAAAATATAAAAAGAATGGAGAAAGTGAGTATATCTATATGCTTCTCCTTACTAAAACTCTAGGAAGAGAGTTATTAGGTAGAATGCACAAAATAAAAAGATAAGAGATGATGGAAGAGGACATATAAATAAGGATGAAAGATGATGCTGGAGAAGGGACAACTAGGGAGGATGGAAGGTTAGAATAGTGGTGCATCTAGGAATATGATAGTGGGAGGCATGGAAGTAAAAGGAGAAAGGGGTGTGAAAGTAAGAAAATAAAGGTGCATCCAAATTAGGGAGGAGAAGATGGATGGGAGAAGGAGAAAGGGGTGCATTCCACCTTGGTTAAGAGAGTGGATGGGATACACATAATTAGGATAGGAGAGGAGCTACTAAGGAAAGGAGCTACCTAGATTGTAGCTAAAATGGTTGCGACTATGAAGGTGTGCACATCATTCCCTCTACATCTTAGCTTCATGCTTCTCTCTTCAACAAGATTGGGATATGAGGCAATTGATGAGACTCTTACCTTATCTCCAAAGAGTGTGCACATGTAGCTCTAAGGGGAGGAAGGTTAGAGTGATCTCTCTCCTTCTATTTAGTTAAGTTATTGCCTTGGGATCTAGGGAAGCATAAGAGATATGGCTCTCCTTCTCTTCACCTTAATTTTTAAAGAAAGGCTTGATAAATTGATGGTTAAGATCATGTGGTGTCTAAGAAGATGAAAGCGAGTGACACAAAGGAATATTGAGGTAAGAGAGAGAGTGTGAAAGAGAGCTGGGGGGGAAGGGGTGTTGAACGCATGGAATGAGATGGATTGTATTAGAGTTTAGGATGGGATTAGAAAGAGGATGAGGCATGGTACTTGATGAGGATAGAAAGAAAAGAAAGAAAGGAATGAGGTGGGAAGAGATAGGGAGAAAGAATAGGGAAGACAAAGGAGAATGGAAAATGATAAGGGAGAATCACATGGAATTGGGAAATGTTGGTGTATGTATTGATGGATAGTTGGATGAGTGGACTTATTCCTTCAATGATGGAGATGAGGGGATGAAATCATTGCATGGAATTTCTTAGGAAGATTCCTCCAAACTTCCAACCCAAAAAAATTATGTGGAATGCTCCTTTGAAAATGACACATTCCACTCTTCAATATCTTAAAAATGTTGAACTCTTTCGCATGAAAGTGTGGGATGGTGGCTAGGGTATCATGGTTTTTTCCCACTTCATTCCTCAACATTGGATGATGCTTCACCCTAGACTGAGTGGTTGAGATTTCTTAGAAGTTTCCTTTTCCAAAAGAACAAGTTTGTAGCTTATTTCTTCTCATATGTTGGAGTAAGTATATCCTATAGTTAATAACTTTGATTATGTTGAGGTTTTCTTATCCAAATCTCTTTTCCTCCTTGAATCTCTCCTAGCTCACCATTTTTTTCTCTAGCCAATAAGATTCAAGAAGTGAAACACATTTTTTTAGTAGGAGAAACATGTTTTTACCTAAAATAAAGGTGAGCAGACCACTGAAAAAATCTCCGCCAATGCCATTCATTTCTAGTTTTCTTTGCATGGCTTCTCCTTATTGGTCTATCCTTGTTTAAGTGATTTCTCATTAGGTACTATAGGATAGCCATAAACAAGGGTAGATTGAGGCCATTGTTCCCTGAAAAGTCTAAATGAATGCTAGTCGTAGATTTCACATAAATTATCTCTCTTCACCACATTTTACCCTATGATTTCTCACTTTAAATCTTCACGCAAATCATGTGGAATGGAGGATAACACATCCACTTCCATGGGAAAACTAGTGTAATCATTGTGTGGAACCCTTTTGGAATTAAGTGAATGAACCAGTGAAACATCTCTTCAAGTGGGCCATACTCTTTGAGCAATTCCCCTTAAGCCATACTTATACTGTATTGTATATAATTTAATCTTCACTTAGAAGGTTCCAAAGGTGTTGGATTCCCTATATGCATGCATGAAAAGCTTGCCACCATCTCTTTTGAGTGGATAAGGTTGGTCTTTGTTTTAGGTTTTCTGACTTCTATGACTTTTTGAAGGATACCCACATAGTGATCTAACCTTTTGAACTTTTCTGTTGATGGCATGTGGGTCCCAATGATGCTTGGATGGTGGACTTGCTCTCTTATAGGGTTTTAGTTGCCAAAAATATGTGTTTTGCTCAGCTGTACCTTAACCTACAAAATGTGAAATAAACCATAATTATTGATATCTAAGTTAAAGCATGAACTAAAATTACTAAATATAAGAATATTATATTTAATATATATATATGTTAGCTAATACTTTTTGCAAGATTGATTTTCATAGCAGTTACCATCAAATTCGCATGAGACTAGGTGATGAGTGGAAGATAACTTTTAAAACTAGAGATGGACTCCACGAATGGTTAATTATGCCTTTTTGGTTGTCTAACACTCCTAGTACTTTTCTGTGTTTAATGACTCATGTCTTACAACCCTTTAGTGGAAAATTTGTTGTCATGTACTTTGATGATATTCTTGTAGACAACAAAAGTTAGGATCAACATTTAAGTTAATCTTTAGCAAGTTCCACATAATTTGTGGGACTATAATTTGTACAAAAAACTAAAGAAGACAATTTCTTCACTGATAGCCTTATCTTCTTGAGTTATGTCATTTCAATTGATGGAATAAATATGGATTCACATAAAGTGGAGGGTATTCTCAGCTAACATCTTCCTAAGACTCTTATTTATATTAGACATTTTCATGTCCTAGCTTCATTCTATCAAAGGTTCATGTGACACCTCAGGTTTTTCATGAAAATTTTTTGCGTTTATTTCAAAAGGTGCACTCCTCTAAATTTTAAAATACAAAAATAGTGAAAGATTTTTCTTTGAAATCCATTTTCCCAAAAACCCTGATGTCACCTTTATACTCACACTATACGTATATATAGTTTTTTAGAAGATAGCAATTCATTTCTTAAAACAGGACCCATCCAGTGGTTCACTTGTACAACCCCTATAATATTATATTAAATGTCCAACATCACAATTCAAATGACTAACTACATGATAAAAAAGCTTTAATAAAATGTATACCTAAGCACAGAAGTATGGTTGTTGGATTCCTCTTCTTGTGTACATCTTCTCCTGTCTATCTGTATCTGAGATATTGTAAACATAAAACATTAACAATGTCTCAGCAAGCTATGCTTAGTAATTAGAATATTCATAGTAATTAGAATATTCATTTTCATAGCAATTATTTCATAGTAATTAGAATATTCATTTTCATAGCAATTATATTGAATTGGATTTACTATATGTTTCACATTTCAATAATCCATTTATAAACCAAATATCTACATGTTTCATAATCATTAACAATCCATTCATAAATCAATTATTAACAAGTTTCATAATTATCAATATCTACATGTTTCATAATGATAAGTAATTTATTAATTTATCAAACACCTTTAATTATTATTTGTTATCTAAATAAACTAATCTAGTTCCATGAACCATACTTTGCATAACAGTTCTACCCATTCATATACCCATATGAAACTTATATGAAACTACGCCCTTAATCATATACACATAGCATACGTACACATATATGGAAATTTTTAAAAGACATACAAAATTATGAATATAATCAATATCATCTAATTTACATTCTTAAACAATACTGGGTTTCAAAATCATACCCCTCATCATGTGGCACTCATAATTATCCAGCGTCTACTGGTATATCAATATAATGCTCATGCCCCTTACTATACGGGGTCCACAATCATCCAACCATTGCTGGGAAAACACTATAAGGCATATCATCATGCCATATCATATAAGGCATCTCATAATGCAATTATATAAGCACCATAGTGCATCAAATAAAGGCCTACTATGCATGTAGTCAGATTATATACAACATGCCCGGATAACTGCTCAATAATCCCCCTATACCATCCTCGATGGAAATCATAATATCCACGTCCACATGGGGGGGATCATGGCTATTACAGTGGCAGCCTTCGCATGATTGCCCCACCCAACGTTTAGCAACACATAGTGCATGGCATCCATAACATAATAAATTTCGATGAGCAGGTGGCCAAACCCTCATAACTCTCCTAGCATAGCATCCCCAGCCTACACCTGTCTAAAACAAAACTCTCAAGCCTCCATACTCAAAAGTAAAATAATCATAATAGCAGGCAATTCCTCTATTCATATATTTCATAACAAGAATAACATCTTCACTTATTTGGTGATAACCAACCAAGGATGTATCCTATGATCTTAGACTCATACATCATCAATACTGACATGGTACCCATGTACCATAAATATAATTTCCCAATTCACATGCATGATGAACAAGGCATAAGCATCAATTATAACATACAATTCTTTTAATTAACATTATTTTCATCATTACAATTTAAAGCATGTCGAATATCAATCATACTATTTTAGTTTCATAACATCCATAATTAGAAAAAAGTTCATGTTTAGAACATGCATCTTATTATTTAGACATGTTGTCTTAAATTTCCACCTACCTCCTGTGACGCATTCACCAAATTCCACTAGCTTTAATCTCCCTCTTCCCCATGATCGACCTCACATGCTTCAATCTATACAATGCATAAAAACTCTTTCCTTAATACATTCACATACACCGAGATATTTAAATTTAATTATGATCATAATTTTAAGAATCCAATGCAATCCAAGGCCTAGATCATCATTATCGGATCTTTCCATGGATGATCAAGACTAATGTGAGTTGATCAGGGCTTTTGTGGATGTCTGTCCTTAGTTTAGGGTTGAGATCTACAGTTGGATCTGTGTGAACATCTAAATTGTGTTTTTCATCATATTACATGGTTAGATTTAACTAATTTAAGGGTGTACATTGGCTGGATATACCACTTTCAACTTTGGATTGATGAACAGAACTCATCTGTGGGGTCTGATCGTCGATCCGACGTCAATAAGTCATGTTTGTACAGTGATAGATCGGACGACTAAGGTTTATTGCTAGGTTTTCATCCAAATTACAACATTCTAGTCACATCCTAACTAATTCAAGGTCATAGGATTCATCAGTGGTATATAATTGTAGATCAGACACTGCAAAATTACTATGTGAATAGTACTTGATCAGACAGCTGAGATCGTCCGATCTGTTTGCAGTCAATTTTCATCTAAATTTATCAATTCCTCTTATATTATAGTAATTTCAAGGCTTTTTAATTCATCTATGGTGTCTGATCAGTGATCAAACATCAAATTTTTATTGTATGAATAGTACCCGATCAGACAGCTGAGATCGTTTGATCGGTCTTAGAGCCTAAATTGGCAATTTGAGTTGATTTTAAGGTTTGTCAACCGTGTATCTACTTATCCATAAACTTAGATTAAGAAATGGATGGTTTGATCATCCTTAAATTTAGATCTAGGATAGAAATTCATGGATCTAACAAATTTCACCAAATTAAGAACAAGATTTTGTAGATCTTACCTAAAGGAGGCGTGACCGTGTTTTTCACCTTCCTAGGAATGCTAGATCGGCTCTGATCTACCGTTAAATGCTCCATTCCTAGCCCGTGCACTATTCCCTTCTCAATCCATCTTCGATTCTTCTTCGATTGCGACGGGATTAAAGGGCTTTTGATCGGCTCTTGTTGTAGAGTGAAATGGACAGCCGGATTAACCATCCGAGCTGCCATTTTTCTCGGGTGGCCTTCCTTTTTTGGCGATGAAAGCCCCCTAAAAATCTCCTTTTCTTCTTCTTCTCACCTTCCACCTCCCTTCCCCTCTTCTCCTTCCTCTTCCCTCTTCTTCTTCTCTTCTTCTCTTCTTCCCCGTTTTCTCTTTCTCCCCTTGGGTTTTCCCGTCTATGTCGAGTTTGGGAAATAGACCTAATGTTTGTTTCTCATTTTACTTAGGTGGGGGGTGCCATTATCAAATGTGGCCCCCTCCACTTAGTTATTTAACTCATTTCTTTTCTCCCTTTTCTTTATATATATTAAACCTAGAATGATTGTGTTTTTTATTTTCTTATCGTTCTACTCAACCTAAGTTCAGTCAACGTGTATGATTGTTACGCACCCAACATGTCATCACCATCAAACTCGCATTTTTACAAGTGAGGGCCATTGGTAAAATTACTAAAATACCCTTTTATAAGAAAATTATAATTTATTCGACGATCTCCAATTTCAATAAACTTAGTGATGTTAGATTTGTATCAATGAGGAGAGTTCAGATTTAGTAATTTCAATTCCCAAGTTCTAAGTTTTTTTATGAACTTATAATTACCAAAATAGCCTTGACTTCGAAGTCCCATAACTTCCTCATTCGGATTCTATTTTCAGCATTCTTTGGCTCATTGGATTCCATTTTCTGAGTACTATCTAATGATTTCAATTTTAGTTCCAAATTATTATCCTATTAAAAGATATACTTCTTGAAACCTCCTAACCTGATCATGGAATGATAAAATTTTAGGATTGTTACAATCTTCCCTTCTTAGAGAAATTTCGTCCTAGAAATTTTTTAGGGTCATTACATTCTTCCCTCCTTACATAATTTCATCTTTAAAATTATTTTCATGATATCTTTCCAACAACTCTAATAATATTCTCATCTCATTGTAAATTTAAAGTCATATAATTACTTCAATAAAGCATCAATCCTCAAAATATAAATGATTTTCAACTTAAACTAGATATTATGTCACTTAATAGCACAGATTTTCTATATACAATAAGCAATAAGAATCACTTTTGCTGTGTACTCTGATAACAGCCTTTACTTGATAATCCATCAAAATAATAAATTTCTAACTAAGTTTTTCTTTCATTTCAACTTCCAAAATCCTTTGATTGTAATGATTCTTAGAACACATAATCTTTATCTCCAACTCAACCTTTCTATTTTTCTTATCCATATCACTCTTTATACTAACTTCAAACACTGAATATATATTTCTCACTTAAAGATGATCCCTTCTGCATATGCTTAAGCAATTCTAACCTTATGAAACTGCCCATCTTCAAAATTTCAAGTATCATATTTCTGACAAAATTTCGGTAGAGGCTCCTCTATTTCTCAGACTTACACATTTAACGCATGTGATTGTGATACACCTGATAAACCATTTATCAATACAAAATACATTTTAGAGACTCTGTCTCATCACATTTAAACATTCACGATAACATAATTAACTATACATCCATATAGTATATATCTGAGAGACTCTGTCTCATTACATTCTCCACATTACCATAATATAACAAATCCTAATGCTATGAGAATTGCTTACCCATTTCCACAACTTCAAGAATAAAGTCCAAAATTTTCAATAGTATTGTAACACCCCATTATATAATCATAAATTGATAAATGTTTAATCACAATCATCATCATTACAACCATATATAATGGAAGATTTTCATATTGTCCACAATCTTGTATCAAAATCCATCATAAATTACATTGTAATAGAAATATGAAAATTTACAATCCCAACTACAATTCAAAAATCCAATTATTATAATGAATCATACTTTAACTCTATCATCATAACCTTTGCTCAAATAAATTTTTTTTTCTTCACCTCAACATATGTTCAACCAGATAAATCTATCATTTCTCCAAACAAGCATTTAATACTGAATGTGAATTCATATCATAACATTTCCATCATAATAATGAATAGATTTTTCATAATCATTCATCCATTTCCACATATGAATCGAAAACAAGAGATAGTCATTTAAATCAAAGAACATCTCTCTCATATTCATATTACATTTTGCTAAAATCCTATATATGGCCTTACATTCAGATAATCATAAACATTCATCTTTAACTTAAATATAAATACAAACATACAAGTACAATTACTGGAGACAACACATAAAATTCAAAATGTAATAACTAAACTTACACCCTTTGGTGTATTCAAATTCAAAAACAAAAATAATACATTAAGTATTTCTCAAATGCAAATATGAAACTCATAGCATTAAATGAACAACTAAAATCTCACTAACTATGCAATCACATTCAAATACTTAATTAACACCATTAAGGACAGCCCCAGTGCATGAAGCTCTCGCCTTTGCGGTGTCTATGGAAAGGCAGACCACAAGGATCCATAGTAGGCAGCCTTACCTTGCATTTCGCAAGAGGCTGATTCCACGCCTTGAATCCGTAATCTCAAGGTCACATGACAACAACTTCTACCATTACGCCAAGGCTTCCTTTCTCAAATAACACCATTGGTGTTCACTTATATCAATATAGTATCATCTCACTTTACATAATGATACTAAAAGATTTCCTTCATTACATACAAGACAATTGTTTGGTATGTTCTCCTCTAAAATACTATTCAAATGAGTTTCCACACTTCATTTATCAAATAAGGTTTATCTCTCTTAACCTCAGATCTATATACAAACACTCTTCATCATAAGTGTCCAAATTCATAGGGTCGATCAATAGCTAGTGGAATAACTAAAAGCCCATCATATCAAATAATTGATGGAATGTCTTAATTTCGAACACAACTCACATATCAGTTCTGATCTTTCAACATATATAATTCGGGAATCTTTCTCAAAATAAGGTACAAATACAATTCACTTGTTTTCTTAAAGTATACTACCTTTCATAGGTAGCATCTATTTCTCATAAATTAAGACTATTATCTTTTATATATCCCACAGATCATTTTTTCTGCATTGGAATATGCATTTATTACCAAAATCATCACTAGTCAACAATTTAGTGATGTCAATTAGAAACATTAATTTCTTATTTAAATGGTGGTTTATTGTAATATAACTTAATCCTTTAGCAAGCACGCTTACTTGTGATTAGGTATTTTTTACATTTAGGCAGCACACACATGATAATGCAAAGTAAAATCTAATTCCTCATCACACACACTTGTGATTAGGTAGTTTATACTTCTCGGAAGTACACACATGACTTCCTCATTCAAACTCTGTCTTTAGCATTCTCTGGCTCATTGGATTCCATTTTCTGAGTACTATCTAATGGTTTTAGTTTTAGTTCAAAATTATTATCCTATTAGAAGATATACTTCTTGAAAACTCATAACCTAATCATGGAATAGTAAAATTTTATGGTTGTTATAGTTCATTAGTAATTTTAGAATAATTATTGCTTCAATTATTGAATGTTTAAAAGGTGAAACTTTTAAGTGGATGTAGGAAGCACAACGAAGCTTTGAATTTATCAAGCAAAAGGTAACTACTACTTCTATCCTTTCCTTACCCAACTTTGGTTGTATTTTCAAAGTTAAATGTCTTGCTTTGGATGTAAGAATCAGTGCAATTCTTATCAAATAAGGAAAGTCAATTGTCATTTTTAGTAAAAACATTAATGATTCGCATCACAACTACTCCACCTATGACTTGGAGTTCTACACTTATAAAGGTGTTAGAACATTATAGTCAATACGTGCTTTCATTGCATTGCATTTTGTACTATTTATTATCATAAATTCCTAAGGTTCCCTCAAAGTTAGTTGAAGCTTAGTACAAGACATACTATATTGGTCAAATTCATTCAATCTTTCAATTTTGTGATCAAACACAAATTAAGTACACAAAATGTGGTTGCAAACACCTTAAGAAAGAGACATCCTTTATTAAATGCTTTAAGTACCAAATTTGTTGGTTTTTAAATAGTTAAAGAGCTTTATGCATGTGATCCCTACTTTAGGAAAATATGAAAAATTTGTGATCATGGTCTTGATCCTCTATTTCTAATGCAAGATGGGTTTCTCTTTAAGGGTAATCTTTATATATTCCTAAATTTTTCCTGACTGAAGCAATCATATTTGAAGCTCATGATAAAGGCCTAGTTGGACACTTTGGGAGAGATAAAACTTTTTCTTAATGAAAAACATATTATTTTAGCAAAAAATGGCAAAAAGACATTTTTAAACATGTGTGGATGTGCATGATATGTCATCTAATAAAAATTTGACCACATAACACAAGTGTGTATGATCTGCATTCCATTTCTAACTCTCTTAGGAAGAAGTAAGCATAGACTTTGTTGTTGGGGTACTAAGAATGCAGTGAAATAAAGATTATATTGTGGTAGTTCTTGACCACCTCTCAAAGATGACATACTTCATAGCCCACACTAAGACAATTGATGCTTCACATGTGGTGGATTTGTATTTTAGGGAAGTCGTTAGACTTCATGGAATTCCCAAAACTTTCACATTTTGTCAAGATCCAAATTTTATAGTCACTTTCAAGAAACTTTATGGAGAAAGCTTGAAACTTGGCTACAGTTTAGTTCTTTTTGTTATCCTTAGACTGAAGGGCAAATAGAAGTCATTAGTATAAGTTTGGAAAATCTAATTTAAGTTTTGTGGGAAAGAATATTTTCCAATGGGATTTGTTGTTAGCTTAAGTTGAATTTGCTTTTAATAGTTCCTATAGCCAAATGATAGGATGTAGTCCTTTTGAAGTAGTATATGTTAAGAATTCATTGAGTTGAGTGGAGTTTAGTACCCTTGTCACTAACCAATAATTTCTATAGAGATGTTGAAGAGAGAGCTAAGCAAATCAAGAAGATACATGAGAAAATCCTAGTAAAGATTGCTAGGCAAAATGAGAAATATAAAGAATAAGTGGATAAGCACAAAAAAACTACTAAATTTTGAGAAGGAAATTTGGTCAAGTACATCTTAGGAAGGATCATTTTTCTCAAAGACAAAATTCTAAGCTTAAGCCAAAAGTAGCTGGTCCTTTTAAGATTTTGAAGAAAATTGGTGAGTATGAATTGTTAGTGGAATATGAAGTTTCAAACACTTGCAGTGTAGTGGATCTTTTACCATACAAAGGAGAGGATGATGTAGATGACTAGGGATGGGTTCTTCTTAACCCAGGGAGAATGACACGGGAGTGTCCTAAAATTGCAAAATTGATGGTGCATCAAGGGTGATCAAGCTATGAATGGTCAAGATCATCATCAAACCCTCTTAGATCAAAGTATTTTTAACATGTTTGGTCATGGAGAAGTGGACATCTTAAACCTTGAAAGATTGAATGGTTTAGATCAGCTAGATAAGATGTCTAAGGAATTAGATTAAAGATTCCTAGAATTCCAAGAGGATGTCTTGAATCATCTCAGATGAACATCCTTGATCAATCAACTAAAAAACTTCCCATGGCCTAGTAAAAAATTCCTAACTCTGTATGGTCAAAAATGTCTTTTATAAGTTTACCATTGTCAAGGTGTGTTCACTAATCAAAGATTCCAAGTTACCCATATCAAGGAAAGTTCATGCTTAAGAAGGGAGTTTAGAAACTTGCAAACTTGTTGTGTATCTATTTAGAAGTTACTTGAATATATTATTCAACTAATCAATGTTTAGAATGTGTTTATCTAGAAACACTCAAGTTTAGAAAAATTTTGTTCGACATGTATCTCATATTTAGAAAGTATTCTTTAGATTAGGAAAATATTCTAATTAAATAATTGCATAGTAGTTTGTACAGTGCTTATTTGGGATGTCTGTTTCCATCTATTTATAACCACTTGTAGCATGAATTTAAGTAGTTTTACAGATTGAATCAGACATTTTTCCCAATGTTGAGAGTGTGAAGTGTATCTCAACTTATTGTAATTTGTGTATCTCTTGGAGGGTCCAAGAGTGGTGAGGTTCCTAGTTCTATATCTTCAAGGTAGTGAGTGATATATACTTTTAAAGCAGTGATTAGTTTCTATCCTTAGTTCTATAGCTCTTTGGTGGTGTTTCTGTATAGAAGGATCTCCATCGTGGAGTGGTGAGTTAATATTTTATTTAAGTTCAATATCTCTATGGTGATGACATTTTGTGTTCATAGAATGGTGAATGACTTTTTCTCTTTATTCAATTATCTTTTATTTTATCCAATTATCTAGTGTTGGCTTAGATCCATAGATCACCTAAAAATTGGGTGTGCATGTGCTTATGAGAATCAACTACTAAAACACCAACATAGAATGCCTACAATCACCACACCTATTTATGTGTGTGTGTGGCTGGATGCATGCTTGTGCATGTGTGCTTATGTATGTGGGACTCATAAAAAACACAAACACTACTACTTTTAGTAGTTGTAACACTAATGATGTTTTGATATGTAGAATCAACAAGAGAGTGAGAAATATGATAATAATGAAGAAAATCATAAAGGAAAATAGATGCATTCCTGACCTAATCTTCTATGTAGAGGATTTTGAGGAGTATCTCATCCAACTGACTAAACTGAGCAAAATCTATTTGTTAAGGAACCACTCCATTAGTATGAAGAAAGTGAGAAATTTGATGATGAGGAAGAAAGTTGGTCTAAGGAAGCTATAGCTGTATCACTCAAGTCCAACACAATTGAAGAATTAGAGGATTCTGTATTTAATGCTCAAGATTAAGGTAAGAAAAAAAGAAACAATATATGGGCATCCTCAACTGGTTCATGGAGAAACTTAACATTAGTGTTAGTGATTCTTGAGATGAAATGAGCTAACATGAGTTGAGATAATATGAGATCAAGCTTAGGATGACTTAACGTGACTTGAGATAGTCAAATTTGGCACAAGATAAAGCGAGATGACTGAAAATCAATTTAAATATCAATTAAATGATTTTCATCTTAGGACATGTCAAACACCATTCACTTTGAGATGAGGATACATTATTTCATCTCATCTTAGCTGAAGAACCGCTAACAATGATGTGGTCCATATCAACTCATATCATGTCAGGCGATTTCTTCTCAAGCACTACTAACCCTTTGTAACATGTTTAGTAAGGATGTGGGAGAAGTATTGGAGGTGAACTTGTGTATAAAGTGTACACACTCAGCAAAAGGAATTGATTAGCCTCCTCTTTTCCCTTTAAAATAAGTTTGTGGCTAGTATAATGTTAAAGAATGAAGGATTAAATTGGTGTCATAGAAAAGTTTTAAAAATTAGAAATAACTAGAAATGATATGCAACCAAAAATAATGCATGTTTTCTACCAATTTTCCAGAATTTATCCAAAGGAGGGTAATAGAATTGGCTCAAAACCCTCAAAATATATAGTGACATAATGATCTTGTGCAATCAAATGATTAGGATTATCCATTGCATGAAACCTTTTTTGGGATAGCCTTTGTGGGACAGAATCTGGTAGATGAATGATTTACATCACCAGGACGTTGGCCTCACCTTATACTTTCAATTAGCCATGCAATTATTATACTTTTGGGTCCAAGTGTGGGTATATGCCCAAGAAGACAAAAGAGTACATGCCCTTTTTCCTTGGATTGCAAATCTAAGCCAATTCATCATGCTTAAAAATACCAAAAATAGGTAACATATAAGAAACCAATCCATTTGAACAATCCAAGCAACTAGTTTTAGATCTTTGACTTAATAGACATGGATAGTCGTGATCTTTAACATAAAGAAACATAGGCTAAAAACATCTAATGGCATGGAATTTAATGTCTAGCCTATCCAATCCATTCGTAACATGATGAATGTGCTTGATCTAATGAAGAAAATTTCACCACGTATGAAAACTAAGGATTATACTCTTTTCTCTCTTGTTGAGCGTGTATGCGTAATGGGACTCTTGTACTTTTGGGTGGCGGACCAACTTTCACTTAACAATACTCACCAAAAAATTTAGGGAAGTGATATAACGACCCATTATTTTTTAAAAATAAGCCACTTATGAATATTATGGATGGTTTTAACTCTACACGGGCCTAGTTTTGTGGAGATCCAATTTGTTGAGAATGTAGCTCATCACATAAATGGGCTCTGGTCCAAAATTCTCATCTATTAGATATTCTTAACCATTATTTTTTGTTGTGAGTTGTAATAAATGGTCAAAGGTTTCACCATGCATTTTATAATGTAAAATGGCAATGGCTAGGGTCATCTAATGGATAAGACTTTTGGACCATAGCCATCTAAGTTGAGGGCAATGCCATGAACTAGTGTGCTAAAAAGCATCATCTTGATGTGGAATGCAATAGAGTCTAAGTGATTTCAGCTGATCCAATTTTTTCACACACAATTTGGCATCATTTTGTGCGTTTTGAATTTTTTATAAATTTAATATAAAAATAATATTATATATTTTTATACAATAGAAAAGTTGATACAATAAAGAAGAATCTTGTCCATTCATGTCACTTGAATCATCTCATTAAATTTTATTTCACAGTTCCTAAAAGTAATAGAGATGTGACCCTATTTATCATACCTTCAATTGCTTGTTCATTAGTGTTTGTTATTGTGTGGATCTAGAGAAATAAAATAATCCATGGGGTTCAGGTAGACTGGATAAGGGCTTTCATTAATTGGAGGATTAGAACCATCGAATCTACTAACTCACTGAATTCTAGCCTTTTAGTTTTTATTTAATAGCTCCCTACTTTTAAAAGGTGGAATCAAACAAATGTTGCACGAGGCAAAGAGAAGGATCATTAAGGTCTAGTGGGAACCTCATGACATT
This sequence comes from Warburgia ugandensis, assembly GCA_035236585.1. Taxonomy (NCBI): domain Eukaryota; kingdom Viridiplantae; phylum Streptophyta; class Magnoliopsida; order Canellales; family Canellaceae; genus Warburgia; species Warburgia ugandensis. The sequence goes on along the minus strand of CP141132.1, from coordinate 25,331,171 downwards.
GGAGAAATCTAGTTATGCTTTGATGGATTAGCTCAAGGAAACCCAGGGCTAGTTGGAGCACATTGTCACGGACTTATGTAATTACAACCCGTGACAATGTGGTCTTTTAAGAGGTAGTTAGCAAGATGCTTAGCAACATATATCGCTTTCCTTGGCATGAAAACTAATAATGAAGCAAAATGACTAGCTTTAGCATAAAATTAAAACTTCTATCAACATGGGTGTCACATGTTTTCAAATATGTGGGGATTCTATGTTGATTGTAAATGCCCTAAAATGCAGGTCAGGCTCTATTTGGCTGGCAAGACAAATTCAGGAGTATTGCTAAAGGCTGCTTCAAGGGATGAGAAAAGATTTAACACCATTTGGACTAAAGCCATGTCACTTGATAGAAGGGAATTAAGGAACAAGATTTGTGCAACTAAACTCTTAAGGAGGATAAGGCTTTGATGATTGTGACGACCCAGGTTTTTGTAACACATTTTGTAATACATTTTCAAATATTTTCTTTAGAACTTAGTAGTAAACCCTTAGTAGTAAAATAATTAGTCAAAACAAAGCAACAAAAATTCTTTTCTTTAGAACTTGCTTTGGAAAACCAAAGTCATCACTTCATACAGAACATAAGTAAAATTTTTGTACAAGATAAAATTCCATGGAAGGAATATATTTTTATTAAATTCTAGAATCCATCTAGTGGTTCATAGTATAGCCTAAATCTATTACAATACTTGTCCAAATCACATAATCTAAAATGTAAAGCTCACCATATAATGAAACTCTTATTACAATACAATACTCTCAAATAAAACAAAATACACATCTTCAAGGGGTATACCTTGATGATTATTCTCTTCAAGTCTTCTACAGCCTTGAGCTCCTAACACTCCTTCTCTGTATCTGAGATATTATAAACATTGAAACATTTACAATATCTTAGCAAGCTATACTTGGTAGGGGATTCAAGAGGCATAATAATTGACAATATAATTCTAATACTTCATAATCTCGTTATTAAAAAACATACTCATGTATCTAACTCTTTACTTTATAATATATGTACATCCGTATACATACATATTGTACATGGATAAATTTGTCAAATTTATGAAAGTAGTCAAATGTCATTCCTAACTAAGCTGATCAATTCTTTCCACTATGAGAAATCAGTATTTCAACTAGTCCAATACTGGGAATTTCCCTTATTGGAAAATACTGATAATATACAATTGCTTGGCATTTCATCATGCCAAAACATAGGGCATTTGACTATGCCTATCTCATATACATCATAGTGCAAAATAATCAAAGGACCAGTCTGATCTGTACAAGTGCGTTCGAATAACTACCCTGTTCAGCACTGATACCATGGTGAAAAATATTGTGCCACTGCCTAAAGGGAGAGACAGGACTTTCACAGTGGTGGCCTTCCCATAATTTCCCCACTCTCACAGGGCAAGGTATCTTCAAATCATCAAATTTTGAGAAGTGGGTGGCCAAACCCTCATAACTCCCCTAACATAGCATCCCTAGGCTTATACCTATTTAAAACAAAACCATAAGCCTCCATGCTTATATGTAAAATAGGTTTCATATGTATTAGAAAATCTATTTGTTTACTTAGGGCTAGAATATCTTCTAGTTCCATATTAACATAGAGTCTAGTCCTCAATTTTAACTTAACCATTTCATATGTGTTTGGTTGGATCATAAGGGTTTCAAGAGATTTAATATAAGTATTAACATTACACTTATCAACATAAGGTCATGTGTTCAACATGTACATCCCATGTAGATGCATTCATTAAATCCTCCTACCTTTAAGTAGTGATCCATCTCTTCAGATCCTCCATGATCCTAATAGGTGTATGAAATCTATAAATCCATACATACTTCAATACATATACAATCTGAATAATCCTATCTATATTCTTTGTCTAATCTTGTCCTTTAATATAAAGGATCTAAATTTTTTATCCTATCATGATCTATCTTCCTCAGATAGTGTCTATCCTATTGATCAATAGATCTGATGATTAGAATGATGTTTTAATCTTTTAGATCGAAGTATTTTCTATTATAAGCCTTTGTATATTCCTTTCTTTGATCGTGATCTTCAATAGATCCTTTGATCAATAATTTATACTTGTTGATAAAGATTAAGAACTTAGATCTTTTATCATCTAGTTCTCTTTTGATCTAAGTTTAGTTGTTTGATCATCCCTAAGGTGGAGGATCTTGGTGCTCTTCCTTGAATTATATTTGATCAAAGGTTCAAATCTTCTATTTGATCTAAGTTGCAAGAAATATATATATATATATATATATATCATCAAGAAGTATTTATTTATTTTTATTGTTCTTGATCATTCAAGATCCAATGGATCTTGTTTGATCATCCTTATCTTATTACAATTTTTATTAGGGTTAGATAATTTACTAACCTTTTATGCTTTTATTATTATTATTCAACAAGTTAATGTTTTACAGGTTAAAGATAACTTATTTCAGCCTAAGTCTAGACTGTTCCTCTTATTTCCAATTGGCTAAGGCTTACTAGCTGAATAGATGAACACAAAGTGGTTGCTTCAATCCTCATGTAAGGAGGCATTTAGACCTCACAAATGTCAACGAAAGGTAAGGGAAGAGTGAGGCTCTATTAGAAAACCCCCTTAACCACCATGTTCAACATTCACTATAGTGACCTTAGCTCAACCTTTCATACAGTTCCTATGACCATGTTAACCCTAAGTACTCTTTCTAATTGATTTTAATTAAGTTCATGAACATTTAAAATCTCATTCATAGGGTTTATTATTATCCTAGTTTGGGCCAAGGATTTGATAATCCTTATATTATCCTACTAACTATGGCCATTACTAATTAAGCCCAAGTCAAATAATTCACTCTTATTTGTGTTATGAAACTCTACTTTCTCATTAGATTCCATTTTTGGTGTTTTATGCTCATTATCTCATAACTACTTTAACAATTAAATCTATGAAAAAAATTTAACCATAAATGAATTATAACTCTAAAACATAAAACTACATAATTGAATGACCTAATGATAATGGTACAAGGTACTTAAGATGATACTAGCATAATTTCTAACTAATGTACTTTATCCAATAAACTCAAAATAAACTATTTGTAATGCCCAAGCAATTTACACTATTTTTAATGAAAATTGAACGTTCTATAGGAAATAAACTATGTTGAATGTTTGATTTTATTTAAAATAATAAACAAAGGAATTTGTGAGGAATAGTACCATTAGATTCTACTAGAAAAATGGAATCCAACGCCACAAAAATCACCCAAAACGGAGTTCGTATGAGGAAGTTATAGCCGTTTAAAGATAGGGGTATTTCTGGAAATAAAATAGAAAAACGAAAAAGGATGAAAAACGCAAGGGGCCATTTTGATAACGGCACCCCCTGTCCTCTTCAACCTCAAGAACCCTCCAAAAAACCCTAAATCCTGATTTCTCTAGAAAATCCCAGGGGAAAGGGTGGCATCGCCATTGAGGGGCACCGCCTTTCACTCCTCTATAAAAACCCCATCTCCCCCTCTTCTAATTCACATTTTTCCAATCGTTTGAGACTAGAGTTTCTGGCAAAATCGGAAACCCGTCTCCTTTGCATTTTTCAGCAACGGCCCGGCCAAAGTCATCCTGGCCATGCCATTCTCGTCTCCCCATTTCCCCTCTCTTCTCTTTTTCGATCTAGGCAATGGGGTTTCCACCTTGTGAGAGTTTTTTCGGCGAGCAGCAAGGTCCAATGTGAAATGGGCACCCCCCAAGCTGCCCAGGTAAGACGTCCTTACCTCCCTTCTCTTGGTTCTTCCCCTTTCAGGCTAGATCCAAGCTGGATCTAGTGTTCTAAGACGTTTTCCAACCTGATTTCCTGGCCAGAAAACGTCCCAAAACGGCTCAGACAACCCTGCAGGAGCCAGGCATCCCAAGGACGCCAAGCACCACGTGCACCTAGGACTGGGTCCTTGGGACGGGTTCCAGGTGTACGACATTGCGTACATTGTCCCAGGTGCGGCCTTCAGGTGCGTATGTGACATGGGGCACAGGTCCTAGCTCGACCAGGGTGCACGGGGTGCCCTGGGAGCTGAGACGCGCCACACTACAAGGTGCGTCCATGCGATGCTGTGCATCATAGCGCGTCGCTTAGGCATGCTTGTGCACGTGCGAACACTGTCCCAAGTACAGCCTTTGGGTACGTGCGCAACATGGGCACAGGTCCTAGCTTGACCAGGATGCACGGGGTGCCCTGGGAGCTGAGACACGCCATGCTACAAGGTGCGTCCATGTGATGATGCATGTCATAACGCGTCACTTGAGCATGCATATACACATGCAAAACGTAATCCCTGGCACGGCCTTTGGGTGCGCACGACCTAAGGCAGTCGCGATTCAACCAGGATACACGGGTGTCCTGGGAACCTAGGCACACGAACCTATTGAGACTTTAAAGTTAGATTAAAGGATTAATTATAGAATTTAACTATTGGAAGTAGATCCATACCATAAGATCTAGCCTGACAATGAATTAGGCAAGAACCAGGGACCCAATAGGCAGGGCTAGCGGTCTAATGTCTAAATAGACTGAAATTAATTAGGACTCCTTGTATCCATTTATACCTAGGAGTTTATAAATGAGACCCAGGGACGAGTTGAGCAATAAAGGACGTGACTCCACGAGACTTTGAGGTAGGTGCTCTATCGCTACTAGATTCTTTTAAAAGAACTATGATTGTTTTACGAATACATGTTTTAAGTATATGACTTGTTTAGTATGACTTAATTCAGCATGCATGTGATAAATGCTTTATGAATAGACATGTTTTGTAAATAATTGCATATACATTATGCATAGATATGTTTTGCAAACTATTGCATACATTGCATCATTTGTGAGCATTAAGTTCTTACAAAAATTGCATGTCCTTGAGGGTTACCAAAAGACGCTGGAGTACCGAGGGCCAGGCAGTTGTGAGGGACCCCGAAGAGGACAAGCTTTGTAAAAAGAGAGGTTTTCGCTTGTTTGATCTGATTATGATTTGAGCTGATAAGATCGTGGGCGCTATGCCGAGAGGTTTGGGTTGGCCTCCAGCCTCTACCACTATTAGGTGGATGGGTACCATGCCCAAAAAGGGCAACGTCCCTACGTCAACTGCATTTGGTACAGGGGGCTACCATTGGTGTCACAACATTGGGTCGACGTGTCATAGGCCCCGTGGAGGCTATGACTGAGTGTCCTCAGGTACCCGGGGACCACACGGTGAGGAGGTCGTGGGCACAGTTGGACCCTATGGTTTCATGGACTTATTTGCATTGCATATGGCATGATATGACGTTGGTCGATCATACCATACCAGATATCCATGAGTTGGATTCAGTTGAGCATCTGATGCATATCATTATGTTTATGATATATGATACTGTTGACTTGGATTATGATATTTCTTTAAGTCATCAATATTCCAGTTTGACAGTGTTTTTTTTATATCGATATTGAACATGATTATTCGAACATGCATATGTTTTCATGAGCACATGATTTTAAACATAACATGCAATGCAAACCTAGTAGTGATAGACTCCTACTGAGTATAGTATATACTTACCCCATCCTTAACATTTTTCAGGATAAATCAACTTACAAATAGAAGACGCCTCAACAGATATTAGTGCTACAAGCACGTGAATAAGCAAAGGAGACAACTATACATGTAAGTAAATTCTCAACCCTTTCGACACGTATTTGTATTTATTTACAGTTGGGTTTGTGTCTTTGTATTTGGATAGACTTGGGGAAAAACATTTATGATTTCTGAAGTTTTTGAAAAACCACTTTGGTTGTTGTGAAGGCAAATGACACTCAGGGTTTTCAAAAATGAGTTTAAAACTAAAGGTTTTCCGCTGCATTGCATGGTTTTTATAAAATGGTTTTCAAATAGGGATGCATCCCGCCTTAGGAAATTAGATATTGCATTTATAAATGCTTGAGAAAACCAGGGTCGTCACACTATGATGGACCTCAAGCACCATCTCATACCATAGTCTAATCTAACATGAAATCCTAGAATGGTCCTACGTTACAATTGCATGAAATCAAACCAACATGGTTCTAAGTTACAATTCAACATTCATGAATAATTTTATGGACATTTGAAATGAAGTTATACTAAAATAATCTATCATGGATCCTATATTCATGAAATAAATCAAATGAAATCAATTCATAACTCAAGCTAAGCCATTTCTCATTATTAAAGCTTTTACTTATGATCCAACCATTAGATCTTAGGTCTTTTTCTTTTAACTCAAGGGTTTTAATTAATTGTAGGGCTTTTACTCCATTAAGGTCAAGATCATATTCCATTTTTTTTTTCATATTCAATCCATGATCTCAATGGATTCCATTATAATATCATTCATTCAATCCATCCCAAGGGTTTGATTATACTTGATCTTATTGATCAAGTGGGTCCCTTTGTATTTTTAGGGTTTTTCTACCATAAAGGGTAGATCTCTCAATTTATCTCGGATATGTTTAGATAAATCATGGATATCACTTTATTTCAACATTATATCATCAGTAAATCAGATCCCCATGATCTGATCATCTCATATCATGAAAATTAGAAACTTAATTCTTGAAAACAGAAAGTTTCTAGAATGTTTTTATTAATATTATGATTTCAAAAGAAAATAGAAGTTAAAAGCTTTCCATAGCTTTTTTTTTTTTATCTCAGTTTGGAGTTCAGATGACTCCACAATTGCACTATGAAGTTCACAGTCATTTCTAGGATCTAGATTTGATTTGGGCCCAACGGAACAGATGGCCCCGGATTGGTCGGGCAGAACGGTCGATGTGTGCCTGTCGCCGAGACGCACGCATATGTATTATGTATATTTGAAGAATTTTAACATGTTTATGGGTTAGAAAATTTTCTTTTGAAAGTTAATTTCGTCCTTGAATGTGTTTGTCATATTTTTCTTTTTTTTTCATTGTTAATTGAAAACTTCCATGAAATGTAGTTACTTTGAATACTTCTAATTCTTGTATATCTAATATTCGATAAAATGCCTAACCTAATCTTTTCATGTCCAAGAAGTCGCCATGCAAATTTGCTTCAATTTTTATGATAATTGACAAATATGCTTGGATGATTGCGACAAGAACATTAAAAGAATATGAGAAGAAAATAGAAAATTTCATAGAATTCGTACTTAGGGAGGGTGTTAATGGTAATCGCATGCATTGTCCATGCTCAAAATGTGGAAACTTGAAAAAAGTAACTATAGAAGTGTTGAGAGAACACTTGTGCATCAATGGAATAGATGAAAGCTACCACCCATGGATTTGGCATGGAGAAGAACTTCCACATAGGTCCTCAACAAGGCCAGGAAGATATGATCAGGACACTTTAGGAAGTATTGGAGATAGTACAACTGTATTGATGTTCTGAGATGCATATGATGACTTCCAGGATGACCATGAACAATTTCATACTACATTGGTGGAATTCAATGAGCAATTGTACCCTGATTGCAAAGATTATACCACTATTAGGTGGATGGGTACCACGCCCAAAAAGGGCAACGTCCCTACGTCGACTGCATGTGGTACAGGGGGCTACCATTGGTGTCACGACAGTGGGTCGACGTGTCATAGGCCCCATGGAGGCTATGACTGAGTGTCCTCAGGTACCTGGGGACCACACGGCGAGGAGGTCGTGGGCACAGTTGGACCCTATGGTTTCGTGGACTTATTTGCATTGCATATGGCATGATATGAGGTTGGTCGATCATACCATACCAGATATCCATGAGTTGGATTCAGTTGAGCATCTGATGCATATCATTATGTTTATGATATATGATACTTTTGACATGGATTATGATATTTCTTTAAGTCATCAGTATTCCGGTTTGACGGTGTTTTTTTTATATCGATATTGAACATGATTATTCGAACATGCATATGTTTTCATGAGCACATGATTTTAAACATAGCATGCATTGCAAACCTAGTAGTGATAGACTCTCCTACTGAGTATAGTATATACTTACCCTATCCTTAACATTTTTCATTATAAATCCACTTACAAATAGAAGACGCCTCAGCAGATATTAGTGCTACAAGCACGTGAATAAGCAAAGGAGACAACTATACATGTAAGTAAATTCTCAACCCTTTCGACATGTATTTGTATTTATTTACAGTTGGGCTGTGTGTGGTTGGATAGACCTGGGGAAAAACATTTATGATTTCTGAAGTTTTTGAAAAACCACTTTGGTTGTTGTGAAGGCAAATGACACTCAGGGTTTTCAAAAATGAGTTTAAAACTAAAGGTTTTCCGCTGCATTGCATGGTTTTTATAAAATGGTTTTCAAATAGGGATGCATCCCGCCTTAGGAAATTAGATATTGCATTTATAAATGCTTGAGAAAACCAAGGTCGTCACACTATGATGGACCTCAGGCACCATCTCATACCATAGTCTAATCTAACATGAAATCCTAGAATGGTCCTACGTTACAATTGCATGAAATCATACCAACATGGTTCTAAGTTACAATTCAACATTCATGAATAATTTTATGGACATTTGAAATGAAGTTATACTAAAATAATCTATCATGGATCCTATATTCATGAAATAAATCAAATGAAATCAATTCATAACTCAAGCTAAGCCATTTCTCATTATTAAAGCTTTTACTTATGATCCAACCATTAGATCTTAGGTCTTTTTCTTTTAACTCAAGGGTTTTAATTAATTGTAGGGCTTTTACTCCATTAAGGTCAAGATCATATTCCATTTTTTTTTTCATATTCAATCCATGATCTCAATGGATTCCATTATAATATCATTCATTCAATCCATCCCAAGGGTTTGATCATACTTGATCTTATTGATCAAGTGGGTCCCTTTGTATTTTTAGGGTTTTTCTACCATAAAGGGTAGATCTCTCAATTTATCTCGGATATGTTTAAATAAATCATGGATATCACTTTATTTCAACATTATATCATCAGTAAATCAGATCCCCACGATCTGATCATCTCATATCATGAAAATTAGAAACTTAATTCTTGAAAACAGAAAGTTTCTAGAATGTTTTTATTAATATAATGATTTCAAAAGAAAATAGAAGTTAAAAGCTTTCCATAGCTTTTTTTTTTATCTCAGTTTGGAGTTCAGATGACTCCACAATTGCACTATGAAGTTCACAGTCATTTCTAGGATCTAGATTTGATTTGGGCCCAACGGAACAGATGGCCCCGGATTGGTCGGGCAGAACGGTCGATGTGTGCCTGTCGCCGAGACGCACGCATATGTATTATGTATATTTGAAGAATTTTAACATGTTTATGGGTTAGAAAATTTTCTTTTGAAAGTTAATTTCGTCCTTGAATGTGTTTGTCATATTTTGCTTTTTTTTTCATTGTTAATTGAAAACTTCCATGAAATGTAGTTACTTCGAATACTTCTAATTCTTGTATATCTAATATTCGATAAAATGCCTAACCTAATCTTTTCATGTCCAAGAAGTCGCCATGCAAATTTGCTTCAATTTTTGTGATAATTGACAAATATGCTTGGATGACTGCGACAAGAACATTAAAAGAATATGAGGAGAAAATAGAAAATTTCATAGAATTCGTACTTAGGGAGGGTGTTAATGGTAATCGCATGCATTGTCCATGCTCAAAATGTGGAAACTTGAAAAAAGTAACTATAGAAGTGTTGAGAGAACACTTGTGCATCAATGGAATAGATGAAAGCTACCACCCATGGATTTGGCATGGAGAAGAACTTCCACATAGGTCCTCAACAAGGCCAGGAAGATATGATCAGGACACTTTAGGAAGTATTGGAGATAGTACAACTGTATTGATGTTCTGAGATGCATATGATGACTTCCAGGATGACCATGAACAATTTCATACTACATTGGAGGAAGTCAATGAGCCATTGTACCATGATTGCAAAGATTATACCACTATTAGGTGGATGGGTACCACGCCCAAAAAGGGCAACGTCCCTACGTCGACTGCATGTGGTACAGGGGGCTACCATTGGTGTCACGACACTGGGTCGACGTGTCATAGGCCCCGTGGAGGCTATGACTGAGTGTCCTCAGGTACCCGGGGACCACACGGCGAGGAGGTCGTGGGCACAGTTGGACCCTATGGTTTCGTGGACTTATTTGCATTGCATATGGCATGATATGAGGTTGGTCGATCATACCATACCAGATATCCATGAGTTGGATTCAGTTGAGCATCTGATGCATATCATTATGTTTATGATATATGATACTTTTGACATGGATTATGATATTTCTTTAAGTCGTCAGTATTCCGGTTTGACGGTGTTTTTTTTATATCGATATTGAACATGATTATTCGAACATGCATATGTTTTCATGAGCACATGATTTTAAACATAGCATGCATTGCAAACCTAGTAGTGATAGACTCCTACTGAGTATAGTATATACTTACCCTATCCTTAACATTTTTCATTATAAATCCACTTACAAATAGAAGACGCCTCAGCAGATATTAGTGCTACAAGCACGTGAATAAGCAAAGGAGACAACTATACATGTAAGTAAATTCTCAACCCTTTCGACATGTATTTGTATTTATTTACAGTTGGGCTGTGTGCTGTGACTGGATAGACCTGGGGAAAAACATTTATGATTTCTGAAGTTTTTGAAAAACCACTTTGGTTGTTGTGAAGGCAAATGACACTCAGGGTTTTCAAAAATGAGTTTAAAACTAAAGGTTTTCCGCTGCATTGCATGGTTTTTATAAAATGGTTTTCAAATAGGGATGCATCCCGCCTTAGGAAATTAGATATTGCATTTATAAATGCTTGAGAAAACCAGGGTCGTCACACTATGATGGACCTCAGGCACCATCTCATACCATAGTCTAATCTAACATGAAATCCTAGAATGGTCCTACGTTACAATTGCATGAAATCATACCAACATGGTTCTAAGTTACAATTCAACATTCATGAATAATTTTATGGACATTTGAAATGAAGTTATACTAAAATAATCTATCATGGATCCTATATTCATGAAATAAATCAAATGAAATCAATTCATAACTCAAGCTAAGCCATTTCTCATTATTAAAGCTTTTACTTATGATCCAACCATTAGATCTTAGGTCTTTTTCTTTTAACTCAAGGGTTTTAATTAATTGTAGGGCTTTTACTCCATTAAGGTCATGATCATATTCCACTTTTGTTTTCATATTCAATCCATGATCTCAATGGATTCCATTATAATATCATTCATTCAATCCATCCCAAGGGTTTGATCTTATTGATCAAGTGGGTCCCTTTGTATTTTTAGGGTTTTTCTACCATAAAGGGTAGATCTCTCAATTTATCTCGGATATGTTTAAATAAATCATGGATATCACTTTATTTCAACATTATATCATCAGTAAATCAGATCCCCACGATCTGATCATCTCATATCATGAAAATTAGAAACTTAATTCTTGAAAACAGAAAGTTTCTAGAATGTTTTTATTAATATTATGATTTCAAAAGAAAATAGAAGTTAAAAGCTTTCCATAGCTTTTTTTTTTATCTCAGTTTGGAGTTCAGATGACTCCACAATTGCACTATGAAGTTCACAGTCATTTCTAGGATCTAGATTTGATTTGGGCCCAACGGAATAGATGGCCCTGGATTGGTCGGGCAGAACGGTCGATGTGTGCCTGTCGCCGAGACGCACGCATATGTATTATGTATATTTGAAGAATTTTAACATGTTTATGGGTTAGAAAATTTTCTTTTGAAAGTTAATTTCGTCCTTGAATGTGTTTGTCATATTTTTCTTTTTTTTTCATTGTTAATTGAAAACTTCCATTAAAAATGTAGTTACTTCGAATACTTCTAATTCTTGTATATCTAATATTCGATAAAATGCCTAACCTAATCTTTTCATGTCCAAGAAGTCGCCATGCAAATTTGCTTCAATTTTTGTGATAATTGACAAATATGCTTGGATGACTGCGACAAGAACATTAAAAGAATATGAGGAGAAAATAGAAAATTTCATAGAATTCGTACTTAGGGAGGGTGTTAATGGTAATCGAATGCATTGTCCATGCTCAAAATGTGGAAACTTGAAAAAAGTAACTATAGAAGTGTTGAGAGAACACTTGTGCATCAATGGAATAGATGAAAGCTACCACCCATGGATTTGGCATGGAGAAGAACTTCCACATAGGTCCTCAACAAGGCCAGGAAGATATGATCAGGACACTTTAGGAAGTATTGGAGATAGTACAACTGTATTGATGTTCTGAGATGCATATGATGACTTCCAGGATGACCATGAACAATTTCATACTACATTAGAGGAAGTCAATGAGCCATTGTACCCTGATTGTAAAGATTATACCAAGTTGTCCCTAATGGTAGAACTTAACAATGTGAAATCAAGATTTGGTTTTTCATATCAATGTTTTACAGAAGTCTTGAAAGTAGTGGGTTAGATGGTACTTACGGATTATAAATTGGTTAGGTCCACATTGGAGGCAAAGAAAACCATGGATGCACTAGGTTTGATGTATGAGAAGATACATGTGTGTCCCAATGATTGCATCTTGCATGGGAGGAGCACAAGGATAAAACTATATACTCAACTTGTGGACAGCCAACATGAAAGTTAAAGAAGAATTCAACTGAGACAATTACAGGCATTCCTGCAAAGGTTCTATGGTACTTCACCCTTATTCCAAGGTTCAAAAGAATGTTCTGTATAATAAAAACAGCAAAGAACTTAGTGTGGCATGTCAAGGATAGAGTAGATGATATCTTTTCACACAATCCAACAGATAGCCCAGCATAAAAGCTCGTAGACTTCATGTAGCCTAATTTTTGTGAAGAACCTAGAAACCTACAAGTTGCATTATTTGCAAATGGGATTAATACTCATGGTTCTATCAGCAGCAAGTATAATTGTTGGTCAGTTATACTAGTTTATTACAACCTCCCACCATCTCTATGCAAGAAGAGGAAGTTTATGATGCTAACTATGTTGATATCAGAATCAAAATAGCTAGTGAATGACCATGACATGTACTTGTCTCCCTTAATCAATGACCTTGAGACATTATTGTACATAGGCTTTGAAGCATACAATGCATACAAGAAATAGTCATTCACCCTAAAGGCTATACTATTAAGAAAGGCTATATTGTTGTGGACAATAAGCAACTTCCTTGCATACGGTAATTTGTCTAGATTCACTATGAAGGGATATAATGCTTATGCTATCTGTAGTGATCAAACATGTGATGTATGACTTAAACATGGTGGGAAAATGGCATTCCTTGGGCACAAAAGATGGTTGGGCAGAGACCATCCATATCATCTTATGAAGCTAGAATTTAATAGGAGTGTAGAGACAAGGACACCTCCGAAGATGTTGACAGGACAACAAAGTATTGGAGCAAGTTGAAAACATTAATGTCTTGTGAGGAAAGAAGAAATCAAGTAAATGTGCAGGTGAAAGTAATTGTAGAAGTTGTTGGAAGAAGAAATCAATATTTTTTCATTTGGCATACTAGAAATCACTACATATACACCATGTGCTTGATGTCATGCACATTGAGAAGAATGTGTGTGAAAGCTTGACTGGTACCTTGTCTAATATCCCAGGAAAAATAAAGGATGGACTTGCAGCTCGAATGATCTTATGAACATGGGTTTGAAGAGGAGGTTGCACTTAGAGGATAGGGGCTGTCAAGGAACATACCTGCCTAAGGAAAATTATACACAAGATAAAGAGGAGGGGAGAATAATGCATAAAATCCTATTCGTGCTCAAAGTCTTAGACAGCTACTCTTGAAACTTTAAAAACATTGTCTTCATGGAAGAGCTAAAATTGTTGAGGTTGAAGTCCCATGATTTCCATGCATTAATGCACAACTACTACCAATAGCAATATGTTCAGTGTTACCAAAAAAAGTTAGGGGAGCTATTACAAAATTTTGCTACTTCTTTAATGCTTTGTGCAAGAAGGTGGTGGATGTTTCAAAATTGTAAGAAATTCAAGGTCAACTAGTGACAACTTTATGTGAGCTTGAGATAATCTTCCTAAAATCCTTCTTTAATATCATGGTACACTTAACAGTGCACCCCATTGATGAGGTTAGACTCTAGGGGCCAGTTTACTTGGGATGGATGTACTCGTTTGAGAGGTACATAAAAATCTTAAAAGGGTATGTATGTAATCACAACCAGCTAGAGGGGTGTATAGCCAAATGTTGTATTGTAGAGGAAGCAGTGGAATATTGCACATAGTACTTAGCATGAGTGAATGCAATTGGAATCCCAAGAAAGAAACAATCAGTTGCATTTCATGATCCTAAGGCTGGCAAACCTCTATTGAGTGGTTAGGTATCGACTGTTGACTATGATGAACAGGACTAGGTGCATCTTTATGTGTTGTGACATGTTGATGAACTCCAACCATACAATGAGTAAGTTAATCATGCATGCATTTATGTAAAATTTAATTTTTGATGGTTACTTTCTCTTTGATTGCACTATTAATTTGTGTGTGTGTGTGTGTGTGTGTCATGAACACATGGATGAACTCAAGGCAAAGAATTTAAGTTACATAAAGAAACAGAAGTGGCTACAATTTGAGCATTGTTGCACTTTCAATAATTGGCTATAAGAAGGTAAAATGAAAGAAAGTCTCATTTAATATTAATTAAAAAACTATATTCTACATATATATGTATATATATAATTTTATCTAATTAGTTAATATGAATATACACAGATTCAAGGTCAGCGAGAAGTAGTAGGCAATGGTATATTAGAAACCTTGGGTTGGATGGTGATGGGACCATGACCAAAAGTAATAAAATATGTTGGATATGCTATCAATGGTTATCACTTTTACACGAATGACCGTGATAACTCAAGAGTACAACAAAATAGTGGAGTTTGCCTAATTGCTAATCTCACATTCTTTTCCAGTTCAAAGGATAATAGGCCAATAATGTCATGTGATATTTATTATGGGGTTATAAGAGATATTTGGGCCTTGGAGTATACTTTTAGAACTGTGGTTGTGTTTAAGTGCGATTGCGTGGAACACCACAAAGACAACATCAAAATTGATACCCTTGGATTAACATTGGTTGACCTCAACAGGATCTGCTATAAAAATGATCAATTTAATTTAGAATCTTAAGAAAAATAAGTGTTTTATGTGCAAGATGAATGTGATAAGAGATGACCAACTATTTTCCATACTGCCCAAGGGAATTTTATGATGAAGATGACCTAGGATATACTGAAATAAATTACCCTTCTATTACCAAAACAATCCCATCAGTTGATAATGAGATTATGTGTTGTTGAGAAGGGTGCTAGGGTTTGAAAAAATATATATAGTTGAGGGTATGTGAAATATATGGATTGATAAGTGAGATATATGTGTTGCACAAAGAATGCATTAATCAATGTTGACTATCATAAAAATTTGGTTTCATTATGTATTAATTGTTAGATATTGTAAAGTACTAACATAAAAGGTATATAATTTATGATTAAAAAATATTTTTTAAAGTCGTTTATTTGTAAATGACTTTAAAAGTCTCAACTTTTTAAATCATTTAGTTATAAATGACTTTAAAAGTTGAACTAAACAAATTTAAAAGTTGACATTATTAAAGTCGTTGACACTAAATGACTTCTTTATGTACATCAAAATTTGTGACCAAAAATGATCTACTCAAATTTACACTAATCCTTATGTATCATCTTTTATTTTCAAATAATAATTTATAAAAATTTTGAATTATGTGAAATCGATGTCAAGTAAACTTTAATTTAAGAACTACGCTCTCTCTCTCTCTCTCTCTCTCTCACACACACACACACACACACATTTCCCACCTCATGAAATGAACAAGGAAATTTAAGCTAACACACGCACACGCACACACTTACCACCTCATAATTAATTTAATCATCTTATTTTGCTTAAAGTTCTTTTATTACTATAGCTTTTGTACATCTTTGGTCATCACATTTCTTTAGCTCTATAGGAGTGTTTCTATAATATTTTGTGGGACAAGTAAAATTGGGAAGCTTAGCGTCAATCAAATACACATAGTCATTTAGAATCAAGAAGTTCAACCCTTAAGAAATCTTATGAATGACCATTAGCAACCTAGTTATATGATCAGACTCAGTGTGGGATGCAATTTCCCACTAAGAGATGTGAACTTGAAGCAGTGGTGATCCAATGGTTGAGATTGATCAGGATGAAATTGAAGTTCAAAATCAAAAGATTTAGTTAAAGCTTCAAAATCATGACTTCAACATAAGTGAAAGGCATACTAAAGTGAATAGTCATAGGGAACAGTGCATACCGAGGTTAAAATGACTCAGATTGGTGATCAGAACCATACATAGTGTTCCTCTCGATATCATGGACAAAACCCATCAAACGATTCGACGATCAGGGTTGATCCATTGGAGATCCTAATGCAATAGTATTGTATGGCCACGATAAGGTGGATCAATGACCATCCAATAATGATATGATGCTCTTAATGATCTATTAGACATGAATTAACATGAATACAAGTAAGATCATTACATATCTTCTCCAATTTATTATGTATTTCAATTTGTGTATAATGTGCATTTCAAATTATAAAATCCCTAGAAATTTCATGGAAGCTTGAACAATTGATCCCAATACGATCTTAGGTCAAGTTGAAAGACTAGTCATAAACTAAACCTTCAATTTAGAAGACTGACTAATAGTGTTATATGTATACATCTCATATTAGCTACATATCATACTTCATAAGCTAATATCAATGATTTAAATCCCAGATCAACACTCAGATCAATCACTAGTAGACATTGGTAAATTAGAAAGGTTGGTATTAGGTAGGTGGATTAATACTGGAAACCCCCCCCCACTTAAGCAAAATTGAAATAAATGTATGGTTTGTTTTCCCAAACCTGATAGACATGAGGAATAAACTGACAGAGATAGAGGAGAAGAAGAAGAAAGAAGAGAAGGGGAAGAAGAAGAGAAGGAGAGGGAGTAGGAGCGGGAGCTTGCGCACCGAAAAAACCAAACCCCAATAGAAAAGAACAGTTTTAAGGGTTTTCAGTCCGCAAGAAAAAGGGAACTCACGGGTGATGAGGGTTACTCAGATTTCTAGTTTGAGCCATTCATCCTATTCAGCTCAAGGGCACAATCAAAAGCCCTTTGGTTCCATTGTGATCAGAGGAGAAATCATTAGATTTTTTACCAAAGTTTGCAGGACGTCATCGGAGACGACAATAGCTCAAATCGTTGATCCTAGCCGTTCATCTTTCATAGCTTGCCCAGAAGAACCAAAGCCCATCTTTCCAATGTGGAGGTAAGTTTTTCAATGACCCACCTTCTTTTTCTCTTGAATTGTCTACTATTTTGGGTAATACATGTAGATCCTATTATTTAAGTCAGATCTGAGGATGATTTTCAATGTCATCATTGATTGAAGATTGATCGGAACTCTAGAGTCCTCTGTTGAGTTGCAATTGTCAATCCAGGACTAAACATGATAGATCCAAACCCACGTCAACTATCTCCTCACTCATTCCCCTCTCTCTCTCAAGGTAGGCCCACTTTTCTAATTCATTAATCCTCAAGAGATGTTTTATTTTATCATTCAGTTGAAAACAAGGTATTGTCAGAGTCCACTCACCACTCTAAAAGAGAAAACAAATTATTTCTAGAGCAAAGACCAGCAGACCAATCCTGGTAGGACAACATATAGGGTATCTGGTCAAGCTTTCTTATGAGCACATGTTACTTGGTATCACTTTTTGTTATTCTTTTCATGTGAAGTAGTGGAGCTTTACCAATTACCTAGATGGTTAAGGCCCCATCTCAAAGTGAGACCTAGCCAAATAGCTAGAATGGTATAAATGAAGGGAAATAATTATAGAATGACAACATAGTAGGGCATTACCCTTTGTCATTCTTGAAGAGTATCCACTAAAATACCTTTCTTGACCAAGTCCATGTTTGAATTAGCCATTTAATAACAACTTCTAAAACCCTTTCCATTGATTAGGGAAGTTGGGAAACTAATCTTCCATCATAATAGCAATTTTTCTACTATGAATTCACTCGCACCATTGGTAGGACTTAAAAGGTCTAGAAGCATTTAACCTTTATCATTACATGTCAACTCACGTATGTGGTTGAGCCAAGTTTGTACCAAACATTATTATAATTATGCTAGACTTAAAGTTATTGTTAAATTTAAGCATTTTCTAGATTATGCATACTATAATAAAATATATAAACATAGTTCCTCTCTATATGTATGTCCTTAGATGATGATTTTCACCAGTGGATTTTGATGCATATATACATATCAATGTATATATGTCAATTCTTTTAGAATGATGGTGTTTTCAAGGATTTGCTTATAAATGAATTGGATTAAATCAAATATCATTAGTAGTTATGCATGATCAAGTACTCAATGATGTATGAATTTGAAATGCATCATACTCATAAAGTAGGAGACATGGATACATGTGTACACAAGCGCATGAAATTCATATATGACTAATTGTTCAATGTGAATCATGAAATGCATGCCAAAATAACAAACTTTTTCTACCTACCCAAGTGCAAGCTTATTGAAACATTGTAATTGTTTACAGTGGCTCTATAACGCCTGAGCAATTTACGCTAAATTGGACATTCTATAAGAAATGGACTGTGTTGAATGTTCTACCTTATTTAAAATGGTAAATGAAGGAATTTGTGAGGAAACTTGGTACCATTTGATTCTACTAGAAAAATGGAATCCAACGCCTCAAAGAACACCAAAAACGGAGTCCGTATGAAGAAGTTACGGCCGTTTAAAGATCAGGGGCAGTTTTGTAATTTAAACAGAAAACGTTTAAAACAAAAAAGGACGAAAAACGCAGGGGGCCATTTTGATAATGGCACCCCTTGTCGTCTTCCACCTCCAGACTTCTCCAAAAAACCCTTTTCTCCCGATTTCTCTAGAACACACAAGGGGAAATGGTGGCATCGCCATTAAGGGGCACCGCCTTCTCCCCTCTATAAAAGCCCCATCTTCGCCCCTCACGAAAACACGATTTTCGGCATTTTTGGGACCGTGGTTTCTGGAAAAAATCAGAAACCCGTCTCTCTGTGTTTTACGGCAGTGGCCAAGCCAAAGTCAGGCCAGCCATTGCCATTTTCCCCGTGCTCCTCTCTTCTTTCCTGTCTTGGCAATGGGGTTTCCCCCTTTCTTCGAGTTTTCCAGCAAGCAGGAAGGTTCAGAGTGAAATGGGGCTCTACCACCGGCGATGGCCACTCCCCAGGCTACCAGGTAAGACATTCTTCTTTCCTTTTTCATGTTCTTTCCTCCTCTCAGGCTACATCCATACCGGATCTAGTGTTTCTAGCCATTTTCTAGCCGGGTTCCTGGCAAAAAAACACTCCAAGCCAGCTTGGGCCGGCCTTACACGAAGCAGGCATCCCAAGGACGCCATGCACCACCTGCACCTGGGACTGGGTCCCTGGGATAGGTTTCAGGTGTACAATAGTGCGTACACTATCCCAGGTGCGGCCTTCGGGTACTTGCGTGACATGGGGCACGGGTCCTGGCTCGACCAGGAAGCACGGGGTGCCCTGGGAGCTGAGACGCGCCATGCTACAAGGTGTGTCTATGCGATGATACGCGTCATAGCGCGTCACTTGAGCATGCATATACGCATGCAAAACGTGGTCCCTAGCATGGTCTTTGGGCATGCACGCACGTAAGGTGGTCGCGGTTCAACCAGGATACACGAGTGTCCTGGGAATTGGGGAACGCAGACCTAATGAGACTTTAAAGTTAGGATTAGAGTACAATTTACGGAGTTAACCATGGAATAGTAGATCCACATCATAGGATCTAGCCTGACAATAAATTAGGCAAGGACCATGGACCCTAGAGGTAGATATAGCAATCTAATGTCTAAATAGATTGAAATTGATAAGGACTCCTTGTATCCATTCATACCCAGGAGTTTATAAATGAGACCCAGGGACAGGTGAAGTGATAAAGGACGTGAATCCAAGAGACTTTGAGGTAGGTGCTCTATCGCTACTAGACTTTTAAAAAGAGCCATGATTTTTTTGAATGCATGTTTTAAGTATAAGTTATATGATTTGTTTAGCATAACTTAATCTTATAAACGAATTCAGCATACATATGACAAATACATTATGCATAGACATGTTTTACAAACAATTGCATATATTGCATGATTTGTGAGCATTGAGTTCTTGAAAAATTACATGTCCTTGAGGGTTACCAAAAGACGTTGGGTAGGCAGTTGTGAGGGACCCAAAGAGGACAGGTTTTGAAAAAGGGGTTTTTGCTTGTTTGGTTTTATATGATTTGGGCTAATAAGCTCATGGACGCTATGCCGAGAGGTCTGGGTTGGCCTCCAGCCGCTACCACTACTAGGTGGAATGAGTACCACGCCCAAAAAGGGCAATGTCCCTACATCAACTGCATGTGGTATAGGGGGCTACCACTGGTGTCACGGCACTGGGTCGATGTGTCATATGCCCCATTGAGGCTATGAATGAGTGTCCTCAGGTACCCGGGGACCACACAGCAACGAGGTTGTGGGCATAGTTGGACCCTATGGTATGATGATTTACTTGCATTGCATATGGCATGACATGAGGTTGGTCGACCATACTAGATATCCATGAGTTGGATTTAGTTGAGCATCTTATGCATATCATTATGTTTATGATATATGATACTTTTGACTTGGATTATGCTATTCTTTAAGCCGTCAGTATTTCAATTCGACAGTGGTTTTTAATATCGATATGGAACGTGATTGTTCGAACATGCACATGTTTTTAAGAGCATATGATTTTAAATATAGCATGCATTGCAAAACTAGTAGTGATAGAGTTCTACTGAGTATAGTATATACTCACCCTATCCTTAACATTTTTCAGGATAGTTCCACTTACAAATAGAAGACGCCTCAGGAGATATTAGTGCTACAAGCAAGTGAATAAACAAAGGAGACAACTATACATGTGAGTAAACTCTCTACCCTTTGGACATGTATTTGTATTTATTTATAGTTGGGCTGTGTGTTATGGCTGGATAGACCTGGGGAAGAACATTTATGATTTCTGAAGTTTTTCAGAAACTACTTTGATTGTTGTGAAAGCAAATGACCCTCGGGGTTTTCAAAATGAGTTTAAAACAAAAGATTTTCTGCTCCATTGCATGGTTTTCATTACATTGGTTTTCAAATAGGGATGCATCCTGCCTTAGGAATTTAGATCTTGCATTTAAAAATGCATGGAAAAACCCGGGTCGTCACAGTCTCAGATTTGAAGAGCTAGAATAGAAGGACAAATAGGTTGAACTGAGGACGTGAAAGCAAATGTGGAGTAGTAATTGTAGCAAATTGGGATTTTCAATGTCTAAAGAGTGAGTCTCACATCTTGGAATTTCATTTATGAGTTATTAGAAAAGGTGTATGTATATTTACTTTGTCGAAGTGGACTCATTTTTATTTTGCGGAATGTATTGTGATGTGGTTCTGACTGGATGTTCTAGGATGTGATAGTTGTATGTATTTGTTTTGAAAACAATAAAAATTTATTTTTGTTGTCTATTAGGTGATCTACACATGTGTTAAATGTGTACATGTCTAAAAAACATTCAATTATTGCACTTGATCACGCATGTACAAATGTTCAAGCGAAGAGTGCAAGGGGAAGAAAGGTGCATGAAACAAATATGTAGCACCATTGGTCCAAGTTGGGCTACGGTCATTTAGAAGAGCGTGAAGTAAGCATCTGTCACAATTTATCCCTTTCAATTTAATGCTATTATAATTATATACATGTTTTTCTCTAACTATAATGTCTTTGCTTGATAGCAAAAAGAGCTGGGACTACAGAAACCATTGACCGCTCCATCCTCTAGAAGATAGTTCATTTCATGGTCCGTACTGGCAACAAGTTCTCAAATGAAAGTACTAAGTGGTTCCACCTGCCTATAAATTATATACAATTAATTAGATGACATGATCATGTCTTTCTAATTAAATTTTGCAGGACATTCTTACCCAAGAAAGCACTCCAACAAGAACTCTAAGTAGCACTGCTGCCAATCTGGACATCTTGTATAGGGCTATGGGCAATAAGAAGGTCCACCCTAGTAGATTTAAAGGCATGGCTCGCAGTGTTCTTCCTTCTAAATTCTTTGGTTAAGGACGTTTACCTAAAGTTCAAGATGATGATGCCTATAATGAACTCATTGAGAAAATAAAGACTGATATATTTAGTCAGTTGTGTGAGGGAGGTTTGATGATTATTACTCCATCCCCTGCTCATAATTCTTGTAGCACCCTTGTGCCTCCATTAAATTCAAGATGCAATTCCCCAACTGAAGAAGCTAATGAAGGACATTTGGCTCCCCTCAAAAAGGAATTTCCTACCCATGAGGTATATATAAATAGACAAAACTAGAAATTTTTATTATCTGTTTGTAATAATTTTCTATCTCAACCTCTTTATTGCATATTTGATTTATAGGTGGGTTAATGCCTACTGGCCTTGGATTTTAGTCGAAATATCGTGGCAGTTGGATTATGCTATGAGCATGAATCAAACGTTTTGCATGAAATTAGTATGCCACCACATATTAGGCAAGTGTCCATTATCATGGCTTTGAATGCTAATGCCTGCCTACCATTCCCATTAGAAATGGAAAATATTCGAACCATTTGGCAGGTAGTTGCATATCACGTTGCTTGCCCAGAGGCACTAGTCATTGCCATGGAGTCTGCAGTATGTCTCTTATCATACTACCTTCCACATCAATATTTTTTAGCTAGAAACCTCCATTAATTGTTCAATAACTATATATAATTAATCAACAACAACATATGGCACTGAGATTGACCACCTTTCCATTGTCACCATTGTAGCTACAGCAAAGGAACAGGTGCTTGTATATATCATTAGGTTTTTTTCATCATAAATTAGGTCTTGTTCATTGATTAATATTATTTGGTTTAAAATTTTTACATCTTTTATAGTAGCCGTCCAAGGAGCATGTGGAAGTCCCACCTAACACACTTGGATCCCCAAGGTTAATCTATGGTCTCATCAATGATGATATGGCAATCAATCCTATTCAAATCAAGAAGGGAGTGCTTGCCGAGGACGTTGTTGAAGTGCCACTTATGATAGAGGTCCTACTACGAGTTTGCCTATGGGATCCACTTGGGCACCCTCACATTGTCTCCTACATGGGGTATATGTACATACTTGCTTATAAATCATTTGATATTTACATGTTATATTTTCATAGTATAGGCAATAATTATTTCTTTTATGCAACTTCTTGAATGATGTGACTAGTTTTCTTGTAGGTGAGGATACACTTTACCAATTCCTTGACCCTAGCATCATTTTTGAAGTAGCAGAGCAATGGTCAATGGAGAGGCATCTTCAGGATATTTTACTGGGCTTCTTTCGTTGCTCTCAATGATAGGGCTTAATGATTCCCTATAATAACTGGTAACTTTTAATTTTCTTGTTTTCTTGCCAACTTATTCTATACTTATGGATTGTCAACTAGCATTACAATTCATATCACTGTCTATGTAGGTCTCATTAGATGTTGCTTGTTTTGGATGTGCATGGTGGGCATACTTTCTTTTTTTATTCTTGCAGATCGGACATCTATCCCTCCCTTGTGGAAATTGTAAATAAGTAAGAATTAATTTTTTTCACATGTTTATGTGTGGATAAGTAATTTTGTATTCGTCTATACTGCATTTGAAATTTAAATTTGTAGGGTTTGGTTTGAATGGGCTAATATCACTAAGACTGTACAACTACCAAAACTCACTTGGAAGAATGTCAAGGTATATGAAATAGTTAATTGCTCTAAGTTACCAGTAATTAAACCTATATTATTACAAATGATATTTATGGGTTCTCCTTTGTTGTCCTTGTTGTATAGTGCCCTAAACAACAATCTGATTAGGAGAGTGGGTATTATGTCCTGAGACATATGAGGACCCTTATATTTGATAGTACTCCTATCTCCCATTTAAGAAAGGTAGAACACTTTTTACTTATTATAGTCTAACATTTTTCTAAAGTTTTTATGGATCTAGCTAAAATTTTTGAGTTTAATTAAATATGTTGTATTTCAGGCTGCTGTGCTTTCTAAGTGGGCAAATAAGAGTTGCTCCAGAGTAAATATCAATGAAATATGAATTGAATGGGCTAAGTATGTAATGAGTCTCAATTAGATCACTTGGAGTAACTACATGAACTTGAAATACATAATAAAGTATTTTTTCATTGACTTGTGTTTGTGTTTTTTTAAAATTTTATTATTTTCTTTGATATGTGTGTGTGTATTTTAAACAATGAATGAGTGGAAATTTAGAGTGTGGGAAAAAATGAGTATGGATGAAGCAAATTTGGAACTTGTACATGAAGTGAATATGTGGGAGTTGGTTTTCAATATACTCATTGAATTATATAACTTTTATGAGATGAAGAATGAGAGGGTTACTTAGAGTGTGAAAGTGAATGTGAATGTTTATGGATTTACAAATGATGTGAATATGGATGCTCTAGAGAATGCATGTTTTCTAGTTTCTTTTATAAATTATTTTCATGATAGATGTGGATGGATAATGATGAGTTTGGATTTTTTTGTTCCCATTGTGGATGTATTACGTGTTATATTCTAAGAACAATTTAGGGTATCAAGAAAGATGGGGACGCGTGTTGTGTTGGATCTTTGGTTTTTCATGTTTGTAAAGATTGTTTGTATTAGGTGTATAGAATGTTTGTTATTCAATGTATACATAGGTGGCAGTGTATCAAGAAAGATGTCCATGCATTATAGTGGATCTTGGTTTCGAAAGTGTATGGAGATTGGTGTATATGATGTTTGGTATTTCATGTTTATAAAGATTGTTTGAGTATCAGCTATATAGAATGTTTGTTATTCAATGTATACATGAGGTAATGTATTAAGAAATTAAGATGTGGACAATTGTAGTGGTTGTTGGTTTTTTATATTTGTGGGGATTGAAGTAGTAGGTGTATATGATGTTTGTTATTTAATTGTATATAGGTAGTGGAGATTGAATATAAATTAAAAATAAATAAATACTTTTGAAGTTGTTTAGTGATAAACAACTTGAAAGGTATAGACTTTTGAAGCCGTTTAGGAAACAATGACTTCAAAGGTATGGAATTTGAAGTCATTTTGTGAAAAGTGACTTCAATGGTACAAACTTTTGAAGTAGTTCCAAGAAAAATGACTTCAAAGGTCTACACTTTTGAAGCATTTAGTAAAAGTGACTTTAAAAGTCCATCAAAAAGGTGAACTTTTGAAGTCACTTATTTAAAAATGACTTCAAAAGTTATCAACTTTTAAAGTCATTTATGGGTGAGTGACTTCAAAAGTCTTATCTTTCGAAGTCGTTTAATAAATCGACTTTAAAATCCATCCAACAAGGGGACTTTTGAAGTCAATTAGTGTTAGTGACTTCAAAAGTTCATCAAAAGGTTGGGCATTTGAAGTAGCTTATATAAAAATGACTTCTAAAGTTGGTGACTTTTGAAGTCATTTTTATATAAACAACTTCAAAAGTCAAATATATTTGAAGTCACTTAGACTAAACTACTTTAAAAGTTGGTGACCTTTAAAGTTGTTTATTTAAGCGACTTCAAAACTACTTCATTTTTAAAGTTGTTTACCTAAATGACTTTAAAAGTTGTCTACTTTCCAAGTCAGCACAATAAAAGTCACTTAGTAAGCAACTTTGATTATCCTTTTTAATTGACTTTAAAAGCCCCCTATCTAGTAGTGCCCTTAGGAGGTGTGTGTCAAATAGTGACCAATAAAGTATTGTCTCCTTTTGTCATGAGCATGTTTTGGGGGGGCCATTAGGGTGCTTAAAAGACTGCTACAAAAAAATTTCTTCACCAATTTTATTGGCCCACAATTTTTAAAGATTCTTACATATATTGCAATATTTGTGCCTACTATGAGAAAGCTCAGGAATATGGCATATAGAAATATGATACCACCATTAAACCCCATTTTGATCGTTCAACTTTTTAACATTTGGGGCATCGATTTCATGGGCCCATTTCTAAATTCCTTTGGGAATTTATACATCTTAATGGGAGTGGAATAAATGTCCAAATGAGTAGAGGCAGTAGTATGTAAAACCAATGACCATAAGGTAGTGTCCAATTCATAAAAGATAACATATTTTCACGCTTTGGAACTCCATGCACTATAATTAGTGACAGTAGACAACACTTCTACAACCTAGTTTCTAAAGCGCTAATGAAGAAATATGGTGCAACCCTTAGAGTTGTAATGCCCTACAATCCTCAAGCTAGCAGGAAAGTAGAGGTGTCCAATAAGAAAATAAAAAGTATTCTGGAGAAATAGTGAATCCAAGTAGGAAGGATTGGTCTTTTTGATTGAATGAACTATGGGCTTAGCAAACAACTTTCAAGACCCTTATTGGAATGTCACCATGAGACATAATTTTTGGATAATCTTGTCATATTCTCATTGAGTTAGAAAATAAAGCATATTTGGCAATCAAATACTTCATTTTGAATATGACAAAGTTGATAATCATAGGAAGGTCCAACTCAATGAGTTGAAGGAAATTAGGAGAGATGCATATGATACAACCAAATGGTATGTATCATATGAAAATGGTTCATGAAAAAAACATTCTGCATAAAATGTAGAATCTTAGTTAGAAGGTCCTTCTATATAACTCTCATTTACTATTTCCAGGGAATTTACTGTAACACCCCTAAATTTTGGTAAGAAAATTAAATAAATATTGAAATTGAGAATTTCAATAAAAATCAGGCTAGAATATTAGGGTTATTTAGAATGTACTTCTTATAAAAGTATAATCAAGGGATAAGACATGTATAATTGAAATTGAACACAACAAACCCTTGAGAATGACTGTAAGCACGACAAATTCTGAATTCGGATGAAAAATCCTTAATTTTCTTCATTTTATGGACAAAAGGGTAAAATAGTAATTTTACCCCAAAATCGAGACTTGAGACATTAAAATTTAGAATGTGCTGATAAATACGAATCCAACGCCACTAAGTACGCTCAATTTTGAGATCATGGGAATAAACCCTAATTTTTATACATAAAGGGCAAAATGGTCTTTTTACACTATGTGGGGCCCACAAGAGACCTAAAAAGGAATCCTATGGCCACCCCACTTGAAATCATGGGTCAAACCCCTACCAGCTGGTCTTGGGGAAAAAGTTGGAGGTGGAGAATGCAATACTAATTATATAATAAAAAGAATAAACCATAATCATTACACATAATCATGAAAAAAGATACAAAATGCCTATAAATACACCCCCAAAAATCCTCTAAAAATGTTCATAAAATTCCCACAAAATTATCTTGACTTCCCCTACAAAACTAGACATAGATCCATTCCCAAAATCCCAAAACTCCAAAAAGATCTCTCTCTTTCATTTTCTCTCTCCTCTCTCTAGATTGGAACAAGAGACCAAAATTCAATTAGGCACTCTATTCCAGATCAAATATCATAGATCTAAGTGTCTAAAATTTCCTACCATACCTTAGCTACAAAACACCCAAAGAAATTTTGAGATCCAACAGTTCAAACAATGAATATCACATGACAAGTGGATCTTGGGCTACCTTATCATCAAAACTGGTATTCTCTTAATTTAGACTATATAACCAACTTTTTTTCTCCAATCAAGTAGGTGGAACTACTTCCTTGACATATTTATTATTGTTTGATGAAATTTTTATTTTACTGTAATTTGATTTGGGTGAAAATTTTGTAAAAATAAAGTAAATATCAGAACCTTCAAATCATGATGATTGAGGGCTCAGATGGAAAATCTAACCCTTCCAATTGATCCAGAAGGGCCCAAAACCCCTAGGGTAAAAGTTTCACAAATTTCTATTAAGTTTTGGACCCTCAATTGAGAGGGGTTTGATTGGATGGTCCAGAACGGGCTGTCCGATCTCCTAATCGGACTGAGGTCCCCAGGATGGCGTGTAAAATGCCGCATGAAAACACCTTATGAGGAAGTGTTTCTGCGCGCAGCGCGTGCGTGTGACATCGTCCCAGTGAGACAACTATGCATAAGCAGCAGTCTTGGGTGGGAGCATCCGTCTCGCATCTTGATGACGGGTGTGCGATGACCAGAGCGTTCTGCCTAGCCCTTTCAGCCCAAACAATCTGGGCCATCCATTCCAATGGACCCAGATCAGATCTAGGCCCTAGGAATGGACTGTGAATTTTTAGACTCAATTCAGGAGTCATATGAACTCCAAATTAAGATCGGAAAGAAGCTATGGAAAGCTTACAACCTCTAATATCTTATGAAATGTTAAAATGGAGAAAATACATTATGAAACTTTCTTTATTTAGGAAATAAGTTTCCAATTGCCAAGATCTTCAAGATCTGAGGTGATCAGATCTTGGTAATCTGTTTTAATAATAAAATACTATTGAAATAAAGTAATATATATGATTTATTTGGACATATCTAAGATATATTAAGGGATCTACCCGTTATGGTAGAAAAGCCCTAAAAATACAAAGGGACCCACTTGATCAATGAGATTAAGTGTGATTAGATCCTTGGGATGGACGGAATAAATGTTAATATGATGAAATCTAAGGAGATCATGGATTGAATATGACAAAAACAAAGCAATATAATCTTTGGACCTTAATGAAGAAGAACCCCTAAATGTAATTAAAACCCTTGATTAAAAGGAAAAGATCTAAGATCAAATGGTTCGATCATAAGTAAAGGTTTCTAAAAATATTAATGTAATTAGTTTCATTTTCTACTAATTGATAATAGCATTTTTAATGTGATTTATGCTATAAAGCATGCTAGTGCAACTTTTAGACTTTAGTATGATATGTGATTAGATTGTTATATTAGGTTGCTAGATTTAATTATCTTAGGGGTATGTTAATGTGATTTTATGTAAGTGTAACTTAGGACCAAGTTAGTATGATTTTATGCCATTGTAACTTAGGACCATGCTAGGATTTCATGTAAGATTATGCTATAGTATGAGATTGTACCTTAGGTCCATGTTAGTTTAAATTGAGTTATTAAGGTATATTAGTTGAAAATTATGGTAGTGTAATTTAAGTACCTTGTATCATTATCATTAAGTTATTCAATTATGTAGTTTTATTATCTGAATTTATAATTCATTTATGGTTAAATTTCATTAGTAGATCTACTTGTTATGAGATAAAGAGCATAAAACACCAAAAATAGAATCTAATGAGAAAGTAGAGTTTCATGACACAAATAAGTTTGGATTATTTTGGACTTAATTAGTAAGGGCTATAGTTAGTAGGACAATATAAGGATTAGCAAATCCTTGGCCCAAACTAGGAGAGTGATAAACCCCATGAATGACATTGTAAATGTTCATGGACTTAATTAAAATCAATTAGAAAGAGTACTTAGGGTCAACATGCTTATAGGAACCTTGTGAAAGGTTGAGCTAAGGTCACTCTAGTGAATGTTGAACATAGCGGTTTACGGGTTGTCTAATAGAGCCTCGCTCTTCCCCTACCTTTCGTTGACATTTGTGAGGTCTAAACACCTCCTTACATGAGGATTGGAGTAAACACTTTGTGTTCACCCATTCAGCTAGTAAGCCTTAGCCAATTGCAAATAAGAGAAGCAGTCTAGATTTAGGCTTGAATAAGCTACCTTCAACCAGCACATTAACTGGTTGAATAATAATAATAAGAGCATAAAAGGTTAGTAAATTACCTAACCCTAATAAAAACAGTAAGTAAGATAAGGATGATCAAGAACAATAAGAATAAGAATAAGAACACTATATTGTACTTTGTATGCATGTTTATTAGTATACTTGTTATAGTTCATTAGATTTAATAATCCATACCCTTGATCAAAGATGATTCAAGGAAGAAAACTAAGATCATCCTCCATAGGGATGATCCAAGAACTGAACTTAGATCAAAGAAGAACTAGATGATAGAAGATCTAGGACCTTGATCTTTATCAACATGTGTAGATTGTCAATCAAAGGATCTATGAAAGATCAAGATCAAGGAGATGGACATACAAAGACTTAGAGAGAAAAATACTCAGAGATGAATGATCTAAAGATCATTCTAATCATCAGATCTAGTGATCAATAGGATTGTTTATAATTTATATATTTACAATATGTATGGATGTACAGATTACATACATCAGTCAGGATCATGGAAGATTGGGGAAAAGAGATCAATCCTTAAAGGTAGGAGGATTTGATGAATACATACATGATTGTACTCATGAGCTTATGTTGACAAGAGTAATGATAATACTTGTATTAAATCTCTTAAAAACCTTATGATCCAACCAAACACATATAAGATGGTTAAGGACTAAACTATAAGTGAATAGGGAACTAGGAAATATTTCAGCCCTAAGTAAACAGACATGTGGTTTGATATATATGAAATCTATTTTTCATACAAGCTTGGAGGCTTGTGAGTTTGTTTTAATAGGCATAAGCCTAGGGGAATGCTATTGCTAGAGGAGTTATGAGGGTTTGGCCACCAGCTCCTTAAAATTTGATGATATGATGATACCTTACCCAATGAGAGGCTAAAAGTCGGGTGGTGGCAATTATGGGAAGGCCACCACTGTGAAAGTCTTGCCCCCCCATACGGGCAGTGACATAAAATTTTTCACCATGGTATCAGTGGTGAACAGGCGATTATACGAGCGCTTAGTACGGATCAGATTGCAGCATAGCAACCTTTCTGATTATTTTGCACTATGATGCATATGAGAATAGGCATAGTGAAATGCCTTATGTTATAGCATAATGAAATGCTAGGTAATTGTATATTACCAATATTTCCCAAGAAGGGAAATTCCCAATATAAGATTAGCTGTAATACTAAATTCTCAAGATGAAGAGAATTGATCAGCTTAGTGGGGAATGATATTTGACTATTTTCACGAATTTAACTGGTTTACCCATGAAGGGTATGTATGTATATAGATATACATAACTTACAAAGTAAAGACTATGTTTAAGGATAATGGGATTATGAAGTATTGAAATTACATTGTCAATGTTATGTTTCTTAAATCCCCTACCAAGCATTGCTTGTTGAGATATTGTACTTGTTGCAATATCTCAGATACAAGGAAGGAGAGTTAGGAGCTGAAGACTATAGAAGACTTGAAAAGAATAATCTTCAAGGTATACCCTTGAAGACATGTATTTTTCCTTGTTGAGAGTTTTATTATATGGTGAGCTTAAGTTTTGGATTATGTAATTTGGATAAGTATTGTACTAGATTTGGCTGTACTGTGAACCACTGGATGGATCCTGGAGTTTAATAAAAGTATATTCCTTCAATGGAATTTTATTTATGTTATGTATGAAGTGGTGACTTGGGTTTTCAAAACAAGTTCTAAAGAAAAGAATTTCCATTGCTTTGTTTTGTGAAAAAAATTTACACTCTTAAGGGCCCTGCCTTTCAAAATACTTTACAAATCATGTTTCAAAAACCCGGGTCGTCACATTGCTCTACCAGGATAGAGAGACATTCTCTACATCTAAAGAAAAGTGGTTTATATGAGGGTCATTCTAGATTTATACATCAAAATTGATATGTTAGCTCACAAAGTGGAAAAATAGATAATCTTACTCAATGGTTAGATGCTTTTATGATGTCTAACAGATCTTATAGGCAACCTTAGTCTTACATTTGTTCATTTTGTTCTAGTCCCATGAATCTTATTGCTTCAAACTCATCATGATCTGTTTCTTGAAAAAAAATTGGAGCAAATGAATACATTGAATGCATTCAAAGACTCTAGAAACAACAACCCATATTCAGATGCTTACATTCCTAGATGGACTAGGAATCCCAAATAAGGGAGAACCATCTGGGATCCCCCCAATCAATCTTTCCCTAGAGCCCCAGTTCCATAGCAACTCATACCATAATAGCATTTTCTTCCACAATAGATGAAACAAGCATTAGAAGAGATCATGAGTTTGTTTATGTAGAGTTCATTAAAGTTCCAAAATGATACTAAAAGTGCCATGGAAGCTTGGGATTTCATAGAAATGATCACAAAAAATACCTAGCAATGGGATTAATCAACTAGGATGTAAAGATATTCACTACCTCAATAGAAAGACAGTCTATATGGGATGGGGATCAGTATAGATTTATATAGCAAAGTGATATGTTGGCCTACAAGTGCAAAGTTCATTAGAGTTCTAAAATGGTACTAAACAAATAGTGCAAGCCCACTCATAATTTATTATGAAATTGGTGTACCAAATGGGTCAAATATCTATTGCACTTATTGAGAGGGAAAAAGGCAAATTTCCTAGTTAGCCTATGCCTAAACCGAAGGAAGTATGAGATTAGCACAACTTTTAATGAATAAAAATTCATAATTAGGCCAAATCCATAACTACCCTTAAGAGTGGAATGGTAAAGACAATGGACGTGGTTGAACACATGAGTATAAATATTCCATTACTCATGACAATCAAGGATATGCCTTCTTATGGTGAATTTTTGAAAAGCCATTTGACCCACAAGAGAAAATTTCAAGTGCAGAAGAAGACCTTTCTTGCCAAGCAAGCAAGCTTAATAATATAATTTAAAAAAAACCCACTAAAGTATAAAGATCCTAGATGCCCCACTATATTATGTGTGATTGGGGAAAACACAATTGATAGGGCACTACTTGATTTGGGGTCTAGTGTTAACCTATGATGTTATTATATATATATATATATATATATATGAGTAATTAAGTTTAGGTAGATGAAGAAGACTACTACTACATTGTAATTATCAAATAGATCCATTAAAATTTCATGTGGAGTGGTAGAAGATGTTCCGATGTAGGTTAATAAGTTTTTATTTCTGTTAGATTTTCTAGTCTTAGATACACAACCTATAGCAAACCCTAGTAGTCAAATTCTAGTCATCTTGGGTTAGCCATTCTTTGCCACATTGAATGCCATTATCAATTCTATGAATGGTACTATGAAGTTGTCCTTGGGAATATGGACATTAAGCTTAATGTCTTTAATGTAGGTCAACCAAACTCTGTAGATCCTTTTGAAGTAAATATGATAAAGAGTCTACCCTCCCTACCAACCTCTAACTCTGAACCTCTCAAAGCATGTCTCGGTCATTTTGGTTTGATTTTGATATTGACAATTCGATCGATGAAGTGAATGCACTAGTGGACACGACACCCTTAATGAATACTTCTCAATTAAAAACCTAAGTTGGAATTCCTACACTTCCTAACTTTACATTTGATCCTTTGATTGCAAAAGATATACCCAACTTGAACCTACCAACATGCTATTATTGTAGAATAGGAAGGAGAGTCTATAGATGTTTCTATAAAACATCGTCCAACTCAAGGGTGTACAGTAGATGATCAGAAGGGTTTAAGCCTCACTTTTTCACTACATCCAAATGTACATCAATAAGATCTTAGGGCAATGCAATGTCAGCCCAGCCCTAGTATTTAGGAAGATGTAAGAGGAGGGAAATTTTCAGCTTTTCAATGTTGGTGTCATATGTACCCAATTTGACAAGTCTTAGGACAAATCACGTCATGTTGTTCCGAAGAAGTTTCCATTTGCATTAATCCACCATGCTATCCTTTTATCCCATCCACAAATCATTGGGTGGAGAATGTACATTGATTATCGTGAAATCCTGAAATGGAGTGAGTTATTTTAGAAACTCCTTCATGGTTCATTTAGGTTTAGGGTTTAGTAGATTAGTTCATCTACATTGTAAATGTTGCATTATTGGCCACATCAACAAATTCATGCACTATCTCTAGCGTGAAGGTACTATCTTTCTAACCCTTCTCTCTTCACTTAGTTACTTCAATTGTCCTTGCTTTTGTTTTATAACACTGGGGACAATGTTTAATTTAAGTCTAGAGCTAGTATATTTCAAATTTATGTGTCCAAAGTCTTCTTGCTTATTTTTTAAGTCATTTATTTTATAAATATTTTATCATAAGTTTCTTTACAAGGATGAGAATTTAGAGTTTTAGAATATTCAATGTTATCTTTGAACTTTAGCTTATTAATAGATTTGTATATAATTGGTTCTTCATTTTATCCCTTTTATAAAGCTTTTCATGAAAATTAAACTCAAAATAATTATTACACAAATAGCCATATATATAGTTTATGTTGAAGAGAAAATATAACTTAGTGATCTTAAAGAAGATTTGTAGAGATTTATAACCCATGTGAGATTAGAGCCTTTCTTTCTTTGAGGGGGTCATACATAAATTCCAAATTTTTATTGAATGGATATAAATTCCTAGTTGGTCTCATTATCCTTGTCTTGGTCAACTATGGAGAAATCATATTGAAAATACTATACCATATATCTCTTGAGTATATGATCATTTTTGTCATATGAAACTTGGGAAATCATGCAGGCCATCCTTTTATTAAAACCCAGAGCCTTTCACCTACTCTAAGTTATTTCCACTTGTTAGACCCTTGAGCCTTTATATTAAGCCTTTTCGTTGATAGCCAATTCATGATTACTCATATTTAATCCTATAAGATATCCATTTCCCATTGCTTTGGAAATATGTAGTGATGGTTGAAGAAATCTTGAGAAAATGAAGAATATTCACTATCATGTGAAGAAAATAAAATTGTGAGTACACATTAGGAGACCTATAAATTTTTTTGTATCATCTTTATTTACCCTTATATCCATTCTTTTGATAACCCTAACCTTAGCCCATGTTTTGTCCACATAAGACACCTAACTTGATCATAAGAGTAAATGGCTTGGATGTGGCTATGAATGAGTAGGGATTATGGTAAAGTGTAACATTCGTTAGTAGTTGAAATAAGAGAGGATTTGGCTTTGATAAAGATTATTCTACTCATATATGGAAGAGAGATTTACCCATATCTGAGTGATTTCTAGAAGAGCTTGCCCCGCCCATGAGTGATATTTCATAGTAGTCTCATTAGACATTATATCTCTCTTCGTATATCTAAATAATAGGGAAGAGCTAAACTAAAACATTTTGGAGCTACAAATATTGTTCTTGGGTCATTAGCACCACATAAAAAACATTCTTATGAAAAAAGATAGTTCTTGAATTACAGAAACTCTATTATAGCTTTTCAAGAAATTTCCAAACGAACAACTTCATATTTTACTATGTTCCAATCTATGTACTCCTCCATCCATATAGTACATCAAATTTCAATATCAAAATAGTTCATGTAGTCATGGTTCAACGGTTGGGTCCACTTACATTTTCTTTTATTGATTTCTCATTTTTTCATTGGATTTGATGGGAACAATGGTGAAGTATGAATACCTTGGTTTGGAAATTCATAATCGAGATTGAATTGGGTATCTAGAATATCTATTTCCTAGAACCAAACAAATATGAATAATGAGACATGAGAAGAAGTATAGCCTCATATTTTGTATGATTAGGGTACAGCTGGAAAAAAAATGCAATTTTTAACACTCAAAACCCTAAAAGAGAGAAGGACCACTATCCAAGTAATTTCATGGGCCTGCATGTCATAAACCATGAAGTCCTAATTTTTAGAATGTAATGGGAATGTCTTGACCAAGTTAGAGTAGTTAGAAACCTTAAGCAAAAGACCAACCTTATCCACTGAGAAGATGGTGTTCTTATCAAAAGTGAAGGTGATAACTTCCCAGGCCTGCATGCAAATATTCTACCACCTTGGGAAGCTTCTAGAAAAATCTCAAATCACATATAATGGATACACATATATAAGATCCTTCTCTTAAGCAAAGCAAGCTAAAGACTAGGGCCTGCATGAAGACTCATTCCACTCACTCTTTCTCTTACTTAACCACAAGAGGGGACCACCAAAGGAACTCCATGATTTTACCACAAAATTGGACATGTGAAACATATAAAAATATGTTTTTATATGAGAAAATAAAGGAGGAGAATAAGTAGAGAGGAGAGAGAATTTACGAAAAATCTATAGTTGACATCCATCCTTACTTTTGAAGCAATTAAAAGTCAAGATCTATCTTTTCTTATGGATATTAAAGAGTCCAATGAAAACTCATCTAAACAAGGATAGGCTAATAGAAATTAAGACTACAAGGAAAACCAGAACTGAATCCCATTGGTGGAGATTTTTTTGGTAGGCTACGCACCTTAGTTTAGGAGAAAGATGTCTTCCTCCAAGGAAGGAGACACCCTCCACCCCATAAATCCTATTGTCAAGAGAGAAAAAATGGTGGCTAGGAGAGAATCAAGGAGAGGAAGAGTTCTGGATAAGAAAATCTCAATGGAATGCGTTTCACTATAGGGTGTACTTGATCCAACGAGAGAAAATAAAGGGGCAATAAAACATAATCTTTTGGACAATAATTTTGTTATGATTTTAATATAAATGTAAGTGCAAATATGCAAGAAAAATACAAGTCAATTCCATGAGGACTTCAAATTTTAGAAATTTTAATTAAAACCTATTTAATCTACTTTAACCTAGCCAACAAATGAAACAATTCAAAAAATTGCTAAAAATGAAGTAATCTTTCTACAAATTATAAAATCTCATAGAAATAAACCATAGGGTTTAGAATCCATTATAATATAATCAAATGAATCTACGATCAAGAAATTGGAATATCTACCATTCATTTAATATTTTTTTCTTAATACTCTTTTTTAGTAATTTTCTAATTTTAAATAATTAACATATTTTTATATTTTACTAGAAATATAGTCTATCTTTTTAGGGCATAGTGTAATGCAAATTAATAAAGTTTGAATTTTTAGAAATTCTGGGCTGGAATATTAGGTTATTGAAAATTCTCTTTTTATGAAGATTATATCATGAATTAAAACATAGAAATTATGGATGTACTTGGAAAACTAATCGAAACAACATTAAGTACATTCAATTCTGAGTTAAAATGAAAATTCCTTAATTTTCTCCATTTAGGGGTAAAATGGTAAATTTACCCATATTCCATATCCAAGAAATAAGACCTCAATATTCTTAATGTACTCATAAATACGATTCCAACGCCACTAAGTACACTCGATTCTGAGTTTAGACAAATAATACCTAATTTTCTCCAATTTTAGAGTTATAAGGGCAAAAAGGTCTTTCCACATAAAAGTGGGGCCCACAAAGTGGGCCAACATTCTAGAAGCACCAATAATTGCTCAGTGCATTATTGCTGGTAGGGCAACAAAAGAAATGATAAAAAATTCAAATTTGGCTATAATTATATCTCAAAAATTTTCAAAACCTTAACCACGAAATTTCCAAATCTTCCTTGGAATTTCAGCCCCAAATTCCCCATCATCCCTCCCCAAACTCTCTTTTCCTTATTTCTCTCTCCTCTTTCTAATTGGAACAAGAGACCTAAATTCAATTAGGCACTCCGTTCCAGGCAGAATCTCATCAATTCGACCGTCCATAAATCCTATATTACATTATATACAAAAACCCCAAATCAATTTCAAGATCCAACGGTTCCAATAACAGAAAATCACAAAAAGGTGGACAATCAGGCTATATTATCATCAACCGGTAATTCTCTCAAATTGGGCATCAATTATATTCTTTTTCTCCAATCAGGTAGGTGGAACTACTTCCCATACATATTTATTATGGTTTAGTGTAATTTTTATTTTTCTGTAATTTAATTTGAATGAAAAATGGTAAAAATAAAGTAAAAAACCAGAGCCTTCAATTCATGGTGATAGAGAGCTCAGATGAAACTTCTGAGCTTTCCAATCGATCCATAAGGGTAAAAACCCTTAGGATACAATTTTCAATAAAATCTAACAAGGTTTGGACCCTCAATTGAGAAAGATTAGTTCTACTAGGCCCAGATCAAATATGAACCCTAGGAACGGCTGTAAAATTCAATTTAAGATTGTGGAGTCATATGAACTCCAAATTGAGATGGAAAAGAAGCTATGGAAAGCTTGTAATGTCTAGTTTCTAATGAAGTCATAATATTTCTAAAAATTATTTCTGTATTTTTTTGTATTTTGGAAATAAGTGTCCAATTTCTAAGATCTTCAAGATCTGAGGTGATCAGATCTTGGAAATTTATTTTAATGATGATATAATAATGTAATAAAGTAATATCTATGGTTAATTTGGACAGATCTTGGATAAATTAGGGGATCTGCCCTTTATGGTAGAAAAACCCTAAAATAAAATAAAAAAAATACAAAGGGACCCACTTGATCAATGAGATCAAGTATGATCAGATCCTTGGGATGAATTAAATGGATGATATTATGATGAAATCAAGTTAGATCATGGATGAAATGTGACAAAATCAAGTGGATATGATTTTTGAATCGTAATGGATTGGAAGCCTTAAAGGTAATTAAAACCCTTGATCTAAAGGAAAACACGTAAGATCTAATGGTTGGATCATATTTAAAGACTTAAAATAATCTTAATATAATTACTTTAATTGTCTTTTATTGGATATAGAAGTGTAAATATGATTTATGTTCTAAGTTTTAATTGTCTTTTATTAGACATAAAGGTGTAAATGTGATTTATGTTCTAAGTTAGAAAGCATGATAGTGTAATCTTTAAATTTTAGTATGATATGCCCTAAATGAGTAATTTGTTAGTAGATTTGATTATCTTAGGATCATGTTAGTGTAAATTAGATATTTAAACATGATTCCATTAAGATAGAAGTACAATTTTATGTATTTCATAACTTAGGATCATGTTAGTTTTATTTCACTAGATTAAGTTACATTCATAGGAAGAATGTTAGTATATAGTTGTTAAACTTATATTTGATTTATGCTTTTAAGTTTATGATTTACTTATTGTCAAATTTTATTCAATTGTTAAGTAGTTGTTAAGATATAAGGAGCATAAATCACCAAAAATGTAAACTAATGAAATATAAAGATTCATGGACAACTAAGATGAATGTATGATTTTGACTTAATAAGGGCTATAGTTAGTAGGACAATATAAGGAATGGTTTACCAATTCCTTGCCCCAAAGTAGGAAAATAATGAACACTCATGGATGACATTATGCATATCCATGAAAATTAATTAAAATCAATTAGAGAA
Organism: Warburgia ugandensis; assembly: GCA_035236585.1. Lineage (NCBI taxonomy): Eukaryota > Viridiplantae > Streptophyta > Magnoliopsida > Canellales > Canellaceae > Warburgia > Warburgia ugandensis. The sequence continues at coordinate 25,291,807 of CP141132.1, read as the reverse complement.
GGGACTTAAGGTAAAGAGCTCATAGGAACCTTGTCAAAGGTTGAGCTAATACCACTCCAGTGGACTCTGAACATTGTGGTTATAGGGGGTATACAAGAGCCAAGTGCTTTTCCCTCACCTTCCGTTGACGTAAGAGAGGTCTAAACGCCTTCTTACATGAGGGTTGTATTAACCACTTTTTGAGCAGACTTTAACTGGTAAGTACTAGTTATCCTAAAATAAGGAGAAGTTGTCTAATGATAGGAAGAAATAACTTATCTTCAACCAAGTAAGACACTAACTGGTTGAATAATAATAAGAACATAAAAAAAAAAATATATAGCAAATTATTTAACCCTAATAAAAATAATAAGTGAGATAAGGATGATCAAACAAGATGAAATCTTGTATGATCAAAAACAATAAGGAAAAAGAAACATCAATGTAAATTAGATTGTTATGTATGATATAGATAGTATTTGTATAGATGATATGAAACCCATGGATATATGATATTCAAGGAAGAAAGATTCAGATCATCCTACATAAGGATGATCAAAAGACCATGTAGTATGTACCCTTGATTAGAAAAATGACATTATACATATGATTTGACAGATATATGTTGATCGAGACTATGGCAAATTTCAAGGAGTAAGAATACCTTATTGAGGTAGGTGTGAATTATTAAGAATGCCTTTACATGAAGATACATGTCTAATACATGATCTTATGTTTTGAAGTATTGACATGTATGATACCAATATATTAAGGTAAATACCTCAAATTGAAATATGATCCAACCAAATGATGAGGAAAATAAGTATTAAATGGTTAAGTGGAGAATTAAGAACAACCCTAAGTGAATAGGAAAGTAGAAAATATTCCAGCCCTAGATAAACAGACAGATAGTCTGATATGTATAAGTATTATTTTACATACAAGCTTGGAGGCTTGTGGTTTTGTTTTAAACAAGCATAGGCCTGGGGATGCTATGCTAGGAGAGTTAAGAGGGTTTGGCCACCCACTCTTGGAAACTTGATGATATTGAATACCAAGCCTAAGAAAGGTTAAAAGTCGGGTGGGGCAATTATGGGAAGGCCACCATTGTGACAGCCATGGTCCTCTCATATGGACATGGATATTGTAATTTCCATTGAGAATGGTATAAGTGGATTATTGAACAGTTATCCGGGCGTGCTATACGGATCAGACTGCAAGCATAGTAGTCCTTGATTATTTTGCATTATGATGCATATGAAATTGGCATAGTGAAATTCCTTAAGGGATGGCATGATGAAATGCCAAGTAATTGTATATTACCAATATTTTTCCCAAGAAGGGAAAATCCCAGTATAGTAACTGGCTGAAATACAAATCTCCTATAATGAAAGGAGTTGATCAGTTTTGTATGGAAATGATTATTGATTATTTTTACAATTTTAACGTATTTGTTCTTATATACTATGTATGTATAAAGGTGAACACAAATGATAAGGAAATGAGATGTTCATATAAATAATAGTGGTCTGTGAATGTGTTTATGATAGAATGAATTATGGGATAGTTGAATATTGAGATTTTACTGTCAATAACTTACATTCTTATCTCCTACCAAGCATAGCTTGCTAAGATATTGTAAATGTTCAAATGTTTACAATATCTCAGATACAGAGAAGGAGACTTAGGAGCTCAAGACTTAAAGAACTAGTGAAGAATAAGTAATAAGGGTATATCCCTTGAAACATTGTATAGAGAGCATGTATTGTATTTAGAAATTTGTAATTTGAATTGTGTATTTGATCAAGTATTGTAAGGATACAATGGGTTGTGTACTGTGAACCACTGGATGGATCCTAAAAGTTTAATAAAATCATATTCCTTCAATGGAATTTTATTTTGTACACAAATTGTACTTATGTTATGTATGAAGTGGAGACTTGGTTTTCAAAACAAGTTTTAAAATAAAAGAATTTTTGCTGCTTTGTTTTGCTAAAAAATTTTACTGAGGGGACGCCCTTGCCTTTAAAAAATATATATTATAAAATGTGTTTCAAAAACCCAGGTTGTCACACATAGACACCCAAAGGTTTTCTCATACTAAACATTACTAATCCAACATATTTACTATATCTAGCTTAGGAAGTACAAGATAAATACTGTGTAAAAATCACTAAATATATGAATTAGTTGCTAAATTCCTTAATGTAATATGATGAAAAAAATTTATTCTAATTTTTTAATTAAATCACATCATAACTTCATCCTAACCCTAAGAAAGAAAAAATTACCTACTCATGCTTGGATTCTAAATCACTAAGAATTTAGATCTAAAAATTATTCTAAGTTACCGAGTAAAAATTCTAATTACTGAATAAAAATTCAGTTGTAATAAGAATATAATGATTACAAAGTAAAGAAAATAAAAAATAAAAAATTCTATTAAATTGAGAGATTTTGCTGATTAATGCCATGTCACTCAATAAAATTCACTTTAAGCCTTTCTTATCATGATATCACTGTTCTTTCTTCCTCTAAGTAACATTGTATTCTTGTTGTGTCAAACAAGAGTATAAGATGTTTCCCAACAGCCAAAACCCAGTGGAGAAATTTACACCGAAAATTCCAAAGAGATGTGCGTGTAATCTGAGAGGGAATATAAAGGGAATGGGGATGAGATGCTTTTAGTGAGATAATGGGATGTAAAGGAATGGAATATGGTGAGGATATAGGGGTCTGAAATTGATAGTGAAATTAAGTGAGAAATAATTAGAAAAATAAAATGAAATGGCAAGACAATTAGGTGTGTAAAAGAGTGTAATAATATATTATGAAATAGATGATGGCCAGAAAGGAATAAGGCGTGATTTTAGGGTGCATATGAAGGGTATGAGAGAAAGTATAGAATGGAATGGCTAAGGCATGTAGATGAGATAGAGATGACATTTAAAAAAAAAAAAAAAAAATTGTATAAAGGAGTAGGGAAAGAATGTTTATAAGAAGGAATAATGCAAGAACTTTTAAGTAAAACTCACATGTCTTTCTATGGATTATATGCATAGTCCTTTAGAATTCTTTTTATCTTCTCCTCCAATCATCAATATTACTTCCTCTCTCTAGATAGGACATTTCTAGAGTGGTGATTTGGGAAAGCGTAGGATGGTTTGGATGTCCCCCCCCCCCCGTCCCCACCTCTCCTCTTATGTGTTTATAATTTCTTATGCTTTTCGTATCAAATTTGGATAGAATCTCACCTCCTTTCTATCCTTTTCCTCTAGCCAATCATTTTCCTAGAAACATCCCTCTAATTCGCTTATCTTCCTCCATTCTCTCTATTCTTTTTCTCTTTTCTTATCTCATTTTTCCCTCGTCCAATATCCTTGAAAATCATATTCAAAAAGTATATATTTTCCTTTCCTCTTTTGCAGATCTTATCTCACCATTCTTTTCTCTTTTCTTATTTTTTATCCTAACCCTTAGATAATGTAAAACCCAATAGTGGATGGCTAGGATTGTTGCTTTTCTTTACCCTTTTATTTATCCTCCTGGACCATGCTTAGCTTAGGATACACAGTTGAGATCTCTTTGAAGTTTTCTTTGCTTGATTGTCTTCCTAGCCCACCATTTTTTTCTCCATCAAATCAAAAGCCAAGTTTCACCTATATTTTTTAGCTACAAGCTAGATTCTAACTCCTTAAAGCAAGCAATATCTTAATCTTTCTAAAAGAAACCAGCACTATTTTTTTTTTTTTACATATGCTCTCTCTCTTTCTCTTGCTTCCATGTTGAAATCTTTCCAATTGTGAAAGCATGCATCATCCATGGCTCGCTGTATTTCTAACTCTATGAATCATGTTGGTTTATTACCAATCCCAAGCATCTCATTTCTCCCATGTGGCTTCTCATGATCACATCTCAAGCCCCTAATATTTCTAAGGGTAGATGCATTTTGATAGCCAACCCTAACCACTCTATTGTAATTTGAGTTATAACATCCTTTAACCATAGTGCATGGGAATTTGACCACCTTAGGTTCTGATAATGATAGCTTCTTTTGTGTGGATAAGATTGATTGTCTACTTAGGGTTTCTGATTGCTCTAAATTTGATAAGGAGACTCCCTTGGAATTCTGAATTTTTTAATCTCCTTGTTCATGGCGTGTGGCCCAATAACCTTTCTTGGACTCTAATGTTACTCTCTCAAGGTCAATATTTTTAATTTTTTTCTCTTTTATACCCTTGACATGCAAAATGTAGAATTAACCATAGATGTATATATATGTAATATTTTTATACATCAAATACACCTAGATTTAGATTTTGCTATTCCTTGAGCAAAATTACTAAAATAGAAAACAAAATATATAAAAAAAGATTTAAAAATTCCTAACTACTTTGGCAAGTGCTATCATCTATATTTAGCATATGCAAAAACCCTTTAAACACCTAAGTTACTCCTAGTGGACAAGTTGTAGTCTTGTAAGGGTTTCCAGGAATGATACCCTTAAACATTTTTGAAAACTTTTATGAAATTCCTTTATTTATCTTGGAGATTTTTCTTATATTTGGCTTTCAGTAAATATACAACTTTATTTCATTAAACTTCGGAATGTGAGTGTATGTTATAGCTAATATACATAATTATTGGTTTCCAAGTCAAATATAACATAAATTACCATCCAAAAGTATGCTTCGACTTCAAATGTAACAGGATATACTTGTCACTCAGAAATAAGCCACTCAGAAGTGGTGACTTTCTCATTAATATGTGAGTAGAATGTTGTTCATCAAATCCAAAAATCTCATATGCTTCATACAAAAGAATGATAATGATCTCATAAAAAGATATCAACTTCTAAGAATGTTATACTCTACCCATTTCCCCATTTGTTCATAGCCATATCTAATTCATACTACTCTTAAGATCATGTTAGGACTTCTACTAGGGAAAAATATGGGCTTAGGATACGGTTATCAAAAGAATGGGCATACGAGTAAACAAAGATTGTCTATAAGATATGTAACGGTCTTCTATCAGTGTAAAGGTCTTCTATTATTGTATTCACAACTTTTCATTTTTCCTCACAAGAGTGAACATTCTTTTGGCTATCCTATTTTTCATTTTTATCTTAACTTTACACAAAGCCTTTTTTTGAACTTTTCTTCTTTGTAAACTTTTTTATGTTCATCTTTTGAATTGTATTGTCCATACTATTTCTCAAGATAATCTTCAACCATCTCTACATATTTCCAAAACAACTAGGTAATGGATATATTGTAGGTTTAAATGAGGGTAATGGTCTTCCCAAAGAAAAGGCTTATTATAAAGCCTCAAGGAGTTAACTATTGGAAAATAACATTAGAAAGGCTAAAGCCTCTTGGTTTACCAAGGATAGCCTCTATCATTTCATCAAGCTCATATGACTTAAAGATAATCATAAACTTAAGAGATATGTGGTATAGTTCAAATGTTATTTCTCAATAGTAGACCAAGATAAAGAATAATGAGATCAACTAGGAAATTAATGTCTGCTAAAGAAAAATTTTCAATTTATATATAACCTCAAAAAGAAGGCAGTTTCTAAAGCTTACATAGGTTATAAGTCTTCACTTATCTTCTTTAGGATCTCTAACTTATATTTACTCTTCAACTTAAATTTTATGCATACACCTATTTTATAAAATAATTATTTTGAGTTTAAATTTCATTAATAAGCTAAAGTTCACAAGATAACTGAATATTCAAAAATTCTAAATTCTCATTGTATTAAAGGAACTTATCATAAAATTTTCAAATTTTTTTAAAAGTTTACAAAAATGACTCTAAAAACCTAATTGAACACATCAAAATTTGAAATACCCTACCCTCAGATTTAAATTAAACATAATCCTCATTGTTTAGAACTATATACCATGACCAAATGAAAATAATAAACTTGAAAGGAAAAGGTGGGGAAAATAATGCCTGGACTCTCACGATAGTACATTGATCTGTTGATGTGGTGTGTTGAATGCAACATTAATAATCAATGAATGCTGATGCAAATGAAAAACTAATATGATCTTAAAACTAAACTAACTAAGTGATCCATTCTACCCTAGTCCTAAACCTAACTAGATAATCTAATCTATCACAATCCTAACTCTAGTAATTAAATGGAGGAATTTCTCACTCCACTTAAGAATTTTGCACCACTCAATGTACATTTTCCACCTAGAAATGTATGATGGTGATAAGATTAGAACATAAAACAGCATCATGAAAGAAAGTTTCATGGGACCAAATCAAGATGAATGGTTCCCATTATTTCCAAACTAAGGATAAATGAGGCCAATTTTAAAAAGTACATAATATTCCTCCTCCTCCCTTACATTTTCTTATAGTTGGGGGGGTAGGCTGGTTCTATGTTTCCCTACAACATATTCTTATTCTCTTGGTGACAGAGAACCAGTGGGGTTTCATACCATGGTATCTTCTAATGTGAACCCTAGAATTGGTCAATTTTTGGCCATAACATCAACAGGCTCTCCTTCCTATTTGACCTTAATTGGAAAGGTTTTAGATGAACCTACATTGCTATGTTGTGATTGGTTAAATAAAAATTGTTGGTCCAAATTGGGTGCTTCTTAAGCATTGAATGATTCAAATGGAATCCCATGAGATGTAAGGGGTACTACTTGGGTGTCCATTGAGAAGTGTCCATGATTTACTATCCATTAAGGAAATCTCATCAACCATGGAGGTGTTTATATCAGAATCAAACTTAAAATAAGTGGGATATATCTTGGGTGGATAATTACTAAAGGGATGTATAGTTATTGTTGGACTTCTCATTATGTAACGACCCGGGTTTTGTCATGCATTTTTAAATGCAATATCTAATTTCCTAAGGCGGGATATTTGAAAACCATTTTATAAAAACCATGCAATGCAGCGGAAAACCTTTATTTTTAAACTCATTTTTGAAAACCCATAGTGTCATTTGCCTTCACAACAACCAAAGTGGTTTTTGAAGAACTTCAGAAATCATAAATGTTTTTCCCCAGGTCTATCCAGACACAGCACACAGCCCAACTGTAAATAAATACAAATACATGTCCAAAGGGTAGAGAGTTTACTCACATGTATAGTTGTCTCCTTTGTTTATTCACTTGCTCGTAGCACTAATATAGATGTCCTCTACTCGTGGATGGAATTATCCTGAAAAGTGTTAAGGATATGGTGAGTATATATTATACTCAGTAGGAGTCTATCACTACTAGTTTTACAATGCATGAGATGTTTTAAAATCATATGCTCTTTCAAAACATGTGCATGTCTAAATACTCAAGTTCAATATCGATATCGAAATCCATTGTCAAACTGAAATACTAACGACTTAAATGATCACATAATCCAAAATCGAAACTATCATATACATATGTATCATAACATTATGATATGCATAAGATGCTTCATTGAATCCAACTCATGGATATCTAGTATGGTATGGTCGACCAACCTCATATCATGCCATATGCAATGCAAATAAGTCCATAAACCATAGGGTCCAACTATGCCCATGACCTCGCCATTGTGTGGTCCCCGGGTACTTGAGGACACAGCGTTATAGCCTCCACGGGGCATATGACACATCGACCCAATGCCGTGACACCAGTGGTAGCCCCCTGTACCACATGTAGTCGACGTACGGACATGTCCTTTTATTGGGCATGGTACCCATTCCACCTAGTAGTGGTAGAGGCTGGGTGGCTAACCCAGACCCCTCGGCATAGCACCCACGAGCTTACTAGCCCAAATCACATAAGATCAAACAAGCGAAAAACTTCTTTTTCAAAACCTGTCCTCTTTGGGTCCCTCACAACTGCCTAGCCCTCGGCACTCCAGCTTCTTTTGGTAACCCTCAAGGACATGCAACTTTTTCCAGAACTTAATGCTCACAAATCATGCAATGTATGTAATAGTTTGCAAAACATATCTATGCATAATGTATATGCAATTATTTACAAAACACGTCTATGCATAAAGCATTTATCACATGCATGATGAATTAAGTCATGTTAAACAAGTCCTATACTTAAAACATGTATTCTCAAAACAATAATAGTCCTTTTAAAAGAATCTAGTAGCGATAGAGCACCTACCTGGCTAGGTTGCGCTAACCCCTCTGTTCTCGTACACTCCTAAACATGATTTGGGGGATCAGGGTTAGTTTGACCTATCTTTTACGGGTTTTAGAGTAGTTGGTCTTATTACTTAGGCATTAGGGGTCCATCCCTATGCCTATGGGTGTCCTAAGGTCCTAATTGGGCCTTGGTATCCTCAGTTTTCCAAAGGTCTAGCAGCCATGCGCCACCATCCTATTCTAAGGGTCATTCCTACCTTTGATTGGCCTTGATCAGGGATTTTATAGCTTGGATGTGTCCGTATCATTGATATGGATACAACACCTTTTACGGTGCCTCAATCAGAGCTCCATATCTCAAGTTATAAGCGTTTTAGTGTCACACGTACATAAGAGCCTTAAGAGTGAAAAGGCGGAATGCTAGGGCTACGCGTTAGCGGCATGCGCCTGCCTTTTCTTAAGGAGCGAAAAACCCCGTATCGCTAGTACGCTACGCATCTGCGACATGTGCCTCAGTGGGCACATCTACAGATGCGCTTGGTTTTGTTCCCATTTTTCCTTTTTGCAGGTGCGTCCCCGAACGCGCCCATTGGTTTTCTCTGGTTTTCTCAAACGCGATCGATGCGTTATGTTCCGACTGGAACGTTTTCGACGTCTACGGGATTGGGGCATCCTCAGGACACCCTAGTTTGACCCTGTAGAACCAGTTCGGCTCAGGGAACGACCCTGCATCCTTGGTGGCTCTCCAGGGCTCCATTTTGCATGGTTTTTCATGCAAAAACCTAGGGAAATTGATCTTAGAACTATTGTGAAGATGGATTTTGAGGGATCTTGGGCATACCTAGCTCGTTGCTGGGTTTTTCTCCTCATTTCCCCTCTAGATTACTCCTCCAAAACGGGTTTTCTTCAAGCTTTTGGGCTGCCATTAGAGGCGCCCAAGAGCTCTATTTATAGAGCTATAAGAGGGTTCTGGAGGGCGCTCTCACCGCCTTTGAATAGCGGTGGAGAAACCTCCAGAATGGCAGTGATTTCTCCTCCAATCACCGCCATTCTAGAACCCTCTGGGAGGTTGAAGATGAAGGGTGCCCGTATCAAAATGGTCCCCTGTGTTTTGCAGGGTAAATCCGTTTTTTGTAAAAATTACATTTTTGCCCCTAAACTTCAAAGGGCCATAACTTGCTCATTTTAACTCCGTTTTGGGTGATTTTGGTCTTGTTGGATTCCTTTTTTCGAGACGCACCTAATGGTATCATTTTCAAGACCAAATTTCTGGGTTCAATGAAGGTGAATAGTGAAATGACCAAAATGCCCTTATCTTCAAAAACTGAACTTTTCATTGCTAACTTGGGATTTTAATATTACAAAATTGGAGTCATTACACATTATCCTCAATTTGTTTTGTTTTATCACCCCTTTCTATGAAACCAATAGTTATTTGATCCTTTTGAAATTGGATATGTGCATTAAATTGTTTAGTTACTTCTTGGAATTTGAGTGTATTTTGCATATACAAATGAAGGGTTTCTTCTAATGATTGTTCCCTCTAGTGGGGAAGAAACGGCTCGTAGGGCACATAATGTTGTGGCATTGGTGTACTAGGAAAGGATTGAGCATGGTAGAACCATGATTGTTCTTCTTGATAATTCTAAGACCAAGGTTGTTTAGGAAGCCTAGACCATCCAAGATAGTTGGTCCTAGCATAATAATAACTGTTGTGATCTATAAATGTATTGGGTGGCATAGCTCCTCCATCTTATCGGCCAATGTATCAAATGCATTGTACATATCAAGGTTACTCCCTGTTGAGTTTTTCACAAATGCATGGGCTATTTTAGTATAGCATATGCAAGAACGGGTCAATCCCATAGGGACTCGCATCAAGAAATTAAAATTTAATGATTCAAAATTTAAAATTAAACGACAAAAAGTGTAATTAGACTTTAGATGTGCTTAATCAATGAAATTATAGAGGTCTAATCCAAATATATAGAAATTTAACTAAAGTAACAAGAAAATTTCACTTCCATAGACTGCTTGTCGTCAATTAGGCAAATTCTCAATAATTGTAAAGATCTGTCTAGATAAGGATTTATGGAATTGAATGGTTTAGATCACTTTCTAGATTTTAGACTTAAGTTCAAAGACTTTAATTAAGCCAAGGGATGTCCTAAGAGTGAAATCTGAAAGTTATTTGAAAATTTGAAAAGAAATGGAGGAGAAATTGAGAAATCTTGATGGTTAAGGCAAACTCATTGATTAGGTTAAGCCTTAATTGATCTGGCTCCAATTGTGTATGTGACGACCCGGGTTTTTGATGATGCAAGTTTGATAAAAAGGCGAGATCTCTTGTTTTATAAATATGAAATGCATGAAAATCATTTTGTTTTGGAAAGCAATCTTTCGTATAAAACCCCGAGTGTCAAAACACATTTTCAAATTATATAGCCATGGCATAGTTTTAAATCAACACTATTCCCAAGAAAGTGTTAGTCACAGCCTCAGTTACAGAGAGTAACTATAATCAAGTAACATTGAAAGATAAGGTAGGGGTTTACTTACTGGCACTTAGTTTGGACGTTCTCTATCACGGGTCTATTGCCGTATATCCTATCCTTAAGTGTTTATCTGAAAAATGTTGAGGATTGGGTGAGTATATACTATACTCAGTAGGAGTCCATCACTACTAGTTTTACAATGCATGCTATGTTTAAAATCATATGCTCTTTAAAATATGTGCATGTTTGAACACTCATGTTCCATATCGATATTAAAAACCATTGTTGAATTGGAATGCTGACGACTTAAAGAATCGTATAATCCAAGTCAAAAGTATCATATATATCATAAACATAATGATATGCATAAGATGCTCAACTGAAACCAACTCATGGATATATGGTATGGTCGACCAACCTCATGTCATGCCATATGCAATGCAAGTAAATCCTCAAAACATAGGGCCCACTATGCCCACGACCTCCTCGTCGTGTGGTCCCCGAGTACCTGGGGACACTCGGTCATAGTCTCCACGGGGTATATGACACATCAACCCAGTGCCGTAACACCAATGATAGCCCCCTGTACCACATGCAGTCGACGTAGGGACATGCCTTTTTTGGCGTGGTACCCTTTCCACCTAATAGTGGTAGAGGCTGGGAGGCCACCCCAGACCTCTCAGCATAGCGCCCACGAGCTTACTAGCCCAAATCATATATAATCAATCAAGCAAAAACCTCTTTCTCAAAACCTATCCTCTTTGGGTCCCTCACAACTGCCTGGCCCTCACAACTGCCTACCCTGCATCTTTTAGGCACTCCAGCGTCTTTTAGTAACCCTCAAGGACATGCAATTTTTCAAAACTCAATAACCACAAATCATGCAATTTATGGAATTGTTTGCAAAACATGTCTATGCATAATGTATTTATCATATGCATGCTGAATTCATTTATAAAATTATGTCATGCTAAACAAGTCATATAATTTATACTTAAAACATGCATTCTCAAAATAATCATGGGCTCTTTTTAAAAGTCTAGTAGCGATAGAGCACCTACCTGGTTTGGTCACGCTAGCCCCCTTGTCCTCGTATGCTCCTGCTCATAGTTTAGGGGAACAAGGTTAGCTCGGCCTATTTCTATAGGTTTTAGAATGGTTGATCTCACTACTTAGGTATTAAGGGTTCATTCCCATGCCTATGGGTCTCCTAAGGTCCTAACTGGGCCTTGGTATCGTTAGGTTTACAAAGGTTTAGTGGCCCCACGCCACTATCATATTTTAAGGGTCATGCCCACTTTAGATAGGGCCTTGATGAGGTATTTTATGTTCTGGGTGTATCCGCGTCGTCGGTATAGACACCACACCTTTCGCAGTGCCTCAATCGGAGCCCTAGAACTCAAGTTATGGGCAATTTAATATCAAGTGTACATAGAAGGGCATACGAGGTCGAAGCCCAAGATGCTAACACGTCCCGCATCAGTGGTGTGCGCCCCAACGGGCGCGTCTACAGACGCACCGGGCTTTCGCCCGACTTTTTCGTTTGCTGGCGCGTCCACAGATGTGCCCGCTAGTTTCTCTCTAACGCGGTCGACGCGTTTCATCCTGTGGGGACCGGGGCATCCTCGGGATGCCTTGGTTCGATCCTGTCAAACCAATGCGCCCCAGGCACCGTCCCTGAGTCCTTTGTGGCTCCGTAGAGGCCCATTTTGCATGGTTTTTCATGCAGAAACTTGGGGAAACCCACCCTAAGTCTAAGGGGGAGATGGGTTTGGAGGGGTTTTCGGCATACCTGGTTCGTGGCCGAGTTTTTCTCCACATTTTCTCCTCTTGTCTGCCTCTCCATAATGGGTTTTTTCTAACCTTTTGGGCTTCTATTGGAGGCACCCAAGAGCTCTATTTATCGAGCTCGAAGAGGCTTCTGGAGGGGGTTCTTACCACCATAGAATGGAGGTAGAGAAACCTCCAGAATGGCGTCGATTTCTCCCCTGCACACCGCCGTTCTAGAACCCTCTAGGAGGTTGAAGAAGAGGGGTGCCTGTATCAAAACGGGTCCTTGTGTTTCTCAAGCTAAATCCGTTTTTAGTATAAATTACACTTTTGCCCTTGAACTTCAAAGGGCCATAACTTGCTCATTTTAACTCCGTTTTGAGTGATTTTGGTCTTGTTGGATTCCTTTTTCTAAGATGCACCTAAGGGTACTACTCTCAAGACCAAATTTCTGGGTCCAGTCAGGGTGAATAGTGAAATGACCAAAATACCCTTATCTCCAAAAAGTGAACTTTTCATTTCTAACTTGGGATTTCAATGTTACAAAAATGGAGTCATTATAGTGTAGTTCCTAGATAATAAAAATGATGATAAATTAAAACTAGTACAGAAGCATGATATAGAAGGAATTAAAAAGAGGACACAGATGGAATTTTAATTAGAGATCAAAGGCTAAGATTGGAATTAAACTGAAGAGAGAAATGAAGAGGAGGAAAGAGATAAAGAAGAATAGAGGAGAGCCTGCTAGTGACTCGAGCCATGGGGCGGAGAAGGGAGGAGCAGGGGATGCTAATTTTGAACAGAGGCAGTGGCTGCAGAGGATGATGATTTTCTGAGGATTTGGCACATTTAATTTTGATCTAAGCTATCCAAGCCATGATCTGGTTGATCTATAAAACAAAAGATCATATTAGAATAATCTAAACCATACATTAAGCATCTAATTAGCTCAGATGATCATCAGACCATTAATTTTGACAATTTACAGCTGGATGGTCAATTTCAGCTAAATTTCATATTATATCTAAAAATCATCAAATTGATAAAGTATATGATCTAATTAAATGCTAAATTAGGGGTCTTTTGGCGAAATTAAACACTTAACACTTACCATCTCTATCTCATACATCTCCTCATAGCGTAAGGGCCAGGAAGTGAAATAGTATAATAGTGGCTTTCAGTCCGTGGGTCATTATTTTGGTAGGGTTAATATGATTAGCTTGATTGCTTTAATCCTCATCTTGGGTTTCATTTGATCTTAATAGTCTAAACATGTGGGATTTAGATTCTTAGATCGATGACCAAACCTACACCAACAAATGGTGTAGTAAAATGCACTCAACTTTATATACAATGAAAACAAGTTGTTGTATACAATGAAAGAGTACTTTTATAAAAATTAAACTAAGGGAACCCTATGATATATGATTCATATTCAAGGGTACACAAGTAATCCTAACCCTAATACAAACAAGCTAAAAGGTTTGGTTTCTCTTTATTTTCTTTGGGTGAGTGGCTTTTGCGTTATGTCTAACCAAGATAATTCCTCCTCTCTTTCAAACTTGCCCTACTTCTTACTAGTTAGATTTGACATTGATCAACCACTTCACACCCTCCTCATTTAGCCTTAGATGATTTGAGTCATCAAATGTGTTGGCAAAGCTAGTCATTTAAATATCTGTGTGGATGATCAAATAGGTGCCACTAGAGTGGCAATAGTTTGCCTCCTTCCAAGAGGGTCCCATGAGTTTGTAAGTTGCTATACATCTCTTCTATATTGATTTTGAATTAAATTATGCAAGACTAGGGTTATATAATGTGATGGTTCACCTAGGTGGGCCAAGGGATGGTGATGAAATCCACCCTTGATCTTGTTAGGGTGATTGCCCTAACTAATCGATTAAGCATATTCCATGTCCGATTGATCAATATATATTGCACGTAAAGCAACTAAATGTACCCTAATTATGTAGGAAAAAGGAGTAAACTAATTCAACTACTTATCTGCTATCTAAAAATGGATTAGAACCTCAATAGACTGGACACTGTAACCCTGATAGCCAATGTACTTGGGTCAAAGCCAACCTTAGGCTATCCTAGTTAAATATGGGCTAATTAGTGCAAAATCTTAGGTGTAATGCAATAACTAATATAGTGGACACACACTATATGAATTACACTATCAAACAAATAATGTAAACTAAACTATATACAATCATAATGCTAGGAAATTTAAAGAAGTTAAGATAGCTTATAGTAGGCTATTAGAAAAAGTCTCCTCTTACAAGGGTGGGACCATGTACATGCCACCTCCTCCTCCGAGTTAAGAAAACCTACCCTTGAACTGTATTATTACAATCCATTTAAATTAAATAAATTGCTATAAAATAAAATATATTGACATTGTTACTAATATCCACTCAAAACAAAAACTTATAAATTATCTTAATTTCCTTCAATTCTCGCACCAAATACCTTTAAAAATAAATATAAAAGTAAGAACCCAAAAATTCAAAGGAGTAATGGAAATAAAATGCAACTAAAATGAATGCAACCCTAAAATCAACAACCAATGTAAAGTAATTAACATAGACTTTAACCAAAAAATATATTGTGAGTCCTCGATAATAGAACTAAAAACTTGATTTGTTTTAAAAATAATAGCAAATGCACTGGTCCACTTTAACCTAACCAAATAAATTATTTAACTAAATCAATACCCTAAAATGCTAAAAATAATAAAAGCACATAAAATCACTACAAAAATGAATATAATCTTAAGGTTTAGAAATCCAATATATTGGACTTAAATATTCTTAGTATTATGCTATCTAGATTCTTACGTACACGTGTTAATAGAGTTTCAATAACTCTAAAAACATGAAAAATGTTTTTTAAAGCTCTCTTTTAAGATTTTCTTAGTATTAGTTTTCTAACCTAGTAATACACTCATTCAAACTATAGCATGTCTTCTTAGGGCACAGGCTATTAAAGATTCTCATAACTCTCATTTTACCATACCTAGTATCCCTTCATGAGCAATCACTAATCACTTAACAAAAGTGCCAAAAATCTAATATTAATGTTTATGCACTTTTTAACCTAGAATCATTTAGTCTTAAAAATACCTATTCTTAAAAATACCTATTCTAGGATATTTTTATTCTATTCCCTAGGTAAACTAATTTAACAAACAAGCAATATAAAACTACTTCTAATTAATTAACAAAGCATAAATGAACATTAGCATAAAAATAAATATATATGTAGACTAAAGGAAAAGAAACTTTATTTCACTTCAATGAAAGATTGCATAAAATTGTTATAAGAAATCAACTAAAGCAGCTTAAAGAAAGTCTAGGACTTAGAATGAGATCACCTAAGTACTCCTTCCTATCACTCGAAAGAATTCCTCAAAAAACTTTGCTATCCAACACACTACCATCATTCTTTCCCATTGTCCACTTATGACATCACCTTATTGTCTCACTCAACAAAAATTAGTGGTCATCCATAAATCTTGCCACAAACCAAGGTAAAGATCTTATCATCCAACCAAGTATCTCACTTTGGATTTTACATAGAACCAAAGAACAATATATATCAAACACAGAACCCTTCTCACCATTAAAAACCTCCACATGAAACATAAAGTTTAATAAGGATAGGGAGAGGGAGAAGGTGAGGGAGAGAGAGAGAGAGAGAGAGAGAGAGAGAGAGAGAGAGAGAGAGAGAGAGAGAGGATTTCACGCACCTACAAAATCTCTTCCACCCAAGCACCTATCTCACCTAAAGAGTTTAACATTTTTTTTCTTTATTTATGTAGCTACTTGTATAAGACAAGCACATCAAACTCTCTTTCACATTGCTCAAAGACTCTTTTCTCATGTTAAAACTCAAGCAGCTACTTGTAAAAGACAAAATACTACTCCACATAACACATCTCTCTCACCAACTTTCTCATTCACCACCCAAAGCTTTCCTCCTCTTTAATAATGACATTGTACACCAACAGCTCTCTTAGGCATCTGCTTTAAGAAGATGAATTAAGCACCTCACCACTTCCTTCTTAACTTTTCTTCTATTTATCAACACTTGGAACCCTAGCAGCCAGCCCTTTTTATATCCTTTCATCATGCATACTCTTACTTTAGAACAAGACTTGTTGCTTTCTTTAAACTTTTCTTTCTCTTAGGCAGCTACTTGAAAAGGACAAGATCCTTTCCAACTACTTATTTCCACATTGCATAAGATGTCTCGAGTCATTACCCAGTCCCATATACTTTCTAATTAGTTGTAACCTAGACTCTAGCTCCTTAAAGCAAGCAACATCTTAATATTTCTAAAAGAAACCAGCACTCAATGTTTTTTTACATAAGCTCTCTCTCTCTCTCTCTCTCTCTCTCTCTCTCTCTCATGATCACACCTCAACCCTCTAATCTTTCTAAGGCTAGATGCATTTTGATAACCAATCCTAGCCACTCTATTCTCATTTGAGTTATAGCATCCTTGAATCATAATGCATGGGAGTTTGACCACCTTAGGTTCTAATAAGGATAGCTTTGCATGGACAAGGTTGATCATTTGCTTAGGGTTTATGACTACTCTGAATTTGATAAGGACACTCCCATGGCATTTTGAATTTCTTAACCTCCTGTTTCATGGCATGTGGGCCCATAACTTTGCTCAGATTTAATCTTACCCTCTCAAGGTCAAAATTGTCAAAATTGACTTTTTTATTCAAATTTCTACCCTTGACCTTGACCTATAAAATAAAAAATTAACCCTAATTAGTGCAATTTATAGAAGCTTTTAGTCTAAAACCTGCTAAATATACAAGTATATATGCAATATTTCTATATATATCATACCCTAAAAGTGGTATGTGAATGGTTTGTGTTCTTTTGGGTAGCGGCATATTACGTGATTCTTGCTTTTCTTGTTGGCTACAATCATAGTGCCTAGACAAGTAAATGTAATCAAATTGATGATGAAAGCTTGGCTATAACTTTAGTGTATTTTGGATTGAAGCAAAGTGTAAAGTTCCTTTTTCAGTGACATAGCAAAGGAGTGCTATACTAGAAGTTCAAGCTTAGAAAATGAAGTTTAGTTTATTCATTTGATTTATTCTTTATGTATTCAGTTTCATTGTAAGTAAATACCATTAATTAAACTAGTTTTTGTTATTCAAGTTCTTAGTTAGTTTGCTTCAATTTTATTTATTAATCTTATTCCTTGCTTAAGTTTAGTTACTTTATTTAGTTCATAAAATTATTTGCTTTGCTTAATTATTGGATAAGTTAAAGTAAGTTAATCTAAGTTATAATTGAGTTCCCATTTATCAAAGAGTCTCTATGGATCAACCAGTATTTGATAACTCTATGCTACAATAGATCCATGCACTTGTGATTAATTTAAAATTACATCAATAAGCCATTAGTTATGTAGAATTTTTTACCATTTGTGTCTTGCAACACGAAATCACCATTGCTTGGATGCTTGATGATAAGTGTTCAATTTTGTATAAAAAGTACCCAATTAGTAGCCCATGTGATATGAAATATGGAATTATTCTAACATTCTTCTAAATCTTTGTAGCATGTGCATTTCTAAACTAATCATTCAAAAATTATATATTTTGCATGTTTAAGCGCTAATCCAGAGTAAGTATGTGAATGGCCATAATTTTCTTGGATTTAATTAGGATTTTTCATCTTTTATAGGGGTTGACGGTGATCCAAGGATGAGGTTGATCGAGATGAGAATTGAAGATTAAGATTAAAAGATAAAATCAAAAACTTAAAATGGCATCTTTTCAAAGCTAGATCAAGGTTCAAAGACTATCCTAGGGAAAACTAAAGAAGGAAATGGGAAGCATCAAAGGTGATTAAAAAGATCCATGCCAACAAGCCATGCATTACCATTACTTTGCATGAGAATTGGAGCCATTCGTGAGGTTTCCTAATCTAACAACGAAACCTAAGTAAGGCTAGCCATCTAAGTTTTCAATCCAAGGAAGTTACTCATTCAAGCCATCAAGGAATGAGCCATCAAGCCACATGAAAGCTATGCCACATGGAGTTACGTGATTGGAGGATCAATTCAAGCAACTATCTCATGCTAAAAGTGTAATTTTCAAGAGATAATTTGAAGGTTTTGAGTGACATTTGTAAAAGGTAAGATGATCGTGCATAGGTGGACCAACCAAGAGAGAAATCCTACTTTCCACTTTCATTTTCCATTCTTTCCCCCCACTTAAGTAGGGTTTCAACAGTTTTTACTTAAGGAAGTAACCACCTTCCTAGAAAGTGATGCTTGACATTTCAAGTAGTTTCCTAATTAGGAAACCCCTAAGTCTAAGTCATACATCTAAAACACTTCAAAATCCTAGATCTTTCCCATCTGTCCTATCTTCCATTCTTTCTTTTTCCTCCCTTTCCAGTAGCCAAATCACATAATTAGCAAGGGAGGAGCTCCATGCCACCATCTTAAGAAGGTGATGCCTCCCCCTTTTAACTATGGTAGCCACCATGACATCATCTCTACACCACATTCTCCACCTAACATTCCCATTTGAATTCATAGATCTAGATCCACTTTCCATTCTTCAATTAAGTCCTCATCGAAGTGGAAATCTAGACATATATAAGGAGCCATTGAATTTCTTCTTCTTTTTCTTAAGTAGAGGTTGGGTAAGACAACCTTGAACCTTTGCAATCTTCTTGGAGCTTGTTGTTGTTTTAAATAAAACTCACAAGTGCACAAATCATATGTAATATAGTATGCAAGTGAGATCGATCCCATGGGGAGTTGAATTATGTGATGCTAGTGGTCCCTACTTTAAACTATCTGACCTAACCAAAATTCAAGTGATTTTTTATCTAAACTAAGAATGAAAATTAAAACATGAAATTGGAAACTAAGAAAAAACAAGAAACAAGCTAAATTGAAAACTTTCCTAAATCATGCACTTTGTAAGATTAAAACTTTCCTAAATTAAAAACTTCTAATTTTATGACTTTCCTAATTAAAAACTTTACTAAAGTTAAACTCTCCTAAAATGCAATTTATCAACTTTCATAAACTAAGTTTCCTAAACATGAAATTAACAACTAATTTAAGGGAAACATGCTTTATCAAACTACTTTCCTAATCATGCAAACTAAGAAAAGTAAGCAACCAAATCAACTATTTTAACAAATGTAACAAAATTAATTATCTTTTCAACCAACTAAAATGCAAACTAAGGGAATTTAACTACAACTAAACTAGAAAATTAAATGAAAATATCACTAACAATAATGAAAGGAAAACTACTTAATTAGCATGCATGTTACCATGGAATGGTCTGCATGATTCATTGGATAAGAGTGGGTTTAATCAAACTACTTTGGAAACCTAAGTATGAAATCCATTTCTAAAATTAACTAAGATATCTAAAAATCTAATTGGGCTCTTGAAATATCAAGTGAACATGATTGTATAGTGCTGGAAATTAACATACACCATTCATGCAAAGAAATTCCAGCAATAAGGTAATTGAAACATTCAATGAATAGAACATGTAAAACATGGAATTAATCACTTCTAATGCATTCAAACAATCAAGAACAAAGATAATTTATTGATGGACACAAACATGAATTGAAAATTCCAACTAATCTCATTGAGTCACCTCCAAAATTTCATCAACATAATACTCCATACATGTTATCCAAATCTGAAAATTAAATGCTATTACAATGACATTCACTTAATCTTGATCATTCCTTAATTACAAGCCAAATTCTTCGTCAATTGTTCCAACATTCACTCATGAACAAGTATGCTAGAAATCAAGGGAAAATCCTATGCAAAACTAAGGCAACAACAAATAGAACTTAAGTAGCCAAACCGGGAAAATCAAGAGGGCTGAAAGAGAATAAAGATGCAATGAAAGGTAAAGAACAAAACTAGATTCAAGATGACTTCCCTTGGCTGTCACTCCAAGGGAAAACCATCCTTGAATTTTAGTTTAAATTCAAAGAAAAAAAAAAAAAGAAAGGCAAATTAACATGAAAAGAAGTAAATTCCAGCAAAGGCTAACCAACCTTCAAAGATGAATCAAAAGCCCAAAAATCCTAGGTTGAACACTGAGAGGAAGAAGCATAAACCTTGGAATGAAGTGGAAAACCCCCAAAGACTCTTCAAAATAACAAGAAAAAGAAGAAAATATGGGATAAAGGAAGTGGGCGTCTCCTTCCTATGGAGGAGACGTCTTTTACTATGTGAGAAAAGGGCGTCTTTTACTTGTAATTGCATTAAACTTCTAGAGGATGGGAATCTCAATGCATTGTGCTCATCCTTGTCTTATCGAATCATGTTGAGATCTTGGGTGGGTGCAAGTTTCCTTTTAAGAAATTTACTCCAATCTGCCTTTCCTCTTTCTTCTTTATAGGACCATGTGTACCTCATTTTATGATGCTTCCATCATTTTGAAAATCACATTGAAGCACTAAATTGTAGGGGTAGTCATCTATGTACATCTAAAATCATGTTCAATATTCTCTATGCAATAGCTGAGTGTTGTGATTTTAAGTTAAAACTGGCACATGCATGAATTGGTTTCAATAATTCATGAGAGGAGGTCTATTCCATGAGCAATCATACAATTGTAATACTAATGGTCCCTAGTTTAAATTATCTAACCTAGCCAAATCAAGGAGATCTTTCCTAAACTAAGAATGGAAATTATGCCAAAATTAAAACATGCTAAAATTAATGACTTTCCTAAAACATATATTTTAAACATGAATGTTAGCAATTAATCTAAAGAAACATACAACTAATCAACTACTTTCCTAATCATTCAAATCCCAAAGAATGCAATTGTATTCATGGGAATGAAAACTTGAACAAGCTAATTAAATAACATGTTAAGCAATCTAACCAAGTCTAATATTCAAATGCTAATTAAACTAACTTTTCCTAATATGAATGGATTCAATTAACTATCATTCAAAACCAGGTGTACCACTCATGGATTGGATGCATGGTATCAAAATAATTTGGAGATTATTCTTCAAGAATGTCAAGATGATTAATTAAACTAATGAACTATCGACAACCAAGGAGAGTTTCCAATGTTATCCTAGTTTCAGCCTAAAGAACCTTAAAAAATCATGCATTCAATATTTTAAGTTGTACGCATGGTTTCCATAGGTCTTTGGTTGAATGTTTTGTGAATTTAAAATAAGGAATTCAATTAACCATCATACTATGAAATCAACATGCAATAATTGAACAAGAAGAAATCATTATCAACATCAATCAAAAGTGATTCCATTAATCATCAACATGTATTGAAAAGAAGTACCACTACAAAAGATGGTGTGTTCTATTCATGGAATAGGAGCACCAAGTTTTATAAGATATGCTCAATAGTAAATTCCCAATACACTTTAATGACTATCCAAATCTCTAGAAAGTTTTGTGTGAACCATTGAAGATAACTATTGGAAAAGAAGCATGACAATGGAAGCACTAACAAAATATCTAACCAACGAGGAGAATAAATTCAAGGTGACTTTCCCTTGGCTGTCACTTCAAGAAAAAAAAAAACAATTTGAATCTTGAATCACAACCAAAAAGAACTAAGGCAATGAAAGAAACATTCCACTAACAACAATGAGCGTTAAAAACAATTCAAAAGACAAGAAGATCAAAGGGAGTTAACTAACCTTTGAAGGAAGAACTACAAGACCAAGCCTAGGAAAGCATCCACCCATAAGAAAAGATTTGTCAAAGCAAAAGGTAAGAGAATGGTGGAAGGAAAAGAATGCCCTCTCCAAGTTGAGGGAGGCATTTTTTTTTCTTCTAGAGGGAAGATATCCTAATCCTTACTTTTTTATGGTCTTTTCTACTTTTTGTCCTGCACTTTCTAGGGTGACCTCAGATAGAGGTATGGTGGGGATAAAAACAAATCAATTGGATGGCTAAGATGTTGGGTTAGCTAAGGTTTTAAACCAAACAAAGTGGCTACCTTTTTCGTTGTCTTAAGGTGGGAGACACCATTTTTTTAGGAGGAGGTTCCTCCCCCCTTCAAAAAATTGTTGAGGTCCTTGAAATATGGAAAGCATAGTTGGATGGGATGAGGTAAGAGAGAGATAAGAAAATGAAAGGAAAGAAAGTGATAGCAAAAGATAGGAAAGGGAGGTGAGGTGCTGAAAAGTGATTGGCTAGGTAGTCTCCTAAGAGGTGAGGATTGGTTGAATGGTTGGAAAATAAGTTTAAGGTAGAGTCATAGAAAGGTAGGACTCTTGAACGAAAAGTGAAA
Organism: Warburgia ugandensis; assembly: GCA_035236585.1. Lineage (NCBI taxonomy): Eukaryota > Viridiplantae > Streptophyta > Magnoliopsida > Canellales > Canellaceae > Warburgia > Warburgia ugandensis. Next base: position 25,269,123 of record CP141132.1, on the reverse strand, counting down.
TTCGTAGTGCATCTTAGTGGTGAGGTGGAAAGTGGGAAAAATATAGAAAACATAAAAAATGGAGTGGTCTCATCCCATTGATCTGCATGCTAAATTATCCTAATAAATTTTCCCTCAATTACCTTCAAAATATTCCCATAAATCCCAAGAATAATTCTTGGGATTTTCCTCCAATCATGGTCTTCCATTTAGCTTAGCATATGTGGCTTTAATGACTAACTCTGAAAGCTTCATTGGCTTGGCTTCATTGATGGCTTAGATGGATTTCTTGGCTTAGCTTGATGGCTCAAATCCTTGGCTTTGGTGGTCGGCTTGGCTCCTTCGCTTGACACCTTGTACATTTCTTGAAGATGGCCAAGTGGCTTAAGTGAAACCCTTACAAAGGTGGTGTACTTTGCATGGCTTATACATAGGCCCACTTGGCCACCTTTGGCTCCTCAAATTGTAGTGGGCACTTGCTCTAAATATGATATTTATCCTTAATCTCATGTTGGCTTGGACTCAATCTTTTGATCTTGATCTTCCATTTTCATCCCAATCAATCTCGATGTCGGATAACCATCTCACTTCCTACAAAAACTTAAAAACTCTAATTAAATCCTAAAAAAATATGATTAGTCACATACTTACCTAGGATTAGCCTTTGGGCCTACAAAATATCAAAATTTGGACTCATTAGGTTAAAAATGCATGTGTTATGAATTGTGGTCAAAAACCCTAATTTACCCATATAAGTTACAATACATGCATAACTAATTGGGTGATTTTTATATAAAATTAGACACTTATCATAGCCCCCAACCAATATTTTACTAGTTCGTAGCAAAACATATGAAAATATATTTAACAAAAATGAATACAAAGTATCACTTTGGTAGGCACTGAAATTGCATTTAGCACATGCAACAAGCCCTTAAACCCCTAAGTTACTCCTAGTGGATGAGTTAAGCCTTGTGAGGCTTTGGAGTAAATATACCCACAAAATTCCCAAAGGTTGAGTCCTCTCGTTTATCTCAGAGAATCCTCATTCATTATCGCTTTACTAATTTTTCACAACTTAATGGAGAGGGCTGTCAATTCTACAAATTATACACACATTTAAAGACATCTTATTCTAATTATTTCTTAGAGTGCATGTGTGTGTACAGCTGCACAAGTCATGACTTCTAATTAGATATGCTTAACTTCCATTGAAAGTAAGTTTTGACCTAAAATCATATGCTTAACTTCCATTGAAAGTATGTTTTGACCTCAAATCCTCATAGGTATATTCTCAAAAGTGAAGCTCTCAAATAAGGGGCTAAACATATTTCTCTCATTATGTGATCGAATGGAACAAGCTAATGATTCACATAATTTTTAAATGCAAAAGAGATAAAGGAAAGTGATCTATAAGAGTGGATGCCATCACCAAGAATAGTAGGGGTAGTTTACCTTAATTCCTTCCTTTTATATACTCTTTAGGGCTATGTTCAACATAAGATCCATAAGTCTTTAAATGGGAAAAAATGTAGGCTTGAGACATGCTCAAAAAAGAAGGTTATAAGGGTTTTAAAGGTTCCAAATTGAGTAGAGTTCTTCTTTCAATTGTTGAACTTTTTCTTTGAGTGAAGTGAATATCTTTTGTACTCTTACCTTTTTCTTTCAATTTTTCTCTCTATTCTTGATATTTCTTTCTTTTCACTTTTCCTTTTCTTTTGACTCTTTAAAAGAAAGGCGTATATTATTTTTCACTTCTTTAACTTTTTGTTCTTTTTTACTTATCTACTAACTCTACTCAATTTGAAAAAGGATAATGGATGTTTATTTCTTAGTTTTTCTTGGTTAAGGTAAGTAGGGTTACGAAAGAAAAGGATTAACAATAGGCTCAAGGGGCTAACTAATGGTATACTATATTGGGTAGGTTTTATGTCTCTAGGGTAAATAAGGATGGCCTATATCATTTGCTCAGTTTCCTAAAACCTATCAAATTCTATAATTTTTTTGGAAAGAAAGCTATTACTTCTATTTATTCTTTATAGTTAACCAAAACAAGAATAATAGGATCATACTAAATAAATTGTGGAATTATTTATAACTCTCTAAAAGAAGATAGTCTCTAAAACTCACTGGGTTATATGTCTCCACTGATTTTTTTCAAGGTCTCTAAGTCATGCTTCTTTATTAGTCTTGACTATGTGCTATGTGTAAATATTTTTTGAGAATTAGCCTTTATAAAATTCATCAACACATGAGTAATATGAAAAACTAGCCATATACACTTCCATTAAGAGGGGAAAACAGTAGAAATACTAAGTTCTGAAAATCTAACTCGCATCACAGTAAGGGAACTCTACCTCAAAAACTATCTTTTTTTTCTTTTGAAACTTAAGAAAATTCAAAATCTCAGTGTACATCTACACCCCCCAACCTGTATGAAACATTGCCTCCAATGTTTAAAAACATAGGATCCTATATGGAATGGAAAGATATAAAAGACTAAGATTTAAAAAACATCTGTGTTGCCTCCTAGGGAGTCCTAAGTTTTACATCTTCAACCAAACTTAATGACAATGTTGAGACTATGATCTCCAAGGTTCCTGAAGTAGTCTAAGCTGGTTCAAGATAATGAGGTGCCTCTAATAGTGTCTCATCAATGAGGGTTAGGAAATTCTAGAAAAGGTTTTAACCTTTGACCATTTACTTTTTAGATCTCATCATCCTTCTCAATCTCAACGACCTTATGAGGATATACTTTGTGTAAAATATAAGGTCCATTTCATCAAGATCTAAGTTTTCCTAGAAAGAGGTGCAATTTAAAATTATACAACAACACCTTTTGTCCAGGTGTGAATGATTTTCTTAAGATTTGGCGATCATCGGTAACCTTCATACGGTCTGTCTTTGTATAGTCCTACAAAATCGTATGCATCCTTTCTCAATTCTTCCAACTCATTAAGTTGGACTTTTTAGTGAATCCTAGTAGCAACTAATTCAAAATTGATCTTTTTAATAGCCCAATATGCCTTATGTTCTAGCTCTATGTGTAAGTGATAGGCCTTTTAGCAGACCAAGCAGTATGGTGACATCCCTATTGGGGTTTTATTAGCTATATGATAGCCCATAAAGCATCATTAAGTCTCATATACTAGTCTTTCCTACTTGAATTGACTATCTTCTTTAGGAACCACCTAATTTCCCTATTTGAGACCTACTTGGCCACTAGTCTGAGGATGGTATAAGGTAGCTATCCTCTAGTTGACACCATACTTTTTTATTAAATTCTCAAACTTTTGTCAAAAGTGTTTTCCCCATCATTGATTATGGCTTGTAGAGTACACAACCTTGCAAAAAAAATCTCCTTTAAAATTTTTACCACTACCATATGGTCATTAGCTTTGCAGGATATAGCCTCCACCCACGTGGACACATAGTCCTACTAAGATGTATAAATTCCTAAAAGAATTAAGAAAGGGTCCCATGAAATCTATGCCCCACATATTGAATGGGTCTACAACAAGGATTGGGTTTAGGGCATCATGTGTCTCCTCCCTAGATTTCCTAACCTTTGGAACCTCACTCATGTTACGTAGTAAGCATGTGAATCTTTAAAAATGGTGGGCCAAAAAGACCTACATTGTAAAATTTTAGCAACTATCTTTTTAAAGCTAAAATGGACCCCACATGCATGATCATGATAGAAGGAGGTGACCTTATTATGCTCACTATCTGGTATGCATCTTCTTATCACGTGATTGGGATAGTACTTGAATAAGTGCGGATCATCCTAGGTAAAGTATTTAACCTCGATTAAAAATCTATTCCTATCTTGTTTGGTCTAATGATTGAGCATTTGTCCTGTAATAAGATAATTTACTATATCTCCATACCAAGGTAACTGGGAAATGTGCAGTAACTATTCATTCAAAAATAATTCAATTATAGGCATATTATCGCTAGTGTGCTCCATCATTAATCTAGATAAGTGGTTTGCTATGACATTTTTGGAACCTTTCTTAACCTGAATTTCTATGTCAAATTTTAGTAGCAGTAGTATCCACCAGATTAACCAATGTTTCGCATCATTTTGATAAAGGAAGTACTTTAGAGCTTCGTGATCCAAGTATACTATAACTTTAGACCCTAACAAGTAAAATCTAAACTTATCTAGAGCAAACACAATAGCTAACAATTCTTTTTATGTGGTCAATTAGTTGAGTTGTGTATCAGTTAGTGTTTTACTAATGTATAAAATATATCACATTGGGAAATTTATCAATGCACTACCCCAAAACACCTCCAATATCATAATCCTATGCATCACACATTATCTCGAATGGTGCACTCTAATCAGGTGATAGAATAACGGGTGCAGAGGTCAAATCAACCTTAAGCCTCTCAAATTCTTTCCTACAGTCCTCATCGAAATCAAAAGTGGCCTCCTTTGTTAGTAAATTACAAATGGGCTTCAAAATTTTGTTGAAATTTTTTATGATTCTTCTATAAAAGCCAGCATGTCTTAGAAAAGAGTAGTTTTCTTTCACCATCCTTGGTGGAGGAAAGTTGCCTATTAAATCCACTTTAGCCTTATCTACCTCTATCCCATTGTGTGATCAAATGTGGCCTAAAACTATCACTTAGTACTATAAAATGACACTTTTCCTAGTTTAATACCAAATTCTTCTCCCAACACCTAGCCATAACTAACTTCAAATGGTGTAGCTCATCAATAGAGGATCCAAATACTAAGAAATCATCCATGAGCACCTCTAAAAACCTTTCTACCATATCAGAAAAGATGTTCAGCATACACCTTTGAAATACAGTAGAAGCGTTATGAAGCCTAAAAGGCATACATTGGTATGCAAAAGTTCTAAAAGGATAGATGAAGGTGGTCTTCTCCTGATCTTGGGGTGCTATAGGAATCTTGTTGTAATCAGAATATCGATCTAGAAAATTGTAATAACTATGTTCAACCAACCTCTCAAGCATTTGGTTGATAAAGGGTAGAGGAAAGTGGTCTTCCCTCATGACTGCGTTCAATTTTCGATAATCAATGCAGACTCTCCACTTAGTGGTCATGTGGGTGGGTACTAATTCATTTTCCTCAGTTTTTACTACTATGACCCCATATTTCTTGGTACAACCTAAATGAGGCTAACCCAAGGCTATCAAAGATGGGTATATGATGCCAACATCTAGAAGCTTAAGAACTTCATCTCTAACCACGTCCTTCATATAGAGATTCAGTCATCTTTGAGTTTTCCTTGAGAGTTTTGTATTTTCTTCCAAGTGTATCCTATGCATACATGCAACTGGATTAATCTCTTTTATTTCTACTCTGGTCCACCCAGAGCACTCTGATGTTCCTTAAGAACATTAAGTAATTTGCCTTTCTATTCCTTGTCTAGATCTAATGTTATTATCACAAGTAAGGTTTTATCTGGTCTTAGGTAAGAATACTTAAGGTTGTCAAGCAAGGGTTTTAGGACTAGAGATGATGGTTGCTCTATAGTGGGTATAGAAATAGACTCTAAATGAGGGAGTGGCTCCACAAAAGGACCCCACTTAGAGGTATCCATGATTGGAGCATAAGAAATCAAGATGGTGGATGAATGTCATGAATTAGACTCTCAATCAAATTCACTTCACAAGAATCATCAAGGTTTAAACATTGTTGGTCAACATTAAAGACATTAAGCTTACTTTGATGTTGCTAAATGATAATTTCATTACACCATTCCTATAGTTAATAATGGTGTTAGATATCATCAAGAATGGACATCCAAGTATAATCGGATCTAACTGCCTAGATCAAATACTAGTTGGGCCATGACTTGATTTATCTTTGAGTGAGAACGAGAATAGCCCAAGCATTATAACGTTGTCCAAAAAATTTTGAAACCTAAATGTGGTGCAGATATCAACTCCTTGATATGTAGGTAAGGATCTTCTCTATCTTTCCATAAAAGGTGGGGAGTAATTGTATGACTCCTAGCTTTAACTCGAAGTAGTCTACATTTGTTAGGGTAGAACTATTCGTGATGAGGTGTTGAGCAGGAGTGGTGCATAAAAATCTCTAATAGATATGCACTCAACTTCTACTAATGGTTCAACCATGGGGATAGGAACTTGGTTTCTTTTCCCTTGCCTAAGGTTGCATTCAATCTCGGTGTCAAAAGGTGCTGACCCTAAGTTATGAGATCAACATCGTTGCATAGACTATCCAAATCTAAATGTCTTAACTATATGCAAACGCACGAACTCTAAGTGATGTGCAATCAAATCTTAGTATTCGCTAATCGAGCAATGTTTAGTTATCTTTTCTCATTACATAGTTGGTAGCTTCTTAGACCTAGATCTAGAGAACTCCTCCTTTTATCTAAATTTGACTACTGCTTACCAATTGGGTTCTACTTTAAAGTGGCTAATACAATCCTCATGTCAGGAGGTATTTAGACCTCAATCGACATCAAAAAAAGGTTGGGAAAATCACTTGGATTTTAAGACACTCGCTATAACCACAGTGCTTAAAGCCACTGAAGTGATAACATATCACATCCTTAAAAACGGGCCCTATGAGATTGATACCCTAAGTCTCTTTTTACTTATTTTTAAATTAACATTCAAGGGTTGGGATCATGACATACAAGGATGTTGATTTATTCATAGATGGCCCAAAGAGCTGGTGATTTATTCTTTTCCCTATGGAGCCCTTACTAGCATTAAGTTTCATGCCACCATAAAGTTACAAACACGCAATGCAAAACAAAAATCAGACTAATGCCTACCTATATGCTACTTAACAAAGGGTTATAGCCGAGCTCAGGCTAACCTTTGTTAAATAGGTGCTTGAACTAATGCAAAAATCCTAAGTACTATGCAATAATTATCAATACATGAACCTAATCTATATGAATTATACTATCACCACAAATTCAAAATTATACTCAATGCACTTTACACAATAATTTAAATTTTGTGTGAGGATTGCTCATAATGAGTTGTCCGATGATTATCAAGTGTGGGCCACCATATCCCATACTTGCCCTGTATTATTAAAACCCATTTAAAATATAAATAAAATTAAAATTACAATGGCCACATTATAATTTCACCCAAATCCAAATCTCAGAAAGCAATGAAAACCTAATCTATGTTGATGAAGTCATGGCCCAGAAGATCACCATTGCTCCTTTACTGATTTTCCCAGCACAAAAATCAAACAAATTGGTAAATATGATAAAAATAACAAATAAATGAAAAAATTATAAAAACCCTAAACTAATGCACCCTAAACCTAGACTAGAGATAAATAATCTAATGTATTGTCAACTACACAAATCGTTGTGACTCCCCAGCAACGGTTATAAAAACTTGCTATGATTTTAAGTTAAAACTCGCAAGCACACGAATCGGTTGTAGTAATTCACACAAGGAGGTCAATTCCATAAGGAATCGAATGGTTGTGATACTAATGGTACCTGCTCCAAATTATCAAACCTAGCCAAATCAAGGAAATCGTTCACAAACTAAGAATGCAAATTAACATAAGAAGATGGAAATTATGCCAAAATCAAAACATGATAAAATAAACAACTTTCTTAAAACACATTTTCTAAACATGAAACATGCAACTAATCAACTATTTTTCTAATCATGCAAATCCTAAAGCATGTAATTGTATTCTGGGAAAGAAAATTTTAACAAGCTAATCAAACAACATGCTGAGCAATCTAACCTAGACTAAAATTCAAACACTAATTAAACTAAATTTTCCTCATATGAAAGAATTCAACTAACTTAAAATTCAACACCAACAAATCATTTGAAACCTTATGTACCACTCATGGATTACATGCATGGTATAAAATGATTTGGAAAGTGTTCTTCATGCTTGTTGAGATGAACAATTAAACTAATGAACTATAAACAACCACAGAGAGTTTCCAATGTTATCCTAGTTTCAATGTAAAGAACCTTCAAAAATCAAGCATTCAATATTTTAAGTTGTAGATATGGTTTCCATAGGTCTTCAGTTGAATGTTTTAGGAATTTAAAACAAGGAATTCAATTAACCATCATATGGTGAAATAAACATGAAAGAAGTGAACAAGAAGAAGTCATTATCATCCATCAATCAAAAGATATTCCATTAATCATTAACATGTATTGAAAAGAAGTAACACTACAAAAGATTCTTACATATATTGCAATATTTATGACTACTGTGAGAAGCTCGAGAATATGGGATATACGAATATGATACCGTCATTAAACCCCATTATGATCGTTGAACTTTTTAACATTTGGGGCATTGATTTCATGGGCCCATTTCTAAATTCCTTTGGGAACTTATACATCTTAATGGGAGTGGAATAAATGTCCAAATGGGTAGAGGCAGTAGCATGTAAAACCAATGACCACACGGTAGTGGTCCAATTCTTAAAAGATAAAATATTTTCATGCTTTGGAACTCCATGTGCTATAATTAATGACAGTAGAAAACACTTCCACAACCTGGTTTCTAAAGCCCTAATGAAGAAATATGGTGCAACCCATAGAGTTGTAATGCCCTACAATGTTCAAGCTGGCACGAAAGTAGAGGTGCCCAATAAGAAAATAAAAAGCATTCTGGAGAAATAGTGAATCCAAGTAGGAAGCATTGGTCTTTATGATTGAATGAACTATGGGCTTAGCAAACAACTTTCAAGACCCCTATTGGAATGTCACCATACGACATATTTTTTGGATAATCTTGTCATATTCTCTTTGAGTTAGAAAATAAAGCATATTTGGCAATCAAATACTTCATTTTGACTATGACAAAGTTGGTAATCATAGGAAGGTCCAACTCAATGTGTTGAAGGAAATCAGGAGAGATGCATATGATACAACCAAATGGTACAAGTATTGTATGAAAATGGTTCATGAAAAAAACATTCTGCATAAAATGTTTGAGCCTAGTTAGAAGGTCCTTCTCTATAACTCTCGTTTATTGTTTCTAGGGAAGTTACAATCTCGATGGTCTGGCCCATTTAATTGTATGGACTATTTATTCTCATAGGGTTGTTGAGGTTGAGCAAGATGGAATAATTTTGAAAGTTAACGCTTAGTGGTTGAAACCATATCTAGAGCTAAGAAACGTTGATGAGGAGGAGGAACTCCCACCAGAGGAGCCTATTTATCAAGACTAAACCACTGTAGTCAATTGTATTAAATTTGTAGGTCAAGTAGAGTTCATAGGTGTCCTGGGTTTTGCATCTACATTATATATATTGCATAACATTTTAAACTTTTCCCTCCACTCAATTATTTACTTTGTCCATTATTTTGTCTTAAAAAATTGGGGATAGTGTTTAATTTATGTCTAGGGAAGGGTATTTCAAATTTGGTATGTCTAGAGTTTTCTTAGGTTTTTCCTTAAAAAATTGGATAATTTTATGAAAACTTCCTTTCCAAGGATGAGAATTCAAAGTTTTAAATATTTAGTGATATCTTAGAACTATAGTTATTGATAGACTTGTATACAATTAGTTCATTATTTTATTCCTTTTTAATTTTTTCCATGAAAATTAAACTCAGAATAATTATTATACAAATAACCACAGATATATACATATATAGCTTAAGATGAACAATAAATATAACTTAGAAATCTTGAAGAAGATTTGTAGATATAACCCATGTGAGATTAGAGCCATTCTCCCTCTTGAGGTTTATGTATAAATTCAAATTTTTCTTCAACCAACATAAATTGCTAGTTGGTCTCATTATTCTTGTCCTCGTCAACTATTAAAAAAATCATATAAAAACTATTATATATTTCTAGAGTTTATGATCATCTTTAAGTCATATGAAACCTAAGAAATGATAGAGGCCATCTTTATTTAAAACCCAGGGCCTTTAGCCTTCCCTAAGTTATTTCCACTACTTAGACCTTACGCATTTCCTTTGATAGCATTTGAGTTGATTAAATATAAGTGATGCACTTAGAAATATAATAAGTAATATCCCTCTATTTATCAATTTTTAACCCTAAAATTAATTTAGATATTACTAATTAGGGTTCATTTTACATTTTGTAAGATTAAGGTACAATTTAAGAAATGCTATTTTTAGCACCCAAAACACTAAAAGAGAGCAAGACCACTGTTTAAGCAATGTCAGTAGCTCACATGCCGTAAACCATAAAAGTCCTAAAGTTTAGCCTGTTATTGGGCTTAGCAAAGTCAAAGCAATCAAAAGCCATAAGCAAAAGACCAACCGTATTTACTTAAAAGAGAGTGTTCTTATCAAAAGTGAAGATGATAGACTTCACATGCATGCATGCAACTATTCCACCACCTTGGGATGCTTCTAAGGGAAGCTCAAATCACATGCAACGGATACCCATATATAAGATCTTTCTTCTAAACAAAATAAGTAAGAGACTAGGGCCTGCATTAAGACTCATTCTACTCTCTCTCTCCCCCCTCCCCCCTCTTACTTAACCACAAGAGGGGACGGCCATGAAATTGGACATGTGAAACATATCAAAATACATATTTACATGGGAAAATAAAAGAGGAGAATAAGTGGAGAGGTGAGAGACAATCTATGTTCAACATTCATCCTTACTTTTTAAGCATTCAATGGTCAAGATCTATCCTTGCTTATGTATATTCTAAAGCATTTAATGAGAACTCAAACAAGAATATGCTAATGAGAATTAGGATTACAAGGAAGACTAGAATGAACCCCATTGGTGGAGATTTTTCAATGGGATGTCCACCTAAATTTTAGGAGAAAGATGTTTTCCTCCAAAGAAGGAGACACCCTCCAGTCCTTAAATCCTATTGGTGATAGAAAAAAATGGTGGTCTAAAAGAGAATCAAGAAGAGGAAGAGATATGGATTAGGAAATCTCAATGGAATCTGAGTCTTTCACTTTAGAGTGTACTTGATCCAGCATGTGAGAGTAAAAGAGATACAAAACATTATCTTTTTTATGAGAAAATTTCTAAGAAATCATAGTCATTCAAATCTAGAGTGAAGTATGATCCTATGGTGCTGAAATGAAGAGGAGCCATAACTCAACCCTAGTCACAATCATACACTACCATGCAAGGGAAGCTCAATGCACTTAACTTGAAATATATGACCAGATGTCTTTTTCCAACAAGGAATGTTACTCAATTCAAATCACATACAATGGATACACATATATAAGATCCTTCTCTTAAGAAAAGCAAGCTAAAGACTGGGGCTTGCATGAAGACTCATTCCACTCACTCTTTCTCTTACTTAACCACAAGAGGGACCACCAAAGGAACTCCATGACTTTACCATAAAATTGGACATGTGAAACATATAAAAATATGTTTTTATATGAGAAAATAAAGGAGGAGAATAAGTAGAGAGGAGAGAGTATTTACAAAAAATCTATAGTCAACATCCATCCTTACTTTTGAAGCAATTAAAAGTCAAGATCTATCTTTTCTTATGGATATTAAAGAGTCCAATGAAAACTCATCTAAACAAGGATAGGCTAATAGAAATTTAGACTACAAGGAAAACCGGAACAGAATCCCATTGGTGGAGATTTTTTTGGTGGGCTGCCCACCTTAGTTTAGGAGAAAGATTCTTCCTCCAAGGAAGGAGACACCTTCCACCCCATAAATCCTATTGGCAAGAGAAAAAAAATGGTTGCCAGGAGAGAATCAAGGAGAGGAAGAGTTCTGGATAACAAAATCTCAATGGAATGTGCTTCACTGTAGGGTGTACTTTATCCAACAAGAGAAAATAAAGGAGCAACAAAACATAATCTTTTGGACAATAATTTTGTTATGATTTTAATATAAATGTAAGTGCAAATATGCAAGGAAAATACAAGTCAATTCCATGAGGACTTCAAATTTTAGGAATTTTAATTAAAACCTATTTAATCTACTTTAACCTAGCCAACAAATCAAACAATTCAAAAAATTGCTAAAAATGAAGTAATCTTTCTACAAATTATAAAATCTCATAGAAATAAACCATAGGGTCTAGAATCCATTATAATAAAATCAAATGAATCTATGATCAAGAAATTGGAATATCTACCATTCATTTAATATTTTTTCTTAATACTCTTTTTTAGTAATTTTCTTATTTTAAATAGTTAACATATTTTAATATTTTACTAAAAATATAGTCTATCTTTTTCGAGAATAAACACCCAATGGTTTTCTCATACTAAACATTACTAATCCAACATATTCAGTATATCTAGCTTAGGAAGTGCAAGATAAATACTTTGTAAAAATCACTAAATATATATATTAGTTGCTAAATTCCTTAATGTAATAAGATGAAAAAAAATTATTCTAATTTTTTAATTGAATCACATCATAACTTTATCCTAACCCTAAGAAAGAAAAAATTACCTACTCATGCTTGGATTCTAAATCACTAAGAATTTAGATCTAACAATTATTCTAAGTTACAGAGTAAAAACGACGCAAATCTAAAAATTCTAATTACTAAATAAAAATTCAGTTGTAATAAGAATATAATGATTACAAACTAAAGAAAATAAAAAATACAAAATTCTATTAAATTGAGAGATTTCACTGATTAATGCCATGTCACTCAATAAAATTCACTTTAAGCCTTTCTTACCATGATATCACTGTTCTTTCTTCCTCTAAGAAACATTGTATTCTTGTTATGTCAAACAAGAGTATAAGATGTTTCCGCACAGCCAAAACCCAATGGAGAAATTTACACCCAAAAGTCCAAAGAGATGTGCATGTAATTTGAGAGGGAATGGGGATGAGATGCTTTTAGTGAGATAATGGGATGTAAAGGAATGGAATATGGTGAGGATACGGGGGTGTGAAATTGATAGTGAAATTAAGTGAGAAATAATTAGAAAAATAAAATGGTATGGCAAGACAATTAGGTGTGTAAAAGAGTGTAATAATATATTGTGAAATAGATGAAGGCCAAACAGGAATAAGGCGTGATTTCAAGGTGCATAAGAAGGGGTATGAGAGAGAGTATATAATGGAATGGCTAGGGCATGTAGATGAGATAGAGATGACAATTTAAAAAAAAAAAAAAAAAGGTTGTATAAAGGAGTAGGGAAAGAATGTTTATAAGAAGGAATAATGCAAGAACTTTAAGTAAAAACTCACCTCTCTTTCTATGGATTATATGCATAGTCCTTTAGAATTATTTTTATCTTCTCCTCCAATCATCAATATTCCTTCCCTCTCTCTGGATAGGACATTTTTACAGTGGTGATTTGGGAAAGCGTTGGATGGTTTGCATGTCCCCCCACCCCCCACCTCTCCTCTTATGTGTTTATAATTTCTTATGCTTTTCGTATCAAATTTGGATAGAATCTCACCTCCTTTCTATCCCTTTCCTCTAGTCAATCATTTTCCTAGAAACCTCCCTCTAATTTGCTTATCTTCCTTCATTCTCTCTATTCTTTTTCTCTTTTCTTATCTCATTTTTCCCTTGTCCAACATCCTTGAAAATCATATCCAAAAAGTATATATTTTCCTTTCCTCTTTTGCAGATCTTATCTCACCCATTCTTTTCTCTTTTCTTATTTTTTATCCTAACCCTTAGATGATGTAAAACCCTATAGTGGATGGCTAGGATTGTTACTTTTCTTTACCCTTTTATTTATCCTCTTGGATCATGCTTAGCTTAGGATACACAATTGATATCTCTTTGAAGTTTTCTTTGCTTGATTGTCTTCCCAGCCCACCATTTTTTTCTCCATCGAATCAAAAGCCAAGTTTCACCTATATTTTTTTCTTATAAAACATATTTTTAGCTCCCTTGTAAATCACTTTGATTTCTCCTTAAAAAATGGTGGATATCCCGCTTAAAATATCTCCACCAATGGTCTTCCACTTTGGTCTTCTTGCATGCTTGATTTCTATTGGTCCACCCTGGTGTAAGTATTTTCTTATTAGTTCTTTAGGCTAGCCTTGATGCATTGATGATCTTAACCTATTACCCTTCAAACGTGAAGATGAATAGTGATTGTGGATTTCCTATTTATGCTCGTCTTCCTTACACATTTTTTTTCTCCATTATTCTCCTATATTTTCTCCAGCAAAAAACGTGTAAACAAGAGTGTAACCATGTCCTCCCTTGCATAAAAACATGTAATTTCATGTTGCTTTCTTCCTTGAATACGTGAGGTAGAGAGTGGATGAAATTATTCTATTAGTAAGCCCTCGTCTCTGCGTTGTTGTCCATGCATATATGCCTTCATTGTATGTGAACTTAGCTTCTTTCTAAAGCTCTCCAAAGTGGTGGAATGCATGCAAGCATGCATGGAAAATTTGACACCTGGTCTTGTGATAAGGACACCCTCTCTTAAATGGTTTAAGTCAGTTGATGCCCCTAGGATTCCTTACAGTGATGATGTTCATAATTACACTCACTTTGCATTCTAAATTTTTTGACTTCATGGTTTATGCATGCGGTGTTGGACTCTCTTCAACAGTTTTGAGTTGCTAAAAATAACAATTTTCTTAGTTGTACCCTAATTTTGTAAAATGTGAAATAAGCCCCCAAATATGATATTTAAGTTAAATACAAGGTTAAAACTACTAAATCTAGGGTTATTATATATAATAATTCTATGTATATAAAATGCTCATAGACTTACATTTTGCTAGTCCTCTAGTAAAACTAAAAAAATTAAAAATCCTATCAACTTTTATAGGTGCTATTGACTTCATTTAGCATATGTAAAAAGCCTTTGAACCCCTAGGTTACCTCTAGTAGATGAGTTATAGTCTCATAAGGGTTTCTAGAAATGTTACCCATAAACATTTTTCAAAAGCAATCTCCGAGAATTTTTTTCCACTTAATGTGCAATAAATATCCAACTTTAACATGTTAATAAAAATAAACAACAGATCAAAATCTTACCCTTATGCTAAAGACATTCCATTACCAATCAAACCTCGAAATGTGAGTTTGTGAATATACCCATTAGATACATGATTATTAGTCTCCAAGTGAACTATAACCTAAATTACCATTTGTAATGACTCCAATTTTGTAATACTAAAATTCCAAGTTTAGCAATGAAAAGTTCAGTTTTTAAAGAAAAGGGCATTTTAGTCGTTTCACCATTCACCTTGACTGAACCCAGAAATTTGGTCCTAAAAGTGGTTCCATTAGATGCGTCTCAGAAAAAGGAATCCAACAAGACCAAAATCACCCAAAACGGAGTTAAAATGAGCAAGATATGGCCCTTTGAAGTTTATGGGCAAAACTGTAAATTTTACAAAAACGACTTAACCTGAAAAACACAGGTGCCCGTTTTGATATAGGCACCCCGTCGTCTTCAACCTCTAGAGGGTTCTAGAACGGCAGTGATTTGAGGAGAAATCACAGCCATTCTGGAGGTTTCTCTACCGCCATTCAAAGGCAGTGAGAGCCCCCTCCAGAACCCTCTCGTAGCTCTATAAATAGAGCTCTTGGGTGCCTCTAATGGCAGCCCAAAACCTTGGAGAAAACCAGTAGTGAAGCAGTGACCTAGAGGGGAAAATGAGGAGAAAAACCCAACAACGAGCCAGGTACGTCCGAGATCGCTCAAAACCCATCTCCCCCATAGTTCCAAGGTCAATTTTCTTAAGTTTTTGCATGAAAAACCATGCAAAACAGAGCCCCGGAGAGCCACCAAGGACCCAGGGACGTTCCCTGGGCCGCACTGGTTCGACAAGGGTCGAATCAGGGTGTCCTGAGGATGCCCCGGTCGCCCAGACGATGGAACGTTCCAGTCGGAACGCTCCACGTCGTCCCTGGACGCACCCGCTAAAGAGCCATAGACGTGCAGCGTGCTAGCGCGCGTCGAATTTTGGATTACTTAAGGAAGCTGGGCGCACGTCGCTGACGGGCAGCGCCCTAGCATTCCATCTTTTTTTGTCTTTAAGACTCTATGTACACACAACACTAAAACGCTTATAACTTGAGATCTAGAGCTCCAATTGAGGCGCCGCAAAAGGCGTTGTGTCCGTGTCGACGATGCGAACACATATAAACCATAAAATTCCTGATCAAGGCCCAATAAAAGGAGGGCATGACCCTTAGAATAGGATGGTGGCGCATGGCCACTAGAACTTTGGAAAACTGAGAATACCAAGGCCCAATTAGGACCTTAGGACACCCATAGGCATAGGGATGGACCCCTAATGCCTAAGTAATAAGACCCAACTGCTCTAAACCCCTAAAAAAATAGGCTAAACTAACCTTGAGTCCCCAAACCATGTTCAGGAGCGTACGAGGACAAAAGGGTTAACGCGACCTAGCCAGGTAGGTGCTCTATCACTATTAGATTCTTTTAAAAGATCTATTATTGTTTTGAGAACATATGTTATAAGTATATGACTTGTTTAGCATGACTTGATTTAGCATGCATATGATAAATGTTTTGTACATAGACATGTTTCGTAAAAGATTGCATATACATTATGCACACATATATTTTGTAAATAAGAGCATACATTGCATGATTTAAGTACTTGCAAAGATTGCATGTCCTTGAGGGTTGCCAAAAGACGCTGGAGTGCCGAGGGCCAGGCAGTTGTGAGGGACCCAAAGAGGACTGGTTTTGAACAGAGGTTTTTGGCTTATTTGATCGTACATGATTTGGGCTTGTAAGCTCGTAGGTACTATGCCGAGGGGTGTGGGTTGGCCACCTAGCCTCTACCACTATTAGGTGGATGGGTACCACGCCCAAAAAGGGCATGTCCCTGCTTCGACTGCATGTGGTACAGGGGGCTACCACTAGTGTCACGGCACTGGGTTGAAGTGTCATATGCCCCGTGGAGGTATATGATCCTATGTCCCTAGGTACCCGGAGACCACACGGCGGTGAGGTCGTGGGCATAGTGAGACCCTATGATTTCATGGATTTATGTGCATTGCATATGGCATGATATGAGGTTGGTCGACCATACCATACTAGAGATCCATGAGTTGGACTCCATGAAGCATCTATTGCATAGCATGATGTCATCATATATATATATATATGATACTTTCAATTTTGGATTATGTGATCTTTTAAGTCATGTGTATTTCAGTTTGATTATGGATTCTTATACTGATATTGAACTCGAGTATTCAAACATACGCATGTTTTGAATGAGCATATGATTTTAAAACATCTCATGCATTTATAAAACTAGGAGTTATAGGCTCTTACTGAGTATATTATATACTCACCCAATCCTCAACATTTTTCAGATACAAAGTAAATACTTAAGGGCAAGGAACATTTAGGAGACACAAACTAAGTACAAGTAAACCCCTATCTTATCTTTCAATGTTACTTGATTGTAGTTACTCTCTAATAGCTGGGGCTGTGATTAACACTTTCTTGGGAATAATATTGATTTAAACTTTGCCATGGCTAAATAAATTGAGAATGTGTTTGAACACTCGGGGTTTTTATGAAAGGTTGTTTTCCAAATGAGAAAGATTTTCATGCATCTCATATTTATAAAACAAGAGATTTCACCTTTTTATCAAAATTGCATCATATAAAAACACAGGTCGTGACACCATTCAAGAGTATGGTTTAACTTTAAATCTCACAACATATAATTAACACTTAGAAAGAAGTCACTCAAAAATGGTTAAATCTCTCATTAATATGTGAGTAGAGTAATATATACCAAAGCCAAATTCTCACATATTTCATACCAAAGAATGATAACTTAGAAAAAACCTAAAAATGGTCTTGTGGAAAGGATATCAACTATTAAAGGATGTTTTATTTTACCAAAATCCATGCTTAATCATAATCAGATCCAAGCCATACTATTCATAAGATCAAACAAGACTTTAATAAGACAAAAAAATGGCTTAAGATAGGGTTATCAAAGAAAGTGGTATAAGGGTAAACAAAAGTGTTTGGAAGAATATGTAAAGGTCTTCTCCTAGTGTATTCACAATCTTCTTTGCTACACATGAGAGTGTACATTCTTGTTTTCATTAGCTCTCTTTCTTCACTCTTTCAATTTTTTCCCTAACTTTATTTATAGCCTTTCTTAATTCTTCTTCTTTTTAGCCTTTTAGTGTGCATCTCTTGAATTAATTGCTAATTCTTTTTCTCAAGATAATCCTTCAGCCATCACTACATATTTTTGAAACAACTAGGTAGTGGATATCTTATAAGGTTAAATATGGCTAAAGGTGAATTGGCTATAAAATAAAAGGCTTATCATAAAGGCTTAAGGGTCTAACTAGTAGAAATAACTTAGGGAAGCCTAAAGGATCTAGGTTTTAACAAAAGAATGGCTTCCATCATCTCTTAAGTTTCATATGACTTAAAAATGACCATAAACTCAAGAGATATCAGATATAATATTTTATCTTCTATTAGTGGTCCTAGGCTCTACTTAGTTGTCCATGCACATGTGCCTTCATTATATGTGAACATAGCTTCTCTCATACGTCTCCAAAGGTAATGGAATGCATGCAGTATGCATGGAAATCTTACCACCTTGTCTTTTGATAAGGGCACCCTCTCTGAAATGGTTTTAATTTATTGATGCCCCTAGTGTCTCTAACATTACTAATTTTCATAATTACACTTCTTAGGCATTCCAAATTGTTGGACTTCATGGTTTATGACATTCGGATCCATGGCTTTGCTTGAATGGTGGTTGAACTCTCTTTTTGTGGTTTTGACTAGCTAAAAATAGCAGTTTACGTAGTTGTATGATGATGTGTTTTAAAAGGAAGCACAAGTACATGGGTGCACTATAGCATAGATATGACAAGTGCGAGTCAATCCACAAAGACTCTATTAATAAATGGATTTCATTTAAAACCTATTTTAATTACTTTAACCAAGAAAAATAATTTATTTAGCTAAATTAATAGCACAAAAAAATTAAAATAACAAAACCACATAAAATCACTAGAAAGTGAATATAAGCCTAGAGTTTAGAAATCCAATATATTAGACTTAAATATTCGTAAGATTAAGCTATCTAACTTCTTACACATATATGTTAATAGAGTTTCAATAACTCTAAAAACATTAAAAAAAAAATTCTTTTAAAGCTCTCTTTTAAGATTTTCTTAATATTAGTTTTCTAGCCTTGTCATACACTTATTCAAACAATATCCTATCATCTCAAGGCACATGCTATCAAAGATTCTCATGTATTCCTCTCACTTTACCATACCTAGTATTCCTCTTCACAAGCAATCACTAAGTATGTAACAAGAGTGCTAAAACTCTAATATTAATGTTTGTGCACTTTTTATCCTACAATCATTTAATTGTAAAAATACCTATTCTAACGTATTTTTGTTATATTCCCTTGTAAATTAATTTAACAAACAAGCAACATAAAACTACTTCTAATTAATTAACAAAACATAAATGAACATAAGCATAAAAGTAACCAAACACATAAATTAAGGGAAAAGAAACTTTATTTCACTATAATGAAATGAAATATTACATAAGATAGTTACAAGAAACAAATTGAAACAACTTAAAGAAAGTCTGTGACTCATACCAAGATCACCAAAGTACTCTGTGTCACTCGAAAGACTTCCTCAGCAAACTTCGGTAGCCCACACACTACCACTATTCTTTCTCGTTGTCCACTTATGACATAACCTTGTCGTGTCACTCAACAAAGGTTAGTGGTCATCCACCAATCCTACCACAAACCCTAGATAAAGATCTTACCAACCAACAATGTATCTCACTTTATATTATACACACAACCAAAGATCAATATGTATCACATGCACAACCCTTCTCACCATTCAAAAACTCCACATGAAACATAAAGTTTAAGAGGGGGAGGGGGAGGGGGAGAGAGAGAGAGAGAGAGAGAGAGAGAGAGAGAGAGAGAGAGAGAGAGAGAGAGAGAGAGAGAGAGAGAGAGAGAGAGAGAGAGAGAGAGTTAAGATTTCACACACATACAAGATCTTTTCCACCAAAGCACCTATCTCAGCTAAAAGAGTTTAACATTTTTTTCTATTTGTTCAAATGTTTGTATAAGACAAGCACATCAAACTCTCTTTCACACCTATCCAATGACTCCTCTCCTTAACTTTTCTCATGTTAAGACACAAGTAGTTGCTCTTGGGCAGTTGCGTGTAAAAGAAATGTAGTATTCCACATAAAACATCAAGGATAACTACTTATAAAAGACAAAATATTACTCCACATAAAATACCCCTGTCACAAAGTCTCTGTTGCACCACCCAAATCTTTGCCTCTCTTTAATAATGACGTTGTACACCAGCAACTGTCTTGGACATTTGCATGAAGAAGATGAATTAAGCACCTCCCCACCTCCTTTCCTTTTCTTCTAACCAACACTTGGAACCCTAGCAGCTTGCCTTTTTTCTATCCTTTCACCATGCATTCTCTTCCTTGGGAGCAAGACATGTTTCTTTCTTTAGACTTTTCTTTCTCCTAGGAAACTACTTAGAAAGGACAAGATCCTTTCCAGCTACTTGTTTCCATCTTGCATAAGACGTCTTGAGCCAGCCATTACCCAATAGCATATACTTTCTAATTAGTTGCAAGCTAGATTCTAACTCCTTAAAGCAAGAAATATCTTAATCTTTCTAAAAGAAACCAGGACTATTTTTTTTTTACATATGTTCTCTCTCTTTCTCTTGCTTCCATGTTGAAATCTTTCCAATTGAGAAAGCATGCATCATCCATGGCTCGCTGTATTTCTAACTCTATGAATCATGTTAGTTTATTACCAATCCAAGGCATCTCATTTCTCCCATGTGGCTTCTCATGATCACATCTCAAGCCTCTAATATTTCTAAGGGTAGATCCATTTTGATAGCCAACTCTAACCACTCTATTCTAATTTGAGTTATAGCATCCTTTAACCATAGTGCATGGGAATTTGACCACCTTAGGTTCTGATAATGATAGCTTCTTTTGTGTGGATAAGGTTGATTGTCTACTAAGGGTTTTTGATTACTCTAAATTTGATAAGGACACTCCCTTGTAATTCTGAATTTTTTAACCTCCTTGTTCATTGTGTGTGGCCCAATAACCTTTCTTGGACACTAATGTTACTCACTCAGGGTCAATATTTTTTAAATTTTTTCTCTTTTATACCCTTGACATGCAAAATGTAGAATTAACCATAGTTAGTGCAATTTATAAAAAGTTTTGGGCTAAAAATTGCTAAATATAGATGTATATATATGTAATATTTTTATACATCAAATACACCTAGATTTAGATTTTGCTATTCCTTGAGCAAAAATACTAAAATAGAAAACAAAAGAGCTAAAAAAGAGCTAAAAATTCCTAACTACTTTGGCAGGTGCTATCGTCTATATTTAGCACATGCAGAACCCCTTTAAACCTCTAAGTTACTCCTAGTGGACAAGTTGTAGTCTTGCAAGGGTTTCTAAGAATGATACCCTTAAACATTTTTGAAAACTCTTATGAAATTCCTTTATTTATCTTGGAGATTTTTCTTATATTTGGCTTTCAGTAAATATACAACTTTATTTCATTAAACTTTGGAATGTGAGTGTATGTTATATCTAATATACATAATTATTGGTTTCCAAGTCAAATATAACATAAATTTCCATCCAAAAGTATGCTTCGACTTCAAATGTAACAGGATATACTTGTCACTCCGAAAGAAGCCACTCAGAAGTGGTGACTTTCTCATTAATATGTGAGTAGAATGTTGTTCATCAAATCCAAAAATATCATATGCTTCATACAAAAGAATGATAACTTAGAAAGAATGATAATGATCTCATAAAAAGATATCAACTACTAAGAATGTTATACTCTACCCATTTCTCCATTTATTCATAGCCATATCTAATTCATACTACTCCTAAGATCATGTTAGGACTTATACTAGGGAAAATTATGGGCTTAGGATACGGTTATCAAAAGAATGGGCATACGAGTAAACAAAGATTGTCTATAAGATATGTAAAGGTCTTCTATCAGTGTAAATGTCTTCTATCAGTGTATTCACAACTTTTCATTTTTCCTCACAAAAGTGAACATTCTTTTGGTTATCCTAGTTTTTTCTTTTTATCTTGACTTTATTTAGAGCCTTTTATTGAACTTTTCTTCTTTTTAACCTTTTTTATGTTCATCTTTTGAATTGTATTGTCCAAACTATTTCTCAAGATAATCTTCAACCATCTCTACATATTTCCAAAACAACTAGGTAATGGATATATTATAGGTTTAAATGAGGTAATGGTCTTCACAAAGAAAAGACTTAATATAAAGCCTCAAGGAGTTAACTATTGGAAAATAACATCAGAAAGGTTAAAGGCTCTTAGTTTACCAAGGATGGCCTCTATCATTTCATCAAGCTCATATGACTTAAAGATAACCATAAACTTAAGAGATATGTGGTATAGTTCTAATGTGATTTCTCAATAGTTGACCATGATAAAGAATAATGAGATCAACTAGGAAATTAATGTCTACTGAAGAAAAATTTTCAATTTATATATAACCACAAAAAGGAAGGCAGGTTCTAAAGCTTACATAGGTTATAAGTCTTCATGTATCTTCTTTAGGATCTCTAACTTATATTTACTCTTCAACTTAAATTTTATGCATACACCTATTTTGTAAAATAATTATTTTGAGTTTAAATTTTCATGGAATACATTAGAAAAAGGGATAAAATAGTGAATTAATTGCATACAAGTCCATTAATAAGCTAAAGTTCACAAGATAACTGGATATTCAAAAATTCTAAATTCTCATTATTTTAAAGGAACTTATCATAAAATTTTCAAATTTTTTAAAAGTTTACTAAAATGACTCTAAAAACCTAATTGAACACATCAAAATTTGAAATACCTTACCCTCATATTTAAATTAAACATAATCCTCAATGTTTAGAACTATATACCATGGCCAAATGCAAATAATAAACTTGAAAGGAAAGGGTGAGGAAAATAACAACTAGACTCTCAAGATAGTACATTGATCTGTTGACGTGGTCTATTGGATGCAACATTAATATACAATGAATGCTGATGCAAATGAAAAACTAATATGATCTTTAAACTAAACTAACTAATTGATCCATTCTACCTAGTCCTAAACCTAACTAAATAATCTAATCTATCATAATCCTAACTCTAGTAATTAAATGGAGGAATTTCTCACTCCACTTAAGAATTTTGCACCACTCAATGTACATTTTCCACCTAGAAATGTATGATGATGATAAGATTAGAACATAAAATGCCATCATGAAATTAAGTTTCATGGCACCAAATCAAGATGAATGATTCCCATTATGTGCAAATTGAGGATAGATAAGGCCAATTTCAAAAAGTACATAATATTCCTCCTCCTCCCTTACATTTTCTTATAGTTGGGGGGTGGGCTGGCTCTATGTTTCCCTAGAACATTATTCTTATTCTCTTGGTGACAGAGAGCCAGTGGGGTTTCATACCTTGGTATCTTCTAATGTGCACCCTACAATTGGTCAATTTTTTGCCATAACATCAACAGGCTCTCCTTCCTATTTGGCCCTAATTGGAAAGGTTTTAGATGAACCTACATTGCTATGTTGTGATGGTTAAATAAAAATTGTTGGTCCAAATTGGGTGCTTCTTAAGCATTGAATGTCTCAAATGGAATACCAAGAGATGTAACGGGTACTACTGGGATGTCCATTGAGAAGTGTTCATGATTTACTATCCATTAAAGCAATCTCATAAACCATGGAGGTGTTTATATCAGAATCAAACTTAAAATAAGTGGGACATACCTTGGGTGGATAATTACTAAAAGGATGTAGGGATTGTCTAAGATTATCTATCTCATAAGGATCTTCTAATGATATTTCTAACCCTGTATAGTTATTGTTGGACTTCTCATTATCCTCAATTTGTTCTGTTTCCTCAACCCTTTCTATGAAACCAATAGTTATTTGATCCTTTTGAAATTTGATCTGTGCATTAAATTGTTTAATCACTTCTTGGAATTCGAGTGTATTCTACATATACAAATGAAGGGTTTCTTCTAATGTTGTTCCCTCTAGTGGGGAAGAAACGGCTCGTATGGTTCATAATGTTGTGGCATTGGTGTACTGGGAAAGGATTGAGCATGGTAGAACCATGATTGTTCTCCTTGATAATTCTAAGACCAAGGTTGTTTAGGAAGCCTAGCCCATCCAAGATGGTTGATCCTCGCATAATAATAATTGTTGTGATCTATAATTGTATTGGGTAGCATAGCCCATCCATCCTATCGGCCAATGTATCAAATGCATTGTACATATCAAGGTTACTCCCTGTTGAATTTTTTACAAGTGCATGGGCTATTTTAGTACAGCATATGCAAGTACGGGCCAATCCCATAGGGACTCGCATCAAGAAATTGAAATTTTAATAAAATTTAATGATTCAAAATTTAAAATTAAATGATAAAAAATGTAATTAGACTTTAGATGTGTTTAATCAATGAAATTATAGAGGTCCAATCTAAATATATAGAAATTTAACTAAAGTAACAAGAAAATTTCACTTCCATAGACTGCTTGTCGTCAATTAGGCAGATTCTCAATAATTGTAAAGATCTGTCTAGATAAGGATTTATAGAATTGGGTGGTTTAGATCACTTTCTGGATTTTAGACTTAAGTTCAAAGACTTTAATCAAGCCAAGGGATGTCCTACAAAAGAAATCTGAAAGTTAATTGAAAATTTGAAAAGAAACAAAGGAGAAATTGAGAAATCTTGATGGTTAAGGCTAACTCGTTGATTAGGTTAAGCCTTAACTGATCTGGCACCAATTGTGTAGTTCCTAGATCAGCATAATGAAGATAAATTAAAACTAGAACAGAAGCAGGATATAGAAGGAATTAAAAAGGGGACACAGATCAAATTTTAATTAAAGATCAAAGGCTGAGATTAGAATTAAACTGAAGATCTGTTTAAAATGACAAAAGACATAGAGAACCTAATGGAGGTGAGGAAGCTGATGATGGAGGGGAGAAATGAAGAGGAGAAAGGAGAAAAAGAAGAATAGAGGAGAGCCTGCTGGTGACTCGAGCCATGGGGCAAAAAAGGGAGGAGCAAGGGATGCTGATTTTGAATAGAGGCAGTGGCTGCAGAGGATGATGATTTTTTGACAGGGAAAAAAATCAAGAGAGAAGGAGAGGAGAAAGGGAAAGATAGGGGAGAAATCATTGGAAGTGATGAAGAATAGGAAGATGGTGCGATACAAACACTAGATACAACAGAGAGATGGATTGAAGGGAGAGGGGGCTACTCAGGTGGGTTTGGATAGTGATGCTAGTCACCAATGCTTGCGTCGAGTAGATACAGAAAGAGAGGCTAGGTGGTGATGGTGAAGCAGATGGATCAACGCTAGGGAACATAAAGGGAGCAGAGATAAGTTTGTCTGGTGGTGAGCAGAGGAAGTGAAGGGAGCGCGATTGACAACTTGGGAGGTGGTGTAGTCGAAGCAGAGAGGTGTTCTGAACAGATAAAGAGATGGGGGTTAACGGAGAGGAAACTGGAACTCAGTTTCCTATTGGAGACCGAGAGAGGAAAGATAGATGAATCAAAGAAAAGAGGAGCAGAGAATTATGATGGAAAAAAAAACACACACACACACAAAGAACAAAAGGAATGTAAAGCAAAGGAAAACGATAATAGTATGAAGGAAAATGGACAAAAACACAAAAGAGAAGGGGGGTGGTGGTCTTGCCTCCTATAGTCCAGCCTAAGGGAGACAGAAAAAGTGACGATTTCCTCTTGCTTATATAAATTGTCCTCTTTCCAATTCCATTCTTCATTACGATCAAAAAGTTTTGGAAACTTCTTATAGTTCCATTTTCTATTTTGAAGGCTTTCAAAAAATCTGCCCAATGAAAATCAATTCCCTTTTAGGTAACCATTCCATCTTGCCTATTGTTTCTTGATAAGTAATCTCATCCATTAATTTGATCCAAGCCATTCAATGTCCTTTAAGAGGTTCTGGCACATTTAATTTTGATCTGAGCTATCCAAGCCATGATTTGGTTGATCTATAAAACAAAAGACCATATTAGAATCATCTAAACCATACATTAAGCATCTAATTAGCTCAGATGATCATCAGACAATTAATTTTGACAATTTACGGCTGGATGGTCAATTTCAGCTAAATTTCATATTTTATCTAAAAATCATCAAATTGATGAAGTATATGATCTAATTAAATGCTAAACTAGGGGACTTTTGGCCAAAATTAAACACTTACCATCTCTATCTCATGCTTCTCCTCATAGTGTAAGGGCCAAGGAGTGAAATAGTATAATAGTGGCTTTCGGACCCCTGCTTTGTGGGCCATTACTTTGGTAGGGTTAATATGATTAGCTTGATTGCTTTAATCGTCATCTTGTGTTTCGTTTGATCTTAATAGTCTAAAAGTGTGGGATTTAGATTCTCAGACCAATGACCAAACCTACACCAAAAAATGGTGTAGTAAAATGCACTCAACTTTCACTCAACTTTATATACAATGAAAACAAGTTGTTGTATACAATGAAAGAGTACTTTTATAAAAAATTAAACTAAGGGAACCCTATGCTATGTGATGCATATTCAAGGGTACACAAGTAATCCTAACCCTAATACAAACAAGCTAAAAGGTTTGGTTTCTCTTTATTTTCTTTGGGCGAGTGGCTTTTCTGTTATGTCTAACCAAGATACTTCCTCCTCTCTTTCAAACTTGCCCTACTTCTTACTAGTTAGATCTAACATTGATCAACCACTTCACACCCTCCTCATTTAGCCCTAGATGATTTGAGTCATTGAATGTGTTGGCAGAGCTAGTCATTTAAATATCTGCATGGATGATCAGATAGGTGCCACTAGAGTGGCAATAGTTTGCCTCCATCCAAGAGGGTCCCATGAGTTTGTAAGTTGCTATACGTCTCTTCTATATTGATTTTGAATTCAATTATGCAACACTAGGGTTATATAAGGTGATGGTTAACCTAGGTGGGCCAAGGGATGGTGATGAAATCCACCCTTGATCTTGTTAGGGTGATTGCCCTTACTAATTGATTAAGCACATTCCATGACAAATTGATCAATATATATTGCACGTAAAGCAACTAAATGTGCCCTAACTATGTAGGAAAACGGAGCAAACTAATTCAACTACTTATCTACTATCTAAAAAGGGATCAGAACCTCAATAGACTAGACACGGTAATCCTGATAGCCAATGTACTTGGGTCAGAACCGACCTTAGGCTATCCTAGTTAAATATGGGCTAATTAGTGCAAAATCTTAGGTGCAATGCAATAACTAATATAGTGGACACACACTATATGAATTACACTATCAAACAAATAATGCAAACCACATTATATACAATCATAATGCTAAGAAATTTAAAGAAGTTAAGATAGCTTATAGCAAGCTCTTAGAAAAAGTCTTCTCTTTCAAGGGTGGGTCCGTGTACATGCCACCTTTTCCGAGTTAGGATGACCTACCCTTGAACTGTATTATTACAATCCATTTAAATTAAATAAATTGCTATAAAATAAAATATATTGACATTGTCACTAATATCCACTCAAAACAAAAACTTATAAATTATCTTAATTTCCTTCAATTCTTGCTCCAAATTCCTTTAAAAATAAATATAAAAGTAAGAACCCAAAAATTTAGAGTAATGGAAATAAAATGGAAAATGCAACTAAAATGAATGCAACCCTAAAATCAACAACTAATGTAAAGTAATTAACATAGACTTTAACCAAAAAATCTATTGTGAGTCCTCAATAATAGCACCAAAAACTTGATATGTTTTAAAAATAATAGCAAATGCATTGGTCCACTTTAACCTAGCCAAATAAATTATTTAAATAAATCAATACCCTAAAATGCTAAAAATAATAAAAGCACATAAAATTACTACAAAAATGAATGTAATCCTAAGGTCTACAAATCCAATATATTGGACTTCAATATTCTTAGTATTAAGCTATCTAGATTCTTACATACACGTGTTAATAGAGTTTCAATAACTCTAAAAACATGAAAAATGTTTTTTAAAGCTCTCTTTTAAGATTTTCTTAGTATTAGTTTTCTAACCTAGTAATACACTTATTCAAACTATAGCATGTCTTCTTGGGGAACAGGCTATTAAAGATTCTCATCTATTACTCTCATTTTACCATACCTAGTATCCCTTCATAAGCAATCACTAAGCACTTAACAAAAGTGCCAAAAATCTAATATTAATGTTTATGCACTTTTTAACCTAGAATCATTTAGTCTTAAAAATACCTATTCTACCATATTTTTATTCTATTTCCTAGGTAAACTGATTTAACAAACAAGCAATATAAAACTACTTCTAATTAATTAATAAAGCATAAATGAACATTAGCATAAAAATAAATATATATGTAGATTAAAGGAAAAGAAACTTTATTTCACTACAATGAAAGATTACATAAAATTGTTATAAGAAATCAACTAAAGCAACTTAAAGAAAGTCTAGGACTTAGAATGAGATCACCTAAGTACTCCTTCTTGTCACTAGAAAGAATTCCTCAAAAAACTTTGCTAGCCAACACACTACCATCATTCTTTCCCATTGTCCACTTATGACATAACCTTGTTGTGTCACTCAACAAAGGTTAGTGGTCATCCATAAATCTTGCCACAAACCAAGGTAAAGATCTTATCAGCCAACCAAATATCTCACTTTGGATTTTACACAGAAGCAAAGATCAATATGTATTAGACACAGAACCCTTCTCACCATTAAAAAACTCCACGTGAAACATAAAGTTTAATAAGGATAGGGAGAGGGAGAAGGTGAGAGAGAGAGAGAGAGGATTTCACGCCCCTACAAGATCTCTTCCACCCAAGCACCTATCTCACCTAAAGAGTTTAACATTTTTTTTCTTTATTTATGTAGCTTACTTGTATAAGACAAGCACATCAAACTCTCTTTCACATTGCTCAAAGACTTTTTTCTCATGTTAAAACTCAAGCAGCTACTTGTAAAAGACAAAATACTACTCCACATAAAACATCTCTCTCACCAATTTTCTCATTCACCACCCAAAACTTTCCTCCTCTTTAATAATGATGTTGTACACCAACAGCTCTCTTAGGCATCTGCTTTAACAAGATGAATTAAGCACCTCTCCACCTCCTTCTTAACTTTTCTTCTATTTATCAACACTTGGAACCCTAGCAGCCAGCCCTTTTTCTATCCTTTCATCATGCATACTCTTCCTTTAGAACAAGACTTGTTGCTTTCTTTAAACTTTTCTTTCTCTTAGGTAGCTACTTGAAAAGGACAAGATCCTTTCCAGCTACTTATTTCCATCTTGCATAAGATGTCTCAAGTCATTACCCAATCCCATATACTTTCTAATTAGTTGTAAGCTAGATTCTAACTCCTTAAAGCAAGCAACATCTTAATATTTCTAAAAGAAACCAGCACTCAATGTTTTTTTTACATAAGCTCTCTCTCTCTCTCTCTCTCTCTCTCTCTCTCTCTCTCTCTCTCTCTCTCTCTCTCTCTCTCTCATGCTTTCTCATGATCACACCTCAACCCTCTAATCTTTCTAAGGCTAGATGCATTTTGATAACCAATCCTAGGCACTCTATTCTCATTTGAGTTATAGCGTCCTTGAACCATAATGCATGGGAGTTTGACCACCTTAGGTTCTAATAATGATAGCTTTGCATGGACAAGGTTGATCATTTGCTTAGGGTTTCTGACTACTTTGAATTTGATAAGGACACTCCCATGGAAATTTGCATTTCTTAACCTCTTGTTCCGTGGCATGTGGGCCCAACACTTTGCTCAAATTTAATCTTACCCTCTTAGGGTCAAAATTGTCAAATTTGACTTTTTTATTCAAATTTCTACCCTTGACCTTGACCTATAAAATAAAAAATTAACCCTAATTAGTGCAATTTATAGAAAATTCTAGGCTAAAACCTACTAAATATACAAGTATATATGCAATATTTCTATATATATCATACCCTAATCCTACAAAATGTGACATAAAGGGCTATAATATTTCTATGTATAGAAGAAGCTTCTAAGAAATCATAGTCTTTTAATTTAGGGAGAAGTATGATCCAATGGTGAGAAAAAGAGGAGCCAAAGCTCAACCTAGCCTCCATATACACCACCATGCAAGGGAAAAACAATGCACTTAACGTGAAATATATGAGGAAGTATCTTTCTCCAACAAGGAATGTCACTTGATTCTAAGATAATGCTGGAGGAAACTTCCTAAGGAATGTCAAGATCTTTATCCTCTCATATCCACCACTCATGGAAGAAGGACACCCATCCAATCATCCATCCATAACAGTTCATCTATTCGTTCTCGACTCCATGAGATCCTATCTTATCTCTTTCCATTCCCCTTCAACCCCTTCTTTCTTCCTTCCTATCCTTCTCCATCCCTTTCCTATCACATATTTCCTTCCCATCCTCATCAAGATTCCACTTCCAATTTTCCTTCCATTTTCCCTTAAATTTAAATGCAATTTGTCCCAATCCCTTGCATTCCATGACCCCCTCTTTTCATTCTCTCTTCCTTCCCCCCATTCTCCCTTACATCTAAGGCATTCTTTACTCCCTTCCCCTCATGATCTCAACCATCCATTCCCTAAGGCTTCTACTCCAGAAATCTATAAATAGTGGTAAAGAGAAGTGAAGAGGATCTCTTACTTTTCCCTAGAACGCTAAAGCAAAACCATGGAGAGAGAGAGAGAGAGAGAGAGAGAGAGAGAGAGAGAGAGAGAGAGAGAGAGAGAGAGAGAGAGAGAGAGAGAGAGAGAGAGAGAGAGAGATCACTCTAACCTTTCTTCCTTTGAAGCTACACATCCACATTGCTTGGAGCTAAGGTAAGAGCCTAAACCATCATCCTTCATTCGTGATTGAAGAGAAGAACATGAAGCTAGGGATTGGGATTATGGTTCCCTTACCTTCATAGTGATAATCACTTTGTGTCCATTATAGGAAGCACCTCTCTCTAGTAATCCTTCTCATATCCAAGACAAAATAAACCCCTTTTTACTTCTCCCATCTTTTCTTCCTTTTCTTAAGTGGGACACACTTTTCTGCTTTCTTTTCCATGCCAATTCCCTTTTTGCTTACACAACCTTCTATCCTCTTAGTTCCATGCAGACCCCATCTTTTCTTTCCTTTCACCCATGCCTTCCCTTTCTTCTAGTCCTATCTCATTTCCATGTAGCTTCCCTTTATTACAAGCATTCCATCTTCTTTACTAACCTATACATACCAGTCTTCTCTTTCTTGTTATCTCCATAAATCCTACACTATCTCTCTTCATAAGGTTTTATTAAGGAAAAGAAATGGCAACACTCTTTTCATCCGTCCTTTCTTTTTCTTTGGTGGCGGGAACACTTGATAAGGAAAGGAAGATAAACCTTGTGACACTTTCCATGCAACCAATGTCTCTCCTTCCTAAAAGTGGTATGTTAATGGTTTGTGTTCTTTTGGGTAGCGGCATATTAGGTGATTCTTGCTTTTCTTATTGGCTACAATCATAGTGCCTAGACAAGTAAATGTAATCAAATTGATAATGGAAGCTTGGCTATAACTTTAGTGTATTTTGGGTTGAAGTGAAGTGTAAAGTTCCTTTTTTAGTGACATAGCAAAGTAGTGCTATACTGGAAGTTCAAGCTTAGAAAATGAAGTTTAGTTTATTCATTTGATTTATTCTTTATGTATTTAGTTTCATTGTAATTAAATTCCATTAATTACACTAGTTTTTGTTATTCAAGTTCTTAGTTAGTTTGCTTCAAGTTTATTTATTAATCTTATTCCTTGCTTAAGTTTAGTTACTTTATTTAGTTCTTAAAATTATTTGCTTTGCTTAATCATTGGATAAGTTAAAGTAAGTTAATCTAAGTTATAATTGAGTTCCCATTTATCAAAGAGTCTTTATGGATCAACCAGTTTTTTATAACTCTGTGCTACAATAGATCCATGCACTTGTGATTAATTTAAAATCACATCAATAAGCCATTAGTTATGTAGAATTTGTGACCATTTATGTCTTGCAACATGAAATCACCATTGCTTGGATGCTTGATGATAAGTGTTCAATTTTGTATAAAAAGTACCCAATTAGTAGCCCATGTGATATGAAATAAGGAATTATTCTAAGGTTCTTCTAAATCTTTGTAACATGTGCATTTCTAAACTAATAATTCAAAATTTTTATATTTTACATGTTTAAGCACTAATCCAGAGTAAGTATGTGAATGGTCATAATTTTCTTGGATTTAATTAGGATTTTTCATCTTTTATAGGGGTTGAGAAGGTAATCCAAGGATAAGGTTGATCGAGATGAGAATTGAAGATCAAGATTAAAAGATAAAATCAAAAACTTAAAATAGCATCTTTTCAAAGCTGGATCAAGGTTCAAAAACTATCCTAGGGAAAACTAAAGAAGGAAATGGGAAGCATCAAAGGTGATTAAAAAGATCCATGCCAACAAGCCATGCATTACCATTACTTTGCATGAGAATTGGAGCCATTCATGAGGTTTCTTAATCTAATCATGAAACCTAAGTAAGGCTAGCCATCTAAGTTTTCAATCCAACGAAGTTAGCCATTCAAGCCATCAAGGAATGAGCCATCAAGCCACATGAAAGCCATGCCACATGGATTTACATGATTGGAGGATCAATTCAAGCAACTATCTCATGCTAAAAGTGTAATTTTCAAGAGATAATTTGAAGGTTTTGAGTGACATTTGTAAAAGTAAGATGATCATGCATAGGTGGACCAACCAAGAGAGAAATCCTACTTTCCACTTTTCATTTTCCATTCTTTCCACCCACTTAAGTAG
This sequence comes from Warburgia ugandensis, assembly GCA_035236585.1. Classification (NCBI taxonomy): domain Eukaryota; kingdom Viridiplantae; phylum Streptophyta; class Magnoliopsida; order Canellales; family Canellaceae; genus Warburgia; species Warburgia ugandensis. The sequence continues at coordinate 25,236,259 of CP141132.1, read as the reverse complement.
GGTTTCAACATTTTTTACTTAAGGAAGTAAGCACCTTCCTAGCAAGTGATGCTTGGCATTTCAAGTAGTTTCCTAATTAGGAAACCCCTATGTTTAAGTCATACATCTAAAACACTTCAAAACCCTAGATCTTTCCCATATTTCTTATCTTCCATTCTTTCTTTTTCCTCCCTTTCCAATAGCCAAATCACATAATTAACAAGGGAGGAGCTCCATGCCACCCTCCAAAGAAGGTGATGCTTCCCCCTTTTAACTATGGTAGCCACCATGACATCATGTCTACACCACATTCTCCACCCAACGTTCCTTATTGAATTCATAGATCTAGATCCACTTTCCATTCTTCAATTAAGTCCTCATCGAAGTGAAAATCTAGAAATCTATAAGGAGCCATTGAATTTCAATTTTTTTTTCTTAAGTAGAGGTTGGGTAAGACAACCTTGAACCTTTGCAATATTCTTGCAGCTTTTTGTTGTTTTAAATAAAACTCACAAGTGCACAAATCATATGTAATATAGTATGTAAGTGAGATCGATCCCATGAGGAGTTGAATTATGTGATACTAGTGGTCCCAACTTTAAACTATCTAACCTAACCAAAATTCAAGTGATTTTTAATCTAAACTAAGAATAAAAATTAAAACATGAAATTGGAAACTAAGAAAAAACAAGAAACAAGCTAAATTGAAAACTTTCCTAAATCATGCACTGCAATAACCCCAATTTTTGTAATTGATTGAGAAAATCAATAAAGTTTGAGTTTCAGAGATTTCGGGCTAGAAGATTAGGGTTATTTAGAATGTACTTCTTATAAAATTATAATCAATGAATAAGACACGTATGATTGAAATTGAACTCAGCAAATCCTTCAGAAAGACTGTAAGCACAACAAATTCTGAAATCGGATGAAAAAGCCTTAATTTTCTTCATTTCTTAGACAAAGGGGTAAAATCATAATTTTACCTAAAATCGAGATCTGAGACATCAAAATTTAGAATGTGCTAAGAAATACGAATCCAATGCCACTAAGTACGCTCAATTCCGAGATCATGGGAATAAACCCTAATTTTTATACATAAAGGGCAAAATGGTCTTTTTACACTATGTGGGGCCCACATGAGGCCCACAAGAGACCTAAAAACGAATCCTATGGACAGCCCACATGAAATCATAGGTCAAACCCCGACCAACTGGTCTTAGGGAAAAAGGTGGAGATGGGATAATCCAATGCAAATTAAATAATAAAAAATAGACCATAATCATTACACATAATCATGAAAAGAAAAAAAAAAACCCAAAATGCCTATAAATACTCCCCCAAAAATCTTCCAAAAATGTTCATAAAATTCCCACAAAATTATCTTGAACTCCCCTATAAAATTAGACATAGATCCATTCCCAAAATCCCAAAACTCCCGAAAGATCTCTCTCTTTGATTTTCTCCCTCTTCTCTCTAAATTGGAACAAAAGACCTAAATTCAATTAGGCACTCGGTTCTAGATCAAAAATCATAGATCTCACCATCTAAAACTTCCTACCATACCTTAGCAACAAAACACCCGAAGAAATTTCGAGATCTAACGGTTCAAACAAAGAAAATCACAAGACAAGTGGATCTTGGGCTATCTTATCATCAAAATGGGTAGTCTCTCAAATTGGATCGTATAACCAACATTTTTCTCCAATCAGGTAAGTGGAACTACTTCCTAGACGTATTTATTATTGTTTGATGAAATTTCTACTTTGCTGTAATTTTATTTGGGTGAAAAATGGTAAAAATAAAGTAAATACCAGAACCTTCAATTCATGATGATTGAGGGCTCAGATGGAAAATCTGACCCAACCAATTGATCCATAAAGGTGCAAAACCCCTAGGGTAAAAGTTTCACAAAATTCTATTGAGTTTTGGGCTCTCAATTGAAAGGGATTGATTGGACGGTCCAGAATGGACTATCCGATCTCCCGATGGGATCGTGGGTCCCCAGGACGGCGTGCAGAATTCTGCATGGAAATGCTACACATGACAGCATTGTCATGCGCGCACCATGCGAGCTACGTCGTCCCAATGAGACGACAGCACGAAAACGACGGTCGTTGGGTGAACGCATCACGCATGTATCTTGGTGACGGGCGCACGACGCTGGCAATCCCCCCAACCCGTTTTTGCCCAAAAAATCTGGGCCGTTCATTCTGATCAACCAAGATTAGATCTAGGCCTTAGGAATGAACTATGAGCTTCCAGATTCAATTCAGGAGTCATATGAACTCCAAATGGAGATCAGAAAGAAACTATGAAAAGCTTACAACCTCTAGTTTCTTATGAAATGATAAAACAAAGAAAATATCTTATGAAACTTTCTATATTTAGGAAATAAGTTTCCAATTTTCAAGATCTTCAAGATCTGAGGTGATCAGATATTGGAAATCTATTTTAATAATGATATACTATTGAAATAAAGTGATATATATGGTTGAGTTGAGCTGGACATATCTAAGATATATTAAGGGATCTACCCATTACGGTAGAAAAACCCTAAAAATTACAAAGGGACCCACTTGATCAATAAGATCAAGTGTGATCAGATCCTTGGGATGGATGGAATGGATGTTGATATGATGAAATCCAGAGAGATCATGGATTGAATATGACAAAAACAAAGCAATATGATCTTTGGACCTTAATAAAGAAAAATCTGAAAAATACAAAGGGACCCACTTGATCAATGAGATCAAGTGTAATCAGATCCTTGGGATGGATGGAATGGATGCTAATATGATGAAATCCAGGGAGATCATGTATTGATTATGACAAAAACAAAGCAATATGATCTTTGGACCTTAATAAAGAAAAACCCCTAAATATAACTAAAACCCTTGATCAAAAGGAAAAGATCTAAGATCTAATGGTTGGATCATAAGTGAAGGTTTCTAAAAATATTAATATAATTAGTTTCATTTTCTATTAATTGATAATAGCATTTTAAATGTGATTTATGTTATAAAGCATGCTAGTGTAACTTTTAGACTTTAGTATGATATGTGATTAGATTGTTATCATAGGTTGCTAGATTTAATTATCTTAGGGGCATGTTAGTGTGATTTTATGCAAGTGTAACATAGGACCAAGTTAGTATGATTTCATGCCATTGTAACTTAGGACCATGCTAGAATTTCATGTAAGATTATACTAGTATGAGATTGTACCTTAGGTCCATGTTAGTTTAAATTGAGTTATTAAGGTATATTAGTTGGAAATCATGCTAGTGTAATTTTAAGTACCTTACATCATTATCATAAAATGTTCAATTATATAGTTTTATGCTTTGAATTTATAATTCATTTATGGTTAAATTTTATTAATAGATCTACTTGTCATGGGATAAAGAGCATAAAACACCAAAAATGGAATCTAATGAGAAAGTAGAGTTTCATGACACAAATAAGGATGGATTATTTTGGACTTAATTAGTAAGGGCTATAATTAGTAGGACAATATAAGGATTATCAAATTCTTAGCCCAAACTAGGAGAATAATAAACGCCATGAATGACAATGTAAATATTCATGGAATTAATTAAAATCAATTAGAAAGAGTACTTAGGGTCAACATGCTTATAGGAACCTTATGAAATGTTGAGCTAAGGTCACTGTAGTGAATGTTGAACATAGTGGTTAAGGGGGTTATCTAATAGAGCCTTGTTCTTCCCATACCTTCCATTGATGTTTGTGAGGTCTAAACGCCTCCTTATATGAAGATTGAAGTAACCACTTTGTGTTCACCCATTTAGCTAGTAAGCCTTAGCCAATTAGAAATAAGCGGAGCAGTCTAGACTTAGGCTTAAATAAGTTACCTTCAACCAGCAAAACATTAACTGGTTGAATAATAATAGTAAGAGCATAAAAGGTTAGTAAATTACCTAACCTTAATAAAAATTCTAAGTAAGATAAGGATGATCAGATCCATTAGATCTTGAATGATCAAGAACAATAAGAATAAGAATATTAGAGTGTACTTAGTATGCATGTTTATTAGTATGCATGTTATAGTTCATTACATTAGATAATCCAAACCCTTGATCAAAGATGATTCAAGGAAGAAAACCAAGATCATCCTCCTAAGGGATGATCCAATAACTGAACTTAGATCAAAGAAGAACTAGATAATAAAAGATCTATGACCTTGATCTTTATCAACAAGTATAGATTGTCAATCAAAGGATCAATGAAAGATCAAGATCAAGGAGATGGAAACACAAAGACTTAGAGATAGAAAATACTTAGATATGAATGAATTAAAGATCATTCTAAACATTAGATCGAGTGATCAATAGGATTGTTCATAATTTATATATATTGACAGTATGTATGGATGTACAGATTACATACATTAGTCAGTATCATGGAAGATTTGGGAAAAGGGATCACTACTTAAAGGTAGGAGGATTTGATGAATGCATTTACATGGGATATACATGATTGAACCTATGACCTTATGTTGACAAGAGTAATGTTAATACTTGTATTAAATCCTCTAAAACCCTTATGATCCAACCAAACACATATAAGATGGTTAAGGACTAGACTATAAGTGAATAGGGAACTAGAAGATATTTTAGCCCTAAGTAAACAGACAGATGGTGTGATATGTATGAAATCTATTTTACATACAAGCTTAGAGGCTTGTGATTTTGTTTTAATAGGCATAAGCCTAGGGGGAATGCTATCCTAGAGGAGTTATAAGGGTTTGGCCACCTGCTCCTTGAAATTTGATGATTTGATGATACCTTGCCCTATGAGAGGCTAAAAGTTGGGTGGGGCAATTATGGGAAGGCCACCACTGTGAAAGTCCTATCTCCCCATATGGGTAGTGACTTAATATTTTTCATCGTGGTATCAGTGGTGAACAGGGCAGTTATCCTAGCGCGCTAGTACGAATCTAACTACAGCATGGTAGCCCTTTGATTATTTTGCACTATGATGCATGTGAGAATAGGCATCGTGAAATGCCTTATGTTCTAGCATAATAAAATGCTAGGTAATTGTATATTACCAATATTTTCCAAGAAGGAAAATTCCCAGTGTAGCATTAACTAAAATACTAAATTCTCATAATGGAGAAAATTGATCAGCTTAGTTGGGAATGATATTTGACTACTTTCATAAATTTAACTGATTTACCCATGCATAGTATGTATGTATGTATGTATATGGATGTACATAAATTACAAAGTAAAGAGTGGAGACATGAATATGTTTAGAGATAATGGGATTATGAAGTATTGGAATTATATTATCAATTATTATGCTTCTTGAATCCCCTACCAAGCATTACTTACTGAGATATTGTAAATGTTGCAATATCTCAAATACAGGGAAGGAGAGTTAGGAGCTCAAGACGATAGAAGACTTGAAGAGAATAATCTTCAAGGTATACCCTTGAAGACATGTTTTTGCTTTGTTTGAGAGTGTTGTATTATAATGAGAGTTTCGTTGTATGGTGAGCTTTGAGTTTGGATTATGTAATTTGGACAAGTATTGTAATGGATTTGGCTGTACCGTGGACCACTGGATGGATTCTGGAATTTAATAAAAATATATTCCTTCAATGAAATTTTATCTTGTACAAAATTCTACTTATGTTATGTATCAAGTGATGACTTGGGTTTTATGAAACAAGTTCTAAAGAAAAGAATTTTCACTACTTTGTTTTGCAAAATAATTTTACATTATTAAGGGCCCTACCTTTGACAAATACATTACAAAACGTGTTACAAAAACCCGGGTCGTCACATGCACTTTGTAAGATTAAAACTTTCTTAAATTAAAAACTTCCAATTTTATGACTTTCCTAAAGTTAAACTTTCCTAAAATGCAATTTATCAACTTTTGTAAACTAAGTTTCCTAAACATGAAATTAACAACTAATTTAAGAGAAACATGCTTTAACAAACTACTTTTCTAATCATGCAAACTAAGAAAAGTAAGCAACCAAATCAACTATTTTAACAAATGTAGCAAAATTAATTATCTTTTCATCTAACTAAATAGCAAACTAATGGAATTTAACTACAACTAAACTAGAAAAGTAAATGACAATATCACTAACAATAATGAAAGGAAAACTACTCTATTAACATGCATGTAACCATGGAATGGTATGCATGATTCATTGGATAAGAGTGCGTTTAATCAAACTACTTTGGAGACCTAAGCATGAAATCCAGTTCTAAAATTAACTAAGCTATCTAACAATCTAATTGGGCTCTTGAAATATCAAGTGAACATGATTATATAGTGCTGGAAATTAACATACACCATTCATGCAAAGAAATTCCAGCAGTAAGGTAATTGAAACATTCAATGAATAGAACATGTAAAACATGGAATTAATCACTTCTAATGCATTCAAAAAATCAAGAACAAAGATAATTTATTGATGGACACAAACATGAATTGAGAATTTCAAATTATCTCATTGAATCACCTCCAAGATGTCATCAACATAATGCTCCATACATGTTATCCAAATCTGAAAATTAAATGCTATTACAATGACATTCACTTAATCTTAATCATTCCTTAATTAAAGCCAAATTCTTTGTCAATTGTTCTGACATTCACTCATGAACAAGTATGCTTAAAATCAAGGAAAAATCGTATTCAGAACTAAGGCAACAACAAATGGAACTTAAGTAGCCAAACTAGGAAAATCAAGAGGGCTGAAAGAGAATAAAGATGCAATGAAAGGTAAAGAAAAAAACTAGATTCAAGATGACTTCCCTTGGCTGTCACTCCAAGGGAAAACCATCCTTGAATTTTAGTTTAAATTCAAAGAAATAAAAACAAAAACAAGGCAAATTAACATGAAAAGAAGTAAATTCCAGCAAAGGCTAACCAACCTTAAAAGATGAATCAAAACCCCAAAAATCCTAGGTTGAACACTAAGAGGAAGAAGCATAAACCTTGGAAGGAAATGGAAAACCCCCAAAGACTCTTCAAAACAACAAGAAAAAGAAGAAAATATGGGATAAAGGAAGTGGGCATCTCCTTCCTATGGAGGAGACGTCTTTTACTATGTGAGAAAAGTGTGTATTTTGCTTAAGTTTTGGGCCATTTTTATAAGTCTTCTCCTATTTTCCCTAGGTTAACCTAATACTAAGGTGTGGTGTGGATTAAAGAGTATAAAATTGAATGGCTATGATGGGGGAAAAAGGTAGACATCAAATAGGAAAGTGTGGAAGGGAGTTGGATGCCTTAAGGATGGGAGTAGGTGGGAGACACCACCATTTTAGGAAGGCATGTCTCCCCCCTCCCAAAATCATTGAATGTTCTATGTTTTAGGAAGGTGGGTCAGGATTGGTCAGGAAATAGGTGGAGGGTGTTCAGTGAAGAGATTTAGTTGGTTGGGAAGTTTCCTAAGAGGTGGAATGAGATAAAGTTTTGGAAATTCGTAATGCATCTTAGGGTGAAATGAAAATTAAGGAAAAAGTGGGGAAAAGTAAGTAAAACACTAAAAATTAAATGCTCTTATCCCATTGGTCCACATGACATCTTATTTTAATAGATTTTCCCTTAATTATCCTCAAAATATCTCATGGATAACTCTCTTGAATCTCCTCCACTGCTAGCCTTCCATTTAACTTAGCTTGATGTCTTGGATGGCTAACTTTGAAGGCTCCATTGGTTAAACTTCATGGGTTGCTTAGGAAGCTTTCATGGCTTGGCTTCTTAGCTTCAACCCTTGGCTTGAGTGGCTTGAATTCCATAGCTTTCCACCTTCTTTCAAGGCTTATATGGCTAAGGTGGCTTAATTGACTCCCATGCATGGCTTACTTCATGAGCCCACTTTGGCCATCATTAGCTCCTTTAATCACATCCATTACCGGTCCACAAAATGATCTTGGCCTTTAGTTTCATGTTAAAGTGATGATTTTGAGGCTTTGACTCAATATTTTGATCTTGATCTTCAATTTCATCCCAATCGATCTCCACCATTGGGTCACCATATTACTTCCTACATAAAGTGGAAAATCTTAATTAAATCCTAAAAAACATGATTAATCACAAACTTTCCTTGGATTAGCTTCTAGACCTACAAAATATCCAACTTTTGGGTTATTAGGTCAAAAATGCATGTCTTACAAATTTTAGTCTAAAAACCCTAATTTACTCCAATAAGTTGTAAACATGGTTAACAAATTGGGTAGTTTTTATGAAATATTAAACACTTGTCAGTGCCTGAACATGGTTTTCTTTGGTGCTATTCTCCCTTTGATTTTTGGTTATTTGTTTTGTTATTTGCTCCCCAATTTAGGTTAGTAGTTTGCTTTTATTGTTTTAAAGCTTCCTCATGGGATCGATCTCTCTTACAAGCAATGCTACCTTAATTCATACACTTGGTAGTAATTTTAAAGCCACATCACTAAACATATCCTTTTAGAATGACTTTTGCATGATGGAAATCCAATGTTAAGGAAGTTAGATGAACCATGGGGATAAATGGTATCTAAGGCCTACCATACAAAAGTGGAGGAGCTGTGTAGTTGTTAAGGAGTGGTTGCACTTTGTACTACTGTTCTTCTTTTGTGAGTAATGAAAGTTGTGCCAAGAGGGTGAAGGGTTATACAGGAAAAGAAAAGAAAATTCAAAATTATATACACTAAAAATTGTGGTGGTGGTGAAAAATGACTTTTTAACAATGGAATTCTATTAGGGCATTTATGTAACAACACATCTTGGGCGTTTCTGTTGGCATATCTTATGTCATATCTTCTGTGATATCTAAGACGTGTTATATCACATGTGATATCCGCTGTAATGTCTTAGATATGAGAGATACGTTCTATGATATCTTTTGTGATATTTGAGATATGTTATGAGGAATATCAATATATATTTTTAATAAAAATAATGCATCAACCAATTAAAATGCACTGACCCTCAACATATGGGACCCACATTACTTTAGCTACACTTTATCTTTTGGATTCAAATATATTGTACATCTAGCTTTGTAAAAGTCACAATATTATATATTTGATTTTAGTTAGGTGTCTTATTATTAGTCTTAGATCTATTCATCCCCCAAATGAAATGGATTTAATTTTTAAAATCAACTTTAAATATATTAGATACTAATTTAGGTGCAAAATTCATGAATTATCTATCCCAACGTTTTATTGTTGTTTCAGCATTGTCGATGGTAGATGATAGAATCATTTGTCATCACGGATTGTTACCTTTGTGCCACATTGCCCCATGTGTGCAATAGATGTGCACCATATGGTAACCTTTTGTTTAAGGCTATGTTTCTAACTCATCCCCAACTAAAACATATTTGACTCCCCTCACCTGAAAATGTAACTCCCACTAAAACCTCATCCACAAAATTTGTCAAACTACCTCTTGAAAATTTTCTATTGTCTTCTTTTCAACTAAGATTGTACATTTTCCTTCACTTATTCATAGCTATCCTTTCCCAACAGAAGCATCACCATATTTAACTTCAAATGGGTGCTTAAAAATATGATGAAGGCCATAGGGGTTAAAGATAGTAGAGGTTACATCTCATAAAAGAAATTCTCTAATTTTCACTACCCATGGCTTTTCACATTGCCCCATCTTGTGAAGAAAATTTGACTGCTAAGCCATAGTTAACCCAACTTTTCTTCTGCAACTCACACTGAAGGTCTAGATAAAACAATACCACACATGTATGGATACACTATCCAAGACCTACTCAATAATGATTTACGTAGATCATCATGACAAAAGAGAGAAAACTTCTCATCTTTAAGAATGTCAAATATATTAGTGCTTAAGTTATTTACTACATGATTCATTTTTTCCACTAGTTTAACACATTCTTGCAATGTACTTAAACAATATAACAAGCTCAACAATGGCTCTTGTGAAAGATGTCATGCCCCATGCAGATGTCAAGGGATCGATGCACAACTATATTAATAGAAATTATCTAGTACCATGAAGTCATAAACCTGCAAAAAGATTACACCCAAGATAGAAACTCAAGGTATTACTAGGTAATGATGGGAGAAATTGAACAAGATATCATTGCCCAAATCCAAGGAACCTGTCACATTTTCCATGTCATAAAAGTACATTGCACTTTAGGGTCAAGAATCCACATACATTGATCATGCCATGAAGCTTGCATTGGAAACAATTGATTCAATAAAGAAAGAAAGCATGACAGTGTAATAGGATGCACACTAGAGAAGTTGATAACCACTCCACTCAATTACACTTGGATTTATTTGTATCTAAATGAGAGCAGAGAACGTAAATAATGACTGAAGCAAACACATTTGCAAAATGAGCAGCAATTACTAGCGCTAAACATGCAGGACAAAATAGACCAATTTACACTAATGTGTCCTCTGAAGTCGTTAGCTTAGCCCCACAGAGCATTGGCAGTTAAAAAATGCAATTATGTGGAATGGCAAGGAATAGGTAACTATCCGTGTGACATGAAACTCTCACTATCTACCCATTCAAATGGGAGCTATCTAAAATCACCATCCTAGATGTAGCCATCAAGAGTTAGATACATGTGCTGCTACTATGAATAAACAATGAAGCACCTTATCTTGTCTATAATAAAAATGACTAATATGTTACTCAGGTTTTCCTAATTGAAAACAATGCACTAAATAAGAAGTATGTAAGAACTTTCAAATTTCAAGGCCTGATTGATGCAACCAAAGCATAACCAAAAGCATCACAACAACTCTAATATTTCTAGAGTCTGAACAAGAATCTCTCATATAGCTTAAGCATTGCTTAGGGCTCACAAGTTTGTGTTAGTTCTAGTTGTCTTCAGATGGGCAATTAGAGTTTCCCAACACTTCCCAATCCTTTCCTCCCAACCAACTTTACACCAAAGACATGAGACAATATTCTCAATATATCTTCATCTCCATCAACCTCACTGAGCTCCACTACATGCTTCCTTGTGATGAAGAAATAAAGAAAAATAAAACCATGGGCCAAGTTTTCCTTACCAACCCTCAATTGGAGAAGCACCAAAGAGGAAAGATCACTTGCTATGGGATTAAGTAGAACTGAGAAAGTACCAAGTGACAAATCTGGGTCTTTAAATAGGTCATCCAAATCCATAGCTTCATCCTTAACATTCACCCTTTTTGGGGGCATCAAGGACCTCTTCCTAACTGCTTTTGATATGATAATAGCCTCTCTCAAGCCATCAAAAGAAAACCTTGCATTGTTACTAGATACCTTTGATTCGTTGCTTCTCCAGCAAAGAAAACCCTCCCATCACCCACACTCTCTGCAAGTGCATCACAATCATCCCTCAAAGCCTCAACTGCCACATGTGAGTAAGACCCATATGTGAATTGGTCATACCCCCAACAAGTGCAAACGACTTGAACCAGATCAGGAACTTCAATGCCTTTGGGAGTAAAAATTCCTCTTAATATCTCCAAAACCACCTCTGCACAGTTTCAATTGGAGACATGATCTCAAACTTGATGTAGATTCCCCAAGCACAAGAGCTACTAGAAGCTGTCCTCCTAACACAAAAGAATAGCTATAGAATAGGATGAACTCCCCACACTGACTTGAGTCCTCCATCAAAAGCCTGAAAGTATCAATTCCCCCATCAAAATAATCATAAGGGAACAACATTGCAACCTTATTCAGAACTCCAAAACCCAATCTCTCAATAGCATCCTACTTCTCCTTAGGAAGCTCAAGGTAAAATTGAATTGACCCACTCTTCAGATCACTCAATGGCACTGTACATAAAACCATATCACAATAGAAAATCTGTCCACCAGCATAATCCATAACACCATCAATGCCATACCAACAATTATCCACGAATCTACCATAAAAAAATTGGAAGGTTTTCTGCTAATGCATGAACAAACCTTCCATTACAACTAGAAATGAAGCAACGATCTCCTCCCATTATCCACCTATTATCTAAAAGCCTATTGAACAAGATTTCTACTATCATATTGACATTAGCATTAACAACCTTTCCATCAGGTAGATAAAGCGAGAATTTATCACATATCTTATGGAGAGGAAAACCCATTTGCCAAGGTAAAACTCATAGTGTATTACCATTAATTCTAGTGCTAGTAAATGTGAGCAGGATCTTTGCACAACGTGAGATAGATCTCAGGGAGGAGTGCCTTTAGGGATTCGGGCCCACAAATGGGATCAGGTGTAGGAGATCATGAGAGAGATCTTGGATTTGCTCAAGGAAAACACGACCAAGGTTTTTGAAGATCACAAGATAGATCTCATGGTGGGGGCTGCTTTTGGGATCTGGTGCATGCTAACACCAGCAAATGTCAACTAGATTTAGTGCCAATGACAAACTAAAGTGCCAAACAGTTTTCTCTTCTAGTTTTTAAACCTCTATGGGATGAAGAATATGATGTCATTTTTCTCTGTCTAAAAAAATATGTTTTGAAAATGAGTTTTCTATCAATAGAAATGACCAAATTTTACACTATAAACAGGATTTGGCATATCTCTAATAACTCCAAACATATCAACTATAATAATGTTAAATAAACCTGATATCTCACATATGCGTAAGATATCCCAATTAACTAAACTTTATATCTCACGTATGCCCAAGACATCAAAGTTAAATAAACCTGATATCTCACATATGCCCAAGACATCTCAGTTAAATAAGTTGCACATTTGAGATATGCCATGATATCTCAGAAACAATAAATGTAGTTAAATAAACCCCCTTATTATTAAGGTGTAATACTTGCTAAAGAAAATATTATGCTAATTTGACACTAACTTGCCTCCTCTCTTTTTTCAATCTCCAACTTACACATATTGCATGTGCATATTTGTGACCATTTTTTTTTCTTTTTTTAGTACAAAGTAAAATGATTACAAAGAAAATCACCCACATACTCTTATAAATCTAACCCTAGTAAAAGGGAAAATGAGATTCTTGAACTTGTAACCTAAGTTTAGTCCAAGAGAGATGTCAATTTGTTTCTAGTCAAAGGAGAAATTGTTGTCCTATGAGTAATCTATTTAATAAATAAATTGTTGAATGATCTTATCATGTCAAGAATTGAACATAAAATTAGTATTTACAAAAAATTCTCACACATGCATATGAATCTCACTCAATAACATGTATTTGTGAATTTAATAAAAATTAAACCTTAAAGAATTCTAAGTAAATTTGATTAGCTTTAAATAAAACCATAGGTGTTGGTCACAAGCATGAAAAATTTAAACCCCTTTCATGTAAAAATTTTGAAGTTTTACATGTAGGAATTTAGAATGATTCCTCAAGTCTAGGATTTTGATTTTTTTTAAATATAACTTATAAACTCATAAAACTTGGAAGGATTATTAAAATATACCTAGAGACAAAATTAATAATTTAGAATTTTAATTTTCATCATAAAATGAAAACTCCAGAAAACCCTAATTTCAAAAATATTTTCAAATTTAGAAAAGATACCATATGATCTTAGAATCGGTTGGAAATAGGGCCTAGTTCCTAGTCAGCTTATTCCAAAACCTAAGGGCTACTTCGGAATAGGGTCTAGTTCCCATAACCATAAACTACATGAACAAGCAAAGTCTATTACAACCCTTAGGAGTAGTTATAAGGTTGATAACAGAGTATACAAGGGAAAAGACTAAAGAAAACATAGAGGATAATGAACTAGCTAAAACTTAGGAGAAAGAGAAAAGACATAAATCTCCTACTCCATCTGAGCCTATAGTGGAGGTACCTTATTTGCTTAAAGCCCCATTTTCTCAATTACTCAATAAAGCTAAGAAAGGAACAATTTTCAATGAGATAATGGAAGTATTTGAAGATGTGCAAATTAATATCCCATTACTCAATGCTATTAAAGACATTCTTGCTTATCCCAACTTTCTTAAAAAGCTTTGCACAACAAAGCAAAAGCCTCAATGTCCAAAAGAAAGCCTCCCTCACAGAGTAGGTGATCTCTTTGATCCAACACCAAACCCCTCCTAAGTTTAAAGACCTTGGGTGTCCTACCATCTCTTGTGTTACATGGAATCATTTCATTGATAGGTCGCTACTTGATTTAGGGGCTAGTGTAAATTTGTTTCCTTATTCTATCTACAAGCAACTAGGGCTTGGTCACATTAAACCAACCACTACCATATTATAGTTAGCAAATATATCAATTAGGATTCCATGTGGTATGGTTGAAGATGTTCTAATATAAGTGGACAAGCTTTACTTTCTTGTGGATTTTATTGTCCTAAATACCAAGCCTGTGTCCAACCTCAATACTCAGATCCCAATGATTCTTGGACATCCATTTTTGGCCACATCCAATGGCATCATCAATTGTAAAAATAGTGTAATGAAGTTATCTTTCAATAATATGAAAGTCAAGCTTAATATTTTTAAAGTCGATCATTAGTATCTAGACCTAGATGATTCATGTATAGCAAATTTAATTGAAGGTCTGCTTCAAGATGGTAACACAACATCATCCATCCTAGACCCACTTGAGGCTTGTCTAGGACATGTTCACTATGACCTTGAAATAGACAAGTCCATTAATGAGGTAAATACTCTTTTAGATGTTGCACCAATATGGATAACTCCAAATGGAGCGCTCATGTGGAACCTCCTCCTCCATCAAAATCTGTACCAATCCCATCTATAGAAAAAGCACCAACCTTGGTCCTTAAGCTATTACCTAAAAATCCAAAATACTCTTACTTGGGACAAGATAAAACCTTACCTATAATCATAGCCTTAAATCTTGATAAAGAATTGGAAGGTAAGCTTCTTAATGTACTTAGAAAACATAAGAAAGCTTTAAGGTGGACCATAACATATATTAAGAGAATTAGTCCCATTGTGTGCATGCATAAAATATACCTAAAAGAAAATGTTGAACCATCTAGGGAGACATAGAGGAGATTAAACCCTAATATGAAGCAGGTAGTGAGAGATGAAGTGCTTAAACTCATAGATAATGGTGTCTTCTATACTATATCTGACAACATTTGGGTCAGCCTAGTTTAGGATTTCCCCAAGAAATCCAGAGTCACAATAATTAGAAATGAAGAGAATGAGTTAATCCCCACTCGTATGACCAATAGTTGAAGTGTTTGCATAGATAACCAAAATTGAACTCTATAACGAGGAAAGACCACTTACCTCTTCCATTCATAGATCAACTGCTGGAAAGGTTAGTCGATCATTGTTATTATTGCTTTTTTTATGGTTAACCAAATCTCTATAGCACATGAGGACCAAAATAATACAACCTCCACCTACCTATTGGAACCTTTGCTTACCATCATATGCCTTTTGGACTTTGCAATGCTTCAAGTACTTTTCAAAGGTGTATGTTGAGCATATTTTCAAATATGGTGGAGAGATTTTTAGAGGTGTTTATGGATGATTTCTTAGTATTTGGATCTTATTTTGAGAATTCTTGCACCATTTAAAATTTTTCCTTGCTAGGTGTCAGGAAAAAATCTCAATGTTAAATTGGGAAAAAAGTCTTTTTATGGTTCAAAATGGCATTGTTTTAGGCCACATTATATCACATAATGGATAAAGCCAAAGTGGATTTAATCTCAAACCTTCCTCCACTAAGGACAATGAAAGAAATCTATGCATTTTTAGGCCATGCTAGTTTTTTATAGAAGATTCATTAAGGAAAAATTGCCAAGCCCCTATGTAATTTACTTATAAAGGAGGCCACTTTTGACTCTGATGATGATTGCATAAAAGCATTTGAGGGCCTAAAAGATAAATTAACTTTTACACCTATTATTTGACCAAGGGATTGGAATGATGCATGACACTTCAGACTATGCAATTAGGGCTGTGTTTCGGCAACGTATTGACAAACCTCCCCATGTGATATATTATGCTAGCAAGACATTCAACAATGTGCAACTCAATTATTCAACTACAAAAAAAGGGTTGTTTGTAGTTGTTTGCATTGGAAAAGTTTATATCTTACTTGCTAGTATGTTCAGATCATGCATAACTTAAATATCTTCTTTCAAAGACAGATGTAAAACCTAGGCTAATCTGATGGATACTATTGCCACAAGAATTTGATCTATAAATTTGGGACAAGAAACCTTCTAAGTATATTGTAGTTAACAACTTATCTAGGGTAGTTGTGGAGTCTACTAGCTAGAATGTGCCTATAATAGAGACATTTCCTAATGAACAATTATTGCACATTTCCCAATTACCTTAGTATGCTAATATAGTCAATTATCTTGTCATTAGATAAATGCCTAGTTATTGGTGTAAAAAAGATAGAAAAAGGTTCGCTGCTAAGATTAGACACATCACTTGGGATGAATCATACTTGTTTAAGTACTGTCCTGATCAAGTTATTAGGTGATGTATACTAGATAATGAATAGCACAAGATCATCTCCTTTTGTCATGACTATGCTTGTGGGGACCATTTTAGTTCTAAAATGACACCTACAAAGATTTTGCATTGTAGTTTTTATTGGCCTACCATTTTCAAGGACTCACATACTTATTGCTTTGCATGTGCTAGATGTTAACAATGAGGGAGTATAGGAAAAAGGAATATGATTCCCTTAAACCCTATTTTGATCATTGACCCTTTTGATGTTTGGGGCATTGATTTTATGGGATCTTTTCCTAATTCTTTTGGTTATTTGTACATCCTTGTGGGGGTCAATTATGTGTCAAAATTTGGTGAAGTTCTTAAAAGAAAATATATTTGTTTGTTTTGGTACACCTAGGGCCATATTTAGTGATGGGCGTAAACATTTTTGTAATAAGGTATTTGAGAATTTAATGAAAAAATATGGTTTTAACCATAAAATTGCTACCTCTTATCATCCTCAAACCAATAAACAAGTAGAGGTGTCTAATAGGGAAATAAAGAAAATTTTAGAAAAGATAGTCAATCCAAATAGGAAAGACTGGTCTTTGAGGCTTAAGGACCCTTTATGGGCCAATTGTACTACATTTAAGACTCCTATAAGCATGTCACCTTAACACCTACTCTATGGAAAGGGCTGACCCCTAATAGTAAAAATTGAACATAGAATATATTGGGCAATTAAAAAGCTATACTATGACTTAGAAACGAAAGGAACCCATAGAAAACTCCAACTCATTAGGTTGAATGAACTTAGGAAGGATGCATATGAGTCAGCAAAGGAGTACAAAGACCACATGAAAAGAACTTAGGATAGATATATCTTAAGAAAGTCCTCCACCCCAGGACAGAAGGTTCTTTTGCATAATTTTAGATTGCATCTATTTCCAAGAAAACTTATATCTCGATAGATTGGAATTTTGTGGGTATATTCACTGCAAATGCTCACGAGGCTTAACTCATCCACTAGGGATAACCGAGGGGTTTAGGGCTTGTTGCATATGCTAAATGCAATTGTGAGTACCTATGAAAATGGAAACCACTTTTATTTTCATGATTTTTCACATATTTTTCTTAGGTCTAGGAAAATGCTAATTAGGGGATATGATAAGTGTTCAATTTTATGTAAAAAGTAACCAATTAGCAGCCCATGTGTTAAGAGTATAGCATTATTCTAAGGGTTTTAAGAATTTTGTCATATATGCATTCCTGACCTAATAATTCAAAAGTTTGATAATTTGCAAGTTTAAGCACTAATCCAGAGTGAGTATGTGAGTAGTCATAATTTTTTAGGATTTAATTCAAAAATTAGCTATTCAAGCCATTAAAGTGAGCCATCAAGCCACATGGAGTTACATGATTGGAGGATCAATTCAAGCAACTATCTCAAGCCAAAAGTGTGATTTTCAAGGGATAATTAGAAGGTTTTGAGTGACATTTGTAAAACATAAGATGATCAAGCAAAGGTGGCTCAATCAAGAAAGCAATCTCACTTTTCACTTTCCATTTTTTGAGCCACCTTCCTAGAAGGTGACATCTCCCCCTTGATTGCTTAGCATTTCAAGTGGTTTCTTAATTAGAAAAACCTACATCTAGGACATACATCTAAAACACTTCAAAACCATAGATCTTTCCTATATTACATTCTTTCTTTTTCCTCCCTTTCTAATAGCCAAATAACATAATTAGAAGGGAATGAACTCCATGCCACCTTCCTTAGAAGGTGACACCTCCCTCCTCCCCACCACACCACCCCCCACCACTCCAACTATGACAGCCTCCATGACATCATGATCATCTCTCCACCTCATTCTCCACCTAACATTCCCTATTGAATTGCTACATAAGTAGCCCTTGAAATCCATGTTTTTTTCTTAAGTAGAGGTTGGGTGAGACAATCTTGAAACACTACAATTTCCTAGAGCTTGAACTTGGTTTTCTTTGGTTCTATTCTTCCTTTGGATTTTTAGTTATTTCTTTGGTTATTTCCTCTCCAATTTAGGTTAGTAGTTTACTTTTATTGTTTGGTTTCATTACCTTAATTTTCTATTGTTTTGCTTTCGAGTCCTACACTCATCTTTCCACTTAGCTATCCCTCTTTTCTTTGCTTCACTTTCATTAGTTTTTCTTACTCCTTCACTTAAGATTCAAGTTAGTTCTTCTCTTATGGTGATAGCTAACAGAAGAAATAGCTTACAACCATACTTTTTCCCTTAGGAATTTCTTGTTTTTCTCCTTCAAATTTCACTTAGTTTTAGATATTTTTTCCATAGTGAGTTCATCATCCCAGGCATCTTTTCCCATGAATTCCTTTCTAAGTTTTATTTGTAGGCTTTCATAATATAGAATGAAAGCATTAGATTGAGTGTTTGTTGTAGTTTAGATCAAGCTTTAGAGCTTTGAACTATGCACAAATTCCAGATTTTCATACATGTATTATGAGCACAGTTTTTGGTGTAGGCATGGAAAAATCACTTGGACTTTGGATACCCATTATAACCATAAAGTACAAGAGCCATTGGAGTGACAATAAATCATCTCTTTCAAAAGGGTTCCTATGAGCTCAAAACCCTTGGTCTATTGCTACTTGATTTTAGACTTAAATTAACAACTGGGATTATAAGCATACGAGAGAATTGATTGATTACATAAGTGGGCCAAGGATCTTGTGATGAAATTTAGTCTTTATCTTATGAGGGTTCCTATGGGGGCCTTACTATCAATGTGTTCCATTGGGTTGAGCGTTACCTCGAGCAGGGTTTGCCAAGGATGCAACATTGATGTGGCAGGTCATAGAGTGACACTAGATTTGGTGGTGATGGATATTACTCCTTATGATGTAATCATAGTTGCGGATTTCTTGTTTGAGTTTTGGGCTATTATTGATTATAAACAAAAGAGGCTTACTTTTGGCTTCCCCAGTGGATTTCATTTTTTATTTCTCCACCACAAAAGGATTATGATTGCCCACAAGTCCACATTGGCTACAAACACCAAAAAGACTATAATGGGTGGATGGCAAGCATGGTGGGTCAAGATGATACTAATGCCAATATTAAATCCATTCTAGTTGTAAGGGAATTTGCAGATGTTTTCCTAGATGAATTACCAGGCTCATCTCTAAGGAGGGAAGTTAACTTTGCTATTGAGCTATATCCTGGCATTTCTCCAATTTCAATTGCTCTACATTGAATTACACCTGTTAAATTCAAGGAGCTAAAGGTTCATTTGGAGGAATTACAAGGTAAGGGTTTCATCTGCCCTAGCACTTCAACATGGGGAGTACTAATGTTGTTTTCAAAGAATAAATATGGCAAACTAAGGTTATGTATTGACTACTAGCAACTGAATAAGGTAAATATCTAGGGTAAATAGCCATTACCAAGGATTGATGATCTATTTGATCAACTAAGGGGATCTACATATTTTTCCACTATTGACTAAGGATGTAGATACCATCACCTATGAGTAAGGGATGAAGATATCCCTAATATAGCTTTCAGAACTTGATATAGTCATTTTGAGTTTGTAATGATGCCTTTTGAGTTGACAAATGCTCCAGCAGTGTTTATGAGTCATATGAATCAAATCTTCACCCTTATTTAGCATCAATTTGTTGTTGTGTTTGTGGATGACGTGTTGATATACTCATGGTATAAGGAGCATTAACAACATTTGTCTATTATATTACAATTGTTGACAGAACACCAGTTCAACATGAAACTTAGCAAGTGTGAGTTTTGGTCAACAAAGGTAAATTTCCTTTATCATGTAGTTTCTGGTGAAGGGATTTTGGTTGACACATCAAATATTGAAGTAGTGCTAAGGTGGTAAAGACCAAGGAACGTGACTAAGATTAGGATCTTCCTTGAATGGAAGGTTTATAGGAAGTTTGTGAATGTCACACCCGTGTTCTAAGATTAGGGTAAAAAGGTAATTAACTCATTACCTCTCTAAAAAAAATTGTGAAATAGTGCAAGTAAGGTTGGATTGAGTAGTGCACCTAGCATGAGTCAAGGTCTTCATCGGGCTTGAATTCAGGTAAATTGAAAACCTGAACCTTATTGAATTATGTATCCTACTATTAATTTAATGATTTGGAACTCCACTTTAAATTCATGGAAAATTTTGAGCAATTTTGCTTTAAAATGAAAATTTTATCATAAATCAAGTAATTATAAAAGAAATTTAAACATAAATTAAAAATCTTGAAATATGATGATGAAAAGTCAATTATTGGATTGTGCTCTATGAAAGCTTTTCAACGAACTTAATAACGAATGAAACGGAGACAAGGACCCAAAAATCCAAAATATTTAATAATGTAAAGAGGAGATCAAAATTGATAATGGCACCCCCCTTCATGTAACTATTAGTGACACAGTGAGTCATATGGAAGCGAGTCAACATGCAGGATCTGAACTCACCACGTGGGCAACTCCCTCCATGCATTTGTAATGGGAAAAAATAAGAGAATGCAATCACCCGACGGCTTTACCCTGGAACTTCTCTTTCTTCCCCACCGTTTATCTCTTTGATTCTACCACATTCATCTAGTGAGAGGAAATTCGATGCTGGCACTGACAAGGACCAACCACTACAACTCCTCATTCTCTCACTCTCTCAACCCTACTTCATCGGAGATGACATGTCATTCCACCCAAAATAGATCAACTAAAGACAGGTAAGTTTCCCTTCCTTTCCATCTTTTTGTTTCACTTTTTCTTCCTCCTTTTCCCTTCTAGCCATTCTCAACTGATGTTCACTATTATTGTCAACATTTTCCAGTGATAGGAATAGTGAAACCCATGAGAAAACTGACTAGTTGAAAAACAAAGTCAACAAAATGGCTTCTAATCAAGGATCAGCATCGTTCATTTTATTCCTTAGATGATTATGAGTAAAGCACCTCTAATTTCATGAAAATCCATCATTAAATGACACTAAAAATTGAGAAAATTAGTAAAAATGGTGACTTTAAAAAGTTAAGTAAGAACTAGCCAAAACTCAAGATTTGGAAAGAATTTGCAGAGAAAAGATGGATATGACTCAAATTCACAAAATTTCAAACAAATTTATACAATTTGTGTAGTTTACATGTTAGGTACATCATCAACAATGACCAAATTCAGGCCACTTCTTTGACAATGGTGACCATTTCTAAAACAACCCTAAAATTGTGAAAATTTGGAATTTTTGTGATTTGGAAAAATCACATCTAATCTTTTCATTTGTAAAGGTGGATTGTCAATCAAGAATCAACTAGTCCTTGAATTTTTTATCAAAAACTAAGATCTTAGCATCAGATCATTAAGAACATGATTGGAATGTAGAACTGTGAAAAATTTGACTTCAATTGCACATCAGTAATAAATTGTGATAAAAATGACAGACCAATTATGGATTAGTTGATGCAAGATCCAATCTGACTATCCAAAACTCAATAGTTGATGATCGAAGGTTAGGAAAGGCTATCAAACCATGGATTATGGTTAAGAACATTGAATTGCTAAATAACTTACCTTTAATGAAGGGAATTGAAACCTCTAGATATATGCACTTGATCTGGACCCTCAAATAGCTACCAATGGTACTTATGTTAGTAGATAGCAAACAATTGGTGTCCTAATCATCAATTTAGATATCAGAGGATAGATCAATGACATTACAAATAGAGATCTTGAAGTAATTATAGTAAATTGCATCAAATTCTGAAATTTACTTAGAACTTGTATTCTTAACACCAGTTTTGAATGCAGTTTGAATGTCATGGGTAATTAAATTGTGAATTGTACCATGAATGCACATAAGAACCCTAAACCCTTCTTTATCCTTAAATTCTTGTTAATCTGTTCACTTGAAATTAGCACTACGAATGTGTAGAATGAATAGATTATCATATTGGTTGAATGGATGTATGAATGTCAATTACTTATTAAAATTTTCATATGATGGTCTGATTAACTATGTTTAACTATTACAATGATCCAAATTGTGATAAAATGGTCAATCCCAATATAGTAAGCCCTGAGAGCTACCTGATGAACTATGATGATGCCTTTCAAGATGGTAAACTGTGACACCCCGGGTTTTATCAATCTGTTTCCCATATTTATACTCAAATAATGATAATTTATTTATAGAAAATAGATGGGATTCCAGAACTTAAAACTCATAATTTAAAATTTGTCCCAGCGTCAAGCAAATACCATTTAAGAAAACCCCGAGGGTCACTTCTCCTCAAAAACCATACTGAAAAACAGAACGAAAAGTAACCATTTTGAGCATGCTCATAAATTAAAACCACGATGAAATTTTGTAACTGCAACTGCAAAGACATGCAATAGTAAAGTTCCAAAGCTCCAGGGTCTGTCCAAGATCACCACATCATCCATGAATAAACATATAACCACTATACAGTGATATGGGGTCTAATCTATCCATATATACAATGACTAAGGAGAATCCCAAAAAGCCAATACCAGTTCAACCAAAAGTACACCACTCGGTCAGTATCTAACAGTCTCTGTTCTCAAGCCCTCGTCCAACACCACGCTAGTCCACCTTCTTTCCTTTCTGACTGTCGCGCTCTGATTCTGAGGCATTGCAAAACAAAGCAATGCCTCAGCAAGCTATGCTTGTGCAGGTGATATACATTCAAAATAACTTAAGAAAACAAAGCATATAGCGCAAGGCATAAAGATCGAAAGATGATCAATAATATATAAAGTCTTAAATCACACAATGAAGAACATACAATGTCCATGCAATAATAAGATATCATCAACTATGATATCATCACATGCACAATTCAAGAAAATCTAGAAACATATGAATGCATGTCAAAAGAATCAAACCTCATACACAGTCAAGCCCTATGAGTGTCTCACATACACTCACGGCAATGTGGGGTCAGCTCTCTATACCATCCGCTTTCACCCTTTCACCCTTGCACCCTCACGGGTACTCAGGCACTCACGGGAACTACGCGTACCACTTTCGCTTTCACCCTTTCACCCTCACAGGCACTCAGGCACTCACGAAAAGTCACGTTGCACACCCGCTTTCACCCTTTCACCCTCACGGGCACTCAGGCACTCACGGGGTGAAAATCGTATCCTACCACAGGAGCAATAGTCTCAAATATCGAGCCAGAGTCACTCCCACATGTCAAGAAGACCAAAAATCCAAGTGGATATTATGGAAAATATCAAAACAGTGCATGCAATAACTACCATAAAGATAGCACGCACTTGCGAAGCTACATGCTCAAGTCAATCTCACACGTATGGTAAAGCATAAATCATATGCCTCAAAGACTCAAATCATCAAATCACTATTTGAGAATCATAGAAAAAGTATGAATGAAATCACCTACCTCAGTATCGCAATATCGCTGAAAATCACGTATCCAATATCAAGGTGTATGCCGTGATGTACCTGTCAGGACATAAATCATGTCATGGTTAACAAATATAACTAAAATCTAAAGCCTGATCATCTATTGATCAGCTCGATCTAAATCATCTAATAGCATTTTGTAGTTTCGCTACTAAAAAGTTACTCCAAACTAGATTTTTGTCCTAAATCTAGGTCCGCCTTATCAAGACAATCACAACGCCTCTTTCAAATCGTGATTTGGACCTCTGTAGCTCCTAAAATCAAGGTTTAAAAGCAAAAAGGGTCAAAAAAGACCAAAATCCCGCAATTGGGGCCCGCCGCACGGGTAGAGTGTGCCGGGCGCTTCTGTGGAAGCGCCCCGCATCAGAACCCGCCCCAGGGGAGCAGGCGCTTCTGTGGACGCAACGGGAGCTTCTGTGGAAGCGCCTCGCATCAGAACCCACCCCAGGGAAGCGGGCGCTTCTGTGGACGCAACGGGCGCTTCTGTGGAAGCGCTCTGCGTGTGGGGGACGGAACAGCGCGTGTGGCGCATTCTAGCCCCTCCACGTGGCGCGCACGAGTCGCACCACGTGCCGAGTGCATGGCACACCCTCATCACGCCACGTGGCACTCCCTCAGCCATGTAATTTTCCTGTTCCGGTCGCCGTCGCCGGAGACGACGACCGGACTGGTTCGCCGTCGCCGGCAACCCTAGGAGCTCCGTTTTTTGTGATTTTTACACCTCTGTGTCCGGTTTTTCACGTACATTCCATTTCCACCATGCATTTTCCCAAATCCTTCCTTAATCTAAAGTTTTTTCACGCTTTTTGTTTCATTTTCAAAAACTCCCGTATTACTGTTTTTCGTGTTTTTCGGCGTCCCTAGCCGTCCAATCGTCACGAAATTTTGTGGGTTCTTTCCTCTCCTCATCATACACAATATGAACGGCCCAGATCTAAATCCAACACCATCTCATCCAAATTTTTTAGGAAAATCTATATGCACGGATTTTTGCAAAAATTTACGTTTTCATGCCGTTTTTCGACGTTTACAGGTACTTAAACGTTGAAATTAACACAAAAGGGAAGGGTGGAGTGATCCTACCTCGTTCCCAGCTATTCAATGGTGGCGAAATCCGCCTCCCCAGTGCGTGATGGTCCTCGTGAAACAAAGAGACTTAAGAGAGAGGAGAGTGCGGTTTGAGCACTCTCTCTCTTCTCCTTACCTTATATCTTTTTTTTCTTCTTTTTTTTCTTTCTTTTTTTTAAATCAAAATGTTACATAAACCCTAAGGGAAAGGGCTACATGGTTGATTACAACTAAGATAAAGGCACCATAGATGGTAAACCTTGAGAAATGGATTGTCAATTATTGAGCCCCCCAAGATGGTAAACCTTGAGGGAAAGGGTTGCATGGTCTTTTGAAATCATGGTGTAGCCACTCAAGATGGTAAACCCTAAGGGATGAGCTGGTAGACTTGAGTCTCCTGAGATGGTAAACCCTAAGGAAAAGGTCTATTAGGTTGATTGCAACTATGGTGGAGGCACCCAAGATGGTAAATCCTGAAGAAACCTAACATTGAAGCCACCCAAGATGATAAACCTTGAGGGAAAAGGTTGCTTGATTCTTTGGAATCATGGTAGAGCCGCCCAAGATGGTAAACCTTGAGGGAAAAGGCTGCTTGGTTCTTTGGAATCATGGTAGATCCGCTCAAGATGGCAAACCTTGAGGGTCTAGTTGCCTTATATATAATACTCATAGTGAACTGCCCAAAATTATAAACCTTGAAGGAGATGACTACTAGAACAGGGTGATGATGTCATACTTATTTATTATTGCCAAGGAAATAATCAAATGAAATACATTCCTGCATGGTTTTATCTAAATGTTATGCTTATGGTCCTATAGTTTGGGTTTGAAATAAACTGTAATTTTGGTTAGATGCCCATATGTTACATTCAATAATACATGTTCATAACTTCATTACTCATCTATTGAAATGGAAACAAATGTCACATGGTTGGACAAGAATGGGGAGTTGATATTGCATGGGTTCATTCGCAGCTATGATTAGTGCTTTACCATTTGAAATTGCAATAAATTGTATTTCTGTTCTGATACCACATGCTAGTTACTACATTGATTATCAGTAAAAAAAGGGAAATGAATCCTCCATGATTGGATATGAATGTACATTTGAACTAAGCTCAACCAGAATAGTAGGATATGCATGGCATTAGTTCTTTTTCCTTATTGGGCTTCGCATCTCACTTTATTATTTTTCATGTACTAGCCAAGCTAATGAGGAGAAGGCTCTTAATAGAAATGAATGAAGCATGAATAAGTGATGATGTCACATTTTGCACTGTATATGTATGTCAGTGATGAGTATGAGCTATGTTTAATTATCTAATGAGTAGCCCTATGTATCTATTTCTAACATTCTGTATATTTTATGTTGGTGATGTGTGATTTAGTTAAATCTTTAAGTTAGCAAGCACGGGTTTTAGTAATTTACTATGATGATAGTGTGGAGACTGAGTCTCTTATAAAGGTTTTAGAATTATTATATTTTCTATCAAGTGAATTACATCACATGCATTAAATACATAAGTCTGGAAAAAGGCGAGACTCTGTCAAAATTTTGGTAGAATTAAGCAGTTAAAAATTCTATTATCTAAACTATGACTTGCATAGGATAAGAGCATTTACCTCTCTTGAAACCTCCACTCTTATAAATAAAATTAAAAAAAATCCATGTAGACTTTGCTCGAGCCAATCGTTATTATTTGATTATGTTTAATAGCAGTCTTAGGGATTGGAGTTAGATAGCTTGCTATCAGAGTAGGGCGGTAGGTCACTTGGGGAAAAACATGTTTTCTTGGCTTAGAATTTCCTTTTATAGATGAAATGTTTGTACTTGATGTCTTAGGACATACTAGGATTGACTCTTGATGACTATCAACTTGTTTGATAGGTTGACTAAATTTAACTATTTGATATTTTCAAAAGGCACATGCATGGTTGAGACTAGAAGTGATGGTTCTAGTCCTGGAGGATCTACATTGCATGTACGTCATCTTGTATAGGAAGCTGTTAGATAGATGGTTCCATCTACAAAGGGTATTGGACCATATGAGGATTGGACATGGGAAGTCTCACTCACATAGTAGCAAGGACAAGAGGAGGAAGGGATATCCTCCTTAGGTACAGAGTACTTAAGCACATTCACTACCACGACTTGTTTTAATTGTGTCCAATAATGCCATTTTAGGAGGGATTTCCCTAGGCTAGGAGCATCAAAGGGTAGTGTGCAGAGTAGCAGCAAGCCACATGTCCAAGGATGTCCACTAGCACAGAGATCAGATACGCCAGTTAAAGGTGCACAGCCCACCTTTGAGTAGAGGAAACAGGGAAAAGTTTATGCACTAATACAGTCAAACACCCCATCAAACCATACTGTCATAGAAGGTACATTCTTACTCTTTCATTCTTAGGTTAGAGTGTCGTTTGACTCTAGTGCAACACATTCTTTTATTTCATCTTCAATTGTTTATGACTTAAACTTAGACACCAAAACACTGAACCACTAGACTTAACATTGCAAGTTGAGTTGCTAATAGGGATGAGTATTAATTCAAATAGAGTTTGTCCAAGATGTGATAATAACATGGCAAGTCATAAGGTGACACATTATTTGTATTTCATTGTGTTTTTGTGTTTCTTGCATGAAATCAAAGTTTGATTCACAATTTGTACTTTTGGTTAGCCGATGAGGGTGGCCTAAGAGGGTGGCTAATGAGGATGGTCAATGAAGTTGGGTGCATGTGGCATTGGGCAGGCTTCTAGGTGCTCACTATATGATTGTGAATTTGGATGAAATGAATTGTGAGATTTTATTTTTTTATGTGTATGATATGGATTTGGCATGGGTTTTCCTGTGGTGAGTTGATATGCTCTGATATGGATTTGCCTGTGGTGAACTGATATGCTCTAATTTGATATGGCATGGATTTGTTTGGTATTGAATCCAAAAGCTATTCGATTGTTTTATCATTTTATCACTAATTTATGCACACTAACAGCATGGATCCTTACATGGATACCTTATGATTTTACATGTACAAATGTTGTACATGGAGGAGATTCTGTTATGCTAATTGTGACACATGTGATCATGATTTATTTTGATTTAACATGGCATGGATTTTACCTACTTAGTGATTTGATATATTATTAGATGGATATTACTCCTTATGATTTAATCTTGGGGATCAATTTCTTGCTTGAGTATTGTGCTTTATTGATTGTAATCGAAAGAGGGTTACTTTTATCTTACCTAGTGGAGTTCATTTTTATTTCTCCACCACAAAGGATTATAGTTTCCCACAAGTCCATGTTAGATATAAATGCCTGGAAGACTATAGTAGGTGGATGGCAACCATGATGGGTTGTGATGATGCTAATGCCATTATTGAATCATACCAGTAGTAAGGGAATTTGCAGATGTTTTTAGTGATGAATTACCAGGCTTACCTCCAAGGAGGGAAGTCAACTTTGTTATTGAGATTTATACTGGGGTTTCTCCAATTTCAGTTGCTTCACATAGAATAGCACACTAAGGTTATGTATTGACTATCGGCAATTGAATAAGGTGATGATCAAGAACAAATACCTATTACTAAGGATTGATGATCTATTTGATTAGCTAAGGGGATCTACATATTTTTCTAGGATTGACTTGTGATCTAGATACCCTCAGCTATAAGGAAGGGATGAAGATATCCCTAAGATGGCACTTAGGACTCGATAGTCATTTTGAGTTTGTAGTGATAACTTTTGAGTTGACAAATGCTTTAGCGATGTTTATGAGTGTAAATTATTGAATCTTCCTCCCTTATTTGGATCAAGTTGTTGTCATGTTTATGGACTACGTGATGATGTACTCAAGATCTAAGGAGGAGCATGAATAACATTGGTCTACTATATTGCAGTTATTAAGGGAACACCAACTGCATGAAAAACTTAGCAAATATGAGTTTTGGGCAATGAAGGTAAATTTCCTTGGTCATGTAGTTTCTAATGATGGGATTTTAGTCGACCAATTAAAGATTGAAGCAGTGTTGAGTTGGGAAAGACTGAGGAGTATAGCCAAGATCAGGAATTTCCTTGGATTGTGATGTTATTATAAGATGTTTGTGAAGGAATTCTCGTGCATTACAACATACATGACAAGGCTTATGAAAAGGGGTGTGGTATTTGAATGGGATGATTCATGTGGGCAATCATTTCAGAAGCTAAAGAGACAATTGGTATTAGCACCTACGCTTATCATTCGTGAGCGAGGTGTGGGTTATCCTACATATTGTGATTCCTCACACTTAGGACTAAGATGTGTATCTTAATGCAAGAAGGAAGAGTAATGGCATGCGGTTCTCGTTAGTTGAAGCCAAATGGGAAGAAATACCCCACTCATGACTTAAAGCTAGCAATAGTGGTATTTACATTGAAACTCTAGAAGCATTATTTGTATAGTGAAAGGTTTGTTGTCTTCATTGACTACAAAAGTTTGAAGTACATCTTTACTCAAAAGGATTTAAATCTGAGATAGATTAGACGAGTTGAATACTTGGAGAACTTTGATTTCACACTTTAGTATCACCCAGGAAAGGCAAACATTGTTGCAGATGCATTGACTAGAAAGTCTAGAGGTCTGATTGTGGGACTTCGAGGTTTTAAATGGAAGAGACATGAGTCATTGACTGAGTATGACTTGCACATTGACTCAAATGATTGACCAACCTTCTATACGATAAGAAGTCTTGTAAGCTTAGATAGACGATGATGAGGCTAAGAGTATTAGAGTCCTACTAAAAGGTGGTGAGAGCATTGAGTATTGGACAGTGGACTCTTCTATTGAGTTGTGATATTTGACTAGTTTTTGTAGCACTAGTTGATGAGGTTAGGACAAAATTGATGAGTGATCACAGCACATTAGTCTAAATTTTCAATACATCCTAATAGCACAAAGATGTATCATGACCTCAGGAGACACTTTTGGTGGAAAGGCATGAAGGACATTGCTGAGTTTGTTGCTTGATGTATAACATGTCAACGGGTTAAAGCAGAACATCAAAATTTGCAAGATAGCTATAGGCTTTACTAGTGGCAACATGGAAGTGGGAGTACATTATCATGGATGTTGTGGTAGGTCTTCTACGTAGTAGGCAAGGTTAGACCAGAATATGGGTGATTGTTGATAGATTGACCAAGTCAACAATCATCCTATTAGTGAAGACATTGAGTGGACTATACGTATGTCAGATTGTAAGATTGCATGGGGTACATGTATCCATCTTATCAAATAGAGATTCGAGGTTTACTTCCCGATTCTAGAATAAGTAGGAGAAGTTGCTTATCATATGGCTTTGCCTCCACAGTTCTCGTAGATTCACCATGTTTTTCACATGTCAATGTTGAGGAAGGATGAGTTAGACCATTCTCATGTTCTTAACTGGACAAATCTTGTCATTCAAGAGGATGTTTCATATGAGGAGAAACCAATACTAGTAGTTGATCATGGGAACAAGTTTTACACTAAAAAGTGATACCACTTGTAAAAGTAGTGTGGCAACATCGTGCAGTAGAGGAAGCCACATGGGAGCTAGAGTAGGGGATCTAGCAAAGGTACTTAGATATTTCCCTAAATTTCAAGGGAAAATTTTTTTTTGAGGGAAGTGTTGTCACACTCGTGTCCTAAGATTAGGGTAAAAGGGTAATTGACTCATCTGGCTCAAATTCAGGTAAATTGAAAACCTTAACCTTGTTGAATTATGTATCCTACTAAGAATTTAGGGATTTGGAACTCCACTTTAGATTCATGGCAAATTTTGAGCAATTTTGCTTTAAAATGAAATTTTTGTCATAATCAAGTAATTAAAAAATAAATTAAAAAATAAATTAAAAAGATTGAAAAATCAGAATTTTTATGATTTGGATAAATCACGCCTAATTTTTTCATCTGTAAAGGTGGATTGTCGATCAAGAATCAATTGGTCCTTGAATTCCTAATCAAAAACTTGGTAGTGCATAGGAAAAACTAACATCTTAGCATCTGACCATTAAGAACATGATCGAAAGGTAGATCTATCAAAAATGTTACTTCTATTACACATCAGTAATGAATTGTGATAGAAATGACAGACCAATTATGGGTTAGTTGATGGAAGATCTGATCTGACCATCCAAAACTTGACTGGTGATAATCAAAGGTTAAGAAAAGCTATCAAACCATGAATTATGGTTAAAATCATTGAATTTT
Organism: Warburgia ugandensis; assembly: GCA_035236585.1. NCBI lineage: Eukaryota > Viridiplantae > Streptophyta > Magnoliopsida > Canellales > Canellaceae > Warburgia > Warburgia ugandensis. Next base: position 25,205,133 of record CP141132.1, on the reverse strand, counting down.
TGAATAACTTAACTTTAATGACAGTAATTGAAACCTATAGATATATGCACTCGATTTGGACCATCAATTAGAGATCAAATGTGCTTATCATAGTAGATAGCAACCAATTGCTGTGTTGATCATCAATCTAGATGCAGAGGTTAGATCAACGACATTACAAATAAAGATCTTGAAGTAATTATAGTAAATTGCATGGAATTCTAAATTTTACTTAGAACTTGTATTCTTAACACAAGTTTTGAATGTGGTTTAAACGATGTTGATAATTGAGTTGTGAATTGTACTGAAAATGTAGGTAATGACCCTAAACCCTTCTTTATCCTTAAATTCTTGTTAATTTGTTCACTTGAAATTAACACTATGAATGTGTAGGATGAATAGATTATCATATTGCTTGAATGGATTATATGAATTTCAATTACTTATTGAAATTGTAATATGATATTCTAATTAACTATGCTTAACTATTATGATGATGCAAATTGTGATAAAATGGTCAATCCCAATATAGTAAGCCCCAAGGGCCACCCAATAACAATGATGACACATTCTAAGATGGTAAGCCCTAAGGGAAAGGGCGACCTAGTTGAATGCAACTAAGATGAAACCACCCAAGATGGGAAACCTTGAGGAACAAATTGTCAGTTATTGAGCCTCCCAAGATGGTAAACCTTGAGGGATGAGCTGTAGGGTATTAAGCCTCCCAATATGGTAAACCCTAAGAGAAAGGGCTACCTCATCTTTTGGGATCATGTGGACCCACCTAAGATGGTAAACCTTGAACAATGAGTTGGCAAACTTGAGTCTCCCAAGATGGTAAACCCTAAGGGAAAGGGCAACATGGTTGATTGCAACTATGGTGGAGCCTCCTAAGAGGGTAAATCCGAAAGGAACCCAACATTGGACCCCCAAGATGATAAAACCTGAGGGGGGGCTGCCTAGTTCTTTGGAATCATGGTGAAGCTGCCTAAGATGGTAAACCCTGAGGGTCTAGTTACCTTATGCATGATACTCATAGTAGACCACCCAAGATGGTAAACCTTGAGGGAGATGACTACTAGACTAGGGTGATGATGTCATACTTATTTATTATTGATGAGGAAATAATCAAATGAAATACATTCTTGCATGGTTTTATTTGAATGTTATGCTTATGGTCTTATAGTTTGGGTTTGAAATAAATTATAATTTTGGTTAAATGCCCATATGTTATACAGAATATTACATGTTCATAACTTCATTACTCATCTACTGAAATGGAAACGAATATCCTATGGTTGGACATGAATGGGGAGTTGATATTGCATGGGTTCATTCGTATGCTATGATAACTACTTTACCATTTTAAATTGGAAAGAACTATATTTCTATTATGATACCAAAATGTAATATTTGATATACATGATAATTACTATATTAATTATAAATTAAAAATGGAAATGATTGTTTCATGGTTGGATATGATTGTGCAGTTGAGCTAAGCTCAACAAGAATGATAGGAAATGCATGGGTTTAATTCTTTTTCCTTACTAGGCTTTGTAGCTCACATTATTATTTTTCAAGTACCAGTTAAACTGATAAGGTTAAGGCTGTTGATAGAAATGAATGAAGCTTGACTAAGTAATGATGTCCCATTTTGTACGATATATATAGGGGCTTTGTAACTGAACCACTAGATAGGTCCTATTTTTAAGAAATGCATGTCTATCTTCTACAAAAACTATATATATATATATATATATGTATATGTATGTATGTATGTATGTATGTATGTATGTATGTATGTATGTATGTATGTATGTATGTATGTATGTATAGTGTGATCATGAAGGTGACATCTGGGTTTTTGGAATGAATTTCAAAGTAAAATCTTCCATTGTTTTGAATTTTAAAAATTTAGAGTGGCCACCTTTTGAAAATAAATGCAAAAATTTTTAATGGAAAACCTGGGGTGTCACACCATGAGGGCATGAGGGGTCAAAAACGTGGAATGAAGGGTGAAGTAGGAGGGGTTTCATGCGGAAACCTAGATGGGAAATCCAAACCGGAAAGGAAACCTAGTTTAGATGGGAAACTAATAGGAAAAAGAATTATAAAGGAATTAACCTAGGGAGACTTGGGAAACAAGCTATCTACAAGGGAGTTTGGATAAGAACACTAGGAGATTAATTCCTATCTAAATTAGGATAGCTAATTTGGGAATATGTATATAAAAGGACATCCCAACCTATATTGGAAAAAGAGAAAAATCATGGAACACAAGGTTGAGAGGGAAAGGAAAAAGAGAGAAGGAAAGAGAGAGAGAAAGAAAAAAGCTATTTGACAAGGCAGTTAAACAAGGCAGAAAACTAGAAGGAAAAGAACACAAAAAATGAAAGAAAAAGGATGAATCAGGTAGGGGTGACCAAATCCTTAGACTAGAGTTTTCAAGTTGTTTTCAAGCAAAATCATTGATTTGTTTCAAAGAGACCATGTATTGTTTTCATGCTAGTTTAAATTTTGTTTTCTCCTTTTATGTAAACAATGCTATGATAGGTTTTTAAGCAATATTTTTGCGTGGATGATTACTTTTTAAGTGATATTCATATCTATGAAATCTTCACTGGTTTTGGTAGGAAAGCTTCATGTTTATAGCATAATTCTGGTATTGTGCTATACCAATTACCTATCTAAACTCTATGGAAACAAAGCATGTTTTCAAATACTTATTAGGGTTTTTTTACTACGCAAATTTTACAATTGAATTCCTAACTTAATTCTTGACAATATCATGTGATCCATATATAAAAATCTCGGTAATTTTATAAGAGAAAATAGGGAACAAGGCATTACTAATTTCAATATCTCTCAACCCTGCTTATTGACACAATGACCTATATATTAAGATGTCTTTAGTTTGGATACCAAATAGTGCATTTTTTTTTACAAAATTTTAACCACATGATATATACTTATCACTAATGTTCAATTAAAATTTGGTGATATTTTGATAATATCTGACATAGGAACTGATCAAAGGAATATCAACAAGATATTAACTATGCTTATGTCTGACTAGTTAAAAACCCTATGAGACATCTTTCAATAGTTCAATTATCAAACCTTAGATTTTTACTGTAAAAACTCCATAGTTTATGAAATGATAATGATGTTTTAATTAAAATTTGGTGTAATTTGGATAAGAATTGATATAGGAAAAGAGTCGTTATATAAGAAAGGATACTAACTACCAGACAATGTTTTGTACTGAGAGTTATCTGTAAAGATTTATAATATGGGTATAATCTAGACATTATCTAGGGTTAAAAATTATATGGATGTAAAGTTAATTCAATAAGGAATGACATGGAAGAAACCAATTGGAAAGGTGTTTGGCCATTGAACCATTGACAGGTTGGTACTTTACTTGATAAACCATAAGGATTCAAAAATTAACCATTTAAACTAAATAAATAACCTAATAAGATAGAGGAACTTAACATATGATTGGTCTAATAAGAATCATCATAATCGTGATAGTGACTGTAACTATTCTTGTAATACTTGTTAATACACAATTTTTGTAAATGTATAGATTTACTTATTAGAATTGCATATTTACAATATTACAACTCTGGACATAAATGTGTTATATGGAGTTCAAAAGTTTGAAAATTGCACAAAAACTTAAGGAGAAGATGAATTAGAACCAACCTACTTTATGTAAGCCTTTGGAAGGTTATAAGACTCTCATAATCAACTTGATTTCTGTTATGAAAGTTAAGTAAAGAATTTGAATATTTGTGTTGGCTTTGGATTGCTATGAGACATATGATATGATTATCAGAAGTCAAGCGATTTATGAACTCCTTTGACTTTATGACATATGAATTATGAATACCATCCATGATGTATTTATATTGTGCACAAGCATCACTAATGAGCTTATGTGATTGGATGGTTCTATCAGCTTGATTGCCCTATGTTATTCAATACTACTATGTTACAATGATCATGCTTATGTATATGGCGCTTATGTGTTGACCCTATGTGGGTGAAATTTTATAATGATGCTTATGTGTTGACCCTATGTGGGTTATATTTTATGATACATGTTCACATGTTGAACTAGAGTGAGATTTGGTGGTATATATGCTCATATGTTAAACCTACGTGGGTGAGATTTTGTGATATATATGCTCATATGTTGAACCTATGTAGGTGAGATATTTGATATATGTGCTTATATGTTAGAAATGTTACTCTTGATATTAGATTCCATACAATATTTTGATCATGAGATACCATTTAAAATGACAAAGTTTTCAAATATGAGTTAAGGATTTATCCATTGAGTACTTGTACTCACCCTTATAACATATCCATACATGGACTCCAGAGTCTTACATAAATCAGACAAGACAAGAGTTACATGAGATTAGACATATTTTAGAAGTATGTCAGTAAAAATCAATTATTTATTTGATTAGTAGAACATAGACATTGAATAATCGTTTAAATTTACTTGTTGATGGACGTATAACAACAATTATTATGTGTTAAACATTGTGGAATTATTAGTTTGCTTATAGTTGTGACAGCAAATCTTGAAATATAATCATATTATATACTTATTTTGAATGTATGAGGAGTTTTTCTAATAGGACACCCAGATTTGAAGAAGTGGTTTTTGGAAAATGATTATGTGATGCATTATACATATTTCATAGATATTTATAGTTAAATATGATGTATTAGATATATTAACAACAGCTAAAACTAAGAAGCCATTGGAGGGAGTTAGAAAATAGAATGCATTTCTTTCCTCTTAAAAATAGAATGATAATAGTATGTGCACAAAGATAATTTATTAAGTTTTGTAATAAAAGATATTATTCTCATTAAATTAATAAAAAATTATCCTAAGGCTCTTAACAAAGATTTGAATACAATAGAAAATTTGTGGATATTGTGGTTTATAATATCTTTAATAAATAAATTTTTCTTACCAATTTAATATAGATAGTTCTGAGACTATTCAATTATTAACATTTAGATACGAGCATCTATAAAAGGATTTTAATTAGTAAACAACAATTAAATGAAAATTAACAAAATAATTAGTAAAGAAGCTCTAATCAAATGAGAAGATAATATTTTTCTCACTATATAAAAATCTTTAGTTAGAAAGAAACAAAGAGTTAGATGATCTAAAATAATAGGTTAATCAAGGAAAATATTTTATTAAAAGAAGCAAAGAGCTACATCATCTAATATAGTCAGATCATCATCAAATAAAATCCTTAATGAAAAATCTCTAAACTTGCAACTAGTAGAAAAATTAGCCACTAGTTAATAATAAAGATCGGTTATGTAGATTATGGATTGATAATTAATTACCTGTTTATACAACTCCTTGATAGGTTCTGTCCGGGCCATGTTTATACAAGCATCTTTGTAGATTAAATAGGATCCCAGTTTTACTGCAAATAATGAATGGGTTGTTGAAATGTTTCGTGGGCTTATATTTGTACGGGTTGTTTGGCAGGTGAAACATGGCTCACTTAATAATACAGGTGTTAAAAAAAGGGCTCACACTTGTACAAGTAGAACAAGTTATCTTCATAGGTTTTATGGAACTATGTTTGTATACGTTTCTTCACAGGTCAAACACGGCCCCACTGAGCCTATGTGTGTCCAAGTTCACTGTAAGTCAACTATAGGACAAGAGTTGAGCAGGTTAAAGAGAAAAATAAACAGAAAAGGCTATGGACTCGAATTGGCTGACATCTCATGATTATGTTCTTTCGCTAAATCTTTTCATACCAAACCTACCGCAAACTTTCTCTTCAATTACATTGAAAACCATCGCATCCCATTCGTATTTTAAACAAAAGCCCTTTAAATCCTTGCAAGTTATTTTCCTGGATCAGAACCGTCCATCTGTCGGATCACTTTTACCATGCGATACACCAAAAATATGTTCCATGTAACCGTCTATTTCTACCCTTCGGAATATAAGCGATTGAGTCCAATAAGGAAGATTTGTTTAATAAGGGTAGACAAGATGTGTCTCTCGAGATAAACGGTTGAGATCATCCTATTTCGCCAATATGCTTTTAGCTGCACGGAATATGCAAGGACCACTTATTGGCCTTATTAGCCATTCGTTGGGACTGAGTGCAAAATGAACGGTTCAGGACATTCTAAAATGAGTGATAAGATCTTTTATGAGGATGGTTAGGATGGTGGTGATTTCTGTGAAATTGCAAGGCAAGATCAGGAGGCCGACAACTGAATGTTTCAAGATCAGCAAATCAACCGGTCCCACATGTATATTCTACTTTTGTCGGACGGTTTTGAATTATTAAAATGAGTCCCTGACACGGAAAAGAATGCTACCTGAGTCTCTTCTTTCGATGATCGTATCCATTTATCATATTCTTCATGCCTTAGATTGCCTAGATTCCAAATTGTATAACAATTAAATGACTCTGGCTTTGCCTTTTCCTAATTTAATTTATGACCATTAAACTTTTTACTAAAAAGCTATTATCTAAAAGCCTCCAATGGGCATAATTTTGGTAAATGATCCAAATACTACAGACAAAAATAATGAAAGGCTCAGATCATTCAAATATTAGTCTATCTTGGTGTCTCCTTTTTACCATCTGGGTAGAAGAACTCTTTTCAGTTAACAGTCCCAAAGCAGGGATATTTGGGTCATTCCACCTACCAAAGATTTAGGAGATGGGACAACCTGTGGGGGATTTGGGCTTTCATTTAAATGTTTGAGAATTAAAAGGGCAGGTCTTAGGAGCTTGTTGCCACTGAGTATCCATTGGTATCTAATCTATCCCATGGTATCTAATCTATCCCATGGCTGCACCCATGATACCAGTAAGGCTCTTGATTGCACATCTGGTTGATTGGATCCCAAGGCTTCGTCCTTTATTTTTTTCTAGATTGCTTTCTGGCGCATCCTTGAATTAATGGATCTTGTCCTCAATTTATAGTGACTTGTTAGCCGTTTCCATTTCAGGATTCCACTAGCAAGCAACAAATAGTGTAATTATCCTTTGATGTGTTACCATGCCCTGTCAATTTTGGGCCATGCAAGACAGATTATTTAAGCAACATCACATGCCACGTGAAGGGTTACACTACCAAGTATCAGGTAGCCTAACCTCCCCAAAAAGGACCCTGAATCGAAAGTAACGGAGCTCATAAAGGCTACGTCAGTATATTCTAGTGGGTAAAGTAGTCCCACGTCGTAAGAATCTGCGATTAGATTCCAAAAGGCGCACACAACAAGTGGGTGGACCCTGCATAATAGCGACTTTGTGACAGCATGTGAAGTGGGTCCCATAATAAAGCTGTGGACTACATTCATTTGGAAAGAACCAAAAATATCCCTATCTTGTTGATTAATAAATCATTAATAAGCAAGCCAAATTATCAATAATAATATGATAAATTAATAAATCCGCATCTTCACTTAACCTTGCTCCTTTATGATTTTTCATCCTTTAGTAGTATCTTTGGATCTTGTAATATAAAAGTTAAACACATATGTGCAAGCCAACAAATGGCTAACACATTTGGTTTCGAGTCGCCCCTTTTGTCTTTGGTTAGAGATTAGATTTACTAATCTGTACAAGGTAATTTGATTTGTAATTCTTCACTTATAAAAAAAGAAAAATTATTATACATACTAAATCTATTGTACCAATGCTTTCTAGTATATTAGCCCAAAGAAGAGTTTCGAATGGGTGACCAAGTTTCTTATGTTTTCAATTTAGATCCTTTAACCATTATGTGTGTGTGTGTGTGTGTGTGTGTGTGTAAAGAGTAGGTGGCATTTGTTGGCTGAAGAAAAGTTTTTAACTGTTATTTTCTCTCACTTTTTTGTTTTCTACTTTTCCCTAACCAATCAGATGTTGCATGCATGAAATAGATGAAATTAATGTTGCTCCTATAATATATAGAGGTATTTTTGCCAAAAAATGTCCAATATTTTTTAATTTTATAAATTTTCCATTACATTTTTGTGAGCTTTGCAAAATTGTTATTCTGTTTGTTTTACATCCTAATTCTTAATTAGTTTCTTTGAAATTCTGATATTAGCTTTTAAGCAAATGGAGACAGCGACTAAGAGAACTTTGTACTTGATTTTTTGCTTTGTTAATCAACAAAAATCTCTAAAATTGATTGTGCTAGATAGAAGACATTGATAGGAAAAGACCCAAATTTTAGATTTTAAATTTTTATTCAAAAAGGCAATGAACAAAGAGCTTAGAATCTACTACTCATAGATGTTCGCGTGAATAGTAATAATATTTTGTTTATGATTTAAATTTGAATTTTTTTAATTTATTTTATTTTTCATTTGAAGCATTGATTATATTCTAATTTGTGTTAGGAAGAGTTTTACATTAGCTTTTAGCGAGAAATTGAAGTTTAAATTGTTGAATTGCATTAAAGAAAATTATACAAATATTGTTGTGCAGGTTGGTGAACATGGTATATTTGTGATTGAATATCTCACTATTGATTGGTTTATATTGAAATCTAACCATATAATTTGATTCTTTGTTATTGATTTGTGTTAGATACCAAGTTTCACTAAAACTTTCTATTAGGAAATTATTGAATTTGGTGGCAAATTTTGGTAATTTGATCAAGGGTTATGGTTCTAAAGTATGGAACATAAATTTGTAATAGAGAAGGGTAATATTAGAATTTAATGGCAAATTTACAAAACTCAAAAAATATTAGATATTTTTCAAAACTGCCAAAAAGTAAAGGCTTAGAAAAAAAAAAAAACAAACAAACAAACATTGTCAAGCAAAGTAGGACCAAAGTAACGGGCAACAGACGTGGAGAAGATAAAGTGCCGTGAGTTCTGCTAAGATGGATGCGCATATTAATTTCTTTTGAACAATAATAGCGTGCAGAAGAACAAGTTGGCCTCAATCTTTCGAATGGTCCAAAGTGGCTGTCTCTTCGGTCAACCTATCGATGAGTCCGGCCATAAAATTCATTTGTTTAAACAAACAACCAGACAGTCAAGGCAACGGGGTATATTAAATTAAACAATAAACAATCTACAAGTTGAAAGCAGCGGGAGATAATCTCGCGATGTAGAATTTTCTTCTATTTTCTTTACCCTAATCCGCAGCAAGCTCCAGTTGGTAGACGATTCAGATCATTGGAAAAAGAGGGGTGCTCTTGCAAGTGAAAGGACGCGCGTACACTGTATAAGAACTCAATTGACGTTGAGTGTGAAGATGGTGATGAGTTTTAAATCTTTCATCTTACAAAAGGTGTAGATTCCTTCTAGAGCGCGAAGTCATAAAAGGTGGGACAGTTGTTAAAAGCAGGCACAGAAACAACAAACTGATGAGTTTCACTTTGATACGGTACATCGAGCTGCGAATGTCGCCTTCCTCCTCATTATCGGGAAGAGCAAGGCTGAGACTTCACTCTTATCGTGGAGGAATTATGCGGTGCTCCCGAGAGCACCCGTCACGCGGAAAGAAAAATAAGGCGCGACTCCCCCTTTATGTATTTTTTGAAGATCTTATCAGTTTCCATGATTTGGCTTAGATAGTAAAAATCAGATTAACACATTCTTGTTTGAATCATATCGATTGGAAACTAAAAATGTCTCGATTTACATGAAATAATCTTTCCAGCCTTTCTCAATTTGTCAGGGCCATCGTTTTCCGGGTTCACAGTGGGTTGATCATACGGCTAAGCAGAAGTTCTCTTTTATTTATTTATTTCTTTTTTAATATATGGAAGAGCTGCGAAGTATGCTACTTAGAAGCTGTACCTTAATTTTACTGGAAACCTGCTTAATAAGAGAGGTACCACGTCAAACCTCATGAGAAGAGGCGCTCTGTACTGTGCAACGAACCACCTAGATGACTTTTGGCAGAAGTTCACTTGCTTGCACAAGAAAGAAGAACGGTTTTAGAGACTACTTTGCTACATCAACAAAATATAATCCATTAATTTGGTAGATAATGACAATCCCACCCACCAACATTAATTTTGTTTTGATTGGTCATTCCCGAACCCTTTATCCAAAAGATCATGTTTAATGTGTTACCAGAAAAATGTGAACTGTTGGCTTTTGGTAAAATCTCAACTTGACATGGATCAAAGCTATGACAAGTTTATTGATATGGATCCACGTGTAGGTTTTCCAAGTTGGCTGAGAAAGTGTACTTAATGTTGAGTCAATTTCTTTCGTTGATTTTGATTAGAGTTTATTTGTAAAAGTTCACCAAAGCTGTCTCCAAGATGATCCAAAATCAATCCAAGCATAGCCCATCCAAAATCAATCAAGCATAGCCCAGATGAGCCAAGAATTGCAAGATGATCCAAGCACGATTTTAAGTTCAAAATCATGATTCAAGAGAGTATATAAATCATTACTTGACACATTATTACACATTATTAATGGACCAAAGTTTGGAAGAAAATGATTCAGGCTCATTAGCTGACATAGTAGTTAACACATTAGCCAAGTACTTTTGTGATGATATATTAACTATGCAAATAGCAGCAATTCTGTTTTCATGCTCGCCCGCGTCATATTGACATGCACCATCAACTTTGTTCGCGAGCCCCTTGGTTATTTGTGGGTGCTCAATCTTATAGTGACCAGCACTATCTCAACAAGGGGGATAAAATCTCATAATGAATAGTGGAACTCAAAGTGTGAATAGCTTTGAGAGAATGGTTTCGCTAAACTTGTTGATTTTCGAACTGGACGGTACTTCACCCTTCCCCTCATAGAACCACACATTCCTTGATTGGGAAGGTGCATTGTTTAGTAGTCGAGCACTATAAACATAGGCATCAACTTGCACTCTTGGTTTCTACTTGCTACTATTTTCTATTGACACTCTCTATGCTAAAACTCCTTATCTTTGTCACCCTAGAAAAAAGACCTTTCCATCAATATCACCACTACGTGCCTTTACTAAGTGCAAACCACCTAAGAAAGGTCCTAATAATCTGAGATGCCTAAACTTCTTCTTTTACCTTCTTCTCTTACATCTAAGCCATTCATCTTGTCTGTTCCATGTATTTAGACTATGTGAGGAAAATAGCACCAATCAGATTATTAAGGACTAGTTGAAATTCCTACCAGTGGAACTAATACCAACCCAATCATCCTTTTGATAGGAACATGGCCAGTAAATTGTAGGCCTCCCAAAGAGTAAAAGATAGATAATATAAGGAACTACATCATATGTTGTATGCAGGAAAGAGATTAAGGCAATCTAACAAAAAATTCGATATGCTACACCTATCCAGTCTAAGAAAGACCATGACTCAAAGTAAACAGTGTTCATAAAAAGGGAGAAACACAATAAGTTGACGGGTTTCACATTTTTTCAATCTATTTTGTACTGGCCCCACAATGAGTCTAATGAAATACATCTTCAAAAGCATCAAAAATATCTCTACCTTATCAATTAGTATATTAATCTCCATGAATATATCATTTATCAGTTCTCACAAAAATTAAGCAAGCTCAAGGTAAGGCAATGCAACGAAGAAGCATCAGCTTGCATACCCAAGGTTACCAGGTCTACTATTGCTCCTCCTGTCCACACAAGGCAATCTCAATTGGATACAATTTTTAATAGCTCTTCCCTAAGGTTATCCTAAATTTGTTTTAGGATGTCAACTAAAGAGTCTACGGAGAGAGCCAGGCGAACTTGCGAGTGAGTTTGTTTTCTTTATATTTTTAGATTGAGCTTGTGTGGTGTGAATCAGCAAGGGTACCCTTAAATTCTTTTAGGCTATACTCCCCCTTAAGCTCTGCCTGAGGAGGCAAAGAAAGGTTTGAATTTCATTGAAAGAGTTATTTGATCTCCCTGAGGGTTAGGTTCGAGGGTTGCTCTTGCTCTTGTTCTAAAGCTAGCAAGTACTCTTTAGTAAGGATATGAGAATTTCTTACAAGAGAGAGTATGGTCAAATGCATTGTATGTCCCATAAAGAGGTCCTATTCTTCTACTCCTTATGAGTCGATGACTATGCATAACTATTACCTTGGCAGCAAAGAAAAGTTCGATCCAATGCTTTATTTCTGTCTTAGTTGATCCTAATTTGACATTAGAAGTATATTGACATGTTCCTCAATAACCAAATACTTTGTTATGAAAAGACTGCATATTTGATTGGCATGAGCTAATTTCTGTGTTTCCCCACCCCCACTATTGCTCGAAATCCATCTTTGGAGGGATTTCCCCAAGGTGACACTGAAGGTCTACCTCCTTTCATGTGCCCCTCACCTCCTCCATGAGTATGATCCACTAGATTCATTGCAACAACAATGGGGCGTCTGCCTAACCACCCCAGGGGCTAGATGATCTTGTAGGTGTTACTAAGAGGAGTCATGGAAATGAATGAAAAAGTGAGTTTCAGCTTGATATGGTGCATGTCAGTCCATGTCTCCAACAGGGTGTCCATGGTGCTTGAGATCAAGTGGGCTACCTTGAGATAAGATCTGAGTAGAGATGACTTGACTTGGATTGAGATGAACCAAAATTGACATGAGATGAAGTGACATGACTAAAAATTCAACTCAAAGTAAGTTAAAATGAAATGATTTTCATCTCAATCATCACTAACACTGAGATTGGGAGATATTACTTTATCTTGTTTCATCTCATGTCAGCTCACTCTATCATAAGTGCCACTAACACTCTACTATAGTTGTTGAACATCGATTTCCTCCTATTTAAGAAAAACAAAGCTATAAGACTTTCATCCGTTGATCAAAAGAACACATTTTCTAGTTCTAGGTTCATCCAATATTTTCTATTTTTTGCTGTAGCAATCCCAAGTTGGAGAAATCAAATGGACAAACCTGATCAAGTATTTGTGATGTATATCATGCAAAAGTGAGGTGCACTGCAATAAGTAGCTATAGTGCATGCTCTATGCTATCATTCCTCTAAGATATATACCAATGGAGGAATACTTCAGTCCTGCATGCAGCACACAAGCAAGGGTGGGTTGCTTCAGGCCTTCCATCTAATTTCTCAAACTCCCAACATCTTATATGATAAATATTAGGATGATTGTAACATAAATTATTGTGCTTTCAATTCAATCATTGTGGACCATTCTTCTAACTGTGTTTGTGACTGTCCATGTATGTATCACTCAAACTACACTTTTTAATTTTAAAACTCAACCAATCAATATTGTTTTAGGGTTAGTACTAATCTACAACATGAGAAATCAAATGAATAGGTCTAATCAATCAAAAGTGGGACCTACTATGGTAAAGTGGGGGCACAATACCCTTTATGGGCATAGGACTAAAGTATTCCTCATACAAATGGTATTATTTTCCTTACTAACTCAGAGGGAAGATCCTTTTCTCTATTTACAAGAAATTAATATTTTCGTCTATATCCATCTACCTCAGTTGGTAGCAAAAAATTGGATAGAGGTTTGAGATGTCACTTTCTCCCTTGTTGGGGAGATCTCAAATAGATTTATGATTGCAGTATCTATAAGCTAGCTTCATAATTGTTACTTTGAAAAAACATTTGATATTTGTAGCTTATTTGGTTTTCTCTAATGAAAAGACAAGTACATGGAAAGTTTGCATCCCCATTTACTGACCAAAGGTACATTTCTTGGAGATAAAGATTGGCATGATTTTCAAGCCTCTAAATATGCAAAGTAGTAGGCCCTCCCAAATGGATGCTCTAGATCATTCATTACTAGGGACACTAAGTGAGTCATTTCTTATATTTGCATGTTTCTCTAGCCCAAAGGCACCAAATATTTACCATATTTTCAGTTGAAACCCATGGTTCTGATTTTTTATCTTCTAATCTTGTACCCATTTGTTTGAAGGTTAGATAAAGCCCTTCCAACTATGAATTTTCTATCTTGATATCTTATTGTAAGTCATACATAGCAGTCCTACTTGATAGATGGTCTGAATAATTGATAGAAGCAGAGCCCACTAGCACTTTCAGCCACTAATATTTCATGTTGGCATCCAACATCTAAGTGTAGAGTCAATAATTTGTGGTGTCTTTGCCTAAGGACGTAGTTAAAGTGATAAGGATAACTACACTTGCATGCTTACGGGAGAAGTACATATCAATGAGTGTCACAAGATGCTCTTTTTTCTTTGGACTTGTAGTTTTCCTCTAGCAGTTTTCTTGGAAATGATTAACAAAAACTTGTGGCATCTTTTGATTTGTACTTCTCTCTCTCTCTCTCTCTCTCTCTCTCTCTCTCTCTCTCTCTCTCTCTCTCTCTCTCTCTCTCTCTCTCTCTCTCTCTCTCTCTCTCTGTGTGTGTGTGTGTGTGTGTGTGTGTGTGTGTGTGTGTGTGTGTGTGTGTGTGTGTGTGTGTGTGTGTGTGTACATGTATGTGTCTGTCTGTCTCTCCTTCCATCTCTCTATCTCTCTCTGATTTTACTTATTGTGATCTAACAATATTGAGTTTATGTGCATATTAAACATGATCACAAATTTAAAAGATTTGAGTAATCAAGGCAAGTTTCAAGGAAATGATGAACTCAAAAGATGGTTTGATCAAAGATCATGATCAATGAGAATCTTCTATGATAATTTAAACATGTTGAAAGCTACAAATATCATAAAAATTGGTTGCCTAAAGATCCTATGAATTTTCCATGTTTTTAGCTACTTTTCAAAAAAAAGAAAAAAACATTTAAGTTTTTTCCTTTTTACAATTAAAGGTTGACCTTAGTAGTGAAAACTTTCAAAATTCTAAAAAATTATTGGAAAGGTTGACCTTCAAGCCTTGAGGTCAACTATCTCCAACAAAAGAATATTTTGTTGACCTATGGAAGGTTGGGCTTCACCGGCAAGGAAATTTTGACATTTTGAATGGAAATATTGACATTCAATCTTAAAGGCCAATCTTCACCAGAATCTTTGAAATTTCTTTGTTTTCATTGAAGGTCAACCTTCATCTCCTTTGTTTCAACATTTTGCATACTTTTCTTTATTATAAATGAGAAAAATAAGGGGCCATTTCAAAATTTTGAATTTCTTAAGTTCAAAACTTGTGACTTGAATTTGAGCTCCAACAATCATATTTTGACCTTTCCACTATTGGGTTTCTTCTTCCAATCAAATGTGAGAAATCTCTAACAACTATGTCAACTTCCCAACTAAAGCCTGAGGATCTACAGTAGTTATCAAGAGAAGAACATTTTTGAGCAGCAATTTCATCCTCCAGTCAAAGAAGAGGACTCTCCAACAACTATATGTTGAAGATTCAAATAATATATACAAGTCTTTTAAAAGATTCAAGGCTAATGAAAGATTGACAAGAGAAATCCTTCTACTCAAGCTCAAGCTATCAAGTTTCCTTCAGCATTCAATCTCTCAAATCCACACTTTTAATCATTTGTTTATTGCATATCTCCTTTTTATGTTTTGATTTGGATTGTATTTGAAAAAAAAGTAGTAAGAACTTATCCTCCCATTCTTTCTTAATTGCAAGAGGGGTGTCTCTCTTGGCAACTAGTTTTTCCTTGTTTGTAATGAGACTAAGTCTGTGTGTGCTTAATTTTGGGTGTCCAAACACTATCAAAACTTGGGCTATAAATTATCACGAGAACTAATGGGCAACTAAGAAGGGTATTCGTCAAGAGAGAGGAAGTAGGCACCTTTTTGGCAAGATGAACTCTATAAATGT
Organism: Warburgia ugandensis; assembly: GCA_035236585.1. Classification (NCBI taxonomy): domain Eukaryota; kingdom Viridiplantae; phylum Streptophyta; class Magnoliopsida; order Canellales; family Canellaceae; genus Warburgia; species Warburgia ugandensis. The sequence continues at coordinate 25,189,428 of CP141132.1, read as the reverse complement.
TTTATGTTCTTATTGTATGATTGATTTCTCTTCATTGGATTTTGTTTTACTCGCTTGCATTCTCATTTCCTTCATCTCTTATTGTTTTTAACATTCATCTTTTAAGTGCTTGATAAATTCTTTTACAATATCTTTTTGAACAAAACTTACTATCTTTTCAAATATTTTTAGAGCATCTTCACAATCTTCAAATGGAAAGGAGCATAATTCATGTGGAGATTTGTTCAAGAAGCTTCTAGTAAAAGTAAGAATAATTGTAGGCATAGTTGTCAATTAAGTTCTGGTGGGTTGTTCTATTTTGATTAGTGGAATAGAATGGTCCACCAACTTCGGAACCAAATTCTGGTAACTATCTTAGTTTAAATTTGAATTTCTTTTACAAAAAGGAAAAAAAGTATTTAAAGGAAACTCTATATCATAATAGGCAATATGGGTAGAAATTTGAATAGAAAAATCTAAGATTAATTCCCATTTTCAAAGAATAAAGAAATACATCTTATGGGACCTCTGTATGTTGCATAAGCATGATCCAATCTATTAATCTACTGGATAATAATGGGGCTAACCCATTGAAACTAATTTATCTTGATTGGACATTCCTAAACCCTCCATCTCATAAGTACTATTTAGAGTTTGAGCCTGGTACGTTTACACACTGGAGATAAGAGGAAGGATTAACACACCTATTTTCGTGCATGTTGAACCTATTTTTGTTAGATTTAACACATTCATCATGTTAGAAATGGATTAGATAGGCTATACAAAAAATCTTAAACCCATACGTTGTTTTTAGCCTATGCTTCTTTAGGTAAAAATTAGCAAAGATCCATTTTTGTTAATTTTTTTAAATATCTAAAACAAGCGACTAGGGTTGTCCATATGCATTGATTTTAATAAGTTATATTTTTGGTATTATAAGCATGTTGAATGGCTTTGATTTGCAAAAAAATGTTGTACCCTGCATAAAAAAGGGCAGGTACTTGTTGCTCTCCTCTTGAGCATGTACACCTTCAAAGACTCTTTAGAGTTTTGGTAGGAAAACTTGAACCACCAATTTTTTATCCATCGCATATAAATGGAATATTCATTTGACATGAGATCAAAGTCATGTACAGATCCACATAGAGTTTTTTATGTAGGCCAAAATGTATACATCTTTCTTCTTAGGAAAGTGTGTTTCCCAGAATTTAGACTCTTTTAAATAAAAGTACTTCTAGACATATATAGGATGACAAAGATACTCTTTTGCAAGATAACCTATCATGAAAAAACTATAAATTATGTTAATCTCTTCCAAAGCCAAGTGAGACTATTACTGCCCTGAGTCTTATTGCTTAAAAGAACTAGTTGTAGATATTAAAGCAGAGTCCAACCAACAAAAGTCATCCCTTATACACCAAAAAATCATTTAGAGGTCCACCCTTAGGCCCATTCACATTTGGTATAGAAGTTAGATGATAAGACCAATTTGTCTTGGAGATCACTACCAGTATCCCATTAATTACAGTCTCAAAGACATGGATATGTCATTATCTTAACTAGCCTCTAAATATTTGTTGTGATATCCTTTTCCAAGATATCATCCAACAAAAAACACATTTAGTTAACAACTTTCCTTCCCCTTCTAGGTGTCTGAGTTTCATCTCTTAAGTTCTCTAATTCTTTCATCTCTTTGTTATGAGCAAAAGTTCTCATTCCATGCATTTGTAATGAAAAGAAAAAGCTTAAAACAAATAGTACACATTTTTTCACCAATAGGTTTTTATTAATAAAATGATATATATATATATATATCCAATCCTTTGAATTACTAATTACATGTCAATATAAAAGACAAATCCTTTTATTATCCATATATTTTTAATTACAGACTATAGGCCTAAGGCTAGAATGAGCCATTGAAAGGTTGTATGAGAACCATAGGTGAAACATGACTACTATATATAAGTCTAGGTGACAATATATCAAAACGTTTCAAAAATGATAAGGCCAATAGTTTGCATTGTTGTCTAGCACATACTCTTATTAAGAGACTTGAGGACCATGTATCATGCCTTTTGAGACAAAGTGTTTGCTTTAGCATAAGCGTTAAGTCCTAAGTTAGAAATTCTAAATAGATAGCCCTATGTAAGAGTGTCCAAGTTGACTACTTTTGCTAGAGCGCACCTTTGCATGATCTAGCTCACTGATTGATTGCCCAAGCTGTCAACAACTAGTAGGTCAAACAATATGTATATTAGACATGATAGGGGAGCAAAATTTAAATTAGTGTTTCTTCAAAGTTTCTAAATCTTATGTTTCCAAATCCAACTTTAAATAGTAGAATCGACTAATAAACATGGTTCTTATCTTATTAGACAACCAAAACTAGAGCAATCAAATGAAAGAGTTTGATGTTTATAAATGTGGCCTCCAGTAAAAGTTTGTTAGCATGAGATCTATGAATTTTAATGATAACATAACCTCCATATTGCATTTCTAACTTAGTTTTTGAGTGTGCAAGATTATCCAAAAAAGTTAGAAGCGATTTTAATAAAGATTAGAGCAACATGTATAGATCCATATATCAATGTGTTTGACATAATCTAGTTGACTTTGAAGGGGATAGTTGACTCTTTTAGCCAAATGACAATAGACTACCTAATTGTAATTGTCTCAACTAACCTTTACAACACAATCAATGGCTTTGAAGTGAACACAACTTGACCTTGCAAATCTAATCAACTATCAACATAAAATAGTTAATTGTCACTTACCAAAAAGATTGATTATTTTCATGGAGTTCAAGGCAAAACCTAAGTGATGGACCTTATGAAGGAAGCCAATTGGTTCAAGAGAGCCCAATTATTTTGAAGGACTAAAGGAAATTCCAATTAACTATCATACAAATTCATGTATGATCAATAACCTCTATTGACACCCAAGTTTTGGGAAGATAGTTGATAATCAAGTAATATTATATTGAAATAGACATTTTTAATACAATTAACTATGTGAAAGAATCTAACCTGAAGTTATTTTGAAGCTTGACAGAATCCAGTCGATTACTCCAAGAAGAGCAGTAGACTACATGTAAATTCAAGGGTGTTTGATTTTTGGGTTGAAGAATAGCTACTCGTCATGCATAAGTAGACAATTGGTGAAGGTAGATTTGAAGAATATTTTACTATATCTTAAAAGCATTTGATTGCCATGAGAAAATAGTCAAATATTTTAGCAAACAAGTGTGACCTATCAATTTCAAATTTCAAATCTAGATTCCTAGTTAATTGTATCACTTCAAAGGACTAAAACCTTGTCTCCAATGAATCAATTGGCTAGAAATTTATAAATTTGAGACTTCAGAAGCACTCAAACAACTTTTGGAAGAAATTGAATTTAACTTCTCAAGCATTCAAACCTACTCATGAAGCAACTAGCTCTAAGCTTAATGTTCAAATTATTTCAATCCTTTATATTGAAAACTTTTCTCTTTCTATTCCTTTTTATTGTACTTAAAATTTTGGGAGAGATATCTTCTTCTTCCAAATCTCTTTTGTATTTTTAGAGAGTAGTGTCTTTATGTTTGTAAGAAGGCTGAGTTCATTAAAAGTGATGCCGCCCTTTGATTATGGTTAGCACAACATCTACTGTTTTTGTAAAATCTTGCAAAGAGTTAGTACAACTTAAGGTAGGTGTTACTTTAAGATAGCGGAAGTAGGTGCCTTGGTTGGTTGATAGAACTACCACAGAAATCATGTGTCTAACTTCTTACTTACCATTGTTTTTCATTTCTAAAATCATCTTTAATTGTTGAACATTTTGTGCAAGATTCAAAAATATTTGAAAACTTTGTTTGTGCCCTACTTAAAAGAAAGGATGAAGATCTACATCAAACCCAAATGTTATGAACTCTAGAGATTTGTAGAAGAAGGTCCTCATAGATCATATGTGATCATAGATGACATGCCACTACACATTAGATAGAGAAAGGAGCAAAGAAGATAATAAGAAGTCTTAGATAGACGTAAGAGCCATGAATCTTCTTTGTTGTGCTCTTGATGCAAAATGAGTTCAACACAATATCCATGTATGCATTAGACAAGAGATATGAGATCGGTTAAAGGAAACTCATTAAGTAGAACAAGTAAAAGAGAATAATTAATCTTATTGTCGAATATGAGTTATTTTCTATGAAATATGATGAGTCTATTATTGATTTGTTCATTAGATTTATAAATATCATTAACTCTCTCAAGTCCATTGGGAAAGTATTTACTAATGAGCTTCTTACTAAGATTCTCAGATCCTTACTAAGATCTTCATATCCTAAAGTTACAACTATCCAAAGAAGCCATGTATCTCAACACTCTAGAGCTTGACTAATTCATGGGTTCAGTAATGACTCATGATATCTACCATAAAAGTAAGGGAAAAGAAGATTCCAAGAAGAAGAAGGACAATTCCATTGCTCGCAAGGTTGATGAGGAAGAGAACGATGAAAGTGTTAATGATAGAGATGAGGAGCTTGCTCTTCTCAGCAAATGATTCAACAAGTTTATTAGAAAAACGAAAAGTGGAGAAACAATGAAGTACTTCGAGAAGGAAATAAACAAGATGGGCGTCCAACCTAAGAAGGGCCTTATTGTTTTCTTTTAATGTAAAAGGCTGTGATACATCAAATCTAAGTGTTCTCTCTTGAAGAATAACAAAAATACAAAAAAGAAAAAGAAACAAACAATGAAGAAGAGGGCTCTACATCTAGAGAGTTGATGTGGCATCAAGTAAATATAGCCCAAATGAAAAGATAAATTATGTAAGCAGCCTTTATAATAAATTACCATTATACCTTCTCACAATTCTACATTCACATGTGACAACTATGCTAGACATACGTACTTGTTTACCCCTAGTATATCACATTAGTACAAATGAGTGCAATGGGCCCCATCCTTGAATGCACTAGAAAATTATATTTCAAAGTTTCTTTTGAAAATATGTCAATTTAAGTACATATAATAAAATCAATTCAACTTTTCTCAAACATCACATCCAAGTACATTTATTAGATGGCTCACATTGAATATCTTTCTTCACAAAAGAGTGGGCCTATGTCGGACAAGTTATACACCTTATAAATTAATAAATATTTTAGTGCAATTAAAATCAATCATAAATAGACTTCACATAATGTAACAAAGATAAATATTACAAATCATTCATACATATACATTCTTCAAGTTGAAGGGTATTTATTATTATGTTCATCCAGTAACAATTCATCTATATTGTCCACTAAGTCTTTTAGATAACCAAGGTTATATCCTATGTCTGAAACACTTTTCATGTACTCTTATGTGTTCATCCAGTAATACTTCATTTATATTCATCTAGTAATTCTATATCTTCTTTATCATGGTTCTCAACCAAGTTGTCATGGAATTCTTACTATGTTGCCTAAGGTTCTAAATGCCATCTCATGACCAATATTATAAATACTACCTTTTGATTGTATAATTGGCAAATGATGAAAATGCAATATGTTGATTTTATTCAGACCATCATCATAATCATTAAGACCTTATCCTGATTAGGGGTCAATAACATGAATCTTGTTGCTCCATTCTTACTATGTTTGGACATATGTTGGACTATATGGGATGTTATGATGGATAGACCCTAGGCCATATTATTATTGTGTTTTGGACATTTATTTGATTTAAAATAAAGGCGCCGATTTATTTGACATTGATTGATATGCGTATTGTTTTATTTATATGTATGCCGTTTTGAAAAAGGAAAAATAACACCCGAAGTTTTTAAGAATTGTTTTAGTAAAATGATAATTAAAAAATTTTTCATGGGATCCCAAATGCACTTATTTAAAATGTCATTAAAAAAAATGTCTTAAAAATCCGGGGTGTTACAAAGTTGGTATCAGAGCCCAGTCTAGTCCATCATAATCCTTGTAAGTGTCCATTTATATGTGAGTAACAGTCCATAATAGTTGTAGAGAGAGAAACTATGAGAGTGGAACTTACACTTAGTGACATTTAAAACTTTTGACAAATGGCTCCTCGAAGAAGGACAAGGTCTACCCCTGCTACACCTATGGCCCGACCTGCTAAGTCCTTTGATCAAGGGGATCGAGATGCCGAGTTATTAAATCGATTAATGTCAGGACTAGTACCACTAATACAACAGCAGGTCAGGACAGCTGTTGACGCTGTTAACCCTACCCCTATTCCACCACCTCAAGTGGCACCCATCGTTTCGTTAGTTCAGTCCTCACAACCAATACAGGAACCACCAGTACCTAGAGCCACTGAGGGTGATGCTACTAGCGACTCTAAGAAGACAGACAAATTATTAGAGAGGTTTCAAAAGATGGTGAAACTCTTTTATGGCGATGGTAACACGGAGGAGGCTGAGCGATGGTTATTTGAGGCGGAGAGAACATTTGAAGCTATGAAGATGTCACCAGAGGATCAAGTCAGAGTAGCCTCCTACCTACTAAAGGGTGAGGCAGGCTTCTGGTGGCAAACTTTCACACTCACTTGACCAGATCCGACTGAGACAATGACATGGGTAGCCTTTAAACAGGCTTTCGACACTCAGTATTTTCCACCTCATGCATTGCAGTCAATGAAGAAGGAGTTTGCCACCCTGGAGTAGAGAGATATAACGGTTCAACAGTACCTGAATCGATTTACACGACTAAGGAGATTTGCACCTCATGCATTGGCCTCAGACACAGAGGAAACCGATAGATTTGTGGATGGGTTGACTCCTTGGCTGAGAGATTAGGTGATTTCTTCGTGACCCACTTCTGTGCGAGATGCTGCTGATATGGTGTCCATGCATGAGAAGAACTCTCTCAGGACTAGAGGGAGTGCGTTCCAGCCCTTTAAGGGCAAGCGGCCGTTTGGTGCTATGCAGACACATGGTGCATCAGGTCATCCACCGCAGGCCAAATTTAAGAGAGACACTGAGAGGAAGAGATGTGATAGGTGCAAGGGTTAGCATCCTGGGCGAGGGTGCAATAGATTTGACAGGCCACAGCAACAGAGGCAGCGCCAACCACAACGACAACCCTATACACCTTACCAAAGACAGCCATACAGGTGTTTCAATTGTGGAGACGTCGGCCATTTCATTAAGGACTATCCTAAGGGGCAGAGAGAGAGGCAGACCGAGATGGGTGCAGAGACAGCTAACGTGTCACGTAGCCAGGGACGAGTATTTGCCATCACATCAGGATAGGCACAGGCATCACACCACGTCGAAGGTACTCTTCTAGTCTTAGATCGACATGCCAAAGTTCTTTTTGACACAAGGTCTACACATTCTTTTATATAATGTATTTTTGCATCTTGCCTTGATGTATGTGTACATAAAATAGAATTTGGATTAGATATTATGACATCTGTGGGAAAGACAGTAGAGACTACAGAATATCTTAGAGAAATACCAGTAGAGATATCAGGCGTGAGTATGGACACAGACTTCATCTTACTAAACATGGTAGGCTACGATGTTATTCTTGGGATGGATTGGTTAGCCAACAATTGGGCTGTGGTAGACTGCCGAAAGAAGCGAGTCACTTTTCTTATACCTGGGCAACTAGAAATAATGTTCTAGGGTAGGAAAGATTAGTCAGGAACATGCATTATCTCTGCTATGAAGGCGGTACGATTTTATACACGAGGGTGTAACGCATTCCTCGCATATGTGACTGTTGAGGACAAGGAGCAACCACTGCTTGATGAGATTGATGTTGTCCGTGAATTTGCTGATGTCTTTCCTGAGGAATTACCAGGATTGTTGCCAAGTAGGGAGATTGACTTTACCATCAACTTGGTGCCGGGTACATCGCCTATCTCTAAGGCACCATACAGGATGGCTCTAGCAGAGTTGAGAAAGTTTCAGGTACAATTGCAAGAGTTATTGGATAAGGGCTTCATCAGGCCGAGTGGATCACCATGGGGAGCACCAGTCCTTTTCGTGAAGAAAAAGGATGGATCACTTAGACTATGCATTGACTATCGGTTGTTGAATGGTGTTACTATAAAGAACCGATACCCTTTGTCACGCATAGATGATTTATTTGATCAGCTCCAATCGGCACAAGTGTTCTCCAAGATAGATCTGAGGTCCGGATATCATCAGCTGAGGGTTAGAGAAGAGGATATCTTGAAGACTGCCTTTAGGAGTTGTTATGGTCATTATGAGTTCCTAGTGATGCCGTTTGAATTGACGAACGCACCTGCAGTGTTCATGGATCTAATGAACCGTGTTTTTCGAGCTTATTTGGATAAGTTCGTGATTGTATTCGTGGATGACATCTTGATTTATTCACCTAGTCATGAGGCACATAAAGAGTATCTCCACACAGTATTGGACACATTTCGTCGACATCAATTGTATGCCAAGTTCAGTAAGTGTGATTTTTAGCTAGAGTAGGTGCATTTCTTAGGCCACGTCATATCTAAAGATGGAGTGGCCATGGATTCAGCAAAGGTAGAGGCAGTACTACACTGGGAGAGGCCCAAGACAGTGACTGAGATACGCAGTTTTCTCAGTTTGGCAGGATATTATCGTCGTTTCATAGAGGAATTCTCTAAGATCGCGTTACCATTGACCACCCTGACCAGGAAAGACACTCAATTTGTATGGACCGAGGCTTGTGAGGAGAGCTTCCAAGAGCTCAAGAGGAGACTTACTACTGCTCCGATATTGACCTTACCATCAAGTGCAAGCGGTTATGTAGTTTATTATGACGCCTCTGGCAAGGGATTAGGAGCAGTGTTGATGCAACATGGGAGGGTAATTGCCTATGCGTTTAGAGAACTGAAGACACATGAGGTAAATTACCCAACACATGATTTGGAATTAGTAGCAGTGGTATTTGCGTTGAAGTCCTAGAGACATTATCTTTATGGTGAGAGATTTGAGGTATTTACTGATCATAAGAGCCTCAAGTACTTCTTTACTCAGAGTGATTTGAACATGAGGCAGAGTAGATGGATGGAGTATCTCAAGGACTTCGACTTCACCATACAGTACCATCCTAGGAAGGCTAACGTCGTTGCAGATGCCTTGAGTAGGAAGTCGGGTGTGATGATTGCCAATTTAACGACTCGGTCAAAGTTCTTTGACAGGATCTTAGAGGCACAGGACAAAGATAAGGAAACACAGGATCTGATAGACAAGACAGATTTTTTGAGGGGACCAGATGGAGGAGTCAGATTTAAGGGAAGGTTAGTAGTACCAGCAGATGACGAATTGAAGCGCGAGTTACTTTAAGAAGCACACCAGTCCCCTTATACAATTCATCCTGGGGTACGAAGATGTATTAGGATCTCAAGAAGCATTTCTGGTGGAATGGTATGAAGAAGGATGTTGGAGAGTGCGTTGCATGATGTTTGACCTGTCAACAGGTCAAGGCTGAGCATCAGCGTCCATCAAGATTACTTTAGACACTGGACCTTCCTGAGTGGAAGTGGGACCATATTACCATGAACTTTATTCTGGGTCTTCTGAGGATTGCTAGTGGCCACGACATGATAGGGGTCGTTGTGGATAGGTTGACCAAGTTCGCTCATTTCCTTCCTATTAGACAGAATCATACCGTGGATAGTTTAGCAAAATTATATGTTAAGGAGATCGTCAGTCTACATGGTGTTCCCTTGACGATTATATCAGATCGAGATATGGGATTAACCTCAAAATACTGGAAGAGCGTGCAAGAGGCATTAGGGTCAAGACTGAAATTCAGCACAGCATTCCATCCTCAGACAGATGGACAGAGCGAGAGGACCAACTAGACTATTGAGGATATGCTGCGAGCTTGTGTTATGGATTGGAAGGGTAGTTGGGAAGATCATTTACCTTTGGTGGAATTTGCCTATAATAATAGTCATCATGCTAGTATTAACATGGCTCCATATGAGGCACTTTATGGCAGACCTTGTCGGTCACCCTTATGTTGGAGTGATGTAGGAGAAAGACGCGTGGTGAAATCTAAGTTAGTGGAAGAATGTGCAGAGAAAGTCCAACTCATCCGGAAGAGGTTACTAACAGCTCACAGTTGATAGAAAAGTTATGCAGACAAGAGGCGAAAAGACTTAGAGTTCTCTGAAGGTGAGCATGTATTCTTGAAAGTTTCTCCTATGAAAGGGGTGTTGAGGTTTGGAAATAAAGGGAAGCTTAGCCTCAGGTATATTGGACCTTTCGAGATCATACGCAGAGTTGGGTTAGTGGCAAACCAGCTAGCCTTACTACCACAGTGTAATGACTCCAATTTTGTAATATTGAAATTCCAAGTTTAGCAATGAAAAGTTCAGTTTTAAAGATAAGGGCATTTTGGTCATTTCACTAGTTGCCTTGACTAAACCCAGGAATTTGGTCCTAAAAGTGGTTCCATTAGATGCGTCTCGGAAAAAGAAATCCAACGAGACCAAAATCACCCAAAACGGATTAAAATGAGCAAGATATGGCCCTTTGAAGTTCAGGGGCAAAATTGTAAATTTCACAAAACGACTTAACTTGAAAAACACAGGTGCCCGTTTTGATATGGGCACCCTTCATCTTCAACCTCCTAGAGGTTTCTGGAACGGCAGTGTTTCAAGAAGAAACCACTGCCATTCTGGAGGTTTCTCCACCGCCATTCAAAAGCGGTTAGAACCCCTCCAGAACCCTCTTTAAAAGCCCTATAAATAGAGCACTTTGGTGCCTCTAATGGCATCCCAAAACCTTGGAGAAAACCCATCGTGGAGCAGTGACCAAGAGGGAAAAATGTAGAAAGAAAACCAGCCACGAAGCAGGTACGCTCAAAAACTCCCCAAACCCATCTCACCCATAGTCCTAGGCTCAATTTCCCTAGGTTTTTGCATAAAAAACCATGGAGAATAGACCTCTGGGAGAGCCACCAAGGACCCTGGGACGTCCCTAGGGCCGCACTGGTTTGACAGGGTCAAACTAGGGTGACCTGAGGATGACCCAGGTCTCTAACGGGCGGGACGATCCAATAGGAACGTCCCACGTCGACCTGTGTCGACCTCCATTTGAAAAACCAAACGGGCGAGTCCAGGGATGCGTCCGCTAAAGAGAGGGACGGGCGGAGAAGTCGCGCGTGTCTGCAGACGCGCCTGCTGAGGCGCACACCGCAGAAGCGCAGCGCACTAGCAGAGGCGTCATTTTTTTATTGTTAAGGAAGCCAGGGCGCATGACGCTGACGCATAGCGCCCTAGCATTCTGTATTTTAAGTCTTAAGGGACTTGTGTACATACAACACTAAAATGCTTATAACTTGAGATCTAGAGCTCCGATTGAGGTGCCGCAAAAGGCGTTGTGTCCATGTCGACAATGCGGACACATCTAAACCATAAAATCCCTGATCAAGGCCCAATCAAAGTAGGGCATGACCCTTAGAATAGGATGGTGGCGCGTGGCCACTAGAACTTTGGAAAACTGAGGATACCAAGGCCCAATTAGGACCTTAGGACACCCATAGGCATAGGGATGGACCCCTAATGCCTAAGTAACAAGACCCAACTACTCTAAACCCATAAAAGATAGGCTAAACTAACCTTGAGTCCCCAAACCATGTTCAGGAGCGTACGAGGACAAAAGGGTTAACGTGACCTAGTCAGGTAGGTGCTCTATCACTATTAGATTCTTTTAAAAGAACTATTATTATTTTGAGAACATATGTTTTAGATATATGACTTGATTTGCATGAATCAATTCAGCATGCATGATAGATGCTTTGTACATAGCCATGTTTTGAAATGATTGCATATACATTATGCACATATATGTGTTGCAAACAAGTGCATGCATTGCATGATTTAAGTACTTGCAAAGATTGCATGTCCTTGAGGGTTGCCAAAAGACACTGGAGTGCCGAGGGCCAGGCAGTTGTGAGGGACCCAAAGAGGACAAGTTTTAACAAGAGGTTTTGGCTTCTTTAATCTTATGTGATTTGGGCAAGTAAGCCCATGGGTGCTATGCCGAGGGTGCAGGTTGGCCACCCGGCCTCTACCACTAATAGGTGGATGGGGACCATGCCCAAAAAGTGGCAAGTCCCTACGCCGGCTGCATGTGGTACAGGGGGCTACAACTAGTGTCACCAAGACTGGGTCGACGTGTCATAGGCCCCGTGGAGGCTATGACCGAGTGTCCTCAGGTACTCGGGGACCACACGGCGAGGAGGTCGTGGGCATAGTGGACCCTATGGTTTGATGAGTTATGTGCATTTCATATAGCATGATATGAGGTTGGTCGACCATACCATACTAGAGATCCATGAGTTGGACTCCATGAAGCATCTATTGCATATCATGATGTCATCATATATATATATATATATATATGATACTTTCAATTTTTGGATTATGTGATCTTTTAAGTCGTGAGTATTTCAGTTGATTATGGATTCTTATACTGATATTGAACTCGAGTATCCAAACATACGCATATTTTGAATGTGCATATGATTTTAAAAAACATATCATGCATTTATAAAACTAGTAGTGATAGACTCCTACTGAGTATATTATATACTCACCCAATCCTCAACATTTTTCAAATACAAAGTAAATACTTAAGGGCAAGGAACGTTTGTACTAGGAGACATAGACTAAGTACAAGTAAGTAAACCCCTATCTTATCTTTCAATGTTACTTGATTGTAGTTACTCTCTAATAGTGAAATTTGTGACTAACACTTTCTTGGGAATAATATTGATTTAAACTTTGCCATGGCTAAATAAATTGAGAATGTGTTTGAACACTCGGGGTTTTTATGAAAGGTTGTTTTCCAAATGAGAAAGATTTTCATGCATCTCATATTTATAAAACAAGAGATCTCGCCTTTTTATCAAAATTGCATCATATAAAAACCCGGGTTGTGACACACAGCTAGCAAATGTACATGACGTCTTTCACGTGTCTATGCTGAGGAAATATGTGCCAGATCCCTCACACGTATTGGAGCAGATCCCAAGAGAGCTATAGTCTGACATGACGTTTGAGGAGAGACCAGTGCGCATCCTGGATACAAAAGTCAAGGAGTTAAGGAATAAGATCATTGCCTTGGTCAAAGTCCTTTGGCAGCATCATTCATTACAGGAGGCTACCTGGGAAACAGAGGAGGAGATGCGAAAGATTCATACAGAGTTATTTACATAAAGGTATGTAGCTAAATTTCGAGGACAAAATTTTTATAAGGAGGGAAGGATGTAATATCCTTAATTTTCGGTACAAAGCAAGAAATTACTAAATAAATCAAATTAAAAATTTAGAGATGGAAATTTTTCCTAAAAACTTAATAATTTAAAAGTGCTCGTCGATACAATTCCAACGCCACCAAGAATGCAGAAAACGGAGCTCAAACGAGGGAGTTAGGAGCCATTGAAGTTGTGAGGGCATTTTGGTCATTTGACAAAGACATGTTACACAGGGCTCCAAATTGATAATGGCACCCCCGTCTTCCACACTTCTCTACCAGTTCTGGCGTGATCGCCGGAGAGACATGGAAAGAGACATGAGGGGAAGAGTTTCTCTTCCCCTAAGACTTTAAACGCTATATTTACCCTTCCTCAAGAGCCAAAATGCTCCACCTTGAGTGTTCCTCTGAGTTTTTACTCAAAACCCTAGCCCTGCAAAGTTCGCATTTTTTTGGCGAGTGGAACCCCGGCAACACTAGCAACCCCAGCCAGGCGCAAGGTAAGCCTCAAACCCTATTTTCCGTATTTATTAAATAGGTAAAATAATTAGAAACGCATTTAAAATTAGGAAAAATCAGATTTCCTAGGAACTCTATGCACGCTACTGTTGGAGCATGATTTTGAGGATGAAACCACGTCTGTTTGAAAATCGCACCATCCAACTAGTGCATAAGAGACCCAAGATCAAACCCTTTAAATTTGAGAGAGATCCAACGGTGGGTTTCTCTAGAAAACGCAAAAACTAGTACCTAGGGATGTTTTTAGGAACGTGGAAAAAATCATTTAAAAAACATAGTTTTTGGAAAAATCAGTGCAAAAGGAGGGCATAAATAGATTTTAGAGGAAATTTTGAGAAAAATGGAGCAAAAATTGTGCAAAACGGAGCTCTGTAGCTCTGCTGGAGACGACCAGAATCCGGTCGTCTTCTCTAGCGGCGGTGACATCGTCAGCGGCCAGGCGCTGATGCCAGGACGCTCCGATGGAGACGTGCGACGAACGCATGTCTCTGCGCACGCATGCAGTGGTCACGTGTGCTGGAGCTCCTGCGCGGGCTGTCACATTGGGTCGAGACGCGCAGCTTCCTGGTGACCGTGACACACATCAGCCCCATTTTGTGTATGTTTTCACTAAAATTTGATTTTTGAGAGCTATAGGAGTCCAAATCACGATATGAAAGAGGCGTTGTGACCATATCGAGGATGCGGACTTAGTTTTAACTTAAAAACTTATAAATGACCACTTTTAATTTAGAAAATTTTAAAATAGTGATGTGACTTGTATAGGTGCACTTGAACATACCAGTTAAAGGGAGTTATTAGCAAGCTAGTTGTCTCACATTGAGGTAGGTGACGACAATTAATGCTTTGCCTTGATTTTTAAACCATGTTTAAACGTAGCATCATGTGTGATTGTGTTTTAAATTGCAATTATCATTTAGCATGGATTTCATGCGACTTTGAGTACATTATGATTATTCCAAATTGAAATCTTTTATTGAATAAACTTATTTCAAATGATTTTATAAGCATGATGTTAATTAGTTATGCTTAAATAGAGACTTATTTCTTATTATATATAGGAAATGCATGGATTTACATGGAAATAAGAACAGGGGCTTATTAGCTGGTCCTTTTATAGGCTGACCCCAGGATGAGGGGCATGTCTTGGGGATTGCGAGCTATGAGTGCTCTTGAGTTTTAGCATATACATATGATTTTCGTGTTTTATATTTGATGACGGGTGCTCTCGCCTAGTGGGCGTCATGTTAGGAGGGATAGGGCGGGCCACCCACCCTCTGAGATTGTGATGTGATGATATTGTGATATGATAGACACCTGCCCATAGATGGCATTCGGTAGGGGTTTGGTAACATGGATAGTCCACACTACCGGTCTGAGCCTTTCCATGGAGAGAGATGCTAAGTCTCCCGTTATGGTGTCGACGGAGAGCAGCGGTGGTTGATACCCATGGAGGGTTGCCATTGCAGCATAATAGCCCATATTCTTATTATGTGTGCATGTATGATGAGCATGGTTATGGATGGTATGCCTAGGTGTGACGACACTCAGAGGTTGGCCATGAGTACTCCTGATCAGTGATGTTAGTAAGATGTTGTGGGACCCATTACCTTAGGATGCCCTTATTATTATTGTATGCTCATTTACATTGATTTATGTTATGTTTTAACTCTGTAAAATGCATGTTTTAGCATATGAAATAAATTGACATTTATTTGGACATGACATTATGATACTATTATTTTCATAAATGATAGACTTTTCATCAGTGCTGTTAATTATTTCTTTCATGTATTACATTAATTATCTATGTACCTACACAAGCGATAGCTTGTTGAGGCATTGCTTTGTTTTGCAATGCCTTAGATCTTGAGAGAGACATCAGGAAAGGAAAAGCTGTTGAAAAACCATGAGAGCTGTTGAAGATCTTTTTCCTATAGTTTTAGACAGTGATGTGAGTCATTAAAACAGGATTATCATTTGGATTTAATTATGGACTGCATACTTTATATTTGGAGTTGATTGAGATGTTTGGACATATGTTGGACATTTATATGGGATGTTATGATGGATAGACCCTAGGCCATATTATTATTGTGTTTTGGACATTTATTTGATTTAAAATAAAGGCGCCGATTTATTTGACATTGATTGATACACGTATTGCTTTATTTATATGTATGCCGTTTTGCAAAAGGAAAAATAACACTTGGAGTTTTTAAGAATTGTTTTAGTAAAATGATAATTAAAACTTTTCTCATGGGATCCCAAATGCGCTTATTTAAAATGCCATTAAAAAAAAAATGTCTTAAAAATCCGGGGTGTTACATCTAGACTTTTTGCTCATTGAGAATGCTAAGTACCTTGGTTTAGGCATCTAGGGTTTTGAGTAAAGAACTTACCAGTCATGTTATAACTCATAACTAATGAAGAGATTGCATATTATCCTACTTTTGAATAGCTTTTCTGTTCTTTTTTATTTCATGTGGATGTTTTTGCTAGTTCTTTGGAATTCAAGTGAGGATTGTTTAAGTATTTACTGGCATTTCAAAGATTTACATGCATTTCTTTCAAAAAAATTATAAGAATTTTACCAATACCCCCTTGCACAGTCCCTAACAAATGATGAGGTGGGCTACTCAACATAGGTTTTTCACATTCTACCATGCTTGCAATAGATTGCAAATTTTAATGACCCAAGGTGGGGCAAGGAAGGGCAAGCAAAATCAAGTCATAGGATAGGGGCAGGGTAGGTGAAAACCTTCCCTATCCCATTTTCGTCCCTAGTTGTAATTACAAAGTTTCTAAGCTATCCATTTTTTGTGGTTGAAGGTATAACTTTTCAAATGGCTAGTGCAATTGGTAGCAGACAACTTGGCATTTATTTTGAAGTATGCTTTGTTGCATGTTTGAGTTACCACTTTGCTTTTGGTTGGGGATTGGATTTAGCAACATGACTAATTTGCTTCGTTATTCTTTGCTTTTAAAAAAGAGAGTCTAAGTCAACTCCCTTGTGTGATTTATGAACTATTAGACAATTAGATGAACATGTTAGGTGATTCAAAGGTGGAGCTCTTAATGCAAAAATTAGGCATTCATAATCAAGGGCACTGTATTGTGCTTCAAATTAGCTTTCCTTCTATTAGTCACAAACACGTGCACATGCATGTCTTAGATTTGTAAAATATATATATTTAGTGATAATTTTTTATTTTTAGCATCAACAAAATTCCACTAGTAAAAACCCATTTGAATAACATTTTCACTTTAGTGGTTGTAATGTCTACTATATAAAAAGAAACCTTTTGTAAGGACTTATTTTTTCCCCAAATACCCTTTGGCCTATTCTAAAAATGGCCGTCAGCCTATTTTTTGAAATATAATTCCATAAATCCACCTTACATAAAATATTTATGTAGTAAAGATATATATATATATATATATATATGTATATATATATTGTATATAAATCAAACACTTAGTTGGTAAATTTGCCTTCTGTCATATGAGGGATGTTTGCTTTATATATAAGTGAAAAGTATAATTTAGTCCAGGTAACTAGTAATCTGTTTACAATTTAGCGCTTTAAACGTTTTTTAATAGATCATTTCCTCAATTATTGAATAATTTATAGCATAAGTCATTCCCTAGATGGACTTTTAAAATTGGCCCACTTTTAATATTTTCTTTTTGTTTTTGGGTTTTTCATTTTCATTCTTTTTTACAGGATTGATATAGGACCAAGTGAAATCAAATAGTAATTTAGAAATTAAATTGTTGTTCGCAAACAGATTTTTATCTCATCATAGAAGAGGAACAAAGCTTTTTGCCAACTAGATTTAAAATCTTGTATAATACACTTTTTATTGGAGTTTTTGAAAATTAGATTTTTAGATATGGAATCTTGAAGCTCTCATCTATGAACCCTTAAACTTTGGGTGATTCTAGCTGAAAAATGGATTCAAATCTCACTAGAGTTTTTTTTCAATGAGATTTAAAAACTTCATATGATTCCCTTTTTCTTAAGGCTTTGAAAAATGGTTTTCAAACCTTTAATCTAGAGGTCTCGATCTAGAAGTTCTTAAACTTGGACAATTTTCAATGAGCACCACAACCTTGAAAATTTCTTCTTCTTCTTCTTCTTTTTTTTTTTTTGAAAAAACAAAGTTTAGGTCTATGTTCTAGTTGATTGGACGTATGAAACTCTTATATTTTGGGAAAGATTTTGTGATGAATGGATTTAAATTTTTTCTAAAAAATAGTTGAGGAAAATGATTTCAATCATCTTCTCTCATTAAATATAGAACTATCTATGAACAACAATTTAGTCCCTAGACTATTTTTTATAACTTTGGTTCCTAGACAAATCTAGTAAAAGTTTAATACAAATATTATATATACATCATGAGCTTATTCCAGACATCTATCAAAAGTAGGATGGAAAAACTTACGATGCAAAATTAACCAAGAGTTGAATAGTCGAGTAGTTAATTTGCAAAATAAAAGGTTAATTGGTACTTTTCTTAACATATAGTATAGATAAGTAATGTTTTTTATGGAGAAAATGTTACCAAGATGTACTTGCAACACTTGCAAATAGGACAACTAATGAAAATCCACAATGGTTCCATTGCTCAGTAATGCAATACGATACATGCTGGTTTTGTCTATTGCAATTGCACCAGCATGCTTGTCAGGTGTTTGTCACTTATGCGTCCTTACAAATAAAGTATTTGCTTCTTGGTTTTAAAAAGAAAAAAATGCTTTTACATGGTGGTTCCCAGTAGAACTTTTTCTTTATCTTTTGTTTATGGTTTCTAAAATGTTGAAGTTTTAATTATTTGGATAAAATTACAAGTAAAATCATTCATCTGGCCCCTCTTTAGAAGTAGGCCATGCCCTATAACATCACAAACTAGAAAATTTTTGTACTTTTCACAATGGAAGCAAAGATATTTTCACGATAACCTTTTCTGACGGGGAATAAGATACATGGTTTGGAAACCAAAATTTGGGGCCAATTAGTATTTTCAGCTATGGAAATAGACTTCATGCTGAGAGTCTAAGAGCACCACCATATTTAAAACTCAATAAATAGGGGTTATGGGTACCAAAATTATTATTTTTAAGGACATTACTTAGTGGTAGCGTGCAATCTCATCTCATGGCAAGTCCGCACATTACATAATGGGTCTCCTATGATTGATCCTGCTGTTTTCGTCTAAACACACGTCTATTGGACAATTCCAGAATTCAAAAGAATTTACATATTCATAATTGTACACGTCTCCATATGCTAGAATCATCAAATTGGTGTTATTTTGAAATATTATTGGGAAAACTAGATGAACATGACGGATCAACTAAAGGTGGGCCATAAAGACTTGAGACAGCTACCATTATGATTCACTACTTCCACTGTTTAAGAGTGAAAGTGGGGTCTTAATTTTTTGAGGAATGCTAACTTGATTGCACTATTTGGTGCAGTCTAAGGACTATGTTTTATTGTGCTTACCTATATATGATCTGACTCATTGGTATTGTTGCTTTAGCTTTGAATATCTATAAATAAAAAAGCATGAGGTTTGAATAATTCTAGCAACTAAATAGCTATATATTATATGTGAAGTTTCCATTTTTAGGTACAACATTTCATATGCCTTTAGATGCTAGAGACATCCAAATCACATAATTTTTATCTATAAAACAAATAGATGAAGAGAGGTGAGACGAACAAGTCAGATTATTTAAAGTATACTTATAGGGTTATTACATTGTAGTATAGTGAAATTAGTTTAGTATTCCTCCAATTTGTATAAGTTTTTTTTTTTTTTTGCAAAAATGTCATTATATTTTGGTATTTTTTCAAAAAATATAATGTTTTTTGAGTTTTGCAAGTTTACCATTCAGTTTTTATGAGTTTGTTAAATTGCCATTATTTTAGTTTTCCATCCTCCTTGCCTGTTAGTTTTTTTTTTTTTTTTAATTTCAATATTACTCTTCTCTATTTCTCTCTCTTAATATGTCATAATAGACCTGCTACCTAAACGACATAGACGTAATTAAGTTGCTAACTTTGGCCACTAAGTCTAATGATGTCTACATAAAAAGTTTTTAGTGAAACTTTGTATCTAGCACAATTTGATAACAAAGAATCTAATGATATGACTAGATTCCAACAAAAGCCAACCAATAGTAAGATATTCAATTACCAATATACCATATTCACCAACCTGTGCAACAGTACCTGTTAAGCTTTTTCAATGAAATTCAACAATTTAAACTTTGATGTCTCACTAAAGACTGATATAAAAATCTTTCTAATATAAATTAGAACATAATCAAAGCTTTGAATCAATAAAAAAATTTAAGTTTAAAACATAAGCAAACTGCTATTATTGTTCAGGCGAATAACGATGAGTAGCAGACTTTAAGTTCTTCTTTCAATTTCATTTTGAATGAAGATTGAAAATCTATAATCTGGGACTTTTTCTTATCAATGTCTTCTATCTAACATGATCAATCTCACAAATTCTCATTGAATGAATTTTTAAAAAACTACCACAAAAGGAGGATTAAAAAACTAATAGAAATGACAATTTTGCAAAGATAAAATCAATTTAATGGTAAACTTGCAAAACTCCTAAAACATTGGACCTGTCTGCATTTATTTTATTTTATTTTTATATAATTCTGGTTTTCGGCTACTAATCTTGTAGGAGAGGTTTTAGAGGACCATATTTTTGAAAATCCAAAACTTGAAAAAATTCTAGCAGAATGATGCTCAATATCACTTACGATTTAATTTTAAAAAAAATTCTAAGCCGATCATTTGACACGTTGAAAACGATAAGGGGCTAGCATCGAAGATCGCACAATACTTGAGACTTCATCGGGCTAGTGCAACGCTCATATCCTTTCAGCCGGGCGATACAAACTCCTAGAAACAAGGCAATGAGTATCAGTTCCCACTTTTACATGCCTCCTCGTAACTTTCTCAAAATAAATATTGATCAAAAGATGCTCATATCCACCGCGAACTGGCATGGGCAACCCAATAAACCGGACCTGTAGTCGTTTCGCTAACCAGTCCCTTCATGCCACGTTTCGAGTGAAGATAGGTGCAAGACGACAACCGAGAGGAGGAAGAAAAGAGGCAGAAGCCAAGTCGGAATCATGTGGCGAGGTTAGCAAAGCAACCACGGTCAAAGCAGTTGGTTAATTTTGGATTCTACGAGGACAACGAAGGGGAAATCAATTCCCCACCGTTCCCTTTTTTGGGTTAGGCTTGGTTGGTTAATGCACCACGTTCCGACGTTTTTCCATATTCTACTCTATCTCTCTTCTTTCTCTCATTACAAGAACGAAGTACAGCAGTATAATATCTCTCTTCACAATTTACACCCGGAAATGTGTGCCGAAGATTATTATATTATAGGGTCTCCTCCATTCATGTGCTCCTAGGGTGGCTCTGAAATTACTCTATTGCCATTCTCAGCAGGCTCACGTATCTCCTTTTTCTTATATATATATACGTCTCAGCCTTTTGGGTTTTCTTTGTTCGGGGGTGTCAATTTCCAGAGAGTTTCAAAGAGATGGGTTCGGCGAGGGCTATGGTTTCTCTGCTCGCCTTCTTCTGCCTTCTTACCATCTCTTCCTCGGACATGTCGATCATAAGCTACGATCAGAGTCACGGGGAGAAGGGGATCGTTAGAAGCGACGAAGAAGTGATGGGTTTGTATGTATCTTGGCTGAGAAAGCATGGGAAGGCGTATAATGGGTTGGGTGAGAAGGAGAAGAGATTTGAGATTTTCAAGGATAATCTCCGTTTCATTGAGGAGCATAACGCTGGGGATCATACTTATAAGTTGGGTTTGAACAAGTTTGCGGATTTGACTAATGAAGAGTATAGATCTCTGTATCTGGGTACCACAACCAACTCCAAAAGGAGGTTTTCTACCCCAAAGAGCGATCGGTATGCTTACCGGCAGGGCGAGGAGTTGCCTGATTCTGTTGATTGGAGGAAGAAAGGCGCCGTTGCTCCGGTCAAAGACCAGGGAAGCTGCGGTGAGGATTTTTTCTTTTATTTATTTATTTTACTTTTGTTTACTTTTCACAAATAAAGTCTGTCTTCATTCACGAGGAAGGAAATAATATTTTTCTTTTTCCCGTAATTGACCAAAATAGCCTTCTTAATCGAATTTGTGGGGAGGGTAATATAAGGATGTTTTGGTAACTACATGATCGCCGGACATCTTTGTCTTCTGCCTGCTTTCTCTAATTGATTTGTAATTTTGGTTTAATATTAAGAATTTGGAGTATAACTAATTTTGATTTCCTTCCTGTCCCCATTTCCCCCCCCCCCTTTTTAATAGGTGTTTCTTTTGTGTAAATATCAGAGATATTAATAATTGGATCGCGTAATTGTTTTGAGCCAATGGATTAATTTCTTTGAGGGCGTCAATATTTTATTCGTAATTGAAAAAAATAATTTTTGATTTTTATATCGTTTTATGTTGTATTTAATATTAAAATAAAGAAGAATAATTGCGGTGGTTCAGTTGGCCTTTCTTTCTCTGCCTAGTCGAATGGAATGGAAACCTTTTTGTTGGATTCCTTCCGTGGAATCTTCGGTGGGTAACGTTTCACTATCCACTAATGTCTAGATTCATTCCTTCATGAACAGCTGTCTGACAGCTCCAGTATTAATTTTCATTTACTATATTTGGATTTCTTTCGTATGTGATTATTTTATTTTAAAGGGTATTGAATTTGATAAAGACAACCGTTAATGGTAGATAATTATGCATTAAGATGTATGTGTATGAAACTGGTTTCTTGTTTTGATGGGGAAAACTAGGGAGCTGTTGGGCTTTTTCCACAATTGCTGCCGTGGAAGGGATCAACCAGATCATTACCGGCGATTTGATCTCTCTTTCGGAGCAAGAATTGGTGGACTGTGATACCTCTTACAACGAAGGTTGCAATGGAGGTCTCATGGATTATGCTTTCCAGTTCATTATCAACAATGGTGGGATTGACTCGGAGGAAGATTATCCATATAAGGCTTTTGACGGAAGATGTGATCAGTACAGGGTATCTTATCTTGCTCTCTCATGTCTTTAATCTACATGGATCTGAACGAAATTTAATTTAATGAAGGTGGAGTTTCTTTTGATTGCTCTCGTGATCAATCAATTGCTATTGGGTTTGTTTTATTGCAGAAAAATGCCCGAGTTGTTACCATTGACGGATATGAAGATGTTCCATCAAATGATGAGAAGGCGTTGCAGAAGGCCGTGGCAAATCAACCAGTTAGTGTCGCCATTGAAGGTGGTGGCAGAGCTTTTCAATTGTATCAATCGGTATGGTTATTTCCTTCTTCTGATTGTGTATAATTTCCTCCGTGCGATGTCGTTGTTTTGATGGAAAAGGTTTATGGGAAGGGAAATTATATCTGCACTCAGTTTTACCATATCATTCTAAATGTTATTTCTGTACTCTATTTAGTTTTCTGTGGGTCTTCGCTAACAGCCTTCAACGGCTAACTAGAAAAGTTTTGAGTAAAGATAATTGTAGGACATGTGAAGGGTTGTTTCGCACTGGGATAACAGACTAAGCAATGGACACAATTATCATTAAAAATATTTTTATTTTCTGCTGTTTATAACTCTGAAACATGTAAATGCTGAAATGATCCAAGAACAGGTTAAACAGCTATAAGACAGTTTCTTAAATAATTCTTTTAATGTTTTAGAGCTATTTGTTGGAAAGGTAAGTGATGTTCGGTTTTCGGTGTAGTATTTGGATTTGAGTATAATGAAATCATGCTCTCCATGGAACATTCATTACTCGTTAATTTTCTTAATCTCTACATAAATCTATTTTCTTCTGGCAATATTTACTCATTACTTCTGAATGGCCTAGAAACTGGATCCTTCGATGATAGACCCTTCTGCTCCTTTCGAGTCAGGCTGACAGATTGTTGGCATCTTTCAGGGCGTCTTCACTGGTAGATGCGGTACAGATCTGGATCATGGTGTGGGTGCTGTGGGTTATGGCACAGAGAATGGTGTGGATTACTGGCTTGTCAGGAATTCATGGGGTGAGAGCTGGGGAGAGTCTGGGTACATAAAGATGGAGCGTAACCTTGTTAGCACTAGGACTGGCAAATGTGGTATTGCCATGCAGGCATCTTACCCCATCAAGAAGGGCCAGAACCCCCCAAATCCGGGTCCTTCTCCACCCTCTCCGGTGAAGCCCCCCACCATTTGTGACAGCTACTACTCCTGCCCAGAGAGCACCACTTGCTGCTGTGTTTATGAGTATGGACGCTCCTGCTTCGCATGGGGATGCTGCCCACTTGAGTCCGCCACCTGCTGTGATGACCACTACAGTTGCTGCCCTCATGACTACCCTGTCTGCAATGTTGAGGCTGGAACCTGCCTGACGGTAAGAAAATCCTCCACTCCATTGTTATTGACTGTTAATTTCATTTGATCCTATCAAAAGATTTAGAATATTGTATCTTACTGTTTATACTTATTTTTCATTTTCAATGGGCAACAGAGCAAGAACGACCCACTTGGGGTGAAGATGCTGAAACGCACCCCTGCTAAACCCCATTGGGCTTTCTCTGGGGCTGGAGGCAAGAAAAGTAGCTACTGAGATTTGACAAGTGTATTGCATCCGAGGGAGGCAAACAGGAACAGGTAGAGCAAAGTGCTTCTGGGTGTAATACATTCAGCATTAACCCTTCTCTTGCTGGGGCTGGCATTGGCTTATTTACATTTGGGATTATTTGTAAATATTAGCATTATATTTGCCATCATGAACCAACTCTTATAGCAACTCCATTTGATGCTTCTTCCTCTGTAAATCCTCTATCCCCATCTATCTGCTTATGAATTGTTGTTGGAACTACAATCATGGTTCTCATTACCAATGGGCAATTATCAACTTGCTTGTAGTACATTAATGTGTTGAATTTGGAACAGACATCGTATGCAAGTTAATTTGTTTTCCAGTTTAATGATATGATCTTGATAGCTTTATTTCTATATCTGTAGGTCTCAGTTGCTGCAATGTTGTTGTGATTTTTTCTTATCTATGCTCACGGTCTTTTGAGAGTATAGCTTGATTGAATTGAATAGGAAAACTTCTTTAACAACCTAACGAAAATGGTGTTCACCCTAGCTGGGGACCAACTTGTCAAAATTTGTCATGTCTAGCTTCTCCTTAGCTGAAAAGGTGTTATCTGAGGATTACAACAGCTTTACAGTAACTTTATAGGATGCTGCTAAGGAAGCAAATTATAGTTGCCTTCATCTTGTGACTCGCAAAAGCACGTTAGAATCTATTGAAGTATATGAAAAATAAGGGCATGGAACTAGGAAATTTCCTTTGCTGAAGCATGTAATCCATAATATTAACTGATCCGAACTTGGCTTAGAAAGCCAAAACATGTGAATATGAAAGAACATGGCATGCTGACTGCGTGGAGATTGTACTGACCAGCATAGCGAGTTGATTATGGCAGGGAGATTTGGACTGATCAGTGCAGGTAACTAATCCAACCATTTTATTCGCTTCTTAGTTTAGCCAACGGCATTAACGTCATAGTTTGCAGACAGACATCAATGTTCGACAAACCCATGTCACCAACATGAAACAAAATTGCCTTGAGAGGTTCTAAACCAACACTGTCACGAGCCTATTTGTGATTGCTATGCTCATTTGGAGGACAGACTAGTCTAGTCGAAGTCACTGCCGATCTGTGTTCTCCTACTCCTAGTACCCTGCTCTACAGTAAGGGATGCTACCATTAAAATGCTATGATTTTGGTTTTTATAAATCACTTCTCTGATATAAGGAATTTGATTATGAGTTACTGCTATTAAAGAGTTAGGAGTTTGTATTGTCTATAAAGCAAAGTTCTTCACTAGAAACATCTAATCTCCTTCACATGCTTAGGAGTGTCACACTCCCAAGTTGAAACGGGCTTAAGGTTTGGGGTGCTCATTTGATCCTAGTAGGTCAACTCGCAAGCAGTTAGAAATGCATATTGTTTATTTTCTCTTTCCTTAACCATCCTGATAAGATCATAACACTGTAGGCCACTGAACCTGGCAATTTCTACTGGAGATGTAAAAGTTTGGGTTGACTCATGATAGATGCTTGTTTTGGTTTACTAAAGAGTGGCCTACGTTAATCTACATAGCAGTTTCAATGTGGGTGTTTGATGAAGAACGGAAGTGCTGCATTGTAGTCTGGCTGATATAATCATTTTTGGCACTAAATTGAGAAGAGTATAACCACTTACCGATATCAGGCCTCTATTAGACCCTAGATTTTTTATGGAGTCCCCCGTTGAGATGGAGGTCTTTGGAGCATTCACAATTGTCTAAAGAGTATACTTTGTCTTCATTGTCCAGCAAAGAAAATGATCATATTCTTTTGTCTCATAGATATCTCAAAAGGAATAGTTCCTGAAAAATAGTATTCTTTGGGATTCATGGCGTGAGCATTTCTAACTTGTTAATGTTGCTCATAGAGGAGTAACTCAATCTAGTTATCTTCTTCTCTGGCCCGTATCAAATACATGGATTCGAATGTGAATTGACACATTGGTATCCAGCAGGAACTAGAACTATGAACGAAGCATAAGGGAAGATGTTTCACTATTGCTTTTCGCACAAATTGAAATGTGACACTATCTTCAAAAAAATTTGGTGCTAGTATTGAAGGGGCTAAGGAAGCTGAAACCCTAGGTAGGTCATAATCTTAAAAATTGATGCATGGCATTATCTTCAAAATTCCTAGTCTCAACAGCATCTCCTATTGATAGTGTAATTCAAAACCAAGTGCTAAATTAAGTTAAATTAACCAATACAAATAGATTACAGAAAACAGAGTATTTTCACCATTAAAAATATAAATCATTACAGAAAATAGAGCATTTTCACCACAAAAGATAAATCATTACAGAAAATAGTGCATTTTCATCACAACGGATAAATCATTTTCAATTATAGTCTTCTATGCGATGGAGGTTTTCCTCAACTAAACGGCTAATGGATGAAGAGATAAAAGGTTTAAGTGATTCCATTTGTAGCTTTCTTAGCCTCCATTAGAAATTCAACAGAAATTTAATTGGATTGCATATATGTTAATTTTCACAAATCACATAAGACTTACATTGAAGGGGGACTTTAGCTCAATGGTAGAGTTGTTGTCGTGTGACTTAGAAGTCATAGTTTGAGGAGTGAAAATAACCTCCTAGAAAGTAAGATAAGGCTGCATACTATAGAACCTTTGTAGTACTCACTGGACCTTGCATATGCTGGAGCTTCTTGCATCATGCTGCGCTTCTTTTTATGTGGTACTTACACTACAAAGTTAATTTTACATTTCAAAGCAAGTTCATTTTTATGCCCCTCCAAACTTTTTTGTTCCCCTTCCCTTTTCTTTCTTGTGAAATCTTGTAGTCTAGAACCTTGATTATACAAAAGATAGGCTCTTTCTAGTGCCACTATTCTAGAAGGCTTGGTGGTGGAAAGAACTTGATGAGAAAAGGAAGAGTGAGCAATACTCTTCTTCAAAGTGCAAGCGGTGTCTCCATTGTTTCTTTAATGTAGCCAATTTGTACTATGGGTTTGCTTCACATTCATGCTGCAGCCTGAGGGTGTCAATAGAACTTTGCTTCTTACTTCGCTTACGTTGGAGCCAATGTGCCAGCCATTGTAGCCCTTTCATCTCGTTTGAGAAAATACTGAAAGCTATCTACGATCAAAACCTTCTAGAGATTTCCACATATTTATCACTCTTTTTGACGAGTGTCCCTCTTGATCTAATTCTTTTCTTTATCCTAACTGTTGATGGAATGTACGGTTTATTGACTTGCTTGCATAATCAATAGTTTTCTCTATGTTGACATAGAAAAGAATAAGATGCCTTGGAGCCTTGATCTTCTTCTTTGAAATTGGTTGGGTCCATGTTGATTCATCTGAGACCGATAATCATGTTGTTGTTAGGAGAGTCTCCATTGAATTTGATAAAAACCAATGTATACAGTGTTTTAGGTGTAAGTTAGGTTGTTCGAGTGTCATAGTTTATAAACTAAAAAGCAATTGGCTCCAAAGTGAGGTGAGTCAACTTGACGTGAGTTGTGGATGACTTAGTTGACTTTATGAGTGAGGGTTTTTGTACCACTTTTTTCATAAAATCTTTTACAAATGTGGGGCCCCAAGTTTTGAAGATGATTTGAAAATCAAACAGGGAAAATTAATTTCTGTGGAAAGATTTAAAATATTTCAGTGTCATTTTTCTTTCTAAAATAAGGATTTTGGGCGAAATAAGTGCTACATTTTTACCAAAAATTTGAAAGAGTTTCCTTTGTTTTCTAGACATACTAAATTTAATACATGTGATGTGAAGTACCTAACAGACACCGTATAACAAAACAAAACCACAAGGGAGACTCTGTTGTTGTCCACTCACACTTACATACATGACTATTTGTGTTTTGGAAATCAAACTTACATCAAAATAAACATTATTAACTCAAATGGTCTTTGTCAGGATTAATTCAGTCATAGCCACACAACCATAATTTCTATTTACATGTCCACATGTTAAATATGCAAAAGCCACAATAAATTGACTTGCTGCTTCAATACTAAAATTTTTCAAAAAGGTTGTACCCTTGTTTGATGTTACCATTATTGCCTTTCTCTTGTAACCTCTAGCACAATCTTTTGCTCCTTTCTTCTTACTCTATTTCTTCAAACTTGAGACATTGCAAAACCATCATGGAATTTATATAGTTTTAAATCCAAAATGAATATGGAATTTATACAGTTTTGAATATGGAATTTATATAGTTTTAAATCCAAAATGAATTCACAATCGCATGTTATGCAGTTCTATAAAATATGATGCATAAAGAGAAGCATAAATAAACTTTGAAATTCCAATATATATCACAAATCAATATCATGCCAAATCATTTCAATTTATTAGTTTCAATATCCATGCATATCGTTTCAAATATAACAATAACCTTTGTAAAGTATTTTATAGATATAAAAAATCATCAAAACTCATGTAATGCATCATCTCATAAATAAACCTATCCAAAATGAATCATCATTAAAATCAAAAGCTAAAACACATTTAAATCATGCCTACATAAAATCAATGTATCTCAATACCATCTGAACCTCATGGAGGTCTCATGAGTATAGAAACAACACTCAAAATTCGCTCATTTGCCTTTGGTTATGAGTACTTGTTATGGACTTGAATCCTAGGGTGCCACGCACCTCCACTATTGCGCTATACATACGCATATCAAAATAATGGACCCTTTGTGCTACGGACAAAACTCAGTCAAGTCAGCTACTATCATGCTGATATTGAGGCAAATAGACCACTACACCATGCGAGCAATGGGAATATAGTGCCTCAGGTTATGACCTTGCCCATGATGTTATCGTAACCTAGATTCAACCTTTTCGGGCTAGGTATCTAATACACATATACAGTTTCAAAAGGGGGATAATCAATCCTCAACCTTCCTAGCATAATATCGACTTGCCCCAATATGTCTGTCATAATGTAATAATACTAGGCATTATCACGTGCCTATATAATTAATAAAATCATAAAAATCCATGCACTAGTGAAATCATGCAAATCAAATCTCATAATATAATATAGCTATGTAAAAGCAACCCTCGCATGGGTAGTGTTTGAGGATTTCACACTCCTCAACATTTCATAAATCATGAATTTCATGTATTTGCAAACATAGTTTTATATAACAAGATTTCAATAAAGGAATAATTCCCAACACTTTTCATGTTTTACCAAAAGACATATTGATGTTAAAACTACCTACCTCTTTGGTGAATTTCTCAGTTTAGTTGTTCCTATCCTTCAGATTGAATCATCAAATAACCTGGCAACATGTCAATATTCCATATCTCTTGTCAATGTCAAGTTATATATCAATAATTACAAAATAAATTTATACTAACCCTGACCTGAAGCTCCAAATCATCCATTAGTCATGGAACCATTAGGCTTTAGTTATTCATTATAATCAACCACCAAAATTTTATGATATAAGCCCCTGTAGGCCATTGATTTGTGTTTCCATCCATGGTTTGTCAATCCAACTTCCATCAAGTCTTGGATTACCAAGTTTGTGCTATTGATTCTCGATCAACAACCCCCCTTTGTATTTTCACATTCAAGATCATTAGGAGGTGGTCTTATTTTCAATTCTCTAGCCATCCTATGGTTAGATTTTATCTTATACTCTTTAATCTAGCAAATCAATAGTTGGATGTGAAATCTTTCTTCATTTCTAACAATTTAAGGGTTAATGAATGTAATGACAATGTTTGATCATGGATCATATATAAGGATAATGTCATATCACCCTCTGATCTACTATTTAGAGTCCAATAGCCAAAATCACCACTAGCTTATGCTTTGAGGGGCACATGGAATCCCATGTGAATCAGCAAGGACCACCTTGCAAGGCTAAATACTCTTGGGTGACCGATAATGAAGTAGTAATATGAGGGAAAGGTGAAAAGAACCCCCATTGGGGAGTGAAATAGAACATGAAACCATGAGCTCCTAAGCAATGGGAGGAGAATGATCTTTGATTACATGCCTATTGAAGAATGAGCCAGCAACTCATAGGCAGTGGCTTGGTTAAGGGAACCTACTGAAGTCATAGCGAAAATGAATCTTCATAGGCAATTGTCACTGCTTATGGACCCGAACTTGGGTGATCTATCCGTGACTAGGATGAAGCTTGGGTGAAACTAAGTGGAGGTCCAAACCAAATAATGTTGAAGAATTAACGGATGAGTTGTGGTTAGGGGTGAAATGCGACTCAAACCTAGAGTTAGCTAGTTCTCCCCATAATGCTCTCCCTTCTACCAATGATTGACCCTAGATACGCAGTCCAAGTCATTAATTATTTTCCATTCATTATTATCTTTATTATCAAATAAAAAGACTGGACCATAACCATAAATTAAAGTTAAAAGAAGACATATGCTCTTAAGAATCATGAAATCCCATAAATGATTGTTCTAGAATATCATGGAAATTATTTTGGATGTAAGAACCAAATAATTCTCTATGGTGGAACAAAATATCTCATGACCATCATATTTGATCTAATAGTTAGAATCCCAGATCTTGATCTCAGCATGCCATTGAACATTTTTAACCAATGGATTAGGGTTTGCCTCAACTCAAAGTGTTCATATCCAAGTTCATAATCATGGTCAAATGATTAGAGGTTCTGATTTCATGATTTCATTCATGATCTATCTGTTCCAAGTGATTGGACTGGTTATGCAGAGCCAAAGCTCAATGATTAAGACTGTGATAAGGTTAATAGAGTTCTGATCACTGATTGGACTATGGATAGTGATAGATCAATGGTTCTCATTCAATTTGTCATATTTTCTAGAATTTTGACCTTAAACCTATATGATTTCCATAGAAATATAGTGTTTTAAATCTGATTAATATGAGTATATATCATTGACGATTCAAATCACACAAATTTTTAGTTTTTCTATCTATGTTTGACTTGAATAGTCAGTTTTTTGATGATCAGTACTATGGTCATAAAACCTTTTAGAGTATCTTTACTAATTGAAGGCCAAGGAACTTAATGGTGGCATCTGATCATCAGTTAGAAATCGCTAGGCCCCTATTTCAATACTATTTGGTCAAACAATTGAGATCATTTGATCTATTTCTATTTTAATTTTCATAATTTTTATCATCTAATGTTCAATTAAGGAATCAAGAATTCATCTGTGGCATCTAATTATCGATAAGATGTCATAAAATCACTACTCAATGAGTTTGATTAGATGGTTGAGATTGTTTGATCAGTTCCTAGCTAGATCTAAGGTAATTCAATCCTATTTTAGACTTATCTAAACATGGATTATGAAATCAATGGCTATATTATCTTAAAAACCTATATCTAGCATGAAATCACACATATTTAGCCCAAAACTAAAAATCAAAAGTTGGGTATCATAGATCTTACCTCTTGAATGTTTTTCTATGCCTTTTCCTCTCTTGGATGAGTCGAATTGATTATCATCTTGGGGTAAGATCCTTTGGCAATCTTGTGTGTTGTTCACCTCTTTGGTCAGTGGTCAAGATCATCATAGATTCCCCAATAACCTTGGGGTTTTTGGTCGTCTCCTTGTGCTAAGTGGAATGATTAGCTTAGATCGTGATCCGAGCAAGTGTCTTCTCTGATGACGATTGTAACTTCAGAAAAACACTCACCGTTCCTCTTCCTTTCTCACTGACTTGATGCGCTCCTTCGGCGAGCTCGATTTCTCCCCCTTCTCCTCTTCCTCCTCTTTCCTCTTCGTCTTTTCTTCTTTTCTTCTTTTCATCTTCTCTTCCTCTCTCTTTTCTCTTTCTTGGGTTTGAGTAACAGAACTTAAGGTCTATTTCGATTTCCTTTAAGGGAAGGGAGGAGCCGATATCAAACCAGCCCCCTCAAGTAAATGTTATTTCTCCTTTTCTCTTGGGTGATTCTCTTATTGGGGGGGGGGTTCCAATATCAAAATGTTCCCCTCTTATTAAGTAAAGATCTTTTTAATTAATTATTAATTATTAAAATGTCCTCCATGTTTATAAACTCATAACTTTTTCCATTTGAACTCCAATTTTAGGGTTCTTTGTGCCATTGGATTAATTTTTTGTAGTACAATTCAATTATTTAAGTTCCAAGGATTAGCTAAGTGTCTTTCAAAATGTTAGTTCTATGGAAGTTTAAGCATAAATTTTTTCAATTTGCATTTTATCAAAATTAATTTAGAAATCATTTGAAATGCAATTTAAAAATTAGAGTTATTGCATGATCTAATTTATTGCTTAGTCCATTTTCTAGTTGACATGCATATAGCTATGATCTAGGTACCTGCAATGCCTAATCTGTATCAATGTCTAAGCCTATAGTAAAACATATGATAAGCCCAAACAAGAAGCTCAGAACCACATATACTAATCATAGCATAAACTATACCTTGATACACAAAGACAATAGGAATATATTCACTACTCGTGTAGACACATTTAGATAAATTGTTAAAAAGTGTTTTGATAGGAATATACAGACACTCTTGAGCATGAGAAGAAGTCCACACCCTTCTTTTCATGTCTAGAGAACAATTTATTTTTTTCCATTCAAATGTTTAAAATGGGTTAGATAGAGTGGAGATCAAATTCATGTTTATTGAATGCTTTTAGCCTATGTTTTCATGAATAAAAACTAGTGACCATTAGGATCATTCAACTAAATTAATTCCTAGTGGGTCACCTATTTTTGGTGTGAGGAACATGATGAATGGCTTTGACAGGCTTGCTCTTTTTCTTCTTACGCACACGGGTGTGTATGCCTACCAAGATTGTTGTTAAAATGCTAGTACTTGGGAAAAAGAAACATGGAATAATAATCACATTAGTGTCAAACAATTCAATTATTAATTTTGTTTGAAGTAAGTATATGAAGAAAGAAGCACAAAAAAATAATAGTTTAGATCACAATAATCTTAGCCTCAATTTTAATACATGCTATCCTATTTTAGATGTGCCCTATTAGATAATGGTTAGCATCACTTTAGCCTTACTAGTTCCTTTAGGATGATGAATGGCCTTGATCATAACGATTAGATGAGGGCACTTAGAAGTCGTGGACTAGCCTATAAATCATAATAAGGAAAAAGGAAGATCACACTTGTGAGAGTCCTAAGAGAGAAAGTGAATTGGGCTAATAATAAATTTGAAAATTTTTGCAAATTTTTGCTAAGTTTTCAAATAGTAAGAATATAAACATACACATTTTATAAAGATTTGGGTAGCCAAACAAGGTACCTATTTCCACTCTCTCAAAGTATTACCTACTTTGAGTTCTAGTAACTCCTTGTAAGATATTACAAACTAGTTTACATTGGACCAACATATACACAAGGATCTAATTACTTCTAGTAACTCAACCTTCTTACAAACACTTGAAAAAGTATCCAAGATAATAGAGCTATAACACTCTCTCAAATGTAAAAGAATGTGAAGAAGATAAGGAACTCTCAATCTGAAGTTGGAATACACAAATTAAAGATTAGAGAAAGGATATTGCAACTACAAATAGAAATAATTAATCTAATGAGAACTTGGAGCTAAATGCTTAAGTGTGAGCTTGATTTTAAATTTCTTGGAAAAAGTTTTGTAAACCCTTCCTAGGCCTTCTAAGGTCTCCAATTTCTAGTGTTGTAGCCAATTGATATGTTAGAGATGATAATCTAGAGATTTGAAATGGTACAATTCACCAAAAGAAAAAGATTTCAAATTTGAAAATAACAACCAACATCTTATATACTAAAATAGTTTACCATTTTTCTTCAAGTAGTTAACTATTTTCTAGAAATAGTAAAATTATTCCTAAAGTGTTCTATTTAATTGTAACATGTCCTTCTTATCTTTAGCTATCCATTTCAGTTGTTTCCATTGTCAGTTGACTATTTTCCTAGTTACATTTGACTAAAATTTCTCAAACTAAAAAAACATATATAAGATGAAACAATAGTTGACTCGAACCTTTTGCACTAGCCAAGCAACATCGCTATAGAGCTAAACATTTTCTCCTCTTAATAGTTAACTAAAATTTTCAATCTAGTAACTAGATTTTTGAAATAGCGAAATTGTTTATTTAGTTTACTTTTCTTTTAGCCAGAATCCTTTAGAAAAACTCTGCATACATCTCAAAACTTATTTTTGATGGACAATCAACTAAAGTTTATAGCTTAATTAACTCCAAAATAGCTTATTCAAATGAAAAAGTTGATTTGCTCCTTTAGATGAAATTCTATCATGAGCATATTTATATCTTCAATGTATAGGTCCAAGAGAGAAACCTACTTTGTGAACAATAGTTGACTAGATTTGCATGAGCTAGAAATAGTTAACTGGATCCTCACCTCTAGTTTTCTTAATCTTTTGTTGTTAGGCCAAATTAGTTACCTAAATTTGATTCCCATCTCATTGGATCCATTGACATTTCAGAAATTTTATCTTTCAATTCTAAATATTTCATCTAGTCTAACTTGAATTGCTTATAGCCTTTGATATAAACTTGCACATGCACAAAACTAGTTAGAAACAAAGTAGAAGGTTTTGTTATCATCAATACCCATAGGGCTTGGTCCACCAACACTTACACTATATCAGTTAGTGTAAACCTTCTAATATGAGGCATGAATGAAAGGGAGATTGGTCAACCAAAAGTTCCATCTTATTTGTACTTCTTGCCATGAATTGAAACATATTTAAGATGTAGCCCTAAACAAGTGATTGGGTTCGGCTTATGCCTTTAGATTTAGAAGGAAACTTGTCTATGTGGTGGTTGATGGTTATTCCATAATAAAAAAGTTCAAATTTAGGACTATATTGACAAGGCAAATATTAATTAAAATTTGGAAAACATTTATGAAAATTGAAGAAAAATTGGGATAAAAACATTATTAGAATGTAAAATTTATTATTATAATTGTGTGGACTTGTAACTAGATTGATGAAATTTAAGAATTTTACAAAATTATCCATAAAAATTTCAAGTTTTATGTTGTATGTTGGTGGCGATTTTCATTAAATTTACAAAAAATATTGTAACTTTTAAATTAGGGTTTCAAGAAATATGACATTTTCTAAGAAAATTTTAATTATTCAAAGAAGTTTATAACTATGATTGTAACAACAAACTGGCCCTTCTTGCACTTTTAACCATAGGTGCAAACCTATTTGCTATAATTTTTAAGTTATATTCACAAGTGCAAGAATCTATTGTAGTAAATTCATGTGATGGAGGTTAATCCCATGAGGAATTGAATGGATTTGTATTATTAGCGAGTCCTTACTTAAACTACTTAGCCTAGAGAAAGAAAGTAGTTTCATACTAAACTAAGAATGGAAACTTACCATGAATTTAAAACATGGAATATGAAAACATGTTAAGAGTAAAGATGCTAAGCTTAGAAACTTTCCTAAAAGTCACTTTCTAAAAATGACACTTTCCTAAATTAGAACTTCATTAAAAACTAAACATGGAAACTACCAAATACTAATCTAACATGGCAACTAAACCTAGGAATAACTAAAGCAACTTAACATGACTAATCAAATCAATTAAAACATGCAAACAAAGATAATATGGTGTGCATGTCACAATGAATTGTGCGCATGAATTCTAATAACCTAGTGCATGAAATTAAGATGGTATCTAAAGTACATGTAACTAAGATAGAATTGAGATGGGTTTATGCACGAATGAGACAAGAAAAATGTGGATGATACTAAGAGGCAACTAATCTAAATGAAATGCATGAATGGAACCTAAATACTATTGTAGGTTGCATATGATTCAAAGAATGAATGAACATAAAGAATGCACATGAAACTATGGAACTTTTGATGCAAACAACTACCCTAGAACTATGTACCTACATCATGGAATGCAAACATGCAGAACACATCCTAACAGCCATGAAACACAAAATTTAAAGGGAGTAACATATTCATGAACATTACGCAATTAACATGAAACTAAAGTTCAATTGAACATATCACAAAATTACAAGAGTGGTGCACATCATCCAAAGGGGTGTGCGTACCATACAATGATCCAAATACATCCAAGAAAATTGCTTCTATCTTCTACCAAAGCACCCAAATAACTTGATTTAAAGACCACTATCTGTTAGCTGTCACTACTAGAGATTAGTGATCCTTAGGATCAAAGATATAAGGCTAACAACAAAAGGAAAGTAAACATGGAAGAGTAAGGAACATGGTTAGGAAAATAAGCATACGATCAAAGGACAAAAGAAAGCAATGAAACTAAAACAAGCAATCAATCAAAACAAGAGAAGAACTAAACTTACTTCAAGGACTTCAAGAAGAAAAATAACAAAGGAAAAGGGAGTGGAATGCATGGAGGAAGATGGCTACAACCATGGAAAGAACGTCGAGGAATTGAAGGAAGGAGAGGTGGAGATGGCTCCTTCAAAGGAGGGTGCGATCTCACCCTCCCCAAGATTTGTTTTCTTGTTCTTCATGTCAAACTCCCCTATATTTTATCCTTTTTGGGAACTTCCTAAATTTTTAGTGTAGATTAAGAGGAAAGATCTAAGTGATAGGATCATCATTGAGACCTAGGTCAAGCATGTATACTTAAGAGAGGGCAAGCTGGGAGGCGCCGCCTTTTTAGGAAGGGTCATCTCTCCCTTGTAAAAATCATGGAAGCCCTTTGAAAATAAAAATAAAGTTGGCAAAAAAGGTGGAGAGAGAAGAAGAGATAAGGATATATGGCAGCCCTTGACTAAAAAGTGGAAGGTGGGAGCCGTGGAACTCCCTTCCTAAATGGTAATTCATGTGGAATGACAAGAAATAAAGATAGGAAAGAGGGAGGAAAGAGAAGTAAAAAAGAGAATAGATAAGAAGGGTTAGGTGGAAAGAGGTGGTTAGTAGATCTAGGATGGAGTTAAGAAGGTGAGAGAGTTTTAGAAAGTTGGGACTGTTAAGTAGGAAGGTGCAAAATTCGTAGTGCTCATGTGGTGAGGTGGAGACACACACACACACACACACACACACACACACACACACACACACACACACACACACACACACACACACACACACACACACACACACACACACACACACACACACACACACACACACACACACATATATATAGAGAGAGAAGTGAGAAAATTATGGAAAAAGGAGAAAAATAAAGTGGGTTCTTCATATTGGGCCACTTGCTATCTTAACCAATTAGATTTTCCCTCAAATATCTTCAAAATAGCCTTAAAAATCTCATGGATATTTTCATTAGATTTTTCTTCAATCATAGTTTTCCATGTAGCTTGATTCATGTGGTTTTGTGGCTTGCTTTGAGAGCTCATTTGGCTTGGCGTCATGGCTCAATCCCTTGGATTTGATGGTTGGCTAGGCTCCTTAGGTTGTCACCTTCTTCATGGCTTACATGGCTTAGGTGACTTGAGTGAATCTTGTGCAAAGGTGGCGGACTTTATGTGGCTTGTACTTGGGCCCACTTTATTCACTTTTTACTATCCAATTCCATCCTTTGCTTGCCTTAAGGTAATGTTGATCCTTGATCTTACTTTGGATTGATGATGTTTAGGCCTTTACTCCATCCTTTGATCATTATCTTTAATTTTCATCTTAATCTATCTTAGTAGTTGAATCATCCTCTTAACTCCTACAAAACATGAAAACTCTAATTAAATCCTAAAAAATATGATTATTTACATATTAATTGTGGATTAGCCTATGAACCTGCAAATTCAAATATTTGGTCTGTTAGGTCAAAAATGCATGTTTATAGTTTTTGGCCAAAAATTCTAATTTAACGCTATAAGTAATAACATATAGACAACTAATCAGGCGGTTTTTATACAAATTGAGACACTTATTCACACCCCCAATAGCATTTTGCTAGTCTCAAGTAAAGCATGGAAAATTTATTTGAAAAAATTGATACAAATTGCCACTTTCATTGGTACTCATAATTGCATTTCGCACATGTAACAAGCCCTTAAAATCCTATACTACTCCTAGTGGATGAGTTTGGCCTCGTAAGGTTTGCAGTGAATATACCCACAAAATTCTCTTTATTTTTATGAAAGTCCTTTATTTATCTAAGAAAATTTTCTTTTATTTAACCTATCTTAAATTTCTAATTTTGGCTTGCTAATAAAGATGAACAAAAAGGTTCAAAATCCTACCCTTATGTTAAAGATATCCCATTATTTTATTAACTTTGAAAGTGAGTGTGTACTATAGCAAATATATATAATTTGCAGTTTTTAAGTCAAACATAACTTAAATTACTGTCTAAATGTATGCTTTGACTTCAATTCTCATAGCATATACTTGTCACTCAGAAAGAAGTCCATAAAAAATTAGTATAAGTCTTTCATTAATATGTGAGTAGAATGTTGTTCATCAAGTCCAAAAGTCTCATATATTTCATATACAAGAATGATAACTTAGAAAGAATGATAGTAGTCTTATGAAAGGATATCAATGACTAAGAATGTTACACTCTACCAAATTCCCTATTTAATTACAACCATAGCCAAGCCATATGACTCCTAAGATTCAGTTAAGACTTCTATTAGGTTGAAATATAAGCTTAGGTAAGGGTTATCAAAAGAATAGGTATAAAGGTAAACAAAGATTGTCTAAAAAATATGGAAAGGTATTCTATTAGTGTATTCACAACTTTTTTATTTTTCCTCATAAGAGTGAACGTTCTTCCTTTTCAACAGCTACCTTTTCTTTTTCTCCTTTTCAGTTGATTTTATATATAACCTTTCTGAACCTTTTTCTTCTTTCAACCTCCTTGATGTTCATCTCCTAAATTATATTGCTCATACTTCTTCCAAGATGTTCTCCAATATTCTCTACATATTTTCAAAACAAATGGGCAATGGATATATTATAGGGGTTCAATATAGGTATATGTTGTTTAGTTAACAAAGAAAAAGGCTTATATTTTAAAGGCTCTAGGGTCTAACTATCAAAAAATAATATATGGAGGGCTAAAGGCTTTGGGTTTTACCAAAGACGACCTCTATCATTTTCTAGGGTTCATATGACTTAAAAATGACCACAAACTTAAGAGATTTATGGTATAGTCTTTTATGATTTCTCAACAGTTGACCAAAATGAAGAATAATGAGTCCAAGTAAGAAATAATGCCCACTGAAGAAATTTTTGAATTTATGTATAACCCTTAGAAAAGGAACAATGGCTCAAAACTCAATAGGGTTATAAGTCTCCACAAATCTTTTTCAGGATCTCTAAGTATATTCTCCATCAAATTAAACGATATATAGCTATTTTGTACAATTAATATTCCTAGTTTAATTTTTTGTGAAATACTTTAGAAAAAGAATAAAATAATGAATATATGCAACTCTATTAATAAGCTAAAGTTCAATTGATAATTGAATATTTAGAAAATTGAATTGTCATCTTTATATAGGAACTTATCACAAAATTTTCTCTTTTTTTCAAAAATTTTCAAAGAGGCAAGAAATTTTTACAAATCTCATGCATATCCACACCCCCTAACTTGAATTGAACATTGTCCTCAATGCTTTAAAATATAGGACACCTTTATGATGAATGCATTATGCAAAATACCGAGACATTCTAAAAGGAACCCTTGGTTGCCTCCTAGTGAGCACCAAGTTTAACTTCTTCAATTAGACATAGCCTAATGTACCCTAATATAGACCTTACTAGTTTAACCTAATGTTTCCTAAGCTAACTCTAAGAATGAAATGTGCAAGATTTCTCATGCCACATCAAAATCATACGGTAGTCTATATATTTCCTCCACCTTGAAATTTTTGGTGGTGGTAGCATTATGACACAATAAACCACTAATATTGTAAATTTAGTGGGACCATATTGATGATCCCCCATCTTTTGTATTTCACAGTAGTTAATATAATTCCTCCACCTTAAAAATTTAGGTGGTAGTAAATCAAGGACATCTTGAACTACCATGAATTTAAAGTTTGTTGGACCATATGGAGATGAATGGTCCTCATTTTTACCAATTTTAAGGATAACATTGACCATTGTATTCAATTTATCTTTTTCCTTAATTTCCCTTACAGTGTCTTGAAATTAAGGTAGAAGTTGACTTTGTACTTCCTTAAAAGGTGGTTCTTATATTACTAGAGGTAGGGACATAGAGAGGCTTAAACCGTGATTATCTTCTAATGTGTACCCTATAGTTGGTTTGATGTAGGACTAGTGCATCAATTAACTCTTCTTCTTCCTGTTCTTCATGTACAGGAAGGTTTTAGGTGGGTCAATATTACTATCTTATGATTGTTCAAATAAGGCCTATATGTCCTAATCAGGTCTGTTTTCTGTACATTGTATGGCTTAATTTGTATTTTAGGCTCTGTAGGGGGTTCTACTCTAGCTTGCCATTGAAAAGTGTTTGTCATAGGCATGGTATCCAACAACTAATTCTTGTCAATGGATGTGTCTTCATCAAATTCATAAAAATAGCAGGTCATGATTTTGGAGGATCTAGGTTGGATATTGCTATAGCTTCATTATCTTCATCAATGGAAGTTTCTTTATCATAATCATAACACGAAGCATGATATTGCTCAAGTAGATACAAGTTGGAGGTTTCTATGGATGGTTGTTGACTTTGTAGTTGTGACGACCTAGGTTTTTAAAACACTTTTCCATGTTTATTTTCAATAGATGGCGCCCTTAATTTGAAAATTTTAAAACCAAATAGCATAAAATGTTTTCTTTGAAATTTATTTCTAAAAGCCCAGATGTCACTTTCACTTTCTCATTATATATACATTTTTTGCTTATAAAATAGATTTCTCTTCAGTTAACAATAAAAATTCATTTCTTGAAAATAGGACCCATTCAATAGTTCACATACACAGCCCCTTATTTCAATGAAATGTCCAAAGTTCATAAATCCAAATAACTAACTACACAATACAAGAATTTCAATAAAAGTATGTACCCTTTATTAGTAGTATGGTTGTTGTGTTCCCTTGTTGTACCTATCTACTCATGTCTATATGTATATGAGATATTGTAAACATTCAAGCATTTACAATATCTCAGCAAGTAATGCTTGGTAGGGGATTTCAGAAGCATATGGAATTTAAAACATAATCTACAATCCAATAATTCCAATATTCATATCCATCATATTCCATATAAATCAAGTAATTCAATTTCCATGAACCATACTCTGTATAGTAACTCTATCATGTAATTTCTCATTGAAATCTTCTATGAATGTATTCTCCAATATTTCATAATCATATCATATATATATGTAAATTATTAAAATTGTGAAAAATAGTTAATGTCGTCAATAACAATATCATAATATCCACAACTAGACTATACTAGGTTCAATATCCATACCCCTCACATGTGGGGTCCATAATCATTAACCATACCCCTCACATATAGGGTCCATAATCATTTATACCCTTTATTAGGGTAAATAATCATCTAGCCTATGCTGAAAAATATCCCTTCATGGGAAACATCAATAATGAGCTCATACTAGGCATCTCATCATACTATCACATAAGACATCTCATCATGCCATGCACCATAGTGCAAAATACATAAAGGACTACTCTACTTCCCATCCATACTTGTGTGCTAGGATAACTACCAAGGTACTTATGACGACCCAAATTTTTGTAACAATTTTG
This sequence comes from Warburgia ugandensis, assembly GCA_035236585.1. Lineage (NCBI taxonomy): Eukaryota > Viridiplantae > Streptophyta > Magnoliopsida > Canellales > Canellaceae > Warburgia > Warburgia ugandensis. The sequence goes on along the minus strand of CP141132.1, from coordinate 25,147,327 downwards.
TAATACATTTTTTTGCAAAACAAAGCAGTGGAAATTCTTTTTTTTAAAACTTGTTTTGAAAAACCCAAGTCATCACTTCATACATAACATAAGTAAAATTTTGTATAAGATAAAATTCCATTGAAGGAATATACTTTTATTAAATTCTAGAATCCATCTAGTGGTTCACAGACAGCTCAGGTATCAGTACAATACTTGTCCAAATTACATAATCCAAATTTCAAAGCTCACCATACATTAAAAACTCTTAATACAATACAATGCTCTTAAATAAAAATACATATCTTCAAGGGATATACCCTGATTGATTATTCTTCCAAGTCTTTTTAAGTCTTGAGCTCCTAATTCTCCTTCTTTATATCCGAGATATTGTAAACATTCAAACATTTACAATATCTCAGCAAGCTATGCTTGGTAGGAGATTCAAGAAGCATAATAATTTGATAGTATAATCCTAATACTTCATAATCCCATCATTCATACTCATGGATCAATCTCTTTACTTTGTCATATATGTACACATACATATTGTATATGTCGTATAGATATATATGCAGTCAAAACTGTGAAAAATAGTTAATATCTCCAACATCAATAGTCACACTCAGAGACACTGAGTTGATCAATCATCTAGACTCTGCTGGAAAATACTCCCTCATTTGGGCAATATCATCACACTCAGCCATACTGAGTTGATAAAACATCTAGACTCTGCTGGGAAAATACTCCCTTATTTGGGCAGTATCGGCATCTCATTATGCCATGCATCATAATGTAAAATACTCAAAGGACTACTATGTTACAGTCTCATCCGTACCAGCACTCTCGAATAACTGCTTTCATACTCCATGGATACAAATGTGGAAAATCATCTGTGTCATGTTTATATGAGGAGATAGACCACCATAGTGGTGGCCTTCCCATAATTGCCCCACCTGACATTTTGCCTCTCTTTGGGCACGGTATCATCATATAGATCACATTTCAGAGAGTGGGTGGCCAAACCCTTGTAACTCTCTTAGCATAGCAACCCCAGGCATATGCCTATTAAAAACAAAAACCATAAGCCTCCTTGCTTGTATATAAAGTATTCTTTTACTTATTAGACGTCTTGTTTGTTTATAGCATCATCCTTGTATTTTGTTATTCTTATACTAAGGATAGGATATCACTTCAAACTTAGGATCATCATTTACAATGAATGATACCCATGTTCATATAAGTTTAAGGATTGCCATTTTATATGAATGATTGCCATGTATTGATTTTATACTTATCAGACAATTTGTTTGTTTATTCAGGGTTGGAATACCTTCTAGTTCCCTATCCACTTATGGTTTTCCTCACTTCTAACTTAACCATTTCATATGTGTTTTGGTTGGATCATAAGGGCTTTCAATGGATTTAATACAAGTATTTACATTATACTTGTCAACATTTCCAAACATAAGATCATTTATTCAACATATATTTCTCATGTAGATGCATTCACAAAATCCTCCTACCTTCAAGTAGTGATCCATCTCTTCAGATCTTCCATGATCCTTATTGATGTATGTAATCTATAAATCTATACATACTATCAATATTCATACAATTTGAATAATCCTATATATATATTTTCCTATCTATATTCTTTGTTTAATATTGTCCTTTGATATAAAGGATCTAGATCTTTTGTCTTATCGTGATCTATCTTCCTCAGATAGTATCTATCATATTGATCATAAGATCTGATTGTTAGAATAATCGTCTAATATTTTATATCTAAGTATTTTGTATTCTAAGTCTTTGTGTATTCCTTTCTTTGATCTTGATCTTTCATAGATCCTTTGATCAAGAATTTATACTTGTTGATAAAGATTAAGGGCTTAGATCTTCTATTATCTAGTTCTTCTTTGATCTAAGTTCAGTTGTTTGATCATCCCTAAGGAGGATGATCTTAGTTCTCTTCCTTGAATCATATTTGATTAAGGGTTTGGATTCTCTATCTAGATTTGTCTACAACATATATACATAGATACATAATAAAATACGACATTAGGATTCTTATTGTTATTGATCATTCAAGATCCTATGAATCTTGTTTGACCATCCTTATCTTACTTACAATTTTTATTAGGATTAGATAATTTACTAACCTTTTATGCTCTTATTATTATTATTATTATTCTACTAGTTAATGTTTTACTGGTTAAAGATAGCTTATTCCATCATAAGTCTAGACATCTCCTCTTATTTCCAATTGACTAAGGCTTACTAGCTCAATGGTTGAACACAGTGTGGTTACTTCAATCCTAATGTAATGAGGCGTTTAGACCTCATAAACATCAACAAAAGGTAGGGGAAGAGCGAGGCTCTATTAAAGAACCCCCTTAACCCCCATGTTTAGCCCTTACTAATATTAAGTCAAAGTCATTCACTCATCTTAATTGTCAATGAATCTCTATATTCTATTAGTTTAGATTTTTGGTGATTTATGCTCATTATATCTTAACAACTACTTAACATTTGAATCTACTAATAAAATTTGACAATAAATAAATCATAAACTTTAAAGCATAAATCCAATATAAATTTAATAACTATTTATACTAACATGCTTCCTATGAATGTAACTTAACCTAATGAAATAAAACTATACTTAACCTAGCATGATCTTAAGTTATGAAATGCATGAAATTTTACTAGTAATCTAATGGAATCATGCTAAAATCTTAATTTCAAACTAACATGACCCTAAGATAATTAAATTACCAACCTATTATAACAATCTAATAACATATAGAGCATAGCATGCTAAAATTTAAGAATTACACTATCATGCTTCCTAATTTGTAACATAAATCACATTTACATTTCAATTATCAAATAAAAGACAACTAAACTATTAGATTAAGATTATTAGAAACTTTTACTTATGATCCAACCATTAGATCTTTTATCTTTTCCTTTAAATCAAGGGTTTTAATTACATTTAGGTGTTTTACTCCATTAAGATCTAAAGATCATATCCACTTATTTTTGTCATATTTAATCCATGATCAAACTAGAATCCATCATAATGTCATTCATTCAATCTATCTTAAGGGTCTGATCATACTTGATCTTATTGATCAAGTGGGTCCCTTTGTATTTTTTTGAGTTTTTCTACCACAAAGGGTAGATTCCTCATTTTATGTTAGATCTATCAAAATAAATCATGGATATCACTTGATTTCAGCATTATATCACCATTTCATTAGATCCCCAACATTTGATCATCTTAGATCTTGAAGATCATGAAAATTAGAAAATTAATTCTTAAAAATAGAAAGTTTCTTGAAACATTTTATCCATTTTACAAATTTAGAAGAAAATAGACGTTACAAGCTTTCCATAGCTTCATTCTGATCTTAATTTGGAGTTCAGATGACTCCACAATTAAGGACTAAAGTTCACAGTTGTTTCGAGGTTCCAGATTTGATCTGGGCCCAACGGAACAGATAGCTGTGATTAGTCGGGCGGAGGGGACCAGTCAGGTGAAATGGTTGACGTGCTCTCATCACTGGGACGTACACCATAATGTGTTCCCGGGATTGGCGTTGCTACATAGTCATTCTGTTGGGATGACATCACACATGGAGTGCGTGCACAGAGACGCTCCCGTAGGGTGTGTTTCCGTGTAGTGTCTCGGGATTTGATCTTTTTAGGAAGATCCGACAATGCTTTTGGATTGTCCAATCAATTTGTTTTCAATAAAAGGCTCAAAACTTGATTAAATTGCCTGAAAATTCCATCTGAGCCTTCCATCATCCACAATTTAAGGGTTCTTATCCTTACTTGATTTTTATTATTTTTAACCTAAAAATAATTTAAAAAAATTAAAAAATATATAAATTAACATGAAATAAGTGTGGAAACAATTTCCACCTACCTGATTGGAGAAAAACGTAGGTTTTGCAACCCAATTTAAGAGAATATCCACTTGATGATAAGATCGCCCAAGAACCGCTTGTCTTGTGATTTTCTGTTGTTTGAACCATTGGATCTTGAATTTTATTTTGTGGTTTTGTTGATAAGGTAGTCTAGGACAATATGAATGGTGGGATTTGTGAGATTTGATTTAGAATAGAGTGCCTAATTGAATTTAAGTCTCTTGTTTTGATTAGAGAGAGGAGAGAAAGTGAAAGATGAGAGATTTTTGGGAGTTTTGGAAATTTGAGAATGAATCTAGATCTGGTTTTATAGGGGAAGCAAGATATTTTTGTGGTAAATTTTATGAACATATTTGGAGGATTTTTGGGGGTGTATTTATAGATGTTTTTGAATTTTTTATAATTACTTGTAATAATTATGTTTCAATTCTTTTGAATATTAAATTAACATTGGATCCTCCACTACCACCTCCTCTACTATTATCTAGTAGTGATTTGACTACTCATTACATGTTTTCTGGCCATTGGATTTATTTGTGGGCCCCATGAAGGTGTGAAAGGACCATTTTGCCCTTTTATGGAGAAAATTTTGTTTTATTCTCTCTAACTCGGAATTGAGCATACTTAGTGGTGTTGGAATCTTATTTTTTCATAAATTTTAGATGTTGATGTCTTAGATTTCAGTTATGGGTAAAATTACCATTTTACCCTTTTATTCATAAAAATGGAGAAAATCAGTGATATTTCATTTTAACTCGGAATTGAACGTACTTAGTGTCATTTCGATCGATTTTTCAAGTACATTCATAATTTATAAGTTTTAAATAATTTTTTTAATATCTATTAAAATAAAATTTTAATAATATAATATTCTATCTTGAAATTTCTAAAAATTCAAACTAAATTGATTTGGTCAATCAATATATAAAATTGGGGTTATTATAGTACTCCACTAATACTACAGTGCAAAAATACACAATGTCATGCCTATATGGGGAGACACATTGTCACAATGGTTGGCCTTCTCATAATTGCCCAACCTGACATTTTTTCTTAGTTTGGGAATGGTATCCATATCATCATCAGTTTCAGAGAGTAGATGACCAAACTCTCATAACTCTCCTAGCATAGTATCCTCGGCTTATCCCCATCAAAAACAAATTTCATAGGCCTCCATGCTCGTATGAAAAATAATGATAATACTTACAGGCTATTTGCTTGTCCGTAAAAAAAATATAATAACATCATCATCCTCCTAAATTTGGCATTCATATACCGAGGATATAATTTCACATTCTAAGTTCATGGATAAACATATAATATAAATGGTACCCATGTACCAAGCATGTGATTTCTTAACTTAAGTTAATGATGCAATTCCACAACATGCTTTTCAAATAATGATCATATAATTCTAAACATAAGATTATTATATCATTCTAATTAAATCACTAGGTATTTTAAATAATTAAGTCCTACCAATTTATGATCATTCTACTTGATAAATAATTTCAATTTTATAGTTTCATAACACTAAATAAATTCAAGCTTAGAACATAGATCTTGCAATTTAAGGAAATACATTCTTAAAGTTCCACCTACCTTGAACGCGATAATCCCCAATACTTAGAATAATCAATGACCTAGAAATCTGTGTATCTGTCAATTCATATGTACACATAATATCATTTTCTATCGCTTGATCATCATAATTTTGGATGATCTTGTATTTGTCTTTCTTTAATTATATCTATCCTTTTTTAGGATTTGTCTGATCCTTTTATTATGACCCTTGATTAATATTTAAGGGTCTAGAGTTCTTTGTATTCCTTAATCTTAACTAATCTATCTCTTACAGATAGTTTTTCTTATATTATAATAATTGATCTATAAATCTGATGGTTGGATTGATTTTTGATCTATTATATTTAGGTTTCTAAACTATTTTCTAATATATACAACTTATTGGTCTTTGATCATCTTTAAAGATGATGATCTTGATCTTTTTATATTTCTAATCTTTTGGATATACCTTCATTTCATGGCTATTGATCAAAATCAATTGTTTAGATCTTAATTTCTAAATCCCATTGATCTTAGTTTGATCTCTAATCCACTTCATTTTTCAAGGTTTGATCTATTAATCTTAGATCTTCCTTTGATTATCCTTGATCATCATGATCTTACATGTGATCTTCCTTGATCATAGTTATCTTACTTAAAAGCTTATCTGATCCTTGAATTCTAGCCTTTGATTTTCAATCTATGGCCTAAATACTTTTCCTAAGTTAAATAATGCACAGTAAGTATTAGTATGTTGTTGATTGAGCAATGTCTTGATTATTTGTCCTAAATCTAGACAGCTCCTTATTTTCAAATTTGACTATTGCTTACTAGTTAGGTTTTGTTCTAAAAGTGGTTAATACAATCCTCATCTTAGGAGGTGTTTAGACCTCATCGAACATCAATGGAAGGAATGGAAATTCACTTAGATTTTAAGACACCTACTATAACCACAATGTTCAAAAGCCACTAAAGTGATAATAGATAGCATCATTCTAAAAAGGTCCTATGAGGTCGATACACTAAGTCCCTTTCTACTTGATTTTAAGGTTAATATCCAAGAATTGATCATGACATTTGAGGATGTAGATTGATTCTTAAATGGGCTAAGGATCCGATAATGAAATCCAGTCCTTCTCTTATAAGAGTTCATGTGGGCCCTTATTAACATTAATTTCATTTCATCATAAAGCTATAAAAATGTAAATCTTTAGATTAATTAGATCTTGAATTTTTGATTATTTTCTAAGTTATTTTCCAATTAGAGGCCAAAAAGAAAAGAAAAAAGGAAAAGAGGGAGAAGGAGAAGAGGAAAGGGAAAGGGAAAGGGAAAGGAAGAGGGAGCAAGAGGGAGAGGTGAGAGTTTCTGTGGAATTTTGTGGGATTCTTGGGAGGGGTATTTATAGATTAATTTTTTTATTATTTTAATTAATTTTTAATTCATTCCACTTTCCTTAATTAATTGAAAGTGGATTCTCCAGTATTTTCACTTTCATCATTTTAGATTCCTTGTGCTAGTTGACTCACATCTCACCTAACTTTTGAGGACCCAGCATAAACGTAAAATTACCATTTGACCCTTATAGGTAAAATTAAATTCTAAAAATAAGAAAAATATAGATTTTTCCTCCAAACTCCGATTTCATCTTGCTTATAGTTGTTGGACTCTAGTTTTTGAGTACATTCCAAATATCTACGTTTCAAATTTTGATTCTATTTCTATAAAAAAATGATTTTCTTGAAATCTTAAATTCCAATTCTATTTTCAAATTCTCACTTTAAATTCCTCAAATGTATTCTAAAAAATTAGGGTTATTACATTCTTCCCCCGTTATAAAAATTTCATCCTTAAAATTACCATAATGCTATCACATAAACAACTCAATATGAGTTTCCATCATTTTGTTCATAGTTTTCCATGTGCTTTGTTCCACTGAGTGGTATTTCTACTAAGGGAAATTTCTATTTCCTTTTTATTCATAAGTTATATTGCCTTTTTCTTAAAGCCACAATCTTGTTTAAATTCAACTGACGTATTTTGAAGTACATGTGTAAAGTTTGGCATATATAATACTAAAACACCTTGTGCATTTCAGCTACTTGTGGTAACAAGGCCAATTTATAAGCCACTAACCTAATACCTTCTGATATTTTAGAAGTACCGATAATTCTAAGATTAAGTTCTCTTTTTGTCCAAAATCTCATAACTTCTTTGAAAGTTGAGATCTTTACCAATATATGATTTCCTACTGTAAACTTTAAATTTCCATTCTTTCTATCTGTATAATGCTTTTTGAGAACCTTGACCTTTAAACAAGTTTTGACATCATCAACCTTCTTTCTTTAACATTGTTCCAACAATTTAGTGATTGGAAAAATCTTGCATATAATATCTCACAGAGTGCTGTGCCAATACTTGCAAGAAAACTATTGTCATACACGAATTCAATTAGTGGAATACCTTCCAATTTCCTTTCTAATACATATTCACATCCTCTAAAATCTTGATAGTTCTTTTTGATTAACTATATGAAATGTCATACTGAATCTAAATGTTGTACTCTTTGAACATTACTTGTCTTACATAAACCTTCCACGATATCCAGAATGATACGGTCTCATTTCTATTTAGAAAATTCTAGTGTTTGTAACATTCCTATAAATCTTTGTGTTCCTCTTTCACTTGTTTGACAAGTCAAACATTTGACTACAAGATTACTTATATCTCTTTTGATCCCTTCTCACTAAAAGTCCTTTTTTAGGTTTTGGTACATCTTTGTACCTCTAGGGTGGATAAAATATTGACTAATGGTTTCTTGTAATAATTCTCTCATAAAAATTTCATTTGATGGAATCATCAGTCTACCTTGAAAACAAACACCTCTATTTGGACCTTTGCAAAAATCCATTCTTTTACACAATTTATGGTGATGTATGTAATTACAACACTTGACTTTCTACTCAATGCATCAACAATTACGTTCACCTTCCTAGGATGATATTGGATGTTGAAATCATAGTCTTTCATGTACTCTATCCATCTTTGTTTCATGGTGAAATCATTCACCTCCCTAAATTTTTAAACACTACAGCCAAAAGTTCTAAGTTGTATAGTGGGTCATTCATTTCATGCTTCTTTAATTGTTTTGAAACATATACAATGACTTTGTACTAGCATACTACGAAGCCTTTATCTGAAATACTACAGTAAATCTCATAACTTCTACTTCTTGATGGAAGAGTCAAAATTGGTGTAATATTCATTCTCTTCTTCAACTTGCAGATTCTCTGTCAACAGCCTAAATTAACTTTATATTCTTTCTAGTCAATGCCGTCAGAGTGAAGATTTCATTGGAAAAACCCTTTAATAGTAGTTTGCAAGATTGAGTAACTTAGAATCTCTATGACTATCTTAATTCATCACTGTCTCTATTTTTGTTGGGTCAACCTCAATATTATCCTTAAAATCATATAAATCAAATCCATGAAAATTGTAGGTGTAATCATTTATCCAAATGTTGCATCTAAGAATTCATATTGTCCATAACCAACTTTGAATGTTATCTTTGATATATCTTCATCTCTAACTCATAATTGATCAAAGAAGTCATCAATGCATAGTAGAGGGTACTTATTTCTCATAGTAACATATTTCAACATTCTATAGTCAATGTATAATTACATTGATTTATCCTTATCTTTACAAAGAGATTGTATTCCTTAAGGTAAACTATTTGACCAAATAAACCCTTTGTCTAATAATTCTTAAACTAACTTTTTAACTTTTTTATTTTGGTTGATTCCATCCTATAAAGTACAATAAAGATTTGAGTTGTAAATGGTAGTAACTCAATCTCTTGTTGGGGTGGAAATCATGAAAATTACTCAAAATATCTTGGAATTCTTTAACTCCATTTATCTCTAAAATCTTGAGTTGTTCATTATCTACAATCATCATATTTTTCATAAATGCTTGGAAGCCATTAAAGATGTATTTAGTCACCTGTATTTGTCTGCTGAGTCTTATTTCCCATATACAATGAATATTTCCTCATCAACATGTAAAATGTGATTTTTTTTTACAATAATTCATAACTGCTCAATAAATCAAAATCCATTATGTCAAGTAGGATAAGATCAATCTTCATTCTTCTTTTAATTAATCTTGGTGAACTCTTGTTCTCACTCATCAACTGTGGTTATCATATCTAATCCTATTTCCAGCTTTGTAAATTCATACTTCATGCATAAGATGTATAAACCTTAATTTATTTGTGGTCCATAATTGATCATGGCCCCCTTGTCTTCCTTAAAGGCTTAGGATTGTAATTTCCTATTTCACCATGCCTCATGATCTGATTTGTCTTATAATTTTCCTCAATTTAGAGGCCATTTCTATGCACTCCAGAAATCGATCAACTATTTGTTTATCCTTAGCATAGATATTTGGTATAAATTTCTTCAGTTGAATTTATTCTAATATAAGTTTTTCCTTGTCATAACTCTTCTCCTTTATTGATTGTGGAGAGAAAATATTCACTATTTCCTTGAATTCTTTCCAAGTAATATCATCTCTATTTGGATAAATAGGTCCATTTGACTGATTGCCACTAAAATATTGTTTCTTATTTTGTGGCAAATCTAACCTTTCATTTTTATAAAAGTTTGTAATACTTCTAAGGTTTTCTCTATTTCTAATATCTATTCTTTAGTAGTTTCTATTTTACCTTTCTTATAAAGGTTGGGATTTAATCTTTTAGAATCATTCCATCATCTTTTCTAGTTTATCATTTGTTCTTGTTGAACTTCCCACTATTACACTCTGTATAAGTGAATAATGATCATGTACCAGTGTTCGGGTATTTTGTCTCTAAATAGGTATGCCATGTATGACTTTAGGTTAAACCTACTTTACGCCACTACAAGTTGTAATGCTATTGTAGATAAGGAAAGATATCTTATCATACTTGTGTAATTATTTCTATTACATGATTCCATTGTTTTTTATCTCCTATATTGGAATTAGTAATTCATTAAACCATCCACCTAGTTATTTTACTAGGTGGCACCTACTCATATATTCACTATTCCTACATGAGTTAACTACATTAACTCATTCTATCATAATACTTAACTAATGCTATCATAATCCTATATCAACTTACTATATCCGAACCTATACTTGGATTGTCATCTTTATGTTGGACATATAGAGTTGTAAGTGACTAGATGAACCACTCTAATAGCAACTTTGACAACTTGGGTTTTTATAACACTTTTTCATGTTTATTTTCAAAAGATGGTGCCCCTAATTTAAAATTTTTTAAAATCAAATAGCTAAATATGTTTTCTTTGAAATTTGTTTCTAAAAGCCCAGATGTCACTTTCATTTTCTTACTATATACATATATTTTGTGTATAAAATAGATTTCTACTCAATTAATAATATAAATTTATTTCTTAAAAACAAGACCCATCCAGTGGTTCACATACATAACCCCTTATACTTATTTCAATGAAATGTCCAAAGTTCACAAATTGAAATAACAAACTACACAATACAAGAATTTTAATAAGAGTATGTATCCTTAATCAATAGTATGGTTGTTGTGTTCCCTTGTTGTATCCTTCCACTTCTATCTATTTGCATTTGAGAGATTGTAAACATTCAAACATTACAATATCTCAGCAAGCTATGCTTAGTAGGGGTTTTAAGAAGCATATGGAATTTAAAATATAATCTATAATCCAACAATTCCAATATTCATATCTATCATATTTCATATAGATTAAGTAATGCAATTTCCATGAACCATACTCTGTATAGTAACTCTATCATGTAATTTCTCATGTGAAATCTTCTATGAATATATTCACTAATAATTCATAATAACATCATATATATATATATGTAAATTGTTAAAACTATGAAAAATAGTTGATGTCATCAATAGCAATATCATAATATCCACACCTATACTGTATTAGGTTCGAAATCCATACACTTGATATGTGTGGTCCATAATCATTAACCATACCCCTCATATATGGGGTCCATAATCATCCACACCCCTTAATATATGGGGTCCATAATCATTCATACCCTTTACTACGGTAAATAATCATCTAGCTCTGCTGGAAAATATTCCTTCATGGGAAACATCGGTAATGAGCTCATACCAAGCATCTCAACATGCCATCACATAAGGCGTCTCATCATGCCATGCACCATTGCACAAAATACATAAAGGACTACTATGCTGTAGTTCAATCCTTACTAGTGTGCCTTGATAACTACCAAGATACTCAACTGATACCATAGTGGAAAAACATGCAATTTTATGTCTAAATGGGGAGACAAGCCATCACAATGGCTAGCTTTCTCATAATTGCCTCACCAGACATTTTGCCTCGCTTTGGGCATGGTATCCATATCATCATTAGTTTCAGAGAGTGGGCAGCCAAACCCTTATCCCTAGGCCTATGCCTATCGAAAAACAAATCCACAGGCCTACATGCCCATATGAAAAATAATGATAATACTAGTAGGCTATTTGCTTGTTCATAAAAAAATCTATAATAATATACTCCCCCTCTTTAATTTGGTATTCATATACCGAGGATATAAGATAAACATATAATATAAATGGTACCTGTGTTCCAAGCACGTAATTTCTTAACTTAAGCAGATAATGTAATTCCAGAACATGCTTTTCAAATAATGATCATATGATTCCAAACATAAGATTATTATATCATTCTAATTAAATGACTAGACATTTTAAATAATCAAGTCCTACCAATTTATGATCATTCTACTTGATGAATAATTTCAATTTTATAATTTCATAACACTAAATAAGATCATGTTTAGAATGTAGATCTTGCAATTTAAGGAAATGCACTCTTAAGGTTCCACTTACCTCGAATGTGATAATCCTCAACAATTAGAATAATCAATGATGTTGATCAAAGTAGAAATCTATGTATCTATCAATTCATTTATACACATAATGTCATTTTCTATGTCTTGATCATCATAATTTTAGATGATCTTATATTTTTCTTTCTTTGATCCTAACTATCCCCTTTTAGGATTCATTATGACCCTTGATTAATATTTAAGGGTCTAGACTTCTTTGTCTTCCTTAATCTTGATTAATCTATCTCCTATAGATAGTTTTTCTTATATTATAACAATTGATCTATAAATTTGATGGTTAGATTGACTTCTAATATGTTAGATTTATGTTTTTAAACTATTTTCTAATCCTAAATCTTCATATACAACTTATTGGTCTTCGGTTATCTTTAAAGATGATGATATTGATCTTTATAGATTTTTGATCTTTTTGATATACCTTCACTTCATGGCTGTTGATCAAAATGAATGGTTTAGATCTTCTAATTTTTAGTTCTCATTGATATCTATTCCACTTCATTTTTCAAGGTTTGACATATTATTCTTAGATCTTCCTTTGATTATCCTTGGTCATCAAGATCTTACATTTGATCTTCCTTGATCATAGTCATCTTACTTAAAGGTTTGTCTGATCCTTGAATTCTAGCCTTTGATTACTAATCTATAGTCTAGATACTTTTACTAAGTTAAATAATACACAATTAGTCTTAGTATGTTTTGATTGAGCAATGTCTTGATTATCTTTCCTAAATTTAGTCAGCTCCTCCTTATTTCTATATTTGACTACTGCTTACTAGTTAGATTGTAACAACCCCAATTTTTGTAAATTGATTGAGAAAACCAATTTAGTTTGAATGTTTTAGAAATTCTAGGCTGGAATATTAGGTTATTGGAAATTCTCTTTTCATAGAGATTAAAACATGATTTAAAACTTAGAAATTATGAATGTGCTTGAAAAACCAATCGAAATGAACCTAAGTACGTTCAATTCCAAGTTAAAATAAAAAATCCCTAATTTTCTTCATTTTTATGAATAAAAGGGTAAAATAGTAATTTTACCCATAATCAAGATCTAATACATCAATATTTAGAATATACTCAAGAAAACAAATCCAATGCCACTAAGTACGCTCAATTTCAAGTTTCGGAGAATAAAATGGATTTCTCTCCATAAAAGGGCAAAATGGTCCTTTCACACCCCCATGGGATGCACAAGGGGCCCACAAATGAATCCAATGGCCAGAAAACATGTAATGAGTGGTCAAACGACTACCAATTGCTAGTGGAGAAGGAGGTGGTAGTAGAGGATCTAATGTTAATTTTATATTTAAAAGAATTGAAACATGATTATTACAAGTAATTATGAAAAATTCAAAAACATCTATAAATGCACCTCCAAAAATCATCCAAAAATGTTCATTAAAATTCCCATGAATCATCTTGCTTACTTTGAGAAACCAAATCTAGATTCCTTCCCGAAATTCCAAAACTCCCAAAAATCTCCCTTGTATTTTCTCTTTCCTCTCTCTAATTGGAACAAGAGACCTAAATTCAATTAGGCACTCTGTTCCAAATTGAATCTCACAAATCGCACCATCCATACAATCCTAGACTACCTTATCTACAAAACCCCAAAATCAATTTCAAGATCCAACAGTGCAATCAACAAGATATTACAAAACAAGGGACTATTGGGCTATCTTATTCTCAAAGGGTATTTATTTCAAAGTGGGCTTCAAATCCATGTTGTTTCCCTAATCAAGTAGGTGGAAACACTTCCTATACTTATTTCATGTTGTTTTATGTAGTTTTTATTTTTTTGTAATCAGTTTTAGGTTAAAATTTATAAAAAAAAGTAAGGACCAAAACCCTTAAATTCTAGATGATGGAGGGTTGAGATGGAAAATCTGAGTAGTCCAATCACTCCAAAAGGGTCCAAAAACCCCTAGGGTAGAGGTTTCAAGAAATTTTATAGAGTTTTGAGCCTTTGATTTAAGAGGATTGATTGGATGGTCTAAAACAGACTGTCTGATCTCCCAAATCAAATCGGGATTGGGGGATACGTTGCGAAACGCCATACGGAGATGCGCCCTGCAAGAGTGTCTCTGTGCAATAGCACCAATCCCTAGGGAGCACATTATGCGTCTGTCCAAGTGAGGGGCACGCGGTAATCGCTTTGCCCGACCAGATCAAATCTGGACCCTAGGAACAATTGTAAACTTCACAGTTCAATTGTGGAGTCATTTGAACTCCAAATTGAGATTGAAAACAGCTATGTAAAGCTTATAACTTCTATTTTGTTTTGAAATCCTAACACTTAGAAAATTCTTCATGGAACTTTCTATATTTATGAACTAAGCTTCTAATTTTCATGATCTTCAAGTTCAAAGATGATCAGTTTTTGGGGATCTGATTTATTGATGATATAATATTGAAATAAAGTGATATCCATGACTTATTAGGACGAATCTAAGATAAATTGAGGGATCTACCCTTTATGGTAGAAAAATCCTAAAAATACAAAGGGACCCACTTGATCAATAAGATCAAGTATGATTAGACCCTTGGGATGGATTGAATGAATGATATTATGATGGAATCTATTGAGATCATGGATTAAATGTGACAAAAACAAAGGGATATGATCTTTAGACCTTAATGGAGTAAAAGCCCTAAAATTAATTAAAACCCTTGATTAAAAGGAAAAGATCTAAGATCTAATGGTTGGATCATAAGTAAAGGTTTCTAATAATCTTAATATAATTAGTTTCATTGTCTTTTATTTGATAATAGTATTGTAAATGTGAATTATGTTATAAAGCATGATAGTGTAATTCTTAAATTTTAGCAAGCTATGTTCTATATGTTATTAGATTGCTATATTAGGTTGATTGATTTAATTATCATAGGGCCATGTTAGTTTACATTTGAAGTTTAAGCATGATTCCATGAGACTAGTAGTAAAATTTTATGTATTTTATAACTTAGGAGCATGCTAGTTTAAGTATAGTTTCATTTCATTAAGTTAAGTTACAAAGGAAGCATGTTAGTGAAAAATATTGTTAAAATTATATTAGATTTCTACTTTAAAGTTTATGATTTAAATTTTATTAGTAGATATAATTGTTTGATTAGTGGTTACGTCTTAATATTCATAAATAGCCATAAATGAAATCTAATGAAATATAGAGATTCATGGACAATTAAGATGAGTGAATGACTTGGACTTAATATTAATAAGGGCTATAGTTAGTAGGACAATATAAGGATAATCAAATCCTTAGCTCAAACTAGGAGAATAATAAACCCCATGAATGACATTTTAAATATTCATGGACTTAATTAAAATCAATTAGAAAGAGTACTTATGGTTAACATGCTCATAGGACCCTTATGAAAGGTTGAGTTAAGGTCACTCTCGTGAATGTTGAACATGGTAGTTAAGGGGGTTTTCTAATAGAGCCTCACTCTTCCCCTACCTTTCGTTGACGTTTGTGAGGTCTAAATGCCTCATTACATGAGGATTGAAGTAACCACTTTGTGTTCACCCATTCCACTAGTAAGCCTTAGCCAATTGGAAATAAGAGGAGTAGTCTAGACTTAGGTTAAAATAAGTTATCTTCAACCAATAAAACATTAATTGGTTGAATAATAATAATAAGGGCATAAAAGGTTAGTAAATTATCTAACCCTAATAAAAATTGTAAGTAAGATAAGGATGATCAAACAAGATCCATTGGATCTTGAATGATCAAGAACAATAAAAAAAAAAACTTCTTGATGATGATATATATATTTCTTGCAACTTAGATAAAATAGAATAGAAGATCTTAGATAAAATAGAAGATCTTAGATCAAATAGAAGATTTGAACCCTTGATCAATTATGATTCAAGGAAGAGAACTAATATCATCCTCCTTAGGGATGACTAAACAACTGAACTTAGATCAAAGAAGAACAAGATGATAGAAGATCTAAGCCCTTGATCTTTATCAACAAGTATAAATTGTAGATCAAAGGATCTATGAAAGATCAAGATCAAAGAAAGGAATACACAAAGACTTAGAATAGAAAATACATAGATTTGAAAGATTAGAAGATCATTCTAACTGTTAGATCTCTTGATCAATATGATAAACATTATCTGAGGAAGATAGATCATGATAGGACAAAAGATCTAAATCCTTTATATCAAAGGACAAGATTAAATAAAGAATATAGATAGGATTAAAACTATAGGATTATTCAGATTGTATAAATATATTGACAGTATATATGGATTTACAGATTACATACGTCAGTCAAAATCAGGGAAGATTTGAAGAGGTGGATCACTACTTGAAGGTAGGACGATTTTATGAATGCATCTACATGAGAAGTACATGTTGTATACATGATCATATGTCTAGAAATGTTGACAAGTATAATGTAAATACTTGTATAAAACCCATTGAAAACCCTTATGATCCAACCAAAACACATATGAAATGGTTAAGTAGAATTGAGGAATAGACTCTAAGTGAATATGGAACTTGAAGATATTCGAGCCTTAAGTAAATAGATAGATCATCTGATACATATGAGAATTACTTTACATACAAGCATGGAGGCATGTGGTTTTGTTTTAAATAGGCATGGTCCTTGGGATGCTATAGTACGAGAGTTAGTAGGGTTTGGCCACCCGCTCTCTGAATCTTGTTATTATATGGATACAAGCCTAAATGAGGCTAAAAGTACCGTGGGGCAATTATGGGTAGGCCACCACTGTGATAGCCATGGTTCTCCCCATATGGACATGGATATTGTGATTTCCACTGAGAATGGTATAGGTGGATTATTGAGCAGTTATTCAGGTGCGTTGGTATGGATTTTGATTGCATGCATAGTAGTCCTTTGAGTATTTTTGCATTATGATGCATGGCATAGTGAAATGCCTCATGATATGGCATGATGAGATGCCAAGTAATCATGGATTACCGATGCTACCCAAATGAGGGAGTATTTCCAGTAGTGTTTGGATGATTTATCAACTCAGCATAAGCTAGATATGATTATGTTTTGAGAAATTAACTATTTTTCATGGTTTTGACCATATGTATATATTTATACATAGTATACTGTATACATATGTAAGGATGTACATATATAACAAAGTAAAGAGATTGCTCCATGAGTATGAATAATGGGATTATGAAGTATTAGGATTATATTGTCAAATTATTATGCTTCTTGAATCCCCTACTAAGCGTAGCTTGCTGAGATATTATAAATGTTTTAATATTTACAATATCTCAGATACAGAGAAGAAGAATTAGGAGCTCAAGACTCAAGAAGATTTGGAAGAATAATCGATCAGGGTATATCCCTTGAAGACATGTATTTTTTATTTGAGAGCATTGTATTGTATTAAGAATTTTTACTATATGGTGAGGTTTGAAGTTTGGATTATATAATTTGGATAAGTATTGTACTGATATTGGGCTGTACTGTGAACCACGGATAGATTCTGGAATTTAATAAAAATGTATTCCTTCAATGGAATTTTATCTTGTACAAAAGTTTTACTTATGTTATGTATGAAGTGATGACTTGGGTTTTTCAAAACAAGTTTTAAAGAAAAGAATTTAAGCTGCTTTATTTTGCAAATTTTTTTTACTATTAAGGGCCTTACCTTTGAAAAATGTGTTACAAAAACCCAGGTCATCACATAGGTTCTGCTTTAAAAGTGTTTAATACAATCCTCATGTTAGGAGGCGTTTGGACCTCATCTAACATTAGTGGAAGGCGTGGAAAAATCACTTAGATTTTAAGTCACCCACTATAACCAGAATGTTTAAAAGCCACTAGAGTGACAATAGATAGCATCCTATTAAAAGTGTCCTATGAGCTCAATACCCTAATTCCTTTCTACTTGATTTTTTGTTAACATCCAAGAATTTTAATCATGACATTCAAGTATGTAGATTGATTCCTAGGTGGGCTAAGGATCTAGTAATAAAATCCAACCCTTATCTTATAATGGTTCATGTGAGACCTTACTAACATTGGTTCCATTCCATCCTAAAGCTGTAAAAATGTAAATCTACTTTAGATTAATTAGATCTTGAATTTGTGACTATTTTCTAATTATTTCATATTATGCTAAATCTGATAGTTGATTAAGTCCAATTGTTTAATCTATAAGTAGATTAGTTGTAATTACACTAAGATGTAAAATTTTCAGTGATCTTAGTAAATATCTAAAGTTTATGTGTTGATCTAACAGTCAGATCTAGAGTTTTGATCTTAATCAATGGTTCATATCATGCTTTATCCCATATATGAAAGATCAGACTAGTTGATTTTTTTCATCTTATCACTATATCACTTGTTAAACCATTTTAGATATTCTAATCATCTTTGATCTAGCTAATCAACAACATAAGCAAGGTTTTTGGCTTTGATCAATATAAAAAGTCCTCAAATCTTACATTTTATCATTCCATTAGATTCTACTTGTCAATACAATTCCAACAGATTTTTCGAACCTAAATTTGCAATTGTACTAACTTCTGAATTGAATTTCTATGTTTCAAATCATTTTAAATGGTTTAGATTTGATCTGGATAAAAAAATGTGTCAAAAATAACATCATCGAGATGCACTGGAGTAGAACGCTTGCTGTAGAATGCTTCTATTCATCCTAGAATCTAGAACACACTGTAATGTGTCTGCATCTTTAAGACACTGCGGCATCATGATCGCTCAGTAATTGCATTGCACATGTGGGGATGTACTAGAGGGTGCTTCTCCATCGTGCGTTGTCATCGTGTGTCCTAGTCACTGGTCGGATTGAAATCGTTTTGATGGTGTGATCTTTGTAGTACATTCTATTTCTTTTTAGATATTCAATCCATTGATCCTATTTTTTTTGTTATATTGTAACTTGGGTTTCCTATGTTTTGAGGTGCTCTAAATCCATCCAATGGATCAGATCAATATTTTAAGATGGTTTTGAAGGGGGTCCAACCTTATTTAGTTAGATCAATTTTTCAACGAATGCTCGTAGGAAAAACTAGTCTGGCCAGATATTTTTAGGTGGAAAGCATTAACAAGGTATGGGGGAGACAGAGACCTTCCTGGATTGGTTGGAGAGGAGAGCATTAGAGTTGAAATAGACTACTTCTAGTGTGTGCAACCATTTGTCTATGCTCAATGGCCAGGTAACTGGACTTTGACACTAGAGCTCATTTTCGGAGGGGGAAAGAGGAAAAAGGGGAAAGGAAAAGGAAGAAAGAGAAAAGGGTCATCAGCTAGAGGGGAAAAGGGAAGAAAGGGGCTGGAAAGGAGAGAATAAAGGGGAAAGCAGTCAGGTTTGTTGGCATGGAAGGAAGGTGCATCATTTGACCCGCCAGCCTGGCACAAGTAGGATCCGTTGTAGGGCATGTCAGCGGACATGTTGATAGATAAGAGAGAGGAGAGAATAGGAAAAAGAAAAGGAAAGAAAAAGGAAAAGAGGAAGAAGGAGAAGAGGAAAGGGAAAAGGAGAGGGGGAGAGGAGAGAGTTTTTGTGAAATTTTGTGGAATTTTTGGAAGGGGAATTCAAAGGTTAATTTTTGATTATTTATTAATTTATTAATAATTTATTCCACTTTTCTTAATTAATTGAAAGTGAATTCTCCATTATTTCTACTTTCATCATTTTAAACTCCTTGTACCAGTTGACTCACATCTCACTTAACTTTTACAAACCCTGCATAAAGGGAAATTATCATTTTACCCTTATAGGTAAAATTAAATTTCAAAAATCATGAAAAATATGGATTTTCCCTCCAAACTCTAATTTCATTGTGCTTATAGCCATTGGACTCAAATTTTTGAGTACATTCCAAATATCTATGTTTCAACTTTTGATTCCAATTTTATAAAAAGTTGATTTTCTTGGAATCTTAAATTCCAACTTTATTTTCAAAATTTTGAATTCTCACTTTAAATTATTCAAATATATTCTCAAAAATTGAGGTTATTATGGTAGCTTAGAATAAGCATAAGATATTTCCATCCTAAGATCAGTATCAATAGTCAAGAGTGGTGAAAAACTTTGAGATTCTGTAGGAATTGGCAATTTGCACCTTGAAATTCTTTGAAGTGTTTTTTCACTCTCCTTTTAGATAGGCCTTTGTTCACTAAGTGGAGCAAGATTTTGATCTATTAATTCATTAAGTTGTTGCATATTTTGTTTTGATGATGGTTCTTTATGTTCTAGAGGAAACAACTCATAAAGTTGGTATTGCTGTGCCATTTGGGTACTG
This sequence comes from Warburgia ugandensis, assembly GCA_035236585.1. Classification (NCBI taxonomy): domain Eukaryota; kingdom Viridiplantae; phylum Streptophyta; class Magnoliopsida; order Canellales; family Canellaceae; genus Warburgia; species Warburgia ugandensis. The sequence goes on along the minus strand of CP141132.1, from coordinate 25,126,634 downwards.
GAAAAGGTTGGGCAGGTTGATCCACCTGATATTATTAATAATCATGATAGTGAAGATCAGGGTGGGACCATGATGGTTCTTCCTAGTATGATTGATAATCCTGAGACCAAGGTTGTTCATGGTACATAGCCTATCCATTATTGTCTATTTTAGAATAGTAGTTATTGCTAGGGTATGTGAATGCATTGGGTGCATCCATTGCCTCCTAATAGTATTCATTGTATGTGAAGCATAATGACCATGAACAAGTGGAATATGGAGGTTTAGAATAGTCATTATGGTATTAAGGATGTGGAGCAACTTGCTTAGATGCTATATCCTAAGTAATTGACTTTCCATACTATGTACCCTATCCATCAATATATCTAATCCAACAAGCTACCCCCTTTTTGATAGGCATGTGTTCTCAACTTGATATATAATGAAATAAATCATTGTATACAATGAATGAGTACTCTCCTTTTTATGTGATTTTTTTATATGAAAAACCCTAACCATATGATGTAACCTAAATGCTAGCCTTAAGCTAAATGATGCACATCCACTTTTAATAGCTTGAGCTAAATTGATGTTCTTTGTAATGTGTAGCGTGGTAGCTTTTAGACCTAAATCTAGACAACTCCTTTAATTCAAGCTAGACTATTGCTTACTAGTTAGGTTAGTCTAAAGTGGTTAATATAGTCCTCATGTCAGGAGGCGTTTAGACCTCAACCAATGTCAACGCAAGGATTGGGAAAGTCACTTGGATTTTTAGATACCCACTATAACTACGATGATTAGAAGCCACTGGAGTGACAATAGACCTTACCTTTCAAAAAGGTTTTTACAAGCTTGAAAACCTTAAGCCTCATGCTACTTGATTTTAAATTACATGCAAGGGATTGGATCACTCACATATAAGGCAAAATTTTGATTACCTAAGTGGTCCAAGAATTTGGTAATGAAATCCAGTCCTTATCTTATGAGGGTTACTATGAGGCGCTTATTATCAACGTAATACATTCCACTATAAAGCAATGAAACTTGCCATGTAATACAATAAAGCAAACTATGGCTACCTATATGCTATCTAATAAAGGGTTAGGCACCTTAACAGATAGGACACCATAACTATTGTAACAACCCTAAAATTTTACTATTCCATGATTAGGTTATGAGTTTTCAAGAAGTATATCTTTTAATAAGATAATAATTTGAGCCTAAAACTAAAACCATTTGATAATACTCAAAAAATGGAATCCAAGGAGCCAAAGAACACTGAAAACAAAGTCCGAATGAGGAAGTTATGGGACTTTGAAGTCAGGGCTATTTTAATAATTAAAAGTTAAAAAAAAAACTTATAACTTGGAAATTTAAATGATCAAATGTGGATTCTACTTGTTGATACGAATCCAATGACACTAAGTTTGTTTAAATCAGAGATTGGACGAATAAATGATAATTTTCTTACAAAAGATTATTTCAGTACTACTTGCAGGAGTTGGAATGTGATAGTCAATGGAGTTGAAAAACATCATTAGTATGTCTTACCATTTCTTTGAATGATATCATGGTGTTTAGAATAGTAAAAACACCATTATGAAACTTTAAAATAAATAAAGGAAAACAAAATTTAAATAACAAAAGGTTGGGCACATTTGATAACGGCACCCCCCACTTAAGGGAAATGTAGGGAATCAACTTAGGTCTATTCCCAAAACCCAACAGAACTCGATGTGGAGGAAGAGAAAATGGGAAAGAAGAGAGGGGGAAGAAGATGAAGAGGGAAGAGGAAGGAGAAGAGAGGAAAAAAAGGGGAAAAGGCAACTTGCATGCTAGAGAAGTGTAGGCCTGTTGGAGAAGAAGAAGAAAAAGGGGTTTTGGGGAGTTTCCATATCATCGAAAGATGAGAAGCTCGTCGGTGATAATTGGGGTCTCGAATTTTAGATATGAACCCCCCCACCTTGCTTGCCTCAAAGTTTAGGGCAAAAGCCCTTTGGTTTTGCTACGATCGGAGGAGGAAACCGGGGTTTGGTAGATGGTCGGAGTTTGCAGGCCATCGCCGGAGATTACGGTAGCTTAGATCCTTGATCTGAGCCAGTCATCTTCTACGACTGGCCTATGAGAACATGAAGCCCATGGTTATGATGAGATCTGGGAGGATTTAAGCTGTCGATTAAGGGGGGAAACTACTATGCGAAGAGATTGGGGAGGGTTCAACTGAAATTAAGGTCAATTCGGCTCATCCAAGGGTGGAGGAAGCCTGGAAACACACTATAAAGGTAAGACTTGTGGAACCCTATTCTTGATTTGTTGAATTTTGCTAAATCTGTATCATTTTATTTGAAATCTTGGTTTAAGTGATAATTCAACCATTGAATTATTAATCCATGTTTAGTAATGGATAGATCTATACTTGAGAGAAGTTATATTTGACTGAATTTGTTATATGTGCTAGAAAATAGATTTGACAATCTAGACCGTTCAATCTATTACCGTTTAAACAATAACTTCTTGATATCTGATCGATGATCAGATGCCATGAATGAATCTTATGACCCTGAATTAGTTAGGATGTGACTAGAATGGTGTAATTTGGACGAAAACCTATCAGGAAACCTTAGCCGTCCTATCTATCACTATTCAAATAGTGACTGGCTGAAGTCGAATCGACGATCAGACCCCACAGATGAGTTTTGATCATCGATCCAAAGCTGGAAATGGTCTATCCGACCAATGTAGACCCTTAAATTAGTTAAATTTGACCATGTAATCTGATGGAAAACACAATTTAGATATCCACACAGATCCAATCGTAGATCTCAACCCTACACTAAGGATAGACATCAACAGAAGCCCTGATCAACTCACACGAGTCTTGATTGTCCTTGTAAAGATTCGATAAGGATGATCTAGGCCTTGGATTGCATCAAATTCTTAAAATTATGATCATAATTAAATCTAAATATCTCTGTGTATGTGAATGTATTAAGAAAAGAGTTTTTATGCATTGAATAAATTGAAGCACACATGGTCGATCATGAAGAAGAGGGCGATTAAAGCTAGTGGAATCTGATGAATGCGTCACGCGAGGTAAGTGAAAACTTAAGATGACATGTCTAAATAATAAGATGCATGTTCTAAAAGTGATCTTATTTCTAATTATGGATGTTGTGAAACTAAAATGGTATAATTGGTATTCAACATGTTTTAAATTGTAATGATGAAAATAATGTTAATTAAAAGAATTGCATGTTATAATTAATGCTTATGACTTGTACATCATGTATGTGAATTATGAAATTATGTTTATGGTACATGGGTACCATGTCAGTATTGATGATGTATGACTCTAGGTTTATATGATACATCCTTAGTGGGTTATCACCAAATAAGTGAGGATGTTATTTTTGTTATGAAATATATGAATAGGCGAATTGCTTGCTATTTTGATTATTTTACATCTGGGCATGGTGGCCTGAGAGTTTTGTTTTAGACAGGCTTAGGCCTGGGGATGCTATGCTAGGAGAGTAGTAAGGTTTGGCCACCTGCTCTTTGAAATGTGATATATATGATGATACCGTTCCCAAAGAGAGGCAAAATGTCGAGTGGGGCAATATGTGAAGGCCACCACTGTGATGGTCTGTCTACCCATATAGACATGATGTAAAGGATTTTCCACACTTGGTATCCATGGAGTATGAAAGTAGTTATCTGAGCATGCTAGTACGGATCAGACTACAGCACAGTAGTCCTTATATTTGATGCACTATGGTGCTTATATGATGGCATTATGAGATGCCTTATATGATATGGCATGATGATATGCCTTATATTGTTTTCCTAGCAATGGATGGAGGATTGTGGACCCCGTATAGTGAGGGGCATGAGGTTTATATTGATATACTAGCAGAGGGTGGATGATTATGAACCTCACATGATGAGGGGTATGATTTTGAAACCTAGTATAGTTTGGGAATGTAAATTAGATGATATTGATTATATTCATAATTTTGTATGTCTTTTTACAATTTCCATATATGTGTACATTTGCTATATGTATATGATTGAGTGCGTAGTTTCATATAAGTTTTATATCGATATATGAATGGGTAGAACTGTTATGCAAAGTATGGTTCATAGAATTAGATTAGTTTATTTAGGTAACAAATAATAATTAAAGATGTTTGATAAATCAATGGATTACTTATAATTATGAAACATGCAGATATAGATAATTATGAAACATGTTAATAATTGATTCATCAATGGATTGTTAATGATTATGAAACATGTAGATATTTGGTTTATAAATGGATTATTGAAATGTAAAACATACAGTAAATCCCATTCAATAAAATTGCTATGAAAATGAATATTCTAATTAATATGGAATAATTAATGTATCTTAAGATTTAGCATGCTTCTTAAACTCCCCTACCAAGCATAGCTTGCTGAGATATTGTAAATGTTTTATGTTTACAATATCCTAGATATAGATAGACAGGAGAAGATGTAGACAAGATGAGGAATCCAGCAACTATACTTCTGCACTTAGGTATACATTTTATTAAAGCTTTTGTATTGTGTAATTAGTCATTTGAATTGTGATATTGGGCATTTAATAAAATGCTATATGGGCTATACGAGTGAACTACAAGATGGGTCCTATTTTAAGAAATGAATTGCTATCTAGAAAACTATATATATATATATGTATATATAGATGTATAGTGTGAGTATAAAGGTGACATCTGAGTTTTTGGAAAAATGAATTTCAAAGAAAAATCTTCCACTATTTTTGTATTTTAAAATTTAGAGGTGAGCCACCTTTTGAAATAAGCGTGAAAAATTTTCATGAAAAACTCGGGGTGTCATAACTATGCAGCCTATGCTTTGGTTATGGCCAAGCTCTAGCTAACATTTATTAAATAGGTACACAACTAATGTAAATACTCTAAGTAGAATGCAACAATTATCAATGCATGACCATAATCTCTATGATTTTTACTACCATCACAAATTCAATTTTATACTAAATGCACTTTATATTAAAAAAATTAGAAAAGGGTGAAAATTTCTTACAGTGATGGTTTTGATGATGATCAAGTATGGGCCACAATAGCCCACACTTTTCCTATATTATTACAACCCATTTAAAAATTAAATAAAAAGAAAATTACAATAGGCCTCACTACAATTTCACTTAAACCGTAATTTAAGAAAGCAATAAAAACCCTAATCTATGTTGTTGAAGCTTAGCCAACAGGATTGTCCTTGCTCCTTTGCCTATTTTTCCTTACACAAAAACAAAAAGAAATGGTCAATTATGAGAAATTAGCACATAAGTGCAAAAATAATGCAAAATCCTAATCTAATACAACCTAAACATTGACTAAAGGTAAATAATCTAAATTAAGATCTATCACACAATTTCTTTGCAAATCCTTGGCAACGATGCTGAAAACTTCTTGTGATTTTTAAGTTAAACTCAGAAGCACATGAATCTTTTATAATAAATTCACCCAATAGAGGTTGATCCCATGAGAAATCAAAAGGATTTGTACTATTAGTGGGTCTTTACTTAAACCACTTAGCCTAGTAAAAAAAAGTGGTTTTATCCTAAACTAAGAATGGAAACTCAATTTAAATTTAAAACATGGAATATGGAAATATGCTAAAAGTAAACAAGCTAAACTTAGAAACTTTCCTAAAAGTCACTTTCTAAAAATTGCACTTTCCTAAATTGGAACTTTGCTTCAAACTAAACATGGAAATTTCCAAAAACTAACCTAGCATGGCAACTAAACCTAGGAATAACTCATGCAGCTAAACATGAGTAATCAAATCAATTAAAAACATGCTGCACATGTGTGCATGAATCCTAATAACCTAATGATTGAAAATAAGATGGTATCTAATGTATATGTAACTAAGATGGAACTGAGATGGGTTTTATGCCTAAATGAGATAATAAAAAATCAGATGATACTAAGAGGCAACTAATCTAAATGGAATGCATGAATGGAACCTAATACTATAGTATGATATGTGTGATTCAAAGCATGAATGGACATAAAGAATGCATAAGAAACTAAGGAACTTTTGTTACAAAAAAATATCCTAGAACTAATGCACCTATGTCATGGAATGTAAACATGCAAAACACATCTTAACATCCATCAAACACAAAATTTAAAGAAAGTACCATATTCATGAAACGTACACAATTACATGAAACAAAATTTTAACTAAACAAATCGCTGAATTACAAGTGGTATGCATCATCCAAAGGTTGTGCATGCCATTCAATGACCCCAAATACATCCAAGGAAATTGATTCTATCTTCTTCAATCTTTCAATAATCAATTAGAAGTGCTCATGCATGGATCCCCAAAAGGGTAGTCAAGGAAATGGGTGGAAAGAAGAGGCGAGAATGATGATATTAAGGGATGCAAAGTACCCAAATAACTTGATCTAATGATTACTAAGTCTTAGCTGTCACTACTACTAAGAACAGAAGGCAAATAAGCATGGAAGAGCAAGGAACAAGGCTAGGAAAATAAGGATACAATCAAAAGAAAAAATAAAGCAATGAAACTATGACAAACAATAAAGTAAAACAAGAGAAGAACTAACCTTACTTCAAGGACTTCAAGAAGAAAAACAATCAAGGAAAAGGGGGTGGAATGCATGGAGGAAGATGGATACAACCATGGAAAGAATGTTGAGGAATTGAAGGAGGAAGGAGAGTTGGAGATGCCTCCTTCAAAGGAGGGTGTGATCACGCCCCCTATGATTTTTTTTTTTCGTGTCAAACTCCCCTGTGTTTTATCTCTTTTGGGAACTTCCTAAACTTTCATATAGGTTGTCCTAAGGTGGAGATTAAGAGGAAAAATCTAAGGGTTAGGATCATCTTCTAGATCTAAATCAAGCATGTATACTTAAGAGAGGGCAAGGTGGGAAGCACCACCTTTTTAGGAAGGGGTGGGGGGTGGTGTCCCCCCGGTGTAGCAATCATGGAAGTCTTTTGGAAATAGAAAGAAAGTTGGCAAAAAAGATGGAGAGAGAATAAGAGATAAGGATGTATGGTAGCCTTCGATGAAGAGTGGATGGTGAGGATGATAAGTATATATGGTAAGATAATGAGGGAGTCTAATGGAGGGGAGGGGAGAGGGAAAGGGGTGGAATTCCCGTCCTCAAGGGTAATTCATGTGGAATGGCAAGAAATAAATAGTGGAAAGAGAGAAAAGATAAGAAGGGCTAGGTGAAAAGAGGTGATTGGTAGATCTAGGATGGTGTTATGAAGGTGGTAGAGTTTTAGAAAGGAGAGATTCTTAGGTAGGAAGGTGCAAAATTCGTAGTGCTTTTATATGGTGAGGTGGAGAGAGAGAGAAAAATATGAAAAATTTGTGGAAAAAAAGAAAAATAAAGTGGGTTCTTCCTATTGGTCCATATGTAATGTTATTCAATTGGATTTCTCCTCAATTATCTTCAAAACAATCCTAAAAATCCCATGGATATTTTCTTTAAAATTTTCTCCAATCATGGTTTTCCATGTAGCTTGATTCATATGACTTTATAGCTTGCTTTGAGAGCAAATTTGGTTTGGCTTCATAGCTCAACCCTTTGCTTTGGCTGGCTAGGTTCCTTAGCTTGTCACTGACTTCATGGCTTACATGACTTAAGTGACTTGAGTAAATCCCATGCAAAAGGTATTGAACCTTGCATGGCTTGTGCGCGAGCCCACCTTAGTCACCTCTGACTTCTACAATTCCATTCTTTGCTTGCCTTAAGATGATATTGGTCCTCAATCTTACTTTGGATGGATGACATTTAGGCCTTGATTCTATTTTTTGATCCTAATCTTCAATTTTCATCTCGATTGATCTCGGATCATCATCTCGACTCATACAAAGGACAAAAACTCTAATTAAATCATAGAAACATATGATTATTCTGGATTAGCCTCTAAACCTTCAACTTATAAAATACTTGATATATTACGTCAGAAATGCATGTATTAAAGTTTTTGGCTAAAAATCCTTATTTAACGCTATAAGTTGTAATACATGGACAACTAATTGGATGATTTTTATACAAATTTTTACACTCATCACTATTGATGAAGATGGGATAAGTAATAAATGTCTAGGATCACTTGTACTTAGCTATTTGTGTAAGCCTATTAATAACAGCATAACAATAGCTTGAACTTTGGATAATCAACTACTATGCCATTTTTATCTTAATATTGATGTAAAATTACCAAGATGCTTTCTTAGTCTCCTTAATTATAAGATCCAGTATGGATATTGAATAGATTTCATTGGGTATAGAAAAGGAATACAATAGAACACATCCATTTTCATGACTTTTCAATTTCCATCTGTTTATATTTAATCAAACTTTTATTCGGAAAATTAGAAGACTTTTAATTTGTAAAAGTACAAATTTAAAGTTGCCATTTAAAAAATCTTGTGAAGGCATTGAAGTTTTAAGAAGTGAACAATAAAATGAAACTAAAATTAACTGTCTCACAAACAAACCACGTGAAATCAACTAAATAAGAAGGGCATATACATGCCTATAAGAAAATAGCATTTGTGAGCATATAGAGTTAAGCTTTCCATTTGTTCAATATGCTCTGTGCTAGTGATTTTAGCAGCTCAATCATCAATGAATTAATTAGCCTCTTATAAAATATGGAGGTGAGGATTTTTTCTAGCCCTCTCAACTTTGTCACTTCACATTTTGCTTTTCTCGAATGTCTCGATTGTGTTAGTCTCTTCCAAAGAACAAGAAAAAAAGCAACACTCAACATCTAAATTTTGGGATCCTCTTTCATCTTTCAAAAGGTACACAAAGTTTTACCTGAAATGTTAAAGCTATGAATCCTCATGCTTTTGTATTTCCTAATCTTAAATACATGCTTTGGACATTTGAAACACAAGATAATATAGCTAGTATCAAGGGGCTGATTGCAACGGGAATAATCATGGGTTAAGCTATTTTGGAATAGCGAAGACTTTTTAGCTATTTGTAGCCTTAACCATAGATCAAACTGTGCAAAGAAAGATGAGATACCCATAGAAGTTTAGGCTATTTGTTCTAGAACAATTTTATCTATGCAACTTTTGAGATGTTGGATGGTTTTCTGGGGCCCCAAAACCCCAGGAGATGAAATATGGGCTCTTAATCTTCTAAGATGCGGGAGATTAGGTGATGAGCGATCCAACAGTCCAGATTTGGACCGTCTCGCCAATCACCGGTCACCTCTCCTCGGTGATGGGTAATCCCAAGTAACGCGATGCTGGTCGCCCTCTTGTTTTGTCACATTTTGTGGAGTTGATCTGAACCATTGACTTTTGATATGAAATCTTAATTCTTCAATTAAGAACTCATTTCAGCTCTAATTTTAGATCTGAAAACATTGATGGATTCCTTACATTGTGTAGAATCTTATGGAAGCATTATAATTATGTTTTTAATTATATGTATGTAAATTATTTGGTAGAATCCGTAGTAACAACCTTGGATCATGATCAAGATGATCTCGAAATAGAGATCTCATCCAATGGATGGGTTTAAAAGGTCCCAAAACCTTAACAACCATGATTATAGTAAAATTTTTGGATCTCTAGATTAAGTAATTAAACAAAAATAGTAAGATCAAATATTAGCCCTTAAACAGGCTAAAATCTTAAAATCTAAATTCTGATCTCAATTTAACTCCAAATTGAGATTAGAAAGTTGGATTGGATTCCTCTTGATGAGTAGAATATACTGAAATTAGAAAATTTATGTTTTTATGCATGTAAAATTCTGTTAATAAAGAAAATTATTACTAATTCCTATGATTAGTGAAATTTGGAATGATCAAACACTATAATTCTAATCCACTAATGATCTTGTGATTTTGAAACATGGAATCAATGGTTAGAAGTGACTGATCTATGTTTAATTAAGAGATCTACCCTTAAAGGTAGTAAAATCCATAAAAATGAATGGCAATCTCCTTGATCAATTTGATCAAGAAGGTTTGGATAGTATGGATGTATTTTGATGGTGATATAAAGTTAATATTATGTGGATGGATGGACTTGATGATGATAATTTGGGATAGATTAAGATCTATGCCCTTAAATTGGATAAAATGACTTAAAATTTTCTTGATCAGTTAGATCAAGAAGGATCAGATCATTGGATGAGATGCATCAATGATCTAATACTAAAATCACATTAAGAAGATGTATTAGATCTAAAGGAAAATGAACGATCAAGATCTAAACCCTAAAGGGATGAAAAATGAATAGAAATGGCATGTTAAATTTTTATTTGAATTATTGAATGTTATTATTATTTTTTATTACTTAGTAGATTTAATTGTTAGATTTACTTATTTATTTATTTAGGCTTTGACGCTTATGTTATGAAAATTACATTGAAAATGTAATTAAATGAAAAATAGAGTTGAAGGACATTTACATGGAATGAATGACATGGACTTAATGATAGTAAGGACTATAGTCAGTAGGATAATATAAGGAATATCATTTCCTTGGGCCAAATTAAGAGAATAATATAACTCCATGAATGACATTTTAAATGTTCATGGACTTAATTAAAATCAATTAGAAAGAGTACTTAGGGTTAAAGTGCTCATAGGAACCTTACGAAAGGTTGAGCTAAGGACACAGTAGTGAACACTAAACATGGGGGTTTAGGGGCTCCTTTAATAGAGCCTCACTCTTCCCCTACCTTCCATTGATGTTTGTGAGGTTTAAACACCTCCTTACATGAGGATTGAAGTAACCACTTTGTGTTCATCCATTCAATTAGTAAACCTTAGTCAATTGGAAATAAGAGGAGTATTCTAGACTTAGGATGAAATAAGCTATCTTCGACCAGTAAAACATTAACTGGTTGAATAATAATAATAAGAGCATATAAGGTTAGTGAAATATCTAATCTTAATACAAATTATAAGTAAGATAAGGATGATCAAACAAGATCCATAGGATCTTGAATGATCAAGAACAATAAGAATCATAACATTGTATTATACTTAGTATGCATGTTTATTAGTATGTATGTTGTAGATCAAATCTAGATCATTAGATTAGATAATCCAAACCCTTGATCAAATATGATTCAAGGAAGAGAACTCGGATCATTCCCCTTAGGGATGATCAAATAACTGAACTTAGATCAAAGAAGAACTAGATGATTGAAGATCTAGGCCCTTGATCTTTATCAACAAGTATAGATTGTTGATCAAAGGATCTATGAAAGATCAAGATCAAGGAGATGGACACACAAAGACTTAAAGATAGAAAATACTTAGATTTGAAAGGTTAGAAGATCATTCCAACCGCTAGATCTACTAATCAATAGGATAGAATACTATCTGAGGATGATAGATTATATGGATGATAGAAACACAAGACAGATCTAGATCCTTTATATCGAAGGACAAGATTAGATAAGGAATATAGATAGGAGATTATCCAAAATTATATAGATAATGATAGTATGTATGTATTTACAAATTAAATATGTCAATCATGGAGGATTTAAAGGAATGGACCACTACATGAAGGTAGGTGGAACTTTAAGAATATGAGACCTATGGTGCATGGAGTTGTTGTTATTCATGGACATTATAATGCTTGAGGATGATAATATATTCAGTTATATTTGAATCATAATTCATGCATTTGAGAGAGAAATAATTGTTGAAATTTGAAGGAATACATAATAAATATCTAGGTATCATTTATGATTACCCCTAAACTTAGATAAGAACATAATAATAATGGAGATCATTTGTATCAAATGAGTATCCTTACACTTAATAACAATTGGTATATAAATACCAAATTAAAGGAAATGGGGTTCATTTACAATAAATGATTAATCCCTAAACTTATAAGAATATGGGTATCATTCATTGTAAATGAAGATCCTTAAATCTAGAAATAAAATTATATCCTTAGCGTGAGGATATTGAATATGAGAATGATAATATAAATAGATAGATCATTTGAGATGTACAAGAAGTAATTTAGATACAAGCATGGAGGCTTTCGGTTTTGTTTTAATTAGGCATAAGCCTGGGGATGCTATGCTAGGGAAGTTATGGGGGTTTGGCCACCCGCTTCCCGAAATTTGATGATATTATGATACCTTGCCCAAAGGGGCTAAAAGTCGTGTGGGGAAACTATGGGAAGGCCCCACTATGAAAGTCTTGTCTCCCCATATGGACAGTGATATAATACTTTCCGCCGTGGTATCAGTGAGGAACAAGGTAGTTATTCGAGCATGCTAGTACGTATTAGACTGCAGCATCGTAGTCCTTGAGTATTTTGCATATGATGCATGGCATAGTGAGATACCAATACTATGCTAATGAGGGAGTATTTTCTGAGCAAAAGTCTGGATGATTTATCAACTCAGTATATCTAAGTATGGTTATTGATGTTTGAGACATTGACTATTTTTCATGATTTCTGCATGATATATACATATGATATAGTGGTGAGTGGTTTGGAATTATCATAGTGGATGTTACATGATAAATTTTATGATTGAATGATCATATATGGTATGGTTCATGGAAATTGAATTATGTGATTCATGTGGAATATGATGATGATGAATACTGAACTTTTGAATTATATGATTTCATATGTTCTTGAATCCCCTGGCAAGTATAACTTGCTGAGATATTGTAAATGTTTGAATGTTTACAATATCTCAGATACAGAAAGGAAGGATTGAAGGGATACGACAAGGGAATACGAAGGCCATACAATTGATCAAGACTACGCACACTTGTGAAAGCATTGGATTGTATTTTGATTTGTGTATTTTGGACATAAGATGTAATAAAGGGGCTGTGTATGTGAACCACTAGATCGATCATGCAATTTTAATAAAATGAGTTTCTTTAGAAACATATGTTGTACACAAAATTATGTATGTATATGTGAGTGAAATGTGGCATTTGGGTTTTTTGAAAAGAATTTCAAAGAATTTTTATTTTTTTTTTCACTGCTCAAGTTTTCAAAATGTTTGCAAAATTAGTCGACCACCATTTGAAAATGATTAACGAAAATGTATTTCAAAAGCCTGGGTCACCACACATACAAACCCTTAGATTACCTTAGGATTCCATGCCTTCTCCTTTATATATTAAGGTTTCCATGCATCATTACATCCTTAGGCATGCATGTTTCCACCATTGTAGCATAACACCTCACCTAGATCACACGTAACATTCACCCTTCCTTCCACTCTTATCCTTCAATGCATCGTCCACCTTTCTTTTCCATGCCCCTTAGTCATTCCACTTCCGCACACATTCTTATGTGACCCAACAAAGTAAGCCATATAGTGTTATTCATGTCCAAAAAAGAAGAAGAGGACATGTAAAGAGCTTTGTTGGGTGGCACAATTAAGGAATCCTATAGCGACCACTTTAAGGGAGTGTCTTTATTTGCTTTGTTTTCTTTTATTTCTTACATTCAATTGTAATTCAATTTCCATTAATGAAGGAGTGCTTTCCCTTTCCTTAGTTAGTTTATTTCCTTCCTTGTTTGCTTGCTTTATTCATTGATTAGGGTACTTTCTTAGTTTATTTCCTTGCTTTGATTTAGTTAGTTTGCTTAGATTAGTTGTTTAGTTTAGAGTTCTTTCCTTTATTTCCTTGTTGGTTAGTTTAGAGTAAAGCAACTTAATTAAGTCTCATTTATTAGAGAGTCCTATGGGATCAACCCATATTTGTTGATTCTATAGCTCAATAAAGATGTGCACTAGCGTTAATTAATTAATACATACAAAAAAATCATAATCTTTTAAGTACTCCATCCACCTTCTCTACCTCATGTTCAAGTCCTATTGCAAGAAGATGTACTTGAAACTCTTGTGATTAGTGAATAGCTTGAATTCTCTCCATACAAGTGATGCCTCCAAATCATCAAGGCAAAGACTACATCAGCAAGCTCTATATTATAGGAAGGTCAACTAACCTTATGTTTTTTACTTGTTAGGAAGCATTAGCAATCAACTTCTCATTGTGCATGACCAACCAACCCAGTAGCTTGCATGAACCATCATTGTAGACTTCAAAACCTCCACTCTTTGATGGTAATATGAGCACTAGTGCAGCGGTCAACTTCCTTTTCGGTTCATATAAGCTTACATTGCATCCATCATCTTGTACGAACTTGACATCTTTTCATGTCATCTTTCTTAGTGGTAAAGCTATATGTTAGAATCCCTCAATGAATCTATAGTAGTTGTTGTGATTTTAAGTTAAAAATCATAAGTGCACTGATAAGTTGTAGTAATTCACATGAGGAGGTCAATCCCATTAGGAATCAAACAATTGTAATACTAGTGGTCCCTACTTTAAATTATCTAACCTAGCCAAATTCGAGATATCTTTTCCTAAATTAAAAATGGAAATTAACACATGAAGATGGAAATTATGTTCAAACTTAAAATATGCTAAAATTAATAACTTTCCTAAATCACACTTTCTAAAAATAAAACTTTCCTAAATAAAATCTTCCTAAAATTAATACTTTTTAAAATTAAAACTTTCTAAAAAACTAAGAATGGAAACAATAAAAACTACCTTAGCATCTAACTAAATCTAAGCCATGAAGAACTACTCTTAACATGAACTAAACAAATCATGCAAAAAAAGAAAAAAAAAAACATGGTGCATATGGAGTATGAAATTTTTGCATGAACATAATGATGGAGAGAATATGCATATGAAGCATGGAAAGCATACTTATATTAAAGTGCAAACTAGGCTAGCATGGAATGCATGAAGTTATCTCAACTAAAGCATGAAACTCTAATCAAAACATGCAACTTTCGAAAGAATCACACTTTAAGACCATGCACATGACACATGGTGATGTGTGCATGGAATCATGGTATGTTTCTTAAATGCAAAATTAATATAGCAACTAATCTAAAGTGAATTATGTATGGAGTTGAACATGAAAAATTGAATTAAACATCCAAGAAAAATTGGATTTAAATCACATAAAACATTCATGAAAAGTAAACTTCAATCATAAACCAAACCTCAATCTCATTACATGGATTTTAGGTACAAGTGTGGTGCTCATCATCCAATGAGTGTGCACATCTTTCTACAATCAAAATACACCTAAATAAATTGATTATATCTTCTTCTATGCAATCCAATATTCCAATCCTAAGCAAGCATGCATCTAATCCAAGAGAGATCTATGGAAAAAGAGGGGGAAAAAGATGAGAAAGAAGGAAAAAGATAGGCAAGAAACTTAAGGAGATTCAAGGGAAAATCTAATAGAATATAAAGGCAACAATCAAAGAACACTAACGAAACAAGCTAAAGATCAATGAAACAAAATGAGATCTAAATGGGCAATGAAGAACAAGGACAAGGATTAGATTAAAGGTGACTTCCCTTGGCTGTCACTTCAAGGGAGAAATAACCTTGGATCTTGAATAAAGAAGCAAATAAGAAGAAATGAATTGAAAAGAGTTAACTATGCAACAATGGGAGTAAGATCAAGAAAAGAGAGATGATTTAAAAGGGAACCAACAAACCTTTGGAAAGACATCTAATTGACAAGATCTAGGCATGGAACACTTGGGGAAGATGCAGCCCACCTTGGAAGGATAGCAACCACCCAAAGGAAAGAAAGTTCAAAACAAAAAGATCATGGAAAAGGTGGAAGGAAAAGGCTGCCCTCCTCCAAAGTGAAGGAGAAATCTTTTTCCTCCCAAGGGAGAAATGCCTCAACTTTTGTTTTTTTATGGTCTTTTATATTTTTTCTCCTATATTTTCTAGGGCAACCTAAGATAAAGGTATGATGGGGATGAAAACAAAAGAATTTGGATGGCTAAGATGATGGGTTAGGTATTTAAATGAGGACAAAGTGGATGCCTTTGGAATGCATGTAGGTCGGATGGCTCTGGAGAGATGGGTGCCAGGCCGTTGGTTGCTCTTCCAGTAGGAGAAAAACAACTCCCTTTCTGGGCGTCATCTGGAACATAGCCAATCAAGAGAGGCATGGAGCAGAGGAGGAAGGGAATATAAAAGAAGGGTAGAGGTATGGGGCATCTTTGGTATAGCCGTGTGACCAGTGGTAGCTCGTCCGATGAGGTGGATGAAGAGGGCCATGGAGATGGGCTGGGGGGAAAAGGTGGTGCGATGAATTGGGAGTCAGGCAAACAAGGGAAAGTGGGTGATGGGGATGGAGCTGGGTTTTGGGTGATGGTGAAAGCAATTCATGAGGAGGAGAATAGGGAAGATGAGCCTGGGTATTGAAAAAATTAGATAGGTGCATGAGATGGGATGAGCAGTGAATGGAGGAAAGTTGGGTTTGTAATGTGAGATAGATATAAGTGAGAGATCAAGGGAGGAGGAGAACGTGAACAGAGATGGGGATCTGGGTTGATGTGGTGAAGCAGATGGACTGAAGAAGAGATGGGTGTAGTGGAAGCAAAGCTAATGGTGATCTAGGTTGAGGACATAATAAGGAATGGATGTTAAAGGTTTAGAGAAAAAAATTGGAAGTATAAGTGACGATGAAAGCAAGAAAGTAACACTCCAAATAAAATTGCAGAAACTCCCCAAACTCCCCTACGGTTCCCCCTCTTTATAATCTTTCCACTTCCTTATTTTCCTCAAACTCTTTCCTTGAAGAGGTAGATTCCTATTAGGAAAGTTTCTCCTCTTCGAAATTAGGACTTCTCTTCCATTAGGAAACCTTCTTCTTTTAGAAACCCTTCATCCCTTGCCTTAATGATCTTCAAATTGATTTGATCTATTGAAATTAGATCTAAGCCATCCAACCCTCCTTTAGTTGATCTATAAAACAAAAGACTAGATTAGAGTCATCTAAATCATACATTAAGAATCCACTTAGCTCAATTGATCATCGACCACTAATTTTGACAATTTACGGTTGGATGGTCAATTTGAACTAATTTTTATATTTTATCCAAAAAATTACCAAATTAATGAGTTAGATGGTTTAATTAAATGCTAAAATAGTGGTCTTTTAGCCAAAATTAAACACTTAACATACCCCCAAACCAACATTTTGCTAGTCTAGAGCAAAATATGCAAAAAACTATTTTACAAAAACTGGTACAATGTGCCACTTTTGTAGATACTCACGATTGCATTTAGCACATGCAACAAGCCCTTGAACCTCTAGGTTACCCTTAGTGGATGAGTTTTTCCTCGGGAGGGTTTGCAGTGAATATACCCACAAAATTCAATAAGGTCGAGTTCTCTAATTTATCTCATAGAATCCTCATTCAGTTGCAATTTTACTAATTTTTCACAACTTAATGAAGAAGATTTAACACTTTTACATATCATACACATATTAAAGACATCCTATTTGAGCTGTTTCTCAAAGTGCATATGTGTGTGTATAGCCACATAAATCTTGACTTTTAACTAGATATGCTTACATTCCATTGGAAATATGCCTTGACCTCAAATCCTCACAAGTATATGCTTAGAAATAAAACTCTCAAATAAGGGGTTTTAACATATTTCTCTCATTATGTGACCAAATCAAACAAGTTAATGGTTCACATAATTCTTTTAAATGCTCATGAGACAAAGGAAAGTGATCCCTAGGAGTGGATGTTAACACTAAGAATATATGGGTCTTTTACCTTAATTCTTTCTTTTTATCTCCTCTTTAAGGCTATGTCCACCTAAGATCAATAGGTCTTTAACTAGGATGAAATGTAGGCTTAGGATAGGTTTAGAAAAAAAGGGTATAAAGATTTCGAAGGTTCAAAATTGAGTAGATGTCTTCAATGAATATCTGTTAGGACAACTTTTCTTTTGGGTTTGTGCTCGTAGTGAATTTCTCTTTCAAATTTTGTTTTTTTTTTTTCTTCTTTGGAAGAAAGATAGCTAATTTTTCTCACTTCTTTACTTTTTGTCCTATTTTTGAATTTTTTTTCTACTTTACTCATTTTGAAGATGGGTAGTGGTCATTTATTTTACTAGGTTATTCTAGGTTAAGGTGAATGGGGTTAAGAAAGAAAATCTTAATAACAGGCTCAAAAGGCTAACTAGTGGTATACTATATTAGGTAAGCTTTATGTCTCTAGGATAAGCAAGGATGGCCTATGTCATTTCCTAGGTTTCCTAAATCCTATCAGATTCACTAAATTTCTGGAATTAAAGCTATTACTCCTATTTATTCTTGATGTTTAACTAAAACAACAATAACAGGATCACATTAATTTATGTATGCCAAAGAAAGTGTGGAATTACTCATAACTCTCTAAAAGAAGATAGTCTCAAAGTTTCACTAGGTTATAGGTCTCCACTGGTTTTCTTCAAGGTCTCTAAGTCATACCTCTATATTAGTCTTGATTATGTGCTATGTGTAATTGTTTTCTGAGAATTAACTTTCATAAAATGCTTCCATACATGAATGATATGCAAAACTAATCATATGCATTTCTATTAAGAGGTGAAAATAGTATATTTACTACATTTTGAACATCTAGTTCTCATCACAGTAAGGGAACTCTAGTTTTCAAAATTAAAAAAAAAAAAACTCAAGAAAATTCAAAATCTCTCTGTGCATCTACACATTCATTGGATTCCACTAGTTTAATTGCCCTCTTCTTCATGAGAAACCATGCACTTTAATATTATTCAGGTAATTCAATTGAGTTAGAATGCACACAACTACTATAGCAACAAAAAGAACAAAACATGTTTTAGGATAAGCAACTTGCTTTATTCCCTCTATTCCAAGCTTTATTGCAATATTAATGATTTTTATGCTAACAACCATTAGTGAATCCGTCAAAGAACAGATTCCTAGGTAAACTAATATGTGTATAATGATTTCATAGACATCAGTGAAGGATTCTCACAATGCATGTCATTTTCTATTTCCCAGCATGGATAGATTTTCATTGGGGAACTAATTCTGGCATGAATGTCGTTGCCATCTAAATGGGCAAAGGTGGTTACAGGAGCTGGATTTGTCAAGTCATCAACAAGCACATAAATAGCCTAGACTAAGGTAATAGAACCCTTCTTTGTGGTGGTAATACGTTCTTTCAAGCCTCCAAGATCAATAGCCAAAGTTGGTTGGTAGCCAATAGGAGATGGGATATGACCAAGCAAAGCAGACACTTCAATAGCCACATCCTAGACATCCCACATATGGTGCTGATAAGTTGAAGGAAGCATTGGAAATGAAACTGGAGAACAATAAGAAGCTTGCATAATCTACTCAACAAGTAAGAAATTTCGGAAGAAACTAGCAACCAACAGATCCTGCCTGATTAACCTCTGAAACAAATAATGTGGAAAGACATTCTAAGAAATTGTATCAGTTACTACTATGAAGATCCAGTTCAGCTCTCCAACAAGAGTTTTCTAGTCATTTTGATGCCCAGGAATTTTGTCTACAAGAGCAGGGTCGAGGGAATCACAAAGTAATGAACGAGTGCTAAACCATCATAATGCCATTTTTATTGGCGTTGTGAGACAGGATGTGAAAACATTAGTAGGAAACTTTGCACTTTGGGGTAGAGTCTCAAATTCTTTGTAGTTAGCAAGCAAAATGCAGTCCTTCATTGAAGATGAAGAACCCCACTCTTGCCTCTTTGTAAAGGCATTGACAATCATCCCCTCAGCAGAGCAATCAAATTCATATATGTACGATGTCTTCATCCTGGAATTGAGGTCGTTGACTAGCAAGTGAATGTGCTGTGTATAACTCTTATTAAAAATCCAAATTTCACCATTTACATTAGGCTTTGGCACTCCATGCCCATTGTAATGAAAGAGCACTCACAACTAAAACTGATAGATTAGAAAGGAATGTAAAGAACATGGGGAGATCTCAAGCTATGCAAACTAAAGAAGCTGGAAATCAGGTTGTTGGAAACATATGAACAAATCAAAGATTACAATAAGAAAAGAAAAGATCTGCAACAATGCTTAGAGAATATGCTGATCAATTTCTCATAGATCTAGCAAGGAAATGCCATGAAACTCCTGTACAGATTCAATTTTTCTGATTGGAATGAATGAGAGATGAAAAAGCTAATCTCAAACCTTCTTTACATGCTCACTTCCACTCACAAAACCTTAAAACAGCTATAAGATCCTTGATCACTAGAAGAAAACTCCCCTCATTTGGCCAAACCCTATATAGGAGAAGAGATTGAAAAATACCTGATTTTGAAGAGTTAGAACGAAAGAGAGGATTTAGAATTGAATCTCTCCCCAGTTTACAATGAAATCATGGTTTGAGTTAGGTTTGAATTTGGATGTCAATTAGGGTTTTCTTTTTCCCTTTTTCTTCTGCATTTCTGCGGAACCGGTAAGCAAGGAGATCTGATCAGAGGAGGTTGGAGAGATGAGAGAGAAGAACGAAGGAAAAGAGAAAACTAGACCTGACATTTTGTCGAGTTTCTAATGTGAGGGGGGTGGGGGGCTGCTAATATCAATTTGGCCCCTCTTCCATTAAGTTTTTTTTTTTTTTAATCTTTTAATTATCGTATTGCTCCTGACTTCAAAGGCCTATAACTACTTCATATGGACTCTGTTTTCAACGTTCTTTAACTCGTTGGATTGCATTTTTTGAGTACTATCTAACAGTTTTAGTTTTAATTCCAAATTAGACTTTTATAAAAAAAATATATCGCTTGAAAGCTCATAACCCAATCATGGAATAATGAAATTTTGGGGTTGTTATATTTAGGATAGTGAATCTCCCCTTTCAAAAATCATGGAATCTTCTTTGAAATATGGAAAATGGTTGGTTGGAATGAGGTAAGAGAGTGAAAACAAGGTGGGAGGAAATACATGGAGAAAAGTAATTGGCTAGGTAGTTTCCTAGGAAGTGGGGATTGGTTGAAATGAAAGTTAAGGAAGGTGGAGAAGTCTTAGAAAGTTAGGACTCTTGAATGAAAAATGAAATTCATGGTGCATCTTAGTGGTGATGTGGAAAGTGAGAAAAAAGTGGGAAAAACATAAAAAATGGAGGGGTCTCTTCCTATTGGTCCACATGCTACCTTATCCTGATAAATGTTCCCTCAATTATCTTCAAAATATCTCCTTAAATCTCAAGGATAATTCTTTAGATTCTTCTACAATTATGACCTTCCTTATAGCATAGCTTATGTGGCTTGATGGCTAACTTTGAGAGCTCTATTGGCTTGGCTTTGTGGCTAGCTTAGGTGACTTTCTTAGCTTAGCTTGATAGTTCAAACCTTGGCTTTGGTGGTTGGCTTGGCTCCTTAGGTTGTCGCCTTGTTCATGGTTAAGTGGCTTAAGTGGAACCCATGCAAAGGTGGTGGACTTTGTGTGACTTGTGCATGGGACACTAGAAGCACCTTTGGCTTCTCTAATTGCATCTATTGCTCATCTTAAAGATGATCTTAACCTTTGATCTCACTTTGAATTGATGATTGTTAGGCTTTGACTCAATGTTTTGATCTTAATCTTTCATTTTCTTCTCAATTGATTTTGGTTGTCGAATCAACATCTCGCTTCTTACAAAAAGTTAAAAAATCTAATTAAATCCTTGAAAAATATGATTAATCACATACTTATCTCTAATAAGCTTCTGGACCTACAAAAAGTGTCAGAATTTTTAATCATTAGGTAAAAAATTCATGTGTTAAAAATTTTGGTCTAAAACCCTATTTCCCCTCTAATTATAACATATGGGTAACTAATTGAGTGGTTTTTATGCAAAATTAGACACTTATCACACCTCCCAACTAGTATTTTGTTAGTCTTGAGCAAAATGCATGAAAATTTATTTTTCATAAACTACTATAAAGTGACACTTTCATAGGTACTAACAATTGCATTTAGCATATGCAATAAGCCCTTGAACTCCTAGGTTACCCCTGATGGATGAGTTAGGTCTTGTGAGGGTTTATAGTGAATATATTCACAAAATTCTATATATATTTTTTATGAAAGTCCTTTATTCATCTGAGACAATTTTCTTCTTATTTAGCTCATATTAAACATCTAACTTTAGCCTACTTATAGAGATAAATAAAAAGGCTCAAAATTCTACCCTTATGTTAAAGATATCTCATTATCTTATTAAACTTTGGAAGGTGAATTTGTGCTATAACTAATATATAATTATAGTTTTCACATCAAATATAACCTAAATTACCATCAAAATCTCTGCCTTGACTTCAATTCTCAAAAGATATATTTATCACTAAGAAAGGTCAAATCTCTCATTAATATGTAAGCAGAATGTGTTCATCAAGTCCAAAAGTCTCACATATTTCATACAAAAGAATGATAACTTAGAAGGAATAGTGGTCCATGATAG
Source organism: Warburgia ugandensis (assembly GCA_035236585.1). Classification (NCBI taxonomy): domain Eukaryota; kingdom Viridiplantae; phylum Streptophyta; class Magnoliopsida; order Canellales; family Canellaceae; genus Warburgia; species Warburgia ugandensis. The sequence continues at coordinate 25,104,272 of CP141132.1, read as the reverse complement.
GATATCAACTACTAAGAATGTAACACTCTACCAAACTCCTTATTTATTTATAGCCATTTCTAAGCTGTACTTCTCCTAAGATCTAATTAAGGCTTCTATTAGGATGAAACATAGGCTTGGGTAAGGGTTATTAAAAGAATTGATATAAAGGTAAGCAAGGATTGTTTGAAAAATATGCAAAGGTCTTCTATCAATGTATTCACAACTTTTCCATTTTTCCTCACAAGAGTAAACATTCTTCTTTTTCATCACTATCTTTTGTTTCTTTTTTGCTTGACTTTATATATATAGCCATTTTTAACTTTTTCTCCTTTTTCACCTTTTTAATGTTCATCTCTTGAATTGTATTGTTCATACTTTTTCCATGCAAAACAAATGGGTAATGGATATATTATAGGAGTTCAATAGACATAAAGGTTATTTGGCTAATAAAGAAAAAGGCTTATATTTTTAAATCTCAATAGGCTATCTAGAGAAAATCATGTATGGAAGGATAAAGGCTATAGGTTTGCCATGGATGGCCCCTATCATTTCCTAGGTTTCATATAACTTAATGATTATCATAAAATTAAGAGATATATGGTATAGTCTTATGTGATTTGTTAATAATTGGCTAAGATGAAGAATAGTGAGACCAACTAAGAACTAATGTCCACTGAAGAAAGTTTTGAGTTTATGTATAACCCTTAAAAAAGGAAGAATGACTCAAAATTTACTTGAATTCTAAGCCTCTACAAATCTTCTTTAGGATCCTTAAGCTATATTTTTCTCTTAAACTTAAAAAATATATAACAATTTTGTGGAATTAATATTCCTAGTCTAATTTTTCATGAGACACTTTAGAAACATAATAAAATTGTGAAACAAATTGTATGCAACTCTATTAGTAATCTAAAGTTTGAATGATGACTGAATATTTAGAAAATAAAAAAATACAAGAAAATTTAGAAATCTCATGTATATTATCCTCAATATTAATGTAGGAGACCTAAATGATGAATGGGTAATGTAGACTAATGAGACTTTCTAAAAAAATCTTGGGTTGTCTCTTAGTAAGCACTAAGTTTAACGTCTTAAGCAAAACATGGCTTATAACTAATCTAACCATCTAAACCTAGACTTTGCTAGTTCAACTTATTTTTTCTAATCTTGACCCTAACAATGAACTAGCAAGATTTCTCATGTCATTTCACAATCTTACAATAGTCTATATATTACCTTCACTTAGAGATTTTTGGTGGTGGTAACAGTGTAACACAATAAACCATGATTTTAAATTATTTGGAATCATATTGATAATCCCCAATCTTTAAAATTTTATGATAGTCAATATAATTCCTCCACCTTGTATTTTGAAGTGGTGGTAATAGAATGACATTTTGAACTACCATGGATTTAACGTTTTTTGGACCATATGGAGATGAATGGTCCTTATTTGTACCAATTTTAGGTATAATAGTACTCAGTTTATCTTTGTCCTTCATTTCCCTTACATTGTCATGAAAATGGGGTATAAATTAACTCTACCCTTGCCTAAAATTTGTTCTTGTATTGTTAGAGGTAGGAATGTGGTGTTGCTTATTATCTAAGGTTTACCCTTGATGTAGGGTTAGTACATCAACTGACTCTTTTTCTTCCTGTTTTGCTGGCACAGTTAAGGTGTCAAATTGGCCTGCATTACTTTCTAATGTTTCTTCAAATAAGGTTAGTAGGTCCCAATTAGGTACATTTTCTACATTGCAAGGCTCAATTAGTATTTTAAGCTCTATAGGGGCTTCTACTCTTACTTGTCATTGAGAAGTGTTCATTAATAGCATAGTATCCAACAACTCATTCACCTCCACAATAGATGTGTTTTCATCAAAGTCATAAAAATAAGTAGGATGCAATTCTAGAGGATCTGGCTTGGATGTTTCTGAGGCTTCATTCTCTTCATCAATGGAAGTGTCTTCATCATAATCTTATCAAGGAATAAGATATGGCTAGAGTAGATTTGAGTGGAAGGCTTCTATGTTAGTTGTGGACTTTATGGCTTAGAATGATCATAAGAAATTTTCATACTATTCTTAGTAATGAATGCTTCTTCATTATCCCTAATCTATTTCATTTCCTTATTCCTTTTTATAAATTCAATAATGTTTCTGTCAGTATTTTCCTATATTGGTTTCATTTCCTCTTCTCATTCCTCCTCTTGTTTCATTTAGTCATTCCTTATCAATGACAGCCATAGTTTGCTCTATTATCTCACAAATATACTACGTATTCTCTTGTGATGGTGGTTCTTCATGCTATAAAGGAAGTGACTCATATGGTTGGTATTGCTTTAGCATTTTGGTCTTGAAAAAGTGCTGAGTAGGTTGAACCCATGATGATTGACCTTGATATTCTTGATAATCATTGTAGTGTTGATTAGGGTAGAACCATTGTGGTTCTTTCTAATATTGGTAATCCTAAGACCATGTTTGTTCATGATGCCTAGCCTACTCATTATAATTTGTCTCAGGTTAGTAGTCGTTTCTAAGGTATGTGAATGTATTATGTGCATCTATTAGCTCCTGATAATAACCATTGTGTGTGGAGCTTCATGGCCTTGAAGGAGTGGGATATGGATGCTTAAAATAGGTATACTTATTATGGTATTCAGGTTGTGTTGCAGCTTGCCTAGAAGTTATTATCCTAAGCAATTGACTTTCCAAAATATCTATCCTATCCATCGATGCATCTAATCTATGAAATCTATCTCCTTCTTAAAAGGCCATTGTTCTTAACTTTGCATAAAATTAAACAAATTGTTATATACAATGAATGATTTTTTTTTTTAAATTTTATTTTATGGACAACCATAACTATATGATGCAACCTAATTGTTAGTCCTAAGCTAAATGATGCACAATCAAATCCTAGTATCTACTAATTGAGTAGTGTCATGATTATCTTTTCTTAATACATAGGTGGTAGCATCTTAGACTTAGATGTAGATAGCTTGTCCTTTTATCTAGATTAGACTACTATCTACCAGTTGTGTTTTGCTTGAAAGTGGCTAATACAATCCTTGTGTTAGGAGGCGTTTGGACCTCAACTGACTGCAATGGAAGATGTGAAAAAATCACTTGAATTTTAAGACATCCATTATAACCATAGTGCTTAGAAGCCACTAGAGTGATAATAGATCACGCCCTTCTAAAAGGGTCCTATGAGCTCAATACTCTAAGTCTCTTTCTACTTGATTTTAAATTAACATTCAAGGGTTGGGATTGTACAAGGATGTTGATTGATTCCTAGGTAGTCTAAGGAGTAGGTGATGAAATCCAATCCTTATCTTATAAGGCTTTCTGTGGGACTCTTACTAGCATTAAGTTCCATTCCACCATAAAGCTACAAACATGCAATGAAAAACAAAAATCAAACTAAAGCCTACCTATATGCTACTTAACAAAGGGCCAGTCACTTTAATAGATGGGACACTATAACCATGCAACCTATGCTTTGGTTGTAGCCTAGCTTAGGCTAAGCTTTGTTGAATAAGTACTTGAACTAAAGCAACAATCCTAAGCATTATGTAATAATTATGCATCACCCTGATCTATATGGTTTATACTGCCATCACAAATGCAAAATTACCCTAAATGAAATTTATCCTAAAAATTAAAATGTGGGCGAGGATTGCTTACAATGAAGGGTCCAATGATGATCAAATGTGGGCTACCATACCCCACAATTTCCTTGTATTATTACAACCCATTTAAAAATTATAAAAAAATTCAAATTGAAATTACAATGGGCCTCACTACAATTTCATTCAAATCCTAATCAAGGAAAGCAATGAAAACCTAATCTATGTTGATGAAGCAATGGTCCACAGGATCGCCACTACTTCTTTGTAGATTTTCCTCTCATAAAAATCATACAATTATCGTCAAGATGATTAAAATAGAAAAAAATGCAAAAATAATGAAAAATTCTAGACTAATGCACCATGATTGTAGACTATAGGTAAATAATGATCTATCAAACAAACCATTGTAACTCCCCGATAGAGGTGCCAAAAACTTGTTGTGATTTTAAGTTAAAACTCACAGGTGCATGAATCAGTTGTAGTAATTCACACAAAGAGGTCGATCCCATGAGGAATCAAATGGTTGTGATACTGGTAGTCCCTGATTTAAATTATCTAACTTAGTCAAATTCAAGAGATCTTTTCTTAAATTAAAAATGGAAATTAACACATGAAGATAGAAATTATGCTCAAACTTAAAAGTGTTAAAATTAACAACTTTCCTAAAACGCACTTTCTAAAAATAAAACTTCCTAAAATTAAAAGTTTCTAAAATTGGAACTTTCTAAAAAATTAAGATTTGAAATAATTAAATCTATAATGCCTGAGCAATTTACGCTATTTTTAACAAAAATTGGACATTCTATGGGAAATAAACTGTGTTAAATATTTTACTTTATTTAAAATAGTAAATAAAGGAATTTTTGAGGAAACTTGGTACCATTAGATTCTACTCGAAAAATGGAATCCAATGCCTCAAAGAACGCTGAAAAACGGAGTTCGTATGAAGAAGTTATGGCCGTTTAAAGATTAGGGGCATTTCTATAATTTAAACTAAAAATGAAAAAGATAGAAAATGCAGGGGACCATTTTGATAACGGAACCCAATCTTCTTCTTCCTCTAGATTTCTCCAGAAACCCTAGTTTCCAGAGATTTCTACCACCGCCATTGGCAGTACTGCCATAGCAAGGCTATAAAAAGCCCTATCTCCTCCCTCTTCAAATCATGATTTTTCGGCTATTTTGGGGCTGGGGTTTTCGGCAAAAATTGAAAACCCGTCTCTAGCTTTCCCTACACATTCTGGCTAGGCCCGAGTCAGGCCAGCCATTTCCATCTCTCTATCTCCCCTCTCTTCTCTTTTCCGGTCTTGCTCGACATTGGGGTTTTCCCCCTTCTTCATGGGTTCCGACGACATAGGGTTTTCAGGCAGAAAGAGGGAGCCGCACCACCCGAAGGAGGGTGTCCCCGGCTACCCAGGTAAGCCCCTCTTTCCCTTTCTCTTCGTTTTGCTTCCCCAAGGCCAAATCCATGTCGGATTTGGTCTTCAGGTGCGTACGCGACGTGGGGCATGGGTCCTGACTCGACTAGGATGCACGGGGTGCCCTGGGAGCTGAGATGCGCCATGCTACACCAAAGGTGCATCCGTGCGATGCCATTCAGGATGCGCGTCATAGCGCGTCGCTTGAGCATGCATGTGCAAGTGCAAAACGCGGTCCCTGGCACGGCTTTTGAGCGCGCACGCATGTGAGGCGGTCGCGGTTCAACCAGGATGCACAAGTGTCCTGGGAACTAGGACACGCGGACCTAATGAGACTATAAAGTTAGGATCAGAGGACAATTTATATAGTTAACCATTGAATAGTAGATCCATATTATAGGATCTAGCCTAACAATGAATTAGGCAAGGACCCATGGACCTAAAAGGCAGATCTAGCGATCTAATTTCTAAATAGATTGAAATTGATAAGGACTCCTTGTTATCCATTCATATCCAAGAGTTTATAAATGAGACCCAGGGTCGGGTTGAGTGATGAAGGACGCGACTCCAGGAGACTTCGATGTAGGTGCTCTATTGCTACTAGACTTTTTAAAAGAACCCATGATTGTTTTGAGAATGCATGTTTTAAGTTTAAGTTATATGACTTGTTTAACATGACTTAATCTTATAAACGAATTCAGCATGCATATGACAAATACATTATGCATAGACATGTTTTGCAAACAATTGCATATATTGCATGATTTGTGAGCATTGAGTTCTTGAAAAATTGCATGTCCTTGAGGGTTACCAAAAGATGTTGGAGTGCCCAAAAGACGCTGGGTAGGGAGTTGTGAGGGACCCAAAGAGGACAGGTTTTGAAAAAGAGGTTTTTGCTTGTTTGATCATATATGATTTGGGCTAGGAAGCTCGTGGGTGCTATGCCTAGAGGTCTGGGGTGGCCTCCCAGCCTCTATCATTATTAGGTGGAATGGGTACCACGCCCAAAAGGGCATGTCCCTACGTCCACTGCATGTGGTACAGGGGGCTACCACTGGTGTCACGGTACTGGGTCGATGTGTCATATGCCCCATGGAGGCTATGACCGAGTGTCCTCAGGTACTCGGGGACCACACAGTGGCGAGGTCGTGGGCATAGTGGACCTTATGGTTTGAGGATTTACTTGCATTATGCATATGGCATGATAGGAGGTTGGTCGACCATACCATATATCCATGAGTTGGATTTAGTTGAGCATCTTATGCATATCATTATGTTTATGATATATATATATATGATACTTTTGACTTGGATTATGCAATTCTTTAAGTCATCAGTATTCCAATTCGACAATGGTTTTTAATATCGATATTGAACATGATTGTTCAAACGTGCACATGTTTTAAAGAGCATATGATTTTAAACGCAGCATGCATTGTAAAACTAGTAGTGATAGACTCCTACTGAGTATAGTATATACTCACCCAATCCTTAACATTTTTCAGGATAGCTCCATTCACAAGTAGAAGACGCCTCAGGAGATGTTAGTGCTACGAGCAAGTGAATCAAAAAGGAGATAATTATACATGTAAGTAAACACTCTACCCTTTGGACATGTATTTGTATTTATTTATAGTTAGGCTATGAGCTGTGACTGGATAGACCTGGGAAAAACATTTATGATTTTTGAAATTTAAAAAAAACTACTTTGGTTGTTGTGAAAGCAAATGACACTCGGGGTTTTCAAAATGAGTTTAAAACAAAAGATTTTCCACTTCATTGCATTGTTTTCATAAAATAGTTTTCAAATAGGGATGCATCCCGCCTTAGGAATTAGATATTGCATTTAAAAATGCATGGGAAAACCCGGGTCATCACAAAATCACATAAAATATTAATGGAGAGTAAACTTCAATCATAAACCAAACATCTGTCTCATCACATGGATTTTAAGTACAAGTGTGGCGTGCATCATCCAAGGAGTGTGTGCACCATTCAATGATGAAAGTACATCTAAGGAAATTGCGTCTATCCTTTTCTATGCAATCCAATATTCCAATCCTAAGCACACATGCATATAATCCAAGAGAGATTTAAGGAAAAAGAGGGGGAAAAAGATGAGAAAGATGGAAAATGATAGGCAAAGAAGTTAAGGAGATTTGAAGAAAAATCTAATAGAATATAAAGGCAACAATCAACAAACACTAAGGAAACAAGCTAAAAATCAATGAAATAAAAGGATATCTAAATGGGCAATGAAGAGCAAGGATGAAGGTTAGATTCAAGGTGACTTCCCTTGGTTGTCACTTCAAGGGAAAAACAACCTTGGATCTAGAATAAACATGCAAAGAAGAATAAAGGAATTGAAAAGAATTAACTTTGCAACAATGGAGGTAAGACCATGCAAAGAGAGATGATTTAAAATGGAACCAACTAACCTTTGAAAAGAGATCTAATTGACAAGACCTAGGCATGGAGAACTTAGGGAAGATACAGCCCAACTTGAAAGGATAGCAACCACCCAAAAGGAAAGAAATTTGAAAGAAAAAACATCATGGAAGAGGTGGAAGGAAATGGACGCCCTCTTCCTCCCAAAGTGAAGGAGGCGTCTTTTTCTCCTAAGAGAGAGATGCCGCAACTTTTGTCTTTTGAAGGTATTTTATATTTTTTCTCCTATATTTTCTAGGATGTCCTAATATAAAGGTATGGTGGGGATGAAAACATAGAAATTTGGATGGCTAATATGATGGGTTAGCTAGTGTTTTAAAGAAGGACAAAGTGGATGCCTTTGGGATCATGTAGGTGGGAGACACCACTTTTTTAGAAAGGGGAATCTCCCCCTCTTCAAAAATCATGGAATCCCATTTGAGTATGGAAAGTGGTTGGTTGGTATGAGGTAAGAGAGAGAAAATAAGGTGGGAGAAGATAGATGGGTAGGAAAAGATAGGAAAGAGAGGTGAGATGGAGAAGAGTAATTGGTTAGGTAGTTTCCCAAGAAGTGGGGATTGGTTGGGTGGTTGGAATGAAAGTTTATAAAGGTGGAGAAGTCTTAGAAAGGTAGAACTCTTGAATGGAAAGTGAAAGTCGTGGTGCATCTTAGTGGTGAGGTGGAAAGGGAGAAAAAAGACTTCTAAAAAATGGAAAAACATAAAAAATGGAGGGGTCTCTTCCTATTCGTCTACATGCTACCTTATCCTTATGACTTGTCCCTCAATTATCTTCAATATGTCTTTGTAAATCTCAATGATGATTCTTTGGGTTCTCCTCCAATCATGGCCTTCATTGTAGCATATCTCATGTGGCTTGATGGCTAAGTTTGAGAGTTTTGTTCACTTGGATTCAGGGCTAGTTTAGATGGCTCAATCCTTGGATTTGGTGGTTGGCTTGGTTCCTTAACATGTCACCTTGTTCATGGCTTGAATATGGCTAAGTGGCTTAAGTGGAACCCATACAAAGGTGGTAGACTTTGCATGGCTTGTGTATGGGCCCATTTCAAGGACCTTTGGCTCATCTATTTGCATCTATCAGCAATCCTAAAGATGATCTTGACCTTTTATCTCGCTTTGGATTGATGATTGTTTGGCTATGATTCAATCTTTTGATCTTGATCTTCTATTTTCTTCTCTATCGATCTCGGTTGTCAGATCACTATCTCGCTTCCTACAAAAAGTTCAAAACTCTAATTAAATCCTACTAGAAAAATATGATTAATCAATACTTACCTCTAATTAGCCACTGGACCTACAAAATATAAAATTTTTGAATCATTAGATAAAAAATGTATGTGTTATAAATTTTGGTCAAAAACCTTATTTTACCCCTATAAGTTATAACACATGGGTAACCAATGGAGCGGTTTTTAGGAAAAATTAGACACTTATTAGTAGTATCCAATAAGGCCTAGAAAACTTCATATCTCTATCATTATCTTGGGTGTTTTTCACTACTCCATTCTTGAAAATTATATGGCCCAAAAATTCATTTCTTCTAAACAGAGCTCACACTTGCTAAAATTGTTATACAACTTTTGTGCTTTGAGTGTGCTTAATTCTACATGGAAGTGCTTCTGGTGTTCCTTATACCTTTCCAAGTAAACAAGGATATCGTCCACAAACATTAAAAATGAATTTATCTAAGAAGGTCTTGAACAACCTGTTCACAAGCTCATGAATGTGGCTAAGGTGTTCATCAACCTAAATGGCATAACTCAAAACTCATAGTGTCTGTACTTGGCCCTAAATGCTATCTTTGAGATGTTCTCTTGTTTGACTTGGAGATCTGGACCTCAAAAACAATCTTGAAAAATACTCTGGCTAATTAAAATTGTGTTTGAATTTATTCCTACAAGTGTAGAGTAAATTATTTGTAGTATTTTGCAAGGTTGAATCCACAGGGAGGATATATTGTGAAAATGAAAGCACCAAATTGTCCTAAACTAATGAACCTAGATTGATCCAAGAATTATCTTAAATTAAAAAGAATTAAAGATGATGTTCAAATGAATGAGATTAAAGTGAATTAGTTTATGCATGATGAACTAGGATTAAAGATCTCTTAAACTAAAATTAGGCCGACCACTTATTATTTTTCTTTATAACTCAAATAATGAATCAAACCTACCATTATTTTCTTAAAAAGTTTTTCTTTGAAAATTAAATTTTAGAAATTATTAAACTTTAAAAGATAATTAGATTACCAAATCTCAAGCATTCTATTTAAAACCTAACTAGTTTAGAGTGAGGATTAAATTCTAAGAATCTACTATGAAATATAATGACATAAAATGAAAGGATTATACTAAGTATAAATTTACCTTTTTCAAATTGAGATTAGTTTATATATCAACTTTCTAAGATATTTAAAACATTAAAAATTATAAATGGTGTCACCTATTGCAAGCTTGTGCTATACTTAGAAGTATGACATATAATATCCTTATGTTTAGTAGTTTCCAACCTTGAAATTAACTTAAATATTACTAATTAGGGTTTATTTTATATTTTGTGGGATTAGGGTAAATGAAAAAATATAATTTTTAGCACTCAAATAAAAGAGAGCAAGATCACTGTCTAAGCAATTTCATGGCCCCACATGCTATAAACCATGAACTCCTATAGTTCAAAATGTTATGAGGGTGTCTTTGGTAAAGTTAGAGCAGTAAAAACCCTCAGCAAAAGATTGACCTTATCCACTGAAAAGAGGGTGCATTATCAAAATTGAGGATATACTTCTCATTCATTCATGCAAACATTCCACCACCTTGGGAAGCTTTTAAAGGAAGCTCAAATTACATACAATAGGTACACATATAAAAGATCTTTTTTCGAAATAAAAAAAGTTAGTAACTGGGGCCCACATGAAGACTCATTCCACTCACTCTCTCTCTTACTTAACCACAGGAGGGAACCACTAATGTAATGGCCCACATTTTTTAGAAAATAAAATTATTATTATTTTTTTCAAATTTGAAATTTAATAAGTCAATTGTTTGATATTAAGGTATAAAAATAGGTTAAAGTAAAGTAAGAAGCAATTGGTTATTTGTAGTTTATTAACTCAGCTGTAGGTTTAAGTGTTCTAGTTCTGTTAATGGCTTAATAAAACTATAAATTGGTAAAACATAACAACCTCAGCTAAGTGGTTCCAAGGACAACTTGTTAGGTTGAGGTCTGGGCTTGAAGTCATCTCCCTGACATCTTTTTGGAAGAAAATCACATTTTAATTTAATAAAATTATAAATTTTACCCTAAAGATATCCATATCTTGAAACCCACATGGTGTGGTACTAATCCCATGTGATGGAAATGTGAGAAATCAAATGGATAGAGAACTATTATAAAGGATGATCATTGGATTATGATCCAATGGTTACCAATAAAGGTAAGTGAATAAGTAAGGATTGCAAATGATAGAAACACTTACATATTTGAGTTGTTATGTGATGATCCAACAATTAGAATTAAGTTAAGAAGATATGTACAATATGTGATCTAATTAGAAATAGCCACATTGAAGAGTCCAAAAAGAACAAAAGCATAAATAATTTTTATGGTAAAGACTTTACAAAGGTAAACCTAAATAGAAGGGACATAGAGATAGGAAACTAAGCCTTTTCTTGTTTGAAATAGTTGTAGAGGAAAAGAGGAGTTCGTGAGGGAGAAGAAGAAGAAGAAGTTCAAAGAAGAAAGAGAAGGAAGAAAACTAGGCTAGAGAAAAACCTTAGATCCCTTGGGAATTAGAAACTATGAAGCAAGGATTGGTGCTTGAGGTCAGGTATTTTGAACTAGACCATGGTTTTCTTTGAAAACAAAAAGTTTCAATCTTTGTCGGTTGTTTTTGGATGATGTTATACTTATATTTCCTTAGATTTGAACACACAATCACTTGATGATTTGCAAGATGGTAATCATTTGATAATTGTTTAATTGAGTATTTTGATATAAAAATTCACACATGATCTATGAATCTATGCTCAAGTTGAAATTTTTTGTGATTTATAATATGGGTATTGAAGCATGTTCAATTACATGTTGTAATTGAGTTTTCTCTAGAATTTCAATTGGGTATTGATGCAATAGAGATTAAGATTATGTTTTTCTTTGATTTTCAACTTAATAATTAACACATAATTCATATCATTATATAATCAAAATTAATTCTGCCGATGCGACCTCCAAGCTCAGATAAAAAAAGGAGGGTTTTGTGTCAGGTGCTACTAGGCAAGTAAAACCTTTTTGAAAAAGTTGAAGATGATTTCATTATTTTCTCTTCTTACTTACAAATGAATATGCATATGTATACTAATTTGTAAGTGAGAAGAGAAGTAATGAAAATCATCTTCAATTTCTTCAATGTATGGCAACCCTAACATGACATGAATTGATAATTGACATTCCCTCAAGCTAGGGTGTCCCTAGTATGTAATGTGTTGCATTGAAAAATAGGTAAGGGTTGTTGGAGCAATTCCAAGAAAATGATGTGCTAAATCTGTTCCTAGGTGTAGTAGAAAATAGGTAAGGGTTGTTGGAGCGTCCCCTTGAAAGCCACATGTTGTCTCAGAATTTAGGTGTAGTGGAAAGTGGGCATGGATTCATGTCATTGGGGTAAAAACTGCATGGGTAAATAGGCTAGCTCAAGAGCATAAGATTCATATGGTCACATGAAATATCGGGACATTGACAGGTAAGATTCTAGAATTAGTTGATACTATGAAACACAGGAGAGTCAACATCACTTGTATCCAAGAAACCAAGTGGAAAGAAGTTCAAACTAGAGAAATCGATGGGTATATTCTCTGGTACATAGGAAAGGATAGTAATAGAAATGGTATAGGGATATTGGAGGATAAAGAATTAAACGATAATGTGTAAACATTAAAAGAACTAGTTATAGAATCAAAATAATAAAACTTGTTCTAAGAGAGAAGATCATAAATGTTATAAGTGCATATGAACCACAAGTAGGCTTGGAAGATAATATCTAGAGATAGTTTTGGGAAGATATGGAGGGATTCATGCATGAAATTCCCAACATAGAGGGGATATTTATAGGAGCAAACTTACATGGCCATGTAGGTAAAGAAAAGGAAGGATATAGTTGGAAAGGAAAAGAGGGGTGTGTGTGTGTGTGTGTGTGTGTGAGAGAGAGAGAGAGAGAGAGAGAGAGAGAGAGAGAGAGAGAGAGAGAGAGAGAGAGAGAGAGAGAGAGAGAGAGAGAGAGAGAGAGAGAGAGAGAGAGAGAGAGAGAGAAGAAGGAGAAGGAGAAGTAGAAGAAGAAGTGAGAAAGAGAAGGAAGAAAACTAGGACAAAAAGAAACCTTGGATCGCTAGTGAATGAGGAGATGCAAAGCAAGGATTAGCACTTGAGGTAGAGAATTTTGAACTAGATCATAGTTTTCTTTGTTTTTGGATGAAATTGTGCTAAAATTTCCTTAGATCTAAAGGTATAATCGCTTGATGATTTGTTAGATGGTAATCATGTGGTAATTTTTAACTAAGTATTTTGATATAAATATTTATGCATGATCTGTCAATCTATGCTTAAGCTAAAACTTTCTGTGATTGACCATATGAGTATTGAAGTATGATGCAATTACATGTTGTAATTGAGTTTTCCCTAAATTTCAATTGGGTGTTGATGCAGTAGAGATTAGCATTAGGTTCTTCTTTAATTTTCAACTTAAGAATTAACACCTAATTCATATAACTATATTCAGGTCAAAAATTTTTGATTTTGGATCATGAAATTAATGTGTGATCCTACTATTTGTTAAAATTGGGGATTTCTATGAATATTAATCTAGGAATTGAAGGTATAATTTAGTTATTCCTATTGATTTTCAAATAGGATGACCCAAAATATATGACTGGATCTAGATTTTGATGGACTGTATATTTGGTGTTAACACATAATTCAATCAAATATTAAGATGTAATTTCTTCTATTAAAAATTTGTGCATAGGATTCATGTTTTTATTAAATAAATATTTATTCTTGAATATCATATGAATCATATGGTTTGATACCAAACAAAAGAGGTTAAATAACAAAAGCTTTATTTTGGGTATCATGCACCAAGTGGTGAATGATGCCTAAACACAATGGATAGTGTAGTTGCAATTTACACCATATAATGTATATCACAAGAAATATTAGTATAGTGACCAAGTGTTTTTAACCATGTTAGGTACATGAAACATGAGTTATAGCAATCATACCGTGTCATCATCATCATCATCAAGACCTTATCCCAATTAGGGGTCGGCCACATGAATCTTATTCCTCCATTCCACTCTATTATATACCATGGCTTCATTTAGTCCCAAAATTTTTAAATCTTTCCTCACCACTTTTATCCACGTTCTTTTGGGCCTTTCCCTTGCCCTTTTAGAACCTTCTACTTGTATTGCCTCACTCCTTCTAATCGGTGCCGTTGTTGATCTCCTTTGAACATGTCCAAACCATCTAAGTCTAATCTCCCTCATCTTGTTACTTATTGGTGTTACCCCTAAATTTCCTCTAATATTTTCATTTCTAATTCTATCCTTTCTTGTCTTACCACTCATCCATCTCAACATCCTCATTTTTACGATGCTCATCCTATGAGTATGATGTTCCTTAATTGCCCAACACTCTGATCCATAAAGCATGGCCAGCCTGATGGCCATCCTATAAAATTTTTCTTTTAGTTTGAGGGGCGCCCACCGATTACACAATACTCCAGATGCACATCTCCATTTGTTCCAACTCGCTTGGATTCTCTGGGTAACCTCTCTCTCAATCTCTCCACTCTCATGAATCATTGATCCTAAGTACCGAAAGTGGTCTTTTATGGGGACTTCTTGGTTATCAATCTTGACTGGTGTTCCATTCTTACTCTCCTTGCTAAAATTACATTTCATATATTCTGTCTTAGTTTGGCTAATTTTAAATCCTTCAAATTCTAATGCTTCTCTCCATAACTCCAACTTTATGTTTACACCCTCCCTTGTCTCATCAAGTAAGACTATATTATCTGCAAATAGCATGCACCAGGGAATCTCCTCCTGCAGATGTTTTGTTAACTCATTCATAACTAATGTGAAAAGGCATGGGCTCAATGCTGATCCTTGGTGCAATCCTACAGTGACAGGAACATCACCAGTCACGTCACTAGTGGTCTTAACATTTGTTACCACTCTCGCATACATATCTTTAATTATGTCTATATACCCCTGAGAAACTCCTTTATCACCCAACACCCTCCCTATTAACTCTCTAGGGACTATATCATAAGCTTTCTCTAAGTCGATAAAAACCATGTGGAAGTCTTTCCTCCTCTCCCTATATTTCTTTACTAATTGTCTTATTAAGAAAATAGCTTCCATAGTTGTGACAACCTGGGTTTTCCCATGCATTTTTAAATGCAATATCTAATTCCTAGGGCGAGATGCATCCCTATTTGAAAACCATTTTATAAAAACAATGCAATGCAGCGGAAAAATATTTTGTTTTAAACTCATTTTGAATACCCCGAGTGTCATTTGCTTTCACAACAACCAAAGTAGTTTTTAAAATTTTGAAAATCATAAATGTATTCCCAGGTCTATCCAGTCACAGCTCATAGCCCAACTGTAAATAAATACAGATACATGTCGAAAGGGTAGAGTGTTTACTTACATTCATACTTGTCTCTTCTTCATTTTCTTACTCATAGCACTAACATTTCCTGATGCTTCTTCTACTCGTGAGTGGAGCTATCTTGAAAAATAATATATTTGGGTGAGTATTTCTCATACCCAGTAGGTGATCTGATACTACTATTTTGAAAACACGGTAGGCAACATGCATGATTCTAAGAGCTTTTCATGTAAAATATCAGTGATTCTTTTTGTATAAACATGCATAGTTATGTATTAAACATAAGCTTGTTGATGCAATTTCAATCATGGAATCCTTTGTCATAATCTAGTATTCAACAATATAAATATGAGCAAAATCATGAAATAGAAATCAATAGATCCATATACGAAGATTTCGGCAAATGTATCAAACCAATGAGTCAAATATAATAATCATGAAACTCTTAAAATAGTCATCGTTCAAGCATATGCTAGTATCATGCCCATTAGTCTCTTGGCATACACGTCACGCCAATTGGTCATGAGTACTCGTATACGACCATCTCAATGCTATATGCATATCAATCACATTGAAATCATAGGGCTACTACGCTCACGACCAGAACACCTCTGGATCGTGTGTCTATGGTATCCAGAGACCAGTCCACCATAGCCTCCACGACGACTATGGATATGTACCCGAAAGGGTGTCATGAACACCTTCAGTGGTCATCCCTGTTTACCACAGCAGTCACGGAAGGGACAATGCCATTTTTGGTAACGATACCATCCGCCTTTTTAGTGGTAGAGGCCAGGAGGCCAAACCCATACCCCTTAGCATAGTGCCCACTAGGCTCAATAGCCCAAAAACATACATAGTCCAAATCTCAAATCAACATAAATCATGCAATTTATGCATTGATTTTCAAAGTATCCGAGCATGGCATAAACTCTACTTATGCTAGTACCGTAATTAATGTTATAAATACGTAAACTCGTATAAGAACGGTATGGTTTAAAAACACATACTAATTATTGGAATAGAAACAGGTAACTCAATTTGGGATGCATTTTGAAAACAGAGTAGTATCAGACTACCTACCTCATGTGTTGTCACTTAGCTCGTGCTTGTCTTCAATTCGAGTTCAAGCATACCTTGGTATCCTGAATGACGTTCAAACATAAGATCTAGACCTTATTTCTAGGTTCATTGGGCAAAGGTTAGATCTATATGATTTGTCGGGCTCTAGGGATCACTTTATGAATTTATAGTTACCTACATTAATCCCTTGATTCTAACTTTTTAAGTCTTATTAATCAGGGTTTTTGGCGTTGTGCTAGGGATTGCGTTCGTATGCACATGCATACCTAAGCGACGTGCTATGACGCGTGTCCTGGGTGGCGTTGCTTATACGCATCTTTGGTGTAGCCACGGGGTGCCTCAGTTGCCAAGACGTCCCATGCTTCCCGGTCGACCCAAGGAAACTATTTGCAATTGACGCGGGCACGAGGACAACCCCCAGGGAGTTTAGCATGGGTGCTCATCAAGCCATGCACCCCTGGACCACACTGTGCACCCTGGCACGCCCATACCCCTGGGATGCCTATGCACAATGGTGCCTTGGACACTTTTCCACCTGCCTGGTTTCTTCCATCCATGGAGAGCTGGTGTTTTTAGGCCTAAAATTGGCCCAGATCCAGTTGGACTCTAGGGGAAAAATGAAAGGGAAGAGAGGGAAATAGAGGGCCCTTACCCAGGCAGCCTGAGTCGTGTCCTTCCTCTGTTGGTGCTGTGACGACCTAGGTTTTTGTAACACATTTTGTAATGTATTTTGAAAGGCAGGGCCCTTAGTAGTGTAAAATTTTTTGGCAAAACAAAGCAGCGAAAATTCTTCTCTTTAGAACTTGTTTTATAAAACCCAAGTCATCACTTCATACATAACATAAGTAGAAATTTTGTACAAGATAAAATTCCATTGAAGAAATATACTTTTATTAAATTTCAGAATCCATCTAGTGGTTCACAGTACAGCCAAATTTATTACAATATTTGTCCAAATTACATAATCCAAAACACAAGCTCACTATACCATAAAAATCTCAACAAAGCAAAATACATGTCTTCAAGGGTATACCTTGAAGATTATTCTCTTCAAGTCTTCTATCGTCTTGAGCTCCTAACTCTCCTTCCTTGTATTTGAGATATTGCAACAATTATAATATCTCAGCAATCAATGCTTGGTAGGGGATTCAAGAAGCATCATAATTGACAATGTAATTCCAACACTTCATACTCCCATTATCCCTAACATACTCTTTACTTTGTAAGTTATGTATATCTATATACATACATACCCTTCATGGGTAAACTAGTTAAATTTATGAAAGTAGTCAAATATCATTCCCAACTAAGCTGATCAATTCTCTCCATTATGAGAATTTAGTATTTCAGCTAATCTTACACTGAGAATTTTTCTTTTTGGGAAATATTGGTAATATATAATTACCTAGCATTTCATTATGCTAAAACATAAGGCATTTCATTATGCCTATTCTCATATGCATCATAGTGCAAAATAATCAAAAGGGCTACCATGCTGCAGTCTGATCCGTACTAGCGCACTCGGATAACTGCCCTGTTCACCGCTGATACCACGATGGAAAATATTATGTCACTGCCCATATGGGGGGACAGGAGTTTCATAGCGGTGGCCTTCCCATAATTGCCCCACCCGACTTTTAGCCTCTCATAGGGCAAGGTATCATCAAATCATCAATTTTCAAGGAGCGGGTGGCCAAACCCTTATAACTCCTCTAGCATAGCATCCCCCTAGGCTTTTGCCTATTAAAACAAACTCACAAGCCTCCAAGCTTGTATGTAAAATAGATTTCATACATATCAGACCATCTGTCTGTTTACTTAGGTTTGAAATATCTTCCGGTTTCCAATTCACTTATAATCTAGTCCTTAGCCATTTTATATGTATTTGGTTGGATCGTAAGGTTTTCAAGGGATGTAAAACATCTATTAGCATTAGTCTTGTCAACATAAGGTCATGGGTTCAATCATGTATATCCCATGTAAATGCATTCATCAAATCCTCCTACCTTCAAGGAGTGATCCCTTTTCTCAAATCTTCCATGATCCTGACTGATGTATGTAATCTGTACATTCGTACATATTGTTAATATATAGATTATGAACAATCCTATTGATCACTAGATCTAATATTTAGAATGATATTTAGATCATTCATATCTAAGTATCTTTCTATCTCTAAGTCTTTGTGTGTCCATCTCCTTGATTTTGATCTTTCATAGATCCATTGATACACTTGTTGATAAAGATCAAGGTCCTAGATCTTTTATCATCTAATTCTTCTTTGATCTAAGTTCAGTTATTGGATCATCCCTAAGGAGGATGATCGTGTTTTTCTTCCTTGAATCATCTTTGAGCAAGGGTTTGGATTATCTAATCTAATGAACTATAACATGCATACTAAGTACAATATAATATTCTTATTCTTATTCTTCTTGATCATCCAAGATCTAATGGATCTTGTTTGATCATCCTTATCTTACAAATAGTTTTTATTAGGGTTAGGTAATTTACTGTAATACCCGAGCAATTTATGCTATTTTTAACAAAAATTGGACATTTTATGGGAAATAAACTAAGATAAATGTTTCACTTTATTTAAAATATTAAATAAAGGAATTTGTGAGGAAACTTGGTACCATTATATTCTACTCAAAAAATGGAATCCAACGCCTCAAAAATCACCCAAAACGGAGTTCGTATGAAGAAGTTACGACCGTTTAAAGATTAGGGGTATTTTTGAAATTTAAACAGAAAAACGAAAAAGACGAAAAACTCAGGGGGCCGTTTTGATAACGGCACCCCTTGTCATCTTCCTCCTCTAGATCTCTCCAAAAACCCTCAATCCCAATTTTTCTAGAGGGATCTGCCACCGCCAAGGGCGACACCGCCATTGGCAGCACCGCCATAGCACGGTTATAAAAGGCCCCATCTCCCCTCTCCAAAAACATGGTTTTCCTGTCATTGGGGCTGGTGTTTCCAGGTAGAATCGGAAACCTAGTTGCCTCCATTTTTCCAGCAACAGCCAGTCCAAGTCAGGCTAGCCATTCCCGTCTCCCCATTCCCCTTTCTTCTCTTGTTCTGGCCTTGCACGACATTGAGAGTTACCTTCTTCAAGTTTTCCAGCACCAAGGGTTTAGGCAAGCAACCTAGCAGGAGGAGCGCCATCTCTGCCAGGTAAGTCCCTCCTTACCTTCCCTTTTCCTCCGTTTCAGTTCCCCCAGGCCAAGATCCATGCCGGATCTGGCCTCTTTCCAGCCAATTTTTCTAGCCGAAGAATACAAAGCCGGCTTGGGCCAGCCCTGCACAAACTAGGCGTCCCAGGGACGCCATGCTGCACGTGCACCTGCGATGGGTTCCACATGTACAACAGTGCGTACACTGTCCCAAGTACGGCCTTCAGGTGTGCGCGTGACATGGAGCACGGATCCTGGCTCGACCAGGGTGCACGAGATGCCCTGGGAGCTGAGACACGCCATGCTACAAGGTGTGTCCGTGCGATGATGCACATCATAGCGCGTCACTTGAGCATGCATGTGCGCGTGCAAAACGTGGTCCCTGGCACGGCCTTTGGGCATGCACGCACATAAGGCGGTCGCGGTTCAACCAGGATACACGGGTGTCCTAGGAACTGGGGCACGTGGACCTAATGAGACTTTAAAGTTAGGATTAGAGTACAATTTATGGAGTTAACCATGGAAAAATAGATCCATATCATAGGATCTAGCTGACAAATGAATTAGGCAAGGACCATGGACCCTAAAGGCAGAGCTAATGATCTAGTGTCTAAATGGATTGAAATTAATAAGGACTCCTTGTATCCATTCATACCCAGGAGTTTATAAAAGAGACACAGGGGCGGGTTGAGTGATAACGGACTTGACTCTAGGAGACTTTGAGGTAGGTGCTCTATCGCTACTAGACTTTTTAAAAAGAGCCATGACTGTTTTGAATGCATGATTTAAGTATAAATTATATGACATGTTTAGCATGACTTATTTTACGACTTGTTTAGTATATGAATGAATTCAGCATGCATATGATAAGTACATTATGCATAGACATGTTTTGCAAACAATTGCATATATGGCATGATTTGTGAAGCATTAAGTTCTTGAAAAATTGCATGTCCTTGAGGGTTACCAAAAGACGCTGGAGTGCCCAAAAGACGCTGGGTAGGCAGTTGTGAGGGACCCAAAGAGGACAGGTTTTGAAAAAGAGGTTTTTGCTTGTCTGCATGATAAGTGTAGCCTTGGCCGATGAGGGCGGGCTGATCAGGACGGGCTGATGAGGGCGAGTCAATGAGGGCGGGCCAGAGAGAGCTGACAGGCTTCTAGGCTAGCAGGCTTCTAGACTAGTAGGCTTCTCAGCTGGCAGGCTTCTAGGCTGGCAGGCTTCTAGACTGTCAGGCTTCTAGGCAGGGTTATGACTTTGAATGCGAGACTAGCATTGCATGCATGTTTTGCAACCGATTTCATAAATTGCATGATTTACGACGAAGGATGTGTCATATGCCCCGTGGAGGCTATGACGCTGTGTCCTCAAGTACCCGGGGACCACACGGCGGCGAGGTCGTGGGCATAGTTTGGACCCTATGGTTTGAGGATTTATTTGCATTGCATATGGCATGACATGAGGTTGGTCGACCATACCAGATATCCATGAGTTGGATTCAGTTGAGCATCTTATGCATATCATTATGTTTATGATATATGATACTTTCGACTTGGATTATGCTATTCTTTAAGTCGTTAGTATTTCAATTCGACAGTAGTTTTTAATATCGATATTGAACGTGATTGTTTGAACATGCACATGTTTTTAAGAGCATATGATTTTAAACATAGCATGCATTGCAAAACTAGTAGTGATAGACTCCTACTGAGTATAGTATATATTCATCCTATCTTTAACATTTTTTAGGATAGTTCCACTTACAAATAGAAGACACCTCAGGAGATATTAATGCTACGAGCAAGTGAATAAATAAAGGAGATAACTATACATGTGAGTAAACTCTCTACCCTTTGGACATGTATTTATATTCATTTACAGTTGGGTTGTGTGCTGTGACTAGATAGACCTGGGTAAGAACATTTATGATTTCTGAAGTTTTTCACAAACTACTTTGATTGTTGTAAAAGCAAATGACACTCGGGGTTTTCAAAATGAGTTTAAAAATAGAGATTTTCCACTACATTGCATGGTTTTTATAAAATGGTTTTCACAAGGGATGCATCCCGCCTTAGGAATTTAGATCTTGCATTTAAAAATGCATGGGAAAAACCCGGGTCGTCACAGTTGGTATCCAAGCCCAGGTTCTATCCTTTCACAGCCAGTCCAGCATGTCCAAGGGTCATAGACAATAGAGAAAATCAAGAAGTAGTATAAATAGGAGTAGTAGAGATGACTACATCTATTTGAGGATTACAATATTAATGCTCAAGGCATTTCACCATAAACAAATAGGTGAGAAAGAAGATGGGTATAGCAAATACTTAGATATGGGATTGCTTGAATCCTATCAAAATCATAGGAAATAATGATTGTTGTGCAGTGGTGCAAAGATGAAATCTCATATAAGGATCATACTATGATGAGAATGAGGAATGAAGATGTTAGTGAACTTGTTAGTAGATAGGTCTGACCTATAATAGATTAATCTCACTAAAGATAAGAACATCGAAAAACCTAGATGGCTATCTTACCATCATAAAGAATATCAGAATATAAGTACACTATCACAAGGATATGATATGAGTATGATAGGGGATGTAAAAGACAGACTTTGAGAAGAATTTTGATGATAATCTAAGAGGGATGAGAATGCAAGATGACTGTGACTCGAATTAGGTCACAAAGGTATGGATCTTGAAGGACTTAGCTCAATTTTGGATATCTTAATTGGAGTCTTATGAAGAGTGAAGTGCTATTGAATAATAAATACCTAGTATTATGGAGCAAATCAGAAGATGTATACAAGTGATATATTATGTGATTAAGAGAGACATAACACAAATATGATAGGGAAATGAATTTGACCGAGTTATTAAAAGATTTGGATGATAATAGATCGATCCTAACATGAACTTGTAAGAGAAGTATAACACGATCAAAACATCAATGCCATTATTAAGACATTGTATGAATTTTATTGAGGCTATAGGTGATTGAGGATTTCAATGATCTTATGACAAGCATTCAGTTTATCATATCTGTTAAATAAAGGAATAGATGAAGTATCAATTATATGCAACAAAGCATATAGAGACATTGATCCAGGTAGACCAAATGAGGATTTTGAGGAAAAGAGATAAAGATGTAACTACCAATACTCAATGAATATTGAATATTCAAAAGGAAAAGGTCATGACTTTATTGAGGAAAGAATAGATCCATAGAAATCTTTCATCTTGAATCATTTGGGAAGATAAACCAATCAAATTTGAAGGAATAATACTAGATGAGTTGGTGATCTTATTGTAAAAGAGTATAAAAGAGAGAAAGCATATGGGGTTTAAGATTTTGAGTAGAGTATCGAATTTCAGGAGATTATGCGACAAGAAATTTTCAGAGAGGAATGGTGACCAACTAGAAATTAAAAATCTACAAATGGTTTGATATCAATTATTACAATTAGGTTCTTATCAGATCCATTAGCTTATGGGGAGCACCAATGGATATAATAAAAAGGAAAATTTGGTGATATCTCACCTTGCCAATAAAATATATTGAAAAAGAAATTAAGTCGGGACAGTGACTTGTCCATTTGTCTTTCTTCAGCTAGTAGGGTACCATTAAGGATCAAATTGAGGTCTTGCTATCATAGATTGGAGGAGCAAAAATCTTAAGACCATAATTTAGTCATTACCTTTAGAGTACTATTGACTAAATAAAGGTATCCCACCCTAATTAATCAAGTATATACTCAGAGGGATATTATACGTATTTGGACATGAGTTTTACCTAAAAGAAGTTACTTGTTAGACTAAGTCATTTGAGGGTATGAGGTCAGTTCATTAGGCCACATCATGGAGGAGCTATCAGTACGATGAGGATAGTAGCAACTGAGATAGGAACAAAAATAAGAAGTGATCTAAACCAATGTGGAAGATTTTTCAAACCTTAATGGCTACCATGACGAGGTGAAGAAATTACTTTGAGTCTGAAAAATACTACTGACTTGGATTAAAAAGGAAGGCAAATAAGTATTGATCACTTTAGAGGCCCTTGAGCTTATGACATAGATATATCTGGAAAGAGATCAATAGGTAATCAAATAAAGTCTTTCTATGTCTAAGAAAATGTTTATGCTTACCTGAGTGTTGTTAAACTTGTTGAGTTAACAACTTCAGTACAATTTGATATGATCGCTATTGAAGGAGAATTCTTGTTATTATAAGCTAAGTGTGACAACCTGGGTTTTTCAATGCCATTTTTGGTAAAAATGCAACGAGATCGATCCCTAGTGTTAAAATAATTTATGCAGAAGAATGCAGGAAAATTTTCTTCTTTTTCAAAGAACATTGTATAAAGAGCCCGAGTGTCAAAATGAACGCTCAATGCATAGTGTCATGGCAGTTTATAAATCAAATCAAAACATGTAATCACTCCCAGGATTGTTAGTCACAGCCACAGCTACAACAAATACTTACAATCAAGATTATAGTACTTACCAAAGGAAATTACTAATTAAATCATACCTTTGCCTACTTGACTTTGGTTCTAACGCTTCCCGATGTTTCTTCTATTTGTCTTTTGTTTGATCTGAAAAATAATGGATTGGGTTGAGTATTTATCATACTCAGTAGGTAACCTGACACTACCCTTTTTGAAAACATAGCAATGCATCATACAGAGTTCAAAGTGGTTGCATGAAAGTCATGCTAAATTTGTAATAGGTGCACAAATGTATGCATAAAGTGTAAGTAATTCCATATATTGAAATTCTTTATCAATCACAAGTTAGTATGCAATACTAACAGTATGTCTGAGTTTAGAAAGTCAAAATCAATAGATTCACCATATCTCGGTTATGAGATCTACACCATATGTCAAAGGCCTGCGTAGTATATAATGAGTAGAAAATACTTAAAGTAGTCTACATATGAAGTAAATGATAGCATCACGAAGTAACATGCACCGATCTCAAGTCATCTGGTCACGAGTACTCGTTTACGACCAATTTAAATGCTATATGCATATCCATATTACTAAAATCATAGCGTCACTATGCTTGTGACCAGAACCACTCTGGATCGCATGTCTCCGGTATCTAGAGACCAGTCCACCATAGCCTCCATGGCGACTATGGATATGTCCCCGAAAGGGTGCCGTGAACACCTCCAGCGGTCGTCCTTGTTGACCACAACAGTCAGGGAAGGGACAATGCCGTTTTTGGCAACGATACCATCCACCTTTTTGGTGGTAGAGACCGGGAGGCCAAACTTGTACCCCTCAGCATAGTGCCCACTGGGCTTAATAACTCAAAACCATACATAGTTCAAACCTCAAATCAACATAAACCATGCAATTTATGGCTTTGTTTTCAAAGTATGCAAACATTGTGTAAAATGCCATGAATCCGTAACGTGTATAAAAACATTATTTCTTAACAGCATTCTTCAGTTAATGCAAGATTTTTCAAATACATAAATCATGCAAGCAGGTCCCGCATATTTGTATAAGAACAGCATAGTTTAAAACACATGCTTAATACAGTATTAAAACAAGTAACTTAATGAAAGTTTAGGATGTATTTTGAAAACAGAGTAGGATCAAACTACCTACCTCGTGCATTGTTACGTCGCTCGTGCCTGTCTTCACCTTGAGTCCGAGAATATCTTGGTAAGGTCCTGAGTGATGTCCAAACATAAGATATAGGCGTTATTCTATGCTATTTTATTGTATAGGCTCCAACTTTGGATTTTAAAAGGTCGCACCTTAACGGACGACCCAAATGTAGCACCTAGGGTCTTGCGTGCCATAGTTCTAGAATGCGCGCTCTACGTTTTCTAGTATATGCGTGCGCTCTGGTCACACCGCAACCAGGTTGGGTGATGTGCGCACATCCGAATGGTGTGCCGGGGTGTGCACTTAGGACAGCGTTGCGCGAACGCATCTTAAGCGTAGCTGCGGCGTGCTTTGGCTCCTAGGACATCCCATGAGTCCTAGTCGAGCCAAGAAGACTATTCGCACGCGACGCGTGCTAATGACAGCCCCCAGGGAGCTTGGCATGGCTGTGTCAAGCCAGGCGCCCCATGGACCGCACTGTGCGCCCCTGGGAGCGCTCTCTCTCTCTCTCTCTCTCTCTCTCTCGACGGGTTTACACCCGTCTGGTTCTCTTTCCAAAAGACTGGTGATTTTCGGTCAAAAATATTCCTAGATCCGGCAAGGATCTGGGCTGGGAATGAGGCGGAAAGGAGGGTCAGTCAGGTCGGGCTGCCTGGAACGGTAGCCTGGTTGTCTGATCCTAGGGTTTTGTAAGGAACCCATCTTCCCTAATGGGTTCTCCGGCCGGGAGACGCCAGATCTGGCCCGATTTGTGAGGGACAATGGAGGGGAAAGAGAGGAGAATGACGTGGGGAAGAGAGACGTACCTGGGGAGCCCTCCACGTGACACAACGAGGCGTTGAACTCACCTCCAAAGCCCTATTGCAAGATCTGTTTTTGGGAGAAATTAGAAAGGAGAAGCGCGATTCGGGAAGAAGGGGTGGAAGGTATTTATAGAGGGAAGAAGGCAGTGTTGCCAATGGCGGTGCTGCCATTGGCGGTGGTAGAAATCTCTGGAAACCGAGGGTTTCTGGAGAAATCGTGAGAAGGCTAGAGGAGGAAGAAGACAGGGGGTGCCGTTATCAAAATGGCCCCTGCTGTTTTTTTACTTTTTCGTTTTTTAGGTACATTTTACCAAAATGCCCTCAATCTTCTAACGCTTATAACTTCATCATACGAGCTCCGTTTTCGTCGTTCTTTGAGGCGTTGGATTCCATTTTGCGTGTAGTATCTAGTGGTACTAATTTTATTCACAAATTCCTAAGTTCCCTATGTGAATTTTGATCAAACATTCAACCACCTAATAAGACCCTTAAACATGTAATAAACATATATTTATTCCAAAATAGTCAAGTTACAAGATCATTAGTACATCCCACTGTGTTTGTTCTTTATACAAAATGTTGGGTCATTACATCATTACCCCCTTAAAAGAATTTCGGCCTTGAAATTCTCCAACTCCTTTCAAGAAAATAGTTTGGGGTACTTCTTTATCATTTCCGATTCCACCTCCCAAGTTTCTTCTTCGATGGTCGTATTTCGCCACAAAATTCTGACTAATGGGATATCCTTATGCCGCAGTGTCTTGATCTTTCTGTCCAGAATCTGTACTGGTTTTGTTTCCAAGGTTAAATCCGGTTGTAGCTAGGTTGGTACCTGTTCAAGAACATGTTTAGGGTCAGGCACATATTTTCTCAACATGGATATGTGAAATACGTTGTGGACTTCTGATAACCGTGGTGGTAGCGCTATCCTGTAGGCAGTTTTTCCTACTTTTCCTGGATTTCAAATGGTCCAATGAATCGAGGACTAAGTTTTCCCTTTATCCCAAACCTCATGATGCCCTTAGTCGGAGATATCTTCACAAAGACATGATCTCCAACTTCAAATTCCAACTGTCCACGTCGCCTATCCGCGTAACTCTTTTGTCTGCTTTAAGCTACAAGAAGCCACTTTTTAATAAGCTTTACCTTGTTTGCGCATTGTTCCACTAATTCTGACTGTATGATTCTGTTTTCACCAACTTCATTCCAGCATACAGGTGATCGGCAGGACCTTCCATAGAGCGCTTCGTAAGGAGCCATTCCAATGCTTGAATGGAAGATGTTATTATACGCAAATTCAACTAAGGGTAGACTTTCATCCCATCTTTCCTTCCAGTCAATTACACACACTCTTAACATCTCCTCCAATACCTAAATTGTTCGCTCAGATTGGCCATCAGTTTGAGGGTGAAAAGCCATACTGAAACTTAATGAGGATCCTAAGGACTTTTGTACTGACTTCCATAATTGCGAGGTAAAACGACTGTCTCTATCGGAAATAATACTGTGTGGTATCCCATGCAAACTAACTATTTCCTTAATATATAATTGAGATAGGCTGTCAGTGGATTGATTTTGTCGTCTGGAATAGAGTGCCTAATTGATTTTAGCTCTCTTATTCTAATCTAGAGAGAAAATGAAAATGAAAAGGTTTAGATTTGCAAGGAAAGTGAAGAAAATTTTGTGGGAATTTTATGAGTATTTTTTGAGGATTTTTGGAGTTGTATTTATAGGCATTTTGATCTTCTTTCTTGATGATATGCATTAATGATGGTTAATTTTTTATTATTAAATAAGCATTGGATTCTCCCATTCTCCACCTACTTCCCCAAGACCAACTAGTATGGTTTGACCCATAATTTTACGTGGGCTGGCCATAGGATTAGTTTTTAGGTCCCTTGTGGGCCCCTCATGGTGTAAAAAGACTATTTTGCCCTTTATGTATAAAAATTAGGGTTTTATTCCCATGATCTCGGATTTGAGTGTACTTAGTAGCATTGGATTCATATTTCTCAATACATTCTAAATTTGGATGTCTCAGATTTTGAATTTTTTTTTGGGTAAAATTATTATTTTACCCTTTTGTCCACAAAAAATTAAAAAAGTTAAGTATTTTCTTCCAATTTTGTGACGACTCGGGTTTTATGTGATGTAAATTTCATAAAAGGGCAAGCGCTCTTCCTTTAGAAATATGAAATGCATGAAAATCTTTTGTTTTGGAAAGCAATCTTTCGTATAAAACCCCGTGTGTCAAAACACATTTTCAAATCATATAGCCATGGCATAGTTTTAGATCAACTCTATTCCCAAGAAAGTGTTAGTCACAGCCCCAGCTATAGAGAGTAATTACAATCAAGTAACATTCACTGAAAGATAAGGTAGGGGTTTAGTTACTTGTACTTAATTCGGATGTTCTTTGTCGCAGGTATATCCTGTCCTTAAGTGTTTACTTGTATCTGAAAATGTTAAGGATTGGGTGAGTATACTCTATACTTAATAGGAGTCTATCACTACTAGTTTTGCAATGCATGCTATGTTTTAAAACCATATGTTCTTTAAACCATGTGCATGTTTGGACACTCATGTTCGAAAGCCATTGTCAAAATAGAATACTGACAACTTCAAGAATCGCATAATCCAAGTCGAAAGTAGCATATATATCATAAACATATATGATATGCATAAGATGCTCAGCTGAATCCAGCTCATGGATCTATGGTATGGTCGACCATCCTCATGTCATGCCATATGCAATGCAAGTAAATCCTCAAAAACATAGGGCCCACTATGCCCACGACCTCATTGCCGTGTGGTCCCCGGGTACCTAGGGACACTCGATCATAGCCTCCATGGGGCATATGACACTTTGATCGGGTGTCGTGACACCAATGGTAGTCCTCATTACGACTCAGCAATCGAAGTAAGGACAAGCCTTTTTGGCGTGGTACTCTTTCCACCTATAGTGGTAGAGGCTGGGAGGCCACCCCAAACCTCTCATCATGGCGCCCACGAGCTTACTAGCCCAAATCATATATGATCAAGCAGGCAAAAAACCTCTTTTTCAAAACACGTCCTCTTTGGGTCCCTCACAACTGCCTACCCAGCGTCTTTTGGGCACTCCAGCATCTTTTGGTAACCCTCAAGGATATGCATTTATTCAAAAACTCAATAATCACAAATCATGTAATTTATGCACTTGGTTGCAAACCATGCATGAAATGCATAAAATCTGCTCATGCTAGTATCGCATTCAAAGTCATAACCCTGCCTAGAAGCCTGATAGCCTAGAAGCCTGTCAGCTCTCTCTGGCCCGCCCTCATCAGCCTGTCCTCATCGGCCAAGGCAACACTTATCATGTAGACAAGAATCCTTTTTCAAAAGATGTCTATGCATGTAACACATGTCTTAGCAATATATGCGCAATGTATTTTTCATATGCATGCTAAGTTCATTTATGAAATCAATTCATGCTAAGCAGGTCATGTGCATGAGAACGTGTTACTTAAAAATATGCATTAGAAAAGCAACCGTGACTCAAAACATGCATTCTCAAAACATCATGGGTTCTTTTTAAAAATCTAGTAGCGATAGAACACCTACCTGGTTTGATCGCGGTAGTCCCCTTGTCCTCATATGTTCCTAGACATGGTTTAGGGGAAAAAGGTTAGCTTGGCCTATTTCTATAGATTCTAGACTAGTTTACCTCACTACTTAGGCATTAAGGGTTCATTCCCATGCCTAAGGGCCTCCTAAGGTCCCTAACTGGGCCTTGGTATAGTCAGGTTTGCAAAGGTTTAGTGGCCCCATGCTACTATCATGGTTTAAGGGTCATTTTAGCCTTAGATAGGAGCTTTATCAGGTATTTTATGGTTTGAATGTGTCCGTGTCGTCGAGACGGTCACAATGCCTTTCATGGCGCCTCAATTGGAGTCCTAGAACTCAAGTTATGGGCGTTTTTGTATTAAGAGTACATAGACAACCCATACGAGATGGGAGCCCGAGACACTAACGCGTCCTGCGTCAGCAGCGCGCGTCCCACCTAGCGCGTCTGCAGATGCACTGGGCCTTCTCTAGCTGTTCTCGTTTGCGGGCGCGTCCACGGACGCGCTCGTTGGGTTCTCCTTAACGCACGTGGCATGTTTTCATTCCGTGGTGACCTGAGCGTCCTCGGTATGCCCTGGTTTAACCCTGTCGAACCAGTACGCCCCAGGCACCTTCCCTAGGTCCGTTGTGGCTCCCTAGAGCCCTATTTTGCATGGTTTTTTATGCAAAAACTTAGGGAAATTTATCCTAAAATTGAGGGGGAGATGGGTTTGGAGTGGTTTAAGGCGTATCTGGTTCATGGCTGGGTATTTTCCATGTTTTCTCCTCTTGCCTGCTTCTCCAAGATGGATTTTTCCTAGGGGTTTGGGCTGCCATTGGAGGTGCCCAAGAGCTCTATTTATAAAGCTTACAGAGGGTTTTGGGGGGGGGGGTTTCTACCGCCATGGAGTGGCGGTGGAGAAACCTCCAGAATGGCTGTGGTTTCTCCCTTGCGCACCACCATTCTAGAAACCTCCAGTAGGTTTGGGAAGAAGGGGAGTGCTTGTATCTAAATGGGTCTCTGTTTTCTCAAGCCAAATTCGTTTTTAAATTAAATTACAATTTTGCCCTTCAACTTCAAGGGGCCATAACTTGCTCATTTTAACTCTGTTTTGGGTGATTTTGGTCTTGTTGGATTTATTTTTATAAGATACACCTAATGGTACCTTTCTCATGACCAAATTTCTGGGTCTAGTCAGGGTGAACAGTGAAATGACCAAAATACCCTTATCTCAAAAAGTGGACTTTCCATGGGATTTCAAGGGTACAAAAATGGAGTCATTACAAATTTCAGAATTTTTCATGCTTACAGTCATTCTAAAGGGTTTGCTAAGTTTAATTTCAATTGTACATGTCTTATTCATTGATTATACTTTTATAAGAAGTGTATTTTAAATAACCCTAATATTTTAGCCCAAAATTTCTGAAATTCAAACTTTATTGATTTTCTCAATCAATTACAAAAATTGGGGTTATTATAGGTGCGGCTCCTACAACGCCTGCTGGAAAACCCAATAACTAGAAAAATCCAATGACATCACAAAGGCCAGGGGAGGAAAAAAGGAAAAGCAAAAGAGAAATGGATGGTTGTCCCGAAGGGAGAACCTGGGCCATGCCGAATTTTCACTGGGAGCAAGGAGGTAGTTCTCCGATTTGAAGCCCTAGCTTGGCCGAAGAAGAAGTATAGGAAAATCGGATGGTTAGAGGAGAGAGGGAGAGCAGGCTTTAAAGCCATGCTAAGGCGGTGCTGCAATTTCCCCTGGCACCACCTTGCAGAGGCGGTGTTGGAGTTTTTGGAAAAATCGGGAGACAGGGCTGGAGGAGGAAGAAAAAGGGGGTGCCGTTATCAAAACGCCCCCTGCGTTTTTCGTCTTTTTCGTTTTAAATTTAAATTACAAAAATGCCCTTGATCTTTAAACGCCCATAACTTCTTCATACGAACTCCGTTTTCGACATTCTTTGAGGCGTTGGATTCCATTTTGAGTGTAGAATATAATGGTACTGATTTTTCTTACAAATTATTATGTTTCCTATTTAATTTAAAATAAAACATCCAACTACCTCTTAAGACTAGTAAACATATCTTAATTCCCCAAAATAGATAAATTATAGCATTAGTGGTAAGTGGTAAACATTATATTTGTTCTTCATACAAAATGTCTTCAAAATTTGGGTCATTACAATAGTAGACCTCCTAGGCATGAAATCAAACTGATTCTCCGATGCATTTGTTTCATGTCGTAGCCTCTTCTCAATCACTTTTTTAAAATGTTTCATAGTGTGGCTCATAAGTTTGATCCCTCAATAATTAGTGTAGCTTTGTATTTCTCCTTTATTCTTATAAATTGGTACAATAGAGCTTTTCCTCCACTCATTCGGCATTTTCTTTGATTTTATAATCGTGTTAAACAACCTACTCAACCAAACTACGCCAATATCTCCCATATTCTTCCAAACCTCTATTGGTATACCATCAGGCCCCATGGCCTTTCCTGATTTCGTCTTTTTTAAGGCCTCTTTTACTTCAAGTACTCTAATCCTACGTTCATATCTATAATATCTAGTGTTATTTAGATTTATAGTATTTTCAATTCCTATATTCTCAGAGCCATTGTCATTTAACAATTTTTGAAAGTATGTTTCTCACCTTTGTTTGATCTCATCATCTTTGACTAATACCCTTTGATGATCACTTCTAATGCACCTAACATGATCTAAGTTCTTACCCTTCTGTTCTCTTACTTTTGCAAGTTTAAACACATCTTTCTCACCTTCTCTTGTTCCTAGTCTATTATAGAGTTCATCATATGCTTTAAGTTTGGCCTCACTTACTATTCTCTTAGCAACCTTTTTAGCATTCTTATAGTGGTCATAGTTTTCATTATTTCTAGTCTTCTGCCATACTTTAAAAATCATGCATTTTTTTGTAATAAATTTTTGCACTATTTCACTCCACCACCATGTTTCCTTTACTAATTGCTTTTTACCTTAAGATACTCCTAAGACATCTTTTGCCACTTTCTTAATGGACTCAACAATATTAATCCACATGCTATTTACTTCTGTTTCATAGTTCCAAATTCCTTCTACCATTAACTTATCTGTGAATGAGGTTATTTTCTCTCCTTTTAAGTTCCACCACTTAATTTTTGGATACCTATTAAGTTCATTTCCTTTCTTCCATCTTTTGATATGGATATCCATGACCATTAACCTATGTTGTGAGGTTAAACTCTCACCGGATATTACCTTACAATCCTTACATATAGATCATTCATTATTCCTAAGTAGAAAAAAGCCTATTTGGCTTTTATGAAGTCCACTTTTAAAGGTTATTAAGTGTTCATCCCTCTTCTTAAAGAGTGTATTTGCAATGGACAGGTTATCTGACAAAGTAAAATTGAGGATATTCTCCCCCATCTCATTTTGTTCACTTATACCACACCCTCCATGTATTCTATCATATCCTTCCTTATGTTTTCCTACATGGCCATTTAAGTCCACTCCTATAAATATCCCCTTAGTGTTGGGAATTTCTTACATGACTCCCTCCATATCTTCCCAAAACTGTCTCTTGATTATATCTTGTAACCCAACTTGTGGTGCTTATGCACTTATAACATTTATAATCTGCTCTCCTAGAACAAGTTTTATTATTATAATTCTATTACTGATTCTTTTAACATCCACAACTTTATCCTTTAAATCCTTATCCACTATTATTCCTTCTCCATTTATGTTATTTTCCTTTCCTATGTACTATAATTTATACCCATCTCTTTCTCTAGCTTTATCCCCTTTTCACTTGGTTTCTTGGATACAAGTGATGTTGACTCTCCCACATTTCATCGCGTCTACTAACTCCAAACTCTTACCTGTCAATGTCCCTATATTCATATGGTGATATGAATCTTATGTTCTGGAGATATCCTATTTACTATCACCTTTCTCAACCTCTATGGCATGAACCCATGTCTTCTTTTCATTACACCTGGGTTTTGATGCAGCACGTCACTTCCGAGGGGACCGTCTAGTAGCCCTTGTCCATTTTTCACTACACCTGGGATCCGATGTAGTGCTTTGCTTCTAAGAGAACGCCTTAGCAACCCTTGCCTGTGCCCTAGCATGAGGGAATGTCAGTTTTTTATTTATGTCATTTTTAGGTTGCCATAGTTTTAAAAAGCTGAAGATGATTTTCATTTCTTCCTTACAAACTAATATACAAATGCATATTCTTTTGTAAGTGGAAAAGAAATAACAAATCATCTTCAAGTTCACCCTTGTCAGCTGGCTACCTGACGCAAGGGTTGCCATATTTTAAGAAGCTAGAGATGATTTTCAT
Organism: Warburgia ugandensis; assembly: GCA_035236585.1. Classification (NCBI taxonomy): domain Eukaryota; kingdom Viridiplantae; phylum Streptophyta; class Magnoliopsida; order Canellales; family Canellaceae; genus Warburgia; species Warburgia ugandensis. The sequence goes on along the minus strand of CP141132.1, from coordinate 25,070,520 downwards.
TTCTTCCTCACAAACTAATATACAAATGCATATTCATTTGTAAGAGAGAAATAACAAAATCATCTTCAACTTCTCCCTTGCTGGCTAGCACCTGATGCAAGACCCTCCTCCTTTTTCATTCGGGCTTGGGACCAGCATTGGCGGTATTAGCAATCATACCATGTACTAAGAAAAATTTAAACACATGCTACACTAGATTTCTAGCAGCATTAGGTAACTAATTGTGCTAAGGTTGATAATGTTTTAAATAAGAATTAGATACATTGTGAGCCAAGTTTTGTTTAAATGCATGATGTATCAGACTAAGCTTTGACACAATAGACTATTGAATACCAATTTTCTTATAGAGATCTAATAGTTCTAGGTGCGTGACACCTTGGACTTGAAATTCTTATAGTTCACTATGTAAGGCTCAGACGCATAATACCTTCCATATGATAGTTGCTCCAAGCGTAGATCAAGTTTAGGTTTGTGGCTTGCTGATCAATACTTAGATGCATAGAGTGCATTGTTATACTCAAACACCTAAGGCATCGATTATTGATCAGTGGTTAGTTGTATGAGCACCAAGTATTACTTGATTACTAGTTGCATATGCATCAAATAGTCTAGTTACGAATAGGGGAATGGGTACCCAACATCTAGTTGTAACTAGGTGCATGAGTGCTGAATAATGATTTGCACATGGCTATCTAATAGTAATTAGACACATGAAGATAGATAGCATTGAGCATGCTAGTGTTGAAATGATGCTCATGATATATAGCACACATAGTAAAGACTGTTGCACTTGACATATTGTGTATAACATGTAGTACATTAATCATATCTATATTATCTAATGCATTGTGTTGTAGTATGACCATGGAAGTATGTTTTGAAATCGGGATGGATAATTTACATATAATTCTCATACTTCTTGAGCTTTGTTCTGAGGCTAAGGATTTATTTTAATAAATAAAATCTATAAGTTACTTTGAAGAATGTTTTAGAATTTAAGAATATGTGTTAGCTTATGATTTTAGTACTTAAATGATGGAAAAGGATTTTTTATTTTGTAAACTTTGAATTAAAATAAATAAATTATAATTTTACAAAGGATTACGATAATTCCTCATTTTTAACCAATGATTGGTTAGGTAGTGTGTGTATTTTAAATATGTGGTCCATGAATTATTTCTCTTAGATTTGAGTTTGGCTTCCTTTCTTATAGATGAATACTATTTCAAATTCTAATTTCAATTCCAAGAGAATTGCACACACCTATATTTTGATTTTATCCTACAATATTTTGGCACAATTTGATCTAAGATTTTATACATAATTGGATTTAGCAAGAAATTTTAATTAGTGATAATTTTGTATATTCATTCTAGTTTGATTTTGACACTTTAGTGCAATAGAATTTTGAGAATCAAGAGACTCAAATTAGTTGAATCTTGACTTGGAAAATTTTATATATGACCCCATGCAATGGTGTAGTCAGTGTAGCACCCATTAACAAGTGTAGATTGATACTTTGGTTAGCTACGTGCATAGTTAGTCTTCTATTTTGTTTGGACATTGGTTGACATGTCGGTATTTTTTTGAGAATATTGACCAGTGCTTGTGGTATGATGATAAGTCCTACTCAGTTATATATTTATCATTGAATGGATTGATTGACAAATTAATCATTCAATGGATATGGATTAGATTTTGCTTAGATATTTATATGCCTTGGATATTGTTTATATTATCCAATATTATATTTGTTTCAATTTTAGTGTAATTTTATGATATAAATTGAAGTGTTGCAATTTGACAATGACATATTTAATAGTGCATATATACACTTTTGAACTTATTAACTCACATAGCATGATTTTGGTAGTTTTTGGTTAGTTTTGGATTCTCTACTGGATAACTCATATTACTCACCAAACCACCTCATAGGTGAAGGACAAAAGCAACGACTTTGGATTGACACACAGAAGATTGAGAAGATTTGGAGTTTCAAAGTATGAAGAACTAAGAATAATATTACTTTATTTGAAGGCTTTAGTCAATTTGTAATAAATTATAATTTTTGAACTCTATATTGTGATTAAACTTGGTAGCTTTTAGGCTATGATTAGTAGGTCTTGACAGGCTAGAAAATATGAATTGTATTTTGACATTTATTATGGAAATTTTATTAACGTACTTGGGCTTGAGGAGCTAGTTCAAAATCTATTATTATGCAATAAATTTTTTTAAAGGATTGATCTTCACCAAATTTTCAAAAATATTATACAAAATCTATTTCTAAGAAAAAGATTGGGGGCATCACAACCAAAGGAGCTCCATGATTTTGTCATGAAAGTGGATGTGTGAGACATATAAAATATGTCTCTGTGTGTGGAAATAAAGGAGGAGAATAAGTGGAGAGGAGAGAGACAATTTACTGAAAATCTATGATCACCATTTAACCTTAAATTTAAAGCCCTTAATGGCGAAGATTCACCCTAAAATATGGCTATCTTAAGTGTTTAATGATAAGTCACTTAAACAAGGATAAACCATTGAGAAGTAGGACTGCAAAGAAGATCACAACTAAACGTCATTGGTGGAGATTTTATTGCTGGAATGCCAACCTTAATTTTAGGAGAAAATGTGTTCCTCCAAGTACAAAGTCATCTTCCACTCCTCAATTTCCATTGTTTGGAGAAAATAATGGTGGCCTAAGAGAAAAATTAAGGAGAGGACGAGATCTAGATAAGAAAATCCCAATGGAATCCAAGCCATTCATTTTAGGGGGTACTTGATTCAATGGATGAGAATAAAAGAGCTACAAAACATGATTGGGACAAGGAAATTTCTAAGCTATCACAACCATTCAATCAAGGTGAAGTATGATCCAATGGTGAGGAAATGAAGAGGAATAACCTTAGCCACCCTTTAGTGTAGCCTTAAAATTACTCATAAGCACATGAATCAGTGTAGTACTTTTATGCAAGCGAGGGTGAATCCCATGGGTGTTCTCACATATTTGCAATGGGATGGATTTTATTCAAATTGATTAATTTCAACCACAAAAATAGAGTTGAGATTTAAATTAGAAAATCAATGTGAAATGGAAGCATGCATGGAATTAGAAACTAAACTTTAAAGAAACTTACTAAAAACTAATACTAAACAATGAAATTAGAAACTATCCTAACTAACATGCTAGTTACTAAAGAAAACTAATTCTAAATTGGCATGAACCAAATTAAGAAACTTAAGTTAAAGGAAACTACTAAAAATGACACTTTCCTAAACTAGAATTAGAAACCTTCAAAAAATAGAACTTTCTAAAACCAATTTAGGAAAATTTCTAACACTAAACTAACATGCAAAAAGAAGTAGCCAATGAGATCTAACTAACCTTAACAAGAAATTAGAAAGATGCATGTGAATGAAAACTACCATTAAAAAGACTTTCTAAATTTTAACACTTCTTAATTGTTAAAACTTCTTAAAGATGGAGCTTCCTAAAATTCAAAAAGAAAACTTTCTAAACCTAAACTAAGATGAAAATAATAAATTAACTACTACTAAAACTAAATTAAGTAACTAAACTAAGCAAAAACCAAAAAGGAAGGTGACCTAGTACCATATGCATGATCCATGGATTGTATGCATAGTTCTAAGGTGTGAAAGTGACATGAATTCATGAATTAAAAGTGAACTATCATAAAAATTAATGACTGGATCTAATAAAAAACATAAAAATCTAAATGGGTTCCTAAGTATTCTTGCAAATAATGTGTTTAGATGGTTAGAAACAAAGCACAAAGTTAGGGAGAGAAAATTTTCAGATTTCAACTACTTAAGAACATTAAACAAATGTAGTGATAGGAAGCAATTGAAACCACAAATTTTATGCAAATAAATAACCCAAATATTAATTATTTTGATAAAAGAAACATTCCATAACAAGAATTCCCACAAAAATTTATTAAATCACCTCCAAATTACACCATAAATTAGATGTATAATACATGTTTTGTTGCTAGAAATTGCATCTAATTCTTAGGCATAAAATACTATTTTAAAAACATTAAGAAAATAATCTAATGCTTACAAACTAAAGAATGATGACTTTCAAAGAAAACCCACAAAGGAATTTAGAGAAAAGAACACTATGTGGGTGAACTATGGCAATGAAATTAACCTAAAACTAAGAACAAACAAAAGGATCAAAATGTGAAATTCAAGAAGGGAAATCAAGGCCTAAGTGAGCTCTTCTCTTGGCTGTCATTAGCAGAGAAGAGTTAAGTTAAATCTTGAGAATAAAAAGGAAAAACAGGTGGAATTGAGGTAAAGAAGAAAGAGAAAGCTAGATGAAAAGAAGGGTGCAAAATTAGAAAGCAAAATAATGAAAACTAGTGCAATAAAAACTATACCAAAGAAAGCAAACTACTAACCTGAATTAGAAAGCAAATAGCTAAGACAATAACTAGAAATCCAAAACTCCATCATAAAATAACACTAAAGGATAGCTTGATTTCAAGGTGTCTTACCCATCTCTACTTGGAAAGTTCGTATGAAACATGGGCTATATATATAGACGGGTGGGTTCTAACTTAAGAAGGGGTGATACCATAAGGAAAGTTGCCGCAGTGTGACGAGCAAGGTTTTTCTAACAATTTTTAAATACAAAAGACATTGACATAATGAGATCAATCTCTAATAAAAATAATTTTTAAAGAGTAAACAATAACAGAAGATTCTTTTCCTTTAAATTCACATTGAAAAATCCCGAGTGTCATTTTTCTTTTCTCAAAACAAGGATTCTCAGTGAAATGAGTGCTCATTTCTACCAAAAATTTTGTAGAGTTTCCTCTATTTTTTTAGACATATGACATTTAACATATATCATTGCGAAATACCTGATAAACAATCATTGACATTTTAAAATATAAATGGAAACTTTGCCTCCTTTCCATACATTTAACAAAATAAAAATAATTTACATCAACAAAACACACCTAGAACCTCCACAGCAACCTAGTCACATTAATCTTCCAAATTTCCATAATTACATACAATGTAGTCTCTTTCTCATCAGATACCATAACTTCAATTCAAAAACCAATTTTTATCTATCCTCTTCCAAAGCTTCCATTGGCATGCTCCCTTAGTAAACAACCCCTATTCCTTGGGAGTCCTCTATTCTGAGATAATGTCAACATGCCAGACCTGTTACTATTCTCTGTATCTGAGACATTGCAAACCAAAGCAATGCCTCAACAAGCAATCACTTGTGTAGGTGGAATAAGACTCAATTTTATATAAACAAAATCAAGAGAATTTTATATAAATCAATTTGTCCATACTGAATCATTGAAACACAATTTAATTATCATTTAACTTGAATCATTCAACATTCATCAAAATGATGAATCCATGCGAAATACCAATGCATTAGTACAAAACAGACTCTTTGAAATGTAAAGTATGCAGTCACATGTCAAACTTACAAGCCATTTACATTTCCTGATACCAGTCTTATCTCTTACGAGCCATTTAACATTTCAAATACCAACGCATTATTGTGTGTATTAAGTACACAGCAAACAACATTATCCTCTTTAGCGTAGTGAGTTGGTACGGTGGGTGAAACCTAAAGACACACCTCAAGGCTTTGCTCCTGAGAGATTGGTAGCTTGTCCAGCCCGAAGGCCCACCCACATCCTATCGACTCCTTAGAATGCATCAAACTCTCCAAATAATGGGGCTAAACTCTCATGGACTGGTAGCTTGTGTAGCCAAGGATCAATAGCTTGTCCAGCCTAAAGGCGCACCCACAAAATAATGACTTCATGGCCCACTCACATCATAACGACTCCTCAAAATGCGTCAAACTCCCTAAACAATGGGGCTAAACTCTCAAGGACTGGTTGCTTGTCCATAAATCTTGAGACAATATCATGAAAATTCCTCAGGCAAGATTGTGAACTCTAGCGCATCATCTTTGTGCTTGGTCTATGCTCGCTAATGGTCCTCCATTGTCACACAAACAAGAATAAAACTTGGTTCTCTCTAAAGAGCACTACACTCCCTTCAAGGTAGGATCAGCTAATCCATCTCAAAGATGACATCATAATCCACCATAATGAGCAGGATGAGTAGGATCATTATCATCATTATCAAGACCTCATCCCAATTGGGAGTCAACCACATGAATCTATGCCAGCACATAAAATGAAAGAATGATTGGGTCCTGAATCAAGGAAGACCATAACATGCCTACCAACAATTAAGAAAATAGTCTCCACCATTTGGTTTGAAGCCCACACTTGCCTCGAAGTAATAGAAAAAACACATCACTGCTAATGTGGGGCCATCTCTTCCTGATCTCAATGTCAAATTGTCAGACTTGTTGTCCTCTGGCAAAGCCTCTAAAGAAATGCATTGACTCACCAAAGTTAAGCATCTAAAATATTTTCGTTGTAATGACGGCTGCTGATACTATTGCCTCTACTGTGGCATCTACTAATTCTAAGACATAACTGTTCAAGTACTTGCCCTTGCAAATAACACACCTCTTTAGCTTGTAAACTCATTTCAAATACTATTGAGCTACCTGATACCTCTACTTTAAAGTAGCCAACTCTCTCTCTCTCTGCATTACCAGTTACTCCTCAAGAAAATATATTTATCATTATAGGCCTTTTAGATAAAGGTCTCAGCAATAGAGGTACATAGTCTCCAATGACCATCATTAGAATCCTCATAATTAGAGTTTTAATGCCTTCACTTCCACCATTTCATCTCCTATAACAAATGAATTGTTTCATGGTCATATTAGTCAAAATCAATTGCAACTTTGTCAATCTCAGACCCAATGAAACTGATCTTTTATAAAAACCTTAATTATTAGTAACCGCAATCTCATCAATATCAGTGTTGAAGGTTTATAAATTATAATCAATTCCATCTTACTCCATTTACTTCAACTCTCTCCCTCGTTGATTCATCATGTGATCATCATTATTTAATAATTATTCTTATAAAGTAACTATCATGTCCTCCAAGCAATATATTCTTCAAATCATAATTAAAACTCTAACAATAATTCATAAACATTCTCTTCTCACTAATTCTGGCCATTAATATTTCTATATGTACAAGAACTCATTAATTTTCATCTTTGAGCTCAGAAAATTAATCCATAAGAACACTAAGACCTTATTTCATCAAATTTTCAATGATTTTTACCATATTACAATGTATTTGTCAAATAAATCCACTTTCAAGTTTAGGTTAATATAATACTTCTCTAACTTTCTTGAGTTCTCATTAATTGTAATCATTTATGATCTTTCATCATTATTCTCATACTATTGTTATTACTATAGTTGTTAGGCCTTTTCAAAAATTTATTCATACTTTCTAAGTTAGAGCTTGAACTTATTCACTAAGTTTCTGTATTCATGCTTCAATCATCCACCCATCTACTTTTCTTTCTTATCATTTAGTAATGATCATTATAAAACAGTTGTTATCTCCTCTAGGCATTATGCACCTCCAATTCATAACTAGAACTCTTAAGAATCATTTAGATAGACATTTACTTTCAATGATGGCTAGTTATCAGTATTTGTGTATATGTTAGGAATGACTCATTTTCATTCCATTATGATTATTCTCAGCCCTCTTTTCATTATAATCAAAATATTATTATGCAATAGTCATCATAATCCTCAAAGGTTTATACGCATCATTAAAATTAAAACTTAGATCCTCTAAAGGTCACCTCATGTGAATAGATCTATCTCTGATAAAGTTTTTATTCAAATATACTAATTTTGTACTCTTATACTATGCTTTCTTATTCTAAGAACTATACTAATTTCGTAACAATACTCCTCTTACTCATACCAGTCCTAAAAATCTATTGTCTCCTTAGAACTTGCTAACCCTCATATGTTGCATCTATTGTTGCTACTACATCAGCTAACTAAGGTCTTGCGTTATGTTGGCCATGAAGTTTGTCATCTGACTCCCCTGGTTAGATGGCTCAGCAAAGGGGTTTGTTGTCCTTTGACTTGTCCTTTTAGGTGAAATCCTTCCCTTCATCATAAGTCCTCTCGATGAGTTACTCTCAACTCATCAATCATAACATGTTACTTTTGAGACTGCTTAAAATTTTACTCAATGTGATTGGCTATGATTGAACTGAACCTGAGCTCTGATACCAACTATGACGACCCAGGTTTTTCTAACACTTTTTAAATACAAAAGACATTGACATAATGAAATCAATCTCTAATAAGAATCATTTTTAAAGAGTAAATAGCAGCATACAAATCTTTTCTTTTAAATTCACTTTGAAAAACCTCGAGTGTCATTTTTCTTTTCTCAAAACAAGGATTCTTGGTGAAATGAGCTTGCATTTCTATCAAAACTTTGGCAAAGTTTCTTTTGTTTTTTGGACATATGACATTTAACACATGTCATTGCGAAGTACTTAATAAACATTCATTGAAATTTTAAAACATAAATGGAGACTCTGTCTCCTTTCCATACATCTAACAAAATAAAAACAATTTACATCAACAAAACACACCCAAAACCTCTACACCATAACCCAGTTACATAGGTCTTCCAAATTCCCATAATTACATACAATGCAGTCTCTTTCTCATAGGATAACAGAACTTCAATTCAAAAACCAATTCTTACTTGTCCTTTCCCAAAGCTTTCGATGGCGCTCTCCATCAGTAAACATCCCTTATTCCTTGGGAGTCTTCTATTATGAAATAATGTCAACATGCTAGACCTTCTATTATTCTCTATATTTGAGGCACTGTAGACCAAATCAATGCCTTAGCAAGCAATCACTTGTGTAGGTGGAATAAGACACAATTTTATATTAAAAAAATCATGATAATTTTATTTAAATTAATTTTTCCATATTGAATCATGCGAACACAATTCAATTATCATTTAACTTGAATCATTCAACATTCATCAAAAAGATGAATCCATGCCAAAATGGAAGAAATACCAATGCATTAGTACAAAACACATTCTTTGAAATGCAAAGTATGCAGTCACATGTCAAACTTACAAGTCATTTACATTTTCTGATTCCAGTCTTCACTCTTATGAGCCATTTCACATATCAGATACCAACGCATTGTTATGTATATCAAGTACATAGTAAACAATATTATCCTCTTTGGTGCAGTGAGTTCGCGTAGTGGGTTAAATTCAAGGACACCCCAAACCGAAAGACATACCTCAAGGCTTTGCTCCTGAGAGACTGGTAGCTTGTCCAGCCCAAAGGCCCGGCCACGTCATAAGGACGCCGTGGCCCACCCACATCATAATGACCCCTTAGAATGTGTTAAACTCCCTAAAAAATGGGGCTAAACTCTTAGGGACTAGTAGCTCGTCCAATCAGGATCTGGTAGCTTGTCTACTTGAAGGCCCGCCCACATCATAACGACCCCTTTTGCTCATACAAGATATTTCACAATTTTCTAGTATCAGTCTTATATTTTCTCACATGGTTCACAATAATGCATAGCTTATGGATGAACAATTTAATCATGGTTCAATTTTAGCATGCACATTCATCTTATCTTTTGTATAAACTGAAAAGACTTGTTTCAATGCTCAAAATTCATATACAAGTACATATATAGCGAAAATCTTAGTTATCTTAATTCCACCTACTTCAATGAAGATCTTTAGGTTCTTTGAAGCAAATAATTCATTTAGTTCGTGTACACACTCCTGATCAATCACACATCTATCACGATATAAATGCAAATTTAGATATATAATTCTAGGACTTCTCTTAGCTTTCCTAACATGGAAGGTTCCTCTAAGTTAGCTCTTAAAACTATTTGGAACAAGGCAAAGTGATAATGCATATTAGTGTGCTAAGGGCATTTCATTAGCTATTGGTTAATAGCTAATTGAATGAGAAAATAGTTATTGGATTTCCAGTCCATTCCTTTGGCCTTAAATTGGCTATCCATCATTCTTCTTAAGTGATTGCAATTTATTTTCACTATTTAGTGGCCTTATCATAAATTTTCAAAGTATCTTACTTATTAAAAGTCAGAGTACACAATGGTGGCGTTTGATCACCAATTAGAAGTACCAGGTCCTTATTACTCTATTGTCCAATTGGACCATTTAGGTTTTTTCCAATCAATTTCAATCTAGATTCTTCAATTTGTGTTGTATCCTAAAAATTTCGATGCTTTAGAACTCATCAGTGGTGTGTGATCATTGATTAGACATCTCAGGGTCTCCGTTTGAATAGTGGCAGATCAGATAGCCTAAATCAACCGATCTACTTCATTTTCAATTCATGTCATCCTATCATTTTTAAGGATAGGGAACTCATTGGCAACATCTGATCACCGATCATATGTTGTTAGTTGCTGTTTACATAGTAATAGATCAAACAGTCCAGATTGTCTGATTTGTTTTCTAGCACAGATCACCAATTCTATCAATTCCCAACCACAATAAGCATGTATTTAACTATTTTTAGACTCAAATTACAATTTGAATGGTTGGATCATTTGTAAATCAAAATTTAGGAGTCAAATCACCCCTATCCAAGCTTTGATCGGATGATCAAAGCCTCAAATAGGTTGATCAATGCTTCAGACCATCTTAGTTTGTTAAATACAAATAAGATCAATGATTTTGATCTATTTTTTATGTGAATCAGTTAGGCCCTAACTAAAAAAGTTAGACAAATAAAACAAAGAAATGGAGAATGTGTGCAAAAAATTACCTCTGTGGGTGTCCATGCTTTTTGATTGTTGTCGGAGAAGACGTTATTTCATGATTTTCGGATGACAATTTCATGTGCTCCACTTTTCTCCTCCAATCTGACGTAGTTTCTCCTCCAATGGTGGTGGAATCAGAGGGGTTTTCTTCCCCAACTCTTGTAGACTTGATTGAACAGAGGGATCTCCAATCGGAGCTACTATTGTCACCAGCAAACTCAGTTTCTCCGCTGACTGTCAAACCCTCCTTCACGAATACGATCTGGGTTTTTTGGCGTGGGAGGTTTTCAAGCATGTAGATCCTACCCCCCTTTCTCTTCTCTCCTTCTCCTTTTCTCCCTCTCTTCCCTCTTCCCTCTTCCCTCTCTCCTCTTTCCTTCTTTCCTTCTCTTATTCTCTCCTTGTTTTTTCCTCTCATCGAGTTTTCTAGTCTATCAGGTTTGGGAAGAAATAGACCTAATGTTATGTCAGGTTCCCCTTAAGTGCGGGGGGGCCAGTATCAAATTTGGTCCCCTTCGTTTAAGGCATTTTGCCATTTTTTTCTTATTTTACAAAAATGTCCCTCATATTCAAATATCCATATCTCCTCCATCCGAACTCTGATTTCTATAAACTTGGTGTTGTTTGAATCGTCTTTTTGAGTAATATGCAATTATGGAGGTCTTAATGCTAGATTAGATGTCTATCTAGTCTTTCACTTATGAAACTCCAAAAATATGATTTTAATATGCTTTTTCATCCCAATTTAATATTTTCCAAAATTCACTAAAATTGAGATTTAGAAATTAGTGATGTTACACCTTGGGTTAGGGTATTGAATGAGGAAGGTTTGGTGGAAGATGAATTAGCAAGATGATGTCGTAAACATGTCATGAGAGATAGATAAGAAGCATGGGCTGGCTGGTTTCTATTTATGAAATGGGTGTGGGCAGTTTTTTTTGTACAAGGAAAGTGGAGCTCTTTCCCTTCTAATTTTGTGATGTTTGGTTGATGGAAAGTCAAGGAATAGGTGAGGCATAAGGTTTAGGAAAGATGAATACATATCTATGGTTTTGAAGTTATTTGGAGTGAAGTAGAACTACAGTTTCCTATTTAGGAAACCACTTGATCACCAATTAGGAAAAGGATGGGGTCTTTTTCCTAAGGAGGTGCCTCCCTCATATAACTTGTAAACCTAGGTCAATTGAAAGGAAAAAAGTGGGAGATAGAGTTGGAAAGTAGGTTTTCTCTCTTGATGGGTCCATTAATGCACAATCATCTTACCTTTTACATAATCCTCTCAAACCTTCTAATTAAACCATGGAAATCCAAATTTAAAATGTGGATCATTGCTTGAATTCTCCTTCAATTGCATGACTCCATGTGGCATTTGGGTTATGTGGCTCACTTTGAAGGCTCATTTGGCTTGGCTTTATGGTTCACACCCTTTGCTTTAATGGCTTGGCTTGAATTCCTTAGCTTGTCACTTCTCTCATGACTTATATGGCTAATGTTGGTTTAATGACTCCCATGCAATGGTGAATGAAATGCATGGCTTGCTTCATGGGCCCCTTTTAGTCACCTTTAGCTCTTCCAATTACTTCCATTGATACATTATCTTGCCTTGATATGATCTTGGACCTTAATCTACTTTGAAATGTTGAAATTTAAGCCTTGACTCTTTCTTTTGATCTTGATCTTAAATTTTCATCTTGATAAATCTCAGCCTTTGGATCATCTCTCCAAGGCCTACAAAAGGTGAAAATTTCTAATTAAATTCAAAAAAATGATCATTCATATACTTAACATTAGCCTTTGTCCTTGTAAAATATCACATTTTTGAATTTTTTGGTCAGAAATGCACATGTTATAAATTTCAACCAAAATTCCTAATTTAACACTAGAAGTTATAACACATGGGCAACTAATTGGGTATTATTTATACAAGTTAAACACTTACCCAACAACTAGCATTTTTCTAATCCCATGAAAAACATGCAAAAGATCATAAAAACAAAAATGGTTTCCATTTGAGTAGGTAATCACGGTTGCATTCAGTATATGCAACATGTAATAACTCCAATTTTTGTAAATTGATTGAAAAAATTAATTTAGTTGGAATTTTGAGAAATTTCAGGCTAAAATATTAGGTTATTAAAAATTCTATTTTTAAAGAAATTAATTTTTTTTAAATTAGAAATTATGAATGTATTTGAAAAACTAATCGAAACGACACTAAGTATGTTCAATTCCGAGTTAAAATGAAAATTTTCTAATTTTCTATATTTTAATGAATAAAAGGATAAAATGGTAATTTTACTCATAACCAAGATCTAAGACATCAATATTTAGAATGTACTTGAAAATATGATTCCAACACCACTAAGTACACTCAATTTCAAATTCGAGGGAATAAAATGAATTTTTCTCCAAAAAAGGGCAAAATGGTCCTTTCACACCTCCGTGGGGCCCACATGTAATGAGTGGTCAAACCACTACCAGCTGATAGTGGAGAATGCGGTGGTGGTGGAGGATCCAATGTTAATTTAATATTAAAATGAATTGAAACATAATTATTACAAGTAATGATGAAAAATTCAAAAACATCTATAAATGCACCCCCAAAAACCCTCTAAAAATGTTCATTAAAATTTTCACGAAAGCATCTTGTCTTCCCCTAAAAATCAAATCTAAATTCATTCTCAAATTTAAAAAATTCCCAAAAATCTCTCTTCTTTTACTTTCTTTGGGGTATATTCCCCTCGGGTGAGTCTGCAAACACACTCTGTGGTTGTAAAGGGAAGAGAGAGAAAAGAAAAGAAAGAGGAAGGAAAAAAGAAGAGAAGAGAGAGAAAGAGAAGGAAAGAGAGAGTGTTACACCTGAGCAATTTACGCTATTTTTAACAAAAATGAATTGGACATTCTATAGGAAATGAAAAGTTCCCTTTTTGGAGATAAGGGTATTTTGGTCATTTCACCATTCACCCTAACTATACCTAGAAATTTGGTCCTGAGAATAGTACCCTTAGGTGCGTCATGGAAAAAGAAATCCAATAAGATCAAAATCACCCAAAACGGAGTTAAAATGAGCAAGATATGGCCCTTTGAAGTTCAAGGGCAAAAGTGTAAATTAATTCAAAAACGGATTTGGCCTGAGAAGACGGGGACCCGTTTTGATACGGGCACCCCTCTTCTTCCCAAACCTCCTGGAGGGTTCTAGAACGGCGGTGTGTAGGGGAGAAACCACCGCCATTCTGGAGGTTACTCCACTGCCATTTCATGGCGATAAGAACCGCCTCCAGAACCCTCTTCAAGCTCTATAAATAGAGCTCTTGGGCGCCTCCAATGGCAGCCCAACAGCTTGGAAAAAACCTATCATGGAGAAGCAAAGAAGAGGAGAAAATGTGGAAAAAACCCGGCCACAAACCAGGTATGCCCAAAACCCCTCCAAACCCATCTCCCCCTTAGTCTTAGGATGAGTTCCCCCAAGTTTTTGCATGAAAAACCATGCAAAACGGGCCTCTAGGGAGCCACAAAGGACCCAGGGACGGTGCCTGGGGCACACTGGTTCGACAGGGTCGAACTAGGGCATCCCAAGGACGCCCCCGTCACCATGGGACGAAAATGCGTCAGCTGTGTTAGAGAGAAACCAGCGGGCGCGTCCGAAAAAGACAGGCAGAAGCCCGATGCGTCTGTAGACGCGCTCATTGGGGTGCTCGCCACTGACGCAGGATGCGTAAGCATCTTGGGCTTCCACCTCGTATGGCCTTCTATGTACACTTGATATTAAAATGCCCATAACTTGGGTTCCAGGGCTCCGATTGAGGAGTCGCGAAAGGCGTTGTGTCCGTATCGACGACATGGACGCACCCAGACCATAAAATACCTAACCAAGGCCCTATCTAAGGTGGGCATGACCCTTAAACTATGGTAGTCGTGCGGGGCCACTAAACCATTGTAAATCTAACGATACCAAGGCCCAGTTAGGACCTTAGGAGACCCATAGGCATGGGAATGAACCCCTAATGCCTAAGTAGTGAGGAAAAAATAGGTCAAGCTAACCTTTTTCCCTAAACCATGTTTAGGAGAGTACAAGGACAAGGGGACTAGCATGATCAAACCAGGTAGGTGCTCTATTGCTACTAGACTTTTAAAAAGAGCCCATGATTGTTTTGAGAATGCATATTTTAAGTATAAGTTATATGACTTGTTTAGCATGACTTAATTTTATAAATGAATTCAGCATGCATATGATAAATACATTATGCATAGACATGTTTTGCAAACGATTGCATAAATTGCATGATTTGTGGTTATTGAGTTTTGAAAAATTGCATGTCTTTGAGGGTTACCAAAAGACGTTGGAGTGCCCAAAAGACGTTGGGTAGGCAGTTGTGAGGGACCCAAAGAGGATAGGTTTTGAAAAAGAGGTTTTTGCTTGATTGATCGTATATGATTTGGGCTAGTAAGCTCATGGGCACTATGCCGAGAGGTCTGGGGTGGCCTCCCAGCCTTTACCACTATTAGGTGGAAAGGGTACCACACCAAAAAAAGGCATGTCCCTACGTCGACTGCATGTGGTACAGGGGGCTACCACTGGTGTCACGGCACTGGGTCGGGGTGTTATATGCCCCGTGGAGGCTATGACCGCGTGTCCCCAGGTACCCAGGGACCACACAACGAAGAGGTCGTGGGCATAGTGGGCCCTATGTTTTGAGAATTTACTTGCATTGCATATGGCATGACATGAGGTTGGTCCACCATACCATATATCCATGAGTTGGAATCAGTTGAGCATCTTATGCATATCATTATGTTTATAATATATATGATACTTTCGACTTGGATTATGCGATTCTTTAAGTCGTCAGTATTCCAATTTGACAATGGTTTTTAATATCGATATTGAACATGAGTGTTCAAACATACACAAGTTTTAAAGAGCATATGATTTTAAACATAGCATGCATTGTAAAACTAGTAGTGATAAACTCCTACTGAGTATAGTGTATACTCACCCAAATATATATATATATATATATATCATTTTTCAGGACAGTTCCACTCATGCGTAGAAGACGCCTAAGAAAATGTTAGTGCTATGAGCAAGTAAATAAAAAAGAGACAATTATACATGTAAGTAAACACTCTATCCTTTGGACATGTATTTGTATTTATTTACAGTTGGGCTGGGAGCTGTGACTAGATAGACCTGGGAAGACATTTATGATTACAATATTTTTCAAAAAACTACTTTGATTGTTGTGAAAGCAAATGACACTCGAGGTTTTCAAAATGAGTTTAAACCAAAAGATTTTCCACTGAATTGCATGACTTTTTTATAAAATGGTTTACAAATAGGGATGCATCCCGCCTTAGGAATTAGATATTGCATTTAAAATGCATGGGAAAACCTAGGTCGTCATAGAGAGAGAGAGAGAGAGAGAGAGAGAGAGAGAGAGAGAGAGAGAGAGAGAGAGAGAGAGAGAGAGAGAGAGAATGAGTGAGGGAGAGAGTGGGAGAGTCTTAGAGATTTGTGAAATTTCGTGGGAATAGTGGGAGGGGTATTTATGGGGCTGTTTTTGAATTATTTTCATTTTAAATGATTTCCCACTTTTCTTATAAAATTAAAAGCATATTCCTCATCATGTTTATTCTTCATCATTGATATTTCCTGAGCTGGCTATCCACTACCTCACCTAACTTTTGTGGACCCCACACAAAAGTAAAAAAACCATTTTACCCCTATGGGTAAATGTAAATTCACAAAATTAATAAAAATAAGAAATTTCACTTGAGCTCAGATTTCAACGTGCTTATAGTCATTCTGATCGGTTTCCTATGAATGATTCCAAACATCTATGTTGCAAGACCCATTCTTTTTCTAAAAATTAATATTATATTAAGTATAATATTCCAGCTTGATTTTTGTAAAAATTATGATTAATTCCAAATAATTCTAGAAAAATTTGGGATTTTCAAATTCTTCCCCCCTTATAGAAATTTCATCTTCGAAATTTAATATAACAACTCACTTATAAGGTATCATCATCTTATTTATAATTTTGCTCTTATAGCTTGTTCTGTGAAATATTGACACTTAAGGAAATCATTTATTCCACATTTGATCCATCAATCATATTACCTTTCTCAAGGGCATAAAACTTGTTAGTAACTTGACATTTTCTAACATTTCAAAATGATTAATTTCTCTGAGTAATCCTCTTGTTCATATTTCACATTTCCTTTGACTGGTGTCATTAATCTTTTCTTTACCAGTCAGTAATTCTCATCATAATGTTACTCCCCATTTCATTGAAATAGAAATACTCCTTAACATAACCTCCAAGGTATGGATAGTTCTTTGACTATCAACCAAGGGTAAAATGTTAAATCTCAATTAAAGTAATTTATATTCTCAGTATAACCTTTCAACCTTTGGAAGTAAACTTTTCATCTCAATTCAAAATATTCATACTTCTATATCCTTTTCTTCAAAAATTTCCTTTTGATGATATTTCTTTCCTCAAATTTTCACTATGTTCTTGTCATAACTTTTGTAAAATCTCTTCTTTTTCCATTGTTGAGTCATATCAATATTCTTGAAGTTCTCATAATTAGTGATTTACCTTTTTCACTATATAGGTAACATTAGTGTTACAAATTCTAAACTGTATACTTGAAATTCATTATAAAGATCCACAATGACTTTTCTATATCATTTCTAACTCCTTATATGAAATACCATAGTAACTTTCTTAAATCTAATCAAGGTTCAACATCAATATTATCCTTATATGTCATAGAAATTTACTTGCTCTATCTAGTATTTACACTTACCAAATTTGGCAAACATTTTAATTCATAGTGTTTCAAAGTAAATCCATATATGTTCAATACAAACTATTTCTCATTTATCTAAGAAAACTTTCCTTCATCTAATTCATAAATATTATTTATCCCAAAAATATAACTCAACATTTATATTGAGTTTTGAATGATGTATTTCATTTCTAATCTCACATTTTATGAGAGTTGAGGTTACTTAACCTCCTCAATAACATTATTCAGCATTTTAATCAATGCATAATCCCAATAATCTATCCATTTTCTAATAGTATTTTGTGTTCTCCAAAATAACTTATATGTCAAATAAATCCTTGCTCTAATAGTCCTTATAATTGAATTTTCAACTTATTTAGATCATCTTATGCCATCTTCTAAAATACCATAAAGAATTGAGTTGTAATAAGTAATAATTCAAAATAACTCAATCTCATATTAGATTGAAAATCTTGAAAAATCCTCAATATATCTTGAAAAATTTTAATTATATCCTTCTCTATAGTTTTGAATTATTTATCCTTTATAATCACCACATTTATCCAAAATTCTTAACTTTCAAAACATGTGTTTAGCTTCCTATATTTGTTTACAGGGTCTTATTTCTCACATACCATGACTGTTTCCTCACCAATGTGAAAAAAGTAATTTTCTTTTTATTATAGTCCATAATTATTCCAATATACCAAAATCAATCATATCATTAGTACATGATCAATACCCCTCTTAATTCTAATGAACTCTTGTGTTGACTCATCCACTGAGTTATATTAGTAAATTCATATTTGATGTACAAGATGTATGGACTATGATCTCATTGTGAACCATATACTATCATAATTAACTTGTTTTTCTAAAATTTTTGGGATTGTAATTTCCCACATTCACTATTCTTCTTTGTTTGATTTATCTCTAAAATTTTCTTCAAGAAAAACCATTCCTTCTTACTCTAGAAATTTATCATCTATTTATCAAAATCCCCTCCTTTACTGATTTTGGAGAGAAATACTCACTATGTCCTTGAATTCATCTCAAGTAATATCATCTCTATTTCTATTCTTCAGAAATTTTGATTTTATCTTTCTTTTAAAGGTTGGAATTTTTCTTGCCCTTGCTGACTCACTAATTGGAGTTATCACATCTAAGTTATACCTAAAATCTTGCAATGGTAGATTTATAATTGATGCAATTTTATAGGAGATAAAAGAGTGTATAGATCCATATTCAAATAGTACTTTTGCATAGTTATCATATATAAGCAAAGTACCTTCAATCACCACATTTGAGGTTTGGGCTTGATAGTTAGTAATAGCAAATACCCTTCCTTGCTGTCAAGGAATATTCTTTGGTTTTCCATCCTTGATTGCCAATTGTTTATTGCAGTTATTTTCCATGTGTCCCAGTTCTCCACATTTATAACACTGGATTGGAGGTCGTTGTTGTATTGGATTAGGGCATATATTACGAGGGTGGAATCTTCTATATTTGGGACAATGCCTTTGATTTTGTCCAAAGGTGGAATTTCCTTGAATTCTTTGTGGCCTGAAATTATTCATGGGCCCCTTGCCTTTCTTAAGAGGTTTCGGATTAAAATTTCCTATCTCTACTCTTTTCTCGTTTTGATTTTGCTTAAAATCTTCTTCAAATCTAGAAGCCATTACTACACATTCTGCCAAAGTCATGGGTTTCGTACCCAACACCTTAGTTCTCAATCTTGGGTGAAGTCTTCCTAGGAATATGTCAGCTGTCTGCTTATCTGTACCATAGATATGTGGTGCAAACCTCTTCAACTATATGAATTTGTTTTCATACTCTACAACAGACATATTCCCTTGTTGTAGATCCAAGAATTCTTTTTCTTTTCTAGCTTGAACATGAAGAGGAAAATATTTTTTGTTGAAAACCTCTTTAAATTCTTTCTAAGAGATATTTTTTGGGTTTGAAAAGAAATTCCTCTTTGCCAATCTCCACTAGAAAGCAGCTTCTTATTTCAAAATATAAATGGCCATCTTGACTTTTACGTCTGCAGGAGTTCATAAAACTTTAAAAGTTTTCTCCACCTCATATATCCATTCCTTGGCTTTTTTAGCATCATGCTTTGCATTATAACCTATCACCATTTTCTAAAATCTTTCCACCATTTTGTCGAACTTCTCAGGTGATAATTGAGAATTTCTAGTTACTCCCATAGGTAAAGGTGAAGAATGATCCTGTACTGGCATTGGAGTATTATTTCTTTGAATAGGTGTGTTAGGCCCAGCTTCATGTTGAGCTAGAGTTGGTGCACTTGGTACTGCTACAGGTTCTATAGGTGCCTGAGGTTGTTGAAGATGGGGAATAAGACCCTGTAGTACTCTTGTTATAATTTTCTCAATATTATTTTCTTGAGATGTATTCTCCATATTGGAATCACTAGTCCTTTGAGCCATCCTCCTAGTTCTCTTAGGTGGCATCTGCTCATAAATAAAAATTTCTATATAAACACTCTATTTAACTAATTCTATCCTAACCTAAATTTGGATTGTCATCTTAATATTAAACATATAGGGGCTGTAAGTGACTGGATGAATCGCTCTAATACCAACTATGACAACTCGGGTTTTTAAAACACATTTTCATAAATATTCTCAAAGGAGGGCCCTGATTTTGAAACTCTTTTAAAATGCAAATAGTGAAAACATATTTTCTTTGAAATTAATTTGTCAAAAACCCGGGTGCCACCTCGAATTACTTATTATACATATATTTTTGTATTAAATAAAATTTCTATTGAATATCAATAGAAATACTTTTATTAAAATCAAGATCAATCCAGTGGTTCACATACACAGCCTTGGTAGTCATTACATACCTTGTCCAAATATTACAATCCAAATTACAAAACAATCAATATAATGTTCGTTAAAGTAAATACCCTGAGTAGTAGTTCGGTTATGATTATCCTCAAGTCTTGAGCTTTCAATCTTCCTTAACTGTATCTGAGATATTGTAAACATTCAAACATTTACAATATCACAGCAAGTTATGCTTGGTAGGGGATTTAAGAAATATATTCAATATATCTCAAAATCAACAGTTCATTATATCCATGATATAAATCAATTTATACAATTGGACAACCATTTTATCCTTCATTCATCATATGAATTATATGTATGTATTACATATAGATAAAACCACTGAAAATCATGAATATAGTCAATATCATCAATAATATCTAATTTTCAAACTGATTTCAATATTAACACTAGGTGTTAATATATAATCATACCGTATTGGGAATCATCCTCCCATACAACATTGGTAATAATTTTTACCGATATCTCATCATGCCATAAAATAAGGCATCTCATCATGCCATAGCATAAAGCATCTCATCATGCCATAACATAAGGCATCTCATCATGCCATAGCATAAAGCATCTCATCATGCCATAACATAAGGCATCTCATCATGCCATAGCATAAGGAATCTCATCATGCCATAATCAATTGCATCATAATGCAAAATAATCAAAGGACTTCCATGCTTACAGTCTCAATTCGTACAGGGCGCTTAAATAACTGCTTAATACTCCACTAATACCATGATGGAAAATACAGATCCATGTTCCTATGGAGGGAACCATGGTTGCCACAGTGGCAGCCTTACCATAATTGCCTCATCTGACATTTTACCTCTCTTTGCATACAGTATCATCATCATAATCAGTTTTGGACTGAGAGTAGCCCAACCTTCATAACTCTCCTAGCATTGGCATCCCCAGGCATAAGCCTGTCTTAAAACAAAACCACAAGCCTCCATGCTTGTGTGGAAAATATATTTTATACTTACAAATTGTGTGTCTGGTTATAATAGCACATGCCTATAACTTATTTCATTAAGATTTGGAGGTCCAACTTATATAGTTTAAATCTTCTCATTCTTTCCATTAAGTAATTTCATAATTACTTAATCAATCACTTTGTATTTATTTCAACATCATTTGTTGATTCATACATAATTCTAAGGCAATTATAATCAATATATAATTATCATGATAAGATCATGTGTGAAATACATGTATCTTCCATATTGAATATATTCTTAAGGTCCACCTACCTTTACTTTCAGCAATCCATCGTCCCATCGTCCCATTGATCTTGATCATCATATCCTTCATGTATTTGTTAAATTATAGGTATACAGTCATTCCTCAACTCATTTATACTTCCTAATTGTTCTTTTGATCGTCCTTACATAGGATGATTTGGATCTTTTTCCTTAGATCATATTGATCAAGGTCTAATCTATTGATCTATATTTAAATCTAGCATTTATACTAATTCAAAAACATACATACTAACACAATATTATGATTCTTATTGTTTTTTATCATTCAAGATCTCCTTATGGATCTTGTTTAATCTCTGATTATCTTAATTACCTTTTCTTATTAGGATTAGATAGTTTACTATCCTTTTATGATCTTATTATTATTCAACTAGTTAATGTTTTATTGATTGAAGATAGTTTATTTCTTTCCTATTACTAGACAGCTCTTCCTTATTTCAGGATTTACTAAGGCTTACCAGTTAAAAGCTGCTCACAGAGTGATTACTTCAATCCTCATGTAAGGAGGTGTTTGGACCTCACAAACATCGTTAGAAGGTGGGAGAAGAGTGAGGTTCTATTAGAGAACCCCTTAACCACCATGTTTAGCATTTACTAGGATGACCTTAGCTCAACCTTCATAAGGTTCCTGTAAGAATTAAACCCTAAGTACTCTTGCTCTTTGATTTTAATTAAATCCATGAACATTTAAAATGTCATTCATGGGGTTTATTATTCTCCTAATTTGGGCCAAGGAAATGATATTCCTTATATTGTCCTACTAACTATAGCCCTTACTATCATTAAGTCTATATCCATATTCATTATAAATGTTCATCAATATTTATTTTCATTTAATTATATTTTTCATGTAATTTACAAAACATGAATATTAAAGTGTAAATAAATAAATTTAACAATTACATCTACTATGAAATACAAAGAACATTTATAGTAGACTATATCATATTTTTTCATTTTTATCCATTGATCAGATTTTGATTTCTATTCGTTTTTCATCCTATTAAGGGTTTAGATATTGATCTTTCATTTTTATTTAGATCTATCACATTCTCTTAATGTGATATCATCACTAGATCATTGATGCATCTCATCACATGATCTGATCTTTCTTGTTCCAACCGATCAAAAAGATCTTATGTCATTTCATCAAAATTAAGGCTATAGATCTCAATCTATCCTAAATTAGCCATATGATCTTATCAAGCTCATCAATCCATATGATCTTAACTTTAGATCAGCATTCAAGCTGATTTTAATGGTCTGATCATGCTTGATTACTCAGATTAAGTAAATCCATGATCACTTTTAAGATTTCTCTTCCAAAAAGTTTCAATTTCTTAAATCATCCCAGATTAGTCACATCTAACTCTTGATTCCATGTTCCCTCATCACTAGATCACTGGTGGATCAAAAATCCAAGGTCTAATCATGTCAAATTTTACTGATCTAGTTTAGGCAGGACTGTCCAATTTGGACTGTCAGATCACCTCTTCCCCAATCTCCCAAATTTGAACATGTTAAGGGCCCAAACTTCATACCCTGGGGTTTCTGGACCCCAGGAATCCATCCAATGGCTTAAAAACTCCAAAAAATCATGTTTCACTAGAGTTTTCAGGCTAGTTCATTAGCATTGGATTCACTAGAGAAATCTTATTGGAAAATTCAATTTGGTGATCTTCTTGCCATAAAAACTATTGAAATAGATAGAGGGGGGGATGAGGAACCTACCTAAAGCGTCCAGAATTGAAGAATATAGCCAGAAAAAGAGATCCACTTTAACAAATCCAAGGTTTCTTGAGTTACTATTTTTCGGTGATTTCTCCAATGAATACTTCTCTGATCATTATGAAATTATAGGGCTTTTGAAGCTTGTGAAATTCTGAACAAGATGAATGGTCAAGATCGTGTTTCAATGGGTGAAATTGGATGCCTAATTGAAAAATAGTACTAGGGTGAAAACCTGGGTCTGTCAAGGACGACGTGTCCATGGATATGCCCAACAGATTTGGGGGAATATTCCCCTCGAGTGAGTCCACAGACACACTCTGTGGCTGTAAAGGGAAGAGAGTGAAAAGAAAAGGAAAAAGAAGGAAAAAGGAGAGAAGAGAGAGAAAGGGAGAGGGAGAGAGTGGGAGAGTCTTAGAGATTTGTGAAATAGAGTGGGAATAGTGGGAGGGGTAATTATAGGGCTATTTTTGAATTATTTTTATTTTAAATGATTTTCCATTTTTCTTATAAAATTAAAAGCACATTCCTCATCATGTTTATTCTTCATCATTGATATTCCCTGAGCTGACTGTCCACCATCTCACTTAACTTTTGTAGACCCCACACGAAAGTGAAATGACCATTTTACCCCATGGGTAAATGTAAATTCACAAAATTAAGAAAAATAGGGATTTTTCACCCGAGCTCAGATTTTGGCATGCTTACAATCATTCTGATTGGTTTCCTATGAATGATTTCAAATATCTATGTTTCAAGACCCAATTCGTTTTCTTAAAATTAATATTATATTAAATATTATATTCCACCTCGATTTTCATTAAAATTCCAATTAATTCTAAATAATTCTAGAAAAATTTGGGGTTTTCACATTCTTACTCCCTTATAGAAATTTTATCCTCAAAATTTAATATAACAAGTCACTTATAAGTTATCATCATCTTATTTATAATTTTGCTCCTCTAGCTTATTCTGTGAAATATTGACACTTAAGGAAATCTTTTATTCCACATTTGATCTATCAATCATATTACCTTTTTCCTTAATGGTAGACTTTATCAAGGGCATAAAACTTATTAGTAACCTATCATTTTTTAAATTGTCAAAATGACTAATTTCTCTAATAATCCTCTTATTTATATTTCACATTTCCTTTGACTACTGTCATCAAAATAGTTTGGATGATGATGTAATGTTATTATAACATGATTTTATGGGTTTAATGTAACTAAATTAGCATTTCTTAAGATCTTGACCATTAAAAGTAGTAAAATCAATAAAAATACATTATAATCATCTTGATCAATATGATCAAAGATGATCAAACATTATAAATGAGTTTGGATGATGATGTAAAGTTAATATCATATGGATTGATGGGCCTGATGAGGCTAATTTGGGATAGTTTGAGATCTATGCCCTTAGTTTTGATAAAATGGTTTAAGATATTCTTGATCGGTTTTATTAAGAAGGATCAGATCATGTGATGAGATGATATCAATGATCTAGTGATGAGATTACTTTAAGAAAATGAGTAGATCTAATAAACATAAAAGATTAAATCCAAACCCTTAATGGGATGAAAAATAATTAGAAATGAAAGATGATCATTGGATCATGATGATATGATAAATGTATTTATTTAAATTATTAATGTTATTATAAATTTATTTGATTGCTTCGTAGATATAATTGTTAAATTTACTTATTTATGCTTTAATAATTATGTTATGTAAATTACATGAAAAAATGTAATTAATGAAATATAGATATGAAGGACATTTACATTGAATAAAACACATGGACTTATAATAGTAAGGGCTATAGTTAGTAGGATAATATAAGGATTATTAATTCCTTGGCCCAAATTAGAAAAATAATGAACCCCATGGATGACATTTTAAATGTTCATAGATTTAAATAAAATCAATTAGAAAGAGGTAATAGGGTATAATGCTCATAGGAACCTTGTTCAAGGTTGAGCTAGTGCCAGTCCAGTGGACTTTGAACATTGTGGTTATGGGGGGTGTACAAAAGCCAAGTGCTTTTTCCTCATCTCTCATTGACGTTTGTTGAGGTCTAAACGCCTCCTTACATGAGGGTTGTATTAAGCACTTTTAGATCAGACTTTGACTAGTAAGCACTGGTCATACTGAGGTAAGGAGGAACTATCTAGACTTAGGATGAAATAAACTATCTTTAACCAGTAAAACATTAACTGGTTAAATAATAATGATAAGATCATAAAAAGATAGTAAAATATCTAATCTTAATAAAAATGGTAAGTAAGATAATCAAGATCAAACAAGATCCATAAGGAGACCTTGAATGATTAAGAACAATAAGAATCATAACATTGTATTGTACTTAGTATGTATGTTATAGATCAAATCTAGATCATTAGATTAGATAATCCAAACCGTTGATCAAATATGATTCAAGGAAGAGAACCAAGATCATTCTGCTTACGGATGATCAAAAGACTAAACTTAGATCAAAGAAGATTTAGATGATAGAGAATCTAAGACTTGGATCTTTATCAACAAGTGGAAATTGTTGCTCAAAGGATCTATGAAGGATTAAGATCAAAGAGAAGAATACACAGACATAGAAATAGAAAATACTAAGATCTGATATGTCAGAAGATTATCCTAGCCGTCAAAGCTATTAATCAATAGGAGAAACACTATCCGAGGAAGATAGATTGTATGGATGATAGGAATACATGGAAGATCTAGATGCTTTATATCAAAGGACAAGATTATACAAAGAATATAAATATGAGATTATCCAAGTTGTATAAATAATGATAGTATGTATGTATTTATAGATTACATACATCAATCATGGAAGATCTGAAGGGATGGATCACTACATGAAGGTAGGTGGAACCTTAAGAAGGCATCAATTTACAAGATCTATGGTCTATGGAATTGTTGTTATGCATAAAATTATAAAAATGAATTATTATGAATGCATGAGAATGTTAATATGCTTAGTTGCATTTGAATCATAATTGATGTATATGAGATAGAAATAAATTGTTGAAATTAAATGGAATACATGATAAATACTTGGGTATCATTTATGATTACCCCTAAACTTAGAGAAGAAAATAATAATCATGGATATCATTTGTATCTAATGATTATCCTTAAACTTAATAACAATTTTGGTATATGAATATGAAATCAAACAAAATGGGTATCATTTACATTAGATAATTATCCCTAAATGAACATGGGTATCATTTATATTAAATGGTGATCCCTAAATTTAAGTAAGATCATATCCTTGATACAAGTACACAAAATACGAGGATATCAATATAAATAGATAAATCGTCTGATATGTACAAGAAGTACTTTATATACAAGCATGGAGGCATGTGGTTTTGTTTTAGACAAGTATAGGCCTGGGGATGCTATGCTAGGAGAGTTAGTAGGGGTTGGCCACCCACTCTTTGAAACTTGTTATGATATGAGAACCTTGCCTTAAGAGAGGCAGAAAGTCGGGTGGGGCAATTATGGGAAGGCCGCCATTATGACAGCCATGGTCCCCCCATACAGACATGGATATTACATTTCAACTAAAAATGTATGAGTGGATTATTGGGTAGTTGTTTGGCCGGGCTGTACAGATCAGACTGCATGTATAGTAGTCCTTTGAGGATTTTTGCATTATGATGCAATGACATAGTAAAATGCCTTATGATATGGCATGATGAGATGCTGATACTATACAAGTAAGGTAGTATTTTCCTAGCAAAGGCTGGATGATTTATCAACTCAGTATGTCTGTGTGTGATTATTGATGTTTGATATATTAACTATTTTTCATGGTTTTTGACTGTATATATATGCATATGATATAGTGGTGAGTGGTTTGGAATTATCATAGTAGATGATACATGATAAATTATATGATAGAATAATCATATAGGGTCTAGTTCATGGAAATTGAATTATGTGAGTCATATGGAATATCATTATTATGAATACTATACTTTTGAATTATAAGATTCCATATGCTTCTTGAATCCCCTACTAAGCATATCTTGCTGAGATATTGTAAATGTTTGAATGTTTACAATATCTCAGATACAAAAGGAAAAGAATGGGGGGATATGACATTGGAAGACAAAGACCATATTGTTCATCAAGACTATGTACTATTGTGGAGAGGATTGATTGTATTTTGATTTGTGTATTTTGGACATCAGACGTAATCAGGGGGCTGTGTATGTGAACCATTAGATTGATCTTGCAATTTTTATAGAAATGAATTTCTATGGAAATTTATGTTGTATACAAAATTATGTATATGAATTGGAGCGAAATGTGGCATTTGGGTTTTCTGAAAAGAATTTCAATGAAAATGTTTCTTGTGTTTAAGTTTTCAAAATTTTTGCAAAATTGGTCGACCACCATTTGAAGACAAATAACGCAAATGTGTTTCGAAAACACAGGTCATCACAAATGCATCCTATATGCTATCCAACTAAGGGTTTGATAGGTACTCTCTGATATAACAACCCTAAATAAAGATGCAAAAATTAGGATGAATGACCCTAAAACTATATGAATTATTCTACCAATGAAATGCAAATTGTACTAAATACAACTTAAAAGAAAGGGAGATATACTTCAGTGGGGTTTTTGATGAAGATCAAGTGTGGGCCTCCTTACCCATCACTTTCCTAGTATTAATGCAACCCATTTAAAATTGAAATAAAGAAATTGCAAGTTACAATGTGCCTCACTATAAGTTTCACTCAAAATTCAAAAACTCTACTCTAGGTAAGCAAATAAACCTTAAGTGATTAAGCCACTCTTTTTCTAAATTTCCCTTGCACAAAACAAGTAAGATGAATCAATTTATGAGGAATTAATAAAATAATAAAATGCAATGCAAAAATCCTAATCTAATGTAACCTAAAACTACGACTAAAGATAAATAATCCAAATAAAAATCCAACCACAAATGCATTGCCATTCCTTGGCAATGATACAAAAAACTTGGTGTGGCTTTAAAATTACTTATAAGTGCATGATTCAATGTAGTATTTTCAAGCAAGGGAAGTTGATTCCATGAGGAATCTCATATATTTGCAATGGATTAGATTTTATTCACATTGATTAACTTCATCCAAAGAAATATAGTCGTGATTAAATTAGGAAATTAAAAAGCATGAAATGAAAGCATGCATGGAAATAAAAACTAAACTTAAAAGAAACTTACTAAAAACTAAATTGAACAATGAAATTAGAAACTAACCTAAGTAACACACAAGCAACTAAATGAAACTAATGCTAAATTATCATGAATTAAATTAAAGGAAACTACTAAAAATTACACTTTCTTAAATTAACACTTTCCTCATCTAGAATTAAAAACTTTCTAAAAATAAAAATTTCTAAAACCAATATAGGAAACTTTCTAACACTAAACTAACATGTAAAAATAAGTAACCAATGAGATCTATCTAAATTTAACAATTAGAAATATGCATGTGAATGAAAACTACCATAGAAATGATTTTCTAAATTTTAACTCTTTCTAAATCCTAAAACTTCCTAAAGATGGAACTTCCTAAAATTCAAAAAGGAAGCTTTCTGAACCAAATAAGATGAAACCAATGAATTAACTACTTCTAAAACTAAATTAAGAAACTAAACTAAGAAAAATCCAAAAAGGAAAGTGACCTAGTACCATGTGCATGATCTATGGATTGTATGCATAGTTTTGAGGTGAGAAAGTGACCAGAATTGATGAATTTAAAGTGAACTATCATTACAAAATAATTAATGGATCTAATAAAATCATTTAAAATATAAATGGGTTCCTAAGGATTCAAGCAAAAAAGGTGTTTAGATGGCTGGAAACAAAGTCCAAAGCTAAAGGGAGAAAATTTTCAGATTTTGACTACTTAAGAACATTCAACAAATCTAGCATTAG
The DNA here is from genome assembly GCA_035236585.1 of Warburgia ugandensis. Lineage (NCBI taxonomy): Eukaryota > Viridiplantae > Streptophyta > Magnoliopsida > Canellales > Canellaceae > Warburgia > Warburgia ugandensis. Next base: position 25,041,129 of record CP141132.1, on the reverse strand, counting down.
GAAGCAATTGAAACCACAAATTTTATGTAGGAAAAGAACCTAGATCTCTAGTAGTTTCATAAAAGAAACATTCCATAACAAGAATTCCCACAAAACTTTATTACTTCACCTCCAAATTACAATAAAAATTAGTTGTGTAAGACATGTTCTATTGCTGGAAATTGAATCAATTTTTTAAGTAGGAAATCCTATCTAAACAACACCAACAATGTAATATAGTGCTCACAAACTAAATTATGATGACATGTAAAGGAAACCTATGAAGGAATTCAAGAGAAAGTAAGCTAAGTGGGTGAACTAAGGCAATGAAATTAACCTAAAACCAAAGATAAACAAAAGGAACAAAATGTGAAATTCAAGAGCAGAAATTTAAGGCCTAAGCTAGATCTTCTCTAGATTGTCACTCCTAGAGAAGATTTAACATAAATCTTGAGGGAATAACAAATAAAAACAAGTGGAATTGAGGTAAAGAATAAAGGAAAATCTAGATGGAAAGAAGGGTTCAAAATTAGAAAGCAAAACAATGGAAACTAACATAAGTAATACTAAACCAAAGCATGCAAACTACTAACATGAATCATAGATAAAATAATCGAGACAATAACTAAACATTCAAAGGAAGAAGTGTAACGACTCCAATTTTGTAGCATTGAAATCCCAAGTTAGCAATGAAAAGTTCACTTTTTGGAAATAAGGGTATTTTGGTCATTTCACTATTCACCATGACTGAACCCAGAAATTTGGTCCTAATAATGGTACCATTAGGTGTGTCTTAGAAAAAGGAATCCAACAAGACCAAAATAACCTAAAACGGAGTTAAAATGAGCAAGTTATGGCCCTTTGAAGTTCAGGGGCAAAAATGTAATTTTCATTAAAAACGGATTTAGCCTGAGAAACACAGGGGCCCGTTTTGATACGGGCACCCCTCTTCTTCAACCTCCTAGAGGGTTCTAGAAAGGTGGTGTTTGGAGGAGAAATTGCCACCATTCTGGAGGTTTCTCCACCGCCATTCAAGGGCAGTGAGAGCCCCCTCCAGAACCCTCTTATAGCTTTATAAATAGAGCTCTTGGGCGCCTCTAATGGCAGCCCAAAAGCTTGAGAAAAACCCATCGTGGAGAAGCAACCAAGAGGAGGAACGTGGAGAAAAACCCGGCAATGAACCAGGTATGCCCAAAATCCCTCCAAACCCGTCTTCCCCTTCGTCCTATGCTAAGTTTTCCTAAGTTTTTGTATGAAAAATCATGCAAAACAGAGCTCTAGAAGGCCACAAAGGTCCCAGGGACGATCCCTGGGGCGCACTGGTTCGACAAGGTCGAACCAGGGTGTCCCTAGGATGCCCAGGTCCTTGTCAAACCAAAACGCACGCTGTGCGTTGGGAAAACTAGGCGAGCGCGTCTGTGGACACGCCCGCAACAGAGAACGACGGGTGGGAAATCCAGCACATTTGTAGATGCGCCCGGTGAGGTGCATGCTGCTAACGCGGGACACGTTAGCGTCCCAGGCTCCCACCTCGTTTCGTTTGAACCTCTATGCACACTCGGTACTAAAAAGGCTATAACTTGAGATATAGGGCTCCGTTTGAGGCGCCGCGAAAGGCGTTGACTATAAAATGCCTGATCAAGACCCAATCTAAGGTGGGCACGACCCTTAGACTTTGATAGTGGTGTGGGGCCACTAAACCTTTGAAAGCCTAACAATACCAAGGCCCAATTAGGACCTTAGGACACCCATAGGCATGGGGATGAACCCTTAATGCCTAAGTAGTAAGACCAACCACTTTAAAACCTATAAAAAATAGGCCAAACTAACCTTGTTCCCCTAAACCATGTTCAGGAGCATACGAGGACAAGGGGATTAGCATGACCTAGCCAGGCAGGTGCTCTATCGTTACTAGACTTTTAAAAAGAGCCCATGATTGTTTTGAATGCATGATTTAAGTATAAGTTATATGACTTGTTTAGCATGACTTAGTTTTATAAATGAATTCAGCATGCTTATGACAAATACATTATGCTTAGACATGTTTTGCAAACAATTGCTTATACATTATGCATAGACATGTTTTGCAAATAATTGCATATATTGCATGATTTGTGAGCATTGAGTTCTTGAAAAATTGCATGTCCTTGAGGGTTACCAAAAGACGCTGGGTAGGCAGTTGTGAGGGCCAGGCAGTTGTGAGGGACCCAAAGAGGACAGGTTTTGAAAAAGAGGTTTTTGCTTGTTTGATCTTATATGATTTGGGATAATAAGCTCGTGGGTGCTATGCCGAGACGTCTAGGGTGGCCTCCTAGCCTCTACCACTATTAGGTGGAATGGGTACCATGCCCAAAAAGGGCATGTCCCTACATCAACTGCATATGGTACAGGGGGCTACCACTGGTGTCACAGCACTGGGTCGATGTGTCATATGCCCCGTGGAGGCTATGACGCTGTGTCCTTAGGTACCTGGGGACCACACTGCGGCGAGGTCGTGGGCATAGTTGGGCCCTATGGTTTCGTGGACTTACTTGCATAGCATATGGCATGATATGAGGTTGGTCGACCATACCATACTAGATATCCATGAGTTGGATTCAGTTGAGCATCTTATGCATATCATTATGTTATAATATATATGATACTTTCGATTTGGATTATGTGATCTTTTAAGTCGTTAGTATTCTAATTTGACAACGGTTTTTAATCCCGATATTGAACATGAGTGTTAAAAAATGCACATGTTTTGAAAGATCATATGATTTTAAGCATAGCATGCATTGTAAAACTAGTAGTGATGAACTCCTATTGAGTATAGTATATACTCACCTAATCCTCAACATTTTTCAGACACAAACTAAACACTTAAGGACAAGGTACGCCTGTGACAGAAGACACCCTGACTAAGTGCAAGTAAGTAAACCCTTACCTTATCTTTCAATGTTACTTGATTGTAGTTACTCTCTATAGCTGAGGCTGTGACTAACACTTTCTTAGGAATAGAGTCAATTTAAAACTATGCCATGGCTAGATAATTGGAAAATGTGTTTTGACACTTGGGGTTTTATACAAAAAATTGTTTTCCAAAACAAAAGATTTTCATGCATTTCATATTTATAAAACAAGAGATCTCGCCTTTTTATCAAATTTGCATCATATAAAACCCGGGTCATCATAAGAAGAGAATTTAATAAATCCTAAAGTCCAGCAGCAAATAGCACTAAAGGAGAGCTTGATTTCCAGGTGTCTCACCCACCTCTACTTGGAAAATTGGTGTGAAACATAGGCTACATACAGATCAATGGGTTTCTAAATTAGGAAGGGGTGAAACCATGAGGAAAGTTTTCCTAGAGTTAGGGTATTGAATGAAGAAGGTTTGGTAGAAGATGAACTAGTAACATGATGTCATACACATGTCATAAGAGAGAGGTAAGAAGCATGGGCTTTCTAGTTTCTAATTATGAAAAGTGGGTAGGCATTTTTTTTTGGATGGAAAGTGGAGCTCTTTCACTTCTAATTATGCAATTTTTGATTGATGGAAAGTCAAGGAATAGGGTTTAGGAAATATGAATAAAGATCTATGTTTTTGAAGTGACCTGAATTGAAGTAGATCTAAGTTTTCTTGTTTATGAAACTGCTTGATCACCAATTAGGAAGGGGTGATCATTTCCTAAGGAGCTGCCACCCTCTTTTAACTTGTCACCCTCGGTAAATTAAATGGAAAAAGCGTGGGATATGGAATTGGAAAGTAGGGTTTCTCTCTTGATGGGTCCACCAATGCATAGTCATCTGACCTTTTACATAGTTCCCTCAAACCTATTAATTAAACCTTGAAAATCAAAATTATATCTTTGCTTAATTGGATTAAGTGGCCACATTTAGGGCTCATTTGGCTTGGCTTCATGTCTCATGCCCTTGGCTTTAATTTCTTGAATAGCTTGGCTTGAATTCCTTACCTTGTCACCTTCTCTCATGGCTTATATGGCTAAGGTGGCTTGAATGGCTCTCATGCAAAGGTGGTGAAAATACATGGCTTGCTATAAAATTATGGCCAAAATCCCTTTAACACTATAAGTTATAACACATGGGAAACTAATTGGCTATTATTTATACAAAATTGAAAACTTATCACCCTCATACACTACTATGAAAGGAAAATTCAATGCATTTAGCATGGGATATGGGAGGAGGCATCTTTTTTTCCCAACATGGAAAGTCCCTTAATTCTGAAATGAAGTTGGACAAAACTTCCCAAGGATTGTTAAGATCTTCATCCTCTCATCTCACCACTCAAGGAATAAGGACATTCATCTAACCATCCATACATAACAGCTCATCTAATCTTTCCCAAGTCCAAGTAATCCTATCTTATCTCTTTCCATTCTCTTTTATCCCCTTCATCATTTCTTCCTATCCTTCCCCATCTCTTTCCTTTCTTCTTATCCTATCTTTCCTTTCCATCCTCAGCAATATCCGACATCCAAATCTCCTATTTTCCCCCTCTTTTCATTCTTTCTTTCTTACTTCCTTCCATTATCCCATTCATATCAACCATTCTTTACTCCCTTGTCCTCATGACCTCAGCCATTTGTTCCCTAGGGCTTCCACCCAGAAAATCTATAAATAGAGGTGAGTTGAAGAGGAAAGATATTTCTTACTTTCCCTTGAACTTTAGTGCCAAATATTGGTGTTCCTATACCTAGTTCACTGTTCTCCATTCTTTGTTTTGTTTATTTTTCATTCCAAATCATCACTAAAGTGGGGTGTCCAACTCAATTGGTCATTTCTCATTATAGGTTGATTCCTCCTTCATCTCTTCCATTCTACTAAAGGTCACTCTCTTTCTAGATTTTTTGGCATAAGGAGAAGCATATATTCTCTCTCTTTCTTTGACTCCATATTCTTCTTTTTCTTCTTATGGGTGGTAATCTTCAAGAAAAAGGGTTGGGTGTGATAAGTTTTCAAATTTACATAAAAAGTACCCAACTAGTAGCCCATGTATTACAACTTATAATGTTAAATTAAGGTTTTTGGCCAAAATTTCTTAGCACATGCATTTCTGACCTAATGATTCAAAAGTTTGTTATTTTGTAGCTTTAGAAGCTAATCCAGAATAAGTATTTAAATCATCATAATTTTCTAATATTTTATTAAATATTTTCCCCTCTTTTTGTAGGAAGTGAGAAGATGATCCAACAATGTATATTGCCTTGCATAGATTTTTTTGTAGGTCGAGCTATGTGATTAGCTCCATGCGGGTTGCATGGGACAATGTACCCCTGCCCGAGGTTGTGGGAGTAGAGCCCCTGAAGAAATTGGAAGAAATCAAAGGTGATAAAAATGATCCATGCATTTCCACCACCTTCGCATGGGATCCATTTAAGCAACGTAGCCATTGAAGCCATGAAAAAGTGTGATAAGCCACATGAGCTACTCAAGCCTTGAAGCCAACCAATGAAGCATCTTAATTCACAACAGAATGAGCCATCAAGCTAAGGAGGAGTGCCACATAAAGCCACACTATCAGAGCATCTATTCAAGCAACTTTCCTATGTTAAAAGTGTGATTTTTAGATTTTGAGAGATTAATGTAAAAGGTAAGATGATCAGGAATTAAGGGACCCATCAAGAGAGAAAAACTCGCTTTCCTAATCCATTCCCTAACCCTTATCCACCATTTTACTAGGATTCTACACTTTTAACTCAAGGAGGGAGCAACCATCCAAGAGGAGGACAATCCCCTTGCTTAGTTGGCAAAATCAAGTGGTTTCCTATTTAGGAGCCCCTAGATCTAAGTCCATGCAAAAATGTAAAAATCCTAGGTTTTCTTCTAGATTTTTCTCCTTATTTACCTCACTTTTCCTCTATTGGATTTATAGTTACAGTCTTGGTTATTTTCTCTCCAATTCAATTTAGTAGTTTGCTTACTTTAGTTTAGTTTTCATTACTTTAGTTTCACTTATTTTGCTTTCTAGTTTTTCACCTTTCATTCCATCTAGCTTTCCTTTCTTCTTTACCTCAATTCCACTAATTTTTCTTTATTATTCCATCAAGATTCAATTAGTTATTCTCTAATAATGACACCTAAGAGAAGAGCTATCGTAGAACCTTGATTCTCCCTCTTGAAATTTACATTTTTTTTCCTTTTGTTAGTCCATAGTTTTAGGTCCACTTTCCATAGTTAGTTCACCCACTATGCCTTCTTTTCTCTCAAATTCCTCTCTAGGTTTTCTTCGTATATCATCATATGTTAGTTTTTGAACATTAAATTACATATTTGGTGACATTTAGATAGGATTTAATGCTTAATACTTGGATTCAATTTCCAACAATAGAACATGTATTATGCATCCAGTTTTGGGTGTAACTTGGAGGTGAAGCAATAAAGTTATTTGAGGTTTCTTGTTATGGAATGTTTTTTTTATTAAATTAATTTAGATCTGGGTTGTTTTCTTGCATAAACGTTGTGGTTTCAATTGCTTCCTTATGCTTGAATTGTTTGATGTTCATGAGTAGTTGAAATCTTGAATTTTTCTTCCCTTAACTTTGTGCTTTGTTTCCAACCATCTAAACACCTTATCTTCCTCTTAGATTTTCATGTTTCTTATTAGATCTATTAATTATTTTGCATGATAGTTCACTTTAAATTGATCAATTCTAGTTACTTTTGCACCATAGAACCACGCGTACAATCCATGGATCATGCATGTGGCACTAAGTCACTTTTCTTTTTGGTTTTTGCTTAGTTTAGTTGCTTAATTTAGTTTTATCAATAGTTACTTAATTTCCTACATCTTAGTATAGGTTTATAAAGTTTCCTTTTTGAATTTTAGAAAGTTCCATCTTTAGGAAGTTTTAGGATTTAAAAAGTGTTAAATTTAGAATGCTCTTTAATGGTAATTTCTTCCATATGCATGTTTTTAATTTCTTGTGGAAGTTAGTTAGATCTTATTTGTTACTTGTTTTAGCATGTTATTTTTATTATAAAGTTTCCTAAATTGGTTTTAGAAAGTTCTATTTTTAGAAAGTTTCTAATTCTAGTTTAGGAAAGCTTCCATTATAGTATTTTCCTTAGTGTATATTTCCTAGATTAATTCATGCTTATATTGCATTAATTTCCTTTAGTTGCTTGTATGTTAGTTATGAAAGTTTCTATTTTAATTGCTTAGCTTTAGTTTTTAGAATGTTTCTTTTACTTCTAGTTTCTAAATTTATGCATGTTTCCATTCTTGTTCAAAGTTTAATCACAATCTCCATCTTAGTGTCTAAAGTTAATTGATTTAGATATAATCCAAATGATTAAAAATTTACTGAGATTCCTTATGGGATAAGCTCTGCTTGTGTAAATTTACTACAATTGATTCATGCACTTGCAAGTAATTTTAAAGCTACACAAAGGTGCCTCTCTCTACGGTGACCTAAACACTTCATTCTTAAGGGTTATTTGGATTTGGGTTAAATAATATCTTGGGAAAGTGGCATGTTATGATATTTCTCTCTTTTCTTGTTGGCTATAAGTCATATGCCTCAAAAAGTAAAAGGAATCACATTGATGATGTTGTTTGGTAGTAAGTTAGTCTATTTTGGATTAGATTGATGTATACAAGCTCTTGTTTAGTGACACAATAGAGGAGCCCTACAACAAAAGTTCAAGCAAAGGAAACATGACGCCCTTACTTGCTTTATTTTTCTTTCCATTGCCCATGTATTCTATTTGATGTAAACAAGTAATAGCGTTGAATGTTTCCTTTTCTCAATTATTTGTTTGCTTTAGTTTTGTGCTTTCTTTTTTTATTACTTTATTTTAAAGTAATTAGTAATTTATTTACTTGTTTTACATCTTTGTCCAGGTTAAAGTTAGATAATTTAGGTTTTAATTGAATTTGTTCATTAAAGAGTCTTTTTGTATCAATCAATATTTGCTAAGTCTGATGTGTCTTAACAATTACCACAAGTGCATGTCTCAATTGAAGTATAAAATGAACAAATATGGGTTGATCCCACTAAGATACTTTGATAAATAGAGTTAATTAGAATTTAAGTAATCTTAACCAAAAATTCAAGAGAAGGACAATTTCTAACTGAAACAATGACATGGAAACTAAAGTAAAGAAAGTAGAGACATAAAACAAATAAATAAAGGAAAGAAGTAAGAAACTAACTAAAAAGTAAACAACTAACTAACAAGGAAACAACTAGAAAGTAAACCCTAAATTAGAAAGAATTTTTTTTAAAGAAACTAAGATAGTAAGAAACTATCTAAGCAAGGAACGAAAGCAAAAAATTTCTAAAACTATAACCAACTAGAATTAAGGAAACTATCTAAAACTAGAATTAACTAAAAAGTAAGGAAACATTCTAAAACCACAACTAAATAGGAATTAAGGAAACTATCTAAAACTACAATTAATTGAAATTAAAGCAAGGAACATAGTAACTAAGAAAAGAAAAAGAGCTCTTTCTTTAATAAGAAAATGGAAAGTTTACAAGGATTTGTTACATAAGCAATCAAGAATGAAAATAAAGGTCCTTCAAATTAGGGCTTGAATTCTGCTATATAGCCCTCACATTGTGTTACTCAATTGGAGATTTTATGCATCTCTTCAACCCCAAAGTTACCACGAAGCTTTTCACATCTCCTTAACTCAACATGCCACCAAGCCAAAACAAATCCCATCCAATGATCCTTAGGAATAATGTACTGGGGCAGCCAAGAAAAGAGGAGCCTGACACCTTTGCTAAACAATAACCAACCCAGGAAAGAAAGAAGAATGATGGAAATGGAAATAGAAAAAGTTACAACATTTTCCTAAGCTAGAAACTCTTAAAAGAAAGAGGGTAGCTGCAAGGAGTTTAGATAAAGAGGGGGCTAGAGATATTCATCTTTAAAATAGGGCAACCAATAGAAGAGGTTTCCTACTTTAAACATGAAATAGAATAAAAGGAAGACAAAGTGGATATAGTAGCCCTTGTATTAGGACTCACCAATTCTAGCCTTAAGAGATGAAGCAAGGAACATGTGCATGGTGTGATCCTATCCTTCAACATGAAGCCCATAGCTTGAAATCTAGGTGGCTTTATGGATAGATTTGGATGTTTCCTCAACCTTATCTAAGAAATTAGAAAGTACCCTTACTTCCATAAAAGACATAACAATCCTTTTTTTTTCTTATTGCAACTCCATAAAAAGAAATTAGAATGAAGAGAGGGGAATGATGGATGAACTAACTAACATGAACTATGTATAAATTCTAAAATTTAAAAGTGAGTGCGTGGAACATGAAAATATAAGGTGACTCAAAATAGAAACATAGTAAGAAAGTGTGTGAATGGAGAAAAGTGAGTGGATGAAAGATTACGAGATGAGAGTGAATGAGGAATGCAAACCTAGCACGGAAAGTTTCATGTGTGTAACCATGTAAAAGAAAAATTAGAAAGTGATGATCCATGTGGTCCAATGCATGATATTATGATACTATGCATGAAATTCTAAATTAGAAATGCATTTTGTACCTAAGAAGTTAATATGCATGAAGTTATTAAACTAATCCTGTAAAGTATGCAAAGGAAATTGACAAGTCAAACTAAATCAAACTTGGGTTTCCAAATTAGGAATGTGCGTGTATCTAAACTAGAAAAGTCTTAAATCTAATGATCTACCATCCAAATAGTTTCTAAAGTGGACCTAAATTATTCCTAAAGTAATCGTAAATGTATGGAAAGGAAAATGGATAGTTACTAAAGCTAAAAGGTAAGGAATCTAAGATCTAAACATGACATCTAAAATTAGACACTACCTTACTTCTAAATTAGGAGAGTACTTTAAACATGGAAATAAAAAAAGCTAAATGGAAAGCTATACTAAAATCATGATCTACAAAGTAAAACATAAGCTAAGGAAACATAATTTACTCCCAGAACTAAAATGAATGCAACCTAAACAAGCTAAAAAATATGCCATGCTTGTGAAATAGAAAAAGATGCATCCATCCAAATTGGATGGAATGCATGTAAAATCTAAAGCCTATATGTATGCAAACCTAAGTTAAATGGAAGAAAACACGGATATGCATATGCAATACTCTAAGATGAAAAGAAAGATGAGAAAATAACATAAAAAACTAAAGCAAATATTAGAGGGAAGTATTCGTGCAACTACATGGCTGGTGTATGCTATCCATGAGCAATCTAAATAAACAAAAAGCTAATGAATGCTAGAAGAAGGTGAATGGAAGAGAAAATAAAAAGAAAATAAGCAAGAAAAGGAATTGGAATGGTTGAGACTCTACCTTTATCTCAAAAGGATTTGAACATGGAAACTTGAACGGAACTGGGGTGAGGGTGATATTCCTCCCTCTGTTTCTCCCATCTTTGGGCTTGAGTTCTAAAGAAAATAGAAAGATCCTAAAGTCATTCAAAACATCTGTAGTTATATACTTTTTACATTGGAGTTAAGAGGATTCAATAGTTGAGATCAAGTCATTTAAGTTAAATTTGAAGCAAGGGCTAGATGGGGGATGTGCAATTGAATTGGAGGAAAATGAAGTGGAGATGGAAGGGAAGAAGATGGGAGGGGAAAGGAAACGAAAGAGGAAAGGCTAAGGGATGAAGGAAATAAGTGGGGAAAGGAAAGAAATAGAAAGAGGAAATAAGAGGTAGCTTTATAATGAAGAGAAGAAGGTGGAATAAAATAGGAAAGTGGCTATTGGAGGGCAAGAGGCATCTTTTTCAAAACGAGGAAAGTGGGGTGAAAAGTGGAAAGAAATAAAATTGAAAAAAGGAAAAAGAAAAAGAAAAGATAAGGAATAAGTGGGAAAGAAAGTGAAAGAAGGAAATTTGGGGTTTTTTAAATTTAAAAAATCCTAAAAAGGGTGTGGGGCCAAATTTTCAAATGGTGTGTGTGTGTGATTTAGCAACCCTAACAAATGTGGACCTTTGGATGAGAATTGATGATTGAGATCTTCCTTTGCTTTGGGTTTTGGTTTAACTTTTCCACATATAAAAGGTGGATAGTGTTTCCTTCATTGCTTCACTTTAGTCTTAGCCCTTAGATCATACTTTCCTTTACTTGGATGGATGGAATCCATTTATAACATGTAAATGTTTCTTAAACTTCATTTTCTTTCCACTGTTAGATTAGATTGCCCTAGTATGAATGGCCTTGATTCTTTTAGATATTGATTTATTTCATGTGGATCAATTATGTTTCAATATCGTACATGAATAAGGCATCCAATCATTAATTGATTTTCTTCTTTAAGTTGAGTTGTAGAGAGAAAATTATTTAAAGGTCTTCATGTGGGTTCTGGTCTTCTTTTATTTATGAGAAGCTTTAATTGTATAAGATTCCGTTATATATGAAATGAACTTCTCTCATAAGCTTCTTAAGGTGGTGAAATGTATATAAGTTTTCTTGTCTTGGAATTTTTCACCTTTTCACCTTCATTTGAGTAGGAGTTGTGCATAGGATTTCTAGCCGCTCTAAATTTGATAGTGACATCCAATGATTTTTTTGAACCTTCAAAACTTCATTTTTAGACCCATAATGTAGCTTGAAATGTGAAATTGCTCTCATAGAGTTGGGAATTTATGATATTTCTTTTATTTGTACCATGGACATACAAAATAGTAGAATTTACCACTACTACATGAAAGGCTTTTAAAGTTTGTAAAAAAACATTAACAGAACTTGGTAAACAAAGCGACTTCTATCGAGCCTACTTGGAAAATCTATAAGAAAAAAAGTCAATAAAGAAATGACTTTAAAAATCTTAACTTTTAAAGTTGTTTTAAAAAATGGCCTCTTTTGAAGTCATTTCACAATAAAGGACTTCTAAGATACTAGTTTTTTAACTCATTCTAAAAAAATGACCTGAAAAGATCCCATATTTGAAGTTGTTTGGAAAAAATGACTTGAAAAGACTCCTTTTTAAGTCATTTTTTAGAGAACAACTTCAAAAGTTCAAGTTTTTAAAGTCATTCTTAAAAAAATGACTTAAAAAATAGCCTATTTTGAAGTCATTTTTCTAGAACAACTTTAAAAGTTTTTTTTTGTGTTTCTTAATTTCTTTTGCTTACATTGCAATCTACTCACATTTCTACATACATTTAATGTGCTACCTACTACAGTATTTTTACAATCTTTAAACACATGAAAAAGAATCATACATGGACTTCCACAGTGGGTATAAAATATCCAAATTCTTCATCCATCCACACCCCACCACATTCACACATACGTTAACTTCCACACCACATTCACATCTTGAAATGACTTAATAATTAAAGGAACCACACCACATGCACTGCAATCTCCACATTCATTTCATATACATTTATATCATTTGCACTCCAAGTTCCCCTCATTTATCATCCCATGAAATATATATAAATCAATGCATATCATTGAAAATAATACCTTATTATGGATAGGGTAATTTACATTCATGAAGTTACTCCAGTTGTTGTAATTGAAACTCATTACATACTTAGTCCATCCACTTGGTATTTCATTGAGGTTTTCTTTGGTGTAACTCTTTTTGTTTGTGCATTTAGAAAGCATAGCAACCTGTAGTACAACATTTTAAATTCAGTTAACACATCTTTTGAGCTAGAATCAATCAGCATTTGTAAAAAGTTATAAGATTATGACTAGTAAAAAGTTATTTACCTTTCTTAATTAGGAGACACTAACACCATTAAGTACTAGGGTCCTCATGTATCTCAGCACATAGTAACTGTACTCCCAATCAGACTGCTATCTAGGGCACTATGCAAGAAGGAAAAAAAATAGGATTAATAAATACTATGAAAAAAATATTATGTTTAGTTTATGAAATGGAGTAATTGATAGAATTCCATACCTTCATGTTCTTCTAAGTGAGTTTCGGTGGTTGCATCGACTAGGGTGGTCCTTCTTGCCCATAGCCCTATATAGGATGCCATCATTTGTAGCGGTGCTGCTTAAAGTTCCTGTACTCACACTTTCTTAGGTAAAAGTGTCCTATAAAATTTAATTACAAGGAAATGATTAGTTCATTTTTTTTTTTTAATTTTGTGAATTTGAAGATAGTCAAGTGTAGCAGGTGGAACCACTTACAATGTGAGAAGCAACTTGTGTAGTAGCTTCATTTGTGAACTTTTCAGATCTATAGTCCTAGCTTTCTTTTGTTATCACGTTGGACACTATAGTTAAGTAATGAAACATATATAACTATAATATAATTTTAAATAAATATACTATCACAAATGCTTACTTCATGCCCTTCCAAATAGGCATAGCCCAACCTAGAGAAGTGGTGTTGCATATTAATTTTATGCACCTTTCTTCCTCTTGCGCTCTTTACCTGCATATTTCTACATACTTAATCATGTGCAATAATTGGATGTTACATATACTTAGTTAAATAAAGTATCATTTTAGCACATACCTCAAATTTAAAGGACGAGCATTCCTTTAAAATGCATCTCACTCATCTTGGTCAATAACATCAAAATTAATGGTAGGCACTATATAGCATAAACATATCATTGACATATGGAACTATGTAATTATGAACAAGATAGTTCTTTCATTTTCTCCATTGCTCACTAGCTTCTTGCAAAGCTTGCATCTTCTTGTGCGCAGGTACCTTAAAGGTAGTCTACAAAGTACAAAGCATGTTACTATTTTTAAAGTATGTTATAAATTATATGATACATCATATTTTTATATATATTCAAAATATCCCATATTAGATGTTTTACTCAGTGTGGCACATGTCTCCAATCATCAAATTTGATAAGCACGATGCTTCTCACCGTGGTTTAGAAAAAACTATTACAAGATGCTGCACTCTCACTGTAATGCCCGAGCAATTTACACTATTTTTAACAAAAATTGAACATTCTATAAGAAATAAAATGAGTTAAATGTTTCACTTTATTTAATTTAGTAAATGAACGAATTTGTGGGGAAACTTAGTACCATTATATTCTACTAAAAAAATGGAATCCATCGCCTCAAAAATCACCAAAAACGGAGTTCGTATGAAGAAGTTACAGCCATTTAAAGATAGGGGTATTTCTGAAATTTGAACAGAAAAACGAAAAAGACGAAAAACGCAGGGGGCCGTTTTGATAACGGCACCCCCTGTCATCTTCCACCTCCAGACTTCTCCAGAAACCCGTTTTTCACGATTTCTCCAGAAAACACCAGGGGAAGGGTGGCACTGCCATTGAGGGGCACCACCTTCTCCCCTCTATAAAAACCCCATCTCCCCCTCTTCAAAATCATGTTTTTTTCCAGTCGTTTGAGACTAGTGTTTCCGGCAAAATCAGAAACCCATCTCCTCTGCATTTTTTGGCAATGGCCAAGCCAAAGTCAGGCCTACCGTTCCCATCTCCCCATTTCCCCTCTCTTCTCTTTTTCGATCTGGGCATTGGGGTTTTTCCCCTTCTTCGAGTTTTCAGCCATAGAGGATTTTCAGAACCAGGAACAGGTTCCACCTTCTTCTAGGTGTACGACAGTGCATACACTGTCGCAGGTGCGGCCTTCGGGTGCGAACGTGACATAGGGCACGAGCCCTAGCTCGACCAGGATGCACGGGGTGCCCTGGGAGCTGAGACGCGCCATGCTACACAAAAGGTGTGTCCGTGCAATGCCATCCAGGATTCGCGTCATAGCACGTCGCTTGAGCATGCATGTGCGCATGCAAAACGCGGTCCCTAGCACAGCCTTTGGGCGCGCATGCACGTGAGGCAGTCGTGGTTCAACCAAGATACATGGGTGTCCTGGGAACTGGGACACGCAGACCTAATGAGACTTTAAAGTTTAGATTAAAGGGCAAATTATAGAGTTTAACTACTGAATAGTAGATCCAGATCATAGGATCTAGCCTGACAACGAAGTAGGCAGTTTAACTATTGAATAGTAGATCCACATTATAGGATCTAGCCTAACAATAAATTAACCATGGACCCTAAAAGGTAGATCTAGAAATCTAATAGATTGAAATTGATAAGGACTCCTTGTATCCATTCATACCCAGGAGTTATAAACGAGACCTAGGGATGGGTCGAAGTGATAAAGGACGTGACTCCAGGAGACTTTGAGGTAAGTGCTCTATCGCTACTAGACTTTTAAAAAGAGCCATGATTGTTTTGAATGCATGTTTTAAGTATAAATTATATAACTTGTTTAGCATGACTTATTTTATGGCTTGTTTAACATATAAATGAATTCAACATGCATATGATTAAATACATTATGCATAGACATGTTTTGCAAACAATTGCATATATTGCATGATTTGTGAGCATTACGTTCTTGAAAAATTGCATGTCCTTGAGGGTTACCAAAAGATGCTGGAGTGCCCAAAAGACGCTGGGTAGGCAGTTGTGAGGGACCCAAAGAGGACAGGTTTTGAAAAAGAGGTTTCTGCTCATTTGATCGTATATGATTTGGGCTGGAAAGCTCAAGGGCACTATGCCGAGAGGTTTGGGTTGGCCTCCAGCCTCTACCACTATTAGATGGATGGGTACCATGCCAAAAAGGGGCAACGTCCCTGCTTCTACTGCATGTGGTACAGGGGGCTACCACTGGTGTCACGGCACTGGGTCGAAGTGTCATATGTCCCGTGGAGGCATATGACCCTGTGTCCTCAGGTACCCGGGGACCACACGGCGGCGAGGTCGTGGGCATAGTTGGACCCTATGGTTTGAGGATTTACTTGCATTGCATATGGCATGACATGAGGTTGGTCGACCATACCAGTTATCCATGAGTTGGATTCAGTTAAGCATCTTATGCATATCATTATGTTTATGATATATATGATACTTTCGACTTGGTTTGTGCGATTCTTTAAGTCGTTAGTATTCCAATTTGACAATGGTTTTTGATATCGATATTGAACATGGTTATTCAAACATGCACATGTTTTAAAGAGCATATGATTTTTAAACATAGCATGCATTGCAAAACTAGTAGTGATAGACTCCTACTGAGTATAGTATATACTCACCCTATCCTTAACATTTTTCAGGATAGTTCCATCCACGAGTAAAGGACACCTATGTTAGTGTTACGAGCAAGAAAAATCAAAAGGAGACAATTATACATGTAAGTAAACACTCTACCCTTTGGACATGTATTTATAGTTATTTACAGTTGGGTTGTGAGCTGTGACTGGATAGACCTGGGGAAAAACATTTATGATTTCTGAAGCTTTTCAAAAACTACTTTGATTGTTGTGAATGCAAATGACACTCGGGGTTTTCAAAATGAGTTTAAAACTAAAGATTTTTTGTTGCATTGCATGGTTTTTATAAAATGGTTTTCAAATAGGGATGCATCCTGCCTTAGGAATTAGATATTGCATTTAAAAATGCATGGAAAAACCTGGGTCGTCACACTCACTTATCTGCTGCTCCTTACTATTGTACTATGCAACTTCTTTAATTTCTCTCAACTTTCTCTTGATAACCTTTTCCATCACCTTTCAACCTCTATTGTATCTCTTTAGAGTGCTACTTACGTCGACCTATTGGTCAAGCTCTTAATATTGTTCATATTCTTCATTATGATGTTGCTCAAGTTCCGTATTTACTAAAAACAAGAGCATAATGATACCAGAACATAGTAATGAAATAATTCATGTACTACATTTAAAGAAATCAAAAGTAGAACAAAGTATAAAAAACTTGCTTTTCTGAGTACAAGATAAATAATAAAAGAGAAGGTAAGTGAAAAAGTTGCCAACAATATGTATACGACAATCCATAAACCATGTGTTTTTCACTGAAAACATAGCCAAGTAAACTTTCTATAGATCTACGTATATATGAATCCATGAACAGTCCACAAATCATGTGTTTTTCACTAAAAACATAGCCTCGTAAACTTCCAATAGAGCTATGCATATATCAATCCATGAACAATCCATAAACCATGTGTTCTTAACTGAAAACATATCCAAGTAAACTTCTTATATATCTATGTATATATCAATCCATGAACAATCCATAAACTATATATTTTTCAAATAAAACATAGCAAAGTAAACTTTTTATAGATGTACATATATAGCATTCCATGAACCATGTGTTTTTCACTAAAACATAGCCAAGTAAACTTCTTATAGATCTTTGTATGTATCAGTCCATGAACAGCCCGTAGACCATGTGTTTTTAGCCAAGTAAACTTCATGTAGATCTATGTATGCAGTAGTCCATGAACAACCCATAAACCATGTGTTTTTGGCCAAGTAAACTTCGTGTAGATCTATGCATGTAGTAGTCCATGGACAGCTCATAAAACATGTGTTTTTCACTTGAAACATAGCAAAGTAAACTTCTTATAGATCTATGTACACATCAATCCATGAACAATCCACAAATCATGTGTTTTTTATATGAAATATAGTGAAGAATACTTTATATAGATCTATGTATATAGCAGTCAATGAAACATGTGTTTTTCATTGAAAATGTAGTAAATTAAATTTTTTATTGACACACACACACACACACACACACACACACACATATCAATCCATGAATAGTCCATAAACCATGTGTTTTTTTATTGAAAACATAAGCCAAGTAAACTTCCTCTAGATCTATGTATACATTAATCATGAACAGTCCATATACCATATTTTTTTCATTGAAAATGTAGCCAAATAAACTTCTTATCCATCTATGTATATAGCAGTCATGAACAGTCCATAAACTATGTATTTTTCATATAAAATGTAACCAAGTAAACTTTCTATAAATGTATGTATATAGCACTCTATTAACCATGTGGTTTTTACTAAAAGCATAGCCAAGTAAACTTCCTATAGATCTATGTATATATCAATCCATGAACATTCCATAAACCATATGTCGTTATCATTGAAAATATAGCTAAGTAAACCTACTATAGATGTATGTATATAACAGTCCATAAACCATCCATAAACCATATAATTTTTGCTGAAAACATAGCCAAGTAAATGTTCTATAGATCTATGTATATAGCAATCCATGAACCATGTGTTTTTCATATAAAACATAGCTAAGTAAACTTTCTATATATGTATGCGTATATCAACCCATGAAACGTGTTTTTACTAAAAACCTAGACAAATAAACTTTGTATAGATCTACATATATATCAATCCATGAACAATCTATAAAGCATGTATTTTTCACTAAAAACATAGCCAAGTAAACTTCTTATAGACCTATGTATATAGTAGTCCATGAATAGCCCATAAACCATGTGTTTTTCATATAAAACATATTTGAGTAAACTTTCTATAGATGTATACATATAGTAGTCTATAAACCATGTGCTTTCACTAAAATCATAACAATGTGTACTTCCTATAGATCTATGTATATAACAATCCATGAACGATCCATAAATTATATGTTATTATCATTGAAAACATATCAAGTAAACCTACTATAGATGTATGTATATAGCAGTCCATGAACTGTCCATAAGCCATTGTTTTTCATTGAAAACATGGCCAAGTAAACTTCGATACATAAACAATCCATAAACCATGTGTTTTCACTAAAAACATAGCCAAGTAAACTTCATATATATATATATATATTAATGCATGAATGTCCATAAACTGTGTGTTTTTTATTAACAACATAGCCAAGTAGACCTGCTATGGATATATATATATATAATAGTCCATGAATATTCCATAGACCATGTATTTTTTGTGTAAAACATAGCAAAGTAAACTTTTGATAGACCTATATATAACAGTCCATGAACAATCCATAAACCATATAGTTTTCATACAAAACATAGCCAAGGAAACCAGTTATAAATTTATGTATCTAACAATCCATAAACCATGTGGCTTCACTGAAAGCATAGCCAAATAGACTTCATATAGGCCTGTGTATATAGTTGTCTATGAATAGTCCATAAATCATGTGTTTTTCATTGTAAAGATATCCATGTAAACTTTCTATAGATCTATGTTTATAGAAATTCATAAAAGATGTTGTAGCTAATTTCTATACTATTTGATAGTAGGGGGGAGGGAATTTGCACAGTCAGTTGGGGTAGACAGTGACTAAGTAGGGCAAATGGAGGGAGGGAGGGTGGGGATGTGTGCATAGTTGGCCGAGCTAGAAGGCCACCATGCAGGGTAGATGGAGGGAGGGAATGGATATACCTGTAGTTGGTCAGAGCATGTAACAACTGTGCAGGGCCGATGGTTGAAGGGAGGGAGGGGATGCATGAGCAATTGGTGGGGCTAACCAATGACATCGTAGGGCAAAGGGAGGAATGTAAGGATGAAATGTGTATAGTCATTTGAGGCTGGCTAGTGACCACCTAAAGGGGGAGAGAGAGAGAGAGGGAGAGAGAAAGTACCTACATGCATAGTTGATGATTGCAGATTTTTTGAGCGAGACAACATGATGAAAATGTAGATGACTGTGATAGAAAAGGAAATAGGTGGGATGAACCAAAATGTTGATGTTATGAATAGGGGACTATTGAAATTGTTTGTTAGGAACAACTTTAGAAGCAAGCTTTTGAAGTCTTTCTTTTTTTTTTAACGAATTTATAAACTAGTTTTTGAAGTCGTTTTGTTTGGAACTACTTTAGAAACAAGCTTTTGAAGACATCATTTTGGAATGAGTAACCTATTTTTCAAGTCATTTCTTTTAGAATGACTTTGAAAACCTTTTTTTGAAGTTGCTTTTTTCATAACGACTTTGAAAACATGATTTTCTAAAGTCGATTTTTCCCTATCGACTTTAAAAACATGTTTTTGAAAGCCGTTTTCTATATAATGACTCTAAAAAGTTATTTTTTTAAATTGATTTTTCAGAAAGACTTTAAAGAAACAAATAAAATATGTATATATATATATATATATATATATATTTCTTCATGATGAACTAGGATTTACATATAGATGGAGAGGGATTTTTTGGGAGGTCATAAGGCCCTTTTATATTTCTTCATCTGCAAGAATTCTTGATGTCATAGCATAGACTAAGAGCTGATTGGATTTCATTCATATTATGTAGTGCACTAATTGTTCTACACATTACTTCTAAAATTTCTTACTTATAATGACATTGTCCATTTTTTCATAAAACTCATTGTTGATTCACTCTTTCTAGTTCATATATAAACAAACATAAGAACAAGGAAATTTAAGTATTTTTTTAAATCACTCTACATCCACAAATCATGTATTATATATATCAAATGTTTACATATGATTACATCTTATTAATACAAGATCTTGATCAATGAGCAAATCTGACACTATATCATCAAGATCTATCCTCTTAATATTAAGCTCACACCACTTTCTAATGGGGAGAGAGATGGTAAAGCTTCAACTTGCAACTTCCTCAAACAACTTAATGGAACCCTTTCTCTTCATCAAACCCCAAATTTTGATTAGAACCATAAAGCATAATGTTCTCCTTATCTCCAATATTGAGGTTTAGAGCGAGAAGCCATTGTTGTTTGTAATGAAATCATACAATTTTTGCCAAAATCATGATGATCTAAGCAACTTCCTAACCCCATCATCCGTAGTGACAAAACCCATTTTGTCCACAAAACTCAAATAGATAGGAGAGTTAGTAACTAGAAATTAAAGGATGATAAAAGTAGATTTTAGTATCCTTACTTTGTTTTTCATGTCACAAACATTCAAAATATCTAGAAAGTAAAGCAAGAATGGGAATAGAAAAGAGGGAGAGAAGAACCAAATGAGGATGTCATGCCTCCCATAAGATGAAGAATGTGAACAAGGGATACAGGAAATTATGAAATGACTTTTGCACTTTTATAGAGGAAAATGAACTTCTGAAGTTGCTTTGAAAAATAATGACTTCAAAAGTTAAACATTTCAAGTCATTTTATAATAAACAACTTCAAAAATCAAAATTTTAAAGTCATTTCTGAAAACGACTTTAAAAGTAAACCTTTTAAACTCATTTTCTAAAAAACGACTTCAAAAGTCAACCTTTTAAAGTCATTTTTTGAAAACGACTTCCCAAGTTCAACTTTTGAAGTCATTTTTAAAAAAAATGACTTTAGAAGCCCCTTTTACTATGTGGCACAAGATAATGTTTCATATAAATTAGTGTTGAATGACATATCCCATACAAAATAAACTGAAGCATATACGAAAGAAGTTATTTTTCATATAATTCCTCAATCACTACAGCAATCCATATATTACATGTTAAAGGAGGTGATTTGGAATTATTTCTTCTCACTAATACAATCTATATAGCCCCCTCATATATTATTTCCAACCCAAGAACCCTTCTCATAGTTGTCACACACATAATCCCATTCTCACTAATTACTTCAACTGGTGAAATTATTTTGGTAATATAAGGGTAGTCTATTGCAATACTGCCTAGGTAGTCTTCATCATAAAAATCCCTCGGATAGGATGATAAAATCGTTAAGCATCTCTTACTATGTCCATCTTGCACATAAAATACATGTTTCGCTTAAGATGCCAAAATAAACTGATCATTTTTATAATCAATCTTGTTAATCTAAGGGCATTAGTTTTGACGTTATTTTTGTTGTGTTCCACCCCATCACATTGAAAAACAACCACAGTCCTATAAGTATAATCTTAGGCCCATATCTCTCTTATAAACCCATAATATGCATCATTTGTCACTGTTAGCCTATTATCCTTTGAATTGGAAGAGAATGTAGCAAAGGAAATTAAGCTGACCTGTTATTCTATTGCAATCTTGAGTTATCATAGTATTTTATGAAAAAGTGATAACCGTCATTGGCATATCCAGCATATTTTATTACTTCTGATCATGGTCCCATTTCTGTTTAGGCCAAGGATTTTGACATACTATTGCTTGGAACTTCTTACTGATCTTGAACCTATGCATATTAAGTAGGATATGATTGTTGTAAGTAGGGTTATGTATACATAATCCAATTTATAGAAGTGTGAATTCATTCATTATATCTCTTGACAAAGGTAAGTATTGAAAGTGCGAAGTGCTCAAATCGCAGCCACTTCTGTTTCTTTACGTAACTTGGATTCTTTGTTTTGAGGACAATAATGTGCTCACTACACACACACTTTAAATTAATTGAGAGATCAAAGAAGATATAACAATTAACACATACCAAATTGATTGAGAGATCAAAGAAAAATAAAACAACTAATAATATATTTTTGAATGTCCATGATCAACTTAATGTATTGTTGGACTTCATCAATATTTCACAACACATATAGGTCCATACACACCACTTGATAGAGGTTTGCAAACCTTGGGATCATGAAATACAACTGATTATTTCTTTCCCTTTCTTGGGATTCCAATTGCACTCACTCCTGATAAGTACACTATGCAAAACTCCACTACTTCCCTTGTAATATAACACTTGACTATACACCCCTTTGCTTGGTTGTGATTTTGTGCATACCCTTCTAAAATTTTCATGTGTCTCTTAACTAGATACATCCATTACAAGTAAATTGGCTTATAGAGTTTGAACTCATCAATGAGGTGCACTATTAAGTGTACCATGATGTCAAAGAAGGATGGTGGGAAGATTATCTCAAGCTCACATAAAGTTACCACTAGATGTTCTTGAATTTCTTGTAATTTTAAGACATCCACCTCCTTCATGCACAAAGCATTGAAGAAGTAGAAGAATTTTGTAATAGATCCTCTAACTTTATCTAGCAGCACCAAACGTATTGCTACAAGGTTTTACATATTATTCTTCTCTCCTTTTTGTCAAGCATATAATTTACTTTAGGCAGATATGTTCCTTTACTACCCCTATCGTGTGGATGCAACCGTCTCTTCAAATCCATCTTCATAAGATCCATTCGAGTTGCAAGTTCATCCTATATTTTTCCTAGGATGTTAGGCACAGTACCAGTCAAGCTTTCACACACATTCTTCTCAATGTTCATGATGTCAAGCACACGGCCCAGATGCACTAATTTTCAGTATGCAAGCTGAAAGAATATTGACTTCTTCTTCCAACAACTTATAGAGTTACTTTCATGAACACGTTTGCTTGGTTTGATCTTCTTTTCCCACAAGACATAGGTTTTCAATATGTTCCTATTCTTGCTATCTTGTCAACATCTTTGGAAGTGTCCTTGTATCTACACTACCATTAAATTCCCCCTTCTTCAAAAAGTATGGATGGTCTTTGGGCAACCATCTTCTATGGCCAAGAAATGCTATTTTCATACCATGTTTAAGTTGTATGGCACATGTTTGGTCACTACAGATAGGACAATCTTGAATACTTTCATAGTGCATCTAGGCAAATTACTATACACAGGGAGGTCGCTTATTGTCCAAAAACGTATAACCTTTAGTGTGAATGACTCTTTCTTGTATGCATCCTTAGCTTCAACACCTACATCTTATAATGTGTTAAGATCATTGATGAAAGGAGCAAAGTACACATTAATGTTGTTCCCTGGCTGCTTTAGATGTAATATCAACATAGTTAATATCATGAACTTCCTCTTCATGCATAGATATAGTGGTGCATTGTAACAAACCAATATAACAGGCCAACAACTATGCTTGTTGCTCATAGAACCATGAGAATTAATCAATTTTGTAGATAGCTGTAGGTTTTTATGTTCTTGTCCAAAGTTAGGCCACATGAAGTTAATGAGCTTCCATGCTAAGCTATTAGTTAGATGGCATGAAAAGCTATCAGCTACTCTCTCTTCGGAATACTATATGAAATTCATTATTGTTCCTATAATACAAAATATTCTTTTGAACCTTGGAATATGGAGAAAATACCATATGACCTTTGCATGAACATCTGTCACCATCTTAGTTGAATTGTTCTTTATCTTCTATCTTAACTGCACACAAGGGGGGGATATAGTTTTATCATTGTGCTCCTTGTAAAATATGTAATCATTGGAGCACGCATGTTTCTTTGCATCCCATTTGGACCATGACAATTTATTATCCTTTAGTAGCATCTTACTAGCTACTTTCAAGACTTCTGTAAAACCTTGATTTAAAAATCCTAATCTCGATTTCACATTATAAAGTTCTACCACTATAGACAACTTGGTATATTCTTTACACTTACAGTACAATGGCTTGTTGACTTCTTCTAATTTAGTGTGAAATAGTTCAAGTTCATCCTGAAAGTCATCATATGCATTTAGAAACATCAATGTAGCTTCACTGTATATAACACTTCCTATATTGTCTTCATATCTTCCCTACATTGTCAATGACCACCCGTGAAGTTCTTGTTAATGTTAAATCCATGGATGATAACTTTCATAGATTCCATTAAAGCACAAGTGTTCTCTCAATACCCCTACACTTACTTTTTTGAAGTTTCCACATTTCAAGCATGGACAACACATGCTATTACAATCACCACCTATGCCAAGTGCAAACTCTATAAACATTTTCGTTCCCTCCTCATATTCTTTTGATGTTCTTGTCGCAAACATCTATCCATATTTGTCCATTTTTCAATAAATTAAAGCTAATTTGTGTGTGAATACTTGTTAGACATGAAAATCTTAGTTAGGTAATTTAACAAACGATACATATACAAGAATTATAAGTATTTGAAAAAACTAAATTACTTGCAAACATGCGGAAATTTTCAATTAACAATGAAGAAAGATGCAAAACATGACAGACACCTCCAAAAACAAATTTAAATTTAAAAAGAAAAGTTTCTAACCATAACCATGCATGTAAATATATCAAGCATGCATATATATGAGACAAACAATGAGATACTAACCAACTCTCAAATTGATATTGACTAGAAATATATCTATCTGTATTTCCAATTCATAGTTGATTTGGTTGAAGTTAACTACAATGAAATCAACCTATATGATCTTTATTTTATCTATAGATGAAGACATTTGGAACAAGAACACTATAAGACGATGTCAAAATTCTTAAAATAGAGTACTACTTTTAAAGTCTATTTCATTAAATGACTTTAATAGTACCCACTTTTAATGTCATTCAAGAAAAATGACTTTAAAAAGTACACATTTTTAAAATCATTACCACAAAAATGACTTTAAAAGATGGGTAACTTTTAAAGTCATTTTTTGGGAACAACTTCTAAAACCTTTTCCTGCCAAAAAACAGTTATTCCCACTAAAGTAATTTAGGGGATTTTGAATTCACTTTTGGGAAACAACTTTAAAAACATGGACTTTAGAAGTCATTTCCTAAAAATGACTTTAAAGGTTTACAATTTTGAAGTCATTTCTAAAAGAGCGATTTCATATCAAATGACTTCAAAAGTCCTTACTTTTGAAGTCATTTTTTAGAAAATGACTTTGTAAATGACTCCTATGAAACTTATTTTTCTTCATGTTAGACTAAAGAAGTCACTCTTTTATAAACGAACTTTTGAAGTATGGTTTTTAAAGTTATTTTACAAAGTTGGTGGTCAACAAACTGCCTTCTTTATTTCAACTCTAAAAGTATTAATTTTGGTAGTGAACCTTACTTAGTGATAATTAGGTGATTTTTGTAGTTAAAACCTTCTAATATAGAGATATGTATGCACTATTTCTATATATATCAAAGTCTATGCAACAATAGACCCCTGCATTTGCAATATAATTTAAAACACATTGGCTAGGATCACTCTATTCCTAGTCTAACAAAATTTAGCCTAGCGTGATTTTATTCTAGAAAAAAATTCAAATATCTATAATGCTAAAAAATGGAAATAAAAGATCCTAAATTAACCTAAAACTATAGATAAAAACATATCTACAAATTATAGTAAACTATCCTAAAAACTATGTGAAACAAGTCTAAATTTACCATGAATGAAATTTAAAACATATGTCCTATCTTAGCTAGGATTAATTCTTATTCTAACAATGTATAATATATAGAAAACCGTCATAGAATAGCTAGCAAACACAACTTAATCCTAAGCCAAAATTGTAACAAACTAGTTCCTAAACTATGGTAGAATCACATATGTGTTTAAGTGCTAAAGCATGAGTGGAAATCCACATCTAACAAGCTAAAATATAAATCATGAAATTGTAAAATTCAAGATAATAACTAACTTCAATGAAATTTAAAACATATGTCCTATGTTAGCTAGGATTAATTTGTATTCTAGCAATGTATAAGATATAGAAAACAATCTTAGAATAGCTAGCAACCACCACTTAATCCTAAGCCAAAAATTGTAACAAACTAGTTCCTAAACTATGGTAGAATTACATATGTGTTTAAGTGCTAAAGCATGAGTCAAAATCCACATCTAACAAGCTAAAATATAAATCATGAAATTGTAAAATTCAAGATAATAACTACCTTCAAGATAAATTTCAAAGAAATAGACATTCATTAAATCTCAATCCTTGATCATTAATATACACGACAAATAAAGAAAGAAAAAACTAAAGCAAACTTCCTTGGATAGAAGATAGATGCGTAGCAATCCCTTGGTGTGTCATACATCAAGTAGCTTGTCTCTAGGATCTGCACCAAATCCAAGCTAAGAAATGAAAACCATCCAAGAGGGAAAGCTAAAAGGGGGCTTCAAAATAAAACAATTAGCCAAGAGTCCCAAAACAGAGATGTGTTCAAGCTTTATTCCTCTTCTTCCTTCTTGTGTAAAAATGCCCAAGAGGAGCTACCAACCACTACGTCTCCCTTTCAGCCCCCAAAAGACATGTTCCTCTTGTCTTTATGTTGCCTAAAAATAAAAATGTCTCAGCTTACCTTGGAGAACCAACTAAACCTCATTTCCAAAAATGTATCCTCCTTATATACAAATAGAACCATATCTTAGCCCTTTTTAGTTGCATAAATAACCTATTCTGCTCCTTAAGATGTCTTCTATGCTATCCTTTAGAAACATCAAACAACCCTCCTTATGTTGAACTGCTTTTCTAAATCATGTTCCAGCCCCAAAATCCAAACATCTCTTACCTTCACCAACATTATGGCCCCCCAACTCTTCTTTAGAAAGACATCCAAAGGACATCTTAACTTTCCTTATGATATACAAAAATGCTAATATTCCTTTCTTGTCTACAAATTATAAAACTCCTCATTCTCGCCTACATGTAAGACATCTAAAAATCTTGAAATGGAGAACAACTTTAGGAGAGAACATCCTCTACTCTCCAACCAAAGATGTCTAGTTTCTTAAGTAAGCACTCAAAATATTACATGCTACGTACTCTCGCATTCCAAAATAAATAAACATGATTCCTCTTTTGAAGTCCAAACCATCATCTTATTTGAATTGGGTCTCTCACTCCTTTCTTAAGTGACTTTGTCCCTTAGCTCTAATGCCATGCTCCCATTAGTCCACCTAAATAGCTTTTCTCTCATTAGAATCTCTCCAACTTGTCTAGGTTAATCCCACCCTTTTCTCTTTCATAGCTACCTTAATATATGCTCCTAAAAATCTTCCAATGTAGCCAATTCTTTAATAAGTAAACATGTCCACTTTCTTTGGAGAGCCTTAAATATAATTGATCTTAGCTATTGAATTATCTTAAAATCAATTAAAACAACATGTTTTCTTTGGCTACAAAATAGGGAGTAAAACTTATTTTTTGTGGGCCATTATGAATGTAAGGATGAAAGAACTAAATAAGCTAAGTGGGAACCATTTGCAATGTTTTCTAAACTCAGACATGGTGCAAAGCATGTTACTCTTCTTGGGTTTGCATAATTTCAAGTTAAAGCTTTGTTGGGTGGTGGGTGAAGGCATGGACAATCTTTACAACTTTGCATGTGATAATGGTAGCACAAAAGATGATTGCATGCATTAGATTTTTGAATATACTAAAAATGATATAGCATTCCCTTTGCATTGGGACATTGTTAGAGCATACATCACTGCTTCTTGACATGACCTAACTCATCCAAAAATCATCCTCACTTGATTTGGTTTGCTTCTTTTTCATCTAAACTTTATTGATGAAATGGGAGGTTGACTAGCTTAATCTAACCCTTTATTGTCTTAGCATCCTTTGGTCTATAACCTACAAAACAATGAAAAAGTCTTACTTAACATTATTTTATATGGTTTAATGTATCCTTAGCTCTGGATGTTTATCTGACCTTAAAAATACATCAAATAAAGGTTTGATGACAAAGAAACATTTTAGTGCAAATCTATCTTGTCAATATAAAAATGAACAATAAATGCACTAAAATAATGCAAATGTTATGGTTTTTTGGTATAGAAGTGGACGCTCAACATATCCTTCAAACATCATTTTGCTAGTCTAGAGCAAAACATGCAAAAAACCATTTTATTGAAAGGGATAAAACTTGTTACTTTTATAGGTACCCATGATTACATTTTGCATATGCAACAAGTCCTTAAACCCCTAGGTTACCCCTATTGGATGAGTTAAGCCTTGCAAGGGTTTGTGGTGAATTTATTCATAAAATTCAAGAAGATGTAAATTCTTCAATTTATCTTGGCGAATTTTTTGTACTCAATGTACGAACTTTAGCATGTTAATATAAACAAATGAAAATTTTCAAGACCCAATTCATATGCTAAAGACATTTCGTTTAAGTTTAGATATAAAAGTGTAATGTCTATCCAATCTATATATATATAATAGACATTGACCTGTAAGTAAACTGTAACTTAAGAACTCTGTTTGAATTAGGTTGTGACCTCAATTCTTACAAATATATACACTTAGAAGTAAAACTCTCAGGAAAAGGATAAAACATATCTCTTTTTAATATGTGAGTAATTTCAACAAAAAATAAAACTATCCCACATACTGTATACTGATAAGTATTCAATTTTGTATAAAAAGCACCAAATTAGTGGCTCATGTGTTATAAATTATAGGAAATTATTATTAAATTTTTTAAAATTCATAACACATGAATTTCTAAACTAAAAAGTTTGATATTTTGAATACTCAGGAGCTAATCCATAGTATGTCATCATCATCATCAAGACCTTATCCCAATTAGGGGTCGGCCACATGAATCTTATTCCTCCATTCCACTCTCTTAAATACCATGGTTTCATTTAGTCCCAAAGTTTTTAAATCTTTCCTCACCAATTCTATCGACGTTATTTTGGGCCTTCCCCTTGCCCTTTTAGAACCTTCAACTTGTATTGCCTCACTCCTTCTAACTGGTGCTATTGTTGGTCTCCTTTGAACATGTCCAAACCATCTAAGTCTAATCTCCCTCTCTTGTTACCTATTGGTGCTATCCTTAAATTTCCTCTAATATTTTCATTTCTAATTCTATCCTTTCTTATCTTACAACTCATCCATCTCAACATCCTCATTTCTGTGACACTCATCCTATGAGTATGATGTTCCTTAATTGCCCAACACTCCAATCCATAGAGCATGGCCAGCCTTATAGCCATCCTGTAGGATTTTTCCTTTAGTTTGAGTGACACCCGCCAATCACATAAAACACCTGATGCACATCTCCATTTGTTCTAACCCGCTTGGATTCTCTGGGTAACCTCCCTCTCAATCTCTCCACTCTCATGGATCAATGATCCTAAGTATCGAAAGTGGTCTCTCATGGGGACCTCTTGGTTATCAATCTTGACTGGTGTTCCACTCCTACTCTCCTTGCTAAAATTACATTCCCTATATTCTATCTTAGTTCGGCTAATTTTAAATCCTTCCAATTCTAATGCTTCTCTCCATAACTCTAGCTTTATGTTTACACCCTCCATTGTCTCATCAAGTAGGACTATATCGTCTGCAAATAGCATGCACCAGGGAATCTCCTCATGCAGATGTTTTATTAACTCATCCATAACTAATGTGAAAAGGTATGGACTCAATGCCGATCCTTGGTAGAATCAGACAATGACAGGAAAATCACCAATCACGCCACTAGTGGTCTTAACATTTGTTACTGTTCCCTCATATGTATCTTTAATTATGTCTATATACCCCTGAGAAACCCCTTTACCACCCAACACCCTCCATATTAACTCTCTAGGGACTCTATCATAAGCTTTCTCCAAGTTAATAAAGACCATGTGCAGGTCTTTTCTCCTCTCCCTATATTTATGTACTAATTGTTTTAGTAAGAAAATAGCTTCCATGGTAGACCTCCCAGGCATGAAACCAAACTGATTCTCCAATACACTTGTGTCATGTTGTAGCCTCTTCTCAATCACTCTTTCAAAAAGTTTCATGGAGTGGCTCATAAGTTTGATCCCTCGATAATTAGTGCAGCTCTGAATGTCTCCTTTATTCTTATAGATTGGTACAATAGAGCTTTTCCTCCACTCATCAGGCATTTTCTTTGATTTTATAATCTTGTTAAACAACTTGGTCAACCAAACTACCCTAATATCTCCTGTATGCTTCCAAACCTCTATTGGTATACCATCAGGCCTCATGGCCTTTCTTGATTTCTATAGTAAGTATGTGATTTGCCATAATTTTCTAGGTGTTAATTGTTGTTCTTGATCTTTTGTAGATATTGAAAGGATGTTTTGATAGCTGAGATTGCTTTAGATGAGAATCAAAGATCCAGATCAACTCAAAGAGCTAGGACTCATTTTCCATCTATTCAAGGACTAAGCAATGTTCAAGATCATTCCAAAGTAAGCAGATGAGTCGCAGAAGCAATTGGAAGAATCAAAGGTGACTAGAATGGGCCCATACAAAATACATAAAATTGCACCACCTTTGCATGTGAATTGGAGCCATGTGAGCTACTTGAGCCACATGAGCCATGCTAAGAGATGGGAAGCCATGAAGCTAAGGGACTAAGCCACTCAACCCACTAAGCAAGACGCTATCAAAGTGAGTCATGAAGCCATATATACCAAGTCACATGGAATCACATGATTGGAGGATATTTCATGCAATTATCCTCTTACTAAAATTATGATTTTCAAGAGATAATTAGCAAGGAAAAGATGAGATTTATCAGCAAGAAGATAGGCATGCACATGTGGACCAATAAGAGGAAAGATTCCAACTCCCATATTTCTTTCTCACTCTCTGTCCATCATCCAACCATTAGAAAGGGAATCATGTCTTTCTCCTTTCTAATATACTATCCACATCCATGACTAAAACCCTTCATTATTTCCTCTTATCCTCCATCTTTGCCATGTTCCTAATCCCATCCAAGATCTCTCACATCCACCTTCTAATTCTTCCTAATTACCATCCTAGATCTCCTCCTAATTTCCCAAATCCCATCTCCAAGCCTCTGCACAATCTCCCATCTTCATCTTACTTTCTAAGTTTCCCATTCCTATCTTGCCTTGTCTTCTCCCCCATCCTTATCTTTTTCTTCCATCTTCTTTAGGACAGAATTTTAGCAAATTAGAAAGTGAAAAACACTATAAAGCCTAGAGGGCTTTCACGCATAAAAGATAGAAGGGTGGAGACACCTCTTATCCTAGAAAAGTGGTGCCTCCTTACTTATTTTCCTCGGGTTTTCAATGAACATCTCCTTAGATGCTTCAGTTTGACCTGGTGTGCCTTCTTAATTCCTCCATTTCAAGCTTCTTCCTTTAAGTTCCAAGTTGGTTTCCTTGCTTGTTTTGCTTCTTAGTTCCATACACATAGTTCTAGATCTTTTCCTTGGTGGTTTGTTAAGGTTGCTTCTTAGTTCTCTTTGATCTAGGGCAACTATCTCTTATCATGGAAATCAAGAGATAGAAGCCCTTTGAACCGTCCTTGTTTCTTTTCCTTAATTGCTTTGTTCTAGTGCTAGCTTTTGGATCATTGTGTTCCCACCATCTTTCACTTTTTCTTTGATTCTCTTGTTTTGGTTGGGATGCATGCTACCTTGGATGTGTTTTGATGAAGTTCAGTTAGATTGAATGTTGAAGTGGGCTTTGAGATAGTGCACACAATTTATTTTCATGTTTTTTATTTTGAATATATGCTATGCACAAAGTTGTAATGAAGTTTATGAAATAATGGAAGTGATTCTATGAGCATCTTGTTTTTGAATGGTTTAAGTTTATTTGTTCATTGAATCTTGCATATAACCATACGATGTTTGCATTGCATTCTTAGTTTTATTCAAGTTGTTCCTTGGGCATCATTCTCATTAATGCCAAGTGTATCATTCTAGATCCATGTGAAGTTTCCATTCTATGTTGATGTGCACTCTCTAAGAGTTCATGAACCATCTTTTAATTTAGTTTTTGCATGTCTGTTAATTAGTTTAGTTCAAGTTTAGGTTTTTGTAATTGTTGCTTAAGGTAGTTGCATGTTGCTTAAGTTAGTTCGATGTTATATTAGTTTTAGTTAGTTTATAAGTTTCATGATAAATAGTGAAATTTTTATAAAAACTACCTAATTAATAACTCATGTGTTATAAATTATAGGCATTATCTTAAGATTTTTCCAAAAATTCATGACACATGAACTTTAGAACTAATGATTCAAAAGTTCAATATCTTGTAGGTTTAGATGCAAGTTCGTAGTAGGTATGAGAATTGTCATAATTTTCTAGGAATTAATTTGGGTTTTAGATCTTTGTAGGTATTGAGATGATAAGCAACTAATAAGATCATTTTAGATGAGAATCAAGTATCAAGATCAACAAAGAGAACAAGGATCTAAATTCCCATCATTCTAGAGGTTAAGCAAGGGTCAAGATCAATTCAAGGCAGCCAGAAAAGCCATCAAGGAAAGGGTAGGATAAGTGAAGCCACATGATCCTTGAAGCCAAGGAACCAAGCCATTGAATCCATCAAGTCAAAGCCATCAACCTGAGCCATTTATGCCAACTACATGATCCACACATTCTAGGAAGTTTTCATGCAACTTCCCACTTAAAAAAAAAAAAAAAAAAAAAAAAAACATGATTTAAAGAGAGAAAATAGGAAGAAAGTTTTACTTGTCAATAAGGGAAGGTGACATGTACGATGGAACAATAGGAGAAGGGTCCTCATTGCTTAGACTTTTATTTTATCTCACCTTCTAATTTCCACCTTCCTAACACCTTCCTGGAGTTTTGCTTGTAATTACCTTATTAATTTACCTACCCTATCCTATCTCCATCCCAAATCTTATCTCCTTTTCATATTTTCTGAGGGATGGAATTGTAGAAAATCATATATTTTTAGAAAAGATGGAACATAGTATAAAAGAGAGGGAGGTCCTCCATCTTTTTTTACATAGGGAGTTCCATACCCCATATCTAGGCTGGTCCTCTACTTAGATTTCATGAATGGTTCTCTTCCTTAAGCCTTATTCAAGTTGTTCCAACCTCCTTCAAGTTGAGTACACTTTTCCTTTAGGTTCTCCAATTAATTTCTAGGTTGGGGTCTTGTTATTTTTTTCCTAGTTTCTTTGCTTAAGTCTTTTCCTTGTTGCCTTGTCTTCCTTGTTTATGTTCCCTTTTTTATTTCAACTTTAGATCCTTGTATTCAAGGATCAAAACTCTCTTGTAGTCATATTCAAGAGATTGTAGTCCTTCAATCAAGTTATTGTTCCTTGAATCCCCTTGATTTCATTTTATCTATTGCTCTCATTCCCATCTTTTTCCCACTCTTTCTCCTTATATTTTCCTTTAGATTACATGCATGCATTTGTGGATATTGGATAGTGAATGTTGAACTTAGTTTCAAGTTAGATTTTCATCTTTGAATATGCACAATTTCCCTCTCAAATATCTATGTAATGTGTGCACAAAAAATTGTTTAATTTCTATTCAATAAATTGTCATGTTTCATGTGCAATATTCTAGGCTCAAATCCTTGCTTGAATCATGCGCACCATGTTACTAATTGTTCCTTAGTTTTTCATGATTTGTAGATTAGTTTACTTCATGTTTAGGTTTCCTTAGTTGTAGTTTAGGTTTATTCGCATCTTAGATTAATTTTGAAAAGATTCCCTACTTTAGTTTCTAAATTTGAACATGTTTCCTTTTCCATTTCCCTAGTTTAGAGCAAATTCTATCTCTCTTTGGTTACGATAAGTGGTTTAAGCAAGACTCAACCAAAATTCAAAATCCCAAGATTCCTTGTGGGATCGACCTTAGTTGTGTATAATTACTACATTGATTCATGCACTTGTTAGTAAAATTAAAGCTACAACAAATTTTTGGTGTCCTAGTCAAGGAATTACAATAAATTTGTTGTTGGATCTTTATTTAGATTATTTATTTATAATCATTGTTTTAGTTTGCATTAGATTAGGATTTCTGTATCATTCTTGCATATTTTACTAATTCCTAAAAAATTGACCATCTTTCTTATTTTTGTGCGAGGGGAATTAGGCAAAAGAAGTGACAGGGATCCTATGGGCCAAAGATTTATCAACTTAACTAGAACTTCCTTACTTTCTTATACTAGGATTTTCACTGAACTTGTAGTGAGGCCCCATTTCAATGTGTAATTTATTATTCAATTTTAAATATGTTGCAATAATACAAGGCAATTGTAGGTATAGTGACCCACATTTGATCTTCATCAAGAACCCCATTACAAGCATATCTCAGTCCCTTTATTTTCTTATTGTAATTACATTTAGTATAGTTTTCTTATTGATTTGTAGTGTAATTCATACATATTAGGGTCATTCATTATACTTGTTGCATTAAATTGTACCTATTTAACAAAGTTTACTGTTGATGTTTAACTGCAAGTGCGCAGGATATTGTAGTATAGTTATTCAAATATGGGTCAATCCCACAGGGACTCACTTTAAAAGATGGAGTTTTAAATAAAATTGAAAAAATAATAAAGAATATAACAAAAATAAACTAACAATAAAATAAAATTTTAGATTTATTTAACTGCTGCAATTTACAAAATTTCTACATAAAAAAAATAGAAAATGAAACTAAACAAGCAGTCTTGGATAACACTGTCCCTGGATAGGCAGAATGCGGATAAAGTAAAACTGGAATATTCAAGGACATAGATGTAATTATTGAAAAGGGATAGAAATGAGATTTCTATTTAATAACTAAAGAAAAAACTGGAATTTAGGATAAAAATTTAAAACGAAAAAAATACAGAGAAATCCCCGAGGAGGTAAGGAAGGAGTAGGAAGAGGAGAAAGGGAAGGGGAGAGAGGGGAGGAAAACCCATGTTGGGTTTCCTTCTCTGGGCTGGCCGATGACAACTCCGGTTGTAGAGAGAGAGCCGGTGGTGCTAGATGTCTGTGGTTTGATTGCCAAAAAAAGAGATAAGGAATTAGGTGCCTGAAGTTTGCCTGCGTTGCTTCTAGAGCAGTCGGTAATCGGGGAAGAAGGAAATAGAAGAAAAGGAGGGAGGAGAAGAGAGGACTGGGAAGGAATGAGAAGAACGAGAGAGAGAGAGAGAGAGAGAGAGAGAGAGAGAGAGAGAGAGAGAGAGAGAGAGAGAGAGAGAGAGAGAGAATGTGGGAAAGAGAGTAGAGAAGGAGAGCGCGGGAGTTGGGGATCATGCCAGGCTTGCTAGTTGTATCACGCCCTTATGGCTGACTAGTGGGGAAATTAAAGTGAGCGAGCTGGGAGAGGGAAGTAAGTGGGTCCTGGAGAGAAAGCAAGAGAAGAGGGGCAACAGTAAGATGGGTCGAGTAAGAGAGTGCATGTGAGGTAGAGTAGAGGTTGGTGAGCGATGAAGCAAAGAGGGAAGAAGGATGGATCAGCCGGTGACAATTGGGTGTGTCGGGCTATGTGAATGTAATGACTCCATTTTTGTAACATTGAAATCCCAAGTTAGTAATGAAAAGTTCACTTTTTGGAGATAAGGGTATTTTGGTCATTTCACTATTTACCCTGACTGGACCCAAAAATTTGGTCCTGAGAGTAGTACCTTTAGGTGCGTCTCGGAAAAATAAATCCACCAAGACCAAAATCACTCAAAACATAGTTAACATGAACAAGTTATGGCCCTTTGAAGTTCAAGGGCAAAAGTGTAATTTGCATTAAAAACGGATTTAGCCTGAGAAACATAGGGACCCGTTTTGATATGGGCACCCCTCTTCTTCAACCTCCTAGAGGGTTCTAGAATGGCGGTGTGCAGGGGAGAAACCACTGCCATTCCATGGCGGTAAGAACCCTCTTCGAGCTCTATAAATAGAGCACTTGGACGCCTCCAATGGCAGCCCAAAAGCTTGGGAAAAACCCATCGTGGAGAGGCAGACAAGAGGAGAAAACATGGAGAAAAACCTAGCCACGAACTAGGTATGCCCAAAACCCCTCCAAACCCATCTCCCCCTTAGACTTAGGGTGGGTTTTCCCAAGTTTCTGCATGAAAAACCATGCAAAACAGGCCTTTAAGGAGCCACAAAGGACCCAGGGACGGTGCCTGGGGCGCACTGGTTCGACAGGGTCGAAGTAGGTCATCCCGAGGATGCCTTGGTCCTCACAGGATGAAATGTGTCGACCACATTAGAGAGAAACCAGCGGGCAGAAGCCAAGTGCGTCTGCAGACGCGGGACGCGTTAGCGTCCCGGGCTTCCACCTCGTATGGCCTTCTATGTACACTTGATATTAAAATGCCCATAACTTGGGTTTTTGGGCTCCGATTGAGGTGCCACAAGAGGCATTCTGTCCATAGCGACAACGCAGACACACCCAAACCATAAAATACCTGATCAAGGCCCTATCTAAGGTGGGCATGACCCTTAAAATATGATAGTGGTGCGAGGCCACTAAACCTTTGTAAACCTGACGATACAAAGGCCCAGTTAGGACCTTAGGAGACCCATAGGCATGAGAATGAACCCTTAATGCCTAAGTAGTGAGATCAACTATTCTAAAACCTATAAAAATAGGCCAAGCTAACCTTGTTACCCTAAACTATGAGCAGGAGCGTACAAGGACAAGGAGGCTAGCGTGACCAAACCAGGTAGGTGCTCTATCGCTACTAGACTTTTAAAAAGAGCCCATGATTGTTTTGAGAATGCATGTTTTAAGTATAAATTATATGACTTGTTTAGCATGACTTAATTTTATATATGACTTGTTTAGCATGACTTAATTTTATAAATGAATTCAGCATGCATATGATAAATACATTATGCATAGACATGTTTTGCAAACGATTGCATAAATTGCATGATTTGTGGTTATTGAGTTTTGAAAAATTGCATGTCCTTGAGGGTTACCAAAAGACGCTGGGTAGGTAGTTGTGAGGGCCAGGCAGTTGTGAGGGATCCAAAGAGGACATGTTTTGAAAAAGAGGTTTTTGCTTGATTGATTGTATATGATTTGGGCTAGTAAGCTTGTGGGCACTATGCCAAGAGGTCTGGGGTGGCCTCCCAGCCTCTACTACTATTAGGTGGAAAGGGTACCATGCCAAAAAAAAAAGGGCATGTCCCTACGTTGATTGCATGTGGTACAGGGGGCTACCACTGGTGTCACGGCACTGGGTTGATGTGTCCTATGCCCCGTGGAGGCTATGACCGAGTATCCCCAGGTACTCGGGGGACCACATGGTGAGGAGGTTGTGGGCATAGTGGGCCCTATGTTTTAAGGATTTACTTGCATTGCATATGGCATGACATGAGGTTGGTCGAGCATACCATATATCCATGAGTTGGATTCAGTTGAGCATCTTATGCATATCATTATATTTATGATATATATATATAATACTTTCGACTTGGATTATGCAATTCTTTAAATTGTCAGTATTCCAATTCAACAATGGTTTTTAATATCAATATTGCACATGAGTGTTCAAACATGCACATGTTTTAAAGATCATATGATTTAAAACATAGCATGCATTATAAAACAAGTAGTGATAGACTCCTACTGATTATAGTATATACTCACCCAATCCTCAACATTTTTCAGACACAAAGTAAACACTTAAGGACAAGGTACGCCTGTGACAGAAGACACCCAGATTTAGTACAAGTAAACCCCTACCTTATCTTTCAATGTTACTTAATTGTAGTTACTCTTTGTAGCTGAGGTCGTGACTAACACTTTCTTGGGAATAGAGTCAATTTAAAACTATGCCATGGCTATATAATTTGAAAATGTATTTTGACACTCAGGGTTTTATACAAAAGATTGTTTTCCAAAACAAAATGTTTTTCATGCATTTCATATTTCTAAAACAAGAGATCTTGCCTTTTTATCATATTTGCATCATAAAAAACCTGGGTCGTCACAGTTGGTATCACAGCGCGGTTTGATGTTACTCACAGCCCAGTTATGAGGAGAATAACTTATAATCAAGTTTCATCCATGAAAGAGTAAGGGGTAATAGGATAACACATACTATGGTCTTGTGAATTGCCTTGTGATTTACAGATGCCCAGAAAGAAAGGAAGCAATGTTCTAAGACCTGAAGTCCCACCAGTGGACTCCACTGGGTTAGGCAATGGGATGGCTGAATTATTCCAGCAATTTCTACAGCATATGGGACATAGTCAAAGCCAAACCCCTACCACCCAAGATACTTCCCCTGATAAAGTAATAGATAGGACTGAGGTTCAGTTAGAATGGTTTCAGAAATTAGCTCCCTCATTCATAGGAGAAGATGAAGCATTTACAGCTGAAAAATGGTTAATTGATATTGAAAAGATATTTAAAGCCATGAACATAGCTGAAGAAAGAAAGGTACCCATGGCCACATTTGTGTTTAGGGCAGAGGCTACCTTTTGGTGGGAAACAACGGAAAGGATTTATTTTGACTAGCGAGAAACAATAGGATGGGAAGAGTTTAGAAAGGTCTTTAATGACAAATATTATCCTAAACACGTAAGAAAATAGAAAGAAAAGGAATTTATGGACTTAGAACAAGGAAACATGACTGTCCAACAGTATGAAAATAGATTCATTAGCCTCCGAAGATTTGCACCACGTGCTTGTGCTGATGAGGAAGATGCGGCAGAAAGATTTGTAGATGGGCTCAACCTAGGACTCAGGAACAGAGTTCTAGGTTTCCAACCTTCCACCGTAGCCAAAACCGTAGAGATGGCCTCCCTATACGAAAAAGATTATCAAAGGAATTAGGCAATGAAGGAAACTAAGAACATCAACACCATGAGAAATAAAGGAAAGAGACCATTTTAGTCATCTGGACCCAGGCCACCTTTCAAGAAGCCGTTTGAAAACAAAGGAAAAAGGCCAGACTGGAAGACATGCCCTAGGTGTAACAGGAATCATTCAGGCAAACCATGTCCCACTTTCAATATCACTTGCTATAGTTGTGGAGAATTAGGATATTTTGCTAGTAATTGTCCTAAAAGGAAAGTTGAAGAGCGTAAAGAAGATCAGGTTCCAAGGAGCCAAGGATGTGTCTTTGCCCTCACTTCCAGTCAAGCCTAGGCTTCAAATGCAGTAGTTGAAGGTATTCTTTCTATCTATGATACACCTGCTAAAGTTCTATTCGATACAGGCTCCACTCATTCTTTCATATCCCGGAAGTTTGCATCAACCTTGGACATTATACCACAGGACCTGGACTTTACTCTAGAAGTCATGACTCCTGTAGGCCAGGCACTTCCCACCTATTCGTATCTCCAGGATGTTCCCGTTTTGATCAAAGATCATTTGCTACCAGCCAATCTTATTCACTTAGATATGAATGACTTCGATGCCATCCTAGGTATGGACTGGTTAGCCCTTCATCAAGCCTTTGTTGATTGCCGCCAGAAACGTGTCACTTTTACCCTACCTAATGGAGACACTTTCACCCTCCAAGGAAGAAAGGATTATTCTGGAGCGTGTGTTATTTCTGCCATGAAAGCAGTTAAGCACATTGCTCAGGGATGCCCCTTCATCTTGGCCAAGATTGAATCTGTCGAGAGTCCCCAACTAAAGCTAGAGGATGTCGAGGTAGTCTAACAATTTCTTGACGTATTCCCTAAGGATTTACTAGGTCTACCCCCACTAAGAGAAATTGAGTTTATCATTGACCTTATACCCGGTACTTGCCCCATTTCCAAAGCTCCTTACCGAATGGCTCCTGTAGAACTAAAAGAATTGAAGACCCAGTTATAGGAACTACTTGATAAAGGGTTCATACGACCTAGCATATCTCCGTGGGGAGCTCCAGTCCTTTTTGTTAAGAAAAAGGATGGCTCCATGAGATTGTGTGTAGACTATCAAATGCTAAATAGGGTCACCATTAAGAATAATTATCCCCTTCCCCGAATTGATGATCTTTTCGATCAACTTCAGTTAGCCAGAGTCTTTTCTAAAATTGATCTACGATCCAGGTACCATCAACTTTGAGTTAGAGAAGAAGATATCCCTAAGATAGCCTTCAGGACTCGATACGACCATTATGAATTTAGAGTGATGTCCTTTGGTTTAACTAATGCTCCAGCCGCGTTTATGGACCTCATGAATAGGGTGTTCAAGGAGTACTTAGATAAATTCATCATAGTGTTTGTGGATGATATCTTAATATATTCAAAAACTCCTGAAGACCATAAGGAACATCTAAGGATAACATTAAGCAGCCTACGAGCACACAAGTTATATGCAAAATTCAGTAAGTGTGAGTTTTGGCTGGAAAGGGTTAATTTCTTACGACACATTATTTCTCAAGATGGCTTAGCAGTCGACCCCGCTAAGGTTGAATCAGTATAGAAATGGGAAATACCTAAGACAGTCATAGAAATAAGAAGCTTCTTAGGACTTGCCGGATGTTATAGGAGATTCATCGAGGGTTTTTCACGAATTGCTTTACCTCTAACTAAGCTGACCAGGAAAGACATAAGATTTGAATGGACTGATAAATGTGAGGAAAGCTTCTAGGAACTAAAGAGAAGGTTAACTACAATACCTATTCTTACCTTACCTTCAGGAAGTGGGGAATTTGAGATATACAGTGATGCCTCGCAACATGGACAAGGCTGCGTACTTATGCAACATGGGAAGGTAATTGCTCATGCTTCTCGGCAACTCAAGAAGCATGAAGTCAATTACCCGACCCATGACTTGGAATTAGCGGCCATAGTCTTTGCCTTGCGAATTTGGAGACATTATTTATATGGGGAAAAGTTTGAAGTTTTTACAGATCATAAGAGTCTTAAATATATCTTTTCCCAACAAGACTTAAACATGTGACAAAGAAGATGGATGGAATACTTAAAAGACTATGACTGCTCCATTCATTATCACCCTAGAAAAGCTAATGTGGTAGCTGATGCATTAAGTAGAAAAACCCAAGGGATGTGTGCAAGTTTATTGATTAAGAGATGGAACCTATTACAAGAAGTAATAATGTGGAAACCAGACATAAGTAAGTGCAAGATCATTATGGCAGGACTAACAATAAAGTTGACTATTAATGAAAAGGTTAAGCAAGAATAGAAAGGAGATCCGAATATACAAGCGTTCATAGGAAAACCAAGGTTTACTAAAGGGGAAGATGGTAGCGCTTACATGAAAGGAAGATTAGTGGTACTGACTAATGAAGAATTAAGATAAGAAATCTTAAAAGAGGCTCATCGGTCTAAGTATACTATACACCCGGGAGGAACTAAGATGTATCCAAACTTAAAGAGACAATATTGGTGGGATGGTATGAAAAGAGACATAGGGGAATTTGTGACAAAGTGTCTAACATGTCAACAAGTGAAGGCTGAACATCAAAGACCTGCGGGATTGTTACAACCCGTTAAGTTACCCGAATGGAAATGGGACCATATTACCATGGACTTCATCATAGGGTTACCTAGGACCTCTAAGGGTCATGACATGATCTAGGTAATTGTTGATAGATTGACTAAGACAGCCCATTTCCTTCCTATATGCCATACCCAATCCATTGATAACCTATCTCAACTATACATCAAAGAGATAGTGAGTTTACATGGCATACCCCTTAGTATCACTTCAGATAGGGATAGCCGCTTCACCACAACTCTGGAAGTCCATCCAAAAATCCTTAGGATCTTCCTTGAACTATAGCACAGCCTTCCATCCACAGACCGATGGACAGTCAGAGCGCATGATCTAGATAGTCGAAGATATGTTGTGAACTTGTGCCCTCGATTGGAAGCAGAGTTGGGATGAAAACCTACCGCTAGTAGAGTTTGCGTACAACAACAGCTTTCGGTCGAGCATTGGCATGGCTCTGTACGAGGCACTCTATGGGAGACCTTGTCGATCACCTACCAGTTGGAGTGAAGTTGGAGAGTCCAGGGGGTGCTCCAGTCCGAGTTGGTGGAGCAATGCGTTAAGAAGGTCAAACTAATAAGGAGATGCCTCCTCATAGCTCAAAGTTGGCAAAAGAGCTATGCTGATCAAAGGAGGAGACCATTAGAATTCGACATAGGAGAGCACGTTTTCCTGAAGATATCTCCCACTAAAGGAGTTATGCGGTTCGGTATCAAAGGCAAGCTTAGTCCATGTTACACAGGACCTTTTGAAATACTGGAGAAACTGAGAAAAGTGGCCTACAGGATCACACAACCCCCTCAGCTATCTGAAGTGCATAACATATTCCATATATCTATGCTAAGGAGGTACGTGCCTGACCCTGCTCATGTCATCAACTAGGTACCCATAGAGTTGACGGAGGATCTCAAGCTAGAGACGAGACCAGTTGAGATTTTGGATCCTAACACTAAGAAGCTGCAGAACAAGGACATATAGTTAATCAACGTTTTGTGGAGAAATGCGCACATGGAAGAAGAGACATGGGAACCGGAGTTAGAAATGCGAGAAAAGTACCCCGAGATCTTTTGACTGTATATATTGTAGAATTTCAAGGGCGAAATTCCCCTAAGGGGGTAAGAATGTAATGACTCCATTTTTGTAACATTGAAATCCCAAGCTAGTAATGAAAAGTTCACTTTTTGGAGATAAGGGTATTTTGGCCATTTCACTATTTACCCTAACTAGACCCAGAAATTTGGTCCTAAGAGTAGTACCTTTAGGTGTGTCTTGGAAAAAGGAATCCAACAAGACCAAAATCACTCAAAACAGAGTTAAAATGAGCAAGTTATGGCCCTTTGAAGTTCAAGGGCAAAAGTGTAATTTACATTAAAAACGGATTTAGCCTGAGAAACATAGGGACCCATTTTGATACGGGCACCCCTCTTCTTCAACCTCCTAGAGGGTTCTAGAAAGGCGGTGTGCAGGGGAGAAACCACTGCCATTCCATGGCAGTAAGAACCCCCTCCAGAACCCTCTTCGAGCTCTATAAATAGAGATCTTGGGCGCCTCGAATGGCAGCCCAAGAGCTTGGGAAAAACCCATCGTAGAGAGGCAAACAAAAGGAAAAAATGTGGAGAAAAACCCAGCCATGAACCAAGTATGCCAAAAACCCTTCCAAACCCATCTCCCCCTTAGACTTAGGTTGGGTTTCCCCAAGTTTCTGCATGAAAAACCATGCAAAATGGGCCTATAAGGAGCCACAAAGGACCCAAGGATGGTGCCTAGGGCGCACTGGATCGACAGGGTCGAACCAGGGCGTCCTGAGGACGCCCCGGTCCCCATAGGACGAAATGCGTCGACCGCGTTAGAGAGAAATTGGACGCACCTGCAAACAAAAATTTTTGGCGGAAGCCCAGTCCATCTGCAAACACGCCCACTAGGGCGCGCCGCTGACGCGGGATGCGTTAGCGTCCCGAGCTTCCACCTCGTATGGCCTTCTATGTACACTTGATATTAAAATGCCCATAACTTGGGTTCTAGGGCTCCGATTGAGGCGTCGCGAAAGGCGTTGTGTCCGTATCGATGACGCGGACACACCTAGACTATAAAATACATAATCAAGGCCTTATCTAAGGAGGGTAT
Source organism: Warburgia ugandensis (assembly GCA_035236585.1). Classification (NCBI taxonomy): domain Eukaryota; kingdom Viridiplantae; phylum Streptophyta; class Magnoliopsida; order Canellales; family Canellaceae; genus Warburgia; species Warburgia ugandensis. The sequence goes on along the minus strand of CP141132.1, from coordinate 24,997,465 downwards.
GACCCTTAAAATATGGTAGTGGCGCGGGGCCACTAAACCTTTGTAAACCTGACGATACCAAGGCCCAGTTAGGACCTTAGGAGACCCATAGGCATGGGAATGAACCCTTAATGCCTAAGTAGTGAGATCAACCATTCTAAAACCTATAGAAATAGGCCAAGCTAACCTTGTTCCCCTAAACTATGAGCAGGAGCATACGAGGACAAGGGGGCTAGCGTGACTAAACCAGGTAGGTGCTCTATCACTACTAGACTTTTAAAAAGAGCCCATGATTGTTTTGAGAATGCATGTTTTAAGTATAAATTATATGACTTGTTTAGCATGACTTAATTTTATAAATGAATTAAGCATGCATATGATAAATACATTATGCATAGACATGTTTTGCAAACGATTGTACAAATTGCATGATTTGAGGAACCCAAAGAGGACAGGTTTTGAAAAAGAGGTTTTTGCTTGATTGATTGTATATGATTTGGGCTAGTAAGATCATGGGCGCTATGCTGAGAGGTCTAGGGTGGCCTCCCAGCCTCTACCACTATTAGGTGGAAAGGGTACCACGCCAAAAAAGAAAGGCATGTCCCTATGTCGACTGCATGTGGTACAGGGGGCTACCACTGGTGTCACGACACTGGGTTGATGTGTCATATGCCTCTTAGAGGCTATGACCGAGTGTCCCCAGGTGCCCGGGGACCACACGGCGAGGAGGTCGTGAGTATAGTGGGCCCTATGTTTGGAGGATTTACTTGCATTGCATATGGCATGACATGAGGTTAGTCAACCATACCATATATCCATGAGTTGGATTCAATTGAGCATCTTATGCATATCATTATGTTTTTGATATATATGATACTTTTGACTTGGATTATGCGATTCTTTAAGTCGTTAGTATTCCAATTCAACAATGGGTTTTAAAATCGATATTGCACATGAGTGTTCAAACATGCACATGTTTTAAAGAGCATATGATTTTAAACATAGCATGCATTATAAAACTAGGAGTGATAGACTCCTACTGAGTATAGTATATACTCACCCAATCCTCAACATTTTTCAGACACAAAGTAAACACTTAAGGACAGGGTACGTCTATGACAGAAGACACCCAGATTTAGTACAAGTAAGTAAACCCCTACCTTATCTTTTAACTATATCCTCCATCGTGCATCACCTTATCACCCACTAGTGTAGACCACTTTGAACTTAAACCTAGAGTCGTATTGACTTCAAACATTTTATGGTCGAGAGAGAGAGAGAGAGAGGATCCATACCTACATATCAAGGAATTCTTTGATATTTGTGTTGCATTCAAATTCTAAAACATCTCAAATGAATTAATTAGACAAGTTGTTCCCTTCTCATTGAAAGATAAGGCCAAATTATGAATGAAATCTTTAGAGATCAATTCCATTGCCACATGCGACCAATTGTCTAAAAAGTTCCTGAACAAGTTCTTCCCCATCCACAAGGCTATTGCCCTTTGTAGGGGATCATTAATTTTCAACAAAAATATAATGATCAATATTATGAATGCTGGGATAGTTGGAGTGAATTGCTACAAAAGTGTCCCCATGATAGATTTGAAAAATGGCAATAAGTTCAGCACTTCTATGAGTCACAATACCTCAAAATAGACAAATAGTAAATGTAGCTAGTGGAGGTGCCCTAGTGCTGAAAAATAAAATAAAGGCCTGGGAATTTTTTCAAACTTTGGCTAACAATTCCTAGCAAAGGGACTATTCCAATAGGAGAGAGAGAAATGCCTATCAAGGGAGGCCTGTATGAAATAGGAGTGACCTCAGATGTGTTATATAAGCTTGACTCCTTAGATGGAAGAATACACAAGGTGGAAAATGTGTTCCAAACAATAACTGCCAAACTAGATCCTATAATGGCTGATAGTACATCCACTAAACCTCCATACCTATCAAGGGAGGCCTGTATGAAATAGGAGTGACCTCAGATGTGTTATATAAGCTTGACTCCTTAGATGGAAGAATACACAAGGTGGAAAATGTGTTCCAAACAATGACTGCCAAACTAGATGCTATAATGGCTGATAGTACATCCACTAAACCTCCATAAGAGGTTTTGATATTTGTTCTAGCCTGGCACATCTAATCCCAAACTATCCATCTAATAGAGTACACACATAATATCTCTTAGAATAGGCAAATGCTCTAAATGCATATCACAACCCTAGCAATAATCTTTATTCTAGGACCTATAATCCAAGATGGGTTAGGCATCCTAATTTGTCATGGTCTAAGAACTATTATCAGGGAGGTCCATCTATGAACCCCTTGCATAGAACTTTCCTAGGACATTAGTTCCATAGTAGCCACGTAGTTTTTAGTTTCCTCCACAACAAAAGAAGCTGACATTCAAGGAAACTATGAAATCATTTAAGAAGAAAACTTTAAAAAAATAGGATGAGACTAGATAGGTCATCAATGAGAGTAGATAGAACAACAATGTTAAATGTCAAGAAATTGCCAAATTAGAAATGCAATTGAGCCAATTGTCAGCTACTTTGACTAATAGAGGAAAGGGACAATTTCCTAGTAAGCCAATTCCAAACCCTAAGGGCCGATTTGAATTAGGGTCCAATTCCCATACCCAAATATCCCATGAGCAAGCAAAGTTTATCATTAGCCTAAGTAGTATCTGTCAGTTCATAGTAAAGTAGGTCAGACTAGGGAAATCATAAAGGAGAATGAACTAGCTAAAACACAAGAGAAAGAGAAAAGGCAAAGATCTCCTACTCCATGTGGGTCGATAGTAGAGGCACCTTATGTACCTAAAGCTCCATAATAACATAGGTGGACCTAGTTTATATTCATGTATGTTTCATTTCATAAATATCTAACCTTTGTCAAACCCTGGTAGTTAGATCCTTGTAATTCTTGGACGCCCATTCTTAACAACATACAATGGCATCATCAATTATAGAAATGGTGTGATGAAGTTATCTTTCGACAATATGAAACCCACGTGAGGCATGTCTTGCACAATTTAAGTGTGATTTTAATATAAGCAAGTCCACTGAAGAGGTAAATGATCTTTTGGATGCTGCACTTATAATGGACACTTGCAAATGGAGAACTCTAGTGAATCCTCTTCCTCCATCAGATTATATCCCTATACCATCTTACTTAGGACCAAATGAAACATTTCCTGTAATCATAGCCTAACATCCAGATAAACAATAGAAAGGTAAGCTTCATGATGTTCTAAAAAAACATAAGACAATTTTAAGGTGGACCATAGTGGACATCAAAGGGATTAGCCCTATTGTGTGTATACATAATATCCATCTTGAGGAAAACCTTAAAACATCTAGGGAAACAAAGAGGAGACTAAATCGTAATATGAAAGAGGTAGTGAGAGACAAAGTCTTAAACTCTTAGATGTTGGTATTGTCTACCCCATATTTGACAGCACTTGAGTTAGCCCAGCTCAGGTTGTTCCCAAGAAATCTAGAGTCATAGTAATCCAAATGAGGATAACAAGTTAGTCCCCACTTGCATGACCATTGGATGGAAAGTTCATATAGATTATCAAAAGATGAGCATTGTCATGAGGAAAGATCAATTTCCTCTTCCCTTCATAGACCAAATGCTAGAAAGGTTAACTAGTCATAGTTATTGCTTCTTTCTTAATGGATACTCTAGCTATAACTAAATCTGCATAGCTCTTGAGGACCAAGAGAAGACTATCTTCACCTACCCTTTTGAGACCTTTTCCTACTATTGTATGTCTTTTGAACTTTGTAATGCTCCAGTAACTTTTCCAAAGTGCATGTTGACCATATCTTTTGATATGGTGGAGTGATTTTTACAAGTGTTTATGGATGGATTTTTAGTATTTAGTTCTTCATTTGTTGAATTCCTACACCACTTAAAATTAGTCCTTGCTAGATGTGAGGACAAGAATTTTGTGCTAAATTGGGAAAAATGTCATTTTAGGTCTAAAATGGCATTGTTTTAGGCCACATGATATGACACAATGGAATAGAAGTTGACAAAGCCTCTCTTACATTTCTCCACAAAGAAAGGTGAAAGAAATTTTCTCATTTTTAGGCCATGCTAGTTTCTATATACGATTCATTAAGGACTTTAGTAAAATTGTTAAGGCCCTATGTAATTTATTTATGAAGGAGGCATCTTTTGAATTTGTTGAAAATTGTTTGAAAGCATGCAAGAACCTAAACGCTAAACTCACGTTTGAGCCCATTATTTGATTGCTAGAATGGAGTTCCCATTCGAAATAATGTGTGATGCTTCAAACTACATGATTGAGGTTGTGTTGGGGCAACATACTAAAAAACTTTCTCATGTGCTATATTATGCTAGCAAGACACTCAATGATAGCCAACTCAATTACTATACTACATAAAAAGAGTTTTTGCAATAACACATACCTAGATAAATTAGATCTTACTTTCTAGGATTTAAGGCCATTGTATATTCAGACCATGCATCACTAAAATATCTTCTTTCTAAGAAGAATATTAAACCTAGGTTGATTTGATGAATCTTATTGTTGATTTAGAATTTTGGGATAAGAAAGGTTCTAAAAATGTTGTAGCAAACAACTTATTCAAATTATTTATGGAGTCTACTAGGGAGAATGTGCAATAGAAACTTTTTTAGGTGAACAATTGTTGTACATTTTTCAATTGCCTTGGTATGCGAATGTAGTCAATTAGCTTATCACATGTCAAATTCTTAGTCATTGGTCTAAATAAGATAGAAAAAGATTCATTACTAAGGTAAAACACTTTACATGGGACAAGCTGTACATGTTCAAGCATTGTCTTGATCAAGTCATTAAGGAGATGCATACCTAATAATGAACATCACAAAATCAATTTTTTTCATGTCATTATCATGCATGCAGGGGTCATTTCAGTTCCTCAAAGACAATTGAAAAAATGTTGTTGTGTGGTTTCTTTTGCCCCACCATTTTCAAGGACTCAAATACTTATTGCATATCATGTGCTAGATGTCTATAATTAGGGAGCATAGGAAAAAGAAATATGATGCCCTTGAATCCAATTTTGAACATTGATCCATTTGATGTTTGGGGCATTCATTTCATGGGTCCTTTTTTAGTTATCAATACATCCTTGTGGGAGTGGACTACATGTCTAAGTGGGTGCAAGCCATACCATGTATGACTAATGAACAAAAGGTGGTGGTCAAGTTCTTAAAAGAAAATAAATTTGCACGCTTTGGTACTCCTTGGCCATAATGAGTGATAGGGAAAAACACTTACAATCAAGTTTTTGAGAATTTAATGAAGAAATATGTTGTTAAACATAGGATAGCTGCCTCTTATCATCTTTAGACAAATGGATAGGTAGAAGTGTCAAATAGGGAGATAAAGTGAATTTTAGAAAAGACAGTCAATCCAAATAGGAAAGATTGGTCTTTGAGGCTTAGTAATGGTTTATGGACATATCACACTACATTTAAAACCCCTATAGACATGTCATCTTGCTGACTAGTCTATGAAAAGGCCTACCACCTACCAGTAGAACTTGAACATAAAGCATATTGGGCTACTAAAAAGCTCAATTATGACTTAGATACTACTGGGACTCATAGAAAACTAAACTTAATCAATTGGATGAGCCTAGGAAAGATGCAGATGAGTTAGTTAAGCTACACAAAGACTGTATGAAGAGTAATCATGATAAACACATATTGTAAAGGTCCTTAAGCCTAGGATAGAAGATCTTTTTGTATAATTTTATATTGTATCTATTCCTAGGAAAACTTTTATCTCGATATACTGGACCTTACATAGTATGTATTGTTTAACCTTATGGGACCATCCAGATAGAAAAGGATGGTGAGATTTACAAATTCATTTGGAAAATATTGAAACCTTATCTAGAGTTGGGCAATTGTTAGAGGAGATATTTTTAGAGGGACATTTATTCCATGACCTACCTTAGCATGTCCCATGACACTTGCATCAATCATAAAATTAGCTTCAGCATTAAAATTGCATTCATCATGTCATTGTATGTCAAGCTAAAGATGTAAAACTAAATATTCATAGGGAGGCAACTTAGGGTCTTAGAAAGTCTCATTGTTCTACATTACCCATTTATCATGTAGGACTCTTTTCTTTTGAAACATTGGGGGCAATGATTAGCTTAGGTTGGGGTTGTAGATATGCATGAGATTTTGAGTTTTTCTTAGAAAAATGATAGAGGGAGTTTTTCAAAGTTTTTAAGGTCAAAGTTCCTTTACTATGATGGGAATTGGATTTTTAGAATCTTATTATTTCTCCTACTTTAACTTCTCAATAGAAATGCATATGATTATTTCTACATCTTATTCATTCCCTAAAGTGTTTTATGAAAGTTCAACTCGAAACACACTTACACGCAATGCATGTCTAGACTCATAAATAGTTATGAATTAGAAACCTTGAGGAAATCAGTGGAGACTTGCATACCTTGTAAGTATTGGAGACTATCATCTTTTTCAGAGTTATATATAATTTCATAATTTCTTTAGTGACCATCAATTTTGAAAGATCCCAATATCTTTGTTTTAGTCAATTGCCAAGAACGAAGTAAGAGTACTAACTTTCTTTCCTAACCATTTATTGAATCTGATAGGCTTTAAGGAACCTATGCCATCTTGTTTTATTCTAGAGACAGGCCATCCTTGTTTTATCCTAGAGACATAAATCCTACTCAATATATTATACCACTAGTTAGACCCTTTGAGCCTCTTAGTAAGCCTTTTCTTTTCGAAAACTCATCAAATTTAACCTAAAAACCCTGGTTAAATATCATTTACCTATCTTTCAAAAATGAGTAGAGATAGTAGAAAAAGTTCAAAAAGGACAAAATTCTAAGAATTAAAATGCTTACGAAGAAAAATCCTTCCTTCTCAAAAATACAAAAGAAGGTTGACAATAAATATCAACAAAAAGAGAACTAAAGAGATGGAAAAATAGAAAAGAATTCACTTTGGTGTAATTCAAATAAAAGTTGTCAAACAATTATTCAACACCTCTACTCATTGAAACTTTGAAGCCTTGCACCCTTCTTTTAGAATCATTCCCAAGCCTATGTTTTGTTCTATCCAAAAGCTTATAGATCTTAAGGTGGACAATAGCCTTAAAGAGGATATAAATACAAACGAATTAATGTGAACTAACCTTTCTGGTCTTGATAATGGCATCCTTTCTTAGGGATCACATTTCTTATCTCATTTGTGTTTATAAGATTATGTGAACCATCAGTATCTTTGGATTTGGTCACATAGTGAGAGAATTTTGTTCAACTCTTTTGTTTGAGAGCTTCATTTCTGAGTGTATACCAGTGACAATTTGACGTTAAGAGTTCTTTTCAATGGACTAGAAGCATATCTGTTTAGAATTCTAGACTTATGTAGCCAGTGCACACATTGCACTCTAAGATACAACTCTAACAAAATAGCTTGTGTATGTGGGTAATTTGTAGAATTTCACATTTATCCTTATTAAGTTCTTAAAGCAAGTAGAGCACTAATGGATGAGAATTTTTTGAAAAAAAATAAAGGAACTTAACCTTATTGAATTTTGTGGGTATATTCACTCCAAACTCTCATGAGGCGTAACTCGTCCACTAGGGATTTCAAAAGTAATGATTCAAAATTTTAATATATTGCAAGTTTAGAAGCTAATTTAGAGTAGGCATGTGAATTGTCATAATTTTCATGGAATTAATTAGAGTTTTTTTAAAAATCTTTTGTAGGTATTGAGATGTTGATCCAATGACTGAGATTGCTTTAGATGAGAATCAAAGATCAAGATCAACCAAGACAAAACGGATCTAAATTCCCACCATTCCAAAGGTCAAGCGAAGTTCAAGGTCATTTCTAGGTAAGAAAAAAAGCCATCAAGGAAAATCTAGATTGCTTTAGATGAGAATCAAAGATCAAGATCAACCAAGACAAAACGGATCTAAATTCCCACCATTCCAAAGGTCAAGTGAAGTTCAAGGTCATTTCTAGGTAAGGAAAAAAGCCATCAAGGAAAATCTAGTAGAAGGCAAGCCTCATGAGCCTTGAATACAAGGGTGCAAGCCATTGAAGCCATCAAGTCAAAGACAACAACCTGAGACATTTAAGCTAACTACATTGTCCACATGTACTGGGAAGTTTCAATGTAACCTCCCACTTGAAGAAAAATGTGATTTAATGAGAGAAAATAGGAAGAAAGTTTGACTTGTCAACAAGGGTAGGTAACATACAAGATGGACCAATAGGAGAAGACTCCTCCTTCCTTAGACTTTCCTTTTCTCTCACCCTCTAATCCCCATGTTCCTAGCACCTTACTAGAGTCCTACTTGTAATTCCCTTCTTAAGTTACCTATCTTATCTTATCTCTATCCCAAATCTTATCTTTTATTTCCTATTTTTCTAGGGATAGAATTATAGAAAATCTTATCCTTCTAGAAAAGTTGGAACATAGTATAAAAGAGAGTGAGGTCCTCCACGTTTTTTTACATAGGGTATTCCACGCCCCCTTCTTGGGATAGTCCTCCACTTGGATTTCAAACATGGTTCTCTTCCTTCAAGCCTTATTCCAGTTGTTCCAGCCTCTTTCAAGTCCAGCACACTTTTCCTTTGCATTTTAAACTTAATTTCCAAGTTGGTGTCTTGTTATTTCTTCCCTTGTTTGTTTCCTTGGTTCTTTTCCTTGTTTCCTTGTCTTCTTTGTTTATGTTCCCTAGTTTTCCTTGCTTGTTTGGATTTTGATTTCAACTTTAGATCCTTTTGTTCAAGGACCACAACTCTCTTGTAGTGACATCCAAGAGATTGGAGTCCTCGAATCAAGTTATTGTTTCTTGAATCCCCTTGATTTCATTGCTCATCCATTGTTCTCATTCCCAACCTTTTCCCTCTCTTTCTCCTTGGATCTTTCTTTGCATTACAGACATGCATCTTTGGCTATTCGATAGTGAATGTTAAACTTAGTTTTGGGTCAGATTTTCATCTTTGAATATTCAGAATTTTTCTTTCAAATATCTATGTAATGTGCACACAAAATCTTGTATGAATTTCAATTCATAAATTATCATATTTCATGTGCAATATTCCATGCTCATTTTCTTATTCAAATCATGCACACCATGTTTCTGATTGTTTCATGTTTTGTAGATTAGTTTAAGTCATGTTTAGGTTTCCTTAGTTGTAGTTTAAGTTTAGTGGAATCTTACATTAGTTTTAAAAAGTTTTCTTAGTTTAGTTTCTAAATTCATGCATGTTTGCTTTTCCATGTTATGCACATTCCTAGTTTAGATCAAATTCAATCTCTCTTTGCCTAGAATAAGTGGTTTAAGCAAGATTCAATCACTCTACAAAGCCATGGGATTCCTCGTGGGATCATCCTCACTTATGTACAATTACTACATTGATTTGTGTGGTTTCCAGTAATATTAAAGCTACACCATTATGTTTTAGAAGATTTTGTTATTAAAAAAAATTCCTTGGTTTAGTTTTTAATTCCACGCATGTTTCTATTTCCTTGTTCTTTCAATTCTTAGAATTAATCATATACAATCTTTCTTTGGTAAGGATAGGAAATTTAAACACTTAAAATTCTGTGAGATTCCTAATGGAAGACTTCACTTAAGTAAATTTACTACATCGATTCATACGCTTGCGAGTACTTATAAAACATACACCATATTCAAATGAAAGAACTAGAGTTAATAAGGAATTATTTTGATCCCTTTGGAAAAGATGTCATTTACAAAGAAAGTTAAAGATACTACACCCTTATTTCTATCTATTCATGTCCCCAGCAAGACTATATTCCTCCTGGAATCTATCAATCTTATACTGGCATAAAATGTAAGCTTAGGATGGGATTAAGCAAGGAAACAGATATATAAGTTATTTGAAGCCTTCATAAATAAGTAGTGGCCTTCTACTAAAAATTGAAAATTCTTCTTTTTTATATTGAAGTTAACACTAGTTTGCACTTTTCTATTTTTCTTCTTTTCTTTTATATTTCTTTGAAAAACTTTTTTGTGTTATTTTCTTGGTATTCACTTCCTTACTTGTATTGCAACTTAAAGGAATTTCTTCAATCATCTCTAACTTATTCTTTTTAAGAAAGTAGGTAATGGATGCTCAAAGGGGCCAAATAGTAGTAAAAGTATCATTGAGTGGGCTTTAGGCTGTAGGTTTAAAATAAATATGGCCCAAATCATTTCCTAGGTTTCATATCACTTATTAGTTTCAACAAACTTCTTAGAAAACTAAGGGTAATAATCATAGTGAATCTTGAAAACTAACAAAATCAAAGAATATTGGGATCATTTATAAATCATGCATGCTAAAGAAAACTAAGATTTATATATAACTCTCCAAAGAATGAATCACTCCAAAGCTCATGTGTGTTATAAGTCTCCACAAAATTTCTTTAGGGTCTCTGAGTCATGACTACTCATTGATCTATATTGTATACATGTGTGATTGTGTAAAAAAAATGTGATTTAAGGTTGGATTCCATGAAATGCTTCAAAAATAATTAAACATACACAATTATATTAATAAGCTAAAGTTAGAAAGACTAGACTTTAGAAGGTCCAGGACTTCTCATGGTAAAGTAACAAACCTAAAAACTCAAAAAGATTTTCAAAAATGGCTCATTTTTTTTTTTCAAAATTGTTTTTTTTTTAAATTATTTTATAAAGGAAAACAATTATATACATACTAATAATTCAGCACAATTATTCACCCCCAACCTAAATGAAACATTATCCTCAATGTTTGAAAAGTGGGATGATGAAACACTGAGAAATAAAGAAATGTGCAATGAAAAAAAAAGAAAAAAGAACCAAGTTCTAAAAAGCTATTTTAGAAATATACAAAAGGATGGGGTCCACTCAATTGTGGTAGATAGGATCTTACATATTTGTGGACTTAACACCTGGATCATAGTATTTTAGGAAAGGCTTAAGACAATGACCATTCAACTTTAAACTGTTGTCAATCTTAGTATCCTCAACCTCGACATTCCTATATAGAAAAACTTCATTAATACATATGGACTAATTAATCAAGTTTTAAACTCCCCTGGGAAGAGATGAGGCCTAGATATGTGAAGGAGAACCTTCTAAGATGGAGTAAAGGATTTTCTCAAAATATTTTTGTCATCAAAGACTTTCCTCTTTCCCTCGTAAATCCTTTTTACTTTCATAAGCTTCCTATATCATCTCTACTAACACATTGAGCTAGAATTTGGGATGCAAGCCTATTTTATCCTTGCTAAAATTAAACATTTTAATAGCCTATTAGGCTCTATGTTCTAGTTCCATAGGCAAGCTGCAACCTTTGCTATATAAGGTATGGCAAGGAGACATACTAATTAGGATTTCTATGTAGTCCTCCTTGCCCAAAGTGCATCGACCAGTTGAATTGACCAATCCTTATGATTTGGGTTAATAGCCTTTTGAAGAATTTGATTGATAGCCTAATCAGAAACTTCCACTTGCCCACTTGTTTGTGGTAATAGTGGTGCAACTTATGTGTTATGTCATATTTGTTCATAAGAGCTGCTTAAGCTCTGTTGCAAAAATGAGTACAAGTGTCACTGATAATGGCTTGAGGTGTACCTAATCTCAAAAATATGCTCTCTTTTAAAAACTTAACAACCATTTTGTGATTATTATTCCTATAGGGAATAGCCTCAATCCACTTGGATATAGAGTCTACAACTACCAATATGTGCAAATATCCAAAAGGAGGGAATGTCCTTATGAAATTGATGCCACAACAATAAAATACCTCAATTAAAAGAATGATGTTCATAGGCATCATATTCCTCCAAGTTAATCTTCCTAACTTTTGACAAACTTTGCAAGCTTTGTAGAAGACATGTGTCTTTAAACAAGGTGGGCTAGTAAAATTCACACTGCAAATTTTTTACCAAAAAAATTTCCTCCAAATTCCTTTGAATGAAAGAAGGAGATGGCACTTTTTTCTTCAATATCATGGGGACATCTCCTAATTATCTGATATAAGTAGTACTTAAATGCATATTCATTATCTTAGAAATAGTGCTTCACATTGCAGAATTTTTTTCTTTTCTTGCTTTCTCTGATGTTAAGGTATCCTCCCTATCACCAAATAATTTATGATATCAACAAACTAAGGGGAATGGAGATATGAAATAGTTGCTCCTCCAGGAACATATCTTTGGTTGGCAACTCTTTCAAAGTATCAGTTAGGACAAGGTGGAAAAAATGGCCTGCTACTACATTTTCTACTCCTTTCTTATTTGTAATTTAAATATCAAATTCTTTGAGTAGAAGAACCCATATAAGAAGTCATGGCTTAGCATACTTCTTCAAAAGAAGATACTTGAGTATGAATGATCCATGAAAATGACTATCATAGAACCTACCAAGTAGGTCCTAAACTTATCCAATGCAAAGACTACAATAAGGAGTTCCTTTTGCATAATGAAATAGTTTATTTGAGTACTATTAAGGGTCCTATAGGCATAGCAGATGGCATATGGCTCTTTATTCTTTCTTTGTCCTAATGCTATTTCTATAGCATAGTCATTATCATCACACATGATTTCAAAGGATAAACTCTAGTCGGGTGGCTACATGATAGATGTGATGGTTAACTTGTCTTTTAGCTTTGTGAAAGCTTTTTAACAGTCAGCAATCCCCTCAAAATAATATCCTTTTTGAAATCCTTAATAAACCTCCTATTACATATCACACGCCCTGAGAAAGAACAAATATTTCTAACTAATAGGGATGCGTAGATTAGTGGTGAAATCATTTTTGGCTTTATCTACCTCTGTACCTTTGGATGGAACAATGTGACTAACAACCTAAATTCTTCTCCTCACAAAAATTCAAGACTTTCCTTAAAATTTCAAGGCATGTTTCAAATGAATCCCTGAAAACAAAAAAGATGTCCATGAAGACCTATAAAAATCGCTCTACTATATCATTGAAAATACTTAGCATACATCTTTGAAGAGTAGTTGAAGCATTACAAAATCCAAATAACATCCTTTTGTAAGCAAAAATACTAAAAGGATAGGTAAATATGGTCTTTTCCTAGTCTTTGGTGCAATTTCTATTTAGTTATATCCAAAATAACCATCTAAAATAGTAAAAGTGGTCTCCTACTACCCGTTCTAACATTTGATCAATAAAGGACAAGGGGACTAGTCCTTTATAGTGACAATATTCAACATTTGATAATTTGTACACATACACCAACCACTGGTAACTTAAGTAGGAATGGGTTCATTGTTGGTGTTTGTTACTACTACCACTCTGGAATTCTTTGCAACCACTTGGTTGGACTCACCCATTTGTTATCACTTATGGGGGTAGACAATCCCAACACTGAGCAATTTAACAACTTCTACCACTTCTTTCATATTTGGGGGTTCAGTCTGCACTACAGTTAACAACATGGTGTAACGTCATTCTTTGGATACATCCTATAAGTGCAAATTAAAGGGTTAATGCCCTTAAACTTCACAAGGGTCCATCCTATTGCATCTTTTTGTTCCTTTAATGTTTATATTAAATTTTCATCTTGAGATGTTTCTAAATGGGAGGAAATTATGAAAAAATAGTTTCTTTTTCTCCTAAATATGCGTACTTGAAATCAAATGATAGAGGTTTTCACGTAAGTTTTGAAGGTTCGATTGCTAATGGGGTGGGAGTGGATCAAAGGTAATTCCTATAAATGAGGTTTCATTTCTTTATGTCCATGATGAATACACAATCAAGGAGGGCATTAACTTTCTCTGCTAATGCATCCTCATTAAATTCATTAAAATGAGTTAAACATGCCTCATATTGGTCCAATATGTAAAATTGAACAAATTCATCATTCAAAAATGAATTTATCATGTTAACAATATTATGCAAGTCATCAAAGATTTCTCAAGGATGCTTACATATGTTAACCATGTTTAGCTCTATTATAATATGGCCAGATGAAAATTTCAATACATGATTCCAATAATTAATTAAGGCATTGGACATGGTTGCTGCATGTTTTAATATTACTTGCAAGTCCACAAATTAAATTCGTATTGCAAGTGAGAGAGGTTGAACCCATGAGGAATCTCACAAATTTGTATGTTGGATGGATCTTATTTAAATTACATAACTTTATCCAAAGACAGAGATTGAATTGATTTGAATCTAAACTACAAAAGTAAAAGCATGAAATTAGAACCTACAATTAAAGGAAACTTGCTAGAATTAAAAGTAAGCAATGGATTAGAAACTTACCTAACTAACATCCACTTAACAAAAGAAAATAATGCATAATAAGCATGAATTAAACTAAGCAACTAACTTAAGAAAAATAATAAAAAGGAAACCTTATAAACCTAAAATAAGATGCAAACAATTAAATAAAAACTACTAAAGCAAGACTAAGAAACTAAATTAACCAAAAATCAAAGAGAATTAACCCAATGTTCCATGTGCATGATCCATGGATGGTGAGTATGGTTCATGGGTCCAAAGATGGCTAGATTTCAAAATCTAAATGCAAACTAACATGCAACCATGATATGATTTTAATAAACAATCTAAAAATCTAAATGGGTTTCTAAGGATTTAAGAAATTAAGATGTTTAAATGGCTGAAAACAAAGCATAAAAATTAAGGAGAAAATTTCCATATTTCACATACTTAGAACTTCAAATCAAATCAAGCATATAATGAAACTAAAATAAATAAATTATTTGCAAGATAAAAATCCATATCTAAATTACTTTGATAATGGAAACATTGAAGAACAAAAATTCTCAAAGATTTTTACTGAATAAATGCCAAATTACATCAAAATTCTACACATAAAACAAGTGTCTAAATCTAAAAATTGCACAAGAAACAAAGTCCTAAAATCTGATGCTTACAAACTAAAGCATCATGACATGCAAAGAAAACCAAGAAAGGAATTCAAGATAAAATAAGGTTAATGAGATGAACTACAGCCAAGAAAAATATTGCCTAAAACTAAATGAATCTAAGGAGAAAAACACTTAACCCAAGGAAGACAATCAATGATCTAAGCTTCCTTTTCTCTTGGCTGTCATTACCAGAGAAGAGTGAATTTTAATCTTTGATGAATGAGTAAGAAAACTAAGGGAATGGAAATAAGAAGCAAAGGCAATGGAAGGGTGGAACTAGGTGTGTAAAACTACAGAACTAAAACAATGAAAAACTAAGGCAATGAAACTAAAACAATAAAATCAAACTATTCACCTAAATTGGAGAGAAAGTAACTAAAGAAATAACTATAAATCTAAAGGAATATTAACACCAAAGAAAACCAAAGACTAGCTTTAAAGATAACCAAGCAAAGAAGGTAATGTTTCAAGGTTGTCTCACCCAACCTCTACTTACAAAAGGTTGAATTAAGGAACAAAGGAGATCTAGATCTATGGTTTTAAATGAGGAATGATAAATGGACGATGATGTCGGTGGAAAGATGATGTAAGAAAGAGAAGTAAGAGAGTGCATGGTTGACTTATTTCCTATTTTAAGAGGGGAGGAGTCTTTTTCTTAGAATGGTTAGTGGATGTCCTTCCCGTCTAATTGGATGGTGATTGACTAGAATGTAGAATAAATTAAGGTGAAAAAGTTAAGGAAAACCTAGGGTTTTGATGTGCTTTAAATTGGAGATAGATCTAGGGGTTTTCTAATCAAGAAACCACCAAAATTGACAACTGAGGGGGAAGGCATCATCATAGGACTGTGGCTCCCTCCTTAAGTTAAAAATTATGGAACCTTAGGGTGTGGTGGAGAAAAAGGTTAGGAAATGGATTAGAAAATTGGGGTTTTCTCTCTTGATGGGTATCTTAATGCGTATCATCTTACCTTTTGCAATTCTCTCTCAAAATTCCTTAAAAAAATATTTTAACCATAATAGTTGCTTGAATTGGTGCTCCAATTGTGTGGCTCAAGTGATTGCAATACTTGGCTTCAAGACTTGAGTAGCTTGGCTTCCTTAGGTTTCCTAGTTGGACTAGTTTACCTCATGAGTGGCTCCAATTCTCATGCAAATGATGGAAATGCATGGCTTTTTGGGAAGGATCATCTTCTCCCTTCTGAGAAAAGTGTAAAAATTCTAATTAAATCATAAAAAATAATGATATTCACATACTCTAGATTTGCTTCTGGACCTATAAAATATCAAAATTTTAAATCATTAGGTCAGAAATGCATGCATTACAAATTTTTGGAAAAAAAAAACTCTAAAAATAACAATATAATTTATAGCACATGGGCTTCTATTTGGATACTTTTTATACAAAATTGAGCACTTATCAGTGGCTAGGAATGATAGTCATATAATGATGTGTATTAAATTTTATTTATTTATTTATTTTTCCATTCAACATCCGTTGGTTATTTAGAACTAGAAAGTCTATTAGGAAATAAAATTGTTGTACATGAATAAGCACATCTTCTACTATCCCTCTCTATATCTTAGTAGATCAATTAGCTAGCTAGAGTGTGGTGGAAGTAGGTTAAATATCACCCAAGCTATGGTATGCATATACCTAGTATAGTAGTAGATTTATGTTAGATCCTAAATCAAGTAAGACTTAATTGATCTTGTGATTTCCAACTATGCAAGTGAGTGTTCAAAAAATAAGATCTTTGTTCTTTTAGTGGCGTGTGATGCTAAAGGATCAAAGTAACTTGTTTGCTTAAAAATGTCTTCTTTTGAACATTTAATTTTCCTTTTACAATGCAATGATCTTTAAGAAAAATTGGCATTTGATGGGATTTGCTTAATCAAATCCAAGATCAGTATGTTGATCTTGACTTGCTTAAACATGTCCAAAAATCTCATCATTGGAGGTAACCTTGTTAACTTGACATAGCCTCTATGGAAATGGACCTAGAATGGGACATGGTACAGTGGGTGGGATGGGTTTCTCATCAACAAATTTTTTACTATTTCACTAGGAGGTTCCTGAACTTTATTAGACTTGTAGGATTAGTTTTTTCAATTACTTTACCGCTACAAAGAATGATAATTAGCTTAGATTGCTCCTTGTTTGAACTTGAAGAATTACGTGCTCCTATTGGTTTAAATGTAGTTGGGTAGGAAATCTCCCTCTTTCCAAGTTTTACATGATTTAAGTCATCACGTTCTTCATCTCAATCATGGCTTGTGTGTTCTGATTTAATTTGGCTTCAAATTAAGCATTTTTCCTCTCCTTGCTTAGGATGAATTATAGAATTCCATCTTTCACTTTTCTCTTGGGTAGAGGCATGTAGGGTTTTGGGGAAAGTGGTCCTTGTTGAGATAGGTATGGAGCTCGATATTAGATATTGGTACAAGTTTTGCTTCTCCAACTAAAATTAAAATGATTCCTGCAACTGGGATTGTATTTCTTAGAATATGGTGGAAAAGGTCACTTGTACGAATTTAAGGAATTTGCCTATTCACGAAGCACATCTTGGAATGCTAGATTTGTGAGGAAATATTGGGTAAGGTGTGTGGTACATTCACAAATATCACACACCTATTCAACCTTCTTAGAGGTAGTTTTCCCCATTGCTATGGCCTCTAGTTTTTTAGTTAGGGATGCTATCTTAACATTAACATCATATTTTTAAGACATGGCATACATGCCTCTCTTAGAAAATGTGGTGTCAGACTTAGGCTTTAATGAGTAATCCATTTTTCTTAAACTAGCCCATGTTTAAGCACAATTTGCCAACCATTCCATATATTCTTGAGCCTCATTCAGTTGTTATTTAAAAAGTTTCCATTGCACATCATTTCTAAATAAATTGCACATTTTAGAGTTATGTCCATCATAAAAGAAATTGAAGATACACCAAGGTTCATATTCAAGATGTGAACATGTCAATAAAAGATCTTTGAATCTCTCCTAGTATTAGTAGAAAGTCTCCTTATCCTTCTGTGTGAAATTTATTTATCTTTTGGTGAAGAGTATTAGTGTTATGGCCATGGAAGAACTATTTTAAGAACTTTCTAGTTATTTTTTATAAGGTTCTTATTCAACTAACTAGTAGTAAATTAAATCTTGCCTTTTCTTTTAAAGAAAAAGGAAAAATCATGGAAAAATCTCTAGTCTTACCATATCTAATCCTATGTTTTGTGTATGCACGGTAGTGCACACTCCATTAAATTTTAAGTACAAGTAAGCATTCTCACTATCCAACACATAAAATGTAGAAAGTAATTGAATATCTCTCATCTTTAATTCCATTGTGCCAATGAGTTAAGATGACACACAAAGGCGTGCTTGTAAAAGTAGGCTATAAAGAATCTTTTGAAGTTCTCTTATTAAGATTTGGTTAGGCTATTTTTCCTCATGTTCACTCTAATGATCCTGATCACTATGGTAATTCCTTCTCCAATCTTAATGCAGTGGTGGAAGATCATCATTATCCATAAGAGGTGGGGGTTTATCACTAAAGAGATGGTTGTTCCTCCATTGGGAATAACCACCATCTTCCTTGGGTTTTTTTTTTTTGTTATGAAGCACCCATTCGATAAACTTGTAGAACTACCATTGAAAGCAACTAATCAGGTTGTATCGTACATTGGATGACATTGAATAACCTACTAGTTTCCTCGCATATCCAAATGTGCATAGAACAATCAGAATTTGTTATTATTATCTTTTGTAAAAAAGAAAAGCCTTGATTAAATGATGTAACCAAATTAGTAAAATGATGCACAATCAAAGGATAAGATCAATCAATTCCTATTGCTAATAAGATAAATGATTTGATTATATTGAATTCTCTTTAATAGCAGTAGCTTTTAGATTACCCTAATCTAAATAGCTCCTCCTCTCTTTAAGAATTATTTTACTTCTTATATGCTAGATCTTACCAGACCAATTCCTTCATGCCCTCCTTAGTTAGTTGTAGGTAATCTAAATTATAGAATGTGTTAATAGAGTTGGTAGTGAATTAAACCACATCTTTACCTTTTATTTTAAAGAAAAAGGAAAAAAAATTTAGTCTTACCTTGTCTAATTCAATTTTTTGTGTATGATAGGTAGTCCTCACTTCATCAAATTCTATTTAGTGCAAGTAAGCACTCTCACTATGCAACCCATAAAATTTCAGAAGTAATTGAATTTCTCTCATCTTTAATTCAATCACACCAATATATTGAGGTATGCTAATACATAAAGGTGTGTTGGTAATAGTAGGCCATAAATAATCTTTTAAAGTTTTCCTATTAAGATTTTGTTTGGCCAATTTCCTCATGTTCACTATGTTGATCCTGATACCTATGATAATTCCTTCTCCAATATTTATGTGGAGGAAGATCTTCATCATCCATAAGAGGTGGGGGTTCATGATCAAAGAGACATTTGTTCCTCCATGGGGAGTAAGAACCACCTTCTTTCTTATTTTTGGGTTATGGAGCACCATTTGATCAGCTTGTAGATCTTCCATTGAGGATGATTGATCAGGTCACATTGTATGTTGGATGATTTTGACTAATCTACAAGTTTCCTTGCATATCCAAAGATGCACACAAAAATTGGGTTATTTATTTATTATTTTTTTAAACAAGAAAAGCCTTTACTAAATGATGTAGTCTAATTACTAAATTGATCCACAATCAAAAGATAAGATCAAATAATCATTAGTGTTAATAATCTTAATGTTTTGATTATCTTGAATTCTCTTGAGGAGGAGTAACTTTTAGATTATCCTAATCTTGACAAATCTCTCTATCTTTCAGACTTATCTTATTTTGTATCTATTAGATCCTAACCAAACCAACCATTTCAAATCCTCCTTAGTTAGTCATAGGTAATCTAAGTAACAGAATATATTGACACAGCTAATAGTGAATGAAACACATATTTACTTTATCTTTACTTTTTCTTATAAAGAAAAATGAAAAATCTTGAGTCGTACCATGTTCAATCCTATATTTTGTATATGCTGGGCAGTGCACACTTCATCAAATTCTTTTATATGTAGGAAAGCACTCTCACTATCCAACTCATGCAGTTTAGGAATTAATTGAATTGCTCTCATGTTTAATTCAATCGCACCAAGATATTGAGGTAACATGACACACAAAGGTGTCCTTATAATTGTAGACTACAAATAATCTTTTAAAGTTCTCTTATTAATATTTTGGTTGGGCCAATTTTCTTCATGTTCACTATGTTGATCTAGATCCCTATGATAATTCCTTCCCAAATCTCTATGTGATGGAAGATCATCATCATCCATAAGTGACGGAGATTTCATCATTGAAGAGATGATTGTTCCTCCATGGAGAATAACCACCATTTTCTTCGTTATTTTTGAGTTTTGGAGCATCCCTTTGATGACTTTGTAAATCTACCATTGAGGGTAACTAATCAAGTTGTATAGTATATTGGATGACTTTGACTGACCTACTAGTTTCCTCACATATCAAAATGTGCATACAATATTTGGGTTTTTTTTTTTTAAACAAGAAATTCCTAGACTAAATGATGCAACCTAATTACTAAAATGTTACACAATCAAAGGATAAGATTAATCAATCTCTTGTACTATTATACTGAATGTTTTGATTATCTTGAATTCTCTTTAAGAGGAGTAGCTTTTAGATTACCCTAATCTATACAACTCCTCATATTTTTCAATTTTATCTTACTTCTTATCTATTAGATCCTAACCAGGCCAACCATGTCACACCCTCCTTAGCTTGTTGTAGGTAATCCGAGTCATAGAATATGTTGATAGAGCTAGTCATTTAGAAACAATGCAATGACTTAACATGGAATCGTTAGAGTGACAATAGATTGGCTCCTTTCAAGAGGGTCATATGAGCTCAAAGGTTTCTATAGGTCTCTTATAAGAGAATTAAAGATATTGCCTAATACAATAGCAAAGGGCAAGATATTTGTGAGAGTGTAGCTACTTAGGGTAATTTACTCTACTTTATAGTAAGAAGAATGGTTCCTATCACATTTGAGGAATGGTGACTCATGTCATTCTCAACAAAAGATTCAATAGGGGAAATGGTGAAGGTATGTAAACATTAAGTACATGTATTATATAATTTATAACTTACCTTATTTTTCAAATATAGTAATTTGCTGTGTGCTTTGTAAACTATCATTGATGTGTGTGATGACAAGAAGATGTGTGCTTTATAAGGCGTTGATGATCAATAGAGAAAATGGAAGAACTACTTTGATCACAATTACATAGCTCAATATGTCAATAATTCATTGAGGTTGTACACGGTGCCTACCTTTTACTTTGATGTCATTAACTAGGAGGCTGGGAATGCAATTGTACAAAATGGCACCTCCGCTGAATTTGAGGTATGTGCAGAAATGATGTTTCATTTAATTAATTACATGTGACATCTAATTATTGCACTTGATCATGCATGTACAAATGTGCAGGGGAAGAATGCAAGGGGAAGAAAGGTGCTTGAAACAATTATGCAACACCACCTATCTAGGTTGGGCTATGCTCATTTGGAAGAGTGCAAAGTAAGCATCTGTGACAATTTATCCCTTTTCAATTTAATGCTCCTATAGTTATATACATGTTGATCTCTAACTATAGTGTCTTTGCTTGATAGAAAAATAAAGATGGGACTACAAAATCCATTGGTCGCTCCATCCTTTAGAAAATGGTGCATTCGGTGGGTCGTATTGGCAACAAGTTCTCAAATGAAAGTTTTGCACAAATTGCTTCTCGCATAGTAAGTGGTTCCACCTGTCTATAAATTTTATACAATTAATTAGATGACATGATCATGTCTTTCTAATTAAATTTTGCTAGTCATTCTTGATAAGTTTAATATTTCATATAAACTACCCAATTAGTTATCTATGTGTTATAACTTATATCACTAAATTAGGGTTTTTAGACCAAAATTCATAACACATGGATTTTTGACCTAATGAAGTAAAAGTTTGTTATTTTGTAGGTACGAAAGCTTGTCCAAGGTAGGCATGTGATTAATCATTTTTTTCTTGGGATTTAATTAGGATTTTTCACTTACTGTAAGAAGTAAGATGGTGCTCCGACAGTCGAGATAGGTTGGGATGAAATTGAAGATCAAGATCAAAAGATCAAGTTAAAGGGTCAAAATCATCACTTCAAGGCCAAGATAATCTTTTGGACTACTAATATATATAATTAAGGAGCTAAAGATGGCCAAAGTGGGTCCATGAAGTAAGCCATGCATTCTCACCACCTTTGCAACGAAGCCACTTAAGCCACCTTAGATATATAAGCCATGAAAGAAGGTGGCAAGGAAAGGAATTCAAGCTGCTCAAGCTAAGGGTTGAAGCCAGGGAATCTTCCTAAGCCAGCCATGAGCTTAGCCAATGAAGCCTTCGAAGATAGCCATCTAAGCCATCAAGCTAAGTTAAATGGAAGGCTAGGATTGGAGGAGATGCAAGAGAATTATCCATGAATTATTTTGAAGATAAATAAGGGCAAATTCATTAAAATAAGAGGTCACGTGGACAAATGGGATAAGAGCAACCAATTTTTAGTGTTATTCTCACTTTTTCCTACTTTTTACTTAATTTCCGCCTCATCTTTAAGATTCACTATGAATTTCCAAAACTCTCAATCCTTCCACCTCTTAAGAACCTTCCAAACAAACCAAATTTTTATACCTAACACATACCATCTCTTTCCTAATCTATCCTCACCCACTTTTCCAAAAAATAGGGGTTCAATGGTTTTTGGATGGAGGGGAGACGCCCTTCCAAAAAGGGTGGCATCTCCCACCTACTTCCCACCTTAAGACAGCTGTCCCTCCCACCCACTTTCCTATTTGATGTCTACCCTTTTTCCTCCATCCTAGCCATTGAATTTAACCTACTTACATCTCCACCACACCTTAGAATTAGGTACCTTAGAAAAAATAGGAGAAGTTTTATAAAAACCTAGCCAAACTTAAGCAAAGGGATTTTTTACAAAAACAAAAAATAAGCCTCCCCCATTGGGAAGGAGACATCCTCCTCCTAGGGCAACGTTTTCTCTCTTTTGCTTTGGGATTTCTTTTGTTTTGGTGATGATACAATATTCCTAAGGTGGGAGGCACTTCATCAAGCTATTCCATACCTGATTTTAGGCCATTTGATTCTCTTTCAAAGGTTGGTTCCTTCCCATCTTGTCTTGTTTGATCTTAGTGTTATTCATTTCATATTTTGCATTGTTTTCCTTTATCTTTCTTTGATTTTAAACTAAGATTCAAGTCTGGTTTTCCCTTGGAGTGATAGCCAAAGGAAGTCATCTTGAATCTTGTTTTGTTCTTTAGATTTCATTCCATCTTTATTCTCCTTTAGCTCTCTTGATTTCCAGCTTTGGTTGCTTGCTCCATTCGATTGTTGCCTTAGTTTTCCATAGGATTTTCCTTTGATTTCAAGCATACTTGTTCATAAGTGAATGTTGGAATAATTCAAAAATAAATTGGATTTTAATTAAGGAGTGATTGAGATTGAGGGTACATCATTGTAATAGCATATATGTTTCAGATTTGGACTACATGAATGGAATATTATATTGATGACTTTTTGGATGTGATTCAATGAGATTAGTTGGATTTTTCAATTCATGTTTATGACCAAAAGTTAATTAAACTTGTTCTTGTATGTTTCAATGCATTAGGAATGGTGAAATTCATGTTCTACCTATGCTATTCATTAAAAGTTTCAATTACCGCATTGCTGCAATTTCTTTTCATGCATTGTTTATGTTAATTTTTGACACCATTCAATTCATATTCACTTGACTTTTGAAGAAGCTATTTAGATTTTTAGAGTGCTCCTTTAATACTTGAGTAGAATTACATGCTTATGTTTTCAATAGAGTTGCTTTAATCTACTTATGTCCAAAGAATCACGCATACCATTCCATGATTACGTGCATGACACTTGGGTAGTTTTCCTTTCATTGTTTGTTAGTGGTAAATTTTTCCTTATTCCTCTTGGATTTTTTGTAGATTAGATTCCATTAGCTTATATCTTAGTTATTGGAAAGTAGTTGATTTGGTTGCTTACTTTTCTTACTTTTGCATGACCAGGAAAGCAGTTTGTTAAAGCATGTTTCCATTAGATTAGTTGTTAATTTCATGTTTAGGGAAGTTGATAAATTGCATTCTAGGAAAGTTTAATTTTAGGATAGTTATTAATTAGGAAAGTCATAAAATTTTAAATTTTAAATTTAAGAAAGTTTTAATTTTAGAAAGTGCAGGTTTTATGAAAGTTTTACATTTAGCATATTTCTTGTTTTTTCTTAGATTTCATCTCTTGCTTTTACTTAGTTTCCAATTTTATGTTTTAATTTCTTTCATATTTTAGGTAAAAAAAACACTTGAATTTTGGCTAGGTTAGATAGTTTAAATTAGGAACCACTAGCATCACAATAGTTCACTCCTTGTGGGAACGACCTCACTGGTGTGTTATACAACAACGATTCGTGTGCTTACGAGTTTATTTAAAACAACAACAATTCTTACTAAGAAAGCACAACGACAAGAACTTTAAACAGCACTATTGCCAATGAGCACATCCTATATAGGGCTATGGGAGATAAGAAGGACCACCCTAGTCGAGTCAGGGGCATGAGTTATGGTATTGTTCCTTCTAAATTCTTTGGTAAAGGATGTTTACCTAAAGTTCAAGATAATGAGGAGGCCTACAATGAGCTTGTTGAGAAAATAAATGCTATTATATTTAGTCATTTACATGAGGGAGGTTTGATTATTGTTACTCCATCCCTTGCACATAATTCTCACAACACCCTTGTACCTTCATCAAATGTGTGTTGCAATTCCCCAACTGCAAAAGATAATGAAGGACATTAGAAGCCCTCGAAAAGGAAATTCCTACCCAGGAAGTATATATACAAACAAAATTAAAAATTTCATTGTCCTTGTGTAATAATTCTCTGTATCAACCTCTCTATTGTCTATTTCATTTGCAGGTGGGTCAATGCTTGTTGGCCTTGGATTCCTATCAAAACATCATGGCAGCTGGTTCATGCTATGAGCATGAATCAAATGTTTTGCATGGAATTAGTATGCCACCACATACTAAGCAGGTGTCCATTATCATGGCTTTGAATATTAATTCCTACCTACCATTCCCATTAGAAATGGAAAATATTATAATCTTTGGATGGGTAGTTGCATATCACGTCACTTGATTGAAGGCACAAGTCATTCCCATAGAGTCCACGATATGTATCTTATCATAATACCTTCATCATCAATAGTTTTTAGCTAGAGACCTCAATTAATTGTTTAATAATTGTATATGGTTAATCAACAACAATATATAGCACCAAGGTCGGCCACCTTTACAGTCTCACCTATTGTTGTTGCAACAATGGAATAAGTACTTGTATATATCTTTATTTTATTTTCATGATAAATTAGGTCCTCTTCATTGATTAATATTATTTAATTAAACTTTTTTACATCTTTTACAATAGCTATCCAAGGAGCATGTGGAAGTCCCACCTAATATCCCTCAATCCCTAAGGTTAATCTACAGTCTCATCAACGACGATATGAAAATCAACCCTATACAAAACAAGCGAGGGAGTGCTTACCAAGGACATTGTTGAAGTACCATTTATAGGGCAGAGGACCTATGATGAGTTTGCCTATGGGATCAACTTGAACACCCTCATATTTTCTCCTACATAAGGTATATGCACATACTTGCCTATAAAATATTTAACATTTACATGTTATATTTTTGTGGTATATTTAATAATTATCTCTTTTAAGCAAATTCTTGAATGATACGACTAGAATTTTTGAGGGTGAGGGTACTCTTTACCAATTCCTTGACCATAGCATCATTTCAAGAGTGGTAGAGCAATGGCTAATGGAGAGGCGTGCTTAGGATATTTTACTAGGCTTCTTTCACTACTCGCAGGGACAAGGTTTAATGATTCCCTACAATAGCTTGTAAGTTTTATTTTTCTCATTTTCTTGCCAAGTTATTCTATACTTAGGGATTGTCAACTTTCATTACAATTCATATGATTTTCTATGTAGGTCTCATTGGATGCTACTTGTTTTGGATGTGCATGATGGGCACGCTTTCTTTCTTTATTCTTATGATTCATATGATTGTCTATGTAGGTCTCATTGGATGCTACTTGTTTTGGATTGCACATCTGTCCCACCCTCATAGGAATCATAAATAAGTAAGATTTTATTTTTCTTAATGTGTTATGTGTAGATAATTAATTTGTTATTCATAGATAATGCATTAAAATTTAAATTTGTAGAGTATGGTTCAAATAGGCTAATATCATTGAGATTATACAACCACTAGAAGTCACTTGGAAGAATGTTAAGATAATAGAAATAGTTAATTACTCTAAATTGCCACTAATTAAACCTACAATATTACAAATGATATGTATGGGTTCTTTTTTGTTGTCCTCATTGCACAATGCCATAGACAACAGTCTAACTGGGAGTGCAAGTACCATGTGCTATGATACATGAGGACCCTCATATTCGATAGTATTCCAGTGTCCCATTTAGAAAAGATAGGACACTTTTTACTTTTCATAATCTTATATTTTTCTACAGTTTTTATGGATCTAACTAAAAAGTGTGAGCTTAATTAAATATGTTGTATTTCATGCTTCTATGCTTTCTAAGTGGACAAACAAGAAGAGTTACTCTAAAGTAAATCTCAATGAAATACGAACTAAATGGGCTGAGTATGTAATGAGTTTCAATTAGTTCACTTGGAGTAACTACATGAACCTAAAATACATAATAAACTATTTTTTTCATTCACTTATTTGTGTTCCTTTAGATTTTATTATTTTCTTTGAAATATACATATATATGTATGTATGTATGTATTTTAAGCAATGAATGAGTGCAAATTTGGAGTGTTGGAATAAATGAGTATGGATGAAAGTGAATTTGGAGCTTGTACATGAAGTGAATATGTGGTGATTAGTTTTCAATATATTAATTGAATTATATTTTTTATGAGATGACGAATGAGAGGTCACTTAGAGTGTGAAAGTAAACGCGAATATGTATGAATTTACAAGTGAAGTGAATGTGGATGTTATAGAGAATGCATGCGTATTAATTTCTTTTATAAATTATTTTCAAGATAGATGTGGATAGATAATATTGAGTTTGGATGTTTTATACCCATTATGAATGTATTAGGTGTTATATTGTAGGAATGATTCGGTGCATCAAGAAAGCTATGGATGCATATTATATTGGATGTTCATTTTCAAGTTTATAAAGATTGTTTAAAGTATCAAGTGTATAAAGTTTGTTTAGGGATAAGCAACTTCAAAATTTGTGACTTTTGAAGTCGTTTAGAGATAAGTAACTTCAAAAACTTTGGACTTTTGAAGTCCCTTAGGGAAAAATGACTTCAACAGTTTGTGACTTTTGAAGTCTTTTGTTCAAGTGACTTCAAAGGTTCTCTCATTATGTGACCGACTTCAACAAAGCTAATGGTTCACATAAATTTTGAAGTGTTAAATAAACAAAGGAAAGTGATCCTTAAGAGTGGATGTCATTGCCCAGAATAGTAGGGTAGTTTACTTAATTCCTTATTTTTATCTCCTCTTTAAGGCTATGTTCCACCTAATATCCACATGTCTTTAACTAGGAAAAAATGTAAGCTTGGGTAGGGTTTTGAAAGCAAGGGCATAAGGATTTCAAAGGCTCAAAATGTAGTAGATGTCTTCAATCAATATCTATCAGGACACTTTTTGGTTTTGTTGAAGTGAATTTCCTTTGTATTATTATCTTTCACTATTTCTCTTCTTTTTTTGATACTTTTCATTTCACTTTTTCTTTTTCCTTTGGCTTATTTGGAAGAAAAACTATTAATTTTCTCACTTCTTTGGTTTTTTGTCCTCTTTTGAATTTTTGTACTAACTATACTCATTTTCAAAATGCATAATGGTTATTTATTTTACTAGTTTTTTTGTGCTAAGGTGAGTGAGGTTAAGAAGGAAAGGCTTAGTAATAGACTCAAAAATGGCTATCTAGTGATTTGGAATGTACTGGTTAGGCGTCTCTAGGTTGACCAAGGATGACCTATATTATTTCCTAGGTTTCCTAAATCTTATCAAATTTAATAAATCTTTTGGAAACAAAGCTATTAGTCCTATTTATTCTTAATAGTTAAACAAAATAAGGATAACAGGATCACACTAAATTATATACACTAAAAAAACTATGGAATTACTTACAACTCTCTGAAAGAAGATAGTCTCTAAAGTCACTAGGTTATAGGTCTCCACTAATTTTCTACAGGGTGTATAAGTCATACCTCTCTATTAGACTTGACCATGTCATGTGTGCAAATGGGTTCCATGAATTAACTTTCATAAAATGCTTCAACACATGAATAGTTTGTAAAACTAATCATACACACTCCCATTAAGAGGTGAAAATGTTAGAATTACTAAATTATAAACATCCAATTCTCACAGTAAGGGACCTCTTCCAAAAATGTCTTTTTTTTCTTCTTTTTTTTGGAAGCTCATGAAAATTCAAAATCTTTATATGCATCTACACCCCCAACCTAAATGAAACATTGCCCCTAGTGGTTGGAAACATAGGATCCTATATGTAAAGATGTAGAAGATGGATATTTTAAAAAATATCTAGGTTGCCTCCCAGGGAGCACTAAGTTTTACATCTTCAACCAG
Source organism: Warburgia ugandensis (assembly GCA_035236585.1). Lineage (NCBI taxonomy): Eukaryota > Viridiplantae > Streptophyta > Magnoliopsida > Canellales > Canellaceae > Warburgia > Warburgia ugandensis. The sequence goes on along the minus strand of CP141132.1, from coordinate 24,968,724 downwards.
ATATAATGATGAGTGCAATGATGGTAATCTGTAAGGGTACCTGGAGTGGTAATCTAAGGTGGGTTATGATAACGAGATGCCTTTAATAGTATGTCATAAATCTCAAGATTAGGCATCTCTAGGAAATGTTTTAACCTCTAACCTTTGACATTTCTTATTCCCCCATCATTCTCAATCTTGATGGGCCCTTAAGGATAGACTATGCATACTATATAAGGCCTGGTCCATCTAGATCATAGTTTTGGTAGGAATAGATGCAATCTAGAGTTATACAATAAGACCTTGGTCCAGGTGTAAAGGATTTCCTTAAGATTTGGTGATCATGTGCAACCTTCATCTAATTTTTGTATAATCATACAGAGTCATATGCATCTTTTCTCAATTCTCCCAACTCATTGAGTTGGTGTTTCTCGTGAGTCCCAACATAATCTAAATCTAAATTTAGCTTTTTGATAGCCCAATATACTTTAGTGCTCTAATTTTATTGTTAAGTGCCAAGACATGCCATAGACTAAGTAGTAATATGACATTCCTATAGGGGTTTTATATGTTGTACGATAAGCCCACAAAGCATCATTGAATGTCATAGACTAGTCTTTCCTACTTGAATTGACCATCTTCTTTAGAATTTGCTTTATCTCCTTATTGGATACCACTACTTGGCTACTAGTTTGAGGTTGGTTTGTGGTAGCTATTCTATGATTGAAACCATACTTTTTCACTAAATTCTAAAACATTTTATTATGAAAGTGTTTTCCCCCATCACTTATTATAGCTCTTGAAATACCAAACCTTGCAAAGATATTTTCTTTTAAGAATTTGACCACAATTTTGTGCTCATTGTTTTTGTATGGTATAGCCTCTACCCACTTGAACTCATAATCCACTCCCACTAATATGTAAAAATTTCCAAATGAATTAGGAAATGGTTCGATGAAGTCTATGCCCCATACACCAAATGGTTCTACAATAAGGATCGGGTTTTAGGGGTGTCATGTGTCTCCTTCCCAAAATGTCTAATCTTTGACACCTCACACATGTTGTGCAATAAGTATGTGCCTCCTTAGATACGGTAGGCCAATAAAAACCAAACTACTAAATTTTTGTAGCTATCTTTCTTGAGTTAAAATGGCCCCCACATGAATGATCATGAGAAAAGGAGATGATTTAGTTATGTTCACTATCTAAAACGCATCTCCTAGTCACCTAATCAAGACAGTACTCAAACAAGTATGGGTTGTCCCGAGTAAAATATCTAACCTCGATCAAAATTCTCTTTTTATCTTGTTTGGTCCAATGATTTGGCATGTGATTGTTAGTATGCTCCACCAGTAGTCTAGATAAGTGGTCTGCTACAACATATTGGGAAACTTTCTTGTACCGAATTTCTAAGTCAAAATCTTGTAGGAGTTGTATCTAATGAATCAACCTAGGTTTCACATCCTTTTTAGAAAGGAGGTACTTTAAAATTGCGTGATCTAAGTACACTATAACTTTAGACCCCAACGATTAAGTCTAAACTTATCCAAAGCAAACACTACAACCAATAACTCTTTCTCTGTAGTTGATTAATTGAGCTGCGCATCATTTAATGTTTTACTAGCATAATATATTACATGAAAAAGTTTATCGATGCACTGCCTCTAATGGCATAATTCGACACAATCACACATAATCTCAAAAGGTGCATTCCAATCTGGTGGTCGGATAATGGGTGCAGAAGTCAACTCATTGTTGAGTCCCTCAAATGCTTTACTAAGTTCTCATCAAAGTAAAAAAAATCCTCCTTTGTAAGTATATTACAGAGGGGCTTGGCAATTTTGCTAAAATCCTTGATGAAGAGTATATAAAAAGCCAACATTTCCTAAATAGAAGTGGATTTCTTTAATTGTCTTGGTGAAGGAAGGTTGACTATTAAATCCATTTTTGCCTTATCGACTTCTATCCCATTGGGTGAGATTATGTGGCCTAAAACTATCCCACTTTGAACCATAAAATGCACTTTTCCTAGTTTAAAACAAGAATTTTCTCCGACACCTTGCAAGAACTAACTTTTAGGGGTGCAGGGATGCATCCTATGATGACTCAAATTTCTTACTACCATTACCCTGAATTTCTTGGGGACGACCTGAATAGGGCCAACCGAAGTGCTATCAGAGATAGGATATATAACATTAACATCTAGAAGCTTTAGGATTTCATCTCTAACCATGTCCTTCATGTGGGGATTAAGTTGTCTTTGAGTTTCTCAAGAAGGTTTTGCATTTTCTTCTAGGTGTATCCTATGCATGCAAATGGCTTAACTAACCCTTTTTATGTTTGTTATCGCCCACCTTCAAGTAGTTTTATGTTCCTTAAGGACATCTAAAAGCTTTCCCTCTTGTTCATTATCTAAAGGTAATGCTATTATCACATGTAAGGTTTCATTTGGGCTAGGTATGACTATTTCAAGTTGTCAGGCACGGGTTTTAGGTCTAGAGATGGTGGTTTCTCTATCGAGGTTATGGGGACAAATTTTAAAGTTGGGAGTTGTTCCACATAAGGACCCTACTTGGAAGTGCCCATGATTGAGTGGTTCCACATAAGGACCCCACTTAGAAGTACCCATGATTGGAGCTGCCTCTAAAAGGTTGTTTACCCCCTTAATAGACATATTTAGATCAAGTTCTCCATTAAAGTGCATGAGACAAGCTTATAGTGGGTCAGAGATGGGCAGTGGCGGATGAATGTCATTAATTAGACTCTTAATCAAATTGACGTCATAAGAATCATTGAGTCTAAATGTTGTTGATCAGTGTTAATGACATTTAACTTAACTTTCATGTTGTCAAATGATAATTTCATAACACCATTCCTACAATTAATAATGATGTTTGACTTCCCTAAGAATGGACATCCAAGGATGTTTGGAATCTAACTCTGAGCATTAGACATAGGTTGGGTGTCTTAGACAATGAAATCAACTGCGTAACAGAACTGGTCCAATTGTATCAAGACATCTTCAATCAAACCATAGGGTATCTTAATATATCTATTTGCTAATTGTAGCATGGTAATGGCTGGTTTTAACTCACCAAGTTTTAGTTGCTCATAAACAGAGTATGGCAACAAGTTAACACTCACCCCTACATCAAGTAATGCCCTCTCTATGACATGATCTCCAATAAAGCAGGAAATAGTAGGATACCTTGGGTCTTTAAACTTTGGTGGGGTCTTGTGTTGAATCAAAAAGCTTACCTACTCAGTGAGGAAAGCTTTGTTTTGTACATTTATATGTCTTTTTCTATTGTAGAACTCTTTTAAGAACTTGGCATAAGCGGGGATGTCTTTAATTGTATTAAGCAATGGAATATTGATTTGAACATGTTTAAATATATCCATTAACTTGTTGAAGTTTGTTCCCTTTCTAGCCTTATCTGGTACTAAGGAAAAGAGGCTTTAAGCACATTGGGTGTCTCCACTATAGGTTCTACAAGGTTTCTCTATCTTTTCTCTTTGTCTTGTGTTTTGGTTGCCTCTTTCTCCTCTATAGTTTCCTTAGCCTGCCCAACTGTGTTATTGATCCGATGACTACTCCTCAAGGTGGCTATAGATTTGGCATGCTAAGAGGGTTAAGGTTTTGATGACTTGACCCTATCTCAAATTGGCCCTTTGGGTTAGGGATGGGCTGACTATGGAGCTAACCCCTTTCCTCTATTATGTAGTTTAACTAACAATGGTCTTACCTGCATATCTACTTGACTATGACTTGAGAGTTGACATGGGCTAAATGTCTACTATCATTTTACAACTAGTGTAAGACCTTTTTAGTGTTGTCATTATCATTTAAAATTTTTCAAGAATGGTTTGAATGTTTTCCACAAAAGATGGTTTCCTTTGATACTAAGGTTATTAGAAGCCAAGTGGCTATAGCAGAACTTTATCTTTATGAGGAAAGTTTTAGGTAGGGGATTTCACAAATGGTCCTCCTTGGTAGTTATTCTTTGACTAGGAAAAGTTGGGATGCCTAATCCATCTAGGGTTTTAGGTCTCAAAATATAGGTTGTTGCTAAGTTAGCAATATGCATTAAATGCATTCGCTTGGGTAACAAAATAATTATTCAACACTGTATTTGATGGATAAGACGTGGCTATATGGGTTGGGTTAGAACATATAACACAAACCTCTTGTGGAGGTTTAAGGGATGAGGAACCCATAAAGGATTGAAACATAGTTTCTAGCTCGTCCGATTTACCATTGTACTTGTCCATTCATACTAGTACAAAGTCAGGTTTATTATGTTGGTTGTTTCTCTCTTTTACTTAAATAATCCCATTGCTAGGAATTATTTACTAGAGTCTCAAAGAACTCATAAGCCTCACTCTGATCCTTTAGCATGAGGGTCCCTCCACTTGTTGCATCTACCATTTGTCTATTTTGAGGCATCAATGCCTCATAGAAGTATTGAACTTGCTACCATTTTTGAAATCCATGATGTGGGTAGTTGTATAGCTCTTCATTCTATCATTCCCAAAATTTGTAGTATTGTTCATCTTCCCTTTGTTGGAAATTAATAATACATGAAGAAGGGCATGTGTTTTGTGAATAAGGAAGAACTTGTTCAAAATTTTTCTAGACAATTGTTCCCATGTATTGATGGAACCTACCTCAAAGGAATTCAACCATGATTTAGCTTTATCTTTGGGAGAGAACAAGAATAGCCTAAACCTAATAGAACATTCAAAAAAATTTGAAACCTAAATGTTGCACAAATATCAAGGAACTCCTTGATATGTAGGTAAGGGTCTTCTTAATATCAACCATAAAAGGTGGAGAGAAATTGTTTGACTCCCAGTTTTAACTCAAAGTGGTCTGCGTTTGTAGGAGGTAAAGCTATGGTGGATGGGATGTTTAGTTGTAATGGAGCATGGAAATCTCTAATTTCCTTGCACTCGACTTCTTCTAGTGAATGAGCTATTGAATAGGAGCTTAGTTTCTTTCCCCTTATCTTAGGATGTGTTGAATCTCTGCATTATCTTTTCTTAGTACATAGGTGGTAGCTTCTTAGACCTAAATATAGAAATCTCCTCTTTTATGTTCAAATTTGACTAATGCTTACTAGTTAGGTTTTGCTCAAAAGTGGTTAATACAATCCTTGTGCTAGTAGGCATTTATATCTCAACTAATGTCGGTAGAAGGCATGGGAAATTGACTTGGATTTTAAGACACCCACTATAACCACTATGTTGACAAGCCATTGGAGTGACAATAGATCACATCCTTCTCAAAGGTTCCTATGAGCTTGATACCCTAAGTCTCTTTCTATTTGATTTTATATTTAAATTCAATGGTTGGCATCATGGCATACAAGGATATTGATTGATTCCTAGGTGGGCTAAGGAGCTGGTAAAGAAATTTAGTTCTTATCATATAAGGGTTCCTATGGGGCCCTTAATAACATTAGTTCCATTCCACCATAAAGTTGTAAATATTCAATACAATACAAAAGCAAACTAATACAGCCTATAGGCTATCCAACCAAGGTTAGATATGTGCTCTAATGCATTAATCCTAAGTAAAGATGCAACAATTATCATTGAATGGTCCTTATCTATATGAATAATACTAACATCCAAATGCAAATTATACTAGAAGAAAATTATCCCAAAAAATAAAGGAATTGTAATTTAAAATTAACTAATAATAAAGGAATTGCAATTTATAGTGGACCTCATTATAAGATTCACTCAATCCTACTCTAGGAAAGTAATAAAACCTAATCTAAGATGATGAAACCATGGGCCACAAGATTTCCATTGCTCCTTTATAGATTTTCCTCACACAAAAATCAAAGAAATATGTTCAATATGAAAAAAATTGCAATAAATGTAAAAATTATGAAAAAAACCATAATCTACCATGCCCAAAACCTAGACTAGAGGAAAATAACCTAATGTAAGGAACAATACACAAATTATTGCAACTTTCTGGCAACGGTGCCAAAAACTTGTTTTTGTTTTAAATAAAACTTGTAAGCACATGAATCCTTTTCAATATAGTCCCTACTTTAAACTATCTAACCTAACCAAAAATTAGGAGATATTTTTAACCTAAACTAGAATTGGAAATTAACATATGAAATTGAAAACTAAGGAAAAAGCAAGAAACATGTTAAATTGAAAAATTTTCTAAAGTATGCACTTTCTATAATTAAAACTTCTGATTTTTTCACTTTCCTAATTAAAAACATTTCCAAAGTCAAACTTTCCTAAAATTCAATTTATAAACTTTCCTAAGATAACTTTTCTAAACATGAATTTAACAACTAATTTAAGGAAAACATATTTTAATAAACTACTTTCCTAATCATGCAAAACTAAGAAAACAAAACAACCAAATCAAATATTTTAACAAGTGGGACAAAATTAGTTACTTTCCAAGCTAACTAAAATGAAAACTAATGGAATCTAACTAGAACTAAACAAGTGAAATAAAGGAAAAATTACCATTGATAAACAATGAAAGGAAAACTACCCAAGCATCACACATGTAACCATTAAATGGTATGCAAGATTTGTTGGAATGGAGTGGATTTAATCAACTACTTTGGGAAGCTAAGCATACAATCTATTTCTAATGTTAACTAAGCTACCTAACAATCTAGTTATGCTTTTGAAAAATCAAGTGAACATGATTGTATGGTGCTGGAAATTAGCATAAAACCTTCATGCAAAGAAATTCCAGCAGCTTGGTAATTGAAACATTCAATGAATAGAACATGTAAAACATTGAATTAATCACTTCTAATGCTATCAAACATTCAATAGAAAAGATAATTAAATGCTGAACATAAACATGAACTGTAAATTCCAACTATCTTCATTGAATCAAATCAAAAAGTCATCAAGAAAATACTCCATACATGCAATCCCCAAATTTGAAATTTAAATTCTATTACAATGATGTTCACTTATTCTTAATCATTCCTTAATTACAAGCCAAATTCTTCTTCAATTTTCTAACAATCACTCACGAACAAGTATGCTTGAAATGAAGGGAAATTCCTATGGAATACTAAGGTAACAACCAATGGGACTTGAGCAACCAAAGCAGGAAAATCAAGAGGGCAAAAAGAGAAAAAAGATGTAATGAAAGGTAAAGAGAAAAACTAGATTCAATATGGCTTCCCTTGGCTGCCCCTCGAAGGAAAAACCATCCTTGAATCTTAGTGTAAAAACAAGGAAAGATAAAGGAAAACAAGGCAAACTAGCATGAAACGAAGTAAATTCTAGAAAAGAGAACAAAGAAGCTAACTGCCCTTCAATGATGAATAAAAAACCCCAAAGATTCGAGGTTGAACATTTGAGGAAGAAGCGTATAGCTTGGAAGGAAGTAGCAGCACCCAAAGAGTCCACAAAATAATAAGATAAAGCGATGGAAGTGGGCTGTAGGAAGAGGGCATCTCCTTCCAAAGGAGGAGACATCTTTTTCCCTTCAATGAAAAGTCCTCTGTTGCTTGGATGTTGCTGGGTTTTTATGCTTATTCTCCTAATTTTTCTAGCTTTTGCTAATGCTAAGGTTGAGCGGGTATTAAAGTGTGTCAATTTTAATGGCTAGGATGGGGGAAAAGTTAGGATATCAAAAAGAAAAAAGAGTGGAAGGAGGTGGCGGTCTTAAGGAGAGGAGTGGGTGGGAGACGCCACCTTTTTAGGAAGGGACGTCTCCCCCCTTCCAAAATTGTTGAAACTCCTCCAGTTTAGGAAAATGGGTGGGAATGAGATGGGAAAGAGATGCAGGGTGTGAGGTGGAGAATTTTGGTTGGTTGGGAAGTTTCCTAAGAGGTGGAATGTGATAGAGTTTTGGAAAGATACAACTCTACAATTGAAATTTGTAGTGCCTCTTAAGGGTGAGGTGGAAATTAAGGAAAAAGTGGGGAAAGGTGAAAAAAAAACCAAAAATGGAATGCTCTTATCCCATTTTTCTACGTTCCATCTTACTGTAATACATTCCATTTAGCTTAGCTTGATGGCTTAGATGTATAACTTTAGAGGCTCCATTGGCTAGACGTCATGGCTGGTTTTGGAAATCTTTCTTAGCTTCATCCATTGGCTTGAGTGGCTTGAATTCCTTCACTTTCCACCTTCTCTCATGGCTTGTATGGCTAAGATGGCTTAAGAGGCTTCCATGGAAAGGTGGTGAGGATGCATGGTTTACTTCATGTTGCCACTTTGGCCATCTTTTGCTCCTTTAATCTCATCCATTACTGGTCCACAAGGTGATCGTTGGATTTGGTTTATATTGAGGTGATGATTTTAGGATTTAAATTGATCTTCAATTTCATCTTGATCAATCTCGATCGTTGGATCACCATCTTACTTCCTACAAAAAATGAAAAACCTTAAATAATCTTAAAAAATTATGATTAGTCATATACTTACTTTGGATTATCTTTTGGACCAATCAAACTTTTGGGTTATTAGTTAAAAAATGCATGTGTTATAAATTTTGGTCTAAAAAACTAATTTACCCTTATAAGTTGAAACACATGGGTAACTAATTGGAAGGTTTTTATGCAAAATTAAACACTTATCAAGGACAATGATTAAGTGGAATGTGTCTTCTTGAGGACATTGGTCTTCTACCTTATTTTGTTTTAGAAAATCTCTCATTGTATGTGATTTGAACATATGTTGCTTTACTTTAACATAGCCAACAAGAAAAGAAAGAAAGAATTCTAAACTAAAGCCATTAAACAAGATAAATGAAAGCAAGAAAACCTATGCTATGAAATAAAAGCAAGAAAACTACTTAAGCTAAACTAAAGAAAATTAACAAAAATAAAGCAAAGGAAACTAAATTAAAATGAAAGAAGGAATGGAGAAGACAATTTCATTAATAACTTCATTACACAAGGAATGAAAGAAATTAAACTTGAAAATAGAGTTCCTTAAAGTGGCCACTATAGGAGTCCTTCATTGTGATGCTCAATAGGACTCTTTACACATCCTCTTCTTCAAGTGGGTATTCTTTTAATTTGGACTACAAACCCAAAGTTTTTCTCCAATCAGGTTTCCATACTTGTTTCATGTTATTTTATGTAAATTTTATTTTTTTGAAATTAAGTTCAGGTAAAAATAATAAAAATCAAGTAAGGGTAAGAACCCTTCAATTTTGGATGATGGAGTACTCAGATGAAAAATCTGAGCCATCCAATGGATCCAAAAGAGTCCAAAACCCTTAGGGTAGAAATTTCATGAATTTTTATCAAGTTTTGAGCCTGTAATTGAAGAGGAATTGATTGGATGGTCCAAAATGGATTGTTTAGTCTTCCTAAGAAGATCAGGATCCCAGGATGCTGCTGTGGGGCTCCGCACAAAAAAGTACCCTGCATGAGTGTCTTCATGTGCGTACTTTGTATGCAACACCGTCCCGACGGAACAATCGCTCTCTAGCGCTAGTCCTGGGGAGGTGTTACTGCATGCACCCCGGTGATGGGAGCATGGTGACGGATCCTCCTGACTAATCCTAGCCATCCATTTCACTAGGCCCAGATCAAATATGGAAGAATGACTGTGAACTTCAGTCATTAATTATGGAGTCATCTGAGCACCAAATTGAGATAAAAAAGAAGTTGTGGAAAGCTTATAACTTCTATTTTCTTGGACTAACAAGATAATACCATAGATTCATTCAAGGATTTTCCCATATAGCCCTTCCTTTGACTACATTGACTAGAAAAGGGGTACAATTCACTTGGAAAGAAGAAGAAGAATGTGAAAATAGTTTTCAAGAGCTAAAGAAGAGGTTAACTACAACACCAGTATTGACTTTGTCGTCAGGAAGTGGGTGATATGAAATATACTATGATGCTTCAGGCAAAGGGTTTGGAGGTGTGTTATTGCAAAATGGGAAGGTCATTGCTTATGTATCTAAACAATTGAAGAAACATGATATAAATTACTCAGTGCATGACCTAGAATTGGTAGCTATACTTTTTGCATAGAAAATTTGGAGACACTATTTGTATGGAGAAAAATCCAGTGTATTCACATATCATAAAAGTCTTAAATACACCTTCACTCAGGCTAATTTGAACATGAGACAAAGAAGATAGATGGAATATATCAAAGATTATGATTTCGCCATCCTATACCACCTTAGAAAAGAAAACCTAGTAGCTGATGTATTAAGTAGATAGCCAAGAGCTGTACTCACAAACATCACCATTAAATCAGCTTTTGTGGAAAAAGTCCTTAATACCCAAGAAGAAGATATAGTAACTTAGGAATTGTGTAAAAGGAAAGGATTTTGTAAGGGTACAAATGGGGATATATGTTTTTGGGAGAGATTTGTGGTTCCTTTAAATACAGACTTGAGAAAAGAACTACTTCAAGAAGCACATCAGTTAAATTTTTCCATACACTGTGGGGGTACAAAGATGTATTAGGATTTTAAAAGAAACTTTTGGTGGGAAGGCATGAAAAGATAAATAAGAGAATTTGTGGCTAAATGTCTACATTGTTAGTAAGGCAGAACACCAAAGACCAATTGGAATGTTACAAACACTGGAACTTCCAGAATGGAAATGGGACAACATCATTATGGATTTCATAGCAGGATTATCAAGGACTCAGGCAAGTCATGACATGATTTTGGTGATTGTGTATAGGTTAACAAAGTCAACACATTTCCTTCCAATCAAGTAGAGCCATTCAGTTGGTAGTGTAGCTATGTTATACATAAAAGAAATAGTAAGTCTTCATGGGATTCCACTATCCATCATCTCTGATAAGGATGGAAGATTTCCTTCAAGATGTTGGAAGAGTGTACAACAAGCATTGGGAACCTCACTTAAATTTAGTACAACATTTCACCACCAAACAGACGATCAATCAAAAAGGACTATTCAGACTTTAGAAGATATGTTGAGAGCATGTGCATTAGATTGGAAAGGGAATTCGTATGAACATCTTACATTAGTAGAATTTGCATATAACAATAGTTTTCAAGCAAGTATTGGTATGGCACCATATGAAGCATTGTATGGACGACCATGTCGATCACCAACCTGTTAGAGTGAAGTTGGAGAAAGAAAGCTAATAAAGTTAGAACTAGTGGAATAGTGTATAAACAAGGTTAGATTGATACAGAAGTGGTTGTTAACAGCACATAGTTGGCAGAAGAGTTAAGCAGATAAAAGATATAGAAACCTAGAATTCGATGTGGGGGAGCATGTATTTTTAAAAGTATCACCAGTCAAAGGAGTAATGAGGTTTGGAAGCAAAGGAAAATTTTGTCCTAGATTCATCGGTCCATTTGAAATCCTAGAAAGAGTTGGTCTAGTGGCTTACAAATTAGCCTTACCACTCCAACTCTTAGAAATACACAGTGTCTTTCACATATTTATAGGTGTTTTGCATTTTTCATAATTACTTGTAATAATTATGTTTTAATTCTTTTAAATATGAAATTAACATTTGTGACAACCCGGGTTTTTGATGATGCAAGTTTGATAAAAAGGTGAGATCTCTTGTTTTAGAAATATGAAATGCATGAAAATATTTTTGTTTTGGAAACCAATCTTTTGTATAAAACCCCGAGTGTCAAAACACATTTTAAAATTATATAGCCATGGCATAGTTTTAAATTGACTCTATTCCCAAGAAAGTGTTAGTCACAGCCTCAGTTACAGAGAGTAACTACAATCAAGTATCATTCACTGAAAGATAAGGTAGGGATTTACTTACTGGCACTTAGTTTGGACATTCTCTATCACGGGTCTTGTCGCCGTATATCCTGTCCTTATGTGTTTACTTTGTGTCTGAAAAATGTTGAGGATTGGGTGAGTATATACTATACTCACTAGGAGTCCATCACGACTAGTTTTACAATGCATGTTATGTTTAAAATCATATGCTCTTTAAAACATGTGCATGTTTGAACACTCATGTTCAATATCGATATTAAAAACCATTGTCGAATTAGAATGCTAACAACTTAAAGAATCTCATAATCCAAGTCGAAAGTATCATATATATCATAAACATAATGATATGCATAAGATGCTCAACTGAATCCAACTCATGGATATATGGTATGGTCGACCAACCTCATGTCATGCCATATGCAATGCAAGTAAATCCTCAAAACATAGGGCCCACTATGCCCACGACCTCCTCGTCATGTGGTCCTTAGGTACCTGGGGACACTCGGTCATAGCCTCCAGGGGCATATGACACATCGACCCAGTGCCGTGACACCAGTGGTAGCCCCATGTACCACATGTAGTCGACGTAGGGACATGCCTTTTTTGGCATGGTACCCTTTCCACCTAATAGTGGTAGAGGCTGGGAGGCCACCCCAGACCTCTCGACATAGTGCCCACGAGCTTACTAGCCCAAATCATATACAATCAAGCAAGCAAAAACATCTTTTTCAAAACCTGTCCTCTTTGGGTCACTCACAACTGCCTACCCAGCGTCTTTTGGGCACTCTAACGTCTTTTGGTAACCCTCAAGGACATGCAATTTTTCAAAACTCAATAACCACAAATCATGCAATTTATGCGATCGTTTGGGACCCACAAGGCGCATTCGCCGACACATCAGGCCTCCGTCCCTTTTCTCGTTTGCGGGTGCGTTCATGGACGCGCCCATCAGTTTCCCTTTAACGCACTGGGTGTATTTTAGTTTTGTGGTGACCTGGGCATCCTTGAGATGCCCTGGTTCAACCATGTCAAACCAGAACACCCTAGGCACCTGCCCTAGGTCTGTTGTGGCTCCCTAGAGCCCCATTTTGCATGGTTTCTCATGCAAAAACTTAAGGACATTCAACCTAAGACTGAGGGGGAGATGTGTTTGGAGTTGTTTAAGGTGTACCTGGTTCGTGGCTGGATATTTTTCATGATTTCTCCTCTTGCCTGTAACTCTAAGACTAGTTTTTCCCAGGGTTTTGGGCTGCCATTGGAGGCGCCCAAGAGCTCTATTTATAGAGCTTAAGGAGGGTTCTGAAGGGGGGTTTCCACCTACGGTGGAGAAACCTCTAGAATGGCAGTGGTTCCCCCCTGCACACCGACATTCTAGAATGTCGGTGATGCAGTATGTTTGGGAAGAAGGGGGTGCCCGTATCAAAACGGGTCCCTGTTGTCTTAGGCTAATTCGTTTTAAATTTAATTATAATTTTGCCCTTGAACTTCAAAGGGCCATAACTTGCTCATTTTAACTCCGTTTTGGGTGATTCTAGTCTTGGTGGATTCCTTTTTCTGAGACGCACGTAAGAGTACCATTCTAAGGACCAAATTTTTGGGTCTAGTCAAGGTGAACAGTGAAATGACCAAAATACCCTTATCTCAAAAAGTGAACTTTTCATTATCAACATGGGATTTCAAGGTTACAAAAATGGAGCCATTACATAAGGTGAGTGGGGTCAAGAGGAAAAAGGCTTAATAATAGGCTCTAAGGGCTAACCAGTGGTATGCAATACATTGGGTAGGCTTTATGTCTCTAGGATAAACAAGGATGGCCTATGTCATTTCCTAGGTTTCCTAAAGCCTACCAGATTCTATAAATTTTCTAGAAAGAAAGCTATACTCCTATTTATTCTTGATAATTAACCAAAACAAGGATAATAGGGTCACACTAAATTATATATATTGAAGAAATTATGGAATTACTTAAAACTCTTTGAAAGAAGATAGTCTTTAAACTCACTGTTTTATAAGTCTCCACTAATTTTTCTCAAGGTGTTTAAGTAATACCTTTCTATTGGTCTTGATTATGTGCTATGTGTAACTGCTTTCCAAGAATTAACTTTCACAAAATGCTTCAGCACATGAACAATATACAAAACTAATCATATGCACTCCCATTAAGAGGTGAAAATAATAATATTACTAAGTTCTGAATATTGAATTCCCATCACACTAAGGGAACCCTTCCAAAAAATGTTTGCTTCCTTTTTTTTTTTCTTGTGAAAAGCTCAAGCAAAATCCCTATATGCATCTACACCCACCAACCTGAGCTAAACATTGTCCCCAATGTTTGAAAACATAAGATCCCATATGGAAAATGTAGATAATGTAGATTTTAAAAACATCTAAGTTGTCTCCCAAGAAGCACTAAGTTTTATGTCTTCAGCCAGACATAATGCAATGCCCCGAGCAATTTATGCTATTGAATTGGACATTCTATAGGAAATGAACTATGTTAAATATTTTAATTTATTTAAAATAGTAAATGAAGGAATTTGCAAGAAAAATTAGTACCATTAGATTCTACTTGAAAAATGGAATCCAACACCTCAAAGAACGCCGAAAACGGAGTTTGTATGAAGAAGTTACGGCCGTTTAAAGATTAGGGGCATTTTTGTAATTTAAATTAAAAACGAAAAAGACAAAAAATGTAGGGGGCCGTTTTGATAACGGCACCCCGTCTTCTTCTTCCTCTAGATTTCTCCAGAAACCTTAGTTTCCAAAGGTTTCTGCCACTGCCAATGGCAACACCGCCATTGGCAGCACCGCCATAGTAAGGCTATAAAAAGCCCTTTTCCCTCCTCCTCAGCCATCCCTTTATCCTCCCCTTTCTCCGATGGTTCAAGGGAGGATTCTGGCAGCTAGGGTTTCAGCATGAAGAAACCCCACCTCTGGCAATGGGCATCACTCCCCTCTATTGTCCCTTCTTCCCTATCCAGATCCACGCCGGATCTGGGTATTTTTTGGCTGGGAAGCACCAAGTAAACCCAAACTCGATGGGTCTGCCAACCCATCAAGCCAGACACCGCCCAGGTTCCCCCTCCTCTTCCCTTCCACTTCCCCAGGTTAGATCCAAGTCGGATCTGGCATTTTTTGGATGGAAATCATAGGACCCAAAACGAAACCAACGAAGGAGACGATCCTGGGCGTGGTGCGTGATGCACACCCGATTGAGCCCCATGGACGGACCTCAGGCATGCAATTGTGCACGGGCGTGCACGACTGTGTATGGGCGTGGCCTCGGTTCGTCCCAGGCGCAGTCCTGGTTCAACCAGGACGCATGGGCGGCCCGGGAGCCAAGGCGCATTTTGCCTACGCCAAAGGGGCATTCACACGATGCCATCCAGGACACGCGTCATAGCGTATCGCTTGGGCATGCATGTGCGTGTGCAAACGCAGTCCCTGGCACGGCCTTTGGGCACGCACGACGTGCAGGCATGGGTCCTGGTTCGACTAGGGCCCGCACATGTCTTGGAAACCATGATGCGCGGACCTAATAAGACTATAAAATTAGGATCATAGGACCATTTATAGAGTCTAACCATTGAAAAGTAGATCCATACCATAGGATCTAGCCTGACAATGAATTAGGCAAGGACCCATGGACCCTAAAAGGCAGATCTAGCAATCTAAATTCTAAATAGATCAAAATTGATAAGGACTCCTTATTATCCATTCATATCCAGGAGTTTATAAATGAGACCTAGGGTTGGGCTGAGTGATGAAGGACGCGAATCCAGGAGACTTCGAGGTAGGTGCTCTATCGCTACTA
Organism: Warburgia ugandensis; assembly: GCA_035236585.1. Taxonomy (NCBI): domain Eukaryota; kingdom Viridiplantae; phylum Streptophyta; class Magnoliopsida; order Canellales; family Canellaceae; genus Warburgia; species Warburgia ugandensis. Next base: position 24,953,223 of record CP141132.1, on the reverse strand, counting down.
GACTTTTAAAAAGAGCCCATGATTGTTTTAAGTATAAATCATATGACTTGTTTAGCATGACTTAATTTTATAAATGAATTCAGCATGCATATGATAAATACATTATGCATAGACATGTATATGTATTTATATACAATTGGGCTGTGAGCTGTGACTGGATAGACCTGGGAAGTCATTTATGATTTCTAAAGTCTTTCAAAAACTACTTTGGTTGTTGTGAAAGAAAATGACACTTGGGGTTTTCAAAATGAGTTTAAAACTAAAGATTTTTCACTGCATTGCAATGTTTTTATAAAAATAGTTTTCAAATAGGGATGCATACCTCCTTAGGAATTAGATCTTGCATTTAAAAATGCATGGGAAAACCCGGGTCATCACACATAATTATGAGTACAATGATGGCAATCTACAAGGGATCTAGAAGTGGTAATCTATGGTGGGTCATGATATTGAGGTGCCTCCAATAGTATCTCATTAATCTTAGGATTAGTGATCTCCAGGAAAGGTTTTAACCTTTGACCATTGAATTTTTGGAGTTCTCCATCATTCTCAATCTCGATGGCCCCATGAAGATAGACAGTGCATACTATATAAGGTCTGGTCCATCTAGATCTAAGTTTTCCTAGGAATAGATGCAATCTAGAGTTATACAATAAGACCTTTTATCTTGGCATGAAGGATTTCCTTAATATTTGGCTACCATTTGCAACCTTCATCCATTCTTTGTATATTCTTGCAGAGTCATATGCATCTTTCCTTAATTCTTCCAACTCATTGAGTTCGAGTTTTCGGTTAGTCCCAATAGAATCTAAGTCATAATTGAGCTTTTAAATAGCTCAATATACCTTATGCTCTAACTTGACTCGTAAGTGGCAGACCTTTCTAGAGACTGGTGACAGGGTGACATTCCTATAGAAGTATTATATGTTGTATGATAAGCCCACAAAGCATCATTAAGTCTCACAGACCAGTCTTTCCTTGCATTAATAGTCTTTTCTAGAATTTGCTTTATCACCCTATTAGATACCTCTACTTGGCCACTAGTCTAAGGGTGGTATGGGGTAGCTATTCTATGGTTGACACCATACTTTTTCATTAAATTCTCAAACACTTTATTATGAAAATGTTTTCCCCCATCACTTATTATGGCTCTAAAAGTACCAAATCATGCAAAAATATTTTCTTTTGAGAACTTTACTATGAATTTGCAGTCATTGGTTTTGCAAAGTATAGCCTCCACCCACTTGGACATATAGTCCACTCCCACTAAGATGTAGAGATTTCCAAAAAAATTAGGAAAGGGTCCTATGAAATCTATGCCCAAACATCGAATGACTCTACAATAAGTATTGGGTTTAAGGGCATCACATGTCTCCTTCCTAAACTACCTAATATTTGACAACTTACGCATGCTGTGCAGTAAGCATGTGCATCCTTAAATATGTTAGGCTAATAAAAATCACACTATAGAATTTTTAGTTGTCTTTCTCAAAACTAAAATTGTCCCCACATGCATGATCATGACAAAAGGAGATGATTTGATTATGTTCACTATCTGGTATGCATGTATTAATCACTTGATTGGGATAGTACTTGAATAAGTATGGGTCGTCCTAAGTAAAATATCAAACCTCAGTCAAAAATCTTTTTTTGTCGTATTTGGTCCAATTATTTGGCATTTGTCCTATAACAAGATAATTAAAAATATCATCATACTAAGGCAACTAGGAAATATGCAATAACTTTTCATCCATAAAGGATTTAGTTATAGGCATGCAATCGCTAGTAAGTTCCACCACTAATTTTGACAAGTGATCTACTACAACATTCGTGGCACCATTCTTCTCCCTAATTTCTAAGTTAAACTCCTATAGCAGTAGTATCCAAAGAATCAACCTAGGTTTGCATTCTTTTTATAAAGGAGGTATTTTAAAGCTGCATGATTTGAGTATACTATAACTTTATACCCTAATAGGTAAGATTTAAATTTATCCAGAGTAAACATTATAGCTAAAAACTCTTTCTTAGTGGCCGAGTAATTGAGTTGTGCATCAATCAATGTTTTACTATCATAATATATTAGATGGGCAAGTTTGTTAATGTGCTGCCCCAAAATAGCTCCAACGGCATAATTTAACTCATCACACATTATCTGAAAAGGTGCATTCCAATCTAGTGGTTAGATAATGGGTGCAGAAGTCAACTCGACCTTAAGTAACTCAAATGCTTTTTTACAGTCCTCATGAAAGTCAAAAGTGGCCTCCTTTGTAAGTAAATTGTAGAGAGTTTGGTAATTTTGCTAAAATTCTTGACGAAGCATCTGTAAAAGCCAGCATGTCCTTAAAAAGAGTAGATTACTTTCACTGTACTTAGTGGAGGAAGGTTGGCTATTAAATCCTTTTTTGTCTTATCAAGTTTTATTCCATTGGGTGATATTATGTGGCTTAAACTATCCCACTCTGTACCACAAAATGACACTTTTCCCAATTTAAAACAATATTTTTGTCCTGACTCCTTGATAGAACTAACTTTAAGTAGTGCAAGCACTCATCAAATGATGACCCAAATATTGAGAAGTTATCCATAAACACCTCTGGAAACCTTTCTACCATATTAAAGAAAATGCTCAACATACACCTTCGAATACATCTATAAGCAAAGGTTCTAAAAGGGCAGGTGAAGGAGGTCTTCTCCTAATCCTCTAGCATTATAGGATTCTGGTTGTAACCAGAATATCCATCTAAAAAATAGTAATAGCTATGTTAGGCCAACGACTCTAGCATTTGGGCAATGAAGGGTAGACGAAAATGATCTTTCCTCGTGACATTGTTCAACTTTTGATACTCAATGCATGCTCTCCACCCAGTGGTCATGCGGGTTATTACTAACTCACTATCCTTATTTTTTACTACTATGACCCCGTATTTCTTAGGTACATCCTAAACGGGACTAACCTAAGTACTATCAGAGATAGGATATATAACACCAATATGTATGAGCTTTAGGACTTCATCTTTGACCACGTCCTTCATGTGTTCAGTCATCTTTGGGTTTCCCTAAAAGGTTTTGTATTTTCATCTACGTGTATTTTAAGCATGCAAATAGCTAGACTAATCCCTTTTATGTCTGCTATCGTCCACCATAGAGCAGTTTTATGTTCCTTAAGAACATCTAAAAGCTTACTCTCTTCTTGATTATCTAAATCTGATGCTATTATCACAATTAAGGTTTCATCTAGGCCTAAGTATGAATATTTCAAGTTGTCAGGCAAGGGTCTTAGGTGCAATAATGGTGGTTGCTCTATCGAGGGTGTGGAAACAGATTCAGAAGGTGAAAGTGGTTCCACCTAAGGACCTCACTTGGAGATATCCATGATTGGAGCAACCTTCAATAGGTTGTTCACCTCCTCAATAGACTTGCCTATATCAAATTCTCCATTAAAGTGCATAAGACAAGCCTCTATTGGGTCAAAGATGGATAATGGTGGATGAATGTCATTGATTAGACTCTTGATCAAATTGATATAACAAGAATCATCAATATCTAAATGTTGTTGATCGACGTTAAACACATTTAGCTTCACTTTCATTTTGCGAAATGACAACTTCATTACACCATTCCTATAGTAAATAATGGCATTGGACATCGCCAAGAATGGACATCCAAGTATGACCGAAATCTCACAATCGGGATTAGATACAGGATGGCTGTCCAGTTTTCCCCTAAAGGGGGAAGAACAAAACTGTGTGGTGGTCTAGTTGTATGGGCAGCCAATTTGCCAAAGCGAACAATATTGTTGCATGCGTGGGCCTTCGATTGGTAATAATGGTATCAGAGCATGTTTATTCTTCTGCCTCATAGTTCTCTGATAATTAGTTTCGTAAATGAGAAAAACAAAATGATGTGTTTATATGTTTTGCAAACCATGAATCTAAAGAAAAACTTCTGATCTAAACCCAAAATTTTGCATACAATAAAATCAATGGAGATTTTGCTGATTTTCTTCTAGTGTTGTCTTAGAAGAATGTTGAAACCATTTGTTTAATCCCACCTAAATCAACTGGATGATTGACTTGATTCGACCAAAGATTTGTGTGTATTCCCAATAGGCTCCATCTACATCAGATGATCCTAGACCCTTGACTAAGTGTTCTGATCCCTGTGTAACAGAAAAAGGGCCTAATCTAGAGAAATAAAGAGGGCAAATAACTCTTTAGTTACCTTGTTCTCTATCTAAGATTTTGGCCTGCCGCACTGTGCTCTTTTTTTTTTTTTTATACCAGATTGGCATTGTCAGAGAAGGTTGGTCACTAATGGAAACCTATCCAACCAGTGCCCTTATGAGTGTCTTCCTGAGCCTACTATCACTTTGTTCCAATGCCCTCATGGTAGAACTCAAATTTAGAGTGGATAAAGACACCATCTATTTCAATCTGACGAGAAAACTCATAAGCAATGCAGGAACCTGAGCATACATGATTTTTGGTGTGCCTACCAGATGCCCATTTCTCCTCTTGTTGATGTAGTGTCAGATCTAAACCAGTGCATAGGGTGAACCCTCTCTATTATCATCTCAATTATGGATTACGACATTCCAACAATTTGTGTTTTCCCTTTTTCCTCTACTCCATCGGTGAAAAACCCAACAAATCTGGTTGGAAAAACCATCTTTTGTATCCATCTTCCCTTGCCCAGATTTCTTTGGGTAAAGCCGATGATCATGGTTGCCCGAACTAGCTGCACCTATTGAAACTGGAATGGGGAAGAAAAGAACAGGGGAAAGAGGGGCTCTGTGCGTGGGGAGGTTGGAGAGGGTTCTCTATTTGACAACAAATCATACGATTTGTTTTTGGAAAACCACTAAGGGAGGTGCCACTATCAAATATGGCTCCTCCTTTTATTATTTTCTTTTCTTTTGTTTTTATATATTAAACATAGAATGATTGTGTTTTTTCATCATCATTCCACTCAGCCTAAGTTCAGTCAACATGTATGATTGTTACATGCCCAACACCTCATCACTATCAGACCTGCATTTCTCTAAGTGGGGCTCACTAATGAAATTACTAAAATACCCTTTTATAAGAAAATTAACCCTTATTTGTCCAACCTTTGATTTCAGTAAACTTAGGGTCATTGGATTTGTATCTTACCGTATTACACCTAATCATAGAATAGTAAAATTTTAGGGTGAAATTCATCTAAATTTTTATTTCAGTGTTCTTGATGTCGTTGAACTTGATTTTTCGAGTACATTCCAAATATTCATGCTTCCACTCAAAATTCCATTTCTATAAAAATTTATTTTCTTTGTGTCAAAAATTCCAATTATATTCTAAAATTTCAATTTCACATAATAATGCCCAGAATAATATTTTCAAATTTTGGGGTTGTTACAATCTTCCCCCCTTAATTGAATTTTGTCCTCAAAATTCTTTTCATGCCATCTTTCAAACCATTCTAGGAGTATTCTCTTCTCATCACAACTTAATTTCTTATAATTCCTTCCATGAAACAATATCCTCTAAAATATAACTAATCTTTAACTTAACTAAATATATTCCACTTAAAGCGTCACTTTTTCATCTGCTATAAATAATACGAGACCACTTTCTCTGTGCCCCTTTAATATTTGACCTTTGCTTGATAAGCCATCAAAACAATAAATTTTTTACTATATTTTTCTTTTGTTTCAACTTCTAAAATCCTTTGATAGTAATGATTCTTAGAACACATAATCTTTATCTCCAACTCAACTTTTCTTTTTTCTCATCTCTTTTTCTCTTTATAATAACTTCAAAGAGTGACTATACATCTCTCAACTTAATTTAAATCTCTTTTGCATGTATTTAATCAATCCTAACATTAGGAAACTGCATATCTTTTAGAATTCAAGTATCATATTTCTAACAAAATTTCAGTAGAGTCTCCTCTGTTTTTCAAACTTACGCATTTAATGCATGCAATTGCAATACACCTGATAAATCATCCATACATACATAATATCTTTTTGAGACTTAGTCTCATCACATTCTAACATCCATCATAATATAAATAACCATTCATCCCATACATTCACCTGATGTGACAAATTTTCAGGATCATTCAATTACTTAGCCATTTCCACAACATAAGGTATAATATTCAAATCATTTTAAGGTACATTGCCATTTCATTATAAAACCATCAAATGAATAATTATTTAACCACACCTGCCTCACCATCACAACCATATATCTTGTATAGTTTTCATGTCATTCCATAAATATCTATCAAAATATCCCCTAAATTGCATGGGTTTAGATGTATAGATGTATAGAAGTTTGCAATTTCAATGACTCTTCAAAGACACTTTACTATAATAAATCAAATCTAGGTTGTAAAATCGCAACCTTTGACCAATAACTTTCCACGCTTCATCATATGTTTAAAATAGATAATATTTACATTACTTCAAGCAATCATTTAATAGAAGATATTAGTGCATAATGTAACCTTTCATTGCATTCACTAATAATTCTTTCAAGCTCATTCACTAATTTCACATATGAAATCAAATAAAGATATTACCATTTATATCAATGAACATCTTAGACATTATCACATTCCAATTTACTAAGATAAGATGTACAATCTTAAAGTCTTATAATCAACAACAATGCTCTTTAACTTAAGCATCAACGAAACATACAACCATAGATGCTAAGGATACCACATATGATTCTGAATGTAGTACCTGAACTTACCTCATTTTGTATAAATTCAAACACTAAAATAATTCATCCATTGTTTCTCAAATGCAATTATGAATTTAGTATCATTAAATGAACAATTGATTTTGCACTAACTGCGCATTCACATTCAAATACAAAAATATCATCATTGGTATTTTCAATGTCAATACATTACCATCATGATTTCAATACTGAGACTTCAATTCTTTCATCAATACAAACAAACGCAAATGTTTGTCATATTATCCCTCGACATATGATTCAAAGGAATTTCTTCAGTTTATTTATCACATAAGGTTTATATCCTGTATTCTCATATCTATTACAAATACTCTTCATCAAAATAGTCCAATTTCATAATGTCGATCAACTGCTAGTGGAACAAACTCGAAATCCATCAATCATTGATGGAATATCTCAAATTCAGATATAATTCACATGTCAGATCTAATCTTTCAAAATACATAGTTTGAGAACCTTTCTTCCAATAACATACACATTCACATCACTTATTTTCTTAAAGTATGCGAGCCTTCATAGCTGGTGTCTATTTTTCATTTATTATGATTACCATCTTTTTACATATCCTACAAGCCATCCTACCTATGTCAGGATATGAACTCATCATCAAAATCATCACTAGTCAATCAACTAGTGATGTTTATTAGAAACATTACTTTCTCATTAAACAATGGTTTATTGTAATGTAATTTACTTCTTTATCATGCACCATTTTCCTTGATTGAGTGGTTTATTTTACCAAGCACACATCCCATTTACAAGAGAAGGAATAGACCAATGTGCTGATGATTTCTAAGACTCATAAGATGGATAATGGAAAGAAAAGGAGCATCATCTAGGTTAGTTAGAGGAAAAATCCTGAAGTTTTCTATGGGTGCAGTTATTTTAGCTTCAAATGGAGTAGATAGATTACTAGAATGCCGATAGTGAGGGAAACTGAAGAGGAAATAGCATAAGGACAAACAATAGTTTATTGTACTCGAATTTTAATGTTTCTCATGCATAGTTAATTTTAACTACATAACTTTTACTTTAAGGAGCACACACATGAGTATACAATGTATAAGGAAAAGTGAATAGAAAGGATGGACAACTGTTTCTTATAATAGAATTTAAGTCTTCATCATGCATAGTTATTTGCAACCAAGCAGTTTTTACTTTAGGGAGCATACACATGAAAATGCAATGTATAGGAAAAGGAAATAAACCAAGGAAATATGAAGAGGTAAGAAATATGAGAACATAGGGGAAGTAGCATGAGAATAGTCTAAGGAAAACTGGAGCTAGAGTGGAGGAAGGCTATAAGTCTAGGTAGAGCAAGAAAAATACAATGAGGTATATGAAGAGAATAGCAAAAATGAAGGAAACAATTAAAAGCTAGAATTTGGGAATGCATAGGATGTCTCTTATGCAATGATTTTAACTCATTTTCATTTTCTTATATTTATCAACCTTAACCTCCATCTTTCTTCTCAATCTTACATCATTCATCATTTCTAATAATTGTAGTTGTCAACAATACATGTTATTCTCAAGAAAGGTATCCATTCGTTTATAGTTGATATGGTGCATGATTTTAACATATTTTTTCTTCTAAATAAGAAGACTATCACACCATTACAATGTGCTTTCATCTTTGTGACAATCCATATTGTCTAACAATTTGCAATTCCATATAATATGGGTATCATACCATGTCCATCATACCCAATGATGGTATCATGCCCAAGTCCATCATAACAATGAGGATAAGCATATCATTCTTTGAATAAGACATAATAAACATTTCTTTGAATAAGTCCTTGTGCTAACAACATTTCCATCAATTAGAGTTATCATCTCAACTCCCTTGTTCAACTTTTCACCAGTACATTCATCTTTATCATAATTTTACATCATCCTCATCATCGTCAAGACCTTATCCCACTTAGAGGTCAGCCACAACATATTTCACATAATTATACATAACAAAAGAATACACAGTTCCTTATTTCATTGTAGTATTAATGTGAATCACTTGTTTCTTGAAAAGATTTGAGATAATACATATATATTTTATAAGCTTCATAATTAGCTTTGTCTTGAAACTTTTCCCAATTTTTGAAGTCATCTCATACTCTATTGTAATAAGTTTCTTGCCAATAACTTAAATTTTCAGATTAGTATATAATTCTTTCAAAAATCAATATATTATTTGTTTATAGGAAACTTATTCTCATATTCTATCCTGATGACATTTCTTACTGTAAACCAATAATTTCCTTTTTATCTTATTACTTGTACATGAGAAAGGAAGTACTCATTATTTCCTTGTATTATTTCCAAGCAGTATTGTCTCTATAGATATAATTGCTTTGTTATTTCTAACATACCGTTTCTAGTTTCAAAGTAAATGGTACTTCTCACTTTCATTCTTATGAACATCTACAATTCTTCTAAGTTTCCTTTTATTGAATCTATCCTTTATCAATTGTTTCTATTTCTCCTCTTCAATTTTCCACTCCTTAATTCACCTCTATTTCATCCTCTTCTAATACAAACCAAAGCTACGCTCTGTATTTCCCATGTAAACCTTTCTAATCTATCATTTGCCTCTTTTCAAACTGACTACTCTTACACTTGGTCTATGTGACCAATGAGTATATCCTATGTTATGAATTCACATTGATACTAAGCATATTTTCTATTTAACCTTAAGCAGAAGCATTTTACATTGCTATATGCTATGGTATTTAGGTACTTTAACAGGTAAAAGGATGTTTTTACAACACCAACTTAGCCATTTATACTAACTACTTTTTTGGTCCACTATTCACCATAATGGAATCGATAATTCCTTAAATCATTCTCCTAGTTGTCTTATTAGGGGCATCTCCTTATGGTTTACTATCCCTCTGTAAATTAGTTATATTAACTTACTCTTTCTAATACTTAACTCACTCCATTCTAATTCCTTATCTCGACTCACTACATCCTAACCTATATTTGGATTATTATCCTTTTTGTTGGACATAAAGGGCTGTAAGTGACTGGATGAATGGCTTTGATACCAACTGTGACACCTCGAGTTTTTCATGAAAAATTTTCGTGTTTGTTTCCAAAAGGTGACATGCCTCTACTTTTAAAATTCAAAAATAGCAGAAGAAAAATTTCTTTGAAATTCATTTTTCCAAAAATTCAGATGTCACCTCATCTCCCATACTATACATAATATAGTTTTTATAGAAGATAGACATACATTTTATGAAACAATAGTACCCATCCAGTGGTTCACATACATAGCCCCTATAATCATTATATTAAATGTCCAAGTAGCATAATCCAAATAACTGACTACACAATACAAAAACTTTAACAAAATATATACCTGAGCACAGAAGTATGGATGTTGAACTCCTCTTGCTTGTATATGTCTTCTCGTGTCTGTCTATATCTAAGATATTGTAAACATAAAATATTTACAATATCTCAACATGCTATGCTTGGCAGCGGAGAGTTAAGAAAACATGTTAATTACATATGAATTAAGAATTTTAAATCAATTAAAATATTCAAGTTCATCGTGATGCTTCTATGGGATGAAGTTTACAACATTGCTCATAATCCAATAATTTCATTAATAATTCAATTATCTGTAAGTCATTGATAAAATAAGTATTTATAATTCTTCTTCATCATATGAATGCAATAATCTCTCTTTAGAGATTACCCTATATATTATATATATAATTCATTGGTATTTTAAATATTTATTATTATCATTTTTCATATGATACCATACCTTAATTCTAAGAACCATACTCTGCATAATATATCTACCCATTCACTTCCCCATACAAAAACTTTTATTAAACTACTCCCTCCATATATATACATATAGGACTATATCATATATATTGAAATAGTTAAAAGTCATACAAGGTTATGAACACAGTCCATAGGTTTTATAACTTTCATTCCAAACTATACTAGGTCTCATACATATACCCCTTACCATACGGGGTTCATAAAACTCCAGTCGCTACTGGTGACATCATAAAAGGCATCTCATCATGCCATCATTATAATAGGCATCTCATCATGCCATCATCATATAAGGCATGTCACCATGCCATCATATACGCACCATAGTGCATCAAATACAAGGACTACTATGCCGCAGTCTAGACTCGTATAGCGTGCTTAGATAACTGCATAATAATCCATTAATACCAACTATGGAAATAACAAAACCCATGTCCACATGGGGGGGACCATGACTAGCATAGTGGTGGCTTTCCCATGAATGCCCCACCCAACATTTAGCCTCTCATAGGGCATGGTATCCATCATATAATAAATTTCGGAAAGCGGGTAGCGAAACCCTACAACTCTCCTAGCACAGCATCCCCCAACCTATGCCTGTCTAAATCAAAACTGTCAGGCCATCACGCCTGGATGTAAAATAATAATACACAAGTGTCTTGTCTGTCCATAATATATATATATATATCTCATCATAATCATAACATCCTCACTTATTAGGTGATCGCCCACCAAGGTTGTACTATAAAATCCTAGACTCATACATCGCATATGATGTAATGGTACCTATGTACCATAAATGTATTTTTATCACAATAACAATTATGATATTTTTAAGAACAGATCGTGTGTGTCCATTAATGTCATTCAGTAGGCTTCAATTATAAGCATGTCATTCATGTAGTATTTCAAATCACAAATTCTCATCATTCACAAGTAAACATTTTTCATCATCATATCTCATATGAAATGCACAAATTAAATGATATAATATCTATCATAAGAATAAGATCATGTTTAAACACATGCATCTTACTATTAAGACATGCTTTCTTAATTCTCCACCTATCTCATGTGGTGAGGTCATCCATTTCCCACTAGCTTTAATCACCCTCTTTTCCATGATCGACCACACGCTTCAATATTATTCAGATACTTCAATTGAGTTAGAATACATACAACTACTACAGTAGCAAAGAGAACAAAACATGTTTTAGGATAAGCAACTTGCCTTATCCCCTCTATTTAAAGCGTTATTACAATACCAATGGCTTTTATGCTGACAACCATTAGTGAACCCATCAAAGAACAAATGTCCAAGTAAACTAATATGTGCCTGAACATAACAAGGTTCAAAGTGCAGAACCATTGCCAAGACCATTGACAATGAAGCTACTACATAAAACATAATTTCGGGTAGAGTGATCAAAGTCCAAGTCAATTTCTCCTTCTAATTCCAGATCTTATACGTACAATTCTAGAGACTAGAATTTCGTGGAACTAGAGAATTCCAAATTTTACCCCTGCAATTCTGGGGATTGGAATTCCAAGTAACTTTCTAATTCCAACTTTTACACATACAATTCTGGGGATTGGAATTCCAAGGAACTCACGAATTCTAATTTTTACACAAACAGTTCTAGGGACTGGAATTCTATGGAATTAGTGAATTCCAAACATCTTCTCCCTTACCCATAGGTACAGTGATGGGAGAACTAGTGTTCAAAACCCTCTGCCCATGTACAAGCCCTTCTATTGATTTTGATTTATTGTAAACATCTAGTTAATGAGCTTACATGGGGTTGTTATAGGTAGTGGTTGGTTTTAACTCACTGAGTCTTAGTTGCTCATAGACAGAGTATGGTAACAAGTTAACACTCACCCTTAGATCAAGTAATTCCCTATCTATGACAAGATCTCCAATAACGCATTAAAAATGGCAGGACACTTTGGCATAGGTGGGGATGTCTTTAATTGCATTGAGCAATGGAATATTGATTTGGACATGTTTAAATCCTCCATTAACTTGTAGAAGTATGTTCCCTTTATAGCCATGTTCAGTAACTAAGGAAAAGTGGCTTTAGGCACATAGGGTTCCTCCAATATAGGTTCTACATGGTTTTTCTGTCTCTTTGCTTTCTCCTATGTTTTGGTCAGCTCTTTTTCCTCTCTCGTTTCCTTATCCTACCCTATTTTATTAACAATCTGATGATCGCTCCTAACAGTGGTTTTAGACTTAGCATGCTTATGAGGGTAAAAGGTTTTGAGAACTTAACCCTATCTCAAATTGACCGTTAGGGTTGGGGATAGGTAAACTAGGGAACTAACTAGGGATCATAGCATACAAGGAGATTGATTGATTCCTGGGTGGGCCAAGGAATAGGTGATGAAATCCAATCCTTATCCTATAAGGGTTCTTGTAGGGCCCTTAGTATCATTAATTCCGTTCCACCACAAAGCTGTAAATATGCATTGCAAAACAAAGCAAACTTATGCAAATTATATGCTACCCAGCCAAGGTTAGATAGGTACTCAAATGCAATAATCCTAAGTAAATATGCAACAATTGTCAATGAATGGTCCTAATTTATATGAATTATACTAACATCAAAATGCAAATTATCCTAAAAATTGAGTGAGAGATATAGTGAAGGGCCCAATGATGATCAAGTGTGGGCCACCATACCCCACACATGCATTAACTATCTTTCCTTGTATGAAATTAACAACTAACCTAATGAAAACATGCATTAGCAAACTACTTTCCTAATTATGCAAAACTAAGAAAATTAAGCAACCAAATCAACTATTTTAACAAGTATGACAAATTTGATTACTTTCCAACTAATTGAGATGTAAAATAATGGAATCTAACTACAACCAACAAGTAAATTAAAGGAAATATTACTACTAACAAACAATGAAAGGAAAACTACCCAAGTATCATGCATGTAACCATGAAATGGTATTCATGATTCATTGGATATAAGTGGATCAAAGCAACTCTATTGAAAACATAAGCATGCAATTCTTCTTTTGTCATTAACTAAGCTATCTAAAAATCTAATTGGCTCTTGAATAGTCAAGTGAACAAGATTGTATAGTGCTGGAAATTGACCTATACCATTCGTGCAAAGAAATTCAGGAAGTAATGTGATTGAGACATTCAATGACTATAACATGTAAAACATGGAATTAATCACTTCTAATACATTCAAACATTCAAGAAGAAAGCTAACTCAATGCTAGACACAAACATGAATTGAAATTTCCATTAATCTCATTGAATTATATCCAAAAAGTCATCAACATAACATTCCATACATGAAATCCAAATCTAAAACTTAAATGCTATTACAATGATGTTCACTTAATCTAAATCACTCCTCAATTACATGCCAAAATCTTCTTCAATTGTTCCAACATTTACTCATGAACAAGTATGCTTGAAATCAAGGGATATTCCTATGCCAAACTAAGGCAAGAAATAATGGAACTTAAGTAACTAATTCTGGAAATTCAAGAGGGCTAAAAGAGAAATAAGATGCAATGAAGGCTAAGGAACAAAACTAGATTCAAGATGACTTTCCTTGGCTATTACTCCAAGGGAAAACCAGAATTGAATTTTAGTTTAAAATCAAGGAAATCAAATCAAGAGATGGGATGAAAAGAAGAAATTCCAACAAAGGCTAACCCATTTTCAAATGTGACTCAAAACCCACAAATCCTAGGTTGAACATTTGAGGAAGAAGCATGAACCTTGGAAGTTTGTAACAGCACCCAGAAGCATCACAAAAAATCAAGTAAAGAAAGTACAAAGGGTTGGACTGAAGTGAAAGTCTCCTTCCTAATGGAGGAGGCATCCTTGTACAAGGAAGACAAAAGTTCCCTTTTGCTTGGAAGTTGTGCTAGTTTTATAAGGTTTCTTCTATTTTTCCTAAGGCAACCTAGTATTAAGGTATAGTGGGGATTAAATAGGGTTGATTTGAATGGCTAGGATGGGAAAAAAGAGGTAGACTTCTATTAGGAAAGTGGGTCGAAGAAGGAAGTTGACTTAAGGTGGAAAGTAGGTGGGAGTTCCCTATTTTATTAGGAAGGACTTCTCCCCCCTCCAAAAGTTGTTGAACTCCCATTTTTTTAGGAAAATAGGTGGGAATGGGTTAAGAAAGAGATGGGATATGGTAGGTGGATAAATTTGGTTGGTTATGAAGTTTCCTAAGAAGTGGAAGGAGTGGGAGTTTTGGAAACTCGTAGTAACTCTTAACAGTGAGGTGGAAATTAAGGAAAAAGTGAGAAAAAACTCTAAAAATTGGTGGCTCTTATCCCATTAGTCCACATGACCTCTTATTTTAATATATTTTTCCTTAATTATCTTCAAAATAACTCATGGACAACTTTATTGAATCTCCACCAGTCTTAGCCTTCCATTTGGCTTAGTTTGATGGCTTAGATGGCTAGCTTTGAAGGCTTCATTGGCTAAGCTCTTGGTTGGCTTAGGAAGCTTCCTTGGCTTCAACCCTTGGCTTGGGTGGCTTGTATGGCTTGGCTTGAATTCCTTAGCTTGCCACCTTTTCTTTCATGGCTTCTATGACTAATGTGGCTTAAGTGGCTTCCATGCAAAGGTGGTGAGAATGCATGGCTTACTTCATGGACCCACTTTGGCCATCTTTAGCTCCTTTAATCACATCCATTACTGATCTTGACCTTCAATTTTCATCTCAATCGATCTCGACTATTGGATCACCATCTTACTTCCTATAAAAAGTAAAAAATCCTAATTAAATCCTAGAAAAACTTGATTAATCACATACTGATCTTGGATTAGCCTCTGAACCTACAAAATAATAAAAAATTTCTGCATTAGGTCAAAAATGCATGTGTTATGATTTTTAGTCTAAAAACCCTAATTTAATGCTATAAGTTGTAACATATGGGTACTAATTGGGTAGTTTATATGCCAAATTAAATACTTATCAATATGTAAAGGTCTTCTACCTATGTATTCACATATTTATTTTCTACCCATAAGAATGAACATTCATCTTTTCATTGGTTATCTTCTTCATTTTTAAAAATTTTCCACTTGATGTTATAAGCTTTTTAAAATTTTCACTTTCATCCCTTTTGGTGTTAATCTCTTAACTTGTTTTGATCATACTTTCTCAAGATATTTATTCCACCATTTCTACATATTTCTAGAACAAATATGGTGATGGATATATTACAGGGGTTAATAAGGGTACTGATCAATGGGTTCACAAAGAAATATCTCATTCAAAAATCTCAAAGTGGCTAATTAGAAAAAAAAAATAAAAATCAAGGAAGACTGAAGGTTTTGGGTTAACCAAGGATGGCTACTATCATTTCCTAGATTTCATATGGCTTGAATTGACCATAAACTTAAGAGATGTATGATATAGTCTTCCAAACATTCTTTTAATAGTTGACTAAGACAACAATAACAAGACCAAGTAGGAACTTATTTCTGCTAAAGAAAATTTAGAATTTATATATAACCTCAAAGGGAAGAATGCCTCTAAAGCTCACATGGGTCAATAATCTCCACTTGTTATCTTCAGCATCTCTAAGTTATATTTCTCTTCAACTTAAACTACATATTTATGACTATTTTGTGCAATGAATATTCTGAGTTTAATTTTTCATGGAATACTTTAAAAAAAGGATAAAATAGTGAACTAATTGTAAGACAAATCCATTAATAAGATAATATTCAAAAGATAGACTAAATATTCAAAAATTCAAAATCCCACTCTTGTAAAGGAGTTTATCATAATTTTGTCGAAATTTATTTTCAAAACTAAAAGACTAAAAAATAATTAAAACAACTTTGGAGACATCAAGTTTAAAAAATCCTACCCCCCCAAAAATTAAACATTACCCCCATTGTTTTAAAATAAAAGCATGGGCAAATGAAACAATTAAGTGGAGATAGAATGGTCAGAAGGATAATTCCTACACGTCGAATATGGTGCATGGATTTGTTCATTTGGCCAAATATTCAAAATGTAAAATGCAGATGCAAAATGTAACTCTATGAAACTTAATCTAAACTCACTAACCTATTAAACTTAAACCTACATTAATGATAAGTGTTTAATTTTGTATAAAAGTACCTAAATAATTTCCCTTGTATTATAAAATATAATGTTAACTTTAGGGTTTTTTCAAAAATTTGCAACACGTGCATTTTTTACCTAATAATTCAAAATTTTACTATTTTGTTGGTTCAAGAGCTATCAGAGTAAGTATGTGCATCAACATAATTTTTTAGAATTTGATTAGAGTTTTTTCTTTATCTTTTGTAGGCGTTGAGAAGGTGATTCAAAGGCCTAGATTGATCGAGATGAGAATTGAAGATCGTGATCAAAAGATCAAACCAAAACCTAAAATGGAATCAATCTAAAGGTGTGATCAAGGTTCAAGACCACCTTAAGGCAAGAAAGAAGGCAATGGGAAGCATCAAAGGTGGTTAAAATAATCCATGCCAACAAACCATGCATTACCATCACTTTGCATTAGAATTGGAGCCATTAATGAGGTTTCCCAGTCCAACATGGAAACCTAAGTAAGCCAAGCCATCCAAGTTTTCAAGCCAAGGGAGTTATCCATCCAAGCCATCAAGGAATGATCCATCAAACTGAGCCATTAAGCCACATGGAGCCTTGCCACATGGAGTTGCACGATTGGAGGATCAATTCAAGCAACTATCTGATGATAAAATTATGTTTTTCAAGGGATAATTAGAAGGTTTTGAGTGACACTTGTAAAATGTAAGATGATCATGCATAGGTGGATCAATCAAGAGATAAATCCCACTTTTCAGTTTCTATTTTCCATCCTTTCCACCCACTAACTAAGGTTTCCTCATTTTTTACTTGAGAAGGGACCCACCTTCCAAGAAGATGATGTGCCCTTGCTTAGTTGGCAATTTATGTGGTTTCCTAATTAGGAAACCCCTACATCTATTTCAAGTCAAATTAAATAAAAAACCCTAGATCTTTCCCATATTTCCTCATCCATTTTCCATTCTTTTTTCTCTATTTCCAATAACCACAATACCATACATTTTTAGAAGGGAAGGAGCTCCATGCCACCTTCATAAGAAGGTGAAGCTTCTCCCTTCTAACTATGGCAGCCACCACGACATCATCTCTCCACCACATTCTCCACCTAGCCATTCTTATTGAATTCTTAGATCCAGATCCATTTTCCATTTTGCAATTAATTCCTCACTAAAGTGGAAACCCATCCATCTATAAGTAGCCGTTGAGTTCTAATTTTATTTTTTTTTACTAAAGTATAGGTGGGTGGGAAACCTAGAAACATTGCACTCTTAGTTATTTGTCCTGTTATTTCCACTTCCATTCAAGGTTAGTAGTTTAGTTTCCTTGCTTTGATTTCATAGTTGTTTAGTTTGTGTTTTTGTTCCCTAATTCCACACACCTCCTTCCACTTTCCTCTCCCTCTTTTCTTTGCTTCATCTTCTTAGTTTATATTGCTCATTTCCTAGAGATTCAAGTTAGTTCTTCTTTAACAGTGACAGCCAAGAGAAGGAATGGCTTGCATCCTTGCTTTCCCCCTAAAGAATTTTACATGTTCTTCTCCCTTGATAGCACTTAGTTTTAGTCGTCTTTTTCCATATTTTTTTCATCCATTCATTCATATTCTCTTTTGAAGTCCTTTCTGGGTTTTCTTTACATGTTATCTTACTCTAGTTTATAAACATTAGACTACATTGAAATGGTTATTAGATCATGTTTTCTCACTTGAACTGTGCAGAATTTCCATATTTATATACATGTTCTGTAATTTGGTAATGATTCAATAAAGTTCATTGACGATTCTTCTTCTTAGTTGTTTCTTATATCAAATCACTTTAGATCTGGGTTATTATTTTGCACAAAAATTACTTGTTCAGTTGCTTTATATTCTTGATTTAAGTTGATGTCCTTAAGTGCTTAAAAATTGGAAATGTCTCTCTTCAATCTTTATGCTTTGTTTCCAGCCATTAGAACATCTTATTTGCTTAGGCTTCATTTTATTTTATTTTTGAATCCACAAACCATGCACACAATCCATACATCATGCACATGCAACCTGGATTAATTTAAGTGGATTTTTTATTAGTTTAGTTCCTTAATCATGTTTTGGTAGTTGTTAATTACATGTTTGAGTTTTACTTTAACTTTAGAAAGCTTCCTTTTTGAGTTTTAGAAAGTTTTTAATTCTAGTTTAAGAAAGTGTTAATTTAAGAAAGTCTCATTTTTAGCAAGTTTTCTTGGTTTATGTTTCTATTAAGAGTTTAATTTTGGCCAAAATACCCTTAATTTAGCATTTAATTAGATCATCTAACCGATCAAATTTGTAATTTTTAGCTTCATTTTGAATTTAGCTCCAATTGACCATCCAATCATTAATTTGTCAAAATCAATGGTTATATGATCATTAAGGCTTCTTAGATGCTTAATGTATGGTTTAAATTATTCTAATTTTGTCTTTTGTTTTGCAGATCAACCAAAAGAGGCATGGATGGCTCAGATTGAATTTCAACAATGCAGATTAAGCTAGGATAGTTTCTTAATTGGGAATTAAACTACAAAGGAAAGCATGCTAAACTAGAAAATAGAAAAGTGCAACAAAAGAAAATAGAAGGAGGATGATTTTATAAGAGGGAACTGTGGAAAGAGAAGGGAAGGTTGTTTTTTTGTTGTTTCCTTTCCTTTCTTCTTGCATATCCATCTTCTTCTTAACTACTCCCTTACCCTTACCCTTTTCCTCTTTCTCTTTCTCTTTCTCTCCCTCTCATTCTCTTATCTTTACCACATAACACCTTCTTCTTCCCTCTCCATTCTCACTCCTATCCCATGCTCCCTCTCTCCCCTTGTTCTTCCTCACATCACTCCCCATCTCTCTCGATTCTCTACTTCTTCTTTCTCTCTACCACTTCTCCCCCTCTCCTTGGCTATCTCTTTCTTAAGTTCCCCTTTCTTTTCCCTCTGCTTCTGTTTCCCTTCACCAACCCCTATCTTAAGCTCCTCTCTTATCTTCCAAGCATCAATATTGACATGCAGCCCAAACCAGCTTCACTTACCCCAGTCTCCCCCTTCCCTTTTCTTTTTCTGTACAACCCAAGTCATCTCCATCCATTCCTCTTTTCACCCGTCTCCCTCTGTTGATCCAGCATCACACTGGTCTCCCATTTCCATTTTTCTCCTTCTCGCAATCTCCATCTCTCCAATTTCTGTTTCCATTCACCGCACCATTTCCTCTCATCCACTGCACTAAACGAACCCATCTTCTTCTTCGTTTGTTTTTTGTTCCTCCTCTCAAGCAAGTCTACTCACCCCACTTTGCCCTAGGCTCCCCTTCTTCTCATCATCATCACCGCTCCACTGCATAGCTCGACCCATACTCTACTCCATTCTTTGGGCTCTGCTTCATGGCTTAGCCTAACACCCACCTCCCACACCAACATTGCACAGCCCAGGTCGCCCACTCTTCCCAACAAACCCAATGCATTCCAACCATCACTGATCGAATTGTCTACTCCTCCATCCAACTTCATTCCACCTGATCTCCACCGTTCCCCTAGCCAGGCTCATTCCCAGTTCCATCTGGTAGATGACGCCCATTCCATCGGCCCTACTTCAAGCGTCATTGCCCTCAGTTCGCCCCCAATCCACCTCTGGTTTCCACCACTCCCTATCTCTAGATCACTAGTGTTGTCTCTATCTTTCATCCCAATACTAGCATCATCTTCATTCCAGCCCTTCACTGGCCATGCCCAGCTCAGTTCTCCAGCTCTGATCACCGGCCACTCATCTCCATCTTTGTCTACCTCACCAACACTATAGGCCTCTACTACTATTCCCAGGAGAAAACTCAGGTCGGGCTTCCCCTAAATATCCTTGTTTTTCCCTTCCTCTCAACATCTTTCTTTCCAGGTGTCGTCTTGTAATGACTCAAAAATTATCAACTACATGTTTGTTATTTACTAAATTGATATGGATTATTTATTTTGGCGATAATATATGCCTTTAACTATACTAAATGTTTTAATTTAATTAAAATATGAAACAATAGAATCTGTGGGAAAACTTACATAATTAGATTCTACGCTCGAAATGGAATCCAACGCCTCAAAGAACACCGTAAACAGAGTTCATATGACCAAGTCATGGGCTTTTGAAGATGGAGGGCGGTTTGGTAAATTGAATTCAAAAGACCTAAGGGCTGAAAAATGCAGGGGTCATTTTGTTAACGACACCCTCCTCCATTGTCCCCTACCTCCAGCCGACCCAATAGCATTGCCTCTACAAGGTGATGTCGAAAAAATGGTGGCACTGCCATTAGGTAGCACTACCTTCACAGGCTATAAAGCCCTCTTCCCCTCCTCCCCGACCATCCCTTTCTCCTCCTCCTCTTTTTCTCTAGCTGCCTTCACCCAAAAACCTAGTAGTTAGGGTTTTAGCATGAAAAAGGTAGCATCTCCAGCAATGGGCATCTTCCTAGACTGCCCAGGTAAGCCTCTCACTCCTCCTCCTCTAGTTTTCTCTCCTCCCAGCCTAGATCCTCGCCAGATCTGCATTTCCCAACCAAAATCGCTAGAGAAAACTAGGATTAAACCCATCCCCATTGACCAGAAGCATCCTAGGGATGCAGCGCATGACACATGCATGGAACGCGCCCCCTGGAGCAATCTTCGGGTGCGGGCGAGGTCCCAGTTCGACCAGGATGCGCAAGCATCCCGGGAGCTGTGATGCTCATGTCCCGCGCCAAAGATGCACCACACAACACTGTCTAGGACACACATCGCGGGAGCACCCTTCGGGCGTGCCCATGCGTGTGAGCATGGTTGCAGTTCGACTGAGACGCGCATGCGTCCTGTGAACCGTGACACGCAGGGCCCTAATTGACACATTTGGGTCATCCATTGAGGCGAGACCCTAGAAATACAATTAAGGAGTCTATATAATTCTGATCGGCGATTTGAAAGAACCGTTGCATTCATAATGATGATGCGGACCTAATGAAACTATAAAGTTAGGATTAGAGGACTATTTTACATGACTATAGCCCAAAAACCATAGAAATATCATAGATTGGCAAGATCCCAGATGATCAAATCTCATAGATTGATTCATTTGGTATATTAGGAGATCAATATACCTTGATCAACCCCAAATTACATAAATCAACCATTAGAAACCCACAAATCAAAGATCTATAACCTATAGTATAGATCTAGCCATTGATCTGTAAAAAAGGAAATAATATTTAGATTCTTATTTCCAAATAATAGCCAAGACTTCACGAAGGTGATCTAGAGCTTAAATTGAGGAGAAACGTCATCCAAGAGACATTGAGGTAGGTAGTCTGATACTACTAAGTTTTTAAATGTATCCCAAACTCTAAGTGATTTACTTGCCATTATTACCATAGTTCATATGCTTTTGAGATATGATGTTCTTATACGAGTATGCAGACTTGTCTTCATGATTTTATGGCCTTGAAGCACTTGAATCTATCACCATATTTAGTATGCTTTAGGCATATGATGTGCTTATACAAGCATGCAGAATTGTCTATATAATTTATGGCCTTGAATACAATTTCTCGCATGAGTAGATTTTATGCATTGCTCGCATGTTTGAAAATAAATGCATAAATTACATGATTTCGATGATTGAGATTTGGATTATCTATATATGCTTTTTGGGCTATTGGGCCTAATGGGCACTATGCTGAGAGGTTATTATGTACAGGGTTGGCCTCCTGGCCTCTACCACCAAAAAGGTGGATGGTATCGCTACCAAAAAGGCTTGTCCCTTCCTCGATTGCTGTGGTAAACAAGGATGACCACTGGAGGTGTTCACGGCACCCTTTTTGAGGATAACCATAGTTGCTGTGGAGGCTATGGTGGGTTGGTCTCTAGATACCAAAGACACACAATTCTAGCTGTGTGCTGATTGTGAGCATAATTGACCCTATGATTTCAGTTTTATCGATATGCATATAGCATTGAGATGATCATAGATGAGTACTCGTGACCAGTCGGTTTGATGTGTTTACCGACCCATCGACTTGAGTTCCAAGTGGGTAAATCGTCAAATGAGGTAGCCTGCGGTGGGAACAAAACCAAAAGACCATGTGCATGATATCTATAGGGATGTTATCATCTGCTTTGAATGATTACTATTTTAATAGTTTAATGATTATTATATTTGACTTGTTGGTTTAATGTGTTTGCTGTGATTTTCTTACATGGGCTGATCGATTGCTACTTTATGATTTTAGTCATATTTATATTATTGCATATTGGATTTTAGTAAAGCAGTCCATAGTTATATCATTGATTTCTAGATTTTGGTAAAAGCTTCCTTGGTTAATAATGTGTAAATGAGCGTATGGTTATATACATGTTTACACAAAAAGGAAATTGCATGATGTTTTACATGGAAAGCCTCTTTTGAAACCATGCATGTTGCATGCCATGTTTTCAAAATAGTAGTATCAAATCACCTACTAAGTATGAGGAATATTCACCCAAATATATTATTTTTATAAATTAACTCCAACAAGATTAGAAGAAGCATAAGAAAATGTTAGTGCTATGATCAAGTAAACGAAGAGAAGACAAGCATAAATGTAAGTATATGATCTACCCTTTTGGGCATGTGTCTGTAATTACTAGAGTTGGACTATGCACTGTGACTAGATATACCTGGGAAATATTTATGATTTTCTTCATTTTTCAAAGTTTCCTTATTCATCTTGAAAGCAAATGACACTCGGGGTTTTCAAAATGAATTTAAAATAAAAGATTTTTTTGCTGCATTGCATAGTTTTTCTAAAAGTGTTTTCCAATAGGGATCTATCCCACTTTAGGAATTAGTTTTGCATTTAAAAATGCATGTGAAAACTTGGGTTGTCACACATCCTCTTCCTCGGGCAAGTTTCCTATTTAGTTTAAAATCTAGATTTTCCCTTAAATTCTAACTTTGCCCTTTACCCTTTTATTTTAATTACATCAGTGTCCTTCTTTTTTATTTACATTTTTGTCCCTGCTACTATTCTCATTCTATTTTATCTTCATTTTGTTATCCAAGAATTGGCCAATCCAAACTTGATTGATTAAGGCTTAACCCCTTCTCAATGAGTGAGCCTTAACAAATAAGAATTTTCAATTTCTCCTCCATTTTAGATCAAATTTTCAATTAACATTCAAAAATCATTCTTAGGACATCCCTGAGCTTAATTAACATAATTGATCTTTAATCTAAAATCTAGAACTTGATCTAAACTATCCAAATCCTAAAATCACAATTTACTTCAGATCTTTAAGTTTTTGAGGAATGTAACTAATCCAACTGTTAGATATTTAATCAAGGACATAATGAAGATGTTGATGAAGGATGATCAACTTTCAAAAGACTAGATTTGAAGAATTTGAAGATAAGTAGTCTAGGGAAGTGAAATTTCTTATTTTTTAGTTAAATTTCTGTTTTCTTTGGATTAGACCTCCATAATTTCATTGATTAAATACATATAGAGTCTAATTTCTCTTTCTATTAATTTCTATAATTTAATTTCAATTTTTAAATAACTAAATTTTATTGAAACAAACAAATTCTTAAAGCAAGTCCCTATGGGATTGACCTATATTTGCATAAGTTATAATATAATATCCCGTGTACTTATGAAAAAACTCAACAAGTTTTTGGCTCCATTGCATGGAACTCGTAAAGGAGTCTTCATAAAATTTAATTAAAAAATCTAAAATATTAAAAAAGAAATAAAAAATCTAAAAAATAATGAATTTAGAAATTGCATACTTTTAACCTTTTTAGGTACATCTTTTAATTTTTTTAGTGCATTATCACCTTGTTTCCAGAATATGGTACTTATTTCTATTTTTCCTTTTCAAGGAAATTGAAAAGTGGAGGAATTTGGCAAGTGGATCTTCATCAAAATAGAAATTTCACTACTTTCCTAGATTAGGATTTTTCATTTCTTTTGAGTGAATCTTGTAGTGAGGATCTTTGTAATTTTCATTTTTATTTTTATTTTAAAAGGATTATATAATACGGGGCAAATGTGGGATGAGGTTGCCCACACTTGATCTTAGTAAAAAACCCCACTGTAAGTTTCCCTCACTCCTTTTTAATTCTTAGATTAGGGTTTGCACTTGCATTGCTTGGTATTATAATTGCATATAGAAAGCATCTTTAATAATTATTGCATTTTTAGGGATTTGTATTAGTTTATTATTTTTAATTGCATTCTTAGGGCACGTTTAATGTTGTAAGGTGATATATATGTTGATTGAACTGCCATGGAGTGTGAAAATTAATTATTAAGGGAACCCTACTCTCACAAGATCAACGGTGGATTTCATCACCACTCCTTTGCCCACCTAGGATAATCACCTCGAGTGCACAATCCTACCTTTCAAATTAGTCTAAATCAATTAGAAGTGACCTATAGGGCCATCACATGCTTGTAGGACCCTCTTACTAAGATGCGATCTATTGTCACTCTAGTGAATTTTGAGCATTGCAGTTATAGTGGGTGTCTTAAAATCCAAGTAATTTTTTCACGCCTTCTGTTGACGTTTGTGAGGTCTAAATGCCTCCTTACATGAGGATTGTATTAACCACCTTGCGCAAAACCTAACTAGTAAGCAATAGTCAAATCTAAAGGAGAGGAGGAGTGCTCGATTAGGCTAAACTAAAATCATTGTCCCCACCCAAATTGAAGAAAATCAAATTATTGCTACTTATTAGCCTAAGGATTGTTTGACTATGCCTGTTAGTTTATGCATCACGTAGAGTTAAAGTCAGCATTTAGATTAGGACATTCTAGATTAAGCTAGTTTATGTAAGGGCATCAATCTCAAAACCCAATGCTACTACCTTTGGACCTAAAGATTCAATGCATCCAACCACAAGGGGAAAGAAACCTAATTCCTATCCCCATGGCTAAACCACCAACAAAGATTGAGCAAAAAAAAATTAGAGATTTCTATGCACCTCTACAACTTAATACCCCATCTTGTATAGCTTTACCTCTCACAAACGGTGATCACTTCGAGTTAAAGCAAAGAGTCATTCAATTACTCCCTACTTTTTATGGTTGAGACTTCGAAGACCCCTACCTACATATAAAGGAGTTCCTTGATATTTGGGCCACATTTAGGTTTTGAAACCTTTTGGATGATTCTATTAGGCTTAGGCTCTTCCTATTCTCACATAAGGACAAAGCCAAGTCATAGCCTAATTCCTTGGAGGTAGGTTCCATACATACTTGGGACCAATTGTCTAAGAAGTTTTTGAACAAGTTCTTCCTTGTTCACAAAAAAAAATGCCCTACATCATGAAATTATAAATTTCTAACAAAGGAATGATGAACAATATTACAAATGCTGGGAATGATTGAATGAAATGCTATAGAAATGCCCTCATCATGGATTTGAGAAATGGTAGTAGGTTCAATACTTCTGTGAGGCATTGATGCTTCAAAATAGACAAATGATAGATGTAGTGAGTGGAGGGACCCTCATGTTAAATAACAAAAGTGAGGCATGGGAGTTCTTTCAAACAGTGGCTGATAATTCTTAGCAATGGGATTATTCAAATTGGAGAAAAAGAACTAACCAACCCACTAAGAAAGGAGGTCTCTATGAGATAGCAATGCATACTGATCTATCCTATAATCTTGACTCGGTTGGTAAAAAATTAGGTGGAAGAATGGACAAGCTTGAAACTATGTTTCAATCTTTCATGAGTGTTACATTATCCCATAAACCTCCACAAGAGGTATGCACTACTTGTTCTAGTCTAGGTCCTTTAACCTTAGCTTGTCCATCCAATAAAGTATTCCCTAAATATCTTGTAGACCACGTGAATGCATTGAATGCATATCACCAACCTAGCAACAACTTGTATTCTAAGACCTATAATCCTGAATGGGCTAGGCATCCCAATCTTTCCTGGTCAAAGAATAATCATCAAAGGGGACCACTACTGAACACCCATACCCAAAATTTTCCTCTTAGGCCTATACTTCCTCAATAGCCACCTAGCTTTTAGCAACCAAAGAAACCATCTTTAGAGGATAGAATTGAAAGCATGATGCCAAAACAAATTGAAGAAATAAAAAGGACTCTAAACTAATACTAGAATGTTAATTCTCATGCCATACTTAAGTTAGAGATGCAAGTAAGCCAATTGTTTGTTGAACTACATAATAGAGAAAGGGGTCAGTTCCCTAGTCAACCCATCATCAACCCTAAGGGTCAATTTGAGATAGGGTCAAGTTCTCAAAACCTTAACCATCATGAGCATGCCAAGTCTATAATGACCCTTAGGAGTGATCGTTAGATCGACAATGAAGAAGGGCAAGCTAAGGAAACTACAAAGGAGAAAGAGGCAACTAAAACACAGGAAAAAAAGGAAACACAAAAAAAACCTATAGAACCTATATTAGAGGCACCCTATCTGCCCAAAACCCCTTTTTTCCAATTACTGAATAAAGCTAGGAAGGGAATAAACTTCAATGAGTTAATGGAGGTATTTAAACATTTACAAATCAATTACCATTTCTCAATGCAATTAAAGGTATCCCTACCTATGCCAAATTCTTAAAAGAGCTCTCCACAACAAAGCGAAAGCTTAATGTGCATAAGGAAGCTTTCCTCACTGAGCAGGTGAGCTCTTTAATTCAACACAAGACTCCATCAAAGTTTAGAGATCCAAGATGTCTTACATTTACTTGCATCATTAGAGATCATGTCATAAATAGGTCACTTCTTGACTTAGGGTCTAGTGTTAACTTGTTGCCGTACTCTGTTTATGAGCAACTAAAAGTCGATGAGTTAAAAAAAACCACTACCATGCTGTAATTAGCTAATAGATTAGTTAAGATACCTCATGGTTTGGTTGAAGATGTCTTGATACAGGTGGATAAGTTTTATTATCCAGTTGATTTCATTGTACTAGACACTCAGCTTGTATCTAATCCTGGTAGTTAGATCCCAGTCATCCTTGGATGCCTATTCTTGGCAATGTCCAATGCCATTATTAACTGTAGGAATGATGTAATGAAACTATCATTCGGTGACATAAAGGTTAAGCTTAATGCATTTAATGCCAATCAAAAAATTTTAGACCTTGATGATCCATGTGATGTCAATTTGATTGAGAGCATAATTAATGAGATTCATTCACCATTGTCCATCTCTAACCCACTAAAGGCTTGTCTCATGCACTTTAATAGAGAATTTAATATAGACAAGTCTATTGAGGAGGTAAACAATCTTTTAGATGTTGCACCAATCATGGATACCTCCAAGTGGGTTCCTTATGTGGAACCACTCTCACCATCTAAATCTGCCCCCATACCCTCAATAGAGCAACCACCATCTTTAGACCTAAAACCCTTGCCTAATAACTTGAAATATTTATATTTAGGCCCAAATGAAACCTTACATGTAATAATAACATCAGACTTAGATAAAGAATAGGAGGGTAAGCTTTTAGATGTTCTTAAGGAACATAAAACTTCTCTAAGGTGGACAATAGCATACATAAAAGTGATTAGTCCAATTGTATGCATGCATAGGATACATTTAGAAGAAAATGCAAAACCTTTTGGGAAACCCAAGGATGATTGAATCCCCACATGAAGGACATGGTAAGAGTTGAAGTCCTAAAGCTCTTAGATGTTAGCATCATATACCCTATTTCTGGCAGTACTTGGGTCAATCCTATTCAGGTTGTACCTAAGAAATCTGGGGTCACTGTAGTAAAAAATGAGGATAATTAGTCCCTACCCACATGACCACTGGGTGGAGATTTTGTATTGATCATCAAAAGTTGAACATGGCCACGTGCAAAGATCATTTTTCTTTACCCTTCATTAGCCAAATGTTAGAGAGGTTGCCTGGACATAGCTATTACAATTTTCTGGATGCATATTCCAATTACAACCAGATTCCTATAGCACTAGAGGTCAAGAGAAGACCATCTTCACTTACCCATTTGGAACCTTCGCCTACAAACATATGCCTTTTGGACTTTGTAACGCTCACCTACATTTCAAAGGTGTATGTTGAGCATTTTCTCTAACATGATAGAAAGGTTTCTTCAGGTGTTTATGAATGACTTCTCAGTATTTGGGTCATCATTTGATGAGTGCCTGCAGCACTTAAAGTTAGTCCTTGCAAGGTGAATGGAAAAGAATCTTGTCTTAAACTGGGAAAAGTTCCATTTTATGGTACGGAGTGCGATAGTATTAGGCCACATAATATCACCCAATGGGATAGAAGTCGATCAGGCAAAAGTGGATTTAATAGCCAACCTTCCTCCACCATGGACAGTTAAAGAAATTCACTCCTTCTTAGGACATGCTAGCTTTTACAAACGATTCATCAAAGATTTTAGCAAAATTTCTAAGCCCCTATGTAATTTACTTACAAAGGAGGCCACTTTTCACTTTGATGACGACTGTAAGAAAGCATTTGAATGATTCAAGGCTGAGTTGACTTCTAGACCTATTGTCCAACCACCAGATTGGAATGCACCATTTTAGATAATGTGTGATGCATCAAACTATGCCATTGGAGCTGTTTTGAAGTAGAGCATTGATAAACCTCCCCATGTGATATATTACTTTAGTAAAACACTAACTGATGCACAACTCAACTATTCAACCACTAGGAAAGAGTTGTTAGCTGTAGTGTTTGCTTTAGATAAGTTTAGATCCTGCCTATTAGGATCTAAAAGTTATAGTATACTCAGATCATGTGACATTAAAGTACCTCCTTTCTAAAAAGGATGCAAAACCTAAGTTGATTCATTAGATACTACTGCTACAAGCATTTGACTTAGAAATTAGGGACAAGAAAGTTTAGAAAATGTAGTAGTAGATCACTTATCCAGATTAGTTGTGGAGCACACTAGTGATCATGGGCTTATAACTGAGTCATTCCTAGATGAATAGTTATTGCATGTTTCCTAGTTGTCTTAGTATGGATATATTGTTAATTATCTTGTTACAAGACAAATGCCTAATCATTGGACTAAACAAGATAAAAAAAGATTTTTAACCAAGGTTAGATATTTTACTTGGCATGACCCATATTTATTTAAGTGTGGTCCTGACCAAGTAATTAGGACATGCATATTAGATAGTGAACATAATCAAATCATCTCCTTTTGTCATCATCATGCATGTGGGGGCCATTTCAACTATAGGAGGACCACTGCAAAAATTTTGCAGTGTGGATTTTATTGGCCTACCATGCACATGCTTACTACAAAGCATGTGTAAGGTGTGAAAGGTTAGGAGACATATAATGCCCTTAAACCCAATCCTTGTCATAGAACCATTTGATGTTTGGCATAGATTTTATGGGACCCTTTCATAATTTTTTTGGAAATATGTACATCTTAGTGGGAGAGGATTACATGTCCAAGTGGGTAGAGGCTATACCATGCACAACCAATGACCACGGTTGAGGTAAAACTTTTAAAAGAAAATATTTTGCATAGTTTGGTACTCTAAGAGCCATAATAAGTGACGGGGGAAAACACTTTTGTAATAAAGTGTTTGAGAATTTAATGAAAATGTATGGTATCCACCATAGGATAGCTACCCCATACCACCCTCAAACCTGTGACCAAGTAGAGGTATCCAATAGGAAAATTAAGTAGATTCTAGAAGAGACATTCAATCCAAATAGGAAAGACTGGTCTCTGAGAGTTAATGATGCTTTATGGGCTTAGGTACAGCATATAAAACCCCTACAGGAATGTCACCCTACATCCTAGTCTATAGAAAGGCATACCACTTACCAACAGAGTTAGAGCATAAAGCATATTAGGCTATCAAAAAGCTCAATTTCAACTTAGATTCTCCTAAGACCCACAAAAAACTCCAACTCAATGAGTTGGAAGAATTAACGACAAATGCATTTGACTCTACACAATTGTACAAAGACCAAATGAAGGCGGTACATGATAAACATATTTCAAGAAAATCCTTCACACCTAGTCAAAAGGTCTTACTATACAACTCTATACTGCATCTATTACTAGAAAAACTTTGATCTAGATGGATCGGATCTTATATAGTACGCATAATCTATTCTCATGGGACCATCAAGATTGAAAAAGTTGGAGAAATCTAAATGGTAGACACTTTTAAAGACACCTCATTATCATGACCCACCTTAGATTCCCACACCAGGAGCCTTGCAGCATACCATGATTGCACTCATCATTATGTCTGGCTGAAGACGTAAAACTTAGCACTACCTGGGAGGCAACCCAAATGTTTTTCAAATTTCCATCTTTTACATCCTTCCATTATCATATAGTATCCTATGTTTTCCAAACATTGAGGACAATCTTTCATTTAGGTTGGGGATGTAGATGCATATAGGGATTTTATTGAGTTTTCTTTTGAAAAAAAATAGTTTTTAAGGCAAAGTTCCCTTACTGTGATGAGAACTAGATGTTCAGAATTTAGTACTTTTGTTTTCACCTCTTAATGTGAATGCATATAATTATTTTTGCATATTTTGCAAATGTTGAAGCATTTTATGGAAGTTAATTCTTGAAAACTATTTACACATAATAGAGAGTCAAGACTAATAGAGAGGTATGACTTAGAGACCCTAAGGAAAACTAGTAGAGACCTATAACCAGTAAGATTATCTTCTTTCAGAATGTTATAAGTAATTCCACAAATTTTTCAGTGTACATAACTTAGTGTGATCCTATTAT
This sequence comes from Warburgia ugandensis, assembly GCA_035236585.1. NCBI lineage: Eukaryota > Viridiplantae > Streptophyta > Magnoliopsida > Canellales > Canellaceae > Warburgia > Warburgia ugandensis. Next base: position 24,921,854 of record CP141132.1, on the reverse strand, counting down.
CCTTGTTTTGGTTAAACATCAAGAATAAATATAAGTAATAGCTTTAATTCTAGAAAATATATTGAATTTGATAGGCTTTAAAAAACCTACGAAATGATATAGGTCATCCTTACTCATCCTAGAGATATAAAGCCTACCCAGTATATCATACCACTAGTGAGCCCCTTTCAGCCTATTATTAAGCCTTTTTCTTCTTAAATCCCACTCACCTCAAACTGAAACAAGCTAGAAAATAAATTACCACTTCCCATCGTCAAAATGAGTAGAGTTAGTAGAGAAAGTTTAAAATAGGACAAAAAGATAGTGAAGTGAGAAAAAGGAGTAGTCTTTCTTTCAAAAGAAATAATAATAATAATAAATTAAAAATAATGAAAAAGAAAGACAAAAATAAGAAAGAGATATTCACATGAAGTACAACTCAAAAGAAAAGTTGTCCTAATAGGTATTCATTGAAGACCTCTACTAAATTTTGAACCTTTGAAATCCTTATACCCTTTTTTTCTGAACCTATTCTAACCTATTGATCTTAGGTGGAACATAACCTTAAAAAGGAGATAAAAAGAAGGAATTAAGGTAAAAGACCCCTAATATTCTTGGTGATAACATCCACTCTTCAAGATCACTTTCTTATCTCATGAGCATTTAAAAGAATTATGTGAACCATTAGCTTGTTAGATTTTGTCACATAATGAAGAAATATGTTTAACCCTTATCTAAGAGTTTCATTTTTGAGAGTATACCTACGAAGATTTGAGGTCAGGACATATTTCTAATAGAATTTAAGCATATTCGATTACAAGTCAAGATTTATGTGGCTATACACACACGCACTCTAAGAAATAACTTAAATAAAATGTCTTTAATATGTGTATGATGTGTAAAATTGTAAATATTCTTCATTAAGTTGTGAAAACCTAGTAGATTGCTAATGAATGAGGATTCTTTGAGATAAAATAGGGGACTTGACCTTATTGAATTTTGTGGGTATATTCACTGCAAACCTTCACAAGGCCTAACTTGTCCACTAAGGGTACCCTAGGAGTTAAAGGGCTTGTTGCATGCGCTAAATGCAATAGTGAGTACCTATGAAAGTGGCACCGTGTACCGATTTTTGCAAAATAGTTTGCTACATGTTTTGCTCGGGACTAGTAAAATGCTCGTTGGGGAGGGGCTATGTTAAGAGTTTAATTTTGGCCAAAATACCCCTAGTTTAGCATTTAATTAAATCATCTAACTGATCAAATTTGTAATTTTTAGCTTGATTTTAAATTTAGCTCCAATTGACCATCCAATCATTAATTTATCAAAATTAATGGTCAGATAATCATTAGAACTTATTAGATGCTTAATGCATGGTTTAGATGATTTTAATTGGGTCTTTTGTTTCGCAAATCAACCAGAAGAGGCATGGATGGCTCAGATTGAATTTCAATGATGCAAATTATGTTAAAGGACAATAAAGAAAGCTAGGATAGTTTCTTAATTGGGAAATAAACTACAAAGGAAAGCATGCTAAAATGGAAAATAGAAAGCTCCAACAAAAGAAAGGAGAGTGGGGAAGTTTCCAAACTAAAGGGAGTAACTAAATTAGAAGGAGGATTTTATAAGAGGGAACCGTGGAAAGAGAAGGGAAGCCTTTTTTTTTTTTCATTCCCTTTTTACTTGCATATCCATCTTCTTCTTAATTACTTCCTTACCCTTTTCCTCTTTCTCTCCCTCTCATTCTCTTATCTTTACCACACAACACCTTCTTCTTCTCTTCCCACTCTCACTCCTATCCCATGCTCCCGCTCTCTCCTTGGTTTTCCTCAGATCACTCCCCATTTCTCTCGATTCTCTACTTCTTCTCTCTCTCTCTACCACTTCTCCCCCTCTCCTTGGCTATCTCTTTCTTTTCCCTCTGCTTTTATTTCCCTTCACCAACCCCTATCTTAAACTCCTATCTTATCTTCCATGAATCAATACTAACATGCAGCCCTGACCAACTTTACTTCCCCTAGTCATCCCCTTCCCTTTGCTCTATCCGTAGAACCCAAGTCGTCTCCAGCTGTTCCTCTGTTCACCCATCTCCCTCTGTTGATATGGCAACACTAGTCTCCCATTTCCATTCTTCTCCTTCTCTCAATCTCCATATCTCCAATTTTTGTTTCTATTCACCACACCATTTCCTCTCATCCATCGCATTAACAAAACCCATCTTCTTCTTTGTCTATTTTTCGTCCCTCCTCTTGAGCCAGTCTTCTCACCCCACATCGCCCCAGGCTCCCCTGCTTCTCGTCATCATCACTACTCAACTACATAGTTCGACGCATGCTCTGCTCCATTCTCTAGCCTCTACTTCATCGCTTAGCCTGACACCCAACTCCCAAATCGGCATCGCACAGCCAGGCTGGCCACTCTTCCCAACAAACCGTATGCCACCTCTACTCCTCCCCTGCCAATCAACGCATTCCAACCATCATTAGCGAAATTTTCTACTCCTCCATCCAACTTCATTCCACCTAATCTCCATCTTCCCCCAAGCCAGGCTCATTTCCAGTTCCACTGGCCAGATGACGTCCATTCCATCGAGCCTACTCCAAGTGTCACTGCCCTCAGCTTACCCCCAATCCACCTTTGTTTCCACTTCTCCCCATCTCCAAATCATTGGTGTTGTCTCTATCTTTAAGCCAAATATTAGAATCATCTTCACTCCAGCCCTCCACCTACCACGCCCAGCTCAATTCACTAGCCCCAATCACCGACCACTCGTCTCCATCTCAGCCTTCCTCACCAACACTGTAGGCCTCTACTACTATTCCCAAGAGAAAACCTAGGTTGGGTTTCCCCTAGATTTCCCTATTTTCCCACCTCCTCCCAGCATTTTCATCTTTCCAATCATTGTCTTCTTCATCAGGCAAGTTTCCTGTTTAGTTTAAAATCTGATTTTTTCCCTTAGATTCCAATTGTGACCTATACCCTTTTATTTTAATTTTGTTAGTGTCTTTCTTTTTATTTACATCTATGTACCTGTTGCTATTCTCATTTTGTTTTATCTTCATTCTATTATCCAAGAATTGGCCAATTCAAACTTGATTGATTAAGGCTGAACTCAATCAATGGGTGAGCCTTAATAGACAAGAATTCTCAATTTCTCCTCTGTTTTAGATCAGATTTCAATTAACTTTCAGACTTCATTCTTAGGGAATCCCTGAGCTTAATTAATGTCTTTGTTCTTTAATCTGAAATCCAGAACTTGATCTAAACCATCCAAATCCCAAAATCACCATTTACTCCATCTTCAAGATTTTGAAGAATTTGACTAATCCAACCGTCAAATGTTTAATCAAGGATATAATGACGATGTTGATGAAGGCTGATCAACTTCCAAAAGACCATATTTGAAGAAATTGATGATAAGCTGCCTAGGGAAGTGAATTTTTCATATTTTTTAGTTAAATTTTTGTTTTCTTTGTATTAGACCTCCATAATTTCTTTGATTAAACACATCTAAAGTCTAATTACTCTTTCTATTAGTTTTTTATTTAATTTTAATTTTAAATAATTTAATTTTATTAAAACTCAAAATTCTTAAAGCGAGTCCCTATGGGATCGACCCGTATTTCTATAAGCTATACTACAATAGCCCACTTGTGAAAAAACTCAACTTTCCTATATTCATTCATGTTAGTTTTGCATTAATTTACTTTAATTTTATGTATGTTAGTTAATTTAGTTTCTAATTCCATTGCGTATCTTTAATTTTATAAGTCTCTTTAGTTATAATTTCTAATTTCATGTATATTTCCTTCTTATTTCAAATTCATCATTTATTCATCTATTCTCTCTCTCTCTCTCTCTCTCTCTCTCTCTCTCTCTCTCTCTAGTTGACGTTCAATGATTTAAATAAGTTCCAATCAATTAATAATCTATGAGATTGGTCTCAGTTCAATCTGTCTTTCATGCTAATACTACTTTAATTCATGTAGTTACAAGTAATATTAAAGTTATGACAAGTTTTTGGCACTCTGGCCAGGGAATCGCAATAAATTTGTGTTTGGATATTTATTTAGATTGTTTATCTTTAGTCATAGTTTTAGGATGCATTAGATTAAGATTTTTGCACCATATTTGCATATTTTGCTAATTCCTCATAAAATGATCCATCTTACTTGTTTTGTTCTAGGGAAATTTGGCAAAGCAACAACAATGATCCTGCAGGCCAAGCCTTCATCAACTTAGGGCCTATTTGCTTTCCTAGATTAGGATTTCTAATTTTTTAGTGAACTGACATGCCATTATAACTTATAATTTATTTACTCAGTTTTAAATGGGTTGTGTTAATATAAGGCAAGTGTGGGGTATGGTCTCCCATACTTGATCTTCATTAGAAGTCTCACTATAAGCCATCTTCACTCTCTTTTATTTTCTTAGTGTAGTTGCATTCAGAATATTTTACATATTGGTTAGAAGTGTAATTCATATTGATTAGGGTCATATATTATAATTGTTGCATCTTATTTAAGGTTATTGCATTAGTTGTATACCTATCTAACCCTTGGTTGGAGAGCATATAGGAAGCATTAGTTTATTTTCCTTGTATTGCATTGCACGTTTACTGCTTTATGGTGGATGGCATACATTGATAGTAAGGGCCCCACATGAACCCTCATGAGATAAGGCCTGAATTTCATCACCAGATCCTTGACCCACCTAGGTAATCAAATTAATTCCTTGTATGCTTGCGATCCCAGCCATTAATCTGAATTTAAAATCTTAAACTCATAAGACCATTTTTGAAAGCAAAGACCTATTGTCACTCTAGTGCTTCTAGAACTTTGTGGTTATAGTGGGTATCCAAAATCCAAGTGATTTTTTCACACCTTTTGTTGATGTATGTTGAGGTCTAAATGCCTTCCTCTATGAGAATTACATTTACCACCTTGGGTAGGACCTAACTAGTAAGTATTAGTCAAGTCCAGATTGAAGGGGGAGCTATCTAGCTTTAGATTTAAAAGCTACAACTTCACAGATTAACAAAGATCATCAAATCAACTTGCTAGCATTAGGGATTTTTTTATTTTTTTTGTATATCACACAGAGTTAGGAATCACAATTAGAGTTAGGTTGCATCATTTAGGTAGGTATGTATTATAGTGCATGCAAGGTCATCAATCTAAGAACATAGGATTAGTACCATTTGATCCTCATATTGAACATATCCATAAGTAAGGGATAAGAAACCAAGTTCCTAACCCCATGCTAGACCCACCAGTAGATATTGTGACAACTCAGGTTTTCCCATGCATTTTTAAATGCAAGATCTAATTCCTAAGGCGGGATGCATCCCTATTTGAAAACCATTTTATAAAAACCATGCAATGTAGTGAAAAATATTTTGTTTTAAAGTCATTTTGAAAACCCTGAGTGTCATTTTCTTTCACAACAACCAAAGTAGTTTTTGAAAAACTTCAGAAATCATAAATGTTTTCCCAGGTCTATCCAGTCACAGCTCACAGCCCAATTGTAAATAAATACAAATACATGTCTAAAGGGTAGAGTGTTTACTTACATGTATAATTGTCTCCTTTTGATTTTTTTTGCTTGTAGCACTAACATTTCCTAAGGCATCTTCTAGTCGTGAATGGAGCTATCCTGAAAAATGTTAAGGATTGGGTGAGTATACACTATACTCAGTAGAAGTCTATCACTACTAGTTTTACAATGCATGCTATGTTTAAATCATATGCTCTTTAAAACATGTGCATGTTTGAACACTCATGTTCAATATAGATATTAAAAACCATTGTCGAATTGGAATACTGGCGACCTAAAGAATCGCATAATCCAAGTCGAAAGTATCATATATATCATAAACATAATGATATGCATAAGATGCTGAACTGAATCCAACTCATGGATATATGGTATGGTCAACCAACCTCATGCGCCATTCTAGAACCCTCTAGGAGGTTGAAGAAGAGAGGTGCCCGTATCAAAACAGGTCCCTGTTTTTCTCAGGCCAAATCCGTTTTTAATTTAAATTACACTTTTGCCCTTGAACTTCAAAGGGCCATAACTTGCTCATTTTAACTCCGTTTTGAGTGATTTTGGTCTTGTTGGATTCCTTTTTCCAAGATGCACCTAAGGGTACTATTCTCAGGACCAAATTTTTGGGTCTAGTTAGGGTGAACGGTGAAATGACCAAAATACCCTTATCTCCAAAAAGGGAACTTTTCATTTCCTATAGAATGTCCAATTCATTTTTGTTAAAAATAGCATCAATTGCTCAGGCATTACAGATATGGAGCACAAGGGTTTTTTAAATTTCTATGCACCACTTTAATTAAATAATTCATCATGAGTCACCTTACCACCCACTAATGGAGACCGCTTTGAACTTATATTTGGAGTCATACAATTACCCCCAACATTTTATGGTCAAGAAAGAGAGGAACAATACCTACAATTCAAGGAATTCTTTGATATTGGTGCTACACTCAAATACTATAATCTTATGGATGATTGTATTAGGCTAAGGTTATTCCCTTTCTCATTAAAGGATAATGCCAAATCATGGCTTAATTCTTTAGTGGTCGGTTCCATTTCCACATGGGACTAATTGTCTAAGAAATTCTTCCCTATCCATAAGACTAATGCTCCTCATAGGGAGATCATTAATTTCCAACAGAGAGATGATGAGTAGTATTATGAATGTTGGGAGACATGGAATGAATTGCTATAGAAGTACCCACATTATGGATTTGATAAACAATAGCAGGTTTAGTATTTTTATGAGGCATTAACACCTCAAAATAGACAGATGATAGAAGCAACTAGTGGAGGAGCCCTCATATTGAAAAATGAGATAGAAGCCTAGGAATTTTTTGAAACTCTAGCCAACAATTCCTAGCAATTGGATTATTCTAATAGGAGAGAACAACATGCCTACCCACAAAAGAAAGAAGGCTTATAGGAGATAGGAGTGACACTTAGAAATAACACATAGACTCAATTAATTGGATGGAAGAATGAACAAGCTTGAAAAATATGCCATATAATGAGTGCTATCATAAATGCTTTCATGGTTGCTAATGCAAAACCTCCACAAGAGGTATGTGCTACTTGTTCTAGTCCATCCCATCTAACTACAACTTATGCATCCAATAGAGTGTTTAATGAATATCTTTTAGACAAGTGAACATTCTTAGTGCATATTGCAACCCTAGAAAAAATAATTCATATTCTGAGACCTATAATATAGGATGGGCTAGGATTGTCAATTTGTCATGGTCTAAGAATAATTATGAGGAAGGTACATTTGTGAACCCTCTTCATTAGAACTTTCTTAGAATTTTAGCTTCCCAACAGCCACCTATTTTTCAGCTTCCTCAACAACTAAAGTAACCATCAAATGAGAATAGTATTCAATTTGTCATGAAGCAAAATAAGGAAACTAACAAGGCTTTGCATCAAATCCAAAATGAGAGTCAACAAAATATCATGGGGATAAAGATGTAAATAAGCCAGTTGTCTACCTCTTTAAGTGATAAGAGAAAGGAAATTTTCCTAGTCAGCCTGTTCCAGCCCTAAGGCCCAACTAGAAATAGGGTCTAATTATCATAATCATAGAACCCCTGAACAAGAAAAGTCTACCACAACCCTTAGGAGTGGCCATCAGGTTGATAATAAATTAAGGTAAACTGAGGACAATATAGAAGACAATAAATTAGTTAAAATTCAAGAGAAAGAGAAAAGATAGAAATCTCCTACTCCATTTGAGCCTATAGTGGACGCACCCTATCAAAAACTTGGTGTAACTTTAAAATTATTTACAAGTTCAAAAATTATAGTATTGCACATGAAAGTGGTTGAACCCACGAGGAATGTCACAAATTTGAATGTTGGATGGATCTTATTTAAAGTGCATAACTTCAGAAAAAGGGAGACTTTGAATTGATTTGAATTTAAACTATTAATGTAAATTCATGAAATTAGACACTACAATTAAAGGAAACTTGCTAAAATTAAAACTAAGCAATGGAATTAAAAACTTAGTTAAAAAACATGGAATTAACAAAATAAGGTAGTACAAAATAAGCATTAATTAAATTGAGCAACTAACTTAATGAAACTACTAAAAAGGATACTTTCCTAATTTAACATTTTCTTGAACAAGAATCTTTCTATATTTCATAAATAAAACTTTATAAACCTAAACTAAGATGCAAAAATTCTATTTATAACTACTAAAATAAGATTAAGTAGCAAAATAAAGCAAGATTTAAAGAGGAAAGTAACCTAGTGCAATGTGCATGATCCATGGATTATGTGCATGGTTCATAAGTTAAAAGATTGCCAGATTTGATGTTTTAAATGCAAACTAGCATGCAAGATAATTAATAAACTCAATAAACATTCTAAAAATATAAATGGGTTCCTAAAGATTCAAGCAAATAATATGTATAGATGGCTGGAAACACAGCATAAAGATTAAGGAGAAAAAAATTAGATTTCAAGTTCTTAAGAACATCAACTTAATTCAAGCATAAAAAGCAAGTGAAACAATAACTTTTATGAAAGATAACAAGTATCCTCAAAAATTTCACTAAATCAACCCCAAAATACATAAAATAATTTGAGAATAAAACATGTTGAAAATCTAGAAATTGTGCATGAAACTAAGCCTTAAAACCTAATCTAAATAATAAAAAAATCTTAAGATAAGTCTTCCAATCCAAATATGATAACATGGAAAGAAAACTGAGAAAGGAATTCAAGAGAAAAGATGGCTAGATGGGTGAACTAACTATGAAAAGAATTTCTAAAACTAAGTTAAATTAAAGCAAAAGAACAAGAAATTCCTAAGGGGGAGGGCATGGATGTAAGTTATTTCATTTCTTGGCTATCACTATCAAAGAAAATTAACTTGATTCTTGAGAAAATAAGCGAGAAAAACTAATGAATGTAAAGCAAAGTAGAAAGATCAATGAAGAACTTGAAAGCAAACAATGGGAAACTAAGGCAATGAAACTAAAGTAGTGAAAGCAAACTACTAACCTAAATTGGACATGTGAAATATCAAACTTTTGAATCATTAGATTAGAAATGCATGGGTTACAAGTTTAAAAAAAAAAAAAAAAAACTACATATAACACTATATTTTATAACACATTGGCTACTAATTGAGTACTTTTTTTATACCAAGTTGAACACGTATCACACCCTCCAGCTAACATATTTCTAGTCTTAAGAAAAACATGCAAAAGATCATGAAAACAAAAGTAGTTTCCATTTTCATAGGTACTCAAGATTGCATTTAGCATATTAAACCCCTATGTTACACTTAGTAGAAAGTTAAGCCTCGTGAGGGTTTGTAGTGAATACACCCACAAATTTTCATAAAGCTTAGTACCTTATTTTACTTAAGAGAATTCTCATCTGTTAGCACTTTACTAGCTTTAACAACTTACTAAAGGTGAATGAAAAATTCCGTAGGTCACCCATATGCCAAAGCCATTTTATTCAAGTTTCATCTAAAAGTGCATGTGTGTGTACAGGCTACATAAGTCATGACTTATAAATAGATATGCCTATACACCATTGGAAAGATGCCTTGAGCACAAATTCTCACTAGTATAGACTTAGAAATAAAGATCTCAGAGAAATGGGGTCAAACACAATTCTGTCTTTATGTGATAGAATCCAGAGATACTAATCATTCACATAATTTTATAAGAACTAATGAAACCTGCGAAAACCTCTGCAAAGGTTAATATATGCCATTGGATCAAATTCTCACTTCTTATAAAAGAGTAAAAATCCTAATTAAATCCTAAAAATTATGATTATTCACATACTTAGCCTGGATTTGCTTCTGGACCTATAAAATATCAAAATTTTGAATCATTGGGTTAGAAATATAGGCACTACAAATTTATATGAAAACCCTATAAATAACACTATAGTTTACAACACATTCGCCATTAATTGGGTACTTTATAAACAAGATTGAATGCTTATCACACCCCCAATTAGCATTTTGCTAGTCCCCAGTAACACATGCTAAAAATCAATAAAACAAAGTGGTTTCCATTTTTGTAGATATTCACAATTGCATTTAGCATATGCAGCAAATCCTTAAACCCGTAGGTTACCCCTAGTGTACGACTTAAGCCTCTTGAGGGTTTATAGTGAATGCACCCAATAAATTACATAAGTCTACATCCTTTATTTTATTGAAGAGAATTCTCATCCATTAGAACTAAATAGCATTAACAACTTAATAAAGATGAATGAAAAATTCCATAAGTTACCCTTACACTCAAAAATGAAGATATTAGAAAAATGTGGTCAAATAAAATTCTCTATTTATGTGATCGAATTCAAAGATACTAACGGTTCACATAGTTTTATAAGCATTGATGAGACAAAGAAATATGAACCCTAGGCAAGGGCACCCCTCCCCTTGCAATTATGGAGAGCTATCTGGGTAGCTTGACCCATAAAAAACTTTGCAAAGTGCAATATTGGTCATTGAATCATCTTCTTACTTCCTATAAAAGAATAAAAAACCTAATTAAATCCTAGAAAGTTATAATAACTCACATTCTTACTCTAGGTTTGCTTTAGGACATTCAAAATATCAAATTTTTTAATCATTAGTCCAAAAATGTATGTATTACAAATTTCAGAAAAACCTTGTAAATAACACTACATTTTATAGCACATTGGCTACTAGTTGGGTATTTTTTACACAAAATTGAATACTTATCACACCCACCAACCAGCATTTTTCTAGTCTCGAGAACAACATGTGAGGAATCATGATCCAAGGGAAAGTACTCATCACCCCCCACACCCACATCGCTAACTGCATAACTCGACCTGTGAGAAACTCTATCAAGCACAATGTAGGTTGTTGGGTCACCTTCTCACTTCCTACAAAAGAGTAAAATAACTAATAACTCCTAAAATATTATGATGATTCACTACTCTAAATTTTCTTCTAGACCTTCAGAATATCAAACTTTTGAATCATTCAATAAAAAATGCATGTGTTATAAATTTTCAGAAAATTCGGATACATAACACTATAGTTTATAACACATTGGTTATTAATTGGGTACTTCTTACACATAATTGAACATTTATTGCATACCCGAACAAGAATTTTTCTAGTCCTTATCAAAACAATGGAAAATTAATAAAAAATAAAAGAGGTGTCATTTTTGTAGGTACTCACTATTAACTTTAGCATATGCGACAAGCCCTCAAAACCCTAAATTACCCCCATTGGACAAGTTAAGCCTTGTAAAGATATGTAGTAAATACACCAACAAAATTCGATAAGGCTGCATACTTTATTTTATTTATGAGAATTCTCATCCATTAGCTCTCTACAAACATTAATAACTTAATAAAGGTAAATGAAAATTTCCACAAGTTACCAATATACGATAGCCATTTTGTTCCAATTTTCATCTCAAAGTGCATGCATTTGTACAGGCTACATAAGTAATGAATTCTAAATAGACATGGTTATACCCCATTAGAAAGATGTATCGACATCAAATTCTCACCTATATACACTCAGAAAGAAATATCTAATATAAATGAAGTAAAAAAAAAAAACTTCTCTCTTTATGTGACCAAATCCAATGTTATAAATGGTTCACATAATCTTATAGGAACTGATAAGACAAAGGAATATGATCCCTAGGTAAGGGCATGCTGCCCCATACACCCCCGACTAGCTAATGGTGTAGGTCAACTTGCCTTTGCATCATCTTCTCATTTCCTGCAAAAGAGTAAAAAACCCTACTTAAATCCCAAAAACTTATGATGAATTACACACTTACTTTGGATTTGCTTATGGACTTACACAACATTAGACTTTTGAATCATTAGGTTAGAAACGCATGCGTTAAATTTTTTTTGAAAAACCCTATAAATAACACTATATTTCATAATATATTGGCAACTTATTAGATACTTTTTATACAAAATTGAGCACATATCATATCCCCCCACAAACATTTTTCTAGACACGAGAAAAACATGTAAAAATTAATGAAAACAAAAGTAGCTACCATTTTCATGGGTTCTCATGATTGAACATGGCATATGCAACAAGCTCTTAAACACTTAGGTCACCCCTAGTGAATTAGTTAAGCCTCATGAGGGTTTGTAGTGAATAGACTGATAAAACTGTATAAGGCTAAGTCCTTTATTTTATTTAAGAGAATTCTCATCCATTAGCACTCTACTAACTTTAACGACCTAGTAAAAGTGAACGAAAAATTCCATAGGTTACCCATGTACCAAAGCCATTATATTCAAGTTACGTCTTAAAGTGCATGTGTGGGTACAGACAACATAAGTAAGAACTTCTAAATAGATATGCTTATACTCCATTTGGAAGATGTCATGACCTCAAATTCTCACTGTACACCTTTAGAAATAAAGATCTCCAAGAAATGGGGTCAAACAAAAGTTTCTCTTTATGTGACGAATCCAAAGCGACTAATGGTTTACACAATTTTATAAGTACTAAAGACTCGAAGGCCGTTACATCATCTTCTCAGTTCTTACAAAAGAGTCAAAAAATCTAATGAAATCCTAGAAAATTATGATGATTCACATACTCTGAATTTGCATCTAACTTGCAAATATCAAACCTTTGAACAATTAGGTTAGAAATGCATATGATATAAATTTTTAAAAAAACCTATAAATACCACTATATTTTATAACACATTGGCTACTAATAGCTTACTTTTTCTAAAAAATTGAACACTTGTCACAGACCCCAACTAGTATTTTCCTAATCCAAAGAAAAATAAGGGAAAACTCATGAAAACAAAAGTTGTTGCTAATTTTGTAGGTTCGCACAATTGGACTCAACATAAGCAACAAGCCCTTAAACCCCTGGGTTACCCCTAATGGATAAGTTATGCCTTGTGAGGGTTTACAGTGAATGCACCCACAAAATTCTATAATGCTAAGTCCCTTATTTTATTTAAGAGAATTCTCATCCATCAGCACTCTACTGGCTTTAATAACTTAATAAAGATGAATGACATACTCCAAGTTACCCATACACCAAAGCCATTTTATTCAAGTTTTGTCTTAGATTGCATCCGTGTGTATAGGCTACATATGTTAGGACTTCTAAAAAGATGTGCTTATACTCCATTGGAAAGAAGCCATGACCTCAAATTCTTACAGGTACACACTTAGAAATAAAGATCTTAGAGAAATGGGGTCAAACAAAAGTCTCTCTTTATGTGATCGAATCAAAAGACACTAATGGTTCACATAATTTTATAATCACTAATGAGTCAAAGGAATTTGATCCCTTGGAAAGGGCACGTTGAATTGTGCACCATCTATAAGGCACAATATAGGTCGTTGGATCATCTTCTCACAAAAGGGTAAAAAAAAAAACTAATTAAATCCTAAAAGTTTATGATAATTCACATACTTGTTTTGGAATTGGAAAATATCAAACCTAGGAATCATTACGTCAGAAATACATGTGTTACAAACTTTTGGAGAACCCCTATAAATAGACTATATTTTATAACACAATGGCCACTAATAGGGTACTTTGTATACAAAATTGAACACTTATCATAACCAACAACCACCATTTTGCTAGTCTCAAGAAAAATAGCAAAAAATCATGAAAATGAAAAGGTTTGCCAATAAGGTTTGTACTCATGGTTGCATTTATTATATACAACAAGCCCTTGAACCCCTAGGTTACTCCTAGTGGATGAGTTAAGCCTTGCGAGGGTGTGTAGTGAATACAGCCACAAAATTCCATGAGGCTAAGTCCTTTATTTTATATAGGTGAATTCTCATCCCTTAGCACACTTCTGGCTTTAACAACTTAAATAAAGGTAAATGAAAAATTACACAAGTTACCCATATACCAAAGCCATTTTGTTCAAGTTTCATCTCAAAGTGCATGTGTGTACAGGCTATATAATTCAAGACTTCTGAATAGATATGCTTATACTCCAATAGAAAAATGTCTTTACCTCAAATTCTCACTAGTTTACTATCAAAAATGAAGATCTCAAAGAAATGGGGTCAATCAAAATTCTATCTTTATGTGACCAAATCCAAAAACAGTAATGGTTCACATGATTTTATAAGCACTGATGAGACAAAGGAATATAATCCATGGGCAAGGGCGCACTGCCCCGTGCACCTGTGGTGAGCCAACAGCATAGCTCAACATGCAAAAAACTTTATGAAGTGCAATGTAGGTCATTCAATCATCTTCTCACTTCCTATAAAAGAGTAAAAAAACTAATTAAGTCCTAGAAAATTATGATGTTTCACATACCTACTCTAGATTTGCTTATGTACCTACAAAATATCAAACATATGAAGCATTAAATTAGAAATGCATGTGTTATAAATTTTCATAAAAATCATATAAATAATACTATTAATACTATATTTTATAACACATTTGCAACTAATTGGGTACTTTTTATACAAAAATTGAACACTTATCACATCCCCAAACCAACATTTTATTAGTCCTAAGCAAAGCATGGTAAACATCATTAAAAAAAAGTTCCTATCATTTTTCGTAGGTACTCATGATTGCATGTTCCTTATGCAACAATCCTTAAACCCCAAGGTTTCCCCTAGTGGACATGTTAAGCCTCGTGAGGTTTTGCAGTGAATACACCCATAAAATTCAAAATATTCTAAGTCCATTATTTTATTTAAGAGAATTCTCATCAATTAGCACTCTACTAGCTTTAACAACTTAATAAAGGTGAATAAAATTCGACATACTATCTATGTACCAAAGCCATTTTATTCAAGTTTCATATTAGAGTGCATGTGTGTGTACCAGCTACATAAGTCAAGAAATCTAAATAGATATGCCTATACTCCATTGGAAAGAAGTCTTGTCCTCAAATTCTCACTTAGAGAAATGGGGTCAAACAAAAGTCCCTCTTTATGTAACCGAATCCAATGACACTAATGGTTCACATAATTTTATAAGCTCTAATGATTCAAAGGAATTTGATCCCTTGGCTGGGGCATGTTGCCCCATGCAACCCTAGTAAGCTAACTGTATAACTTGACCTAAGAAAAACTCTACAAGGCGTAATATAGACTATTGGATTATCTTCTCACTTCCTACAAAAGAGTAAAGGAATCTAATTAAATCATAGAAAATAATGATGATTAACATACTTATTCTAGATTTTCTTCTAGACCTAAAAATGTCAAACCTGTGAATCATTAGGCTAGAAATTCATGTGTTACAAATTTTTGGTGAACCCCTATAAATACACTATATTTTATAACACAATGGCCACTAATAGGGTACTTTGTATACAAAATTGGACACTTATCATAACCAACAACCACCATTTTGCTAGTCTCAAGAAAAATAGAAAAAAAAATCATGAAAATGAAAAGGGTTTGCCAGTAAGGTTTGTACTCATGGTTGCATTTATTCTATGCAACAAGCCCTTGAACCCCTAGGTTACACCTAGTGTACAAGTGAAGCCTCATGAGGGTATGTTGTGCATGCAACCACAAAATTCCATGAGGGTAAATTCTCTATTTTATATATGTGAATTCTCATCCATTACCACACTTCTAGCTTAAATTTTTTTTTAAAAGGTGAATGAAAAATTACACATGTTACCCATATACCAAAGCCATTTTATTCTAGTTTCAACTCAGAGTGCACATATGTGTACAAGTTACGTAATTAAGGACTTCTAAATAGATATGATTAGACTCCATTGGAAGGATTTCTTGACCTCAAAATCTCATTAATATACACTAAAAAATAAAGATCTTAGAAAAATGCTATCAAACAAAAATTCTATCTTTATGTCACAAAATCCAAAGATACTAATGTTTCATATAATTTGATAAGCACTAATGAGACAAAGGAATATGACTCATGTGCAAGGGCATGCTGGCCCTGCACTTTTGACAAGCTAACCACATGGCTTGACTTGGGAAAACCTCTATCAAGTGCTAGGCTATTGGATCATCTTCTCACTTCCTATAAAAGTGTTAAAAAAACTAATTAAATCTTAGAAAATTATGATGATTCATAGATTTACTCTAGATTTGCTTCATGACCTACAAAATATCAAACTTTTCTATCATTAGGTCAGAAATGAATGTGTTACAAATATTTTAGAAAACCCTACAAGTGACACTCTGTTTCATAATGCAGTGGCTACTAAATTGGTACCTTTTATTAAAAAAAATTAAACACTTACCATATTCCCTAACCAACATTTTTCTAGTCCTAAGTAGAAATTATAAAAAATTGTAAAAACAAAGGTGCTTACCATTTTCATAAGTACAAATGATTGCATGTGCCATATGCAATAAGGCCCCGTAGGTCAACCTAAGTAGATGAGTTAAGGCTTGTGAGGGTTTGTAGTGACTACACCCATAAAATTTCTTATTTAAGAGAATTCTCATACGATAGCACTCTACTATCTTTAACAACTTAATAAAGGTGAATGAAAAATTCTATAGGTTACCCTTGTACCAAAGCCATTTTATTCAAGTTTCATCTCGAAGTGCATGTGTATGTAAAGGCTACATAAGCTAGGACTTCTAAATAGATATACTTATACTCCATTCAAAAGATGTCTTGACCTTAAATTCTAATTGGTATACACTCATAAACAAAGATCAAAGAGAAATGAGGTAAAAAAAAAAGTCTCTCTTTATGTGACCGAATCCAAAGATCCTAGTGGTTCAAATAATTTTATAATTACCAATGTGTCAAAGGAATATGATCCCTGGACAGGGCACACCATTCCCTACACTCCTAGCATGCTAACTGCATATCTCAACTCATGAAAAGCTCTACAAATTTTCAAAAAAGCCCTACAGATAATACTTTATTTCATAACACATTAGCAACTAATTGGGTACTTTTATACAAAATTGAACACATAACATCCCCAACTAGCATTTTCCTAGTCCTGATCAAAACATGCAAAAAATCAAGAAAACAAAATTGGATACCATTTTCATAGGTACTAACAATTACATGTCGCATATGCAACATACCCTTAAACCCCTGTGTTAGTCATACTGGCTAAGTTAAGCCTTGTGAGGATTTGTAGTGAATACACCCAAAATATTTAATAAGACAAATCCCTTTATTTTATTTAAGAGAATTCTCATCCATTAGCACTCTACTAACTTTAACAACTTAATAAAGGTGAATTAAAAAATTACACAAGTTACCCATATACCAAAGGCTTTTTTTTTTTTTCAATTTCATCTTAGAGTGCATCTGTGTGCACTAGCTACATAAGTCAAGACTTCTAAATAGATATGCTTATACTCTATTGGAAAGGTGTCCTGCTCAAATTCTAATTAGTATACACTTAGAAATAAAGATCTCAAACAAATGGGGTCAAACAAAAATCTCTCTTTTTGTGAACAAAACCAAAGACACTAATGTCTCACATAATTTTATAAGCACTAATGAGACAAAGGAATACAATCCTTGGGTAGAGGCACACCACCACACACCCAAGGTGGGCTAACCGTGTAGTTCAACCCGTGAAAAACTTTCCAAAGCACAATTATGGTCATTGGATCATCTTCTCACTTCCTAAAAAAGAGTAAAAATACAAAATTATATCCTTGAAAATTATGATGATTCACATACTTACTCTAGATTTTCTTCTCCACCAAAAAATATTATACTTATGAATCATTAGGTCATAAATGCATGTGTCACAAATTTTGAAAAAACCATATAAATAACACTATAGTTTATAAAAAAATAAATTAGCTACTAATTGGGTACTTGTTATAAAAAAATTAATCACTTATCACATCCCCCAACTAGCATTTTTCTAGTACTAATAAAATTGCATAAAAAATCATGGAAACAAAAGTGGCTACCATTTTTGTAGGTACTAACGATTGCTTGTGGCATATGTAATAAGCCCTTAAACCCATAAGTTACACCTAGTAGATGAGGTAAGCCTTATGATGGTTTTTAAGGAATACAGCCATAAAATTCCAAGGCTAAGTCCCTTATTTTATTTAAGAAATTTTCATCCATTGGCACTCTACTAGTTTTAACAACTTAATAAAGATGAATGAAAAATTCCACACGTTACCCATGTACCAAAGCCATATTATTCAAGTTTCATTTTGGAGTGCATGTGTGTATCGGCTACATAAGCCAAGATATGTAAATAGATATGCTTATAATCCATTAAAAAGAAGTCTTGACCTCAAATTCTCACTGGTATACACTTAGAAATAAAGATCTAAGAGAAATGAGGTCAAATAAAAGTCTCTCTTTATGTTAGCTAAACCAAAGATTCTAATGGTTCACATAATTTTATAAGGACTGATGAGATAAAGGAATATGATCCTTGGGGAGCTAACCACATAGCTCGACTCACGAAAAACTCTACCACCTACAATATGGGTCATTGGGTCATCTTCTTACTTCCTACAAAAGATTTAAAAATATATAATTAAAATTTAAGAAATTATGATGTATACTTACTCAGGATTTGCATCTGAACATGCAAAATATCAAACTTTTGAATCATTAGGTTAGAAATGCATGTCATACAAATTTTCAAAAAAACCTTATAAATAATAATATATTCCATAACACATTGGATATTAATTGGGTATTTTTTATACAAAATTGAACACCTATCATACCCACCAACAAGAATTTTTCTCATTTAAGAAAAACACTTGTAGAATCATGAAAATAAAAAGATTTCTATTTCCATAGGTACTCACAATTGCATTTAGCATATAGACAAGCCCTTAAACCCCAAGGTTACCCCTAGTGGATGACTTAAGCCTTGTGAGGGTTTGTAATGAATACACTCATAAAATTTCATAAGGGTAAGTACATTGTTTTATCTAATAGAATTCTCATCCATTAGTACTCTACTGACTTTAACTTGATAAAGGTAAATGAAAATTTCCATAGGTAACCCATGTACCAAAGCCATTTTATTCAAGTTGGATGTAGAAATGCATGTGTGTGTACAAGCCGCATAAGTCATTCTAAATAGATATGCTTATACTCCATTCAAAAGATGTCTTGACCTTAAATTTTGATTGGTAGACACTCAGAAATAAAGATCTTAGAGAAATGGGGTCCAACAAAAGTCTCTCTTTATGTGATCAAATCCAATGATACTAATGTTTCACATAATTTTACAAGCACTAATGAGACAAAGGAATACTAACCATGAGCACTATAGGTCATTGGATCTTCTTATCAATTTCTTTGAAAGAGTTAAAACACCTATTTAAATCCTAAAAAATTATGATGTTTCACATACTTACTCTAGATTTGCTTCTGTACCTACAAAATATCAAACTTATAAATCATTAGGTCAAAAATGCATGTGTTACAAATTTTTTTAAAAACCTATAAATAGCACTACATTTCATAAAAATTTGGCTAGTAAATGGATAATTTCTATATAAAATTAAAAACTAATCACAAACCCTCAAAGCATTTTGCTATTTTCAAGCAAAACATGCAAAAAATAATGAAAATAAATGTGGTTTCCATTTTCATAGCTTCTCGCTATTGCATTTAACATATGCAATAAGCCCTCATGCCCCTTGGTTAACCCCATTGGATTAGTTATGCCTCGCGAGGGTTTGCAGTGAATACACCTGAAAAATTTAATAAGGCAAAGCCCTTTATTTTATTTATACTAAGTTTTACAACTTAATAAAGGTGAATAAAAAATTCCACAAGTTACCCATATACCAAAGCTATTTTATTCTAGTTTCATCTTAGAGTGCATGTGTGTGTACAATCTACATAAGTCAGGACTTCTAAATAGATATGCTTATGCTCCATTGGAAAGATGTGTTGACCTCAAATTCTCATGGGTGTACACTTAAAAATAAAGATCTAAGAGAAATGGAGCCAAGCAAAAGTATTTATTTGCATGACCAAATCCAAAGATACTAATGGTTGACATGATTTCACAAGAACTAATGAGTCAAAGGATTATGATCTTACACAAGGGCAAGATGCCCAATTCAGCCCAGTGTGCTAACCTCATAGCTTGAGCCTCAGAAAACATTGTGAAGTGTAATACAGGCAATTGCATCGTCTTCTCACGTCCTACAAAAGAGTAAAAAAACTTAATTAAATCCTAGAAAATTATGATGATTCATATATTTAATCATTAGGTTAGAAATGCATGTGTTACAAATTTGCAAAAAAAAACCATATAAATAACTCATATTTTATAACACATTGGCTACTAATATGCTACTTTTTACACAAAATTGAACACTTATCACACCTCCCAACTAGCATTTTTCTAGCCACAATAAAAACAAGCAAAAAATCTTGAAAACAAAAGTGGTTACCATTTCCATAGGTAGGCATGATTGCATTTAGTATATGCAACAAGCCATTAAACCCATTGGTTAACGCCAATGGACAAGTTAAGCCTGGTGAGGATGTGGAGTGAATACACCCACAAAATTCCATGAGGCTAAGTCCTTTTTTTATTTGAGTGATTTCTCAACCATTAGCAATTTACTAGCGTTAACAACTTGAATAAAGGTGAATGAAAAATTACACATATAGCAAAGCCATTTTGTTTAAGTTTCATGTAGGAGTGCATGTGTGTGTATAGGCTACATAAGTCAGGACATTCTAAATAGATATACTTATGCTCCATTCGAAAGATGTCTTGACCTCAAATTCTCACTGGTATACACTCATAAATAAAGATCTCAAAGATATGGGGTCAAAAAAAGTATCTCTTTATGTGACGAATCCAAAGATACTAATGGTTAGTAGAATTTTATAAGCACTTATGAGTCAAAGGAATATGATCCCTAGGTAGGGGTGGGCCACCCCATGCAACTCAGGCAAGCTAACTATGTAGCTCAACCTATAAGAAACTCTACAAAGTGCAATATAGGCTAATGGATCATCTTCTACCTCCTACAAAAGATTAGAAAAAACTAATTAAATTTGAAAAAATTATGATGATTCACATTCTCTAGATTTGCTTCTAGACCTACAAAATATCAATATTTTGAATCATTAGGTCATAAATGCATTGGCTATTAATTAGGTACTTCTTTTATAAAATTGAACACTTATCACACACCCCCAAAAGTAGTTCACTAGTCCTGAACAAAACTTGTGAAAAATCATAAAAACAAATGTGATTGCCAATTTCATAGGCACTCACAATTCCATTAGGCATAAGCAGCAAGCCTTAAAAAACCTAGGTCAATCCAAGTCCACGACTTAAGCTCATGAGGGTATGTGGCATATACACCCACAAACTTCCATGAGGCTAACTCCTTTATTTTATTTATGTGAATTCTCATCCATTAGCACTCTACTGGCTTTAACAACTTTATAAAGGTGAATGAAAAATTGCACAAGTTTCCCATCAACCAAAGCCATTTTATTCTAGTCTCATCTCCCAGTGCATGTGCATGTATAGGCTATATAAGTCAAGATTTCTAAGTAGATATGCTTATACTCCATTGGAAAGATGTCTTGACCTCAAATTCTCACTAGTATACACTTAGAAATAAAGATCTAAGAGAAATGGGGTTGAACAAAATTTTCTCTTTATGTGACTGAATCCAAAGATACTAATGGTTTACATAATTTTATAAGTACTGATGAGATAAAGGAATCTAATCCATGGAAAGGGATGTGTCGCGCCATGCTTCCTCGACAAGCTAACCATGAAGTTCGACTCGTGAAAAGCATTGTAAAGAATAATATAATTAATTGGATCACTTCTCACTTGCTAAAAAAAAGAGTAAAAATACCAAATTAAATCTTAGAAAATTATAATTACTCTAAATTTGCTTCTGCACCCCAAAATATCAAACTTATGAACCATTGAGTTAGAAATGCATGTTTATAAAAAAAAAAATTAAAAACCTTTTATGATATTGTATTTTATAACAAATTTACAACTAATTAGGTACTTTCTAGACAATATTGAACACATATCACATCCCCCAACCAGGATTTTGCTAGTCCTGGGAAAAACATGCAAAAACCATGAAAACAAAATTGGCTGCCATTTATACAAGTAATAACAATTGCATGTGGCATATGTAACAAGTTCTTAAACCCAAAGGTTACCCTTAGAGGATAAATTAAGTCTTATGAGGGTTTGTAGTGAATACACCAATAAGATTGCATAAGGCTAAGTCTTTATTTTATTTAAAATAATTCTCATGCATTGGCACTCTACTAGCTTTAACAACTTAATAAAGGTGAATGAAAAAGTCCGCATATCACCCATGTATTGAAGCCATTTTATTCAAGTTTCATCTCAAAATGCATGCATGTGTATAGGCTTGATATGTCAAGAATTCAATATAGATATGCTTATACTCCATCCAGAAGATGTCTTGACCTCAAATTCTCATTGGTATACACCCAAAAATAAACATATCAGATAAATGGAGTAAAATAAAAGTCTCTCTTGTGTGACCAAATCCAAAGATACTAATGGTTCACATAATTGTAGTAGCACTGATAAGATAATGGAATATGATCCTTGGGTCGGGATGCGCTGCCTCATGCACCCACGGCGAGCTAACCATGTGTCACGACCTGCAAAAAACTACAAAGGCATTATAGGCAATTGTGTCATCTTCTCACTTCCTCCAAAATAGTAAAAATACTTAATTAAGTAATTTTTATAAAAACTTGAACGCTTATCAAACCCTCCAAAAATATTTTGCTAGTCTAGAGCAAAAGATGCAAAAGTAATGAAAATAAAATTGGTTGCCATTTTTGTAGGTTCTCATGATTGCATTTAGCATATGCAATTAGCCCTTAAACCCCTTAGGTAACCCTAGTAGATGAGTTAAGACTCATGAGGGCTTGCACTGAATACACCCACAAAATTCCATAAGAACAAGTCCTTTATTTCATTTAAGTGAACTCTCATCCATTAGCACACTACTAGCTTTAATAACTTAATAAAGGTGAGGGAAAAATTCCACAATTTACCCATATACCAAAGCATTTTTATTTCAATTTCATCTCGGAGTGCATGTGTGTGTACAGGCTACATATTTTAGGACTTCTAAATAGATATGCTTATACTATATTGGAAAGATGTCTTGACCTCAAATTATCACTGGTATACACTTAGGAATAAAGAGCTCAAAGAAATGGGATCAAACAAAATTCTCTCTTTTTGAGACCAAATCCAAACATATTAATGGTTCACATAATTTTATACATGCTTATGATACAAAGGAATTTGATCCCTAAGTAGGAGCGATTCACCCCATGCACCACCAACAAGCTAATGGCATAGCTCGATCTACAAAAAAGTCTACAAAGCATAATATAGGCCATCAAATCATCTTCTCACTTAATACAAAAGAGTGAAAAACCTAATTAAATCCTAAAAAATTACAATGATGCACCTACTTATCTTGACTTGTTTTTGGCCCTCCAAAATATCAAGCCTATGAATCATTAAATCAGAAATACATATGTTACAAATTTTTGAAAAGATCTTATAAATAACACTATATTTTATAACACATTTGCTACTAATAGGGTACTTTTAGTACAACCTTGAACACTTACCTCCCCCCTCCCCCAACTTGAATTTTGCTAGTCCTAAGATAAATAAGCAAAAAATTGTGAAAAGTAAAGTGTTTACCATTTTTGTAGGTATGCACAATTGCATTTAAGTGTTCAATTTTTGTAGGTATGCACCATTTTCATAACACATTAGCTACTAATAGGGTACTTTTAGAGACCCCTGAAGAAAATTAGTGGATACCCATAATGCAGTGAGTTTAGAGACTATTTTCTTTCAGAGAGTTGTAAGTAATTCCATAGTTTTCTTTAGTGAATAACTTAGTATGATCCTATTATCCTTGTTTTGGTTAACTATTAAGAATAAATAGGAGTAATAGCTTTCTTTCCAAAAATTCTATTGAATCTGATAGGATTTAGAAACCTAGGAAATGATATAAGCCATCCTTGTTCAACCTAGAGACATAAATCCTACCCAATATATCTACCCCTAGTTAGCCCTTCGACCGTACTATTAAGCCTTTCTTTCTTCACCCCAATAACTTTAACCCAAAATAAACAATCATTTTCAAAATAATTAGAGTTAGTAGAAATTTTCAAAAGAGGACAGAAAGTTAAAGGAGTGAAAAAATTAGTAGTCTTTCTTCCAAAGAAAAAACAAGGTGAAAATAAAGAAAAATTAAAAAAAGAAGAGAAAAAGTGAAAGACAAGAATACAAAGGAAATTCACTTCAACAAAACCAATAAGTGTCCTAACAGATATTCATTGAAGATCTCTACTCCATTTTGAACCTTTGAAATCCTTTTCATAACCCCTAACTAAGCCTACATTTCATCCTAATTAAAGACCTATGGATATTAGGTAGATCATAACCTTAAAGAGGAGATAAAAAGAAGGAATTAACGTAAAATACCCCTACACATCTTTGTGATAACATCCACTCTTAAGGATAACTTTTCTTTGTCTCTTTAGCACTTCAAAAATTTATCTCAACCATTAGCTTTGTTGAATCAGCTTTGTTGAATCTGGTCATATAAGAGAGAAATATGTTTAAACCCATATATAAAAGAGCTTCATTTCTAAGAGTATACTTGAGAGGATTTGAGGTCAAGAAATATTTTCAATGGAATTTAAGCATATCTAGTTAGAAGTCACGATTTATGTTGCTATACACACACATGCACTCCAAGAAATAACTTGAATGAAATGTCTTTAGTATGTGTATGATTTGTAAATTGATCAATCTTCCCCATTTAGTTGTGAAAATGCTAGAAGAGTGCTAATGAATAAGGATTCTCTGAGATAGAATAAGGAACTCAACCTTAGGGATTTTTGTAGGTATATACATTGCAAACCCTCATGGGGCTTAACTTGTCCACTAGGGGTTTTAAGTACTCGTTGCATGTGCTAAATACAATAGTGAGTACCTAAGAAAGTGGCACCTTGTATTTGTTTTTATAAAATCATTTTTTCAATGTTTTTCTCTAGAGTAGCAAAATATTGGTTGGGGATATCACAAGTGTTTAATTTGCATAAAAACCACCCAATTAGTACCCATGTGTTACAACTTAGAGCATTAAATTTGGGCTTTTAGGCCAAAATTCATAACACATTCATTTTTGAGCTAATGAAGAAAAAGTTTGTTATTTTGTAGGTTTAGGGGCTGATCCAAGGTAATTATGTGAACAAGTTTTTCTAGGATTTAATTAGGATTTTTAATTTTTTGTAGGAAGTAAGATAATAATCCAACGACTGAGATCGATTGAGATGAAATTAAAGATCAAGATCAAAACATCGAGTCAAAGCTTCAAAATCATCAATCCAGCATGAGATCAAGTGGCAAGAGCATCTTATAGACTAGTAATGGATGTGATTAAAGGAGGTAAGTATCGCCAAAGTGGGTCCATGAAGTAAGCCATGCAGTCCCTCACCTTTGCATGGAAGTCACCTAAGCCATATAAGCCATGAAAGAAGGTGGCAAGCTAAGGAATTCAAGCCAAACCATACAAGCCATTCAAGCCAAGGGTTGAAACCAAGAAAACAAGCCAAGGAAGCTTCCTATGCCAGCCAAGATCTTAGCCAATGAAGCCTTCAAAGCTAGCCATCTATGCCATCAAGTTAAGCTAAATGGAAGGCTAGGATTGGAGGAGATTCAAGAAAGTTACCCATGAGTTATTTTGAATACAATTAATAGTAAATCTATTAGAATAAGATGGAATGTGAACCAATAGGACAAGACTAACCAATTTTTAGTTTTTTTCTCACTTTTTCCCACTTTTTCCATAATTTCCATCTTGCCCTTAAGATGCACTACGAATTTCGTAAACTCTAACTCCTTACACCTCTTAGGAAACTGCCCAACCAACCAAATGTCTCCACCTATGTCACGACCTGGGTTTTCTCATGCATTTTTAAATGCAATATCTAATTTCCTAAGGTGGGATGCATCCCTATTTGAAAACCATTCTATAAAAACCATGCAATGCAGCGGAAAACCTTTAGTTTTAAACTCATTTTTGAAAACCCCGAGTGTCATTTACCTTCACAACAACCAAAGTGGTTTTTGAAAAACTTCAAAAAAAATCATAAATATTTTTCCCCAGGTCTTTCCAGTCACAGCACACAGCCCAACTGTAATTAAATACAACTTCATGTCCAAAGGGTTGAGAGTTTACTTACATGTATAACTTTCTTCTTTTTGATTCACTTGCTCGTAGCACTAATATCTCCTGAGACGTCTTCTATTTATGAGTCAAACTATCCTGAAAAATGTTAAGGATAGGGTGAGTATATACTATACTCAGTAGGAGTCTATCAATACTAGTTTTATAATGCATGCGATGTTTTAAAATCATATGCTCTTTCCAAAACATGTGCATGTCTGAATACTCAAGTTCAACATCGACATCAAAATCCATTGTCAAACTGAAATACTAACGACTTAAAGGATCATATAATCCAAAATCGAAAGTATCATATACATATATATCATAGCATTATGATATGCATAAAATGCTTCATGGAATCCAACTCATGGATCTCGAGTATGGTATTGTTGACCAACCTCATATCATGCCATATGCAATGCACATAAATCATCAAACCATAGGGTCCACTATGCCCACGACCTCCTCACCGTGTGGTCCCCAGGTACCTGAGGACACTCGGTCATAGCCTCCACGGGGCCTATGACACGTCGACCCAGTGCCGTGACACTAGTGGTAGCCCCCTGTACCACATGCAGTCGACGTAGGGACTTGCCTCTTTTTGGGCATGGTACCCATCCACCTATTAGTGGTAGAGGCTGGGTGGCCAACCCAGACCCCTCAGCATAGCACCCACGAGCTTACTTGCCCAAATCACATAAGATTAAAGAAGCCAAAACCTCTTGTTAAAACTTGTCCTCTTTGGGTCCCTCACAACTGCCTGGCCCTCGGCACTCCAGCGTCTTTTGGCAACCCTCAAGGACATGCAATCTTTGCAAGTACTTAAATCATGCAATGTATGCACTTGTTTGCAACCCATATATGTGCATAATGTATATGCAATCATTTCAAAACATGGCTATGTACAAAGCATTTATCATGCATGCTGAATTAAGTCATGCAAATCAAGTCATATATTTAAAACATATGTTCTCAAAATAATAATAGTTCTTTTAAAAGAATCTAATAGTGATAGAGCACCTACCTAGCTAGGTCGCGCTAACCCATTTGTCCTCGTACGCTCCTGAACATGGTTAGGGGACTCAAGGTTAGTTTGACCCACCTTTTATGGGTTTTAGAGTATTTGGGTCTTATTACTTAGGCATTAGGGGTCCATCTCTGTGCCTATGGGTGTCCTAAGGTCCTAATTGGGCCTTGGTATTATCAATTTTCCAAAGGTCTAGTGGCCACACGCCACCATCCTATTCTAAGGGTCATTCCCACCTTTGATTGGGCCTTGATTAGAGATTTTATAGCTTGGATATGTCCGCGTCGTCAACACGGACACAACGCCTTTTACGGCGCCTCAACCGGAGCTCTAGATCTCAAGTTATAAGCGTTTTAGTGTCGTATGTACATAGAGTCATTAAAGACAAAAGGACGGAATGCTAGGGCGTGCGCGTCTGCGACATGCGCCTTGGCTTCCTTAAGGAACCAAAAGTCGACGCGCTGCTAGCGTGCTGCGCGTCTGCGGCGTGCGCCTCAGCAGGCGCGTCTGCAGACACGCGGTACTTCTCCGCCCGTCTTTCTCTTTAGCGGGCGCGTCTACGGATGAGC
Organism: Warburgia ugandensis; assembly: GCA_035236585.1. Lineage (NCBI taxonomy): Eukaryota > Viridiplantae > Streptophyta > Magnoliopsida > Canellales > Canellaceae > Warburgia > Warburgia ugandensis. The sequence continues at coordinate 24,894,014 of CP141132.1, read as the reverse complement.
CCGTTGGTTTCCTCTCAGACGCATTCGACGCGTCTCGTCCAAATTGGGCATTTCCGTCGTTGGGGGACCAGGGATGCCCTGGCTCATCCCTGAGGAACCAGTGCAGCCCTAGGGATGTCCCAGGGTCCTTGGTGACTCCCTAGGGGCCTATTCTCCATGGATTTTTATGCAAAAACCTAGGGAAACTGAGCCTAGGACTATGGGTGAGATGGGTTTGGGGAGTTTTTAAGCGTACCTACTTCGTGGCTGGTTTTCTCTCCATGTTTTCCCCTCTTGGTCATTGCTCCACGATGGGTTTTCTCCAGCGTTTTGGGCTGCCATTAGAGGCACCCAAGATCTCTATTTATAGAGCTAAGAGAGGGTTCTGGAGGGGGCTCTCACCGCCTTTGAATGGCGGCGGAGAAACCTCCAGAATGGCTGTGATTTCTCCTCCAATCACCACCGTTCTAGAACCCTCTAGAGGTTTAAGATGACGGGGTGCCCGTATCAAAACGGGCCCCAGTGTTTTTCAGGTTAAGTTGTTTTTGTAAAATTTACAGTTTTGCCCCTAAACTTCAAAGGGCCATAACTTGCTCAGTTTAACTCCGTTTTGGGTGATTTTGGTCTCATTGGATTCCTTTTTCCGAGACGCATCTAATGGAACCATTTTTAGGACCAAATTCCTGGGTTTAGTCAAGGAAACTAGTGAAATAACCAAAATGCCCTTATCTTTAAAACTGAACTTTTCATGGGATTTTAAAATTACAAAAATTGGGGTCATTACAACCTAACACCTCCCAACTCGTTCCTAACCTATCTCTACCCACTTTCCTATAAAATAAAGCATGCAATGGTTTTGGAAGGGGGAGATGCCCCTTCTTAAAAGGTGGCATCTCCCACCTACCCCCATTCTTAAGATAGCCAACTTACTCCCCCCTACTTTCGTATTTGATGTCCACCCTTCTCACCCATCCTAGCCATTCAATTTGACACTGTTTAATCCCCACCACACCTTAGTACTATGTTAGCCTAGGAGAAATAGGATAAGACTTATAAAACTAGCCAAAACCCAAGCATAACTACGATCTCTTCACCACAGGAACAGATGACTCCTCCATAGGAAGGACATGTCAACTTCCTTCCAAGCCATTTCCCTCCTTTTTCTTATTGTTTTGTGAATTCTTTGGGTGCTTCCATGAACTTCCAAGGTTTATGCTTCTCCCTCAAGTGTTCAACCTAGGATTTTTGTAGTTTTGATTCATCTTTGGAGGTTCGTTAGCCTTTGCTGGAATTTAAATTTCTTCATGTTAGTTTGCCTTATTTTTCATTTAGCTTTCCTTGCTTTTAAAATAAGATTCAAGTCAAGTTTTCCCTTGGAGTGACAGCGAAGGGAATTCATCTTGAATCTAGTTTTGTTCTTTGTCTTTCATTGCATCTTTATTCTCTTTCACTACATTTGATTTTCTAGCTTTGGCTGCTTAAGTTCCAATGGATTGTTGCCTCAATTTTGCATAGGATTCTCCCTTGATTTCAAGCATACTTGTTCATGAGTGAATGTTGGAACAATTTAAGAAGAATTTGGTTTATAATTAAGGATTGATTGAGATTAAGTGAACATCATTGTGCCAGCATTTAAGTTTAAGATTTGGACTGCATGTATAGAGTGTTATATTGATGACTTTTTGGATATGATTCAATGAGATTAGTTGGAATATTCAATTAACATTTGTGTCCAGAAATAAATTAACTTTTTTATTGAATGTTTTAATGCTTTAGAAGTGATTAATTCCATGTTTTACATGTTCTAATCATTGAATGTTTCAATTACCTTACTACTGGAATTTCTTTACATGGATAATGTATGTTAATTTCTAGCACAATATAATCTTGTTCACTTGATTTTAAAGAATCCATTTATATTGTTAGATAACTTAGTTAATGTTAGAAATAATGCCATGCTTAGGTTTCCATAGCAATTGATTAAATCCACTCCTATCCATAGAATCATCCATACCATTCCATGGTTACATGTATGTTAATTGGTAAGTTTTCCTTTCATTGTTGTTAGTAATTTCTTTCATTTATTTCTCTTTCTTAATTTTAGTTAGATTCCATTATTTTGCATCTTAGTTAGTCAGAAATGAATCAAATTTGTCATACTTATTAAGATAGTTCATTTGGTAGCTTACTTTTCTTAGTTTTGCATGATTGAGAAAGTAGTTTGTTACAGCATGTTTCCATTAGATAAGTTGTTAATTTCATGTTTAGGAAAATTGCTAAATTGTATTTTAGGAAAGTCATAAAATTAGACATTTTTGCTTTAGGAAAGTTTCAATTTTAAATAGTTCCCGTTTTAGGAAAGTTTCCCATTTAGCATGTTTCTTGTTTTTGCTTAGTTTCCAATTTCATGTTTTAACTTTCATTCTTAATTTAGGACAAAAAGATCACTTGAATTTTGGCTTAGTTAGATAGTTTAAAGTAGGAACCACAAGCATCACAATAGTTGACTCCTCGTGGGATCGACTTCACTAGCATACTATATTGCAAATGATTCATGCGCTTATGAGTTTATTTAAAACCACAATTTTTTGGTGCCATTGCTAGGGAGTTGCAACAATTTGTGTATTATTCCTTACTTTAGGTTATTTTTCTCTAGTGTAGGTTTAGGGTGCATTAGATTAGGATTTTTGTATACTTTTTTCATTAGTTGTTATTCTCCTCATATTGACGATATTTCTTTAATTTTTGTGTGAGGGAAATTGGCAAAGGAGCTACGACGATCCTATAGGCCATGGCATCATCATCTTAGATTAGGTTTTATTGTTTTCCTAGATTAGGATTTGAGTGAAACTTCTAGCGAGGCCAATTGTAAATTGCAATTTCTTTATTATTTAATTTTAAATAGGTTTTAATAATATAGGGCTATTGTGGGATATGGTGGTGCACACTTGGTCATCATCGAACCCCTCACTATGAGTATTTCTCACTCAATTTTAAGATAATTTGCATTTAGTGTAATTTGTATTTGGATGTTAGTATAATTCATATAGATTAGGATCATTCATTGATAATTGTTGCATCTTTGCTCACGTAGAGTTAGAGTTGGAATTTAAATTAGGGAATTTAGTTTAAGATAGTTTATGCAAGGGTGTCAATCTCAGAACCTAATGTCAACACCTTTTAACATAGAGATTCAGCGCAATCCAAGACAAGGGGAAAGAAACTGAGTTCCTATCCCAATGGCTAAACTACCAGCAAAAATTGAGCATAAGGCCATTAGAGATTTCTCTGTGCCACTACAACTCAACACCCCATCCTACATAGCTTTAACTCCTACAAACGCAAACCACTTTGAGTTAAAGTTGAGAGTCATACAATTGTTCCCCACCTCTTATGGTCGAGACTAGTAAGACCCTGCCTACATATCAATAGTTCCTTAATATTTGCTCCACATTTAGGTTCTGAAAATTTTTGAATGATTCTATTAGGCTTAGGCTATTCTCGTTCTCTCTTAAGGACAAAGTTATGCCATGGCTGAATTCCTTAGAGGTAGGTTCCATTAATATATGGGACAAATTGCCTACCAAGTTTTTGAACAAGTTCTTCCCTATTCAGAAAACAAATGTCCTACATCATGAAATTATTAATTTCCAACACAGGGATGATGAAAAATACTATGAATGTTGGGAATGGTAGAATGAACTACTATAGAAATTCCCACATCATGGATTTAAAAATTGGTAACAAGTTCAATACTTCTATGAGGCATTAATGCCTCAAAATAAACAAATGATAGATGTAGCAAGTGGACGGACCCTCATGCTAAAGGATGAGAATGAAGCTCGGGAGTTCTTTTAGACTTTAGCATATTATTCCCAACAATGGGATTATTTAAATAGAAGAGAGAGAAACAACCAGCCCATTAAGAGAGGGGTCTCTATAAGATAGGAGTGCATACTAGACTATCCCATAAACTCAATTTTCTACTGGAAAGATTGGACAAGTTCAATAGTTGAGCAAACAAACTTGAAACTATGTTGCAATCCTTTATGACTACCTCATCCCTTAAACCTCCAAAAGAGGTTTGTGCTATACGTTCTAGTGCAGCCCATATAACCACGTCTTATACATCAAATAGAGTGCTGTAATGATTATCTTGTTGATCAAGTGAATGCATTGAATACATATCCCCAGCCTAGTGACAACTCATATTTTGAGACTTACAACCCTAGATGGGCTAGGCATCCCAAATTTTCCTAGTCAAAGAATAACTACTAAGGGGGACCATTTGTGATCTCCCTACCCAAAACTTTCCTCATAAAACTATAGTTCCCCAGCAACCACCGGGCTTCCAACAACCTCAGCAACAAAAGAAACCATCTTTAAAGGAAAACATCCACACCATGCTTGAAAAACTTTTAAAAGATAATGATGACACTAGAAAGGCCTTACACCAGTTGCAAAATGATAGTAAACATTCATCCCCTATCAGCTCTCAAACCATAGCTAAGTTGGATATGTAGGTAAAACAATTGTTAGCTAAACTACATAATAGAGGAAAGGGTTAGTTCCTTAGTCAACTTATCCCTAACCCAAAATGCCAATTTGAGATAGGGTCAAGTTCTCAAAACCTTAACCCTCATGAGCATGCTAAGTCTATAACCACCCTAAGGAGCAATCGTCAGATCGATAACAAAGCAAGGCAAGCTAAAGAAATTGTAGAGGAAAAAGAGACAACCAAAACATTTGAGAAAAAAAAAAGATAGAAAAACCCTACATAATCTATAATAGAGGCACCCTATGTGCCTAAAATCCCTTTTCCTCAGTTACTGAATAAGGCTAGAAAGGGAACAAACTTCAATGAGTTAATGGACATGTTTAACATTTCCAAATCAATATTCTATTGCTCAATGCAATTAAAGACATCCTTGCCTATGCCAAGTTCATAAAAGAGCTTTGCAAAATAAAAAGAAAGGTAAACATACAAAAGAAAGCTTTCCTCACTAAGCAGGTAAGCTCTTTGACCTAAGGGTGAATGTTAAATTGTTTTCATACTTTGTCTATGAGCAACTAAGACTCAATGAGTTAAAATCAACCATTACCACACTACAATTAGTGGATAGATCTGTCCAGATACCCCATGGTTTGGTTAAAGATGTCTTAATACAAGTGGACTAGTTCTATTAGACACCCAATCGGTATCTAATCCATGTAGTAAAATTCTAGTCATCCTTGGACATCCATTCTTAGCAAAGTCCAATGCCATTATTACCTGTAGGAATGGTTTAATGAAATTGTCATTCAGCAACATGAAAGCTAAAATAAATATATTTAATAAAAATCAACAACATTTGGACCTTAATAATTCTTGCAATGTCAATTTGATTGAGAGTCTAATTAATAAAATTCATCCACTATTGTCCATCTCTGACCCACTGGAGGCTTGTCTCATGTAGTTTAATGGACAATTTGATATGGACGAGTCTATTGAAGAGGTAAACAACCTTTTGAAGGCTATTCTATTCATGGATAGTCCTAAGTGGGGTCCTTACGTGGAACCACTCCCACCTAAATCTATCCCAATACCCTCAATAGAGCAACCACCATCTCTGGACCTAAAAGCCTTGCCTGACTACTTGAAATATTTATACCAAGGCCCAAATGGAAACTTACATGTGGTAATAGCATCAAATTTAGATAATGAATAGGAGGGTAAGCTTTTAAATGTCCTTAAGGAATATAAAACTACTCTAGGGTGGATGATAGTATACATAAAAGGGATTAATCCAGCCATCTACATGCATAGGAATCACTAAGAAGAAAATGCAAAATGTTCTAGAGAAACTCAAAGATGACTTAATCCACACTCGAATTGGTGTTATATATCTAATCTCTAACAGCAGTTGGGTCAGCCCCGTTTAGGTTGTACCCAAGAAATCTAGGATCACAATAGTCAAGAATGAGGATAATAAGTTAGTATGCATTGGCATGACCATGGGGAGGAGAGTTTGCATTGACTATCAAAAGTTGAACACGGTCAAGAGAAAAGATCACTTTCCTTTACCTTTCATTGACCAAATGCTAGAGAGGTTAGTGGGACATAGCTATTACTATTTTCTAAATGGATATTCTGGTTACAACTAGATTTTTATAGCACTAGAGGATTAGGAGAAGACCACATTCACCTGCACTTTTAGAACCTTTGCTCACCAATGTATGCCTTTTGGGCTTTGTAATGCTCTAGCTACATTTCAAAGGTGTACATTAAGCATTTTCACTAATATAGTAGAAAGGTTTCTTAAGGTGTTTATGGATGACGTCACAGTATTTGGTTCATCATTTGATGAGTTCTTGGACCACTTAAAGTTAGTTCTAACAAGGTGTCAAAAGAAAATTCTCGTTTTAAACTGAGAAAAGTGCCATTTTATGGTACATAGTAAGATAGCTTTTGTGACACCCTAGGTTTTTCATGAAAATTTTTCACAATTTTATTTTAAAAAGGTGGTGCACCTCTAAATTTTAAAATACAAAAACAGTGGAAGATTTTACTTGGAAATTCATTTTTCCAAAAATTCGAACGTCACTTTCATGCTTACACTATACATATATATAGTCTTCTAGAAGATAGAAATTCATTTCTTAAAATAGGACCCATCTAGTGGTTCACTTGTACAGCCCCTATAACATTATATTAAATGTCCAATATTACAATTCAAATGACTAACTACACAATACAAAAGCTTTAATAAAATGTATACCTGAGCACAGAAGTATGGTTGTTGGATTCCTCTTCCTATGCACATCTTCTCCTGTCTATCTATATTTGAGATATTGTAAACATAAAACATTTACAATATCTTAGCAAGCTATACTTGGTAGAAGAGTTTGAGAAGTATGTTGAATCTTAATATACATTAAGTATTCTATAGTAATTAGAATATTCATTTTTATAGCAATTATATTGAATTGGATTTACTGTATGTTTCACATTTCAATATCCACATGTCTCATAATCATTAACAATCCATTGATAAATCAATTATTAACATGTTTCATAATTATAAGTAATCCATTAATTTATCAAACATCTTTAATTATTATTTGTTATTTAAATAAACTAATCCAATTCCATGAAACATACTCTGCATAATAGTTCTACCCATTCATATACCCATATGAAACTACTCCCTCAATCATATACATATAGCATACGTACACATATATGGAGATTGTTAAAAGACATACAAAATTATGAATATAATCAATGTCATCCAATTTACATTCCCAGACTATACTAGGTTTCAGAATCACACCCCTCATCATGTGGGGTTCATAATTATCCAACCTCTGTTGGTATATCAATATAATCCTCATGCCCCTCACTATACAGGGTCCACAATCCTCCAGCCATTGCTGGGAAAACAATATAAGGCTCATCATCATGCCACATCATATAAGGCATCTCATAATGCCATCATATAAGAACCATAGTGCATCAAATATAAGGACTACTATGCTGCAGTTTGATCTGTACTAGAGCACTAGGATAATTTCCCTATTCACCATTGATACTATGGTGAAAAATATTGTGTCACTACCCATATGGGGAGACAGAACTTTCACAATGGGGCCTTCCCAAATTGCCCCACCGACTTTTAGCCTCTCATAGGGCAAGATATCATCATATCATCAAATTTTGGGAAGCGGGTGGGCAAACCCTCATAGCTTCCCTAGCAGAGCACCCCCAAGCATGTGCTTGTATAAAACAAAACTCTCAAGCCTCCTGCCCGGATATAAAATAATCATAATAGCAAGCAAATTGTCTATTCACATATTTCATAACAAGAATAACATCCCCACTTATTAGGTGATAATCCAAAGGATGTACCCTACAAACCTAAACTCATACACCACAAATACTGACATGGTACCCATGTACCATAAATGTAATTTCACAATCATATAAGATGTACAAGTCTTAATCATGTTTGTTAAATAATAGGTACACATTAACCTTGAATTATAATCATGACATCATTTTAAATAACTAATTTCCATCATTCACCATACGAAGCACATTTAATGACAATTAGACTATTTCCATGATGTAACTTTTATAATAAGGAATAAGATCATGTTTAGAACATGAATCTTATTATTTGGTCATGCTTCTTAAATTTCCACCTACCTCATGTGATGCGTTCATTGGATTCAACTAGCTTTAATTGCCCTCTTCTTCAGGATCGACCTTGTAATAACCCTAATTTTTTTAATTGATTGAGAAAATCAATAAAGTTTGAGTTTCAGAAATTTTGGGCTGAAATATTAGGGTTATTTAGAATATACTTCTTATAAAAGTATAATCAAAAAATAAGACATGTACAATTGAAATTAACCTTAGCAAATCCTTCAAAATGACTGTAAGCACAACAAATTCTGAATTTGGATGAAAAATCCTAAATTTTTTTCATTTCTTGGACAAAAGGGTAAAATAGTAATTTTACCCAAAAATCAAAATCTAAGACATCAAAATTTAGAATGTACTAAGAAATACGAATCAAACTCCACTAAGTACGCTCAATTCCGAGATCATGGGAATAAATCCTAATTTTTTTTATATATAAAGGGCAAAATGGTCTTTTTACACCATGTGGGGCCCACATGGGGTCCACAAGGGACTCAAAAATGAATCCTATGGCCAGCCCATGTGAAATCATGGGTCAAACCATTCCAGCTGGTCTTGGGGAAGTAGGTGGAGAATGGGAGAATCCAATGCTTATTTAATAATAAAAAATTAACCATCATTAATGCATATCATCATGAAAGAAGACCAAAATGCCTATAAATACAACTCCAAAAATACTCCTAAAATTTCCACAAAAATATTTTCACTCTCCCTGAAAAATTAGACCTAGATTCATCCCCAAAAACCCAAAAGAAAATCCCAAGAGATCTCTCTCTTTTCAATTTCTTTTTCTTTTTAGATTGGAACAAGAGACCTAAAATCAATTAGGCACTCTATTCTAGATTTAATATCATCGATTACACTATCCAAAACTTTCCACCATACCTTAGCTACAAAACCCCCAAGGCAATTTCAAGATCCAACGGTTCAAACAACGGGAATTTGCAAGAAAAGTGGATCTTGGGCCATATCTTCATCAAAAGGGTATTTCTTTTAAATTGGACACATAAACAACATTTTTATCCAATCAGGTATGTGGAAATACTTTATATACATGTTTACTAATGTTTAATGAAAATTTCATTTTACTGTAATTTTTTTTGGTGATAAAAAAGGTAAAAGTAAAGTAACAATAGCACCTTCAATTTAGGATGATAGAGGGCTCAGATGGAAAATTGGACCCTACCAATCAATCCAGAAGGGTCCAAAACCCCTAGAGTACAATTTTCACTAAATTTCATGAAGGTTTGGTCCCTCAATTGAGAAGGGATTTTTTGGATGGTCCAAAAGGACTGTCCGATCTCCCAATCGGACGGACGACGTGTGAGACGCCGCACGAGCACCCGTGCAAGCACGTTTGACATCGTCCCCCGCGCGTGAAGTGCGTACAAAGTCATCCCGTGCTGTTAGTGGACGTTCCGTGCGGGCGAGAGGCTTCTGCCCGACTCGATTCTGCCTGAAAGATCTGGGCTGTTCATTCCTTTGGGCCCAGATCAAATCTAGGCCCTAAAGAAGGATTGTGAACTTCTAGATCTAATTTCGGAGCCATCTGAACTCAAAATTGAGATCGGAAAGAAGATATGGAAAGCTTGAAACCTCTATTTTCTAATGAAATATAGAAATATAGAAATTATATAATAAAACTTTCTCTATTAAAGAAACAAGTTTTCAATTACCTAGATCTTTAAGATCTAAGATGATCAGATCTTAGAAATATGTTTTAATAATGATATAAAATTGAAATGAAGTTATCTAAATGATTTATTTGGACAGATCTAAAAGATATTAAGGGATCTACCCACTATGGTAGAAAAACCCTAAAAATTTCCAAGGGACCCACTTGATCAATAAGATCAAGTGTGATCAGATCCTTGAAATAGATGGGATGGATGTTAATATGATGAAATCCAAGGAGATCATGGATGGATTATGATGAAAACAAAACAATATGACCTTTGGACCTTAATAAAGAAAACCCCCTAAATATAATTAAAACCCTTAATAAAAAGGAAAAGATCTAAGATCTAATGGTTGGATCATAAGTGAAGGTTTCTAAAGATGTTGATGTAATTAGTTTTATTTTATATTAATTGATAATAGCATCTTAAATATGATTTATGTCATAAAGCATGATAGTGTAACTTTTAGACTTTAGCATGACATGTGATTAAATTATTATCATAGGTTGCTAGATTTAATTATCCTAGGGGCATGATAGTGTGATTTTATGCAAGTTAACTTAGGACCAAGTTAGAATGATTTCATGCCATTGTAATTTAAGATCATGCTAGTTTAAGTATAATTTTATTCCATTAAATTAAGTTACAATTATAAGGAGCACGTTAGTATAAATGTTTGTTAAATTTATATTGGAACCATGCTTTAAAGTTTATGATTTAATTGTTGTCAAATTTTATTAGTAGATCTACTTGTTATGAGATAAAGAGCATAAAACACCAAAATGTACTCTAATAAGAAAGTAGAGTTTCATGACACAAATAAGAATGGAGTACTTTGGACTTAATTAGTAAGGGCTATAGTTAGTAGGACAATATAAGGATTACCAAATCCTTAGCCCAAACTAGGAGAATAATAAACCCCATAAATGACATTGTAAATATTCATGGACTTAATTAAAATCAATTACAAAGAGTACTTAGGGTCAACATGCTTATAAGAACCTTATGAAAAGTTGAGCTATGGTCACTCTAGTGAATGTGGAACATAGTGGTTAAGGGGGTTATCTAATAGAGCCTCGCTCTTCCCCTACCTTCTGTTGACGTTTGTGAGGTCTAAACGCCTCCTTACATGAGGATTGAAGTAACCACTTTGTGTTCACCCATTCAGCTAGTAAGCCTTAGCCAATTGGAAATAAGAGGAGCAGTCTAGATTTAGGCTTAAATAAGTTACCTTCAACTAGCAAAACATTAACTGGTTGAATAATAATAGTAAGAGCATAAAAGGTTAGTAAATTACCTAACCCTAACAAAAACTATAAGTAAGATAAGGATGATCAAACAAGATCCATTAGATCTTGGATGATCAAGAACAATAAGAATAAGAATATTATATTGTACTTAGTGTGCATGTTTATTAGTATGCTTGTTCTAGTTCATTAGATTAGATAATCCAAACCCTTGATCAAAGATGATTCAAGGAAGAAAACCAAGATCATCCTCCTTAGGGATGATCCAATAACTGAACTTAGATCAAAGAAAAACTAGATGATAGAAGATCTAGGACATTGATCTTTATCAACATGTGCAAATTATCAATCAATGGATCTATGAAAGATTAAGATTAAGGAGATGGACACACTAAGACTTAGAGAGAGAAAAATACTTAGATATGAATGATCTAAAGATCATTCTAAACATCAGATCTAGTGATCAATAGGATTGTTCAAAATTTATATATTGACAATATGTATGTAAGAACAGATTACATATATCAGTCAGGATCATGGAAGATTTGGTAAAAAAGATCACTCCTTAAAGGTAGGAGGATTTGATGAATGCATTCACAGGGGATATACATGATTGAACTCATGATCTTATGATGACAAGAGTAATGTTAATACTTGTATTAAATCTCATGAAAACCTTATGATCCAACCAAACACATATAAGGATCCAACCAAACACAATGGTTCAAGGATTAGACTTTTGAACCATAAATAAATCCCAAATTTTCATTAAATTGCAAATGTAGTAGAAAATATTTGGTACATTACAATTCTACTAACCCAATGTACTTGACACAAACTTAGAAAGGGAGTGTTCATATCAATGTATAGTCATGTTTTCTCATTACTTAAATCTCACCCATTGGATTCTAACTATCTTAATGACATTCTGTAGCTCCCTCTGACCTCTATCCTTTTGTAGAGTTCTCACTGCTAAACTACTTAGTTTCTAAAATTTAAATTTTTACATGTTGGATAAACTCCGAATTTTCATTAAACTCAAAAATGGTACAAATTTTGGGATATTACATACTTTTCCTCTTGTATGGCAATGACCATATTGGAAGACCTAAGAATCTTGCTGAGCAACTCACCATTTGTAAATACCATGCCAAAATACATTAAGGGTCTTTCTTTTGTTGGTGAACCTTGTAACTATCTCTGTAATGGATTCGTTAGGCTTCATGGAGACCAACTCATATTCATGGAATGGAAATTCTAGTTATCTTCCATCTATTTTTCCTTGGGTGACTTTCAACTTGTTCCAAATTTCTTCAACAAATTCACAAGTTGAAATCATGTTGAACTCATTAACATCTTGTACACAATAGAGTAGATTCATTGCTTGTTCATGAACTTGTGCCTTCTTGAAACCTTTACCACTCAATCCACTCTATGGTTTGTAATGTTGTGAGCTAGAGATACAATCTATTATTTCACAAGAGAGGGAACTTTATCTTTATAGGTTAGAAATTGTGATTTTATTTGAAATGGAGATTAAAAATAATTTATGAAATTCATATGTTTCTGTTAACTTGAATTAGTCTCTAAATGAAGTGGGGAAGAGGGACTAAAGGTAACTTTAATCTTTTCCAATGATTTTATTTCAGTTTCTAACCTAGATTCATCTGACCTTAGTAGATTATGAGAGCTAGTTGTCACCTAAGGTAAAATGGGCCTTAGGTTCCTAATGACTCAAATGATTCCACTAAACAAAGATCTATGTTCATGTCTAAGAACTAAAGCGATAGGGAGTGCAAGCAACCCAAACCCCTTATTCTTCTAGCTTTAAAAGATTAGTTAGTTTGAACTTGCATTTCACTAACTTAACAACATAGAATAAGTACAAAAAACATAGATAAGGACATCCAATTTAAGTCATTCAAAGAAAGAACTTACACACACATATCACTTAAAAGATTAATCATGAAGGGAATTATACCTTGATTGTAAAGAAATGAACTATACATATGATGTTATATGTTAGAGACATGGACTAATATAAAAATTGGAAACATGTATACAAAGAAACTAAAGAAATATTCATCATAATAGAGATGCAAAGACCTAAAGAATGGAAAATTAAAGTGCATGTCAACACAAGAAACTAGTATTATGCAAAGGCACCAACACAAGAAGCTAGGAATTAGAAAAATCTCTATGCCAAGGTAGGCACTAGAAAGATAGAACTCATAGATCTAAAGAAACATACAGTGCATAGAGCTTGGTGGGTATTGTGCTAAGAGGTTGTAAGGGTTTGGCCTCTTTCTAACCACCAAATGTGATAGGTGTCTGTGCCCAAAGAGGCACTTGTTTTTCTCGACTGTTGTTGTATGGATGACCATTGAAGGTTTTCATCGCACCCTTTTCGAAACATATACAAAGTTGATGTAGAGGCTATGGTGGTTGATCATTAGATACCACTTTGCTATCATTCTTTCCTGGTGTGTTTTTTTTATCTCCATTCACAGTTGGAAAATTGGATTCCATCACTATCACTCTGGTAGTTCATCTGTCATTATCGAACGGCCCTGCCTCAATGCTTCTTCCATCATCGCTCATCGCTTACCGCCAACTGTAAGACCCCCAGATCTCCAAGTACAGCACCTGTCGACATGCTCTTCCCTCCACAGATTCCACCGGATGTTCTCCAGCCTTGGTTGATGTTTTCCCCATCCCCAACCGCACTCTCTACTCCATTCTCTCTTTCCTTTCTCTTTTAGTTTCTTCTCCTTCATCTTTCTTTCAAGCTCCATCTCCTCCAATTCTAGGCTGTTTCCACTTTAAGTACCAGCACCACCTTCCTCTTCGCATCCATCTCTCCATCTACCTAATCCTCTTGTGCAGTCTCTCACATCTACCCAGCTTTCCTCCATTCACCGCCTCAGCCCCCTCTAGTTCAGCACCCTACTTTTTACACCTGGTCGATTTCTCTTTCTGGGTTTCCAACAGGAACTCATTTCAGATCATCCCGTTTTCCTCCAACCCGATCGTGCGACGCTCCTTTGCTCCATACGAGAAGCCGTTGTTTTTCCTCTCTTGACAATGGTCAGGCACACCCATACCAAAGACGCTTCACCAAACCATCGGCAGGCCCAGAAATAGAAACCCAGCTCCGGGTTTTCTTCCCCTCTCCTCCTTTCCTCTCTTCTCTTCTCCTCTCCCTCCCCCTCCTCTGGTTTCCCTTCTTCATCGGGTTCTCAGTCTGGTTTTTTTCTAAAAACCAGATTTTTTGTGTAATTCCAAGTTTGCCCTCTCTCTTTAACAGAAATTACAAATATGTTCTTTCTCATTAATTCCATCTGTGTCCCCAATTTAATTCCATCTGTATCCCATTCTATTCCAGTTTTGTTTTATCTTCATTTTTCTTATCCAGGAACTGTCCAATCTGAGACAGATCAATCAAGGCCTAACCTCTCAACGATTTAGCCTTAATCAAAACAAAATCCTCGATTTCTCCTTCGTTTCTTCTCTGATTTCAAATTAATTTTACAAGTTCATTCTTAGAACATCCCTAGACATAACCAATGCTTCTGATCTTAGATCTGAAATTCAGAAATCAATCTGAGTCGTCCAAATTTTGAAATCACAATTTAGCCCAGATCTTGACCATTTTGAAGAATCTGTCAAATCCGACCTATGGATCACTAAACAAGAATGGCTTGAAGATATCTGTAAAGGAGGATCAGCTTTTAGAAGACTAGAAGTGAAGATTTTGATGAAAATTGATCTAGGGAAGTAGTTTTTTCTCATTATTTCATTTTGTTTGTTTTCTTTAAGAACTGAAAATTCTGTATTTTTGAGAGGTTTATTAGATCTGAACATTGATTCTCATTTTAATAATTTTAGTAATTTTGAGTGATTTATTTTTAATTTTAAATAAGTAGATTTTATTGAAAACTCCATTTTAAATCAAGTCCTCGTGGGATCGACCCGTACTTGCATAAGCTACCCTATAATAGCCCGTGCACTTGCAGTTAAACAATCAACAAGATTTTGGTGCCGTTGCCGGGGACTTGGAAAGGAGTTTTCATAAATTTTAATTAAAAATCCAAAAAAATCCAAAAAATCCAAAAAAATACATAAAATTAGGAATTGCAATTTTTAGCATTTTAGGTGCATTTTTCAATTGTGTTTAGGGCATAATTACCTTGTTTCCTGAATTTGGTACTAATTTCTAATTTTATTTTTTAGGAAATTAGAAAGTAGAGGAATTGGGCAAGTGGATCTTCACCAAAATGGAAACTTTCCTGCTTTCCTAGAATAGGGCTTTCTTTTTCCTTTTGAGTGAATCTTGTAGTAAGGATCCTTGTAAATTGTAATTTCCATTTTAAATTTTAAAGAGTTGTATAATACAGGGCAAGTGTGGGATAAGGTGGCCCACACTTGATCTTCATTAGAAACCCCACTGTGAGTTTCCTCACTCATTTATTTCCCAGATTAGGGTTTGCATTTAGAATAATTTGCATTGTTTGGTAATGCAACTCATATAGAAGCATTTTTTTTATAATTGTTGCATTTTAGGATTTTGCATTAGTTTACTGCTTTTAATTGCATTCTTAGGGCATGTTTAATGTTTTAAGGTGATTTATATGCTGATTGAATTGCCATGGTGTGTGAAAATTAATTAGTAAGGCACCCTACCCCCATAAGATCAAGGGTGGATTTTATTACCACCCCTTGGCCCACTTAGGATAATCACTTCAAGCGCACAAACCTTCCTTTCACGTTAATTTAAAACCAATTAGAAGAGACTTATAGGGCCATCAGATGCTCGTAGGACCCTCTTAATAGGACGCAATTTACTATCAGTCCACTGGCTTTTGATCACTGTGGTTGTTGGGGGTTACTTAATAGAGTCTCGCTCTTCCCCCACCTCCTATTGACGCTTGTTGAGGTCTAAACGCCTCCTTACACGAGGGTTGTATTAACCACTTTGGACAGAACCTAAATGGTAAGTAGTAATCAACTCCTAAAGAGAGGAGGAGCGCTAGCCTACGCTAATAAAAGCATCGTCCCCATAGAAAATCAAGAAAATTAAATATATTGCTGCTTATTAGCCTTAGAATTATTTGAGTGTGCCCTTTTGTTTGTGCATCATTCTAGAAGTTAGGTTGCATCCTTTAGGTTAGTTTTCTCAAAGAAAAACAAAAAACAAAAACAAAAACAAAAAATAAAAACAAAAAACAAAAAAACAAAAAAAAAGCTTCCCTTGTATGCACTTTTGGAGACACGACAAAACCAGAAGGTTGTCAAGTACGACCAAAAAGACATACAGCAAGATCAGGCCACATCTATGACTAATCAACGCTCCAGGGGTAATTCACCCCATGGAAGTCAAGGGGCTCCACTTATCATGAATGAGGACCCACCACCCTTGATGGAAGATGAATATCAACCTCCACCAAGGAGGAATAATCATCAACCAAATAAAGATTGGAGAAGAAACAATAGGGAATGGGACCAACAGAGTGAACATGGGGATGATAATATTGAGGGTCATCAAAACTTTCGTGGTAGAACTTTAAAAGACTACCTTCAGCCTACACTCACCAGCACACCATCCTGTGTAATTCTTCCTCAAAATGCTAGTGCATTAGAATTAAAAACGGGAGTAATCCAATTACTTCCCAAATTCCATGGTCTAGATAGTGAGAGTCCTTATTTGCACCATAAAGAATTTGATGAGGTATGTAGCACCCAACAAACACAAAATGTAGGTCTAAATACTATTAGGCTTAAACTTTTTCCTTTCTCTTTAAAGGGAAAAGCAAAAATGTGGTTTAATGCACTGCCATCATATTCCATAAGATCCTGGAATGAAATGACTAGGGAATTCTTAAAGAAGTTTTTCCCTACCCATAAAACAAATATGCTTCACCACAAGATAATGAACTTTACCCAAAAGGATAAAGAATCATTCTACCAATGCTGGGAAAGGTTCAAAGAATTACAACTCACTTGCCCACAACATGGCTATGAACCATGGCACATCATCAGCTTCTTTTATGAAGGACTAAATTCTGACATGATCCAGTTTGTAGAGATGATGTGTAATGGTAACTTTCTCAACAAACAACCAGATGAGGCAGAAGAGTATTTGGAATGGCTAACTGGAAGTGCACAAACTTGGGCTAATTCAGAAAGAATAGAACATACAGATAGACCTAAGCCCAATAACACCCATGCTAGGGGAGGCATGTATGCTATGTCTGAAAAAGATGATATCAATGCCAAAGTAGCATCCCTAGCAAGAAAAGTAGAAGCCATAGAAATGGGAAAGAAAAACTCAAATAAAGAAGAACAGGTGTGTAGCATTTGTGAAAGTACATCACATCTTACTTAGGAATGTCCTACAATCCCTGCTTTCCAAGATGTACTTCATGATCAGGCTAATGCACTTAACACATATAAAAGACCTTTCTCCTCATATTCAGACACTTATAATCCCAACTGGAGAAACCATCCAAACTTTAGTTGGAAAAATGGACCTACTGCTAATGTTCCACAACCAGAACAATATCAACCTCATCAACAAAATCAAGGACTTCTTACCTTACCTTATCAAACTCATCAACCTCCTTCTGGACCTTACTTGCCCCCACCTAAAAGGCATGTTGAGGATAATCAAAACGTTCAAAACCAGGAGAAGAAAATTTCTCAATTAGAAAAGTCTATGAATGAATTAAAAAATATGATGAGTCAAATGATGCAAAGTATGGAAAAAGGAAAGTTCCCTGCTCAACCACAAGCAAACCCTAAAGGAGTGCATGTGGTTAGCATTAATGCATCTGATGAAACATCTAGCTCTACCATGGAACAAACTAAGGATGTTACTATTCTTAGGAGTGGTAAAAGAATTGAGAAAGATGAGCCTTAAAAGACTAAAAAGGTAGAAAAATCCACGAAAGTTAAAGAAAACTCTAAACAAAAGGACCTTGTTTCACCTATTGATCCATGTCCTATACCTGCTCCATTTTCTCAAAGGTTGCGTCAAGCCCCAAAGTCTGCATCTAATGATGAGATTTTAGATATTTTCAAGCAAGTCAAGATCAACATACCGATCTTAGATGCTATAAAACAAATCCCATCATATGCCAAATTCTTAAAAGACTTATGCACCATAAAGAGAAAATTGAATGTCCAGAAGAAGGCATTTTTGATCGAACAGGGTTAGTTCTATTCTTCAACACCATACACCACCAAAGTACAAAGATCCTGGTTGCCCCACTCTTACTTGCATTATTGGCAGCTACAAGATTAACCAAGCTCTTCTTGATTTAGGATCTAGTGTAAATCTATTACCATACTCGGTATACGAACAGTTAGGTCTGGGTGAACTAAAACCTACATCTACTACGCTCCAGCTAGCTGACCGTTCTGTAAAAATACCGAGAGGGGTAATAGAGGATGTGTTAGTCCAGGTAGAACAATTTTGTTTCCCTATCAATTTTCTAGTTCTAGATACACAACCGGTGGTGAATGAGAAGAATGAAATACCAGTCATCTTGGGACGACCATTTTTGGCTACGTCCAATGCCTTAATTAACTGTAGAAATGGTGTCATAAAACTGTCCTTTGGCAATATGACATTAGAGCTAAACATCTTTAACATTTGTAAGCAACCTGGTGAAACTACTGATGATTTACATAGTGTTAACATGATCAATTCAGTTGTGCAAGATCAGTTTCAATCATCTTCCTTGTCGGACCCACTAGAGGCCTGTTTGGCCCATTTTAATGAGTTTAATGAGGATGCATTAATAGAGGAAGTTAATGCCCTCCTGGATTCTGTTCCTATCATGGAAACAGAAAAATGGAAACCTCCTTTCGAGGACCTTCCACTGAGGGAGTCCACTCCCCTTCCATCATTCATAGACCTCCTAAGCTTGAATTGAAATCTCTACCATTAGATTTAAAATATGCCTTTTTAGGAGACAAAGAGACTTTTCTTGTAATAATTTCCTCCCAATTAGAAACATCTCAGGAGGAAAAGTTAATAGACACTTTAAAAGAACACAAAGGTGCTATAGGATGGACCATAGCTGATATAAAGGGCATTAACCCTTTAATCTGCACCCATAGGATATATTTAGAGGATGAAGCTAAACCATGTCGTCAAATGCAAAGAAGGTTAAATCCTAATATGAAAGATGTGGTTAGAGCAAAAGTCCTAAAGTTGCTTGATGTGGGAATCATCTATCCCATAAGTGATAGCAAATGGGTAAGTCCTACTCAGGTGGTTCCAAAGAAATCTGAAGTGACAGTAATAACTAACGCCAACAATGAATTAATCCCTACCAGGGTTACTACTAGTTGGCATATATGTATCGACTATCGAAAGTTGAATGCTGTTACAAGGAAGGACCATTTTCCTTTGCCCTTCATTGATCAAATGTTAGAAAGGGTTGCAGGACATCAGTAGTATTATTTCTTAGATGGTTATTCAGGGTATAACCAAAAAGAAATTGCACCCGAGGATTAAGAAAACACCATATTTACATGTCCTTTTGGCACTTTTGCTTACAAAAGAATGCCATTTGGATTATGTAATGCTCCTGCCACATTTCAACGTTGCATGTTAAGCATTTTCAGTGATATGGTGGAGAGAATTTTAGAGGTTTTCATGGATGACTTTTCTGTTTTCGGTAATTCATTCGAAACATGTCTTGAAAATCTAAGAAAAGTCTTAACTCGTTGTAAAGAGAAGAACCTAGTGCTTAATTGGGAAAAATGTCATTTCATGGTTCCTAAGGGAATTGTCTTAGGTCACATTGTGTCATCTAAAGGTATAGAGGTAGATAGAGCTAAAGTTGATCTAATTTCCAATCTACCCATTCCAAAATCTATTAGGGACATTCGCTCTTTCCTAGGTCATGCAGGATTCTATAAGAGGTTCATTAAAGATTTTAGTGCAATATCTAGACCATTATGTTACCTCCTCACAAAGGATACTCCTTTTGAGTGGACTGAGGATTGTTAAGAAGCTTTTATAAAGTTGAAAGACAAGTTGACCACCGCACCTATCATGCGGCCACCTGATTGGAGTCTACCCATTGAAATCATGTGTGATGCTAGTGACTATGCTGTAGGAGCTGTACTAGGACAGAGAAGAAAAGAAGCCATACGTCATCTACTATGCCACTAGGACCTTAAATAGCACCCAAATGAACTATTCTACTACGGAGAAAGAACTCTTAGCAGTTGTCTTCGCATTGGATAAATTCAGGTCTTACTTGGTTGGATCTAAAATAGTCATATTCACTGACCAGTCGGCCCTCAAGTATCTTCTTTCGAAGAAAGATGCTAAGCCTAGACTAATTAGATGGATTCTCCTACTCCAAGAGTTTGACATTGAAATAAAAGATAAAAAGGGAGTAGAGAATGTGGTAGCTGACCATTTGTCTCGCTTAGTCTTAACAGAGCCTTTAGATGAGTTGCCAATTAAAGACACTTTCCCTAATGAGCAACTTTTTCATGTTTCCCATCCTCCCTGGTTTGCTGATATTGCAAATTATTTAGTCACGGGGAAAATTCCTGAACATTGGACTAAACAAGAAAAGAAAAAATTCTTTTCCAATGTTAAGCACTATTTTTGGGATGATCCATACCTGTTTAAATACTATCTAGATCAAATCATTAGGAGATGTGTCCCTAACTTAGAACAACATAGTATCTCCTTTTGTCATTCAGAAGCATGTGGTGGACATTTTTCTACCCAGAAAACAGCGGCAAAGATTTTGCAGTGCGGTTTTTATTGGCCATCGTTGTTCAAAGACACACATGTGTTCTGTAAATTATGTGAGCAATGTCAAAAGTTAGGAGGACTAACCCGTAGGAATATGATGCCTCTAAACCTTATTCTTATCATAGAAATTTTTTATTGTTGGGGTATAGATTTCATGGGTCCATTCCCACCTTTTTTTTGGCTACATTTATATCTTATTAGCCGTAGACTATGTTTCAAAATGGATTGAGGCTATCCCGTGTAGGAATAATGATCACAAAATAGTTCTTAAATTTTTAAAAGAAAACATTTTTTCTAGATTTGGGACCCCTCGAGCCATTATAAGTGATAACGGTACACATTTTTGCAACAAACCATTTGAAGCACTAATGAAAAAATATAATATTACACATAAAGTTGCAACACTGTATCACCCACAAACAAGTGGACAAGTAGAAGTATCTAATCGGGCCATCAAACAAATCCTTCAAAAGACTGTTAATCCAGATCGTAAAGATTGGTCTCTTCGACTGATCAATGCGCTCTGAGCTTACAGGACTGCACATCGCACCCCGATAGGTATGTATCCCTATCGTATTGTATATGGTAAGGCTTGTCATTTGCCTGTGGAATTGAAACATAGAGCCTATTAGGCAATAAAGACATTCAATTTCAATATGGATAAAGTAGGCTCACATCGCAAACTCCAACTTAATGAGTTGGAAGAGATCAGGCAAGAAGCTTATGAGAGTAATAGGATATATAAAGAAAAGATGAAAGTTTTTCATGATAAGAACATAATGAGAAAATCCTTTACTCCAAGCCAGAAGGTTCTACTTTACAATTCTAAGCTTCACTTATTTCCAGGTAAGCTTAGATCTCGATGGACAAGTCCATATATAGTAAAAGAAATTTTTTCATATGGGACTGTTGAGATTGAGAATACTAGGACTGGTCATTCTTTTAAAGTAAATGGTCAACGTTTAAAGCCTTTCCTAGATTATGAGAATCCAGAAGTTGAGTCCACAACTCTGGAGGATCCTATTTATCAGGATTGAGTGGATTTGATCCCTCTGTACAATATTTTGTATTTTTGTTGTTTTCTACATCACTTATATGCATTTTAGGTCCTACTTTTTACAACATTGAGGACAATGTTTCTGTCAGGTTGGGGGGTGTAGAATTCTAGCAAATTCTAGTTTTTTTAGGTTTTTAGGTGCTTTCCTTGTTTATAAAAAAAAATGAAAAAAATAAAATTTTTTAGGTCATTTCCTACACTATGATGAGAATAGGATTTTCTGAAGTATAATCTGAATAACTTTAGCTTATTAATGGAATTGAATATGATTAATTCATCTTTTTACTCATTTTCTAAAGTATTCTATGAAAGCAAAGTCTCAGATCACATCTGTACACGCAGTTGCATATAGATAGTCTAGATTGATAAGTAGCTATAACTTAGAGATTCTGAAGAAATTCAGTGGAGACCTATAACCTAAGTGAGTTTTTTTTTTTAGCTATTCATCCTTTTTGCGAGGTTATAAATATTCCTAATTTTCTTCAGCGTGCTTAAAGAAAATTGATCCCAAACTCTTAAATTTGGCTAATTACCTGAATAATTAGAATATTATCTTTAAAATTCCAGGAGTTCATTGAATTTGATAGATTAAAGGAAACCTAGAAAATGATTTAGGCCATCCTTGTTCTTAACCTAAAGACATAAAGCCTACCCATAAAGTATTGTTACCACTAGTTAGCCAACTTGAGCCTTTAATATAAGCCTTTTCTTTTGCCACCCAAATTGTCCTTTACCCAAATTAACCCAGTATAAATTATCCATTACCCATTTTCTTTGAAACATAAGTTAGAGAAGAATGAAGAAATACCTTTTAGTTGTAATGAAAGTAGAAAGTGGATATCAAGAAAAGAAAGTCTTCAAAGTGAGTCAAAAGTATTGAAAAAGAAAGAAAAGATTCTGAAAAAAAAAAAAAAAAAAGTTTGAAGAATACAAAGAAAAATGGAAACAAAAATATTCACTTTAGAAAAAAAGCAAAGAAAAAGAAGAATTGTCAACTTTAGAAGATCTCTACTTATTTTTTAAGAAACTTTGAATACCCTTATACCCTTTCTTTGGTACCTTGTCCTAAGCCTACGTTTCATCCAAGTTAAAGACCTATTGATTCTAGGAGAAATAGAGTCTTGATGAGGAAATGAATGGATAGGATCTAAAAGAGTGGTATTTCTAAATATTCAAAGGTAATGGCATCTATTCTAAAGGGATCACAACAATGAAATTCCTTAGTAACTCCCATTTTTTATGAGTATATGTGAGATAATTTGCTTTTATTGACTCAACTCACATAATTAAAAGAGAGATATGATTTCACCCCTTTATCTGAGAGATTTTGTTTCTGAGTGTATATCATTAGTGAGGATTGAGGTCAAAACATATTTGGGATGGAGGTCAAAAGTTAGAAGTTTATTTAGAGATCAAGATGATTCTATATGTAAACTGTACATGCACACACTCACTCTGAGATTTGAGCTTAATTGGAATTATTTTGGCATATGGGTAGGGTTTTGAATTTTTCAGTCATTTTTATTAGTATGCTAAAGTTGATGTGATTTATTGAAGATAATTCTCTGAGAAAAAAGAGGAGCTGACTTAAAAATAAAAATAAATCTTGAAATTTGGTTTTTCGCATGTTTTGCTCGGGACTAGCAAAATGCTGGTTGGGGGGTGTGTTAAGTGTTTAATTTTCGTCAAAATTCCCCTAATTTAGTGTTCAATTAGATCATCTAACCGTCCAATTTTACAAAACTTAGCTTGATTTTGAATATAAATTCAATTGACCATTCAAACCTTAAATTGTCAAAATCAACGGTCAGATGACCATTAGAGCTCATTAGATGACTAATGTACGGTTCAAATGAGTCTAATTTAGTCTATTCTTTTGCAGATCAACCAAAGGACGCACAGACAGCTGTGATTAAAAGATAAAGGTGCAGATCATCTTAAAGGGCAATGGATGGACCAGATCAACCATGAAGATAGATGGAATAGAAATCATAGACAAAATGGAAAGAACATGTAAAGGGCAACTCTTTCCCCCCCACTTCTCTTTCCTTTTCCTCCTCTTTCCCTTCCCCTTCCCCTTCCCCTTCTCTTTCCCTCCTTATTCTCTTTTTCTTTCCTTCATTATCTCTTTCCTTTCCCACTCCTTCTTTTCTTTCTTTTCTTTTTCCTCCTTTTCCTTTTTCCTTTTTCCTCTTTCCTTCCTTTTCTCTTTCCTTCCTTTTTCCTTTTCCTTTTCTCTTTTCTTTCTTTCCTTTTCCTTTTCCTTTTTCCTTCTTTCCTTTTTCTTTCTTTTTCTTTCTTTTTCCTTCTTTCCTTTTTCTTTTCCTTTCCTCACGCTCACGTACCCACTTACCATATTTTTCTCTAACTCTCTCCATTCTCTTCTTCTCACCTTCTACTCCCTCTCCCTTCTCAATGTTTTTTTTTATCCTCTCTCACTTCCCATCTTTTTTCCCTTCTTCTATTCTCCTCTCCTCTCTCCCAACGAACGTCTCTCACTATTCCTCTCTTCTCCCTCCCTCTCTCTTTTGCTTCTCTCTCTCTCTCACTTTGTCTCACCCACTCCTCCTCATCTCTTCTATCTGCCTGATAGTTCTTCCCATCTATTCCATCCCTCCATCATCGCTCATCGCTTATCGCCAACTGTAAGACCCCCAGATCTCCAAGTACAACACCTGTCGACACGCTCTTCCCTCCACAGATCTCCATCGGATGTTCTCCAGCCTTGGTTGACGTTTTCCCCATCCCCAACCGCACTCTCTACTCCATTCTCTCTTTCCTTTCTCCTTTAGTTTCTTCCCCTTCATCTTTCTTTCAAGCTCCATCTCCTCCAATTCTAAGTTGTTTCCACTTTAAGTACCAGCACCACCTTCCTCTTCACATCCATCTCTCCGTCTACCTAATCCTCTTGTGCAGTCTCTCACATCTACCCAGCTTTCCTCCATTCACCGCCTCAACCCCCTCTAGTTCAGCACCCTACTTTTTACACCTGGTCGATTTCTCTTTCTGGGTTTCCAACAAGAACTCATTTCAGATCATCCTGTTTTCCTCCAACCAGATCGTGCGACGCTCCTTTGCTCCATATGAGAAAGGCGTCATTTTTCCTCTCTTGACGATGGCCAGGCACGCCCATACCAAAGACGCTTCACCAAACCATCGGCAGGCCCAGAAACGAAAACCCAGCTCCGGGTTTTCTTCCCCTCTCCTCCTTTCCTCTCTTCTCCTCTCCCTTCCCCTCCTCCGATTTCCCTTCTTCATCGGGTTCTCAGTCTGGTTTTTTTCTAAAAACCAGATTTTTCGTGTAATTCCAAGTTTGCCCTCTCTCTTTAACAGAAATTACAAATCTGTTCTTTCTCGTTAATTCCATCTGTGTCCCCAGTTTAATTCCATCTGTGTCCCATTCTATTCCGGTTTTGTTTTATCTTCGTTTTTCTTATCCAGGAACTCTCCAATCTAAGACAGATCAATCAAGGCCTAACCTCTCAACGGTTTAGCCTTAATCAAAACAAAATCCTCGATTTCTCCTTTGTTTCTTCTCTGATTTCAAATTAATTTTACAAGTTCATTCTTAGAACATCCCTAGACATAACCAATGCTTCTAATCTTAGATCTGAAATTTAAAAATCAATCTGAGCCGTCCAAATCTTGAAATCACAATTTAGCCCAGATCTTGACCATTTTGAAGAATCTGTCAAATCCGACCTGTGGATCACTAAACAAGAATGGGTTGAAGATATCTGTAAAGGAGGATCAGCTTTTAGAAGACCAGAAGTGAATATTTTGATGAAAATTGATCTAGGGAAGTAGTTTTTTCTCATTATTTCATTTTGTTTGTTTTCTTTAAGAACTGGAAATTCTGTATTTTTTAGAAGTTTATTAGATCTGAACATTGATTCTCATTTTAATAATTTTAGTAATTTTGAGTGATTTATTTTTAATTTTAAATAAGTAGATTTTATTGAAAACTCCATTTTAAATCAAGTCCTCGTGGGATCGACCCGTACTTGCATAAGCTACCCTATAATAGCCTGTGCACTTGTGGTTAAACAATCAACAATGATGTTGTTGGTTTGGGATTGTTGACATTCATGGTTTAATTGATTGCTACTTTAATATTTTGAGGATCTTGTGGCATTTGATTTATCAAGTTAGATGATAGATCTTTCACACAGTTTAAAAGTTATGCACATATGTGATTTTATGATATATTAGAAATTGCAATTTATGTGAGATTACCATAAGGTTTTAATCATCTGAAAAACATAAATTTAAAGTCGTGCATGTTTTATGTTGATAGTATATAAAATGTTTTAGCATGAAACTATATACTGAGATTGACATGTGGTTTTGGATTATGTTTCTATCTCTAATTTAATCATTACATTCTTTAGTACTACATTAAAAATTACTAGAAAATTTGTTTAGACTTGGATTTTAAAATATGGTATAGTAGATGTGAAACTACCTACACAAGTGCAAGCTTATTAATACATTGTAAATTATTTACAATATCTCAGGTCTTTGAAGAATTCAAATTGAGGCAGAGTAAATAGAGGTGGATGCAAGTCTGGATGATGACAATAACTTAACAGACTATAGTCAATGTAAGTATATAACTTATCCCTTTTGGACATATATATGTCATTATTACGTTTAGACTATGAGTTGTGATTTGCTAGATCTTGAATACATGTATTTTTGTTTTAGTTTTATAAATAAAAAATTTTAGTTATTTTATTTTCTTAGAAATAAATGACACTTGGGATTTTCAAAATGAATTTAAGAAGAAAAAAGATTCTTCTACTACATTGTTTTTGTAGAATTGTTCTCAAATAGGGATTGATCTCGCATTAGGAATTAGTTTTGTAGTTAAAATTGCATATGAAAACTTAGGTTGTCACATGAAACAACACTAAACCATAGCATGCGATTTATGTATGTGTTCCATGTGTTTTACCACAAACAAAACACCAAAAAAGTAGCAAATAGCAGGGAGAGCAAAGAAAACCATGAAACCAAGGGAAGAAAAAGAGGAAGAAAAATGTGGAAGCAAGGAGGAAAGAAGAAGGAAAGGAAGAGAAGAATAGGAAAAGAGGAAAATCACTTTGGTTAGGGAACTTGGAACTCTCTATGGTAAGCATTTCAAAAGCTTTACATGTTGGTTTAATAGTAAATTTTTAGATGAGTTTAGCATGGAGTTTACATGTTATGGACTGAATTGTAATCATGTTTTATGCGCGTGAGTAAGGCTAGTTTTCAAAAAAAAATTTGCACATATGCATACCATGTTTTCTCATTGTTTTATATTATTCAACTCATGTTTAATGCTAGTTTTTATTTGTTTAAAATATTTTATTTTGGATGAGTTTTCATGGGTTGATTTCTTTTGATTTTGGGCTTTGAAAAACATGTGTACCAATAACACAATAAGCACCCCATCTCATTTGATTAAAAACCCCATGTTATGGTGGTCATTTTCCATGTTTCTTTGGATGATATTTTGATTTGTTAAGATGTAGATACAGTTGTCACTTGTTGCTCCAAGTTAGAGTGAAAAATAGAATGGTTATGGCGTGAGAAGCATACATTGTTCAGATAGAGTTTTTTATAGTAAGCATGCATGGGTTACTTGCCTATGTCATCACTAATATATGCATATTTGGCTGATTGGTATAACGGTTATCATCAAGCATGATCTAACCTAGATAATGAATAAGACTATGCCCCAAATAAAGCTAAGAAATGACACTTTAAAGTTGTGCAAAGATATATAAAAATGTAACTCACTGCTTAAAACCTGCAGCAATAGTCCCACTTTACAAGTAATTAAACTACTTTATTTAATCTAAGGATAACACTTCCAAAACTTGTAGGAAATATGGGTGATGATTAAAGGAATTCTAAAATGTAAAAGCCTATACTAAACAACCTTGTAAATTGCCTTACTCTCTCCTACACTTTGTTAAAGCTACTATTATAAAATACATTTTGATACATGCTAAAAAATAGTAGTAATAACTTGGAAAAAGATGGGTGATACTTGTCACAAAATAATGCATCAATCTTGTCTAAAACTAGCTATAGAACTATGTTTAAAAACATGACGGAATCAACACTCTTTATTTAATGTTATTACTATAATGAACTATCATTAAACTAAATAAAAAACATATTAACTTGATTAGAATTCATGCTTAAAGTTACTTCAAAATGTTGCTCTAAAAGAGTATAATTTAGAGCTTAGAATGATAGGAAACTATGATGGAAAAGATGAAAAATAGTGATGTATACACATACTTCTACACATTGATGTAAGCCTTAATTAAACATGGATGGGAGACCATTCCAAATCACAATTAAAAGAGACCTTTGTTTCAGATAAAAAGTAGAATAATTAAGGCTCGTAAATAGTGCATGATCATAGCTGAACTAGTTAATAACTTGAACCCATTAGCCTATTATGTGGGGAGTATTATTACGTTCTTGGTATCTTAACGAAATTATATTAGTGATGTATGATTAGGTGAGAGCAAGAGCAAGTAATTATGTGTATGTGTTATGAAAGGTTTAAGAATATTTCCATTTGTTTTGGATGGAGTAATTACAAGTTGAATACCCTTATTATCTTTGAGATATGTGCTTTTGTTATGTGGGAAAGTGAATAAGCTTTGAAAAAGTGAATAAGCTTTGAAAACACATGTATTTCATCTATGGCATTACATTATAAGATATTGGACCTGTTAAGGGTATGAATTGAACATGTGTACTAATAGTGCAAGTGATACCATGTGTTGTATCGAATTATAAGAGTCGTTATAGGGCTATAGAAACTATCAACCTATGATAGGAGGATTTCAAACTAACCCCTAACCTATGAATAGGATACTAGTCCATAATTCTAGACTATTGTAGCAGGTTTGTACCATGGGAAGACTACTTCCACCTTGATCCAGTTGCCCCATGAGAGGTGGTGTGTGTGATCATATGTATCCTGTGGTCAAACATAATTGGAAGGTGAGTTAGTTCCTCTATATGCATAGTGACTTGCCTATGAAGAGACATGTCAGTCATTCTCAAGGGTTTAGACCAATGGCCTATGTGGAGCATAGTAGTATGCTACCATTTTTTTATGTGATATGATAATTGGGGATGTGTGATACATCTTGGGATTATTTAAATGCATCCCTAAATTTATGATTACCATAGAGCTATGATAATGTAGACTTCTTATATTAGATGATTCCATAAGAGATAGTCTTACTTGTTAAAACATGATTGCCACAATTTTCAAAACTAGCCTAGTGTTTTCTTGTTACGTGATTGTACTCACCCCCACTAACATTTTAGGTGAAGGTTCCAAGCATTAGATTCATCTTGGGTTAGTAAAGGAGTAAGAAGCAGAGGAGGATTCAAAGTATGAGTTACTTTAGTTAAATAGATTTTGTTAGGTTACTTTACATTAAGCACATTGGTTGACAAATATACAATAATGTTTTAATTATATTTCACGTTTGGATTATGGATTTGATCAGTTGTTTGGGTTGTGACTAGTGGGTCCTAATATGTGCTTTTTTTGTTCTTTGACTACTTTACATGTATATATATGGAGTTTTTGAAATGACACTTGGGCTTGAAGAAGTGGTTATGAAATCTATTAGTTATGGTATGTTTATTATAAAATATAAAAAAATTTAATTCATAGGAATTTTTGACATTTTCTAAAAGAATATTGTGAAAAACTATTTCTAAAACTTGGGTCATCACATTTCCACTTCATGAATGTAATTTTTTGGTATCTATAATATATGATCATGAAATTAAGGTGCCCCAAATTTGTAAACATACTAAAGAAAGCAATTGGTCTATCGAATATTGTACATAATGGAGGACTGAGATCATTCATGAGTGGCACTTTACAATTGTAAAGTTTAGAAGTTGTGACTATATAATCATGAAGTCCATAGATATAATTTTTTAGAAAACTTGATTTTTGGTGGTTTTAGTGAAAACCTTGGGGTTTTTTTAGCTATTTTGAAACCCTTTTGAAATGTATTTTTGTAAAATTAAGAAACATTCATTCTTAGGATGGAAACAAAGTGTAGACCCCCAAAAATCATTAAAGTGATGTAGAATTTGGTAATATATATATATATATATATATATAGACACACACACACATATATATACATATACATACATATACATATACATATACATACATATATATATGCCACTCCATCTATCAATAAAAAAGGCTTGTAAGGGTCCTCTATAGATTTCTATAGCTCATAACCTTCAAATTTGTAGAATATCTTCATCTTTCCTTTCTAGTAACAATAGCTAATGTCGTCAAAGAAGGGTAGCAAATGAGTGCATTGTCCTTCCCTAGGATTTTTTCCTACAACTACTTGTTGTGTCATTTTTGGAATCTTAAAATTTTGGTCTTTGACTCTTTTAAAAACTTAAAGAACTTGTATTAATACTAATTGTGAGGTCTTAGGAGGGAGGGGATTGGGCCCAAATCAAAATTTAAAAACTTTTTGCAGGTTGGTGCTAAAAACACAAAGACAAGCTTTAAGAAGGAAAAAATTTTCCACACAAGAATATGTTATAAAAGAACATTTTTTAATGCTCCTAACAATGAAGATTTTGAAACTTTCACTCTCTCAAGGTAACACTTATATTCAATTCTACTAACTCCTTGCAGGATTTTACATGCCACTAGACACTATGTTGGTGCAAATAAAGGACTATAATAATTGTAGTAGCTCAACCTTTTTACAAACACTTGAAAAACTAACCTAGACAAGGAAAAGGGTTCACTTTAATTACATTCAATTCAAATACAATAGAGAGAGAGAGAGAGAGAGAGAGAGAGAGAGAGAGAGAGAGAGAGAGAGAGAGAGAGAGAGAGAGAGAGAGAGAGAGAGAGAGAGAGAGAGAGAGAGAGAGAGAGAGAGTTTTACAAATTGAAAGATAGAGAGTATTAGCACATGAAGCTTGAAGTTACTTGCTTGAGTAGATAGCTAGGATACCTTTGCATTTGATATTCTTTCTCTTATTTTTATCTGTTGGAGACAAATCCTTATATGTAGGAATCTAGTATACCCATTGGGGAGACAATATTTCAAATTGAAAATAATAGCTATCTCAATTGTCTCCTCAACTAGTTGTCCAGATAACTTTGGATGGCTTGTTGTATTCAACTTATAACAAATCTTGTAAAACCATTTCAAAGGCAATTGGCTTATCATCATGCTTACCTGATTCATTTTTCTACTAATATTTGAAATTCACTATGTTTTAATTTTAGTCAGCTGGCAAAATCTAGGTAGTCAGCTTGATTTTCAAGCAAAGACTTTTTTAAGCAAAATTCCAATCCAGTGAGCTTGATTTTCCAAATTAGTTTGCTTGATTTAGGAAAATCTTTTTGCCATTTTGGGTAAGTTTTTCTAGATTTTAGTTCACTCTTCAATTATTGATAGTTCACTCAATTTGCATGTGTCACACTTCGTGTGACTTTGATCTAGAAATCTAGCTTCTACAAGTTTTTGATCTAATTGCGTAGATCATTGAAGCTTTTCTTTTTCACAAAAAAATGTAAATCCAGCGGGCTTGAGAAATTTGACCGATTAGCTCCAATCTGAAAGAATACACTTTACTATATTCTTCAAAGAATAGCTAACTCAGCTTGGAGACAATTAGCTTGATTCTTTCATATAGTTGATGTGATTCTTAACTAGCTAGTTGAGGGTCCAACCAATTTGTTTATCTTGATTCTTTAGATGACTTGATTTCAAGAAATGTTACTCTTGAAAGAAAACTTGACTAAACCAAAATCTGTTTGTTTCCAAGCTTTTTCATGATCTTGAACAAGCACAATATAAGTTAGAAAAATAATTTGACATTTTATTATCATGAAAAAGATGAGGCTTGTGACAATAAGAGAAGAGAAATAGAAATTACCCATTTACAAAACCATGTTGGAAGTAGAAAGGGAAATTTGCTTTTTGCTTAGGGAAGAACACTAGGAAACAACTCTTTTTATATTTTAGTTATTCCTTCTTTTCTTATTAAGAGTTGTGCAACGGACAGATCAAATGGTCAATGCCACATCATCTTTTAATGGCCACAGGAGTGGGTCAAGCACCAAACAACAATGTCACATTAGACTAAATATAATGGTATAAAGCTTGTAGGAAAACTAGGAGGCAGTTGAAAATGTAAACATGAAAAGCAAAGTCCAAGTAGAAATTAAAACATGAAAAGAATTCATCTTCCATACAATTTTGCCAAAAGAAAATCTAAAAGTGAGATCTAGGGCGTACACAAGATTGCTCACTGTTAGAGAATAAACTTGATTAGGCCCATTCTTTATAACGGGCTAGAAGGATCAATTTGATAGCCCTAGCCCATGGTCTAAAAAGCTTATGTTGATCATAAAAGTCCATATTCTAGAAAGTGTTGCTAGAAATATCTAGATATTTTTAGAAAAAGAGCTATATATTTATGGAGAGTTCTCTAGAAAGTCATTGTAACTATTGGATTAAAAGTGTGTTAGCACAATTCTAGCCATTGGTTTAGATGTGCTACTAGTATAAATAAAGGTAGCTCTTCACACTTTTGTATAAGCCAAGAATTAAGTAATAGACTTCAAGTTCCTTCTTCTTAACTTTTTACCTCCACTCTTTTTCCCTTTTAAGTTCTTCCACCAAAACTTCTTCCTCCTAAACCAAAACATCTAACACCAACCTTTCCAACAGACACATCATGTACATCAACAACGACCATCTTCTGTTTGGTTCCGGGCGAACCTTCTAAATTTCGTATATAGCTTCCTCGAAACCGAGCCATCTGATCTGATGGCAAATCAAGGACGACAAATACGTTGCCGTCATCAATCGGACTTGATAGAATAAATCCCAATCCTTCGACTGCAGCTCTGGAGGAGACATAAATATCGCCCTGCCCCATCCATAATCCATTTTGTATTTCGATGCTCTCACCCAGCTATTAATCATCACGTTGGGATTGTCAAACGAGTACGCTCGGGCAGCTACGGCTTGTGGGTCTGGCTGCAGCTCCAGGAAATCGATAACTGATCTCAAATAAGTGTCATCTATCCTTGCAACGGCTTCTTGAACTTTTTGTGCAGTGAATCCTAATGGCTTCGATAGAAGGTCACCGACAAACGGCGTTGTAGTCGCAGGTACAACGACATTTCCATGGTATTCCAGCGGTAAAGGGGTTGGAATCGAGTACGACCATCCAACGGTATGAAAGCTCGTGTTTGCTGATAGTCCGGAAGTTGGCGGGCTTTGCACGTGCAACGCCACACGTGGGCACAGAGCGCTTCCGCGGCCGTATAACTAACTGGTAGTGCTGTTTCCGGTTTCTAGTTTAGCTTTCAGTTTGAGGAGTTTAAGTTGTTCGGACGTTATTTTCAGCTTGCAGATTTGGATCGTTCCCCGGTCCCTGGGCGTAGTTTCTAGGCTTGGTGGGGGATGATATTCGTTGTGGGGGAAGGTTGGTATTGGCGGGTCCCGTGCTCGGAGGAGTGTACGTTCGAAAAAGGGTTGTGTGGCCCCCTCGTGCCACGTTAGACCACGACTTGACAAAGTGTGCGGCTGCCGTGGCGTCAAGAGATTGGTGTTGGAAGCAGTAACCCACCGAGACAGCTCCACACTTGAAGCGAGTGACCTAGAAAATGCATAACCATGGTCCTTGGATCAAGCGACAAATATGAAAAGAAAAATGATAACGAGAACTGTACTTGCATGCTCGAGTAAGAAATACAAATCAACAAGTGCTTAAAAAAATAGTGTTGGCATTATGCAGATGACTACTTAGTCCGACAGGACCAAATGCTTAAGGGTAGGGACTATTCATTCTGACAAACCACCAAATAGTGTTGCATCGTGTTCTTTCATTTCTAAGTTGGGTGCCCAATCATTTGTTTCCTATGTTTCTTGGTTTTTCTTGTGTGCTAGTAAAACATAAATGGCCCAAAATTACTTGAAAAGAGAGCCACTAGCATCTAAGAAATAAAATTTTGGTTCGTTGAATGGAAACCATTGCTTCTACAAGGCTTTTGTGATTGTTCATGTCCAGTAACATGAAAGAACCATTTCTTGGATGTTAGAGGTGCCCACTTGGCATGACTTTTTCTAGCAGATACCCAGGGCTAGGAGAGTCAGATGAGCAACATAAATCAATGGTATGTAAGGCCATTATACAAAAGTGGAGGGGTTGCAAAACTTCATGAGGTGTTCACTCTATACCAGCATTTCTCTATTTTAATTAGCTGGATAGTTGCACCCAAAAGTTTGAAAGCTTAACAGGTAAATCACTTGGTGGTTTTCTGCCTAATGATGATCAAAGGATCAGGGGAAGGTTGATGGTTAACGTGGAAGTCGATTTATCACCACCTTGTGGAGGTAAATAAAACATAAATCCGAGCGTATCTTGATTAAAGAAAGGCACGAAAACGTCAAAAAAATATTTCTGGAAATGTTGAGAAATTACACTGGTTGACGTACCTGTGGCACCAATTTTTATTAAATGTTTCTTGTCTATACAACTTATGGATTTTTATATCTTTTGTTTCATGTAAAATAAATGCAGTATTATCGAACCAAAGAGCTGTACTACTAGATCTACGCCGGAAATGTTTAGTTATTTCACCAGCCCCTTACCATCAATAGAGGCGGTGGAACAAGATTTCTAAATATCCAAACATTTTACAACGTCGCCCTAGAATTTGATGTTCTATTCTCTCAAAGTTTCATCCATTGGATGATTAGCCACTATTTATGTGATTTGTAAAATGAACGGTCAAAATTTTCAACGTCCATGTTATTACTATAAGAAACAATGGCTATGAACAAGAAACAGATAAAGAGTTTTGGAGCATCAGCCAAATAGGTCAAAGGATACTTTATAAACGATTTGTATATTCATAAATTTCGACCCAACGTAACTTCTAGTAAGGGGCTAACAAATCAATACTGAGGGACCAATATATCATCACTTGTTGATACTGTCTATAAAATGGATGGGAGAGTAGTTACGTGAGCAGCCACAAAGGATTATTAGAAGACGACTAGATATATACCTGAGCAGCCACCAAAGGATAAGTAGAGATCCCTCTTGAGTAATCCAGTTTGGGTATTAGTGGACTAGACCGCATGGGGACCAACACTCCGATATCTTCAAGAGCACAATCTGCTTCGGCATCGACAAGCAGCGCTCCTTCACCATTACAATCAATTACTATGCGTCCATCTTCACCCATGTTCAATCTCCCAGCAGCTGGATAAAATGGCACCAGAGTTTTTCCCAGTGCATCTTTAAGCAAACCAGCATCAAAGAAATTTGTAGACCCATCATGCTTGTAGTAATATACAACCGAAGAGTGTATTCTTGGCATAACAAGATCAAAGTTAGAGTTCCAGATACTCTTCTCAGGAGTTTGACTGGAAAGCCTCACCATAGTGGATTCTTTCACGCTGATATTGATCTTTTCATTTGTAGGGATGTTAACACTTGGCCAAAATGAAGGCATGGTGCTTGTTACGTTGATATCCGACTTCTGAACGGCAGAGATGTTTACCCTTTGCCAAGTTGAACACTGAAAGCTTGGGACGCTGATAGTCATCTTCTCCTTCTGAATTCTAGATCTCTCTCGTAGTTTTCAAATGGATGGTGGAGTGAGAGACGAGTATGTCCGTATTTATAGGAGAGGGATCACAAATATGCTTCTACAAAAGCAATTCTCTTCATTTTCTTCAGTTGTTTTTTTGTCTATTCCCTCGAATAGTTTAAGGTGCACTCCACATTTAAAATGGAGCACTCCCATCCCTTTTTCGTAAGCTATAATGTTTACTCCACATTTAATGTAGAGCACTCCCATCCCACCCATCGGTAAGCTATAATTCGAGCTGGGCTCACCTGTTGGAAGGTCAGAAATATCCACAACTTCAGCCGCATCTTCAATGAGCTGCCCTGGTGATAATTCTAGCATATACATGCTTCTCTATGTAGAACAATGGACGGTCAAATTGATTACCATCCATTTTAAAAGTCTCTTAAACAGTGACTAGGATTATCCATCAATGACATTTTCAGTGCATGACCTATCTGGTCCAATTAGAATTCTAGCTGGCTGAATTGAAGGGACGCGAGTGCACTAAAATGCATAGTGCTCCTCAAAAAGTGGCGGGTACTGTTTAAACGGCCCATCTAAAGTATATTGCGACTGACCCTATAAAATATCTCTCGCCCATTTCCCGCCTCACGATTAACTCCATGACAGTGATTAGTTCCTTAGGTTTCTGCTTCGAACCAGGAACCCGGTCATTTAAAGAAAGAAACGGATCTGCAGGAAAAAGAGGAAATAAACCAGGTAAAAGAAAAAAAGAAAACATGGCTTTCTTCCTCCTCCGTCCAAATAATATAGAGAGAAACCAGCAGAAGGATTTCCGCGTTCGATTCTCCGTTTAACCGTCTAGTCCTACTTCCACTTAAAGGGAGCGAAAGCCGCAAAATTTCGAAAGGAGTCATTAGGAATCTGTCTTCCACAACAACGTATTCTTCTTCTGTAATCCAAAATATATTCTGTAAGCTGGAAAATCTTTAGTTTTTGGATTGGTAGTCCAAGTATATAGTTCCAGTAGAGATTAAAATACCCATCTAAGAGCTTTAAATGTTGCTCTATTACGGAAGACGGTCGAGAGGTTAATCCATCCATAAAGTGCAAAGGCAAATCCTTAGCTGCTCCAGAGGAAGGTCGAGATTGATCCTCTCCGATAGTTTCTTTTTAATTTGAGTACCTTGTCATGGATTACTTGTTATGAAATTGCCATCCATTGGACTCACACTCTAATAAGAGTCGTAATCTCAATCCTTCTTTTATCATTTTGAAATGCAGGTTACAGTCTTACTTTTATGGGCCTCGGTGCCTTATATAGACACGATGACAGTATGATACAAGCATACCATTAGTGATAGTATAGCACTGAAAACTTATTGGTATGGATTTTGCGGATTGGTGCCTGGTACGGGACTTGTGGAGATTATTTTCAAAAGCCCATATCTCTGCTATCCAGTATCACATTGACCCAGTTTCTGTGCCACTGAAAAGATACCAGGAAGGCAGACGACAAGGGCACAATATAAAAGCCTCAATAACGCAACTTGCAGCTGTTTGAAATCAGAAGGTTCTCAAAATCACAATGGACGTTGGTGGAAGATCATTCTAGAGGAGGATAATATGGACTTGCTGAAGAACGACAGTACTCATAGAACAGGAAGCAGTTTGGCAAACTTGAAACAACTGTATACAGATGTTGAATGGTTTCTTCATAGTAGGAGCATTTATTTTACGAGATAATGTTGATGTTAGATGGGCTGTCTTGTAGCAAAATTGTATGGACTGGTAGATCGATTGTGTTAAGCTATATGATGTAGATGCTTTCATGCCCTTTATTGGAAGGACGAAGACCGCGGAAACCCCTCGCTTTGTTTGGATAAATGAAGAAAACGGAGAATGCATGAGACGCAGGAATCCCTCGCTTGCTCATGTTCACTCTACTGTTTGGACGGAGGAAGGAGAAAGCAACATTTATCTTTTTTCGTTTTGTCCCGTTTTTAAAATTTTCCTCTTTTTTCTGAGACTTGTTTCTTTCTTTGAACCATCGGCATACGGTTCAAGTAGATTCTTAAGAAACTAATCGCTGCAGTCAAGTTAATCGTGAGGTGGGAAATAGGAGACTGACCTTTGCTGCGATACACTTAGATGACCCCTTGTTTAAATGACAGCTCATTAATATGACTTCAAGATTGGTTCGATCTATCAAAATGGCTAGGTAAGGGTGTTTATATCAATTAATATCCCAAGAGGGATGCTGAAAGGATGCTTCATTTAAGAGTATCCAAAATCACCATTTTTTCTAGAGCTGGTCTACTTTGGACGATCCACTTCTTTCACTTGATTGCTCTAGTTCTGAATGTTTAATGAGACAAAAGAATAGGTGAATGAACTGATTTTAGCTCCTTCAAAACAGATGCACTACAACCTAGGAAGCTTTTAAAATTGGTAAAAAATGATAATAGAAGTCAAATAAAAAGTGACTCTTATCAAGCTGACTTCAAAAGTGGATAATTTTTAAAGTCGTTTACATAAACGACTTTAAAAATTAGAACTATTTAAATTTTGAAGTAGTTTAACCATAAATGACTTCAAAAGTACTACAATGGTGCCCCAGTTTTGAAGTCATTTAGGTCTAAAAGACTTTAAAAGTAGCCCACTTTTGAAGTTGTTTAGGGCTAAACGACTTCAAAAGTGGGCTACTTTTGAAGTCATTTAGCCCTAAACAACTTCAAAAGGCTTCTTCTTTTTTTTTTTCTTTCATTTTTGACATTTACTTGTATAAAAAAATTCCAATCACTATCACCTATATACAATTCAATATTATTCCTGATCTTACAATCTTTATACACACGAAAAACAAACATACATTTACTTGTATAAAACATAAAAATTCATCATTAATTATCTATCAACATCTATCTTGAAAAACCACAAAATGAGAAATTAACCATAACGCATGTATTTACTATAGCATCCATATTGACTTCATTTGTAAATCTATACACATTCGCATTTACTTTCACATTTACATGAAGTTACCCTCATTCATCATCATATAAAAGTTATATAATTCAATGAATATATTGAAAACTAACTCTCATATTTACTTCACTTATAACTCTCAAACTCCATGCACACTAAGTTACCCTCATTCATCATCCCATAAAAGTTATATAATTCAATGAATATATTGAAAACCAACACTCATATTCACTTAACTTACAATTCCATACTCCACACTAAGTTACCCTCATTCATCATTTCATAAAAGTTATATAATTCAATGTTTATATTGAAAATCATTTCCCATATTTGCTTCACTATCAACTCCCATAGTCCACACTAAGTTACCCTCGTTCAACATCCAATATAAGTTATATAATTCAATGAGTATATTATAAACCAACTCCCATATTTACTTCACTTACAACTCGATTCCATACTCATTTATTCCCATACTCTAAGCTTTCACTCATTTATTGCTTAATATATATATTTCAAATAAAATAATAAAAATAAAAAGAACACATACAAGTGAATGAAAAAAATACTTTATTATGTATTTTACAATCATGTCGCTGCTTAGCCTATTCGCTTAGTATTCTAATTGAATCTCAACACATACTTAGCCTATTCGCTTAGTATTTGGTTGAGGTTTACTTTGAAGTAACTCTTCTTATTTACGCACTCAAAAAGCACATCGACTTGTAATACAACGTATTTAATTCAAGTCACGTTCTTTAAAATGGATCCATAAAAATCTATGAAAAATATAAGATTAAGAAAAAGTGTCTTACCTTTCTTACTTGGGAAACACCAATGACATCGAATATTAGGGTCCTCATGTATCTTAGTATATAGTACCTGCACTCTCAGTCAAACTGTTATCTAGGGCACTATGTAACAAGGACAATAAAACAATACATAAATGTCACTTGTAATATTGGAGTAATTAATTATTTTCTATACCTTGACATTCTTCTAAGTGAGTTTTAGTGGTTGTATAGTCTAGGTCAAATTAGCCCATGTTAACCATGCTCTACAAATTTAAATTTCAAATGCATGATAGATGAATCACAAATTATTTATCTTCACATAGTAAATGAAAAGAATAAAAGCTTACTTATTTATAATTTCTACGAGGACGATATGGATGTGCGATCGACAAGAATAAAAAAAGAAAGCCTGCCCACCATGCATGCATGTCCAAAATTAGTAGCATCCAATGAGCCCTATATGGATAGTCAGATGAATTGTAATTAAAGTTGACAATCCCTAAGTATAGAATAAGTTAGCAAGAAAATAAGAAAATCAAAACTTACCCGCTATTGTAGAGAATTATTAAGCACTACCCTTTAGAGAATAGAAAGAAGCTTGGTAAAATATCATTAACACGTCTCTTTATCGATTATTGCCCTGCCACTCCACAAATGATGCCTGGGTTAAGGAATTGGTAAAGTATACCCTCAACCTTAAAAAGGCTAGTTGCATCACTCAAGAAGCTACATAAAAGAAATAATTATACCTATTTCATGAAAATATAACATGTAATGTCAAATATTTTATAAGCAAATATGTGCATATACCGCATGTAGGAGACAATATGAGGGTGCTTGAGTTGATTCCATAGGCAAACTTGTAATAGGTCCTCTGCCATAACCTTAGCAATCGAGATGTGTCAGGTGGGACTTTCACATGATCCTTTGACTATTGTTGTAAAAGATGTAGAAATTTGTAATTAAATAATATTAATCAATGAAGAGGACCTAATTTATGATGAAAAAAATAAACATATATACAAGTACCTATCCTATTGGTGCGACAATAGGTGATGGTGCAACGGTTGGCGACCTTGATAGTCTATGTTGTTGCTGATTAACTATATAAAGTTAACAAATAATTAAATTGAGGTCTCTAATTAAAAATTATTGATGAGAAAGATAGTATGATAAGATGTACTCTATAAGAATGACTAGTGTCTCCAGCCAAGCGACGTGATATGGAATTACATGCCCAATGGTTATGATATTGTTCATTTCCAAAGGGATGGTAGGCTAGCATGCGCATCCAAAGCCATGGTAAATGGACATTCACTTTGTACGTGGTGGCATACTAATTCCCTACAAAACGATTGATTCATGCTCATAGAATGAACCAACTGATATGATGTTTTGATGAGAATCGAGGGCCAATAGGCATTGATCCACACATAAATTAGATATACAATAGAGAGGTTGAGATAGAGAATTATTACATAAGGAAAATAAAAACTTTTAGTTTTGTCTATATTTATATACCTCCTTAGATGAAATTTCTTTTTCAAGGGGCACCAGTTGTCCTTCATGAAGTTCTTTGGTTGGAGAATTATAGCTAAAATTTGATGAAGGCACAAGGGCGTTGTGAGAATTATGTGCAAGGGATTGAGAAACTATCATCAAACCTCCTTCCTGCAATTGTTTAAATATATTTGTTTTTATTTTATTAAGCAATTTATTATAAGTCTCCATCAACAACACCAAACACCCTCCTTACCCCCACCAACTTGAAGCTGATAGATTGGAAGAAGCTAAAGATGAGTGTTCATGTTTCTCATATAATTTTTTTGAGTTCTTGTTTAGAAATTGATGTATGAATAGCTTCATGATAAGATTTCCTTTGAAGAACAATTTTGATATTTTTATTAGGTATCAATTCTAACACTTATAGTTTAAATGAGATGTTTATAAAATGGTCTTTAATGACTAACTGAATGCTATATTGGATGGGTTATGCTAATATTAGATGAGTCATGCCTAGAGTTTGTAGATAATTTGTGCCAATTTAGATAGGTCATGACATTATAATATTTGTTCCTTCTTTAGAAGAAGTTTTAACTTGTAGCCAAGGTTTTCAATTCATACATGTTTTCAAGTAATGTGAAACATTATCATGATTCTTTTTGTGGATTCACAATTCCTAAGTTACTCTCTATCATCTTAGTTTTAGTTTAATTTGCTATAGTTTAGTTCTAGATTTTGTTTAAAAAAGACCCTTAGATTTGGTAGAAATTTATTCCATCCATGTAGTTCGACAACCCTTTATACTTGGCCTACAACAGATCTTGTATACCCCCCCAAGGGTTTTGGTTTAAAATAATAAACATTAGGACATAGTTTGCAAAAGAGAGAGAGAGAGAGAGAGAGAGAGAGAGAGAGAGAGAGAGAGAGAGAGAGAGAGCTCTTATATGGGTGACTAAGGTTGGAGGTTGCTCATAGGTTGTGTGTCCAACATTAGAAAAAGGAGACTCCAGCACATGACTTGAGAATTAAATTCATTCTCAAATGTTTTGGATTGGTGACTCATCAAAAAATGAATTTAGCTAATCACAAATCTTGGGTGTAAATACTTATTCACATATTCTTAACAATGTTGCAACCTATCTTAATTGCAAGGTGATACAACTCCTATTCGCCAATTTAGGTCCCCCTATCTCCTCCAGCAAATCCAAAATATCACTCTACAACCCTTTGCCAAAAGAATACTACAAAAGCTCTCATCTAGGAAGAGAGCTTATCTTTATAAGGGTAGCAAAGTCACATGTTAAATCATCTCCATCGAGCATGCAACTTTACCAAATGTCAATATTGAAGTGTCCAGCTACTGTCATCTTAAAAAATCAATCAAATTCAAAGAATATTCTTATGAAAATGTGTAGACGACTTCAAAAAATTACATCTAGTTGCATGAAAAAAATTTGCATACCAAATAAGAACATGGGTTAGGCATCAGAAGGTTAGAGTAAATGAATAGAGCTTTTTTATACCAGGGACCATGGAGATTTTTTTAGGATAATGAAGGTCTTCAGTAAACTCTTATAAGAGAGACATATAATCACCATAAAGTTTGGTAGACGAAAGTAGTTGAGTCTTCTATAGGATCAAGCATATAGAAGAAGATCACCAAAAACATTTATTTCTTAAAGGCTCACAACAAATTTAAATTATATAGTGGAGACAAAATCAGCTTCTAGTTGGATCCTTAGCTACTTAGGTTTGAGATTCCTTAGACTATAAAGGGCCTCTAGTTTTTCTAACTCTTTTATTATGGACAGTTTCTTACACTCCTTTGTTTAAATAATTTAGAACATCTAACTCAAAAAGACCCCTAAGGCGGGATCCCTAAATGGAAAGATAGCCACCTAGGTTCTTCAATTTTCTCACCTTTGATGAGATTATTGTATTGCATGTCAACACTATCTACTAACAAGTCCATTAATCATCTTGATTCACTCATTCTCATCATAATATGATCCTTATATGAGATTTCATCTTTGCACCACTGCACAACAATTCTTATTTCCTATGATTTTGATAGGATTCAAGCAATCCAATATCTAAGTATTTGCTAGGACTATCTCCTTTTTCACCTATGTGTTTGTGGTGAAATGTCTTGAACATTAATATTGTAATCCTTAAATAGAAGTAGTCATCTCTACTTCTTCAATTTATACTATTTCTTCTTGATTGTCTATGACCCTTGGACATGCTGGACTGGCTGTGAAAGGATAAAACCTGGGCACTGATACCAACTGTGACGACCCGGGTTTTCTCATGCATTTTTAAATGAAAAATCTAAATTCCTAAGGCGAGATCCCTATTTAAAAAACAATGCAGTGCAGCGGAAGAATCTTTTGTTTTAATCTCATTTTGAAAACCCCGAGTGTCATTTGCTTTCACAACAACTAAGGTAGTTTTTGCAAAACTTTAGAAATCATAAATGTTTTTCCCCAGGTCTATCCAGTCACAACACACAGCCCATCTATAAATAAATACATGTCCAAAGGGTAGAGAGTTTACTCACATGTATAGTTGTCTCCTTTGTTTATTCACTTGCTCGTAGCACTAATATCTCTTGAGGCGTCTTCTATTTGTAAGTGGAACTATCTTGAAAAATGTTAAAGATAGGGTGAGTATATACTATACTCAGTAGGAGTCTATCACTACTAGTTTTGCAATGCATGAGATGTTTGAAAATCATATACTCTTTCAAAACATGTGCAAGTCTGAATACTCAAGTTCAATGTCGATATTAAAATCCATTGTCAAACTGAAATACTAACGACTTAAGAATCTCACAAATCAAGTTGAAAGTATCATATATATCATAACATAATAATATGCATAAGATGCTTCATTGAATCCAACTCATGGATATCTATCATGGTATGGTCGACCAAGCTCATATCATGCCATATGCAATGCACATAAATCCATGCAACCATAGGGTCCCACTATGCCCACGACCTCATTGCCATGTGGTCCCCGGGTACTTAGGGACACAGGATCATATACCTCCACGGGGCATATGACATTTCGACCCAGTGCCGTGACACCAGTGGTAGCCCCCTGTACCACATGCAGTCGAAGCAGGGACATGCCCTTTTTGGGCGTGGTACCCATCCACCTAATAGTGGTAGAGGCTGGGTGGCCAACCCACACCCCTCGACATAGCACCCACGAGCTTACTAGCCCAAATCATGTACGATCAAATAAGCCAAAAACCTCTGTTCAAAACCTGTCCTTTTTGGGTCCCTCACAACTACCTGGCCCCCAACACTCCAACATCTTTTGGCAGCCCTCAAGGACATGCAATCTTTGTATGCACTTGTTTGCAAAACATATATGTGCATAATGTATATGCAATCATTTACAAAACATGTCTATGTACAAAACATTTATCACATGCATGCTGAATTAAGTCATGCTAAACAAGTTATATACTTAAAACATATGTTCTTAAAACAATAATAGTTCTTTTAAAAGAATCTAATAGTGATAGAGCACCTACCTGACTAGGTCGCGTCAACCCTTTTGTCCTCGTACGCTCCTGAACATGGTTTGGGGACTCAAGGTTAGTTTAGCCTATCTTTTATGGGTTTAGAGTAGTTGGGCCTTATTACTTAGGCATTAGGGGTCCATCCCTATGTCTATGGGTGTCCTAAGGTCCTAATTGGGCCTTGGTATCCTCAATTTTCCAAAGGTCTAGTGG
Source organism: Warburgia ugandensis (assembly GCA_035236585.1). Classification (NCBI taxonomy): domain Eukaryota; kingdom Viridiplantae; phylum Streptophyta; class Magnoliopsida; order Canellales; family Canellaceae; genus Warburgia; species Warburgia ugandensis. The sequence continues at coordinate 24,849,402 of CP141132.1, read as the reverse complement.
CCACGCGCCACCATCCTATTCTAAGGGTCATGCCCACCTTTGATTGGGGCTTGATCAGGGATTTTATAGTTTGGATGTGTCCGCGTCATCGACGCAGACACAACGCCTTTTGCAGCGCCTCAATCAGAGCTCTAGATCTCAAGTTATAAGCATTTTAGTGTTGCACATATATAGGAGTCTTAAAAATAAAAAGAGGGAATGCTAGGGCGCTGCGCGTTAGCGTCATGCGCCCCGGCTTCCTTAAGGAACGAAAAAAATGACGCACTGCTAGTGCGCTGCGCATCTGCAGAGTGTGCCTTAGCGGGTGCGTCTGCAGACGCGCCGAGTTTTTTCGCCATTTCTCTCTTTTGTAGGTGCGTCTAGGGATTCGCTCGTTTGGTTTTTCAAACGGGAACGACGTGGGACGTTCCGACTGGAACGTCCTGCTCGTTGGGGAACCGAGGCGTCCTCAGGACACCCTGGTTGGACCCTATCAAAGCAGTGCAGCCCAGGGGACGTCCCTGGGTCCTTGGTGAGTCTCCAGGGCTCCATTTTGCATGTTTTTTCATGCAAAAACCTAGGGAAATTGACCTTGGAACTATGGTGGAGATTGGTTTTGAGGGATCTTGGGCGTACCTGGGTCGTTGCTGGGTTTTTCTCCTTGTTTTCTCCTCTAGGTCACTGCTCTTCAACATTTTGGGCTGCCATTAGAGGCGCCCAAGAGCTCTATTTATAGAGCTAAGAGAGGGTTCTGGAGGGGGCTCTCACAGCCTTTGAATGGCGGTGGAGAAACCTCCAGAATGGTGGTGATTTCTCCTCCAATCATCGCCGTTCTAGAACTCTCTGGGAGGTGGATGATGAAGGGTGCCCGTATCAAAACGGGCCCCTGTGTTTTGCAGTTAAATCCGTTTTTATAAAAATTACAATTTTGCCCCTGAACTTCAAAGGGCCATAACTTGCTCATTTTAACTCCGTTTTGGGTGATTTTGGTCTTGTTGGATTCCTTTTTCCAAGATACATCTAATGGTACCATTTTCAAGACCAGGTTTCTAGGTTTAGTCAAGGAAACTAGTGAGTTGACCAAAATGCCCTTATCTTTAAAACTAAACTTTTCATGGGATTTTAATATTACAAAAATTGGGGTCATTAGAGGTGTAGAATATTTACATTACCATTGCATGCTATAACTATTTAATGATACCTTGATAATCAACTTGAAGAAGGATAAAATCATATAAACCCTTGACACCATTGGAAAAACTTTGTTAGCTCTATATACAACTCCTTTTACAACATGATGATCCATGGCTGTAAGCTACACTTATAGGAGGTTGTTCCTAATGCTCGTTAAACACTCATCTCATGGAAGATCTAGATGTATGCTTGAACCACAGGTAGGCTTAAAAGGAATATCTAGATATATGCTTCAACCATAGGTACACTTGAACCACTCAAATGAAGATCTGGGTTTTCTTGAATCTTACATATAAGTTAGGCTCTTCGTGTTGAGTGAGATGATCAGCTCAGATTAGAGATCCGACCAATTGTTTCCTCTATCGATGGCAAATGAACTCCAACACCAAAATCCTTCATCTTTTGCTCACCAGAGTGATGTATCATCTCTAATGAGCAAGGCTACTCTCTAGCAGAATGGCTGCTCCCCACTTCTCTCTTTCCCCCCTCTTCTCCTTGTCCTTCCTCTCCATTTCATCCCATTGGATTTCCTTCCTTTGTGTGTCAGGTTGGGAAAGATGACACTTAAGTGGGGTACCTTTAAAGTCATTTATAGCAAACGAATTTAAAAAATGGGGCCTTTTAAAGTTGTTTGATGCAGAACAACTTTAAAATTGAGGACTTTTAAAGTCATTTGCTGTAAGTGACTTTAACAAGATATTCACTTCAAGTATAATAAAAAAGAAAAGTTTCCAAATATACATTGAAGACCTCTACTTAGATTTGAATCTTTATACACCTTCTTTTTAGAACCCTACCAAAGCCTACATTTTGTCCTATCTGAAGACTTATTAATTTAAGGTAGGAGATAGCCTTAGTGAGGATATAAATGATAAGGAATTAAAGTGAAGTACTTTATTGGTCTTGGGAGTGGCATCTATTCTTGGAGATCATATTTCTTTGTCTTAATTATGGTTATAAGATTATGTTGACCATGAGTATCTTTGGATTGGGTCAATCGTGAGAGAAATTTGTTTGAACCTATTTCTCTAGGAGCTTTATTTATGAGTGTATACTAGTGAGAATTTGTAGTTATGACATCTTTGTAAGTAATGGAGCAATAAGAGTTACTATTCAAAAGTCCTTATTAGCATTACATTTTAGAAGTCCTATTTTATGTAGTCTGTATACACACACTTGCACTTTGAGATATAAAATGTAATCAAATGGCTTTGGTACATAGATAACTTGTAGAATTTTGCATTCATCTTTCTTACATTATTGAAGTCAGTAGAGTGCTAATGGACGATAATTCTCTAAGATAAATAAAAGACGTCAACTTATGGAATTTTGTGAGTATATTCACTGTAAACTCTCATGAGACTTAACTCATCCACGAAAGGGTAACCTAGGGGTTTAATGGCTTGTTGTATATGCTAAATGCAATTATGACTGCCTACAAAAATGGCATTCATTTTATTTTCATGATTTTTTGCATGTTTGCTTAAGAGTAGCAAAATGATGGTTAGGGGGTGTGATAAGCGTTCAATTTTTAAATGAAAATTACTCAATTAGTAGCCCATGTGTTATCAAATATAGTGTTATTTCTAAGGTTTTTTCATAAATTTGTAACGCATGCATCTTTGACCTAATAATTCAAATTTTTTATATTTTGTAGGCTTAGGAGCTAATCTAGAGTAAGCATGTGAATAATCATAAATTTTTAGGACTTAATTAGGATTTTTAATTTTTTGTAGATGTTGAGAAAATAATCAAAAGGCCAAGATTGATCGAGATGAGAATTGAAGATCAAGATCAAAATATCAAACTAAAGCCTAAATAGCATCATTTCAACATGTTATCAAGGTTCAAAATGATCCTAAGATAAGCAGGAAGGTAATTGGAAGCATAAAAAATGATCCAACCAAAAAAGCCATGCAATTCCACCACTTTGCATGAGAATCACAGCTATACATGAGGTTTCCTAGTCTAACTAAGAGACCTATGGAAGCCAAGCCATTCAAGTTTTAAAGCTAAAGGAGGTAGTCATTAAAGCATCAAGGAATGATCCATCAAGCTTAATGGAGTCACAAGATTAGAGAAAGCAATTATTTCATTCTAAAAGTGTTATTTTCAAAGGATAATTGGAAGGTTTTGATAGATATATGTAAAAGGTAAGATAATCATGCATAGGTGAACCAATCAAGAGAGAAATTCCACTTTAAAATTCCTCCACTTTTAAAGTGGTTTACAGCAAACAATTTTAAAAGTCCTTCCCCGCATAAAATCCTTGTCCACGCCAAAATAAAGTGTATGCTTTTAAAGTCATTTTCCTGTCAACAACTTTAAAAGTCCCCCACTTTTAAAGTCATTTACAGCAAATGACTTTAAAAGTCATTGACTTTCGAAGTCGTTTAGTCCTAAATGACTTCAAAAGTCCTTTCCTACATAAAATTCCCATTTGTGCCAAAATAAAATGTATTTTTTTAAAGGCCTTTGACTGAATTGACTTTAAAAGTTTAGACTTTTGAAGTCATTTAGGTCTAAATGACTTCAAAAGTCAATCACTTTTAAAGTCATTTAGAAAACAACAACTTTAAAAGTATAGGTTTTTGAATTCATTTGAGTCAAATGAACTTAAAAGTCATTTCCTATGAAAATGTTCCTTTTCCTACTAGACTAAAGAAGCCATTTTTTATTAAATGACTTCTTAAGTCTTTATTTTTAAAGTTGTTTTTTAGTAAGTGACTTGTAAAATATTTACAAAGTTGGTAGTCAAAATAACGACTTGTTTATACAGACTTTAAAAGCCTCATGTGTGGTAATGATGGCTGAAAAACTTTGAGAAAACAACATTAATAGAGTCACAATTTAGGCATTTTAGTTATTTAAGATCATTTTATTTTTTATATTTTTTTATTTAGATATGGTTATTATATTCTTGGTTAACTAGAGAATGAATAGCTGAGACTATTTTGGCTTGAGTTTTACTTTTATTGATGCTTCTCTTAAAATGCATAAGAACTGACTGTGATGTTATTGATTTTATGAAAGACGAATAGTTCTTCTTGGAAGTCTTAAAGAACTTCTAATCAAAACCTAGAATAATTTCAACTAGTTTCAAATTTTGTGCCTCAAAGAGTACTCAAAATAGATTTTTTTGTATAGTCCACTACAATTTTCTTCTTTCCTAATCTACTTATAGATTATTCAACTCAATCTCTAGATAGATTCTTCTATATAGTCCACTACAATTTTCTTCTTTCCTAATCAGCATACAGATTATTAAACTCAATCTCTAGAACTTGTTTCCTAATCTACTTACAAATTATTCAACTAAATCTCTAGTTTCAAATGGAGTTTCAACTAGTTTCAATTTTCTTCTTTCCTAATCCGCTTATAGATTTTCAACTCAATCTTTAGAACTTGTTTTAGTTTTTGCTTCTTATTGCACATGTTTCTTTTGATTGGGTTTTCATCCATCTTTTTTACTCTACAATTTTCAATTCCAACTATTCTAAATTATTTATGTAAGTTCTTAATACTTCATACAGGAATGTTAGTGCAATGTGTGCACTATAGCAAGCTGCTGTAGTGTACCCTACTTTTGCATGTTGGACCTCCCTTTTGGTTGACCAGATCCATCCATCTTATTTATCAAATCTTGGATGACTAATGGTCTAAAGATAGTGAATTGAACAAGCTTGAAAATATGTTCTATTGATCAAAGCATAAAGGGCAATTGAAAACTATGTGTAAAGAATGATCATAATCAAAGTGTAAGAAGCACAAGTTCCTGGATGTTACAATCATCTAAGCATCTTGATTTTTGGCATATAAGATATCCAAGGCTAGAAAAAATAGGATGGACAGTTGTAATCAACTAAAAGTGAGGTCTACCATGCTAGAGTGAGTACACTATAGCAAAACTACTAAAGTGTTAGGGACTATATTATGATTCCTCCACTTCATCTCTAGTTCCACTTTTCTTGTCTTAACATAATTTATATTTCTCAATTCATAGCAATTTCATTTTGCTTCCATGTCTTAGTTCTTATTTCTTATCTTGTCTTTATACATTTCAATTCATGTATATTTTACTTATTGCTTTCATGTTTAGTTACTTCTCATAGTTTTTTTTATCACTTGTAGTTTACTTTTCACCTTTCTAGTTCTCACATTTCATGTCCTTGTCATTTTAGTTTATTTTACAGATAATGTTGTTATAATTCCTATTAGTCTTTCATGTTAGTCATGGTTCATCAATATTCTTTCTATTACTCACTGTTTGTCATTCTCTTTTATTGCTAGGCTTGATTTATAATTCTATTATTTCTTTTGTTAAAAAAAGACAAGAAAAGAAAAAAATGTTTCAACAGCCCATTTATGATATTAGCAAGGGCTACTTCTTAAATGCCTTCAAGGTGTTTGATATTTGGCCTATAACATATGCACATTCCATAGGCAATTTGGTTGACGATATTGTTCCTATAATTAATGAGTCTAATAGAGAGAATGATCTATTGCACAATTCAATGTTAGACAAGATGATGTATGTCATATAGACTCAAAGGTTGACATTTATGGATGATGATTGGTGTGGAAACTATGGTGAGGTTCTTATTTATGATGAGTCCATTCATGGAGATGATATCCATTATGAAAATTTGACCCTTTTTATGTATCAAAAGAAGGCACTTTTCTTGAGTTGTGTCTAGCAAAAGAATTTAATAATCAACTCATTGCATAAAGTGTTTCAATAGACTACAACTAACATCGGTGGCTAGTTGTGAGAAATGATTATAGTTCTCTCATTATTCAATACAAGCTATTGCATAATAGTATATGTGAATTATTTGGCTTGAGATATTGAATATGTATGAACATAGATTCACATGTACACATTCCTACTTGATGGGAAAATAATAGAGGCTTAGATGTGGGAGATTTGGCTCTTTGTGTAGAAGACGTAGTGTGGCAGTGGAAGTGAGGTTCTTAGTTGGATTCCTACAAGGATGATACACAGACATTGGCTTATGTTTGTTGTAGAAAAAAATGTAAACTAGACAATAGTCTTGCACTTTGATTAGTATTTGAAGCTAGAGACTACATGTGAGCACTTATGAATTTGAGGATGAATTCCTTGGGGGGTGGGGGGGTTGGTGTTGATTGGTGTAGTGGAAATTTAGGAATTTCAGTTACTTTAGGTCATTTTAATGATTTTTTTATTAATATGGTTACTATATTCCTTAAAATCTCATTGATTTGTTAAACTAGAAAATGAATAGTTGAAATCAATTTAGATCAAATTTTGTTTTTGTTAATGATTCTCTTAGAATGGAGGAGAACTAGTTGAGATTAGGCCTAGCAAAATATGACACAACATGATAACACGACTCGAACATGACACTCATTTAGCGGGTTAGGGTCGAGTTCTATCGTGTTCGTGTCATTGATTGGGTTAACCCAGAAAATACATGCTCAAAATCGTGTCATGTTCGTGTCAACCATTAGGAGTTGTCATGCTGACCCGTTTGACATGCAAACTGGTAAAACTTTGTGTTGACCTATATGACACGTGACCTACTAGCACATTGCATTGACCAGTTCTACTCGTGAGTTGCGACATGTTAAATTGTTTTGCTGAATCGTCATAGAAATATGGGACAGTTACTGAATAATTGTCCTATATTCTTTTGCACTAAATAGGACAGTTTTTGAGTAACAGTCCTATATTTAAATTGATATAGGACAGTTAATAAATAGTTGTCCTATATTTTATATGTTATATAGGACGGTTACTAAGTAACCGTCCTATATAATTAACGGTTTTAACATTCCTATATTTTTATAGGTTCTATAGGATGGTTAATACAAAACCATCCTATATTTTTATACATTCTATAAGATGTTTAATAATTAACCATCTTATGCACAGTTAATAAGTAGGCGTCCTATATTTTAAGGTTCTATAGAATTGTTATTAAGTAACTGTCCTACATTTTAAGATTATATAGGATAGTAATTTTTTAACTGTCCTATATTTAATTAATTATATAGGATTGATACTAAATGCCTATCCTACATTAGTTAAAAAGTATAACCATTCCAATATTACTGTCCAAGTGTCCAGTGTGCCCACACACAATTTTCTCCATACACAACCTTACATATCACAACCCTGTCTTAAAGCCTTGAACACACTAACCTCCCATCATTAAAATTTTGAAATAAAGAATGCACACACATTGACACATACTTGAATCAAAATAAAAATGGAATACATCCATAGAAATGGACTGATGCGACAAAATAACACATTCACATTCCCTGCTATATTTATAATTATTGTACACATTCACTTCCAACATTCCATAACTTCTCCATAAAGTTCACATTGAATTGAACAAATAAAAGCACGCCCAATCACCCATACATGATACATTCACTCTTATTCATGGGTAGCCACATCCCATATCATATGTCTGGCTCAAGACACCAACTTCCCAATCCCATCATTGAAAGTTTGAAACAAAGAAAGCACATACATTGACACATAGTGTAGTTCAATCAAAAGAAAAATAGAACAAATTCATAAAAATAAACTAATCTTTGTATTATATTTGAGTAAAATGTATATACATGATTGATACAGTCATTTACATCACTGAACTACATATTAAAATTCATAATATGATCTGTCCATTCCATTCTAATATTGTCTAGATTCAACTGGGAGTAACTCTTGCTTCCCAAATCCTCCTCCAAGAAAAATATAATAACTTAGTTCAAACATGTAATCTTGGATTCAGTTAGGAAATATACAAAACAAAAATGTAACATTGGTCAGTAAGTTTTACCTTTCTCAATGTTGAGATTGTAAATCCATTGCGAATGAGGGTTCTCATGTATTTGAGAACATAATACCCACACTCCCAATCGAATTTTTGTTTAGGGCACTGCACACCAATGTCACCAAAGGCAACAGAAAAGGTTCAAATATCATGTCAAATAAGTTCAGGTTTAAAATTATAGTAAAGAGTCTAAAGAGCAGTAATTAGTAAACCTTACCTCGGCCTTCTTCTAGTTGAGTTTTGCTAGGTGGTCAATACCTTCCTGCTTAGCCCATTAATGCCATGCACTACACACATATAATTGAAAAGTGTTAGATTATGAATATTATGATAGTTGTCACTTCTCAGGTGAGTAGTTATATTATAATGAAACAAATAATAAAGATTACTTGCTTATAATTTCCATTAGGTGTTACCAAATGTGAACTCCACATGAATAAAAAAACATTGCATGGCCACCATGCACATCTAAAGCTAGCAGCATCCAATGGGACCTATAAAAACAATAATTCAATTGTATGTTCTCAAACCTTAACTAATATAGATATTAATGTGTATGAATTATGAAATTGAAATGACATAATTTAGCAACATATGTTACAACGTACCTGCTATCGTAGGGAATCAGTAAGGCTTGCCCCTTTGCACAACCCATGAGGTCGGGAATGATATCTTCACTTTGTTTGTTTGTGGGAAAATAGTCCAATCGAAAGACAAGAGAAGGGTCAAAGAATTTGTAAATGTCCTTGACCTCTAATCTTTGCAACTTATCATGCAAATACCTACATTAGGAACTTGGGTTAATATTAAATAATTGTCAAGTGTTATTAAAAAAGTAAGTAATGTTACTTTGATTTGTAATAGTCTAACTATAATAGAGGAGTTACACCATGACATACCCTATATAGATGATGAAATGCATGTATTCCAATTGAGCCATATTACATATGGTTAAGAGGTCTTCCTTGAAGAGTGGAACATCATCTGCAAGCACATATGCCTTTATCCTTACGGGGCTCATTTCCTTATCTTCATTGGCCAGTCTGTACAGTACCCTTAGGAATGGAGGCGTGTTAGGTGGAACCTCAACCTAATCCCTACACTGTGGATGTAACATTTCAGAAATTAGTAATGAATATATACAACATATACTGGTATACTAGCATATATAAAACAAGAGAGACAGTGAGACCAAATTTTATCATATATTGGGATAAGGTCTTGATGATCATGATAGTGAAATTTAAAAGAAACACATGAATTCCATAAAACACCTCTAATCCTTACTTCAAGTAAGATTACAAGTTCTAACCTAGGATAAGATAATAAAACTTTTTTTATCTCTAATCATTACTTCAAGTAAAAATCTAAGATCACAAATTCTAACCTAGGATAAAATAATAAAACTTTTTGATCTTGTGGGTACCTAACAAATGTTTACAATGAGTGTAGTGCTTTTCTTTTCCTTCACTTGTTGTATTTTTCAAGTCCACTTGGACATACTACACTTGTAAAGTTCTTTTGAACTTACTACATTTCAAGTGCTTTGAACTTGTTAGTTGTTGCATTATTCAAGTCCACATGTAATACAATACAACCATGTTAATATATAAAACTACTTGGGAAGACTGGGATGGGGTTACACTAGCCACTACACCAGAATTTGCTGGCAGGGAGGTTCACTTCAATTGTGCCTTATGTCGCTTATGGTGATTTGACATGTTGTAGACAATATTAATCAATTAACAATGTAGGATGACTTAAAAAAGGTAGTAGAAAATGATACCATGACTACAATTAGAATATATATACCTTGGAATTGGATATCATTGGTTTGATAAATTCCTCTAGCCAACTCACATGATAACCAATTGCATCCTCAACAGTTTCAATATCACCCCTTGTATTGGAAATGAAAGGGGAGCATCTGGTTGAATGGCAGCAATAATGCACATGTGCTTAGTGTGTGGATGCATCAACATGCCATGCAAGGTGGCAAAAGTCATGGGCCAAACCTCATACAGTGTTGCCATAGCCACATAGTTCTTAGATGTATGTAGCTGCAACATGCACTGACGCACCTACATTTGAGAAATAACATATATATAATGATTAGTGATGTAAACTAAAAAGGTTCCTAAAGAATTAAACATTGTAAAAGTAAACATGTCAATATACATACCTCACTGATCGGGACATCACCTTCAAGTACTTGCTCTACTACCTCTTCGTCTAATGGAGGAGTGTAGCTATTGTTAGATTGGGGTGGTTGAACTTGAACTTGAGGATGAGCTTGAGGGCCAACATCCTAACATGAGGTTCTTCCTCTACCTTGGAGTTCCTTCAACAATTGATCCTTGTCCTTGCTATGTATCTCCACAATAGTTTGCTTCTTCCAATTCTTATAGCATAGGAGCCTTTTGTTTAGGGAAGAAGTCAGAAGGAACAACACCGCGACCTTGGCCCCTTACCCGGTTAGGGTGCTCATCCTTGTTGCCCATTGCCCTATATAGGATGCCCCCCTTTGCAGCAGTGCTGCTAAGAGTCCCTGCAGTTGCACATTCTTAGGTCAACTATTCCTGCACATGTAAATATCATAACATGATCAAATCCCTATTATATATGTAATATTTATATAATGTAAGAGCATAAAAGTATAAAACTAGTTAACTAGGCAATAGGCAATAGGCAATAGGCAATAGGCACATAAAGTAAAAGTATAAAACTTAAAGTTTTAAACCACTTACAATTCTTGATACAATTGATATAGTTATTTCATTAGTAAAGGTCTGGGAGTTACACCCTTTCGAATGTGCCATTTTTCAAAGAAGAGCACGGTTGATGGGCTCTGTTGTCCCAGCCTTCTTTTGCTATCAAGAGAGACACTAAGTCAGAGTTAATAAAATAAAAATCTACTATGATTAGATAGATATCAAATGTCACATGATATACTTACTTCTTCTACCTCTAATCGTTCGTAGCCAACCCTTGAAAGGTGGTGCTGCATATGATTAGTTGCTCACGCCATTTGTCCTTTTATACACTTTGCCTATACATCAAAGTAATGTAATCAAAATACAATCAACTATAATAATTACAAGAATCAAAATTTAGGTTGGCCAATTCAAGTTGTGATTATCTCAAAATTAGGAGATAGCCTAGATTGTACAAATTGATTCCGTGCTTCTTGGTCAATGAAGTAGGAATACAATTGAGGGACCATGTTAAGCCTAGAAGGATCATTAGCATTTTGAAGTATGTACTTTCTTGCAAGCTCACTCTTCCATTTCCTCCATTGTTCACCAGATCTTAACAATGCTTGCTTCTTGCACTCATCAGATACGGCAAAGTTAGATTACAAAACAAAAGAAGAAGTAGGTTAGTGACTACTTACTAGTGAGTAGTGACTTAATGACTTAGTGTATCATATGCAAACAAAAACAATATATATATAAGGGACATATTATGTTATATGTAGGAAAAATTTACATACCATGACCATTTTTCATATTGCATCTTTGACTTTTGGCGATACAAGTCTCCAATCAGTCACTGAGACTGGCACCAGTCTTCTAACAGTGCAACATATGAAGCTAGCATAAGCATACACACTACCACCTATCGGTTGACCTTTATTGTTGAATTGTACAATTTCTTTTATTCCCTTTGATGATCTCTTATTTATATGTTCCGTTTATGTTGGTCCCCTAGGCTTTCTCTTGACAGGCGGTGTTACTAAAGGACATGTGCTCGATAGCCTCGATTGTTCTTCTTCTATGTGTTGTAACTGTTGTTCTTGTTCTACTTTTACCTCTTCTAAGTGTTCTTGTACTACTTATTCATGTTCTTGTTCTAATTCTACTTCTTCATGTTCCATGCTTGCTTCACAAAAGAAAATTGAAATGACTATAGTTAAAAAAGTGAAAAGTGAAAAGTGTAAGTGAAATAACTCGTGTCAGATGCAATCATGAATCATGCAGATGTAGATCGAAGTTGTATAAGCTTGTAGGCATGCAGATTGCAAATGAAGAATATTATTAACCTTAATGGTTTAACCCTATCTTGTGAGATGTACTGTAATAAGTTGTTACATAACAAAAATAGGGCAGAAAATGGTGACATAGAGATTCCAAGAGTAGAACCAGGTTACCTAATGAACCTCCTTCCATTGCCTCTTAACGTTTATCTTATATTTGTCTTCTTCTTTAGTTCTTCTTCTCTCCCTTGTCTCTCTCTCATTCTTCTTCTTCTTCTTGTTACTTGAGGACCTTGAGGTGTAGTAGGCACTTAGGTAGCGGTGAGTGGTCAATTTATGAGTTTCTCCCTTGCTCTCTCACTCTCCAATTCTTCTCTCCCCTTGATCGGCTAGCATGCTCTCTCTCCTTCTTCTTCTCACTCTTTTGGTTTTTTCTTTAATTCTAGTTGAAGGGGGTTTGGCTGGTTTGAGAGCTTGGACTTCGAAGGAATTTCCTTAGGGGTTAGGGCACAAATGTGAAGTGAAACAGTGAAAGGCGGGAGAAAGAAATGTTCATAATGTATAATAGAAAGATAAATATGGGATGGTTCTAACATAACAGTCCTATATCATCAAAACAATAAAGGACCATTCTATGAAAATTGTCCTATATTATGATAAATATATGACGCTTATCAATTAACAGTCCTTTATTTAGTAATAATTATAGGATGGTTTATAAATAACTGTCCTATAACTAACATGTGTCAGATTCACAATATAGGACAATTAGTAAATAACCGTCCTATACTTATACAAAATATAGGACCGTTATTACATAACCATCTTATATTATTCTGTATAAAGGAAAATTTTGTATTAATAGTCTTATAGTTCCTAAATATAGAAAATTGAATAATTGATATAGCAGTAGACTGTAGGCTACTAGGCTATAGCCAGTTGTGCACAATGAAATTGAATAATTGATATTGCTTAAGCCCTAAAGCATAAAGAATCTTAGTTGAGGATGAGCTTAAAAAGAGTTATATAAGTAACTTATTAGTTGTTGAGGATGAGTAAAGAAAGAGTTATTAATTAACTCATTGTTGAGGATGAGTATGTAACTCATTAGTTGAGGATAAGTAAAGAAAGAGTCATGTAATTAACTCATTAGATGAGAATGAGAATAGGAATTATGTGATTAACTCATTAGTTGAGAATGAGTATAGAAAGAGAAGAGTTATGTAATTAACTCATTGGGTGAAAATGAGAACAGGAGTTATGTAATTAACTAATTAGTTGACAATGAGTATAGAAAGAGTTATGTAATTAACTCACTAGGTGAGAATGAGAATAGAAACAGTTAATGTAATTAATCATGAAGGAATAGTAGAATACAAGTAGGTATTACTCAATGACATAACTGGGGATACTACTTAGTAAGTTAAGAATCCCAATACAAGGAATAATAAGAAACAAGTAAGAAAAACATTACAATGGGTAAAGATGTATGCATAATATGCAAGTCTAACCTGAAGTCTTAAGTAAGCATACATGTATAGAAATAAAATACACCAATACTTGTGTGTGTGTGTGTGTGTGTGTGTGTGTGTGTGTGTGTGTGTGTGTGTGTGTGTGTGTGTGTGTGTGTGTGTGTGTGTGTGTGTGTGTGTGTGTGATCTTTACTAAGTGAAATAGTGGAGTTTAAGAGAAAGAAGTGATAAATTGTAAAATATGATGGAAATAATGTAGAAATAAATGAAAATAGTAGACTTATTATAAACTTTGAAAATAATAATAAAGGATAGTAAATGATAATAATGAATAGAAATGCAAGAGTTAAAATTTCTACATAAGAGATAGTAATATAGCAAAAATTTCAAAATAGGAATGATATTACTTCAGAAGAATTTTAGGAGATAAATAAGTTTAGTAAAGGAGAAGAGTTTGACAATGATAAAAAATATTACAGGAACATTATTGGTACGGATCAAGGATCACTAATAGTCTAACTGTCTAATACTAAAACGTCGTGTTAGATGGGTCATTTGATGTTGTAACAGGTCACTAATTATCGTGTTACTGAGTCAAGTCGTGTTGACTCGTTTAATAAACAGGTCATGTTAACGAATCGTGTCGTTTCGTGTCTTGTTGTGTCGTGTCATACAAACATGACTCAGTAATGTAATCGTGTTACACAGGTCGTGTTGTGTTAATTTTTTAAGAACCGAGTTGTGTTCAAGTCAAAGGTACTTTATACTACTATTAATCGTGCCTTGTTCGTGTCGACCCATATACTCTAATCATGTCATGTTCGCGTCAACCCATATACTCTAATCGTGTCATGTTCATGTTCGTGTCCGGGTCGTGAAAGAATAACACGTATCCATCGTGAAGCCTAGAAGAGCTTAAATTTTGGTGCCTTGAGGCACCTAAATCTATTTTCTTATTGTATATATTGCGTTGGGCCAAAATGTCTAAATTCTACTCCACATTCAGATCGAATTACATTGTTTTTTATCTACTAAGCATCCGCATCTGAAACAATCATAGTCACATCATGCAAAGGTGGGCTCCAATAAAAGAGGTGAATTTGCACGAGTGTCCATTTTGTATTTCTCATATCTCAGTAGGAACTTCATTCCAACCCACATACGGTATCAGGATTCCTGGTTGCTATGATGCCTAATTCTATGAGCCCAAATTTATGAAATCCATATTCCATGTCGTTGGGTCATCTTGTTGAATATGATATTTCAACGCAAAAGGGCTTCCTGACGTATGCTCATTCTGACATGTTCTCTTTTATTGCGAGACGACATAGACTTCCACGAGAGCTCAACAATATTGCATGCCCACTTTTTGTATAAAAGGGCTTATCCTTGGATATCTATCTCGTTCACCTCATTACTCCCGCTTTTGGATATCTAGCAATGTAAAACAATTGCGTATACAACGGATGACTCTAGTATGACTCTAGTATCTGACTAATTTATCTTAACAAATTCAAAGGTTCTTACGTTTTTTAAGTTCAAATTCAAATTCAAGAAATTAATTTAAATTTTCCTAACAAAATTCAACTTCTCCTTTCTTTCTTTTTTTCTCTTTAAATTCATCAAATACTCATGCACAAGGCCGAACACTTACTTTTAAATTCATCAAATAGTCATGCGCAAGCTCGAACGCTGGTCACCTGGGAGAGAAACTACTCCATCCACCACTGTGCTACAAAGCACTGGTGCAACAAAATTCATATTCTATAATTAATTTGTTAAATTTTAAAATATTATTTGTAAATCTACTAAAACATTGAAATTAAAACTTAAATTCACATCTAAAATGTACTTGCTATTTCCTCGGATTTTTTTGCAGATGTTTTACCGGAATTCTCAAATATTTGTGCCTTCCAAAAAAAAAAAAAAAACCCTCAAATATTTGTCTTGGACTGCCAATGGCAAATAAAAAACTACATAACCCTTTTGACTGAATGGCAGGGCCCAGTGCAATGTATCAGTCTTCTAGGCATGATTATAAGTTAAATAAAGAAAGAGGAATGATATTAGGGTAAGAGAGAGAGAGGAATGGGCATTTAAGCCGGCGAGTGGGGAACTGCATTGTCTTACACTACCCAGCCTTTTACTCTTTGTACTACCCAGTAAAAGTTTGGAAATTGCATTCCACCGTTATTTTATGTCCTCGACCGCTACTCTTATCTGGCAAATTCATGATTAAAATCAGAGCCTGAAATGCGTTGTAACTGTTGATTTATACCAAGAGGAATGACTTCTTCCCATACAAAGTTTAGGATGTGTCTCGTTTATAACTGTCACGTGAATGGTCAATGAGTGCGCCAAACTAGTTGGATATATTCTATTCCACTTATTTAGTGCGTTTCTCGTTTATATTTGTAACGTGAACGTGAAGTGTCAATGAGTGCACCAAACGAGCTGGACATATTCCATATATTCATTCCTCCACTTATTTAATTTATTGGTTGCCACAAATCACAACAGCTAGCCGTTGACCCTAATCACTTATAAAGAAAGATTAACCGTTGACCTTAATTGGTTATAAAGAGGACATAAGCCGTAGACCTTCCCCATGTATTGCTTTTTTGTTCACAATGGACCACGACAGCCTATCCTGATCCACTAATTAAGGGATTCACCAAAGCGCATGTGCCTAGCAGTGATCTTCTAGGTATCAAGAGCTGATAATCCGCGACAGCTAAACCCATCACAAACCCAACGTTGGTTAACTGAGTTTGAACGAGGAAAAGGAATAAACAGGCTTGGGGATTATTGAAAACGATAAAAAAGAAAAACGAAAAATTCTCTTTGTACAAGTAAAAGCAAAGAAAGGAACTTCCATTCACCCCCATGAAATGAAATCAGAATCCCATAAACCGACGAACAAAAGTCAAGCATCCACAAAAATGCATAAGAGAGTTGAGGATCACAAATCCAATGTACAATATAAATAGGAGAGATCCATGGAGACCATCTTCTTTGTCAAGTCGAAAAGCTTAGAACTAGATTCCATGCCTTCTTCATCGAGGCTAGATATCCAAAATAAGCATTTTTTGTCCTACATAATCTCCCCTACTTCTCTTGCTTGCTTACCTAGCGCTTGAAAGGATCGCTACTAGTTGAATAAAAGGATTATCGTTACTCCAGAAACCCATAAGAAAGGATATCTAAAAATTGTGCCTCTCAAAACCCGATTTGCAGTCCAATCACTCGTACAAGCTCCACAAAGTTCATCAATGGGAAGAATTTGAAGCTTTATGCTACAGAGATATTTTCTTCTAGATCATTTTGTTTTCACGAAGAATTTATGCCTTAGAGAGTAAAGACCTAGTGCTCATTTCTTGTATTTGCTCCTTGTTCTATGGTTTATTATATTTCTAGAAATTTGGTCTTTAGGATAATACTTTATTTTTTCTTTGAATTAGTTATCAATTTGGGTATTTTGTTTCAAAAGCTTTTAGAAATTCTAAATTTTCATGAGCTTTACTTTTTCCCCATAATTAACTTAAGCATTTTATCCTTGATAATGGTTTTTCCTTTGTAGTTTATGTCTTTAATGACTAGGTTTTATTATGGTAGGATAGAAAACCTCCTTTGAGAGTTAGTTTAGTTTGTTACAAAGAAATTGTGGATTCATTGTAGTATTGTTTGGATAATTTGCTTCACTTAGTATACTATATTCTGTAGGTTCATGACATAGGAAAAATTAGGCTTTGGATTAATGCAAATTTTCCCAAGGTTCAGACCACTAATGTGTGCATCAATTGTTAGATGAATGAGTTTTGAAAATGGGGATCAAGGGAATAGAATTTGGTGCCACCTTAGGCCAAGATCATGCAAGACTCTAAGGCTTTGACTCACTCACATTCTACCAGGAAGCATGGAATAAATTGGTAAAGTGTTGCCTATCTCCTGAATTGAAGGTATGTGCTAAACCAATGTTTGATTGACTTCATTATAAAATCCAATTGTATTAATTACATACCTTTAATTACATCAAATGTGTAGGCAAAGAGTGTGTTGTGATGTTTAAGTTAACTTACAAGCGCACAAATCTATCATAGCTACACGCAAGTGAGGTTGATCCCATGAGGCTCAAAGGGTCTAACTAGTGGAAAATGACTTAGGGAAGGCTAAAGGCTCTGGGTTTTTCAAAAATGGCCTCTATCATTTCCTAGGGTTCATATAACTTAAGAATTATCATAAACTTAAGAAATATATGGTATAGTCTTTTATGATTTCTCAATAGTTGATTAAGATGAAGAATAATGAGATCAACTAAGGATTAATGTACACTCAAGAAAATTTAAATTTATGTATAACACTTAGAAAAAGAAGAATGGTAAGAAACTCACTTGGGTTATAAGTCTTCACAGGTCTTTTTTAGGATTTCTAAGTTATATTTTCTCTTCCACTTAAACTATATAGCTATCTTGTCTGCAATTCTATTAATAAGCTAAAATTCAAAAGGTAACTAAATATTTAGAAATTTTAAAATGTCATCTTTATAAGGGAACTTATCTATCTCTTTTTCCTTCTTTTTTTTTTTAATTTATAAACATGCAAGAAAATTTTAAAAATCTCATGCATATCTACACCCCCTAACCTAAACTAAACATTGTCCTCAATGTTTTAAAATACTATACGATAAATGGGTAATGCAGAACACTGAGACTTCTAAAAAAACCCATGGTTGTTTCCCAATGAGCATTAAGTTTAATGTCTTCATCCAGACATAGCTTAATGTACCCTAATTTAGATCTTACTAGTTTAACCTAAATTTTCCTACCGTAACTATAACAATGAAATGGGCAAGATTTCTCATGCCACTTTAGAATCTTGCAATAGTCTATATATTTCCTTCACCATAAAATTTTTGGAGGTAATAACAATATGGTATAGTAGACCACTATTTCATGGTAGTCAATATAATTCCTCTACATTGAAAACTGAGGTGGTAGTAACATGATGACATCATGAACTACCATAAATTTAAATTTTATTGGACCACATAGAGATGAATGGTCCTCTTCTTGACCAAATTGAGGGATAACATTGACCACTGTATTCAATTAATCCTTTTCCTCCATTTCCCTTACATTGTCCTATAATTGAAGTATAAGTTGACTCACCACTTACTTAAAAGGTGGTTCTTGTATTACTAGAAATAGGGACATGGTGAGGCTTAAACCTGATTACCTTCTAATGTGTACCCTAAAGTTGGGTGATGTATAGCTAGCACATCAATCGACTCTTTTTTTCCTATTTTGCCCACACAGATAAGGTTTTAGATGGACCTATATTACTATCTTGTATTTGTTCAAGTATGGTATATAGGTCCCACTAAGTACGTCTACTACATTGAAAGGCCTAGTTGGAATTTAAAGTTTAGTAGGGGTTTTACTCTAGCTTGCCATTGAGAAGTATTCATTAGTGGCACAGTCTGCAACAATTGCTTCACCTCCTCAATAGACGTGTCTTCATCAAATTCATAAAAATAAGCAAGACACAATTTTAGAGGTTCTGGGTTGGATGCTGCTAAGGATTCATTCTCCTCCTCAATGGATGTCTCTTTATCATAATCATAAAAGGGAACAGGACATGGCCTGAGTAGATATGAGTTGGAGGCTTGTATGGATGGTTGTGGACTTTGTGGCTCAAAATGATCGTATGCAATTTTCATCCTATTAGCAGTAACAATGGTCAAGGATGGTAAAAAATTCTAAAGCTCTGAAGGTTCATAAGATATTTTATCCTATTGTCATTATTAATAAGCAAAGATGGTTGAAGACTTTGTAGTTTAGAATGATCATAAGATAGTCCCATCCTAGTATTAGTAATAAATGGCTCTTCATTATTCCCAATTGGTTCAAAATCCTTAGTCCTTTTTATAAATTCAACAAGTTTCTTTTAGTATATTCCCTTATTAGTTTCATTTTCTCTTCCCATTCCTCCCCCTCTCATTTCATTTTCTCATTCCCTTTTTTAATGGTTCAATGTTTTGATCTATTCCTTAACAAATTTGTTGCATATTAGTGACGGTTCTTCATGTTGTAGAGGATATGACTCATGTGGTTGGAATTGTTGAGGCATTGGGATAGTGAAAAGGGCTGAGCAAGTTGATCCCATGCTGATTGACCCTTATATTCTTGGTATTCTTAGTAGCTTTGTTCAGGGTGGTATCATGTTGGTTCTTCCTAATATGGTTGATAATCTTGAGACCATGGTTGTACATGATGCCTAGCCTATCCATTATAGTCTTGGTAATTTGTCTCAGAATAGTAATGATTTCTAGGTTCAGGGAATGCACTAAGTGCATTCACTTGCTCCTAATAGTATTCATTGTAGTTGGAGCTCGATGGCTATGAAGTAGGGTACTAAGGTTCTGAATCGGCATAGTCATTATTATATTGAGGTTGTTGGTATGACTCAGTATAGTAATTACCATATTAAGGTTGTTAATATGCCTCAATATTTTGTTTAGAAGCATTATACTTATCCATTATACTATTCATCCTATTCATCATAGCGTCAAATTTCTTGGACAGATCATCCATCTTTCTTCTTAACAAAAAGAACTGGTGCTCCCCAAGGTGAAAGACTGGGTCTGATAAAGCCCTTGTCTAATAACTCTTGCAATTGTGTTTTCAATTTTGTAGGAGCCATTTGATATGGTACCTTAGAAATAGGAGATGTACGTAGCACAAGTTCGATACTAAAAGCAATTTCTCTCCCAGGTGGTAATCCTGGAAGTTCCTTAGTAAAAACTCATGAAATTCTTTAACAACTTTAAACTCCTGAAGTTTAGGTTGCTCAGCATCCATTGGTACTACACTAGCCAAAAAGGCTTAACATCCTTTTGAGATGTGTCTTATTGCCTTTATGGCTCCAATAACATGAACATCATTTGTATCTAGTTTTCCTTGGAATGAAATTATTGTCTGTCCTAGTACACAAAACATGACCTTCTTCCTATGACAGTCCAGAATTGTCCAATTCATTGCTAGCCAATCCAATTCCAATATAATGTTAAAATCCATCATATAGAGTAGAATGAGATCAGCCTTCAATTTTTGCCCCACTATCTCAATAGGTACCTCTTAGAGAAACTCAAGACTACTAACTGATTTATCTTCTAGTGTAGTTATATCCAAGCCAAATCCCAAATTATATATATGGTAAGCACACACAAGATGTAAAAATGCTAAAGATAAATGAATACGAGGAACCTAGATCAAATAAAACCTTAGTATGTCTATTTGAAATTAAAATGGTACCATGCAATACTACATTTGATGCCCTAGGCTACTTAGAAGTGATAGTGAATATTCGTCCTTCACTTGGAGGTACATTTTCTATCCTAGGCCCACTGCTTATATGTCTCTTAGGGCGCTCACTCAATAAGTGTCCTTGTTCACATGAGAAGAATTACCCCACTCATGATTTAGAGTTGGTGGCAATAGTTTTCGTGTTAAAAATCTAGAGACATTACTTGTATGGTAAGAAATTTGAAGTTTTCACAAATCATAAAAGCTTCAAATATATTTTCTCCCACCAAGATCTAAACATGAGGCAAAGAAGATGGATGTAGTATATAAATGATTATGACTTCTCTATCCAATATAGCCTAAGAAAGGCCAATGTAGTAGCCGATGCATTGAGTTGGGATACTTAGGGGTTGATAGTAGGTATGCTCTATAGAAAGTGGCAATTACTTGAGAATGTTGTTGAATGTAAACCAAAAATTCAATACATGGGTAAAGGATCACTTGTGTCCAATTTAGTGGTGAAATCTACTATTGTTGAGAAGGATTCTTTTGGCTTAAAAAGAAAACACAGATATACAGGCAATGATTAGTAAACCAGGGTTTACTCAAAGTTTAAGCGGAGGTGTGTGATTTTGTGGAAGATTGGTAGTTCTATCAAATAAAGAGTTGAGATAGGAAATCCTTCAAGAGGCACATCACTCTCAATATGCCATTCACCTAGGGGGAACCAAGATGCATCATGAATTGAAAAGAAAATTATGTTGGAATGGAATGAAAAAGGATGTGGGAGAATGTGGCGACCTAAGTTTTTGTAACATAGTTTGTAATACATTTTTCAAAGGCAAGGGCGCCCTTAGTAGTAAATTTTTTTTGCAAAACAAAGCAGTGGAAATTCTTTTATTTAGAACTTGTTTTGTAATATCCAAGTCATCACTTCACACATATCATAAGTAGAATTTTGTACAAGATAAAATTCCATTGAAGGAATTTACTTTTATTAAATTCCAGAATCCATCCAGTGGTTCACAGTATAGCCTGGGTATCAGTACAATACTTGTCCAAATTACATAATCTAAATTTCAAAGCTCACCATACAATAAAAAATCTTAATACAATACAATGCTCTCAAATAAAAATAAAAATAAAAATACATGTCTTCATGGGATATACCCTGATTGATAATTCTTCCAAGTCTTCTTAAGTCTTGAGCTCCTAATTCTCCTTCTTTATATCTGAGATATTGTAAACATTCAAACATTTACAATATCTCAGCAAGCTATGCTTGGTAGGGGATTCAAGAAACATAATAATTTGACAGTATAATCCTAATACTTCATAATCCCATTGTTCATAAACATACTTGTGGATCAATCTCTTTACTTTTTCATATATGTACATCCTTATACATACTGTATATGTTGTATAGATATATATATATAGTCAAAACCCTGAAAAATAGTTAATATCTCAAATATCAATAGTCACACTCAGACACACTAAGTCGATCAATCCTCTAGACTCTGCTGGAAAATACTCCCTCATTTGGGCAGTATCATCACACTCAGCCATACTGAGTTGATAAAACATCCAGACTATGCTGGGAAAATACTCCCTTATTTGGGCAGTCTCGACAACTCATTATGCCATGCATCATAATGCAAAATACTAAAAGGACTACTATGATGTAGTTTGATTCGTACTAATGTTGTGCTTTGATAACTGCTTTCATACTCCACAGATACCAAATGTGGAAAATCATCTATGTTATGTCTATATGGGGAGACAAACCATCATAGTGGTGGCCTTGGCATAGCTAGCCCACTCGACATTTTGGCTCTCTTTGGACACGCTATCATCATATATATCACATTTTAGAGAGCGGGTGGCCAAACCCTCGTAACCCTCCTAGCATAGCATCCTGAAGCATATGCGTATTTAAAACAAAAACCATAAGCCTCCTTGCTTATATATAAACTATTCTTTTACTTATCAGACGCCTTGTCTGTTTATAGCATCATCCTCATATTTTGGTATTCTAATATCGAGGATAGGATTTCACTTCAAACTTAGGGATCATCATTTACAATGAATGATACCCATGTTCATATAAGTTTAGGGATCACCATTCTATACGAATGATACCCATGTTCATATAAGTTTAGGGATCACCATTCTATATGAATGATTCCAATGTATTGATTTTATACTTATCAAAAAATTTGTCTATTTATCCAAGGATGGAATACCTTCTAGTTCCCTATTCACTTATAGTTTTCCTCAATTTTAACTTAACCATTTCATATGTGTTTTGGTTGAATCATAAGAGTTTTCAAGGGGTTTAATACAAGTGTTTATACTACACTTGTTAACATTTCTAGACATAAGATCATGTATTCAACATGTATTTCTCATGTAGATGCATTCATAAAATCCTCCTACCTTCACGTAGTGATTCATCTCTTCAAATTTTCCATAATCTTGATTGACGTATGAAATTTGTAAATCCATACATACTGTCAATATTTATACAATATGAATAATCCTATATTTTTAATACTACACATAGTTTTTTATCACTTCTAGTTTACTTTTCACCTTTCTAGTTCTCACATTTCATGTCCTTGTCATTTTAATTTATATTATAGATATTTGTTGTTATAATTCCTATTAGTCTTTCATGTTAGTCATGGTTCATCAATATTCTTTCTATTAGTCATTGTTTGTCATTCTCTTTTATTGCTAGGATTGATTTATAATTCTGTTATTTCTTTTGTTAAAAAAAGACAAGAAAAGAAAAAAATGTTTCAACAGCCCATTTATGATATTAGCAAGGACAACTTCTTAGATACCTGCAAGGTGTTTGATATTTGGCCTATATCATATGCACATTCCATAGGCAATTTGGTTGACGATATTGTTCCAATAATTAATGACTCTAATAGAGAGAATGATCTATTGCACAATTCAATGTTAGACAAGATGATGTATGTCATATAGACTCAAAGGTTGACATTTATGGATGATGATTGGTGTGGAAACTATGGTGAGGTTCTTATTTATGATGAGTCCATTCATGGAGATGATATCCATTATGAAATTACCATGAAAATTTGACCCTTTTTATGTATCAAAAGAAGGCACTTTTCTTGAGTTGTGTCTAGAAAAAGAATTTAGTAATCAACTCATTGCATAAAGTGTTTCAATAGACCACAAATAACATGGGTGGCTAGTTGTGAGAAATGATTATAGTTCTCTCATTATTCAACACAAGCTATTGTATAATAGTATATGTGAATTATTTGGCTTGAGATATTGAATATATATGAACATAGACTCACATGTGCATGTTCCTACTTGATGGGAAAATAATAGAGGCTTAGATGTGCAAGATTTGGCTCTTTGTGTAGAAGACGTAGTGTGGCAGTGGAAGTGAGGTTCTTAGCTGGATTCCAACAAGGATGATACATAGACATTGGGTTATGTTTGTTGTAGAAAAAAATGTAAACTAGACAATAGTCCTGCACATCGATTAGTATTTGAAGCTAGAGAGTACATGTGAGCACTTATGAATTTGAGGATGAATTCCTTGCTACCGAGGTGGGGAGGGGGAGGCGCGGTGGGGTTGGTGTTGATTAGTGCAGAGGCAATTCAGGCATTTCAATTACTCTAGGTCATTTTAATGATTTTTTTATTAATATGGTTACTATATTCCTTAAAATCTCATCCATAGGTTAAACTAGAAAATAAATAGTTGAAATCAATTTAGCTCAAATTTTGTTTTTGTTAATGATTCTCTTCGAATGGAGGAGAACTAGTTAAGTTTAGGCCTGGCAAAATACGACACAACACACGTTTAGCAGGTTAGGGTCGAGTCCTATCGTGTTGGCGTCATTGATCGGGTCAAACCAAAAAATACATGCTCAAAATCGCGTCATGTTTGTGTCAACCATTAGGACATGTCATGTTGACCCATCTAACACGTGACTTGGTAAAACTTCATGTTGACACGTATGACACGTGACCTGTTAACACATCGCATTGACCCATTCTACTCGCGAGTCATGACATGTTAAACTACCATGCTGAATCGTCTTATAAATATAGGGTAGTTACTTAATAACTATCCTATATTCTTTTACACGAAATAGGATGGTTTCTGAGTAACAATCCTATATTTAAACTGATATAGGACCGTTAATAAATAGCCGTCCTATATTTTGTACATTATATAGGACTGTTAATAAGTAACCATCCTATATAATTAAAGGTTTTAATAGTCCTACATTTTTATAGGTTCTTTAGGACGGTTAATACATACGGTCGTATTTTTTTATACGTTCCATAAGATGGTTAATAATTAACCATCCTAAGGACAGTTAATAAGTAGGCGTCCTATATTTTAAGGTTCTACAGGACGGTTATTAAGTAACTATCCTATATTTTAAGATTCTATAGGATAGTTATTCGTTAACCGTCCTATATTTAATTAATTATATAGGGCTGATACTAAATGCCCATCCTACATTAGTTAAAAAGTATAACCATTCTAGTATTACTGTCCAAGTGTCCAGTGTCCACACACAATTCTCTCCATACACAACCTCACATATCACAACCTTGTCTTGAAGCCTTAAACACACCTACCTCCCATCATTAAAATTTTGAAATAAAGAAAGCACACACATTGACACATACTTGAATCAAAAGAAAAATGGAATAAATCCATAGAAATGGACTGATATGACAAAATAATACATTCATATTCTGTAACCTGCTATATTTATAATCATTGTACACATTCACTTCCAACATTCTATAACTTCTCTATACAGTTCACATTGAATTGAACAAATAAAAGTACACCCAATCACCCATACATGATACATTCACTCTTATTCATGGACATCCACATCCCATATCATATGTTTGGTTCAAGACACCAACTTCCCAATCCTATGATTGAAAGTTTGAAACAAAGAAAGCACATACATTGACACATAGTGTAGTTCAATCAAAAGAAAAATAGAACACATCAATAGAAATGAACTGATCTTTGTATTATATTTGAGTAAAATGTATATACATGATTGATACATTCATTTACATCACTGAACTACATATTAAAATTCATAATATGATCTATCCATTCCATTCTAATATCGTCTAGATTCAACTGGGAGTAGCTCTTGCTTCCCAAATCCACCTGCAAGAAACATATAATAACTTAGTTCAAACATGTAATCTTGGATTCAGT
Source organism: Warburgia ugandensis (assembly GCA_035236585.1). Taxonomy (NCBI): domain Eukaryota; kingdom Viridiplantae; phylum Streptophyta; class Magnoliopsida; order Canellales; family Canellaceae; genus Warburgia; species Warburgia ugandensis. The sequence goes on along the minus strand of CP141132.1, from coordinate 24,823,390 downwards.
TAGGAAATATACAAAACAAAAATGTAACATTGGTCAGTAAGTCTTACCTTTCTCAATGGTGAGATTGTAAATCCATTGCGAATGAGGGTTCTCATGTATCTGAGAACATAATACCCACACTCCCAATCGGATTTTTGTTTAGGGCACTGCACACTAATGTCACCAAAGACAACAGAAAAGGTTCAAATATCATGTCAAATAAGTTTAGGTCTAAAATTATAATAAAGAGTCTAAAGAGCAGTAATTAGTAAACCTTACCTTGGCCTTCTTCTAGTTGAGTTTTGCTGGGTGGTCAATACCTTCCTGCTCAACCCATTAATGCCATGCACTACACATATATAATTGAAAAACATTGGATTATGAATATTATGATAGTTGCCACTTATTAGGTGAGTAGTTATATTATAGTGAAAGGAATAATAAAGATTTACTTGTTTATAATTTCCATTAGGTGTTCTAGAATGTGCACTCCACATGAATCGAAAAACATTACATGGCCACCATGTACATCCAAAACTAGCAACATCCAATGGGACCTATAAAAATAATAATTAAATTGTATGTTCTCAAATCTTAACTGATATACATATTCATGTGTATGAATTATGAAATTTAAATGACATAATTTAGCAACATATGTTACATTGTACCTGCTATCGTAGGGAATCAGTAAGGCTTGCCCCTTTACACAACCCATGAGCCTAGGAATGACATCTTCACTTTGTTTGTTCGTGGGCAAATGGTCCAATCAAAAGACAAGAGAAGGGTCAAGGAACTTGTAAATGTCCTTTACCTCTAATCTTTGCAACTTATCATGCAAATGTCTGCATTGAGAATTTGGGTTAATGTCAAATAATCATCAAGTGTTATTAAAAAAGCAAGTAATGTTACTTTGATTTGTAATAGTCTAACTCTAATAGAATAGTTACACCATGACATACCCTATATAGACGATGATGTGCATGTATTCCAATTGAGCCATATTACATATGGCTAAGAGGTTTTCCTTGAAGAGTGGAACCTCAACCACATCATCTGCAAGCACACATACCTCTATCCTTACAGAGCTCATTTCTTTATCTTCATTAGCTAGTCTGTACAGTACCCTTAGGAACGGAGGCATGTTAGGTGGAACCTCTACCTGATCCCTACACTATAAAAGTATAAATTTAGTTAATTAGGAAGTAGGCACATAAAGTAAAAATATTAAACTTAAAGTCTTAAACCACTTACAATTCTTGATGCAATTGATATAGTTGTTTCGTTAGTAAAGGTCTGGGAGTTATGCCCTTTCGAATGTGCCATTTTCCAAAGAAGAGCACGGTCAATGGGCTTCGTTGTTCTAGCCTTTATTGCTATTAAGAGAGAGACTAAGTCATAGTTAATAAAATAAAAATCTACTATGATTAGACAAAAATGAAATGTCACATGATATACTTACTTCTTCTACTTCTAATCATGCATAGCCAACCCTTGAAAGGTGGCGCTACATATGATTAGTTGCACAGGCCATTTGTCCTTTTATATGCTTTGCCTGGACATCAAAGTAATGTAATCAAAATACAATCAGTTATAATAATTACAAGAATCAAAATTTAGCTTAGCTAATTCAAGTTGTGATTACCTCAAAATTAGGAGATAGCTTAAATTGTACAAATTGATTCCATGCTTCTTAGTCAATGAAGCACGAATACAACTGAGGGACCATGTTAAGCCTAAAAGGATCATTGGAATTTGGAAGTATGTACTTCCTTGCAAGCTCATTCTTCCATTTCCTCCATTTTTCACCAACTCCTAGCAATGCTTGCTTCTTACACTCATCATATACGACAAAGGTAGACTATAAAACAAAAGAAGAAGCAGGTTAGTGACTATTGACTAGTGAATAGTGACTTAGTGTATCATATGCAAACAAGAACAATATATATGGGACATATTATGCTATATGTAGGAAAAATTTACATACCTTGACCATTTTCCATATTGCATTTTTGACTTCTGGCAATACAAGTCTCCAATTAGTCACTGAGACTAGCACAAGTCTTCTAATAGTGCAACATATGAAGCTAGCATAAGCATATGCACTACCACCTATCGGTTAGCCTCTACTATTGAATTGTATAGTTTATTTTATTCCCTTTGATGATCTCTTATTTATATGTTCCATTTGTGTTGGTCCCCTGGGCTTTCTCTTGATAGGTGGTGTTATTGGTGGACATGTGCATGATAGCCTCGATTGTTCTTCTTCTATGTTGTAATTGTTGTCCTTGTTCTACTTCTACCTCTTCTTCTTCTTCTTCTTCTTCTTCTTCTTCTTCTTCTTCTTCTTCTTCTTCTTCTTCTTCATGTTCTTGTTCTAATTCTACTTCTTCATGTTCCATGTTTACTTCACAAATGAAAATTGAAATAACTATAGTTAGAAAAGTGAAAAGTGTAAGTGAAATAACTCATGTTAGATGCAATCATGAATCATGCAGATGTAGATCGAAGTTGTATAAGCTTACAGCCATGCTGAATGCAAATGAAGAATATTGTTAACCTTAACCCTATCTTTGAGATGTACTGTAATAAGAGTTTTACATAACAAAAATAGTGTAGAAAATGGTGACATAGAAAATCCAAGAGCAGAACCAGGTTACTTAATGAACCTCCTTCCATTGCCTCTTATTGTTTTTCTTATATTTGTCTTCTTCTTCAGTTCTTCTTCTCTCCCCTGTCTCTCTCTCTCCTCCTTCTTCTTTTTCTTCTTCTTCTTGTTACTTGAGGACCTTGAGGTGTAGCAGGCACTTAGGCAGTGGTGAGCAATCAGTTTCTGAGTTTCTCCCTTGCTTTCTCACTCTTTAGTTCTTCTCTCCCCTTAATCGACTAGCAAACTTTCTCTGATTCTGGTTGAAGGGGGTTTGGCCGGCTTGAGAGCTTGGACTTCGAAGGAATTTCCTTAGGAGTTAGGGCACAAATGTGAAGTGAAATAGTGAAAGGTAGGAGAAAGAAAGGTTCATAATGTATAATAGAAAGAATAATATACGACGGTTCTAATATAACAGTCCTATATCATCAAAACAATATAGGATTGTTCTACGAAAACCATCCTATATTATGATAAATATATGACAATTATTAATTAACAATCCTTTATTTAGTAATAATCATAGGACAGTTTATAAATAACTGTCCTATAACTAACAAGCATCAGATTCACAATATAGGACAATTAGTAAATAACCATCCTATAATTATTCAAAATATAAGACCATTATTACATAACAGTCTTATATTATTCTGTTATAAAGGACCATTTTGTATTAACCATCATGTAGTTCCTAAATATAGCAAATTGAAAAATTGATATAGTAGTAGATTGTAGGCTACTAGGTTGTAGCCAATTGTGCACAATGAAATTGAATAATTGATATTGCTTAAGCCTTAAAGAATAAAGAATCTTAGTTGAGGATGAGCTTAAAAAGAGTTATGTAAGTAACTCATTAGTTGTTAAGGATGAGTAAAGAAAGAGTTATGTAATTAACTCATTGTTGAGGATGAGTATATAACTCATTAGTTGAGGATAAGTAACGAAAGAGTCATGCAATTAACTCATTAGGTAAGAATGAGAATAAAAGGAGTCATGCAATTAACTCATTAAGTGAGAATGAGAATAGGAGTTATGTAATTAACTCATTAGTTGAGAATGAGTATAGAAAGAGTTATGTAATTAACACATTAGGAGAGAATGAGAATAGAAACAACTAATGTAATTAACTCGTGAAGAAATAGTAGAATATAAGTAGGTATTACTTAGTGAAATAACTAGGGATACTACTTAGTAAGTTAAGAATCCCAATATAGGGAATAGTAAGAAACAGTAAGAAAAGATGTAATGTATAATATGCAGGTCTAACTTGAAGTCCTAAGTAAACATACATGTATAGAAATAAAATACACCAATACTTATGTGTGTGTGTGTGTGTGTGTGTGTGTGTGTGTGTGTGTGTGTGTGTGTGTGTGATCTTTGCTAAGTGAAACAGTGGAGTTTAAGAGAAAGAAGTGATAAATTGTAAAATATGTTGGAAATAATGTAGAAATAAATGAAAATATTAGACTTATTATAAACTTTGAAAATAATAATAAAGGATAATAATGTATATAAATGTAAGAGTTAAAATTTCTACATAAGAGATAGTAATATGGCAAGATTTTCAAAATAGGAATGCTATTACTTGGGAAGAATTTCTAGAGATAAATAAGTTTAGTAAAGGAGAAGAGTTTGATAATAATATATGATATATGATAAAAAATTAGAGCATGAAGAAGTGATCTTTAAAATTTGAATAAAATGATAAAGAAAATGAGATATAGAGATATATGGAAATGGGAAAATAAAATCCCAAACATATTATGAAAAACAAGTAAACCATGATAATATTTGGTTAGCAAACAAATTCTAGTTCATACATATGGTGCAACAATGCCAACAAATATGAATTTACCAAGTTATAAACTATATAGGTATAATAACTCAATTGTTGAATTAACATAAAAGTTTATTAAGAATTAGAGGGATATTGATATGATAACTTTGGTGAGACTAAAAATAATTATGGACTGTAGTCTATAGTGAAAAGAAGTACATTTGGCATTGATGGTAAAATGATCATGAAAAAATAAAAAATGTTGAATGATATTATGAAGAGTGAGTACCTTTTACTCTACATGGATGAGTTATTCCCAATCTATTATCATCAATTAAGAGTTAGAAATGAGAAAGATCAGTAAGAAATCAAAACAAATCTTGAGTTATATGAGTTGGATAAATGATATTCATGAATTTGATGAAAATGAGATATATTAGATTAATTCGTGATGACATATGGAATTAGTATAAGAAAATCATGAACATTTATACAATGTATGACACTTACAAAACTTGTTAGCTATCTAGCAAGTGTAACTGTGTAAGTAAATGCAGAGTCAGACGAGAGGAAGTAACATTATCATTATAGTCATATGTGCAAGATTGGAAGACCAAATCCAAGTGTAGCTAAGTGGTCTCCAATTAACCATGTCAAAGTTGAGGTTTGGTCTTCAAACCACCTCCTTGACAAGTTTTTTCCATCGTGTGATATGCACCCTTGCCCAACTAACACCTACATTTCTTTTAACTTTTAGGGTTTTTACATTTTGATCTTCTTTTGCCGCCATTGCAAGGGGCCCACACATTGGATGTCAAAATGTTTGACAACATGTTTGAAGTTTCATTAATTGGAGTTTGGAGGAGGCTATCCAACGAAGGTGTAAATGCAAGAAGTACTTTGTGATATATATTTGCGACAGCAAATTTAGTATAGGTAACTTAAAATGTCATATAAAGACTTGTCAACGGAGCTCTTCTCATGATATAGGCCAATTGCTTTTACCTCAAAGTTAGGGGAGTATGTCACTAAGTTGAGATAAATTTGATCCTAAAGTTTTTTGCGAGTTAGTAGCATTTGCAGTTGTTATGTATGATTTGCCTTTCCAATTTGTTGAGTATGATGGACTTAGAGCTGTACAAAAATATTTGCGTGCATATTTGCATTTGATTAGTAGAAATATAGTAAAATTTGATGTTTTGAGAATGTATAAAAGAGAAAGAGGAAAGATAAAAGAGATGTTAGAGTTGGCACCTGGTAGGATAAGTTTGACATCTAATTTGTAGACTTTTTGTATCACTGATGGCTATATATGTCCTACAACACATTTTCTAGATAGTGAGTGGGTCTTACATAAGAGGATATTAAAAAAATTTATCCTACCACCTCCACATAATGGAATATCATTACTAGAAAAGGTATACTCATTATTGGTGGAATGGGGGATTGAGAAAAATATTTTTTTAATCACTTTAGACAATGCTTTTGTTAATGATTCTTTTGTTCAGCTTTAAAGGCATCAATTAAACATTAGAAATGCTCTTGTTTGTGATGGAGAGTTCCTTCATCTTTGTTGTTGTGGTCATGTTTTGAATTTGATTGTGCAAGATGGCTTGAAAGAAATAGATGATACTATTCAAAAAATTAGAGAGAGTATCATGTATGTCAAAGCATCACAAGGTAGAAAACAAAATTTTGTAGAGTGTGCGAATTACATGTCAATTGAGATAAAAAAAAGGCTTAAGGCAAGATTGTCCTAAAAGATGGAATTCAACCTATGTGATGCTTGAAAGTGCTCTTTGTTACCAACATGCATTTTGTCACTTAGAACTAAGTGACTCAAATTATAAGCACTGTCCTTCTATCGATGAATGGGAAGAGGCTACAAAAATTTCAAAGTTTTTGGCTATTTTTTATGATGCTACCTGCATGTTTTTTGGATCCAAGTATCCTACAACAAATCTCTTCTTTCGTGTAGCATTTGTAATTTATTTGAGTTTAACACAATACATGAGAAGTGATGATGACTACATGAAGTGTATGTCCACCCAAATGTTTGCCATGTTTTCAAAGTACTAGTTTGAATTTAGCACCATTTTGGCAATTGCATGTGTGTTGGATCCTCGATATAAGCTCTCCTTTGTGAAAGTCTCATACAAGAAATTATTTGGTAATGGTTGCTTGGAGTTTGCTCAAGTTCGGGATAAGTTATTCTCTCTCTTCAATGAATATATGGTTAAGAGTTCCCCTAATCCTTTCTCATCTTCCCCAATGGCTAGAGGTAGTGCTCTTTATGTTGATGATATACAGAACTTGTCATATAGTCAAGAGGTTTTAGATATCATGAAGGTAATTATATTTATAATTATATCTTTCATTATATATTGCTTAGGATATTAAAATTTACTATGAATTATCTTACATTAAGTTGAATAATATAATTGCATTTACATTAAGAATTTGATTCATTTGAAAGTGAAGAATATTCTTTGGCTATGCAAAAATCACAATTGAAGCTTTATTTGGATGAGCCAAGGTTGCAAGAGTCAAGGATGAATATTCTTGCATTCTAGAAAGCCAATCAATACAAGTTGGTTGATTAATAATCTCTTATCTTATAAAAACAATATTTTTTATAATCTTATTTACATTTATATTTGATTCAAATATTGATTTTAGGTATCCTAAACTTGCTACCATGGCTCATGATTTCTTGAGCATTCATATATCCACAGTTGCATCAAAGTCTGCTTTTAGTATTGGTGGTTGGCTTCTTGACCAATATAGAACTATTTTAAAGCCAGACGCATTGCATGCATTGATTTGTGTGAGAGATTGGCTATATAGATATAAAGGTAATAATTTATGATTCTATATTTAAAGTATATTTTATGTGAGCTTAGTAATGACTAATGCATGTTTATTTTATATGATTGTAGACTTTGCCATTACAGTTGCCATGGATGAGCTTGTTGAGGACATTGTAAGCATAAGTAGCAGTGCAAGACCACCTCAACCAAGTGAAGACTTTGGTACAATTCATTTTCATTAATTTGTATAATTTGTATAATTTATATTAATTAGTTGTGTTTGATATATTGATGGAAGTATATTTCTCTCATGTGCTACTTAATCTCTAGTTATTTACTATTATTGTGGTTATTTGATTCATTTGAATCTCTTGTAGGACCTTATGTGAGTAGTGTAAAGTTTTGTGTTGCTTTTGAATAAAATATTACAGGAACTTTATTGGTATTGATCAAGGTTGACCAATAGTCTAACTATCTAATACTAAAACGTGTCGTGTCACATGGGTCATTTCGTGTCATAATGGGTCACTAATTATCATGTTACTGAGTCGGGTCATGTTGACTCATTTAATAAATAGGTTGTGTTAACAAATCGTGTCATTTCGTGTTATGTTGTATCGTCATCCAAACACAACTCAATAATGTAATCGTGTTACACAGACAATGTCGTGTTAATTTTTTAAGAACTGGGTCATGTTCGAGTCAAAGGTTTTTGAGACGACTATTAATCATATTGTGTTTGTGTTTACCCATATGCTGTAATTGTGTCATGTTCATGTCGACACAAACATGACCTGTCAACCCAAATTGCCAGGCCTAGCTAAGATGTTGACTGATTTTGTGAAAAAAGAATACTTCTTCGTTGAAGTCTTGAAGACCTAACTGAAACCTGGAAGAGATGCAACTATTCGCTGAAAGAATAACACGTATGCATCGTGAAGCCTGGAAGTGCTTAAATTTTTGGTGCCTTGAGGCACCTAAATCTATTTTCTTAGTCTATATTGCGTTGTTCCAAAATGTCTAAATTCTACTCCCCAATCAGATCGAATTACATTGTTTTTTATCTACTAAGCATCCGCATCTGAAATAATAATAGTCACATTATGCAAAGGTGAGCTCCAATAAAAGTGGTGAATTTGCACGAGTGTCCATTTTGTATTTCTCATATCTCAGTAGGAACTTCATTCCAACCCACATACGGTATCAGGAGTCCTCGTTGCTATGATGCCTAATTCTATGAGCCCAAATTTATGAAATCCATAATCCATATCGTTGGGTCATCTTGTTGAATATGCTATTTCAACGCAAAAGGGCTTCCTGATATATGGTCATTCTGACATGTTCTCTTTTATTTCGAGACGACACAGACTTCCACGAGAGCTCAACAATATTGCATGCCCACTTTTTGTATAAAAGGGCTTATCTTTGGATATCTATCTCGTTCACCTCATTACTCCCGCTTTTGGATGTCTAGCAATGTAAAACAATTGCGTATATAACGGATGACTCTAGTATCTGACTAATTTATCTTAACAACGTCAAAGGTTCTTACGTTTTTTAAGTTCAAATTCAAATTCAAGAAATTAATTTAAATTTTCCTAACAAAATTCATCTTCTTCCTTTTTTTTTTTTTCTTTTTTTTTTTTTAAATTCATCAAATACTCATGCACAAGGCCGAACACTTATTTTTAAATTCATCAAATAGTCATGCGCAAGCTCGAACGCTGGTCACCTGGGAGAGAAACTACTCCATCCACCACTGTGCTACAAAGCACTGGTGCAACAAAACTCATATTCTATAATTAATTTGTTAAATTTTAAAATATTATTTGTAAATCTACTAAAACATTGAAATTAAAACTTAAATTCACATCTAAAATGTACTTGCTATTTCCTCGGATTTTTTTACAGATGTTTTACCGGAATTCTCAAATATTTGTGCCTTCCAAAAAAAAAAAAAAAACCTCAAATATTTGTCTTGGACTGCCAATGGCAAATAAAAAACTACATAGCCCTTTTGACTGAATGGCAGGGCCCAGTGCAATGTATCAGTCTTCTAGGTCCCGGAGTCCTTTTCTTTTAGAACTTTAAGTCTCTTGAAAATATAAGTATAGAAAATTACGGTAAGAGGAGGGAAAGAAAGAGAGAGATATAGTTTTTTTGTCTCATGCTATTGCCTAGCTGCATGATTATTAGTTAAATAAAGAAAGAGGAATGATATTAGGGTGAGAGAGAGACAGAGAGAGAGAGAGAGAGGAATGGGCATTTAAGCCGGCGAGTGGGGAACTGTATTGTCTTACACTACCCAGCCTTTTACTCTTTATACTACCCAGTAAAAGTTCGGAAATTGCATTCCACCGTTATTTCATGTCCTCGACCGCTACTCTTATCTGGCAAATTCATGACTAAAATCAGAGCCTGAAATGCGTTGTATTGTCACATGATAACGCACTATTGATTTATACCAAGAGGAATGACTTCTTCCCATACAAAGTTTAGGATGTGTCTCGTTTAACTGTAACGTGAATGGTCATTGAGTGCGCCAAACTAGTTGGATATATTCTATTCCACTTATTTAGGACGTTTCTCGTTTATATTTGTAACGTGAACGTGAAGTGTCAATGAGTGCACCCTCTAGTTTAGGATGTTTCTCGTTTAGATTTGTAACGTGAACGTGAAGTGTCAATGAGTGCACCAAACTAGCTGGACATATTCTATATATTCATTCCTCCACTTATTTAATTTATTGGTTGCCACAAATAACAACAGCTAGCCGTTGACCCTAATCGCTTATAAAGAAAGGTTAACCGTTGACCTTAATTGGTTACAAAGAGGACATAAGCCGTTGACCTTCCCCATGTATTGCTCTTTTGCTCACAGTGGACCACGACAGCCTATCCTGATCCACTAATTAAGGGATTCACCAAAGCGCATGTGCCCAGCATTGATCTTCTAGGTATCGCTAGTCACAAGAGCTGATAATCCGAGACTGCTAAACCCATCACATACCCAACGTTGGTTAACTGAGTTTGACTGAGGAAAAGGAATAAACAGGCTTGGGGATTATTGAAAACAATAAAAAAGAAAAACGAAAAATTCTCTTTGTACAAGTAAAAGGACAGAAAGTAACTTCCATTCACCCCCATGAAATGAAATCAGAATCCCATAAACCGACGAACAAAAGTCAAGTATCCTCAAAAATGCATAAGAGAGTTGAGGATCACAAATCCGATGTACAATATAAATAGGAGAGATCCATGGAGACCATCTTCTTTGTCGAGTCGAAAAGCTTAGAACTAGATTCCCTGCCTTCTTCATCGAGGCTAGATATCCAAAATAAGCATTTTTTGTCCTACATAATGCTCAAGTCCAGAAACCTATAAGAGAGGATATCTATAAATTGTACCTCTCAAAACCCGATTTGCAGTCCAATCACTTCTACAAGCTCCACAAAGTTCATCAGTGGGAAGAATCTGAAGCTTTGTGCTACGGAGATATTTTCTTCTGGATCATTTTGTTTTCACGAAGAATCTATGCCTTAGAGAGTAAAGACCTAGTGCTCATTTCTTGTATTTGCTCCTTGTTCTCTGGTTTATTATATTTCCAGACATTTGGTTTTTAGGATAATTCTTTATTTTTTCTTTGAATTAGTTATCAATTTAAGTATTTTGTTTCAAAAGCTTTTAGAAATTCTAAATTTTAATGAGCTTTAACTTTTCCCCATAATTGACTTAAGCATTTTAGTCTTGATAATGGTTTTTCCTTTGTAGTTTATTTCTTTAATGACTAAGTTTTATTGTGGTAGGATAGAAAACCTCCTTTGAGAGTCAATTTAGTTTGTTACAATAGAAAGTTGTGGATTCATTGCAGTATTGTTTGGATAATTTGTTTCACTTAGTATACTATATTCTGTAGGTTCATGACATAGGAAAAATTAGGCATAGGATTAATGCAAATTTTCCCAAAGTTTAGATCACTAATTTGTGCATCAAATGTTAGATGAATGAGTTTTGAAAATGGGGATCAAGGGAATAGAATTTGGTGCCACCTTGGGCCAAGATCATGCAAGACTCTAAGGCTTTGATTCACAAACATTCTACCAGGAAGCATGAAATGAATTTGTAAAGTGTTGCCTATCTCTGAATTAGAGGTATGTGCTAAACCAATGTTTGATTGAATTAATTATAATATCGAATTGTATTAATTACATAACTTTAATTACATCAAATGTGTAGGCAAAGAGTGCATTGTGATGTTTAAGTTAACTTACAAGCACACAAATCTATCATAGCTACACGCAAGTGAGGTTGATCCCACAAGGCTCTAAGGGTCTAACTAGTAGAAAATGACTTAGAGAAGGCTAAAGGCTATGGGTTTTCCAAGGATGGCCTCTATCATTTCCTAGAGTACATATGATTTAAGAATTATCATAAACTTAAGAAATATATGGTATAGTCTTTTATGATTTCTCAATAGTTGATTAAGATGAAGAATAATGAGATCAACTAAGAATTAATGTACATTCAAGAAAATTTTGAATTTATGTATAATGCTTAGAAAAGGAAGAATGGTAAGAAACTTACTTGGGTTATAAGTCTCACAGGTCTTTTTTAGGATTTCTAAGTTATATTTTCTCTTCCATTTAGACTATGTAGCTATTTTGTATGCAACTCTATTAATAAGCTAAAATTCAAAAGGAAACTGAATATTTAGAAATTTTAAATTGTCATCTTTATAAAGGAACTTATTTCTTTCTTTTTCTTTTAAAATTTTTTTTTTTATAAACATGCAAGAAAATTTTAAAAATCTCATGCATATCTATACCCCCTAACCTGAACTAAACATTGTTCTCAATGTTTTAAAATACTATATGATAAATGGGTAATGCAGAACAATGAGATTTCTAAGAAAACCCATGGTTGCCTCCCAATGAGCATTAAGTTTAATGTCTTCAACCAGACATAGCTTAATGTACCCTAATTTAAACCTTACCAGTTTAACCTAAAATTTCCTATGCTAATTATAACAATGAAATGGGTAAGATTTCTCATGCCACTTTAGAATCTTGCAGTAGTCTATATATTTCCTTCACCATAAAATTTTTGGAGGTAATAACAATATGGCACAGTAGACCACCATGATTTTGAATTTAATGGGACCAAATTGATAATCCCCCATTTTCACTATTTCATGGTAGTTAATACAATTCCTCTACCTCGAAAACTAAGGTGGTAGTAACATGATGACATCATGAACTACCATAAATTTAAATTTTATTGGACCACATGGAGATGAATGGTCCTCTTCTTGACCAAATTGAGGGATAACATTGACCACTGTATTCAATTCATCCTTTTCTTCCATTTCCCTTACATTGTCCTAAAATTGAAGTATAAGTTGACTCAACACTTCCTAAAGGGTGGTTCTTGTATTACTAGAAATAGGGACATGGTGAGGCTTAAACCTGATTACCTTCTAATGTGTACCCTAAAGTTGGGTGATGTATAGCTAGCACATCAATTGAATCTTTTTTTCCTATTTTTCCAGCATAGATAAGGTTTTATATGGACCTATATTACTATCTTGTATTTGTTCAAGTATGGTATATAGGTCTCAATCAAGTACGTCTTCTACATTGAAAGGCTTAGTTGGAATTTCAAGTTCAGTAGGGGTTTTACTCTAGCTTGCCATTGAGAAGTATTCATTAGGGTAACAGTCTCCAACAATTGCTTCACCTCCTCAATAGATGTGTCTTCATCAAATTCATAAAAATAAACAGGACACAATTTTAAAGGTTCTGAGTTGGATGTTATTGAGGATTCATTCTCCTCCTCAATGGATGTCTCTTTATCATAATCATAAAAAGGAACAGGACATGGCTTGAGTAAGTATGAGTTGGAGGTTTGTATGGATGGTTGTGGACTTTGTGGCTCAAAATGATCGTATGCAATTTTCATTCTATTAGTAGTAACAATGGTCAAGGATGGTAAAAATTCTAGAGCTCTAAAGGGTCATAAGATATTTTCATCCTATCATCATTATTAATAAGCAAAGATGGTTGAAGACTTTGTAGTTCAGAATGATCATAAGATAGTCCCATCCTAGTATTAGTAATAAATGGCTCTTCATTATTCCCAATTGGTTCAAATTCCTTAGTCCTTTTTATAAATTCAACAAGTTTCTTTTAGTATATTCCCATATTAGTTTTATTTTCTCCTCCCATTCCTCCACCTCTCATTTCATTTCCTCATTCCCTTTTTTAATGGTTGCAATGTTTTGATCTATTCTTTAACAAATTTGCTACATATTAGTGATGGTTCTTCATGTTGTAGAGGATATGATTCACGTGGTTGGAATTGTTGTGGCATTTGGGATAGTGAAGAGGGTTGAGCAAGTTGAACCCATGATGATTGACCCTTATATTCTTGGTATTCTTAGTAGGGTTGTTCAAGGTGGTACCATGTTGGTTCTTCCTAATATGGTTGATAATCTTGAGACCATGGTTGTACATGATACCTAGCCCATCCATTATAGTCTTTGTAATTTGTCTCAGGATAGTAATGATTTCTAGGTTCAGGGAATGCACTAAGTGCATTCACTTGCTCCTAATAATATTCATTATAGTTGAAGCTTGATGGCTATGAAGTAGGGTATTGAGGTTTTGAATTGGCAGTCATTGTTATATTGAGGTTGTTGGTATGACTCAATATAGTAATTACCATATTAAGGTTGTTGATATGCCCCAATATTTTGTTTAGAAGAATTATACTTATCTATTATACTATTCATCCTATTCATCACAATGTCAAATTTCTTGGATAAATCATCCATCTTTCTTCTTAATAAAAAGAACTGGTGCTCCCCAAAGTGAAAGACTGGGTCTGATAAAACCCTTGTCTAATAACTCTTACAACTGTGTTTTCAATTTTGTTGGAGCCATTCGATATGGTACCTTAGAAATAGGAGATGTACTTGGCATAAGTTCGATAGTAAAATCAATTTCTCTCCTAGGTGGTAATCCTTGAAGTTCTTTAGGAAAAAATAGTAAATTCTTTAACAACTTTCAACTCCTTAAGTTTAGGTTGCTCAGCATCCCTTGGTACTGCACTAGCCAAAAAGGCTTAACATCCTTTTGAGATATGTCTTGTTGCCTTCATGGATGAAATAACACAAACATCATTTGTATCTAGTTTCCCTTGGAATGAAATTATTGTCTGTCCTAGTACAGGAAACATGACCTTCTTCCTATGATAGTCCACCATCGCCCAATTCATTGTTAGCCAATCCAATCCCAATATAATGTTAAAATCCATCATACAGAGTAGAATGAGATCAGCTTTCAATTGCTGCCCCACTATCTCAATAGGTACCTCTTAGAGAAACTCAAGACTACTTACTGATTCACCTTCCCGTGTAGTTATATCCAAGCCAAATCCAAATTATGTATAGGTAAACACACACAAGATGCAAAAGTGCTAGAGATAAATGAATATGTGGAACTTAGATCAAATAAAACTTTAGTATGACTATTTGAAATTAAAATGGTACCTTCAAATACTGCATTTGATGCCCTAGGCTGCTTAGAAGTGATAGTGAATATTTGTCCTTGACTTGGAGGCACATTTTCTACCTTGGGCCCATTGCCTATTCGTCTCTTAGGGCACTCACTCAATAAGTGTCCTTGTTCACATGAGAAGAATTACCCCACTCATGATTTAGAGTTGGTGGCAGTAGTTTTTACATTAAAAATCTAGAGACATTACTTGTATGGTAGAAATTTGATGTTTTCACAAATCATAAAAGCTTCAAATATATTTTCTCCCACCAAGATCTACATATGAGGCAAAGAAGATCGATGTAGTATAGAAATGATTATGACTTCTCTATTCAGTATAACCCAAGAAAGGCCAATGTAGTAGCTGATGCATTGAGTCGGAATACTCAAGGGTTGATAGTAGGTATCCTCTATAGAAAGTGGTAATTACTTGAGAATGTTGTTGAATGTAAACCAAAAATTCAATACAAGGGTAAAGGATCACTTGTGTCCAATTTAATAGTGAAATCTACTATTGTTGAGAAGGGTTCTCTAGGCTTAGAAGAAAACACAGATATACAGTCACTGATTAGTAAACTAGGGTTTACTCAGAGTTCAAGCGGAGGTGTGATTTTGTGGAAGATTCGTAGTTCTATCAAATAAAGAGTTGAGATAGGAGATCCTTCAAGAGGCACATCACTCTTGGTATGCCATTCACCTAGGGTGAACCAAGATGCATCATGAATTGAAAAGAAAATTATGTTAGAATGGAATTAAAAAGGATGTTGGAGAATGTGACGACCCAGGTTTTTGTAACATAGTTTGTAATACATTTTTCAAAGGCAAGGGCGTCCTTAGTAGTAAAAAATATTCTCAAAACAAAGTAGTAAAAATTCTTTTCTTTAGAACTTGTTTTGTAAAACCCAAGTCATCACTTCATACACAACATAATTAAAATTTTGTAAAAGATAAAATTCCATTGAAAGAATATACTTTTATTAAATTTCAGAATCCATCCAGTGGTTCACACTATAGCCTGGGTATCTGCACAATACTTGTCCAAATTATATAATCCAAATTTCAAAGCTCACCATACAATAAAAAATCTCAATACAATATAATGCTCACAAATAAAAATACATGTCTTCGAGTTATGCTTGGTAGTGGATTCAAGAAGCATAATAATTTGACAATATAATCCTAATACTTCATAATCCCATTGTTCATAAACATACTCATGGATCAATCTCTTTACTTTGTCATATATGTACATCCTTATACATACATACTATATATGTCTTATAGATATATATATATATATATACGGTCAAAACTGTGAAAAATAGTTAATATCTCAAACATCAATAGTCACACTCAGACACACTGAGTTGATCAATCATCTAGACTTAGCTAGAAAATACTCCCTCATTTGGGTAGTATCATCACACTCAGCCATACTGAGTTGATAAAACATCCAGACTCTGTTGGAAAAATGCTCCCTTATTTAGGCAGTATCGTTATCTCATTATGCCACGCATCATAATGCAAAATACTCAAAGAACTACTATGCTGGAGTTTGATTCGTACGAGTTCACTCGGATAATTGCTTTCATACTCCACGGATACCAAATGTGGAAAATCATCTATGTCATGTCTATATGGGGAGACAAACCATCACAATGGTGGCCTTCCCCAAACTGTCTCACCCAACATTTTGCCTCTCTTTAAGCACAATATCATCATATATATATATATATCACATTTCGGAGACCAGGTGGCCAAACCCTCATAGCATAGCATCCCCAAGCATATGCCTATTTAAAATAAAAACCAGAAGCCTCCTTGCTTGTATATAAAGTATTCTTTTACTTATCAAACACCTTGTCTATTTATTGCATCATCCTCATATTTTGATATTCTTATATCGAGGATAGGATTTCATTTCAAACTTAGGGATCATCATTTACAATGAATGATACCCATGTTCATATAAGTTTAGTGATCACCATTCTATATGAATGATTCCAATGTATTGATTTTATACTTATCAGACAATTTGTCTATTTATCTAGGGTTGGAATACCTTCTAGTTCCCTATTCACTTACGGTTTTCCTCAATTCTAACTTAACCATTTCATATGTGTTTTGGTTGGATCATAAGGGTTTCCAAGGGGTTTAATACAAGTGTTTATATTACTCTAGTCAACATCTCTAAACATAAGATCATGTGTTCAACATGTATTTCTCATGTAAATGTATTCATAAAATCCTCCTACCTTTACGTAGTGATTCATCTCTTCAAAATTTCCATGATTCTGATTGACATATGAAATCTGTAAATCCATACATATTATCAATATTTATACAATCTAAATAATCTTATATTTTTTATCCTATAGATATTCTTTGTCTAGTCTTGTCCTTTGATATAAAGGATCTAGATCTTGTGTCTTATCATGATCTATCTTCCTCAAATAGTTTTGATCACTAGATTTGATAGTTAGAATGATCTTCTAATCTTTTAGATCTAAGTATTTTCTATTATAAGTCTTTGTGTATTCCTTTCTTTGATCTTGATCTTTCATGGATCCTTTGATCAACAATTTATACTTTGTTGATAAAGATCAAGAGCTTAGATCTTCTATCATCTTGTTCTTCTGTGATTTAAGTTCAGTTGTTTGATCATCCCTATGGAGGATGATCTTTGTTCTCTTCCTTGAATCATATTTGATCAAGGGTATGGATTCTCTATCTAGATTCATCTACAACATACATACATAGATACACAAAAAATATGACATTAAGATTCTTATTGTTCTTGATCATTCAAGATTCTATGGATCTTGCTTGATCATCCTTATCTTACTTACAATTTTTATTAGGATTAGATAATTTATTAACCTTTTATGCTCTTATTATTATTATTATTATTATTCAACCAGTTAATGTTTTTTACTGGTTGAAGATGGCTTATTTCATCCTATGTCTAGACAACTCCTCTTATTTCCAATTGGCTAAGGCTTACTAGTTGAATGGTTGAACACAAAGTAGTTACTTTAATCCTTGTGTAAGGAGGCATTTAGACGTCACAAACATCAATAGAAGGTAGGGGAAGAGCAAGGCTCTATTAGAGAACCCCCTTAACCATCATGTCCAGCACTCACTAGAGTGACCTTAGCTCAACCTTTCATAAGGTTCCTATGAGCATTTTAACCCTAAGTACTACTTCTAATTGATTTTAATTAAATCCATGAATATTTAAAATGTCATTAATAGGGTTTATTATTCTCCTAATTTGGGCCAAGGATTTGATAATCCTTATATTGTCCTACTAATATAGCCCTTACTATCATTAAGTTCATGTCATTCATTCCATGTAAATGTCCTTCAACTCTATTTTTCATTTAATTACATTTTCAATGCAATTTACATAACATAAGTATTAAAGTATAAAAAAATAAGTAAATCTAACAATTAAATCTACTAAGAAATAAAATACATTTACAATATCAATAATTCAAATGAAAATTTCACATGATATAACTGTTCATTATGATTCAACAGTCATATTTGATTTCTATTCATTTTTCATCCCATTTAGGGTTCAGATCTTGATCTTTCATTTTCCTTTAGATCTAATACATTTTCTTAATGTGATTATATCACTAGATCATTGATGCATCATCTCATCAAATGATTTGATCCTTCTTGATCCAACTGATAAAGAAGATCTTAAGCCATTTTATCCAATTTAAGGGCATAAATCTTAATCTATCCCAAATTATCATTATCAAGCTCATCAATCCATATGATCTTAACTTTATATCATCATCCAAATACATCCACACTATCCAATCATCCTTGATCAAACTGATCAAGGAGATTACCATTCACTTTTATGGATTTTACTACTTTTAAGGGTCAAGATCTTATGATCTGGAAAATAAATTACATCCAACCATTTTATTATTGTAATTATGCATTTATATCATCATATAAACTATTTTAAAAGGTCTGATCATGCTTGATTAATCAGATCATGAAGATACATGCTCATTTTTATGATTTTTCTTCTTTTAAGGTATATCTCTTAAGTAGACATAGATCAGTCACTTCTAACCATTGATTCCATGTTCCTAAATCACAAGATCATTAGTGGATTAGAATTATAAAGTCTGATCATTCCAAATTTCACTGATCATAGGAATTAGTAATACTTTTCTTTATTAACAGATTTTTACATGCATCAAAACATAAATTTTCTAAGTTTAGTACCTTATACAAGTAACAAGGAATCTATAACAACTTTTAGATCTAAAATTGGAGCTAAATTGAGCTCTTAATTGAAGAAACAAGATTTTAGTACAAATATTGGACGGCTCAGATCTAATCTAGGTATACCGAGTGCGTGGAGAAGTAGCGCCCCGTGCTTGTTACCTGGGATTGCCAGTTATGAGGGATGGGTGATCGGTGATAGGTGAGACGGTCTAGATGTAGATCGTCTAATCGCTCATCTCCTGATCTCCCTCATCTTACAAGATCTATGCCCAGGATTTCATCCCTTGGGTTTGTTGGGTCCCAGAAACTCATCCAATGGCTCAAAAGTTGGATATGAGCCATCCAAGGATGAGATCTCAACCCTCTATGCCAGATCCATCGTTTTCGACGGATCAACAACGACGAGGGATCAGAGATGGCCAAAAACCTAGAATGACATGCTAGAATGAAAGGAGAATGAAGTGGGTGACCTACTTGTGCCGGTCTGGTGAAGTAATTTCATTGGAGAAGAGATTTATCTGCCAAAGAAAACCCTAATGCTAGAAAATTCATACAGTCGAGAAAATCACCATTGTCGTTGTTGGAGAAAGTGGGGGACCATGGGGGAAACACATACCACCCCATTCTGAAGATATTTAATGATGCAAGCCAAATTGGCTGGAATAAGTTGAAAATTCCACCAGAGACGATACCTAGTACCGTGTTTGTCTTCATTTTGAGTTTCCTAATGATCCAGGAGGTGGATCATCATGGAAACTTAGGGCTTTTGTAGATCAGCCCTGTCCAACCAAATCCAACGTTGAAGATTGAAAAATAATGGCTAGAAGTGGATGACTAATTGAGTTGGGGTTTCCTAGGTAAAAACCCTAGTTCGCCAGGGACGACATGTCAATTGACGCACTTGACGTCTCCAATGAGCCTGGAGTGTTGGGTGTGTCTGCAAACACTCGTATAGAGAAAAAAAAAATAAGAGGAGAAAGAAGAGAGGATTGGAGGAGATGGGGAAGGATTCTAGAGCTGCAATTCTAAGGGAGTCTAGGGCACCTCGAGATGGATTTTTAAGAAAAATTTTGGGAATTTTTATGAGGTATTTAATGGTGTTTTTGAATTTTTCTTGATTACATGTAATTATGATGTTTTAATTCTTTTAATTATTAAATTGTCATTGGATTCCCACTACCACCTCCTTCTCAACTAGCAATTGCTAATGGTTTGACTCATGATGGTGGTCTTCCAGACCATTGGCCCACCTTGCGGGCCCCACATAGTTGTGAAAAGACCATTTTGCCCTTTTAATTCTAAAAATGGAGAAAAACCTATGAACTTGGAATAGAGCGTACTTAGTGTCGTTTCAATCAAATTTTTTAGTACATTCCAAAATTTCGGTTATGAGTAAAATTACCATTTTATCCTTTTATTTATAAAAATAGAGAAATTTGGAGATTTTTTTATTTTAACTTGGAATTGAACGTACTTAGTGTCATTTCGTTCAGCTTTTCAAGTACATTCATAATTTCTATAAAATGAGAATTGCCAATAACCTAATATTCCAGCCTAGAATTTCTAAAAATTCAAACTAAATTGATTTTCTCAATCAATTTACAAAAATTGGGGTTATTACAGAGAATGTGTGGCGAGGTGTTTAACCTACCAACAGGTAAAGGTTGAATGTCAGAGACTAACAGCAATGTTAAAGTCTCTTAATCTCCCTAAGTGGAAATGGGACCACATCACCATATACTTCAATAGTGGCCTACCAAGGACGTCGAGTGGACATGGTAAGATTTGGGCAATTATAAATTGACTGACAAAGTTAGCTCATTTTCTTCCTATTCAAAAGAAGCAATCTTTAGATAGATTGGCAAAGTTATATATCAAGGAGATTGTAACCTTACATGGCACACCTGTGACCATTATTTTAGACAGAGATAGCAGGTTTACCTCCAAGTTTTGGAGTGTGTAGGAAGGATTAGGATCTTCCTTGAGTTTTAGTACAACATTTCTCCCTTAAACAAATAGACAATAAAAAAGAACTGCTTAGATATTAGAAGATATGTCAAAAGCCTGTGAAATTGAATGAAAAAGAAATTGGGATGAGAACCTTCCCCTCATTGAGTTTGCATACAAGAACAATTTTCATGCTAGCATTGGTATGACACTTTAAGAAGCACTATATGGAAGGTAGGGTCATTTACCAACTTGTTGGAATGTGGGTGGAGAAAGGCAATTAATCAAATATGAATTAGTGGAGCAATATGTAAAGAAAGTGAAAGTTATTCGAAAATGACTTTTAGATGCTCAAAGTCGACAAATGAGTTACGCAGACTGAAGGAGGAGACATTTAGAATTTGACATTAGAAATCACATGTTAATGAAGGTCTCTCCTATGAAAGGAATTATGAAGTTTGGTGCTATAGGAAAATTAAGCCCTTGATTTATTCGTCCTTCTAAAATTTTGGAGAAAATTGGACTTGTAGCATGTAGACTAGAATTGCTATAGCAACTTATAAATGTTAATGACATATTTCATGTTTTGATGTTGTGCAAGTATGTGCATGACCCTTCTTACATACTTACACATGTACCAGCAAAGCTACAACCTGATTTGACTTTTAAAGAAAAAGATGTCCAGATTTTGGATCCAAAGGAACACATGTTAAGTACAAAAACTATTTCATTGGTCAAAGTCCTTTGGCAACACATTATTCTGTTGAGGAGGCTACTAAGAAACTGAGGATGAAATGAAGAGAATGCACCTAGGGTTATTTGAGTAGTAATGTAAAAGAAAATTTTGAGGATGAAATTTTTTTAGGGGAGAATGTAATAATTCTATATTTTATCATGGTTTAAATTGAAAGTGGAGTGAAGAATTAAATTTCATTGACAATCTAATTTCTTAAAATTAAATTTGCAAAAGGTTTCAAATTTGACTTGGAAACCTTAAAAACCAAAATGTATGTGATGAAAGCTTTCGAACAACACTAATTTTGTGGGAAATGGAGGTCGGGAATAGATAAACCCAAAATTTTACTAAATATCAGAGTGGGCCAAATTGATAATGGCACCTGCTCATAGTGATGGACCCCACACAATAGTTATCTAGGAGGAGCTTGATGTGTGGAGCTCTACTCCCAGCTATCTATCATAGAGGGAAGAGGGTAGTGAGCTCCACCACCTCCCTCTTCCCTGATTTCCTCTCTCCCTTGTCACATACCTCTCTCTCTCTCTCTCTCTCTCTCTCTCTCTCTCTCTCTCTCTCTCTCTCTCTCTCTCTCTCTCTCTGTGTACCTTGTTCATTGGATAATCTACATTGGCATCTTCGTCGGCGACTATCATCGGTACAGGTAAGGAATCACCCCTCACTATAACCCTTTTCCTTTCCTTCCCTCTTTTCCTCTATCTCTATTTCTTACCATCATCTCCTCCTATCATTGGTAATGATAGAAAAACCAACCTAGGTCTCTGTCAGTTTTTCACCTTTTTTTGGCACTAAAAGGTGACAGAATCACTCCATATTTCACAAGAGTGAAGGTAAAATCAACACATAAAAAGCACATATTTTATTTTCTTCAAAAATTTGCATTTTTTTACTTTTTCCTAGAGGACACTATGATAGGAGGGTTATAAGGATGACCACCTTCCTTCCGAAAGTTTGTATTTCAACACTAATCCCAAGTGGCTAAACTTCAAGTTTGGCATCATGGGAAGGCTACACTGCTCAATTTATTCTCCTCTCATGCGAGACAGTGATAATTCTCATGTAGTTCGTATCAGCATTTGAGTGTGTGGTGTCCCACTATTGGGCAGTTGTAGCATCATAGTGATCCATGGATTCTTTTTACTAAAATATCCTACTAATGAGTGGTTGTATAGTGTCATAGAGTCCTATTATAGGGTAGTTGTTGTAGGTTGATTTTTTTGGCACCACACACATGATAGGGTCATAGATACCCTAACCACTAAGCATGGTGATGCCTTGGATGAGTTGAGAGTTGATATATTTATGCTTGCATGTTGAGAACTGATATATTTGATATAAATTGACAAGGACTTCTTATATATTATTTAAATTGATATTTTATTGCATAACTAATTTATCTTCAGTTTTGTACACATGTTTATTGAGTATTCTTTTGATGTCGATGTACACATAATTCTTACACTTATGTTGTACTTGGATGAACTAAAACCTTTGATGGAATGTTATAAAGGTATCAAATGATGCATTACAAATTTATATTGATAAACCTTAGTACCACACCTAAGGATGTTTCACTATGTGTATGAGTGCATGGATGCAAATTTACAATGATTTATATTTGTGATCTTAGTTTTACCTACTGAGTATATTTTCCTATACACACCCCACCAACTCCACAAATAAATCCAAAGAATAGAAAGGCAAGATTGTTGAGACTAGGCACTGTGAATACTCAGGGAGAGTATAGACAATGTATGTATGATTTTTATATTTTATAAATATTGTGAGACAATTGAGTACTTATGTAGTTGTGATAGTCATTTTAGACATGTATAAATATGTTTAATGCATATTGGATCGTCGGCTATAAGTGGACATAATTTTGAGAAATGATAAGTTTTGACTTATTATATTTGAATTTAAAAATGTTTCCTTTTAGAACTCATGAATGTGTTTTGATTGGTCAAATGACACTTGGGTTATCTGAAAAGCCTTTTCAAAGAATTTTTTTTTTCACTGTTTGTTTTCTAAAAGAAATTTTAAAATAAGGATCCTGCCTTTCTACTAAATTTATCTAAATATGATCTGAAGACTCGATTCGTAAGGTCCATAAATATAGTTGATGCATTTTATAGTCCAAATGGCACAACTAACAATTCACAGTAACCATAAGGAGTCCTAAATGTCGTGTTAGAAATATCTTCTTCTCTAATCCTCAATTAATGATATCCTAACCTCAAATCAATCTTAGAGAAAATAGTTGTAGACTATAATTGATCAAAGAGGTCATAAATCCAAGGAAAGGGATATTTGTGTTTTACTGTAACATTATGTCTAATACATATTCTCTTGAGGTAATGGCTTAAGAGTGAAATAGCAACATAATGGTTTTAAACCCTCCCTTTCTTGATTGACCATTGTACTCAATTTTATATACAATGCAACTAATTATTATATACAAAGAATGAGTATTCTCTTTTCTTTTTTTTATGTGAAATTAATGGAAACCATACTATAACATTATGTCTAATACATATTCTCTTAAGGTAATGGCTTAGGAGTGACATAGTAGCATAATGGTTTTAGACCCTCCCTTTCTTCATTGGCTATTGTACTCAATTTTATATAGAACGAAACTAATTGTTATATACAAAGAATGAGTATTCTCTTTTCTTTTTTTATGTGAAATTAATGGAAACCTTACTATAACATTATGTCTAATACATATTCTCTTAAGGTACTAGCTTAGGAGTGAAATAGTAGCATAATGGTTTTAGACCCTCCCTTTCTTGATTGGACATTGTACTTAATTTTATACACAATGAAACTAATTGTTATATACAAAGAATGAGTATTCTCTTTTCTTTTTTTATGTGAAATTAATGGAAACCTTAAGTGTATGATGCAACCTAAAAGCTAGTCCCAAATTTAAAGGATGTACAACCAATCGTAATAACTTATTAATGAGCTCATTAGATGTTCTTTGATAATGTGTAGGGTGGTAGCATTTAGACCTAAATCTAGACAGCTCCTCCTTTCCCCCAAGCTAAACTATTGCTTACCAGTTAGGTTCAGCTCTAAAGTGGTTAATACAATCCTAATGTAAGGAGTTTAGACCTCAAAAAATTCAAATGAAGGCGTTGGAAAATCAATTGGATTTTTAGATGCCATTATAACCACGATGCTCAGAAGCTACTGCAGTGATAGTAAACCTAACTATTAAGTGCTTAATTTGGATAAAATACCCCCAGTTTAACATTTAATTAGATCATCTAACTGATCGATTTTGCAATTTTTAGATAAAATATGAATTTTAGCTTCAATTGACCATTCAACCATTGATTTTTCAAATTTAATGGTTAGATGATCATTGGAGATAATTAGGTATGTAATGTACAATTTAGATGATTCTAATTTAGTCTTATGTTTTGCAAATCAACCAAAATAAGCTTAGATTAAAATTAATAATGCTAGATCATCCTAAAGAGCATCGAATGGTTGGGATCAAATCAATGAACCAGATCACTCACAATGCAAGTAGGAATAATTTCTAATTAGAAAATAAGAAAGAATAAGAAACCCATGAAAATAAGACACTCGAAGAGGAAGGCATTGCCTAGCATAAAAAGAAGGATATCTTTGACAATAGAAAAGGGAGTTAGTGAGTTTCCAAGGTGGAGAATGCTCAAACGTAGAAGAGATCTTGAAGGAAATTGGGGGAAAAGACAATTAGAAGGAAGATGAGTTATAAAAGGAGCAACAAGGAGAGAGAACCGCACCCCTCTTCTACTTTCTTGTTATTTTTTTTTGTTGTCAACGCTCTCTCTCTCCTTCTCTCTCTCATTCCCCCCTCCTCTTCTCTTTCACACGCGCATCTCTCTCTTATTCTCTGTCTTTCCATGCTCTTTTTCTTCTTTCGATTTCCAGCTAGAAACCAAAATTACCATGCCCTTCTCTAATCTCTTCTTCTTTCCGCTTCACTAAAGAAGAAGAGAATCATTCTTGGATCTCTCCTCAACTGGCACACACCTTTGCTCTAACTCACCCATACCCGAAGGAAAATTGGAGGAAGGGACAACATCAGAAGGAGAATCACCATCTCACCACTCTCGTCACCATCTCCTCTTCATCATAGGATGCTAGTGGTAATAACAGAAAGAAGGAGAACCTGAGGGAGGTAGCCATAAGGACCGCCGATAGCACCACTGTCTTCATCTTTTTTTAGATCTCTTTAAACTGCTCTATCTTAGATATCATCGAGTCTACCTCATTCTCCTACTCTCATCTCTTCTCTCTCTTTCCTTCTCTTTTTCACCCTGTCATGCACCGGACTCTCCCTCTTTTCCCACACCCTTCATATTTTTCTTTGCTTATTCCTCTCATTCTCTGTTCTCCCTTATCTTCAACTCCCTCTATCACCAGTTCAAGCTTGCACTGCTCGCTCTCTCTCAATCATTCTCAGTCAACAACTACACATCACCTTCTCCCTTCATTATAGGAGAAAATCCAAGTTGGTTGTTTCTCCAAAGTCCCCTCCTTCCCTTATTCCTAATCTCCACTACTTCATCATCTTCCTCAGTCAGGTTTCTCCTGTTTTCAGGTAAAACTAATATTTAAACAAAAATTCCAATTTTACTCATGGAATTTAATCCTTAATTCCAGTTGTGTCTCTTATTTAATTCTCTTTGTGTATGTGGTTTTGTCTTATTCTTATTCCTATTCTGTTGTCCAGGTTCTACTTTATTGCCAAATTAATACAAGAATCAGTTATTCTAACTCGGTTTGATTTAATCTTAAAGTAATCAACGGCTTAGCTTTAACAAATAGGATCTCTCTATTTCCTGATCTGTTTCTCATCATATTTTCAATTAATCTTTAGATATTGTTCATAGGACATCTCTTAGCTTATCCATCATTCCTTACTTTAATTTGAAAACTAAAAATTTGATCTAAATTGTTCAGAACCCAAAATCATTCCTTAGTTTAGATCATCCAAATTTTGGGGAATCAGTTTAACCTAGCCATTGGATTCCTAATTAGAAGTATCAATGAGAGATTG
This sequence comes from Warburgia ugandensis, assembly GCA_035236585.1. NCBI lineage: Eukaryota > Viridiplantae > Streptophyta > Magnoliopsida > Canellales > Canellaceae > Warburgia > Warburgia ugandensis. The sequence goes on along the minus strand of CP141132.1, from coordinate 24,796,602 downwards.
GTGAAGGTTAATTGACTTGAAAGATAATATATTTGAAGAAATTAGCTACGATGAAGCTACGAAAGTAGATTTTAGTTATTATTTCCTTTAATTTTGTCTTTTTAGTTAAAAAATTATGTACTTTTGATTAATGCAATATATTTGAATTTTGAGTTCTTTCTTATTTAATTTATGTATTTCTATTTTTAGATAATTAAATTTTATTTAAACTCCATCGTTTTAAGTCGAGTCCCTATGGGAACGACCCGTACTTGCATAAGCTATACTACAATAGTTCATGCACTTGCGGTAAACAATCAACAAGTTTCTTTATATCATTGTCGGGGATCCGCAATGGAGTTTGCACAAATTTTAATAAAAATTCAAAAAAAAAAGATTCAAAAAATAATATTTTTAGGAATTGCATTATTTTTACATTCTAGGCATTTTCTAAGTGCATTTTTAAACTTTTTTTAGTGCATAGTCACTATATTTTCTAAATTTGGCAAGTATAGGTTAAGGTGGCCCACACTTAATCTTCATTAAAAACCCCATTGTTTCCCTCATTCTCTTTTTATTTTCTTATTTTTAGTTGCATTTAGAATAATTTTGCATTATTTGGTAGTGTAATTGTATATAGATAGCATATTTGATAATTGTTTCTCTTTCAGGGTTTGCATTAGTTTGTTATTTTTAATTGCATTCTTAGAGCACTTTTACTACTTTAAGGTTATTTATATGTTGATTGAACTACCATGGATTGTGAAAATTAATTAGTAAGGACACCCGTCCCCATAAGATCAAGGGTATATTTAATCATCACCTCTTGGCATACCTAGAATAATCACCACAATCGCACAACCCAACCTTTCTAATTAATTTAAAATTAATTAGAAGAGACCAATTGAGTCCATCACATACTCATAAAATCCTCTTAAGAGGACACAATTTATTCTTACTCTAGTCGCTTTTGAGCACTGTGGTTATAGTGGGTGTCTTAAATTTGAAGTAATTTTTTCACGCCTTTCATTGATGTTGATTGAGGTTTAAATGCCACTCGACATGAAGATTGTATTAACCACTTTAGAGCAAAACCCAACTAGCAAGCAGTAGTCAAATCTAAAAGAGAGGAGGAGCATTAGATTAGGCTAATCTAAAAGCATCTCACCCAGATAAATTGATGAAATCAAAATATTTTTGCTAGTTAGCCTCAAGGATTATTTGATTGTGCCCTTTATTTGTGCATCATTCTAGAAATTTAGGTTGCATCATTTAGGGTACTTTCCAAGAAAAAAAAAAAAATAGAGAAAAAAAGGCTTTCATTGTATGCACTTTTGGAGGTGTGACAAAACCTGAAGGTTAGTTCAGTACAACCAAAATGACAAAAACTAGATTAGTCCACATCAATGACTGATTAATGATCAAGGGGTAACTCACCCCGTGGTAGTCAAGTCCGTCCACTCATCATAGATGAGAACACACCACCTCTAATGGATGATGAATATCAACCTCCACCAAGGAGGAATAATCATCTACCAAATAGAGATTGAAGAAGAAATAATAATATGGAGTGGGACCAACAGAGTGAACATGAGGATAATAATGATGGTTATCAAAATGTTTGTGTAGAACTCGAAAAGACTACCTTCAGCCTATACGCACCAATACCCCATCTTGTGTCATTATTCCTTAGAATATTGGTGTACTAGAATTAAAAATAGAAGTAATCCAATTACTTTCCAAATTCCATGGGTTAGTTAGTGAAAGTCCTCACTTGCACCTTAAAGAGTTTGATGAGTTATGCAGTACCCAACGAACACAAAACATTGGTCTAGATACTATTAAGCTTACACTTTTTCCTTTCTCTTTAAAGAAAAAAGCTAAAATGTGGTTGAATGCTCTGCTAGCAGGTTCCATAAGTACTAGAATGAAATGACTAGGAAATTCTTAAAAAGTTTTTCCCTACTCATAAAATAGATACACTCCATCGTCAAATCATGAACTTTATCTAGAAGGATAAAGAGTTATTCTACCAATGCTGGGAAAGGTTCAAAGATTTATTACTCACATGCCCACATCATGCCTATGAACCATTGCCATCATCAGCTTCTTTTATGAAGAACTTAGTTCTGACATGTGCTAGTTCATAGAGATGATGTAATGCCCGAGCAATTTACACTAATTTTAATGAAAATTAAACATTCTATAAGAAATAAACTGAGTTAAATGTTTCACTTTATTTAAAATAGTAAATGAAGGAATTTATGAGGAAACTTAGTACCATTAGATTCTACTCAAAAAATGGAATCCAAAGCCTCAAAAATCACCCAAAACGGAGTTCGTATGAGGAAGTTATAGTCGTTTAAAGATAGGGGTATTTCTGAAAATAAAACAAAAAAACAAAAAAGGACGAAAAACGCAGGGGGCCGTTTTGATAACGGCACCCCCTATCGTCTTCAACCTCTAGACCCTCCCAGAAACCCTCGATCCCGATTTTTCTAGAGGGATCTACCACCTCCAATGGCGGCACCTCCATTGAGGGGCACCGCCATAGCCGGTCTATAAAAACCCCATCTCCCCTCTCCAAAAAACGTGATTTTCAGCGTTTTTCTAGCCGTTTGAGACTGGGGTTTCCAGCAAAAATTGGAAACCCATCTCAAACCATCTCCCCTGAGTTTTTCGGCAATGGCCAGGCCCAAGTCAGGCCAGCCATCTCGTTCCCGTCTCCCCATTTCCCCTCTCTTCTCTTTTCCAGCCTTGCACGACGATGGGATTTCCCTCTTCACGATTTTTGGTGAACATAGAGTTCTCAGGCGGGAAGAGCGTCATCACCGGCAACCTAGGTAAGCCATTTTCCTTTCCTCCTCTTCCCTTCCACTTTCCCTGGTCCTTTCCGGTCGTTTTCTAGCCAGGTTCTTGGCCGAAAAACGCCCAAGCTGGCTTGGGCCAGCCCTGCACGAACACAACACCCCAAGCTAGGTCCAGACAACCTTGCATGAGCCAGGCGTCCCAGGGATGCCTTCCTCCATGTGCGCCTGGGACAGGGTCCTAGGGATGGGCTTCGGGCGTATGACAGTGCGTACACTGTCCCAGGAGCGGCCCTCGGGTGCGCGCGTAACATAGGGCACGAGTCCTAGCTCGACTAGGGTGATGGGGTGCCCTGGGAGTTGAGACACGCCATCATACAAGGTGCGATCGTGCGATGATGCGTGTCATAGCACGTCACCTGAGCATGCATGTGCGCGTGCAAAAATGCAGTCCCTGACACGGCCTTTAGGCGCGCACGCACATGAGGGAACTGGGACACGTGGACCCAACAAGACTTTAAAGCTAAGATTAAAGGACAATTTACAGAGTTAGCTATGGAATAGTAAGTCCACATCATAGGATCCAGCCTGACAATGAATTAGGCAAGAACTAGGGACCCAATAGGCAGGGCTAGCGGTCTAATGTCTAAATAGACTGAAATTAATTAGGACTCCTTGTATCCATTTATACCTAGGAGTTTATAAATGAGACCCAGGGACGGGTTGAGTGATAAAGGACGCGACTCCAGGAGACTTTGAGGTAGGTGCTCTATCGCTACTAGACTTTTTAAAAAAAGAGCCATGATTGTTTTATGCATGTTTTAAGTACAAATTATATAACTTGTTTAGCATAACTTAATTCAGCATGCATATGATAAACACTTTATGCATAGATATGTTTTGTAAATAATTGTATATACATTATGCATAGATATGTTTTGCAAATGATTGCATATACATTATGCATAGATATGTTTTACAAACAAATGCATATATTGCATAATTGGTGAGCATTGAGTTTTTAAAAGATTGCATGTCCTTGAGGGTTACCAAAAGATGCTGGAGTGCCCAAAAGACGGTGGGTAGGCAGTTGTGAGGGCCAGGCAGTTGTGAGGGACCCAAAGAGGACGGGTTTTGAATAAGAGATTTTCATTGGTTTGATCTAATAAGATTTGGGCTGATGAGCTTGTGGGCGTTATGCCGAGAGGTTTGGGTTGACCTCCAGCCTCTACCACTATTAAGTGGATGGGTACCACGCCCAAAAAGGGCAATGTTCCTATGTCGACTGCATGTGGTACAGGGGGCTACCACTGGTGTCACGGCACTGGGTCGACGTGTCATAGGCCCCGTTGAGGCTATGACTGAGTGTCCTCAGGTACCCGGGGACCACATGGCGGGGAGGTCATGGGCATAGTTGGACCCTATGGTTTTGTGGACTTATTTGCATTGCATATGGCATGATATGAGGTTGGTCGACCATACCATACTAGATATCTATGAGTTGGATTCAGTTGAGCATCTGATGCATATCATTATGTTTATGATATATGATACTTTCGACTTGGATTATGATATTTCTTTAAGTCGTCAGTATTCCGGTTTGGCAGTGGTTTTTAATATCGATATTGAACATGATTGTTCGAACATGCATATGCTTTTAAGGGCACATGATTTTAAACATAGCATGCATTGCAAACCTAGTAGTGATAGACTCCTACTAAGTATAGTATATACTCACCCTATCCTTAACATTTTTCAGGATAGTTCCACTCACAAATAGAAGACGTCTCAGGAGATATTAGTGCTACGAGCAAGTGAATAAACAAAGGAGACAACTATACATGTGAGTAAACGCTCTACCCTTTGGACATGTATTTAATTACAGTTAGGCTGTGTGCTGAGACTGGATAGACCTGGGGAAAAACATTTATGATTTCTGAAGTTTTTCAAAAACTACTTTGATTGTGGTGAAAGTAAATGACACTCGGGGTTTTCAAAATGAGTTTAAAATAAAAGATTTTCCGCTGCATTGCATGGGTTTTTATAAAATGGTTTTCAAATAGGGATGCATCCTACCTTAGGAATTAGATATTGCATTTAAAAATGCATGAGAAAACCCGGGTTGTCACAGATGATGTGCAATGATAGCTTTTTAAACTAATAACTGGATGAGGTGGAAGAGTATTTGGAATGGCTAACTAAGAGTGTACAATCCAGGGCTGACTCAAAAAGAGTAGAACATTCAGATAGGCTCAAGCCCACTACCACCCATGCTAGGGGAGGCATGTGTGTCATGTCTGATCGTGATGAAATTGATGCTGAAGTAGCATCCCTAGGTAGAAAAATAGAAGCCATAGAAATGGGAAAGAAAAACTTGAATAAGGATGAACAAGTGTGTAGTATCTATGAAAGTACCACCTATCTTACTCAGAAATGTTTTACCATTCTAGCATTTCAAGAGGTACTTCATGATTAGGCTAATGCACTTAAAACTTATAAAAGACCTTTTTCCTCATACTCAGAGACATATAATCCCAACTAGAGAAACCATCCTAATTTTAGTTGGAGAAATGGACCTACTGCCAATGTCTCACAACCTGGCCCATACTAGGACTTCTTGCCCTACCCTCATACCAAACTCATTAACCTCTTACTTCTGGACTTTACTTATCCCCACCCAAAAGGCCTATAGATGATAATATCCATCAACTCATTCAAAACCAAGAGAGAAAAACTTCTCAATTAGAATTTCAATTAAAATAAACCAATTAGTCTATCAATGAAATAAAAAATATGATGAGTTAATGAATACAAAATATAGAAAGGGAAAGTTTCTAGCTCAACCACAAGCAAATACTAAGGGAGTGCATGAGATTAGCAATAATACATCAAATGAATTATCTAGCTCTACCATGGAATAGATTAAGGCTGTCACCATTCTTAGGAGTGGTAAAAGAACTAAGAATGATGAGCCATAAAAGACTGAATAGGTAGAAAGACTGATTAAAGTTAAATAAAATTCTAAATAGAAGGACCCCATCTCACCTATTGAGCCATGTCCTATCCTTACTCCATTCCCCCAAAGGTTACATCAAGCTCCAAAGGTTGCCTCTAATGATGAAATTTTAGAGATTCTCAAGCAAGTTAAGATCAACATACCAATATTAATGCAATAAAACAAATCCCATCATATGCCAAATTCTTAAAAGACCTTTCCACCATAAAAATAAGACTAAATATTCAAAAGAAGGCATCTTTGACTGAGCAAGTTAGTTTCAATCTTCAACATCATATACCACCAAAATACAAGGATCCAAGTTGCCCCACTCTTACTTGCATTATTGGAAACTATAAGATTAATCAATCTTTGCTTGATTTGGGATCTAGTGTGAACCTATTACCATACTCGGTATATGAATAGTTAGGTCTGGGTGATTTGAAACCTACTTCCACTACACTCTAACTAGCTGATCATTCTTTTAAGATACTGAGAGGTGTAATAGAAGATGTGGTTGTCTATGTAGAACAATTCTACTTCCCCATAAATTTTCTAGTTCGGGATACACAACCATTGGTGAATGAGAAGAACAAAATACCAGTCATCCTAGGATGACCATTTTTGGCTACATCCAATGCCTTAATTAACTTTAAAAATGGTGTTGTGAAATTATCTTTTGGTAATATGACATTAAAGCTAAATATCTTCAATATTTGTAAGCAACTTGGTGAACTCGCTTATAACTTGCATTGTGTCAACATGATAAATTTAGTTGTGCAAGATCATTTTCAATCAGCTTCCTTATCAGACCCACTTAACACTTGTTTGGGCCACTTTAATGAGTTTAATGATGAAGCATTAACGGAGGAAGTTAATGCCCTCCTTGATTCTGTTCCTATCATAGATACAGAAAAATGGTAGCCTCAATTTGAGAAACTTACACCCAGGGAATCCACTCCCCTTCCATCATTAGTAGAACCTCCTACGCTTGAATTGAAATCTCTACCATCAGATTTAAAATATTCCCATTTAGGAGAAAAAGAAACTTTTCCATTGATAATTTTCTGCTCTTAGGAGGAAAAGTTAATAAACAATTTCAAGGAATACAAAGGTGCTATATGATGGACCATAGCTAATATAAAGGGCATTAACCCTTTAATTTGTACCCATAAGATATATCTGGATGATGAAGTTAAACCATGTCATCAAATACAAAGAAGGTTAAACCCTAATATGAAAGATGTGGTTAAGGCAAAAGTCCTTAGGATGCTTGATGTAGGAATCATCTATCCCATAAGTAATAGCAAATGGGTAAGTCCGATTTAAGTAGTTCCAGAGAAGTCTAGAGTGATAGTGGTCTTTAATGGCGACAATGAATTAATCCCCGCTAGAGTTACCATTAGTTGGCATATGTGCATCGACTATAGAAAGTTGAATGTAATCACGAGGAAGGACTATTTTCCTTTACCCTTTATTGATTAGATGTTAGAAAGGGTTGCAAGATATCAGTACTACTATTTTTTAGATGGTTACTCAGGGTATAACCACATAAAAATTGCACTTGAGGATTAGGAAAAGACCACCTTTACATTTCTTTGGTACTTTTTCTAATGAAAGAATGGCATTTGGATTATGTAATGCTCCTACCATGTTTCAAAGCTACATGTTGAGTATCTTTAGTGATGTGGTAGAAAGAATCTTAGAGGTTTCAATGGATGACTTGTCTTAAAAATATAAGAAAAGTCTTAAGTTGTTGTAAAGAAAAAACTTAGTGCTTAATTGGGCAAAGTGCCATCTCATGGTTCCTAAGAGAATTATCCTAGGCCGCATAGTGTCATCCAAAATGTATAAAGGTAGATAGAGCGAAAGTTGACCTAATTATCAATGTACCTATCCCCAATTCTATTAGGAATATTCACTCTTTCCTAGGTCGTGCAAGGATCCGTAGGAGGTTTATGAAAGATTTTAATACAATATCCAGACCATTGTGTAACCTCCTTATAAAGGATACTCTTTTTGAGTGGACTGATGATTGTTAAGAAGCTTTTACAAAGCCGAAAGACAAGTTGACCACTGCTCCTATCATGCAACAACCTAATTAGAGTCTACTCTTTGAAATCATGTGTAATGTTAGTAATTATGTTGTAGGAGTTATATTAGGGTAGAGAAATGTGACACCCTGGGTTTTAACAATAATATAATAATAATTTATAAAAATAGTCGGGATCCCTATTTTAAAAACTTTAATTATTCAAGTGACCAAAAACAAAGCTCCAATAAAAGCATGTATTTCAAAATCCCAGGTGTCATACAAACACAAAACCACAGATTTAACAGTGAAATAAAATGTCATGTCTACAAAAAATTTGAAAGAGTATCAGCTGTATTTTGGACCATTGCACATGACACGTGCAATACAAAATAACTTGACAAACACAATATAAGATATGACATATAGGAGACTTAGTCTCCATGCCCATCCATTGAATGAAATACTACTTTCGATAAAAATATACACTCCAATTGTGAATAAGAAAATCAAGCCATGATAAAATACCCAGGGTCCCTCCATACAGCCATCACATCCAATAGGAATTCATATCCTCACATCCAGGTCACATTGCAATGACAATAATGTATAGTCCATAAACAATAAGAAAAGTGAGGTCCTAAACAAACCTTGTCATCTCTGAAATGTCACCAACACTCCACTGAAAATTGTCATCACTTTTGCCTACTCCATTAGTGCATCAAACTATTACAACTCTCTGTATTTGAGTCATGGTAAACAAAGCAATACCTCAACTAGCTATGCTTGTGTAGGTGATTACGAGAAATAAAACATGCAATAAACATTTTACAAAGAATACCAATATCATGTCGAGTATCAATAGAGTAAATCATTTGTAAGGAAAATGAAATCATCAGGCATTCAGAATGTAAAGCTCATGAATCTCATAAATCTGAACCAAAAAATCAAGATCAAAACATGCTTTTTATCTGAGGCATTACAATATCAAAGCAAAACATCATGGCATGTAAAGCATGATCAACACATGAATCAGCATATCTATCAAAATAGATAAAAATTCATGTCCACAAAATAATACTAAGCATGTCATGATAATCAGGGCACTAGATACAATAAGCCCTAGGAGTGTTCCATGAGACTCAAACACTAGTAATGAGTACTCATACCAAACTTGGGTCCCGCCTGTGTAGCCCGCATCAGCCCCCCAAGTCACTCACAGCCCAGGCCTAGCTTACCCCGATTCACCCCACATACATACAAAATAATAGCACGGGCTACTATGCTGCAGTGGTAACCACACTAGGATTTAAACCATTGCCGCTCCCCCTCGACACCTATACGGGAGACTTTCTCCAGTCCCATGGGGCGAATGGACCTGTAGAGGGGACTACCCATGATACCACCACCTACGTACCTAGCCCTGTACTACTCAAGGGTGATGTTTAATCTTCATCATCACAAAGTTAGAGGGTAGGTGTCCAACCCTGCAATCCCCTAGCATAGTACCCATTGGGTAGAAGCACCCATCATAAAGCAGCAAAACATGCTATAAATCATGAAAAACTTCCTAGTGAAATAAACCTCAATAGGCTAAATCAAAATACACAATAAAGTATAAACCATCACATGTGAAAACATGGATAATCGTATAATCAAATGGCATGCTAGTAAAAGTAAAGTCATAAGCATGTTTTAATAAATATGATAGGGCATAAAACACATGCCTCAAGAATGTCAAGTGAGAAGTCATGATCATGAAATCAAGGAAAAATCCCGAATGTAATCACCTACCTCAGACGAAGAACCACTTATTTGTACCTCTTAAGCCTCGAGATGACTCCAGTCTAGCTCAATCACCTTGATACTCATACTTGGATACACGACACATCTAGTCATGCTCAAAATCCACTTTATTTAACTTGGATTCTTAATCACACTACATTATGTTTTCACATTTCATTACATTGTATTCAAGACATTCTAATGATTCCCATCCCTAGAATCTCAAGGCAGGGCCTGTGCTAATCGGTTCATAATTCAAATCACACTTAATCAGGCCCACTCATAACCATTTGGTCCTTTTCTTAATTACATCCATGCATGTTTCATATCAATTAAGCTTAGATCAATATACATCTACATTAATTTATTATTTAATCCACTAATTGGGCATTACTATATAAATATCATGCTTAATCATATCTAATTGAAATCAACTCACTCTATCAAATGATTAAGATAGTAATCTTACCTTGGACAAGTCAATCTGAATAGTATTTAGCTGTCTACCTAGTTAGATCATCCATCGATCGCCTCAATTGTGCTCAATCATCATATATCCATGCTAATCTCATCAAAGATCCTCACCTGATCGCCCTAAATCACATAAAAACTTACTAATTCTAATCAATTAATCTAAATAAGAATTATATATAGTTCAAATCATCCAATTGGATCCAATTTCATACCTTGATATTTAGTTGCTCTCAGTCGTTGATCATGACCAGCTAAATCATCTCTAGTAATGCTTTAAACCCAACATTCTTGTATAGATCCATGATATACATTTCATGAGTATCACTACAGACTACTTGGATTAGAAAAATAGAATTACATAATCACAGATCAGATGATCTGACCTCCGATCAAAGGTTTGGTCAAATTGATGGTTGGATCTTTCCTGATCAAGAAATGGGACATGGGTTTCGTTCCTCACTTTACAAGGATCACGAGGATACTCTCGGATCTCTGATATTCCTCCTGGATTGTCTAGAACAGAGGATCAAAGTTCAAGGGGTCAAATATGTTAACTAAGTCAACTTGTCTCCCCCAAATCGAGTTGGGCAAGTTGACTTTGAGACTTAGCTCAACCCTAACTCACCTAAAAGGGAAAACAGAGGAAGATGGTAGAGGGGGAGGTGATGGCCGGCGGTGGCTATGATGATGTCACTGCCCAAGCTCAACCAAGAGAGAGAGAGAGATAGAGGGGAAGTAGGGTAGCTCTGTAAGGCCAACCTGTGTGCACTAGCGTACCAGGTTGCCTGCGCTGCCAAGAAATTTGACCGGAGAGGAGACAAAGGGGAGAGAGATAGGGGATCTGATCAAGAAAGTGAACCAAGTGGGAAAAATAGAGAGGGGTGAGGGGTAGAGGAGTGGCCAGCCAGTGCGCACATGCGTGCCGCCCGGCTGCCCTGAAGGGGAACTTGATTTAGGTTTCCATCAATGCTAGGGAGAGGAGAATTTGGTGGTGGGGTTTTTAGTGCGCATGACTCCTTGTGCTATAGCATGATCGCAAGGAACCCAACAAGGGTTTGCCAAAAAAATGGCAAGGAGGGGAGATGGTAGCATTGCTGGTAAGAACCAGATCTAGGTTTCTATCAACTCTGAAAAAACAGACGAAAATGGGGGGGGAGGGGGGGGGGTGTGGGGCGGTGCGGGGGTTGGAAAGGAGAGGTTGCATGAGAAAACCCAACAAGGGTTTCCATGAGGTGCATGGCTATCAGGCATCATGCTGGAGAGGGGAGAGAACAAGGAAAAAAATCTTCTCACCGTGCATCATCGAAAATGGTTTTCTAGTCCATTGATGCTAGGAAATGGAATAAAATGGGGCTATGCACTGGAGGGAAAAGAACAGGGAGATCAAAGAGGAAGATGAGGGTTTTGGGTCACCAGGTTTTTCAACAATCCCCCTCTTTCTTTCTCATTCTAATTATATGGCATGAGGGAGGTGGAGCATGTGACATGTGGCTACTGGTACTCCATGTTTCACCCCCATTCCGCATGCGGTGCTGCACCTACAGCCTAGAAAGCGACAAAGCAAGGAGGTGCTGTTATCAATTTTAACCCCTTTCAAATTAGTAAAAATTTTGGGTTGTTCTACCCCAATCTCTATTTTGCCCCAAATTAGTGTCATTCGAATCATATCGACGCATCCATTCCAAATTTGATAATCCCAAGTCCAAATTTCAAGCCCATAAAGAGGTCATTTTGATGAACTTTATTTCCATGGAATTTAATTCAAATTTCTTATCCCCATTATAATTATAATTTAAAATCATGGAAAATAACCTAAATTTTAGAGTTGTTACATGAAAATAGAAAAAGCCATATGTCATCTACTATGCAAGTAGGACCCTAAATAACACCCAAATGAACTATTCTACTAAGGAGAAAGAACTCCTAGCAGTTATCTTTGCATTGGTTGGATCTAAAATAATCATATTCACTGATCATTTGGCCCTTAAGTTTCTTCTTTCCAACAAAGATGCTAAGCCCAGACTAATTAGATGGATTCTTTTGCTTCAAGAGTTTAACATTGAAATAAAAGATAAGAAATGAGTAGAAAATGTTGTAGCAAGCACTTGTTTCGCCTAGTCTTAAAAGAATCTTTAGATGAGTTTCCAATGAAGAATGCTTTTCCTGATGCACAACTTTTTGATGTTTCCCATCCTCCATAGTTTGCTAATATTGCAAATTGTTTAATCATTGAAAAATTGTTTTCCAATGTGAAGCACTACTTTTGGGATGATTCATTCCTGTTTAAGTACTACCTAGATTAAATAATTAGGAGATGTGTACATAACTTAGAGCAACATAGTGTTATCTCCTTTTATCACGCAGAAGCATGTGGTGGACATTTTTTTTCACAGAAAACAGCTGTAGAGATTTTGCAGTGTGGTTTCTACTAGCTTCATTATTTAAAGACACACATTTGTTCTATATATCTTATTAGCAATGTTAAAAGCTTGGAGGAATAAACTATAGGAATATGATACCTCTAAACCCTATCCTTGTCATAGAAGTTTTTTATTGTTGGGACATTGATTTCATGGGGTAGTTCCCACCTTCTTTTGGCTACATTTATATCTTTTGAGCCGTAAACTATGTTTCCAAGTGGATTGAAGCTATCCCATGTAGGCATAATGATCACAAATCAGTTGTTAATTCCTTAAAAGAAAATATCTTTTCTAGATTTGGGACCCCTCGAGCCATTATAATTGATAACGGTGCATATTTTTGTAGTAAGCCATTTGAAGCACACATGAAAAAGTATAACATTACATATAAAGTTGCAACACTGTATCACCCACAAACAAGTAGACAAATTGAAGTATCTAATCAGGCCATAAAACAAATTCTTCAAAAGAGTAGTATCCAGAATGTAAGGATTAGTCTCTTAGATTAACCGATGCTCTCTAGGCTTACAAGACTACACATCAAACTCCAATTGATATGTCTCCCTATCGCATTGTATATGGTAAGGCTTATCATTTGCCTATGAAATTAGAACATAGAGCCTACAGGGCAATAAAAACCTTTAATTTTAATATGGATAAAGCAGGCTCACACAGGAAACTCCAACTTAATGAGTTGGAAGAGATCATCAAGAAGCTTATCTGAGTAATAGGATATATAAGGAAAAGATGAAAGTTTTTCATGATAAAAACATAATGAGAAAATCCTTTACTCCAAACCAAAATGTTCTACTCTGTAGTTCTAAGCTCCACCTATTTTTAGGTAAGCTTCGATCTCAATCGACTAGTCCATATATAGTAAATGAAGTTTTTCCATATGGGATCATCTAAATTGAGGATGCTAGGACTGGTTATACTTTTAAAGTGAATGGTCAACATTTAAAGCCTTTCTTGGAACATGAGAATCCAAAAGTTGAGTTCACAACTCTAGAAGATCATGTTTATCAGGATTGAGCAGATCTAATCCCTTTGTAACGTTGTTAGTATTTTTTTGTTGTTTTCTTCATCACCCATATTCATTTCAAGTCCTACTTTTTAAACATTGAGGACAATGTTTCTTTTTGGTTAGAGGGTGTAGAATTTTAAAAAATTCTAATTTCTATTAGTTTTAATTTTATTGATTAAAAAATTAAAAAATTAAGGTCAATTCCTACACTATGATGAGAATTGGATTTTCTAAAGTATAGTATAGATAACTTTGGCTTATTAATGGAATTAAATATGATTAATTCATCATTTTACTCATTTTCTAAAGTATTTCATAAAAGCAAAGTCTCAGATGGCATCTATACATGTAGTTGCATATACATAGTCTAGATTGATAAGTAGGTATAACTTAGAGATTTTGAAGAAATTTAGTGGAGACTTATAACTTAAAGGAGTTTTAGAGCCATTCATTCTTTTTGAGAGGTTGTAAATGTTCCAAAACTTTCTTTAGTGTATTTAAAACAAATATTTTCCCATTAATTCTTAAATTTGGCTAACTACCTAAATTATTAGAGTATTACCTTTAAAGTTCTAGAAGTTCATTTAATCTAATTGATTATATGAGCCTACAAAAGGATTTAAGCCATCCTTGTTGTTAACCTAGAGACATAAAGCTTACCCTCAAAAAAGCATTTTTACCACTAGTTAGCTAATTTGAGCTTCTTATAAGCCTTTTCTTTTGTCACCCAAATTGCCCTTACCCATATTAACCCAGTATAATATATCCATTGCCTATTTTCTTTGAAAGATAAGTTAGAGATGAATGAAAATATACATTTTAGTTACAATGAAAGTAAAAAAGTAAATATCAAGAAAAGAAATATTCTTCAAAGAGATTCAAAAGTGTTGAAAAAGAAAGTTTTAAGAGTGCAAAAATGTAGAAAAAGAAATATTAACTTCAATACAAGTAAAAAAAGAATTTTCAACTTTAGAAGACCTCTACTTATTTTTGAAGAAATTTTGAATACCCTTTATACCCTTTCTTTGGTATCATATCCTAAGCCTACGTTTTGTCCCAGTTGAAGACCTATTTATTCTAGAATGAATATGATCTTGATGAGGAAATGAAAAGATATGATTTAAAGAGTAGTATTTCTAAAAGTTCAGAGATAAGCGCATCTTATCATTTGTTAAGGGATCAAAATTAAATTCCTTAGTACCTTCAGTTCCTTCGTGAGTATATGTGAGATAAATTTGTTGTTATTCACTCTACTCTCATACCTAAAAGAGTGATATGATTTTGAACCCTTTATCTGAGAGATTCTATTTCTGAGTATATGTCTATTATTGATGATTGAGGTCAAAACATATTTTAGATGGAGTTCAAGAGTTAGAAGTCTACTTAAACATAAAGATTATTCCATATGTAGACTGTACACTCATACTCCCTCTGAAATCTAAGCTTAAGTAGAATGTCTTTAGCATATGGGTAGGGTTTTAAAATTTTCATTCATTTTTATTAGTTTAGTAAAGTTAATAGATTTGTTAAAGATAATTCTCTAAGGAAAAAGTGAGTTGACTTGAAAATAATTTATGAAATTTTTGTAAATTGGTTTTTCGCATGTTTTGCTTAGGACTAGGAAAATGCTAGTTGGAGAGTGTCTTAAGTGTTTAATTTTGGCTAAAATACCCCTACTTTAGCATTTAATTAGATCATCTAACTAATCAATTTTTCAAATTTTAGATAAAATATGAATTTTAGCTCTAATTGACCATCCAACCATTGATTTGTCAAATTTAACAGTCAGATGATCATCACAACTAATTAGATATGTAATGTATGGTATAGATGATTCTACTTTAGTCTTATGTTTTGTAGATCAACCAAAATAAGCTTGGATAGCTTAGATCAAAATTAATGGTGCTAGATCATCCCAAAGAGCATTGAATGGTTGGGATCAAATCAATGAACCAGATCACTCACAAGGCAAGAGGGAATATTTCTAATCGAAGACTAAGAAAGAATAAGAAAACCATGAAAAGAAGAAGAGCTGGTGAGTTTCCAAGGTGGAGAATGCTTAATCATAGAAGAGCTCTTGAAGGAAAGTGGGGAAAAATAAAATTAGGAGGATGAGTCATAAAAAGAGTTGTAAGGAGAGAGAGTAGCACTCCTTTTTTGCTTTCTCATTATTTATTTCTGTTCAGCAATCTCTCTATCTCTCTCGTGCCCCCTCTCCTCTTCTCTGTCACTTCCACAACTCTCCCTCTCTTCTCTACATCTCTTTCTTTCCTTCTCTCTATCTGTCTCTCTCTCTTGTCCCCCCTCCCCTCTTTTCTTTCACTCCGACACCTCTCTCTCATATCCCTCCTTCTCCTCTTCTCTTTCACTCCCACGCCTCTTCCTCTCTTCTCCGCATCTCTCTCTCTCTCTCTCTCTCTCTCTCTCTCTCTCTCTCTCTCTCTCTATTTTTTTCTTCTCTTAGTTTCCAATGGGAAACCAAAATTCCCAAATTTGCCACTGATCTCTTCTTCTTTCCCTCTTCATTGAAGAAGAAGAGGACCATTCCTAGATCTCTCCTCATCTAGCACACCTCTGCTCTAACTCACCCAAACTCGAAGAAGGAAAACTAGAGGACGGGATGGCATCAAAAGGAGAATCATCATTTCACCACTCCTATCACCATCTCTGCTTCATCGTAGGATGGTGGTGGTAATAACAAGAAGAAGGAGAACCTGAGGGAGGCAGGTA
The DNA here is from genome assembly GCA_035236585.1 of Warburgia ugandensis. Taxonomy (NCBI): domain Eukaryota; kingdom Viridiplantae; phylum Streptophyta; class Magnoliopsida; order Canellales; family Canellaceae; genus Warburgia; species Warburgia ugandensis. The sequence goes on along the minus strand of CP141132.1, from coordinate 24,780,356 downwards.
ATAGAGCAACTAGCAGAACCCCTACTTTCATCTCTTCTCAGATCTCTCTAAACTTCTCTATCTCAAGTTTCATCGAGTCCACCTCACCCTCCCACTCTCGTCTTCTCTCTCTTGTTCCTTCTCTCTTTTTCACCATGTCTCGCACCACACTTTCAGTCTTTTCACGCACCCTTCATCCCTTTCTCTATTTATTTTTCTCTCCTTATCCCTCTTACTCTCTACTCTCTCCTATCTCTAGCTCCCTCTGTCACCACCCCAAGCTTGCACCACTCTCTCTCTCTCTCTCTCTCTCTCTCTCTCTCTCTCTCTCTCTCTCTCTCTCTCTCTCTCTCTCTCTCTCTCTCTCTCTCTCTCTCTCTCATTCTCAGTCAGCAATTACATGGCACCTTCTCCCTTCACAGTAGGAGAAAACCCAAGTTAGGGGTTTTTCTCTGAAAATTTCCTCCTTCTCTTCTTCTTAATCTCCCCTTCTTCATCGTCTTCCTCAGTTAGGTTTCTCCTGTTTTGGGTAAAACAAAAATTCTAGTTTTAGCTATGACACTTAATCATTAATTCCATTTGAGTCCCTAGTTTAATTCCCATTGTGTTCCTATTTTTGTCTTATTCTTATCGTTGTTTTGCCTATTTTGGTTCTACTTTATTCTCAAATTAATCTAGGAATTAGTTATTCTAACGCGATTGGATTTAAGGTTAACCTAATCAACAGTTTAGGTTTAACAAATATGATCTCTCATCATCATCATCATCATCATCATCATCATCATCATCAAGACCTTATCCCAATTAGGGGTCGGCCACATGAATCTTATTCCTCCATTCCACTCTATTAAATACCATGTCTTCATTTAGTCCCAAAGTTTTTAAATCTTTCCTCACCACTTCTATCCACATTCTTTTGGCCCTTCCCCATGCCCTTTTAAAATTTTCTACTTGTATTGCCTCACTTCTTCTAACCAGTGCCGTTGTTGGTCTCCTTTGAACATGTCCAAACCATCTAAGTCTAGTCTACCTCATCTTATTGCCTATTGGTGCTATTCCTAAATTTTCTCGAATATTTTCATTTCGAATTCTATCTTTTCTTGTCTTACCACTCATCCATCTCAACATCCTCATTTATGCGACGCTCATCCTATGAGTATGATGTTCCTTAACTGCCCAACATTCTAATCCATAGAGCATGACCGACCTTATGGCCATCCTATAGAATTTTCCTTTTAGTTTGAGTGGCACTCGTCGATCACTCAAAACTCCAGATGCACATCTCCATTTGTTCCAACCCGCTTGAATTCTCTGGATAACCTCCCTCTCAATCTCTCCACTCTCATGAATTATTGATCCTAAGTATCGAAAGTGGTCTTTGACGGGGACTTCTTGGTTATCAATCTTGACTGGTATTCTACTCCTACTCTCCTTGCTAAAATTACATTCCATATATTCTGTCTTAGTTCGACTAATTTTAAATACTTCAAATTCTAATGCTTCTCTCCATAATTCTAGCTTTATGTTTACACCCTCCCTTGTTTCATCAAGTAAGACTATATCATCTGCAAATAACATGCACCAGGGAATCTCCTCGTGTAGATGTTTTGTTAGCTCATCCATAACCAATGTGAAAAGGTATGGACTCAATGCCGATCCTTGGTGCAATCCTATAGATGTTTTGTTAGCTCATCTATCTATTTCCTAATATGTTTCTCATTAGATTTTTAATTGATCTTTAGATTTTGTTCTTAGGACAACTCTTAGCTTATCCATCATTCCTGATCTTAAATCTGAAAACCAAAAATTCTATCTAAGCCATCCAAAACCCAAAATCATTCCATAGTCCAGATCATCAAAATTTCGGAGAATCTGCTTAACCCAACCATTGGATCCTTAATCAGAAGTATCAGTGAGAAATTGATGAAGGGCGATTGACTTTGAAGACACCACATATGAAGAAATTGGATATGATCAAGCTAGGGAAGTAGATTTTAGTTACTATTTCCTTTAATTTTGTCTTTTTAGTTAGAAATTGTGTAATTTTGATGAATGCAATATATCTAAATTTTGAGTTCCTTGTTATTTAGTTTATTTTATTTTTTTGAATAATTAAATTTTGTTTAAACTCCATCTTTTTATGTCAAGACCTCGCGGGACGGACCTATAATTGCATCAACTATACTACAATAGCCCATGCACTTACAATAAATAATCAACAAGTTTTGGTGCTATTGCCATGAACCCACAATGGAGTTTTCATAAATTTTAATAAAAATTCATAAAATCCAAAATTCGAAAAATAAAAAATAAATTTATTTTAGGAATTGCATGGTTTTAACATTATAGTCATTTTTAGGTTTATTTTTCAAATTTTTTAGTGCATAATCAATCTAATTTGGTACTTATTGCTATTTTTATTTTTCCAGAACTTGCAATTTTAATTTCAATTTCAATTTTAAAAGGTGTGTATCAAAACAAGGCAAGTGTGGGGTAAGGTGGCCCACACGATCTTCATAAGAAACCCCACTGTAAGTTTCCCTTACTCTCTTTTGATTTTCATAGTTTAGTTGTATTTAGAATAATTTTGCATTATTTGGTAGTGTAATTGCATATAGATATGATATTTGATAATTGTTACACTTTTAGGGTTTGCATTAGTTTATTATTTTCAATAATAAAATAATACAAACCTTTGTGGTTTGCCCCTTCCCTGAACTCTGCATAGATGGGAGCTTCGTACACCGTGGTTGCTTTTTTTATTAGTTTATTATTTTTAATTTCATTCATAAGGCACATTTATTGCTTTAAGGTAATTTATATGTTGATTGAACTTCCATGGAGCGTGAGAGTTGATTAGTATGGGCATCCAACCTCACAAGATCAATGGTGGATCTAATCGCGACCTCTTGGAAATGATTCAAAGGCTGAGATTTATTGAGATGAGAATTGAGAATCAATAACAAAAGATAGATTCAAGGCCTAAATTTCAACATTTCAAAGTAGATCAAGGTTGAAGATCATATCAAGGCAAGATAATGGAATCAATTGGAAGAGTTATGATTGACTAAAATGGGTCTATGAAGCAAGCCATGCATTTTCGCCACCTTTGCATGGGAGCCATTAAAGCCAAGTTAGTCATATAAGCCATGAGAGAAGGTGACAAGCTAAAGAATTCAAGCCATTAAAGCCAAGGATGTGTGCTATGAAGCCAAGTCAAATGATCCCTCAAAGTGAGCTACATAAGCTAACTAAGCCAAATTCCACATGGAGTCATACAATTGGAGGAGAATTCTAGCAATGATTCACTTTCTAAATTTGGATTTTTAAGGTTCATTTAGAAGATTTGAGAGAATTATGTAAAAGGTAAGATGACTATGCATTGTGGATCCATCAAGAGAGAAACCTAGCTTTCCAACTCCATTTCCCACTCTTTTTCCATTCAATTGAACAAGGCTTACAAGTTAAAAAAGGGAGACACCCCCTTTTCCTAATTAGTGATCAAGTGGTTTTTTAAATAAGAAACCTTAGATCTACTTCAATTCAAATAACTTCCAAATCCTAGATCTTTGCCCATTTTTCTTAAACCTTATTCATTACCTATTCCTTGGCTTTCTATCACCTAGACATCATAAAATTAGAAGGAAATAGTTCCACTTTCCTTCTAGAAAAAAGACATCTAGCCCCTTTTCACAGCTAGAAACTAGCCAGCCCATACTTCTTCTTCTTCTTCTTCTTCTTCTTCTTCTTCTCTCTCTCTCTCTCTCTCTCTCTCTCTCTCTCTCTCTCTCTCTTATGTCATGTTTATGACATCATCTTGCTAATTTATCTTTCACCAGACCTTCCTCATTCAATACCCTAACTCTAGGGAAACTTTCTTCATGTTTTCACACCTTTCTAAGTTAGAAACCCACTCATCTATATATACCCTATGTTTCATACGAATTTTTCAAGTAGAGGTGGGTGAGACACCTTAAATCAAGCTCTCCTTTGATGTTATTTGACATTAGACTTTGGTATTTCTTAGATGCTTTTCTTCCTCTATATTTATAGTTGTTTCCTTGGTTAATTTCTCTCCATTTCATGATAGTAGTTTGCTTGCTTTGGTTTAGTTTTCATTGTTTTACTTTCTAGTTTTACACCTTCCTTTTCCACCTAGCTTCTCATTCTCTCTTTACCCCATTTCCACTTATTTTTCTTTGTTATTCAATCAAGATTCAAGTTAATTGTTCTCTTCCAAGGAATCTAAGAAAATTTCTCCCTTAAGACCTTGATCTCCCTTCTTGAATTACACATTTTTTTCCTTGATCACTACCTTAGTTTTAGGTCTATTTCCCTTAGCTAGTTCACCAACTTAGCATTCTTTTCTCTCAAATTACTTTTTGAATTTTCTTTACATGTCAATATACCTTATTTTGTGAGCATTATATTGTATTTTTGGTGTTGTTCAGATAGGATTTTATGCTTAATAATTAGATGCAATTTCTAGCAATAGAACCTGTATTACTCGTGTAGTTTTTTGTATAATTTGGAAATGATTCAATAAATTTTTGTGATAATTCTTGTTATGGATTATTTATTTAATTAAAGTACTTAAGATATGAGTTGTTTGCTTAAATTAAAGTTATGGTTTCAATATCTTTCTAATATTAGATTTATTGACTATTCTTAAGTACCGAAATATGAAAATTGGTTTTTCCTTAAATTTGTGCCTTAATTTCATCCATCAAAATATGTTATTCTCCTAAATCCTTAGGTACTCATTTAGATTTTCATATTTTTTATTACATCCCATAGTTAGTTTGCATAGTAATTCATTATAGGTGCATTAAATTTCACTATCTTTGGGGCTCTAGAATCATGCGCATGGTTCTAAATCCCATTCCTTTTAGATTATTGATTAATTTAGTTGTTTGATCTTGTATTAGAAGTATTTAATTAATTTTTTGAATATTATATTATCTTTAGAAAGTTTCCTTCTTGCATTTTAGAAAGTCCTTTTTAGTAAGTTTAATGTTAGGTAACTTTTAATTTGGAAAAGTTTCTAATTTAGTAGTTTCCTTAAATTTCACTATTTAATTTGATTCTTTATATATTGCAATAGTTTCCTTCACTTAATTGCATGTTAGTTAGGTGCATTTCCATTCTAATTGTTTAGTTTTAATTTAAGCAAGTTTATTTTATTAGTTTATAATTTTATTCATGTTTCTAATTCCATTTACTTTAAATTCCTAGTTTAATCACAACTCTCCTTCTTAGGCTAAAGTTAGTCATTTTGAATAAAATCCAATCCACTACAAATCTGTGAAATTCTTTGATATATCAACTCACTTGCATGAATTTACTACATTGATTCATGTGCTTATGAGTTATTTAAAATAACACATCAAGATTTTGGCACTGTTGCCTGAGAATCGTGATGGATATGTGATTGGATTCTTATTTGGATTGTCTATCTTAAGTCATAGTCTTAGGTTGCATTAGATTAGGATCTTTGCATTGCATTTGTATATCTTGCTAATTCCTCATAAATTGACATATCTTTCTTGTTTTTGTGTGAGGGAAAATTGGTAAGTGGAGCTTCATCAAATTTTTTTGTTTTCCTAGATTAGGGTTTTTCTTTTTGAGTGAACTTGTAGTGAGGCCCCATTGTAACTTGAAATTTCTATTCAATTTTAAATGGGTTCTATTAATACATGACAAGTTATGAGTATGGAGGCCCATACTTAATATTTATCAAAAACCCTACTATAAGTATCCCTCACTCTCCTTTTACTTTATTAGTATAGTTGCATTTAATATAATTTGCATATTTGTTAGTAGAGTAATTGATATAGTCTAGGGTCATTCATCTTATTTGTTGCATCTTAATTAGGGTTGTTGCATTAGTTGCACCTATGTAACCCTTGGTTGAATAACATATAGGTTGCATTAGTTTTCCTTTCCTTATACTTATATTGAATGTCTATTGCTTTATGGTGAATGTGCACATTGTTAGTAAGGGCCCTACAAGAACCCTTATAAGATAAGGATTGGATTTCTTCACAAGATCCTTGGCCCACCTAAGTAATCAATCAAATTACTTGTATGTTCATGATCCCAACCCTTTAATTTAAAATCAAGTAGCAAGAGACTTAGGGTTTCAAGCTAGTAGGGCCCTTTTTGAAGGAGGAGATCTATTATCATTCCAGTAGCTTCTAAGCATCATGGTTATGAGGAGTATTCAAAATCCAAGTGATTTTCCCACTCCTTTCATTGATGATTGTTAAGGTATAAACACCTCCTTCCATGAGAATTGTATTAACCACTTTATAGCAGAATCTAATTGGTAAGCAATGGAAGAGCCTGGACAAAAGGAGAATCTATCTGGATTTAAGCCTAAAAGCTCCTACCCTGCTCATTATCAAAGATCAATAATCTAGCTCATTAGTGGACTATTGGGGATTGATTGTGCATAATTTAGATTTAGGAGTCACATTTAGTTAAGATGCATCATTTAGTTAGGGAATTTTATTAAAAAGAAAAAGAAAAAAAGAAGGTACTCATTCATTCTATACAACAATTTATTTCGTTGTATGTAAAGTTGAGTGCAATAGACTACCAAACAAGGGATGATAAACCACCACTTTCATACTATTTAACTTTTAAGCCAATGCTTGATATGTATGAGATAGAGATAAGGTATACTCTTGATTTGTCCAATGTAATTGATAGTCGATTGGATAGTATGGAAAGTCTAATGAATAAGTTAATTGCTTCTAGGTAAGTCACTGAGTCATATCTGCCATATCCATAGTCTCAATATGACAATTCTATACCTATTCCTATCCATAATATCCCACCACTTCGTGGTCATCAAGCTCCACATATGATGGATGTTATCAGGAGCAAGTGGATGTACCCAATGCATTCACACAGCCTAGCAATTATTATCCTGAGACTAACGATAATGGATGGGTTAGGTATCATGACCAACCATGATCTTAGAATTATTAGGAAGAACCATCATGGTCCCCCTACTCAACCCTATTAGAATTATTTAGAAAATCAAGGACAATCATTTGGGTTCAACATACTTAGACTTGTTTCAATGCCATAGTAGTACCAACCATATGAGTCATTGACTCAACAATTGCTTAGTGGCTATAGAAAATTTATGTCTAAAAAGTACGAATGGGAAGAGAAAATGAAACCAATATGGAAATTACTGACATCAACATTGCTGAATTTGTAAAAAGGACTGAGGAAATGAAACAAATGAGAGAAATGGAAGAGTATAGGATGGGACTTTCTTATGATCCTTCTGAGCCACAAAGTTATTCATGATCCTTGACCATTGATACCTATAATGGAATGGAAATTATATATGATTATTCTAAGCTACAAAGTCCACAACCATCCTTACAAACCTCCAACTCATATCTACTTAAGTCATGTCTTGCTCCTTTTAATGATTATGATGAAGAGACATCAATTGATGAAGAGAATAAGTGTTTAATCATTGAGCCTTTGGTGGACAATTGTCATGTAAATACCAAGTATAACGCCTTATAGAGCTTAAAATACAAATTGAGTCTTGCAATGTAGATGACATACCCAATTGGGATCTGCAACCCTTATTTGATCAAACTATAGATAACAATAATATAGGTTCATCTAAAATCTTACCTGTGTCTGAAGAATGGGAAGAAGAAGAGTCAATTAATATTTTGTATAAACATCAACCAGCTCTAGGGTACACATTAGAAGATGCTAAGGGTTTAAGCCACACCCTGCTTCCATTAGAACAAGAACAACCTTTTAGAGATGTGCAAAGTCAGCTTATACCCTAGTTTTAGGAAAATGTAAAGGAGGAGGAAAAACATGTACTGATTGCTATGGGCCCCATTAGTTGTCAATTTGTTGAAAAAGAGGACCATTCATTCCAATATGGTCCAACAAACTTCACAATGGTATTTTATGCTATCAAGTTACCACTGGCTCATATTTCAAGGTGGAGGATATTTATTGACTACTGTGAAATTCTAAAAATGGGGGATCCTCAATTTTACTATGGTCGCACAAAATCTAAAATCACGGTGGTTTACTATGTCATATTGATACCACCACAAAAAATGTCTAGGTGGAGGATATACATTGACTACATGAAATTTTGACATGGAGTGAGAAATTCCTCTATTATTAGAGTTAGGATTACATTAATAAGTTGGGTTAGAGTAGATTAATTAGTCCAATCTAGCTGAAGATGTTAAACTTAGTGCTCATTGGGAGGCAACTCAGGGTTTTAGAGTCTCATTGTTCCACTTATCCATTTATCATATATATTTCAAAACAATGTAGACAATGATTAGTTTAGGTTGGGAGAATGTAGAAATGCATGAGATGTCTAGTTTTCTTCATATTTTTGTTAAAAAAAAAAAAGAGAGATTTTTTTATATTTTATTTTAAGGTTAATGTTTCATTATTGTTATGAGAATAGATTGTTTGAAGATTGGTATTTTCACTACTTTAGCTTCTTAGTACACATGCATATGGTTAATTTTTCATTTTATTCTTAAAGTGTTTTATGAAAGTTAAATCTCAAATACACTTACACATAGTGCATAAGTCGAGACTAATATATGGTTATGACTTAAAGACCTTGAGGAATATTAGTAGAGACCTATATACCCTTTGAGTATTAGAGCCTATCATCTTTTTTAGGGTTCTAAGTATTTCCATATTTCATTCAATGAACATTAATTTTGAGTCTCATTGGGAGGCAACTCAGGGTTTTAGAGTCTCATTGTTCCACTTATCCATTTATTTTGGAAGAAATGCTAAGAATCAACTAGGAACGTTAACTTTATTTCCTAGATATTTATCAACTTAAATAACTTTAAGAAACCTACAAACTGATATAGGCCATTTGTATTGTAGCCAAAGACACAAAGTCTACCTAGATATTATACCATTAGTTAGGCCTTTTGTACCTCTTGGGCTTGTTGTATATGCTAACTGGAATTGTGAGTACCAACGAAAATGACAACTATTTTTGTTTTCATGATTTTTGTATGTGTTGCTCGGGACTAGAAAAATGCTAGTTCAAGGTTGTGATAAGTATTGAATTTTATAATAAGATGTAACCAATTAGTTACCCATGTGTTATAACTTATAGTGTTAATTTAGGATTTTTGGCCAAAATTTTATAACACGTGCACTTCTAACCTAATAAATAAAAAATATGATATTTTGTAGGTTTAACAGCTAATCTAGAGTAAGTATATGAATGATTATATTTTTTGGATTTGATTAATATTTTTCACCTTTTGTAGGCATTGGAGAGATGATCCAAAGGCCAAAATTTATCGAGATGAGAATAGAAGATAAAGATCAAAAGATTGAGTCAAGGCCTAAATTTCAACATGTCAAAGTAGATCAAGTTCCAAGATCATATTAAGAAAAGATAATAGGTCAATGGAGCAACTAGAAGAGCTAAGGGAGACTAAAATGGGACCATGAAGCAAGCCATGCATTTCTGCCACCTATGCATGGGAGCCATTCAAGCCACCTTAGCCATATAAGACATGAAGAAGGTAACACGCTAAGGAATTTAAGCTAAGTAATTCAATTCATTAAAGCCAAGGGTGTGAGCCATAAAGTCAAGGTAAATGAGCCTGTAAAGTTAGCCACCTAAGCCAATTAAGCTAAATGCCACATGGAGTCATACAATTGGAGGAGAATTCAAGCAATGATCCACTTTCTAGATTTGGATTTTTAAGGTTAATTTACAAGATTTGAGAGAATTATATAAAAGGTAAGATGACTATGCATTGATGGAACCATCAAGAGAGAAATCCTACTTTCTAACTCCATCTCCCACTCTTTTTCCATTCAATTGACCTAGGGTTACAAGTTAAAGAATGGAGACACCTCCTTAAGAAAAAGATGGCCCCCTTTCCTAATTAGTGATTAAGTGGTTTACTAAATAGGAAACCTTAGATCTACTTTAATTCAAATAACTTCAAAACCCTAGATCTTTCTCCATTTTTCCTAAACATTATCCCTTACCTATTCCTTGACTTTTCATCAACCAAACATCACAAAATTAGAAGGGAAAGAGCTCTACTTTCCTTCAAGGAAAAAGATCCCCTACCACTTTTACACAATTAGAAACTAGCCAGCCCATGCTTCTTATCTCTCTCTTATATCATGTTTATTACATCATCTTGTTAATTCATCTTCCACCAAACCTTCCTCATTCAATACCCTAACCCCAAGAAACTTTCCTCATGTTTTCACCCTTTCTTAAGTTAGAAACCCACTCATCTATATATAGCCTATATTTCACACGAATTTTTCAAGTAGATGTGGGTGAGACACCTTAAAATCAAGCTCTCTTTTAGTGTTATTTGCCACTATACTTTGGGATTTTTTAGATTCTTTTCTTTCTTTGTATTTCTAGCTATTGTCTTGGTTATTTTCTCTCCGATTGAGGATAGTTTGCTTGCTTTAGTTTTCATTGTTTTACTTAAAGTTTTACACCTTCTTTTTTCATCTAGCTTCTCCTTCTCTCTTTACCCCATTTTCACTTGTTTTTCTTTGTTATTCAATCAAGATTCAAGTTAATTATTCTCTGGTAGTGACATGCAAAAAAATTGCTAGCTTAGATCCTTGATCTCCCATCTTGAATTCCACATTTTTTTCCTTGATCACCACCATAGTTTTAGATAAATTTTCCTTAGCTAGTTCACCCACTTAACCTTCTTTTATATCAAATTACTTTCTGGGTTTTGTTAGCATGTCATTATAATTTAGTTTGTGAGCATTAAATTGCATTGTTAGTTTTGTTTAGATAGGATTTCATGCTTAAGAATTAGACACACTTTTCAGCAATAGAACATGTATTATGCATCTAGTTTTTTGTGTAATTTGGAGATGATTCAATAAATTTTTGTGGGAATTATTATTATGGATTGTTTATTTCATCAAAGTGCCTGAGATTTGGGTTACTTCCATGCATAAAAGTAATGGTTTCATTAGCTTTCTGATGCTAGATTTATTGACTATTCCTAAGTACTAAAATATGAGAATTAGTTTTTCCTTAACTTTGTGCTTTAATAATAACCATCAAAACATCTAGTTTTCTTGAATCCTTAGGTACCCAATTATATTTTCATGTTGTTTATTAGATCCCATAGTTATTTTTCATAGTAATTTACTATAGTTCATTAAATTTCACCATCTTTAAGGCTTCAGAATCATAGGCACAGTCCAATAGTTCTAAATCCCAATCCTTTTAGATTCTTGGTTACTTTAATTGTTCGATCTTGTTTTATAATTTTATAATTAGTTATTTTCATATTGTTTTAGGTTTAGAAAGTTTCCTTGTTGCATTTCAAAAATTTTCCTTTTTAGTAAGTTTAAGGTTAGGTAAACTTTAATTTAGGAAAGTTTTTAATTTAGTAGTTTCCTTAAGTTTCATTGTTTAGTTTGAATCTTTCTAAATTGCTATACTTTTTTTTTATTTAATTGCATGTTATTTAGGTACGTTTCCATTTCAATTGTTTAGTTTTAATCTGGGCAGTCTTTTGCTTTTAGTTTCTGATTTTGTGCATATTTCCAATTCCATGTAACTTTTGATTCCTATTTTAATCACAATTCTCCTTCTTCGGATAAAGTTAATCAATTTGAATAAAATCCAATTCATTACAAATCTGTGACATTCCACATGGGATCAACCTTGCTTCCATGAATTTACTATATTGATTCGTGCACTTACGAGTTATTTAAAACAGCTGATTTCAGATGATATGCAATGGATTCCAAGAAAGAATCAAAGGAAAAGATGGCTAGAATCATGAAAGAACCCAAGGAAAAGAATGCCTAAAACTATGTCTATCTTTAAGAATGAAAACGTAGAATGCAAAGAAGAAAATCAAGGATTCGAGTCACTTCTTATCTTGGTTATCACTACCGAAGAAGAAATAACTTGATTCTTTTAGGAATAAACAAGGAAAACTGAGAAGTTGAAGGCAAATATTAAATGCAAAACAAAGGACAAGCAATGAAAGTAAACCAACAAGGAATCAAAGTAGACAAGGAACTTACTTGAACCTATTAGAAGTAAAACAAGGAAGAAACAACCCACAATAAAGAAAGCTTGATGGCTGAAACTGTGACGACCAGGGTTTTTGAAAACATGATTTGTAAAGTATTTTGAAAGGCAGGGCCCTTAAGAGTGTAAAAATTTTTCGCAAAACAAAGCAGCGGAAATTCTTTTCTTTAGAACTTGTTTTGAAAACCCAAGTCACCACTTCATACATAACATAAGTACAATTTGTGTACAAAATAAAATTCCATTGAAGGAATATACTTTTATTAAACTCCAGGATCCATCCAGTGGTTCACAGTACAGCCAAATTTAGTACAATACTTGTCCAAATTACATAATCCAAAACTCAAGCTCACCATACAATAAAACTCTCAACAAAGAAAAATACATGTCTTCAAGGGTATACCTTGAAGATTATTCTCTTCAAGTCTTCTATAGTCTTCAGCTCCTAACTCTCCTTCCCTAGATCTGAGATATTGCAACAAGTACAATATCTCAGCAAGCAATGCTTGGTAGGGGATTCAAGAAACATAACAATTGACAATGTAATTCCTATACTTCATAATCTCATTATCCTTAAACATACTCTTTACTTTGTAAGTTATGTATATCTATATACATACATACCCTTCATGGGTAAACCAGCTAAATTTGTGAAAATAGTCAAATATCATTCCCAACTAAGCTGATCAATTCTCTTCATTTTGAGAATTTAGTATTACAGCTAATCTCATATTGGGAATTTCCCTTCTTGGGAAACATTGGTAATATACAATTACCTAGTATTTCATTATGCTATAACATAAGGCATTTCACTATTCCTATTCCCATATGCATCATAGTGCAAAATAATCAGAAAGGTTGCTATGCTGCAGTCTGATCCGTACTAGCGCACTCGGATAACTGCCCTGTTCACCACTGATACCATGGTGGAAAATATTATGTCACTGCCCGTATGGGGGGGCAAGACTTTCACAGTGGTGGCCTTCCCATAATTGCCACCACCCGAATTTTAGCCTCTCATTAGGCAAGGTATCATCATATCATCAAATTTCAGGGAGCGGGTGGCCAAACCCTCATAACTCCTCTAGCAATAGGATCCCCTAGGCTCATGCCTATTAAAACAAACTCACAAGCCTCCAAGCTTGTATGTAAAATAGCTTTCATATATATCAGACCATATGTCTGTTTACTTAGGGCTGAAATATTTTCTAGTTCCCTATTCACTTATAGTTTAGTCCTTAACCATCGTATATGTGTTTGGTTGGATCATAAGGTTTTCAAGAGATTTACTACAAGTATTATCATTACTCTTATCAACATAAGATCATGAGTACAATCATGAATATCTCATGTAAATGCATTCATCAAATCCTCCTACCTTTAAGGATTGATCTCTTTTTCCCACTCTTCCATGATCTTGACCGATGTATGAAATCTGTACATCCATACATATTGTCACTATATAAATTATGAACAATCCTATTGATCACTAGATCTGATGTTTATAATGATCTTTAGATCATTCATATCTAAGTATTTTTCTATCTCTAAGTCTTTGTATGTTCATCTCCATGATCTTGATCTTTCATAGATCCTTTGATTGACAATCTACACATGTTGATAAAGATCAAGGTCTTAGATCTTCTATCATCTAGTTCTTCTTTGATCTAAGTTCAGTTCTTGGATCATCCCTATGGAGGATGATCTTGGTTTTCTTCCTTGAATCACCTTTGATCAAGGGTTTGGATTATCTAATCTAATGAACTATGACAAGTATACTACTAAACATACATACTAAGTACAATATAGTGTTCTTATTCTTATTGTTCTTGATCATCCAAGATCTAATGGATCTTGTTTGATCGTCCTTATCTTACTTACTATTTTTATTAGGGTTAGGTAATTTACTAACCTTTTATGCTCTTATTATTATTATTCAACCAGTTAGTGTCTTACTTGGTTGAAGATAATTTATTTCTTTCTATCACTAGACAACTCTTCCTTATTTCAAGATGACCAGTACTTACTAGTTAAAGTCTGCTCAAAAAGTGGTTAATACAACCCTCATGTAAGGAGGCGTTTAGACCTCTCTTACGTCAATGGGAGGTGAGGGAAAAGCACTTGGCTCTTGTATACCCCCTATAACCACAATGTTCAAAGTCCACTGGAGTGGTACTAGTTCAACCTTTGACAAGGTTCCTATGAGCTCTTTACCTTAAGTCCCTTCTCTAATTGATTTTAATTAATTTCCATGGATATGCACGATGTCATCCATGGATGTTCATTATTTTCCTACTTTGGGCCAAGGAAATGATAAATCATTCCTTATATTGTCCTACTAACTATAGCCCTTATTAAGTCAAAATCATTCATTCATCTTAGTTGTCCATGAATTTCTATATTTCATTAGTTTACATTTTTGGTGATTTATGCTCCTTGTATCTTAACAATTGAATAAAATTTGACAATAAGTAAATCATCAACTTGAAAGCATAAATCAAATATAAGTTTAACAACTATATACTAACATTCTTCCTATGAATGTAACTTAAGCTAGTGAAATAAAACTAACATGATCCTAAGTTATGAAACACATCTTCTATCATAATGAAATCATGTTTAAATCCTAATTTACACTAACATGATCCTAAGATAAACAAATCTACTAACAAATTACTCATTTAGGGCATATCATACTAAAATTTAAAGATTACACTATCATGCTTTCTAACTTAGAACATAAATCACATTTACACTTCTATATCCAATGAAAGACAATTAAACTAATTTTATTAAGATTATTATAAACCTTTAAATATGATCCAACCATTAGATCTTAGGTGTTTTCCTTTAGATTAAGGGTTTTAATTACCTTTAGGGCTTTTAATCCATTAAGATCCAAAAATCATATCCACTTGATTTTGTCACATTTCCTCCATGATCTAACTGGATTCCATCATAATATCATCCCTTTAATCCATCCCAAGGATCTGATCATACTTGATCTCATTGATCAAGTGGGTCCCTTTGTATTTTTTTTATTTTTATTTTAGGGTTTTTCTATCATAAAGGGTAGATCCCCTATTTTATCCAAGATCTGTCCAAATTAACCATAGATATTAATTTATTACATTATTATATCATCACTAAAATAAATTTCCAAGATCTGATCACCTCAGATCTTGAAGATCTTAGAAATTGGACACTTATTTCCAAAATACAAAAAAATACATAGAGGCTTATTGAAAATAGAAAGATGTGGGGATAAAGATGGAGAGAGAGGGAAAGAGGAAGAAAGAGATGAGGAATAGGTGGAAAGTAGAAGGTAGAAAGTGAGGTGATTGGTTGGGCTAAGAGGGGCTTCAGGAAGGTGGGAGTCTTTAGGAAAGTGGAAGATGCCACTTTCTTAGCAAGGTGTGTCTCCCTCCTTGGTGAAATTCGTGGGGTGCTTTGTATGGTGAGGTGGAGAGAGAAAAAGGTGGGAAAAACATGAAGAAAAAAATGTGGGTTCTTCCTATTGGTCCACATGCATGCTTATTTGTCTTGATTTTCAACCAAATATCCATTAATTGTCCTCTTAAAAACCCACTTTTTAGCTTCGGATAATTGAGTTAAATCCTCCTCCAATAGTGGCTCTCCATCTAGCTTGGCTTAAATGGCTTGCTTTAAGGGCTCATTTAGCTTGGTTTCATGCTTACACCCTTGGCTTTGATGGCTTGCCTTGACTCCTTGGCTTGTCACCTTCTCTCACGGCTTATATGGCTAAGGTGTATTTAATGGCTCTGTTGCAAAGGTGGTGGAAATATATGGCTCATGCATGAGCCCAATTTAAGCACCTTTAGCTCTTCCAATTGCTTGCTTGGATTCATGATCTTGCCTTAAGATGATCTTTAACTTTGTTCATTTTGAATCGATGACATTTAGGCCTTAGTTTTCTTGGCTTTCCTAGTTAGACTAGGAAACCTCGTAAGTGGCTTCAATTTCCATCTCGATCAATCTTGTTTGTTAGATTACCTTCCCATTACCTAGAAAAGATAAAAAATACTAATTAAATCCTAAAAAAATATGATTATTTACATACTTACTTTGAATTAGCCGTTAAACTTACAAATTATCAAACTTGAATAATTATGTCAGAAATGCATGTGTTACAATTTTTCAATGAAAAACCCTAAGTTAACACTACAAGTTATAACACAAGAGCACTAATTGGGTACTTTTTACACAAATTTGGACACTCATCAGAGTGTGAAAGGAAGAAAGGTTAGTGCAATCAATCATGTGTTGCACCACCTCTTTAGATTGGCTTGTTCTTAGTAGGAAGAATAAGAAGCAAATATCTATGAGAGTTTATTTCTTTCTAATTATACTATAGTTATAAATGTTCAATTACCTAAATTTAGTATCTCACTTAATAATAAATAAAGATGAGACTACGTGTGACTATCTGGATTTTTAAATGCAATTTTTTAATTACAAACCTATTTTCTAATGCGGGATCAATCTCTATTTAAAAACAATATAGTAGAAGAATATTTTTCTTGTAATTTCATTTTGAAAACTCTGATTGTCATTTACCTTCAAGAAAAAAAGAAGTATAAACATAGAAAAAAAGAAGTAATTACATGCATCCTAGATCTAACCAGTCATAGCTCACAACCCAACTGTAATAGTTATTGTACATGTCAAGATAATATAAGTCATATACTTACATTGTTTATATGGTCTAATGCACCTTTTTGTCTTCATCCAAGATTTGCACCCATCTCAAATTGCTTTACCCCAAGTCAAGTTCTTCAAAGTCCTGAGATATTGTAAATAATTTACAATATCTTAGCAAGCTTGCTCTTGTGTAGGTAGTTTACATCTATTATACCAATTTTAGAATTCTAATTCTAAACAATATTTCAAATCATTTTTAATATAGTTATAAAGAGAAAATGTTCAATTCAATTGTGTATGTTCATGACACATAAATTATAACTACAATATATATCATTAAATTGTGTATGTTCATAACCTTTAAATCATGTAAAAGATCCATCATCTAACTTGAGAATTCAAATATCATAAGATCCACAAAATATTATACTAATTAGTTAAACAAGAACGTCGGCAATCCTAAACTGATAATATCAACATGTGCATATATGCACCTTGATGAACACATTAACCAGTTGGTCTTGAGTACTCATCTAAGAACCGTTAACAATCTCATCATACATAATATCACAAGACAGAAATCTCATGGATCACTATGCTCATGACCAACTCATTGAAGTTGTGTCTCTAGTATCTACAAACCAACACTGTAGCCTCCACATGCGACAAGGAATATGTCTTTATAAGGATGTTGTGAACACCTCCATTGTTTGTTTCCTACCACAACAGTCAAGAAGACTAAGTACCTCTTTAGGCATGGATACCTACCACCTTTGGTGGTTAGAGGTCTGGATGTCAAACCCCTATAACTTCTTAGCATAGTGCTCACCAGGCTCATTAGCCTGAACAAACATATATGTATAAATATATAAATCCAAGTATCATTAAATGTCATGATATCTATCATGTCAAAATTGTGTGTTTTTTGTAACTCATGTTAAAACATGTGAATGATGCATTATCATTCTTTCTTTTAAAAACATACAATTGCATGTAATAGAATGGGAAATATTATTTTCATTTTTTAAGATAAAATTATACATCATGGATATGAAGTTGTACAAAACTCACATGTCTCATTTAAAAGTATTTGTATTCTTTTATAGAAAAGATAATATGACATGAAAAGATATCAATTTTAGGAGAGGCAAGTAATTTAAAATCAAAAGCACAATGATCAATAAGTGTGTTTTGATTATTTAAAATCCACATATTTTAATAAAATTGATGACATGTTCAAAATTCAAGTGGCAAATAAATGTTAAAACTACCTACCTCTTATGTTGATTTCCACAAATTGCTCAAGCTTTTTCCTTGAATCAGAGAAATTTATGATGATTCACATACTTATTTAGATTTGCTTCTGTACCTACAAAGTATCAAATTTATGAATCATTAATTCAAAATTGCATGTGTTATAAATTTTTGAAAAAACCCTATAAATAACACAATAGCTACTAACTAGGTATTCTTTAAACAAAATTGAACACTTATCACACTCTATAAAAATCATTTTGCTAGCATGAGGAAAACATGTGAAAAATCATGAAAGCAAATGTGGCTACCATTTTCAGGGGCACTCATGATTGCATTTAACATATGCAACAAGCCCTTAAGCCCCTTAGTTAACCCTAGTGGACAAGTTAAGCCTTGTGATGGTTTGCAATGAATACACACACAAAGTTCCATATGTCTAAATCCTTTATTTTATTTAAGGGAAGTCTCATCCATTAGCACACTATTAGCGTTAACAACTTAATAAAGGTAAATGAAAAATTCCACGAGTTACCCATATACCAAAGTCATGTTATTCCTGTTTCATCTTTGAGTGCATGTGTTTGTACAAGCTACATAAGTAAGGACCTCTAAATAGATATGCTTATACTCGACTAAAAAGAAGTCTTACCCTCAAATTCTCACTAGTATAAAGATCTCAGAGAAATGGGGTCAAACAAAATTCTATAATTATGTAACTGAATCCATAGATACTAATGGTTCACATAATTTTATAAGAATTAATGAGATAAAGGAATATGATCCTCAGACACAGGTGAGCCACCCCCTGCGAGTTAATTGCATGCTCAATCCATGAAAAACTCTATGACACAGAATATAGGTTGTAGGATCATCTTCTCACTTCCTACAAAAGAGTAAAATAAGCCCTAATTAAATCCTAAAAAATTATGATGATTCACATACTCACTCTAGATTTGCTTCTAGACTTGCAAAATATCAAACTTATGAATCATTAAATTATAAATACATGTGTTACAAATTTTTGAAAAAAATCCAATAAGAAACTCTATAGTTTATAACTCATTGGGTACTAATGGGTATATTTTATATTAAATTGAACATTTATCACATCCCCAGCTAGCATTTTGCTAATCTAGATCAAAACAAGAAAAAAATCATGAAAAAAAATGGTTACCATTTTCAAAGGCACACATGATTGCATTTAGCATATGCAATAAGCCCTTAAACACCTAGATTACTCCTAGTGGATGAGATAAGTCTTGTGAAGATTTGTAGTTAATACACCCAAAAAATTCCATAAGGCTAACTCCTTTATTTTATTTAAGAGAATTCTCATCCATTAGCACTCTAATGGTTTTAACAGCTTAATAAAGCTAAATGAAAATTTCCACAAGTTACCCATATGCCAAAGCCATTTTATTCTAGTTTTATCTTTGAATCCATGTTTGTGTATAGAATACATATATCAAGACATCTGAATAGATATGATCATAGTGCATTTTAAATATGTCTTCACCTCAAATTCTCAATGGTATAAACTCAAAAATAATGATCACAGAGGGTCAAAGAAAATTCTCTCTTTATGTGATCAAATCAAAAGACACTAATGGTTAACATAATTTTATAAGCACTAATAATACAAAGGAATATGTCTCCTTGGGAGGAGCATGCCTAAGCCTGCCCCATGCATAGCTTGATAGTAAAATTACTATGAAGTGCAATATAGGCCATTGATCATCTTCTCACATGAGACAAAAGAGTAAAAAAACGAATTAAATCTTAAAAACATAATGATGATAAACATCCATACTCTAGATTTTCTTCTAAACCTACTTGATATAAAGCTTCTAAATCATTGATCAGAAATGCATATGTTAGAAATTAAAATATATATATAACACTATATTTTATAACACATTTGCTGCAAAATTAGTATTTTCTATACAAAATTGAACACTTATCGCATCCCCTTACCAAAATTTTGCTAGTCCCAAGCAAAATATACAAAAAATGATGAAAACAAAAGTGGCTTCCATTTTTGCAGGTACTCACAATTACATATGGCATATGCAACAAGCTCTTAAACTCTTAGGTTACCCCTAGTTGAGAAGTTAAGCCTCGTTAGGATTTACAAGGAGTACACCCACAAAATTCCATAAGATACTGTGACTTATTTTATATATGAGATTTCTCATCCATTTATGTCTCCAGTAGTTTAACAACTTAATGAAGGTAAATGAAAATTTCCACAAGATACCCATATACCAAAGCCATTTCATTCCAGTTTCATCTTCGAGTGCATGTGTGTGTACAGGCTACGTAAGTAAGGACTTCTTAATTGATATGCTTATAATTCATTGCAAAGAGGTTTTGACCTCAAATTCTCACTGATATACTGTAAGAAATAAACATCTGAGAGAAATGGTGTTAAACAAAATTCTCTCTATATGTGACTGAATACAAAGATACTAATGGTTTTTATAGTTTTATAAGAATTAATGATACAAAGGAATATAATCCCTAGGTAGGTGTGCATCATCCCATGCACCCTTGATGAGCTAACCACATAGCACAACCCACAAAAAACTCTATGAAGCACAATATAGGTCATTGGATCATGTTCTCACATCATACAAAATGGTAAGAAAACCTAATTAAATCTATAAAATTATGTCAATTTACATAATCATTCTGGATTTGCTTTTAGACCTGTAAAATGTCAAACTTTTGAATCATGATGTTAGAAATGCATGTTTTACAAATTTTTTAAGAAACTTATCAATAACACTATATTTTATAACACATAGGCTACTAAGAGGGTAATTTAATACAAAATTGAGCACTTATCCCACTTGCCAACCAACATTTTGCTAATCTTGACAAAAACAAGCAAAAAATCTTGACAACAAAAGTGTTTCCCATTTTCTTACATATGCACAATTGCATTTAGCATACACAATAAGCCCTTAAATCTCTAGGTTACCCCTGGTGGATGAGTTAAGCCTCGTGAGGGTTTGTAGTGAATACACCTAAATAATTCCATGAGCATAAGTCCTTTATTTTATTTAAGTAAATTCTAGACCATCGACACTCTATTAGCTTTAACAACATAAATAAAGGTGAATGAAAACTACACAAGTTACCCATATACCAAATCCATTTTATTCCAATTTCATCTCATAGAGCATGTGCGTGTACAAGGTACATAAGTTAAGACTTTCAAATAGATATGCTTACATTCCATTGAAAAGATGTCTTAACATCAAATCTCACTGCTATACACTCCTAAATAACGATCCCATAGAAATGGGCTAGACAAAATTCACTCTTTATGTGACCAAATCACAACATTCCAATGGTTCACATAATTATATAAGCACTGATGAGACAAAATAATATGATGCGTGAGTAAGGGTGCACCACCCTCTATACCCTTCACTAGCAAAGTACATGGTTTGACCTGCCAAAACCTCTGCAAACCACAATATAGGCAGTTCGATCATCTTCTCAATTCCTACAAAAGAGAAAAATACTAATTAATTCCTATAAAATTATAATGATTAACATACTTTAAAAATTCTTCAAGACGTGCAAAATATTAAACTTTTGAATCATTAGTTCAAAAATGATTGTGTTATAAATTTTTGAAAAAACGTATAAATAAAACTACGTTTTATAACACATTGTCTAATAATTGGGTACTTTTTATATAAAAAAAATTGAGCACTTATCACAAGTAACCCCCTACACCAACCAAAATTTTGCTAGTCCATGCAAAAAATCATGCAACAAAAGTGGTTGCCATTTTTGTAGGTGCTCACAAATGCATTTAACATATTCAACAAGCCCTAAAACCCCTAGGTTATCCTAATGGACAAGTTAAGCCTCGTGAGGTTTATAGTGAATACACCCACAAAGTTCCATAAGGCTATATCCTATATTTTATTTAAAAGAATTTCATCCATTAGCCCATAACTAAAGTTGAATGAAAAATGTTTTGACCTCACATTTTGCCCATAACTAAAGTTGTTTTATTCCAGTTTCATCTCAAAGTCAAGGGTGTGTGTAGGGTACATAAGTCAAGGCTTCTAAATAGATATGCTCATACTCCATTGGAAAGATGTTTTGACCTCAAATTCTCAGTGGTGTACACTCAAAAATAACAATCTCAAAGAAATGGGTTCAGACAAAATTATTTATTTAATAAGCACGATAAGACAAAGGAATATGATATGTAAGTAGGGGCACACTAACCCCTACACCCTTGATGAGCTAACCGCATTGATTGATCTATTAAAATCTTTCCAAAGGGTAATATAGGTCATTAGATCATCTCCTCACTTCCTTCAAAAGATTAAAAAAACCTATTTAAACCTAAAAAATATAATGATTCACATACTTACTCTGGATTTGCTTCTGGAACTCCAAAATATCAAGGTTTTGAATTATTAGGTTAGAAATGCATGTGTTACAAATTTCTGTGAAAATACTCTAAATAACACTATATTTTATAACACATTGGCTACTAATAAAGTACTTTTTATACAAAATTGAACACTTATCACATCCCCCAACCTGCATTTTTCTTGTCCAATGCAAAACATGTGAAAAATTGTGAAAACAAAGTTGGTTTTCATTTTCATAAGTACTCATAATTGATTTTACATATGCAATGACACCTTATACCCAAGGTTACCCCTAGTCAATGAGTTAAGTCTCACGAGGGTTTGCAGTGAATGCACCCACAAAATTCCATAAGGCTAAGTCCTTTATTTTATTTAGAAAAATTTTCATAAATTAGCACTCTACTAGCTTTAACAAATTCATAAAGGTGAATGAAAATTTTCACAAGTTACCCTTATAATAAAGCCATTTTATTCTAGTTTCATCTTGAAGTGCATGTGTGTGCATAGGCTATATAAGTCAAGATTTCTAAATAGATATCCTTATACTCCATTGGATAGATGTCTTGACCTCAAATTCTCAGTACTTTACACTCAAAAATAAAGATCTCAAAGAAATGGGGTCAAACAAAATTCTCTTTTTATGTGACTGAATCCAATGATACTAATGATTCACATAATTTTATCAGCATTGACGAGACAAAGAAATATGATTCTTGGGCAAGGGCATACTACCCCTACACCTCCATCAAGCTAACCAATAGTTCGACCTGTGAAAAACTCTGTGAAGCACAATACAAGTAGGTGGATCATCTTCTCACTTAATACAAAAGCATAAAGAAACCTAATTAAATTCTAAAAATTTATGATGATTCATATACTTACTTTGGAATTGCTTCTAGGCCTACGAAACATCAAACTTTTGAATCATTAAAAATACATGTGTTGCAAATTTTATAAATAACACTATATTTTACAACACACTGGCTACTAAATTGGTACTTTTTATACCAAATTGAACACTTATCAGTGCCCTATGTGCCAAAATTCCCATTTGCTAAATTATTTGACAATGCTAAGAATGGAACAAATTTCAATGAGATAATGGAAGCATTTAAATGTGCAAATTAATATCCCATTACTCAATGCTATTAAGTATATTCTTGCTTATGCCAAGTTTCTTAAAGAGCTCTACACAACAAAGTGAAAGCTCAATGTTTAAAATAAAGATTTCATCATCAAGCAAGTGAGCTCTGTGATCGAACATTAGACCCCTCCTAAGTTTAGAAACCCAGGGTGTCATACCATTTCTTGTGTGATTGGAAATCATGTCATAGATATGGAACTACTTGGCCTAGGTATTGGTGTAAATTTGTTTCCTTATTCTATTTAAGAGCAACTAGGGCTTGGTGACCTTAAACCAACCAAAACCACATTACCGTTATTAGATAAATCAATTAAGATTCCATGTGGTGTGGTTGAAGATGTGTTAATATAGGTAGACTAGTTTTATTATCCTACAAATTTCATTATGCAAGATGCCCAGCCTATGTTAGACCCTAAAAGTTAGATCTCGATGATTTTTGGACATCCATTTTTGGCTACATCCAATGCCATCATAAATTGTAGAAATGGCATGATGAAATTATCTTTTTGCAATATGAAGGTTGAGCTTAATGTTTTTAATGCCAACTATCAACATTTAGACCTAAATGATTCATCTGTAGTATATTTAATCAAAGGTCTAATACATGATCCACCATTGTCCATCTTAGATCCGCTACAGGCATGTCTAACACATTTCAACTATGACATTAACATAGACAAGTCCATTGAAGAGGTAAATAATCTTTTAGATGCTACACCCATAATGTATACCTCCTAATGGGAAACTCATGTGGAACCACTTCCTCCATTAGATTCTGTCCCAATATCTTTTATAGAAAAACCACCAACCTTGGTCCTTAAGCCATTACTTGAAAATATAAAATACTCTTACTTAGAACTAGATGAAACCTTGCATGTCATCATAGCCTTGGATCTAGCTCAAGAACAGGAAGGGCAGCTTCTTAATGTTCTCAAAAAACATATGACAACTTTAGGGTGGACCATAGTAGATATTAAAGGAAGTAGTCCTACTATGAGCATGCATAGAGTACACCTTGAAGAAAATGCTAAATGATCTATGAAAATGCAAAAGAAGTAAATAGTGAGAGATGAAGTGCTTAAACTCCTAGATGTTGGTATCATCTACCTTATATCTGATAATACTTGGGTCAGACCAATTCAGGTTATTCCCTAGAAATCCAGAGTCATAGTAATTAGGAGGGAGGAGAATGAGTTAATCCCATCTCACATGACCACTAGGTGGAGAGTTTGTGTAGATTACTAAAATCTGAATTTGATCACAAGGAAAGACCACTTTCCTCTACTAGTCATAGACCAAATTCTAGAAAGGTTGGCCAAATATAAGTACTGCTACTTTCTTCAAGGTTATTCTGGCTATAACCAAATCCTTATAGCACTTGAGGATCAAGAGAAGACCACCTTCACCTGCCCTTTTGCATCCTTTGCCTACCATCATATGCCTTTTCGACTTTGCAATGCACCAGCTACTTTTCAAGGGTGTATGTCAAGCATATTTTCAAATATGGTAGATGGATTCCCAAAGGTCTTTATGGATGATTTCTCAGTGTTTGGTTCTTCATTTGATGAATGCCTATAGCATTCAAAACTTGTCCATGTGAGGTGTCAGGAAAATAATTTAGTGTAAAATTGAGAAAAATATTATTTTATGGTTCAAAATGGCATTGTTTTAGGCAACATTAATTCACACATTGGCATAGAAATGGATAAATCCAACACAAATTTGATCTCTAACATTCCTCCTCCAAGGATGATGAAATTTTTTTGCGCATTTTAGCCCATGCTGGTTTTTATAGAAGATTCATCAAGGACTTTAGTAAAATAGCTAAGCCCCTATGTAATTTACTTACAAAAGGAGGCAAATTTTGACTTTGATGATGCTTGTGTCAAAGCATTTGAGTGTCCAAAGGCTAAGGTAACTTATACACCTATAATTCAACCTCCAGACTGAATGCAACCTTTAAAATAATGTATGATGCCTCAAACTACACAATCGGGGCTGTGGTGGGGCAATGTATTGATAAACTTCCCAATGTCATATATTATGCTAGCAAGACACTCAACGATGCCCAACTCAATTTTTTTTACTATAGAAAAAGAGTTGTTAGTAGTTGTATTTGCATTAGATAAGCTTAGATCTTACTTGTTAGGATCTAAGGTAATAGTATACTCAGACCATGCAGCCCTAAAATATCTTCTTTCAAAGAAAAATACAAAACCTAAGGTGATCAAATGGATATAATTACTGCAGAAATATGATTTAGAAATTTGGGACAAGAAGGCTTCCAAAAATGTTGTAGCTAGCCACTTGTCCAAGATAATTGTGAACTCTACTAGTGAAAATGTGCCTATAACGAGAGTTTTACATATGAAAAATTGTTGCATAGATTTCAATTACCTTGGTATGCTGATTGAGTCAATTATCACAAGTCAAATGCCTAATAATTTGTCTAAACAAGATAGAAAAAGTTTTATTACCAGAGTCAAAATACTTTACATGGGATGATCTATTTTTAAGTATTGTCTTGATCAAATCATTAAGAGATGTATACCAGATAATGAATCATAAGATCATTTTCTTTTGTCATGACCATGCATGTGGGGGCCATTTTAGTTCTAGAAAGATAGCTAAAAGACTTTGCAGTGTGATTTTTATTGGCCAACCATTTTTAGGGATTCACATGCTTACTACTTAGCATGTGATAGATGTCAACGATTAAGGATTATAAGAAAAGGGAATACGTTGCCTTAAACCCCATCTTAAAAAATTGAGCCTTTTAAAATTTAAAGCATTGATTTTTTGGGAGCTTTTCCTAATTTCTTTAGTTATTTGTACATCCTTGCAGGGGGATTATGTGTCAAAATGGGTAGAAGCCATTATGTGTAAAACTAATGATCATCATGTAGTGGTCAAGTTCTTAAAAGAAAATATATTTGCAGTTTTTGGTACTCCTAAGGCCATAATTAGCGATGGGTGTAAACACTTTTGTAGTAAGGTATTTGAGAATATAATGAAGAAATATGGTGTTACTTGTAAAACAGCTAGCCCTTATTGTCCTCAGACTAGTGGACAAGTAAAAGTGTCTAATAACAAATAAAGTCATTTTAGAAAAGATAGTCAATCCAAATAGGAAAGACTAGTCTTTGAGGCATGGTGACTCTCTATGGGCTTATCGTATAACATTTAAAACTCCTATAAGCATGTCACCTTACTGCTTCATCTATGGAAAGCCCTGCCACCTACTAGTTGAACTTGAACATAGATCCTATTGGCCAATCAAAAAGCTCAATTATGACTTAGATACTACTGGAAGGACACATATGAATTAGCAAAGCGATACAAAGACTGTATGAAAAATAATCATGATAGACACATCTTAATGAAGCCCTTCACGCCTTGAGAGAAAACCCTTTTGTACAATTATAGATTGGATCTATTTTTAGGAAAACTTATATCTCGATGGACTGTACCTTATATACTATATACTGTATATCCTTATGGGGCTATTAAGATAGAAAAGGATGAAGAGATCTCCAAAGTCAATGGAGAAAGATTGAAACCTTCCTAAAGTTGATAAACCCTAAGGTGGAAGAAACATTACTTGTGTTTATCAAGAACCACATCAGCCTATCCCATGATAGCTACATGCATTATATGAGCTGCATTCATCATTATCACTATCATGGCACTGTATGTCTAGTTGAAGATATTAAACTTAGCGATCACTGGGATGCAACTTAGGATTTTAGAGTCTCATTATTATACATCACCCATTTTTCCTTTATTACAAGACATTGGGCCAATGTTTCCTTTCAGTTTGGCCGTGTAGTGCATCAGATGTCTAGTTTTCTTCATACGCTTAAAAAAAATTTTGAATTTTTTTGAGTTTTGCAAAGGTTTTAAGGTCAAGTTCCTTTACTATAATGAGAATTGGATTGTCTAAAGATTAGTATTTCTTCAACTTTAACTTCTTAATAGGAATGCATATAATTAATTCTTAAAAAAAATGCATATGATTAATTTTTCATTTTATTCATGTCCTAAAGTATTTTATGAAAGTTAAATCTCTAAACACACTTACATACAATGCATAAGGCTAGATTGATAAATGTTTATGACTTAGAGACCTTGAGGAAATTAGTGGTGACCTATATACCTGATGAGTTTTAAAGACTATCATCTTCCTAAGGGATTTATGTAATTCCATCATTTCTTCAACATAAATTCCCAGCATTTTGTTTTGGTCAAAATGACAAGAACCAACTAGGAGTACTAACTTCTTTCCTAAACATATATTGACATATATTCATTTTAAGAAACCTAGGAAATGATATAGGCCATCCTTGTTTTAGCTTATAAGCATAAAGGTCACTCAGATACTATACCACTAGTTAGACGGTTTGAGCCTCTTGGAAAGATTTTTTCTTTTCAAAATCCCATTTACCTTAACCTAGAAACTCTAGTTGACCTATTTTCAAAAATGAGTAGAGATGGTAGAAAAAAGTTTAAATAAGGCAATAGTCAAAGAAGTAAAAAATATCAAAAGTAATAATTAAAAAAAGTATTCCTTCTCAAAAATCCAGGGAAGAGAGAAAAGAAAAAGGTATGAGGATAAGAAAAGGTAAGAAAAGTAGGGAAAAAAAAAAAAGGAAAATTAAAGGAGCTATTCACTACAAGTACAACCAAAAGGAAAAGTTCTTAATTTAATAAAAGACCTCTACTCATATTTGAAATGTTGAATCATTATACCCTTCTTTTCAGAACCATTTAGAAGCCTACGTTTCATCCTATCTAAAGACCTATTGATCTTAAGGTGGAAGTTAGCCTTAATGAGGATATAAATATGGAGGAATTAAGGTGAACAACCTCAATGGGTCTTGGTAATTGCATCCACTCTTATGGTTCATATTCTTTATCTCAAGTGTGCTTAAAAGATTATGTAAACCATTAGTACCTTTAGATCCAGTCACATTAGAGAGAAATTTGTTTGACCCATTTCTCTATGAGATTTATTTTTTAGTGTATACAAGTGAAAATTTGAGGTCAAGACATCTTTCCAAAGGAGCAATAAGCATAGCTATCTGGAGGTCCTGATTTATGTAGATTGTACACACACTGCAGTCTAATATATAACTATAATGAAATGGCTTTGGTATGTGGATAGCTTCTAAAATTTTGCACTCATCTTTATTAAGTTGTTAAAGCTAGTAGAGTGTTAATGAATGAGAATTCCCTAAGATAAACCAAGAACTTACCCTTATTTGAATTTTGTGAAAATACTCATTGCAAACCTTCATGAGGCCTCACTTGTCCAGTAGGAGTAACCTAGGGGTTTAAGGGCACGTTGCTCGGGACTATCAAAATGTTGGTTGGGGGGTGTGACAATTGTTCGGTTTTGTATAACAAAATACCCAATTAATAGCCCATGTGTTATAAAATATAGTGTTATTTCTAGTGTTTTTTGAAAAATTGTAACACATGCATTTCTAACCAAATAATTCAATAGTTTGATATTTTCCAGGTTCAATAGCTAATCCAGAGTAAGTATATGAATCATCATAATTTATTAGGAGTTAATGAGGGTTTTTATATTTTGTAGGTGTTGAGAAGGTGATCCAAAGGCCTAGATTGGTTGAGATGAGAATTGAAGATCAAACCAAAACCTAAAATGGCATCAATCTAAGGTGTGATCAAGGTTCAAAATCATCTTAACACAAGCAAGAAGGAAATGGGAAGCATCAAAGGTGATTAAAATGATCCATTCCAACAAGCCATGCATTACCATCACCTTGCATGAGAATTGGAGACATTTATGAAGTTTCCTAGTCTAACTAGGAAACCTAAGTAAGCCATGCCATCCAAGTTTTCAAGCTCAGAGAGTTAGAGATTTAAGCCACCAAGTAATGAGCCATCAAGCCACATGGAACCATGCACATAGAGTTACACAATTGGAGGATCAATTCAAGAAACTCTCTCTTGATAAAAGTGTGATTTTCAAGGGCTAATTAGAAGGTTTGAGTGACATTTGCAAAAGGTAAGATAATCATGCATAGGTGGATCAATCAAGGGAGAAATCCCACTTTCCATTTTCTATCCTTTACACCCACCTAACTAGTGTTTTCACATTTGTTACTTAAGGAGGGAGCCACCTTCCTAGAAGATGATGCCTCTCCCTTGCTTAGTTGACAATTTAAGTGGTTTCCTAATTAGAAAATCCCTAGATCTATTTCAAGTCAAAGAAAATAAAAAACCCTAGATATTTTACATCTTTTCTCATCCATTTTCCTTTCTTTTTTCTCTATTCAAGTAGCCAAAATACCATATATTTAGAAAGGAAGGAGTTGCATGCCACCTTCCTAAGCGGTGATGCCTCCCCCTGCTAACTATGGCTGCCACCATAACATCGTGATCTATGACATCATCTCTCCACTTAACCTTCCTCCCTTAATAATTTCATGTTTTTCTCCCTTAATAGCACTTAGTTTTAGACATCTTTTTCCATAGTTAGTTCATCCATCTTTCCTCTTGAATTCCTTCCTGGGTTTTCTTTGCTTGTTATCTTACTTTAGTTGACAAACATTAATGCATTGAATTGGTTGTTAGATCTTGTTTTAGTCACTTGAACTATGTGCATCTTCCATATTTATATACATGTTTTATGTGGACAATTTTGGTGTATTTTGGCAATGATTCAATAAAGTTCATTTAGGATTCTTATTCTTGTTTGTTTCTTGCATCAAAGTACATTAGATCTAAGTTGTTGTCTTGCATTAAAATTATTTGTTCAATTGCTTTATATTTTTTTATTTAACTTTTTATGTTTTCATTAAATGCATTGATTAGGTTCCACATTATTTTACTTTTGAAGCCATGAACCATGCACACCATCTGTGGATCGTGTGCATGGAATATGGGTTAATTTTCTTTGATTCTTGATTAGTTTAGTTGTTTAATCATGTTTTAACAGTTTTTAATTTGTTGCTTACGTTTTATTTTATGTTTAGAAATTTTCCTTTTTGAGTTTTAGAAAGTTCCTAATACTAGTTTAGGAAAGTGTTAATTTCAAAAGGTCCTACCTTTAGCAAGTTTCCTTTGTTTATGTTTCCTAGATTCATTCATGCTAGTTTTGCCTTAGTTTCCTTTAGTTGAATGCATGTTAGTTATCTTAGTTTCTAATTCCATTGCATATCTTTAATTTTAGAAAGTTTTTTTAGTTGTAGTTTCTAATTTCATACATTTTTCCTTCTTCTTTTAAATTCCTAGTTTAATCATCAACTTGCTCTCTCTCTCTCTCTCTCTCTCTCTCTCTCTCTCTCTCTCTCTCTCTCTCTCTCTCTCTCTCTCTCTCTCTCTCTCTCTCTCTCACTGAAATTAAATGATTTAAATAATATCCAACCAATTGAAAATTTGTAAGATTCCTCGTGCATTTGACCTCTATTGTCTGCTAATACTACATTGATTCATGTGCATGCGAGTAATATTAAAGCTACACCAATTAACAATGAAGGATTTTCTAGAGTAACTCACTCTATTTTAGAATCTCAATGTAATCAATGTACATTCTCCACTTAGAGATGTATGGATGGGATACCAGAATAGCATGGTGGATTACGGTGAATTTAAATTTTCTATGACAAAGTCAAGGTGACTTAGCTCAAGAACTATTAAATTGGGTACATGTGATGCCAATATCAATAAGCTAAAAAATTTCCACCTCTTAGATATCCTCCTGAAAGCTAGGGCTAAGCTCACTCTACATCACCCTCAAGGGTTCCTCATTTTCACCTTGAGGTAGAGAAATGGCTGGGATTGAACCCTTACATCTTCTATACACCCTTGAGCTGGTTGATGTTCTATAGAAACATCAATGGACTCTTCTTCCTATTCTGTATTAGAGTCTGAGGTAATATGCAAGGGATTAGATTAATAGAAACTGTTACAGTGTGCACATTTTACGATAGGTGGTAGCTTCAAATTGGGTGTGTCTTCAACAAATTACTTAAATGGGAACTCAAGAAGTGTAAGGGGTCCTACTTGGGCGTTCCATTTAGAAGTGTCTATTAATAGTAAAGTATCTAGTGAATCATTTGTGTCATTAATGGAGCTGTCTATATCAAAATCAAAAGTGAAATGGGCCAGACATGCCTCGAGAGGATCAATGTTAGAGGATGGTGGGGATTGTAGACTCTCTATGATACTAACTTCATAAGGACCTTCACAGTCTAGTTATCATGCATTAAAGTCATTAAGTTTAATGTCCATGTTTCTCAAAGGATAACTTCATGGTACCAAACCTAAAGTTAATAAGTGGCATTTGATGTGGCCATGAATGGTAGTCTGAAGATGATTGGAATTTGACTCCTAGGGTTTGCTACATGTTGTGTATCTAACACTAGAAAGTCTACTAGAAATAAAAACTTATCAATTTAACTAGTACATCCTTAACCACACCACAAGAAACGTCGACTAATTGTAGTGTGGTGGAAGTCTTTTCATTTTGTGCAAACCTAATTCTTTATATATCAAATAAGGCAATAGGTTAACACTCAATCCCAAATCAAGTAGCCTTATCAATTGTGTGTTTCCTAATCACACATGATATAATAGCACATCTTGGATCTCTATACTTTAGTGGGATTTTTTGTTGTATGATTGAGCTTGCTTTCTTATTGAGAAATGCTTTATTCAACACCTAAAGTTTTCTCTTGTGTGTGCAAAGGTTTTTCATAATTTTGGCATAATAAGGTATATGGTTGATTGCATTGGGTAATAGAATATGTATACTAACTTGTTTAAGCGTATGAATTAGCTTATTAAAATTAGTAGCCTTCTTAGCCATATTGAAATGTTGAGGAAATGGAGCCTTCGGAATATAATGCTCTTTAGGACTAGGATAAGTAGAAGTAAGAGGTGGCTATTTCTTCTCTTTTCCCTTCTGATTCTTTATAGGACTCTCCTTGTCCCCAAATGGTTCAGCTTCCTTAGTCATACTAACATGATTATATATTATTTTACCACTCCTAAAGGTAGTTGTGGATTGAGTATGTTCATGAAATGTCTTCTCCCTAGAAGCTATGCAAATTTCATATTGGCTATTAGGATTAAGTACTAGCTAACTAGGAAACTAACCCTTTTTCCTTCTAGTAAGAAGACCAGCAATTTGGCCCATTTAGTACTCCAACTAGGCAATAGATTGTGACTAGGTCTGCATTATTTGTTTAATACCATTTTGAAATTCTAATGTACCTTGCAAAAACAAACTCAGGGTCTCCTCTAAAGATTTTTTCCTCTATTGTGGAGGAAATTAGTATTGTGGTAGAGGGTGTTGTGGAACTAGGGCTTTGGGGAAAGGTTGAGTAAGAGGGATCCTAGATGTTCCTCTTTTGTTATCATTTAAGTCTCAAAATAGGTATTTTTTTAGGAGTTTTGAATGCATTCACTTGCTTCAAAAAGCATCCTATGACTGCAGTGTTAGATGGGCAAGAATCGATGGAGTTTTTAAGACTAAAGTAGATTGAACAAACTTCAGACTAAGGTTGATGGGAAGATCTGTTAGTAAGTAAGAATGCATCTGACCTCTGAATAAGGTTATCTATCTTATCAACTTTGTGGCCCAACATATCAATCGTACTATATAAATTTAGAGTGATCCCTATCTCATATAGATCGTGATAAATATTTAAATTTGCATAAAAAGTACATGATTAGTAGCACATGTTATAAATTATAGGGCATTATTATAGGAATTTTCAAAATTCATAACACGTGCATTTCTAAACTACTAATTCAAAAGTGTGATATTTTGCAAGTTTAGAAGCTAATCCAGAGGAAGTATGTGATCCATCATAATTTTTTAGGTATTAGTTAGTGTTTTAATCTTTTATAGGTGTTAAATTGATGATCCAATGGTCCAAAATGTCTTAAACGATAATTTATGATCCAAATCAACTTAGAGAGACTGGGACCCATATTCCATCAATTCTAAGAATCAAGAAAGGGTCAGTATTATTCAAGAGCAAGACGATGAATCTCAGAAACAATTAATAGAAGTCAAGGTGACTAGAGGTGGGCCCACACAAAATCCACCACCTTTACATGGGACATAAAGCCATGTAAGCCATGTGATCCATGAAGCCAAGGAAGCCACTAAGTCAAAGCCAGCAAAGGAATCCACTCTAGCCATCCAAGCCAATTGCAAATGGGACCACTCATATTGAAGATGAAAAACTAGTTCTTTTGCAAGTTGCAAAAACTATGGTTTTAAGAGGAAAAATGGATAGTGATTATCAATAAGAGGATATGCATGCATATGTGGACCAATCAAGAGAGAGGAACTCCAATTTTCATATTTTTGTCTTTCCCACTTTCTTTCCATCTTTTCCTTTCTATCGCCTTCCATCATGTTACACTTAGAAAGTGTAATCATGCAACTTTCTAATCCATCCTTTTCCATGTTCCACCTTCTAATCTCCATGTTCTACTTCTAATCTCACGTCCTACCATTCCTAAACTCCATTTCCTCATTCCACTTTCTAGTTTGCAATTCCTAGAGTCCTACTTCTAATTCCCTTCTTATCTTATCTCTATCTTTCTCCTAATCTTTATCCCATCCTTCCTTATTCCTTAGGTCTCTTTAGAAAGGTGAACATCATATAAAGCAAATGAAGGCATCCCCCACAATAGAGATAGAGGGGATTCGCATTGCCTTCAAAGATGGGAATTTCAATCCATCTTCAAAGGGTTGTACCTCCTTCTTGCTAGGGTTTTCATACATCCTCCATCTTTGTGATTCACACCTCTTTCCTCTAAGTTTTCACATATTTTCTAGGTTGGTTTTCTTACATCTTTCTTTTCCTTTTTTCTAAGTTTTACTCTTTGGTCTCTTGCGAAAGGCCACATCTCTTGTAGTAACAACTAAGATAAAGTAGCCTTTTGATCATATTTATTTCCTTCAATTCCTCGCTATGGATCATATTTGCTCATCTTTTGGATTCATTCCTATCCATCTTTCACTCTCTTGTTGATGATTCTCCATTGGTTCACATGCATTCATCTAGTGTTTGTCAGATAGTTTAGAGATTGAAGATTAAAAACAAGATAGATGTTTCCATGTCATTAAATCATGCACACTTTTTTGTAAGATGTTATAATCAATAAAAAAAATTGGGACTTTATATGCATCATGATTGTAATGTCTTTCATTCAATAAATTCAATGCTCTAAGTGCATTTTGTTTTATTCAATCTTCTTATTAAATATGTCTTGTTCATCTTAGTTGATTATGATGTTATGCTAGATCTTAATTTTTAACCCATGTACACTTTCCATGAGAGTTATGTGTTAGGTTTCATTATTCATTGCTTATGTTAGTTTGCATTCTTAGATTAAAGCTTCGTTTTTAGGTAGTTTCTAACCTTTGTTTAAGAAAGGTTTTTTATTTTTTTGAAAATTTTGTTAGTAAATCATTCTAGTTTTACATTAATTTCCTTTATCAAATGCATGTTAGTTTAGAAAGTTTCTAATTCCATTCAAGCCTTTGTTTAGAAAGTTTACTTTGAGTTTTATGAATGTTTCCAATTGCAAGTTAATTTAATTCCTAAATTAATCACAATCCCCACCCTATTGAATATGATAATAAATATAAATAAGTTCCAATTGCATGCAAATCTATGAGATTTTTTATGGGATTCATCTCACTTTCGTATATCATAATACTTTGATTCATATGCTTGCAAGTAAATATTTAGAACACATCATACCACTAGTATTTTGAGGTTGTGGATTTCTTTCCATTATAGTAGAATAGTCCCATTGCAGGGTATTGTTAGACAAATTTTCAAAGAAGTTTCACGCCTCCACATCACTCTCAAGCATGAGAGTCCCACCACAAGTGGAATCAATCATAAGTCAATTCTATGGAGTGAGACCTTGGTAGAAATATTGGACCTATAACAACTTTTCAAAGCTATAGTGTGGGCATTTCAATAGTAAGTCCTTCCAACATTTCCAGCATTCATAGAAATGCTCTACCTCTTAGTATTGACACTTTATTATTTCTTGCCTAAGGGCATTGGTTTTGTGGATGAGGAAGAACTTACTTGAGATTTTCTAACGAGTTGATCTCATGTGGTAATGGACGCTACTTGTAAAGAGTTAAGCCTTGCTTTTCTTTTCAATTCAATGAAAATGGAAACATCCTCAATCTGATAAAGTCATTAGAGAAATTGCAATACTTGAAAGTAGAACAAATGTTAAGGAATTTGTTGACATAGTGTTACGGATCTTCTTGTCTAGCCCAAAAAAAGTTGGTAAGAGTTGAATAACCCTTGGCTTCAACTCAAAATGATCAATGTTAGATGCAGGTAAGCTATATATGATAGGGAGCTACATTGGATAGGAGTAGAATAACCCTTCAACAATTTATCCTCGACTGCTTTTTGACCATTTCTTCAACAATGTTTTGTAGATCTTCTTGATTCCTTTGGCCTTGCCTTATGATTTGGATCTCTGGATCTAAGAGCACTAAGTCTAGGCTCAATGATCAATGGCTTTGCATACACCAATGGTGAGGTGACCTAGGTTTTTGAAATACATTTTCGTTATTTATTTTCAAATGGTGGTCGACCAATTTTGCAAAAATTTTGAAAACTTAAGTAGCGAAAATATTTTCTTTGAAATTCCTTTTAGAAAACTCGAATGCCACATTTCACTCACATATACATACATAATTTTGTATACAACATATGTTTCCAAAGAATCTCATTTTATTAAAATTGTAGGATCGATCCACTGGTTCTCATACACACACCCCTTTATTACATCTTAGGTCAAAAATACACAAATCAAATTACAATCCAATCCTTTCCACAATAGTACATAGTCTTGATTAATAGTATGGTCTTCGTCTTCCCATGTCGTATCCCCTTTATCTCAGCAAGCTATACTTGGTATGGGATTCAAGAACATATGAAATTGTATAATTCAAAAGTATAGTATTCATAATCATCATATTTTATATGAATCACATAATTCAATTTCCATGAACCAAACCATATATGATTATTCTATCATATAATTTATCATTTAACATCTACTACGATAATTCTAAACCACTCACCACTATTTCGTATGTGTATATATATATATATATACGGTCAAAGATCATGAAAAATAGTCAATATCTCAAACATCAATAATCATACTCAGATATACTAAGTTGATAAATTATCTAGACTTTTGCTGGAAAAATATTCCCTCATTAGGGCAGTATTGGCATCTCAGTATACCATGCATCATAATGCAAAATACTCAAGGACTACCATGCTATAGCTTGATCCATACTAATGTGCTCAGATAACTGCCCTGTTTAGCATTGATATCATGATGGAAAATACTATGTCACTGCTCATATGGGGAGAAAAGACACAGTAGAGCCTTCCCATAATTGTCCCACCTGACTTTTAGCCTCTCTTTGGGCAAGGTATCATCATATCTTCAAATTTCAGGAAGAGGGTGGCTAAACCCTCATAACTCCCCTAGCATAGCATCCTCAGGTCTATGCTTGTTAAAACAAAACCACAAGCCTCCATGCTTGTACATTAAATACTTCTTGTTTATATCAAACGATCTATATGTTTATATTATTACCTTCGTAATCAATATCATTATACTAAGGATATAATTTTATTTCTAAATTTAGGGATTAATCATTTGTTGTAAATGATCCCCATTACCTTTATTTTGGTATCCATATACCAAAATGTTATTAAGTGTAAGGATACTCATTTGATACAAATGATATCCTTTATTATTATGTTCTTATCTAAGTTTAGGGGTAATCATAAATGATACCTAGGTATTTATTATGTAGTCCATCTAATTTCAACAATTTATTTCTATTTCAAATACATGAATTATGATTCAAATGCAACTAAGCATATTATGATTCTTAAACATTATAATTTCTATGTATAACAACAATTCCATAGACCATAGATCTTGTATTCTTAAAGTTCCACCTACCTTCATGTAGTGATTCATCCATTCAGATCTTCCATGATTGACATATGTAATTTGTAAATACATACATACTATCATTATCTAAACAACTTGGATAATCTCATATTTATATTCCTTATCTAATCTTGCCCTTTGATACAAAGGATCTAGATCTTTCTTGTGTTCCTATCATCCATACAATCTATCTTCCTCAGATAGTGTTTATCCTATTGATCAATAGATCTAACGATTAGAATGATCTTCTAGTCTTTCAGATCTAAGTATTTTTTAAGTATTTGTGTATCCATCTCTTTGATCTTGATCTTTCATAGATCTTTTCATCAACAATTTAGACTTGTTGATAAAGATCAAGGGCCTAGATCTTCTATAATCTCGTTCTTCTTTGATCAAAGTTCAATTGTTTGAACATCCCTAAGGAGGATGATCCTGGTTCTTTTCCTTGAATCATATTTGATCAAGGGTTTGGATTATCTAATCTAATGATCTAGGTTTGATCTACAACATAAGCATATGTACTAAACACAATACAATGTTATGATTCTTATTATTCTTGATCATTCAAGATCTCCTTCTGGATCTTGTTTGATCTTGATTATCTTACTTAACATTTTTATTAAGATTAGATATTTTACTAACCTTTTATGATCTTATTATTATTATTATTCAACCAGTTAATGTTTTACTGGTTGAAGATAGCTTATTTTATCCTAAGTCTAGACTACTCCTTATGTTAGAATTGACCAATGCTTACCAGTTAAAGTCTGCTCAAAGAGTGGTTAATACAACCCTCATGTAAGGAGGCATTTAGACCTCAACTTATGTCAATGGGAGGTGAAGGAAAAACACTTGGCTCTTGTATACCCCGTATAACCACAATGTTCAGAGTCCACTGGGGTAGAACTAGCTCAACCTTTAACAAGGTTCCTATGAGCATTTTAACCCTAAGTACTCTTTCTAAATGATTTTAATTAAATCCATGAACATTTAAAATGTCATTCATATGATTTATTATTCTTCTAATTTGGGCCAACGATTTGATAATCCTTATATTGTCCTACTAACTATAGCCCTTAACTATGCTTAAGTCCATGTCCTTTGTAAATATTCATTAATATCTATATTTCATTAATTACATTTTCCATGTAATTTACATAATATGAACATTAAGCATAAATAATTAAATAAATAAGTAAATCTAATAATTAAATCTACTAAGTAATAAAAGACATTTACAATAACATTAATTATTCAAATAAACACATTTAACATATCATCATGATCCAATGATCATCTTTCATTTCTAGTCATTTTTCATCCTATTCAGGTTTTATGTCTTGATCTTTTATTTTTATTAGATCTCCTCATTTTCTAAAAGTGATCACTTCACTAGATCTTATCACATGATCTGATCCTTCTTGATCTAACCGATCAAGAAGATCTTATGCCATTTTATCCAATTTAAGGGCATAGATCTTAATCTATCCCAAATTATTATCATCAAGCCATTCATTTCCTATGATCTTATCATTAGATCATCATCCTCACTTATTCATAGATTCTGATCATCCTTGATCAATCTGATCAAGGAGATTAGTATGTATTTTTAAGGATTTAGTTACTTTTAATAGTTAAGATCTAAGATCTACCAATTCAATTACATCCTACCCATTTCTTCAAGTTATTAAATCTTTAGATCATCATCCAAAATGATTTGAATGGTCTAATCATCCAAGCTCTTGTAGATCAAGGATGTTAGTACCATTATCTCCTTAAAAACTAAAGTTTCATGAATTAAACTTATGATTGTATTGGTTCGGTAGGTTCTCCTCATCAAGAGGAATCCAACCCAATTTTCTAATCCCAATTTGGAGTTAATTGATATCAAAATTTGTATTTTAAGACTTCAGCTAGTTTTAATGGCTGATATTGATCTTTACTATTTTTCTTCAATTACTCTGTCAAGGGATCCATAATTTTTATGTGATCATGGTCCTTAGAGTTTTTAGACCTCTTGAATTCATCCATCTATTCAGATCTCTATTTTAAGATCATTTTGATCATGATCAATGGTTTCTACTATGAATTTTAGCAAATAATTTACATAAATACAATTAAAAACATAATTATCATGCTTTCATAAGATTGTGCATAACCTAAGCAATTCATCAGTGCTTTCAGATTTAAATTTGGACTTAAAATAAGATCTGAATCATAATTTTAAGATTTCAGACATTTTTAAGGATCCAGATTGATCCAATCTGTAACAAAATAATTCTTTAATCCAAATGTCTATAAATTTCATTGTGATTATTGTTCCTAAGGTATTTGGATATTCTAGATCCATCTATCAAATTATGTTTACATTTTAAGATCATCTTAGGCATGATCCAAGATTGTTATAACAGATTTTAGCAATTATCTCACATAAATACAATTACAAACATAGATCTCATGATTCTAATAGATTTTGCATAACATAAGAATTCATCAGTGTTTTCATATCTAAAATGAAAGTAAAAATGTGATTTTAATTTAAGAATTAAGATCTCAATTCAAGAAATGAACGGGTGAGATCAAGAAATGAACGGGTGAGATCATTCCAACAAAAACTGATAAAAATAGAGAGCAGCCTGCCCCCATTACCATCATTTATAGGCAATTTGAGAGGGGTGACTAGTTATGGGCAAGACGGTCCAATGGCTGGAGGAGATCAGGGATGGCCAGAAATCACCTAGGGGATGCCAGAAATGAAAGGGGGTGAAGTGGTGGCCTACCTTTGCTGGTTCGGTGGAGGGAAATTCACCGAAGGAGAAAAATATTGGTAAAGAAAACACAATCACTAGTGAAGTATATAGAGACAGATTCCTCGATCGCCATTGCTGAAGATGGAGTGAGACCTTGGGGCTTTTGTAGATCTCCATGTATTGAAGAGATCCAATAGTTCATGATCATTTTTCACCACTAGATTGACTAGATTAAACTATAAAATCTACTTGAGATGTACCAGTCCGATGTTCCTTTTTCATTTTGGATATTCCGATGATCCAACCGTTGGATCATCATGGAATCAAAGGGCTTCTGTAGATCACCTCATCTCAAACTGATCTAATGGTGGAAATTTGATTTTAATGGTTGGAAATCCATGGCTAATTGGATTAGGGTTTCCCAGGCAGAAATCTCACAGATAGACATGAGTTGTCTGCCCTGGGTGCGTCTGGGGACACGCCCCCAAGAAAGAAGAGAAAGAGAGGGAATAAGAGAGAAATGGGGTAGATGGAGGGGAAGTTTTGAGTTGAGATTTTGGGGCATTGTAGGGGACCTCGTGACAAACACTAAGAAAATTTTTGGCAAATTTTATGGGCTATTTATAGGGATTTTTGAATTTTCCATGATTACATGTTATAATTACATTTCATTTCTTTTTATTATTAAATTGGCTTTGGATTCCCACTGCCACCTCCTTCTCCACTACCAGATGGTAGTGGTTTGACTCATGATGTTGATCTTCCAGACCATTGGCCCACCTTGTGGGCCCCATATAGTTGTGAAAAGACCATTTTGCCCTTTTAATTCTAAAAATAGAGAAAAATAGGGTTTATTCCTATGAACTCAGAATTGAGTGTACTTAGTGTAGTTTTAATCAGTTTTCTAAGTACATTCCAAATTTTGATGTGTTAGGTCTCGGTTATGAGTAAAATTATCATTTTACCCTTTCATTCATAAAAATGGAGAAAATAAGGATTTTTCATCCGGACGCAAAATTTGACATACTTATAGTCATTCTAATTGATTTTTTTAGTACATTACAAATATGTAAGTTTTAAGTCTTGATTTTATTTTTATAAAAATGAATTTTCCTAGAACTCAAAGTTCCAGTTCCACTTTTATAATTTCAACTTTTAATTTTTAATAATTCAATTATATTAATAAAAAATGGGGTTATTTCAAATGGTTGGTGTAGTGGATTCTCATTTGTACATAATGAAAAGAAGTCTTTGTATACAATGAAAGAATATTTTTTGAGCTAGTCCTAAACTAGACTATGCAACTTAAATGCAAATGATGCACAACAAAAAAATCTCACACAATATACCTAATCCTATGGCAAACAAGCTAAAAGGTTAATTTTTTCATTAGTTTCTTTGGGGGAGATACTTTTAGATTATTTATAACCTAATCAACTCCCCCTCTCTTTTAGACTTATCCTACTACTTACCAATTAGATCTTACCTTGATCAACCACTTCACACCCTCTTGAGTCATCCATAAGTAATCTGAGTCATTAAATGTGCTTGAGGGCTTGTTGTATAAACACCGATGTAGCCAATCAAGTAGGGGTCATTGGAGTGATAGTGGTTCATCTCCTTCCAAGAGGGTTCATGGGATAATCAGCTATTATAGGTCTATTCTAAGTTGATCTTGATTAAATTGTTGAGGCTAGGGTTGTGCAAAAGGTGATGATTAACATAGGTGGACCAAGGGAAGGTGATGAAATCTACCCTTGATCTTGTAGGGGTGAATGCTCTTACTAATCAATTAAGCATTCCCATGACAAATCAGTCAACATATATTCACCTCAAAGTGTTTAAATGTGACATTATGAAAAGGAAGTAGTAAATCTAATACAATTACCTAGAATACAACAAGTAATAAAGCACATTCTATATGTTCTACACTACCCTCCACAATGCAACTAAATTAATGCAATCCTAATCTAGGAATTGGAAAGAAGGTTAGAATAACTCATAGTGGCATCCTAGAATTAGTCTTCTCAAACAAGGGTGGGTCCATGTACATGCCAACTCCTCTTCTAGGTTAGGATGTACCACCCTTGACTTGTATTATTACAAACCAATTTAAATTTTAAAAAATTGTGATGAAAAAAACATTATAAGATTGGCCTCACTACAATTCACTCAAAATATATATATATATATATATATGAGACTATCCTTGGTCTTCCTCTAAGTCCTCCAAATTTCTGCACAAACAAAAAGAGAACTAAGCATCACATGTCTTCAAGAATAAAGAAAGCATATGTGCAAGAATGCAACTATTCTACATGCGGTCCTAAACACTACGACTAGTGATAAAGTATTATACTTAGATCCAACTGAACTTCCATAGTGGGTCCCTAGCATCAGCACCAAAAAACTAGATATGAATTTAGTTATATTGCAATTCCATGGTTCTATTATATCATAGACATGGAAAATATGGGTCAATCTCATGAGGACTCATATATTAACAGGGTCAATTAAAGTTTAAGTAGACCTACTTAACCTAACCAACACTTAAGGAAAGCAATAAACTCTAAGAACTCAAGTAAGAAAATTAAAGTAAAGACAACTAACTAATAACTATTTTTATTAATTGGATTGGATTAACGGAATCAAATACAATAATGAAGGAGAGGAATAAGCAAATAAAATAAGCACAACTTCCTTTGAAGTGTCTATTATAGAATTCCTTAGTTGTGTCACTCAAATAGGATCTTTACTCTTTTGCTTTTTTTCCTTACTTGAATTTCACTTTAAAGCACTCTTGCTGTGTCACTCAATAAAGGCTTGTATACTTCTTTACAACCCAAAATACACTTAAAACTACCATCAATCTTTTCTCATCTACAATGAAAAGTCACACACAACTTTCTTCCTTTCCTTATTATCCCCAAAACCCAAAGAAAGAAAGAAAGTGGAAGGAGAAGGGGGAGTGTCTGTGTAATAAAGAGGAAGGAGATGGGATGGTAAGGCATAATGGAGAATGTAGAAGACATGAAAGAGAGGAAGTGAAAGATGATACGTGTAAGTCTAGATGGAAGGGAGGCACGGAAGAAAAGTAAAATGAAGAGTGTGTGTAAAATCTAAGGAAGGAAGGGTGTGTAAGGGAGGTTGATAAGGGCATCAAACAGATTGAAAGGGGTGTAGTGTGTAGGGGTAAGAAAGGGGTTTAAAAGAGGGATCATGTAAGGAAATGGAGGAAGGAAATGGGTTCTGCATGGAAAGATTATGGTAAGTGTTTAATTTTGAATAAAAACCACCCAATTAGAACCCATGTGTTACAACTTATAATGTTAAATTAGGATTTTTAGACCAAAATTCATAACACATGCATTTTTTACCACATGGAGAAAAGTTTGTTATTTTGTAGGTCCAGAAACTAGTCCAAGGTAATTATGTGATTAGTAATGTTTTTCTAGGAT
Source organism: Warburgia ugandensis (assembly GCA_035236585.1). Classification (NCBI taxonomy): domain Eukaryota; kingdom Viridiplantae; phylum Streptophyta; class Magnoliopsida; order Canellales; family Canellaceae; genus Warburgia; species Warburgia ugandensis. Next base: position 24,736,590 of record CP141132.1, on the reverse strand, counting down.
TTAATTAGGATTTTTTTACTTTTGTAAGAAGTAAGATGGTAATCCAACGACCGAGATCCATTGAGATGAAAACTGAAGATCAAGATCAAAAGATCGAGTCAAAGCCTCAAAATCATCAATCCAATAGGAGATCAAGGGCAATATCATCTTATGGACTAGTAATGGATGTGATTAAAGGAGCTAAATATGGCCAAAGTGGGTCCATGAAGTAAGCCATGCATTCCCACCACCTTTGCATGGAAGCTACTTATGCCACCTTAGCCATGTAAGCCATGAACGAAGGTAGCAAGCTAAGGAATTCAAGCTAAACCATACAAGATACTCAAGCCAAGGATTGAAGCCAAGAAAATAGGCCAAGGAAACTTCTTAAGCCCGCCATGAGCTTAGCCAATGGAGCCTTCAAAGTTAGCCATCTAAGCCATCAAGCAAAGCTAAATAGAAGGCTAGGATTGGAGAAGATTCAAGAGAGTTATCCATAAGTTATTTTGAAGATAATTAAGGAAAAATCAATTAAAACAAGAGGGCATCTAGACCAATGGGATAAAAGCAATCAATTTTTAGAGTTTTCTCACTTTTCCCTACTTTTTCCTTAATTTCCACCATACCCTTAAGATTCACAACGAATTTCCAAAACTCTCACCCCTTCCAACTCTTAGGAAACTTCCTAACCAACCAAGTATCTTCCCCTAACACCTCCCATATACTTCCCATCTCATTCCCACCTAATTTCCTAAAATATAGGAGTTCAACGACTTTTGGCAGGGGGGAGATACCTCTTCATAAAAAGGTGGCGTCTCCTACCTAACTACCCTTCCTTAAGTCATCCCTCTTCCACAAACTTTCCTAATTGAGGTTTACCCTTGTTTCCCCATCCTAATCATTTAAATTAACCATATTTAATCTCCATCACACCTTAACACTAGGTTACCCTAGGAAAAATAGGAAAAACCGTATAACACCAGCCCAAATTACAAGCAAAAGTGAACCTTTTCTCACATTGTAAAAGGACGCCTCCTCCATTAGGAAGGAGACTTCCACTTCATTCCAGCCTTTTGTGCTCCTTTTTCTTGATTTTTTATGATGCTTTTGGGTGCTGCTACAAACTTCCAAGGTTCATTCTTCTTCTTCAAGTGTTCAACCTAGGATTTGTTGGGTTTAGATTCATCTTTGAAGGTTGGTCAGCCTTTACTAGAATTTCTTCTTTTCATGCCATCTTTTGCTTTGTTTTACTTTAGTTTTCCAAGATTTTAAACTAAGATTCAACTCTGGTTTTCCTTGGAGTGACAGCCAAGGGAAGTCATCTTGAATCTAGTTTTGTTCCTTAGCTTTCATTTCATCTTATTTCTCTTTTAGCCCTCTTGAATTTCCAGATTTGGTTGCTTAAGTTCCATTGATTGTTGCCTTAGTTTTGCATAGGATTCTCCCTTGATTTCAAGCATACTTGTTTATGAGTGAATGTTGGAACAATTAAAAATGAGTTCGGCTTGTAATTGAGGAGTGATTTAGATTAAGTGAACACCATTTTAATAGCATTTTATTTTCATATTTGGATTGCATGTATGGAATGTTATGTTGATGACTTTTTGGATGTGATTGAATGAAATTAGTGAAATTTTCAATTCATGTTTGTGTTCAACAGTAAGTTCACTTTGTTCTTGTAAGTTTGAATGCATTAGAAGTGATTAATTCTAGGTTTTATATGTTATAGTCATTGAATGTTTCAATCACATTACTTCTGGAATTTCTTTGCATGAATGGTGTATGTTAATTTCCAGCACTATACAATCTTGTTCACTTGACTTTTCAAGGGCCCAATTAGATTGTTAGATAGCTTAGTTAATGTTAGAAGTAGAATTGTATGCTTAGGTTTTCCATAGAGTTTCTCTAATCCACTTATATCCAATGAATCATGCATACCATTCCATGGTTACGTGCATGATGCTTGGGTAGTCTTTTGTTCATTTTGGTTAGTGGTAAATTTTCATTTATTTCTCTTGTTTAGTTGTAGATTGGATTCCATTATTTTGCATTTTAGTTAGTGGAGAGTAATCAAATTTATCATACTTGTTAAAATAACTGATTTGGGTGCTTACTTTTCTTACTTTTCCATAATTAGGAAAGTAGTTGTTAAAGCATGTTTCCATTAGGTTAGTTGTTAATTTCATGTTAGGAAGGGGTAGCTTAGGAAAGTTTCTAAATTCCATTTTAGGAAAACTTTTAATTAGAAAATACATAAAATTAGAAGTTTTAAATTTAGAAAAGTTGTAATCTTAGAAAGTGCATATTTTAGGAAAGTTTTCCATTTAGCATGTTTCTTATTTTGCTTAGTTTCAATTTCTTGTTTCAACTTAGTTTCTAATTTCATGTTCTAATTTCCATTCTTATTTATTAAAAAAAAATAAAAAAATCACTTGAATTTTGGCTAGTTTAGAAAATTTAAAGTAGAGAATACTAGTATCACAATAGTTCACTCCTCATGGGATCAACCTCACTAGTGTGTTATATTGTAAACGATTCATGCACTTGTGAGTTTTCTAAAACAATAGCAACTTATGAGGTGAAGGGGAGGCATATGTGGCAAATATGAAAGGAATGTGCAAACTAATGAAGGTGGGCGCACACAACGTCTAGAGGGCAGAATGAGAAGGGGGATGAGGAACAAAATGGGAGAAGGAAGGGATAGGGGAAGCCATGGTAGAGACTCTTACCATTCTCCTTGTGATGTGAATGTGTGGATCCAATAGAGAGATCGTGAAAGTGATCTCTCTCCCTCTATTTCTCCTAGGTTTGGCTATAGTGCTATAGGGAAAAGTAAGAGATCCTTTGTTCTTTCTTTCTCAACACTATTTATAAGTTTCCAAGGCGTAGCCCAAAGTGATGAATGGCTAAGGTCATAAGGATGAAGAGGTATGGAGTGCTTGAGAAGTGACGGAGATGAGAGAGAGAATAACAGGGAATAAGAAAAAAAGGAAGGAGGGACCATGAAATGCAATGGGGAATAGGTATGGGATGTGGAATGAAAAGTGGAAATGTAAAATAATGGGGAAGGAGTCACGGAAGTGGACCATTGGATGGAAATGAATGGTAAAAATCTTTCCTCGTCAGGGTTTTACCTTGAACTCTCATAGAGTGGATGGTGGCTAAGGCTATAGCTTTTCCTTTTTTTTCTCCCAGCCCACCTTTAGTTCTTTGACCAATATTCATCGAGAAGTGGTGGATGTCTCCCCCATTGAATTGAAACATTTTTCTCCTAACAAGTAGGTGGGCAGGCCATTAAAAAATTCTTGACCAATGGATCTTAGTTCTGGTCTTCATTGCAATCTTTCTTCTTATTGGTCCATCCTTGCTTGGATTACATCTTAGTGGATGCTTAGGATATTCATAAACAAAGATAAATCTTGGCCTTGGAATGCTTGAAAGGTAAGGATGATTTTTAACCATAGATTTCCTATAAATTGTCTCTCCTCACCTCCCTTATTTTCTCCACAATTCTTCCTTATTATTCTTACTTGAAAATGTGTAATAAAATGGAAATATACATGCTTGAATCAAAAAATAGTCCACTCCCTTTGGTGGTTTCCTCTTTTGGTTGAGCAGGAGAGAGAGTGAGTGGAAAGTGTCTTATTGCAAGCCTTGGTCTTCTAACTTGTTTTATTTATAAAAAAAAATCTCTCATTGTATGTGTATCCATTTTATGTGATTTGAGGTTCTTTCAAAAGCTTTCCAATATGGTGGATAGCTTTCATACATGCATGAGAAGTTCTGTCATCTTTACTTTTGATAAGAACACCCAATTTTGTACAGACAAGGTCAACTTTTCAGTTAGGGTTTCCAACTGCTCTGACTTTGATGACAATACCCCTATAAAATTCTAAGCTCTTGGACTTCATGTTTGGAATGTTGGCCCATGATGCAACTTGGCCCCTAAACTTGCCCTTGTAGGATTACAATTTCCACATTTGTGTATATTTTTTATTTGTAACCTAGACTTGCAAAATGTGAAATAAACCCTAATCAGTGATATTTAAGAAAATTTTAGGGTTAAAAACTACTAAATATAGGGATATTACATGAAATATTTTGAAGTATATAAAGTCTTAAGCATATGGGTTTAACATTAAAAAACAAGGTATATGCGTGTGGAATTCTCGTAAAAAAAGAAAGGGGTACATGTGCATCAATTTCACATTAAAAAACAAGGATTTTTTATGTGCACATGGATTTTTGTAAAAAAAAGGATTTCATGTTTAAAAACAAGGTATATGTGTATTGATTTCATGCTAAAAGATAAGGTATATGCGCATGCATTACTCATCTAAAAACTAGGTACATGAGCTTGAATTTTAGTTCAAAAAGAAGGTATAAATGCTAGGATCTTATGATCAATGACAAGGCTAAATAGGTGCATAATATTAATATATCAATGATTCATAAACCATAGCAAAATAATGCATAATATTCGATATATCAACACTTCATACTGAACAATAAAAGTTGTTCTATGACAACTTCTCACTTTATCTACTAGGATGAAAGATTAGGTCCTCTACTCCTCGCTCTTAACAGTTGCACAAAGATTTGCATTAATAGTGTAGATTAAGTATAGACTCAGTAGATAAACCTGAACAAAAAAACTCAAAAGTAAAGACACCAAGCATACACATGCTTTGAAAATGATTTGTCAATGCAAAGAAAACTCACAACTATCTTACCCAAGTAGTCCCATGTAGTGCACATATCATGCAACTACATTCTATCACAATAATGTCTAAATATAGAAACAAATAATCATACTTCCAAGAAGTAAATAAGATTATCATAAATAACAAAAATCAATAATTAAAACTACATCATCAATACATCCAACTAATAAAATCATGTCCACTTTGCCACATTGCCAAGAATTCTTGCTAGTGAGTAATATGAGTGTGAATCCATCACTCATCCTTGGTCCTAACTTAGAACCAAAAAGTCAGGTTCCTTTGGAATAAATCTGAAAAACAAAAATTCTCCTAGTCTCATTATGCTCATGACTAGATCACTATGTCATGTACTTTTCAATATCCTGGAAAGACTTCAACCACATCCTTATGGGGCCTAGAGACTATTTCGAAACGGTGTCACGAGCTACCTATTGTGGCCTCTCCCACCACTTGACAAATATGCCCTTTTTTGGGCATTGGATATCATCCCACCCTTATGTGGTTAGAGGTCAAGAAGCCAAACCCACACTACCTCTACGCATAGTTCCCAGTAGGCCTTTGGCCTACCAAATCTCATACATAGGGTACTTCATACCAGTCTCCTCATGATAACATCAAATGTATGATACAAATATGAGGTAACTTCAATCCATTAGTAAAAATGATATAATCAAATTCTCATGCACATTTTACTATATTCCAACCATTTGTTTTGCTATATTTAATCATAAATGATTATATATTTTATATAAAGTCTCTTTCATGTGCTATGGTCACATATCATGCTTTCATAGTAAAACATTAATAAGTCTTAGATTAAAAGGTCATATATTATGCCATCATATAGTATCAAATTCATCATCAATCATGGTAACATGCATCATGCAATCATGGAAAAGCAATCAAATCAATCATAACTTATGAGATCAAAGATAAAAAAAACATGTGACTACATGCATGGTTATATCAATTAGAAATATGGATATAAGAGCAAGGATGTAACAATAAAAATATGGGTATATGATCATGGATGTGATGATCAACATCATAGGTATATTGTACATGGAATCTTAAATCAAAACTTTGGTTATATGAACATGGATTTAATTATCAGAACTTGGCTTATATGTTCATGAATTTAATGATCAATACTTGGGTTATATGTGCATGAGATATAATGATTCAAACATGGTTACAAGCATATATGCTCAATGATCAAAACAAGGGTCTATGTACATGGATCTTGTGATCATAGAGAAGGGTCTACTTTCATGGATATTATGTTCACAAACAAGGGTCTATGTGCATGGATTTAATGTTCAAAAACAAAGCATATGTGCATGGATTTATTGTCCAAAAAACAAAATATTTGCACATGGATTTCTCATCCAAAAAGAAGGTCAATGGCTATTGATTTCTTGTCCAAAAATGAGGTATATGTTGATGGATTTCATGTTCAAAAACAAGGTATATGCGCAAGGATCTTATCAGTCAAAGACAAGGGTAAATAGGTGCATGATATTAGTATATCAATGAATCATAAACCATTGCAAAATAATGCACTATATTTAAGTATCAAGGATTCATCGGTAAACAATAATAAGGCAAAAATGTTGAAAAAATAACCATATACAGTTTCCAAAAAAAAAGAAAACCTACTACCTTAGATCTATCTATTTAGCAGTAGATCTATTACTTTTTTCTTCCAATTTTCCTCGTCTTCTTCCTCTCTCTCTCTCTCTCTCTCTCTCTCTCTCTCTCTCTCTCTCTCTCTCTCTCTCTCTCTCTCTCTCTCTCTCTCTCTCTTCTTTCAATGCAATTAACAACTTTTGTTTGTATAGGCATTGTGAGTTTCCCCACTTTGGACTCCCTCCTTATTTCTTGATTAGTTTGCTATCTCTATTCATGGAGAATCCTCTCCCATGTTTTAGGAATTGTAGATCTCTCAATCTATCTCCCTTATTATTCAATGTATTTGGATATTGACTAGTCAACTATTACATGTAGGTCCCACATCCACACTTTTTTATAATAAATTTTTATTGTGGGTGTCATTATTAATGTGAAACTTCTATTTTCTAATAACTTTGATATTCATTGTCACATTTTGCTATCTCACAAACATTTGATTACTCTTTATAAGCTTTATTCATTGACATGGGTCTTATAATCAGATTGTTTAGATCTCAAGGATTAGACTTTTGAACCATAAATAAATCCCAAATTTTCATTAAATTGCAAATGTAGTAGAAAATATTTGGGACATTACAATTCTACTAACCCAATGTACTTGACACAAACTTAGAAAGGGGGTGTTCATATCAATGTATAGTCATGTTTTCTCATTACTTAAATCTCACCCATTGGATTCTAACTATCTTAATGACATTCTGTAGCTCCCTCTAACCTCTATCCTTTTGTAGAGGTCTCACTACCAAACTATTTAGTTTCTAAAATTTAAATTTTTACACGTTGGATAATGTAATGCCCGAGCAATTTGCTCTATTTATAACAAAAATTAGACATTCTATGAGAAATGAACTGTGTTGAATGTTTGATTTTATTTAAAATAGTAAAAAAATGAATTTGTGAGGAAACTTAGTACCATTAGATTCTACTCAAAAAATGGAATCCAACACCTCAAAGAACGCCGAAAACGGAGTTCGTATGAAGAAGTTATGGCCGTTTAAAGATCAGGGGTATTTCTATAAATTAAACAGAAAAACGAAAAACGCAGGGGGCCGTTTTGATAATGACACCCCTTATCGTCTTCCTCCTCAGATTTCTCCAGAAACCCTCAAATCCAAAATTTTCCAAAAAGGTCTGCCACCGCCATGGCAGCACCGCCATTGAGGGGCACCGCCTTCACCCCTCTATAAAAACCCCATCTCCCCCCTCTTCAAAATCGCATTTTTTCCAGTCGTTTGAGACTGGGGTTTTTGGCAAAAATCAGAAACCCGTCTTTCTGCAATCTCCGGCAACGGCCAAGTCCTAGTCGGGCTGGCCATCTCCCCATTCCCTCTCTTCTTTCCGGTCTTAGCAATGGGGATTTCCCCCCCTTCTTCGAGTTTCCCAGCAACATAAGTTTCAGATGAAAAGAGGGTTCCACCACCAGGAAAAAGAGCATCCCAGGCTGCCCAGGTAAGCCATTTCTCTTTCCCTTTCTCTCTGTTTGCTTCCCCCAGGCCAGAACCATGCCGGATCTAGTCTTTTCCAGTCGTTTTCCAGCTGGGTTCCTAGCCGGAAAATGTTCCAAGCTGGCTTGGGCCGGTCCTGCACGAACTAGGCATCCCAGGGATGCCATGCTACACGTGCACCTAGGACTGGGTCCCTAGGACGAGTTCCAGGTGTACGACAGTGCATACACTGTCCCAGGTGCGGCCTTCAGGTGCGCGCGCGACATGGGGCATAGGTCTTGGCTCCACCAGGGTGCACGGGGTGCCCTGGGAGCTGAGACGCGCCACGCTACAAGGTGCATCTGTGTGATGATGCGCGTCATAGCGCGTCACTTGAGCATGCATGTGCGCATACAAAACGCAGTCCCTGTGACGGCCTTTGGGCACGAACGCACGTAAGGCGTCACGGTTCAACCAGGATACATAGGTCTCCTGGGAACTGGTGCATGCGAACCTAATGAAACTTTAAAGTTAGGATTAGAGTACAATTTACAGAGTTAACCATGGAAAAATAGATCCATATCATAGGATCTAGCCTGACGAATGAATTGGGCAAGGACCATGGACCCAATAGGCAGATCTAGCGATCTAATGTCTAAATGGAATGAAATTAATAAGGACTCCTTGTATCCATTCATACCCGGGAGTTTATAAATGAGACCCAGGGACGGGTAAAAGTGATAAAGGACGCGACTCCAGGAGACTTTGAGGTAGGTGCTCTATCGCTACTAGACTTTTTAAAAGAGCCATGATTGTTTTGAGAATGCATGTTTTAAGTATAAGTATATGACTTGTTTAGCATGATTTAATTCAGCGTACATATGATAAATGCTTTATGCATAGATATGTTTTGCAAATAATTGCATATACATTATGCATAGATATGTTTTACAAACAAATGCATATATTGCATGATTTGTGAGCATTGAGTTCTTGAAAAATTGCATGTCCTTGAGGGTTACCAAAAAGACGCTGGAGTGCCCAAAAGACGCTGGGTAGGCAGTTGTGAGGGCCAAGCAGTTGTGAGGGACCCAAAGAGGATAGGTTTTGAAAAAGAGGTTTTTGCTTCTCTGCATGATAAGTGTAACCTTGGCCGATGAGGGCAGGCTGATGAGGGCGGGCTGATGAGGGCGGGTCGATGAGGACAGGCCGATTAGGGCAGGCCAGAGAGAGCTGATAGGCTTCTAGGCTGGTAGGCTTCTAGACTGGCAAGCTTCTAGGCTAGCAGGCTTCTAGGCTGTCAGGCTTCTAGGCAGGGTTATGACTTTGAATGCGAGACTAGCATTGCATGCATGTTTTGCAACCGATTTCATAAATTGCATGATTTACGACGAAGACGTGTCATATGCCCCGTTGAGGCTATGACCGAGTGTCCTCAGGTACCCGGGGACCACACGGTGAGGTCGTGGGCTTAGTTGGACCCTATGGTTTGAGGATTTATTTGCATTGCATATGGCAAGACATGAGGTTGGTCGACCATACCAGATATCCATGAGTTGGATTCAGTTGAGCATATTATGCATATCATTATGTTTATGATATATGATACTTTCGACTTGAATTATGCTATTCTTTAAGTCGTCAGTATTTCAATTCGACAGTGGTTTTTAATATCGATATTGAACGTGATTGTTTGAACATGCACATGTTTTTAAGAGCATATGATTTTAAACATAGCATGCATTGCAAAACTAGTAGTGATAGACTCATACTGACTATAGTATATACTCACCCTATCCTTAACATTTTTTAGGATAGTTCCACAAATAGAAGATGTCTCAGGAGATATTAGTGCTACAAGCAAGTGAATAAACAAAGGAGACAACTATACATGTGAGTAAACTCTCTACCCTTTGGACATGTATTTGTATTTAATTACAATTGGGCTGTGTGTTGCGACTGGATAGACCTAGGGAAAAACACTTATGATTTCTAAAGTTTTTCAAAAACTACTTTGGTTGTTGTGAAAGCAAATGACACTTGGGGTTTTCAAAATGAGTTTAAAACTAAAGATTTTCCACTGCATTGCATGGTTTTTGTAAAATGGTTTTCAAATAGGGATGCATCCCGCCTTAGGAATTAGATCTTGCATTTAAAAATGCATGAGAAAACCCGGGTTGTCACAATTGGTATCAAAGATAGGTTTTATCCTTTCACAACCAGTCCAGCATGTCCAAGGGTCATAGACAATATTAATGCACAAGGTAGTTCACCATAAATAATTAGGTGAAACACAGCTTAGTTTAACAAATAATTAGGCAGAGGATAGTGCAACCCTTATCCAAAATCTAGTCTAAGACGACTGAAGGATTAAGGATTGTTGTGTAGTGCAAATATGAAAACTCATATATGGATCATATTATGATGAATGAAGATGTTAGTGGACTTATTAGTAGATAGTCCTGACCTGTAATAGATTAATCTCACCAAAGATGAGAAAATTGAAGAACCTAGACGACTATCTTACCATCAATAAAGTAATCTCATCAAAGGTGAGAAAATTGAAGAACCTAGGTGGCTATCTTACCATCATAAAGAATATCAGAATATGAGTACACTATCACAAGGATATGATATAAGTATGATAGGGGATGTAAAAGACAGACTTTGAGAAGATTTTGATGATAATCTAAGAGGGATGAGAATACAAGATGATATTAGGAGATAACTGTGACTCGTACTAGATCACGAAGGTATGGATCCTGAAGGACTTAACTCAATTTTGGATACCTTAATTAGAGTCTTATGAAGAGTGAAGAGCTATCGACTAATAACCACCTGAGTATTATGGAGCAAATCAGAAGATGCATACAAGTGACAGATTATGTGATTAAGAGAAACATAACACGAATATGACAAGGAACTGTATTCGACCGAGTTATCAAAAGATTTTGATGATAATGCTAAGAATGATAATAAATTGATCCTAACATGAACTTGTAAGAAAAGTATAGCATGGTCAAAACGTCAATGTCATTATTTAGACATTGTATGAATTTTATTGAGGCTACAGGCAACTGAGGATTTCAATGATCTTAAGACAGTTTAGAATTTCTTAGAAGCATTTAGTTTATCATATCTGATAAGTAAAAGAGTAGATGCAGTATCGATTATATGCAACAAAGCACATGAAGACATTGATCAAGGAAGACAAAAGTGACGATTTTGAAGAAAAGAGAGAAAGAGATATAGGTGTAACTATAAGTATTCAATGAATATTGAATATTCAAAAGAAGAAGATCATGACTTTATGGAGATACCTACAAATCTATCATCTTGAATCCTATAGGAAGGTAAACCAAACAATGGAAAGGAATAATGATAGATGAGTTGGTGATCTTATTCTAAAAGAGTATAAAGAGAGAAAGCATATGGGGTTTAAGACTTTGAGTAGAGTATCGAATGTCAGGAGATTATGCGACAAGAAATTTTTGAAGAGGAATAGTGACCAACTAGAAATTAAATTCTACAAATGGTTTGATATCAATTATTACAATTAGATTCTTATTAGATCCATTAGCTTATGGGGAACACCAATGGATATAATAAAAAGGAAAATTTGGTGATATCTCACCTTGCTACTACATGAGTAAATAAAGTTATATTGAAAAAGGAATTAGGCCAGGATAGTGCTTTGTCCATCTACCTATCTTCAGCAAGAAGGGTACCATCAAGGATCAAATGAAGGTCTTGCTATCATAAATTGGAAGACCAAATATCTTAAGACCATTATTTAGTCATTACCTTTAAAGTATTGTTGACTAAATAAAGGTACCCCACCCTAATTAGTCAAGGATGTTAGTATCTATGAGTATATATACTCGGAGGGATGTTATAAGTCTTTAGACTTGAGTTTTCCTTGAAAAAAAAAAAAAGTACTTGTTAGACTAAGTCAATTGAGGGTATGAGGTCAATTGATGAGGACAGTAGCAAATGAGATAGGAGCAAAAATAAGAAGTGATCTAAACCAATGTGAAGGATTTTTCAAACCTTAATGGCTACCATGACAAGGTAAAGAAATTACTTTGAGTCTGAAAAATGATGCTGACTTGGATTGAAAAGGAAGGCAAATAAGTATTGATCACTTTAGAGGCCCTTGAGCTTATGACATAGATATATCTGGACAGAGATCAATAGCTAATCAAATAAAGTCTTTCTATGTCTAAGAAAATGTTTATGCTTACCTGAGTATTGTTAAATTTGTTGAGTTAACAACTTCAGTACAATTTGATATAATCGTTATTGAATGATAATTATTGTTATAAGCTAATTATGAGGAGGCACTTGAAGAATAAAATTTGAGGAATTGAGAAAATCACTACTTATACCTCCTGACAATACAGACTGCATGGTTGACGACAAAGCATTAATAAAAGATTGAACAACATATTGATATAGGGAATGGAAGGAGAAAGTTGAGGCGGCTAGCACATTATAAGGTAAGATTTGATGCTATGTTGCCTTTAGACAAATAGTTAGTTATTATGAGCACATACCAAGTACGAAAAATCAATTGAAGGAATTTCCTAAGGACTAACCCTACTGGATTGAGTATAGAACTTTTGGACTGAAAGGTTATGAAGAAAACCATCAAGCAAAGAAAAGACAAAGAGGATAATGACAAAGGATTCAACCATGACCTAGTAAGGGTACTCGGTTATGAATAAGAGACTTTTTGCTTTGCATAAATGGGAACATTATTGAAAATCCTAATGACAAATTAATGTGAATAGTGAGATAGGCTCTGTACAAGACCATTTGACCCATGATGATGAATCGACTTGAGTTTGGATAAAATCCTCACAGAGGAATGATTTTAATGAATTCAATAATTATGAAAACTGGATATAGAGTTAGGACATTTTACTTTGAGTATATGATAAGGTCCTCGATGGAAGATGCTACTAATTGGCTTTCATTTTTTAATGTAACTTTGGTCGAGGAATAAAGTCACATATGAAAAATGATAGACAGTTAATCAAGGGTTTAGCTGTAGAGCACATGATACCTTGTCAGTTATTGAAGTATCTTGGGGACAAATATAAAAGGTAAGAAGCAAAGTTAGACACAATAGAAAGAAGGTAACTTTTCGGACTTATGGATGATGAAAGAGATCACTAGATGAAAGGGATTATCCTATAATATTTAAAATACGAGAAATAAGATCATATGATCTCAAAGAAGTATGGAGTAATTTATACATGAATAAAGAAGCATGATCTTACGAGGAGACTATCCTATACATGATGAGATAAGTATAGGAATCTAAGGATTTCAGCTAGAGACCGGTATTGTTAAACTAGCACGTATGAGAGTATACATCAGAGTACGCAGCGAAAGCGGCCCTTATAGGTAAGCCCTTGTAAAAGGAACAATAAAAATGATAAATTGAGGATTGAGCCTAGATTTGATTCCTAAGGGGAGAATGCATTCACCAAGAAGTTATCTAAGAGACAAAATACCTTGAAGATGATAATTTATGGAATTTCGAGGATGAAATTCTTTTAGGGGGGTAATAATGTAATGCCCGAGCAATTTGCGCAATTTTTAACAAAAATTGGACATTCTATGAGAAATGAACTGTGTTGAATGTTTGATTTTATTTAAAATATTAAATGAAGGAATTTGTGAGGAAACTTAGTACCATTAGATTCTACTTGAAAAATGGAATCCAACGCCTCAAAGAACGCTGAAAACGGAGTTCGTATGAAGAAGTTATGGCCGTTTAACGATCAAGGGTATTTATGTAAATTAAACAGAAAAAAGAAAAAAAACGAAAATGGACGAAAAACACAGGGGGGTGTTTTGAAAACGGCACCCCCTGTCGTCTTCCTCCTCAGATTAATCCAGAAACCCTCAAATCCCAAATTTTCTAGAAAAGTCTGCCACCACCATGGCGGCACCACCATTGAGGGGCACTGCCTTCACCCCTCTATAAAAACCCCATCTCCCCCCTCTTCAAAATCGCATTTTTTCCAGTCGTTTGAGACTGGGGTTTTCGGCAAAAATCGGAAACCTGTCTCTCTACAATCTCTGGCAACGGCCAGGCCCTAGTCGGGCCGGCCATCTCCCCATTCCCTCTCTTCTTTCGGGTCTTAATAATGGGGATTTCCCCCCCTTCTTCGAGTTTCCCAGCAACGTAAGTTTCAGATGGAAAGAGGGTGGAAGTTTCAGACGGAAAGAGGGTTCCACCACCAGGAAAAAGAGCATCCCAGGCTGCCCAGGTAAGCCATTTCTCTTTCCCTTTCTCTCCGTTTGCTTCCCCCAGGCCAGATCCATGCTGAATCTAGTCTTTTCCAGTCATTTTCCAGCCAGTTCCTGGCCGAAAAATGTTCCAAGCCAGCTTGGGCCAGTCCTGCACGAACCAGGCGTCCCAGGGACACCATGCTGTATGTGCACCTAAGACTGGGTCCCTGGGATGAGTTCCAGGTGTACGACAGTGCGTACACTGTCCCAAGTGCGGCCTTCAGGTGCGCGCGCGACATGGGGCACGGGTCTTGGCTCGACCAGGGTGCACAGGGTGCCCTGGGAGCTGAGAGGTGCCATGCTACAAGGTGCATCCATGCGATGATGTGCGTCGTAATGCGTCACTTGAGCATGAATGTGCGCGTGCAAAACGCGGTCCTAGTCACGGCCTTTGGGCACGCACGCACGTAAGGCAGTCGCGGTTCAACCAGGATACACGGGTGTCCTGGGAATTGGGGCACACGGACCTAATGAAACTTTAAAGTTAGGATTAGAGTACAATTTACGGAGTTAACCATGGAAAAATAGATCCATATCGTAGGATCTAGCTTGATGAATGAATTAGGCAAGGACCATGGGCCCAATAGGCAGATCTAGCGATCTAATGTCTAAATAGAATGAAATTAATAAGGACTCCTTGTATCCATTCATACCCAGGAGTTTATAAATGAGACCCAGGGATGGGTTAAGGTGATAAAGGACGTGACTCCAAGAGACTTTGAGGTAGGTGCTCTATCGCTACTAGACTTTTTAAAAGAGCCATGATTGTTTTGAGAATGCATGTTTTAAGTATAAGTATATGACTTGTTTAGCATGATTTAATTCAACGTACATATGATAAATGCTTTATGCATAGATATATTTTGCAAATAATTGCATATACATTATGCATAGATATGTTTTGCAAATAATTGCATATACATTATGCATAGATATGTTTTGCAAACAAATGCATATATTGCACGATTTGTGAGCATTGAGTTCTTGAAAAATTGCATGTCCTTGAGGGTTACCAAAAGACGCTAGAGTGCCCAAAAGACGCTGGGTAGGCAATTGTGAGGGACCCAAAGAGGACAGGTTTTGAAAAAGAGGTTTTTGCTTGTCTGCATAATAAGTGTAGCCTTGGCCGATGAGGGCGGGCTGATGAGGGTGGGCCGATGAGGGTGGGTCGATGAGGGCGGGCCGATGAGGGCAGGCCAGAGAGAGCTGACAGGCTTCTAGGTTGGCAGGCTTCAAGGCAGGCAGGCTTCTACACTGTCAGGCTTCTAGGCAAGGTTATGACTTTGAATGCGAGACTAGCATTGCATGCATGTTTTGCAACCAATTTCATAAATTTCATGATTTACGACAAAGACATGTCATATGCCCCATTGAGGCTATGACCGAGTGTCCTCAGGTACCCGGGGACCACACTGCGGCGAGGTCGTAGGCATAGTTGGACCCTATGGTTTGAGGATTTATTTGCATTGCATATGGCATAACATGAGGTTGGTCGACCATACCAGATATCCATGAGTTGAATTCAGTTGAGCATATTATGCATATCATTATGTTTATGATATATGATACTTTCAACTTGAATTATGCTATTCTTTAAGTCATCAGTATTTCAATTCGACAGTGGTTTTTAATATCAATATTGAACGTGATTGTTTGAACATGCACATGTTTTTAAGAGCATATGATTTTAAACATAGCATGCATTGCAAAACTAATAGTGATAGACTCCTACTGAGTATAGTATATACTCACCCTATACTTAACATTTTCCAGGATAGTTCCACTCACAAATAGAAGACATCTCAAGAGATATTAGTGCTATGAGCAAGTGAATAAACAAAGGAGACAACTATACATGTGAGTAAACTCTCTACCCTTTGGACATGTATTTGTATTTAATTACAATTGGGCTGTATGTTGTGACTGGATAGACCTGGGGAAAAACACTTATGATTTCTAAAGTTTTTCAAAAACTACTTTGGTTGTTGTGAAAGCAAATGACACTCAGGGTTTTCAAAATGAGTTTAAAACTAAAGATTTTCTACTACATTGCATGGTTTTTATAAAATGGTTTTCAAAGAGGGATGCATCCCGCCTTAGGAATTAGATCTTGGATTTAAAAATGCATGAGAAAACCCAGGTCGTCACAGATAAACTCTAAATTTTCATTAAACTCAAAAATGGTACAAAATTTGGGATATTACATACTTTTCCTCTTGTATGGCAATGACGATATTAGAAGACCTAAGAATCTTGCTGAGCACCTCACCATTTGTAAATACCATGCCAAAATACATTAAGGGTCTTTCTTTTGTTGGTGAACCTTGTAACTATCTCTATAATGGATTCGTTAGGCTTCATGGAGACCAACTCATATTCATGGACTGGAAATTCTCGTTATCTTCCATCTATTTTTCCTTGGGTGACTTTCAACTTGTTCCAAATTTCTTCAAAAAATTCACAAGTTGAAAGCATGTTGAACTCATTAACATCTGGTACACAATAGAGTAGATTCATTGCTTGTTCATGAACTTGTGCCTTCTTGAAACCTTCACCACTCAATTCACTCTATGGTTTGTAATGTTGTGAGCTAGAGATATAATCTATTATTTCACAAGAGAGGGAACTTTTATCTTTCTAGGTTAGAAATTGTGATTTTATTTGAAATGGAGATTAAAAATAATTTATGAAATTCATATGTTTCTGTTAACTTGAATTAGTCTCTAAATGAAGTGGGGAAGAGGGACTAAAGGTAACTTTCATCTTTTCCAATGATTGTATTTCAGTTTCTAACCTAGATTCATCTGACCTTAGTAGATTATGAGAGCAAGTTGTCACCTAAGGTAAAATGGGCCTTAGGATCCTGATGACTCAAATGATTCCACTAAACAAAGATCTATGTTCATGTCTAAGAACTAAAGCAGTAGGGAGTGCAAGCAACCCAAACCCCTTATTCTTCTAGCTTTAAAAGATTAGTTAGTTTGAACTTACATTTCACTAACTTAACAACATAGAATAAGTACAAAAAACATAGATAAGGACATCCAATTTAAGTCATTCAAAGAAAGAACTTACACACACATATCACTTAAAAGATTAATAATGAAGGGAATTATACCGTGATTGTGAAGAAATGAACTATACATATGATCTTATATGTTAGAGACATGGACTAATATAAAAATTGGAAACATGTATACAAAGAAACTAAAGAAATATTCATCATAATAGAGATGCAAAGACCTAAAGAATGGAAAAATAAAGTGCATGTCAACACAAGAAACTAGTATTATGCAAAGGCACCAACACAAGAAGCTAGGAATTAGAAAAATCTCTATGCCAAGGTAGGCACTAGAAAGATAGAACTCATAGATCTAAAGAAACATACAATGCATAGATCTAAAGAAACATGATGTGCATAGATCTAAAGACATACATGAAAGTGGAAACACACAAAACAATGTACAAAACACATGAATGTAATCAAAGTCATACAATGAATTAGAAACATTCATGTGATCAAGAGCATAGAAGGAATTAGAAACTAGTCCTAAATTGGAGAGAGAGAAGCTATTTTGAAAAGCATGAAAAAACAAATAGGAGGGAGGTAGACATACAAATATTAGTTCAACTATACACTAGAAAAATTCAACATGATATATATGAATAAAATAAAATGAATTGCCAAATTTCAGAAACTTACTTTGAACTAGAACATAAGGCAAATGCTAGAAATTAGGAACTAAGAATTGAACATGGTGGATGCCACAATGAATACTACAAAATTAAAAAATAAAATAAAAAATGAATGCTAAGGATGAATTCTAGAATTGGAAACTTAACTACAATTAGATATTTGAATATGCAAAAATTTGAGGGATTATATCTAATTTATATGAAAATATAAGACATGATGTTTAAGAAAAATAAGAGGTAGAGGAGAGGCTTGTTGATTCTCAAAAGAAGCCATTCCAAATCAAAGTTGCTAAAAGAGGATTCTTTCATCCTTGAACAAAGTAAAACAAGAAAACAAAGCTATGAAAAATGAAATTGTCTTGTTGAATGGAAGGGTTATCACATACATCATGCTAGACTCCCATAAGTGCATCATTTTTTATTTCACATATTGATTGTTTTTCGCACGGGCTATTGTGGTACTGCTTATGCAAGCATGGGTCAATTCCATAGGGACTTGACTTAATGAAAATGGATTTTAGATAAAATTTAATTACCTACTCATTAAAATAAATATTATAAAATTAAATAATAGGAAACTCAAATTGCAGATCTATTGCATTAATCAAAAGTACAAAATTTCTAAACTAAAAAGACAAAAATTTAAAAGAAATAACAACTAACATATACTTTCCTAGCTTGATCATGGTAAATTTCTTCAAATTTGGTCTTATTAGAGTTGATCAACCTTCATCAATCTTTCACCCATATCTCTAATTAAGGATTCAATGGCCAAATTGTTAAGATCATTTAAAATTTTGATAATCTGGACTAGGCAAAGAAATTTGGATTTGGATGGCTTAAATCAAATTTTTGTATTTCATATTGAAGATCAAGACCAATGGATCAAGTAGGAGTTATTCTAAATATGAAGATCTAAGAATTGAATGAAATATAATAAGAAAAGGCCAAGGAAATAAAGTGATCCAATTGGTTAAAGTTAAACCATTGATTCTGTTAAGCTTAAATCAAACAAGGTATAGATTAGTTAATTCCTATAATAATATGAGAATAGCACAAAACCTATATAACTTAAAACTTGGTTAAGAATAAGAAGACTTAAGGAAAAAGACAAAACTTGGATGAAAATGGAATTAAAATTAAAGATTGAAGGGCAAAATTACATTTTTTCCAATTTTCTAGTTTTAATCAAACAAAGAAGAGAACATCTTGAGGAGGAAGATAATGTAGGGAGAGAGAAAATGAAGTGAAGGAATGAAATTTTGGGTGAAACTCAACTTAGGTTTTCTCCTCTAGATGTAAAGAACAAAAAAAGGAAGAATTTTGGAGAGAAATCAGTGTAAAATAAACAAAAATTCAAGTGAGAAAAATCATAAAAGTTCATGGTTAAAGCAACAAAGGTTGGAAGTGATGGTGGACAATGAGAACGAAGGATAAATTGAGAAAGAAGTTGGGAAACTAAGGAAGAACAAACTGTGACAATGATAGGGATTAGGAAATAGTGGATGGGATAGGCAGATAGCTAAGGATTTGCAGTGAAGATTGCTATCATTCTCTCCTCTACAGTGAAGAGTTTAAACAAGGAAGGAGGTGATGGCTAAGAGAGATGAACAGGTGTGACTGGTAAGGTTGAGAGAGAATGGACAAGAAATAAGGAACCAAGGGAGAGTAGGCAAAGAAAGAAAATCTAGAAACAAATGTTTGTTGGGAATGATGGGAAATAAGGACTGAAATGGAGGAAAAAGAAAATGATGATGCAAGGAGAGGAGAGCTAAGTTCCATGTTTCCTACGGGAACCCTATAGATGATGAAAATGAGAGAGGTGAGGAAGGAGACAGGAGTGGGAAAGATAGGGAGTGAAGGAGAAAGAGAGACAGAGAACTACAGTGTGAGTTAATTTTCCTATTGTGGTCGAAACCTAGAGATAGACAGTGAGACAAGTAGAGGAAGGAGGAGAAAAGGAGAGATAATGGGAGTGAACATGGAACGGAGGAACTCTTCAACAGTGGTCTTCTTCTCTACCGTGCTCGGCTTCTACAATCCTACAGTGAAGCACCGTCTGAGAGATCCATCATCTCCCTTGCCTTCTTCCTCTTTTAAAGCTTCTCACCCTTCCTCTTCTAAGTTTGATTTTGTAATGCCCGAGCAATTTACACTATTTTTAACGAAAATTGAACATTCTATAGGAAATAAACTGAGTTAAATGTTTCACTTTATTTAAAATATTAAACGAAATAATTTGTGAGGGAACTTAGAACCATTAGATTCTATTCGAAAAATGGAATCCAACGCCTCAAAAATCACCCAAAACGGAGTTCGTATGAGAAAGTTACAGACGTTTAAAGATAGGGGTATTTCTGGAAATAAAACAAAAAAGGACGAAAAAAGCAGGGGGCCGTTTTGATAACGGCACCCCCTGTCATCTTCAACCTCTAGACCCTCCCAGAAACCCGTTTTTTCACGATTTCTCTAGAATACACCAGGGAAAATGGCGGCACCACCATTGAGGGGCACCGCCTTTCACTCTATAAAAACCCTATCTTCCCCCCTCTTCAAAACGGGTTTTTTCCAGTCGTTTCAGACTGGGGTTTCTGGAAAAACCAGAAACCCGTCTCAAACCCATCTCTTTGAGTTTTCTGGCAATGGCCAGGCCCAAGTCAGGCCGGCCATTCTCGTTTACCCATTCCCCTCTCTTCTCTCTAGTCTTGGCAATGGGGTTTTCCCCTTCTTCAAGTTTCCAGCAGCCAAGGGTTTTCAGGCAGAAAGGAGGAGCCGCACCACCCAGAAAAGGGCATCCCCAAGCTACCCAGGTAAGCCCCTCCTTCCCTATCCTCTGTTTCACTTCCCCCAGGCCAAGATCCATGCCGGATCTGACCTTTTTCCAGCCAAATTTCTGGGCTGGACGATGTTCCCAAGCCGTTCAAATGACCCTGCACGAACACAACGCCCAAGCCAAGTCCAGACGACCTTGCATGAGCCAAGCATCCCAGGGACTCCTTGCTCCATGTGCGCTTAGGACAGGGTCCCAAGGATGGGCTCTGGGAGTACGACAGTGCGTACACTGTCCCAGGAGCGGCCCTCGGGTGCGTGCGTGACGTAGGGCACGGGTCCTGGCTTGATCAGGGTGCACGGGGTGCCCTGGGAGCTGAGATGCACCATGATACAAGGTGTGCCCGTGCGATGATGCGCGTCATAGTGCGTCACCTGAGCATGCATGTGCGCGTGCAAAAATGCGGTCCCTGACACGGCCTTTAAGCGCACACGCACATGAGGGAAGTAGGACACGTGGACCCAACAAGACTTTAAAGCCAAGATTAAAGGACAATTTACAGAGTTAGCTATGGAATAGTAGGTCCACATCATAGGCAAGAACCAGGGACCCAATAGGCAGGGCTAGCGGTCTAATGTCTAAATAGACTGAAATTAATTAGGACTCCTTGTATCCATTTATACCCAGGAGTTTATAAATGAGACCTGGGGATGGGTTGAGCGATAAAGGATGTGACTCAAGGAGACTTTGAGGTAGGTGCTCTATCGTTACTAGATTCTCTTAAAAGAACTATGATTATTTTGCCAATACATGTTTTAAGTATATGACTTGATTAGCATGACTTAATTCAGCATGCATGTGATAAATGCTTTATGCATAGACATGTTATTTAAATAATTGCATATACATTATGCATAGATACATTTTGCAAACTATTGCATACATTGCATGATTTGTGAGCATTAAGTTCTTGCAAAAATTGCATGTCCTTGAGGGTTACCAAAAGACACTGGAGTGCCGAGGGCCAGGCAGTTGTGAGGGACCCAAAGAGGACAAGTTTTGAAAAAGGGGTTTTCACTTGTTTGATCGGATATGATTTGGACTGATAAGCTCGTGGCGCTATGCCGAGGGGTTTGGGTTGGCCTCCAGCCTCTACCACTATTAGGTGGATGGGTACCATGCCCAAAAAGGGCATGTCCCTACGTCGACTGCATGTGGTAAAGGGGGCTACCACTGGTGTCACGACACTGGGTCGATGTGTCATATGCCCCGTGAAGGCTATGACGCTATGTCCTCAAGTACCCGGGGACCACACGATGGTGAGGTCGTGGGCATAGTTGTACCCTATGCTTTGATGATTTATTTGCATTGCATATGGCATGATATGAGGTTGGTCGACCATAACATACTAGATATCCATGAGTTGGATTCAATGAAGCATCTTATGCATATCATAATGTTATGATATATATATATATGATACTTTCAATTTGGATTATGTAATCCTTTAAGTTGTTAGTATTTTGGTTTGACAATGGATTTTAATATTGATATATTGAACTTGAGTGTTCAGACATGCACATGTTTTGAAGGAGCACATGATTTTAAACATCGCATGCATTATAAAACTAGTAGTGATAGACTCCTACTAAGTGTAGTATATACTCACCCTATCCTTAACATTTTTTAGGATAGTTCCATCCACGAGTAGAGGACACCTATGTTAGTGCTACGAGCAAGTGAATCAAAAAGGAGACAATTATACATGTAAGTAAACACTCTACCCTTTGGACATGTATTTGTATTTATTTCCAGTTGGGTCGTGAGCTGTGATTGGATAGACCTGGGGAAAAACATTTGTGGTTTCTGAAGTTTTCAAACACTACTTTGATTGTTGTGAAAGCAAATGACACTCGGGGTTTTCGAAATGAGTTTAAAACTAAAAGGTTTTCCGCTGCATTGCATGGTTTTTATAAAATGGTTTTCAAATAGGGATGCATCCCACCTTAGGAATTAGATATTGCATTTAAAAATGCACGAGAAAACCCGGGTCATCACAGTTGGTATCAGAGCCCAGGTTTTATCCTTTCACAGCTAGTCCAGCATGTCCAAGGGTCATAGACAATAGAGAAAATCAAGAAGAAGTAAGATGGAAAGGAGAAGTAGAGATGACTAATTCTATTTGAGGATTACACTATTAATGCTCAAGGCATGTCACCATAAATAAATAGGTGAAACACAGCTTGGTTTAACAAATAATTAGGTAGAGGATAGTGCAACCCTTATCCAAAATCTAGTCTTAGACGACTTAAGGATTAAGGATTGTTGTGTGGTGCAAATATGAAAACTCATATATGGATCATATTATGATGAATGAAGATGTTAGTGGACTTGTTAGTAGATTAATCTCACTAAAGGTGAGAAAATCAAAGAACCTAGATGGCTATCTTACCATCATAAAGAATATCAGAATATGAGTACACTATCACAAGGATATGATATAAGTACGATAGGGGACGTAAAAGACAGACTTTGAAGATTTTAATGAGAATCTAAGAGGGATGAGAATGCAAGAGAATATTAGGAAATAACTGTGACTCGTACTAGATCACAAAGGTATGGATCCTGAAAGACTTAGCTCAATTTTGGATACCTTCATTGGAGTCTCATGAAGAGTGAAGTGATATCGACTAATAACTACCTGAGTATTATGGAGCAAATCAGAAGATGCATACAAGTGACATATTATGTGATTAAGAGAAACATAACACTAATATGATAAGGAAATGAATTCGACCAAGTTATCAAAAGATTTTGATGATAATACTAAGGATGATAATAGATTGATCCTAACATGAACTTGTAAGAGAAGTATAGCATGATCAAAACATCAATGCCATTATTAAGACATTGTATGAATTTTGTTAAGGCTATAAGCAATTGAGGATTTCAATGATCTTAAGACAGTTTAGAATTTCTGACAAGCATTCAATTTATCATATCTGTTAAGTAAAAGAATAGATGAAGTATCAATTATATGCAACAAAGCATATAGAGACATTGATCCAGGTAGACCAAATGAGGATTTTGAAGAAAAGAGAGAAAGAGATAAAGATGTAACTACCAGTACTCAATGAATATTGAATATTCAAAAGAAAAAGGTCATGACTTTATTGAGGAAAGAAAAGATCCATAGAAATTTTTCATCTTGAATCATCTGGGAAGATAAACCAATCAAATTCGAAGGAATAATAATAGATGAGTTGGTGATCTTATTGTAAAAGAGTATAAAAGAGAGAAAGCATATGGGGTTTAAGATTTTGAGTAGAGTATCGAATTTCAGGAGATTATGCGACAAGAAATTTTAGAAGAAGAATGGTCACCAACTAGAAATTAAAATCCTACAAATGGTTTGATATCAATTATTACAATTAGATTCTTATCAGATCAATTAGCTTATGGGGAACACCAATGGATGTAATAAAAAGGAAAATTTGGTGATATCTCACCTTGCCACTATATGAGTAAATAAAGTTATATTGAAAAAGGAATTAGGCTAGGACAATGACTTGTCCATCTATCTATCTTCAGCAAGAAGGGTACCATCAAGGATCAAATGAAGGTCTTGCTATCATAAATTGGAAGACTAAATATTTTAAGACCATTATTGAGTATTATTGACTAAATAAAGGTATCCCACCCTAATTAATCAAGTATGTTAGTGTCTATGAGTTAGTAGTCGAAGTTATATAATCAGAAGGATGTTATAAGTCTTTAGACTTGAGTTTTCTTGAAAGAAGTACATGTTAAACTAAGACATTTGAGGGTATGAGGTCAGTTGATTAGGCCATATCATGGAGTTGATTAGGCCACATCATGGAGGAGCTACAAGTACAATAAATACAGTAACAACTGAGACAGAAGAAAAAATAAGAAGTGATCTAAACCAAAGTGAAAGATTTTTTTTTCAAACCTTAATGGCTACCATGACAAGGTAAAGAAATTACTTTGAGTCTAAAAAATACTGCTGACTTGGATTCAAAAAGAAGGCAAATAAGTATTGATCATGTTAGAGGCCCTTGAGCTTATGACATAGATATATCTGGAAAGAGATCAATAGGTAATCGAATAAAGTCTTTCTATGTCTAAGAAAATGTTTATGCTTACCTGAGTATTGTTAAACTTGTTGAGTTGACAACTTCAGTACAATTTGATATAATTGCTATTGAAGGAGAATTATTACTATTATAAGCTAAGTATGAGAAGGCACTTGAAAGATAAAATAAGGAGGCACTTGAAAAATAAAAAAAAAATTGAGGAATTGAGAAAATCACTACTTATGAGGATACCTCCTGACAATACAGACTGTATGATTGACGATGAAGCCTTGGTAAAAGATTGAACAATATATTGACATAGGGGATGGAAGGAGAAAAGGAGAGATGGCTAGATATAAGGTGAAGATTTAATATTACGTTGCCTTTAGACAAATAGTTAGTTGTTATGAGCATATACCAAGCAGGAAAAATCAATTGAAGGAATTTCCTAAGGACTAACCCTACTGGATTAGGTATGGAACTTTTGGACTGAAAGGTTACAAAGAAAACCATCAAGAAAAGAAAGGACAAAAGAGGATGATAAAGGATTCAATCATGACCTAGTAAGGGTACTCGGTTATGAATAAGAGACTTTTTGCTTTGCATGAATAGGAACATTATTGAAAATCCTAATGACAAATTGATGTGAATAGTAAGATAGGCCTCTGGACAAGAACATTTGACCCATGATGATGAATCGACTTAAGTTTGGATAAAATCTTCACAGAGGAAAGCGTTTAATGAATTCAATAATTATGAAACTGGATATGGAGTTATGACATTTACTTTCAGTATATGATAAGGTCCCCGATGGAAGAAGCTACTAATTGGCTTTCATGATTTTATTTTGAATGTAACTTTGGTCGAGGAATAAAGTCACATATGGAAAACGACAGACAGTTGAAATTTGAAGTTAATCAAGGGTTTGGCTGTAGATCACGTGATACCATGTCAGGTATTGAAGTATCTTAGGGACAAATATGAAAGATAACAAGCAAAGTTAGACACAATGGAAAGAAGGTAAATTTTTGGACTCTTACTAATGACATATAACCAACCATTAGAAGGAGATATGGATGATGAAGAGATCATTAGATGAAAGATAAAAAGAAAAAGGGATTATCCTATGATATTCAAAATAGGAGAAATAAGATCATATGATCTCAAAGAAGTATGCAGCAATTTATACATGAATATAGAAGCATAATCTTACGAGGAGACTATCCTATACACGATAAGAAAAGTATGGGCATCTAAGGATTTCGAGATAGATGAATTACAGCTAGAAACCGCTATGGTTAAACTAGCACGTATAAGAGTGTGCATCAGAGTACGCAGCGAAAGCGGCCCTTATAGGTAAGGCCTTATAGAAGGAACAATAAAAATGATAAATTGAGGATGAGCCTAGATTTGATTCCTAAGGAGAGAATGCATTCACCAAAAGTTATCTAAGGGACAAAATACCTTGAAGATGATAATTTATGGAATTTCGAGGACGAAATTCTTTTAAGGGGGTAATAATGTAATGCCTGAGCAATTTACACTATTTTTAACAAAAATTGAACATTCTATAGGAAATAAACTGAGTTAAATATTTCACTTTATTTAAAATAGTAAATGAAGGAATTTGTGAGGGAACTTAGTACCATTAGATTCTACTCAAAAAATGAAATCCAACGCCTCAAAAATCACCCAAAACGGAGTTTGTATGAGGAAGTTACAGCCATTTAAAGATAGGGGTATTTCTAAAAATAAAATAGAAAAACGAAAAAGGATGAAAAATGCAGGGGGCCGTTTTGATAATGGCACCCCCTGTCATCTTCAACCTCTAGACCCTCCTAGAAACCCATTCTTTTATGATTTCTCTAGAATACATCAGGGAAAATGGCGGCACCACCATTGAGGGGCACTGCCTTTCACTCCTCTATAAAAACCCTATCTTCCCCCTTCTTCAAAACGGGTTTTTTCCAATCGTTTGAGACTGGGGTTTCCGGCAAAACTAGAAACCCGTCTCAAACCCATCTCTCTAAGTTTTTCGGCAATGGCCAGGCCCAAGTCAAGCCGGCCATTCCCGTCTCCCCATTCCCCTCTCTTCTCTCCAGTCTTGGCAATGGGGTTTTCCCCTTCTTCAAGTTTCCAACAGCCAAGGGTTTTCAGGCGGAAAGGAGGAGCTGCACCACCCAGAAAAGGGCATCCCCAGGCTACCCAGGTAAGCCCCTCCTTCCCTTTCCTCCATTTCACTTCCCCCAGGCCAAGATCCATGCTAGATCTAACCTTTTTCTAGCCAAATTTTTGGGCTGGAGGACGTTCCCAAGCCGTTCAAACAACCCTGCACGAACACAATGCCCAAGCCAGGTCCAGACAACCTTGCACGAGCCAAGCATCCCAGGGACACCTTGCTCCATGTGCGCCTGGGACAGGGTCCCAGGGATAGGCTCTGGGCGTACGACAGTGCGTACACTGTCCCAGGAGCGGCCCTCGAGTGCTCGCGCGACATAGGGCATGGGTCCTGGCTCGATCAGGGTGCACGGGGTGCCCT
This sequence comes from Warburgia ugandensis, assembly GCA_035236585.1. NCBI lineage: Eukaryota > Viridiplantae > Streptophyta > Magnoliopsida > Canellales > Canellaceae > Warburgia > Warburgia ugandensis. The sequence continues at coordinate 24,709,363 of CP141132.1, read as the reverse complement.
GGGAGCTGAGACACGCCATGATACAAGGTCCGCCCATGTGATGATGCACGTCATAGCACGTCACCTGAGCATGCATGTGCGCGTGCAAAAATGCGGTCCCTGACACGGCCTTTAGGTGCACACGCACGTGAGGGAACTGGGACACGTGCAACAAGACTATAAAGCTAAGATTAAAGGACAATTTACAAAGTTAGCTATGGAATAGTAGGCCCACATCATAGGCAAGAACCAGGGACCCAATAGGCAGGGCTAGTGGTCTAATGTCTAAATAGACTAAAATTAATTAGGACTCCTTGTATCCATTTATACCCAAGAGTTTATAAATGAGACTCGGGGGCGGGTTGAGCGATAAAGGACGTGTTTCAAGGAGACTTTGAGGTAGGTGCTCTATTGCTACTAGATTCTTTTAAAAGAACTATGATTGTTTTGCGAATAAATGTTTTAAGTATATGACTTGATTAGCATGACTTAATTCAGCATGCATGTGATAAATGCTTTATGCATAGACATGTTTTTTAAATAATTGCATATACATTATGCATAGATATGTTTTGCAAACTATTGCATACATTGCATGATTTGTGAGCATTAAGTTCTTGCAAAAATTGCATGTCCTTGAGGGTTACCAAAAGACGTTGGAGTGCCAAGGGCCAGGCAGTTGTGAGGTACCCAAAGAGGACAAGTTTTGAAAAAGGGGTTTTCGCTTGTTTGATCGGATATGATTTGGGCTGATAAGCTCGTGGGCGCTATGCCGAGAGGTTTGGGTTGGCCTTCAGCCTCTGCCACTATTAGGTGGATGGGTACCACGCCCAAAAAGGGCATGTCCCTACGTCGACTACATGTGGTACAGGGGGCTACCACTGGTGTCACGGCACTAGGTCGATGTGTCATATGCCCCGTGGAGGCTATGACGCTGTGTCCTCAGGTACCCGGGGACCACACGGCGGCGAGGTCGTGGGCATAGTTGGATCCTATGGTTTGATGATTTATTTGCATTGCATATGGCATGATATGAGGTTGGTCGACCATACCATACTAGATATACATGAGTTGGATTCAATGAAGCATCTTATGCATATCATAATGTTATGATATATATGATACTTTCGATTTGGATTATGTGATCCTTTAAGTCGTTAGTATTTCGGTTTGATAATGGATTTTAATATTGATATATTGAACTTGAGTATTCAGACATGCACATGTTTTGAAAGAGCACATGATTTTAAACACCGCATGCATTATACAACTAGTAGTGATAGACTCCTACTGAGTATAATATATACTCACCCTATCCTTAACATTTTTCAGGATAGTTCCATCCACGAGTAGAGGACACCTATGTTAGTGCTACAAGCAAGTGAATCAAAAAGGAGACAATTATACATGTAAGTAAACACTCTACCCTTTGGACATGTATTTGTATTTATTTACAATTGGGCCGTGAGCTGTGACTGGATAGACCTGGGGAAAAACATTTGTGGTTTCTGAAGTTTTCAAACACTACTTTGATTGTTGTGAAAGCAAATGACACTCGGGGTTTTCAAAATGAGTTTAAAACTAAAAGGTTTTCCGCTGCATTGCATGGTTTTTATAAAATGGTTTTCAAATAGGGATGCATCCCACCTTAGGAATTAGATATTGCATTTAAAAATGCATGGGAAAACACAGGTCGTCAGAGATTTCCCCTTCTAATTTATTCATTCCTAGTAAGATTTCCTTCTTCAGTCCTCCTTTGATCGATCTTTCCCATTTTAGGTGCCCTTTTCTTTGAGCTTTTGTCCACCTTCCTCCTTAATGTGGGCCCTCTTCTTCTTTCTAGAAAGCAAACATCCAAGATTCTTTCTACCATAAGTCATGGTAATGATCTACAGGATTTTATTTCTTATTCCTTTAGGCATGTCCATCTTATATCATGGGACCCATGTGACCTTTTGGTCCTTAATATGATCTAATCCATTGATTCAATTCAATCCATTCAATTCCTAATATGGTTGATCTGCACCATACAAAACTCAATTAGAGTCATCTTGATCATACTTTAATCATCTGATTAGCTCCTAGTTATCATTTGATTGTTATATTTTACAAATCAACGATTGGATGATCAATTGGAGCTAAATTGCACATTCAATTAAAAAATTACAAAATTGAGTGATTGGACGATCTAATTAAATATGCTAAAGCAGGGGTATTTTATCCAAAATTAAATGCTTAGCATCCCCTCTTTCAAACAACAATCATGTGAATAGATCTTTCTTTAGCCTACACTCTTTTAATAATTGTGAATTTAAGGTTTGTCAAACCATCCATTTCGAATGGGATTTGTCTCATGGACACAAGAGCAATCCAACCCATATGATTTCCTTTTCCTCTTCCCATTCTCACTTATGTAGATTTCTCGGTAATAAGGAGAACTGCTAAAAATCTTACCTATATCTTACAATTTCTTTAGAATTGTTTGCTCATAGCATGATGAAATTGTATGATTGTAGCCCGACACACTGTTTCAATGACTTGATATGAAAGACGACTAGCTCTACAACTTTTGGTGTCATATCTTCCGAAAGCAAGTTGTTTACCGTCCAGTTCACAATCCCTACTACATTTGCCTTCACAATATTTACTATATTTCATAGGTTTCGAAACTCTAGGGAATCTATGTATTATTTCAAGAGTTCCCATCCTTGAATTTCAACTTTCATAAAACAAACCTACAAAGCTATATTCCTAGAAACCCACATTTCTCCATTAGAATACTTGGGGTTTCATCTTATGACTCAAAGAAAGATGGCAGGAGAAAATGTAAATAAAGGGAATTATACTGAAGAAAGTACTCAAGGAAAATTATATTGAAGGAAGGAAAATCTTTCTTCTAAGGTTTAAAATCCTCCTTTCTTATCAAAGGGGGAGTTAGAGATTCCATTAATCCCTTGCATGAAAGAAAGAGAGTGATCTTGTGCGCAATTTACGATATCTAAGAGGAAATTTAATTAGAAAACCCCCTTAAAAGTTCCAATAGAGAGAGATTCCAATCATGATCCTAGTTCTATATCCTAAATGCAATAAAGTGGGTAGAAAATTAGTAAAAAGAGGTTTCCTAGGGTAGAAATTCCACTACCCTATAAGGAATTTAATTCGTGTGCCCAGTGTAGTGCAAGAATTGGAGTTCTTCCCTTCAGGGAACAAGGAAACCTCTTAAAATTACACTAGAGTTTTTCTTGAGAAAAGGCTCCATGTTCCCCACTACATGGAAGAAGAAACCTAAAATTAGAGAGACAGAGACAGAGAGACAAAGAGACAGAGAGAGATGACTATGAAATAAAAATAAAAATGCAAGAAAATATCTAAGATTAGACTCTTCCATATTTTTTCATTGCTGAAAATGAGTTTAAAAAACCTCCTACATATAGAAATTGCGGGTGGCTTAAGTAATAAATTAAAGAACAATCAAGGGCAATTTCAAAATTTTGAGCTTCAAGTTTTGACCATATAAGCTTTACAATCACATAATGGCCTTGTACAGTCACTATGCAAAAGCTTTCCTATAATACCATAACTTTTTATTTCAATAAGTATATTATTTTTGCTTATATATACCAGCGAATTTGAATTGCTTAGATGGTAATGCTAAGTGTGTGTGAGAGACTTTGGTATAGAGTCCAAAACACTTGGTAATGTTTTTACCATTCTTTTTGGGATAACCACAAAAGAAATAGGCATCTAGTAAAAATTTGAAGAGATTAGAAAGGGAGTTTTAAGTGGAGTGTAGCTACAAGAAACATGTCCCAAATAGATTAGGAAACTTGTGTTTCATGGGCTAGAATGTGGAGACTTTAAGGCTGAGATGAAATCTTGAAATAAGGGAAAATCATGTTGGATTTCTAATGGGAAAGCTAAAGAGTTTGGGTTAGAAATGTAATAACCTAAATTTTAAAAGTTTATTTTATGTAATTTATTTTTTATTGCAAAGAAAGGATAAAATAGAATTTTTAGTTTTGAAGTTTCAATAAATGAGCATTTTATAGAAGTCAAATAAGTGTTGAAACCTTAATAATTGGACTGATCTCAAAAAAACGAATACAACAACCCTAATTATGTCAAAAGTAGAGTTTGAACAAAAAATTTGTAATTTTTAATTAAAATATTTATTTAAATAAAATAAGTGGACAATATAGTAAATTGACTTCAAGTGGAAACCACATGAAGTGACACATAATCATGAGATAGAAAAGACAGCCATAAATGCAAGGTTTAAACTTCACGAAATTAAACATAATAATTACCCGCATTTATGACAACTAATGATTAAAATAATAATAAATAAATAAATTTTAAGTTAGTCCCCCATCCCTACTAACAACAGCGACCCCTCTCTCCTCCAATACCGCATAAGGTAGCTAGCCAACGACAGCAGCCATCCTCTCTCTCTCTCTCTCTCTCTCTCTCTCTCTCTCTCTCTCTCTCTCTCTCTCTCTCCAACTTCCCCATTTTTTTCTTCTACCCTCTCTAGCCAGCACTTGCATGCACCCCACTCCTTTTGCCTTACTTCCATTGTCCCCCTCTTACTCTCTCCAGTAGCTCATCACCAACACTCCCTATTGGCCCCTACTTTTTCTTGTCTTTGGCACCATGGGAAACACCCAGCTACTCGACCTTCCCACCACCTAACCCAGGTACCCCACCCTTCACCATTCTAATTGCATTTTTTGACTAGCAACCTATCACTGAACCTATCTGACTAGCTCAGATGGGAACCATAGCAAGGATAACTCAAATGCGAAATCTGAGCCGTTTAATAGAACCATGGGACTCAAAACCCTAATATCCATTAAATCAATAATTATCTGATGATCTAGATCGGAGATTGGGACAAAAAAAGATGGGCGATCGAGATCACACCATCCAAACCATTCCTATCTAGATGATGATGGTGACTAAGACACGCCTTGCAAATGCACCATAAGAATGCACACTGTTAAGTGTTTAATTTTGGTCAAAATTCTCCTAATTTAGCGTTCAATTAGATCATCTAACCGTTCAATTTTACAAAACTTAGCTTGATTTTGAATATAAATCCAATTGACCATTCAAACCTTAATTTGTCAAAATCAATGGTCAGATGATCATTAGAGCTCATTAGATGACTAATGTAGGGTTCAGATGAGTCTAATTTAGTCTATTCTTTTGCAGATCAACCAAAGGACGCACGGACGGCTGTGATTAAAAGATAATGGTGCAGATCATCTTAAAGGGCAATGGATGGACCAGATCACCCATGGAGATGGATAGAATAGAAATCATGGACAAAATGGAAAGAACATGTAAAGGGCAACTCCTTCCCCCACTTCTTTCTTTCCTTTTCTTCCTTTTCTCTTTTCTTTCTTTTTCCTTTTTCCTTTTTCCCTTCCTTTTTCTCTTTTCTTTCTTTCCTTTTCCTTCTCCTTTTCCTTTTTCCTTTTTTCTTTTTCCTTCTTTCCTTTTTCTTCCTTTTTCCTTCTTTCCTTTTTCTTTTTCCTTTCCTCATTCTCACGTACCCAACTTCTTTTTCTCCCCTACCTCTCATTCTCTCCACTCTCTCTTCTCACCTTCTACTCCTCACGTCCCATTCTTCCTCTACTCTCTTTCCCAACCGTACACAGCCCATTCTCTTCTCTTCTCCTCCCTCTTTGTCAACCGCATTCTCACCATACCCAATCTCTCTCATTCACTCCACTCTCTCTTTCTCTCATCTTTCTCCTCTTTGGCTGGACAGATCATCCCCTTGCCCAGCGCTTTTTCTCCTCCCAGCCGGACCGCACCCCCATCCGGATCCTTCTCTAGGTCATCACCACCCAGTCCAGCAAAACCCATCACCGCCCAGACCAATCCGGGCGGCCTACACCAGCACCTCTGCATTATCGTACTTGACTCCTTCACCAGATTCCTTGTCACTGGCTGGACTTCCCAGGCGTCATCTTCCCCGTGCCCGAGAAAGCTCAAGCGTCCTCCATCTTCACCGGCCTGCTTCGCACACTTCGGCTCTCCCTCTCTCTCTCACGCTCCTCGGTTCCGGCAACTTTCACTATCGTCGGGTTTTTTCATGGTGTCAGACATTCCGGGGAAGGAAACCCAAAACGGGTTTTCCTTCCTTTCCTCTTTCTCTCCTCCTTTTCTCTTTTCCTCTTTTCTTCTCCTCCCTTCTCCTCCTTCTTCCCCACTTTCTCCATCGGGTTTGTCTAGTTTTTCTCTTAAAAACCAGATTTTAACCAAAATTACAATTCTGCCCTCTCTTTAAAAGCAATTACAATTCTGTCCTTTTCTTTTAAGTCCATCTGTGTCCCTTTTTTAATTCCATCTGTGTCCCCTTTTTAATTCCATCTGTGTCCCAGTTTATCCCGGTTCTGTTTTATCTGCATTTTTCTTATCCAGGAACTGCCTAATCTCTACCAGATCATTTAAGGCTAACCTATCAACGGGTTAGCCTTAATCAAAACAAAATCCTCGATTTCTCCTTCGTTTCTTCTCTGATTTCAAATTAATTTTACAGGTTCATTCTTAGGATATCCCTAGAAATAACCAATGCTTCTGATCTTAGATCTGAAATCCAAAAATCAATCTGACCCGTCCAAATCTTGAAATCACACTTTAGCCCATATCTTGACCATTTTAAGGAATCTGACAAATCCGACCGATGGATCACTAATCAAGAACATATTGAAGATATTTGTAAAGTCAGATTAGATTTTAGAAGACCAGAACTGAATATTTTGATGAATATTGATCTAGAAAAGTAGTTTTTTTTCTCATTATTTGATTTTGTTTGTTTTCTTTAAGAATTGGAAATTTTGTATTTATGAGAAGTTTATTAGATCTGAACATTAATTCTCATTTTAATCATTCCAGTAATTTTGAGTGATTTATTTTTAATTTTAAATAATTAGATTTTATTGAAAACTCCATTTTAAATCAAGTCCTCGTGGGATCAACCCGTACTTGCATAAGCTACACTGCAATAGCCCGTGCACTAGCTGTAAAACAATCAACAAGTTTTTGGCGCCGTGGCCGGGGACTTGCAAAGGAGTTTTCATAAAATTTAATTAAAAAATCCAAAATTTTAAAAATTTTAAAAAAATCAAAAAAATCCAGAAAAATACATAAAATTAGGCATTGCAATTTTTAGCATTTTAGGAAATTTTAGGTGCATTTTTCAATTTTTTTTAGGGCATAATCACCTTGTTTCCTGAATTTGGTACTAATTTCTAATTTTATTTTTTAGGAAATAGGAAAGTGGAGGAATTTGGCAAGTGGATCTTCACCAAAATGGAAACTTCCCTGCTTTCCTAGAATAGGACTTTCTTTTTTCTTTTGAGTGAAACTTGTAGTGAGGATTCTTGTAAATTGCAATTTCCATTTTAAATTTTAAAGGGTTGCATAATACAGGGCAAGTGTGGGATAAGGTGGCCCACACTTGATCTTCATCAGAAACCCCACTGTGAGTTTCCTCACTCATTTATTTCCTAGATTAGGGTTTGCATTTAGAATAATTTGCATTGTTTGGTAGTGTAATTCATATAGAATCATCTTTTATAATTGTTGCATTTTAGGATTTTGCATTAGTTTACTGCTTTTAATTGCATTCTTGGGGCATGTTTAATGTTTTAAGGTGACTTATATGCTGATCAAATTGCTATGGTGTGTGAAAATTAATTAGTAAGGGCACCCTACCCCCATAAGATCAAGGGTGGATTTCATCACCACCTCTTGGCCCACTTAGGATAATCACCTCAAGCGCGCAAACCTTCCTTTCACGATAATTTAAAATCAATCAGAAGAAACCTATAGGGCCATCACATGCTCGTAGGACCCTCTTAATAGGACGCAATTTACTGTCAGTCCAGTGGCTTTTGATCACTGTGGTTATTGGGGGTTATCTAATAGAGCCTCGCTCTTCCCCCACCTCCAATTGATGTTTGTTGAGGTTTAAACGCCTCCTTACAGGAGGGTTGTATTAACCACCTTAGTTAGAACCTAATTGGTAAGCAGTAATCAACCCCTAAAGAGAGGAGGAGCACTAGTCTAGGCTAATAAAAGCATCTTCCCCACAGAAAATCAAGAAAATCAAATATATTGCTGCTTATTAGCCTTAGGATTATTTGAGTGTGCCCTTTTGTTTGCACATCATTCTAGAAGCTAGGTTGCATCATTTAGGTTAGTTTTCTCAAAGAAAAAAAACAAAAAACAAAAAGAAGCTTCCCTTGTATGCACTTTTGGAGACGCGACAAAACCGGAAGGTTAGTCAAGTACGACCAAAAAGACATACAGCAAGATCAGGCCACATCTATGACTGATCAATGCTCAAGGGGTAATTCACCCCATGAAAGTCAAGGGGCTCCACTCATCATGAATGAGGATCCACCACCCTTGATGGATGATGAATATCAACCTCCACCAAGGAGGAATAATCATCAACCAAATAGAGATTGGAGAAGACACAATAGGGAATGGGACCAACAGAGTGAACATGGGGATGATAATATTGAGGGTCATCAAAACTTTTGTGGTAGAACTTTAAAAGACTACCTTCAGCCTACACGTACCAGCACACCATCCTGTGTAATTCTTCCTCAAAATGCTAGTGCGTTAGAATTAAAAATGGGAGTAATCCAATTACTTCCCAAATTCCATGGTCTAGATAGTGAGAGTCCTTATTTGCACCTTAAAGAATTTGATGAGGTATGTAGCACCCAACGAACACAAAATATAGGTCTAGATGCTGTCAGGCTTAAAATTTTTCCTTTCTCTTTAAAGAAAAAAGCAAAAATGTGGTTTAATGCACTGCCATCAGGTTCCATAAGAACCTGGAATGAAATGACTAGGGAATTCTTAAAGAAATTTTTCCCTACCCATAAAACAAATACGCTTCGCCGCAAGATAATGAACTTTACCCAAAAGGATAAAGAATCATTCTATCAATACTGGGAAAGGTTCAAAGAACTACAACTCACTTGCCCACATCATGGTTATGAACCATGGTGCATCATCAGCTTCTTTTATGAAGGACTAAATTCTGACATGCGCCAGTTTGTAGAGATGATGTGTAATTGTAATTTTCTCAACAAACAACCAAATGAGGTGGAAGAGTATTTGGAATGGCTAGCTAAAAGTGTACAAACCTGGGCTGACTCAGAAAGAATAGAACATACAGATAGACCTAAGCCCAATACACCCATGCTAGGGGAGGCATGTATGCTATGTCTGAAAAAGATGATATTAATGCCAAAGTAGCATCCCTAGCAAGAAAAGTAGAAGCCGTAGAAATGGGAAAGAAAAACTCAAATAAAGAAGAACAAGTGTGTAGCATTTGTGAAAGTACATCACATCTTACTCAGGAATGTCCTACAATCCCTGCTTTTCAAGATGTACTTCATGATTAGGCCAATGCACTTAACACATATAAAAGACCTTTCTCCCCATATTCAGAGACTTATAATCCCAATTGGAGAAACCATCCAAACTTTAGTTGGAAAAATGGACCTACTTCTAATGTTCCACAACCAGGACAATATCAACCTCATCAACAAAACTAAGGACTTCTTACCTTACCTTATCAAACTCATCAACCTCCTTCTGGACCTTACTTGCCCCCACCTAAAAGGCATGTTGAGGATAATCAAGTTACTTAGAACCAGGAGAAGAAAATTTCTCAATTAGAAAATTCTGTGAATGAATTAAAAAATATGACGAGTCAAATGATGCAAAGTATGGAAAAAGGAAAGTTTCCAGCTCAACCACAAGCAAATCCTAAGGGAGTGCATGCGGTTAGCATTAATGCATCTGATGAACATCTAGCTCTACCATGGAACAAACTAAGGCTGTTACTATTCTTAGGAGTGGTAAAAGAATTCAGAAAGATGAGCCTCAAAAGACTGAAAAGGTAGAAAAATCCACGAAAGTTAAAGAAAACTCTAAACAAAAGGACCCTGTTTCACCTGTTGATCCATGTCCTATTCCTGCTCCATTTCCTCAAAGGTTGCGTCAAGCCCCAAAGTCTACTTCTAATGATGAGATTTTAGAGATTTTCAAGCAAGTCAAGATCAACATACCGAACTTAGATGCTATAAAACAAATCCCATCATATGCCAAATTCTTAAAAGACTTATGCACCATAAAGAGAAAATTGAATGTCCAGAAGAAGGCATTTTTGATCGAATGTGTTAGTTCTATTCTTCAACACCATACACTACCAAAGTAGAAAGATCCTGGTTGCCCCACTCTTACTTGCATTATTGGCAGCTACAAGATTAACCAAGCTCTTCTTGATTTAGGATCTAGTGTAAATCTATTACCATACTCGGTATACGAGCAGTTAGGACTGGGTGAACTAAAACCTACATCTACTATGCTCCAGCTAGCTGACCGTTCTATAAAAATACCGAGAGGGGTAATAGAGGATGTGTTAGTCCAGGTAGAACAATTTTGTTTCCCTGTCGATTTTCTAGTTCTAGATACACAATCGGTGGTGAATGAGAAGAATGAAATACCAGTCATCTTGGGACGACCATTTTTGGCTACGTTCAATGCCTTAATCAACTGTAGAAATGGTGTCATGAAACTGTCCTAAAGTTGCTTTATGTGGGAATCATCTATCCCATAAGTGATAGCAAATGGGTAAGTCCTACTCAGGTGGTTCCAAAGAAGTCTGGAGTGACAGTAATAACTAACGCCAACAATGAATTGATCCCTACCAGGGTTACTACTGGTTGGCGTATGTGTATCGACTATCGAAAGTTGAATGCTGTTACAAGGAAGGACCATTTTCCTTTGCCCTTCGTTGATCAAATGTTAGAAAGGGTTGCAGGACATCAGTACTATTATTTCTTAGATGGTTATTCAGGGTATAACCAAATAGAAATTGCACCTGAGGATCAGGAAAAGACCTCATTTACATGTCCTTTTGGCACTTTTGCTTACAAAAGAATGCCATTTGGATTATGTAATGCTCCCACCACATTTCAACGTTGCATGTTAAGCATTTTCAATGATATGGTGGAGAGAATTTTAGAGGTTTTCATGGACGACTTTTTTGTTTTCGATAATTCATTTGAAACATGTCTTAAAAATCTAAGAAAAGTCTTAACTCGTTGTAAAGAAAAGAACCTAGTGCTTAATTGGGAAAAATGTCATTTCATGGTTCCTAAGGGAATTGTCTTAGGTCACATTATGTCATCTAAAGGTATAGAGGTAGATAGAGCTAAAGTTGATCTAATTTCCAATCTACCCATTCCAAAATCTATTAGGGACATTCGCTCTTTCCTAGGTCATGCAGGATGCTATAGGAGGTTCATTAAAGGTTTTAGTGCAATATCTAGACCATTATGTTATCTCCTCACAAAGGATACTCCTTATGAGTGGACTGAGGATTGTCAAGAAGCTTTTATAAAGTTGAAAGACAAGTTGACCACCGCACCTATCATGCAGCTACCTAATTGGAGTCTACCCTTTGAAATCATGTGTGATGCCAGTGACTATGCTGTAGGAGCTGTACTAGGACAGAGAAAAGAAAAGAAGCCATAAGTCATCTACTATGCCAGTAGGACCTTAAATAGCACCCAAATGAACTATTCTACTACGGAGAAAGAACTCTTAGCAGCTGTCTTCGCATTGGATAAATTCAGGTCTTACTTGGTTGGATCTAAAATAGTCATATTCACTGACCATTCAGCCCTCAAGTATCTTCTTTCTAAGAAAGATGCTAAGCCTAGACTAATTAGATGGATTCTCCTACTCCAAGAGTTTGACATTGAAATAAAAGATAAAAAGGGAATAGAGAATGTGGTAGCTGACTATTTGTCTCGCTTAGTCCTAACAGAGCCTTTAGATGAGTTGCCAATTAAAGACACTTTCCCTGATGAGCAACTTTTTCATGTTTCCCATCCTCCCTGGTTTGCTGATATTGCAAATTATTTAGTCATGGGGAAAATTCCTGAACATTGGACTAAACAAGAAAAGAAAAAATTCTTTTCCAATGTTAAGCACTATTTCTGGGATGATCCATACCTATTTAAATACTGTCCAGATCAAATCATTAGGAGATGTGTTCCTGACTTAGAACAACATAGTGTTATCTCCTTTTGTCATTCAGAAGCATGTGGCGAACATTTTTCTGCCCAGAAAACAGCAGCAAAGATTTTGCAGTGCGGTTTTTATTGGCCATCATTGTTTAAAGACACACATGTGTTCTGTAAATTATGTGAGCAATGTCAAAAGTTAGGAGGACTAACCCGTAGGAATATGATGCCTCTAAACCCTATTCTTATCATAGAAATTTTTTATTGTTGGGGTATCAATTTCATGGGTCCATTCCTACCTTCTTTTGGCTACATTTATATCTTATTAGCCGTAGACTATGTTTCAAAATGGATTGAGGCTATCCCGTGTAGGAATAATGATCACAAAATAGTTCTTAAATTTTTAAAAGAAAACATTTTTTCTAGATTTGGGACCCCTCGAGCCATTATAAGTGATAACGGTACACATTTTTGCAACAAACCATTTGAAGCACTAATGAAAAAATATAATATTACACATAAAGTTGCAACACCGTATCACCCACAAACAAGTGGACAAGTAGAAGTATCTAATCGGGCCATCAAACAAATCCTTCAAAAGACTGTTAATCCAGACCATAAAGATTGGTCTCTTCGACTGACCGATGTGCTTTGGGCTTACAGGACTGCACATCGCACCCCGATTGGTATGTCTCCCTATCGTATTGTATACGGTAAGGCTTGTCATTTGCCTATGGAATTGGAACATAGAGCCTATTAGGCAATAAAGACATTCAATTTCAATATGAATAAAGCAGGCTCACATCGCAAACTCCAACTTAATGAGTTGGAAGAGATCAAGCAAGAAGCTTATGAGAGTAATAGGATATATAAAGAAAAGATGAAAGTTTTTCATGATAAAAACATAATGAGAAAATCCTTTACTCCAAGCCAGAAGGTTTTACTTTACAATTCTAAGCTTCATTTATTTCCAGGTAAGCTTAGATCTCGATGGACCGGTCCATATATAGTAAAAGAAATTTTTTCATATGGGACTGTCGAGATTAAGAATACTAGGACTGGTCATTCTTTTAAAGTGAATGGTCAACCTTTAAAGCCTTTCCTAGATTATGAGAATCCAGAAGTTGAGTCCACAACTCTAGAGGATCCTGTTTATCAGGATTGAGTGGATTTGATCCCTATGTACCAGATTTTGTATTTTTGTTGCTTTCTACATCACTCATATTCATTTTAGGTTCTACTTTTTAAACATTGAGGACAATGTTTCTGTCAGGTTGGGGGTGTAGAATTCTAGCAAATTCTAGTTTTTTTTAGTTTTTTAGGTGCTTTCCTTGACTTTTGAAAAAAAAAAAAATTGAAAAAAAAAATGAAAAATTTTAGGTCATTTCCTACACTATGATGAGAATTGAATTTTCTGAAGTATAATCTGAATAACTTTAGCTTATTAATGGAATTGAATATGATTAATTCATCTTTTTACTCATTTTCTAAAGTATTCTATGAAAGTAAAGTCTTAGATCACATCTGTACAAGCAGTTGCATATAGATAGTCTAGATTGATAAGTGGCTACAATTTAGAGATTCTGAAGAAATTCAGTGGAGACCTATTACCTAAGTGAGTTTTAGAGCCATTCATTTTTTTTTTAGAGGTTATAAATATTCCTAATTTTCTTCAGCGTGCTTTAAGAAAATTGATCCCAAACTCTTAATTTGGCTAATTACCTGAATAATTAGAATATTACCTTTAAAATTCTAGAAGTTCATTGAATTTGATGGATTATAGGAAACCTAGAAAATGATTTAGGTCATCCTTGTTGTTAACCTAGAGACATAAAGCCTACCCAGAAGTATTGTTACCACTAGTTAGCCAACTTGAGCCTTTAATATAAAGCCTTTTCTTTTGTCACACAAATTACCCTTTACCCATATTAACCCAGTATAAATTATCCATTACCCATTTTCTTTGAAAAGTAAGTTAGAGAAGAATGAAGAAATACCTTTTAGTTGCAATTGAAGTTGAAAAGTGGATATGAAGAAAAGAAATATTCTTCAAAGTGAGTCAAAAGTACTGAAAAAGAAAGAAAAGATTCTGAAAAAAAAAAAAAAAGTTTGAAGAATACAAAGAAAAATGGAAACAAAAATATTCACTTTAGAAAAAAAGCAAAGAAAAAAAAGAATTATCAACTTTAAAAGACCTCTACTTATTTTCTGAAGAAACTTTGAATATCCTTATACCCTTTCTTTGGTACCTTGTCCTAAGCCTACATTTCGTCCCAGTTAAAGACCTATTGATTTTAGGAGAAATATAGTCTTGATGAGGAAATGAATGGACAGGATATAAAAGAGTGGTATTTCTAAATATTCAAAGGTAATGGCATCTATTCTAAAGGGATCAAAACAAATTAAAATCCTTAGTAACTCCCGTTTTTCATGAGTACATGTGAGATAATTTTGCTTTTATTGCCTTTTCTCACATAATTAAAAGAGATATATGATTTGAACCCTTTATCTGAGAGATTTTGTTTCTGAGCGTATGTCATTAGTGAGGATTGAGGTCAAAACATATTTCGAATGAAATCCAAAAGTTAGAAGTTTACTTAGAGATTAAGATGATTCTATATGTAAACTGTACATGCACACACTCACTCTGAGATTTGAGCTTAATTGGAATTATTTTGGCATATGGGTAGGGTTTTGAATTCTTCAATCATTTTTATTAGTATGCTAAAGTGATGTGATTTATTGAAGATAATTCTCTGAGAAAAAAGAGGAGTTGACTTAAAAATAAAAATAAATTTTGAAATCTTGAAATTTGGTTTTCGCATGTTTTGCTCGGGACCAGCAAAATGCTGGTTGGGGGGTGTGTTAAGTGTTTAATTTTGGTCAAAATTCCCCTAATTTAGTGTTCAATTAGATCATCTAACCGTTCAATTTTACAAAACTTAGCTTGATTTTGAATATAAATCCAATTGACCATTCAAACCTAAATTTGTCAAAATCAATGGTCAGATGATCATTAGAGCTCATTAGATGACTAATGTAGGGTTCAAATGAGTCTAATTTAGTCTATTCTTTTGCAGATCAACCAAAGGACGCACGGACGGCTGTGATTAAAAGATAACGGTGCAGATCATCTTAAAGGGCAATGGATGGACCAGATCACCCATGGAGATGGATAGAATAGAAATCATGAACAAAATGGAAAGAACATGTAAAGGGCAACTCCTTCCCCCACTTCTTTCTTTCCTTTTCTCTTTTCTTTCTTTTTCCTTTTCCTTTTCCTTTTCCTCTTCCTTTTTCCTTTTTCCTTTTTCCTTTTTCCTTTTTTCTTTTTCCTTCTTTCCTTTTTCTTCCTTTTTCCTTCTTTCCTTTTTCTTTTTCCTTTCCTCATTCTCACGTACCCAACTTCTTTTTCTCCCCCACCTCTTATTCTCTCCACTCTCTCTTCTCACCTTCTACTCCTCACTTCCCATTCTTCCTCTACTCTCTTTCCCAACCGTACACAGCCCATTCTCTTCTCTTCTCCTCCGTCTTTGTCAACCACATTCTCATCGTACCCAATCTCTCTCATTCACTCCACTCTCTCTTTCTCTCGTCTTTCTCCTCTTTGGCTGGACGGATCGTCCCCCTGCCCAACGCTTTTTCTCCTCCCAGCCAGGACCGCACCCCCATCTGGATCCTTCTCTGGGTCATCACCACCCAGTCCGGAAAAACCCATCACCGCCTAAACCAATCCGGGCGGTCTACACCAGCACCTCTGCATTATCGTACTTGATTCCTTCGCCAAATTCCTTGTCACCGGTTGGACTTCGCAGGCGTCATCTTCCCCGTGCCCGAGAAAGCTCAGGCGTCCTCCGTCTTCACCGGCCTGCTTCGCACACTCCGGCTCTCCCTCTCTCTCACGCTCCTCAATTCTGGCAACTTTCACTGTCGTCAGGTTTTTTCACGGTGTCGGACATTCTGGGGAAGGAAACCCAAATCCTCTTTCTCTCCTCCTTTTCTCTTTTCCTATTTTCTTCTCCTCCTTCTTCCCCACTTTCTCCATCAGGTTTGTCTAGTTTTTCTCTTAAAAACCAGATTTTAACCAAAATTACAATTCTGCCCTCCTCTTTAAAAGCAATTACAATTCTGTCCTTTTCTTTTAATTCCATCTGTGTCCTAGTTTATCCTGGTTCTATTTTATCTGCATTTTTCATATCCAGGAACTGCCTAAACTCTACTAGATCATTTAAGGCTAACCTATCAACGAGTTAGCCTTAATCAAAACAAAATCCACGATTTCTCCTTTGTTTCTTCTCTGATTTCAAATTAATTTTACAAGTTCATTCTTAGGACATCCCTAGACATAACCAACGCTTCTGATCTTAGATCTGAAATCCAGAAATCAATCTGAGCCGTCCAAATCTTGAAATCACAATTTAGCCCAGATCTTGACTATTTTAAGGAATATGACAAATCCGACCGATGGATCACTAATCAAGAACATATTGAAGATATTTGTAAAGTCAGATCAGATTTTAGAAGACCAGAAGTGAATATTTTGATGAATATTGATCTAGGAAAGTAGTTTTTTTCTCATTATTTGATTTTGTTTGTTTGCTTTAAGAACTGGAAATTCTGTATTTATGAGAAGTTTATTAGATCTGAACATTGATTCTCATTTTAATAATTCCAGTAATTTTGAGTGATTTATTTTTAATTTTAAATAATTAGATTTTATTGAAAACTCCATTTTAAATCAAGTCCTTGTGGGATCGACCCGTACTTGCATAAGCTACACTACAATAGCCCGTGCACTTGCGATAAAACAATCAACACACACTCTTGGCACATTTCTACACATATGGGACAGTGGCCAACTGACCTAGACGTCGATGCATTTAGGGGAACGGGAAACACTGTGGTGCATTCTAGAGACCAAGATGCATCGGGTGTTCCAAAATGTGCATCATGTTCCAATGTCTCCTAGTGACCACATTTTAATTCCTATGTTGTCTAGAATTGATCTAAACTGTTGAAAATTCATTTGAAATTTAGATTTTCAATTTAGAAAGTAATACAACTCCAAATTTTGATCTGAGACATCCATTGGATTCATCTCAATGACATGAACATAATTATGCAAGAAAATTTAAGATCAAAACACATCTTAAATTGATCAAAATTAAAAAATCATATAATAACTTAGATGCAACACATTAAAAATTATTAAACCTTAGAATTTGATTAATTAAATGATTATGAAAAGTAAATAGATTGATCTAATATTTAGATCATCCAAATAAGCTTAAATTTTGATCTAAACCATCAAATAAAATGATAACCATGGATCTAATCTATCAAAATGAGATATAATCATCCATCGTCATCTAACCCTTGATCTAAAACCAAATATCATATTTGTGATCATATCCATAAAGCCCCACATGATCAAACCGTTAATAAATCACAAAAACTTAGATCTATGATCAATTTGACCTTTTTATCATGATCTAACAATTGATCGGCCACTCAATGTTGGATCTACAACCAATTCATTCTTTTAGGACGATTTAACATGTGATCAATTACCTAACACCTAGATCAGACAACAAGTGAGACTTTCATTCATTTTTTGACCATAGATCCAGCACTTGATCTAAGTCATTCATTCTTCAATTTTTTATCAAAGCCAATCAAACCCCATCAGTCCACATTAGACACGCCATCATATATGGGTTTAAGCAATTAGAGGTAAGAACACTACCAAGTCTTATTTAAATTAGTTCAATTTCACTTTATCTTAGTTACTCCAAATAAATAGTAGAAAATTTAGAAAATCAACAATATTAGAATGGATTAAACATAAATAAGAGCAATTGAACTATTTATATTCAAGGATTTGATGTTAGAATGTCTTGGAACTATTGATCTAATAGATCAAAATTTAATGCGACCATCATACCAATAGATCAAACATTAAGATATGAAATAAACTATATATAAGTCATAAATTAATAGAAATTGAGTACACTTAGATGATCTAGATCTTTGATATTTAATTAACAACCAAGATTTGATATTACAACAAAAATAAAGAAGAATACATATGATCAGAAAATGATAAAAGCAAGTTCACCATGTTTATCAGGATCAAAGGCTAAATAAGTCACGATTAAGAAATTGTAAGTAAGATAAATGACATTATAATGTACTTATATTGATAGAGACACTGACTGGTACAAACTAAGGCTATTGAGCATTCTGATAATTGGGAAAACCACGTTTGAGGTAGGTAGTTTTAACATCTATTTGCCATTAGGATTTTGAGCATGTAATTAGCTTTACTAAAATATGCATATTTTAAATAATCAAATCATTTGATTATCATGCCTTTGATTTGGAACTACTTAATTATCATAAAACTAATAGTTTGTCATGTTGCATTACTTTGGCTTTTAAAGAATGCAATATTTTCAAATGAGGCATGTAAGTTATATATATGTACCTTCATAACCATGATGCATACTTTTATATGGAAAATGAAAACAATGTTGCTCATTCTATTACACATAGTAATATGTTTTTGAAAGAAAAGATTATACTTGAAATTACATCAATCCCATGATTTGAGATGAGTTAAATAAATGCATGGTTTTGCATGAGATGTATGCTATATGATTTAATGACATTTGGATTTAGATATATGTTTGTTTAGGCTAATGAGCTTGGTGGGTATTGTGCTAAGAGGTTGTAAGGGTTTGGCCTCTTTTTAACCACCAAATGTGATAGGTGTCCGTGCCCAAAGAGGCACTTGTTTTTCTCGACTGTTGTGGTATGGATGACCATTGAAGGTTTTCACAGCACCCTTTTCGAAACATATACAAAGTTGATGTAGAGGCTATGGTGGTTGGTCGTTAGATACTTGAGACACAATTTTAGTGAGCTAGTTGTGAGCATAGTATTCTATGAGACTTCTGTTTTGTGATACTATGTATGATGAGAGTGTTGATGGCCTTTAGATGAGTACCCATGACCAACTGACTGATGTGTTCATTGGTGTGCATATGTGCACATGATGATGTTGTTGGTTTGGGATTGTTGACATTCATGGTTTAATTGATTACTACTTTAATATTTTGAGGATCTTGTGGCATTTGATTTATCAAGTTAGATGATAGATCTTTCACACAGTTTAAAAGTTATGCACATATGTGATTTTATGATATATTATAAATTACAATTTATGTGAGATTACCATGAGGTTTTAATCATCTATAAAACATAAATTTAAAGTCGTGCATGTTTTGTGTTGATAGTATATAAAATGTTTTAGCATGAAACTATATACTGAGATTGACATGTGGTTTTGGATTATGTTTCTATCTCTAATTTAATCATTACATTCTTTAGTACTACATTAAAAATTACTAGAAAATTTGTTTAGACTTGGATTTTAAAATATGGTATAGTAGATGTGAAACTACCTACATAAGTGTGAGCTTATTGATATATTGTAAATTATTTACAATATCTCAGGTCTTTGAAGAATTCAACTTGAGGCAGAGTAAATAGAAGTGGATGCAAGTCTGGATGAAGACAATAACTTAACAGACTATAGTCAATGTAAGTATATAACTCATCCCTTTTGGACATATATATGTCATTATTACGTTTGGACTATGAGTTGTGATTTGCTAGATCTCGAATACATGTATTTTTGTTTTAGTTTTATAAATAAAAAATTCTAGTTATTTTATTTTCTTAGAAATAAATGACACTTGGGGTTTTCAAAATGAATTTAAAAAGAAAAAAGATTCTTCTACTGCATTGTTTTTGTAGAATTGTTCTCAAATAGGGATTGATCTCTCATTAGGAATTAGTTTTGTAGTTAAAATTGCATATGAAAACTCAGGCCGTCACAAGAAACAACACTAAACCTTAGCATGCAATTTATGTATGTGTTCCATGTGTTTTACCACAAACAAAACACCAAAAAAGTAGCAAATAGTAGGGAGAGCAAAGAAAACCATGAAACCAAGGCAAGAAAAATGTGGAAGCAAGGAGGAAAGAAGAAGGAAAGGAAGAGAAGAATAGGAAAAGAGGAAAATCACTTTGGTTAGGGAACTTGGAACTCTCTATGGTAAGCATTTCAAAAGCTTTACATGTCGGTTTAATAGTAAATTTTTAGACGAGTTTAGCATGAAGTTTACATGTTATGGACTGAATTGTAATCATGTTTTATGCGCATGAGTAAGGCTAGTTTTCAAAAAAAAAATTGCACATATGCATACCATGTTTTCTCATTGTTTTATATTATTCAACTCATGTTTAATGCTAGCTTTTATTGGTTTAAAATATTTTATTTTGGATGAGTTTTCATGGGTTGATTTCTTTTGATTTTGGGCTTTGAAAAACATGTGTACCAATAACACAATAAGCACCCCGTTTCATTTGATTAAAAACCCCATGTTATGGTGATCATTTTCCATGTTTCTTTGGATGATATTTTGATTTGTTAAGATGTAGATACAGTTGTCACTTGTTGCTCCAAGTTAGAGTGAAAAATAGAATGGTTATGGCATGAGAAGCATACATTGTTCAGATAGACTTTTTTACAGTAAGCATGCATGGGATACTTGCCTATGTCATCACTAATATATGCATATTTGGCTGATTAGTATAAAGGTTATCATCAAGCATGATCTAACCTAGATAATGAATAAGACTATGCCCCAAATAAAGCTAAGAAATGACACTTTAAAGTTGTGCAAAGATACATAAAAATGTAACTCACTGCTTAAAACCTACAGCAATAGTCGCACTTTACAAGTAATTAAACTACTTTATTTAATCTAAGGATAACACTTCCAAAACTTGTAGGAAATATGGGTGATGATTAAAGGAATTCTAAAATGTAAAAGCCTATACTAAACAACCTTGTAAATTGCCTTACTCTCTCCTACACTTTGTTAAAGCTACTATTATAAAATACATTTTGATACATGCTAAAAATAGTAGTAATAACTTGGAAAAAGATGGGTGATACTTGTCACAAAACAATGTATCAATCTTGTCTAAAACTAGCTATAGAACTATGGTTAAAAACATGAGGGAATCAACACTCTTTATTTAATGTTATTACTATAATGAACTATCATTAAACTAAATAAAAAACATATTAACTTGATTAGAAATCATGCTTAAAGTTACTTCAAAATGTTGCTCTAAAAGAGTATAATTTAGAGCTTAGAATGATAGGAAACTATGATGGAAAAGATGAAAAATAGTGATGTATACACATACTGCTACACATTGATGTAAGCCTTAATTAAACATGGATGGGAGACCATTCCAAATCACAATTAAAAGAGATCTTTGTTTCAGATAAAAAGTAGAATAATTAAGGCTCGTAAATAGTGCATGATCATAGCTGAACTAGTTAATAACTTGAACCCATTAGCCTATTATGTGGGGAGTATTATGACGTTCTTGGTATCTTAACGAATCCTATATTAGTGATGTATGATTAGGTGAGAGCAAGAGCAAGTAATTATGTGTATGTGTTATGAAAGGTTTAAGAATATTTCCATTTGTTTTGGATGGAGTAATTTACAAGTTGAATAGCCTTGTTATCTTTGAGATATGTGGTTTTGTTATGTGGGAAAGTGAATAAGCTTTGAAAAAGTGAATAAGCTTTGAAAACACATGTATTTCATCTATGGCATTACATTATAAGATATTGGACCTATTAAGGGTATGAATTGAACATGTGTACTAATAGAGCAAGTGATACTATGTGTTGTATCGAATTATAAGAGTCATTAGAGGGCTGTAGAAACTATCAACCTGTGCTAGGAGGATTTCAAACTGACCCCTGACCTCTGAATAGGATACTAGTCCATAATTCTAGACTATTGTAGCAGGTTTGTACCATGGGAAGACTACTTCCACCTTGATCCGGCTGCCCCATGAGAGGTGGTGTGTGTGATCATATGTATCCTGTGGTCAAACATATTTGGAAGGTGAGTTAGTTCCTCTATATGCATAGTGACCTGCCTATGAAGAGACATGTTAGTCATTCTCAAGGGTTTAGACCAATGGCCTATGTGGCCCATAGTAGTATGCTACCATTTTGTTATGTGATATGATAATTGGGGATGTGTGATACATCTTGGGATTATTTAAATGCATCCCTAAATTTATGATTACCATAGAGCTATGATAATGTAGACTTGTTATATTAGATGATTCCATAAGAGATAGTCTTACTTGTTAAAACATGATTGCCACAAATTTCAAAACTAGCCTAGTGTTTTCTTATTACGTGATTGTACTCACCCCCACTAACATTTTAGGTGAAGGTTCCAAGCATCAGATTCATCTTGGGTTAGTAAAGGAGTAAGAAGCAAAGGAGGATTCAAAGTATGAGTTACTTTAGTTAAATAGATTTTGTTAGGTTACTTTACATTAAGCACATTGGTTGACAAATATACAATAATGTTTTAATTATATTTCATGTTTGGATTATGGATTTGTTCAGTTGTTTGGGTTGTGACTAGTGGGTCCTAATATGTGCTTTTTTTGTTCTTTGATTACTTTACATGTATATATATGGAGTTTTTGAAATGACACTTGGGCTTGAAGAAGTGGTTATGAAATATATTAGTTATGGTATATTTATTATAAAAAAAAATTTCATTCATAGGAAATTTTGACATTTTCTAAAAGAATATTGTGAAAAACTATTTCTAAAACTTGGGTCATCACATTTCCACTTCATGAATGTAACTTTTTGGTATCTATAATATATGATCATGAAATTAAGGTGCCCCAATTTTGTAAACATACTAAAGAGGAATTGGTCTATCGAATATTGTAAATAATGGAGGACTGAGATCATTCATGAGTGGCACTTTACAATTGTAAAGTTTAGAAGTTGTGACTTTATAATCATGAAGTCCATAGATATAATTTTTTAGAAAACTTGATTTTTGGTGGTTTTAGTGAAAACCTTGGGGTTTTTTTAGCTATTTTGAAACCCTTTTGAAATGTATTTTTGTAAAATTAAGAAACATTCATTCTTAGGATGGAAACAAAGTGTAGACCCCCAAAAATCATTAAAGTGATGTAGAATTTGGTAATATATATATATATATATATATATATATATAGACACACACACACATATATATACATATACATACATATACATATACATACATATATATATATATATATGCCACTCCATCTATCAATAAAAAAGGCTTGTAAGGGTCCTCCTCTATAGATTTCTATAGCTCATAACCTTCAAATTTGTAGAATATCTTCATCTTTCCTTTCTAGTAACAATAGCTAATGTCGTCAAAGAAGGGTAGCAAATGAGTGCATTGTCCTTCCCTAGGATTTTTTCCTACAACTACTTGTTGTGTCATTTTTGGAATCTTAAAATTTTGGTCTTTGACTCTTTTAAAACCTTAAAGCACTTGTATTGATACTAATTGTGAGGTCTTAGGAGGGAGGGGATTGGGCCCAAATCAAAATTTAAAAACTTTTTGCAAGTTGGTGCTAAAAACACAAAGACAAGCTTTAAGAAGGAAAATTTTTGCCACATAAGAGTACGTTATAAAAGAACATTTTGTAATGCTCCTAACAATGAAGATTTTGAAACTTTCACTCTCTCAAGCTAACACTTATATTCAATTCTACTAACTCCTTGCAGGATTTTACATGCCACTAGACACTATGTTGGTGCAAATAAAGGACTATACTAATTGTAGTAGCTCAACCTTTTTACAAACACTTGAAAAACTAACCTAGACAAGAAAAAGGGTTCACTTTAATTACATTCAATTCAAATACAATAGAGAGAGAGAGAGAGAGAGAGAGAGAGAGAGAGAGAGAGAGAGAGAGAGAGAGAGAGAGAGAGAGAGAGAGTTTTACAAATTGAAAGATAGAAAGTACTAGCACATGAAGCTTGAAGTTGCTTGCTTGAGTAGATAGCTAGGATACCTTTGCATTTGATATTCTTTCTCTTATTTTTATCTGTTGGAGACAAATCCTTATATGTAGGAATCTAGTATGCCCATTGGGGAGACAATATTTCAAATTGAAAATAATAGCTATCTCAATTGTCTCCTCATCTAGTTGTCCAGATAACTTTGGATGGCTTGTTGGATTCAACTTATAACAAATCTTGTAAATCCATTTCAAAGGCAATTGGCTTATCATCATGCTTACCTAATTCATTTTTCTACTAATATTTGAAATTCACTATGTTTTAATTTTAGTCAACTGGCAAAATCTAGGTAGTCAGCTTGATTTTCAAGAAAAGACTTTTTTAAGTAAAATTCCAATCCAGTGAGCTTGATTTTCCAAATTAGTTTGCTTGATTTAGGAAAATCTTTTTGCCATTTTGGGTAAGTTTTTCTAGATTTTAGTTCACTCTTCAATTATTGATAGTTCACTCAATATGCATGTGTCACACTTCGTGTGACTTTGATCTAGAAATCTAGCTTCTACAAGTTTTTCATCTAATTGCATAGATCATTGAAGCTTTTCCTTTTCACAAAAAATGTAAATCCAGTGGGCTCGAGAAATTTGACCGATTAGCTCCAATCTGAAAGAATACACTTTACTATATTCTTCAAAGAATAGCTAACTCAGCTTGGAGACAATTAGCTTGATTCTTTCATATAGTTGATTTGATTCTTAACGAGCCAGTTGAGGGTCCAACCAATTTGTTTATCTTGATTCTTTAGATGACTTGATTTCAAGAAATGTTACTCTTGAAAGAAAACTTGACTAAACCAAAATATGTTTGTTTCCAAGCTTTTTCATGATCTTGAACAAGCACAATATAAGTTAGAAAAAATAATTTGACGTTTTATTATCATGAAAAAGATGAGGCTTGTGACAATAAGAGAAGAGAAATAGAAATTACCCATTTACAAATCCATGTTGGAAGTAGAAAGGGAAATTTGCTTTTTGCTTAGGGAAGAACACTAGGAAACAACTCTTTTTATATTTTAGTTATTCCTTCTTTTCTTATTAAGAGTTGTGCAACGGACAGATCAAACGGTCAATGCCACATCATCTTTTAATGGCCACAGGAGTTGGTCAAGCACCAAACAACAATGTCACATTAGACTAAATATAATGGTATAAAGCTTGTAGGAAAACTAGGAGGCAATTGAAAATGAAAACATGAAAAGCAGAGTCCAAGTAGAAATTAAAACATGAAAAGAATGCATCTTCCATACAATTTTGCCGAAAGAAAATCTAAAAGTGAGATCTAGGGCATACACAAGATTGCTCACTGTTAGAGAATAAACTTGATTAGGCCCATTCTTTATAACGGGCTAGAAGGATCAATTTGATAGCCCTAGCCCATGGTCTAAAAAGCTTATGTTGATCATAAAAGTCCATATTCTAGAAAGTGTTGCTACAAATATCTAGATATTTTTAGAAAAAGAGCTATATATTTATGGAGAGTTCTCTAGAAAGTCATTGTAACTATTGGATTAAAAGTATGTTAGCACAATTCTAGCCATTGGTTTAGATGTGCTACTAGTATAAATAAAGGTAGCTCTTCACACTTTTGTATAAGCCAAGAATTAAGTAATAAACTTCAAGTTCCTTCTTCTTAACTTTTTATCTCCACTCTTTTTCCCTTTTAAGTTCTTCCACCAAAACTTCTTCCTCCTAAACCAAAACATCTAACACCAACCTTTCCAACAGACACATCATGTACATCAACAACGACCATCTTCTGTTTGGTTCCTGGCGAACCTTCTAAATTTCGTATATAGCTTCCTCGAACCGAGCCATCTGATCTGATGGCAAACCAAGGACGACAAATACGTTGCCGTCATCAATCGGACTTGATAGAATAAATCCCAATCCTTCGACTGGTAGCTCTGCAGGAGACATAAATATCGCCCTGCCCCATCCATAATCCATTTTGTATTTCGATGCTCTCACCCAGCTATTAATCATCACGTTGGGATTGTCAAACGAGTACGCTCGGGCAGCTACGGCTTGTGGGTCTGGCTGCAGCTCCAGGAAATCGATAACTGATCTCAAATAAGTGTCATCTATCCTTGCAACCGCTTCTTGAACTTTTTGTGCAGTGAATCCTAATGGCTTCGATAGAAGGTCACCGACAAACGCCGTTGTAGTCGCAGGTACAACGACATTTCCATGGTATTCCAGCGGTAAAGGGGGTTGGAATCGAGTACGACCATCCACCGGTATGAAAGCTCTTGTTTGCTGATAGTCCGGAAGTTGACGGGCTTTGCACGTGCAACGCCACACGTGGGCACAAAGCGCTTCCACGGCCGTATAACTGGTCGTGCTGTTTCCGGTTTCTAGTTTAGCTTTCAGTTTGAGGAGTTTAAGTTGTTCGGACGTTATTTTCAGCTTGCAGATTTGGATGGTTCCACGGTCCCTGGGCGTAGTTTCTAGGCTTGGTGGGGGATGATATTCGTTGTGGGGGAAGGTTGGTTTTGGCGGGTCCCGTGCTCGGAGGAGTGTACGTTCGAAAAAGGGTTCGGTACTGGTGTGGCCCCCTCGTGCCACGTTAGACCACGACTTCACAAAGTGTGCGGCTGCCGTGGCGTCAAGAGATTGGTGCTGGAAGCAGTAACCCACCGAGACAGCTCCACACTTGAAGCGAGTGACCTAGAAAATGCATAACCATGGTCCTTGGATCAAGGGACAAATATGAAAAGAAAAATGATAACGAGAACTGTACTTGCATGCTCGAGTAAGAAATACAAATCAACAAGTGCTTAAAAAAATAGTGTTGGCATTATGCAGATGACTACTTAGTCCGACAGGACCAAATGCTTAAGGGTAGGGACTATTCATTCTGACAAACCACCAAATAGTGTTGCATCGTGTTCTTTCATTTCTAAGTTGGGTGCCCAATCATTTGTTTCCTATGTTTCTTGGTTTTTCTTGTGTGCTAGTAAAACATAAATGGAAGCTAACACATGGTTGGGTATGATCTGAACCCTTCATTTGGTAGATTACCCAGGACATTCCAGCTATTAAAGGACTACAATAGATTAAACACTTGAATCGAGGTTACTCGTACAGCTTTTCTACCTGAGCAATGCTATAGTCATGCGAATCAGGATAGACGTTGCAGTACAATTCCCCATTTTAACCTGCTGGCCCAACTTATTTCTCTAGCTTTGCATGACTATTTATCCCAAAACAATGTGAACTGTATGAGTAGAGATTCCCTGAGTAAGAAAAGATCTTTCAAACAATAGTAGCACATGTTAGCAGCTCACTTACCAATTATGATATGCATAAAAGTGAAAATATGACATAGATAAAAATGAGAAGAATTTCATTTAAAAATCTATCTTGAGTTTTTTTGAGTCAATAGGAGTTGTTCTGAGTTAATTTTTTGTGTTTTTTAATTATGCCAATAACTATTCAACTCCTCTATTTTTGTATTGTGGGTCTCACATACAATTAATCCATGTCATTCGTGTAACTTCTCTTTGGATATCTAATGGCCCAAAATTACTTGAAAAGAGAGCCACTAGCATCTAAGAAATAAAATTTTGGTTCGTTGAATGGAAACCATTGCTTCTACAAGGCTTTTGTGATTGTTCATGTCTAGCAACATGAAAGAACCATTTCTTGGATGTTAGAGGTGCCCACTTGGCATGACTTTTTCTAGCAAATACCCAGAGCTAGGAGAGTCAGATGAGCAACATAAATCAATGGTATGTAAGGCCATCATACAAAAGTGGAGGGGTTGCAAAACTTCATGAGGTGTTCACTCTATACCAGCATTTCTCTATTTTAATTAGCTGGATAGTTGCACCCAAAAGTTTGAAAGCTTAACAGGTAAATCACTTGGTGGTTTTCTGCCTAATGATGATCAAAGGATCAGGGGAAGGCTGATGGTTAACGTGGAAGTCGATTTATCACCACCTTGTGGAGGTAAATAAAACATAAATCCGAGCGTATCTTGATTAAAGAAAGGCACGAAAACGTCAAAAAAATATTTCTGGAAATGTTGAGAAATTACACTGGTTGACGTACCTGTGGCACCAATTTTTATTAAATGTTTCTATCTATACAACTTATGGATTTTTATATCTTTTGTTTCAAGTAAAATAAATGCAGTACTATCGAACCAAAGAGCTGTACTACTAGATCTACGCCGGAAATTTTTAGTTATTTCACCAGCCCCTTACCATCAATAGAGGCGGTGGAACAAGATTTCTAAAAATCCAAACATTTTACAACGTCGCCCTAGAATTTGATGTTCTATTCTCTCAAAGTTTCATCCATTGGATGATTAGCCACTATTTATGTGATTTGTAAAATGAACGGTCAAAATTTTCAACGTCCATGTTATTACTATAAGAAACAATGGCTATGAACAAGAAACAGATAAAGAGTTTTGGAGCATCAGCCAAATAGGTCAAAGGCTACTTTATAAACGATTTGTATATTCATAAATTTCGACCCAACGTAACTTCTAGTAAGGGGCTAACAAATCAATACTGAGGGACCAATATATCACTTGGTGATACTTCCTATAAAATGTAAGCTAAGCAAGAAATAGGTGAAAGATGGAAAACGCCCTAATCTAAGGGATGGGAGAGTAGTTACGTGAGCAGCCACAAAGGATTATTAGAAGACGACTAGATATATACCTGAGCAGCCACCAAAGGATAAGTAGAGATCCCTCTTGAGTAATCCAGTTTGGGTATTAGTGGACTAGACCGCATGGGGACCAACACTCCGATATCTTCAAGAGCACAATCTGCTTCGGCATCGACAAACAGTGCTCCTTCACCATTACAATCAATTACTATGCGTCCATCTTCACCCATGTTCAATCTCCCAGCAGCTGGATAAAATGGCACCAGAGTTTTTCCCAGTGCATCTTTAAGCAAACCAGCATCAAAGAAATTTGTAGACCCATCATGCTTGTAGTAATATACAACCGAAGAGTGTATTCTTGGCATAACAAGATCAAAGTTAGAGTTCCAGATACTCTTCTCAGGAATTTGACTGGAAGGCCTCACCATAGTGGACTCTTTCACGCTGATATTGATCTTTTCATTTGTAGGGATGTTAACACTTGGCCAAAATGAAGGCATGGTGCTTGTTACGTTGATATCCGACTTCTGAACGGCAGAGATGTTTACCCTTTGCCAAGTTGAACACTGAAAGCTTGGGACGCTGATAGTCATCTTCTCCTTCTGAATTCTAGATCTCTCTCGTAGTTTTCAAATGGATGGTGGAGTGAGAGACGAGTATGTCCGTATTTATAGTAGAGGGATCACAAATATGCTTCTACAAAAGCAATTCTCTTCATTTTCTTCAGTTGTTTTTTTGTCTATTCCCTCGAATAGTTTAAGGTGCACTCCACATTTAAAATGGAGCACTCCCATCCCTTTTCGTAAGCTATAATGTTTACTCCACATTTAATATAGAGCACTCCCATCCCACCCATCGGTAAGCTATAATTCCAGCTGGGCTCACCTGTTGGAAGGTCAGAAATATCCACAACTTCAGCCGCATCTTCAATGAGCTGCCCTGGTGATAATTCTAGCATATACATGCTTCTCTATGTAGACAATGGACGGTCAAATTGATTACCATCCATTTTAAAAGTCTCTTAAACAGTGACTAGGATTATCCATCAACGACATTTTCAGTGCATGACCTATCTGGCCCAATTAGAATTCTAGCTGGCTGAATTGAAGGGACGCGAGTGCACTAAAATGCATAGTGCTCCTCAAAAAGTGGCGGGTACTGTTTAAACGGCCCATCTAAAGTGTATTGCGACTGACCCTATAAAATATCTCTCGCCCATTTCCCGCCTCACGATTAACTCCGTGACAGTGACTAGTTCCTTAGGTTTCTGCTTCGAACCAGGAACCCGGTCATTTAAAGAAAGAAACGGATCTGCAGGAAAAAGAGGAAATAAACCAGGTAAAAAAAAAGAAGAAAACATGGCTTTCTTCCTCCTCCGTCCAAATAATATAGAGAGAAACCAGCAGAAGGATTTCCGCGTTCGATTCTCCGTTTAACCGTCTAGTCCTCCTTCCACTTAAAGGGAGCGAAAGCCGCAAAATTTCAAAAGGAGTCATTAGGAATCTGTCTTCCACATCAACGTATTCTTCTTCTGTAATCCAAAATATATTCTGTAAGCTGGAAAATCTTTAGTTTTAGGATTGGTAGTCCAAGTATATAGTTCCAGTAGAGATTAAAATACCCATCTAGGAGCTTTAAATGTTGCTCTATTACGGAAGACGGTCGAGAGGTTAATCCATCCATAAAGTGCAAAGGCAAATCCTTAGCTGCTCCAGAGGAAGGTCGAGATTGATCCTCTCCTATAGTTTCTTTTTAATTTGAGTACCTTGTCATGGATTACTTGTTATGAAATTGCCATCCATTGGACTCACACTCTTATTAGAGGCGTAATCTCAATCCTTCTTTTATCATTTTGAAATGCAGGTTACAGTCTTACTTTTATGGGCCTCGGTGCCTTATATAGACACGATGACCGTATGATACAAGCATACCATTAGTGATAGTATAGCACTGAAAACTTATTGGTATGGTTGTTGCGGATTGGTGCCTGGTACGGGACTTGTGGAGATTATTTTCAAAAGCCCATATCTCTGCTATCCATTATCACATTGACCCAGTTTCTGTGCCACTGAAAAGATACCAGGAAGGCAGACGACAAGGGCACAATATAAAAGCCTCAATAACGCAACTTGCAGCTGTTTGAAATCAGAAGGTTCTCAAAATCACAATGGAAGTTGGTGGAAGATCATTATAGAGGAGGATAATATGGACTTGCTGAAGAACGACAGTACTCATAGAACAGGAAGCAGTTTGGCAAACTTGAAACAACTGTATACAGATGTTGAATGGTTTCTTCATAGTAGGAGCATTTATTTTACGAGATAATGTTGATGTTAGATGGGCTGTCTTGTAGCAAAATTGTATGGACTGGTAGATCGATTGTGTCAAGCTATATGATGTAGATGCTTTCATGCCCTTTATTGGAAGGACGAAGACCGCGGAAACCCCTCGCTTTGTTTGGATAAATGAAGAAAACGGAGAATGCATGAAACGCAGGAATCCCTCGCTTGCTCTTATGTTCACTCTACTGTTTGGACGGAGGAAGAAGAAAGCAACATTTATCTTTTTTCGTTTTGTCCCGTTTTTAAATTTTTCCTCTTTTTTCTGAGACTTGTTTCTTTCTTTGAACCATCGGCATACGGTTCAAGTAGATTCTTAAGAAACTAATCGCTGCAGTCAAGTTAATCGTTAGGTGGGAAATAGGAGACTGACCTTTGCTGCGATACACTTAGATGACCCCTTTGTTTAAATGACAGCTCATTAATATGACTTAAAGATTGGTTCGATCTATCAAAATGGCTAGGTAAGGGTGTTTATATCAATTAATATCCCAAGAGGGATGCTGAAAGGATGCTTCATTTAAGAGCATCCAAAATCACCATTTTTTCTAGAGCTGGTCTACTTTGGACGATCCACTTCTTTCACTTGATTGCTCTAGTTCTGAATGTTTAATGAGACAAAAGAATAGGTGAATGAACTGCTTTTAGCTCCTTCAAAACAGATGCACTACAACCTAGGAGGCTTTTAAAATTGGTAAAAAATGATAATAGAAGTCAAATAAAAAGTGACTTTTATCAAGCTGACTTCAAAAGTGGATAATTTTTAAAGTCATTTACATAAACGACTTTAAAAATTAGAACTATTGAACTTTTGAAGTAGTTTAACCATAAATGACTTCAAAAGTACTACAATGGTGCCCCACTTTTGAAGTCGTTTAGGTCTAAAAGACTTTAAAAGTAGCCCACTTTTGAAGTTGTTTAGGGTTAAACGACTTCAAAAGTGGGCTACTTTTAAAGTCATTTAGGGCTAAACGACTTCAAAAGGCTTCTTCTTTTTTTTCTTTTCATTTTTGACATTTACTTGTATAAAACAATTCCAATCACTATCACCTATATACAATTCAATATTATTCCTGATCTTACAATCTTTATACACATGAAAAACAAACATACATTTACTTGTATAAAACATAAAAATTCATCATTAATTATCTATCAACATCTATCTTGAAAAACCACAAAATGCGAAATTAACCATAACACATGTATTTACTACATCATCCATATTCACTTCATTTGTAAATCTATACACATTCACATTTACACTAAGTTACCCTCATTCATCATCGTATAAAAGTTATATAATTCAATGAATATATTGAAAACCAACTCTCATATTTACTTCACTTACATTTCTCAAACTCCATGCACACTAAGTTACCCTCATTCATCATCCCATAAAAGTTATATAATTCAATGAATATATTGAAAACCAACACTCATATTCACTTAACTTACAATTCCATACTCCACACTAAGTTACCCTCATTCATCATTCCATAAAATTTATATAATTCAATGTTTATATTGAAAATCATTTCCCATATTTACTTCACTATCAACTCCCATAGTCCACACTAAGTTACCCTCGTTCAACATCCAATATAAGTTATATAATTCAATGAGTATATTATAAACCAACTCCCATATTTACTTCACTTACAACTCGATTCCATACTCATTTATTCCCATACTCTAAGTTTTCACTCATTTATTGCTTAATATATATATTTCAAATAAAATAAAAAAATAAAAAAAACACATACAAGTGAATGAAAAAAATACTTTATTATGTATTTTACAATCATATCGCTACTTAGCCTATTCGCTTAGTATTCTAATTGAATCTCAGCACATACTTAGCCTATTCGCTTAGTATTTGGTTGAGGTTTACTTTGAAGTAACTCTTCTTATTTACACACTCAGAAAGCACATCGACTTGTAATACAACGTATTTAATTCAAGTCACATTCTTTAAAATGGATCCATAAAGTTCTATGAAAAATATAAGATTAAGAAAAAGTGTCTTACCTTTCTTACTTGGGAGACACCAATAACATCGAATATTAGGGTCCCCATGTATCTTAGTATATAGTACCTGCACTCTCATTCAGACTATTATCTAGGGCACTATGTAACAAGGACAATAAAAGAATACATAAATGTCACTTGTAATATTGGAGTAATTACTTATTTTCTATACCTTGACATTCTTCTAAGTGAGTTTTAGTGGTTGTATAGTCTAGGTCAAATTAGCCCATGTTAACCATGCTCTACAAATTTAAATTTCAAATGCATTATAGATGAATCACAAATTATTTATCTTCACATAGTAAATGAAAAGAATAAAAGCTTACTTATTTATAATTTCTACGAGGACGATATGGATGTATGATCCACAAGAATAAAAAAAGAAAGCCTGCCCACCATGCATGCATGTCCAAAATTAGTAGCATCCAATGAGCCCTATATGGATAGTCAGATGAATTGTAATTAAAGTTGACAATCCCTAAGTATAGAATAAGTTAGCAAGAAAATAAGAAAATCAAAACTTACCCGCTATTGTAGAGAATTATTAAGCACTGCCCTTTAGAGAACAGAAAGAAGCTTGGTAAAATATCATCAACATGTCTCTTTATCGATTATTGCTCTACCACTCCACAAATGATGCCTGGGTTAAGGAATTGGTAAAGTATACCCTCAACCTTAAAAAGGCTAGTTGCATCACTCAAGAGGCTACATAAAAGAAATAATTATACCTATTTCATGAAAATATAACATGTAATGACAAATATTTTATAAGCAAATATGTGCATATAGCCCATGTTGGAGACAATATGAGGGTGCTTGAGTTGATTCCATAGGCAAACTTGTAATAGGTCCTCTGCCATAACCTTAGCAATCAAGATGTGTCAGGTGGAACTTTCACATGATCCTTTGACTATTGTTGTAAAAGATGTAGAAATTTGTAATTAAATAATATTAATCAATGAAGAGGACCTAATTTATGATGAAAAAAATAAACATATATACAAGTACCTATCCCATTGGTGCGACAATAGGTGATGGTGCAACGGCTAGCGACCTTAATGGTCTATGTTGTTGCTGATTAACTATATAAAGTTAATAAATAATTAAATTGAGGTCTTTAATTAAAAATTATTGATGAGAAAGGTAGTATGATAAGATGTACTCTATAAGAATGACTAGTGTCTCTAGGCAAGCGACGTGATATGCAATTACATGCCCAATGGTTATAATAATTTTCATTTCCAAAGAGATGGTAGGCTAGCATTCGCATCCAAAGCCATGGTAAATGGGCACTCACTTTGTATGTGTGGCATACTAATTCCCTACAAAACGATTGATTCATGCTCATAGAATGAACCAACTGATATGATGTTTTGATGAGAATCGAGGGCCAATAGGCATTGATCCACACATAAATTAGATATACAATAGAGAGGTTGAGATAGAGAATTATTACATAAGGAAAATAAAAAGTTTTAGTTTTGTCTATATTTATATACATCCTTAGATGAAATTTCTTTTTCGAGGGGCACCAGTTGTCCTTCATGAAGTTCTTTGGTTGGAGAATTATAGCTAAAATTTGATGGAGGCACAGGGGCGTTGTGAGAATTATGTGCAAGGGATTGAGAAACTATCATCAAACATCCTTCTTGCAATTGTTTAAATATATTTGTTTTTATTTTCTTAAGCAATTTATTATAGATCTCCATCAACAACACCAAACACCCTCCTTACCCCCACCAACTTGAAGCTGATAGATTGGAAGAAACTAAAGATGAGTGTTCATGTTTCTCATATAATTTTATTGAATTCTTGTTTAAAAATTGATGTATGAATAGTTTCATGATAAGATTTCCTTTGAAGAAAAATTTTGATATTTTTATTAGGTATCAATTCTAACGCTTATAGTTTAAATGAGATGTTTATAAAATGGTCTTTAATGACTAATTGAATGCTATCTTGGATGGGTTATTCTAAGATTAGATGAGTCATGCTTAGAGTTTGTAGATAATTTGTGCCAATTTAGATAGGTCATGACATTAGAATATTTGTTCCTTCTTTAGAAGAAGTTTTAACTTGTAGCCAAGGTTTTCAATTCATACATGTTTTCAAGTAATGTGAAACATTATCATGATTCTTTTTGTGGATTCACAATTCATAAGTTACTCTCTATCATCTTAGTTTTAGTTTAATTTGCTATACTTTAGTTCTAGATTTTGTTTAAAAAAAACCCTTAGATTTGGTAGAAATTTATTCCATCCATGTAGTTCGACAACCCTTTATACTTAGTTTACAACAGATCTTGTATACCCTCCAAGGGTTTTGGTTTAAAATAATAAACATTAGGACACAGTTTGCGAGAGAGAGAGAGAGAGAGAGAGAGAGAGAGAGAGAGAGAGAGAGAGAGAGAGAGAGAGAGAGAGAGAGAGAGAGAGAGAGAGAGAGAGAGAGAGAGAGAGAGAGAGAGAGAGAGAGAGAGAGAGAGAGAGACCTCTTATATGGGTGACTAAGGTTGGAGGTTGCTCATAGGTTGTGTGTCCAACAATAGAAAAAGGAGACTCCAGCACATGGCTTGAGAATTAAATTCATTCTCAAATATTTTGGATTGGTGACTCATCAAAAAATGAATTTAGCTAATCACAAATCTTGGGTGTAAATACTTATTCACATATTCTTAACAGCGTTGCAACCTATCTTAATTGCAAGGTGATACAACTCCTATTCACCAATTTAGGCCCCCCTATCTCCTCCAGCAAATCCAAAATATCACTCTATGACCCTTTGCCAAAAGAATACTAAAAAATCTCTCATCTAGGAAGAGAGCTTATCTCTATAAGGGTAGCAGAGTCACATGTTAAATCATCTCCATTGAGCATGCAACTTTACCAAATGTCAATATTGAAGTGTCCAGCTACTGTCATCTTAAAAAATCAATCGAGTTCAAAGAATATTCTTATGAAAATGTGTAGACGACTTCAAAAAATTACATCTAGTTGCATGAAAAAAATTTGCATACCAAATAAGAACATGGGTTAGGCATCAGAAGGTTAGAGTAAATGAATAGAGCTTTTTTATACCAGGGACTATGGAGATTTTTTTAGGATAATGAAGGTCTTCAGTAAACTCTTATCAGAGAGACATATAATCACCATAAAGTTTGGTAGACGAAAGTAGTTGAGTGTTCTATAGGATCAAGCATATAGAAGAAGATCACCAAAAACATTTATTTCTTAAAGGCTCACAACAAATTTAAATTATATAGTGGAGACAAAATCAGCTTCTAGTTGGATCCTTAGCTACTTAGGCTTGAGATTCCTTAGACTATAAAGGGCCTCTAGTTTTTCTAACTCTTTTATTATGGACAGTTTCTTACACTCCTTTGTTTAAATAATTTGGAACATCTAACTCAAAAAGACCCCTAAGAGGTGTAGAAGATTTACATTACCACTACATGCTATAACTGTTTAATGATACCTTGATAATCAACTTGAAGAAGGATAAAATCATATGAACCCTTAACACCATTGGAAAAACTTTGTTAGCTCTATATACAGCTCCTTTTACAACATGATGATCCATGGCTGTAAGCTACACTTATAGGAGGTTGTTCCTAATGCTCCTTAAACACTCATCTCGTGGAAGATCTAGATGTATGCTTGAACCACAGGTAGGCTTAAAAGGAATATCTAGATATATGCTTCAACCATAGGTACACTTGAACCACTCAAATGAAGATCTGGGTTTTCTTGAATCATACCTGTAAGTTAAGCTCTTCATGTTGAGTGAGATGATCAGCTCAAATTAGAGATCTGGCCAATTGTTTCCTCTATCGACGGCAAATGAACTCCAGCACCAAAATCCTTCATCCTTTGCTCACCAGCATGATGCATCATCTCTAATGAGCAAGGCTACTCTCTAGCTTAATGGCTGCTCCCCACTTCTCTCTTCCCCCCCTCTTCTCCTTGTCCTTCTTCTCCATTTCATCCCATTGGCTTTCCTCTCTGTGTTGGGTTGGGAAAGATGATCACTTAAGTGGGGTACCGTTAAAGTCATTTACAGCAAACGAATTTAAAATATGGGGCCTTTTAAAGTTGTTTGATGCAAAACAACTTTAAAATTGAGGACTTTTAAAGTCATTTGCTGTAAGTGACTTTAACAAGATATTCATTTCAAGTATAATAAAAAAGAAAAGTGTCCAAATATACATTGAAGACCTCTACTTAGATTTGAAATTTTGAATCTTTATACACCTTCTTTTTAGAACCCTACCAAAGCCTACATTTCGTCCTATCTGAAGACCTATTAATTTAAGGTAGGAGATAGCCTTAGTGAGGATATAAATAATAAGGAATTAAAGTGAAATACTTTATTGGTCTTGGGAGTGGCATCTATTCTTGGAGATCATATTTCTTTGTCTTAATTATGGTTATAAGATTATGTGGACCATGAGTATCTTTGGATTAGGTCAATAGTGAGAGAAATTTGTTTGAACCTATTTCTCTAGGAGCTTTATTTATGAGTGTATACCAGTGAGAATTTGTAGTTATGACATCTTTGTAAGTAATGGAGCAATAAGAATTACTATTTAAAAGTCCTTATTAGCATTACTTTTTAGAAGTCCTATTTTATGTAGTCTATATACACACACTTGCACTTTGAGATATAAAATGTAATAAAATGGCTTTGGTACATAGATAACTTGTAGAAATTTGCATTCATCTTTCTTACATTATTTAAGTCAGTAGAGTGCTAATGGACGATAATTCTCTAAGATAAATAAAAGATGTCAACTTATGGAATTTTGTAAGTATATTCACTGTAAACTCTCATGAGACTTAACTCATCCACGAGAGGTAACCTAAGGGTTTAACAGCTTGTTGTATATGCTAAATGCAATTATGTCTGCCTACAAAAATGGCATTCATTTTATTTTCATGATTTTTTGCTTGTTTTCTTAAGACTAGCAAAATGATGGTTAGGGGGTGTGATAAGCGTTCAATTTTTAAATGAAAATTACTCAATTAGTAGCCCATGTGTTATCAAATATAGTGTTATTTCTAAGGTTTTTCCATAAATTTGTAACGCATGCATCTTTGACCTAATAATTCAAAATTTTTATATTTTGTAGGCTTAGGAGCTAATTTAGAGTAAGCATGTGAATAATCATAAATTTTTAGGACTTAATTAGGATTTTAAATTTTTTGTAGATGTTGAGAAAATAATCTAAAGGCCAAGATTGATTGAGATGAGAATTGAAGATCAAGATCAAAATATCAAACTCAAGCCTAAATGGCATCATTTCAACATGTTATCAAGGTTCAAAATGATCCTAAGATAAGCAAGAAGGTAATTGGAAGCATAAAAAATGATCCAACCAAAAAGCCATGCAATTCCACCACTTTGCATGGGAATTAGAGCTATACATGAGGTTTCCTAGTCTAACTAGGAGACCTATGGAAGCCCAGCCATTCAAGTTTTAAAGCTGAAGGAGTTAGTCATTAAAGCATCAAGGAATGAGCCATCAAGCTTAATGGAGTCACAAGATTAGAGAAAGCAATTATTTCATTCTAAAATTGGAAGGTTTTGATAGATATTTATAAAAGGTAAGATAATCATGCGTAGGTGAACCAATCAAGAGAGAAATTCCACTTTAAAATTCCCCCACTTTTAAAGTAGTTTACAGCAAACAATTTTAAAAGTCCTTCCCCGCATAAAATCCTTGTCCACGCCAAAATAAAGTGTATGCTTTTAAAGTCATTTTCCTATCAACAACTTTAAAAGTCCCCCACTTTTAAAGTCATTTACAGCAAATGACTTTAAAAGTCATTGACTTTCGAAGTTCTTTAGTCCTAAACAACTTTAAAAGTCATTAACTTTCGAAGTCATGTAGTCCTAAACGACTTCAAAAGTCCTTTCCTGCGTAAAATTCCCATTTGTGCCAAAATAAAATGTATTCTTTTAAAGGCCTTTGACTGAATTGACTTTAAAAGTTTAGACTTTTGAAGTCATTTAGGTCTAAATGACTTCAAAATTCAATCACTTTTAAAGTCATTTAGAAAACAACAACTTTAAAAGTATAGGTTTTTGAATTCATTTGAGTCAAATGAACTTAAAAGCCATTTCCTGTGAAAATGTTCCTTTTCCTACTAGACTAAAGAAGTCATTTTTTATTAAATGACTTCTTAAGTCTTTATTTTTAAAGTTGTTTTTTAGTAAGCGACTTGTAAAATATTTACAAAGTCGGTAGTCAAAATAACGACTTCTTTATACAGACTTTAAAAGCCTCATGTGTGGTAATGATGGCTAAAAACCTTTGAGAAAACAACATTAATAAATTCACAATTTAGGCATTTTAGTTATTTAAGATCATTTTATTTTTTTATTTTTTATTTAGATATGGTTATTATATTCTTGGTTAACTAGAGAATGAATACCTGAGACTATTTTGGCTTGAGTTTTACTTTTATTGATGCTTCTCTTAAAATGCATAAGAACTGACTATGATGTTATTGATTTTATGAAAGAAGAATAGTTCTTCTTAGAAGTCTTAAAGAACTTCTAATGAAAACGTACAATAATTTCAACTAGTTTCAAATTTTATGCCTCAAAGAATACTCAAAATAGATTTTCTTGTATAGTCCACTACAATTTTCTTCTTTCCTAATCTACTTATAGATTATTCAACTCAATCTCTAGATAGATTCTTCTATATAGTCCACTACAATTTTCTTCTTTCCTAATCAACATACAGATTATTCAACTCAATCTCTAGAACTTGTTTCCTAATCTACTTACAAATTATTCAACTAAATCTCTAGTTTCAAATGGAGTTTCAACTAGTTTCAATTTAAATCTTTCCTAATCTGCTTATAGATTTTCAATTCAATCTTTAGAACTTGTTTTAGTTTTTGCTTCTTATTGCACATGTTTCTTTTGATTGGGTTTTCATCCATCTTTTTTACTCTACAATTTTCAATTCCAACTATTCTAAATTATTTATGTAAGTTCTTAATACTTCATTGCGGAATGTTAGTGCAGTGTGTGCACTATAGCAAGCTGCTATAGTGTACCCTACTTTTGCATGGTGGACCTCCCTTTTGGTTGACCATATCCATCCATCTTATTTATCTATTCTTGGTTGACTAATGGTCTAAAGATAGTGAATTGAACAAGCTTGAAAATATGTTCTATTGATCAAAGCATAAAGGGCAATTGAAAACTATGTGTAAAGAATGATCATAATCAAAGTGTAAGAAGCACAAGTTCTTGGATGTTACAATCATGTAAGCATCTTAATTTTTGGCATATAAGATATCCAAGGCTAGAAAAAATAGGATGGACAGTTGTAATCAACTAAAAGTGAGGTCTACCATGCCAGAGTGAGTACACTATAACAAAACTGCTGAAGTGTTAGGGACTATACTATGATTCCTCCACTTCATCTCTAGTTCCACTTTTCTTATCTTAACATAATTTATATTTCTCAATTCATAGCAATTTCATTTTGCTTCCATGTCTTAGTTCTTATTTCTTGTCTTGTCTTTATACATTTTAATTCATGTATATTTTACTTACTGCTTTCATGTTTAGTTACTTCTCATAGTTTTTTTTATCACTTGTAGTTTACTTTTCACCTTTCTAGTTCTCACATTTCATGTCCTTGTCATTTTAGTTTATTTTATAGATAGTGTTGTTATAATTCCTATTAGTCTTTCATGTTAGTCATGGTTCATCAATATTCTTTCTATTACTCATTGTTTGTCATTCTCTTTTATTGCTAGGCTTGATTTATAATTCTATTATTTCTTTTGTTAAAAAAAGACAAGAAAAGAAAAAAATGTTTCAACAGCCCATTTATGATATTAGCAAGGGCTACTTCTTAAATGCTTGCAAGGTGTTTGATATTTGGCCTATATCATATGCACATTCCATAGGCAATTTGGTTGACAATATTGTTCCTATAATTAATGACTCTAATAGAGAGAATGATCTATTGCACAATTCAATGTTAGACAACATGATGTATGTCATAGAGACTCAGAGGTTGACATTTATGGATGATGATTGGTGTGGAAACTATGGTGAGGTTCTTATTTATGATGAGTCCATTCATGGAGATGATATCCATTATGAAATTTCTATGAAAATTTGACCCTTTTTATGTATCAAAAGAAGGCACCTTTCTTGAGTTGTGTCTAGCAAAAGAATTTAGTAATCAACTCATTGCATAAAGTGTTTCAATAGACTACAACTAACATGGGTAGCTAGTTGTGAGAAATGATTATAGTTCTCTCATTATTCAATACAAGCTATTGCATAATAGTATATGTGAATTATTTGGCTTGAGGTATTGAATATGTATGAACATAGACTCATGTGTACACATCCCTACTTGATGGGAAAATAATAGAGGCTTAGATGTGCGAGATTTAGCTCTTTGTGCAGAAGACGTAGTGTGGCAGTGGAAGTGAGGTTCTTAGTTGGATTCCTACAAGGATGATACACAGACATTGGCTTATGTTTGTTGCAAAAAAAAAATGTAAACTAGACAATAGTCCTGCACCTTGATTAGTATTTGAAGCTAGAGACTACATGTGAGCACTTATGAATTTGAGGATGAATTCCTTGGGGGGGGGGCGGTTGGTGTTGATTGGTGTAGTGGCAATTTAGGAATTTCAATTACTTTAGGTCATTTTAATGATTTTTTTTATTAATATGGTTACTATAGTCCTTAAAATCTCATCCATATGTTAAACTAGAAAATGAATAGTTGAAATCAATTTAGATCAAATTTTGTTTTTGTTAATGATTCTCTTAGAATGGAGGAGAACTAGTTGAGATTAGGCCTAGCAAAATATGACACGACATGATAACACGACTCGAACACAGCACTCATTTAGCGGGTTAGGGTCGAGTCCTATCGTGTTCGTGTCATTGATCGGGTTAACTTGGAAAATACATGCTCAAAATCATGTCATGTTCGTGTCAACCATTAGGAGCTATCATGTTGACCCGTCTGACATGCAACCTGGTAAAACTTTGTGTTGACCTATATGACACGTGACCTGTTAGCACATCGCATTGACCAGTTCTACTTACGAGTTGTGACATGTTAAACTGTTTTGCTGAATCGTCTTATAAATATGGGACAGTTACTGAATAATTGTCCTATGTTCTTTTGCACTAAATAGGACAGTTTCTAAGTAACAATCCTATATTTAAATTGATATAGGATAGTTAATAAATAGCTGTCCTATATGTTGTATGTTATATAGGACGGTTACTAAGTAACCATCCTATATAATTAAAGGTTTTAACAGTCCTATATTTTTATAG
Source organism: Warburgia ugandensis (assembly GCA_035236585.1). Taxonomy (NCBI): domain Eukaryota; kingdom Viridiplantae; phylum Streptophyta; class Magnoliopsida; order Canellales; family Canellaceae; genus Warburgia; species Warburgia ugandensis. Next base: position 24,666,990 of record CP141132.1, on the reverse strand, counting down.
GTTCTATAGGATGGTTAATACAAAACCATCCTATATTTTTATACATTCTATAAGATGTTTAATAATTAACCATCTTATGTATAGTTAATAAGTAGGAGTCCTATATTTTAAGGTTCTATAGGATGGTTATTAAGTAACTGTCCTACATTTTAAGATTCTATAGGATAGTTATTTGTTAACTGTCCTATATTTAATTAATTATATAGGACCGATACTAAATGCCTATCCTACATTAGCTAAAAAGTATAACCATTCCAGTATTACTATCCAAGTGTCCAGTGTGCCCACACACAATTTTCTCCATACACAACCTTACATATCACAACCCTGTCTTAAAGCCTTGAACACACTAACCTCCCATCATTAAAATTTTGAAATAAAGAATGCACACACATTGACACATACTTGAATCAAAATAAAAATGGAATACATCCATAGAAATGGACTGATACGACAAAATAACACATTCACATTCCCTGCTATATTTATAATTATTGTACACATTCACTTCCAACATTCCATAACTTCTCCATAAAGTTCACATTGAATTGAACAAATAAAAACACGCCCAATCACCCATACATGATACATTCACTCTTCTTCATGGGTAGCCACATCCCATATCATATGTCTGGCTCAAGACACCAACTTCCCAATCCCATCATTGAAAGTTTGAAACAAAGAAAGCACATACATTGACACATAGTGTAGTTCAATCAAAAGAAAAATAGAACAAATCCATAAAAATAAACTGATCTTTGTATTATCTTTGAGTAAAATGTATATACATGATTGATACATTCATTTACATCACTAAACTACATATTAAAATTCATAATATGATCTGTCCATTCCATTCTAATATTGTCTAGATTCAATTGGGAGTAACTCTTGCCTCCCAAATCCTCCTCTGAGAAACATATAATAACTTAGTTCAAACATGTAATCTTGGATTCAGTTAGAAAATATACAAAACAAAAATGTAACATTGATCAGTAAGTCTTACCTTTCTCAATGTTGAGATTGTAAATCCATTGCGAATGAGGGTTCTCATGTATTTGAGAACATAATACCCACACTCCCAATTAGATTTTTATTTAGGGCACTGCACACCAATGTCACCAAGGGCAACAGAAAAGGTTCAAATATCATGTCAAATAAGTTCAGGTTTAAAATTATAGTAAAGAGTCTAAAGAGCAGTAATTAGTAAACCTTACCTTGGCCTTCTTCTAGTTGAGTTTTGCTGGGTGGTCAATACCTTCCTGCTCAGCCCATTAATGCCATGCACTACACACATATAATTGAAAAGTGTTAGATTATGAATATTATGATAGTTGGCACTTCTCAGGTGAGTAGTTATATTATAATGAAAGAAATAATAAAGATTACTTGCTTATAATTTCCATTAGGTGTTCCCAAATGTGAACTCCACATGAATCGAAAAACATTGCATGGCCACCATGCACATCTAAAGTTAGCAGCATCCAATGGGACCTATAAAAACAAAAATTCAATTGTATGTTCTCAAATCTTAACTAATATAGATATTCATGTGTATGAATTATGAAATTGAAATGACATAATTTAGCAACATATGTTACAACATACCTGCTATCGTAGGGAATCAGTAAGGCTTGCCCCTTCGCACAACCCATGAGCTCGGGAATGATATCTTCACTTTGTTTGTTTGTGGGAAAATAGTCCAATCGAAAGACAAGAGAAGGGTCAAGGAATTTGTAAATGTCCTTGACCTCTAATCTTTGCAATTTATCATGCAAATACCTGCATTAGGAACTTGGGTTAATGTTAAATAATTATCAAGTGTTATTAAAAAAGTAAGTAATGTTACTTTGATTTGTAATAGTCTAACTATAATAGAGGAGTTACACCATGACATACCCTATATAGATGATGAAATGCATGTATTCCAATTGAGCCATATTAGATATGGCTAAGAGGTCTTCCTTGAAGAGTGGAACATCATCTGCAAGCACACATGCCTTTATCCTTACGGGGCTCATTTCCTTATCTTCATTGGCCAGTCTGTACAGTACCCTTAGGAATCGAGGCGTGTTAGGTGGAACCTCAACCTAATCCCTATGCTGTGGATGTAACATTTCATAAATTAGTAATGAATATATACAACATATACTGGTATACTAGCATATATAAAACAAGAGAGATAGCGAGACCAAATTTTATCATATATTGGGATAAGGTCTTGATGATCATGATAGTGAAATTTAAAAGAAACACATGAATTCCATAAAACACCTCTAACCCTTACTTCAAGTAAGATTACAAGTTCTAACCTAGGATAAGATAATAAAACTTTTTTATCTCTAATCATTACTACAAGTAAGAATCTAAGATCACAAATTCTAACCTAGGATAAAATAATAAAACTTTTTGATCTTGTGGGTACCTAACAAATGTTTACAATGAGTGTAGTGCTTTTCTCTTCCTTCACTTGTTGTATTTTTCAAGTCCACTTGGACATACTACACTTGTAAAGTTCTTTTGAACTTATTACATTTCAAGTGCTTTGAACTTGTTAGTTGTTGCATTGTTCAATTCCACATGTAATACAATACAACCATGCTAATATATAAAACTACATGGGAAGACTGGGATGGGGTTACACTAGCCACTACACCAGAATTTGCTGGCGGGGAGGTTCACTTCAATTGTGCCCTATGTCACTTATGGTGATTTGACATGTTGTAGACAATATTAATCAATTAACAATTTAGGATGACTTAAAAAAGGTAGCAGAAAATGATACCATGACTATAATTAGAATATATATACCTTGGAATTGGATATCATTGGTTTGATAAATTCCTTTGGCCAACTCACATGATAACCAATTGCATCCTCAACAGTTTCAATATCACCTCTTGTATTGGAAATGAAAGGGGAGCATCTGGTTGAATGGCAGCAATAATGCACATGTGCTTAGTATGTGGATGCATCAACTTGCCACGCAAGGTGGCAAAAGTCATGGGCCGAACCTCGTATAGTGTTGCCATAGCCACATAGTTCTTAGATGTATGTAGCTGCAATATGCACTGACGCACCTGCATTTGAGAAATAACATATATATAATGATTAGTGATGTAAACTAAGAAGGTTACTAAAGAATTAAACATTGTAAAAGTAAACATGTCAATATACATACCTCATTGATCGGGACATCACCTTCAAGTACTTGCTCTACCACCTCTTCGTCTAATGGAGGAGTGTAGCTATTGTTAGATTGGGGTGGTTGAATTTGAACTTGAGGATGAGCTTGAGGGCCAACATCCTAACATGAGGTTCTTCCTCTACCTTGGAGTTCCTTCAACAATTGATCCTTGTCCTTGCTATGTATCTCCAAAATAGTTTGCTTCTTCCAATTCTTATAGCATAGGAGCCTTTTGTTTAGGGAAGAAGTCAGAAGGAATAACACCGCGACCTTGGCCCCTTACCCGGCTAGGGTGCTCATCCTTGTTGCCCATTGCCCTATATAGGATGCCCCCCTTTGCAGCAGTACTGCTAAGTGTCCCTGTAGTTGCACTTTCTTAGGTCAACTATTCCTACACATGTAAATATCATAACATGATCAAATCCCTATTATATATGTAATATTTATATAATGTAAGAGTATAAAAGTAGAAAACTAGTTAACTAGGCAATAGGCACATAAAGTAAAAGTATAAAACTTAAAGTTTTAAACCACTTACAATTCTTAATGCAATTGATATAGTTATTTCATTAGTAAATGTCTGGGAGTTACACCCTTTCGAATGTGCCATTTTTCAAAGAAGAGCACGGTTGATGAGCTCTGTTGTCCGAGCCTTCTTTTACTATTAAAAGAGACACTAAGTCAGAGTTAATAAAATAAAAATCTACTATGATTAGATAGATATCAAATGTCACATGATATACTCACTTCTTCTACCTCTAATTGTTCGTAGCCAACCCTTGAAAGGTGGTGCTGCATATGATTAGTTGCACGCGTCATTTGTCCTTTTATACACTTTGCCTAGACATCAAAGTAATGTAATCAAAATACAATCAACTATAATAATTACAAGAATCAAAATTTAGCTTGGCCAATTCAAGTTGTGATTATCTCAAAATTAGGAGATAGCCTAAATTGTACAAATTGATTCCGTGCTTCTTGGTCAATGAAGTAGGAATACAATTGAGGGACCATGTTAAGCCTAGAAGGATTATTGGCATTTAGAAGTATGTACTTTTTTGCAACCTCACTCTTCCATTTCCTCCATTGTTCACCAGTTCCTAGCAATGCTTGCTTCTTGCACTCATCAGATATGGCAAAGGCAGATTACAAAACAAAAGAAGAAGTAGGTTAGTGACTACTTACCAGTGAGTAGTGACTTAATGACTTAGTGTATCATATGCAAACAAAAACAATATATATAAGGGACATATTATGTTATATGTAGGAAAAATTTACATACCTTGACCATTTTCCATATTGCATCTTTGACTTTTGGCAATACAAGTCTCCAATCAATCACTGAGACTAGCACCAATCTTCTAACAGTGCAACATATGAAGCTAGCATAAGTATACACACTACCACCTATCGGTTGACCTCTATTGTTGAATTGTACAATTTCTTTTATTCCCTTTGATGATCTCTTATTTATATGTTCCATTTATGTTGGTTCCCTAGGCTTTCTCTTGACAGGCGGTGTTACTAGCGGACATGTGCTCGATAGCCTCTATTGTTCTTCTTCTGTGTGTTGTAACTGTTGTTCTTGTTCTACTTTTACCTCTTCTAAGTGTTCTTGTACTACTTCTTTGTGTTCTTGTTCTAGTTCTACTTCTTCATGTTCCATGCTTGCTTCACAAAAGAAAATTGAAATGACTATAGTTAAAAAAGTGAAAAGTGTAAGTGAAATAACTAGTGTCAGATGCAATCGTGAATCATGCAGATGCATATCGAAGTTGTATAAGCTTGTAGGCATGCAGATTGCAAATGAAGAATAGTATTAACCTTAATGGTTTAACCCTATCTTGTGAGATGTATTGTAATAAGATTGTTACATAACAAAAATAGGGCAGAAAATGGTGACATAGAGATTCCAAGAGTAGAACCAGGTTATCTAATGAACCTCCTTCCATTGCCTCTTAACGTTTATCTTATATTTGTCTTCTTCTTTAGTTCTTCTTCTCTCCCTTGTCTCTCTCTCATTCTTCTTCTTCTTCTTCTTCTTCTTCTTCTTCTTCTTCTTCTTCTTCTTCTTCTTCTTCTTCTTGTTACTTGAGGACTTTGAGGTGTAGCAGGCACTTAGGTAGTGGTGAGTGGTCAATTTATGAGTTTCTCCCTTGCTTTCTCACTCTCCAATTCTTCTCTCCCCTTGATCGGCTAGCACTCTCTCTCTCCCTCTCTCAACTTCTTCTTCTCACTCTTTTGGTTTTTTCCTTAATTCTGGTTGAAGGGGGTTTGGCTGGTTTGAGAGCTTGGACTTCGAAGGATTTTCTTAGGGGTTAGGGCACAAATGTGAAGTGAAACAGTGAAAGGCGGGAGAAAGAAATGTTCATAATGTATAATAGAAAGATAAATATGGGATGGTTCTAACATAACAATCCTATATCATCAAAACAATAAAGGACCATTCTATGAAAATCGTCCTATATTATGATAAATATATGACGCTTATCAATTAACAGTCCTTTATTTAGTAATAATCATAGGATGGTTTATAAATAACTGTCCTATAACTAACAAGCGTCAGATTCACAATATAGGACAATTAGTAAATAACCGCCCTATACTTATACAAAATATAGGACCGTTATTACATAACCATCTTATATTATTCTGTTATAAAGGATAATTTTGTATTAATAGTCCTATAGTTCCTAAATATAGCAAATTGAATAATTGATATAGCAGTAGACTGTAGGCTACTAGGCTATAGCCAGTTATGCACAATGAAATTGAATAATTAATATTGCTTAAGCCCTAAAGCATAAAGAATCTTAGTTGAGGATGAGCTTAAAAAGAGTTATGTAAGTAACTCATTAGTTGTTGAGGATGAGTAAAGAAAGAGTTATTAATTAACTCATTGTTGAGGATGAGTATGTAACTCATTAGTTGAGGATAAGTAAGGAAAGAGTCATGTAATTAACTCATTAGATGAGAATGAGAATAGGAGTTATGTGATTAACTCATTAGTTGAGAATGAGTATAGAAAGAGAAGAGTTATGTAATTAACTCATTGGGTGAAAATGAGAACAGGAGTTATGTAATTAACTAATTAGTTGAGAATGAGTATAGAAAGAGTTATGTAATTAACTCACTAGGTGAGAATGAGAATAGAAACAGTTAATGTAATTAATCATGAAGGAATAGTAGACTATAAGTAGGTATTACTTAGTAAAATAACTGGGGATACTACTTAGTAAGTTAAGAATCCCAATACAAGGAATAATAAGAAACAAGTAAGAAAAACATTACAATGGGTAAAGATGTATGCATAATATGCAAGTCTAACCTGAAGTCTTAAGTAAGCATACATGTATAGAAATAAAATACACCAATACTTGTATCTGTGTGTGTGTGTGTGTGTGTGTGTGTGTGTGTGTGTGTGTGTGTGTGTGTGTGTGTGTGTGTGTGTGATCTTTACTAAGTGAAATAGTGGAGTTTAAGAGAAAGAAGTGATAAATTGTAAAATATGATGGAAATAATGTAGAAATAAATGAAAATATTAGACTTATTATAAACTTTGAAAATAATAATAAAGGATAGTAAATGATAATAATGAATATAAATGCAAGAGTTAAAATTTCTACATAAGAGATAGTAATATGGCAAAATTTTCAAAATAGGAATGATATTACTTCAGAAGAATTTTAGGAGATAAATAAGTTTAGTACAGGAGAAGAGTTTGACAATGATAATATATGATAAAAAATTAGAGCATGAAGAAGTGATCTTTAAAATTTGAATCAAATGACAAAGAAAATGAGATATAGAGATATATGGAAATGGGAAAATAAAATCCCAAACATATTATGAAAAACAAGTAAACCATGATAATATTTGGTTAGCAAACAAATTCTAGACCATACATATGGTGCAACAATGCCAACAAATATGAATTTACCAAGTTATAAACTATATTGGTATAATAACTCATTGTTGAATTAGCACAAAAGCTTATCTAGAATTAGAGGGATATTGATATGATAACTTTGGTGAAATTAAAAGTAATTATGGGGCATAGTCTATAGTGAAAAGAAGTACATTTGGCACTTATAGTAAAATGATCATGAAAAAATAAAAATGTTGAATGATATTACTAAGAGTGAGTACCTTTTACTCTACATGGATGAGTTATTCCCAATCTATTATCATCAATTGGGAGTTAGAAATGAGAATCATTTGTAAGAAATCAAAACAAATCTCGAGTTATATGAGTTGGATAAATGATATTCATGAATTTGATGAAAATGAGATATATTAGATCAATTGGTGATGACATATGGAATTAGTATAAGAAAATCATGAGCATTTATACTGTGTATGACACTTACAAAATTTGTTAACTATCTAGCAAGTGTAACTATGTAAGTAAATGTAGAGTCAGACTGGAGGAAGTAACATTATCATTATAGTCATATGTGTAAGATTAGATGACCAAAGGCAAGTGTAGCTAAGTGGTCCCCAATTAAACATGTCAAAGTTGAGGTTTGGTCTTCAAACCACCTCCCTGACAAGTATTTTCCATTGCACGACATGCGCGCTTGCCTGACCGACACCTACATTGCTTTTAACTTTTAGGTTTTTTACATTTTGATTTTCTTTTACCGCCACTACAAGGGGCCCATGTGTCGAATGTCAAAATGTTTGACAACATGTTTGAAGTTTCATTAATTGGAGTTTGGAGGAGGTTGTCTAGCAAGCTGGTGGCTAGGTGGTCTGGCAAACTGGCACAGACACAGGCACATCATAGTGTGATGTAACATAAATAAAGGATGGTTACAAAATAGTCATCCTTTATGTTTTAAAATATAGGACCATTCAGAAATACCAGTCTTATTTTTTATTAAAGAAATATTATAAAATATAGGACGGTTATGAATTAATCGTCCTGTATGTTTAAAAATATAGGATAGTTTGTAGATAATGGTCCTATATTAGATAAATATTCAATACATAATATAGGACAAGTTTCAAATAACCGTCCTATATTTTTTTTTATATATAGGATGGTTGCATTATAACTGTCCTATATTACAGTTATACATACTTAAAGGATGGTTACAAAATAACGGTCCTATATTTTTAAACATATATAGGACGGTTTATTGTTACATGTCCTTTATGTTTGGCAAATTATAGGATTGTTATTTCTTAACTGTCCTATATTTTTAATTAAAATAGGACCATTTTTCATTAGCCGTCCTATTTGTTTGTCCAAATTATGGGACTGTTATGTTTTAACCATCCTATATTTTTAATTAAAATAGGACCATTATTCATTAATTGTCTTATACTTTCCAATAATATAGGCTGGTTATGTTGTAACAGTCCTTTATTTTGTGATATTATAGGACTATTATTATTGAGATATCTTGTATTAGGTTTTTAATTTACCTTTTATTTACTAACTCGATGCGAGAGAGAGGAAGGAATAATACATTTCCAGTTTACACTTAGATCTTTTGCGTGAAACGGTGAAACCCTAGCTGGTTTTACATCTCTTTCAGTTTTTTCTTCCCAGATATCTTCAAGACTTCAACCATTCTTGCACAATGAGCAGCACACCTACAACACCATAGGTATGTGTTTCTTTTTTGTTATTTCTTTATCATTATGTTTCTTTTTTCATTCCTCACTCCCTTATTAGTAATTGGTGTTTACTGTGAACTAAAATTTTCTTGTTAATTGCAATATAGGCACAAGTTGGGAGCAATGATGTTTCTGATAATTTGAATATGCTGCACAACAATGACGGTGATGAGCTTGTTGATTTGGAGAACGTGGAGTTAGTTTCAAAATCCAACAGAGGTAGAAAGCATAGGAAGCTAATGTCTCTAGTTTGGAATTTTGTTGAACACCTTTCGGTATCAAAAGATGAAAGGCAAAGGTGTAAATGCAAGAAGTGCCTTGCGATATATATTTACGACAACAAATTTGGTATAGGTAACTTAAAACATGATAGAAAGACTTGTTAATGGAGCTCTTTTCATGATATATGCTAGTTGCTTTTATCTCAAAGTCAGGGGAGTATGTAACTAAATTCAAATAAGTTTGATCCTGAAGTTTTTCGTGAGTTAGTAGCAGTTGCAGTTGTTATGCATGATGTGCCTTTCTAATTTGTTGAGTATGATGGAATTAGAGTTGTACTAAAATATTTGCATGCAGATTTGCATTTAATTAGTAAAAACCTAGTAAAAGCAGATGTTCTAAGAATGTATCAAAGATAAAAAGGAAAGATAAAAGAGATGTTAGAGTTGACACCTGGTAGGATATGTTTAAGATCTAATTTGTGGACTTATTGTATTACTGATGGTTATATAAGTCTCACAATACATTTTCTAGATAGTGAGTGGGTCTTACACAAGGAGATATTAAATATTTGTTTCCTACCACCTCCATATAATGGAATATCATTAGTAGAAAAGGTATACTCATTATTGGTAGAATGGGGGATTGAGAAAAAGATTTTTTCAATCACTTTAAACAATGCTTCTGCTAATGATTCTTCTGTTGAGCTATTAAGGCATCAATTAACATAAAAAACACTCTTGTTTGTGGTGGAGAGTTCCTTCATCTTCATTGTTGTCATCATGTTTTGAATTTTATTATGCAAGATGGTTTGAAAGAAATAGAAGATGCTATTCAAAAAATTTGAGAGAGTATCAAGTATGTTAAAGCATTGCAAGGTAGAAAACAAAATTTTTTAGAGTGTGCGAATCACATGTCAATTGAGACAAAAAAGGGCTTAAGACAAGATTGTCCTACAAGATGGAATTCAATCTATGTGATGCTTGAAAGTGCTCTTTCTTACCAACTTGCATTTTGTCACTTAGAACTAAGTAACTCAAATTATAAGCACTATCCTTCTATCGATGAATGGGGAAAGGCTACAAAAATTTCAAAGTTTTTGGCTATTTTTTTATGATGCTACCTACATGTTTTCTAGATCCAAGTATTCTATAGAAAATCTCTACTTTCGTGTAGCATTTGTAATTTATTTGAGTTTAACACAATACATGAGAAGTGATGATGACTATATGAAGCGTATGTCCACACCCAAATGTTTGCCAAGTTTCCAAAGTACTGGTCTGAATTCAACACCATTTTGGCAATTGCATGTGTGTTAAATCCTCGATATAAGCTCTCCTTTGGGGAATTCTCATACAAGAAATTGTTTGATAATGGTTGCTTGGAGTTTGCTCAAGTTTAAAAAAAGTTATTCTCTCTTCAATGAATATATGGTTAAGAGTTCTCCTAATCCTTCCTCATCTTTCCCAATGGCTAGAGGTAGTGCTCTTGATGCTGATGATAGACAGAACTTGTCATATAGTCAAGAGGTTTTAGATGTCATGAAGGTAATTATATTTATAATTATATCTTTCATTATATATATCTTAGGATATTAAAATTTACTATGAATTGTCTTACATTAAGTTGAATAATATAATTGCATTTGCATTAGGAATTTGATTCATTTGAAAGTAAAGAATGTTCTTTGGCTATGCAAAAATCACAATTGGAGCTTTATTTGGATGAACTAAGGTTGCAAGAGTCAAAGCTAGACATTCTTGCATTCTAGAAAAGCAATCAATACAGGTTGGTTGATTAATAATCTCTTGTCTCATAAAAATAATTTTTTTATAATCTTATTTACATTTATATTTGATTCAAATATTGATTTTAGGTATCCTGAACTTGCTTCCATGGCTTGTGATGTCTTGAGCATTTCTATATCTACAATTGCATCAGAGTTTGCTTTTAGTATTGGTGGTCAAGTTCTTGACTAATATAGAACTGCTTTAAAGTCAGACACAGTGCAAGCATTGATTTGTGTAAGAGATTGGCTATATGGATTGAAAGATAATAATTTATGATTCTATATTTAAACTATATTTTATGTGATCTTAGTAATGACTAATACATGTTTATTCTATATGATTGTAGATTTTGTCATTACAGTTTCCATGGATGAGCTTGCTAAGGAAATTATAAGTAGTAGTGCAGGACCACCTCAACCAACTAAAGACTCTGGAATAATTTATTTTGATTAATTTGTATAATTTTCATAACTTATATTAATTTATTGTGTTTGATATATTGATGGAAGTAGATTTCTCTCATGTGCTACTTAATCCCCAGTTATTTACTACTATTGTGGTTATTTGATTCATTTGAATCTCTTTTAGACCTTATATGAGTGGTGTAAAGTTTAATGTTGCTTCTAAATAAAATATTACAGGAACATTATTGGTATGGATCAAGGATTACTAATAGTCTAACTGTCTAATACTAAAACGTCGTGTTAGATGGGTCATTTCATGTTGTAATGGGTCACTAATTATCGTGTTATTGAGTCAGGTTGTGTTGACTCGTTTCATAAACAAGTCATGTTAATGAATCGTGTCATGTTGTGTTGTGTCATACAAACACAACTCAGTAATGTAATTGTGTTACACAGGTTGTGTTGTGTTAATTTTTTAAGAACCGAGTTGTGTTCAAGTCAAAGGTACTTTATACTACTATTAATCGTGCCATGTTCATGTCGACCCATATACTCTAATCATGTCATGTTCATGTTCGTGTCTGGGTCATGAAAGAATAACACGTATCCATCGTGAAGCCTAGAAGAGCTTAAATTTTGGTGCCTTGAGGCACCTAAATCTATTTTCTTATTGTATATATTGCGTTGTGCCAAAATGTCTAAATTCTACTCCCCATTCAGTTCGAATTACATTGTTTTTTATCTACTAAGCATCCGGATCTGAAACAATCATAGTCACGTCATGCAAAGGTGGGCTCCAATAAAAGAGGTGAATTTGCACGAGTGTCCATTTTGTATTTCTCATATCTCAGTAGGAACTTCATTCCAACCCACATACGGTATCAGGATTCCTCGTTGCTATGATGCCTAATTCTATGAGCCCAAATTTATGAAATCCATATTCCATGTCGTTGGGTCATCTTGTTGAATATGATATTTCAACGCAAAAGGGCTTCCTGATATATGGTCATTCTGACATGTTCCCTTTTACTGCGAGACGACATAGACTTCCACGAGAGCTCAACAATATTGCATGCCCACTTTTTGTATAAAATGGCTTATCCTTGGATATCAAGGGCTTATCCTTGGATATCTATCTCGTTCACCTCATTACTCCCGCTTTTGGATATCTAGCAATGTAAAACAATTGCGTATACAACGGATGACTCTAGTATCTGACTAATTTATCTTAACAAATTCAAAGGTTCTTACGTTTTTTAAGTTCAAATTCAAATTCAAGAAATTAATTTAAATTTTCCTAACAAAATTCATCTTCTCCTTTCTTTCTTTTTTTCTTTTTAAATTCATCAAATACTCATGCACAAGGCCGAACACTTACTTTTAAATTCATCAAATAGTCATGCGCAAGTTCGAACGCTGGTCACCTGGGAGAGAAACTACTCCATCCACCACTGTGCTACAAAGCACTGGTGCAACAAAACTCATAATCTATAATTAATTTGTTAAAATTTAAAATATTATTTGTAAATCTACTAAAACATTGAAATTAAAACTTAAATTCACATCTAAAATGTACTTTCTATTTCCTCGGATTTTTTACAGATGTTTTACCAGAATTCTCAAATATTTGTGCCTTCCAGAAAAAAAAATTAAATAAAAATCTCAAATATTTGTCTTGGACTGCCAATGGCAAATAAAAAACTACATAGCCCTTTTGACTGAATGGCAGGGCCCAGTGCAATGTATCAGTCTTCTAGGCATGATTATAAGTTAAATAAAGAAAGAGGAATGATATTAGGGTGAGAGAGAGAGAGAGAGAGAGAGAGAGAGAGAGAGAGAGAGAGAGAGAGAGAGAGGAATGGGCATTTAAGGCAGCGAGTGGGGAACTGCATTATCTTACACTACCCAGCCTTTACTCTTTGTACTACCCAGTAAAAGTTTGGAAATTGCATTCCACCATTATTTTATGTCCTCGACCGCTACTCTTATCTGGCAAATTCATGACTAAAATCAGAGCCTGAAATGCGTTATAACTGTTGATTTATACCAAGAGGGATGACTTCTTCCCATAAAAAGTTTAGGATGTGTCTCGTTTATAACTGTCACGTGAATGGTCAATGAGTGCGCCAAACTAGTTGGATATATTCTATTCCACTTATTTAGGACGTTTCTCGTTTATATTTGTAACGTGAACGTGAAGTGTCAATGAGTGCACCAAACTAGCTGGACATATTCTATATATTCATTCCTCCACTTATTTAATTTATTGGTTGCCACAAATCACAACAGCTAGCCGTTGACCCTAATCGCTTATAAAGAAAGATTAACCATTGACCTTAATTGGTTACAAAGAGGACATAAGCAGTAGACCTTCCCCATGTATTGCTTTTTTGTTCACAATGGACCACGACAGCCTATCCTGATCCACTAATTAAGGGATTCACCAAAGCGCATGTGCCTAGCAGTGATCTTCTAGGTATCAAGAGCTGATAATCCGCGACAGCTAAACCCATCACATACCCAACGTTGGTTAACTGAGTTTGAACGAGGAAAAGGAATAAACAGGCTTGGGGATTATTGAAAACGATAAAAAAGAAAAACGAAAAATTCTCTTTGTACAAGTAAAAGCAAAGAAAGGAACTTCCATTCACCCCCATGAAATGAAATCAGAATCCCATAAACCGACGAACAAAAGTCAACCATCCTCAAAAATGCATAAGAGAGTTGAGGATCACAAATCCGATGTACAATATAAATAGTAGAGATCCATGGAGACCATCTTCTTTGTCGAGTCGAAAAGCTTAGAACTAGATTCCATGCCTTCTTCATCGAGGCTAGATATCCAAAATAAGCATTTTTTGTCCTACATAATCTCCCCTACTTCTCTTGCTTGCTTACCTAGTGCTTGAAAGGATCACTACTAATTGAATAAAAGGATTAGCGTTACTCCAAAAACCCATAAGAAAGGATATCTAAAAATTGTGCCTCTCAAAACCCGATTTGCAGTCCAATCACTCGTACAAGCTCCACAAAGGTCATCAATGGGAAGAATCTGAAGCTTTGTGCTACAGAGATATTTTGTTCTGGATCATTTTGTTTTCACAAAGAATTTATGCCTTAGAGAGTAAAGACCTAGTACTCATTTCTTGTATTTGCTCCTTGTTCTATGGTTTATTATATTTCCAGAAATTTGGTTTTTAGGATAATACTTTATTTTTTCTTTGAATTAGTTATCAATTTGGGTATGTTGTTTCAAAAGCTTTTAGAAATTCTAAATTTTAATGAGCTTTACTTTTTCCCCATCATTAACTTAAGCATTTTATCCTTGATAATGGTTTTTCCTTTGTAGTTTATGTCTTTAATGACTAGGTTTTATTATGGTAGGATAGAAAACCTCCTTTGAGAGTTAGTTTAGTTTGTTACAATAGAAATTGTGGATTCATTGTAGTATTGTTTGGATAATTTGCTTCACTTAGTATACTATATTCTGTAGGTTCATGACATAGGAAAAATTAGGCATTGGATTAATGCAAAATTTCCCAAGGTTCAGACCACTAATGTGTGCATCAATTGTTAGATGAATGAGTTTTGAAAATGGGGATCAAGGGAATAGAATTTGGTGCCACCTTAGGCCAAGATCATGCAAGACTCTAAGGCTTTGACTCACTCACATTCTACTAGGAAGCATGGAATAAATTGGTAAAGTGTTGCCTATCTCCTGAATTGGAGGTATGTGCTAAACCAATGTTTGATTGAATTCATTATAAAATCCAATTGTATTAATTACATAACTTTAATTACATCAAATGTGTAGGCAAAGAGTGGGTTGTGATGTTTAAGTTAACTTACAAGAGCACAAATCTATCATAGCTACATGCAAGTGAGGTTGATCCCACGAGGCTCAAAAGGTCTAACTAGCGGAAAATGACTTAGGGAAGGCTAAAGGCTCTGGGTTTTTCAAAGATGGCCTCTATCATTTCCTAGGGTTCATATGACTTAAGAATTATCATAAACTTAAGAAATATATGGTATGGTCTTTTATGATTTCTCAATATTTGATTAAGATGAAGAATAATGAGATCAACTAAGAATTAATGTACACTCAAGAAAATTTTGAATTTATGTATAACACTCAGAAAAAGAAGAATGGTAAGAAACTCACTTGGGTTATAAGTCATCACAAGTCTTTTTTAGGATTTCTAAGTTATATCTTCTCTTCCACTTAAACTATATAGCTATTTTGTCTGCAACTCTATTAATAAGCTAAAATTCAAAAGGTAACTAAATATTTAGAAATTTTAAAATGTCATCTTTATAAAGGAACTTATCTATCTCTTTTTCCTTCTTCTTTTTTTAATTTATAAACATGCAAGAAAAATTTAAAAATCTCATGCATATCTACACCCCCTAACCTGAACTAAACATTGTCCTCAATGTTTTAAAATACTATATGATAAATGGGTAATGCAGAACACCGAGACTTCTAAAAAAAACCCATGGTTGCTTCCCAATGAGCATTAAGTTTAATGTCTTCTTCCAGACATAGCTTAATGTACCCTAATTTAGATCTTACTAGTTTAACCTAAATTTTCCTACCCTAACTATAACAATGAAAAGGGCAAGATTTCTCATGCCACTTTAGAATCTTGCAATAGTCTATATATTTCCTTCACCATAAAATTTTTAGAGGTAATAACAATATGGTATAGTAGACCGCCATGATTTTAAATTTAATGGCACCAAATTGATGATCCCCCATTTTCACTATTTCATGGTAGTCAGTATAATTCCTCTACATTGAAAACTGAGGTGGTAGTAACATGATGACATCATGAACTACCATAAATTTAAATTTTATTGGACCACATAGAGATGAATGGTCCTCTTCTTGACCAAATTGAGGGATAACATTGACCATTGTATTCAATTCATCCTTTTCCTCCATTTCCCTTACATTGTCCTATAATTGAAGTACAAGTTGACTCACCACTTACCTAAAAGGTGGTTCTTGTATTACTAGAAATAGGGACATGGTGAGGCTTAAACCTGATTACCTTCTAATGTGTACCCTAAAGTTGGGTGATGTATAGCTAGCACATCAATCGACTCTTTTTTTCCTATTTTTCCCACATAGATAAGGTTTTAGATGGACCTATATTACTATCTTGTATTTGTTCAAGTATGGTATATAGGTCCCACTCAAGTACGTCTTCTACATTGAAAGGCCTAGTTGGAATTTAAAGTTTAGTAGGGGTTTTTACTCTAGCTTGCCATTGAGAAGTATTCATTAGTGGCACAGTCTCCAACAATTGCTTCACCTCCTCAATAGATGTGTCTTCATCAAATTCATAAAAATAAGCAAGACACAATTTTAGAGGTTTTGGGTTGGATGTTGCTAAGGATTCATTCTCCTCCTCAATGGATGTCTCTTTATCATAATCATAAAAAGGAACAGGACATGGCTCGAGTAGATACGAGTTAGAGGCTTGTATGGATGGTTGTGGATTTTGTGGCTCAAAATGATCGTATGCAATTTTCATCCATTAGCAGTAACAGTGGTCAAGGATGGTAAAAAATTCTAGAGCTCTGAAGGTTCATAAGATATTTTATCCTATTGTCATTATTAATAAGCAAAGATGGTTGAAGACTTTGTAGTTTAGAATGATCATAAGATAGTCCCATCTTAGTATTAGTAATAAATGGCTCTTCATTATTCCCAATTGGTTCAAAATCCTTAGTCCTTTTTATAAATTCAACAAGTTTCTTTTAGTATATTCCCTTATTAGTTTCATTTTCTCTTCCCATTCCTCCCCCTCTCATTTCATTTTCTCATTCCCTTTTCTAATGGTTGCAATGTTTTGATCTATTCCTTAACAAATTTGTTGCATATTAGTGATGGTTCTTCATGTTGTAGAGGATATGACTCATGTGGTTGGAATTGTTGTGGCATTGGGATAGTGAAAAGGGCTGAGCAAGTTGAACCCATGCTGATTGACCCTTATATTCTTGGTATTCTTAATAGCGTTGTTCAGGGTGGTATCATGTTGGTTCTTCCTGATATGGTTGATAATCCTAAGACCATGGTTGTACACGATGCCTAGGCTATCCATTATAGTCTTGGTAATTTGTCTCAGAATAGTAATGATTTCTAGGTTCAAGGAATGCACTAAGTGCATTCACTTGCTCCTAATAGTATTCATTGTAGTTGGAGCTTGATGGCTATGAAGTAGGGTACTGAGGTTCTGAATCGGCATAGTCATTATTATATTGAGGTTGTTGGTATGACTCAGTATAGTAATTACCATATTAAGGTTGTTGATATGCCTCAATATTTTGTTTAGAAGCATTATACTTATCCATTATACTATTCATCATAGCGTCAAATTTCTTGGACAGATCATCCATCTTTCTTCTTAACGAAAAGAACTGGTGCTCCCCAAGGTGAAAGACTGGGTCTAATAAAGCCCTTGTCTAATAACTCTTGCAATTGTGTTTTCAATTTTGTAGGAGCCATTCGATATGGTACCTTAGAAATAGGAGATGTACTTAGCACAAGTTTGATACTAAAAACAATTTCTCTCCCAGGTGGTAGTCCTGGAAGTTCCTTAGTAAAAAATCATGAAATTCTTTAACAACTTTCAACTCCTCAAGTTTAGGTTGCTCAGCATCCATTGGTATTACACTAGCTAAAAAGGCTTAACATCCTTTTGAGATGTGTCTTGTTGCCTTTATGGCTGAAATAACATGAACATCATTTGTATCTAGTTTTCCTTGGAATGAAATTATTGTCTGTCCTAGTACACAAAACATGACCTTCTTCCTATGACAGTCCAGAATTGTCCAATTCATTGCTAGCCAATCCAATTCCAATATAATGTTAAAATCCATCATATAGAGTAGAATGAGATCAACCTTCAATTGCTGCCCCATTATCTCAATAGGTACCTCTTAGAGAAACTCAAGACTACTGACTAATTTATCTTCTAGTGTAGTTATATCCAAGCCAAATCCCAAATTATATATGGGTAAACACACACAAGATGCAAAAATGCTAGAGATAAATGAATACGTGGAACCTAGATCAAATAAAACTTTAGTATGTCTATTTGAAATTAAAATGGTACCATCAAATACTGCATTTAATACCCTAGGCTACTTAGAAGTGATAGTGAATATTCATCCTTCACTTGGAGGCACATTTTCTATCCTAGGCCCACTGCTTATATGTCTCTTAGGGCGCTCACTCAATAAGTGTCCTTGTTCACATGAGAAGAATTACCCCACTCATGATTTAGAGTTGGTGGCAATAGTTTTCGTGTTAAAAATCTAGAGACATTACTTGTATGGTAAGAAATTTAAAGTTTTCACAAATCATAAAAGCTTCAAATATATTTTCTCCCACCAAGATCTAAATATGAGGCAAAGAAGATGGATGTAGTATATAAATGATTATGACTTCTCTATCCAATATAGCCTAAGAAAGGCCAATGTAGTAGCTGATGCATTGAGTTGGGATACTCAGGGGTTGATAGTAGGTATGCTCTATAGAAAGTGGTAAATACTTGAGAATGTTGTTGAATGTAAACCAAAAATTCAATACATGGGTAAAGGATCACTTGTGTCCAATTTAGTGGTGAAATCTACTATTGTTGAGAAGGATTCTCTTGGCTTAAAAAGAAAACACACATATACAGGCAATGATTAGTAAACCAAGGTTTACTCAGAGTTTAGGCAGAGGTGTGTGATTTTGTGGAAGATTGGTAGTTCTATCAAATAAAGAGTTGAGACAGGAAATCCTTCAAGAGGCACATCACTCTCAATATGCCATTCACCTAGGGGGAACCAAGATGCATCATGAATTGAAAAGAAAATTATGTTGGAATGGAATGAAAAAGGATGTGGGAGGATGTGGCGACCCAAGTTTTTGTAACATAGTTTGTAATACATTTTTCAAAGGCAAGGGCGCCCTTAGTAGTAAATTTTTTTTGCAAAACAAAGCAGTGGAAATTCTTTTATTTAGAACTTGTTTTGTAAAACCCAAGTCATCACTTCATACATATCATAAGTAGAATTTTGTACAAGATAAAATTCCATTGAAGGAATTTACTTTTATTAAATTCTAGAATCCATCCAGTGGTTCACAAGATCTGACACAGGTATCAGTACAATACTTGTCCAAATTACATAATCTAAATTTCAAAGCTCACCATACAATAAAAACTCTTAATACAATACAATGCTCTCAAATAAAAATAAAAATACATGTCTTCAAGGGATATACCCTGATTAATAATTCTTCCAAGTCTTCTTAAGTCTTGAGCTCCTAATTCTCCTTTTTTATATCTAAGATATTGTAAACATTCAAACATTTACAATATCTCAGCAAGCTATGCTTGGTAGGGGATTCAAGAAACATAATAATTTGACAGTATAATCCTAATACTTCATAATCCCATTGTTCATGAACATACTTGTGGATCAATCTCTTTACTTTTTCATATATGTACATCCTTAAACATACTGTATATGTCGTATAGATATATATACAGTCAAAACCCTGAAAAATAGCTAATATCTCAAATATCAATAGTCACACTCAGACACACTAAGTCGATCAATCGTCTAGACTCTGCTGGAAAATACTCCGTCATTTGGGCAGTATCATCACACTCAGCCATACTGAGTTGATAAAACATCCAGACTCTGCTGGGAAAATACTCCCTTATTTGGGCAGTCTCGGCAACTCATTATGCCATGCATCATAATGCAAAATACTCAAAGGACTACTATGATGTAGTTTGATTCGTACTAGTGCTGCGCTCTGATAACTGCTTTCATACTCCAAAGATACCAAATGTGGAAAATCATCTATGTTATGTCTATATGGGGAGACAAACCATCATAGTGGTGGCCTTCGCATAATTAGCCCACTCGACATTTTGCCTCTCTTTGGGCATGCTATCATCGTATATATCACATTTCAGAGAGCGGGTGGCCAAACCCTTGTAACCCTTCTTGCATAGCATCCTGAAGCATATGCCTATTTAAAATAAAACCCACAAGCCTCCTTGCTTATATATAAACTATTCTTTTACTTATCAGACGCCTTATCTGTTTATAGCATCATCCTCATATTTTGGTATTCTAATATCGAGGATAGGATTTCACTTCAAACTTAGGGATCATCATTTACAATGAATGATACCCATGTTCATATAAGTTTAGGGATCACCATTCTATACGAATCATTCCAATGTATTGATTTTATACTTATCAGACAATTTGTCTATTTATCCAGGGCTGGAATACCTTCTAGTTCTCTATTCACTTACAGTTTTCCTCAATTTTAACTTAACCATTTCATATGTGTTTTGGTTGAATCATAAGGGTTTTCAAGGGGTTTAATACAAGTGTTTATATTACACTTGTTAACATTTCTAGACATAAGATCATGTATTCAACATGTATTTCACATGTAGATGCAGTCATAAAATCCTCCTACCTTCACGTAGTGATTCATCTCTTCAAATTTTCCATAATCTTGATTGACGTATGAAATTTGTAAATCCATACATACTATCAATATTTATACAATATGAATAATCCTATATTTTTAATCCTATCTATATTCTTTGTCTAATCTTGTCCTTTGATATAAAGGATCTAGATCTTGCATCCTATCATGATCTATGTTCCTTAGATAGTATTGATCAATAGATCTGACGGTGAAAATGATCTTCTAATCTTTCAGATCTAAGTATTTTCTATTCTTAGTCTTTGTGTATTCCTTTCTTTGATCTTGATCTTTCATAGATCCTTTGATCAACAATTTACACTTGTTGATAAAGATCAAGAGCATAGATCTTCTATCATCTAGTTCTTCTCTGATCTAAATTCAGTTGTTTGATCATCCCTAAGGAGGATGATCTTGGTTCTCTTCCTTGAACCATATTTGATCAAGGGTTTGGATTCACTATCTAGATTTGTCTACAGCATACATACATAGATACATAAAAAAATACAACATTAGGATTCTTATTGTTCTTGATCATTCAAGATCCTATGGATCTTGTTTGATCATCCTTATCTTACTTACAATTTTTAATAGGATTAGATAATTTAATAACCTTTTATTATTATTATTATTATTATTATTATTATTATTATTCAAGTAGTTAATGTTTGTTACTAGTTGAAGATGGCTTATTTCATCCTAAGTTTAGAGAGCTCCTCTTATTTTCAATTGGCTAATGCTTACTAGTTGAATAGTTGAACACAAAGTGGTTACTTCAATGCTCATGTACGGAGGCATTTAGACCTCACAAACGTCAATGGAAGGTAGGGGAAGAGCAAGGCTCTATTGAAGAACCCCGTTAACCACCATGTTTAGCATTCACTAGAGTGACCTTAGCTCAACCTTTCATAAAGTTCCTATGAGCATCCACATTCACTTCATTTGTAAATCTATACACATTCGCATTTACTTTCACATTTACACTAAGTTACCCTCATTCATCATCTCATAAAAGTTATATAATTCAATGAATATATTGAAAACCAACTCTCATATTTACTACACTTACAACTCTCAAACTCCATGCACACTAAGTTACCCTCATTCATCATCCCATAAAAGTTATATAATTCAATGAATATATTGAAAACCAACACTCATATTCACTTAACTTACAATTCCATACTCCACACTCAGTTACCCTCATTCATCATTCCATAAAAATTATATAATTCAATGATTATATTGAAAACCATTTCCCATATTTACTTCACTTTCACTCAATTATTGCTTAATATATATATATATATATCTCAAACAAAATAATAAAATAAAAAGAACACATATAAGTGAAGGAAAAAAATACTTTCTTATGTATTTTACAATCATGTCACTACTCTAAGTATTCTAATTGAATCTCAGTACATAATCAGCCTATTCGCTTAGTATTTTGTTGAGGTTTACTTTAAAGTAACTCTTCTTGTTTGCACACTCAGAAAGCACATTGACTTGTAATACAAAAAATTTAATTCAAGTCACATTCTTTAAAATGGATCCATAAAAATCTATGAAAAATATAAGATTAAGAAAAAGTATCTTACCTTTCTTAATTAGGAGGCACTAATAACATCGAATATTAGGGTCCTCAAGTATCTTAATATATAGTACCGCACTCCCAGTCAGATTGTTATGTAGGGCACTATGTAACAAGGACAATAAAAGAATACATAAATTTCATTTGTAATATTGGAGTAATTAATTGTTTTCTATACCTTGACATTTTTCTAAGTGAGTTTTAGTGGTTGTATAGTCTCAGTCAGATTAGCCCATGTTAACCATGCTCTACAAATTTAAATTTCAAATTCATTATAGATTAATCACAAATTATTTATCTTCACATAGTACATGAAAAGAATAAAATCTTACTTATTTATAATTTCTACAAGGGTGAGATGGATGTGCGGACCATAAGAATAAAAAAAGAAAGCCTGCCCACCATGCACGTCCAAAATTAGTAGCATCTAACGAACCCTATATGGATAGTCATATGAATTATAATTAAAGTTGACAATCCCTAAGTATAGAATAAGTTAACAAGAAAATAAGAAAATCAAAACTTACCCACTATTGTAGAGAATTATTAAGCCTAGTCCTTTATAGAATAAAAAGAAGCTTGGTAAAATATCATCAACACACTTCTTTATAAACTATTGCTCTGCTACTCCACAAATGATGCTAGGGTTAAGGAATTGGTAAAGTATACCCTGTAACTTAAAAGGGCTGGTTGCATCCTTTAAGACGCTGCATAAAAGAAATAATTATACCTATATCATGAAAATATAACATGTAATGTCAAATATTTTATAAGCAAATATGTGCATATACCCCATGTAGGAGACAATATGAGAGTGCTTAAGTTGATTCCATAGGAAAACTTATAATCGGTCCTCTGCCATAACCTTAAGAATCGATATGTGTTAGGTGGGACTTTCACATGAACCTTAGACTGTTGTTGTAAAAGATGTAGAAATTTGTAAGAAAATAATATCAATCAATTAAGAGAACCTAATTTATGATGAAAAAAATAAGCATATATACAAGTACCTATTCATAGGTGCGACAATAGGTGATGGTGCAATGGCAGGCAACTTTGATGGTGCATGTTGTTGCTAATTAACCATATAAAGTTAATAAATAATTAAATTGAGGTCTCTAACTAAAAATTATTGATGAGGAAGATAGTATGATAAGATGTACTTTATAAGAATGACTAATGTCTCTCTACCCAAGCAACGTGATATGCAATTGCCTACCCAATGGTTATAATATTTTTCATTTCTAAAGGGGTGGTAGGCTAGCATTCACATCCAAAGCCATGGTAAATGGACACTCACTTTGTACATGGTGGCATACTAATTCTTTGCAAAACAGTTGATTCATGCTCATAGCATGAACCAACTGCCACAATGTTTTGACAAGAATTGAGAGCCAATAGGCATTGATCCACACATAAATTAGATATACAATAGAGAGATTAAGATAGAGAATTATTACATAAGGAAAATGAAAACTTTTAGTTTTGTCTATATTTATATACCTCCTTAGTTGAAATTTCTTTTTCAAGGGGCACCAATTGTCCTTCATGAAGTTCTTTAGTTGGAGAATGATAGTTAACATTTGATGGAGGCATAAGGGCATTGTGAGAATTATGTGCAGGGGATTGAGAAACTATCATCAAACCTCCTTCCTGCAATTGTTTAAATATATTTGTTTTTATTTTCTTAAGCAATTTATTAAAGGGCTCCATCAACAACACCAAACACCCTCCTTACCCCCACTAGCTTGAAGTTAATAGATTGGAAGAAGCTAAAGATGAATGTTCATGTTTCTCATATAATTTTATTGATTTCTTATTTAGAATTTGATGTACGAATAGTTTCATGATAAGATTTCCTTTAAAGAACAAATTTGATGTTTTTATCAGGTATCAATTCTAACAGTTGTAGTTTAAATGAGGTGTTTATGAAATGGTCTTTAATGACTAAGTGAATGCTATCTTGGATGGGTTATGCTAAGATTAGATGGGTCATGCCTAGAGTTTGTAGATAATTTGTGCTAATTTAGATAGGTCATGACATTAGAATATTTGTTCCTTCTTTAGAAGAAGTTTTAACTTGTAGCCAAGGTTTTTAATTCATACATGTTTTCAAGTAATGAGAAACATTATCATGATTCTTTTGGTGAATTCATAATTCCTAAGTTACTCTCTATCATCTTAGTTTTAGTTTAAATTGCTATACTTTAGTTCTAGATTTTGTTTAAAAAAAACCCTTAGATTTGGTAGAAATTTATTCCATCTATGTAGTTCGACAACTCTTTATACTTAGCCTACAATAGATCTTATATCCCCCCCAAGGGTTTTGGTTTAAAATAATAAACATCGAGACATAGGTTGCAATAGAGAGAGAGAGAGAGAGGAACCTCTTATATGGGTGACTAAGGTTGGAGGTTGCTCATAGGTTGTGTCCAACATTAGAAAAAGGAGACTCCACCACATGGCTTGAGAATTAAATTCATTCTCAAATGTTTTGAATTGGTGACTCGTCAAAAAATGAATTTAGCTAATCACAAATCTTAGGTGTAAATACTTATTCACATATTCTTGACAACGTTGCAACCTATCTTAATTGCAAGGTGAAACAACTCCTATTCACCAATTTAGGTCCCCCTATCTCCTCCAGCAAATCCAAAATAACACTCTATGACCCTTTGCCAAAAGAATACTAAAAAAGCTCTCATCTAGGAAGTGAGCTTATCTCTTAAATGGTAGTAGAGTCACATGTTAAATCATCTCCATCGAACATGCAACTTTACCAAATGTCTTTATTGAAGTGTCCAGCTACTGTCATCTTAAAAATGAGTCAAATTTGAAGAATATTCTTATGAAAAGGTGTAGACGACTTCAACAAATTACATATAGTTGCATGAAAAAAATTTGTATACCAAAGAAGAACATAGGTTGGGCATCAGAAGGTTAGAGGAAATGAATATAGCTTTTTTATACTAGTGACTATGGAGATTTTTTTAGGATAATGAAGGTCTTCAGTAAACTCTTATCACAGAGACATATAATCACCATAAAGTTTGGTAGAAGAAAATAGTTGAGTGTTCTATAAGATCAAGCATATAGAAGAAGATCACCAAAAACATTGATTTTTTAAAGGCTCACAACAAATTTAAATTATATAGTGGAGACAAAATCAGCTTCTAGTTGGATCCTTACCTACTTAGGCTTGAGATTCCCTAGACTATACAGGGCCTTTAGTTTTTCTAACTCTTTTATTATGGACAATTTCTTACACTCCTTTGTTTAAATAATTTAGGACATCTAACTTGAAAAGACCCCTAAGAGGTGTAGAAGATTTACATTACCACCACATACTATAATTGTATAATGATACGCTGATAATCAACTTGAAGAAGGATAAAATCACATGAACCCTTGACACCATTGGAAAATTCTTTTTAGCTCTGCATACAACTCCTTCTACAACATGATGATCCACGGCTGTAAGATACACTTATAGGAGCTTGTTCCTAGTTCTCCTTGAACACTCATCTCATGGAAGATCTAGATGTATGCTTGAACCACAGGTAGGCTTAAAAGGAATATCTAGATATATGCTTGAACCACAAGTACTTGAACCACTCAAATGAAGATCTAGGTTTTCTTGAATCTTACTTGTAAGTTGGGCTCTTCGTGCTGAGTGAGATGATTAGCTTAGATAAAAAGTTTGACTAGTTGTTTCCTTTGTTGATGGCCTACGAACTCTAGCACTAAAACCCTTCATCTTCTGCTCACTAGTGTGATGTATCATCTCTCATGAGCAAGGCTACTCTCTAGCAAGAATGGCTACTCCCCACTTCTCTCTTTCCCCCCTATTCACCTTTTCCTTCTCCTTCCCCTTCTTCTCCGTTTTATCCTGTTGGTTTTCCTCTCTTTGTGTGTTGGGTTGGGAAAAATGATCACTTAAGTGGGGTACTTTTAAAGTCATTTACAGTAAACGACTTTAAAAAATGGGGCCTTTTAAAGTCATTCGATGCAGAACAACTTTAAATTAGGGACTTTTAAAGTCATTTGATGTAAGTGACTTTAACAAGATATTCACTTCAAGCATAATAAAAAAGAAAAGTGTGAAAATATATATTGAAGACCTCTACTTAGATTTGAAATTTTGAATCCTTATACACCTTCTTTTTAGAACCATACCAAAGCCTACATTTTGTCCTATTTGAAGGCCTATTAATTTAAGGTAGAAGATAGCCTTAATGGGTGTGGCATCTATTCTTAGAGATCATGCTTCTTTGTCTCAATTGTGGTTATAAGATGATGTGAACCATTAGTATTGTTCGATTGGGTCACATAGTGAGAGAAATTTGTTTGAACCTATTTCTCTAGGAGCTTCATTTCTAAGTGTATACCAGTGAGAATTTGTGGTTATGACATCTTTGTAAGTAATGGAGCAATAAGAATTACTATTTAAAAGTCCTGATTAGCATTACTATTTAGAAGTCCTTTTTTTATGTACTCTGTATACACGCACTTGCACTCCGAGATATAAAATGTAATAAAATGGCTTTGCTATGTAGATAAATTATAGATTTTTGCATTCATCTTTCTTACATTATTAAAGTCAATAGAGTGCTAATGAACGATAATTCTCTAAGATAAATAAAAGACTTCAACTTATGGAATTTTGTAAGTATATTCAATGTAAATCCTCATGAGGTTTAACTCATCCATGAGAGGGTAACCTAGAGGTTTAATGGCTTGTTGCATATGCTAAATGCAATTATGACTACCTACGAAAATGGCATTCATTTTTATTTTCATGATTTTTCTCATGTTTGCTCAAGACTAGCAAAATGATGGTTAGGGGGTGTGATAAGCATTCAATTTTGTATGAAAATTACTCAATTAGTAGCCCATGTGTTATCAAATACAGTGTTATTTCTAAGGTTTTTCCATAAATTTGTAACGCATGCATCTTTGACCTAATAATTCAAAAGTTTTATATTTTGTAGGCTTAAGAGCTAATCTAGAGTAAGCATGTGAATAATCATAAATTTTTAGGACTTAATTAGAATTTTTAATTTTTGTAGGTGTTGAGAAAATAATCAAAAGGCCAAGATAGATTGAGATGAGAATTGAAGATCTAGATCATAGTATCAAAATAAAGCCTAAATGGCATCATTTCAAACTATGATCAAGGTTCAAAATGATCCTAAGACAAGCAAGAAGGTAATTGGAAGCATAAAAAATGATCCAACCAAAAAGCCATGTAATTCCCCCACTTGGCATCAGTATCGGAGCTATACATGAGGTTTCCTAGTCTAATTAGGAGACCTAAGGAAGCGAAGCCATTCAAGTTTTAAAGCGAAGGGAGTTAGTCATTAAAGCATCAAGGAATGAGCCATCAAGCCACATGGAGTCACACAATTAGAGAAAGCAATTATTTCAAACTCTAAGTGTTATTTTCAAAGGATAATTGGAAGGTTTTGATAGATATTTGTAAAAGATAAGATGATCACGCGTAGGTGGACCAATCAAGAGAGAAATCCCAGTTTAATAGAGTCACAATTTAGGCATTTTAGTTATTTAAGATCATTGTAGTTTTTTTATTTTTTATTTTGGATATGGTTATTATATTCTTGGTTATTAGAGAATGAATAGCTAACACTATTTTGGCTTGAGTTTTACTTTTATTGATGCTTCTCTTAAAATGTTTAAGAAGTGACTGTGATGTTACTGATTTTATGAAAGAAGAATAGTTCTTCTTGGAAGTCTTAAAGAACTTCTAATCAAAACCTAGAAGAGTTTTAGCTAGTTTCAATTTTTGTGCCTCAAAGAGTACCCAAAATAGAATTTTTTGTATAGTCCACTACAATTTTCTTCTTTCCTAATCTGCTTACAAATTATTCAACTCAATCTCTAGATATATTCTTTTGTATAGTCCACTACAATTTTCTTCTTTCCTCATCCACTTACAGATTATTCAACTCAATCTCTAGAACTTGTTTCCTAATCTGCTTACAAATTATTCAACTAAATCTCTAGTTTCAATTGGAGTTTCAACTAGTTTCAATTTTCTTCTTTCCTAATCTGTTTATAGATTTTCAACTCAATCTTTAGGACTTGTTTTAGTTTTTGCTTCTTATTGCCCATGTTTCTTCTGATTGGGTTTTCATCCATCTTTTTTACTCCACAATTTTTAGTTCCAACTATTCTAAATTATTTATGTAAGTTCCTAATACTTCATTGGGGAATGTTAGTGTAGTGTGTGCACTATTGCAAGCTATTGTACTGTACCCTACTTTTGCATGGTGGACCTCCCTTTCGGTTGACCATATCCATCTATCTAATTTGTCTATTCTTGGATGACTAATGGTCTAAAGATAGTGAATTGAACAAGCTTGAAAATATGTTCTATTGATCAAAGCATAAGAGGCAATTGAAAACTGTGTAAAGAATGATCATAATCAAAGTGTAAGAAGCAAAAGTTCTTGGATATTAAGATCATCTAAGCATCTTGATTTTTGGCATAGGAGATATCCAAGGCTAGAAAAAATAGGATGGACAGTTGTAATCAACTAAAGGTGGGGTCCATCATGCTAGAGTGAGTGAACTATAGCAAAACTGCTAAAGTGTTAGGGACTAGACTACGATTCCTCCACTTAATCTCTAGTTCCACTTTTCTTGTCTTAACATAATTTATATTTCTTAATTCAAAGAAATTTCATTTTGCTTCCACGTCTTAGTTCATATTTCTTATCTTGACTTTATACATTTCAATTCATGTATATTTTACTTATTGCTTTAATGTTTAGTTACTTCTCATAGTTTTTTATCACTTCTAGTTTGCTTTTCACCTTTCTAGTTCTCACATTTCATGTCCTTGTCATTTTAGTTTATATTATAGATATTTGTTGTTATAATTCCTATTAGTCTTTCATGTTAGTCATGGTTCATCAATATTCTTTCTATTACTCATTGTTTGTCATTCTCTTTTATTGCTAGGATTGATTTATAATTCTGTTATTTCTTTTGTTAAAAAAAGACAAGAAAAGAAAAAAATGTTTCAACAGCCCATTTATGATATTAGCAAGGGCTACTTCTTAGATACCTGCAACGTGTTTGATATTTGGCCTATATCATATGCACATTCCATAAGCAATTTGATTGACGATATTGTTCCTATAAGTAATGACTTTAATAGAGAGAATGATCTATTGCACAATTCAATGTTAGAAAAGATGATTTATGTCATAGAGACTCAGAGGTTGACATTTATGGATGATGATTGGTGTGGAAACTATGATGAGGTTCTTATTTACAATGAGTCCATTCATGGAGATGATATCCATTATGAAATTTCTATGAAAATTTGACCCTTTTTATGTATCAAAAGAAGGCACTTTTCTTGAGTTGTGTCTAGCAAAAGAATTTAGTAATCAACTCATTGCATAAAGTGTTTCAATAGACTACAACTAACATGGGTGGCTAGTTGTGAGAAATGATTATAGTTCTCTCATTATTCAACACAAGCTATTGCATAATAGTATATGTGAATTATTTGGCTTGAGATAATGAATATATATGAACATAGACACACATGTGCATGTTCCTACTTGATGGGAAAATAATAGAGGCTTAGATGTGCGAGATTTGGCTCTTTGTGTAGAAGACGTAGTGTAGCAGTGGAAGAGAGGTTCTTAGTTGGATTCCTACAAGGATGATACATAGACATTGGCTTATGTTTGTTGTACAAAGAAATGTAAACTAGACAATAGTCCTGCACATTGATTAGTATTTGAAGCTAGAGAGTACATGTGAGCACTTATGAATTTGAGGATGAATTCCCTACTACCGAGGGGGGGGGGGGCAGTGGGGTAGGTGTTGATTAGTGCAGTGGCAATTCAGGCATTTCAATTACTCTAGGTCATTTTAATGATTTTTTATTAATATGGTTACTATATTCCTTAAAATCTCATCCATAGGTTAAACTAGAAAATAAATAGTTGAAATCAATGTAGCTCAAAATTTGTTTTTGTTAATGATTCTCTCAAAATGGAGGAGAACTAGTTGAGTTTAGGCCTGGCAAAATACGACACGACACACATTTAGCAGGTTAGGGTCGAGTCCTATCGTGGTCGTGTCATTGATCGGTTTAACCCAGAAAATACATGCTCAAAATCATGTCATGTTCGTGTCAACCATTAGGACATGTCATGTTGACCCGTCTAACACGTGACTTGGTAAAACTTCATGTTGACACGTATGACACGTGACCTATTAACACATCGCATTGACCCATTCTACTCGTGAGTCATGACATGTTAAACTATTGTGCTGAATCATCTTATAAATATAGGGCAGTTACTTAATAACTATCCTATATTCTTTTACACGAAATAGGATGGTTTCTGAGTAACAATCCTATATTTAAATTGATATAGGACAGTTAATAAATAGTCGTCCTATATTTTGTACATTATATAGGACTGTTAATAAGTAACCATCCTATATAATTAAAGGTTTTAATAGTCCTATATTTTTATAGGTTCTTTAGGATGGTTAATACATACGATTGTATATTTTTATACGTTTTATAAGATGGTTAATAATTAACCATCCTATGGACAGTTAATAAGTAGGCGTCCTATATTTTAAGGTTCTATAAGATGGTTATTAAGTAACCGTCCTATATTTTAAGATTCTATAGGACAGTTATTTGTTAACCGTCCTATATTTAATTAGTTATATAGGGCCGATACTATATGCCCATCCTACATTAGCTAAAAAGTATAACCATTCCAGTATTACTGTCCAAGTGTCCAGTGTCCATACACAATTCTCTCCATACACAACCTCACATATCACAACCCTGTCTTGAAGCCTTAAACACACCAACCTCCCATCATTAAAATTTTGAAATAAAGAAAGCACACCCTTGACACATACTTGAATCAAAAGAAAAATGGAATAAATCCATAGAAATGGACTGATGTGACAAAATAATACATTCATATTCTATAACCTGCTATATTTATAATCATTGTACACATTCACTTCCAACATTCTATAACTTCTCCATACAGTTCACATTGAATTGAATAAATAAAAGTACACCCAATCACCCATACATGATACATTCACTCTTCTTCATGGACATCCACATCCGATATCATATGTTTGGTTCAAGACACCAACTTCCCAATCCCATGATTGAAAGTTTGAAACAAAGAAAGCACATACATTGACACATAGTGTAGCTCAATCAAAAGAAAAGTAGAACACATCAATAGAAATGAACTGATCTTTGTATTATATTTGAGTAAAATGTATATACATGATTGATACATTCATTTACATCACTGAACTACATATTAAAATTCATAATATGATCTGTCCATTCCATTCTAATATCATATAGATTCAACTGGGAGTAGCTCTTGCTTCCCAAATCCACCTGCAAGAAACATATAATAACTTAGTTCAAAAATGTAATCTTGGATTTAGTTAGGAAATATACAAAACAAAAATGTAACATTGGTCAGTAAGTCTTACCTTTCTCAATGGTGAGATTGTAAATCCATTGCGAATGAGGGTTCTCATGTATCTGAGAACATAATACCCACACTCCCAATCGGATTTTTGTTTAGGGCACTGCACACTAATGTCACCAATGACAACAGAAAAGGGTCAAATATCATGTCAAATAAGTTCAGGTCTAAAATTATAATAAAGAGTATAAAGAGCAGTAATTAGTAAACCTTACCTTGGCCTTCTTCCAGTTGAGTTTTGCTGGGTGATCAATACCTTCCTGCTCAACCCATTAATGCCATGCACTACACATATATAATTGAAAAACATTGGATTATGAATATTATGATAGTTGCCACTTATCAGGTGAGTAGTTATATTATAGTGAAAGGAATAATAAAGATTTACTTGTTTATAATTTCCATCAGGTGTTCTAGAATGTGCACTCCACATGAATCGAAGAACATTACATGGCCACCATGTACATCCAAAGCTAGTAGCATCCAATGGGACCTATAAAAATAATAATTCAATTGTATGTTCTCAAATCTTAACTGATATAGATATTCATGTGTATGAATTATGAAATTTAAATGACATAATTTAGCAACATATGTTACAATGTACCCGCTATCGTAGGGAATAGTAAGGCTTGCCCCTTTGCGCAACCCATGAGCCTAGGAATGATATCTTCACTTTGTTTGTTCGTGGGCAAATGGTCCAATCAAAAGACAAGAGAAGGGTCAGGGAACTTGTAAATGTCCTTAACCTCTAATCTTTGCAACTTACCATGCAAATGTCTGAATTGAGAATTTGGGTTAATGTCAAATAATCATCAAGTATTATTAAAAAATCAAGTAATGTTACTTTGATTTGTAATAGTCTAACTCTAATAGAGGAGTTACACCATGACATACCCTATATAGACGATGATGTGCATGTATTCCAATTGAGCTATATTACACATGGCTAAGAGGTTTTCCTTGAAGAGTGGAACCTCAACCACATCATCTGCAAGCACACATGCCTCTATTCTTACAGAGCTCATTTCCTTATCTTCATTGGCCAGTCTGTATAGTACCCTTAGGAACGGAGGCATGTTAGGTGGAACCTCTACCTGATCCCTACACCATAAAAGTATAAATTTAGTTAATTAGGAAGTAGGCACATAAAGTAAAAATATTAAACTTAAAGTCTTAAACCACTTACAATTCTTGATGCAATTGATATAGTTGTTTCGTTAGTAAAGGTCTTGGAGTTATGCCCTTTTGAATGTGCCATTTTCCAAAGAAGAGCACGGTCGATGGGCTTCGTTGTCCTAGCCTTTATTGCTATTAAGAGAGAGACTAAGTTAGAGTTAATAAAATAAAAATATACTATGATTAAACAAAAATGAAATGTCACATGATATACTTACTTCTTTTGCCTCTAATCATGCATAGCCAACCCTTGAAAGGTGGTGCTACATATGATTAGTTGCATGGGCCATTTGTCCTTTTATACGCTTTGCTTGGACATCAAAGTAATGTAATCAAAATATAATTAGCTATAATAATTACAAGAATCAAAATTTAGCTTGGCTGATTCAAGTTGTGATTACCTCAAAACTAGGAGATAGCTTAAATTGTACAAATTGATTCCATGCTTCTTGGTCAATGAAGCACGAATACAACTGAGGGACCATGTTAAGCCTAAAAGGTTCATTGGAATTTGGAAGTATGTATTTCCTTGAAAGCTCATTCTTCCATTTCCTCCATTGTTCACTAACTCCTAGCAATGCTTGCTTCTTACACTCATCAGATACGACAAAGGTAGACTACAAAACAAAAGAAGAAGCAGGTTAATGACTATTGACTAGTGAGTAGTGACTTAGTGTATCATATGCAAACAAAAACAATATATAAGGGACAAATTATGCTATATGTAGGAAGAATTTACATACCTTGACCATTTCCCATATTGCATTTTTGACTTCTGGCAATACAAGTCTCCAATTAGTCATTGAGACTAGCACAAGTCTTCTAATAGTGCAACATATGAAGCTAGCATAAGCATATGTACTACCACCTATCGGTTAGCCTCTACTATTGAATTGTACAGTTTATTTTATTCCCTTTGATGATCTCTTATTTATATGTTCCATTTGTGTTGGTCCCTTGGGCTTTCTCTTGACAGGTGGTGTTATTGGTGGACATGTGCTTGATAGGCTCGATTGTTCTTCTTCTGTGTTGTAATTGTTGTCCTTGTTCTACTTCTACCTCTTTCAAGTGTTCTTGTACTACTTCTTCATGTTCTTGTTCTAATTCTACTTCTTCATGTTCCATGTTTGCTTCACAAATGAAAATTAAAATAACTACAGTTAGAAAAGTGAAAAGTGTAAGTGAAATAACTCGTGTCACATGCAATCATGAATCATGCAGATGTAGATCAAAGTTGTATAAGCTTGCAGCCATGCCTATTGCAAATGAAGAATATTGTTAACCTTAACCCTATCTTTGAGATGTACTATAATAAGAGTTTTACATAACAAAAATAGTGTAGAAAATGGTGACATAGAAATTCCAAGAGTAGAACCAGGTTACTTGATGAATCTCCTTCCATTGCCTCTTATTGTTTTTCTTATATTTGTCTTCTTCTTCAGTTCTTCTTCTCTCCCCTGTCTCTCTCTCCTCCTCCTCCTCCTCCTCCTCCTTCTTCTTCTTCTTCTTCTTCTTCTTCTTCTTCTTCTTCTTCTTCTTCTTACTTGAGGACCTTGAGGTGTAGCAGGCACTTAGGCAGTGGTGAGCAATTGGTTTCTGAGTTTCTCCCTTGCTTTCTCACTCTTTGGTTCTTCTCTCCCCTTGATTGACTAGCAAACTTTCTCTGATTCTGGTTGAAGGGGTTTGGCCAGCTTAAGAGCTTGGACTTCGAAGGAATTTCCTTAGGGGTTAGGGCACAAATGTGAAGTGAAATAGTGAAAGGTAGGAGAAAGAAAGGTTCATAATGTATAATAGAAAGAATAATATAGGACGGTTCTAACATAATAGTACTATATCATCAAAACAATATAGGATTGTTCTATGAAAACCATCCTATATTATGATAAATATATGACAATTATTAATTAATAATCCTTTATTTAGTAATAATCATAGGACGGTTTATAAATAACCTTTCTATAACTAACAAGCATCAGATTCACAATATAGGACAATTAGTAAATAACCATCCTATAATTATTCAAAATATAAGACCATTATTACATAATAGTCTTATATTATTCTATTATAAAGGACCGTTTTGTATTAACCGTCCTGTAGTTCCTAAATATAGCAAATTGAAAAATTGATATAGTAGTAGATTGTAGGCTACTAGGTTGTAGCCAATTGTGCACAATGAAATTGAATAATTGATATTGCTTAAGCCTTAAAGAATAAAGAATCTTAGTTCAGGGTGAGCTTAAAAAGAGTTATGTAAGTAACTCATTAGTTGTTAAGGATGAGTAAAGAAAGAGTTATGTAATTAACTCATTGTTGAGGATGAGTATATAACTCATTAGTTGAGGATAAGTAATGAAAGAGTCATGTAATTAACTCATTAGGTGAGAATGAGAATAAAAGGAGTTATGTAATTAACTCATTAAGTGAGAATGAGAATAGGAGTTATGTAATTAACTCATTAGTTGAGAATGAGTATAGAAAGAGTTATGTAATTAACTCATTAGGTGAGAATGAGAATAGAAACAACTAATGCAATTAACTCATGAAGAAATAGTAGAATATAAGTAGGTATTACTTAGTGAAATAACTAGGGCTACTACTTAGTAAGTTAAGAATCCCAATACAGGGAATAGTAAGAAACAGTAAGAAAAGATGTAATGTATAATATGCAGGTCTAATCTGAAGTCTTAAGTAAACATACATGTATAGAAATAAAATGCACCAATACTTATATATATATATATATATCTGTGTGTGTGTGTGTGTGTGTGTGTGTGTGTGTGTGTGTGTGTGTGTGTGTGTGATCTTTGCTAAGTGAAACAGTGGAGTTTAAGAGAAAGAAGTGATAAATTGTAAAATATGTTGAAAATAATGTAGAAATAAATGAAAATATTAGACTTATTATAAACTTTGAAGATAATAATAAAGGATAATAATGTATATAAATGTAAGAGTTAAAATTTCTACATAAGAGATAGTAATATGGAAAAATTTTCAAAATAGGAATGCTATTACTTGGGAAGAATTTCTGGAGATAAATAAGTTTAGTAAAGGAGAAGAGTTTGACAATAATAAATGATATATGATAAAAAAAATTAGAGCATGAAGAAGTGATCTTTAAAATTTGAATAAAATGACAAAGAAAATGAGATATAGAGATATATGGAAATGGGAAAATAAAATCCCAAACATATTATGAAAAACAAGTAAACCATGATAATATTTGGTTAGCAAACAAATTCTAGTTCATACATATGGTGCAACAATGCCAACAAATATGAATTTACCAAGTTATAAACTATATCGGTATAATAACTCAATTGTTGAATTAGCCTAAAAGTTTATTAAGAATTAGAGGGATATTGATATGATAACTTTGGTGAGACTAAAAATAATTATGGACTGTAGTCTATAATGAAAAGAAGTACATTTGGCATTGATGGTAAAATGATCATGAAAAAATAAAAAATGTTGAATGATATTACTAAGAGTGAGTACCTTTTACTCTACATGGATGAGTTATTCCCAATCTATTATCATCAATTAGGAGTTAGAAATGAGAAAGATTAGTAAGAAATCAAAACAAATCTTGAGTTATATGAGTTGGATAAATGATATTTATGAATTTGATGAAAATGAGATATATTAGATCAATTGGTGATGACATATGGAATTAGTATAAGAAAATCATGAGCATTTATACAATGTATGACACTTACAAAACTTGTTAGCTATCTAGCAAGTGTAACTGTGTAAGTAAATGTAGAGTCATACGAGAGGAAGTAATATTATCATTATAGTCATATGTGCAAGATTGGAAGACCAAATCCAAGTGTAGCTAAGTGGTCTCCAATTAACCATGTCAAAGTTGAGGTTTGGTCTTCAAACCACCTCCTTGACAAGTTTTTTCAATCGCATGACATGCACCCTTGCCCGACTGACACCTACATTTCTTTAACTTTTAGGGTTTTTACATTTTGATCTTCTTTTGCCACCGTTGCAAGGGGCCCACACATTGGATGTCAAAATGTTTGACAACATGTTTGAAGTTTCATTAATTGGAGTTTGGAGGAGGCTGTCTAGCAAAGGTGTAAATGCAAGAAGTGCTTTGCGATATATATTTGCGACAGCAAATTTAGTATAGGTAACGTAAAATGTCATATAAAGACTTATCAACGGAGCTCTTCTCATGATATAGGTCAGTTGCTTTTACCTCAAAGTTAGGGGAGTATGTCACTAAGTTGAGATAAGTTTGATCCTAAAGTTTTTCGTGAGTTAGTAGCATTTGCAGTTGTTATGTATGATTTGCCTTTCCAATTTATTGAGTATGATGGAATTAGAGCTGTACAAAAATATTTGCGTGCAGATTTACATTTGATTAGTAGAAAATTGTAAAAGTTGATGTTCTGAGAATGTATAAAAGAGAAAGAAGAAAGATAAAAGAGATCTTAGAGTTGGCACCTAGTATGATAAGTTTGACATCTGATTTGTGGACTTCTTGTATTACTGATGGCTATATATGTCCTACAACATATTTTCTAGATAGTGAGTGGGTCTTACACAAGAGGATATTAAAAAAATTTATCCTACCACCTCCACATAATGGAATATCATTAGTAGAAAAGGTATACACATTATTGGTAGAATGGGGGATTGAGAAAAAGATTTTTTTAATCACTTTAGACAATGCTTTTGTTAATGATTCTTCTGTTGAGCTTTTAAGGCATCAATTAAACATTAGAAATGCTCTTGTTTGTGGTGGAGAGTTCCTTCATCTTTGTTGTTGTGGTCATGTTTTGAATTTGATTATGCAAGATGACTTGAAAGATGTGACGACCTGGGTTTTATATGATGCAAATTTGATAAAAAGGCGAGATATCTTGTTTTAGAAATATGAAATGCATGAAATTCTTTTTCTTTTTGGAAAGCAATCTTTCGTATAAAACCCTGAGTGTCAAAATACATTTTCAAATCATACAGCCATGGCATAGTTTTAAATTGACTCTAATCCCAAGAAAGTGTTAGTTACAGCCTCAGCTACAGAGAGTAACTACAATCAAGTAACATTGAAAGATAAGGTAGGGGTTTACTTACTTGTACTTAATTTGGGTGTCTCTTGTCACAGGTGTACTCTATCCTTAAGTGTTTACTTTGTGTCTGAAAAATGTTGAGGATTGGGTGAGTATATACTATACTTAGTAGGAGTCCATCACTATTAGTTTTACAATGCATGCTATGTTTAAAATCATATGCTCTTTCAAAACATGTGCATGTTTGAACAGTCATGTTCAATATCGATATTAAAAACCATTGTCGAATTGGAATACTGACAACTTAAAGAATCACATAATCCAAGTCAAAAGTATCATATATATATATATCATAACATAATGATATGCATAAGATGCTCAACTGAATCCAACTCATGGATATATGGTATAGTCGACCAACCTCATGTCATGCCATATGCAATGCAAGCAAATCCTCAAAACATAGGGCCCACTATGCCCACGACCTCGCCATCGTGTGGTCCCTGGGTACCTGAGGACACTCGGTCATAGCCTCCACGGGGCATATGACACATCGATCCAGTGCCGTGACACCAGTGGTAGCCCCTTGTACCACATGCAGTCAACGTAGGGACATGCCCTTTTTGGGCGTGGTACACATTCCACCTAATAGTGGTAGAGGCTGGGAGGCCACCCCAGATCTCTCGGCATAGCGCCCATGAGCTTACTAGCCCAAATCATATACGATCAAACAAGCAAAAACCTCTTTTTCAAAACCTCCTCTTTGGGTCCCTCACAACTACCTGGCCCTCACAACTGCTTACTCAGGGTCTTTTGGGCACTCCAGCATCTTTTGGTAACCCTCAAGGACATGTAATTTTTCAAAAACTCAATGCCCACAAATCATACAATATATGCAATTGTTTGCAAAACATGTCTATGCATAATGTATTTGTCATATGCATGCTGAATTTGTTTATAAAATTAAGTCATGCTAAACAAGTCATATAACTTAAAGTTAAAACATGCATTCTCAAGACAATCATGGGTTCTTTTAAAAAGTCTAGTAGCGATAGAGCACTTACCTGGTTAGATCACGCTAATCCCCTTGTCCTCGTATGCTCCTGAACACGGTTTAGGGGAACAAGGTTAGCTTGGCCTATTTTTATAAGTTTTAGAATAGTTTAGCACACTACTTAGGCATTAAGGGTTCATTCCCATGCCTAAGGGTCTCCTAAGGTCCCTAATTGGGCCTTGGTATAGTCAGTTCTACAAAGGTTTAGTGGCCCCGCGCCACTACCATAGTCTAAGGGTCGTGCTTACCTTAGATTAGGCCTTGATCAGGTATTTTATAGTTTGGGTGTGTCCGCGTCATCGACACAGATACAGCGCCTTTTGCGGCGCCTCAATCAGAGCCCTAGAACTCAAGTTATAGGCTTTTTAGTACCGAGTGTACATAAAGGGTCAAACGACGTGGAAGCCCGGGATGTTAATGCATCCCGCGTCAGCGACATGTGTCCCAGCGGGCGCGTCTGTTGACGTAGGGACCGTCCCTGGGTCCTTCGTGGCTCTCTAGAGCTCTATTTTGCATGATTTTTCATGCAAAAACTTGGGAAAACTTAGCCTAGGACTAAGGGGGAGACGGGTTTGGAGGGGTTTTGGGCATACCTGGTTCGTGGCCAGGTTTTTTCCACGTTTTCTCCTCTTGTTTGCTTCTCCACGATGGGTTTTTCCCAAGGTTTTAGGCTGCCATTAGAGGCGCCCAAGAGCTCTATTTATAGAGCTTGAAGAGGGTTCCGGAGGGGGTTCTTACCGCCATTGAATGGCGGTGGCTTCTCCTCCAAACACCGCCATTCTAGAACCGTCTAGGAGGTTAAAGAAGAGGGGTGCCCGTATCAAAACGGGCCCCTGTGTTTCTTAGGCTAAATCCATTTTTATTATAAATTACATTTTTGCCCCTGAACTTCAAAGGGCCATAACTTGCTCATTTTAACTCCATTTTGGGTGATTTTGGTCTTGTTGGATTCCTTTTTTTGAGACGCACCTAATGGTACTATTCTTAAGACCAAATTTCTGGGTCTAGTTAGGGTGAATAGTGAAATGACCAAAATATCCTTATTTCCAAAAAGTGAACTTTCATTGCTAACTTGGGATTTCAATGTTACAAAATTGGAGTCATTACAAAAGAAATAGATTATCCTATTCAAAAAATTTGAGAGAGTATCATATATGTCAAGGCATCGTAAGGTAGAAAACAAAATTTTTTAGAGTGTGCGAATTACATGTCAATTGAGATAAAAAAAAGGCTAAAGACAAGATTGTCCTAAAAGATGGAATTCAACCTATGTGATGCTTGAAAGTACTCTTTGTTACCAACATGCATTTTGTCACTTAGAACTAAGTGACTCAAATTATAAGCACTGTCTTTCTATCGATGAATGGGAAGAGGCTACATAAATTTTGAAGTTTTTGGCTATTTTTTATGATGCTACCTGCATGTTTTTTGGATCCAAGTATCCTACAACAAATCTCTTCTTTCATGTAGCATTTGCAATTTATTTGAGTTTAACACAATACATGAGAAGTGATGATGACTAAATGAAGCGTATGTCCACCCAAATGTTTGCCAAGTTTTCAAAGTACTAGTCTGAATTCAGCATCATTTTGGCAATTGCATGTGTGTTAGATCCTCGATATAAGCTCTCCTTTGTGGAAGTCTCATACAAGAAATTATTTGGTAATGGTTGATTGGAGTTTGCTCAAGTTCGGGATAAGTTATTCTCTCTCTTCAGTGAATATATGGTTAAGAGTTCCCCTAATCCTTCCTCATCTTCCCCAATGGCTAGAGGTAGTGCTCTTGATGCTGATGATATATAGAACTTGTCATATAGTCAAGAGGTTTTAGATATCATGAAGGTAATTATATTTATAATTATATCTTTCATTTTATATTGCTTAGTATATTAAAATTTACTATGAATTGTCTTACATTAAGTTGAATAATATAATTGCATTTACATTAGGAATTTGATTCATTTGAAAGTGAAGAATATTCTTTGGCTATGCAAAAATCACAATTGAAGCTTTATTTGGATGAGCCAAGGTTGCAAGAGTCAAGGATGGACATTCTTGCATTCTAGAAAGGCAATCAATATAGGTTGGTTGATTAATAATCTCTTATCTTATAGAAATAATATTTTTTATAATCTTATTTACATTTATATTTGATTCAAATGTTGATTTTAGGAATCCTGAACTTGCTACCATGGCTCTTGATTTCTTGAGCATTCATATATCCACAGTTGCATCAAAGTTTGCTTTTAGTATTGGTGGTTGGGTTCTTGACCAATATAGAACTATTTTAAAGCCAGATACATTGCATGCATTGATTTGTGTGAGAGATTGACTATATAGATATAAAGGTAATAATTTATGATTCTATATTTAAACTATAATTTATGTGAGCTTAGTAATGACTAATGCATGTTTATTCTATATGATTGTAGACTTTGCCATTACAGTTGCCATGGATGAGCTTGTTGAGGACATTATAAGCATAAGTAGTAGTGCAAGACCACCTCAACCAAGTGAAGACTTTGGTACAATTCATTTTAATTAATTTGTATAATTTTCATAATTTATATTAATTAGTTGTGTTTGATATATTGATGGAAGTAGATTTCTCTCATGTGCTACTTAATCTCCAGTTATTTACTATTATTGTGGTTATTTGATTCATTTGAATCTCTTGTAGGACCTTATGTGAGTAGTGTAAAGTTCTGTGTTGCTTCTGAATAAAATATTACAGGAACTTTATTGGTATTGATCAAGGTTGACCAATAGTCTAACTATCTAATACTAAAACGTGTCGTGTCACATGGGTCATTTCGTGTCGTAACGGGTCACTAATTATCGTGTTACTGAGTCGGGTCATGTTTGACTCATTTAATAAATAGGTTGTGTTAACAAATCATGTCATTTCGTGTTATGTTGTATCGTGTCATCCAAACACAACTCAATAATGTAATCATGTTACACGGACAGTGTCATGTTAATTTTTTAAGAACTGGGTCGTGTTCGAGTCAAAGGTTTTTTATACGACTATTAATCGTATCGTGTTTGTGTTTACCCATATGCTCTAATCGTGTCATGTTCATGTCGACACAAACATGACCTGCCAACCCAAATTGCCAGGCCTAGTTGAGATGTTGACTGATTTTGTGAAAAAAGAATACTTCTTCGTTGAAGTCTTGAAGACCTAACTGAAACCCGGAAGAGATGCAACTATTCGCTGAAAGAATAACACGTATGCATCGTGAAGCCTGGAAGTGCTTAAATTTTGGTGCCTTGAGGCACCTAAATCTATTTTCTTATTGTATATATTGCGTTGTTCCAAAATGTCTAAATTCTACTCCCCAATCAGATCGAATTACATTGTTTTCTATCTACTAAGCATCCGCATCTGAAACAATCATAGTCACATTATGCAAAGGTGGGCTCCAATAAAAGTGGTGAATTTGCACGAGAGTCCATTTTGTATTTCTCATATCTCAGTAGGAACTTCATTCCAACCCACATACGGTATCAGGAGTCCTCGTTGCTATGATGCCTAATTCTATGAGCCCAAATTTATGAAATCCATAATCCATATCGTTGGGTCATCTTGGTGAATATGCTATTTCAACGCAAAAGGGCTTCCTGATATATGGTCATTCTGACATGTTCTCTTTTATTTCGAGATGACACAGACTTCCACGAGAGCTCAACAATATTGCATGCCCACTTTTTCTATAAAAGGGCTTATCTTTGGATATCTATCTCGTTCACCTCATTACTCCCGCTTTTGGATATCTAGCAATGTAAAACAATTGCGTATATAACGGATGACTCTAGTATCTGACTAATTTATCTTAACAACGTCAAAGGTTCTTACGTTTTTTAAGTTCAAATTCAAATTCAAGAAATTAATTTAAATTTTCCTAACAAAATTCATCTTCTTCCTTTTTTTTTTTCTTTTTTTTTTTTAAATTCATCAAATACTCATGCACAAGGCCGAACACTTATTTTTAAATTCATCAAATAGTCATGCGCAAGCTCGAACGCTGGTCACCTGGGAGAGAAACTACTCCATCCACCACTGTGCTACAAAGCACTGGTGCAACAAAACTCATATTCTATAATTAATTTGTTAAATTTTAAAATATTATTTGTAAATCTACTAAAACATTGAAATTAAAACTTAAATTCACATCTAAAATGTACTTGCTATTTCCTCGGATTTTTTTACAGATGTTTTACCGGAATTCTCAAATATTTGTGCCTTCCAAAAAAAAAAAAAAAAACCTCAAATATTTGTCTTGGACTGCCAATGGCAAATAAAAAACTACATAGCCCTTTTGACTGAATGGCAGGGCCCAGTGCAATGTATCAGTCTTCTAGGTCCCGGAGTCCTTTTCTTTTAGAACTTTAAGTCTCTTGAAAATATAAGTATAGAAAATTACGGTAAGAGGAGGGAAAGAAAGAGAGAGATATAGTTTTTTTGTCTCATGCTATTGCCTAGCTGCATGATTATTAGTTAAATAAAGAAAGAGGAATGATATTTGGGTGAGAGAGAGAGAGAGAGAGAGAGAGAGAGAGAGAGAGAGAGAGAGAGAGGAATGGGCATTTAAGCCGGCGAGTGGGGAACTGTATTGTCTTACACTACCCAGCCTTTTACTCTTTATACTACCCAGTAAAAGTTCGGAAATTGCATTCCACCGTTATTTTATGTCCTCGACCGCTACTCTTATCTGGCAAATTCATGACTAAAATCAGAGCCTGAAATGCGTTGTATTGTCACATGATAACGCACTATTGATTTATACCAAGAGGAATGACTTCTTCCCATACAAAGTTTAGGATGTGTCTCGTTTATAACTGTAACGTGAATGGTCATTGAGTGCGCCAAACTAGTTGGATATATTCTATTCCACTTATTTAGGACGTTTCTCGTTTATATTTGTAACGTGAACGTGAAGTGTCAATGAGTGCACCCTCTAGTTTAGGATGTTTCTCGTTTAGATTTGTAACGTGAACGTGAAGTGTCAATGAGTGCACCAAACTAGCTGGACATATTCTATATATTCATTCCTCCACTTATTTAATTTATTGGTTGCCACAAATAACAACAGCTAGCCGTTGACCCTAATCGCTTATAAAGAAAGGTTAACTGTTGACCTTAATTGGTTGCAAAGAGGACATAAGCCGTTGACCTTCCCCATGTATTGCTCTTTTGCTCACAATGGACCACGACAGCCTATCCTGATCCACTAATTAAGGGATTCACCAAAGCGCATGTGCCTAGCATTGATCTTCTAGGTATCGCTAGTCACAAGAGCTGATATTCCGAGACAGCTAAACCCATCACATACCCAACGTTGGTTAACTGAGTTTGACGGAGGAAAAGGAATAAACAGGCTTGGGGATTATTGAAAACAATAAAAAAGAAAAACGAAAAATTCTCTTTGTACGAGTAAAAGGACAGAAAGGAACTTCTATTCACCCCCATGAAATGA
This sequence comes from Warburgia ugandensis, assembly GCA_035236585.1. NCBI lineage: Eukaryota > Viridiplantae > Streptophyta > Magnoliopsida > Canellales > Canellaceae > Warburgia > Warburgia ugandensis. The sequence continues at coordinate 24,622,382 of CP141132.1, read as the reverse complement.
AATCAGAATCCCATAAACCGACGAACAAAAGTCAACCATCCTCAAAAATGCATAAGAGAGTTGAGGATCACAAATCCGATGTACAATATAAATAGGAGAGATCCATGGAGACCATCTTCTTTGTCGAGTCGAAAAGCTTAGAACTAGATTCCATGCCTTCTTCATCGAGGCTAGATATCCAAAATAAGCATTTTTTGTCCTACATAATGCTCAAGTCCAGAAACCCATAAGAGGATATCTATAAATTGTGCCTCTCAAAACCCGATTTGCAGTCCAATCACTTCTACAAGCTCCACAAAATTAATCAATGGGAAGAATCTGAAGCTTTGTGCTACGGAGATATTTTCTTCTGGATCATTTTGTTTTCACGAAGAATCTATACCTTAGAGAGTAAAGACCTAGTGCTCATTTCTTGTATTTGCTCCTTGTTCTATGGTTTATTATATTTCCAGACATTTGGTTTTTAGGATAATTCTTTATTTTTTCTTTGAATTAGTTATCAATTTAAGTATTTTGTTTCAAAAGCTTTTAGAAATTCTAAATTTTAATGAGCTTTAACTTTTCCCCATAATTGACTTAAGCATTTTAGTCTTGATAATGGTTTTTCCTTTGTAGTTTATGTCTTTAATGACAAAGTTTTATTGTGGTAGGATAGAAAACCTCCTTTGAGAGTCAGTTTAGTTTGTTACAATAGAAAGTTGTGGATTCATTGAAGTATTGTTTGGATAATTTGTTTCACTTAGTATACTATATTCTTTAGGTTCATGACATAGGAAAAATTAGGCATAGGATTAATGCAAATTTTCCCAAGGTTTAGATCACTAATTTGTGCATCAAATGTTAGATGAATGTGTTTTGAAAATGGGGTTCAAGGGAATAGAATTTGGTGCCACCTTGGGTCAAGATCGTGCAAGACTCTAGGCTTTGATTCACAAACATTCTACCAGGAAGCATGAAATGAACTTGTAAAGTTCACCTGTCTCCTGAATTAGAGGTATGTGCTAAACCAATGTTTGAGTGAATTAATTATAATATCAAATTGTATTAATTACATAACTTTAATTACATCAAATGTGTAGGCAAAGAGTGCGTTGTGATGTTTAAGTTAACTTACAAGCACACAAATCTATCATAGCTACACGCAAGTGAGGTTGATCCCACAAGGCTCAAAGGGTCTAACTAGTAGAAAATGACTTAGAGAAGGCTAAAGGCTATGGGTTTTCCAAGGATGGCCTCTATCATTTCCTAGAGTACATATGATTTAAGAATTATCATAAACTTAAGAAATATATGGTATAGTCTTTTATGATTTCTCAATAGTTGATTAAGATGAAGAATAATGAGATCAATTAAGAATTAATGTACATTCAAGAAATTTTTGAATTTATGTATAATGCTTAGAAAAGGAAGAATGGTAAGAAACTCACTTGGGTTATAAGTCTCCACAGGTCTTTTTTAGGATTTTTAAATTATATTTTCTCTTCCACTTAAACTATATAGCTATTTTGTATGCAACTCTATTAATAAGCTAAAATTCAAAAGGTAACTAAATATTTAGAAATTTTAAATTGTCATCTTTATAAAGGAACTTATTTCTCTCTTTTTCCTTTTTTTTTTTTTTTAAATTTATAAACATGCAAGAAAATTTTAAAAATCTCATGCATATCTACACCCCCTAACCTGAACTAAACATTGTCCTCAATGTTTTAAAATCCTATATGATAAATGGGTAATACAGAACAACGAGATTTCTAAGAAAACCCATGGTTGCCTCCCAATGAGCATTAAGTTTAATGTCTTCAGCCAGACATAGCTTAATGTACCCTAATTTAAACCTTACCAGCTTAACCTAAATTTTCCTATGCTAATTATAACAATGAAATGGGTAAGATTTCTCATGCCAATTTAGAATCCTGCAGTAGTCTATATATTTCCTTCACCATAAAATTTTTGGAGGTTATAACAATACGGTACAGTAGACCACCATGATTTTAAATTTAATGGGACCAAATTGATGATCGCCCATTTTCACTATTTCATAGTAGTCAAGACAATTCCTCTACCTCAAAAACTAAGGTGGTAGTAACATGATGACATCATGAACTACCGTAAATTTAAATTTATTGGACCACATGGAGATGAATGGTCCTCTTCTTGACCAAATTGAGGGATAACATTGACCACTGTATTCAATTCATCCTTTTCTTCCATTTCCCTTACATTGTATTAAAATTGAAGTATAAGTTGAGTCAACACTTCCCTAAAAGGTGGTTCTTGTATTACGAGAAATAGGGACATGGTGAGGCTTAAACTTGATTACCTTCTAATGTGTACCCTAAAGTTGGGTGATGTATAGCTAGCACATCAATTGACTCTTTTTTTCCTATTTTTCCAGCATAGATAAGGTTTTAGATGGACCTATATTACTATCTTGTATTTGTTCAAGTATGGTATATAGGTCCCAATCAAGTACGTCTTCTACATTGAAAGGCTTAGTTGGAATTTCAAGTTTAGTAGGGGTTTTACTCTCGCTTGCCATTGAGAAGTATTCATTAGGGGAATAGTCTCCAACAATTGCTTCACCTCCTTAATAGATGTGTCTTCATCAAATTCATAAAAATAAATAGGACACAAATTTAAAGGTTCTGGGTTGGATGTTATTAAGGATTCATTCTCCTCCTCAATGGATGTCTCTTTATCATAATCATAAAAAGGAACAGGACATGGCTCGAGTAAGTATGAGTTCGAGGTTTGTATGGATAGTTGTGGACTTTGTGGCTCAAAATGATCATATGCAATTTTCATCCTATTAGCAGTAACAATGGTCAAGGGTGGTAAAAATTCTAGAGCTCTAAAGGTTCATAAGATATTTTCATCCTATCATCATTATTAATAAGCAAAGATGGTTGAAGACTTTGTAGTTCAGAATGATCATAAGATAGTCCCATCCTAGTATTAGTAATAAATGACTCTTCATTATTCCCAATTGGTTCAAATTCCTTAGTCCTTTTTATAAATTCAACAAGTTTCTTTTAGTATATTCCCATATTAGTTTTATTTTCTCTTCTCATTCCTCCCCCTCTCATTTCATTTCCTCATTCCCTTTTTTAATGGTTGCAATGTTTTGATCTATTCTTTAACAAATTTGCTACATATTAGTCATGGTTCTTCATCTTGTAGAGGATATGACTCATGTGGTTGGAATTGTTGTGGCATTTGGGATAGTGAAAAGGGTTGAGCAAGTTGAACCCATGATGATTGACCCTTATATTCTTGGTATTCTTAGTAGGGTTGTTCAAGGTGGTACCATGTTGGTTCTTCCTAATATGGTTGATAATCTTGAGACCATGGTTGTACATGATACCTAGCCCATCCATTATATTCTTGGTAATTTGTCTCAGGATAGTAATGATTTCTAGGTTCAAGGAATGCACTAAGTACATTCACTTACTCCTAATAATATTCATTGTAGTTGGAGCTTGATGGCTATGAAGTAGGGTATTGAGGTTTTGAATTGGCATAGTCATTATTATATTGAGGTTGTTGGTATGACTTAGTATAGTAATTACCATATTAAGGTTGTTGATATGCCCCAATATTTTGTTTAGAAGAATTATACTTATCTAGTATACTATTCATCCTATTCATCACAATGTCAAATTTCTTGGACAAATCATCCATCTTTCTTCTTAATAAAAAGAACTGGTGCTCCCCAAGGTGAAAGACTGGGTCTAATAAAGCCCTTGTCTAATAACTCTTACAACTGTGTTTTCAATTTTGTGGAGCCATTTGATATGGTACCTAAGAAATAGGAGATGTACCTGGCACAAGTTCGGTAGTAAAATCAATTTCTCTCCCAGGTGGTAATCCTAGAAGTTCTTTAGGAAAAAATAGTGAAATTCTTTAACAACTTTCAACTCCTTAAGTTTAGGTTGCTCAGCATCCATTGGTACTGCATTAGCTAAAAGGGCTTAACATCCTTTTGAGATATGTCTTGTTGCCTTCATGGATGAAATAACACAAACATCATTTGTATTGAGTTTCCCTTGGAATGAAATTATTGTCTGTCCTAGTACATGAAACATGACCTTCTTCCTATGATAGTCCACTATCACCCAATTCATTGTTAGCCAATCTAATCCCAATATAATGTTAAAATCCATCATACAGAGTAGAATGAGGTCAGCTTTCAATTGCTACCCCACTATCTCAATAGGTACCTCTTAGAGAAACTCAAGACTACTGACTGATTCACCTTCTAGTGTAGTTATATCCAAGCCAAATCCCAAATTATGTATAGGTAAACACACAAAGATGCAAAATGCTAGAGATAAATGAATATGTGGAACTTAGATCAAATAAAACTTTAGTATGACTATTTGAAATTAAAATGGTACCTTCAAGTACTGCATTTGATGCCTTAGGCTGCTTAGAAGTGATAGTGAATATTTGTCCTTGACTTAGAGGCACATTTTCTACCCTGGGCCCATTGCCTATTCGTCTCTTAGGGCACTCACTCAATAAGTGTCCTTGTTCACATGAGAAGAATTACCCTACTCACGATTTAGAGTTGGTGGCAGTAGTTTTCGCATTAAAAATTTAGAGACATTACTTGTATGGTAGAAATTTGATGTTTTCACAAATCATAAAAGCTTCAAATATATTTTCTCCTACCAAGTCGGAATGCTCAAGGGTTGATAGTAGGTATGCTCTATAGAAAGTGGTAATTACTTGAGAATGTTGTTGAATGTAAACCAAAAATTCAATATAGGGGTAAAGGATCACTTGTGTCCAATTTAGTAGTGAAATCTACTATTGTTGAGAAGGGTTCTCTAGGCTTAGAAGAAAACACACATATACAGTCACTGATTAGTAAACTAGGGTTTACTCAGAGTTCAGGTGGAGGTGTGATTTTGTGGAAGATTGGTAGTTATATCAAATAAAGAGTTGAGATAGGAGATCCTTCAAGAGGCACATCACTCCCGGTATGCCATTCACCTAGGGTGAACCAAGATGCATCATGAATTGAAAATAAAATTATGTTAGAATGTAATTAAAAAGGATGTGGGAGAATGTGATGACCCAGGTTTTTGTAACATAGTTTGTAATACATTTTTCAAAGGCAAGGGCGGCCTTAGTAGTAAAAAAATTTCGCAAAACAAAGCAGTAAAAATTCTTTTCTTTAGAACTTGTTTTGTAAAACCCAAGTCATCACTTCATACACAACATAATTAGAATTTTGTACAAGATAAAATTCCATTGAAAGAATATACTTTCATTAAATTCCAGAATCCATCCAGTGGTTCACACTACAACCTGGGTATCTGCACAATACTTGTCCAAATTATATAATCCAAATTTCAAAGCTCACCATACAATAAAAAATCTCAATACAATACAATGCTCACAAATAAAAATACATGTCTTTGAGTTATGCTTGGTAGTGGATTTAAGAAGTATAATAATTTGACAGTATAATCCTAATACTTCATAATCCCATTGTTCATAAACATACTCATGGATCAATCTCTTTACTTTGTCATATATGTACATCCTATACATACATACTGTATATGTCTTATAGATATATATATGGTCAAAACTGTGAAAAATAGTTAATATCTCTAACATCAATAGTCACATTCAGACACATTGAGTTGATCAATCATCTAGACTTAGCTAGAAAATACTCCCTCATTTGGGTAGTATCATCACACTCAGCCATACTGAGTTGATAAAACATCTAGACTCTGTTGGAAAAATGCTCCCTTATTTAGGTAGTATCGGAATCTCATTATGCCATGCATCATAATGCAAAATACTCAAAGAACTACTATGCTAGAGTTTGATCCGTACGAGTGCACTCGGATAACTGCTTTCATACTCCACAAATACCAAATGTGAAAAATCATCTATGTCATGTCTATATGGGGAGATAGACCATCATAGTGGTGGCCTTCCCAAAATTGCCCCACCCAATATTTTGCCTCTCTTTAGGCACAGTATCATCATATATATCAGATTTTGGAGACCAGGTGGCCAAACTCTCATAGCATAGCATCCCCAAGCATATGCCTATTTTAAATAAAAACCAGAAGCCGCCTTGCTTGTACGTAAAGTATTCTTTTACTTATCAAACACATTGTCTATTTATTGCATCTTCCTCATATTTTGATATTCTTATATCGAGGATAGGATTTCATTTCAAACTTAGGGATCATCATTTACAATGAATGATACTCATGTTCATATGAGTTTAGGGATCACCATTCTATATGAATGATTCCAATGTATTGATTTTATACTTATCAGACAATTTGTCTTTTTATCCAAGGCTGGAATACCTTCTAGTTCCCTATTCACTTACGATTTTCCTTAATTCTAACTTAACCATTTCATATGTGTTTTGGTTGGATCATAAGGGTTTTCAAGGGGTTTAATACAAGTGTTTATATTACTCTAGTCAACATCTCTAAACATAAGATCATGTGTTCAACATGTATTTCTCATGTAGATGTATTCATAAAATCCTCCTACCTTCACGTAGTGATTCATCTCTTTAAATTTTCCATGATTATGATTGACATATGAAATCTGTAAATCCATACATATTATCAATATTTATACAATCTAAATAATCCTATATTTTTTATCCTATCTATATTCTTTGTCTAGTCTTGTCCTTTGATATAAAGGATTTAGATCTTGTGTCCTATCATGATCTATCTTCCTCAAATAGTTTTGATCACTAGATTTGATAGTTAGAATGATCTTCTAATCTTTTAGATCTAAGTATTTTCTATTATAAGTCTTTGTGTATTCCTTTCTTTGATCTTGATCTTTCATGGATCCTTTGATCAACAATTTATACTTTGTTGATAAAGATCAAGAGCTTAGATCTTCTATCATCTTGTTCTTCTCTGATCTAAGTTTAGTTGTTTGATCATCCCTATGGAGGATGATCTTTGTTCTCTTCCTTGAATCATATTTGATCAAGGGTATGGATTCTCTATCTAGATTCATCTACAACTTACATACATAGATACACAAAAAATATGACATTAAGATTCTTATTGTTCTTGATCATTCAAGATTCTATGGATCTTGCTTGATCATCTTTATCTTACTTACAATTTTTATTAGGATTAGATAATTTATTAACCTTTTATGCTCTTATTATTATTATTATTATTATTCAACCAATTAATGTTTTTTACTAGTTGAAGATGTCTTATTTCATCCTAAGTCTAAACAACTCCTTTTATTTTCAATTGGCTAAGGCTTACTAGTTGAATGGTTGAACACAAAGTAGTTACTTTAATCCTTGTGTAAGGAGGCATTTAGATGTCACAAACGTCAATAGATGGTAGGGGAAGAGCAAGGCTCCATTAGAGAAGCCCCTTAACCATCATGTTCAACACTCACTAGAGTGACCTTAGCTCAACCTTTCATAAGGTTTCTATGAGCATTTTAACCCTAAGTACTATTTCTAATTGATTTTAATTAAATCCATGAATATTTAAAATGTCATTAATAGGGTTTATTATTCTCCTAATTTGGGCCAAGGATTTGATAATCCTTATATTGCCCTACTAATATAGCCCTTACTATCATTAAGTTCATGTCATTCATTCCATGTAAATGTCCTTCAACTCTATTTTTCATTTAATTACATTTTCAATGTAATTTACATAACATAAGTATTAAAGCATAAAAAAATAAAAAATAAGTAAATCTAACAATTAAATCTACTAAGAAATAAAAGACATTTACAATATCAATAATTCAAATGAAAATTTAACATGACATAACTGTTCATTATGATTCAACGGTCATATTTGATTTCTATTCATTTTTCATCCCATTTAGGGTTTAGAACTTGATCTTTCATTTTCCTTTATATCTAATACATTTTCTTAATGTGATTATATCACTAAATCATTGATGCATCATCTCATCAAATGATTTGATCCTTCTTGATCCAACTGATAAAGAAGATCTTAAGCCATTTTATCCAATTTAAGGGCATAAATCTTAATCTATCCCAAATTATCATTATCAAGCTCATCAATCCATATGATCTTAACTTTATATCATCATCCAAATACATCCACACTATCCAATCATCCTTGATCAAACTGATCAAGGAGATTACCATTAACTTTTATGGATTTTACTACTTTTAGGGGTTAAGATCTTATGATCTGGAAAATAAATTACATCCAACCATTTTATTATTGTAATTATGCATTTATATCATCATATAAACTATTTTAAAAGGTCTGATCATGCTTGATTAATCAGATAATGAAGATACATGCTCATTTTTATGATTTTTCTTCTTTTAAGGCTATATCTCTTAATTAGACATAGATCAGTCACTTCTAACCATTGATTCCATGTTCTTAAATCACAAGATCATTAGTGGATTAGAATTATAAAGTCTGATCATTCCAAATTTCACTGATCATAGGAATTAGTAATACTTTTCTTTATTAACAGATTTTTACATGCATCAAAACATAAATTTTCTAAGTTCAGTACCTTATACAAGTAACAAGGAATCTATAACAACTTTTAGATCTAAAATTGGAGCTAAATTGAGCTCTTAATTGAAGAAACAAGATTTTAGTACAAATATTGGACGTCTCAGATCTAATCTAGGCATACCGAGTGTGAGGAGAAGTAGCGCCCCGTGCTTGTTACCTGGGATTGCCAGTTACGAGGGATGGGTGGTCGGTGATAGGTGAGACGGTCCAGATCTAGACCGTCTAATTGCTCATCTCCTGATCTCCTTCATCTTACAAGATCTATGCCCAGGATTTCATCCCCTGGGTTTGTTAGGTCCCAGATACTAATCCAATGGCTCAAAAGTTGGATATGAGCCATCCAAGGATGAGATCTAAACCCTCTATGCTAGATCCATCATTTTCGATGGATCAACAGTGACGGGGGATCAGAGATGGCCAAAAACCTAGAATGACATGCTGGAATGAAAGGAGAATGAAGTGGGTGACCTACTTGTGCCGGTCTAGTGAAGTAATTTCATTGGAGAAGAGATTTATCTGTGAAAGAAAACCTTAATGCTAGAAAATTCATATAGTCAAGAAAATCACCATTGTCATTGCTGGAGAAGGTGGGGGACCATGGGGGAAACACATACCACCCCATTCTGAAGATATTTAACGATGCAAGCCAGATTGGCTAGAATAAGTTGAAAATTCCACCAGAGACGATACCTAGTACTGTGTTTGTCTTCATTTTGAGTTTCCCGGTGATCCAGGAGGTGGATCAGCATGGAAACTTAGGGCTTTTGTAGATCAGCCCTGTCCGACCAGATCCAACGTTGAAGATTGAAAAATAATGGCTAGAAGTGGATGACTAATTGAGTTTGGGTTTCCTAGGTAAAAACCCTGGTTCGCTAGGGACGACATGTCAATTGACGCACTTGACGTCTCCAATGAGCCTGGAGTGTTGGGTGTGTCTGCAAACACTCGTATAGAGAAAAAAAAATAAGAGGAGAAAGAAGAGAGGATTGGAGGAGATGGGGAAGGATTCTAGAGTTGCAATTCTAAGGGAGTCTAGGGCACCTCGAGATGGATTTTTAAGAAAAAATTTGGGAATTTTTATGAGGTATTTATAGGTGTTTTTGAATTTTTCCTAATTGCATGTAATTATCATGTTTTAATTATTTTAATTATTAAATTGTCATTGGATTCCCAGTACCACCTCCTTCTCAACTAGCAATTGCTAGTGGTTTAACTCATGATGGTGGTCTTCCAGACCATTGGCCCACCTTGCAGGCCCCACATAGTTGTGAAAAGACCATTTTGCCTTTTTAATTCTAAAAATGGAGAAAAACCTATGAACTCGGAATAGAGCATACTTAGTGTCGTTTCAATCAATTTTTTGAGTACATTCCAAATTTTGATGTCTTAGGTCTCAGTTATGAGTAAAATTACCATTTTATCCTTTTATTTATAAAAAAGAAGAAAATTGGAGATTTTTTTATTTTAACTCAGAATTGAACGAACTTAGTGTCATTTCGATAAGCTTTTTGAGTACATTCATAATTTCTATAAAAAGAGAATTGCCAATAACCTAATATTCCAACCCAGAATTTCTGAAAATTCAAACTAAATGGATTTTCTCAATCAATTTACAAAAATTGGGGTTATGATAGAGAATGTGTGGCGAGGTGTTTAACCTACCAACAGGTAAAGGTTGAATGTCAAAGATTAATAGCAATGTTAAAGTCTCTTAATCTCCCTCAGTGGAAATGGGACCACATCACCATAGACTTCATGTGACGACCCGGGTTTTCTCATGCATTTTTAAATGCAATATCTAATTCCTAAGGCGGGATGCATCCCTATTTGAAAACCATTTTATGAAAACCATGCAATAAAGCGGAAAAACTTTAGTTTTAAACTCATTTTTAAAACCCCGAGTGTCATTTGCTTTCACAATAACCAAAGTAGTTTTTGAAAAACTTTAGAAATCATAAGTGTTTTTCCCAGGTCTATCCAGTCACAGCTCACAGCCCAACTATAAGTAAATACAACTACCTGTTCAAAGGGTAGAGTGTTTACTTACATGTATAATTGTCTCCTTTTGATTTACTTGTTCGTAGCACTAACATAGGCGTCCTCTACTCGTGGATGGAACTATCCTGAAAAATGTTAAGGATAGGGTGAGTATATACTATACTCAGTAGGAGTCTATCACTACTAGTTTTGCGATGCATGCTATGTTTAAAATCATATGCTCTTTCAAAACATGTGCATGTTTGAATACTCATGTTCAATATCGATATTAAAAACCGCTGTCGAATTGGAATACTGACGACTTAAAGAATAGCATAATCCAAGTCGAACGTATATATATATATATATATATCATAAACATAATGATATGCATAAGATGCTCAATTGAATCCAACTCATGGATATATGGTATGGTCGACCAACCTCATGTCATGCCATATGCAATGCAAGTAAATCCTCAAACCATAGGGCCCAACTATGCCCACGACCACGCCATCGTGTGGTCCCCGGGTACCTAGGGACACACCATCATAGCCTCCACGGGGCATATGACACCAGTGGTAGCCCCCTGTACCACATGTAGTCGACGTAGGGACATTGCCCCTTTTGGGCGTGGTACCCATTCCACCTAATAGTGGTAAAGGCTGGAGGCCAACCCAGACCTCTCGGCATAGCGCCCATGAGCTTATTAGCCCAAATCATATAAGATTAAACAAGCGAAAACCTCTTTTTCAAAACCTGTCCTCTTTGGGTCCCTCACAACTGCCTACCCAGCGTCTTTTGGGCACTCCAGCGTCTTTTGGTAAACCTCAAGGACATGCAATCTTTCAAGAACTCAATGCTCACAAATCATGCAATATATGCAATTGTTTGCAAAACATGTCTATGCATAATGTATTTGTCATATGCATGCTGAATTCGTTTATAAGATTAAACAAGTCATATAACTTATACTTAAAACATGCAGTTTCAAAACAATCATGGTTCTTTTTAAAAGTCTAGTAGTGATAGAGCACCTACCTCAAAGTCTCCTAGAGTCGCGTCCTTCATAACTCAACCCGTCCCTGGGTCTCATTTATAAACTCCTGGGTATGAATGGATACATGGAGTCCTTATCAATTTCAATCTATTAGATTATTAGATCTGCTTTTTAGGGTCCATGGTCCTTGCCTAATTCATTGTCAGGCTAGATCCTATGATATGGATCTACTATTCAATAGTTAAACTTTGTAAATTGTCCTCTGATCCTAACTTTAAAGTCTCATTAGGTCCGCGTGTCCCAGTTCCCAAGACACCCGTGCATCCTGGTTGAACCACGACCACCTCACGTGCGTGTGCGCCCAAAGGCCGTGCTAGGGACCGCGTTTTGCATGCTCACATGCATGCTCAAGTGACGCACTATGCCGTGCATCCTGGATGGCATCGCATGGACGCACCTTTGGTGTAGCATGGCGCATCTTAGCTCCCAGGGCACCCTGTGCACCCTGGTTGAGCCAGGGCTCGTGCCCCACGCCGCGCACGCATCCGAAGGCCGCACCAGGGACAGTGTACGCACTGTCGTATGCCTAGAACCGAGTCCCAGGCGTTGGTGAAGCATGGCATCTCTGGGATGCCTTTGTTTGTGCAGAGCTGGATGAAACCAGCTTGGGACATTTTTTGGCCAGGAAGACCTGCTGGAAAACCATATGGAAATGCTAGATCCAGCACGGTTCTAGCCTGAAAGGTGGAAGAACCAAAGAGAGAGGGAAAGCCGGCTTACGGGTAGCCTTGGAGTGCCTATTGCCAGTGATAGAACCCTCGTTCTAGTTCTGAAACCCTCTATCGCTGAAAAACTCGATGATGGTAACAACCCCATTGCCAAGACTGGAAAAAGAGAAGAGAGGGGAATGGGGAGAATGGCCGACCTGACTTGGGCCTGGCCATTGCCAAAAAAGGCATGAATATTGGGTTGAGACAGGTTTCTGGTTTTTTCCGGAAACCCCAGTCCCAAAATCGCCAGAAAATTGTGTTTTTGGAGAGGGGGAGATAGGGTATTTATAGAGGGAAGAAGGCGGTGCCCCTCAATGGCGGTGCTGCCATTTCCCCTGTGTTTTCTAGAAAAATAGTGAGAGGAGGGTTTCTGGAGAAATCTGGAGGTGGAAGACGACAGGGGGTGCCGTTATCAAAATGGCCCCCTACGTTTTTCATTCTTTTTCATTTTCTGTTTAAATTACAGAACTGCTCCTGATCTTTAAACGGCTGTAACTTCTTTATACGAACTTCGTTTTTGGCGTTCTTTGAGGTGTTGGATTCCATTTTTCGAGTAGAATCTAATGGTACCAAGTTTCCTCACAATTTCCTTCATTTACTATTTTAAATAAGCTAAAACATTCAACACATTTCTTTTCCCATAGAATGTTCGATTTTTGTTGAAAATGGCATAAATTGCTCGGGTATTACACTTCATTAGTGGCCTACCAAGGACGTCGAATGGACAGGGTAAGATTTGGGTGATTATAAATTGACTGAAAAAGTTAGCTCATTTTCTCCCTATTCAAAAGAAGCAATCTTTAGATAGATTGGCAAAGTTATATATCAAGGAGATTGTAACCTTACATGGCACACCTATGACCATTATTTTAGACAGAGATAGCAGGTTTACCTCCAAGTTTTGGAGTGTGTAGGAAGGATTAGGATCTTCCTTGAGTTTGAGTGCAACATTTCTCCCTTAAACAAATAGACAATAAAAAAGAACTACTTAGATATTAGAAGATATGTTACGAGCCTATGCAATTGAATGGAAAAGAAATTGGGATGACAACCTTCCCCTCATTGAGTTTGCGTACAAGAATAATTTTCATGCTAGCATTGGTATGACACTTTAAGAAGCACTATATGGAAGGTAGTGTCATTTACCAACTTGTTGGAATGTGGGTGGAGAAAGGCAATTAATGAAATATGAATTGGTGGAGGAATGTGTAAAGAAAGTGAAAGTTATTCGAAAATGACTTTTAGATGCTCAAAGTTGACAAAAGAGTTATGCAGACTGAAGGAGGAGACATTTAGAATTTGACAGTAGAAATCACATGTTAATGAAGGTCTCTCTTATGAAAGGAATTATGATGTTTGGTGCTAAAGGAAAATTAAGCCCTTGATTTATTAGTCCTTCTAAAATTTTGGAGAAAATTGGACTTGTAGCATATAGACTAGAATTGCCATAGCAACTTATAAATCTTAATGACATATTTCATGTTTTGATGTTGTGCAAGTATGTGCATGACCCTTCTTACATACTTACACATGTACCAGCAAAGCTACAACCGGATTTGACTTTTAAAGAAAAAGATGTCTAGATTTTGGATCCAAAGGAGCATATGTTAAGTACAAAAACTATTTCATTGGTCAAAGTCCTTTGGCAACACATTATTCTGTTGAGGAGGCTACCAAGAAATTAAGGATGAAATGAAGAGAATGCACCTAGGGTTACTTGAGTAGTAATGTAAAAGAAAATTTTGAGGATGAAAATTTTTTAGGGGAGAATGTAATAATTCTATATTTTATCATGGTCTAAATTGAAAGTGGAGTGAAGAATTAAATTTCATTGAAAATCTAATTTCTTAAAATTAAATTTGCAAAAATTTTCAAATTTGACTTTGAAACCTTAAAAACCAAAATGTATGTGATGAGAGCTTTCGAACAACACTAATTTTGTGGGAAATGGAGGTCGGTAATAGAAAAACCCAAAAATTTACTAAATATCAGAGTGGACCAAATTGATAATGGCACCTGCTCACAGCGATGGACCCCACACAATAGTTATCTAGGAGGAGCTCGATATGTGGAGCTCTAATCCTAGCTATCTATCATAAAGGAAGAGGGCAGTGAGCTCCACCACCTCCCTCTTCCCTGATTTCATCTCTCCCATCTCTCCCTCGTCACATCCCTCTTCCTCTCTCTCTCTCTCTCTCTCTCTCTCTCTCTCTCTCTCTCTCTCTCTCTCTCTCTCTCTCTCTCTCTCTCTCTCTCTCTCTCTCTCTCTCTCTCTCTCTCTCTCTCTCTCTGTACCTTGTTCATTGGATAATCTACATTGGCATCTTCGTCGGCGACTGTCATCGGTACAGGTAGGGAATCACCCCTCACTACAACCCTTTTCCTTTCCTTCCCTCTTTTCCTCTATCTCTGTTTCTTACCATCATCTCCTCCTATCATTGGTAATGATAGAAAAACCAACCTAGGTCTCTATTAGTTTTTCACCTTTTTTTGGAATTAAAAGGTGACAGAATCACTCCAGATTTCACAAGAGTGAAGGTAAAACCAAGACATAAAAAGCACATATTTTATTTTCTTCAAAAATTTGCATTTTTTTACTTTTTCCTAGAGGACACTATGATAGGAGGGTTATAAGGATGCCCACCCTCCTTCTGAAAGTTTGTATTTCAACACTAATCCCAAGTGGCTAAACTTCAAGTTTGGCATCATGGGAAGGCTACACTGCTCAATTTATTCTCCTCCCATGCGAGATGGTGATAAGTCTCATGTACTTCGTGTCAACATTTGAGCATGTAGTGTCCCACTATTGGGTAGTTGTAGCATCATAGTGATCCATGGATTCTTTTTACTAAAATATCCCACGAATGAGTGGTTGTATAGTGTCGTAGAGTCCTATTATAGGGTAGTTGCTGTAGGTTGATTTTTTTGGCACCACACACATGATAGGGTCATAGATACCCTAACCAATAAGCATGGTGATGCCTTGGATGAGTTGAGAGTTGATATATTTATGTTTGCATGTTGAGAACTGATATATTTGATATAAATTGACAAGGACTTCCTATATATGATTTAAATTGAGATTTTATTGTATAACTAATTTATCTTCAATTTTGTACACATGTTTAATGAGTATTCTTTTGATGTCGATGTATCACATTATTCTTACACTTATATTGTACTTGGATGAACTAAAACCTTTGATGGAATGTTATAAACGTATGCAAATGATGCATTACGAATTTATATTGATAAACCTTAGTACCACACCTAAGGATGTTTCACTATGTGCATGAGTGCATGGATGCAAATTTACATTGATTTATATTTGTGATCTTAGTTTTACCTACTGAGTATATTTTCCTATACTCACCCCACCAACTCCACAAATAAATGCAAAGAAGAGAAAGGCAAGATTGTTGAGACTAGGCACTGTGAATAGTCAGGGAGAGTATAGACAATGTATGTATGATTTTTACATTTTATAAATATTGCGAGACAATTGAGAACTTATGTAGTTGTGATATTTTAGACATGTATAAATATGTTTAATGCATATTGGATCGTCGGCTATAAGTGGACAAAATTTTGAGAAATGAGAAGTTTTGACTTATTATATGTGAATTTAAAAATGTTTCCTTTTAGAACTCATGAATGTGTTTTGATTGGTCAAATGACACTTGGGTTATCTGAAAAGCCTTTTCAAAGAAAAATGTTTTCGCTGTTTGTTTTCTAAAAGAAATTTTAAAATAAGGATCCTGCCTTTCTAATAAATTTATCCAAATATGATCTAGAGACTCGATTCATAAGGTCCATAAATATAGTTGATGCATTTTATAGTCCAAACGGCACAACTAACAATTCACAGTAACCATAAGGAATCCTAAATGTCGTGTTAGAAATATCTTCTTCTCTAATCCTTAATTAATAATATCCTGACCTCAAATCAATCTTAGAGAAAATAGTTGTAGACTATAATTGATTAAAGAGGTCATCAATTCAAGGAAAGGGATACTTGTGCTTTACTGTAACATTATGTCTAATACATATTCTCTTGAGGTAATGACTTAGGAGTGAAATAGCAGCATAATGGTTTTAGACCCTCCCTTTCTTGATTGACCATTGTACTCAATTTTATATACAATGAAACTAATTATTATATACAAAGAATGAGTATTCTCTTTTCTTTTTTTATGTGAAATTAATGGAAACCATACTATAACATTATGTCTAATACATATTCTCTTAAGGTAATGGCTTAGGAGTGACATAGTAGTATAATGGTTTTAGACCCTCCCTTTCTTGATTGGCTATTGTACTCAATTTTATATAGAATGAAACTAATTGTTATATACAAAGAATGAGTATTCTCTTTTCTTTCTTTTTTTTTTTATGTGAAATTAATGGAAACCTTATTGTAACATTATGTCTAATACATATTCTCTTAAGGTAATGGCTTACGAGTGAAATAGTAGCATAATGGTTTTAGACCCTCCCTTTCTTGATTGGACATTATACTTAATTTTATACACAATGAAACTAATTGTTATATACAAAGAATGAGTATTCTCTTTTCTTTTTTTATGTGAAATTAATGGAAACCTTAAGTGTATGATGCAACCTAAAAGCTAGTCCCAAATTTAAAGGATGTACAACCAATCCTAATAACTTATTAAGGAGCTCATTAGATGTTCTTTGATAATGTGTAGGGTGGTATAATTTAGACCTAAATCTAGACAGCTCCTCCTTTCCCCCAAGCTAGACTATTGCTTACCAGTTAGGTTCAGCTCTAAAGTGGTTAATACAATCCTAATGTAAGGAGTTTAGACCTCAAAAAATGTCAACTGAAGGCGTGAAAAAATCACTTGGATTTTTAGATGCCACTATAACCACGATGCTCAAAAGCTACTGTAGTGATAGTAAACCTAACTATTAAGTGCTTAATTTGGATAAAATACCCCCATTTTAACATTTAATTAGATCATCTAACTGATCAATTTTGCAATTTTTAGATAAAATATGAATTTTAGCTTCAATTGACCATTCAACCATTGATTTGTCAAATTTAATGGTTAGATGATCATTAGAGATAATTAGGTATGTAATGTATAATTTAGATTATTCTAATTTAGTCTTATGTTTTGCAGATCAACCAAAATAAGCTTAGATCAAAATTAATAGTGCTAGATCATCCTAAAGAGCATCGAATGGTTGGGATCAAATCAATGAACCAGATCACTCACAATCAAGTAGGAATAATTTCTATTTAAAAAATAAGAAAGAATAAGAAACCCATGAAAATAAGACACTCGAAGAGGAAGGCATTGCCTAGCATAAAAAGAAGGATATCTTTGACAATAGAAAAGGGAGTTAGTGAGTTTTAAGGTGGAGAATGCTCAAATGTAGAAGAGAGCTTGAAGGAAAGTGGGGGAAAAGACAATTAGAAGAAAGATGAGTTATAAAAGGAGCAACAAGGAGAGAGAACTGCACCCCTCTTCTACTTTCTTGTTATTATTATTTTTTTTTTGTCAACGCTCTCTCTCTCATTCCCCCCTCCTCTTCTCTTTCACACCGGCATCTCTCCCTCTCTTCGTAGATTCTCTCTCTTTCCATGATCTTTTTCTTCTCTCGATTTCCAGCTAGAAACCAAAATTTCCATGCCCTTCTCCAATCTCTTCTTCTTTCCTCTTCACTAAAGAAGAAGAGAATCATTCTCGGATCTCTCTTCAACCGGCACACACCTCTACTCTAACTCACCCATACCCGAAGGAAAATTGGAGGAAGGGACAACATCAGAAGGAGAATCACCATCTCACCACTCTTGTCACCTTCTTCTCATCATCATAGGATGCTAGTGGCAATAATAGAAAGAAGGAGAACCTGAGGGAGGTAGCCATAAGGACCCCCGATAGCACCAATGTCTTCATCTTTTCTTATATCTCTTTAAACTGCTCTATCTTAGCTTTCACTGAGTCTACCTCATTCTCTTACTCTCATCTTGTCTCGTCTCATCTCTTCTCTCTCTTTCCTTCTCTTTTTCACCTTGTCATGCACCGCACTCTCCCTCTTTTCCCACACCCTTCATATTTTTCTTTGCTTATTCCTCTCATTCTTTGTTCTCCCTTGTCTTCAGCTCCCTCTATCACCAGTTCAAGCTCGCATTGCTCTCTCTCTCTCAATCATTCTCAGTCAACAACTACACATCACCTTCTCCCTTCATTATAGGAGAAAATCCAAGTTGGTTGTTTCTCCAAAGTCCCGTCCTTCCCTTATTCCTAATCTCCCGTACTTCATCATCTTCCTCGGTCGGGTTTCTCCTGTTTTCGGGTAAAACTAGAATTTAAACAAAAATTCCAATTTTACTCATGGAACTTAATCCTTAATTCCAGTTGTGTCTCTTATTTAATTCTCTTTGTGTTTGTGGTTTTGTCTTATTCTTATCCCTATTCTGCTATCCAAGTTCTACTTTATTCGCAAATTAATACAAGAATCAGTTATTCTAACTCGGTTTGATTTAATCTTAAAGTAATCAATGGCTTAGCTTTAACAAATATGATCTCTCTATTTCCTGATCTGTTTCTCATCAAATTTTCAATTAATCTTTAGATATTGTTCATAGGACATCTCTTAGCTTATCCATCATTCCTTACTTTAATTTGAAAACTAAAAATTTGATCTCAACCATTCAAAACCCAAAATCATTCCTTATTTTAGATCATCAAAATTTTGGGGAATCAGTTTAACCTAGCCATTGGATTGCTAATTAGAAGTATTAGTGAGACATTGGTGAAGGTTGATTGACTTGAAAGATAATAGATTTGAAGAAATTGGCTACAATGAAGCTACCAAAGTAGATTTTAGTTATTATTTTCTTTAATTTTGTCTTTTTAGTTAAAAAATTATGTACTTTTGATTAATGCAATAGATCTGAATTTTGAGTTCTTTATTATTTAATTTATGTATTTTTATTTTTAGATAATTAAATTTTATTTAAACTCCATCGTTTTAAGTCGAGTCCCTATGGGAACAAGCCATACTTGCATCAACTATACTACAATAGTTCATGCATTTGCGGTAAACAATCAACAATTTTTTTTATATCATTGTCGGGGACCCACAATGGAGTTTGCACAAATTTTAATAAAAATTCAAAAATAAAAAGATTCAAAAAATAATATTTTTAGGAATTGCATTATTTTAACATTCTAGGCATTTTCTAAGTGCATTTTTAAACTTTTTTTAGTGCATAGTCACTCTATTTTCTAAATTTGGCAAGTATAGGTTAAGGTGGCCCACACTTAATCTTCATTAAAAACCCCATTGTTTCCCTCATTCTCTTTTTATTTTCTTAGTTTTAGTTGCATTTAGAATAAATTTGCATTATTTGGTAGTGAAATTGCATATAGATAGCATATTTGATAATTGTTGCTCTTTTAGGGTTTGCATTAGTTTGTTATTTTTAATTGCATTTTTAGAGCTCTTTTACTACTTTAAGGTTATTTATATGTTGATTGAACTACCATGGAGTGTGAAAATTAATTAGTATGGACACCCTTCCCCATAAGATCAAGTGTATATTTAATCATGACCTCTTGGCATACTTAGAATAATCACCACAATCGCACGACCCAACCTTTCTAATTAATTTAAAATTAATTAGAAGAGACCAATAGAGTCCATCACATGCTCGTAAGACCCTCTTAAAAGGACACAATTTATTCTTACTCTAGTGGCTTTTGAGCACTGTGGTTACAGTGGGTGTCTTAAATTTGAAGTAATTTTTTCACGCCTTTCATTGATGTTGATTGAGGTTTAAATGCCACTCGACATGAAGATTGTATTAACCACTTTAGAGCAAAACCCAACTAGCAAGCAGTAGTCAAATCTAAAAGAGAGGAGGAGCATTACATTAGGCTAATCTAAAAGCATCTCACCCACATAAATTGATGAAATCAAAATATTTTTGCTAGTTAGCCTCAAGGATTATTTGATTGTGCCCTTTATTTGTGCATCATTCTAGAAATTTAGGTTGCATAATTTAGGGTACTTTCCAAGAAAAATAAAAAAAATAGAGAAAAAAAGCTTTCATTGTATGCACTTTTGGAGGTGTGACAAAACCTGAAGGTTAGTTAAGTACGACCAAAATGACAGACAACTAGATTAGTCCACATCAATGACTGATTAATGATCAAGGGGTAACTCACCCCGCGGTAGTCAAGGCCTTCCACTCATCATAGATGAGAACACACCACCTCTAATGGATGATGAATATCAACCTCCACCAAGGAGGAATAATCATCTACCAAATAGAGATTGAAGAAGAAATAATAATATGGAGTGGGACCAATAGAGTGAACATGAGGATAATAATGATGGTTATCAAAATGTTTGTACAGAACTCTAAAAGACTACCTTCAGCCTATATGCACCAATACCCCATCTTGTGTCATTATTCCTTAGAATATTGGTGTACTAGAATTAAAAATAGAAGTAATCCAATTACTTTCCAAATTCCATGGGTTAGTTAGTGAAAGTCCTTGCTTGCACCTTAAAGAGTTTGATGAGTTATACAGTACCCAACGAACACAAAACATTGGTCTAGATACTATTAAGCTTAAACTTTTTCCTTTCTCTTTAAAGAAAGAAGCTAAAATGTGGTTGAATGCTCTAATAGCAGGTTCCATAAGTACTAGAATGAAATGACTAGGAAATTCTTAAAAAAAAATTCCCTACTCATAAAATAGATACACTCCATCGTCAAATAATAAACTTTACCTAAAAGGATAAAGAGTTATTCTACCAATGCTGGGAAACGTTCAAAGATTTATTACTCACATGCCCACATCACACCTATGAACCATTGCCATCATCAGCTTCTTTTATGAAGAACTTAGTTCTGACATGTGCTAGTTCGTAAAGATGATGTGCAATGATAGCTTTTTAAACTAATAACTAGATGAGGCGGAAGAGTATTTGGAATGGCTAGCTGAAAGTGTACAGTCCAGGGTTGACTCAAAAAGAGTAGAACATTCAGATAGGCCCAAACCCACTACCACCCATGCTAGGGGAGGCATGTGTGCCATGTCTGACCGTGATGAAATTAATGCTGAAGTAGCATCCCTAGGTAGAAAAATAGAAGCCATAGAAATGGGAAAGAAAAACTTGAATAAGGATGAACAAGTATGTAGTATCTATGAAAGTACCACCTCTCTTACTCAGAAATGTTTTACCATTCTAGCATTTCAAGAGGTACTTCATGATTACTCAGAAATGTTTTAATACTTATAAAAGACCTTTCTCCCCATACTCAGAGACATATAATCCCAACTAGAAAAACCATCCTAATTTTAGTTGGAGAAATGGACCTACTGCCAATGTCTCACAACCTGGCCCATACTAGGACTTCTTGCCCTACCCTCATAGCAAACTCATTAACCTCTTACTTCTGGACTTTACTTATCCCCACCCAAAAGCCCTATAGATGATAATATCCATCAACTCATTTAAAACCAAGAGAGAAAAACTTCTCAATTAGAATTTCAATTAAAATAAACCAATTAGTCTATCAATGAAATAAAAAATATGATGAGTTAATGGATACGAAATATAGAAAGGGAAAGTTTCTAGCTCAACCACAAGCAAATACTAAGGGAGTGCATGAGATTAGCAATAATACATCTAATGAATTATCTAGCTGTACCATGGAATAGACTAAGGCTGTCACCATTCTTAGGAGTGGTAAAAGAACTAAGAATGATGAGCCATAAAAGACTGAATAGGTAGAAAGACTGATTAAAGTTAAAGAAAATTCTAAATAGAAGGACCCCATCTCACCTATTGAGCCATGTCCTATCCGTACTCCATTCCCCCAAAGGTTACATCAAGTTTCAAAGGTTGCCTCTAATGATGAGATTCTAGAGATTTTCAAGCAAGTCAAGATCAACATACCAATATTAATGCAATAAAACAAATCCCATCATATGCCAAATTCTTAAAAGACCTTTCCACCATAAAAATAAGACTAAATATTCAAAACAAGGCATCTTTGACTGAACAAGTTAGTTTCATTCTTCAACATCATATACCACCAAAATACAAGGATCCAAGTTGCCCCACTCTTACTTGCATTATTGGAAACTATAAGATTAATCAATCTTTGCTTGATTTGGGATCTAGTATGAACCTATTACCATACTCAGTATATGAACATTTAGGTCTGGGTGAGCTGAAACCTACTTCCACTACACTCTAACTAGCTGATCATTCTTTTAAGATACTGAGAGGTGTAATAGAAGATGCGGTTGTCTATGTAGAACAATTCTACTTCCTTATAAATTTTCTAGTTCTGGATACACAACCATTGGTGAATAAGAAGAACAAAATACCAATCATCCTAGGATGACCATTTTTGGCTACATCCAATGCCTTAATTAACTTTTAAAATGGTGCTGTGAAATTATCTTTTGGTAATATGACATTAAAGCTAAATATCTTCAATATTTGTAAGCAACCTAGTGAACTCACTTATAACTTGCATTGTGTCAACATGATAAATTTAGTTGTGCAAGATCATTTTCAATCAGCTTCCTTATCAGACCCACTTAACACTTGTTTGGGCCAGTTTAATGAGTTTAATGATGAAGCATTAATGGAGGAAGTTAATGCCCTCCTCAATTCTGTTCCTATCATAGATACAGAAAAATGGAAGCCTCATTTTGAGGAACTTACACGCAGGGAATCCACTCCCCTTCCATCATTAGTAGAACCTCCTATGCTTGAATTGAAATCTCTACCATCAGATTTAAAATATTCCCATTTAGGAGAAAAAGAAACTTTTCCATTGATAATTTCCTCCTTTAGGAGGAAAAGTTAATAGACAATTTCAAGGAGTACAAAGGTGCTATAGGATGGACCGTAGCTAATATAAAGGGCATTAGCCCTTTAATTTGTACTCATAAGATATATCTGGATGACGAAGTTAAACCATGTCATCAAATACGAAGAAGGTTAAACCTTAATATGAAAGATGTGGTTAGAGCAAAAGTTCTTAGAATGCTTGATGTGGGAGTCATCCATCCCCTAAGTGATAGCAAATGGGTAAGTCCGATTCAAGTAGTTCCAGAGAAGTCTGGAGTGATAGTGGTCTTTAATGGCAACAATGAATTAATCCCCGCTAGAGTTACCATTAGTTGGCGTATGTGCATCGACTATAGAAAGTTGAATGCTATCACTAGGAAAGACTATTTTCCTTTACCCTTTGTTGATTAGATGTTAGAAAGGGTTGCAAGATATCAGTACTACTATTTTTTAGATGGTTACTTAGGGTATAACCACATAAAAATTGCACTTGAGGATCAGGAAAAGACCACCTTTACATTTCTTTGGTACTTTTTCTAATGAGAGAATGGCATTTGGATTATATAATGCTCTTACCATGTTTCAAAGCTACATGTTGAGTATCTTTAGTGATATGGTAGAAAGAATCTTAGAGGTTTTCATGGACGACTTTCTATTTTTGGCGATTCATTAGAAACATGTCTTAAAAAAAATAAGAAAAGTCTTAAGTTGTTGTAAAGAAAAAAACTTAGTGCTTAATTGGGTAAAGTGCCATCTCATAGTTCCTAAGGGAATTATCCTAGGCCGCATAGTGTCATCCAAAAGGTATAAAGGTAGATAGAGCCAAAGTTGACCTAATTATCAATGTACCTATCCCCAAATCTATTAGGAATATTCACTCTTTCCTAGGTCGTGCAAGGATCTGTAGGAGGTTTATGAAAGATTTTAGTACAATATCCAGACCATTGTGTAACCTCCTTATAAAGGATACCCTTTTTGAGTGGACTAATGATTGTTAAGAAGCTTTTACAAAGCCAAAAGACAAGTTGACCACTGCTCCTATCATGCAACCACCTAATTAGAGTCTACTCTTTGAAATCATGTGTAATGTTAGTGATTATGATGTAGGAGTTGTATTAGGGTAGAGAAATGTGGCACCTTGGGTTTTAACAATAATATAATAATAATTTATAAAAATAGTCGGGATCCCTATTTTAAAAAATTTAATTATTCAAGTGACCAAAAAAAAATCTCCAATAAAAGCATGTATTTCAAAATCCTAGGCGTCATACAAACATAAAACCATAGATTTAACAGTGAAATAAAATGTCATGTCTACCAAAAATTTGAAAGAGTATCCTCTGTATTTTGGACCATTGCACATGACATGTGCAATAGAAAATAACTTGACAAACACAATATAAGATATGACATATAGGAGACTTAGTCTCCATGCCCATCCATTGAATGAAATACTACTTTCGATAAAAATATACACTCCAACTGTGAATAAGAAAATCAAGCCATGATAAAATACTTAGGATCCCTCCATACGGCTATCACATCCAATAGTAATTCATATCCTCACATCTAGATCACATTACAATGACAATAACGTATAGTCCATAAACAATAAGGAAAGTGAGCTCCTAAACAAACCTTGTCATCTCTGAAATGTCACCAACACTCCACTGGAAATTGTCATCACTTTTGCCTACTCCATTAGTGCGTCAAACTATTGCAACTCTCTATATTTGAGTCATGGTAAACAAAGAAATACCTCAATTAGCTATGCTTGTGTAGGTGATTACGAGAAATAAAACATGCAATAAACATTTTGCAAAGAGTACTAATATCATGTCGAGTATCAACAGAGTAAATCATTTGTAAGGAAAATGAAATCATTAGGAATTCAGAATGTAAAGCTCATGAATCTCATAAATTTGAACCAAACAATCAAGATCAAAACATGCTTTTTGTCTGAGGCATTGCAATATCAAAGCAAAACATCATGGCATGTGAAGCCTGATCAACACATGAATCAGCATATCTATCAAAATAGATAAAAATTCATGTCCACAAAATAATACTAAGCATGTCATGATAATCAAGGCACTGGATACAATAAGCCCTAGGAGTGTTCCATGAGACTCAAACACCAATAATGAGTACTCATACCAAACTTGTGTCCCGCCCGTGTAGCCCGCATCAGCCCCCAAAGTCACTCATGGCCTAGGCCCAGCTTGCCCCGATTCACCCCACATACATACAAAATAATAGTATGGGCTACTATGCTGCAGTGGTAACCACACTAGGATTTAAATCATTGCCACTCCCCCTTGACACCTATACGGGAGACTTTCTCCAGTCCCATGGGGGGAATGGACCTGTAGAGGGGACTACCCATGATACCACCACCTATGTACCTAGCCTGTACCACTCAAGGGTGATGTTTAATCTTCATCATCACAAAGTCAGAGGGTCGGTGTCCAACCTTACAATCCCCTAGCATAGTACCCACTAGGTAGAAGCACCCATCATAAAGCAACAAAACATGCTATAAATCATGAAAAACTTCCTAGTGAAATAAACCTCAGTAGGCTAAATCAAAATACATGATAAAGTATAAACCAACACATGTGAAAACATGGATAATTGTATAATCAAATGTCATACTATTAAAAGTAAAGTCATAAGCACGTTTTAATAAATATGATAGGGCATAAAACACATGCCTCAAGAATGTCAAGTGAGAAGTCATGATCGTGAAATCAAGGAAAAATTCTAAATGTAATCACCTACCTCAAACGAAGAACTACTTATTTGTACCTCTCAAGTCTCGATATGACTCCAGTCTAGCTCAATCACCTCTATACTCATACTTGGATACACAACACATCTAGTCATGCTCAAAATCCACTTTATTTAACTTGGATTCTTAATCACACTACATTATGTTTTCACATTTCATTACATTGCATTCAAGACATTCTAATGATTCCCATCCCTAGAATCTCAAGGCAGGGCCTGTGCTAATCAGTTCATAATTCAAATGACACTTAATTAGGCCCACTCATAACCATTTGGTCTTTTCTTAATTACATCCATGCATGTTTCATATCTATTATGCTTAGATCAATATACATCTATGTTAATTTATTATTTAATCCACTAATTGGGCATGACTATATAAATATCATGCTTAATCATATCTAATTGAAATCAAATCACTCTATCAAATGATTAAGATAGTAATCTTACCTTGGACAAGTCAATCTGAATAATATTTAATTGTCTACCTAGTAAGATCATCCATCGATCGCCTCAATTGTGCTCGATCATCATATATCCATGTTGATCTCATCAAAGATCATCACCTGATCGCCCCAAATCACATAAAAACTTACTAATTCTAATCAATTAATCTAAATAAGAATTATATATAGTTCAAATCATCCAATTGGATCCAATTTCATACCTTGATATTTAGTAGCTCTCAGTCGTTGATCATGACCAGCTAAATCATCTCTAGTAATGCTTCAGACCCAACATTCTTGTATAGATCCATGATATACATTTCATGAGTATCACTACAGACTACTTGGATTAGAAAAATAGAATTACATAATCACAGATCAATTGATCTGACCTCCGATCAAAGGTTTGGTCAAATTGAGGGTTGGATCTTTCTTGATCAAGAAATGGGACATGGGTTTCGTTCCTCACTTTACAAGGATCACGAGGATACTCTCGGATCTCTGATATTCTTCCTGGATTGTCTAGAACAGAGGATCAAAGTTCAAGGGGTCAAATATGTTAACTAAGTGAACTTGTCTCCCCCAAATCGAGTTGGGCAAGTTGACTTTGAGAGTTAACTCAACCCTAACTCGCCTAAAAGGGAAAACAGAGGAAGATGGTAGAGGGGGAGGTGATGGCCGGTGGTGGCTATGATGACGTCACTGCCCAAGCTCGACCAAGACAGAGAGAGAGATAGAGGGGAAGTGGGGCAGCTCTGCACGGCCAACTTATGTGCATTGGCATACCAGGTTGCCTGCGCTGCCAAGAAATTTGATCGGAGAAGAGACAAAGGGGAGAGAGATAGGGGATCTGATCAAGAAAGTGAACCAAGTGGGAAAAATAGAGAGGGGAGAGGGGTAGAGGAGTGGCCAGCCGGTGCGCACATGCGTGTTGCCCGGCCGCCCTTAAAGGGAACTTGATTTAGGTTTCCATCAATGCTAGGGAGAGGAGAATTCGGTGGTGGGTTTTTTGGTGTGCATGGCTCCTTGTGCTATAGCATGATCGCAAGGAACCCAAAAAGGTTTGCCAAAAAAATGGCAAGGAGGGGAGATGGTAACATTGTTGGTAAGAACCAGATCTGGGTTTCTATCAACTCTGAAAAAAAGGAAGAAAATGGGGGAAGGGGGCGAGGTGAGGGGAAAGGAGAGGTTGCCTGAGAAAACCCAACAAGGGTTTCCATGAGGTGCGTGGCTATCGGGCATCATGCTGGAGAGGGGAGAGAACAAGGGAAAAAAAGCTTCTCACCATGCATCATCAAAAATGGTTTTCTAGTTCATTGATGCCAGGAAATGGAATAAAATGGGGCTATGCATTGGAGGGAAAAGAACAGGGAGATCGAAGAGGGAGATGAGGGTTTTGGGTCACCGGGTTTTTCAACAATCGCCCTCTTCTTTCTCGTTCTAATTATATGGCATGAGGGAGGTGGAGCATGTGACATGTGGCTACTGGTAGTCCATGTTTTGCCTCTATTCCACATGTGGCACTGCACCTACAGCCCAGAAAGTGACAAAGCAAGGAGGTGCCGTTATCAATTTTAACCCCCTTCAAATTAGTAAAAATTTTGGGTTGTTCTACCCCAATCTTTATTTTGCCCCAAATTAGTGTCATTCGAATCATATTGACGCATCCATTCCAAATTTGATAATCCTAAGTCCAAATTTCAAGCCCATAAAGAGGTCATTTTGATGAACTTTATTTCCATGGAATTTAATTCAAATTTCTTATCTCCATTATAATTATAATTTAAAATCATGGAAAATAACCTAAATTTTAGAGTTGTTACATGAAAATAGAAAAAGCCATATGTCATCTACTCTGCAAGTAGGACCCTAAATAACACCCAAATGAACTATTCTACTAAAGAGAAAGAACTCCTAGCAATTATCTTTGCATTGGTTGGATCTAAAATAATCATATTCACTGATCATTTAGCCCTTAAGTTTCTTCTTTCCAAGAAAGATGCTAAGCCCAGACTAATTAGATGGATTCTTTTACTTCAAGAGTTTAACATTGAAATAAAAGATAAGAAAGGAGTAGAAAATTTTGTAGCAACCACTTGTTTCGCCTAGTCTTAAAAGAATCTTTAGATGAGTTTCCAATGAAGAATGCTTTTCCTGATGCGCAACTTTTTGATGTTTCCCATCCTCCATAGTTTGCTAATATTGCAAATTGTTTAATCATTGAAAAATTCTTTTCCAATGTGAAGCACTACTTTTGGGATGATCCATTCCTGTTTAAGTGCTACCCAGATCAAATAATTAGGAGATATGTACATAACTTAGAGCAACATAGTGTTATCTCCTTTTATCACTCAGAAGCATGTGGTGGACATTTTTTTTCACAGAAAACAACTGTAGAGATTTTGCATTGTGGTTTCTACTGGCTTCATTGTTTAAAAACACACATTTGTTCTATATATCTTATTAGCAATGTTAAAAGCTAGGAGGAATAAACTATAGGAATATGATGCCTCTAAACCCTATTCTTGTCATAGAAGTTTTTTATTGTTGGGACATTGATTTCATGGGGTAGTTCCCACCTTCTTTTGGCTACATTTATATCCTTTTAGCCGTAAACTATGTTTCCAAGTGGATTGAGGCTATCCCATGTAAGCATAATGATCACAAATCAGTTGTTAATTTCTTAAAGGAAAATATCTTTTTTAAATTTTGGGACCCCTCGAGCCATTATAATTGATTATGGTGCATATTTTTGCAGTAAGCCATTTGAAGCACACATGAAAAAATATAACATTACATATAAAGTTGCAACATTGTATCACCCACAAACAAGTAGACAAATTGAAGTATCTAATCAGGCCATAAAACAAATTCTTCAAAAGAGTAGTATCCAGAATGTAAGGATTAGTCTCTTAGATTAACTAATGCTCTCTAGGCTTACAAGACTACACATCAAACTCCAATTGATATGTCTCCCTATCGCATTGTATATGGTAAGGCTAGTCATTTGCCTATGAAATTAGAACATAGAGCCTACAGGGCAATAAAAACCTTTAATTTTAATATGGATAAAGCAGGCTCACATAGAAAACTCCAACTTAATGAGTTGAAAGAGATCATCAAGAAGCTTATCCAAGTAATAGGATATATAAGGAAAAGATGAAAGTTTTTCATGATAAAAACATAATGAGAAAATCCTTTACTCCAAACCAAAATGTTCTACTCTATAGTTCTAAGCTCCACCTATTTTTAGATAAGCTTCGATCTCAATTGACTGGTCCATATATAGTAAATGAAGTTTTTCCATATGGGATCATCTAAATTGAGGATGCTAGGACTGGTTATACTTGTAAAGTGAATGGTCAACATTTAAAGACTTTCTTGGAACATGAGAATCCAAAAGTTGAGTTCACAACTCTAGAAGATCTTATTTATCAGGATTGAGCAGATCTAATCCCTTTGTAATGTTGTTAGTATTTTTTTGTTGTTTTCTTCATCGCCCATATTCATTTCAAGTCCTACTTTTTAAACATTGAAGACAATGTTTCTTTTTGGTTAGGGGGTGTAGAATTCTAGAAAATTCTAATTTCTTTTAGTTTTAATTTTATTGATTAAAAAATTAAAGGTCAATTCCTTCACTATGATGAGAATTGGATTTTCTAAAGTATAGTCTAGATAACTTTGGCTTATTAATGGAATTAAATATGATTAATTCATCATTTTACTCATTTTCTAAAGTATTTCATGAAAGCAAAGTCTCAGATGGCATTTATACATGTAGTTGCATATACATAGTCTAGATTGATAAGTAGGTATAACTTAGAGATTCTGAAGAAATTTAGTGGTGACCTATAACCTAAAGGAGTTTTAGAGCCATTCATTCTTTTTGAGAGGTTGTAAATGTTCCAAAACTTTATTTAGTGTATTTAAAACAAATATTTTCCCATTAATTCTTAAATTTGGCTAACTACCTAAATTATTAGAGTATTACCTTTAAAGTTCTAGAAGTTCATTTAATCTAATTGATTATATGAGCCTAGAAAAGGATTTAATCCATCCTTGTTGTTAACATAGAGACATAAAGCTTACCTCAAAAAAAGCATTTTTATCACTAGTTAGTGAATTTAAGCTTCTTATAAGCCTTTTCTTTTGTCACCCAAATTACCCTTACCCAATTGACCCAGTATAATATATCCATTGCCTATTTTCTTTGAAAGATAAGTTAGAGATGAATGAAAATATACATTTTAGTTACAATAAAAGTAGAAAAGTAAATATTAAGAAAAGAAATATTCTTCAAAGAGATTCAAAAGTGTTGAAAAAGAAAGTTTTAAGAGTGCAAAAAAGTAGAAAAAGAAATATTCACTTCAATACAAGTAAAAAAAGAATTGTCAACTTTAGAAGACCTCTACTTATTTTTGAAGAAATTTTGAATACCCTTTATACCCTTCCTTTGGTACCCTATCCTAAGCCTATGTTTTGTCCCAGTTGAAGGCCTATTTATTCTAGAATGAATATGGTCTTGATGAGGAAATGAAAAGATATGATTGAAAGAGTAGTATTTCTAAAAGTTCAGGGATAAGGGCATCTTATCATTTGTTAAGGGATCAAAATTAAATTCCTTAGTACCTTCAGTTCCTTCATGAGTATATGTGAGATAAATTTGCTGTTATTCACTCTGCTCACATACCTAAAAGAGTGATATGACTTTAAACCCTTTATTTGAGAGATTCTATTTATGAGTATATGTCTATTAGTGAGGATTGAGGTCAAAACATATTTTAGATGGAGTTCAAGAGTTAGAAGTGTACTTAAACATAAAGATTATTATATATGTAGACTGTACACTGATACTCCCTCTGAAATGTAAGATTAAGTAGAATGTCTTTAGCATATGGGTAGGGTTTTAAAATTTTCATTCATTTTTATTAGTTTAGTAAAGTTAATAGATTTGTTAAAGATAATTCTCTAAGGAAAATGTGAGTTGACTTGAAAATAATTTATGAAATTTTCGTAAATTGGTTTTTCGCATGTTTTGCTTAGGACTAGGAAAATGCTGGTTGAGGAGTGTCTTAAGTGTTTAATTTTGGCTAAAATACCCCTACTTTATAGTTTAATTAGATCATCTCACTAATCAAATTTTCAAATTTTAGATAAAATATGAATTTTAGCTCTAATTAACCATCCAATGATTGATTTGTCAAATTTAACGGTCAGATGATCATCGCAACTAATTAGATATGTAATGTATGGTTAGATGATTCTACTTTAGTCTTATGTTTTGTAGATCAACCAAAATAAGCTTGGATAGCTTAGATCAAAATTAATGGTGTCAGATCATCCCAAAGAGCATTGAATGGTTGGGATCAAATCAATGAACCAGATCACTCACAAGGCAAGAGGGAATATTTCTAATCGAAGACTAAGAAAGAATAAGAAAACCATGAAAAGAAGAAGAGCTGGTGAGTTTCCAAGGTGGAGAATGCTTAATGATAGAAGAGCTCTTGAAGGAAAGTGGGGAAAAACAAAATTAGGAGGATGAGTCATAAAAGGAGTTGTAATGAGAGAGAGTAGCACTCCTTTTTTGCTTTCTCGTTATTTATTTCTGTTCAGCGATCTCTCTATCTCTCTCGTCCCCCCTCTCCTCTTCTCTATCACTTCCACAACTCTCCCTCTCTTCTCTGCATCTCTTTCTTTCCTTCTCTCTATCTCTTGTCCCCCCTCCCCTCTTTTCTTTCACTCCGACACCTCTCTCTCATATCCCTCCTTCTCCTCTTCTCTTTCACTCCCATGCCTCTTCCTCTCTTCTCCGCATCTCTTTCTCTCCTTCTCTCTCTCTCTCTCTCTCTCTCTCTCTCTCTCTCTCTATATATATATATATATATATTTTCTTCTCTTAGTTTCCAATGGGAAAACAAAATTCCCAGATTTGCCTCTGATCTCTTCTTCTTTCCCTCTTCATTGAAGAAGAAGAGGACCATTCCTAGATCTCTCCTCATCTAGCACACACCTCTGCTCTAACTCACCCAAACTCGAAGAAGGAAAACTAGAGGACGGAATGGCATCAAAAGGAGAATCATCATTTCACCACTCCTATCACCATCTCTACTTCATCGTAGGATGGTGGTGGTAATAACAAAAAGAAGGAGAACCTGAGGGAGGCAGCTAATAGAGCAACTAGCAGAACCCCTACTTTCATCTCTTCTTAGATCTCTCTAAACTTCTCTATCTCAAGTTTCAGCGAGTCCACCTCACCCTCACCCTCCCACTCTCGTCTTCTCTCTCTTGTTCCTTCTCTCTTTTTCACCATGTCTCGCACCACACTTTCAGTCTTATCATGCACCCTTCATCCTTTTCTCTATTTATTTTTCTCTCCTTATCCCTCTTTTTCTCTACTCTCTCCTATCTCTAGCTTCCTCTGTCACCACCCCAAGCTTGCACCACATGCTCTCTCTCTCTCTCTCTCTCTCTCTCTCTCTCTCTCTCTCTCTCTCTCTCTCTCTCTCTCTCTCTCAGTCAGCAATTACATGGCACCTTCTCCCTTCACAGTAGGAGAAAACCCACGTTAGGGGTTTTTCTCTAAAAATTTCCTTCTTCTCTTCTTCTTAATCTCCCCTTCTTCATCGTCTTCCTCAGTTAGGTTTCTCCTGCTTTTGGGTAAAACAAAAATTCTAGTTTTAGCCATGACACTTAATCATTAATTTCATTTGAGTCCCTAATTTAATTCCTATTGTGTCCCTATTTTTGTCTTATTCTTATCCTTGTTTTGCCTATTTTGGTTCTACTTTATTCTCAAATTAATTTAGGAATTAGTTATTCTAACTCAGTTGGATTTAAGGTTAACCTAATCAATAGTTTAGGTTTAACAAATATGATCTCTCTATTTCCTAATATGTTTCTTATTAGATTTTTAATTAATCTTCAGATTTTGTTCTTAGGACATCTCTTAGCTTATCCATCATTCCTGTTCTTAAATTTGAAAACCAAAAATTCTATCTAAGCCATCCAAATCCCAAAATCATTCCTTAGTCCAAATCATCAAAATTTCAGAGAATCTGCTTAACCCAACCATTGGATCCTTAATCAGAAATATCAGTGAGAAATTGATGAAGGGCAGTTGACTTTGAAGACACCACATATGAAGAAATTGGATATGATCAAGCTAGGGAAGTAGATTTTAGTTATTATTTCCTTTAATTTTATCTTTTTAGTTAGAAATTGTGTAATTTTGATGAATGCAATATATCTAAAATTTGAGTTCCTTGTTATTTAGTTTATTTTATATTTTTGGATAATTAAATTTTGTTTAAACTCCATCTTTTTAATTCGAGACCTTGTGGGATGGACCTATACTTGCATCAACTATACTACAATAGCCCATGCACTTACAATAAATAATCAACAAGTTTTGGTACTATTGCCATGAACCCACAATGTAGTTTTCATAAATTTTAATAAAAATTCATAAAATCCAAAAATTTTAAAATTTAAAATTTTAAAAATAAATTTATTTTAGGAATTTCATGGTTTTAACATTATAGACATTTTTAGGTTTATTTTTCAAATTTTTTAGTGCATAATCAATCTAATTTGGTACTTATTGCTATTTTTATTTTTCAAGAAATTAAAAAAGTGGTAAATTGGCAAGTGATGCTACTTGTGAGGCACATTGTAACTTGCAATTTTAATTTTAATTTCAATTTTAAAAGGTGTGTATTAAAACAAGGCAAGTGTGAGGATCAATAACAAAAGACAGATTCAAGGCCTAAATTTCAACATTTCAAAGTAGATCAAGGTTGAAGATCATATCAAGGCAAGATAATGGAACCAATTGGAAGAGTTATGATTGACTAAAATGGGTCTATGAAGCAAGCCATGCATTTCCACCACCTTTGCATGGGAGCCATTAAAACCAAGTTAGTCATATAAGCCATGAGAGAAGGTGACAAGCTAAAGAATTCATGCCATTAAAGCTAAGGATGTGTGCTATGAAGCCAAGTCAAATGATCCCTCAAAGTGAGCTACATAAGCTAACTAAGCCAAATTCCACATGGAGTCATACAATTGGAGGAGAATTCAAGCAATGATTCACTTTCTAAATTTGGATTTTTAAGGTTCATTTAGAAGATTTGAGAGAATTATGTAAAAGGTAAGATGACTATGCATTGATGGATACATCAAGAGAAAAACCCTACTTTCCAACTCCATCTCCCACTCTTTTTCCATTCAATTGAACAAGGCTTACAAGTTAAAAAAGGGAGACACCTCCTTAGAAAAAAGACACCCCCTTTTCCTAATTAGTGATCAAGTGGTTTTTTAAATAAGAAACCTTAGATCTACTTCAATTCAAATAACTTCCAAATCCTAGATCTTTGCCCATTTTTCTTAAACCTTATTCATTACCTATTCCTTGGCATTCTATCACCTAGACATCATAAAATTAGAAGGAAATAGTTCCAGTTTCCTTGTAGAAAAAAGACATCTATCCCCTTTTCACAGTTAGAAACCAGCCAGCCCATACTTCTTCTTCTTCTTCTTCTTCTTCTTCTCTCTCTCTCTCTCTCTCTCTCTCTCTCTCTCTCTCTCTCTCTCTCTCTCTCTCTCTCTCTCTCTCTCTCTCTCTCTCTCTCTCTCTCATGTCATGTTTATGAAATCATCTTGCTAATTTATCTTTCACCAGACCTTCTTCATTCAATACCCTAACTCTAGGCAAACTTTCTTCATGTTTTCACACCTTTCTAAGTTAGAAACCCACTCATCTATATATACCATATGTTTCATACGAATTTTCTAAGTAGAGGTGGGTGAGACACCTTAAATCAAGCTCTCCTTTGGTGTTATTTGACATTAGACTTTGGTATTTCTTAGATGCTTTTCTTCCTCTATATTTATAGTTATTTCCTTGGTTAATTTCTCTCCATTTCATGATAGTAGTTTGCTTGCTTTGGTTTAGTTTTCATTGTTTTACTTTCTAGTTTTACACCTTCCTTTTCCACCTAGCTTCTCATTCTCTCTTTACCCCATTTCCACTTGTTTTTCTTTGTTATTAAATCAAGAGTCAAGTTAATTTTTCTCTTCCAAGGAATCTAAGAAAATTTCTCCCTTAAGTCCTTGATCTCCCTTCTTGAATTACACATTTTTTTCCTTGATCAGTACCTTAGTTTTAGGTCTATTTCCCTTAGCTAGTTCACCAACTTAGCATTCTTTTCTCTCAAATTATTTTTTGGATTTTATTTACATGTCAATATACCTTATTTTGTGAGCATTATATTGCATTTTTGGTGTTGTTCAGATAGGATTTTATGCTTAATAATTAGATGCAATTTCTAGCAATAGAACATGTATTACTCATCTAGTTTTTTGTATAATTTGGAAATGATTCAATAAATTTTTCTGATAGTTCTTGTTATGGATTATTTATTTAATTAAAGTACTTAAGATATGAGTTGTTTTCTTAAATTAAAGTTATGATTTCAATATCTTTCTAAAGTTAGATTTATTGACTATTCTTAAGTACCGAAATATGAAAATTGGTTTTTCCTTAAATTTGTGCTTTAATTTCATCCATCAAAATATGTTATTCTCCTAAATCCTTAGGTACTCATTTAGATTTTCATATTTTTTATTACATCCCATAGTTAGCTTGCATAGTAATTCATTATAGGTGCATTAAATTTCACCATCTTTGGGGCTCTAGAATCATGCGCATGGTTCTAAATCCCATTCCTTTTAGATTATTGATTAATTTAGTTGTTTGATCTTGTATTAGAAGTATTTAATTAATTTTTTGAATATTATATTATCTTTAGAAAGTTTCCTTCTTGCATTTTAGAAAGTCCTTTTTAGTAAGTTTAATGTTAGGTAACTTTTAATTTGGAAAAGTTTCTAATTTAGTAGTTTCCTTAAATTTCACTATTTAATTTGATTCTTTATAAATTGCTATAGTTTCCTTTAGTTAATTGTATGTTAGTTAGGTGCATTTCCATTCTAATTGTTTAGTTTTAATTTAGGCAAGTTTCTTTTATTAGTTTATAATTTTATTCATGTTTCTAATTCCATTTACTTTAAATTCCTAGTTTAATCACAACTCTCCTTCTTAGGCTAAAGTTAGTCATTTTGAATAAAATCCAATCCACTACAAATCTGTGAAATTCTTTGATATATCAACTCACTTGCATGAATTTACTACATTGATTCATGTGCTTATGAGTTACTTAAAATAACACATCAAGATTTTGGCACTGTTGCCTGAGAATCGTGATGGATATGTGATTGGATTCTTATTTGGATTGTCTATCTTTAGTCATAGTCTTAGGTTGCATTAGATTAGGATCTTTGCATTGCATTTGTATATCTTGCTAATTCCTCATAAATTGACATATCTTTCTTGTTTTTGTGTGAGGGAAAATTGGTAAGTGGAGCTTCATCAAATTTTTTGTTTTCCCAGATTAGGGTTTTCCTTTTTGAGTGAACTTGTAGTGAGGCCCCATTGTAACTTGAAATTTCTATTCAATTTTAAATGGGTTGTATTAATACATGACAAGTGATGAGTATAGAGGACCATACTTAATATTTATCAAAAACCCTACTATAAGTATCCCTCACTCTCCTTTTACTTTATTAGTGTAGTTGCATTTAATATAATTTGCATATTTGTTGGCTGAGTAATTGATATAGTTTAGGGTCATTCATCTTATTTGTTGCATCTTAATTAGGGTTGTTGCATTAGTTGCACCTATCTAACCCTTGGTTGAATAGCATATAGGTTGCATTAGTTTTCCTTTCCTTATACTTACATTGAATGTCTATTGCTTTATGGTGAATGTGCACATTGTTAGTAAGGGCCCTACAGGAACCCTCATAAGATAAGGATTGGATTTCTTCACAAGATACTTGGCCCACCTAAGTAATCAATCAAATTACTTGTATGTTCATGATCCCAACCCTTTAATTTAAAATCAAGTAGCAAGAGACTTAGGGTTTCAAGCTAGTAAGTCCCTTTTTGAAGGAGGAGATCTATTATCATTCCAGTAGCTTTTAAGCATCATGGTTATGAGGAGTATTCAAAATCCAAGTGATTTTCCCACTCCTTTCGTTGATGATTGTTAAGGTCTAAACACCTCCTTCCATGAGAATTGTATTAACCACTTTAGAGCAGAATCTAATTGGTAAGCAATAGAGGAGCCTGGACAAAAGGAGAATCTATCTGGATTTAAGCCTAAAAGCTCCTACCCTGCTCATTATCAAAGATCAATAATCTAGCTCATTAGTGGACTATTGGGGATTGATTGTGCATAATTTAGATTTAGGAGTCACATTTAGTTAAGATGCATCATTTAGTTAGGGATTTTTATTAAAAAGAAAAAGAAAAAAGAAGGTACTCATTCATTGTATACAACGATTTATTTCGTTGTATGTAAAGTTGAGTGCAATAGACTACCAAACAAGGGATGATAAACCACCACTTTCATACTATTTCACTTCTAAGCCAATGCTTGATATGTATGAGACAGAGATAAGGTATATTCTTGATTTGTCCAATGTAATTGATAGTCCATTGGATAGTATGGAAAGTCTAATGAATAAGTTAATTGCTTCTAGGTAAGTCACTGTGTGATGACCCTGGTTTTTATATGATGCAATTTTGATAAAAAGGCGAGATCTCTTGGTTTATAAGTATGAAATGCATGAAAATCTTTTTCATTTGGAAAACAATCTTTCATAAAAACCCCGAGTGTCAAAACACATTCTCAAATTATCTAGCCATGGCAAAGTTTAAATCAATATTATTCGCAAGAAAGTGTTAGTCACAGCCCCAGCTATTAGAGAGTAACTACAATCAAGTATCATTGAAAGATAAGGTAGGGGTTTACTTACTTGCACTTAGTTTGGGTGTCTTCTATCACAAGCGTTCCTTGCCCTTAAGTATTTACTTTGTGTCGGAAAAATGTTGAGGATTGGGTGAGTACATACTATACTCAGTAGGAGCCTATCACTACTAGTTTTATAATGCATGAGATGTTTTAAAATCATATGCTCATTCAAAACATGTGCATGTCTGAATACTCAAGTTCAATATCGATATTAAAGTCCATTGTTAAACTGAAATACTAACGACTTAAAGGATCACATAATCCAAAATTGAAAGTATCATATACATATATATCATAACATCATGATATGCATAAGATGCTTCATTGAATCCAACTCATGGATATCTAGTATGGTATGGTCGACCAACCTCATATCATGCCATATGCAATGTAAATAACTCCACAAAACCATAGGGTCCAACTATGCCCACGACCTCCTCGCCGTGTGGTTCCCGGGTACTTGAGGACACTCGGTCATAGCCTCCACGGGGCCTATGACATGTCGACCCAGTGCCGTGACACCAGTGGTAGCCCCCTGTACCACATGCAGTCGATGCAGGGACTTGCCTCTTTTTGGGCGTGGTATCCATCCACCTAATAGTGGCAGAGGCCGGGTGGCCAACCCAGACCCCTCGACATGACACCCACGGGCTTACTAGCCCAAATCACATAAGATCAAATAAGCCAAAACCTCTTTTCAAAACCTGTCCTCTTTGGGTCCCTCACAACTGCCTGGCCCTTGGCACTCTAGCGTCTTTTGGCAACCCTCAAGGACATGTAATCTTTGCAAAAACTTAATGCTCATAGATCATGCAATGTATGCAATAGTTTGCAAAACATATCTATGCATAATGTATATACAAAACATGTCTATGCATAAAGCATTTGTCACATGTATGCTAAACAAGTCATATACTTAAATTATGTATTTGCAAAACAATCATAGTTCTTTTTAAAAGAATCTAGTAGCGATAGAGCACCTACCTGGCTGGGTCACGTCAACCCTTTTGTCCTCGGATGCTCTTGAACATGGTTTGGGGAATCAAGGTTAGTTTAGCCTATATTTTATGGGTTTTAGAGTGGTTGGTCTTATTACTTAGGCATTAGGGGTCCATCCTTATGCTTATGCGTGTCCTAAGGTCCTAATTGGGCCTTGGTATCCTCAGTTTTCCAAAGATCTAGTGGCCACGCGCCACCATCCTATTCTAAGGGTCATGACCACCTTTGATTAGGCCTTGATCAGGGATTTTATAGTTTGGATGTGTCCACATCATCGACATGGACACAACACCTTTTGCGGTGCCTTAATCGGAGCTCTAGATCTCAAGTTATAAGCGTTTTAGTGTCGCACGTACATAAGGGTCTCAAGAATGAAAAGTCAGAATGCTAGGGCACTGTGCGTCTGCGTCGTGCGCCCCGGCTTCCTTAAGAAACGAAAAAATTGCATACCGCTAGTGCACTGCACATTTGTAGACCCACCGGGTTTTCTCGCCTCTCTTTCTCTTTTGCGGGCGCGTCCCTGGACACCCCCGTTTGGTTTTTCAAATAGGGTCGATGTGGGACGTTCCGACTGGAACGTCCTGTTCGTTGGGGAACCAGGGCATCCTCAGGACACCCTAGTTCGACCCTGTCGAACCAATGCAGCCCAAGGAACGTCCCTGGGTCCTTGGTGAGTCTCTAGGGCTCCATTTTGCATGGTTTTTCATGCAAAAACCTAGGGAAATTGATCTTGGAACTATGGTGGAGATGGGTTTTGAAGGATCTTGGGCGTACCTGGCTCATTGCTAGGTTTTTCTCCTTGTTTTCCCCTCTAGGTCACTACTCCTCAACGGGTTTTCTTCAACGTTTTGGGCTGCCATTAGAGGTGCCCAAGAGCTCTATTTATAGAGCTATGAGAGGGTTCTGGAGGGGCTCTCATCGCCTTTAAATGGCGGTGGAGAAACCTCCAGAATGGCAATGATTTCTCCTCCAATCACAGCCGTTCTAGAACCCTCTAGAGGTTGAAGATGAAGGGTGCCCGTATCAAAACGGGCCCCTGTGTTTTTGCAGGGTAAATTCGTTTTTAATAAAATTATATTTTTGCCCTTGAACTTCAAAGGGCCATAACTTGCTCATTTTAACTCCGTTTTAGGTGATTTTGGTCTCGTTGGATTCCTTTTTCCGAGATGCATCTAATGGTACCATTTTCAAGACCAAATTTCTGGGTTTAGTCCAGGTGAATAGTAAAATGACTAAAATGCCCTTATCTTCAAAAACTGATCTTTTCATTGCTTAACTTGGAATTTCAATATTACAAAATTGGAGTCATTACACACTGAGTTATATCTGCCATATCCATAGTCTCAATACAACAATTCTATACCTATTCCTCTCCATAATATCCCACCACTTCATGGTCATCAAGCTCCACATATGATGGATATTATCAGGAGCAAGTGGATGTACCCAATGCATTCACACACCCTAGCAATTATTATCCTGAGACTGACGATAATGGATGGGTTAGTTATCATGACCAACCATGATCTTAGAATTATTAGGAAGAACCATCATGGTCCCCCCTACTCAACCCTATTAGAATTATTTAGAAAATCAAGGACAATCATTTGGGTTCAACGTACTTAGACTTGTTTCAGTACCCCAATGCCATAGCAGTACCAACCATATGAGTCATTGACTCAACAATTGCTTAGTGGCTATAGAAAATTTATGTCTAAAAAGTACGAATGGGAAGAGAAAATGAAACCAATATGGAAATTACTGACAGCAACATTGCTGAATTTGTAAAAAGGACCGAGGAAATGAAACAAATGAGAGAAATGGAAGAGTATAGGATGGGACTTTCTTATGATCCTTCTGAGCCACAAAGTTATTCATGATCCTTGACCATTGATACCTACAATGGAATGAAAATTATATATGATTATTCTAAGCCACAAAGTCCACAACCATACTTACAAACTTCCAACTCATATCTACTTAAGTCATGTCTTGCTCCTTTTTATGATTATGATGAAGAGACATCAATTGATGAAGAGAATAAGTGTTTATGTAATGACCCCAAATTTTGTAATATTAAAAGCCCATAAAAAGTTTAGTTTTAAAGATAAGAGCATTTTGGTCATTTTACTAGTTTCCTTGACTAAACCCAGGAATTTGGTCCTAAAATTAGTTCCATTAGATGTCTCTCAGAAAAAGGAATCCAACGAGACCAAAATCACCCAAAACGGAGTTAAAATGAGCAAGATATGGCCCTTTGAAGTTCAGGGGCAAAACTGTAAATTTTACAAAAAACGACTTAACTTGGAAAACACAGGTGCCCGTTTTGATACGGGCACCCCGTCATCTTCAAGTTCCAAGAGGCTTCTGGATCGGCGGTGTTTCAAGGAGAAACCACCGCCATTTTGGAGGTTTCCCCGCCGCCATTCAAAGGTGGTTAGAACCCCTCCAAAAC
Organism: Warburgia ugandensis; assembly: GCA_035236585.1. Lineage (NCBI taxonomy): Eukaryota > Viridiplantae > Streptophyta > Magnoliopsida > Canellales > Canellaceae > Warburgia > Warburgia ugandensis. Next base: position 24,580,666 of record CP141132.1, on the reverse strand, counting down.
CCTCTTTAAAACCTCTATAAATAGAGCTCTTGGGTGCCTCTAATGGCAACCCAAAACCTTGGAGAAAACCTATCGTGGAGCAGTGACCAAGAGGAAAAAATGTGGAGAGAAAACCACCCACGAAGCAGGTATGCTCAAAAACTCCCCAAACCCATCTCACCCATAGTCTTAGGCTCAATTCCCCTAAGTTTTTGCATGAAAAACCATGCAAAACGAAGCCTGGGAGCGCCACCAAGGACCTTGGGACATCCCTAGGGCCGCACTGGTTCGACAGGGTCGAACCAGGGTGACCTGAGGATGACCCAGGTCACTAACGGGTGGGACGATCCAATAGGAACATCCCACATCGATGCCTATTTGAAAAACCAAACGGGCACGTCTAGGGACGTGCCCTCTAAAGGGACAGACGGGCGGAGAGGCGCAGTGCCCTAGCATTCCTCCTTTTTTGTCTTTAAGACTCTATGTACATACAATACTAAAATGCTTATAACTTGAGATCAAGAGCTCCGATTGAGGCGCCGTAAAAGGCGTTGTGTCCGTATTGACGACGCGGACACATCTAAACTATAAAATCCCTGATCAAGGCCAAATAAAAGTAGGGGATGACCCTTAGAATAGGGTGGTGGCGCGTGGCCACTAGAACTTTGGAAAACTGAGGATACCAAGGCCCAATTAGGACCTTAGGACACCCATAGGCATAGGGATGGACCCCTAATTCCTAAGTAATAAGACCCAACTGCTCTAAACCTATAAAAGATAGGTTGAACTAACCTTGAGTCCCCAAACCATGTTCAGGAGCGTACCAGGACAAGAGGGTTAACGCAACCTAGTCAGGTAGGTGCTCTATCACTATTAGATTCTTTTATAAGATCTATTATTGTTTTGAGAACATATGTTATAAGTATATGACTCATTTAGCATGACTTGACTTAGCATGCATATGATAAGCGTTTTGTACATAGACATGTTTCGTAAAAGATTGCATATACATTATGCACACATATGTTTTGTAAACAAATGCATATATTGCATGATTTAAGTACTTGCAAAGATTGCATGTCCTTGAGGGTTTCCAAAAGATGCTGGAGTGCCGAGGGCCAGGCAGTTGTGAGGGACCCAAAGAGGACTGGTTTTGAACAGAGGTTTTTGGCTTATTTGATCGTACATGATTTGGGCTTGTAAGCTCGTGGGTGCTATGCCGAGCCTCTACCACTATTAGGTGGATGGGTACCACGCCCAAAAAGGGCATGTCCCTGCTTCGACTGCATGTGGTACAGGGGGCTACCACTGGTGTCACGGCACTGGGTCGAAGTGTCATATGCCCCGTGGAGGTATATGATCCTATGTCCCTAGGTATCTGGGGACCACACGGCGGTGAGGTCGTGGGCATAGTGGGACCCTATGGTTTCGTGGATTTATGTGCATTGCATATGGCATGATATAAGGTTGGTCGACCATACCATGATAAGATATCCATGAGTTGGATTCCATGAAGCAACTGATGCATATCATGATGTTATGACATATTTTTATGATTATGATGTACGATACTTTCGACTTGGATTATGATATTTCTTTAAGTCGTCAGTATTTCGGTTTGATAGTGGCTTTTAATATTGATATTAAACGTGATTATTCGTACAACATGCATATGTTTTTATGAGCACATGATTTTAAAGATCGCATGCATTATAAAACTAATAGTGATAGACTCCTACTGAGTATATTATATATACTCACCCAATCCTTAACATTTTTCAGACATCAGTAAGTACTTGAGGACAGGATACGTCCGTATATATCATGGTTTAGGACAGCTTCACTCACAAAAAGAGGACATCTATGTTAGTGCTATGAGCAAGTGAATCCAAAAGGAAACAAATACACATGTAAGTAAACTCTCAACCCTTTGGACATGTGTTTGTACTTAGTTACAGTTGGGCTGTGCATTGTGACTGGAAAGACCTCGGGAAAAACATTTATGATTTCTGAAGTTTTTCAAAAACTACCTTAGTTGTTGTGAAAGCAAATGACACTCGGGGTTTTCAAAAATGAGTTTAAAACTAAAGGTTTTCCGCTGCATTGCATGTTTTTTTATAAAATGGTTTTGAAATAGGGATGCATCCCGCCTTAGGAAATTAGACATTGCATTTAAAAATGCATGAGAAAACCCGGGTCATCACAGTTTAATCATTGAGCCTTTGGTGGACAATTCTCAATGTAAAGACTGAGTATAACCCCTTATAGAGCTTAAAATACAAATTGAGTCTTGCAATGTAGATGACATAGCCAATTGGGATCTGCAAGCCTTATTTGATCAAACTCTAGATTGCAATAATATATTTTCATCTAAAATCTTACCTGTGTCAGAAGAATGGGAAGAAGAAGAGTCAATTAATATTTTGGATAAACATCAACCAGCTCTAGGGTACACATTAGAAGATACTAAGGATTTAAGCCACACCCTGCTTCCATTAGAACAAGAACAACCTTTTAGAGATGTGCAAAGTCAGCTTATACCCTAGTTTCAAGAAAATGTAAAGGAGGAGGAAAAACATGTACTGATTGCTATGGGCCCCATTAGTTGTCAATTTGTTGAAAAAGGGGACCATTCATTCCAATATGGTCCAACAAACTTCACGATGGTATTTTATGCTGTCAAGTTACCACTGGCTCATATTTCAAGGTGGAGGATATTTATTGACTACTGTGAAATTCTAAAAATGGGGGATCCTCAATTTCACTATGGTCGCGCAAAATCTAAAATCGCGGTGGTTTACTATGTCATATTGATACCACCACAAAAAATGTCTAGGTGGAGGATATACATTGACTACATGAAATTTTGACATGGAGTGAGAAATTCCTCTATTAGTAGAGTTAGGATTACATTAATAAGTTGGGTTAGAGTAGATTAATTAGTCCAATCTAGCCGAAGATGTTAAACTTAGTGCTCATTGAGAGGCAACTCAGGTTTTTAGAGTCTCATTGTTCCACTTATCCATTTATCATATATATTTCAAAACAATGTAGACAATGCTTAGGTCAGGTTGGGAGAATGTAGAAATGCATGAGATGTCTAGTTTTCTTCATATTTTTGTTAAAAAAAAGAGAGATTTTTTATATATTTTATTTTAAGGTTAATGTTTCATTATTGTTATGAGAATAGGATTGTTTAAAGATTGATATTTTCACTACTTTAGCTTCTTTGTACACATGCATATGGTTAATTTTTCATTTTATTCTTAAAGTGTTTTATGAAAGTTAAATCTCAAATACACTTACACATAGTGCATAAGTCGAGACTAATATATGGTTATGACTTAAAGACCTTGAGGAATATCAGCAGAGACCTATATACCCTTTGAGTATTAGAGCCTATCATCTTTTTTAGGGTTCCAAGTATTTCCATATTTCATTCAATGAACATTAATTTTGAAAGATCTCAATGTTCTTTATTTTGGAAGAAATGCCAAGAATCAACTAGGAACGTTAACTTTATTTCCTAGATATTTATCAACTTAAATAACTTTAAGAAACCTACAAAATGATTTAGGCCATTCGTATTGTAGCCAAAGACACAAAGTCTACCTAGATATTATACCATTAGTTAGGCCTTTTGTACCTCTTGGGCTTGTTGTATATGCTAACTGCAATTGTGAGTACCAAAAAAAATGGCAACTATTTTTGTTTTCATGATTTTTGTATGTGTTGCTCGGGACTAGAAAAATGCTAGTTCAAGGTTGTGATAAGTATTGAATTTTGTAATAAAATGTAACCAATTAGTTACCCAAGTGTTATAACTTATAGTGTTAATTTAGGGTTTTTGGCCAAAATTTTATAACACGTGCATTTGTAACCTAATAAATAAAAAATATGATATTTTGTAAGTTTAACAGCTAATCTAGAGTAAGTATATGAATGATTATATTTTTTGGATTTAATTAATATTTTTCACCTTTTGTAGGCATTGGAGAGATGATCCAAAGGCCAAGATTTATCGAGATGAGAATGGAAGATAAAGATCAAAAGATTGAGTCAAGGCCTAAATTTCAACATGTCAAAGTAGATCAAGTTCCAAGATCATATTAAGAAAAGATAATAGATCAATGGAAGCAACTGGAAGAGCTAAGGGAGACTAAAATGGGCCCATGAAGCAAGCCATGCATTTCTGCCACCTATGCATGGGAGCCATTCAAGCCACCTTAGCCATATAAGACATGAAGAAGGTAACATGCTAAAGAATTTAAGCTAAGTAATTCAATTCATTAAAGCCAAGGGTGTGAGCCATAAAGTCAAGGTAAATGAGCCCGTAAAGTTAGCCACATAAGCCAATTAAGCTAAATGCCACATGGAGTCATACAATTGGAGGAGAATTCAAGCAATGATCCAGTTTCTAGATTTGGATTTTTAAGGTAAATTTAGAAGATTTGAGAGAATTATATAAAAGGTAAGATGACTATGCATTGATGGAACCATCAAGAGAGAAATCCTACTTTCCAACTCCATCTCCCACTCTTTTTCCATTCAATTGACTAGGGTTACAAGTTAAAGAATGGAGACACCTCCTTAGGAAAAAGATGGCCCCCTTTCCTAATTAGTGATTAAGTGGTTTACTAAATAGGAAACCTTAGATCTACTTCAATTCAAAAACTTCAAAACCCTAGATCTTTCTCCATTTTTCCTAAACATTATCGCTTACCTATTCCTTGACTTTTCATCAACCAAACATCAAAAAATTAGAAGGGAAAGAGCTCTACTTTCCTTCAAGGAAAAAGATCCCCTACCACTTTTACACAATTAGAAACCAGCCAGCCCATGCTTCTTATCTCTCTCTTATATTATGTTTATTACATCATCTTGTTAATTCATCTTCCACCAAGCCTTCCTCATTCAATACCCTATCCCTAGGAAACTTTCCTGATGTTTTCACCCTTTCTTAAGTTAGAAACCCACTCATCTATATATAGCCTATATTTCACACGAATTTTTCAAGTAGATGTGGGTGAGACACCTTAAAATCAAGCTCTCTTTTAGTGTTATTTTCCACTAGACTTTGGGATTTCTTAGATTCTTTTCTTTCTTTGTATTTCTAGCTATTGGCTTGGTTATTTTCTCTCCGATTGAGGATAGTTTGCTTGCTTTAGTTTAGTTTTTATTGCTTTAGTTTTCATTGTTTTACTTAAAGTTTTACACCTTCTTTTTTCATCTAGCTTCTCCTTCTCTCTTTACCCCATTTTCACTTGTTTTTCTTTGTTATTCAATCAAAATTCAAGTTAATTATTCTCTAGTAGTGACATGCAAAAAAATTGCTAGCTTAGATCCTTGATCTCCCATCTTGAATTCCACATTTTTTTCCTTGATCACCACCATAGTTTTAGATAAATTTTGCTTAACTAGTTCACCCACTTAACCTTCTTTTATATCAAATTACTTTCTGGGTTTTGTTAGCATGTCATTATAATTTAGTTTGTGAGCATTAAATTGTATTGTTAGTTTTGTTTAGATAGGATTTCATGCTTAAGAATTAGACACACTTTTCAGCAATAGAACATGTATTATGCATCTAGTTTTTGGTGTAATTTGGAGATGATTCAATAAAGTTTTGTGGGAATTATTATTATAGATTGTTTATTTCATCAATGTGCTTGAGATTTGGGTTATTTCCATGCATAAAAGTAATGGTTTTAATAGCTTTCTGATGCTAGATTTATTGACTGTTCCTAAGTACTAAAATATGAGAATTAGTTTTTCCTTAACTTTGAATCCTTAGGTACCCAATTATATTTTCATGTTGTTTATTAGATCCCATAGTTAGTTTTCATAGTAATTCACTATAGTTCATTAAATTTCACCATCTTTAGGGCTTCAGAATCATAGGCACAGTCCAATAACCATGCGCATGGTTCTAAATCCCAATCCTTTTAGATTCTTAGTTACTTTAATTGTTTGATCTTGTTTTATAATTTTATAATTAGTTATTTTCATATTGTTTTAGGTTTAGAAAGTTTCCTTTTTAGTAAGTTTAAGGTTAGGTAAACTTTAATTTAGGAAAGTTTCTAATTTAGTAGTTTCCTTAAGTTTCATTGTTTAGTTTGAATCTTTCTAAATTGCAATACTTTTCTTTAGTTAATTGCATGTTATTTAGGTAAGTTTCCATTTCAGTTGTTTAGTTTTAATCTGGACAGTTTTTTTGCTTTTAGTTTTTGCTTTTGTGCATATTTCCAAGTCCATGTAACTTTAGATTCCTAGTTTAATCACAATTCTCCTTCTTCGGATAAAGTTAATCAATTTGAATAAAATCCAATTCATTACAAATCTGTGACATTCCACATGGGATCAACCTCGCTTCCATGAATTTACTATATTGATTTGTGCACTTAGGAGTTATTTAAAACAGCTGATTTCAGATGATATGCAATGGATTCCAAGAAAGAATCAAAGGAAAAGATGGCTAGAATCATGAAAGAACACAAGGAAAAGAATGCCTAAAACTATGTCTATCTTTAAGAATAAAAACATGGAATGCAAAGAAGAAAATCAAGGATTCGAGTCACTTCTTATCTTGGTTATCACTACTAGAGAAGAAATAACTTGATTCTTTTAGGAATGAACAAGGAAAACTGAGAAGTTGAAGGCAAATATTAAATGCAAAACAAAGGACAAGCAATGAAAGTAAACCAACAAGGAATCAAAGTAGACAAGGAACTTACTTGAACCTATTAGAAGTAAAAAAAGGAAGAAACAACCCACAATAAAGAGAGCTTGATGGCTGAAACAAAGGAGTAAAAGCAAGCAAGAATGGTGGGAGGCATGGAAGGTTTTTGGAGAAGGATGATGGGAGTGCATTGGAGAAGAAGAAGAGGAAGGGTGGAGACGCCACCTTCTTAGGAGGGGGCATTCTAACCTTCTCCAAAAGTTTTTTCACATGAAACATTCCCCCTTTATATGGGTTGCCTGCTATCTAACGAAAACCCTAAGGGAGAGCTGAGTGGCAAGGAGGGATTGGTTAGCCTTGGACAACTAAGAGGGACATATGAAGGTGATAAGGTGGGAGATGCCTACTTTCTAGGAGAGGGCATCTCCCCTTGTAAAATTCATAGAGGCTTATTGAAAATAGAAAGATGTGGGGATAAAGATGGAGAGAGAGGGAAAGAGAAAGAAAGAGATGAGGAATAGGTGGAAAGTAGAAAGTGAGGTGATTGGTTGGGCTAAGAGGGGCTTCAGGAAGGTGGGAGTCTTTAGGAAAGTGGAAGATGCCACTTTCTTAGCAAGGTGTGTCTCCCTCCTTGGTGAAATTCATGGGGTGCTTTGTATGGTGAGGTGGAGAGAGAAAAACGTGGGAAAAACATGAAAAAAAAGAAGAAGTGGCTTCTTCCTATTGGTCCACATGCATGCTTATTTGTCTTGATTTTCAACCAAATATCCATTAATTGTCCTCTTAAAAACCCACTTTTTAGCTTCGAATAATTGAGTTAAATCCTCCTCCAATAGAGGCTCTCCATGTAGCTTGGCTTAAATGGCTTGCTTTAAGGGCTCATTTAGCTTGGCTTGTCACCTTCTCTCACGGCTTATATGGCTAAGGTGGCTTTAATGGATCTGTTGCAAAGGTGGTGGAAATATATGGCTCATGCATGAGCCCAATTTAAGCACCTTTAGCTCTTCCAATTGCTTCCTTGGATTCATGATCTTTAACTTTGTTTACTTTGAATCGATGACATTTAGTCCTTGGTTTTCTTGGCTTTCCTAGTTAGACTAGGAAACCTCATAAGTGGCTTCAATTTCCATCTCGATCAATCTTGTTTGTTAGATTACCTTCCCATTACCTACAAAAGATAAAAAATCCTAATTAAATCCTAAAAAAATATGATTATTTACATACTTTGAATTAGCTGCTAAACTTACCAATTATCAAACTTGAATAATTATGTCAAAAATGCATGTGTTACAAATTTTCGATGAAAAACCCTAAGTTAACACTACAAGTTATAACACATGAGCACTAATTGGGTACTTTTTACACAAATTTGGACACTCATCAGAGTGTGAAAGGAAGAAAGGTTCGTACAATCAATCATGTGTTGCACCACCTCTTTAGATTGGCTTGTTCTTAGTAGGAAGAATAAGAAGTAAATATCTATGAGAGTTTATTTCTTTCTAATTGTACTATAGTTATAAATGTTCAATTACCTAAATTTTGTATCTCACTTAAGAGTAAATAAAGATGAGACTACGTGTGACTATCTGGATTTTTAAATGCAATTTTTTAATTACAAACCTATTTTCTAATGCGGGATCAATCTCTATTTAAAAACAATATAGTAGAAGAATATTTTTCTTGTAATTTCATTTTGAAAACTCTGATTGTCATTTACCTTCAAGAAAAAAAAAGAGAGTATAAACTTAGAAAAAAAGAAGTAATTACATGCATCCTAGATCTAACCAGTCATAGCTCACAACCCAACTATAATAGTTATTGTACATGTCAAGATAATATAAGTCATATACTTACATTGTTTATATAGTTTAATGCACCTTTTTGTCTTCATCCAAGATTTGCACCCATCTCAAATTGCTTTACCCCAAGTCAAGTTCTTCAAAGTCCTGAGATATTGTAAATAATTTACAATATCTTAGCAAGCTTGCTCTTGTGTAGGTAGTTTACATCTATTATACCAATTTTAGATTTCTAATTCTAAACAATATTTCAAATCATTTTTAATATAGTTATAAAGAGAAAATGTTCAATTCAATTGTGTATGTTCATGACACATAAACTGTAACTATAATATATATCATTAAATTTGTACGTTCATAACCTTTAAATCATGTAAAAGATCCATCATCTAACTTGAGAATTCAAATATCATAAGATCCACAAAATATTATACTAATTAGTTAAACAAGAACGTCAGCAATCCCAAACTGATAATATCATCATGTGCATATATGCACCTCGGTGAACACATTAACCAGTTGGTTTTGAGTACTCATCTAAGAACTGTTAACAATCTCATCATACATAATATCACAAGATAGAAATCTCATGGATCACTATGCTCATGACCAACTCATTGAAGTTGTGTCTCTAGTATCTACAAACCAACACTGCAGCCTCCACATGCGACAAAGAATATGTCTTTATAAGGATGTTGTGAACACTCCCATTGTTTGTTTCCTACCACAACAGTCAAGAAGACTAAGTGCCTCTTTAGGCATGGATACCTACCACCTTTGGTTGTTAGAGGTCTGGAGGTCAAACCCCTATAACTTCTTAGCATAGTGCCCACCAGGCTCATTAGCCTGAACAAACATATATGTATAAATATATAAATCCAAGTATCATTAGATGTCATGATATCTATCATGTCAAAATTATGTGTTTTTTGTAACTCATGTTAAAACATGGGAATGATGCATTATCATTCTTTCTTTTAAAAACATACAATTGCATGTAATAGAATGGGAAATATTTTTTTCATTTTTTAAGATAAAATTAAACATCATGGATATGAAGTTGTACAAAACTCACATATCTCATTTAAAAGTATTTGTATTCTTTTATAGAAAAGATAATATGACATGGAAAGATATCAATTTTAGGAGAGGCAAGTAATTTAAAATCAAAAGCACAATGATCAATAAGTGTGTTTTGATTATTTAAAATCCACATATTTTAATAAAATTGACGACATGCTCAAAATTCAAGTGGCAAATAAATGTTAAAACTACCTACCTCTTATGTTGATTTCCACAAATTGCTCAAGCTTTTTCCTTGGATTTTTCTATGATCCAACATCAAGTTAATCCATTTGTCCTTAATCTATATAGCACATAAAAATTCTATTTTAATGCACTTATATATTAAATTTTAATTATTATATAATGGTTCAGTTCATCCCACACTATTGATCCATTAAATTTCTATAATTTTATCTTAAATATATTTTAGGTCTAGCATCTTAGTTCTCTTAGGCATGGATTAAAGATCAAAAGGTAGGATTGGTATAGAACATATATCTAATGTGCATCAATTAGATCTAGCAAAATATATCAAAAATCAAAGATGAGTTTTCTAGATCCTATCTTGTTGCACATGATTCTTAGCTTAGATCATCTTACGAATGATGGATTAATGACAGATCACTATAATGAAGCTCTATTATGACCGTGTGTCACTACCTTCTATAGATTTCCAATTTGACCCCACTAATTGTCTAATAACTAGAGGGTTTTACTTCTTAAATCACAGAGGAAAAAATGGATGATTTAGATAAAATGTTTTAGGCAATTGGTAAAGGAAATGGAGTTTCCAATCTCATAATTTAAGCACCTGACATTCAACCAACAGTTAGATCACGGAAAGGGTCACTATTCTAAGGGGTTTTGAATATAGATTAATGGTTAGATTAAGGTGAATACTTGGATGAATTATGAATCTAGGTGTCTGATCACTAATCTACAGTCAGATCAATATGTTGGGTCAGATCAATCACAGATCCGGTAGTCTAGTGTCAAATCTATGTGCAGATCCGAAATCAACACAAATTGGTCATGAATCTAGATGCTAAGTAGCTAATCAAAGGTTAGATTGCCTTAAAGGGGTAGATCGTAGATAGGTTTAGCATCTAGTGGCTGATCATTGGTTGGACCATGGTAAAAAGCTAGATTAGTCACAGATATAAGTTGGTTGCCTCCCAGTGAGCACTAAGTTTTACGTCTTTAGCCAAATGTGACGTGTAAGCTGCTTTGGACCATGTGAAGGTGGATCATGGTAAATCAATGCCTCTAATGTTGTTTCCTCTACCTCAAGGTTAATTAGTTCTAGGAAAGGTTTTAGCCTCTCTCTATTAACTTTTAGGATATCACCATCCTTCTCTATCTAGATGGCCCCATGTGGATATACCATGTGTACTACATAGGGTCTAGTTCTTCAATACCTAATTTTCCCTAGGAATAGATACAACCGAGAATTACAAAATAACCATTTATTTAGGTATGAAGGACTTCCTTATGATTTGTCTATCATGGTTAACCTTCATCTGGTCTTTGTACAAACTTGCAGCTTCATATACATCTTTTCTCAACTCATCCAACTCATTGAGTTGGAGTTTTCTATAGATCCCAGTAGCATCTAACTCAAAATTGAGCTTTTTGATAGTCCAATATGCCTTGTGTTCCAATTTTATTGGTAAGTGGTAGGCCTTTCCATAGATCAAATGATAGGGTGACATGCCTATAGGACTCTTATAGGTAGTGTGATAAGCCCATAAAGCATTTTTAAGTCTAACAGACCAGTCTTTCCTACTTAGACCGATTGTCTTCTCTAGAATATGTTTAATTTCCCTATTCAACACCTCTACTTGCTCACTAGTTTGAGGGTGATATGGGGTAACTATTCGATGATTGACACCATACTTTTTCATTAAGTTTTCAAACACTTTATTGCAGAAGTAGTGCCCCTAGTACCAAACCTTGTAAATATATTTTCCTTTAAAAATTTGACTACCACCCTATGGTCATTGGTCTTGTACAAATACCCAAAAGAATTGGGAAATGGAGAAATCTATGACCCAAACATCAAAAGGTTCTATAACAATGATGGGGTTTAAGGGCATCATATATTTCCTCCCTATACTACCTAAACTTTGGCACTTAGCACATGTTGTGTAGTAAGCATGTGAATCCATAAAAATTATGCGCCAGTAAAAACCACACTGCAAAATTTTTGCAATTGTCTTTCTAAATCTAAAGTGGCCCCACAGGCATGGTCATGATAGACAGAGAGGACTAATAGAATTTTGGTTTATGAGCAGATGCCACCAAAGAGAGTCACAAGGCAGACAACTCAAAATACTCCAGAAGACAATATGGAGAGAGTAACCATGAGTAATATGGAAAAGATGATGACAAGGATGTTAAGGAACCTCCTTCCTCACCTATAACAACCCCAAGGCTCATCACCTCCTATAGAAATACCAAGTACACAGGCTCAGGATCAGCTTGAGGTGAGACATACTACACCAACACCACACCAACACCACCACCAGCTACTCCCACACTAGGACAAGGGCAATCTTCCCTTGTACCAAGTGAAGAAGTTGAAAACTCCCCATTAGCACCAGAAAAAGTTGACAAAATGATGGAAAGATTTCAAAAGAGGACTACAATGTATGATGGCAAGGGTGAAGCTGAAAAGGCTGAAGAATGGATATATGAAGTTGAATAGACTTTTAGTGCACTACGTACTCCTTTAGAGTTGAAGGTGAAATTTGCCACATATTTATTCAAACAAGAAACTGCATTTTGGTGGAGATCAGCTAATAACACCTTCTCGAATTCTAAAGATACTACATGGGAAGAATTTAAGGAAGTATTCAACCATAAATATTTTCCTTCTCATGTACAACAAAGGAAGTTGATAGAGTTTTTGGACTTAAAGCAAGGGAATATGTTAGTGGTGGACTATGATAACAAGTTCACACAACTAAGGAGATTCGTAACTCATGTGTGTGACACAAAAACACACACCGTAGATCGATTCATTGAAGGGCTACACCCAGGGCTGAAAATAAAGGTGCTAGGTAATAAACCCACTACCTTGGCAGACTGTGTGGAAATGGTCTCCAAGTTTGAAAATGAGTACAAAAAGGGTCAAATTACCAAGTTCAGTGGAGGAGGAAACAATAACCCAAGGCCTTTCTAGAAGAATAAAAGACCTTGGAACAATTTTAAGCCTCAAAGAAATCAAAGGAACAATGCACCAAGGCCAAATAGACAGCCATGTCCAAGATGTAGAAAATTTCACCAAGGCAATATCTGCCCACTACCTATACAACAACAACCACAATGATTTCCAATCAAGTGCCACAATTGTGGGGAGTATGGACATATTGCATGCCCACTGTACCAAACCATTGGCAGTCAAGGAGGCAAAACTAGAAATTGCTCCTCGACACCAAGGAAGGGTCTTCGCCATCACTGATGACCAAGCTTGACCATCCAATGCGGTAATTGAAGGTACACTACTTGTAGCAGACAACTATGCCAAAGTACTATTTGATTCTAGATCTACGCATTCCTTTATATCTTGTGAATTTGCATCTAATATACAACTATCAGTGAAAAACTTGGGATTTGATCTAGATGTAATAACTCCAGTTGGAAAAATAGTTAAACTACAAGAATACTTGCATAATGTGCCTCTAGAAGTATTGGGTAAAAGAATGGACATAGACCTCATTTTATTGAACGTGGAGGATTTTGACATCATACTAGGTATGGACTGTTAGCAAAATACTGGGTAGTTATGGACTGTCACAAGAAGAAACTCACATTTAGTATACCAGGGAAGAAAGTATTAATACTATATGGGAAACACAATGACTTAGACAAATCCATCATCTCAGCTATGAAGGTAGTCAAACATATGTCCAAGGAGTGTCAGGCATTTCTAGCAACAGTGGTTTCCTTAGATGTTGAACAGCCCAAGATAACAGAAATTGAAGTGGTCAAGGATTTCCAAGATGTTTTTCCTGAAGAACTACCAGGGTTACCCCCACACCAAGAAATTGAGTTTACCATTGAAGTAATTCCTGGTACAACTCCAATTTCTAAAGCACCATATAGGATGGCCCCAGCAGAGTTGAAAGAGTTAAAAGGACAATTGCAAGAATTGTTAGAAAAAGGGTTTGTTAGACCAAGTAGTTCACCATGAGGAGCACCAGTAATATTTGTGAAGAAGAAGGATGGGTCAATGAGATTATGCATTGATTATAGAATGTTGAACAGTGTCACAGTGAAAAATAGGTATCCCTTACCTCGCATTGACGATCTCTTTGATCAACTCCAATCTGCTAAGGTCTTTTCTAAAATTGACCTTAGATCAGGATATCATCAATTGCGTATTAAGGATGAAGACATACCCAAGTCAGCATTCAGAACTCGATATGGGCATTACGAGTTTCTAGTCATGTCTTTTGGGTTGACCAATGCACCAGTAGTGTTTATGGATTTGATGAATAGAATCTTCAAAGAATTTTTGGATAAATTTGTGATTGTATTTATTGACGATATACTGATTTGCTCTACCAGTATCAAAGAACATCAAGAACACTTACGAATTGTACTAAATACCCTCAGAACACATAAACTGTTTGGTAAATTTAGTAAGTGTGAATTCTAGTTAGAGAAGGTCAATTTTTTAGGTCATGTAATTTCTAAGAATGGAGTAGAAGTGGACCCCACCAAGATTGAAGCAGTAATGAATTGGGAGAAACCTAAAATAGTAACAGAAATACGTAGTTTTCTTAGACTAGCAGGATACTACCGTAGATTCATTCAAGGGTTCTCTTGTCTAGCTCTTCCTATGACTTCCTTGACAAGAAAGGGGGTACAATTCACTTGGTCAGAAGAATGTGAAAATAGTATTCAAAAGCTAAAGAAGAGGTTAACTACAACACCAGTATTGACTTTGCCAGCTGGGAGTGGGGGATATGAAATATACTGTGATGCTTCAGGCAAAGGGTTAGGAGGTGTGTTAATGCCAAATGGGAAGGTCATTGCTTATGCATCTAAACAATTGAAGAAACATAAAATAAATTACCCAGTACATGACCTAGAATTGGCAGCTATAGTTTTTGCATTGAAAATTTGGAGACATTATTTGTATGGAGAAAAATTCAATGTATTTACAGATCATAAGAGTCTCAAATACATCTTCACTCAGGCTGATTTGAATATGAGACAAAGAAGAAGGATAGAGTATATCAAAGACTATGATTTTGCGATCCAATACCATCTTGGAAAGGCAAATGTAGTAGCTAATGCATTAAGTAGACAACCAAGAGCTCTACTCATAAACATCACAATTAAATCAGCTTTTGTAGAAAGAGTCCTTAAAGCCCAAGAAGAAGATACATCAACTCAGGAATTGTGTGAAAAGAAAGGATTTGTTAAGGGTACAGATGGGGGCATACGTTTTCAGGAGAGATTGGTGGTTCCTTTAAATAAATGTCTGAGAAAGGAATTGATACAAGAAGCCCATTAGTCAAAGTTTTCTATACACCCTGGAGGTACAAAGATGTATCAAGATTTAAAAAGAAACTTTTGGTGGGAAGGCATGAAGAGAGAAATAGGAGAATTTGTGGCTAAATGTCTAAATTGTCAACAAGTAAAAGCTGAACACCAAAGTCCAGCTGGAATGTTACAAACATTGGAACTTCCAGAATGGAAATGGAACAATATCACTATAGATTTTGTAGTGGGATTGCCAAGGACTCGGGCAGGCCATGACATGATTTGGGTGGTTGTGGATAGGCTAACAAAGTCAACATATTTCCTTCCAATTAGACAAAACCAATCAGTTGACAGTCTGGCTAAGTTATACATCAAAGAAATAGTAAGACTTCATGGGATTCCACTATCCATTATCTCGGATAGGGATGGAAGATTTACTTTGAGATGTTGGAAGAGTGTACAACAAGCCTTGGGAACCTCACTTAAACTCAATACAGCATTTCACCATCAAACAGATGGTCAATCAGAAAGGACTATTCAAACCTTAGAAGATATGTTGAGAGCATGTGCATTAGATTGGAAAGGGAGTTGGGATGAACATCTTCCTTTAGTAGAATTTGCATATAACAATATTTTTCAAGCAAGTATTGGTATGGCACCATATGAAGCATTGTATGGACAGCCATGTCGATCACCAACCTATTGGAGTGAAGTTGGAGAAAGAAAGCTGATAAAGGCAGAATTAGTGGAACAATGTGTAGACAAGGTCAGATTGATACAGAAGAGGTTGTGAACAGCACACAGTCGACAAAAGAGTTACGCAAATAAAAGATGTAGAAACCTAGAATTTGATGTGGGGGAGCAGGTATTTATAAAGGTATCACCTGTCAAAGGAGTAATGAGGTTTGGAAGCAAAGGAAAACTTAGTCCTAGATTCATTGGTCCGTTTGAAATCTTAGAAAGAGTTGGTCCAGTGGCCTACAAATTAGCCTTACCACGCCAACTCTCAGAAATACATAGTGTCTTTCATGTGTCAATACTAAGGAAATACCTCCAAGACGACACTCATGTACTTCAAAGGGTGCTAGAAGAGCTAAAGCCTAACCTAACCTTCGAAGAGAAGGCAATGCGAATTCTGGACCGCAAGGAATAGAAGTTAAGAACCAAAAGCATTTCGTTAATCAAAGTCCTATGGCAACATCACTTTGTTGAGGAAGCCACGTGGGAAATGGAAGTAGAAATGAGAAAGACACATCCTAGTTTGTTTGAGTAAGTATTACAAATTTTGAGGATGAAATTATTGTAAGGGGGAAGATTGTAATAACCCCAATTTTTGTAATTGATTGAGAAAATCAATAAAGTTTGAGCTTCAGATATTTCAGGCTGAAATATTAGGGTTATTTAGAATATACTTTTTATAAAAGTATAATCAAATCATAAGATATGTAAAATTGAAATTAAACTTATCAAACCCTTCAAAATGACTGTAAGCAAGACACATTCTGAATTCGGATAAGAAATCCTTAAGTTTCTTCATTTCTTGGACAAAAGGGGTAAAATAGTAATTTTACCCAAAAATCAAAATATGAGACATCAAAATTTAGAATTTATTGAGAAATACGAATCCAACGCCACTAAGTACACTCAAATCCGAGATCATGGGAATAAAACCCAAAATTTTATGCATAAATGGCAAAACGGTCTTTTTATACCATGTGGAGCCCACAAGGGACCCAAAAACCAACCTTATCAGCAACCCACGTGAAGTCGTGGGTCAAAAAACATCAGATGGTCTTGGGGAAGAAAAATGGGGCATGGGGAAGAAAAAATGGAGCATGGGAGACTTTCATGCTATTTAATAATAAAAAATAAAATATTATAATCATGAAAAAAGACCCAAAATGCCTATAAATACAACCCCAAAGATCCTCCAAAAATGCTCATAAAATCCCCACGAAATTTTCTTCACTCTCCCTGAAAAATTAGACCTAGATCCCTCCCCCAAAACCCAAAATTTCCAAGAGATATCTCTCTTTTCAATTTGTTTTTCTTTTTAGATTGGAACAAGAGACCTAAAATCAATTAGGCACTCTATTCTAGATCTAATTTCATCAATTCCACTGTCCAAAACTTCTCAACATATCTATTCTACAAAACCTCCAAAGAAATTTCAAGATCCAACAGTTCAAACAATGGAAATTTGCAAGTCAACAAGGTATTCTTTTTAAATTAGGCATATAACCAAGGTTTTTTCTCCAATCAGGTAGGTGGAAATACTTTCTATAAATGTTTAATACTATTTTATGTAATTGTTAGTTTACTATAATTTATTTTGGTAATAAAAAGGTAAAAATAAAGTAAACACCAGAACCCTTAATTCTAGATGATAGAGTGATTCTGACCGCACTAATCGATCCAGAAGGTCCAAAACCCCTAGGGTAGAATTTTCACAATGATCAGAGACATTTTGGGCCCTCAATTGAGAGAGGATTGATTGGACGGTCCAGAATGGACTATCCGATCTTTGGATCTAACGACGCCCAAGACGCACACGTAACGCATAGTCGGAAACGGCACATGCGCTGCGCGTGGGATGTTGTCCCAAGCGAGACGATGGCGCGTCCGTCACAACCACGAGCGGACGCGCCAGACAAGTGTTCCCTTTACGGGCGCGTGGACGACGAGCGTCCCACTCATCCCGTCCACATTTGTGGATGCCCCGCAAGGGCGCTTCCTCCATTCATCCCAGCAGACGCGCCCGACGAACTGAACACATCTGCCCGGCTTGGTTTTCCCCCCGGAAGATCTGGGCTTCCATTCCTTGGGCTTAGATCAAATTTGAGCCCTGGGAAGGACTGTGAACTTCCAGATCCAATTCCAGAGTCATCTGAACTCCAAATTGAGATTGAAAAGAAGCTATGGAAAGCTTGAAACCTCTATTTTCTGATGAAATGATAAAATGGACATACTATTCAGTAAAAACTTTCTATATTAAAGAAACAAGTTTCCAATTACCTAGATCTTCAAGATTTGAGATGATCAGATCTTGAAAATATGTTTTAATAATGATATACTATTAAAATAAAGTGAGTTCTATGGTTTAATTGGATATATGTGAGATATCTTAAGGATCTACCCATTATGGTAGAAAAACCCTAAAAATACAAAGGGACCCACTTGATCAATGAGATCAAGTGTGATCAGATCCTTGGGATGGATAGAATGAATGTTGATATGATGAAATCCAAGGAAATCATAGATGGATTATGAAAAAAATAGATCAATATGATCTTTTGACCTTAATAAAGAAAATTCCCTAAATATAACTAAAATCCTTAATCAAAGGAAAAGATCTAAGATCAAATGGTTGGATCATAAGTAAAGGTTTCTAAAAATGTTAATGTAATTAGTTTCATTTTGTATAATAGCATTTTAAATATGATTATGTTATAAAGCATGCTAGTATAACATTTAGACTTTAGCATGATATGTGATTTCATTGTTATCATAAGGTGCTAGATTTAATTATTTTAAGTACCTTGCCTCATTATCATTAAATGTTAAATTATGTAGTTTTATGCTTTGAATTTATAATTCATTTATGGTAAATGTTATTAGTAGATCTACTTGTTATGAGATAAAGAGCATAAAACATCAAAAATGTATTCTAATGAGAAAGTAGAGTTTCATTACACAAATAAGAATGGAGGACTTTGGACTTAGTAAGGGCTATAGTTAGTAGGACAATATAAGGATTATCAAGTCCTTGGCCCAAATTAGGAAAAGAATAATAAACCCCATGAATGACATTATACATATTCATGGACTTAATTAAAATCCATTAGAAAGAGTACTTAGGGTAAACATGCCTATAGGAACCTTATGAAAGGTTGAGCTATGGTCATTCTAGTGAATGATGAACATAGTGGTTAAGGGGGTTATCTGATAGAGCCTCGCTCTTCCCCTACCTTTTGTTGACGTTTGTGAGGTCTAAATGCCTCCTTACATGAGGATTGAAGTAACCACTTTGTGTTCACCCATTCAGCTAGTAAGCCTTAGCCAATTGCAAATAAGAGGAGCAGTCTAGATTTAGGCTTGAATAAGCTACCTTCAACCAGCACATTAACTGGTTGAATAATAATAATAAGAGCATAAAAGGTTAGTAAATTACCTAACCCTAAATCCATTAGATCTTGGATGATCAAAAACAATAAGAATAAGAACACTATATTATACTTAGTATGCATGTTTATTAGTATACGTGTTATAGTTCATTAGATTAGATAATCCAAACCCTTGATCAAAGATAATTCAAGGAAGAAAACCAAAATCATCCTCCATAGGGATGATCCAATAACTGAACTTAGATCAAAGAAGAGCGAGGCTCCATTTTTCTTCCCCAAGACCAGCTGATGTTTGTTGACCCACGACTTCATGTGGGTTGCTGATAAGATTGGTTTTTGGGTCCCTTGTGGGCCCCACATGGTATAAAAAGATCGTTTTTCCATTTATGCATAAAATTTTGGGTTTTATTCCCATGATCTCAGATTTGAGTGTACTTAGTGGTGTTAGATTCGTATTTCTCAGTACATTCTAAATTTTGATGTCTCATATTGTCACGACCCGGGTTTTTATATGATGCAATTTTGATAAAAAGGCGAGATCTCTTATTTTATAAGTGTGAGATGCATGAAAATCTTTTTCTTTTAGAAAGCAATCCTTCATAAAAACCCTGAGTGTGAAAACACATTCTCCAATAATTTAGCCATGGCAAAGTTTAAATCAATATTATTCCCAAGAAAGTGTTAGTCACAGCCCCAGCTATTAGAGAGTAACTACAATCAAGTAACATTGAAAGATAAGATAGGGGTTTACTTACTTGTACTTAGTCTGTGTCTCCTAGTACAAATGTCCCTTGCCCTTAAGTATTTATTTTGTATCTGACTAGGTCGCGTTAACCCTTTTGTCCTCGTACGCTCTTGCTTCGTGGCTGGTTTTCTCTCCACGTTTTCCCCTCTTGGTCACTACTCTGCGATGGGTTTTCTCTAAGGTTTTGGGCTGCTATTAGAGGCACCCAAGAGCTCTATTTATAGGGCTTTTAAAGAGGGTTCTAGAGGGGTTCTAACCGCCTTTGAATGGCGGTGGAGAAACCTCCAAAATGGCGGTGGTTTCTTCTTGAAACACCACCGTTCCAGAAACCACTAGGAGGTTGAAGATGAAGGGTGCCTATATCAAAACGGGCACCTGTGTTTTTCAGGTTAAGTCGTTTTTGTAAAATTTATAATTTTGCCCCTGAACTTTAAAGGGCCATATCTTGCTCATTTTAACTCCGTTTTCGGTGATTTTGGTCTCGTTGGATTCCTTTTTCTGAGACGCATCTAATGGAACCACTTTTAGGACCAAATTCCTGGGTTTAGTCAAGGAAACTAGTGAAATGACCAAAATGCCCTTATCTTTAAAAACTGCACTTTCCATTACTAAACTTGGAATTTCAATATTACAAAATTGGAGTCATTACATTCTTACCCCCTTAGGGCAATTTTTCCCCCAAAATTCTACTATATACAGTCAAAAGATCTCGAGGTACTTTTCTCGCATTTCTGACTCCGGTTCCCAAGTTTCTTCTTCCATGTGCGCATTTCTCCACAAAACTTTGACTAAGGGTATGTCCTTGTTCCGCAGCTTCTTATTCTTACGATCCCAAATCTCAACTGGTCTTGTCTCTAATCTGAGATCCTCCATCATCTCTATGGGTACTTGGTCGATGACATGAGCGGGGTCCTTAGCATAGACACATGGAATACGTTATGCACTTTGGATAGGTGAGGGGGTAGCGCGATCCTGTAGGCCACTTTTCCCACTTTCTCCAAGATTTCAAAAGGTCCTATGTAACGCGGACTAAGCTTGCCTTTGATGCCGAACTGCATAACTCCTTTAGTGGGAGATATCTTTAGGAAGACGTGCTCTCCTATGTTGAATTCCAATGGTCTCCTCCTTCGATCAGCATAGCTCTTTTGGCGGCTTTGAGATGTAAGGAGGCGGCTTCTTATGAGTCTGACCTTCTCGGCACATTGCTCTACCAGCTCAGACTGGAGCACCCTGGATTCTCCAACTTCACTCCAACTGGTGGGTGATCGACAGGGTCTCCCATAGAGCGCCTCGTATGGAGCCATGCCAATGCTTGACTGAAAGCTATTGTTGTACGCAAACTTGACTAGTGGTAGGTTTTCATCCCAACTCTGCTTCCAATCAAGGGCACAAGTTCGCAACATGTCTTCGACTATCTGGATTGTGCGCTCTGACTGTCCATCGGTCTGTGGATGGAAGGCTGTGCTATAGTTCAAGGAAGATCCTAAGGATTTTTGGACAGACTTCCAGAGTTGCGAAGTGAAGCGGCTATCCCTATCTGAAGTGATACTAAGGGGTATACCATGTAGACTTACTATCTCTTTGATGTATAGCTGAGATAGGCTGTCAATGGATTGGGTATGACATATAGGAAGGAAATGGGCTGTCTTAGTTAATCTATCAACAATCACCCAGATCATGTCATGACCCTTAGAGGTCTTGGGTAGCCCTACAATGAAGTCTATTGTGATATGGTCCCATTTCCATTCGGGTAGCTCAAGGGGTTGTAACAATCCCGCAGGTCTTTGATGTTCAGCCTTTACTTGTTGACATGTTAAACACTTTATCACAAATTCTCCTATGTCTCTTTTCATACCATCCCACCAATATTGTTTCTTCAAGTCCTGATACATCTTAGTCCCTCCTGGGTGTATTGTATACTTAGACTAATGAGCCTCTTTTAAAATTTCTTGTCTTAACTCTTTATTAGCCGGTACCACTAATCTTCCTTGCATGTAAATGCTACCATCTTCTCTTTTTGTAAATCCTGGTTTTCTTATGAAAGCTTGTATATCTGAGTCTCCTTTCTGTTCTTGCTTAACTTTTTCATTAATAGCCGATTTGATTGTTAGACCTACCATAATGATCTTGTACTTACTTATGTCTGGTTTCCATGTGATTACTTCTTGTAGTAGCTTCCATCTCTTAGTTAATAAACTTGCACACATCCCTTGGGTTTTTCTGCTTAATGCATCAGCTACCACATTAGCTTTTCCAGGGTGATAATGAATGGAGAAGTCATAGTCTTTTAAGTATTCCATCCATCTTCTTTGTCGCATGTTTAAGTCTTGTTGGGAAAAGATATATTTAAGACTCTTGTGATCTGTAAAAACTTCAAACTTTTCCCCATATAAATAATGTCTCCATATTCGCAAGGCAAAGACTATGGCTGCTAATTCCAAGTCATGGGTTGGGTAATTGACTTCATGCTTCTTGAGTTGTCGAGAAGCATAAGCAATTACCTTCCCATGTTGCATAAGTACGCAGCCTAGCCCTTGCTGTGAGGCATCACTGTATATCTCAAATCCACCACTTCTTGAAGGTAAGGTAAGGACAGGTGCGGTAGTTAACCTTCTTTTTAGTTCTTGGAAGCTTTCCTCACATTTATCAGTCCATTCAAATCTTGTGTCTTTCTTGGTTAGCTTAGTTAGAGGTAAAGCCATTTGTGAAAAACCTTCGATGAATCTCCTGTAATATCCGGCAAGTCCTAAGAAGCTTCTTATTTCTGTGACTGTCTTAGGTCTTTCCCAGTTCTGTACTGATTCGACCTTAGTAGGGTCAACTGCTATGCCATCTTGACAAATTATGTGTCCTAAGAAATTAACCTTTTCCAGCCAAAACTCACACTTACTGAATTTTGCATATAGCTTATGTGCTTGTAGGGTGCTTAATGTTATCCTTAGATGTTCCATATGGTCTTCAGGAGTTTCAGAATATATTAAGATATCATCCACAAACACTATGATGAATTTATCTAAGTACTCCTTGAACACCCTATTCATGAGGTCCATAAATGCGGCTGGAGCATTAGTCATACCAAAGGACATCACTCTGAATTCATAATGGTCGTATCGAGTCCTGAAGGCTGTCTTGGGGATATCTTCTTCTCTAACTCGAAGTTGATGGTACCCTGATCGTAGATCAATCTTAGAGAAGACTCTAGCTGACTGAAGTTGATCGAAAAGATCATCAATTCGGGGAAGAGGGTACTTATTTTTAATGGTGACCCTATTTAGCATTCGATAGTCTACACACAATCTCATGGAGCCATCCTTTTTCTTAACAAAAAGGACTAGAGCTCCCCACGGAGACACGCTAGGTCGTATGAACCCTTTGTTAAGTAGTTCCTGTAACTGGGTCTTCAGTTCTTTTAATTCTGCAGGAGCCATTCGGTAAGGAGCTTTGGAAATGGGGGAAGTACCAGGTATAAGGTCAATGATGAACTCAATTTCCCTTGGTGGAGGTAGACCTAGTAAGTCCTCAGGGAACACGTCAGGAAATTCTCGGACAACCTCGACATCCTTTAGCTTTGGTTGGGGACTCTCGACAGATTCAATCTTGGCTAAGAAGAAGGGGCATCCTTGAGCAATGTTTTTAACTGCTTTCATGGCAGAAATAACACACGCTCCAAAATAATCCTTTCTTCCTTGGAGGGTGAAAGTGTCTCTATTAGGTAGGGTAAAAGTGACACGCTTTTAACAGCAATCAACAAAGGCTTGATGAAAGGCTAGCCAGTCCATACCTCGGATGATGTCAAAGTCATTCATATCTAAGTGGACAAGGTTGGCATGTAACAAATGGTCCTTAATCAAAATGGGGACATCCTGGAGATAAGAATAAGTGGGGAGTGCTTGGCCTACAGGAGTCATGACTTCTAGAGTGAAGTCTAGTTCCTGTGGTATAATGTCCAAGGATGATGCAAATTCCCGGGATATGAAAGAATGAGTGGAGCCTATATCAAATAGAACTTTTGTAGGTGTATCATAGATAGAAAGAATACCTTCAACGACTGCGTTTGATGCTTGGGCTTGACTGGAAGTTAGGGCAAAGACACGTCCTTGGCTTTTTGGAACTTGATCTTCTTTGCGCTCTTGCACTTTCCTTTTTGGACAGTTGCTAGAAAAATGTCCTAATTCTCCACAACTATAGCAAGTGATGTTGAAAGTGGGACATGGTTTACCTGGATGATTTCTGTTCACCTAGGGCATGCCTTCCAATCTGGTCTTCTTCCTTTGTTTTCAAACGGCTTCTTGAAAGGTGGCCTAGGTCCAGATGACTGAAAGGGTCTCTTTCCTTTGTTCTTCATGGTGTTGATGTTCATAGTTTCTCTTATTGCCTAGTTCCTTTGATAATCTTTTTCATATAGGGAGGCCATCTCTACTACTTTGGCTACTGTGGCAGGTTGGAACCTAGAACTCTGTTCCTGAGTCCTGGATTGAGTCCATCTATAAATCTTTCGGCTGCATCTTCTTCATCAGCATAAGCACGGGGTGCAAATCTTCGAAGGCTGATGAATCTACTTTCATACTGTTGGACGGTCATACTTCCTTGTTCTAAGTCCATAAATTCCTTTTCCTTTTGTTTCCTTATATGTTTAGGGTAATATTTGTCATTAAAGACCTTTTTAAACTCTTCCCATCCTATTATTTCTTGCTGATCAAAATAAGTTCTTTCTGCTGTTTCCCACCAAAAGGTAGCCTCTCCTCTAAACACAAATGTGGCCATGGGTACTTTTCTTTCTTCAGCTATGTTCATGGCCTTAAATATCTTTTCAATATCAATTAGCCATTTTTCAACTGTAGAAGCTTCATCTTCTCCTGTGAATGAGGGAGCTAGTTTCTGAAACCTTTCTAACTGAACCTCAGTCCTATCTATTATTTTATCAGGGGAAGGATCTCGGGGGGTAGGAGTTTGGCTATGACTATTCATGTATTGTCCCATGTTCTGTAAGAATTGCTGAAATAACTCAGCCATCCCATTGACCGACCCAGTGGAGTCCACTGGTGGGGCTTCAAGTCTTGGAGCATTGCTTCCCTTCTTTCTAGGCATCTGTAATCACAAGGCAATTCACCAAATCTTAGTTTGTGTTATCCTGTTACCCCTTTCTCTTTCATGGATGAAACTTGATTATAAGTTATTCTCCTCATAACTGGGCTGTGAGTAACGTTAAATTGTGGCTCTGATACCAACTGTCACGACCCGGGTTTTTATATGATGCAATTTTGATAAAAAGGCGAGATCTCTTGTTTTATAAGTATGAGATGCATGAAAATCTTTTTCTTTTAGAAAACAATCTTTCATAAAAACCTCGAGTGTGAAAACACATTCTCCAATAATTTAGCCATGGCAAAGTTTAAATCAATATCATTCCCAAGAAAGTGTTAGTCACAGCCCTAGCTATTAGAGAGTAAGTACAATCAAGTAACATTGAAAGATAAGATAGGGGTTTACTTACTTGTACTTAGTTTGTGTCTCCTAGTACAAACGTCCCTTGCCCTTAAGTATTTACTTTGTATCTGACTAGGTCGCGTTAACCCTTTTGTCCTCGTACGCTCCTACTTCGTGGCTGGTTTTCTCTCCACATTTTCCCCTCTTGGTCACTGCTTCGCGATGGGTTTTCTCCAAGGTTTTGGGCTTCCATTAGAGGCACCCAAGAGCTCTATTTATAGGGCTTTTAAAGAGGGTTCTGGAGGGGTTCTAACCGCCTTTGAATGGCGGTGGAGAAACCTCCAGAATGGCAGTGGTTTCTTCTTGAAACACCGCTGTTCCAAAAACCTCTAAGAGGTTGAAGATGAAGGGTGCCCGTATCAAAACGGGCACCTGTGTTTTTCAGGTTAAGTCGTTTTTGTAAAATTTACAATTTTGCCCCTGAACTTCAAAGGGCCATATCTTGCTCATTTTTAACTCCGTTTTAGGTGATTTTGGTCTCGTTGGATTCCTTTTTCTGAGACGCATCTAATGGCACCACTTTTAGGACCAAATTCCTAGGTTTAGTCAAGGCAACTAGTGAAATGACCAAAATGCCCTTGTCTTTAAAAACTGCACTTTCCATTGCTAAACTTGGAATTTCAATATTACAAAATTGGAGTCATTACACATATTTTGATTTTTGGGTAAAATTACTATTTTACCCCTTTTGTCCAAGAAATGAAGAAACTTAAGGATTTCTTATCCGAATTCAGAATTTGTCGTGCTTATAGTCATTTTGAAGGGTTTGCTAAGTTTAACTTCAATTTTACAAGTCTTATGATTTGATTATACTTTTATAAAAAGTATATTCTAAATAACCCTAATATTTCAGCCTAAAATATCTGAAACTCAAACTTTATTGATTTTCTCAATCAATTATAAAAATTGGGGTTATTACAATGCTCACTATCAGGTATGCATCTCCTTATCATCTAATTGGGACATTACTTAAATAAGTACATGTTGTTCCAAGTAAAGTATCTAACCTCAGTCATAAATCTTTTTCTATCTTTTTAGTCCAATGATTGGGCATTTGACCTATAATAAGGTAGTTAACTATATCTCCACACCAAGGTAATTAGGAAATGTGCACTAACTATTCATCCAAAAATGCTTAAATTATAGGCACATTTTTGCTAGTATGTCCCACCACTAAATTAGATAAGTGCTTTGCTACAATATTTTGGGAACCTTTCTTGTTTCTAAATTTTCAGGTCAAATTCCATGTTGTAGTAGTATCCAATGAATCGTCCTAGGTTTTGCATCCTTTTTAGAAAGGAGATATTTTAAAGCTACATGATCTGAGTATACTATAACTTTAGATCCTAAGAAGTAAGATCTAAACTTATCTAATGAGAACACGATAGCCAACTACTCTTTTTCTGTGGTAGAATAGTTGAGTGTTTTGCTAATGTAGTATACCACATGGGGAAGTTTGTCAATGCACTATACCAAAACAACCTTGATTGCATAATCTGAAGCATCACACATTGTCTCAAATGGTGCACTCTAATTAGAAGGTTGAATGATAGGCACAAAGGTCAATTCATCCTTTAAATGCTTAAATGCTTTTCTATAGTCCTCATCAAAATCAAAAGAACCCTCCTTTACAAGTAAATTACAAAGGGATTTTTACTCTTTTTGTAGGAAGTGGAATGAATGTCCAATAGACTATATTGCCCTTTGTAAAGTTCTACATAAGTCGAGCTATGTGGTTAGCTCACTGAGGGTTGCAGGGGGTGGCATGCTCCTGCTTAGAGGTGTGGGGTTAGAACCCCTAAAAGAAATTGGAAGAAAGCAAAGGTGATTAAAATAATCCATGCATTTCCACCACCTTTGCATGGGTTTCACTTAAGCCACTTGGCATATTCTAGACATGAACAAGAGGACAAGCTAATGATCCAAGATAATTACCAAATTGAAGGATTTGGGCCATCAAGCTAAGCCAAGAAAGCTATCTAACCTAGCCATGGATCCAAGCCAATGGAGCTCTCAAACATAGCCATCAAACCACGTAAGCTAAGTTACATGAAAGGTCATAATTGGAGGAGAATCCAAAGAATTTTCCTTGGCATTTATGGGGACATTTTGAAGATAATTGAGAGAAAATCCATTATGATAAGGTAGCATGTGGACTATTAGGAAGATACCTCTTCAATTTTATTGCTTTTCCCACCTTTTTCTTACTTTCCACCCACTAAATATCATTACAAATTTTCCTTTCCATTCAAGGGTCCTATCCTTCTAAGACTTCCCCACCTTCCTAAACTCCCATTCCAACCATCCAACCAATGCCCAATTTCTAGGAAACTAGTTAGCCAATCACTTTTCCCCACCTCACCTTTCTTTCTTATCTTTCCCTATCACTCTCTTCCCTCCCACCTTCCTTTCTCTCTCTCACCTCATCCACATCCAATACACTTTTCACATTATAAGAGTTTCAATGACTTTTCCTCCTAAAAAATGGCGTCTCCCACCTTCATGCATTCCAAAAAGGCAGCCACCAATCCCTCTTTAAAACCCGAGCTAGCCCATGCTCCTTAGCCATCCAATTCCCTTGTTTTCATCTGCACCATACCTTTATCTTAGGTCAAAATAAAAAATTCAGGAAGAAAACTATAAAAGAACCTAGAAAGAGAAGAAAAAGGACAACTTTTGAGAGCTAGGAAAAAAAAACCTACTCCAAGGGAGGAGTCTTCTTTTCCCTATAATCCTTTTCATACCCTTTTGCCTTGAATGCTCTTGTCTTTTGGGTTGGCTGCTATCTTCTCCAGGGTGGGTTGCTCTTCCCCAAGTGTCCTCCATGCCTAGACCTTGTCCTTTAGTTGTTCCTTCAATGGTTAGTTGGCTCTCTTTGTGATCTTTTTCTTTTTTCTTGTTCTTAACTTCCAATGTTGCTTAGTTTTATTCTTTTCCATTTCATTAGTTCCTTCTTGTTCATTTATTCAATATCCAAGGTTACTTTTCCCTTGAAGTGACTACCAAGGGAAATTCACCTTGAATCTATTATTTTCCTTGTTTTTCATTGCCTTTAGATCTCCCTTAGTTTAATTGAAATCCTTTCTTGCTTTCCTTAGGGTTACTCAAGCTTTGGCTTTGCTTTTTAGTGGATTTTCCCTTGATTCCAAAGCATGCTTATCGATGATTGATGTTGGGGTACTGAAGAAGGTTTATCTTGAAGTTTTGGGGTGCGTAAAATCAAGTAGCATTCATTGTTATAGGACATAATTTTCATATTTGGACTATATGTATTGGGAGCATTATGTTAATGAATTTTATTATGATTCAATGAAGCTATTTGGAGTTTTTAATTCATATTTATGTCCAAAAGTTAATGGTCTTCATTCTTGAGTGTTTGCTTGCATTAGAATTGCTTAATTCCATGTTCTCATGTTCCATTAAGTGAATGATTTACATAGCATGCTACTAGAATTTGTTGTAATGGTTTGTTGTGTTTAATTTCTAGCACCGTACACTTTATGTTCGCTTGATTTTTCAAGAACCCAATTAGATTGTTAGATGCTTCTTTAATGCTTGAGTAAGACTACATGTTTTAGGTTTTCAAAGTTGTTAATTAGATTGATTCCTACCTAATGGATCATGTGTACCATTCCATGGTCACATGCATGATAGTTAGGTAGTTCTCCTTTCTTTGCTTGATTAGTGATTACTTTCATTACTTTTATTGTTTAGTTGTAGTTTAGTTTAGAGTTCATTGTTTACTAGTTGATTCTTAGATAATTTTTCATTCTTAGTTTAGGAATGTAATTGATTATGTCATAGTTTCTAAATCTCATGTTTAGAAAGTTAAATTTACAAAATTCATGAATTTGTTACATAGTTTCCTTAGAATTGCATGATTTAGGAAATATGCTAAATTTCATTCGCAAAATCTTTTCAAATTAGGAAAGTCATAAAATTAGAATGTTCTCATTTAGAAAATTTTTATTTTTAGAAAGTGAAATTTAGGAAAGTTGTTAAGGTTATCATGTTTTGATTTTGGCATAATTCCATATTTCATGTGTTAATTTTTCATTTTTAGTTTAGAAAAGATCTCCTTGATTTGGCTAGGCTAGATAATTTAAGTAGGAGCCACTACTATCACATCCATTCGATTCCTCATGGATCGAGCCCCTCGCTTGAATTACTACATTTTATTTGTGCGCTTGTGAGTTTTAACTTACAAAACACAACATGTTTTTGGCAATCTTGTTGAAATCTTTAATGAATCTCTTGAATAACCCAGCATGACCTAGAAATGAGCAAATTTCTTTCATCATCCTTAGTGGAAGAATGTTGACTATTTAATTCACTTTGTCCTTATCTACCTCTATACCATTGTGTGTTTTTATGTGGCTTAGAAAGATACCATTTTGTACCATAAATTAGGACTTTTCCCAATTCAATACTAAATTATTCTCTTAACACCTTGCAAGTTCTAACTTCAAATGGTGTAGGAACTCATCAAAGGAAGACTCAAATACTAAGAAGGCATCCATAAACACCTTTAGAAACCTACCATGTCAAAAAATATGCTCAACATACACCTTTGGAAAGTGGTTGGTTCCTTGCATAGTTTGAAAAGCATATGTCGATAAGCAAAGGTCCTAAAAGAGCATGTAAAGGTGGTCTTCTCCTAATCCTCAAGTGCTATAAGAATCGATTATAGTTGGAACAACCATCCAGAAAATCGTAATAGCTATGGTTGGCTAACCTCTTAAGCATTTGGTCAATAAAAGGAAGAGAAAAGTGATCTTTTGTCATGACCTCGTTCAATTTGCCATAATCAATGCAAACTCTTCACACGGTGGTCATGCGAGTGGGTACTAACTCATTGTCCTCATTCTTGATTACTGTTACACAAGATTTCTTGGGTATAACCTGAACGAGGTTGACCCAAGGGCTGTTAAAGATGGGGTATATCATGCTAACATCTAAAAGCTTAAGGACTTCATCTCTTGCCACATCCTTTATATGGGGGTTTAGTTTTCTTTGAGTTTCCATAGATCATTTAACATTCTATTCTAGGTGAGTCCACCCTTGAGCAATCTTATGTTTCTTGAGAACATTAAGTAGTTTTCCTTCCTATTCTTAATCAAGATCTGTTGCTATTATAGTAGGTAAGGATTCATCTGGTCCTAAGTAAGAGTATTTGAGATTGTCATGTTAGGGATTTATAGCCAAAGAAGGTGATTGCTCTATAGAGGGTAGGGGGAACAGACTTTGATGAAGGGAGTGGTTCCACATAAGGTCCCCATTTGGAGGTATTCATAATTGGAGAAGCATCTAAAAGATTATTTACCTCCTCAATGGACTTGTCTAAGTCAAAATCACTATTAAAATGCATTAGGCAAGCCTCAAGTAGTTTAGAGATGAATGATGAAAGATGAGTGTCTTGAATTAGATGCTCGATCAAATTCACTTCATGAGAATCATCTAGGTCTACGTGTTGTTGCTTAGCAATAAAGACATTGAGTTTGATTTGCATGATGTTGAAAGATAGCTTCATCACACTGTTCCTACAATTTGTAATGGCATTGGATGTCACCAAGAATAGACATCTAAGCATAACCGGAATTTGACTACTGGGATTGGATATAGGCTGGGTGTCTAGTACAATGAAGCTAACTGAGTAGTAAAACTAATCCACCTATATCAAAACACCCTCAACCAAACCATGTGGTATCTTCATTGATCTATTTGCCAATTGCAATGTGGTAAGAGTTAGCTTGAGCTCATTGAGCCTCTGGTGCTCATAGACAGACTATGGCAACAGGTTAACACTAGCCCCTAGGTTAAGCAATGCCTTATCTATGACATGGTCTCCAATGATCCATGAGATCATAGGGCATCCTACATCTCTAAACTTGGGTGAGGTATATGTGTCGAATCAAAGAGCTCACCTGCTCAACAAGGAAAGCTTTCTTCTATATGTTAAGCTTTATCTTTCTTTGGCAGAGCTCTTTTATGAACTTGACATAAGTAGGAACATCCTTGGTAGCATTGATCAATGGAATGTTAATTTATACATGTTTGAAGATATCTATTAGCTTGTTAAAATTTGTTTCCATTCTAGCCTTACTAAGTAACTATGGAAATGGAGATTTAGGCACATAGGGTGCCTCCACTATAAGTTCAGTTGGAGATTTTTATCTTTTGTCTTTCTCCTATGTTTTGATTGCTTTATTTTCCTCTACCGTTTCCTTAAGCTACCTTACTTTGTTGTCAACCTAACAAGCACTCCTAAGAGTCATTGTGGACTTGCCTTGCTCATTAGAATTATGGGTTTGTGAACTAAACCTTATCTCAAATTGGCCCTTAGGGTTAGGGATGGGATGACTATGAAACGGACCCTTTCCTCTACCTTGTAGGGTAGCAGACAACCTACTTACTTGCATTTCTAGCTTGGCTATGGCTTGAGAGTTGACATGGGCAGGATGTCGACCATCATTTTACAATTGACATAGAGTCCTATTAGTGTTTTCATTTTATTTTAAAGATCTTTCAATAAGTAATTGTAGATTTTCCTCAAAAGATGGTTTCTTTAGTTGCTAAGGTTGTTGGAAGCTAGGTGGCTACATGGGAAATGTCGCACTTGGAAAATTTTGGCTAGGAAGTTCACAAATGATCCCCCTGTGTAGTTGTTCTTCGACCAAGAAAAATTTGGATGCGTAACCCATGCAGTATAGTAGGTCTGAGAATGCGGGTTGTTCCTAGGATTCTTATATGCGTTCAAAGCATTCGTTTCTTCTAATAGATATTCACTTAGCACTCAATTTGATTTGCAAGTTGCAGTTACATGGGCTGGACTTGAACAAAGAGTACAAACCTCTTGTGGAGCCTTAATAGATGTAGTAGCTATGAGGGACTGAAACATAGTTTCAAGTTTGTCCACTCTCCTATCATACTTACCCATTTTCTCAAGTACAAAGTCAAGCTTGTATGCTAGATCTGTATGCACTCCTATCTGATATAGGCCTCCTTTCTTTGGAGATTGGTTGTTTCCCTCTCTTCTATCAAAGTAATCCCATTGCTAAGAATTATCTACTAATGTCTGGAAAAACTCCTAGGCCTCTCTCTAATTTTTAAGCACGAGGTCCCCTCCACACTTTGCATTAACCATTCGTCTATTTTGAGGTGTCAACACCTCATAGAAGCACTTCATTCCATCATTTCTAGCATTCATAGTATTATTCATCATCCCTTGTTAGAAATTGATAATTTCCTTACAAAGGGAATTAGTCTTGTGAACAGGAAAGAATTTATTCAAAAACTTCCTAGATAGTGGGTCTAGTGTGTTTAAGGAACCTACCTCCAAGGAATTCAACCATGACTTGGATTTATCCATAAGTGATAATAGGAACAACATAAGTCTAATCGAGTCATCTGAAAATTTTCAAAACTTAAATGTTGCACAAATATCAAGAAAGTCCTTAATATGTAGGTATGGGTCCTCTCACTCTCAACCATAAAAAGTTAGGAGTAACTATATGACTCTTGGTTTTAGTTTGAAATGGTCTCCATTTGTTGGAGGTAATGCTATACAAGATGGGGTATTGAGTTGGATTGGTGCATAAAAATCTTTAATAGATTTGTGCTTGACTTCTGTTAGTGGTGATGCCATGGGAATAGGAACTTGGTTTCTTACCCCTTGCCTAATGTCACATTCTATATCTAGGTCAAAAGGTTTTAGCTCTAAGTCTTGAGATTGACGCCCTTGCATAAACCAAGCTAATTCCTAATTAAATGATATCATCTAACTATATGTTGACTCTAATCCTATGTGATGCACAATCAATCCTAATAAATTGCTAATTGAGTTGTTTTTTATTATCTTTTGTTACTGCATAAAGCAATATCTTCTTAGACTTTGATCTAGACTGCTCCTCCTTTTATCCAAATTTGACAACTGCTTACTAGTTGGGTTCTACTATAAAGTGGTTAACACAATCCTCATGTCAAGAGGCATTTAGACCTCAACCAATGTCAATGAAAAGCATAGGAAAATTACTTGGATTTTAAGACACCCATTATAACCACAGTTCTCAAAAGTCACTAGAGAGACAATAGATCAATTCCTTCTAAAAGGGTCATGTGAGCTCAATAGCCCTAGCCCTAAGTCTCTTTCCACTTGATT
This sequence comes from Warburgia ugandensis, assembly GCA_035236585.1. NCBI lineage: Eukaryota > Viridiplantae > Streptophyta > Magnoliopsida > Canellales > Canellaceae > Warburgia > Warburgia ugandensis. Next base: position 24,547,134 of record CP141132.1, on the reverse strand, counting down.
TTAAATTAATGTTCAAGGGTTGGGATTATGATGTACAAGAAATTTGACTAATTCTTAGGTGGGACATGGATCTAATGATGAAATATAGTCCTTATCTTATAAGGGTTCCTATGGGGCCCTTACTAGCATTATGCTTGAATCCACTATAACGCTTTAAACATAAAAGCAATACAAAAAGAAAATTGTTAATTACCTATATACTATTTAACAAAGGGTCAAGCACCTCAATAGATAAGACACTATAACCATGCAACCTATGCCTTGGTTATAGCCAATCTTAGACTAACCTTTGTTAAATAGGTGCTTTATTAATGCAATGGTCCTAAATAATATGCAACATATATCAATACATGACCCTAATCTATATGATTTATACTATAATTATAAATATAATTTTACATGAAATACATTTTATACTAAAAAATAAAAATATGTGTCAAGATTTCTCACAATGAGAATTACAATGAGGCTCACTACAATTTAAAAATTGTATTATTACAACCTATTTAAAAATAAAATAAAATCAAAATTACAATGAGTGTCACTACATTTTTTCTCAAATCCTAATCTATGATAGCAATAAAAGTCTAATCTATGTTGATAAATCCTTGCCTTAGGGGATCCTTGCTACTCCTTTGTTGATTTTCCTCGCACAAAAGTCAAATAAATAAGGTCAATGTGAGATAAATAGCAATAAATGCAAAATATAATGAAAAATCCTAAAATAATGCACCCTAGACCTAGACTAGAGGTAAATAATTTAAGATAAGGTCCACTACAAAATTTTGCTGTAATACAGTGCCAAAAACTTATTATAATTTTCAAATTAAACTCACAAGCACATGAATTAGTTATATTAAATTCACACGATAGAGGTCAATCCCATGAGAAATTGAATGAATTTGTGAGATTAATGGTCTTTGCTTAGATTACTTAACCTAGCCAAGATAGTGTTATTTTTAACATAAAATAAGATTTAAAACTTGACATAAACATAAGACATGAAATGTGGAAATTAATCAATGCAACCTAACAAGTATAGAAACATTTTGAAAAACAAAATTTCTAAAAATAAAACTTTCCTAAATTAAAAACCTTCTAAACATCAAAATAAAAAAATTTATAAATATATAGCAAGCTAATGGAAACTAAAGTAAGAAAATATGCAAAACTAAACAAAAATTCAATCACTTTACCATGAAATGAATTCAAGAAACATGATTAAGCATTCACAAATTTAAAGAAATACATTGTAGAACTGTGCGCATAACCCTAAAGTGGTGTGCATGGTAAAGTATAGTTCCTAATTGACATCTTAAACTATGATGAAAAAAAATGAACTAGCGAGTGCTACACTAAGATTTAACAAGTAAATAAAGAAAGAATATAAATGAAATTCAAACTAGTGCCATGCACATGATTCATGAATGGTGTACATGGTTTATTGGTTGAACATAGACTAAAATCAATGGACCTACAACTACCTATCATGTAATATAATTTGAAAATTAAATACATGACTTAAAAACTTAATTAAGTTCCTAAAGAACCAATCAAACTAGTAATAAACAATCTAAAAAATTAAGCATAAACAAGATGATATTTCTATGTTATTGGAAATTGCAGCACCACGCTGTTTCCAAGTAATTAACATATAAAATCATGGATTTATATGCATTAAACATTCAATTCAATAGTTCTTCACAAGTGAAAATAAGTATAAACCAGACCTTCAATTGTTCTCATTGAAATAGAACCAACTACATCTAAAAAATTTGAAAGAATAATACATAGACATGAGGCTAGAAATTGCGTTCAATCCTAGACCATGAAATTTGCTATAAACATACACTTCAACATACTCTGATGCTTGTAAACTCAAGTAGATTAGCATGCCAAGAGAACCCAAGAAAGAATCTAAGTGAAAAGAGGCTAGATGTGTTGAACTACACAAGGTAAATAACTCTTAAAAGATGGATTTGAAGAAGTAACAAGTTGTGAATCATAGAGGAAGGTCAATGATCCAAGTTTCCTCTTCTCTTGGCTATCACTACCAGAGAAGAACCATTTTCAATCCTTGATAAGGATCAAGAAAATAACAGCAATGAAAGCAAACAAAACCAAAGTAGAGAACAAAAGAACTAATCTGATCTCCTTGAAGGCTAGGCAAGGAAAACAACTCAAAGGAAGATATCTAGGGCTAGAACAAACAAGGAAAAAGCCATCCCTTGAGGAGGGAGGCTGGAAGACATTTTAAAGAGGATTGAAGAGTTGTTCATTGAAAAGAGAGGGGTAAAAAAGGGTGGAAAGAAACGTGGAATCTAGCTTGGAATAGGCATGGAATTCCTTCTCTCCAAGATATATCTTTCATGCGATAGCCCTAGGTCTTTTATAGATTGTGAAACTCCTTCCTAAGTGACCTAATGGGAAAGGTAGATGGTATGGAATTTGGGAAAGAATATGAGTGACCTTAGGAAAGTGCGTGAAAAGGATATATAAGGGGAGGGGGGAGGGGTGAGGGAAGGCTCTTTCTTTTAAGGATCTAGGCATCTCTACTTCCTTTTCTTAGTGTTTCATGTGGAGAAACCCTAGGAATGAGTGGACCAAATCTCTTGAAAATATGGAATCCTATGGTTTAGACCTAAGGATGAAATCTTGAAAATATTTAAGATAGAACTTGGAAAGTGGAAGGTGCATGAGGTAAGAGACAGAGGGGCGGGTTCCTATTTTGTAAGAATTATGCGTGGAGCTCCTCCCCTCCTTGGAGTTTCACATAGAATCTCTAAAGACTAATGGGAAAGATCAGGAGATATGGATGGAGAGAGATAGAGAGGAGAAGGAATGAGGTGGAGTGAGGGGATTGGATAGATCTTAGATGGTGGGCTGGTTGAAGAGTTTTAGAAAGGGAGGGATTCTTAGGAAGGAAGGTACAAAATTCATAGTGGATTTGTATGGTGAGGTGGAAAGGGAGAAAAGGGTGAGAAAAACATGAAACTATAAGAAAAATGAATTGAGTTCTTCCTAGTATTTCACATCCTACCTTAACCAAGTGGATTTTTCCTCAAATATCTTTAAAATAATGCTTAAAATTCCATGGATATTTTCTTTAGATTTTTCTCTAATCATAGCCTTCCATGTAGCTTGCTCATGTGGCTTAGTGGCTTGCTTTGAGAGCTCATTTGGCTTGACTTCATGGCTGGTTTTAGGGGCTCTTTTGTCTTGGCTTAGTGCCTTAACCCCTTGTCGTTGATGGCAAGCTATGCTCCTTAGCTTGTCAGGCGACTTGAGTGAATCCCATGCAAAGGAGGTGGACTTTGCATGGCCCACTTTATTCATCTTTGACTCCTTTACTTGTCTTAAAGTGATCTTGATCCATAATCTTAATTTGTATTTATGACATTTTGTGACGACCTGGGTTTTCTCATGCATTTTTAAATGCAATATCTAATTTCCTAAGGCGGGATGCATCCCTATTTGAAAATCATTTTATAAAAACCATGCAATGCAGCGGAAAATCTTTTGTTTTAAACTTATTTTGAAAACCCCGAGTGTCATTTGCTTTCACAACAGCCAAGGTAGTTTTTAAAAAAACTTTAGAAGTCATAAATGTTTTTCCCCAGGTCTATCCAGTCACAGCACACAGCCCAACTGTAATTAAATACAAATACATGTCCAAAGGGTAGAGAGTTTACTGACATGTATAGTTGTCTCCTTTGTTTATTCACTTGCTCGTAGCACTAATATCTCCTGAGACATCTTCTATTTGTGAGTGGAACTATCCTGAAAAATGTTAAGGATAAGGTGAGTATATACTATACTCAGTAGGAGTCTATCACTACTAGTTTTGCAATGCATGCTATGTTTAAAATTATATGCTCTTAAAAACATGTGCATGTTCGAACAATCATGTTCAATATCGATATTAAAAACTACTGTCAAACCGGAATACTGACGACTTAAGGAATAGCATAATCCAAGTCGAAAGTATCATATATCATAAACATAATGATATGCATAAGATGCTCAACTGAATCCAACTCATGGATATCTGGTATGGTATGGTCGACCAACCTCTTGTCATGCCACATGCAATGCAAGTAAATCATCAAACCATAGGGTCCAACTATGCCCATGACCTCGCCTCCGTGTAGTCCCCCAGTACCTGAGGACACTTGGTCATAGCCTCAATGGGGCATATGACACGTCGACCCAGTGTCGTGACACCAGTGGTAGCCCCCTGTACCACATGCAGTCGACGTAGGGATGTTGCCCTTTTTGGGTGTGGTACCCATCCACCTAATAGTGGTAGAGGCTGGAGGCCAACCCAAACCTCTCGACATAGTGCCCATGAGCTTATCAGCCCAAATTATATCAGATCAAACAAGTGAAAACCCCTTTTTCAAAACCTGTCCTCTTTGGGTCCCTCACAACTACCTGGCCCTCACAATTACCTACCCAGCGTCTTTTGGTAACCCTCAAGGACATGCAATTTTTCAAGAACTCAATGCTTCACAAATCATGCAATATATGCAATTGTTTGCAAAACATGTCTATGCATAATGTACTTATCATATGCATGCTGAATTCATTCATATACTAAACAAGTCGTAAAATAAGTCATGCTAAACAAGTCATATATTTTATACTTAAATCATGCATTCAAAACAGTCATGGCTCTTTTTAAAAGTCTAGTAGCGATACAGCACCTACCTCAAAGTCTCCTGGAGTCACGTCCTTTATCACTCAACCCATCCCTGGGTCTCATTTACAAACTCCTGGGTATGAATGGATACAAGGAGTCCTATTAATTTCACTCTATTTAGATGTTAGATTGCTAGCTCTGCCTATTGGGTCCAAGGTCCTTGCCTAATTCATTCGTCAAGCTAGATCCTATAATATGGACTTACTTATTCAATAGTTAAATTCTATAAATGGTCTTATGATCCTAATTTTAAAGTCACATTAGGTCCACGTGTCCCAGTTCCCAAGACACCCGTGCATCCTTGTTGAACCGCGACCGCCTCACGTGTGTGTGCGCCTAAAGGCCTTGTCAAGGACCGCGTTTTGCATGTGCACATGCATGCAAAAGTGGCGCGCTATGACGTGCATCATCGCACAGAAGCACCTTGTAGCATGGCGCGTCTCAGGTCCCAGGGCACCCCGTGCACCCTAGTCGAGCCAGGACCCGTGCCCCATGTCGCGTGTGCACCTAAAGGCCACACTTGGGACAGTGTACGCACTTTCGTACACGTGGAACCCGTCCCAGGGACCCAGTCCCAGGTGCACGTGGTGCTTGGTGTCCTTGGGACGCTTGGTTTGTGCAAGGCCGGCCAAAGCCGCTTTGAGTGTTTTTTCGGCCAAGAACCCAGCTCGAAAAAGACCGGAAAGGACTAGATCCGTCATGGATCTGGCCTGGGGGATGCAAACGAAGAGTAAGGGAAGAGAAATGGCTTACCTGGGCAGCCTGGGGATGCCCTTTTTTCAGTGGGTGTGCCTGCTCGCTGGGTAGCTTGAAGGAGGGGGAAAACCCCACTTCCGATGATGCCAGAGGAACAAGAGGGGTAGTGAGGAGATGGGTAAGGGAATGGCCGGCCAAACTTGGCCAAGCCATTGCTGGAAAATGCTGAAAGATGGGTTTCCGATTTTTGCAGAAAACCCCAGTCTCAAACGACTAGAAAAATGCAATTTGAAGAGGGGGGGGGAGATGGGGTTTTTGTAGAGGAGTGAAAGGCGATGCCCCTCAATGGCGGTGCCGCCATTTTCTGGAGGGGTCTAAAGGTTGGAGACGACAGGGGGTGCCATTATCAAAATGGCCCCCTGCGTTTTTCGTCCTTTTTCATTTTTTCGTTTTTCTATTTAATTTTCAGAAATACCCCTATCTTTAAATGGCTCTAACTTCTTCATACGAACTCCGTTTTAGGTGATTTTTGAGGCGTTGGATTCCATTTTTCAAGTAGAATCTAATGGTACTAAGTTTCATTACAAATTCCTTCATTTACTATTTTAAATAAAATCAAACATTCAACACAGTTCATTTCCCATAGAATGTCCAATTTTCGTTAAAAATAGTGTAAATTGCTCGGGCATTACACATTTAGTCCTTGACTTGATCTTTTGATCTTGATCTCCAATTTTAGTGTCAATCGATTTCGGTCATAGAATCCCCATCTCACTTCCTACAAAAGATGAGAACTCTAATTAAATCCTACAAAAATATGATTATTTAAATACTTATCTAGTATTAGCTTTGAAGCTACACAATATCAAACTTTAGACTCATTAGGTTATAAAATGCATGTGTTATAATTTTTTACCAAAAACCCCAAAAATATAAGTTATAACACATGAGCAACTAATTGGGTAATTTTTATACAAATTTGAAAACTTATCAAAGATCAACCCGCACCCTTTGAAGGAGAAATTTGGGCCAAGGAGGTATATATGTAGGCATGTTTACTTTTTCATTGTCAAATTAATTGCCCTACCTCATTGATTCTTATGTCTCTAATATTTCTGATTTGCTTGTAGATGGGTTAATGCTTGTTGGACTTCAATTCCATTGAAAACATTGTCACAATTGGTTTATGGTAAGGGATTCGATCTATTTTTTACATGGGTTATTGTGTATCCACACACACAACATGTGTGTTGCTTCGACCTATTAAGAGGGTGCCCACCCATCTTTTATACAAAGTGACAATATTTTTACCACTGAGGATGCCATTGGATACCATGTCACTTGTCTAAAGCAATATGTCATTACACTAAAAGTGAACGTATATATTTTGTGATACCACCATATTCAATAAATTCTTTTATATAATTCAATTAAACTATTAACTATCTACATTTAAAATTAATTAAAAGTAGCAACAAGTTGATATCATGGACAACCTCCTCTATACTAGCACCTATAGTCTTAGTGATCGAACCTATATTAGTATTTATATTTAATTTTAGTGGTAAAATTGAATATCTTTAATGAACAATTATTTATTAATAATTTCTACAACTTATAACAAATGTCTTTAGATTAGTTGAAAGTCTTATCTAACATGCATCCATCCCTGAGGAACCTTTACAAAATCATTAATGGAGATAAGGTAATAAATCTCATATGGTTAGAGATAGAGTGCTTATTGATGACAAAGTTAGTGTTATGGTAGAGGACCTTGTAAAAATTTTCCATTGGTATTAACTCGAACACTTGCACATCAGGTATCCAAGTATTTGCTTCAATAACAAGCCTTAACATTATGTGATAATCATTAAATACTTATACCCTTTTCATAGCTTGCTGCTTAATAGAATGCAACAATTAGAGGTCAAGGATCTTTACCAATTCTTTGACCCTCATATCATTTGTGAAGCAAGGGAGCAATGGCCCACGGAAAAGTTAGTTGAGGATATTTTGTCAAAGTTCTTTTGCTGCTTGGAGGAACATGCCTTAATGATTCCCTATAATAGCAGGTAAGTATTTACTTATTCTCTTGCCAAATTATTTTCTACACATATAATTTGAGGATTGTAAACTGTAATTGTAATTCATATGATTGTGTATGTGGGTCTCATTGGATGTTGCTAGTTTTAGATGTACATTGCCTTTTTATTCTTGTGGAGCTCACATTCTTACACCACTAGTAGAAATCATAAATAAGTTTTTAATATTTTCATGTCTTATAATAGTTTAATAGCTAATAACTAATCTTTTCTTAATATCTCCAATGCATTTGAATTATATATTTGAGGTGCATGGGTTAATTGAGCTCAACTAATTGAGGTTGTGCACCCACCAAACTATTATGGAAGAAGGTCAAGGTATGAAAAACTAGTTATTTACTCTATATATAAACTAAAGTTAAAATTGGATATGATATTAATTTACTGATCTTTTCTATTTTCTTTGTTACATAGTACCCTAGATAGTGATCTAATTGGGAGTGCAGATGTTATGTTTTGAGATAAATGAGAATCCTAATATATGATGGTGTTAGGGTCTCACAATTGAGAAAGGTAAGATGCTTTACTATCATCATCTTACATTTTCCATAATATTTTATAATTTTCAACTAAAATAATGTGTCTACTAAATTAAACATGTTGATTTGTAATAGTTGTACTGCTTGATTGGGGAACCAATGGTTACTCTGACATAAGATGTGAATGGGCCAAGTATGTAATGCATTTTAATTAGAAAACTTATACTAATTAGATCAATATAAAAAAAATTTTATTGATTAATGCAAAAGTAAAATTCTTCATTTATATGAATGTATTTACTATTTTTCATTTGCTTGAAGTATATGGTATATGTGACATGTTTATTTGAATTAGGGGATGAATGAGGGGAAGTTGGAGTGTGTATGGAGAAGTGTAGGTTTATGTACTTATAAAGTTTTTTTTTTTTTTTTTTTTTTTTCAGTTCTTGAAGATTGCAATGAATGTGTAGAACGTGGAACATAGGTATTTGTGAAGTTTTGTTCCATCATAAATTTTTTTTATGTCAATTGGAAGTGAAATATGGATGTTGAATTGGGAAGTTAATGCACATGATTGTTGTAGTTTCGTAATTCAAGTACTAGCAGGAAGATTGTATAGTATAATTGAATAGTAGGAAGATTGTAATAGTAGCAGGTCAACATTATTATATAGCAGGTAAAAGAAAAATTCAAGAATTTTTTTAAGATGGTATTTGGAAACCATCTTAAAAGTACATACTTTTTAAGAAGATTCAGCAAAACATGTTAAAAAGTATGTTCTTTTTAAGATGGTTTGGCTGAACTGTCTTAAAATTATTAACCTTTTAAGATAGTTTCCTCAATTGTCTTAAAGATGGCATAAGGAAACTATCTTTAAAAGTAGCTAAGTTTTTAAGATGGTTTTGTAGTAACTATGACGAACCGGGTTTTTGAAACATATTTTGTATTACATTTTTCAAAGGCATCTCCCCATAGTAAAAAAAATTTCGTAAAACAAAACAGCAAAAATTTATTTCTTTTAAAACTTGTTTTGAAAACCTAAGTCACCACTTCATACATAACATAAGTACAATTTATATACAAAATAAAATTCCATTGAAGGAATATAATTTTATTAAACTTCTAGAATCCATCCAGTGGTTCACAGTACAGCCCGATATCAGTACAATACCTATCCAAATTACATAATCCAAAATTTGCAAACTTCACCATACATTAAAAACTCTTAATATAATACAATTCCCTCAAATAAAATAAATGTCTTCAAGAGGATGTATCTAGATTTATTATTCATCCACATCTTCTTAAGTCTTCTACAATCTTGAGCTTCTAACCCTCCTTCTCTATATCTGAGGTATTGTAAACATATAAACATTTACAATACCTCAACAAGCTATGCTTGGTAGGGGATATAAAAACATACTACTTCATCAATATAAGAATACATACCTCAGTCCTTATTTCATCATGGTTATCCATTCATGAGTATTCTCCACATAGAGTATATACATTTTTTATGTAGTACGTGAGAAATTAGTTAATATAGTGAAGATTGCTCAAAACTTGTTCCTTCCCCTAGCTATACCTCCACTTAAGAAATCAATATCCAGCCAATCTTTATAGCAGGATTTCTAGGAACTCATGTATCTGCATCTCATCATGCCAAGGCATTACATTATGCCTATCATATGTGCATCATAATGCAAAATACATTAGGACTACTATGCATCAGTCTCAATCTATACAGCGCGCCCGGATGATTGCAATCCTCCACTGATACCAACTATGGAATATCAACTCCATGCTCTCATAGGGTAGACCATGGCTGTCACAGTGGGGCCTTCCCATTATTGTCCTCCCCGACACTTAGCCTCTCTTCGAGCATGGTATCCATCATATAAGTTTCAGGAAGCAGGTGGCCAAACCCTCATAACTTCCCAACATAGCATCCTCAGTCTCTATCTCTGTGTAAAACAAAATCACAAGCCTCTATACTTGTATGAAAAATATATTGTACATATCAGACGATGTGTCTGTTTAACTAAGGCTGGAATATTTTATATACCCTATTCTTAGGGTTTCCTTAGTCTCCATATCTCATTACTTTCACCTCATTAAACTTGATCATGAGATTAGATCAATTGGATTCGATTATGAGGTTGGATCAATCAGTTTGATCATTTGGTTAGATCACTTAGTTGGATCACATGTGTTGGATCATATGTTTTTGGATCACTTGTTTGGATCATGTGTTTTGGATCATGAAAGTATGAAAATCATGTATGTATACACATGAGTCTCTAATACATCTTTGTATATCCACCCACCTCAAAGTAGAATCTTGATTCATACTTCGCAAGTGTATTCTTTTCTACAATGTCCATTATGGTCTGGATTCATCCATCTATCAAACCATACGTATAAGGTTATCTCTCTATTCAAGTATGTATTCCTATAAGGGATACCCCAATCTTTTCTTGAATCATGTTTGATCAAGGGTTTGGATTCTCTATCTATGTTCTTCTACATACCCATACATAATTTCTACATATACATAATAATACAATACTACATTAGTAGTCTTATTGTTTTTTATCAAACAAGATCATTCAAGATCCTATGGATCTTGTTTGATCATCCTTATCTTGATTACAATTTTTATTATGATTAGATGATTTACTACATTTTATGCTCTTATTATTATTACTCAACCAATTAATGTTTTATTGGTTGAGGGTAGCTTATTTCATCCTAAGTCTAGAAGCTCCTCTTATATCAAATTGGCTAAGGCTTACTAGTTGAATGGTTGAACACAAAATGGTTACTTCAATCCTCATGTAAGGAGGCGTTTAGACTTCACAAACGTCAACGAAAGGTGGGGGAAGAGCAAGGCTCTATTAGAGAACCCCCTTAACCATTATGTCCATCATCCACTAGAATGACCCTAGCTCAACCTTTCGTAAGGTTCCTATGAGCATTTAATCCTAAGTATTCTTTCTAATTGATTTTAATTAAATCCATGAACTAAAATGTCATTCATGGAGTTTTATTATGCTCCTAATTTGGACCAAGAAATTTATTCCTTATATTATCCTACTAACTATGGTCCTTACTATCATTAAGTCCTTGTCATACATTCCATGTAAATGTCCTTCCATTCTAATTTCATTTAATTACAATTTCAATCAAATTTCCATTACTTAAGCATTAAAGCATAAACATAAAGCATAAATAAACAATTCTATAATTAACTCTACTAAGCAAGAAAAATTAATGCAAATCTAACAAGCTATAAACACTTATCATGATCCAACGGTCTTAATTGATCCTTATTCATTTTTCCACTTTTTAGGGTTTAGATCTTGATCGTTCATTTTATTTTAGATCCAACATTTATTATTGATATAAGTTCATTGTTAAATCATTGATGTATCCCATCCCTTGATTTGATCTTCCTTGATCTACCTAATCAAGGAGATTTTTAAGTTACTTTATTCCATTTAAGAGCATAGATCTTGATCTAACCCAAATCCTCATCATTCATTCCATAAATTCATATAATATTAACTTATTATATTCATCAAAACTCATTTATGCTGTAAAATTATCCTTTACCAACTTTATCAAGGAGATTTTCCTTGATTTTTATAGATTTCATGACTTTTAAGGCTAGATCTATCAAGATATGCCTATTCAATTACATATAACTCACTTATTTATCTTATTATGTTATTATATCATCATCCAACCAATTTTTATTCTTCTAATCATCCAGGATCTTGTAGATCAAGGATGTTAGTATACTTATCCACTTAATTACAGAAAATTAATGAATTAAAATTACAAATTTATTAGTTCAGTACGTCCCAGATCAGATCTAAGTTACGGGTGCAGGAGGTCTAGTGGCCCGTGCCCTTTACCGTTTGTAGTAGGTCATCGGGCAAAGGTGACTAGCTATGGGCGAGACGTCCAGATCTGGACTGTCGGATTGCCCATGGCTAGATCTCTTCCATCCATGACTTTTAAGGGACCAGATCTTATCTCTTGGGGTTTTGGGGTCCTGAAAAATCATCCAACGGCTCCAAAGATTCATCTGAGCTGTCAGTGATGATATCTCCACCACCCAAGCTAGCTCCATTGTCTTGATGGATCCACGACTGGGGAGTCCTCTTGGTGGCCGGAAAACAATGATCTAACAGCTGAAAATGAAAGAGGGGTGCAAGTGCACCTACCTGTGCCAGTCTGAGTAGGAGGAATTCACTAGAAAAGGAGAAAACTTGTAGAAGAAGATGGAGAAGACCTAGATGCCAGCAAACATATATAGAGAGAAATTTCTCCGTTTCCTTTACCGGAGAGGGTGGATAAACTTGGGGCTTTTGAAGTACACCCAATGATGAAGACCTCCAATGGTGTAAGACTCTGTTCATCTACCAGATTGGCTGGAATTACTTGAATAAACTGCCAAAGATGGTGATTCACCAGGGATTGACTTTCATTTTGAGTTTTCAGGAGATCTAGGAGGTGGATAATCATGGAACCAAAAGGCTTTTGTATATTACCCTTTTCCAAACATATATAATGGTGAAGATTATGTTTCAATGGCTGTGTTTTGATGCCTAATTGAAATAGGGTTTCTAGGAAAAAACCCAATCAATGGACGCACCCGACGGCTCCACTAAGTCTAGAGCGCCTAGTGCGTCTGTCGACACGAACACAGAGTTTAAGAGAGAAGGAGAGAAAGAAAAGAAAGAAAAGAAATTTGGGAAGATGGGGAACATATATGGATCTGGAATTTCTCGACATGCTAGGTGACCTCATGAGGAACATTAGGAAAATTTTTAGGATTTTTATGAGCCATTTATAAAAGTGTTTTGAGTTTTCCATGATTACTTGAAATCATCACTTTGATTTCTTTTGAATATTTAAATGTCTTAGGATTCCCACTACCACCTCCTTCTCCACTAGCAGGTGGTAGTGGTTTGACTAATGATGGGCTGTTTTCTAGACGTTGGATCCCTTTGTGGGTCCCGTGTGGGACCCACGGATGTGTGAAAAGACCAAATTGACCTTTTATGGAGAAAAATTCGTTTTATTCTCCCAGGCTCAGAATTGAGCGTACCTAGTGGCGTTGGATTCATGTTTCTAAGTACATTCTAGATTTTGATGTCTCAAGTCTTGGTTATTTTTGAAATTATCATTTTTCCCTTTTTCATGAAAATGAAGAAAAATACAGATTTTTCATCCATATTCAGAAATTGTCGTACTTACAATCATTTTGAAGGGATCCTTGAATATGTCTTCAATTATACATGTCTCATACCATGATTACACTTCTCTGAGAGGTGCATTTTTTATAACGCTAATATTCTAGCATGATTTTCATTGAAATTCTCAATTTCAATATTTGTTTAATTTCCTTACCAAAAATTAGGGGTGTTATAGTAACTATCTTAAGAAGTCTCACTTTTTAAGACGACTATCCTTAAATGTCTTACAAACAAAGGGTCTTTTTAAGATGGTTATCTAAACCATCTTAAAAGTTTAAAATTATTCTTAAAAATTAAGACTTTTTAAGACATTTAATGTAACATTCAAATTTTCCACCCAATTTTCTAAGACTTCAGGATAGAAGATGGTTTTTAAACCTATTCTATATTTTTTTTTAACCATCTTAAAAACCTCTCGGTGTAGTAGTGTCAATTTTTGAGATTAAGGGGTTCATCAGTTGATGTAGAGTGGGCCCCATCCATATGAAAGAAAGTCCTATATTTTAGGGTGGGTCTTACAACTAGGACATTTATTAAAGTTATAAAGTATAGGACCCACTCTTTTGTGGAGAAAAATATTCAACATGAAACATACTAAATCAAGCATTTTCAAAGGAACTTTTAAGAAGCATTTCGAAGCTCATTTAAGGATGTAAGCCTATTGTGCTTAGTTGTACTGATGTGAGACATATAAGGGCTCATAAGTCCACATGCCTATGTAGGTGTCACATCTAAATAAGAAATAACTAAGGCGTATTATGGTAAATAATTCATAAGGTTACTAATGTAGTTTCTCTATCTTCCATGTGGGCCACAAACATTTTATTTAGAATGTAGAAAATGCCCCATATAGTGTGCGGATGTTTTATTCAAATCACGAAAGTGTTTCCTAAATGGGAACCTAGAGACATACCATATTGGGAAATTAGCTGAAAGGTCACACCATTAAGCTAGTTAGAGTTCAACTAGGATTTTCCTATTTGAGAAGGACTTCAGTGATTCTCCTTTATATAAAAATCTCTTAGAGGAAAGAAAGTGACAGTTAAAAAGAAACCCCCTCAAAGTTCTCTCTCATTAGGAAAACCCTTGGCTCTCTTTCTTCTTTGGTTCTTAATAATTGGAGATGGACCAACCTCATGATAAGAAGAAGAAGCCTTTGTGTGTGGATTCTCAAGAAGTAGTAGACTAGCTAAAGATATCATGATTTTGACTCTAACTAGAAGGAGGGTAGATTATATCTTTCCCTACATTGGAAATTATTGTGTATTAGAGGGTCTATTAAGTGCTTCATAGAAGATGGGTACTTTCTTGAAATTAAATTAGGCTAAATAGATATGGGGGAATGCTATGATTTGTTTGCTCTTCTCTAATGAATTTTATTAGACTTCAAACATAAGTTCATGTGAACCTAAGTAGATTGTGTGAATGGAGTCACAACCTGAGGTAGAAAGGGCCTTATGTCCCTTATAACTCAAAGGAGTCCACTAAATCAAAGACCCAATTTTACACATCTTCAAGCACTAATACAGATAAGAATGAGAGCAAACTTGGCTCCCTTAGCCTTCAAGGTTCAAAACACTAGCGAATTTGAGGTGCACATTCGACTAATTTAGAAACCTAAAGCTAGAGAATAAAAAAATAAAATTGAAATAAATAAAAGAAGTCATCTTAAGTCATAATGAATCATGCATCCATTTTATCAAACACTTTAACTACAATGCAAATACATATAAAATTGAAACATTCACTAAAAGCTAGGAGCATGGAATTAAACTATAGCATGAAATGGAATGCAAAACATGATGTTAGAAACTAAAAAGATGATTTTAAATAGAATAAAGATGTTATTTTGGTGGAAACATAGAGCATTACATGAACTATGTATGGATTATATTGGTGACTCAAAACATAGACTAAACTAGAAAACATGAGCATGAACCAAATTAGAGGCTAGAATCATGATAACTAAATATTGGTAAAATTACTTGAACCTAAAGCTAGAAACACACATAGGATTTACAAAATAGAAATTAAAACATGCTTTTAAGCTAGAAATAAATCAAACTAGATAGTAGAGACCAAAATTAAGCTAAAAACATTGTATATAATAAAAACATGAAGACTAGAAATATTAAAATGCAAATGTGATAGAACTAAAAACCTACTTTTAGAAACTAAGAAAATGAAGCTAGAAATGAGAATGTCAAATTTAATGAAAGGGTAAAGACATGAGTTTTAAATCTTAGAAACTAGAAATGCATTTCAATTAGTTCTCATAATGTTATAGGATAGGATGCTTAAGAAAAAAGAGATATAAATGTTAAGGAAAACTATCTTCGAGGAAACAAGTTTGTGATCTTAGGATTTCTTATGGGTGCCTCTCTAGAAAGCATTCCCATGCCATCTAATTTGGATGAGAAATGTATTATTTCCCTAACTCTTCAATTAAAACTTTGAGTACATTGGTTTTAGGATCATTCCCTCTTAGAACATTCTAGGATCATTGTAGAAAACATAGATCATTATAGGATCATTCCCTATTAGAACATTACTTTTAGTACACCCTTTTGAAAGAAACTTATTAGAGGAAGTTTCTCTTTCATTGAGATATACATTCACGAAAAATGTTAAAACAAGTAAAAGAAGAGGTTCATGGGCTATCATAGAAGCATAAAAAATTTGTGGCCTATCCTAGAATAGCGCATCTCACAAAATCAAATCCATGAAGGGATTCTAGGGGACCTTCTTCTCTAATGTAGTCTAAAAGCCCCATATTCGAACCTTACCTTTCTTTCTAAAGGTTATGAAGAATCAAAGCATTAGATAGGCATCCCATTGGTTTAAAATTGAAATTCCTTAGCATTCTATTCCACAAGACAATGGCACCCTTGTTCGAATCCAGATAAGAAGATCCCTTTCACATATGATAATTCCTCTGGGTGGGAGCAAAGATTAAAAAAAGAAAGAAAGAAGAAGACGAAGAATATGAATAGAAGTACTTTTTATCTTTCCTCAATTGAGGATAATTCCATGGCATAGAATATAGTAGTTTCATTAGCCAATTATGCTTGAAAACTCCTTTTATCACTTTCCATTTCCACAACAACAACTTTTGTCCAAAGCCTAGAGGGAGAAGAAAATTGGAGCCTTATATACACGAGGGTTTCTTGCTAGAAAGTGAGAGAAGAAGTATTCAAGAAAAAGAAGAGAATAGTGTAAGATGAAGTGCCATAGCAAAAATAAAGACAAACTAGAATGAGAGTGTTATGCTAAACATTAAAGATACAAACTAAGAAGCATGAAGGCTAGAATGAAAGCTAGGCATGGAAACTAAACATGAAAAATACAAATAAATGCAAGAAAGTGGAAAGTACAAATGCAAAGAAATGGAAAAAATACCTAGTGAGTTACTCCAAATCTTCCTAAAACTTCACCCCACTCCCTAAATAAGCAAAGACTTTAAAACTCTTAAAATGTAGGTTGAAAACTTGTTGGATTGGAAAAATGAGCTCAATATTTATAGAGCTAATGAGG
This sequence comes from Warburgia ugandensis, assembly GCA_035236585.1. NCBI lineage: Eukaryota > Viridiplantae > Streptophyta > Magnoliopsida > Canellales > Canellaceae > Warburgia > Warburgia ugandensis. Next base: position 24,530,354 of record CP141132.1, on the reverse strand, counting down.
GGTGAAAGGTGTAATTAACATAAAGCAAGGTCAAGCCTAAAAAATATTTTTTCAAAGTATTTGAAAAGAAGTTCACATGATAATGTGTACTTGTGACCTCAGTTCATGTGATTGTGTGTAATTAAAGGCCAAGTACACACTTGTGTATACTTGAGGCTTCCATACACATGATTGTGTTGTATAGGACAACTTCACTTGATCTCGTGTAATTGTGGCCCAAGTTCACACAATCATGTATACTTTAAGGTTAGTGGACTTCAAAGTTTTATGAAATTTTGGAAATATTTTTAAATTTAGATGAAATGTGCATAAAATTTAATAAAGTATTGTTAATAAAAAATAATTTTAATTTTGAACATTACTTTTTGAAATTTAGATGAAATTAAAGTGAGATAAGAACCCAATGAGTCTTTTTAAATTGTATGATATTTTATGAAGATTAAAGTAAAATTGGTATCTCAATTGAAATTAAATATGATTATTGAATAGGTAATTTATAACTTTAGGATGATGATTATTTATAACTTTGGGTTTTGAAAATTGATGATCATTTAGAAATTATGGATATAATTCTAAAAAACTTTACAAAATTTTGGATATTCTCGTTAATTTTTTAAAATTTTCAGATAATTTGAAAAGTTAGGATAAATTTTTAAAATATTTTAAATAACATGAAGATTTAGGATAATTTTTAGAATATTTAGATAATTTGAAAACTAGATTCTAAGTTCTAATTTCAAATTAAGAAAGTTCTTGACCTTGTGCAAGTAATTCAACAAAAGGAGTTGATTGTTTTCACCCTATAGTGGACTTTTTTTCATTTGCAAATTATTCTAAAATCCATTTTAAGATAACTGACTGCTCATGCTCTAACAGTGAATTGTTTCTCAATCTAAAATGAAACCATTTCATTTCAAACACAATTGACTACTCATCTTGGGATAGTCAACTAAATTCTCCAAGTTATATATAACTTTAAGATGGATAAAAATGCATTCAACATGTCTTTTTAACTTGATTTCCAAAAGTTGATTGGATTTCCTTGTGAATCTACCATTGTATTTCCCAAAGAGTTGAAATTTTTTTAATTGAAATTTGCATCAAAACACCTAGCAGGTAGCTATTAGCCTTTTCACATGGATACAATCTTCACATGCTTCTATCTTCATAATTCAACTAACTTTGAGGAACTAGGTAGTTGGTCGAATTTTGTTTTGAATCTAGTCTAAAACTTATCATGTTTTCTTTTCAACCTAGCCTCCAAAGCAATTCAATAGTCTCCCTAGTCATTGACTTGTGATGGCATGGGGTTTTAAATAACTTTTTAAGTGCAAACAATGAAAACATTTTTCTTAAAATTCTTCTTTTTTAAACAATGAGTATCATCTCTATCGAATAAAACACATTTTAGAAGTTTTCAAATGCTATGAGTTCATAATTAATGTATTCTAAGATTTATCTAGACATAGCTCACAATTCAATAGTATAAAATTCATAAACATACATATCTAGAAAGATCAATTAGAAGTCATATATTTAGATTGTTGGCATAGTCTCATGATATTGTTATGCTCATTCAAGGTTTTTTCTTGCTTGACCTACTTATTCTTGAAGTTAATTCTTTTAATATTAGATATGTAAACAATGTAACATCTCAATGAGACTATGCTTGGTAGGTTTCTTAACACCAAATGTGATCATTCACATAATTCCATATCCAAAAGAGATTCCAAATCATTAGTTTTAAGAACAAAATCTATTCATAGCATCATAAGCACAAACAACACAATTATCATAACCGCATCCCACTTAGGATTAAATATATCCATGTACAACATCAATGTAGGTAAAATCATACTATATCCATGTGAAAGAAAATACGTACTATTAGTTTGCATAAATTAGCAATAAAGTTACAAAACATTGAAACCATTTCTCTCTTCAATACCAGAAAGTTCTTGTCAAATCAACATCAAAATATATCAGTTAACCAATAGTCAATTTCATAACAAATCAATATCATAGCATATAAGCTCACAATAGGCAAATCTATACCAAATTCATAAAAGAGCATATTAGCTCACCATAGGCTAGTCCATACCAAAAACCACATCACAAGTTAAATAATACATGCAAACACATCTCACAATTCATCTCAGCCTAAACCATGACTACACCATGAGCACCTACAAGCTTGCGACCTAGAAGCTTTTCAATGCCTCTTGTACCCTCTCTCATTGGCTACCCTCATCGATTACCTACAAGTATAAATCATCATTCAAGCTTTGATTACTAGCAAGAAGACAAATAACATGTTGAAATACAAATCATAGTTATGCATCAAATGAAAATAAGAGATCATATACACAAAATGCATATATGAAATGCAAGTGTTAGTGATTCTAAACCAAGGATCTAAAATTAAAATGAACCCTTCATTTCTTCTCCTCTATTTTTTGGATTTTGCAGATTTAATGCATGCAACATGATTCACCTGATAAGCCATCTTTCACACCAATACATTAGTGACTCCTTGTCTTTATCATCACCAATCATAATTATTAAGTAAAATCCATGTATCATATTAATAATCCAATAACATATTCAAATGTAGAATATGCATAATCTATTTGATCAATAAAGAGTGTTGCATTTCTAATTTGTAAGTATCTCATTTACCAATTCATCAAAATCCATTCATAGCATGTATTTGACTAAATACACATTATTTGACTAAAACCAATAATTTGGTTACAATCTGAATATACAAAAAACTTAATGATGCTAAAACAACCTACCTCATGTGGTAAATTCAACAATCCCACTAGATTTTCCTTAGCTTTATAAAGCTAATTCAACACCCATCCAATCCAAAGTGTGTATCCATCTAAGCAACATAAAAATCTAATTTTAATATAGCTTCTATATCATATAATTCATATACAGATTTGCAGATCTAATGTCAGATTGTGCATCACAAATCATTAGTCAATTATCAGAATTGAATGATCTCAACCCTGATCTAATTTTCCAACCATTGATTATCATATCAAAAAATATCAAGTGTTGGATTTTTAAAATCCATGCCATTAATTATTGATCAATGGTTTAAATCAACACTAAATTATCTGAATTTCACTTATCAACATAGTTACATGTTACTATTTTGGTAAATTACTAACCTTGACTATCAATCGGACAACCAAATCCATTTTTGGACAGTCAAATCTTAGGTATACATATAAGCAACACTCAATAGTGGTTGAATTATTCATTTTCTATTCATCCAAAGGTTGGGTTTTGCTGGATTTTTAAATGCATGCCATTGATTGTTGATCAAAGGTTTAAATTAACACTAAATTATCTAAATTTCACTGATCTACATAGTTACATGTTACTGTTTTCAAGAATCAATAACCTTAACTATCAATTGACACCCAGATCCAGTTTTGGACGGCGGGATCTTTGGTATACAAGTAAATGAGGCTCATTAGTGGTCAGATTTTGATCACATTAGACGGTCGAATTATTCATTTCTTACTTATTCAATGATCACATTTTGATCTATTTAGTAAGAGGAATATTACAAGTTTTTTATTTGCATGTCTAATAGTGATTTGAAGGTGCACAACCATCGACATTGTTACAGACCACAAATTTACATATCTGATGCAACCTCTAATTTCATCACGGGCAAATAGAATTGAAGGATCATGGGTCTACCATGATGGGTAGATTCATCCGGCCATGAATGTTCTTCTAATCTCATCATCTGTGATTAAATCTAACATTTATAGCATCGAGTCAAATTGTATTATAGATAATAGTCACCAAAATCCCTACTTCTAAATATGCATGATAGTTGGAAGGAATTTCAAAGGAAAATTAGTTAGACTTCCAGCTTAAAATATGTTTTTCCATAGAGATTTAATGTTGGCAAAGAGGAATTGAAGTGATGTTTGGTGTCAAATTGTGTACAATCATTTGCCACTACTAAGCAAGAAATTAGACGAAAACTCCATTGATCAATGAATAAAGAAAGGGGATTTGGTCAAAATGATGAAACAAACTAATTTAATAAAGTGGATCAAGGTTTGAGGTGGTTTTCCTACATGTTTCTCCTTAAATCTAATATGTCTTCACCATAGTGGATCTCCTTTTCTTGCCATCAATGGGGACGATGATGGGACAATTCAAACCTCGCCTTACATTAAAACTCTGAATACAATACAATGTTGTCAAATAAAAATTACATGTCTTCAAGGGACATACCCTGATTCATTATTCTCTTCAAGTCTTCTACCATCTTGAGCTCCTAATTCTCCTTCTCTATTTATGAGATATTGTAAACATTCAAACATTTACAATATCTTAATAAGCTATGCTTGGTAGGGGATACAAAAATATATTACTTCACTAATATAAGAATACATACCTCAGTCATTATTCCATCATTGTTATCTACTCATGAGTTATCTCAACATAGAGTATATACATTATTTATGTAGTATAGGATAAATCTGTTAAAATAGTGAAAATTGCTCAAAACTTGTTCCTTCCCCTGGCTATACTTCCACTTAGGAGATCAATATTCAGCCAATTCTCATATGGGGATTTTCTTTCTAAGAACTTATGTAGTGGCTACTCATCATGCCATGGCATTACACTATGCCTATCATATGTGCATCATAGTGCAAAATACTTCAAGACTACTATGCTACAGTCTCAATCCATACAGCGTGCTTGGATAACTATATAATCATCCACTGATACCAACTATGGAAATGCCAAAGTCCATGTTTGCATGGGAGAAACCATGGTTGTCATAGTGGCGACCTTCCCATGATTGCCCCACCCGACATTTAGCCTCTCTTTAGGCATGGTATCTATCATATAAGTTTCAGGAAGCGGGTGGCGAAACCCTAATAACTTTCCTAGCATAACATCCCTAGTCCTAGGACTATGAAAAACCAAATCACAAGCCACCATGCTTGTATGTAAAATAGATTGTACATATCAGATGATGCGTCTATTTAACTAAGGCTAGAATATTTTCTATGCCCTATGCTTAGGGTTTCCTTAATCTACATATCTCATTACTTTCACCTCATTTGATTAGATCATTAGATTGGATTAGTTGAATTGGATCATGGGTTTGGATCACTTAGTTGGATCATGAATATGCTAAGGTACTAGTATACTTATATCATGAAGGTATATGATTCTAGATAGAAGATCATGTATGATACACATAAATCCTTAATACATTCTTGTTCTTGATTCATACATCTCAAGTGGTATTAACTCCATATTGTCCATCACATCTATCAAATCATACATATAAAGTTATTCTTTCTATATGTATTTGAGGGATGCCCTAACTTTCCTTGAATCATATATGATCAAGGTTTCAAAGCTTCTAAGTTCACAATCTACACTATAAGTAAAATCATAGAAAAATACTACAATCTACATTATATTTCTTTCTTTTTGCTTGTGATCTTTTAAGATCTCTCTTAGATCTTGTTTAATCTTCCTTATCTTATTCACAATTTTTATTAGGATTAGATAATTTACTAACCTTTTATGCTCTTATTATTATTACTCAACCAATTAATGTTTTACTAGTTGAGGATAGCTTATTCTATCTTAAGTCTAGATAGCTCCTCTTATGTCAAATTGGCTAAGGCTTACTAGTTGAATGGTTGAACACAAAGTGGTTACTTCAATCCTCATGTAAGGAGGCATTTAGACCTCACAAATATCAACAAAAGGTGGGGGAAGAGCAAGGCTCTATTAGAGAACCCCCTTAACCACCATGTTCATCATCCACTAGGGTGACCTTAACTCAATCCTTCATAAGGCTCCTATGAGCATTTTAACCCTAAGTACTCTTTCTAATTGATTTTAATTAAATCCATGAACATTTAAAATGTCATTCATGGAGTTTCATTATTCTCCTATTTTGGACCAAGGATTTTATATTCCTTATATTATCCTACTAACTATGGCCCTTACTATCATTAAGTCCATGTCATTCATTTCATGTAATTGTTCTTCAACTCTATTTTCATTTAATTACATTTTTAGTTTAATTTTCATAACATAAGCATTAAAGCATAATAAATAAATAAATAAATAAATATACAATTACATCTACTAGGCAATAAATGACAACTATAAAAACATTCAATAATTCAAATGAAAATCTAGCATGCTATAACTATTCATCATGATCTAATGGTCATAGCTGATTTCTTTCTCTTTTAGGATTTAGACCTTGATCTTTTCATTTTCCTTTAGATCTAATACATCTTCTTAATATGATTTCATTATTAGATCATTGATGCACCTCATCAAATGATCTGGCCTTTCTTGATCCAACCGATCAAAATGATCTTAAGTCATTTTATCCAATTTAAGGGCATAGATCTTGATCTATCCCAAATCATCATCATCTAGTCCATAAATCCATATGATATTAACTTTATATCTTCATCAAAATACATCCATACTATCCAATCATCCTTGATCAAGGAGATTACCATTCATTTTTATGGATATTACTATTTTTAAGCTAGATCTCTTGATTAAACATAGATTAGTCACTTATAACCAATGATTTCATGTTCTAAAATCACAAGATCATCAATGGATTAGAATTATATAGTTTGATCATTCCAAATTTCACTAATCATAAGAATTAGTAATACTTTGCTTTATTAACAGAATTTTACATTCATCAAAATATAAATTTTATAAGTTTAGTAGGTTATACTCATCAAAAGAAATCCAACCCAACTTTTCGATCTCAATTTGGAGTTAAATTGAGATCAAAATTGGGATTTTAAGATTTTAGCCCGTTTTAAAGGCTAAATTTTAATCTTACTATTTTTGTTGATTTACTTGATCTAGAAACACAAAAATATTACTATGATCATTATTTGAAGGTTTTGGGATCCTCTAAACCCATACATCAGTTCGAATTTCAATTTTGGAACCATCTTGATTATGATCCAAGGTTGTTACTACTAATTTTTGTTATAATCTCAAATAAATACAATTTAAATAATACATTTCATGAGTTTAGTAGCTTACAAAAGTGACAAGGAATCTACAGAAAGTTTCAGATCTAAAATCTTTAGCTCTTAATTATAAAAACAAGATTTTAGTTCAAAATTTGAACAATCCTGATCAAATGTGGGTTTACGGGTGAGAGGACGACCAGCGACCCATACCCGTTACCACCCATTGTAGGTGGTCGACGGAGATGATCGGCTATGGGCGAGATGGTCCAAATCTGGACCACCAAATCACCCATGGCCAGATCTCCTCTATCTTTGACCATCAACGACCCAGATTTCGTCTCCTAGGGTTTTGGGGCCATAGGAATCTATCCAATGGCTTAGAGATTTCATCTGGGCTATCCAAGATGGTGGATCTCAACCTTGTTTCCTAATCCATCGTGTCCGATGGATCAACGGCCGGGGAGATCCACTGGATGTTAGAAAACCCAACCTAAATGCGAGCATGGAAAGAGGGGAGGGAGATACACCTACCTAGAGTGTTTAGAGTTTGAAAACTTGGCTGAAAAATAAGAAACTCCAAGCCTGATTATAAGTCACCGGAGCTACTATTTTCTGACGATTTAGCTGATGAATACTCCATTGATCGTTGAAAAAGTATAGGGCTTTTATATATTTGGATGTGTTGAACCTCTTTGACAGGGTGGATTAAGGTTTCAACGATCCAAAGTGGATGTCTAATTGAAAAATCATAGCAAGGTGAAAACCCTGCTCGTCATGGACAATGCGTATACAAACGCACCCAATGGATCAAGGGGAATATTCTCCCAGGTACATCTGTGGACGCATTAATAAAAGGAAATAAAGAGGGGAAAAGGAGGAAGAAAATAGAGAGAAGGGGGAGGTGTTTTGAGCTAAAATTTTGGTGGAACTAGGGAATTTTATGAATTTTTTTGTGAATTTTTTTTCTGAGGTATTTATAGGCATTTTGGGTGTTTTTCATGATTATGTGTAATTATTATATTTTATTTCTTTTTATTTTTCAATGTTCATTGGATTCCCACGACCACCTCCTTCTCCACTAGTAGGTGGTAGTGGTTTAACTCATAATTACAGATTTTTCGGCCATTGGATTCCTTTGTAGGTCCCTTGTGAGTCCCTTGTGGGCCCCATGGTGTGAAAAGACCATTTTGCCCTTTTAATTCCAAAACTGGAGAAAATAGTGTTTATTCCCATGAACTCAGAATTGAGCGTACTTAGTGGTGTTGGATTCATATTTTCATGTACATTCCAAATTTTTATGTATTAGTTCTCAGTTATGAGTAAAATTACTATTTTACCCTTTTGTTCATAAAATGTAGAAAAATAAGGATTTTTTATTTGAATTCAGAATTTGTCATGCTTATAGTCATTTTGAAGGGTTTGTTGAGTATGTTTTCAATTATACATATCTTATCCTCTGATTGTACTTCTATGAGAAGTGCATTTTTAATAACCTTAATATTCCAACTTGATTTTTCCTTGAAATTCTCAATTTCATTACAAAAGTTGGGGGTGTTACAATTTCCCCCTCTAAAATTATAATTTTGATCAACAACACACTTGTGCCTACGCATGATGAGATTTGACTAACTTTCGAAATTACCATAATGCCCAGAGGGTGTCATTAATTTTGAACTGCCTATTTATGATATTCAAACTTTCTCATTCAAACTTTGATTTTAGTGTTCTTAGGGTCATTGGAAAGATTTTTCAAAACACATTCCAGTTATTGAGGCTTCGATGGTCAAATTGGTATTCTTCAAAATATCATTACCTCAAAACTCAAAGAGAAATAATCCCAAATTCACATTTCATTTTAATTAAAAATGTATAAAGAATTATATGAAATGAAATTTGGAAATTAGCTTTATTACATGCCTAGTGTCCAAACTAGTTGTATCTGTAAAACCTGTCAACTATATATCATTGAAATTAAATGTAAAAGTAGCCAATTTTTTATTAAAATTTTTATTTAAAATGATCTACTGCTTGAGGGGATAGTCAAGTGAATTTGCAAGACTCACATGTGTTCACTCCCAAAGCAGTTGATTGTCTCCCAAGGCAATTAGTTGGAATTATTATTGACACATATTCTTTTACTACTTAGTAAAGTAGCTGACTACTCATCCTTTGGTAGTTGACTATTTTCTATTAGACTTTGATACTTTCATCTTTTAGACCTTGAACCTTGCTCCAATCTCTCTAAGTTTTCTTCTAACCCTTTTGAATGCACTTGTTCACTCACAAACCAAGTAGAAATAATAGTATTATGGTTTTATCATCATCAAAATCAAGAAGGATTGGACTAACAATATCATGTAAGATCATTCCAAAAATTTGAGCTAGGCTTATGCTTTCTAGAAATTTTTATAGAAGCTGGACTTATTACTTAATCCTTCATCTCGCATTAAATTCTCTAGGAACACACCATTCATTAATGCCTAAATGATACACATAAGTCAATAAAAAGTGAGAAAAATGGTTTTCTTACAAAGAGAGCTTAGTGTCATAGGGTTGCATTTCCCTTTTCTTAAACCATAACAATTGGTGTCAAAGTAGTTCAAGTTGGTAGTTGCTGTTGAGGAGTGTGGGAATTTCATGGTGGCATCATGAAAAGTGATTCATGAGCAACCAACATGCATGTGGAGGGTCAGCAAAAGACTAATAGGGACAAGTCAAGAGACCCCACCCAACATGAGAGTTGGCTTTGGATGCTTGTCTCACTACTCTAAAGGCTTGGTTCGGTAAGTTCAAACAAACTCTCTCTAATTGTTTCAATAATTCTAGTGCCTTTATGGATGCCTTACTTAGTCTTAAAGCTAACATACAAAGTACGATTGAGGTGTTTAAGTGTAAGGATACAAAGACTGCTAAAAGGGTCAAAGCACATTTGACTGCCTTAAGACTATGGAAGGCGAAATAACAAGCCTCCACGAGGAAGCGGTTGAGTTACAAAATGTGAAAATTTGGTTGACCTTATTTGGAAAGGCTATTGCTCATGAGGGAGGATCTTGATTGAAGGAATTTGCTCCTAAAGTGAAGGTCCCAAAATCTAAGCATTACAAGGGAACCAAAATGCCAAGGACTTGGAGATTTTTTATGGTGAATGGAAGCTACTAAGATTTTGTAGGAGGTTATGAAGGTGGATAGAACCACAATGTATCTCATTGATGATGAAATCCTATGGTGGGGATGGAGGTACAATAATGTAATAGAAGGTTACTATACCATAGCCACATGGGAAGACCTCAAGAAAGATATCAAGATGCAATTCCTCTTAGAGAATGCATAGTACTTGGCTCTAAAGAATTTGAAGAGCTTGAAGCATACATGATCCATTTGAGAATACATCAACCAATTCATATCCTTGCTTTAGAACATCACCAAGATGGCTAAGAAGAACAAGCTATTCTTCTTCATGGATAGGTTGCAACCTTAGGAATAAGAGTTGCAAAGGTGGTGAGTGCAAGACTTGGCTAAAGCACTCTCAACTATGGAAAAGTTGGTTGAGTTTACCAAAAAGGTTGAGGGTAAGAGTAAGGATGAGAAACACAAAGCTAATCAAGGCAAAGTTGGGGGGAGACAAACCTAAGAGCAATATGAAGGAAGGCAAAAGAAAACTAGTTATGACTCAAAAGGCAAGAGGCTAGGAAATATGTTGTTGGCAATATAGTTAGTGAAGGGTGTCAAGAAGAGGGAAGAGAAATTCTTGGACCCCTTATTAAAAAACAGAGATAAGGTTGAAATTCCTATGTTGCGAGAGTTTGAGATAGTCCTTAATGAGTTCAAGGATGGCATGCCGCCTAAGCTACCTATGAGATTGCCTCCAAGAAGGGAGGTCAACCTCTAGACTGAGTTAGAGATTGGCTCAAGGACCCTTGCAGTAGCCCCTTATCAAATGTCACCACCTGAGTTGGAGGAACTATGTAGAGAACTGAGAGAATTGTTGTACTCTAGGTTTATTCAACTATCAAAAAAACCTTATGGAACCCTGTTGCTATTTTGGAAGAAATTTAATGGAAGCCTTAGGATGTGCATCCTATAAAGCTCTTAACAAAGTGACTACAAAGAACAGGTATTAGATTTTGCTCATTCCTGACTTGTTTGATTGGTTGGCCTAGGCAAGATACTTTAGTAAACTTGATCTAAGGTTAGGATACTACCAAGTGCATTTTGTCAAAGGTGACAAACCCAATACCACTTGTGTCACAAGGTATGTTGCTACATGCTCTTAGTCATACCCTTTGGCTTGACTAATGCCCCAAATACATTTTGCACTTTGATGAATAAGATATTTTACCCTTACTTGCATTAGTTTGTGATTGTCTACTTAGCTGAAATCGTGGTCTATAGCCAAATGTCAGAATAACACTTAGACTACCTACAAACTGTTATTCTGTGTTACAAGAAAACTCTCTCTATGTCAAGAGGAATAAATATTCCTTTGCCTTGTAGGAAGTGTCATTCCTTGGGCATTGGAATAGAGACAGATGAATAAGGATGGACAAGGCCAAGGCTGAAGCTATTATATAGCAAAAAATACCTGCAAAAGTGACTAAGTAGTGAAGTTTCTTGAGCCTTGTCAACCATTATCGAAAGTTCATAGTTGGGTACTCACAACATGTTGCTTCACCCAATAATTTACTAAAGAAGAATAGCCAGTGGCAATGGACAGATCAGTGCTAAAAGGCCTTTAAGGAACTTAAGGATGCAATGACAATAGAACTTGACCTCAAGTTGATGGATCACACAAAACACTTTGAGGTACACACTAATGATTCTAACTTTGCCATAAGAGGGGTCTTAAAGCAACAAGGTCATCCTATTACATACAAGATCCAGAAGCTAAAACAGATGGAGAGGAAGTACATAGTCTAAGAGAAGGAGGTGATGGCAGTGGTTCATTGTCTAAGGATGTGGAACCACTACTTGCTAGGCTTACACTTTTTTATCTAAACAAACAATGTTGTCACTAGCTATTTCTAGACCCAAAAGAAGTTAAGTTTGAAGCAATCTTAGTAGCAAATTTCTTCCCCAATGGATTGCACAACTGATGAAGAAATTCAGTTAACCTTAAAGAACATGGTGAAGTGTTGGGAAATCCCTAAGACTATTATAAGTGACCAAGACCCTCATTTCAAAGGAAAGTTTTGGATGTAGATGTTTAAACTCTTAAGTATGGAACTTTGCTTCTTCACTAGCTTTTACCCACACACAGATGGCCACATGAAATGCACAAAGGCTTTGCTAAAGGAGTAGCTACAACACTTTATGAGTGCAAATTAGAAGGATTGGGTGAAGCTCTTGGACGTGGGCCAGTTTTGCTACAACTTGTAGAAGAGTGAGTCATTGAACCATAATCCCTTTGAGTTGGCCAATGCTAGTAGCTTCTTACACCATTGATAGTAAGATCAAGTGATATGTGTTCAAAATTGTATAAAAATCACCTAATTAGCTACCCCATTTGTTATAATTTATAGTGCTAAATTAGGGTAAGGTTTTTTCCAAAAAATTATAACACATTCATTTCTAACATAATAGATCAAATATTTGATAAATTGTAGATTCAAAGGATAATACAGGGTAAGCATGAAAATAATAAAATTTGTCTAGTCTTTAACTAGTGTTTTTGACTTTTTGTAGGAGTCAAGATGATGATCCAATGGCCAAAATTGATAGAGATGAAAATTGAAGATCATGATCAAAAGATCGAGTCAAGGCCTAAAAGTCATCAATCCAACATGAGATCAAGGCTCAAGATCACTTTAAAGAATGCAAAGGATGGAATTGATCAAGTCAAATTTAACAAAAGTGGACCCATGCACAAGCCATGCAAAGTCTACCACCTTCACATAGGATTCACTCAAGCCACCTAGCCATATGCAAGCCATGAAGAAGGTGACAAGCTAAGGAGTCTAGCCAACCATCAAAGCTAAGTGGTTGAGGCACCAAGCCAATCCAAAAGAGCCCCTAAAGCTAGCATTGAATTCAAGCCAAATGAGCTCTCAAAGCAGGCCATCAAGCGACATGAGTCGAGCTACATGAAGGCTATGATTGGAGGAAAATCTAAAGAAATATCTATGAAATTTAAGGGTTATTTTGAAGATATTTGAGAGAAAATCCAATTGGTTAAGGTATCAAGTGGACCAATAGGAAGAACCCACTTTATTTTTCTTATTTTGTCTCACTTTCTACCTCACAACTCAAGGCAACTACGAATTTTACTTTCTTAAAGAGCCATCTTTCTGAAACTCTCCACCCTTCCTAACTCCATCCTAGATCAACCAATCATCTTTCTACACCTCTATCTCTCTCACCCTCTATGATTTCAATGCAAAAAGGTCCTAGAGGAAGGAGTTCCACATGAAACTCGTACAAAGTATGAGCTTTCCTCCCTTCCCTATCTCATTCAATTGATCACCTTCCTATAATCACACTTCACCAAAGACCACCGCTCCTTAGTTTCCACCTCACCAATCAACCTTATATTTTCCTTCTCTTTCCATTACTTTTCCATCTTTCTTTTGATTTTTTCAAAGGGGATCTACAATTTGTATAAGGGGAGACACTCCCTCCTAAAGAGATGGTGCCTCCCACCTTGTTGCCATCTTATTTCCCTCTTAAATGTCCACCTTGCCCATTCTTAAAAGTCATATAGGTTGCCCTAGATCTAAGATGATCTTGACCCTTAAATTTTTTATCTTTACTCTCCACCATAGGATCACCCATAAGCTAGATAGGATGTGCCCAAAAGACATAAGAAGGAGGAGCAAGTTTGACATGGAAAACATTATTGGGGAGGGGGAGATTGCACCCTCCTAAGAAGGAGGCATCTCTAGCCCTCCTTCCTCCAAAATCTCCCAATTTCTTCCTCTCACCATCTTCTTCCTTTCAATGCATTTCTCCTTGGTGGCTGCTCCTCTCCAAGTGTTCCATGCATAGGCCAAGCTTTTAGTTCCTTAGTTACTCCATTAAATGTTGGTTTCTATTCCTTTTTTTATCTTCTTATTTTCATTGTTCTTAAAATTCTTTTGTTGCTTTTTTTCATGCTTAGGAAGATGTTGAGGTGCCATTTATTTTTCTAGCTTTTCATGCTTGATTGTTCAAAAGATCCAAGGTTGTTTTCCCTTGAAGTGACAGCCAAGGGAAAGTCATCTTGAATCCATTCATTACACTCTTCCTTTTCTTGAGTTTCCTTACCATTAGATCTCTTGATTGTTCTTCCATTTTCATACCTTTTTGATGATTATTCAAATTCACCCACACAAATGTTCACATGCATGCTTCTTTAGCCAATTGGGTAGTGATTGAAGTGTTGGAAGGATTTCAATTGGGTCAAGGATAGTGTGTAGATCTAATGGATGATGCGCACTACAATTGTAGAGATTTATTTTGAACTTGTAATGTATTTCACTCAATGAAATTCCATACTTGATTTATGTTATTCTCTTCTTACTATGCATGTTGATCTTTGTTAGTTTAAAGTCATGATTGAATGCCTCAATTTTTACTTGTTTTATAATTGTTTTGTAGTAAGTTTAACAATTTCAATGCATCAAAATCATGTGCACGACTCTAAGTGTCACACACATGATTTTGATGATTGAAACATGGATTACAACCATGATTTCATGTTGTTTATAGTTTCCTATTCCTTCTTTGTTAATTAACATTTTACTATTGTTATCTTATTGATTTTGCCTCATAGTTTATAGGTATGCTGCTTAGGAATCTCATGTGTTTCATGTGCATGGATCATTGATCATGCACATGATTCTAGAATCCATCTCGTTAGGTTTGTGAATGTTTGCTCATAGTTCCTAAAATCATTGCGTGCTTAGAAAGTTAGGGTCACATTAGAATCATTTATTATATATCCATTATTGCATATTACACTACTTACACGCCATGTACCATGTGCACTATTCTTCATGATTTTGTTCTTAATAAGTGGTGGATTTTGTTGTTTACTTTGCACATTCCATTTTTGTAGTTTCCATTAGTTTGTTTGCATTATATATATAAAAAAAATGTAATTTTCATGTTTAAAATGTTTTAATTAGTAAATTTTTATTTTTAGAAATTTTGTTTTAGGAAAGTTTCTTAGTTGAGCATGTCTACTTTCAGCATATTTTCATATTTCATATTTACATTTATGTTAAGCTTCCAATATTAGTTTAGGCTAAAAAACTGATTATCTTGGCTAGGTTAAGTAGTTTAAGTAAGGACCAAAAATCTTGCAAAATTCATTCAATTCCTCATGAGATCAACCTCCATCACATGAATTACTATAATCGGTTCATGAGCTTGCACGTTGAACTTAAAAATCACAACAGTGAGCTATGAAGGAAATAGACATGTAGCCTACTAGTTTGCTAAAAACTATCATGAACAAGATGACATAGCAAAATCCTACTTGCATAAGGTTGTTAAAAGAAGGAAAAAGCATACAAATGAAAAGAGGTAGCCATTAGAGTTCAACGTATGGGACCTTGTAATGATCAAAATACCTCCCCAACAATTCAAGGCCTCACAAGGCAAATAAGTTGGCAAGGTTTCATACCAAGTCCAACTCCCACCACCCCTCAGGATCCATCTACCTTCCATCCAAATGTCCTGAAACCTTACCATGTAGAGATGGAGGATCCTTTGTGTAGGATAAGCAAGCAAGCACTACCACTAATGACTTCGTCATTTGTTAAAGAAGTGGAGTACATAATAGTGATGAAGTGAAAAGGTAGAGAAGAGTTCAACCTAAGATAGAGTACTTGGTGAAATGGTGAGAGTTGCCAGAAAGCAAGGCTACATGGGAAGAAGCTAAGACACTATGGTATTTCAAGGAACGTATCTATAAGTACAAGGAAGGAAATGAGGACATTGTGTGAATTAAACAGGGGAGAATGTCACAAGGCCTAATTTCAATACACATCCAACAAGCTTGTGATCCTTTTATTACTAGAGGGGATTCTTACCTAAGCCTCTATGGAAGGCCCAACCCATATTCTAAAAGAAGGAGTCTCTAGAAATTCACTAGAAGCTTCTCACATATACAAAGATGAATTCAATATATGCACTTTAGCATACACATATGTATTGTATATAGTAGTCTGGAATCCTCCTTATCTAAGAGAATAGTAGAGTAGTCTAGAAAGCCCTTGGAAGTAAGAGTGAGGAGTTGAAGGATGACTTATGTTTTGCAAAAAAGTTGTGCACAAGTGCTCACAAGTTAAGCAAAGGAAACTGCAACCTTGTGATAGTAGACTATAACTTTATTACTAAACAAAATATAAAAAGAACTTCCTAAAAAGACAGCTCATATCTCCCACATGCAAACCTAGTTTAAGAAACAGCTACAAGATTAGGGTCATGCTAGAAACACCATCAACTAGGATGAATAGGGTGAAGAGGCCAATATAGTAAGGCAAAGACATAGTAAAGTAAAGATAGAAACAACAACTTTCATTGCCAATTTTTGTTGCATCTGACTTTCCATATTACTATTTGTGTGAGATTTTTTAATGCAATAGTTGGGTAATAGCAGGCACCAATTGTAAAATTTTATTACATTATGTGATTATATTAAATTATTCAATACATCATGTATAGAAAAATCTTGCATAGTGACATACACGAGCTCATATTAGCCTTGCCACTAGGGGGCCTTGTTAAGTTTTGAAACTAAAAGAAATTAGAGAACTTGTTGGTTTCCTTCTTTTATGTGTAGAAAATACATTTTTTAGTCCTTCCATTAACTTCTTACTAATAGGTTTTGGACTTTGGCGTTGGTTCTTGTTTGTGATAAGCTTGTACCTTTTCTTCTTATAATCATAGCTCATTATCTACCCACATGCAAGTTATGGAGGCCTACCATATTTCCTCTTTCCCTACTCTATGTGAAGAAAGCCAAAAACACTACTCTAACGAAGGGTTTTTAAGATGGTTAAAAACTTATATATAAGACAGTTACCCAATGGTCTTCTACTTAGACATCTTAGAAAATCTAGACCAAAATAAGACGGTTTCACAACCAACTTCTTTTTTACGTAAGTGGGTTTTGAGAATCATTCTATTTTTTCTAAACAAAATAAGATAGTTTACAATAAACCATCTTATTTAATTTTAAAAATAGAAGACAATTTTTTGAAAATTGTCCTATTTCCTGTAAACATATAAGACTGTTGCATGTAAAATATCCTATTTTGGCTGAACAAAATAAGATGGTTTATTGTACTATCATATTTTTCCCATAGTAAAAGATGATTTTGGAAAATCATCTTCTATTGTTGGTTTCTATTTTTAAATTCTTCCTGAATTTCTATCTTCTTTTGTTGGTTTTTGTTTTTACATTCTTCTTGTAGTTCTATGGTTAAAAATACATTCACCATTCCCCTCAACAACCAAAAGAATCCATGTTCACTTCAACTTC
This sequence comes from Warburgia ugandensis, assembly GCA_035236585.1. Lineage (NCBI taxonomy): Eukaryota > Viridiplantae > Streptophyta > Magnoliopsida > Canellales > Canellaceae > Warburgia > Warburgia ugandensis. Next base: position 24,512,861 of record CP141132.1, on the reverse strand, counting down.
ATGATAAATGTGTTGCTTTGGGTATAGTCTTTCTACAATCATCAAACACAATTCAAATTTTACATTCAAAAGAATACACCCATATAATAGTCCCTCTTGGGAACCTAACAACTTTTCTTTTCTCTCCTATCTATTCTTGAAATCTTGTACATGTAAAAACTATAAAAACTCCAACATCCACATTCCAAACTCGACACCTTCACTACAACATACATTCACTTTCAACATCCACATTGAACTTCAAAAATTTCAAAGACATGAAAAAGAAAAAGTGATAAGTACATTCATTAATACTTCTTCATACACATCCATATGTTTAGTTCGACACACCAACTTGCCCTCATTGAAATGAAGAAACCACACATGGACTTTAATCAAATGAAAAAATGGAAGACATCCATATAAATGAAGTTTTGTTTTGTATTTTATTTATAAAAAGTTTACAATGAAGATGATCAGTCATCTACAAATTACAAGCCAAAACATATTCAGTCCACTCCATTGTTATATCATCTAAATCTAATTGGGAGCAACTCTTACCTCCCAAACCAGCTTGCAAGACAACATATATTAAATCAATTAAGACATTAAATCTTAGAGTCATTCAAAAATTGTAGAAAATTGTAAGATGATGACCAATAAATTAATTGTCTTACCTTTCTCAGTTGTGATATCACAAAACCAACATGGATGGGAGTTGTCATGTATCTAAGAACATAATATCCACACTCCCAATTCGATTTTTGTCTAAGACATTACACAACAAAGAAAATAGAAAGGTTCAAATATCATGTCCAATTGTAACTTTAGGTTATAAAATAGTGTAATGAACTAGTAAATTAACCTTACCGTGACCTTTTCCAGGTGAGTTTTTCTAGGTGCTTAATATCTTTCATGTCAGCCCATTTATACCATGCACTTCACATTTATAAGTGAAAAGCATTAAATATTAAGAACATCATAGTTATCAGTTAACCAACTATGTTAATGGATGAGAAAATAAAGACTTGTTGATGATTTTCATCAGTGGGCCACAGATGTGCACTATTCAAGTACAATGAAACCTATAGACACAATCATTCAATTAAAGTTTGCAATACTTAAATTATATAGATGTGAATATGTGTATTATAGCATAATTTAGCAAGATAGGTTAATACATGGCCTCTATTGTACAGAATTAGTAAGGCACGTCCCTTTAAACAATGCAAGAACCTAGGTATAATATCTTTTATTTGTTTCTCCATTGGCCATTATTCCTTTGGTCTAAAGACAATATCAGGATCAAGAAATTTGTAAATGTCTTTAATCTCTAATCTTTGTAATTTATCTTGCAAAGACTTGTAGAAATGAAATCATTATTACCTATCATGTCTTATTAATGCCTGTTGTCAAGGATTTTTAATAGTATAGATATTTAGTTACTTGATATAGGTGATAACATGTGAGTATTTTAGTTGCTCCATATTATATATTGCTAAGAGGTCCTCTTTCATGAGTGATACTTCAACTTCGTCATTAGCAAGCACATTCAACTCCATCCATATGGGGTTGATACCATTATCTTCATTGATGAGTTTGTACAGTCCCCTCAAGAATGGAGGCATGTTAAGTGGAACCTCCACCTAATCTCTACATTGTGGATGTAAACTTCTAGAAATTTGTAATGAATATCATAAATTTTATCATGAAATAGACATAGATACTAGTATTGGGACAATTGTTATGGTAGAATGTGCTATGGAGAGAAGGTTGGCCTTGATGGTGCCTTTTGCTACTTCTTGGGTCAACTCTTCCTACCCATTTAAGTTATAAGAACACAATCAATTCTATTTATATAATTCAAGTGATACAAATTTCAAGATGCGTAGAACCACTTATGATTCATGAAGTAACTGAGGCAACCTTTTTGTTTGTGAAGGTTTGGATGTTACTCCCCTATAAATGTGCCATTTTCTAGAGGATGGCACAATTAATGGGTTCTATGGTCCTAGCCTTCTTTTGCTATCAAGATATACACTAAATTAAATGTAATGAAATAAAAGCATGGTATAATTAGACAAAAATGAACCCTCACATATACTTACTTCTTATTCTTATAACCTGGTATAACCAATCTTAGAGAGGTGGTGCTACTTATGATTACTAATAAGCACCATTTTTCCTTTAATGCACTTTGGCTACACATCAAAGGTGCATAATTAAACACAATCAACTTTCATAATTAAGGGACTAGAACCTTAGGCTAGTTGTTACCACAAAATCAAAAGACAAGTAGGTCTTTACAAATTTATTCTATGCATCCCAGTCAATGATGCTTGAATACAACTCAGGGATTGTGTGCAGCCTCAATAGATCAGTGGCATTTGTAGGTATGAACCTCTTTGCAAGTTCGCTGTTACATTTCCTCCATTGTTTATTAGTTGCTTACAAATTATTCTTCTTACACTCATCATGAACATCAAATGCATACTAAAAAGTAAAAGGAAGCACTTTACTCTATTTGAAAATAACAAGATAAGGTATATAGTATGTTCTATGTAGGAAGCATTTACATACCTTCACCATCTCCCATATTGCATCTTCAATTGATGGTAACATGTCTCCAATCACTAATTGAGATTGGCACCATGTTTCTTAGAGTGTGACAAATGAAGCTGGTATAGGCCAATGCATGTTCACCTATCACTTGCCCTCTACGATTTAACTTTTTCTTAGTAATATCCTCCATTTTTATTGGCCCTTTGACCTTTATCTTAAGAGGGATACTTGTTGGATTGTTCTTCATGTTGTGGATTTTCTTCAAGTTCCATATTTCTTGCACAAGTAAAAACATTATAGTTTAAACAAACATGTCATAAGGATAGTGATCAAGAACTAAAAGGAATAATCTTTTTAACAGTGAGATGACATCAATGAGTGTGATTGTATCGTCATGTGTGAAACATATTAGAGAGGTCTCACTTTTCAAAGTGCTACGATCGAGCATTTATTTCTATCATACATCATATAGTAGAATGTGCGTAGAAATTCCAGATCAAAAATGTAACTTTCCATGCTTAATCTTCATCAAGTCACACCCAACAGCAAGCTGAAACATTAAGGCAAAACAATATTGAAAACAAGCTAAGCACAACTATATCTAGTTTTATTATTCATGTTTCATTATTGTTTTTTATGTAATTATGCATTGAAATGATTTGAAATGGGACACAAAATGTAAACAACATCATAAGTGAAACACAACTAGATATCTTACAAGAATACAAATGTTGTTTGACATTTGAATCAACTTAACACAACCACCAAATCATTGCATTGCATCTTCTGGCACTTAGATTATCTAGTCAATGAAACTAGTTAGTTTTAACTAGTTGATTAACTTTAACTAAGTTAAAATTATGAATTTTCATACCTAAGTGCTCAAAATAAAAAAAATGCATAAAACAAATTTAGTGATGAGCTAACACAGTCCCAAATCAAACTAAGAAAATCTCAATCTTGAAGCAACATAAACTCCATTGAATTGATAAAGATCAACTAGGAACTTTACATGCATTAGTAGTTCCTAATCTTTGAGAAATGGAATATGATAATGACTATAATTTAATACACTCAATTCCTACATTATTAAGGTTTTAAAAACCATCCTTTAATAGTCATCTAATCAATGAAAAAAATAAAACATAAACATTGATTGATTGAGAGAGAGATAGAACCCTCTGAAAAATAGGTCAAATAGTCCTCTAAAATAATGAAACTAATGTCCTAAAACATGTCACAAATAGTCTAAAGGTTAACTTTATTATGGTTGCTTTCACATAATTAATTATTAAGAAAAAACCAACATAAATTGGCAAGTCCATTTTGCCTAGATGAATTAGAAATAGTGGAGCATATCTATAGTCCATTTTTTAATATCATTTAAGGTCCAAAGTTTCCAAAGATCTTAAGACATCAAAGGAGCATCAAAGAACAAGAAAAGGATCTAAGGAAAACCATGGAATAATTTCCAAATAAGTTCAACTTTGAATGACCTCCCAACTGGTTCTTGTATTGAGTGTTTTGTTATCATTGAGCTTTCTTCTTAATTCCTTATCCATTTAGTGTGAAAATGAATTACTCATTTATAATTAAGAGTAGGTATTAGTTAAGTTCACTAAGCATTCCCTTAGCCTAATTAGAGTAAAATAGAGTAAATTATTGGGGAATTACATGTCCATTTTTCTGCTATATTGAGAAGAGAGCTGGATCTGAACCTCTAATCCTTTTGGCCCTTCAAAAGTTAGTAAATTTCCCACAAAATCGAGGCCATTTATTAATATAATAGTATGCTATGTATCAGCATTGAATTTACCTAAAAATTTAGCTTAAATTGGTGTAGAATGGGGTGTTTTCTCAGCTTGAGAACACACTACTTTCCTTTACCAATTTGAGTTTAAAGTTGGCTACACTTCTTCCTTCATTTTACATGATAGATTCCATAGTATTTATAAATTCTATTTTAGTGTTTCTTATTCTAGATTAGTGGCATATCTAAGCCTCAGCCACAACATGCCAAAAAAATCAAAGATCAGGATAATTAAACAACCTCCAACATCACGATCAAGGCTTATGCATGCAACATAGAGAACTTAATTGAAGAGTAAAACTCCCTTCCTTACATGCTCAACCTCATCAACAATTTCATGGGTTATGTTTCAACAAAATTTGACTCAATTCCACTATCATGATTCAACTAAACCTTACAAAAATTTTAGTGAAGAGATGAAAATTATATGTAACATGCATGCAATACATTAGCCTTAAGATTTAATTATAAAACATATATGGGAAAATATGAAACAAACCTCAAAGAGAAAGCATTATTTACTTACTCAATGTATGGCTAAACTTCATCAACATTAATGTTTTGCAAGACATAAAGGTGTGCCTAGTCAAATTCTCTATGACCAACGATCAATACACCACCATTGGAGAGAGGTTTATGACTTTTCAATAATTTAATCCACCTGATCATTTCTTTCTCAAATTTTAATAGCATCCACTCTTGATAAATACTTAGAACAAAACTCCATTGCTTCTTCTACAATATAACATTTGAGATACACCCTTCTAGGAAATTATAATTTCATACAAACACTTTCATGTACCTTTTAAATGAGTACATCAAATACAAATAAATTGGTCCATAAAGCTTGACCTCGTCAATGAGGTGAACTATTATTAAGTGTACCATGATATCAAAGAAGGATGACGTCACTATATGCTCTTGGATTTCTTGTAATTTTGAAGTATCCACCACCTTCTTATGCAAAGCATTAAAGAAGTAGTAGAATTTTGTACCAGATCCCCTAACTTTATCTGGCAACACTGAATGTATTACTACATGTAAGAGTTTATTCATCAATACATGGAAATTATGTGATTTCATCCCTAACAATTTCAGCTCTTCCATGGAGACAATGTTTTTTAAAGCTTGAAGAGTACCTGTTGGAGATTTTGATCTCCAACAAGATTTTACACACTATTCTTCTCTCCTATCTATCAAGTATATAATTTGCTTTAGGCAAGTATGTTCCTTGGCTGCCCTATCTATTGGATGCAACCTTCTCTTCAGACCCATTCTCATAAGATGCATTCAAGCTACAAGTCCATCCTGTGTTTTCCCAACATGCTAAGCAAGGTACTGGTCAAGCTTTCATAGACATTCTTCTTAATGCATATGATATATAACACATTTTGCAAGTGTAGGAGTTTCTAGTACACAAGTTTAAACAATATTGACCTCTTCTTACAACAACTTTTAGAGTTGTTGACATATGTAAGCTTAATTTCATTCTTCTTCCCCCATGAGACATTATGGTTTTGAACCTATTCCAATACTTATCATCTAATCATCCTCTTTGGAGATGTCTTAGTCTCCACACTACTACTAAACTCCCCTTGTCAAAATGGTATGGACCTGCCATCTTTTGTGGCCTAAGAATACCATCTTCCTACCATGTTGAAGTTGTATGGTACATTTTCGTCACTACAAGTGGGACATACATTGTATCCCTTCATTGTGCAACCTATCAAATTATTATAGGCAAGGAAGTCATTTATTATCCACATTAATAGAGCCTTAATGGTGAACATCTTTTTCTTGTATGCATTGTAAGCTTCAACCCTACCTCCCACAATGTTCTAAGATTGTTGATTAGTGGAGCAAAGTACACATCAATGTCATCCCTATGTTGCTTGGGACTCGATATTAACATAGTTAACATCATGAACTTTCTCTTCATGCACAACAATGATAGAAGGTTGTAACAAACCATTATAATATGGAAGAAACTATACCTACTGCTCATAGAACTATGAAGATTAATCCCATCTATAGAAATTACAAGTTATAGGTTTCTGGTGTCTTCTCCAAAATTGGGGCACATAAAGTCTACGAGCTTCCACTCTAGGCTATCTACTAGATGGAATAAATAGTTATCACCTACTCTCTCCTCAATCTGTTGTACTAGTTTCTTCTCTATTTCTAAAATACAAAACATTCTTTTGAACCTTGGAATATGGGGGAAATACCACAAGACCTTTGCAAGAACATCTTTCACTTACCAATTAGTAAAATTCTTCTTCAGCTTCCATCTTGAATGTCCACAAGTTGGTCATGCAGTTTTGTATTTGTACTCCTTTCTATATAAAATGCAATCCTTGGGACAAGCCTAGATAAAAATGAGGAGGGTTTTACATCAGCTACCAATAGGCAAGTAAAACTTTCTAAAGAAGTTGAAGATGATTTCATTATTTCTCTTCTTACTTATAAACAAATATTATTTTCTCTTCTTACTAACAAATGAATATACATATGTATGTATATTCATTTGTAAATAAGAAAAGAAAATAATAAAAATCATCATCAAGTTTTTCAATAATGGCAAACCTAATATGACTTGAATCAATCATTGACATTCCCTCAAGCTAGGGCTTCCCCCATAAGTGACACATTGCATTGGATCTCAAGTGTAGTGGAAAATGGGCAAGGGATGTTAGGGCACTTCCCTAGAAGTAATGTGCTACATAGGATCCTAGGTGTAGTGAAACATGGGCAAGGGCTACTAAAGCATTACCTTAGAAGTGACGTGTTGCATCAAAACCTAGTTGTAGTGGAATGTATTGCATGGGATCATGTCATGGGGGTCAAGAAATGCATGGGTAAATAGGCTAGCTTAAGAGAATAACATTCATATTGACACATGGAATATAAGCACATTGAAAAGACTTAAATGGTCATGTAGGAAAATAAAAGGAAGGATATGACAGGGTTCTTCACAAGTGCTCACAAGCCAAATAGACTTTTTTCTACTTAGGAATACTAAAAGATCAATGTGTAAGGATTGTAAGCTAATACCTGGTAAGAGTTTAACCTCACAACATAGGTTAATGGTTATGGATATCTACATTACAAGATGGAAGAAAGGAAATGAGTCAAATAGGTGTGACTTTGTAGTACATTTTCAAAGGCAGGGCCCTTAGTAGTAAAAAATTTTCATAAAATAAAGCAATGAAAATTCTCTTCTTTAGAACTTGTTTTGAAAACTCTCTTCCAAAATCCACCTAGTGGTTCATAGTACAACCCAAATCCATTACAATACTTGTCCAAACTACATAATCTAAAACTCAAAGCTCACCATATAATGAAACTCTCACTACAATACAATACTCTCAAACAAAACAAAATACATGTCTTCAAGGGGCATACCCTAATGATTATTCTCTTCAAGTCTTCTATAGGCTTGAGCTCCTAACTTTCATTCTCTACATCTAAGATATTGCAAACATCAAAACATTTACAATATCATAGCAAGCTATGCTTGGTAGGGGATTCAAGAAGCATAATAATTTGATAGTATAATTCTAATACTTCATAATCTTGTTATTCATAAACATAATCATGTATCTAACTCTTTACTTTGTAATATATGTACATCCTTATACATATTGTACATGGATAAATCTGTCAAATTTATGAAAGTAGTCAAATATGATTCCCAACTAAGCTGATCAATTCTTTCCACTATGAGAAATTAGTATTTCAGCTAGTCCTATACTAAGAATTTTCTTTCCTAGGAAATAGTAGTAATATACAATTACCTGGCATGTCATCATGCCAAAACATAAGGCATTTCACTATGCCTATCTCAAAATCATCATATTGCAAAATAATCAAAGGACTACCATGCTACAGTCTGATCTGTACTAGCGCACTTAGATAACTGCCCTTGTTCACCACTGATATAATGGTGGAAAATATTGTGTCATTGCCCATATGGGGAGACAGGACTTTCGCAGTGGTGGCCTTCCCATAATTGCCCCACCCGACTTTTAGCCTCTCATAGGGCAAGATATCTTCAAATCATCAAATTTCAGGAAGCGGGCATAACTCCACTAACATAGCATCCTCAGGCTTATGCCTATTTAAAACAAAACCACAAGCCTCCATGCTTGTAAGTAAAATAGGTTTCATACATATCAGACAATCTGTCTGTTTACTTAGGGTTCGAATATCTTTTAATTTGATGTTCACTTAGAGTCTAATCCTCAATTCTAACTTAACCATTCCATATGTGTTTGGTTGGTTCATAAGATTTTTAGGAGATTTAATACAGGTATTAACATTACACTTGTCAACATAAGGTCATGTGTTCAACATGTACGTCCCATGTAGATGCATTCATAAAATCCTTCTACTTTCAAGTAGTGATCTATCTCTTTAGATCTTCCATGATCCTGACTGATGTATGTAATCTGTAAATCCATACATACTATCAATATATATACAATCTGAATAATCCTATATTTTTTATCCTATCTATATTCTTTGTCTAATCTTGTCCTTTAATATAAAGGATCTAGATCTGGTATCCTATCATGATCTATCTTCCTCAGATAGTGTCTATTCTATTGATCAATAGATCTGATGGTTAGAATGATCTTCTAATCTTTCAGATCTAAGTACTTTTTATTCTAAGTCTTTGCGTATTCCTTTCTTTGATCTTAATATTTCCTAGATCCTTTGATCAACAATTTATACTTGTTGATAAAGATCAATAACATAGATCTTCTATCATCTAGTTCCCCTTTGATCTAACTTTAGTTGTTTGATCATCCCTAAGGAGGATGATCTTGGTTCTCTTCCTTGAATCATATTTGATCAAGGGTTCAAATCTTCTATTTGATCTAAGATCTTCTATTCTATTTGTTCTAAGTTGCAAGCAATATATATATCATCATCATCATCAAGAAGTATTTATTTCTTTTTATTGTTCTTGATCATTCAAGATCCAATGGATCTTGTTTGATCATCCTTATCTTACTTACAATTTTTATTAAGGTTAGATAATTACTAACCTTTTATGCTCTTATTATTATTATTCAACCAGTTAATGTTTTACTGGTTGAAGATAACTTATTTCAACCTAAGTTTAGACTGTTTTTCTTATTTTCAATTGGCTAAGGCTTACTAGCTGAATGGGTGAACACAAAGTGGTTACTTCAATCCTCATGTAAGGAGGTGTTTATACCTCACAAACGTCAATGGAAGGTAGGGGAAGAGCGAGGCTCTATTAGAAAACCCCCTTAACCACCATGTTCAACATTCACTAGAGTGACCTTAGCTCAACCTTTCATAAGGTTCCGATGAGCATGTTAACCCTAAGTACTCTTTCTAATTGATTTTAATTAAGTCCATGAACATTTAAAATGCCACTCATGGGGTTTATTATTCTCCTAACTTGGGCCAAGGATTTGATAATCCTTATATTATCCTACTAACTATAGCCCTTATTAATATTAAGTCCAAGTCATTCACTCATCTTAATTGTCCATGAATCTCTATATTTCATTAGATTTCATTTTTGGTGATTTATGAATATTAAGACATAACCACTAATTACACAAATATATCTACTAATAAATTTTAAATCATAAACTTTAAATAAAAAATCTAATATAATTTAACAACATTTTACACTAACATGATTCCTATGTAACTTAACTTAATGAAATGAAACTATACTTAAACTGGCATGCTCTTAAGTTATAAAATACATAAAATTTTACTACTAATCTAATGGAATCATGCTTAAAGTTCAAAATGTAAACTAACATGGCCCTAAGATAATTAAATCTATCAATCTAATATAACAATCTAATAACATATAGAACATAGCATGCTAAAATCTAAGAATTACACTATCATTCTTTATAACATAATTCACATTTACAATATTATTATCAAATAAAAGACAATGAAACTTATTATATTAAGATTATTAGAAACCTTTACTTATGATCCAACCATTAGATCTTAGATCTTTTCCTTTAATCAAGGGTTTTAATTAATTTTAGGACTTTTACTCCATTAAGGTCCAAAGATCATATCTCTTTGTTTCTGTCAAATTTAATCCATTATCTCAATGGATTCCATCATAATATCATTCATTCAATCCATCCGAAGGGTCTAATCATACTTGATCTTATTGATCAAGTGGGTCCCTTTGTATTTTTAGGGTTTTTCCACCATAAAGAGTAGATCCCTCAATTTATCTTAGATCTATCCAATTAAATCATGGATGGCACTTTATTATAACATTATATCATCAGTAAATCAGATCCCCCTTAGATCTTGAAGATCATGAAAATTAGAAGCATAATTCTTGAAAATAGAAAGTTTCTAGAATGTTTTTATCAATATTATGATTTCATTGGAAAATAAGCATTACAAGCTTTCCATAGCTTCTTTTCGATCTCAATTTGTAGTTCAGATGACTCCACAATTGAACTGTCAAGTTCACAATCATTCCTAGGGTCCATATTTGATCTAGGCCCAACAAAACGAACGGCCCAGATTGATCAGGAAGATCTGGTTAGGCGCAGCAGTCACTGTGCACCCGTCACCGGAACACACGTTTACCGTGCTCCCCCTGTGTCCTGCATTATCACGCGGTCATCTAGTTAGGACAAAGTCGCAAGTGGTGTGCGCACGCGAAGACGCTCGTACAGGGCACTTCTCCGTATGGCGTTTTGCAAAGCGTCCCGCAATCCCGATTTTATTTGGGAGATCAGACATTCTATTTTGGGCTGTCCAATCAATCCTCTTTAATCAGAGGCTTAAAACTCTATAAAATTTCTTAAAACATCTACCCTAGGGGTTTTGGACCCTTCTAGAGCCATTGGATGGCTCAAATTTTCTATTTGAGCCCTCCATCATCTAGAATTGAAGGGTTTTGGTCCTTACTTTATTTTTATAAATTTTAACCCAAAATTAATTACAAAACAATAAAAATAACATGAAATAAGTATAGGAAGTGTTTCCACCCACCTGATTGGAGAAACAACATAGATTTGAAGCCCAATTTGAAATAAATACCCTTTGATAATAAGATAGCTCGATAGTCCCTTGTTTTGTGATTTTCCATTGATTGCATTGTTGGATCTTGAAATTGATTTGGGGGTTTTGTTGATAAGGTAGTCTAGGATTGTATAGATGGTGGGATTTATTAGATTCAATTTGGAATAGAGTGCCTAATTGAATTTAGGTCTCTTATTCCAATTAGAGAGAGGAGAGAGAAAGTGTAAGAAGGGAGACTTTTGGGAGTTTTGGAATTTTGGCGAGGAATCTAGATCTAGTTTGGAGGATTTTTGGAGGTGTATTTATAAATGTTTTTGCATTTTTCATCATTACTTATAATAATTATGTTTTAATTCTTTAGAATATTAAATTAACATTGGATCCTCCACTACCACCTCCTTCTCCACTAGTAGCTAGTAGTGGTTTGACCACTCATTACATGTTTTCTGGTCATTGGATTTGTTTGTGGGCCCCACGGAGGTGTGAAAGGACCATTTTGCCCTTTTATGGAGAAAATTTTGTTTTATTCTCCCAAACCCGGCATCGAGCATACTTAGTGGCGTTGGAATCATACTTCCAAGTACATTCTAAATATTGAGGTCTTAGTTCTTGGTTATGGGTAAAATTACCATTTTAATTTTACCCTTTTATTCATAAAATGGAGAATACTAGGGATTTTTCATCTTAACTCAGAATTGAACATACTTAGTGTCATTTTGATTGGTTTTTTTAGTACATTCATAATTTCTAAGTTTTAAATAATTTTTTAATATTTGTGAAAAGAGATTTTTCAATAACCTAATATTCCAACCCAAAATTTTTGAAAACTCAAACTTTAATAATTTTCTCAATTAATTTACAAAAATTGGGGTTATTATAATAGGTGTCCAAAAGCTAAGAGGTAAAACTTAAAAGTGGACAGAATAACATCACTCACAAATAAGTTGATGGCAGAAGTAAACTGGAACAACGAAAAAGAAGCAAACACCATGTGGATTAGTATGGCCGAGTCCATTAAGAAAGTTACAAAAGATGTCTTAAGGGTAACTAAAGGTAAAGGGAAATCAATAAAGGAAACTTGGTGGTGGAATGAAAAAGTACAAAAATTTATTAAATAAAAATGGATGTATTTTAAAGCATGGGAAAGGGCTAAAAATAATGAAAACTTTGAGCAATATAAGAATGCTAAGAAAGTTGCTAAGAGAATAGTAAGTGAGGCTAAACTCAAGGCATATGGTGATCTCTATAATATATTAGGATCAAAGAAAGGTGAGAAAGATGTGTTTAGACTTGTAAAAATAAGAGAATAGAAGGGTAAGGACTTAGACTACACTAAATGCGTTAAAAGTGATGTAAAGGATACTAGTCAAAGATGAAGAGATCAAATAACGGTGGGAAAGCCACTTCCAAAAATTGCTCAGTGACAATTGCCCTGAGAATATAAGATTTGAAAGTACTATAAACCTAAATAATATTGGATATTATAAATACAATTGTAGGATTAGAATACTTGAAGTGAAAGAGGCATTGTAAAAGATAAAATCAAGAAAGGCATTGGAGCCCAATGGTATACCAATAGAGGTTTGAATGCATATGGGAGATACTAGAGTAGTTTGTTTGACAAAGTTATTTAACAAATTGTAAAATCAAAGAAAATGTTGGATGAATGGAGGAAGAGCTCTATTATACCAGTTTATAAGAATAAAGGAGACATATAGAGCTGCACTAATTATCAAGGGATCTAACTTATGAGACATACTATGAAACCTTTTGAAAGAGTGATAGAGAAGAAGCTATGACATGAGATGAGTGTATTGGAGAACTAGTTTGGTTTCATGCCTAAGAGGTCTACTATGGAAGCTATTTTTCTACTTAGATAATTGATAGAGAAATATAGGGAGAGGATGAAGGATCTCCATATGGTCTTTATTAACTTAGAAAAAGCTTATGATAGGGTCACTAGCAAGTTAATATGGTGGGTGTTGGCTAAGAAAGGTGTTTCATGTGAGTATGTAGACATAATTAAAGATATGTATGAGGGAGCGGTAATAAATGTTAGGACTACTTGCAAACAAATCAGCAATTTTCCTATCACTATATGATTGTACCAAGGATCGGCTTTGAGCCTGTACCTTTTCATGTTGCTTATGGATGAGTTAACAAAACATTTACATGAGGATATTCCATGGTCCACATTATTTGCAGATAATATAGTTTTAATTGATTAGACAAGTATGGGTGTAAATACAAATGTAGAGTTATGAAGAGAAGCATTAGAATCTAAAGGATTCAAAATGAGTTGAACTAAGATAGAGTATAAGGGATGCAATTTTAGTAAGGAGAGGAGTGGAAGTGGAGCACCAGCAAAGATTGATAACTAAGAAGTCCACCTTAAAGACCACTTTTCATACCTAGGATTGATGATTCACAAGAGTGGATAAATTGAGAGGGAGGTTACCCAAAGAATCCAAGCAAGTTGGAACAAATGGAGATGCTCAACTGAAGTTTTGTATGATCAATGGGTTCAACTCAAATTGAAGGGAACATTCTATAGGATGGCTATAAGACCGACCATCCTATATGGATCAAAATATAGGGAAATTAAGTAACATCATGTATGTAGGAAGAACATAGCTGAAATGAGGATGTTGAGGACAAGAAACACTAGAATTAGGAATGAAAACATTAGAGGAAACTTGGGAGTGGCACCAATAGGTAACAAGATGGGGGAGATTAGACTTAGATGGCTTGGACATGTCCAATGGAAGCTAAAAATAGCATTAGCTAGGAGTGAAGCATTGCTAGCTGAAGGTTCTAAAAGGGCAAGGAGAAGGCCCAAAAGAATGTGGATAGAAGTAGTGAGAAAAGATTTAAAAATTTTAAGACTAAATGAAGCCATGATACTTAATAGAGGGGACTGGAGGAACAAGATTCATGTAGCCATCTCTAATCAAGATAAGGTCTTGATGATGATGATGATGATGATGATGACATTGGGATAAGCTTGTATCTTCACATACTTCAATTTAGTGCATCTAGGATTTGCTTTGTCTCTCATGTTGACCTAGCTAATTTGTTCTCCTTCGATAGCATTTTACATATCATTTTATGTAAAACCTTGATTTGAAAAACTAAATCTCAATTTTGTGTGTAATGTTCTACCAGTGTAGACAACTTGTATAATGTGCATGCCTGACATACAATAATTATGGGTGATAGGTTTGATCAACTCCATAGAAGCACAAATGTTCTCTCAACTCACCTACAATTACCTTTTGATGTTTTCACATCCCGAGCATGGATATTGCATGTGGTTACAATCACCCCCTGCCCTAAGTGCAAACTCCATGAACTTTTCTATTCCCTCCTCATATTCTCCTAATGATCAGTTTATGATCATCCAAGCATATTTGTCCATTTTGTCAAAAAATTCAAGTTCAGATGCATGTGAAGACTTTCTAGACATGTAAATATTAATAACCTTGGGTTAGGCATTTTACGAAACACTTGGTGTGTAAAGAAAATGTATATACAATTGGAAAATATATTCCAACTCTACATTGAGACAAGAAAGATTGATGCAAAAATATGACTGATCCATACATATGAATGATCCAAACACTAATCCATACACATGAATGATCCACACACAGAAGGAAAAAACTTTATGAAAGAAATTTAATACCCATAATCCATCAAATAAATCAAACAAGAGAGAAACAAGAAATAATACATAGCCACTCCAATATTGGTTGAGAACATACAAGCTTGGAACAAAAAGTATGTAAATCCAACTTAATCTTGGAGTTTTATGTTGAAGCTAACCAAAGTAAAAACTTACTAATTAAACTTCACACTGTTTAAAAATATAAAGAAGTTTTAAAAGATTGTTTTGAAGAAACTGTCTTCTTTAATTTAGGAAACATAAGCTTGTTTCAATAACTATCTTTTTTTATACAAAAAATAAGATATTAAGAAAATAAGATGATTCATTTTAACTAGCTTATATATACATATATATGTATATACAGATATATATATATATATATATATATATACACACACACATATATATTGTAGGATGGACACTTCTTAAGTTAATTTTTATGATGATTTTCTAAAACCATCTTCTATTAATTTTGACAAGACGGTTGCTTTTAAATTGTCTTATTTTTTCCATCTTCTAAAGCCCTGACTTTCATAGTGAATGTTAGGTTAACCACTTGGCTAGGCACATATTATATAAACTGCAATGATGCTGGCATGTATTTCATTGTAGTTACAAGAAATCCTATCATGTCTTTAGCCATCAAATCAATGAAGACTAAGATTCAAGCATTAAACATATGAAAGTAGGGTAAGTTGATATATATATATATATACACATATATATTATAAACATACCTCTATGTTTAGAAAGTTTTAGCTCCAGGAAAAACTTAATTATCACTAAATAGGTTAATTCTACTATTTTACATGTCTAGAGTACAAATGAAAAAATGCACAAAATTACCAAATTTATCCTAAAAAGAGAAACTTCACATTCTAAGCTACATCATGGTCACATGTGTAAAAAATAAAGTTGTAAAGGTTTAGAATAATCATTGGGTGTGATTATCAAAGTCAGAGTGGTCGGCAACACTATGTACAACTGATGAGGGTAGTGAAAAGGAGGAAAAATTCCAAGTCATGCACACTTACATACATTTCACCATGTTAGGAATCTTATGAAAGAAATTCAATTCATATACAATGGGATCATACACAATGAAAGCTTCTCTAAAATAAAACAAGACAGGGACCCACATGAAGATGTTTTACTTATTTTCTCTCTCTCCTACTCAACCAAAGGGAGAAGATCAATCAATGATTGGATGTCTTATCTATACAAGATATTAAAACATAATTGGTCTACATGAGCTCATGAAGATCTACAAGAATCAAGGCCATTCATCCTAGGGAAATCCAATCTAATGGTAGAGACAAAATGAAGTTTTAAGGAAGATTTAAAGGGGATCCCATCCATCCAAGTAAGGGAAAATATGATCTAAGGTCTAGGATTGAAGTCAAGGAAATAAGAAAACTCTAGCCACCATTCCTATGTTGAAAAGTCAACTCAAAACCCTAACGAAAGGAAGATCTCAACAATCCCTCATTATCCAATCTCATTTAGTCTTTAGGGTTTCTAAAAAACCAATCAAATGCACCCATTTGAAAAAGATGCCCCCCTTCTTAGGACTTATTAAATTTGAAAAACACTAAATTCCCCCATCTCCTTTCCTTTCTTTCACTTTCTTTCCCATCTATTTCCTTTTCCACGTTTTCCTTATCTTTCTTTTTCTTTGTCTTTTCCATTTTTATTTCTTCCCAATTTCCACCCACTTTCCTCATTTTAAAAAAGATAACTCCCCCCTCTAACAACCATTTTCTTATTTCATTCCACTTCCTTCCTTTCATTCTTAAGCTACTTCTTTCTTTCCTCTTTCTATTTCTTTCCTTTCCCCACTTGTTCCCTTCATCCCTTACCCCTTCCTCTTTATTTTCATTTCCCTTCCCATCTTACTCCTTGCCACTTGACTTTCCTACATTTGAATTACAAGCGCCACCAGCCCATTGATTCTGCTTAACTCCCATGCTAACAGTCTATAAAAAGAGGTGTTTTGTATGAATTAAGGATCTTTAAACTTTCCCTAGAGCTCAAGGCCAAAGCTAGGAGAAACAAAGGGAGGAAGATCACCCGCACCCAAGCTCCTTCAAGCTTCCATGCTCAAATCCTTTGGAGATAAATGTAGAGTCTTAATCATTCCAATTCCTTTTCTTGCTTATTTTCCATTTAGTTTCTAATCGATCTTCTATCTTTTCCATTCAACTTCTTCCAGCATACATTTTCTTAATCTTTTGCTTAAAGTAGATTATTCATGCATCATTCATGTACATACAATTGCATGCACATTCCTCTTTAGATTTGTTTTAGTTTTTTCATACTAATTTCTCTTCTTTCCCTGCTTTGTAGTTCATGTGTAGCATCATATTTTTCTTCATCATAGAGTAGTGTAGATGCATGGCCATGTATTCTTTCCATTTAACTTAGTAGTGCATGCATATAGGTGTAGGATTTTACGGTCATTCCATCAAATTGGATGGTGCGTCTTTTTTATAGTTGCATGCATGGTGGATTTTCTTGCATAGGTTGCATTCATGTTAGTTTGAGGAGTAAAGTGTATTTCTTTAGGTTATGTTTTACTTTGTAGATCAAGATTGTAGTATAGCTTTCTAGTTAGCTTCTTTAATTTCCATGTTTTAAGCACTTTCCTAATTTAGAAGTGGGGTAGTTTCTATTTTTAGATTCAATGTTTAGAATTTTGATTCCTTGATTTCTATTTTTAAAAACTTTCCATTTTTCAGTCCATATATCTTAGGATTGTTTTGAGATTAATTTAGTTCCATTTTAGAAACTAGTTGCATGGTAGATTTTTAGATTTTGCACTTTCTTAGTTTAGAAACATTCACTTTCCTAATTTAGAAACTCATGTTTGACTTAGTTTGACTTTATATGTTTTATTACATATATTCTAGAATTAGATTAAAAACATCATACATTTTAGCAGTTTAGATATAGAATGCATTCTTAGTTTAAAACTCCTAGCATTGTAGTTTCATGCATCATAGTCAAATAGTGTAAGAATCACCACTTTCCATTATTAAATCACACACACACACACACACACACACACACACACACACACACTTGCATAATTGCATGCATGGAACTTTCCATGCTAGGTTTGCATTCCTCCTTCACTCTCATCTCTTAATCTCTCATCATTACACTTCCCTTCATTTTCACACACATTCTTACCATGTTTCTATTTCCATATGCATACCCACTTTCCAATTTTACATTTCATGTCTAAATCATGTTAGTTTATTAATGCATCATTCCTCTTTCTCCTTTTTCTAATTTCTTTTTATGGAGTTGGAATAGGGAAAAAGAAAGGATTCTTAAAAATAAAGGTACTATCTAATTTCTTAAGTAGGGTTGAGAAAACATAGAAATCCATCATTAAAATGACCTAGAGGGTAGGACCACGCTATGTATTTATTCCTAGCTTCATCTCCTAAGGATGAAATTGGTGAGTCCTAATACAAGGGCCACTAACTCCACTTTTTTTCTTTTTCTTCTACTTCATGTTTAAAGTAGGAAACCTCTTCTATGGATGCTCTATTTAAAATGTGAATCACCTCTAATCTCCTCTTTATCTAAACTCCTTGAAGTTACCCTCTTTTTAGAGTTTTTAGATTAGGAAATGTCGTAACTTTTTCTATTTCCATCGTCTTCTTTCTTTCCTGGGGTGGTGATTGTTTAGGAAAGGTATTAAGGCTCCGCTTTTCTTCATTTCCGTAATACTTCATTCCTAAGGATCACTGAATGATATTTGTTTGAATTTAGGGCATGATGGGTTAAGGAGATGAGAAAAGGTTGCTAGTAACTTTTGTCTATTTAGGGTTGAACAAAAGCGTACAAGCTCCTCTTGAGTGATAGAACATGTGATCCCTATAGTGAAATTCAAGTCCAAATTTAAAGGACCTTTATTTTCTTTCTTTCTATTGCTTGTGTAACAAATCCTTGTAATTTTTCACTTTCTTATTAATGAAAGAGTTATTTTTATTTTCTTAGTTACTTTGTTCCATAGTTGTAGTTCTTGACAATTTCCTTAAATCCTAGTTAGTGGTAGTTTTAGAAAGTTTGTTAATTTGTTTCCTTCCTTATTTAAGTAGTTTCTTAGTTCCATAGTTGCTTGCTTTCTAATTTCTTAATTAGCATAGTTTCCTTATTAAGTTAGTTGTTTCCTTTTTAGTTAGTTACTTGTTATTTGCTTTCCATTTACTTGTTTTATGTCTTTACTTTTCTTATCTTTAGTTTTAGATAGAAATAGTCCTTTTAAATGCTTGGCTATGTTAAAGTAAGATGATCTAAATTCTAATTGACTTCGTTTATTAAAGAGTCTTTGTGGGATCGACTAGTATTTGCCAATTCTATACTCCAATAGAGTTGTGTATATGTAGTAATTAATTAAGGCACGTCAAGTTTTTAGCACCGTTGCTAGTGACTCACAATGGAGTTTGATTAAAATCTAATTTTCCTTTACTTTGTCACCCATCATATACTTAGGATTACATATAGCTTAGTTCTATTTTTGCATACTTTCCTCATTCTTGAAAGAATTTTTTACTTTACTTCTTATTGGTGTAGGAATTTGGAAAAGAATAAAGACTTGGATGAGGTCTTAGGATAGTTTCCTATTTTACTTTTTATCTAAGTGGATTGCAGTGACAGTGTGCATGTAAATTTTTATACATTGGGATTCATCTAAATTTAAAAATGGTTCTAATATATAGGTCAAGGGTGGGCCGTCCTAACCGGGATGAAGAGGTGGCTTATACATGGACCCACTGTTGTATGAGAAGACTAAACCAAGGACTCTACTATGAGACTATTCTTCCCTTCTTTTCAAATCCTAGATTAGGTTGCAGTGTTAATTTATTTGTATTAAAAATGGTAGTGTAGGTCATATAGAAAGAATTTTCCTACTTGTTGCATTCTAAAGTTTGTATTAGATTTATTGCTTTCCTTGCATATTAGGACACATTTACATGCTTTAAGGTGTATATATGTTGATCGAATTATGTGGGAATGCTTAATTGAATTAGCAAGGGCACTTATCCCCTCCATGATCAAGGGTGGATTTGATAACCATCCCTTGGCCCACAAAGGTTAAACATCACCTTACACACCCCTAGCATCAACAATTAAATTAACATCAACTTAGAATAGACCTATAGCAACTGACAAGCTCATATGACCCTCTTAGAAGGAGGCAACCTATTGTCACTCCAATGGCCCCTGACTAATCAACTATATTGGTATTTAAATGACTAGCTCTGCCAACACACCCAATAACTCAAATCACCTACAAATGACTAAAAAGTGTGTGACGTGGTTGATTATGATCAAGATCTAATAGGTAAAGAGTGGGACAAGTTTGAAATAGAGGAACAACTAACTAGATTAGACGTAACCTAAAAGGTACAATCCCCATAAAGAAATTCAAGAAAAATAAACCTTTCAACTTGTTTAAAATAGGTCTATGAATATCATGTGTGTTTCTTTTACTGTGCATCATTTAGGATTTAGGTTGCATTGTTTAGTTTAGATAGATTGGTTGATAGGATAGATAGTGAGTTTGAATAGGTTAAATGCTTTTAGGTAGGACAGCAAGTCATTTAGGAAGCACCAGTATAATAATTATTATACCTATTCTCACCCAGCATATTCCACTACTTCATGGTCACCAAGCTCCCCCAACAATGCATATTATCATGAGCAAGTGAATACACCCAATGCATTCAAAAGCCCTAACAATTATTCCTATAATGACCTATTACCCTAAATGGGCTACGTATCCCAAATAAATATAATCTTAGGTATATCAGGGAGGATGACAACCATGGTTCCACCCTACTCAGCCCATTCAACGTACCCCAATACCATAACAGTATGAGCCATACAAGCCATTTCCTAACCACCAGAGAGGGTAATGATTAGAAGAGACCCTTTGTTTGTATATGTAGAATACACTAGAATTCTAAGAAGTGACTTAACAATTTAGTGCATGGATGGAATTTCAAAAGGCTAAATAACCACTGACTTCATAGAAAGGGCTAAGGAAATTAAAAAAATTGAGGGTAATGAGAAGTCCAACAATAACCATATAAGGTTGAAAATATCCTCAGAAGATCCTTTTAAAATAGATAAACTTGAAAAATCCTTACCGCCCTCTAGTAATTATCCACTCAAGGCATGTCCCACTTATTTTAAGTTGGATTTGAAAAAAGACATCTCCATGGATGATGAGAATGCCTTAATGGATGCTAAGTCATTCATGAACACTTCTCAATGGATATCTAGAGTAGAGCCCCTTACATCTCCTGAGATTCCATTTGAGCATTTAGTGTAGAGATGTACCTGATTTGAACCTACATTCTTTATTTGACCAATCATAAGATGGCAACGTAAGTTCATCTAGAACCTTACATGTGATTGCAGATAGGAAGAAGAGTCAATTGATGTTTTGCCCTAACATCAATCCATTATAGGTTGTAGATTAGAGGGTATTGAGGGGTTGAGCCACACTAGTTCCCTGCCTCCAGAAGAACAAGAACAACCTTTTAGGGATACAGAGCTAGCTTAACCCCTAGCTATAACAAAAACTAAGGGAGGAGGAGGAATATTATATAGTTTTTAATATGGACAATGTTATTCATCAATTTGACAACCATTGGGACCATTCATCTAAAGTTGTCCCAAGTAATTAAGAATCATGGTGATCTTTCATGTTCTCATCTTATTCACACCATACATCTCTTGGTGGTGAAAGTACATTGGCTACTATGAGATTTTGAAATGGAGTGAGTTTTTTAAAAAATCTTTCATAGTTAGTTAGGTTTAGGATTTAAAAATATATTTGTAGTTTAGGTTAGGTGTCATAGAGTTGCATTTGCTTCATCATTGTATATTATCCATTTTTATCCACATCAACATATCACTACACCGTCACTAAAGTGTAGGTAATATCTTTCTAACCCTTATCTTTTTACTTGGTTTCTCATTTTTCCATGCTTTATAACATTGAGGACAATGTTTAATTTAAGTTTGGTGTAGGGTATTTCAATTTTTCCATGTCCAAAGTTTTTCTTAGTTACTTTTGAGTCATTTCTTTTGAAAATATAAAAAATTTGAAGATTTTGAAAAACTTATGAAAAAGTTCCTTTAGAAGGATGAGAATTTGAAATTTCAATTATCCAGTCTATCTTTTGAACTTTAGCTTATGATAGTTTTGTATACAATTAGTTCATTTTTCTACTCTTTTTCTAATGTATTCCATGTAAAGTTAAGCTCAAAAAAACTCATTGCTCAAA
This sequence comes from Warburgia ugandensis, assembly GCA_035236585.1. Taxonomy (NCBI): domain Eukaryota; kingdom Viridiplantae; phylum Streptophyta; class Magnoliopsida; order Canellales; family Canellaceae; genus Warburgia; species Warburgia ugandensis. The sequence continues at coordinate 24,490,474 of CP141132.1, read as the reverse complement.
ATAGCTATATGTATATAGTTTAAGTTGCAGAGAAAATATAACTTAGAGATTGTAAAGAATATTTGTCGAGACTATTAACCCACGTAAGCTTTAAAGCCACTCTTCCTTTTTGAGGGTTGTACCTAAATTCTAAATTTTTCTTAAGCAAACAATAATTTCTTAATTCGTCTCATTATTATTTGTTTTGGTCAACTATTAAGAGGACATCTTACAAATTGTATTATTTATCCATTGAGATTATAGGCAATTTAAGTCATGTGAAACCTAGTAAATGATAGAGGCCATCCTTACTAAACCCAAATCCTATAGCATTTCCCAAGAAATTTTCCACTAGTTAGACCTTTGAACCTTTTTTAATGAGCATTTTCTTTGTAAACCAAACAACCTTCACCACTATTAACCCTTATATATCTATTACCCATTTTTTTTGGAAATATGTAGAGATATCTTGAAGAAAAAGTATGAGCAATATAGTTCAAGAGATGAATATCTAAGAAGGGTTAAAAAGAGAAAAAATAAAAAGGAAGGCCATACCAAAAGAATATCAAAAGGAAAATGAAAAAAAAAAAAAAAAATCAAGAAAAAGAGATCTAGTGAGAAGGAAATGTTCAATCTTATAGATAGAAAAAAAGTTGTGAATACACAAGTGGATGACCTTTACATATCTTCTAGTTTATCCTTTTACCCATTCTTTTAAGAACCCTGTCCTAAAAGAAGTCCAAACTTGTTCTTAGTAGGAATATGGTTTAGATATAGTTATGAATGAATGAGGATTTGGTAGAGTATAGCATTCCTAATAGTTGGTATTTTATCATGACACCATATTAGATTCTTTCTAATATATCATTCTTCTATATAGAATATGTCAGAATTTTGAACTTGATGAACTTTATCCTACTCACATATTAATGACAGATGTACACCTTACTAAGAGACTTCTTTCTGAGTGTCAAGTATATCTTATAAGATTTCAAGTCAAAGCATACATTTGGATAGTAATTTAAGTTATAATTTTCTTGGAAATTGATAATTGTATATGTATTAGCTATATTCAATACTCAAATTCCAAGATTCGATGAATTAGTGGGATATCTTTCGCATAACAGTATGATTCTGAATTGTTGATCATTTTTATTAACATGTTAAAGTTAGGACTTAATGTAACCTGAATATAAGAAGATTCTCTAAGAAAAATGAAGGACTTTCATAAAGACTTTTGAAAGTGTTTATGGATAGCATTTTCAGAAACCCTTACAAGACTACAACTCTTCCACTAGGGGTAACCTAGGGGTTTAAAGGTTTTCTACATATGTTAAATGCAGACGGAAGCACCTACAAAAGTGGTTAGGATTTGTTTTTAGATTTCTATATTTCTTTTTTGTAGTTTTGGTAGAGGACTATCAAAATCTAAGTCTAGGAGTATTTGATATATATATATATATATATCACATACATGCTTCTATATTTAGAAAGTTTTATCCTGCAAAAATACTTAATTATCACTGATTAGGGTTAATTATATTATTTTGCAAGTCCAAGGTACAAATGCAAAAAAATGCACAAAATTGCTAGTTTTACCTCGAAAAGAGAAATTTCACATTCCAAGCTGAATAATGGTCACACATGCTAAAAATGAAATCTCAGAGGTTTAGAACAATCATTGGGTGTCACTGTTAAAGTCAGAGAGGTCCAAAATCCTATGTACAATTCCTACTAAATTGAGGGTAAAAAGGTGGCAAAATTCCAAGTCATATACACTTACATACATTCCATAACCTCAATAAGCTTCCAAAAGAAGTTCAATTCATATACAATGGAATCATATACAATGAAAGCTTCTTAGAAATAAAAGAAGATTGAGGCCCACATGAAGACTTTTTACTTATTTCTCTCTACTACTCAACCGAAGGGAGAAGATCAACTAATGATTAAATGTTTTATCCATAGAATATATTAAAGCACAATTGTTCCACATGAGCATATGAAGATCTACAAGAATTAAGTTCATTCATCCTAGAGCAATCCAATCCAATGGTGAGAGAAATTAAAGTTTTAAGGAAGATATGCGTGGGATTTAATCCATCCAAGTAAGTTTAAATATGATCTAAGGGCTAGGATTGAAGTCAAGGAAAGAAGAAAACCCTAATTACTATTCCTATGTTGAAAAGTCAACCCAAAATCCTAAAGAACGGAAGATCTCAACAATCCATCATCATCCAATTGCATTTAATCTTTAGTGTTCCTAAAAGACCAATCACGCAGACCTATTTGAAAAACCCTAAATTCTCCCACCTCCCTTCCTTTTCTTTCACTTTCTTTCCCATCTATTTCCCTTTCCACTTTTTCCTTATCTTTATTTTCTCTTTCCTTTTTTTATTTCTTCCCAATTTCCACCCCACTTTCCTCATTTTGAAAAAGATGTCTCCCCCCTCCAACATCCACTTTCCATTTTCATTCCACTTCGTTCCCTTTCTTCTTATGTTACCTCTTTCTTTCCTTTCCTCCCTTCATCCCTTAGCTTTTGCTCTTTCTCTTAAATTCCCTTTCCATCTTCTTCCCTTTCATCTCCACTCCACTTTCCTATCTTTGAATTCCACGCCTCCCCATCTAACCATTCATTAAAATAACCTAAGTGGCTTAATCTCAACCAATGAATCTCTTAACTCCCATGCTAAAACTCTATAAATAAAGGTGTTTTAAATGACTTAAGGATCTTTAAGCTTTATTTGAAGCTCAAGGCTAAAGCTAAGAGAAAGAGAGGGAGGAAAATCACCCTCACCCAAGTGCCCTTCAAGCTGTCATGCTCAAATCCTTTGGAGATAAAGGTAGGGTCTTAACTATTCCAATTCCTTTTCTTTTATCTTCCAACTTTTATCTTTTTCATTCACCTTCTTTTAGCATGTATTCACTTAGGTTTTTTCTTAAAGTAAATTATTCATGCATCATTCAGGTTACATGTAGTTGCACCCATGTTTCCTTTTTATATTTGCTTTAGTTTTTCATACTAATTTCTCTTCATTCCTTGCTTTGTATCTTATGTGTAGTATAGTAGTTTCCTTCATCATAGTTTAATGTAGATTCATGATCATTTTGCCTTTCCATTTAACTTAGTTTTGCATGCATATATGTGTACGATTTTACATGCATTCCATCAAAATTTTATGGGGCGTCTTTTTCATAGTGACACACAGGGTAGATTTTCCAACTCACTTAGGTTACATTCATGTTAGTTTTAGGAGCAAATTATGTTTTATTAGGTTACATTTTACTTTTTACATCAAGGTTGTAATATATCTTTCCATTTAGCTTCTTTAATTTTCATCCTTTAAGCACTTTCCTATTTTAGAAATAGGGTAATTTCTAATTTTAAATTCCATATCTAGAACTTAGATTCCTTACTTTCTAGTTTTAGAATTTTACATTTCATACATCTAAGGATTGTTTTAAGATTAATTTAGATCCATTTTAGAAACGAGTTGCATGGTTTATCTTAGATTTAGCACTTTCTTCGTTTAGAAACATACACTTTCCTAATTGAGAAACTCATGTTTCACTTAGTTTGACTTTCTATTTTTCATTGCATACATTCTAGGATTAGTTTAGAAATATTATAAATGGTGGCTTCTTAGATATAGAACTCATTCTTATTTTAGAATTCCTTGCATAGGATTGCAGTTTCATGCATTAAAGTCAAATAGTGTAAGCATCACCACTTTCCATTACTGAATCACACAAATACACACTTGCATAATTGCATGCATGGAACTTTCCATGCTAGGTTTGCATTCCTCATTCACTATTATCTCTTAATTTGTCATCATTACAATTTTCCTTGTTTTCAACACCTTCTTACCATGTTTCTATTTTCTTCCACTTTCTAGTTCTATACACACCACTTTCTAATTTTAGGTTTCATGCATAGTTTGTGTTAGTTTGTTCATCGTCATTCTTCTTTATTTTATTTATAATTTCTTTTTATAGAGTTGAAAAAAAAGAAATGATTCTTAGAAATAAGGGTACTTTCTTTATTTTTTAAGGTTGAGAAAACACACAAATCCATTCATAGAGCCACCTAAATTCCTAGCTAAGGGCTTCATGTTGAAGGATAGGGTCACCATGTATCAATTCTTTGCATCATCTCTTAAGGCTGAAATTGGTGAGTCCTAATAGAGGGGCCACTATCTCCACTTTGTTTTCTTTTTCTTCTATTTGGTGTTTAAAGTAGGAAACCTCTTATATGGCTGCCCTATTTTAAAGATGAATGACCTCTGATCCCTCTTTATCTAAAATGCTTAAAGTTACCCTCTTTTTAGAGATTTTAGCTTAGGAAAAATGCTATAACTTTTTCTATTTCTATTTCTATTTCCATCATCTTCTTTCTTACCTAGGATGGTGATTGTTTAAGAAATGTTTGAAGGCTTCTCTTTTGTTGGTTCCCCTAATACTTTATTTCGAAGGATAATTGGATTAGATTTTCTTTGGTTTGTGGCATGTTGTGTTAAGGAGATGAGAAAATGTAACATTCACTATTTTAAATTCTAGAATAATTAATTTTATGAAGTATGGAAAATTGAGAATTTGAGAAATTTGGAGATAGAATCTCGAGTTAAAACCTCAATATTTTATATGTGCTTGAAAAATTGGCAATCACATCACTGGCGACAAGTTCACAGCAAGGACGCCGTTGATCGTCCCTTCTTGCACGGGTATTAGTGACTGAAGGCAACTAGGAGTGGCTGACTTGACTGAGGTAGGCCATCCTCTGTGTTCTTCCCAGTCTTTCGTTGTTTTAACACCAAAAATGGTGTGGATTGTTGTTTTTTGGTGAGGGATATGCATTACTATTGTTTTCAAAATAAGTCTATGAAACGATGTCAGATGATGATTTGAACTGTTCATCTTGTGCATGGTGATACAAAGAACAAACCCATGAATTTTCATGGTAATCGGGCGGTTAGGGATGCTAGAAAACTAACAAAATAATAAGATGAGGATTTTTAGGAATGTGGTAAAAATCATGTAAAAATGGCAAATAATGAGGGAATTTGTTGAAATAGAGTTTGAAAATTAAATGTACATGAAAACTAAGCAAAATGGTGTAAAAATTACAAGATTTGGGCGCCTAGGGGTTGTCAGCAACCGGATTCCCGAGGATGGTGGACCAGTCCAGTCATTGTCCTCGACAACGGTGAGTGGCGATAGCTCGACGGGCAATGTCGAGCGGCGAGGGCATGGGCAGTGAGTGCCTATGCGACACTTGTGCAACACACGGTGCGATCGTGGTGCAATCCATGGCACAACAAATGCATGCCATGCTTAGACACGTGACATGACAGGGGTGATATGAGCATGACACAATGCGACACCCACACGACATGGTGCGACGCGCGCGACACAAGTGCAGCGCACATGTATGTGCACGCAGGCTATACGTGCCCGCATGCAAATGGCACATACGAATGCACATGGCACACATGCGTGCCACACGTGTAGCACATGCGGCAGGTTCTTTTTCTAGATTTTTGGGTTTTTTTCTGACCATCCATTCACAAAAAATGTAGTTCTAGGAGCTACAAAGGTCCAAATCATGATCTGAAAGAGGCATTGTAATCGTCTTGATGACACTAAGCTAGATTTAAGATAAAAACCTAGCTTAGAGAACCTTTTAAATAGTAAACCACTAAATACTATTAGATGACCTAGATCAAGCCGATCAATGTATGATCAGGCCTTAGACCTTGGTTATATACATCAAACATGAAATGATCTAAGGGATTAAAAGGGCAGATCTCACTAAATTGCTAAGAAAAATGATCTTAACAGTTAATCTAAATAGGTATCTTAGGATGCGCTAATCAGAGAGTGATCTAACCATCAAATCGACACGTGATCATAAAGATACATGTGAATCACTAAACGAAATAGAAATTTAATGGATCATGATGAAAATGAGTAGGATTAACAATCAATGATGACTTATGATGTGACAGATATGTCAGGGTGCTTGACTTGATATAGCTTACTTGTCCGATTGGAGTATCGCATTATTGAGGTAGGTGATCACATTTGGGATTTCCCTCTTAATTTCATCAATTGTGACTTATCTACAATCCTTGAGACATATGTCTTATGCACTATCGTGTTTTCTTGTATGTGTATAGTACTTCATATGTGTTATCGTGACATTTGATTTTATGAGTATCCATGTTTGATATGTGATGGAATACAATTTATCATGGATCTTGACTGAGACCATTGAGTGAAGTGGAGTAAGGTGGGTCTTGTACCGATTTGCGGTCAGGTTGGGAGTTTTGGGCTAATAGGCTTCTGTCGAGAAATAGATTGATGCGAGCTACACGTGAGGGACCCAGGGGTCTGATATTATTGGGTGAAGCGGGGTAAGCCAGGTCTCGTATCAATTTGAGGGCGGGCTAGTAGTTTTGGCTGACAGGTTTTTGTCAAGAAATAGACTAATGCGGGCTGCACGTGAGGGACCCAAGGTTGGAATGAGCACTCATTGCCATCGTCTTGAGTGTAGTTGAGGCAGTCATAAGACTTAATTGTGCATGGATTTCTATGCTTTCGACATGCATTATTTGTTCTACAGATACAGACTTTGGTGATAATGATAGATGAGTATCCACGAATTTCAAGCATTGCACGTAATGATATTTAGATTTGATGACGATCTTGCTTAACGCATGATTTCTCTAATTATTCATTATGGATGTTGAGGTTTCACATGCCTTGTATACTTTTGTCTTACGAGGTTTTGTTATGATTATGATATTTAGTGCCTTTGATTTTATTTATATTTATTTTTAAATGTAAATCACCTACACAAGCATAGCTTGCTAAGGCATTGCTTTGTTTTGCAATGCCTTAGAGTTGGAGTGCAATAGTCAAAAAGGGAAGCAGGTGGATTAGCATGGATCTGGACGAGGACCTGAGGACCATCTACTTTTCATATTTAGAGACATAGTAGTGTACATCTCTTAGACTTGTATTAGGCTTTTGGGACTCTACTTAGATGTTTGTGTATTTTGATAGATTTGACCCATACCATTGTATAATGTGCATATACTCACACATGGATGATGTCGTGATTATGGATGGAAACTAGAGCTTTTGGATTTTTATTATCATTGTCTCTTTATGACTTTTGTAATTTATTGTGGTTTTAAATTTGAGCATGCTCAAAGTGTCTGAAATTGATTTTGTTCATCATTGTAGTTTTTGGGGTGTGAATGACCCTCGAGGTTTTATTTATCAGGTATTTCTCCTTAACGTTGCAATAAAAATAACACATTTTGAGTTTTATCTCAAGGATCCCACCTATTTTATAAAAACAACATTATTTATATTACTATATGTATGGGAAAAAGATTTAGAAAAATGGGGTGTCACAGAAAAGCTTGGTTGTAACTTTAGTGTATCTTGAGTTGAAGAGAATTGTATAAGCTCCATTAAGTGCCAATACATATGGGTCCTACACAGCGAAATTCCAGCATAGATTTGAAGGACCTCTATTTGCTTTCTTACATTGCTTGTGTAATAAATCCTTATAATTTTTTCATTTTAATATTAATGAAAGAGCTCTTTTTCTTTTCTTAATTACTTTGTTTCTTACTATAATTTTTAGTTAGTTTAGTTTTAGATAGTTTCCTTAAATCTTAGTTAGTGGTAGTTTTATAAAAAAATTTTAATTTTTTTCCTCGTAGATTTATATACTTTCTCTATTCCATAGTTGCTTGCTTTCTAATTTAGGATTTACTTTTTGGGTGCTTAGTTAGCTTAGTTTTCTTTTTTAGTTAGTTATTTCCTTTTTAGTTAGTTAATTTTTTCTTGTTTTCATTTATTTACTTTATTTGTTTATTTTCTTATTTACTTTTTCAGTCTTTTGTTTTAGTTAAACTTTCTTTTAAATGTTTGGCTAGGTTAAAGTAAGATGACCTAAATTCTAATTGATTTTGTTCATCAAATAGTCTTCACAAATTCTATATTCTACTAGAGTCGTACACTTGAGATAATTAATTAATACACATTATAAATCTTCAAATCCATTAGGTTCTAAGCTTTCATTCATACTACTACTTTAGCAAATGGCCATTTAGTGGAACACAACAATTTTGAGCTTGGCCCATAATCTAGAGTTTTGATAAAGTCCACATCTATTTTAGTCAAAAAAATAATGGTACATGAGTTTCAACAGTGACACTTTATGTGAATGCATATGTTTTTCTTGATGAAAAGAATGCCATACTAAATATAGGCAAACAAAAAGGACAACATGCTTTGTAGGAGGTATTCTTTGTAAAGAAAAATAGTGTCTGGCTGCTATTTCAATCCTTGCAAATGTTGCATGAAACTGTACAACACTACACATACACTTATGTTTGGTATGGTTCCCTAGAGCAACAAATTGTCTAGACACCTATCGAGATATGAAGGTATGATGCTTTAGACACAAATTTCTAAAAACTATGAATAATATAAGAATACTAAAAAGGTTGCTAAGAGAATAGTAAGTGAGGCTAAACTTAAGGCATGTGATGAGCTCTATAATAGACTAGGAACAAGAGAAGGTGAGAAAGGTGTGTTTAAACTTGCAAAAGTAAGAGAATAGAAGGGTAAGGAGTTAGATCATGTTAAGTGCATTAGAAGTGATGATCAAAGGGTATTAGTCAAAGATGATGAGATCAAACAAACGTGGGAAACATACTTTCAAAAATTGTTAAATGACAATGGATCTAAGAATATAGGGATTTAAAATACTATAAATCTAAATAACATTAGATATTATAGATATGAACGTAGGATTTGAATACCTGAAGCGAAAGAGGCCTTGAAAAAGATGATTACAAAAGGCCATGGGGCCCGATGTATACCAATAGAGGTTTGGAAGCATATGGGAGATATTAGGGTATTTTGGTTGACCAAGTAGTTTAATAAGATTATAAAATCAAAGAAAATGCTTGATGAGTGGAGGAAAAGCTCTATTGTACCAATTTATAAGAATAAAGGAGACATACAGAGCTGCACTAATTATCGAGGATCAAACTTATGAACAACACTATGAAACTTTTTGAAAGAGTGATTGAGAAGGGGCTACAATATGAGACAAATGTATTGAAGAATCAGTTTGGTTTCATACTTGGGAGGTCAACCATGGAAGCTATTTTCTTACTAAGACAATTGGTAGAGAAATATAGGGAGAAGAGGAAAGACCTCCACATGGTCTTTATCGACTTAGAGAAAGCTTATAATAGAGTCCCTAGAAAGTTAATATGGAGGGTGTTGGGGGAGAAAGAGGTTTCACTGGGGTAAATAGACATAATTAAAGATATGTATAAGGGAGCAATAACAAATGTTAAGAACACTAATGGCACACCAGTGATTTTCCTGTCACTATAGGATTGCACCAAGGGTCGGCATTTAGCCCATACCTTTTCATGTTAGTTATGGATGAGTTTACAAAATATCTACACGAGGAGATTCCTTGGCGCATGTTATTTGCAGATGATATAGTTTTTCTTGATGAGAGAAGGGAGGGTGTAAACATAAAGCTAGAGTTATGATGAGAAGCATTAGAATCTAAAGGATTTAAAATCAATCAAACTAAGATAGAATATATGGAATGCAATTTTAATAAGGAGAGGAGTAGGAGTGGAACACTAGTCAAGATTGATAACTAAGAAGTCCCCGTAAAAGACTACTTTCGGTACTTAGGATCAATGATTCATGAGAGTGGAGAGAATGAGAGGGAGGATACCCAAAGAATCCAAGTGGGTTGGAACAAATGGAGATGTGCATCTGGAGTTTTGTGCGATCAGCGGGTGCCACTCAAACTAAAAAGAAAATTCTATAGGATGGCCATAAGACCGGCCATGCTCTATGGATCAAAGTGTTGGGTAGTTAAGGAAAATCATGCTCACATGATGAGTGTCACAGAAATGAGGATGTTGAGATGGATGAGTGGTAAGACAAGAAATGATAGAATTAGGAATGTAAATATTAAAGAAAATTTAGGGGTAGCACCAATAGGTAACAAGATGAGGGAGATTAGACTTAGATGGTTTGGACATGTCCCGAAAACAGCACTGGTTAGAAGGAGTGAGACAATGCAAGTACAAGGTTTTAAAAGGGCAAGGGGAAAGCCCAAAATAACGTGGATAGAAGTGGGGGGGAAAGATTTAAAACTTTAGAACTAAATGAAGCCATGCTACTTAATAGAGAGGAATGTAGGAATAAGATTCATGTGGCTTACCCCTAATTGGGATAAGGTCTTAATGATGATGTAAGCCTTGCTTAGGATTTACATTGAATAGGAGAACAGGTACCAGCTCATTGTTAATGCAAGGAATTCTAGAAAAATCTATTATTCATGGAGTATTGTAGATTAACTAATAGAAGAGAGTGGATGCCTCAATGTTCTCTCTGATCGAAAAAGGTATGCCCTCATCTCTTCTGATTTCTCCATATCAAACTCATGAGATGTGAACCTTTGTAAGAGCAGATCGATTGGGTGCAATTTATTGATTAAAAATTTTACTAAGCAATGAACAAGATCTCTGACTCTGGATTTGTTCATTATCTAGCCTATGTTCTTCTTGAAACACCAGTCACCATTCTGTTCTCCCTTTCCTTTGTTGAGTGTTTATCCTTTGGTTGAGCATTAGGGTGCTTATTACACATATATATTATGTCATCTTAAAGATATCTTTTCGTGTATTAATAACCTTCCATGTGTACACTTATTAGGGTTGTTCATCGTGTACATAATATAAATAGAAGCAATGAATCTCAAAAAATCTAAGAGGTCATTTTATTCTTAACAAGTTATCTAGAGCAGCATAAAGATCCACTCCATGCTTAACCTGTGTTTTCTTCCTTCTTCATTTTAGATTAGTTATTTTCTTATCTTCCTCCATGGCTTGTCAAATGACATCTGCTTCCACCAATTCTACTTCTCCATCCACCCTTATTAGTAATCTTCATTCATTCGCATGTATAGGTGATTCCTAATTTGCAGGTGGGTCAGTGCATGCTGCAGTTATATACAACTGAGAACTATGTTGCTATAGCTATACTGTACGAGGGTTTTTATGTCCTGCTGCACAACAAGTTGATGCATCCACACACTATGTGTGTGCATTACTACTTCCCTCCAACCAGATGCCCTCCTACCATTTCATGTAAAAGCGGACAATATTCATACTATTGGGGATGCAATTGGATATCATGTAGCTTGGCCAGAGAAGTATATCAAAGCAAGTCATCTTGCAGCTTTATGCTCTTAGGCAGGTACTTTCGACAAAAGCTATAAGCATAAGTTTCAAAGTATGTATATGGTATCACAACATTGTGTTCAATAATAACTTTAAGGGTTGAGCTAAATTTTTAAATATTATTTGCATCTAATGTTAACGAGAAGAAGCATAAGGTGCCATTGAGGGTAAAACCCTCCCTGGCAACAAATACTGGCGTCCTAATTACCCCATCCCAGGTATTTATGTTTATTTTTATGATAAAATTAAATCTCTTCAACTCTTCTTTTAAATATATATATATATATATATATTCATTACTAATTTCTAGAAAATTACATCTACAATGTAGGGATTAGGGGTAGGTTCCACCTAACACGCCTCCATTCCTGAAAGGAGTATATATATTAATCAATGAAGATAATCAGCCTAGTAAGAATAGAGGCTAATGTACTTTCCTACGATGTACTTGAGGTTCTAATCATGAAAGAGGACCTCTTAGCCGTATGTAATATGGCTCAGGTAGAATACATGCTCATCAGCTTTTATATTGGGTATGTGTTATAATTTGCTCTATTAAGAATCAAATTAACTTTACTTATTAATAGGACATGATAAGTTTTGACATTAAGTTTATGCAAGCCTTTGCATGATAAATTGTAGAGATTAGAGGTCAAGGATGCTTATAAATTTCTTGACCCTGCTATTGTCTCAAAAGCAAAGGAGCATTTGCCTAAAGAAAAACAAATAGAAGATATAATACCTGGGTTCTTGTGTTGTGACAAGGGGCAGGCCTTATTGATTCCCTACAATAGTAGGTAAGTTATTACATGTCTTGCTACCATTCCACATAAACATGAATATGTATATAAGTTAGTTTTCCAAATTTCAATTGATTGATTATGTATATAGGTCCAATTGGATGTTACTAGCTTTGGATGTTCATGGTGGACATGTAATTTTTATTTTTTTTCTTATAAAGTCACATTCGAGGCCCACTAATAGAAGTCATCAATAAATAAGTTTGACTTTTATTTCAATCATTATAATAGTTGGATAACTGATAAGTATCCTCTTTATTCATATATAAGGCTTGCACAATGGGTGTTATAAATGGGCTGAGATGGAAAATATTAACCATCTAGCAAAACTGACTTGGAAAAGGGTCAAGGTAGGGTTTACTAGTTTTTTATTATAACCTTATAACCTAAACTTATAATTACACATGATATTTGAACCTTATGATATGTTGACTTTACCATGCAGTACCCTAGACAACAATATGATTGGAAGTGTAGGTATTACATTCTCAAATTTATGAGAACTCTCATGTGCGAAGGATTTACAATCTTCTAATTGAGAAAGGTTCAGCTAATTGACTGATCATCATTCTTACAGTTTTATACATCTCTTAAATGATTCCAACATTAATGTCTCAATTATTTGAATATTTGTTGTCTTATAGGTTGATTTGGGTAGCAAAAGTTACTCCCAGTTAGATATAGATTACATCAAAATGGAATTTTGTGAATATCTTTTAACTTTTAATTTGTAGATCACTGATGTTATTGAACATAAAACAATTTTATCACTCAAATGCAATTTACAACTTCACTATTATGGATGAACGTGTTCCTTTTTCATATATTTAAATCTGTGTATGCTTTCTTTATTTCACTGAAAAGTCTATATGGAGAAGTTTAATGTGGAATGTTGGAAGTGTTGAATGTGTATAAATATATTTTGTAAAATGATTATAGCCTCTAGAAATGAAGTGTTGAACTTCAGAAACTGCAGGAATAATGCATAGATAGAAACAATAAAGGAACACACAAATTGTGCAGAAAGTATATGCAATATAGGACGATTTATGAAAAACCATCCTATATAATGCAACTTTATAAGATGATTTTCAAAAATCATTATGTAATATCCATGGTTTATAAGTAATTTTGAAAAACCATCCTATAGTACACAGTTTTATAAGATGATTTTTCAAAAACTGTCCTATAATATCCATAATTTGTAAGACAGTTTTTGAAAAACCATCCTTTATTAGATTGCTTTATAAGATGATTTTTAAAAAACTATCTTATATTACACAGCTTCCAATGATTTATAAGACGATTTTTAAAGAAATGTCCTATATTGCTCATATTTATAAGTTGGTTTTTGAAAAATTATCTTATATTTTACATATTTATAAGACGAGTTTTTTGAAACTATCTTATATAAATTAAGCTTTATAAGACGATTTTTTATAACCATCTTTTAAGACTTTTAATATAAGAACCGTCTTATATTTGTTTTCATTTTATAAGACGGCCTGAGATAAGATGGTTTTTTAACCGTCTTTTATAGCCGTTTTTAACTGTCTTATAAAACACTCGTTGGAATAGTGACATAACGTAAATAGAAGCAATGATTGAAAAAATCTGAGAGGTCATTTTATTCTTAACATGGTATCCAGAGCAGCATGAAGATCCACTCCACACTTAACCCGTGTTTTCTTCCTTCTTCATTTCAGATTAGCTATTTTCTTATCTTCCTCCATGGCTTCTCAAATGACATCTGCTTCCACCACTTCTAATTCTCCATCCACGTCCACCAGTAAAACCATCCTTCAACTCAGTCAACACCACTCACCATCCTTCTATCAAACTAACTCCCAATAGCTACACATTCTGGAAAACACACTTTGATCCAATTCTTCTCGCCCACGTTGTTCAGGAACTTGCTTTTGGAACAGATTTTGCCCCATCTCCTACCATAAAAGGAGAGAAAAACAATGACCTTAATTGTTAATCCCGATTAGATAACCTGACTGCAAGGAGACCAGTTGCTTTCTTTCTTGGATCATAACATCGTGTTCTGAGGAGGTTCACTCCTACCTCGTTGGCTGTAAATCTTCAGGATCTGCATAGTTTGCACTTAATCAATCATTTGAGATAGTTAATGAGACTTGCATTCCTCAACTGCAAATGCAATTACATCAACTTCGGAAAGGGGATCTTCCTGTCGCATCTACCTTCAAAAGGCACTCGACGACGACTTGAGTGCTGCTAGCCAATTTAACTCAATCGTCAATGCAGACCTAGCTATGCCGTGACTTCAACGCCATTGTTGCTGCATTGTCGATTCGATCTCCTTATAATTTCTGTGTTCTTTATAGTATTCTAGGGAACCATGAACTAAGAATTAAAGATTCTCTTAAATCACTACCGTCCTTCAGTTGCTTGCCAGGGATTGAAGGGACAAGGCTAAGGATCTAAACCATTCAAGTCCTCGCATTTTCAATCCAATTACTCACCCAATCCTCATCAAAATCAAGACGTGAACATGGTTCCCACCATTACAACAAAGGCCTCATGCATGGATGTGGTTACAACAGTCGTCGATGCAATATTTGTCATCGCATAAATCATGTGACTGCTCATTGCTTCCATCGTCGTAATGGCGGTCGACCTTCATTGGACTCGAGTGGGCACTTTGCGGCTACCTAATCTACATCTAATGAGTATGAACAATGGTTTTCAGACATTGGAGCCACACATCACATCACAAATGACTTGAGAATCTCTCATTACGCTGTGATTATCAAGGGTCAAATATCGTAAGAATTGGTAATGGACAAGGTTTGCCCATTTCTCACTTTGGTTCCTCGCTTTTTTATTCTTAATCTCGCGATCTTCACTCGAATAATGTTTTACATGTGCCTGCTATCCCTGAGAACTTGTTCTGTTCCAAAATTTTGTTTAGATAATAATGTTATCTTTTAACTTGATGCTCACTTCTTTTTTTCTTTTTTTTAGGTAAAGGACATTTAAATCACGAGGAAAGTACTTCTGGAAGGGAGATCTGATAATGGACTCTACCCATTTGACTCTCTATCGTTCATCAATAGAGCAGATCCACCCATGGAGCATCTTTCTGAAACATCGCCGATTGGCCTGTGGCAAGCGCACACGGGCCACCTTAAATCCGAATTATTGTCTCTGGTTCTTTGGAAATATAATTTATCTCCTAGTTTTGATAAACGTATATGTGGGCCCTGTGAAGCTTGTATTAAAGGCAAAACGTCTCGCCTTTTCACTATCATCCTTCCCAACTATTTGTCGTGATCCATTAGAACTACCTGCTGGCTGATGTATGGGACCGGCCCCACTCAGGTCAATCAATGGGCATCATTATTGTCTTATTATTCTTGATGACCATCCATGTATCTTCTAGTATTTCCACTTACCAAAATGTAGGATGTTCATGACATTTTCATAAATTTCCAAATGTTTTCAGAAATTTTTATACATTGCTTGAAAAACTCTTTTGTTCTAAATTGAAATCAATTCAGTCCAACAATGATAGTAAATTCCACTACAAAAATCAGGGTTTTTAAAGACGAAAAAAGAAAAAGACGGTTTAAACACAATTGTCTTATTAAAAATAAATAAAGATGGTTTTTGAAAACTATCTTATAAAATATGATATATTATAAAAAATATTTATAAGACGGTTCTTGAAAATCATCTTATATTCTTTGTGACATTATAAGAAGGTTTTTAGAAACTATCTTATATCTTTAAGATATTATAAGACAGTTTTTATAAACCATATTATATTATTTAGAAATAAGGCAGAGATATTTAGGAAAGATTTACCAATAATATAGGATGGTTTTCAATGAACAGCCCTATATCAATAATTAAATATAAACCCCCACCTTGCAAAAACCCTCCCTTATTAGTTCAAAACCCAAGAGGAGAGAGAGAGAACGTGTGTGCCCTATCTCTACCACCTAATGCAAGGAGAGAGGAGGAGAGAAGAAGAAGAAGAAAAGAGAGAGAGCACATGCATGCCCAACCTTACTCGTTACTGTTTTTCTCCTTTTAGGGAGACTCTCTCTCTCTCTCTCTCTCTCTCTCTCTCTCTCTCTCTCTCTCTCTCTCTCTCTCTCTCTCTCTCTCTCTCTTGATTTTCTTATTTACATGCTTCTATTTTTCTAGAGCATTTTGGGCATGATTTTCCTCTTTGTTAATCAAAAAAGATTTCTAAAATTGATCATGTTAGATAAGGGACACTGAGAATTAGAAGACTCAAGTCTTATATTTTCAATTTTCATTAAAAATATCATCCAATGTACAACCTAAAGTTTATTACTTGTCGTTGTTCTGTCAAGCAGTAACAGTATTTCGCTTATGTTCAAGAGCACTTTGTGCATGATTTCTAATTTTTCAATTTATAAAAATTTGTAAAATTGATTGTGCTAGATAGAGAACATTGAGAATAAGAAGACTCCAGTCTTAGATTTTCAATTTTCATTCAAAAAAGCATCCACCATAAAGCTTAAATTTTGCTACTCATTGTTCACATAAACAATAACAGTATTTTACTTATGTTTGAGAGCACTTTGTTCGATTTCTCACTTCATTAATCAATGAAAATATGTAAAACTAATTGTGCTAAATAGAGCACATTGAGAATAGGAAGACTTAAGTCTTAGAGTTTTAATTTTGATTCAAAAAAGGCATATATGCAGAGCTTAAAGTTTGCTACTTCTTGTTATTATCATGAACAACAATAGTATTTTACTTATGTTTAAGAGCACCTTGGGCATGATTTTCACTTTATTAATTAATAAAAATTTATAAAATTAATTATGCTAAATAGAGGATATTTAAAATAAGAAGACCCAAGTCTTAGATTTTTAATTTTTATTAAAAAAAAAGACATCCAACATAGAGCTTAAAGTCTACTGCTTGTTTTTCATGAGAACAGTAACAATATTTTGCTTTTGCTCAAGAGCACTTTATGCATGATTTCTTGCTTCGTTAATCAATGAAAAATCTATAAAATTGATTGTGCTAGATAAAGGACGTTGAGAATAAGAAGATACAAGTTTTAGATTTTCAATTTTCATTAAAAAAAATATCTAACATAGAGCTTAAAGTCTACTACTTATTGTTCACATTAACAATAATAATATTTTGCTTATATTCAAGAACACTTTGTACATTATTTTCTACTTTATTAATCAATGAAAATATGTAAAATTTATCATTCTAGATAGAGAATATTGAGACCAAAAGACCCAAATATTATATTTTCAAGTTTCATTCAAAAAGGCATCCAAAGTGGAGCCTAAATTCTTATATTTGACATCTTTATAAGACAGTTTTTTGAAAAGTGTCTTATAATACTTTCTGATATTAATATATGACGGCTTTAACAACCATTATATATTAGTAATATTATAAGAGGGTTTCAAAAACTGTCATATATCTGTTTTCATTTTGTAGGACAGCCTAGTATAAGATGGTTTTGGAACCATCTTGTATATGCATTTTTAACCATATTAAAAACCACTCTGTTGTAGTAGTATTCATTTCTGTTAAATCGTGTTTTAATTAGTGCGAGATTGCTTGTTGATGCACCTGTTTTCTCACTTAGTAGTAGAATGGGGACGCCAAATGCAAAATTGGACATCTGGTCGATACCTCTCTCTCTGTTGGCTCATGCATCAGTTCCTAAGAAATGTTGGAACTTTGCCATTGTTACATACGCTTATCTTTAAACCAAATGCCCCACAATCGGTTAGTTATCAATCTCCTTTTCAAATCTTATTTCTTCCGGCCTTATATTACAAACTCTTGAAGGTCTTTAGTTATAAAGCATAGTCATTATTATTACCTTACAACAAAAATAAATTTGATTATAGTACAAAGGAATGTGTTTTCCTAGGTTATTGTAAAGTCCAACATGGATTTCTTTGTCTAGACCTTGAAACTGATAGGCTTTGCATTTATAGACACACTAAGTTCATTGAATTCAAGTTCCCCTTTCTATATTATTGCATTTCCAATTTGGACCCTAAGTTTAATTCAATTCGAACTCCTTGGATGTCAATCTTTGCAGGGACCACGTCATCTATCAATCTCTCCCGAAGTGCATACCCAGGTACTTGTTGTAACCTTTGTATTTCCCACCAAAACTTAAATTCCTTATATTCGTCTATCTCGAAGTTCAGGAAGTCCACCTTCATTCTCGTTACTCCACTTGTCTTTCCACACTTATTTGCTTTTCTAAGTCAAAACTCCCCTCCGATCTCTTCCTCTAATCAAGTCTCACACTCCAATGAAACTGCGGCACATGTCAGAACCTGCAAACATGGTTGCAAAGATGGAAGATGATCTTGTCACTAAACCAACTTCTTTTATGAAGACCGGGGATATTGGGCCTTGGCGTACAGCTATGGATAATTAGGTCCTAGCCCTTGATCGAAATAGAGCATCGGTACTCGTTCCTTATGAGCCTGGAACGAATGAGACTGGAAGTATATGGGTTTATCGCATTAAACGACGTCCGGATGGTACGATTGAAAACCTAAAAGGTCAGCAATGCTTTTCTACATAGCGATCTTCAAGAAACAATTACATGGCTCAACCTCAAGGGTATGTCGATCCAGGTCGTCCAAATCAAGTGTGTATGAGGAAAAAGTTGCTTTATGGTCTTTATTAAGCAGGCCCCACGTGCCTTGTTTCATAAGCTCAGCCCTTTACTCCATCTTGAGTTTGTGGGTTCCAAGACTGACACCTCAATATATATCTATCGACAGAAGGAAGTTCCATTCTACAATCTTATCAATGTCGTTGACATCGTTGTGACTGGC
The DNA here is from genome assembly GCA_035236585.1 of Warburgia ugandensis. NCBI lineage: Eukaryota > Viridiplantae > Streptophyta > Magnoliopsida > Canellales > Canellaceae > Warburgia > Warburgia ugandensis. The sequence continues at coordinate 24,471,544 of CP141132.1, read as the reverse complement.
CTACAGTTGATTGCATCATCCAGCCCCCATCATCTCAATTAGCAAGCAATGACATGGGCGATCTAAACTATCTTTTGGGAATTGAGATTATCAAGCAATCCGATGACTTACTATTGTCCCAACAAAGGCATATTGGTGATTTACATAAGCGCACTCAAACGGACGGCCTCAAATCATGCTCTACTCCTATGGCCTCTAGCACAAAATTGCCACGATTTATTGGCAATTCTCTCCGATCAACATCAATATCGTGCAATTGTTGGTAATCTACAATATATCATGTTGACAAGCCCTGATCTTGCATTTTCCGTCTATAAAGTATGTCAGTTCATGCAAGATCAAATGGATGCCTATTGGATGGCGGTAAAGAAAATATTATGTTTCAGGCACGCAATTTCATTTCTAGATCGGCTAAGCAATAGGTACCCGCATTTAGCAATGTCAATTGGGCATGATTGGTAGATGATCTGCAATCCACTGGAGGATTTCATGTTTACCTTGGATCTTATCTGATGTGTTGGTTGGCTAGAAAGCAAAGCATAGTCGCCCGATCCTTGACTAAGCCCGGATATTGGGGGCTTGCCAATCGCACGGCCGAGATTATCTGGATTCATTTTTTACTTTGGGGGCGTGCTGTTCCAACAGCCCACCCTCCAATTCTGTGGTGTGATAATCTTGGGGCCACATATCTAAGGCCCAACCCGGTATTTAATGTACAAACAAAGCATATCGAGGTCGAGTTTCACTTTGTACATGACCAAGTCATTAAGCAATTATTGACCAAAAGATTAGATAGCTAAAACATATCGCTGCGACTTTCACATTGTACGTGACCAAGTCTCTTAGTTATTGACAGTTATATTTATTTGGATAAAAGATTAAATAGCTGAATTTTAACAAAACCTCTATCCAAAAATTGGTTTGCTTTTATTGTTGGGATGCACCTGAATGTGGTACATGTATGTGTGAGAAAGAAAATCCTATATATAATGTTAGATAATTATGAGTGAAGGTAAGAGATGTAGAGTTGTAGAAGAGAGATGAGGAGGCTTTGAATCTACGATCCTAGCCATCAGATCTCCAAATAATGCGAGATCTGACCATAAAAAGTGTTGGAGCGAAGTTGATCAGACACGACTATAACTGACCTACCAAGCAGGGGAGGCAGTAGTTTCCGCATCAGCGGAGGGTACAACCTCGGTAGCATTGACCTAGACCGTGGCTATAGATCGGATGGTGGATCCCATTACGAAATGGAGTGGCCAACGATATGCTTCCGGCATTCCCCTATAAGATCTAAATAACATATCTGAGTGCAGATCTCAACAGACTGGAGGAAGACGAAAGAGAAGGGGCTAGAGTGGATGCTTAAGCCTTTAAGCCAGCAAGGTAGGAGACCTACACATATTAATGAACTTTAGCGGAATATAAGATTCAGGAGATAATAAAGCTAAAACCCGACCACGAAAGACACCATAGAACGCGGCCTTGAAGCCACGGCTGGGTCATCTCCCGACATTCTCCCAATGTCGCCCGAATGTCAGAATTGCAAGAGCAACCAGTGCGGACCTGGCCACGATGAAGTAGGTTCGCCTACTGAACTTACTCGTGCATCAGTCGCTCATCGAACCTGCTAGCGGCTACACCCAAAATGCTCTTTAAGCGGATAACACAGCCAAACCAATCCCGTCCATACGCGAGGGATTCCCAGCTGTTGTTCGTAGGGGGTTAAAAGAGAGAATTGTAAGGCCCATCCAAATTGAATTAATTATGGTTTTTTGTAAAAATACCATTACATTTTGACACTTTTGCAAAATGTTTAATATTTTTTAGTTTTGCAAATTTTCCATTAAATTTTCCCAATAGCAAAATTTCTATTATGTTTGTTTTTCATCTTCTTCCTTGTTATTTTTTTAAAATTCCAACATTATCCTTCGCTATTTTGAATTCAAGTTCTATACTATAGAATCGTAACATGTGATAAAATTGCTGACTTTGGTCACTAAGTTTAATGACTTTCCCATAGAAAGTTTCAATGAAACTTGTTATCAAACATAGTCCAATGACACGGAATCTAATGGTATAGTTAGATTATTATTATTTTTAAAAGAAAAAACCACTAGTGAGATATTCATTTGCAAACATACCATGTCTACCAACCTGAACGACGGTACTTGTTAAGCTTCTTCAATGAAATTCAATAATTTAAACATCGATTTGTCACTAAAAACTAATATAAAACTCTTCCTAACACAAATGAACATAATCAATGCTTTGGATCAATAAAGACATAACAAATTAAAAAACATTCAAGTTTAAATCATAAGAAAAATATTGTCACAGTTCACACAAATACTGATGAGTATCAAACTTTAGGCTCTTTGTTCAATGCCTTTTTGAATGAAAATTGACAGTCTAAGACTTCTTTTTTATTCTTCTTCTTCTTAATGTCTTCTATCTAACACTATTGATTTCAGAGGTTTCTGTTGATCAACGAAGTGGAAAATTACATACAAAGTCCTCTTGTTCACCATCATCCGTTTGCTAGAAGGGTATTATTAGAATTTCAAAAAAATAAATAAGAAGGATTGAAAACTAACAGAATGACAATTTTGTAAAGCTCATGAAAACTTAACATCAAATTTGAAATTTTCAAAAAATGTTGGACTTTTTTGCAAAAATCCCAAAATGAAATGTTATTTTTGCAACCAAAAAAAAAAGGAAGAAGAAGAAGAAGAAGAAGGATTATTCGTCTCCAGAAGAACATATCCATTGGGTCTACTAATGTCATAGACAAGTGGGAGCCACTTGAAGAAGGCCTTCTTCCTTTATCAATGATTACAATAACTTTGTCTAAGGAGTTGGAAGTGTCCTCCACTATATACCAGTCACCCATACTAGTTGATTAGGAGAAGTCATGGAACCCTAACCCATGTGATATCTTAGATGTTGGTTTGGGATCTCAAATCTATGGAACTAAGTCCCTCCTCAATCTACTGAAGGTTGGTTGGAAGTGTGCCAAAAAAAAAGGTTTTGTATGTTGATGATGGAAACTAGAAGGAGAGAACAACCACATATCAGAGGGGGATCAGGTAGCGGGGCTACTACACCCATTAGTCGATGACGGAGCCACCAAGCACTGGTAAGACGATGGGACATCCTAGGAAGAGAAAGGGAAGGAGAGTGGAAAGGAGAAAAAAGAAAGTTTTTAGCATACCGAGAAATTGATATGTGCACCCTCGGTGGACATTAGTGCTAATCCCAAAAAGTGTTATGGGCACACCTATTAACCAAAATAGCACCCTCCTCAATTCTGATAAAGACACCCCTTGTTAACAAAATCAATACACCTAAAAATTGATAATGGTATCCCTACTTAGGAAAACCAACATTAGCGAGTAAACTCGAAGACTGCTGCGAGTGGACATGGTGACTCCTGTGAGTGGACTTAGTGTAGCAAGTGGATGACTCGATGAATAGTTGGCTAGTGGACTTGTTGAACAGTGCAAAAAAGTGGACGCAGTGACTACTGCGAGTAGACTCGGAGACTACTGCGAGTCAACTCGATGACTACTATGAGTAGAATCAATGACCACTATGAGTGGGTAGACAATGAAATAGTCATCAAATGACTTGGCAACAGTAGCATAATGACTCGATGAATAGTGGTAGGATGACTCAGTGAATAGTAGTGAGAACTTGATAAAAAGTATGCACAATTTCGAATAGACTCGGTGGCTAATGAGCACAGGCTTCTTGGTGGTAGGCTTCTACATGGTAAGCTTTTTGGTGCCTACAATATATTCAATGACACATTAGCACTTTGACTCAGCAGAAAGTGTTGAGTAGGGGGAGCAGCAATCCATTAAGGGTTCATTATTATATAAATTATCCTTATTTAGCATTACATTTGATATATTTGTAGGACATTATTTAGATATTTATATGTAAAAATATATCATTTGAAATTTTTATGATCTAACGATAATTTGGTAAAATTTAAGGGTTAGATTATGATATGAGGTAAGTACGTGTAAATTCAAACTAATTAGGTTTTTTCCTTTGTTTTGTAGGTGATAGGTCAAGGTCCAAGTGATTAGATTAAACCGATCAACAATCTAGATCGCAGATCAAGCTTAGATTAAAATTAACAGCTTAGATCAATCATGATAATCTAGATCAAAATCCAAATAAAAGGAGAAGAGTTGTAATGAAGAAGAATGACCAAAAGTCTATTCATGTCAATCTTGGAGGAAGCTTGCACATGATAGATCTTTTCTCTTGGAGCATTGCAGGATTTTGCTACCTTGTATCCTTCTTTCTTTACTATCCTTTTTCCTTATCACTTTCCTATCTCTTTCATATCACACCTTCTTGACCTTTTACATAACCTGGCTTCCTTTTATTATAGCCAATGTAGTTTGATAGGATTTTTATTGGGAGCATAACATGCCTTTATTTGCTATTTGAGAAAGCTCTCTCATTCTTCTAAGACTTTATCAGCACATAGAATATCATATGAGGAAAGAGAGCCAAGATTAGGCATAACTTTTGTTAGCAACCTTTTTCCTTGCATTTTTTTTTTTTTCTAACAACAAGGAACTTCTAACCTATCCTTGTCCCTAGTAGCTTTTGTCCTAACATCTTGCACATGACTTTTCCTAAGAGAGATAATGATATTGATTGATTCTTTCATGAAGAGAATCGAAGAGGAAAGATTACAAGGACTAGGTAGTGGAAGGAAAGCTTAGTACTTAAATAGATATATGGACTATATGGCAAAGGTGGCAATAAGTAGAAGTTTCTTAAATGGAAACTACACAAATTAAAGTTAGCTACTTGCTACTATTAGTATGAACAATAACAATGAGTTACTTAAGCTTTGCATCATTAGTTTGGTCTATTTGATGATTTTTAAATGATCTAATCCTTTGATTATGTTTTTTTATTTGAGTTAGAAAGAGTTCCATATAGATTTTTTGAAATTTAATGATCGAATTTGTTTAATTTTATGAAATAATCTTCAAAGTTACTGTTGTGTAGGTTGGGGAACACCCTATGTTTGTGATTGAATATCTTAATTTATGTTATCTTGATTTGAAATCTAGTCATACAATTGAATTTGTTGATATCAAATTGTTTTAGGTACCAAGTTTCGTTGAAAATTTCCATTGGAAAGTAGGAGAAATCAATGACCAAAGTTAATGAAATCTTCATGGATTCTAACTGTTAGTGGATTGTAAACACAAATAAGATAACTTGTTAGCTAGTGTCACATGCATGAGACAATGCATGACTGTTTCAGTTATCCTACCTTTCTACTGACACTCTCTTACTTGCAGAAGCAATAAGATGTATTGCTTTGTTATTTTAAATTGAAAAAAATAATAAAAACCTCATGAATAGGATCTTATGCATGACACATTAGAAAATTTTATGGGAAATCTAAAAAAATCAAAAATATATTTAGAAAGTAACTTCCTTAATTAGAAAGTTTTATTTTTTTTAAATTTTATTTATTTTTCATAAATTTTAGAATTAATTTAAAAAGCATGCTAGGCTAGTTTTCTTTTTCTTAGGATTAAAGTGACCTTAGTTTTAGGTTAGAAACACCACTTATGAAAATTTTAAAATTTTAATTGTCTCAAGAAATTAACTTTAAAAATTAAATTAATTTAGAAAATGTAATTTGATCTTTTATATATATATTTTGTTATTACTTTTCATAGTAGATGCTTAAAATTAATATTTGATCCATTATAGTTAATTTTTACTTAGAATGCTTAGAATATGAAGAATTATCTAGGTTTTTAATGTCTGAAATTTTCTAAATTAATTTTTAAAAAATATTTTCTAAGATTGTAATTGTAGTTTCAATTTAATTTTTGAGTTATAAAAAGAAGGTAAATAAGTGGTGGATCTAATTTAAAATAAGTGATCTTTAATCCTAGCAATTTAAGTTAGACAAAAATTCATTTTCACTCTTATCCATTAAATTTGAAAATTATCATCTTTCTTTAATTTTGCATTAGTTCAGGATAAGTAGTTTAGATCAACTTTGATGCTTTATTTTCTTACTATATCCTCCTTGTAGATTCGACCTTGCATGATATTGCAACTAACTACTGTGCACTTACAGAAAAACTTAAACAAATTTTAGACACTATTGTTGGGGAATGCAGGGGCTATTGCAATATAGTTTGTGCAAGTATGGATCAATCCTACAAGACTCAACTTAAAAAGTATAAAATTAACAAAAATTAAAGAAATTAAATAGCAATGAACTAAAAACTCAAATCTATTAATTAACTAAAAAGTACATAATTCTGAATTCAAAAGAAGGAAGAATTGAATAAAAATAACACACTAAATCAACTCCCCTAACTTGATCGCAACAAAATTTTTCAAATTTAGTTACATCCAAGTCAATCAATCATCATCAATCCTTCACTAATGTCACTAATTCTTGATTTAATGGTTGGATTAAGAAAATTTTTCAAAAATTTAAGGATCTGGATAGTGGAAGAAATCATAAATTAGACTACTTAGATTGATTGTCAAAATTTTAGATGTCAAATCAAAGATAATGGATCAGCTAGGAATTAAATTAAGGTAAAGATCTAAAAGTTGAATTGAATTCTAATGAGAAATAAAATACAAATTAAATTGATCCTATTGCTTAAAGCTAAATCGTTGATTTGGTTTAGTTAAAAACCAAACAGAGATTTATTTTAAATCATTTAGGAACTTCTTAAAAACTGGAAAAATAAAAGAGGAAAAAATAGGGATAAAGCTAAAATAAGGACATAGATGGTATTATATAACAGGGATTAAGTGTAGTATTGGAATTCTTTGGTTTTTCTTTTTAAAAAGTGAAACTTGAAGAAGAAGAAGAAGAAGAAGAAGAAGAAGAAGAAGAAGAAGAAGAAGAAGAAGAAGAAGAAGAAGAAGAAGAAGGAGATGTAGGTGCCCTATGTTGTTTAAAACTACAGGAACAAAGGAAAAAGGAGGAGATTTGGCATAAACCTGAATTAGGTTTTACCTGTTACAATGGAAAATTGTAAAAAGGATATGAATTTGGGAAAAAAACTTTGAGAAACAAGAGGAAAAATGGTGAACTAAAGGAAGATAGTGATGGAAGGGGGACTGACTAGGAAATCGGGAGTGGACTAGGGAGAGATAGAGAGAGAGAATAAGAGAATGAAGGATGGTTGGAGGTGAAACTAAGGTAAAGAAACATGACTAGAAACAAAACACGAAAACAAAAGAGAGATGAAAAACCAGGATTGGAACAACAATAGGGAATTGACTGAGATAATAGAAAATTGGGACAATGGTTGAGTAATAGAGAACATGGATTTAGGAAAGAAGCATATGGGTCCTTCAGTCTATCTTCTATGGTGAAATAGTGAATTGGGTTTTCTACTTCTAAGGTGGAGTAGTGAACTGGGTAAGAGAGAAATCTTACTATGGTGGATAGTTTAGCCTAGAGAGAGGATATTGTGGTTTTGCAGTCCACTACAGTGCAGAGAATCGGTACTTTAGGTCCTCCTCCTTCCTGCCATTTTAAAGTTCACAAGACTTCCTCTTCCCATTTCTCTCCTTTTTCCTATTGTGGTTTTAAAGCTCTTGGGACTTCCTCTTCTCATTCCTCCACTTTTAAGATTGGGTTGTTGGGTTTCCTTCTTTAAGTCTCTTTTAGTAGTCCCAATAGAGCATGACTCTAATTAAAAGTTTGTTTCCAATTAGGAAACAATTTCACTAAGCTTCCCATTTCTAATAAAGTTCCTCCTTAGTTTTATCCTTTTGATCTATGGTGATGATTTTATTCCATTAATTCGATTCAAATAATCCATTACCCCATATAGTTGATTTGCAAATATAAAACTCAATTATACTCATATGATTAGCTTCGATAATCATCTAGTCATTAAATTTTAAAAATCAATGGTTAGATCATGAATTGGTGCTAAAATGTACATTTAACCTTAAATTAGAAATGCATGGATTTGTTTATCCATGCTAATGCTAATTTAAGAAAATTTTAGTTAAAATTGAATACTTCAACACACCCCCAGCCAGCATTTTGATAGTCTAAAACATAACATGCAAAAACTATTCTATTGAAAGTGATGCAAATTTACATTTTCTTAGGTACTCACAGTTGCATTTAGTATATGCAACAAGTCGTTAAGACCCTAGGTTGCCCTTAATGGATGATTTAAAGCCTCATGAATGTTTGTAGAGAATTTACCTAAAAAATTTAAGAAAGGTAGTTCCTAAATTTATCCTAAGAATTTTCTTCTATTCATATCAAATTACCACTTTAGCATGTTAATAAAAAATTTAAAACCCTACTCATACCCTAAAGATATCCCATTTAGGCTTGGATTTTGGAGCGTAGTGTGTGTATAGTTTACATATCAATAGATCTTAATTTTTAAGTAGATTGCAACTCTTGAACTCCATCTAAAATATGTTTTGACCTCAATCTTCACTAAAAGGCATTCACCCAGAAATAAAACTCTAAGAAAAAAGTAAAATATATATCTCTCTTTAATATGTGAATATAGTTAATAGAAGCAAATTATCTCACACAAACTTGTGAAAAGGAGTTACTAAGGAATTCAATTTTAATCCCTTTAGAAAGGATAAGATGTCATTACCTTTGAATACTTAGGCATATTATTGTTTAAATTATATCCATTCATATCTTCATCAAGACTATATTCTTATTAGAATCAATAGGTCTTCAATTGGGATGAAATGTAGGTTGACATGGTTATGAAAAGAAAAGGTATATAGGACATTCAAAATTCTTCAAAAATAAGTAAAGGTCTTCTACTAAAGTTGACTTCTTCTTTTTTTTTTATATTTGTAACAAGCAAATATTTCTTCAATTTTTTGCATTCTACATTCTTTTCTCTCTCTTTTCAAATTTTTTCTGTCTTTTATATTTCACAACTTTTGTATCTCTTTGAAGAACATTTATTTTCTAGATATTCACTCTTCTACTTTCATTGCAACTTAAAGGTGTTCATGTATGACTTATCTTTCTAAGAAAATAGGTAACTTTATATTGGTTTACTAAGGATAATTTGGGTAAGAAAAAAAAAGGCTTATATAAAAAGCTCAATTTGGCAAACTAGTAGTAAATGTATTTTTTAACAGTCTTTAGGTTTATAATAATAATGGCTTAGATAATTCTCTAGGTTTTATATGACCTATTAGAATCAATGAACTTTTGGAATTTTAAAGGTAATACTTTAATAATTGAGGTAATTTTCTAAAATTTAAGAATTGGTGGGATCAAATTTAAATTAAGCACATTGAAGAAAAATTTAGAAAACATTTATAACCTCTTACAAAATGAATAGCTCTAAAACTCATTTATGTTAGAAGTCTCTACTAAATTTCTTCACAATCTCCAAGTTATAACTACTCATCAATTTAGGCTATGTATATATAACTATGTGTACATATATGATTTGAGACTTAGCTTTCATGGAATACTTTAGAATATGAGTAAAATAATGAATTAATCATCTACAATTCCATTAATAACCTAAAATTAACCAGACTATACTTTAGAAAATCTAATTCTCATTATAGTGTAGGGATTGACCTAGAAACTTAAAAAAAATAAAAAATATTCAAAAAAAAAATTTTTAATTAGGAAAATAAAATTAGAGTTTACTAGAATTCTACAACCCCAACTTGAAAGAAACGTGGTCCCCAATTTTTTTAAAGTATGACCAAAACTAAATATGGGAGATGTAGAAAACAATAAATGTAAAATGTAAAAATTGATATAGAAAGATCAGATCCAATTAATCCTAATAAATAGGATATATCCTTGTGTCCCATAAAATGTAGTGGCGCTTTGCCCAATGCAACACTAAAGTATTCTCATAAGAATAGAAAAGTCAACAATAAAGACCTCGAAAATTGGCTTTACCATATCACTAAAAATACTTAGTATGCATCATTGGAATGAGGAGGGAGAATTATGCAATCTAAATGGCATTCTTTTATAAGAAAAAAGTTCTAAAAAGACATGTAAAGTGGCCTTTTCCTTATCCTTGGGTGCAATTTTTATTTGGTTATATCCAAAATAATCATTTGAAAAACAATAATATTAATATTCTGCAACCCTTTCTAACATTTGATCAACAAATGGCAAAGGAAAATGGTCCTTCCTAGTAACAACATTCAACTTTCTATAATTAGTGCACATACACCAACCAACGGTAACCTAGTAGGAATTAATTCATAGTTGGCATTAGTGATCATTGTCACTCCAGATATATTTGGAACTACTTGAGTTGGACTCACAAATTTGCTATAACTTATGGGATGAATGATTCCTACGCTAAGAAACTTAAGGACTTCTGCTCTAGCCACATCCTTCATATAAGGATTTAACCTTTGTTGCAGTTGACGACTTGATTTAGCATCATCCTCCATATAAATCCTATGGGAATAGATTAAAGGATTAATGCCATTTATACTAGCAATGGTCCATCCTATAACACCTTTGTGTTCCTTTAAAGTGCCTATTAATTGTTTCTCTTGAGAAGCTGCTAATTGAGAGAAAATTATCATAAGGAAATTCTCCTTTTCTCCTAAATATGCATACTTTAAATCTAATGGTAGAGATTTTAACTCAAGCTTAAGAGGTTCAACAAATGATAGAAGGGGAGTGGATTCCTTCGATGGAAGTTCCTCAAAATAAGGTTTCCATTTTTCTATGTCCGTGATAGGAACATAATCAAGGATGGCATTAACTTTCTCTATTAATATCTGCTTATTAAACTCATTAAAGTGGGCCAAATAGGCCTCAAGTAGATCTGATAAGGAACATGAAAGAAATTTATCTTAAACAATTGAATTTATCATGTTTATACTGTGCAAGTCATTAGTGATTTCACCATGTTGCTTACAAATATTAAAGATATTTATCTCTAGTGTTATATTACCAAAGGACAATTCATGACACAATTTTAGCAATTAACTAAGGCATTGGGCATAGCCCAAAATAGTCAGCCCAAAATTACTGGTATTTCATTCCTCTCATTCACCACCAGTTGTGTATCTAGAATTAGAAAATCTATAGGAAAATCCATGCTACCTAGATAAGTACATCTTATATTACCCCTCTCAGCATCTTTATAGAATGAGCAGCTAGCTGGAGTGTAGTAGAAGTAGTTTTAAGCTCACTCAGACCTAACTGTTCATATGCTGATTATAGTAGTAGGTTAACACTAAATCCTAAATCAAGCAAAGCTTGATTAATCTTATAGTTGTCCATAATGCAAGTGAGAGTGGGGCAACCTATGTTGTAGAATGGAGCTAACTTGCTTTAGTAAAAAATTTATTCTTTTATACATTTAATCTTCTTTTTATGGTGTAGAGGTCTTTAAGGAATTTGACATATGATGGAATTTGTTTTATAACATCTAAGATAAGTATGTTGACCTTGAATTGCTTGAAAATTTATAAAATCTCATCATTAGAGTTAGACTTTGGAGCTTAGCATAACCTCTAAGTGAATGAAATAATGATAAGACATGGTTCAACAAGTGGAATGGGGTCCTTCTCTTTAAAATTTTCTTTATCGGTAGTGGATCTTTCTCCCTTATTAGTCTTTTGTGGCTCATCTTTCTCAATTCTTTTACCACCATGAAGAATGGTGGTAGTCATAATTTGTTCCATGGTAGAGCTTGAAGATGCATTGTTGCCAATTGTATGCACACCTTTAGGGTTAGCTTGTGGTTGAGCTGAGAACTTTTTTTTCTCTCATATTTTGTATCATTTGACTCATCATATTTTTCATTTCATTCATAGACTATGTGGCTTATTTTAACTAAAGTTCTAAGTGAGAAGTTTTCCTCTCTTAGATTTGGATAAGTTGATGTATATAATCATTTATAGGCCTTTCGGGTGGCGGCATGTATGGTCCACAAGTAGGAGGTTGGTGTTGGTATGGGACTAGAGAAGAGTGTCCTTAATTTTGTTGGTGTGGCTAGTATGGGCTGGGTTGTGAAACATTGACAGTAGGTCCATTTCATCAACAGAAATTTGAATGGTTTCTTTAGTTTGGATTATATGCCTCTGAGTATGGAGAAAATGGTCATTTATATATTTTTAGAGCATTAACCTAATCATGAAGTACCTCTTGGAATACTAGAATGGAAGGGCATTCTTGAGTAACATGTGTGATACTTTTACAAATGTTACACACTCGTTCATCTTTTTTAGAGATATTCTTCCCCATTTCTATGGCCCCTAATTTTTGAGCTAAGGATGATACTTTGGCATTAAATTTATCTTTCTCAAACATGGCATGCATGCTTCCCCTAGCATAGGTGGTGATGGGCTTGGGCCTGTATGGATGTTCTACTCTTTCTGAGTCGTCCTAGGTTTTTGTACTCTCAATTGGCCATTCCAAATACTCTTCCACCTCCTTTGGTTGTTTATTCAAAAAGATGTTGGTACACATCATCTTCACAAACTGAAGCATATTGAAATTATGTCTTTCAAAAAAGAAGCTGATGATGTGTAATGATTCATGGCCTTGATGTGAATGGCCTTAATGGAAACATGTGAGTGATAAGTTTTTGAACTTTTCCCAACATTGGTAGAATAACTTTTTATCCTCGTGGGTAAAGTTCATTATCCATTGGCAGAGGGTATTTGTTTTATGTCTAGAGAATTTTTTTTTTCAAGAATGCCCTAGTCATTTCATTCCAAGTCCTTATGGAACTTACTGTTAGTGCATCAAACCATATTTTAGCCTTTTCCTTTGAAGAGAAAGGGAATAGCTTAACCCTTAAAGTATCTAAACCAATGTTCTATGTTTTATGGGTATTGCATACCTCATCAAACATTTTAAGATGTAGGCACTCCTACATAGGAGGTTTTTAAAGCTGGTAAAAGATGTTAATAGAAGTTGGTTAAAAAATAACTTCTATTTAATTGACTTCTATCATGCCAACTTCGAAAGTCCATGAATTTTGAAATCATTTAGGGCTAAATGTCTTCAAAAGTCTAGCACTTCTAAAAAATGAAAAAAAAGGGCTTTTGAAGTCATTTTGTTCTAAACGACTTCAAAATTCATACACTATTTAAATTGTTTAGATGTGTCCTCAACAACTTCAAAAGTTCATGAATACAATCCAATATAACACATGATACAATTTTCTTACAATCTTTGTACACATGAAAAACAAACATACATTCACTTCCACATTGGGTACAAAACATCCAAATTCATCATTATCCATCCACATCTAACTTGGAAATAATTCATAAAAGAACCACAACACATGCATTCACTTCAACATCCACATTCACTTCATTTTTAAATCTATACGCATTTGCATTTTCCTTCACACTCTAATTACCCTAACTCATCAACCCATAAACGTTTTATAATTCAATGAATATATTGTAAACTAACTGCCATATTCACTTCATTTACAGGCTCCAAATTCACTTCATCCATACTCATTAAGTCGCACACTCCAAGTTTTGGCTCATTTATTGCTTAATATATATATATATATACACATTAAAGAAAATAATGAAAACTAAAAGAACAATACAAGTGAATAAAAAATACTTTATTATTTATTTTACGTTCATGTAGCTACTTCAAATCTTCTAATTGAAACTCAATCCATTTGGATTCATATTTTGTAGAGTTTTACTTTGGAGTAACTCTTCTTATTTGCCCACTCAGGAAGCACAACAGCATGTACTGCAACATATTTAATTCAAGTCACATTCTTTTAGCTAGATCCATAAAAAACTATGAAAAAATATAAGATTATGAAAATTAAAACGTGTCTTACCTTTCTTAATTGGGAGACACCAACCCATCGAATATTATGGTCCTCATGTATCTCAGCACATAGTACCCACACTCCTAATCAAACTATTCTCTAGGACACTATGCACCAAGGATAACAAAAAGAATTCATAAATATCATTTGTAATATTGTAAATTTAATTAGTGGTAAAATAGAGTAATTAACTATTTTCTATACCTTGACATTCTTCTAAGTGAGTTTTCATGGTTGTACATTTTCGGTCAGAATGGCCCATTCAAACCATGCTCTACATATTTAAATTTCAAATGCATTATAGATGAATGACAAATTATTTATCTACATGTAATACATGAAAATAATAAAAGCTTAATTATTTATAATTTCTATGAGGGCAGAACAGATGTGCGATCCATAAGAACAAAAAAAGAAAGCTTGCCCACTGTGCACATCCAAAAGAAGAAGCATCCAATGAGCCCTATATAAATAGCCATATGAATTGTAATTAAAGTTGACAATCCCTAAGTATAAAATAAGTTGGCAAGAAAATAAGAAAATTAAACTTTACCTACTATTGTATGGAATCATTAAGCCTTGTCTCTTAGAGCACCAAAAGAAGGCTGGTAAAATATAATGAACACACGTCTCCATTGACCATTACTCTGCCACTCCATAATGATGCCACAATCAAGGAATTGGTAAAGTTTACCCTCAACCATAAAAAGACTAGTTGCATCATTTAAGAAGCTGCATGAAAGAAATAATTATTACCTATACCATGAAAATATAACATGTAATGTCAAAATTTTATAAGCAAACAAATGCATATACCCCATGTCGGAGACAATGTGAGGGTGCTCATGTTAATCCCATAGGCAAACTCGTAATAGGTCCTGTGCCATAAGTGACATTTCAACAACATCGTCAACAAGAGATCTCTCCTTGATTCGTATGGGGTTGATTGCCCTATTTTCGTTGATGAGACTGTAGATTAACCTTAAGGATTGAGGCATGTTAGGTGAGACTTCCACATGATGCTTAGATAGTTCTTGCATAAGATATAAATTTTTTAGCTAAATAATATTAATAAATGAAGAGGACATAATTTATGATAATAATAAAAAAATATATACAAGTACATGTTCCATTGGTGCAACAATAGGTAATGTTGCAATAATGAGCAACCTTGATAGTGCATGTTGTTGATTATTAACCATATGAAGTTAATAAATAATTAAATTGAGGTCTCTAGCTAAAAATTATTGATGAGAAAGGTAGTATGATAAGATACATACCTTGGACTCTATGGGAACGACTAGTGCCTTTAGCCAAACAACATGATATGCCATTGCCTACCCAACAATCATAATATTTTCCATTTTTAAAGAAAATAGTAGGTTGGAATTAGCATCCAAAGCCAAGGTTGATTTAATTATTGATTTAGTTTTATGAGTTTTAGTTAGATTGGTTGATGCTTCCAGTCTACTCTAAGCCAAGTGTAACATGTCTTCTATTTATGTTTATATTCCCTTAGGTATAGTATTGCTTCACTTGTTTTCTTTGGCAAGTAATGCCTTTATCCTAAGGGTGTAAAGTCATTTATTAGTTCTCCTCATTAAGTTACTTTTACATCACTTTTCCTTAAGATTTCTATTTCTTAGTTAGCTAGGTCATGGTCAACATTGTTTGCATTTTTCTCATGGCCAAACACCACCAAAATGGGGCATGATCCTAAGTGTCAAATTTCAATTTTCCTAGTGGAAAATTGTGCTCCAAGATAGTTCCTCACATTGCTGACATTTACAAGTGTTTTACCTTTTGAAAGATAGCTCACTATGTTCTTGATTTAAACTCAAAGCAATCAACATTAAAGTCTTCATGTTCTAGCATACACATGTATTGTTGTTTAATCATTTTTCATACGTGAAAGTGCATTAGTTTTCTGCAAAAACAAGCATGTATTTGCTTCAATTTTAGTCCTTCTATATTCTTAAGAGCTTAGTTACCACTTGTCCATAAGCTCATACACACACCCATCTTTTGTTCTTCAACATGGCTAGGTGAATTGGAGTTATTCATTCTTGAGTTATTCAATGACATTTCTTATGCATTTATAAGAAAGAATTTAAACACATATTCAATGAAGATAATCAATGGTGACAACATTACAACATGAAAAGATTACAAATATACTAATCCAATTTTACAAATTTAGTTAACCTATCTACACTACACAACTGAGGGAGAGCACTAGATCTAAGGTAATTCAATTCTATTTTAGACTTATCTAAACATGGATAATGAAATCAATGGTTATATTATCATAAAAATACAGATTTAGCACGAAATCATACGGATTCAGCCTCAAACGAAAAATCAAAAGTTGGGAATTGTAAGTGTCACCTCTTAGATGTGCTTCCATGCTTTTTCCTCTCTTGGATGAGATAAATTGATTACATTTTGAGGTGAGATCCTTCTATCAAGATTTGCAAAGTGTCTAATTGGATGGTTGAGATTGTTTGGTCAATTCCTAGCTTTGTTTTACAATTTCCACCTAGATCTAAGATAATTCAATCCTATTTTAGACTTATCTAAGTATGGATCAAGAAATCAACAGCTAAATTATCTTAGAAATCTAGATCTAGCATGAAATCACATAGGACATTATAGAACTCACCTCTTAAATGTGTTTTTGTGCATTTTCCTCTCTTGGATGAGCTGGAATGATTGTGTTTTGAGATGAAATCCTCTAGTGATAGTATGCAAAGTGTCTAATTAGACAGTTGAGATTGTTCAATTAGTTCCTAGCTTTGATTTACAATTTCCAACTAGATCTAAAGTATCTCAATCCTATTTCAGACTTATCTAAACATGGATCATGAAATCACCGCTAAATTATCTTAAAAATCTAGATCTAGCATGAAATCACATGCATTCAACCTAAAATAAAAAATCAAAAGTTGCACATTGTAGATCTCACCTCTTAAATGTGTTTTCATGCTTTTTCTTCTCTTGGATGAGCTGGATTGATCACGTTTTGAGGTGAAATCCTCTGGCAATGGTCTGCAACATGACATTTGTTTTTGCATGATTCTCTTGTGGGGTTGCCAATATACAAATGACCCCTTACCATTAAGTAAAAATATTCTTTTAATTTAATTATTTTCCCTTTATTTATTTATTTATTTATTCATTTACTAAAATGCCCTTAATTAGTAAATTCATAACTTGTCCATTAGATCTCCAATTTTAGCATTGTCTATACTATTGGATTCATTGTCTATACCTAAACACACAATTTAAAAAATTTATCAAAATAAATTTTGGGTATCATTTAGATGAAATTTAAAAGTTAGGGTTATTACATTCTTCCAGTATATATTTTCTCAACATAAATATGCAAAAAACATCATGAACATCTACCAGTTGGGGCGGTAAGTCCAATTGATAGGCTATGGGTCCAACCCTTTTCAAGACCTTGAATGGTCCAATGAATCAAGGACTCAACTTCCCCTTAACTCCAAATCTCATCACCCCTTTCATTGTTAAATAGATTGCCCAAACGTGTCAGATCATCGTTGGATCATAGCAACATGACTCAATTACGACTGTCTAGATCAATCATAAAACATCCACATTCCATTGGTCATAGACTACATAGGTGAGATATGATCAGGTCCATATCAGATATGACATTCATTCTCCAAGTCAATGGTCTAATGGTTTAGATTTATATTACAAATTAGATAGCTCTATTGGTGGATAAACTAGATCTAAAGAGTCCAATCAAATAGTTTATAGTGCTCTAACTTAGTATTTTAGAGTTTGATTTTATAATCAAAGTGTTAGGTCTAAGCTTAAGATCATGATCAGATAATAAAATATTTTGATTTGATAATTTCATAAATGATTCATTGATTTTAAGTAATTAGATTTGTTATTTAGGGTTAAAACTAAATGGTCAGAAGCCTTGCAAGGTTTTTGGAGTTCTGATCATTGACCAATTAGTATGCATAGCTATAGATCAATGATGCTCATTTAGTCTGTTAGATTTTCCCAGTTTGGATCTCTAAAAATTTTGATTCATAGTATCAATTTTTGGATGGGTCATTGATTAGGCATTATTGGATATTATTTATACAATAACAAATCCACTAGCTGAGATTGTCCTATCAGTTTTATACCTAGATCAACAATCTTAGTCAAATTTGATAAAGAAATAGAAATGGAAAGATTAGGTTAGGCATTTTACCAAACACTAGGTACACAAGAATTATAAGTACTTAAAATAACTAAATTACATGCTTGCACACATGTGAAAATTTTCAATGAACAAAGAAAAAAGAAGCAAAATACGATAGAAACTAACCAACACTAAAAAATCGACATCAACTGTGAATATGTGAATGTAGTTCCAATTCGCAATTGAAAAATGGCTGAGGATAGCTACAATTCATAACAGTAATTTTAAATCTACTTACTGTAAATGACTTTAAAAGCCTATAAATTTTAAAGTTATTTGATGTAAACAACTTTAAAAGCTGTTACTTTTTAAGTCGTTTTCTATAAATGACTTTAAAAATCACAAACTTTTAAAGTCATTTATATCAAACAACTTTTTCAGTTTGTGATTTTTAAAATCATTTGTAGTAAATGACTTTAAAAACTAATATATTTTCACTACAAATACATATATATATATATATTATATTTACAATAGTTTACATAAATACACAATAAAATTGATTTTTTATAATAGTCAGCATTGATTCATGCATTCTTTGCAAACACACACATATAGACACATGCACACACACATATAAACAAACACATGAACATGGAAATCAAAGTATTTTTTGGAATAACACCTCATTTATCATCATTTTTTTACATATAAAAAAAAAATATGAGATGAACAAAAGAGATACTAACTAAGACTCCAAAATTGATATTGATAGAGAATATATAAATATAATTTCAATTCACACTTGGGACTTGGTCCACCCACAATGAAAATCAATATATATATATATGTATGTATGTGTGTGTGTGTGTGTGTGTGTGCGTGCGTGTGTGTGTGTGTGTGTGTGTGTGTGTGTGTGTGTGTGTGAGAGAGAGAGAGAGAGAGAGAGAGAGAGAGAGAGAGAGAGAGAGAGAGAGAGAGAGAGAGAGAGAGAGAGAGAGAGAGAGAGAGAGCTTCAGTTTGTGTATAGATGAAGATAGTCAAAAAAAACAAACTAAAAGTTGATGAAAAATTATTGAAAACAAAGTGCTACTTTGAAAGTCATTTGAATCAAATGACTTTAAATGCCTCACTTAAGAAGTCATTTAATAGAAAAACAACTTCTTTAGTTTGGTGCAAAGACAAAAATTTTAAGCAGGAAAGGATTTTTAAAAAAATTTAAATCAAGCAAACTTTTAAAGTTGTTTTATTCTAAATGACTTTAAAAAGTTAGGACTTTAAAGTCATTTGAACCAAAAAACTTTAAAAGCCTCTTCTTAAAATCTAATATATATTTCACTTACAATGTCTTACTTAAATACATTGAAACTATTTTTTTTATGATAGTTAGCATTGATTTGCGTCTTATGTACATAATAAATACAAGAATATTCAAAAGATTTTACTTTTAAATATGTCTTCAATACATATGTATATACATAATGTCACATGTATAGTATTCATCTCACTTCAATCCATATAGCTCATGATAAAAGAGCTAATTATAAATATGGAATTATATTGCAACTCACTAGTACAATCTGTAATGACACCAATTTTGTAACATTAAAATCCCAAGTTAGCAATGAAAAGTTCAGTTTTTGAAGATAAGGGTATTTTGGTCAATTCACTATTTACCCTAAATGAACCTAGAAATTTGGTCCTAAAAATGGTACCATTAGGTGCGTCTCAGAAAAAGGAATCCAACAAGACCAAAATCACCCAAAACTGAGTTAAAATGAGCAAGTTATGGCCCTTTGAAGTTCAGGGGCAAAAATGTAATTTTTACTAAAAAACGGATTTAGCCTACAAAACACAGGGGCCCATTTTGATACGAGCACCCTTAATCTTCAACCCCCTAGAGGGTTCTAGAATGGCGGTGAGAGCCCCCTTCAGAACCCTCTTATAGCTCTATAAATAGAGCTCTTGGGCACCTCTAATGGCAGCCCAAAAGCTTGAGAAAAACCCGTTTTGGAGAAGCAACCAAGAGGAGAAATGAGGAGAAAAACCCAGCAACGAGCCAGGTATGCCCAAGATCCCTCAAAACCAGTCTTCACAGTAGTCCTAGGCTCAGTTTCCCTAAGTTTTTGCATGAAAAATCATGCAAAATAGAGCCCTGGAGAGTCACCAAGGACCCAGGGACGATCCCTGAGCCGCACTGGTTCGACAGGGTCAAACCAGAGTGTCCTAAGGATGCCCCGGTCCCCCAACGAACAGAACGTTCCAAACAGAACGTAACGTGTCGACTGTGTTCGAGAAAACCAAACGGAAGCGCCCACAAAAGGAAGAGACGGGTGGGAAATCTAGTGCGTCTGCAGACGCACCCGCTGGGGCACATGCTGCTGACGCACAGCGCGCTAGCATTTTAGGATTTTCCACTTCTTAAAGTAGCTAGGGCGCATGCCGTTAACGCGCAGCGCGCTAGCATTCTGCTTTTCACTCTTAAGGGCTTTATGTACACCTGATACTAAAAAGCTTATAACTTGAGATCTAGAGCTCCGATTGAGGAGCCGCAAAAGGCGTTGTGTCCGTGTCGATGATGCAGACACACCCAAACTATAAAATCCCTAATCAAGGCCTCAAAAAAGGTGGGAATGACCCTTAGAATAGGATGGTGGCACGTGGCCACTAGATCTTTGGAAAACTGATGATGCCAAGGCCCAATCAGGACCTTAGGACACCCATAGGCATAGGGATGAACCCTTAATGCCTAAGTAATAATACCAACCACTCTAAAACCTATAAAAGATAGGCTAAACTAACCTTGATTCCTCAAACCATGTTCAGGAGCATACGAGGACAAAGGGGTTAGCGTGACCTAGCCAGGTAGGTGCTCTATCGCTACTAGACTTTTTTAAAAGAACCATGATTGTTTTTAGAATACATGTTTTAAGTATATGACATTGTTTAGCATGACTTAATTCAGCATACATGTGATAAATGCTTTATGCATAGACATGTTTTGTAAATGATTGCATATACGTTATGCATAGATATGTTTTGCAAACAATTGCATACATTGCATGATTTGTGAGCATTAAGTTCTTGTAAAAATTGCATGTCCTTGAGGGTTACCAAAAGACGCTGGAGAGCCAAGGGCTAGGCAGTTGTGAGGGCCCCGAAGAGGACAGGTTTTGAAAAAAGAGAGGTTTTCGCTTGTTTTATCTGATTATGATTTGGGCTGATAAGCTCGTGGGCGCTATGCCGAGAGGTTTGGGTTGGCCTCCAGCCTCTACCACTATTAGGTGGATGGATACCACGCCCAAAAAGGGCAACGTCCCTACGTCGACTGCATGTGGTATAGGGGGCTACCACTGGTGTCACGGCACTGGGTCAACGTGTCATAGGCCCCGTTGAGGCTATGATCGAGTGTCCTCAGGTACCCGAGGACCATACGGCGGTGAGGTCATGGGCATAGTTGGACCCTATGGTTTTGTGGACTTATTTGCATTGCATATGGCATGATATGAGGTTGGTCGACCATACCATACTTGCTATTCATGAGTTGGATTCAATAAAGCATCTTATGCATATCATAATGTTATGATATATATATATATATATGTATATGATACTTTCAATTTGGATTATGTGATCCTTTAAGTGGTTAGTATTTCAATTTGACAATGGTTTTTTATATATTGAACTTGAGTGTTCAGACATGCACATGTTTTGAAAGAGCACATGATTTTAAACATCGCATGCATTATAAAATTATTAGTGATAGGCTCCTCCTGAGTATAGTATATACTCACCCAATCCTCAACATTTTTCAGACACAAAGTAAACACTTAAGGGCAAGGAACGCTTGTGACAAAAGACAACCAAACTAAGTGCAAGTAAGTAAACCTCTACCTTATCTTTCAATGTTACTTGATTGTAGTTACTCTCTAATAGCTGAGGCTGTGACTAACACTTTCTTGGGAATAATGTTGATTTAAAACTTTGCCATGGCTAGATAATTTGAGAATGTGTTTTGACACACGGGGTTTTATACAAAAGTTTGTTTTCCAAAAGGAAAAAGATTTTCATGCATTTCATACTTATAAAACAAGAGATCCCGCCTTTTTATCAAATTTGCATCATATAAAAACCCGGGTCGTCACACAATCCATATACCCCTCATATATTATTTTCAACACAAGCACCCCCTTCAGCATTAGCACACACATAATCCTCATTCTCTCCAAGTACTTAGATTCATGAGGTTGTTTTTGTAATATAAGGGTGATCTATTTCAGTATCTCTTAGGCCATCTTCATCATAAAAATCCCTCGAATAGGATGATAAAATAGTTTACCATCTCTTATCACATCTATCTTGCATGTAAAATACTTGTTTTGCTTGATATGCCAAAATAAATTGATCATTTTTATAACTGTTCTTATTGAGGTCAACCAACATCAATCCAAGGTCATCAGTTTTGATGCTATCTTTGTTATGTTTAAACACAACTACAATTCTACAAGTATAATTGAAGACCCATATCTCTATTATAACCCCATAATAAATATCATCCACCATTATGGGCCTATGATCCTTTGAACTGGAAAAGAATATAGCATGGACAACTAGGCTAACCCCATTATTTTGTTGCACTCTTAAGTTATCACTGTCTTTTGTGTAAAATAAATAACCATTGATGATATATTCAACATATTTTATTACTTCTAATCGTGGTCCCATCGCCATCCAGCCTAAGGATTCAGATATACCATTGCATACGACTTCTCACTAATCATGAATCTATGTATACACATATTAAGTAGGATATGAATGTTGCAAGTAAGATTAGATATGTATATATGCAGAATGTAATTTATTGTGTGAATTCTTTTATTTTACCTTCTGAAGGAGCCAAGTACTGAAAGTGCCACAATGCTCAAATTGTAACCACATCTATTTCTTTATGTAACTTGAATTCTTCACCTTAAGAAAATCCATGTGCTCACTACGTGCACACAAATTAATTGAGAGATCAAAGAAAATATAATCATTAATAATTAATTTTTACTGAAGTGCATTATCAACTTACTCTATGTATGGTTGGAGTTCATCAACATTTTCCAACACATAAAGATGCATCTAGTCCCATTCTTTATAGTCAACAGTTGATGCATGACCACTCGATGAAGGTTTGTCAACCTTAGGATCATGAAATGCAATCAATTATTTCTTAGGAATCTAATCGCATCCACTCCTAATAAGTACTTTTTCCAAAACTCCACTACTTCCTTTACAATATAACATTTTGGCTATACACCCCTCTGCCTAGTTATGATTTCATACATATCCTTTGAAAATTTTTGTGTACCTCTCAAATGGGTGCATCCATGGCAAATAAACTGGCCCAAAAAGTCTGACCTCATCAATGAGGTGCATTGTTAAGTGTACTATGATGCCAAAGAAGGATGGTGAGATGATTGTCTCAAGCTCACATAAAGTTGTCACTAGATGTGACACCTTGGGTTTTTCCCAAAACACAATCGCATTTATTTTGGAAAGGTGATGCACCAATAATTTTAGAAATTCAAAAATAGTGGAAAACATATTCTTTGAAATTCATTTTTCCAAAAACTTGGATGTCACCTCAACTCCCATACTATACATAATTTAGTTTTTATAGAAGATAGACATGTATTTTATGAAACAACAGGACCCATCCAGTGGTTCACATATACAGCCCCTATAATCATTATATTAAATGTCCAAGCAGCATAATCCAAATAACTACCTACACAATACAAAAACTTTAACAAAATATATACCTAAGTGCAGAAGTATGGCTGTTGAACTCCTCTTACTTGTGTATGTCCTTTCCTGTATGTTTGTAGCTGAAATATTGTAAACATAAAACATTTACAATATCTCAGTAAGCTATGCTTGGTAGGAAAGAGTTAAGAAAACATGTTAATTACATATGAATTAAGAATTTTGCATCAATTAAAATATTCAATTTCATCATAATGCTTATATGGGATGAAGTTTACAACTTAGTTCATAATTCAATAATTTCATTAATAATTCAATTATCTACAAGCCATTGAGAAAGTAGCTATTTATAATTCTTCTTCTTCATATGAATATAATAATCACATTTTAGAGACTAGACTTTACATGATATATTTAATATATATAATTTACTAGTATTTTAAATATTTATCATTATCATTTTCCATATGATACCATACTCCAATTTTATGAACCGTACTCTACATAATATATCTACCCATTCACTTTCCCATACGAAAACTTTTATGAAACTATGCTGTCCAGCATATACATATAGGACAATATCATATATATTAAAATCATTAAAAGTCATACAAAATTATGAACATAGGTTTTATAACTTCCATTCCCGAACTATATTGGGTCTCATACATATACCCCTTACCATATGAGGTTCATACAACTCCAACCACTACTGTTAACATCATAAAAGGCATCTCATCATACCATCATCATATAAGGCATCTCATCATGCCATCATATAAGCATCTCATCATGCTATCATATATGCATCATAGTGCATCAAATATAAGGACTACTATGCTACAGTCTGATCCATACTAGCGTGCTTGAATAACTGCTTTCATGCTCCATAGATACCAAGTGTGGAAAATCATCTATGTCATGTCTATATGGGTAGACAGACCATCATAGTGGTGGCCTTCCCATATTGCCCCACCTGACATTTTGCCTCTCTTTGGGCACTCTATCATCATATATATTACATTTCAGAGAGTGGGTGGCCAAACCCTACTACTCTCCTAGCATAGCATCCCCAGGCCTATGCTTATCTAAAACAAAACTCTCAGGCTACCATGCTTGGATGTAAAATAATAATAATATACAGGCATCTTGCCTATCCATAATATATATATGAATATCTCATCATAATCACAACATCCTCACTTATTAGGTGAACGCCTACCAAGGATGTAATGTAAAATCCATGACTCATACATCACATATGATGTAATGGAACCCATATACCATAAATGTCTTTTTATCACAATGAAAGCTATGATATTTTTAAGAACAGATTGTGTGTATCCTTTAATACCATTCAGTAGGCTTCAATTATAAGCATGTCATTCATGTAGCATTTCAAATCACAAATTTTCATCATACACAAGTAAAGAATTTTCATCTTCATATATCATATGAAATGCACAAATTTAAATGATATAATAGCTATCATAAGAAGAAAATGATGTTTAATAAAAAAACATGCATCTTATTATTAAGACATGCTTTCTTAATTGTCCACCTACCTCGTATAGCTAGTTCATCCATTTCTCACTAGCTGATCTACGATGCTTGCAAAGTCTCACATATTCATATTGATCTAGTCCTTATTCTTCACATGAATTCATCAAATTGAGTAATCAATTAGTAATCCTAAGGAAATAATCCTTTTTAACAACTTTAATGGTATGGACCATAAAATTTGATCTTATTCCATACCTAAATTCCTCGATTGATCTCAGCTGTGGCTCCAAGGTAGCAAGATCATCTCTAGTCGCCTCTAATCCTAATATCTTATGGGATTTGCGATTGGCATGTCCTAAAGGTCATGATAGACTATTTGGATAGGAAAAGTGAAGTCAAATCATCATTGATTAGATGACCTGGCCTCTGATCATAGGTCTGATAATTTTAATGGTTGGATCTTCCCATATTGATATTTAGGAAGATGGGTTTTGGTTTCTTGCATCACAAGGATCATTAGGGCACTCTCAGATTTCCAAAACTCCTCCTAAATTGCTTAGAATCTAAGTTTGAAGGTCAAGGGTTAAACTAGGTCGTGCTAGGGACAGGGAAATGCAGGGGACAATTGTAGGGATGGTGGTGGTCGAGTGGCTCCCAATTCCTAGCCACCACTAGATCTGGTTAGGGGGAACAGAGCACACCAATCAGCCTAAAAGCCTAGCAGTGCTGGCGCGTAGGGAAGACAAGGAAAAGGGGAAAGCCTAGTTGGCCAGTGTGGCCTGAGCACACCGGCCTCCTCAGGCCTAACCGTGTTGATGTCTGAGGAGCATACAAGGTAATGGTGGTGGCTGCTAGAAACCTGTTGGGTCACTGCCCAACCACAAGAGGAAACAGATTGGGGCAAAAAAGGTTAGACATGCCAAAAATTGGGTTTGCCAGAGATCTGGTGACTTCCAATCACCGTTCGGTACAAATCCATCGAAAAATAGGGATCGAGGTTTTCTGCAAGTCACCAATGAAAGGGTAAGGGCTATGTGCCAGAGAAGATGGGAAAAGCCATCTGGGTTCGCCGAAAATAAGGGGAATCTTCATTGCTTATGGACGCCAAAAATCCAGGTTTTCCATTGAATGGATCTACCCAGGGAAAAGAGAGTGGTCGGACTGAATGGGGCTTGCTCTGGTAGAGTTGATTGGAAGAAAAAGGGAAACCTGATCTGAGTTTTGGGTTTCTCATCATCGATGTGCCTTGATCTAGCAGATCTAGGCACCGGTGGGAAAAACCCAAATCATGGGGTTCTGGTAGTGCTGACTTGAGAAGAGACATAAGGCTTTTCTCTTGGAGCGATATCGGGTTGCTGTAGAATGACGAAGGGTATGCGTTGTTCTCCGGTATGGGTTTTTACTCCGCCTATTGAAAACTCGTATGAAAAGTCTACCCAGGTAACTAGGTTTTAGACACTAGCAAGGAACCCTACGTGGAGATCGCTGATAATGGAGATCTTCCTGGGAAAGCTCCACACGTTGATGGGGAAACAATGCCTTGCCAAAAATCTAGGGGTGCGGGTTGCTGGTATTGGGAGATCGGATGGAAGAGGAAAATTTTGTAGAAATTGGACATGTCAACTGTAATAACCCCAATTTTTGTAAATTGATTGAGAAAAATCAATAAAGTTTGAGTTTTAGATATTTTGGGCTGAAATATTAGGGTTATTTAAAATATACTTTTTATAAAAGTATAATCAAATCATAAGACATGTAAAATTGAAATTAAAATTAGCAAACCCTTCAAAATGACTGTAAGCACCACAAATTTCGAATTCGGATGAGAAATCCTTAAGTTTTTCATTTTTTGGACAAAAGGGGTAAAATAGTAATTTTACCCAAAAATCAAAATATTCCAAAAATCAAAATATGAAACATCAAAATTTAGAATTTACTGAGAAATATGAATCCAACGCCACTAAGTACACTCAAATCCGAGATCATGGGAATAAAACCCAAAATTTTATGCATAAAGGGCAAAACGGACTTCTTACACCATGTGGGGCCCACATGGGGACCACCACATCCCCAACAACCAATTTGATCAGCAGCCCATGTGAAACATGGGTCAACAAAGATCAGCTAGTCATGGGGAAGAAAAGTTAGGCATGGGAGCATTGAAGACTTTCATGTCATTTTATATTAAAAAAATAACATATTATAATCATGGAAAAAGACCCAAAATGCCTATAAATACAACCCAAAAAATCTTCCAAAAATCCTCATAAAATCCCCACTAAATTATATTCAATCTCTTTGAAAAATTAGATCTAGAATCCCTCTCCAAAATCCCAAAATTTCCAAGAGTTAGATCTCTTTCCAACTTGTTTTTCTTTTTAGATTAGAACAAGAGACCTAAATTCAATTAGGCACTCTGTTCTAGATCTAATTTGATCAATTCCACCGTCCAAAACATCCCAACACATCTATTCTACAAAACCCCCAAAGAAATTTCAAGATCCAACGGTTCAAACAACGGTATTTGCAAGAAAGGTGGATTTTAGGCTATATCTTCATTAACAAGGTATTTTTTTAAATTGGGCATATAAATGAGGTTTTCTATCCAATCAAGTAAGTGGAAATCCTTTTCATATATTTTTAGTATTTTTTTATGTAATTTTTATTTTACTGTAATTAATTTTGGTAATAAAAAGGTAAAAATAAAGTAAACAACAGAACCCTTAATTCATGATGATGGAGTTCTTAGATGAAAAATCTGACTCCACCAATCAATCCAGAATGATCCAAAACCCCTAGGGTAGAAGTTTCAGAAAGATCTGAGCAGTTTTGGACCCTCAATTGAGAGAGATTAATTCTGGTGGGCTTAGATCAAATCTGGACCCTAGGAACGGCTGAAAACTTCAATTTAAGATTGTGGAGTCATATGAACTCCAAATTGAGATCAGAAAGAAGCTATGGAAATCTTGTAATGTCTAGTTTCTAATGAATTCATAATATTTCTAAAATTTATTTCTGTATTTTTCTGTATTTTGGAAATAAGTGTCCAATTTCTAAGATCTTCAAGATCTGAGGTGATCAGATCTTGAAAATTTATTTTAGCGATGATATAATAATGTAATAAATTAATATCTATGGTTAATTTGGACAGATCTTGGATAAAATAAGGGATCTACCCTTTATGGTAGAAAAACCCAAAAAAAAATACAAAGGGACCCACTTGATCAATGAGATCAAGTGTGATCAGATCCTTGGGATGGAAAGAATAAATGTTTATATGATGAAATCCAAGGAAATCATGGATGGATTATGATAAAAATAGATCAATGTGATCTTTTGACCTTAAATAGAGAAAATTCTCTAAATATAACTAAAGTCCTTAATCAAAGGAAAAGATCTAAGATCAAATGGTTGGATCATAAGTAAAGGTTTCTAAAAATGTAAATATAATTAGTTTCATTTTATATTATTATATTATAAAGCATGCTAGTATAACATTTAGAGTTTAGTATGATATGTGTTCATTCTTATCATAAGGTGCTAGATTTAATTTAAGTACCTTGCCTCATTTTCATTGAATGTTAAATTAGGTAGCTTTATGCTTTAAATTTATAATTCATTTATGGTTGAATGTTCGTAGTAGATTTACTTGTTATGAGATAAAGAGCATAAAACATCAAAAATGTATTCTAATGAGAAAGTAGAGTTTCATGACACAAATAAGAATCAAGTACTTTGGACTTAATTAGTAAGGGCTATAGTTAGTAGGACAATATAAGGATTATCAAATCCTTAGCCCAAATTAGGAAAAGAATAATAAACCCCGTGAATGACATTATAAATATTCATGGACTTAATTAAAATCCATTAGAAAGAGTACTTAGGGTAAACATGCTTATAGGAACCTTATGAAAGGTTGAGCTATGGTCATTCTAGTAAATGATAAACATAGTGGTTAAGGGGGTTATCTAATAGAGCCTCGCTCTTCCCCTACCTTCTGTTGACGTTTGTGAGGTCTAAACGCCTCCTTACATGAGGATTGAAGTAATCACTTTGTGTTCACCCATTCAACTAGTAAGCCTTAGCCAATTGGAAATAAGAGGAGCAGTCTAGATTTAAGCTTGAATAAGCTACCTTCAACCACGCACATTAACTGGTTGAATAATAATCATAAGAGCATAAAAGGTTAGTAAATTACCTAACCTTAATAAAAACAGTAAGTAAGATAAGGCTGATCAAACAAGATCCATTAAATCTTGGATGATCATGAACAATAAGAATAAGAACACTATATTGTACTTAGTATGTATGTTTAGTAGTATACTTGTTATAGTTCATTAGATTAGATAATCCAAACCCTTGATCAAAGGTGATTCAAGGAAGAAAACCAAGATCATCCTCCATAGGGATGATCCAAGAACTGAACTTAGATCAAAGAAGAACTAGATGATAGAAGATCTAGGACCTTGATCTTTATCAACATGAGTAGATTGTCAATCAAAGGATCTATGAAAGATCAAGATCAAGGAGATGAACATACAAAGACTTAGAGATAGAAAAATACTTAGATATGAATGATCTAAAGATCATTATAAACATCAGATCTAGTGATCAATAGGATTGTTCATAATTTATATATTGACAATATGTATGGATGTACAGATTACATACATCGGTCAAG
Organism: Warburgia ugandensis; assembly: GCA_035236585.1. Lineage (NCBI taxonomy): Eukaryota > Viridiplantae > Streptophyta > Magnoliopsida > Canellales > Canellaceae > Warburgia > Warburgia ugandensis. The sequence continues at coordinate 24,441,591 of CP141132.1, read as the reverse complement.
ATCATGGAAGATTGGGGAAAAGAGATCAATCCTTAAAGGTAGGAGGATTTGATGAATGCATTTACATGAGATATTCATGATTATACTCATGATCTTATGTTGACAAGAGTAATGATAATACTTGTAGTAAATCTCTTGAAAACCTTATGATCCAACCAAACACCTATAAGATGGTTAAGGACTAAACTATAAGTGAATAGGGAACTAGAAAATATTTCAGCCCTAAGTAAACAGACGTATGGTCTGATATATATGAAATCTATTTTACATACAAGCTTGGAGGCTTGTGAGTTTGTTTTAATAGGCATGAGCCTAGGGGATGCTATTGCTAGAGGAGTTATGAGGGTTTGGCCACCCGCTCCTTGAAATTTGATGATATGATGATACCTTGCCCAATGAGAGGCTAAAAGTCGGGTGGTGGCAATTATGGGAAGGCCACCACTGTGAAAGTCTTGCCCCCCATACGAGCAGTGACATAATATTTTCCACCGTGGTAACAGTGGTGAACAGGCGGTTATCCAAGCGCGCTAGTACGGATCGAGGCAAAGATAGCAACCTTTATGATTATTTTGCACTATGATGCATATGGGAACAGGCATAGTGAAATGCCTTATGTTATAGCATAATGAAATGCTAGGTAATTGTATATTACCAATGTTTCCCAAGAAGGGAAATTCCCAGTATGAGATTAGCTGTAATACTAAATTCTCAAAATGAAGAAAATTGATCAGCTTAGTTGGGAATGATATTTGACTATTTTCACGAATTTAACTGGTTTACCCATGAAGGGTATGTATGTATATAGATATACATAACTTACAAAGTAAAGAGTATGTTTGAGGATAATGAGATTATGAAGTATTGGAATTACATTGTCAATTATTATGTTTCTTGAATCCCCTACCAAGCATTGCTTGTTGAGATATTGTACTTGTTGCAATATCTCAGATCCAAGGAAGGAGAGTTAGGAGCTGAAGACTATAGAAGACTTGAAGAGAATAATCTTCAAGGTATACCCTTGAAGACATGTATTTTTCTTTGTTGAGAGTTTTATTGTATGGTGAGCTTGAGTTTTGGATTATGTAATTTGGACAAGTATTGTACTAGATTTGGCTGTACTGTGAACCACTGGATGGATCCTGGAGTTTAATAAAAGTATATTCCTTCAATGGAATTTTATTTTGTACACAAATTGTACTTATGTTATGTATGAAGTGGTGACTTGGGTTTTCAAAACAAGTTCTAAAGAAAAGAATTTCCGCTGCTTTGTTTTGAGAAAAAAAAAATTTACACTCTTAAGGGCCCTGCCTTTCAAAATACTTTAGAAATCATGTTTTCAAAAACCCGGGTCGTCACACCAGCCTTCGAAAAAGGAGTTTGGGGATTTCCTACTTTGTCAGCCATGGGGAAGGAGACCAGAGGGAAGGGTTTTCTCCATTGCCGATAAGCAGGCTCTAGCCGTTGCTTCAGGGTTGGCTGGTCGGGGAGAGAGAGAGAGAGAGAGAGAGAGAGAGAGAGAGAGAGAGAGAGAGAGAGAGAGAGAGAGAGAGAGAGAGAGAGAGAGAGAGAGAGAGAGAGAGAGCCAGACCTGGCATTTCGTCAGGTTTGCAATGTGAAGGGGGGAGGGGTGACAATATCAAAGGCCCATAACTTCTTCATCCGATCTTTGTTTTTAGTTTTCTTTGTCTCATTGGATTCCTTTTTCTGATTACTATCTAATAGTTTTAGTTTTAGTTCTCAATTATACTTATATAAAAGGATATACTCCTTAAAAACTCATAACCTACTTAGGGAATAGTAAAATTTTAAGGTGAAATTCATTTGAACTCTAATTTTAGTGTTCTTTATGTTGTTAGACGTGATTTTCGAGTACGTTCCAAATATTCATGCTTCCACTCAAAATTCCATTTCTATAAAAATTTATTTTCTTTGGGTCAAAATTTTCAATTTCACATAATAAGGCCCAAAATAGTATTTACAAAATTTGGGGTTATTACACTAGACGTCCTTGAATTTCTTGTAATTTTGAAACATTCCCCACCTTTTTGGACAAAGCATTAAAGAAATAGCAAAATTTTGTAATTTTCCCCTTAACTTTGTTTGGTAAAATGTATTACTATCGGTAGTTGTTAATCATGGGACTTCGTCCCCAACAATTTAGCTCTTCCATGAAGACAATGCTTTTAAGTTTGCAGAGTGGCTTTCTGGGACTTTGATCTTAGATAAGCTTTTACACACTATTCTTCTCTCCTCTCTATTGAACGTATAATTTTCCTTAGGCATGTATGTTCCTCAATTGCCCCTATCCCATGGTACAACCTTCTCTACAAACCCATCTTCATATGATCTATTCAAACTACATGTCCATCCTTTATTTTTCCTAGGATATTAAGCAAAGTATCCATGAAGATTTTTCCTGCATTCTTTTCAATGTGCATGACATCAAGAACATGGCATAGATGTAGTGATTTCTAGTATACAGGTCAAAATAATATTGATTTCTTCTTCCAACAACTTCTACAATTGCTTTCATCTACACGTTTACTTGATTTCTTCCTTCCCCATGAGACATTAATGTTTTAAACCTGCTCCATGCTTCTAGTCCTGTCAACATCTTTGGAGGTGTCCTTATCTCTACACTACCATTAAATTCTAACTTCTTAAAATAGTATGGATGGTCTCTGTGCAACCATATTTTATAGCCAATGAGTGTTATTTTCCTACCATGTTTAAGTCGTACAACACATGTTTAATTACTATAGATAGGATAAGCATTGTATCCCTCCACGGTGCATCCTAACAAATTACCATATGTAGAGAAGGTTCTTATTGCCCACAACAGTATAACCTTTAGGGTGAATGATGCTTTCCTATATGCATTGTATGCTTCAACACCTATATCTCATAACGTCTCAAGATCTTTGATCAATAGAGCCTAGTACACATCAATGTCATTCCCTAGCTACTTTGGACCTAATATCAACATCGTTAACATCATGAACCTGCTATTCATGCGTAGAAATGGTTGGTGGTTCTAACAAACTAATATAACTGGCCAATAGCTATACTTGCTACTCATAAAACCATAAGGTTTAATCCCATATGCATTTAATGCAAGTCATAGGTTTGTAGGCTCCTTACCAAAACTAGGCCACATGGAGTCTACAAACTTCCATATTAGGCTATTTGTTGGATGGTGTGAAAAGCTATCAGCTACTCTATCCTTAGAACTTTGGAATACAGGGAAGTACCATAGAACCTTTGCAGGATTGTCTGTAACCTTCTTAGTTGAATTCATCTTTAACTTCCATCATGATTGCCCATAAGTTAGGCATGTAATTTTATCCTTGTCCTCCTTCTTATATAAGATGCAATCATTGGGACATGCATGTATCTTCTCATACTTCAACCCTAATGCATTTAGCATTTTCTTTGCCTACCATGTGGACCTTGCCAATTTATTATCCTTCAGTAGCATCTTACCCACTACTTTTAAGACTTATGTAAAACCTTGATATGAAAAATCAAATCTTGATTTCACATTATAAAGTTTTACCACTGAAGACAACTTGGTATTATCTTTACACTCAGGGTACAATCGTTAATCAGCTTTCTCTAATATTGTAGTATGAAATTGTTCAAGGTTGTCCTAGAAGTCATCGTATGCATCTCAAAATATAGGTAGAGTTGTACTATCTACATTAGTTCCTACAGTATCTTCATATCTTCTAGGCCTTGTTGAGGGCCTATGTGGAATTTCTTCTCCATGCCAAATCCATGGGCAATAGCTTTCATTGATTCCATTGAAGCATGTGTTCTCTCAACACCCCTATAGTTACTTTTTATAAGTTTTCACATTTCAAGCATGGACAATGCATGCAAATATGATCAATACCTGCCCTAAGTGAGAACTCTATGAAATTTTTTGTTCCATCCTCATATTCTTTTGATGTTCTTGTTGTAGTCATCCAAGCATATGTATCCATTATGTTACGAAATTGAAGCAAATTTGTGTGTGGAGACTTGTTAGACATGAACATATTAGGTTAAACATTTTACAAAACCCTATGCATATAAGAATTTTAAGTAATTAAAATAATTAACATGCATGCACACATGTGAAAGTTTTCAATTAATAATAAAAAGAAGCAAAATATGGTAGATACATTCAAAAAGAAATTTAACTTTGAAAAGGAAAGCTTCTAACTATAACCATGAAAATGTTCTTCAAATATGCACATATATATGGGACAAACATAAAGATATTAAGCAAGGCTCAAAAATTGATATCAACTGCGAATATGTGAATGTACATTACTATAGAGGAGGGTTTATAAGATGGTTAAAAATGGTTCTAAAAGCGGTTACAAAATCATCTTATACTTGGCTATCTTATAAAATGAAAACAAATATAAGACGGTTTATAAAACTGTCTTATATTTAAGGTATTATAAGATGGTTTTTGAATAACCATCTTCTATATATATCTTAAATTTTATAAGATAGTTTACCCGTTTTATAAATATGTAAAATATAGGATAGTTTTGCAAAAATTGTCCTATAAATGTGTGTAATATAGGATATTTTTTCAATAACAGTCTTATATATGATTAGAAGCCATGAAATATAGGATTGTTTTTAATAACTGTCTTATAAATGTGTCTAATATAAGATGATTTTCCAATAATCATCTTATAAATCTGTCTAATAAAGGATGGTTTTTCAAAAGCCTTCCTATAATCCTCTAAACTATGGATATTACAAGATGGTTTTTGGAAAACCATCCTATAAATATGGCTAAAATAACCATCCTATATTGCTCAATAATATATGACAATTTTTCAAAAATCATCTTATATTGCTAAGTGATATAGGAAGATTTCCTATAAAGCTGCATAATGTAGGATGATTTTTCCAAAACTGTCCTATATTGCTTATACTTTCTACACGAATTGTGTGCTCCTCTGTTGGTTTCTATTTATAAATTGTTCTTGTAGTTTCTGAAGTTCAACACTTCATTTCTAGAGGCTACAAATCATTCTACAAAATACAATCAGACACATTCAACACTTCCAACATTCCACATCGAACTTCTCCATGCACACTTCTTAGTGAAATAAAGGAACCATACACAAACCTAAAATAAAAAGAAAAGAACACGTGCATCCAAGTAGTGTAGTTGTAAATTATATTTCAGTGAGAAAATTCTTTTTTGTTCGATAACATCATATATCTACAAATTAAAAGTGAAAAGATATTCAATCCATTCCATTCTGATGTCATCGATGTCTAATTGGGAGTAACTCTTACTACCCAAATCAACCAGCAAAATAACAAATATTAAATCAATTGAGACATTAAGGTTGGAGTCATTTAAGAGATGTAGAAAACTATAAGAATGATGGTGAATCAATTAATTGAACCTTTCTTAATTGGGAGATCATAAATCCTTTGTGAATGAGAGTTTTCATATATCTGAGAACATAATACCCACACTCCCAATGAGATTGTTGTCTAAGGCATTGCACAATAAGGTTAATGGGTCATAAGGTTCAAATATCATGTGTAATTATAAGTCTAGGATATAGGATTATACTAAAGAAGTAGAAAATCTTACCTTGACCCTTTTCCAAGTCAGTTTTACTAGATGGCTAATATTTTCCATCTTAGCCCATTTATACCATGAACTACACACACACACACACACACACACACACACACATATATATATATATATATATGTGTGTGTAAAAGCATTATATATGAATAAAGAGGATATTTATCATTTATCCAACTATTATAATGAAAGAAATAAAAGTCAAACTTATTTATTGATCAATTCCATCAATGGGCCCCAAATGTGCACTCCACAAGAATAAAATAACATTGCAATTCCTACATGCACATCCAAAGCTAGTAGCATCCAATGGGACCTATATACATAATCAATCAATTAAAATTTGACAAACTTAACTTATATACATATTCATGTTTATGTGGAATGGTAGCAAGACATGTAATAACTTATCCATTATTGTATGGAATCAGTAAGGCTTGCCCCTGATTCCTACCCCTTGTCACAACCCAAGAACCCAGGTATGATATCTTTTATTTGTTTCTCCTTGGGAAAATACTCCTTTAAGCCAGAGACAATAGCAAGGTCAAGGAATTTGTAAACATCCTTGACCTCTAATCTTTGTAATTTATCATGCAAAGATGTGCATAAACTTAATGTCAAATACTTACCATGTCCTGTTAATAAGTAATGTTAATGTGATTCTTAATAGAGTACTTACAAGACATACCTGATATAGACAATTATGTGCGTGTATTCCAATTGAGCCATATTATATATTGCTAAGAGGTCCTCTTTCATGATTGGAACCTCATAGTGTCTTTTGCTAGCACACTAGCCTATATCCTTATAGAACTGATTTTGTTATTATCGTTGATCAGTCTGTATAGTCCTCTTAGGAATGGAGGTGTGTAGGGTGGAACCCTCACCCAATCCCTACATTGTAGATGTAATTTTCCAGAAATTAGTAAAGAATATGTATATATATATATATGAAGAGTAGAAGATATTCAATTTTATCCTAAAAACATACATAAATACATGGGATGGGGCAATTGGTATGCCATTATTTGTTGTTAGGGAGGAGGTTACCCTTAATGGCGCCTTGTGCTTCTTCTAGTTAACATTATAATGCAAATAGTATTTAAAAATTTATCTTAAGCATTAAAGTTATTACTTAACATGATGCTGTGATATGATATGCATACCTTGGAAATCATTGTTTTAATATACCTCTCCAACCAAGTTACATGATATCCAATTGCATCCCTAACAGTATAGATATCATCTGCTTCTATAGGAAATGGTCAAAGGGCAGCAGTAATACATGTATGCTTAGTGTGTGGATGCATCAACCTGCATGTAGCATGACAAAAAATGCCTCATACAATATAGCCACAGCAATGTAGTTCTCAATGTTAAAAGCTACAGTATGCATTAATCCACCTACAAATAAGAAATCACCTATGCATTAGAAAAAATGGAGATTATTAAGACATGGAACAAAAACAAGGTAAGCATGTCAATAAATACTTGCTTGATTGGGACATCTCCTTCAAACTGTTGGTCTTCCATCTCTTCATTAAATGGAGGCCTACAACTATTGTAAGATGGGGGTTGAGGGGGAATGTCTTGACTTGGGCCTTTGAAACCCTAAGGGTCCCTATAGAAACAGTTCCTTACCTTCACGTATAACTCATTCAACATATTCTCCTTCCATGCTTCTATGTCCTCTACTGGAGGATTTCTTACTTTATAAAAGAATTTGGAAGGAACCACACTGCAGCCTTGAACCCATACTTGGATAGGGTGATTGTCCTTGCTGCCCATAGCCATATACAAGATGTCCCCCTTTGCAACAGTGCTGCTTAGCATCCCTGTTGGGCAACGTTCTTGGTCAACTCTTCCTACACATGCAATTAATAGAACACGATATTTTTCATATATATATATATATTTATTTATTTATAATTCAAAGAAGGGCATGATAGGTCTGTGGTCTCAGCCTTCTTTTGCTGTTAAGAGAGACATTACTTTAGAGTTGATGAAATAAAATTTAGGTATAGTTAGATAGAACTGAACTATCACATATACTTCTTGTTATTCTAACCATGCATAACCAATCCTAGAGAGGTGGTGTTGCATATGATTGGTCACATACACCATTTTCCCTTTCACATGCTTTGCCCACATAGCAAAGGAACATGCAATGAGGCATAGTAGACTTATTAGAGAAATTAAGCTTTTGGCTAGCTTGTAATCACCTCAAAATCTAAAGACAGGTGGATCTATACAAATTGACTCCATGCATCTTAGTCAATGATGTTGGAATACAACTCATGGATTATGTAGAGTGTAGATGGATCATTAACATTTGAAATTATGTCCTTCCTTCTAAGATCACTCTTCCATTTCCTCTATTATTGCCAGCCCCATGTAGAGCATTCTTCTTATACTCATCGTAGAAGTCGAAAGCAGACTACTAAGTAAAAACAAACATTAATCTATCTGAAATAAAACAACATAAGGCACCTAGTATGTTATATGTAGCAAGCATTTACAAACCTTCATCATCTCCCATATTGCATCCTTTATTCATGGTGACACGTGTCTCCAATCAGTAATTGAGACTGGCATCATACTTTTGACAATGCCACAAACAAAACTACCATAAGAATGTGCACTACCACTTATTGCCTACCCTTTATTTTAGAACTATATCGTCTCTCTTATTTCCTTTAACTTTCTTTTGATAATATACTCCATTTTTGCTGGCCCTATGCTCTTTCTCTTAATGGGAAACTTGTGCTCGACTGTTCTTCATGATGCTCACCCTCTTCATATTTCATTTTATCTACACAAGTGAAAACAATACATTTAGAATATAACAACATATATGTTGGTTTAGAAAAAACCACCATCTAAGTGCATAAATGGTGTACATAAATAGGACAGCTACAATAGTGTCCATTACATAGAATGATCAATTTAAAGTATTTATAATGATTAATGAATTAGAAAATCATGCATATAGTTAAAAAGGCATGCTATTGTTACTAGAAACCCGGACAACTACAACAATCATACTTCAAGCAAGTCTTTGTAAGTTTTTTTGAATGAAACTTCAAAATCTAAAACATGGGTCTTCTTAAACTCAATGTATTCTATCTACAATGATTAATTTCAAGAATTTACGACCATTAACAAATCAAAAAATGACCAACATACTAAAAATTGCATGGTAAGGTTACTATTCACATGGATTATAACAAGCACACTTCAAGCAATTATTTGCAAGCCATTTTGAATGGAACTTCAAAATCTAAAATATAGGTCTTTCTAAAATCAATGTATTCTATTTAGAATGATCAATTTCAAGCATTTACAATCATTAAAGAATCAAAAATTGATGAACATAGTAAAAATCACATGGTAATGTTACTATTCATATCAATTACAACAAGCATACTTCAAGCAACTATTTGCAAGCCTTTTTAATGAAACTTCAAAATCTAAAACCTAGGTCTTCTTAAACTCAATGTATTCTATCTAGATTGATCAATTTCAAGCATTTACAACCATTAATGAATCAGAAAATGACAAACGTAATACAAAATGGCATGGTGATATTGCTATTCACGCAGATTACAACAAGCATACTTCAAGCAACTATTTGCAAGCCTTTTTTAATGAAACCTCAAAATTTTAAACATGGGTCTTCTTAAATTCAATGTATTCTATCTAGAATGATCAATTTCAGACATTTACAACCATTAATGAATCAGAAAATGACAAACATAGTAAAAATCTCATAGTAATGTTACTATTCACATAGATTACAACAAACATACTTCAAGCAACAATCTACAAGCATTTTTGAATAAAACATCAAAATCTAAAACATGAGTATTCTTAAAATCAATGTATTCTATTTATAATGATCAATTTCAAACATTTATAACTATTACCAGATCAAAAAATGATGAACATAGTAAAAATCGCATGGTAATGTTACTATTCATGCGAATTACAACAAGCATACTTCAAGCAACTATTTGCATGTCTTTTTTGAATGAAACTTCAAAATCTAAAGCATGGGGTTTTCTTAAACTCAATGTATTTTATTTAGAATGGTCAATTTCAAGAATTTACAATCATTAAAGAAGTAGAAAATCAAGAAAATAGAGAGATCCAACCTAATGAGAGAAAACTAATTACCAAGTGTGAGGGGGGAAGTGTGCGTTTGGTCTCTCCTCTCCTCTTCTTCTCCTTTTTCTTCTTCTTCTGTCCTCATTTTCTCCTTCTCTCTCTTTCTCTTCTCGTCTTCTTCTTGTTCTCCTTAACGATTTTGGTATGAAAATTTCATCCGGGGGGGCGGGGTGCATGAATTCTCTCCTCTCCTCTCCTCTTCCTATTCTTCTTCTCCTTTTTCTTCTTCTTCTTCTTCTTCCCTCTCTCTCCTTCTCTCTCTTTCTCCTCTCCTCTCCTTCTTCTCTTTAAGGTTTTGGTTTGAAATTTGTATGGGGGGATGAATATATGACATTTTTTTAAAATCTTCTTATATTCAAAGTAATATAAGATGGCTTTTATAAAACCATCCTATATTTTAATCATTATGTAAGACGATTTTAAAAAATCTTCCAATATTAAAGGTTCACTTTCACACCAATCCGTCCTCGCATCTAAATTTTTGTTTGAATAATATAAGTGGTTTATTAATAACTATCTTATTGGATTAAAGTAGTTTCATCAATTTTTTGAATCTTTAAAATCTTAAGAACCTGTGAAGTGCAAGGGTTATCCCATCACTTATTTCATTAACATTTGGCTAGTGTTTGGCATGACACATGATGTGTAAACTTAAATGATTAATTAAATCATTTTTCATACATCAAATGATGCAAACACTTTAATTCGTCCCCTCACATTCAATCAGATTCAACCCAAGCACCCTCCTCACTAATATCACTCACATAATCCATCTCATTCTCTATGATTAGATCAATTGATGGCATTGTTGTAGTGATTGAAGGGTAATCAATTGCCACGTCACCTAAATTGTCTTCATCATAGAAGTCCCATGGGGAGGCTGATAAAACAGTTGACCATCTCATATCATATCCTTCTTGTACATAAAACACTTGTTTTGCTTGACATGCCAAAATAAACTAATCATTCTGGTAGTTGATCTTATTAAGGTCGACCAATGTTAGGCCAAGGGCATTAGTTCTTATGCTACCTTTATTGTGTTCCACTCAATCACACTTATGCACAAGCATAGTTCTATAGGTATCATCCATCTCCCATATCTCGTGTTTAACTTTGTAATAAGTATTGTTAGCTACAATTGGGTTGTTGTCCTTTGAACTAGAAAAAAAAGTAGCTTTAGAAACTAAGCTAACACTACTATCTTACTGTGCTCTTAACTTATCACTTGAAAGTAATAAACATTGATGGCATATCCATCGTACTTTATTACTTCTGGTCAAAGTCCCATTACCATCCAACCCAAGCATTCATAAATACTATGACGTGGAACATCTCGCTATTCCAAAACATGTATGTAGTAATAGATTAATTAAAATGATTAATTAATGTATACACGCACATACTATTATACAAATCAATTAATTAATTCATCATAGAGCATTATTCAATGCAATTAAATACTTTTTGATGAAGCCAAGTTGTAAAGGAACGACAATGCTTATCTTGAAACCAGTTCTCTTTTCGTGCATCTCTTATATACCTCTCTTTTAGGAAGTCCAAGTGCATACTACTCAATGATCAGAGACAAAAATTATATAACATGCCTGCATTAATAATAGTACATTACGTGCTTGTACCTTAATATACATATATATATGGCTAAACTTTAGCAACATTAATGATTCAATTAATTAATGTGAAAGAAATCGAAGAGAGAACATTAGTTATGTACTCAATGTATGGCTGAACTTCATCAACATTAATATTCCGCAAGACGTAAAAGTGCGCTTGCTCCCAGTCCTTATGATCAACAGTCGACATATGACCATTGGATATAGGTTCACTAACTCTTCGATCAATTAACACACTTGAATGTTTCTTTCTTAGGATTCCAATAGCATCCATTAGTGATAAATACTTAGTGCAAAACTTGACCGCTTCTTCTACGATATAGCATTCGACAATACACCCCTCCAGCCTATTATGATTTCGTACATACCCTTTTAACACCTTCATGTACCTTTCAAATGGGTACATCCATAACAAATAAACAGGTCCACACAACCAAACCTCATCAATGAGGTGCATTGTTAAGTGTATTATGATATCAAAGAATGATGGTGGAAAGATTATCGTAAGCTCGCATAAGGTTGTCAATAAATGCTCCTAGATTTCTTGTAATTTAGAAGTATCCACCACCTTCTTGCACAAAGCATTAAAGAAGTAGTAGAATTTAGTAATAGATCCTCTAACTTTATCTAGTAGCATTGAACATATTGCTATGGGCAGAAGTTGTGGCTTCAATGCATGACAATTGTGAGACTTCATCCCTAACAAATTTAACTCTTCCATGGAGACAATGTTTCTAAAGCTCGAAGAGTACCCATCTGGAACTTTGATATCTGACAGGGTTTTGCACACTATTCTTCTCTCCTCTCTAATAAGTGTATAATTTGCTTTAGGCAAGTATGTTCCTTGACTACCCTTATCCTGTGGATGCAACCTTCTCTTTAAACCCATTGTCATGAGATCAATCCAAGTTGCAAGTCCATCCTTTATTTTTCCCAGCATGAAAAGTAAGGTTTCAGTTAAGCTTTCACAGACATTCCTCTCAATGTGCATGACATCAAGCACATGCCGCATGCATAGGGATTTTCAGTATACAAGTTCAAAGAATAATGACTTCTTCTTCCAACTGCTTTTAGAGTTGCTTTCAATTGTACATGAAGTTTCCTTCTTCTTCTTCCCCCTTGATACAATAAGGTTTTCAACTTGTTCCAATACTTGTCATCCAGTCAATTTAGAATTTCTTTCATTTGTTCATGAAGTTGCTTTCTTCTTCTTCCCCCATGATACATTAAGGTTTTCAACTTGTTCCAATACTTGTCATCTAGTCAATCTCTTTGGAGGTGTCCCAGTGTCCACACTACCGTCAAATTCCCCCTTTTTAAAATAGTATGGATGGTTTCTATGTAACCATCTTATGTAGCCTAAGAATTCCATATTCCTATCATGTTGAAGTCATGTGGCATAAGTTAGGTCACTACAAATTGGACAGGCATTGTATCTCTTCTGTGTGCATCCAACCAAATTACCATATGTAGGAAAGTCGCTTATTGTCCATAGTAGTATAGCCATAAGGGTGAATGTCTCTTTCTTGTATGCATCGTAAGCTTCAACCCCTACTTCCCACAATATCCTAAGGTCATCGATCAAAGGAGCAATGTACATGTCAATGTCATTCCCAAGTTGCTTGGGACCCAATATTAACATAGTTAACATCATGAACTTCCTCTTCATACACAACAATGGTGGAAGGTTGTAATAAAATGTTATAATAGATGAACAACTATACCTACTACTCATAGAACAATGAGGATTAATCCCATATGCAAATATTGCAATTCGTAGGTTTCTGGATTCTTCTCCAAAATTGAGTCACATAAAGTCTACAAGCTTCCACCCAGGGCTATCTACTGAATGGCATAAATAGTTATTACCCATTCTCTCCTTGGCATACCATACTAGTTTCTTCACTATTTCTTTAATACAAAATATTCTTTGAAATCTTGGAATAAGGAAAAAATACCATAGGACTTTTGTAGGGACATCTTTCACTAGCCATTCACTTGAATTCTTCCTCATCTTCCATTTTGAATGCCCACTAGTTGGACATATGATTTTGTCTTTGTTCTGCTTTCTATACAAGATGTAGTCATTGGGACACGTATGTATTTGGAAGTCATTGTATACATCTATAAACATAGGTGTAGCTATCCTACTATCTTCACCACTTCCTAAAGTAGCTTCTTTTTCATATATGCATTTAGCCCTTGTTGACAGCCTATGAGGTATTTCCTCTCCATGCCACATCCAGGGGCAATAGCTTTCATCAACTCCATTGAAGCACAAATGTTTTCTCAAATCACTAATAGAAACCTTTTTTAGGTTTCCATATCTTGAGCATGGACATTGAATTCGATTACAATCACCACCTACGCCAATTGGAAACTAGATGAAATTTTCTATTCCCTGCTTATATTCCCTTGATGATCTCTTTACATGCATGCAAGCATATATGTCCATTTTTTCCAAAAGTTGAAGTTCAAATGTGTGCAAAGACATTCTAAACATGAAAAGATTATTAATAACATCAGTTAGGCATTTAACCAAATACTTGGTGTGTACATAAAATGTACATAGTTAGTAAAAATATATATAATTAATATATATTAAAGGAGTCAACACTTTTTAAGTCTAGGATTGGAAAAAGTAAGAATGAAGAAAAAACATGGCTAATCCAAACACATAACTATTCCACACAATGATCCATACATATATGATTATATCACACAAATGTATGAAGAAAAATTAAACGGAATTTTATACCCATAAACATTTGATAAAGTAAACATATAACAAAGTAGAAGAATGAATAGTACCTAACTGATATCAACTGAGAAAATATTAGTTCAGGACAGTGCATGTAAATCCAACCCAATGTTCAAGGTTTGTCGAAGCAGCTGAGAGTCAATTGAACTTTAGCTTATAAAACATGAAAAATATAAGATAGTTTTTAAAAACCATCTTATATTGTTAATAATATAAGATAATTTTCACATAACCATCTTATAAAAATTTTATATAAGACATTATGGATAACTGTCTTATATTCTTTTCAAAAATATAATACTATTTTAGTAAACTATCTAATATTATTAACATAATATAAGACGTTTTTTCATAGCCATCTTATATAAAAAAAAATTATAAGATGGTTAAGTGAAAACCATTTATACTATTATAATACATAAGACAATTTCTCATAACCATCTTATAAAATTCTATATAAAACGACTGTATTAATACTAACTTATATTTGCCATTTTATAAAGCCCAAATTTTAGTAGTGGTAGTTCCAATTCACATTTGGGATTTGATTGATGATAACCACAACAAAATCAAAAAATATTTAGTTTATAGATGGAGATAGTTGGAAAAAGTAAAGCAAAAGTTGATGAAATAACAATTAAAATAGAGTACTTACTTTCAAAGTTGTTTGCTGTAAATGACTTTAAAAGTGAATACTATTCACTTTTAAAGTCATTTATAGCTAACAACTTTAAAAGTTAGTGACTTTAGAAGTTTTTTGCTATAAGTGACTTTAAAAGTATTCACTTTTAAAGTCATTTACAACAAAAGACTTTAAAAGTCAGTAACTTTGTAATGTCATTTACTGCAAATGACTTTAAAAGCTAATATATTTTTCACTTCAAATATATATAAACATATATGTTTTATATTAGTTCGTTACAATATCTTACATAAATACACAATGAAGCTAATTTTTTTATGATAGTAAGTGTTGATTCCTGTATTCTTTGCATGTGCGCACACACACACACACATATAAATAGACACGTGAACAAGGAAATCAAAGTATTTTTTTGAATAACTCCTCATTTATCATCCTTTTATTACATATTATTAGATCTTATTAATACAAAATCATAATCAACATCCTAATCTGAAATGATTTCATCAAAATTTGGCCACACTAGTATTTAGATGACACCACTCTATGGGGAAAGAGGATAAAGCTTTAAGTTGCAACTTCCTCAGCAGCATGATGTACCATTTCTCTTCATCAAACTCTATGGGGAGAACCACAAATTGTAATGTTCTCCCTTTCTCCAATAGTGATGGTTAGAGATTTGGGTTTTATAAGATGGAAAAAATAAGACAGTTTAAAAACAACATCTTATAAAAAAAAATTATCAGACGGTTTTGAGAAACCATCTTAAATATTATAATATTATAAGACAATTTTATCAAAACTGTCTTATAAAAACAATTTATAAGACCGTTTTCAAATCATCTTGTAAAAATATTATATAAGACGGTTCTGAAGAACTAACTTATAAAATATGAAAAATATAAGATGGTTTTTAAAAGTCATCTTATATTGTTCATAATATAAGAGGATTTTAAAAAAATGGTCTAAAAATATAAGACGATTTTAAAAAACCATCTTATAAAATGTTTTTATAAGATGATTTTTGAAAATCATCTTATATTATGAACAATATAAGACAATTTTTAAAAATCGTCTTACATTTTCATATTTTATAAGATGGTTTTCAAAAACCGTGCTATCACTAATGACTTTCTCTTCACTAGAGGCATTTGCCCCTGAGCTCCTCAAGAAAAAACAAAAGGACATCCTTAGGATGAGAGAGAATTGTTTCATATCCAATCCATTAGTTTTCTTTGTTATTAAAATGAAAGATCTCTTAGTAAGCAAAGAGAAAGCCATATGTTCAATCTCAACTCAAGCTAGATGAGAAGGAAAACCAACCAACTATCTGAAGAAGAAAATAATGATTAATTAGACCATGAGTGACCCAATGACAACATCGACATAGGAAAAGAAGGTGAGATAGGTTGACGGAACTAAGGTGCTACTAAACTTGCACCCACAGCTATTTTGGCTCTTTCCATAAAGCATCAAATGAAGCACTTTCATTTGCGTTGATACTGACCTAATTGACCCTCTTTCTTCCAAGTGCAAAGACAAGGGGAGGATCTTTAACAAAAAGTTTTGTGTGGGAAGAATTTAAGAAAATAATTAAAAAGTCATCTTAAAAAAACTTAATTGAGAAGCTGGTTAGAAAAAGTCATGTTAAAAAGCCTAACTAAAAAGATGGTTAAAGACACCATCTTAAGAGAAAATAATTAATTTGGTTAGAAAAAATTGCCTTAAAAACACCTGATAAATAAGACAATTAGAAAAAACAATCTTAAAAATCATGATTAAGAAGACAATTAGGAAAACCCATCTTAAAAAAAAAAGAAAAAATTAAGAAGAAGGTTAGAAAAACCATCTTAAAACAATAAAATTTACAAACAGTTATAAAAAAAAACCATATTAAAAAATTAATGTACTTAATAGTATGTATTTAATTAATAAATAAATAAATAATGGAAAGATTGTTCACGATAAGTGGGAGAACTGGCTAAACAAACCTATTGTTAGCACTCCTATTCTTCTTCTATCTCATTTGCCCATCTCACACTCTAGAATCATTTTCGTCTAACAATTTAGAACACAATACTCCCTTTCTTTATAATGTGTGTGATCAATGCTTCTTTAGTTTATTCACAATGACCAAACGTCAAAAAAAGGAGATCAATAGGTTTTTGACGTCAACTTTCTTCTGACCATTGATCAATGGTGGGAAGAAAAAATTGGTGACTTTCAGCCTTTTTTCTTTTGATGATAGCATTTTAAAGAAAGAATCTAAAATTTGACCATATTTCCCCCTTGTTATATATGCCTCTCTACAGTTGCAAAATGGATAGCTAATTTTCAATTCTCTACACATGATTTGTGATTGGCAGATAGATAAGCGATTTTTCAAAAAAAATTATTGTTTTTCTCTTATGAAATGGTTTTCTCATCATTTTCCCCCTTATACAGGGTTCACAAGTGGAGAACTCAACATGCATTTGAGGAAAATAACCATTTTTAGACATTCTTTTCAATTTTCTCTTTCATGTGACCTAACCTCATGTACCATATGTATGGACCAACTAAGTTAAAGGACTCATTAAGATACTTAGAAGAAGAACTTACTTTACTAATCTTTTTTACATTCAATTTTTATAGTCCATCTTCTTTCTCCCCAACAAACATAATCCTCCCATATTTGCCTATGGAGACTTTCTCAGAGTAGAATTGAACTAAAAAACCATGTTCATAAAGTTATGACACTAAAAGGAGATTTTGATATATTGATGGAGCAACTAATACATCAGAGAGCAAAAGATTGTATTCTCCAGCCATTTTTATTCAAAGTGTCCCAACTCTTGCAACATTGTTGTAAGTATTTCTAACCATAAAACTTGATGTTTATGGGCTTTAACTTCCTTTGGCTCTATGAAGTCTTCTGCTAATCTTGTTATATTTCAGTAGAATTAGAGTCAATCACCAAGTGTAGTTATCTCCATTTGTTAGGAGGAACTCATAATTTGCATAGACTATATCTTGTTATCCCCTATTTTGGTTATATCTTTTGTTTTTATTTTCAAGACAATAGAATTTACGTTGTCTAGGTTTTGCACACTTATAGCATTTTTCTTAAATTTACTTTAAAATTTTTATTTTAAAAGAAACTTGCTAAGAATAAAACTAAGTAATGGAATCAGAAACTTACCTAACTAACATGATTCAATTAAAGGAAACCAATGCAAATGTAGAATGAATTAAACTAAGCAATTTAACTTAAGGAAACTTTCCTAATTTGGAACTTCCTAGTTCCAAAACTTTCAAAAATTGGAATTTTCTAAAACTCAAATAGAAAACTTTTTAATACTAAACTAAGATGCAAATAATAAATTAACTAATGTTAAACTAAGATTAAATAACTAAACAAAGCAATAATCTGAAGAGGATTCAACCAAGTTCTATGCGCATGATCCATGGGATGGTGCGCATGGTCCATGGGATAAAAGATGGCCTAATATAATGAATCAAAAGCAAACTAACAACCAATATGATCAAATAACTTAACAAACAACCTAAAATGCTAAATGGGTTCCTAAGGAATCAAGTAAGTATGATAAATAAGCTATTAGAAATTAAGCATGAAGATTGAATGAAAATTTCTAGATTTCAAGTACTTAAGAACTCAAATCAAAGCAAGCACAGAAATCAACTTCACCCAATTTTTATGCATGATAACACTCAAAATCTAACATACTTCAATATTGAAAAAAAGCATGAACAATAATCCTCAAAGAACTTCATTAATTGAATGCCAAAGTACATCAAATATAGTGCATATGAACATGTATACATAATTTGAAAATTGCACACTCTTCAAGAGCCTAAAACTTGATTTAAATCAAAGCAACAATTCTCTCTAACAAACTTAAACTAAGCTCAGATAACTTGCAAGTGGAACCCAAAAGGAAACCAAGAGAAAAGAAGCTAGAATGATGGGAACTATTCTTAGGAAAAATAACAACTCAAACTTGTGCTATAACTAAGCAAAAAACAATTAAAAGATGAAGGAAAATCAAAAGATTTAAGCTACTGCTTCTCTTGGCTATCACTACTAAAGAAGTAATAACTTAGATCTTAACAAGAATAAGCAAGAAAAACTAGATAAATGAACTCAAAGGTTCAAAGCAAAAGCAAGGAATTCCATATGTATGGAATTGGACAAACAAAACAAGAACAACTAAGGAATGAAAGCAAGATACCAGCATGGAATTGAAATGCAAAGTAAGAGGAAAGACTTAAGAATCCAAAGGAAGAATAGCCTAAAAGAAATACAAGTCCAAAGCTCTAAAGATCACCAAGCTAGAGTGCAACTTTCAAGGTTTTCTCACAAAACCCCTACTTGGAAAAACATGTGGAATGCCTTGGGGATTTATAGATTTTTTTGTTTCCATCTAGATGAGGGCTCAATCTAAGAGAGAAAAGTAGATCTAGATCTAGGGTTTCAGTAAAGAATAGTTAGATGGAGAGTGAGGTGGAGGGATAATGTAAGTAAGTGACATCATGGCTAGCTACCATGTATTTAGAAAGGGGGGAGTTGTCATCTTCTTAGGAAGGTGGCACTGGGTTCCTTCCCTCCTAAATAGGTAATGATTGGTTGTTGAAAAGAGAGAAAAATGGAAATGAGAATGGTAGGAAAGATGGTGAAAAGATCTAAGGTTTTTTATTGCGTTGAATTGAAGTAAATAAATGGGCTTCCTAATTAAGAAACCACCAAATATGACAACTAAGCAAGTGGGACGAGTCACCTTCTAAGGAAGGTGGCTCCCTCCTCAATCCAAAATCATGGAAACCCTAATTGGATGGGTGGAAGGGTGGAAAATGGAAAGTACAAAGTGGGATTTCTCTCTTGATTGGACCACCTATGCATCATCATCTTACCTTTTGCAAATATCTCTCAAATCCTTTTAATTATCCCTTGAAAATCACACTTTTAGTATGAGATAATTGCTTAAATCGATCCTCCAATCATGTGACTCCATGTGGTATAGCTCCCATGTGGCTTGATGGCTCACTTCAATAGCTCATTCCGTGATGGCTTGAATGGCTAACTCTCTTGGCTTCAAAGCTTGAATGGCTTGACTTCTTTAAGTTTCCTAATTAAATTAGGAACCTCATGCTTGGCTCCAATTCTTAAGCAAAGTGGTGGAATTGCATGGTTTTTTGGCATGGACCATTTTATTCATCTTTGATGCTTACCATTGCCTTCTTGCTTGCCCTTAGATAGTCATGAACCTCAATTATACTTTGGATTGATGTCATTTAGGCTTTGGTTTGATATTTTGATCTTGATCTTCAACTCTCATCTCGATCAATCTCAACCTTTGATCACCTTCTCAACACCTACTATTAAGTGTTTAATTTTGGGTAAATACACATAATCATGCATCTAATGAGATCATCCAATCACTCAATTTTACAATTTTAGCTTATATGTTTCTTATAGCTCCAATTGATTATCCAACCATTGATTTGTAAAATTTAATGGTTAGATGATCATTAGAACCGATCAAATGCATAAAGCACAGTTCAGATGACTTAATTGTAGATCAATCAAATTGAAATTGGATGATCTAATCAAATTAAATAAACTAGATCAAGAAAGATGAAATTAGCCAGAAAAAGGAGATTGGTGGACATCAAGAAACTAAATTTGGATAAGGAATTACCTTTGCAAAAGAGAAATTGAATAGGAATCAAACTCTAATGAAAAATCTATGTAATATTGAGAAGACAGGCTTCTCTCTCTCTCTCTCTCGCTCGCTCTCTTGACCCTACTCATTCTCTACCACTCCCTCTCATTTCTGATCTCTATCTCTTTCCCTTTTGTTCTCTATTTTTCTCCTCTATTCATAGTGGTTTTTTCTCCTTCAATTCTTCATAGAAAGTTTCCAAAGTTCCTTCCTTTTAGAGGTTTCCATTAATTTAACCAAAACCCAATTTGTGTTTTACCCAAAATCACCAATTTTCCCTTCATTGTTACTTTCTTGTGCATCATATTCTTCTTCCTAATGTTTTTCTCATCCTCTCAAGTAAAAGCTGAAAAAACCCTAGAATTCCAATTTTAGCCACAGTCTTCTTCACTATTCTATTTACGTTCATTTTTGTAATTTTCCCTATTTTGTCTTTTCCTTACTTTGTCTTATCCTTATTCCTGGTTTATGTTATTCATTTTTTGCTCTATTCTCAAACAAAACTAGAAAAATGCCAAATAAGTCCTATCTAGTTTCAAAAGAACCAAGTCAATGATTCTATTTTGACCAGAACGTTCCTTTAAATTTCTATCCTATTTCTTCCTAGATTTCAAATCCCTCTTCAAGCCTTTACCTTAGGACAATTTCTAGCTTATCCATTGGTCCCAATCCTCAATCTGTCATCTAGAAATTTGATCTAAGCCATTCAAATTCAAATTTCTTTCCTTAGTCCAAATTACTAAATTTTTTACGGATCTATTTAATCCGACTAGTGAATCAATAATCAAAGATATTAATGAGGGATTGATGAAGGCTAATTGACTATGACATGACTAGATTTGAAGAAAATTTCTACAATTGAGCTAGTGAAGTTAATTTTGAGTTATTAATTTATTTAATTTTCTATATTTTTAGTTTAGAATTTTATACTTTTCATTAACTCAATAGATCTAAATTTTGAATTCATTATTATTTAATTTTTTAGTTCTTTCAAATTTTGAATAATTAAATTTTATTTAGACCCCATTTTCTTTGAGTCAAGTTCTCATGGGATTTACCTATACTTGCATAAGCTATACTACAATAACATATGCACTTGAAAAAAATAATCAACAAGTTTTTAGTGCCATAGTAAGGGAACCACAGACAAAGTTTTCATAAAATTTAAAAAATTATAAAAATTATAAAAAAAATAGGAATTGCATTGTTTTACAAGTTAAGCATTTTTAAGTGCATTCTTTTAATGTTTTTAGTGCATAATCAATCTATTTCTTGAATTTTGGTATTTATTACTATTTTGATTTTGTAAAAAATTGGAAAAGGAGGATTTCAATTAGGATAACAAAATTTTGTTTCGAGTGAACTTGTAGTGAGTCCCATTGTAATTTATAATTTATTATTTCAAATTTAAATGGGTTGTATTAGTATTAGGAAAGTGTGGAGTATGGTAGCCCACACTTGACGTTTATCTAAACCCCCACTATATGCATCCTTCACTCACCTTTTCTTTTTCTAAGTATAATTACATTTAGTATAAATTTCATTTGTGATGGTAGTATAAATCATATAGATTAGTATCATGCATTGATATTTGTTGCATTCTACTTAGGGTTTTTGCATTAGTTGTGCACCTATTTAACAAAAGTAAGCCTGAGCTCGGCTATAACCAAAGCAAGGGCTGCATAGTTATAGTGCCCTATCTATTAAGTTGCCTAAACCTTTACTAGATAGCATATAGGTAGTCATTAGTTTGCCTTTTGTACTGCATTGCATGTTTAATTGCTTTATGGTGGAATGCATCACAATGATAGTAAGAGCCCCACAGGATCTCTTAAAAGATATGGACTGGATTTCATCACTAGATCCTAGGCCCACTTAGGTAATTCAAATTGATCCTTATATGTTTACAATCCTAGGCCTTGAACATAACATAGAAACAAGTACAAAGAGACTTAAGGTTTTCGAGCTCATAGGAACCTTTTTGTATGGTTGGGTCTATTGTCACTCTAATGATTTCTAAGCATTGAGGTGGTAGTGGGTGTCTTAAAATCCAAATGGATTACCCATGCCTTCCATTTACATTGGTCAATGTCTAAACACCTCTTGACATGATGAATGTATTAAAGAGGAGCTGTCTACATTTAGGTCTAAAAGCTACTACCCTAAGTGTTATTAAGATCATCAATTTAGCTAATTAGCAATCTACTAGGATTGGTTGTGCATAGCTTAGGACTAGCATTTAGATTTCAAATATATATATATATATATCACATGAAAAAAGAAGTACTCGTTCATTGTATAAAATGGTTTGTTTCATTGTATATAAAGTTGATAACAAAGGCCTATTAAGAAGGGGTAAATTTGATAGATTAGATGCTTCGATGGATAGAATAGATAGTATGAAAAGTCAATTGTTTAAGATGATAACTTCTAGGCAAACTTCTCCACAACCTCAGTACCATAATGACTATGCATATTCTAAACCTCAATATCCCATTTCTTCATGGCCATCAAGCTCCACATATAATAGATATTATCAAAAGCTAGTGGATGCACCTCATGCATTCATAGAACCTAACAATAACTACTATCCTAAGATAAATTACCAAGACTATGATAGATGAGATAGGCATCATGAACAACCATGGTCTTGGGATTATCAACCATATCAGGAAGAACCAGCATGGTCCTACCCTGATCAACCCTACCAAAATTATAAAGAAAATCAGGGACAACCATCTTGGTTCCAACATGATCAATCCTTTCCCAGTACACCAATTCCATAGTAGTATGTGCATTTTGAATTGACATCTTCAGCACAGAAGGAACAGACATTAGATAAGACCCTTAAGTTATTTATGAAATTGACTAAACAATGTTGTGAAGAGATGGGTTAATTCTATTAGGCATTGATGCAAAGGGTTGGATAATTTGAACCAAATGGTAATAATAAGGAGCCATTTATTATTGATGATAAGATGAAAATTTCATGTGATCATTTTGAGCCACAAATTTCCCAACGATCCATATGAACCTCCAATGCAAATCTACGTCCTTATTATGATTCTAATAAAGAGACATCCATTGAGGAAGGGAATGAATCCTTAGAAACCTCCATCCTAGATCCACTCAATTTGTGTCCTACTTACTTTTATGACTTTAATAAAGGCACATCCATTGATGAGGTGAAGGAATTGTTGAAGATTGTGCCATTAATGAACACTTCGCAATGGCAAGTTAGAGTAGAACATCCTACAAAGCATGATATTCCAATTGAGCCTTGCATGAACAAGATGTACTTGATTGGGACCTATAAACCTTATTTGAACAACCATTAGATAGTAATTTAGGCCCACCAGAAATCTTACTTATGCTACAGAACAAGAAGAGAAAATCCATTGATGTACTGGCCCTATATCAACCAACCATAGGGTATAGAAGGCAATCAGGGTTTAAGCCAAACCTTGTTTCTGCCTTTAAAAAAACAGGAACAACCTTTTAAGGAAGTGCAGAGTCAACTTATACCACAATTTTAGGATGATGTAAGGGAAATGGAGGACAAAGATAAATTGAATACAATGGTCATTGTTATCCCCAAATTTGGTTAAGGACTGGACCATCCATCTTCATATGGTCCAACAAAATTTAAATTCACTATAATTCACATTATCATAGTAATACCCCCACCTAAATTTTTAAGGTGGAGAACATATATTGACTACAGAGAAATTTTGAAGATGGGGTACCATCAATATGGTCCCACTAAATTTACAATCATGGAGGTCTCCTATGTCATAATGCTACCACCACCAAATTTTTTAAGGTGGAGGAAACATATCAGCTACTGAGAGACTCTGAGGTGCTGTAAATCTTTTTTTCCTATTTCATTATTAGGACTAGAATTAGGATTAGATAATTTAGTTATAGGCTATATCTGGCCATAGACATTAAACTTAGAGCTTGCTGAGAGGCAATCTAGGGTTATTTTTAGAGTCTTAGTATTTTGAATTACCCATTAATCATTTAGGTGTCTTATATTTCAAAACATTGAGGACAATGTTTAGGTCAAGTTGGGGGGTGTAGAAATGAGATTTTTAAAATTTTAAAACTTTTGAAAAAAAATAAATTGATAAGTTCCTTTATAAAGATGACAATTCAAATTTTCTAAATATTTAAATATCTTTTAAGCTTTAGCTAGCTTAGTAATAGAGTTGCATACAATCAGCTCACTATTTTATTCTTTTTCTAAAGTATCTCATGAAAATTTAATTTTGAAATATTAATTGCACAAAATAACTATATATAGTGTTTAAGTGGAAGAGAAAATATAACTTAGAGATCTTGAAGAAGATATATGAAAACTTATTACCCCAATAACTTTTGAGCCATTCTTTCTTTTCTAAGGGTTATACATCAATTCAAAAATAATTTCAGCGAACATTAGTTCTTAGTTGGTATCATTATTCTTCATTTTGGTCAACTATTGAAAAATCATAAAAGACTATACCACACTCTCTTAAGTTTATGATCATTTTTAAGTCATATGAAACCTAGGAAATGATAAAGGACATCCTTAGAAAACCCTAACCCTTTAGCCTTCCCTATGTTAGTTTTCGATAGTTAGACCATTGGCCTTTAAAATATAAGCTTTTCTTTGTTATCCAAAACAACCTTTACCTATATTAAACCCTTGTAATATATCCATTACCCATTTGTTTTGTAAATATGTAGAGAAGATTGAAGAACATCTTTTGGAAAATGTATGAACAATACAATTCAAGAGATGAATATCAAAGTAACTAAAAGAAGAAAAAGTTCAAAAAGGCTATATACAAGGTCTAGCAAAAAAGACAAAGATAACCAATGAAAAAGAAGAATGTTCTCTCTTCTAAGAAAAAATGGAAAAGTTGTGAATACAATGGTAGAAGATCTTTACATATTTTTTGGACAACCTTTGTTTACCTTTATGCCCATTTTTTTGATAGCCCTTACCTAAGCCTATGTTTTATTCTAATAGAAGTCCAAACTTGACCTTATGAATAGTGTGGTATGGATATGGTTATGAATGAGTGGGGAATTTGGTAGAGTGTAACATTTTTAGTACATGAGACCATTACCATTCTTTCAAAGTTATGGTTCTTTTGTAGGAAATATGTGAGACTTTTGAACTTAATAAATAATATTCTGCTCACATATTAGTGAGAGATTTACACCTTTCTTGGTGACTTCTTTTTGAGTGACGAGTATATTGTGCAAGATTTGAAGTCAAAGCATACATTTGGATGGTGATTTAGGTTATCTATAACTTGAAAACTACTAAATATATATATTTGCTATAGCACACACTCACCTTTCGAAGTTTAATGAAATAATGATATATCTAGCATAAGGGTAGGATTTTGAACCTTTTTGTTCATCATTATTAGTAGCCTAAGGTTAGGTATGTAATATAAGCTAAATAGATGAAAATTTGCTCACACGAATAAAGGATTTTCATAAAAAAATTGAGAATTTTGTGGGTATATTCACCACAAATCCTCATGAGGCATAACTCGTCCCACCTAAGAGTTTAAGGGTTTGTTCCATGTGCTAAATACAATCATGAGTACCTATGAAAATGGAACCACTTGTTTTCATAGTTTTCACATGTTTTGCATGGGCCAAGTAAAATGCTAGTTGGGGTTTTGTTATGTATTTAATTTTAGCTAAAATGCCCTCAATCTTGAAACTAATTATATCATCCAATCACTCAATTTTGAAATTTTTAGCTTATATGTTAATTATAGCTCCAATTGATCATCTAAATGTTGATTTGTAAAATTTAATGGTCAAATGATCATCGAAGCCAATCAAACATATAATCCATGGTTTATATTATTCTAATTCAGTTTTATATGTTGTAGATCAATCAAATTGGAATTAGATGATCTAGATCAAATTAAATAGACTAGATTAAGAAAGATGAAATTACGTAGAAAAAGGAGATTGGTAGGCATTAGGAAACTAAATTTTGATAAGGAATCACCTCTAGAGAAGAGAAATTGATTTGGAATCAAACTTTAATGAAATATCTATATAATACTAAGAAAAGAGGCTTCTCTCTCTCTCTCTCTCTCTCTCTCTCTCTCTCTCTCTCTCTCTCTCTCTCTCTCTCTCTCTCTCTCTCTCTCTCTCTCTCTCTCTCTCTCTCTCTCTCTCTCTCTCTCTCTCTCTCTCTCTCTCTCTATTATACCTACCTCTCTTTCTCCCTCATTTTATTTCTTACTCTCTTGCCCCTACTCATTCTCTACCACTCCCTCTCTTTCTTTTTCAATTCTTCATAGAAAGTTTCCAAGTTCATACCTTTTAGAGGTTTCCATCGATCCAACCAAAATCCAATTTGGGTTTCATCCAAAATCACCATTTTTTCCCTTCATTTTCACTATCCTATGCATCATCTTCTTCTTCCCTATATTTTTCTCATCCTCTCGAGAAAAAGCAAAAAAAGACCTAAATTCCACTTTTACCCTTGGTCTTCTTCATTAATTCCATCTATGATCTTTTCCTCATTTTGCATTTTTTCCCACTTTATCTTATCCTTATTCTTAGTTTGTGCTATCCTGGGTTTGCTCTAAAGAACAAAAAAAATACCAAATAAGTCCTTGTCTAGTTTCAAAAGAACCAAATCAACGATTTTGTTTTAACCAGAATGTTCCTTTAAATCTCTATCCTATTTCTTCTAAGATTTCAAATACCTCTTTAGATCTTCACCTTAGGAAAATTCCTAGCTCATCCATTAGTCATCATCCTCAATATGTCATCTGGAAAATCCGTCTAAGTTGTTCAAACTCAAATTTCTTTCCTTAGTCCATATTATTAAATTTTTAGGAGATCTATTGAATTCGATCATTAGATCATTAATCAGAGATATTAGTGAGGGATTGATGATGGATGATTGACTCCAATGTGAATAGATTTGAAGAAAATTGCTATGATTGAGCTAAGTAAGTTAATTTTTAGTTGTTAATTCATTTAAATTTTGTCTTTTTAGTTTAATATTTTGTGCTTTTCATTAATTAAATAGATCTTAATTTTGAGTTCATTATTATTTAATTTTTCTCTTTTAATTTGTTAATATATATTTTTTATTTAAACTCCATTTTCTTTAAATCAAGTCCTTGTGGGATCGACTCGCACTTGCATAAGCTGTACTATAACAGCCTATGTACTTGCCAAAAAGAATCAACACCTATAAAAGATGAAAAATCCTAATTAAATAATGAATAATTATAACCATTCACATACTTACTCTAATTATCTCATGAACATGCAAAATATCAAACTTTTGAATTATTAGGTCAAAAATGCATGTGTTGCAAATTTTTGAAAAAATCCTAGAAATAACTCTATGTTTTATAACACATGGGCTATCAATTGGGTGCTTTTTGTACAAAATTGAACACTTATAAACAATTAAGACAAAGTTGAATTAAAATTAAATTGAGCAGGTGAAATACATGCATGCAAGGTCCTATGCTATTTCTCACTATTTCAAGGTTCAAAAGAGTGTTTTGTACTATAGAAATTACGAAGAAACTAGAATAATAGTAGAGGGTAGTTGATAGCCTAGTGTGGAGGCTTGTAGACTTCTTATGCCCTAACTTTGAAAAGGAATTGAGAAACCTACGACTTGTAATATCTATAAATGGGATTAATTCTTATGGTTGTATGAGTAGTATGTGTAGTTGTTGGCCTTTTATAATGGTTTGTTATAACCTCTCATTGTTGTCATGTATGAAGAGCAAGTTCATGATGCTAACTATGTTGAACTTGGGTCTCCAGTAACAAGGAAACAATATTGATGTGTACATGGCTCTGTTGATCGATAATCTTAAGATATTATGGGATGTAGGAGTTGAAACTTATGATGCATACAAGAAAGAGTCGTTCACCCTAAGCACTATATTATTATGGATAATAAATGATTTTCCTATGTATGGTAAGTTGGCAGGATGCACCATGAAGGGATACATTGCTTCTCCTATCTGTAGTGACCAAACATGTGCAAGACTTAAACATGGTAGGAAGATGCATTCCTAAGCCACAAAAGATGGTTGCACGAAAATCCCTACATGTGCAACATGTGCTTGATATCATGCACATTGAGCAGAATATCTGTAAGATCTTGACTGGTACATTGCTTGACATACTGAAGAAAACAAAAGGATGGACCTACACCTTGAATGAATCTTATAAAGATGGTTTTGAGGAGAAGCTTCCATCCACAAGATAGTGGCAACCGAGGAAAGTACTTGCTTAAAGCAAATTATAAGCTTGACGGGGAGGAGAGAAGAATATGGTGTAAATCCTTGTTAGAGCTCAAAGTTCCAAATAGCTACTCTTCGAACTAGAAACATTATTTTCATGGAACGACTGAAACTATTAAAGAGGAAGTTGAACAATTGTCATGTCTAATGCAATAACTCCTAACTATGGTAATACATTCAGTGATGTTAGATAAAGTTACAGGATCTATTACTAAATTATGCTACTTCTTCAATGTTTTATGCAAGAAGGTAGTGGATGTTTTATAATTACAATGAATATAAGACCATCTAGTGACAACCTTATATGAGATAGAGACAATCTTCCCACTGTCCTTCTTTGATATCATGGTACACTTAACAGTACACCTCATTAATAAGGTCAAACTCTATGAGCTATTTTATTTGCAGTTGATGTACCTGTTTAAGAGGTACATGAAAGTGTCAAAAGGATATTACAAATTCCAAATCAGCAAGAGGGGTGTATGTCAATGTCCAAAACCTATCGATATCAGAATCAAACTTGATAGTTAGGATAAAATCTAAAGATGCATCAAACATATGAATCAAATCCATATCATATCAATCAATTGATCAACTCGTCGATCAATCAATCCATAAATCAACCAATCAATTATTGAGTGGCACTTGCCATCCTACCATAGGCACTGGTCTAAATATCTCAAGAGTGATTGACATGTCAACCCATGTCCAAACAATCAATGTGGTCAATTATGCAAGCAAGGAAATCCGAAGTCCTAAATGCACTCGTCAATACCACATAAACTAGCTAGCTCTCATGAGATCACCAGATCAATACAAGAGTAGTTTCCCCATGATACAATACTCTTGTCAAATTATGCCTATCTTAAGCAGGTACTAGATTCAAAAGCTAATGGCCAATTGGGATTCCAAACATAGCAACTAGTGGGGTCTTACATACTACCCCTAGCTGGGTCCAACTCTCATGATTCACTTGATTTTTAGAAAATCCCATTCATACCTTAGTGAACAATAAAAAAATGCTCAATTACTTATAACCATCCTCGTAAGCTCAAAATCACACCCAACCCTTATGGTCAAAACATGGGTCTTGATAAATCAATTGGTGATGTAGAAGTGTTCAAATAATCAAATCAAAATCAAGTAAGTACTCAAATCTCTTTGTAATGATCGGATAAAATCACGTAGTCAACATAATTTTATGTGCTGATAAGACAATTAATGCATTCAAACTAAGAGAAAAATACAATAGATAAGATGTCATTTCCAATTTAGAATTCTCATAAATTAGAAATCAACATTGTGCATACAAACTAATGGGCATCACCCTACCATTCCAAACCAAATAGTTTAAGTGCCTCTTCTATGTATCAGATCATGCCTTCTTTGACTAGTTTTTAAAAAAATAAAGCCATGCACTTTTACCGCTCATAGAGGTCCTAATTGTAAGATTAAAACAATGCATTTTCAAGTACAAAGATCACAGGTTAAATGCATAAATTTTCATCTCAAAATATGCAGGGTTGTATGCATGAACTTTGTGGGTTATGATGCTTGTTTTTTAATAATTCTCATCCATATGAACATGTACTCATGAAGCTTCCAAAAATTAAGTTAGAACCAAACTACACCATGTCTCACTTCATTGAGCTTTGCTCTATACACAGTGTGCCACAAGCATTGTTCAATGTGCTATGTGTTAGTGAACAGCCCAGTGCATGGTGTGCCCAAGCACTGCCCAATGCACTATGCAAACCAATCCTTGCCCCTCATAATATCAAATCTGAAATTTCATGCACCAATTTCGTGCACCTAGTTCATGCAAAAATTTCCATAAACAAATTTACACACATTTCTCATTTATAGAGAGGTATCAAATGCAAGATCAAAACCATCCATTCCAATTGTGTAAAATTGAGTTAAAAAATCAAATTCCAATCTGTAAACAATTCTTATTCATGCCTTGATTTCAAATAAAGTTTTGGTGTGATACAAAATATTTAAAACCAAATCAAACATCCATGGATCATACTTCATATTCAAACCATGATCAATCCAAAATCATAAGTATTTTCCCACCATAATCATATGGATTCATGCACCCAAATTCATGTGCCAAGGAAAGAATTTTTAACTCTAAAACATGTGTAATTCTCTTCCACTCAAAACCTCTAATTAGGATTTCAAATAAACTCAAAAGCATTCATTGATCATGCATTATTTCAATATACAAATGGGTACCATATTAAACCATGAATCATGTGCTATTTCCACATACAAATGGTTATCAATTCAAAACATGAATGACATACATATGATTGTGCAATGAAGCTATAAGAGTTTGATTAAAATTGAATTAATTCCACACTCAAGTTTTCAAATGACTTCATGCTCATAAAATAGAGAAACAGGCATCAAGTTCAAGAAAATCAAAATGTATTTAACAATGACACTTATTTTTTAAGAGAAAACCATGATTTAGACTTACAATCTCCTAATGGAAAAACTTCCCTATTTTCCAAAATACGACTATCTATGCTTTTGCTTCCATCGTTGGTTTCCTTCTTTCCTTCCTCTTCTCCTCTTTCTTTCTCTTTCCCTTTCTCTCTTTCCTTTCCTCTCTTTCTTTCTTTTCTCACTTGGCTAGCGCAAAGCATAGTTTGCTCTCCAGCCCAACACACCTATTTATATGGGGCGCTAGGTTCAAAGCTAGCTTCCATCAAGTTAGCCCAATTTTTTGAGAATTTCCCAAACTCCCACAAATGTTTTTCCATGTCATTCATTCTATCTTCCTATCCCATTATAGATTGTTAAGTCATGTTGACTCTATCTCAATTTCATTTTCTAGGTGCACTTTTCCCCTATCCTTTCCCTAGGTTTCATGTAGCTCTTCACATTTCTCAAGTTGCTACATGTTTTACTCTTTAGCAGTAACCCTAGATCATCCCAAGATTCAAAAAATTATATTAATTACTAATTTAAAGACTTAAATCAAAAGTTAGACTCAAGGAAATCTTGTTTTGTTTGAAAAATCTTAGTAAAAAATTTATTTTATCATGCAAAATTTTAAGCCGTTACATCCTTCCCTCCTTCACAAAGTTTCATCCTTGAAATTTTTCATTACAAATCAAGGAATAATTCTAGGAATTTCTATCTTATTTCATTCTCTGCTTCCCAAGTAGCTTCTTCAATGGAGTGGTACTGCCACAAAAGCTTGACCAGTGGAATAGTCATGTTCCTTCAAATCATCTCCCTTTAATTTAGGATCCAAATCAGCTTTTCTCCAAAATGAGGTCAAGTTGCAATTCTATTGGCACTTATTCAAGTGCATGAGTGGGATTTGGAATGTATTTCCTTAGCATGGATACATGAATTACATTGTGGACTTCAGAAAGTTGAGGTGGTAATGCATGTCAATATGCTACCTCTCCAATCCTTCTCCAAATCTAGAAAGTTCTAATAAATCATGGGCTCAATTTTCCTTTCATACCAAATCTCATCACTCCTTATTGGTGAGACCTTCAAAAAGACATGATCTCTTACTTCAACTCTCAAATATCTATGCCTCTTGTTCGCCTAGCTCTTCTGTCAATTGTGTGTTGCAAGAAGTTGTTACCAAATGAATCTCCCTTTATGTGCATATTATTCACAAATTGTCATTTACATCACTCTAACAAGTCCACTTGTGACAAGGTCAGCCATATATGACCTCATAAGGTGCCATTCTTGTGCTAGAGTAATTGTTGTTATTGTATGCAAATTCGATAAGAGGGAGGTATTCATCCCAACTTCCTTTTCATTCCAATGCACATGCTCTGAGCATGTCCTCAAGAGTTTGGATTATCCTCTCTGAATGTTTGTCAATCTCTAGATGAAATATAGTACCAAACCTTGTGAAGTATCCAATCCTTATTGCACACTTTTCCAAAAATGAGAAGTGAATATCCCATCCCTGTCAGAGATGATAGTTAGTGGGACTACATGCAGACTCACTATCTCTTTGAACTACAACTTAGCCAGACTCTCAAGTGATTGCTTCTATCAAATTAAAAGAAAGTGTGTAAACTTAGTGAATAAATCCACAATTACCAAAATAATATCATGCCTATAAGATGTCCTAGACATTACCATGATAAAGTCTATGGCAATGTGGTCCCATTTCCACTTTAGAGGTTCCTAGATTTGCAATAACCATGCTAGTCTTTGGTTTTCCATCTTCACCTTTTGGCAAGTCTGGCATCATGCCACACAATCTCAGATGTCTTGTTTCATGCCAAGCCACTAGAAGTTTTTCTTCAAATCTTCATACATCTTAATACTCTAGGATGAATGGTGTACTTTGAATTACATGATTGCTACAACAACTTTTGTCTCAATTTTTCATTCACTGGCACCATAAGCCTCCCTTAAAAGTGTACACCTCCTTTGGCACCTTTTGTGAAAACATTCTTCCCACTCATTGCCTGAGTCTCTTCATAGTCATTTTGAATTTGCAAACTCAATCCACAAAAACTGATTGCAAGGATGCATTAGCAATTAGACCCTTAATCTTTCTTCTTAGAGCATTTATCCCAGCATATGTCTTCCCCAGATGATATTAAATGGTGAACTCATAGTCCTTTAGGTATTCCATCCAATGTTGTTGTCTCATGTTCAAGTCACTCTAAGAGAAAATGTATTTGTGGCTCATATGAGTAGTAAAGACCTCAAATTTCTCTCCATACAAGTAATGTCTCCCAATCTTTAGAGTAAAGAAAACAACAACAAGTTCTAAGTCATGTGTTGGGTGATTCAACTCATAGTTCTTTAGTTGTCTGGATATGTTTGCAATAACTTTGCCATGTTATACCAATACACATTTGAGTTCACTGCCAAATGCGTCACTGAAGACAACAAATCCTTCACTACCAACAAGCAAGGTCAAGATAGCTCCTGTGGTAAGCCTTTTCTTTAATTCCTAGAAACAATATTTACATTCATCAATCCACACAAATTTTGGCTATTCTAAGATCAGTTTTTGTTAGTGGTAAAGTAATTTGGGAAAATTCTTCAATGAATCTCTAATAATAGTTGAATTTCTTTCATAGTCTTACGTCTATCCTAGTTGGTGGTAGCTTCAATCTTCTTTGGGTCAACTACAATACCATTTTCTGAAATAACATGACCAAGGAATAGGACTTGGTCAAGCTAGAACTCATACTTAGAAAATTTGGCATACAACTTATGAGTCTAACATGTACTTAACACAATCCATAACTGTTCTCGAAGCTCTTCTCTTTTACTTGAGTATATCAAGATATCATTAGCAAACACAATAACAAACTTGTTAAAATATTTCTTAAATTCTCTATTCATTAGGTCCATAAATGTTGTAAGTGTGTTTGTCAATCAAAATTACCTCACTAGAAATTTGTAAGGACCACAACAAGTTCTAAATAGTGTCTGAGGAATGTCCTCGTCTCAAAATCTCATCTAATGATAACCAAATTTCAAGTCAATCTTTGAAAACACCTTCGCTAACTACAACTGATCAAAGAGCTCATTAATACGAGACAATAGCTACTTGTTCTTGATAGTAAACCTATTCAATAATCAAAATACAACCTCATTAATCCATCCTTTTTCTTAACAAATAACACCAAGGATCCTTAAGGTGAAACACTCAGTATAAATGAACCCTTGATTCAATAGTTCCTACAATTGCATTTTCAGCTCCTTCAATTCAGCTAGAATCATTCATCCAATGCCATAGAGATTGGAGTTGTGCTTGGCATTAACATGATTCCATCTCTCACTTTGGTGGTAGTCCAGGAAATTTCTCTAGGAATACATCATGAAACCCCTGCATCACCACACTTGACAAAAAAACCTAGCATCGCCTGGCTATGAGTGGAACTGCTCTCATAGCTAAAATGATACTCACCCCTAGAGTGTCAAGCCTTCTTTGGAAGACAAGGGTTTCCTTTCTTTAGTTGTTATGTGACCCTCTTCTTCCTACAGTCAATCATTTCCCTCTAATTTGCTAACCAATTCATACCCAAGATGACATCAAAGTCTATCATATTTAAAAGAATTAGGTTGGCACTAAGCTCCTTATTAGCCATGCAAATAAGTATATTCTGAATAAATTCCCATGCAATCACTAGAGCACTAACCTCTAAGCAGAAGCCTAGAGCGTGAGTACTGCAATCCATTCATGATACAAAGTCATAAGATATGAAGGAATGCATGAAACTAGGATCAATCAGAGCTCTAGCAAGTCTACTAAAAATCAAAAGAGTACCTTCCACAACTATGTTAGAAGTACGAGCTTGATCTATAATCAACATAAAAACTCACCTCTAACTCCTCTAAGTAGGTTTTTTTTTAGGCTAGTTATCTTTAATTTTCTTTAGGAATTTGCAAAGATAATATCCTTTCTCTCCATAAAGGAAACATCTATTCTACTGAACAAAACATGGGTTGCATGGATGGGATTTCTTGCAGATTGAACATAGTGAATGGTTCTTCTCTCTTCTTGATTGCAGAAAATGTTTATCTTTGTGGCTTTGGAAACATCATTGGTGCCACAAGTTTTTTCCCTTTCTAGACAGGCTTTGATCCACTAGCCTTTTTGTTATCTTTTTCTGATTATTTTAAGTCTCTCTCCTAAGTGGAAGCTTGTTCTACCACTTAGGTTGGGTAGTTAGAATCTTGCTTCACAAACTAAGATTTGTCCTCAAATAAACTTTTGAATTACTTGCAACTCAATAGGGAAAACTTCTGGAGCAATCATCTCAGCTTCACAACTTCATTCTAGTATTAATCCACTGTCATAAAGCCCTACTCTGATTTCAAAAAATCTTGTTTCTTTTTCTCCTAAGCATGTGGGCAAAGTACTTCTCATTGAAAATGAGCTTGAAATTAGAACATTGGATTTCCTCCACATCATCAAAATAAGTCCTTTCTATTGTAGGTCTCTAGAAAGAGGCATCATGAGTCATAATAAATGTCACAACTGCAACCTTTTGGTCCTTCAGAATGTTCATGGCTTTTTTCAATTTCACAAAGTGATGTCTTAATAGCTTCTGGTCCTTCTTCTCCATTGATTTAGTAGAAGTCTTCTTGAATCTCTCCAAAGGGGTATCAATCTTTTCCTCAATTCTATCAATCTTAGCTCCTCTAGAATATTGCCTTGTCTAATTGGAAGCATGAAGTCATTACTTCAACCTCTAAAAGAGAAGCTCGACCACATCATCTGTTCTATCACTCTGAGTCCCAACATTTCTTTGGACTTTAGTAGTAGCAGATTGTGACTGCCCAGGTTTTGAAGTGTAATTTTAAATACAAACTAATTTCTAATGCAGGATAGATCCATTTTGAAATAACTTTTGTAAAAATAATGCAATGCAGGGGAAAATCTTTTTTTTTTAAATTCACTTTGAAAACCCCGAGTGTCATTTTTCTTTTCTCAAAAATAATGATTCTCGGTGAAATGAGCATTCATTTCTATCAAAAATTCAATAGAGTTTCCTTTGTTTTTCGGACATATGACATTTAACGCATGTCATTGCGAAGTACCTAATAAACATTTGTTGATAATTTTAAAATATAAATGGAGACTCTATCTCCTTTCCACACATCTAACAAAACAATAACAATTTACATCCACACAACACACCTGGAACCTCCACAGCACAACTCAGTCGTATAATTCTTTCAAATTCCCATAATTACATACAATGCAGTCTCTTTCTCATTTCTAACATGATACATTCAATTTCAAAGGCCAATTCTTACCTATCCTCTTCCAAAGCATCCGTTGGCATGCTCTTGTCAATATGTTGCTCCTATTTTTTTTTGGAAGCCCCTTGTTCTGAGACACTATCAACATGCCAAATCTGCTACTATTCTCTATATCTAAAGTATTACGAACCAAAGCAATGCCTCAGCAAGCAATCGCTTGTGTAGGTGGAGTTATATAGATCAATTTAGCAATGCTGAATCATGCAAAGAACAATTCAATTATCATTTAACTTGAAATCATTCAACATTATCAAAATCATTTAACTTGAACAGTTCATATCACTCACTTTCTTTATGTTAGTTTATCCAAATTCCATACTTTATATCATATCTAAGCTAATTCATGGTTCAAGAATCCATCTGTGACCTCTAATCCTTGATTCGACATCACAAGGTGTTTGTTTGAATAGTGACAGATTAGATGGCCTAGATCATCCGATCTATTTCACTTCAAATTCATATAATTCTAGTCATCCTATTATTTTTTAGGACAGTGAACTCATCCATGGTGTCTGATTGTTGATCAGACATCATGATGTTACTGTGTGAAAAATATCTGATTGAACGACTGAGATTGTCCGATCAGTTTTCATCCTAAATTGACAATCTAAGTTAGATCCGGCTAACATTAGGCATCTAATTACCTATCCCTAAGTTTTGATTAAAAAATGGATGGTTGGATTATCCACAAAACCTAGATCTAGCGTGAATAGTGCGAATTTAGCTAAAATCTCAAAATCAAGAATAGGGTTTTGTAGATCTTACCTTCTAGATGCATTTTCGTGCATTTTCCACCATTGGATGGGCTGGATTGGCTCAGATCCATTGTGAAACCTCTAATCTTTGCCGTGTGATGTTCCCTTCTTCAATTGATGGTCATGATCACTTCGAATTCCCCAATAACCCTGGGGGTTTTATTTGGCTCAACGTGCTCAACAACATGACCGGTCGATCATCAATCCGAACTAGCATCGTCTCCGGCGATGGCCTGGAATCCAGTGACCCAGGAAAACCCTCGTTTTCTCTTCCACACACGCAGCTTCTCTCTCTCTCTCTCTCTCTCTCTCTCTCTCTTCCTTCTTCTTCCCCCTCTCTCCTTCTCCTCTCTGATTGTTTCCCCCTTGGTTCATTCTCTGTTACTGGCGCGACCTAGGGTTTGCAGGCTCCCCAGGTTTCCCCCTTCTTCTCTCCTTCTCCTTCTCTTCTTCTTCTTCTTCTTCTCCTTCTTTCCCTCTTTCTCCCTCTCGCTTCTTCTCTTCTCCTCCTTCTCCTTCCTCTTCTTCTTCTTCTTTCTTTTCCTCTCCCTTCGTCAGGTTTCTTCTTCTTATTCTTGTTTTTTTTCTGTTGATTTTGGGAAGACAAACCTGACAACTATGTTGGGTTGCTTAAGTGGGGGGTGCCAGTATCAAATACGACCCCCTCTGTTTAAGGCCCTTTTGTTCTTGTTTTTTTTTTTTTTTAAATGTTACATTCTTTGCTCCTTATAGGAATTTTGTCCTCAAAATTCTTTCCATGTTATTTTTCAAATAATTCCAAAACATCCTCATATCCCAAGATCGACAGCTCATACCAAAAAATTCTAGAATCAACATCTATAAATAGACAATTTCACATCATGTCATCTCCTCATATTTCAATTTACATATAAATCGCTAAATGATAAACCATTTCATATCAAACAACTCATAATTCAATTAGAATGCGTCATCACCACATATAATGCAATTAACATGAACCAAACTCTCATCAAAGGGTTAATTATTTGTATACAACTTTTGTATTGTTAAAATCACCGTATCAATAAAATCAATGCATCTTAGCTCATAGATTAGTAAGTCTATGCTAAGTCTATGTCAGAGTGCATTAGCTTATCAATAGGCAAATCTATGTTGACTCTATTATAGAGCACATCAGCTCATCCATTGTCAATCATATGCTAGTCAAAACTAGAGCATATCAACTCACCAACAAGCACTCTATGGCAATGAAAACTAATCCACAACACAATCACACTATACGCCCCTAGAAGCTTGCCACTTACTGTCAGTGCCTCTCGCACCCGCCCTCATCAACCGCCTTATTAGGTCGCCCTCATCAGCTACTCACAAGTATAGATCATAAGTCGAATTCTGATTACCCATAAGATAATAATCTCATATAATATTATACATTACTGTCATATTCCTCATTTAGTGAAAACTCAAACTTACATATGTAATATAAAAGAAAACTGCATCTATATCATTGCTATCTGGGTGAACTCACTCACTTGGCAATAGCAATTCATAAGATTAAGGAACTATGAATCTCAATTACTAGTTTGGCTAATCTTTGCTTTTACAGTCTCTATAATCACCTCTCTTTCAATAGAGGTATCATAGTTAAAGAAATTTACTTGTTTAAACATAACCAACACTGATAGATATCCCCAAACAAGTGATGAGTCAATAAGATACCCAAAGCAATGCACACATATCTCTGGTGTTCCACACTGCCATGGAGTATTCAAGAGCATCATCCACTAGCCTAATCATGACTCATCCAAGTAAACATTTGAAGATTCAATCCATTGCATCGATACATTTTGCCAGTATATTGTTTCCACTAATTGGTATCATCTAGAACTCACAGTAATCATAACAAGTCCAAAAAAAAAAATCTTAAAGACATTTTTCTCACAATCATCGTTTGGTGATAACTAGACCTCAAATCAACACTCAAAATACTATGCATTATCCAGAGTTAAGCAAGTTGATTTTCAATATACAATAGAAAATATTAGTTCTCTACCTCGGTGCTATCAAACAAATGACAATCCGACTAATGCACTTTATGAAGACCCACTAGGCCTGTTAAAATCCTTATTAAAAGTTCATATAGCTGGAGCTTTTCTAGCTCAGTTGGGCCATTCCATATGGCATTCTAGGTAAATAATATTATACCTGATGCCAAATCCACTTCGAAATCATTCTCTTGCATCAACATCATGAAAACTCCTTAGGCAAAACCACAAACTCTTGCACATCATCTTTGGGCTCAATCTGTGGTAGCTAACGATCGTCCATTGTCACACAAACAAGACATAAAACTTAACACCCTCTGAAACATACAGCATTACTTTCAAGGTGGGATCAGCTAATCCATCCTAAGGATGACATCGTAATCCACCCTATCAAATAGGATGAGATCATCGTTCATCATCTCACTCTTATTAGGTTCATAGGTGCCTCTTAAAAGTACTCATTAGCCTCCAATAACTTTCCTACTAAAATCCTAATACCCAATCAAAAGGGTAACACATCCAGGCAAGTTTAAGCAAGACGCTAGCACATAAAACAAAAAAAAATGACTGGGTCCTAGATTCAAGGAAGATCATAACATGCTTACCAATAATCTAGAAAACACTCTCTACCATTTGGTTTGAAACCCGTGTTTACCTCAATGTAATAGCACAAACTCATCACTGCTAAGGTGGGGCCATCTCTTCCCTGATCCTAATGTCAAAATATTTGACTCGTTGTCCTCTAGAATAGTCTTTAAAGAAATGCACTAACTCACCATAGTCAAGCATCTGAAATATTTCCATTGTAATGGTGGTTGTTGATATTATTGCCTCTACTGTGGTGTGTACTAATTTTTAGGTACTTGCCCTTGCAAATAACACACCTCTTTAGCCTGTAAACCCGTTTCAAATACTATTGAGCTACCTGATACCTCTGCTTTAAAGTAGCAACTCTCTCTCTGCATCACCCATTACTCCTTAGGCAAATATATTGGTCATTACCGACCTTCTCAAGAGCCTTCTAAATAAAGGTGTCAGCAATAGAGGAACACGTCCTCTCAAATGACCATCATTAGAATCCTCATAATTACAATTTCAATG
Source organism: Warburgia ugandensis (assembly GCA_035236585.1). Lineage (NCBI taxonomy): Eukaryota > Viridiplantae > Streptophyta > Magnoliopsida > Canellales > Canellaceae > Warburgia > Warburgia ugandensis. The sequence continues at coordinate 24,401,075 of CP141132.1, read as the reverse complement.
TTCTCACTTCCACCATTTCGTTTCCTTTAACAAATGAATTGTTTTAAGGTCATATCAGTCAAAATCAATTACAACTCTATCAATCTCACATCTAAGGAAACTAATCTCTCATACTAACTATCGTTATTAGAAACACAACATCATAACTATCAATGTTTGATGTAATCAATAATAATCAATTTCATCTTACTCATTCACTTCAATTGTCCCTCCCTAGTTGATTCATCATGTGATCATCTCTATTTAATAATTATTCTCATAAAGTAAGTGTCATGTCCTCCAAGCAATATACATTTCAAATCATAATTAAAACTCTCACAATAATTCATAAACATTCTCTTCTCACTAATTCTTGCTATCAGTATTTTTTTTGTATGCACAAGAACTCATTAATTTTCATCTCATCGCTCAGAAGTACATCCATAAGAAAACTAGGACCTTATATCATCAAATTTTCTATGATTTCCACCATGCTACAATTTGTTTGTCAAATAAATCTACTTCAAGTTTAGATTAATACAATACTTCTCTAAACTTTCTCGAGTTCTCATTTGTTGTAATCATTCCTGGTCCTTCATCATTATCCTCATATTATTGTTGTTGCCATAATTGTTAGGTCTTTTCAAAAGTTTACACAGTATCCAAGTTAGAAATTGAATGTATTCACTAAGCTTCTGTATTCATGCTTCAATTCTCCACTCATCTGCTTTTCCTTCTTATCGTTTAGTAATCATCCTTATAAAATAGTCGGCATATCCTCTATGCATTATGCATCTTCAATTCAAAACTAAAACTCTCAAGAACCATTTAAATAGGCATTTACTTCTCAATGATAATTAGCTATCAATATTTCTGTATACATAAAGAATAACTCATTTCCATTCCTTCGATTAATAATTCCTTTAGCAAATCAATTGCCACTGATTTTCCAAATATCAAAATTTATCCATCGAATCTATCCTCAACATGTATAGACTAATATTATAATTCTCTTAATTTTTACTAAGTTCTCTTCCCTTGTGATTATTCTCTATCCTTTTTTCATTAAAATCAAAATATTATTGTGCAATAGAAATCATAATCCTCATAGGTTTGTGCTCATTGTCAAAATTAAAACTTGGATCCTCTAAAGGTGGCCCCATGTGAATAGATCTATCTTTGATAAAGTTTTCTTTTAGATATACAAGTTTTGTACTCTTATACTATTGTTCCTTACACTAAGAATTATACTAATTTCGTAAAAGTACTCCTCTTAGTCATGCTAGGACTAAACATCTATTGTATCCTTAGAACTTGCCAACCCTCATGGGTTGCATCTATTGTTGCTGCTGCACCAGCTGACTAGGGTTTTGCATCATGCTGGCCATGAAGTCCGTCATTTGACTCCCTTGGTCACATGGCTCAGTAGAGGGGTTTGTTGTCCTCTGACTCGTCCTCTTAAGTGACATTCTTCCCCTCATCACAAGGTTCTTTTATGAGTTACTCTCAAACTCATTAATCGCAACATCTTACTTTAGAGACAGCTTAAAACTTACTCAATGTGGCTATGAGTGTACTGAACCTGGGCTTTGATACCAACTGTGACAACCTGGGTTTTCAAATGTAATTTTAAATAAAAACTAATTTCAAATGTATGATCGATCCAACATGAAAGAAATGTTGTAAAAATAATGCAATGCAACAAAAAATCTTTTCTTTTAAACTCACTTTGAAAACCCCAAGTGTCAATTTTCTTTTCTCAAAAACAAGGATTCTTAGTGAAATGAGCGCTCATTTCTACCAAAAATCTGGTAGAGTTTCCTCAATTTTTTGGACATATGACATTTAACGCATGTCATTGCGAAGTTCCTGATAAACATTTGTTGACAATTTTAAAATATAAATGGAGACTTTGTCTCCTTTTCATACATCTAACAAAACAAAAACAATTTACATCGACACAACCCACTCGGAACCTCCACAGCACAACTCAGTCACATAATTCTTTCAAATTCCCATAATTACATACAATGCAGTCTCTTTCTCATTTCTAACACAATAGCTTCAATTTCAAAGGCCAATTCTTACCTATCCTCTTCCAAAACATCCGTTGGCGAGCTCCTATCAGTATGTTGCTCCTTTTTTCTTTTTTTTTGGAAGCCTCTTGTTCTGAGACACTATCAACATGCCAAATCTGCTACTATTCTCTATATCTGAGGCATTACAAACAAAAGCAATGCCTCAGAAACAATCTCTTGTGTAGGTGGAGTAAGATGCAATATTTTATATAAACATAAATCATGATAATTATATATAGATCAATTTTGCAATGCTGAATCATGCAAACAACAATTCAATTATCATTTAAATTGAAATCATTCAACATTATCAAAATCACGAATCCATGTCAACATGGAAGGAATACCAATGCATCAGTACAAAACACATTCTTTGAAATGCAAAGTGTGCAGTCACATGTCAAACTTACAACTCATTTACATTTTCCTAATACTAGTCTTCGCTCTTACGAGCCATTTTACATATCAAATACCAACGTGTTGTCGTGTGTATCAAGTACACAGTAGACAATATTATCCTCTTTGGCGCAGTGAGTCAGCACAGTGGGTTAAACCCAAAGACACACCTCAAGGCTTTACTCTTGAGAGACTGGTAGCTCGTCTGGCCCAGAGGCCCACCCACATCATAACAACCTCTCAAAATGCATCAAACTCCCCAAACAATGGGGCTAAATATCGGGGACTGGTAGCTTATCCAACCAGGAACCGATAGCTGGTCCAGCCCGAAGGCCCGCCCACATCATAATGACTGCTTTCGTTCTTACGAGCCATTTCATAATTTCCTAGTATCAGTCTTACTTTTCTCTCACTTGGTTCACAATAATGAATAGCTTATGCATAAACAGTTTAATCATCATTCAATTTCAGCATGCACATTCATCTTATCTTTCATATAAACAGAAAAGATTCATTTCAATACTTGAAATTCATATACACATGCATATATAGCAAAAATCATAGCAATCTTAATTCCACCTACCTCAAATGGAGATCTTCAGGTTGTCTAAAGCAAATAGCATATGCGCTCCCGATCAATCACACCTCTGCAATAATACAAACACTCATTTAGATATACAATTCTAGGACTTCTCTTAGCTTTTCCAGTATGAAAGCTCCTTCTATGTTAGTCCCTGACACTAGTCCTCACAGGGTGAAATGGCAGTGCTTATTTCTATGCTAAGAGTGTTTCATTAGCTATTAGTTGATAGCTAGTTCAATGACAAGCAGTTACTGGATTTCTAATCCACGCCATTGGCCCTGGATTAGCTACCCACGACTCTTCTTAAGTGACTACAAGTCACTTTCACTGTTCGATAGTCTTAACCCTTGATTCTTATCCAGATCAACACTTGGTTTGGAGCTGGGTGTTATTTCCCATGCTATAGTCTTCAATACAACCTATAATTGTATTCTTAAATCAGACTAATATAATGGGCATCATGAACAATTCATATCACTCAATTTCTTTCTATTAGTTTATCCAAATTCCATACTTTATATCATATCTAAGCTAATTCACGGTTCAGGAATACCTCTGTGACCTCTAATCATTGATCCGACATCACAAGGTGTCTGTATGAATAGTGACAGAACGGACAGCCAAGATCATCCAATCTGCTTCACTTCAAATTCATATAATTCTAGTCATCCTATCATTTTTAAGGATGATGAAATCATCCGTGGTGTCTAATTTTCGATTAGACATCACGATGTTACTGTGTGAACAGTACCCGATCGGAGGACTGAGATTGTTCGATCGATTTTCATCCTAGATTAACAATCTCAGTTAGATCCAGCTGACATTAGGCATCTCATTACCTATCCCTAAGTTTTGATTAAAAAATGGATGGTTGGATTATCCACAAAACCTAGATCTAGCATGAATGGTGCGAATTTAGCTAAAATCTCAAAATCAAGAATAGGGTTTTGTAGATCTTACCTTATAGATGCATTTTTGTGCATTTTCCTCTTTGGATGGGCTGGATTGGCTCAGATCCATCCTAAAACCTCTAATCTTAGCCATGTGATGTTCCCCTCTTCAATCGATGGTCGTGATCACTTTGGATTCCCCAATGACCTTGTGGGTTTTGTTTGGCTCAACGTGCTGAACAACATGACCGGTCAGATCATCAATCCAAGATGGCGTCGTCTCCGTCGATGGCCTGGAATCCGGCGACCCAGGAAAACCCTCGTTTTCCATTCCACACATGCAGATGTCTCTCTCTCTCTCTCCCCCCCTTATTCTTCTCCCTCTCTCCTTCTCCTCTTTGGCCATTTCCCCCTCAGTTCGTTCTCTGTTACTAGCGTGACCTAGGGTTTGCAGGCACGCCGGGTTTCCCCCTTCTTCTCTCCTTCTCCTTCTCTTCTTCTTCTTCTTCTTCTTCTCCTTCTCTCCCTCTTTCTCCCTCTCGCTTCTTCTCTTCTCCTCCTTCTCCTTCCTCTTCTTCTTCTTCTTTATTTTCCTCTCCCTTTGTCAGGTTTCTTCTTCATTTTTTATTTTTTTTGTCTATTGATTTTGGGAAGACAAACCCAACAACTATGTCGGGTTGCCATAAGTGGGGGGTGCCCGTATCAAATATGGCCCCCTCTATTTAAGGCCCTTTTGTCCTTTCTATTTTTTGAAAAGTTACATAGATTGATTGCTAATCCTACATATCTTTGGGGGCATTTGAATGGTCAACAAAAAGGGTTTGATGAGTTCTCAACCTAAGTTGTTTAGTGAACCTAAATTATGTTTTCTTACCATTGACACTTGGTATTCTAGTTGTTTTGCTATGAGCAGTCCAAACTTGTGCTTTGATACCAACTGTGATGACCCAACTTCTAGAAAATAGTTTTCACAAATTCTTTCAAATGTAAGCTGGATCCTTGAAAAAAAATTCATTTCTTTTTTAAAAGTCATTTAAAATTTAATATATATGTAATAATTCTCAAAACCTCATTTTTAAATCCCAAAATCATTAAAATAATGCTCCACATATATTCAAAATAGCAATGAACAATCACACAATCAGGATCTACTGATCACAACCCAAATGAACTAAATTAAACCACAATTCAATATAAATGAAAGTTTAATATCCACTTACAAGTTTGTCAACAGATGCAAATGATATAAAGGAACATAATCCTAAAAAGTCTCCATGCATTTGCAATCTGAATAGTGAGAGCTTCCTACCTGCCACATCAAGTCACTCCTTTGTTTCACTTATGGGGTTGGTTTGGTGAGTAAGACGACTCAATGGGAAATTCCAAGACATCATAAACACAAAAATCAATGCATGAGTAGTTCAAAATAGATGCAAGCTATCAATAAATCAGTGTAAAAAACATGGCAATGACTATAACATGTCTATATCACAATCAAACTCAATCGTTGTTATAAAATCCAAAGATGCATCAACCATCTGAATCAAATCTGTATTGTATCAATCAATTATCAACCTCTCAATAGATCAATCAATAAATTAATCAATTAATCACTAAGTGGCACTTACTATTCTACCACAAGCATTGGTCTAAATTTCTTAAGAATCAATGATATGTTAGCCCATGTCTAAACCATCAATGTCATTAACTATACATGCAGCAAAACCCTAAGTCCCAATTGCACTCATTTGTGGGTACCATACAAACTACACCGACTCTCAAGGGATCACCAAATGAATATAAGAGTAGTATTCTAATGGTACAATACTCTCAACAAATAATGCATGTCTTAGGCAAGTACCTAATTCAAAAGTCAATAGCAACTAGACTTCTAACTCATAGCAACCAATGGGACCTTACACATTACCTCTAGCCAAGTTGAACTCTCATGTGCCACCCAATTTTTAGAAAATTCCATTCACACATTAGTGTGCAATAAAAAAGTCAAATGCTCAATTACTTATAGATGTTCCTATAAGCTCAAAATCATACATGCCCTTCATGGTCAAAACATAGGATCTCAATAAATCAGTCAGTCATGTAGAAGCATTCTGATAATCAAATCACAATTACATATGTACTCCAATCTCTTAGTAACAATGGAATAAAATCACACGATCAAACATATGATTTTTATGCACTGATAAGATAACTAATGAGTTCAATAAACCAATAGAAACATACAGTAGATAAGATGTCATTTCCAATTTAAAACTCTCAAAAATTAAAGATCAACATTGTGCATACAAACTCTTTAGCTTACCCTATCTTTCCAACTTTCATAATCAAATAGCTAAAGTGACTATTCCATGCATCAGATCCTTGCTTCCTCTAACAAGTGTTTTTTATAAAAAAAAATCTATGCATTTTTTACTCATCATAGAAGTGTCATTTATAATGTCAAAGTCATGCATTTTCAAGTGCAAAGATCAGTGCTCAAATGCATAAATTTTCTTCTCAAAATATGCAAGGATTTATGCATGAACTGCATGAATTAATGCTTGTTTTTTAACAATACTCATCCATATGAACATGTACTCATGAAGCTTCCAAAAATTAAGCTAAAACCATGTTACAACATGTCACAATGCTTTGATATTTGTTCTTTACAAGTGTTCCACAAGCATTGCTTGGTGTGTTGTGCAACAGTCAACAGCGTAGTCCACTAGTGCGACAAGGCACTACCATGCTCATTTACACATCATGTCACTACTTGGCGCCCTTTGCAGTAAGGCTCTACATGGTGCATTTGTGTTCCAAGGCACTTCCTGACACACTTATGAACCAAGGTATTTCTTGATACACTCATGCACCAAGGCACTGCCTAGTGCACCATGTGCCCTATAGTCCAACTAGTCCACTATGTGTCGAGTGAACTATTTAGAGTGTCATGTGCCAAGGCATAGCCCAATGCATTGTGCAACTAAGCACTATCCTAATCTAAACTAGAAACTTTGCACAATGCATTATGATTATGCAACTCTGCCCATTGCACTATGCACACCAATCCATGCTACTCAAAACATTAAATCTAAAATTTTATGAATTCAATTGATGTAGAAATTTTTGTAAACAAAACAGTGCACATTATAGAGAGGCATCAAATGCAAGATCAAAACCATCCATTCTGATTTGTGCAAAACCAAATTAAAACATCATATTCCAATCTGTAAACAATGACGATTCATGTGTTGATTTCAAATATAGTTTTGGTATGATACATAGTATTCAAATGCAAATCAAACATTCATTTATCATACTTCATATTCAAACCATGATCAATCCAAAATCATATGGATTCATTTGCCTTAATTAATGAGTCAAGGAAAGAATTTTTAACTCCAAAACATGCCTAATTCTCATTCATTCAAAGCCTCTAAATAGGACCTCAAATCAACACAAAAGTATTCTTAGATCATGTGTTATTTCAATATACAAATTGATACCAAATCAAACCATGAATCATGTAGTATTTCCACATACAAATGGTAGTTAATTCAAACCATGATTCATGAGCATATGATCATGTAATGAAGCAATTCATATCAAGTTTTCAAACAACTATATGCGCATGAAATGGAGCAATTGGTACCAAGTTCCAACAAACCAAAATATATTAAACAATGGCATTTTCTTTCTTTTTCTTTCCCTTTTTTTTTTTTTTTTTTTGAAGAGAAACCTATGATTAAGACTTAGAATCCCCTACCTAGAAATGCTTCCCTCTATGTTCTTCTCTTCCAAAATCCAATGATCTATGCATTTGCTCTAGTCTCTAGTTTCCTTGTTTCCTTCCTCTTCTTTCTACCCTTTATTTTTCTTTACCTTTCTCGCTTCCCTTTCCATTCCTTATCTCTTTCTCTCTCAGGTGGCACGAGGTGCATAGTTTTCTCCCCTTAACTTTTTCCCATGAAAGATTTTCTCCTTGGGTGGCTATCATCTTCTACTAGTGTTCCATGTGTGATTCAAGTGCTTTTCCTTTAGTTCTTCCTTTAAATGTTAGTTGGTTCCTTTTAGATCTTCTTCTTTTTCATTGTTCTTAAACCTTTAGTGTTTCTCAGTTGAATAATTTTCCATTTCCTTAATTGCTTTTAGCTTATTGATTCAAGATCCAAGGTTGTTTTTTTCCCTTGAAGTGACAATCATGGGAAAGTGACTTTGAATCTATGCTTTTTCCTTACTTTTCATTGCCTTTAAATCTCCTTTGATTCCATTGAATTCCTTCTTGCTTTCCTTAGTGCTCCTCAAGCTTTGCCCTTATTTTCTAGTGGATTTTCTCTTGATTTCAATGCATGCTTATTCATGATTGATGTTGGAGCATTGAAGAATGTTTAGCTTGTAGTTTTGGGTTCATTAAGGACAAGTATCATTCATTGTAATAGGATACAAATTTTAGGTTTGGATTCCGTTATTGCAAGCATTATGGTGATGAATTTTAATGTGATTCAATGAAGTTAATTGAAGATTTTAGTTCATGCTTGTTGCTAATAGTTAATGATCTTAATTCTTGAATGTTTGATTGCATGAGAAATATTCAATTCAATGTTTTCCATGTCCCATTGATTGAATGACTAGAATAGTATGCTGCTAGAATTTTTTGTAATGAAGTGTTTATGTTTAATTTTGAGCATATTATACTTCATGTTTTCTTGTTTCTTTAAGGACCCAATTAGTTTTAGATTTGTTATTTAATTCTTGAATTAGAGTGCATGTTGTTAGGCTTTAAAATTCAATAAACAAGTCGTTTCCTAATCCATAAACCACACACACAAACCCATGGTTCATGTGCATGGTTTTAAATAGTTTCTCCTTTAGATTACTTGTTTATTCATTTGTCATTCTTAGTTTAAATATTCCTGCATTAGTTTATTAATTTCATATAGTTTATATTAGCTTAGTTGTTTCCTTGTTTAAATACACATCCATGTTCAATTCATGCACTTAGGTTACATGATTTCAAGCACTTTCTATTTTTAAACCATGCATCATGTTAGGCTCCCTTTCAATATTTTATTAGATTAGGTTATGTTTAGATATTAGTCAATCATAGCTTATGTCAATTTTCATGTTTCCATGCATTTAGTTTTGCATTAATTAGAAAGTTTTTAATTTTCATTTATAGGAAGTTTTAATCTTAGGAAATTTTTATTTTTAGAAGGTATATTAGGAAAGGTTTTAAGTGTAGCATGTCTACTTTTAGCATAATTCTATCTTTCATGTCTTATATTTGTTTTTAGTTTTCATCATTAGTTTAGGCTAAAATCTCAAGCTAGGATTAACTAATTTGAGGAAGGACCCACTAATAACACATCAGTTCAATTCATCATGGGATTGACCTCCATCACATGAATTACTATACTAATTCATGTGATTGTGAGTTTAACTTAAAAATCACAATAATTTTTTTGTGACATTACCAAGGAGTCATAAAAATTTGTGTAAGTGGACCATACCTTAGATTATTTACCTCTAGTCTAGGTTTAGGTTGCATTAGTTTAGGGTTTTGTACTATTATGTATTTATTTTCTATTTTCTTCATATTGACCAATTTATTTGAATTTTACTCAAGGGAAATAGACAAAGGAGTGATCATGATCATGTTGGCCATGGCTTCATCAACATAGATTAATTTTTTATTAGTTTCCTATATTAGGATTTGAATAAAATTGTTGTGATGCCAATTGTAATTTTGATTTTATTTAATTTTATAAAAGAGTTGTAATAATACAGGGCAAGTGTGGGGTATGGTGGCCCTTACTTGATCATCATCAAACCCTCACTGTGAGCAGTCTTCATCCAAATTTTAATTTTTAGGATAGAGTTCATTTAGTATAATTTTACATATGTAGATGGTAGTATAACTCATATAGATTAGGGTCATGCATTGTTATATGTTCCATAATACTTAGGACTGCTACATTACCGATTTAACAAAGGTTAGCCTGAGCTCATCTATAACCAAAGCATAGGTTGCATGGTTATATTGTCATGTTTGTTAAGGTGCCTGACCCTTTATTAAGTAGCATATAGGTAGGAATTAGTTTAATTTTCATTTTGCATTGCATATTTAATTGCTTTATGGTGGATGTATCGCAATGGTAGTAAGGGCCCCACAAGAATCCCATAACATAAGGACTAGATTTCATCACTGGCTCCTTGGTCCACCTAGGTAATTAAATCATATCCTTGTATATTTGTGATCCCAGCCTTTGAATGTAATTTAAAATCAAGTAGGAAGAGGCTTGGGGTTTGAGCTCATAGGAACCTTTTATAAATGTAAGTCTATTATCACTCCAATGGCTTCTAATCATTGTGGTTATAGTGAGTGTCTTAAAATCCAAGTGATTTTCCTATGCATTTCGCTAATCTTAGTTGAGGTCTAAATGCCTCTTGACAAAAGGATTGTATTAACCACTTTAAAACAGAACCTAACTAGATTAAAGAGGAGCTATCAAGATTTAGGTATAAATGCTACCACCCTATGCATTACTACAAAATATCAATTTAGTTGTGCATCATTTAGCTAAGGACTGCATTTAGGTTGCATCATATAGTTAGGGTTTTTCCATTATTAAAAAAGGGTGCTCATTCGCTGTATATAACAATTTTTTTCGTTGTATACAAAGTTGAGAACAAAGGCCTATTAAGAAGGGATAGATTTCATAGATTAGATACATTGATAGATAGGATAGGTATTATGGAAAGTCAATTGCTTAGAATAATAGCTTCTAGGCAAGCTGCTCAGCAACATGAGTACCATAATGACTATACTTATTCTGAGCACATCTATTCCACTCATGCATGGCCATCTAGCTCCAATTACAATTATTATTATCAGGAGCCAGTGGATGTACCTAGTACATTTACACAACCTAGTATTGACTACTATCCAAAGACAGACTATCAAAATGGATGCGCTAGGCATCACGAACAACCATGGTTTTAGGATTACCAATATGAAGAAGAACCATCATGGAACCACCTTGATTCACCCTATCATGATTATTAAGAATATCATGGTCAACTATCATGGGTTTAATCTGCTTAGCCCTTTTTCAGAACCCCAATGCCATAGCAATACCAACCCTATGAGTCATTTCCTCTCTAGAATGAAGAACCACCATTAAAACAAACAATGGTTGCCATTAAAAAAAGGAATGAGGAAATGAAATGAGAGCGAGAGTAAAGGAAAGAGAAAACGAAACCAATAAGGGAAAATAATAAAAGAGACATTGCTGCATTTATAAAAAGGACCAAGGAATTCGAACCAATTGGGGATGATAAAGAACTACTTAATATTGATAATAGAATGGAAATTTCTTATAATCATTCTAATCCACAAAGTCCACAACCATCCATAGAAACCTCCAACTCATATCCACTCGAGCCATCTCATTCTCCTTGTTATGCTTATGATGAAGAGACTTCCATTGATGAAGAGAATGAAACTATAGAAACATTCAACCCAGATCCTCTAGAATCATGTCTCATTAATTTTTATGAATTTGATGAAGACACATCCATTGAGGAGGTTAATGAGTTATTGGACACTGTGCTTTGATGGACACTTTTCAATGGCAAGGTAGAGAAGAACCCCCTATAGAGCCTCAAATTCTAATTGAGCCTTGCAATGTAGAAGATGTACCTAATTAGGACCTACAAACCTTATTTCAACATTCATCAGATAGTCATGTAGGCCCATATGAAACCTTACATTTGTCCATAGAATAGGAAGAAGAAGAGTCAATTGATGTACTAACCCTAAATCAACCTACTTTAGGGTACACCTTAAAAGCCAATAAGGGTTTAAGCATAACCATGTCCTTGCCCCTAGTAATACAAGAACAACCTTTTATGGAAGGGAAAAAGTTAGCTTATACCCTGATTTCACAATAATGTAAGGAAAATAGAGAAAAAAGATAAACTAAATACAATGGTCATTGTTCTCCCTAAAATTGGTCCAGAATGGGACATTTCGTCTCAAATTGATACCCAACAATTCATGGTGGGTCAAAATGTCATTGTATGACCACCTCCTCAAAATACCATGTGGAGGAATTATACTGAATACCTTGAAATTTTGAAGATGGGAGATCATCAATATGATTCCCCAAAACTCAAAATCGTGGTGGTCTATAATGTCTTAATGTTACCACCACCAAAAATCTCCAGTTAGAGGCAATATATGGACTACCACAAGATTCTAAAGTGGTGTGAGAAATCTTGCCTGTTCATTATTAGGGTTAGGATTAGGAAAAATTAGTTGAACTAACTAGGTCTAAGTTTAGATGGTTAGATTAGTTATAGACCATGTCTAGCTGAAGACATAAAACTTAACGCTCCCTATGAGGCAACCTAGATGTTTTTCAAGTCTCAGTCTTCTACATCTTTCCATTCTCATATAGGGTCCTATGTTTTCAAACACTGAGGATAATTTCTCATTTAGATTAGGGATGTAAATGTACATAGAGATTTTGGATTTCTTGAATTTTTGAAAAAAATAAAAAAAAGTTTTGAGGTAGAGTTCCATTACTATGATGAGAACTAAATTTTCAAATTTTAGTAAGTCTATTATTTTAACCTCTTAGTGTAGTTCATATGGCTAGTTTTGCATATTAGTCATGTGTTGAATCATTTTATGAAGATTAATTCCCAGAAAATATTTACACACAACACATAGTCAAGATTAATAGAGAGCTATGACTTAGAGACCTTGAGGAAAATCAATGGAGACTTATAACCCAATTAGTTTAGATATTATCTTCTTTTAAAGAGTTATAAGTAATTCCACATTTTCTTTAGCATACAAGAATTTAGTGTGACCCTGTTATCCTTGTTTTGGTTAACTGTCACAAATAAATAGGAGTAATGGCTTTCTTTCAAGAAAATTTATTGAATCTCATAGGCTTTACGAAACCTAGGGAATCATATGGGCCATCTTACTTTAACTCAGAGACGTAGAACCTGCCTACTATATTATTACCAAAAGTTAGCTCCTTGAGCCTATTATTAAGTGTTTTCTTTCTTAACCCACTTACCTTAACACAAAAAAACTAAGAAATAAACATCAATTACCCTTTTTCAAAAAGAATAGAGTTGGTTAGTAGAAAAAAGTTTAAAAAGTTAAAGAAGGGAAAAACACTAGAATTGTTTCTTTCAAATAAGTTAAAAGAAAAGTGAAAAGAAATAAATATCAGAAATAGAGGAGAAAAATTGAAAGAAAAACACAAGAATATAAAAGATATTCACTTTAGTGAAAGAATTTTCCAACAATCAAAAGAAGACCTCTACTCAATTTTGAATCTTTGAAACCATTGTACCTTTCTTTTCTAAACTTGTCCCAAGCCTACATTTTGTCTCATTTAAAGACCTATGGATCTTGGGTGGAACATAACCTTAAAGAGGATATAAAAAGAAGGAAATAAGGTAAACTACCCCTACTATTCTTGGTAATAACGTCCACTCTTAGGGATCACTTTTTGTTGTCTTGTTAGCACTTAAAATTTATGTGAATCATTTTCCCTGTTGGATCTAGTCTCATAATGAGAGAAATATGTTTCACCCTTTTTTTGGGGACTTCACTTTTTGAGAGTATACCTATAAAGACTTAGGTAAAAACATATTATCAATAGAATTTAAGCATATCTAATTACAAGTCATGACTTGTGTAGCCATACACACACATATACTCTAATAAATAACTAGAATAAAATGTCTTTAATATCTGTATAATTAGTACAATTATTAGTCATCTCCATTAAGTTGTGAAAAACTAGTAGAGAGCTAATGAATGGGGATTCTCTTATATAAAATGGGAGACTCAACCTTGGGAAAATTTGTGGGTATATTCACTGCAAACCCTCACAAGGGCTAACTCATCTAGTAGGGGTCGACCAAGGGTTCAAGAGCTTGTTGCATGTGCTAAATGCAATTGTCAATACCTACATAATTAGCCCTTTGTATTAGTTTTATAAAATGATTTTTTGCATGTTTTGCTCAAGAATAACAAAATGCTAGTTGGGGGTGTCATAAGTATTTAATTTTACATAGAAGCCACCCAATTAGTTACCCATGTGTAATAATTATAGGGGTAAATTAGGGTTTTTAACCAAATTTCGTAACACATGCATTTCTGACCTAAAAGACCAAAAATTTGATATTTTGTAGATCTAGTGTAATGACTCAAAACTTTTAAACTATTTTTGTATCACTTTATCAACCACATGTTTGTCCTTTACTAAATTGCTATATATTAGTTATTGTAGTAAGTCATATATAATTAATTGGTGGATAAATGTTCTATTTTCATAAAAATAGGAAATTAATCAATCTATGAGAAATATTAACATAATTAGATTCTATTCTTGAAATGGAATCCAACGCCTCAAAGAACACTGAAAACGGAGTTCGTATGACCAAGTTATGGGCTTTTGAAGATGGAGGGCATTCTTGTAAATTGAATTTAAAAACAATACTGCCGAAAAACGCAGGGTGTCGTTTTGATAATGACACCCCCCTCCATCATTGTCTTCTCCCTCACTGCCTTCCCATTCTAGCCGACTTCCAGCACCGCCCTTGCAGTGCGGCGCTAGAAAAAATGGCTGCACCTCCTTCAACGACTATAAAAAGCCCTCTCCGCCTTTTCCCCTGATCGTCTTCCTCTTCTCTTCCTACTGCTTCAGCCTAGGGTTCCAGCAGCAAAGGGAGAAATTGCATCATTGGCAAGAAGGGGTGCCATCTTAGGCTACTCAGGTAAGGCCCTCATCTCCCTCACTAATTTCCCACTGATTTTCCCTTCTTCACGACTAGATCCATGATGGATCTGGCGTTTCCTAGCCGAAAAATGCCGGAGAAGTTAGGTTCGCTTTAGAACCCTCGAACCAGAGCATCCTAGGGATGCAGCACATAACGTGCACTTGGAACATGCCCCCTGGGACAGACTTCGGGGGCATGCCGCGTACGAGTGCGGTCCTGGCTCGACCGGGACGTAGGAGCGTCCTAGGAGCCATGACACTGCTGTCCTCACGCCAAAGACACCTTAGCATGACACCGTCCAAGATGCGAGCCCTAGTGCATCATTCAAGGGTGTACAAGCATGCGAGCACAGTCTCAGTTCGACCTAGAAGCACACGCGTCCTGGGAACCGTGATGCGCGGGCCCTATGCAGACAAATCTGGTTCGTCCGTTGATTCATGACTCTAAAATGAAATTAAGGAGGCTATGTAACTCCGATTGACGATCCAAAAGAACCATTGCATTCATATTAATGACGTAGACCTAATAAAACTATAAAAGTTAGGATTAGAGGACTATTTACTATGACTATAGCCTAAAAGCTATAGAAATCTTATAGATTTGCAATATCAAAGATGATCAGATCTCATAAATGGATCATTAGAGGCGTTAGAAGAGTAGTAGCTCAGGATCAACCCTAAATTATATGTACCCATCCTTGAATTATAGATCTAAGCATTCAAATCAAGTACAGACCTGTGCTAAGCTTCAGAATAGGTGATCTATGAGATCTAACCATTAAACATTAGATTTATACGTGAGATTTAGCCTGGAAAAGCATTAAGCAAGGATCTAAGATCCTAAAAGGCAAATCTAGCAGCTAATCTATAAATCTAATTAGTAATCTATAAAGGATGGAAATGATACTTGAATCCTTGTTATTAATTAATATCCAAGGTATCACAAAGGTGACTCAAGGTCAAGTAATGAAGAACGCGATTCAGGAGACATCGAGGTAGGTAGTCTGATACTACTAAGTTTTCAAATGCATTTACAAGATCTAATTGATTTATTTATTCTTGACGATCATGTTTAGTATGCTTTTTGAGATATGATATTCGCATAATGAGTATGCAGATTTTCCTTATGATCTTTAATGCAATTGCTTGCATTGAACTAATTTTACGAATGCATTGCTCACATGTTTTGAAATGCATTGCATAAATTGCATGATTTACTATGATTGCGACTTGGATTACATACATCGATATTTTTCGGGCTAATGAGCCTGGTGGGCACTATGCTAAGCGAGTAGATCACTGGCTCAGGCAACCTGTGAAGGGAACAAAATCTTGAGTTCCAAGTAGGCAGATCACCGAATGAGGCAGCCTACAGTGGGAACAAAATCTTGAGTTCTAAGAGGGTAGATCGTCAAATGAGGCAACCTGTGGTGGGAACAAAATCTTGAGTTCCAAGGAGGCATATTGCCGAATGAGGTGGCCTGCAGTGGGAACAAAACCTTGAGTTCCAAGTAGGCAGATCACCTAATGAGGTAGCTTACAAAGGAGCATAGGTGAACCTATGATTTCAGTTTTATCAATATGCATATAGCATTGAGATGGTTGTATGCAAGTACTCTTGACCAGTTGGCTTGATGTGTTCACCAACCCATCCACTTCAGGTGTTTACTAAGAGATCCATGAGCATGATATTTATAGTGATGCTATCATCTGCCTTAACCGATTACTATTTTAAGAATTTCATAATTATGATTAGTTTATGATTTATTGACTAATCAGCTTGATGTTTTTGCTGAGATCTTAGTACATGGATTGAGTAATCAACACCCTATGATTTTTGTAATAATTTATTTTTGTTGATTACTGAATTTCTATAAAAGATTCCATGATTGAAAATGTGCAAACAAGCTTATGATTTATGCATAAAAATGCATGTTTACACAAAAAGGAAATTGTACAATGATTTACACGGAAAGCCTCTTTTGAAACCATGCATGTGGCATGTCATATTTTCAAACTAGTAGTATCAGAACACCTACTAAGTATGAGGAATACTCACCCAAATATATTATTTTCATAGATTAGCTCCACACAAGATTAGAAGAAGCATCAGAAAATGTTAGTGCTACGATCAAGAGAATGAAGAGAAGACAAGTATAAATGTAAGTATATGATCTACCTTTTGGACATGTATCTATAATTATTACAGTTGGGCTATGAGCTGTGACTAGATAGACCTGGGGTTTATATACGATTATCTTACTTTTTCAAAACTACTTTGTTCATCTTGAAAGAAAATGACACTCAGGGTTTTCGAAATGAATTTAAAATAAAAGATTTTTCTGCTGCATTGCATTGATTTTCTAAAAGTGTTTTCAAATAGGGATGATCTTGCATTAGGAATTAGCTTTGCATTTTAAAAAAATGCATGTGAAAACCCAGGTCATCATAGGTAGTATCAAAGCCCAGTTTTATCCTTTCACAGCCAGTCCTGCATGTCCAAAAGTCATATATGATAAGAATAATTAAGAAAAAGTAGTCTAAAAATAAGTAGTAGAGATGACTAGAATAAGAAATAATGTTAGATCACAAAGAAATTACAGCATAAATAAATAGGTGCAAAGGAGATAGATCTAGCAAATACTTAGGTATTGGATGGATCAAATCCTATCAAAACTCTAGTCTAAAATACTTAGGGGATAAGGATTGTTGTGTAGTAGTGCAAACAACGAAACTAGCATATGAGAATACAAGATGATACTGGTGGAATCTTTAAGAGATAACTCTGACTTGTACTAGATCAATCGAAGTGAGAATTCTAAAGAACTTAGTTCAATTTTAGATGACTTAATTGGGGCCTTATGGTTATCTTACAGTAGAAGATCAGAAGCTGAGTACAATAATGGATATCTTATCAAGAGGAATGCAATTTGAATATGATAGGGAATGCAAAAGACTGAATTTAATAAGAATGACAAAGAATTTTGGTGCTAATCTGATGAGAGTGACAGATCTGTGATAATAGATTGATCATGGCATGAACTTATAAGAGAAGTAAAGTATGAGCAAAAAGTCAATGTAATTGTTGAGACACTGCATGGTTTATTGAGAATACAAACAATTAAGGATTTTCATGATATTAGAAAATTTTAACATCTTTCTGGAAGTATTAAGTTTATCATGCCTGATGGGTAGATATGGAGACATTGATCTAAGTAGACAAAAGGAGGATGCTGACTAAGGAATAATAATAATAATAATAATAATAGAGAGAGAGAGAGAGAGAGAGAGAGAGAGAGAGAGAGAGAGAGATGTAACTACAAGTATTTGATGGATGTTGAATAGTCAAGATCATGATTTATGGAGGATAGGAAAGAAAAGTATAGAATGAAAGATATTTCATCTTGAGTCATATTGCCAAATTTAAAGATGAATCATCCCAATTTGAGGGAATAATAGTAGTTGAGTTGGTGATATTATGGTAAAAGAGTATAATAAAGATAATGTATTAGAAAATACAATCTTTGAGTAGAGTGTCGAAAATGAGGCCAGTGACCAACTAGAAATTTAATTTGACAATAAGTTTGATGCCTATATCCATTGGTGATATCAAAATTTTCTTAGATCCATTAGTTTATGTGGAAACACAAGTAGCTGAAGTCCATGAAAAGAAGAAGTTGATAATACCCTACATTGCCATTATATGATTGAGTGAAGTTCTAACGAGAAGTAAAGGGCGAGGATAGTAACTTGCTCAATCGATCTTCATCAATAAGAGTATCATCAAGGATCAACTTGAGGCCCTGATAGTATCCAGACAAATTGGGAGAGCAAATAGAATTAAGTGTCGTTATCTTTAGAATGATGTTGATTGAACTAAGGTATTCAAATCATATCTAATTAACCATGATAACATCTACTAGATAGTTGCCTAGGTTATGAGGAATGTTATGGGTACTTAGACATGAGTTTTTCCCTAAAGGAAGTCAATTGATTAAACCAAGTCATTGGAGGATCTTAAAGTATAGTAGATTCGGTAACAACTGAGTCAGAAGTGAAATGAGAAAAGATTTAAATTGCTGATCTTTCCAGACCTTACCAAATGCTATGATAGCTATAGGGGTCACTTTGGATCTGAAATAAGATGCTCTATGCTTACCTTTGTGTTGTTGTTCCAATAGCTTCAGCACAAATTGTTATAATAGCGTATTGGATGATTATTATTGCTAAAACAAGTATAAGGTAGTATGTGATAATTGAGAAATTGGGAGAACCACTACTTGCGATACCTCATGACAATTGAGACATAATGGTTGCTGACAATACCTTTGATAAGACAATACCTTTGATAAATGATCGAATAATGTATCAATATAGGAAATGGAAGAAGAAGAGTTAAGATAGTTGTCACACTATATAGTAACATCTGTTGTTTAATTGCCTTTAAACAAAAGGGTATTTGTTATATGTACGCATCAAGTACGGAGACCAACTATAGAAATTAAATAGAAGTAAATTTCAAGATTATCTTCACTGGATTGAGATGACAATTATATGTATAGAACTTTTGGTCTAAGAGATCCCAAAGAAAATCATCAAGCAAGGAAAATTTAAGAAGAATTATGGCAAAGGATTCAACCATGAACATAGTAAGTGGACTCTATTAGAGATAAGAGACTTTTGACATGAGTATGAATATTGCTGCAAATCCTAACGACAATTTTATGCGAATTAAGCCTCTAAAACGAGAACATTCTATCTATGATGATAGATTCACCATAAATATTAACATAAATTCTTCGAGGAGAAAATTTATTTGATGGAATTCAATAATAGTTAGGAGATTTCATTTGCAGTATGTGATAGTGTCATTGATGGAAGATGCTACTTGATTTGTTTTCATGGTTCTATTTTGAATGTAAACATTGGTTGAGGAATCAAGTCACATATGAAAGGTGAAAAGACGGTTGGAATTCGAAGTTGGAATCCAGTCTTCAAACATTTTTTCCAAGTAAAGGGTTTGATATGGAGAAAGCTTTTATCATTGATATAAAAAGATGAGAAGTGATATTGCATCAATTACAGAAGTTTCTTGAAGAAAATATGAAGCAAAATGAGAACATCATAGGAATGTAAACTTTTGGAAACTTTTACCAGCTAGATGCAAGTCAACCTTAAGAAAGAGACTTTGATGATTAATATATCAAGAGATGGAAGACAAGAGGAAAAAGAGATTATCCTATACTATTCGAGATGAAATACAAGGAATAAGATGATACAGGATTAAAGAAGCGTGGAGTAAATTATCCATGATTAGAGGAGTGTGGTCATCTAAGGATTTGTAGATATTAATTATATAACTTAGATAGTAGTTATATACAATTATGAACTAGTATTGATAAATTAGCAAGAAAGGAACTAAGTATCAGAGCACGTAGTGGAAGTGGCTCTTAAGGACTTAAAGCAAGCAGAAAAGATGTGCTGAATTTCAAATACATTTAAGGCCCTTTAGGGATGGAATTATGAGGATGATAAATTGAGGGTGTGCCTAGAATAAGTTGCAAGATGGCATGAAAAGAATTTCAAGGACAAAATTTCTCTAATCATTAACCCAATTGAGGTATTGGATGAGAGAATTATGGCATGAAGCAAATAACTTTTCCTTAGTTCAAACCCTAAGGAAATCCTAAGGGAGAAACACGTTCAACAAGAGGTTGTTTAAGAGACAAATAACTTGAAGATAATAATTTGTGGAATTTTGAGGACAAAATTCTTTGAAGGGGGTAATGATGTAATGACTCAAAAATTTTAAACTATTTTTGTATCACTTTATCAACCACATGTTTGTCCTTTACTAAATTGCTATAGATTAGTTATTTTAGTAAGTCATACACAATTAATAGGTGGATAAATGTTCTATTTTCATAAAAATAGGAAATGAAGGAATCTATGAGAAATATATGCATAATTAGATTCTAAGCTCAAAATGGAATCCAACGCCTCAAAGAACACTGAAAACGAAGTTTGTATGACCAAGTCATGGGCTTTTGAAGATGGAGGGCATTTTTGTAAATTAAATTTAAAAACAATACTGCCGAAAAACGTAGCGGGTCATTTTGATAACGACACTCCCCTCCATCGCTATCTTCTCCCTCACTGCCTTCCCCTTCCAGCTGACTTCCAACACCGCCCTTGCAGTGCGGCGTCGGAAAAAATGGTGGCACTACCATAGGGCGGCACTGCCTTCAATGGCTATAAAAAACACTCTCCGCCTTTTCCCCCGATCATCTTCCTCTTCTCCTTCGGCTGCTTCAGCCTAGGGTTTCGGCCACAAAGGGAGAAATTGCATCACCATCAAGAAGGGGTGCCATATCAGGCTACCTAGGTAAGGCCCTCATCTCCCTCTCTGATTTCCCCCTAATTTTCCCTTCTTCACGACCAGATCCACGACGGATCTGACGTTTCCCAACCAAAAAATGCCGGAGAAGTTGGGTTTGTTACAAAACCCTTGAACCAAAGCATCCTAGGGATGCAACCGTAACACGCGCCTAGAACATCCCCCCTGCAAAGGACTTTGGGCGCGCGCCACATACAGGCGCAGTCCCGACTCGACGGGACGCACGAGCGTCCTAGGAGCTATGACACAACTGCCCTTGCCGAAGACACCTCCGCATGACACCGTCCAAGACGTGACCCTGGCACATCGTTCGGGCGTGCGTAAGCTTGCGAGCAGGGTCTCGGTTTGACCAGGGTGCACACACATCCTGGGAACGGTGACGCGCGGGCCCTATACGGACACTAAAAATGCAATTAATGAGGCTATATAACTCCGATCGACGATCCAAAAGAACCATTGCATTCATATTGATGATGCAGACCTAATGAAACTACAAAAGTTAGGATTAAAGGATATTTACTATGACTATAGCCTCAAAACTATAGAAATCTCATAGATTTACAATATCAAAGATGATCAGATCTCATGAATGGATCCATTAAGAGGCGTTAGAAGTGTAATAGCTCAAGATCGACCCTAAATTATATGTACCCATCCTTGAATTATAGATCTGATCATTCAAACCAAGTACAGACCTATGCCAAGCATCAGGATAGGCGATCTATGAGATCTAACCATTAAACATTAGATCCATACATGAGATCTAGCCTAGAAATACATTAAACAAGGATCTATGATCCTAAAAGCTAGATCTAGCCATTAATCTATAAATCTGATTAGTAATCTATAAAGGATGGAAAATGATACATGAATCCTTGTTATCAATTAATATCCAGGGTATCACAAAGGTGACTCAAGGTCAAGTAATGAAGAACGCGATTCAGGAGACATCGAGATAGGTAGTCTGATACTACTAAGTTTTCAAATGCATTTCCAAGATCTAATTGATTTATTTATTCTTTACGAACGTGTTTAGTATGCTTTTTGAGATATGATATTCGCATAATGAGTATGTAGATTTTCCTTATGATCTTGATGTAATTGCTTGCATTGAACTGATTTTATGAATGCATTGCTCACATGTTTTGAAACACATTGCAAAAATTGCATGATTTACTATGATTGCGACTTGGTTACATGCATCTATATTTTTCAGGCTAATGAGTCTGGTGGGCACTATGCTAAGCAGGTAGATCGCCGGCTGAGGCAACCTGCAAAGGGAACAAAATCTTGAGTTCCAAGTGGGCAGATCGCCGAATGAGGCAGCCTGCGGTGGGAATAAAACCTTGAGTTCTAAGTGGATAAATCGACAAATGACACAACCTGTGGTGGGAACAAAATCTTGAGTTCCAGGTGGGTAGGTCGCCGAATGAGGTAGCCTGCGGTGGGAACAAAACCTTGTGTTCCATGTGGGTAGATCACTGAATGAGGCAACCTGTAGTGGGAACAAAACCTTGAGTTCAAAGTAGGCAGATCATCGAATGAAGCAGCTTACAAAGGAGTATCGTTCACTCTATTATTCCAGTTTTATCGATATGCATATAACATTGAGATGGTCGTATACAGGTACTCGTGACCAGTTGGCTTGATGTGTTTGCCAACCCATTGGTTTGTTGTGTTTGCCAAGAGATCCACGAGCATGATATCTATAGTGATGCTATCATCTGCCTTGACTGATTACTTTTTTAAGAATTTCATAATTATGATTAGCTTATGATTTATTGACTAATCAGCTTGATGTTTTTGCTGAGATCTTAGTACATGGATTGAGTAATCACCACTCTATGATTTTCATAATAATTTATATTTGTTGATTACTGGATGTCGATAAAAGATTCCATGATTGAAAATGTGCAAACAAGCTTATGATTTATGCATAAACATGCATGTTTACACAAAAGGGAAATTGCATGATGTTTTACATGAAAAGCCTCTTTTGAAACCATGCATGTGGCATGCCATGTTTTCAAAATAGTAGTATCAGATTACCTACTGAGTATGAGGAATACTCACCCAAATATATTATTTTTACATATTAGCTCCACACAAGATTAGAAGAAGCATCAAAAAATGTTAGTGCTACGATCAAGAGAATGAAGAGAAGAAAAGTATAAATGTAAGTATATGATCACGAGTACTTGTATTCAAAACTTGTAAGTATATGATCATGAACACTCGAGGTTTTCAAAATGAATTTAAAATAAAAGATTTTTTTTGCTACATTACATTGATTTTCTAAAAGTATTTTCAAATAGGGATCGATCCTATATTAAGAATTAGTTTTGCATTTTAAAAAATGCATGTGAAAACCCGGGTCATCACATCCAGAGACTAATCCAAGGTAAGTATGTGATTAAACATATTTTTAGAATTTACTTAGAGTTTTTCACTTTTTGTAGCATGTGAGATGAGGATTCGACAACTAAGATCAATTGATATGAAAATTGAAGATCATGATCAAAATATTGAGTCAAAGCCTTAAAGTCATCACATTACATGAGATCAAGAATCCAAATCATCTTAAGATCACTTGACGATGGGATGAAAGGAGTCAAAGTGGGCCCATGCACAAGCCATGCAAAGTCCACCACCTTTGCATGGGTTTCACTTGAGCCACTTAGCCATATTCTAGCCATGAACAAAGTGACAAGCTAAGGAACCTAGCCAGCCACCAAAGCTAAGAATTTGGGCCATCAAGCAAAGCCAAAAAAGTCATCTAAGCTAGCCATGAAACTAAGCCAATGTAGCTATCAAAGTTAGTCTTTAAGCTACATAAGCTAAGCTACATGGAAGGCCATTATTGGGGAATAATCCAAAGAATTATCATTAGCAGTTATGGAGATATTTTGAAGATAATTAAGGGAAAATCTAATAGGACAAGTAGTGTGTGGACCAATAAGATCCTACTTTTCCATTTTTATCGTTTTTTCATGTTTTTCCCATTTTTTTCTAACTTTCCATCTCACCACTAAATATCGCTACGAATTTTAGGTTCCATTCAAGAATCCTATCTTTCTAAGACTTTCCCACCTTTCTAAATTTCCATTCAAATTATCGAACCAATCCCCACTTCCTAGGAAACTACCTAGCGGACCACGTTTCCCCACATCACCTCTCTTTCTTATCTTTTCCTATCACTCTCTTTCCTTCCATATTCCTCTCTCTCTCTCTCTCTCTCTCTCTCTCTCTCTCTCTCTCTCTCTCTCTCTCTCTCTCTCTCTCTCTCTCTCTCTCTCTCTCTCTCCCTTCCCATCCAACCAGCCTTCTCTTTTCAAGGAACTTCAATGATTTTTGCAAGGGGGAGACACCCCCTCCTAAAAAATTTGCCTCTCCCACCTTAATGTAATAAAAAAGTAGCCACTTGTTTCCTCTTTGATGAAAACCCTATGTACATTCCTATATCTAATTCTAGCCATCAAATTCCCTTTATTTTTCATCCTCACCTTACCTTTACTTTCAGCTACCCTAGAAAAATTAGGAGGCATCCTTTTCCTTCACTTCTCCCCTTACCCTTTTGCCTTGAAAGATCTTCTCCTTCGGTGGCTGCCATCTTCTCCTAGTGTTTCATGCATGATTCCAAGTGCTTGTTCTTTGGTTATTCCTTCAAAGGTTAGTTGGTTCCTTTTAGATCTTCTTCTCTTTCATTGTTCTTAAACTTTCATTCTTACCAAGTTGAATACTTTCCCATTTCCTTAGTTCATTTGTGCTTATTGATTCAAGATCCAAGGTTGGTTTTTTTTTTTCCTTGAAGTGAAAGCCAAGGAAATGTCACCTTGAATCTATTCTTTTTCCTTGGTTTTCATTGCCTTTAAATCTCCTTTGATTCCATTGAATTCCTTCTTGCCTTCTTTAGTGTTCCTAAAGCTTTTCCTTTATTTTCTAATGGATTTTCTCTTGGTTTCAATGCATTCTAATGCATGATTTTTGTTGGAGCATTAAAGAATGTTTATCTTGTAGTTTTGGGTTGATTAAGGACAAGTAGCATTCATTATAATAGGATACAATTTTCAAATTTGGATAACATGTATTGTGGGAATTATGTTAATGGATTTTAACGCCAGTCAATGAAGTTAATTGGATTTTTACTTCATACTTGTATCCAGCAGTTAATGATCTTAATTCTTGAATGTTTGATTGCATGAGAAGTGTTTAATTCAATGTTTTCCATGTCACCTTGGTTGAATGATTAAAATAATACACTACTAGAATTTTTTGGAATGGAGCATTTATGTTTAACTTTGAGCCCCTTATACTTCATGTTTGTTTGTTTTGTTAAGGAACCAATTAGAGTGTTAGATTTCTTAGTTAGTTATTGAATTAGAGTGCATGTTGTTAGGCTTTAAAATTCAATAAACAAGTCATTTCCTAATCCATAAACACGCGCACAAACCCATGGTTCATGCATATGGTTTTGGATAATTGCTCCCTTAGATTAGTAGTCTTACTCTTCTTATGGTTAAAATAGCCAAATTTATGCATTTTTCTCATTTATACCCTAGACCTGCAATATGACAACCTGGGTTTTTGTAACGTTTTGTAATATATTTTGAAAGGAAGGGCCCTTAATAGTAAAAAAATTTCACAAAACAAAGTAGCGGAAATTCTTTTCTTTAGAACTTGTTTTGTAAAACCCAAGTCATCACTTCATACATAACATAAGTAGAACTTTGTACAAGATAAAATTTCATTGAAGGAATATACTTTTATTAAATTCCAGAATCCATCCAATGGTTCACAGTATAGCCAAATCCATCACAATACTTGTCCAAATTACATAATCCAAAACTCAAAGCTCACCATACAATGAAACTCTCATTACAATACAATACTCTCAAACAAAGCAAAATACATGTCTTCAAGGGGTATACTTTGAAGATTATTCTCTTCAAGTCTTCTATCATCTTAAGCTCCTAATTCTCCTTCCTTGTATCTGAGATATTATAAACATTGCAACATTTACAATATCTCAGCAGGCAATGCTTGGTAGGGGATTCAAGAAGCATAATAATTGCTAATATAATTCTAATACTTCATAATCCTGTAATCCCTAAACATATTCATGTCTCTACTCCTTACTTTGTAATATATGTACATCCCTATATATGCATGTTATACATGGGTAAATCAGTTATATTTATGAAAGTAGTTAAATATCATTCCCAACTAAGCTGATCAATTCTCTTTATTACGAGAATTCAGTATTTCAGCTAATCCTACACTGGGAATTTCCCTTCTTGGGAGATATTGGTAATATGCAATTACCTAGAATTTTATTATGCTAAAACATAAGGCATTTCACTATGCCTACTCTCATATGCATCATAGTGCAAAATAATCAAAGGGCTACCATGCTGCAGTCTGATCCGTACTAGTGCTCTTGGATAAATGCCCTATTCACCACTGATACCACGGTAAAAAATATTATGTCACTACCCATATGGGTGGACAGGACTTTCACAGTGGTGGCCTTCCCATAATTGCCCCACCCGACTTTTAACCTCTCATAGGGCAAGGTATCATCAATCGTCAAATTTCAAGAAGCGGGTGGCCAAACCCTCATAACTCTTCTAGCATAGTATCCCCCAGGCTTATGCCTATTAAAACAAAATCACATGCCTCCAATTTTGCATGTAAAATAGATTTCATACATATCAAACAATCTATCTGTTTACTTAGGGCTAAAATATCTTCTAGTTTCCTATTCACTTAGAGTCTAGTCCTTAACCATTTTATATGTATTTGGTTGGATCATAAGGGTTTCAAGGGATTTAATACAAGCATTAACATTACTCTTGTCAACATAAGGTCATGGGTTCAATCATGTACATCCCATGTAAATGCATTCATCAAATCCTCCTACCTTCAAGTAGTGATCCATTTTTCCAGATCTTCTATGATCCTGACTGATGTATGTAATCTGTACATCCATACATACTGTCAATATATATAAATTATGAACAATCCTTTTGATCACTAGATCTAATGTTTAGAATGAACTTTAAATCATTCATATCTAAGTATTTTCTATCTCTAAGTCTTTGTGTGTCCATCTCCTTGATCTTGATCTTTCATAGATCCTTTTGATTGATAATCTATACTTGTTGATAAAGATCAAGGTCCTATATCTTTTATCATCTAGTTCTTCTTTGATCTAAGTTCAGTTATTGGATCATCCCTAAGGAGGATGATCTTGGTTTTCTTCCTTGAATCATCTTTGATCCAGGGTTTGGATTATCTAATCTAATGAACTAGATTTGATCTATAACATTCATACTAATAAACATGCATACATGATACAATACAATATTCTTATTCTTATTGTTCTTGATTATTCAAGATCTAATGGATCTCGTTTGATCATCCTTATCTTACTTACAGTTTTTATTAGGGTTAGATAATTTACTAACCTTTTATGCTCTTACTATTATCATTCAACCAGTTAATGTTTTGCTGGTTAAAGGTAACTTATTTCAGCCTAAGTCTAGAATGCTCCTCTTATTCCCAATTGGCTAAGGCTTACTAGCTAAATGGGTGAACACAAAGTAGTTACTTCAATCCTCATGTAAGGACGCGTTTAAACCTCACAAACATCAACGGAAGGTAGGAGAAGAGCGAGGCTCTATTAGACAACCCCCTTAACCACTATGTTCAACCTTCACTAGAGTAACCTTAGCTCAACCTTTCATAAGGTTCCTATAAGCATGTTGACCCTAAGTACTCTTTCTAATTGATTTTAATTAAGTCCATGAACATTTACAATGTCATTCATGGGGTTTATTATTCTCCTAGTTTGGGCCAAGGATTTGATAATTCTTATATTGTCCTACTAACTATAGCCCTTACTAATTAAGTCCAAAATAATCCACTGTTATTTGTGTCATGAAACTCTACTTTCTCATTAGATTTCATTTTTGGTGTTTTATGCTCTTTATCTCATAACAAGTAGTTCTACTAATGAAATTTAACCATAAGTGAATTATAAATTTAAAGCATAAAACTACATAATTGAACAACTTAATGATAATGATACAAGGTACTTAAAATTACACTAGCATGATTTTCAACTAATATACCTTAATAACTCAATTTAAACTAACATGGACCTAAGGTACAATCTCATACTATGAAATCCTACCATTGTCCTAAGTTACAATATCATGAAATCATACTAACTTGGTCCTAAGTTACACTTGCATAAAATCACACTAACATGCCCTTAAGATAATTAAATCTAGCGACCTATTATAACAATCTAATCACATAACATGCTAAAGTTTAAAAGTTGCACTAGCATGCTTTATAACATAAATCACATTTAAAATGCTATTATCAATTAATAAAAAATGAAACTAATTACATTAATATTTTTAGAAACCTTTACTTATAATCCAACCATTAGATCTTAGATCTTTTCCTTTTAATCAAGGGTTTAATTACATTTAGGGGTTTTTCTTCATTAAGGTCCAAAGATTATATTGCTTTGTTTTTTTCATATTCAATCCATGATCTTCCTGGATTTCATCATTTTAACATTCATTCAATCCATTCCAAGGATCTGATGACATTTGATCTCATTGATGAAGTGGGTCCCTTTGTATTTTTAGGGTTTTTCTACCATAACAGGTAGATCCCTTAATATATCTTAGATATGTCCAAATAAACCATAGATATCACTTTATTTTAATAGTATATCATTATTAAAATAGATTACCAAGATCTGATCACCTCAGATCTTGAAGATCTTGAAAATTGGAAACTTATTTCCTAAATATAGAAAGTTTCATAAGATATCTTCTCCATTTTATCATTTCATAAGAAACTAGAGGTTGTAAGCTTTCCATAGCTTCTTTTCGATCTCAATTTGGAGTTCATATGACTCTTGAATTGAGTTTTGAAGTTCACAGTCCTTACTAGGGTCCAAATTTGATCTGAGCCCATCGGAATGGATGGCCCAGATTTTTCGGTCGGAACGTACCGGGCGGAATAGGTCGGGCACGCCTCTACCACTTGGATGGCATGTGAAACGTTGTGCGTGCGATGTTGTCACAACGTTTCCATGTGGCATTTCGCACGCCGTCCCGGGGGAACCTGATCCGATCAGGAGATCGAACAGTCCGTTCTGGACTGTCCAATCAATCCCTCTCAATTGAGGGTCCAAGTTAATAAAATTTTGTGAAACTTTTACCCCAGGGGTTTTGGACCCTTCTGGATCGATTGGAAGGTTCATATTTTCTATTTGAGCCCTCAATCATCATGAATTGAAGGTTCTAATCTTTACATTATTTTTAGAATTTTTCTCCCAAATCAAATTATAGTAAAATAAAATTTTCATTAAACAATAATAAATATGTCTAGGAAGTAGTTCCACCTACCTGATTGGAGAAAAACATTGGTTATATAGTCCAATTTAAGAGAATACCAGTTTTGATGATAAGATAGCCCAAGAGCCCCTTGTCTCGTGATTTCTATTGTTTGAACTGTTGGATCTTGAAATTTATTTGGGCATTTTGTAGCTAAGGTATGGTAGGAAATTTTATACAATGAGATCTGGAATATTTGATCTGGAATAGAGTGCCTAATTGAATTTAGGTCTCTTGTTCCAATCTAAAGAGAGGAGAGAGAAAATGAAAGAAAGAGATCTTTGGGAGTTTTGGGATTTTGGGAATGGATCTACGTCTGGTTTTGTAGGGAAAATCAAGATAATTTTGTGGGAATTTTATGGATATTTTTAGAGGATTTTTGGGGGTGTATTTATAGGCATTTTAGGTCCTTTTTTTTTCATGATTATGTGTAATGATTATGGTTTATTTTTTATTATTTAATTAGCATTGAATTCTCCACCTTCACTTTTTTCTCCACTACCAGTTGGTAGGGGTTTGACCCATGGATTCACATGGGCTGGTCATTGGATTCCTTTTTAGGTCCCTTTGTGGGCCCCACATAGTGTAAAAAGACCATTTTTGCCCTTTATGTATAAAAATTAGGGTTTATTCCCATGATCTCAAAATTGAGTGTACTTAGTGGTGTTGGATTCATATTTCTTAGCACATTCTAAATTTTGATGTCTCATATCTCAATTATGGGTAAAATTACTATTTTACCCTTTTGTCCATAAAATAAAGAAAATTATGGATTTTTCATCCAAATTCAGAATTTGTTGTGCTTACAATCATTCTAAAGGATTCACTGAGTTCAATTTCAATTATACATGTCTTATCCCTTGATTATACTTCTATAAGAAGTACATTCTAAATAACCCTAATATTCTAGCCCAGAATTTCTGAAACTCAAACTTTATTGATTTTCTCAATCAATTACAAAATTTGGGGTTATTATATGAAAAATGTGAATTAACCCTAATTAGTGATGTTTAAGTTATTTATGGGGCTAAAAACCTATAAGTATAGAGTTATGCATGTAATATTTATATATATATATCATCTGTGTGTACAATGAGAGAGAGAGAGAGAGAGAGAGAGAGAGAGAGAGAGAGAGAGAGAGAGAGAGAGGTTAGTATACAAAGTGTAGGAAATAATATATTGGATGATCCAATCCACACTAATCTAGCAGCACCTTTGTCTGAGCAAGATATAGCATCCATAAGATTATATTTGTTCAATCCATAAATCCAAAGTTGATTGGGTGATTCTGGCATCAAATATTCTCTATTTTCTCATAGAATGTGATGACCTAGGTTTTTAAAAAACTTTTCTTTGTTTTTGAAATGCAAACAATGGAAACAATTTTTTATGAAAACATTTTTCTAAAAACCCTAAGTGTCATCTCTATGAGATAAAAACACATTTTAAAAGTTATGAAATGCTAAGTGTTTATATCGAAGCAGTTTAAATCATGTCTTGATGTTTTCCAGAATCTATCTAGTCACAGCTCAAGTCCAATTGCATAAATGTGTGTGTGTGTGTGTGTGTGTGTGTGTGTGTGTGTGTGTGTGTGTGTGTGTGTGTGTGTGTGTGTGTGTGTGTGTGTGTGTGTGTGTGTGTGTGTGTCTAAAAAGATTAGTTAGAAGTCATATACATACATTATCAATGTGATTATGTTCTATACTAGGTGTCTTCACTCAACCTTGTTGCCCTTTTTATATCAATATGCATCAATATATTAGGCTGAGTATAAACTGTACCCAATAGGTAGAACCAAGACCACTAAAATGTGATCAATAGCAACGTACACATGCATCTAGTGAAAATCCTTAAGTATCACCCTTAAGATTTTATTGCTAGTAATATATATATATATATATATATTTCAATGAAATTTCATAAATGCATTATCAACACACCATCCAAGCATCCAATCTAGGATTCCAAACTTAGCTATGTATAACATAAGTACAAGTAAAATCATAATATGCCTACATGAAGGAAAATCCATGCTATCAAGTTTCACAAATTAGGGATAGTGTTAAGACACTAAAATCATATCTCAACTCAATGACAAGCAAATCCATGCCCAAGCATTTTAGAGCATACCAGCTCATAAAGTAGGCAAATGCATGCTAAATCAACTCAAAGCATATCATCTCGCCAATCAGCAAATTTATGCCAAAAACCAAGTCATAAATCGAATCATACATGTAAAAATGTCTTGCAATTATATCAGCCCAAATCACGACTATATCATTAATACCTAGTAGCTCACTAGTGCCTCTTGCACCATCCCCTATTGCCCTTTATCATTCATCATCCTCATTAGTTGCCCACAAGTAAAAATTGTGAATCAAATTTTGATTACACGTAAGAAGGCAAAATTACACATTGAAATACAAATCATGTGTCAATCACATATATGCATCAAATCCAAATGAGAAACCAAATTCATGTAATGCATCTATTAAAGACAAATGTTAGTAATAAATAGAATTTTATATTTCTACCTAAAATCTAGTAGAATCTTCTCTATTTTTCAGACATTGCATATTTATTGCATGAGATGTAGTTAACCAGATAATCCATTATTTCACATTCCTCATATAAATAGAGACTTAGACTCTTTACCTTTGGATTTTCCTGGTCAATCGTGTGCGTAGTTACATTGTCAGCATTGAAGAATGTTGGTTTTTCTATGAGAGGAGATATGAGACAAGAAGAAGAGAGAGAGAGAGAGAGAGAGAGAGAGAGAGAGAGAGAGAGAGAGAGAGAGAGAGAGAGAGAGAGGGCAGTTGATTCGTACAACCAACTATCATTTTCTCTTTTATACTCTTATTAAAATAAAAAAGAGGGGGTGTCATTATCAGTTTTGGCTCCCTATTTAGGATTTTCATATTTCCTCATCTAAATTTTGATTTTAGTTTTCTTAGTGTCGTTGGAAAGCCCTTTCCATGCATGTTCTAATTTTTGAAGTTTCAATAATCATTTAGGTGTTTTTCAAGGGTTCATTACCTCGAAACTCAAAACATAGAATTTCATATTCACATTTTATTTCAATTTTTCATCAAAATCACATGAAATGAAATTGAAAAATTAAGGCTATTACATTCTTTCCCCCAGAGGAATTTCATCCTTGATTTTCTTTTTCACATCATTCCACAAACAATTTTAGATGTGTCCTTCTCATCTCATCATGGACTTTAATTCCAGGTTTTCTCTTCGACTAAAAAATTTTAGGAGAGGACTTTAGCCAATGGAACTTCTTTGTTGCTTAAGTTCCCTTTTATTTTGAATCTCATAACTCATTTAATCAAGGAAATTTCAGAAATACATGATCCATAACCCTACACTCTAAGTACCTACACTACTTTTGTTGCACACTTTGATACTCGGTTTTAACCTCTACTATGTCAATGTTGTATTGCAACTTATTCTAGTGTAAGTAATGCTTCCAGATCTTTAAGGTGAACACCACAACTGTCAATTCTCAATCATAAGATATTTAGCCTCAAAACTTTTCAATAATTTTAAATTAGAGGAAATCACTTTTTTGCTCTACATTAATGTGAATCACAAACCTTTGCCTAATGCGTCACTAAAATCACAAAAGCTTCAATGCCTAGAAGTAAGGTAAGTAATGGTCCAAAAAGGAAGCTTACTTTGTTTGCATTGATCCACACAAATTTGACATCTTTCCTTATCAATTATGTCAAAGATGAGGCAATATGTGAGAAATGTGACAATCAACAGTTGCCCAATGTAAAGCCAACTAATACATCCCTATGGTGACATCAAAGTCTATTATGTTCACAAATCAGTCTTTTGTTGCTGATTAAAGCTTCTCCTTCTCAAAGCATCAAAGACGCTGCCGAACCACTATTCGTACTAGTAACTCATCCTCCACCAAGAGAAAAGATAACATTGGAATGAGGATTAAGTAGGCATTCACTTATCTTTTATGAATGAGAACTACCACATACCGAGGTATTTTTGTGCACATAAAGACTCACCTAGTAGAGTCATCATTTCTAGATAGAAACCTAAATTATGGTCAAGACTATCTTCACATAGTGCAAGACTATAAGATATAGATGAGTGTAGTACCCAAGCTAAAACGAATTTTGGCAAGTCTATTATGGACAAGACATTGATTTTCAATGAATGCTCAGATGATTTTCATACAAATAGTAAGTCTAGAAGTTAGCCCAATTCACTAACTAAACTTACCCATTTCCACCTCATATTACGGCATAAAAGAGACATTAGATGTCCAAGATCATGATTTGAAGTTAAATAAACATCATAAGTTAAATACTTCCTTCATGAATAACATCAAAATCTTTTGATGTCCACATCTCCACTGGATAGCTATAGTACCTCAAGAAATCAATCAAATTTATTCATAATATATTATTTCTATAGTGTAGTTCACTGTTGTGATTTTAAATTAACTTGCAAGGGCATGAATCAATTGTAATATAGCATGCTAGTGACGTCGATCTCACGAGGAGTTGAACAAATAAGATGCTAATGCTCCCTACTCTAACTATCTAACCTAGCTAAAATTCAAGATCTTTGCCCTAAACTAAAAATGGAAATTAACACATGAAATTAGAAACATGCAAAAGTTGAAAACTTTCTTAAATTGAAATTTTCTAAAAATGAAATGAGGAAACTTTCTTAAATCATACAAATATAAGAAAACTAAGGAACCAAATCAACTACTTAAGCAACTATGATAAAATTAATTACTTACCTAATTAAAAATTAGAAACTAACTAAGATGCAAACTAATGGAATCTAACTACAACTAAACAAGAGGAATAAAGGAAAAATCATTAACAAGCAATGGAAGAAGAACTACCCAAGTATTATGCATGTGACCATGGAATGGTGCACATGATTCATTGGGAAAAAATGAATCTAATCTACTACTTTGGAAACCTAAAGCATGCAATCTTAGCCTAATATCAACTAAGGTATCTAACAATTTAGTTGAGATTTAAAAAATCAAGTGAGTATAAAGTGTATGGTGCCAGAAATTAACATAAATAATCAATCCACTCAAATTCCAATCCAATGATATTTAAATCATTCACTTAAAGGAACATGGAAAACATGGAATTAATCAATTCTAATGCAAGTAAGCATTCACTAATAAATATCATTAACTACTGGACATAAGTAAGAATTGAGAACTTCAAATACTTTCATTGAATCATATAAAAAATTCCTCAACATAATGCCCAATATATGTAACCCAAATCTGAAAATTAAATTCCATTACAATGAATTACAATTGATCTTAATCAACCCACAACTACAAGCTAATCCTTCTTCAATTGTTCCAACACTCAATCATGAATAAGCATGCTTGAAATCAAGGAAAAATTCTAGTAGAAACTAAAGGTAAACTTTAAGAACTTAAGGAAAGCAAGAAGGGATTGCCATGAAATAAAAAGAGATCTAAAGGCAATGGGACAAAGATTAGATTCAAGGTGACTTCCCTTAGCTGTCACTTCAAGGGAAAAAACAACCTTGGATCTTAATCAATAACCAAAGAAGAACAATAGAATTGAAAAGCATTAACTAGAAACAACGCAAGTAAAGTTCAAGCAAAGAAAAGAAATTTTAAAAGGGAACCAACCGACCTTTCAAAGAAGAATTAAAAGACCAAAACTAGGTGTGGAACACTTGGAGAATATGTAGCCCCACCTTAGAAATAAAAGCAACCCAAAGGAGAAGAATGGTTAGGGCAAGTGGGCAGTTGAATGAGAGAGAGAGAGAGAGAGAGAGAGAGAGAGAGAGAGAGAGAGAGAGAGAGAGAGAGAGAGAGAGAGAGAGAGAGAGA
This sequence comes from Warburgia ugandensis, assembly GCA_035236585.1. Classification (NCBI taxonomy): domain Eukaryota; kingdom Viridiplantae; phylum Streptophyta; class Magnoliopsida; order Canellales; family Canellaceae; genus Warburgia; species Warburgia ugandensis. Next base: position 24,365,643 of record CP141132.1, on the reverse strand, counting down.
GAGAGAGAGGAAAATGGTAGGAGATAGGAAAAGAATAGGAAAGTGAGGTTAGGTGGGAAACTTTGATCGAGTAAGTGATTTCCTAAGAGGTGGGGATTGGTTGGGTGATAGGTATGGGAGTTTAGGAAGGTGGAGTCTTAGAATGATAGGACTCTTGAATGGAAAGTCAAATCCGTGGTGCTACTTGGTGATGAGGTGTAAAGTGATAAAAAGGTGATAAAAACATGAAAAATAGAAGGATCTCATCCTATTCATCCACAAGACAACTTATCCAAATGAATTTTTTCTTAATTATGTTCAACATATCACTTTGAATCTCATGGATAATCCTCTTGATTTTTCTCCAATCCTAGCCTCCATTTAGCTTAGCTTAATGGATTTGATGGCTAAGTTTGAGGCCTTCATTAGCTAGAATTCATGACTGGCTTAGATGGCTCTCTAAGCTTGGCTTCATAGCTCAATCCTTTAACTTGAGTGGCTTGAATTCCTTAACTTGTCACCTTCTCTCATAGCTTATATGGCTAAGGTGGCTTACATGCAACCCATGCAAAGGTGGTGGAAATGCATGACTTACTTCAAGGGCACACTTTGGGCATCTTTAACTCTTTTAATTGCATTTATTGCTAGTCCTAAAGATGATCATTATCCTTGATCTCATGTTGGATTGATGATTCTTAGGTTTTGACTTAATCTTTTGCTCTTGATCTTTGAAGTTCATCTCAATCGATCTCAACCATCAAATTACCATCTTGCTTCCTACAAAAAGTTACCATCCAAATGTATGCTTTGACTTCAATTTTCACAAGATATATTTATCACTCAGAAAGAAGTCACTTAGAAAGGTGTGAATCTCTCATTAATATGTGAGTAGAATGTTTCATCAAGTCCAAAAGTCTTACATATTTCATACAAAAGAATGATAAATGGTAATGATTTCATGAAAGGATATCAACTACTAAGAATGTTACATTGCCAAACTTACTATTCATTTATAACCATATCCAAGCCATACAACTCTTAGGATCAAGTTAGGACTTCTATTAGGATGAAATGGAGGCTTGGGTAAGGGTTATCAACAGAATGGATATAAAGGTAAACAAAGGTTGTCTGGAAAATATGTAAATGTCTTCTATCACTATATTAACAACTTTTCCATTCTTTCCTTGCAAGAGTGAACATTTTTCTTTTTCATTGACTATTTTTTATTTTACTTTTCACTTTCTTTATATATAGCCTTTTTGAATTTTTCTTCTTTTTACCCTTTTTATGTTCATCTCCTGAATTGTATTGTTCATACTTTTTCCAAAATATTCTTTAATTTTCTCTATATATTCCCAAAACAAATGAGTGTGTGATATATTATAGGGGTTCAATAGAGGTAAGGTTGTTTGGCTAACAAAGAAGAGGCTAATATTTTAAAGGCTCAAGGATCTAACTAGTAAAAAATAATAATTGGAAGGCTAATGGATCTAGTTTACCAAAGATGGCCTTTATCATTTTCTAGGTTTCATATGACTTAAAAATTGATCATAAACTTAAGACATATATGGTATAGTCTTTTGTGATTTCTCAATAGTTGACTAATATGAAGAATAATGAGACCAAGTAAGAATTAATGTCCACTAAAGAAAATTTTAAATTTATGTATAACCCTCAAAAAAGAAACATTATATTATAATGTTACATATGTTGGTTAGTTATGAAATGACAACCAAAACCTTAAGAAACATTATAGAGGTTCCATGTTAAGATGATGGAGATTCATATTATGAGGAAAAATAGAATTTCAAGTTCTTATAAATCTAAAAATTTCCTTGAGTGAGAATGGGACTAAGAATCCATATTTGAAAATAGTTGTTAAATGTGGCATTACTAATAAGATTGCAGATTATCATTCTCAATCATCTTGGTAGAAACCTAAAGCATACATGATGGTGTATGGAAGTGTATATGTACATAGGACTTGATATTTACCTGTTGGTGTATGGAGGGGATTTTGATGCTTTTCAGTGAAGAATGCATTTGAGGCTTTATTGGAGAAAGGATGCCAAATTTCGTGGTCAGCAACCTCAAAAACCTTGATTTTATACTTTTTTCTTTGTTTTTGAAAAATGAATTTTGGATATAGGTCCTTATTGATCAAATCTATAAAATATTTATTTTTGGGAAAGATTTTATAAGAAATGATTTAGATTTTTCCCCAAAAACATCACCAAAATTCATCCCAATTATCTTTTCCATTGAGATATAAAATTATCTACAAACAACAATTTAGTCCCTAAAATATTTATTTTTTTACTTTGGTCCTAGAGAAATCTTGTAAAAGTTTATTCTAAAATATTATAATATATTGTGGGCCCATTCTAGATGTCTGTCAATATTCATTTATGCCCATTAACAAACATTGGATGGAAGGACTTAAAGATGTAAAATTATTTAATGAGGAATGCTAAATAGGGGGCTCTCCATGAGAACATTTGGATACCACTTTTCTAGGAGTCACCTTTGCTTGATCTAACTCATTCATACGATTCCTCTAGGTTTGGATATCTAATAAATCAAACAGCATATTGATTGGATGATTCTAGCATCATCATTGATTGTCAAATTTTCTAATCTATCCATTTTTTATTATAATTTTTTGATAAACTAGAATCATCCATGAACATGTTGTTTAATCTATTTAGCATCTAAATTTAGAGCAATGACATGAATCAAATAGATCATGCAAAGGTGGGCTCCAAAAAAATTGATATCCAAGCGCTCTCATAGAGAGTGTGTATTTAGCATTCCTCTTATTTAATAGTTGATGGACTGATCAACCCAAAAAAAAAAAAAAAGATTAAAATGTAGTGAACCTACATTTATATGGTCTAAAGTATAATCTTTTTGAAAAAGAAGTTACACTTCTCATATTATCAAGTTATTACTTTTTGAGTTATTTTACCATATTGTTTTCTCATATTTCTATATTTACTTATATATCTATGTAGGGTTTCTGGAAATGGTGTAAGAGTCTTTCATCTAGGCTACTAGAGTTTGAGGCAATTCACATGTGTGTGTCTAACTTTTAAAAAATATATGAGGTCATGAGGATTACATTTTACTAGATTTCTTAGATGAATAAGCTCACATGAGTCTATCAATTATCAGCAACTTTGCTAAATCAATTCAATAAATTCTTCCATCTAATACCATGTATAGATTTCTCAAGTCCACTTTATGATGGACCTTATTTGAATATGTTTTCTCATGAGGCTGCGGGTCTCATACTCTCAATGTGATCTATATCTACTCTACATTATCTATGTATTACCTAAAATTAGATTAGACCTCTTGATACCTTAAGAATAAGTATCAGACCTACTTTGAAGTATGAACCTCTCAAATCTAAGGGAAAAAATGATTATGCAGAATGATCCAATTAGAGATCATATCCTATGTACAGATACACTCTCACAGGCTATCATGTATGCCTTGAGTCTCTACCTAAATGTTTGAGAATGATCATCTCTAATCCTATTAGTAGCATCACATCAAAAGGGCAGCCCCAGTGCATGAAGCTCCCGCCTATGCGGGGTCTAAGGAAGGGGCGGACTACAAGGGCCTAAAGTACACTAGACTTACCTTGCATTTTGCAAGAGGCTGTTTCCATACTTTGAACCCGTGACCTTAAGGTCACACGACGACAACTTTTACAATTGCGCCAAGGCTTCCCTTCTTAGCAACATCACATCAGCAATTCCTAATTCATTCTTACATGAGGATAGTTTTAAGTTTATAAGGATTTAGAATACCATTTCTCCTCATTCTACAATATTCCTAAAGAGTCTAGTTGTAATCTAATGAATAACCAACAAGTGTACTAGTAAAAATATAACTACAAAGCATCACCCATTGTTGGGAATGCAAGCCTCATAAGTCAATAATTAATTTATTCTATGTTTGCCTAATGAATAAGATTCATTTGCATTTCACTTCATTATTATGGGTACTACGTTGTAGTTATATATATATATATATATATTAATGATACATTAATTGGTTAGTCATAAGATTACAACCAATCCCTTAGGAAACATATAAGAATTCTATGTCAAAGTGATGGATATTCACAGGATGAAGAGAAATGAAATTATGAAACATTGTAGACCTAAAACTATGCTCTAATGGGAATGAGACTGGGAATCTATATTTAGAAAAACTTGCTAGATGTGATGCAGCTGATAAGATTAGAGTTTATCATTCTCAATCATCTAGGTAGTACAAAGTATCTCAAAAATTACTATGGTTCATAGAAGACCTTTCCTTCACATACTTATAGGAGAAGAACAAGTTGCACTCATGCCAAACTGACACATACATGACAACTTGTTATTGGTCCAAGACCTACTATGCCAATTCTGCTAGACTAAATGTAGCATAGGCAACGTCAAGATCAAAGCTGACTAACAAGGGTATGATACTATACATTGGGACAGCATTGAAAAATGTTCTTAATAGATTTGGATTCCTACCCATTTTGACCAAAAAATCATGTTCAATGTCACTAGCACTTTTTTGTTTATCATTATGAATGGACAAGCTACAAATGAGTTAAAACTGGGTTAAGCAATACTACAAGGTACTTCATTGTCCCCATATATGTGTGCTTGCCAGGTAGTCACTAGTAGGAGCCTTAAACAAAAAGTTTCAAACTCACCCACTTTGCCCTTACAAGTCTTCCCTAGTGCCCCTCAAATTATGTGATCGTCGATGATGATTTGCTGCTTGCTACTGGAGCCACAATGCCTAATATAATGTGTTTAAAAGGACTCTTGATTTGTTTGCTAGAGAAACAAGATTGGAATTATCTCCAAACAAATCTTCCATTTATTTCTCCAAAAATATTTGCAAAACATTTGGCTAAGGTTATCCACATCCACAAGCCTCTAAGGCAAGAAAAACACCTTGAGTTGCCTATTCTTGATATCACACCAAATGCTAGTCAAATATTCACAAGGTTGGAGACATTCTTTCTCTTATAGAGGGCAGGCAGCATACACTTCTTAAATCGCTGGCAGTGGTTATTTCAAACTATACCATGTAAAGCAAGGTTATACCCAAAGCCACTCTTCATGAATGTGAGAGGATACAGAGGCAATTTATGTGGACCTCCTCTTGAGCTAACAAAGGCCAGCACTTGCTAAGTTGGGAAAAGGTATGTATGCCCAAGCCACTTGGAGGACTTGGCTTTAGAAGCATCAGAAGATCTTACCTAGCATTCAAGGCAAATTATGCTGGCAGGTACTCGATGATGATGAATCAATTTGGGTTAAGTATGTCCGAGGTAGATACCTTGGAAAATATGGGTTTATGCAAGTGAAACCCATGGCACTAAATCTCCTATTTGGAGAGCCATCTTGAGAAGCAGGGACTGAAAAGGCAGATCAAATGGCTATTTGGATCGTGATCCAAGTAACACATGAAATGATTAGTGGATTGATACCTATACCGTAACAAAGAAAACAAAATGCATAAGATCAATTTGAGAACCAATCAAAAGTTCAGAATTTGATTGATGTGAGGGGCCAATGGAAGAGAAGTGATATTGCCTTAGGAGACCAGAAAATGAACAAAAAAGCCTTGACATCTCCATCTACCAGATAAAAGAAGACAATCTACGGTGCAATCAGTCGTAAACTATTACATCCTCAGCTTGTAAACGACATGGCCACACCCTTATGGAACAAACTTTGGTAAGCCAAAGTTCAACGGAAAATAAGAGCTTTCCTTTGGATAACTATCCACGAATAACTCCCAGGGAGATATAATACAGCCTGGTCAAATGGTACCACCAAGTTATGCCCACTACGCAACAAAGACAATATAATTGACTCCCATATCTTGCTTCATTGTTCACAAAGACATCCATTATGGGTCACAATTGCAAAATGTCTTCAATATCCCACACACAAACCATCAACTAATAGTGGAAGCACTGAGACATTGGTTAAACAGTGGCCAGAAAAGTTTCTAGACTAACATTTCTCTTTGCCAGCTAATATCCGCATTACATGGATTATCCCGCATTACATGGATTTTGAAAGTGTAGAAACGACATGGTGCACGGTCACAAACCAATTCATTTGCACAGAATCTGTCGCCAGTGAACCATTGAGCCAACAATGATGGGGTTAACAAATATCACTCATAGAATCTATCAAGAGATCTTATGGACTGGAAACAAACAGGTATCGTCCTAGCTTGACCATGATTCATTCAACTCAAGTGGGAAACCACCCGCTCACACACAGACAGGGTCATAAAGCTGAATTTCGATGGACCTGTTAAGAGAAATCTGGGCCCAGATGGTGGCCCGGGGGGTCTTAGAGAGTCACTAGGGGATTTTGTAGCTGCGTACTGTACCCATTTGCATAATAAGTCTGCAGCGGTGGGGCGCTGAGAGTGTTCCTCAAATTTGCATCCGATCTTAATATGAGCCGCTTGGTGATAATTGTGCACCGACAAGTCGTTTAGTAGGGAACGTAAGTAGGAGGGTCGTAGGGAGATCCCTAAGAAGCTGCAGGGAGTGTTCAACACTCAAGCAGACTGGATACTCTTCATTGTGTCATACTTTTCGCTAAGGCCATGGCGTAGTATCATAGCCACTAGGATAATAGTATTAAAATAAAGCCGTGTGTTGCTATTTGTACGAAGCCCTAGTGGTGCCCGTCGGGTTCCTCTAGTCTTTGATTGAATTATCTTACCATCAAACTTGAGAGAGAGAGAGAGAGATGGTCCCACTTGTACTTCCATAAGCTCCAGTTTTCAAATGAAAGTATGCGCATCTAAACTACTGAAAATAGAGACTCGCGGATTTACGTGTGCTTGACTTTCATCGACGGAAACATCCATTGCATGCCTCACTGAATCAGTAGTTTGGATCATTCAAAGTAGGTCCCAGCTCTATTATTTTCTAAGGAATGAGCGAAACACTATCGCCTCGCGGTTGTTGCTTGCATTAAGACACCTACTTTCCTCAGAGAGAGAGAGATTATACAACCAATTATATCACGGTTGCATTTTCTCAAAAAAATAAAATAATTGCCACAGTTGCATCATAGGCATTTAAAATAGTAGATGGCTGGCGACTTTCTGATAAAATTTCAATGATTTAAATCGATCGTCTCATTTGCCCCATCTTAGATGACCCTATCTTGGATATCTCTAAGTTCTTCATCTCTAGACCTTTTTGCACTCAAATAATAATAAGAAATACCACTGTCTATCTGCAACACAAAGTACCACCTATCTTTTGGCTTCACAAGGTCTAAAACAGAGATGAGAAACCGAGCAAAAGAGAGACTTGATACCTCCACATAAGAGATGTGACCGTAGATCACTAAAAAGATGAAAAAGTGGCTGGAGGCACAAATGGCAGAAAGAAAATGATGTGAGCGCACATTTTTGTTAATTTCCTCTTTCAAAGCGTTCATCTGATTTGGCTTTATTCAGATGTCATAAAGTATCAAATATCATGTATCTAAAGAAAACTTCTAGGGCCTGCACTTCTGCGAACCTTTTGATACTAAAATGAATGGTTTTTGGCGCAGGAGGTTCATTCCGTCTACTTTACTACTGAAACATGGCTAAAAATGGAGGGCCAATAGATCTCTCTCAGATGTGAGATTTGATACTTAGACCATCTAAATGAGGTCGAATTAGAAAAACATATTTTAAATCTATGAAAGCAAGCAAAAGAGCCCACGTACCCCACACAGACACGGAGAGACATAACAATAGGATGTGAAAGACTGAAAACTATTATTGATTATATGAAAATGTGACCTGTGCCTCCTCGAAAGTCGGAGGGAGGCTTGGCCTTATATATATGGTAATGTCAAAGTAAATGTAGGCTCAGTCCTCATTCCCGGCATTCTTTTTGCCAGAATTCAGTTCTCACGACATTCATTCCCAAACGTATGTTTACAGAAACAAACAAATGGACATGGATGCCCTACACTCAGAGAACACCAAAGAAGGGGTTTACTATGGCAGAGTTTAACTCTGAGCCAGCTGAGTTCAGCACTGCCATGTCCACTTTGTCTCTAGGCAGAAATACGAACTCCCCACTATCAATTTTTCCAAATCCACACAGTTCAAGAAACTCGATGCCTCCCTTCAAGCTACCAACTCTATCCTGTTGAAGTTGCATAAGAAAAGAAACATGACATCCTCTATCATGAAATATTTAAGAAATATTACCTGAAATGGTTAATTGCGTTTCTGTTACCTGAAATGTTGCATTAGTTAACCGAATCTTCCTGAACTTCTCCTCATTAGGATTCTTTGCGACATTTCCCACATACGTTAGAAGTGTTTGAAATGCTCTCTTCACTTTTGCATCATCATCCTACTCCATTGAAAGAAGTAAAAAATGAGCTTACGGAATACATTACTGAACAATACAGAAGAGACAATGGGTCTTCTCAGGAGTATTGTTCTTTATGCATGGATAAGAGAAGTGAGCAAAAATTAGCAAAGTATCATTAAGTTTCTAGAACTTCCAATACTTGACGGAAATCATTAGCAAGATTAGAAGGGATCAAAATAGCTAGGCAGAAGTGTTAAGCAAGAGGTGTAACTGCCACACAAAACATATGTTTACGAAGCAATATCAGCAGGACAGCTAAAGAAAGTAATTGACAGAATGGTGCATGTCAAATAGCACAACCCAAATGACATGATTGACAGAAAATGTATAACAAATGTGACCTTTACAGGACCTTAGCAAGGCCATAATACTACATGGTAACACTTAAACCTCAAGTCATGCTGATTTCAGCAGTTAAAAGTTCTGCTGATTGAGGTAAAGCACAAGCTAAGAGCAAGTTCAGAATCAAGTAGGAAGGTCAATGAGTGTTTACCTTGTGATTCTGTTTGAGAGATCGCAAACAATCTCGCATGCGCTCTGCTTTTGTTGCCGGCTTAACAGGCAGGAAACTCTGCAGTTTAAATGGGAGTGATAGCAGAATTTTCATTTAGAGTATCTGCAGTTGAAGGCATTAACTAGACTATTCAGAGTTGTTGTTACCTTCTTCTCCTGCACAACAGGCGTTGCAGGCTTTACGGCTGCAGGCTCTTCCGGTGGCAGTCCTAGCTTTCGCCTTCTTTCTGCCTGTATAGAAGTAAATTTTGTGACTTTGCACCTCAAAACTGAAGCTTGATATAAAGGAGACTTATTGTACCCAGCTGCTAAATTAGTCAAAAGAGTACTTTCAGTAAATCAAATCTGACAAAACACAACATGAAAATATTGAATGTTACGAGTGGGCTTCTGCAATATATTTTTGGTTCATAAAGATGGCTAGACAGGTCCACTGCATTTTATGGGAAAATATATAACTTGGTCTCAGAGACAAATAGGGCAGCCTGATATTCCTTAAAGATCTCTTTATTCATAAAACAAGCAAATTTGTTTGGTTTTAACATCACTTTTATGAAATCCAACCAATTTGTTGTATTATCAAAGTTCATGTTGCTTTCTGGTCAGTACTTTCAGTTTGCAATTTGGTAGGACAGCTCCTATTAGAGTCACATATTGTTGCCACTCTGAACAATCAAAGGCTCAGATTATGCAGCTATGCACAGAGTCAGATGACACTGAAAAAGGAAAGTTATTGTTGTAGAAGTACCTTCTCCAGTGAAAGGGATATATAATCACTTCATTGATACTCTGCAACATCTAGATGATACAGGCTGCCATACAGTATGGATACTTGGCAGCAAGTATGTCAAGTATGCTGTATCTCTTTGAGTACCACATTTTGCTCCTCAGAACTTCAGCTTTGCACACCTTGAGAAACAGTACCTTTCACTTCATCACCGTCTGGCTTCTGAAGGAACCATGGGTGTGATCGAGGTCATTTTGGTGGCCAGGCTGCTGTAGAAAAGGTTCCTACAGCAGAATTTCTAACAGCACCATTTCCGCGCATCAGATATTCATGGTGGAGATAATCCCCTTTAATAGGCAAAGACAGCAGCATACTTGTGGGGTGGGGGGAGTGGGAGGCAGAGGTGTGCTTACTGCCAAATCACCTCCATGCATCAGATCTAATTCACCCAAACGATAACTTTATGCTCCAGCTTAGTTGTTTCCCATCACATTTCCATTAGCCAGTATAGTTATCAGATTTCTAGTCATATTAACCAAACTATTCTCAATTGCTATCATAACTATGACCACTGCTACCCAACTCTTAATTTGCCGTCCTTCCTTGCCATACAGATGATGGTTCTCTTGTCATGCCTTTTGAAGCTTCATGAATAGTCATCACTAGTGGCACCTTCCATGTTTGTCACTGGTTCAAGAGTAGCCCTTCTTTTCTTCCTTAAAGAGTCCTTTTGCATCATTATTCATGATGGATCCTCACTTCCCACCACTCGTGTTAATGTTTGTGTATATACTTCTCCTATGTTTCACACTTCTAAATTCTTGATGCTTGCAGTGTCCCCAGTATCTAGGGTATGGCGCTCTCCATGCCTCAACGTACATCCTAATATCACTATTTCTCTTTTTCCTCTTTTCTCTCTCTTGTGAAAGATCAATACACAAGGAGTCTCCTTGCTTGTAGAAACATAGAAGTAGTGGATTAAATCTCCAAAGACATTCTCGAAGTCTCATTGTCATCTAATTCAGTTCTAGTTGATCCTATTCACGTCCAGCAGTAAGTTACATGTCAGTTTGTGTTTTCTTCTGCATTTCTCCTTACGATTCTCATTTAAACTATAGGTGTCAACTCAACAAGCATGCTGAGTTTCACATGTTTCTGTAATAGAATGGAATTTCTGTTTTACGTTCCTTTCTATTCATTATGATGTTCAGAGAACAGCTCCCAGTCCTGTCCGTTGTTGTTGTCATTTTTGTTGATAGTTGAGCATGAAACTCGCTCTCCACATGAATCAGTCCAAACCTTTTTTTATTTTTTTTTCTGAAGATGTCTATGTCTTATGTAGGATTATATGCGTTTAGTACTGTGTAATGTAGCTTGTCCCAACCTGCAAAGAGATTTGAGAGGATAAGCATTCCACTTTTGCATGGAGTTTGGCCAATGTTGACCATTGCCTAGAAGTTCTCATGTCAATCATACTCCTTCACATCACAGTGAAGCCAGATGTAAAAGATAACCAAAAATAGTAAAGAGAAGATAATTGTTGCCCTTCTCGGATCTCCTTAAAAAATGAATTGTTTTAGATCTAAACTTTCAATTGCAGCTGCTTGCAGTATTTTCTGCCTATACTAGTTCCCAATGGTTCATTGCAACATAGATGACCACCGGTGGATCAACATTCTAGAATCAGTGGTACAGGTAAGCCCTTCACATTTTGCCTCTCTGGAACCAATGACCTTCTGACTTCCTAATTCTTTGGAAGTCAAACGACACTCCAAACTTTAGGAAGGGTCAGGACTGTTTACCTATTCAAGGCCTTGGATCCACCACTAAGAGTGGAACTTCATAAAATGCTCACCTTCTAATACTTCCATCCTCTTGCTAACCCCTACGCCATAGCCCAAATTGATCAGAGACATATCAATCACTACGTGTTTCTGTTACCACCGATGGTAGTTATATACAATCACATCCACAAACCACGTGACACGAAAATCAGTTAAATTGTTTACTCGGGTAAAAGATGAATTTCAATCAGCCTCCTACAGACCACTACCCATGAGAACCAGTTAAATAGTTTACAAAGGAAACAATTGGTATCAAGGTCGGAGCCCTAGTGATGGTGGGCCTAGACCACACGTGGTTTGCCAGTAGACCCAAAATGGTCGCACGCGGGTATGCATGTTCCCTAAGGGTGGAAGAGAGCCTAGAGGGTGGTCTTGGTGGATGGTCCCGAAAGGGGAATGTCAAGCTACAGGATAGCAGGCTACAGGTGATCCTAAGAGTTTAGTCCTACGTTACCTAAGGCGAAGAAGTGTGGGCTGGTTATAAGGGTCTGGATATATCTAATGGTAACAAAGCGTTCCAAGAGGTGAAGCCCAAGAGGGGTGAGGAACTTAAAGAAACAAAGCCTTGAGGGACAAGGCAATCCCAAAGAGGACAATATTGTTACCGTTGAAGCCCAGCCGTTAAGATTGTATAACATTTTCACCCTAATCAAAAAGAATGATGCACATTGAAAGGCTACAAAAGTTACAAGCCAGGAGACTTCAGTACCATTTGACATTAGATAATTGAGTTCTTGTTTATTACGTTTAGGGAAAGATTATCTCTCTTCTACATATGTTATATTATAAATATAGAACACTACAAGTCTAGGCAGACAACTTTGCAACACTACCTAGGCCAGTATTTTGGAGATCTAACTTATTCATCATGGTTTGAATGACAAAATTAGGCAACATCCCAAACATCATGACAATCGGATGATTCTTACTTGGTTGGTGTGGTAAAAATCAATAAGCATGACATTTACAACCTAAAGCAACATGGCCTAAGATCATTCAATGGGCCTAAGATCATTCAATGGGCATGAATTTTGGTACGTAGCCTACCTAAGCCATGCTGAAAATAATGGATGGCTTAGATCTCCAAAAGACTACAGCCACATGCAAAAAATAGGGAGTGCCTACTAAGTAGGGTGCCCATGTTCACCTAACATTTACCAAACTATATATATAGAGCGAGAGACATGATGCTCCAAGGAAACTCCTGTTATGTGATTTTATAATCTCACAGCTGGTCCCAAGCCCGTATAAAGGAGGGTTGTGTCAAGTGCCAACAAGTTGAAAGTCCTTTGGCAAACCTTATGACATGGATCTTATTTTAACATTCCCTAAGGCTAGGGCATTCCCCACAAGCAACGCACTACATAGAACCTCGGATACAGTGAGAAATGGGCAAGGGTTACTCTAGCATTCCTCCATAAGTGACACGCTGCATGCAAAAGGGCAAGGGCTACTAAAACGTTCCCTCGTAAAAGACTAGGCAGAGTTGTCGTACCATTCTAGATGTGCGCAGGTGAAGAGACTAACTCAATAGAATTAAATCCATACCACCAAATGATGTATAGGCACATTGGCAAGTTAAAGTATGGACTTAGTAGATACAATGAGACATAGAAGAGTCATAACTTGTATCCAACAAACCAAGTGGAATTAGGCTAAAACTAGAGAAATAGATGGGTATCAGTTCTGGTACATAGTAAAGGACAATAATAGCAATGGTGTAAGGATAGTAGCGGATAATGAATTAAAAAATAAAGTTGTTAATGGAAGAAGACCCAGTGATAGAATTCTTCTAATAAAGCTTGCTTTAGGAGAGAAGATCATAAATGTTATAAGTGCACACGTCCCACAACTAGGGTTAGAAGATAAAATCAAGAGACAGTTCTGAGAATATATAGAAGCAGTAATGCAAGAAATTCATGACACAGAGAGGATATTTATAGGAAAAACTTAAATGGTCATGTAAGAAAACCAAAGGAAGGCTACGATAGGGTACGTGGAAGATATGAGATTAGGAAAAGAAATGAGATGGGGGAAGCTATCATAAATTTTACTTTAGCATATAACCTAACTCTAGCAAATACATGCATTAAGAAGGGGAATGAACATTTAATAACTCTTTCAAAGTAGACTACATAAAAGCCAAATAGACTTTTTTTTCTAATTAGAAATATTGAAAGATCAATTTGCAAGGATTGTAGGGTGATACTCGGTGAGAGTCTAACCACACAACATAAGTTAATGGTTATGGATATGACATTAAGAGATGGACGAAAGTAAATGAACTTAATAGGGGTCCAAAAACTAAGTGGTGGAACTTAAAAGGAGAAAAGATAATATCATTCATAAACAAGTTAATGGTAGGAGGAATGTGGAACAATGAAACAGAAGTAAATTCAATGTGGACTAACATGGCCGAGTCCATTAAGAAAGTAGCAAAAGATGTTCTAAAAGTATCTAAAGGTAAAAGGCAACTAGTAAAGGAAACTATAAGGTAAAGTGAAAATGTGCAAGAAGTTATTAGAGAGAAATGAGTGTACTTTCAAGCATGGCAAAGAACAAGAAATAACGAAAACTTGAAGCAATATAAGAATGCTTAAAAGGTTCTCAAGAGAGTAGTGGGTGAGGCTAAAGTCAAGGCATATGATGATCTCTACAATAGATTAGGATCAAAAGAAGGTGAGAAAGATATGTTCAATCTTGCAAAAATAAGAGAATAGAAGAGTATGGACTCAGACCATGTCAAATGCATTCAAAAATTACTAAATGACAATAACCTTGAGAATATAGAGATTGAAAGAATCGTAAACCCAAATAACATTAAACTACATAGATACGACTATAAGATTAGGATACCTGAAATGAAAGAGGCCTTGAAAAAGATGAAATCAGGAAAGGCCCTAGGCATAATGGTGTACCAATATATGGGAGATACTAGAATAATTTATTTGACAAAGTTGCTTAATGAGATTTTAAAATTGAAGAAAATGTCAAATGAAGGGAGGAACATTTCCATCGTACCTATCTATAAGAATAAAGGAGACATACAGAGTTGCACTAATTTTTGTGGGGTCAAGCTTATGAGCCACATCATGAAACTTTAGGAAAGAGTGATTGAGAAAAGGCTATGACATGAGACGAGTGTATTGCAAAACCAGTTTGGTATCATGCTTGGGAGGTCCACCATGGAAGCTATTTTCCTCCTTAGACAATTGATGGAGAAATAATGGGAGAGGAGGAAGGATCTCCACACAGTCTTTATTGACTTAGAAAAAGTTTATCATAAGATCCCTAAAGAGTTAATATGGTGAGTGTTGAGCAAGAAAGGGATTTCACAGGGATATATAGACATAATTAAGGATATGTATAAGGGAGCATAACAAATATTAGGACCATTAGCGCAGAGACTAATGATTTCCCCATCACCATAGGATTATACCAGGGATCAACATTGAGCCTGTACCTCTTCACATTGGTTATGTATAAGTTAACGAAGCATCTGCATGAGAAGATTCCATGGTACATGTTGTTTGCAGATAGCATAGTTTTGATTAATAAGACAAGGGAGGGCATAAACAGAAAGCTAGAGTAGTAGAAAGACATTATAAAGTCTAAAGGATTTAAAATTAGCCGAACTAAGACAACATATATAGAATGCAATTTTAGCAAGGAGAGGAGTGGGAGGGAAGCAACAGTAAAGATTGACAACCACAAAGTGCCCCAAAAAGACCACTTTTGATATGACTTAGATGATTCATGAAAGCAGCGAGATTGAGAGAGATGTAACCCAAAGAATCCAAGCAGGTTGGAACAAATGAAGATGTGCCTCTAGAGTTTTATGTGATCAGTAGATGCCACTTAAATTGAAAGAAAAATTATGTAGGACTGTTTTAAGTCCAGCTATGCTCTATGGATCAGAGTGTTGGGCAGTAAGGAACAGCATATACATAAGATGTGTAGCCGAAATAAAGATATTGAAATGGATGAGTAGCAAGGCAAGAAAGGATAGAATTAGAACTAAAAACATTATAGGTAACTTAGGAGTAGCACTAATAGGTAACAAGATAAGTGAGAGTACACTTGGATCCGAAACAGCAATGTTAAGAGTGAGTCGATCCAAGTTGAAAGCTCTAAAAGGGCAAGGGAAAGGCCCAAAAGGATGTGGTCTATGTAGTTAAAGGCGCGCCTAGGTGCAAGTTGAAAGTTATGTGCTTGGGAGAGTGCAAATCGTAAAGGAATAGAGGTGCGTGCCTGGGGGCGCCTGGAGCCTCCTTTCAACCAATAGCTTATAAACTTCTTTTTTTTTTTCATTTTTCATCTTCCAACCCTAATTTCGATCTTCCAAACTACTAAGAAGGTGAAAATGACCATTCCTCTGCGATCTTTCACAGATCTAAGCAAAAAAAGGTATGGATTTACGAATCTTAGCATTTCTTTACAATTTTGGTAAAAAAACGTAAAAAACAGTACCGTTTTTTCAAATTTTTTGTTTTTTGTTTACTATTTTCCATAGATCTTGATGAGTTCTAATTCCATATGTATAAAAAAATTCCATTTGAGTTTTATACTTCTTTGCTCTAGATTTGAGTTTGTTTTTAGGTTTTTTACTATTTTTCTAAAAAAATCAGTTACAGAAATATAAAAAAGTTTTCGTTTTTTTGTATTTCTTCAATGAAACGTATTTCTATCCACACATATAGCTTTCCCATGCTTGTGTCTTCATGTGTGATAAATTTTTCATCTTTTTTTTGTATTTTAGGGTTTTTTTATTTTTCCAAAAAATAAAAGTTACAAAAATTAGAAAAAAAATTGTTTTTTTTATATTTATTAGTTAATACTTATTCCTAGCCACATATATAGCTTTCCCATGCTTGTGTCATCATGTGTGATAATTTTTTCATATTCTAGTGTTCTTTTTTTTAATTTTTCAGAAAATAACAGTAACAAAAATTGGAAAAAAAAAAAAGTTTTTTTTAATATATATTAGTTAAAACCTATTCCTATCCACATATATAGCTTTCCCATGCTTGTGTCTTCATGTGTGATCTATTTGTCATACTTTTATTGTATTTTAGTGTTATTTTTTTCAAACTTTCCAAAAATAACAGTTACAAAAATTGGAAAAAAATTGTTTTTTTTATATTTATTAGTTAAAACGTATTCCTATTTACATATATAGCTTTCCCATGCTTGTGCCTTTATGTGTGATGTATTTTTCATGCTGTTTTTGTATTTTAGGATTTTTTTTTTCAATTTTCTAAAAATACCAGTTACAAAAATTGGAAAAGAATTGTTTTTTTTATTTATTAGTTAAAACATGTCTATCAACATATATAGCTTTCCCATGCTTGTGTTTTCATATGGGATGGTTTTTCATGCTGTTTTCCATTTTGGAGTTTTTTTTTTTTTTCAAATTTTACAAAAATAACAGTACTCACCCTTTTATGCTTTTTACATTTTAGGCCTAAAATTTAAAGATGTCATCATCAAGGGGTTCAACTTCAGATACTTCGGCTATTTCTAGATCTGCAGACCCAGGGTGGGAGTATGGAGAGTTAAGAATTCCAGATGATAAGAATACAGTTTGGTGCAAATTGTGTGGAAACAAATATATTGGTGGAATTTATAGGCTAAAATAACATTTAACTAGAGGGCATAGGAATGCTAAAAAATGCAGCAAGGTGACTCCCGATATATCAAAAAGAATAAGTGATTATATGAATGAGTCAAAAAAGAAAAAGGATGCAATGGAGAGAATTATTACAGAGCAAACACGACTAGAAAATTTGTTTGGGATTCATGATAATCTTGAAGCTGTTGAGGGAGAAGTTGACATTGATAGTAGGAGACAGGCTAGTGGGAATAGTGGCCCAGGCTCTAGTGGATTTGATATAGGGAGCAGCAAAAGGTCTAAGAGTGGAATAAAGGAACCTCTTAATATTCACTTTGCCCATGATCCTGAGAAGGTTCCTTTGCATCAAACAACAATAAATAATGCATATAAGGAGCTTAGAACCAGAGCATGTGATTACATTGTAAGCTAATTTTATGAGAATGACATTGCCTTCAATGCCACTCGGTGTCAGTCATTTCAAACCATGTTTGAGGCGACTGCACAGCATGGACTAGGTAAATGGCTTTCTTTTGTTTTCCTTTATATACTAGTACTTTTTATGCATATTTTTAAGTTAAAGAGTATTTAACTTGTATTTTCTTTCTATCTTAAGGTTTCAAGGCACCCTCTTACCATGAGTTGAGAGTGCCTCTTCTCAAAAAACGAGTTGCAAGGACGAATGAATTTGTACAAGAATGCAGAAAAGATTGGACACGATACAGGTGCTCCATAATGTCAGATTGGTGGACCGATGGTAAGAGTCGCACGGTAATCAATTTTTTGGTAAACTGTCCAACTGGGACAATTTTTCTAAAATCAATTAATGGATATGAGCATGTAAAGTGCTCAGATTTGATTGTTAAAATGTTGGATGACGTCATAAATGACATTAGAGAGGAAAACATTGTCTAGGTAATCCCTCCTCTTAATCTTAGTTAAGTTTTTTATTAAGAAATTTAATATTTAAAAGTTTTAATATTTACTCATGAATTCCATTGCCTATTACAGATCATCACGGACAATGCATCAAATTATGTAGCTGCAGGAAGATGCTTACAAATAAGAAAGCATCTATTTTGGTCACCCTGTACAACTCATTGTATTAACTTGATGTTAGAGGACATTGGCAAATTGCCAAAAGTAGAGCATGTTATGAAACAAGCAAAGGCAATGACTGTTTACACATACAGTCACACTCATGTCCTTCATTTGATGAGAATGATGACCAAGCAAAGAAAATTGGTCAGGCCTGCAATCACTCATTTCGCCACAAATTTCTTGAGTTTAGAGAGTATCTACAATGTCAAGGCAGAATTGAGGGAGATGTTCCACTGTCAAGCATGAAGCAACAGCAAATGGAGCAATACCCTGGTTGGACAAAGAGTGCAGAATACTATTAGCCACAGCTACTTTTGGAATAATATTCTATTTTGCTTGAAGATAATGACACCACTTGTGGAGGTGTTGAGGCTTATGGATACTGAAGAAAAGCCTGCAATGGGTTATATATATAAGGCCATCACAAGAGCCAAGGAAAAGATTATGGCAAATCTAAATGATAATGAGCGACAAGCAGCCCATATTTGTGGCATTGTTGATAGTAGATGGACGAATCAGCTTTGTCAACCTTTACATACAGCTGGTTATTATCTTAACTCTACATGTTATTACGATAAGCAAGAAAATGTTGAGGTTAATAGATTTATCAAGCAAAGCCTATTTGACACTATCAATACCCTATCTACAAATCAAGATGATGCAAGCAAGGTGATTGACGAGCTAAGCCCATATAAACATGCAACAGGCCTGTTTGCCAATGACTTGGCTAAATTGAAAAGGAAGACGATGGCTCCTTGTAAGTCTTACAATTTCAAATCTTATTTGTCTTAAATTTCTTTAATTTATATTTTTAATTCATTCTTATTTAACTCTTGTGGGTGAGTAGTGGGTTACTTTTGGGGCTGAATGCCCAATTCTCCAAAAACTTGCTATCAAAGTCCTCTCCCAGACCTGTAGTACATCTCCTTGCAAACGGAACTGGAGTGCTTTTGAGAACGTAAGTATTACTTCACTAATTTATAGATCATTCAACAATACAATTTACAATCAACCTTATAAAATTTGATATTTTATTGCAGCTTCATACAAGGAAGAGAAATAGATTGCACGTAAAAACATTGAACAATCTGGTATACGTTCAGTATAATCAACATCTCCGCCATCAACATGACAATCGTTTGAGATCTCAAACATATACAGATCCCATTGTATTGAGAGAGGTTGATGAGAGTGACGAGTGGATCATTGAAGCAGAGATGCTGAGGATGACCTCGGCCATCTAGATGATAGCCTCACATGGGTGACGTTGAGCGTGCTATGGGATCTAGTTCACATGTCGCTCCTCCTACTAAGCAGTACCAGAGGCAAAGGAGGCAGAGGAACATGTCTCAGGTACTTGCAGAACTAAAGAAGGAAACTGGTTCTGAGGAGGACACTGAGGAGTTGCAAGGTCAGGGTAGTGGTCTTGCTGAATATGTGGATGAGGATTATAATAGCTCTGATGATAATTTGAACCCTAAGCCTGAAGATCCCTCTAAAGATGACTGAAGTGAGTAGTCTTAATTCTTAAACTCTTAAAAGTTATTTTACTTGATTGATTATTCTTATATATTATTTTGTTCATAAAAAATTGTATGTTTAGATAATATTTCATAATAGAATTATGTTTCTATATTTTAATACTTTTTAAGATTTTTTAGGAATTTACTAATGATTTTTAGCATTTTAGCTTTTTTAGCTAATTTTTAATTATTAAATACATAATTTTGTGCCTCATGATTCAAGCACGTGCCTAGGCGCCCCAAGCTTGAGGCGCACCCCTTTGCACCTCAGTGCGCCTTGCGCCTCTAACTACATAGGACATGGTTAGAAGTGGTGAGAAAAGATCTAAAAACTCTTAGACTTAATGAAACAATGACACTTGATAGAGGTGAATGAAGGAATAAGATCGTCTAGCTGAACCCTAGTCTAGATTAGGTTTTGATGATGATGCTCTAAGGAGTAAAGGGAAGCATATGTTAGGCAGTAAAACAATAGGTAGATGACCCAAATTTTCATATTTTCTCATAGATCCAAACCATTTATCTAAATCACCCTCATCCAAATAACATGGTACCAAATCTCACACCTAACAGATACTTCTATGGCCTCCTTTATCAGGCCCCTTGGGCTTGAAAAATGGAGATTAGGTTTTGATGATGATGCTCTAAGGAGTAGAGGGAAGCATATGTTAGGCACTAAAAAAATAGGTAGATGACCCAATTTTTCATATTTTCTCATAGATCAAAACCATTTATCTAAATCACCCTCATCCAAATAACATGGTACCAAATCTCACACCTAACAGATACTTCTATGGCCTCCTTTATCAGGGCCCCTTGGGCTTGAAAAATGGAGTGTTCAAAGGATAGAGACTGTTTTCTGTTTTACACCTCTTTTACCACCAGGAGTCAATAAAGAAGGCCTTAGAGGCACCCCTTAATCATGAGGTTTAGTAAGCAAGCCATCTGGATGAGGCCGAATCAGATGAATAGTTTGAATCTACGAAAAGACACAAAAAGGTGGGCCCCTACCCATTTTTCTCTCCACCTGACATATGCTCCCCTTTACTCCCAAGACAGTCATGGGTGCATGCGTATGTGCATGTGTGTGTGTATTTTCATGCATGTATGGATATGAATGTACCCACATGTCCACACAGAAATATAAACTACATGAATCAAGAACCAAATATGACATCCAATTTCAGACCTGATTTAAGCAAAGAGAAGATACAAGAGCAGTTGCTCATCTAGTTGGAGTAGTTTGTAAAAAACATAAAAATTAATAAAGCCACAAAGCTATAATGGGGGAAAAAAAAAAAAATGGAAAATCAATAATTTACTCCAATTCTAGAATCTAATCCATCAATGTCATTATGTGTTATAACTATATGTAACTATCACACGGATATCCAACTTGTTATTTCACAAGAATGACAAACAAAGGAACAACTATTCCTAAACAAACACAAACCATGCAAGGGAAAAATAAAGAGATACACCGTAAATCTAGAGAAGACCTTATCTTCCTCCAATCGCTGACGGATTTTCTCCCTTGCTCTTTTCTCTTCTTCTTTCTCTGCTTTTCTCAAGGCCAATATCCTACAATAGAAGAAGCATAATTTCTTCAATCAAATAAGCAAAACAAACTTATCAGCATGAATAGAAAACCAGAGTGCCGAGTAATGGAGAGACTTCAAAGGTCAATATAGACCATATAGGAATGGTGTGGGATAATGACAAACCGTTTTCTTTCATTCTCTTCTTCAATTCTCTTGGCTTCCAGGAGTTCCTTACCTACCCGAATTCTTTCCTGTAATAAACACGATAACTAGTGACCTACATATACAGGAACTTTGCCATGAAAAAGTTGAGATTACATGCAAACACATCCATCACGATAAACCAATTGTATATCCATTAATGAGCTACTATTCTACCTACAAAATGACAAAAGAAGAAGTATATAGAAGAGATCCACCCAAGTACATGGATGACAAAAAGAACAAGGAAACAGAAACCTAAACAACCATACAAATAGAAAAATGCTCCAAAACCTTTAGGACCCAAAGAAAGGAGCATTACATAACTCAAGAGTCAAAAGGTGTTCAAACATAAACCTAACAATTTAGAACTTGTAATTGTACTATTAGTATGGCCACTGACTTGATGTGCATGACTTATACTATATGATGTCACTAATTATGTTTTATTCTTCCTGAGTTCTATAGAATGCCACACATAAACGTTATTAGTGGCTTTGTCATTTTAATGGACAGAAAACTATTAAATGATATCTTTCTCCAAATAAATTTACTAATTGCTCTCCTAGTTGAAAAGAAAAAAAGAAAGAATAAAACAAGAGAGATGCCTCCTTTTGGGAGTCAATGTTAGGCATTACAATGATCTTGATTGTGGACTACTGTGTTAGACCAATAAAATATCACAACTATGAGTCAGTTGGGGGTAGCTCACTTGCATGAGTGAGATCTGAGTATCAGTAAGAGGACTGCAAGTATCCATTGCATATGAGCGTATACTTCACAGTCAATAGGATCTTTAAGAGAAAATCATAATTGCACTGGTGACTTTTTGGATAAACATAGCTTGCCCTTTGATTCACTAGAAACATGACCTAGATATAAGAAATATATGTCCAATGTCATCATTCAAAACAAAAGTTTGGCAGAAAATGTGATTGAACATGTAATTCTATTTCTTGGTCAAAGAAATAGCATACAAATGGATTCATAGTAAATAAATAGATGAAGAATGCATATATCCCATAAGGACGAAAAGTACCATTTCTACCTCCATACAGTTTGCTATATAGTGTAGATATTTTCAGTCTCACACACCATTGAGGCATAAAATTACTGAGAAATGTTATAATGGGTATTCCAATAAAACATATCACTCAGAAAAAACAAATAAATAAACTACATTAAACATTCACAAGTAATACATTAATTCTGTTGCATCTTCTTCAATGAAAAAGATAAGGATACTAAAAGAACCAAAATGGTCAAAGTTATAAGGGAGAGAGAATTTGTTGATACCTTTTCTCTTTCTCTTTCCATCCTCTTTTCTTCTTCTTCCTTCTTTGTGCGAGCTCGCTCCCTAGAATTTTTCAAGAACTCAATGACTATAGGAGACATAGAATTAGAGAAAAGGAATAAACCTCCCCTACAAACATATACAAAAGTCATATTTGGGGAGGCATGCCATATCTTCTTGTCTTTGTTCTTGCTTCAATTAAAACCAAAACAAAATGGAGAAATGCCCACCTTCAAGACATAGGCAATGCCAGATATCTTAGACTTACAAGAAGCTAGAATTACCCCCTGAAAGGTAAATAAAGTATGCAAGCATTAGATACCCGTGAGGGTACCTCTTCCTTTTCTTTTTCTTTTTTTTACCTTTTAATACATTGACGGTTACCTCTTCTTTAAGCCATATAACTTGATTACCCTGACATAAGAGATCTATTAAGTCAAATTGACAAACAGGTGACACAGGTGTCAAAATATATGCAAGGAAAAAAACAAATATCCAAAAAGTCCGATGTCAACTATGATGGGCCCCACTTAACTTTTAAATAACCAAAGGAACCCATTCTTTGGCCCTTACTCTAGAATTATCTAGATTTTGTTTCTTGTTTCCTTATATTTTTGTTATTTGAACTTGGTCTTTGGACTTTAGTGTTAGGGAGGTGAGAGATATAGCAACCGGTTATGTCGATTGTGGGTGTAGGTGGTCTTCTAAAATCATGAAATGTAGATTTAGGATGTGGATGGTAATGCGGAATGTATTGAAGATTTTGTAACTTGTGTAAAATTGAACTTGCTGCTGGAGGTTGATGGATTTGGTGGTGGAATGTGGGGTTCTGAACTTCATTAAATGTGGTTTACGCAGTTCTGGGGACTGTTTTGATTTTATTTTATTTTCCTTTTTGAACGCAGTTTAATGTCATTTATGGAGTTTTGGGGACTGCCAAATCTTTTGAATGTTTTGAAGGTAGTCAGTGTTAGCTGGCTGAAATTGTTCTAGAAGAAAGGATAATTGTGCTAGTACATAATCATAAGTATGCGCACTAGAAGAGGTGGTGGAAGGAATGGAGGATCATCAGTTAGGACTGGAAGCACTCCCTCTAAATTCAAATCCAGTATCAGAAGCATAGTTGTCAATTCTGTTTCAGTGGCCACTCTCTTTTACTTAATGCAATGGAATGTTTTGATATTTCGCCTGTTTTGGCATTCCACTTAGAAAAAGACATTTTTTCATAAATTTTCTAAAGAAAAATCTAAAACCCAGGACATAAATGAGGAGCTTATAATCGTCACATGGATCTGAGTTTTTCGCTCATGACACATCAAATAGCTTGACCTAGCACAATGCCACAATAAGAATGGCTAGGATCAATGAAAAGAGTACAGCTCACTTGTACTTTTGCTAGCTGAAATAAGCAATCCATCATAAAACTGTGGGCTTTAAGTTGTACTAAGCTTACTGTTAATAGCCCAATATTACCGAGTTCTCACAATGAGACAAAGCATTGAGATATTTCTGCAAATCCTTTGAAATAACAACAATGTTAAGTCTCCATAAATTCCCTTCTATGGCATCTTAAACAAAGAAAATAGTAACATAAATGAATAAAAGGAAAAATAGTCCATAAATCCTCTCTTAAGAAGACCATTAAGTCTCCTCTTAAATCTCAAAGTATCCTTGTTGAAACCACCATAAATGTCCCTTTAGTGTAACATGTAAAGCAGGCAGGTCCTCAACCTGCTTGAAAAAGACAGTATGCTTTGTCTTTGATTTTAATATTCTACCCTTATATTTTAAAATATTTGAATTGTATGCCCTTCTCAATGGGTTTCTGTCCACTGCATGCAGCAGCTAGCCAGCTATACTCGTGCAGAAGACAAATGACCACCGCCCTTCATTCCAACCTACATGGATCTCATCTGAATAGCATGGGTTTTCATCTCTCTCATTTTCACATCCATTTTCGAAATAAAAGTATCATGTGTGGGATCATCCGATGATTGAGATTTTTGAAGCATAGCTGAACTAAATCATGTCTCACATCTTCTATGGTTTTAATCTTCATGAATTAGGCTCACATGCCATTGTAGCAGGAACTGCTAGAATTAACCTATACTTGACATTTTAAAAGCAAGCCTACCTAGGTTAAATTTTGAATGGTTTGGATCTCCATGAATCTTTTGACAATTGCTGTTATTTAATAATTAAAACCACATTACTTTTTGGCTAGCCAAGTGCCAGCCGACAAGTAAAACCCATGGCAAACCCCATGAATGAATCAATTTTTGACATTCCCTCAGGCTAGGGCGTTCCCAATAAGCAATGCACTGCATCAAATCACGAATGCAATGGAAAATGGACAAGGGCTGCTAGGGTGTTCTCCCAAAAGAGACGCGCTGCATCGAATCTCGGATGTAGAGAGAAATGGGCAAGGGTTGCTAGGGCATTTCCCCATAAGCAACACTTTGCATCAAATCCTAGGTGCAATGAAAAGTATGCATGGAATCCTGTGCCGTTTTGGAAGTGCATGGGTAAGTAGGCTAGATGAGGAGAATAAGATTCATATCGCTACATGGAATATAAGTACATTGACATCTAAGAGTTTGGAGTTAGTAGATATGGTGAAACGCATGAAAGTCCATGTAGCTTGTATCCAAAAAACCAAGTAAAAAGGGGCTAAAACTAGAGAAATCGATGGGTATAAGCTTTGGTACATAGAAAAGGACAATAATAAAAATGACATAGGGATAGTGGTAGATAAAAAATTAGAGGATATAAGTTGTAGACATTAAAAGAACTAGTGATAGGAATGTACTAATAAAACTTGTTCTAGGAAAGAAGATCATAAATGGTATAACTATATACACACTACAAGTAGGATTTAGTTGATGGAATCATAAAACAGTTCTGGAAGATATGGAGGGAGTCATGCAAGAAATTCCCAACACAACAGGGATACTTATAAGAGCAGACTTTAATGGTCGTGTAGGAAAAGAAAAGGATATGATAGGGTACATGGAGGGTATGGTATTGGAGAAAGAAATAAGATGGGGGAAGTTATACTTGATTTTGCTTTAACATATAACCTAGCCATACGTAGGAGTTTCGTACACCAAAGCTACCCTTTAGATAACCTAGGCATAGCAAACACATACTTTAAGAAATGGGAAGAACACTTACTAACATTTAAAAGTAGACTGTATAAAAGCCAAATAGACATTTTTTTACTAAGGAATACTAAAAGATCGATGTGTAAGGATTGTAAGGTGATACCTGATGAGAGTCAAACCTCACAACAAAGGTTAATGATTATGGATATCTATGTTAAAATATGAAAGGAAATGAACTTAATAGGTGTCCAAAAACTAAGTGGTAGAACTTAAAAGGAGGAAAGATAGCATCATTTACAAATATTTGATGGTAGAATGAAGCTGAAACAATGAAACAGAAGTAAACACCATGTGGACTAATATGGCCAAGTCCATTAAGAAAGTGGCAAATGATGTCCTAAGAGTATATAAAGGTAAAAGGCAACCAACAAAGGAAACTTGGTCCGAGAGTGAACGAGTGAAAAAAGTTATTAAAGAAAAATGGGTGTATTTAAAACATGGCAGAGGACTAAAAATAATGAAAACTTAGAGTAATATAAGAATGCTAAAAAGGTTGCTAAGAGAGTAGTAACACTAAAGGCATATGATGATCTCTATAATAGATTAGGATAAAGAGAAGGTGAGAAAGATGTAGTTAAACTCGTAAAAGTAAGAGAAAAGAAGAGTAAGGACTTCAATCACATTAAGCATATTAGAAGGGACGACCAAAGGATATTGGTCGAAGCTAACGAGATCAAACAAAGGTGAGAAAGTTACTTTAAAAAATAGCTAAATAACAATTACCCTAAGAATATAGGAATTTGAAGTACGGTAAAACCAGATAACATTAGACATTATAGATACGGCCATAGGATTAAAATACTAGAAATGAGAGATGGTATACCAATGGATGTTTACAAGTATATGGGAGATACTGGAGTCATTTGGTCGACAAAGTTATTTATCAAGATTGTAAAATCGAAGAAAATGCCTAATCAATGGAGGAAGATCTCTATTGTACTAATTTATCAGAATAAAGGAGACCTACAAAGTTGCACCAAATATTGGAGGATCAAACTTATGAGCCATAACATGAAACTTTTTGAAATAGTGATTGAGAGAAGGCTACAACATGAGATGAGTGTATAGGAGAACCAATATGGTTTCATGCGTGGGAGGTCTACTATGGAAGCTATTTTTCTACTCAAACATTTGATAAAGAAATACAGGGAGATGAGGAAGGACCTTCACACGGCCTTTGTTGACTTAAATAAAGCTTATTATAGGGTCCCAAAGAGTTACTATGGTAGGTGTTGAGTGAGAAAGGGGTTTCACAAGAGTATATAGGCATAATTAAGGATATGTACGAGGGAGTGGTAACAAACTTTAGGACCATTAGCGAAGAGATCAGTAATTTTCCTATCATTATAGGATTATACCAATAATTGGCATTGAGCCCAAACCTTTTCATGTTGGATATGTATGAGTTAACAAAACATCTTCAAGAGGATATTCCATGGTGCATGCAATTTGCATATGATATAGTTTTGATTGATAAGATAAAAGAGGGCATAAAAACAAAGCCAGAGTTATGGAGAGAGGCATCAGAATCTAAAACATGTAAAAATAGCCAAACTAAGACACAGTATATGATATGCAATTTTAACAAGAAGAGAAGCGAGAGTGAAGCACCAATAAAGATTGATAACCAAGAAGACCCCCTAAAAGAACACTTCTGATACTCATGATCTATAATTAATAAGAGTGGAGGGATTGAGAGGAAGGTTACCTAGAGAATCCAAACAGGTTGGAAAAAATGGAGATGGGCTTCTAGAGTTTTGTGTGATCGGTGGTGCCGCTCAAATTGAAAGGAAAATTCTATAGGATGGCTATAAGGTCAGCCATGCTCTATGAACCAGAGTATTGAACAATTAAGAAACAACATGTACATAGGATTAGCGTTGCCAGAATGCGAATGTTTAGATGGATGAGTGGCAAAACAAGAAAGGATATAATTAGAAATGAAAACAGGAGAGGAAACTTAGGAGTAGCACCAATAGGTAACAAGATGAGGGAGATTAGACTTAGATGGTTTGGATATGTCCAACAGAGACCAAAAATGGCACCAGTTAGGAGGGAGGCAATCCAAGTTGAAGTTTGCCCAAAAGAATGTGTATAAAAGTAGTGAGAAAAGATTTAAAAACTTTGAGACTAAATGAAGCCATGACACCTAATCGAAAAAAGTTCTTAATGATGACACTTCAGCTTGTAAATTCCAACAATTTAAAATTGCAATTCCAATGATGATCCAGACCATTTAAGAGTGCAATTATGACTTATGTTGATGATCCACACTGTTCACGCTGTGGCCATCCCTTATGATTTTCCACGCCCTCAAAATTCTTATCCACATGATATCCTAGCAACTATTATTAAAGAGTATAATGGTAACTTTCAGGCCTCCTCACAAGGTGTTAGTCCCACTCAAACCAGGCTCATCAAAAGGACCAATGATGAAGATGCATATTTATGATATGATTGTCCCTTCAAATGATCTTCCTAATTAGGATTGCAAATCTTTGACCCATTAGACTTAGATCTCTCTTGAAACCTTCTAATTGATAGGATGTTTTATGAATATAATTTTCTAAAGAGTCAACTACTACGAAAGAAAGAACTACACTTTTTGTGCCTACATGAAAATTTTATGCTTGGATCCTATAGTTAAATGCACACCATCAAACATCTAAACCTTTTCATCAGCATGTTATAGTTCACCAAAAACCAATTGTTCACATTTTCCTACCAAAACCTTAAATGGGCTTATTGGATAAAGAATCTAGGAATATCTAATCAAGATAAAATCAGTGCATATTGGTTGGGCTCCTCATTATCTGCTACTTTGACTTGTTGGATCATGCATACGTGATACATAGGAATCCAACAAAAATGCACTTCTTCCTTTCTTGAGAGAGCATTTTTCTTTCTAAAGTTTATATTTATGGATATTGTTGCAATTAAGTTTGATCATTTACAGCAATGAAAAGAAAACAAAATATGCTTCCATCTACTTGGTATTGTGAGTACTAATTGCCATTAGAATGTCATTTTGGTGTGACACACCATGAATGCTAGATGAAGTGAAAAATATAAATACAAATTTACAGCAGCTTCACATAGATAATCTCACATACCTGAATCTCATATTACTAAGGTGGGGCTATTCATAACCTTTTCTAATACAACTAACCAGCAACTTATGTGCTTATTGATTGCCAACAACGTCTAATGCAACTGGATACAGACAACTAGGCATCTCAACCGAAAGATGCTTGGTCATAGGTTTAGGTCGCCACATTTCTCTTTGGCGGGGATTAGATTTATGAGTGCACAAGTGACTTGCCTCGTAACTTTTGGTTCTACCAAAAAAAATTTATTGATCACAATGTTAAGTGATTAGCTCAAGTCAAGCATGTCATTAACTTTCAAAAATAAAAAATAAAATAAAAAACAACTACAAGCAAAAGATTCTTACAATCTTTTATATGCCCTTTCATTTTTATATGTGCTTTAGCCTCGAGCAAATATATTTCCATTAGTATACTACCTTGAACACAAAAAATATATAAAGAGAAGCAAATGAAAGATCATAAGCAGAAATGGACTCGCTTGTTTAAAGAAGTTGAAAAAAGGGCAGCCCAATACATGAAGCTCCCTCATATGAGGGGTCCAAGGAAGGGGCGGACCATAAAAGGTCTATAGTATGCAGCCTTACCTTGCATTTTTGTAAGAGACTGTTTCCATAATCAAACACGTGACCTCTACGTCACACGACGACAACTCTACCATTACGCCAAGGCTTCCCTTCTTGTTTAAGGAAGAAGTACATGTAGAAAGTCATTTCATTTAATTACAAACTTTTACTCCAATAATTATTAAATGTATTTTTGACTGAAAAAGGAAAAGAAAAACTGGTTAAAGAGTTTTTTTGTGTGAACTTGATTACAGAAAGGAATGACTATGCCTTTACTTCACACACTGTGTAGTACACGTCTAATCATTCTGATGCTCTAGAAATAAGTGAAAAACACCAGTTAACCAGAGCAAGACAGAGGTAACAGCTTTAAGTGTTGTATTCACAATATAATTTTAAAATAAATAGTCAAAAATAAACTTTTGTTAATGGAACTGCATGTCTCACTTGCACTTGACACACACGTGCATTCCACTAGTAAAGATAACCAACAAAAGCAAAGACAATAGCCAAAAAACAGAGATAAATACAAAGAAACCCAAGATAAGATGTAAAACCACATACCTCTCACAAAATCCAGAAGAAAAGACCTCTAATGGTGTCGTCGCTTGCTTTAATGTGATCTCTGCTCATTTATCCAAAGAAAATTTGGAAAAATCAAACTAAAGTCATCATCTTCTACCTTTGGAATGGTGGAAGAAACCCTAGTTCCTTAAACAGCGCAAAATCATGCAAAAACTAGTTTTCTTTTGCTATTTTTGACCCTCTCAACTGATTAGTGGTGAAATCACTCCAAAGTGACTCGTAAAAATTGAAAACTCAAGGACTTATTGTAATACCCTGGGGTTCCAACAGTCACAATATTGTCCGTTTTGAAGAGCCCATACACCCCTCACAGCTTTGTTCTTCCCTAAATTCCGAGGGAAAATGCACGGTGACCGTTAGTTGCCCAAACTCTTATAAACCGCCCAGTTCCCTCTCCCCAGAAGATGTGGGACTAACTCTCAATCCTTCACCCTAGCCTAGAAGCTTGTAAGCCTTCTTTGGCCCGTCCTTATCAACCCAAGGCTTCATATCTGCCCCCCTTAGGGAACACACGTCCCCGCGTGCGGGTAGCCACCACACCACGAGGGGAACTGGCTCTGATACCATTTGTAAGACCTCGGGGTTCCAACAGTCACAATATTGTCCGCACGTCCATAGCCCCTCACGGCTTTGTTCTTCCCCAGTTTCTGAGGAAAAATGTGTTGTTCCGTGGGCAAAGTTCGCAACGAATACAATATTGTCCTCTTTGAGTCCCTCACCCCTCTTAGGCTTCACCCTTTGGGACGCTTAAAGGTTTCCCCTATGAAAGGAGTAATGAGGTTTGAAAACAAGGGAAAACTTAGTCCCAGGAACATTGGCCCTTTTGAGATCTTACTCAGAATTCGACTAGTGGCATACGAGCTAACCTTACCACCGCAGTTGACAAGTGTACATGACGTTTTCCATGTGTTTATGCTGAGGAAGTACGTGTCAAACCCGTCTCATGTACTTGAGCAAATCCTTGGAGATTTACAGCCTAATTTGACATTTGAAGAGAGACCTATATGTATCCTGGATAATAAGGTCCAAGAATTGAGGAGTATGACCATTCCATTGGTCAAGGTCCTCTGGCAACACCACTCAATGCAAGAAGCCACATAGAAGACGGAGAATGAGATGAGGCAGACCCACCCAGAGCTATTTGTATAATGGTATGTATGTATAGAAATTTCGAGGACGAAATTTTTATAAGGTGGGAAGGCTATAATATCCTCAATTTCTTTCAAAACAAAAAAAGAGAGGACCTAAAATAGAGGGGGTCGTTTTGATAACAACAACCCCTCCAACTCCGCTGCCATCGGGAGAGAAAGGCGGCAATCACTCCTCCGCGAGGAAAGCGGATCACCAACATAAAAAAACCCTTTTTCCTTCTTCCACCCCACCCGACCCAAATCGCGATCTCTCTCTCTCTCTCCCAGATCTCCTTCATTCTCCCTTGGTTGCCCTCCTTTCCAATATAATTACCGTTGTCACTGTCGATTAGGGTTCCAACTAGCACAAATGGAGCTGCACCACGAGAAAAAGCCCCAGGAAACCCTCTTCGACAGACCTAGGTAAGATTCCTCCCTCCTCTCACATTCCCCCTCCTTTTTTTTACAAGAACCCAAATCCCTGCCAGATCTGCTCTCACCAACTGGAAAATCGCCGATGAAAGTAGATCCGATGGATCTGATTGGGTACACAGTCAAGGACAGCTCAAATGATTGATCTAAACCGTTCGATGACTTTGTGGGACCCCAAAAACCCCAAAAGTGTGAAAACAAAAAAATTTGGAGGCCATCTTGGACGCTGATTGGGACTAGAATGATTGGACGGTTCAAATTTGAACGTCTTATTCCGATCGACGAGATCCGCTACTGAGACACGAGACGTGACGCACAGAAGGAGACAACATGCGCAGGCGCCCCGTCGAGCACCCGCAGCACGTGTGCAAAAGAGAGTTGCGACACTATCACCGACTATGCGGGATGCCGGGCGTCCTGGAAGCCAAGACATACGCGGGAACATCCTAGCGACTGGGACACACGTGGCGCATCTACATTGTGCGTCCCAAACGCTTGCATTTTGGTGACACCAGTCGAAAATCACCGTCTTAGCCCGGATTTCAATCGAAATCGTTGATTAGTGATCTGAAATGGTTTTTTTTTTTTTTTTTTTAAGATTATGGAGGCTACAGAAGCCCGATCTTCAATCCAAAAAGTCTGTTGAAATCGTCTCAACAACGTGTACATGATTTTAATCTCTAAATCTTGATCTAAGCACATCTAGTCATATAAAATCTACGAAATAGTACCCAATTACTTAGATCTGGCCAATCAGATAATGATCAGGCCTTAGAACTTGAACAATTGGATGACTTAAGGGATGAATTGATGGATCTAATGAATGGATCAAGTGTATTCATCTTAGAAATTGATCTAAACCATCAATTTATCTAAGGAGTTAGAATTGGTCGACCAGGGATGATTGGACCATCAAATCAAAATATAAATCATGAAAATACACTGGAATGAATTGATAAACATGAAATTGAATTGGTTGTGATGATTAAGATTAGGATTCACAAATCAAATCACAAATCAAGGAGATTAAGAATGATCCAATAGTTGAATCATCTCCAATTCCATCGAGATGGAATAAATTGATCCTTTGGTGATCAGGAGATCTTAAAATAACAAATCTCAACTTGATTGATGATCAGATCAAGTAGATGTGTTGGATGTCAGAAATATTGAATAATAAAGACAATTCAAGCGATCTAGACCGTTGATCTAGATCAAAAGCTAAATAAGATAATTATAAGATAAATAAAGAGTAAAATTGATAAAGGCATATATAGATGAAATTGAATAACACGGAAAAGTACTGTGGTACTGACAAGTGTATCAGAGCGTGCAGTTTGAGAGGAGTACGAGTCTGATTTGGTGATTGTTTCTTCATCGAGGTAGGTGACAACATTTAATGTTTCACATTGTTTTTCTAAAATCTCACCATATCATAGCATCTTGATTGATTTGGATTGTTGTGGCATGATTTCTTATTTTATGCCTTGTGATTTATAAGTTTTATGCTATGATTGACTTAAGACTTGATGATATTTGAATGGATTTCATTCGATTGGGTTTTATGGTATTGATACTTACGGACATTGTATTTAGATTATAAATATCTACTCTTTATTGCATCACTGAGATTGAATAATTTCCATAGAATTGAGGATGGAGGCTTGGTGGCTAGTTCTTGAGAGGCTAATCGTGCGATGAGGGGGGTGCCTTGGGATGTTAAGCCACGAGTGCTCCTGATTTTTATGAGATTTGTGACTTCCATATTTTGTGATTTATGACGGGTGCTTTTACCTGGTAGATGTCATGCTAGGAGGAATTAGGGCAGGCCACCTACCCTTTGATTTTATGAGATGATAGACACCTGCCCATAGTTGGCATTTGATAGGGGTTAGTAACATGGATAGTCCATGCTATCAGTCTAGGACCACCCATGGGGATAGATGGCAAGTCTCCCGTTACGGTGCCAACGAAGAGCGACAGTCGGTAGACCTAAAATGTACGATTACCACTGCAGCATGACTATCCATACACTTATTATGTGTGTATACATGATGAGACTGGATACATCATTTTGGTGCCTGGGTGTGATGACACTCAGAGGATTGGTGTGAGTACTCAAAACATGTTGTATGAGTGTAGGGGATGCTTGTGGGACCCACGTACCATAAGTACCCTACTTGTTTATTGTATGCTCATTGAGATTGCATCATATCATGTTTTACGTTCATGTGGCTCATGTTTTATTGAGCATTATACTTTGATCCTAGTATCGATATGATTCATGGCATTTGTATTCCATAACTATTATACTTTACACTCTTATTAGCTCTTATTATTTGAGTTATTCTTTTTATGCCATAATTGCATTTCATTAAATGCCTATGTACCTACACAAGCAATAACTTGCTGAGGCATTGCTTTGTTTTACAATGCCTCAAACATTGAGGGTGACAGTAGGAAAGGCAAGAGCGTGAAAGGACAGTGATAGCAGTGGGGATCATCTTTATCTTGCTGATAGATAGTTCAACGTGAGTAGTTAGATAGACTCCATTTTAGATTTATCTTATGGACTGTAACACTCATAATTGAATTTGATTATGACACTTATACACTATGGACATGTTATTGAGTATGGTGGAATATTATGATGGATAGACCTTGGGTCACATTATTATGTTTTCTAAATATTTATTGTTCAAAATAACGACACCTTTGGTTTTTGACATTGGATTTAATATTGGTATTGGTTTAAACTTATTGCAACATACTTATATTAATTTTGTAATCATTTTGGTGATTTTTTGGAAGTGGTATAACAACCGAGGGTTTTTAAATGAATTTTTTTAATATATCAGTAAATAGAACTTTTTGACTAAGGGATCCCGACCATTATTATTATTATTATTATTATTATTATTATTATTATTATTATTATTATTATTATATAAAAATGTTATTAAAACCCAGGGTGTTACACTTATGAATGGTATTTAGTGAAAATGGAAGAAGTTTATTTTCTCTATTTTTCATGCTTTCTGTAACAATTTTACGATTTTCCAACATTTCAGCCAAAAAATCCATTTCCGCAAGAATAGGTAAATCATTATAGGAACATATGGGAAGGCCAGAAAAGAGTGGATTTTGAACCCAAAAATTTCAGGCATTATTTTGTTCTGATTTCACACCAAAAATAAAAAAATTTGGCAATTCCAATAGAGTGGGAATGGACTTGACAACTAAGATTGGAAGTGAGCCCCATTTTTGTGTTAGAGGGTTGTTGTAGCATGGGATGCTAAAGCCATTGAATTGCCAACCGAGTGGACAATTTGCACAAATAGCAATAAAAAAATAAAGGAAGGAGGGATCACCCACCTCAAGCACCACTTGGTGGGAATAGGCAAGGATGCAGCCTCTTGTGAGAAAGTGAACTTTGAGACTAGGTTGGTATGGATGAATTTTTGAAGGATGGGATTCTGGACAGATCCGAAAATCCAAAGTGAGGAATGAGGTGGGTAGACCTTATGAGAAGCCCATAGGCCACACGGAGAATAAGGAAGATAGTGCAGGAAAGGAGGCCACCTTTGAGGTTAGGGAGATGCAGCCGGTTGAAGATGTTGGGAAGAGAAAGAGGACGACGGGTTTGAAATGTTTACTGCATCTTTTGTCTCACCTTCCACTCTAGGAGCACAACTTGGAATTAGAAGCGTTCTAGCCACAAAAGAAGAAAAGAATGACAATTTATGAGTGGTATTTGGTGATACAATACATGCACCAACTTGGATGCCGCCAATTCTTATCACTATCAGGACATGTTTAATGGAGTGCTTATAATTGGATGGCAGTATTAGACTCCCTCCTACCATGACCTGAGAGGGTAACTTTTGATTCCTTTAAAAAGATACTTCAATTTGAACTAAGAATGTGTGACAGCAAATTGGAAGACACTGATTGCTCGATTATAACTAAAGGATGAAAGGGCACAGGGGGCCATCAGTTGATCGACTTCTTGGTTTATGGTCCTAAAGCAACTATCTTCCTGAAAAGTGTAGATGCAGTGGGGAGACCAAGACTGCAGAACATCTTTCCTCTTTATTTAATTTGTGGGGGAGTCAATGGGTGAAGAAACCTGGTTTAGTTCATTATTGACAATGAGATTAGTACAAGGAGAGAGGAATGTCGTTAAAAGAGGTCAGGCATTTGTATAGGTCTCCCTAAGCCACTTGTCGCATTAATCCTATGTTAGAAGAATTTGCAAACAAAGAGTAAAAGGGCAGCCCCATTGCACGTAGCTCCTGCCTATGCGGGGTCTGGAATTTGCAAACAAAGAGTAGTTTCCAAAATTCTGAGAAACAATTGAAAGGGCAGAAACGGTCATCAAAGTTCATCAACAATCTCTCATACATACCCCATATGATGAGGAAGACATGCACCAAGAGAAAGGAGTCATGTAGACCTGAATTGACTAGGTCGGCAACCCATTATCTCACTATCCAGAGCCTGTTGGTGCATAGGCAAGCTTTGAGGTCTATTTTTATACCTCAAGAGCACAATAAAAAAGGATACAAAAAAATACTTGACTGTTGTTTCTATATCTGTGATTGTAAACATTGTTGGACAATGAACTTTGAAAACTTTGCAAGATGATCTTCAATATTTCAGGACCACTGGTGAGAGTGCTCAGGATGGCAAACACGTGAGAAGCCTTCAATAGGGTTGATGTACAAAGCAATGGACACGACCAAAGAAAGCATAAGGGACAACAGAGAATAAAGTAAACAGAGAAGAGGTCTATGTGTAAAGTAGTTGATTGAATCACTCAATTGTGTAGGCCACTTTCCTGAACCAGCCTACATGTTGAATCACTCATTGCACTTTTACACCCACTTCATCAGACGTAACAAGGTTCAGAATGGGATGGGCAAAATTACTCAGAGGTGATAAGTGCCCAACTCACCTTACTAATGTTCATTTTCCAGGTGGTTACAAACACAAGTATCAATTTCTAATCAGTCTAGCATCTGGTTACTTGAGATTTTCAGTTTGTTTTACCCATTTGATCCAAAATCTCTACTAGGTCTGGCTCAGAAATCAATTTCAACCAATCATTTTCATTCTAGTGGATCTCCTGGTGGGCACCCAAGTTTATTACAAAAGAATAGAGTTCTGTTTTCCTTAAAGCGAATTTTCTCTAAGATAAGATCGCTAATTCCAAGTTATTCTTTACTTCTGCATTAGTTTTGAGTTATGAGTAAATTTTGATCTATATGAAATATAAAGACAGATTTTCAAAATATCCTGCCCCAAATCTTTATCAGAGCCTAGCGCCACATGAATAGGATAGGTAGATCCTAAAGAGGTCAAGTTAGTGACAGCCAACGTAATGAGTTATTAATCAAGTTAGTAGAACAGTTTGAGAGGTTGCTTGCCAATGTCACTACTCTAAAAGCACGTAGGAAATAGGCAGATGATAGCAGTGTCGATAGGAGTAATCATCAGAATCCAGTTCCTAGAGCAAATTTGAAACTCAAAGGAGTAGAAAATCATAATCAAGATAGTAATCCTACAATTTCTCCAGGAAATTAGAAATCACAATGCGTTTCAGGAAACTCCCATCATTTTGTTTTGAGATGATTGATCATTTCAATGATGACATAATTCTGGTGATATTACAAAGAAAGTCAAACCTAAAGCTCCCAATCTCCCAGAAAAGGATAATATTTGGACTGGCTTACTGCAATCAAAGATTATTTTGATTGGTATGATATGGAGAGAAAGGTGAGCCTTGGAGCAACAGTGAAGTTGTCGTCGTGTGACCTGGAGGTTACAGGTTCAAAGCATGGAAACAGCCTCTTCCAAAAAATGCAAGGTAAGGCAGCATGCTATAGACCCTTGTGGTCCCAGGAAAAGGGCGGACAAAAACACGGGGGCTGCCCTTTCTTTATGATATGGAGATGAAAGGTATGTTTGATTCGCTAAAATAAAATTATTTGGACCTGTAAGAGTCTATTGAAGAACTGTAGACTTCTACTTCACAAAGCAAGACAACCTCCAAAAAGTTATTTGGGAAGAAATGAAGCTCAAACTCGGAGAGAAGTTCATTCCCCTATATTATGACAATGTGAAAGCATTTATAATTAGTTGGTTACACTCCAACAGGGTACTGAATCTGCTGGTGAGTACATGGAAGTTCAATGAACTTACAGCTACAAGTGATGTGGCTGATATGATAAACAGAAGACTTCGCGCTTCAAAACCAAGCTTTGCACAGACATACACTAAGAGATGTCAACTATCCAAATCCATGGCTTGGATGAAGCTTACCAGATTGCACTCAATAATTAATTAGAATCTGAAGCATCCATCTGCTTGGTAATTTTCTAGCAATATCAATACTTCTTAAGATAGTTCAAAGAGGAATCATTATAATTCTGCGGCTGCTAGCAAGCCAAGCAACTCTCAGCCCATTGACAACAAAAGAGAGAGAGTGCATTGCACCATTGCCACTACATGTGTAGTACTGTGAGGGGGTCAAATGATGCTGAATGCTTCCAATGCTGCGAGAAAGGACATTATGGTCACAGATGTACCAACTAGCACGTCAATTTATGTTGCAATGATACTGCTGTCGACGACAATGAAAGCAACTATTTACCTAAAGTTGACCCTCAAGATTTGGATCCGAATATGAAGGTGAAAAGAGACAAATATGGTAGTTAGAAGAGGTCTTGCTGTACCTTGCAGTGAAGGTGATGAGTAATGGCTGAGAACTAAGATCTTTCATGCTACAGTAATGCAAGGATAAGATCCATGGACTTTTAGTTGATGGAAGAAGTAGCACCAATGCAGTTTCCTAAGAATTGGACAAGTTACAGTTACCAAATTAAAAAATCCTCAGCCATAAAAAGTTACAAGCATTAGTGATCTAAAGATTTTGCAAGTTAACAAGATTGCTAGTTGCTTTAAGGATTGGAAGGTATGAAGACTCCATCTGATGTGATGTTATTTCTATGGATGTCACCTACATTCTCTAAGAAGGCCTAGGCTACACAGTCGAGAAGTGAAGAATGATTGCAAGCCAAACTCATTTAAGTTTCGATTTCAAGGGAAGAAAATTACCTTTGAGCCTATAAATATCGTAGGAAGAAAGAAAAGAAAAACCCAAAACATAGGTCCCATGTCCAGTTAGCAACCATAATGGGCCCACTTGAATTTTAGCACAACCAACAGGACTGACTCTTTGGCCCTGATTCTACAGTTTTTGGGCTTTTCTTTCTTATTTCATTGCTTCCTTGTATTTTAACCTTGGTCTTTAAGGTTTAGAGTTAGGAAAGTGATATATTTAGCAACTCTTGCTATTGAAGACCTAATGACCTTGACTTCCAGAGGAACCAATCCCTATTTAAAGGATCCCCGCAAGTACGGTTTTTGCATCTTGGTATTATGCTATTGAATGAATTGAATTCCAAGGAATTTTCTCTCTCCCTGTGAATTGCCATCGTTCATACCCTCAAGGGTGTGACTCTCTTGACCTATCTAAGTGTGATGCTTAGGGGAAAAGCCTCACCAATCTCAAGGTACAACCTCAAGACCAATTGCCAAGTTTGTCAGGTGCAACACCTGTCAAAACTATCCTGTTAATTTTGCATTTTACATCCAAAAATCCAGAAATATAATTCAGTTTTCTGCTAAGCTCAATTCCAGCCATCTAAATGAATAACAGATGTTCATTTCATTGGTTCTCAAATTGTTTCTGTTAGAGTTGGATTTTTGCTGTTAACATTCACTCTTCCACGTGTTACAAACAACAATATCAATTTCCAAACAATCTGGCATCTGGGTGCTTGAGATTTTATTTAGGTTTACCTATTTGATCCAAAATTTCAACTGGGTCTTGCTCTCAGTTCAATGTCAACCAATTGTTTGCATTCTGGTGGATTTACTCCAAGTGAGTACACAAGCAGAAATACAGTTCAGTTTTCCTTAAACCGAATTCCTCCAACATAAGTGCTAATTCCAAGTAGTTCTTTGCTTCAGCATTTGTTTTGATTTCCAGATATTAAGACAGAATTCAGACTATCCGCACCATATGGGTTTTCACAAGGTAGATAAGTGTCAGGTTCTTCTATGATTAAAGCAATAGAATAATAAAAACATCAGACAGCAAGCTATAAAGAATCTTAAAGATAAGCAAAGGAATATTTCCATGGGCTAGATCACAAGGCTGTTGACCACAAGCTTTGACTTGAATAATATCCTAATTTCTAGAATTTGCAAAGTGACAGCAGATAAATACGGGTAACAGAATTTCTCACAGAAGATACTAAAAGGAAAACCTGATATATTTCCAAGAGATTGGCACCAAAAATAAACCTCAATTCTTGTGACTTGATCCTCACTTCCTTTGGCTATAGCACAAGACTAGCACTAGAGGACTACAAATTTTATTACAAGCCAATGAGACGAAAAAGTGGAATATGGAATTAAAATTCCAAAACAAAAACCAAATATAAACCTCAATTCTTGTGCTTTAATTCTCACTTCCTCTGGCGTGAGAGATGGTTTGGCAGCCTCAATATTGACGCTAATTGGTACCTGAAAGTAACAGAGAAACATGATGTTGAGCATGTTTAAGTTCAAAGATTATACATGTGGAAATTATATGAATACAAACTTTAAAATGAGTAGCATATCATGTTAGATACTTCATCTCTACACCATGCCCTGCACACTCAGGTGCAAAGCACATTGATGTGGAAAGATAATGTGACACTCAAAAATACAAAAAAGGCTCTCACAAAGCATGTCCCAGTGAGATTCCAAGATAAAGAATGACTTTTCAAAATCTAGCATAATATATTTACTAAAGAGGGTGCATCACCCCCAAGTGAAGTTAAAAGCCTCCAATAAAGCTGCATCCCAGGAATTAACATATGCAAACAACAGTCTTTTTATAATATTTGCATTTCTAAACAACACATATGAATCATAATAAGACCACAGCAAGCTTGTCTATTTGTACCACAATCTTACATAAAGAGTTTGTTAGATCTTATATAAACTCTCCCAAGAAGAACTAGAAGACCATGTTGTTTACCCTCCCTTACCAAAGGTGAAGAGTTTCATGATCCGATATTTACTAAGTTTTTGTCAACCTCATTATGGAAGCAGAGCTGAGATACCAAGCTATCATTGGCAATCAAGAGACAGACAACTTTGCTGACATACTCTGGAGTTAAGCAGCTAAAAAAACAGCTGCAAATGGCGAAACAAGTACAACCTTCCATCAAATTTGTAGTTGTGGAAAACCTACAGGAGGTGTCTTGACCAGTCTTAGCAGACAGAGAACCATACCATGGGCATCTGATCTATGTCTGGGTCATTCTCATGTTCAACAACCCAACTGACAGCAGCCTCAATGCTCGTATTGCCTGAGAAAAGAACCTTAAAGTCAACAAAAAAGGAAACAACCAATGCATTGTTGGAAAGATTAGTTATACTGGAATATAACCTATCCAACAGAAACAGGTTCTAGTCAATCATCACAGAGACTGCAGGTATAATTAAGAAGATACTAAAAAAATTACAGTGATAATAGACATTAAAAGGGAACAAATTTAATAAACTCCACACCAAAGATGCATAAAAGGACTTAATGATAACAAAATGACAGATTTCCATAAAAAAGAAGAATGACATAGACATTTTTTTTCCCTCTTCTCTTCTCACTAATGCAATACTTGGGACTGTGCATCATGTTACTTCATTCCTAGAGAAACCAAACAGGAATACGACACAAGCAAACAGACTCATTGAACCTTGTACAGGAAGATGAATTTTTTAGCAAAAGAAAATAGAATGAAATTGAGTACGTAGTTCGACAAAACCCATCATTCTAGCAAGATGAAAGGCATCCACATGCTATATCTGCACTAAAGAGTGGAACTCCTTGCAAAAAGATTGATTGTAGCATTCCCCAAGATTCGTTAAGTTTCAATGCATAGTACTACTATCTTAAATAATGAAAACTATATAAGCCATTTGCTACCAAAGTACTAACGGTGTCAAACTTTAGACCAAGGTCTCCTCTAGGCCCCAGTTGGAAGCAAGGAAATATTATGAGATATACAAACTATCCCAAGGCCCCCTGAGCAAGAAAAGTCTTTTCTTTGAAACTTAAGTTATGATGCTCAAGAAGTGCCAGCACATTGAATCATCTGACTGCCTAGGAACCTAAAGCCCATTTCTGACCTGGCTTCCATTTATTAACAGACCGCATCAATTCCTTTTTTTCTTCAAACAACCAAATAAACTGATACGCCTCCAATACATCACACCTATTCTAGAAGAAAAACACGTGCCACTGGGAGGGAGATGTGACACATGTTTGTCAAAGAATGGCTTAGTATAATCAGGTTGTTAGGCAGTTAGGGAGGAGGTTTAAGGGAGGGAGAGGAGGAACTGTAGGAAGAGGAAAAACTGAGGGAAAATTGGGCTCCAAGGAGTGGAGATGGTGTAAGAACTTTCAGGCATGCCTGATGGTTCTTGTTCTTCTTTTACTGATTTCTTTCTATCTCTGTTATCTATAATTGCAATTGTACTTTGGAATTCTTCAATGAAATAAATACTTCATTCAAATTTTCTCTTCATTACTGGAATCGTAGCTTGAATTCAGACAGACAGGTTCATCAATGGTATCAGAGGCTCATCCGATCGTGGGGGTATGGTAAGAAATCGATCGAAGAGAGCAGAAACATGGAGAAGGAGGTGGAAAACATGAGAGCAGAATTTGGGAGCATGAAAGATGATGTTGGAAGATTACAAACCAATGTAACAGCCATCGGAGAATACTTACTTGAAATCCGGAATTGGATGCGGCAAAGGGAGGAAGGCACAGATACGTTACCCAATCAGGCAGAAGATAGGGGAAGAGCCAGAGCCTCAAAGGTCGGGGAGACAACGGGATGAGGAAACCAGGTACCGGAGAATCAGAGTTATGACCATCACCCTCGGAAGCTTGACCTCCCTATTTTTGACGAAAAAGACCCCTATGGTTGGCTGTGCCGGGCAGAGCGGTATTTCCAGCTCAACCAGATAACTGACGGCGAGAGGGTTACAGCGGCGTCGATCTGTCTGGAAGAAGAAGCCCTTCACTAGTTTCTCTGGACAGACACCTGCACCCCAATCCGATCGTGGCCCCTTTTCCGAGTTTCCCTCCTCCAGAGATACCGACCTTCACACTTTGAAGACGATTATGAGGCGTTACTCGCTCTACTGCAAGGTCGGCGAGTACCGCCAAGAGTTTGTACTTCTGTTGGGACCTCTAGTGGATCTGCCCAACGAGCTGTTGAAGGAGACGTTCCTTAACAGGCTCAGGGAAGGTCTTAAGGCCAAAGTGAAAATGTTCAGGCTTGCTTCCTTAAATGGGCTTATGGATTTGGCCCAGAAAGTAGAAGAGAAGAACAAGGCCTTCATCAGGTCAGGGCCCATGGAAACCGACTGGGACCTAGGCCTAGGTTGTCAGGAACCAACAACACCTCGATGAGGAGCCCAGTCCTAGAAACAGCCCAACAAGGGCAATTCAGTAATTTCACACAAACCTTAACCAGACCGACGGAGACGACGAAGGAGACTAGATTCTGGGGCGATCGGTCTGCCTGCACCGTTGTACCTTCTTCGAGCCAACGCGATCCTTACCGGCGACTGTCAGAAAGCAAGCTCCAACACAAGAGTGCTCAAGTTGT
Source organism: Warburgia ugandensis (assembly GCA_035236585.1). NCBI lineage: Eukaryota > Viridiplantae > Streptophyta > Magnoliopsida > Canellales > Canellaceae > Warburgia > Warburgia ugandensis. The sequence continues at coordinate 24,322,144 of CP141132.1, read as the reverse complement.
GTTTCCGGTGTGACGAGAAGTACTTACCAAGCCACAAATGCAAGAATCACTAGCTACATGTGCTGTTACTAGCAGAGGACGAGGAAGAACCTGAGCCTGCAAAACCTCCAGCTCCCAACGAAGCCCCATCTCACGAAGAAGATATGCCCCAGTTTGAACTTTCGATGCAAGCGATCATGGGGATCTTTGTGGCCACTATCATGAAGCTGAAGGGGTATCTAGGGCAACGGGAGGTTGTGGACTTGGTTGACACAAGCATCGCACAATTTCATCGCCCTAGATTTGGTCGACGAGTTACAGTTGCCGGTGACCGACACTAAACCCTTTGGTGTCCAAGTTGGGGATGGACACCGCATCAAGGGAGCTGGGGTTTGCATGGATCTAATCCTCCGTCTTCCTAAGGTCGTGATCCAGCAGCATTTCCATCTCTTCAAATTGAGTGGAACTGATATTGTCCTCGGAATAGCATGGCTACAGACTCTCAGAGAAGTCTTCGCCAATTACCGCAATCTCACCGTGCAGTTCTAAGTGCAACGCACGCAAGTCACACTCTACGGTGACCCTTCCTTGGCGCAGTCTTCGCTCTCTCTCAAATCCATACAAGGACTCATACCTAGTGCCCATGATAGTTTGATAATCGAATACCAAGGACTACAGATAGACACTGTGCCACAAGAGTCCACAGATCATCCACGGGTGACATCTATCCTGACGCAATTTTCACACATTTTTGACCTGCCCCTGCAGTTGCCGGTAAGCCGCACTCATGATCACACTATCCGGGTCCAAGACGATGCCCAACCACCACCATCCGACCGTATAGGTACCCCCACTGCTAGAAAAACAAAATTGAAAGGATCATCAAGGAATTGTTGGATGCCGGTATCATACGTCCTATTACTAGTCCCTACTCGAGCCCAATACTATTGGTTAAGAAGAAGGATAGCAATTGGTGATTCTGCGTCGATTATAGGGACTCAAACAAGATCACTATTCCTGATAAGTTTCCCATATCAACGATTGATGAGCTGCTGGACTATTTGGGCGGGGCTACTGTTTTCTCCAAATTAGATCTCCAGTTTGGCTACTATCAAATCCGTATCAAAGAGTAAGATATTGCCGAGACCGCCTTCAAAAAGCATGAAGGTCAATATAAGTTTCTGGTCATGCCTTTCGACCTGACCAATGCTCCATCCACCTTCCAATCCCTCATGAACGACATCTTCTGCTCACACCTCCGTAAGTTCGTTCTAGTTTTCTTTGACGACATATTGGTTTATAGTTCTAATATAAATCTGCACTTGGAACACCTAACCACTGTCCTACAGATTTTGGAAACACGTGAATTGGTTGTTAATAAAAGGAAATGTCTATTTGTGCAACCTACACTAGAGTACCTCGGCCATGTGATATCTACACACGGGGTAGCAGCTGATAAGCTGGCCAGTTCCACACGATGTTCGAGCACTACGTGGATTCTTAGGCCTTATAAGATATTACTGCAAGTTTGTCCAGCACTATGGATTGATCGCAATGCCGCTTATCAACCTACTTAAGAAAGACAATTTTAGATGGAGCCTCGAGGCGCAAGTTGCATTCGACATGTTGAAACGAGCTATGACTACCATTCCTGTGTTGGCCATTCTTGATTTCAGTAAACAGTTTATTCTAGAAACTGATGCTTCTGGCAAGGGAGTTGGAGCCGTCCTCATGCAAGAAGGAAGGGTCATTGCCTTCTTTAGCCAAGCTCTTGCACTCCGATCACAATCTAAGTCAGTTTACAAGAGAGTGCTCATGGCTATTGTATTAGCTATACAGATTGTGTTTGATTTTGAAATCCAGTACAAACCAGGACATCAGAACAGAGTAGTAGATGCTCTTTCTAGGAAAGATGAAGTTCATGTCTCTGCTCACTCCCCTACACGTCGAGAAAATTCTTCCACAAATTCTGAAGTGGCTACAAATTGCGACCTGATGGCTCTTTCTATTGTCCATTGTAAGGGGTTATTAGGACTGGAGGAGGAAGTCCAACAAGAAGATCGACTCAAATCTATTATATAGGACCTCCTAGCCAATCCTAACAGCCATACTGGTTTTTCATTGCAGAATGGATGCTTACGCTTTCAGGGCGAGCTAATTATCCCAAAATCTTGCCCTCCCATTCCCACCTTGCTTACAGAATTTCATTCCACCCCAATTGGTGGACATTTTGGGTTCTTTCATATGTTGAAGAGGCTCTCTAACATTGTGTTTTGGGACGGGGGGATGAGAAAGGATATACAGCAATTCGTTGCCACTTGCAATGTTTGTCAAAGAAATAAATATCAATCACTGAAACCTAGGGAACTTCTTCAACCCTTGCCCATTCCTGACCAAGTTTGGGATGACCTATCAATGGATTTTATTGGAGGATTACCCAAGTCACAAGGGGTGGATACAATTCTTGTCGTGGTGGACTGTCTCACCAAATATAACCATTTCCTTATCTTAGGGCATCCATTTACGACTCAAGACGTTGCTACTCTCTTTGCTAAAGAAATATTCAGGCTACACAGATATCCCCGCTCTATAGTATCCGATCAAGACCGCCTTTTTATTAGCCAGTTTTGGACAAAATTATTCAAACTAGTTGGAACGGGCCTAAAGATGAGTACTGTCCATCACCCACAAAATGATGGGCAAATTGAAGTTGTTAACCGTTGCTTGGAGACCTACCTACGTTGTTTCACTTCTAGCCATCCTAAGCAATGGCCTAAATGGATTAGTTGGGCCGAATTCTGGTTTAATACCACTTATCATAATGCTGCTAGGATGACACCATTCAAGGCTCTTTATGGTCGTGAGACACCTGTCTTACTATGCCTCACTGATGAAGGCTCGGTTGTGGAAGCAGTCAATCAACAACTAATAGACAGGAATGTTATCTTGCAAGAGTTGAAGGATCATTTGTTAACTGCCTAAGCTAGGGTGAAGTCACAAGCAGACAAGATGCATAGAGACGTTCAGTTTGAGGTTGGTGCACTAGTTTTCCTCAAATTGCAACCTTTTAAGCTCAAAAAGTTGGCTAAGAGGCCAAATGAGAAGTTGAGTCCCAGGTTTTATGGTCCTTTTCCGGCATTGGAATGGATGGGCGAAGTGGCATATAGTCTGGAGTTACCAGCTACTGCTAGAATTCATGATGTTTTCCATGTATTCTGACTGTTTAAAACAGTCCTTGTCAAACCCTTCCCATGCTCAGCCTTTACCTTCCAATTTAACAGATGAACTGGAACTTGTGGTTCAACCAAAAGCTATCTGACATATCAAAGTTTTACTGAATGGCCAAAGGAAGGTTTTAGTTAATTGGCAAGATCTACCTGAATGGGACAATACCTGGGAACTATATACTGTTTTAGATGCCTAGTTTCTATCTTTTCACCTTGAGGATAAGGTGAAACATATAAGGGAGGGTAATGATGCGCCTCCAATACATCACACCTATTCTAGAAGAAAGACACGTGCCACAGGGAGGGGGATGTGACACGTGTCTGTTAAAGAATGGCTTAGTAGAATCAAGTTGTTAGACAGTTAGGGAAGAGGTTTAAGGGAGGGAGAGGAGGAACTGTAGGGAAAGGAAAAACAGTGGGAAAATTGGGCTCTAGGGAGTGGAGATGGTGTAAGAACTTTCAGGCATGCCTGATGGTTCTTGTTCTTCTTTTACTGATTTCTTTCTATCTCTGTTATCTGGGATTGCAATTGTACTTTGGAATTCTTTAGTGAAATAAATACTTCATTCGAATTTTCTCTTCATTACTAGAATCGTAGCTTGAATTTAGACAGACAAGTTCACCATAAACAAAGAGTCCGAATAGGAGTCCACGCAAAAGGGCATCAAATAAGTCCATGCCCCTTTCTTCATGCATGGTAAAACTTGCTTGGTATAGCTAAGGCATTCATCATGTTCTAAATGGCTTCAAAAGGCTAGAGATCAAATTTCCATGTCCACTAAATGCTTCTAGCCGATGTTTCTTTGAGTCAAAAATCGCAACCTAATTTTGTCTAAGACCCAAAACAAGTGTGTAGAATTGTCCAAATGCATTGGTTTCTCAAGGGATACCTACTTTTAGTATTTTGAACATGTTGAATGTCTTAGACCTACCAAAAAAAAGTTTCACCGTGATGAGAAAAATAGGGGTGGACTTATTCCACTCTTTAGGATGGACTCCTACCCAACTCATAAATAAAATAACAGACCACATTGTCACTACATGAGAGAGATATGAAAGAGTCCTCCATAAGACCTCTTTGTGAAAATTATGAATGAAGCTTCTGTGCCTTGTTGCTAAGCTAGCAGAACCAAAAAAAGTAATCAACAGCAATGAACTCCTGGGTTACAAGAACCAGAAAATAGCAGTGATTAGATTATGGAATTCTTAATCGAAAGAAATTTGCAAGAAGGAAAAGCATTAATTAGTCTATGATGGCATTCACTAATGATCGCATAGAAAGTCAATAAATCAGTAACCAACATGTCCAGCACAAGAAGAGCAATGTACTTAATTGGATACAGACCAAGTAGAAGTTTCCAAAAACATTTACAGAATGAGGTCCAGCCAACATAATTACTAAAACTAAAATAAAAAATGTTATGTTCCTAAAACAAGATACTCAAGTCTTTGAAACAGGATTAACAAATGACTGTGATTAGTAGACCATAGTTACCTGAACGTGAAATGCATTCAAGTACCAGTATGTGAAACGAGATCATGAAACATTTGCAAAAATTTTATGTAGAACTAGAAACATAGAAATGCTTAGGAAACTTAGAAGAAACATGATGGAGCCTAAGGAACACGAAAGTGAAACAAGAGAGAAATGAAACTCAAACATAAAGGAAATGAATGGAGAACAAAAGAGGGTCCAAAGATGCACCAGCAATAGCATAAACATAATAGAGAAATGCAAGTTTTCTAATCTCTAGTGCAGATTTTCTCAGACTATTGCATAAGAGAGTAAGTGAAAGAAGGAAAGAGGAAGAGGGAAAAGTGGCCACACAAAGAAAGATTCTGTGTTTCAGCTCAAGTGCATACAAAAGCATAGCAGTAACAGACGAGATGTTTCCTGTGTATTTTGATAGAGTTACCCATCAGTTTCCCCTAAGTTTTAGATGAGTTTCTCATTTGCATTTTAGGTCTTTCCCATATGTATTTTGAATGTGTTTCATATGAGTTCAGTTTATTTTAAAGATGGTTTCATTGGTATGTGAAATGAGATTTTGAGAAATGCATTTCACAGACCTTATTAACATATTTAGCAACCCTGGTTGATACAAATGACCTTGTCTGACACCGAAGATCAACTACTGTAGAGCAAACCTGATAAGATGAAAACAGAAAAACTAATCATATCAATAGACTCACCAGAAAAATGAAGTGCTTGTGTTGCTCGCGGCTTTGGAAATCCCATTGATTCAAGTTCAGCAAGCAAGTTACAATCAACTTCAGGAACAGCCATATCTGAAAAAATAAAACACAATGGCAAATTTTGCAGTCATAAAATAGGTAAAAACTTAGAGAAAAACAATCTCCCATTTAAAAAGTAATAAAAGAAAACCCAATTGCATTAAACACAGTAAAAATATAACAAATGGATAAACTCCAACATCAAGAAGCACCCACCAGAGAAAATAATACATAAACTTACCAGAATTAACATCCATATTCTAGTTTCCATCAAAAACTAAATTCAATGTATATAAAACGTCTGTAAGAATAAATAAACAAATACTTACCAACCTCCAGAACCAAATAAAGTAAATAAAATCTAACAAGATTTAGCTCTAGCCTCCAGCTCACGTAAACATGCAGAGACAACAAATGTGACATTCCAAAGCTTCATTTGACTATTTACAACATTTGACTTACAAAAAAAGATCGAACAGAAAACCCACCTTGGGTCTCAGTACCTCCAGCAGCTACATCCTCTTCTGAAGCTTTTGGCGCTTTGGGAGCTTCTAAATCAATTCGGCTTGCCGTTTCCGAAGTCTTGTCAATGAATTCAGCATGCCCAGTTCTCTTTGTATGCAAATCGCTTTCCTTCAACATTAAAACCCGTAACCCCAACAACAATCATACATGCCCAATTCAAAAAAATTATGGACAAATTGAAGAAGTCTGGAAAGATTAGATTTTTACCGTTTTAGATCGACAGGGTTTGTTGCAAGTGCTGCAAACAAGATTAAGGACCGCTTCCGTTGACTCAGAGAAATTGGAATGAGATGTGAGCTCGGCGTGTTCTTGGGCTTCTTCTACACTCTTGAGATGGGCCCCACAATCTCCACATTTTAGAGACAGGCCCGCCATTGAAGAAGGCGATCGAGAGTTCAGATTCCAGAGAACAAGAACCCTTCTTTTTCTCCTGCTCTAATTTCTCTCTATTGCCACATCTTTATTCCTGTACCTATGCTTTTCGTGTTTCTGGATGTGTAGGGAGAGAACTTTTATGTTCCTTCTCTTTCTGAACTCGTCTTGTTTTGGTATTTGACGCCCCTTACTTCGTTTTGGAACTTCTTAGTATTGATATCGACACGCCTGATGTTTCAAACCTCAGCCAATTTGAACTGGGAGAATAAGTGAGAGTGACAATTGGAAGAAAATATTCGCTATCCAAACCAAACCATATGGAATAAAAGATCCTATTCGTTTCCTATCCATGATGGGTATGGGATTGACTTCTAAATTTGTTTATTTTGGAATGAATACAAAATGAAGTTTGATAACTACAGATTATCTAATCTAAAATATAGTTTTTTATAAGACTAAAATATCTCAAAGCTTTTATTAAAATATAATATTATTGAGGGACAAATTAATCATTTTATATATCAAATGTAAAACAAAAAATAGATAAAAGTTTTTAATTACAAGTAAAGAATTACAAAGCAAATCACTCTCTAATCTCAACCAAAAGAGAAAGTGACAACTCGAAAGTGTGACTAAATATACTTTAGGAGAGATATTGAGTTGCTTGCTTAAGCATCTAAGTGCTTTAGACATTATTGGCAAATTAGGAAAAGTTTGTGACTTACAACTTTACTTAACATTATGAATTAGAAATCATATGACTATTAGGAATTACATGACTATTACGATTAAGGAATTGCAAGTTGCCAATTTTCTTTCACTTGCCACACCTTCCTTTCTTTTCCTGATATTGAAATCTTCCTCAATAATTTAAGAATCTCCATCCTGTCCAAATTATTTGCCATGATTTCTAGAATTCATCCAACAACAAAGATCTTGCTCTATATGTGCCATGCAGGCAATCTAGTGCAAGATCATACGAAATTAACATGTAGTACTCAGCATACTTTAGACCATTTTACTATTTCTAATGGTGTAGTTAAATATCATATTTGACTTCCAAAGTTGACGATGATACCCTTAGTCTAGGATAAGATGGTAAGATTTCTCAAGGAAATCAAACCCAAAAGCAAGATTAGGTTATGACAAATAAGATTGATACTCTTGGTCTTAGGTGATGATGGTATTTGTAAGAGTTTCCTTCCAAAGCACTCATCATATACATCTTTGTGAGTAAAGTATCAAAATATTCTAATCATTAATCTTAAGAGACCCTGACATACTCATTAAAGTGTAGGAAAGAATAGATACAATTGGATTATGTTCTTGATTCCAATCCTAGTGAGGACCTTACAACAGTAATGGTTGCCATATAATTATCTAAATAATTGATTTTCTAAAACAAAAGGTTTCAAGTTAAACTTTTAAAAATTGTAGTAATTGAAAATTCTAATTAAAACTTGAATTTCATGAATAATCTCTAGAATTTATCCAATGGAAAAGATCTTGATCTATCCTATCCCTACAACGCAAGGTGAATTTAAGTTGGAAACAAATGGAATTGATAGTTCACTTTTCAAAACCGAAGTAAATAGAATGGATATGGAATGAATTATGAAAATACTATTCGAAATCATTTTCTAGACCGATAAAAGTTAATAGAATGAATATGGAATGATGTTATCCAAACTGTATATGATCTATTGGCAATCCTACTAACAATTAATGTAAAGCATCATACTTTACCATGTGGGCCCCACCTTTGGTTAATTAGACCCATTTGTTTGATATCTTTTACTTTAGATAACTATTTATCCTGAAACAATGCTGATCAATTTAGAAACTAAAAAGTGCACGTCTAGTCACGTAAACATGGGCAATCATAAATACTATTTAAAGAATATCCAAAATGAATAACTTGAAAGTGCATCTTTTGGTTAAGATCATTTAATATTGGTTATTTTTAACACTCCCTCCATCCCATATTATTAGTCCTCTTTGAAAAAACACAAGTTTTTAGGAAATCATAAAGATGCATTTACACGTCATGCCCCATCCTATGTAATTTCATTTCCATCCTTTAATAGATTTTGACAATATTTATTGTTGCAATGTAAATCTCTTAATGTGATAAGGGTATAAATGAAAACTATAACTAATAGTTATTGGCTTTTTCTACTAGACAAATTTTTTCGATCATTTATAAATATTAAGTTGGACTAATAATACGAGACAAAGGGAGTATATACTAGTCACTTACATGATCAAATAAGTGCATGAGGGAAAGAGAAAGTGTGTGTGTGTGTGTGTGTGTGTGTGTGTGTGTGTGTGTGTGTGTGTGTGTGTGTGTGTGTGTGTGTGTGTGTGTGTGTGTGTGTGTGTGTGCATTTTCTTGATTAGGGGCAATTTAAGAGGGGCATAGTTTCCCACTTTGTTGCTACCTTCACTACTACACAGGGAGCTTTTAAAGTCGGTTAAAAGTGGTAATAGAAGTCGCTTAAGAAGCAACTTTTACCTCGCCAACTTCGAAAGTCGTCAACTTTTATTTTTATTTTTTTTTATTTCTATCCAAAATTACATTGCAAACTATGTAGATAATACACTAACATGACTTCCTCAAGTTGATCAATGGTTGACCCAATGAAATTTTTATAGATACTATAGATGATATCATGAGTTAATAAATTAGACGAATAGGTCTGATCAACTAAATTTGGAACCCACCATGTAAAGTGGTGGTGCAACAACCTTAATTGTGTGTTGCATGCAAGACTTAAGCATTTGTCTCAGCTAAGGATGCTAATGACCACCTTAGTAGTTAGTAACTAATTTAGGAATGCTAAATCGGCAACCTTAATGGAAGAGAATCTAGCAAAGAGAGAACATCTATAGGGAAAAATAAGAAAAATCCTATGCAAAATTAGTCAAGGAAGGAAAGCAAATCAGAAAATCATATCAGAGAATTGCAACATGTAGTGGTTCATCTGGAGTCAAAGGAACTTAAAAAACAATGCAACAGATGTAGAGCTTCTCGGACTAGAAAACTTGTTGGAAAATCAACCCAAATAGATGACTTCTGACAAAAGTTATAGTAGGTATGGAAATTGAAGAGTGATATTGGTCTTATTGATCTAGGCTAAGTTATTATACATTTTTCTTCCATAAAAGGGAGGATTAAAAGCTAGTGAGATTTGAAGTTCCATGAACAGTTAATTTTCAAGCCCTGCTTATTTCTCCATTGATTTAATATTTCATCAGTTCATCAGTCCATATGCCATTTTATATTCCATATTGTTTGATTACCAAATCTTCCAATTGAATATTATTCAAATAATATTGTAAGATCGAGTGGGGAAGCTACAAGCCATCCAATCTACTCTGATAATGGGATGAAATAATTTAGCATGAAAAAACTTGAGGTTGGACATGGGAGATTTACAAGGATTAAAAATGAGATCCCTTTTGGATAGAAAGCGCTAGAATTTGTGATAATTGAAGACAATAGATTCTTCATTCAATAGCTCATCCCTCTAGAGAATCATATAATAACATCAATTTTGATAATAAAAATGCATATTTTCATTAAAATTATTGCTAGAAACAAGCTAGTTCAACTGGTTGTGGAGTGAGCACTAATGACTTAAGTCTAGAGTTCAAACCACTAAAATGACATGCTAAATTATATTTTTGGAGAAAAATCTAGATTTTCATAATTAGGAGACATCCACATACAATGAGTCTGCTTAGTATGGATGTCCACTACTAGTTAGGAAACAAAGATATAGCAGTTGTTAAGTGTTCAATTTTGGTCAAAATACCTCTAATTTAGCATTCAATTAGATCATCTAACCCTTCAAATTTGCAAAACTTAGCTTGATTTTGAATTTAACTGCAATTGACCATCCAAACCTTAATTTGTCAAAATCAACGGTCAAATCATCATTAGAGCTCATTAGATGATTAATATATGATTCAGATGATTCTAATTTAGTCTTTTGTTTTGCAGATCAACCAAAGGACGCACGGACGGCTACGATTACAAGTTAACGGTGTAGATCATTTTAAAAAGGATTGATGGACTAGATCAACCATCAAGATGGATGGAATAGAAATCATGGACAAAATGGAAAGAAATGTAAAGGGCAACTTCTTCCCTCCCACTTCTCTTTCCTTTTCTTCCTCTCTCTCTCTCTCTCTCTCTCTCTCTCTCTCTCTCTCTCTCTCTCTCTCTCTCTCTCTCTCTCTCTCTCTCCTTATATTTCTTCCTTATTTCCTCTCTTTTTTCCCTTCCTCATTCTCACGTACCCACCTCTCTTCTCCCACCTTCCTTTTCTCTTCCTCCTTTCTATTCTCAAGACTTTCTTTAAAACCGCAGGAGGGCAGCTTTTTCTCCTCTCTTCTCCCATCTCTTTCACCGTCCCTTTCTTCTCTTCTTCCCTCCCACTTCTCTTCTTTCTCCCTATCTCTCTCCCTCTCTCTCTCTCTCTTCTCTACCTCACCAAGTTTCCCTTCTCCTATTCCTTCACCGCCCAACCTCTCCCTCATCTCCTCTTGGCTGAACCGTAAGAGGAGGCAGACCCCTCTCTCTCTCTCTCTCTCTCTCTCTCTCTCTCTCTCTCTCTCTCTCTCTCTCTCTCTCTCTCTCTCTCTCTCTCTCTCTCTCTCTCTCTCTCTCTCTCTCTCTCTCTCTCTCTCTCTCTCTCGTGCCCCTTCTCCTTCATTCTCCCTCTCTCTACTTCTCGGACTGGCAGTGCTCTGTGCCATCTCCCCACTATCCTCTTAGTTGCCCCTTGCCTCCCTCACCGTTCTCCTCCCAACTTCTCCCTTTGTCTTTCTCACCTCCGACAACCCCTCTTTCTCTTTCCCTGCTTCTCCTATCTCCCTCTCATTCTTTGTCTTCAACACCACTTTGCCTCTTCATCGGCCTCTGTTTAGCTCACTGTAGAAAGCACGCACCCAGTCTAGATTCAACAACGCACAACCCAGACAGAACCACAGCTTGCCAGCCATTCTTCTCTACCCTGTCTTCACCAAACTAACACCGGCTAGCTCCTCCTCCATCACTGGCATCTACCCCAGTCCGACCCAGCCCAAGTGACATCACCAGACAATACGGAGACAGAAACCCAAGTTGGGTTTCCAAGTTTTTTTCCTTTCCCTCCTTCCTCCCTCCTTTCTCCTCTCTTCTTCTCCCTCCTTCTACGTTTTTCTCCTCATCACCATTTTCCTGGTTTTTTTTCGTTAAAAACTAGAACCCCAGAAATTTACAAGTTTGCCCTGTCAGATCTCAGAAATTCCACCTCTGTCCTTTCCGTTTAATACCATCAATGTCCTCAGTTTAATACCGTCTGGGTCCCTAGTTTATTTACTTCTGTGTCCCTGTGCTATTCTGGTTTTACATTATCATCATTTTGATTATCCAGGGACGGGCTTATCCAGGACGGCTTTCAGTTTTATTTTCTGTTTTCTTTGGAATAAATAATTGTGTACATTGCAGTAGTTGAATAAATTTGAATTTTAGTTTATTCTTAGTTTATTTCTAGTATAGTCTTTGTTTTAGTTCTTTTATTAATTGAATTTTATCAAAAACTCCATCATTTTAAATCAAGTCCTCGTGGGATCGACCCGTACTTGCATAAGCTACACTACAATAGCCCGTGCACTTGAGGTTAAACAATCAACAACAGTATAAAAACAAAAAGAAGGAAATTAGGTGCAATATAGGAAATTCTAGAAATATGAAAATTCAACCTAAGACTAACATCTAGAGTATAATGAATCAAAAAGGCTAAAATTGTGTCGATCTAAAAAATCAATAATGCAAAGATCCATGGAGTGTGAGATATGAAAGGAGTTGAAATAAAGGATATATGCTAGGATACTGAGACGATACATAATAGTGAAATATTAGGAGGAGCTTTTGAGATAATTTCATATGGGAAAAAGAGATATTCTCACATTAGAAACTAACCAAGGGGTCCCATATAAAGTGTTGGACATCCTCGCTAAGTTGAGAAGAAAGAAAATAGTATGAGAGAGAGAGAGAGAGCGCAAGAAGGAGACTTCTCTCTTTCACTATTTCCCTCTCTGCTTTCCTACCCTCTCTTCACCCGCATCCCTCTTCTTTCACTCCTTCCCTTCTCTCTCTCATCCCCCAACTCGCTTGAGCAAGTTGGGTGCTTACTCTACCCAATTGATCTTCCTGCATCCCTGTGTCATAGCCCAAACCCATCACCCATCTTTATTCACCGGCTTTACTACCTTAGCCAACCCCACCCCCCACCCCTCCTTCATCGCACCACCTCCCAACTTGTCCTTTGCTAGAGAACTGCACCCTCTCTCTTTCTCAAATTGGCAGTGCTCTACGCCAACTCAATAAGCACTTGCTTTGTCCAATCACTCCTCACCTCCTCTGTCCACACCAGTTCCAGCATAGCTTCTTCGCCTCTTCCCTTCTCGATCACCCAATTTCTCCCCCTTCTCTCTGTCACTCTGGTAGAACCGCACAACATTATTCAACACCACCTCCTTAGCATTGTTCTCATCTCCTCTCACCTCTGTCCTTCCCTCTTTCCCTATCTGCCTCTATTGCAGCTCCTTTCTCACCGTTCTCATCTCCTCGCACCATTTTGCCACTGGTAAAGGTTGTAATAATCCTATAGGTTTCTAATGTTCTGCTTTAACTTACTAACATGTCAAACATCAAGCAACAAACTCGACAATGTCCTCCTTCATGCCTTTCCACCGAAACTATCTCCTGAGGTCATGATTCGTCTTTGTGCTATCATGATATATCGAAAATTTAGATCAATGTGTCTCACTCAACAATTCCCTCTTAACTTCATCAAATGGCAATACCATAAGTCTACTAAAATACTGTAACCCACCAAAAGAGTCCATGGCCCAATGCTAGATATTCTAACCATCTTCTAGTCAAGTTTTAATACTCTTATCCTCATCATCATCTATCTAGGCCTACAAGACTTTTTGTAGTATAGAAGGTTGGGCAATCATTCACAACTTTCAAATAAGTCAACGTGTAAGTCATACTTAGCCAATGACTTATGTACCTTCCATTTAAAACTTTGAAGTCCTGCCATCAACCCTCCAAACTATCTACTTAATGCATTTAGAACAATGTTTGCCTTTCTTGAGTAATATCGAAGTGTGAAATCAAACATCTTCAAGCATTCAATCCATTTAATCTGCCTCAAATTTAAATCTTTCTAAGTAAAGATGTACTTCAAACTTTTATAGTCAATGAAGGACATCAAACCTTTCACCATACAAGAAATGCTTCTAAAGTTTTATTGCAAACACCACTGCTATCAGCTCTAAGTCATAGGAGGGATATTTCTTCTCATTTGGCTTCAACTGACAAAACCATATGCTAATACTCTTCCCTCTTGCATCAGGACACATCCCAATCCTAAGTGTGAGGTATCACAATACACAGCATAACCCACACCTCGCTTAGGAATGATCAGCGCAGGTGATGACATCAATCATCTCATTAGCTCCTAAAATGATTGCTCACATGAATCATCTCATTCAAATTCCACACCCCTTTTTTGTTTTTTTCATAAGCCTTGTCATGGATGTTGTAATGTATGATAAGTCCTTCACCAATCTCTTATAATAACATGCCAACCCAAGAAAATTTACCTTAGTTGTTCAAAACTTGCACTTGCTAAGTTTCGCCATAGTTAGTGTCCCCCCAATAACTAAAATGCAATAGACAAATGTTGTTCATACTCCTCCTTAGACCTCAAGTATATCAACACGTTGTCCACAAACATGACAATAACTTGATCTAAATAAGGGAGGAAGATTCAACTAATCAAACTCATAAATGTCGCTGGAGTATTTATCAATTCAAAAGATATCACTACAAACTCAAAATGATCATATCGAGCCCTGAATGTCGTCTTAGGGATATCTTGTCCCTTACTTGTAGATCATGGTATCCAAATAGCAAGTCAATCCTGAAAAAACATATAGATCCTCTCGGTTGATCAAACAGGTCATCAATCCTCGACAATGGGTATTTGTTCTTGATCGTCACCCTATTTAATTAGCAGTAATTGATACATAAGCTTAGTCTGCCATTCGATGTGGAGCAACTGAAATTGGAGAAACCCAAGGACAAAGTTCAATAGCAAAGTCAACTTCCCTCCTTGCAGGTAAGCTGGATAATTCATTAGGGAAAACATTTGCAAATCTGCTTACTACTAGAATGGATTCAACACTAACATCAGTGTTATCACGACCTACCATGGTTGCCATCCACCTACTATAGCCTTCTTAGCATTTGTAGCCAACATGAACTTGTGGGAAACTATGATCCTCTATAGTGGAAAAATAAAAATGAACTCCACTAGGCAAGAAAAAGGTTACCCTCTTTTGATTACAGTCAATTATAGCAAGATACTCGGGCAAGAAATTCATCCCCAAGATTACATCATAAGGGATAATATCCATCTAGTAATATATCAAATTACTAAGTAGGCAAAATCCATGCCAAGTTAAATCAAAGCAATTCATAATCATGCGTATCATGATAGTATTACACAATATAATCCATGTATAACATCAGTACACGTAAAATCATAAGATATCTATGTAAAGGATAATTAAGGCTATTAGTACGCACAAATCAGCAATAAAATGATAAAATAATTGAATTACTTTTTGATTCAATACCAAGCAAATCCATGCAATATCAAATTAGAGCATATCAGCTCACCATAGGTAAATCCATGCCAAATACATATTAGAGGAAGTTAGCTCACCACAGCCAAATCGATACTAAATGTTCATCTGAGCCTATCAGCTCACTATCGGCAAATCTATGCTAAAAACCAAATCTCAAATCAAGTTATGTGGGTAAAACCAATCTCTCCCCTCATCTCAACTCAACTCACAATCATCTCGTGAAAACTTAGAAGCCTGCTAATGCCACATGCACCCGCCCTCATCAGTCGCCCTCTTAGGCTACCCTCATCGGCTACCCAAAAGAATAAATTGTGAATCAAACTTCAATTACATGCAAGAAAACAAAAACACGATGAAATACAAATCATGCGTCACCTTATGACCTGCAATATTATTATCACATCTTAGACAAACTCTTGTTTTTTTTAGTTAAAACTCATCCCTATTAGCAACTCAATTTGCAATGTGGAGTTTAATTGTTCAGTGTCCAAGTTTAAGTCATAAATAATTGAAGATAAAATAAAAGAATGTGTTGCACTAGAGTCAAACAATACTTTAACCCAAGTATGAAATTGTAAGAATGTACCTTCTATGATAGTATGATCTGGTTGGGTGTCTGACTATGTCAGTGCATAAACTCTTCCCTATGTCCTCTGCTCAAAGGTGGGGTTGCGCACCTTTGACTAACTTATCTAATCTCTGTGCTAGTAGACATCCTTAGACACGTGACCTACTGCTACTCTGCTCACTACCCTTTGTTGCTCTCAGCCTAGGGCAATCCTTCTTTAAAATAACCTTATTGGCCACAATTAAAGCAAGTCTTAGTGGCTATTCCAAAAGGTAGAGAACATGCCTAAGCACTTTGCACCTGTGGAAGATATCCTTTCCTCTTCTTGTCCTTGCAATTATGTGAGAGAGACTTCCCAAGTCTAATCTTCATCTGGTCCAATACCCTTTATAGATGGTGTCATATGTCCAACAACTTTCTATATAGAATCACGTGCACACAACGTAGATCCTCTAAGACTAGAACCCTCGCTTCTAGTCCCAACTATGCATGTGCCTTTTCAAAATAACAAACAGTTATAGTTAATCAACCTATCAATAGAGTTAATTCAAAAGATACTCAATATTGACACTTTCTCTATCACAGGCAATTATAAAAGAAGTTCTTCCCAAGTGACCTACTGCCTTGCTCTGATACCAAGCTATCGCAACCCAAACCCCAAGGCCACGATTTAATGTAATCAAACATAGCAATTGTCTCGCGAAGCCTACATGGGGTTTTTTCTTCTTCTTCATATATCACAACAGAAGTATTGAGAGTGCTAAATGCTCATGTCCTTTGAAAGTCACGGTTTAGCCAATAAATTTTTTCTCTTTTAACTACTAAATTCTGCCAAAATTTTGGTAGAGTCTCCCCTGCTTCCCCTATTTTTCAAACTTATGCACTTAACGCATGCAATGCGATTTACCTAATAGACAATATAACAATTATAAAGCCCTTATAAGAGATTAGTCTCCAAACAATTCATCACAATATATCAGTAAAACATTTGCTTTCTTACTCGAAGTTTAATTGAATCCCATACACACACCATCAACATAAAATATACAGGATGCATAAGGCTAATCATCAAATAAAAGGACATAGCTCATACTTATCATTAACATACATATACAATGCAAAATTTGACATCATTAGTTAAGCTTCATTCAATAGCCTTCCCCTTATCAACTTGATTGGTACCTGAAAAATAATAAGGTGAGTTGCGAAGCCCAGTAAGGGAAAAGAACTAAACCCATGCATATCCTGCCATTCTTATTGAGCTTGGCTCAATTGCATATTCATATCCAACCATGGAATATTCATTTCCATTTTATTTGATCATCAACAAAGTAAGTAGTACGTATAATTAGATATAACCTATTGGTATTAGAATAAAATTATAGTTTATTCCAAATTCAAACTATATAGCAATAACCATAGCATGCAGACAAATCCATGCAATATCAATTCCTCATTTATGTCCAACCATAGGACATTCATTTCTATTTCACAGTTGAGCAATGAAGTTATGAACTTTATTCCAAATTCAAATTGCAAAACCATAAGCATAGCATTCAATAAAACCATACAGGAAAGTATTTCATTTGATAGTTTTCCCAGCAATCATAAACAAGTATGACATCATCACAATGATAAAGTCGTCATGTCCCTTAAGGTTTACCACCTTAGCAGCCCACTATGAATATCATACATAAGGCAAACCAAACCCTCATAGTTTACCATCTTGGGCGGTTCCACCATGATTCCAAAGAACCAAGTAGCCCATTCCCTTAGGGTTTACCATCTTGGGTAGCTCCAATGCCAGGTTCCCTCAGGAATTATTATCTTGGGTAGCTCCACCATAGTCGAAATCAACCAGGCAGCCATTTTCCTCAAGGTTTACCATCTTGGGAGACTCAAATTTGCTAGCTCATCCCTCAGGGTTTACCATCTTAGGAGACTCAATACATGATAGCTCATCCCTCAAGGTTTACCATCTTGGGCGGCTTCACCTTAGTTGCAATCAATCAAGTAGCCCTTTCCCTCATAGTTTATCATCTTGGAAGGCATCATCATAGTTTCCTAGGTAGCCCTCAGGGCTTACTATCTTGGGATTGACCATTTTATCATAGTTTGCATCATCATAATAGTTAAGAGTAGTTAATCAGACTATCATATGACATTTTCAATAAGTAACTGTAATTCATATAATCCATTCAACCAATATGATAATCTATTTATTCTACACATTCATAATGTTAATTTCAAGTGAACAGATCAATAAGAATTTAAGAATAAAGAAGGGTTTAGGGTCACCTGCATTCACAGTACAACTCACAATTTAATTGCCAATGTCGTTCAAACTGCACTCAAAACCTCTGTTAAGAATACAAGTTCTAAGCAAATTTCAGAATTCCATTCGATTTATTATAATTACTTCTAGATCTCTATTTGTAATATAATCAATCCAACCTCATAAATCTAGATTGATGTTCAGTACACCAATCAGTTGCTATGTACTTAGATTAGCACCATTGGTCTTAAATCGACAGTCTAGATTGAGCGCGTACCTCTAAAAGCTTTAATTTCCAACATTTAAGGTAAGTTATTCAACAATTCAATGATTTTTAACCATAATCCATGGTCTGATCGCCTTTCCTGACATTCGATCATCACCGATTGAGTTTTGGATGGTGAGATCGGATCTTCCATCAAATAGTCCATAATTGGTCTATTATTTTTGTCACAATTCATTATTGATGGATAATTGAAGTCATATTTTACACAAATCTACCTTCCGATCGTATTTTTACCTGTTGGACGTTGAGATCTTAGTTTTTCCTTACACATTACCAAGTTTTCAATCAAAATTTCAAGGATTAATTGATTCCTGATCAACGATCCATCTTCATGGATGAAAAGATCATGTTTGATTTATTTAAATCATAAAAATTTCATTTTTCACATTTTAGGGATTCGCTTGAAAATGTCACTGTCGCTGGAGAAGGTGATCGGATTTTGGTTGTTGCCAAAGACACAAACAATACCTTTTTTGTAAAAAATTTACATGGGAATGCTTAAAATTGGCTAAAATTTTGTTTCTATTGTTTTTCCCTTTTAATTAATTAATTTTTTTCTCTAAAACACAGTTTTTAGCCAAATTTTTCAATGGTTTTTGAAGTCACTATTTTTTATTGTTTTTCTCAATTTTTGAAGACGTTACTTGAGGGATTTTCATGAAATTAGAGGCATTTTACTCCTAATCACTTGAGGAACATAACGAATGGTTTTGATCATTGATCAGTTGCCATTCTATAGACTGTATTTTTTAAACCCATTGGTTTTCTCATAGTTCCCGTCGCGGAAAAATGGTGATAGTAACGAGAATGGTGGTTTGAAATGGTTGGGAGGGAAAAGGAAAAGAAGAAAGAGAGAGGAGAACTTACCTGCCTATTTCAAGTCATCAAATCAGCTTACAATGCTGATTTCTGTTGTCCGAGATGAAGGGAGATGAGGGAGATGGAGCTACGAGGGAGAGAGAACAAGAGATTGGGAGTGATACAGGGACAATTTGGTGAGGAGTGTGATGACTGGAGGGGGAAAAGGGGGAATGGGAGGATGGTGTAGTGTTAGAGGAGTATGGGAGGGAAGAGATGCCTTTGAGTCTTTCTGGAGAAATAGGAATCGGAGAAAGTGATGGAAGGAGAATGATTAGGGATAAGCTGTCAGGTGATGGCTTTTCCCTTGCTTTTCTGTCACCAACGCGTGGAGAGGGGGTTAAGTCCACATGGTAAGCTTGACTCCCACGTGTTGACTTGCTTCCCTGTGACACTGTGTAGAAGAGTTAGCACAGGGGGTGCCACTATCACTTTGTACCCCTCCCTTTTATTTGTAGATTTTTTTTGAATTTTTGGGTCCCGGTCTCCATTTTACACATTCTTAGTGTTGTTGGAAAGCTCTCATTGAGAAAAATCCAGTAATTGATCTTTGATAATCAAATTTCAATGTTTTAAATTTATTTTTTAATTACTTGATTTATGATAAAAAAAATTTATTTTAAAGCAAAATTCCTTGAAATTTGCTAAGAATCTGGAATGAAATTTCAAGTCATCTAATCCTTAACAAGATATACTATTTAATAAGTTATGAGGATTTAAAATTTATCTAAAACTGCATTCGACTTACGTTTGAACTTATGTTAGGCCCACCTGCTCAATCCTCCGTTATTGTTGTATTTCAACGAATTTGAGAAGATTACTAGTTAATCTATCTTTAACTTAATTTTGGGACATGGTGTGACAACAATTGCTAGTGTTGTTGTGGTAAAATAATCAACAAGTTTTTTGCATTATTGTTGGGGACCCGCAACGAAATTTTCATAAATTTTAATAAAAAATAAAAAATAAAATTTTAAAGGAATTGAAATATTTTAACATTTTAGGAATTTTTAGGTGATTTAATTTTTTTTTGGTGCATAATCATTCTATTTTCTGAATTTGGTACTTATTGCTATTTTTAGTTTTTTTAAAATTAGAAAGCTGAGGAAATTGGCAAGTAGAGCTTCATCAAATAAATAGAATTTCCCTCCTTTTCCTAAAATAGGAATTTTCCTTCTTCTTTTTCCTTTTTCCTTGTAGTGAGGCACATTGTAACTCACAATTTTAATTTCAATTTTAAAAAGTTTGTGTTAAAACAAGGCAAATATTGGATAAGGTGGCCCACACTTGATCTTCATTAGAATCCCCACAGTAATTTCCCTCACTTTCTTTATTTTCTTAGTTAAGTTGCATTTAGAATAATTTTGCATTGTTTGGCAGTGTATTTGCATATAAAAAGCATATTTTATAATTGTTATGTTTTTTAGGATTTGCATTAGTTTATTATTTTTAATTGAATTCTTAGGGCACATTCATTGCTTTAAGGTGATTTATATGTTGATTGCACTACCAAGGAGTGTGGAAATTAATTAGTAAAGGCACTCAACCCCATAAGATCAAGGGTGGATTTCATCACCACCTCTTGGTCCACCTAGGATTGTAATGACTCCAATTTTGTAATATTGAAATTCCAAGTTTAGCAATGAAAAGTTAAGTTTTAAAGAAAAGGGCATTTTGGTCATTTCACTAGTTTCCTTAACTAAACCCAGGAATTTGGTCCTAAAAGTGGTTCCATTAGATGCGTCTCGGAAAAAGGAATCCAACAAGACCAAAATCACCCAAAACGGAGTTAAAATGAGCAAGATATGGCCCTTTGAAGTTCAGGGGCAAAATTGTAAATTTCACAAAACGACTTAACATGGAAAACACAGGTGCCCGTTTTGATACGGGCACCCCGTCGTCTTCAAGCTCCTAGAGGCTTCTGGAATGGCGGTGTTTCAAGGAGAAACCACCGCCATTCAAAGGCGGTTAGAACCCCTCCAGAACCCTCTTTAAAAGCTCTATAAATAGAGCTCTTGGGTGCCTCTAATGGCAGCCCAAAACCTTGGTGAAAACCCATGGCGGAGCAATGACCAAGAGGGGAAAACGTGGAGAGAAAAGCACCCACGAAGCAGGTATGCTCAAAAACTCCTCAAACCCATCTCACCCATAGTCTTAGGCTCAATTCCCCTAAGTTTTTGCATGAAAAACCATGCAAAATGGAGCGTGGGAGAGCCACCAAGGACCCTGGGACGTCCCCAGGGCCGCACTGGTTCGACAGGGTCAAACTAGGGTGACCTGAGGACGACCCTGGTCTCTAACGGGCGGGACGATCCAATAGGAACGTCCCACGTCGACGTAGGTTGACGCCCGTTTGAAAAAAGACGCGCCCACTAAAGGGACAGACGGGCGGAGGTATCGCGCACGCCTACAGACGCGCAGCACTCTAGCACACGTCGTCTTTTCTGTTACTTAAGGAAGCAGGGCGCACGTCGTAGACGCGCAGCGCCCTAGCATTCCGTTTTTTTGTCTTTAAGACTTTATGTACATACAATATTAAAACGCTTATAACTTGAGATCTAGAGCTCCGATTGAGGCGCCGCAAAAGGCGTTGTGTCCGTATCGACGGCACGGACACATAAAAACCATAAAATCCCTGATCAAGGCTCAATAAAAGTAGGATGACCCTTAGAATAGGATGGTGGCGCGTGACCACTAGAACTTTGGAAAATTGAGAATACCAAGGTCTAATTAGGACCTTAGGACACCCATAGGCATAGGGATGGACCCCTAATGCCTATGTAATAAGACCCAACTACTCTAAACCCATCAAAGATAGGTTAAACTAACCTTGAGTCCCCAAACCATGTTCAGGAGTGTACGAGGACAAAAGGGTTAATGCGACCTAGTCAGGTAGGTGCTCTATCACTATTAGATTCTTTTAAAAGAACTATTGTTATTTGAGAACATATGTTTTAGATATATGACTTGACTTGCATGTGATTTGCATGAATTAATTCAGCATGCATATTAAATGCTTTGTACATAGCCATGTTTTGAAATGACTGCATATACATTATGCACATATATGTGTTGCAAACAAGTGCATGCATTGCATTATTTAAGTACTTGCAAAGATTGCATGTCCTTGAGGGTTGCCAAAAGACGCTGGAGTGCCGAGGGCCAGGCAGTTGTGAGGGACCCAAAAGAGGACAAGTTTTAACAAAAGGTTTTGACTTATCTTATGTGATTTGGGCAAGTAAGCCCGTGGGTGCTATGCCGAGGGGTCTGGGTTGGCCACTCGGCCTCTACCACTAATAGGTGGATGGGTACCACGCCCAAAAAGAGGCAAGTCCCTACGTCGACTGCATGTGGTACAGGGGGCTACCACTGGTGTCATGGCACTGGGTCGGCGTGTCATAGGCCCTGTGGAGGCTATGACCAAGTGTCCTCAGGTACCCAGGGACCACACGGCGAGGAGGTCGTGGGCATAGTGGACCCTATGGTTTGATGAGTTATGTGCATTTCATATAGCATGATATGAGGTTGATTGACCATACCATACTAGAGGTCCATGAGTTAGACTCCATGAAGCATCTATTGCATATCATGATGTCATCATATATATATATATATATGATACTTTCAGTTTTGGATTATGTGATCTTTTAAGTTATGAGAATTTCAGTTGATTATGGATTCTTATACTGATATCGAACTCGAGTATTCAAACATACGCATATTTTGAATTTCAATTGATTATGGATTCTTATACTGATATTGAACTCGAGTATTCAAACATACGCATGTTTTGAATGAGCATATGATTTTGAAACATCTCATGCATTTATAAAACTAGTAGTGATAGACTCTTACTGAGTATATTATATACTCACCCAATCCTCAATATTTTTCAGATACAAAGAAAATACTTAAGAGCAAGGGACGTTTGTACTAAGAGACACAGGCTAGGAGACACAGGCTAAGTACAAGTAAGTAAACCCCTATCTTATCTTTCAATGTTACTTGATTGTAGTTACTCTCTAATAGCTGGGGCTGTGACTAAGACTTTCTTGGAAACAATATTGATTTAAAACTTTTCCATGACTAAATAGATTGAGAATGTGTTTTCACACTTGGGATTTTTATGAAAGGTTGTTTTCCAAATGAAAAAGATTTTCATGCATTTCATATTTATAAAATAAGAGATCTCGCCTTTTTATCAACATTGCATCATATAAAAACCCGGGTCGTGACAAGGATGATCACCACAAGTGTGCAACCCTACATTTCAAATTAATTAGAAGAGATCTATAGGGCCATCACATGCTCGTAGGACCCTCTTTATAGGATGCAATCTATTGTCGCTTTAGTGGCTTCTAAGCAATGTGGTTATAGTGGGTGTCTTAAAAATCTAAGTGATTTTTCCTCGCCTTCCATTGGCGTCAGTTGCGGTCTAAACGCCTCTTGACACGAGGATTGTATTAACCACTTTGGAGAAGAACCGAACTAGCAAGTATTAGTCAAATCTGAAAGAGAGGAGTGCTAGATTAGGCTAATCTAAAAGCATTGTCCTCACACAAATTCAAGAAAATCAAAATATTGTTACTAATTAGCCTAAAGGATTATTTGATTGTGCCCTTTGTTTGTTCATCATTGTAGGAAGTTAGGTTGCATTATTTAGGTTAGCTTTTCCAACAAATAAACACACACACACACACACACACACACACACACAAAGAAAAAGAAAAAGAAAAAAAGGAAGCTTTTGTTGTATGCACTTTTGGAGAAGTGATAAAACCAAAAGGTTAATCAAGTACGATAAAAAAGATATACAACTAGATCAGTCCATATCAATAATTGATCAACGAAAAAGGGGCAACTCACACCATGGTAGTCAAGGCCCTCGACTCATCATGAATGATGATCCACCACCTTTATTAGATGATGAATATCAACCTCCACTAAGGAGGAATAATCATCTACCAAACGATGATTGGAGAAGAAATAATAATAGGAAGTGGGACTAATAGAGTGAACATGGGATAATAATGATGGTTATCAAAACTATCGGCAGAACTTTAAAAGACTACCTTTTGCCTACACACACCAGTACTTCATCCTGTGTCATTCTTCCTTAGAATGCTAGTGCTTTAGAATTAAAAATGGGAGTAATCCAATTACTCCCTAAATGCCATGGGTTAGACAGTGAAAGTCCTTATTTGCACCTTAAAGAATTTGATGAAGTATGTAGTACTCAAAGAATACAAAAGATAAGTCTAAATATTGTTAGGTTTAAACTTTTTTCCTTTCTCTTTAAAGAAAAAAGCTAAAATGTGGTTTAATGCACTGTTAGTAAGTTCCATAAGGACATAGAATGAAATGACTAGGGAATTCTTGAAAAAGTTTTTCCCCTAGGCATAAAACAAATACACTTTCCGTAAGATCATGAACTTTACCCAGAAGGATAAAGAATCATTCTATCAATACTATAAAAGGTTCAAAGATCTTTTATTCACTTGCCCACATCATGGCTATGAACCATGGCGCATCATCAGCTTCTTTTATGAAGGACTTAATTCTAACATATGCAAGTTCATAAAGATGATGTGCAATGGTAACTTTCTAAACATACTACCAGATGAGGCGGAGTAGTATTTGGAATAGCTAGTTAAAAGTGCATAGACCTGGTCTAACTCATAAAGGATAGAACATATAGATAGACCCAAGCCCACTACCACCCATGCTTGGGAAGGCATGTATGCCATGTCTGACAAAGATGAAACTAATGCTAGAGTAGCATCCCTAGCTAGAAAACTAGAAGCTATAAAAATGGGAAAGAAAAACGCGAATAAAGAAGAACAAGTGTGTACCATCTATTAAAGTACCACCCATCTTACTCAGAAATGTCCTACCATTCCAGCATTCCAAGAGGTACTTTATAATTAGGCTAATGCACTTAACATTTATAAAAGACCTTTCTCCCCATATTTAGAGACTTATAACCCTAACTAGACAAACCATCCAAATTTTAGTTGGAAAAACAGACCTACTACCAATATTTCACAACTAGAACCATATCAACCTCGCCAACAAAACTAAGAACTTCTTGCCCTGCCATACCAAACTCATCAACCTCCTTCTTTTGGACTTTACTTGCCCCCACCTAAAAGGCCTGTTGAGGATAATAACAATCAACACATTCAAAACTAGGAGAGAAAGATTTCTCAGTTAGAAGTCCAATTGAAATAAACCAATCAGTCGGTTAATGAAATAAAAATTATGATGAGTGAATGGATGCAAAATATGGAAAAAGGAAAATTTCTAGTTCAACCATTAGGAAACCTTAAGGGAGTGCATGCAGTTAGCGCTAATGCATATGATGCGTCATCCAATGCTACCATGGAATAGACCAAGGTTGTCACCATTCTTAGGAATGGTAAAAGAATTGAGAAGGATGAGCTGTAAAAGATTGAACAAGTAGAAAAATCTACCAAAGTTAAAGGAAATTCTAAATAGAATGACCCCACTTCACCTATTGACCCATGTCCTATCCTTGCTCCATTTTCCCAAAGGTTGCATTGAACTCCAAGATTTGCCTCTAATGTTGAGATTTTAGGGATTTTTAACCAAATCATTATCAACATACTGATCTTAGATGCAATAAAATAAATTCCATCATATTCCAAATTCTTAAAAGACCTATGTACCATAAAAAGAAAACTAATGCTCAAAAGAAGGCATTTTTTACTGAACAAGTTAGTTCTATTCTTCAACATCATACACCACCAAAATACAAGGATCTAGGTTGCCCCACTCTTACTTGCATTATTGGCAACTATATGATTAATCAAGCTTTGCTTGATTTGGAATTTAGTGTGAACATAAATCGTATTTGGTATATGAACAGTTAGGTCTAGGTGAGTTGAAACTTACGTCTGCTACACTCTAACTAGTTGATCTTTCTCTGAAAATACTGAGGGGAGTAAAAGAAGATGTGCTTGTTTAGGTAGAATGATTTTATTTCCCTATAGATTTTTTAGTTCTAGATATACAATCGGTGGTGAATGAGAAGAATGAAATACCATTCATTCTAGGATGACCATTTTTGTCTATGTCAAATGCCTTAATTAACTGTCGAAATGGTGTCATAAAATTGTCTTTTGGTAATATGACATTAGAGCTAAACAACTTTAATATTTGTAAGCAACCGAGTGAACCTGCTGATGACTTGCATAGTGTCAACATGATAAATTTAGTTGTGCAAGTTCATTTTCAATCATCTTCTTTGTCGGACCCACTTGAGGCCTATTTGACCCACTTTAATGAGTTTAATGAGGATGCATTAGTAAAGAAAGTTAATGCCCTCCTTGATTCTGTTCCTATCATGGATACAGAAAAATGAAAACCTCATTTTGAGGAACTTCCATCGAGGGAATCTACTCCTCTTCTCTCATCAGTAGAACCTCCTAATCTTGAATTAAAATCTCTACCATTAGATTTAAAATATGCCTCTTTAGGAGAAAAAGTGACATCCATTGATGAAGAAAATGAAACTATAGAAACATCCAACCCAGACTGCTCAATTCAAGTCCTGCTTATTTTTGTGAAATTAATAAAGGCACTTCCATTGAGGAGGTAAAGGAATTGTTGGAGATTGTGCCACTAATGAACACTTGTCAATGGCAAGCCAGAGTGGAATGCCTTACAAAGCTTGATATTCCAATTGAACCTTATAATGTAGAATATGTACCTGATTAGGACCTATAGACCTTATTTGAGCAATCAATAGATAATAATTTAGGCCCACCTAAAATCTTACATGTATCTGTAGAAACAGGAAGGGAAAGAGTCCATTGATGTACTATCCATACATCAACCAACTCTAAAGTATACATTAGAAGATAATCAAGGATTAAGTCAAACCATATCTCTACCTCCCGAAAAACAAGAACAACCTTTTTAGGAATTGCAAATTTAGTTTATGCCCCAATTTTAGAAAAAAGTAAGGGAAAAGGAGGAAAAAGAAACACTAAATCCAATGATCAATTTTATTCCTAAATTTGGTCAAGAAAAGGGCCATCCATCTCCATAAGGTCCAATAGAATTTAAATGCATGGTAGTTCACATTGTTATAATGCTACCATCACCAAAAATTTCATGGTGGAGGAATTATATTGATTATCATGAAATTTGAAGATAGGGGATCATCAGAGTTGTCCCACTCAATTTACAATCGTGATGGTCTACTGTGTCATAATGCTACCATCATTAAGAATTTCATGATGGAGGAAAAATATGGATTATGGTGAGATTTTGAAGTGGTGTGAGAAATCTTGCCATTTCACTATTAGGATAGGGAAACTCAATATCAGTTAGGTATAGGTTATGGTACATTAGGATATGTCTAGTTGAAGATGTTGAACTTAGTGGTCACTCGGAGGCAACCAAGAGTTTTCTTTTAGAAAATCTCAGTGTTTTACATCACCCATATTCATTTTAGGTCCTGTTTTTTAAACATTGAGGACAATGTTTCTTTTAGGTTGGGGGATGTAGAATTCTAGCAAATTCTAGTTTTTGTTAGTTTTTTCTCTTATTTAAACAAATGAAAATTTTGCTTAAAAATTTTGAAAATTTTTAGGTCAATTCCTACACAATGATGAGATTTGGATTTTTTGAAGTATATTTTATATAATTTTAGCTTATTAATGGAATTGAACATGACTAATTCATCATTTTAATCATTTTCTAAAGTATTTCATGAATGCAAAATCTCAGATCACATCTGTACACGCATTTGCGTATACATAGTCTAAATTGATAAGTAGTTGTAACTTAGAGATCCTGAAGAAAGTTAGTGGAGACTTATAACTTAGAGAGTTTTAGAGCCATTCATTCTTTTTGAGAGGTTATAAATGTTCTTAATTTTTTTTAGCATGCTTAGAGTAAATTTGATCCTACCAACTCTTAAATTTGGCTAGTTACTTGAATTATTAGAATATTACCTTCAAATTTCTTAAAGTGCATTGAATTTGATTGGTTATATCAAACCTAAAAAATTATTTAGGCTATCCTTGTTATTAACCTAGAGACATAAAAGCATACCCAAAAGTATTTTACCACTAGTTAGATAGCTTGAGCCTTTTAGATGAGCCTTTTCTTTTCTCACCCAAATTACCTGTACCCATATTAACTAGTAAAAATATATCTATTACCTATTTTTTTCAAAAGATAAGCTAGAGATTAATGAAGCTATACTTTTTAGTTACAATGAAAGTAGAAAAGTGAATATCAAGGAAAGAAATGTTCTTCAAAGAGATTTGAAAGTATAGGAAAAAAAAGTTTGCAGAATGTGAAAAAAATGGACAAAGAAATATTCACTTCAATACAACTAAAGAAAGAATTTCCAACTCTAGAAGACCTCAACTTATTTTTGAAGAAACTTTGAATGCCCTTTATACCTTCACTTTGGTATCCTATCCTAAGCCTACATTTTGTCCTAGTTGAAGACCTATTGATTCTAGGAGAGATATAGTCTTGATGAGGATTTAAAGAGTAGTATTTCTAAATATTCAAAGGTAATGGCACCCATTCTAAAGGGATAGAGACTAAAATCCTTAGTAACTCCTATTCCTTCATGAATATATGTGAGAAAAATTTGTTTCTAATGTCTCTGCTTACATATTTAAAAGAGAGATATTATTTGAACCCTTTATCTAAGAGATTCTACTTCTGAGAGTATGTCATTAGTGAGGATTGAGGTCAAAATATATTTTAGATGGAGTTCAAAGGTTAGAAGTTTACTAATAGATAAAGATTATTCTATGTGTAGACTGTATACACTCACTCTGAGATCTGAGCTTAAGTGGAATGTTTTTGGCATATGGGTAAGGCTTTGAATTCTTCATTCATTTTTATTAGTATCTAAAGTTGATGATTTATTAAAGATAATTCTCCAAGGAAAAAGTGGGAGTTAACTTGAAAATAATTTTAAGAATTTTGTAATTTGGTTTTTCAAATGTTTTGCTCGGGACTAGCAAAATGTTGGTTGGGGTGTGTGTTAATTGTTCAAATTTGGCCAAAATACCCCTAATTTAGATTTTAATTAGTTCATATAACCAATCAAAATTTGCAACTTTTAGACAAAATATGAATTTTAGCCCCAATTAAACATCCAACCATTGATTTGCTAAATTTAATGGTTAGATGACAATGAGAGCTAATTAGAGGTGTAATGTATGGTTGAGATGATTCTCATTTGGTATTTTATTTTGCAGATTAATCAAAATAGTCTTGGATGGCTTAGATCAAATTCAACGGTCATCCTAAAGGGCATTGAATGGTTTAGATTAAATTTAAAGGTGGTAGATCAACCTACAAAAGGCACATGGGCAATTGATTAAGGATTTATTTCTATTTGAAAAAGGGCAAAACTAAAGGAGGAATGTTAAAGAGGAATGGAAAGATACAAAATTTGGTGAATTTTCAAAGGTGAAGGATTCTAAACCATGGAGGAAAATAGTTTGAAGGAAAGTGGGACGAGGGTGACAACAAAATTGGAAGGTGGAGATAGTTTATAAGAGGAAGAAGGTGATGTAAGGATCTCCTCTTGACTATACTGGGCAGGCCACACCTCCCCTCTTTCTCCCACCATCTCCCCTTCTTCACCACACCCTTTCCCTTCCCATCCCTTGCTCTATCTCATGTTCTCTCTCTTGACTGTAGGAGGCAACTGACCCCACTTTCTTCTCCTCTTCTCTACCTCTCTCTATCGCTCTCCATCTCTTTTCCTATTCTCTCTCTAGTCTCTTGTCACTGCCCAACATGCCCTCACCTCCCCCATCCCTCTTTCACTTTTCCTCTCTCTGTCACCTCTTCACCCACACCTTCTTTTCCTCCCCCTTCTCTCTTTCACTTTTTTCCTTTGTACTTCCTTACCCTCTCTTCACCTACATCCCTCTTCTTTTGCTCCTTCCCTTCTCTCTATCACTACCCCAACTTGCCTAAGTAAGTCGAGTGCCTGCTCTACCCAATCTATCTTCCTTCATCCCTCTGTCATAGCCTAGACTCGTCCCCCATCTCTATTCACCGGCTTTGCTCCCTCAACCCTGCCCCCTCCGCTTTCATCTCACCACCTCTCAGCTTTTCCCTCTATCAGAGAACTGCACCCTGTCTCTCTTTCTTAGACTAGCAGTGCTCTACCCTAACTCAGTAAGTGCCTACTCTGCTCAATCACTCCTCACCTCCTCTGTCCACACCAGTCCCAGGCTAGCTTCTCCGCATCTTCCCTTCTCGATCACCCAGTTTCTCCCCCTTCTCTTTGTCACACCGAAAGAACTACATGACACAAGTCAGCACCACCTCCTTCACCATTCTCATCTTCTCTCACCCATGTCCTTCCCTCTTTCCCTCTTTGTCTTTGTCACACCAGCTCCTTCCTCACCTTCTCTATCTACCAGACGCATAGCAACACCCAATCATCACTGCACCTTGTCTCTCTCTTGTTCTTTGCCCTCACTACCACACCACCTCTACCACAGCTTGGCTACCCTTCATCACTCATCATCCCCTACCAATTTCCTATAGCCCCTCTTCTCATCTTCCTCCTCCAGGAGTTTCCTATTTTTCGTTTTAAGCGAGTTTTGTTTTTAATTCCAATTCTACCCTTTAAAAAATAATTCCAATTACATTTTCATCCCTTCTTCTTATTATCCCCATTTTATCTTATCCTTATTTTTCTTATCTAGGTTTTGCATAATCTAGATTTGATTTGATTAAGGCTTACCCTAATCAACTGTTAGCCTTAACAAATAAGATCCATATATTTCATGATCTGTTTCACACTATAATTCAAATCAGTTTCTATATTTTGTACTTAGGACATCTCTTAGCTTATTCAACATTTCTGATCTTCAATCTGAAATCCAAAAATCATATCTAAGTTGTCCAAAACCGAAAATCATTATTTAGTTTAGATCATCAAAATTTTGGGGACTTTTATCAATCCAGCCATTGGATCTTTAATCAAGGACAAGTTGGAGAGATTGACAAAGGCCAATTGACTTTTATGGTGTCAACTTTGAAGAAATTGGTTATAATCAAACTAGGAAAGTAGATTTTATGTGTTTTTTAAGTTAATTTTTTGTCTTTTTGAATTTTGAATTCTGTAATTTTCATCAATTAAATTGATCTGAATTTTTATTTCATAGTTAGTAAATTTTTTAAATTTCTTTAATTTTTGGATAATTAAATTTTATTTAAACTCCATCTTTTTAAGTTAAGTCCTCGTGGGATTGACCCATACTTGCATTAGCTACACTAAAATAGCTTGTGCATTTGCAGTAAAACAATCATCACAATATCTCTACATGTAGCAATTTTTAACCCTAAAATTAACTTAATATCACTAATTAAGTTTTATTTTACATTTTGTAGGATTAGAATACAATTGAGAAAAACATGTTTTGGCAACTAAAAGCCTAAAAGTGAGTAAGCTCACTGTCCAAGCAATCTCACAGGCCCAAGTGCTATAAAGCATGAAGTTCAAAACTTCAAATGCTATGTGGGTGTCCTCGCCATATCCATCACTATTAGAAACCCCATGCGTGACCCTTGACTTTATCCGTAATAAAGAGAGTGTCTTTGTCAAAAGTGAGGGTGATGTACTTTCTATACATGCATGCAAGCATTCCACCACCTTGGAAAGCTTTCATGTGAAACTCAAATCATATAAAATTGATATATATATATATATATATATGATATATTTTTTTGAAGCAAAATAAGTAAGAGACCTAGTCCTGCAAAAAGACTTCTTCCACTCACTCTCCCTCTTAACCACAAAAGGGACCACATAAGGGCAACACAATTTTACCATGTAAAGTGGTGAGTCACACTTCATTCCTTGTTTTTACATGAGAAAATAGAGGAGAAAAATAAGCGGTGAAGTGAGACATAATTTATCAGAAATCTATTATCTACATCCATCATGATTTATGAAGCATTCAATGACCTCCATCCATTTCTCCTTTTAAACTCCACGCCTCCATCCATCTGTTAACTCTCACACACCTTTCTTTCATTTCTTATTTTGAAAGGGAAGTTTAATTTACATACAATGGAATCATATACAATGACAGCTTCTAAAAAATAAAAGAAGATTGGGGGCCACATGAAGTTTTTTTTACTTATTTTCTCTCTTCTACTCAACCAAAGGAAGAAGATTAAGCAATGATTAAATGTCATATCCATACAAGATATTAAAGAACAATTGGTCCACATGAAGAATATGAAGATCTACTAGAATTAAGGCAATTCATCCTAGGCAATTTAATCCAATAGTAGAAAGAAAATGAAGTTTAAGGAAGATAGACATGCCATAAAAGGCATCTCATCCATCCAAGCAAATGTAAGTATGATCTAAGGGTTACGATTGAAGTGAAGCAAAGAAAGAAACCCTAGTCACCTTTGTTATGTTGAAAAGTCAACCTCAAACCCTAAGGATAGGCAGATCTCAATTACCCATCTTGATCAAACATCCATCTCATCATAGGGTTTCTAAGAACACACACACACACACACACACACACACACACACACACACACACACACACACACACACACACACACACACACACACACACACACACACACACACACACACACACACACACACACACACACACAAATTGGAAATCATGCCACCCCTTTAGGACACTTTTTAATTTTGGAAACCCTTGAACTCCATCACCTGCTTTTCATTCCCCCTACTTTCCTTTTCCACTCATTCCTTACCTTTCCATTATCTTATTTCCTTCCTTTTCCATCTCACCACCTTCCAAATTCATCCCACTTTCCTAACTTGAAAAGGACACCCCTACTAAGTACCATGTTCCATCCTAAGTTACCTCTTCTTTCTATTTCTTTACTTTCACAATCCATTCCCTTCATCCCTTAACCTTTCCTCTTCTTTTTTTTTCCCCCTTTATATCTTATTCCCTTTCCATCTCCATTCAACTTTCCCATATTTGAATTCCACGCCCCTCCCCCACATCTAGCCCTTGATTAGATTTTAACTTAAGTGGATTAATCTTAAGCATCTAACCCTTTTAACTCCCACTCTAAAATCTATAAATAGAGGTGTTTTGAATGACTTAAGGATCTTTCAACTTTTCCTAAATCTCATTGCCAAAGCTAAGAGAAATAGAGAGAGAAAGGTCATCTCACCCAAGCTCTCTTCAAGCTTCATGATTCAAATCCTTTTGAGATAAAGGAACGGTCTCAACCTAAGTACCAATTCCTTTCTTTCTTATTTTCTTTTTCTTTTTCTTTCTCTGCCATCTTCTATCTCTTCCATTCATATTCTTATAAGCATGGATTCACTTAGGATTTTGTGATGATTAGATGGTTCATGCATAGCATTCATGTTACTTAGAGTTGCACGCATGATAATGTAATACGTTCCCTTACTTTAACATGTTAATTTCTCTTATTTCCTTGCTTTATATTCATATTTAGCATAGTAGAGTTGATGCATGACCAAGTTTCCTTCCATATAATTAAGTTAAGTTTACATGCATATATATGTCAGGTTTCTAATGCATTCCATCCAAATTTGGGTTATGCATCTTTTTCTAGCGTACATGCATGGTATATTTTGAAGACTGTTTAGGTTGCATTCATGTTAGATTAGTGAGTAAATATTGTTTCCTTAGGTCATGTTTCACTTTGTAGATCCAGTATGTAGTATAACTTATCATTTAGTCTCTTTTATTTTCATATTTTAAGCACTTTCCTATTTTAGAAGTCGAGGTAGTTTCTAATTTTGAATTCTATGTTTAGATCTTAAATTTCCTTTCATTTTAGTTTTACTAACTTTCCAGTTTGCTTTTCATTCATCTTATGAATGTTTTAGGAGTAGTTTGGAACTATTTTAGAAAGTATTTTCATGGTAGATTGTTAGATCTAATACTTTCTTAATTTAGAATTAGTACTTTCCTAATTTAGAAACCCATGTTTGACTTTCTATTTGCCTTTGCATACATCCTAGGATTAGTTTAAAAACATCATGCGTGATAGTTCATTAGAATTTGAATGCATTTCTACATCAAAAATTCGTGCATAATATCCTCCATTTAATTGTAAGCATAAGCACTTTCGATTTTTAGATTCACATGCACACACCCATACATAGTAGCACGCATGGATCTCTCCATGCTACAATAGCATTCATCTCACATTCCTTCATCTTCCATTCCCACTTTCCTTCCCTCACACACCTTCTTACCATGTTTCTAATTCATCCACTTTCTAAATTCATTCACCTTCTTACCATGGGGTAGTTTGGTTGACCAAGTTGTTTAACAAGATTATAAAATCAAAGAAAATGCCTGATGAGTGGAGGAAAAGCTCTATTGTACCAATTTATAAGAATAAAGGGGACATACAAGCTGCACTAATTATCGAGGGATCAAACTTATGAGCCACACTATGAAATTTTTTGAAAGAGTGATTGAGAAGAGACTACGACATGAAACAAGTGTATTGGAGAATCAGTTTGGTTTCATGCCTGGGAGGTCTACCATGGAAGCTATTTTCTTACTAAGATAATTAGTAGAAAAATATAGGGAGAGGAGGAAAGACCTCCACATGGTCTTTATCGACTTAGAAAAAGCTTTTGATAGAGTCCATAGAGAGTTAATATGGAGGATGTTGGGTGATAAAGGGGTTTCTTAGGGGTATATAGACATAATTAAAGATATGTATGAGGGAGCGGTAACAAATGTTAAGACTATTAGTGGTGTGACTGGTGATTTTCCTGTCACTGTAGTATTGCACCAAGGATCGGCATTGAGTCCATACCTTTTCACATGGGTTATGGATGAGTTAACAAAACATCTACACAAGGAGATTCCCTAGTGCATGCTATTTGCAGATGATATAGTCTTACTTGATGAGACAAGGGAGGGTGTAAACATAAATCTAAAGTTATGAAGACAAGCATTAGAATCTAAAGGATTTAAAATTAGCCAAACTAAGATAGAATATATGGAATATAATTTTAGCAAGGAGAGTAGGAGTGGAACACCAGTCAAGATAAGTCCCTGTTAAAGACCACTTTTGGTACTTAGGATCAATGATTCATGAGACTGGAGAGATTGTGAGGGAGGTTACCTAGAGAATCCAAGGGGGTTAGAACAAATGGAGATGTGCATCTATAGTTTTGTGTGATAGGCGGGTGCTACTGAAACTAAAAGGAAAATTCTATAAGACGGCCATAAGGTCGGCCGTGCTCTATGGATCAGAGTGTTGGGTAGTTAAGGAACATCATACTCATAGGATGAGTGTCGCAGAAATGAGGATGTTGAGATGGATGAGTGGTAAGACAAGAAAGGATAGAATTAGAAATAAAAATATTAGAGGAAATTTAAGGGTAGCACTAATAGGTAAGAATATGAGGGAGGTTAGACTCAGATGGTTTGGACATGTTCAAAGGAGACCAACAATGGCAGCGGTTAGAATGAGTGAGGCAATACAAGTAGAAGGTTCTAAAAGGGCAAGGGGAAGGCCCAAAAGAACGTGGATAGAAATGGTGAGGAAAGATTTAAAAACTTTGGAACTAAATGAAGCCATGGTATTTAATAAAGTGGAATGGAGGAATAAGATTCATGTGGCCAACCCCTAATTGGGATAAGGTCTTGATAATGATGCCCACTTTCCAACTTTAGATTCATGAAAAATCCATGTTAGTCAGTTCATACATCATTCCTCTTTTTCTCTTCTAATTTCTTTTTTTGGAGTTGGACTAAGGAAAATGAAATGATTCTTTTATCTTTCTATAGCAATAATGGTACTTTCTAATTTCTTAATTAAGGTTGAGGAAACATGCAAATCCATCCATAAAGGCACATAGGTTCCTAACTAAGGGCTTCATGTTGAAGGGTAGAGATATTCCACGTACTTATTCTTTGCTTCATCTCCTAAGGATGGAATTGGTGAGTCCTAATACATGGACCATTGTCTCCACTTTGCTTTCTTTTTCTTCTATTTCATGTTTAAAATAGGAAACCTCTTCTATGGCTACCCTATTTTAAAGATGAATGACCTCCAACCTCCTCTTGATCTAAATTCCTTGAAGTTTCCCTCTCTCTTTTAAGAGTTTCTAGCTCAAGGAAAATGTAGTAACTTTTTCTACTTTGATTTCCATAATCTTTTTTTCTTTTTTGGGTGATGATTGTTTATGAAAGTTATTAAGGCTCCTCTTTTCTTGGTTGCCTTAATACTTCAATCATAAAGATCATTGGATGGGATTTGACGATTTGTTGCATGTTGGGATAAGGAGATAAGAAAAGCTTAGTGGTAACTTTAGTGTATTTTGGGTTGGAGAGAAAAGTACAAGATCATGTTGAGTGGCACAACTTGTGGGCCCTGCAATGAAATTCAATCCTGGATTTGAAGGACTTTTATTTGCTTATGTAATAATTCCTTGTAATCTTTTCATTAATGAAAAAGTTCGTTTTCTTTTCATAGTTACTTTGTTCCTTTAATTTTTAGTTAGTTGTAATTTTAGATAGTTTCCTTACTTCCTAGTTTGTAGGTTTAGAAAGTTTCTTGCTTTAGTTCCTTGCTTAGATAGTTTCATAGTTTCTTGGTTTCTTTAATTACTTTCTTTCCAGTTTAAGGTTTATTTTCTAGTTGCTTAGTTAGTTTAGTTTCATTCTTAAGTTAGTTTTTTCTTTCTTAGTTAGTTGCTTGTTTTTTGCTTCCATTTACTTGCTTTATGTCTTTACTTTCCTTGTCTAGTTTTAGTAAAAAGTAGTCCTTCTTTTGAATGTTTAGTTAGGTCAAAGTAAGATGACATAAATTCTAATTGACTACATTTATTAAAGAGTCTTCATGGGATTGACATGTATTTTGCCAATTTATACTCCAACAGAATCGTGCACTTGTTGTAATTATTAAGACACATCAATGTTCTTTTGGGTTGTGGCATGTTTGGGTGATTCCCTCTCTGCTTGTCGGGTATAAATACAGTGCCTAAATAAGTTGCAGGAATCAAATTGTTAATGAAAGTTTGGCAATAACTTTAGTGTATTTTAGGTTGAAGCGATGTTATAGACCATTGTTGAGTAACACAGCAAGGGAGTCCTTCAGCGGAGATTCAAGCCCAGGACAATGAGTTTTACGTTAATTACCTACTTTTTTCTTTCTTTTATTCTTATGTATTCAATTCCTTGTAAACATTTTAAGTTGATCTAATGAAATCTTTTCTTTAATTAAGTAGTAGTTACTTACTTGTTCTTACCATTATGCTTTACTTTTATGTTATAGTTTAAGTTTGTTAGAAGATTAGATTCTTTGTTGGCTTTAAAATTGTTGCCTAGATCAAAGTAGATTAACTTAGGTTTTAATTAAAATTCCAACATTCTAAGTGTCTTTATGAATGGACCCATATTTGCTAAGTCTATACTATAATAGACTCATGCACTTATAGAAAATTAATATTTAAAGAACATCACACACTACTACATTTTTTGACAAGAAGAATATAGAATAACAATCTCATCTAAGAAGTATGAGATTGTGGTTAGGGAACTTGTTTAACTAGCTCAAATTTCTAACTAGAGTGAAGTCATATTCATGCATTTTGATTATTGAAAGTTATGTGATGCATGACATTTTAGCTTGTTATGATTTTGACTTGTTTCTATCCTCAAGCTTGATCCTAATGAATTATTTGAGCATGCTTGGCATTCTATTATATACATGCTTTGGCACATGATAATCTCTGAGTTCTTTGAATGATTTTGAATCATTGGATCTATATCTATAGGGCGCCTATCTTCAGTAGATCTAAAGTCACTTTATCATGAGTTTTATTTGTAAAGAGCATTGTATCATAGTTCAACATGAGTCTTATATGGGACATATCTTATTTCATGACCTAAATCCATCTTTCTATCAAATATCTAATTGTTTGTGCACGGCAGCTATTATTGGCCTACATGGATGGTGTTGGATTGTTGGATTATCAGTTGTATAAGGGTGCACATTCCTGGTAGGATGTGGATATAATTCTTGGCTATCATTCATACTTGTGAATACTGCCTATTCCTATTAATTTTAGGGTGATTTCCAACCACTAGCTTACATTCATGTAGGACACCTATTTTTTTTTAGATCCATCTTGACCATTGATTTGAGCATGTTTTATCATATTGCACCAGGTGCATGATGCTATTAAGGATGGGAAAATTTTTGGTTTTTGTTTCAACTTATAAGTTGCACATACATTCATAACCTACTTGAACTATAATCTAGCCATTGATTTATCTTGATATAGCTGCACATCTCTAGTATGGATCGAGTTGATTTGGATTGTTGATCTAGCTAGCAAGTGGAACACATCTATGAATTAGATGAGAATGATTTCTATCACTTTGTCAATCTATGTGTAGAGACTTCTATTGTGGTGCTTTAAGTGAATCTTGATCATTGATTTCTTTGAAAGTGGTGCTAATTTCCACTTGATTTTGGATCTAAATGTTTGAATGGATTTTCCTCAATGCATGGCGTGTTTGTCTAGCATATTCCATACTTGATCTGGCCATTGATTTTTTATTAGGGTTTGGTGTCTATGTACTCATAGTCCATTTTGTGTAAATCTTAGCCATTGATCTCCTAATATGGTTTAGATAAATTCCAAATAGATGGGCGTTCATGCATATAGCATTTAATTGCTTATTATCTTGTAAAAAATGAAATTTCCCCATCATCTACTATTCTATGTAAGTGGCACATGGTTCTTAGTGGGTTTTTATCCCTTTTGGAAAATCAATAATTTATGCATAATTAAATGTATATGTTTTTGTATATGATTGATGGATCTTAACCGTTGATATTTAGCTGATGCTATCTATGTGAGAATTATTCTATTTTGATAATGAAAGGATATATATATATATGTGTGTGTGTGTGTGTGTGTGTGTGTGTGTGTGTGTGTGTGTGTGTGTGTGTGTGTGTGTGTGTGTGTGTTTTACTATTGTAAATCATTTTGGGCATACATCAATTAAATGTTTGATTTATGGCATTTCATACAACCGATTTTGAAAAGTTTTGAATGATGAATGGCTTTGGAAAGAATGGCTATATGGACTTGAAAAAGTCAAAATGTAGGCTTGCTTAAGTTGAGTGGAGTATTGATAGGGATAAAATCCCTTTGGTTACTATGCTAGGATGAATAGTTGGCCCCTAGATTTTGAAATGAGATACCTGTCATAAGAGGACTATTAATGAGAGTATTGTGTCATGGAGAGATTGCTTTCTTGGGATCCAATACCCCCATGAGTACTAGTGTAGCCTGTGTGGTATCCATGGCCAAATATAGCTGGATTTGGCTCCTCTACGTGCATAGTATATCGTACAGTTATAGGACATTGATTGACATGTTGGTCATTATCAAGGATATTGGCCATTCCTTGGATCGGCATGTGGTGGCACACTACCACTTAGTGATGTGATAGATTGTGATATGTCATTCTTTGATAGTCCTAATGCACTTGTACATGTGTTATTTGAGATAAGTATTCAATGTTTTGGAAACACTTTATTTTTGTAAAAGCATGAATGTTTATATTGTTTATTTTGCATTATGATTGAAGCTACAATTTTTAAATGGCCAGTTTAGACATGTTCCTATTGAGTCATCATACTCACCCCTACAAAACATTTTAGGTGCAGCACAAAAGGAATAAGTGGTTTAGCTAGAAGAAGTTGCATGAAGGAGAAGTAGAAGAAGAAAAGTATAAATAAAAGTAGTTTAGTTGAACTCATTATTATTTTATTTTATAACTATGAACAATTTGAGGATAATTGTAAGAAGACAAGTGACACTCATATATTTAAATTGAATTATGGCTTGACTTTGACTTCCTTATTATTTGAGATGTGACCAGGGAACCCTAAAATGGTATGATTTTATTCTGCCATTATTTGTGAAGGATTTTGTTCAAGTGACACTGAGAGGAAGGGTGGAACACAGAAAATATGTATGTATATACATATTTCAATGTTAAAAGAATCCTACAAGAAAGTTTCTTTTCCAAATTTTATTTCAAAAATTCTTTCAGAAAACTCAGGTTGCCACCCTTGTTATTAGAGCATGGATCACTCTGTTAACATCCAAATAATAAGATAACTATAAAATAATAGCTAATGATAGAAAAATAAGTTATAGTTACATTATCTAAGTAGAAATAGAGACTTATTAGGTTTTGATTATTGAAATTCAAAAAATGGCACCCAAGAGATGTAGAGCTACTAACTTGCTCTAAACTTCCTCCTTTGGAGCATAAGAAAATATCATGGTTCATAGTAACATAGTGGAGGACGTAATAGAGCTCCTCTTGCAAAGAATGAAATAAAGGTTACAAACTCCAGGGCAAGGAGGAGAGCTAAGGCTAGCTGTTGGAGATGATGGATTGAGGCCAAGAGCTAACACATTGCTAAAGCGATTCAAAAAGATGGCTCGAAAGTTCTTTGGAGAGGACGGGCCAAAAGCTGCTGCGACTTGACTCTATGAAGTGGAGACAATTTTTAAGGCTATTAACATGCCAAAGGATAGGCAAGTGCTAGTGCACTGGTGCTTACAACTAATAGAACCTACTTCAATGATATGAAAGTGGTTGAGTGGGAAGACTTCAAAATGCTCTTCATTGACCATACTTCCACCCCATTAAGGAAAAGAAGAAGTAGGAGTTCCTAGGTTTGGTGCAAGGTTTCGTGATAGTGGAATGATAGAAGAAACCAAATTTGTTAAGGATATTGCTCCAATCGTGTGTCCCACAAAATTGAGAGCCACATAGGAATTTGTTAAAGGAGTAAACTTCCACATCAAGAGAATTGACAGCTCAGCCTTCCTCATTGTCTAAGGCTATGGAGTTGGCATCTATTTTGGACAAATACAATGAGAAAATACAATGAGAAGTCTAGTGGTAAAAAGTCAGGCTAGAAAGGGAGGAGACACATTGAACCAACAAAGTTTGCAAGGCCATAAAAACTAGCGTTAGGAAAATTTAGGAAAAGAGAAAAGAAAGATACCTTATGCCCAACTTGCCACAAGTTCCATGATGGCTAGTCCTGTTACATCCATGAACAACGATGCTTCATTTGTGATGATAATGGCCATTTTTTAAGAGGCTACCCGAAGAAAGGGATAGATGAATGGCTAAAATGAGGACATGTCTAGAGGAGTAAGGCGAGAGTGTTCACACTTACCTCCAAGGAGTCACATGTGTCAAATTTTGTGGTGGAAGGTAACCCTCCAAATTCTTAGCAGATTTGCTCATGTGTTAATTGATCGTGGCTCCTCTTATCACTGCATCATGCTCGAAATGTACTAAACAAAAATTAGCATTTATTTAGAGGTTAGTACCTCAGCAGGAGAACTAGTGTTAGCACATGAATTTCGATAAGAAGCACCACTACATGTGGTAGATCAAGAACTTCATGTAGACTTAATGTTATTGAACATGTATGATTTCAATGTCATTTTAGGCATGGATTGTCTAGAAGACCATAGAGAAATGGTTGATCGTTGGAAGAAAAGAGTCACACTTGTAGCCTTAGAGGGGAAACCACTAACATTTAGGGAAGGCTGGATGTCTCAGAAATGAGTATTACATTAGTGCATGCATCATGACTCATAGTTAGTAGATGCCCTACTTATCTAGCCAGTGGAGTGACTCAGGAGGAGTTAGGAGATAGAAGTGGCACGGTAATTCCAAGATGCCTTTCTGGAAGAATTGTATGGATTACCACCAAGAGAGGGATGGAGCTCACCATTAAGTTGCTCTTGGTAGTAGCTCAATGGAGTTGATGGACCAGGAGTTTATATGAGTGTCTCACCACAGGGAGCCCCTATGTTATTTGTCAAAAACAAGGATGGATCTGTGCACTATGCATAAACTATCAGTTGTTGAATGGGATCATAATTAAGAACAAATACCCATTACCACATATTAACATTCTATTCGACTAGTTGTAGTTTGCCAAAGTGTTCTCAAAGATAAATTTAAGATCAAGCTATCATCAGTTGAGTGATATACTTAGAAAGAGCATTTTTTAAACTTGAAATTCACCTAAATATCACTAATTAGGATTTATTTCACATTTTATAGGTACGACTAAAAAAATACTATTTCTA
This sequence comes from Warburgia ugandensis, assembly GCA_035236585.1. Lineage (NCBI taxonomy): Eukaryota > Viridiplantae > Streptophyta > Magnoliopsida > Canellales > Canellaceae > Warburgia > Warburgia ugandensis. The sequence goes on along the minus strand of CP141132.1, from coordinate 24,279,919 downwards.
GCACTTAAAACACTAAAAAAGATCAAGATCACTATCTAAGCAATGCTATGAGCCCACATTCCATAAACCATGAAGTCGAGAGGATTAGAATGTTATGGAAGTATTGTTATTAAAGTTAGAGCAATCAGAAAACCTAAAACATTACCAAACCTTATTCATACAAAATAGGGTGTTCTTATCAAAAGTAAAGGTGACAGAACTTCACATGCATGCATGCAAGTATTCTAGCACCTTGGGAAGCTTCTAACAGAAGCTCAAATCACATGCATTGGATACAAATATATAAGTGTTTTTTTTAAAAATAAAATAAATTAGATAACGGAGCCCACAAGAAGACTTATTCCACTCACCTTCTCTCCTATTCAACCAAAAGAGGGAACCAAACTAAGTTTTATAAAATTTTCCATTCAAGGAAGTGCACTCCCCTTAATTCCATGGTTTCACATAAGATAAGTAAGGAAGAAATGAAGAGAAAATAAAGAGGTGAGGAGAAAGACAATTTACAAGAAATCTATGTTTGACATTCATCCTTACTTTTGAATTAGTCAAAGGCTAAGATCTATCCTTGCTATGGATGTCCTAATCATCCAACGAGAACTCACTCATGCAAGGATGGATCAATGAGAAGCAAGGTTGCAATGAAGACCAAAGTTGAACCTCATTAGTGGAGATACTTTCAATGGGCTGCCAACCTTGTTTTGAGGAAGAAAACGTGCTCTTTTTAGAGGGAGATTCCTCCACTACTTGAAGCTCATTGATTGGAGAAATAAATGGTTGGCTAGGAGAGAATAAATAAGGAAACCTCGAGTGGATAAGGAAATTTTAATAGAATCTAAGTCATCTACTCTAAGGCATGTTGATCCAAAGGTTGAGAATAAAGGAGCTACAAAATGTGATCCTTTGGAGAAGGAAACTTCCTTCCTATCCTTTCCCATCTCTTTCCTCTCTTCTTATCCTAACTTTCCTTCCCATCTTTATCACTATCCCACATCTAGTTCCCTTCTAATTTCCCCTATCCAAGCAGCCAGCCTTTCCTATAATGAATTCCGTGTCCCCAATCTTTCCATTATTTTGTCTTTCCTCCTTTCTCCCTTCCATCTCAGCCACTCCTCACTCCTTTATCATCATGATCTTAGCCATCCATGTCATTTAATTCCACGTTAGAACTCTATAAATAGAAGTGAAGGAAAAAGGCTATCTCTCAACTTTCCTTAGAGTTTAGAGCTGTAGACATGATGACCAAAGGGAGGGAGATCACTCTTGTCATCTCTCCCACATCTTCACATGTCCAAATCCTAGTATTAGAGCCAAGAGCATTAAAATCAATCCATAAAGCCATTCATAATTCTTAATGAAGGCATCATGTTGAAGAATACGAAGACTTCCATGTAAATATCTAGTTCCTTCACCATCTTCTTAAAGTTAGAATTTGGTGATTCCCAAGCTAAGGTCCACTTTCTCCATGTTGTTTTTTCTTTTTTACTCTTCTAGTTCTTCCTTCTGGTGGGTTTTCTCTCTCTTTATGGTTAAACCTCACCTGAGATTCACTAACTTTTATCTCCTCTTACTCTCTCTTAAGAAAAGCTACCATCTTCCATAGATTTTCTAGCTAAGGTGAGGCACACATTTATTTTCTTTTTTCCACTCCATCTCTTCTCTTTTCTTCTATTAAAGATGGCGATCTTTTAGAAAAAGTCACTAGGTGCCACTTTTCTACAGCTACCCAAACACTTCATTCATATGGATCCTTGGATTGGGATTTGAGCATAAACTTTCAGAAAGTGGCTGATGTGTTTTAAAAAATACCACAAGTGCATGACTCTACTAGAGTATAGAATTAGCAAATATGGGAGGATCCCACAAGGACTCACTGGTGAAGGGAGTTAATTTAAACTTAGATTATTTTAGTTTAACCTAGCCAAGCAAGAAAATGGAAGATTCTAAGTAAGGAAACTAACTTTAAAAAGGAAAGCAGTAAGGAAAATAAACTATGGAAGCAAGTCATAAAGCAAGGTTAGCAATTAAATCACATAAGTGAATTAAATTAGAAACTAAAGCTAGAACTATGTAACTAAGAAAGCATGGAAATGAACACATAAAGAAACCAAGGAAAGAAAATAAGAAAAGAAACTTCCCATTAATTGAATGATTACATGGACTTTTTACATAAGAAAATAAAGAAAGCAAGTAAAAGTCCTTCAAATCCAGGCTTGAATTCTATGGGGCCCTAATGTTGTGTTACTCAATAGGAGCTTATAAGCTTTTCTTTAACCCATAGTGCAATAACTTGCCACAAGGCTATTCTCAGCTCCTTAACCCAACATGTCACAATGCAACGTCAAATCTTTTCCAAGGATCCTTAGGAATGAAGTGCTAGGGAAGCAAAGAGAAGAGGCTCCTAACACCTTTCCCAAAATATCACCAACCACATAAGAAGTAAAAGAAGAATATGGAATGGAGGTATAAAATAAATTGTTGCATCTCCTTGCTAGATACTCTTAAGAAACAGGGTAGCTCTAAAGGAGAGAGGTAAGGAGGGGATTAGAGGTCATTCATCATTATGTTTGAGGCATCCATGGAGGAGGATTCCTACATTAAGAAGAAACTATAATAAAAGGAAAATAACATGGTGATCGTGGCCCTTGATTAAAATTAGCCAAATTCTATCATTAAGAGACAAGGAAGGAGATGGATACTTTATCATGGAAGTGGTCCTCCTTTTCAACATGAAGGACTTAGCTAGGAATTGGAGTGGTTTTATGAAAATATTTGTTTTCTTCTCAACCATTAATTTAGGATGGAAAAGATTCTTTGCATCCATAGAATTGTACAAGGCTTCTTTCCTTCTTCTTTAATTCCGAATCCCATAAGAATATGAAAATAGAAAAAAAAAGATGAACTAAGCATGCATGTGAAAGAGATGGAAGAAAGTAAGGAGTGATAGGAGATGTGTGTGCAAGTGATTGCAAAGGATGAAAGGGAAGGTGGTTGGATGAGATTCATGCAAGGAGAAGATGGTGGCCAATTCTATGAATGTAGTTTAAAAGCATGCAAGGATTGAATGCAAAATAGAAATACTATATGGTGTGTGCATGTAACACCCCGGGTTTTTATAACATTTTTATAATAATAATAATAATAATAATAATAGTCAGGATCCTAAAATCAAAATATTTTATTAATCATTTTAGTAGAACACTTATTGAAAAACCTCCGGGTGTTATCTCCTTTTACCAAAAACATCACGACCATGATTAAAAGATAAATATAAGTACCCAGTAATCAAATTTAAGACAATACTAATATTAAATCCAACATCAAAATTAACGGTGCCTTCATTTTTAAAACAATAATATCCAAAACCATAATACTGTAACCCAGGGTCTATCCATCATCATAATCCACCATACTTAAAGACAAGTCCGTAATATATATATATATATATATGTCATAATCAAATCCATCTAATAAAGGTATACAGTCCACAAAATAGGTTCCAATAATAATCCATCTAAGCACTCACGTCGCGTTATCTATCATCCAAATTAAGTGTTCCCCACTGCTATCACTGTCCTCCCACAGCCTTGCCCTTCTTGCTATCGTGCTCGGTATCTTAGGTATTGTAAAACACAACAATGCCTCAACAAACTATTTCTTGTGTAGTTACATAGATATTTAATGTAATAATAAGGAAAATAAAATCGAATAACAATGTTGATATAATGTGTACGTTAATTATCCATGAAAATTTAAGTATCATAAGCAATTCCAATATAGTCTTAAAACATTATATGTAATGAAACATGCATCTCATGGATTTAAAACATGGTAATCTTGTGGATGTAAAACATGATATGATCTAATATCAATGAGCATACAATAACAGACAGGGCACCCCAAGGTATGTGGGTCCCACGAGTATCCCATACACTTGTATAACAGATCATGAGTGCTCATATCAAGCCTCTGAGTGTCGTCACACCCAGGCATACAATAATATCTCCATGCTCATCATGCAAGCATACAGAACAAGAGTATAGATCATCATGCCGCAGTGGCAACCCCTCCAGGGTCTTAACCATCGTTGCTCCCCGTCGACACCATAACGGGAGACTTAACATTTGCCCCCATGGAAAGGCCTGGACCGGTAGTGTAGACTATACATGTTACCAAACCCCTACCGAAAGCCATCTGTGGGTAGGTGTCTATCACATCACAATTTCGGAGGGTGGGTGGCCAGCCCTACTCCCTCCTAGCATAACATCCATCGAGTGAGAGCACCCGCCATAAATCATAAAACACAAAAATTGCGCATCTCGTAAAACCAGGAGGTGTCCTTAATGTGAGTTTAAGCATGCTCCATGGTTTTGACTTCCTAGGCCATCCAATGGTCGTTCAGTCTAGATCCATCCTGGATTTGTGAGGGGAAAGTTGGAAAATAATGTGAAAAACAAGTTAGAGTATGTGGCTTATCTGATTAGAGCTAGAGATGGGAGATTGGGGTCCTCCAGTGTGTGCAAAGTTCCTTTCATTTTAGCAGCGTGCAAAGGGAAAAAAGGGGGTTTTTCTCTGGTTGTTTGGCATGGGAATGAAAGGACAAACTTGTTTTTGTTGGGCTAGATCTGATCTCCTCACAAAGAAAGGTAGATAACTGCCTTCCTCCATTAGAGCTGCAATGGAAATGGAAAGGGGTGCCGTTATCAAAATGACCCCCTCTAATTTGTGTCCTTGACAATTTACCAATTTACCCTTGAACTTAAAATGGTCATATCTCACTCATCCGAACTCTATTTTTGATGTTCTTTATATTGTTCAATTCCTATCGACATGTACTTTCTAAATTTAGTAGTTTCAAAATCAAATTCTATGCATAAATTTTTTAATTAATTAATATTATTTTATTACTAATTTAGGGTTAAAAATTGAGGTTATTACATCTTTCCCTCATAAAATTTTTGTCCTTGATATTTTGGTACATACCTCAATGTAAATAACTCTAGGTGGATTCTCCTCATCTCCTCTTCTATCTCCCATGTGGCCTCCTACAATGAATGATGGTGCCAAACACTTTCACTAATGAAATAGTTTTATTCATCAACTCCTTGACTTCCTTATCTAGTATACGCACATGTCTCTCCTCAAAAGTCATATTCGGAACATGCTTCCTCAGTATAGATACATGGAAGATATCATGTACATTTGCCAACTGTGGTGGTAAGGCTAGTTGGTATGCTACTTACCCAACTCTACGTAAAATCTTAAAAGGTCCAATGTACCTGGGGCTAATTTTTCCTTTATTCCAAACCTCAGGGGAAACCTTTAAGAATACATGATCACCTTCGAAGAACTCTAGGTCTTTTTGCCTCTTGTCAGCATAACTCTTCTGGCAGCGGCGAGCTATCAACAATCTCTTTCGAATAAGTTAAACTTTCTCTGCACACTCTTCCACCAACTCAGACTTCACTACGTGCCTCTCTCCTGCATCACTCCAACATAAGGGTGACTGACAAGGCCTGCCATAAAGTGCCTCATATGGAGCCATGCCAATACTTGCGTGATAACTATTACTATAGGCAAACTCTACTAGTGGTAAATGGTTCTCCTAGCTACCCTTCCAATCCATAACACAAGCCCGTAGCATATACTCAATCGTTTGGATGGTCCTCTCAGTCTGACCATTTGTCTAAGAGTGGAATGCTGTGCTAAATTTTAGCCTCAATCCTAGAGCCTCTTGCACGCTTTTCTAGTACTTCGAGGTAAACCGAGTGTCTTGATCATATATAATCATCAAGGAAACTCCATGTAGACTTACGATCTCCTTGACATACAATTTTGCTAGACTGTCCACCGTCTGATTCTGCCTGATGGGAAGGAAATTAGCAGACTTGGTCAATCTATCCAGAATGACCCATATCATGTCATGTCTGCTAATAGTCCTTGGAAGGCCCATAATGAAATCTATGGTAATATGATCCCACTTCCACTCAGGGAAATCTAATGTCTGAAGTAACCTTGATGGTCGCAGATGCTCAGCCTTGACATGCTGATAGGCCAGACATCATGCCACGCACTCTCCAACATCTTTCTTCATTCCATTCCACCAAAAAAGTCTCTTGAGGTCCTAATACATCTTCATACCTTTAGGATGAAGCGTATACTGGGACTGGTGTGCCTCCTGAACTAACTCACGCTTCATTATTTGACGCCCCACCAACCTACCCTTGAATCTAACTCTTCCATCCAATCCTCTCATAAACTGTCCTATCTGCCAGGTCTTGTATCTCCTTATCTTTGCCCTATGCCTCTAATATCTTGTCGAGAAACTTAGACCAAGTCAATAGATTGGCAATCATTACTCCAGACTTCCTACTCAAGGCATTTGCGATGACGTTAGCATTCGCTGGGTGGTGTTGTATGGTGAAATTGAAGTCCTTGAGATATTCCATCCATCTACGCTGTCTCATGTTCAAGTCACTATGAGTAAAGAAGTACTTGAGGCTCTTATGATCAGTGAATACCTCAAACTTCTCACCATACAGATAATCTCTCCAGGACTTCAGTGCAAATACCATTGCTGCTAACTCTAGATCATGTGTCGGGTAATTCACCTCATTTGTCTTAAGCTGTCTTGACGCATAGGCAATTACCTTCCCATGCTACATCAACACCACTCCTAGTCCCTTACCTGAGGCATCATAATAAACCATATAACCACTTACACCTGATGGTAATGTCAACACTAGGGTAGTATTAAGCCTCCTCTTGAGCTCCTGGAAGCTCTCTTCGTAAGCATCGATCCAAACAAACTAAGTGTCTTTCCTGGTCAGGGTAGTCAAAGGTAACACAATCTTCAAGAATCCCTCAATGAATTGATGATAATATCCTGCCAAATCAAGAAAACTGCATATCTCTGTCACCGTCTTGGGCCTCTCCCAATGTAGCACTGCCTCAACTTTGGTCAGGTCTACGGCCACTCCATCTTTAGATACCATGTGGCCCAAAAACTACACTTGATCTAACCAAAAATCACATTTACTGAGCTTGGCATACAACTGATGTAGATGAAGTGTGTCCAATACATGGTGAAGATGCTCCCTGTGTGCTTCATGACTAGGCGAATAAACTAAGATGTAATTGACAAAGACAATCACAAACTTATCTAAGTAAGCTTGAAAAACACGATTCATTAGGTCCATGAACACTGTAGGTGCGTTGGTCAATCCAAACGACATCACTAAGAACTCATAGTGACCATAGCGACTCTTAAAAGTAGTCTTCAAGATGTCCTCTTCTCTAACCCTCAACTGATGGTATCCTGATCTCAAGTCTATCTTGGAGAATACTTGTGCTAATTGGAGCTGATCAAATAAATCATCTATGTGTGGCAAAGGGTATTAGCTCTTTATAGTGATGCTATTCAACAATCGATAGTCAATGCATAATCTCAGTGACCTGTCCTTTTTCTTCACAAAAAGGACTGGTGCTCCACATGGAGATCCTCTCAGCTTGATGAAGTCCTTATCAAGTAATTCTTGCAACTGTACTTTGAGTTCTCTTAACTCTACTGGGGCCATTCTGTATGGTGCCTTAGAGATAGGAGATGTACCTCGCACTAGGTCAATGGTGAAGTCTATCTCTCTACTCGGCAGCAATCTTGGTAACTCCTCAGGAAAAACATCTGCAAACTCGCGGACAACCTCAATATAGTCAATCTATGGCTGCCTTCTGTCCTCAATGGTCACATAAGTGAGGAACACTCTGCACCCTCATGAATAAAACCGTGTCGCTTTCATAGCAGAGATGATTCATGTACTTGCAAGACTTTTTTTGCCCTGGAACACTATTCCTGGTTACCTAGGTATATAAAAAATTACCCGCTTCTTATGGCAGTCTATGATAGCTAAGTAGTTAGCTAACCAATCCATTCCTAATATAACATCATAGTCGACCATGTCTAATAAGATGAAGTCTGAGTCTATCCTCACTCCTGATATCTCCATTGGTATCTCCCGTAGATACTCAATAGCCTCTACTGTCTCTCCCACGGGTGTCATAATATCTAATCCAAATGCTAATTTATGCACGTATACATCAAGGCAAGATGCAAAAATGCATGAAATAAAAGAATGACTGGACCCTATGTCAAAGAGGGCCCTGGCATGGCTGTTTAAGACTAGAAGAGTACCTTCTACAACCTAGTTTGAGGCATGTGCCTACCCTGATATGATGGTAAACACTCATCCCTAACTACATGGCGTGGTAGCTGTCTCTGCACCCATCTCGGTCGGCGTCTCCCTCTGTCCCTTAGGACAGTCTTTAATGAAATGTCCCACTTCTCCATAGCTAAAGCACCTGTATGGCTATGTCTGGAAAGGTGGCTAGTGTTGTCACTGTTGTTGGGGTTGCCTCTGATGCTATGGCCTATCAAATCTATTACACCCTTGCCCCGGGTGCCAACCCTTTCACCTATCACATCTCTTGTTCTCTATGTCTCTCTTAGACTTGGTCTATAGTTGATAACTTGGTGCTCTATGTGCCTACATAGCACTAAAAGGTCTCTTGCCCTTAGTGGGCTAGTACGTACTTCCTCTAGCCCTAAGAGAATTCTTCTCCAGCATGGAGGCCATGTCAGCTTGATCTTGCATAGTCATGGGTCGTGAAGTAATCACCCAATCACTCAGCCAATGTGTCAGTCCATCCACAAATCTGTCTTTTGCCTCCTTATTTGAGGCAAGCGCATCAAGAGCAAACCTCCTCAGTCGAGTAAATCGGTCCAAGTACTACTGAACCATCATATCTCTCTGCTCTAGGGTAGAAAACTCTTTTTTCAGTGATTGCAATGCATGGGGTGAAAAGAACTGAGTATCAAAAGTCTACTTAAAGGCCTCCCATGTTATAGTCTCTGTAGGGTCTGGTCACGTACGTGTAAAAGTCTGCCACCAAAAGCCTACCTCACCCTTCAGTAGGTAGGTAGCTATCTGTGCCTGATCCTCTGGTGCAATCTTCATTGTGTCAAATGTCCTCTTTGCCTCAAATAACCACTGCTCATCTCCTCAGTATCACCATCACCATAGAAGGGTGGCACCATCTTTTGGAATTGCTCTAACAGTTTATTTGTATTCTTAGAGTCACTCGTAGCATCATCCTCAATGGTCTTAGGTGCTAGTGGTGCCTGCACCGGGTGGGTGGAATGAACAGATGAATCCACTGGTGCCAATGGAGGCTGCGTCACAGGGTTAGGGTTTACAACCTAAACCATAGTCCTAATGCTGCTGTATGAGGGGTATCAACCTTAGCATCACCCTATTCTCCAACTCAGCTTCATGATCCCCTTGATTAGAGGACTCAACAGGTGGGGCAACTGGCGTAGCAACGGTAGACTTGTCCTTCTTCAAGGAGCCATTTGTCAGGGATTCAAATACTACTAAGTGTAAGGCCCTCTCTCCTAGTTCTTCCTTAACTATAATTCATGGATTGTCACCTGCATATAAGTGGACCTTTGTAAAGATTATGATGGAATAGACTAGGCTCTGATACTAACTGTAACACCCTAGGTTTTTACAATAAATTTTTATCATCATCATCATCATCATCATCATCATCATCATCATCATCATCATCATCATCATCATCATCATCATCATCATCATCATCATCAAGACCTTATCCCAATTAGGGGTCGGCCACATGAATCTTATTCCTCCATTCCACTCTATTAAATACCATAGCTTCATTTAGTCCCAAAGTTTTTAAATCTTTCTTCACCACTTCTATCCACATTCTTTTGAGCCTTCCCCTTGTCCTTTTAGAACCTTCTACTTGTATTGCCTCACTCCTTCTAACTAGTGCCGTTGTTGGTCTCCTTTGAACATGTCCAAACCATCTAAGTCTAATCTCCCTCATCTTGTTACCTATTGGTGCTACCCCTAAATTTCCTCTAATATTTTTATTTCTAATTCTATCCTTTCTTGTCTTATCACTCATCCATCTCAACATCCTCATTTCTGCGATGCTCATCCTATGAGTATGATGTTCCTTAACTGCCCAACACTTTAATCCATAGAGCATGGTTGGCCATATAGCCATCCTATAGAATTTTTCCTTTAGTTTGAGTGGCACCCGCCAGTCACATAAAACACCCGATGCACATCTCCATTTGTTCCAACCCGCTTGGATTCTTTGGGTAACCTCCCTCTCAATCTCTCCACTCTCATGGATCAATGATCCTAAGTATCGAAAGTGGTCTTCCATGGGGACCTCTTGGTTATCAATCTTGACTGGTGTTCCACTCCTACTCTCCTTGCTAAAATTACATTCCATGTATTCTGTCTTAGTTCAGCTAATTTTAAATCCTTCAGATTCTAATGCTTCTCTCCATAACTCTAGCTTTATGTTTACACCCTCCCTTGTCTCAAACAATGCATACACAGGAGCTTCATGCATCAGGCTGCCCTTTTTATTTGTCTAATTTATTAGAATAATCAATGTTCAAGGTATGGTTCCCTTTATGCTCTCGTGTGCTTTTATCTTTATGAATACTTACTTTGAGAATTTCTTATCTTTCTATAATCATAATATTTTTATATTAAAGAAAGAAAAACTCAAACTAACTAGGCTTTTAGTCCTGTAAGAACAAGGGGATTTGGCTTGCTTGAAATGCATGCCACTTTATTTCTTGGAGATGTCAAACTTAGATTATTAGTTTAGTGAATTCGTTTGAGTCATAGGTACCTAGGGTTCTTAAGTGTCCACTCCCTTCTCATAATCTACTTATGTTCACATGAATATAGATAAAACTTAAATAAAATCATTAGAAATGATCAAGCTAATTCCAGCATCTTTTTCCCTTAAAATTAAAGGTTAATTCAAATTAAAAGAAATGAAAAAATTTCATAAGTCATTCTTAGTCATCATTTGGAACAAAATCATAAATTCTAATCTATGGTAGGATAATAATACCCTTTTAAGCATGAGGGCAACTAAAAATGCATACAGGTTCTTTTTGTGACTCTTTTGGTATATTCCTTAGATTGAGTTAGGCTTTCGTGGTCTCAAAATTTTAAGAATCAGTAATCAAGAAATGATAAATTAATAAATAAAAGTAATTCATTCCATTTGTGTTTTGTACTTGCTTCATTCACATTCACATATAGAAGTTACCAAGAGGATTTCCCTTTCACACACTTCACTCATTCATCACATTCTCATCGGATTCATACTTTACAAACCATTATGCTACAAACACAATACTTGCTAAATTAAGCCCCTACTTGATATTATGGAGCACTAGGGAGGTAGAACAAATGTTCAACCCTTGGCCTTGTACCATGATTGTATTAAAAAGGAATTATTGATTGATGGCTTCTAAGAGACCCTCAATTTCCATCTAAGAGGTATATTACTAAAGCCTTTGCTGAGGAGCCAAGCCATAAGCCTTGCATATCCATCATGAGCATTGTGTGCACATAGTCCACAATAGAAAGCCTTAGGATATTCCATGATGTTTAGGACACATATCATAGCCTTTTAGGATGTGCTCTTTCAATGATAGAGTCTCACACCTCCAATGAGTATGTCATTCCAAACATCCTAATTCCTCTCTCAATGTTCTAATTTAAAAAAAATAAAAAAAATATTCCTCTCAGAAATCAATCAAGGAAATGTTCTCTTTCCTTGATTCCAAAATTTTTAAAAATTTCAAAATAAAAGAGTCTTCTTCCAACCCCAATTCCCAAATGTGGAAAAGAAAATTTTCCTCTCAAATTATTTCTTTGAATTAAATTTTCAAAGAGAAAAAGAGTGAAAGGTCATTCTTTCTCTTAATTTTTCTTAACCAAATTAGAAGGAGATATAATATATATATTTTTTCTCCAAAATCACTTCTCAAAATACTCAAAATAAATGAAAATGGGTCTCATTGGAAATCCTTTTTATTTCAAATTCTCAAAGGATAAAGGAAATTCCCTCGACTCAATAAGAGAGCATTCTTTTTTATTCATGCTAAAATTCTAGAAAAGAAGAAATAAGATTTTCTCTTTTTCCACCAAAATGATCTTGAAGGAAAGGGAGAAAGTTTCTCCCTTTCTTTGATTTCCCATTTTAAGGAGAAGAGTCTCATCAAGCTTAATTTCCAAGAGAGAAGGAACCATATTTTCCTCTCTATTGACTGTCCAAAAAACAAGTCTTTTTTCAATCATTTTTTTTCTGAGGCATTCATCCATGCTCATGTAGTTGTCCTTAAAATAAAAAGTATTTTTTAAATAATTTTCTTTTCCATGATCCTAAATTTCACTTTTATTCCTTCCTATCTTATGTAACTATTACTCCCAGAAAGAAGCGAGTCCTTACCATATGATTTTCCAAAAGAATCCTAATACTTCCTCTGCCAATTTTTTATGCCCTAGCCTCCTCCCTCTTTTGATTAGGCATATCATCATGGAAAACAACAACCATAATTCACCTAATTTTGAGCTTAGGGTTCTATAGGCCACTCTCCTTGATGCTGTTGCTCAAATAGATCAACTCGCTATACAAAATGAACAATTACACTGGCATACCAACCATGGCTCCAATCCTAAAATAGGGAGCTCCTCCAAAAACAAAATCCCCATTAGTCACTCTCTAAAGATACCATGATAGAGGAATTTGCAAAAGAATTAAGAGAAATCAATTCCACCATCAAGAAGCCTCAACAAATGGCCCCTCATTACCTTAATCTAAAAAGTCTAGAATTATTTCTTAAGTAGTTATTCCTAAAAATTTTAAGATGTTAGACATGGTTTTATATGATGGTACCAAATGCCCAGGTTGCATGTTACCATGTACATCTCCTACCTCTTTTAATTGTAGTTGGATCGTCCCTAATTAGATAACCCTTTTTTGACATCCTCTATTGGTGAAGATTTATTATGGCTTATGGGAGTAGAAATAGAAAAGGTTAACAGCTGGGAGAAATTTGTTGCCTCATTTGTTTAGACATTCCATCAACTAATTGACCAAGTAGTCACTGCCCTTGACCTTGAACTAGTTAAACAAGGTTTCAGTGAAACCTTTGGTAAATTTATCAAAAGGTAGTAGTAAATTGCATAGAAGATGTGTGCGGTTGCCTTTAAGGAAGAGTGGATTAGCCTAGTTATGTGAAGTTTGAACTCTAGATACAAGTTCGTCCTTTGTCACCCCCCCTTTACAAACTATGGATAAATTCAGAAAACATGACAAAAGGATTGATAGCAACATAATTCATGGGTTTTACACTCTAGAATCCAAAAAATTTGAGCCCAAAGACAAGAAAGCTCCCACAACTAGATAGGTTAAATATCAAATCTTGACTTCACCTCCTACCACTTAGCTCAATATCTTCCACCCTTGCCATAGCAATTGCCCACCTACACACAACTTAATCCTCGAATGTCATACCCATAGCAAGCTTCTTACTAGAATCCATTCCCTACCCAAACTTATCACCCCAACAAATCCAATGCACAATAAATTTAGCAAAAGGCTAACCGCCAACTTCCTAACACTCATGAACCTCCTTCTATTTTATTAGAAACTATCCCACCCATTGAAAAAGTAGCTCAACAGGCCCAGTGGAGATAGGATAAGGTTAAAGTTGTTAAAAGTTGAAAGTGGTTTGAGAAGATTCCTAAAAAACGAGTTAGACAGAACTCTACCCTATGGGAAGATTTTAAGACTATTAATGCCATCTCCTTCAACTTAGAAAACATGTCGTTTGATTTCAAGTCCAAAGCTAATGAAGAATCCATGGATCATTTAATGGATATGAGACCTCCACTACTCATTAGGAATTAAGAAGTCTAAAAGAATAGGTGAAGGAGACCAAGTCTCTCATATCATTATGGCCACTGATACCACATTCCACCATCTCCTTGATAATAGCTTCCTCATAAAAGGCATTCACCCTAGCTTTATCCCCAGGAAAGAATGGTGGACCAAGTCTAAAAACAAGTACATGGACTTTGCCTAACCTATTGATGTGGCCTTTAAGATCTTCAAAGATTATATACAACCCCCAAACAGTGAAAGTGCAACCTTGGACCTAGTTCACTCCTTGGAGCTTCTCATGTGGCCTCTTCTATGAATACCACAAAGCATTTGGATATGAGACTAACAAATGTTTTTCCTTAAGACACAAGCTTTAGGAGTTATAAAAATAGGAAAAAATCATGCCAATACACAGAAGATCACCCTTTGTTTTAATATTGTCACAACCATCAATACCATTGCTAGAAAACAACCTAGTGTTCACTTTCTAAGTCCCACTTACATAAGAGTTTCCAATAGGGAGTTCCCACTTAGGAGATTATAGGAGTTAGGGGAGTCCCCACTTAGGAGATTATAGGAGCTAGACAATTTGGCCCATGGGAAATATAAAAAATCATTGCTTATGAAAAATCATACTACATCTACCACCAAATATTTGGTCATAACATTGGTAAGTGTTAGGCTTTCCTTCGTAATGCTAGTTTGTTAGAAGAAAATGTACCTATGATAAGATCTTAGAAAAGATTCCAAAGCTTGTACTTAAACTCCACATGAGGGTTGTCATGGATGATCCACTTGAACACCTGATTAGAGTATATCAAAGAACTATAGAAATAACTTTTCATCCTTAGAGATCACTATAAGAGTCAAGTTGGCTCCATGCCTGTCTTTGCATATTGCTCTATCATATATAGGAAGTTCACAAAATAGAGAGATGTTATGGCATGGTGATGCATATATTGTAACTCATTTGGCTGGCAACTCTAGGCTTATGTCAAGAAGCCACCTTTGGAAAACTTTATTGAGCAATCTCACTAGTTGTTAAAAAGGTGTGGAAATACATTATTAAATGACCACAACTGGCATGTTACATCTAGCTACTAGATCATGACATATACCAAATTAGTGACCTTCTAGAAAAGGTGTCACCACTGACATCATCAGTGCCTACTTCCCTTTCTATCAAACCCTCCACTAGATTTTGGACCTCTCCCACCACTAGTATGGCTTATTAAATAGTGTTTGTGGTTGCTTAGAACCTAGTGGTTCCCACTCTCTATGTTCTAAAATAACATTGACCACTCTGTTTTTGTGTTCATCAGTTGTATATTCTTTGATTTTAGGGTTTTAGCATGGATCTATTATGGTTCTTCCTCTATTGATAAAATTACATTTGCCACCTAGGTAAAAGCCTTAGGACTTAGATATCCAGAGATCAGGTTTATTGCTTGGTTATGGGGTTGAAAAGTCTTACTCACCAACCTTACTTAGTCTAAAACCAATCTCTACTAAATAGGATGGTAGACTATCATGGGTTGAGAAAGGGAAGGTGGCTCATTCAATTATTTCATATCCTAAATAGAATGTGAGAAATCTTTCAATGCCTACCTAAAGACAGATGAAAATTCATGAATGGAAACATATGAATTGTCCTTCTCTATAAGAGACCTTCCTCATTATGAGCATAAAGTAGCTTGCCTCATTTGGGATAATACTTGACTAAGATGTACTAAAATGCATATGTAGAATATGTTTCCTTGGGAGGCTCTTCGTTACTATATGAGTAGGAGAGCCCCTTTGGATAGGCCACGTGAATGAACTAGAAATCAAAATAAATGATTCTCCTCTACTCTCTATTAAGAGGATGCTCCTATTATAGGAATTAGAAGATCTCCTAATCAAGCTAGGAGGGTTTCTAGAGGAAGAAGGGGTTTTGGCTCCTCTTCTTCCCACCCCTCTTGAGGTGATTCTACTCTACTTGAAAATCTATTCTACAAAGTAGGAAACTTACTCTAGGAAGCAAGAAATTAAGTTTAAAAACCTATTCTATATACAAAATGTTCTAAATTCAAGAAAAGAGGAAATTAAGTAAAGGAAATAAATTATACATGACTAGGCAGATAAAGAGATGATAGAAAACTAGAAAACCAATATAGTGAAATCCTAAGCTGCAGAATATGCTCTAAGTAAGATCTCTCCTTATCAAAACTTGAATTAGACTACCCTCAGGGTAATGTGTCCAAATATAACTCTCTTTCACCCTCAAATAGAGTTTTTCTGGCCATTTTTAGGTTATGAAAACTTCTTGAGAGGTTTTCAAGAATGAATCAACCTTCGCCCAAGCATTGCTTGGCTTTGCTCTTGTAAGGCATCCCTGTATATGGGCTTTCAAGGAATAGCTCTAGCCAATTAGATTGCAATATCTATAACTTTTTTGCTATATGCCTAGGTCATGCAATTGCATGACTTTGTGTTGTGCAATGACCATGGGTCATATGGCTACATGGACATGTCATTATTTTCTTATTGTTGCATGGACTTGTCATTACTTTCTTGCTGCTACATGAGCATGTCATCCCTTTGGATGCTTCCATCATCTTCTAAAAGTGAGCATATTTTCTTGCCTTTACGTCTTGGAATCATATGCCTACTTTTAAGGCCATGTGGTCATGTGACAGCAAGATGAATTACTACTCAGGAACATGTGTCCACATGTTGTGGTTGTAGGGGGTCATGCGGTTGCATGAACTGATGTCATGCGGCTACAAGTTGTCTCTTCCTTTGTTCAATACTTTTCATCCTTGTGATATTGCAAGGCCTTTGGACTGCATTTCCTTTAGAATTTTGAATAGAGAGTTTAGGAGTAAATGCATATGCATGTCATCATTAGTATACTTTTGCTCTTGACTTTTGATGATTAAGGTGGAGACAAAATCGAATGTCTACAGAAGCCCCACCTAAGGAGGATCAAAGGCCAATGAAACAAGAGGAGGTATAGAGTTTCAATACGAGAACAAGAAGATATGATATAAAGATATGGGAAGAGCATAAAAGGGTTATACACATGGAAGAGGCAATGGATTAGGTAGAGGATAATAACAAAGCTTCTAGATATCAACAACTAACTTAAGATTGAAGCAACAAGAAGAAAAAAAAATGTTTCAAAGAAGCAATGACAAGAATGCAAATAGGAAAAGGAGACATTTGGAAACAATGAATACCATTCATGCCCCCAAGTTGTTGAAATGGCAAAAAAGAAAAAGAAAAGAAACTCCAAGAGCTACTTATGTTGGCCTCAAAAGGAAATAATAAGTTTCTTGGATTCTCAAACAAATTTCTTAAAGGACTTTTATAGTGGATCTACTTTTTTTCCTGCATGAACAAATTTAAGGATACTAAGTGTATATATTAAAGAAAGGAAAGAACAGAATATCACTTTATGATAGATGTAAATTTCTTTTCCATGCATGCTTCATAATCCAAAGAAACTAAAAATAATGCTTGCCAATTTATTTGAGCAAGCCTTCACAAACTTTCCTTGGGTCATAACAATGATGAGGTTAGGGCTTGATGAAGAAGATGAAACTCTTTCATATTGGAGAAGCACTGGCTCAATTTCAAACTATGGGAGAAAATCACAAGGAAGAATATAGAGAGGTCTTCTTTGCCCAATAGAATTGTCTCAGATAGAAGAAGAGAGAATCATTGGCATAGGCAATGGTAGTGCTTAGTTTCTTAGAATAATAAAGAGTCAATAGAAGTCACAGGCATTTTAAAGTTGTTCATATGCTTAAAAGGGTTTTATTATCTTACCCTAGGTTAGAATTAGTGATTTATGTTTATTAGACATGTATTATGGATTTAATGTATTTCTTTTAACTTGGATTAAGCTTTTAATTTTGGGACAAGAATACTAGAATTAGTTTGATCTTTTATATGGTTTTATTTAAGTTCTATCCTAGATTCTTGTGAATCAAAGTAGTTTTTGAGGGTAGTTGCCACCAAAGGTAAAATGGGCTATAGGTCTCTAATAACTTAGATAAGTCACTAAATCAAGATCTAAGCTTCGTATCTCTAAGAACTAAAGTGGTAAGGAGTGCAAGTAAATTGAAGCCTATTATGCTTCTAGAACTAAAAGCCTAGTTAGTTTGAGTTTGCCTTTCACTAAATTGACAACCTAAAACAAGTGCATAAAAGATAAGCAGAAACATCTAAAGTTAATCATTCAAAGAAAGACAACACATACATTTACATTAATGTATGACTAACCATGAGGGGGAACATTAGTTACTTAAAATGAAATGAACTAGATATGTGATCTAATATGATAAAGACATGAATGAACATTAAACATATAATGCATGGAAACTAGAGATATTTGAATTATATTAGAAATGTAAGGATCTAGAGAATGGAAACATGGAGTGAATGATGCAAGAAATTAGTAAAGAAACTAGGAAGATATATGCTAAGGTGAGTACTAATAGGATAGGATTCACAAATCTAAAGAAACATGTAATGCATACAGTTAAAGACAATTAAATTAGAAACATTCATATGATCAACCACATAAGAGGAGTTAGAAATTATTCATAGGAAGGAGATGCTTTATTTTAAAAAGTATGAAATGTATAACAAGAAACACAATTATACATTATAGAATGCAACATGATAAGGTCATGAATCATGAAAGTATCGGATTACATGATTTAAAACAAAACATAAAGCAAACACATTGTAAGTGCTAGGAACCAAGCACTAGAGCATGGATATAATGAATGCCATAATGAATCAAAGGAAGGATGAATACGAGAATTAGAACAACTAAGTAAGAAGCAGAAGCATGATGCATGAATGATAATGCAAAATTAAAGCATGCAAAGGAGTAAAATATATATTTCGGTATTCTAGATAGTATTATAGGATGCTTAAGCAAAGAGAGAGGGGGATCGCTTTGGTAATTCTCAAAATAAGTTGTTTCTAATCAAATGTAATGGAAACAAGTTCTTTATTCCTTAAACTTTGTTCAAAGGAAAATTCAAGAGAAAAGGAAACTTGTAAAAATTAAATTGTCTTCTAGTTAGGAAAAATCATCACACATAGCATGCTATACTTTTCCCTTAAAAGTAATTTTCTTTTTGAATGCCTCTTTCAAAGAAAAGACTATAGGGTTTTTCTTTGGTATTACAATCTTTGAAAATTATAAGTTTAGTAAATTGAAGAGCTATGAATAATGTTAGGGAGTTTTCTATTGTTTTAAGATTTTTCATCCTTGAATTTCAACTTTCATAAAACAAACCAACTAAGCTATAACCCTAGAAACCAACTTTCTCCATCAGAATACTTAAGGTCTCATACTAGAATTCAAAGAAAGAGATAGAGAAGGAAAACAAAGAGAAGCAAATTAAAGAAAGTATTATATAGAAATTATTCTTGAAAAGCTAACTTTTTCTTATAGGGTTGAGAATCCTTCTTTTCCCATCAAAGAACAAGTAGAAATTCCATTAATCTTCTACATTAAAAGGAATAAGAGCACTCCTATGTGCAATTTAGAAAAGATAATGGGAATTCTATTAAAAAACCCTCTAGAAAGTTTAATTAGAGAGGAGTTCTAATTGGAATCCTATTTTTCTTCTAAATGTGAGAAGGAGAATGGAAAATTATTAAAAATAAGTTTTTTCTTTTTCTTTTTTCCTAAAAGTGAGAATTGAGCTGAATTCCTAGAGTTGAGATTCCACTGCCCTAAATGGAATTCAATTCTTGTGCCCAATGTAGTAAAAGAATTGAGATTTTTCCTTTAGAAGGGCTTTAGAAATTCCACTAGAGCTTCCTTGAGGAGAGACTCCCAAATGCCTTCTACATGCAAAGAGAACCCTTAAAAATGAGAGAGAGAGAGAGAGAGAGAGAGAGAGAGAGCGAGAGAGAGAGAGAGAGAGAGAGAGAGAGAGAGAGAGAGAGAGAGAGAGTGAGAGAGAGAGAGAGAGAGAGAGAGAGAGAGAATGATCAAAGAATATGAAATATACCTAAAACCTAAAATGATCTTTTTCTCTATTTTTCACACAATTCTATGCTCCAAAATAGGTAAAAGACCTCCTATTTATAAAAATTAGGGATGCCATAATTAATAATTCCATACACAAGCAAAGTCAATGTAAAAACATAATTTTTAGGTTTCTAAGGCTTTAGGTTTACTATCACAAAGTATAGAAAGACTGGACTTTGTAATTGGAAGTGGTTTGCGTAGCCACTATGCAAAGGCTTTCCACTTTGCAACTATAAGTATTTCAATATTTTGAGTTTACAATCATAAAGTTAAGGTGCCCTATTTCTGAAAAATATATTTGAAAGCAAGTTATTTATGTACTAAATTTTATAGGAAATGGAGAGGTATGATCATTTTGTGTGTGGAGACTTTGTGATTCTAAAGTCCTACTTTATAATTGTAAAGTGTGGCATTTTTTTGAAAAACTTGATTTTAAAAGTTTTTAATGAAACTTTTGGTGATTTCTAGGCCATTTTGAATTCTTTTTGAAGTATGATTTTGCAAAATCAAGTGGTGTTCATTCTTGATGGGGAAACAAAGTGTAAGCCCTCAAATATCTTTAAAGTGCTCCAAAATTTAGTGTCAATAATTTGCCCTTCCTTGAGTAAGTTATTATAGAGGTCAAAGGTTAGTGATTATAAAGCTTAATTTTTATATCTTTAAAGGGATTTTGAGGTCCCATGATGCACCTCTTCAGCTAAAAACATTTTATATTTGAAAAAGGAAGTTGGCTGGCGCCTAAGACTACTAACATGTGGCATGTTGTTTAATGAATCAAGTAGTAAAGTGCTCTTGAAAACAAAATATATGCCCTTGTATCCCAAAAAATAATGTACAAACTGAAGATGTTTTTTTGGGTATGTGGGTAGGACGAGATTTTGATGACAAAAGTGAATCACCTACAATCCTTTAAGTTTTTGAAGAAGGGTCACCTTTGATCCGAGGAATTTGATGAAGAATTGCCTTCGATTTGAGAAATTTTGAAGAAGGATCACCTCCTATCCTATGAATTTGATGAAGGATTGCCTCCGATTCGAGCAATTTTGAAGTAGGTTCACCTTTGATGCTACAAATTTGATGAAGCATTGCATCAAAAGAAGATCACCTTTGATGTGAGAATTTGATGACCAATCATGGTTGATTGGAGAAGTTGATGAAGAATTGCCTTCATTTTGGGTAATTTGATTTATGATCATCTTTGATCCAAGGAAATTTAAATAAGGATCATCTCTAATATGAGAATTCGATGATGGATCATCTCCAATCCTTTGATCCTTTGAAATTGATGAAGGATCACTTCCAATCCTATAAGGAGAAACTTGATGAAGGATCACCTCCAATCATTTGAATTTTGAGATGAATCATCTCCTATCCATTAAATTTTGAGAAGGTTTGTCTCCTATTTCTTAAATTTTGAGAAGGATGGCCTTTAATCCCTTGAATTTAATAATTGGACTGACAGGAGTTATTTATTTGATGATATGTCAATGGAGCTCAATAATTCATAGAAAATTGATGATGAGATCAATGAGATTTGATGATTTGTAGAACTTTGATTGGTTAGATAGACAAGATCTAATAATTTGATGAAAATCAATGGTTAAATCAACAAGGTATAATAATTTGATAAAATTGATGCTTGGATTGATTAGGTGCAGTGATTTGATGAAAATCAATAACATAATTGATGAGATCAGATGATTTGGCAAAAATAATAGCCAGATCGACCAAATTCAATTATTTGAAAATTAATGACTGGAATGATGAGATTCAATGATTTGATGAGTTTTAATGGTTGAACCAATGAGATCTAATGGTTTAATGATCAAAGATATTCTGTATTTGATGATGAGTGAGATTTAATGATTTGATAAAAAGCGATGGTTAGATTGATGAGATGCAATGGTTTGATGAAAATCATTGGTTGAATTGACTAGATTTGATAATTTATGAAAATCAATGGTCGGATCGATAAGATTTGATAGAAATTAATATTTGGATTAACAAGATCTAATGATTTTATGATGATTGATGCATCATGATTAAATTTGGGTGGTTGTAATTGAAAATGACAAAGTGGATTGCATGACTAGATGACAATCAATAATGATGCCCAGTATTAGGCCTTATGATTGAAAACCCTCTCACTTTATGATTTTACAATCCAGAGAGGCTGGACTTTGCTACGGTAAAGATGTCAAATTGAGGGGTCACTTAAAGTGGTCCCACGAATTTACTCTCTCAATTGTAGAGTCAAAGGACATTTACTTTTGAAAATTTATAAATAAGTCTTTTCCTTTTACTTTTCACTTTTGAGCTTTGTTATGTCAGGGAAAAGGTGTTTTTTTTTTTAAATTTATTTATCATTTTGTGAGTTATTTAGGGTTTTTTACACATTCCTTTTCCAATTTGATTGATTTTAGATGAGCTTGAGGGATGGTAGAGAGTTCAGGGGCTGCTAATCTTCCAGTCGGTCTAGCAGCAGAGGTGGGGACCCACAGGCTGACTTGGATTTTGACGTGGTCTTCACCAGCTGAACCATGGGTCTGGACCTGCCAATGAGGTAGTGGGCCCACGAGGCAAAAGAGCGCATAGAACGGAGAGGGTTCATCAAAGCCACATCGAGGCTTCTCTAAGCGCTCAGTACCCACCATTGGGATGCCTGGGTTGAAAACGCCATAAATGTTAGAGACCATGGGCGTTTAAAAACATTTAAAAATTCTAAAATTATTTTCTTTGAATAGGTTAGAATCCATGGATGATGATCCATAGAAGGTCATCCTACCACGGAGCTAAGGTCCTGTATGGTCTCCATACACACGAGGCCTAGGCTATCTTGGACGCCTCAATATTTTACAACTACTTTCACATTTTGGATGTTAGGTGTACGAGGCTCTGGGCCATGTTGTAATTGAGCTCTACTAGCCAAACGCCAACGCGCCATCTTCCTGGTTTGGAGTTGGAGTTCCCCCTACCGAGTTTACATATATGAGTGGGCTCATATTCGGTGGGACTCCGATCCCGACGACCGAGTGCAGGGAGGCGGATGGTGTCTGGGAGAGATGCTTTCGGATGCCATCCCCAATCAATTTTCGCGGGTGTTTTACTACTCTTTGGCCTTTGTGGATGTCGTTGTGGTGTATCACAGGGCACATATGGAGCGGCACGCCCAGTACCAAGACTTTTATCTTGGAATATCCAGCGGCGGACACTCATAAGGAGATCGAGGACAAGGCCACAAGAGCTGGAGGATGAAGCCCTGCTTGTTGGTGCTCGCGATTCATTCTTTACGAGCAACAGGGGGACTAGGTACCTGCAGTGGCATGTGAGCCTATCTAATGATTTGGAGACTTTTCACGGGATGGACTGGGGAGATCGAGCCTACCAATGCTTTCTGCAGGGGATTTCACATGCTGTCACTATAGGTCTTTCGCCAACTGATATGTGGTTTCTGGTGGAGGTGAGGTTCTGAAAATTTTTTTCCTATTCAATTTTGTCTCGGCATTTGAATTTGTCTAACTCAGTGCGTTCTTGAAGAGCTGGTTTTTCATCCACTTCCCTAAGTTCCAATTGAAGTAAAGGAAGGGAAGGAGATTAACGGACACTCTATTCCCAGCATATCTGCCAAACTACAACCTTGGTCTTTTGTCGAGTATTGAGGTTGGAGACAGGCCATGGATGAGCTATCCATGATAAGGCAAGGGATTTTGCCCTCAATTTGTAGCTTTTTCCCACGCGGTTAGGTTCTTATAGGTTTTCTACTTTGTGTAGGTGTCTGGTAATGCCACCCAGTACCTAATGAGAGGGGTGTGGATGTCAGCTTCACACGATTTTTTTATGGTCTTTGACTCAAAGATCATTGCCTAACTACCAAAGAAGATCTACGGGTAGATTCGCATCTCTCTTATTGCCAAGAATCGAATACTGGTGTCTCCTCACTCCACGATGTCCTTCTCCCTTGACCAGCATCAGAGACTTTGGGAGGTGGAGTGGATAACATTTTTGAGGATTAAGATGTTAGAGAGTTTCTCAGCATTGAGATTTTGGGCCGGCCTTGGGAGATATTGTTTCTAATTCCTTATGGCTTTTTGACAGTTTTGATCTTGGATTTCCTATTGATGCAGTATTACCAAGCCTTCGCCTGATTTCTGAGGATTCCACTGATGCAGCCTCCGAGTTTTAGTGTGTTGGAGTTCACCCTTTAGCGTTACCAGGAGGTTACACTTTCAAGGCCTCGCTTCGAGGATTGACAGATTGTCTTGTGCGAGGATCAGCAGTTGGTGAGTTTCTGCAACTTCTTTAATTTTATACTTTCTATCTCTGTTAATTCTGACCTTTTGTCATTTTGGTGTCTACAGTTTCCACTAGAGGATGTGGAGACATTGGCCTGGTTGAACGTGTCTTGCAAGCGAGATGCTGTGAAGCTCAGCACAGGGGTTTGTCCGTCTTTACTCCTGTTTTCTTTCTTTTAGAAAACGGCTAATTTTCAGAGTTCATGACATTTTAGATATCCACGCTAAGTGTCTTGCTTATACGCAATGGGATCCATATCTTGGAGGGAGTGATGCTGAGAGTTAGCGATGAGGGATTGGTTGGCGATCAGCCAGCTTCTGCGCAACCCTAACCCCAATTTCAGCCCAAGGCACAGCCTCAGCGTTAACCACAAGCAAGGATAACTCAAGGAGGTCCCTGAGGATGAGGAGATCCCGTAGAAGAGAGGATGACTACATGATGCCCCAGAAGTCGAGTGTAGAGGGTCCACAATGATTGAGAAAGAGAGAAAAACAACTTTTATTCATTTTTACTTCGAAAACTTATTTTTATTAATTTGGATGGGTGGATGAATGATATTTATCATTTTTTGCAAAAAAATAGGGTACTTTTGAAATTTTTTAGAAAAGATGCATGAAAAGTATTTATTTATTTATTTATTTTGGCCTTATGCAAATGTTTATTTGAGAAATTGGAAATTAATAGGACATGTTACTACATGCCCTAGGGGCTAACGGCTCTAAATATGCTCAAAATAGTCACAAATATCTCAAGTATTGAGTCAAAAATAAAATACGACGTGGTAGGTACATAATTTTTAATAGAGGCTACCTTGACTTTACGATCATAATATGCTCAAAGATACTCGTACCTGGAGAAAAAATGTCTTGCCACATTATGGGCCACCCACAAGTTGTGGCTCTATCTAATTTCCAGAATGTGAAGATAATATCTTGAATGGTTCCATTAAAATACATTCTCGAAAAGCCCATGCTCACTAGGACTTCTCGGTGGTTGTTACTTCTATTAGAATTTGATCTCCGGTATATCCCCCAAAAGTCCGTAAAAAGGAAAGGCAATAATAGACCTCCTCATGGAACACTCGACATCCATCTCAACTTCAATGACAAATGAATTTTCAGTTGAAGAAATCCTCACAGTCAAGAGAAATGAACAAAAGTGGGAGATGTATTTTAGTGGTGTGTCAAACTAAGAAGGGCAAGGGTTGGAGTGGTCCTAGCCTCTCCAAAAAAATACATCCCGTTCTCCATAAAGTTGACAAATCCCTAAACCAACAGTGAGGCAAAATACAAAGCATGTATTATAGGATCGGAGCTACTATCCTTTAAAATCAAGATGATGAATGCCTATAGGGATTCCATGCTCATCATCTACCAAATGAAAGGAAAAATGGTAGATCAAGTGGAAAAGATTGAAGCCATGTGGAGAATACTTAGACCACTTGATCACCAAATTCGAGAAAATCACCTTCACATCCAAAAATAATTTTGCATATGCATTAGCTACCTCGGCCTTGGTGATCAGTTCTCCTCAATTTTGTATTGTTTTAGTGCATTAGTTGATCATTTTTACACTCACGTGATGGATTTGCACAAAAATAATAATCCAATGTATTTTTAAGGTTTGATAGCCTTCCGAATGTAATTATGTTTAAAATCATTGGTAAAATAATACTATTTAGGATTTTTCTATGTTTTGTAGGTTGTATGTTAAGATCAAGTAGAGTAATAAGTGTTCAATTTTGTATAAAAAGTATCCAATTATTAGCTCATGTGTTATAAAATATAGTGTTAATTTTAGGATTTTTTTGTAAATTTATAACACATGCATTTTTTACATAATAATTCAAAAGTTTGATATTTTGTAGGATTGGAGGCTAATTTGGTGTAAATATGTGAATCATCATAATTTTTTAAGATTTATTAGGTTTTTACATTTTTTGTAAGAAGTGAGAAGATGATCCAATGGTCTATATTGCGCTTCATAGAGTTTTTTGCGGGGTTGAGCTACTCGGTTAGCTCTCCCGGGATGTTAGGGGCCACACACCCATGCTAGGGCTGTAAGGACTGGAGCCCCCATCCTAAAATTATCTTAAGGCAACCAAAAAGAGGCATTGTGTTGATTAATTTTCACAAGTGCTCAGGCTATTGTAGTACAACTTATGTAAGTACAGGTCGATCCAACAGGTATTCGACTTAAAAATTTGGAGTTTAAACAAAATTTAATTGACCAAAAATTAAGATCACATGTAACATTCTCTGATGTGTCACGCATCAAATCCTGTTCATGGATTTTCTTAATTTTTTTCAAATTAAAATACTAGAGCAACAACTCTTACCACGTTTGCAAGTGAGAAAGTGTTGCTAGAAAAGAAGAAGGCAACTAAGACAAGCATATGCAGTCGTGCGCGTGTCACTAGCTAAGAAGTTTTCTTATCTCTGTTCATAATACAGAATTAATCTAGTCTCTGCTTACAATATAGGAATAGTCAGAATTCATAGAGATTTCACTGACTTTGGCCACTGATTTCTTCTATTTTCTAACAGAATTTTTCAATAAAACTTAGTGCCTAGAACAATTTGATATCAATAAATTCAATTTTATAGTTAGATATCAAATCAAGATAACATAAATTAAGATATTTAATCATAAACATAGGTTGTTCACTAACCTGTACAACAATACCTTTCAAGATTATTTCATAAAAAATAAACAAATCTGACCATTAGATTTCAAAAAAATATATATGAAATTCTTTCTATCTCAAATAAGAATATAAGCAAAGGATTAGATCATTCAAAAACACCTAAACTAAGGATGTAAAACTTTAAGTAACTCATTGTTACTGTTCATGCAAATAGTAGCAAGTAGCTAAATTTAATCAATTCAAATTATAAGATTTGGAATGAAAATTGAAAATCAAACACCTGAATCTTCTTTTCTTTGATGTCTTCTATCCAATGAATCAAAATTCAGACGTCTTTGTGAAGTATCGAATAAGAAATCGATGTAATTCACCAGCCTGCATGTGTATTGTTCATCTTCTTCAACCTCCATTTTTCTCTAAATTTTCATGCTTTTTCTTTCCACTCCATCTTTAATCTGGTACTTATAGATGATGAGAAGTAGTTTGATTGAATTTTTAATAATTTCCTCCCCATTATCTTTCCTTTACTCCAAAGAATTCAAAATCAATTGAATTTCTTAATTTTTAACTTAGTTTCCTATGAGGAAACTATTTCCTCTTGATCCTTTTCACTTTCCATCATTAAACATAAAATCTCTTAGCATTCTTTGCTTATGGTTTAGATTTGATGCTTGAGGATTGAGATGGAGTCCTTGATTTTGATCTAGATAATCTGCATTGATCTCAACCGTACATTTTAATCTTAAGCTTGAATGGAGATCTAGGATGTTGATTAACTTGATCTAACTACATGGATCTTGATTGACCACCTACAAAACAAAGAAAATAACCTAATTAGTATCATAAAAAATTTGATTTTATACATACTTATCTTGGATCATCATCTAATCTTGAAAATTTACCAAATTAAGGTTAGGTTATACATATTTTCAAATGATATATTTTTCATATAAATTTTTAAATAACATCTTAAGAATACATGAAAAGTCATTATAAATGAGGGTAATTTATGCAAAATGGACTCTTAACACACCCCCTATTCACTAGTTTGCTAGTCCTGAGCAAAATATGTGAAAAACCAAATTGCAAAATTAATACAAATTGCTACTTTCATAGGTACTTATGATTACATTTAGCATATGCAACAAGCTCTTGAACCCCTTGGTTATCTCTGGTAGACGAGTTAAGCCTCATGAAGGTTTGTAGTGAATATACCCATAAAATTTTAAAAATTATTTTTAAGTTGACTGTCACTTTTTCTCTGAGAATTATCTTTAATAAATCTATCAAATTTAGTATACTAATAAAAATAAATAAAAAATTCAAAGCCCAACTCATATGCTAAATACATTCCATTTGAGCTTAAATCTCAGAGTGTGTGTGTGTACAATCTACGTATAAAATAAACTTTATTTCTAAGTAGACTTTTAACTTTTGAACTCCATCTAAAATATGTTTTGACCTCAATCCTCATTAATAGACATACATTCAGAAATATAATCTCTCAGATTAAAGGTTCAAATTATATATCTCTTTTAAACATGTGAGTAGAGTCAATAAAAGCAAATTTATCTCACATATACTCATGAAGGAATTGGAGTTACTAAGGAATTTAATTTTGATTCCTTTAGAAATGATAAGATGCCATCAACTTTGAACTTTTAGACATATTATTCTTTAAATCCTATTTTTCATATTCACATCAAGATTATGTTCATCCTAAAATCAATAGGTCTTCAATTGGGATAAAACGTAGGCTTAGAATAGGGTTATGAAAGAAAGGACATAAAGGATATTCAAAATTTCTTCAAAAACAAGTAGAGGTCTTCTACTAAAGTTAGTAATTCTTTCTTTACTTGTACTGAAGTGAATATTTCTTTTTTCACTTTTTTTTTGCATTCTTCAAACTCTTTTTTTTTTTTTTTTTATCAACACTTTTTCTTTTTGTTTTCAACATATTTGAATCTCTTTGAAGAATATTTCTTTTCTTGATATTCACTTTTCTACTCTCATTGCAATTAAAAAGTATATCTTCATTCATCTCTTACTTATTTTTCAAATAAAATAGGTAATAGATATATTATACTAGGTTAATATGGGTAAAGGTAATTTGGGTGAGAAAAGAAAAGACTTATATAAAAGGCTCAAATAGGCTAACTAGTGGTAAAAAATACTCTTTTAGTTAGACTTTATGTCTCTAGGTTAATAACAAGGATGGCCCAAATCCTTTTCTAGGTTTCATATTATCTATTGGATTCAATGAACTTTTAGAATTTTAAAGGTAATACTATAATAATTCAAGTAATTAGCCAAATTTAACAATTGATGTGATCAAATTTTCTTTAAGCACGCTAAAGAAAATTAAAAGCATTTATAACCTCTCAAAAAGAATGAATGACTCTAAAACTCACTTAGGCTATAGGTCTCTATTGACTTTCTTCACGATTTCTAAGTTATAACTACTTATAAATCCAGACTATGTATATGTGATTGTGTGTACAGATGTCATCACTTTGCTTTTATGGAATACTTTTAAAAATGAGTAAAATAATGAATTAATCATATTCAATTCCATTAATAAACTAAAGTTATCTAGACTATACTTCAGGAAATCCAATTCTCATCATAGTGTAGGAATTGACTTAAAAATTTTAAACTTTTTTAACAAATTTTTTATTTTTTTACACGAAAAAAGTAATAAAAACTAGAATTTGGTAGAATTCTACACCCCCAACCTAAGTGAAATATTGTCCTCAATGATTAAAAAATAGGATGATGATAATACATTAAGAAATGTAGAAATGAGTGATGTAGCAAGGGAAAGTTCTGGGAAAAAAAAAACTATGGTACATAATTATTGCAGATGGAAAATTTTTAGAGAAATTTTTTTCATAGAGTTTGAAATTTCCTTGGGTCCCATACGAAATGTGTTGGATAGGCTCTAAAAAGGAAAGGTAAGTGAATTTATCTTTCAATTTTGGAATTTTCATTTTATCACGGGGCGGGGTATTAAATATGTCTCAAGGCTGCTTCTCATGATTAGAGACAATTGTGGGAGCTTGATGCAGCCTTTGTGGAAATGGAGAAAAAATGTCATGTAGCCTAATGGGTGGGACATTTTTCTTATCAACAAATTTAACTCTTTTTCTAGCTACTTTTAGTACTATCTCAGCCTTTTTAGGACCAAATTTCTCAATTATTTTACCATTATGAAGAATGATAATTGCCTTTGTTTGTTCTTTGTTTGTAACTAAAGAATTAATCTCCCCTACCACGTCCACATCATCAAGGTTTTCATTTGGTAGGATAGGATATTGCCCTTTTTCAATGGTCTGTAACATTTGAGGCATCATGTCCTTCAATTTAATCATGGATTCTGTGTTCTCTTTTAATTGGACTTTAATTTAAGAAATTTTCTTCTCTTGGTATTCCATGAATTGATGAAAGTTATCTTCAACTTCCCTCTTAGGTGGAGGAAGGTAAAATCTAGGAGCAAGTGGTCTTTGATTTTGGTGATAGGGTTGGTATTGGGCCTTATATGAGATATTAGCCTTATATTCGTTTCTCCAATTGACAGTAGGATGATTACTTTAATTGGAATTGTATGCCTCTGAAGATGATGAAAAATGTTCCTCATAAGAATGTGTCTATTCATGAAGTGCATCCTAGAATGTAGGAGGGATGGGACATTCCTGAGTGGGGTGTGTATTACTTTCACAAATATCACATACTTATTTGACTTTCTTAGAGGAAAATTTTCCCTTTTCCATGGTCTCAACTATTCTAGCTAGGGATGATATTTTAGTATTCATATAATCTTTTTCAGTCATAGCATATATTCCTCTATCAAATGTGGTGGTAGACTTAGGCTTATTTGGGCAACCAACTTCTTCTGAATTAGCTCAAATTTGTGCACACTCTACTAGCCATTCCAAATACTCTTACACCTTTTCAAGTTGTTTGTTTAAGAAATTGTCATTGCACCCCATTTCAACAAACTGGCACATATCATAATTAAGTCCTTGATAAAAGAAGCTAATGATATACTAAAGTTTGTATCCATGATGTGGACAAGTTAAAATAATTCCTTGAATCTTTACCAACATTGATAGAAAGTTTCTTTATCCATCTGAGTAAAATTTATTATATTTCAGCGGAGAGTATTTGTCTTATGTATGTGAAAGAACTTATTTAGGAACTTCCTAGTCATTTCTTGCCATGTTCGTATGGAACCTGTTGGTAGTGAATGTAACCACATCTTAGCCTTTTCCTTTAAAGAAAAAGAAATAGTTTGAGCCTTACTATGTCTAATTCGATGTTTTGTGTATGTTGGGTTATGCATACTTCATCGAATTCTTTTAAATGCACGTAAGAACTCTCATTATCTAACCCATAAAATTTAGGAAGTAATTGAATTACTCCCACCTTTAATTAAATCATACTAGCATTTGAGGGTAAAATTATACATGAAAGTGTGCTTGTATAATTAGGCTGTAAATAGTCTCTTAGTGTTTTTTCAAGAGGATTTTGGTTATGCTAATTATCCTCATGTGTTCTAAGTTGGTCCCATTCCTTGTTATGTTTCCTTCTCCTATTTTCATGTGGTAAAGAATGATTCCTCCATGGATGTGTTTTATCATTAAATAGAGGTGGAAGATCATCAGCATCAAAGAGAAGATTGCTCGTCCATGAGGAAACATCATCATTATCTAGAATGAGAAGTGGTTCATCATCATTAAAGAGGGGATTGTTTCTCTATGGGGAATTATCTTTTCTATTAATGCTTGGCTGTAAATTACCCTTTTGATCAATGTGTAGATTTTTCATTGAATGCAACTGACCATGTCTTTTCTTTTCTTTTTTTTAATATGAAAACTACACTAAATGATGCAACCTAAATTCTTAAAATGATGCACAAAAAAAGGGCACAATCAAATAATCCTTAAGGTTACTAAGCAACAAATATTTTGATTTTCTTGAATTTGTGAGGGGTCAATGCTTTTAGATTAGCCTAATCTAATGATGCTTCTCTATTTCAAATTTGACTATTGCTTACTAGTTGGTTCTACTCTAAAGTGGCTAATACAATCCTCATGTTAAGAGGCATTTAGACCTCAACAGATTTCAACAAAAGGCATAGAAAAATCACTTAGATTTTAAGACACATACTATAACCACAATGCTCACAAGCCACTAGAGTGACTATAGATCGCGTCCTATTAAGAGAGTATTATAAATATGTGATGGCCTCTATAGGTCTCTTCTAATTAATTTTAAATTAATTTGAATGGTTGGGTTGCGTGCTTGTGGTAATTATTCTTTGTGGGAAAGGGGTGGTGATTAAATCCACCCATGATCTTATGGGCTCTGATGCCCTTACTAATTAATTTTCACACTCTGCAGTAGTTCAATCAGCATATAAATTACCTCAAAGCAACAAATGTGCCCTAAAATACAATTAAAAATAATAAACTAATGCAGGCCCTAATATATAATAATTATAAAATATACTTTTTATATGCAATGATACTACCAAACAATGCAAAATTATTCTAATAACCCAAACCCTAATCTAGGAATTTTAAGGAGTTAAGATTTCTCACAGTGGGGTCCTGGATAAGATCTTCTCATACAAGGGTAGGAACATTTACATTTCACCTCCACTTCCAGGCTATGATGGCCCACCCTTGACTTGTATTATTACAATTCTTTTAAATGAATTGCAATTAATAAAAATACAATACGTCCTCAGTAAAATTCACTCAAAATAAAAATTTGGCTATCCAAATTGAAGTTCTTATTGAATTCCTCTTTTTCTATTTTTTTGAAAAATAAAAATAGCAATAAGTACCAAAATTCAGGAAATATAGTGATTATGCACTATGAAAAATTAAAATAAAAACACCTAAAAATGCTAAGAATGCTCAAAATGCAATTCCTAAAATATTTCTTCTTTAATTTTTTATTTATTAAATTGTGTGAAAACTCCATTGTGGGTCCCCGACAATAGTGCCAAAAACTTGTTGATTGTTTTCTACAAGTGCACAATCTATTATAATATAGCTTATGTAAGTATGGGTTGATCTAATGGGGACTTAACTTAAAAATTTGGAGTTTAAATAAAATTTGATTGACCAAAAATTAAGATCACACATAACATTCTTCGATGTGTCATGCATTAGATCTTGTCCACTGATTTTCTTAATTTTTTTCAAATTAAAATACTAGAGCAACACCTCTTACTACATTTGCAAGTGAGAGAGTGTTATTAGGAAAGAAGGAGGCAACTAAGACAAGCATATGTGGCCTTGCATGTGTGACACTAGCTAAGAAATTTTCTTATCTTTGTTCACACTTTAGGATTAATCTAGTCTCTGTTTACAATCTAGGAATAGTCAGAATTCATAGAGATTCACTAACTTTGGGCACTAATTTCTTTCACTTTCTAATAGAATTTTTCAATCAAACTTGGTACCTAGAACAATTTGAATCAATAAATTCAATTGTATGGTTATATTTCAAATCAGAAAACAGAAATTAAGATATTTAATCATAAACATGGGTTGTTCACCAACCTGTACAATCGTATCTTTGAAGATTATTTCATACAAATAAAAAAAATTAGCCATTAAATTTCAACTTTATATATATATATATATATGTGTGAAACTCTTTCTAACTCAAATAAGAATATAAGCAAAGGATTAGATCATTCAAAAACACCTAAACTAAAGGTGCAAAACTTTAAGTAACTCACTGTTACCGTTCATGAGAATAGTAGCAAGTGGCTAACTTTAATCAATTTAAATTATAAGATTTGGAATGAAAATTGAAAATCAAACACCTAAGTCTTATTCTCCTTGATTTCTTCTATCTAATAAATCAAAATTCAGAGAATTCTGTCAAGTATCAAAGAAAAAATCCGAATGCAAAGTACCCTTATTCACCAGCTTGCATGTGCACTGATCATCTTTTTGAACCTCCATTTTTCTTCGAATTTTCAAGTTTTTCCTTTCCACTCCATCTTTGATCTGGTACTTATAGATGATGGGAAGTAGGTTTAAATTGAATTTATAGTAATTTCCTCCTCCATTATCTTTCTTTTTCTCCAAAGAATTCTCAATCAAATGGATTTCCTAATTTTTAACTTAGTTTCCTATTAGTAAACTATCCTCTTTATCATTTTTACTTTCCAACATTGAACATAAAATCCCTTAGAATTATTTGCTCATGGTTTGGATTTGATGCTTGGGGATTCAACTAGAGTCCTTGATTTTGATCTAGATAATCTGAATTGATCTTAGTCGTCCATTTTAATCTAAGCTTGATAGGAGATCTAGGATGTTGATTGGCTCGATCTAACTAAATGGATCTTGATCTCCCACCTAAAAAACAAAGAAAATAACTTAATTAGTACTATGCCACATTTGATTTTACATATACTTATCTCAATTAATCATCTAACCTTGAAAGTTTACCAAATTAAGGTTAGGTTATAAAAATTTCAAATGATATATTTTTCATATAAATTTTAGAATAATATCTTAAAAATATATCAAAAGTCATGCTAAATGAGAATAACAACAACCATGCATTTTGTTTATTTGCATGAGAATTGGAGCCATTCATGAGGTTTCTTAGTCTAATTAAGAAACCTAAGGGAGCCAAGCTACTCAAGCCTTGAAGCCAAGTATTGAAGCCACTTAAGCCACCAAGGAATGAGCCATAAAAGTGATCTATCAAGCCATGGATGAATGGCACATGGTGCCATACGATTAGAGCATTAAAATAAGCAACTACTTATGTTAAAAGTGTGATTTTTAAAGGATTTTGAAAGGGAAATTTAAAAGGTAAGATGATGATGCATTAAGGGACCTATTAAGAAAGAAAAGCCCACTTTCCTAATCCATTTCCTAGACTTTTTCTCCACACACCCTAGGGTTCCATGTTTTTTGACTTAAGGAGAGAGCCACTTTCCTAGAAGGTGACTCCTACCCCCTTTGCTTAGTTGTTAATTTTGGTAGTTTACTAATTAGGAAACCCGTAGATTTATCTCCATTCAAAGCACAGGTTTTCCCTAACTTTTCACCTTATTTTCTTCTTTGGTATGCTCTCCATTCCAGCCAATCACCATCCATGTAGAAGGAAAGGAGATCCACTTACCACTTATCCTTCTAAGAAAAAGATGCCTCCTCCCCCATTCCTAACTTAGCAACCAGCAATGTCGTCTCTTATGTCATCCTAGATTACATCATCTTCCATCTAAATTTCGTCCTTCACTCTCCACATAACATTTTCTCATTCAAAACCCTAGATCTAAATCTCCTTTCCTCCTTGATTCAGCTTTTCATAGGTTAGAAATCCATCCATCTATAATCCCACATGGTTCCCAAGTTTTCTAGCAAGTAGAGGTTGGGTGAGACAACCTTGAAATATATCAATCATTGTTTGGTTTTCTTTAGAGCTGGAATTTGGTTTTCTTTAGTGATTTTCTTTCTTTGGATTTTTAGCTATTTCTCTTGTTAATTGCTCTCCAATTTAGGTTAGTAGTTTGCTTTCTTTGCATTAATTTCATTGTCTTAATTTGCTCTTGTTTTGTTCTTGAATTCCATAAGCATAATTCCAAGCCTTATGTCCTTTGTTTATTGCTTCAATTATCTAGTTTCCTTTACTTATTCAATCAAGATCTAAGTTATCTCTTCTCTAGTAGTGATAGCCAAGAGAAGAGAGAGCTTAGAGCCTTGGTTTCTTCCCTTAGCTTTTCAACTTTTCTACCTTAGATTCATCTTAATTTATGTGCACTTTCCTTGCCATAGCTCCATCTTATTAACCTTATTTTCTCTTTAATTCCTTTTTGGGTTTTATTTGCATGTTAACAACTTTAAATTGAAATATTTAAATTTAATTTTGTTGTTGTTTAGATTGGGTTTAGATTTTAGTTTCTTGCATAATTTCTAGAATCATACACTTGTTTTATGTGCAGAATTTTAATGTAATTTGGCATTATTCAATAAATTTCTTTGAGGATTGTTATTATTGAATGTTTCTCTTATCAAATTACTTTAGATATAGGTTATTATCTTGCATAAAAGTTATTTTTTTCATTTCTTAATATACTTGATTTAAGTTGATATTCTTAAGTTCTTCAAATTTAATTTTTTTTCTCCTTAATCTTTATGCTTTGTTGTTAGCCATCTAAACACCTTAATTACTTGAATCTTTAGGAAACAATTTATATTTTTAGGTTCTTTATTAAGTTTATAGCTTAGGTTGCATGTTAGTTTTCATTTTAAGCATCAAATCTGGTCAATTTTCAACCTATGAACCATGTGCACAATCCATGGATCACGTACATGGTATTCAATTACTTTCCTTATTGAATCTTGCTTAATTTAGCTACTTAGTATTGTTTTAGCAGTTGATATTTAGTTATTTGCATCTTAGTTTAGGTTTAGAAAGTTTCCTATTTGAGTTTTGAAAAGTTCCATCTTTAGAAAGTTTTAGGAATAGGAAGTGTTAAACTTAGAAAGTTCCTTAATTGTAGTTTCTTTTTACATGCATGTTTCTAGTTTCCTGTTAAATCTAGTTAGATTTCATTGGTTACTCTCTTTTTTGCATGTTATTCTAGTTTTAGAAAGTTTCCTAATTTGGTTTTACAAAGTTCTATTTTTAATTTTTTTGTAATTCTAGTTTAGGAAAGTGTCATTTTTAGTAGTTTTCTTAAGTTACGTTGCTTAGTTTCATTTTTAGTAGTTTTCTTAAGTTACATTTTCTTAAGTCACGTTAACTCCAAATTCCTAGTTTAATCATCAACTCTCTCTCTCTCTCTCTCTCTCTCTCTCTCTCTCTCTCTCTCTCTCTCTCTCTCTCTCTCTCTCTCTCTCTCTCTCTCTCTCTCTCTCTCTCTCTCTCTCTCTCTCTCTCTCTCTCTCTCTCTCTCTCTCTGGTTGAACTTAAGTGACTTAAACAAGATTTGATCTATTGATAATCTATGAGATTCCTCATAGGATTGACCTCTCTTGTATGCAATACTACTTTGATTTGTATGCTTGTAAGTTTAAAGATACACCATAGATAGCTCAAGTCAATCAACAATTTATGTTGCTAATCAAGCCTAAATATAAATGCTTGGCTCAAATCGATCTAATTTTGATGAATCAATGCAATTGAAGAAGTAGAAGCCCAAGTCTTTGAGGATCATTCCATCTATTTTACCATCTAGCTCATATAAGCCTGAATTACTCTGACTATATAGTGAAAGTGGGATATCATACATGGGCCCCGCTCACTCTTCCATTCTTACACTGTGATGAACTGGGTTTTCCCATGCATTTTTAAATGCAATATCTAATTCCTAAGGCAGGATGCATCCCTATTTGAAAACCATTTTATAAAAACCATGCAATGCAGCGGAAAATCTTTAGTTTTAAACTCATTTTGAAAACCCCGAATGTCATTTGCTTTCACAACAACCAAAGTAGTTTTTGAAAAACTTTAGAAATCACAAGTGTTTTCCCAGGTCTATCCAGTCACAGCTCACAACCCAACTGTAATTAAATACAAATACATGTCTAAAGGGTAGAGTGTTTACTTACATGTATGATTGTCTCCTTTTGATTTACTTGCTCGTAGCACTAACATAGGCGTCTTCTACTCGTGAATGGAGCTATCCTGAAAAATGTTAAGGATAGGGTGAGTATATACTATACTCAGTAGGAGTTTATCACTACTAGTTTTATAATGCATGCTATGTTTAAAATCATATGCTCTTTGAAACATGTGCATGTTCGAACAATCATGGTCAATATCGATATTAAAAACCATTGTCGAATTGGAATACTGACGACTTAAAGAATAGCATAATCTAAGTCGAAAGTATCATATATATATATCATAAACATAATGATATGCATAAGATATTCCACTGAATCCAACTCATGGATATATGGTATGGTCGACCAACCTCATGTCATGCCATATGCAATGCAAGTAAATCCTCAAACCATAGGGCCCACTATGCCCATGACCTCGCTGCCATGTGGTCCCTAGGTACCTGAGGACACTTGGTCATAGCCTCCACGGGGCATATGACACATCGACCCAGTGCCGTGACACTAGTGGTAGCCCCCTGTACCACATGCAGTCGATGTAGGGACATGCCCTTTTTGGGCATGGTACCCATTCCACCTAATAGTGGTAGAGGCTGGGAGGCCAACCTAGACCTCTCGGCATAGCGCCCATGAGCTTATTAGCCCAAATCATATAAGATCAAACAAGAAAAAACCTCTTTTTCAAAACCTATCCTCTTTGGGTCCCTCACAATTGCCTAGCCTCACAACTGCCTACCCAACGTCTTTTAGGCACTCCAGCGTCTTTTAGTAACCCTCAAGGACATGCACTTTTTTAAGAACTCAATGCTCACCAATCATGCAATATATGCAATTGTTTGCAAAACATATCTATGCATAATGTATTTGTCATATGCATGCTGAATTTGTTTATAAGATTAAGTCATGCTGAATTCGTTTATAAGATTAAGTCATGCTAAACAAGTCATATAACTTAAAACATGCGTTCTCAAAACAATCATAGGTTCCTTTTTAAAAAGTCTACTAGCGATAGAGCACCTACCTCGAAGTCTCCTGGAGTCGCATCCTTCATCACTCAACTCGTCCCTGGGTCTCATTTATAAACTCCTGGATATGAATGGATACAAGGAGTCCTTATCAATTTCAATCTATTTAGACATTAGATTGTTAGATCTGCCTTTTAGGGTCCATGGTCCTTGCCTAATTCATTGTCAAGTTAGATCCTATGATGTGGATCTACTATTCAATGGTTAACTCTGTAAATTGTCCCTTGATCTAAACTTTAAAGTCTCATTAGGTCTGCGTGTCCCAGTTCCCAGGACACACATGCATCCTGGTTGAATCGCGACCGCCTCACATGCGTGCGCGCCCAAAGGCTGTGCCAGGGACCTCATTTTGCACGTGCACATGCATGCTCAAGCGACGTGCTATGACGCGCATCTTGGATGGCATCTCACGGACGCACCTTTGGTGTAGCATGGCGCGTCTCAGCTCCCAGGACACCCTGTGCATCCTAGTCGAGCCAGGACCCGTGCCCTGCGTCGCGCGCGCACCCGAAGGCCGCATCAGGGACAGTGTACGCACTGTCGTACGCTTGGAACCCATCCCAGGGACCCTGTCCCAGGAGTTTGTGGAGCATGTCGTCCTTGGGACGCCTTGTTCATGCAGAGCCGGTTCAACCGGCTGGGTCGTTTTTTGGCTAGGAAATTTGGCTGGGAAAAGGCCAGATCCGGCATGGATCTTGGCCTGGGGGAAGTGAAATGGAGAGAAGGGAAGGAGGGGCTTACCTGGGTAGCCGAGGACGCCCTCATTCGGGTGGTGCAGCTCCCTCTTTCTGCCTGAAAACCTTATGTTGTCGGAACTCGTGAAGCGGAAAAAACCCCAATGTCAAAACAGGAAAAGAGGAGAGGGGAATGGGGAGACAGGAATGGCCGGCCTGACTCGGGCCTGGCCGTTGCCTAAAAATGCAGGAATACTAGGTTGAGGTGGGTTTTTGATTTTTTCCGGAAACCTCAGTCCAAAAATCGCCGAAAAACTTGTGTTTTGAAGAGGGGGGAGATGGGGTAATTATAGAGGGAAGAAGGCGGTGCCCTTCAATGGCAATGCCGCCATTTCCCTTGGTGTTTTTTGGATAAATCGAGAGAGGAGGGTTTCTGGAGAAATCTGGAGGAGGAAGACGATAGGGGGTGCCGTTATCAAAACGACCCCCTGCGTTTTTCGTTCTTTTTCATTTTTAGTTTAAATTTCAGAACTACCCTTGATCTTTAAATGGTTGTAACTTCTTCATATGAACTCCGTTTTTAGCGTTCTTTGAGGCCTTGGATTCCATTTTTCGAGTAGAATATAATGGTATCAAATTTCCTTACAAATTCCTTCATTTACTATTTTAAATAAGGTAAAACATCCAACACAGTTCTTTTCCTATAGAATGTCCAGTTTAATATCGTAAATTGCTCGGGCATTACATACACACATCCAGTGCCCATAAGGACAAATGCATAACATATGGATGAATGAATAACATATGAATACTAAGGGAGTGTATGGGATAATATGTGATGATAAGGGATCTCACATGAAGGGTTCCTAGAGTGGAGATCAAGTAAAAAACAAATAATTGGATGGATGAATGGATGAAGGGTGGAGATCTTAAGGATGATATATCTATGATGCAGCCATGTGACACAAGGAGAGTTGCCTAACCTCTTATAAACCAAAGGGTGCTACTGATGCTATGGAGAGAAAGCACCTAGATATTGCTATGATATTGCTATAGTGAGTGATTTTTAAGATAATTAAAAACGTATATACAAGATGGTTCAAAGATTGTCTTATACTGGGCCATCTTATAAAACAAAAACATATATAATATGGTTTTTTGAAAATTTCTTATAATACTACTAATATAAGATAGTTGTTGAAGCCGTATTATATTAATATAAAAAACCATCATATATTAAAAGTATTATATGACAGTTTTTGAAAAATCGACTTGTAAAACTGTCAAATACAGGATGATTTTTCAAAAATCATCTTATGAAACTGTCAATTATAAGACAGTTTTTCAAAAACCATCTTGTAAAATTGTGAAAATATGAGACTATTTTTGAAAAACCATCTTTTATTTGAAAAAACATCATATAAAATTGTGAAATCATAAGATTGGTTTTTAAAACTTGTCTTATAAAACTGCAAGACTGTGAAAGTATAAGTTAGTTTTTGAAAAACCACTTTATAAAATAAAAAACTATGAAAATATGAGACAGTTTTGAAAAACCATCTTATAAAATTGTAAAATTGTGAAAATATAAGGCTATTTTTCAATAACCATATTATAAAACTATAATACTATGAAAACATAAGATGGTTTTTGAAAAATCATCTTATAAAACTATAAAATATAAGAGAGTTTTTCAAAAACTGTCTTATAAAACTTTGAAAATATAAGATGGTTTTTGAATAACCATCTTATAAAATTCCACATTGGATGCCTTTTTGAATGAAAATTGAAAATATAAGACTTGCATTTTTTCGTTCTCAATGTTCTCTATTTAGTATAATCAATTTTCATTGATTAACAAAGGAAAAAATTATGCACAAAGTGCTATTGAACATAAGCAAAATACTGTTACTATTCACACAAATAACAAAAAGTAGCAGACTTTAAGCTATAAGTTGGATGCATTTTTGAATGATAATTGAAATTCTAAGACTTGGGTCTTCCTATTCTCAATGTTCTCTATCTAGCACAATCAATTTTACAGATTTTGATTGATTAATAAAGTGAGAAATCATGCACAAAGTGCTCTTGAACATAAGAAAAATGCTATTACCATTCACATGAATAACAATAAGAAGCAGACTTTAAGCTTTATGTTAGATACCTTTTTTAATGAAAATTGAAAAACTAAGAATTGGGTCTTATTCTCATTGTCCTCTATCCTGTACGATCAATTGTAGAGATTTTCATTGATTAATGAAAAGGATAATCATGCACAAAGTGGTCTTCAACATAAGCCAAATAATATTAGCCGACTTTAAACTATTAGCTCGATGCCTTTTTGAATAAAAATTAAAATTCTAAGACTTGGGTCTTCTTATTTTCAATGTCCTATATCTAACACGATCAATTTTAGAGATTTCTAGTGATTAACAAAGTGAAAAATCGTGCACAAAGTTCTTTAGAAGAACAGGAGCA
Organism: Warburgia ugandensis; assembly: GCA_035236585.1. NCBI lineage: Eukaryota > Viridiplantae > Streptophyta > Magnoliopsida > Canellales > Canellaceae > Warburgia > Warburgia ugandensis. The sequence goes on along the minus strand of CP141132.1, from coordinate 24,238,364 downwards.
AGCATACAAGAAAATCCAGAGAGAACCTACCTAAAGGGAGAAAAATAGTGACGAGCAAGGTGGGGGTGGTCATGCACTCTCTCTCTCTCTCTCTCTCTCTCTCTCTCTCTCTCTCTCTCTCTCTCTCTCTCTCTCTCTCTCTTCTCTTTCTTCTTCTTCTCCTCACAGGTTTTGATCTGGTGAAGGAGGGTTTTTTTTTTTTTTTTTTTTTTTTTTTTTTTTTTTCTAGTGGGGATGGGGTGGGGTTATATATATATATATATTAATTGATTATAGGATGGTTCATTAAAAAACATCCTATATTATCTGTAAATCTTTCCCACAAAATCTCTCCTCCTTAATTTTATTTGAATAATATAAGATAGTTTTTAAAAATTGTCTTATACTATCACAATGAATATGAGACGATTATTGAAAACCATCTTATATATATAAAAAAAGAAAGACCGTTTTTGAAAATTGCCTTATAATATCACTTAGAATATAAGACGATTTCTGAAAACCTTCATATAAAAAAAAGTTTATAAGTTGGTTTTTGAAAATCGTCTTATAATGTCACAAAAAATATAATATAGCTTTCAAAAACCATCTTATAAACTATTTTTTATAAGACAATATCACCTAGAATATAAGATAGTTTTTAGAAGCCATCTTATATACTAGGCGATATTATAAGATGGTTTAAAAAAACATCTTATAAGCCCTTTTTATAAGATGGTTTTTGGTAACTATCTTATAATGTCACAAAGAATATAAGACGATTTTCAAGAACTATCTTATAAACATTTTTTATATGATAGTTTTATTAAAACTATGTTATAATGTCACATTTTATAAGATAGTTTTTAGAAATTGTCTTTTTTTGCAAGTCTAACTCCGCCAATGCCAGTCCCAAGCCTGGATGAAAAAGGAAGAGGGTCTTGCGTCAGCTGCCAGCCGGCAAGGGAGAAGTTGAAGATGATTTTGTTATTTCTTTCTTTCAAATGAATATGCATTTGTATATTAGTTTGTGAGGAAGAAATGAAAATCATCTCCAGCTTCTTAAAATATGGCAACGCTTCCGTTAGGTAGCCAGCCAGCAAGGGTGAAGCTGAAGATGGTATTGTTATTTCTTTTCTGCTTGCAAATGAATATGCATTTGTATATTAGTTTGTAAGGAAGAATGAAGATCATCTTCAACTTTTTAAAACTATGGCAACCCCAACTATGACATGAATAAAAAACAGACATTCCCTCAAGTTAGGGCATTCCCCATAAGCGACGGGCTGCATCAGATCCTAGGTGCTGTGAAAAATAAGCAAGGGTTGCTAGGGTGTTCTCCCAGAAGCAACTTGCTACATTGGATCCTAGGTGTAGTGAAAAATGGGCAAGGGCTGCTGGAGTGTCCCCTCAAAAGCGATGCGCTGCATCAGAACCCAGGTGCAGTGAAAAGTGGACTTGGGTTCAAAGCATGGAGGTCAAGAAAGGTGATAGTAAATAGGGTATCTCCAAAACATAAGATTCATATCACCATATGGAATAGAGGGACATTAATAGGTAAGAGTTTGAAGTTAGTAGACGCGATGAAACATAGGAGAGTCAACATCACTTGTATCTAAGAAACCAAGTGGAAAGTGGCCAAAGCTAGAGAAATTGATGGGTAAAAATTATGGTGCGTAGGATAGGAAAATAACAGAAATGGTGTAGGAATAATAGTGGGTAAGGAATTAGAGGATAAAGTTGTGGACATTAAAAGAATTAGTGATAGAATTATAATAATAAAACTTGTTCTAGGAGTGCAGATTATTAATGTTATAAGGGCATACACACCACAAGTAGGGTTGCAAGATATAATCAAGAGACAGTTTTGGGAAGATATGGAGGGAGTCATGCAAGAAAATTCCCAACACTGAGAGGATATTTATAGGAGCAGACCTAAATGGCCATGTAGGAAACGATAAGGAAGGGGTATGGTATAGGTGAACGAAATGAGATGGGCGAGAATATCCTCGATTTTTCTTTATCATATAACTTGTCCACTGCAAATACACGCTTTAAGAAGAGGGATGAACACTTAATAACCTTTAAAAGTGGACTTCATAGAAGCCAAATAGACTTTTTTGTACTTAAGAATAATGAACGATCTATATGTAAGGATTGTAAGTTGATACCCAGTGAGAGTTTAATCTCACAACATAGGTTAATGATTATGGATATCCATATCAAAAGATGGAGAAAAAGAATTGAACTTAATACACATCCAAAAACTAAGTGGTGGAACTTAAAAAGAGAGAAAATAACCTCATTCAAAAATAAGTTGATGGTAGAAGGAAATTGGAACTATGAAACAGAAGTAAATACCATGTGGACTAATATGGATGAGTCCATTAAAAAAGTGGAAAAAGATGTCTTAGGAGTATCTAAAGGTAAAAGGCTATTAGCAAAGGAAACATGGTGGTGGAGTGAAACAATGCGAAAAGTTATTAAAGAAAAATGGATGTGTTTTAAAGCACGGCAGAAGATTAGAAATAATGAAAACTATGAACAATATAAGAATGCTAAAAAGGTTGCTAAGAGAATAGTGAGGCTAAACTTAAAGCATACGATGAGCTTTACAATAGACTAGAAACAAGAGAAGGTGAGAAAGATGTGTTTAAACTTGCAAAAGTAAGAGAACAAAAGGGTAAGGACTTAGATCATGTTAGATGTATTAGAAGCTATGATCAAAGGGTATTAGTCAAAGATGATGAGATCAAATAAAGGTGGGAAACATACTTTCAAAAATGGTTAAATGACAATGGCTCTGAAAATATAGGGATTGAAAATACTATAAATCTAAATAACATGGGATATTATACATATGAACGTAGGATTATAATACCTGAAGTAAAAGAGGCCTTGAAAAAGATGAAATCAGGAAAGTCCATGGGGCCTGATGGTATACCAATAGAGGTTTGGAAGCATATGGGAGATATTGGGATAGTTTGGTTGACCAGGTTGGTTAACAAGATTATAAAATCAAAGAAAATGCTTGATGAGTGGAGGAAAAGTTCTATTGTACCAATCTATAAGAATAAAGGAGACATACAGAGCTGCACTAATTATCGAGGGATTAAACTTATGAGCCACACTATGAAACTTTGTGAAAGAGTGATTGAGAAGAGGCTATGATTAAAACAAGTGTATCAGAGAATCAGTTTGGTTTCATGCCTGGGAGGTCTACCATGGAAGCTATTTTCTTACTAAGACAATTAGTAGAGAAATATAGGGAGAGGAGGAAAGACCTCCACATGGTCTTTATCGACTTAGAAAAAGCTTATGATAGAGTCCCTAGAGAGTTAATATGGAGGGTGTTGGATGGTAAAGGGATTTCTCAGGGATATATAGACATAATTAAAGATATGTATGAGGGAGCGATAACAAATGTTAAGACCACTAGTGGCATGACTGGTGATTTTTCTGTCACTATAGGATTGCACCAAGGATCGGCATTGGGTCCATACCTTTTCACATTGGTTATGGATGAGTTAACAAAACATTTACACGAGGAGATTCCCTAGTGCATGCTATTTGCAGATGATATAATCTTACTTGATGAGACAAAGGAGGGTGTAAACATAAAGGTAGAGTTATGGAGAGAAGCATTATAATTTGAAGGATTTAAAATTAGCCGAACTAAGACAGAATATGTGGAATGTAATTTTAGCAAGGAGAGTAGGAGTAGAACTCCAGTCAAGATTGATAACCAAGAAGTCCCTGTTAAAGACCACTTTCGGTACTTAGGATCAATGATTCATGAGAGTGAAGAGATTGAGAGGGAGGTTACCTTGAGAATCCATATGAGTTGGAACAAATGGAGATGTGCATATGGAGTTTTGTGTGCCCAACGGGTGCCACTCGAACTAAAAGAAAAATTCTATAGGATGGCCATAAGGCTGGCCATGCTCTATGGATTAGAGTGTTGGGCAGTTAAGGAACATCATACTCATAGGATGAGCGTCGCAGAAATGAGGATGTTGAGATGGATGAGTGGTAAGAAAAGAAAGGATAGAATTAGAAATAAAAATATTCGAGGAAATTTAGGGATAGCATTAATAGGTAGTAATATGAGGGAGACTAGACTTAGATGGTTTGGACATGTTCAAAGGAGATCAACAATTGCACTGGTTAGAAGAAGTGAGGCAATACAAGTAGAAGGTTCTAAAAGGGCAAGGGAAAGGCCCAAAAGAACGTGGATAGAAGTGGTGGGGAAAGATTTAAAAACTTTGGGACTAAATGAAGCCATGGTATTTAATAGAGTTGAATGGAGGAATAAGATTCATGTGGTCGACCCTAATTGGGATAAGGTCTTGATGATGATGATCTTTTTTTGCAAGTCAGTCTCTCTCTCTCTCTCTCTCTCTCTCTCTCTCTCTCTCTCTCTCTCTCTCTCTCTCTCATTTGCTATGAAATTTAATATAAGGATTGCTTACTATTTGCTCCACCATTGCTACTGTCATTCTAGCTTCCAAATTCTATGAATGGTAGTGAGATAGAGTTTAAATTTAGCAAAGGAGAAGGTAGAAACTAGTTTTGTAGCCTTCCCTTAAAGGATTTCCATTGGAGAGAGCAAGAAAGTAGGGTGAGAACTAATTTTCCTACCCTTGTTTCACTACTGTTACCCTATAGGTGTGCAATAACAGAACCTTGGGTTTCTCCCTTATAAGACGTTGATTCAGTATTGATCAAGTACCTAAATCATTGATAGTGTTCTCATCTCACACGTGAAAGTGGAGTGAATATTTCCTTGAGGAGAAATAAAGTAGAGCAAGATATCTTCACCTCTGTCTCCTTTTACCATTGTTGTCTATAGGAGAAGGAGAGCTACTGGTTTCTTCACTTTTATTTTATGAATGATTTTTTGATAATTTAAACCACTAAATTTTTTTTCCTTAGCCTTGGAAGAAGTTCTCATTGTTTTTCTAGCAATTTCATTGAGTTTTGAGTGAGATTTGTTGATGAAAATAGGAATAAGTGGTTGTGGTGAACTCATTATATTCTGTATCGAACATCTTCATCTATGTTGGTTGTCTACAAAATATACCCATACTGATGCATTCTTTAACATTCAATTAGGTTTGATAAGAAATTTCACTAGAAAATTTGATTTGCAAGTTGGAGAAATTTGATAGAAGGATTCGAACCTCAGAATGTTGGTACCAAAACCTGGTGCCTTATCGCTTTGCGACACCCCATTTCTTTGATTTATATTTGACACTAATAAATAGTAATATTGGTATTGGATATTCATCAATTCCAGTCCAAATAGATCAAATATCTATAGGCTAAATTGACTAACTTCATCATGCATTCACTATTGTACATGGTAATGGGGATTGTGTGATGAATCACACAACTTTTTTTATCGAATGTCTTTAGATATGTAAGTTTTATTCAAAATATAACCACACAATTAGATTCTTGGACATTCATTTATGCTAATTACCAAATTTTGGAGAAAAATTTAGTCTCTAAAGGGATGAAATCATTGGCCAAAGTACCCATATTCATCACACTCATTAGTTGTATGTAAGATAATTCCTGCAACTCCCAATTGCTATTGACAATCTCCTATAATTTATTTACCTTTACATCTCATTCAATTCTCATATGATTTTAATATACAATATCTTGTTTTGAAGCTAATTAAATAAGGAACAATTTGGCATATGACTTCGTGGCTAGTAGTCATTGGTTTTTAAAGTTTGTTTCCTATAGTTTCCAATTATACAATTGCACTAACTGCAGGCAAATGTTTCTCTTTGATTTTGTATTGGATTTGATTGAGATTTGAGATGGAGGTTCTTGAATATGTTTGTAACATGATGTGTCAAGAACATGTTGAAAAATCTTCTTAGAACATAGAAATATTTAATGTTATTTGTTTCTTTTATCTTTATTACTTTTGTAATTTTTTTTCTGCTCAATTGTTATAACAATCAAGTAAGTGGAAAATAGTAGAAAGTAGATACTATTTAGCATAGTTTTTAGGTGGTTTTTTCCTTTAGTTCTAGATTAGTTAAATTTTTATAAATTTTCATTACTTTAATGTATCTTCAATTAATTCATGTTGAATAAGAAATTATGTTTGGTTAGTTTTTTTTTGCTTAGGATTAGAGTGATCTTATCATAACATTAGGGAACACTACTCATTAATTCCTAAATATCTTAAATGTCTTAGAAAATTTAATTTGAAATATATCTCAATTTAAAAAAGATAGAATTGCCCTTAATGTAGTTTTTTGATTCAATGTCATTACCTTTCATAATGAATACTTGAAATTAATCCTTGATTCACTGTAGTTAGGTTTTATATGGAGTACTTAGGATTTGGTAATAAGAGAGGTTCTTATGATTAATGATTTTTAGGTTAAATTTTCAAAGAAACCACATTTTGAGAAAAAAATGATCGTAATTTTGATGAACTTTTGGAGTTATTAAAAGGAATAACTAGTGGTGGTCCCTAATTCTAGTCTAGGTGATCTCTAATCCTAACTTTCAATGTGCACTTTTGGGAAAACTCTCCAGAAGTTTTTGGTGCCATTAGTGGGGAGGTGATCATGTGGCCAAAGTACCATTAAATTAGGTTTAGAATAATTAGATTAGCTATTTTTCTTTTGAGTGAAATTGTGGTATAGTCGACCTGTATTTTATTTTAAATTGCAAATTCAACTTAATGGTTGTGATAATACAAGTCAAGGGTAGACCATCGTTGCTTGGAAGTGGAGGTAGTTTGTAAATTGTTTACTCTTGTACTTGAATACTTAATTCAAGGACCCCACCATAAGATCCACTCAATCTTTTATTTTTCCTATATTTAAGTTTTGCATCATTAAAGTAGTTTTGCATAATTGCTTGGTAGTATAATTCATATAGATAACATTGATCTTTTAATTGTTGCATACTTTCGAGGTTGTTGCATTATTTTATTATTTTTCTTGCATTTTTAGGACATCTTTATGGGCTTTAAGGGAATGTTCTATTTCATGATGAATGAAAATTGACTAGTAAGGGCATCATACCCTACAAGATAAAGGGTGGATTTCATCACCACCACTTGGCCCACATGGGTTAATTATCACTTTTTGTGCACCGTAACCTTTAAGTTTTAATTGAAATTAATTAGAAGAGACCTATATGGGCTTTCGAGCTCATAGGACCCTCTTGGAAGGAGGCAAACTACTGTCACTCTAGTGGCCATGAGCTAAATTACTACTGTGGTATTTAAAAAACTAGCCCTGCTAACACATCTTATGACTTACATTACCTACTCATAACTGAGGAGGATGTGAAGTGGTTGATTTAGCAAGGATCTAACTAGTAAGAAGTAGGACAAGTCTGAAATAGAGGAAGAGCTATCTAGATTAGGAGAATTTAAAAGCTACTCCCTTGTAGAAAATTAGATTATCAAAACATCTTTTAGACTATTAGCAATGGGTTTGTTAAATTTCCCATTTACTTTAGTTTTTCAACAACAAAAAAAATTTGTTGGATACAAAAGAAAACCCTTTCATTGTATACAAGTTAAAATTTTTTTGCTTTGTATGAACATATGGATGGGCAAGGAAACCAAAAGGTTTGTTAGAGTAATCCAATATATCATACAAATCCTCTAGTGATTGTACAATGTTAACATGATAAATTTAGTGGTGCATGATCATTTTAATCAGTCTTCCTTTTTAGACCCACTTGAGGCCTGTTTGGCCCATTTTAATGGATTGAATGATGGTGCATTAATATAAGAAGTTAATGCCTTATTAATTCAATGCCCATCATGTACATAGACAACTAGAACCTTATTTGAGAAATTTCCCCCAAGGGAGTCACTCCCATTCCATCCTTAATCGAACCTTTTAAACTTGAGCTTCTACCTCCGCCATTTGATCTCAAGTATGCATATTTAGGAGACCACTCTCCCACTACCTTTCGATGATGCATGTTGAGTATATGCAATGTTATGGTAGAACACTTTCTAAAGGTCTGCATGGATAGATTTTCCTTTTTTGAGGATCCTTTCGATATATGCTTTGCATATTTTAGAAAATCTTAAACCATTGTGAGGATAAATTTTTATTGCTAAATTGGTGAAGTGCCACTACGTTTTCATTTGGGATCTAAGAATTCAGTGGACCCTATCCAACTATAATATTTTTGTGCCCTAGTTTTTCGGAACTTGCTTTTTTGTATTAGCCATGCTTTTTTTCTTAGTGTTGTTTCATCATCCAACTTTTCTAACATTGAGGACAATGTTTCTCTTAGGTTGGGGTGTGTAGAATTCTTTCAAATTATGGTATTTCATAGTTGTTTTTAATTTTAAAAAATTAATAAATTTTGAAAATCATTTTGAATTCTAAGGTCAATTCCTATACTATAATGAGAATTGGAAATTTTGAAGTTCAGCGCTTCCTCATTACTTTAGCTTATTAATATAATAGTACATGATAACTTCTTTATTTTACTCATTTTCTAAAGTGTTTCATGACAACTAATCTCGGATACTCTTATGCATATAGTCACATGTATTTAGTTTAGACTAATAAGTGGTTGTGACTTTAAGACCTTAAAGTAAACTAGTGGAGTCTTATAACTCATGTGATTAGTTGTGCCATTCATTTTTTTTTAGCGTTATATATAAATTCTAAAATTTTCTTTAGTGTCCTTAAATTCTAATTGATCCTAGTATTCTTTGATTTGGTCAATTACCAAGAGTAAGTACTAAGTATTACCCTTAATCTTTTGGAAGTTTGTTGAAACTAAAAGAGAATATTAAACCTAAGAATGATTTAGGTCATCCTTGTTGAAACTGAGGGTCATAAAGCATATCAAATGATACTTTTACCACTAGTTAGGCTCTTTAAGCCTTTTACATAATGCTTTTTTATTGTGAACTCAATTACCTACACCTGTATTAACCCAATACTAAATAATCATTACCTATTTTCTTCAAAAATAAGTTAGAGATGATTGAAGTACCTTTAAATTGCAATTAAAGGAAGGAGGTGAATATTAAGAAAAGAAAGTTCTTCAAAGAGATCCATAGAAATTCAAAAGATGCAAAAGAAAGAAAAGCAAAAAAAAGAAAGAAAGAAAGAGCAAAAGAATTTTCACCTCAGTGCAACCAAGAAGAATTGTCAACCTTTAATAGAAGACAACTACTTATTTTTAGAGACTTTGAATCCCCTATTTGTTCCTTTCATCGCCCTGCCATATGCCTATATTTTTTCTAGCTAAACACCTATTGATGTTAGGCTGAATATGGTCGTCATGGGAATATAAACAAATAGAAATTGGGGTGTGATATTCCTTAACTTTCTCTTGGTAATGGCATCATTTTTTGAAGAGATCATATTAATTCCTTAGCATCTTTGTTCTTTCAAATAACGTGTGAGCTATTATTAGAATTACAAAAACTTTGTTCACATAATTAAGAGATACTCTTGGCCCTCTTTTAGAGTTTTATTCCTAAGTGTAAATTTAACTATGAGATTTGAGATCTAAACATATTTCTTAAAGAACTTTGAGTCATAATATACTTAGAAGTAAAAATTTATTGTGAATGTAGAATATACACATACTACATTGTGAGATACAAATTTAAATGTAATATCTTTAGCACATGAGTAGGGTTGTGATAATTTCATCCATTCTTATTAACTTGCTAAAGTTATTGAATCCTATTAGATGAGAATATTTTGAGAAAAACTTATGAATTGACTTCTCTTCAAATTTGTTGAGTAAATTCACTACAAACCCTCATGAGACTTAACTAATCCACTAAGAGTAAACTAGGGGCTCAAGGGCTTGTTGCATATGTTAAAAACAACTATGAGTACCTAGGAAAATAAAATAAAATGGTTTTCACATACTTTGCTTGGGACTAGAAAAATGTTAGTTGGGGGGTAGGTTGAGTGCTCAATATTGTATCCAAAAAATCCAAATCTTATATTGTTTTAATGCATCAAATTGATCATTTTTACTCATATGATGGATTTGCAGCAAAACTGGTGTATTTTCAAGGTTAAGTTGCCATCAAAGATAATTATATTTAAAACCATTGGTAAAATAATACTAATTGGGATTTTTCTATGTTTTGTAGGTTGTATGTTAAGATTCAAGTAGAGAGATCAAGCCGATCAATAATTTATGTCTCTAATCAAGCATAAACGTTAATGGGTAGGTTAGATCAATCTAATTTTGATGAACTAGATCCATTGAAGATGTAGTAGCCCAAGTCTTTGAGGATCATTCCATCTATTTCACTACTAAGCTCATGTAAGCCTAGATCACTCCCTCAATGGTGTGGAAGTGAAGATCATACATGGGCCCCACTCACTCTTTCATTCTTACACACATCAAGGGTCCACAAGAATGAATGCATAACATATGGATGCTAAGGTAGTGTATGGGATGACATGAGGGATCTCCCATTAAGGTTTCCGAGAGTGGAGATCAAGTCAAATACAAGTAATTGGATAGACGGATGAAGGTTGGAGATCTTAAGGATGATATATCCATTCTACAGCCATGTGTCACGAAGAGAGTTGCTAGATCTCTCACAAACAAGAGGGAGCTAATAATGCTTTAGAGAGAGCACTTAGAACCATTTCACTTTCATCAATGGACAGTGTGATTAGAGGAGTGAGTCAATGGTAGATGAGTGGGGGCCTCAAAGAGATAAGGAGTGGCTGCTAAAATTAGTTACTCCTCACTCCATATAAGTTGAAGAAGAAAGGGTGGAGAGAGGGGAGTAAGAAAGGAGGGAGAAAAAATTAAACTACTCTTTCTTCAATCCATTAGGTAATAATACACTATTTTTACTGGTGCATGGAGAACTGCCTTCAATCCAAACTTTCTTGGTATAATTTATTATCTGTAAGAGCTTGAAGTGAAGGAAATAAGTGTTCATTGCTTGCCATACAAGCATTGCTTGCTACTTTTCTCCACCCATTGATACTGTCATTCTAACTTCCAAATGCTATGAATGGTAGTGAGCTAGAGGTTAAATTTGGTAAAAGAGAACCATTGGAAAGACCAAGAAAGCAAGGTGAGTGCCAAGTTTCCCACCCTTATTTCACTAGTGCTACCCCTATAGGTGTGCAATAATAGAGCCTTAGATTAATCCAATGCAAGACCTTGATTTAGCGCAACAATCTAAACCATTGATAATGGTCTAATCTCACAACTCAAGAAGAAATGGAGTAAAATTTTCCTTAGGAGATGCAAAGTAGAGCAAGATATCTTCACCTCTATCTCCTTTTACCGTTATTGTGTGACGACCTAGGTTTTCACATGCATTTTTAAATGAAAAATCTAAATTCCTAAGGTGGGATCCCGATTTGAAAAAAATAACATTTTATAAAAACCATGCAATGTAGTGAAAAATCTTTTGTTTTAAACTCATTTTGAAAATTACCTTTTTTTCTATTGTGTCTAACTTTGCTTCTTATCTTTTATATTTGTCCCCAAGATACTTCAATAACTAACATGGTATCATGTGCTCTACAGCCAAACCCTTGATTAACTTCGAATTTCAATTGTCTGTCGTTTTCCATATGTGACTTGATCCCTCGACCAAAGTTAAATTCAAAATAAAATCATGAAAGTCAATTAGTAGTATCTTCTATCGAGGACCTTATCATATACTGAAATTAAAATGTCCTAATCTGTATATCCAGTTTCATAATTATTGAATTCATTAAACGCTTTCCTCCGTGAAGATTTTATCCAAACTCATGTTAATGGTCGATTCATCATCACGGGTCAAATGTTCTCGTTCAGAAGCCTATCTCACTATTCACATCAATTTGTCATTAGGATTTTCAACAATGTTCCTATTTATGCAAAGCAAAAAGTCTCTTATTCATAACTGAGTACCCTTACTTGGTTGAATCCTTTGTCATTATCTTCTTTATCATTTCCTTGCTCGATGGTTTTGTTCGTAACCTTTCAGTCCAAAAGTTCTATACTCAATCTAGTAGGGTTAGTCCTTAGGAAATTCCTTCAATTGATTTTTCATTCTTGGTATATGCTCATAGCAACTAACTTTTTGTCTAAAGGCAACGTAACATTAAATCTTCACCTTATAGTGTTCTGGCCATCTCACCTTTTCTCCTTTCATCCCCCATGTCAATATATTATTTAATCTTTTATCAAGGCTTTATCGTCAACCATGTAGTTTGTATTGTCAGGAGGTATACTCATAAGTAGTGATTTTCTCAATTCCTCAAATTTTATCCTTCAAGTGCCTCCTCATACTTAGATTATAATAGCAGGTCTCATTCAATAGCTACTACATCAAGTTATGCTGAAGCTGTTAAATCATCAAATTTGAAAAACACTCAGGTAAGCATGGAATATTTTCGTAGACATGTAGAAAGACTTTTTCTTTTATTACCTATTGATCTCTTTCTAGATATATCTATGTCATAAGCTCAAGGGCCTCTAAAGTGATCAGTACTTATTTGCCTTCCTTTTCAATCCAAGTCAGCAGTATTTTTTAGACTCAAAGTAATTTCTTCACCTTGTCATGGTATCTATTCAGGTTTGGAAAAATCTGTCTCACTGGTGGAGATCGTTCCTTATTTTTGCTTCTGTCTTAATTGTTACTGTATTTATTGTACTTGTAGCTCCATGAAGTAGTTTAATTAACTAACCTTAAGCTCTCAAATATCTTAGTCTAACAAATAACTTCTTTTAGGGAAAACTCATGTCTAAATACTTATAATATTCCTCTGAGTATATAACTTCGACTACTAACTCATAGATACTAACACACTTGATTAATTAGGGTGGGATACCTTTATTTAGTCAACAGTACTCTAAAGGTAATGACTAAATAATGGTCTTAAGATTTTCTGGTCTCCCAATCTATGATAGTAAATTTCAATTTGATCCTTAATGGTACCCTACTTGCTAAATGGACAAGTCACTGTCCCAGCTTAATTCCTTTTTCAATATACTTTGTTGGCAAGGTGGGATATCACCAAATTTTCCTTTTTATGGATTGTATCCATTGGTATTCCCCATAAGCTAATGAATCCGGTAAGAATCTAATTGTAATAATTGATATCAAACCATTTGTAGAATTTGATTTCTAGTTGGTCACCATTCCTCTTCGAAAATTTCTTGTCGCATAATTTCCTAATATTCGATACTCAACTCAACGTGTTAAACCCCATATGCTTTCTCTCTTTTTATACTCTTTTACAATAAGATCACCAACTCATCTAGTATTATTCCTTTGCATTTGTTTGATCTACCTTCCTATAGGATTCAAGATGATAGAATTGTATGTACCTCCATAGAGTCATGATCTTCTTCTTTTGAATATTCAATAGTCATCGAATACTTATAGTTACATCTCTATCTCTTTCTCTCTTTTCTTCAAAATCCTCATTTTTGTCTACCTAGATCAATGTCTTCATGTGCTTTGTTGCATATAATCGATACTACATCTACTCCTTTACTTAACAGATATGACAAACTGAATGCTTCTCAGAAATTCTAAACTGTCTTAAGATCATTGAAATCCTCAGTTGCCTGCAGCCTCAATAAAATTCATACAATGTCTTAATAATGACATTGACGTTTTGATCATGCTATATTTTTCTTACAAGTTCATGTTAGGATTGGTCTATTATCATAGATCTATCATCCCTAATATTATCATCAAAATCTTCTCAAAGTCTGTCTTTTACATCCCCTATCATACTTATATCATATCCCTTGTGATAGTGTGCTCATATCCTGATATTCTTTATGATGGTAAGATAGCCATCTAGGTTTTTCGATGTTCTCATCTTTAGTGAGATTAATCTATTACAGGTCAGAACTATCTACTAACAAGTTCATTAACATCTTCATTCATCATTCTCATCATAATATGATCATTCTATGAGTTTTCATATTTGCACCACACAACAATCCGTAATCCTTAAGTCGTCTTAGATTAGATTTTGGATACGGGTTGTACTATCCTCTGCCTATTTCTCAACCCAAGCTGTGTTTCACCTATTTATTTATGGTGAAATGCCTTGAGCATTAATATGCTAGTCATCTCTACTATTTCTATTTCTACTACTTCTTCTTGATTTTCTCTATGGTTTATGACCCTTGGACATGCTGGACTGGCTGTGAAAGGATAAAACCTGGGCTCTGATACCAACTGTGACTACCCGGGTTTTCACATGCATTTTTAAATGAAAAATCTAAATTCCTAAGTGGGATCCCTATTTGAAAAAAAAATATTCTATAAAAACCATGCAATGCAGCGAAAAATCTTTTGTTTTAAACTCATTTTGAAAACCCCGAGTGTCATTTTCTTTCACAACACTAAAGTAGTTTTTGAAAAACTTCAGAAATCATAAATGTTTTTCCCCAGGTCTATCCAGTCACAGCACACAGTCCAACTATAAATAAATACAAATACATGTCCAAAGGGTAGAATGTTTACTTACATGTATAATTGTCTCCTTTTGATTTTTCTTGCTCGTAGCACTAACATAGGTGTCCTCTACTCGTTGATGGAACTATCTTGAAAAATGTTAAGGATAGGGTGAGTATATACTATACTCAGTAGGAGTCTATCACTACTAGTTTTACAATGCATGCTATGTTTAAAATCATATGCTCTTTAAATCATGTGCATGTTCGAACAATCATAGTCAATATGGATATTAAAAACCACTGTCGAATTGAAATACTGACGACTTAAAGAAATAGCATAATCCAAGTCAAAAGTATCATATATCATAAACATAATGATATGCATAAGATGCTCAACTGAATCCAACTCATGGATATCTGGTATGGTATGGTTGACCAACCTCATGTCATGCCATATGCAATGCAAGTATGTCCATGAAAACATAGGGCCCAACTATGCCCAAGACCTCGCCGCCATGTGGTCCCCGGGTACTTGAGGACACTCGGTCATAGCCTCCATGGGGCATATGACACATCGACCCAGTGCCGTGACACCAGTGGTAGCCCCTTGTACCACATGTAGTAGACGTAGGGACGTTGCCCTTTTTGGGCGTGGTACCCATTCCACCTAGTAGTGGTAGAGGCTGGAGGCCAACCCAAACCTCTCGGCATAGCGCCCACAAGCTTATTAGCCCAAATCATATAAGATCAAATGAGTGAAAACCTCTTTTTCAAAACCTGTCCTCTTTGGGTCTCTCACAACTGCCTACGCAGCGTCTTTTGGGCACTCCAGCGTCTTTTGGTAACCCTCAAGGACATGCAATTTCTCAAGAACCCAATGCTCACAAATCATGCAATATATGCAATTGTTTACAAAGCATGTCTATGCATAATATATTTGTCATATGCATGCTGAATTCATTTATATGCCAAACAAGCCATAAAATAAGTCATGCTAAACAAGACATATAATTTTATACTTAAAACATGCATTCAAAACAATCATGGCTCTTTTTAAAAGTCTAGTAGTGATAGAGCACCTACCTCAAAGTCTCCTGGAGTCGCGTCCTTTATCACTCAACCCGTCCCTGGGTCTCATTTATAAACTCCTGGGTATAAATGGATACAAGGAGTCCTTATTAATTTCAATCCATTTAGACATTAGATTGCAAGCTCTGCCTATTGGTCCCTGGTCCTTGCCTAATTCATTTGTGAGGTTAGATCCTATAATATAGATCTATTATTCAATAGTTAAATTCTATAAATGATCCTATGATCCTAATTTTAAAGTCTCATTAGGTCTGTGTGTCCCAGTTCCTAGGACACCCGTGCATCCTGGTTGAATCGCGACCGCCTCACGTGCGTGTGCGCCTAAAGGCCGTGCTAGGGACCGTGTTTTGGATGCGCACATGTATGCTCAAGTGACGCGCTATGATGCTCATCATCGCATGGACGCACCTTGTAGCATGGTGCGTCTCAGCTCCCAGGGCACCTTGTGCATCCTGGTTGAGCCAGGACCCGTGCCCCATGTCATGCACGTACCCGAAGGCCGCACCTGGGACAGCGTATGCACTGTCGTACTCCTGGAACCCATGCCAGGGACCTAATCCCAGGTGCAGGTGGAGCATGGCGTCCCTGGGATGCCTGGTTCATGCAAGGCCGGCTAGAACCAGTCTTCGTCTTCTTCGGCTGGAAAAACTGGCTGCGACAGACCAGATCCGACATGGATCTTGGCCTGGGGGAAATGAAATGGAGAGACAAGGTAAGGAGGGCTTACCTGTAGCCTGGGGACACTTATCGCCAGAGGTGGAACCCGTTCCTGGTTCTGAAAATCCTCTATCGCCGGAAAACTCGAAGAAGGGGAGAAACTCCATTGATAAGACCGGAAAGAAGAGAGGAAATGGGAGAATGGCTGGCCCGACTAGGGCCTGGCCGTTGCCAAAAATTGCAGAGAGATGGGTTTCCAGTTTTTACTAGAAACCCCAGTCCAAAAGTTGCCGAAAAACGTGTTTTTGGAGAGGGGGAGATGGGGCTTTTATAGAGGGGAAAAGGCGGTGCCCCTCAATGGTTGTGCCGCCATTTCCCCTGGGGTGTTCTGGAGAAATTGGGGAAAAGGGTTTTATGGAGAAGTCTAGAGGTGGAAGACGACAGGGGGTGCAGTTATCAAAACGGCCCCCTACGTTTTTCGTTCTTTTTCGTTTTTTGTTTAAATTACAGAACTGCCCCTGATCTTTAAACGGCTGTAACTTCTTCATACGAACTCCGTTTTCGGCATTCTTTGAGGCGTTGGATTCCATTTTTTGAGTAGAATCTAATGGTACCAAGTTTTATCACAAATTCATTCATTTAATATTTTAAATAAAGTAAAACATTCAACATAGTTTATTTACCATAAAATGTCCAATTTTTGTTAAAAATAGCGTAAATTGCTCGGGTATTACATGTTGTCTACAGGACAAGAGGAGCTACAAGTTTATCAACTTTTAATCATTTTATGAATGATTTTATGATGATATAATCCACTAAATTGTTCTCATAATCCTTATTAAAGTGGTCCTATTGGTTTCTAATTATTTCATTTAGTTTTGAGTGAGATTTCTTGAAGAAAATAGTAACAATTGCTATTGTTGTTTGTGATGAAATCATCATATTTAATATCAAATATCTCTATCTATGGTGGTTTTCTATAAAATCTGATCATATTGATGTATTCCTTGACATTCAATTATGTTAGATAAGAGATTTCACTAAATGATTTGATTTATGAGTTGGAGAATTAATAGATTAAGGACAAACTTCATCATGCAATCACTGCAGTACATAGTAATAGGGAGTGCGTGATGAGTTAGTCATATTTTTTTTTATCGAATGGCTTTAGATATGTAGGTTTTATTCAAAATTTAAGCATACCATTGGATTCCTTAACATTTAATTATGCTAAATGATAAATTTTAGAGAAAACTTTGATCTCTAATGTGGTGAAATAATTTGCCAAAGTACCCCTGTTCATCATGCTCATCGACTTATGCAGGTAATTCCCAAAACTCCCGACTGCTAATGACAATATCCTATAATCTATTTATCTTTACATCTCATTCAATTATCTATTGATTTAGTTTTTAATATCTTTTTTTAAGCTAACTAACTAAGGAAAATTTTGGCATATGACTTGTAACTGATAGTCACTAGTTTTTAAAGTTTGTTTTGTAAAAAATGCTAGTGACACTCTCCAAAATTATAGTCGCACTAACTGTAGGAGTAGGTTTCTCTTTGATTTCTTATTAGATTTGAGTGAGATTTGAAATTGAGGTTCTTTGACATATGATGAACCAAGGACATGATGAAATATCTTCTTAGTACTTAAAAATATATAATGTTATTTATTTCTTTTATCTTTATTACTTTTGTAATTTTTCTTTTCTCAATTATTGTAACAATCAAGTGAAAAAATAATGGAAAGTAGATACTATATAGCATAGTTTTTAAGGTGATTTTTTCCTATAGTTGTAGATTACTTTAATTTATTTAAATTTTTGTTACTTTAATATAGCTTTACTTAATTTATGTTAAATAAGAAATTATGTTAGGCTAGTTTATTTTTGTTAGGATTAGAGTGATTCTAGCATAACATTAGGGAACACTACCTATTAATTCCTAAATATCTTAAATGCCTTAAAAATTTTAATTTAAAAATTGTTTCAATTTAGAAAAGATAGAATTTCCCTTAGTACAATTCTTTGATTCACATCATTACCTTTCATAATGAATACATGGAATTAATCCTTGATTTATTATAGTTAGGTTTTATATCGTATACTTAGGATTTGGCAATCTATCTAGTTTCTAATGATCAATTATGTTGAATTTTTAAAGAAACCACATTCTAAGGAACTAAGTGTGGTTTCCATCTACTTATTGAGTTATAGAGATAAATAGCTAGTGGTGGACCGTAATGCTAGACTAGGTGATCTCTACTCATAACCTTCAATCATAGTTTATTCTCTTGATTGAAGAAAATCTAATCCATTTGTTCATTTCATCACCTATTTTTCTAATCATTTTAGAGAGACTCTTATAAGATCATTAGAGTAGAATAATTTGGTGCTTTAAATTCACACTATATTCTCCCTGTGGATTTGACCCTGTAGTACTACAATTGACTAATTCTGCACCTGAAAGAAAACTCTCAACATTTTCCCTAAATGGGAATATAGAAAAGGAAAATTTTGATCAAATATATGGCCCCTAACTACACCATAATTGTTGGATCTATATAGGAGAAGTATTGATGGAATCCCCTTGAGGTGTGTAGATGAAATAGAAGTCAAAAAGTTGTTGCAAGAAATACATGAAGAAGCCTATGTGTAACATCCTGGGTTTACACATATTCATAGATTTTTTAAGTTTAGAAGTAGTGGAAATTTTATTGTTTTATAAACTATGATCAGAATGATAATACATAAGTAATTTTGAAAATTTATCAACTTCTTTTCAGGTATTATGTAAAACCTCCACATATATGTAAAACAATAGTCTTCTAACCTTAGAATGGTTAGAGATACAAGCCACAAGATCACCCATACTATCACAAATAAAGTCACACATGCCATTCAAATAAATATAACAGTCCATAGATATAGTAAGTCCATGTGTCAATGAAAATTAAATTATATGCAACCTGAAAACGAAATCTTCTACATGAATTCTATCAAAATGACTACACTAAAAACATTCTCATATCACATCTAAATCAATTCAGGTACTTTCATCTTCCTTGGATCCCTTGTGCTTAAGATACCTGATGGGTCACCTGAAATGTTGGTTGTAGGGGTGAGCAAAACAACCACTCACAATATGAAGAAAAACTAATACAGGCTGGCATGACTAAAATAGGGCATACAAATAGCATATGTATTGTTGTATGTATATATTTATATATAGTTTTTGAATTGAAAAATCACAAATGTAAAACATAGATCCATGAAGAAAACTGGTGATCTCAAATCATTTGCAATATTTAGAAGATCTGATAAGCATGTCTATCTAGTGTGATTGAAATACCTAAAGTTGAACCAAGGCACATAGCCCTCAGTTCGCAATGCAATAACCATGGCCACATTGCCATAGAAAACTAATTTCTCCATATCCTAGTGGCATACAATCCTACCACGAGGGGCAAGGTCTGAACTCTTGAGAAATGATTGGAATGCCAAGCATGCTAACATCACATAGACACCTATGCTTGTAAGCCCTACCGTCACCTACTAGTGACTATTGTGGCTTCTACATGGACTTGCAGATAATGTAGGCCTCAACTCACCAAATCTCACTGGGGCTACCCAGCTACCACTTAGAGTACTTCGCCATGAGATGCTACTCCAACTGCTCGCCATCTCTATCATAGGGTTGGTAACAATCTCATCTCAGAAGTCACTAGCCAATTGCACCTCCTAGCATAGGGTTTCTAGGACTTATGACACACTCACACATGCACCTGCCTAGCGATCCAGGACTTATAGCACTTTACAAGCACCTGCCAAAAGCCTCAATGAAAATCCATAACTCACAGCTCTTAAAAATCTGTATCTCCTGGCTTGCCACCACACATGTAGCCCTTGCCAAGTATCGAAGAACACAATGTCTCCAGGCCCTTGGCCAAGTCCATAAATTCATCGGCCAAATCATGGAAAAATTTGAATCATGATATGATGGTATGTTATGCACCTATACCCTATTTTGATAGTGTTAGATGCTTTGTTAATCCCATTATTAACTTATAGTACAACTTTAGTTGGCATTGTCTTCTTTATGGAGTTTATGGGCTAGATGTCCATTTAACAAGAACACATATATTTATTTCCACCTCTAGTGTTATGGTATGTAATATTCTAATGGTCTTTCTTTGGTTAGCAACCTATTTACCCTGGTTTAAATCATAGCTTTTACTTATCATTCTTTTTTATTACTTAGGTTTTACTTTCTTGGTTATGTACACAAGCAACTAAGTGTCCTTATTTTATGATCCTAATTTAATTAACTTCACATTCTTATAACCTAGAGGAGTATGACCTTTTATTGTAGTTCTTAGGTCTAAGGTATGCTTAATGCCCTATCATTACTTCACCCTAGCTAATACTCTTAGTGTTGGTGATAAAGTTCATAATGTTTAACAATTTTCCTTTAACTAGTCTACTTATTGTGCAATAATCATAGTTAGCCCAAATTTAGATTCTAAGTATGACTAAGTGTGGATCTCACCTGGTTAGGTTCATAGGAATGTAATTTCTAACACTTAGATGTAACAAGGTGTATATCTTCCTTCGCTAGATTCAAAGGATTTGCTTAACTAGGGCATAGGAGACCTAGTCATAGAAAACTAAGGCATATGAGGTTAAGGCATAAGAACTAAGTCTTGGGAGAGCTAAGGCTTAAGTGACTAAGTTATAAGTGATTTAAGGCGTAGTTGGTTAAGACATAGGGGACTAAGATATAAATGACTTATGTTATAAGGAACTATATCATGGGAAACTATAGCATAAGGGTCTTAGTCATTGGAGGTTAAAGCATAAGAATTCTAATTTAGTAGTCTAAGAATTTTCAAATACCCACACAAGCATAGTTAATTATCCCTTATTTTCCAACATAAGTAAACTTCATGTGTTCCCAAAATTCTAACGTAAGATGCAGCTTGAGTGTTCACATTTACCAGCATAAGGTAGCTTACATTTTAACATTTCTAGCACACGTGTGATGTAAGTATTTTCAAATTCCAGCATAAGAAGAGTTCCAGTACTTCTGAATTCCAGATTCATGTGTAATTTTCTGCATTCCCAAATCCTAGTACAAGTGCTATCCAAATCATGCTAATTCCAGCACCAATATCATTTCAAACTTTGCCAATTCTAGAGCACCTAGCTTACACATTGGTTTTCCTTCTAGAATTACATAGCTTACTATTTTTCTATTGATTTCATATGAAATTTTCAAACCTAATAACTCAAGCAAGAAAATGGTGCTTACTATTTTCTTGACTTACTACCATTGATTTCTAATTGAAATGCTATGATAAGGTTGATTCATATTCAAGTTTTCATCAGGGAATCTCATAGTTCACTACCCTTCAAGAAGAAACTCAACAGGTGGTAGGAAAGAGGCACCTATTCCTGCACCCAATGTGTAGAAAATGTGCAGTATTCTCCTTGCTTGATCTCCTCAAAATAGTGAGCTTAAGTTTCAAGTTCTTGGGGAAATTTGATATGCAATTGAAGAATGGCATGCAATCTACAAAACCCATGTTTTAATCCCTCTAATATAGAGTCCAAATGTGAGTTTTAGGTTGGGATTGGCTGCCACCTCACTGCACATGTGAGCACAAAGACAGGATGCGCACAATCCATGTTTTAGTTTGCAACATATAAATATTGATTATCAACAGTAAAAATTGATGCTTTAATGTGTTAAATGGACCAAAAGTAAAACCCAAAAAGGAATTTTACAAAGAAGGTAAATCACAAGAGCATTTGTGTGTGAGAAATCGTTCCCTATTTTCACCCTGCTTGCATTCATGAATTGAGCATGCTTCTAATAGTTATACACTCATATGCTTAGGTAAAACAAGGTAATTTTCACTCATGCATTGAAACTATCAATCGCTACCATGCAATAAGAAACCATTTGACAGCCAAAGAATGCAATCATGCCATTACAAGTGAAGAATTTTAAAGATAGTTTCCTACGCATGGCACACTGCTAATAGGGATAGATTTCAAGTAAAAACTGCAGAAATCATGCTTCTTTACTTGGCTAAACCAAACTATGCATTAGCAATTCTTCTGGAAAGATCCCCAACTTGGTCTGAGCTTTGGATGGCTGGAATTCTAGATGATTCCCTGCTTTGTAGGTTTTTCCCTGCTCTCTGCATGGAGCTCCAACTCATGCAGAAGCCTCAACGTCTAGCTCACCCAAGGCTCCTCCAATAGTGTCTTTCTTCCTCTCCTTTGGTTTTCCAACTCAACACTCACTCATTCAGCTTCCTCCTTCCCTAGCCCTTGGTCATTTTCCTCATTGCTTTCCCATTCTCTCTCTCTCTCTCTCTCTTTCTCTCTCTCTCTCTCTCTCTCTCTCTCTCTCTCTCTCTCTCTCTCTCTCTCTCTCTCTCTCTCTCTCTTTCTCTCTCTCTCTCTCTCTCTCTCTCTCTCTCTCTCTCTCTCTCTCTCTCTCTCTTAGTTTTATTTTTTTAAACTTAGGTTGAATGTAAAGAGAGGGAGGATAGATGGCATGGTGGGGATAGCTAGCTACCATGGAAAGACTTTTCCACGTGCCTAGTTGGATCTCCCCAATCTAGCTAATTAACCCACTTCATCTATTTTCAATAAAACCCCTAATTTTGATGAAACCTTACAATTATATTCTAGTTAGGGTCAATTTGGTAACTGCATCAGATCCCAGGTGTGGTGAAAAATAGGCAAGGGTTGTTAGGGCGTTCTCCCAGAAGCAACGCGCTACATCAGATCCCAGGTTTAGTGAAAAATGGGCAAGGGCTCTAGAGCGTCCCCTCAGAAGCGACGTGCTGCATTAGAACCTAAGTGCAGCGAAAAGTGGACATAGGTTCATGCCATGGAGGTCGAGAAAGGTGATAGTAAATAGGATATCTTTAGAACATAAGATTCGTATCACCACATGGAATATAGGGACATTGACAAGTAAGAGTTTAGAGTTAGTAGATGAGATGAAATGTAGGAGAGTCAGCATCGCTTGTATCCAAGATACTAAGTGGAAAGAGGTTAAAGCTAGAGAAATAGATGGGTATAAATTATAGTACGTAGGAAAGGAAAATAATAGAAATGACATAGGAATAATAGTGGATAAGGAATTAAAGGATAAAGTTGTGGATATTAAAAGAATCAGTGATAGAATTATAATAATACTAATTATTCTAGGAGAGCAGATTATAAATATTATAAGGGCATATGCACCACAAGTAGGGTTACAAGATATAATTAAGAGATAGTTTTGGGAAGATATGGAGGGAGTCATGCAAGAAATTCCCAACACTTAAGGGATATTTATAGGAGCAGACTTAAATGGTCATGTAGGAAAAGATAAGAAAGGATATGGTAGAATACATAGAGGGTATGGTATAGGTGAACGAAATGAGACGGGGGAGAATATCCTCAAATTTACTTTGTCATATAATCTGCCCATTGCAAATACACTCTTTAAGAAGAGGGATGAATACTTAATAACCTTTAAAAGTGGACTTCATAAAAGCCAAATAGACTTTTTCCTACTTAGGGATAATGAACGATCTTTATGTAAGGATTGTAATCCGGTGAGAGTTTAACCTCACAACATAGGTTAATGGTTATGGATATCCGTATCAAAAGATGGAAGAAAGGAAATGAACTTAATAGGTATCCAAAAATTAAGTGGTTGAACTTTAAAGGAGAGAAAATAACCTTTTTCACAAATAAGTTGATGGTAGAAGGAATTTGGAACTATGAAATAGAAGTAAATACCATGTGGATTAATATTGTTGAGTTGATTAAGAAAGTTGCAAAAGATGTCTTAGGAGTATCTAAAGGTAAAAGGAAATTAGTAAAGGAAACATGGTGGTGGAGTGAAATAGTGCAAAAATTTATTAAAGAAAACGGATGCGTTTTAAAGCATGGCAGAAGACTAGAAATAATGAAAACTATGAATAATATAAGAATGCTAAAAAGGTTGCTAAGAGAATAGTAAGTGAGGCTAAACTTAAAGCATGATGAGTTCTATAATAGATTAGGAACAAGAGAAGGTGAGAAAGATGTGTTTAAACTTGCAAAAGTAAGAGAACAAAAGGGTAAGGACTTAGATCATGTTAGGTGCATTAGAAGCGATGATCAAAGGGTATTAGTCAAAGATGATGAGATCAAACACAGGTGGGAAACATACTTTCAAAAATGGTTAAATGATAATGGCTTTGAGAATATAGGAATTGAAAATACTATAAATCTAAATAACACTAGATATTGTAGATATGAACGTAGGATTAGAGTACCTAAAGTAAAAGAGACCTTGAAAAAGATGAAATCATGAAAGACCATAGGGCCCGATGGTATACCGAAGCATATGGGAGGTATTGAGGTAGTTTGGTTGACCAAGTTGTTTAATAAGATTATAAAATCAAAGAAAATGCCTGATGAGTGGAGGAAAAGCTCTATTGTACCAATTTATAAGAATAAAGGAGACATACCACACTATGAAACTTTTTGAAAGAGTGATTGAGAAGAGGCTACGACATGAAACAAGTGTATCAGAGAATTAGTTTAGTTTCATGCCTAGGAGGTCTACCATGAAAGCCATTTTCTTACTAAGACAATTAGTAGAGAAATATAGGGAGAGGAGTAAAGACCTTGACATGGTCTTTATCAACTTAGAGAAAGCTTATGATAGAGTCCCAAGAGAGTTAATATGGAGGGTGTTGGGTGATAAAGGGGTTTCTCAAGGGTATATAGACATAATTAAAGATATGTATGAGGGAGTGGTAACAAATGTTAAGACCACTAGTGGTGAGACTGGTGATTTTTTGTCATTGTACGATTGCACCAAGGATCGGCATTGAGCCCATACCTTTTGACATTGGTTGTGGATGAGTTAACAAAACATCTACACAAGGAGATTCCTTGGTACATGCTATTTGCATATGATATAGTCTTACTTGATGAGACAAGGGAGGGTGTAAACATAAAGCTAGAGTTATGGAGAGAAGCATTAGAATCTAAAGGATTTAAAATTAGCCAATTAAGATAAAATATATGGAATGTAATTTTATCAAGGAGAGTAGGAGTGGAACACTAGTTAAGATTGATAACCAAAAAGTCCCTGTAAAAGACCACTTTCAGTACTTAGGATCAATTATTCATGCGAGTGGAGAGATTGAGAGGGAGGTTACCCAGAGAATCCAAGTGGGTTGGAACAAATAGAGATGTGCATCTGGAGTTTTGTGTGATTGGTGGGTGCCACTCAAACTAAAAGAAAAATTCTATAGAATGGCCATAAGACCGGCCATGCTCTATGGATCAGAGTGTTGGGCAGTTAAAGAATATCCTACTCATGGGATGAGTGTCATAGAAATGAGGATGTTGAGATGGATGAGTGGTAAGACAATAAAGGATAGAATTAGAAATGAAAATATTAGAGAAAATTTAGGGGTAGCACCAATAGGTAACAAGATGAGGGAGATTAGACTTAGATAGTTTGGACATGTTCCAAGGAGACCAACAATGGCACCAGTTAGAAGGAGTGAGGCAATACAAGTAGAAGGTTCTAAAAGGGTCAGGGGAAGGCCCAAAAGAACATGGATAGAAGTGCTGAGGAAAGATTTAAAAACTTTGGGACTAAATGAAGCCATGGTATTTAATAGAGTGGAATGGAGGAATAACATTCATGTGGCCAACCCCTAATTGGGATAAGGTCTTGATGATGATGACCCTAGCCAATAATAAAATAAAATTTTCATTTCTAATAGAATTCTTAAAAATTCTCCATGGGCTTTAGGCCAGGAATTTCCTTTCCTAATTAACCTAATAATTCCTCATTTTAATAATAATTAATTTTTAAAAAGTTACTTAATAATTACTTAATGTGATTTTTAATCTCTCCTTCATCTTCTAAATTGGTTTCTAAATCTCCCGATCACCATAACAATGCCTTCTTAATTGTTATCCTCAAAATAATTTCTTGACACACTCATTCAATTACTTTGTTAATGATCAAGATACATACATTATAACTAATTAAATAAATGAAAATGTTTACCCTATTTTTTGTAAATACATTAATTTATTAATAGGAATTATATGTTTGCATATAGTATACTCTTTTCTCCTTATAAAAATTTTGTCCTAAAATTGCATAAATTTGGATCAAGTGAGTCAAAACAACTTCAAAAAATACTACCTTATCTCCTCCTCAACCTCCCATGTGGCCTCCTCATATGCATGATGCTGCAATAGGACGTTGACAAGGGGGATCGTCTTGGTTCTCAAAGTCTTCTCCTTCCTATCGAGTTTACGTACTAACCACTCTTGAAAGATCAAATCTAGCTATAGATCAGCAGGTACCTGATCTAAGATATGAGTAGGGTTTGTGATGTATTTCCTCAACATAGAAACGTGGAATACATCGTGCACATATTTTAGTAAAGGAGAAAGTGCTAACTTATGGGCTACTCTACTAATGTTCTTGAGTATCTCGAATGGTCCTACATATCTGGGGCTCAGCTTACCCTTCACCCCAAATCTCATCACATCCTTGGTCAGAGATACCTTTAGAAAGACGTGGTCCCCAACTTGGAGCTCCAAATCACTCCTTCTCATATTTGCATAGCTCTTCTACCTACTACGCATAGCTGATAGATGTTTATGAATCATTCTCACCTTATCAACACATTTCTTTATCAACTTGGATATGATGAACTACCTCTCACCTATGCCAATCCAGCATGTTGGTGTTTAGCATGGTTTGCGTTCAATGCCTCGTATGGAGCCATATTGATACTTGAGTGATAACTATTGTAGGAAAACTCTACTAAGGGTAGGTGCACGTCCTAACAACTCTTCCTATCCATTACATAGGCTCTCAGCATATCCCCTAGCTTCTGAATCATCCTCTTAGACTGATCATCAGTTTGAGGATGAAATGCAGTACTCAAATGTGTAGAGGTCCATAATCCTTCCTACACGCTCTACCAAAAGCAAGATGTAAAATTGCTATCCTTGTTTGAAATAATGACCAATGGAACTCTGTGCAGGTTGATTATCTCTCAGATGTAAATATTGGCAAGACTCTCCAATGACAATCTTTGTCTAATATGTAAAATTTGAGCCAACTTAGTGAGTCAGTCCACAACAACCCAAATCTCATCATGTCCATTGGACATCTTAGGCAACCGGACCAAAAAATCCACTGTAACATGGTCCCACTTACACACTGGGAGCTCTAAATTCTGTAGCAATCTCGCAAGGCTCTAATGCCTTGCCTTGACCCGCTATTAAGTAATACACTATGCTACACACTAGTGTATGTCTTTCTTCATTTCCAACAACCAAAATCGTCTCTTCAGATGGTACATCTTTGTACCCCTTAGGTACATGGAAAACTTAGAATAGTGAGCTACCCTCAATAGTTCCTGTCTCAAGTCTGAAATGGCTAACTCAACTAGTCTACCACAAAATCTGACTCTGCCTTTAGCTCCTTTCTCAAAACCCTCTCTGTCATATAATGCTTGAGTCTCACTACACATCTACTATTCTTGAAACTTTTGATCCAAGAAAGTTGATCGTATTGTGATGTTGGCGATTATGCCACTCGACTTCCTACCGAGGGTATCAGTGACTACATTAGCCTTGCTTGGTTGGTATTGTATAGTAAAATCAAAATCTTTTGAGTACTCTAACCTCTACCTCTACCTCATATTGAGGTCATTTTGACTAAGCAAGTACTTGAGGCTCTTGTGATTCATATAGACATTGAACGTCTCTCCATATAGATAATGCCACTAAATCTTCAAGGCAAAAATAACAGTCTCTAGCCCCAAGTCATGTGTGGGGTAGTTTTGCTCATGCTTCTTCAATTATCTAGAAGCATAGACCATAACTCTATCAGCTGCATGAGAACACAACTCAGCCCTTATCATAAGGAGTCACTGTACACCACAAAACTGCCACTACCCAATGCGAGGGATGACACTAGTGTAGATATAAGCCTCCCTTTCAACTCATGGAGGCTTCTCTTGCAACTATTTGTCCAAAAAAACTTTTGATCCTTCCTAGTTAGGGCTTTCAATGGATGTGCAATCTAGAAAAATCCCACAATAAATCATCAACAGTAGCCTGTCAGACCCAAAAAACTACATATCTTAGTCACAATCTTGGGTTGCTTCCAACTAGCAACTTCTTTGACCTTTTGTGAGTCCACTGCAATACCACCCTTGGATATAACACGTCCAAGGAAGTGTAACTAATCCAACTGGAATTCATACTTCAAGAACTTGGTTTATAGCTGATTTGTTCAAAGAATGCCCAAAATAGCCCTTAAGTGCTCTCTGTGCTCCTCCACACTACATGAGTACACAAGTATATCAACAAGAAAAGATCACGAACTTGTTTAGATAGTCTTTAAGCACTTTGTTCATCAAGTCCATGAACAATGCTGGTGCATTTGTCAACCTAAATGGAACCACTAGAAACTTGTAATGGCATATCAAGTTTTGAATGTAGTGTTAGGGATGCTCTCATCCTAAATCCTAAACTAATAATATTTGGTCCTCAAGTCAACCTTAGAAAAGACCTAGACTGACTATAGCTCATCAAATAAATCATCAATGTGTAGTAGTGAGTACTTGTTCTTTACTGTGACCACATTCAATACCCCATAATCTACACACAACCTTAAGGAGCTATCCTCCATGTCAAACAGGACTAGCGCTCCCCATGGAGAAAGATTAGGGTGTATGAAGCCCTAATCTAACAACTCTTGCAACTGCACCTTCAAATCCTTCAGTATTGTTGGAGCCATGTGATAAGGATCCCTGGAGATAGTTGCTCCAAGCAATAACTCAATAGTGAACTCCATCTCCCTTCTATGTGGCAACCCAAGCAACTTGTCGGGGAATACATCTCTACAATCGCACACCACATTAATTTCTTCAATGCAGGGTATTTGCACCTCCTACTCCACTACATAGGCTAAGTAAGCTTAGTAGCCACTGAACACAAGGCACACCACTCTGCTTGCTGAGATGATACTCACACTAGCAATACCCAATCTCCCATCTAAGACTTAAAGCATGACTTTTTCTTCGTGTAGTCAACTAAGGCTGCGTGCTCAGCTAACCAACCCATGCTCAATAAAATATTGAAGTCTGTCATATCCAATATAATGCGGTTTGTGCTCATACTCTTGTCCAAGATAACATAGGTACAACCATGACAAAATCCCATACTATCTGATGAGTGTCCAAATTTGTATAAAAATTACCCAATTAGTTACCCATGTGTTATAATTTATAGGGGTAAATTGGGATTTTTGGCCAAAATTTGTAACACATGTATTTCTGACATAATGACTCAAATATTTGATATTTTATAGGTTCAGAGGCTGATCCAAAGTAAGTATGTGATTAATCATAGTTTTCTAGGATTTATTTAGAGTTTTTCACTTTTTGTGGGAGTTGAGATGGTGATTCAATGACCGAGATCGATCAGGATAAAAATGGAAGATTAAGATTGAAAATTTGAGTTAGAGCCTAAAAGTCATCAATTCAACATGAGATCAAGGATCAAGGATCAAGATTACCTTAAAGTATACACAATATGGAATGGAAGGAGTCAAAGGTGGCCAAAGTGGACCCATGCACATGCCATGCAAAGTCCACCACCTTTGCATGGGTTCAACTTAAGACACTTAGCCATATTCAAGATATGAACAAGGTGACAAGCTAAAAAGACTAGCCAGCAACCAAACCTAAGGATTTGAGCCATCAAGCTAAGCCATGAAAGCCAGCCATGAAGCCAAGCCAATGGAGTTCTCAAAGTTAACCATCAAGCCACATGAGCTAAGCTACATGGAAGGCCATGATTGGAGGAGAATCCAAAGAATTATCCTTGTGATTTATGGGGATATTTTGAAGATAATTGAGGGAAAATCCTCTATAATAAGGTAGCATGTGGACCAATAGGAAGATACCTCTCCATTTTTATTGTTTTTCCATGATTTTTTCACTTTTTTTCCACTTTCCACCTCACCACTAAAGGGCACTAGGAATTTCACTTTCGACTCAAGAATCCTATCTTTCTAAGGCTCTCTCACCTTCTTAAACTTTATTCCAACCATCCAACTAATTCTCATTTCCTAGGAAACTAGCTAGCCAATCATCTCTGGCCACTCCACCACCCTCCTTATTCCTCTCTAGCCCAACCAATCACCATTTTTTACTCTCCACCCCATTGTTTCTCTCTTACCTAATCCACATCTTCCCAAGTTGCTAATTTCAAGGGCCTTCAAAACTTTTGCAAGGTGGGAGACCCCCCCTCCTAAAAAATGGAGTTTGCTACCTTCCACTTGCTTTCCTCTTTGAAAATCCCTAACTAGCCACTACTATATCTAATCCTAGCCATCCAATTACCATTTATTTTTCATCCCCACACTACCTTTAACTTCAGTCATGCTATAAAACTTAGGATACAAATTATAAATTATTGGAAAAGAATTCAAAGAAACAACTTTTGAAGGAAGAAAAGAGCACCTTCTCCATAGAGAGGAGGTGTTCTTTTCCTTCACTTCTTTGCTTACCTTTTTGCCTTCAAAGATCTTCTCCTTGGGTGGATTACATCTTCATCGTAGTGTTCCATGCATGATTCCAAGTGCTTGTCCTCTAGTTCTCCATTAAATCTTAGTTGCTTATCTTTCAATCTTCATTGCTTTTGATTCCTTTTTAGTTTCATGCTTGAAAGTTGTCTTGCCCTCTCATCTTTTGCATCTTCTTGTTTAGATCCAAGGTTATTTTTCCCTTGAAGTGACATCCAAGGGAAAGTCACCTTGAATCTATTCTTTTCTTTTCCTTTCATTGCCATTACATCTTCCTTTGGTTCCATTGGTTTCCTTCTTACTTTCCTTGGTGTTCCTCAAGCTTTGTCTTTACTTTCTGGTGGATTTTTGGTTGATTTCAACACATGCTTACTTAGGATCGATGATTAGATGAGTGAAGAAGGTTTAGCATGTGTTTTTGAGTTATTTAAGAAAAACAAGCATTCACTGTAATGGAACACAAATTTCAGATTTGGGTTACATGTATGTGCTTACTATGTTGATGGATTTTAATGTGATTCAATGAAGTTATGTGGATTTTTTGGTCCATATTTGTTTCTAGTAGTTAATGATCTTAATTCTTAAATGTTTGATTACATTAGAAGTGTTTAATTAGATTTTTTCCATGTCCCATTAATTGAATGATAAAAATAGCATGTTGTTGGAATTTTTTGGATGGATTGCTTATGTTTAATTTCCAGCCCTCTCTACTTCATGTTTGCTTGATTTTTCAGGGACCCAATTCGAGTGTTAGATTACTTAGTTAGTGCTTGTGTTAGATTTCATATTCTAGGTTTTTAATCTATTTAATTAGACTCATTCCTACCACATGAATCATGTGTACCATCCAATGGTCATAAGCATGATACTTGGTTAATTCTCTTTTGATTGCTTGATTAGTGATTGTTTTCTATTAGTTTTCTTGTTTAGTTATAGTTAGTTTAGATTCCATTGTTTACAAGTTTACATCTTAGTTAGTTTCTAATTCTTAGTTTAGGAAAGTAATTGACTTTGTCATGGTTGCTAAATCTCATGTTTAGAAAGTTTGATTTAGGAAAGTTACTTAATTTCAATTTTAGAAAGTTTTCAAATTAGAAAAGTTTTTTGTTTAGAAAGTTCTTAATTTAGGAAATTTTTTATTTTAAAAAGTGTGTTGTTAAGTTAGTATATTTTAGTTTTAGCATAATTCCATCTTTCATGTGTTAATCTTCCATTTGTAGTTTAGGAAAAAGATCTTGTTAATTTAGCTAGGTTAAATAATTTAAGTAAGGAGCACTAATATCACATCCGTTCAATTCCTCATGGGATCAATCTCTTCACGTGAATTATTATAACTGATTCATATGCTTGTGAGTTTAACTTAAAACCATAATAAGTTTTTGGCACTATTGTAGGGGAGTTGCAACGGTTTGTGTAGTGGACCATACCTTATATTCTTTACCTCTAATTTAGCTTTAGGGTGCATTACTTTAGGGTTTTTCATTAATCGCTATTTTTCTCGTATTGACCATTATTGTTTGATTTTTGCAAGGAAAATCGACAAAGGAGCAGCAGTGATTTTGTGGGCCACAACTTCATCAACATAAATTAGGTTTTTATTGCTTTCCTATATTAGGATTTGAGAGAAACTATAGCGAGGCCCAGTGTAATTTTAATTTTAATTTCATTTAATTTTAATTGGGTTATAATAGTACTAGCAAGTGTGGGGTTTGGTGGCCCATACTTGTTCATCATTGAACTCCACATTGTGAGCAATCTTCACCCAAATTTTAATTTTTTAGGATAAAGTTCATTTAGTATAATTTTTCATGTGGATGATAGTATAATTCATATAGATTAGGGTCATGCATTGATAAATATTGTATAATTCTTAGGATTGTAACATTAGTTTAGGAACCTATTTAACAAAGGCTAGCTGGAGCTTGGTTATAACCAAAGCATAGGCTGCATGATTATAGTGCTTCGTCTATTAAGATGCCTGACCCTTTATTAAATAGCATATAGGTAGGAATTAATTTGATTTTTGGTTTGCATTGCATGTTTACAGCTTTATGATGGAATGGAACTTAATGCTACTAAGGGCCCCATAGGAACCCTTATAAGATAAGGACTGTATTTCATCACTAGTTCCTTGGTCCACCTAGGAATCAATCAACATCCTTGTATGTCACAGTCCTTCTGAGCGTTGTGGTTATAGTGAGTGTCTTAAAATCCAAGAGATTTTCCCACACCTTCAATTGACGTTAGTGGAGCTCTAAACAACTCTTGACACAAGGATTGTATTAATTGGTTTAAATTAGAATCCAATTGATTTGCAATTGTCAAATCTAAATAAAATGAGGAGCTATCTAGAACTAAGTCTAAGAAGCTACCACCCTATGCAATAACAAAAGATAAATCAATTCATCTTGTTAGCAACATACTAGGATTAGTGGTGCATTATCTAGCTTAGGACTAGCAATTAGGTTGCATTATGTAGTTAGGTTTTTTTATATTTTTTAAAAAAAGAAAAAAAGGGTACTCATTCATTGTATACAATGATTTGTTTCATTATATATAAAGATTGATTGGAATGGCTTATCAAGAAAGGAATATATATAGGATAACCAGTACATTGAGTAGGTTATTTTCTCAAGGCAAGATACTGAGTCATATCCATAATATCAATACAACAATAACTATGCCTATTCTAAACCTCAGTATCCCACTTTTACATGACCATTTAGCTCTGCATACAATGACACATAGAGCCAGTGAATACAACCACTACATTCACAACTTAACAATTTTTATCTTGAGATAAATTACAAAGACTATAATGGATAGGCTAGGAATCATGAACAACCATGGTCTCTAGCTTATTTGCCATACCAAGAAGAACCATCATGGCCCCACCCAATTCACCCTATCATGATTATCAAGAATATTAGGGTCAACCATCATGGGTTCAACCTACTTAGCCCCTTTTCAGTACCCCAATGCTGCAACAATACCAACCCTATGAGTCATTTCCTCTACATCATGAATAACTACCATTAGAAGAGAATATGCAACAAATTTGTGAGAGAATAGATCAAACCATGGTTTCCATTAAAAGGGGGAATGAGAAAATGAAACACGAGAGGGAGAAATGGGAAGAGAAAATGAAACTAATAAGGGAATATAATGAAAGAAACATTGCTGCATTACAAAAAGGGCTGGGAAAATAGAACCAATTGGGGATAAAGAAGAGCCATTTATTATTGATAAGGGAATGGAAATTTCTTATTATCATTATGAGTAACAAAGTCCACAACCATCCATAGAAACCTCCAACTTATATCTACTCAAGCCATGTCATGTTCCTTGTTATAGGTATGATGAAGAGACTTCCATTGATGAAGAGAACAAAGCTATAGAAACATCCAACCCCGATCCTCTAAATTCGTGTCCCACTTATTTTTATGACTTTGATGAAGACACATCCATTGCAGAGGTAAATAAGTTGTTGGATACTATGCCATTAATGAGCAATTCTCGAGGACAAGCTAGAGCAAAACCCCTTATAGAGCCTAAAATTTCAATTGAGACTTGTAATGTAGAAGATGTACCTATTTGGGACCTACATACCTTATTTGAACATTCATAAGATAGTCATGTAGGCCCATTTGAAACCTTATATCTACCCACAGAACAAGAAGAAGAGTCAGTTTATGTACTAACCCTACATCAACCTACTCTAGGGTACACAATAGAACATAATCAGGGTTTAAGCAAAATCTTGTCCCTACCTCTAGTAATACAAGAATAACCTGTTTAGGAACTTATACACCTATTTTAGGACAATGTAAGGGAAACAAAGGAAAAAAATAAACTAAATACAATGGTCATTCATCTCCTTACAATTGGTCCCGAATAGGATAATTCATCTCAAATTGATCCCACGCAATTCATGGTGGGTCAAAATGTCATTGTATTGCCACCATCTCAAAATACATGGTGGAGGAATTATATCGACTACCATAAAATTTTGAAGATGGGCAATCATCAGTAGGATTCCCCACAACTCAAAATTATGGTGGTCTACAGTATCTTAAAGTTACCACCACAAAAAATCTCCAAGTGAGGCAATATATAGACTACTGTGAGATTCTAAAGTGGCATAAAAAATTTTGTTAGTTCATTGTTAGGTTTAGGATTATGAAAAATTAGTTGAACTAGTTAGGTATTGGTTTAGATGGTTAGATTAGTTATAGGCCATGTTTGGCTGAAGACGTAAAACTTAGTGCTTACTTGGAGGCAAACTAGGATTCTTTAGAAAGTCTCATTAGTTGGCATTACTATTCACCATTTAGGTGTACTATATTTCAAAACATTTAGGACAATGTTAGTTCAAGTTGGTGGGTGTAGATATACATGAGATTTCTAACTTTTCTTCTATTTTTCAAAAAAAAAAAAAAAGTTCCTTTATGAAGATGAGAATTTAGGTTTTCTACATATTCAGCTATTTATTTAACTTTAGCTTATTAATAGGTTGCATATAATTAGTTCACTATTTCACACTTATTTTAAAGTATTTCATGAAAAGTTAAAGTTGGAATATGAATTGCACAAAATAGCTATATATAGTTTAAGTTGAAGAGGAGAATATAACTTAGAGATCCTAAAGAAAATCTATGAAGACTTATAATCCAAGTGAGTTTTGAGCTATTCTCCCTTTCTAAGGGGTATACATAAATTCAAAATTTTCTTCAACGGACATTAGTTCTTAGTTGGTCTCATTATTGTTCATCTTGGTCAACAATTGAGAAATTACAAAAGACTATACCATATATCTCTCGAATTAATGATCATCTTTAAGTAATATGAAACCTAGGAAATGATGGAGGGCATCCTTGGTAAGCCCAGAGCCTTTAGCCTTCCCTACTAGTTACCCCATTGAGCCTTTTAAAATAAAACTTTTCTTTGTTAGCCAAACAACCTCTACCTATACTGAACCTTAATATATATCCATTACCCATTTGTTTTGGAAATATGTAGAGAAAATTAAAGAATATCTTGAAAATGAATTAACCATACAATTCAAGAGATGAACATCATAAAGGTTAAAAAGAAGAAACATTTAAAAAAATCTATATAAAGTCAGGTGACAAAAAAAATAAAAGAAAGACATAGCCAATGAAAAATAAGAATGTTCACTCTTATGAGGAAAAATAGAAAACTTGTGAATACAGTGATAGAAAACCTATCTAGGTTTTTTAAACAATCTTTGTTTACCATTATACCCATTCTTTTGGTAAGCCTTACCCAAGCACACATTTTGTCCTAATAGAAGTCTAAACTTGATCTTAAGAGTAGTATAGATTGGATATGATTATAAATGAATAGGGAGTTTGGTAGAGTGTGACATTCTTAATAGTTGATATCTTTTCATAAGATCATTACTATCATTCTTTCTAAGTTATTGTTCTTTTGTATAAAATATGTGAGATTTTTGGATTCAATGAACAATATTCTACTCACATATTAATGAGAGATTAAAACCTTTCTAAGTGACTTCTTTTTGAGTGACAAGTATATCTTGTGAGAATTGAAGTCAAAAGCATACATTTGGATGGTAATTTAGTTATATTTGACTTGGATACTATAATTATATATCAACTATAGCATACACTCACCTTTCAAATTTTGATGAAATAATGGGATATCTTAGCATAAAAGTAGAAATTTGAACCTTTTTGTTCATGTTTATTAGCAGGCTAAATTTAGGTACGTAATATAGGTTGAATAAAAGAAAAAAAAAGTTCTCAAATGAATACAGGATTTTTATAAATTTTTTGAGAAATTTGTAGGTATATTCACTGCAAACCCTCATGGGATCTAACTCATCCATTGGGGGAAAACCTAGGGGTTCAAGGGCATGCTACATATGCCAAATACAATAGTGAGTACCTATGAAATTGGAAATTTGTATCAATTTTTATAAAATGATTTCTCAAAATATTTATCTTAGAACTAGAAAAATACTTGTTGGGGGATGTGATGAGTGTTCAAATTTGCATAAAAATCACCCAATCAATTACCCATGTCTATAGGGTTTTTGGCAAAAATTTGTAACACATGTATTTCTAACCTAATGACTCAAATATTTGATATTAGTAGGTTCAAAGGTTAATCCAAGATAAGCATGTCATTAGTCATATTTTTCTAGGATTTAATTAGAGTTTTTACATTTTGTAGGAAGTGAGATAGTGATCCAACAACTGAGATCAATGAGGATGAGAATGGAAGACCAAGATCGAAAAATTGAGTTAGAGCCTGAAAGTCATCAAACCAACATAAGATCAAGGATCAAGATCACCTTAAAGCATACAAAATATGGAATGAAAGGAGTCAAAGGTGGCTAAAGTGGGCCCATGCACAAGCCATGCAAAGTCCACCACCTTTGCGTGGGTTTAACTTAAGACACTTAGCCATATTCAAGCTATGAATAAGGTGACAAGCTAATAAGACTAGCCAGCAGCCAAATCTAAGGATTTGAGCCATCAAGCTAAGCCAAGAAAGCCATCAAAGCCAGCAATGAAGCCAAGCCAATGGAGCTCTCAAAGTTAACCATCAAACCACATGAGCCAAGCCATATGGAAGGCCATGATTGGAGGAGAATCCAAAGAATTATCCTTGTGATTTATGGGGATATTTTGAAGATAATTGAGGGAAAATCCTCTATAATAAGGTAGCATGTTGACCAATAGGAAGATACCTCTCTATTTTTATTGTTTTCCCATGATTTTTCTAACTTTTTTCCCACTTTCCACCTCACCACTAAAGGGCACTACGAATTTCACTTTTGATTTAAGATTCCTATCTTTCTAAGACTATCTCACCTTCCTAAACTCTATTCCAACCATCCAAATAATTCTCATTTCCTAGGAAACTAGCTAGCCAATCATATCTTGCCATTCCACCACCCTCCTTATTCCTCTTTAGCCCAACCAATCACCATTTTTTACTCTCCACCCCATTGTTTCTCTCTTACCTAATCCACATCTTTCTAAGTTGCTAATTTCAAGGGAATTTAATGACTTTTTCAAGGGGAGATGCCCCATCCTAAAAACATGGTGTCTTCCACCTTAAGGCTTTCCAAAGTGGGCCACTTACTTTCCACTTTGAAAAACCCTAACTAGCCACTCCTATATCTAATCCTAGCCATCCGATTCCCTTTCCTTTTCATCCCCCTACTACCTTTACCTCAAATCACCCTAGAAAAATTAGGAGACAAATTATAAAAGAGCAAAAAAGGATTCAAATAAACAACTTTTGAAGGAAGAAAAGAATACCTCCTCCAAACTGACGAGGCATCCTTTTCCTTCACTTCTTCCCTTACCTTTTTGCCTTCAAAGATCTTCTCCTTGGGTGGTTGCCATCTTCTTCCTAGTGTTCCATGCATGATTCCAAGTGCTTATCCTCTATTTCTCCATTAAACCTTAGTTGCTTATCTTTCATTCTTCATTGCTTTTGAATCGTTTTTAGTTTCACACTTAGGAAGTTGTCTTGCCCTTTCATTCTTTTACGTCTTCTTGTTTAGATCCAAGGTTATTTTTTCCCTGAAGTGATAGCCAAGGGAAAGTCACCTTGAATTTGTATTTTTTCTTTGCCTTTCATTGCCATTAGATCTCCCTTTGGTTCCATTGATGTCCTTCTTGCTTTCTTTAGTTTTCCTCAGGCTTTGCCTTTTCTTTATACTGGATTTTTCATTGATTTCGGTGCATGCTTACTTAGGATTAATGATTGGATGACTGAAGAAGGTTTAACACATGCTTTCTAGTTATTTAAGAACAAGGAGCGTTCATTGTAATAGAACACAAATTTTAGATTTGGATTACATGTATGTGCCTACTATGTTGATGGATTTTAATGTGATTCAATGAAGTTATTTGAAGTTTTTGGTCCATACTTGTTTTCAACAGTTAATGATCTTGATTCTTGATTGTTTGATTGCATTGAAGTTTTTAATTAGATTTTTTCCACGTCCCATTAATTAAATGATAGAAATATCATACTAATGGAAATTTTTAGATGTATTGTTTACGTTTAATTTCCAGCCCTCTCTGTTTGCTTGATTTTTCAAGGAGCAATTAGTGTTAGATTGATTAATTAATGCTTGTATTGGATTGCATATCGTAGGTTTTTAATTTAGTTAATTAGACTCATTCCTACTCCATGAATCATGCATGACATTCCATGGTCATACATGTGATCCTTAGATAGTTCTCTTTTGATTGCCATGATTTGTGATTGTTTTCTTGTTTAGTTGTAGTTTGCTTAGGTTCCATTGTTTACAAGTTAGCATCTTAGTTAGTTTCTAATTTTTAGTTTAAGAAAGTAATTGACTTTATCATGGTTTCTAAATATCATGTTTAGAAAGTTTAGTTTAGGAAAGTTACTTAATTTCAAATTTAAGAAGTTTTCAAATTAGGAAAGATTTTTATTTTAGAAAGTTTTTAATCTAGGAAAGTTTTATTTTTAGAAGCGTGTTGTTAAAGTAGCTTATTTTAGTTTTAGCATGATTCCATATTTCATGTGTTAATCTTCCATTTGTAGTTTTGGAAAAAGATCTCCTTAATTTGGCTAGGTTAGATAATTTAAGTGAGGACCATGATTATCACGTCCGTTTGATTTCTCACGGGATCAACCTCCTCCATGAATTACTATAACTGATTGATGCACTTCCAAGTTTTAAGTTAAAATCACAATACTATCACTGGTTCACGCATTGGCATGCTAACCTTTAACAAAAATCCTAGTCTACTTGAAGGAACATCCAAGCATGCAGCAAACCATGCGAGATGAAAGATTGGGCGGATTTAGGATTAATAAGAACACATGGAAATCTATTTGCAATAAGAAGAGTACCTTCAATGATGGCGCTTGATGCGTGAACCTAGTTGGTGGAAAGTGTGAACACTCGCCCCTGACTCTTAGGTGACTGGTCATGTTGAGGTGCTTGATCTTGTCCCTGATCTCGCTGATGCTATCCCACTCTACTAGCTCTAGGACAATCCCATGCCATGTGTCAACACCTCTAGTACACCCCTGATCACTGTCTTTATTCTTGGCCTGACCTTGGGCTGGTTGTATAGGTCGTTCTATCGTCCTCTTAGGAGTAAATCTCTTCTTCTTGACTCCTGCCAATGGCTTAGAGCCACCAAATATACCCATGTCTCTTCTGGCATCCCTCAACTTGCACTCCAAAATAGATGCTAGGTCCACAGCCTGAGCTATGGTGGGGGGTGGTGAAGTCAAAATCTGATGCTTCAGATTAATGTTTAGCCCTCACACAAAAGTTTAGGCTGCCCTTTGCTCCGAAGGGCATACCTCCTTGCAAACCTACATAGTTGAGCAAACTCCACCTCATAGTGCGCCACTGTCTCCATGCCCTGCACTAGTGTCAGGAAGCCATATTCTCCTGAAGATGTGGGGGTAGAAATTTGTCTGTGGAGAAGACCTTGAAGTTGTCCCAAGCAATCACATCATCACCCTCAATGAAACTACTCCTAGTAGTCGGCCACCACTATGTTGTATTGCTTATCAAAATGAAAGTAGTCACTGCACCTCGGCAATCCTCTGGCATTGCCATCACCTCAAAGACCATCTCCATATCAAACAACCAAGTATCTATTGCATCCAGGCCATCTCTACCAGAGAACTTGGGAGCAATCCTCCTAAATCTCCCAAGAAGGTTGTCCACTGGGGTACGTCCCTCTTCCTCTAAATCCACCCCTCCATTTGCACTGAGGCTCCCAACCTCTAAGTCATCCCTTGACTATTGCCCTTGGCCCAATTGGCTACCTATGCATCCAATGGTGATGACAATCCAACACTATGTCTTTGTGGAGGGATATGAAAACAACTGCGATTTTAATGAGACTCCTTCCTAACCATTATAACTATGATATCTACCTATGTCTAGGACTTAACCCTCCTAATTATTGAGACATTAATCTTTAGTTACTCTAAGTGTGATCAGTATGGCATGTGCTTTGATGCCAACTATGATGCCATATGTTATTAAAACACTTTTAAATAAAAATAGTGGAAAACATTTTTCAATATAAATTTTTATAGAAGACCTGAGTGTCATCTCTATAATAAATACACTTCAGATATCTTGAAATGCAATGAATTTATTTTTATCATTTTTAAGGATTTCATCCAATCACAACTAATAGTCCAATTGTATAAATGTACATACATACATGTCTAGATAAATCAAATAGAATTCATGTACTTATGTTGTCACACAAGATCGTGGTATTGTTGTCCTCATCAAAGTTTCATCTACCTCGAGTTGTTTTTCCTTCAAG
Organism: Warburgia ugandensis; assembly: GCA_035236585.1. NCBI lineage: Eukaryota > Viridiplantae > Streptophyta > Magnoliopsida > Canellales > Canellaceae > Warburgia > Warburgia ugandensis. Next base: position 24,197,229 of record CP141132.1, on the reverse strand, counting down.
TCAATTTCTTCAACCTGAGACATTGCAACAAGCTTATGCTAAGTAGGTGTTTCAGCATCTAGTTTGGCAATGTATATAAGTCAAATACAAATGGAATCCAAGCCATTCATAAATCTATTCGAAAGAAACAACATGCATTCATAGAGTCATAAACATGTGACACATTATTATAATTGAATCCATGTAGTTCCAAGTGACACCATCTCACAACATATCATCTTAGAAGGTAAGCAAATCAATGTCAAATCATCTAATAGTATATTAGATCACTAAGTAGGCAAAATCTATCCCAAGTCATATCAGAATGTATCATCAGTATGTGTAACACAATTAGCATAATAGAATTTTATTCATGTACAAAACCAATACAGGTAAAATCATAAGATATCCATGTGGAGGATAATTCATGTCATCAATATGTATAAATCATCGACAAAGCAAGAAGACAATTAAATCAGTTTTGACTCAATAAAAGAAAATCCATGCAACATCAAATCAGAACATATTATCTCACAAATGGAAAATCAATGCCAAATACACATCTTAGCATGCTAGCTCACTATAGGCAAATCCATGCCAACAACATATCTCAGCATATTAGATCACCATAGGTAAATCTATGCCAAAAAATAAATTTAGAATCAAATCATGCATGTAAAAACATCTCATAGTTCATCTTAGTTTAAAACACAACCATACCATGAGCACCTATAAGCCTACAACATAGAAGCTTGCTAGTACCTCTTGCAACCGCCCTCATAGGTTGCGCTCATTGGTTACCCATGAGTATAAATTGTGAATCAAAATTTGATTATATTTAAGAAGACAAAACACAATGAAATACAAAAAATCATCTGTCAAATAATAATGGCGTATCAAACGAAACAAGAGATCAAATCCATGAAATGTACAAATGAAATGCGTATGTTAGTAATTCTAAATCAAGGATTTTGGATACTCCATGTCCCCATCATTAAATTCATATGTCTTGATAATATCCATAAATTATTATAATTCAAATATCTTAGATCATATCCACATACTAAAGTAATCGTTTAATATTATTATCATCGATGGAAGATATACGTTATTCATTTCATACATGAAGAGTAAAGCATTTCTAATTTGTAACCATGTATATTTGATCAAATACATGTTAATTTGACTAGACCAATAATCTAATCATAATCTAAATATACAGATAAATTAAAGATGTCAAAACAACTTGCCTCTTTTATCGTTATTCTCATCTCAACTATGTCTCCTCCTTTAACTCAACTTATCAATTACCTAAATGTTTATATTCAAGGTTTCTGGTCAATGTCAAATCATAAATTAACTATTACAAAAGAAGTCTATTTTAATCCAAATCGACAGTCTAAATCATCTATGAATTGTAGCACCATTATATCTTTAATATTCCATCACTAATTAGCCACCAAAATCAGACCATCTCAAATTTTAAGGCTATTGATCTCCTTTTCCAGCCATGGATCATTGATCCAATGTTCATCAAGTTCTAAATCATCAATTTTGTACCATTGATTATTGATCAATAATCCATATTTACATTTTTCATATTCTAGCCAATGGATAATGTTTTTCTTTTAAATTCTCAACCATCCTATGGCCACATTTAATCAAATCACATAAAATTAATGACAATAGTTCCAAGTTCATGCCTCTTATCTTGATTTGATGGTCTAGAATTGTTAGATCATCTCATTATTTATGGATCATGATTTCTGGCATTAAGATTAGTGTATAGAGTTTTGAATCTTAATTTCACTATAATTTATAGCTAGATCTTGCAAATTTCATGTCGTGGATCTCAAATATAAATTGCGTCCAATTTGGATGGCCAGATGATCCCTAATCAAAGATTTGATGTTCCAAACAAGCAAATTGAGTTACAAAACCCTAGAATTGTCCTTGTCGGCTCGAAATTCTACATTGCTCGAGTTGACCAACGGTCATCAATGGTGACTGGTCATCACTAGAGAAGATGATTAGTGTAGTCATCACCAGTGACCATTTTTGCATCTAAATTCATCTCCTTTGAAATGGTTTGTATATTGAGATGTTACTTACACTTCCTTCAATTTTGGTGAAGATCCATCATTGTTTGGTGCTTAAAAATTTGAGATTTTAAGTCAAAACTTTGTCGAAAAAGTCGTGGTCTCCAATTTTCTATTTTCCTTCAATATCTCAATAAAAACTTCACCAATATTCAATCTATAAGAAAGCTTTTACTCTTGTGAACTTGCCCAATCAAATGATGATGTTGGATCCCCGATCTTCCACTATTTTGTTTTCCTACATTGTAACCCAGTGAGTTTTTTTTCCACCTTTTCCTAGTTGTCGACAGTAAAAGTGTTGGTGTCAACTTTCCGCTCTTGTGCTCTCTCTCTCTCTCTCTCTCTCTCTCTCTCTCTCTCTCTCTCTCTCTCTCTCTCTCTCTCTCTCTCTCTCTCTCTCTCTCTCTCTCTCTCTCTCTCTCTCTCTCTCTCTCTCTCTCTCTCTCTCTCTCTCTCTCTCTCTCCCTTCCCTCCCCTTTCTTCTTCTTTTCCTCTCTTTCTATTCTTCCACCTCCTTCTCCTTGTTCTACTTCTTTCTCTTCTTTCCTTCTCTTCTTTCTTTCCTTGGGTGATAGTCAGGTAATCTGATTGTTTTCTCTTAATGGCCACTTACCCTTTATATATAATATAATATTGTACTATTTATATATACAGGCATATATGCATATAATTATTTTTCTTTACTCTCCTAATGCTGGTTTCATGTCAAAGACAACATCATTATGATCTTAGTGGTCATCATGCACCCATGTGACGAACCAAATTAGTTACCATTTCAAAATTTAAGGTTGGGGTACACCTGGTAAAATTATTAAAATACCTCTTGATAGAAAATTCCAAACTTTTTCATCTACATTCTAATTTCTCCATACTTAGTGTTGTTAGAATCATTTTTTGAGTAGAATACAAATATTAAGGTTTTGACACTTGATTTGATATCTATAAAATTTTCATTTATGGAACTCTAAAAATAGGAAATTCAATGTTATCTTTTTATCCATATTTAACATAACTCAAAATTTATTTAAATTGAGATTTAAAAATTAGGGATGTTACATTCTTTGCCCTTAGAGGAATTTTGTCCTTAAAAATTTATTTTCATATTTCCTTTCAAATAATTCTGGAAACATCCTCATCTCATGGGAGTTCATGTTCTTATAATTCCTATAATGAAACAAAAGTCGTTAGGATTTACCTCATTCCTAACTTCAAATTCTAAACATTATGCCACTTATTAGCATAGCCTTTTTGTCTACTTTAAACAATAAAGTGTCACTTTTTCTGTGCACTATGATACTTGGCTTTTACTTACTAACACATCAACATTGTCGTGCAATTTCTACTCATATAGGTAATGTCTCCAAATCTTTAAGGTGAACATAACAATTGTCAATTTTTTATCATGAGTAACATAATTTAATTAACTCATACTTCATCAATTATCGTAGCACAAGATCATTTTCTATTTCTTTTGTTTGCCTCAATTTCTTTGTTTATTATCATACTTTCTAACTTAAGGTCAAACTATTTCATTCAGACAAAGGTTCAAAGATTACCCAAATTCATGATTATGTATGCCTAATTATATCATGAACTAGATTCCACATCTTTCAAGAATTATCTAAGTTCTCAGTTAAAGATATTATTTGTATAGTCTTAAAGCTCTACTTCTTTTCTCTAAGAACTACACTATTCTTATGAGAATAATCTTACTCATACAAGGACCAACTTGTCCTTATTTTCTTAAAGCATGCCAACCTTCATAGGTGGCATCTATTTCTCATTAATAAATATTGCCTATATGAGGGAGACATGGTACTCAAAGAAAAGAAACCCTAGATTCATGACTCTAGAGGCAAGTTCTACCAAAGGTGGGAAAGATGGTTCCAAATCAAGCAAATTATGCCTAGAGGACCTATTAGGTTGCAAGAAATGCATGCATCATGGAAATAACTGTACCAATCAATCTCTACAAATTGAAGAGGTTTTATCTATGATTGTAAGGAAGCACCCCTAACTGACCTGTGCTAGACCTAATCTCATTAAAATGGGCATGTAGGGGAGAGAGAGAGAGAGAGAGAGAGAGAGAGAGAGAGAGAGAGAGAGAGAGAGAGAGAGAGAGAGAGAGAGAGAGAGAGAGAGAGAGAGAGAGAGAGAGAGAGAGAGAGAGTGAATGTCCTTTATGCGATAACGGAAATGGTAAAATCCAAACAATTATCTTAGTAGAAGTCTTGGGAGCTATCTGTTCTTTAGCTCAATCTAAATTAACTAGCTCTAAAAAAGACAACTTTCTTTCGATCCTGGCCAAATTGCAATTCTTGAATCCAATTAGGAGGAGAATTTTTTCAAGGTTCCTTACTAGGAAAGAACACTTGTAAGACTTTAGTGCTCATAGACTTTTGTAAACACAAGACATTAGGCTTGTAATATTTTAGTCACCATGGGGTTTTCAAGATCATGGAAACCTAAGCACTTGTGGCACTTTATTGTTGGACTTTGTGATGTCTTCAAAGAAAAGGATGAAGTTCGGTTCTCAAGATTGTGGTATTTGGTGGAGAATCATATGAGAAAATGTTTCTTCCCCTTAAAAAATAGTATGATGTTAATAATTCTATCTTCTCTTTTCATTAAAAATGCAAGAAGGTGAGGGTTCATTTGAAAACCTTAAGTTCTTTCATTGATAGTTGCTACTCCAAGAAAAACAGTACATTGGTCCCAAAAGGGGCATGCCCCAAAAAACACATGATTTCCTTTGAAATCTTCATGGATGATATTGGTATAAGCTAGACAACCAATCCTCATGGTCTTCATCTAGCACTACAAATGAAATCTCACCTTTATCTTTTGTAGCAATAACTTTCAAATCAATAAAACCTCAAAAAGATGATTAATATGTAGCGGATAAGGTGATAGACCTTGATAAGTGTTCAATTTTGTATAGGTACCCAATTAGTAGTCCTTGTCTTATAAATTATAGTGTTATTTCTAAGGTTTTTTCAAAACTTTGTAAAACATGCATTTCTCATGTAATATTTCAAAAGTGTGATATTTTGAAGGTTTAGGAGCTAATCCAGAGTAATTATGTAAATGGTCATAATTTTACAAGATTTAATTAGGATTTTTACTTTTTTGTAGGTTTTGAGAAGGTGATCCAAAGGTCAAGATTGATTGAGATAAGAATTTAAGATCAAACCAAAGCCTAAATGGCATCAATCCTAAGTGTGATCAAGTTTCAAGACCATCTCAAGGTAAGCAAGAAGGAAATGGGAAGCATCAAAGGTGATTAAAATGATCCATCCAAAAATCCATGCAATTCCACCACTTTGAATAACATTTGGAGCAATGCATGAGGTTTCCTAGTTCAACTAAGAAACCTAAGGAAGCCAAGCCATTCAATATTTGAAGCTAAGAGAGTTAGCCATTCAATCCATCAAGGAAAGAGCCATCAAAGTTGGCCATCAAGCCACATGGAGTCACACTATTGAGGAGATTTTTCAAGCAATTATCCTATGTTAAAAGTGTAATTTTTAAGGGATAATTATAAGGTTTTGAGAGATATTTATAAAAGGTGGCATGATCATGCATAAGTGGACCAATCAAGAGAGAAGTACCACTTTTCACTTTCCATTTTCCTTCCTTTTGAGCCACCTAACTAAGTTTTTCACATTCCTAAGAAGATGACGCCTCTTACTTTGTTGTCAATTTAGATAGTTTCCTAATTAGGAAACCCCTAGATCTACTTAAATTCAAAGCATATAAAAAACACTAGATCTTTTCACCTTCTTTCCTACCATTCTTATTTCCTTTTTTCTTTCTTTCCAACAACCAATCACCACCTATTTAGAAGGGGAGGAGCCCCATGCTACCTTCCTAAGAAAGTGACACCTCTCCCCTCTAAAGATGGCAACTAGCCATGATGACATCAATGCTTACCTGATTCATCCACCTCATCTATCCACCTAACTTTCCTTATTGAATCCTAGATGTAGATCTACTTTCATCTCTTAGATTAAGCTTCATTCAAACAGAAACCCAGCCACCTGTAAATACTCCATAGATTCCATGTTTTTTTCTAAGTAGGGGGGTGGTTTCCAACCCCTTGACAAGTGGAGTTTAATTCAAGGTAGATCTAAGACTCTTTTACTACTGTTCTTTGGGGATGTTCCATGAAAATTTTCAAGCTTCCTTTCCTTGTTTCTTGCACTTTAGTGCAAGGTTAGTTGCTTTCTTTAATTTCTTGTTTCCTTTGTTTCTTTGTCTTCTTGATTTACTTTTAGCACATAAAACTAGCTTATCTTTCCTTGAATCTTGCTTTTACTCCTATTTTTCTTACTTAATTCTTTAGATCCAGGTTGCTTTTTCTCTGATAGTGATAGCAAGAGAAACAATAGCTTGAATATCTTTTGTTTCCCTCTCATAGTTATCTTGTTCCCTGCTTTGATCACCTTCTTTTTTCCTTGTTTCTTTGCCTTGTTCCTTCCTTCTTTTTTTCTTTCCATCTTTTGCTTTGATTTTATCCTTTGATTTCACATGCATGATATTTGAGTTTATATTGTGATCATTGGAGAGTGTTTAGTTTTTCTTTGAATCAAGTTCCAGGCATTATAAAAGTGCACAATTTCCAACCTTGTTATCTGTGTACATCTGCACCATTGTTGGATGTAATTGCAAGTCAATGAATGAATTTGTTTTAAGAGCATGGTCCCTATTTAATTATAGTAGGGAAGTACTTTAATTTTGAGTGTTATATTCCATAAAAAATGCTTGTTAAGTTTCTTTCAATACCTTACTTGAATTGGGTTTCATATAGACCATGTTGTTGGAATTTTTCTTCTTAAGTTTCATGTGCAATGTCTAGCAGTCCATACACATTGTTTGCTTGAAATCTTAGGAACCCATTTAGCTTTTTAGTTGTTAACTAAATGCTTTGATTATTTTACATCTTAGTTAGCTTTAAATTTATAATTTTTGGCTATCTCTCACTCATGAACCATGTGCACAACTCCATGAATCATGTACATGGTAACTGGGTGACTTTCCTTAAAGTGGATTATTATTTTTTTATTTCATGTTATTTTAGCATTACTTTTTTGTTATTTGCATCTGAGTTTAGTTTTATAAAGTTTTAGGTTTAGAAAGTGTTAATTTAGGAAAGTCTCATTTTAGTAAGTTTTCTTAAATTAAATTGCTTAATTTAGTTCATTCTAGTTTTGCATTAATTTCTTTTATTGAAATGCATGTTAGTTAGAAAAGTTTCTAATTTCATTGAATATTTTTATTTTTAGAAAGTTTTCTTTAGTTCTAACTTCTAATTTAGTGCATGTTTCCAATTTCATATCATTTACTTTCTTAGTTTAAATTCAAATCCTATTTAATCTATGTCTTGAGCTAAAATTAAGCACTTTAAATAAGATCCATCCAACATACAAATTTGTAAGATTTCTTGTGTGATCGACCTCTCTCGAGTACGATACTAATTTGATTCATGCACTTGCGAGTAATATTAATGTTACACTAGCCTCAGGAGATTATAATCATTTGGCTTAACAATTTCTATGCAATAATGGAGATGGTTGGGATAGTAAAAGAAAGTGTAATTACAACCATAGAAGCAAATGATAGAAAACCAACCTGAAGTGTAGTAGAATATAACATGGTGTATGTAGTTGCCCATTAAAAGATCTCATCCTATGTGAGGCAATAGAGTTGTTCTTCTCACTTTAAGTGAGTGTCAGAATCATAAAGCATGGAAAGGGTCATCCCTTCATCATCAAAAGGGTGGCTAAGATGCTCTCTTAACCACACTTGGGGACCAAAAACATCCAAATGAGGAAAAGAACTAAAGTGCAAGAAAAGGACATAGACTTACATAAAGAAGAACAAGATTCTTGCATATGATCTTATATTTGCCTACAACAAAACCATCAACATTATCAAGGGTTTTGGTAAGTGTTATGGTAGAAAGCATTGCACTGATACATAAAAATACATGTGTGTAAGGAGAAAGACATTATCACAAATGAGAGAATTTATATCACAAATGAGATGATCCATATGGGGAATCAACTTGTTCACTCTTACACTTTCTCCTCGTAAGAATCATTTGGATTCATTAGAAGGAATGCCAAGAAATGAAGCTAGAATGTCTTTTAGAGATTCACCAAGGAAAATGTGACTAAGGGAACCGAACTCTAGACATCTAAGAAGCTAGCAAACTCTTCAACCATGAGGCAGAGTTCAACGAAGAGAAACCTAAAAACTTGAGCTTTATATCCCAAAATTGGCAACATGCACACATAAAATCCCAATCCACTCAAAGATCAAGCACTAATTGAATGTGCCTCAAACAAAAATAGTTGAAATTCACCATTTCCAATTTAGAGTAACCATTCAACCAATCTTGCAGATCATGAAAGAGGAAATCATCTTATACACAAGCCATTTTAAAGAATAGACAAGTCCTATGGAAGTCCAAGGAGACAATAAACCTTAATTGGAAAAAAAGAGAGAGTAGAAAGAGGTAAATTGGGCATGTTCCATGTCACATAATAGCAAATGGACAAATAAAAAGGAGCACATGATGGTCACTAATAGTACAACATGTTGCAACATGACCAGTGTTGTGAGACCGCATGACAATGTCCAACGGTTGCATCACCTTAGGATAGGTGTCCCTTAAGATGCTTGAAAGGAGACCACATGATACTGTCAAGTGATCACACAACTTTCCTATTGTCATACATTTCTCTTCATGGAACTGCCCAGAGAGGGAAAAAAGCTAACCCCTTTTTGTCAATTAATGAGAATTTTTTCAAGAAAAAATATACACAGAGAGAAAAAGAAAGGAGAAAATCCTGAACCATCCATAGAATAAAAACTAAAACCATCCAATCCAAAAAATAAAATAATAATATAAAACCAAAATAACAAGTTTATAGTATTCAGTCATAATCAACTTCTTCTCTCCCCTCAACCTAGTCGTTGGCTTACTCACACCCTGGCTCTAGCTACAGCTGCCCTCCAATCTAACATCCAGCCTAGGGTGGCAACTGCTCACTGACTCCAGTTGGAAGAGCTTCCTACATTGGAGAGGAGATGTCTCTCTATTGCCTGGAAGAACTTTACAAGTGGAGCTCCTAGAGTTCCACTTGGCTCTCCCTTGAGCCACACTAAATCAAAACAGTTTTTCCTTATAGATCCCTTTCTCGCCTCAGCATCATGGGTAGTATCTACTACACTCCTACACATCTAGGTGCAACCTCTCCACCTCATCCAAGACCCAAATCCTTTTGTGAAAGCTCGACTAGATCACGTGGATGGACCTTGCAATTGATAAAAATCTAAGGGGGGTTTATTTAATGGCATATCTTTGGCATTTTGTTGGCACATCTCCTATGATATCTTTGATGATATCTTGTGTGATATCTGAGATATGTGTCATATGTTCTATTATATCTTGTATGATATCTGAGATATGTGACATTTGTTCTGTGATATTTCTAGTGATATCTTTGGTGATATTTTTGATGATATCTGAAATATGCCTCAAATATGAGAAACATATGCCTCTCAGATATTGTAGTTAAATAAGCTGCATTTCTGAGATATGCCATGATATCAACCAGTACCTGGCTATTCATCAATGATCTGGCCATTCATCTATGCCATGATATTCTCAAGGCCCTAGGGTTTTATGGTAAAAGTAAACGAGGAGCCTAGTTTCTTCAATGATCTAGGCCATGGAATGAAAAAGAAATAAGACTTCACCAACAAAGGAAGTTTACACACCTGGATCTTGTAAAGAAGAAAACACATTTATATGAGATCATGAGAATAAACAATTGAGAATTATCCTTGCATTAGTTATTATGGATAAGGGTTCAATCTACATTGAATAGTCTGCAACCCGAAAATGTGAAGGTCGAGATCTAAGAGCAACAAAAAATGTGAATGCAAACTCTGAGAAACCAGAAGCAACCCCATTTATTATACCGCTAGAGAGAAGTATATAGAAGATGGAATAGGTGTGAATCACCACAAAATTAGGCTAACTACTCTATTGTCTCATATGAGAATCTCATCTACAATTCACCACAAATGTCAACCCAAAATATTCTCAACTCAGAAAGTGTTTTAGATGAAAAATACAATATACAATGGACTAGCATCAAATTAAGCATCACCAATTTGATTTGGAACAATAAGTTCTTTGCGCATTAATATTGAAAAATCATTTGGAAAGTAGGCATATCTCATTTATAGTTAAAAGGTGCCAGCAAACTTAAGGATATTTCATCCCAAACAGAAAGGTAGAGCCCTTTAGAATGTTTCAAAAGGAATTTAATAAAATTTGACAAGAGACATACGTTGGATCTGCAGATGGTAACTTTCGAACAAGGAGAGTCCCTCCTAGACCAAGTACTGTTGGTGCCATCTCTTCACCTCTATTGCAATGCACAAACATCATCTTCCCTTGAAGAACATTTTTCCATATTTTGCAAGTGAATCCATTTTCATGTCCTTTTCTGCAAAGTGCTTCTCTCGTTTGAGTCATATTGCTTTCTTCATTAATGCATGTTCTTACTCATTGAGAAGAGAAAGAGAATAAAAGTTATCACTGTTTGTTTATAAAGAAAATAGAAAATTTTAAGCTCATAAAGTACTATTTTGAACAAGCAGTGAGACAGTTAAGGAGTAAAGATTTGTTTTGAAGTTTTCAGTTAGATGAACTAAAGAATAAACCAGATGGAACATAGTCAACCTATTTTAGATTTTGAAAGGGGAAGGCAAGAGTCAAGCCATTGAAATCTTCTCATAGGTGTAAGAATAAAAAGCTTTCCCCTTTTATAAATCACATTGCAATGTGCAGAGGCATCTAGGCCCACGGACCACACACATTATAACATGTTTAGAACTGAACTTTTTATCTCATACTATAACTTCAATGAATTACATGAGCTTCAAATGGAGTCTACAATAACCAATAGTCCAGAATACTCTCCAAGAGTTCGAAATACTATAACTTCAGTTAATTACATGAGCTTCATGCACGGGTATTACCCTTTGAATGCACGCAGTTGAGGGTTAAGATCATCTAAAGGATGAGATATTTATTGTCTTGCAACTAAACTATCACTGATAAGCCATTAAATTGTAAAGTAAATCCTCTGTCACCTGTATGCATAGAAGTTCATGGGAATGGCTTGATTTTCCATGAGGCAATCAAAGAAAACCAAAAATTTTAGCACGCCATGAGAACTCAACACACAAGGTTGAAATGCAAGAGCAAAATGACAACAAAGTAACACCACCTATTAAATAACCGTGGAAGAGTACATATGTACGAGTTAGAACTTACATTACAAGAGTAATACATTACGAGGAACTTATGAAAAAATAGAAGAGATGGGAGGGATATTCATCAACCTACAGAAACAAGTACATTTCCAGATCTTAATCTCCCCCTTGCAAGCAGTCAACATAATCCTTCCAAATGTACAGACAGTGTCAAGCTACATTTCTTATCAACAAGCATCACTCCGATTGCCAAAAGGATCATAATCAATGGAATCCCTCTACCCCCTGATAATATGTCAGCTATATCAAGACTTACAGCTTGGTCCCTCCACACTTAATCCTGTGTAAGACCCATTAGCACATATGACCCTTTGTGAGAGGTCGCCTTCTCGAACCAAATTTGATAGATTATCACATTGCATAGATAATTTCCCCACTGTTGTCAACATCAAGGTCAGGATCAGTCTCTATATGTTTCAACTTGGTTTCAAAAGTTTGAGGGCTTCAGGAGCTTATGTATATTATCTACAGGCACTCCATTGGATTGTAGCCTATTGCTCCTCATATCACCCCTAATTATATCTACTCCAAAAGAAATTGTTATAACTAACTAGCAAATAATAAAAGAGAACAAACAAAAGGGAGGGAGAAGAATAAAAGGGCAATATCCTCCAGAAACCAAAATGATAATTGCATCACCCTTGGGGACTGTAGCTACTGCAGCACCATTAGGAATCAAGGTGTTTGATTACTTAATCCAAACTGTTGCCTAGAATTCAACAAAATAAAGTATCAACGAATTTTAGGAGAAGATCTCAGAAGGATAAGCTCTCTATTAGTAACTAGGGTGGTAGAGGCCCTACCACCGTGTTCCTGCTTGTAAGCATACTGGTACATGTTTTCGTCAAGGAGCCCAAAGAGTAAAGAATATGTGGCCAGATTCATCATCTAGATCCTATTGTTTTCACTTATTTTCTAATTATGATAGATAGAAAGGTCTTTTATCTGTATGAGTCATCTTTAAGAACCTAGCCCACCTATTATGTTTCATGTAAATGAGGTTTAGCAATTCATGCATAGTACTTGAAATGAGGTTTAGCAATTCTCACTGAACCATTATAAGAAAGAAAAAAGAGAATCATCTTACTAGAGAAGTAAACTTCAAAGTACATGGACAGAAATTTTGTTCTACTTTAGTGCTGATTTGGTTAAAGTGTGTCATCTATGAGACATCATATTACAATGATAAATTTTGGCATATGAAAAGAGAATGACATGTGATACAAATCTATACGAAGTCCCTTTCCTTCTCCTCCTGCCTTTTTTCTAGCTTCAAAACACAAAATTACGTAGATCAATCATACAATATGCGTGCTCTGCTCCAAAAATAAGCTATTTTTGGAAATACTTCAAAACCATCAACAAAGGAGAGACAAATGCAAGAGATATACCAGGCTGATGGTAAGCATTGACATTGAACGAAAGAAATCATAGTTTTACATAAACAAAGACATAATCATAAGCATGATAATTACAAGTAGAATTCCACCAAGGACATATGCTACTACATTGAAGGATGAGGAGGGGGCATTAAATACGAGGGATATAAGGTCTCCTCCATCTTGTAATGCATCAACGGACTTCGGCACCACATTTTGATCAAACCTAAGAGCGTCCAACTGCTCTCTCCGGTGCATTGTAGTCCCAAATAGTGGTAAGAGTGGTAGCTCAACCGGCATGTACTCATCAAGCCAGATGAACCATCCCATGTGTTGATCATTGCCAGGGCAACAAAAGTACCACTTGCCACGATTAGGCTTGGAACGCACTTAGAGCAGCAGCATAGGCCCTCGACCACATGCAATAGAAAACTAATTAATTGAAATTGTTTAGTTTCATGGCCTTCTACATCAAATGAAACAGAAATTAGTAAATAAAAAACTTACCAAACTATTTGCATGATTTAGGGAATGACCAATCCCTCAAAAAAGAACAGGAGCATGTTTCAAGGTGTATTTAGATGATTAGAAGCACAGATAAAAATTCATGAATGACAGTCATCTAGGGCTTGAGAAATAAGGGAGTTGTTTACATCTCTGTTGATTCTCGATTGTGGCCTCTTGTGGTTTAGATGAAGCAGTTGTAGAAAGTGATTTCCTGGTAATAGTATATGAAGTAGAGAATATTCATTCAATTAAGACATTCCTAGCATTGTAGTGTCTACAATGCTTTTGTCTTTGTTTCAGTTTGTAGTTTCTCACTATGATATATATAGGTAACCAGAAACTGGAAGCTAGTCACTAATCCAACAAATCTACCTCAACCACTACACTGAGTTTTGAAATGGGATGCATAACTTGAACTTTCAATGAAACTAACAATTCATAATTTCCTTCAATATCTCAATATGGTGTTATGTCTTACTGATTTGATTGGTATGACTTGCTTTTCCCACTACATCTCTCTCCTCAGCCATTTGGATTCTTTTCCATCAAATATAAATTTTTTAATCACAGAAACAAGCTCACATCATCAAAACTCCTCTATGAAGAGTTTGAGTAGCCAAAAAAAAAATCAATAAATGATTTATTATAAGTGAACCTAAATTAGAAAAACAAACGCAATGCAAGTTTGCAAATCGACAAAATAACCAAAACTCGTAACCATTCAAATGCAAATAATAAAAGCAATATAAACCCACCTAGAAAAACAATCAAGATACATAAACCCATTCCCACAATCAATAAAAAAAAAAGATATACGTAAAATCCCAATCAACAAATGATTTAATATATCCACATTTCACTAAACCCACATCTGAGTAGATTCCTAACATAAAGAGGCTTCTGATGGCCAAACATCCACACAAAAAAATTGTGGGTTTGATGAGTAGATCTACAACCAACCACCTAGACAGAAAAATCTTCCCCAAACAGAAAAGGGGTGATTTACAAAATGCAAAAATGAGATTTGTACATAGAAGAGAGAAAGACATAGATCTATAACCTTGAGATGAAGAGGCTGTGGTGGCTACAAGCAATGTGCGAGATCTTCTAATGACGAGAAAGGATGCCATTGGTCGACGACAAAGGATGGCCTGCCGATGAGAAATGACAATGAGAAGGGAAGAGAAAAGTAGTTGCAATGAAGGGGTTGTGGTGGTTGCAGGTGAGGCACACGATCTCTGCTAGCTAGAAAGGACGCCTTTTATTGGCGACAAAGGATGGGCTGCTGATGAAAATTGACAGGGAGAAGGACAGGGAAACCAAATTAAATGCTTCTCTCTCTAAAAAGACATGTTTCAAATGATTTCTCTCTCTCAAAACGGGTTTCGATTTTACACTGAAAGGAGATTTGGCACATTTGAGATAACACCTCAAATATCACATGTCAAAAAGTTAAATAAGCTTGATATTTTACATATGTCGAAGATATAGTGGTTAAATAAACCTGATATCTCACATATGCTGAAGATATCACCATTAAATAAACCTAATATCTCACACATGCTAGAGATATCGCAGTTAAATAAACCTAATATCACATGTGCCAAAGATATTGTTGTTAAATAAGGGCATTTTTGAGATATGCCACGATATCTCAGAAACGCCATACATGTGCGATTAAATAAACCCCCTTAAGAGAATGAAGAAAGGGTAGTTTTCTTTTGAGGAAAGTAAGAAGAAATCACTTAGGAAAAGATTCTCCACCTAGAGGACAACCAATGAACATGCTTAGGACTCCACTTGAACAAGTCTAAGAGAGCATCAAAATGCTCTATTGGCACCTATCAGCACCATAAGAAAAAGTGATAAAAAGCTAAGGAAGATCCCAGGGGAAGTAAAAAGATTTTAAATCCCTACTAAATAAATGCTTAGTTCTCTCACGGCCTAAGAAGTCGTTGATTATAGAGGAAAAAGGATTACCTCCTCAATGAATCCCTCCACTACTCCCTTAGCCACTGCAAGAGGAAGAGAAGGAGATGCAACCCAGAAGCAACACTAATGCCCTCTATTTACAGGGCTCTACCGGAGCTGGCTGGACAATTGCTTAGAAACTAAAGTCCTGAATGTGGAAGGAGTAGAATGGCAAACTCCTGAAGCACCCAATCCATCTGATGCTAGGATATGCAACCTAACTAGCTCGAGGATCATCCCAAACTAGGTTCTACTGTGCAACATGGATCACCATAGTCTGGAAACAAAGGCAAACAAAGTTAGAGAAAGTTCTAAACAAAAAGGAGAAGAACAAAAAATGAGAGATGGACACATACATGTGCCATTGAGGGCACGAGCAACCGAGTGAAAGGTAGTGTGACTCCCTGAAGGAGATATTCCTTGAGAAGAGAACTAGCTTGCAACACTTGCAACTCCTCGAGTGTTGGGTCCAATAGGGGAGGATCCATGGGAACGCAAGGGACGAACTCCAGACCATCACCATGGACCACCCTAGAAAACCTCTCAAAAAGGTACCAACAATAATGATCCCTTAGAAATCGAATCTGAAAGAGAAGGATGAGAAGAAACTCCTGGAGATCCCCATCATAAGCCAGAATCACATCAAACCTCATATCTAATTTCCTCGAAGCACTGCTGCAACTACTAAGAGCCTTTAGACCTTTCTCTAGAGTGAAGGAGCTCTCGTGCCAGGGCCTCTATATGACTTGTAATGGGAAAGTAAAAGTTCACTAAGAAATTAAAGAGTAAGAAATCTAATCATGGATTCACACCCACTTGAGGCTTCTCAATTTCCTCAAAGCAAATTAAGTCTTTAGTCACAGACCTAATCATTGTTCTTAGCATCTGAGAGTTTCACCAACCTCTTCTTCCTCCCTGTGAAGTTAGTGCTATCATCCTCTCGGTCCACAGGTACCTCTGTCAAATGGGAGGAATGCCAGCCCAAAATCACAAGGAAGATTGGCATGGAATCATGGTAAGTAGGGACGAGAGTAAGAAAATGTTCATATATCCATAACTACAAAAATATCAAATCAAAACTTAAACAAACAAGAAAGGAAACAAAGACAACAATGAAAAGTAAGAATCTTACCAGTAAAATGCAGTAAGGTAGGAGCTAGAAGCCTCCTCGAACTCCAATCTTGGGCTATCATTTAGGAAAGCATAAGAGGGACTCCCTTAATCCATTTAGCTCAGACACATAGGGTATGTTCCAACATCATAAGGAGGAATCTATGCCTATAGAAATCCCAGAAGTAATCCACTTTTAGTGAATGGTGGCCATTTGTAGATGCAACATCAATGGGCCCCAGCAACCCCACCAGCTTCTCCATGGACATGTCACCCCAAGAGAAGTCAATATCCTCACCACCAAAGGACAACGCTATCAACATATAGAAGTTGACAAGCGTAATCCCCATCTTGCCCCAATGAAGGTGGGAGTGAGTGACAGGACTCCTTCTCTTCACCAATGCCACTAAAGGCCTTCAAGCTCCCCTAGTCCAAGTGTAACAACCCACAATTTTAAATTCTTTTAGGATTAATTTCATTGTTTAAAAACTAATTATGAAACCTCAGAATTTAAATAGTACTTGAAAAAACAATCCCAACGACACTAAGAACATCAAAATCAGAGTCCAAATGAAGAAGATATGGGTTTCCAAATATATATATATTTAAATTGCTTAAATGAAGGGGGCTAGATTTGATACTAGCACCCCCCGCACTTAAAGGGAACCTGACATAATGTTGGGTCTGTCTCTTCCCAAAACCCGATAGACCAAGAAACCCAACCAGAGGGAGAAATGGGGAGAGAAGAGGAGAGAGGGAAGAGAAAGAAGAAGAGGAAGGAGAGAACTCGCCGAGGAAGTCTGCCATGTCGGCGAGTAGGGAAAAACGAAAGTTAGGGTTCTCAGGTGCCAAAGTTCACGTACCTCACTAGAGAAGAGGGCTCGGATCATCAATCCGAGCCAACCAATCTCCTCAGCACGTGAGCAAGAACCAAAACGCTAAGGTTTTGGAACGATCCATGCATTGTTGAGTGCCAGATTGAACAGGTAATCTTTGCATGCTGTCTTTGGAGGGATTCATGATGAATATGAGCCAATCCAGCCCATTCTAGAGAGGAAAAACACAAAAATGTGTCTAAGAGGTGAGATCTACAAAACCCAATTCTTAATTTGATGAATTTTGTGGAATCCATGCATTTTTATGCTAAATCTAGAATTACGGATAATCCAACTATCCAATCCCCAATCCAAGTGTAGGGATAGGTAATTTAGTGCATGATGTAGCTTTGATCACATAAAAACTTCAAATCAAGGCTGAAAATCGATTGGATGATCTCAGCCGTCCAATCGAGTACTATTCACACAGTAACCTTTTGATGTTTGATCGACGATCAGACACCACAAATGAGTTCTAGAGCACTGAAATTGCTAGGATATGGCACAAATTAAAAATTTTAGACTAAAATTGATCTAAAATCTAAACCGTCATTTGGGTAGTAGAGTAATAAGGACCTAGCACTTTTGATTGGCTGTTAGACCCTACCATGGTGTACTCTAACCTCTAATAAGTTAAGATACTTGGAAAAATGCAAGATAAGGCCGCTAGACAATGAAAATAATCTACAACTACTTAAGATGAATGGTCGATAGCCAATCCATTGCCAATGGCGTGGATTGGAAATCCAATAACTGTTGTCATTTAGCTGGCTATTAACTAATAGCTAATGAAATACCCTTACAGTAATAAGCATTGCCAACTCATCCTATGACAACCAGTACTGGGGACAAACTTAGTGGCAGCTTCCATATTGGAAAAGCTAGGAGAGGTCCTAGAATTATACATCTGAGTGTGTTTTTGTATTTTATAGAGGCGTGATTGATTGGGAATGCATATGCAAACTGAGTAAAGTATTCGCGTCAATGAACTAGAAGAGCACCAGTTGAGGCAGGTGATATTAAGATTGCTAAGATTTTTGCTATGTATGTATTTGTATATGAATTTGAAACATTGAAACAAGTCTTTTCAGTTTATACAAAAGATAAGATGAATGTGCATGCTGAAATTGAACCATGATTAAATTGTTCTTGCATAAGCTATGCATTATTACCAACCATGTGAGAAAATATAAGATTGATACCAGGAAATTGTGAAATGGCTCGTATAAGCAAAAAGGGGTCATTATGATGTGGGCGGGCCACGAAGTCGTTATGATGTGGGCGGGCCTTCAAGCTAGACAAGCTACCGGTTCCTGGCTGGACATGCTACTGGTCTCTCAAGAACAAAGCCTTGAGGTGTGTCATTGGGTTTAACCCACTACACCGACTCATTGCACCAAAGAGGATAATATTGTCTGCTGTGTACTTGATACACACAAAAACGCGTTAGTATTTGGCAATGTGAAATGGCTCGTAAGAGTGAAGACTGGCATCAGAAAATGTAACTGATTTGTGAGTTTGATATGCGATTGCATACTTTGCATTTCAAGAATGTGTTTCAGTACTGATGCATTGATATTTCTTCCACTTTGGCATGAATTCATGATTTTGATGAATGTTGAATTATTTCAAGCTAAATGATAATTGAATGTTAGTTGCATGATTCAGCATGGACAAATTAATTTATATAGAAATATCATGATTTTGTTTATATACAACTGCATCTTATTCCACCTACACAAGCACAAGCATGCTGAGATATTGTATTTGTTTACAATATCTCAGAGTAGAGGATTCCCAAGAAATAGGAGCTTACAGATAGGAGTGCGTCGATGAAAGCTTTTGACTTAGACAGGTAACAATTGGTTTATGCTTGAGGTTATGTTACCAGAAATGAAAAAGAGACTACTATGCATGTAATTTTGGAGAGTTTGGATAACTTATGTGACTGGGTTGTGACGTGGAGTTTCTGGGTTTGTTTTGTTTGATGTAATTTTTTTTATTTCTTTAGATGTATAAAAAGGAGACAGAGTCTACATTTATGTTATAAAAATGTCGATGAATGTTTATCAAGTACTTCACAATGACATGCGTTAAATGTCATGTGTCCAAATAATAGAGAAAACTCTGCCGAATTTTTGGTAGAAATGAGTACTCATTTCACAGAGAATCCTTGTTTTAAGAAAAGAAAAAAAACGACACTTGGGATTTTCAAAGTGAATTAAAAGAAAATATTCTTTCGCTGTTGTTTACTCGTTAAAAATGATTTTATTATAATTCGAGCTTGCTAAGTCAATGTATTTTGTATTTAAAAAAAAATATTATGAAAAGCCAGGTCGTCACAATTGGTATCAGAGCCCCGGTTCAGACCAGTCACATTGAGTAAGTCTTAAGCAGTCTCTAAAGTAAGATGTTGAAATTGATGCCACCTAAGAGGATGAGTCAGAGGATGAAAAACCTCTCTACTGAGCCTTTTGACCAAGGGATTCAGATGACGAACTTCATGGCCAATATGATGTAAAACATTAGTTAGCTGATGCAGTAGCAACAACAGATGCAACTACAGTTGCAACAGTAATTACAATAGCAACAACAGTAGCAGTAGCAGCAACACCCCAAAACACAAACTCTGACCTCATCTATACCTAGCAAGGGTGAGGCAAGTTCATGAGGGGATCAGACTAAGGTGGATAACCTGTTGGAGAGGTTTAAGAAGATTGCGCCTGTATTTGCTAGTAAGGGTGAGCCAAAAGCTGCAGAGAAGTGGAAACATGCGATAGAGAAGTTATTTGAGGCCATGGATATTCTAGATGATCAAAAGGTGAAGGTGGCAACATTTGTTTTGATAGGATCAGCTTCTTTTTGGTGGTCGTCTGCAAGGAGAACATTTTTCGAGGATTGATGTGATGTTTCTTAGGAAGAATTCAAGAATGTTTTCTACAAAAAATATTTTCCTCCCCATATTAAGGTAAAGAAAGAGTAAGAATTCCTAGCATTCAAGCAAGGAAGCATGACCGTTCTTGAGTTTGAAGATAAGTTCACTCAGTTCAGAAGAATTGTGCTAGATGTGTGCATGACAGAGGAAAAAGCAACCTAGATGTTTGTAGAAGGGTTGAACCCCGGATTGAGAGTAAGGTTCGAATGACATAGCCTACTAGTGTGGCTAAGGCAGTGGAGATGGCTTCCATTGCCTAGGAGGAATAGATGAAGATGAAAAGTACCATGAAAGGCAAGGAAAAAGGAAGGTTTTGGCATAGTGGCAGCAAAGGATATTGTGGGGAAAGGAAGAGCTCCAGCTTCTCTTCAAGACCTCAGAAAAGACAATTTCATAGGCCAGACAGAAAAAGGGACTTCAAACAATGTCCTAATTGCAATAAATTCCATGATGGCATGACGTGTTATTATTGTGATCAAAGATGTTTTAACTATGGCGAACAGGGGCATATGGTTAAGAACTGCCCTAAGAGACAGCGTCATACAAACTCAGGTGCCAGAGCAAAGCAGTTACCCAAGAGTCAAGGGAGAGTTTTTGCTTTGACTATTGACCAGGCCCGCACCTCTAATGCCATAGTTGAAGGTACACTATTAATATTTGACAAGCATGCACATATTTTGATTGATCCTAGTTCTACTCATTCATTTATGTCATGTGACTTTGCATCGTGTATGGATATTATTGTACATAGATTGGGATTTTGTCCAAAAGTTAGTACTGTGGTGGGTGAAACGGTTGTTGCACGAGAGTTCTTATGAGACATACCTATAGTGATTTTGGGCAAAGAACTTAATGCTGATTTAATCCTCATGGGTATGATTGATGTTGACATCATTTTGGGCATGGACTGGTTGGTGGAATATGGAGCACTGGTAGATTGCACAAAGAAATGAGTAACATTGTTGGGCTCAGATGGGGAGCCCTTTGTATTTCAGGTACGACTGGACACATCAAGTGTTAACATAATCTCTACTATTCAAGCAACACGTCTGATGTCTAAAGGATGTCAGGCATACTTGGCTACTGTTGTGGCTCAGGAAAGTTCAGGACTTTAGATTGAGGAAATAGAGGTGGTACATGATTTTAAGAAAGTCTTTCCTGAAGAACTACTTTGATTGCCTTCAAGGTGGGAGATGGAATTTACCATTGAGTTGTTACCCGAAACATCTCCCATTTCTAAAGCATCGTATTGCATGGCCCTACAAAATGAAAGGAGTTAAAGGTCCAATTGCAAGAACTATTGGACTAAGGGTTTATTCGCCCAAGTGTGTCACCATGGGGAGCTTCGGTTTTGTTTGTGAAGAAGAAGGATGGCTCTATGCAATTGTGTATTGATTACAGATTATTAATAGGGTCACCGTGAAGAACAAGTATCCACTACCCCGTATTGATGACCTATTTGATCAATTGCAATAAGCAAAAGTGTTCTCTAAGATTGACTTGAGATCAAGCTATCACCAACTTAGGATTTGAGACAAAGATGTTCCTAAGATTGCATTTCGAACACGCTATGGACATTATGAATTCCTTGTGATCCCATTTGGGTTGACTAATGCACCAATAGCATTTATGGAATTGATGAACCAAGTGTTTAAAGAATATCTTGACAAGTTCTACATCATATTTGTGGATGACATTCTTGTTTACTCCAACAGTGTAGAAGATCATAAAGAACACCTGAGGATTGTGTTAGACACTCTTCAGACTCAGCAGTTATATGCCAAGTTCTCAAAGTGTGAGTTTTGGCTGGAACAAGTCCAATTTCTTGGTCATGTTATATCTAAGGATGGTGTTATAGTTGATCCTAAGAAGATTAAGGCAATTACAAACTGGGAAAAACTAAAGACTATGACTGAGATACACAGTTTTCTTGGTTTAGCAGGATACTATTGAAGATTTATCGAAGGTTTCTCCCGTATTGCATAACCATTGATGAGAATGACCAAGAAGGAGTAGAAATTCTTTTGGACAGATGACTGTGAGAGGATTTTTCAGGAGTTGAAGAGAAGACTCACTTTTGCACCTATTTTATCTTTGCCCGAAGGAAGTGGAGGATTCATTGTATATAGTGATGCTTTTGGAAAAGGACTTGGATGTAAACAGTCATGGATAATTATGAGGATGATATCCTTCCAAATGGGATAAGAGAATTCTGACTGCTTTCTTTCCTTCTATCAGTTGAAGAAATAATTGGAAAATAAAACAGCAAGTACAAAAATGAGTAATAACCCCTAGTAGAGACTGGTATGATTCAATTCAATATTTTGTTCATTCAGGTTTGATTGTGTCGTAGCTCTATAATTCAAATTAGGTTTATTCTTGGATGTGCTCATGCAGAACAACAAGGTTATAGCTTATGCATCTAGACAATTGAAAAATCATGAGTAGAACTACCCTACACATGATCTGGAGCTTGCAGCTATAGTTTTTGCTTTGAAGATATGGAGGCATTACCTACATGGAGAGAAATTTGAAGTGTTTACTAACTACAAAAGCCTTAAATATATTTTCTCTCTAAGTGACCTCAACATGAGACAAAGACATTGGATTGAGTACCTCAAAGATTTTGACTTTAGCATCCAATATCACCCGAGCAAGGCTAATGTAGTTGTTGACGCACTTAGTAGAAAATCAAAAGGTATAATTGCCAATATCTCCATTAGATCAGCTTTCCTGGATCGAGTCTTGCAAGCACAACAGTTGTGCAAGGAGACTCAAACTTTGAGTGAAAAGAAAGGGTTTCATAAGAGGTTTGATGGTAGTGTGAGATTTCATAGGAGGCTTGTTATACCAGCAAATCCAGAGTTGAAACAGGAATTGTTGAAGGAAGCACATGATTCCAAGTTTATCATACACCAGGTGGTACAAAGATATACTAAGATCTAAAAAGGAACTTTTGGTGGGCAGGAATGAAGTGGGATATTGGAGAGTGTGTTACACGGTACCTCACCTGTCAGAGAGTGAAAGCAGAATACCAAAGACTAGTTGGTTTGTTACAAAGTATGGAGCTTCTAGAGTGGAAATTAGATCACATAACCATGGATTTTATGGTTGGGTTGCCCAGAACTTCTAGTGGGCATGATATGATATGGATTATTGTGGATTGATTGACTAAGTTGGCTCATTTTCTACCAATACGACAGAAGCAGTCACTAAAGAGCTTGGCCAAATTATACATCAAGGAAATAGTGAGTTTACATGGTGTGCTAATTTTGATCATATCAGATAGAGACACTAGATTCACATCTCATTTTTGGCAAAGTGGCAAGAAGGGATTAGGTACTTCTCCATATTTCAAAACAGCATTCCATCCGCAAATAGATGGACAATCAGAGAGGACCATCCAAACCCTTGAGGATCTATTGAGGGCTTGTGCACTCGAGTGGAAGGGTAGTTGGGATGAGCACCTGCCTTTAGTGGAGCATTCTAGCATTGGGATGGCACCCTATGAGGCATTGTATGGTAGACCATGTCGTGCACCTACTTATTAGAGTGACGTAGAACAACAATTTGTCAAATTAGAATTAATTGAGCAATGTGCCGAAAAGGTTAGATTGATTAAAAAACGTCTGATGGCAGCACACAGTAGACAGAAGAACTATGCATATCAGAGGCATAGGGACCTTGAGTTTGAGGATGGTGATCATGTTTTCCTGAAAGTCTCACCCACAAAAGGAGTGATGAGGTTTAGATTGAAAGGGAAATTGAGTCCAAAGTATGTGGGACTCTTTGAGATATTAGAGAGGGTGGGCCCAGTTGCCACCGACTTGCTTTGCCTCCTCAGCTATCTGAAGTTCATAGTGTTTTCCATGTATCGATGATGAGGAAATATGTTCTAGATCCCACACACGTTCTTGAACAGGTGCCAATGGCGTTACAGCCCAACGTAACATTCTAGGAGCATGCAATACGAATATTAGACAATTAGGAGCAGAAGTTAAGAACAAAGACAATTTCATTGGTCAAAGTACTTTGGCAACATCATTCGTTGGAGGAGGCCACTTGGGAAACCAAGCACGAGATGAGGAAAACATATCCACAGCTATTTGAAAAATAATATAAAGGTAATTTCGAGGATGAAATTTTCTTTAAGGGGGATAGAATGTAACAGCCCACAATTTTAAATTCTTTTAGGGCGAATTTCATTGTTTAAAAACTGATCATGAAACCTTAGAATTTAAATAGTACTTGAAAAAACAATTCCAACGACACTAAGAACATTGAAATCGGAGTCCAAATGAAGAATATATGGGTTTCCAAATATTTACATATATATATATATATATATATTTTAACTGCTTAAATGAAGGGAGCTAGATTTGGTCTGTCTCTTCCCAAAACTCGACAGACCAGGAAACCCGATGAGAGGGAGAAATAGCGAGAGAAGAAGAGAAAGGGAAGAAGGAAAGGGGAGAGAGGGAAGAGAAGGAGAGGAGAAAGAAGAAGAGGAAGGAGAGAGCTCACCAGGGAAGTCTACCACGCTGGCGAGCAAGGAAAAACGAGAGTTACGGTTCTTTGGGTGCCGGAGTTCACAGACCTCACCGGAGAAGACGACGGCTTGGATCGTTAATCCGAGCTGACCAATCTCCTCAACACGTGAACATGAACCAAAACCCTAAGGTTTTGGAACGATCCATGCATTGTTGAGTGCCGGATTGAAAAGGGAATCTTTGCACACTAGCTTTAGAGGAATTCACAATGAATCTGAGCCAATCTAGCCCATTCCAGAGAGGAAAAACATGAAATATGTCTAATAGATGAGATCTACAAGACCCATCTCTTAATTTGATGAAATTTATGGAATCCATGCATTTTTATGCTAAATCTAGAATTACAGATAATCCAACTGTCCAATCCCCAATCCAAGTGTAGGGATAGGTAATTTAGGGCATGATGTAGCTTTGATCACACAAAAACTTCAGATCTAGGCTGAGAATTGATTGAATGATCTCAGCCGTTGGATCAAGTACTATTCACATAGTAACCTTTCGATGTCTAATCGATGATCAGACACCACAAATGAGTTCTAGAGCACTGAAATTGTTAAGATATGACACAAATTAAAAATTTTAGGTAGAAATTGATCTAAAAATCTAAACTGTTCGATTGGACAGTAGAGTAATAAGGACCTAGCACTTCTAATTGGTGGTTAAACTCTACCATGGTGTACCCTAACTTCTAATAAGTTAAGATACTTGGAAAAATGAAAGACAAGGCCAGGCCACTAGACAATGAAAACAACCTACAGTTACTTAAGATGAATGGTGGGTCGCCAATCCATTATCATTCAGCTAGCTATCAACCAATAGCTAATGAAACACCTTTACAGTAATAAGCATTGCCAACTTGCCTTGTAACGACCAGTGCCAGGGACAAACTTAGTGGAAGCTTCCATATTAGAAAAGCTAGGAGAAGTCCTAGAATTATATATCTGAATGTGTTTTTGTATTTTACAGAGGCATGATTGATTGGGAGCGCATACACAAACTGAGTAAAGTATTCGTGTCAGTGAACTAGAAGAGCACCAATTGAGGTAGGTGGAATTAGGATTGCTAAGAGTTTTGCTATATATGTATTTGTATATGAATTTCGAACATTGAAACAAGTCTTTTCAGTTTATACAAAAGATAAGATAAATGTGCATGCTGAAATTGAACCATGATTAAACTATTCATGCATAAGCTATGCATTATTGCGAACAATGTGAGAAAATATAAGACTGATACCAGGAAATTGTGAAATGGCTCGTATGAGCAAAAATGGGTCGTTATGATGTGGGCAGACCTTCGGGCTGAACAAGCTACCGGTCTCTTGGGAGCAAAGCCTTGAGATATGTCTTTGGGTTTAACCCATTGCATCAACTTACTGCACAAAAGAAGAAAATATTGTTTGCTATGTACTTGATACACACAGCAACACGTTAGTATTTGGCAATGTGAAATGGCTTGTAAGAGCGAAGACTTGTATCAGGAAATGCAAATGATTTGTGACTTTGACATGTGATTGCATATATTGCATTTCAAGAATGTGTTTCAATACCGATGCATTGATATTTCTTCCATTTTGGCATGAATTCATGATTTAGATGAATGTTGAATTATTTCAAGCTAAATGATAATTGAATGTTAGTTGCATGATTCAGCATGGACAAATTAATTTATATAGAAATATCATGATTTTGTTTATATACAACTGCATCTTATTCCACCTTCACAAGCGCAAGCTTGTTGAGATATTGTAATTGTTTACAATATCTCAAAGCAGAGGATTCCCAAGAAATAGGAGCTTACCGACAGGAGTGCGTCAACGAAAGCTTTTGACTTAGACATGTAACAATTGGTTCATGCCTGAAGCTATTTTACTATAAATGAAAAAGAGACTGCTATGCATGTAATTTTGGAGAGTTTGGATAACTTATGTGACTAGGTTATGACATGGAGTTTTTGGATTTATTTTGTTTGATGTAATTTGTTTTATTTCTTTAGATGTATGAAAAAGGAGACAATCTACATTTATGTTATTAAAATGTCGATGAATGTTTATCAGGTACTTTGTAATGACATGTGTTAAATGTCATGTGGCCAAATAATAGAGGAAACTTTGCTGGATTTTCGATACAAATGAGTACTCATTTCACAGAGAATCCTTGTTTTTAGAAAATAAAAAAAAATGACACTTGGGTTTTCAAAGTGAATTTAAAAGAAAAGATTCTTTTGCTGTTGTTTACTCGTTAAAAATGATTTTATTAGAGTTCGAGCTTGCTATGTTAATGTCTTTTATATTAAAAAAAAAAAAAAAGTTATGAAGACCCGGGTCGTCCTACCAAGTCTAGCAAAAGAGCTCAAAATGAGCCTAACATATTAGTGTCTTCACTTCATCACATACACCCTAATAATAGTGTTAGACGAAACTCGAATAACTCTAATTCATCAGAAAGTGAAGAATCTACAAAATAAACAAAAGCCCAATAGTAGTTTAAGGGAAAGAGGTCAAGTAACTGCGTGAAATCTACCCAATCACACAATCCATCACATGATTTAGGGTCGACCACAAGATCTAGGCTTTTCCCTCACATGATCTTACGTCATAAGAAGTAGAAAAGTGGGTTGCACGACACCCATGCACAACCCATTGCAAGACGATGAAGAAAGGGCAGATACGGGTCCCAAATCCCAAAATATAAATGGTTGCATAAACCAAAGTCATGAGAAAAAATTGAAATCGTGAAAGTCAAAACTGTCTCACGACCCAGTGCCTGACATTCAAATGTATGGGACATGTGTCTCAACATTTCAAAAGAAGAATGGTCACATGACGCTACGTCATGGGATTGAAACGCAAATAATATGCAATAGCATTAAGAAGGTCATGCAAAACTCTCTTACTAGAGGTGCATGACCCTACCAGAGTTCAACCAAACTCTAGCAAAATCTTTGAACAACCATTTCTTGACCATTACCTATCCAATTTGGGTCATTTTTGAGGGGTTTTATTTGTTTTCTTGCCCAAAATTTGGATCTAACCCTAGATTTTTTATTTAATGATAAAGACTGGAAAACAAATTAGAAATTTGCATGGCCAGAAAACAGCTAAGCTCTTGCTAGTGAGCATATTTGAAGATGTGGTATCTGGTGTTTTGGCAAAGTTCCCGCATGTACCAAGCTGCTAAAAAGTCCCTCTACGGTGGCAGAGATGTACGATAATGGAGACCCAAATTCTAGCATTCTACAACCTCTCCACTTTATAACACTCAGCAAGCTCCATTTCATTGGAATTTTCAACCTCAAGGTCCTCAGAGTAGACGATTGGATAATCATCGTCGTCACCAACCCGATCCCTGACTGTCCAAGTTCTCTTCTAAGATGACATTTTTGGAGAAGAAGAAGATATTACCAGAAAGAAAAAAGGCCAAAGCAGAGAACGAAAGATAGAAGGAATGAGAGGAGAAGACAGGGTATACGCCTTTGGATTTTTGGGTGAAACGACCTAAAAAATTGAAGGTTAAACTTATCTCCCTCTTTCTTTCCAAATCAAGACCGTTTGAAGTCTGATGGTCGATCTGGGTCATGCTATTGCATGACCTTCATCACACGACGATTAATTCGCCGCATGACCCATCACTATGCAACAACTCTTTGTCACAATACAAGAAGTCAAAAGATAAGCTTGCCCTTGAGAGACGACAACTAATCACGTAACTAAGTGATATGCCATTGATGAGATCGAGCATCTGAAAGACGAGATAGTAAGGGTCATGTGACAAGCTAGTCTTTTGAGGCACAAGATCAAGTCATATCTAATGAAATCAAGATGAAACCATCTAATTTATCAAAATCTATTTATTAAGACCAAGTCATCTGATCCATCAACATCAAAGTCATTTGAGCAAATCAAGATCAACCTATTAACCAAATTTTGTTGATAATTCCTACTCAAAGAAACCCTAGGCTACCTCTGGCAAAGTCCTTTAAGAATCCCTAGGTAAAGAAGTACTAGACCACTTTGACCAAATTTGATGATTATCTTTAGGTAAAGAAACATTAGGTCACCTCCAGCAAAGTCCTCCAAAAATCGTAAGGCAAAGAAACACTAAGGCACCTTGACCAAGTTACCAAAATTCCCAGGCGAATAAGCACTAGGCCATCTCTAGCAAAGCCCTACAAGAATCCCTAGAGAAGAAGCATTAGGCCACCTTAACCAAAGTTTATAAAAAATCCATAAACAAAGAAGTAATAGGCAACCTTGACCAAAGTTTGTAAAAAATCCCTTGGTGAAGTAGCACTAAGCCACCTCCAGTAAAGCCCTCCAAGAACCCCTAGGGAAAGAAGCACTAGGCCACTTAGACAAAAGGCTTACGAATCTTCAAATCCATCAAGTCTTGGAAAAATCCCAGGAAAAAGCCCTCCAAGTATTCAAATCCATCAAGTCCTGGGAAAATATCAAGCAAAAGACCTCTAAATTTTCAAGCTCATCAAGTCTAGGGAAAATCCTAGGCATAAGCCATCCAAGTTACTGAAGCCATCAAGCTATCAGACAATCCCAGGCTAAAGCCACCAATGTATAAAATTATTTCTAAAAGCCATCAAACATTTTTTGAAATAGTGGGTGCCATCACCCTTTTGAGACATTATTGCCGAAGAGCATTCCTCAAACATTAACACAGATCCAAGGCAAGGCAAAAATCTGAGGAACAAGGAATCATGGCTTGCGATGATTAATGAGAGTGCAAAGTATGTATAGGATCAAAATGTTTGCATTCCTTGCTTATGCAATCCTTGGAAACCACTTCCTCTTGATTCTTCATTTTTTTTCTCTCTTTTAATTTTAACCATCATCTCTCAAATTTCTTTTGGCAATCTATGTTGTTGGTCCTGGTGTTTGAGGTGACCTCATCTTAGACAGATCAAGTTCTGATTCGTGGTGAAGCAAGTTTTTTGAAAAGAATTTTCAAAATAAAATTTGGAAAAGAAACTTTCTTGTAGGATTTTTTTAAAAAACATTTGAAGTATATAATACATACATATTTTCTCAATTTCCCTCTCTAGCCCAATGTCACTTAAACCAAATCTTTCACATATAATAGCAGAATAAAATTACACTATTACATGGTTCCTTAGTCACAGCCCAAAAAATAGGAAATTTAAAGTCAAGCTATAATTCAATTTAAATATATCAATGTAACCTATCTTATTACAATTATCTCCAAATTGTTCATAGTTCTAAAATCAAATAGTAATGAGTTCAACTAAACTATTTTTCTTCATACTTTCTTCTTCTACTTCTCCTTTGTACAACTTCTTCTAGCCAAATCACTTATTCTCTTGAGCTTCACCTGAAATGTTTAATAGGGTTGAGTATGATGACTCAATAAGAACATGCATAAATTGGTTATTGAAAACCATGGCTTCAATCATAAGTAAAAAATAAACATTATAAACATTCATGCTTTTACAAAAATCCAGTGGCTCCAAAACATTGAATATTTATCTTAAATACACATATACAAGCTTGTTAGGACTTTTGTTAAAACATGACATATCATCGTTAAGTCAATAGCCAACATCCTTGAGGATGACCGACCTGTCAATGTCCTATAATTTTATTGTATACTATGCATGTAGAGGAACCATATATAGCTACGTTCGACTGTGGATGCCACGTGGTCTAAACTAGACCACATGAGGCATTGGATCATAAGAGAACGGTGTCCCTATAACACAATACTCTTGTCAATAGGTATCTTGGGAAAGGTATCTCATTTCAAAAGCCAGTGGTCAATTAGTCAACCTAGCATATCAACCAAAGGGACTTTATCCCTAAATACTCGGCTCCACTTAAGAAAGCCTACATTTTGACTTTTTCAAGTCCATATCATGACCGTAATCAATCCATATAGCCATTCTTTTGAAAACCATTCATCATTCATAACATTCCTACTTGGTTGCATAAGATGCCATAAATCAAACATTTAATCTATATATGCCCAAAATGATTTGCAATAGAAACACGCACGTGCACATACACACACACACACACACACACATCCATCCTTTCATTATCAAAATAGAGTACTTCTCATATAGATAAAATTTGCTAAATATCAATGGTTAAGATCCATCAATCATGCAAAAAAATATACATTTAATTATGCATAAATTCTCTATTTTTAAAAAGGGATCAAAACCACACTAAGAACAATGCGCCACTTACATAGAATAGTATATGATGGAAAATTGCATTTATTGTAAGATAATAAGAAATTAACTGCTATATGCATGAAGGTCCATCCATTTGGAATTCATTTAAATCAGATGAGAAGATCGATGGTTGAGATTTACTCAAAATGGACTACGCGTAGGTGCCAAACACTAATGGAAAATCAATGGCCAGATCATTTATGGAACATGTCAGAGAAACATGTTGCGCATTGAGGAAAATCCATTCAAACATTTAGATACAAAATCAAGTCAAAGTTTATGTCACTTTCATAGAATTTAATGGTCAAGATTAACTTAAAAAACCTCAATTGAAGGCATGATGCATAGATTGACAATGTGATCCAAATCACTCTCATATAATCCATACTGTGCACCACTTGCTAGTTGAATCAATGATCAAAATCAACTTTATCTGTACCAGTGATGTTCACCTGTATCAAGATAAATCAAAGACTAGATTGTGGTTCAAATTAGTCTAGAAAGAATGCACAACATATAAAGTTAAACAAAAACTAAAAATTTCATCCTATCTTTAATAACATCATTCACCTTATGGAAAATGACAAAAATTGCTCAAATCAATGATCGATATAATCAAGAAAGAATATAAGTAGGTTCCCTATATGAATGCAATCCAGTGGTCGAAAATCACCCTAAAATTAATAGGGATAGGATCTCTTCACAAGTATGGTTGATGGCTAAGAATTAGATTCACATCATACCAGAACTATGTGGTCTTATACAACTAATAATCCAAGCATCCAACACCATCCATGCAGGCCAATAATAGTTGCCACATACAAATGATTAGATCTTTAAGAAAAAGATGGATTTGGGCATGAAATAAGATGCGCCCCATAAATGAGTCAGGTTTAACTATAATGCAATGCTCTTTATGAATAAAACTAATGATGAAGTGACTTTAGATCTAATGAAGATAGGCTCTCTATATATAGATCCACATATTCAAAATCACTCAAAGAAATCATAGATTATCATGCACCTAAGCATGCTAAAAAAATTCATTAGAATGGTAGAGGTTGATGATAGAAAACAATTAAACAATAATATGCTAAAACTCCATGCATCATATTACTTTCAATAGTAAAAACACATGCATAAATCTTTACCCTTGTTAGAAATTTAAGCTAGCTTAGACAAGTTCCTTAAGAATGGTAGAGCTTGATGATAGAAAACAATTAAACAATAATATGCTAAAACTCCATGCATCACATTACTTTCAATAGTAAAATCGCATGCATAAATCTTTACCCTGGTTAGAAATTTAAGCTAGTTTAGACAAGTTCCTTAGGAACAATTCCCAACCTCTTTGACGAGATCATTCTTCGTGTCCAAAAACATAGTGGTTTAGAGAAAATCCCAGTTCATCTCCTCCTTCCACATCTCTCTCTCTCTCTCTCTCTCTCTCTCTCTCTCTCTCTCTCTCTCTCTCTCTCTCTCTCTCTCTCTCTCTCTCTCTCTCTCTCTCTCTCTCTCTCTCTCTCTCTCTCTCTCTTCTTAGCTTAGCTAGGATGTCCACCCCTCTATATGGGATGTCTTGATTAGTTTTTAATCTAAGAAAATCTCTTTTTCCTATTTGGAATCATTTCGGAAGCTTCTCCTTCCACTCTTTCACTATTCTGCATCCTATCATTATTCTAGCATATATCCTTTATTTCAACTTCTTTTCTATCTCATGCTCCATGTATCTTTGATTTTTCACACAATTCTTACCTTTGATTTCATTATACTATAGATTTCAATATTAGGTTGACTTTCTAGGCTTCTAGAATTTCCTTTTAGATTGCACCGAATTCCCTTGTTTTTCTTTTTATACTTCTATATCTTTATTTCCTAACCAGTAGTGGGTGTCCATACTAAGAGAACTCATTGTACGTGTACATCCTCTAGATCTAGGAATTTAGATTTTTCTTTAAAAAAATAAGTTTGCATGTCATTTGGTGGTTTGAACTCTAGACTTAGGTTA
Source organism: Warburgia ugandensis (assembly GCA_035236585.1). Classification (NCBI taxonomy): domain Eukaryota; kingdom Viridiplantae; phylum Streptophyta; class Magnoliopsida; order Canellales; family Canellaceae; genus Warburgia; species Warburgia ugandensis. The sequence continues at coordinate 24,164,252 of CP141132.1, read as the reverse complement.
TTAGTGATCACTTTACAATCAGTTGAGCTAGCTTGCTTGTAATGAAAATTTTATAAAAATAAATATTGGTATTATCAAAATTGGTATTCTTACATTCTAACCTCCTTAAAAATATTTTTGTCATCAAAATATCAGGCTAATTTGAAAAACTTAAGAAACTTCTATCTTATGTCGCTTTCTCCTTTCTAGGTGACTTCTTAGGTCAAATGATACTGCCACAAGACCTTGACTAATGAGATAGTCTTGTTTCTTATAATGTTCTCTTTCCAATATGAAAACTATATTGCTTTGATCATAAAAGTCAAATCAAGTTGCACTTCGGCTGGTACTTACTTGAGTACATGGTAGGATCAAGAATATACTTCTTGAGCATGGATGCATGAAATACATAATACACCTATGATAAGTTTGGTGGTATGTGAGTCAGTATGCCACTTGTCCAATTCTCCTCAAAATTTCAAAATAGACTATGAATCTTGGACTCAACTTGCCCTTGATTCTAAGTCATATCACCACCTTAGTCAGTGAGACCTTTTAGAATACATGGTCTTGAACTACTAATTCCTTATCTTTATGCCTCTTATCCTACTATGAGCTACTAGTGACTACTTCTAGATAACTCATTACCTTCTCCACAAACTGTTCGATGAACTCTAGCATCACAAAATATCATTTTCTAATATCACTCCAATGAGTCATTGTTTGACATGTTCTATCATACAATGCCCTGTACTGTGTCATGTTGATGCTCGAGTGGTAACTATTATAGTATGAAAACTCTATCAAGGGAAGATGTTCATCCCAATTATCTTTCCACACTAAAGAATAAGCCCTGAGCATATTTTCAACAGTCTGGATAGTTCGCCCAGATTGTCCATCAATCTGTGAGTGGAAAGTAGTACCAAACCTTTGTGAGGTACCAAGTCCTTACTGTACTATGCCAAAATATGATATGAATATGCTATCCCTATTCGAAATGATGGTCAATGGCACTCTATGTATACTCAAAATCTCCTTAATATACAACTTATCCAAACCTTTTAGTGACTGCCTCTATAGAATGGGAAGAAAGTGTGTGGACGTAGTCTATTCACTATTACCCAGATCACTTCATTCCCACCAGATGTTCAGGGAAATTCCACTATAAAGTCCATGGTAAGGTGGCTCTACTTCCATTTGGCAACTCCAAGGTCTGCAATAACATTGTGGGGTTCTAGTGTTTTGATTTCACCCTTTAACATGTAAAATATTGTGCTACACAATCACCGATGTCTCACTTTATACCCTACCACAAGAAGTTTCTCCTTCAGTCTTCATATATTTTCATGCCTCTTAGATGTATGGTGTACTTAGAATTGTGCGCTTCCTGTAGTAAGTCATATCTCAGTCCTATGACTATTGGCACTACTAGTCTCCCTTTGAATCATACACCTTCATCTATACATGTAATAAAACTAGTACTCATACCTTGAGTCTCTTAAAAATCCTTTTAAGCTTATAGAATATGATCCGTGAATGCTAATCTTACATTGATATTTGATATTTTCCCTTTTAGCTTTCTACTAAGAGCATTAGCCACAACATTAGCCATACCTGGGTGGTAATGGATGGTAAAGTCCTAGTCTTTCAAGTACTCCATCCAATATTGTTGCCTCATATTATGGTTGCATTGGAAGAAAATGTACTTGATGCTTTTATGATCTATAAAGACTTCAAAATTTTAGGTGTATAGATAATGTCTGTAGATCTTCAAAGCAAAGACAATAGTAGCCAATGCCAAATCATGTGTGGGATAGTTTAGTTCATCATTCTTTAGTTGTCTCGATGCTTAGGCAATTACTTTCCCATGGTGCATCAATACACATTTGAGTCCAATACATAATATGTCACTATATGCCATGGATCCTCCACTACTGATTGGCAAGGTCAGAATCATTGTTATAGTGAGTCTCCTTTCAACTCTTGGAAACTACTTTCACATTCATCAATCCATTCAAATCTTTTCACCTTCCTGGCTAGGTAGGTCATGGGCTATGATATGCGAGAAATTTTGTTAATGAATCTCATGTAATACCTTGCTAACTTGAGAAAACTGTGGATCTTCGGTATGGTCTTTAGCCTTTCCCACTTGGTGATTGCCTTAGTCAAGCCAACTCACACTTCAAGTATTTTGTATATAGTTTATGAGTTTGGAGTATGCTGGACACGATTTTCAAATGCTCCCGGTGTTCTTCGTTACTAGTAGAGTATACTGGGATATCATCAACAAAAGCAATGATGAACTTGTTATGATATTCTTAGAGCACTTAGTTCATCAAATCCATAAAATATGTAGGTACATTTGTTAGCCCAAAGGGCACGATGAAGAATTCATAGTGGTCATACCTAGTTATGAATGGTGTCTTCATGATATCCTTAGTGATGTGAATTTTATATTATACACGGGTCTATTATATAATAGCTTGGCAAATATGCGTGATCCCATAGAGACTCTTTTATAAAAATGTTTTCAATTAAACTTAGATTATTCTAATTTAACCTGGCTAAAGATGAAGAAAAGCAAATAAATTTAAGCAACAAAATAAAACAATTAAACTAAAACGAGGAAAATGAAATAAGATAGGAAAATTGAAAGCAAAGCAAACTAACTATGAATTTAAATCAAAATTACTTTCATTACTGTAACTTGATTACATGGAATTGAATACATAAGCAAGCAAGAAAAAGACAAAGCAAATAAAACTTGCTCTGGAGTGTCCATTATATAACTCCTTCATTGTGTCACTCAACAAGGAAATTTACATGTCCGCCCGAGTTTTTGGCCTTGAACATCCACTTTATAGCTCCATTGATATGTCACTCAACAAGGGCTTGTACACATTAATCCAACCCGAAGTACACTAGATTACAACCAATTAAGCATCATATATATGACTCAGTTTAATTGTTTAGGCACATCAAGTGGAGTCGACAATACATACCTCTATATTTAATTGATTTTAGCCACAAAAATACTTAATCATCACCAATTAAGGTTAATTGTACAATTTTGTAGGTCTAGGATACAACTGAAAAAATGTATAAATTGACAACCTTACCCTTGAAAGAGCAATTTTACCTTCCAAGCAACATTGTGGACCCACACACACCAATCATGAAGTTTAGGAGTTCATATTGGAAATTGGATGTCAAATATGAACTCCAAAACCCTAAATAGAACATCAAGCCTTATCCATTCAAAAGTAAGGTGATAGAACTTCCAATACATATGTTCATGCATTATATTACCTTGGGAAGCTTCTAAAGGAAGTCCAAATTGTAGATAATGATAGTACATATAATGGGAGCTTCTAAAATAAAACAAGTTAGAAGACCTGGACCTGCAGAAGACTTTTTCCTTACTTCATCTCTCCTACTCAACCAAAGGAATGGATCACCTCAGAGAAGAATGAAATTTTCATGCAAAGGTGGTAATTTCCACACAATTCCAAGTGGAATACATGAAGGAATAATGATGATTAGTAGAGAAATACAAGGAGAAGAAGAAAGAAGCGATTTATTGGAAATCTATAATTGAAATTCATCTTACATTTCAAACATTTAAAGGTCAAGATCTACCATTGTAGATGCATATCCTAAGTTGCCAATAAAGACACATTTATGTAAGGATTGATTAATGAGAAGGTAGATTGCTATGAAGACCGAACTAAAAGCCTATTGTGGAGAGTTTTTTAGTAGGCTGCCCACCTATTTTCAATTAGGTAAATCCAATCCGATGATGTAGAGTAAAGGAGTCTGAAAGGAAGATCAATTTAGATAGGATTGCTCCAACTAAATCTTAGCCACTCAAGATATGGTGATAATGATCTAAAGGCCAAGAATGAAGCATTGAAAAGGTAAAAACCCTAGTCACCTTACCCTAATGGAAAAGTCAAAATCAAAGTCCTAAAGATCTCCACCATTTCTTATTATCCAATTGTCCAAACTCTTTACAAATTTACAAACTCCTCCAAGTGCTTCCACACCCCCTACGTAATCCACTTTCTAAGTCCAATCAATTCACCAAATCTCCTAGACTTTCTTCTATTCTTCTCTCTTCCTTCCCTCCTAGCCAATCTTTTTCCTATCCTGCTAAATGTTCCATCCTAGCTACCCTTATCTCCATCCTTTTCCTACTTTCCTATCTTATCTATCCCCCAACTTGGATTCCATGTCAAATACATATCCTAACTACATTCCACATATCCCCCCATACCCTAACTTCCATTCCTATCATGTAATTCCAAACATTCTTTCACCCCATCTTCCTTAGATTGTAGCCATCCTTAGGGATTACAATCCTAAAACTTTATAAATATGAGGTAAAGTAAAAGGAAATCCTATCTTCTAACTTTCCCTAGGGTTCAAGAGCCAAACCATAGGAGAAATAGAGGGAAGAAGATCACCGTCACCCAAGTTCCCATAGCCAAAACATCCAAGCCTTTGGGACAAAGTTAAGGGTTCTCAACCCAACCCAATTCCCTTTCTTTTCCTTTTCTTTTTCTTCTCTTTCCCTCCATCTCCATGTTGTGCACTTAGTATTGTGCACATATGGCTGCAACTATCTTATTTCCTTCATAGCATTAATCATAATCATGCATGCATAAGCATCTAAAGTTATACGCATAAACCTATGCATGAAAATCTCTTTCCATCAACCACCAACATTCCACACACTAATCCCACCTTCATCCATTCTTCTCTTGCATGCGTAATAATTCTATGTTTTATCCTAGGATTGCACACATCTTACTTTCCTTTTAGTTTAAGTCTTGCATGCCCTACCTGCCTAGGAACTACACTCACCACCCACCCATATCTTTTATAGTTTGCACACATTTACCTTTTGCATGCTTAAAGTCTTGTACTTAATCCTTTGCTTTTGGATTGCATGCATAGGCATATTCCTCAATTGTATTGAATGCTCCATTCTTTGTATGCTCTTTCTTTCTTTTACAAATTTAAATCTTGCATATAGTACATCCTAGGGTTGCATGCATAGTTTATTTTCAATCCTTTTGTGCTTCTAAAGAGCATGCATAGGATTGCCACCATCTTCTCCTTGCATGAATCTCATTCAACCACATTCTATCCTTCACAATCACATGCATACACATTTCTTATCACTCGTTCTTATTTTCTTTTTGTTTTCTTATGGAATTTGGAATGAAAGGAGAAGGAAAGAAGTCGTGTACCATTCTATGGTCGCAAGGAATCTTTTCCATCCTAAATTAATGGTTGAGAGGAAAACAAATCTTTCCATAAAGCCACTCGAGTTCCTAGATAGGGGCTTCGTGTCGAAGAGTAGGATCACTTCCATGATAAAGTACTTATCTCCTTCCTCATCTCCTGAGGCTAGAATTTGATTTCTTCTAATACAAGTGCCACTATCACCATGTTATTTTCCTTTTATTCTAGTTCTTTCTTAAGGTAGGAAGCCCCCTTTATGGCTGCTCCAAACCTAAGGATGAATGACCTCTAATGCCCTCCTTACCTCTGTCCTCATGAGCTACCCTCTTTCTTAAGAGTATCTAGCAAGGAGATGCGACAATTTTTTTATTTTATTTTTTTACACTTTTATTCCATATTCTTCTTTTACTTCTTATATGGGTGGTGATCTTTTAGGAAAGGTGTTAGGAGCCTCTTCTCTTGTCTTCCTTAGTACTTCATTCCTAAGGATTCTTGGAAAATATTTAACTTTTAGGTTGTGGCATGTGGGGTTAAGGATACTAGAATAAGTTGGTGGTATGTTAGTGTATTATGGGTTGAATAGAAGCTCAAAAATATCCTATTGAGTGACACAACATGAGGGCCCTACAATGGAATTCAAGGCCAAATTTGAAGGACTTTTACTTGCTTTCATTATTTTCTTATGTAAGAAATCCATGTAATCAATCAATTAATGAGAAGTTTGTTTCCTTGGTTTCTTTCCTTAAGTTTCTTTGTGTGTTTATTTCATTGCTTTCTTAGTTATTTAGTTCTAGCTTTAGCTTCTAGTTTAATTCCTTTCTAGTATTTAATTGTTTTTCTTACTTTATGACTTACTTCCTTAGTTTATTTTCCTTTTTTAAGTTAGTTTCCTTAGATAGAATCTTCAATTTTCTTGTTTAGCTAGGTTAAAGTGAAACAATTTAAGTTTTAGCTAACTCCCTTTATTAAAATCCTCATGGGTTTGACTTGTATTTGCTGATTTTATACTCCAATAGAGCCTTGCACTTGAGGTAATTTTTAAAGGACATCAATTTTTTGGAGACATAGTTGGGGGCTTGCAACGGAGTTTAATTAAGATCTAGGTTGTAATGCTTTAACACTACTCATGGATTAGGGTTGCATGTTGTTGCATTTGCATACTTTCCTTATTCCTATGAATTTAATACTTTCTTATTCCATTTGTGTAGGAATGTGGCAAGAATAAATCTTTGGAGGAAGACCTTAGGATAATTACCATTATTTTTTATTTTAGTGATTGTAGTGAGATGGAAGTTGTATTCTTTTATGCGATTCATTCATTTAAAAATAAGGGTTATAATAATACAAGTCAAGGGAGGGCCATACTAACTTGGAAGAGGAGGTGGTATGTATATGGATCCACCCTTATATGAGAAGACTTATTTGATAAGTATTCAATTTTGTATAACATGTACCCAATTAGAAGCTCATGTGTTATAAAATATAGGCATTATTCTAGGGTTTTTTGAAAATTCATAACACATGCATTGCTAAGCTAATTATTTAAAAGTTTGATATTTTGTAGGTTCAAGAGTTAATCTAGAGTAAATATGTGAATAATCATAGTTTTTGGGATTTAATTAGAAATTTTAATATTTTGTAGGTATGAGGAGATGATCCAATGGCCAAGATCAACTAAGATGAGAATTGAAAATTAAGTTCAAAAGAGAGAGCCAGGACCTAAACTTAATCATTCCAAAATTTAATCAAGGTTTAAGATCATCCTAATGCAAGCAAGAAAGCAATTGGAAGACTCAAAGGTGATTAGAATGAGCCCATGCAAAAAACATTCAATTTCACCACCTTTGCTTGAGATTTGGAATAATGCATGCAAGCCACCTAATCCATGTAAGCCATGCTATAGGACGATAAGCCATTCAAGCCATGTGGATAAGGGACTTAACCACTCAAACCATTAAGTGAGCCATCAAAGTGAGCGAGCTAGCCACTTAAGCCAATGCCGCATGGAGACACCATTGCAGGCAGATTTTTAAGAAATTATCCACATGCTAGAATTGGATTTCCAAGGGATAATTAGCAAGGAAATATGGAGATTATCACATAGAAGGCGTGCATGTTAAGGTGGACTAATGAGAGAAGAGTTACTCTTTTTTTTCTTCTAGTTTTCTATATTCCCCATCTTTTCCTCTCTTTACTTCTTCTTTCCTATCTTTTTCCTAACCCTTCACATGAAAGAGTCTTGAGGGAAGGGAGTCCATGCCAACTTCCTTAAAAAGTGGCACCTCCTTCAAGCTTATTTCTCTTTGGTTCTAAACTTTTTCCAGGTTAGGTCCTTGCTTTGTTTTATTGTTTTGCTTGTTCGTTTAAGTTTTACTTTCATGCACATATTTCTTCTTTGAATTCCCTTGAGTGAGAATGTACATAACCTTATTATGGCCTGGTCTGGTATGGAATGAACTTATAATCTAATATTTATATGAAGCATGAGTTCTATAATCAGACATGGAACCTATGGATCTATTCCCTCTTTTTTTCATTATTTAGTCCTTGGATCTAGAAAGAATATAGAAGTAGAATAAAATGAAAATAAGAGCCCATTTGGAATGAAGAAATAATCAAATATTGTTCCTAGATACCTCATGGTCAAATTCAAACCAATTGCATCTTCATTTATTCCTTTCGATGAATGCAACCATTTGAAGTAATGAATATTATTCGGATTTCGAGACAAATAAAAATTCCCTCAATCAATTATCTCAAAATGTTTCACTGGCTACCCACAGCCTAAGAACAATTGAAGGATCTTTTTGAAAAATATTGATGATGAATTCTGAAATGGGTGGCAAAAGGAGAAAAAAATTGGATGGTTATGAGAGATCCAATCGTTTGGTCATCAAGGAGCAAAAGAAAGGATAACAGGAAAAAGTAATATCGATTGACAAATCACAAAAGAGAGATAATTTAGAGAGATAATCATTTGTATCAATTCAAAATATTGTGCCTAAAAAGATGAATTCTATACTGTATTCCGAAATGTTCTCATATATGTGATGAGTATGTACTTATTAAACTTGTTACTAGTATGCAGGAATTGGGTTGAATCCATATGCATAAAAATAGTTTTGGAATACAAAATTTGCTTTGTATTATGGTTGTTTTATATATGTTTGCTTGCTTTATTCTATAGGCCACAACAGTATTACCAATGGAATGGGGGAGATTAAATCTAAATGCTTTGCTAGAATGAACCTTCCGAAGAGATTTTTGTTTTCTTTAAAGGGGATTACTAAGTTCCTTCCCTTATGTTGAGAAAGATTTTCTTTTCATCAATTCATTTCAAAATACTTCAATTGGTACACCTAAGAAATAGGCCGATTCAACAGCTTTTTGTTCAATTTCTTGTCGAGTCAATTTCTCATCAGTACGGGTCAATGGAATAGCTCCCTAACCTCTAATTTCCATATAAAGGACACGACAAGGAGAAATACCCTCTTTAATTTCCATTCTGATTGACTAGATACCTCTCATAAGGAATCGAAGGAAGATGCGATGATTTATTCCAAGGAATCCCCAATGAAAAATACAGACTACTCCCTCTTTTCTATCGAATCGATCATAACCACTACCTACATTCCACGAAATTGTACACCACAAATAGGAATTAATGAACAGACCTACGATCCCATAAATAGACATCACAATCCCTTGGGGGGAAAAAATGATTTGTTGAGACGGGAATAAAGATATCAAATTCCTAATAAGATAACTGGAAGTTCCAACCAATAAGAATCCTAGTGAACCTAAAAAAAGGATACATGCCCAACAAAATTACTTGTTTTTCGAGATCCTGTTATAAGTTCTATCCATATACATTCTGATCGCCAGTTCATACTAGATCCAGTTGCATTCAATTGGAATTGAGAGAATAAGCTAAATGAATTTGACTTTACTTTTCTTCCTCCCGAAGTAACTCTCATCAACTGACACTATTATGATGTGAACCCTTAGGAGTAATTCATTGAATTGGTTAGATACAAAATAATAACATCCCCTTCATATGATCCCTTATGTTTATCTACAAAACATATAGATACATTGACTTTCTATTTCAGATATTCGCCGATCCATTTTAAAATAGCTATACCCGCATATACATGCATTTATCTATATATCATGTATCACATGCGTAACTTTTTATTTGTTATTTGTGTTCGGAGGTAGCCACATGTCGTACCATATTCCACTGCATAGATATTTGTATTATGATCCAAGTCCAAATGTTGAAATAAATTGATGAGATTTGATCCTAGCAGATCTAAACAATCTTGTTTTTTTGAACATGAAGAAATAAAGACTCCATTGCAATTGCCAAAAATACTAGGCCCACTAAAGGTACAAAAATAGAGGGTAAGTTGAGATCTGTCAAAAAATAGGTTCCTTGGTGTAACTTTATTATTACTAGCAAACCCATGAATCAATTAGAGTAGATGTATGCGAGTGAGGTTGATCCCATGAGCAATTTAAGTGTTTGTGTGTTGGGTGGATTTCATTTAAACTATTTAGCCTAGCTAAAAGAATTTGATTTAACCTAGATTAAGGATTTAAACTAACATGAAAACTAAAAATGCATGAAATTAAAAATTTCTAAACCTAAATATGGAAACTTACTAAAACTACTCTAACATGTAGTTTAATATACAAAATGATAAAAAAAATACTTGAAAATGACCTAATCTAAGAAATCAAAGCAAGTAAACTAAACATGAAGTGCATGATTTAAACATGTAAAGTGTATGAAATAAAGTAACATAAAGTGGATGAATGAAACATGGATTTATGTCTAAACTAGGATGCAACCTAAGCTAACATGGAATGTATGATTGGGACTGGACTTAAAAGCATGGGAATCTAATCTAAATCAATTAATCATCCAAGGGGAAAGCCTTTTAAACCATGTGCATGAACCACCAGTTTGTGTGCATGGTTCCTTAGTGGAGTTTATGTGAAAACCATATGCAGCCTTAATGTAAAATATAACACATGGAATTAAAGCATTGTAAGAACATCTAAATAGCTATGAAAAAACTAAATTTCAAGCATCCAAAGGAACCATAACAATGAGCAACTAACATGGAAACATAAACTTTCATTGATTGAAGTAAACAATTAAAAGTGCAGTGCACACCCTCCAATGGGGTATGTGAACCCTTCTAAAATCCAAAAATAAATCCAAAACAACATCTTCAATCATCCAATCGGAAATCAATGGTAAGCATGCATGATTCCCAAAAGAGATCTAAGGAAAGCAATAGGTAAATAATGGAAAAGAGAGCAATAGATGGCAAGGAACTTGATATAAGAACTACACTCTCTTGGCTGTCACTATGGGAGAGATGTAGCCCTTAAATTCAAGGATCTAAGGTGTAAAACAAAGTGCAATAATCAAAGGAAACTAGGAAATAAAGTAAAGAAACTAAGGCACGAATTCAAGGAACAAAACAAGCAACAAAACAAAGATAAGCAAAAAGAAAATAGGAGTCAACTAACCTGAACTTTGAAGACTTCAAAGAGAAAATAACACCCAAAGCAAGGAGGTGTGAAACTATTAGAAGATGGATGCTACCAAGGAAAAAACACGTTGAAGACTTGAAGAGGGTGAAAGGTGGGAGACACCTACTTTTTAGGAAGGAGGCGTCTCCCCCTATCTAAGATGTTTTTCACATGGAACTCCTTTATAATGATTTATACACTATGCACTTTGTTATCTTGATGATGGGTGATCCTAGGGTGCAAAAGATATGAAGATTATGAATAGATCTAGGGCAACTAAAATGAAAGAATTAAGACAACTTAAATGAGGGAGGCACCTACTTTTTAGGGTGGGGCATCTCCACCTCTCTCCTATGCATGGAAAACCCTAAGGAGGTGGGTGATGTGGCAAGTGAGATGGAGGGGGAAAGAGGGAGGAAAAGAAGGATGAAAGAGAGATAGGGAGGGAGGTTAGAAAGTGAGTTTAGGTGGTAAGGAGAGATTGGGCAACTCACTTAATAACCTAGGACAACTAAGAGGGAAGTAAGGTGGGAAGCACCACCTTTTTATGAAGCATCATCTCCCACTGGTAGAAAATGTGGAGGGGTTAGGGAATTAGAAAGAGATGGAGAGAGAGAGAGGGAAAAGAGATAGAGAAATGGAGGAAGAGGTGGAAATAGAAGGTGAGGTGGTTTGTTGGCTAAGTGGGAGTTTAGGAAGGTGGGAGGTGCCAACTTCTTAGGAAGGTGTGTCTCCCACTTATAGAAATAGTGGAATGGAGTATGGTGAGATGAAGAGAGAGAAAAAGGTGGGAAAAAAATTAGAAAAATTAAAAATAAAGTGTGTTCTTCATATTGGTCCACATGCATTCTTACTTGTTTTGATTTTTACCCAAATATGTCCTAATTATCCACTTAAAAACCAACTTTTTGGCTTAGGATAATTAAGTAAAATTCTCCTCCAATAATATCACTCCATCTAGCATTTGCTTAAGTGGCTCACTTTGAGGGCTCATTTGGCTTGGCTTCATGGCTCAAACCCTTGGCTTTAATGCTTGACTTTACTTAGCTTGTTACCATCTATCATGGCTTATATGGCTAAGGTCGCTTGCATGACTTGTGCATGGGCCCATTTTAATCACCTTCAGCTCTTCTAATTTCATTCTTTACTTCCCTAAGATGATCTTGAATCTTGATCACACCTTGGATCAATGATATATAAGCCTTGGCTTGCTTAAGTTTCCCAATTAGACTAGGCAACCTCATAAATAGCTCTAATTCTCATCTCAATCACTTTTGGCCATTAGATTACCATCTTGATTCCTATAAAAGCTCAAAAAATCTAATTAAATCTTAGAAAAATATGATTATTATATACTTCCTCTAGATTAGTCTCTGAACCTACAAAATATCAAACTTTTGAATTATCAAGTCATAAATGTATGTGTTACAAATATTTCAAAAAATCCTTAAAATTATGCCTATCATTTATAACAGATGGCTACTAATTAGGTACTTTTTGTGCAAAATTAAATACTTATCACACTCCAACCAGTAATTTTCTAATCCTGAGTTGCAATGAATATACCCACAAAATTCTCAAAACTTCATGAAAGTTCTTTATTCATCTGAGAAATTTTCTCCTATTCAACTCATATTAAATACTTAAATTTACCTGCTTATAAAGATGAATAAAATGGTTCAAAATCTTACCCTTATGGTAAATATTAATTCATTAAACTTCAAAAGGTGAGTGTGTGATACAGCCAATATATAATTAGCAATTTTCAAGTCAAACATAACCTAAATTACCATCCAAATGCATGCTTTGACTTCAATTCTCACAAGATACATTTGTCACTCAGAAACAAGTCACTCAGAAATGGGTACAAATCTCTCATTAATATGTGACTAGAATGTTGTTCATCAAGTCCAAAAGTCTCACATATTTCATACAAAAGAACTCTAACTTAGAAAGAATGATAGTAGTCTCATGAAAGGATATCAACTACTAAGAATATTATACTCTTCCAAATTCCCTACTCATTATAGCCATACTTCTTCTAAGATTAAGTTAGAACTTCTATTAGGATGAAACATAGGCTTAGGTAAAGGTTATCAAAATAATAGGTATAAAGGCAAACAAAGATTGTTTAGAAAATATGTAAAGGTTTTCTATCAGTGTATTCAAAACTTTTCTATTTTTCCTCACAAAAATGAACATTCTTCTTTTTCATTAGCTATATTTTTCTTTTCTATTTCACTTGACTTTATATGTTGCCTTTTTTCTTCTTTTAACCTTTTTGATGTTCATCTATTGATTTGTATTGTTCCTATTCTTCAATTTTTTCTACATATTTCCAAACAAATGGGTAATGGATACATTATAGGGGTTCAATATAGGTAAAGGTTGTTTGCCTACAAAGAAAAGGCTGATATTTTGAAGGCCCAAAGGTCTAATCATTAGAAAATAACTTTGGGAAGGCTAAAGGCTCTGAGTTTTCCAAGGATAAGCTCTTTCATTTCTTATGTTTTTTATGACTTAAAAATGACCATAAACTTAAGAGATATATGGTGTAGTCCTTTGTGACTTCTCAATAGTTGATCAAGATAAAGAATAACGAGGCCAACCAAGAGCTAATGCTCACTAAATAAAAATTTGAATTTATTTATAACCGTCAGAAAAAGGAGGAATGACTCAAAACTCACTTGGGTTATAAGTTTCTACAGATCTTCTTTAAGATTTCTAAGTTATATTTTCTCTTCAACTTAAACTATATATATAACACTATTTTGTGCAATTAATATTCCAAGTTTAATTTTAATGAAACATTGTAGAAAAAGGATAAAATAATGAACTGCTTTTATGAAACTCTATTAATAAGCTAAAGTTCAAACATAGCTAAATATTTAGAAAATCTAAATTCTCATCTTCAAAGAACTTATCATAATTTTTTTTTCCAAAAGTACCAAAAAACTTTGAAGTCTCATTCGTATCTATATCCCCAACCTGAACTAAACATTGTACTCAAAGTTTTGAAATATAGGACACCTATATGGTGAATGGGTAATGCATAATATTGAGACTCTAAAAATCTTGGGTTGCCTCCTGTTAGAACTAAGTTTTATGTCTTCAACTAGATATATCTTATAAGTACTCTTGTCTAACCTAGTCTTAGACATTATTTTCCCTAACTCTAACAATGAAATGGGAAAACTTTTCACTCCACTTCAAAATCTCACGATAGTCTAAATACATTCTCCACCTTGAAATTTTTGGTGGTGATAACATTAGGACACAATAGACCATCGCAATTTTAGATTTGGTAGGACCACATTAAAATTGATGATCACCTATTTTTAGAATTTCACAATAGTCAATATACTTCCTCAACCTTGAAATTTGAGGTAGTGGTAACTTGGTAGAATAAAAGGCAATCACAAAGTTTGTCAGACCATATCGAAATGAATGGTTCCCTTTTTCAACAAATTGAGGGATAGTGGGACCCTCCCTTACATTTTCCTAAAAGTGGGGTATAAGCTAACTCTATAGTTTCCTAAAAGGTTATTCTTGATCTAATGGTGGTAGGTATATTATGGAGCTTAAACCCTTAGAGTCTTCTAATGTGTACCCTAAAGTTGGTTGATGGCAAGTTAGTACATCAATGAACACTAATTCTTCTTATTCTTTAGATACAGTTAAGGTTTCAGATGGACCCATATTGCTATTTAGAGTTTGATCAAATAAGTTCCATAGGTCCCAATTGTGTACATCTTCTACATTGCAAGGCTCAATTTGAATTCTAGGATATGTAGGGATTTTTACTTAGTCTTGCCATTGAGAAGTGTCTAGTAAAGATGAGTGTCGCAATATTCATGCTCTTCCTCAATGGATATCATTTCATGGTAATCGTAAAAAGGATGATGACATAACTTGAGTGGATATAAGTAGTAGGTTTGCATGGATGGTTGTGGAATGTGTTGCTCAGAATGATCATAAGATATGTCCATCCTAATATCGATAATAATGGGTAGGGATGGTTAAAAATTTTGAGGCTCAGCAAGAACAAATGATAATTCCACCTTGAAATTCTTTCAAGGGTTTTTTCATTGTCCTCCCTCATTTGTTTCATTTCCTCAATCCAACTTTTAATCGTAGCATGATTTTGATCCATTATTTCACTAAGTCATTGCATACTTTGCAAATTTTGAATCTCTTCTAATGATTGTTCCTCTTGTTGTAGATGAAAAGACTTATAAGGATGGTATTATTGTGGCATTTGGGCATTGAAAAAGTGCTCAGCAGGTTGAACCCATGATGGTTATTCCAAATATGCCTGATAATCATGGTAGGGTTGATCAAGGGGGACCATGATGATTCTTCCTAATATGGTTGATAACCCTGAGACCATGGTTGTCCATGATGCCTAGCCCATCCATTATAGTCTTGGTAATTTGTCTCATGACAATAATGATTGCTAGGTTCAGGGAATGCACTTAGTGCATTCACTTACACCTAATATTATTCATTGTAGGTGGAGCTTACTGGTTGTAAAATTGAGGGATATGAATGTTTAGAATAGGCATAGTCATTATACTGAGGTTGTTCATATGAACTAGTATGATAATTCTCATGCTGAGGCTATTGATATGACCCAGTATAGGAATTATCATACTGGGGTTGTTGACATGCCTTAGTATTTTGCTTAGAAGCACTTAACCTACTAGTGTACT
Source organism: Warburgia ugandensis (assembly GCA_035236585.1). Taxonomy (NCBI): domain Eukaryota; kingdom Viridiplantae; phylum Streptophyta; class Magnoliopsida; order Canellales; family Canellaceae; genus Warburgia; species Warburgia ugandensis. The sequence continues at coordinate 24,148,761 of CP141132.1, read as the reverse complement.
ATTCATTCTATCCATCACAACGTCAAAATTTTTGGATAGATCAAGAATAAATCTTGTCTCCATCTCATACATTTTCTCAAAAGGTAATGACTTAGGAGTGAAATAGTAGCATAGTGGTAGTAGACCATCCCTTTCTTGATAGGCCATTATAGTCAATCTTTATACACAAGGAAACAAATCGCTGTATTCAATGAATGCGTACTTTTCTATTTTTTTGTGTGTGAAATAATAAAACCCTAAGTATATGATGCAACCTAAATACTACTCCAAAATATAAATGATACACAACCAATCTTTGTATCTTATTAACAAGCTTTTTAGATGATATTCATTAATTTGTAGGGTTGTAACCTTTTAGACCAAAATCTAGACAATGCCTTTTATCCAGTCTTAAACTTTTGCTTACTAGTTAGGCTCTACTCTAAATTGGTTAATACAATTCTCATGTAGGGAGGCATTTAGACATCAACAAATGTTAATGAAAGGTGTGGGAAAATCACTTAGATTTTGAATGCCCACTTTAACCATCACGCTTAGAAGCCATTAGAGTGATAATAAATCTAATCTTACAAGCTCAAAAACCCTAAGTCTCTTGTTTGTTGAATTTAAATTAATAGTTCAAGATCTAGAAATGCAAAGATACAAGAAATTTGATTGATTCCCATAGGTGGGTAAAAGATCTTGTGGTGAAATCCATTCCTTATCTTATGAGAGTTCCTATAGGGCCCTTACTATTAATGTGATATGTTCGACCATAAAATACTTAATCATGTAATGCAATGCAATAAAAACATACTAATGCTTACCCATATGCTATTTAACAAAGAGTCAAATACCTTAACAGACAGAACACTATAACCGTGCAGCTATGCCTTGGTTATAGCTGAGCTCAGGCTAACCCTTGCTAAATAGGTGCATAACTATATAATAATCCCAAATAAAATGCAATAAGGAAGATGAATTCCCTAATTTAAATGAGTTACACTACTATCAAGGATGCAAATTATACTAAATACAACTATACTAGAAAAAGTAAAGTGGAGTGAAGAATGCTTACAATGGGATTTTTCATGAAGATCAAGTGTGGGCTACCATGCCCCACATTTGCCTTATATTAATACAACCCATTAAAATTGAATAATAAAGTGAAAATTACATTGAGTCTTAACTAAAATTTCACGAAAAAAGAAAAATCCCTAATCTAGAAAAGTAATAAAATTTGATGCAGCTTTAGCCGAGAAGATCACTATCACCCTTTTGTCAAATTCCCCTTACACAAAATCCAACAAGATTTGTTCAATTTGTGAAGAATTAGCAACAAATGCATAAATGATGCAAAGTCCTAACTTAATGCAACGTAAAGCTAGACTAGAGAGAAATAATCCAAACTAAGATCTAACAAAAAATTTGTTGCGATTCCCTAGAAATGGTGCAAAAACCTTGGTATAGCTTTAATATTACTCACAAGCACAAGAATCAATTGTAGTAGATGTACGGGAGTGAGGTTGATCCCATGAAGAATCTAACAATTTGTGTGTTGGGTGGATCTCATGTAAACTATTTGGCCTAGCCAAATGAATTGGTTTTAACCTATACTAAGGCTTTAAACTAACATGAAAACTATTAGAAACTTTCTAAACCTAAATATGGAAACTTATTAAAGCTACTCTAACATGCATATTAATATGGACAATGATAAACTAATACCCAATCATGACCTAATCTAAGAAATCAAAGTAAGTAAACCTAACATCAAGTGCATGATTTAAACATGGAATAAAGTAACATAAAGTGCATGAATGAAACAAGGATTTATGTCTAGACTAGGATGCAACTTAAGCTAACATGGAATGCATGATTAGGACTAGACTTAAAAGCATGGGAATCAAATCTAAATAAAGCAATCATTTAAGGAAAAACACTTCTAAACCATGTGCATGAACCATGGGTTTGTGCGCATGGTTCCTTAGTTGAGTTTATTTGAAAACTAAATGCATCCTTAATGTAAAATATAACACTTGAAATATAAGCACTATAAGAACTTATAAACATCCATGAAAAGACTAAATTCCAAGCATCCAAAAGAACCATAATAGTGAGTAATTAACATGGAAGCATAAACTTTTATTAATTGAAGTAAACAATTATGAGTGTGGTGTAAGGGTGGCATACATCCTCCAATGGGGCATGCGCACCCTTCTTAAAACCAAAAGTAGATCCAAAACAATGTATTCAATCATCTAACCAGAAATCAATGGTAAGCATGCATGATTCCCAAAAGAGATCTAAGGAAAGCAAGAGGAAAAGAATGGAAAAGAGAGCAATAGATGGTCAGGAACTTAAGGAAAGGCAATGGGCAAGGAACATGATCTACGAACTAAAATATCTTGGATATCACTACAAGAGAGATGTAGCCCTTAGATTCAAGGGTCTAAGGTGTAAAGCAAAGTGGAATAGTTAAACAGAACTAGGCAATAAAGCAAAGAAACTAAGGCACGAATTCGAGGAACAATACAAGCAATAAAAAGAAAGGCAGGCAAACAAGGAAATAGGAGACAACTAAACTAAACTTTAAAGATTCAAAGAGAGAATAAAACCCAAAGCAAGGTGGTGAGGAAGGGCTGGAAGATGGCTAATACCAATGGAAAAACTTATTGAAGACTTGGAGAGGGTGAAAGGTGGGAGATGCTTCTTAGGAAGGAGGGTTCTCCCCCTCTCTAAGATGTATTTCATGTGAAACTCCTCTCTAATGTTTTATGCATTTATGCACTTTCTAATATTATTGATAGGTGATCCTAGGGTGGATATGATATCAATATTACAAATGGACCTAGGGCATCCAAAATGGAAGCATTAAGACAACTTAAATGAGGGATGCACCTACTTTTTAGGGTGGGGAATCTCCACCACTCTCCTATGCGTGGAAAACCCTAATGAGGGGGTGTTGTGGAAGGTGAGATGGAGGAAAGAGGGAGGAAAAGAAGCATGCAAAGAGAGATAGAGAGGGAGGTTAGAAGGTGAGTATAGGTGGCACGGAGAGATTGGGCACCTAATATAGTTACTTAGGACAACTAAGAGAGAAGCAAGGTGGGAGGTACCACCATTTTTGGAGGGAACATCTACCCCATGGAAAAACCATGGAGGGCTTTGGAAATTAGAAAGATATGGAGATAAGGATGGAGATAGGGAAAGAGAGAGAACAAGATAAGGAGGAAGAGGTGGTTAGTTGGCTAAGTGGGAGTTTAGGAAGGTAGGAGGTGCCACCTTCTTAGGAAGGGGCGCCTCCCACTTGTATAAATCATGGGATGGAGTATGGTGAGGTGAAGAAAGAGAAAGGTAGGGGAAAATTGGAGAAAGGAAAATAAAATGGCTTCTTCCTATTGGTCCAATGCATGCTTGTTTCGATTTTCACCCGAATATCTCCTAATTGTCCTTTTAAAAACCCACTTTTTAGCTTAGGATAATTAAGTGGAATTCTCTTCCAATAATATCACTCCATGTAGCATTAGCTTAAGTCTCTTGAATGGCTTCCTTTGAGGTCTCATTTGGCTTGGCTTCATGGCTCACACCCTTAATTTTAATGCTTGGTTTGACTTCCTTAGCTTATCACCTTCTCTCATGGCTTATATGGCTAAGGTGCCTTGAATGGTTCCCATGCAAAGGTGCTGGAAATGCATGGCTTGTGCATAGCTCCATTTTAATCACCTTTGGCTCTTCTAGTTTCATCGTTTACCTGCCCTAAGATGATCTTGAATATTGATCACACCATGTATCAATGATGTTTAGGCCTTAGCTTGCTTATGTTTCTTAGTTAGACTTGGAAACCTCATGAATGGCTCCAATTCCCATCCCAATCACTCTCAGTCATTGGATTGCCATTTTGATTCCTACAAAAGGTCAAAAACTCTAATTAGATCCTAGAAAAAATATGATTATTTACATAATTTCTCTAGATTAGTCTCTAAACTTGCAAAATATCAAACTTTTGAGTTATTAGTCAGAAATGAATGTATTACAAAAATTCCATAAAAACTCTAAAATTGTGCCTATCTTTTATAACACATGGCTACTAATTAGGTAATTTTTATGCACAATTGAACACTTATCACTTAGTTCTTTTAGATCCATGGCCCTTTTCTCTTGGAGTGAAAACCAAGAGAAAAGTAGCCTTGATTCGTCTTGTTTCCTCTTCATCATTCTCCTTGCTTCTTACATAGATATTGATCTATTTCTTGTTAATTTTGTCCCCATCTTCATGCTCTTATTTTCTCTCTTTCTTTCACATGCATGATATCTGAGAATAGTTTGTGATCATTGGATGGTGTTGAATTAAATTGAAGTATTGGTTTTAGATCGAGTTCTTGATTATGAAAAGTGCGCATATTTCTTTCCATCTACATGTGCCACCTTATCTTGTAATTTTGCATTTCAATGAATTCAATTTTTTTATGAGCAATCTCTTATTTGATATTAGTTTTAAGAAACTTTCAATATTGATTATTATCTTTCAAGAAGAGCACTCATTATACTTCTTTCAATGCATTTGTTTGATTTAAGCTTCATGCGTACCATTTTTAGTATAGCTTTCATCTTAGCTTCATGCATAGTCTCCATATGTTTATTCATCTTATTTGCTTGATTTCTTAGGAACCCATTTAGATTTTTAGGTTTTTAATTAATTCTTTGATTAGATTACATGAATACAAGCCTTTGATCCATAAAAATTAACCATCTTTCCCACTTCATGAACCATGCACAACTCCATGCATCATGCACATGGTGATTGAAGTGTATTTTTTTAATTGGTTATTTGTTTCCTTGTTTCATTACAATTTATATTACTTTGTTTAGTTTTTTTACATCTTAGTCTAGATTATTAAGTTTGTAAGTTTGGTTTTTTGAAATTGTTAATTTATGCAAGTTTCTTTATTTGCAATTTCCATTTCCATGCATAATTCATTTTCAATGTTATGTACTTTTCCTAGTTTAACCAAAGCAATAATTCTTTGGCTAAAGATAAGTGATTTAAATAAGATCTAATTGATTGAAAATTTGTGAGATTCCTCGTGGAATCAACCTCTCTTGCATGTAAATTACTACATTGATTTGTGCCCTTGCGAGTAATATTAAAGCTACACTAAATTTTTGGTGTTGTTGCTATGGAATCACAATGACTTTGTGGTTAGATCTTTGTTTAGATTGTTTATCTCTAGTTGTAGTTTTATGTTGCATTAGATTAGGGTTTTTGCATCATTCTTGCTTATTTTTCTTATTCCTCAAAAATTGACATATTTCTTTGTTTTTGTGTGAGGGGAATTTGGTAAAAAGGAGCAATAGTGATCCTATGAACCAAAGCTTCAATAGCATAACTAGTATTTCCTTGCTTTCCTAGATTAGGTTTTTCTATTTTTGAGAGAACTTGTAGTGAGGCCCCATTGTAATATTAGTTTCAATTATTTATTTTAAATGGGTTGTAATAATAGAAGCCAAGTGTGGGATATGGTGGCCCACAATTAATCTTCATCAAAAACCTTGCCGTAAATTTTTCTCACTCTCTTTTATTTTCCTAGTGTAGCTGCATTTGGTGTAATTTGCAATATAGATAGGAGTGTAACTCATATAGTTTAAGGTTATTCATTATAATTTATTGCATCTTTGTTAGGGTTGTTGCATTAGTTTGCACCTATTTAACAAAGCTTAGAGTGAGCTTAGCTATAATTAAGGCATAAGCTATCTAGTTATAGTGTCTTGTTTGTTAAGGTGTGGACCCTTTGTTAGATAGAATATAGGTAGGCATTAGTTTCCTTTTCTTGTAATTTTGTTGCAAATTTAATTACTTTATGGTTGACAAGTGTTCAATTTTGTATAAAAAGTGCCCAATTAACGGTCCATGTGTTATAAAATATAGTAATATTTTTAGCGTTTTTTTAAAATTACATAACGCGGGCATTTTTGACCTAATAATTTCAAAGTTTGATATTTTGTAGGTTCAAGATATAATCCAAAGTAACTATGTGAATCATCATAATTTTCTAGGATTTAATTAGGGGTTTTTATCTTTTGTAGGTGTTGAGAAGGAGATCTAAAGGCCAAGATTGTTTAAGATGAGAATTGAAGATTAGGATCAAACTAAAGCCTAAATGGCATCAATCCAAAGTGTGATCAAGGTTCAAGACCATCTTATGGTAAGCAAGAAGGCAATGGAAATCATCAAAGGTAATTAAAATGATTCATGCAAAAAGTCATACAATTCCACCACTTTGTAGCATAATTGGAGCTATACATGAGGTTTCTTGGTCTAACTAAGAACCTAAAGGAAGCCAAGCCATTCAAGCTTTGAAGCCAAAGGACATAGCCACTTAGGCCATCGAGGAATGAGCCATCAAGCCACATGGGTGCCATGCTACATGGACTAATGCTATTGGAGGACTATTTCAAGAAATCATCATATGTTAAAAGTGTGACTTTTAAAGGATAATTAAAAGTTTTATAGTGATATCAAGGTAAGATGATCATGTGGTGTAGCTTTAAAATTACTCACAAGTGCTCCAATCAATGTAGTATTTTCATTCAAGTGAAGTCAATCACATGAGGAATCTCATAGATTTCCAATGGATTCAATTTTATTTAAATTGACTAACTTCAGCCAAAGAAGGATAGTTGTGCTTAAACTAAGAATCTAAAGTAACATGGAACTAGAAACATGAACAAAATTAGAAACTAAATGTAAAAGAAACTTGCCTAAATTAAAATTAAATAGTTAGAATGGAAACTTACCTAACTAACATGCAATTCACTGAAGGAAATTATAGCAATTTAAAAAGATTCAAACTAAACAATGACACTTAAGGAAATTGCTAAATCAAAAATTTCCTTAAGTTAAAACTTATCTAACCTAAAAATTACTTAAAAGGAAACTTTCTAGAATGTAAAAAAGAAATTTTATAAACCTAAAACAATATGTAAACAAAAAATTAACAAATTCTAAAACAAGATCTAACAATGACATTATCAAAGAATCTAAAAGGAATGGAATTTAGAACCATGCACATGGTTTTTGGACTGTGTGCATGATTCTGGAGCCCTAAAGGTGGTCAAATTTTATAGTGAGTTACCATGCAAACTAACTATGAGATTTGACAAAAAACATAAAAATCTAAATGGGTACTTACGAATTTGGGAAAATAATATGTTTTAATGGCTAAAATTAAAGCACAAAGTTAAGGTAAAACCAAATTTCAGATTTTGGTACTTAAAAATAATTAATAAATCTAGCAATAGAAAGCTACTAAAACCATAACTTTTATGCATAGAAAAAACTGAGATCTTAAGTAGTTTGATGAATTAACAATCCATGACAAGAATTCTCACAGAACTATATTGCATCATATCCAATTTACACAAAAAACTACTCATAATACACATTTTATTGCTGAAAATTGTGTCTAATTCTTAAGCATGAAATCCTATCTAAAAACCATCAACAATGCAATCTAATTCTCAATGCATGTTTTTCTTCCTTCTCCCTTACATTTTCCTCAAACTAGGGTATAAGCTAACTCTGTACTTCCCTAAGAGGTTGTTTTTTATTTAAAGGAGGCAGGGTGGGGCTTAAACCCTTAATGTCTTCTAATGTGTACCCTAGAGTTGGTTGATATTGAGCTAGAACATCAATTGACTCTTTTTCTTCTTGTTCTTCTAACACCAGTAAGATTTTAGGTGAACCTATATTGTTATCTGATGTTTGACCAAATAACATATGTAAGTTCCAATTGGGTACTTCTTATACACTACAAGGCTCAATTTGTACTTCAAGCTCTGTAAGGGGTTCTACTTGATCTTCCCATTGTGAAGTGTCAACTAAAGGTTGAGTGCGAAATATTCAAGATCTTCATCAATGGATGTCTCATCATCATAATCATAAAAAGGAATACGACATGACTTAAGTAGATATGAGTTGGAGGTTTGCAAGGATGGTTGTAGACTTTCTGACTCATAATAATCATATGCAGTTTCTATCCCATTATTAGTATCAATGGTCAAGGATGATGAATAACTATGGGCTCAGATAGATCACATGCAATTTCCATCCTATGCTCTTCCATTTCCCTTATTTGCTTCATTTTCTCATTCCTTTTTATAAATTTAGCAATGTTTCCTTAGTCCTTTTAACCTAAATCTAGATAGCTTCTCCTTAGATTTAGATTTGACTATTGCTTACCAGTTAGGTCTTGCCTAAGGTGGTTAATACGATTCTCATGGAAGGAGGTGTTTAGACCTAAACATCTGTCAACAAAAGGTCTAAAAAAATCACTTGGATGTTGGATACCCACTATAACCACATAATTTAAGAGGCATTGGAGTGACAATAGATCTCCTATTTCAAAAAGGTTCTTATGAGCTCAAAACCCAAAGTCTCTTTCTACTTGATTTTAGATTGATTAGTGATTGGGATTGCAAGCATATAAGAAATTGGGTTGATTTCCTATGTGGGGAAGGATTTGATGATGAAATCCAATCCTTATCTTATGAGGGTTCTTGTGGTCCCTTACTAATGCTAAGTTCCTTCCACCATAAAGCAATAAACATGCAAGGCAAGTACAAGGAAAGGGAAACTAATGCAACATATATGCTATCCAACCAGGGGTTATATAGGTGCAATTAATTAAACACTAGTTAAGATGCAAGAATTAAGATGAATTTCCCTAAGATGTATGAATTATTCTACCAACCAAATGCAAATTACCCTAAATGGAACCTAAATTAGGAAAATAAAAAGAAAGTGAGAGAAACTTATGGTCACTTTTTTTATGAAGATCAAGTGCGGACTTCCATACTATACACTTGCCTTATTTTAATACAATCCATTTAAAATTGAAATAAATAAATTGCAAGTTACAATGGCGCCTCACTACAAGTTCACTAAAAAGGAAAAACCCTAATCTGTGAAAGGAACCAAGTTTTATGAAGCTTTGGCCCACAGGATTGTTGTGCTCCTTTTGCAAATTCCCTTTACTCAAAAACAAGAAGATGGATTAATTTTGTAAGGAATGAATAGAATAAGAAATTGTGATGCAAACCATTAACCTAATGCAACCTAAAATTAAGACTAAAGGTAAACAGTCTAAATAAAGATCCAACTAAAAATCCATTATTATTCACCGACAACGGTGCCAAAAATTTTGTGTAGCTTTAAATTACTTGCAAGAGCACTAATCATTGTAGTTTTTTCACTCATACGAGGTTGTTCTCATGAGGAATCTCATAGATTTGTAGTGGATTAGATTTTATTTAAATTCATTAACTTCAACCAAAGAAGGACAATTGTGATTAAACTAGAAATCTAAAGTAACATGGAATTTGAAACATGCACAAAATTAGAAACTAAAAGTAAAAGAAAGATGCCTAAATTAAAAATAAACAATTAGAATGGAAACGTACCCAACTAACATGCAATTAACTAAAGGAAACTACAACAATTTAGAATGATTTAAACTAAATAATTACACTTAAGGAAACTAATAAATTAGAAACTTTCCTAAATTGAAACTTACCTAACCTAAAACTTACAACAAAGTAAACCTTCTAGAATGCAAAAAAACAAACTTTCCAAACCTAAAATAATATGCACACAACTAATTAACAACTTCTAAAACAAGATCAAATAACTAAATTAACCAAGTTTTAAAGGAATGGAATTTAGAATCATGCGCATAATTTTGGATCACTAAAGATGGTGAAATTTAATCTACTTACAGTGAATTACCATGCAACCTAATTATGGGATCTAATAAACAACATGAAAATTTAAATGATAAGGTTTAACTTGGTAAAATGAAATGGTTGAATAATTGTACCAATGATTAAACAAAATAAGATGTTTTGATGGATTGAATTAGAGCATAAAGTTAAGGAAAAAATCAATTTCCAGTTTTCAATACTCAAGAACAATCAATAAATATAGCACAAGAAATCTACTGAAACCATAAAATTTATGAAAGGAAATAATGCTAAATCTCAAGTACTTTGATGAAATAAACAATTCATGATAAGAATTCCCACAAAAATTTATTGCATCATATCCAATTTACACCAAAAACTAGATGCATAATACATGTTTTATTACTGAAAATTGTGTCTAATTCTTAAGCATGAAATCCTATCTAAACAACACCAAAAATGAAATCTAATGCTCAAAAACTAAAGTATGATAACATGCAAAGAAATCCCAAGCATAAATTCAAGAGAAAAAAGGCTAAGTGGGTGAACTAACTAAGAAAATTTTTCCCAAAACTAAGGGAAAAAGAAGGTATAAAACATGGAATTCAAGTGGAAAAATCAAGGATTTAAGCTAGCTATTCTCTTGGTTGTCACTACTAAGGAATAACTAACTTAAAATCTTGATTGAATAAAAATAAAAACTACAGAATTGAAGCAACAAAGGAAAGGCTTGAGGGTTGGAAAGACAACATGGGCTTTAAGGAACAAAACAATGAAAAATAAAAGTAATGAAACTAAAGCAAAAAAACTAAGTTACTAACCAAAATTAGTGAGCAAATAAGCAAGACAAAAACTAAAAATCCAAAGGATGAAAATCATCTACAAAATCCCAAAGTCCAATAGCGACAAAGCACTAAACGAGAGCTTGAATTCAAGGTATCTCACCCACCTCTACTTAGAAAATTCGTTTGGAACATGGGACTATATATAGATGAGTGGTTTCTTAACTTAGGAAGGGGTGAAAACATGAGGAAAATGGCCTTAAGATTAGGGTATTGAATGAGGAAGGTTAGATGGAGATGATGTAAGCTAGAAGATATAAGAAATAGAGGTAGTTAGATGACATAAGAGAGAAAAGAAGTTTGGTTTCTAATTTTAAACAAGGTGGTAGGTGTCTTTTTCCTTGGATGTGCCTCCCTCCTTTAACTTATAACCCTAGGCCAATTTGAATGGAAAAAGAGTGGGAGATGGAATTGGATAGTAGGGTTTCTCTCTTGATGGGTCCACCAATATGTAATCATCTTACTTTTTACATAATTCTCTTAAACCTTCTGATTAAACCTTGAAATTCCAAATTTGGAAAGTGGGTCATTGCTTGAATTCTCCTCCAATTGTATGACTACATGTAGCAATAGGATTATGTGGCTCACTTAGAGGGCTCATTTGGCTTGGCTTCATGGTGCACACCCTTGTCTTTATTGGCTTGAATTCCTTAGCTTGTCACCTTCTCTCATATCTTATATGGCTAAAGTGGCTTGAATGACTTCCATGCAAAGGTGGTGGAAATTCATGGCTAGCTTCATGGCCCATGTGGTATAAAATCCTGTTTAAAAAATCCTCAAATAACACTATATGTTATAACACATGGGCAACTAATTGGGTATTTTTTTACACAAAATTGAACACTTGTCACAGCCCCACCTAGCATTTTGCTAGTCCTTAGTAAAACATGTAAAAAATCATGAAAATAAAATGGTTACCATTTTTGTAAGTACTCATGAATTCATTTAGCATATACAACAAGCCCTTAAACTGTTAGGTTACCCCTATTAGACAAGTTAACGCTCATGAGTGTTTATAGTTAATATACTTGCAAAATTTCATAAGGCTAGGTTCCTTAATTTATCTTAGAGAATTATCATCCATTAAATCACTACTGGCTTAAAAATCTTAATAAAGATGAATGAGAACATCCACAAACTACCCACATACCAAAGCCATTTTATTCCAGTTTCATCTCGGGGTGCAGTATGTGTACAACTACATTTGTTAGGACTTCTAAATAGATATGCTTATTGCTCCTTTGGAAAGGTGTCTTGACCTCAAATTCTCATTGGTATACACTTAGAATTAATGCTTTCAATAAAAGGGGGCAAAATTTTCACTTACTACGTGACCAAGTCCAATAATCGAATGATTCACATAATCTTTTTAAGCACTAATGAGACCAAGAATATGATCCCTTAGAATAGATGCCATCACCAAGACCATTAGAAATAGTTTATCTTAATTCCTTTATATTTATATCCTCATCAAGGCTATGCTCTTCCTAAGATCAATAGGTCTTTAGATAGGATAAAATGTGGGCTTGGTAAGGTTTTGAAAAGAAGGTTATAAGGATTCAAAGTTTCAAATATTAGTAGAGGTCTCCAATGAATATTTGTTTGGACAACTTCTCTTTTCATTGTACTTGAAGTGAATTTTCATTTCTCTTTTCTCAACATTTTCTTTTCTTTTCTCCAAATTTTCTTGTATCTTAGAAAATGAGCACTTTTCTTTGTACTTTTTATATTTTTCAGTTCTTTGACTTTTGACCTTTTTCAATTTTTCTACCATCTCTAATTTTTTTTATAGGTAGGTAATGGTCATTTTTATTTCACTGAGTTTTTGGGTTTGGGTAAATTGGGCTTAAGAAAGAAAAGACTTGTTAAGAAGCTCAAAGGATCTAACTAGTGGTACATTGTAGGCTGGGTAGGCTTTATATCTCTGAGCTAAAATAAGGATGGCCTATATCATTCCCTAGGTTACTGAAGACTTATCAGATTCAATACGTATTCCAAAAAGATGGATCAATTTTGTGAGGAATTAACAAAATAAGCAACTATGATGCAAAATCCTAACCTAATGGAACCTAAACTTAAGACTAAAGGTAAAAAATCTTAATAAAGATCTAACCATAAATCCATTGTTGTTCCCTAACAACAATGCTAAAAACTTGGTGTAGCTTTAAAATTACTCACAAGTGCACAAATCAATGTAGTCTTTTCACTCAAGAGAGGTCAATCCCAGAGGAATCTCATAGATTTGTAGTGGATTAGGCTTTATTTAAATAGACTAACTTCACCCAAAGAAGCAGAGTTGTGATTAAACTAGGAATCTAAAGTAATGTGGAATTAGAAACATGAACAAAATTAGAAACTAAAAGTAAAAGAAACTGGCCTAAATTAAAACTAAACAATTAGAATGGAAACTTACCTAGCTACATGCAAATATAAATGAGTATGTAAGGATTGGGGGAAATAAAATGTCTTGATGGTTCGAATTAAAGTACAAATTTAGGGAAAAATCAATTTTCAGATTTTGGTAGTTAAGAATAGTCAATAAATCTAGCATTAGAAACTACTAAAACCATAAGTTTTATGCAAGGAAACAAGTTAGATCTCAATTACTTTGATGAAATAAACAATCCATGACAAGAATTCCCATAAAACATTATTGCAACGTATCCAATCTACACTAAAAACTAGGCGCACATTACATGTTTTATTGTTGGAAATTTTGTCTAATCCTTAAGCATGAAATCCTATCTAAACAGCACCAACAATGCAATATAATGCTCACAAAAAAAAGCATGATGACATGCAAAGAAAACTCAAAAAGGAATTCAAAATAAAAGAAGGCTAAGTTGGTGAACTAAGGACAAACTACCAAAAACTAAGGTAAAAAGAGGGTATAAAGCACGAAATTCAACTTGAAAAATCAAGGATTTAAGCTATCTATTTTCTAAGCTGTCACTACCAGAGAATAATTAACTTTCATCTTGAATAAATAATACATGAAAACTATATAATTGAAGCAAGAAAGGGAAGGCTTTAGGGCTGAAAAGATAGCATGGGCTTTAAGGAACAAAACAATGAAAAATACATGCAATGAAACTAAAGTAAAACAACTAAGTTAATAACCTAAATTGGAGAGCAAATAAGTAAGCCAATAACTAGAAATCTGAAAGAAGAAAAGTATCTAAGATATTTCAAATTCCATTAGCAATAAAGCACCAAATGAGAGCTTGATTTCAAGGTGGCTCACCCACCTCTACTTCAAAAATTCGTATGGAACATGGGGCTATATATAGATGAGTGGTTTGCTAACTTAGGAAGGGGTGAAAACATGAGGAAAGTGGCCCTAGGGTTAGGGTATTGAATGAACAAGGTTAGATAGAGATGATGAAAGCTAGATGATATAAGAAATAGAGGTGGGTAGGTGACATAAGAGAGATAAGAAGGCTAGTTTCTAATTTTAAATAAAGCAGTAGGCATCCATTTCCTTTGATGTGCTGCCCTCCCTTAACTTATAACCGTAGGTCAATTTGAATGGAAAAAAAGTGGGAATTGGAATTGGAAAGTAGGGTTTCTCTCTTGATAGGTCAACCAACACATCATCATCTTACTTTTTACATAATTCTCTCAAACCTTTGAATTAAACCTTGAAATTCTAAATTTGGAAAGTGGGTCATTGCTTGAATTCTCCTCCAATTGTATGGCTCCATGTGGTAATTGGCTTATGTGGTTCACATTGAGGGCTCATTTTGCTTGGCTTCATGGTGTACACCCTTGTCTTCAATGGCTTGAATTCCTTAGCTTGTCACATTCTCTCATAGCTTATATGGCTAAGGTGGCTTGAATGACTCCCATGCAAAGGTGGTGGAAATGCTTGGCTAGCTTCATGGCTCCATTTTAGTCACCTTTAGCTCTTCCAATTGCTTCGATTGATCTATCATCTTGCCTTGAAATGATCTTAGAACTTGATCTACTTTGAAATATTGAAATTTAGCCTTTGACTCAATCATTTGATCTTGATTTTCAATTCTCATCTCGATCATTCTAGGCCTTTGAATCATCTCTCCATGACTACAAAAGGTGAATAACCCTGATTAAATCCTAAAAATATGATCATCCATATTCTTTCACTCGATTGGCCTCTAAACTTGCAAAATATAGAACTTTTGAATTATTAGCTTAGAAATGCATGTGTTATAAAATTATGTTTAAAAAATCCTAAAATAACACTATAAGTTACTACAAATGGGTAACTAATTGGGTATTTTTTTACACAAAATTGAACACTTGTCACACCCCCACCCAGCATTTTGCTAGTCCCTAGCAAAACATGTAAAAAATTATGAAAATAAAATGGTTTCCATTTGCATAGGTACTCATGATTACATTTAGCATATACAACAAGCCCTTAAACTGTTAGGTTACCCCTATATGACAAGTTAACCCTTGTGAGTGTTTACAGTGAATATTCTCACAAAATTTCATAAGGCTAGGTTCCTTAATTTATCTCAAAGAATTATCATCCATTAATACTCTATTGGCTTTAAAATCTTAGTAACGATGAATGACAATAAACCATAAACTACCCACATACCAAAGCCATTTTATTCCAGTTTCATCTTGGGATGCAGTATGTGTACAGCTACATATGTTAGGACTTCTAAATAGATATGCTTATTGCTCCTTTGAAAAGGTGTCTTGACCTCAAATTCTCACTAGTATACACTCAAAATTAATGCTCTTGATAAAAGGGGTCAAACAAATTTCACTCACTATGTGACCAAGTCCAATAATCTAATGGTTCACATAATCTTTCTAAACACTGATGAGATTAAGAATATGATCCCTTAGAATAGATGTCATTACCAAGACCATTAGAAATAGTTTACCTTAATTCCTTTATATATATATATATATATATCCTCATCAAGGCTATGTCCTCCTAAGATCAATAGATCTTTAGATAGGACAAAATGTGGGTTTGGTAGGGTTCTGAAAAGAAGGTTATATGGATTCAAAGTTTCAAATATGAGTAGAGGTCTTCAATGAATATTTTTTTGGACAACTTCTCTTTTTGTTGTACTTATAGTGAATTTTCAGTTCTCTTTTCTCAACTTTTTCTTTTCTTTTCTCAACTTTTTCTTGTATTTTAGAAAAGGAACAATTTTCTTTGTACTTTATATATTTTTCACTTCTTTGAATTTTGTCCTTTTTCCAATATTTTTTTACCATCTCTACATATTTTTTTGTAGGCAGGCAATGTTCATTTATATTTTGCTGAGTTATGGGTTAGGGTAAATTGGGCTTAATAAAGAAGAGGCTTGTTAAGAAGCTAAAAGGGTCTAACTAGTGGTAAATTGTAGATTGGGTAGGCTTTATATGTCTAGGCTAAAACAAGGATGGTCCATGTCATTTCCTAGGTTTCTTAAAACCTATCAGATTCAATACATGTTCATGAAAGAAAGCTAGCACTCCTTTTACTTCTTAGCATTTGACCAAAATAAATATACTATGATCTTTCAAAGTAATTTTCACTGAAGGAAGCATGGAATTACTTATAACCCTAAGAAAGATGATAGTCTATAATACTCACTTGGGTATATAGCTATTTTTTCCTTAGGGTCTCTAAGTCATATTCATCTATTAGTCTAGACTTATGCACTGTGTGTAAGTGTATGCGAAGATTTAAATTTCATAAAATACTTTAGGGCACGAATAAGTTGTAAAATTGGCCATGTTTATATCTATTAAGAAGTTAAAGTAGTGGAAATACTAAACTTTAAACAATCCAATTCTCAGCATAGTAAAGGAACTTGACCTTGAAAACTAAATTGAATTTTTTTTGAAGAAAAACCAAAGATCTCATGCATATCTACACACACCAACCTAAACTAAACATTGTCCCCAATGTTTTGATATATAGGACAACTATATTTTAAATGGGAAAGGCAGAACAATGAGACTCAAAACTTGGGTTAACTCCCAGTGAGCAATAAGTTTAACATCTTCAGCTAGACATAGTTTATAACTAGCTTAATTGTCTAAACCTAACAATGAAATGGGTAAATTTATTAAGCCACTTCAAAATCTTACTATAGTTGATACACATTCTCCACCTTGAAATTTTTGGTGGTGGTAACAATTTGATAAAATAGACCACCATAATTTTAAATTGGATGGAACCACATTGAAATTGATGATCCCCAATTTTCAAAGTTTCACTATAGTCAATAATTATCTACCTCCTCGAAATTTGAGGAAATGGTAACATGATAACATAAAAGACGATTGTCAAATTTTTTGGGCCATATTGAAATGAACGGTCCCCTTTTTCAACAAATTGAGGGATAATGTGGTCTGTAGCAATCACTACATGTTTTTCCTCCTTCTCCCTTACATTTTCCTCAAACTGGGGTATAAGTTGACTCTATACTTCCCTAAAATGTTGTTCTTGATTTAATAGAGGCAGGGTGAGGTTTAAACCCTTAGTGTCTTCTAATGTGTACCCTAGAGTTAATTGATATTGAGCTAGAACACGGATTGACTCTTTTTCTTCCTGTTCTTCAAATTCAGGTAAGATTTTAAGTGAAGTTATAATGTTTTCTAATGTTTGATCAAATAAAGTCTATAGGTCCCATTTGGGTACTTCTTCTCTACTGCAAGGCTCAATTTGTACTTGAAGCTTTGTAAGGGGTTCTAATCGGTCTTCCCAATGAGACGTGTCAAGTAAAGGCTCAGTATATATATATATATATATATACACTCAAGCTCTTCATCAATGGATGTATCCTCATCATAATCATAAAAAGGAACATCACATGACTTAAGTAGATATGAGCTGGAGGTTAGTAAGGATTGTTGTGGACTTTGTGGCTCAAAATGATCATATGCAATTTCGATCCCATTATTAGTACCAATGGTCAATGATGGTGAAAATTATGGGGCTAAGAATGATCACATGCAATTTCCATCCTATGCTTTTCCATTTTCCGTATTTGTTTCATTTCCTTAGTCCATTTAATAAATTTAGCAATGTTTCTATTAATATTTTCCCATATTGGTTTCATTCTCTCTTCCAATTCATACTTTTTAGACATAAATTTTCTATAGTCAAATCCAAGAAATTGTTGAGTCTCTTCACTACATTGGATCTCATCTGAAGATTATTTCTCATGAAATGACTCATATGGCTAGTATTGTTGTGGCATTAAGGAACTAAAAAGGGGCTGCATAGGTTAAACCCATGATGGTTCATCCTTATATTGGTAATCCTGAGACCATGGTTATTCATGATGCCTAGCCCATCCATTATAATTTTGATAGTTTGTCTTAGGATAGTAGTTATTTCTGGGGTGTGTGATTGCAATGGGTGCATCGACATACTCTTGATAAAAACCATTGTAACTAGAGCTTGATGGCCATGAAGTGGTGGGATATTGTAGGTTAGAATAGGGGTAGGAATTCTTATACTAAGCTTGTTGATATGTCAACTATGACTCAGTATCTTGCCTAGAAGTAATTAACCTATTCATTAGACTTTCCATACTATCCAATTGATTATCAATTGCATTAGACAAATAGAGAGTATACCTTGTCTCTATCTTATACATATTAGGTAACAGATTTGGAGTGAAATAGTATGAAAGTGGTGGTTTTACATCCCTTGTTTAGAAGGCCAGGGTATTCAACTTTACATACAATGAAATAAATCGTTGTATACAACAAATGAAAATTTTTTCACTGTGAAGCTAATGAGAAGCTCTAACTGTATGATGCAACCTAATTAAATGACTCCTAACTCTATGTGATATGCAATCAAACAATTCCTAATGCTAGAGAGCTTGTCTTGAAGATCTTTATTAATCTATGAGGTTGTAACTTTTAAGCAAAGTCTAGATAGCTCCTGCTTAGATTTAGATTTGACTATTGCTAACCAGTTTAAAATTGAAATAAAGAAATTGCAAGTTACAATGGGGCCTCACTACAAGTTCACTCAAAAAGAAAAATCCTCATCTAAGAAAGCAGTCAAATTTAATGAAGCTTTGGCTCACAAGATTGCCACTGTTCCTTTTGCCAAAGTTTCCTAATACAAAAATAGGAAATTTTGATTAATTTTGTGAGGAATTAACAAAATAAGAAACTATGATGAAAAATCTTAACCTAATGCAAACTAAATTAAGACTAAACGTAAACAATCTAAATAAAGATCCAACTGTAAATCCAGCTATTCCTCCACAACAATGCCAAAAACTTGACGTAGCTTTAAAATTACTCACAAGCTCATGAATCAATGTAGTATTTTCACTCAAGATAGGCCAATCCCCTGAGGAATCTCATATATTTGTAGTAGATTAGATTTTATTTAAATTGACTAACTTCAGCCGAAGAAGGAGAGCTGTGATTAAACTAGGAATCTAAAGTAACATGGAATTAGAAACATGCACAAAAGTAGAAAGTAAAAGTAAAAGAAACTTGCCTAAATTAAAACTAAAAAATAATAACACAAAACCTACCTAACTAACATGCAATTACAAAAAGGAAACTACAGCATTATAGAAATATTCAAACTAAACAATGACACATAATGAAACTACTAAATTAGAAACTTTCCCAAGTTATAACTTACCTAACCTAAAACTTACAAAAAAGGAAACTTTTTAGAATGAAAAATCAAAATTTATAAACCTAAAATAATATGCAAAAAACTAATTGACAACTTCTAAAACAAGATCAACTAATTAAATTAACCAAGAATTTAAAATGAATGCGATTTAGAAATGTGCATTGTTTTTACACTATGTACATGATTCTGGAGCATGAAACATGATAAAACTTAATGCACCTACAGTGATTTACAGTGAAAAATAAATATGGGACTTAATAAAAAACATAAAAATCTAAATGGGTACCTACATATTTAGGAAATTAATATGTTTTGATGGCTTGAATTAAAACACAAAGTTAAGGAAAAATCAATTTCTAGATTTTGGTAGTTAAGAATAGTTAATAATTATAGCATTAGAAACTATTAAAACCATAAATTTTATGCAAGTAAAAAACTCAAATCTCAAGTAAATATATGAAATAAACAATTGATGACAAGAATTTCCAAAACTTTATTGCATCATATCCAATTTACACAAAGAATTAGATGCATAACACATGTTTTATTGCTGGAAATTGCATCTAATTCTTAAGCATGAAATCCTATCTAAACAACACCAATAGTGCAATATATTTCTCACAAACTAAAGCACTATGACATGTAAAAAAAAATCCAAAAAGGAATTCAAGAGAAAAGAAGGCTAAGGGGGTGAACTAAATAAGAAAAAACTGCCAAAATCTAAGGGAAAAGGAGGGTATAGAACATGGAATTCAAGTGGGGAAGTTAAGGATTTAAGCTAGCTATTCCCTTGGATGTCACTACTAGAGAATAAGTAAGTTGAAACTTGATTGAATATAAAAGAAAAACTACAAAATTGAAGCAAGAAAGGGAAGGCTTGAGGGCTGAAAAGATAGCATGGGCTTTAAGGAACAAAACAATGAAAAATAAAAGCAATGAAACTAAAGGAAAACAACTAAGTTAATAACCTGAATTGGAGAGAAAATAAACAAGACAATAACGAGAAATCCAAAATAATAAAAGCATCTAAGAAATTTCAAATTCCAGTAGCAACAAAGCACCAAATCAGAGCTGGATTTCAAGGTGTCTCACCCACCTCTACTTCGAAAATTCATATGGAACATAGGGCTATATATAGATGAGTGGTTTACTAAGAAAGGGGTGAAAACATGAGAAACGTGGCCCTAGGGTTAGGGTTTTGAATGGGGAAGGTTAGATGGAGATGATGTAAGCTAGATGATATAAGAAATATAGGTGGTTAGATGACATAAGAGAGGTAAGAAAGCTGGTTTCCAATTTTGAACAGGGGGGTAAGCGTCCCTTTCCTTAGATGTGCCTCCCTCCTTTAAATTATAACCCTATGTCAATTTGAATGGAAAAGAGTGGGAGATGGAATTGGAAAGAAGGGTTTCTCTTTTGATGGGTCCACCAATCCATAATCATCTTCCTTTTTACATTATGCTCTGAAACCATCTAATTAAACCTTGAAATTCCAAATTTAGAAAAGGGATCATTTCTTAAATTCTCCTTCAATTGTATGTGGCTCGCTTTGGGGGCTCATTTCACTTGGTTTCATCATTCACATCCTTATCCTTAATGGCTTGAATTCCTTAGCTTGTCACCTTCTCTTATGGCTTATATAGCTAAGGTGGCTTGAATGGCTCCCATGCAAAGGTGGCAAAAATGCATGGCATACTTTATGGCTCCATTTTAGTCACCTTTAGCTATTTCAATTCTTTCCATTGATCCATCATCTTGCTTTGAAATGATCTTAGACCTTGATCTACTCTGAAATTTCAAAATTTAGTCCTTGAATCGATCTTTTGATCTTAATCTTTAATTCTCGTCTCGTTCATTCTGGGCCTTCGAATCATCTCTCTAAGGCCTACAAAAGGTGAACAACCCTTATTAAATCCTAAAAATGTGATCATTCATATGCTTACACCAAATTAGCCTATGAACCTACAAAATATTGAACTTTTGAATTATTAGGTCAGAAATGCATGTATTATAAAATTCTAGCCAAAAAACCCTAAAATAGTACTATAAGTTATCACACATGGGTAACTAATTGGGTATTTTTTTACACAAAATTGAACACTTATCACGCCCCCCAACTAGCATTTTCCTAATCTTGAGCAAAACATGTGAAAAATTAAGAAAATAAAATGGTTGCCATTTCGTAGGTGCTCACGATTGCATTCATATGCAACAAGCCCTTAAACTCCTAGCTTACCCTTAGTAGACAAGTTAATCCTCTTGAGTGTTTGTAGTGAATATACTCACAAAATTCCATAAGGCTAGGTTTCTTACTTTATCTCAGAGAATCAGCATCCATTAATACTCTATCAGCTTTAAAAACTTAATAAAGATGAATGAGAAAGTCCACAAACTACCCACATACAAAAGCCATTTTATTCCAGTTTCATCTCAGTGTGCAATATGTGTACAACTACATACGTTAGGACTTCTAAATAGATATGCTTATTTCTCCTTTGGAAAGATGTCTTAACCTCAAATTCTCACTAGTATATGCTCAGAATTAAAGCTCTCAAAGAAAAATGGTCGAACAAATTTCAATCACTATGTGACCAAGTCCAATAATCTAATGGTTCACATAATATTTTTAAGAATAGATGAGACCAAGAATATGATTCCTTAGAATAGATGCCATTACCAAGACTATTAGAAATAGTATACCTTAATTCCTTTATATTTATATCCTCATCAAGGCTATGTTCCTCCTAAGATCAATAGGTCTTTAGATAAGAAAAAAAATGTAGGCTTGATAGGATTCTGAAAAGAAGGGTAAAAGGATTCAAAGTTTCAAATATGAGTAGAGGTCTTCAATGAATATTTGTTTGGATAACTTTTCTTTTTGTTGCACTTAAAGTGAATTTTTCTTTCTCTTTTCTTTTCAATTTTTCTTTCTTTTTTTTTTTCAACTTTTTTAGAAAAGGAACACTTTTCTTTGTACTTTTGATATTTTTCACTTCTTTGACTTTTGTCCTTTTACCAAGTTTTCTACAATCTCTACTTATTTTTTATAGGTAGGTAATGGTCATTTTTGTTTTACTGAGTTTCTGGGTTAGGGTAAATTGGGCTTAAGAAAGAAAAGGCTTGTCAAGAAGTTCTGAGGGTCTAAATAGTGGTACATTGTAGACTGGGTAGGCTTTACATCTCTAAGCTGAAACAAGGATGGCCTATATCATTTTTTAGGTTTCTTGAAACCTATCAGATTCTATGCATATTCAAGAAAGACAGTTAGTTATCCTTTTACTTCTAAGTTTTTGACCAAAACAAAGATATTGGGATCTTTGAAAGTAATGCTCGCTAAAGGAAATACTAAACTTCAAACATTCCAATTCTCATCATAGTAAAGGAACTTAACCTTAAAAAATTTTGAAAACTAATAAAAAATTGATTCTTTTTTGAGGAAAAACTCAAAATTCTCATGCATATCTACACCCACTAACCTAAACTAAACATTGTCCCCAATGTTTTGAAATATAGCACATCTATATGTTGAATGGGTAAGGTAGAACAATGAGACTCTAAAAACCTTGGTTGCCTCCCAATGAGTGCTAAGTTTAACATCTTCTGCCAAAATAGCTTATAACTAACCTAATTGTCTAAACTTAACAATGAAATGGTAAATTTCTCATGCCACTTTAGAATCTCACAATAATCTATATATATTCTCCACCTTGAAATTTTTTGTGGTGGTAACAATATGACATAGTAGACCATTGTAATTTTAGACTAGGCGGAAACACCTGGAAATTGATGATCCCCCATTTTCAAAATTCCATGGTAGTCAATAATTATTTGCCTCCTCGAAATTTGTGGCAGTGGTAACATGATAGCATGAAAGATGACTGTGAAATTTATTGGACCATATTGAAATGAATTGTCTCCTTTTCCAACAAATTGAGGGATAATGGGGTTTGTAGCAATCACTACATGTTTGGCCTCCTTCTCCCTTACATTTTTCTCAAACTAGGTTATAAGTTGACTTTGTACTTCCCTAACAGGTTGTTCTTGATCTAATGGAGATATATGGGGCTTAAACCCTTAATGTCTTCTAATGTGTACCCTAGAATTGGTTAATATTGACCTAGAATGTCGATTGGCTCTTTTTCTTCCCGTTCTTCAAATGGAAATAATATTTTAAGTGAAGCTATAATGTTTTCTAATGTTTGATCAAATAAAGGCTATAGGTCCCAATTGGGTACTTCTTCTACATTGTAAGGCTCAATATGTACTTCAAGCTCTGTAAGGGGTTCTACTTGGTCTTCCCATTGAGAAGTGTCAGCTAAAGGCTCAGCGTCTAAATATTTAGCTCTTCATCAATGGATGTCTCATCATCGTAATCATAGAAAGGAACATGACATGACTTAAGTAGATATGATTTGGTGGTTTGTAAGGATTGATGTGGACATTGTGGCTCAGAATGATCATACGCATTTCTATCAAATTATCAGTATCAATGGTCAAGGATGGTAAATAACTATGTGCCTTAGAATGATCACACTCAATTTCCATCCTATGCTCTTCCACTTTCCTTATTTGTTTTATTTCCTTAGTCCTTTTTATAAATTTATCAATGTTTCTATTAGTATTTTCCCATATTTATTTCATTTTCGCTTCCCATTAATACTTTTCATCCATAAATTTTCTGTAGTCAAATCCAACCAATTGTTGAGGCTCTTCACTAAATTGGATCTCTTCTAAAGATTGTTTCTCATGAAATTACTCATATGGCTAGTATTGTTGTAGCATTGGAGTATTGAAAAAGGGTTGAGTAGGTTGAACCCTTGATGGTTCTTCCTGATAGTGGAAATCCTAAGACTATGGTTGTTCATGATGCATAGCCCATCCATTATAATTTTGACAGTTTGTCTTAAGATACTAGTTATTGCTAGGGTGTGTGAATGCAGTGGTTGCATCCATTAACTCCAAATAACAACCATTGTAATTGGAGCTTGATGGGTGGGATATTGTAGGTTAGAATACGTGTAAGAATTGTTGTATTGAGGTTGTTGATATGGCGAATATGACTTAGTATGTTTCCGAAAAGCAATTAACCTATTCTTCAGACTTTCCATAATATATAATTGATTATCAATTGGATTGGACAAATCAGGAGCATTCCTTATCTCTATCTCATACATATCAAGTAATGTCTTAGGAGTGAAACTAGTGGTTTTCTATCCCTTGTTTGGATTGCCAATGCACTCAAATTTACATACAATGAAACAAGTTGTTGTATACAATGAATGAATATATTTTTTTCAATATGAAGCTAATGAGAAACCCAAAATGTATGATGCAACCTAACTTAATGAACTCTATGTGCTATGCAATCAAATAATTCCCAATGCTATCAAGCTTATCTTGAAGATCTTTATTAATCTATGAGGTCGTACCTTTTAACTAAATTTAGACGGCTCCACCTTAGATTTAGATTTGACTATTGCTTACCAATTAGGCCTTGCCTAAGGTGGTTATTACAATTCTCATGGAAGGAGGTGTTTAGACCTCAACATCCATCAATAAAAGGCATGAAAAAATCAATTGGATTTTGGTTACCCACTATAACCACAAAGTTCAAGAGGCACTAGAGTGACAATAGATCTCCTATTTTAAAAAGGTTCCTATAAGCTCAAAACCCTAAGTCTCTTGCTACTTGATTTTTTATTAAAGATTAATGATTGTGATTGCAAGCATACAAGGCATTGGATTGATTTCCTAGGTGGGCCAAGGATCTGGTGATGAAATTCAGTCCTTATTTTAGGAGGGTTCTTGTTAAGCCTTTACTAACATTAAGTTTTATCTACCATAAAGCAATCAACACACAATGCAAGTATAAGAAAAGGGAAACTACTGAAACCTATATGCTATCCAACCAAGGGTTAGATTGGTGCATGTAATGTAAAAACCCTAATTAAGATGAATGACCCTAAGCTATATTAATTATTCTACCAACCAAATGCAACCTAAACTTGGAAAATAAAAAGAAAGAGAGGGAGACTTACCGTGGGGTTTTTTGCGAAGATCAAGTGCAGGCCTCCATACCACACACTTACCCTATTTTAATACAACCCATTTAAAATTGAAATAAGGAAATTGCAAGTTATAATGGGGCCTCACTACATGTTCACTCAAAAAGAAAAACTCTAATCTAAGAAAGCAATCAAATTTGATGAAGCTTTGGCCCATGAGGTTGTCATCACTCCTTTTGCCAAATTCCCCTAGCACAAAAACAAGAAAGGTAGATTAGTTTTGTGAGGAATTAACAAAATAATAACAATGATGCAAACCATTAACTTAATGCAGCCTAAAATTCAGACTAAAGATAAATAATCTAAATAAAGATCAAACCATAAATCCATTGCTATTCCCCAATAGCAGCACCGAAAACTTGGTGTAGCTTTAAATTACTCACAAGCACATGAATCAATGAAGTTTTTCCACTCAAGTGAGGCCAATCCCTTGAGGAATTTCATATATTTGTAGTGGATTTGATTTTATTTAAATTTACTAACTTTAGCCAAAGAAGGAGAGTTGTGATTAAACTAGGAATCTAAAGTAACATGAAATTAAAAACATGCACAAAATTAGAAACTTAAAGTAAAAGAAACTTGCATAAATTATAACTAAACAATCAGAATGAAAACTTACCTAACTAACATGCAATTAACTAAAAGAAACTACTACAATTTAGAAAGATTCAAACTAAATAATGAAACTTAACAAAACAACTTAATTAGAAACTTTCCTAAATTAAAACTTAACTAACCTAAAACTTAGAAAAAAGGAAACTTTGTAGAATTCAAAAAATAAAATTTTTAAACCTAAAACAATATGCAAATAATTAATTAACAACTTCTAAAACAAGATCAAATAACTAAATTAACTAAGAATTTAAAAGGCATGCGATTTAGAACCATGCGCATGGTTTTTGCACGGTGCCCATGATTCTGGAGCACTAAAGATGGTGAACATTAGTGTACCTATGGTGAGTTTCCATGAAAACTAACTATGGGATTTAATAAACAGCATGGAAATCTAAATGGGTACCTAGGATTTAGAAAATAAGATGGCTTGATGGCTTGAATTATATCACAAAGTTATGAAAAAATCAATTTCCAAATTTCTATACTCAAGAACAATCAATAAATTTAGCACAAGAAAGCTATTAAAACCATAACTTTTATGTAAGGAAACAACTCAGTCTCAAGTCCTTTGATGAAATAAACAATCCATGACAAGAACTCCTACAGAACTTTATTACATCATGTCCAATTTACACATGAAACTAGATGCATAATATATATTTTATTGCTAGAACATGTGTCTAATTCTTAAGCATGAAATCCTATCTAAACAACACTGACAATGCAATCTAGTGCTCACAAATAATAAAAATATGATCATTCATACACTTATTGCTAATTAGGCTCTAAACCTACAAAATATCAAACTTTTGAATTATTAGGTCAGAAATGCATGTGTTATAAAATTTCAGACGAAAAACCCTAAAACAACACTATAACTTATAATGTGGTCAACTAATTGGGTATTGTTTATACAAAATTGAAAACTTATCACACACCCAACTAGCATTTTTCTAGTCCCAAGTAAAACATGCAAAAAATCTTGAAAATAAAATGGTTGCAGTTTTCGTAGGTACTCACAATTGTATTTAATATATGCAACAAGCCCTTAAGACCCCTAATAGTCAGGGTTTGTACTTGAAGTGAATTTTCCTTTCTCTTTTCTCAACTTTTTCTTTTCTTTTCACTTTTCCCTATATTTTAGAAAAGGAACCCTTATCTTTGTACTTTTGATATTTTTCACTTCTTTGGACTTTGTCCTTTTTTTTAATTTTTCTACCATCTCTACTTATTTTTAATAAGTAGGTAATGGTCATTTTTATTTTTTTAAGTTTGTGGGTTAGGGTAAATTGGGGTCAAGAAAGAAAAGACTTGTCAAGAGACTTAAAGGGTCTAACTAGTGGTACATGGTAGACTAGGTAGGCTTTATATCTCTGAGCTAAAACAAGGATGGCCTATATCATTTCCAATCTTAAAATTTTTGGTGGTGGTAACAATGTGACATAGTCGACCACCATGATTTTAGGATGGGTGGAACCACATTAAAATTGATCACCCACCATTTTCTAAATTTCACAATAGTCAATAATTATTTGCCCCCACAAAATTTAAGGCAAGGGTAACATGATAGCATAAAAGATTATTGTGAAAATTGTTGGACCATATTGAAATGAATGGTTCCCTTTTTAAACAAATTGAGGGATAATGGGGTCAATAGAAACCACTACATGTTTTTTATCCTTCTCCCCAACTTTCCTAGGCTAAAAGTGTGATTTTTAAAGGATTTTGTGAGATTAATGCAAAAGGTAAGATTATCATGCATTACAAAACCCATAAAGAGAGAAAAACCCACATTCCTAATCTATTTCCTAACCTTAATCTATCCATCCTACTAGGGTTCCACATTTTTAAGTGAAGGAGGGAGCAACTATCCAAAAGGATGATGCCTCCCCCTTTCTGAATGGATGATCAAGTGGTTTCCTAAATAAGAAACCTTAGATCTACTTCAATTTAATTAACTTTAAAACCCTAGATCTTTACACATCTTTCCTAAACCTTATTCCTCACCTAATTCCTTACTTTCCATCAACCAAGCATCACAAAATGAGAAGGGAAAGAGCTCCACTTTCCTTCTAGGAAAAAGGTGCCTACACCCTTGTTCAAAATTAGAAACCAACCATCATGTCTCTCTTATTTCATCTTTCCACCTCTCTTAGTTACGTCATCTTGCTAATTCATCTCTCACCTAACCTTCCTAATTCAATACGCTAACCTAGGGCCAATTTTCTCATGTTTTCACCCCTTCCTAAGTTAGAAAACCACTCATCCATATATAGCCCCATGTTCCATCCGAATTTTCTAAGTTGAGGTTGGTCACGCACCTTGAAATCAAGATTTCCTTTGGTGTTATTTATTGCTGGACTTTGGTATTTCTTAGATGCTTTTCTCCCTTTGAATTTTTAATTATTGTCTTGGTTAGTAGTTTGCTTGCTTTGGTTTAGTTTTCATTACTTAGTTTCCATTGTTTTGCTTTCTAGTTTTGCACCTTTCTCTCCATCTAGCTTTTTATTTTCTTCTTTACTTCAATTCCACTTGTTTTCTTTATTATTCCCTCAAGATTTAAGTTAAAACATCTCTAGTAGTGACAGCCAAGAGAAGAGCTAGCTTAAATTCTTTATTTTCCCACTTGAATTCCATGTTTTCTACCCTCTTTTTTCCTTGGTTTTGGGCAATGTTTCCTTAGTTAGCTCACCCACTGAGCTTTCATTTCTCTTGAATTCCTCTCTGGGTTTTCTATGCATGTCATCATACATTAGTTTGTGAGCTTTATATTGCACTTTTATTATAGCTTAGGTTAGGTTTTATGCTTAGGAATTGGATGCAATTTCCATCTTTTAAACATGTATGCATCTAATTTTAGGTGTAATTTGGAGATGATTCAATAATTTTTTTTGGGAATTCTTGTTATGGAATGCTTATTTCATGGAGGTTGTTCCATGCATAAAATTTATTATTTCAATAGCTTTCTAATGCAAGACTTATTAACTATTCTTAAGTTCCGAAATATGAAAATTAGTTTTTTACTTAACTTTGTGCTTTAATTTCAACCATCAAAACATCTTATTTTCATGAATCCTTAGGTACCCATTTAGATTTTCATGTTATATATTAGTTTTCATAGCTAGTTTCATAGTAACCAATTGTAGGTGTATTAAATTTCACCATCTTTAGGGCTCCAAATTCATGCTCATAGTCCAAAAACCATGTTCAAGGTTCTAAATCCCATTCCTTTTAAATTTTTTCGTAGTTTAGTTTTAGTAGTAGTTAATTCATTATTTGCATCTTAGTTTATGTTTATTAAGTTTCCTTTTTGAATTTTAGAAAGTTTCCTTTAGTAGGTTTTAGGTTAGGTAAGTTTTAATTTAGTGGTTTCCTGAAGTTTCATTGATTAGTTTGAATCTTTCTGAAGTATTGTAGTTTCCATTAGTTAAGGGCATGTTAATTAAGTAAGTTTCCATTTTCATTATTTAGTTTTAATTTAAGCAAGGTTCCTTTCTAGTTTTAGTTTCTAATTCCATACATGTTTCTAATTTGAGTATTTAATCTCTTAATTTAATCCAAACCCTTCTCTTTTGGCTGAAGCTAAATAATTTGAATAAGATCCAATCCATTGCAAATCCATGAGATTCCTCGTGGGATCGCCTTTGCTTGTAAGTGAACTTTAAAATCACAACAATTGTTCATGATGTCATGCGCATCCATTATAGTTTTGACAGTTTGTCTTAGGATAGTAGTTATTCCTAGGGTGCGTGAATGCAGAGGGTTCATCCACTAACTCATAATCATAACCATTGTAACTAGAGTTTGATGGCCATGAATAGTGGGATATTGTAGGTTAGAATAGGTTTAGGAATTCTCATACTGAGGTTGTTGATATGGCAGATATAACTCAATATCTTACCTAGAACCAATTAATATATTCACTGAACTTTCCACACTATCTGATTGATTATCAATTGCATTGGACAAATCAGGAGTATACCTTGTCTATGTCTCATACATATCAGGTAATGGCTTATGAGTAAAATAGTATGAAAGTGGTGGTTTTCCATCCCTTGTTTGGAAGGTCAGTGCACTTCACTTTACATACAATGAAAACAAATTGTTGCATACAACGAATGAATTTTTTTTTCAATGTGAAGCTAATGAGAAACCCTAACTATATGATGCAACCTAACTAAGTGACTCCTAACTCTATGTAACATGCAATCAAACAATTTCTAATACAAGCAGCTTATCTTGAAGATCTTTATTAAACTACGAGGTTGTAGCTTTTAACTTAAATCTAGACAACTCCTCCTTAGATTCAACTTCGACTATTGCTTGCCAGTTAGGTCTTGCCTAAGATGGTTAATACAATTCGCATGGAAGGAGGCATTTTGACCTCAATATCCATTAGCAAAAGGTATGGGGAAATTACTTGAATTTTGGATACCCACTATAACTACAAAGATCAAGAGCCACTAGAGTGGCAATAAATCTCCTCTTTCAAAAAGGTTCCTACAAGCTCAAAACCATAAGTCTCTTGCTACTTGATTTTAGATTAAAGATTAATGATTGGGATAGCAAGCATATAGGGAATCATATTGATTTCCTAGGTGGGTTAAGGATATGGTGATGAAATCCAGTCCTTTTCTTATAAGGGTTCCTATAGGGCCCTTACTAACATTAAGCTTCATCGACCATAAAGCAATAAACACACAATGCAAGTAAAAGGAAATAAAAACTAATGCAACCTATATGCTTTCCAAACAAGGGTTAGTGTAACATCCCTAATTTCTAAATCTCAATTTTAGTGAATTTTGGAAAAATATTAAATGGGGATAAAAAGAACATATTAGACTCATATTTTTGGAGTTTATATGTGAAAGATTAGATAAACATCTAATCTAGCATTGAGACCTCTATAATTGGATAGTACTCAAAAATATGATTCAAATGACACTAAGCTTGGAGAAATCGGAGTTCAGATGGGGGATATATGAGTATTTGAAAATGAGAGGCAATTTTGTAAAAATAAGATAGAAAAAAAAAACAAAAAAAAACAAAATGCCCTAAACGAAGGGGGCCAGATTCGATACTGCCACCCCCTCACTTAAGGGGAACTCGACATAACATTGGGTTTGTCTCTTCCCAAAACCTGACAGACCAGGAAACCTGACAAAGAGGGAAAATCGGTGGGGGAGAAGAAGAGAAGGGAAGAAGAAGAGAAGAAGGAGAGGAGGGAGCTAGAGGACGCCAGGCTGCCAAAGAAGATTGGCACACCAAAGAAGGAGATAAAAAAAGGGAGTTAGGGTTTTTCGGTCTACCATACTTACAGGCCATGTTGTTCACCTCCATCAAACGAATAAAACCCCCAAGGTTATTTGGGAATCCATGGAGATCTTGGCCATCAATCGAAGGGGAGTAGTGTGCATGACATTGATCGGAGGGTTTCCCTAAGAATTAAAGGCAATCTGGCTCATCCAGTGGTGGGAAAAGCACAGAGATGCATCCCAAAGGTGGGCAGCCCCGATGCATGAAGCTCCCGCCTATGCAGGGTCTGGGGAAGGGGCAGACTACAAGGGCCTATAGTAAGCAGCCTTACCTAGCATTTTACAAGAGGCTGATTCCACGCCTTGAACCCATGACCTCAAGGTCACATGATGACAACTTTTACCATTGTGCTAAGGCTCCCCTTCTAAATGCTTCCCAGAGGTAAGATCCACAAAACCCAATTCGTGATTTTGAGATTGTAGTTAGATTTGCACTGTTCATGCTAGATCTAGATTTTTATGATGATCTAATTGTTCAATTCCTAATCCCAATGCAGGGATAGGTAATTTAGGGCATGATGTAGCTCAAATCACACAAAAATTTCATATATAGGCTAAAAACCAATTGGACAATCCCAGCCATCCAATCAGGTATTGTTCATACAGTAACTTTGTGATGTCTAATCGACGAGCAAACACCACAGATGAGTTTCCTCTCCTCAAAAATGATAGGATGACTAGAATTATATGAATTTGAAATGAAACAGATTAGATGATCTAGGCCATTCGATCTGTCACTATTCAAATAGACACCTTGTGATGTCAGTTCAATGATTAGAGGTCACAGATGCATTCCTGAACCCTAAATTAGCTTAGATGAAATAAAGTATGGAATTTTGATAAAATTCCATAAAAAATTTAGTGATTTGAACTATTCATGATGCTCATTATATCAGTCTAATTTAAGAATACAATTATAAGTTGTTTTGAGGAATGTAGTATGAAAAATAACATCTAGCTCCAACTTGAGAGTTGATCTAAATAGGAATCATGGGTTAAGACCACTGAATAGTGAAAGTGACTTGCAGTCACTTAAGAAGAGTAGTGGATAGCCAATTTAGGGCCAATGGTGAGATTGGAAATCTTGTAAATGTTTGCCATTAAATTAGCTATCAACCAATAGCTAATGAAACACCTTTGCACAGTAATGAACATTATCACTTGCCTTGTGCCAAACAGTGTTAGGGAAGCTATGAGAAGTCCTAGAATTATATAACTAAATATGTGTTTGTATTGTTGCAGAGATGACTGATTGAGAGTGCGTACGCAAACAAAATGAAGTATTCGCATTAATGAACTAGAAGATCTCCATTTGAGGTAGGTGGAATTAAGATTGCTAAGATTTTTGCTATATATGTATTTGTATATAAATTTCAAACATTGAAATAAGTTTTTTCAGTTTATATGAAAGATAAGATGAATGTGCATGTTGCAACTGAACCATGATTAAACTGTTCATGCATAAGATATGCATTATTATGAACAATGTGAGAAAATATAAGACTAATACCAAGAAATTGTAAAATGACTAGTACGAGCGAAAGGGGTGGTTATGACGTGGACGGGCCACGGAGTCGTTATGATGTGGGCAAGCCTTTGGACTGGACAAGCTACTGGCCCCTGAGAGTTTAGCCCCATTGTTTGGGGAGTTTGATGTGTTCTGAGGTGTCATTACGATGTGTGTGGGCCACGAAGTCATTATGATGTGGGCAAACCTTCAGGCTGGACAAGCTATCAGTCTCTCAAGAGCAAAGCCTTGAGGTGTGTATTTGAGTTTAACTGACTGTGTCGACTCATTGCGCTAAAGAGGATAATATTGTTTACTATGTACTTAATACACACAACAACGCATTCATATTTGATATGTGAAATAGCTTGTAAGAGCAAAGACTGGTATCAGGAAATGTAAATGACTTGTAAGTTTGACATGTGATTGCATACTTTACATTTCAAAGAATGTGTTTTGTACTGGTGCATTGGTGTTTCTTCCATTGTGGCATGGATTCATGATTTTGATGAATGTTGAATTATTCAAGTTAAATGATAATTGAATTGTGTTTGCATGATTCAGCATGGACAAATTGATTTATATAGAATTATCATGATTTTGTTCATATAAAAATGGCCTCTTATTCTACCTACACGAGCGATTGTTTATATAAAAATATTGTGTTGATGTAAATTGTTTTTGTTTTGTTAGATGTATGAAAAGGAGACAGAGTATCCATTTATATTTTAAAATTGTCAACAAATATTTATTAGGTACTTTACAATGACATGCGTTAAATGTCATATGTCCAAAAAATATAGGAAACTCTGCCAGATTTTCAGTAGAAATGAGCACTCATTTTATCGAAAATCCTTGTTTTTGAGAAAAGAAAAATGACACTCGAGGTTTTTCAAAGTGAATTTAAAAGAAAAGATTTTTAGCTACATTGCATTAGTTTTTACAAAAATTATTTCAAATTGGATCAATCATGCATTAGAAATTAGTTTGTATTTAAAATTATATTTGAAAACACGGGTCGTCACAGTTGGTATCAGAGCCTAGGTTTAGTCCACTCACAACCAGTCACATTGAGTAAGTCTTAAGCAATCTCTAAAGTAAGATGTTTTGACTAATGAGTTTGAGAGTAACTCATAAAAGAACCTTGTGATGAAGGGAAGAATGTCAACTATGAGGACGATTCAAAAGACAACACACCCCTCTGCCATGGCATCTGACCAGAGGAGTCAGATGACAGACTTTATGGCCAACATGATGCAAAACCTCATTCAGCTGATGTAGTAGTAACAATAGATGCAATACTTTTTCAGAGGGTGCCAAGTTTTATTCTTGTTTGTGTGACAACAGAGGACTATTAGCGGCCATAGACTGAGCACAAAGATGATGTGCAAGAGTTTGAAGTCTTGCTTGAAGAGTTTTCATGAAGTTGATGCAAGAGAATGAATTCTAAGTGGATTTAACATTAGGTATAATATTACTTTCCTAAAATTCCATATGGAATGGCCCAGTTGAGCTGGAAAAGCTCTAGCTATATGAACTTTTATTAAGGATTTTAACAGGCCTAGTGGGTCTTCATAAAATGCATTAGTCTTCTTCATGGGAAGAGAGACAAATCCTTATTACTATGCATGAATTGTCGTTTGTTTGATAGTACCTTAGTAGAGAACCGATATTCTTAATCATATATTGACGATTTATTTGATCAACCCAGGATGGTATATGGTGTTTGTGGAGATTGAATTGAGGATGGTTATAACTAGCCTCGGATTTTGAGTATGACATCTTTAAGATGATTTCTAAAACTTGTTAGGATTGTTATGAGTTCTGGATGGTATTAATTGGTGGAACCAATACACTGACAGAATGTATGGATATGATGGATTGAATCTTCAAATGTTAATTAGTTGAGCCATGATTGTGTTAAAAGATAGTATTGCTATATACTTCATAAATAGAGAGGAGCACAAGGAATCCTTGTGCAATAATTCAGAATGTTTAAGGACTCATCATTTGTTGCGAACATCTATAGCATGAGTTTTAGTTCCTTAATCAAACTAGTGCCGAGTAATTGAGTTTCACTAGGATATCAGTGATGTATAATATTATGTGAGATTATTCTCTTATGGGTAATCAAAATTTGATTTACGATCTATACTTGTGAGTAGTCGATGAGGGTGGGTGCGAGGGGCACTGGCAGGCTTCTAGGCGGCGAGCATCTAGGTGGTAGGCTTCTAAGTGCTTACAGTATAATCGTGTTGCTGATTGGTTTTCATTGGCATAGAGTGCCTGGTGGTGAGTTGACATGCTCTGGCTTTTTTATTAGCATATAATTGCTATTGTTGAACCAATATGCTTGGGTTTTAATTGGCATAGAATGCTTGTTAGTGAGCTGGTATGCTCTGGTTTTGACCGGCATATGATTGCATGTTGTGAGCTGTATGCTCTGGTTTTGATTTAGCAGATGGTTATCTATTGATAATCTAATGCACTCTGGTATAGACTTGGTGTAGATTTACTGATATATGAGCTGAGATGCATCAATTTTTATTGATATGGTGATTTTATCAATACTAAAGTTGTATACAAATAACTAAATCTTAAATGAGATTGGTTCATGTGAATTGCATTATATGTGGTGATGACGTATTCTAATTGAATTATGAGTTGGTTGATATGAAAAGGTTTACCATTTAGCAAATTATATGTGAATTGGTATATGAAGAGATGACATGAGGTGAAATTGTACAGTTGTTGATGCTAATGCTAGAATTGTTGACAAGATTAGTCGTCTTGTAATAGGGAGATATTTTTAGAAGTGGTTAAAGAATAACATGAAAAGAATTTCAAGGATGAAATTCCTATAAGGAGGGAAGAATGTAACATCCCTAATTTCTAAATCTCAAGTTTAGTGAATTTTGGGAAAATATTAAATGGGGATGAAAAGAACATATTAAACTCATATTTTTGGAGTTTATAAGTGAAATATGGGGTAAACATCTAATCTAGCTCTGAGACTTCTATAATTGGATAGTACTCAAAAATACTATTCAAACAACACCAAGTTTGTAAAAATTGGAGTTCAGATGGAGGAGATATGAGTATTTGAATATGAGGGGTCAGATTTGATATTGGAACCCCCCCTCACTTAAGGGGAACCCAACATAATGTCAGGTCTGTCTCATCCCAAAACCCAATAGACTAGGAAACCCGACCAAGAGGGAAAATCGGCGGGGGAGGAGAAGAGAAGAAGGGAGAAGTAGAAGAAGGAGAGGATGGAGTTAGAGGATGCTAGGCTACCAAAGAAGATTGGCATGTCGGCGAAGGAGAAAAAAAAGGGAGTTAGGGTTTTTCAGTTAGCCGAACTTACAAGCTATTGCCAGAGATGATGTTGGCTCAGATCATTGATCTGAGCCGACCATGTTGTTCACCACCATCAAACAAACAAAACCCCCATGGAATTCATGGAGATCTTCATCGTCAATTGGAGGGGAGTAGTGTGCATGACATTGATCGGATGGTTTCACTAGGAACTAAAGGCAATCCAACTCATCTAATGGTGGGAAAAGCATGGAGATGCATCCCAGAAGTAAGATCCACAAAACCCAACTCGTGATTTTGAGATTGTGGCTAGATCGGCACTGTTCATGTTTGATCTAGGATTTTATGATGATCTAACCACTCAATTCCTAATCCAAACCTAGGGATAAGTAATTTAGGGCATGATGTAGCTCAAATCACACAAATTTCATATCTAGGCTGAAAACTAATTGAACAATCCCAGCCATCCGATCGGGTACTATTCATACAGTAACTTCATGATGTCTGATTGACAATCAGACACCACAGATGAGTTGCTTGTCATAAAAAATGATAGGATGACTAGAATTATATGAATTTGAAGTGAAACAGACCGGATGATCTAGGCCGTCTGATTTATCACTATTCAAACAGACACCTTGTGATGTCAGATCAATGATTAGAGGTCATAGATGGATTTCTGAACCCTGAATTAGCTTAGATATGATATAAAGTATGGAATTTGAATAAACTTTCATAAAAAATTGAGTGATATGAACTGTTCATGATGCTCATTATATTAGTCTAATTTAAGAACACAATTATAAGTTGTATTGAGGACTGTAGTATGGAAAATTACATCCAGGTCCAACCCAAGAGTTGATCTAGATAGGAATCATGGGTTAAGACCAGTGAAAGTGACTTGCAGTCACTTAAGAAGGGTAGTGGATGGCCAATCCAGGGCTAATCGCATGGATTGGAAATCCAATAACTATTTGCCATTAAATTAGCTATCAACCAATAACTAATGAAACACCTTTTGCATAGTAATGAACACTGTCACTTTGCCTTGTGCCAAATAGTGTTAGGGAAGCTAGGAGACTGAATATGTGTTTGTATTGTTACAAAGGTAACTGGTCGGGAGTGCGTACGCAAACTGAATGAAGTATTCGCATCAGTGAACTAGAATATCTCTATTTGAGGTAGGTAAAATTAAGATTGCTAAGATTTTTGCTATATATGTATTTGTATATGAATTTCAAATATTGAAACAAGTCTTTTCAAGTTATACGAAAGATAAGATGAATGTGCATGCTGAAATTGAACCATGATTAAACTGTTCATACATAAGCTATGCATTATTGTGAACCATATGAGAAAATATAAGACTGATACCAAGAAATTGTGAAATGGCTCATATGAGCAAAAGGGGTCGTTACGATGTAGGCGGGCCTTCGAGCTAGACAAGCTACCAGTCCCTGAGAGTTTAGCCTAATTGTTTGGGGAGTTTGACGAGTTTTGAGGAGTTGTTACGATGTGGGCGGGCCACAGAGTCTTTATGATGTGGGCGGATCATCAAGTT
Organism: Warburgia ugandensis; assembly: GCA_035236585.1. NCBI lineage: Eukaryota > Viridiplantae > Streptophyta > Magnoliopsida > Canellales > Canellaceae > Warburgia > Warburgia ugandensis. The sequence continues at coordinate 24,111,201 of CP141132.1, read as the reverse complement.
GGACAAGCTACCGGCTCCTAACTGGACAAGCTACCGGTCTCTTAGGAGCAAATCCTTGAGGTGTGTCTTTAGGTTTAACCCACTGCACTGACTCACTGCACCAAAGAGGATATTATTGTTTGCTATGTACTTGATACACACAATAGCACATTCGTATTTGATATGTGAAATGGCTTGTAAGAGCAAAGACTGGTATTAAGAAATGTAAATGACTTATAGGTTTGACATGTGACGGCATACTTTGCATTTCAAAGAATGTGTTTTGTACTATGCATTAGTGTTTCTTCCTCTTTGGCATGGATTCATGATTTTGATGAATGTTGAATTATTCAAGTTTAATGATAATTGAATTGTGTTTCCATGATTCAACATGGACAAATTGATTTATATAGAATTATTATGATTTTGTTTATATAAAAATGGCATCTTATTCCACCTACACAAGCGATTGTTTATATAAAAATGTTGTGTTGATGTAAATTGTTTTAATTTTGTTAGATGTATGAAAAGGAGACAAAGTCTCCACTTATATTTTAAAATTGTCAACAAATATTTATCAGGTACTTTGCAATAACATGCGTTAAATGTCATATGTCCAAAAAACAGAGGAAACTCTGTCGAATTTTCGGTAGAAATGAGTGCTCATTTCACCTAGACTCCTTGTTTTTTAGAAAAGAAAAATAACATTCGAGGTTTTTCATAGTAAATTTAAAAGAGTTTTTTTGTTTTTACTGCATTGCATTAGTTTTTACAAAAATTATTTCAAATTGGATCAATCCTGCATTAGAAATTAGTTTGTATTTAAAATTACATTTGAAAACATGGGTCATCACAATTGGTATTAGAGCCCAGGTTCAGTCCACTCACAGCCAGTCACATTGAGTAGGTCTTAAGAAATCTCTAAAGTAAGATATTATGACTAATGAGTTTGAGAGTAACTTATAAAAGAACCTTGTGATGAAGGGAAGAATGTCACCTACAAGGACGAGTCAGAGGAAAACAAACCCCTCTGCCATGGCATCTGACTAGGGGAGTCAAATGACAGACTTTATGGCCAACATGATGCAAAACCTCATTCAACTAATGCAGCAGTAATAATAGATGCAACCCATGAGGATTCACAAGTTCTAAGGAGATAATAGATTTTTAGTCCTGGTATGAGTAAGAGGAGTACTCTTATGAAATTTGTATAGTCCTTGGATTAAGAAACAATAGTATAAGAGTACAAAATTAGCATGTTTGAATGAAAACTCTATCAGAGATAGATCTATTAATATGGAATGACCTTGAGAGGATCCAAGTTTTAATTTTAATGATGCGTATAAACCTTTGAGGATTATGATGACTATTGCACAATAATATTTTGATCATAATGAAAAGAGGGCAAAGAATAATCACAATGGAAGAGAACTTAGGAAAAATTAAGTGAATTACAACATTAGTCTGTATATGTTGTGGACATATTTGATGGATAAATTTTGGTAGTAGGAAATCAGTGGCAATTGATTTACTTATGTAAATGAATTATTGATCAAAGGAATGAGAGCAAGTTATTCCTTATATATATATAGAAATACTAACAGCTAGTTATCATTGAGAATGAAATTTCTATTTAAATGATTCTCAAGAGTTCTAGTTACGAATTGGAGATGCATAATGCTTAAAGGATATGACAACTGTTTTATCAGGATGATTATTAAATGATAAGAAAGACAAGCAGATGAGTGGAGAATTGAAGCATGAATATAGAAACTTACTAAATAAGTCAAGTTTTAACTTGGAAAGTGTGTAAAAATGGTAACAACAAGAGTATGAGGATAATGATGAAGGATTAGGAATGATTATAATTGATGAGAACTTGAGAGAGTTAGAGAAGTATTGTATTAACCTAAACTTGAAACTAGATTTATTTGACGTATAAATTGTAGTATGGTGGAAATCATTGAAAATTTGATGAAATAAGGTCCTAGTTTTCTTATGGATGTATTTTTGAGTGATGAGATGAAAATTAATGAGTTCTTGTCCATACAAAAAAAAAATACTAATAGCAAGAATTAGTGAGAAGAGAGTGTTTATGAATTATTATGAGAGTTTTAATTATGATTTGAAATGTATATTACTTGGAGGACATGACAGTTACTTTATAAGAATAATTATTAAATAGAGATGATCACACGATGAATCAACTAGGGAGATTGATAGAGTTGCAATTGATTTTGACTAATATGACCATGAAATAATTCATTAGTTACAAGAAAGGAAATGGTGGAAGTGAAGACACAAAAGTTGTAATTATGAGGATTCTAATGATAGTCGTTTGAGAGGACGTGCTCTTCTATTGCCGAGACCTTTATCTAGAAGGCTCTTGAGATGGCTTGTAATGATTAATATATTTTCCTGAGTAATAGGTGATGTAGAGAGAGAGAGAGAGAGAGAGAGAGAGAGAGAGAGAGAGAGAGAGAGAGAGAGAGAGAGAGAGAGAGAGAGAGAGAGAGAGAGAGAGAGTTTGCTACTTTAAAATAGAGGTATCAAGCAGCTCAATAGTATTTGAAACGGGAACGGGTTTACAGGCTAAAGAGGTGTGTTATTTGCAAGGGCAAGGACCTGAACAGTTATATCTTAGAATTAGTAAATTCCATAGTAGAGGAAATAGTATCAGCAACCACCATTACTGTAGAAATATTTTAGATGCTTGACTGTGGTGAGTTAGTGCATTTCTTTAGAGACTGTCCTAGAGGATAGCGAGTCAAACAGTTTGACATTGGGATCAGGAAAAGATGGCCCCACATTAGTAGTGATGAGTTTCTGCTGTTACTTTGAGGCAAGCATGGGCTTCAAATTAGATGGTAGAGAGTATTTTCCTGATTGTTGATAGGCATGTTATAATTTTACTTGATTCAGCACCTAGTCATTCTTTCGTTTATGTGCTAGCATCTTGCTTAGACATGCCTGGATGTGTTATCCTTTCAATTGGATACTATGACTTCAATGGGAGAGTTATTGGAGGCTAATGAGTACTTTTAAGAAGTACATATGAACCTAGTAAGGGAGAGAATATAAATGATAATCTCATCCTACTCGATATGGTGAATTATGAAGGGCCGCTAGTGGCCATAGATTGAGCACAAAGATGATGTGCAAGAGTTTGTAGTCTTGCCTAAGGGGTTTTCATGATGTTGACACAAGAGAATGATTTCGAAGTGGATTTGGCATCAGGTATAATATTATTTACCTATAATGCCATATGGAATAGCCCAACTGAGATGGAAAAGCTCCAGCTATATGAACTTTTAATAAGGATTTTAATGGGCCTAGTGGGTCTTCATAAAGTGCATTAGTCTTCTTCATGGGAAGAGAGACAGATCCTTATTACTATGCACAGATTGTCATTTGTTTGATAGTACCTCAGTAGAGAACCAATATTCTTAATCGTATATTGATGATTTATTTGATCAACCCAAGATGGTGCATGGTGTTTGTGGAGATTGAATTGAGGCGTGGTTATAACCAGCCTAGGATTTTGAGTATGACATGTTTAAGATGATTTCTAAAAATTGTTATGATTGTTACTAGTTCTGGATGGTATTAATTGGTGGAACCAATACACTAATAGAATGTATGGATATGATGGATTAAATCTTCAAATGTTAATTGGATGAGCCATGATTGTGTTAATAGATAGTATTGTTGTATACTTCATAAACAGAGAGGGGCAAAAGAAATCCTTGTGCATTAATTCTGAATGTTTAAGGACTCATCATTTGTTGCGAACTTCTATAGCATGAGTTATGGTCAGATGAAGGAAATTTCTTTTACTGCAATACCTTGAATGATAGAGAGGCTATTTATTGAGATTGTAATGTGCTGACATTAGTCAAACTGGTGATTGAGGTTCATAGTTCCTTAGTCTTATGAACTACTAGCGCCGAGTAATTGAGTTTCACCAGGATATTAGTGATGTATAATATTATGTGTGATTATTCTCTTATGGGTAATCAGAGTTTGATTTACAATCTATAATTGTGAGTAACCACAATTTACAATGAGGGCGGGTGCAAGAGGTACTAGCAGGCTTCTAAGTGGAGAGCTTCTAGGTGGCAGGCTTCTAGGTGCTTACAGTATATTCATGTTGCTGATTAGTTTTCATTGGCATAGAGTGCCTGTTGGTGAGTTGACATGCTCTGGTTTTTTTTATTAACATATAATTTCTTGTTGGTGAGCCAATATGCTTGGGTTTTAATCGGCATAGAATGCTTGTTAGTGAGCTAGTATGCTCTAGTTTTGATTTAGTAGATGGTTATCTATTGATAAGCTAATGCACTCTAGTATAGACTTGGTGTAGATTTACTGATATATAGTTGAGATGCATCGATTTTTATTGATATGGTGATTTTATCAATACTAAAGTTGTATACAAATAACTAACTCTTAAATGAGAGTTTGGTTCATGTTAATTGCATTATATGTGGTGATGATGTGTTCTAATTGAATTATAAGTTGTTTGATAGGAAAAGGTTTACCATTTAACAAATTATATGTGAATTGGTATATGAGGAGATGACATGAGGTGAAATTGTATGGTTGTCGATGCTAACGTTGGAATTGTTAACACAATTAGTTATCTTATAATAAGGAGATATTTTTAGAAGTGGTTAAAGAATAACATGAAAAGAATTTCAAGGACAAAATTCCTATAAGGAGGGAAGAATGTAACATCCTTAATTTCTAAATCTCAATTTTAGTGAATTTTGAAAAAATATTAAATGGGGATGAAAAGAACATATTAAACTCATATTTTTGGAGTTTATAAGTGAAAGACTGGATAAACATCTAATATAGCATTGAGACCTCTATAATTGGATAGTACTCGAAAATAAGATTCAAATGACACCAAGTTTGCAGAAATTGGAGTGCAGATAGAGGAGATATGAGTATTTGAATATGAGTAAGCGGGAGGACGCCAAGCTACTGGAGAAGACTGGCACGCTTGTGAAAGAGAAAAATAATGGGGGTTAGAGTTTTTTGGTCCGCCGAACTTACAAGCTATCACTGGAGACGTCGCTAGCTCGAATCATTGATCCGAGCCGACCATGTTGTTCACCTCCATCAAACAAACAAAACCCCCATGGTTATTTGGGAATCCATGGAGATCTTGACCGTAAATCAGAGGGGAGTAGTGCACATGACATTGATCGGAGGATTTCACTAGGAACTGAAGGCTATCCAGCTTATCCAGTGGCAGGAAAATCATGAAGAGGCATCCCAGAGGTAAGATGCACAAAACCCAACTCATGATTTTGAGATTGTGGCTAGATTTGCACTGTTCATGCTAAATCTAAGTTTTTATGATGATCTAATCATTCAAGTCCTAATCCAAACCTAGGGATATGTAATGTAGGGCATGATGTAGCTTAGATCACATAAAAATTTCATATCTAGGCTAAAAATCGATCAGACAATCCCAGCCATCCGATTGGGTACTATTCACACAGTAACTTTGTGATGTTTGATCGACAATCAGACACCACAGATGAGTTCCCTATCTTCAAAAATGATAGGATGACTAGAATTATATGAATTTGAACTGAAACAGATCAGATGATCTAGGCTGTCCGATCTATTACTATTCAAACAGACACCTTGTGATATCAGATCAATGATTAGAGGTCATAGATGGATTCCTAAACCCTAAATTAGCTTAGATATGATATAAAGTATGGAATTTGGATAAACTTCCATAAAAAATTGAGTGTATGAACTATTCATGATGCTCATTATATCAGTCTGATTTAGGAATACAATTATAGATTGTATTGAGGACGGTAGTATGGAAAATAACATCTAGCTCCAACCCAAGAGTTGATCTAAATAGGAATCATGGGTTAAGACCACTAAATAGTGAAATTGACTTGCATTCACTGAAGAAGAGTAGTGGATAGCCAATCTAGGGCCAATGGCGTGGATTGGAAATCCAGTAACTGTTTGCCATTAAATTAGCTATTAACCAATAGCTAATGAAACACCTTTTTCACATTAATGAACAATGTCACTTTGCCTTGTGCCAAATAGTGTTAGGGAAGTTAGGAGAAGTCCTAGAATTGTATAACTAAATATGTGTTTGTATTGTTACAGAGGTGATTGATCGGGAGTGCATATGCAAACTGAATGAAGTAATCATGTCAGTGAATTAGAAAATCTCCATTTGAGGTGGGTAGAATTAAGATTACTAAGATTTTTTCTATATATGTATTTTCATATGAATTTTAAATATTGAAACAGGTCTTTTTAGTTTATACATAAGATAAGATGAATGTGCATGCTGAAATTGGACCATAATTAAACTATTTATGCATAAGCTATGCATTATTGTGAGCCTTGTGAGAAAATATAAGACTAATACTAGGAAATTGTGAAATGGCTCATATGAGTGAAAGAGGTTGTTATGATGTGGGCAAGCCACGAAGTCATTATGATGTGGGCAGACCTTCTAGCTGGATAAGCTACCAGTTCCTGAGAGTTTAGCCCCATTGTTTGGGGAATTTGACATGTTCTTAAGGGTTGTTACGATGTGGGTAGGCCTTCGAGCTAGACAAGCTACCAATCTCTTAGGAGCAAATCCTTGAGGTGTGTCTTTGGGTTTAAACCACTGCACCAACTCACTATGCCAAAGAGGATAATATTGTTTGCTGTGTACTTGATACACACAACAAAGCGTTGGTATTTGATATGTGAAATGGCTCGTAAGAGCGAAGACTAGTATCAGGAAATGTAAATGACTTGTAAGTTTGACATGTGACTACATACTTTGCATTTCAAAGAATGTGTTTTGTACTAATGCATTGGTGTTTCTTCCATTTTGGCATGGATTCATGATTTTGATGAATGTTGAATGGTTCAAGTTAAATGATAATTGAATTATGTTTGCATGATTCAGCATGGACCAATTGATTTATATAGAATTATCATGATTTTGTTTATATAAAACTGGCGTCTTATACCACCTACACAAGCGATTGCTTGCTGAGGCATTGCTTTGGTTTGCAATGCCTCAGATACAGAGAATAGTAGCAGGTTTGGCATGTTGACAGTATTGCAAAACAAAGGACTCCCGAGGAATAGGAGCTTCTTATTGGGAGGAGCACGCCAACAGAGGCTTTGGAAAAGGGCAGGTAAGAATTGGTCTTTGAATTGAAGTTATTGTATTAGAAATGAGAAAGAAACTGCATTGTATGTAATTATGGGAATTTGGAAGATTTACGTGACTGGGTTGTGCTGTGGAGGTTCTAGGTCTGTTGTGTTGATGTAAATTGTTTTTGTTTTGTTAGATGTATGAAAAGGAGACAGAGACTCCATTTATATTTTAAAATTGTCAACAAATGTCCATTAGGTACTTCGCAATGACATGTGTTAAATGTCATATGTAAGAAAAATAGAGGAAACTCTACTAGATTTTTTATAGAAATGAGCGCTTATTTCACTAAGAATCCTTGTTTCTTGAGAAAAGAAAAATGACACTCTAGGTTTTTCAAAGTGAATTTAAAAGAGAAGATTTTCCACTGCAGTGCATTATTTTTTACAAAAAATATTTCAAATTGGATTTATCATGCATTAGAAATTAGTTTGTATTTAAAATTACATTTGAAAACCCGAGTCGTGACAATTAGATAGGTGCAACTAATGCAAAAACCCTAATTAAGATGTAACACTTAAGGTGAATGACTCTAAGCTATATGAATTATTCTACTAGCCAAATGCAAATTACACTAAAGGCAACCTAAACTAGGAAAATAAAAAGAAAGTGAGGATACTTATAGTTAAGTTTTTAATGAAGATCAAGTGTGGGCCCTCATACCACACGCTTTCCCTATTTTAATATTACCCATTTAAAATTGAAGTAAAGAAATTGCAAGTTACAATGGGGCCTCACTACAAGTTCACTCAATAAGAAAAATGTAATTACGAAAACAATCAAATTTGATGAAGCTTAAGCCCATAAGATTGCCATCGCTCCTTTTGCCAAATTCTTCTTGCACAAAAACAAGAAACATGGAATAGTTTTGTGACGAATTAACAAAACAAGCAACTATGATGCAAAACCCTAACCTAAAGCAATCGAAAATTAAGACTAAAGGTAAACAATCTAAATAAAGATCTAACCACAAATCCTTTGTGATTTCCCCCAACAATGGTGCTAAAAACTTGGTCTAGCTTTAAAAATACTTATAAAGCCACAAATCATATAGTATTTTTACACAAGTGAGGTTGATCCTAGGAGGAATCTTATGTATTTGCAATGGATTATATTTTATTTAAATTGGCTAACTTCAGCCAAAGAAGGACAGTTGTGATTAAACTAGGAGTCTAAAGTAACATGGAATTAGAAAGATGCACAAAATTAGAAACGAAAAGTAAAAGAAACTTGCCTAAATTAAAAGTAAACAATTAGAATAGAAAATTACCTAACTAAAATACAATAAACTAAAGGAAAATATGGCAATTTAGAAAGATTCAAACTTAATAATGACACTTGTGGAAACTACTAAATAAAAAACATTCCTAAATTAAAACTTACCAAACCTAAAAGTCACTAAAAAGGAAACTTTCTGAAGCTAAAAAAGTATGCAAATAACTAATTAACAAGTTCTAAAACAAGTTCAAACTCTAAATAAACCAAGAATCCAAAAGAAATGGGATTTAGAACCATGCACATGGTTTTTCGACTATGCGCATGATTCTAGAGCCCAAAAGATGGTGAATTTTGATGCCAAGAATTAAAACACAAAGTGAAGGAAAAACCAATTTTCAAATTTTAATACTTAAGAACAGTTAATAAATCTAGCATTAGAAAGCTACTAAAATCATAACTTTTATGCAAAGAAACAACCTAGATATCAAGTACTTTGATGAAATAAACAATCCATGACAAGAATTGTCATAGAACTGTATTACATCATATCCAATTTAAGCCAAAAACTAATGCATAATACATGTTTTACTACTGCAAATTACATCTAATTCTTAAGCATGCAATCCTATCAAAACAACACCAACAATGCAATCTAATGCTCACAAACTAGAGTATGATGACATGCAAAGAAAACCTAGAAAGGAATTCTAAAGAAAGAAAGACTAAGATAGTGAACTAAGGAAAAATTGCCCAAAACTAACGCCCAAAACTAAGGTTTATGGTATTGAATGAGGAAGGTTAGGTGGAGATGATGTAAGCTAGATGATTTAAGAAAGAAAGGTCAGAAGCTGACATAAAAGAGATAAGAGGGCTAGTTTCTAATTTTGAACAAGGGGGCATATTTTTCCTTAGATGTGCCTCCCTCCTTTAACTTGTAACCCTAGGTGAATTTGAAGGGAAAAAGAGTGGGAGATAGAATGGGAAAGTAGGGTTTCTCTCTTGATGGGTCCACCAATGCATAGTCATCTTACTTTTTACATAATTCTCTCAAACCTTCTAATTAAACCTTGAAAATCCAAATTTAGAAAGTGGGTCATTCTTGAATTCTCCCCTAATTGTATGACTCCATGAGGTAATTGGCATATGTGGCTCACTTTGAGGCCTCATATGACTTGGCTTCATGGCTCACACCCTTGGCTTGAATTGCTTGGCTTGAATTCCTTAGCTTCTCACCTTCTCTCATGGCTTATATGGCTAAGGTGGCTTGAATTGCTCCCATGCAAAGGTGATGGAAATGAATGGCTTGCTTCATGACTCCATTTTAGTCACCTTTAGCTCTTCAAATTGCTTACATTGATCCATCATCTTGACATGATATGATCTTGGACCTTAATCTACTTTGAAATGTTAAAATTTAGGCCTTGGCTCGATCTTTTGATCTTCATCTTCAATTCTCATCTTGATCATTCTTGACCTTTCAATCACCTCTCCAAGACTTGCGAAAGGTGAAAACCCCAAATTAAATCCTAAAAATAAAATCATTCATATACTTGCTTTAAATTAACCTCCAAAATTACAAATTATCAAACTTTTGAATTATTAGGTCAGAAATGTATGTGTTATAAAATTTTGTCCAAAAAACCCTAAAATAACACTATAAGTTATAACACATGGGCAACTAATTAGGAATTTTTTTCTATTAATTAGAACACTTATCATCATGCCAAGGTGGACCATTCAATGAGAGAAAACCCACTTTTCAATCTCTTTAGTGTAGCTTTAAAATTACTCACAAGCTCATAAATCAAAGTAGTATTGCACACAAGACAGGTTGATCCCACAAGAAATCTCACAAATTTTTATGTTGGATGGATCTTATTCAAAGTGCTTAACTTAAACCAAAGACAAATATTGAATTGGATTTAAATTTAACTAGACAAGCAAGTGACAAAAGAAAGGAAATATGCATGAAACTAAAAACTACAATTAAATGAAACTTTTTAAAATTAATGCTATGCAATGGAATTAGAAACTAACATGCATTCAATTAAAGGAAACTAATAGAAACTAGACGAATTAAACTAAGCAACTATCATAAGGAAACATACTAAGAAGATAACTTTCCTAAACTAACATTTTACCTGTGACGACCCGGGATTTGAAACACATTTTATAATATATTTTTCAAAGGCAAGAGCGTCCCCTCAGTAAAAAAAACTTTTGCAAAACAAAGCAACGGAAAGTCTTTTATTTTAAGACTTGTTTTGAAAACCCAAGTCACCACTTCATACATAACATAAGTATAATTTTGTGTACAAAATAAAATTCTATTGAAGGAATATGATTTTATTAAACTTCCAGGATCCATCCAGTGGTTCACAGTACACAACCCCTTTGTATCCTTACAATACTTGTCCAAATACACAATTCAAATTACAAAGTTCTAAATACAATACATGCTCTCAATACAATGTTTCAAGGGATATACCCTTATTACTTATTTTTCAATAGTTCTTCAAGTCTTGAGCTCCCAAGTCTTCTTCTCTGTATCTGAGATATTGTAAACATTCGAACATTTACAATATCTCAGCAAGCTATGCTTGGTAGGGGATAAGAATGTAAGTTATTGACAGTAAAATCTCAATATTCAACTATCCCATAATTCATTCTATCATAAGCACATTCACAAACCACTATTATTGATATGAACATCTCATTTCCTTATCATTTGTGTTCACCTTTATACATACATATTATATAAGAACAAATCCATTAAAATTGTTAAAATAATCAATAATTATTTCCATACAAAACTGATCAACTCCTTTCATTATAGGAGATTTGTATCTCAGCTAGTTACTATACTGGGATTTTTCCCTTCTTGGGAAAAATATTGGTAATTTATAATTACTTGGCATTTCATCATGCCATCTCTTAAGGCATTTCACTATGCCAATTTCATATGCATCATAATGCAAAATAATCAAGGACTACTATGCTTGTAGTCTGATCCGTACAGCGCGCCCAGATAACTGTTCAATAATCCACTTATACCATTCTTAGTGGAAATTACAATATCCATGTCCATATGGGAGGACCATGGCTGTCACAGTGGTGGCCTTCCCATAATTGCCCCACCCAACTTTTAGCCTTTCTTAGGCTTGGTATTCAATATCATCAAGTTTCAGAGAGTGGGTGGCCAAACCCTCTTAACTCTCCTAGCATAGCCTCCCCAGGTTTATGCCTGTTTAAAACAAAACCACAAGCCTCCAAGCTTGTATGTAAAATAATACTTATACATATCAGACTATCTATCTGTTTATCTAGGGCTAGAATATTTTCTAGTTTCCTATTCACTTAGGGTTGTTCTCAATTCTCAACTTAACCATTTAATACTTATTTTCCTCATCATTTGGTTGGATCATATTTCAATTTGAGGTATTTACCTTAATATATTGGTATCATACATGTCAATACTTCAAAACATAAGATCATGTATTAGACATGTATCTTCATGTAAAGGCATTCTTAATAATCCACCTACCTCAATAAGGTATTCTTACTTCTTGAAACCTGCCATAGTCTTGATCAACATATATCTGTCAAATCATATGTATAATGTTATTTTTCTAATCAAGGGTACATACTACATAGTCTTTTGATCATCCTTATGTAAGATGATCTGAATCTTTCTTCCTTGAATATCATATATCCAAGGGTTTAATATCATCTATACAAATACTATCTATATCATACATAAACAATCTAATCTACATTGGTGTTTCTTTGTCCTTATTATTTTTTATCCTACAAGATCTCATCTTGTTTGATCATCCTTATCTTACTTACTATTTTTATTAGGGTTAGATAATTTGCTATCTTTTTATGTTCTTATTATTATTCAACCAGTTAGTGTCTTACTTGGTTGAAGATGATTTATTTCTTTCTATTACTAGACAGCTCCTCCTTATTTCAGGATGACTAGTACTTACCAGTTAAAGTCTGCTCAAAAAGTGATTAATACAACCCTCATGTAAGGAGGCATTTAGACCTCTCTTACGTCAACGGGAGGTGAGAGAAAAGCACTTGGCTCTTGTATACCCCCTATAACCACAATGTTCAGAGTCCACTGGAGTGGTACTAGCTCAACCTTTGACAAGGTTCCTATGAGCTCTTTACCTTAAGTCCCTTCTCTAATTGATTTTAATTAATTTCCATGGATATGCATAATGTCATCCATGGATGTTCATTATTTTCCTACTTTGGGCCAAGGAAATGATAAATCATTCCTTATATTGTCCTGCTAACTATAGCCCTTATTAAGTCAAAATCATTCATTCATCTTAGTTGTCAATGAATCTCTATATTTCATTAGTTTATATTTTTGGTGATTTATGCTCACTATATCTTAACAACTACGTAACAATTGAATAAAATTTGACAATAAGTAAATCATAAACTTGAAAGCATAAATCAAATATAAGTTTAACAACTATATACTACACTCTTCCTATGAATGTAACTTAAGCTAGTGAAATAAAACTAATATGATCCTAAGTTATGAAACACATCTTCTATCACAATGAAATCATGTTTAAATCCTAATTTACACTAACATGATCCTAAGATAATCAAATATACTAAAAAATTACTCATTTAGGGCATATCATACTAAAATTTAAAGATTACACTATCATGCTTTCTAACTTAAAACATAAATCACATTTACACTTTTATATCTAATAAAATACAATTAAACTAATTATATTAAGATTATAATAAACCTTTAAATATGATCCAACCATTAGATCTTAGGTGTTTTCCTTTAGATCAAGGGTTTTAATTACCTTTAAGGTTTTTAATCCATTAAGATCCAAAAATCATATCCACTTGATTTTGTCACATTTTATCCATGATCTAACTGGATTCCATCATAATATCATCCATCTAATCCATCCCAAGGATCTGATCATACTTGATCTCATTGATCAAGTGGGTCCCTTTGTATTTTTAGGATTTTTCTACCATAAAGGGCAGATCCCCTAATTTATCTCAAATCTATCCAAATTAACCATAGATATTACTTTATTATATTATTATATTATCATTAAAATAAATTTCCAAGATCTGATCACCTCAGATCTTGAAGATCTTAGAAATTGGACACTTATTTCCAAAATACAGAATAATTCAAGAATAATTTTTAAACATATTATGACTTAATTAGAAACTAGACAATACAAGCTTTCTATAGATATTTTCAATCTCAATTTGGAGTTCATATGACTCCACAATTTAAATTTGAAGTTTACAGCAGTTCCTAGGGTCCAGATTTGATCTAAGCCCAACAGAACTAATCCCTCTCAATTGAGGTTCCAAACCTTGTTAGATTTTGTTGAAAATTGTACCCTAGGGGTTTTTGATCCTTCTAGATCGATTGGAAAGCTCAGAATTTCCATCTGAGTTCTCTATCACCATGAATTGAAGGCTCTAGTATTTACTTTATTTTTACGATTTTTCATTCAAATTAAATTACAGAAAAATAAAAATTACACTAAACCATAATAAATATTTATAGGAAGTAGTTACACCTACCTGATTGGAGAAAAAACATATATTTGATGCCCAATTTGAGAGAATTACTGGTTGATGATAATATAGGTCGATTGTCCCTGTTTTTGTGATTTTCTGTTGTTGGAACCATTGGATCTTGAAATTGATTTGGGGATTTTGTATATACTGTAGTATAGGAGGTTATGGATGGTGGAATTTATCAGATTCTACCTAGAACGGAGTGTCTAATTGAATTTAGGTCTCTTGTTCCACTTAGAAAGAGGAGAGAGAAATAAGAAAAATAGAGATTGGAGAGGGATGAATGAGAATTTGGAGCTGAAACCCCAGGGAAGATTTGGAAATTTCGTGTTTAAGATTGTGAAAATTTTTGGGACATATATACATCCAAATTTGATTTTTTTATCATTTCTTTTGATAAGATATTTTATTACTTTAGAATTTTTTATTACAAGTGCATTCTCCATTCTCCACTACAATCTCCACTACCACCAATAATGCACTAAGAAATTATTGTTGATTCTAGAACGTTGGCCCACTTTGTGGGCCCCACTTTTATGTGAAAAGACGTTGTTGATTGTTTTACCGCAAGTGCACAGGCTATTGTAGGGTAGTATATGCAAGTACGAGTCGATCCCACAAAGACTTGATTTAAAATGATGGAGTTTCAATAAAATCTAATTATTTAAAATTAAAAATAAATCACTCAAAATTACTGGAATTATTAAAATGAGAATCAATGTTCAGATCTAATAAACTTCTCAAAAATACAGAATTTTCAGTTCTTAAAGAAAACAAACAAAATCAAATAATGAGAAAAAACTACTTCCCTAGATCAATTTTCATCAAAATCTTCACTTCTGGTCTTCTAAAAGCTGATCCTCCTTTACAGATATCTTCAAGCCATTCTTGATTAGTGATCCACCGGTCGGATTTAACAGATTCTTTAAAATGGTCAAGATTTGGACGGCTCAGATTAATTTTTGGATTTTAGATCTAAGATCAGAAGTGTTTGTTATGTCTAGGGATGTCCTAAGAATGAACCTGTAAAATTAATTTGAAATCAGAGAAGAAACGAAGGAGAAATCGAGGATTTTGTTTTGATTAAGGCTAAACCGATGAGAGGTTAGGCCTTGATTGATCTGCCTCAGATTGGACAGTTCCTGGATAAGTAAAAAGAAGATAAAACAAAACAGGGATAAACTAGGACACAAATGGAATTAAAAAGGGGACATAGATGGAATTAATGAGAAAGAACAAATTTGTAATTTCTGTTAAAGAGAGAGGGCAAACTTGGAATTACACGAAAAATCTAGTTTTTAGAAAAAAAACCAGGAAACCCAACAAAGAAGGGGGGGAGGAAGAGGCAAGAAGAGACAAGGGGAAAAGGAGAAGGCAAAGGAGAAAAACCCGACTTGGGTTTTCACCTCTGGGCCAGCCGGTGAAGATGGGAATGCAGGAAGGAGGATTGGGCTCACCAACCGATGCTGAGAATTTCGGGTGGTGTGGTTAAACAGGGAAAAGAGGGGGATGGTAAGAAAAAGGTGAAGAAGAAAGGGAGGGCTAAGAAGAAGGGAAGGAGGAAGATAGGGCTATCCGAAGCAACAAAGAGGTGAGGAGTGGTGGTGCTGGGTTCCGGCGTCGACTGCTATGTTGCCAGGGAAGCAGGTAGAAGAAGGAGAAGGCAGAGAAGCTGAGGGTCGACCGGTGATGGTTCGAGCAAGAGAAAAAGAAGGTGGTAGATGACTATATAGAAGGGAGGTGAAGTCAGTGTGATCAGTGGCTGGTTTCTGATTCACCAGTGAAGGTTGACTGGGAGAGAGACGGACAGGGTAAAAACGAAGGAGATGATAGAAGAAAAACAGAAGAAACGAGAGAGAAGGAAAGCTATGAGAGAGAGGAGAAGAGAAAAGAATGAGAAGGGGGAAGGGAGAAGGGAGAAGGGAGAAGGAGAAGAGAGAATGAGGAGGAGAAGGGTACGGTTGGGAAAGAGAGGAAGATGGGAAGAGAGGAGAAGAAGTGGGTGAATGGGAAGTGGGGGTAGAGTTGGGTACGGTTGGGTGTAAGGAAGAAGAGGTTGGGAAAGAGAGGAAGATGGGAACGTGAGAGTGAGGAAAGGAAAAAGAAAAGGAAAGAAGGAAAAAGGAAAGAAAAAGGAAGGAAGGAAAAAGGAAAAGGAGAAGGAAAAGGAAAAGGAAAGAAAGAAAAGAGAAAAAGGAAGAGGAAAAGGAAAAGGAAAAGGTAAAGGTAAAAGAAAGAAAGAAAAGAGGAAAAGGAAAAGGAAAAGGAAAAAGAAAGAAAAGAGAAAAGGAAGGAAAGAAGGAAAGAAAGGAAAGAAGGAAAAGGAGGAAAAAGAAAAAAAAGAAAAAGAAAAGGAAAGAAAGAAGTGGGGGAAAGGGTTGCCTTTTTCTCCATGATTCTAAATTTAGCTCCATTGTCTTCTAGGAAACTATCACATCCATCTTCATGGATGATTTGGTTCATCCATTGCCCTTTAAGATGATCTACACCGTTATCTTTTAATCACAGCCATCCGTGCGTCCTTTGGTTGATCTACAAAAGAATAGACTAAATTATACTCATATGAACCGTACATTAGTCATCTAGTGAGCTCTAATGATCATCTGACCGTTGATTTTGACAAATTAAGGTTTGGATGGTCAATTGGATTTATATTCAAAATCAAGCTAAGTTTTGTAAAATTGAAGAGTTAGATGACCTAATTGAATGCTAAATTAGGGGAATTTTGACCAAAATTAAACACTTAACACACCCCCCAACCAGCATTTTGCTAGTCCCGAGCAAAACATGCGAAAAACCAAATTTCAAGATTTCAAATTTTATTTTTAAGTCAACTCCTCTTTTTCCTCAGAGAATTATCTTCAATAAATCACATCAACTTTAGCATACTAATAAAAATGACTGAAGAATTCAAAACCCTACCCATATGCCAAAGTCATTCCAATTAAGCTCAAATCTCAGAGTGAGTCTGTGCATGTACAGTTTACATATAGAATCATCTTAATCTCTAAGTAAACTTCTAATTTTTGAACTCCATCTGAAATATGTTTTGACCTCAATCCTCACTAATGACATACGCTCAAAAATAACATCTTTCAAATAAAGGGTTCGAATCAAATCTCTCTTTTAATTATGTGAGAAGAGTCAATAAAAGCAAAATTTTCTCACATGTACTCATGAAAAATGGGAGTTACTAAGGAATTTCATTGTTTTGATCCCTTTAGAATAGATGTCATTACCTTTGAATAT
Organism: Warburgia ugandensis; assembly: GCA_035236585.1. NCBI lineage: Eukaryota > Viridiplantae > Streptophyta > Magnoliopsida > Canellales > Canellaceae > Warburgia > Warburgia ugandensis. The sequence continues at coordinate 24,093,953 of CP141132.1, read as the reverse complement.
TTAGAAATACCACTCTTTTATATCTTGTCCATTCATTTCCTCATCAAGACTATATTTCTCCTAGAATCAATAGGTCTTTAACTGGGACGAAACATAGGCTTAGGACAGGGTACCAAAGAAAGGGTATAAGGATATTCAAAGTTTCTTCAAGAATAAGTAGAGATCTTCTAAAGTTGATAACTCTTTCTTTCTTTGATGAAGTGAATTTTTCTTTTTTCTTTTTTTTCACTTTTCTTTGTATTCTTCAAACTTATTGGTTCTGGTCACATAGTGAGTGAATTTTGTTTAACACCTTTATCTGAGAGCTTTATTTGTATACCAGTGAGAATTAGAGGTCACAACTTTATTCCAATGGAGCAATAAGGATTACTATTTAGCAATCCTAACTTATGTAGCTGTCCACACATTGTACTCCGAGATACATCTATAATAAAATGGATTTGGTATATGGATAACTTGTAGAATTTTTCATTCATCTTTATTAAGTTGCTAAAGTAAGTAGAGTGCTAATGGATGATAAATCTTTGAGATAAATGAAAGGACTTTCTTTATACAATTTTGTGGGTACATTCACTACAAGCCCTTACAAGGCTTAACACATCAACTAGGGGTAACCTAGGGCTTTAAGGGCTTGTTGCATATGCTAAATGCAATCATTAGTAGCTAAGAAAATGGCAACTTTTTTGTTTTCATGATTTTTTGCATGTTTTACTTGAGATTAGAAAAAGGCTGGTTGGGGGGAGTGATAAGTATTTAATTTTATATAAAAAGTATCCAATTAGTGGCCCATGTGTTATAAAATATAGTATTATTCTAGGATTTTTTCTAAAAAGATTGAACCAAAGCCTAAATGACACCAATCCAAAGTGTGATCAAGGTTCAAGACCATCTTATGGCAAGCAAAAGAAGGTAGTGGAAAGCATCAAAGGTGATTAAATTGGTCCATGCCAAAAAAACCATGGAATTTCACCACTTTGCATAAGAACTGGAGCCATGCATGAGGTTTCTTAGTCCAACTAGGGAACCTAAGGAAGCTAAGCCATTCAAGCTTTGAAGTTAAGGAGGTTAGCCACTCAAGACACTAAGGAATGAGCCATCCAAGTGACCCATTGAGCCACATGGGAGCCATGCCACATGGAGTGATATCATTGGAAGACTATTTCAAGCAATTATCCCATGTTAAAAAGCGTAATTTTCAAGGGATATAGGCTTTTAGAGATATTTGTAAATGGTAAGATGATCATGCATAAGTGGACCAATCAAGAGAGAATTCCCACTCTCCAAATCCATTTCGTCTACCTAACCTAGGGTTCCATGTTTTTTCACTAAAGGAGGCAGGCACCTTCCTAAAAAAGTGGCGCCTCCCCCTATCAGGTAGTGACATCCAAGAGAAACAATGGCTTGATTATCTTTTGTTTCCCTCTCATAATTCTCTTGTTCCTTGCTTTGATCACCTTGTCTTTGCTTGTTTCCTTGCCCTATTCCTTGATTATTTTCTCCATCTTTTGATTTGATTTATCTCTTGAATTCAGATGCATGATATCTGAGTTTAGATTGTGATAATTAGAGTGTGTTGAATTCTTTCTTTCAATCAAGTTCTAGGCCTTATAAAAGTGTATAGTTTCCAACCTTTTTATCTATATACATGTGCACCATTATTGGAGGTAATTTCAAGTCAATGAATTAATTTGTTTCAAGAGCATGGTTCCTATTTGATTCCACTAGGAAAGTACTTCTAATTTTAAGTGTTATATTCCATGAAAGGTACTCATTAAGTTCTTTCAATGCTTTACTTGAATTGAGTTTCATGTAGATCATGTTGTTGGAATTTTTCATCTTATGTTTTATGTGCAAGGTCTAATAGTCTACACACCTTATTTGCTTGAAATACTCAGAACCCATTTAGGTTTTTGGTTAGTTTAGTCAGTGATTTGATTAGTTTGCATGTTAGTTAGCTTTTAATTCATAATTTCTAGTCATCTCTCACTCATGAACCAAGTACACAACTCCATCAGTCTTGTATGTGGTAATTGACTAAATTTCCTTTAAGTGGATTGTGTTCTTTTGTTTCATGTTAGTTTAGAATTGCTTGTTTAGTTATTTTCATCTTAGTTTAGTTTTAGAAAGTTCCATTTTTGAAAATTTTTAGAATTGGTAATGTAATGCCCCGAATTTTTGTAACTTATTAAGGCAAATTTATAAAGTTTGAATTTTTAGAAATTCTAGGCTGGAATATTAGGTTATTGAAAATTCTCTTTTTATGGAGATTATATCATAAATTAAAACATAGAAATTATGGATGTACTTGGAAAACTGATCGAAACAGCATTAAGTACGTTCAATTCTGAGTTAAAATGAAAAATCCTTAATTTTCTCCATTTGGGGGTAAAATGGTAATTTTGCCCATATTCCATATCCAAGAAATAAGACCTCAATATTCATGAAGTACTTAGAAATATGATTCCAACGCCACTAAGTACGCTCGATTCCGAGTTCAGACAAATATTGCCTATTATTCTCCAATTTTGGAGTTCAAAGGGCAAAAACGTCTGTTAAGTGTTTAATTTTGGTCAAAATTCCCCTAATTTAGCATTCAATTAGGTCATCTAACTGTTCAATTTTACAAAACTTAGCTTGATTTTGAATATAAATCCAATTGACCATCCAAACCTTAATTTGTTAAAATCAATGGTCAGATGATCATTAGAGCTCATTAGATGACTAATGTACGGTTCAGATGAGTCTAATTTAGTCTATTCTTTTGCAGATCAACCAAAGGACGCATGGATGGCTATGATTAAAAGATAACGGTGCATATCATCTTAAAGGGCAATGGATGGACCAAATCACCCATGAAGATGGATGTGATAGTTTCCTAGAAGACAATGGAGCTAAATTTAGAATCATGGAGAAAAAGGCAACCCTTTCCCCCACTTCTTTCTTTCCTTTTCCTTTTCTTTTTTTACCTTTTCTTTCTTTTTCCCTTTTTTCCATCTTTCCTTCCTTTTCTCTTTTCTTTCTTTTTCCTTTTCCTTTTCCTTTTCCTCTTCCTTTTTCTCTTTTCTTTCTTTTTCCTTTTCCTTTTCTTCTTCCTTTTTCTCTTTTCTTTCTTTCCTTTTCCTTCTTTCCTTTTCTTTTTCCTTTCCTCACTCTCACATACCCATCTTCCTCTCTTTCCCTACCTCTTCTTCCCTACACCCAACTGTACCCAACTCTGCCCCCACTTCCCATTCACCCACTTCTTCTCCTCTCTTCCCATCTTCCTCTCTTTCCCAACCGTACCCTTCTCCTCCTCATTCTCTCTTCTCCTTCTCCCTTCTCCCTTCTCCCTTCTCCCTTCCCCCTTCTCATTATTTTCTCTTCTCCTCTCTCTCACAGATTTCCTTCTCTCTCATTTCTTCTTTTTTTCTTCTATCATCTCCTTCGTTTTTACCCTGTCCGTCTCTCTCCCAGTCAACCTTCACCGGTGAATCAGAAACCGGCCACTGATCACACTGACTTCACCTCCCTTCTATATAGTCATCTACCACCTTCTTTTTCTCTTGCTCGAACCATCACCGATCGACCCTCAGCTTCTCTGCCTTCTCCTTCTTTTGCCTGCTTCCATGGCAACATAGCAGTCGACGCCGAAACCCAGCACCACCACTCCTCACCTCTTTGTTGCTCCGGATAGCCCTGTCTTCCTCCTTCCCTTCTTCTTAGCCCTCCCTTTCTTCTTCACCTTTTTCTTACCGTCCCCCTCTTTTCCCTGTTCAACTGCACCAACCGACATTCTCAGCACCGGTTGGTGAGCCCAATCCTCCTTCCCGCATTCCCATCTTCACCGGCTGGCCTAGAGGTGAAAACCCAAGTCGGGTTTTTCTCCTCTACCTTTTCTCAGCACCAGTTGGTGAGCCCAATCCTCCTTCCCGCATTCCCATCTTCACCTGCTGGCCCAAAGGTGAAAACCCAAGTCAGGTTTTTCTCCTCTGCCTTCTCCTGGTTTTTTTTCTCTAAAAAGCAGATTTTTCATGTAATTCCAAGTTTGCCCTCCCTCTTTAACAGAAATTACAAATCTGTTCTTTCTCGTTAATTCCATCTGTGTCCCCTTTTTAATTCCATTTGTGTCCCAGTTTATCCCTGTTTTGTTTTATCTTCTTTTTTCTTATCCAGGAACTGTCCAATCTGAGACAGATCAATCAAGGCCTAACCTCTCAACGGTTTAACCTTAATCAAAACAAAATCCTTGATTTCTCCTTGATTTCTTCTCTGATTTCAAATTAATTTTACAGGTTCATTCTTAGGACATCCCTAGACATAACAAACACTTCTGATCTTATATCTGAAATCCAAAAATTAATCTGAGCCGTCCAAATCTTGAAATCATAATTTAGCCCAAATCTTAACCATTTTAAAGAATCTGTCAAATCCGACCGGTGGATCACTAATCAAGAACGGCTTGAAGATATCTGTAATGGAGGATCAGCTTTTAGAAGACCAGAAGTGAAGATTTTGATGAAAATTGATCTGGTGAAGTAGTTTTTTCTCATTATTTGATTTTGTTTGTTTTCTTTAAGAACTAGAAATTCTGTATTTTTGAGAAGTTTATTAGATCTGAACATTGATTCTCATTTTAATAATTTCAGTAATTTTGAGTGATTTATTTTTAATTTTAAATAATTAGATTTTATTGAAACTCCATCATTTTAAATCAAGTCCTCGTGGGATCAACCCGTACTTGCATAAGCTACCCTACAATAGTCCGTGCACTTGCGGTAAAATAATCAACAAGTTTTTGGCACCGTTGTTGGGGACTTGCAAAGGTGTTTTCATAAAATTTAATTAAAAAATCCAAAAAATAAAAAAAATCAGAAAATTTAAATAAAAAATAAAACAAATCCAGAAAAATACATAAAATTAGGATTTGAAATTTTTAGCATTTTAGGAAATTTTAGGTGCATTTTTCAATTATTTTTAGGGCATAATCACCTTGTTTCCTGAATTTGGTACTAATTTCTAATTTTATTTTTCAGGAAATTGGAAAGTGGAGGAATTGGGCAAGTGGATCTTCACCAAAATAGAAACTTCCCTGCTTTCCTAGAATAGGACTTTCTTTTTCCTTTTGAGTGAATCTTGTAGTGAGGATCCTTGTAAATTGCAATTTCCATTTTAAAATTTAAAGGGTTGTATAATACAGGGCAAGTGTGGGATAAGGTGGCCCACACTTGATCTTCATTAGAAACCACACTGTGAGTTTCCTCACTCAGTTATTTCCTAGATTAAGTGTAACTCATATAGAAACATTTTTTTATAATTGTTGCATTTTAGGATTTTGCATTAGTTTACTGCTTTTAATTGCATTTTTAGGGCATGTTTAATGTTTTAAGGTGATTTATATGCTGATCGAATTGCTATGGTGTGTGAAATTAATTAGTAAGGGCACCCTACCCCCATAAGATCAAGGGTGGATTTCATCACCACCTCTTGGCCCACTTAGGATAATCACCTCAAGCGCACAAACCTTCCTTTCACGTTAATTTAAAATCAATCAGAAGAGACCTATAGGGCCATCACATGCTTGTAGGACCCTCTTAATAGGACGCGATTTACTGTCAATCCAGTGGCTTTTGATCACTGTGGTTATTGGGGGTTACTTAATAGAGCTCCCCACCTCCTATTGACGTTTGTTGAGGTCTAAACGCCTCCTTACACGAGGGTTGTATTAACCACTTTGGATAGAACCCAATTGGTAAGCAGTAATCAACTCCTAAAGAGAGGAGGAGTGCTATTCTAGGCTAATAAAAGCATCGTCCCCACAGAAAATCAAGAAAATCAAATATATTGCTGCTTATTAGCCTTAGGATTATTTGAGTGTGCCCCTTTGTATGCGCATCATTCTAGAAGTTAGGTTGCATCATTTAGGTTAATTTTCTCAAAGAAAATAAAACAAAAAACAAAAAAATGAAAAGAAGCTTTCCTTGTATGTACTTTTAGAGACACGACAAAACCGGAAGGTTAGTCAAGTACGACCAAAAAGACATACAGCAAGATCAGGCCACATCTATGACTGATCAATGCTCCAAGGGTAATTCACCCCATGGAAGTCAAGGGGCTCCACTCATCATGAATGAGGACCCACCACCCTTGATGGACGATGAATATCAACCTCCACCATGGAGGAATAATCATCAACCAAATAGAGATTGGAGAAGAAATAATAGGGAGTGGGACCAGCAAAGTGAACATGGAGATGATAATATTGAGGGTTATCAAAACTTTCGTGGTAGAACTTTAAAAGACTATCTTCAGCCTACACGCACCAGCACACCATCTTGTGTAATTCTTCCTCAAAATGCTAATGCGTTAGAATTAAAAACGAAAGTAATCCAATTACTTCCTAAATTCCATGGTCTAGATAGTGAGAGTCCTTATTTGCACCTTAAAGAATTTGATGAGGTATGTAGCACCCAACGAACACAAAATGTCGGTCTAGATACTGTCAGGCTTAAACTTTTTCCTTTCTCTTTAAAGGAAAAAGCAAAAATGTGGTTTAATGCACTGCCATCAGGTTCCATAAGAACCTAGAATGAAATAACTAGGGAATTCTTAAAGAAGTTTTTCCCTACCCATAAAACCAATACGCTTTGTCGCAAAATAATGAACTTTACCCAGAAGGATAAAGAATCATTCTATCAATGTTGGGAAAGGTTTAAAGAACTACAACTCACTTGCCCACATCATGGCTATGAACCATGGCGCATCATCAGCTTCTTTTATGAAGGACTAAATTCTGACATGCACCAGTTTGTAGAGATGATGTGTAATGGTAACTTTCTCAACAAACAACCAGATGCGGCAGAGGAGTATTTGGAATGGCTAGTTGAAAGTGCACAGACCTGGGCTGACTCAGAAAGAATAGAACATACAGATAGACCTAAGCCCAATAACACCCATGCTAGGGGAGGCATGTATGCTATGTCTGAAAAAGATGATATCAATGTCAAAGTAGCATCCTTAGCGAGAAAAGTAGAAGCCATAGAAATGGGAAAGAAAAACTCAAATAAAGAAGAACAAGTGTGTAGCGTTTGTGAAAGTACATCACATCTTACTCAAGAATGTCCTACAATCCCTGCTTTTCAAGATGTACTTCATGATCAAGCTAATGCACTTAACACATATAAAAGACCTTTCTCCCCATATTCAGAGACTTATAATCCCAACTGGAGAAACCATCCAAACTTTAGTTGGAAAAATGGACCTACAGCTAATGTTCCACAACCAGGACAATATCAACCTCATCAACAAAATGAAGGACTTCTTACCTTACCTTATCAAACTCATCAACCTCCTTCTGGACCTTACTTGCCCCCACCTAAAAGGCATGTTGAGGATAATCAAAATGTTCAAAACCAGGAAAGGAAAATTTCTCAAATAGAAAGTCAAATAAAACAAATCAACCAGTCCATGAATGAATTAAAAAACATGATGAGTCAAATGATGCAAAGTATGGAAAAAGAAAAGTTCCCAACTCAACCACAAGCAAACCCTAAGGGAGTGCATGTTGTTAGCATTAATGCATCTGATGAAATATCTAGCTTGACCATGGAACAAACTAAGGCTATTACTATTCTTAGGAGTGGTAAAAGAATTGAGAAAGATGAGCCTCAAAAGACTGAAAAGGTAGAAAAATCCATGAAATTTAAAGAAAACTCTAAACAAAAGGACCCTGTTTCACCTGTTAATCCATGTCCTATTCCTGCTCCATTTCCTCAAAGGTTGCATCAAGCCCCAAAGTCTGCTTCTAATGATGAGATTTTAGAGATTTTCAAGCAAGTCAAGATCAACATACCGATCTTAGATGCTATAAAACAAATCCCATCATATGCCAAATTCTTAAAAGACTTATGCACCATAAAGAGAAAATTGAATGTCCAGAAGAAGGCATTTTTGACTGAATAGGTTAGTTCTATTCTTCAACACCATACACCACCAAAGTACAAAGATCCTGGTTGCCCCACTCTTACTTGCATTATTGGCAGCTACATGATTAACCAAGCTCTTCTTGATTTAGGATCTAGTGTAAACTTATTACCATACTCAGTATATGAACAGTTAGGTCTGGGTGAACTGAAACCTACATCTACTACGCTCCAGGTAGCTGATCGTTCTGTAAAAATACCGAGAGGGGTAATAGAGGATGTGTTAGTCCAGATAGAACAATTTTGCTTCCTTGTAGATTTTCTAGTTTTAGATACACAACCGGTGGTGAATGAGAAGAATGAAATACCAGTCATCTTGGGACGACCATTTTTGGCTACGTCCAATGCCTTAATCAACTGTAGAAATGGTGTCATGCAAATATCCTTTGGCAATATGACATTAGAGCTAAACATCTTTAACATTGGTAACCAACCTAGTGATACTGATGATTTGCACAGTATTAACATGATCAATTCAGTTGTGCAAGATCAGTTTCAGTCATCTTCCTTGTCAGACCCACTAGAGGCCTGTTTGGCCCATTTTAATGAAATTAATGAGGATGCGTTAATAGAGGAAGTTAATGCCCTCCTTGATTCTGTTCCTATCATGGATACAGGTAAATGGAAACCTCATTTTGAGGAGCTTCCATTAAGTGAGATCACTTCCCTCCCATCATTAGTAGAACCACTTGCAGAGCCTGAAATTCCAAATAAGTCTTTTAATGTAGAATATGTACCTGATTGGGACCTACAACCTTCATTTGAAAAAACATTAGATAAGAAATTAGGACCACCTGATTTGTTGCATGTGCCAATAGAACAGGACAAGAAAGAGTCCATTGATTTACTGCCCATACATCAACTGACTCTAAGGTACACACTAGAAGATGATTAGGATATAAGCAAAACCATGCTTCCTCCTTTATTAATACAAGAACAACCTTTTTGGGAAGTGCATGGTCAGCTTATACCTCAATTTCGTGAAAATTTAAGGGAAAAGGAGAATAATCAATCTCCATTTGGTTCAATAGAATTCAAAATTGCGGTAGTTCACATTGCTATAGAGATTCCACCACCTAAATTTTCAAGGTGGAGGAGTTATATTGATTACCATGAAATTTTGAAGATAGGAGATCATCAGCGTGGTCTCATTCAATTTACATTCGTGGTAGTCTATTGTGTTATAATTCTACCATCACCAAAAATTTCAGGGTGGATGAACTATATAGACTATCGTGAGATTTTGAAGTGGTGTGAGAAATCTTGCCATTTCATTATTGGAATCAGGAAAACTCAAAGATAAATGAAGATATGTTTGGCTGAAGACGTTAAACTTAGCGCTCACTGGGAGGCAACCCAGAGTTTTTCATTTTTGTTGTTTCCTACATCACCCATATTCATTTTAGGTCCTATTTTTTAAACATTGAGGACAATGTTTCTGTCAAGTTGGGGGGTTTAGAATTCTAACAAATTCTAGTTTTTTTTAGGTTTTTAGGTGTTTTCCTTGTTTTTCCTTGTTCAAAAAAAAAAAAAAAAACAATGAAAAAAAAAATTTGAAAAAATTTAGGTCATTTCTTACACTATGATGAGAATTGAATTTTCTGAAGTATAATTTGAATAACTTTAGCTTATTAATGGAATTGAATATGATTAATTCATCATTTTACTCATTTTCTAAAGTATTCTATGAAAGTAAAGTCTCAGATCAAATCTGTACAAGCAGTTGCATATAGATAGTCTAGATTGATAAGTGCTATAACTTAGATATCCTGAAGAAATTCAATGGAGACCTATAACCTAAGTGAGTTTTAGAGATATTCATCCTTTTTGAGAGGTTATAAATATTCCTAATTTTCTTCAGCGTGCTTAAAGAAAATTGATACCAAACTCTTAAATTTGGCTAATTACTTGAATAATTAGAATACTACCTTTAAAATTCTGGAAGTTCATTGAATTTGATAGATTATAAGAAACCTAGAAAATGATTTAGGCCATCCTTGTTGTTAACTTAGAGACATAAAGCCTACCCATAAAGTATTTTTACCACTAGTCAGCCAACTTGAGCCTTTTATATAAAGCCTTTTCTTTTGTCATCCAAATTACCCTTTACCCATATTAACCCAATATAAATTATCCATTACCCATTTTCTTTGAAAAATAAGTTAGAGAAGAATGAAGAAATACCTTTTAGTTGTAATGAAAGTAGAAAAGTGGATATCAAGAAAAGAAATATTTTTCAAAGTGATTCAAAAGTACTGAAATAGTCTAAAAAAAAAAAAAAAAAGGTTTTGAAGAATACAAAGAAAAGTTCACATAATCCTTTAAGCATAAATAAGATAAATAGTTATGATCCCTAAGAATGGATGCCATTACCATGACCATTGGAAATAGTTTACCTTAATTCCTTGCTTTTTATGTCCTCATCAAGGCTATGTTCCACCTTAAGATCAATAGGTCTTTAGATAGAATGAAACATAAGCTTAGGTTACTTTACTCTTTGAATGTATTGAAGTGAATATCTTTTCTACTTTTCCTTTCTTTTCACTTATCTTTGCTTTTCACATTTATTTGTTTTGATATTTCTTTTTTTTATAATTTTTTTTGCATTTTTCATTTTATTTCCAAGAAGGAACACTTTTCTTTGTACAAGAAGGAACACTTTTCTTTGTACTTTTGATATTTTTCACTTCTTTGACTTTTGTCCATTTTCTGAACTCTTACTATCATCTCTACTCAATTTTTGATGAATAGGTAATGGATATTCTTTCTGCGGTTTCTTTAGGTTAAAGTAAATGTGGTTTTTGAAAAGAAATAGATTTACTAAGAGGCTCAAAGGGTCTAACTTGTGACATACATTACTGCGTAGGCTTTATGTCTTTGGGCTAAAATAAGGATGGCCTATATCATTACAAAGGTTTCTTAAAATCCATTTGATTAAATAAATATTCAGGAAACTAAGTTAGTAATCCTTTTAGTTCTTGGCATTTTGGCCAAAACAAAGATATTGGGATCTTTCAAAGTAATGTCAACTGTAGTAATTATGGAATCATTATAACCTTCATAGAGATGATAGTCTCTAATACTCACTAGGTATATAGGTCTCCACTGATTTTCCTCAGGGTATCTAAGTCATAACCATGTATTAGTCTAGACTATGTGCTATTGTAATTATATTCTAAGATTCAACTTTCATAAAACAATTTAGGACATGAATAACATGTAGAATCAATCATATGCATTTCTATTAAGAAGTTATAGTAGTGGAAATACTAAGCTTCTAATAATCTAATTCTCATCATGGTAAAGGAACTTTGACCTTAAAAAGATAAAATTTTTGAAAATACAAGAAAACTCAAAAATCTCATGCATATCTAGACCCTCCAACCTGAACTAAACATTGTCCCCAATGTTTTAAAACATAGGACTCATATATGATAAATGAGTGGTGTAGAACAATGAGACTCTAAAAACCCTTAGTTGCCTCCCAGTGAGCACTAAGTTTAACGTCTTCAGCTAGACATATTTTGTAAGTGTTCTACTCTAACCTAGTCCTAGGCCTAACTAGTTAACCTCATTTTCCCTAACTCTAACAATGAAATGGGGAAATTATTTGCGCCACTTTAGAATCTTGCAGTAGTCAATATACATTTGCCACCTTGAAATTTTTGTTGGTGATAATGTCAAAAGATGGTAGACCACTAGGATCTTAAATATTGTGGGACCACCTTGATGATCTTTTATTTTCAGAATTTCACGATAGTCAATGTAATTCCTCCACCTTGAAAATTTTGGTGGTGATAACATTATAGTATGAAAGACCACCATGTATTTAAATTTCTTAAGACCAATCCAAGGTGAATTCCCCCATTTTTTACCAAATATAGGTATAATAGTGACCATTGTGCTCAATTCATTATTTTCCCTCCATATCCCTTACATTTTCTCTAAATTGGGGATTAAGATAACTCTGTATTTCCAAAAAAGGTTATTCTTGTTTTTCTAGAGATAGAGTGATGGTGGGACTTAAAGCCTTATTGATTTCTAATGTGTACCCCAGAGTTAGTTGATATTGATCTAGAACATCAATGGACTCTTCTTATTCTTGTTCTTCATGGACAGGTAAGATTTCAAGTGGGCCTATAATACTATCTGGTGTTTGATCAAATAAGGACTGTTGGCCTCAATTCGGTACTTCTTCTACACTGTAGGCTCAAATAGAATTTTAGGAAGTGTAGGGGTTTCTACTTAGTCTTGCCATTAAGAAGTGTCCACTAATGGTTCAGTGTATGAAAAGTCATTTTCTTCATCAATGCATGTCTCTTCATTATAATCAGAAAAAAGTAGCAGGACATGACTAGAGTGGACATGAGTTGGAGATTGTAAGGATGGTTGGAAATCTTGTATCTCAGAATGAACATATGGTATTTCCATCCTTATAATTCATTCAAGGGTTTTCTCAATCTCTTCCTAAGTTGTTTCGTTTCCTCAGCCCATTGTATAATGCCATCATGCATTTGATCTCATTGAAGTACCATCTGCTCAATCAATCATTGAATTTGGGTCTATCCTAATGATTTTTTAGACTCGTATTACTCAAATTGCAGTGGCATTGGGTGCTGGGAAATGATTGATCGAGTTGAACCATGATGGTTGTCCCTAATACTCTTGAAAATCATGGTATGGTTAATTAGGTTGGGACCATGATGATTCTTCTGAATAATTTTGAAACCATGGTTGCTCATGATGCCTAGCCCATCCATTATAGTTTGTCTCAAGATAATAATTGCTAGGGTGTGTGAATGCTATGGGTGCACCCACTTGTTCTTGATAATATCCATTGTAGGTGGAGCTTGATGACCATGAAGTTGTGGCATATGGTGGGTCAGAATACGTGTATATGACTTAGTATCTTGCCTAAAAGCGTTAAGCCTATTCATCAAACCTTCCTCTCCAATCGATTATCAATTGTATTGGACAGATTAGGTGTGACACCCTTGGTTTTCTAAATATTTTTCCAATACATATAGTAGTAGAATATTTTTCTTTTTATAAAATAGGTGGGATCCCTGAAATAAAACTCAAAATTTATTAATTTTTCATAGCGTTAAGGAAAAATACCTAATAAAGAAAACCCTGAGGGTCATTCACACCCCAAAAACTACAACGATGAACAAAATCAATTTCAGACACTCTGAGCATGCTCAAATATTGAAACCACAATAAATTTTGCAAGCTATAAAGAAACAATGATAATAAAAGTCCCAAACATCTAAGTAGAGTCCCAAAAGTCTAATACAAGTCTAAGAGATGTACACTACTATGTCTCTAAATACAAAAAATAGATGATCCTCAGGTCCTTGTCCAAATCCACGCTAATCCACCCGCTTTCCTTTCTGACTATCGCTCTCCAACTCTGAGGCATTTCAAAACAAAGCAATGCCTCAGCAAGCTATGCATGTGTAGGTTATTCACATTTAAAAATAAATATGAATAAAATCAAAGGCAATAAATATCATAAACATGGCAAAACCTCATAAGACAAAAGTATACAAGGCATGTGAAACCTCAACATCCATAATGAATAACTCGAGAAATCATGCGCTAAGCAAGATCATCATCAAATCTAAATATCATTACATGCAATGCATGAAATTCATGGATACTCATCTATCACTATCACCTGTGATGACCCGGATTTTTGAAACACATTTTATATTATATTTTTCAAAGGCAAGGGCGTCCCCTCAGTAAAAAAATATTGCAAAACAAAAGCAGTGAAAATTCTTTTCTTTTAAAACTTATTTTGAAAACCCAAGTCACCACTTCATACATAACATAAGTACAATTTGTGTACAAAATAAAATTCCATTGAAGGAATATGATTTTATTAAACTTCCAAAATCCATCCAGTGGTTCACAGTACAGCCCGATACCAGTACAATACCTGTCCAAATTACATAATCCAAAATTTGCAAACCTCACCATACATTAAAAACTCTCAATACAATACAATTCCTTAAAATAAAATACATGTCTTCAAGAGGATGTATCTTGATTAATTATTCATCAACATCTTCTTAAGTCTTCTACAGTCTTAAGCTTCTAGCCCTCCTTCTTTATATCTGAGGTATTGTAAACATGGAAACATGTACAATAGCTCAGCAGGCTATGCTTAGTAGGGGAATACAAAAACATACTACTTTATCAACATAAGAATATATACCTCAGTCCTTATTTTATCATAGTTATCCATTCATAAGTTATCTCCACATAGGGTATATATGTTACTTATGTAGTACATGAAAAATTAGTTAACATAGTGAAGATTGCTCAAAATTTGTTCCTTCCCCTGGCTATGCTTCCACTTAGGAGAGCAATACCTAGCCAAAGATTACTCAACACTTGTTCTTTCCCCTGGCTATACTCCCACTTAGGAGAGCAATACCTAGCCAATCCTCATATGGGGTTTTCATTGTAAGAACTCATGTAATAACATATCATCATGCCATGGCATCATACTATGCCTATCATATGTGCATCATAATGCAAAATACATTAGGACTACTATGCTTACAGTCTCAATCCGTACAGCGTGCCCGAATAACTGTATAATCCTCCACTAACACCAACTGTGGAATAATCAATCCATGTCCTCATGGGGTGGACCATGGCTGTCACAGTGGGGCCTTACCATTATTGCCCCACCCGACATTTAGCCTCTCTTTGGGCATGGTATCCATTATATAAGTTTCAGGAAGTGGGTGGCCAAACCCTCATAACTTCCCTAGCATAGCATCCCTAGTCTCTATCTCTGTGTAAAACAAACCATAAGCCTCCATACTTGTATGGAAAATAGATTGTACATATCAGACGATCTGTCTGTTTAACTTAAGGCTGGAATATTGTACATACCCTATTCTTAGGGTTTCCTTAGTCTCCATATCTCATTACTTTCACCTCATTAGACTTGATCAATAGATTAGATCAAGTGGATTAGATTATGAGGTTAGATCACTTGTTTGATCATGTGGTTAGATCACATGTTTTGGATCACTTTGTTTGATCCTTTGGTTAGATCACTTAATTTGATCATATATTTTTGGATCACTTTTTTGGATCATATGTTTTGGATCCCTTAATTGGATCACATGTTTTGGATTCCTTAATTGGATCACATGTTTTGGATCACTTAGTTGGATCATATGTTATGGATCACTTAGTTTGATCATTTGGTTAGATCCATGTTTTGGATCACTTAGTTGGATCATATGTGTTGGATCACTTAGTTGGATCATGTATTTTGGATCACTTAGTTAGATCATGTATTTTGGATCACTTAGTTGGATCATGTATTTTGGGTCACTTAGTTGGATCATGTATTTTGGATCATGACTATGCTAAGGTACTAAGCATACTTATACAATAAATGTCTATAATTTTAGACAGATAATCATGTATGTCTACACAGGAACCTCTAATATATCTTTGTATATCCACCTACCTCAAAGTAGTATCTTGATTCATACTTCTCAAGTGTATTCTTCCACAATGTCCATCATAGTCTGGATTCATCCATCTGTCAAACCATATGTATACGGTTATTTCTCTATTCAAGTATGTATTCCTATAGATGACACCCCAATTTTCCTTGAATCAAATTTGATCAAGGGTTTGGATTCTCTATCTATGTTCTTCTACATATGCGTACATACTATACACATACACATGTAATACAATACTACATTAGTATTTGTTTTTTTATCATCCAAGATCTTATGGATCTTATTTGATCATCCTTATCTTGATTACCATTTTTATTAAGATTAGATGATTTACTACATTTTATGCTCTCATTATTATTACCCAACCAATTAATGTTTTATTGGTTGAAGGTAGCTTATTTCATTCTAAGTCCAGATTGCTCCTCTTATGTCAAATTGGCTAAGGCTTACTAGTTAAACGGTTGAACACAAAGCGGCTCCTTCAATCCTCATGTAAGGGGGCGTTTAAACCTCACAAATGTCAACGGAAGGTGGGGAGAGAGTATGGCTCTATTAGATAACCCCCTTAACCACTATGTCTATCATTCACTAGCTTGACCCTAACTCAACCTTTCATAAGGTTCCTATGAGCATTTAATCCTAAGTATTCTTTCTAATTGCTTTTAATTAAATCCATGAACTAAAATGTCATTCATGGAGATTTATTATTCCCCTAAGTTGGACCAAGGAATTTATACTCCTTATATTATCCTACCAACTATGGTCCTTACTATCATTAAGTCCATGTCATACATTCCATGTGAATGTCCCTTCCTTCTAATTTCATTTAATTACCATTTCAATGAAATTACAATTACTTAAGCATTGAAGCATAAGTTTAAAGCACAAATAAATAATTAACTAAACACTTAAATAACCAATTAAATAAACAATTCTATAATTAACTCAACAAAGAAATAAAAGGCAATCATCATCATCATCATCATCAAGACCTTATCCCAATTAGGGGTCAGCCACATGAATCTTATTCCTCCATTCCACTCTATTAAATACCATGGCTTCATTTAGTCCCAAAGTTTTTAAATCTTTCCTCACCACTTCTATCCACGTTCTTTTGGGCCTTCCCCTTGCCCTTTTAGAACCTTCAACTTGTATTGCCTCACTCCTTCTAACTGGTGCCGTTGTTGGGCTCCTTTGAACATGTCCAAACCATCTTAGTCTAATCTCCCTCATCTTGTTACCTATTGGTGCTATCCCTAAATTTCCTCTAATATTTTCATTTCTAATTCTATCCTTTCTTGTCTTACCACTCATCCATCTCAACATCCTCATTTCTACGACACTCATCCTATGAGTATGATTTTCCTTAACTGCCCAACACTCTTATCCATAGAGCATGGCCAGCCTTATAACCATCCTATAGAATTTTCCCTTTAGTTTGAGTGGCACCCGCCAATCACAAAAAACACCCGATGCAAATCTCCATTTGTTCCAACCCGCTTGGATTCTCTGGGTAACCTCCCTCTCAACCTCTCCACTCTCATGGATCAATGATCCTAAGTATCGAAAGTGGTCTCTCATGGGGACCTCTTGGTTGTCAATCTTGACTGGTGTTCCACTCCTACTCTCCTTGCTAAAATTACATTCCATATATTCTGTCTTAGTTCAGCTAATTTTAAATCCTTCCGATTCTAATGCTTCTCTCCATAACTCTATCTTTATGTTTACACCCTCCCTTGTCTCATCAAGTAGGACTATATCGTCTACAAATAACATGCACGAGGGGATCTCCTCATGCTGATGTTTTGTTAACTCATCCATAACTAATGTGAAAAGGTATGGACTCAATGCTGAACCTTGGTGCAATCCGACAGTGACAGGAAAATCACCAGTTACGCCACTAGTGGTCTTAACATTTGTTACTACTCCCTCATACATATCTTTAATTATGTCTATATACCCCTGAGAAACCCCTTTACCACCCAACACCCTCCATATTAACTCTCTAGGGACTCTATCATTAGCTTTCTCTAAGTCGATAAAGACCATGTGCAGGTCTTTTCTCCTCTCCCTATATTTCTCTACTAATTGTCTTAGTAAGAAAATAGCTTCCATGGTAGACCTCCCAGGCATGAAACCAAACTGATTCTCCAATACACTTGTTTCATGTCATAGCCTCTTCTCAATCACTCTTTCAAAAAGTTTCATGGTGTGGCTCATAAGTTTGATCCCTCAATAATTAGTGCAGCTCTGAATGTCTCCTTTATTCTTATAAATTGGTACAATATAGATTTTGCTCCACTCATCAGGCATTTTCTTTGATTTTATAATCTTGTTAAACAACTTAGTCAACCAAACTACCCCAACATCTCCCATATGCTTCCAAACCTCTATTGATATACCATCAGGCCCCATGACCTTTCCTAATTTCATCTTTCTCAAGGCCTCTTTTACTTCAAGTATTCTAATCCTACGTTCATATATATAATATCCAATGTTATTTAGATTTATAGTTTTTCAATCCCTATATTCTCAGGGCCATTGTCATTTAACAAATTTTGAAAGTATATTTCCCACCTTTGTTTGATCTCATCATCTTTGACTAATACCCTTTGATCATCGCTTCTAATGCACCTAACATGCTCTAAGTCCTTACCCTTCTATTCTCTTACTTTGCAAGTTTAAACACATCTTTCTCACCTTCTCTTGTTCCTAGTCTATTATAGAGTTCATATGCTTTAAGTTTAGCCTCACTTACTATTCTCTTAGCAACGTTTTTAGCATTCTTATATTGTTCATAGTTTTCATTATTTCTAATCTTTTGCCATGCTTTAAAGCACATTCGTTTTTCTTTAATAGCTTTTTGCACTGTTTCATTCCACCACTATGTTTCCTTTGTTAATAGCCTTTTACCTTTAGATACTCCTAAGACATCTTTTGCCACTTTCTTAATGGACTCGGCCATATTAGTTCACATGGTATTTACTTATGTTTCATAGTTACAATTTCCTTCTACCATCAACTTATTTTTGAATGAGGTTATTTTCTCTCCTTTTAAGTTCCACCACTTAGTTTTTGGATGTGTATTAAGTTCTATTCTTTTACTCCATCTTTTGATATGAATATCCATAACCATTAACCTATGTTGTGAGGTTAAACTCTCACCGGGTATCACCTTACAATCCTTACATATAGATTGTTCATTATTCCTAAGTAGAAAAAAGTCTATTTGGCTTTTATGAAGTCCACTTTTAAAGGTTATTAAGTGTTCATCCCTTTTCTTAAAGAGTGTATTTGCAATGGATAGGTTATATGACAAAGAAAAATCTAGGATATTCTCCCCCATCTCCTTTCGTTCACCTATACCATACCCTCCGTGTATTCTATCATATCCTTCCTTATCTTTTCCTACATGGCCATTTAAGTCTGCTCCTATAAATATCCCCTCAATGTGGGGAATTTCTTACATGACTCCCTCCATATCTTCCCAAAAATGTCTCTTAATTATATCTTGTAACCCTACTTGTGGTGCATATGCACTTATAATATTTATAATCTGCTCTCATAGAATCATTTTTATTATTATAATTCTATCACTGATTCTTTTAACGTCCACAACTTTATCCTTTAATTCCTTATCCACTATTATTCCTACGTCATTTCTATTATTTTTCTTTCCTACGTACTATAATTTATACCCATCTATTTCTCTAGCTTTAACCCCTTTCCACTTGGTTTCTTGGATACAAGCGATGTTGACTCTCCTACATTTCATCGTGTCTACTAACTCCAAACTCTTACCCGTCAGTGTCTCTATATTCCATGTAGCGATGCGAATCTTATGTTTTGGAGATACCATATTTACCATTGCCTTTCTCGACCTCCATAGTATGCCATTTCTACTTTTCACTGCACCTAGGTTATGATGCAGCTCGTCGCTTCCAAAGGGATGCTCTAGCAGCCCTTGCCCATTTTTCATTACACTTGGGATCCGATGTAGCGCGTCACTTCTGGGAGAATGCCCTAGCAACCCTTGCCTATTTGTCACCGCATCCGGGATCCGATGCAACGCGTCGCTTATGGGGAACACCCTAGCTTGAGCGAATGTCAGTTTTCGATTCATGTCATGTTGGGGTTGCCATAGTTTTTAAAAAGCTGAAGATGATTTTTATTAAAATCATTAAAATCATCCTCAGCTTCACCCTTGCCGGCTGCTACCTGACGCAAGGGTGGCCATATTTTAAGAAGCTGAAGATGATTTTCGTTTCTTCCTCACAAACTAATATACAAATGCATATTTATTTGTAAGAAAGAAATAATAGAATCATCTTCAATTTCCCCCTTGCAGGCTGGCTATCTAACACAAGAGTTGCCATCTTTTAAGAAACTGGAGATGATTTTCATTTCTTCCTCACAAACTAATATACAAATGCATATTCATTTGTAAGAAAGAAATAATAGAATCATCTTCAACTTCCCCCTTGCCGGCTAGCACCTGACGCAAGAAATAAAAGGCAATAATGTTCAATAATTCAAACAGCAATCCAACATGCTATCATGATCCAAGGGCCTTAATTGATCCATATTTATTTTTCATCTCTTTAGGGTTTAGATCTTGATCCTTCATTTTATTTTAGATCCAACATTTTATATTGATGTAATTTAATTATTAAATCATTGATTTATCTTATCCATTGATTTGATCTTCCTTGATCTACCCGATCAAGGAGATCTTAGGTTACTTTATACCATTTAAGGGCATATATCTTGATCTAGCCCAAATTCACATCGTCCATTCATAAAATCCCTATGATCTTATCTCAAGATCATCATCAAAATACATCCACACTGTCCAATCATCCTGGATCATCTTGATCTATGAGATACCATTCATTTTTAGGGATTTTAGTAACTCTTAAGGCTAGATCTCTTAAGATCTACCTAAAAATTTAATCCATTGATATTATTTAGTATGTTATAAAATAATCATCTAATAAGGTATTAGTGGTCTGATCATCCTAGATCTTGTAGATCAAGGATGTTAGTTACTTATCTACTTAATTATAGAAAATTTAATTCATTAAAATAAACATTTTATAGGTTCAATCCATTATGATTATCACAAGGAATCCATCAAAACTTTCCGTTCTCAATTTGGATCTAAATTGAGATCGGAATTGAGATTTCAAGATTTCAACCCGTTTTAAGGGCTGAATTTCACCTTACTGTTTTGGATCAATTTGACTGATCTAGAGACACATAGTTAATACTATGAACATGATTATTAAGGTTTTGGCACCTTATGAACACATTAAATGGTTCAAATTTCAATTTTGGGATCAGCTTGGCCATGATCCAAGATCAATGGCTCGGATTTTGCCAAACAGATCATGTAAATACTACTTAAAAGCATGATCTGACAATTTCAGTGGATTATTAACATAAACATGATTCCATGTAAAGTTTCAGATCTAATTTTGGAGTTCAATTAAAGTTAGAATTAAGATTTTAAGATTTCAACCCGTTTTAAGGGTTGAATTTCATCTTTACTGTTTTTGATCAATTCCTTCATATCTATGAATATAAATCTGACTATGAATTTGATCCTATAGTTTTAGGGGGTCTCTAAAGACATCCATCGGTTCATATTTGTCATTTAAAGTCATATAGTCCATGATCTAAGATCATGGGTACAGATTTTACTAAATAACATCTATAATTACAATTTAAAACATGTATATGATATATTCATTACCTATATAAAGTCATCAGGAATACATAGAAGCTTTTTGATTTAAAATCAGAGCTGTATCGGGCTCTTAATTGAAGATCCAAGATCTCAATTAACAAAATGGATGGTCCAGATTAAATTTAGGTTACAAGCAACATCTCGCTCTTGTGACCGGCCATCCCAGGTGTCTGGACAAGGGTGACCAGCTATAGGTGAGACGGCCCGATTTGGACCGTCGGATCTCCTGTGGATGGATCTCCTTCATCCGTTAAAATCAAAGGTCCGGATTTCATCTCCTGGGGATTTTGGGCCCCAAGATTCCATCCAACGGATCATAATTTGGATCTGAGCCAGAGATTGGGAGATCTCAACCCTCAATGCCAAATCTGTCGTTCCCGACGGATCAACGGCTGGGGAGCTCCCATCCTTGCCGAAAAACCCAACATACGTATTGGAATTGAAAGGGTGAAGTGAAAGTGGCCTACCTGAGCCGGTCTGGTGGAGAAACATTCACGAGAGAAGAAGAAAACCAGCCGGAGGATAAGAAACCCTAGCTTCTGCTGAATAACACATACAGTCTCAAAATAATCCGTCGTCGTTGCCGAATACTGTCGGAGACCTTGGGGGTTTTTAAGATCTCCCCATTCCAAAAATTATCAATAGTGCAAGATCACCATTGGACGGCCGAATTGGCCGTAATAGCCTGAAGAATATGCCAGAGATGGTTACCCTTACTAGGTTAACTTTTGTTTTGAATTTATTGAAGATCTAGGAAATGGATCACCTTGGAACTAAAAGTATTTTGTAGATTACACTTGTAAGACTACATCTAACGGTGAAGATGTAGTTTCAATGGTTAAAAATGGATGCCTAATTGAAATAGGGTTTTCTGGGAGGAAACTAGTCCCAACGGGGACGACGCGTCCCTGGACGCGCCATACTGCTCCACTCAGTCTGGAGAGTCAGGTGCGTCTGTGGACACGCCTGCAGGGGAAAAAAAAAACAAGTGGAGAAGAAAGGAAAATTGGGATAGTTTGGGAATGTTTCTGGAGCTGAGATTTTGCAGCATGCTAGAGGACCTCGTGAGGATCATTAGAAAAAAATTTGGGATTTTGTTTAGCTATTTATAGAGGTATTTGGAATTTTTCATGATTACTTGAAATCATCACTTTTATTTCTTTTGAATATTTAAATGTCATTGGATTCCCACTACCACCTCCTTCTCCAATAGTAGGTGGTCATGGTTTGACCAATGATTGCATATTTTCCAGATGTTGGATCCCTTTGTGGGTCCCTTGTGGGCCCCATGTGGGCCCCACATGTGTGTGAAAAGACCAAAAGACCAAATTGCCCTTTTATGGAGAAAAATTCATTTTATTCTCCCGAGCTCGGAATTGAGCGTACTTAGTGGCATTGGATTCGTATTTCTGAGTACATTTCATATTTTGAGGTCTCAAGTCTTAATTATTTGTAAAATTATCATTTTTCCCTTTTAGTCCTTAAAATGAAGAAAAATACAGATTTTTCATCCGTATTTAAAAATTGTCGTGCTTACAGTCATTTTGAAGCGTTCATCGCATATTTTTTCAATTATACATCTCTCATACCTTGATTCCACTTCTATGAGAAGTGCATATTTCATAACCCTAATATTCCAGCCTGATTTTCATTGAAATTCTTAATTTCAATATTTATTTAATTTCTTTAACAAAAATTAGGGGTGTTACATCACCAAAGTTTGTATCCACAGAACAAATAATGCATGTCGAAAGCATAGAAAGCTATGCACAATTAAGTCTTATGAGTGCCTCAACTGCACTCACGATGATGGCAATGAGTGCTCATTCCAACCCTGGGTCCCTCACATGCAGCCCATATCAATCTATTTCCCGTCGGAAGCCTGTTAGCCCAAAACTCCCAACTTGCCCTCAAATCGGTACAAGACCCAGCTTAGCCCGCTTCACCTGATGGTCTCAGTTAAGATCCATGATAAAAGTGTAATCCATCACACATCAAACATGGATACTCATGAAATCAAATGTCACACTAACAAATATGAAGTATTATATGCATACAACAAAACACGATAGTGCATAAGACATATGCCTCAAGGATTGTAGATAAGTCATAATTGGTGAAATTACGAGGAAAATCCCAAATGTGATCACCTACCTCAAAAATCGCGATACTCCAATCAGGTGCATAGATAATGTCATGTCGTGTGCCCTGACATACCTATCACATCATAAGTCATGGGTCATGTGGTGTTCTCACATATCAAATAATAGGTCCAAGTAATAACCTCCCCGATCTGGTAATTAATCCTAGATTAACGGCTCAGATCATTTGATTAACCCTTCATTACGGCAATCCTGAGCTAAATGTTGGTCTTTCTAACATCTATTGTCATATGTCATCATTGATTGGTAATCCTACTCATTTTCATCATGATCCATTAAATTTCTATTTTGTTTAGTGATTCACATGTATCTTTATGATCACGTGTCGATCTAACAGTCAGATCACTCTCTGATCTGCACATCCTAAGGCACCTGCTTAGATCGACCATCAAGATCATTTTTTCTTAGCAATTCAATGAGTTCTGCCTTCTAATCCCCTAGATCATTTCATGTTTGATGTATACAACCAAGGTCTAAGGCCTGATCATACATTGATCGGCTTAATCTAGGTCATTTAATAGTATTTAGTGGTTTACCTATTTAAAAGGTGCTCCAAGTTAGGTTTTTATCTTAAATCTAGGTCTACGTTGTCGAGATGATCACAACGCCTCTTTCGGGATCGTGATTTGGACCTCTGTAGCTCCTAGAACCACATTTTTTTGTTAATGGATGGTCAAAAGAAACCCAAAAATCAAGAAAAACAAATCGCCGCACGTGTCGTGCATGCTTTGCACTCTTGTCACAATGTGTTATGCTGCGCATTGGCCTGATCATGCCATGTGTCATGCATGCGCTCGTCACTAGGCGTGCTCACCACCGACGTGCTCACCGCCTAACGTCACTCGTCAAGTTGCCATCACTTGCCATTGCTGGGGATGATGATGGAACTAGTCCCCTATCACCGAAGGCGACAGCCGGACTCCGATCACCAGTGACCCCTAAGTGCTAAAATCTTGCAATTTTTGCACCATTTTGCTCAGTTTTTCATGTTCATTTCATTTTCAAACTCCATTTCAACAAATTCCATCTTTATCTGTCATTTTTACACGATTTTTATCACTTTCCTAAAAATCTTCCTCTTACTATTTTCCTAGGTTTCCAGCATCCCTAGCCATCCAATCAATATAAAAATTCATGGGTTTGTTTTTTGTATCATCTTGCACAAGATGAACAGTTTAGATCATTATCTGACTCTGTTTCATTGACTTATTTTGAAAAAATAGTAATGCGTATCCCTCATTAGAAAACAGCAGTTCACCCCTTTTTTTGGTGCTAAAACAATGAAAAAAAAGGAAAGCCTGGGGAGAGCACGGAGGATGGCCTACCTCAATCAAGTCAGCCACTCCTAATTGCCTTCCATCACCAGTGCACACGTGGTAAGGAACGATCAACAGCGTCCTCACCATGAACTTGTTAACGGTGATGTGATTGCCGGTGGCTCGCAAAACAAACAGTCTGTTCATGAGAAACGAGAGGGGAGGTGCATTTAAGGTTCCCCTCTTTGTAATGCGTGAGTTTCAGTGATGAATTCGTGGGCCCCACTTTGTAAAATGACTGTTCTGCCCCTCTAGATAATTTTAATTAAATACAAAAATTAAAATATTTAGCTATTTTTACTCTGATCTCTAATTTTAGCATTTTTAGTGGTGTTGGATTTCATTTTTTGAGCACATCTCAAATATTGAGGTTTCAACTCGAGATTCTATCTCTAAATTTTTCAAATTCTCAATTTTTCATAATTCACAAAATTAAATATTCTGGAATTTAAAATGGTGAATATTTTATCCTACCCACCTTATAGAAAATTTTGTCCTCGAAATTTAAAATATACATACCTCAAGAGAAGAGCTATGGATGGGTATGCCTCATCTCGTCCTTCGACTCCCAAGTAGCCTCCTATGTCAAATGATGTTGCCAAAGGACCTTAAATAGAGGAATGGTCTTAGTCCTCAATGCATGGATCTTACTGTCTAAGATTCGTATAGGGTGCTCCTCAAATGTTAAGTCAAGTTGTACCTCTCACGAGATCTGCTCTAATATGTGGGATGGGTCTGGTGCGTACTTCCTCCATATGGAAATGTGAAAAAAGTCATGTACTCCAGCTAATTGTAGGGATAAGGCTAACTAATATGTGATTGGTCCGACTCTGCATGGGATCTCAAAAGGACCAATATATCTAGGACTGAATCTCCTCCTCACACCAAATCTCATCACGCCCTTCATAGGGAAAAGTTTAAAAAATACATGCTTTCCAACCTTGAACTCCAAGTCCTTCCATCTCCTGTTAGCATATCTCTTCTAGCAACTGTGAGCTGCAACTAATTGTCTCTGAATGAGTTGGACTTTCTCCGTACACTGCTCAATCAACTTTGACCTCACGACCCATCTCTCTCCCATGTCACTCCAACACAAGGGAGACTGGTAGGGCCTGCCATAAAGCGCCTCACAAGGCACCATGCCAATACTTGCATGATAGCTGTTATTATATGCAAACTCTATGAGTGGAAAATACTCATCCCAACTACCTCTCCAATCCATGACATAGGCCTTCAACATATCCTCCACTGTCTAGATGGTCCTCTCAGTCTGGCCATCCATTTGGGGGTGGAACGCCTTATTGAATCTCAACCTTGACCCCGAAGCCTCTTGTACATTCTGCCAGTACTTAGACGTGAACTGTGTGTCTCAATTTGAGATAATCCACAAGGTTACTTCATGTAAACTCACGATCTATCTGATGGGGAGGAAATGGGCAGACTTCATCAATCTATCAACCACAACCCATATCATGTCATGCCTGTTAGCCGTCCTCTGCAGGACCACGATAAAATCCATAGTAAGGTGATCCCACTTCCACTCTGAAAGGTCTAACATCTATAATAACCCAGCTGGTCATTGAGGCTCTGTCTTGACCTGTTGACAAGTCAAACATCGTGCCATGCACTCACCAACATCCCTCTTCATCCCATTCCAAGTGTCGTCTAAGGTCCTGGTACATCTTCGTACCTCCAGGATGAATAGAATATGAGGACTGGTGTGCCTCCTAGAGCAAGTTGTGTCCCAACTGATCATCTATAGGCACCACCAATTTGCCCCTATACGTGACACCTCCATCAATACCTTCGAAAAATTGACCTTATCGACCATATCTTGTGTCTCAGTATCACCCATCTATGCCTGAAGGATCCTATCAAGAAACCTGGATCGAGTCGAGAGGTTAGCAAGCATCACTCTTGACTTTCTACTCAAGGCATTAGCTACAACATTAGCTTTCTCCAGGTGGTACTGTATGGTAAATTTGAAGTCCTTGAGGTACTCCATCCATCTTTGCTGCCTCATGTTTAGATCGCTTTGCATGTAGAAATACTTAAGGCTCTTGTGGTTAGTGTAAACCTCAAATTTTTCACTGTACAGATAGTGTCTCTAAGACTTCAATGCGAAGACCACTACTGTTAACTCTAAATCATGGGTCAAATAGTTCACCTCATGCATCTTCAACTGTCTCAATGCATAGGCAATAACCCTCTCATGCTACATCAACACCGCTGCTAAGCCTCTGCCCGATGCATCACAAAATACCACGTAGCCACCCAAACCTAAAGATAGGGCCAGTATTGGTGGGGTAGTCAACCTCCTCTTAAGCTCCTAAAAGCTCTCCTCATAAGCATCAGTCCAAACAAACCTAGTGTCCTTCCTAGTCAAGGTGGTCATGGGCAAAGCGATCCTTAAGGGCCCCTCAATGAATCGTTGGTAGTAACCAGCCAAACCGAGAAAACTACGAACCTCTATCACCTTTGTAGGTCTCTCCCAATGCAAAATTGTCTCCACCTTGGCTGGGTCTATAGCCACACCATCCTTGGAGACCACATGCCCCAAAAATTGCACCTGTCCTAACCAGAAGTCACACTTACTGAGCTTTGTATACAAGCGATGATATCGAAGCAAGTCCAACATAGTGTGAAGATGCCCCCTGTGGGCCTCATGGCTAGGAGAGTAGATTAGGATATCAGCTACTAAGATGATCATGAATTGATCTAAATAAGCCCAAAACACCTTGTTCATCAAGTCCATGAACACTGCTGGTGCATTCGTCAAACCAAAGGGCATCACCAAAAACTCGTAGTGGCCATATCGACTCCTAAACCCAGTCTTAGGGATATCCTCCTCCCTAATCTTAGAGAATACCTAAGCAAACTGCAACTGGTCAAACAAGTTATCAATACGAGCTAAGGGGTATCGGTTCTTCAAAGTAACACTGTTCAGTAACCAATAGTCTATGCACAACCTCAATGATCCATCCTTCTTAATAAAGAGGACTGGTGCTCCCCAAGGAGATCCACTCAGCCTGATGAAACCATTATCCAAAAGTTCCTACAACTGTACCTTGAGCTCTCTCAACTCTGCAAGGGTCATCCTATAGGGTGCCATAGATATAGGCACTATACTTGGCACCAAGTCTATTATAAATTCGATCTCCCTGCATGAGGGTAGTCCTAGCAACTCATCTGGAAATACATCAGCAAAATCTCACACCACATCTATCTCCTCGATCCGTGGCTGCTCACTATCAATCGTCCTGATGCAAGCCAAAAATACTTGTCAACCTCGAGCATAACATTGAGATGCTCTCATGGTTGAGATAACACAAGGGCCACTAACACTCCTCCTGCCCTGAACTACCACCACTGGTCAATCTGATACGCTACACATAATATGCTTCTTATGGCAGCCTATGGTAACCCAAAACATCACTAGCCAATCCATCCTAACACCTGACACCTCCACTGGTACCCTCTCAAGGTACTTAGTAGCCTCCACAGTCTCTCCTACTGGTATCGATACATCTAACCTGAATGCTAACTCACACGTGTGCAAGTCAAGGCATGATGCAAATGTACATGCAATAAAGGAATGTGTAGACCCTGAGTTAAAAAGAACTCTGGCATGTTTATTAGCCACCAGAAAAGTACCTTCCACCACCTAGTTCAAGGCTTGTGCTTGCTCTGAAGTAATGGCAAAGACATGGCACTGGCTTTGTGGTGCCATCTGTCCTCACAAGCCTATCTCTCTGACTTCTCGAGCAATCTCTAATCGCATGTCCAATCTCGCCACAGCCATAACATCTAAATGGTTGTCTCAACTGGAAAGGATGTTGTCCCTGTTGCTGCTGCTGTGGCCCCTGATACTGATGAATCTGTCCCGGGCAATGTCGCCCCACATGTCAGCCCTTACAATGAGGGCACACTCGTCTATCCTAACCTCCCCTTGGTCTATTGGGATGCTGCTAGTCTGGGGCCCCTAAGGCTGTGTGGATGTGAAGGGCCTCTTGCCCCTAAATGGTTGACTCATCTCTTCTCAACTCTGTACCAAATCTCTCTCAAGCACGAAAGTCATGTCTGCAGCCTGCCTCACCATGTTGGGTGTGCAATAAGTACCTAATGCCTCAACTATGGCACCAACCCATCAACAAATCTATCTGTCGCCTCCTGATTAGAGGCAAAAGGGGTAGCTGTGAATCTGTGTAGTATAGTGAATCGATTCAGATACTACTAAACCGTCATACTCCCTTAAGATAACATGGCAAACTCCCTCTTCATAGCATGCAAGGCATGAGGAGGGAAGTACTGCTCGTCCAAGATCCTCTGGAAGTCCTCCCATGATAGTGGTGCTGAGGATGGGGGGTGCATCTGCTACTGAGTCTTCCACAAAAACTCAGCCTCTCCAATCAGTAAGTATGTTGCTAACCTGACCTGATCATCAGGTGGGACCTCCATCCCCTCAAAGGCCTACTTCACCTCAAACAGCCATCTCTTTACCACTGTTGTATCTCTTTCCCCATGGAAGGTGGGCACCATCCTCTAAAACCTCTCGAGTAGCTTATCTAATGAAACATGTGTGCTCAAGGATCCTCCCTCTATAGCTCCCTGCATAAGAACTGTCAATACTGGGTGGGACAATTGTACTGCTGTGTCCCCATGGACTGCTACAGTCATCGCTGGGTGGACAGAGTGCATAGCTTGCATTTCTGTCCGAACCTGAGTGAGATGTAGAATGAGGCTCTGAACTACGCTAGACATTATATCTGCCTCTTGATCCCCTTACCCTGGTGTCACGACAAGGGTGGCAACTTGTGGAGCGGGGGTAGACCTAATCCTTCGTCAAGGAGGCATTTGTTAATAACCCAATAACACATTGTATAAGTATTTCTCCTATCTTCGTCTAAGTCATGAACTTATGGGCTGTAAATGTAATTAGACCTTAAAGTGGTGATGATGGAATAAACCTCGGCTCTGATACCAAACTGTGACAACCCTGGTTTTCTACATCTTTTTCCAATACATAGAGTAGTAGAATATTTTTGTGTTTATAAAATAGGTGGGATCCCTGAAATAAAACTCAAAATTTATTAATTTTTCACAACGTCATGGAAAAATAGCCAATAAAGAAAACCTCGAGGATCATTCACACCCCAAAAACTACAATGATGAACAAAAAAAATTTCAGATACTTTAAGTATGCTCAAATATTGAAACCACAATAAATTTTACAAGCTATAAAGAGACAATGATAATACAAGTCCCAAATCTCCAAGTTCCATCCATAATCACACATCATTCATGTGTGAGTATATGCACACTATACAATGGCATGGGTCAAATCTATCAAAATACACAAACATCTAAGTAGAGTCCCAAAAGTTAATACAAGTCTAAGAGACGTACACTATTATGTCTCTGAATGCGAAAAGTAGACGGTCCTCAGGTCCTTGTCCAGATCCATGCTAATCTACCCACTTCCCTTTTTTACTATCGTGCTCCAACTCTGAGGCATTGCAAAACAAAGTAATGCCTCAGCAAGCTATGCTTCTGTAGGAGATTCACATTTAAAAATAAATATAAATAAAATCAAAGGCACTAAATATCATAATCATGGAAAAACCTCATAAGACAAAAGTATACAAGGCATGTGAAACATCAACATCCATAATGAATAATTCGAGAAATCATGCGTTAAGCAAGATCATCATCAAATCTGAATATCATTATGTGCAATGCATGAAATTCATGGATACTCATCTATCATAATCACCAAAGTATGTATCCATAGAACAAATAATGCATCTCAAAAGCATAAAAGGCCGTGCACAATTAAGTCTTATGAGTGCCTCAACTGCACTCACAATGATGGCAACGAGTGCTCATTCCAGCCCTGGGTCCCTCATGTGCTACTCATATCAGTCTATGTCTCGACAGAAGCCTATCAGCCCAAAACCCCAAACTCACCCTCAAATCAATACAAGACTCGGCTTATCCCACTTCACTCGATGGTCTCAGTTAAGATCCATGATAAAGTGTAATCCATCACATATCAAACATGGATACTCATGAAATCAAATGTCACGATAACAAATATGAAGTACTATACGCATACAACAAAACACGATAGTGCATAAGACATATGCCTCAAGGATTGTAGATAAGTCATAATCGATGAAATTAAGAGGGAAATCCCAAATGTGATCACCTACCTCAACAATCACAATACTCCAATCAGGCGTGTAGATAATGTCACATCGTGTGCCCTAATGTACCTGTCACATCATAAGTCATGGGTCACGTGGTGTTCTCACATCTCAAATAATAGGTCCAAGTGATAAGCTCCCTGATCTGGTAATTAATCCTAGATTAATGGCTCAGATCATTTGATTAACCCTTCATTAGGGAAACTCTGAGCTAGATGTTGGTCTTTCTAACATCTATCATCATATGTCATCATTAATTGTTAATCCTACTCATTTTCATCATGATTCATTAAATTTCTATTTTTTTAGTGATTCATATGTATCTTTATCATCACGTGTTGATCTGATGGTCAAATCAATCTCTGATCAGTACATCCTAAGGCACCTATTCAGATCGACCATCAAGATCATTTTTTCTTAGCAATTCAGTGAGATCTTCCCTTCTAATCCCCTAGATCATTTCATGTTTAATGTATACAACCAAGGTCTAAGGCCTAATCATACATTGATCAGCTTAATCTAGGTCATCTAATAGTATTTAGTGGGTTAATTATTTAAAAGATGTTCCAAGCTAGGTTTTTTTCTTAAATCTAGGTCTGCATCATCGAGACGATCATAACACCTCTTTCGGATTATGATTTGGACCTCGTAGCTCCTAGAACCACATTTTTTTTGTAAATGAACGGTTAGAAAAAATCCAAAAATCAAGAAAAAGAAACCGCCACACATGCCGCGCCTATGAAGTCCGCTACGTGCCCGTGCCATGCACGCATGCGCGCACATGTGCACTACACTCATGCCACTCGCATGTCGCACAGCGTATCATGCGCGTGTCGCACCACATCATGCCACATGTCACGCATGATCATGGCCAAGGACGATGACCGGACTGGTCCGCCGTCACCGGAGATGATGGCAAGACTTCGGTCACCGACGACTCCTAGGTGCCCAAATCTTGCAATTTTTATACCATTTTGGTCAGTTTTGCATGTACATTTCATTTTCAAACTCCATTTCAACAAATTCCATCATTATCTACCATTTTTATATGATTTTTATCACGTTCCTTAAAATCTTTCTCTTACTATTTTCTTAGTTTTTCAACATTCGTAGCTGTCCAATCACCATGAAAATTCATGGATTTGTTCTTTGTATCATCATGCACAAGATGAATAGTTCGTATCATCATCTAACACTGTTTCATCGACTTATTTTGAAAACAATAGTAACGTGTATCCCTCACCAGAAAACAATAGTCCACGCCATTTTTCGGTACTAAAAAAAGAAAAAAATGGAAAGACTGAGGAGAGCATGGAGGATGGCATACCTCAGTTAAGTTGGCCACTATCAGTTGCCTTCTGTCACTAGTGCACGTGTGGGAAGGAGCGATCAACGGCATCCTCACCATTAACTTGTCACCGGTGGCATGCAAAACAAACAGTCTGTTCATGGGAAATGAGAGGGGAGGTGCATTTAAGGGCCCCCTTTTAATACCTGGGTGTCTATGATGACTTCATGGGCCGTACTTTGTAAATTGACTGTTCTACCCCTCTAGATAATTTTAATTAAATACAAAATTAAAATAATTAGCTATATTTACTCTGATCTCCGATTTTAGCATTTTTAGTCATATTGGATTTCATTTTTCGAGCACATCTCAAATATTGAGGTTTTAACTCAAGATTCTTTCTCCAAATTTCTCAAATTCTCAATTTTTCATAATTCATAAAATTAAATATTCTAGAATTTAAAATGGTGGATACTACATTAGGAGTATACCTTGTCCCTGTCTCATACATATTAGGTAATGGCTCAGGAGTAAAATAGTAAGAAAGTGGTGGTTGACAATCGCTTACTTCGTAGACCATTGTACTCAACTTTAGATTCAACAAAACAAATTGATGTATTCAAAGAATAAGTACTTTTTTATATGTGAAATTAGGAAAACCCTAGCTATATGATGCAAAGTAACTTAATATGACTCCTAACTTAAATGATGCACAACAAATCCCTAATGGTTCGGAAGTGAGCTATTTTGATAATCCTTTATAATGTGTAGGGTGGTAGCTTTTAGACTTAGATCTAAACAACTCTTAAGGCATTTAGACCTCAACAACAATCAATGAAAGGAATGGAAAAATCACTTGGAATTTGAAACCCACTATAACCATGATGCTCAGAAGCCAATGGGGTGACAATAGATCTCCTCCTTCTAAAAGGTTCCTACAAGTTCGATACCCTAAGTCTCTTGATACTTAATTTTAAATTAAGATTCAAGAGTTAGGCTAGAAAATATACAAGGAATTGATTTGATTATCTAGGTGGGCCAACAATCTAGTGATGAAATCAAGTCCTTATCTCATGAGGGTTCTTGTGTAGCCCTTACTATCAATGTGATCCATTCTACCATAAAGCACTTTATTATGCAATGCAATACAACGCAAGCAAGCTAATGTTTATTATATGCTATCAAAAAAAGTAAACTTTGTTAAATAGGTGCAATCTAATGCAACAACCCTAATAAGATGCAACAAGTTTAATGAATGACCCTAATATATATGATACTACTAACCAATATGGAAACTACACTAAATGCAACTACACTAAGAAAACAAAAGAGAGTGAAGAAGACTTGCAATGAGATTTTTTATGAAGACCAAGTGAGTGCCACGTGTGGGCCTCACTACATGTTCACTCAAGAAGGAAAAATCTTAGTAAAGTAATCCTACCTAGTTGATGACGCTCCTCTTGCCAATTTCCCTTATACAAAAACAAAGAAAGATGGGTCCTTTTTTGAGGATTTAGCAAGATATGCAATTATGACTCAAGAACCCTAATCTAGTGCAACCTAAAAATATAACTAACAATAAAAAAAAAATCTAAATAATGATCTTACCACAAATCAATTGTGATTCCCCACAACAGTGCCAAAACTTAGTGTAGCTTTAAAATTACTCACAAGCACACGAATCAAAATAGTATTACACACGAGAGAGGCTGATCCCATAAGGAATTTATTGGAAGGATCTTATTTAAAGTTCTTAACTTTAGTCAAAGAGAGAGATTGAATTGGATTTGAATTTAAACTAAGAGAGTAATTGACAAAAGAAATGAAGTATGCATGAAATTAGGAGCTACAATTAGAAGAAACTTTTTAAAATTAAAGCTATGCAATGGAATTAAAATTTTACCTAACTAATAAGCATTCAATTAAAGGAAACTAATGCCAAACTAGAATGAATTAAACAAAGCAATTTAACTTAAGGAAACTTACTAAAAATGAACTTTCCTAACCTAAAACTAGAACTTTCTAAAACTCAGAAAGAACCTTTCTAAAACTAAACTAAGATGTAAATAACTAAACAAGCAATGCTAAACTAACATGAAACAAAAGAATAATAATCCACTTAAAGGAAATTCACCCAATTAACATGTATATGACTCATGGAGTTGCGCACCTAATTCATGAGTGAGAGATGGCCAGAAATTATGAACTAAAAGCTAAATAACACGTAAACTAATCAAATCACTCACTAAACTAACTATAAGCTAAATGAGTTCCTAATATTTCAACCAAACAAGGTATGTGGACTGCTTGACATTGCACATGAAACATAAGATGAAAAATTCTAGTAACATAGTCTAAATAAAACTCAATTCAAGGCATTGAAAGAAAATTAAAAATCATTTTTCATGGAATATAAAACTCAAAATTAAAAGTAATTCTCTAATAGAATTAAACAGGAGCCATGCTCTTGAAAAAAAATTCATTCATTGACTTAGAATTACATCCAACAATGGTTCACATGTACATATATGACAAGGTTGGAAATTATGCACTTTTCTAAGGCCTAGAACATGATTCAAAACAAGAATTAAACACTCTCCAATGATCACAATCTGAACTCAGATATCATACATGTTAATTCAAGATACAAAATCAAAGCGAAAGATGGAGAAAAGAAGAAAGGAATAAGGTAATGAAAAAAGGGAAAAATAAGGTGTTCAAAGCATGGAACAAGAGAACTATGAGAGGGAAACAAAGGATATTCAAGCTACTGCTCCTCTTGGATATCACTACTAAAGAAAAAATATGTCAGATCTTAAACAATTAATTAAGAAAAATAGGAGGCATGAAAGCAAGATTCAAGGAAAGATAAGCTGGTTCTATGTGCTGAAAGTAAATCAAGAAGACAAAGAAACAAAGCAAGGAATTAAAGAAAGCAACTAATCTGGAATTGAAATGCAAGAAAAAAAGAAAGGAAGCTTGAAATTTTTCATGGAACACCCAAAAAGAGTCTTAGATCTCCCTTGAATGAAACCACATTTCAAGGGGTGTTGGAAACCACCACCTTAAATAGAAAAAAACATAGAATTCCATGGGGTATATATGGATTTTTAGTTTTCCAATTGGATGGAATCTTATTCTAGGAAGGTTAGATGTATTTATATATAGGACTTCAAGGTAGGAATAGGGGGAGAGATGAAGTGGAGGAATGAGCTAAGAATGACATCATGGCTGGTTGCAATATAATTAGAAAAGGGGGATGCTTCACCTTCTTAAGAAGGTGGCGTTGCGTTCCTCCCCTCCTCAATAGGTGGTGATTGGTTGTTCGAAAGGGAGAAATAAAAGAAATAAAAATGGTAGGAAGGACGATGGAAAAATCTAGGGCTTTTTATGTGATTTGAATTGAAATAGATCTATATATTTGCTAATTAGGAAACCACCAAAATTGATAACTAAGCAAGGGGGAGGCACCACTTTTTTAGTAAGGTTCCTCCCTCCTTAAGCCAAAAATGTGGAACCCTAGGTTAGGTGGAGGAAATGTATTTAGAAAGTGGGAATTCTCTCTTGACTAGTTCACGTGTGCATGATCATCTCACCTTTTACAAATATCTCTCAAAACTTTCCAATTATCCCTTAAAATCACACTTTTTAACATAGGATAATTGCTTGAAATAGTCCTCTAATAATATCACTCCATAAGGCATGGCTCCCATGTGGCTTGAGGGTCACTTCGGTGGCTCATTCCTTGGTGGCTTGTGTGGCTAAACCCCTTGGCTTCAATGCTTGAATAGCTCAGCTTCCTTAGGTTTCCTAATTGGACAAGGAAACCTCATGCATGGCTCCAATTCTTATGCAAAGTGGTGGACTTGCATGGCTTTTTGGTAAGGCCAATTTTAATCACCTTTGATGCTTCCCATTGCCTTCTTTAGGTTGACCTAAAATGTTCTTGAACCTTTATCACATTTTGGATTGATGCCCTTTTGGATTTGGTTAAATCTTTTGATCTTGATATATGACCATTCACATACTAACTCTAGTTTAGCTCCTAAACCTGCCAAAAATAAAACTTTTCAATTATTATATTAGAAACCTATGTGTTACAAAAAAATTTTTAAAAAAACTTGAATAATGCTATATTTTATAACACATGGGCTACTAATTGGGTACTTTTATACAAAATCGAACTCTTATCACTTTTCCTCCACCCAATTAGGGTTTTTACATTTCGTTTAAGGAGGGACTTAAAATGTTCTTGAACCTTTATCACGTTTTGGATTGATGCCCTTTTGGATTTGGTTAAATTTTTTATCTTGATATATGACCATTCACATACTAACTCTAGTTTGGCTCCTAAACCTGCGAAAAATAAAACTTTTCAATTATTATGTTAGAAACGTATGTGTTGCAAAAAAATTTAAAAAAAAAAAACTAGAATAATGCTATATTTTATAACACATGGGCTACTAATTGGGTACTTTTATACAAAATTGAACTCTTATCACTTTTCCTCCACCCAATTAGGGTTTTTACATTTCTTTTAAGGAGGGACCACCTTCCTAAGAAGGCAATGCCTCCCTCTTGCTTAGTTGCCAATTTAAGTAGTTTCCTAATTGAGAAACCCCTAGATCAACTTCAAATCAAAACTCCTCAAAAGCCCAAATCTTTCCCACCAATTTCCTTCCTGTTTTTCTCACTCTTCAACAACCAAAATAGCATTAGAAGGGAAGGTGATCCAAGGAACCTTCCGAGGAAGGTCACTCCTCCCCTCCTTTCTAAATACATGGTAGCCACCTTGTACCACCATGACATCACTTGCTTACCTCATTCCTCCACCTCATCTCTCCACCTAAATTCCCTTATTGAAATCCTAGATCTAGATCTACTTTCCTCCCTTAGATTAAGCTTTATTTAATTGGAAACTCAATGTGATGACCCGGGTTTTTGAAACATGATTTGTAAAGTATTTTGAAAGGCAGGGCCCTTAAGAGTGTAATTTTGAAAACCCAAGTCACCACTTCATACATAACATAAGTACAATTTGTGTACAAAATAAAATTCCATTGAAGGAATATCCTTTTATTAAACTCCAGGATCCATCCAGTGATTCACAGTACAGCCAAATCTAGTACAATACTTGTCCAAATTACATAATCCAAAACTCAAGCTCACCATACAATAAAACTCTCAACAAAGAAAAATACATGTCTTCAAGGGCATACCTTGAAGATTATTCTCTTCAAGTCTTCTATAGTCTTTAGCTCCTAACTCTCTTTCCCTGTATCTGAGATATTGCAACAATTATAATATCTCAACAAGCAATGCTTGGTAGGGGATTCAAGAAACATAACATTGACGATGTAATTCCAATACTTCATAATCTCATTATCCTTAAATATACTCTTTACTTTGTAAGCTATGTATATCTATATACATACATACATACCCTTGATGGGTAAACCAGTTAAATTTGTGAAAGTAGTCAAATATCATTCCCAACTAGGCTGATCAATTCTCTTCATTTTGAGAATTGAGTATTACAGCTAATCTTATACTGGGAATTTCCCTTCTTGGGAAATATTGGTAATATACAATTACCTAGCATTTCATTATGCTATAACATAAGGCATTTCACTATGCCTATTCTCATATGCATCATAGTGCAAAATAATCAGAAAGGTTGCTATGTTTGCCTCGATCCGTACTAGCACGCTCGGATAACTGCCCTGTTCACCACTGATATCATGGTGGAAAATATTATGTCATTGTCCGTATGGGGGGGCAAGACTTTCACAGTCGTGGCCTTCCCATAATTGCCACCACCTGACTTTTAGCCTCTCTTAGGGCAAGGTATCATCACATCATCAAATTTCAAGGAGCGGGTGGCCAAACCCTCATAACTCCTCTAGCAATAGCATTCCCCTAGGCTTATGCCTATTAAAACAAACTCACAAGACTCCAAGCTTGTATGTAAAATAGATTTCATATATATCAGACCATATGTCTGTTTACTTAGGGCTGAAATATTTCCTAGTTCCCTATTCACTTATAATTTAGTCCTTAACCATCTTATATGTGTTTGGTTGGATCATAAGGTTTTCAAGAGATTTAATACAAGTATTATCATTACTCTTATCAACATAAGATCATAAGTACAATCATGTATGCATTCATCAAATCCTCCTACCTTTAAGGATTGATCTCTTTTTCCCAATCTTCCATGATCCTGACTGATGTATGTAATCTGTATATCCATACATATTGTCAATATATAAATTATGAACAATCCTATTAATCACTAGATCTAATGTTTAGAATGATCTTTAGATCATTCATATCTAAGTATTTTTCTATCTCTAAGCCTTTGTATGTCCATCTCCTTGATCTTGATCTTTCATAGGTCCATTGATTGACAATCTACACATGTTGATAAAGATCAAGGTCCTAGATCTTCTATCATCTAGTTCTTCTTTGATCTAAGTTCAGTTATTGGATCATCCCTATGGAGGATGATCTTGGTTTTCTTCCTTGAATCATCTTTGATCAAGGGTTTGGATTATATAATCTAATGAACTATAACAACTATACTAATAAACATGCATACTAAGTACAATATAGTGTTCTTATTCTTATTGTTCTTGATCATCCAAGATCTAATGGGTCTTGTTTGATCATCCTTATCTTACTTACTGTTTTTATTAGGGTTAGGTAATTTACTAACCTTTTATGCTCTTATTATTATTATTCAAACAGTTAATGTGCTGGTTGAAGGTAGCTTATTCAAGCCTAAATGTAGACTGCTCCTCTTATTTCCAATTGGCTAATGCTTACTAGCTGAATGGGTGAACACAAAGTGGTTACTTCCACTCTCATGTAAGGAGGCGTTTAGACCTCATAAACGTCAACAGAAGGTAGGGGAAGAGCGAGGCTCTATTAGATAACCCCCTTAACCACTATGTTCATCATTCACTAGAATAACCATAGCTCAACCTTTCATAAGGTTCCTATAAGCATGTTTACCCTAAGTACTCTTTCTAATGGATTTTAATTAAGTGCATGAATATTTATAATGTCATTCATGGGGTTTATTATTCTTTTCCTAATTTGGGCCAAGGACTTGATAATCCTTATATTGTCCTACTAATTATAGCCCTTACTAATTAAGTCCAAAGTACTCCATTCTTATTTGTGTAATGAAACTCTACTTTCTCATTAGAATACATTTTTTATATTTTATGCTCTTTATCTCATAACAAGTAGATCTACTAATAAAATTTAACCATAAATGAATTATAAATTCAAAGCATAAAACTACATGATAATGAGGCAAGGTACTTAAAATAATTAAATCTAGCACCTTATGATAACAATGAAATCACATATCATGCTAAAGTCTAAATGTTATACTAGTATGCTTTAATACATAATCATATTTAAAATGCTATTATATAAAATGAAACTAATTACATTAACATTTTTAGAAACCTTTACTTATGATCCAACCATTTGATCTTAGATCTTTTCCTTTGATTAAGGATTTTAGTTATATTTAGGAAATTTTCTTTATTAAGGTCAAAAGATCATATTGATCTATTTTGTCATAATCCATCCATGATTTCTTTGGATTTCATCATATCAACATTTATTCTTTCCATCCCAAGGATCTGATTACACTTGATCTCATTGATCAAGTGGGTCCCTTTGTATTTTTAGGGTTTTTCTACCATAATGGGTAGATCCCTTAATATATCTAATATATATCCAATTAAACCATAGATCTCATGTTATTTCAATATTATATCA
This sequence comes from Warburgia ugandensis, assembly GCA_035236585.1. Lineage (NCBI taxonomy): Eukaryota > Viridiplantae > Streptophyta > Magnoliopsida > Canellales > Canellaceae > Warburgia > Warburgia ugandensis. The sequence goes on along the minus strand of CP141132.1, from coordinate 24,053,972 downwards.
TTATTAAAACATATTTTTAAGATCTTATCATCTCAGATCTTGAAGATCTAGGTAATTGAAAACTTGTTTCTTTAATATAGAAAGTTTTTACTGAATAGCATGTCCATTTTATCATTTCATCAGAAAATAGAGGTCTCAAGTTTCCATAGCTTCTTTCCGATCTCAATTTGGAGTTCAGATGACTCCGGAATTGGATATGGAAGTTCACAGTCTTTCTTAGGGCCTGGATTTGATCTGGGCCCAAGGAACGGACGGCCCAGATTAGTCGGGCAGAACGAACTAGGAGGAACGAAACAAGCGGAATGAGTCGGGCACATCTGCTGCGATGAAATTCTAAAGCGCCCGCACGGGGCTTCCACGGACGGGCACGGAACGCGTTCAGTTCGTCGGGCACGTCTGCTGTGATGAGATGCGGAAGCGCCTGCATGGGGCATCCACGGACGTGCGCGGAATGTTGTCTGTCCGATCAAGAGATCGAATAGTCCATTTGGACCATCCAATCATTCCCCTCTCAATTGAGGGCCCAAAACGTCTCTGATCTTTATGAAAATTCTACCCTAGGGGTTTTGGCTGGATCGATTGGTGCAGTTAGAATTTTCATCTGAGCACTCTATCATCCAGAATTAAGGGTTCTGTTGTTTACTTTATTTTTACCTTTTTATTACCAAAATAAATTACAGTAAACTAAAAATTACATAAAACGGTATTAAACATCTATGGAAAGTATTTCCACTTACCTGATTGGAGAAAAAACCTCGGTTATATGCCCAATTTAAAAAAATACCTTGTTGATGAAGATATGGTCTAAGATCCACCTTTCTTGCAAATTTTTGTTGTTTGAACCATTGGATCTTGAAATTTCTTTGGGGGTTTTGTAGAATAGATATGTTGGGAAGTTTTGGACGGTGGAATTGATCAAATTAGATCTGGAACAGAGTGCCTAATTGATTTTAAGTCTCTTGTTCCAATCTAAAAAGAAAAACAAATTGACAAGAGAGATGTCTCTTGGAAATTTTGGGGTTTTGGGGAGGGATCTAGATCTAATTTTTCAGGAAGAGTGAAGAGAATTTTGTGGGGATTTTATGAGGATTTTTGGGGTTGTATTTATAGGGATTTTGGGTCTTTTTTTATGATTATAATATTTTATTTTTTATTATTAAATGGCATGAAAGTCTCCCATGCTCCATTTTTTCTTCCCCATGCCCCATTTTTCTTCCCCAAGACCAGCTGATGTTTGTTGACCCATGACTTCTCGTGGGCTGCTGATAAGATTAGTTGTTGGGTCTCTTGTGGGCCCCATGTGGGCCCCACATGGTGTAAAAAGACCGTTTTGCCATTTATGCATAAAATTTTGGGTTTTATTCCCATGATCTTGGATTTGAGTGTACTTAGTGGCGTTGGATTTGTATTTCTTAGTACACTCTAAATTTTGATGTCTCATGTTTTGATTTTTGGGAGATTTTGATTTTTGGGTAAAATTACTATTCTACCCTTTTGTCCAAGAAATGAAGAAACTTAAGGATTTTTCATCCGAATTCAAAATTTGTTGTGTTTATAGTCATTTTGAAGGGTTTGCTAAGTTTAATTTCAATTTTACATGTCTTATTATTTGATTACACTTTTATAAAAAAAGTATATTCTAAATATCCCTAATATTTCAACCCGAAATATCTAAAACTCAAACTTTATTGATTTTCTCAATCAATTACAAAAATTGGAGATATTACACTCAGCTATCTATAAATACTTTATGGATTCCATATTTTTTTCAAGTAGGGGGATTGGTTTCCAACCCCTCAAAAAGTGAAGTTTAATTAAAGGGAGATCTAGGGCTCTTTTACTATTGTTCTCTGGGGGTGTTCTATTAAAATTTTCAAGCTTCTTTCCTTGTTTCTTGCTCTCCAATTCCTGGTTAGTTTCTTCCTTTAATTCCTTGCTTTGTTTCTTTGTCTTCATGATTTACTTTCGGCACATAGAACTAGCTTATCTTTCCTTGAATCTTGCTTTCACTCCTATTTTTCTTAAGTAATTGTTTAAGATCCAACTTATTTTTTCTTTGGTAGTGATATCCAAGAGAAATAGTAGCTTGAATATCCTTTGTTTCCCTCTTATAGTTCTCTTGTTCCTTGCATTGATCACCTTGTTTTGTTGCCATGCTGCTTGCTCCTTTTCTCCATCTTTTACTTTGATTTTCTATATTGAATTCACATGCATGATATCTAAGTTTAGATTGTGATCAATGGAGTGTGTTTAATTCTTTCTTTGAATCAAGTTCTAAGCCTTAGAAAAGTGCACAATTTCCAGCCTTGTTATCTATGTACATGTGAAACATTGTTGGATGCAATTTCAAGTCAATGAATGAATTTTTTTCAAGACCATGGTTCCTGTTTAATTCTAGTAGGGAAGTAATTTTAATTTTTACTGTTATATTCCATGAAAAGTGCTTGTTAAGTTTCTTTCAATGCCATACTTGAATTAAGTTTCATATGGACCATGTTGGTAGAATTTTTTATATTATGTTTCATGTGCAATATCCAGCAGTCCATGCAACTTGTTTGCTTGAAATCTTAGGAACCCATTAAGATTTTTACTTAGTTTAGTGAGTGCTTTGATAGGTTACATATTACTTAGTTTTTATTTCATAATTTTTGGCTATCTCTCACTAATGAACCATGTGCACAACTCTATGAGTCATGTACATGGTAATTGGGTGAATTTCCTTTAAGTGGATTATTATTCTTTTTATTTCATGTTAGTTTAGCATTACTTGTTTATTTATTTAATATTAGTTTATTTTTAGAAAGTTTCCTTTTTGTGTTTTAGTCAGTTCCATTTTTGAAAAGTTTCAAGTTTAGGAAAGTGCTAGTTTAAGAAAATTCATTTTTAGTAAGTTTTCTTAAGTTAAGTTGCTTAGTTTAATTCATTCTAATTTTATACTAGTTTCCTTTAATTGAAAGCATGTAAGTTAGGTAAGTTTCTAATTCCATTCATATTTTTTATCTTAGAAAGTTTCTTTTAATCGTAGTATCTAATTTCATGCATATTTAATTTCTTTTATCATTAGCTTTCCTATTTTCAATTCAAATGCATTCATCCTGTTTCTCTATTTGGCTAAATTTGAGCACTTGAAATATGATCTCTCCAACATAAAAATATGTGAGATTCATCATGGGATCTAACTCTCTCACATGAAAATTACTATACTAATTCGTGCCCTTATGAGTAATATTAAAGCTACTCCAAGTTTTTGCATCATTGGTGGAGACTTGCATTGGATTTGTGGTTAGATATATATTTAGATTGTTTATATTTATCACAGTTTTAGGTTGCATTAGATTAGGGTTTTTTCATCATTCTTGCATATTTTGCTAATTCCTCAAAAATTGGCATATCTTACATGTTTTGTACGAGGAGAATTAAGCGAAAGGAGTGGTGGCAATGCTGCTAGCCAAAGCTTCATCATATTTTATTGCTTTCCTATATTAGGGTTTTTCCTTTTTGAGTGAATTCTTAGTGAGGCCCCTTTGTAACTTGTAATTTCTTTATTCAATTTTAAATTAGTTATATTAATACTAGGCAATTGTGGGGTATGGTGGCCCACACTTGATCTTTATCAGTAACCCCACTATAGGTATCCTTCACTCTCTTTTTATAGTTTCATTTAGTGCATTTGCATTATTGTGTAATTCATAGAATTTAGGATTATATTCATTATACTTGCTGCATTTCACTTAGTGTTGTTGCATTAGTTGTGCAACTATTGAACAAAGGTTAGCTTGAGCTCAGATATAACCAAGGCATAAGCTGCATGGTTATAATTTCCTGTCTATTAAGGTGTTTGACCCTTTGTTAGATAGCATATAGGTAGGCATTAGTTCTCTTTGTTTGCATTGCATTGCATGTTTAAGTGGTTTATGGTGGAATGGATCACAATATTAGTAAGGGCCCCATAGGAATCCTAATAAGATAAGGACCAAATTTCATCACCAAATCCTTGCCCCACCTAGGCAACCAATTCAATTTCTTGTATGTTCGTAATTCCAACCCTTGAAAGCTTAATTTAAAAACAAGTAATAAGAGACTTATGGTTTTGAGCTTGTAGCCCACCCTTTTAGAAGGAGGTGATCTATTGTCACTCCAGTAGCTTCTAAGCATCGTGATTATAGTGGGTATCCAAAATCCAAGTGATCTTCCCATGCCTTTCATTGACGATTGTTGAGGTCTAAACATCTCCTTCCATGAGAATTGTATTAACCACTTTAGAGCAAAACCTAATTGAAAAGTAATAGTTGAGCTTGGATAAAAGTAGTTGTTTAGATTTAGGTCAAAATGCTACCATCCTACACATTATAAAAGAGTATCAAAATAGCTCACTAGTGAACCATTAGGAATTGTTTGTATATCATTTAGAGTTAGGTGTCACATTTTGTTAGGTTGCATCATAAAGTTAGGGTTTTCTTAATTTCATGCATTAAAAAAAAAAAAAGAAAGAGTACTCATTTGTTGTATACAACAATTTGTTTTATTGAATATAAAGTTGAGTACAATGGCCTATGAGGCATGGGTTAGCCAATCACCACTTTCTTACTATTTCACTCCTAAGCCATTACCTGATATGTATGAGACAGAGATGAGTTATATTCTTAATCTACCCAATGCAATTGATAGTCAATTGGATAGGATGGAAAGTCTGATGAATAAGTTCAATGCTTTTAGTCAAGATACTAAGTCATATTAATAGCCTTAGTACAACAATTCCTACACCTATTTTGACCCACCATATTGCACCACTTCATGACCATCAAGTTCCACCTATAATGGATACTATTAGGAGCAAGTGTATGTACCCAATGCATTCACAGAACCCAATAGTCAATGTTATACTGAGATAGAGTGTCGGGACTATAATGTATGGGCTAAGCATTATGAATAACCATGGTCTCTGAATGATCAGGAAGAACCATCATGGCCCCACCCTACTCAACCCTACCATGATTTTCAAGAATAGTAGGGAAAACCATTATGGTTCCAACTTGATCAATCCTTTCCTACTACCCCAATGCCACAACACTATAAGCCATACGAGTCTAAAGAATCATTAGAATAGACCCAAATTGAAGAAACTATGGAGCTACTATCATCAAAAATATATCAAATGCATGTTAACATTATATAATTTACTGAGGAAATGAAACAACTAAGGGAGAATAATGAGCAAACCCTTGAAATGTTTGCAAGGATGGAAATACCATATGCTCCTTCTGAGCTACAAGATTTCCACCAACCTTAGAATTCTCCAATACATATCCATTCAAGTCATTTCCTACTCCTTTTTTCTAATTACAATGAAGAGACATCCATTATGAAGAAAATGAATTTTTAGACACTGATCCATTGGTGAACACTTCTCAATGGCAAGATTGAGTAGAAAACCCTATAATTCCTAAAATTCAAATTGAGCCTTAAAGTGCAGAAGAAGCACCCAATTAGGACTTATAGACTTATTTGATCAAACATTAGATAATGAAGTAAGTGCAACCAAAATCTGACATGTGCTTGTAGAACAGGAAGAAGAGTCAATTGATGTTCTAGATCAACATCAACCAACTCAAGGGTACACATTAGAATTTAAGCCCCACCATTACTCTACCTCCAAAAAAATGAGAAAAACCTTTTAGGAAAGTGTAAAGTTAGCTTAATCCCCAATTTCAAGAAGATGTAAGAGAGAAGGAGGGAAAAGGTGAATTGAGTACAATGGTCACTATTGCCCCTAAATTTGGTAAAAAATGGGACAATGCATCTCAAATTGGTCTTAAGAAAATTAAATACGTGGTGGTCTTTCATGCCATAATGTTATCACCACTAAAAAATTCCAAGTGGAGAAATTATATTGACTACCATGAAATTCTAAAAATGGGGGATCATCAAGGTGGTCCCACAAAATTTAAAATCACAGTGATCTACTATGTCCTAATGTTATCCATCACCAAAAATTTCAAGGTGGCGAATGTATATAGACTACCACGAGATTCTGAAGTGGCATGAATAATTTCCCCTTTCATTGTTAGAGTTAGGGAAAATAAGGTTAACTAGTTAGGTCTAGGTTTAGGGTAGAGTACTTACAGAATAAGTCTAGATGAAAACATTAAACTTAGTGCTCACTGAGAGGCAGCCTAGTGTTCGTAGGGTGTCTCATTGTTCTATATTACCCTTTATCATATAAGTGTGCTATATTCAAAACATTGTGGACAATGTTTAGTTTAGATTGGGGAGTATAAGATGCATGAGATATCAAGTTTTCTTCATATTTTTGAAAGAAAAAAAAAAGTTTTCTAAGTTTTTAAGATCAAAACTCCTTTATTATGATGAGAATTGGATTTTCTTATGCTTAGTGTTTCTCCTATTTTAACATCTTAATAGAATGCATATGGATAATTCTACATCTTATTCATGTCTTGAAGAGTTTTATGAAAGTTAAATATTGGAACGCACTTAAACACAACACATAAGTATAGACTAATAGATGCTTATAACATAAAGACCCTGAGGAAATCAGTGGAAACCTATACTCCCAAGTGAGTTTTAAATACTATCATTTTTCTGACTATTATAAATAATTCCATATTTCCTTCAATGAACATCAAATTTGAGAGATCCTAGTGTTCTTTATTGTAGTCAATTGCCAAGAATAAAAAGGAGTACTAGCATTCTTTCCTAAACACTTATTGAATCTGATGGGCTTTAAGAAACCTAGGAAATGATATAGGCCATCCTTGTTCTGACAATGAGAAGTAAAGCCCACCCAAATAGTATACCACCAATGAGACCCTTTAAGCCTCTTGGTAAGCCTTTTCTTTTTAAAATCTCATTTATCTTAACCTAGAAACCTAATAAAAAAGAATTTCCATTAACTATCTTTCAAAAATGAGTACAGATGGTAGAAAAAGTTCAAAAAGGACAAAATTTTAAGAAGTGAAAAATATAGAAAGTGTCTATAAAGAAAAACATTCCTTCTCAAAAATGCAAAGAAGAAGAGTATAATAAAAAAAAATTGAAAAGAAATTGAAGAAAAGAGACAGGAAAATATAGAGAGATATTTACTTCAATATAGTAAAAGTGAAAAAAATTATCTTATATCAATTAAAGACCTCTAGTCAAATTTGAAACTCTGAATCCTTATACGCTTTCTTTCTAAACTCTACCCAAGCCTACCTTTCATCCTATCTAAAGACCTATTGATCTTATGGAACATAGTCTTGATGAGAATATAAATAGAAAGGAATTAAGGTGAAATATTTCAATTGGTCTTGGTAATGGAATTCATTCTTAGGATTATCTGAACCATCAACCTTGTTGGATCCGGTCACCTAGCGAGTGAATTTTGTTTGACCCTTTTCTGAGTGTATACTAGTGAGAATTTGAGGTCAAGACATTGTTCCAATGGAGTTATAAGCATTACAATTTATAAATGGATTTGGTATATGGATAACTTGTAGAGTTTCTCATTCAAGTTTATTAAGTTATTAAATTCAATAGAGTACTAATCGAAGAGATGTCTCTGAGATAAATAAAAGGATGTAGCATTATAGAATTTTGTAGGTGTATTCACCACAAACTCTCACGAGGCCCAACTCGTCCCATAGAGGTAACCTAGGGATTTAAGGGCTTCTTGCATATGCTAAATGCAATCATTATAGTTAAGGGGTGTGATAAGTTTTCAATTTTGTATAAATAGTACCTATTTAATAGGCCATGTGATAAAATATAGTGTTGTTTCTAGGATTTTCTTTAAATTTCATAATACATGCATTTATGACCTAATAATTCAAAAGTTTGATAATTTGTAGTTCCAAGAACTAATCCAGAGTAACTATATGAATCATTATAATTTTCTAGGATTTAACTAGGGTCTTGTATCTTTTGTAGGTGTTGAGGAGGAGATCCAAAGGCCAAAATTGAGCAAGATAAGAATTAAAGATGAAGATCAAAAAATCAAATCAAAGGCTCAATGGAATCAATCCAAAGACTGATCAAGGTTCAAGACCATCTTAGAGCAAGCAAGAAGGCAATGGAAAGCATCAAAGGTAATTAAAATAATCCATGCAAAAAGTCATACAATTCCACCACTTTACATGAGAATTGGAGCCATACATGAGGTTTCCTAGTTAGTCTAACCAGGAAACCTAAAAGAAGCCATGCCATTCAAGCTTTGAAGTCAAAGGACATGGCCATTCAAGCCATCAAGCCACACAAGAGCCATGCCACATGGAGTTGTATTTTTGGAGGACTATTTCAAGCAACTATCCTCCATTAAAAGTGTAATTTTTAAGGGATAATTAAAAGGTTTTTGAGTGTATTTGAGTGTATCATGCAGAAGTGGACCAATCAATGACAGAAAACCCACTTTTCACTATCCATTTTCCATATTTTGCTCCATCCAATTAGGGTTTCCATGTATTTCACTTAAGGAGGGAGCAACCTTCCTAAGAAGGTGACACCTCCCCCTTGCTTAGTTGGAAATTTGAGTGGTTTCCTAATGAGAAAACCCTAGATCTACTTCAAATCAAGACTCCTCAAAATTCTAGATTTTTCCCACCATTTTTATTTTTAATTTTCTCACTTTTCAACAACTAAAATACCCTGCAATTAGAAGGGAAGGAGCTCTAAGCCACCTTCCTAAGAAGCTAACACCTCCCCCTATCTAATTATATTGTAGCCACTTGCACTACCATGACATCACTTGCTTACCTCATTCCTCCACCTCATCTCTCCACCTAACTTTCCTTGTGGAAATCCTAGATCTAGATATACTTTCCTCTTTTAGATTAAGCTTTAGTTAATTGGAAACCCAACCATTTGGAGAAGTCAAAGGTGACTAAAGTGGACACATTCACAAATCGTGCAAAGATCACCACCTTTACATGGGATTCACTCGAGACATCTAAACCATATAATCCATGAAAAATGTGACATGCTAAGGAGCCTAGGCAACTATCAAAGCAAAGGGGGTTGAGCCACCAAGCCAAGCCAAAAAAAAACCCCAAAGCCAACCATGAAGCCAAGCCAAATGAGTTCTCAAAGAAATCCATCAAGCCACTTAAGCCAAGCAACATGGAAAGTCATGATTGGAGGAGAATCTAAAGCAAATGTCATAGGATTTTAAGAAGATAATGAGAGGATATTTGAGTAAAAATCTAATTGGGTAAGGTAGGATGTGGACCAATAGGAAGAGGCCATCTTAATTTTCCATCTTTTTCACTTATTTTCCTATTTTATCTCTCCATATTACCATTTTTCATTCCATGATTTCTTAAAGGGAGAAACGCACCTTCCTAAAAAGGTGGCACCTTCCTGAACTACCACTTCACTCGGCTAACCAATCCTAAATGACCACCTCACCTATCTAGCCAATCACACCCTCTAATTCCTCCTTATCTCTTTCATCTTATCTTTCCCTCCATCTCCACCTATATCTCTTTCTTTCCTTAACCACTAAAGTGTTCCTTGTGAACTACTTTGGAGGGAAGAAGCACCACTCCCCATTCCTAATTTGTAGGAGCTCCCATTCCATTCCCTCATCCTTTCCTATTTATTTCTTCCTCGTACTTGTCTTCTCTCCCCATCCATATTTCCCTCTATTTCCCATCACTTTCCTTCATTCTCTAGGGATTTAAAGTGAAAATCCAAGAGGAGAGGAGTTCCATGCATAAGTCCTACTTTGCAGGCTCTCTCATTCTCATCATCATCCACCTTATCTACCTTCCCTTATCACCTCTTTCCTTCTAATTTTGATAATCATTCTTATTCCTTGGCCCACTCTTAGATAAGATCTAATCTAGATTAGCAAGAAGTGAAGAGAAAACTAAAAAGGATTTAATGTGGGAGAGTTTTGGAGAGGAAGAGGGCAATTCAACTCATTCTATTTTTCTCCCCTCTCTCTTCAATGCAAAAAATATCCAGCCCCTCTTTAAAAATCCTCCACGCCTCCCTCCTTAAGGTCTGGATTTTCCTTCCTTGTTCCAGCCCTAATCCCTCTTCTTGGCATTTGTTTCTCCTTACTTTACCTTCAAGGTGATTAGGTTAGTGCCATGTTCTTTGCCTTGCTTTTTCTTGCCTTACTTTCATTATTTTTCCCATGCTTTATCTTACTTGCTCTTACTTTGAGTTCTTGATACTATTTCCTTGCTCCTTTATTAAAGATCCAAGTGTATTCCTCTCCAGTAGTGACATCAAAGAGAAGACAAAACTTGGACTATTAGTCTCCCTCTTTTATTCACATGTTTTGCTCCTCCTTTAGATCCATTTAGTTTTATGCATTATTATCCTTGCTTAGTTCAACACTTCAATCATCTTTTCTATTAGATTCTTCCCTGGGTTCTCTTAGCATGCTATTTTACTAGAGTTATAAGGAGGGGAGTAGGTTGAAGTGGATGTTTAGGTCAGGCTTTATGCTCTTGAATTGGATGCAATTTTTAGTCTTATATTTATGTATTATTAGTTCAAATTTTGACGTAAATTGGTACTAATTCAATGGAAATATTTTATTTTTCTTGTTAATGATTGTTTCTAGTATCATAGTACTTCATATCTGAATGGTTATCTTACAAGAAAGTTGTTTATTTAATTGCTTATTTATGCTTGATTTGTTTAATGTTCTTAAGTGCTTGAAATCTAGAATTCTTGCCCTCAACATTGGTGCTTCGTTCCAGCCAGCTAAACATCTCATTTACTTGAATCCTTAGGAACCCACTTAGTTTAATTAGTCTTTAATTAATACAAAGCTTAGGTTGCATGATTAATTGAATTTGAAGCATCAAATCTGACCACTTTTGGACCCAAGAACTATGCGCACAATCCATAGATCATGTGCATGGAACTTGGGCTAGTTTCTATTGATTTTTGTTGGATTCATTTGCTTATTCTTTTTTTTAATAGTTTTTATTTAGTTTATCTACATCTTAGTTTAGGTTTAGAAAGTTTCTTATTTGAATTTTAGGAAGTTCTATTTTGAGCAAGTTTTAGATTAGAAAAGTGTTGGCTTAAGAAAGTTTCTATTTGACATAGTTTCCTTAACTTTAGTTGCTCAGTTAATTTATTCTAAGTTGTTGTTGTTCCTTGCTTTAATGCATGTTAGTTTAGTGCTTTATATTTTCTTCACTTAGCTTATTTCTTAGAAAATTTCCATTAGTTGTTAATTCTAATTTTGTGCATGTTTTACATTCTTTATGTTCACATTCCTAAATAAATCAATTCAAGCTTTCTTGTTTGGCTAAGATAAGCAAGTTAAATAAGATCCATCCAAAATACATTTCTGTGAGATTCTTCATGGGATCTATCTCGCTCGCATGCATCTACTACAATAGATTCATGCACTTGGGAGTTAAGTAAAACATTACAACCAAGGGACTTAGCCACTCAAGCCATCAAAGTGAGCCACCATGCCACTTGGAGTCACACTATTGGAGGAAGATTTTCAAACAATTATCCACATGCTAAAATAGATTTTCAAGGTATAATTAGTAAGGAAATATGGAGATTATCACATAGAAGATATGCATGTTAAGGTGGACCGATGAGAGAATATTTTTATTCTTTGTTTTCTCCTTTTTCTCCTTTTCTATTTCCCAACCCTCCATGTGAAACACTATTAAGGGAAAGGAGTCCACACCAACTTCCTTAAATAGTGGTGCCTCCTTCCCTCCTTTTGTTATCCTTAGGATTTCCACCTCATCCCACTTTCTAATTTCATCTCTTTCCACCTTCTACCCAACTTCCTAGAGTCCTACATAAAATCCCTTCTTATCTTCTAGTAGGAGACCTCATCTACAAATAGAGGCCATCACATCATCTCTCAATATTGGAACTCCATGCCTCCTCCTTGGGCTAGTATTCCATGCCTTCTTTCTTTGTGCTAGTCTAGAGTTTCAATGCAATTCTCTTTTGGTGCTCTTCCTTATAGTTCCACACTTCCTTCAAGCTTATTTCTCTTTAGTTTTATACTTTTTCCAGGCTAGTTCCTTGCTTTGTTTCATTGTTTTGCTTGTTTGTTTGAGTTTTACATTCATGAGCGTATTTCTTCTTTGAATTCCCTCGAGTTTGTGTTCAACTTTTCTTAATCCTCTTGCTTAGTTCTTTTAGATCCAAGCCCTTTTCTCTTGAAGTGATAACTAAGAGAAAAGCAGCCTTGAATCATCTTGTCTCCCCTTCATCACTCTCCTTAATTGTTTCTTACTTAGATCTAGATCTATTTCTTATTGATTTCATCCCCATCTTCATGCTCTTATTCTCTTCATTTTCTCTCTTTGTTTCACATGTACAATATCTAAGATTAGATTGTGACCATTGGATGGCATTGAAGTAAATTGAAGTATTGGTTTTAGATTGAGTTCTTGCTTATGAAAAGTGCGCTTATTTCTCTCCATGTACATGTGCCACCTTCTCTTGTAATTTTGCACTTTAGTGAATTCAATTGTTTTATGAGAAATCTCTTGTTTGATTTTAGTGTTAAAGTACTTTCAATATTGATTGTTATCTTTCATGAAGAGTGTGTGCTATACTTCTTTCCATGCATTTGTTTGATTTAAGGTTCATGTGCACCATTTTTAGTATAGCTTTCATCTTAGTTTCATGCATAGTTTCCGTAGGTTTATTCAGCTTATTTGCCTGATTTCTTAGGAACCCATTTATCTTTTTAGGATGTTTAGCTAATGCTTTGATTAGATTTCATGACTACAAGCTTTTGATCCATGCAAAATAACCTTCTTTTCCCACTCCATGAACCATGTGCACAACTCCATGAGTCATGCACATGGTAATTGAAGTGTAGTTCTTTAATTGAATGGTTGTTTTCTTGTTTCATTATAGTTTAGATTACTTTGTTTAGTTGCTTTACATCTTAGATTAGATTGGTAAGTTTCTAAGTTTGATTTTTAGAAAGTGTTCATTTAAGCAAGATTCTTTATTTCTAATTCCATGCATAATTCCTTTTCAATGTTATGTACATTCCTAGTTTAACCAAATCAATCTGTCTTTGGCTAAAGATAAGTGATCCAAATAAGATCCAATTGATTAAAAATTCATGAAATTCCTCATGGGATCGACCTCTCTAGCGTGCAAATTCCTACATTTGTATGCTTGCAAGTAATTATAAAGCTACACCATTATTCAAAGATCCCGCTGTGAGCTTTTATATCCTCTTTCCAATTCCTATATTAGAGTTTGTATAGTACTCTACTACACATGAGGCTTTTAAAGTTAGTTTAAAATGCTAATATAAGTCTCTTAAAAACTGACTTCTATCAAGCCGACTTTAAAAGTCTATGCATTTTAAAGTTGTTTAGTAAACGACTTTAAAAGTGCCAAACTTTTGAAGTCATATACCACTAAACGACTTGAAAAGTTACAAACCTTTGAAGACATATACCACTAAATGACTTGAAAAGTTTCATTGCTTTTGAAGTCATTTAGAACTAAATGAATTCAAAAGTACCTATTTTTTCATTTTTCACATTTCGATCACTACTACTTGTATACATATAACACCTCCTTTATACATTCAATATCACAACCACCTGTTACATATAACTCCTCATGTATACATTCAATATCACTACCACCTATATACATATAACACCTCCTATATAAATTCAATATCACTACCACTTGTATACATATAACACCTCTTGTATACATTCAATATCACTACCACCTATTACATTTAATACCTCTTGTATACATTCAATATCACTACCACCTATTACATATAACACCTCCTGTATACATTCAATATTACTACCATTTGTTACATATAACACATTTCTTACAATCTTTATATACACATGAAAAGTAAACACACATTCACTTCCACATTGAGTACAAAACATTCAAATTCATCATTATCCATCCACATCTATCTTGAAAATACTTCATAAAAGAAACCACAACACTTGCATTCACTACAACATTCACAATCACTTGCACATTTGGGTACAAAACATCCAAATTAAACATTTTTCATCCACATCTATCTTGAAAACACTCTATAAAAGTAACCACTACACATGCAATCACTACAAGCTCCAAATTCACTTCATCCATGCTCATTTACACCCACACTTTGCACTCATTCATTGCTTAAATATATATATATATATATATTAAATAAAATAAAATAATGAAAAATAAAAGAACACATATAATTGAATGAAAAATATACTTGTTTATGTATTCTACACATGTAGTTACTCCAAGTCTTCTAATTGAAATTCAGTACATACTGAGCCCATTCACTTTGTATTTTTCTAAGGATTACTTTAGAGTAACACTTCTTGTTTGCCCATCAGAAAGCACAGTAGCCTATAATACAACATATTTAATTTACGTCACATTCATTTAGCTGGATCCATAAAAATACTATGAAAAAATATAAGAATTTGAAAAGTACAAAGTGTCTTGCCTTTCTTAATTGGGAGACAACAATACTATGGAATACTAGGGCCCTCATGTATCTCAACACATAGTACCTCCACTTTTGATCAAATTGTTATCTAGGCTATTATGCAAAAAGGACAACAAAATGAATCCATAAATATTATCTATAATATTGTAGGTTTAATTAGTAGCAACATAGAGTAATTAACTATTTTCTATACCTTAACACTCTTCCAAATAAGTTTCAGTGGTTGTACAATCTAGATCATACTAGCCCATTCATACCATACTCTACAAAATTAAATTTCAAATGAATTATAGATGAATAACACATTATTTATCTACACATAACACACGAGAAGAATAAAATCTTACTTATTTATAATTTCTACAAGGGAGGAATGGATGTGCGATCCACAAGAATCAAAAAAGAAAGCCTGCCACCATGCACATCCAAAATGAGAAGCATCCAATGAGCCCTTTATAGACAGTCATTAAAATTGTAATTATATTTGACAATCTCTAAGTAAAGAATAAGTTAGCAAGAAAACAAGAAAATTAAAACTTACCTGCTATTGTATGAATCATTAAGCCCTGTCCATTAGAGCAATGAAAGAAGCCTAGTAAAATATCATTAACACACCTCTCTATTAGCCATTGCTTTGTAGCTCCACAAATGATGTCGAGGTTGAGCAATTGGTAAAGTGGACCCTCACCCTCAAAAATGCTAGTTGCATCATTCAAGAAGATGCATAAAAGAAATAATTATTACCTATACCATGAAATTATAACATGTAATGTCAAATATTTTATAAGCAAATATGTGCATCTACCCCATGTAGGAGACAAAGTGAGGGTGTTTGAGTTGATCCCATAGGCAAACTCGTAATAGACTCTCTACCAAAAGTGGAACTTCAACAACATTCTCAGCAAGTACTCTCTCCTTGATTCATATGGGGTTAATTGACTTATCTTCATTGATGAGATCATAGATTAACCTTAGGGGTCAAGACATGTTAGGTGGGACTTCCACATTATCATTAGACAAGTGTACTAAAAGATATTAAAAAAATTAGCTAAATAATATTATTCAATGATGATAAACAAACAAACATATATAAGTACTTGTTCCATTGGTGCAATATTAGGTGATGTTGCAACGGTAGGCAACCTTAACTATGCATGTTGCTACTAATTAACCTTATAAAGTTAATAAATAATTAAATAGAGGTCTTTAGCTAAAAATTATTAATGAGGAAGGTAGCATGATAAGATACATACCGTTGACTCCATGCGAATGACTAGTGCCTCTAGCCAAGTGACGATATGCAACTGCTTGCCCAATGATTATAATATTTTTCATTTTTAAAGGGAATAATAGGCTAGTATTAGAATCCAAAGTCATGGTAATGGATACTCGCTTAGTTTGTGGCGGTGTACCAATTCTGTTCATAATGGTTGATTCATGCTCATAGCATGAACCAACTACTATGATATTTTGACAAGAATTCAAGGCCAATAGGCATTGACACACTTGCAAATTAGATAAACAATACAGAGGTTGAGATAGAGATTTATTACCGAAGAACAATGAAATTTTTTAGTTTTGTCTACACACACACACACATACCTCATTGGCTGGAATTTCTATTGTGAGGAGCATCAATTGACCTCCTTGAACTTCTTCAATTAGAGAATTGTAGCTAGCATTTGACAGAGATACATGGGCATTGCAAGAATTATGTGTAGGGGATTGAGGAACTATCATCAAACATCCTTCACATAACTGTTAAATATATTCGTTTTTATTTTCTCAACCAAATTATTGTAGGCCTCCTGATCTTCTACTGTAGGTATTCCTTTACCATAGAATTTAGAAGGAACAATATATTACCTCATGCCCCTAACTCAACTAGGGTGGTCCTTCTTATTACCCATAACCCTATACAGGATGTCCTCATTGGCAACAATGCTACTTAGAGTTCCTGTACTTGTGCTTTCTTTGGTAAGAATGTCCTTCAAAATTTAATTAGAAAGACATGATCATGTCATCTAATTAATTGTATAAAGACAGGTAAAACCACCTACAATGCGAGAAGCAATTTGTGTATTTGTTTCAACTGAGAATGTTTGGCCAATATGGCCCATCGAATGTGTCATTTTCTAGAGAATGAAGCAATCAATGGGTTCTGTAGTCCCAGCTTTCTTTTGCTATCAACCAAGACATTATAGTTAGAGAACAAAATGTATATAACTATAGTAGCATTAATTTGAAAGTGATATATTGTCATAGATGCTTACTGTGTGCTCTTCTAAATGAGCATAGCCCAACTAGACATGTGGTGCTACATATTAGTTTTATGCACCTTTTTTCCTCTTGCACTCTTTGCCTACACATTTGTACAATACATAACCAAGTGCTATTGAATGTTACATGTAATTAAATGAAACATCGATTCCACACATACCTCAAATTCCATAGACATGTGGTTTTGTGCAAATGCATTCGACACATCTTGGTCAATGAGGTCGGAGTAAATGGCAGGCATTGTGTACATCTATGATGGATCATTGACATATGGAGCTATGTAATTGCGAACAAGGTAGTTCTTCCATTCTCTCCATTGCTCAATAGCTCCTTTCAAAGCATGCATCTTCTTCTAATCAAGCATGTCAAAGGTAGTCTACAAAGTACAAGGAAAATTACTACATTTGAAAATAAGGTATGTTATAGATTACATAATACATGTTAATGTTTACCTACCTTCACCATTTACCATATTGAATCTTTTATTAAGGATGGCACAAGTCTCCAATCCTCAAATGTGATAGGAACCATGCTTCTTACTACCGAGCAAAGAAAACTATTATAAGAGGTTGCCTTCGCACCTATCTCTTGCCCCCTACTATTATATAGGACAATTTCCTTAATTCTCTTCGACTTTCTCTTGATAACCTTTTCCATAGTTTTTCGCCCTATGCACTTTCTCTTTTGGGTAGTGCTAATGTTGGCCTCTTGTTTGTGCTCTTCATTTTACTCATATTCTTCATTTTGATATTGTTCTCATTTCGTCACCATTACCCATAAAAACAATACAATGATATTATAACAATGACATAAAAAAGGCTATGTAATTCATGGAAAGAAAACAAACCAATAGATAGAAAAAAAACAAAAGCAAATCAGTTCTAAGCCATATTAGGTATGTATTTACCTATTTCCAATCACTGATTAGGAATTCAACAGTTGGATTATGGTAAAAACCTAAATCTAGCTTGGACGGAATGGATCTAGCTCAACATTTGCAAATCGTGAGTTGGGTTTAACAGATTATGCCTAATTTGTAGTTTTGTTGCCACTAACATTTCCAAACGAGGCGATTTTCAATGCCAGATGGTCCACAATCATTGGGCATTGTAAGTATCCCCAAAACCCCAGTGAGGATGCCCCAAGTGTGAAATCTCCTTGGGGCACTTACTCTTATGGATGTACCATTGAAGATGGCCGACTTAAATCAACAATCCAAGTTGTCGTCGTTTTTTATGAGCTCCAACTCCAATGAGCACGTACTCTAACCCTTGATTTTTTCCCTTTTTCCTCGCCAACATGATAGGCTTCTAACCTAACATGCCAAATCTCTCACATGTCTTCTCTCTCTCTCTCTCTCTCTCTCTCTCTCTCTCTCTCTCTCTCTCTCTCTCTCTCTCTCTCTCTCTCTCTCTCTCTCTCTCTCTCTCTCTCTCTCTCTCTCTCTCTCTCTCTCTCTCTCTCTCTCTCTCTCTCTCTCTCTCTCGGTTGAGAATAGACTGAAATAATTTGTTCATAAATCTCTTTTAAAGGGAGGGGTGTCGATATCAATCAACCCCTACCTTTCCTTAAGTAATGTTTTTTTCTATAATATATTAGATGGTTCTCTTACAAGGAGGGTGCCAATATCAAAGTGACCCCTTCCCTTTGAGTAAAAGTCCTTGTTTTAATCTATTTATTTACTTATTTAGTTTTGTAATAGTTTCTTTTTTTTTACTATTTTGTGTATTAAATATCATTAATTACAACAAAAATGAGATGAATGAAACTCAAATGTCAATTTTCTGCAAGCGATGCCCACTAAGTAAAATTAGCTAATTGCCCTTTTTGAGAAAAATCAAAACTTATTCATCACAATTCTGATTTCAGCAAACTTAGTGTGGTTGGAATCATTTTTCCAAGTACAATCCTAATATTGAGGTTTTAACACTTGATTTGATGTCTATAAAAATTTTACTTTCTAGAACTCCAAAATTTGAAATTTTCAATATTATTCTCTTTTCAATATGATTTTACATAATTCAAAATTTTTGTAAATTGCTATTCAAAAATCAAAGATGTTACATTATTATGAGTGTAATGTTGGTTGATCATTCTTGGTGGTCGAATTCATACTTTTAATTCCATCCAAAGTTACATATTTTAGCTATGATAGTGGGGACCATGATAATTCCCAAATTTTCCATCATCGTAATCATACAAAAAATTTTACAAATAAGCATATATAATAATTACCATAACTCAAAAGTCAATATTGACCACGAAACTATGAATGTACTTTCAATTCAAAGCGGGATTTGGTTGAGGATAGGTACAACTCAGATTTGAAATTTTAAAGTAGTTTAGTGTAAATGACTTATGTCACATACTTTTAAAGCTCTTCACAGTAAACAACTTTTAAAGTCATTTAGTACAAACAACTTTAAAATTGCTTGACATTTAAAGTTGTTTAGTACAAATGACTTTAAAAGTATATACTTTTAAAGTCATTTAAGCTAAATGACTTTAAAAGTCATAGTTTTTAAAGTTGTTTACACTAAACAACTTCATAAACTAATATATTTTTCACTTCAAATATATATATATATATATATATATTATCTTGGCTCTTTACAATATCTTAAACAAATACACAATGAACATGTGAATAACAGTAATTCATACATTCTTTGTACACACACATATATAAACATGTGAATAAGAATATTCAAAATAATTTACTTTCCAAATAAGTCTTCAATTACATAGATACATACATATATATATAGTCGCATATATAGTATTCATTTGACTTCAATCCATATAGCTAATGATAAAAGAGCTAATTATAAATTTAGAATTACATTACAACTCACTAATACAATCCATATACTCCCATATATTAATTATTTTCAGCCCAAGCACCCTCATCACCATTATCATGCACATAATCCTCATTCTCACCAAGTACTACTTCAATTGATTGCATTGCTTTGGTAATACAAGGGTAATCTATTTCACTATCTCTTAGGTAGTCTTCCTCATAAAAATCCCTCGGACAAGATGATAAAATAGTTGACCATCTCTTTTCACATTCATCTTGCACATAAAATACTTTATTTGCTTGATATGCCAAAATAAATTGACAGTTTTTATAGCCAATCTTATTAAGGTCAACCAATGTCAATCCAAGGGCACTAGTTTTGATACTGTCTTTGTTGGGTTCCACCCAATTGCACTTAAACACAACCACAATTCTGCAAGTATAATCCAAGGCCCATATCTCTCTTATAACCCTGTAATAAATATCATCTGTCATTATTGACCTGCTATCGTTTGAATTGGAAAAGAATATAGCATTGGAAACTAAGCTAACCCACTATTCTGTTACATTCTTGAGTTATCATGATCTATTGTGTAAAAGTGATAACCATTGATGGCATATCCAACATATTTTATTTCTTCTAGTTGAAGTCCAATTACCAACCAGCCCAAGGATTTGGATATACCTTTGCCTACTACTTCTCACTGATCTTGACTATGTTTATTCACATATATATTAATTAAATAGGATATATTATTGTTGCAAGTTAGATTATTATATATACATCCATGTGCTCACTACACACACACACACACACAAATTAATGGATTGATGAAAGAAAATATAACCACTAATAATTGCTTTTTACCTAAGTGTATGATCAACTTTCTCAATGTACAGTTGGAGGTCATCAACATTTCGCAACATATAAAGATGCTCCTAGTCTATTTCTTTATAGCCAATGGTTGATACACAACCACTCGATAGAGGTTCGCCAACCTTGGGATAATGAAATGCACCCAATTGCTTCTTTTTTAGATTCTAATCACATCCACTCCTTATAAGTACTCTGTGTAAAACTCCACTACTTCCTCTATAGTATAACATTTGGCTATACATCCCTGTGGCTGGTTTTGATTTATTACATACACTTTTAAAATTTTCATGTACCTCTTAAAAGGGTACATCCATCACAAGTAGCTTGGTCCACAAAGTCTGACCGCATCAATGAGGTGCACTGTTAAGTGTATCATGACATTAAAAAAGAATGGTGGGAAGATTATCTCAAGCTCACATAATTTTGTCACTAGATATCCTTAAATTTCTTATAATTTTGAAATATTTGCCACCTTCTTGCACAAAGCATTAAAGAAGTAGCAAAATTTTGTAATAGCTCCCCTAACTTTGCCTGGTAACACTGAATATATTGCTACATGGAGTTGTGGCATCAATACATGGCAATCTTGGGTCTTCATTCCCAATAATTTCAGCTTTTCCATGGAGATAATGTTTTTAAAGTTTGAAGAGTATCTATCTAGGACTTTGAGCTTGAACAACGTTTTAAACTCTATTCTCCACTCCTCTTTATCGAGCGTATAATTTTCCTTAGGCAGGTATGTTCCTCAACTGCCCCTATCTTGTGGATGCAACCTCCTCTCCAAACCCATCTTCATAAGATCCATTCAAGCTACAAGTCCATCCTTTGTTTTTCTTAGGATATCAAACAAGGTACGGGATAAGCTTTCACACACATTCTTCTCAATGTGCATGACATCAAGCACTCACCATAGATGCAATGATTTCTAGTATGCAAGTTAAAAGAATATTGATGTCTTCTTCCAACAACTTCTACAATTGTTCTCACCTACACATTTACATGAATTCTTCTTTCCCCACTAGACAATAATGTTATTTACCTACTCCAATACTTGTCATCCTATCAACATCTTTAGAGGTGTCCTTGTCTCTACACTACTATTAAATTCTCCTTTCTTAAACCAGTATGGATGATCTCTATGCAACCATCTTCTGTGGCTAAGGAATGCCATTTTCCTGCCATGTTTAAGCCATATAGCACATGTTTGATCATCATAGATAGGACAAGCATTGTAGCCTTCACGATGCATCCAAACAAATTACCGTACACAAGGAAGTCTCTTATCATGCACAACAATGTAGCCTTTAGGGTGAATTTCTCTTTCCTATATGCATTGTATGCTTTGACACCTACATCCCATAGTGTCTCAATATCATTGATCAAGGGAGCCAAGTAAATGTTAATGTCATTCCCTAGCTACTTTGGACCCAATATTGATATAGTTAACATCATCAACTTCCTCTTCATGCATATAAAGGGTGGGAAGTTGTAACAAACTAATATAATAGTCCAAAAACTATACTTGTTGCTCATAGAGCCATGAGGATTAATCCCATCTACAGATAATGCAAGTCATAGGTTTCTAGGTTCTTCACCAAAATTAGGCCACATAAAGTCTACGAGCTTCCATGCTAGGCCATTTGTTAGATGGCATGAAAAGCTATCAGCTACTCTATCCTTGATATGCCATACTAATTTCTTTGTTGTTTGTGTTATATGGAACATTCTTTTGAACCTCAAAATAGGGGAAAGTACCATAGAACCTTTACAAGAATGTCTGGAACCATCTCAATTGAATTATTCTTTAACTTCCATCTTGATTATCCACAAGTTGGGCATGTAGTTTTTTCCTTATGCTCCTTCCTATACAAAATGTAATCATTGGGACACGCATGTATCTTCTCATACTTCAAACCTGGTGCAATTGGGATTTTCTTTGCTTCCCATGTGGACCTCACCAATTTATTATGCTTTAGTAGCATCTTACCCACTACTTTCAAGAGTTCTGTAAAACCTTTATATGAAAAACCAAATCTTAATTTCACGTTGTAAAGTTCTAACACTGTAAACAACTTAGTATAATCTCTACACTTAGGGTACAAGACCTCATCAACTTCCTCTAATATTGTAAAATGAAATTGTTTAGGGTCATCTTGGAAGTCATCATATGCATCTTGAAACACTGGTACAGTTGTACTGTCTCCAACACTTCCAACATTGTCTTATTCGTGTTCCAAGCCTAGTCAAGGACCTTTATGAAAGTTCTTCTCCATGCCAAATCCAAGGGTGATAGCTATCATTGATTCCATTAAAGCATAAGTGTTCTCTCAAAACCCCTACAATTACTTTTTTCAGTTTTCACATTTTGAGCATGGACAATGCATGTGATTATGATCAACACCTGCCCTAAGTGTGAACTCTATCAAATTTTATGCTCCCTCCTCATATTGTTTTGATGTTCTTGTCACAATCATTCAAGCATATTTTTCCATTATCTCAAGAAATTGAAGTAAATCTATGTGTGGAGACTTGTTAGGCATGAAAAATTATATTAAACATTTTACCAAACACTATGTATACAAAAATTATGTATTTAATAAACATAACAAAATTACATGCATGCATACATGTGGAAATTTTCAATTAACAATGAAAAAAGAAGCAAAACATGACAAATGCAATCAAAAAGAAATTTAACTTTAAAAAGACAAGTTTCTAACCATAACCATGTAAAAATTCTTCAAATATGCATATAAATATATATATGAGACAAAAAAAAAAAAAAAAAGATACTAACCCACGCTCATAAATCGTGAATATGTGAATGTAGTTCCATTTCACAGTTAGGATTTGGTTGAGAATAGCCACACTAATCGAAATCCAACTTATATTTTGTGTATGGATGAAGACAGTTGGAAAATGATGATGAAATAACTCTTAAAATAGAGTAGTAAATTTAAATTCATTTATTATAAACAACTTTAAAAGTGCTAACTTTTAAAGTCATTTAATGTAAACAACTTTAAAAATTTTGACTTTTAAAGTAGTTTGATGTAAACGACTTTAGAAGTTAGCACTTTTAAAGTCATTTACATCAAACAACTTTAAAAGGCATTTACGTCACACGACTTTAAAAAATAATATATTTTCACTATATTTATTTATTTATATTAGTACTTTACAATATCTTCCATAAATACACAATGAAACCGATTTCTTAGGTGTGATACTCAGTGTTGATTCATGCATTCTTTTCACACACACAAACATATATATTGTGAATATGGAAATCAAAGTATTTTTTGCAATAACTCATCATTTATCATCCTCTTATTACATATATCAAATGTCACATATTATTAGATCTTATTAATACAATATCACGATCAAAGAACTAATCTAAAATGATTTCATCAAAATCAAGGCTTCTAATATTCAGGTGACACCTCAAAGCTGCATGCAACTTCCTCGGTCAACTTGATGGTACCATTTCTCTTCATCAAACCTATCATCTGTAGTGACAAAACCCACTTGATCTACAAAATGAAAATAGAAATAGTTGGTAACAAGAAAGCCAATGCATGATACAAAGAGATTATGGTTTACTTACTTGTTTATCATGCCACAAAAAATCAAAATATCCAAAATGAAAAGCAAAAAGGGAAAAAGAACATAGATAGAGGAGGAGGCTGTCATGCCACCCATGAGAAGAAGAACATGAAGAGAGGATACATGAAAAAATGAGGTGGCTTTGAGGTTCAAGGTTTGTCATTTAGTCCTAAACAACTTTAAAATTTTACACTTCTGAAGCCATTTGACTCAAACAACTTCAAAAGTGTATACATTTAAAGTCATTTATTATTTATAAATGACTTTAAATCTATACACTTTTGAAGTTGGTTAGTCATAAACGACTTTAAAAGTCCTTTCCTATGAAAAAATACCTCATCTCGCCAAACTAAAGAAGTCATTTTTTATTATACAACTTCTTAAGTCTTTACTTTTAAAGTTGTTTTTTTCTAATCAACTTCTAAATTATTTACGAAGTTGGTCATCAAAATAATTACTTTATACGAACTTTAAAAGCCTCCTATGTAGTAAATGTACTTTAATTTCTTGTGTTATGACTGGTAGATTAGTAGCATATAGTTGCAATCCATTATTAATTATTGCATACTAATTAGAAATTTGCTTTAAAAAGAAACTGCTTAACAAGGATAGCCTAAGCTTGGCTATAACCCAAGGACATAGGCTATCAAGGTTATAAAACCCCATCTGTTGAGGCCCTAAACCCTTGTTAGGTAGCATATAAGTATTTGCACTAGATTTTACCTCTTTCCTTGTATATAGGACATGTTTATCACTTTAGGTGCTTATATGTTTATCAAACTATGTGGGATTGTTTAAAACACAGTAAGGGCCCTTACCTCTACAAGATCAAGTGTGGATTTTCCTTGGCCCACCAGCACCTAACATAGCCCAAAGTGCTATTTTAATCTAAAATCAATCCAAAAAAGACCTTAGTAACTTTTTGAGCTCAAAACCCTCTTGGAAGAAGGCAAACTATTGCCACTCCAATGGCCCCTATCTAATAAACTACATTGATATTTAAACGACTAGCTCTGCAATACATTCTATGACTCTAATCATCTACAAGTGACTAAGGATGGTGTGAAGTAATTGATTTAGATTAGGATCTAATTGGTAAGTAGTAGGAGAAATCTAAAGGAGAGGGGAGCTACAAAGGATTAGCAATAATCTAAAAGCCTCTTCTTTAAAGAAATTCAAGATAAGAAGCCTTTACCATTGTTTGCCTTAGGGAATAGATTAAATTGTTCTTGATTGTTTGTTTGTTTTGGAATTTTTGTTGCATTATCTAATTTAGGTCTCCCCTAAATGAAGTAGAACCAAAAAAGTCTCTTTCATTATATACAGGAACTTAGCTTCATTATATTTAAACTTAAATCCATTGCACCATCAATTGGTATATACATAATTGTCAATCCCATGTGGTCATAGAAATGGCCGACAAAGTTGTAATAGTGAATCCATTGAAAGATTACTCTACTGCCTATCTAATTCAACTCGCCATTTTGTATAGCTTTACTTGCAACTAATGCAAAACAATTTGAGTTGAAACTAGGAGTTATTCAACTCCTACCAAACTTCTTTGGCTAAGACAAGTAGGACCCATAACTATCATGTTAAGGAATTCCTTGACATATGCTTTACTTTTAAGTATGGAAATTTCTCAAATGACTCTATTAAGCTGAGGTTATTCCATTTTCTCTAAAGGATAAAGCTAAGCCAAGGCTTAACTCTCTAGAAGTAGGGTACATCAGCACATGGGATCAACTATCCAGGAAATTCCTAAATAAGCTTTTTTCATACCACAAACCAATGCTCTGAGGTGTGAAATTATAAATTTCCAACAAAAAAAGGGAGAGCATTTCTACAAATACTCGGAATGTTGGAAGTACTTGCTTATGAAATGTCCCCACCATGAATTTGAAAAGTGGTGGTAGGTTTAGCATTTCTACGAAGGTCTAATACCGCAGAACCAATATATGATAAATGTCACTAATGGAGTGACTTTCATGACTAAAGTAATGTGGAAGCCTAGAATTTCTTTGAAATACTTGTAGAGAATTCCCAGCAATGGACTTCTCTACTCAATTGGAAAGAAATTCACAACAAACAAAAGATGGATTATATGAGATAGGGGTCTCTCCAAATATTTCTAGTAAAATTTACATGTTCTCTCATAAGGTAAACAAGATAAATGATCTATCCCAGTAGTTAGATGCCTTCATCATGAACAAATCTCCTATGCAACCTCAATCTGAGGTTTGCTCAATCTGTTCTAGTTCCAATCACAATGATCTATTATGTACATCTAGCTCTGGTTTTTTTTAGTTCTTTTTAGAGTAAGCAAATTCTATGAATGCATATGGCCAACCTAGCAACAATAACCCTTATTCTAAGACTACAATCCTTGATGGGCTAGGCATCCAAACTTCTTATGGTTGAAGAAAAACCATTGAGGGGTCCATTGGGGAATTCTCCTCAATAACCTTTTACTAGAAACAAAATGTTTCAACAACAATTGCCGCCTTAAAAGTCTCTACCTCATCAAAGGAAACAATCCCTGAACATCTTCAGATTATGCAGGTCCAAAACAATATAAAGCAATTTCAAAATGATACTAAGTAGGCCTTGCATTCCTACTTGCAACCTATTATGAAGTTGGAGTAGTAGATGGGACAGCTTCTGCTGCTCTACAAGAGAGGTAAAAGGGAAAGTTCCCCAGTCAACTATTACCAAACCTCGAGGGTTAGTATGAGGTTGGTTCATCATCATTAGGTTAGGCCAAATCAATCTCAACACTTATAAGTGGAAAACAAGTAGGCAACTAGGTAGGCTAAACTAGAATAACCCCACATACTAAGGAATAAGAGAAGTCAACCCAATCTCAAAAAAGAAAAAGAAAAAGTCTAGCCACCTCCCTCTTCACTTGAACCACTTCCTAGTGCCCCATATGTGCCAATGGTTCTCTTTCCTTAGAGACTTCAAAAAACAAAGGAGAACAATTATAATGAGATAATGGATACATTCAAACAATTTAATATCAGCATTCCATTACTTAGGGCAATTAAAGAATTCCCTCCTATGCTAAATTCATGAAGGATATGTGCACACAAAAGCACAAGCTTAATGTGCATAAAATTCCTTCCTCACTAGACAAGTCAGTTCAATTCTACAACACCAGATCCTTCCCATGTACAAAGATCCCAGATGTCTTAAAATCTAATGTGTTATTAGAGAACATAGATTTGATAAGGCACTTTATGTTAAGTGTTTAATTTTGGCCAAAAGACCCCCTAGTTTAGCATTTAATTAGACCATCTAATGCATTAATTTGGTAATTTTTGGATAAAATATAAAATATAGCTCAAATTGAACAACCAACCATAACTTATCAAAATTAATAGTCAGATGATCAATTAAGCTAAGTGGATGCTTATGTATGGTTTAGATGACTCTAATCTAGTCTTTGGGCTTGCAGATCAACTAAAGGAGGGTTGGATAGCTCAGATCAATATTCAATGGTGTAGACGAGTCAACAAAGCAATGATTGGACCAGATCTCTATCAAAACAGAATTTGAAGGTTTCTTAATAGAAAATGAGTCCTAATTTGGAAGAAGAGGAAGTTTCCTAATAGGAAACTAACTCTTAAAGGAAAGAGGGGGAGGAGAATTTGGAGGGGGAAAAGTTGTATAAAGAGGACAACTATGAGAGTTTGAAATGAGAATTTTTTAGCTTTGCTTAGTTTCCTTTGATTGTCTCTTGCTATTTAGTTTTTCAGTTCTGTTGAAGTGTGTTCACTGTAATCTCCATCTTCTATTTCAGTATTGTTCCTTGCATCTTTCTTTAAAATTCTACTCTTCATTTTCTCTATCCCATGTTCATCTCTCCCCTTCGGTGTTGGAACTCAGCACTGTATCATATTTTTACCACAGACCACCCCAGTTCTTCACTGCACCTTTTTTTCATTCACCACACCAATCCACTACACATTCACCTACTCCCAGCCTCCCTCTTCCACCTATTTGCCAATCGATGCCCCCAACCATCGATGGTTAGTTTCCCTTGTCCAAGCCAGTCGCACAAACCCAGGTGTGCACCACCCATCGTCCCTTCCTTTTGCTTGATTTTCCCAACCCAACGATGTCTACTTAGATCCTTCACCCTTTTCTTTGTCTCCCCTTCCAGTACCACTGCACGGCGGTCCCACATAGTCAAGTCATCGCCTACCCTCCACCGATCGTACCCAGGCATCATCTCCTCCTCTACTCCTAGGGCACTCCTCTGTTCACCACACCAGATTTTTATTTTTTTATATTTTACCTCTATTCCTCTAGAGTCGTGCAATGCCCTATCCTTAGAAGGCGTCGTCTCCACTTAGGCCCACTTCCATCATCATCTCTGCCATTGTCTTCCTCAGCAGGAATCGTCTTCATCAGCCATCATTGGTTTGCCCCTGCTTCTCCACCACCGCACAGAGGTAGACATCTGCCCAGGTCACCTATTCCATCATCCAAGGCATCATCTTCCCTAGATCTTCCTTTGTCTACACTTAGCCAGTCGACGACGCCAGCTCTAACCATCATCGGATGGTTCCTCGAAGGAAACTCGGCCTGGGGTTTCCCTTCCTTTCCTCTTTTTCTCATTTTCTCCTCTCCCTTCTCCTCCTTCTCTTTCCCTTTCCCCCATCTTCCTCCAGCTTCTTCGTCAGGTTTCTTTTTGCTTTTTGTTAAAAACCAAATTTTTTTTATCAAATTCCATTTTTGCCTTTTGCCCTTTAAATTCAATTACATTTCTGTCCTCTTTTTATTTCCATCTGTGTCCTATTTAATTATAGTTCCATTTTATCTGTCTTTTTCTTATCTATGAACTGCCTAATCCAAATTAGATCAATGAAGGCTTAACCCAATCAACGGGTTAGCCTTAACAACCAAGAATTGCCTATTCTCTTCTGTTTCTTATCTATTTTTTAATTAACATTCAAAATTTATTCTTAGGACATCCCTGGACTTAATTGATGTCTCTGATCTTTAATCTGAAATTAGTAACTTAATCTAGACTATCCAAATCCCAGAGTCACAATTTAGCCCAAAAGTTTAGGATTTTGAAGAATCTGACAAATCCAACCAATAGATCTCTATTCACGTATATGCTAAAGACATTGATAAAGGCTTATCATGATTTAGGATACCAGATCTATCAAAATTGAAGATATGTAGTCTAGGAAAATGAAATTTTCTTAATCTTTTAGTTAAATTTTTGTTTTCTATGGATTAGATTATGTGATTTCATTGATTAAACACATCTAAAGTTGATCTCTCTCTTTTTGTTAATTTTTTCAATTAATTTTAATTTTTAAATAATTAAATTTTATTAAAAACTCTAAATTCCTAAAGCATGACCCTGTAGGATCAACCTGTACTTGCATTAGCTATACCACAATAGCCTGTGCACTTGAGAAAAATAACAACAAGTTTTTGGCACCATTGTCGAGGACCCACAATGGAGTTTTTACAAATTTTAATTAAAAATTTCAAAAATATTCAAAAATTCAAAAATATTTAAAATTTTAGGAATTGCATAGTTTTAGCATTTTAGGTGCATTTTTTATTTTTTTTTAATGCATAACCACCTAATTTCCTGAATGTGGTACTTATTTCTAATTTTCTTTTTTAGTAAATAGGAAAGTGGAGGAAATTAACAAAGAGATCTTCATCATAATAGAAATTTCCCTGCTTTCCTAGATTAGAATTTTTCTTTTCTTTTGAGTGAATCTTGTAGTGACGTCCTTTTGTAATTTGCAATTTCTATATCAATTTTTAAAGGGTTATATAATACAGGCAAGTGTTGGATAAGGTGGTCCACACTTGATCTTCACCAAAAACCCCATTGTAAGTTTCATCACTCCTTTTAATTATTCGATTAGGGTTTGTATTTGCATTTTTTGGTAGTATAAGTGCATATAGAAGGCATATTTGATAACTACTATGTTTTTATGGTTTTGCATTAGTTTACTATTTTAATTGCATTCTTAGGGCCCGTTTAAGGCTTTAAGGTGATATGTATGCTGATCGAACTACCATGGAGTGTGAAATTTAATTAGTAAGGGTACCCTACCCCCCCAAGATCAAGGGTGAATTTCATCACCTCTCCTTAGCCTACCTAGGATAATCACCTCAAGCACTACCCTACCTTCAAATCAAATTAAAATCAATCAGAAGAGACCTATAGGGCTCTCACATGCTCGTGGGACCCTCTTATTAAGACAGAATTTATTACCACTCTAGTGGCTTTTGAGCACTGTGGTTATTGGGGGTTATCTAATAGAGCCTCGCTCTTCCCCTACCTCTTGATGATGTTTGTTGAGGTTTAAACGCCTCCTTACATGAGGGTTGTATTAACCACCTTACATAGAACCAAACTAGTAAGCAATAATCAAATCGAAAGGAGAGGAGAGGAGGAGCACTAGATTAGGCTAATTAAAAGCATTGTCCCCACACAAATTCAAGAAAATCAAATTTTTGTTTGACTGTGCCTTTTGTTTGCATTACATAAAGTTAGAGTTAGCATTTAGATTAAGACAGTTTAGATTAGGTTAGTTCATGTAGGGGTGTCGATCTCAGAACCTAGAGATACTACCTTTAGACCTAAAGATTTAATGCATCCAACACCAAGGGGAAACAAACCTAGTTCTTATCCCCATGGTTGAATCACCAGTAGAGATTGAGTGTAAAACAATTAGAGATTTTTATGCGCCTCTCCAAATCAATACCCCATCCTGCATAGCTTTACCTCCCACAAATGTAGACCACTTTGAGTTAAAGCTAGGAGTGATTCAATTACTCCCTACTTTTTATGGTCGAGACCGCAGAGACCCCTACCTACATATCAAGACGTTCCTTGATATTTGTGTCACATTTCAATTCCAAAAATTTTTGGATGATTCAATTAGGCTTAGGTTATTCCCATTCTCACTTAAGGACAAAGCCAAGTCATGGTTTAATTCCTTAGAGGTAGGTTCTATACATACATGGGACCGATTGTCTAAGAAGTTTTTGAACAAATTCTTCCCCGTTGACAAAACAAATGCCCTGCATTGCAAAATTATAAATTTCCAACCAAGGGATGATGAACAATATTACAAATGTTGCGAATGGTAAATTGGACTACCACAAAAATGCAGTCATCATAGATTTGATAAATGGAAGTAGGTTCAATACTTTTATGAGGCATTGATGCCTCAAAATAGACAAATGATAGATGCAGCAAGTGGAGGGACCCTCATGTTAAAAGATGAAAGTGAGGTATGGGAATTCTTTCTGACAATGGCCTATAATTCTCAGCAATGGGATTATTCAAATAGGAGAGAATAAACTAACCAGCCCACTAAGAAAGGAGGTCTTTATGAGATAGGAGTGCATACTAATCTATCCCATAAGCTCTACTCTATCGCTGAAAAATTAAGTGGAAGAATGGACAAGCTTAAAAGTATGTTTCAATTGTTCATGGCTGCTACAGTATCCCATAAACCTCCACAAGAGGTATGTGCTACTTGAACTCCTAAAATATATCCATTACCCATTTGTTTTGGAAATATGTAGAGAATATTGAAGAATATCTTTGAAAAAAGTATGAACAATACAATTCAAGATATGAACATCAAGGTTAAAAAGAACAAAAAGTTCGAAAGGCTATATGTAAAGTCAAGTGAAAAAAAAAAAAAAAAAACCAATGAAAAAGAAGAATGTTCACTCGTGTGAAGAAAAATGAAAAAGTTGCGAATACAATGATAGAAGACCTTTACATATTTTTCAACCTTTGTAAACCTTTATACTAATTCTTTCGATAACCCCTACCTAAGCATACATTTTTTCCTAATAGAAGTCCTAACTTGATCTTAGGAGAAGTATGGCTTGGATATAGTTATAAATGAATAAAGAGTTTGGTAGAGCATAACATTCTTAATAGTTGATATCCTTTCATGAGACCATTACCATTCCTTTTAAGTTATCATTCTTTTGTATGAAATATGTGAGATTTTTGGACTTGATGAGACAACATTCTACTCACATATTAATGAGAGAGTACCCCTTTCTAAATGACTTCTTTCTAAGTGATAAGTATATTCTATGAGAATTGAAGTCAAAGCATACACTTGAATGATAATTTAGGTTATATTTATCTTGGAGACTATAATTATGCATTAGCTATAACACACTCATCTTCTAAAGTTTAATAAAATATCAGGATATCATTAGCATAAGGATAGGATTTTGAACTTTTTTGTTCATCTCTATTAGCAGGCTAAAGTTATATATTTAGTATAAGCTGAATAAGAGAAAAAAAATTTCAGATGAATAAAAGACTTCCATAAAAATTTTGACAATTTTGTGGGTATATTCATGGCAAACACTTAAGAGGCCAAACTCATCCACTAGTGGTAACTTAGGTGTTTAAAGGCTTGTTACATGTGCTAAATATAATCATGAGTACCTACTAAAGTTGCACCTTATATTAGTTTTTGAAAAATAATTTTCATATGTTTTGCTTGGGACTAGTAAAATGCTGGTTGGGGGTTGTGATAAGTATCTAATTTTGCATGAAAACTACCTTAATAATTACCCATGGGTTATAACTTATAGGAGTAAATTAGGGTTTTTAGACCAAAATTTGTTACATGTGCATTTGTACCTAATGAAGCAAAATTTTAATATTTTGTAGGTCCATAGGCTTATTTAAGGTAAGTATATGATTAATCATATTTTTTAGGATTTGATTAGATTTTTTTTACTTTTTGTAGGAAGAGAGATGATGATTCAATGGCCAAGATCAATTGGGATGAAATTGAAGATCAAGATCAAAATATTGAGTCAAACCATAAAAGTCATCAATCCAAAGGTCAAAGATCATCTTAGGACAAGCAATGGATAAAATCAAAGGAGCTAAAGGTGGCCAAAGTAGACCTATGAAGAAGGCCATGCATTTTCATCACCTTTGCATGGCAATCATTCAGGCCACCATGGCCATGAAACAAGGTGACAAGCTAAGGAATTCAAGCCAAACCATTCAAGCAACGCAAGCTAGGGGATGGAGTCATAAAGCCAAGCTAAGAGAGCCATCTAAGCCAACCATAAAGCGTAGCCAATGAAGCCCTCAAAGTTAGCCATCAAGGCCATTAAGCTAAACTAAATAGAAGGCTAGGATTAGAGAAAAATCAAGAGGATAATCAATGATATTCTAATGGATATTTTGAAGGAAATTAAGAGAAAATTTATTATGAAAAGTTGGCATGTAGACCAATATGATGAGTCTTCAATTTTTTATGTTTTTCTCAAATTTTCCCACTTTTTCCTCTCCTTCCATTTCACCCCTAAGTAGCACCACAAATTTGACTTTCCATTCAAGATTCCTACCATTCCAAGACTCCTCCACCTTCCTAAACTATCATACCAACCACCGAACCAATCCCCACCTCTTAAAAAATCCCTTAACCAATCAAAAATTTTCATCTCACCTCACTTTCCTAAGTTTTTCCTACCGATCTCTTTCCTCCCACTTTCCCCTCTCCTTCTTTCCATATTCCTATCTCATTCTTACCTCATCCATCCACCAACTTTCCTATTTTGAAGGGGGAGATGCCCCTTCCTAAAAGGGTGGCATCTCCCACCTACTCCACGTGTAAAGGGCCACCAACCTCTCACCCACTTTCGTCTTTTGAAACCCTAACTTACCTACCATCCAAAATTGCATGTGTTTCATCCCCACCATACCATATTATTAGGACACCCTAGGAATAATAGGAGAAAAACTATAAAATCCAGCAAAAACCTAAGTTGGAGTGACAATTTTTCTTTAAGGAAAAAGATGCCTCATCCATTGGGGAAGGAGATATCCTCTTCCTACTTCTCTAATTTCTCTCTTTTTCTTTGAAATTTTAATTCCTTTGGGTGGCTGGCATGGTTATACTCCTCCAAGCTGTTCAATGCATGGTCCTTAGGGTATTTGATCATCCTTTCAAAGGTAGTTTTGTCCTTGCTTGATTTTACTTTCATGCTAGTTGTTGCTTTGCTTTGCTTTGTTTTTCCTTGATTAAAGATGAGATTCAAGGATAGTTTTTCCCTTGAAGTGACAGCCAAGGAAAGTCACCCTAAATCTAATCTTTCCCTTTGCTTTCCACTACCTTTGAGTTCTCTTTTTAGTTTCCTGGAATTCTAGCCTTGTTCTCTTAGTTTCCTTTGAGTTTTGCCTTGTTATTCCATTAGAATTTCCCTTGAATCATAAGTTTATTAGAGTAAGAATCATTATTTAGCTCTGGTTATGGATATAAGTGTGAAGAAACAATGGTGCATTTTCATCAAAAGTGGAAAGCACCTTTCATGTAATCACTTGTATGCCCACTTTTTCATGATTAATGGACTACTTTTTAATTGATGAATGAACATTAATATTTCTTATTTATGTGTTGCATGTTAAGGATATAATGAGTAGGTGTTGATTTGTGTTGAAATCCCATCAATTAAAAGACCTAAGAAACTATGCATCCAATCCAAAAGTAATGCATGGGTTTTAAGGGCTTAGTGGTTGAAATTTGAATGACAATATCAACTTGATTTTCTTTTCATAGTTCATTGATTTCATTGTTCATTCAATCAATTATGGTTTTGAGTAAGTGTAATGACTCAAAATTTTAAGATATTTTTGTCAAATAATAGTAACACTTTTTCAATCACAATCAATCATAGTGTTTATATTGGACGGGTGGATAAATGTTCTATTTTATTTAAAATATGTAAAGAGAGAATTTGTGAAAATATGACCATAACTAGATTCTACTCGAGAAATGGAATCCAACACCTCAAAGAACACTTATGAAAAAGTTATGAGCGTTGGAAGATGAAGGATATTTTGGTAATTAAAAAAATGCATAGGGCTATTTTGTTAACGCACACCATTACATCATAACTGTGTCATCCATGTGTCATCACCTACATCAGCACCATGTCATCATGGTATCATCGCTTGCATCAGCTCTCATCACTGCAGCATTTGCGCCGAAAATCTGGTAGGCACCAACCTTCTATAGCCTTCTTCCTCTGCGGCATAGGGAAAAATGGTGGCACCGCCACGAGATGGCATTGCCTTCACAGGCTATAAAGAACCCTCTTTTCTCTCTCCTCGATCATCATCTTTTCCATCTCTGGCAAAAACTCCTCTCCTTCCCCTCCGATTTCCCCTAATTCTCTATGTTTTCAAGTGACACAGAGTTCCAACAAAAACCTAACTAAAAAACCCTTCTCCCATTTCCTCTGTGTTTCTGGCAACTGCCCCAAGTTCGCTTTCCCCTTTCTTCTCTTTCCCAACCACCACTGTTTCCTCTACATCCTCCAACGTCTAGGGTTCTGGTGGCATGAAGAAGATTGCACCACTAGAGACCTAGAACCACCATTTGCCCAGCTCAAATCAGGTAACCATCTTCCCTTTTTGCTTTGTTTCTTGCTTTTTCAGTGAAGATCAACTCAGATCCATACCAGATCTGCTTTCACCAGCTAGACATCGTTGGTGAAAATAGATTAGTTGGATCTGATTTGGAACACGAGCAAGGACAGCTTGAATGGCTAATCCAAGCCATCCAATAAGTCGATGGGACCCCGAAAACCTAGAAAACCTAAGACAGTGGAAACACTGAGGCAACCTGGACATTGATCAGGGACCTGGATGATTGGATTGTTTAGATTAGATTGCCTCATCTGGTCGACCTAATCAAGTTACCAGGACGCACACGCGTAATGCACATCTAGAACACGCACTTTGGAGCATATTTCGGGCACGTGTGAGTGTATGGGTGCAATCTCGATTCAACTGGGATGCACACGCGTCCTAGGAACTGTGACGCACAGACCCTATTTTGTAGAATCTGGATCATTTATCTGACTTACAACACTAAAATTTCAATTAAGAAGGCTATATAACTCCGATCGATGATCCAAAAGGACCATTGCATTCGTCTTAATGAGGCGAACCTAATTATATAATAAAATTTAGGATCAAAGGACTATTTAATGTAACTATAGCCTAAAAACTATAGAAATCTCATATATCTACAAGATTAAAGATTATCATATCTCATAAATTGATCCATTGGATGCTCTAAGATCAACCCTGAATCACATAGGTCAACCATTATAAGTGAGATCTAGCTTGGAGACACACAAATCAGAGATCTATAAACTAAAGAATAGATCTAGTCGTTGATCTGTAAATCTAATTGATGATATATAAAGAATAGAAAATAATACTTGGATTCTTATTTCCAAATAATATCCAAGACCTCACAAAGGTGAGCTAGGACTCGAATTGAAGAGAAACACAATCCAAGAGACATCGAGGTAGGTAGTCTAATACTACTAAGTTTTCAAATGCATTTCAAAATATAAATGATTTACTTAACTCTATTATCCTGTTTAGTATGCTTTTTGGGATATGATATTCTTATAATAAGCATGCGGATTGTCCTCATGATTTATGATCTTGAATGTGATTGCTTGCATATTTCATGAATACTCTTTATATATGCACTGCATACATATTTTGAAACTAGTTGCATAAATTGCATGATTTATGATGATTGAGATTTGGAATATGTGTATATTTTTTGGGCTAATGAGCCTGGTGGACACTATGCTGAAAGGATGTTTATGTATGGGGTTGGCCTCCTAGCCTCTAACCACCAAAGGTGGTAGGTATCAATGCCCAAAGCGGCATTGTCCCTTCCTCGACTACTGTAATAAACAGGGATGACCACTGGAGGTGTTCATGGCACCCTATTCGAGGACATATCCATAGTCACTGTGGAGGCTATGGTGGGCTGGTCTCTAGATACCAGAGATACAAGATTCCAAAATACATTCTGATCATGAGCATAGCTAACCCTATGATTTTAGTTTGATATCAATATGCATATAGCATTGAGATGGTCATAGACAAGTACTCGTAACCAATCGGCTTGATATGTTCGCCGACCCATCGGCTTGATGTGTTCACCGAGATATCCACATTCATGATATCTATCGTTGGGTTGAAATTCTACCATTTGATTTGATCAATTACTACTTAAATATTTTTACTAATTATTATGATTGCATGAATTATTGATTTTGAGCAGTTGGCTTCATGTGTTCGTCGAAAATTCTAGTGCATGAATTGATTGACTGCTACTATTTTTTGTAATGTTTATATTGACGGATTCTATAAAAGTTCCATGGTTTGGAAATGTGTAAATGAGTTTTATAATTTATGCATAAATACCCATTGTTACAAAAAAATGAAATTGTATGATCTTATTACTTTTCTTCAAAATTATGCCCCTTGCATACCGTGTTTTCAAATTTGGTAGTATCAGGTCACCTATTGAGTATGATGAATACTCAACCAATTCCATTATTTTTTAGATCAGACAAAGTACGATTAGAAGGAGCTTCAAAAAGTGTTAATGGTACAGTCAAGTGAGGGAAGGTAAGGCCGAGGAAATAATTGTACTAGATTTCATACTGAGTGATCCTTTTAGTATTTGATGTAAAAATTGGTTGTAGGTCATTATTTGTAACTTGGGCTATGATTAACAATCTTGGGAATAGTAGTTATTCATTTTATATTTTGTCCAAAAATTGCCAGGGCATGATTCATTATCTATTCATTAAGATGAA
The DNA here is from genome assembly GCA_035236585.1 of Warburgia ugandensis. Taxonomy (NCBI): domain Eukaryota; kingdom Viridiplantae; phylum Streptophyta; class Magnoliopsida; order Canellales; family Canellaceae; genus Warburgia; species Warburgia ugandensis. The sequence continues at coordinate 24,016,265 of CP141132.1, read as the reverse complement.
TTAATAACACTTGAGGTTTGCATGAAAAAAGTTTCAAATAAAAGAAAATTTTCGCTGCATTCATTTTGAAAATTTGTTTTAAAAATAGAGATCACTCTCACAAGTAAAAGCTTGTTATTTTAAAATTGCAATATAAAAGCCCGGGTCGTCACAGTGAGCTATTGATTAATTGAGATTTAAGTTGTTGCATTCATTCATATTAAGAAAAATAGTTAGTTAAGATGATTTTGTTTAGTTATTTCCATGTTGTTGCTTAGGTTCCTAGTTATTAAAATTCCATTCCATGAGTTTAATTGCTTGCTTTAGAAGTTGCATGATTAGGAAAGTAGTTGTTTGATGCATGTTTCTATAAGATAGTTGCTTAATTTCATGCTTAGGAAAGTTCTTAGTTTAGAGAAGTCATAAATTTAGAAAGTTTTCAATTAGGAAAGTTTTATGAAATTTTTTATTTTTAGATAGTGGATGTTTTAGGAAAGTTTCAATTTTAGCATGTTTCTAAATCTTGCATAGTTTCCATTTTCATGTGTCAATTTCCATTCTTAGTTTGGATTAAAAGTATTTTTTATTTTGGCTAGGCTAGATAGTTTAAAGCAGAGACCACTAGCATCACATTTATTCAACTCCTCATGGGATCAACCTCACTAGCATGCTATCTTACAACCGATTCATGCACTTGTGAGTTAAATTTAAAGGCTACATCACTTACAAATGTAAAGTTCAAGTGTCCTTACTTCCAAAAAACATCCAAAAGAAGGCAATTGAGGTACTAGATTTGGAAAGGAATGGAGGGCTCAAATCACTTCCTAGGTGGTACTTCATGATTGTAAATTGGTAAAGTCCACTTTAGAATTATAAAGTTTTTATAGATGTAACTTTACAATTATGAAGTTCACAAGCATGTTTTTTGAAAAACTTGATATTTGATTATTTTAATGAAAACCATGGAGATTTTTTAAGCTGTTTTGGATCCTTTTGAAATGTGTTTTTGTAAAATCATGTGGAATCAATTCTTAGCATGCAAATAAAGTGTTGATCCTCAAAAATCATTAAAGTCTTACAAAATATGGTGTCCACACCTACAGTCAACATTCATCCTTACTTTTGAAGCATTAAAAGGCCAAGATCTATCCTTGCTTATGGATATTCTAAAGCACCCAATGAGAATTCACTTAAACAAGGATGAATCAATGAGAAAGAAAACTACAAAGAAGACAAGAATGGAACTCCATTGGTTGAGATTTTTGAGGTTGGTTGCCCAACTTAGTCTTAGGAGAAAGAAGTTTTCCTTTAAGGAATGAGATGTCCACTCCTTAAATCCTATTGACTAAAGAAAAAAATGATAGGCTAGGAGAGAATCAAGGGTAAGACTTAGAGCAGATAGGAAAATTTTTCCTTAATGGAATTCAAGTCATTCACTCTAGGGTATACCTGATCCAATAGGTGAGAATAAAGGAGCTACAAAACATGATCTTTTTGGATAAGGAGACTTCGAACCAATCATAATCATTCAATCTAGGGTAAAGTATGATTTAATGGTAAGGAAATGAAGAGGAAACAAAGTTCAGCCCTAGTGACCATCTTACATTACATACAAGAGGGGATTAAATGCATTTGGCATGAAATATTGAAGGAGGTGTCTTTTTCTAAGAGGAATTCCACCTTATTTTGAGATAGAATATGGAGGAAACTTCCCAAGAAATGTTAAGGTCTACATCCTCCCATATCCAACACTCAAGGAAGAAGGATAATCACCCAATCATCCATCCATAATTGCACATCTAACCTTTCCCAACTCCATGAGATCTTATCTTATCTCTTTCCATTCCTCTTTATCCCCTTCATCCGTCCATTCCTATCCTTCCCCATCTCTTTTTTTTTTCCCCCTCTTATCCTATCTTTCCTTCCAATCCTCATCAAGATCCCACATCAAAATTCTCTTTCCAATCCACTTAATTTTCAATGCAATTTTTCTTCCTACCACGCATTCCCTGCCCGCTCTTTCCATTCTTATTTCCTTTCATGCTTGCTTTCATCTCAACCATTCTTCACTGCCTTCTCTTAATGATCATAGTCATCCATTCCCTAGGGCTTCCACTCTAAAAATCTATAAATAGAGGTAAGGATAAGTGAAGAAGATTCTGTTACTTTCCCTAGAACCTAAAGCCAAACTTTAGAGAAACAGAGGGGTAGAGATCACTCTCATTATCTCTCCTTAAGAGCTGCACGTCCACCCCCTTGTAGAAGAAGTAAGAGTCTAAAGCATTCCATTCATCCTCCATTCTTGTTAAAGAAAAGAACATGAGGTTAGAGATTGAGGTTGTGTTGCGCTGAACTTTGTAGTGGTAACTACTTTGCATCCATTGGAGGAAGCACCTCTCTTTGGTAGCTATTCTCTCATCCAAGGTGGAACACACCTATCTTACTTCTTCTTCCATCCTTTCTCATTTCTTCCTCCTTATCCTACATGCACCGTCCATCCTTATCCCACACATCCAATCCTTGCCTTGCACTTCCATGCATCTCCATCCTTGTCCTTGCACGTATCTCCACTTTTAACCTACATGTCCCCACCATCTTGTACCTTACACACACACTCCTCCTACCTTACACACACCCTTCTTCTTAGCCTTCCATTAATGTTACTCTTTGATTTTGGGAACACTTGGAAAGGAAGAGAAATCCTTACATCACTTTCTATGGCAACCAAGGATTCTCATTCCTAAAAATTTGTTTGGTTATGGTTTGAGATTTTCTTTTGGTATGTAGCATGTTACGAAGACTCTATTATACCAATTTACAAGAATAAAAGAGACATACAGAATTGCACTAATTATTGGGAGATCAAACTTATGAGCCATACCATGAAACTTTTTTAGAGAGTGATGGAGAAGAGGCTACAAAATGAGACAAGTGTATCAGGGAACCAATTTGGTTTCATGCCTAGGAGTTCTACCATGGAAGATATTTTCTTGCTTAGATAATTGATAGAGAAATATAGGGGAAATGAGGAAGGAACTCCACATGGTCATTATTGACTTAGAAAAGCCTTATGAAAGGGTCCTTGAAGAGTTAAAGTAGTTGGTGTTGGGTGAGAGATGGGTTTCATGAGGGTATATAGGCATAATTAAGAATATGTATGAGGGAGTGAAAACAAACTTTAGGACCACTAGTGGAGAGATCGGTGATTTTTTTATCACTATAGGATTGCATCAAGGATCGGCATTGAGACCTTACCTTTTCACATTGGTTATAGATGAGTTAACAAAACATGTACAAGAGGAGATTCCATGGTGCATGTTATTTGCAGATGATATAGTTTTGATTGATGAGAGAAGGGAGGATGTAGACACAAAGCTAGAGTTATGGTGAGATGCATTAGAATCTAAAGGATTTAAAATTGGTCGAACTAAGATAGAGTATACGGAATGCAATTTTAGCAAGGAGAGGAGTGGGAGTGGAGCACCAATAAAGATTGATGACCAAGATGTCTCCTTAAAAGGACACTTCTGATACTTGGGATTATTAATTCATGATTTAGTGGAGAGATTGAAAGGGAGGTTACCCAAAGAATCCAAGCGGGTTGGAACAAATGGAGATGCACCTCTAGAGTTTTCTGTTATTAGAGGGTGCCACTCAAATTGAAAGGAAAATTCTATAGGATGGTTGTAATGTCAACCATGCTCTATGGATCAGAGTTTTGAGTAGGTAAGGAACAACATGTACATAGGACGAGTGTCACTAAAATATGGATGAGTTGCAAGACAAGAAAAGATAGAATTAGAAATGAAAAAATTAGGAGTAGCATTAATAGGTAACAAGATGAGGGAGATTAGACTCAGATAGTTTGGACATGTCCAATGTAGACCAAAAAGGGCACCATTTAGAAGGAGTGAGGCAATCCAAGTTGCAGGTTCTAAAAGGTCAAGGAAAAGACCCAAAAGAATGAGGATAGAAGTGGTGAGAAAAGATTTAAAAACATTGGGACTAAATGAAGCTATAACACTTAATAGAGTGGAATGGAGGAACAAGATTCATGTGACCGACCCCTAATCAAGATAAAGGCTTGATGATGATGACAATGTGGCTTGTTGGGAGACTTCCAACTTCACTTATCATCTACGAGTCATGTGGCTCAATAAAAGGAATTGTTCTGAGGAGGTTAGCTTGATTATAATGTAATGTATTCTAGGTTGAAAAGATGTGTACAAGCAACTATTTAGTGACACAATAAGAAAGCCCAACTAGGAAGTTCAAGACCAAAAATAGGAAATATTAGAGTATGTTGGATGAAGTGGACATGTAAATTTTCTCATTGTGTGACACAATGAATGAGTCATATAGTGGACACTCTGGCTATTTTGTTTGTTTCTTTTTCTTTTCTTTATGTATTCGATTTCATTGTGTCAAATTCTATCAATGTAAGTAGTTTCTTTATTCAAGTGCTTAGTTAGTTTTCTCTAATGTTATTTACTTAAGTTATTTCCTTGCTTAAGTATAGTTGCTTTATTTTAGTGCTTAAATTTATTTTCATTCCTTAATCATTGGTTAGGTTAAAGTTGATTAGCTTATGTTTTAATTGAATCTCAATTATTGAAGAGTCTCTGTGGATGGACCTGTATTAGCTAAATCTATGCTACAATAAATTCGTGCACTTGAGTTAATTTAAAATGACATTAGGTAACTAGAAGAATATTGAAAATAGAAATCTTGAATGGATTGGATTAGAAAATGAGATCTTAGTACAAAATTTTATCACCAAAGACTCGAGGCAGGAGGACAAGAAATTTTGGATCTCTTATATAAGAAAATAGGAAGGCAGTATTATTTATAAGCAGAGTGAAGCCAAGGAACTTTCTTTTCATACTTCTAATAACTTTTCTAGAATTTCTAGTTAGACTAGTAGTTCTATATCTTTCTCCTACATTACATCAATTAGAACTTTCTTAGGACCAAATAGCTATCTTATTGCACCAGTTTCAACTGACGAATGTAAAAAGTTGTTTTTTATATGGGTAGATCAAAGGCTTTACTCCAAAATGGATTTCCTACAAGTTTTTATCAACAATTTAGAACATAATTGGCCATTCTATATTTTTAGGTCTAGTTTGCTTTCAATATTGGGCACGTCTCTAACTAGATAAACAAAACATCTACGTTGTTCATTCCTCAGGGGTGACTACAAGGAGAGTTGTGATAGATTTTGATCAATTGGGCATTCTAATATAAGTTGCAAAATAGTTATGAAGGTCCTCATTAATATACTCAAACCATTACTACCACATCTCACTAACCCTGCACAAAATGCTATTGTTTCAATATGTGGCATTCATAATAACATTCTCCTCATGCATCAAATAAAGCTAACATTTAAGTTTAACAAGAGTAAAAATGTGAGCTTTGCTATTAAGGATAATCTTTTGAAGGTATATTGTAATGACTCCAATTTTGTAATATTGAAATTCCAAGTTTAGCAATGAAAAGTTCAGTTTTTAAAGATAAGGGCAATTTAGTCATTTCACTATTTACCTTGACTGAACCTAGAAATTGGGTCCTAAAAATGGCTCCATTAGATGTGTCTCGGAAAAAGGAACCCAACGAGACCAAAATCACCCAAAACGGAGTTAAAATGAGCAAGATATGGCCCTTTGAAGTTCAGGGGCAAAATTGTAAATTTAACTAAAACGGTTTAACCTACAAAACACAGGGGCCCGTTTTGATACGGGCACCCCTTCATCTTCAACCTCTAGAGGGTTCTAGAACGGTGGTGATTGGAGGAGAAATCACCGCCATTCTGGAGGTTTCTCCACCGCCATTCAAAGGCAGTGAGAGCCCCCTCCAGAACCCTCTCTTAGCTCTATAAATAGAGCTCTTGGGCGCCTCTAATGGCAGCCCAAAATGTTAAAGAAAAACCGTTAAGGAGCATTGACCAAGAGGAGAAAATGTGGAGAGAAAACCAGCCACGAAGCAGGTACGCCCAAAAACTCTCCAAACCCATCTCACCCATAGTCCTAGGCTCAGTTTCCCCAGGTTTTTGCATGAAAATCCATGGGGAATAGGCCTCTAGGGAGTCACCAAGGACCCTGGGAAGTCCCCAGGACCGCACTGGTTCGACAGGGTCGAACCAAGGTGACCTGAGGACGACCCGGGTCCCTAACGAGCAAGACGATCCAACAAGAACGTCCCACGTCGTCCTGCGTCGACCCCGTTTGAAAAACCAAAGGGGCGCGTCCAGGGACGCGCCCGCAAAAGAGAGGAGCGGCGGGAAAACCCGGCGCATCTGTAAACGCGCCCACTGAGGCGCACACCGCAGACACACAGTGCTAGCGCTGTGGGTTCTTTTTGTTCCTTAAGGAAGCCAAGGCGCACGACGCAGTCGTGCAGCGCCCTAGCATTCCGTTTTTTTCGTTCTTAAGACTCTATGTACATACGATACTAAAATGCTTATAACATGAGATCTAGAGCTCCGATTGAGGCGCCACAAAAGGCGTTGTGTCCGTGTCGATGACGCGGACACATCCAAACTATAAAATCCCTGATCAAGGCCCAATAAAAGGTGGGCATGACCCTTAGAATAGGATGGTGGAGCGTGGCCACTAGAACTTTGGAAAACTAAGGATACCAAGGCCCAATTAGGACCTTAGGACACCCATAGGCATAAGGATGGACCCCTAATGCCTAAGTAATAAGACCAATTACTCTAAAACCCATAAAAGATAGGCCAAACTAACCTTGATTCCCCAAACCATGATTAGGAGCGTCCGAGGACAAAAAGGGTTAGCGCGACCTAGCCAAGTAGGTGCTCTATCACTATTAGATTCTTTTAAAAGAACTATTATTGTTTTGAGAACATATGTTTTAAATATATGACTTGATTTGCATGACTTAATTCAGCATGCATGATAAATGCTTTGTACAGAGCCATGTTTTGAAATGATTGCATATACATTATGCACATATATGTGTTGCAAACAAGTGCATACATTGCATGATTTAAGTACTTGCAAAGATTGCATGTCCTTGAGGGTTGCCAAAAGACGCTGGAGTGCCGAGGGCTAGGCAGTTGTGAGGGACCCAAAGAGGACAAGTTTTAACAAGAGGTTTTGGCTTATTTAATCTTAAGTGATTTGGGCAAGTAAGCCCATGGGTGCTATGCCGAGGGGTCTGGGTTGGCCACCTAGCCTCTACCACTATTAGGTGGATGGGTACCATGCCCAAAAAGAGGCAAGTCCCTACGTCGACTGCATGTGGTACAGGGGGCTACCACTGGTGTCACGGCACTGGGTCGACGTGTCATAGGCCCCGTAGAGGCTATGACCAAGTGTCCTCAGGTACCCGGGGACCACACGGCAAGGAGGTCGTGGGTATAGTTGGACCCTATGGTTTGATGATTTATATGCATTGCATATGGCATGATATGAGGTTGGTCGACCATACCATACTAGAGATCCATGAGTTGGACTCCATGAAGCATCTATTGCATATCATGATGTTATCATATATATATATATATGATACTTTCAATTTTGGATTATGTGATCTTTTAAGTCATTAGTATTTCAGTTTGATAATGGATTCTTATACTGATATTGAACTTGAGTATTCAAACATACACATGTTTTGAATGAGCATATGATTTTAAAACATCTCATGCATTTATAAAACTAGTAGTGATAGGCTCCTACTGAGTATAGTATATACTCACCCAATCCTGAACATTTTTCAGATACAAAGTAAATACTTAAGGGCAAGGAACGCTTGTGCTAGGAACCATCCAGGCTAAGTACAAGTAAGTAAAACCCCTATCTTATCTTTCAATGTTACTTGATTGCAGTTACTCTCTAATAGCTGGGGCTGTGACTAACACTTTCTTGGGAATAATATTTAAACTTTGCCATGGATAAATAAATTGAGAATGTGTTTTGACACTTGGGGTTTTTATGAAAGATTGTTTTCCAAAAAGAAAAAGATTTTCATGCATCTCATACTTATAAAACAAGAGATCTCGCCTTTTTATCAAAATTGCATCATATAAAAAACCCGGGTCATGACACATATAACTCTATTGATTGGAACTTCCCTAGATAAGTGCTTGCTAAGCAAGAGTTTCTTGGCATCATTATTAGGCTTATAATGTTCTATGTCTTATCAAATAGCCTTGCAATTCTTATGAATGATTACCAATTGATTAGTTTAAACTTGAACATGATCTTTGATAGGGAGATCTATTATCTCCTTATTTATTTGTGATTTTTGAAAAAGTAATTTTGCAATCTCTTTCCTTGCTTGTTCAATCAAATGCTCTCACTCTTGTGTAGCTTTTTTGTGGTGAATCTCCAATCGCACACATCTTATAGATGTTGTTGATTTATTTTCATTCCTAAAGGAGCAATTGATAACTTTGGGATCACCCATAATACTTTCCAAACTATATCTAAGGAATCTAGGTTCACTATCTCTCTGCAAAAATTTGCTCTTGCTTTTAGTGAAGTTATGTTCCATAAATTTGTTAGTTACTTTCACAAAGCATTTGGAATTAGCAAGACTTTGGTTCGTAATATCTAGTTGGAAATTCCATTATTTTATGGCTCTCTAAAATGTAAAATCTTTCATGCTTTGGTTGACAAAGTTCAAAAAAGAGTAGTGAGTTAGCAATCTCAACTTCATTCTAGAGATAGAAGGACAACATTGGTGTAAGTTCTTAGTTCGGGTATGTCTTATTATTCTCTTTTGGGGTCCTCCTTGTCCTCAAAGCTACCTTGACGAATATGAAATGGACAACATTATTTTATTTGGGATCATTCCAAAGAGCATAAATATGCTTATTTGGTGTGCTATGAATGCATATGCTCTAATAAATTTGTTGGAGGTATGGAGATTCAGGACTTATCAAAAATGATTCTTGCTTCAACGCCAACCTAATTTGGATAGTTCTAATTAAACCCCATTCCTCATGGATTCATGTTGTTAAAGCTAAATACTTGGCACAAAAATCCTTATGGGATCTTCAGATAAAGCTATATAACTCAACAACATGGAAAGATATCCATTGTGCTAGAAACCTACTTAAGGAAGGTATTTGATGGTCACCTAGTATGATGACACAATTTGTTTAGGATGAAATTTCTTTCTGAAAAACAAATAACATTATATTTTCTTTAGGGAAACACTTTATGAAAAACCCCAGGTGTCATAACTTTTACAAAAACTTGGATTTAATGGTAAAATAGATATTCCATTTCTACTAAAAATACAAAAGAGTTTTCATTGTTTTTCTAACATTCACATTTAATGCATGTGATGTAATAATACCTGATAATTCCACAATTATCATCAATACACTTGGAGACTCCATCTCCACACCCATATACATAGACTTTCAAAAAGTTTAAAGAAGCAACAATATTTAATAAACAAAAAATCAAATATCATCATTTACCCAAAATCTCTTCCAATCATAGCCCACAGTCCATTGTACTTATTCCATATAGTATAAAAGTCCAAGTCTTAAGGAAGGTTCAAAGTTTAACAATTATATAGTCCAAACATAACCCATAGTTCAAAATGTGTTTAGAAATATATGTCAGTAGAGCTGTCTCATACTACCTTAGTCCTCATCAAACTCTCCCATCTATAAGCCTCGTGTGCTTCTTTAAAACTAAAAGTTGCTCCAAATCACTTTTGTGGATATGAGATATTGTAAACACTACAATATCTCTACAAGTTGTGCTTGTGTAGGAGTTTAACATTAAATTTAATATTTAACAATTATAAATGATCATAATACTTCATACAAGAATATGACAACAAAGTCTAATAATTTAAGTAATCATTTTATGAATGCAAAATGACAGAGTCAAATTATGTAAAGGTGCAATTTAGTCATTTATAATTCAAGTATGATATTTCGATAATATCATAGATTGAAATTCACATTCTTTGCAAAATCATTATGGGAAGTAATAATGCATTTGAGAAATCATAAGCACAGACAATGCTTACAAAAGTATAAAGTTCCACCAATAGAAAAATTATTCAATCCCACAAATTTTCAAGGGTATTTTGACAATTGCACCTGGGTCTTGAGTACTCACACCAACATCTAACCATCGTCATGCCATATCAATATAGGGAATAATCATCCTATCGCACTCATATAGCCAAGTCATATCCACAAATAAGAAAGAAACTCATGGACCACTCAGCATATGCAACCTGGATCTAATATGTCTACTTGCTCAGCCACTGATACCATAGAAGGGAGACTACGATCCACACCACATGGGGATGTGAATCAATGCCAAGTGGGGTCTTCCCATGATACCCACACTAGAAAAAAGCCAATCATAGCTGTAACAGGTATATAAACTTCAAAGAGAGAGTGGCCGACCCTACTACTCTCTTAGCACAGTGTCCACTGGGCGAGAGCACCTGCCTAAAACAAATCATTAGAGAACATCATGAAAAATCAAGTATCTCCGTATTCTATGCAATTCATCAGTGTGTATTAATCATTATTGAAATCAAACCACAGAATACTTAAATTCATACTTATGAAAAAGTAAAGCTTGTAAACATGCTAATTTACTAAGTTCATAGTGAGAACATACATAGTGGATTAAACCAAAACTATAGGCAATCTAGAGTTAAATACTTTGATAAGGTTCTAACGATCTCGACTACAATCATAAAAAAATTTAATATGACAATTCACATAAATAAAATTAGGATTTCATTCATTTGAACATGATTAGTTCAAAATTTAGTTCAAGTAGAAAACATGTAATGTCAGAACACCTACCTAGAACCACAGCCCCAATTACTCCCAAAATCAACAAAATCAGTCAATCTCAACCTCAATCATACAAATCTGGGAAAACAATCAATTAACTCTCATTGATTCATTGGATTATAAATTTAATAGTTGAATGGCCCTTAATGTATTATCTAATATGTAGATCATTCTAAATTATACATATAGAGTTCCAAGTATTTGGAATCCATGTTTTGGTCCCTGATTGGTGTTAGAACCATTCGATTTGATGATTTGACAATCAGATAGTATATTAGATGCTAGGATCTACTGAATCAATATTTTGATCTAACATCTTTTCTTAATTTTTAAGTAACTTAAAGGTCAATGAGTGTAATAGCAATGTCTGATCATCAATCTGATATGCCATGCCTAAGTTCGAACAATTATTGATTGAACAATCGAAATCGTCCTATCATTTTTAGAGTTGGATTGACAATCTCTATCAACTCTGATTATCCTAAGTATGTGATCATGCATTTCTAAATGTTGATTAAGAAATAAATGCAAGATCATTCAAATTCTTTGTTTTTCTCCTCTTCTTGATTGGAACTGTATGTCTTTCAATTCATCTCCAATGATTAGCATTGTGATTGAATAATTTATAAAGGGATTTGGCTTATTGATGGTCAAAGAATTTATCTATGGCATTTAATCATCGATCATATGTCGCAAAGTCATTGTTCCAGTAGTCCCTGATCGGACTGCTCAGATTGTTCAAATGATTTCTAGCTTAGATTGACAATTTCAGCTATACTTAGGATATGTCAATCCTATTATATACATATCTAAGCATGTATTAGGAAATCAATGGTCGGATCATCAATAAAACTTAGATCTAGCATGAACCATATGATCTAGCCAAACAAATCCAAATCATGAGTTGGGTTTCATGGATCTTACCTCTTGGGAGTATTTTCATGTTTTTCCTCTCTTGGAAGAGTTAGATAGTCACCATTTTGTGCTGAAATCCTCTAATCATTGTCGTGCATTGTTCCCCTCTCTTATCGATAGTCAAGTTCATCATGGATCCCCAAATAACCTTGGGGTTCTTGGTCATCTCCTTGCACTAAGTGGAATGACCTACTCAAATCGTCAATCAAAGTTGTTGTCTTCTTCAACCACATCTATAAAATTAGGCAAATCCACACACTTCATTCTTCCTCCTTGTTGGTGTGCTGTGTTTTTTGGCAACAGGTAACTTCCTTCCTTCTTCCTCCCCTTTGCTCTCTCTCTCTCTCTCTCTCTCTCTCTCTCTCTCTCTCTCTCTCTCTCTCTCTCTTAATATTTTTCTTTCTTGTTGAGTAACAGTTGGGGAAAACCCAACTGTTTCCTCTTATGAGAGCTGGGTGCCAATATCAATTTGGCCCCCTCCTCAATTAAGTTTTTTCTTTAAGGTTATTACATTCTTTTCGCCCCCCCCCCCCGCCCTCCAGAGTAATTTCGTCCTCAAAATTCTCTTCACATCAATCTCCAAAAACTTCAGGACATGTCCATCTCATCTCCTCCTTAGTCTCCCATGTAGCTTCCTCCACTAAATGATCCTACCATAGACCCCTGACTAATGGAATGGTCTTAGTCCTCTGTTCTTACACCTTACAATCTAAAATCCATACAGTTTTCTCCTCAAAAGTCAGGTGTCTTAGCTCTGTGGTAACCTACTCAAACACGTGTGATGGATCAACTATATACTTCTGTAGCATTGATACATGGAAAACATCATATACATCTGCAAGTTGTGGCGGTAAGGCCAAGTGATAGCCAACTGCTCTTACCCTTTTCAAGATCTCGAATTTGCCAATGAACCAAGGATTCAACTTCCCTTTAATTCCAAATCTCTTCACACCCTTCATCAGAGAAATATTCAAGAACACATGATCTCCAACCATAAACTCAATGTCTCTATGGTGCCTATCTACATAGCTCTTCTAACAATTATGAGCTATCAAAAGTCCTCTTCAGATTAACGGAACTTTCTCTGTACACTGCTTAACTAGCTTGGACTTCAATAATCATCTCTCGCCCACATTACTCCAACAAAAGGGTGATCGACGTGATCTTCCATAAAGTTCCTTATAAGGAACCATGCAGATACTTGCATGGAAGCTATTATTATAAGCAAACTCGACAAGTGGCATGTGCTCATCCAATTGCCCTTCCAATCACCTGCACAGCTAGTAGCATATCCTTTATCGTCTGGATAGTCCTCTCAGATTGACGATCAGTCTCAGGGTGAGAAGCAACGCTGAATCTTAATGTTGATCCTAAAGCCTCCTGAACACTCTGCAAGTATTTAGTTGTAAATTTGTTATCCCTATGAAAAATAATAGCAAGAGGAATCCCATGCAAACTCACAATTTCCTTAACATATAGTTTTTCCAAGCTATCAGTAGATTGATTCTGTTGAATGGGAAGGAAGTGGGTAGACTTCGTCAACCTATCAACAATCACCCAAATCATATCTTGTCTACTCGTTGTCCTAGGCAGACCCATAATGAAGTCCATGGTGATATGATCCCACTTCCACTCAGGAAGCTCTAATGTCTGCAACATCCCTACTGGTCTCTGCTACTCCGTCTTGACTTGCTGACAGGTCAAACATCATGCTACACATTCACCGATGTCCCTCTTCATTTCATTCCACTAGAAGTGTTGGCTCAAGTCTTGACACATCTCCGTACCTCTAGGACAAATAGCGAATTGCTATTGGTGTGCCTTATGAAGTAATTCCCTCCTCAAGTTATCAATTACCAGCACTATCAATCTGCCATAAAAATGTAAACCTCCATCTTGTCCCCTAGTGAAATCTACCTTATTACAAAGGACTGCATTTCTGCATCTTCCACCTACGCCTGAAGGACTATCAATAAACATCGATTTGACAGATAAATTAACAACTCTTGCTCTCATCTTCCTACTCAAAGCATTATCTACCACATTAGCTTTCCCAGGGTAGTACTAGATAGTAAAATCATAATCCTTAAGATATTCCATCCACTTTCATTGTCTCATATTCAAATCACTCTGCATAAAGAAATATTTGAGACTTTTATGATTAGTGAAAACCTCAAACTTCTCTCCACAGAGGTAGTGATGCCACATCTTCAATGCAAAGACTACTGCTGCCAACTCTAAATCATGTGTGGGGTAATTTACTTCATGTGTTTTCAATTGTTGAAATGCATAGGCAATCACCCTGTTGTGCTGCATCAACACACATCCTAGTCCCCTACTAGATGCATCACAATAAACCACAAAACCACCACTACATGTTAGTAAGGTCATCATGGGTGTAGAGGTAAGTCTCTTCTTGAGCTCTGGAAAGCTCATCTCCCAAGCATCAGTCCACACAAATTTCGTGTCCTTCCTGGTCGTGAGGTCAGATGTAATGCAATCTTGGAGAATCCCTCAAGGAACCTGCAATAATAACCTACTAGATCGAGAAAACTACGAATCTCTATCACCGTCTTGAATTGCTCCCAACCCATAACTACCTTAGCTTTTGTCGAGTCTACTGCTACATTGTTCTTAGATATAACATGACCAAGGAAGTTCACCTGCTCCAACAAAAAATCAAACTTATTGAACTTTGCAAATAAGTGATGGCTCCACAAAGTTTAAAGAACAATATGCAGGTGCTCCCCATGTTCCTCTCTGCTAGTAGGATAGAGAAGTATATTACCCATGAACATAATAACAAACTTATCTAAATAAGCTCTAAATACCTAATTCATGAGGTCCATAAATACTGTTGGTGCATTAGTCAACCCAAATGGAATCACCAAGAACTCGTAGTGTCCATAGCGAGTCCTAAAAGCTATCTTAGGGATATCCTCCTCCTGAATCTTCAGGTGGTGATACCCTAACCTCAAATCAATCTTCAAAAAGATCTATCTAGACTAGAGTTGGTCAAAGATATCTTCAATTCATGGTAAAGGATACCAGTTCTTCACCGTGATGCTATTTAGGATGAGATAATCAATACACATCCGCATAGATCCATCCATCTTCTTCACAAAAAGGATTGGCACTCCCCAAGGTGATCCACTAAGTATAATGAAACCTCTATCCAATAATTCTTGTACCTAACTCTTGAGCTCCCTTAGCTCTACTAGAGCCATTCAATGTGGTGCCTTAGAAATAGGAGATGTGCCTAGTATAAGCTCAATCATAAAATCAATATCTCTCTATAGTGGTAATCTAGGAAGCTCTTCTGGAAAACAACTTGGAACTCTCGAAGCACATCTATCTCCTCAATCTGTGGTTGCTCAGCCTCTACCATAATTACACTCACTAAAAAAACTTGACACTCGTTACGAAAATGTTAGGCTATTTTTATGGCAGAAATAATACAAGTCCATGTGTTGTTCTTCCTACACTGAAATGAAATCACCATTTGTCCTAGTGCACCAAACATGAACTTCTTCTTATGATAATCTACTGTTGCCAAATGTGTCGTTAACCAATCCATCCCCAAAATAACATCAAAATCAACCATATCAAGGATGATGAGGTCACCATCCATCCTTTTACCCATGATCTTTATGGGCACACCCTGAAGAAACTCTCTAGTCTTGATTGACTCTCCCATTAGTGTCATTACATATAACCCTAAACCCAAGACATGTATAGGCAAATCCACACAAGATGCAAAAATACTAGAAATAAATGAATGGGTGGATCCTGAATCAAATAGAACTCTAGCATGTCTATCTGCAACTAGAAAAGTACCTTCTACGACTACCTTCAAGGTTTGCACCTGTCCTAATTTGATGGAGAAAACACAACCCTAACTACATTGAACTGTATCTACCCTATCTCCATTATCTGTTTGTCTATCCATCTGTCCGTCCATCTATCTGCCTACCTACTCCTAGGGAAATCCCTAAAGAAATGCCCAGAATCTCCTCAACCATAGTAACATAATGGTTGTCTCTATTGTGGCTGATGTTGGTATGGTGGCCTTCTTGTACTAGGATAGATTTGGCCCGGATGGTTCCTCTTTCATCTAGGACACCATCTCCACCCAAAGCTTTCGCCTTATTTAGTAAACTATTATTGTTGTCCAGGGTTTCCATGTGACTTTATAGAAGAGAAGGGCCTCTTGCCCTTACTAGGGTATCCTGAACTATGGCCATCCTGCTCAGTCTTCTTCAACTCTTTCTTACCCCGTCTGAGATCTTGCTCCATAATAGCTGCTATCTCAACCGCTTTGGCCACTTTAGATAGTTGTGTCAATAAAATTTGGTTCCTCAACATCGGACTAAGGTCATAAATGAACCGATCTTCGACTTGTGAATCAGTCATACCAGTACTGGGAATAAACCTCCTCAACTGAGTAAACGATTCTCATACTGCTGAACCAATTCTCATACTGATGAACCATGAGAATACCCTACTTTAAGGCCAAAAGCTCCATCTCTTTTTCCTTCTTTATATGGAGTGGAAAGTACTTATCATTTAACACGCTTGTAAAACTCTCTCAAGAAGCCATACCACTAGGAAAATGAGTCTTCTCTGTAGTTTGCCACCAAAATCTAGCCTCTCCTATTAGAACATATGATGCAAATCTATGCATGCTTATCTACAGGCACCTCCATGGCCTTGAATGCCTTCTCCACCTCAAAGATCCACTTATCAATAGCCTCAAGTTCACCCTCGCCTGAGAATGAGGGCACTATCCTCTAAAACTGATTTAATACATATCAACTCTATTGATATTCCTTCTTGAACTACCTTCCACTTTACTCGATACCATCTCTGTTTGAGTTTGAGCCTACTCACTAGATGCTACTATAGGCTATGTCTGTGCCTGCTCGTTAGATGCTGATATAGGCTATGTCTGCTCGTTAGATGCTGATATAGGCTATGTCTAAATGGGCACTAGAAACTACCGTAGGCAATGCATGGGCATCCTGTTGCTGAAGATGTGGCAAATGACTTTGAATGACTTGAGCTATAATCTCTGCCACCTGATTCCCTTGCCCTGAAGACTCGACTAGTGCAACAACTAAAGTGGTGGGAGTAGACCTAGTCCTTCTCCAAAGAGCCATCTATTCCAAAATTAACATAATTTGTGTGAGTTTTCCTTCTAACTCACCCTTCACTACAACACTTTATAAACTGCTATAACTTTATGAACTTGTTAGACTGATTGTGAATAGAGTAAACTGGACTCTAATACCAAATGTGATGACCTGATTTTTTTTTATACATTTTAAAATCATTTTTGAATAAGTCGGGATCCCTTGTTATGAAATTTCTTTTTGAAAAACAAATAATATCACATTTTCATTAAGAAAACACTTTATGAAAAATCCTAGGTGTCATAGCTCTTACAAAAACTTAGATTTAACGATAAAATAGACGTTCCATTTCTACTAAAAATTCGACAAAGTTTCCTCTGTTTTTCAAACATTAGCATTTAATGCATGTGATGCGACAATACCTGATAGTTCCACAATTATCATCAATACACTTGGAGACTCCATCTCCACACCCATATACACAGACTTTCAAAAATTTTAAAGAAGCAACAATATTTAACAAAAAAAATCAAATATCATCATTTACCCAAAATCTCCTCCAATCACAGTCCATAGTCCATTATACTTATTCCATATAGTATATAAGTCCAAGTAACAAGGAAGGTTCAAAGTTTAACAGTTATACAATCCGAACATAACGCATAGTTCAAAATGTGATTAGAAATATATGTTAGTAAAGCTAGCTCATACTACCTTAGTCCTCATCAAACTCTCTCCTTTGTACGCCTCATTTGCTTCTTTAAAGCTGAAAGTTGCTCCAAATCACTTCTTTGGATCTCAAATATTGTAAACACAACAATATCTCAACAAGCTATGTTTGTGTAGGTGTCTAACATTACATTTAATATTTAACAATTGCAAATGATCATAATACTTCATATGAGAATGTGATGACAAAGTCTAATAATTTAATTAAGCATTTCCATGTATGCAAAATGATAGAGTCAAATTATGTAAAGGTGCAATTTATTCATTTATAATTCAAGTACGAGATTTTGATAACATCATACCAATGAAATTTACATTATTTGCAAAATCATTCTGAAAAGTAACAATGTACTGGAGAAATCATAAATACATACAATACTTACAAAAGTATATAGTTCCATCAATAGAAAAATTATTCAATCCCACAAAATTTCAAGGGCATTTTAACAATTGCACCTTGGTCCTGAGTACTCACACCAACATCTAGGCATTGTCATGTCGTATCAATATAGGAAATCATCACCCTATCACACTCAAAGTGGCAAGTCACATCCACAAACAAGAAAGAAACTCATGGACCACTCTGCATCCCCAACACAGGTCTAATCCATCTATGTGCTCAGCCGCCGATACCGTAATGGGGAGACTATGATCCACACCATATGGGGATGTGAATCAACACCAATTGGGGTCTTCCCATGATACCCACACTCGAAAAAGGCCAATCCTAGCTACAAAGGTATCTAAACTTTGGAGAGTGGGTGGCTGACCCTCCTACTCTCCTAGCACAGTGTCTACCGGGAGAGACGCCCATCTAAAATCATTGACAAACATTGTGATAAATCTAGTACCTCTATACTTTATGCAACTCTTCAGTTACGTACTAATCACTTTTGAAATCAAATCACAGAATACTTAAATCCATACTTATGAAAAGTAATACTTGTAATCATGCTAATTTACTAAGTTCATAATTAGAACATACACAATGGATTAAACCAACACTATAGGCAATCTAGAGTTAAGTATTTTGATAAGGTTCTAATGATCTCAACTATAATTATAAAAATTTTGAATATGACAATTCTCATAAATAAAATTAGGATTTCATTCATTTGAACATGATTAGTTCAAAATTTAGTTCAAGTAGAAAACATATAATGTCAAAACACCTACCTAGAACTGCAACCCCAATTACACCCAAAATCAACAAAATCAGTCGATCTCAACCTCTATCATACAAATCTGGGAAAACAATGCAACCAACTCTCATCAATTCATCAGATTATAAATTTAACAGTTGAATGGTACTTAATGCATTATCTAGTGTATAGATCATTCTAAATTATACATTTATAGGTCTAAGTACTTGGAATCCATGTTTTGGTCCCTAATTGGTGTCAAAACAATTCGATCTGATGATCGGATGATTAGATCATATATTAGATGTTTGCATCTAGTGAATCAATATTTTGGTCTGACATCTTTTCTTAATTTTTAAATAGTTTAAAGGTCAATAAGTGTAATGGCAATGGCTGATCATCGATCCGATGTGCCATTTCTAAATTCCAACAATGATTGATTGGATGGTTGAGATTGTCCTATCATTTTAGGCTTAGATTGGCAATCTTTGTCAGATCTAGGTTATCCTAAGTTTGCGTTCATGCATTTCTAAATGTGGAATAAGAAATTAATGTTAGGATCATTCAAATTCTTTGTTTTTCTCCTGTCCTTGATTGGAACCATATGTCTTCTAATTCATCTCCAATGATTGACATTCTAATTGAATAATTTAGAGAGGGATTTGGCTTATTGATGGTCAAAGAATTTATCTGTAGCATCTGATCATCGATCATATGTCACAAAGTCACTGTTCTAATAATGCCTGATCAGGCGATTGAGATTATCCAATTGATTTCGAACTTAGATTAACAATTTCAACTATATGTAGGATATTTCAATCCTATTATATACATATCTAAGCATGGAATAGGAAATCAATGGTCGAATTACAAATAAAACTTAAATTTAGCATGAACCATAAGATTTAGCCAAAAAAATCCAAATCATGAATTGGGTTTCATGGATCTTATCTCTTGGGAGTATTTTTGTATTTTTCCTCTCTTGAATGAGTCACAATAGTCATCATTTTGTACTAAAATCCTTCGATCACGTCATGCACCGTTCCCCTCTCTAATCGATGGTTAAGATCATCATGGATCCCCAAATAACCTTGGGGTTCTTGGCCATCTCCTTGCACTAAGTAGAATGACTAGCTCTGATCGTTGATCAGAGCTGTCATCTTCTTCGGCGATGTCTGTAAAATTTGGCAAATTCGTAGCCTTTGTTCTTCCTCCTCGTTGGCATGCTGCATTTTTTAGCGGGAGGTAACTTCCTTCTCTCTTCCTCCCCTTTCCTCCCTCTCTCTCCTTCTTCCTCTTCCTTATCTTTCCTCCCTTCTCTCTTTCTTCTCCCCCTTTTAATTTTCTTTCTTTCTCATCACTTAACAATCAGGGAAACCCAACTATTTCCTCCTATGATAGGGGGTGCCGATATCAATTTGGCCCCTCCTTAATTAAGTAAATTTTTTTTAGGGCTATTACACCTAGTGATGGTGGATATCCAAGTTTGGGAATATCATTAGATCATCAATTATCAACACCTCCTTATTGATTTTATCAATCCAGATGATCTCCCTTCTTAGTTCAATTTCAAATGATAAATTACATTTTTACGATGAATTGGGACGCTGGAGAACAGAAGTCTTCTCTCTACCGAATGACATTAAAAAGGAGATTATTTCTTTGAGTCTTTTTCCTAGGAAATAAGATGAAATTATTTGGATTTCGTCATCGGATGGTCAATTCAATCAAATCATGCTATAATATGACTAGTGTAGAATCTTTCAATATCAACCAAGATATCAATGGAAATATTTATGGAACCTTCACTGCATACCAAGGGGTTAAGAAGTTTGTTTGGTTGCTAGCTCCTCACAGAATACTTGCTAGTAGAGACTTTATTTCCACTTTGCATCGATGAAGTGAAATATGATTGGATCCTTACTTTTCTTAAAGTTAGGCCTTTATAGATCATTTTATGAGATCTTCTAGGTGTGAGTATATAGATTCCAATATATTGAAGTGGCACACCTTCATTGAACTAAGGAAATTCTTAGTTCAGGATATCAATTCTTTTTCAAGCAGCAAATGCTTGATTGGTATGAGAAATTTGGAATGCTAGAAATAAGATCATCCAACAAAAAGAATCATGGAAAGAAAAGTGGCTCATTATCACATGGATGCACAAGGTTATTAAGTTTGTACTCTCATTTTTCTATTGGCCATATTATTTTGAACATCTAAAGAATGTTCTTGGTAGATGGAGTCAAAAAAATCTCATGTTGTTCTCACCAAAATTTGTTGAAGTTTCATGGCAACCCCCTGAGGGGTTTATTTAACTTACTTTTGATATTTGGCCTTAAGTAATCCTTAAGAGGTTGCTGTTGGTGGGTTATTCATGATTCCTTTGGAAGATTTACAGTGAGATTCAAGGTTGTATGCAATTCATAATGTTTTCCATGAGTCGATGCTTAGAAAGTATAAACCAAATCATCACATGTTCTAGAGTTTGAAGTAATACTAATCAGGGCTGACTTGACGTACATTGTACAACCTATCTAGATTTTGGACAGGAAGGAAAATGTATTGAGAACAAAATAATCCTATTGGTGAAGGTGTTATGGTACCACCACTCTATCAAGGAAGTTACTTAGGAACGTGAAGACGAAATCAAGGAGAAGTACCTCCCACCTATTTCAATAATAAGGTAAACAAACTTAGAGGTCTAAATTTCTTTTAAGGAGGGAGAGATGTAATGACCTAGATTTTTACTTAGAAAACATATATGGAACTCAAGGATAAACTGGTTAATTGTAATAATTTGATAAAATCATCCCTAAGATTTATTAGAGGAAATGATATGGTTTGGACAAAATGTGAAACATGTTACTAGCGAGTTAGTTAAACTAAAAAGTTAGTCTAAATGAATATAAGTGAGCGTAACAATTAAGAACTAAATTCATCAAATATAAGTGATGTTTAAGAACTTAGTCTAATTAAGAGAAGCATTTATAACAACTAATACTTATTTTGCATTTAAATAGATGCTACATACTACATGAAAATAATATTGATGGACATTAAACTCCATGGTTTAAAATAGACAATGTTTTAATTTGAGGCATTAATCCAAATTATATCAAATAAATAGCAATTAAAAGTCATATTACTCTTGATCTAAAAACATCCAGAACATAACTCACACCTATTCAATTTTTAGATATGAAACATTAGATCTAATTCAATTCAGATATGAAAGCATCTTAAAGTCCATATTTGAATGTTTAAATCCATTCAATGTTAAGATTCAAAAGTTCAATTCAATCTCAGATTTGGAACATGCAATTCTAATGGTTTTAGATCTAAATATTCAAAATCATTTTAGAAGGGATCTAAAACTTTCAAAAAGACATTCAAGTTTAGATCTGACACTCAAATTAGAATTAATTCTAGGTTTGAGCATCTAATACCATTCAAAATCAGATCTAAATGTCCCATAGATAAAGAGCTATAAATCCCACTCTCAAAAGAAGAAAACTTTCCTCTTTCCTACTTTCTCATTTCATTATAAAACTAGGACGTCTCTCTCTCTCTCTCTCTCTCTCTCTCTCTCTCTCTCTCTCTCTCTCTCTCTCTCTCTCTCTCTCTCTCTCAAACCCTAAAATGTCCTAAACATCTAGAACCAAAATGACAATCTAGCACTAGATCTATAAGAAGAACAAGTATGAAATGTGATCTACTGGTTGGATGGGAAAAGAAGGATTCTGATGAACCTGAATAATGACAATCAACTTTAAGGAAATCATGATACAAGTATTGTACTATTAATTGATGTTAAGCATAGATCCGATAAGTATATGGACTCTAGTTCATGTTTTGAACATGAATCTAGTAGTGGATGTTCACTATTGATATACAAACCTAGTTGGCATGCTTAATACTAGTTTGTGTTTTGAGTAGAGATCCTGTAGGTATCCTTATTCTAGTCTAACATATTGAGTATAGATCTAATAGACATTGTGAGTATAAATCCAAAAAATATGCTTGTTACTAGTTTGGATTTTGAAAGTAGATCCAATAGATATACTTATTGCTAATTTATGTTTTGTAAATCTAAGGTGAGATTTGAGAGAAATACATCCATAAGCCTACATATGTGGCATTGAAATTATAGTTGAAACATCATTTTATAGTTTAAGAAATGCACATTCAAATGCTTTAAGCACATATATACTTGATTTATTTTAGTTATTCAATTATTTTAACCATTTGTACATTATGTTATAGATTGCAAGTCTAAGTTATAAGTTAGCCTATATCATATGTTTAGCTCCCAGATTAATGATTAGGATTCCATGATTTTTCTATCTACACATTTATGTTTCCTATATTTTACATTAAGTCTATAAGTCCTAGAATATATGGTTTAGTCCATGCAAGATCTAATGAATTTCTTGATTTGGATTTAGTTAAAGGACTCATACTTAATCAAATAGATAAATTATAAGTTTTTAACGACTTACACATTTTCTAACTGGAGAAAAATATTTTCATGTTTTAGTTAAATGACTCTAAATTATATTATCTAAAGTTTTAGTCTTGATATAGTTTTGATCCAAAAATATAATTTGTAAGTCGTATGATTTGAGACTCAATTATATAGATTTCATGTTATTACTCTAGTTATAAGAATGATATAGTTTTTTATTCAACAAAGTATGCTTTAGTAAATTTATAAATATAATTTACCAGTTTCTAAATCAAGTGTTTTAAATTGGCTTTCCTCATACTATCAAATATTAAAAAGTTTTCAAATTTCTAAGTTAAAGAAACTTACGAGTTTGGAAAAGAAGAAGAGAAAAAGTTTTGAACTCAGAATGAGGCAAGAATTGGATTTTGATGCAAATGACATATGCAAAGGAAATGTTGGAAAGATTTGAAAATCTGAATTTTGAAAGATCTATGTGTTTTAATGAGTTTTTTAGTGAAATCTAGCTGGAGCAAAGTTCTATTTGATATTTTGTTCCCAATTCTAAACACCAATAAGATGTTAAAAGTGGTTTTCTGGCTGTACATTGGACATCGATGGAGATTTTTTAGACTCCATCTGATCAATGATTGTCACCATAGATGATTCATCGGAGACATACTTCAGTGAGGCCTTAATTTAGACATACTTCAATGAGATTATTTAGGACTTTGGCTCACATTTAAATAGACCGGAGTTAATCAGCCTTGGGTATGTGGACTCTGCTGAGTATCAAAGAGTATTGATTTGACTTATAGCCAACTAGTGTTTAAACTCCATCTGATCAATAGGGTAGGGAACTTGTCTAAAACATAAGATTACATGAGTATCACTCTAGTGATCATGTCTGAATACACGAATCAATTTTGTTATTTTGAACTAAACTTATCAATATAAATCAGTCTTGGATAGGGTTCATTTGATCCATTTATCAAAATAGTATTTTTGAAATTATGTTTCATATGCATTGAAATTATATTTTATATTTTAGAAATTTTTCCCATGGATTAACTAAAGAAACTTTATACCAATTGTAATTATATAAACTCCTATATGTTGAAAATAGTGTATTGTGACAGTCCTTGTTCATCATGCACATCTATTAAAGAGACAAAATATAGATAACATGATTAGTAGTTAGTTATACTTAATGAACATAAGTTCACTAAGATACTATTAAATATCTCAAATTAGATGAGCCGATGGAGAAGAAAAGAAGCTCATGCAATGTAATACCTATAAAGATACAATTTTGATGAGTAAGTCTATGCATTTAAAAAAATAGGATAATTTTTTTACTACCATACCATAATGCCTTTTCACTTGTCTGTTGCAAATTTTTATAAATGGGTCCATTGGTAAATTTACTAAAATGCCATTCATTAGAAAAATCGCAACTTTTTCATCCAAACTCCAATTTTAGCATACTTAGCATTGTTGGAATCATTTTTCCAAGTAGAATCCAAATATTAAGGTCTTGACTTGATTTGAGGTCTATGTAAAAAAAAAAAAAAAAAAATTACTCCAAAAATGGAAAATTCAATATTCTCTTTTTATCCCAACTTAACATAATCTAAAATTTACTTATATTGATATTTAAAAATCATGGATAAATTTATAGGCAAAGAGAAACTAGTAGACTAAAAATCCATTGTAGCCATTGAAGACTTTGAGTGTTCCTTTTTTCCCTTGTTAATTTAAGGTATTAAATGTACAAAGAAATGCTTTTATTAACTCATTTGAATAATTTATAATAAGTTTTATTTGAGATGGTGTAGTGCTTTACGCTTTCTTATTTGGAAAATGTGTTTTGGAATAGTTTTGTCATGTGATATTTAAACATTTAATATCGTTACTAGCTATTAGAAGAATTTATTATGTTTCTATTCCTAAAAACATATTCCATAATTTTGTGGCATGACATTTGGCTGTCTACATTTTTTGTCAAAATAAAAGTCAAAGTGAATAGATTCAAGTCCTCCAACCTTGATAACTATACATTGTACAATTTAAAGTCGCCTAGAAATTTTGGTTATGACAATACATACCATTTATATCCTTTATATAATATTAGAGTACTTCCCTTCCACATGGTAGCTTATCCTTAATCACAATGCTATGCGGCATGTCTCATTGTTTTTTCATTTTTTTTATAGAAAATAGACATTCTTTTATACTTAATCCTAGTTACCATAGGAGTTCTGACTCTTAGACTAGAGGAGTCACTCCTATATTCTCTCTCTCTCTCTCTCTCTCTCTCTCTCTCTCTCTCTCTCTCTCTCTCTCTCTCTCTCTCTCTCATATTTACTTGCCACACTATAACTATCTTCTAAAAGGTCGTGATTTAATTTTCCTTTTTCAAAGGACACGCCCTCTTAAACTTCTTCTTCTTCTCTCTTTCTCTTCAAAATAAAACAGTTATGACTCAAGTCTCTTAAAGTAGGATTTCCTTTGTCTCTCACATGCACACCACAACCATAGTAACTCTCTCACTCTCAAATCACAAGCCTCATCTCTCTCCTCGTAGAATCATTCTCTTATATTTTTCTATTTAACTTTTTTACATCATTTTGATTTATTATGGTTCTAATAATAACGCTTGCTTCCTCTTTTTTCTTTTGGTCTTCTTAACATGATTGATTGATTTGTTTTTGTTTAAATTCTCACAAATGATGCTGTATGTCATTGATGGGTATCTTTGACACCATTGAAATGAGCCTTTTTCTAAAAGAAAAATTTGTATATTTTTTCTTTAATTCAGTAAAAGGTTCTTATCTTACATGAAAATGTGTTTTCCTTTATCTATTCCTAATTCTCTTCTAACCTTCCACTTTCCTTTCATTCTCACTTCATATGGAGTTTGACTTGAACATGTTTATAACCCTATATGCTTATATTAAATTATTTAGATGCTAAACTAATAAGAATTTGTATTCTACTATTTTTCTTACTATTTTGGACCCAATGTTTTCTTGGTTTATAGTGATATCTTGATTATTTTATAAGTATAAAGAAACAATTTATCAGTTGATTTAATAATCAAGAAAAAGTTAAACTTCATAAGCCCCATATGTATTAAAACAAGTAATTAGTGACTTTTTATATAAAAAGAAAAAATCATCTTTTACTTAAAACTAGAAACGAAAATAAAACTTACAAGCCATATATATGTACTGCAGAAAGAAATAATTGGTAAATATTTATTAATATATATATTCTTAATTATATTTCTTATTTATATGTATGTTTGCAGGTGGCAGACCCTAATCGGGATAATGCCTCGATGATGATGATATGTATGTTTGTAGGCATATATAATAACCAATAAAAACTAGGTTTTGTAAGTAGTGTGTCACGGACTTGCCTCTAAACACCTAATTGGTGGATTTTTATTTGAAATCAAAAACAAAAATAAAGGCCATATACGTATTGTAGACTATACATACATACATTGTTAGATCACTAGTTCCTAAATAATGAACGGATGGGATCAACTAAAATCTGGGCCACTTGAGCCAAATCCTCTCTCAGTAGATCTCAGCCGCACATCCGTACAGGTAAAATGATCCTGTCGAATCTTCTCCCTAGTAGGTGTCTGCTGGAATCCTGCTGGCGTAGACATAATCTTTGTCACTTCTCTTTCCGTATAGATTTGGATAACAGCACAGAGACGATGACCTTCCCCAGAAGCTCTCGCCGTGGGTAGACGTCTGAAGAAATCCGTTACTGTAATGGCTTCTGATTTCAAATCCATTCCTGTAATCGGTGAGATTATCTCTTCATTTTTCTTCGGTGAATCCAAATTTAACCTGTTCGGATCAAGAAATCGAATTCTCTGATACTACCCACATAATCAATCAATGTGGACGATTCATATAATTATTTCTTTCATTAACTGTATGTGCCACCACCATGTTTTGAGTACTAATTCAGTTGTACCTTCGATTCAATTTGTGTATAACTCAATTGGCCTGCATAGAGGCAAGCTTGTTGGGTCCAGAAGTTTGTTGATCCAAACCACTCATCTTCTTCTGTATGCACCATGAAGCATCTGCATTGGATGATCCTAACCACTATTTTCTGTTGGGAAAATAGTTAGTTCAGAAAGGTCGAGAAAAAAATGTTTTGAAAAACGACAACTACAAATGTTTCTTTTTCTGAAATATTTGGTATACTAAAGGAAAGAAAACTAACAGAGATGATAGAGTGATGGCACTAATGCATCGTACAAAAGAGAAAAACGCAGAAAGGAACTTTTCCGAATACTGTTAACTGATCAGAAAATATCATAAAACAGAGAAATTTTAGTGTATCTAAGTTGTGCCCCCGAAGTTGAACGGTTTGGATTACCAACCATATGGTCCCACGGTGTATTTTTGCATATGGAAATCATTGTACCAATTTACACATGTGGTGTCCATATGACAGCTCATGATGGTAATATATGTGATTAGATGCTTGTGTCTGCATGTATTAGTATGCAAGGAGCACTGTTTTATCCCCGAGATAATGAGGACATTGTTTCCATTTTATCGGTTACATGAACTAAGCAAATTATATGGTAGCTATTGTTGTCTTTGAGTTTATGACTTCCAGAATTGTCTGCATCACTTCATAAATTTTGGGGATCAGATGCTTTTCTTCAATTGTAGCATGTTTAGCTGGTTGCTTTATTTGATAACGAGGCTTATAACCAATATGCATAAAAGTCCTGTTTTATTTGTTTCTTATGGTGTAGTTATTTTCACGTTAAACAAATTATGGAAGATGTTTGCAATTAGATACGAACTTAGTAGTTCACAGTTCAAACAAATCTAGCTGGATGTGTACCCCAGTGCATTCGCTACTGGGAGTAGATTCCCAATAGTTGCTGACCCACGAGTGTCAGGTTGGAATTTCTTGATGAGTGTGTCTTTTCATTCAAATGAATGTGACTGGGAAATCTGAAGACATTCCTGAATTCTAGAAGTGAGAGTGATGTATAATAGTGCAAGCATATCTGGTTTAATAGAGGATGCTTACTATGAGCTGGCAAAGAGTGACCAGTTTGCATCTTTGCTGCACTCAAGCTTGGAGGTTTGTGAAATTCTTAAGAATTGTACTCGGAGTATTCCCAACATCGGTTAGGTTGAAGTGAAGATGGGGTACTCCTTCGGAGTTTTCAATACCTTTTGGAGCCCTTCCAAAACACTGAATTTCTCTTTAATTTCCTCTGAAATGCATAGGAATTCTGAAGGGGGAAAAATGCTGCTTCTGAAAGAAGTAAGCAAAATATCTAGGAGAAATTTATAGATGTAAGGTATTGTGTTCTTCAAGGGGCATTGCTTGGTGAAATCTTGAAAGGATTCTTGGTGTGCAAACACATGAGAGAAATTGTCTATCTATGATTGAACTTCATTCATAGATCCAACTTCAGCTCTATTGTGTCTTATGATGTTCCCTTTACACAGATGTTGTACTGCACAAACATATTGATGTTCTCCCTCCAATTAAAGGCCGTACTCTGTACTGTGTCTGGTCTATAACTTGACTGCATATCTACAAAGAGATCTTATTGGAATCACAAAGTTTTCCTTTACTTTATTTGTTAGTAGGTTATGGATGTACCTCTAGGATGTTAGGTTTTTCCCCTGCTTATATATCAGTAACTATGGCATATGCACACATCTAGCTTCTGGAAAACTTTTCTGGTTGGCTTGGTGAATTGATCCCACTTCATTTGTTTTTGATATCTCGACCATTCTACAATCTACTAGTCCATTGGAATTGTAAACTACGCATTGTTTGCCCTAAGTATACTTCTTGGATGTTTCTCCTTGAAGGTTTCTCTATTGACACATTCTCTTGTTTTATTTGTTTAATTGTCATGCTACTATGGATCCATGCATCAACATGAGGAAGCTCTTTATGTCTCATAAGTAATGTTGTAGGCATGTCATGGTCAAAGAAACTTGTAGCTTTTGTTGCTAATATATAATATATTTTGGGAATTTGCAGTGTTCCCTGTAGCATTGATTATAGTTCAGAAGTTATTAACAATTGTTATCTTGGAAAGTTGATGCTTTGATTTTTACATGGATAACCCTTTATTAATCTAATATATCCATGGATAATTTGTATGAGTGTGGTTTACCTCTTCATGGGACAAGACTGTTAGTCTCTTTTGATAAAGTCCATTAATTGCAAGTTCTCTTATCATATTGCAAAATTTTGAATCCTTTAATTATGCAAAAAGTTTGCTACTTGGATTGAGGTTATATTAATTAGCAGAATAGGCAAGATTAGGTGTTTATCTTTTTGTAGCATTTTGACAACTCATCTCTTTATTTTAGATTATTAGATTATTAAGGTAGTAGTGAGTTGTTGCAACTCGTCTCAAAGCTGTTATATGTGAGATGGTTGCTGATTGAATGGTGATGGTTCTCAATCACATAAGTGTTGCTTCACATCCATATATGAGTATGTGGATTGATACATAATGATTGAACATTATAGTAGTAGAAATTGTGATGTGAATCAAAGAAGGAATCTTGCCAGCCCGGCTCAACAGAGTGAAACTTCTGACAACCCAGCCAATTTATGCTAGTTGTAGTGAATTTTTTGGGAAAACTTAGATGCAGACCAAAGAATGGTCCTGCAAAACAAATAGATTTAGGGACGTCAAGCATTGACGAGTCTTTTGCTTCAATTATATACATACATATTAAATTCAGATTTATACAGGCCACCTTAAGTTGTTTCAGTTTATAAATATAAGAAAAGAGGTGACAGGAAGAAGGAGAAATTGTGCTTATAGTTCACATAACAGCTTAATATATATTCAAGTACATTTAAGGCAGTGTCTCTTATTACAGTTGGATGTACAAGAAAAAAGGGAAGAAGATTAAATAAGATAAGAGTGAATAAGACATGTTTGAGCCCTGAGAGAAACACAATTTAATGTCTAAATGTCTTAACTATCTAACACTTCTCCCCCAAGCTGGACCATATATGTCATAAGTGCTCAGCTTGGAAGAAATGAACTCCAACTGATTAGATCCCAATGCTTTGGTGAAAACATCTGCTAATTGAAGATGGGATAGGATGGAGTAGTTATCTCTTTGGCTGCAACTCTCTCACAAATAAAGTGGCAGTCAACCTCTATATGTTTGGTCCGCTTGTGAAAGACAGGATTATTGCTAACATAGGCAATAACTTGATTGTCACAATATAACCTCTTAGGAAGATGCACTGTAAAACCCAACTCTCATAGAAATGAAAAGAGCCATTGTAATGCAAATATAGTATTTGCCAATGTACAGCATTCAGCCTCCGCACTAGATCATGCCACAACATGCTGCTTCTTGCTTTTCCATGTGACTAAATTACTTCCAAGAAATGTACGGTAGCCAGTGGTAGGTCTCCTATTAGATGCAGATCTAGCCCAATCAGCATCACAATACACCTCAACATTCTAATTTCCATTACACTTACAAGAGTCCCTGACCAGGGCTACCTTTCAAATTATCTCAAGATGCTGATAGTGGCAACCCAATGTGGAACTCGAGGAGCATTCATGAACTGACTCACTACATATACCGCAAATGTGATATCAGATTGGGTGATAATCAAATAAATTAACTTAACAACCAATCTTCTGTACCTATTCATATCCATAAGAGGTTCACCTTTGTCCATTGTCAACTTAGTATTTACCTCCACTGGGGTGATACATGGTTTGGTACCAAGCCTACTGGTTTCCTTGAGAAGAGCCATGGCATACTTTCTTTGGGAGGGGCTAATCTCAAGCTTAGATAGAGCAACCACAATGCCTAATAAATACTTTAATATGCCAAAATCTTTGGTATGAACTTTAGCACATAAGTATTTGTGTGTATACCTCAACAGCACTGCCAGTGAGGACAATATCATCAAAAGTAACTACAATAACAACGACCCAAGAGGAAGATGTACGACTAAAAACTGAATGATCTACACAATTGCGTTTCATACCCCATGTAATAAAAACATCATTAAACTTTTGAAACCATTTTCATAGAGACTAGTGCGAGGAATATATTGCCTTATTTAGTCCATAAAACTTTTCACCCACCACCTGAACAATAAACCTAGGTGATTGTTCCATATATACCTCTTCTTGCAAATACCCAATGGAGAAATGCACTTTTAACATCCAACTGGTATAGTGGCCATTGACAATTGGGAGCAAGAGAAATAATTCATGTGGAATTTAACCTTGTGACTGGCGAAAAAGTTTCACGAAAATCAATTCCATATGCCTGTGAATATCTCTTGGCACCTAGTCTAGCTTTAGGACATTTGATTGGGCCATCTGGGAAGTATTTAATAGTATACACCCATCTCCATCCAAGAACCCTTTTCTCACTAGGTAAATCACTTAACACCGTAGTTTCATAAAGTTGTAAAGTATGTATTTCCTATTCTATTACCTTTAGCCAACCAGGATGAGAAAGAGCCTCAGCAAGAGAAGAAGGAATAGAAACAGATAAAAGATCTAATACAAAGGTACAAAAACTCGGAGATAAAGAATGTAAGGATATATGAATAGAAATTGAATGAGAAGTACACAAGTGAGTACCTTTTCAAAGAATCATAGGAAGATTCAATGATAAATTAATTGGAGGAAGGGGATTTTGTTGACATAGGAGCTGTTGATACACTTAAAAATGTCAGAAGGCACACCAGGGAAGGGAATTACAATGTCAGGAGAAAGATCAGACTCACCTGTTGAACTAGAGAAATGAGGAGAATCCTCAGAAAAGGTGACATCAGGACAAATGAATTGTTTTCTTAAAGGTCTTTAGCATCAATAGCCACATTAGCATTTGAGAATGACCCCGAAAGACACACTTCATAGAACGAATATCTAGTTTATCAGCCTTGGGTCCTAAATGTTGGACAATGCATGTACAACAAAATACACAAGGAGGCAGGGAAAATAGGGGTGTGTTTAGAAACATGATAGAATGTGGAGACTGTTTCTGCAGAACAGAGGATGACATTTGGTTAATCAGATATGTTGCAGTCAGAATTGCATCCCCCAGTATATCCTAGGAACGTGCATGTGAAATAATAAGGACTGAGCAACTTCAAGAAGATGTGGGTTCTTATGTGAAGCAATACCATTTTGTTGTGGGGTATTTACATGTGACTTTTGACGCAAAATTTTATTCTGTTCACAATAACACTGAAACACAGTTGATGTATACTCCTTGGCATTATCAGAATATAAAACAGAAATATTTGCACCAATGTGATATTTTTACTTCCATGTGTAACAATTTGAATTGGGAAACGAACTCTGACTTTTCCCTCATTAAATAACCCTTATTATGTGAGTATCTATAAAGGTAACAAAGTACCTAAAACCAAATAAGCTATATTTATCTTGCAGGACCCACATATCATTATGTACTTAAGTAAAAGGAAGAAAACAACGACTTTCTAGACTTGGAGGGAATGAAACTCTATGATGTTTGTTGTACTCAAGAATTCACTTTTTAACATTTTTATTGATGACAAAGATGGAATCATAATCTTGAAATTGTGTAATGATGGATTATCCAACCAATGTGCCACTGCTATGGAGATGTATCAACATGAAAAGCTAGAGATCTCCAGATTGATGTCCTCCTCCAATCTTCTTCTTGTTCTTCAGATTGTGGAAAATGCAATATGAAGGAGTAATATTTTTGTCAACTTACAGATATAAGGCTAAATGGAAATTTTGAAACTAAGCCCCACCAGGTTTAGCAGTACCATACCCAAGAATATTAGATGTAGAGCCATATGCTAAAGTAACAACCCTTTAGGATGGAAAAAGGGTACCAGATGCACCAGAATCATTAATCCAAGGGCTAGGACATGAGGAAGTGTACAAAGCCATACCTGAGTTGGCAAAAGAGGCAGATGAGGAAGTGGAAGAAACTTATTGTGGCTCATTTTTTAGTAGATTAGTATACTCTTCAACTAAAAGTGTCACTGATTGCCCAGTAGAAGGAGTTTGTTGAAGAGATGAAGTACCAGAAGTAGTGCCCTCATCATATACTGCTTCATTAGCCGGAGGAGGTTTTCCTTGCTGTCTTTCCCAACAATACTCTATGGTCTGATATCTCATGGCTGCCTGTACTTGTCTGCCCACTATGGTTATTTCTACCTCCTCTACCTACTTGACCACCACCTCTTCCAGGACTAAATAAGGGCAGAATGATCTCCAACAGATGGAGAATCAGTAAAGAGTGACACGCTGTTGTTGAGAATATGTATCATTGGAGAAAGTAAGTCTTTGCTGCTCAAAAGCTGAGATTTAACTGAATCATACTCTGTTTGAAAACCTGATAAAAGCTTGGCAGCCCTACAGTCTTCACATTGTCGCTTGTGAATCTCATAATGATTGGTAAGTGGTTGGTAGACATTAAGCTTTTCGCACATACCTTTAAGGACTGCAAAGTATTCACTAATACTTTTATCACCTTGCTGCAATGTAAATATATCCTGGTATAACTGATAGATACATGAAATATTTTTCTCCAGAGTGCATTTCATGAAATAACTTCCATATTTCTTTGGCTGTGTCCAAAAGCATGACTTTGTTACTGGTATGCTGCTCCATACTGTTCTATTACCAGGTCATAATTTGAGCATTTTCTTTTAACCAGTCTTATAGTTGTCAGCTTTAGAGTTGGGTGGATCTTAGGTCAAACAATTTACCTTTTGCAATTAAAAATACCTTCCCAGATTTGGCAAAGAAGGTAACTATAAACATTCAATTTGATAGATGTCATTTGGAGGCTCAAATACTCATAAGGATGTGGTAGACCACTTTCGACATCCATTATGATTATTTACGGAAAAGAATGACAAAGACATCAAGACCAGGTCAAACTTCCAGAAATTTCTAACAATTAGACATTAATTGTTAGCAAAACCAGATTTGCTTTTGTCGTGCAACGCCACAGGAAAGACTTATGTTCTTATGTACCCAAGAAAAAATATTAAAGAAACTGCTACTTTAGAAGTATAATATGAAATATCTCATGAATGCTTCAGCTGCAACAAAGAACTGTTCTACACATTTCAACAAACACCTTTAAGGCTTTAGTAACAGAAGTAGTAATGACATCCTTTGATAAGTTTTCACACACCAACTTAAGAATCAAGCACCTGACAACTTCGCAACAAATTCTTATGAATCATCAACCATCCAAACCAGGAAGAAACCCAGAAATCCAATTATTCCCTATGTAAAGTGCAGCCTGGTGCACTAAGCTCCGAACTATGTGGGGTCCACAATGGCGCGGATTACAAAGTGTCTATAGTACCCAGCCTTACCTTGCATTTTTGCAAGAAGCTGTTTCTACTCTTTGAATCAGTGACCTCCAGATCACATGACAACAACTCTACCATTGCGCCAAGGCTCCTCTCCAATGATTCCCTATGTATCAACTGATATTCATGAACATTCACAGCTTATAGATAAAAACCTGATTTCAGGAGATAAATCACAAATAAGGGTACTAACCTGAAATTATAGAAAGAAACTTGTGATTTTGGTTCTCATGTTGAATTACCTTTCACGTTCTACCTTCACTGAAGACATCCACATGATCTGTCCCTGACTGACAACAATTCCATAACACCACCCTCAAGAATGCAGCTAGCAACTGCTAAAGAGACGCTGACAGTTGACTCTTAAAATGGGTTTCTGGCAATCTTCAAAAATCAGCGGAAAGGGAAAAGAAAGGGAAAGGCAATAAAAGAAAAGACTAGATCAGAATAGCTCTGATCCATATCAGTTTTTAAGTATAAGAAAAGAGGAAAAAGAGGAGAGGTGACAGTTTGAAGGAGGGAAGTGGTTATAGTTCACACAACTAAATGTAGACATTTAAAACAGTAGGCTCTTATTACAGTCAGATGTACAAGGAGAAAGGGACATAAGATTGAATAAGATAAGATTGGATAAGACATGAGTGGCCCCTGAGACAAACCCAATTTATTAGCTGACTATCTAACAAGTTAAAACCTCACAAAACTTTTACAGGAAAGGGGTTGACCTCTTGGAACTTTTTTTTGGTAGGTAGCGTCAGATCTTTATTGACGAACCTAAACCATTCTTTATTTCTAAGATAGAAAGAATTTCACTCAAATTATTCACTGTCAATACAATCATCATGGATAACATGTTGCAAAGCAGAGGGAATAGCAAGAAAAAAAAAGTGCCCCTGCATTTGCTTCCCTCATAGTATGCAAAATTTCTATTGTAAAAATCCATCTAAGACATGGTTAATGTCAACCCGTCTTTGAATAGCCATCCAGGGAGAGCTCGAATTTTTGTTTATGATTTCAGCAGCCACTTTTGAGTTCATTTCAATCCATATCTTCGTAATACCTTTATCCAAAGCAGTTTGAATTGCATGAAGAAGAGGTCTCAACTTAAGATTACTAATATCATCTGTGGGAACATTGATAGAAAATAAATGCAAAACAGCACCACCATAATCTCTGAAAAGTCCTCCAATGGACTCTGAATCATCTGTTTTGGCATCATCAGTGTTGAATTTGATGATTGGGGGGGCTTGGACCAAATGCAAATTGTAGGATCTTGAGTTCTTGGCTGATGTCTAATGCTCAAAAAGCTCAAAATAGGCTTATTTCTAGGAGTGTCCATGTCCTTTAAATCAAGGGATTGAATATGAGTGGCAATATCATCAAGGACAGGGCTGAAAAGCATTCTTTATGAGTCTTTTTCTTTTCATAGAGCTGAAAGTTCCTTTCACACCATATTCTACAAATGCAATAGTTAAAGCAATTTCAATGTTTGTTGTAACTTGCTTCTTCCCTTTAAATCTTGAGAGAATCCACATACCTTCATCCATCAAGGTTTTGGGAGCTCTTCTTTTGTAATGTGCCACAAAACATGCTTATTTCTGGGAGTGTCCATATCCTTTAAATTGAGGGATTGAATATGAGTGGCATTGTCATCGAGAACAAGGATCAAAAGCATTCTTTTTATACATCTTTTTCTTTTCAAAGTTTTGAAAGTTCCTCCTACACCATATTCATTAAATGAAAGAAGCAATTTTCATGGCTGTTGTAACTTGCCCTTGGCTTTCAAATTTATAGAGAATTCACTGACCTTAATCCATTAAGGTTTTGGGAGCTCATCTTCTGTAACCGAGCACCACAATATGGGTCTCCATATCCATGATGAGAAGGGGCGTTGGAAGAAAAGATGGGTATGCTATCTCACAAGCATGCTTGAAAAGGCCACAAGATGAATATTCAATCCTAACCCCTCTTTTGTGAAGAAAATCGTTTGTGGATGCCCTCTTCTGAATAGCTTGCCAAGCCTTGAAAGAGTGCCTAGGTATATGTCCTTCTAACCAGATCATCTTATACCAAGCACAATGATTGTAGCAGATTCATATTGAATTCCAAGTTATAGATATAGTGAATTGACCATGTGCCACAGGTTTCTAAATGATGAAGTCTTGAGTTTTGCAGTGTTGGCTTATAAGAAGGGCCATTTCCAGTGTTATTATGTTACACATGCTTGTATTCATGTGTGCACTTAAGTTGAATAAATTAATTTGTTAAGAGAAAATTGAAGTAGGAGATTTAAGTTGAATGAAGTAGTTGTTAGCGGTCTTGTTTCGTTGCATTTTGTTGAGATCTTCCTAGTTTTGAGGTATTTAATGTTGCGATTCTCCTATTTTAAAGGACTTGAATGTTGAACAGTTAAATGAGGAACAGAGTCTTATCTTGGTCATTATCCTTACACTAATGTGTTTTCTATTGGATGCATTGTGATGTGGAATCACATAAAAATATAGCTTTTGGGGTAAGATAATAGAAATATATAGCATAAAAAGGTGAGAGAAGGAAAGGAAGTAGAGAATCTAGTTCTTCAATATCAATAAACTGATGGATACATCATAATATGTATTTCAAGTAGGCTGTTAACCTAATAAAATCCTAAAAAAATCATTCCTAAAGTAAACACTACTAAAAAATGAAATTACAAAGATGTCCCCATCAATCCTCCTAGGTTGGGAATCCTTGACCCAATCAAGTGAAAATCTAGTCACATGGTCCTCAAGTGTTTAGCCACAAAGCCATGGCTTGGGCTGAGGATCGACATTTCTGTGCATACACGCGGGTAATGGGTGGCACACGGCTGTTGTTGGCATCAAGAGGATTGGCAAAATGGGAATCTTGTGGAGGTGACACTTGGTGGCTGTTGTAATACTACCACAGACCAGGATTCAACTGCTGCAAAGTATCTCTAGAAATCCAAGTGCAATTAGACTCTTGCCATCCTGCCCAGCTCACTAGGAATCTTTGAACTTCACTTTTCGTGGTAAAATCAATTTGCTCACCTAAAATAACATCAATCTGTTCTTTTTGTGCCAGTGTCACAAGTAAAGGAACGGGGTTCAAAGGCCCAACTGATGAGATGTCAAGTCAAGTGTTGGGTACCAAAGCAGGATCAACAAGGTCACTCGAAAATGAGTTAGCATGAATGGTGAAGTAACCCTTAAATGCAATGGTCCTCAACATTGAAAGCAGAGCTAATGCAATAATTGTGTAGAATATCGATAACATAAGCATTAGGTGCAGTCCTTTGCAAAGCCTTGAAAGTTCTTGCACTATGAGCTTGCAAATTGCGAGTGGTGCCCAAAGGGAACCGCTGAGGTCTAATTTGAATCATGACATAATCACCTCCATTAAATTTAGTGTGACGTTTATGTGCATCAACTTTAAGTTTGTATTGGGCATTATTGGCTTGAATGTGCTTAGCAATCTCAACATGCAAATCCTTGACCCTAAGTGCAAAATACTTAGCTGACTTGAATACCTTAGCATGAGATGACATGTGATTAAGATCTAAAGGCTTCCTAGGTTTGTAACCCTAGACAACTTCAAAGGGACTCATGCCTATAGACTTATTGGCAAAACTATTATATGCAAACAAAATTGTAAGAAGCAAATCCTAATTTCTATGGTCATCACCAACTAGACAGCAGAGAAGGTTGCTTACGTTCCTATAAACTGCCTTAGTTTGACCATCAGTCTGAGGGTGGCAGACCATAACGAATTTCAATTGAGTGCCTAACATGTGCCAAAGGGTCTTGCAAAAGTAACTCATGAAATGCACATCTTTATCAGATATAATGCTTTTTAAGAAGACCATACAATTTCACAATCACATCAAAATAAACCTTGCAATCATGGAAGCATTAGAAGTTTTGGCACAAGAGAGAAAATGGGCCTTCTTAGAAAAACGATCCACAACAACAAAAATGGAATTGTGTTTCTTAACTATGTGTGGAAGCCCTAGCATGAAGTCTATGCTAACATCTTACCAAGGACACTCAGGGACTGGCAGGGGTGTGTAGAGACCCGTGTTTGCTTCCTATGCATTTGTATGTTTCAAATTGCCCCACCCCACCCAAGGGTGAAGCTGAAGATGATTTTGTTATTTTTCTTTTGCTTGCAAATGAATATGCATTTGTATATTATTTTGTAAGGAAGAAATGAAAATCATCTTCAGCTTTTAAAAACCAATGTGAAAAGGACTAAATGAAGCCATATTATTGAATAGAGTGGAATGGAGGAATAAGATTCATGTGGTCGACCCCTAATTGGGATAAGGTCTTGATGATGATGATGAGGATATTATAGATATGAATGTAGGATTAGAATACCTGAAGTGAAAGAGGCCTTGAAAAAGATGAAATCAAGAAAGGCCATGGGGCCCGATGGTATACCAATAGAGGTTTGGAAGTGTATGGGAGATATTGGGATAGTTTGGTTGACCAAGTTGTTTAACATGATTATAAAATTAAAGAAAATACTTGATGAGTGAAGGAAAAGCTCTATTGTACCAATGTACAAGAATAAAGGAGACATATAGAGTTGCACTAATTATCGAGGATCAAACTTATGAGCCACACTATGAAACTTTTTAAAAGAGTGATTGAGAAGAGGCTACGACATGAAACAAGTGTATCAAAGAATCAACTTGGTTTCATGCTTGGGAGGTCTACCATGGAAGCTATTTTCTTACTAAGACAATTAGTAGAGAAATATAGGGAGAGAAGGAAAGACCTCCACATGGTCTTTATCGACTTAGAGAGAGCTTATGATAAAGTCCCTAGAGAGTTAATATGGAGGGTGTTGGCGATAAAGGGGTTTCGCAGGGGTATATAGACATAATTAAAGATATGTATGAGGGAGTGATAACAAATGTTAAGACCACTAGTGGCGAGACTGGTGATTTTCTTGTCACTGTAGGATTGCACTAAGGATTAGCATTAAGCCCATACCTTTTCACATTGGTTATGGATGAGTTAATAAAACATCTGCATGAGAAGATTCTCTGTTGCATGCTATTTGCAGATGATATAGTCTTACTTAATGAGATAAGGGAGGATGTAAACATAAAGCTAGAGTTATGGAGAGAAGCATTAGAATCTAAAGGATTTAAAATTAGCCAAACTAAGACAAAATATATGAAATGCAATTTTAGTAAGGAGAGGAGTGGGAGTGGAATACCAGTCAAGATTGATAGCCAAGAAGTCCCCGTAAAAGACCACTTTTGGTACTTTGGATCAATGATTCATGAGAGTAGAGAGATTGAGAGATTGAGAGGGAGGTTACTCAGAGAATCCAAGCGGGTTGGAACAAATGGAGATGTGCATCTGGAGTTTCGTGTGATAGGCAGGTGCCACTCAAACTAAAAGGAAAATTCTATAGGATGGCCATAAGGCCGGCCATGCTGTATAGATCAAAGTGTTGGGTAGTTAAGGAACATCATGCTCATAGGATGAGCATCGCAGAAATAAGGATGTTGAGATGGATGAATGGTAAGACAAGAAATGATAGAATTAGAAATGAAAATATTAGAGGAAATTTAGGGGTCACACCAATAAGTAACAAGATGAGGGAGATTAGACTTAGATGGTTTGGACTTGTTCAAAGGAGACCAACAATGGCACCGGTTAGAAGGAGTGAGGCAATACAAGTAGAAGGTTCTAAAAGGGCAAAGGGAAGGCCCAAAAGAACTTGGATAGAAGCAGTGAGGAAAGATTTAAAAACTTTGGGACTAAATGTAGCCATAGTACTTAATAGACAGGAATGGAGGAATAAGATTCATGTGGCCGACCCCTAATTGGGATAAGTTTTGATGA
This sequence comes from Warburgia ugandensis, assembly GCA_035236585.1. Classification (NCBI taxonomy): domain Eukaryota; kingdom Viridiplantae; phylum Streptophyta; class Magnoliopsida; order Canellales; family Canellaceae; genus Warburgia; species Warburgia ugandensis. The sequence goes on along the minus strand of CP141132.1, from coordinate 23,975,838 downwards.
TGATGATGATGAAATTGCCCCACCCAGTTGGCAACGTTTCTCTTTATCTTGGCCACTAGAATTGGCATTCAACTTCAGCAATAGTTTTGTTATGCCCAAAGTGACTAGACAGACATGTCACATGGACCTCCCATCCTGTAGGGAAAAATCATGAGAAGTAGGCATAGTCCTCTCAAATTATTAAAGATGTTCCCAAAACTAGGATAAGACTCATATTCCTCTTTGAGCTTCTCAAAACCCGTCACTTGAATAGTAAGGTGGTTAATAATTAACTCTACTACTTAATGCCTTTGCCACCTTATTGTCAAGTCTTTAAGACAAAGGAGTACCCTTGTAAGAACTTAACCTACGAACTATGTCTATGATTCAACTTCTTTTGCGATTGTAACAAAGGGACTCTTGATGGAAATATAGAACAAACACCTGTGGTAGCAAGTAGTGGTGCCAATGATGCAAGGCCTGTACTATTGCATAAAAATTCTTGTCATGAGTGTAGTACTTTTGTTTGGCCTCATTAATTTTCTCACTATAGAATCCTACGGGGTGTCTCTTTTGACTAAGCACTCCACCTATACCTATACTGATGAATCACATCGAACTTTGAATACTTCAAAAAAATTAGGTGATCTTATAGCGGGTGCCTCTGTCATTCTTTGCTTAATCTCAATAAAGGCCCTAGAAATTGCTTTTGGCCATGCAAACTTGCCCCTTTACATACACTCTATAATGGGAGATATAATGGTTCTAAATTCCTTGATAAATGGTGGTAGAACATAGCAAGACCATGAAGACTAAGCTCCTTGTCTAGAGTGCTGGGCTTTGGCCACCCAAAAATTGCCCTAGCTTTCTAAGTGTCAACAGAAATCTCTACAGAAATCACTAAAAAACCCAAGAAAACCACACTATTGGTGAAAAATGAACACTTCTTAGGGTTCATATAGAGGCTTCCTCGACTAAGGGTGACAGACTTGGAAAAGACGGTCTAACTGCTGCCTTTTCGTTTGGCTATATGAGAATGTCATCAAAATAGACTACTAAATTTTTTCCCAAAAATGGCCTAAGGATCTGTGTCATGAGTCTCATAAAGGTACAAGGCGCGTTTTGAAAGGCATGACCAGCCACTCGTATAATATATCCTTAATCTTAAAAGCATTTTTTCACTCATCTCTAAGTTGTATCCGAATTTGATGGTAGCCACTTTTAAGATCGAGTTTGGAAAATATCGTGGCACCTGTCATCATATCTAGCATATTATGTAGTTGGGGAATGGGAAAAAGATAATCAGCTATGATCTTATTAATGGCTTTACTATCCACACATTCTCCAAGAGCTGTCCTTTTTAGGGGTCATAGAGTGGGCATTGCACAAGTTTTTAAGCTTTCCCTTATAAATCCTTTGAAGGGGAGCATTGGCACAACAGTAAAAGTTGTCGTCAAGTGACCTTGAGGTCACGGGTTCAAGGCGTGGAATCAGCCTCTTGCAAAATACAAGGTAAGGCTACTTACTACTTCCTGGACCCCGCATAGGCAGGAGCTTTGTGCACCGGGGCTGCCCTTTTTTATAAATCCTTTGAAGGAGTTCTTCTACTTGTCTCTGTATGTCTCCATAACTTTGCATGTTTCATGGGGCTCATTTGATAATGCAAAAGGTTAGGTAACCTGCCCGTGGAACCAAATCTATGATATATTAGATGTCACGCACAGGGGGTAAACCATTAGGGAGCTCTTGAGGAAACGTATCCTGAAACTCGATAAGAATTGCACTAGCCATTAGGGATCTTCTATTGGACCATCGGAAGAAACCTCTTTGGACACAACAACGTAAGTGAGTGAATTGCTCTCAAATTCATGCTTTAGTTGCTTAGGAATGATGATATGCAAACCCTTACTCTTCTTACTATCTTGGCTTTTGCTGTTGCCAACAACACTTAGTGTTAAGGGCTTAAGTTGGATGTTTTTGGCCTTGAAAGTGAAGGAGCAAATGTTAGAATGCCCATGAATTGTAACACCCAAGTTATATACCTGGGTCTGCCCAAAGTAATATGCTCTACACCATAGTAATGACATCACACCATATTTCTTCCTTGTATTCAACGAACTGAATATGAACTAAGGCCCAATCTTTATCAAAGATAGATGTGGTGTCAACTAGGAGACTATAGGGATGAGGTTGAGGGACAAATCTTAGGCCCAACCAAGCTATGGTTCGTGATGATATTGCGTTAGTGCAGCTACCACTATCAATGATGACCCTATGACCCTTTTCACAACATTGGCTGAATGTATGAAAAATAGTGGTCCGATGCCAGTTATCTGAGTCTCTAGGCTGGGTCAAGGTGCACCACACTACGGTAATCCTATGGATTGGGGTGTCCAGCATGCATCCTCTGTGATCTGAGTCATCCCTACTAGTCTCATCTAAATGTTCGAAGTCCTTAGGGTTGGGCTCGTAGTCTACACTCTTATATCTAATGTGGGTAATCTTGCTCATCAATAATAAGCGCTCTAGTACCATAGGTAGATGTAATATGTCTGTACACATGACATTTATGAAACTGAATCCTAGAGTTCATTTTAGGCAAATTTTGTCTGGCATCTTTGCTAGTGGTTTTGAGAGTCTAATCCATTCTTTGTTGTGGTGGCCTTAACAAAGACTTGTTATTCGCAGACGGACTGGTAGATAGTTGGGACTGAAAGGATATACTACGATCGTCCGACCTACGATTCATTTGGGGTTTGGATAGCAACTCATAATTGTGAGCAACTATGCATCATCTAGTGTGTTACTATGCAAAAGCAATAACTCCCTCCAAAGGTCAATGTTAAGACCCTATCGAAATATACTCAAAGTCACAGCTTCATCTTCTTGGACAGCACACCTCATTTTATACTTATCAAATTGAACAATGTAGTCAGTAATTGAGCTACTGCCCTATATAAGGTTATACCGTTGGTCTAGAAGGGTGTCCCTATAAGATGGTAGAAGGTATTTAGATTGTAACTTAAGTTTCATCTCTTCCTCATGAGTGATGTGTGGCTCTCATCTCTTGGCAATACCCTTCTCAACAATTTCCCAGATGAATTGGGCCGTCCCTGCCAATTTCATCTTGGCAAACCTAACTTGCCTATCATCAAATAAATTGTACCAATCAAAGAACCTATCCTTGTCACAAACCCAAGAAGAGAATACCCATGGATAGAGAAGACCATCGAACGTGGGGGCTTCTACCTTAATGTGCTACATCATCCTATCAATGGGGTCGACTTGTCGATGATGATGGTAGGGGATATGATGCCAATGGGGTGGGAATGGATGCTGGTCATGTGGGGCCAAATCCTCTTCATCATAACCGTCCTCTTCTACCCGCTTAATATCCAAGGTGGCAACTTGATCGGTGAGTGTCACTTGTTTTTAAAGGGCACATAACTCATCTAGGACTTGTTTGTGCACATTATTTTGGTTGTTTAAGGCAGAGGGAGATTTGACTCCTGACATAATGTGACCGCCGCATAGACTACTTAGATCTAGCAAATAAAGCCCAACACAATTTTAAAACTAATGCCTTCTTCTTCTTCTTCTTTTTTCTTTTCGTTTTTTCTTTTTTTTGATGATCAACTGTAATTTCAATATGCAGATTGCAAACAAGAAGACAAAACCCTCAAATATGAAGGATATGCCAATGACAGTCACAATACCCCACAAATAAGGTACACTTGACAATTAAAATCAAGGATGATCAACAAAGGATAAAAGGTAAACTACCTGATGCTAAAGAAAATATTAAAACTATCTTAAACGACAAGGGTAAAAACCAATGGGAAAAGTTTAAAAACAACAAAACCTAGACAGCTTGCTAGTTGGCGTTGCAAATCCATTCTTTTTTCAATTTTTTGTTTTGTATTTTTAGCCTCTTTATGAAGATACATAAGCCTGAGATTTTTTAGGGCTTTTTCACCATTTGCAGAAAACACCTTCCACCGCCCTTAGCTGCTCGATCTGTACCCTTTGCTCCCCTGCTGTCGTACACCTGTCTAGTGGGCATCGTACACCAGCCACGTCAAACCTAGAAAGGCTGGAGATTGGAGAGAGCAAAGAGAGATCATCGTTAGTGAGAGGGATGATCACCGAACAACCAAAGAGAGAGAGAGAGAGAGAGAGAGAGAGAGAGAATATCGAAGAGGATGGGGATGTGTTGGAGATCCGTTATCAGTAGCCAGTGAGAGAAATTGTTGGCAGCAATTGGTTAAGAGAAGGAGATCGCCGGAGAGGATGAAAACCGCTGATCTATTGAAGCTTGCTAGACCGGTTGACTGTTGTAGTTCGTCAGAGGTTGTTTCTTCTTTGGAGAGAGATTGTGGGTTTGTGGTACAGCCGGCAGTTGAGAGAAGTAGATTGCTGGGGAGAGAGATTTCCGGAGAGGGATGAAAACTGCCAATCTATGGCAGCCCGTCAGAGGGGTTAACTCTTGCAGCTCGCCAAAGGTTGTTTCTCCTTTAGAGAGAGATCTTTGATTTGTTGGAGCCTGCCAAAGGGGACTGTTGAGGCTCGCCAGAGGTTTTTTCATTTTTTAAGTGGATGTTTCTCTTTTTGTAACACAATACAGCCTAGTCGGAGGAGATGAAAACCGTGGTCTGTTGTAGCCTATCTAAGGGCTCAACTGTTATGGCCCAAAGAAAATCTGATCATGATTTTTGGAAGTTTCATTGCTGGCATTGACGATGGTTGCAGGCTTACTGCAGGAGAAGATACTGAGTTTACAGATCAGAATGGCGCAGAGGAGACAATGATCTGATGATGATTTTCAAATCAGGCTTGGCTCCAATATCAAATTTGATGTGGAATCATGTAGAAGTATAGCTTTAGGGGTAAGAGAATAGAGAAGTATAGTAATAAAAGTGGAGAGAAGGAGAGGAGGAAAAGAATCTAGTTCTTCAATATCAATAAATTGCTGAATACATTGCAACGTGTAGTTTAAATAGGCTATTAACTTAATGGAACCCAAAAAAATCATTCCTAAAATAAAATCTACTAAAAAACGAAATTATAAAGATGCTACAAAGATGTCCCCATCACATTGGGTCCCTTGAAGTAATACATTTCTAGTTTTCTTTCCAAGCATATTTCTTCTTTATTAAAGATAGGGAAGAGTATATCAGAGCTCAGGCATGGACTAGCAACTAGAGCACTTGGATTGAGAACTCGAAAATCTGATGGCAGCTGCAAATAAGGGAGCAGAAGCAACTAATGTTTGTGGGCATGAATACATGCTTCTGTTAGATCATCAACACCAATATTCATATCGTGAAGAAACATCTTGCAATCAATCAAGGAATGAAGGTGATGGGCATGCTAATGATAGAGCAACTAATGGCATGTCATTGGGATCAGTTGGATCCTACCTTCCCAAACTTGTGAGCTCAATTTTCCAAAATTCACCAGTAATGAAGACCCAACAAGTAGGATCTACAAAGGAGATCAATTTTTTGAGTTTCATTAAACTCTAGAAGAGGGATGAGTGCCATTAGCCTCTTTCAATCTAGAAGGAGATGCATGGTTATGGTACCTATCGATGGAGCTGTCACTAGTTGCATGGGAAACATTCTAGGAAGGCTTATGAGTAGATATCGGCCAGCCCTATATCATGACTTCTTCAGCGATTTGATAAGATTGTAGCAAGCAGGGTCTGTTATAGAGTATCAGACTCAATATGAGAAGTTATTGACAAGGCGCAGACGATTATCTCCAGTCCGGCAAGTTGCATGTTATGTTAGTGGGTTGAAGGAGAGCATTGGGACTGATGTTCAAGCCTCCAAACTTGACACAATTGGGTTGGTGTGCTTTTATTAAGCATGTAACATATCTCAATAGAGGGCAAATCGATTTGCTCCAAACCCAGTTTCCAAACTAGCACGACAAATAACTACCAACCAATCCATACTTCAAGTGCGAACATATTCTGCTGCTGAATTGCAAGAACATAGAAGAGGGGGGCTTAGCTACAATCGTGATAATAAATTCAGCCCAGGATATTGTTGTAAAAATTCTTTTGTGATTGAGGGGTGCTAGGAGGAAGAGGATGGTGATATAGTGATGGAGGCAGATCAAGAAACCGCCGACATGGCTGAAATTTCTTTCCATGCCATGGCTAGGGCCCGTGCACCTGAAACCATGCAAGTTAATGGCAGCCTTGTGCATATTGTTGTTATTGTACTTGTTGACTCAGGAAGTACTCACAACTGTGTGAGTGATACGCTAGCAAGACAAGTGGGATTACAACCAAGTGAGATGGCCCATTACAGGTATTGATAGCATCACGATAATAGTTAACATGTCTAGGTAAATGCACAAATGTTCAGCTTATTTTGCAAGGAGTCCCTCTCTATGTTATTTTTTACTTATTATCATTTGAAGGCTATGCTGTAGTTTTAAGGACTCATTGGCTCTGTCACTTTGACCCATTATTTGGGATTTTTAAAAACTGCAAATGAAGTTTTATGTCAATAATAAGAACGTAGTATTACGAGGCTCATCCACTTGAGAAAATACAATTGAAAATGAACTTCAAATGGTATGTGCGGCTAAGAAGAAGAAAGAGGTTCTATTGCAACTATTCTCCTTGAGGGCCTCACCAATAGAGCCTTGTTCTCTAATTCCTACAGAAGTGTAGGAACTCATGAAGAAATGCAAGGGGACACTAATGGAACTCAAAAGCCTTCCACCGCAAAGAGTACAGGATCATAAAATTCCACTGCTTCCAGGACAAGCTCCAGTTTGTGTTAAACCTTACAGATATCCGTGCTATCAAAAGGTCAGAGATTGAAAAAGTAGCGGCTGACATGTTGTCAATTGGGGTGATCCGTCCAAGCATTAGCCCATATTTTTTTCGTGTTCTCTTGGTCAAGAAACATGACAGCTCATGGAGGATATGCATAAATTATAGGGACTTGAATAAAATCACAATTAAAGACAAGTTTCAAATCCCCATAGGTGAGGAGCTCTTAGATGATTTGAATGGTGCACAAATTTTCTCAAAGCTGGATTTACGCTTTGGATATCATCAAATTTGGGTGGATCTCAAAAAGGTGTTTAGAACCCATCAAGGTCATTATGAATTCTTGTTGATGCCATTTGGCCTCACCAACACATCTATGCTATTTCAATCTCTCATGAATGAGGTATTTCAAAATCATTTGAGAAAATTTATTCTTAATTTTCCCAATAGGTATTTTAGTATGTAGCAAATCATGGCCGAACATGTAAAGCATTTGGAGATTACTTTCTTGTCCTGAAGTCTCACCAATTATTTGTAAAGCTTGAGAAATACCAAGTTGGCCAAAGTGAAGTTAAGCACCTAGGACACATCATCTCTAGTGCTGGTGTAGTTGTGGAACTGGGTAAAATTGTTGCCATGGTAGCTTGGCCCAAGCCTAAATCACCTAAAGTCTTACATGGCTTTCTTATTCTGATTGGTTGCCATTGAAAGTTTATCAAAGACTATGGTAAAATAGTAGGGCCCCTCACAAGTGAGGACTATTTTTCTTGTAGTCCACCTGCTGAAGAATCATTTCAACAGCGCAAGGAGGTGGTGACATGTGCACAAATGCTGGCCCTACCTGATTTTATGAAGATGTTTATTGTCAAATGTGATGATTTGGGCTATTAGAGCTGTGTTGATGCAGAGTGACCAGTTGCATTCTATGGCCACATTCTTCAAGGAAAGCATCTCATGCTCTTAACCTATGAGAAAGAGACACTAGCCCATGTTCTGGCCATACAGACGTGGTGGCCTTTTCCTTTCGGAAGGCAATTTGTAGTATGCACAGATCAACAAAGTCTTCTAGCATTTGTGGGTCCAAAAGGTTACAACTAATGCACAGGAAAGATGGCTCTACAAGTAGTTTGGATTTGACTTTGTGATCGAATACAAGTGTGGAAAGGGGAATTATTGTTACAGATGCACTATCTAGGTGAGAAGAAAAAGGACAACTTTTGGCTGTCTCTATGTTTATGCCCAATTGGTAGAAGTAACCAAGGAGGAAACACAAATTAAACCGATTCTCATATGGTTAGTGCAGCTAGTCAAGGATGGAGAAGCAGTGAGTCCATGGAAATTTCAAAATGAAACACCATTCTTGGAGGAGCAGATCTACTTGGCCAAGGACTCCTCTCTTGTTGGAGACAAAATTGCTCAATTGCATAGCAGCACACGTGAAGAACTCCAAAAATCTCTATACTGGATCATATCTACTTTTAATTGGAAAGGTATGAGGGAGAAAATCACGGCTTGCATTATAAATTGTGAAGTCTTCCGATGTCATAAGGTAGAATGTCTCACCCTAGCTGATCTTCTACAACCATTTCCAGTGCCGTGCCAAGCATGGAAGATATTGCCATGGATTTTATTGGCTGATTAAAATCTACTATTATTGTTTTTGTAGATAGATTAACAAAATATGGACACTTCACACCTTTACATGACCACATAAGTTGCTTAAGTCTTCTTTGATCAAATATTTTGATTGCGTGGGATGGTGAGATCCATTGTACTTGACGGAGATCTAGTGTTCACAAGTATGTTTTGGCAAGATTCATTTCAATTGAATGACACTAATTTCAGTTTTAGCTCAGCATATCATCCTCAAACATGTGGACAAAGTGAGTAGTGAATCAAACCATTGAGATGTACTTGCACTACTTTACAAGTTCTCAGCATAAGAATTGGACCAAGTGACTATCATAGGCTGAATCTTCTTACAATACTAGCTGCCATTCAACCATTGGGAGAGCACCATTTGAAGTAGTGTATGGACGGATCCTACCTACACTCTTAGCTTATATACCTAGAACAGCTCAGGTGGCTGCAGTTGAACAAGAATTATTAGACAGGGATGGAACTAACAAGGAGTTAAGGGAAAAAATCAAAGGATGCTCAAGCAAGGATGAAGTGTTTCTGTGATTTCAAACACACACACATATGAGAGAGAGAGAGAGAGAGAGAGCAGTTGGTGATCAGGTTAATTGAAATTATTGCCTGACGGACAACTTTTTGTGTCTATGATGAAAAATTTAAAACTCTCTTCCAAGTTTTGTAGTCCATTTAAGATCATGCTATGAATTGGAGATGTGGCTTACAAGTTAGAATTGCCAAGTGATTTACGCATTCATTTGGTCTTCCATGTATCACTTCTCAAAAAGAAGAATGGAGAACATGCTAGTTTTCAATCCCCATCACCATCTACTATAGAAGATGATGAAAGGATAATTCCAAAATCTCTAGCTATTTTGGAACAGTGGGTAGGAAAGAGGAAGTAAGAAATTTTAATCCATTGGCAGGGGCCTTCACTAGCTGAAGCAACGTGGAAGATCTTGATTTTTATGAAGAATTTGTTTCTTGATTTTGCTGTTGAAGACAACTTCTATGCTTAAGAGAGGAGGACTATTACATGTGCATGCATTCATGTGATGGCACTTAAGTTGAATAAGTTAATTTGTTAAGAGTCCAATTGAAGTAGGAGATTTAAGTTGAATAAAGTAGTTGTTAGCAATGTTGAGATCTTCCTAGTTTTGAGGTGCTTAATATTGCAATTCTCCTATTTTTAAAGGAGTTGAATGTTGTAACAATTCTTACTTAAGACGTGGGATGAGAAAAGGAGACTTAATTGGCCATTATACTTCTACTAAAGTGTATCTATTGGAGGCCCCTTGAAGTATTAAAAAATATTGCTATCTTTCTTTACAAGCTTATTTCTTCTTTATTCAAGATGGGGAAGAGTAAAACCAATGTTAATATTACCATATTGCAATGAATGTTTGACCATTCTTTCACCTCTAAATATGACATTGCGGATAATGTCTCAACAAAATCATCAAGGCTACCATCAAGACGCCATGGATCTTTCCATAAGTTTTATTTTGGACCTATCAATGGCAATCACAAGGATAGAGTTTTTTGCATCTTCTATTGCTTTAAGAATACCCTCTAGGCCCATGAGCAATTTGCTTGAGAAGGTATGATTCTAGAAGGGTTTTTTTTTTTGCTTTTTTATAGTCTATAAGGAATTAAAGGATAAAGTTGTGGACGTTAAAAGAATCAGTGATAGAATTATAATAATAAAAACTGTTCTAGGAGAGCGGATTATAAATGTTATAAGTGCATACGCACCACAAGTAAGGTTACAAGATATAATCAAGAGACAGTTTTGGGAAGATATGGAGGGAGTCATACAAGAAATTCCCAACACTGAGAGGATATTTATAAGAGTAGACTTAAATGGCCATGTAGGAAAAGATAAGGAAGGATATGATAGAATACACGGAGGGTGTGGTATAGGTGAACGAAATGAGATGGGGGAGAATATCCTCGATTTTGCTTTGTCATATAACCTGTCCATTGCAAATACACTCTTTAAGAAGAGGGATGAACACTTAATAACCTTTAAAAGTGGACCTCATAAAAGCCAAATAGAGTTTTTTCTACTTAGGAATAATGAACGATCTATATGTAAGGATTGTAAGGTGATACCCGATGAGAGTTTAACCTCATAACATAGGTTAATGGTTATGGATATCCATATTAAAAGATGGAGTAAAAGAACTAAACTTAATACACATCCAAAAACTAAGTGGTGGAACTTAAAAGGAGAGAAAATAACTTTATTAAAAAATAAGTTGATGGTAGAAGGAAATTGGAACTATGAAACAGAAGTAAATACCATGTAGACTAATATGGCTGAGTCCATTAAGAAAGTGGCAAAAGATGTCTTAGGAGTATCTAAAGGTAAAAGACTATTAGCAAAGGAAATATGGTGGAGTGAAACAGTGCAAAAAGTTATTAAAGAAAAACGGATGTATTTAAAGCTTGGCAAAAGATTAGAAATAATGAAAACTATGAATAATATAAGAATGCTAAAAACGCTGCAAAGAGAATTGTAAGTGAGGCTAAACTTAAAGCATATGATGAGCTCTATAATAAATTAGGAACACGAGAAGATGAGAAAGATGTGTTTAAACTTCCAAAAGTAAGAGAACAGAAAGGTAAGGACTTAGATCATGTTAGGTGTATTAGAAGCGATGATCAAAGGGCATTAGTCAAAGAAGAGGAGATCAAACAAAGGTGGGAAACATACTTTCAAAAATTATTAAATGACAATGGCTCTGAGAATATAGGGATTGAAAATAATATAAATCTAAATAACATTGGATATTATAGATATGAACGTAGGATTATAATACCTGAAGTAAAAGAGGCCTTGAAAAAGATGAAATCAGGAAAGGCCATGGGGCCTGATGGTATACCAATAGAGGTTTGGAAGCATATGGGACATATTGGGGTAGTTTGGTTGACCAAGTTGTTTAACAAGATTATAAAATCAAAGAAAATGCCTGATGAGTGGAGGAAAAGCTCTATTGTACCAATCTATTAGAATAAAGGTGACATTCAGAGCTGCACTAATTATCAAGGGATCAAACTTATGAGCCACACCATAAAACTTTTTGAAAGAGTGATTAAGAAGAGGTTACGACATGAAACAAGTGTATCGGAGAATCAGTTTGGTTTCATGCCTGGGAGGTCTACCATGGAAGCTATTTTCTTACTAAGACAATTAGTAGAGAAATATAGGGAGAGGAGGAAAGACCTACATATGGTCTTTATTGATTTAGAGAAAGCTTATGATAGAGTCCCTAGAGAGTTAATATGGAGGGTGTTGGGTGGTAAGGGGTTTTCTCAGGGGTATATAGATATGATTAAAGATATGTATGATGGAGCGGTAACAAATGTTAAGACCACTAGTGGCGTGACTGGTGATTTTTCTGTCAATGTAGGATTGCACCAAGGATCGGCATTGAATCCATACCTCTTCACATTAGTTATGGATGAGTTAACAAAACATTTGCACGAGGAGATTCCTTGGTGCATGCTATTTGCAAATGATAGTCTTACTTGATGAGACAAGGGAGGGTGTAAACATAAAGCTAGAGTTATGGAGAGAAGCATTAGAATCTGAAGGATTTAAAATTAGCTGAACTAAGACAGAATATATGGAATGTAATTTTAGTAAGGAGAGTAGGAGTGGAACACTAGTCAAGATTGATAACCAAGAAGTCCCTGTGAAAGACCTCTTTCGGTACTTAGATTGAGAGGGAGGTTACCTAGAGAATCTAAGCGGGTTGGAACAAATGGAGATGTGCATCTGGAGTTTTATGTGATTGGCGGGTGCCACTCAAACTAAAAGGAAGTTCTATAGGATGGCTATAAGGCCGGCCATGCTCTATGGATCAGAGTGTTGGCCAGTTAAGGAACATGATATTCATAGGATGAGCGTCGTAGAAATGAGGATGTTGAGATAGATGGGTGGTAAGACAAGAAAGGATAGAATTAGAAATGAAAATATTGGAGGAAATTTAGGGGTAGCACCAATAGGTAATAAGATGAGGGAGATTAGACTTAGATGGTTTGGACATGTCCAAAGGAGAGCAACAATGGCACCAGTTAGAAGGAGTGAGGCAATACAAGTAGAAGGTTCTAAAAGGACAAGGGGAAGGCCTAAAAGAATGTGGATAGAAGTTGTGAGGAAAGATTTAAAAACTTTGGGATTAAATGAAATCATGGTATTTAATAGAGTGGAATGGAGAAATAAGATTCATGTGGCCGACCCCTAATTGGGATAAAGTCTTGATGATGATGATGATTATGTATTTTAGTTTTTGTAGGTGACATAGTTTTGATTGATAAGACAAGGGAGAGTAAACACAAGCTAGAGTTGTGGGGAGATACTATTGAGTTTAAAGGATTTAAAATTAGCTGAACTAAGATAGAGTATATGGAATTCAATTTTAGCAAGGAGAGGAGTGGGAGTGAAGCACCATTAAAGATTGATAACCAAGGCGGCCTCAAAAAAGACCACTTTTGATACTTGGTATTGATAATTCATGGAAGCAGAGAGATTGAGAGGGATGTTACCCAAAGAATCCAAGCGGGTTGGAACAAATGGAGACGGTGACTATTCAAACTGAAAGGAAAATTTTATAAGATGGTTGTAAGGCCAACCATGCTTTATGGATCAGTGTTGGGCAGTTAAGAAACAACAAGTATATAGGATGAGCGTAGCTGAAATGAGGATATTGAGGTAGATGAGTGGCAAGACAAGAAAGGATAGAATTAAAAAATAAAAATATGAGAGGAAACTTAGGAGTAGCACCAAAATGTAACAAGATTAGGAAGGGTAGACTTAGATGGTTTGGACATGTCTAACGGAGTTCGAAAATAGCACCAGTTTATGAGGAGTGAGTTAGTCTAAGTCTAAGGCTCTAGAAGGGCAAGGGGAAGGCTCAAAGGACCTGGATAGAAGTGGTGAGAAAGGATTTAAAACTTGTAGGCCATGACCCTTGATAGAGGGGAATGAAAGAACAAGATTCATGTAGCCAACCCCTAATTGGGATAAGGCTTTGATGACGATGATGAGTATTTCATTTTAGTCCATTCATTACAAAGAGAGGATTTGATACTATGTGCTGAACATGTTTAGTGAGAGAAGCACGATTGCAGTTCTCCATTTTGCAAATGCCCAAGCCTCCTTTTTTTGGATGACATACAAGATCCCATCCAGTTGGATAGATTTTCTTTTGTAATTTAATACCTGACCAAAGAAGATCACGAAAATATTTTTCAACCTTTTGAATAATGGATGTAGGGAGAAGAAAGACCTGATCAATAAAACTGGAAACTGTCCAAAACAATTTTTATCGGCTTCACCCAACCTGCTTGGGGATAAAAGATGTGCCTTCTGACTAGAATTCTGTTCTAGATCTTATCACTCAGCAGTAAGCAATCCCTGACTGAAACTCTGAAGCCAAAAAGTGGTAAAGCCAGATATCTTATTGGAAGTTTCCCGTCTGCCATGGCCCATAATATTGAGAATGAAATCTTTTAATTGTTGCTCAGTACTACTGAAAAATATTTCAGTCTTAGAAATATTGACTTGGAGCCCTGAACTTTCTTAGAAAACCTGAAGGCATTGGATAATTCCTCTAGTACTATGTTCATCCACAGAGATGAATATAATCCAGTCATTTGCAAATAACCAGAGGCTAATGGAAATATCCAATTTTGTCGAAGGAGTCGTGATTTTTTCATTTCTCAGAGCTTCATCAAGAATTAGAGATAAAGTTTCCACGGTAACACAAAAAATAGAGGAGGATATCAGGTCACCTTGTCTGAATCCTTTCTTATTTCTAAGGGGGGTCGAAGGGGAGCCATTGGTGGTGGCAGCCCCTGGTGCACAAAGCTCCCGCCTATGCAGGGTCCAGGGAAGGGGCAGGCCACAATGGCCTAAAGTAGGTAGCCTTACCTTGCATTTTTGCAAGAGGCTGCTTCCACGCCTTGAACCCGTGACCTCTAGGTCACATGACGACAACTTTTACCGTTGCGCCAAGGCTCCCCTTCTTTAGGCCATTGGTAAAAATAGAAAATGACATCTTGTCAAGACATTTTTCTGATCCAATTCAACCAAATCTTGCTGCAGTCTTGCTTGCTCATAAATGAAATGAGATGCTTTTGTGACATTATCAAAGGCTTTTCGAATGTCAAGCTTAATACACAGGGCGCCTCTTTCATCTTTTTTGTGGAGTCATGGGATAGGATAGTAGTATTTGCAATTTGACGGCTTGAAATGAAAGCTGACTGCCCTGAATGTATAAGAGCTCCCATGAGGAATAACTGGTTGAAGTCATCGGGATTGGAGCCAAATCATGTACTAGTTAACTCTCTAACCCTTGAAAAAATTCTGCCTAAGCCAAGTAAGGCCATCTTTAGTAACATGCGAGAAGTTCTGAGGAATAACTGGTTGATGCCATCAGGACCTGGAGCTTTCAAAGTGGGATGTTACATGACCAATTTCTTCTTCTGAAATATGTCATAAATTTTCAACATCTTGAGGATTAAGCTTTTGAGTTGGTTCACGACTAAAAGAGACAGTGTTTCAATCACCAGCCAATCCTCTTTTGACTTTTGTCTTAAGAGACTTCTTTTTCAATTACTGAGATAAAATCAGATTGGAGTTTTTTTTTTTCCCCTTCTGAATTAGCTCACTATTCGTTATGTCTTGTCAAATATGTTAGGAAACTCTCTCAAAATTAGTTCCTAGCTTCTGGGGATTAGTTTTGATCTTATCTTAGTTTGTTTCCATAAATAATGGAGATTAGGATTAGATTTGAATCTAAAAATCTTCTTTCCTTTTATTCCTAATTTGACCCTTATGTTAAGGGATTTCCTTTAGCCTAATCCGCGGGATTCAATGGCAGGTCTGTTGCTATGCTTCCCTAGATATATTAGTGTAATTTTTTCTCTAATAAGATATAGAAGAATACATTCTTTTTCTTCTAAACTTTCATGGTATCAGAGCTTAGGCTCTTGATTTGCTTTTAAATGGCTAAAACAGCCATGACTGGGGCTAGAAGAACCACTGATTCATCAAAAACAACTGCTGGAATTTTCTCGTTAGGGATAGCTATGTCAAACAGTGGTACAAACCACTTCTCCCCAAATACTTCATTCCAATTAACTTCTCATAAGTTAAATGGTAAAAACTACTTGGAATGGGCTCAATCCATGAAGCTGGCGATTGATGGCAGGGGAAAACTTGGGCACTTGACAGGAGAAGTGAAGCAACCAGAGGCTGGAGATCCGAATATGAGTGCATTGAGGTCAGAAAAATCACTAATCATGACCTGACTTATCAACTCAATGGAGCAGACCATAGGTAAACCCTATCTTTTTCTCCCTACTGCAAAAGATGTGTGGGAGGCTGTAACGGAGACCTATTCTGACTTAGAAAACTCATCTCAGATCTTTGATCTAAAAACAAAACTGTGGCAATCAAAATAAGGAGAAAGGGAAGTCACGATATACTATAATGAGATGATTTCATTATGGCAAGAATTGGACCAATGCTATAATGATGAATGGGACTGCCCTACTGATAGTGTAAAAATTATAAAGGAGGAGAATGATTGTGTGTATCTATTCTTGGTTGGCCTCAATCGTGATTTAAATGAAGTTAGGGGTCGAATCCTTGGAAAGAAACCTCTGCCATCCCTCCAAGAAACCTTTTCTAAGATTAGAAGAGAAGAAACTAGGAGGAAGGTTATGTTAACCAAGCAGGAACACAAATCTGTGGTGGAAAATGATAATTCTGCCCTTATTTCTAGAAGTGCTGATCCCGATGGTGAAAGAAGGAAGAAACCTTGGTGTGAACACTGTAAGAAGTCATGGCACACAAAGGAAACTTGCTGGAAACTCCATGGAAAGCCTTCAAATTGGAAGAAGAAACTTGGAAATGACAATTGAGCATTCCAAACGTCACATGAAGAGAACCAGGGGCAGCAAGTCAATTCAGAAACATCTCCATTCACAAAGGAACAGCTAGAGCACCTGTACAAACTCTTCCAATCTCCACAATTCAATATTAACCCCTCTTATTCTTTGGCCCAAAAAGGTAACTTCATTATTGCCCTTCTTAGTGTCAATCCCAGCCAAAGCAACTCTTGGATCATAGATTCAGGAGCAACTGATCATATGACAAGTTACTCCAATCTTTTCTCAACTTACCATCCATGTGCAAGGAACAAAAAAATCAAGATAGCAAATGGATTTCTCTCGACAATTGCTGGGACAGGATCCATTGTTATATCACCTTCCTTAACTTTACATAGTGTTCTTCATGTGCCTAACCTTTCTTGCAACCTTTTGTCAATTAGCAAGTTAACCAACCCTCTCGGTGTGAGTTTCAGGAACTAGCCTCGGGGAGGATGATTGGCAATGCTAGAGAAAGTGGCGGTCTCTATTTCCTTGAAGATGGAACTGACTCGAGAAGACAAGTTCAAAGTACTTGTTTTGTTTCTAATTATAGTGAATGTAATGCTATGTTATGGTATTATAGATTAGGACATCCAAGTTTCCATTATTTAAAACACTTGTTTCCTAGTTTGCTTAAAAATAAACGTCCATCTTCATTTCAATGTGAAATTTGTGAGTTAGCCAAGCACCACCGTGCCTTTTTTCCTCCAAGATCATATCAAGCATCAAAATCTTTTATGTTAATCCATAGTGATATATGGGGACCACATAAGGTTTCAACACTTTCAAGGAAAAAATGGTTTGTCAGTTTTATTGATGATCACACAAGGATAAGTTGGGTATACCTTATAAAAGAAAAATCTGAGTTGAGGAAGTTTTCAACAAAAAAAAATTTCCATGGTGGAAACACAATTTCAAGAGAAAATAAGGATTTTTCAAAGTGACAATGGCAAGGAATATTTCAATAAGATCCTAGGTAATTTTTTCTTGGAAAAGGTGTAATACATCAAAGCTCTTGCACTTACACACCCCAACAAAATGGGGTAGCTGAGCGCAAAAACAAGCATCTTTTGGAAGTTGCTAGGGCACTATTGTTCACACATAAAGTTCCTAAGTATCTTTGGGGTGAAGCTATACTTACAGCAACATATCTTATAAATCGAATGCCTACAAAGATCTTAAAATTTCAAACTCCCCTAAGTGTCTTTCAAAAAAACTTTCCCATATCAAAGTTGTCCTCCAACTTACCATTGAAAGTATTTGGATGCATTGCCTTTGTACATGTTCGTGCTCACAACCATGGCAAACTAGATTGTAGAGCAAGAAAGAGTGTTTTTGTAGGCTATGCTCCAACTCAAAAGGGGTATAAGTGTTTTGATCCTACTTCCAAAAAAATGTTTGTTAGCATGGATGTCACCTTTTTTGAGTCTTCACCATTTTTTGAAACTCATCTTCAGGGGGAGACACCTATGGAAGATTCGAACTACTTAGATGTTTTTCAAAGAGAAAACGCTGCCACATTGTTTTCTGATGGACCCAATGTTTTTAAACCTCTAGAACCTTGTGTTTTAATTGATGAAAACCCAGGTCTGAATCCAATAGAGCCATATTATAACCTTGATAAAACTAGCAATGAAAAAATAGGTACCAAAGAACTTCTGGTCTACTCTAGGAGGAACGAAATTCAAGGCAATGAGACCAATGCTCCTCAGCAAAGTCAAGAGTCCAAACCAAAGGTCGATCTAAACTCTACCGAGTCATCAGGTAATTTTTCCTTTAAACCTATTCAAACAAATTCACCTAATTCCAAGTCTATTCATTCTGAGTCCAGCTCTTCTGATCTTAGTAATCCTATTGCTAATCGAAAGGGTGTTAGAGCTTGTACTAAACATCCCATGTCCAATTTTGTCTCTTACAAAAATTTGTCCCCTACTTTCTTGGCCTTTATTTCACAATTGTCTTCTGTGGAAATACCAAAGGCTGTACAAGATGCTTTATAGATTCCTGAGTGAAAGGAGGTTATTCTTGAAGAGATGAAGGCCCTTGAGAAAAATAAAACATGGGAGATTGTGGATTTGCCGAGAGAGAAGAGAACGGTTGGATGCAAATGGGTGTTCACAACCAAACACAAGTCAGATGGATCGCTTGAGCGATACAAGGCTCGTTTGGTGGCCAAAGGCTTCACTCAAACATATGGTATTGACTACCTTGAAACCTTTGCACCTGTTACCAAACTAAACACTGTTAGAGTACTTTTGTCAATTGTAGCCAATCTTGACTGGCCCCTCTAGCAGCTGGATGTGAAGAATGCGTTCCTTAATGGGGACTTGGAGGAGGAAGTCTACATGGACCCACCACCGGGTTTTGATAGGAAGTTTGGCTTGAAAGTATGCAAACTAAAGAAATCCTTATATGGATTGAAACAATCACCAAGAGCCTAGTTTGAGAGATTTACTCAGTTTGTAAAGGGTCAAAAATATGTTTAGGGGCAAATTGTAGGGGCAAATTGATCATACCATGTTTACAAAACACTCAACTGATGGGAGAATCGCTATTCTCATTGTGTATGTGGACGATATTATCCTAACTGGGGATGATATAGCTGAAATGGAACGGTTGAAAAGGTGTCTTGCATTTGAGTTTGAAATTAAGGACTTGGGACCACTGAGATATTTTCTTGGAATGGAGGTTGCTCGATCAAAGAAAGGGATTGTTGTCTCACAAAAGAAATACATCCTTGATCTTCTCAAGGAAACGGGAATGAGTGGTTGCCGTCTTGTAGAAACTCCAATTGATCCCAACCAAAGACTTGGAGATAGTAAAGGTGATCCCGTGGATGCATCTTGATACCAGAAGTTGGTTGGCAAGCTTATTTACTTGTTCCACACATGTCCTGATATTGCTTTTGCAGTAAGCCTTGTGAGTCAGTTCATGCATTCCCCTCATGAAGAACACCTTGAAGCTGTGTATCGAATTCTGAGGTACTTGAAGAGTTGTCCAGGAAAAGGTTTATTTTTCAAGAAAAATGAACAACAGAGTATTGAGGTGTACACAGATGCAGATTGGGCAGGATCAGTCACTGATAGGAAATCAACATTGGGTTATTGTAACTTTGTGTGGGGAAACTTATGACGTGGAGAAGTAAGAAACAAAGTGTTGTTACCAGGAGTAGTGCAGAAGCAGAATACAGATCAATGGCTCATGGAATCTGTGAGATGATATGGCTGAAACGAGTTTTGGAAGAGCTAAAGCGAACTGTGACCATGCCAATGAAGTTGTATTGTGACAACAAGGCGGCTATCAAGCATTGCACACAATTCTGTTCAACACGACAGAACAAAGCACGTTGAGGTTGATAGGCATTTTATAAAGGAGAAAATTGAAGCAAGAGATATTTGCTTGCCATTTGTTCCAACTTCACAATAAATAGCTGATATTCTTACAAAGGGACTTTTCAAACCTAACTATGAGTTCTTCATCAGCAAGTTGGTCATGGTAGACATCTACGTTCCTAATTTCTAGGCATTAGTTTTGATCTTATCTTAGGATTAGATTTGAATATGAAAATCTCCTTTCCTTTTATTCCTAGTTTGACCCTTATGTTAAGGGATTTCCTTTAGCCTAATCTGTGGGATTCAATGGCAGGTCTGTTGCCATGCTTCCCTATATATATTAGTGTAATTTTTTCTCTAATAAGATATAGAAAAATACATTCTTTTTCTTCTAAACTTTCATGTCTAATCTGAGAGAATTCTGGACTGATCTTGATTTGCTTCTAGTAATCAGAAGCTTTGACTCAATATGGCCTCTTCATTCCAGATTTTAACACATCTCTTCACTTCTTTCAATTTCTGAATAATTCTGAACATTGGATTTCGATTGATTTTAACCAAACCAGGCCCTTTCAACAAGCTCATATATAGAAGAGTCTTGCACACACATGTTATGGAAAGAAAAAGGCTTATGGCCAGATTTGATTTCATTACTCAAAGATATGATGATTGGACTGTGATTAGAGATACCTGTATTCATGAAATCAGCTCTTGAGTTCAGAATTTGGATAATCTTGAAGCCAATAAACAATCACTAATGCCCCATCTAATTTAGAACAGGTTATTGTTCTAGAATCATATTGTTCGTTCCATGTGAAATCATGGACAGTTGCCCTGAGATCTGTAAATCCATTGTGATTAATGCAGTGGTTTGAAGTCATTTATTCCCTTGGATAAGGATCGCCACCACCTTGCTTTACCGAAGAAAATATGTTCACATTAAAATCCCCCATAACAAGCCAAGAAGTATTACCATTTGAAGAACGAGTTAAGATCAACCCTGCAAAATATTTCACTCCTCTAGAGTGCAACCCATAGACAGCAGAAAGATTGAATTTTGAACCTATAGTAATGCATTGGTCTTCTGGTCGTTTTTAAGTGAGATGGACAAACTCAACCTGGAAATCAATACCATTTTGATAGCAAAGAATCCAAATTCTACCTGGCATCAAAATGATGATAGTTTGCACAGTAGCTTCACCTGGTAACAGTATTAGAGCTTTATCTATTAAAGTTATTTCTTTTCTAGTTTCACAAATAATGACCAAAGAAAGTCTATTTTGCCGAATGAGATGCCTGACCTCGCGTTACCTTTTATTGGGGCCTCTAATATCCAACACCCAAATTTAATCACCATACTTAGTGAATGTAGGGCTGCTTGTTAGGACCTTCTTGACTTGCCACCATCGTTCTTCTGAGATAATTTAGTATTATCTTTATCTTTCATATCTTTCTTTTTAGCTAAATTTGGCCTGGTTCTCAACTCATAGTGAGCATGCAGGATTAGTTATATAGTTGGTTTAGAGTTGGGTTGGGGGTGGTTTGGGATTTGAATTTTGGCAGTAGCTGGTATTGTACTTTGAGGATTTCCCTTTCTGCTTCCAGAGGACCCATCTTTATTATTAACCTGCTCTTCATCAAAACTACTCTCTTCAACATATTCATTTTCACTTTCAGTAGTAGTGTGAACTGAAATGTGATGACAATCTGATTCACTTTCACTAGCAATATTGGTTATTTGTCCAATATATGTAATAGTGGACCTATACCTGACAATTCTATGGCAGACAATCTGACAAAGATATCTAGATTGAGTGACAATGGGGCGTGAAACCCTTGACTCCGAGTATGGTGAGTTCTGACTTCTATTATTATGCTTGTCATGGTGGGGGCTCAAGTGATTCAAACAACTTGAGCATCAATAACTATAAAAGAGTTCCACAAAAAACTTTGGTAACTCCATAATTTCTTTTGTTGAAGGATTTGTTCATCAATTGACCAATTTCCAGTGAGAGTTAATAGGAAGACACAGCCATGTTTCAAGTCCTGGAACACACTTTTCCTACTGTTTCAGTTGAATGGCGAATCTGGCATAAAAGGTTCCATCAATTGACTTTCTAAACTTTAAATATATTTGTTTAATACAAATTATTAAAATATGCCATCCTTTTCCCATGCTAGCTTGTTTGGCAAAGATTAGAGAGATGGACTTACAGAAATCTGTTATTGAAGCTGCTCTCCCAACCAAACCATTCAAGAGTTCTTATATGGTGCAGGTGCAGGCTAAAATACAAGTGGAACCCACTATTTGAGTGATCTCAACCATTTATCTAGTTGGGTGTGCTATGGATGAGCGAAGTTATTCACTGTTTTGTTATTATATTCCTTGATATGTGATGGTTCGGTGATGAACATTAGCTCTTTATTTTGTTCCTTTCTAAGGGTCTCTTTGAAGGTCAGAAACAAGAGGGCCTACTTTTGTTGTAATTTTGGTGCATGTCTCATCCTTAGCATGAGCTAGATGGTCTGGGTCAGATTTAAGTGAAACAAACAGGTCATCTTGAAGGGCCCTGCTTAAGACAAATGTCATAGATCTCAACGATCGACTGATTGTAGACGCTGTTTTCTCTAAGTTGCAAAATTGTGTGACTGTTTGTGGACATCTACTTTCTGAGACACAGCTAGATGAGTGGCTTGGATGACTCTAAAAACCAGGCCCAGTTTTATCTGCCAATATTCACTTCCTTAGGTGTGTTTATCAGATTGGTTCACTGTGTGGTCTCCATATTCAATGTCATCATCATCATCATCATCAAGACCTTATCCCGATTAGGGGTCGGTCACATGAATCTTATTCCTCCATTCCCCTCAATTAAGTTTCATGGCTTCATTTAGTCCCAAAGCTTTTAAATCTTTTCTGACCACTTCTATCCATTTTCTTTTGGGCCTTCTGATAGGCCTACGGTTTCAATTTCTGTGGAAAACAACATTCAAATGGAAATGGAACTCAGTTTATTGATGAAAGGAGTGAATTACAAAGGAATTCATGACCAGTGAAGGCTAAGGATCTGATGTATGTAAACCAGTAGGGAGTTAGGAACCTTAGTTCCCCCCCTCTGCACTCCCCCTACTCCTATTCCCTTTTCCCCCCTCTTCTAACCTCCTCAACCGTGTATCTCTAATTGGTAACTGCCTAATATTCTGTAATCTTTTCCAATATATTGGATACTAACTGTATATCTTGCATATCCCTAACCAACTGCCTGCATTGCTCACCCAGCTGGATTGTAACTACATGATCCCCCCCGGGAAATCTTCATTCAACAGACCTGTATACGATTCTAACAAACCTGTATATGATTGCATTATTGGTAACTACCTCCTCCTTCTAGAATAAGTTTGGTAGATTGGTGATGTAACAATACCCTCCCCTAGTAGTTTCACCTTGTCCTCAAGGTGAAAGGAGGGGAACTGGGTGTTCAGTACATCATAGAGCTCCCAAGTGTTATCACACTCAAGCAAATGCTTCCACTTCACCAAAACTTCCTTCTGACCATTTGGTAGTGTCCTGAATTGCTTGATAGATTCGGGATGCACCACGAGTTCCAACTCTTGAGTCAGACCAGTAGGCAGGGGCTGAGCTTGGGCAGGGCTGGACAGGGCCTGCTTCAATTGAGAAACATGGAAAACTGGATGAATTCGTGTAGTAGGAGGTAAATCCAGGTGGTAGGCGACTTCCTCTACTCGTTCCAGGACTGGATAGGGGCCATAAAACCTAGGACTGAGCTTCTCATTGGGTCGTTTAGCCAACTTCGTTGTAGCTTCAGAAAGACTGGTTCCCCTATTTGAAATTGGACGTCCCTACGGCCCTTGTCTGCTTGGGACTTCATCCTGGCTTGGGCCATTAACAATGTATCGTAGAAAAATCTGAATCTTGGATGATTTCAGCTACTTTATTGTGTATTTTTTACAGTAATTGAAAGCATCCAATGGATTGAGAAGCTTATGCTATGGCCTTTTGATATCATGAATGGTTCAGATGACTAAAAATTTAGATCAACTTTCACTTATATCTTGCTCAAATAGGTTAGGATGACCTGGTGGATGATAATTTTGAGGCTGAAATTTTGAATAGTTTAAAATGATCAAAATATTGAAGCCACTTACACTTGACTTGCTGAACATATATTCCAGGATTATCCTGTAATTTGCTTCTCTATCTCTCTCATAGATGGTACCCTTATGTTGCTCTGTTACCAAAAGATGGGGCCATGAGATTGTGATATGCGATGGCCTCAGAAGAAAATATGACTGTGATTATTGAATACATGTTTACCATACTGGCAATCAACAATACCAATTAATTTAATCTAAGGAACTTCAATTTCAGTTTGAGTGTAGGTAGTAGCTAGTAACAGTGAGTATTGTACTCCATGAATTGGAACTTTAGGGTGGGTATATTTATCAATCTTGCGTAAACTAACCAAAGCCAAAGAGAGATGTGACGTAGAATAGAAGAGAGAGAAGAGAGGAAGAGATGATGCCTACGTAAGCTGGGAGTTATACTTTGACTTTTATACTAATAAAAAGTCACATATAACAACTAGATGCAAAAGGTCTTCCGCTTGGTTCACTGGCTGCTAGTGAAACATATTTGGTGTCAAAACTCTTTTTGGAGGATATGGAAATGCGCGTTTCTCATATCATTTTCCATTTCAGATTGATCCTTGATTAAAGAGTTTGCAGAAATCAAAGGGTTTGGTGCTAAGATTGTCCTTGCACATAATTTTCAGCAACCAATATTGCAGTTCCTATGACTGTTGCATAGCATATGACAACCCCAGAAGCTAGCTGGAGTAACTTAGTCGGGTACACTGTTACATCAAAGAGGATTCAGTGCTACCTAACATGATATGCTCCAAAGAAGATATCTACTAGTCCTCCAAGATCTCCAATAAAGTTGTAAGATCGAGGTTATGTCCATTTGTTTCAAAATACTAATACTAGCTGAGCACACATCTGCAAGTCCATGGGAAAGTTCAAGGGCCACAGTTGTTATCAACTGGGCTATTCAATTATTTTACTATTCTTGTTTGAAGGACATTTTAGTTTTGTGAACTGTTTTCTTTTGCCTATAGTGAAGAAGGAAGAACTGCAGACGAAGTCCCTCTAGATTCAATCTTTTTGGCAACATCTAGACTCCACACCAAAAGACTTCCTAGATTCTTTCCTGTTTGTTTTTGTGTTCTTCTCCATGAGTGTGTTGATGTGTCTTCTACTTTTTCTTATGCATGCTTATTTTCAAGATCATCTTCTCATGTTTTTAGTGCAGCTCTATGCAAAAAATTTGCATGGTTCATACAATTTTCTAGTTCATATGCTCGCCTATATGTTTTTTATCATTAACTTTGACATTTGATTGATTGTGAACTTTTAAATCTTTTGTCCTGTTTCAGATGTTAGTCCTCTCCTGGATAAACATGATGATCCCATGATGGCTGAAGACATAGACGTGTTAGCAGTTATTAGAATGTTGGATCAGGCTTGTAGAGAAGTTGGTTTTTTCTATGTGGTATTTACTATATGCATCCTTTTCTCTTTTGCTTGTTATATGTGATGGCAAGTGATTGAAAGCATTAGTCTCAATTGCTGCTGCTTGCTGTTACCAAGATGCAATTTGAGGAATTAAATTGTATGTGTAGCTGGTATATGTGAACATTGACCCTATTTGTACTTCTTTCATTACTTATTCTCCTTTGGGTCTTGGGAATATATGTATATGCTATAGATAAAGGGCATAAGTTATCTACTAGTAGCCATGGTTATTCTAGAGTTATATAACTCACAAGATAACGGACTTGGTCCTTTATTGGACAAAATTTGGTGCTTTTACCTTGGTTATGGGGCAATAAAATGTTAGGTGATGACTGTTCACTGGATTTTTCCCCTTTTGTATTTTGAGATTCAAATTCCCATTAACCAAATTTGCATTACTTAAATTCTGTATATACCAAAGTTTTCCCATAGTGTTATACTATATTGATTGTAAATATTGATTTTATTTCTGCAAATGGTTACAGATGTTCCCCATTGTTTGGGGTATATCTTTTCTGATTTAGTGTAGCTTTATTCTATTTTCATTTTTTTCTTTGTAGCAGTTTCCCTTTTTTATTTTTGCTTTCTATTAAGTTGCAAAGTTGCTTGCATGAGTATAAATTGAAAGTGTCCTTCTAGTTCTGAATTTCTGCTAGTATTAGTTTTGAAGATAAAGGTGTTTCTCAGGGGTATATAGACATAATTAAAGATATGTATGAGGGAGCAATAACAAATGTTAAGACCACTAGTGGCGTGACTGGTGATTTCCTTGTCACTATAGGATTGCACCAAGGATCGGCATTGAGCCCATACCTTTTCACATTGGTTGTGGATGAGTTAACAAAACATCTGCACAAGGAGATTCCCTGGTGCATGCTATTTGCAGATGATATAGTCTTACTTGATGAGACAATGGAGGGTGTAAACATAAAGTTAGAGTTATAGAGAGAAGCATTAGAATCTGAAGGATTTAAAATTAGTCGAACTAAGACAGAATTTATGGAATGTAATTTTAGCAAGGAGAGTAGGAGTGGAACACCAGTCAAGTTTGATAACCAAGAAGTCCCCGTAAAAGACCACTTTCGGTACTTAGGATCAATGACTCATGATAGTGGAGAGATTGAGAGGGAGGTTACCTAGAGAATCCAGGCGGGTTGGAACAAATGGAGATGTGCATCTAAAGTTTTGTGTGATCGACGGGTGCCACTCAAACTAAAAGGAAAATTCTATAGGATGGCCATAAGGCCGGCCATGCTCTATGGATCAGAGTGTTGGGCAGTTAAGGAACATCATACTCATAGGATGAGTGTCATAGAAATGAGGATGTTAAGATGGATGAGTGGTAAGACAAGAAAGGATAGAATTAGAAATGAAAATATTAGAGGAAATTTAGGGGTAGCACCAATAGGTAACAAGATGAGGGAGGTTAGACTTAGATGGTTTGGACATGTTCAAAGGAGACCAACAATGGCAGCGGTTAGAATGAGTGAGGCAATACAAGTAAGGTTCTAAAAGGGCAAGGGGAAGGCCCAAAAGAATGTTGATAGAAGTGGTGAGGAAAGATTTAAAAACTTTGGGACTAAATGAAGCCATGGTATTTAATAGAGTGGAATGGAGGAATAAGATTCATGTGGCCAACCCCTAACTGGGATAAGGTCTTGATGATGATAATTAGTTTTGAAGATAACTAGATTTTAATCAGAGCACTTTCATCATTGTCCAACCTGGTTCCTCTTTATAATCGCACCAAATGATCCAAATAATCTGTGTTGCCAATATTGATTTGGCTTTATGATTTCTAACCTGATTCTTGTCAATGTTCACTCCAAAGATCCAAAAGTATGTCTTGCAACAATGGTTTTACTTTGTAGTTTTAGGGTTTCTTTACTCCATTTTGCTTAAGTTTTTCATAGAATGGCTCTCTCTTGATTTGTATTCTGATCTTTAAGAATTACTTCCTTTCAAATACTCGTAAGAAGTCTTGTTAATTTTTGTACTTTAGGATAATGAATCATGCATATTAGGAGATTGAGACTCTCCTCAGTAAGTTTGCAAGGACATGGAAAAGAAAAGTTGAAACTCATTTTCAGATTGATTTGTTTCTTGTTGGTAGCTTTATGTGGACTTTTCCATTTGAGAATTTTGCACATATTACATTCTCACCCAGCATCTGCTCGTCTATAAAATCTAATTAGTCTAATAAGGTTTACCTATTATCTGTGGCTATACCAGCAATTTGCAAAGGCATTATAGATTAGTAATAATTAGTTTGTTAAAATTGTCAACAGTTTTGATTTTGTTAAAGCAAATCAGGTTGTGATTTGTTGAATAAAATAAAATTGAGTAGGGTTCGTGGTTTTCCCTTGAATATGGAGATTAAAGTGAGAGTGAAGGCATCTAGAAGCAAACAATGCATTAATATCTTGGGGGTTACCTAATTTTTTTACACCAAACACGATGAACTGCTTAGATTGTCCAAAAGGAAAAGAAGCTCTGGGGTGGCATGTGCTTCTCTACATACCCCTTGAGCTTATCCTTTTACCAGGAGTCCTTTTGTTAATTCAGTTTGAAAGACCCTGTGGATCTGCAGGATGTGTATTTGCTCATGTTTTTCTAGTTCTACTGATCACTGATGAGCCTGTGGGAAATTTTGCACTTGTTAAATTATGACCCTGAATCTGCTCACCTATAAATCTAGTTAGTCTAATAAGCCTCACCTGCTGTCTATGGCTGTACCAGCAATTTGCAAAGGTATTACAAATGAGTAATAATTATTTTGTTAGAACTGTCAACAGTTTTGATTTTGTTAAAGCAAATCAGGTTGTGATTTGTTGAATAAAAGAAAATTGAGTAGGTTTCATGGTTTCCCTTGACATATAGAGATTAGGGTGAGAGTGAAGGCACCTAGAAGCTAAAGAAAGGGGCAGCCCAGTGCACCGAGCTGTCACTTATATGGGGTCTAGGGAAGGGGCGGACCACAAGAGGCTGTTTCCACACCTCGAACCTGCAACCTCAAGGTCACATGATGACAACTCTACTATTGTGCCAAGGCTCCCCTTCAAAAGGCACCTAGATGCGAACAATGTATTAATAGATTGTGATCTACTTAATTTTTTATTCCAATCATGTTGAACTTCTTAGATCTTTAGAAGGAAAAGAGAAAAGGTCGAGGGTGGCATGTGCTTCCCTATATGCCCCTTGGTTGTGTCCTCTTTACTGGGACACTCTTTGCTAATTCAGTTTACCAGACCCAAAGGACCTACAAGATGTTTATTTGCTCATGATTTTCTAGTTCATTGGGTCATTGATGATCGCCTGGGAAATCTAGGGATGCAAAAAAGTTAATTCCTAATGCAACCAAAATTATGAGATCAAAGTTCCAAAGATCCAAATAGGACGAACTACACTATAATAAAAGTATTTACCACATTGTCAACTTTAGGGCTGTAGGAGATTTTTCTCCAAGGTATTGACATGCCAAGTACAATATTCAGAATAACTTTGTCAGGATAGTTTCTATTATTTAATGTGATCATCCCTATGTTGACTTTTGATGGAAAGGTCAAGAAGATAAAGGGGAAAAAAATACAACTGCATAATGACGTGCTACAGTGTTGAATACAGTAACTACTAGTCTTTTTTCATGTTTTATTAATTATTAGTTCTAGTAGCTAGTATTAAATTCAGTACTTGGTGTTTTCTAAATGTGTTTGAAATTGAAAGATATCTTTTATAAGTTTTCTAGCATATTTGGAAGTCTGAAAGTTCTCTAATTTATTAATCCATTTTTGTTTCTCTAGGAGGCTTGAGTCTATATAGGGATTAGTTGATAGTGATTTCCAGAGTAACATCTGAAGATTATTTCAGAGTGATAATACGAAGGTGGAATCTTGTATGAAATGGATCAAGATTGGAATAAATTTTCTGTTCACCTCTTTGGGTGCAATTTGGGTCTTTCTCAGCCTTATCACTGTGTTTTTTTACTTCTTCCATTCCTATCTTCCATTTTTTCTTTGGTGCTATCAGTTTTAGTTTTGTTCTAGTGGTAATATCTTGTGCCTTGCATTAGTTGCTACTAGAGCGGGCGAAGGATTGTTCTGTTTCATGTGTTTTAAATATAACCACCAGTGCACGGGTTTATTGTAGGATAGTACATGCAAGTACGGATCAATCCCACGAAGACCCAATTTTTGAAAATTTTGAAATATTAATTAAAATATATATTAAATTACTTTAACCTAGGTAATGAATTAACTACAATTAACCATATAAATCTAAAAATTCTAAGAGGGATGAAATTAATCAAATTTCTGAATGCTAAGGTTTTGGAATCCACCCCACTAAATTCACATATAGTCAAAATTAAGTACTTTAGACCTAGCCCTACTCATGTTAATAAAACCCTCGATGAATTAGCAACATGTTATATATGATGGTTAAAAGCTCTAATTTGTAGATCTTCTCAATCCTAGGATTTTTCCTAGTTTAGTATATTTTTTGCAAAGCATAACTTGTCTTTTAGCGCACAACTTATCTAAGATTTTTATATACTAAATTAACTAATCTAGTATATTTAGTTTCTAAACTATAGGAGATACATGATATTTCCTAAGAAAAGAACACTAAACATATAAATTAGCTAACTACTCCTAAAATGATATTAAAGCACTTTTTTAATCTAAAAATACCTAAACATGGAAATACAATACTCTAGTGTGGTTTCATCCTGAGGATATGGTGGAGTAGGCTTTCATTTTGATGTTGAACTCATCTATGAAAATTACAATGAGGATGACGACATCTATGGTAATGATTTGCCATATGAAGTAATTGGCGAAATCATGTGTTAGCTACTCATCTACTCGAGAAAGTTAAGCCATTTAACAGAATTTTGATAACATTTTGACAGTCCAGCTGGAAATAAATCAGAACAGTGGGATCATTTGCTCTGCCGGAAGGAAATTTTGTAGATAACAGATCCAAAAACTGATTATCAAATCATATTTCTTCTTAGACTGTGTATGCAAAAATGCCCAAACAACTCAGTTAATTGAGGTATGACAAAATCTTGGAAACTTTGGAGGGAGCTTGTAGAGTTGGCAGAGCATTTCAAGTCAAAGTAGATTCACCATCTCATAAAAGTATGCAATACAAGGTACAAATTTTGCAATAAAGGTTGAAGAATGTTTACTTTTGATGTTGAAGACTGTGCGTGCCATTTCTACCAAGGACCAATTTTGAGTGGGAAACCACAAGCTTGGTGAAATTACTGTTTGGCTATGTGCGGTTGTAAAGAAGGTAAGTTGCAATTCTTATCAAGTACACCTTCCTACCCATGTTGGAGATGTGTTTATGCTAAAATTAATTCCCTACAAGATTTCAGGAACAAATGACTGAAACTCAAGAACAAGTTTTCTTGAACCGGAGGAGAATGATGTAGAGTCCAAGAAGATAAAGACAAAAAGGAAAAAAAAAATAGTGACATTGACATGCTACAGTACCAGCTTTTCTTTATATGTTTTTTTCAGTTACAATTATGTTGTGCGTCCTAGCAAGTTATTAAGTAGAGGTTATTGTTTTCTAGAAGTTGTTTGAATGATATTTATTTCTTTTAGTAAGTTGTGTGGTGTATTAATTAGAAGTATATTCCCTTTAATGTTGCTTGGGAATTTGAAAGTTTTTTTCTTTTCCAATGAGTCTTTTATTATTTCTCTACGGCACTTGAGTCTATATGAGAGTAGTTGAGATTGATTTCAGAATGGCAGTTTGGAGCTTGAATAACATAAGAAATAGATTGAGATTGAACAAAGTTCTTGGTCATCTTTCGAAGCAATTTTTCATTTTTTGATATCACAGAGAGTCAGTCCCCGCCTCTTTGGGGGTTGAGACTAATCCCTGTGAATGCAGTGCAATCATCCACAAATCACTCACATCGGGGTAAGTCCAAAAGTGTGTGCGAGTGTGCGCGTGCATGCTATGCTATTGCTTTGTGATGTCTAGCAAGGAAATACCATGATGAAGATGGTGTAAAGAAGCTATATAGGTTCCTTTCTGCAACTTCCTAATACATACAATTCCAGTCTTCTAGTATGCTGTCATGCTAGCTGTTTTCCTGATCCTGAGTCTTTTTCTAAATGACTTTGAATAAGTAAATTGATCTAGTAATATGATGTTGATGAAATTAATTCAATTATAATTGTTTCAAGCACAAATTTTGTGATTTGATTACATTAGCAGTGTTTGGCCACAAAAGAATTTCCTTGTATGCTACACTAATCTGCCCAATCTCTACTAATGACATTGTTCTTGACCAGAAAGGCCACAGAATTCCTGATTCCCTCATGAAAGATGTTAGAGAAATAACCCGCCAGTTCTTTCTTCTACCATACGAGGAAAAACTTAAGATCAAGTTGTCTGCATTGACTGGATTTAGGTACTCTTCATGAAACTTAGATGTTCTGTGAACGGGTGGCATTTTTCAATTTGTATTATCAATTTGGCGTGGAAGTCTAGTTAGTTCTTTCCCATTATGATTTAGAGCTAACTTTCAAATGCAGAGGATATCAAAGAGTTGGAGAAAATATAACCAAAGGGAAACCCGATATGCATGAAGCTATCGATGTAAGTGTGCCCTAGTTACTTCTGCTAATGTTACCTTGTGCTTGTAGTCAACCATAGAAGTCGTATTCATCTTTAAATATGAAGATAAGTAATAAATTGGATGGTGCCTGCTCTATGGTAACAGTGTTATAGGGAAGTGGAACCTGGGACTTATGGATCTCTTGGCAAAGCTTTAGAAGGATCCAATATATGGTATGAAATAGAAACTGCTTTCTGTTTCTTGACCTGTTTCTATATGTATTTCCTTTTTATCCTACTTTAAATGATTCAATTTGTTCATAACTTTGGCTTATATGAGAGACTGGCTTTGGGTTCCTGAAATAGCATTAGAAATGGTTATTATGACAAGAATTCATAGCACTGTCCAAGTCTCCTGGAGTCAATCATCATGTCATCCACCAGGTGGCATAATGATGCAGCAAGAAGAAGCAATAAAGCTGACACCTCATTTTCCAAGAAGAGAGGAAATTGAGGATTAAGAGGTATCTGGAAACCAGAAATAAAACTCTCTCTAACTCAAACTTTCAACTGCTTTCATCGAAAACAGCAAAAGGCATGACACAATGAACAAAAAGAAAAGAGAAAAGAAATCAATATCAGAATTTTATTCAACACTTGCAAAATGATTGTAATACGTGTTTACGAACTTTTATAGTTCTTTAAACTTCTTCTTCAAGAAAAAAAACTTTTAGTCCTAACTAAATAGCTCCTTATTAGAACAGGAGACATAAAATAAGAAACTATTGATAGAAATAAAAGCTCTAAAAGAAAGAAACTACTGAACTTCTCAAATAGAGACCAATAAATCTCTAAACATATTAAATTTCCTGAAAATAACATAGGGTACTCTTCATGTCACTATTCACCTAGTAATTCTGCCTTTCCCACTATCTTCTTCTTCTTTGTAATCTTTCATGATTTTGAGGATGAGATGAGATGCTTCTGTATCAGACACCCCCACTTGAAAAGCGCTGTGTCTCAAGTTTGGTAAGGCAAAGTGGAGATTCATCGAAATAACATTCACAAACAACTCCATAAGAAATTCTAACAGCGAATCTGATTTATCAACTTCTTTCAAGCTTTATAGACAGTTAGAATTTTCTTGTTTGAGATTGTCCATAAATT
Source organism: Warburgia ugandensis (assembly GCA_035236585.1). Taxonomy (NCBI): domain Eukaryota; kingdom Viridiplantae; phylum Streptophyta; class Magnoliopsida; order Canellales; family Canellaceae; genus Warburgia; species Warburgia ugandensis. Next base: position 23,942,811 of record CP141132.1, on the reverse strand, counting down.
CTTTTGAATATTTAATGACTGTTGCTCTTCAAGTAGTTAGCTTTCTTTCCTCCAACCCATCATGGTTGCTCATTTTGAACTCTTGGAGGGACTGGATTAGGCAATTGTTGGAACATAATGGTGTCTTTGACAGTACAAGATCCTTCATCAAGATGCAATTTCCATTGATTCAAGTTATCATATGCAGCTTGTTCTAGATGCACTTCCTACTTGTTTCCTTGGTTCTATTTGGTAGTGGGTTGAGGTTGTAGACATTACTTGAAAAGCTATTGCTTCTGTGTGATAAGATTTGTCATCACTTGGTTCGCAATATTAGATGCAATTTTTGTGAATTCTTCATCTGTAAAAATTTTCTGCAGCTTTGGAGGCATCATCGCTAGCTCTGATATCAACGCAGCACGAAGTATAATAAAGCTGAAACCCAATTTTCCCTCTGATGCAGGAGCATCTCATGTCACCCTCAGGAAATACAAGGAAGAAGATAGGGGAAAGGAAGATGTATTCTTTACATTTACTATTCATGTGAATAGTACATGAACCGTGATACTATTCATTGCTACTTCTGCTCTCCAGATAGCTCTCAACCCTTGGTTTTCTCTCCTCTGGGAAAATTGGGTTTCACCTTTATTGTTACTTCCTGCTGCATCACTTAGCAATGTCTTTCAAGCCTAGAATATGAATTACTGTCTAAAACTCCTTAAATCAATTATTCATTAACTAGGTATCTACTTAGGCTGAATTTTCATCTTATTTCGAGTCTGTCTGTATTGAGGCAATAGGACATTACCCAAACTTGCTAAGGTAATGAAAAATTGACCCTATCAACACATTGAATGATTTGAGTGCTCTTGATTTTAACTTAGCCCAGTTCTTGTCATAGATCAAGTTTTAAGCACCAATTTTGACAATAAATTGGGGTCAAGGTGAAAATTGATGCTTTACTTGCAAGCAAGAGAACCTTGGAAGCATTATTATTTATGAGATATCAGCGTGAAAGTTACAGCACATTTGTTGATTTCAAGGAAAGAATGAGAACTTCTATGAACCCCATAGAACTAGTTGGTGGCTAATCACATCAAGGTGCAAACTTCAAGAGAAAGAAGCATTCTGATGAGTTAATGGATCTGATCAGTTAAAGTCTATTGGACTTCTCTAATTTGAGGAATCTTAGGCACATGGTCTACTTGCATATTGGGGAGCCTAACTTGGTAGCAGGTCAGTACAGAAAGCATGACAGGTGGAGGCCACGGTCTTTCTTCTGGAGAATGAAATCCTTCATGTGTCAAATGTGTGAGACACTATGCTATGCTAGACTCTTTATTCTTGGTCTTGCTTTTTCATTCAAAAATGCTATACTTAGTGTGTCACGAACTAGGCATTTGTATTGTTATTTATACATCATACCATTTTGTCATTGGATCATGTCTAAAGGGCAACCCCGGTGCACGAAGCTCCCGCCTATGCGGGGTCCGGGGAAGGGGCAGACCACAAGGGCTTATAGTAGGCAGCCTTACCTTGCATTTTGCAAGAGGCTGATTCCACACCTTGAACCCATGGCCTCAAGGTCACATGACGACAACTTTTACCGTTTCGCCAAGGCTCCCCTTCTCATTGGATCATGTCTGAACTACTTTATTTTGATAGTACAACCTACGACCCTTATATTCATCTTATCATTCTCTTTATTGGATGATAGAAATGCCAATAGGATATCAAGCTGATTAATGAGAGAGCTGTCAGTGGTGAAACGTGGATATGCAAGTATCATCTCACTTTCATAGTATAGTTATAAAATCTTTGTGATTATATCCATTTGTTACATAAATATGATTGTAACACATTGACTATAACATGTAATTATATTGTCATATAATTATATTTATTTGATACATTATTCTCTTTCTTCTTTCACTGAATTTTCCTTGGCTTGTTTGCATGCAAGCCATCTTCAAAATGTGCATAGCTTAGTTATTAATATGTTAACTTACAGATAAATATGTTGATAGTGCATACGTCTTTGTATTTGGTATCACATGGAGATTGCTTATGCAGCGTTTTATTCATATGATGATGCAAGTAATTGCATTAGACTCCATCTTGCCAGTTTCTTTTCTTTTTCATCCCATTGTATACAGGTTTATAATTCCTTCCATATATGTTAACAATGAAAAATTAAAGAATCAAAGTTACTCAAAATAGGAAAGATAATTATCCCATATCAGAAGAATCAGAAGGATAACACACTAGTTTGTGGTATAGAAACAAAACACTAGAGTGATGTCTTCCAACCATCACCCCTATACCAAAGCCACTGGCTGATATTTGTACATTCTGCATTGGAGGGGAGCAAAAGAATGGCAGCACAGGAATTTAAGTTCATTATTAAACCGGTTGTTTTGTGAACATTTGTCCTGCTTTCTGGTTGGACCAACTCAAATCCTCTTGCAACCTTTTAGATGTTTGAACCATTGATATTATATTGGAATTTGGATATACCAATTTATGCATTTGTGTTAAACTTATGCTTCTGAATCTGAAGATAAAATGCACATCATTGTTTACTGCTCGTTATTTCTTTGATGTATCAGTGCAAAATATTTACTAAATAATCAGTGGGATTACTTTACTGCACTGAAGCCTTAAATTTTGGACTGCAGGCCAGATAATCCCCCACATTTCCAAAAAATGATGGAAGAGTACATTAGCCTTCTCAGAGGCATGTTTTACTGATGAAGTTGTTTTCTTCAGTCATGAAGCACATGCTTGCATCTCCAACCTATTCTTCGTATTTTCTAAATGGTAGAATTATTTTCTGGCCTTGACAACATACAGATCTTTCAAAAACTATAATGAGGGGAATTTCCTTAGCACTGGGTGGGTCGCCTGATGCATTTGAATGCGAAAGAGCAGGAGACCCTTTCTGGGCAACACGCATAATAGGTTATCCAAGCTCGAAAGATATCGAGAGCCCTGAGAATGGCATAAGCTGGTAATGAGAAAGTGCTAGTGAGGATGTATTTGAACTTTAAATTATTGCGTTTTGAAGGATCTTATTTGGGCTAATGAACATCTTTTCATGTATCATGTCTAAACAAATACAGTGGGGCTCACACAGACTATGGTAAGGTCTCTTGTACTAGTTAACAAGGCCTAGTCGATTTTATTGCATTTCAACTAAATGAGTTGTTTTTAACTAATTTTCCTTTTATCATTGTCTACAAATGGTAACCTTCTGTTGGGGAAATACCTCTGATTCTTGTATGCAGACATACACATATTTCTAAATTGATTCATTTCCTTCTTGGCTGCCAAAGGTTGTTCTTAGTCCCATCTATTTACAAGCTGCTTCCGCCTATTAAAGAGTTGGTTTTCTGACAAGATGTTGTGCAAGCAAGTGGGAAAGACCTCTTGACTTGGTTACGAGGAACGAAATGCCTGTGTGTGTGTGTGTGCGGCAGCCCAATGCACCAGGCTTCTGCTTATGCAGAGTTCGGGGAAGGGCGAACCATAAAAGATTCATATTACGCATCCTTACCTTGCATTTTTGCAAGAGGCTGTTTCCATGCCTCGAACTCGTGACCTCTAGGTCACATGGTGACAACTCTACCATTGCACCTAGGCTCTCCTTATATATATATATATATATATATATATATATATATATATATATATATATATATATATATATATATATTATAATAGCCTCTTACATAAAAGCAAGGTTGCACGAAGCTCCTGCATGTGGGGTTTTGGGGAAAGGCCGGACACAAGGGTCTATAGTACGCAGCCTTGCCATGCATTTTTCCAAGAGGCTATTTCCACCACTCAAACCCATGACCTTCTATATCTATATATATATATATATATATATATAAACTATCAGTTATAGTATCATCTAACTATCATCATGGAACAGAACTGGCATGTCACCAAAATTTATTTTGCAATGTCACTTTTATGAAATTTTGCATGCGTTTCCAGTTTGTCTGTGATCAGTGATTGTAGCTAGTCTCCATACTGTTTTCTGATAGTGTTAGTCCTGCATGACAGGTCTTCTGACATTAGTTAACCAGGATAATGACATTTCTGCACTTCAGGTACATCATGCTTTCTTTTTCAACCTAAAATGTCTATTGGCTTAGAATGTGGTAAGTAGGATTTGCATATGTTGTTGAAGGTAAGAAACCGATCTGGTGAGTGGATATGGGCTGCTCCGATCCCGGGAACATTTGTCTGCAACATTGGTGACATGCTGAAGGTCTCTTTCTCAAACTGTGGCATGTCCATATGCATGTGGGTGTGATGCTTCTGTCTTTATAAATTTCAAACGTGATGAGGTTATTGTGTAACATGAATTGCAGGTCTGTTCCAATGGTTTGTATGAGCCCACGTTACATCAAGTGATAAATAGCTCATCAAAATACCGAGTGTCCATAGCCTTCTTTTTAGAGGTAACTCTCTCTCTCTCTCTCTCTCTCTCTCTCTCTCTCTCTCTCTCTCTCTCTCAAATATATATATATATATATATATATATATATATATATATATAATGTCTGTCTGTTTCTGTCTCATTTATTGTTTCATCTGCAGCCCAACTTTGATGCTGCTATAGAGCCTTTTGACTTCTGTAAGCAGAAGATGGGTGGGATTGCCAAGTTTGGAAAGGTCGTGTATGGAGAGCATCTGGTCAAGAAAGTAACCACCAACTTTGTTATGTAGGAGGCATCTGGTTTTTTCAGTTCCCATGACTTTCATTTGATTTCAGCATTCAAATGAAAAGGTCATACGGCGTAGGGAGCCTGTCATGTGGGTGACCAGGATTCATGACTGCACAGATGTTTGTCTACAATTCAACAAAAAATAAATAAATGAATAAAGAATAAAGAATAAAAAGGCCGTACAATGCTCCAATTTGCTTATCCAATGATCAGCTTGCCAGCATTAATGATGACATTCATGGACCACTGAAATTGCAGAACATGTAACATGCAGAAGTATGTTGTTTGACGATGAAGACAAATGAAGTGTGATACAGTTTTTCAGTTGCAGTCTGGGGGCTTCTTGTGTTCAATTGGAGAGCAGTCTTGGTTGAATTCTGAAGTTGGAACTGTCTAATTTATTTCATGTTGAACATACCTTTGTAGGGAATCCTAGCTCATCCCCAGTGAAATGCCTGTATGCTCTACATTTGAACAGGCTCGCCTGCTATTTTACTGGCACGCACAAATTAGAACTCCCAACTTCTTTCAAATATCTAGTTTTCAACGCGCATCTGAGTTTTATGTGGGAGTTGGTTAACAGCCACTAAAGTAAATTAGAAGGGCTTAACTTTAAGATTAGTGACCAACTTTCCTGAAAAAGGATATGCCCAAACTCTCATGCATTAAGCAATCATTGACACTCTTAATTAAGTGTCCACGTCTCCGGTGTCTAGGTTGTTGCAAATAAAGTACATTTCGGTTTTTCTTTTCTATTTTTTTTTTGACATTTTGTGGAAATGAATTATGTTGAAGTCTAACAACCTTTGTTTTGGTGTTACTTATCTCGTCTCCTTGTACTTCCTCTGTCGGCAAACAGGGCTCTTAGCACCCCAAACCATTCCGACAAATAAGGATGGGGAAAAAGTTGCATCTGTAATACTCTTTACCATTGGCCTTTTAGTTAGTATGTGTTAGAAGATATTCCTCATTCAGAGAATCAAGGAGGATGAAAAGAAAAATAGTGCATCGTACATCCAACTAGTGTTCAAGCACACAGTATCATTTTTGTCGGCTGTCATGCAGTTACATGCTTTACCTATTAAATGACGTTATAGATGAAATAAGCATGAGCTTGGTATTTTAGGTGAAGGTTTCTTAGTAGTTAAGCCTAGCAAGTTGCTCTTATACACTAAGGCATCTCTTCCAGAATATGCTCGATCAAGGTTTGTGCTGTCACTTTCCTTTTTGGCCAGATTAGGGTTAGGTATTAGAGTATTTCTTTGCTCGTAAGAATAAAAGAAAAAAGAAAAAAGTTCAAGTAGCTATTATCGGAGTGGTGGTTCCAAAATTATGTATAAGTTAGTGATATGGGGATTTGTAGAAAGCGAGAAGAGAAAAAGTTTGAAGCCTTGAAGTGTGACACCCCGGGTTTTTCTACACAATATAATAACAGGCAGTCACATGCCAATCAAAATCAGAGCATACTAGCGGTTATACTGTGAGTACTTAGAAGCCTGCCACCTAGAAGCTCGCCACCTAGAAGCCTGTCGGTGCTTTGCACGCCTGCCCTCATTGGCCGCCCTCTTAGGCCGTGCTCATTGGCTACTCACAAGTATAAGCCAAAATTTTAAGCTAAGTACACAAAAGAAAATGCTCTCATACTCAACATACTTTATTGTCACACCTCTCACACGCATGAGAGATAAGGCTCATGTGTATAATATAAAACAGTATCCATGTCATTGCTATCCTGGAAAACTCAATCTTCCAGCAATAACTATTCACCAGACTAAGGAGACTATCAACCTTAGTCATTAGTTTATCTAATCCCAAATTATCATAGTCCCTATAAATTGTATCTCTATCAATCGAGATACCTTGGTCAAGAGAATTCATCTGCTTTGAATTTGATGAAACATATATTGTGATGTTAAACTTGAAGCAGATGTATTGACGAAAAAATTGTAATATTGGGAAAAGCATTTGGAATTTGATGAAATAGGATCTTAGTGCCCTATAGATGAAAAAAAATGGTGAGAATACTTCTTGAATAGAAATGATGTTGTAATAAAGCAACTAGGAAGAAAAACATACGAAGTGAATGAGGCGAGACGAAATTAATCATGATTGATTTACATCCAACACCGACAGAGATGATAGTGTGGGTTCTGATGACTAAGAAAGTATTATAAAGGTAAATTTCTTTGGGTGTGAGATAAATCTTGTAAATGATTTCGATTGATGTGACCATGAAAAAAAAAAAAAAAGTCATTAGTTCAAGAAAGTGAAATAGCAGAAGTGAGGACACTAAAAACATAATTACGAGGATTTTAAGGGTGGTTATTTGAGAAAAAGTGTTCCTCTATCGCTGAGACTTTTATCTAGAAGGCCTATGGGAAGGCCTGTGATAATTAGTATTTTTGAAAACTAAGAGAGTTGGCACTTGAAGAGAAGAATGAGATGATTCAACGATACTAAACCAGTATACTCAGTTGAAGACTTGCCCTAACTCCTTCACCATGAAAAAGGAGACCGTGGATAGATTGTCATATGTTGACAACTATATTGAGGAATCAGATGATTATGTTGCATTCTATATCGGTTGCAAGGTTGTAGACAGAACCTCTATATATATATATATATGAGGGATTCTTTCAGGTCAAGACTGATTGCAGAAACTCGGACATGAGTAGTTCGAGTCAGCCTAATAAAGGCAAGAGACTTTTTAGTGATATGACGGCAGAGGCCATTGAGCCAACTACATTTGATTAAACTGTGTTGGGATGTGGAAGAGAGACATAATGTATACTAGTAGTGGAGATTAAGAATATTCGAGATCTCTGTTTTAAAAACTTTGATTTCTAAAGTGACCAAAAATAAAAACTTAAATAAAAGCATTTCTTTCAAAGTCTGGGGAGCCATACTCCTCTGTATTTTAGATCATTGCACATGATTAGTGCAATATCATATAACCAGATAACATGACGTAAGACCAGACATATGGGAGACTCAATCTCCACACCCAACCACATAATCAATTACTATTTGCAATAAAATATACTCCAACAATGGATAAGAAAATATAGTCACAATAAAACACCCGGGTCCCTCCATACAGCCATCACATCCAACATAAATTCATATTCTTACATCTAGGTCACCTTGCAATTTTAATTAAAGTATAGCCCATACTCAAAACCCAAAGTGAGGTCTTGAACATACCTTGTCTTTTATGACCATCATCCATGCTTCATTGGAAAACTGCCATCACTTTTACCAGCTCTGTCAGCGCGTCAACCTGTTGTCACTCTTTGTATCTGAGGCGTTGCAATCAAAGCAATGCCTCAGCAAGCTATGCTTGTGTAGGTGATATACAGTCAAAGTAAGATATCATTTCCCTCCCCCTCCTCTCTTATTTCGTAAGATATCATTACAAATCACATGGCGCAAGGCATAAAGATCGTAAGATGATCAAACATATATATAAAGCCTTAAATTACCCGATGAAGGACATACCAAGTCCATGAAATAAATAAGATATAATCAATCATGATATCAAGACATGCACAATCTGAGAAAATCTAGAAACACATGAATGCATGTCAAAAGTATCAAACATCATACACAGTCAAGCCCTATGAGTGTCTCAAGTACACTCACGGCAATGTGGGGTCAACTCTCTGTACCAGTCGCTTTCACTCTTTCACCCTTGCACCCTCACCGGCACTCAAGCACTCACGGAAACGATACGTTCCACTTTTGCTTTCACTCTTTCACCCTCACGGGTACTCAACACTCACAAAAAGTCGTGTTGCACACCCGCTTTCACCCTTTCACCCTCACGGGCACTCAAGCACTCATGGGGTGAAGAAATGCATCCTACCATAGGAGCAATAGTTTCAAACATCAAAACAGAGCGACTCCCACATGTCAAAAATACCAATAATCAAGGGAATATCACGAAATATATTAGAACAGTGCATGCAATAACAACCCGAAAGATAGCATGCACATGAGAAACTACATGCTGAAATTAATCTCATGCATATGGTAAGGCATAAATCATATGCTTCAAAAACTCAAATCACCAATTTATCATTTGAGAATCATGGAAAAATTGTGAATGAAATCACCTACCTCGTATCGCAATATCTCAAACAACGTGTAAATGATATCAAGGTGTATGCCCTGATGTACCTGTCACGCCATAAATCATTTTTAACTGTTAGACCTCTCATTGTCTCCATGATCCCTAAAGTTTCTAAATCATTTAGTAAACCACAGTTATCTTTGTGATCACGTGTCAATCTGACGTCTAATCATTCTTTGATCAACACCTCTCAAGGGACTGCTCAAATCAATCATCGGGATCATTATTTCTTGACAATTTGTTCTTCTAATCTCATAATCATGTCATATTTAACATATACAACCAAAATCTAAAGCCTGATCATCCATTAATCAGCTTAATCTAAGTAATTGAATAATGCTTAGTAGTTTGGCTATTAAAAAGCAGCTCCAAACTAGATTTTTATCTTAAATCTAGGTCCATCTTGTTGAGACGATCACATCGCCTCTTTCGGATCGTGATTTGGACCTCTGTAGCTCCTAAAATAACATTTTTAATGAAGAAAAGGTCAAAGATACCAAAAATCAAGTAAAAGGGCCCGCCACAATTGCGTTGCGTGTTTGGGGGACGAAAACAGCTCTCGTGGCTCACTCTGACTGTGAGTCGCGCGTTCCTGCAACACTGCATGGCACGCGCGAGTCACGCCACGTGCCGAGTGTGTGGCGCGCACTAGTCGCGTCGCGTGGCGCTCGCTCATCCGCTTGTTTTCTTCCCAGTGCAGGTTGCTGTTGCCGGGAACGACCACCGAACTGGTTCGCCATCGCCGACGATCCCAAGTGCTCCGTTTTTTTTTATTTTTACACCTATGTGTCCAGCTTTTCACGTACATTCCATTTTTACTCTCCATTTTCACAAATTCATTCATTTTCTACCGTATTTCCATGATTTTTGCTTCATTTCTAAAAACCCTCACCTACTATTTTTGGGGTTTTCCAGCGTCTCTAGCCATCCAATCCCCATGAAACTTCATGAGTCTGTTTCTTACATCATCACGTACAGGATGAACGGCCCAGATCCTCATTTGGCACCGTTCCATCGACTTATTTTGAAAACAATACTAATGCACCTCCTCACCAGAAAATGGCAATCCACGCCGTTTTTCGGTGCTAAAACAATGAACAAGCATAACAATTAGAGATGGGGAAAAGCATGGGGGTTGGCCTACCTCAGTCTAGCCGAGCACTCCCAATGGCCTTCCGAAGATTGATGGCGTCCTTGCCATGAATTGGTCGCTGGGAACTCGTCGCTAGGGGGTCAGTTACGGGATAAGAGAGGAGAGGGAGGGAAATGCATTTGAGGCACTCCCCCTCTTAATTTTTCCCTATATACATCATTTTCATTCATTATTTATTTTTTTAAATAATCGATATTACATGAAGTCTTGCAAGGAGGTTTGCTACCTCAAAAGGGCATTGATGGTAGTTTTGACTTCCTTGAAGTGGTTATATCAGTAACCTATTGCTATCTTATAGCGTTATAGTTTGTTTTTACGCAGATGCATAATATTGACAATCTATAAGGTGCAAATCCATGATTTCTTGAAAAATTCCTAGCAGCCCATTTGGTTTGATGAAAACAGGTGAAAAGAGGTCGTTCTTTTATTGACGTTATGTCGTTACTCGAGTGTCTCTGAGTGGTTTCGTTTGCAATTCTTCCACTTGTATGCTAGAATATACTAAAAGAGTCCTGGTTGGCTTACATGCTATAGGGAGTGCAAAGAAGTACATGCCACTTTAGAGTTTTTTCTTAGAAATCTAACCCATTGATCATATTTGACATACAAAAATTGGATAGCCTATGAGAAATCAATGAATTTGGATGATCATAACTACTTTTGCTTCTTTAATATGGATATGAAATTCAACTAAAAAATCATAAGCAGAAAAGTATCCAATGGGAATGAAATGTTATATTTAGACTATTTAAGTGATTCAAAACACAATCAATGGCTTATAGCTTGAAAAACTTCCACTATGCATGAGAAAGGAAAAATTATGAAAAAAATCCTATAGTAATTGTGATTTTTCAATCGTACTCTGAAGTTTGATATTGATCAATTGTGTCCCCAATTCAATTAGTCATCTCCATTACACTTGAAAATCAAACAGAAGCTTGTGCTGTTAATTTGATTTTGTATGGCTTATCTATGTGGTGTTTAACTAGCTTACATGAAGTTTGACAAAATTATTTGGCACTAACCATGTTTAATGAACTAAAAATCAATGTCTTTTCTTGTCAGAAAACACCCTTAAAACCCTGGTTCCTTTTGAAATGAGTCTCAAAAAACCCAAGACTCAATTCAACAACCTGGAAGGCAACAAAGTTAACTGTAAATTGGTTCCAATGAAGGCCATTTTGGATTTTATTTGAATCCAATAACAGAAAAACTATTCTAAGTGGGTAGTCATTTGAGTCCTTTAATAGTTTCTCTTTTCTCAACCCTTGTCCTCCTTTCTAATTATTTTTATGGATTACAATTAAGATTTACAGTTTTCTAAAGGGGTCAAATGTTTGTGGGTCAATTTTTTGAATCTTAACTATAACATTTTTATATTTTATTGTATATGATTGTTGTTTGCGATAAATTGAAGTTTTAAATTAGGGAATTTGGATCTCTATATTGTTTATTGTTACTTTTTCATTGATGTTTAATTAATTTATTTTTTCCTAGACTTGTGTTTTTTAATGATTATTGTTTGCAATATATTGAAGTTTTAAATTAGAGATTTTTTTACTATGTATATAGTATAGGTATTCTTTATTGTGTACATATTATGCTTTGTTGCTTATTATTACTTTTGCATTAATTTTTAGAAATTATTGTTGTTTTTGTCTAAATTTGAATTTTCTTATAGCAAATCACTACCTTTTTGCCTTCATAATTTAAAATTAGGCCTTGTTTATAGTGAAACATTATTTTATTGTTAATTTTGTAAATCAATGATTTACAAAATTGGGATGGAGTAGGGCAGTAAATCAATGATTTACACTTGCAGTGTAGCAAAATAGTGTGACTTGAGGTAGGTCAAAGTGGTAAGGGAAACTTGCCAACTTATCCACTCTTTTAAATGATAAATCCAAGTGCCACTTGCATCATATTTGATTTTTGTAGGTCTAAGCCATTCACCATGTCCGTAATGGCTTACATAGTTCGAGTATCAAATTTTACACCCTTTAGATACTTTATCCTATATATTTTTGGCTTTGGTATTTAATTTAAGAACTATAGAATAAACTATGGCTATAATTTTCAACATAAAAAAGGGATAATTATCAAATGAGTAATTTTTTAAATTGTTAAGTGGCATTTCAAAAGAATCACAAGCATTTCATCAATCCCGCCACGTTGCTCTGTGCTCCATCCCACTGCTATAATAATCCTGACTCCTAAATTTCATTTTCATGTAATTTTTTACCATTTTAAAATTGAAATAAAATGTGACTTTGGAGTTTTATTTTTTCATGTCTCAAGGAAATATAGTTTTTAAAAAATACAAAATCGACTATCAAACCTTTAAAAATTGGAACACACTAGCAATAAGTTGTCCAATGACACCAACAATGTTGAAATTGAAGTTTAAATAAGAAAATTGAGATATTGTAAATAGGGGCCAAAAATTGATAATTGCACCCATATTATTTTAATTTTGAAGGAGGTATATAAGAGAAGAGACAATCGACTATAGAAAAGCAACCTAACTCTCTCTCTCTCTCTCTCTCTCTCTCTCTCTCTCTCTCTCTCTCTCTCTCTCTCTCTCTCTCAAGTCAATGATCAATTAGTCTTAGGAGCTTAGATCAATGATTCTTGACTGTTGATCAATGTCCTGATTGATCAGTCACTAATATTGGAAGATTTGAACTATCAAACCAGAGGTAGCTAGTTCCCAAATGAACAAGTCCTCAATTGATTGGATTTATATCTGAATGTAATGTGTTATGTGGGTTGTGATTTATATATGGATGTGATGTGCTATGTGGGTTGTGATTGTAATAACCCTGATTTTTAAATTTCATTTCAAATGATTATCAAATTTATTTTGATAAAACATAAATTTAAATTTTTGTATCTTAAGTTCTAAAAAATTGACCTTTTAAAAGACACCTAATCGAACTTCTACACCTTAAAATTTGGATTGTACTCGAGAAAATGAATCCAATGGCATAAGGAACATTAAAATCGAAGATCAGATGGAGAAGTTATGGATTTATGAATACGTAGGATATTTTAGTAAAAAAAGAAAAAAAAAGGAAAAAAATGTACTCAAGGAGGGGGCTGAATTGATATTGGCACCCCTCCCACTTAAGTGAGAACGAAATAGACCATAGATCTATTCCAGAACCCGGCACACACACGGAGGAAAACCCATGGGAGAGAAAGAGGAGGAGGAAGAAGAAGAAGAAGAAAAAGAGGGAGAAGGAGAGGAAGGAAATGGAAGAAAAGAGAGAAGGAAAGGAAGCCGCACGCTGAAAAACTAGACAACGTTGGAGAGAGAATGATTTGAGGGTTTTTGGGTCACTGAAAATACAGAGCTCGCTGGCTATATAGCAGCACAAATTGTTGATCCAGTTCGTTCACTTTCCTTAGCTCAGGGACACAATCAAAAGCCCTTCTGTTCCACCATGATTGGAGGAAGCATGATGCAGGACGGAAGAGGGATGGTGCGTGTGTGGATTGTTGTCAAAAAATTGATGCATAACTCTTTCTCCTGCGATGATTGGGGTCTGGAAACACCCACAGAGGTAAGTTCTCACTGATTTCCTCCAGAGGTAAGTTCTCACCTGATTTCCTCCATTTCCTCTTCAAATTTGGTGAATGTTAGTAGATCTAGGGTTTCTGGCAATGTCAAACCTAATCCACTATTAAAACTCAATCAAACTGTCAAACTCATCCCTGCATAACCGACAGAGATTGATGGGTACGTTGACAATCTTGCCTGAGTTCCCATCCTCCATTTGCAGCTCTAACAGTAATGATCCAAACCCTGAATTGTGTTGGATTTCTAAATAAGAGATTACAATACTAGAAATTTTAATGATCCAAGGATGATCAGAGCTCTGATCAATTGCCAGCACTTAGATCAATTATCCAATCTTTAAGATTCATATTGATCAAAATTAATATTCTAGATCAGTAAGTAAATTATAGGAGGACCTTGATCAAATGTTAGAAATTACTAAATTAGGCTTAAGTTAAATTGGATCGAACGAGGAATCTGATTTGGAGCAGAAAATAGATTGGACGATCTTGACCATTTGATGAGTTACAATTGGAATTCTAACAAGGCAATGTTTGATTGATGATTAGAAATTGCCATTGCATTCTTTAAACCTTGAATTATTTGAAATAAAAGAAAAGTTCAGATTAGAACATTAATCTAGTAGATATGAACAACTAATAGGAAGTTAATGGTTATATTGCAATTGTACATAGAAAATTTATTGTCTGGCATCGTTTACATGGAATCAAATAGAATTTGATCATCAAATTTTGATTAGATTTTCTATTTAAAGAATATTACGATAATTTATGTAACTTTAGAAGATTCGACCATTAGATGATGAAATGATTTGGTGACTAGCCCTGGATAGTAATAAACACATAGAATAGATCTTGAAAAGGACTGATTTGCATAGACAATAATCTATACTTACGTGGATTGGTAAGATCAAAATGTAAATTGATAATCAAAACTATTGATTAGTGAATCAATGGCTAAGATCTAAGGTTTTAGCATGGTGATGAAAAATAGGAATGATCCTTAGATAAATAATTAAAATTAGTAGCCCGAATGGTTAGTAACATGAAATTCTGATCGTTGATCCATGATAAATCATGAATCTAACTGCTCCATGATTTTGGGTAATATGAATTGTTAGATTATCTTTAGATGAATAATCTAAGTGTACAAATGGAGATTAACACTCAGATATGAGATCCCCAATTATGATGTAAATGCAAACTTGAAAAGAGTGTTAAAAGCAAATTTTATCATCATCATCATCATCATCATCATCATCATCAAGACCTTATCCCAATTAGGGGTCGGCCACATGAATCTTATTCCTCTATTTCACTCTATTAAATATCATGGTTTCATTTAGTCCTAAAGTTTTTAAAATTTTCTTCACCACTTCTATCCACGTTCTTTTGGGCCTTCCCCTTGCCCTTTTAGAACCTTCAACTTGTATTGCCTCACTCTTTCTAATTGGTGCCGTTGTTGGTCTCCTTTGAACATGTCCAAACCATCTAAGTCTAATCTCCCTCATCTTGTTACCTATTGGTGGTATCCCTAAATTTCCTCTAATATTTTCATTTCTAATTCCATCCTTTTTTGTCTTACCACTCATGCATCTCAACGTCCTCATTTCTGTGACACTCATCCTATGAGTATAACGTTCCTTAACTGCCAAACACTCTGATCCATAGAGCATGACCGGCTTTATAGCCATCCTATAGAATTTTTCCTTTAGTTTGAGTGGCACCCGCCGATCACATAAAACACCCGATGCACATCTCCATTTGTTCCAACCCGCTTGGATTCTCTGGGTAACCTCTCTCTCAATCTCTTCACTCTCATGGATCAATGATCCTAAGTATCGGAAGTGGTCTCTCATGGGAACCTCTTGGTTATCAATCTTGATTGGTGTTCCACTCCTACTCTCCTTGCTAAAATTACATTCCATATATTCTATCTTAGTTCGGCTAATTTTAAATCTTTCAGATTCTAATGCTTCTATCCATAACTCTAGCTTGATGTTTACACCCTCCATCGTCTCATCAAGTAGGACTATATCGTCTGCAAATAGCATGCACCAGGGAATCGCCTCATGCATATGTTTTGTTAACTCATCCATAACTAATGTGAAAAGGTATGGACTCAATGCCGATCCTTGGTGCAATCTGACAATGACAGGAAAATCACCAGTCACGCCACTAGTGGTCTTAACATTTGTTACTGCTCCCTCATACATATCTTTAATTATGCCTATATACCCTGAGAAACCCCTTTAACACCCAACACTCTTCATATTAACTCTCTAGGGACTCTATCATAAGCTTTCTCTAAGTCAATAAAGACCATGTGTAGGTCTTTTCTCCTCTCCCTATATTTCTCTACTAATTGTCTTAGTAAGAAACTAGCTTCCATGGTAGACCTCCCAGGCATGAAACCAAACTGATTCTCCGATACACTTGTTTCATGTCGTAGCCTCTTCTCAATCAGTCTTTCAAAAAGTTTTATGGTGTGGCTCATAAGTTTGATCCCTCAATAATTAGTGCAGCTCTGAGTGTCTCCTTTATTCTTATAGATTGGTACAATAGAGCTTTTCCTCTACTAATTAGGCATTTTCTTTGATTTTATAATCTTGTTAAACAACTTGGTTAACCAAACTATCCCAATATCTCCTATATGCTTCCAAACCTCTATTGGTATACCATCAGGCCCCATGGCCTTTCCTAATTTCATCTTTCTCAAGGCCTCTTTTACTTCAAGCATTCTAATCCTACGTTCATATCTATAATATTCAGTGTTATTTAGATTTATAGTATTTTCAATCCCTATATTCTCAGGGCCATTGTCATTTAACAATTTTTGAAAGTATATTTTCCACCTTTGTTTGATCTCATCATCTTTGACTAATACCCTTTGATCATCGCTTCTAATGCACCTAACATGCTTTAAGTCCTTACCCTTCTGTTTTCTTACTTTTGTAAGTTTAAACACATCTTTCTCACCTTCTCTTGTTCCTAGTCTATTATAGAGCTCATCATATGCTTTAAGTTTAGCCTCACTTACTATTCTCTTAGCAACGTTTTTAGCATTCTTATATTGTTCATAGTTTTCATTATTTCTAATCTTCTGCCATACTTTAAAATGCATTCGTTTTTCTTTAATAGCTTTTTGCACTGTTTTATTCCACCATCATGTTTCCTTTGTTAATAGCTTTTAACCTTTAGATACTCCTAAGACATCTTTTGTCACTTTCTTAATGGACTCAGCCATATTAGTCCACATGGTATTTACTTCTGTTTCATAGTTCCAATTTCCTTCTATCATCAACTTATTTTTGAATGAGGTTATTTTCTCTCCTTTTAAGTTCCACCACTTAGTTTTTGGATGTGTATTAAGTTCAGTTATTTTACTCCATCTTTTAATATGAATATCCATAACCATTAACCTATGTTGTGAGGTTAAACTCTCACCGGGTATCACCTTACAATCCTTACATATATATTGTTCATTATTCCTAAGTAGAAAAAAGTCTATTTGACTTTTATGAAGTCCACTTTTAAAGGTTATTAAGTGTTCATCCCTCTGCTTAAAGAGTGTATTTGCTATGGATAGGTTATATGACAAAGCAAAATCGAGGATATTCTCCCCCATCTCGTTTCGTTCACCTATACCATACCTTCCTTGTATTCTATCATATCCTTCCTTATCTTTTCCTACATGGCCATTTAAGTCTGCTCCTATAAATATCCCCTCAGTGTTGGGAATTTCTTGCAGGACTCCCTCCATATCTTCCAAAAATTGTCTTTTAATTATATCTTGTAACCCTACTTATGGTGCATATGCACTTATAATATTTATAATCTGCTCTCCTAGAATCATTTTTATTATTATAATTCTATCATTGATTCTTTTAACGTCCACAACTTTATCCTTTAATTCCTTATCCACTATTATTCGTACGCCATTTCTATTATTTTCTTTTCCTACGTACCATAATTTATAACCATCTATTTCTCTAGCTTTAGCCTCTTTCCACTTCATTTCTTGGATACAAGCGATGTTGACTCGTTTCATCGTGTGTACTAGCTCCAAACTCTTACCTGTCAGTGTCCATATATTCCATGTAGTGATGCGAATCTTATGTTTTGGAGATACCCTATTTACTGTCGCCTTTCTCAACCTCCATGGTATGAACCCATGTCCACTTTTCATTGCACCTGGGTTCTGATGCGTGCTGCCGCTTCGAGGGACGCTCTAGCAGCCCTTGCCCATTTTTTACTACACTCGGGATCCGATGTAGTGCTTCGCTTCTAGGAGAACGCCCTAGCAACCCTTGCCTATTTTTCACAGCATTTGGGATCCGATGCAGTGCGTCGCTTATGGGGAACGTCCTAGCTTGAGCGAATTTCAGTTTTCGATTCATGTCATGTTGGGGTTGCCATAGTTTTTAAAAAGCTGAAGATGATTTTCAGCTTCACCCTTGCCGGCTGGCTACCTGACGCAAGGGTGGTCATATTTTAAGAAGCTGAAAATGATTTTCATTTCTTTCTCACAAACTAATATACAAATGCATATTTATTTGTAAGAAAGAAATAATAGAATCATCTTCAACTTCTCCCTTGTCAGCTAGCTACCTGACAGAAGGGTTGCCATCTTTTAAGAAGCTGGAGATGATTTTCATTTCTTCCTCACAAACTAATATATAAATGCATATTCATTTGTAAGAAAGAAATAATAGAATCATCTTCAACTTCCCCCTTGCCGGCTGGCACCTGACGCAAGACCCTCCTCCTTACAGTGTAGTTGATAATTTTGTGAACTAATATAATACCTTGATTATTATAACTTTTGCTTTATGGACACGTGGACATATAAATTGAAATTATGGTTGTGAGGTTGTGACCGTATTGATCTTGGTCGTGAACTATTCTTTTTGTTTATTTAAAAACTTGATTTTAAAAACTATATACACATTTAAATTATATATGCATGTGAATGGATGGAGACAGAGTCTCCTTTATTATTTATTGGGTTTAAACTATGTTTGTTAGAGACATTGCATCGTATGCTTAAAAGGCGTAAGTCCGAAAAATAGAGAAGACTTTACTAGATTTTTGGTAGAAATGTAGCGCTTATTTCTCTAAAAACCTTATTTTTTTAATAGAAAAACGACATTCGAGACTTTTAAAGGTCTTCTCATAAAAAATGTTTTTCTCTGTTTGATTTCTAAATAGTTTTCCAAACTCGGGGCCCTATATTTGTAAAAATTTTTTGTTGTAAAAGTGTAATAAAAGCCTAGGTCGACATAGTGATTGATATATGTAAGTGATGCACTATGCTAATTGTGATATATATCTGGATGTAATGTGCTAAGTGAGTTGTAGTTTATATCTAGATGTGATGCATTATATGAGTTTTGATTGCATATCTAGGTTTGATACATAATGTAGTTTGATGTTTAACTTGCATTTTTAATGCGTGTTCTAGTTGATTGTATTTTGGATATATTATATGGAGTTTGATTTTATCTCTAGTTTTTTTTTATTTTTATAATCTTGATTTGCATGGTGTGACCTTTGGGTTGTGCTGATAATTTGACCAATGTAAGGTCATGGTATGGGGGAGATACACTGCGAGATCTTTTTATGTACAATTTGACCAAAGTGTCGAGGGTATTTTTGTTCATTAACACTGTTTATAACTAGAAATGACCAAATACATCTATTTACTATCTTGACCAAAATGGAATGTATTTTTTAGATCAAATCAACTAACTCTTTATTTTTGTTCTTCAAGGTACTTCGTTCATTTTGAACTCTCAAATTTACAACCTTGTCCCTTTCTATGGCATTTCCAATCCAATTTTGGATGTTGTTTAGGTACAACTACCCACATGTTTTTTATCTCTTGATGGGAACATTGAGATAATTCTAGGTTGCTTTTCATGTAGAGTAGGGTATTGAAATATCTTGAGATTTCATGTTTTAGATAAGCATATGAGGATGGACTTGGTGGGCTCTATGTTAGAAGATGTGGGTTGGCCTCTCCACTCCGAATCAATATTACATTAGATATCCATGCCCATTAAAGGGCCACTTTTTGGGTACGAGAGTCATGGTTACCCTAGCTCTAAGTATCCATAGTCCCCATGAGGATAAGGTGGAAGTCTTTCCTGGGTATCAGATAAGCACCTGACTTGTTTTGGATTGGCTAGTTAATGAGCATAGTGGAGTCCCATTTGTTTATGTTTTCCTAATCACAGAAGTTGGTTCTAAATGAGCCTATTTTTGTTGATAATAAGTACTCATCACTTGATTTAGCACTAATTTGCTTGCTTTGTGAGACGATATGCACGGAGCTGATTTGACATGTATTTGCCTATTCTTGAGTTAAGACATGATTTTAGTATTTTAACACTTTATTATCACTTTGTGCATTTTATCTGGCTTTAATTAAACATTGTGTGCTGATATGCTCTGGAGATGATTTGGATTGGATTTGCCAATTCTTGAGTGGAGATACGATTCTAGTAGTTTAAAACTTGATTATTACTCTATGCATTGAGATGATGACATGATGTGTGCTTGTTAACATGTGTGATGGATGCATATTGTAGATTGGACTAATGAGATGTTTGTTGGGTTTTGAAAGCAAAGCACTGAGATTTCAATATATATTGATGTATGCCGTAGTTTTGGTTTTTATAATTTTTATTCTTCCCACAGATACCTATACTCACCCCCCACCCCCATGCCTCCCACACCACAGATAAGCATGACCAGGAAAAAAGTGAAACAAAAGGTTGAATAGCTCGGCACATATGGACCAGCATGGGAACATAAGACTAGGACTTTCTTTTGAGATTCTACATTATTGTTTATTTTGTTGACTATGGATATATGGGCACTTTGATGCAAAACTGTATCCTATGACTATTTATGTAATATGGCTATGAATGACAATTCTTGGGATGAGCTTTATGGTAATGCAAGTTTTACTTGGTTAACTCTATTTTAGGGTCAAGTATTTCATTCTGAGATGAAATAATAGTTATACCACTTTGTGTTTTCAGAAAATGAATTTGAAAAAGAAAAGAATTTTTGCTGGTTTTGTTTTTGAAAAATAATTTTAAACCAAGATCTTGAATTTTAAATTAATTCAAATCAAGTCATTTAAAAACCTAGATCATCACAGCTTTGATATCAAAACCCAACTTTAAGTCCCTCACAACCAATGGCTTAGTGTGAAGTCATATACAGTTAACAAAACAAAAACAATTGGTTCTGTGTGAGAAAAAACGAAATTCACACTACGTGTCTTATGGATGAAAAACAGTAACCACTTTGTGATGAGTGTGTGGACGACTCTATGACTAGATGACACTCCCTTCAAGTCTTTAGGACAGAGGATTACGATAGGAGGGCATTTATACAATGATGTAGAGCATGGACCAATTCCTATAGAGTCAGACCCAGCCCATTACAGGCTTGGGAGTGGGTAGCTTGTGAAGACCCTCTCAAGATAGGGGAAACTTATAGGAGCAGTTTAGGAAGATCACACCAACTTTCTTAGGAGATGATGGACCTAAGATGGTCGAGAAGTGCTCCTTTAAAGTTGAGTGGATCTTTAAAGCCATGTATATTCATTTTAAGTTGAGGACTTTTTTCATAACTCAGAGGGCATTATTTGGGAGGAGCTTTAAGAATGTAATGTTCAGTAAGTACTTTAGAGCACACTTGAAGAGATACAAGGAGACGAGTTTTTGAGTTTGGAGCAAGGTGAAATGATCATTGTTTAGTATGAGAACAAATTCACCAAGCTTCAAAAAAGGGTTTGGGGGCAAAATGACCATTGTTTTGTATGCAAAGGTGGTAGAGAAGTTTGTTGATGGGTTGAGTGTAGGATAGAGGAGCAGAATCATAGGTGTTTGATCCACAACCTTGGCAATGGCTATTGAGTTGGCTTCCTTCTATGAGCAAGACTTTAGGCAAGCTCATTCAAAGGAAAGAGACCCACCACCTCATTGGAGTCTTGGAGGACTCAATGATATACACTTAATTATTCCATTTAACCTAGAAATGGTATCTTTAACCCTTGTATTGTCTAACTTATCACTAATTAAGGGCTATTTTATATTTTGCAGGATTAGGGTAGAGTGAGAAAAGTTGTAATTTTGGCAACTTAAAACCCTAAAAGAGAGACATCATGCCATTTGAGCAAAGTCATGGACCCACATGCTAGTAATCATAAAGTCAAGAAGTTTAGAATACTATGAGGGTCTCCTTATCAAATTCAGAGCATTCAGAAACCTCATGCATATGACCGACTTTATCAGCACTAAAGAGGGTGTTAATATCAAAAGATAAGTTGGCCAAATTCTCATGCATGGATGCATGCAGACACCACCTTGGGGAGCTTCTAAGAGAAGCTAAAATGGTATACAATGGAGCCATACAACAATGAGTTTCCTTGGTATCTTGGCGGAGAATGGAAAGAAGTGATAAAAGGAGAGGAAACGTAATCCTTTGTGCATGATCCAAGCAAGGAAAGAGAGTGGGAGGTATGGAAACCATCCCATCTCATCATGGCTTTCACAT
The DNA here is from genome assembly GCA_035236585.1 of Warburgia ugandensis. Lineage (NCBI taxonomy): Eukaryota > Viridiplantae > Streptophyta > Magnoliopsida > Canellales > Canellaceae > Warburgia > Warburgia ugandensis. The sequence goes on along the minus strand of CP141132.1, from coordinate 23,920,652 downwards.
AAAATAAAATAGTAAGGGGAGGAGAAGCCAAAAAAAAAGAGACTGATTCCCGTGTGCTTCATGTTGATATCCATAGGGAAGAAGCTTAGGTGGTGAGTGTAATCATAGAATGTTGAAGCAAGCAAAACATTGAAATCCTAAGAAGCTAGCTTTATGCGTTGAAATCTAAGATAAGAGAGTTCCTTGGGTGTATGCATTCAAATAAAGTGTAAGAGAGGAGGAATAAGAGAGCGCTTGCCTTTGCCTTTTCAATCAGCTCTCTTAAAGAGGGTGAAGAGATACATTGCAAAGGAAGAGAGGTGCTTGCTTGGAGAGATGCTTGCTTAGAGAGAGATGCCACAAAGGAGGTAAGTTATTTTTTACACCTAATTAAAAAAGAAAGAAGAGAGCTACTTGTTGTCTTTTCAAGCAGTCAGCTATCCTTCTTAGATTAGTATTTCACGTGGAGGAGTGGAAATAGTAAAAGGGAGGCAGCTACTTGTTGTCTTGTTCAAGTAGCAGCCTAAGAATTCATAGGAAAGAAGATATAATGAGTGAAATCAAATGTGAGAGTTGGTGGGTGATGCACAAAATTTAAAAATCGTGGGTGTGATACGTGAAGAAAAATAAATGGTGAGAAGGGTAGGTCACAAAAAAAATTGACATATTGGGTATGCATGAAACACATTGAAAGTTGTTTAACGTGAAATAAATGGAGGTGGTTGGTTGGTGAGTTAGTTCTCTAGGGTTTACAACTCTTGGGTGGTGTCCAATGTACTCACTCAACAAGTATCAGGCACTATGTAGATGATGAAAGAAGGTGGTAGCAAGGTTTGAAGTAGAATCAATGATGATCTTTGTTGAGTGACACGCGGAGGCATAGGTGATATCTACTCCAATCTAGAGGGGAGTTTTGATTTATTTTTTTCTTTCTTTTTCTTTCTTATGTTCAATTTATTGTAACACTGTCAATTCCATTTTAATGAAAGTGTAGTTTTTATTTCATTAAGTTTTGGTTAGTTGTAATTTTGCTTAAAATATTTTAGACTTAATTTTTAGTATAAGTTTTAGAGTAAATATGTATGGCTAGATTTTCTTCTTAGGTCTAGGATGAAATCACACTAAATTTCATGTTTAGGTATTTTAGATTAAAAAAGTACTTTAATATCATTTTTGGATTAGTAAGCTAATTTGTATGCTTAGTGTTCTTTTCATAGAAAATGTCATGCATCTCCTATAATTTAGAAACAAAATATGCTAGATTAATTAATTTATTATAGAAAATCTTTGATAATTTGTGCCTTAAAAAGATAAGTTATGCTCTAAAAAATATACTAAATAAGGAAAAATCCTAGGATTTAGAAAATCTAAAAATTAGGGATTTTAATGATCATATATTCTATGTTTTTAATTCATTGATATTTTATTAATATGATTAGGGTAAAATCTAAAATTGCTTAGTTTTGAATAAAAGTGATTTAGTGTGGTGGATTCCAAAACCCTAGTTTTACAAATTTGTGTAAATTTATCTTTTTTTATTATAAATTTTTTTAGTTTTAATTTAATTGATTTGATTTTTCATCAGCCAGGATAAGGTAGTTTAACATAGATTTAAATTGAAATTCCATAAATTCATAACTTGAGTCCTTGTGGGATTGGCTTATACTTACATGTAGCATGTTACAATAGACTCGTGCGCTTGCGATTATATTTAAAACATATCAAGTTATTGGGGCTATTACCAAGGACTTATAATAGAATTTTAGTTGGATTCTAGGTTGAATTATTTTACCACTAGTCATAGTTTGGGATCACATGCCTTTTTTATAATTTCTATAAATTCTTAATATTTATGATTATATTTTTATTTTTTTTGCAAGAATTTAGGGAAGGATTTGCACTAGAATTAAATTAGGATAGCTTACATTATTTTTATTTTTGAGTGAAATGTAGTGAGGACACCATTGTATTTATTTAAATTGTGATTCATTAAATAAGGGTTGTAATAATACCAGTCAAGGGTGAACCATCTTAATATGGAAGTGGAGGTGGTTTATACATGGTTTCCCCCTTGTATGAGAAGATTTTATCTAGGACCCCACTATAAGCCATCTTAACGACTTACATTTCCTAATTAGGGTTTGCATATTAAATTAGTTTTGCATTAGTAGATGGTAGTTAATATCATATAATGTGCATTTCATAATTTAATTATTGATTTTAATTAGGACTTTGCATTAGATGTCCCTCTTAACAAGGGATAGCCTAAGCTCGGCTATAACAATAGAGATAAGCTATCAAGGTTATAGTGCCTCGTCTGTCAAGGCCTTAACCCTTTTTAAGTAGCATATAGGTAGTTGCATTAGTTTGTTGCTTTTTCCTATGTTTTTAGGACATGTCTATTGCTTTAAGGTGATATATGACTAATCGAACTGCTATGGGATTAAAAAATTAATTAGTAAGGGCAATAGCCCTTACAAGGTCAAGGGTGGATTTCATCACCACCTCTTAGCCCACCTAGGTTAATCATCACTTACATACATCCTAGCCTTATATATATTAATTTAAAATTAATTAGAAGAGACCTATAGTAGCCCACAAGCTCATAGGACTCTCTTTGAAGGAGGTGGATTACTATCACTCCAGTAGACCTGAGCTAATCAATTGCATTGGTATTTAAACTGCTAGCTCTACCAACACACTTGACAACTCAGATTAACTATGGCTAACTAAGAAGTGAGTGGAGTGATTGATTTGGTTTCTAACTGGTAAGCACTAAGACAAGTCTGAGGTTTGATCCATCTATTCTAGTATAGTGCATCATAGTACTTCATGCCCATCAAGCTTAATTTTTCTAAGTGTTTTTTCTGAGCAACTAAATGCATTTAGAAACCCTAACGACAACCTATATTCTGAGACCTACAATCTTGAATGAGCTAGGCATCCTAACTTTTCCTTGTCGAAGAATAATCATGGAGGACCACTTGGGATCTCCCCTACTCAACTTCGCCTTGACCCCTAGTTCTAGAGGAACCTATAACTTTATAGCCACTTTCTCCTCAACAGAGGAAACAATGTTTACAGGAGACCCTTAATTTGTTCATGTAAAGTTCCTTTGAATTTCAAAATGATACAAAACAAACTCTAAATTCTGACTCCCAATCTATTGTGAAGTTGAAGTACTAAATGGGTCACCTTTCAACTACACTTACTAAAAGGAAAAAGGGAAAATTTCCTAGTTAGCTCATACCCAACTCTAAGGGCCATTATGAGATTGGCACAACTTCTAATGAGAAAAAATTTCATGAACAGGCCAAATCCATAACTAACCTTAGGAGTGGTAGGATAATAGATAATCAAGTGGTCTAACTAAGGAAACAAAATGTGAGGATAATGGGAAGCCCACAGAAACTCAAAAGAGTAAAAGAGGACCACCATTGTCTTTGAACCTGGTCTTGAGGTATCTTATATTCCAAAGGCGTCATATCCTCAACGTAATTGGGAAAAAAGGGAACAAATTTACACATGAATATTAATATTCCATTACTCAATGCTATTAAGAAAATTCCCTCTTATGCCAAAATTTTGAAAGATCTTTGCATACAGAAGAGAAAACTTCATTTGCAAAAGAAAGCTTTTCTCACCAAGCAAGTAAGTTCAATCAAACACAACACCCCACCTAAGTATAGGGATCCTGGGTGCCTCACTATATCATGTGTTATAGAGGAACACACAATTGATAGGGCATTACTTGATTTGGGGTCGAGTGTTAACCTATTTCCATATTCTATTCACGAGCAATTCAGTTTAAGAGAGATGAAATCGACTACTAACACACCACAATTGGCTGATAGGCTACTAAAAATTTCTCATAGTGTGGTTGAGGATGTACTACTATAGGTTGCTTAGTTTTTATCTCCTATGGTCTTTCTTGTCCTACACATCCAACCTATATCAAATCATGGTAGTTAAATTCCTATCATTTTGGGATAGCCATTCTTAGCCACATCAAATGTAATAATTAATTATATGAATGGTATTATAAAGTTGTCCTTTGGAAACATAAAGACTAAGCTAAATGTCTTTAATACTGGACCACCACACTTTGACTCTAAAGATCCTTTTGATGTGGTTATGATAGAGAGTCTGGTGCATAAGCCATCCCTACCACCCTTCAGCGCTGATCCTCTTGAGGCTTGTCCAGCTCATTTTGGTTTTGATTTTGACACAAACAACTCCATGGATGAAGTTAATACTCTACTAAAAATGACACCTCTAATAGATACTTCACAATGGAAATCCCTACTAGGACCCTTTACATTTCCTAAGACTTCACTTAAGCCATTTATTAAAGAAGAACAACGTGATTTTGACCAACCATCTAGTCTTGAAAATTTAACATGTCAAAGTTTAGGTTCATATGTTATCTTGCCTGTTATCACTATCCTAACCTGATAAAGAATAAGAAAGTGAGCCATTTGATGTTACTACAAAACATTAATCTACTAGAGAATTAGGGATAAAGAGGTTTAATCCCCACTATTTCTCTGTATTAAGAGGAAAATGAACAATCTTTTCAAGATATGCAAAGCCAGCTTAATCCTATCATACATGAAAATAAAAGAGAGGAGATATTCTATCAAATTGATGTTGGCGTGCTATTTTCCCAATTTGATAGCACTTGGGACAATTCATCTCTAGTTGTACTCAAGAAATTTTGAACCATGGTGGTAAGAGATGTTATGTTACTACAGACTCCCACAATCACTCAATGGCATATACATATTGACTACCATGAAGTCTTGACGTGGAGCGAGTTCTCCTATGGGCTCTTTCATGCGTAGTGTTAGTGTCGGTTTAGGTTCTAGTTATTGTCGTATTTAGTCTTGTATTTATATCTATATTAGCATCATTGTACATTATTTTGTATTCAATTGCTCACATCATGAGATTTATGCTCTGTCATTGGCCTGTCATTGGTGTAACGGTACACTTCTTCTTAACCTCTCTTTGAGCTTTATTATTTTATATGTCCATAGTTATAGTTCTAAGAATTGAGGACAATGTTTAATTTAAGTATGGGGGTAGGGTATTTAAAATTTTTGACGTGTTCGTTGTAGGCTTTTGAGTCCTTTTGTTAATTTTTGAGTAAAATATTGCTTAAAATTATTTTTGGATTTTCTTTAGGATTTGTGGAAAGTTCCTTTACAAGGATGAGAATTCAATTTTTTGAAAATTAAGTGTAATCTTTGGGCGTTAGTCTATCAATATATTTTCATATAATTAGTTCATTTTATTATGCTTTTCTAGAGTTTGTCATGAAAAATGAACTCAGAACACTTAAGATAAACATTTGAAGTAGTTGCTATCCTTTGGATTTGATATATATTATTACATTATCATATTAATGAGAGTTTATTTACTCACTTTTGAGTGACTTCTTTCAGAGTGTTAACTATATCTTATGAGATTTGAAGTCGAAACATACTTTTGCATGGTTTAATTGGTAATGGAGTATTTTTGTCATCAGGGTAGGATTTGAACCATTGTTCATTTTTAGTAATATGCTAATGTTAAATATTTAATGTACACTGAATGGAAGAAAATTCTCTAATAAAAAATGAAAGAACTTCCATGAATGTTTTGAAATGTTCATGGGTATCATTTCTAGAAAGCTTTATGAGACTATAACTCATCTATTAGAGGTAACCTAGGGGTTTAATGGTTTTCTACATGTGCTAAATGTAGACAACAACACTAGCAAAAATAGTTAGGATTTTTAGATCTTCTATTTTTCCCTTTATAGTTTTTCTCGAGGACTAGCAAAATGTAAGTCTAGGGGTATATGATATACACATAATTATTACATTTAATATCCCTAGAAATAGTATTTTTAACCCTTGGATTACTTAATTTATAACTGATTAAGGGTAATTATATATTTTGTAGGATTAAGATAGAAGTGAGAAAAGTGCTATTTTTATCAACTTAAAGCCCTAAAAGAGAATTTTCTCGTCATTTGAGAAAAGTGATAGACCCACATTCCAAGAACTGTGAAGTCAAGAAGTTCAAAATGCTATGGGGGAATCCTTATCAAATTCAAAGTAGTCAGAAACCTCATGCATGTGACCAACCTTATCCATGTTGAGAGAATGTCAATATCAAAATATAAAATAGGCAACTTCTCATACATGCATGCATGCTAACCACTACCTTGTCGAGTTGTTGAGAGAATTTAGAATAATATTCAATGGAACCATCTTTTTCTGAACCAAAATAACTCATAAGTAGGGCCCACATGCAGAGCAATCTTACTTTCTCATTCACTCACCTAAACTAGAGCGGGACACACACATGGTTTGTAGGTTTTTTTATACAATGGAGGAGGACATGTTAGACTCTTTAATACACATTTTCATATGAGAAATTCAAGGAGAAAAATAAGAAAGTAAAAAATGTGTAGTTGAGAGTTGAAATAAATGGAAAGTTTACAGCTGTCCTTCATCCAAACTTTTAAAGATGCAATGGTCAAGATTTACTTTCAATTAGAGCTATCCTATTAAGCATCCAATGAAAAGTGATTTGCATGAGAGAATCAAGGGAGTGCTAGGGTGGGCCAATGAGAATGAAGCATGCAAGAGACAGAGTTGAAGAGGATTGGTGGAAAATTTTTTGGTGGGCTTCCTACTAATTTTGAAGGAGCATCCAACGTGTTCACAAGGGAGTAGAAAATGTGTCTTCAAGGAGAAAATAAAGGTGTATTGAAGTGAAACAGGAAGACTATTGGATGAGAGAAAAATGGTGGTGGAGGGGAGAATGAAGGAAAGAAAAATATGTTTTTAAAGAGGGAAAAGATAAAGGTGATCTCAATCATCCATCGTAGGGTTATGCAAGATCCTAAAGATAGAAAGAAAGGAGTTTCCTTTGTAGCTTGGCATGATATTTGAAGAATGGAAAGAAGTAATATGAGGAGAGGAAACTTAATCCTCTGTGTATGATCTAAGCAAGGAGATAGTGAGAGGCATGGAAACCAACCATTTCATCATGGTTTTCACATTAAATAAAATGGTAAGGGGAGAAGAGGCAAAAAAAGAAAGCCAATTCCCTTCTGCTTTCACATTGATTGGTGGTGGGTGTAATCGAAGGACATTGAAGGAAGCGAAACATTGAAATCCTAAGAAGCTAGCTTTGTACATTGAAATCCAAGACAAGAGGGCTGGTTGTGTGGAGAATCTTTATGCATTGAAATAAAAAGAAAGAGATGAGCAATAAGAGAGAGAGAGAGAGAGAGAGAGAGAGAGAGAGAGAGAGAGAGAGAGAGAGAGAGAGAGAGAGAGAGAGAGAGAGAGAGCTTGTTTTTGCCTTTTCAAGCAGCTGTCTCTTAAAGTGGGTGAAGAGTTATACATTGCAAAGGAAGAGAGTTGCTTTCTTAGAGAGAGACATCACAAGGGAAGTAAGTTATTTTTTACACTATACAATCCTAATTAAAAAAACAAAGAAGAGAGCTTCTTGCATCGCTCCTTCTTAAGTTAGCTGTGCTTTACATTATTTTTAACATTAGCTTTGATTAGTTGTAATTTTCTTATAATGTGTTAGATTTAATTTTTAGTATAGGTTTTAGAGGCAATATGTCTGGCTAGATTTTCTTCCTAGGGCTAGGATGAAACCACACCATAGTAGTGTATTTTCATCTCTAGGTATTTTACTATTTAAAAAAGTGCTTCAATATCAATTTTGAATTAGTAAACTAATTTAAACGTTTAGTGTTCTTTTCATAGGAAATTTCATACATCACCTATAGTTTAGAAACTAAATGTTTTACATTAGTTAATTTAGTAGATAAAATCTTAGATAATTTGCAATCTAAAAAGGAACTTATGCTCTGAAATATATACTAAACTAAGTGAAATGTTGCAAAATCCTAGGATTGAGAAAATATAAAAATTAGATCTTTTAACAATTAAATATTCCATGTTTCTAATTCATTGAGTCTTTATTAACATGAGTAGAGTAGAATCCAAAATTGTTTAATTCAGCCCTAGTTTTTAGAAATTTGAGTAATTTTATGTCTTTTAGCATTATATATATATATATATAGTTTGAGTAATTTGATCATTCATTGGCTTGGTTAAGGTAGTTTAACATAGATTTAAATTAAAATATGTAAATTCACAAATTGAGTCCTCGTGTGATTGACTCGTACTTGCGCTTACTATGTTATAATAGATTCGTCTGCATGTGATTATATTTAAAGCACATCACTCAGTAGCGACGGCCCTCCGATAGTAGGAGGACACCAAAGACTAGACAATGCTCGCGTTACAAGAACCACTACCTTAGCAGACCTTGTCCCCCATCCAGGGTGCATGCTAATGTTGTAGTGTATTGGGACACATTGCTAGAGCTAGTCCCAAGAAGCAGAGAGACCATGAGGTGAGGATAGAGAAAATTTTGTGGAGCTAGGGTCTAGTTTTTGCCATTGTGTTGGGCAATCAAAGGCCTTGAACATAGTGATTTTTGATGGACTTGTGAAATTTTTGTTTCACTCCAGTTCCATGCATTCTTCCATTTCATGTGACTTTGCGTGGTGTGTGGATGGTTCTGTTTAGGATTTGGGTTTTTGTTTGGAGGTGGCAACCACAGTTGGGGAGTCCTTGTTTGCACAACAATTTATTTGTGGCATGCCAATTATGGTTGGTGGAAAGTAGATGGGTGCTGACTTGATCATCCTAGAAATGATAGATATTGATGTCATTCTAGGCATGGACTAGTTGGTCATGCATCAACCATAGTGGATTGTCATAAGAAGAGGATCATTTTCTTCAAGGCACTATAAGCCCCACTAGAGTTGAAGTATCAACTTTAGGAGTTGTTGGAAAAAGCATTCACTATACCTAGTGTTTCACCATTGGGAGCACTAGTCCTTTTCGTAAAAGAAGAGGATTGGTCAATGAGATTATGCTTTGACTAACAGTTAATAAAATGTAACAGACCAGGGTTCCAACAGTGTGATATTGTTCGCTTTGGCACAGAGTGCCTCACGGCTTTAAAACGTGTCACCGTGTGTATCAGAGTAGCATAGCAGAAGATATTGTCCTCTCTAGGTCCCCTCAACCTATCTTGGATCCCTCAGGCTATCTTGGTGCTACCCCTCAAGCCATCTTGGCAACCCTCAAGGCATCTTGTTCGCCCTTAAGGTTTTGTTTCCTTCCTTCGTGGGTCAGAACGCGTCACGACTGTTAGAGCCAACTGGACTCTTATAACCAGCCTAGATCTCCCTCCCTAGGCGATGTGGGACTAACTCTCAGTACCTCCCCACCCTCGTTCCCTCAGACTATCTTGGGCCTAACCTTAGACTATCTTGGGGCATCTCCCTCAAGCCATGTTGGCCCACCCTCAAGCTATCTTGGCAAATGCCTGTGGGTTCACCTTTCCCCCTTTAGGGACATGCATCCACGTGTGCGGCTAGCCCTCCCCATCACGAGGGAACTGGCTCTGATACCATTTGTAACAGACCGGGGTTCCAATAGTGTGATATTGTCCGCTCTGGCATAGAGTGCCTCACGGCATTAAAACGCGTCACAATTGTTAGAGTGAACCGGACTCTTATAACTAGCCCAGATCTCCCTCCCCAGGCAATGTGGGACTAACTCTCACTACCTCCCCACTCTCGTTCCCTCAAACTATCTTGGGCTTGACCTCAGCCTATCTTGGGGCATCCTCCTCAAGCCATCTTGGCTCACCCTTAAGCCATGAACCCATAGGCGTTTCCCAAGATGGCTTGAGCGTGGGTCAAGATGGTTTGAGGGGGATGCCCCAAGATAGTCTGAGGGAACGAGGGTGGGGAGGTACTGAGAGTTAGTCCCACCTCGCCTAGGAAGGGAGATTTGGGCTGGTTATAAGAGTTCGGTTGGCTCTAACAGTCGTGACGCGTTTTAAAGCCGTGGGGCACTCTGTACTAGCGCGGACAATATCACACTATTGGAACCTTGGTATGTTAGAAATGGTATCAGAGCCAGTTCCCTCGTGATGGGGAGGGCTAGCTGCATGCGTGGACGCGTGTCCCTAAAGGGGGAAAGGTGAACCCACAGGCATTTGCCAAGATGGCTTGAGGGGGATGCCCCAAGATAGTCTGAGGTCAGGCCCAAGATAGTCCGAGGGAATGAGGGTGAGGAGGTACTGAGAGTTAGTCCCACATCACCTGGGGAGGGAGATTTGGGCTGGTTATAAGAGTCCAGTTGGCTCTAACAATCGTGACGCATTTTAAAGCCGTGAGGCACTCTGTGCTAGGGTTGACAATATCACACTATTGGAACCCCAGTCTGTTACATAAAAAGAGTCAATTTCAAGAACAAGTACCCTCTACTATGAATAAACTAGCTCTTTGATCAGCTTTAGTCAGTTTAGGTCTTTTCAAAGATCCACTTGAGGTTGGGTTACCAGTAATAGAGGATTAGGGAAGAAGATGTCTCCATGATGGTGTTTAGGACTCATTGTCATTATGAGTTTCTAGTGATGTCCTCTGGCTTAACAATGCTCTGGTAGCCTTTAGGATCACATGAACTATGTCTTTCAACCCTTTTTTGGATAGGTTCATCATTTTGTTAGTGGACAACAATTTGGTTTACTCTTCAAGCTAGGAAGAATATTAGGAGCACTTGTGCATGCTTTTGAACATGCTTAGGACTCACCACTTGTTAGCCAAATTCAACAAGTGTGAGTTTTGGTTGGAGAAGGTCAACTTCTAAGGTCACATCATTTCAAAAGATAGTGATGCAATGGTCCAAACAAAAGTGGAAGTAGTGCTGAAGTGGGACGTCCCCATGATAGTGACAAAGGTGTGGAGTATCCTTAGTCTTGCATGGTACTACTACAAATTCATTGAGTGGTTCTCACGCATTACCTTACCATTGAATAAGTTAATGATGAAAGATGTGAACTTCTTTGGGGATGATGCATGTGAGACTAGCTTTCAGGAATTGAAGAGAAGACTCATATTTTGATGGTGCTCACATTACCACTAAGCAACGGGGGTTATTATAGTGTATAATGATGCCTTGAGCAAAGGACTTGGCTGCATCTTAGCACATATTGGGAGGGTGGTAGCTTATGCCTCGTGGCAGTTGAAAAGGCACAAGGTTAAATACCCACTCATGACCTTGAGTTAGATACATTCATTTGCCTTTGAAGATTTGGAGACATTACTTACATGTGGAGAAGTTCAAGGTGTTCGCAGACCACAAGTGCCTTAGGTACATCTTCTCATAGCAAGATCTGAATATGAGATGGAGGAGATGGATGGAGTACCTAAAAGATTATGACTTCTCCTTTTAGCACCACCTAGGGAAGGGTCATGTGGTGGTCAACACATTGAATTGGAAGACTTGGGGGTTGATGGTGTGTGTGCTCTTCAAGAGGTGGAAGTTATGTGGTCGACAGCAAGTGTGACGACCCGGGTTTTTGAAAACATGATTTGTAAAGTATTTTGAAAGGCAGGGCCCTTAAGAGTGTAAAAATTTTTCGCAAAACAAAGCAAAATGGAAATTCTTTTCTTTAGAACTTGTTTTGAAAACCCAAGTCACCACTTCATACATAACATAAGTACAATTTGTGTACAAAATAAAATTCCATTGAAGGAATATACTTTTATTAAACTCCAGGATCCATCCAAGCTGGTTCACAAGATGTACCCAAATCTAGTACCATACTTGTCCAAATTACATAATCCAAAACTCAAGCTCACCATACAATAAAACTCTCAACAAATAAAAATACATGTCTTCAAGGGTATAGCCGAAGCAGTATTCTCTTCAAGTCTTCTATACCCCGCCTCCTAAGTCTCCTTCTCGATCCGAGATATTGCAACAAGTACAATATCTCAAGAAGCAATGCTTGGTAGGGGATTCAAGAAACATAATAATTGACAATGTAATTCCAATCCTTCATAATCTCATTATCCTCAAACATACTCTTTACTTTGTAAGTTATGTATATCTATATACATACATACCCTTCATGGGTAAACCAATTAAATTTGTGAAAATAGTCAAATATCATTCCCACTAAGTTGATCAATTCTCTTCATTTTGAGAATTTAGTATTACAGCCTAATCTCATACTGAGAATTTCCTTCTTGGGAAACATTGGTAATATACAATTACCTAGCATTTCATTATGCTATAACATAAGGCATTTCACTATGCCCTGCTCCCATATGCATCATAGTGCAAAATAATCGAAAGGTTCTTATGTCAGCCTAATCTGCACTAGCGCGCCTGATAACTCGCCCGTTCACCACCGATACCACAGTGGAAAATATTATGTCACCGCCTCGTATGGGGCAAGACTTTCACAAGTGGTGGCCTTCCCATAATTGCCACCACCCGACTTTTAGCCTCTCATTGGGCAAGGTATCATCATATCATCAAATTTCAAGGAGCGGGTGGCCAAACCCTCATAACTCCTCTAAGAATAGCATCCCCAGGCTCATGCCTATTAAAACAAACTCACAAGCTTCCAAGCTTGTATGTAAATAGATTTCATATATATCGACCATATGTTTGTTTACTTAGGGCTGAAATATTTTCTAGTTCCCTATTCACTTATAGTTTAGTCCTTAACCATCTTATAGGTGTTTGGTTGGATCATAAGGTTTTCAAGAGATTTACTACAAGTATTATCATTAGTCTTGTCAACATAAGATCATGAGTACAATCATGAATATCTCATGTAAATGCATTAATCAAATCCTCCTACCTTTAAGGATTGATCTCTTTTTCCCAATCTTCCATGATGTTGACCGATGTATGTAATCTGTACATCCATACATATTGTCAATATATAAATTATGAACAATCCTATTGATCACTAGATCTGATGTTTAGAATGATCTTTAGATCATTCATATCTAAGTATTTTTCTATCTCTAAGTCTTTGTATGTTCATCTCCTTGATCTTGATCTTTCATAGATCCTTTGATTGACAATCTACTCATGTTGATAAAGATCAAGGTCCTAGATCTTCTATCATCTAGTTCTTCTTTTATCTAAGTTTAGTTCTTGGATCATCCCTATGGAGGATGATCTTGGTTTTCTTCCTTGAATCACCTTTGATCAAGGGTTTGGATTATCTAATCTAAATAACTATAACAAGTATACTACTAAACATACATACTAAGTACAATATAGTGTTCTTATTCTTATTGTTCTTGATCATCCAAGATCTAATGGATCTTGTTTGATCATCCTTATCTTACTTATTGTTTTTATTAGGTCAGTAATTTACTAACCTTTTATGCTCTTATGATTATTATTCAACCGCTTAATGTGCATGGTTGAAGGTAGCTTATTCAAGCCTAAATCTAGACGCTTCCTCTTATTTCCAATTGGCTAAGGCTTACTACCGAATGGGTGAACACAAAGTGGTTACTCAATCCTCATGTAAGGAGGCGTTTAGACTCTCACAAACGTCCAAAAGGTAGGGAAGAGCGAGGCTCTATTAGATAACCCCTTAACCACTATGTTCATCATTCACTAGAATGACCATAGCTCAACCTTCATAAGGTTCCTATAAGCATGTTTACTCCTAAGTACTCTTTCTAATGGATTTTAATTAAGTCCATGAATATTTATAATGTCATTCATGGGGTTTATTATTCTTTTCCTAATTTGGGCTAAGGATTTGATAATCCTTATATTGTCCTACTAACTATAGCCCTTACTAATTAAGTCCAAAGTACTTCATTCTTATTTGTGTCATGAAACTCTACTTTCTCATTAGAATACATTTTTGATGTTTTATGCTCTTTATCTCATAACAAGTAAATCTACTACTAACATTCAACCATAAATGAATTATAAATTTAAAGCATAAAACTACCTAATTTAAAATTCAATGAAAATGAGGCAAGGTACTTAAATTAAATCTAGCACCTTATGATAAGAATGAACACATATCATACTAAACTCTAAATGTTATACTAGCATGCTTTATAACATAATAATATAAAATGAAACTAATTATATTTACATTTTTAGAAACCTTTACTTATGATCCAACCATTTGCTCTTTAGATCTTTTCCTTTGATTAAGGACTTTAGTTATATTTAGAGAATTTTCTATTAAGGTCAAAAGATCACATTGATCTATTTTTATCATAATCCATCCATGATTTCCTTGGATTTCATCATATAAACATTTATTCTTTCCATCCCAAGGATCTGATCACACTTGATCTCATTGATCAAGTGGGTCCCTTTGGATTTTTTTTTTGGTTTTTCTACCATAAAGGGTAGATCCCTTATTTTATCCAAGATCTGTCCAAATTAACCATAGATATTACTTTATTACATTATTATATCCTCGCTAAAATAAATTTCCAAGATCTGATCACCTCAGATCTTGAAGATCTTAGAAATTGGACGCTTATTTCCAAAATACAAAAAAATACAGAAAAATACAGAAATAAATTTTAGAAATATTATGACTTCATTAGAAACTAGACATTACAAGCTTTCCATAGCTTCTTTCGGATCTCAATTTGGAGTTCATATGACTCCACAATCTTAAATTGAAGTTTTCAGCCGTTCCTAGGGTCCGGGGATTTGATCTAGGCCCACCAGAATTAATCTCTCTAATTGAGGGTCCAAAACTGCTCCGATCTTTCTGAAACTTCTACCCTAGGGGTTTTGGACCATTCTGATTGATTGGTGGAGTCAGATTTTTATCTGAGCACTCCATCATCATGAATTAAGGGTTCTGTTGTTTACTTTATTTTTACCTTTTTATTACCAAAATTAATTACAGTAAAATAAAAATTACATAAAAAAATACTAAAAATATATGAAAAGGATTTCCACTTACTTGATTAGAGAGAAAACCTCATTTATATGCCCAATTTAAAAAAATACCTTGTTGATGAAGATATAGCCTAAAATCCACCTTTCTTGCAAATACCGTTGTTTGAACCGTTGGATCTTGAAATTTCTTTGGGGGTTTTGTAGAATAGATGTGTTGGGATGTTTTGAACGGTAGAATTGATCAAATTAGATCTAGAACAGAGTGCCTAATTGAATTTAGGTCTCTTGTTCTAATCTAAAAAGAAAACCAAGTTGGAAAGAGATCTAACTCTTGGAAATTTTGGGGTTTTGGAGAGGGATTCTAGATCTAATTTTTCAAGGAGATTGAAGATAATTTCGTGGGGATTTTATGAGGATTTTTGGAAGATTTTGGGGTTGTATTTATAGGCATTTTGGGTCTTTTTACATGATTATAATATGTTATTTTTTTAATATAAAATGACATGAAAGTCTTCAATGCTCCCATGCCTAACTTTTCTTCCCCATGACTAGCTGATCTTTGTTGACCCATGTTTCACATGGGCTGCTGATCAAATTGGTTGTTGGGGACGTGGTGGTCCCCATGTGGGCCCCACATGGTGTAAAAAGTCCGTTTTGCCCTTTATGCATAAAACTTTGGGTTTTATTCCCATGATCTCGGATTTAAGTGTACTTAGTGGCGTTGGATTCGTATTTCTCAGTACATTATAAATTTTGATGTTTCATATTTTGATTTTTGGAATATTTTGATTTTTGGGTAAAATTACTATTTTACCCCTTTTGTCCAAAAAATGAAAAACTTAAGGATTTGTCATCCGAATTCGAAATTTGTCGTGCTTACAGTCATTTTGAAGGGTTTGCTAAGTTTAATTTCAATTTTACATGTCTTATGATTTGATTATACTTTTATAAAAAGTATATTTTAAATAACCCTAATATTTCAGCCCGAAATATCTAAAACTCAAACTTTATTGATTTTTCTCAATCAATTTACAAAAATTGGGGTTATTACAGCAAGCCAGAGATTCAGCATAGGGGCAAGGGGTTATTTGTGACTAATTTGGGAGTGAAGTTCACCACTGTTGAGAGAGTTCTCCAGTCTTAGAGGGAAGATGTATAAATAAATGAACTTGGTGGTAGACTAGGGTTCACTCAAGGTTTAGACAAGGGTGTACAATTTCTTAGGAGATTGGTGGTCCCAGTTAAAGAGAGTTGAGATAGGAAATCCTTTAGGAGGGGCACCACTCATAGTACACCATCCACTTAGGGGAACCAAGATGTACCATGACTTGAGAAGAAGTTTCTCATGGAATGGGATGAAAAGGGATGTGGGAGAATGCGTGGTAAGGTGTTTGACTTATTAGTAGGTGAAGGCCGAGTATTAGAGACCAGCAGGGATGTTGCAATCCCTTGATCTTCTTCAATAGAGGTGGGACCCACATCATCATGGACTTCATTTGGATTTCCTAAGACATCAAAGGGCCATGACATGATTTGGGTGATCATGGATTGATTGATGAACTTGGGGCATTTTCTCTTGATTTGGAAAACACAACCTTTGGACAGCCTTTTAGACTATATATTAAGGAGTTCATGAGTCTGTATGGCACACTTGTGACCATCACTTTAGATCGAGATAGCAAATTCACCTCAAACTTCTAGAGGAGCATGCAGGAAGGATGGGATCTTCTTTAAGTTTCAATATCACATTTTATCCCAGATAGACAAATAGGTTAGAGAGAACCATTCAAATGTTGTAAGACATGTTGCAAGCTAGTGCAATTGATTAGAAGGGGAGCTAGGATGAGAACCTCTAGCTTGTCGAGTTTGTGTACAACAATAGTTTACATGCTAGCATCAGCATGGCACTGTATGAAACAATATATAGACAACCATGTCATTCACCAACCTGCTAGATTGAGGTCGGGAATAGATAGTTTATGTGGTATGAGTTGGTACAATAGTGTACAAACAAAGTGAAGCTCATTTGAAATGTCCTTTGGTTGCGCATAGTCCATGGAAGAGTTGCATAGACTGATGTGGGCGGCACTTGGAGTTTGAGGTTGGAGACTGTTAAGTGTTTAATTTTGGTCAAAATTTCCCTAATTTAGCGTTCAATTAGATCATCTAACCGTTCAATTTTACAAAACATAGCTTGATTTTGAATATAAATCCAATTGACCATCAAAACCTTAATTTGTCAAAATCAACGGTCAGATGATCATTAGAGTTCATTAGATGAATAATGTACGGTTCAGATGATTTCAATTTAGTCTTTTCTTTTACAGATCAACCAAAGGACGCACGGATGACTAAGATCAAAAGTTAACGGTGTAGATCATCTTAAAGAGGAATGGATGGACCAGATCACCCATGAAGATGGATGTGATAGTTTCCTATAAGACAAAGGAGCTAAATTTGGAATCATGGAGAAAAAGACAACCCTTTCCCCCACTTCTTTCTTTCTTTCTTTCCTTTTCTTTTTCTTTTTTTCCTTCCTTTTCTCTTTTTCTTTCTTTTTCCTTTCCTTTTCCTTTTCCTTTTCCTTCTTTCTTTATTTTTTTTTCCTTCCTCATTCTCACGTACCCACTTTCCTTATTGCCTTCTTTCCCAACCGTACCCAACTTCTTTTTCTCCCCTACTTCCCATTCTCTACTCTCTCTCAAGGCTCTCCTTCTACTCCCTCTCCCTTCTCAAGGCACTTCTCTTTTCTCCTCTCTTTCTCTCTTCTCATCTTCCTCTTTACTCCCTCCTCTTGTCCACCACCTTTCTCTCCATTGTTTTCTCAATCTTCTCCTTGGGCTGGAACATTAGAGGCAGACCCCAACTATCTTCCTCTCTTTCCCAACCTCTTCTCCTCCTCTTTCACTATCCCCTCTTCTCTCCTAATGTCTCTCTATTCTCTTCTCTCTAGCTTTCTTCTAACCCACCTTAGGTGAATCGTAGAAGGCAAGCACAACCACACCACCCCCTCTTTTCTCTCTCTCTCTCTCTCTCTCTCTCTCTCTCTCTCTCTCTCTCTCTCTCTCTCTCTCTCTCTCTCTCTCTCTCTCTCTCTCTCTCTCTCTCTCTCTCTCTCTCTCTCTCTCTCTCTCTCTCTCTCTCTCTCTCTCTCTCTCTCTCGTCGACCCCTTTATCCAGACTGCATCGGACCACCTTACACGCTCCCTCCACCATCCTTGATCGGCTCCACCAATGGCTTCACTTTCTCCCCACCAGTCATTGGTTTCCTATTCACCCGCACTGGCAAGCCCTTCTTCCACTTTTTCCTCCTTCACCAGACCCGAAAGCTCTAACTAGGCTAGTCCATACAGAATGGCAACCCCTCCGGTTGTCTCCTTCTCTCTGCGTTAACCGCAATCCACCAAGCGTCGAATCCGATTGGCCCAGGGGAGAAAACCCGAAACGGGTCTCCCTTCTTTCCTCTCCTCCTCCTTCCTCCTCTCTTCCCTTTCTTCCTTCTCTTCTCCCTCCTCCGGTTTCCCTTCTTCATCGAGTTCTGTTTTTCTTAAAAACAAGAATTTTCACTTAATTCCGGTCTTGCCCTCCTCCTTTTAAGATCAATTACAATTTTGTCCTTTTTCAGAAATTACATCCTTGTCCCGTTTTATTCTGGTTTTGTTTTATCTGTGTTTTTCTTATCCAGGAACTGCCTAATCTATACCAGATCAATTAAGGCCTAACCCATCAACGGGTTAGCCTTAATCAAAACCAAATCTTCAATTTCTCCTTATTTTCTCATCTGATTTCAAATTAATTTTACAGGTTCATTTTTAGGACATCCCTAGACATAACCAATGCTTCTGATCTTAGATCTGAAATCCAAAAATCAATCTGAGCCGTCCAAATCTTGAAATTACAATTTAGCCAAGATCTTGACCATTTTGAAGAATCTGTCAAATCCAACTGGTGGATCACTAATCAAGAACGTGTTGAAGATATTTGTAAAGGCGGATCAGCTTTTAGAAGACCAGAAGTGAAGATTTTGATGAAAATTGATCCAGGGAAGTAGTTTTTTCTCATTATTTGATTTTGTTTGTTTTCTTTAAGAACTGAAAATTCTGTATTTTTGAGAAGTTTATTAGAACTGAACATTGATTCTCGTTTTAATAATTCCAATAATTTTGAGTGATTTATTTTTAATTTTAAATAATTAGATTTTATTGAAACTCCATCATTTTAAATCAAGTCCTCGTGAGATTGACCCGTACTTGCATAAGCTACCCTACAATAGCCCGTGCACTTGCGGTTAAACAATCAACAAGTTTTTGGTGCCGTTGCCGGGGACTTGGAAAGGAGTTTTCATAAAATTTAATTAAAAATCCAAAAAAATTAAAAAAAATTAGGAATTGCAATTTTTAGCATTTTAGGAAATTTTAGGTGCATTTTTCAATTGTTTTTAGGGCATAATCATCTTGTTTCCTGAATTTGGTACTAATTTCTAATTTGATTTTTCAGGAAATTGGAAAGTGGAGGAATTTGGCAAGTGGATCTTCACCAAATTGGAAACTTCCCTGCTTTCCTAGAATAGGACTTTCTTTTTTCCTTTGAGTGAATCTTGTAGTGAGGATCCTTGTAAATTACAATTTCCATTGTAAATTTTAAAGGGTTGTATAATACAGGGCAAGTGTGGGATAAGGTGGCCCACACTTGATCTTCATCAGAAACCCCACTGTGAGTTTCCTCACTCATTTATTTCCTAGATTAGGGTTTGCATTTAGAATAATTTGCATTGTTTGGTAGTGTAACTCATATAGAAGCATTTTTTTTTATAATTGTTGCATTTTAGGATTTTGCATTAGTTTACTGCTTTTAATTGCATTCTTAGGGCATGTTTAATGTTTTAAGGTGATTTATATGCTGATCGAATTGCCATGGTGTGTGAAAATTAATTAGTAAGGGCACCCTACCCCCATAAGATCAAGGGTGGATTTCATCACCACCTCTTGGCCCACTTAGGATAATCACCTCAAGCACGCAAACCTTCCTTTCACGTTAATTTAAAATCAATCAAAAGAGACCTATAGGGCCATCACATGCTCGTAGGACCCTCTTAATAGGACGCGATTTACTGTCACCCGGTGGCTTTTGATCACTGTGGTTATTGGGGGTTACTTAATAGAGCCTCGCTCTTCCCCCACCTCCTATTGACGTTTGTTGAGGTCTAAACGCCTCCTTACACGAGGGTTGTATTAACCACTTTGGATAGAACCTAACTGGTAAGCAGTAATCAACTCTTAAAGAGAGGAGTGCTAGTCTAGGCTAATAAAAGCATCGTCCCCACAGAAAATCAAGAAAATCAAATATATTGCTGCTTATTAGCCTTAGGATTATTTGAGTGTGCCCTTTTGTTTGCGCATCATTCTAGAAGTTAGGTTGCATCATTTAGGTTAGTTTTCTCAAAGAAAAAAAAAAAAAACGAAAAGAAGCTTCCCTTGTATGCACTTTTGGAGACGCGACAAAACCGGAAGGTTAGTCAAGTACGACCAAAAAGACATACAACAAGATCAGGCCACATCTATGACTGATCAATGCTCTAGGGGTAATTCACCCCATGGAAGTCAAGGGGCTCCACTTATCATGAATGAGGACCCACCACCCTTGATGGACGATGAATATCAACCTCCACCAAGGAGGAATAATCATCAACCAAATAGAGATTGGAGAAGAAACAATAGGGAGTGGGACCAACAGAGTGAACATGGGGATGATAATATTGAGGGTCATCAAAACTTTCGTGGTAGAACTTTAAAAGACTACCTTCAGCCTACATGCACCAGCACACCATCTTGTGTAATTCTTCCTCAAAATGCTGGTGCGTTAGAATTAAAAACGGGAGTAATCCAATTACTTCCCAAATTCCATGGTCTAGATAGTGAGAGTCCTTATTTGCACCTTAAAGAATTTAATGAGGTATGTAGCACCCAACGAATACAAAATGTAGGTCTAGATGCTGTCAGGCTTAAACTTTTTCCTTTCTCTTTAAAGAAAAAAGCAAAAATGTGGTTTAATGCACTGCCATCAGGTTCCATAAGAACCTGGAATGAAATGACTAGGGAATTCTTAAAGAAGTTTTTCCCTACTCATAAAACAAATACACTTCGCCGCAAGATAATGAACTTTACCCAAAAGGATAAAGAATCATTCTATCAATGCTGGGAAAGGTTCAAAGAATTATAACTCACTTGCCCACATCATGGCTATGAACCATGGCGCATCATCAACTTCTTTTATGAAGGACTAAATTCTGACATGCGCCAGTTTGTAGAGATGATGTGTAATGGTAACTTTCTCAACAAACAACTAGATGAGGCGGAGGAGTATTTGGAATGGCTAGCTGAAAGTGCATGGACTGGCTGACTCAGAAAGAATAGAACATACAGATAGACCTAAGCCCAAAAACACCCATGCTAGGGGAGGCATGTATGCTATGTCTGAAAAAGATAATATCAATGCCAAAGTAGCATCCCTAGTGAGAAAAGTAGAAGCCATAGAAATGGGAAAGAAAAACTCAAATAAAGAAAAATAAGTGTGTAGCATTTGTGAAAGTACGTTACATCTTACTCAGGAATGTCCTACAATCCTTGCTTTTCAAGATGTACTTCATGATCAGGCTAATGCATGTAACACATATAAAAGACCTTTCTCCTCATATTCAGACACTTATAATCCCAACTGGAGAAACCATCCGAACTTAAGTTGGAAAAATGGACCTACTACTAATGTTCCACAACCAGGACAATATCAATCTCATCAAAAAAACCAAGGACTTCTTACCTTACCTTATCAAACTCATTAACCTCCTTCTGGACCTTACTTGCCTCTACCTAAAAGGCATGTTGAGGATAATCAAGTTACTCAGAACCAGGAGAAGAAAATTTCTCAATAAGAAAAGTCTGTGAATGAATTAAAAAATATGTTGAGTCAAATGATGCAAAGTATGGAAAAAGGAAAGTTCCCAGCTCAACCACAAGCAAACCCTAAGGGAGTGCATGCGGCTAGCATTAATGCATCTGATGAAACATCTAGCTCTACTATGGAACAAATTAAGGCTGTTACTATTCTTAGGAGTGGTAAAAGAATTGAGAAAGATGAGCCTCAAAAGACTGAAAAGGTAGAAAAATCCACGAAAGTTAAAGAAAACTCTAAACAAAAGGACCCTGTTTCACCTGTTGATCCATGTCCTATACCTGCTCCATTTCCTCAAAGGTTGCGTCGAGTCCCAAAGTCTGCATCTAATGATGAGATTTTAGAGATTTTCAAGCAAGTCAAGATCAACATACCGATCTTAGATGCTATAAAACAAATCCCATCATATGCCAAATTCTTAAAAGACTTATGCACCATAAAGAGAAAATTGAATGTCCAGAAGAAGGCGTTTTTGACTGAACAGGTTAGTTCTATTCTTCAACACCATACACCACCAAAGTACAAAGATCCTGGTTGTCCCACTCTTACTTGCATTATTGGCAGCTACAAGATTAACCAAGCTCTTCTTGATTTAAGATCTAGTGTAAATCTATTACCATACTCGGTATACGAATAGTTAGGTCTGGGTGAACCAAAACCTACATCTACTATGCTCCAACTAGCTGATCATTTTGTAAAAATACCGAGAGGAGTAATAGAGGATGTGTTAGTCCAGATAGAACAATTTTGTTTTCCTGTAGATTTTCTAGTTCTAGATACACAACCGGTGGTGAATGAGAAGAATGAAATACCAGTCATCTTGGGACGACCATTTTTGGCTACGTCCAATGCCTTAATCAACTGTAGAAATGGTGTCATGAAACTGTCCTTTGGCAATATGACATTAGAGCTAAACATCTTTAACATTTGTAACCAACCTAGTGAAATTACTGATGATTTACACAGTGTTAACATGATCAATTCAGTTGTGCAAGATCACTTTCATTTGTCTTCCTCGTCGGACCCACTGGAGGCCTGCTTGGCCCATTTTAATGAGTTTAATGAGGATGCATTAATAGAGGAAGTTAATGCCCTCCTTGATTCTGTTCCTATCATGGATACAGGTAAATGGAAACCTCATTTTGAGGAGCTTTCATTAAGTGAGATCACTTCCCTCCCATCATCAGTAGAACCCCTTATAGAGCCTAAAATTTTAAATAAGCCTTTTAATCTTGAAGATGTACCTGATTGGGACCTACAGACCTTATTTGAACAACCATTAGATAAGAAATTAGGACCACCTGATTTGTTGCATGTGCTAATAGAACAGGACAAGAAAGAGTCCATTGATCTACTGTCCATACATCAACTGACTCTAAGGTACACACTAGAAGATAATTAGGATTTAAGCAAAACCATGCTTCCTCCTCTATTAATACAAGAACAATCTTATAAGGAAGGGCAGAGTCAGCTTATGTCTCAATGTTAGAAAAATGTAAGGGAAAAAGAGGACCATCCACATCCATATGGTTCAATAGAATTCAAATTTGTGGTAGTTCACATTGTTATAGAGATTCCACCACCCAAATTTTCCAGGTGGAGAGGTTATATTGATTACTATGAAATTTTGAAGATAGGAGATCATCAGAGTGGTCCCACTCAATTTACATTCATGGTAGTCTACTGTGTTATAATTCTACCATCACCAAAAATTTCAGGGTGGATGAACTATATAGACTATCATGAGATTTTGAAGTGGCGGGAGAAATCTTGCCATTTCATTATTGGAATCAGGAAAACTCAAAGATAAATGACGATATGTCTGGCTGAAGACGTTAAACTTAGCGCTCACTGGGAGGCAACCCAGAGTTTTTCATTTTTTTCTTCTTTTCTACATCACCCATATTCATTTTAGGTCCTACTTTTTAAAACATTGAGGACAATGTTTCTGTCAGGTTGGGGGGTGTAGAATTCTAGCAAATTCTAGTTTTTCTTTAGATTTTTTTTAGTGCTTTCCTTGATTAAAAAAAAAAAAAATTGAAAAATTTTAGGTCATTTCCTACACTATGATGAGAATTGGATTTTTTAAAGTATAATCTGGATAACTTTAGCTTATTAATGGAATTGAATATGATTAATTCATCTTTTTACTCATTTTCTAAAGTATTCTATGAAAGTAAAGTCTCAGATCATATCTATACACGCAGGTACATATAGATAGTCTAGATTGATAAGTGGCTACAACTTAGAGATTCTGAAGAAATTCAGTGGAGACCTATAACCTAAGTGAGTTTTAGAGATATTCATCCTTTTTGAGAGGTTATAAATATTCCTAATTTTCTTCAGCGTACTTAAAGAAAATTGATCCCAAACTCTTAAATTTGGCTAATTACCTGAATAATTAGAATATTACCTTTAAAATTTTAGAAGTTCATTGAATTTGATGGATTATAGGAAACTTAGAAAATGATTTAGGCCATCCTTATTGTTATAACCTAGAGACATAAAGCCTACCCATAAAGTATTGTTACCACTAGTTAGCCAACTTGAGCCTTTAATATAAGCCTTTTCTTTTGCCACCCAAATTATCCTTTACCCAGATTAACCCAATATAAATTATCCATTACCCATTTTCTTTGAAAAATAAGTTAGAGAAGAATGAAGAAATACCTTTTAGTTGCAATTGAAGTTGAAAAGTGGATATGAAGAAAAGAAATATTCTTCAAAGTGAGTCAAAAGTACTAAAAAAGAAAGAAAAGATTCTGAAAAAAAAAAAAGTTTGAAGAATACAAAGAAAAATGGAAACAAAAATATTCACTTTAGAAAAAAAAAAAAATCAAAGAAAGAAAGAGTTATCAACTTTAGAAGACCTCTACTTATTTTCTGAAGAAACTTTGAATATCCTTATACCCTTTCTTTGGTACCTTATCCTGAGCCTACATTTCGTCCCAGTTAAAGACCTATTGATTTTAGGATAAATATAGTCTTGATAAGGAAATGAATGGATAGAATATAAAAGAGTGGTATTTCTAAATATTCAAAGGTAATGGCATCCATTCCAATGGGATCAAAACAATAAAATTCCTTAGTAACTCCCATTTTTCATGAGTACATGTGAGAAAATTTTGCTTTTATTGACTCTTCTCACATAATTAAAAGAGAGATTTGATTCGAATCCTTTATCTGAAAAATGTTATTTCTGAGCGTATGTCATTAGTGAGGATTGAGGTCAAAACATATTTCGGATGGAGTTCAAAAGTTAGAAGTTTATTTAGAGATCAAGATGATTCTATATGTAAACTGTACATGCACACACTCACTCTGAGATTTAAGCTTAATTGGAATTATTTTGGCATATGGGTAGGGTTTTGAATTTTTCAGTCATTTTTATTAGTACGCTAAAGTTGATGTGATTTATTGAAGATAATTCTCTGAGGAAAAAGAGGAGTTGACTTAAAAATAAAAATAAATCTTAAAATCTTGAAATTTGGTTTTTCGCATGTTTTACTTGGGACTAGCAAAATGCTGGTTGGGGGGTGTGTCAAGTGTTTAATTTTGGTCAAAATTCCCCTAATTTAGTGTTCAATTAGATCATCTAACCGTTCAATTTTACAAAACTTAGCTTGATTTTGAATATAAATCCAATTGACCATCCAAACCTTAATTTGTCAAAATCAACGGTCAGATGATCATTAGAGTTCATTAGATGACTAATGTACGGTTTAGATGATTTTAATTTAGTCGTTTCTTTTGCAGATCAACCAAAGGTCGCACGGATGACTAAGATCAAAAGTTAACTTTGTAGATCATCTTAAAGAGGAATGGATGGACCAGATCACCAATGAAGATGGATGTGATAGTTTCCTAGAAGACAAATGAGCTAAATTTGGAATCATAGAGAAAAAGGCAACCCTTTCCCCCACTTCTTTCTTTCCTTTTTTTTTTCCCTTCCTTTTCTCTTTCTCTTTCTCTTTCTTTTTCCTTTTCCTTCTTTCTTTCTTTTTTTTTTTCCTTCCTCATTCTCATGTACCCACTTTCCTTATTGCCTTCTTTCCCAACTGTACCCAACTTCTTTTTCTCCCCTACTTCCCATTCTCTACTCTCTCTTAAGGCTCTCCTTCTACTCCCTCTCCCTTCTCAAGGCACTTCTCTTTTCTCCTCTCTTTCTCTCTTCTCATCTTCCTCTTTACTCCCTCCTCTTGTCCACCACCTTTCTCTCCATTGTTTTCTCAATCTTCTCCTTGGGATGGAACGTTAGAGGCAGACCCCAACTATCTTCCTCTCTTTTCCAACCTCTTCTCCTCCTCTTTCACTATCCCCTCTTGTCTCCTAACGTCTCTCTATTCTCTTCTCTCCAGCTTTCTTCTAACCTGCCTTGGGTGAATTGTAGAAGGCAGGCACAACCACACCACCCCCTCTTTTCTCCTCCTGCCAGCCTTCTCTCTCTCTCTCTCTCTCTCTCTCTCTCTCTCTCTCTCTCTCTCTCTCTCTCTCTCTCTCTCTCTCTCTCTCTCTCTCTCTCTCTCTCTCTCTCTCTCTCTCTCTCTCTCTCTCTCTCTCTCTCTCTCCACATTACAAACCCAGAACGTAGATCATCAAGCCATCACTCATCGCACTGCTCAGGACTGTGAAGCCTCTTTTCCCAGTCGACTCCCAACTTCCTCTCCGTGAGCCCACTTCTCCTCTATTCTCCCTTGTTCTCTCTTCTCTCACCGCTTCCTCTCCTACCCATTGTTCTGTCCGCACAACTCAGGCACCATCCCACTTTCCCCTTCTCTCTTCTTCTCTTTCTTCTCACCGCCCACCGAAATCTCTATCTTCTCCTTTCTCAACTCTACCCAGTTTTCCCTCTATAGCACTGCCATGGTCGACAACCCAGTTTTCCCGTTGTTCCCCACCAAACCCAGCTTGGTTCCGACGACTTCTCATCATTATCCACTACTCCCATCTCTCTCTCTCTCTCTCTCTCTCTCTCTCTCTCTCTCTCTCTCTCTCTCTCTCTCTCTCTCTCTCTCTCTCTCTCTCTCTCTCTCTCTCTCTCTCTCTCTCTCCCTCTTGTCGACCCCTTTATCCAGATCGCATTGGACCACCTTACACGCTCCCTCCACCATCACTGATTGGCTCCACCAATGTCTTCACTTTCTCCCCACCAGTCGTTGGTTTCCTATTCACCTGCACTAGCAAGCCCTTCTTCCACTTTTTCCTCCTACACCAGACCCGAAAGCTCTAACTAGGCTAGTCCATACAGAACGGCAACCCCTCCGGTTGTCTCCTTCTCTCTGTGTTAACCACAATCCACCAAGCGTCGAATCCGACTGGCCTAGGGGAGAAAACCCGAAACGGGTCTCCCTTCTTTCCTCTCCTCCTTCCTCCTCTCTTCCCTTTCTTCCTTCTCTTCTCCCTCCTCCGGTTTCCCTTCTTCATCGAGTTCTCTGTCTGGTTTTTCTTAAAAACTAGAATTTTCACTTAATTTCGGTTTTGCCCTCCTTTTAAGATCAATTACAATTTTGTCCTTTTTCAGAAATTACATCCTTGTCCCGTTTTATTCTGGTTTTGTTTTATCTGCGTTTTTCTTATCCAGCAACTGCCTAATCTATACCAAATCAATTAAGGCCTAACCCATCAACGGGTTAGCCTTAATCAAAACCAAATCTTCAATTTCTCCTTATTTTCTCATCTGATTTCAAATTAATTTTACAGGTTCATTCTTAGGACATCCCTAGACATAACCGACACTTCTGATCTTAGATCTGAAATCCAGAAATCAATCTGAGCTGTCCAAATCTTGAAATCACAATTTAGCCAAGATCTTGACCATTTTGAAGAATCTGTCAAATCCGACCAGTGGATCACTAATCAAGAATGTGTTGAAGATATTTGTAAAGGCAGATCAGCTTTTAGAAGACCAGAAGTGAAGATTTTGATGAAAATTGATCTAGGAAAGTAGTTTTTTCTCATTATTTGATTTTGTTTGTTTTATTTAAGAACTGAAAATTTTGTATTTTTGAGAAGTTTATTAGATCTGATCATTGATTCTGATTTTAATAATTCCAGTAATTTTGAGTGATTTATTTTTAATTTTAAATAATTAGATTTTATTGAAACTCCATCATTTTAAATCAAGTCCTCGTGGGATCGACCAGTACTTGCATAAGCTGCCCTACAATAGCCCGTGCACTTGTGGTTAAACAATCAACAGAGACCATATGTTTTTGAAGGTTTTTCTATCGAAGGGAGTCATGAGGTTTGGTGCAAAAGGGGAACTAAGCCCTCAATTCATTGGTCCATTGAAGATTTTGGAGAGGATCGAGTTGGTAGCTTACTAATTGGCTTTATTGCTGTTGCTTTTGGAGGTTCATGATGTGTTTCACATTTCAATGCTGTGGAATTATGTGCCTGACACTTCTCATGTACTTGTATGAGTGCTATCATAGTAATAACCTACCTGGACCTTCAAGAAGAAGGCCATTTAAATTTTGGATCAGGAGCAGTGGTTGAGGACAAAGAATATTCCATTGGTCATGGTCCTTTATCAGTATTGGTGTAGCTTTAAAATTACTTGCAAGTGCATAAGTCAATGTAGTAATTTGAATATGAGAGAGGTCGATCTCACAAGGAATCTCATAGTTTTGTATATTGATTGAATTTTATTTAGATTACTTATCCTAACCAAAGAGATACTGATTTTGATTAAATTAGGAAAGTGAATAACATGTAAAAGGCATGGAATTAGAAACATGAACTAAAGGAAACTTTCTAAATAATAAAGATCTTCAATGGAATTAGAAACTTTCTTGTCTAACATGCATTCAATGAAAGAAACTAATGCAAAACTAGATTGAATTAATTGAGGGATCTTAAACTAATAGAAACTATCTAAAAGTAAAACTTTTTAAACTTAGGAGCCTACTAAATATAAAACTTCCTAAAACCTAAAGTTAGAAACTTTCTAAACTAATCTAAGATGCAAATAGCTAAACAAATAATTCTAAACTATTATGCAACAAGGAAATAACCAAACAATCAAAGAGATACACTTCAATCACCATGCGCATGGCCCATGGAGTTGTACTCCTGGTTCATGAAGTGTAAATATAACTATTTTTCATGGATCAAAGCTTGTATTCATGAAATCTAACTAATAGACTAACTAAACAACCTAATAAGCTAAATGGGTTCCTAAGTAATCAAGCAAATAAGATGAATAACACTATGGAAATCATACATGAACTTTATTGAAACTATGTTAGGAATGACACGCATGATGCTAATAAACTTCAGGCATGAAAAGGGAAATAGTTTGCATGGTTCATGGATGCTATCAATCAAAGTTAAAAGTGCTTTAACTTGAGAATCAACCCAAGCACATTACTCATCAACCAATGGATGTAATTGAAGTGCAAAATTACATATAAAAAAATGCGCATGTACATAGGGTGAGAAACAAAGAATTGTGCGCACTCTTCTAGCTAGAAAATTGAAGCAAAAACTATGCTTGAATATTCTTCTATATAATCCATTGATCAACAACTATTCTCCAAAAATATCATATTGTATCCCAAGAGAGAATTCAAGAGAAAAAGAGCATGCAAGCTTTGAGCAAACAATACTAAGATGGATCTAAAACAAGCAAAGAACAAGGAGAGGACTAGAAACTAAAAAAGAAGATTGAAGGTTTCTTCTCTCTTGGCTATCACTAGAGAAGATGCATTATATCTAGAAGAAATAAGGAAGAAAACTAAGCAAAGGATGTGCAAAACTTAAGGGAAATCAACGAAGAAAGATGAGCCTAGACAAAGAAGAAAATAAAGCAACAAGAGAAGAAAAAAAGTACGAAAACCAACCTTGAATTGAAGTGCAAACAAAAGAAAGAGTGCTAAACTTGAAGGAGGCATGGAGCATCAAGGTGAGCAGCCAAGGAGGGTGGAGATGTTGAAAACCCTAGAGGAGCACCAAGGTGGGAGGTGTGGAAGGCTAGTTAGATCTCCACCCATTAATGTTCAATGTGGAAGCCCTAAGTGCCTTTATATAGGTGGTTTGCCTTTTAATTTGATAAAATTATATCTAAGAAGAGCAAAAAGATAAGAACTTGAATTAGGACTCTAGGTTAAAAAGGTGAGTTGAAGGTGGAAGAGATGGATTTAGAAGGTGAGATAAGGTGGGATTTGTAAGGGTAACCAGAGGGGCAATTGCCACTTTTTAAGGGATTTGGCATGGAATCCCCTTCCTTAATGTCTTTCATGCAGAGTAGAAAGAGAGAGGAAAGAGGGATAAAAGGAGGAAAGATGGGGAGATGGAGAGAGAAGAAAGAAAGAAAGAAAGAAAGAAAGAAAGAAAGAAAGAAAGAGAGAGTCCAAAGACTTTTCCCATTTGTCCACCTTAGCATGCCTATCTTCCATGTAATAATCTTCACCAATCCTTAGTAATTATCTTAAAAACTCATGTTTCTAGCATGGATAATTGCTTGAAATCTTTATCCAATAGTGTGACTCCATGTGGCTTGGCTAAGATGGCTTCGTATCTCACTTTGATGGCTCCATGCTTGATGTCTTGAGTGGCTTAGTCTCTTGGCTTTAAGGCTTGCATGGCTTGTATGACTAAGGTGGCTTGCATGAATGGCTCCAGTTCTCATGCAAAGGTGGTGGAATTGCATGCCTTTTACATGGTCCCATTCTAGTCACCTTTGGGTCTTCTAATTGCTTTCTTACTTGCCCTAGGATGATCTTGAACCTTGATTGAGCTTTAAAATAATAAGATTTATGTCTTAGCTCTCTCTCTCTCTCTCTCTCTCTCTCTCTCTCTCTCTCTCTCTCTCTCTCTCTCTCTCTCTTTCTCTCTCTCTCTCTCTCTCTCTCTCTCTCTCTCTCTTATGATCTTGATCTTCAATTCTCATCTCGATCAATCTTGACCCTTGGATCATCCTTTCAATACCTCAGAAAGATTATAAATCCTAATTAAATCTTTAATTTTTTTTGATAATTTACAAACTTACTTTGGGTTAGCTTTTGAACCTATAAAATATCAAACTTTTGAATCATTGGGTTAGAAAAGTATGTGTTATGAATTTGAAAAAAAATCCTAGAATAATGCTTGTAATTAATAACTCATGAACTACTAATTGGGTACATTTTATACAAAATTTAACATTTACCAAGCATCATTCAGTTACGATGCTACTTGGGAGACTGAGAATGAGATGAGAAGGACACACCAACAAATGTTTGATGAGTGATATCAAGAAAAATTTAAGAACGAAATTTATTTAAGGGGGAAGGATATTATAACCCCAATTTTAAAATTTTATTTCATATAATTTTTTACCATTTTATATTGAAATGATATGAACTTGGAATTCTATTTTTGAGTCTCAAGGAAATAAATTTTTGAAAATTATAAAATTTACTATCAAAACCTCAAAAATTGGAATGTGCTTGGGAAGGGCTTTCCAGTGACACCAAGAATACTAAAATCGAAGTTTGGAGAAAAAACTTGAAAATATCGCAAACAAGGGACCTAAAATTGATAATTACACTCCAAGTATTTGAAAATTTCAAGAGGTATATAAAAGATGAGGTAGTTGGCCATACAAAAGCAACCAACTGCATTTCTCTCTCCCCTTTCCTCCTTACAAATCACCACCCAACATTGAGATTTTGTTAGCGGCAAAGGATGACAACGATGCCCTCTCTCTCTCACTCGTGCATGACAAACCAAAGCCCTTAAAACTCATATCCTTTCCAATGACTAGAAATGTGTCAACTATGATCGATTTCAGATCTCTTTCCTTGACAACTAATCAGTGAGATTTCCATAAAAATTTGGACGAAAAAAGGCAGAATGAATACTTTGAACCTATTTGGATCATGACCCATTTTTTGGGGATTGTAACCATCTTCTCTGATGATGACGACCACATGAAACTCCCCTGCAATGGTTATAGATGATTAATCAAAGTTAGATATATAATTCTAACCAATTTTCCTTCACCGATGAAGAACCCATCTCCAGTGATGATCAAATCATTTGATGATGAAAATTACAAATCCAAGCTTTCCTTTCCTTGATCCATTGACCAAAGTTAGCTAGAACTAGATTTGAGTTCCCAATCTATCATCTTGATTTTTTAACAATCTTGCTATCACTTCTGCCAATCCTTGGTTGAAAAAGGTCAATCTGAGCCGTTCACTCATAGATCAATAATAGGGAGTGTGGGTCGGTACATGTTCAGTCCTTTTCCCTTACCTGATTTTTTATTTAAGGTCAAACATCATATTAGTGAAATTTATCCCTCTATCTCTTAATCTTGATCATTGATTGGGTGTTAATTGAGCATATTTGAGATCTAGCAGTCAGTAATGGAAGTAGGTTCATGTGACAGTGACCCTTTTGAGTTTTCTCATCGAACTATCATTGAAAAGCTAGATCAACCACCAATCAATGTTTGAAAGCATCAATCCATGAATTGATTCACCACACTCTCAGATCAGTTACGATTTGTGCTTGGGATGGTGGATCGGGGTTCTTCAATCGTTCATCCTAGATTTTTGTTTGTTAATCTATGATCGTAAGGTAGTTCCATGATTTTCTATCTCTCTTTTTTAGATTAATAGTCGATCAGTGTTAAGAGATTAGATTGGTGATTTGTGATTGCCGATCAACTATTAGATTGATGCACACTGTGGGTTATGATTTGAGTATGGATATGATGCACTATGTGGGTTGTGATTTATATCTGGATGTGTTGTGCTATGTGGGTTGTTATTTATATATGGATCTTTGCCCTATGCAGGTTGTGATTTAAACTTGGATGGGATGATCTATGTGGATTATAATTTATATCTGGCTGTGATGCATTATATAAGATTTGATTCCATATTTGGGCTTGAAATGTGATCTAGTTTAATCGATGATCTAGTTAATGTGTGATCTATGTTTTGGATGCATTATATGGTTTTAATTTTATATCTAGTGTGACCTTTGGGTTACAGTGATTATTGGACCAATGTAAGTGTAACATCCTAAAATTTTGTACAATTTCTAAGAATTAATGAAAAATTATGATTTAATCCAACATTTAGACATTCAAGTAATGAGAGATAGATAATTTTAATTGTGAAAATATCTAATGATGGATTAAGCTCAAAGAGAGAAATTCAATGACTATAAGGTAGCATAAATCTAATGGTGGAGATTTAAATTGTTAGCAAAATAAGATTTTATGTTGATATTGGCACCCACTTAATGAATTAGTGGGAAAATATGTTAGAGTGGCCTCCACAATCCTATGTAGCCAATGAATGAGAAGATCCCATGTGATCTTTTCAAATTTAAGGTTTCCTAATGGCTTAGGAGAGGATCCGAAGAGAATCTATCTAAGTACAATGAACCTAAGAAGAGATAACTAAAGATAAGGTGGGTTCCTATTTTTTTTTGGAGGAGCTCCTCAACTATTATAGTTTATAAATAATTTTTGGGAACTAATGGAGAACATTATATAGGAGAAGAAGGAGAAGAAAGAAGATGAAAGAAGGGAAATTCTAAGAAGAGAACAACACATCTATAACAAGTTAGGTAGATTTGGCCATCTTATTTAAATCTTTGAAAATATATGTTTAAGAAATTGATCTTGTTTTTATGGTATGACTATATGTGTAAATATTCACTTATGTTAGTATTTGATCCATGTCATTATGGCATGTTTTACAACTTGTTATTCATGCCCAAAAAGTTGTCATTTTTCAGCATGTGCTTCTATGCGAGAAATCTATGTGTTTGAGATAGATCTATACATTCCATGTTAATCCATGTGGAATGGATTTATATGTTTTTAAGTAGATAGATCCATGCATTTTACACTAAAACAATCTATGTGTTTTGTGCTAGTTAAATCCATGTGTTCATGCTAAATAAATGTATACATCCATGTTGATTTTATACTAGATTGTTCCATGTGTATTTCTTTTCCATTATGCTTGACCATCTATGCAAAACTTAAGCTTTGATCTTTGATAATCCATGCACAAATACCCTGTTTTGTCCTATTGATATTCTATGTGAAAAACCCAATTCTTGATTTTGAGGATTTGTGCACAAAACCCAATCATGACTGTCAATAATCTTAGTGAAAGATATAAGTTTTGGATTGTTAATGAACTGTGGGTGTGAACTTGCTAGACTAATGGACCCATGCGCACAAACTCCTTTGGATTATAGAAGGACCCATGCACATTGTTCCTTGTGATTATTTAAGGGCCCATGTGCATGATTCAAATGGGGATCTATGCACAGGACTTTGTTTGGTCAAGGGAGAAACCAACTTACATGATCTTTGATAGATTTCAAGAAGATCCATGCATATAATCTCTAATAGATTATCATAAGATATATGCACATGAAACATTTGTATGCAAAGAGGATCCATGTCCATGATTCAAAATGAGATGAAAACTAAAACCATATATAGGATTTCCATTAGAAAATAAGGGGACCCATGTGCCTAAACTCCTTTGGAAGTCAAAAGCTCCAAGTACATGATCCAAGCGAGATCCATGTGTAGGATCCAAATTGGGTCTTTGGAGAGCTATGGGCATAGCCCTCTTAGGAAAAATGGAAGGATTCAATTATAAATAATTGTAATAACTCTGCAAGAGTAGGCAATAACTTTACAAGAATATATATATATATATATATATATATTGACTTGCATTTTGGTTTTTTTGAAAGCCTTAGGGATCTATCTAGCCTTTGAAAAAATAGTGATTTTTAATTAAAATTGGCCAAGGTGTTCTCTGAGATTGAACTAAGGTTAGGATACCACCAATTTATGGTGAGGGAAGAGGATATCTAGAAGACTACTTTCTAAACTAGGTATAGACATTATGAGTTTTTAGTCATGCTCTTTGGGTCGATGAATGCCCTAGTCGTTTTCATGGACCTGATGAACAAGGTGATTAGGACCTTTCTATACAAATTTGTGATAGCATTTGTGGATGACATCCTATGTACTTAGAAAGTCATGAAGTATAGAGACCACCTGTGCATAGTCTTAGGCACGCTCAAGGAACATCAACTATATGCAAAGTTCAATAAGTGCAAATTCTAGCATAAGAAAGTCAACTTCCTAGGTCACATCATTTCTAAATATAGTGTTGCTGTAGACCCAACTAAAGTGGAGGTAGTAGAGAAGTAGGAGCAAAAAAGATAGTTTTAAAGATACAAAGTTTCCTAGTTCTTGTAGGATACTATTGTAGGTTTATAAAGTGATTCTCATGAATTGCCTTGCCACTTACCAAGTTGACTAGGAAGAATGTACTATTCATTTGGGATGGTGCATGAAAAGAAAGGTTCTAAGAGTTGAAAAGAAGGCTAACCACTATGCTAGTACTTAATCTAATATCAAGTAATGGAGGATTTTTAGTGTACAGTGATGCTTCAACCAAAGGACTAGGATGTGTGTTAATGGAACATGGGAAAGTAATTTCCTATGCCTCCAGATAATTAAAGAAGCATGAGTTAAATTATCTGACTTATGATTTGGAGCTAGCAGCAGTAGTCTTTGCTCTGAAAATATTGAGACATTATCTTTATAGTGAAAACTTTGAAATATTCACTAACCACAAAAGCTCCAAATATATTTTTTGATAGCAAGATCTAAACATGGGGTAGAGATGGATGGAATACTTGAAGGATTATGATTTTATTATTCAATACCATGTAGGGAAGGCCAATATAGTGGTTGATGATGCATTGAGTAGGAAGACTCAAGGCATGTGTGCTAGCATGCTATCAAGAAGATGGAGATTACTCTAGGAGGTGACTAGGTACAAACTAGAGGTACAGCCGGATAGAGTCATTGTGGCTAATTTGGTAGTTAGATTTGTGGTAATTGAGAGAGTTTGTTAGGCGTAGAAGGATGATGCTAAAACATAGGATTTTGCTGGGAAAACAGGTTTCACCAGGGAGGCTTGTGGGAGTGTAAGGATGCATGGAAGGTTAGTGGTGCCTTTAGATATGGAGATGAGGTAAGATATACTTAAAGAGGTAAGATATACTTAAAGAGAGGCACACCATTCACATTACACTATCCATCCAAGGGGTAAGAAGATGTACCATGATCGGAAATGATAATTTTGGTGGAATGGCATGAAAAGGACTGTGGGAGATTTATGGAAGGGTACCTTACATGGTAGCAAGGTTGAGCATTAGAGGCTGACAGGATTATTACAGCTTCTCGAGCGTCCTGAGTGGAATTGGGACCATGTCATAATGGATTTCATGCTGTTATTGCCTAGGACATTGAGTAGGAATGATATGATATGTTTGATCATTGATTGGTTGACTAAGTCATCACATTTTCTCCGAATCTAACAGAACCAACTGATAGAAAGTTTGTCTTGACATTATTATTAGAGAGATCATGAGTTTACATGGAGAGCCATTGGGCATTACATTAGACCAAGACAGTTGATTTACTTCTCAACCTTGGAGGAGTATACAAAATCCTAAGGATCGATATTGAGATTTAGCATTGCTTTTCATCCATGAACGGTTAGAGAGTTAGAGCGAATGATCTAGACTTTGGAGTACATGTTGAGAGCTTGCACCATCGACTAGAAAGCTAGTTGGGATCAGTGCTTACTTTTGTCTTGATAATTACTACATGTGCATGAATATATTGGAGTATAAAATTAACAAATACGGGTTGATCCCATGAGGACCCTTTGATAGATAGAGTTAATTATAATCTAATTAGTTTTACTCTATCCAACTTCAAAGAAAGTAAAGAATTCTATACTAAAGCAACTATACAAACTAAATCAAAGTAAGTAAATAAAGCAAAGTAAGGAAAGCGTCTAAGGAATTAAACAAGTGAGGAACTAAATTAACCAAGGAAAGGAATTAACTAAGAAAATGAATTTTCAGTAATAACTTAATTATAATGGAAAATAAAGACATGAACAAAGGAAAACAAAGCAAATAAAAAAATTCCTTGAAGTGACTACTATAAGAGTCCTTTGTTGTGTCACTCAACAAAGATGTTTACACAACTCTTCTTCTTTTCCAGACTTGAACTCCACTTTATGGCTTACTTTGTTATGTCACTCAACAAGTGCCTATACACATCTTTTCAACTCAAAGTAATTAAACTACAACCAAGCTTTTCACTTCTCATTAACTCAGCATGCCACAAACCCAATGAAAATCTCAACCTTGCTTTAGGAATTGGAATTAATCTTATCTACCATAGAAGGGCACAAGGTTTTCTTCCTTTTCCTTAGATTTGCAAATCCCAAAGAAGAAGAAAAGATGAAAGGTGGAAGGCTAGAAGATGGAACAAAGAGGCTAGGGAAAGAAGGATGGGTGTAAGGGAGAGGGGTAAAGAGTATGCATGTAGTTTAAGAGTGGAAGAATGGTGATCAAATGAATGGAGTGCTACTATTGTGGAGAATAGAATTGACAAATATAGGTCAATCCCATAAAGACTATTTGATAAATGAGATTTAATTAAAATTGAGTTGCTTTACTCTAACCCAGCCAATAATGAAAGAAAGGTGTAACATTAAATTAAACTACTAATCTCAACAACTAAGATAAAGCATGGAAATAAACTAAACAAGGAAACTAACTAAGACATAAAGCAAGGAAATAAAGTAAAGAAAGTAATCAAAATATGAAAAAGAAAGCAAGTTTTTCATTAATGAATTTTAATTACAATTAAATACAAGAAAAAATGGAAAGGAAAAATAAACATAGCAATGTAAGATTCTTCCTTGAAGTGGCCAGCATAGGAGTTCATTGTGTTGCTCAACAAGGCTCTTTAAATGTCTTCTTCTTCAAGTCCAGGCTTGAACTCCTTTTTACAGTCTTCTTGTTATGTCACTCAATAGGGCCTATACACTTACATTCAACCCAATGTACATGAATGTACAACCAAGCTTTTCACATTTCCTTGACCCAACATGCCACAAACCTAATGAAATCCTCAACCACACTTTTGGAATTAGGAGAGTCCTTAACTAACATTAGAAGGAGTTCTTCCTTTTCCTTTATTCGCAAATCCCAAAGAAAGAAAAAAAGATATAAAAGATAGAAGGGAATAGAAGGTAGAAGGCTAGGTGTGGAAGACAAGGATGAGCGGAAGAGGAGTTGCATGTATATCTTAGGCGTGATGGAGGGTGTGTGAATGTAATGAAAGAATGAAAATTAAAGAAGGGGAAATGAGGGAGAAGATGGAATAAAGAAAGAAAGAAAGGAAGGAAGTGGGGATGGAAGAGATTCCTTACCTTTTCTCCAAGGCATTGACTTTGATCTTGTGAGAGCTTTGGGAAAGGTGATCTCTCTGCCTCTATTTCTCTTAGATTTATTTTTCAAGTAAAAGGGATAGGTAAGAGATAAAGCTTTTTATTCTTTTCACATCTTATTTATAGAGTTTGAAGAAAGGATGCCCCAACGATGGATCGTTAAGATCTAAAGATGAAAGGAAGAAAGAATGGTGTGAAATGGATGATATTTGATGGAGGGAAGGTATGTAGGGAGAGCCTAGTGTGTGTTTTTCAATTTGTAAAAGTGGGGAGAATTTGAGCATGAATTGGATAGGAAGGTGGAGTGGGAGAAGGAAGGATAGTGGTAATGGTGGTTACGAAGGTAGATTTGGATGGTTAGGAAAGAAGTTTGCTTGATAGGGAAGGAAAAGAGGAGATTAAGGAATTGGGTTCACTTTGGTCAAATTTCAAAAATGATAGGTGGGGGGAGCTGTCTTTTTGTAGTGAAAGTTTCGGGTGGAAAATGGTAAGTGATAAGTTGAAAAGAAAGGGAAATAACTTAGCGGAAAGGTAAGGAATAAAGTAGAAAGGGAAATACAGGGAAAGGAGAGGGAAAAATAAGGAAATTAGGTGGAGGAAATCTAAGGGTTTCCAAAATTAGAAAGTCCTATGGAAGGGTGTGATTTCCTAATTCAGTGTGTATACATGTTTTTAGAAACCCTAAGATGCATGGATCATTGGATGGAGATAAGTGGTTGAGATCTTCCTTTTCTTAGGGTTTTGGGTTGAATTTTCAACATGGGAGAGCTATCTAAGGTTTTGACCTTCCATATGGTTCATTCTTAGTCCTTAGATCATGCCTACTCTTACTTGAATGAATGAGATCCATTATGACATGTAGATCTTCCTTAACTTCATTTTCTTCCCACCATTGCATTAGATTGAATAGCCTTAATTCCTTAGGTTCTCTTCATATGATTCATGTAGACTAAGTATACTTCACCATCTTTGCATTGAAAGATCTCCAATCATTGGTTGACCTTCTTCTTTTAATTGAGTATAAGAGAGAAAATAAGTAAAAAGTCTTCATGTAAGTCTCTATCTTCTTTTTACTTTTGACAAGCTTTCATTGTATATGATCTCATTATATGTGAATTTAATTGCTCTCATAATCTTCTTAACATGGTGAAATATATGCAATTATGCATAAATTATGAATTTTCCACCTTTTCACCTTCATGTGAGGAAGAGTTGTGCAAGGGTTTTCTAATGCTGTCTTTGACAATGACACCCAATGATCATTTTGAACTTCTAGGACTTCATTTTTGGCATGTGTGACCCATGATGTAGCTTGGAACATGAAATTGCTCTTTTAGGGTTAAAATTGGTAATTTTGTACATTTTTTATAAGTATCTTGGACCTAAAAAATTGTAAAATTAACCCTAATAAGTGATAATTAAGTGATTTATGGGGTTAAAACATTCTAATATAGAGGTATGTATTAATATTTCCATGTATATCAAATAACCCCACACTTAGATTTTGCTAGTCTTTGAGCAAAACTATAAAAAGGAAATACATAAATCTAAATAAAATCCTAACCACTTTCACGGGTGCTGTCAGCTAATTTTAGCATATGTAGAAAGCCTTTAAATCCCTAGTAGATGAGTTTTAATCTCGTAAGTATTTTCACAAATGGCACCCATAACCATTTTCAAAAATATTATGAAAGTCCTTCATGTTTCTTAGAAAATCTTCTTATATTCAGATTACATTACCTCTTAAATTTAGCATGCTAATAGAAATGTTCAATAGTTCAAAAGTCTACCCTTATGCTAAATATATCTCATTAATTCATCAAGCCTTGGAATGTGAGTGTGTGATATAGCTATTATGTATGTATGTATGTATGTATGTATGTATGTATGTATGTATGTATGTATGTATGTATGTATGTATGCAATTATCAGTTTCCAAGGAATTATAACCTAAATTACCATCCAAATGTATGTTTTGACTTCAAATCTCATAGGATATACTTAACACTTAGAATGAAGTCACTTAGAAAGGGCTAAATCTCTCATTAATATGTGGGTAGAATATATTCATCAAGTTAGAAAATCTCATATATTTTCATACAAAAGAATGATAACTTAGAAAATATTTGATATGGTCTCATGAAAGGATATCAACTATTAAGAATGTTACACTCTACCAAATTCCTTACCCATTCTTAACTCATACTGCTCCTAAGATCAAGTTAGGTCATCTCATAGGATAAAATGTAGGCTTAGGTAAGGGTTATTAAAAGAATGGGTATAAAGATAAACAAACATTATCTAGAAGATATGTAAAGGTCTTTTAAAAATGTATTCACAACGTTCTTTTCCTATAAGAGTGAACATTTCCTTTTCTATTGGCTATCTTTTCTTTTCTCATTTTTTCTTCATTTTTTCCCTTTGATACATAGCCT
The DNA here is from genome assembly GCA_035236585.1 of Warburgia ugandensis. Taxonomy (NCBI): domain Eukaryota; kingdom Viridiplantae; phylum Streptophyta; class Magnoliopsida; order Canellales; family Canellaceae; genus Warburgia; species Warburgia ugandensis. The sequence continues at coordinate 23,880,191 of CP141132.1, read as the reverse complement.
TTGTTTAAAATTTTTTTAGCCTTTTTTATTTTCATCTCTTGAATTATATTGATTATACTATTCTTGAGATAAATCTTCAATCATCTTTACATATTTTCAAAACAACTAAGCAATGGATATATTATAGGGTTTAATAAGGGTAATGCCCAATGGGTTCACAAAGAAAAGGCTCATTATAAAGGCTCAAAGGCTCACTATAAAGCCTCAATGGGATCTATCATTTCTTAGTTTCACATGACCTAAAAATGACATAAATGCAAGACATAATTGGTATAGTCTATCAGATGTTTTCTCAATAGTCGACCAAGGTGAAGGATAATGACACCAACTAGGAAAGTAATGTCCATTGTAGAAAATTTTGAATTTATGTATATAACACTCCCAAAGAAAGAATGGCTATAAACTTATAAGGGGTTTAAGTCTCCACACATATTCTTTAGGATCTCTAAGTTATATTTTCTCTTTGACTCAATATATATATATGGGTATTTTTTGGATAAATGTTCTAAGTTTAACTTTCATAGAATACTTTAGAAAAAGGAAATAAAAATGAACTAATTGTTCACAAATATATTAATAAGCTTAAGTTTAAAAGATAGCTTGAATAATCATAAAATTTGAATTTTCATTCTTGTAAAGGAACTTTTAATAATTTTTTTTTTTTTAAGGATACAGACTCAAAAATAACTAAAAAGACTTTGGACACATCAAATCTGAACGACCTTACCCGCAAACTTAATTTAAATATTTTTTTTAATGTTTAGAACTACTACCATAAAAAATAAAAAAAAAACCTAAAAGGAAAGGTGAGAAAGATAATACTTGCACTCCTGGGTTAGTGCATTGATCTGTTGGTGTGAACAAATATGCATAATATACAATGCATGATAAATGCAACTCTATGCCACTTAAACTAACTAATATGTTAACCTAACACTAAACTAACTATGTAGAAGTTTTTAGAAAACTTACTCTAGTCCAAAATATCATTGTAGTTAATGTACTTTCTCCACCTCGAAATGTATGGTGGTGATAATAATATATCATGATAGACCACTATGAAAGATATGAGGTTTGGATTATTAATATAACATGACTATTGATAATCTTAATGAAAAATATGAGTTTTGGATTGTTGATGAGTGATGACTATGAACTTACTAGACTGATGAAGGACCCATGCACATAAACTCCATTGAATCATAGGAGGATCCATCATGGTTCATTGGGATTATTTGAGGGCTCATGTGCATGACCCAAGTGGGGATCTATGCACAGGACCTTTGTTTGGTCAAGGGAGAAACCAACTCACATGATCTCTGATAGATTTCAAGAAGAACCATGAGTGTAATCTCTAATAGATTATTAGAAGATTTATGCGCATGAAACATTGGGATGCAAAGAGGATCCATGTGCATGATTCAAAGTCAGATAAAAACTAAAGTATATGCAAGATTATTATTAAAAAATAAGAGGACCCATGTGCCTAAACTCCTTTGAAAGAAAGAACATCCATGTACAGGATCTATGTTCAGTCTTTGGAGAGCTAGGCACATGACCCTCTTAGGAAAAATATAAGGATTCTACTTTAAATAATTGAGATGATGGCTCTGCAAGAATACAAGATTTTATGAACACTTGAACTATGTTAAAGTAATTGTGCTTTAATGGGTTTGACTATGCTTAGAGGACTATGCAAAGATACAGTTTGACTAGAGCTATAATGTCTATTTTTATGTAGTTTAATGTGTGTGCGCGTGCATACATGCATCCATATATAATTGCAACTGTCCATTTATTCAGGATACTAAACTAAAGAGATTCTATGATATGGAAATATATTTGAATGTCCATGATTGCCATGATTGATGGGTGCTCATGTAGCCTTTTTTTTATTACGAAATACAATTAGGTGGTTATTATTTTGCAGATGAATCCTTAATAAGATGGTCATGGTCTTACCATCCCTTTCATGACTTATTTGTTATTGAAATGTGATTTTGGGTTTGTTAGATAATCCATGCGAAAAGTAAATCCATTAGTTATGGATGAGTTCTTATTCTTGAATGTGCATCACTATTGTGACATTATGATATGGACGTATGCTAGATTTACATTTGAAATCTCATTATTGACTTTTATTTTTAGATGATGAGTATGGATTACCCTGCGAATATGTAATGACTCAAACATTTTATGCAAATTTGGCACCACTTTACTAAATTGATGGAAATTAATTAAATTAACTATATTAAATGTTTTATTTTAATTAAAATATGAAACAAAGGAATTTGTAAGAAACATCAGTATCACTAGATTCTACACTCGAAGTGGAATCCAACGCCTCAAAGAACGCTGAAAATGGAGCTTGTATGACCAAGTTATGGATGTTTAAAGATCAAGGGCATTTTTGAAATTTATCTTTAAAACGAAAACGGGCTGAAAACACAAGGGGTCGTTTTGATAATGAAACCCCTTGCGTCATCTCCTTCCTCAGGCCAGGCGGTGCACAGCACTTCCATACATGTACGACGCCACAAAAAAATGGCGGCACCGCCTTCCCCTCCTATAAATTCCTCCACTCCCCCTCTTCCAAATCAAGCTTTCTCCTCTCCAATCACTCCCAAAAACATATCTGGCCACAAGGGTTTGCAGCCATGATTAAGACCAAATCGGGCAGCATCGAGAGCTCCCCAGGTACGAGTCTCCTCCCCACCCTACTCTTTTCTCTTCCCTCTTTCTTTCCCCCTAGATCCCGACCGGGTCTGGTTAGTTTTTTGGCCAAAAATCACTAGTAAAGGTGGGTTCTGGAACCCACAAAATAGGACTAGAACCCACAACCCAGGATCAGAACCCACGACTAGACGCGTCCCAAGGACATAGCACATAATGCACGCCCAGGACGCGCCCTTGGGACTACTTTTGAGCACCCGCACTACTTGCGGGCACGGTTCTAATTCGACCGGGACGCACGGGCTTCCTGGGAACCGTGATGCACAGGCCCGGTATGGACGAATCTGGTCCATTCGTAGGTTAGCGACACTAAAACTGCGATTAAGGAGGCTATATGACTTCGGTCGACTATCCGAAAGGACCGTTGCAATCGTATTGATGAAACAAACCTAATGATATCATAAAAGTTAGGATCGGGGGACTATTTTGTATGACTATAGCCCAAAGACTATAGAAATCTCATAGATTACCCATGTCAAAGATGATTAGATCTCATGACTGGATCCATTAGAGGTGTTAGGGGATTAATAGCTCAGGATTAACCCCAAAGTACACATATCAGATCTATATGTGAGATCTAGCCTGGAAGCACGCTAAGCAAGGACTTATAGATCCTAAAAGGCAGATATAGCCGTTAATCTATAAGTCTAAGTAATGATCCATAATGGTTAGAAAATAATACTTGAATCCATGTTATTAATTGATATTCAGGGTTTCACAAAGGTAACTCAAGGTTGAGTAATGAAGTACGCGATTCAAGGGGCATCGAGGTAGGTAATCTGATACTACTAAGTTTTTAAATGCATCTTAAACTCTGACTTGCCTTTATTACAGTGTTAAGCATGCTTTTGAGATAATGCTATTCTTATACTACTATACAGACTTGTCTGTATGTTTTATGGCTTTAAATGCGATATTAGCATGAACTGATTTTATGCACTGTTCGCATGGTTAAAATTAAATGCATAAATTGCATGATTTTGATGATTGAGATTTGGATTTACCTATATATGCTTTTTATGGGCTATTGAGCCTGGTGGGCACTATGCTAAGTAGGTAGATCGCCAAATGAGGCAACCTACGGTAGGAACAAACCTTGAGTTCCAAGCGGGCAGATCGCTGAATAAGGCAGCTTGCAGTGAGAACAAAACATGGAATTTCAAGTGGGCAAATTGTTGAATGAGGTAGCCTATGGCGGGGACAAAACCCTTAAGTTCCAAGTGGACAGATCGCTAAACGAGGCAGCCTGTGGAAGAGCATAGTTGACCCTCTGATTTCAGTGTTATCAATATGTGTATAGCATTGAAATGGTCATATACAAGTACTCGCGACCAGTCGGCTTGATGTGTTCGCTGAAAGACCATGTGCATGATACTTGTAGTGATGCCAGCATCTACTTTGAATGACGACTATTTTAAGAGTTTCATAATTATTATATTTGAATCATTGGTTTTGATGTGTCTGCAGAAATCTTCTTACACGAATACTATTGATTTCTACCTTATGATGTTAGTCATGTTTATATTGTTGAATACTAGATTTTGGTAAAGGATTCTATGATTGAAATTGCATAAATGAGCTTACGTTTTATGCATAAATATGCATGTTTACACAAAATGGAATCACTGATGTTTTACATGAAAAGCTCTTTGAATTATGCATATTGCCTGCCGTGTTTTCAAAATAGTAGTATCAGATCACCTATTGGGTATGAGGAATACTCACCCAAGTATACTATTTTTACAAATTAGCTCCACACAGAAGTGGGAGAAGCATTAGGAAATGTTAGTACTACGATCAAGTAAATGAAGAAGGGACAAGTATGAATGTAAGTAAACTCACTACCTTTTGGACATGTATCTGTACTTATTACAGTTGGGCTGTGAGCTGTGACTGGATAGACTTGGGAAATATTTATGATGTTCTTCATTTTTTAAAAATTTCCTTATTCATCTTGAAAGCAAATGACACTCGAAGTTTTCAAAATAAATTTAAAACAAAATATTTTCCGCTATAGTGCATAATTTTTCTAAAAGTGTTTTCAAATAGGGATCGATCCCGCCTTAGGAATTAGTTTTTGCATTTAAAAATGCATGTGAAAACCCGAGTCATCACAGAATATGATAGATAGGCTAAAGTGACTAATAGGAGCTGCGCTAGGGGGATATACAAATGTTGAGATCTTACTTTTCTTTAATCATATTACTTCAAGGAAGTATGAGTTATGTTTTCTATATGTAAATGATATTTGATGATGCATTATGAATGCCTCCATATGAGCATAGTGTGAAAGCAACTAAGGTGAGGGGTTATTTTTTTTAATTGCACTATAAATATATTTTAAATGCATATGGATGCTGGGTGCCATAAGTTTTTGCACTTTATATAGTTTAGGTTTATCTACTAGGTATATGTGTATACTCAACCTATGATATGAATGTAGATACTCAAGGAAAGGCAAAGATCAAAGAGTAGAGTGAGAGGACGAGCATTCTAGGGTAGAGGAAAAGCAACGAAATATTTCACTTGAACCATTCGAAATTATTGTGATTATGATCATTCATGACTGAGATACACTTTAAGCTGTTATTTGTGATATTCTAGTGACAGACAATTATCCCTGGGATTGATTTTATAAGTATGTTTATATAGGCTTAGACGTGGGCCATGACTATACATGTGTGTGTGTGTGTGTGTGTGTGTGTGTGTGTGTGTGTGTGTGTGTGTGTGTGTGTGTAATTTTGGTATGATGTACCCAGACTTTTTAAAAGGGGAGACACTATAAACAAAAAAAAAATTTGACTTGCATGTTTGTTTCCAAGAACCTTAAGGGTTGATCCCCCTTTTAAAAAATAAACATTTTTAATAAAAATTGTGTTAAAAACTTGGGTTGTCACAATAAGGACATGGTAGGGTAAAGATGCCTTGCAAGGTATTTTTGCATGTACACCTTAACCAAAGTGTTGATGATGTTTTAGTTGATTAACACTATTTATGACTTGAAATGAGCAAAATACCCTTGTTTATTGTCTTAACCGAAATGGCATGACATTTTTGTTTTGTTTTGAGGTGCTATTCGAGTACAACAGCATGTGTTTTTGATCACTTGATCAAAACATCATGGTGATTAGGGGTTGATTTTCATGTCAAGTAGGGTATTGAAATACCCTAAGATTTCATGTTTTAGATAGGAAAATGGGGATGGGCCTAGTGGAAGCTATACTAGGAGATTTAAGTTGACCTCCTATCTTTGAAACTTACATTATATTAGATATCCAGCCCTTTAAAGGGTCAATTTTTTGGTACAGGAGTCATGGTTACTCTACCTATGAATATCCATAGTCCCTATGAGGATGTAGTGGAAGTCTCACTTGGGTATTGGATGAACACCCGACTTGATCTAGATTGGCAAGTCAATATGCATAGTGGAGTCCCATTTATTTATGTTTTGAGACATGGAAGTTGGTACTATATGAACCTATTTTGATCGATAATGAGTACTCATGATCTAATTTGGTATGTAGTTGAATGCTTTGTGAGATGATTTGTCATGGATTTGCTCGTTCTTGAGTTGTTTAACAATTTATTATCACTTTGATGTATTTTGTTTGGCTTTAATCAAGCATTATGAGCTCATATACTCTGAGATGATTTGGCATGGATTTTCATTTTCTTAACTTGAGATGTGATTATAGTGTTTTAACACTTGATCATCACTTTATGCATTAGGAAGATGACATGATGCACGATTGTTAACGCATGTGATAGATGCATATTGCATGATTGGAATAATGAGATGCTAGTCCAAGTTTGGAATGAAAAGCACTGGGATTTCAAATACATGTTGATGCATGAATGTGATGCATCCACAAACTTTGTTTTTGTAGTTTCTATTCTTCTGACGAGGTATACCCATATACTATCACTATCTGTGTATTATGGATGTGACTAACACTTCTTGGGAAGAGCTTTTTGGTAAAACAAGGTTTACTTTGTTAACTTTGTTTTAAAGCCCAGTATTTCATTACGAGTTGAAATGATGGCTACAGTGCTTAGTGTTTTCTGAAAATGAAATTTTTTTGCTGGTTTTATTTTTGAAAAAGAATTTTCAAACTTGGGATTGAATTTTGAAATAATTCAAATCAACTCATTCAAAAACCTTGTCGTCTCGACTTCTCTACGCTCCACTCTACCTTTAACAAATGATAGAGCAGGAGGTCAATGATCGATGAAGGGGCAAGGCTATCAATGATCCATGGTGGGGAGGAGTAGACAGGTGAAACCCACCCTACCTTGTCCCATTTTTATCCATTTTTAGGATAGTGATCTCCTTTATGCACTCTATCTGTCTCAAAGATGGCAAGGAAGAAAATGTCAAGTCATCAAACTTCCTATTAGAAAATTACTCCCTACAATTATCATGACATGATTTGAATGAATGTAATCTTTTCTTATCATGATATGCCAGTTATACATCTAAAGGTAATCTTTAATGTGATTAACTATAACCCTATAATATACTTTTATGAATCATGAGTTGATCTCATGAACCTTCGGCAACATAGTAGGAGTTCCATAAAATGATAGTTGAGAACCATGAGAACAGGAAATGAAATTCTAGTTTCATGTTAATGTAAAATAGTCCTCGAGTATGAATATGGATGAGAAATCTAATTCTAGAATACTTATCAAACAAGATGTTTCTAGAAGATGTATATGATTAATTCTTAAATCATTCAAGTTAGAGACTTTAAACATATATAAATGTGAGAAGTATTTTACACAATATGACAGTACCATAATTGTTTAGAATACTTCATATTACCAGATACACATAATCATCACTACCCCTCAACTTGAGGCATTATATTCCTTTGAGATTCAATAGTTATCTTAGATGTATTATATGATGAGATATAATCAAGGTTGATTTTAGTTGCCTCATGAAGAGTAAAATATGTCCAACATAGGACCATCACTCTTATACAGAGTAAGATAATCAATGATGGCTACCATAAAATGAACTTAGAAAAACTCAAACACTTGGTGATCTTTGGTACAATGTTTAAAATAAGATATATTTTCAAAAGGTGTTGCATTTTGAAAAATATTTAAGTATATCAAGATGAGCCCATTGTACTTGAATGTACAAAGATGACATTACCTAAAGTAAGTGGCTTTCACATGGCCTGCGATGGTGTCACAAATTAATATAGGTGAGTGGGAGGGTATAATGGTTATTCGTCTATACCTTTGCAATTTGATCTTCTAATGTGGGCTGCATTTGGTTATTAGTGGATGAATATGCTAATGCCACATCATATGACCCAATTGATAAACAATATCTCCTAGGAATTAGTAAAGTATTTTCTGATAGTGTTAGCCAAGTTTTTTAGCTCCTGTTTTCTCTCTTCTAGTATTAAGGGTTGAAACTTAGAACTACCTCTACGAGGAGAAGAAGAAGATCAAGTATCTCAAGTAGTGGTGGACCAAATAGAGAGTTTGTGTTTTCGATCCTAATAAGGTATGTTCCTTTCTAATGATTTTAGTTTTGAAATTCTAATTCATATGATATAAGTATGATCAAAATTAAGTTTTAAGTTCTAGATTCAAATTGAAAAAAGTTATCGATGTTTTGCATATAATATGCTACTAGTATCAAAGCCTAACTTGTTTATCATATCTTTTATTTCATGAAAATCAACTAGATTGAAGTTTTGAGGAAGTTACATAGTTTGTCATGGATTATAACAAGTGATTTGCTTTGTATGCTAGTATTGCTACCCTTTGAATTTTAATCTAAAATTTTATATGTTTATATCAAAATCTCTAATATTTCCAACGACACTAGTCTCATTCAATTCAGAGTTTGTTTGATAAGCTTTCTAATTTTAGAAAGTAGCTTTATAAGTAGATTGTATTTTGATTTTTGGGTGAGATGTACACAAAATTTAATTTTAAAATTTTAGTATGTGATATAAATTTTCAAAATAAATCTAATAGCATAAGTTTTAGTAGTTTCTAATATGATTTTATATTTTTCCTTGTTTAATAAAAGGAAAATACAAAAATCATTATGGATGCAAACTAGGTTTGGATTTTTAAGGAAAATTAAATTTTAATTTATGAATTTTTTCTAGGCATGCTTTAAGATATCATAAAAATTTTCATAATTTTTTTGTTTTAATTTTGAGAGAAAATTTAAACCTAGTTTCAAAGAGTAGAAAAGTGGGTTTTTCATTTTCTAGTTTGTAAAGTTAGAATCTTTCCATGAGAACTTGAGGTTATATTTTTGTTATAGTTCTAAACAACACATATGTCTTAGTTTTTGTTGTAAATTTTATTTATTTGGATTGCTTTAAATTCATGCTTTTGTCAAAATCTTGAATATAATTAACGAACAAAAGTTATTTGTAGGTGTTAGAACTTTATGTGGAAACCTTGATTATGCTCAATACTTGATATGATGAGATTACTCATTGTAGAACAATAATTTAGAATTATCATGTGATGACACATTTAGTCAATTTATTCATGAAATTGTTTATGTTACTTGTTTATTTCAAATTTCATGAATATGTGCATAAAACTAAAATGATATGACAAAATAGGGTATTGTGTGAATACACATAGGATAAGTTTAACGTGTATATGCTAGGAACATAGCACTTGATTACAATAACCATTGCCTTTCGAATCCATGAAATCAATATGAGAATTTCAAAGTTGAACACAATTGTTTGAGAATGTTATAGTACTATTCATTGTGTATTGTATGATCCACTAAATTATTCTAATTCATTGATATATGTGATTGGATAATCTATAAGATTTTTTATAATTGAGTTTTTGAATCATCTCAATTCGATTCAAAATAAGATAATCATGGCTATTTTAATGCATGCATGTTGGATAGATGACTATGAACCTTATTAATGCAATTCATGGAATGATGATTGAATGGATATGGATATATTTCATTTGTCAATGTCTCTCCTCTCTCATTCAATCTATCTTTAAATTATATATTATACTTTAGTGGTTATTTATAACAACCAGTTTCTCAAGTTTCTTTTATTCAAAAAAGATGTGATTTACCTTTTCTTTTAGAATAGAGATGGTTTAGATTGTTTAGGGGATCGAAGAAGAGTTTAGTTATGGATGGAGATCTGATAAATCGGTAGGAGTTGAAGAAATGATTGTGCATGAAGTATTATTGAAATAATGGAAGTGAAACATTGATACAAATACTTCATCGACAATTTTATGATTATCATAAAAGATTTATTAGTGAGTCATATAAAGAGTTTAAAAGAGATAAATCTTAATTGTCCATCATCTTCATCCATTAATTTTATGCGTTATGAACAATTCAATAGCTACATGGGATGTAGAGGCATGATTTTTTCTTTAAATTGCTAGAGAACCCCTCTTTGAGAATATTAAATGTTATGTGAGAATGAGACTTTAAAAAGAAGTTTTATATCTAACAACCTTCCATTGCAATTAATGATATGTTTGGTATTTTGGAACTAGGTGCTCATAATAAATATTTCAATCAAATTATAGGATAGGTTTTTGAATTGACAATAAGTCATACAACCAAATGTGATTGTGGTTCGATGTGTGGAACGTGGTCACATGCCACAGCAGAAGCCATGGTTCTTATGCACAAGTTATAGTTAACATATTGGAGGCAATAAATCAAATAACATGATGATGATGGATAGAAGATTCACTTTGTTGTAAGCATGGGTTGTTAGATACTACAACAAAAGCTACCTATGTGTTGTAATTAGTCACATATCATAGCAAGAGCCAATTGCAATAAGAATAAGTTTTTTTATATTTATTTTATATTTTGATAGGATGACTTAATGAATGGTACAATTACACCGAAAAACCTTGATGTAATTGAAAATGTGTGTGTGTGTGTGTGTGTGTGTGTGTATTTCTTGACTGTGTATTAAAAGAGACAACTTTGATCCTTTGAATAAGATTCTGGAAAAGAACAAACTCACTACCTTGAACTATGAAGAATAGTTTAGAATTTGAAAATTGTGCTAATAGTAATGAGGTAAACCATATGATTGAGGTTAATGCCAATGCATCAACAATTTGGTGATGGTGCTGGAGATGAAGCAATTGATGCTTATCACACTAATTTGACAAAGTGCCACGAAGATAATGATCTAGCTAAATGCTTCATTTTATTATCAATGGCCAATACTCCCCAAAAGTAGCATCATTTTATGAAAAATTCTAGGCATGTAATGGTTAGTGTCTAAGAGATGTTTGGTGAGAATCATCTAGTGGTACGATTGACTACAATGAAGAATTTTACTTCTACTTGTATGATAAAAAGGAAATCTAATCCACGATCATGTTCTAAAGCTAACGGGATATATTCAAAAATTGCTTCAACAAAGAGCAAAAATAGATGCAGACACTCAAATTGACATGATATTAGCATCATTGACATAGTAGTATACCAAAACTACTAAATATAATTTAGTAGGTTGAGGGACTTAATGTAAAGGATAAAGACAAATTTGAAGTCATTGAAGAAAAAGTGGCTTCCAACTATAATATGAAGGGCAAAAGAAAAAGGACAATTCAATAAGAAAGATTCTTTGAAAAGAAGAAATCAACTACTTAAATAAAGTAAATATGGAAAGTGCTTTCATTGTGGCTAAGTTGGACATTGAAAGCACTATTGTAAGTCCTACTTAGAATTCATTAAGAAAAACAAACCTTCAAGAGGTGTGTTACAAATACTTCTAATTGAAGCCAATATGATTGATGATTCATACTTTTGCATATGGCATCGATTCTGGTGCAACCTCTCATATATGCAATCTATTCAAGGATTGTAGGAAAGACGAATTCTAAATAATGGAGAGATTGGTTTGCAAATGAGAACAAACATGAAGGTTGTAGATGTGGTAGTAGGGACTTTAATTTAATTTTTGTTTGATTGATGGTAGGATTTTGAAATTAGAGTATTAATTATAAGTACTTGAGATGCGGATAAAAAATTTTGTGTCTGAACTTTACGATGCTAGATATTCTTTAAAGTTTAAAGATAAGGTAGTTATCAATTTTTGTGATAAAGTGTTTACTATGGATATAAATAAGAATGGACTCTAAATTCTGGTATCTCTAAATCACAATACTCATAATGATTAAAAGAAAAAATCATACTCTAATGGAGATGGTGAGATCTATGATGAGTTTTATTAACCTACCTTTATTCCTCTATGATCATATTCTTGAAACGACAATATATTTACCGAATAAGATTCCTTCTAAACCAGTCTAAAACACCATATGAGATGTGGACTACGAAGAAACCTATGCTTAGTCATTTAAATATATGTGGTTGTTCTACCCATGCTAGGTGAACAAGTTGAGAGCTGGATTGTAGAATAGTAAATTGCTTCTTCATGGGATACGCAAAAAATGGAATGGGGGTGTCAAATCCACTTGTTTATAGAACAAAAGTGTTTTGTGAGCAGAAATGTACAATTTTTAGAAGAAGAGTTTATAGCTAGTGAAGGTATTAGCACAAATGTTGAATTAGACGAACAACATGAAGAGTCAGAAAAGTTTTATTACCAAGGATGAACAAATTAATGAAGAACCGGCTGATACGAATGTAACAATAGTTCCATACTATAGCACTAAGATTATAAAAGTTCCACACAACACTAGGATTGTTAAAGTTTTAAATAGACTTGTCTATTTGGAGGAACATAATCCTATCTCGGCCAATGATCATGAGGATGATTATGCTACTTTTGAAAAAGCAATTTTGAGTGTCAATATGGATAAGTGTGTATATAGATTTTGCAATAGACTTGATGGAAGTTAGTAAGGTGTAGACTTTGGAAGATCCACCACAAAGAGTCACACCATTGGAGACAAATGGATTTTCAAGAGAAAGAAAGACTCACTAGGAAAGGTAAAAACCATAAAGCATATTGGTGGCAAAAGGCTATTATCAAAAGGAAGGAATTGAATATGAGGAATCTTTTCACCAGTGGATATGTTGATGTCTATTAGAATATTACTAGCTATGGCAGCACACTTTGATAAGGAAATTTTGCAGATGGATGTGAAAATAACACTTCTAAATGGATATCTTGAGGAAGAAATTTATGTGGAACAGCCTCAAGGGTAAGTTTCCATAGATTTTTAAAATAAAGTATGCAAACTAAGTAGATAAATATGTGGATTGAAATAAGCATCAAGTAGTTGGAATAAAAGATTTGATCAAGTGGTCAAAGAGTTTAGCTTTTTGAAGAATCTAAAGGAAGCATATATTTACAAGAAGTGTAGTGGGAGTGGAGTGATATTTCCATTATTACACGTAGATGACATTCTACTCATTGGGAATGACGTAAGAGTGTTATCTATAACAAAAAGGCAAGACTATCAAGTCAATTATCAATGAAAGATTTGAGAGAAGCATCTTGTATTCTAGGTTATAAAGTATTTAGATATAGGAAGAAGAGAAAGATTGGATTGTCACAGACAACATATTTGGGTAAGATCCTTGCTAAATATAAGATGCAAGATTCCAAAAAAGGACTGGTTCCTTTTAACCTAAAAATAAACTATCTAAATCCATGTATCCTGAAACTATGGATGAGATAGAAAAGATTAATATAGTTTCATATGCTTAGGCAGTAGAAAGTTTCATGCATGTTATGATGTGTACAAAGTTTGACATATATCATGTGATGGGAAGGGTTTATAGATTTTAATATAATCCACTCAGAAACTGGATAGTTGGTTAACATATCTTCAAGTACCTTAGAAGAACTAAATTATTATTTGATTTATGATAATGATGACAACTATCAGAGGATATATAGATTCATGTTTTTAGTCAGATATTGATGATTGTAAATCTATCTTTGGACTTATATTTTTTGTAGGAGGAGGAGCAGTTAGGTGGAGAAGTAGAACAACTATTGATTCAACAAAAGAAGAAGAATACATAGCAGTAAATGAAGCAGCTAAGGAAGCAATTTGAATTAAGAAGTCCTTATAGAAACCTGACATATTAGATATTGACAATGATATCATTCCATGATTATTTGATAGAATGGGGCCATGGCATAAGCCAAGGAACCATGATCACATAAAAAGCCAAAACACATCAAGAGGAGATATCATGTAAGCCCTGAAATTGTGGACACAGAAGATGTTATTGTAGTAAGAGTTGTGTTAGTGGATAATGCAGCAAACCCATTAAGTAGACCATTGCTACATAAAGTTTTTGATAGATCTTTAAAGTCTAAGGGAGTAAAGATTGTACATGATTGGCTTTGAGCACAAGTAAGAGACTAATAGAAATGTATGCCATCCAAACTAATTATATAATATTTTCCATGAGATTATTTGTATGCATAGAATATTTTTTTATCATGGCATGCCAATTATACATCTAAAGGTAATCTTTAATGAGATTAATTATAGCTCAACGATATACATTTGCGAATCATGAGATGATCTTAGAAACCTTAGGAAATATAGTAGGTGTTCCATAAAATGATGATTGAGAACTATGGGAATGAGAAATGAAATTCTAGTTTTATATAAACCAAAAATAGTCCAACAGTAAGAATAAGAATGAAAAACTTAATTTTAGGATATTTGCTAAATGGGATGTTTCAATAAGATGGAGATGATCAATTCTCAGATCATCCAAGGTAGAGACCTCGAACATACATAAAATGTGTGGAGTGTTTTATATAATAGTACATGTGTTTAGAATACTAAATCACTATTATTACCCTTTGTCGATTGTTTTTCACAAGTGTACGGTTGTTGTAGTATAGCTTATGCAAATATAGGTCGATCCCAATGGAGACTTGACTTAAAAATTTGGATTTTAAATAAAATTTGATTGACAAAAAATTCAGATCACCCATAACATTCTCTGATGTGTCACAAATCAGATACTATTCATGATTTTTCTTAATTTTTTAAATTAAAATACCAGAGCAACACCTCTTACTGTGTATGCAAATGAGAGAGTGTTATTAGAAAAGAAGAAGGTAACTATGACAGTCCTACGAGGCTGCTCGTGTATGACACTAGTTAAGTAGTTGTCTTAGCCTTGTTCACAATCTAAGATTAATTCAATCGCTATATACTGTGGCACCCCAATTTTTTCCCAAAAAATTTTCACCTTTTATTTTGGAAAGGTGGTGCACCAGTATTTTTAGAAATTCAAAAACAGTGAAAAACATGTTCTTTGAAATTCATTTTTTTGAAAACCTAGATGTCACCTCAAATCCCATAGTATACATAATATAGTTTTTATAGAAGATAGACATGCATTTTGTGAAACAACAGGACCCATCCAGTGGTTCACATACACAACCCCTATAACTATTATACTAAATGTCCAGGCAACATAATCCAAATAACTAACTACACAATACAAAAACTTTAACAAAATATATACCTGAGCGTAGAGGTATGGCTATTGAACTCCTCTTGCTTGTGTATGTCTTCTCCTTTCTATCTGTATCTGAGATATTGTAAACATAAACATTTATAATATCTCAGCAAGCTATGCTTGGTAGGGGAGAGTTAAGAAAACGTGTTAATTACATATGAATTAAGCATTTTACATCAATTAAAATATTCAATTTCATCATGATTCTTATATGGGATGAAGTTTACAACATAGTTCATAATTCAATAATTTTATTAATAATTCAATTATCTGCAAGTTATTGATAAAACAGATATTTATAATTCTTCTTCTTCATATGAATATAATAATCACATTTTAGAGATTATACTTTACATGATATATTTAATATATATAATTCATTGGTATTTTAAATATTTATCATTATCATTTTTCATATGATACCATACTCCAATTCTATGAACCATACTCTGCATAATATATCTACCCATTCAATTCCCCATACGAAAATTTTTATGAAACTATGCCCTCCAGCATATATATATATATATATAGGACTATATCATATACATTAAACATTTTAAAAGTGAGACAAAGTTATGAACATAGTCCCTAGGTTTTATAACCTACATTCCCATATTATACTAGGTCTCATACATATACCCCTTACCATACGGGATTTATAAAACTCCAGTCGCTGCTAATAACATCATAAAAGGCATCTCATCATGCCATCATCATATATGTAATAACCCCAATTTTTGTAAATTGATTGAGAAAAACAATTTAGTTTGAATTTTCAAAAAATCTAGGCTGAGATATTAGGTTATTAGAAATTCTCTTTTTATAGAAATTAAAACATGATTTAAAACTTATAAATTATGAATGTACTAAAAAAACCAATCAAAATGACACTGAGTACGTTCAATTCTAAGTTAAAATGAAAAATCCCTAATTTTCTTCATTTTTATGAATAAAAGGGTAAAGTGGTAATTTTATCCATAACCAAGATATGAGACATCAAAATTTAGAATGTACTTAGAAATATGAA
Source organism: Warburgia ugandensis (assembly GCA_035236585.1). Lineage (NCBI taxonomy): Eukaryota > Viridiplantae > Streptophyta > Magnoliopsida > Canellales > Canellaceae > Warburgia > Warburgia ugandensis. Next base: position 23,863,953 of record CP141132.1, on the reverse strand, counting down.
TCCAATTCCATTAAGTATACTAAATTTCAAGTTCAGGAGAATAAAATGAATTTTTCTTCATAAAAGGGCATAATGGTCCTTTTACACCCCCGTGGGGCCCATAAGGGGCCCACAAACGAATCCAATGGCTAGAAAATATGTTATGAGTGGTAAAACCACTACCAAATACTAGTGGAGAAGGAGGTGGTGGTGGAGGATCCAATGTTAATTTAATATTTAAAAGAATTAAAACATAATTATTACAAGTAATTATGAAAAATGCAAAACACCTATAAATACCCCTCCAAAAATGTTTATTAAAATTCTCATGAAATCATCTTACTTACTTTGAAAAACTAGATCTAGATTCCTTCCCAAAATTCCAAACTCTCTCTCCTCTCTAATTGGAACAAGAGACCTAAATTCAATTAGGCACTTTGTTCCAAATTGAATCTCACAAATCCCACCGTCCATGCAATCCTAGACTACCTTATCTACAAAATCCCCAAATCAATTTTAAGATCCAGTGGTGCAATCAACAGGAAATCACAAAACAAGGGACTATTGGGCTATCTTATCATCAAAGGGTATTTATTTAAAAATGGGCTTCAAATCTATGTTTTTTCTCTAATCAGGTAGGTAAACCCACTTCTTATACTTATTTCATATTTAAATTTTTTTTTTTATGGAATTAGTTTTAGGTTAAAATTTATAAAAATAAAGTAAGGATCAAAACCCTTCAATTCTGGATGATGGAGGGCTCAGATGGAAAATCTGAGCCATCCAATTGATAGTTTAATTTGAGTTTATTAGATAAAGTACATTAGTTAGAAACCATGCTAGTGTAATCTTAAGTTCCTTGTACCATTATGATTATGTTGTTCAATTATGTAGTTTTATGCTTTAAAGTTATAATTAATTTATGGTTAAATTTTATTAGTAGATTTAATTGTTAAAGTAGTTATGAGATAAAGAGCATAAAACACCAAAAATAGAATCTAATGAGAAAGTAGAGTTTCGTGACACAAATAAGAGTGAATTATTTGACTTGGACTTAATTAGTAAGGGCTATAATTAGTAGGATAATATAAGGATTATCAAATCCTTGGCCCAAACTAGAAGAATAATAAACCCCATGAATGACATTTTAAATGTTTATGGACTTAATTAAAATCAATTAGAAAGAGTACTTAGGGTTAACCTGCTCATAGGAAACTTATAGAAGGTTGAGCTAAGGTCACTCTAGTGAATGTTGAACACCGTGTTTAAGGGGGTTTTCTAATAGAGCCTCGCTCTTCCCCTACCTTCCATTGACGTTTGTGAGGTCTAAACACTTCCTTACATGATGATTGAAGTAACCACTTTGTGTTCACCCATTTAGCTAGTAAACCTTAGCCAATTGAAAATAAGAAGAGCATTTTAGACTTAGGTTGAAATAAGTTAGTTGAATAATAATAATAGGAGCATAAAATGTTAGTAAATTATCTAACCTTAACAAAAATTGTAAGTAAGATGAGATGATCAAACAAGATCCATTGGATCTTGAATGACCAAGAACAATAAAAAGAAATAAATACTTCTTGATGATATATATATATATATATTGCTGGCAACTTAGATCAAATAGAATAGAAGATCTTAGATTAAATAGAAGATTTGAACCCTTGATGAATTATGATTCAAGGAAGAGAACCAAGATCCTCCTCTTTAGGGATGATCAAACAACTAAACTTAGATAAAAAAAGAACTAGATGATAGAAGATCTAAGCCCTTGGTCTTTATCAGCAAGTATAAATTGTTGATCAAAGGATCTATGAAAGATCAATATCAAAGAAAGGAATACACAAAGACTTAGAATAGAAAATACTTAGATCTGAAAGATTAGAAGATCATTCTAACCACCAGATCTATTGATCAATAGGATAAACACTATTTGAGAAAGATAGATCATGATAGGACACAAGATCTAGATCCTTTATACCAAAGGACAAGATTAGACAAAGAATATAGATAGGATAAAAAACATAGGATTATTCAGATTGTATATATATTGATAGTATGTATGGATTTACAGATTACATATATCAGTCAGGATCATGGAAGATTTGAAGAGATGGATCACTATATGAAGGTAGGAGGATTTTATAAATGCATCTACATGAGAAGTACATGTTGTATACATGATCTTATGTCTGGAAATGTTGACAAGGATAATGTAAATACTTGTATTAAACCCATTGAAAACCCTTATGATCCAACCAAAACACATATGAAATGGTTAAGTTAGAATTGAGGAAAACCCTAAGTGAATAGGAAACTAGAAAGTATTCCATCCCTAAGTAAATAGACTGATTATCTAATACAGATGAGAATTACTTTATATACAAGCATGGAGGTTTGTGCTTTTATTTTAAACAGGCATAGGCCTGAGGATGCTATGCTAGGAGAGTTAGTAGGGTTTGGCCACCCACTCTTTGAAACTTGTTATTATATGGATACCAAGCCTAAATGAGGCTAAAAGTTGGGTGGGGCAATTATGGGAAGGCCACCACTGTGACAGCCATGGTCCTACCCATACAGACATGGATATCGTGATTTCCACCAAGGATGGTATAGGTGGATTATTGAGCAGTTATCTAGGTGTACTAGTACGGATTCTGACTATATGCATAGTAGTCCTTTGAGTATTTTTGCATTATGATGCATGGCGTAGTGAAATGCCTTACGATATGGCATGATGAGATGCCGAGAAATCATGGATTACCGATACTACCCAAATGAGGGAGTATTTCCAACAGAGTCTGGATGATTTATCAACTCAGCATAAGTTAGATATGATTATGTTTTGAGATACTAACTATTTTTCATGGTTTTGACCGTATGTATATATCTATACACAGTATATCGCATGTATGTGTGAGAATGTACATATATGACAAAGTAAAGAGATTGCTTCGCGAGTATGAATAATGAGATTATGAAGTATTAGGATTATACTATCAAATTATTATGCTTCTTGAATCCCATACCAAGCATAGCTTGCTGAGATATTGTAAATGTTTCAATATTTACAATATCTCAGATACAAAGAAGGAGAATTAGGAGCTTAAGACTTAAGAAGATATGGAAGAATAATCAATCAGGGTATATCCCTTGAAGACATGTATTTTTATTTGAGAGCATTGTATTGTATTGAGAGTTTTTAATGTATAGTGACATTTGAAATTTGGATTATGTAATTTGGACAAGTATTGTACTGATACCTGGGCTGTACTATGAACCACTGGATGGATTCTGAAATTTAGTAAAAATATATTCCTTCAACGGAATTTTATCTTGTACAAAAATTCTACTTATGTTATGTATGAAGTGATGACTTGGGTTTTTCAAAACAAGTTTTAAAGAAAAGAATTTTCACAAATTTGTTTTGGGAAATTTTTTTACTACTAAAGGGCCTTGCTTTGAAAATGTATTACAAAATATGTTACAAAAACCTAGATCATCATAATATAAATCATTTCATCATGTCATCATCATATAAAACATCTCATCATGCCATCATATATGCATATCATCATGCTATCATATACACACCATAGTGCATCAAATACGATGATATCCGCATAATAATCCATATAGGATGCCTGGATAACTGCATAATAATCCATTGATACTGAGGTGAAAATAACAAAATCCATGTATGCATGGGCAAGGGCCATGGTTGTCACAGTGGTGGCCTTCCCATGATTGTCCCACCTAACTTTTAACCTCCCTTCGGGCTTGGTATCCATATCATCACAATTTCAGAGAGTGGGTGTCCAAACCCTCATAACTCTCCTACGATGGCATCCCCAGGCCTATTCCTATCTAAAACAAACTCTCAAGCCACCACATCTAGAAGTAAAAATAATAATATACAGGAGTCTTGCCTGTCCATAATATATATGAATATCTCATCATAATTATAACATCCTTACTTACTAAGTGATTGCCCAACAAGGATGTACTATAAAATCCTAGACTCATACATCACATATGATGTAATGGTACCCATGTACTATAAATGCCTTTTTATCACAATAATAGCTATGATATTTTTAAGAACAGATTGTGTGTATCCTTTAATATCATTCAGTAGGCTTCAATTATAGGCATATCATTCATGTATCATTTCAAATCATAAATTTTCATCATTCACAAATAAACATTTTTCATCATCATATATCATATGAAATGCACAATTTAAATGACATAATATCTATCATAAGAATAAGATCATGTTTAAAACATGCATCTTACTATTAAGACATGTTTTCTTAATTCTCCACGTGCCTCGTGTGGCGAGTTCATCCATTTCCCACTAGCTGGCTAATGACGCTTGCAAAGTCTCCCAGATCCATTTGATCTAGTCCTTATTCTTCACATGGATTTGCCAAATCAAGTAAGCAATCAATAATCCTAAGGGAATAATCCTTTTTAAACAAATTTTATGGTATGGACCATAGAATTTGATCCTATTCCATACTTAAATTCCTCGATTGATCTCAGTCGTGGCTCCAAGTTAGTGACATCATCTATAGCAGGCTTCTAATCCTAATATCTTATAGGATTTGATATTATAGACTATTTGGATATGAAAAGTGAAGCCAGATCATCACTGATCAGATGACTTGACCTCTGATCACATGTTTGATAATTTCAATAGTTGGATCTTCTTGGATTGATATTTGGGAAGATGGGTTTTGTTCCATTTGGAGAACTTCTGCTCAAGGCTGGTCGATGTCTGAGCACACCGGCCTTTCATGGCCAGGTCATGCCCCAAGAATTTGTTCAGGGTTTTGGTACGTAGAGGAGATGGGGAAGGATTTGGGCACACCTGAAAATTGGGTTGTGCTAGTGATAGGGAAACGCAGGGGACAATGGCAGGGATGGTGGTGGTTAGGTGGCTTCTAATTCTTGGCCACCACCATATCTGGTCAGGGGGAATAGAGCACACTAGCCAGCCTAAAAGCCTGGCCGTGTTAGTACCTGGGGAAGACGAGGAAAAGGGGAAAGGCTGGGTGGCTGGTGCGGTTGGACAAGAGGAGAGCTAGAGGGAAAACTCTTGGGGCTTTTTCGTGGATGAAAAACTTGACAAGGGCTCAGCATGCCAGCTTACCCAAGGGCTGGCCGTGCTTGGATGCCCGTCCGGTGATCGCCAAAAATAAGGGCGAGCTGGGGTTTGGGGGTTGTTGGTGTCATGTTTTGGAAAGAACTAGACTCGACATTACGTCTGGTTTCTTATGTGAGGGGAGGGGTACGAATATCAATTTGGCCCCCTCTATTGAGTTACGTCATTTTTTTCTTTTAATTATTGTATTGCCCCTAACTTCAAAGTCCCATAACTTCTTCATTCGGACTTTGTTTTCAGTATTCTTTGGCTCGTTAGATTCGATTTTCTAAGTATTATCTAATGGTTTCAGTTTTAGTTCTAAATTATTACCCTATTAAAAGATATGCTTCTTGAACACTCATAACCTGATTATGGAATTGTAAAATTTGGTTGTGAAATTCATCCAAACTCTAATTTTAGTGTTCTTTATGTTGTTGGACTCGATTTTTCGAGTACATTCTAATTATTCATATTTCAACTGCAAATTCAATTTTTATAAAAAAATTATTTTTTCTAGGTAAAAAATTCCAATTATATTCCAAAATTTCAATTTCACATAATAACACCCATAATAGTATTTACAAAATTTGGAGTTGTTACATATACAATCTAGGAACTATCAGAATTCACAAAGATTTCACTAAATTTGGCCACTCATTTCTTCTACTTTCTAATAGAAATTTTCAATCAAACTTGGTACCTAGAACATTTTAATATCAATAAATTCAATTGTATGCTAGATTTCACATCAAGATAACATAAATTAAGATATTTAATCACAAACATAGGCTGTTCACCAACCTACACAACAATACCTTTCAAGATTATTTTACAAAATTAAACAAATCCGACCATTAAATCTCAAAAGAATTTATATCAAACTCTTTCTGATTCAAATAAGAATATAAGCAAGGGATTGGATCATTTAAAAACTCATCAAATAAAGCAAATTAAATGTGCAAAACTTTAAGTAACTCATTATTATTGCTCATGTGAACAGTAACAAGTAACCAACTTTAACCAATTCAAATTACAAGATTTGGAATGAAAATTGAAAATCAAACACTTGGGTATTCTTCTCCTTGATGTCTTCTATCTAATGAACTAAAATTTTGAGATTTTTGTCAAGTATCTAAGCAAAACTTAACAGACAAAGTACCCCTATTCACCAGGTTGTGCATACATTGTTCACCTTCTTCAGCCTCCATTTTTTTTTTTTCAAATTTTCATGCTTTTTATTTTCTCCATCTTTGATGTGATATTTATAGGTGATGGGAGGTTGATTTGAATTCAATTTTTAGTAATTTCCTCCTCCATTCTCTTTCCTTTTCTCTAACGATTTCTAAATCAACAGAATTTCCTAATTTTTAATTTAGTTTCCTATTAGGAAACTATTTCCTTTTCATCCTTTCAACTTTCCATTATTAGACAAAAAATACCTTAGCATTCTTTATTCTCTTATGCTCATGCTTTGGATATGATGCTTGAGGATTGAACTGGAGTCCTTGATTTTGATTTAGCTAATCTAGATTGATCTAAGCCATCCATTTTAATCCAAGCTTGATCAAAGAACTTAGATGTTGATGGACTTGATCTAACTGCATTGATCTTCATCTACCACCTAAAAAACTAAGAAAATAACCTAATTAGCATTGTACAATATTCAATTCTATACATACTTACCTCAGATCATCATCTAACCTTCAAAATATACCAAATTAATGTTAGATTATAAAATTCTCAAATGATATATTTTTCATATAAATTTATAAATAATATCTTAAAAATATATCAAAAGTCATGCTAAATGAAGGTAATTTATACAATAATGAACTCTTAATACAACACCCAACCAGTATTTTGTTAGGCCGGAGCAAAATATGCCAAAAACCAAATTATGAAATTGATACAAATTACCACTTTCGCAGGTACACACAATTCCATTTAACATATGTAACAAGCCCTTAAACCCCTAGGTTATCCCTAGTGGACAAGTAAAGCCTCATGAGGGTTTGCAATGAATATACCCACAAAATTTTAAAAATCATTTTCAAGTCAATTTTTACTTTTTCCTCAGAGAATTATCTTCAAGAAATCTATCAACTTTAGCAAACTAATAAAAATGAATGAAGAATTCAAAACCCTACCCATATGCTAAATGCATTCCAACTAAGCTTAGATCTTAGAGTATATGTGTATAGTCTACATATAGAATAATCTTTATCTTTAAATAGACTATAGCTTTTGAACTCCATCTGAAATATATTTTGACCTCAATACTTACTAGTAGACATACATCAGAAATAAAACTCTCACATGAATGGTTCAAATCATATCTCTCCTTTAAATATGTGAGAAGAGTCAATAAAAACACATTTATCTCACATATATTCATAAAGGAACATGAATTACTAAGGAATTTAATTTTGATCCCTTTAGATTATATTCATCCTGAAATCAATAAGCCTTCAACTAGGACGAAACATAGGCTTAGAACAGGGCTATGAAAAGAAAGAGCATAAAGGATAATAAAAATTTATTCAAAAATATGTAGAGGTCTTCTATTAAAGTTGACAATTCTTCTTTACTTTGTTTGCCTAAAATGAATATTTCTTTTTCTACTTTTTTACGTTCTTCAAATTTCTTTCTATTTTTAGTACCTTTTTTTTCAACACTTTTGAATCTCTTTGAAGAAAATCTATTTTCTTGATATTTACTTTTCTACTTTTATTAAAACTAAAAAGTATATCTTTATTCATCTCTAACTTATCTTTCAAAGAAAATAGGTAATGGATATATTATACTAGGTTACTATAGGTAAAGGTAATTTGGCTGAGAAAAGAAGAGGCTTACATAAAATGCTCAATTTGGCTAACTAGTGGTAAAAATACTCTTTTGGGTAGGCTTTATGTCTTTAGGATAACAACAAGGATGGCCTAAATCCTTTTTCAGGTTTCATATAATATATAAGATTCAATGAACTTTTAGAATTTTAAAGGTAATACTCTAATAATCTAGGTAAATAACCAAATTTAAAAATTGGTGATATCAAATTTTAGTTTAAGGAAGTTGAAGAAAATTTTGGAATATTTATAACCTCTTAAAAAAGAACAAATGGCTCTAAACCTCACTTAGGTTATAGGTCACCACTAAATTTCTTCAAGATCTTTAAGATATAACTACTTATCAATTTAGACTATGCATATGTTGTGTGTACAAATGTGATGTAAAATTTTACTTTCATGAAATACTTTAGAAAATGAGTAAAATAATGAATTAATCATAACGTTAGCTAGACTATACTTTGAAAAATCCAATCTCATCATTGTATAGGATTTGACCTAAAAACTAAAAAATTTAGAAAAATTAAAATTAAAAATTTTATTTTAAAAAAAATCAAGGGAATTAGTTAAGAAACCTAAAAAAACTAGAATTTTCTAGAATTCTACACCCCCAACGTGAAACATTTTTCTCAATGTTTAAAAATTAGGATGATGATAATACGTTAATAAATGAAGAAATGGGAGATGTAGAAAAGGAAAGTTCTGAAGAAAAAAAAACTATGGCACATAATTATTACATATGAAAAATTTTCACAAATTTTTTTTTACAGAGTTCAAAACTTCCCTAGGTCCTATACGAAATGAGATGGACAAGCCTCTAGAAAGGAAAAGTGAGTAAATTTTTCTTGCAATTTTTAATTTTTCATTTTATCACAGGGCAATATATCAAATATGTCTCTAGGCCACTTCTCATAAGTAGAGACAATTGAGGGAGCTTGATGCAGCCTTTGTGGAAATGGGCCAAGGATGTCATATGGCTAAATGGGTGGGACATTTTCCGTATCATCAAATTTATCTCTTTTTCTAATAGATTTTGGTACTATCTCAACCTTTTTAAGACCAAATTTCTCCATTATTTTACCACTATGAAGAATGGTAATTGCTTTTGTTTGTTCCATGTTTGTAACTGAAGAATTAATCTCTCTACTACATCCAAATCATCAGGGTTTTAATTTGGTGGGATAGGACATTGCCCTTTCTCAATAGTCTATAGCATTTGAGACATCATGTCCTTCAATTTAATCATGGTTTATGTGCTCTCTTTTAATTGGGCTTTAATTTGAGCAATTTTCTTCTCTTAGTATTGCATGAATTGATGAAAGTTATCCTCCACTTCACTCTTAAGGTCTAGGAGAAAGTGACCCTTGTGGTGGTTGGTAAGGGTTGTATTCGGCCTTATATGAGACATTAGCATTATATTCATTTCTCCAATTAATAGTAGGATGTTTACACTAATTGGAATTATATGTCTCTGAAGACGGAAAAAAATGTTGCTCATAAAAATGTGTCTGTTCATGAAGCACATCCTAAAATGTAGGAGGGATGGGACATTCCTGAGTGGGGTGTATTACTTTCATAAATATCACACACCTATTCAACTTTCTTAAAGGAAATGTTTTCCATTTCTATGGCCTCAACTTTTCTAGTTAGGGATTCTATTCTAGTATTCATATAATCTTTTTTAGTCATAGCATATATTCCTCCCCTAACGAATGTGGTGGTGGACTTAGGCTTGTTTGGGTAGCCTACTTTTTCTGAATCAACCCAAGTTTGTGCACTCTTTGCTAGCCATTCCAAATACTTTTACACCTCTTCAGGTTGTTTATTTAAGAAATTACCATTACACATCATTTCAACAAACTGGCACATATTAGAATTAAGTCCTTCACAAAAGAAGCTAATGATACACTAAAGTTCGTATCCATAATGTGGACAAGTTAACAATAACTCCTTGAATCTTTCCCAACATTGGTAGAAAGGTTCTTTATACTTTTGGGTAAAATTCATTATATTTCAATGAAGAGTATTTGTCTTATGTAAGGAAAGCACTTTTTCAAGAACTTTTTAGTCATTTCTTACTAGGTTCGTATGTGTTGAGTTTTCCGCAAGTGCACGAGCTATTTTTGTATAGCGTATGCAAGTACAGGTCAATCCAACAGGGACTCACTGAATTTGGAGTTTTAATAAAATTTAATTATTCAAAAATTAAAATTAAATGAAAAATTAACAAAAAGTACAATCAGACTTCAAATGTGTTTAATCAATGAAATTACTAAGGTCCAATTCAAAAAATTAGAAATTTAACTAAAAAATCAAGAAAATTTCACTTCCTGAGACTCCTTATTGTTGATTTCTTCTAATCTAATATTCTAAATCATGATTGACCTTCATCAACATCTTCCTGGTGCTTCTAATTAATGATTCTCCGAAGGGATTAGGAAAATTCTCAATAATTGCAAAGATTTGGTCTAGATAAGGAATTTTAGTTTTAACGGCTTAGATTTGAATTTAGATTCTTAGATTGAAGTTTAGGAATGATAAACAAGCTATAGGATGTCTTAGAAATAAGATCTAAAAGTTGATTAAAATTCAGACGTGAAACAGATGAGAAATTGAACAATTCCAATGATTAAAGCAAAATTGTTAATCTGATTAAGCTTGAATAAGACATATTTGGATTAAATAGTTCCTAGATTAAATGAGAATAACATAGAACGCAGACAACAGAACATTAATAGAACAGAACGCATATAAGAACAGTTACAGGACACAAAATGTAAATAGAATTATTCTATTAAGGGTAAAAAAGGAATTTTTCCTAAAAGTTCCTTAACTTTCCCACAAAAAAGGAATTTTTTATGGAAAGAGGGATTGCCAGCTGGAACTAATGAAGACAACACTGGAGCAGTGATGAAAGATAGAGACGACGACCCGTGGAGCTGATGCGTGTTGGCTGGAGTTGAGTAGAGATCGGTCTGGGTTGTGGAAGCAAACAATGACTAGCATTAGGATGATGGGGCTGGCTGTGTTAGTTGGGCAGATGGAACAGATGCTGACCTATAGCTGAATGCCAATGGAAGGGAGGAAAATCCGGCTATGCTAGGTGGTGAAGTAGGGGGAAGGTTGGGCTCGGTGTGGCGTCTTTGGGTTCTGAGCGTCGACTAGCTGAGGCATGGTGGATTGGGTCATGCGCACCTAGGCTGTGCGATATCGGCTTGGACAGGGGAGGCAGGTGCAATGATCGAGAGCTGGGTTGTATCGTGCAGTTCACAATGATGCCGAGCTGTAGAAGAAGTGCTTGGAAAGAGTAAGAGTGAGGGAGGAGTAGGTGATCGAGGGATAGGAGGATGAATTGAATAGGGTAGAGAGGAAAAGTGGATTGGGGAATTAGAGAAGAGAGAGTGAAACTATGGGGTTCAGATAGGGAAGGTGAAGAAGATTGGGTAGAGAAGAGGAGAGAAGTCTAGGCTGTGTGGTGCTGGTTTGGGTAGAGGTGGAAAAAGATAGAAGGAGAGAGAGTGGAAGGAGATGGGGAACGCCAGGTTTGGCCATGGAGGATAGGGAAGGAAGGTGGCAGACGACGAGAATGGTAAAATAGAGGGGTAGTACATGAAAGATCCAAGAGGGAGATTGTGAGTGAGAGAAAGATAGAAGAAAGATGGGGAAAAGAAAATTATGAAAACAAAATGATGAAGAAAAGGAATCACAAACAAAACTAAGGAAAATAAAAGTAAAAACTCCAAAACTTCCTCAAGACTCCCATGGTTTCCTTTTTATAAGACTTTCCCTCTTTCTAATTCCCTCTTTCCTTGTCCTTAGGAGTTAGTTTCCTACTAGGAAACTTCCTCTTCATTACCATTCTTATCCATAGTCTCCTCTCCTTATTAGAACTCTTCTTCTGTTAGGAAACCTTCCAATTTGGTTTTGTCAGTGATTTGGTTTGTCAATGCTCTCTTGGATCGTTTGTATCATTGATTAGCCATTCAAACCATGATCTGCTTTATCTGCAAAATATAAGACTAGATTAGAGTCATCTAACTGTACATTAAGCATCTGATTAGCTCGGATAATCATCTTATCGTTAATTTTGACAATTTATGGTTATATGGTCAATTTGAGCAAAATTTCATGTTTTATCTAAAAATCATCAAATTAATGAGTTAGATGGTCTAATTAAATGTTAAACTAGGAGTGTTTTGGTCAAAATTAAAGACTTAATAGCATGGAACTTGTAGGCAATGAATGAAATCACATTTTAGCTATTTTCTTTTAAGAAAAAGAAAATAGTTTGAGTCTTACCATGTATAATTTGATATTTTCTGTATATTGGGTCATACACACTTCATTAAATTCTTTTAAATGCAGGTAAGGACACTCACCATCTAACTCATAAAATTTAGGAAGTAATAAAATTACTCCCACCTTTAATTCAATCATACCAACATTTGGACATAAATTTATACATGAAGGTATGCTAGTATACTTAGGCTATAAATAGTCTCTTAATATTCTCCTATGAGGATTTTGGTTATGCCATTTATCCTATATATGTTCTAAGTTGGTTCCTTCTCCTATTTCCATGTGGTGGAGAATGATTCATCTATGGATGTATATTATCATTAAATAGAGGTGGAGGATCATCAGCATCAAAGAGAGGATTGCTCATCGATGAGAAAATATCATCATTATCCAGGATGAGAGGTGGTTCATCATCATCATCATTAAAGAGGGGATTGTTCCTCCATGGGAAAATATCATTGCTGTTAATGCTAGGGTATAAATTATCCCTTTGATCAATGTTTAGATTATTCATTGAATGCAGCTGACCATGTAGTTTTTTATTTTTTATTTTTTGAAGAAAATTAAAATAAATGATGAAACCTAATGTCTAAAATGATGCACAAACATAGGACACAATCAAATAATCCCTAAGGCTAGCAAGTTGAAATATATTGATTTTCTTGAATTTGTGTGGGAGAGATGCTTTTAGATTAGCATAATCTAATACTCCTCTCTTTCAGATTTGACTACTGCTTATCAGTTGGGTTCTACTCTAAAGTGGTTAAAATAATCCTCATATTAGGAGGCATTTAGACCTCAACTAATGTCAATGGAAGGCGTGAAAAGATCACTTGAATTTTAAGACACCCACTATAACCGCAGTGCTCAAAAGCTACTGAAGTGATAATAGATCATGTCCTATTAAGAGGGTCCTAAGAGCATGTGATGGGCTCTATAGGTCTCTTGTAATTAATTTTAAATTAATTAGGAAGATTGGGTGATTATCCTAGGTGGGTTATGAGGTGGTGATTAAATTCACCCCTAATCTTGTGGGGTTAGGTACCCTTACTAATAATTTTCACACTCAATGGCAGTTCGATCAACATATAAATCACTTTAAAGTAATAAATGTGCCCTAAGAATGAGATTAAAAATAATAAACTATACAAACTCTAAAAATGCAACAATTATCAAATATGTTATTTATATCTAATTACAATACCAAACAATGCAAAATTATTCTAAATGCAACTATACCAAAAATTAGAAAGAGAGTGAGGGAAACTTACAGTAAAGTTTCTGATGAAGATTAAGTTTGGGCCACTGTGCCCCATACTTGCCCTATTTTAATACAACCCAGTTAAAATTGAAATTGAAATTGCAAGTTATAATGTGCATAACTACAAGATTCACTAAAAAGGAAAAAGTCATATTTAGGAAAGCAAGAAAATTCTATCTATTTGATGAAAATCTACTTACCAATTTCCTCCTTTTTAAATTTTTTGAAAAATAAAAATAGCAATAAGTGCCAAATTTAGGAAATAGAGTGATTATGTAATAAGAAAAATTGAAAAATGCACCTATAAATGCCTAGAATGATAAAACAATGTAATTCCTAATTTTTTATTTTTAAAATTTTTTATTATATTTTATGAAAATTCCGTTGCGACCAAAAACTTGTTGATTGTTTTTCACAAGTGCACGGGCTATTGTAGTACATCTTATGCAAGTATGGGTGGATCCTATGAGGACTTGACTTAAAAATTTTAAGTTTAAATAAAATTTAATTGATCAAAAATTAAGATCACCCATAACATTCTTTGATGTGTCACACATCATATCCTATTCACAGATTTTCTTAATTTTTAAATTAAAATACCATAGCAACACCTCTTATTGTGTTTGCAAGTGAGAGAATGTTACTAAAAAAGAAAAGGTAACTGAGATGGTCATATGCAGCCACACACATGTGCAATAGCTAAGCAGTTATCTTATCCTTGTTCAAAATTCAAGTTTAATCCAATCTCGATTTACAATCTAGGAATAATCAATTCATAGAGATTTCACTAAATTTGGCCACTAATTTCTACTACTTTCTAATAGAAATTTTCAATAAAACTTAGTACCTAGAACATTTTGATATCAATAAATTCAATTCTAAAGTTAGATTTCAAATCAAGGTAACAAAAATTAAGATATTTAATCACAAATATAGGTTGTTCATCAGCTTACACAATAGTACCTTTTAAGATTATTTCATAAAATTAAACAAATTCGACCATTAAATCTCAAAAAAAAAAATTATATGAAACTCTTTCTAACTCAAATAAGAATATAATCAAGGGATTAAATCATTCAAAAACTCATCAAATAAAGAAAATTAAAGGTGCAAAACTTTAAGTAACTCACTATTACTATTCATGCAAATAGTGGGAACTAGCTAACTTTAACCAATTCAAATTACACGATTTGGAATGAAAATTGAAAATCAAACTCCTAGCTCTTCTCTCTATTCAATGAAATAAATTTTAAAGGTTTTCATCAAGTATCAAAGTAGAAATCAATGTGCAATACCCCTATTCACCAGCTTGCTCATGTACTGTTCATCTTCTTCAACCTCTTTTTTTTTTTCTTCAAATTTTCAAGCTTTTCTTTTCTCCATCTTCAATTTCATATTTATAGGTGATGGGAGGTCAGTTTGAATTCAATTTTTAGTAATTTACTCCTCCATTCTCTTTCCTCCAAAGAATTCTAAATCAATTAAATTTTCTAACTTTTTACTTAGTTTCCTATTAGAAAACTATTTTGTCTTCATCCTTTTCACTTTCCATCATTAAACATAAAATCTCTTATCATTCTTTATTCTCTTGTGATCATTGTTTGAATTTGACACTTGAGGATTGAATTGGAGTCCTTAATTTTGATCTAGATAATCTGGATATATCTAAGCTGTCCATTTTAGTCTAAGCTTGATTAGAGATCTAGGATGCTTATAAGCTTAATCTAACTGTATGGATCTTGATCTACCACCTACAAAACAAAGAAAATAACCTAATTAATATTATTCAATATTTGATTTTACACATACTTACCTTGAATTATCATCTAACCTTGAAAATTTACCAAATTAAGGTTAGATTATAAAATTTTCAAATGACATATTTTTCATATAAATTTCTAAATAATATCTTAAAAATACATCAAAAGTCATGCTAAATGAAGGAAATTTATGCAATAATGCACTCTTAACACTCTATAATGAGGAATAAATATTTCTTATGAGATACAATATTTATCTTAGGTGTATTTTATGATTAGATGTAATCAAGATTGATTTAAGATATGTTAAGACATTTATAAACTTGTAAATAGTATAAGATGTCTAACATAGGACCCGCAATCTTATATAGACTAAAACATTCATTGGGGCCATTTTTATAAATGAACAAGAAAAAACCCAAGTCCTTGGTGATATTTGATAAAATATTTATCAAATTAATTTTCCATTTTAAGTATTTGAGTAAGATGTATCATTAAAAGGTGTTCTGAATGAGATTTAAGTTCATTAATATGGGGCCCATTGTACTAGACACCACATGATATAATCCAATTGGGAGAACATGTCTCCTATGAGATTTGATAGTATATATGTAACATTAGGAAAGTGTTTCATAATTAGAAAGCTTGGAGAAGATTCTACTATGGAAGATTCCTAGGAGATCACACTAAATAAGCTAGCTGGAGTCATAACAAAAATATAAGTTATCTTAAACTAGGGATGGCTTGATTAAGGGGCTTTCTAATAGTTCCCATGTGCGCCCCCACCCAACATACACACACGATATAATAGAGAGAATGTTAAAGCATAAGTAAGAGAGAAAAACACCCCATGGGCACTCCTCAAGTTCTTCAATTCTAGTTTCTCTCTTCCTATTTTCTAGCTCTAGAGATTAGAACTTGGAGTGACTTCTAAGAGAAGAAGATCAAGTAAGTAGTTGTTGATCTCAATTAGTAATGGACCAAATAGAGGGTTCATTTTTTTATCTTAACAAGGTATGTTCTTTTGGACTAATTCAATTTTTGAAATTCTAATTCATAGGATGCAAATATGATCAAAATCAAGTTTTAAGCTCTAGTTTCAAATTGAGAAAGTTATTTATCTTTTATTCATAATCCAAAAATTCCATCTTCATGGTAATCATGCTTGGAGATTTTACAAGAAAAAGAAAAAAGAAAAAAGAAAAAGCTAATTACCCTCTATCTCTAGATATTGTGTAATGGGACAGCTTGTTTATAGGTTTAGGTTCCTATTGCTAGGAAAGCTAATAAACAAATATGAAGCTTGGAGAATAAGAGTTGGCTTATTAGTATTGGGAAGCTTTACTGCTAGCAACATCTTGGTTGTTATGTATATATCAATTGTCTTTCTCAGATTACTTTGTGCTTTTGAAGCTAATGACCTCTTTTTGGTTGATGGTAGGATGAATTCATTCACCATTATGTTTCATCATGAAGGGAAGTTTGTTAGTAACAATCAAGTCTTTATTATCAAAGAGATATGTCTAATTTTGATAATTGTGGGACTGATTTGTTCTGTAGAGGAATTATTTTGTACTTTTCTTAGAATGTTAAATATAGGGATGAAGAGGTGAAGGATGTGTAATATAAGTTTCCTAGCATAGGTTTAGCATTCTTAAGAACTAACAATCATGTCTTAGAGATGGCTTCTTATGTGCTAGATGGTGGATCAGTGGCGCTTTACCTATAATTGAATATTGTGGAGTTTCATGAAAAAAGTTCTACTCAATGAATTAGTTGATGAGGGTTTTAGGGATGTGGAGATTAAGGAAGAGAAGGGACAGTTACATAATAGAATAGGAAGGTAAGAGTGGAAGCCAATGAAAGTGTTAGTGGTTCCACTACTACACAGGGGGCTTTTAAAGTCGGTTAAAAGTGATAATAGAAGTCGCTTAATAAGTGACTTCTACCGAGCTGGCTTGGAAAGTCAACAATTTTTAAAGCTGTTAACATAAACAACTTTAAAGGTCACAAACTTTTAGATTCATTTTTTTCTAAGTAACTTCAAAAGTCAAACACTTTTGAAGTCTCTTAGATGAAAACGACTTCTAAAGTCACAAACTTTAGAAGTTTTTTTCATCTAAGTGACTTCAAAAGTACAATATTTTGATGAAATTTTGAAGTCTCTTATAGGAAAATGACTTCTAAAGTTAGTGACTTTAGAAGTCTTTTTCATATAAGCAATTTTAAAAGTCATTGACTTTAAAAGTTGCTTACAAAAAAAGGACTTTAAATGTGGGTAACTTTTAACATCTTTTTTGAATAAGCAACTTCAAGACACTACTATACAAGGGGTTTCTAAAGTTAGTAAAAAGTGATAATAGAAGTCACTTATAAAGCAACTTCTATCATGGTGACTTGGAAAGTTATCAACTTTTAAAGTCATTTTCACAAAAATGACTTCAAAATCCATTAACTTTTGAAGTCACTTAAAAAATGACTTCTAAAGTCGTCAACTTTAGAAGTCATTTAATTATAAGTGACTTCAAAAACAACCAAATATTAATTGACTTTTGAAGTCACTTAAGAAAAAGCGACTTCTAAACTTGTTGACTTTACAAGTCATTTTCAGGTAAACGACTTCAAAAGAATTTCATTTCAATGAACTTTTAAAGTTGCTTACATATAAACAACTTCAAATGCTTGTGACTATAGAAGTCGTTTTCATGTAAGCGACTTTGAAACTAAAAACATTTAAAAATATTATATAATTAATTTTAATAAGAAATTCTCAAATTTTAAAGTCGTTTTTTCAAAAATGACTTTAAAAGTTTTTTTTTTTTTGCACCTTCTTCCTGTATACAATGAATAACAAACACCTGATATTCAATCATTGTTTATAAACATTAAGAACCTGTATACAAACAATGTTCATCCACTTCTTAATACAAAATACTATGAATACATTAAAATACTTCAATCTTCACACATGAAATACCAATAACCACTACATTCCATCCACATCTTAATCTTTTAATACATTATCTCCTGTGTATACATTGAATAAAAACCATAGTATGTACATAATACTTCAAACAATCTTTAAAATCATGAAAAACTAAACATCATATACACCTTCCATACACACTCCAAACCACCATCCACTACAATGCATCATCATCTTTCTTGATACACTAGCACCTATAATTCCATACACTTCATCCATTACAATGCATTGTCTATAACATCCACATTCACTTCATTTGTAATTCCATACACATTCTAAGTAACCCTCTCATTCTTCATCTCGTAAAAGTTATATAATTCAACTGCCTCATATTCACTTCATGTTCAAACTCCAAATTCACTACATCCGTACTCCTTATTCCCACACTCCAAATTTCCACTCATTCATTGCTTAAGATGCAATTGTGTGTGTGTCTATATATATATATATATATATTTCAAAGAAAATAATAAAATCTAAAGGAACACAACCAAGTCAATGAAAGAAAATACTTTATTATGTATTTCAAGTCCAAGTAGTTACTCCAAGTAATCTAATTGAAACTCATTACATACTCAACCCATTCATTTTCATATTTCATTGAGATTTACTCTGGAGTAACTCTTCTTGTTTACTCACTCAGCAAGCATAATAGCCTGAAATAAAACATATTTAATTAAGTTAAAATATTTTTACTAGATCCATAAAAACTGTAGAAAAATATATGATTTTTGAAAATAAAAAGTGTTCTATCTTTTTTAAATGGGAGATAATAATACAATCAAATATGAGAGTTCTCATGTATCTTAGGATATAATACCCACACTCCCAATCAAACTGTTGTTTAGGGAACTATGCAACAAGGACAACAAAAAAGAACTCATAAATATCATTTTTAATAAGGTAAGTTTAATTAGTAATAATTTAGAGCAATTAACTATTTCATATACCTTGACATTCTTCCACGTGAGTTTTGGTGGTTGTAAAGTTTAGGTCACTATAGCCCATTCCCACTAAGTCCTACAAATTTAAATTTAAATTTCAAATGCATTATAGATGAATTACAAACTACTTATCTACAAATAACACATGGAAAAAATAAATGCTTACTTATCTATAATATCCATGAGGGCGGGGCGGATGTGCACTCCACAAGATTTAAAAAAGAAAGTATGACCACCATGCACATCCAAAATGCACAACATCCAATGAGACCTATATAAACAATCATATGGATTGTAATGGAAGTTGACAATCCTAAGTAAAGAATAAATTGCAAGGAAACAAGAAAAGTAAAACTTACCTGCTATTGTAGGGAATCAATAATCCTTGTCCTTGAGAGCAACGTAAGAAGCCTAGCAAAATATCCTTAATACGCCTCTCGATTGGCCATTGCTCCGTTGCTCCAGAAATGACGCGAGGGTCAAGGAATTGGTAAAGTGTACCATCACCCTTACCCTTAAAAAGGCTAGTAGCATCATTCAAGAAGATACATAAAAGAAATAATTATTACATATACCAATAAAATATAATATGTAATGAATACTAATTGATTTACAAGCAAGTATGTGCATATACCCCTGGTAGGAGACAATGTGAGGATGCTTGAGCTGATCCCATAAGCAAATTCGTAATAGGTCCTCTGCATAAGTGGCACTTCAACAACTTCGGTGGCATACTAATTCCATTTAAAACATTTGATTCATTCTCATAGGATGAACCAACTACCACAATATTTTGATGGGAATCCAAGGCCAATAGGCATTGACTCACCTGCAAATCAAATATGCAATAGAGAGGTTGAGATATAGAATTATTACAAATGGATAATGAAAATTTATAGTCTTGTCAAAGTTACCTCCTGGGCAAGAATTTCCTTTTCAAGGGGAAGTGGATGTCCTTCCTTAACTTCTTCAGATGGGGAATTGCAGCTCACATGTGATGGAGGTGTAGCAGGGCACAATTGATGAGTAGGAGATGGAGTAACAATCATCATACCTCCCTCACGCAGCCGTCTAAATAAATCACCCTTTATTTTCTCAATGAGCTCATTGTACGCCTTCTCATCATCTTAAACCCTAGGTATGCATGCTCCACCAAAGAATTTAGAAGGAACAACACCTCGATCCATGCCCCTAGCTCGACTAGGGTGGTCCTGCTTATTGCCCATAGCCTTATATAGCATGTCATCCTTAGTAATAGTGCTGCCTTAAGTTCCTATAGTAGCTCTTTCTTGGGTAAGAATGTCCTACAAAATTTAATTAGAAAGACATGATCATTTCATCTAATTAATTGTAAAAAATTTATAGATAGGTGGAACCACTTTGTGCGAAGCAATTTGCGTAGTAGCTTCATCTACAAACGTGTTGCCAATATGCCCCACTGAATGTGCCATCTTCCAGAGGATGGAGCGATCAATGGGTTTCGTAGTCCCAGCTTTTTTTTGCTGTCAAGAAAAGGCACTATAGTTAGAGAAAATGCATATAACTATAGTAGCATTAAATTGAATAGGACAAATTATCACAGATGCTTACTTCATGCTCTTCTAAATGAACATAGCCCATCCTAGATAGGTGGTGCTATATATTTGTTTCATGCACCTTTCTTTTACTTGCACTCTTCGCCCGCACATTTTTACATGCATGATCAAGTGCACTAATTGAATGTTACATATAATTAAAAGAATGAAGCATTGTTTCTGCACATACCACAAACTCAGTGGAGGTACGATTTCATACAAATGCATTCCAAGCCTCTTGGTCAATGACATCAGAGTAAATGGAAGGCACTGTGTACATCCTTGATGGCTCATTGACATTTGGAGCTATGTAATTGCAAACAAGGTAGGTCTTCCATTTTCTCCATTGCTCACCTACCCCTTATAAAGCACACATCTTCTCATCATTCAGTATGTCAAAGGTAGACTGCAAATTGAACACATCAAATTACTATATTTGAAAAATAAGGAAAGTTATAATGTAAATAATACATGCACTTAATGTTTACATACCTTCACCATTTCCCATATTAAATCTTTTGTAAAGGATGGCACATGTCTCCAATCCTCAAATGTGATAGGAACCATGCTTCTTACTATAGAGTAGAGGAAGCTACTATAAGTAGGGGTACTCTCATCAATCTCTTGCCCTCTACTATTGTATTGGATAGTTTCTTTAATTCCCTTTGATTTTCTCTTAATAACCTTTTCCATTATTGTTCACCCATTGCCCTTTCTTTTTGGAGTAGTGCTCATGTTGGCCTCTTGTTCATCCTCTTCAATGTGGCTGAAATCTTAAGTTTGATGTTCTTCTCATTCCATCATTACTATAAAGGAACACTCAATGATATTAGAACGAAAAAGACTATGTAATGAAATGAATTTAAAGAAACCAAGTTCCCTCCAATAATTGAATTGCTAAGAATGTAGGACTTATGGATATCGATCATTAAGTACTATAGAGAGAATAAGTATATGGCTTAGGAAAATGGCACTTGACATAGTACTTAAATAAAGAGAAATGCCATAAGATGATGTACATAGACTATGAATGTGACAGGGAGATGAATATGATATAAGCCATGGAAATTCCATAACAAACTAAATGCAATGAGTATGTCATGGAGATGGACATGTGATAAGCTATAGAAATGCTATGAAAGAAACACATAACAATTAATGAGATAACCCATGGCATGATGTGATAATACTTAGGTTATAAATTAGTGACCAAAGTATTAAACATGAAACATTGTGTCAATTAATGATTATCAAAGTGGAAGCTAATTGAACATGGCTGGTTGAACAATTATCATAAGACATGAACTTGAACTAGTAAGAAAACATCATGAAGTACCTGGCATAACTAGCTACGATTGATAAGTCCATGATGTGAAAACTACATTGAAACTATACTTCCAAGTAGTTTGGTTATGTTATACATGCCTTTGAAAAGAATTACATGAAAGAATATGGAAAATCAAATCTATCAAAGGCAAACATTGAGAAAAACCTTGAAAGCCAATGCATGAAAAATGAGGATCTAGAATGCACTAGTTTTGGGAGAAAAGGAAATATAAAGCCAATACGACATGTATTGGCCTAGTGTTGTCATGAACATGTTAACCAAGTAAATGGATATACATTAGTGCCTTTTTAAGCTTTATAATCTTAAAATAGAAAATATTGTGTCATTAACCACTTCATAAACTCTAGAAATATGAAGCATACAACTATTGTTGATTAATTCAATCATGCATTTGATAAGGATCAAGTAGAATCACAAAGATTGGTAATTAATGCCATTGTTGAACTTTATAAATTCTGCTATGTGACGATTTGCATGTTTCATGCTTTTGGTTATGAATACTTTAGAAATGGAATTTCCATCCCAAGAACCATGTGTTCCATCTATGTATGAGATTTCTCTCTTCTTCTTTTTTCCTAAAGCTGGGGCATGTGTTTCATATTATGAAATAAATAAGAATCTCTTTCATGGTTATGGATTGCCTATAGGTTGCCCCAAAATTCTTTGGCTGATGTGTAGGTTGACACTGGATTGAATTCATTAACATCTAAAGCACAAACTCATGGTTTTGGCATTGAGAGTAATTTTAAAGCCACACCACCTATCCTATGAGAGATTGGTCTTGATTTAATTAACTAGGAAAGCAAATTAGAATAAAATGGACACATGCATTGGAATTACTAGATGTTATAACTAGAAATCTTAACAAAAGAAAAGATGACGCAATCAAGCACACCTGTAAGATCACACTTGTCAGCTTTGATTCATTTGAATGAATACCTCCAAAGCTAGGATTTTCACACGAATCACTTAATTCTCTACAGAAAACAATGAAATTAATCATTAAGAATAAATCGATCATAGCAGTAAATGGACATAACACCCCCCTGCTCCGACCCCCACGCCCTATCTCTGGTACCCCACCTAAACCTCCACCCCGCCCCCTCTCTGTCCCCACCCGAACACCATCCCGGCTGCCTCTCCAGTCCCCACCTAAACCCCCTACATGCCCCCCACCTCCCCCCTCTCCAGTCCCAACCCAAACCCCTATCTCCCCCATCTCCCGGTATTCCCCACTCGAAACCCCACCCTACCTCCCATCTCGCCCCTCTAGTACCCACTCGAAACTCAAACCCGTCCCCCATCTCCCCCTCTCCGGTCCCCACCCTGCCCCTACCTCCCCCTCTTCGGTCCCCACCCAAAATGCCACCCTGTTCCCCACCTCCCCCTCTTTGGTACCCCACCCAAACACACTCCCCTCCCCTGTCAAAACACATCCCCCTCTATGGTCCCCACCTGAACCCCTTTAGCTTCTTTCTTCTCCCTCGTTTTTTGTTTGGGGTGGGAAATCTATTATTTCGTGGTTTAAATATGGGTGAATAAAGAAGTCATTTATATATATATATATATAATGACTTTAAAAGTATACACTTTTCTTATAATTTTTTTCAAAAAATTTAGTATTTTTTATGTTAGTACTTCATATATGTTAGTTAATTTTAAATGAAATATATGAAAAAATATGTGTTAGTTAATTTTAATTTCAAAATATATGTTAGTTAATTTTAAATATATATATATATATATATATATTTGATTGACACTATAACTTTCAAAGTTTACTTGTGCCACAAAATACCACAATAGCCAAAATTAAGAAATAAAAATATGTGACAACCAAATAAGAACAAAAACTGTAGTAACAAAAGAACATATATAAGCAAAATAAGATGGTAAATTAATTGTGAGGTGGGAATGTGGCTGTGTTAGCTTAAATTTCCCTGTCCATTTCATGAGCTATATATATGCATGTGTGTGCATGTGAGAGAGAGAGAGAGAGAGACCATGGTTCTTATATATATATTAAAGTTTCCTTGACACTAAATTCACATAAGTTCAACTTTTATAAATTGTTATTTGATGTACATACACTAAAAGCATACACTTTTGAAGTCAAAATAGGTTCATCCATATAGTCTTTGTGTATATATATAGCTCATGAAAAAAGAGCTAATTAAAATTATAAATATGGAATTAGGGTTCAAGTTCAAGATTCAAGGTTCAAGGTTTGGGGTTAAGGTTCATGACACAAGTTAATTAGGTTAGGGTTCTATATACTTAATTTTAAATGAATATATATATATATATATATATGTACATATTTGATTGACACTAAGCTTCTAAAGTTTACTTGCATCACAAAATATTGTAGAAATTCACAAAAAAAAAATATATATGTACATATTTGATTGACACTAAGCTTCTAAAGTTTCCTTGCCCATTTCATGAGCTATATATATATATATATGCATGGGTGTGCGTGAGAGAGAGAGAGAGAGAGAGAGAGAGAGAGAGAGACCATGGTTCTACTTATATATATATATATATATATATGAAAGTTTTCTTGAAACTAAATTCACATAAGTTAAACTTTTATAAATTGTTATTTGATGTACATACTTTAAAAGTGTACATTTTTGAAGTTGACATATATAGTAGTTTCATGCATATATTTTTAGGGTTAGGGTTTGAGTTTAGGTTTCAGGGTAAAATATGTATGTACATATTTGATTAACACTAAGCTTCCAAAGTTTACTTATGTCACAAAATATTGTGGAAAGAATAAGTGATAATCAAAGAAGAATAAAAACTTTAGTAATAAAAGAACATTAAGCCAAAAAATATGAACAATTAATTATGATGTGTGTTATATTTTTAATTCAAAATATATACACCTGTTGTGCTAGTACTTCACAATATCTAACAAGTAATATAGAATGAAACAACCTTTTAATGATGGTGAACATTGATTCATGCATTCTTTTTATGCACATATATTATATATGTAGCTCACTATTAATATTGATCCATATAGCTCATGACAAAAGCAGAGCTAAAAATTATAAACATGAAACTATATATATATATATATGTATATATTACAACTGACTAGTATACACATTCCATGTACCCCATAATATATATTGTTTTCAAACCTAAGAACCTTCCTCACCATTGTCATGCACGTAATCCTCATTCTCATCAAGTAGTGCTTCGATTGATCAAATTGTTTTGGTAATAGAAGGGTAATTGATTTCAACATCTCCTAGGTCATCTTCCTCATAAAAATCCCTCAGACAAGATGATAAAACTATTGGCAATCTCTTATGACGCTCATCTTCTATGTAAAATACTTGTTTTGCTTAAGATGCCAAAATAAATTAATCATTTTTATAGCCAATCCTATTGAGGTCAACCAATGTCAATCAAAGGGCATTAGTTTTAATGCTATTGTGTTCCACCCAATCGCACTTAAATACAACCATAGTTCTGAAAGTATAATCCAAGGCTCATATCTCTCTTATAACCTTGTAATAAATATCATCCACCACTATTGGCCTATTATCCTTTGAAATTGAAAAATATATAGCATTGGCAACTAAGCTAACTCCACTATGTTGTTGCACTCTTGAGTTATCACGGTCTTTTGTGTAAAAGCGAAACCATCAATGGCATATCCGGCATATTTTATTACTTCTGGTCATGGTCCCATTGCCATCTAACACAAGATTTTTGATATACCATTGCCTGCTACTTCTCATTAATCTTGAATTTGTGTATATTAAGTAGGCTTTAGTAGGTAAGATTAATATATACATATATATATATATATAAATAGAATGTAGTTTTTTAACTTAAGTGATATTTCTTTCATTTTGTAAAGTTCTGCCACTGTGGATAGCTTAGTATAATCTTTACACTCAAAGTGCAATGGCTAATAAACTTCCTCTAATGATCTTTATACTTAGGGTACAATGGTTGATCGACTTCCTCTAATGTAGCATGAAATTGTTTAAGGTTATCTTGGAAGTCATCGTGTGCATCTCGAAATATTGGTATATCTATACTACTATCTCCAACACTTCATATAGTGCCTTGATTAGGCCTTGTTGAGGGCCTATGCAGAAGTTCTTCTCCATGCCAAATCCATGGGTAGTAGCTTTCATTAATTCCATTAAAGCACAAGTGTTTTCTTAACATCCCTACAGTTACTTTTTTCAAGTTTTCACATTTTGAGCATGGACAACAAGTGCGATTACGATCAACACCTACCCTAAGTGCAAACTCTATGAAATTTTTTGTACACTCCTCATATTCTTTCAGTGTCCTTATAGCAAACATCCAAGCATATTTGTCCATTATCACAAAAAATTGAAGCAAATTTGTGTGGAGACTTGTAAGATATGAAAAGATTAGGTTATGCATTTTAACAAACATTATAAGTCTTCAAAATAACAACATTACAAGGAAATTTTCAATTAACAACGAAAAAAGTTAGATTATGATAGACACATTCAAGACTAAAATCAACTTTTAAAAGAACAATTTCTAAACCACAACCTTTTAAAAATTCTTCAAATAAGCATAATACTTATGAGACATAGAGATACTAACCAACACTCAAAAATCGATATTGATCCCAAATTTGTTAATGTAATTCTAATTCACACAGGTAGGATTTGGTTTGGAGTGAGGAAATAGAAGTCTGGTTTAGTTTTTGTGCACAAATAATAAGTAGATAGAGCAAGGTGAAAGTTGACAAAATAATTCTTAAAACAAAAGAACAATTGAAGTCGTTTTCAGAAAAATGACTTTAAAAGTCTACATTTTTAAATTTGTTTTTCTAAAATTGTATGCTTTTAAATTCGTTTTGTTGAAAATGGCTTTAATAATATTTTAATTTTTAATTGAAATTTTTGTTCATTTACCTTTAGTTCATTACAAATTTACATAGACACACAATGAAACGATTTTACAACACAATCATATGTGTGTATATATGAAAACACATCAACAAGGAAATCAAATTATTTTTTGATTACATCCAATGTTACATATATAACAAAATGTTACATATTATTAGATCTTGGCAGCCATGATCAAAGAGTGAATCTGCTCTATTTCATCAAAATTAGGCCTAGTATTCTAGTGACACCACTCTTTTTCTTCAAAATAGGCCAAAAGTAATCCCATGATATGTAGTGTGAAAACCCACATGCTCTACAAAATAAAAAGTTAGTAAAGTTAGTAAAGAAAAGAAACATTCATGTGATTTAAAGGAAGTTGGTTTACTTACAGTTTTTTCCATGACACTAATAGTCAAAAAATAAAAATGGAAAGTAAGAAGGGAAAAAGAGAGTAGCTTAAGGCCTAAAGACGAAGCCACCATGCCAAAACCGTGAGAAGAAGAAGATAAAGAAAAAAATATACTTTGATAGCTATTTATAAATCATCGAAGACTTTTGAAGTCGTTTAGTTATAAATGACTTTGAAAATGTATAACTTTTGAAGTCGCTTAGAACTAAATGACTTTAAAAGTAAGGGTATTTTAAAGTTATTTATGTATAAACAACTTTAAAAGTCCATTCTGCTAAATAAAATATTTTTGCCAAATTTATCAAGATACTTTTCAAGTCGCTTCCTTAAAGTGACTTCAAAAGTTACACATTTTTTAAGTCGTTTTCCTAAAAAAACAATTATTTGAAATTTTTAAATGAAAAATATATTTATTAGCTTTTGTACATTAGAAATTTACATAAATACACAATGAAACTGATTTTACAACACAATCATATGTATATATATAAACAAACACATCAATAAGGAAATCAAATTATTTTTTTGGTTACATCCAAGGTTACATATTTTTAGATCTTGTCAGCCAAGATCAAACAAAGAATTTTCTCTTTTCATCAAAATAGGCCAAAAGTTGATGTTATAACCACCGCTCTTCATCAAACCCTAATTTGGGTGAGAACCACAAATCGTATTGTTCTCCCTTTCTTCAATAGTGAGGCTTGAGAGAGAAGTAGTTGTCATTTTCAATGAAATCATATGATTTTGGTGAAATCAGGATGATCAAACAGATACTTTAACCCCATGATATGTAGTGTGAAAACCCACATGATCTACAAAATAAATAAAAAAACAGAAAAGTTAGTAATAAGAAAAGAATTCCATGACATAAACAATCAAAATATAGAAATGGAAAGTAAGAAAAGAAAAAGTAGTATAAGGCTTAAAAATGAAGCCGTCATGCCAAAACCATGAGAAGAAGAAGATAAAGGAAGAAAAACGCACTTTAACATCTTATTTTATAAACCATAGAAGACTTTAGAAGTCGTTTAGTAATAAACAACTTTGAAAATATCTAACTTTTAAAGTTCCTTAGCACTAAATGATTTTAAAAGTCTATTCACGCTAAATAAAATATTCCCTCCAAATTTATCACAATAGTTTTCAAGTCACTTCATTAAAACGACTTCAAAAGTTGTGTATTTTTAAAGTAATTTTTTGTAAAAACAACTTTCAAAGTTCTTCCTACAAAAAATTCCCTCCTTGCACCAATTTTTTAAAGTCGCTTAAGCTTAAACGACTTCTTAAGTATATATTTTTAAAGTCGTTAGAAAGTCGGCAATCGTATAAGTGACTTCTTTATGCCGACTTTAAAACCCTCCTGTGTAGTAGTGAAAGCTCACGTTTTGATGGACTTTTAAAGTCACTTTTTCACAAATGACTTCAAAAATTCTTAGTTCTGAAGTCATTTAGTGAAAAACTACTTTAAAAGTAGGTTTTTTTTTCAAGCTCCACCACTTGTACACAATTGAATAACAAACATCCCATATATGTACACCTATTACTCAAATGTGTTTGCATACATTAAAAACCTGTTAATATACAACATCAATCCACTTCTTGATACAATATACCATCTATAATTGCATAACAAACATCATATACACCTACTAATTCAATCTCCCCAAACATGAAAATCCAACAACCACTACAATGCATCAACATCTTAATTTATTGATACATTACCACCTGTGTATACATTTAATGACAAACATTCTATGCACCTAATACTTCAAACAATCTTTATAAACATAAAAAGCCAAGCATCATATGCACCTAACTAATACTTCAATCTCCATACACATTCAAAACTACTATCCACTATAATGTATTAAAATCTTTCTTGATACACTACCACCTATGTATACATTGAATAACAAAACATTCTATACACCTGATACAAACAATCTTTATAAATATGAAAAACCAAACATAGAATGCAACATGCATCCACTTCTTTCTTGATACCCCGAATTGTTCTTAAAACATAATGCTAATACATCCATACTCATCATTATCCATCTACATCTATCTTGAAAATAATTTATATAAGAAACTACAACATATGCATTGTCTATAACATCCACATTCACTTCATTTGTAAATCCATACACATTCACATTTACTTTTACACTGTAAGTAACCCTCTCATTATACATCTAATAAAAGTTATATAATTCAACCACCACATATTCACTTCATTTTCAAGCTCCAAATTCACTTCATCCATACTCATTTATTCCCACACTCCAATTTTTCACTCATTCATTGCTTAAAATACAAAAAAAAATATATATTTCAAAGAAAATAATAAAATATAAAGGAACACACACAAGTCAATGATAGAAATAATTTATTATGTATTTCAAGTTCATGTAGTTACTTCAAGTGATCTAATTGAAGCTCATTACATACTCAGCCCATTCAGTTCTTATTTCATTGAGATTTACTCTGGAGTAACTCTTCTTGTTTGCCCACTCAAAAAGCACAATAGCCTGAAACACAACATATTTAATTATGCTAAACTTTTTAGCTAGATCCATAAAAACTATAGAAAAATATAACATTATGAAAAATAAAGTGTTCTACCTTTCTTAAATGGGGGTCCTCATGTATCTCAAGACATAATACTCACACCCCCAATGAGACTGTTATTTAGGGCACTATGCAAAAAGGACAACAAAAAAGAACTCATAAATATCATTTGTAATAATATAAGTTTAATTAGTGATAACTTAGAGCAATTAAATGTTTCATATACCTTGACATTCTTCCAAGTGAGTTTTGGTGGTTGTATAGTCTCGATCACTGTAGCCCATTCAAACCAAGACCTACAAATTTAAATTTCAAATGCATTATAGATGAATAACAAATTACTTATCTACACATAACACATGAAAAAAAATAAATGCTTACTTATTTATAATATCTGTGAGGGTGGAATAGATGTGTGCTCCACAAGAATAAAAAAAGAAAGCATGGCCACCATGAACTTCCAAAATGAGCAGCATCCAATGAGACCTATATAGACAGTCATATGGATTGTAATGGAAGTTGACAATCCCTAATTAAAGAATAATTTGAAAAAAAAAATGGAAAATTAAAACTTACCCACTATTATAGGGAATCATTAAGCCCTGTCCTTGAGAGCAGTGAAAGAAGCTTGGTAAAATATCTTGAATATGCTCCTAGATTATCCATTGCTCTATTGCCCCAAAAATGATGCCAGGGTCAAGGAATTGGTAAAGTGTACCGTCACCCTCAAAAAGGCGAGTAGCATCATTCAAGAAGTTGCATAAAAGAAATAATTATTATATATGCCATTAAAATATAACATGTAATTAAATACCAAATGATTTGTAAGCAAATATGGGCATATACCCCATGTAGGAGATAATGTGAGGGTGCTCAAGTTGATGCCATAGGTAAACTCGTAATAAGTCCTCTGCCATAAGTTGCACTTCAACAATGTCTTAGGCAAGCACTCCTCATTTGAGTACAAGATTGATTACCATATTGTTGTTGATGAGATCATAGATTAACCTTAGGGATCGAGGCATGTTAGGTGGGACTTCCAAATGCTCCTAGGCTAGCTGCTATAAAAGATGTAAAAAAAATTAGCTAAATAATATTAATCTATGAAGAGGGCCTAATTTATGATGAAAGACAAACCAAATATACATTTAAGTACATGTTCCATTGGTGCAATAGCTATAGGTGACATTAGAATGGTAGCCACTCTTGGTGTTGTATTTTGTTGCTGATTAACTGCATATAGTTATTAAACAATTAAGTGAGGTCTTTGGCTATAAAATATTAATGAGAAAGGTAGAATGATAAGATATACACCACGAACTCTATGGGAATGACTAGTGTCTCTGGCCAAGCAACGTAATATACAACTGCCTCCCCAACAGTTATAATATTTTCCATTTCTAATGGAAATGGTAGGTAGGCATTAGCATTCAAAGCCATGGTAATGGACACTTGCTTAGTATGTGGTAACATAGTAATTCTATGCAAAATGTTTGATTCATGCTCATAGCATGAACCAACTGCTATGATATTTTGATGGGAATCCAAGGCCAATAGGCATTAACTCACCTACAAATCAAATATGCAATAGAGAGGTTGAGATATAGAATTATTACAAAAGGACAATGAAAATTTATAGTTTTGTCTATGTATATACCTCATAGGCAGGAATTTCCTTTTCGAGGGGAGGCAAATGTCCTTCATTATCTTCTTCAGTTGGGGAATTGCGGTTCACATGTGATGGAGGTACAGTGGGGCTGCGAGTATTAATCATCAAACCTCCTTGATGCACATGACTAAATATATCAAACTTTATTTTCTCAACAAACTCATTGTAGGCCTCATCATCTTGAACTTTAGGTATACATTCTCTACCAAAGAATTTAGAAGGAACAACACCATGACCCATGCCCCTAACTCGACTAGGGTAATCCTTCTTATTGCCCATTGCCTTATACAGGGTGTCATCCTTAGCAGCAGTTCTGCTTAAAGTTGCTATAGTAATGCTTTCTTGGGTAAGAATGTCCTACAAAATTTAATTAGAAATATATGATCAGTCAATCTAATTAATTATAAAAAATTTATAGACAGGTGGAAGCACTTACTATGTGCAAAGCAATTTACGCAACAATTTCATCAGAGAACTTGTTGCCCATACGACCCACCGAATGTGCCATCTTTCAGAGGATGGTATGATCAATGGGTTCAGTAATCCTAGCTTATTTTTGCTATCAAGCAAAGGCACTATAGTTAGAGAACATGTATATAACTATAGTACCATTAAATTGAATGGGATAAATTGTCACAGATGCTTACTTCACACTCTTCTAAACGAGCATAGCCCATCCTAGATAGGTGGTGTTGCATATTTGTTTCATACACATTTCTTCCCTTTACCCTCTTCGCCTGCACATTTTTACATGCATGATCAAGTGCACTAATATAACATTACATGTAATTAAAAGAATGAAGCATCATTTTTGCACATACTTCAAACTCGGCAGAGGTATGGTTTTGTACAAAGGCATTCCAGGCCTCTTCGTTAATAACGTCAGAGTAAATGAAAGGCACTGTGTAAAGCCTTGACAGATGGTTGACATTTGGAGCTACATAATTGTGAACAAGGTAATTCTTCCATTTTCTCCATTGCTCACCAGCTCCTTGTAAAGCACACATCTTTTTGTCATCTGGCACGTCAAAGGTAGACTACAATTGAACACATCAAATTATTATATTTGAAAAAATAAGGAAAGTTATAATATAAATAATACATGTACTTAATGTTTACATACCTTCATCATTTCCCATATTGAATCTTATGTCGAGGATGGCACATGTCTCCAATTCTCAAATGCAATAAGAACCATGCTTCTTACTGTAGAGCAGAGAAAACTACTATAAGTAGGTGCACTCTCACCAATCCCTTGCCTCTACTTTTGTATTGGATAGTTTCTTTAATTCCCTCTGACTTTCTCTTGATAGCCTTTTCCATTGTTGTTCACCCTCTGCCCTTTCTTTTTGGAGTAGTGCCCATATTGGCCTCTTGTTCTTGCTCTTCAATGTGGCTGTAATCTTCAAGTTGATGTTCTTCTCATTCTATCATTACTTAAAAGAAACACTCAATGATATTAGAACAATGACATAAAAAAAGGATATGTAATTAATTTAAAGAAACCAAATAGATGTCCTTGATAAACATATTTTAAGAAAAAAATAATTAAAGGAGGCTTCGTCTCCATCCATTTACATAGACATACAATATCTAATATATGTGACAAACTAACCTCAAGGAAAACAGATAAAGGATACATGAAAAGTATTTGCCTCCTTAGTATAAATATTTGTAAAAGGCTACAATCCCATAGACCTTTCACTAGTCATTCACTCCACTGCTTCGAGTTCACATCTCTTAGTGGGTGTAGGTATTCATAAGTAATGATAAGCTTAACTTATGCTAGATGTTCATCTATGTACATGTGCACAATTCATGTTCCAAATTCCATCCAATAAAGTTTATGATTCATGTAAGTTTCTCTTGGTTATTTGCATTCTTGAAGTTAATTAAAAATTTTGTTTTATGATCATGTTTCATGCCTTGAATCACATGCACCATGTAATTTCATGCCTTGGTTTATTAAAATTTCATGAGTATCTTACTTTTGGAATTTTACCTTTCATCAGTTATATATAATTTCAAGCAGTCCATATACTTTATTTACTTGATTTCTTAAGAACCACTTTAGCTTTTTAGATAGTTTAGTTACTTGGTTATATCCCATGTTAGAAAACTTTTATTCCACACATTTCATCCATTTTCTTACTCATGAACAATGCGCACAACTCCATGGATCATGCACATGGTGATTGGGTGATTTGTCTTTAGGTGGTTTTTTCTTCCCTTGTTTCATGATAGTTTAGCATTACTCGTTTAGTTATTTGCATCATAGATTACCTTTAGAATATTTCTTTTTTTAGTTTTAGAATGTTTTATTTTTAGAAAATTTTAGAATTAGGAAAGTGTTAGTTTAGGAAAGTTTCATTTTTAGCATGTTTCCTTAATTAAAGCTTCATAGAATCATTCATTTTAGTTTAGCATTATTTTTTTAATTTAATGCATGTTAGTTAGGAAAGTTTCTAATTCTATTGGAAATCTTTATTTTTAGAAAGTTTCATTGCGCTCATGTGTCTAATTTTATGCATGTTTCATTACATGTTGTTTAAATTCCATGTTTATCGAAGCAATCTTTCTTTAGCTAAGCTAAGCAACTTAAATAAGATCCAATCAACTAGAAATTCCTTGAGATTCCTCATGGGATAGACCTCTCTCACATGCAATTATTACTTTTGATTTGTGCACTTGCGAGTAATTTTAAAGCTACACCACCTAGCCCAAAAGAGATTGGTTTTGATTTAACTAGAAAAGAAAATAATACGATAGTTTAGCATTACTTATTTAGTTATTTGCATCATAGTTTAGCTTTAGAACATTTCTTTGTTTAGTTTTGGAATTTTTTATTTTTAGAAAGTTTTAAGATTAGAAAACTGTTACTTTAGGAAAGTTTCATTTTTAGCAAGTTTCCTTAATAGCTTCCTAGAATCATTCATTTTAGCTTAACATTATTATTTTATTTAATGATTGTTAGTTAGGAAAGTTTTTAATGCCATTGGAAATATTTATTTTTAGAAAGTTTCCTTTAGCTCATGTGTCTAATTTTATGCATGTTTCTCATTCCATGTTGTTTAAATTCCATGTTTATCAAAACAATCTTTCTTTAGCTCAGCTAAGCAACTTAAATAAGATCAAATCAACTAGAAATTCCTTGAGATTCCTCATGGGATTGACCTCTATCACATGCAATTATTACTTTGATTTGTGCGCATGCAAGTAATTTTAAAGCTACACCACCTAGCCTAAGAGAGATTGGTTCTGATTTAACTAGGAAAGCAAATAACATGAAAATGGAAACATGCAATAAAGTTACTAAATGTTATTACCAGACATGTTAAGAAACAAAAGAAAAGAGGAAGCAATCAAGCACTTGTAAGATTGCGCTTATCAGCTTTGATTCCTCTAAATGAATACCTCCAATGTTAGGGTTTGCACACAAATAACTTAATTCTACAGAAAACAAAGAAAATTGGTCATGAAATTCAATCAATAAACAGCAATAACCAACCCCCCCCCCCCCCCCCCTTGCTCATTGGAACCCAATTCCCCACCACCTGCCCACTACCACCCCAGAACCCAGCTCCTCTCCAGCTTTCCCACCACCACATCAAAACCTAGCTCCCCTCCTCCCCCCAGGCCAAAACCCATCCCCACCCCCCGCCCAACCAAACCGTGCTCCCCTCCTACCCCCAGCCTAAAAACCTAGCTCCCCTCCTCCTCCCACTCCAAAACCCAGCTCCCCTCCTTGCCGGACAAAACTTCCCCCCCCCCCCCCCCGCGATTGAACCCAACTTCCATCCTTCAACGCCCACCCCCTGTTGACCAACACGATACGTACCACCCCTCTTCTCCTCTCCTTGTTCCTCTACCCCTCAATTTTTCTCTATGTAAGTTAGGGATGACAAGAAGTTTGTTTTGTAGTTTAAGTAGGGGTACATAAAGAAGTCATTTATATGTAAAACAACTTTAAAAGTTTATACTTTTAAAGTCATTTTTCTATAAATGACTTTAAAGGTATACAATTTTTTATTCAAAAGATATTCACCTTTTATGTTAGTACTTCACAATATCTAACAAGTAATACACAATGAAATAGATTTTTTATGGTAGTCAATATTGATTCATGGGTTTAGGCATCAAGATTCAGGGTAAGGGTTCAGTGTAAGTACGTAAGTGTGGGTTCAAGGTTCAAGTGTTCAGGGAACAAGGGTTCAAGTTTTGTAAATTGTTATTTGATGTACATTATTTAAAAGTGTACACTTTTAAAGTCAACATAGATTCATCATTATATTCATTGTATAAAAATATAGTAGCTCACTTATCAATCCAAATAACTCATGGTAAAAGAGCTACAAATTATAAATATGGAATTAGGGTTCAGAGTTAGGGTTTGGGGTTCGTGGTTAGGGTTTAAGGTTTAGGCTCAAGATTATACTTAATTTTAAATGAATATATATCTATTTTATTGACACTAAGCTTTCAAAATTGTGTCACAAAATAATGTAGAAACACTCCTAAAGAAATAAAAATATGTGATAACCAAAGAAGTACAAAAACCATACTAATAAAAGAACATTAAGCAAAATAAGATGAACAATATATTATGAGGTGTGTTATACTTTTAAAGTTATTTTTTAGAAAAAACTTTAAAATTGAAAACACTAAAGTCATTTTTTTAAATGACTTTAAAAGTTGACTTTATAAAAAAAATTTGTTCAAAATATGTACACCTTTTATGTTAGTACTTTACAATATCTAACAATCAATACACAATGAAATGAATTTCTTTTATAGTCAACATTGATTCATGCATTCTTTGTACACACTTATAGCTCAATTATCAACCCATATAGCTCATGACAAAAGAGCTAAAAATTATAAATATGGAATTATATATATATTGCAACTAACTAATATACATATTCCATATACCCACAAAAATATATTGTTTTCAAACCCACACACCTTCCTCACCATTGTCATGCACATAATCCTCATTCTCACCAATGCTTTGATTGATGGGATTTTTTTTGTAACAGAAGGGTAATTTATTTCAGTATCTCCTAGATCATCTTCATCATAAAAATCCCTCGAATAGGATGATAAAATAGTTGATTATCTCTTATCACATTCATCTTGTGCATAAAATACTTATTTTTCTTGAGATGCTAAAATAAATTAATCATTTTTATAGCTGATCTTATTGAGGTCAACCAATGTCAATCCAAGGTCATCAATTTTGATGCTGTTGTGTTCCACCCAATCGCACTTAAACACAACCACATTTTTGAAAATATAATCTAAGGCCCAAATCCCTCTTATAACCCCATAATAAATATCATTCACCACTATTGGCTTATTATCTTTTGAACTTGAAAACAATGTAGCATTGGCAACTAAGCTAACTCCACTATTCTGTTGAATTTTTGAGTTATCATGCTCTTTTATGTAAAAGTGATAACCATGGATGGCATATCCTGCATATTTTATTACTTCTAGTCATGGTCCCATCGCCATCCAGCCCAAGGTTTCTTATATACCGTTACCTGCTACTTCTCGCTAATCATGAATCTATGTATGTTCATATAAAGTAGGCTTTAGTTGGATTAATATATATATATATATATATATATATATATATATAGAATGTAGTTTTTTAACTTAAGTGAGATTTCTTTCATTTTACCTTCTTACGTAGACAATTATTGAAAGTGCAATAGTGTTCAAATTGTAGCCACTTTTGTTTCTTTGAGTAAATTGGATTATTTGCCTTAATTACATCCATGTGTTCACTACACACACACACACACACAAATTAATAGAGTAATAATGGAAAATGTAATAAACCATTAACAATTAAATTTTACATAAGTGCATGCATGCATGATCAACTTGCTCAATGGAAGGTTGGACTTCATCAACATTTTGCAACACAAAGATGCACCTGGTCTCGTTCTTTATAGTCAACGGTCAATGCATGACCACTCGATAGAGGTTCGCCAACCTTTGGATCATGAAATGCAACTGATTGTGTCTTTCTTAGGATTCTAATGGAATCCACTCCTGCTAAGTTCTCTATGTAAAATGCTATTTCTTCCTTTGCAATATAACATTCAGCTATACACACCTCTTGCCAGTTGTGATTACGTACATATCCTTTTAAAATTTTCATGTACCACCCAAATGGATACGTCAATTGCAAGTAAATTGGCCCACAGAGTCTAACCTCATCAATGAGGTGCACTGTTAAGTGTACCATGATGTCAAAGAAGGATGGTGAGAAGATTATCTCAAGCTCACATAAAGTTGTCACTAGATGACCTTGAATTTCTTGTAATTTTGAAACATTAATCACCCTCTTGCACAAAGCATTAAAGAAGTAACAAAATTTTGTAATAGCTCCTCTAACTTTGTCCGGTAACATAGAACGTATTTCTATTAGTAGTTGTTGTTGTATCAATGCATGGTAATTTTGGGACTTCATCCCCAACAATTTTAGCTCTTCCATGGAAACAATGTTTTTAAAGTTTGAAGAGTAGCGGTCAGGGACTTTGAGCTCAAATAAGGTTTTACACATTATTCTCCTCTCCTCTCTATCGAGAGTATAATTTTCCTTAAGCAGGTATGTTCCTCAACTGCCCCTAGCCTCAGGGTGCAACCTCCTCTTCAAACTCATGTTCATAAGATCCATTCAAGCTGCAAGTCCATCCTGTTTTTCTTGGGATATTAAGCAAGGTACCGATCAAGCTTTCACACACATTCTTCTTAATGTGCATTACATCAAGCACATGGTGTATATGCAGTGATTCCAGTATGGTAGATGAAAAAATATTGATTTCTTCTTCCAACAACTTCTACAATTACTTTCACCTGCACGTTTACTTGATTTCTTCGTATTCTTTCCCCACAATACATTAATGTTTTCAACCTGCTCCAATACCTAAAGTCCTGTCAACATCTTTGGAGGTGTCTGTGTCTCTACACTACTGTTAAATTCTCCCTTCTTAAAACAATATGGATTGTCTCCGCGCAACCATCTTATGTTCCTAAGGAATGCCATTTTCCTACTATGTTTAAGTTGTATAGCACATTTTTATTACTACAGATAGCATAAGCATTGTATCCCTTCATAGTGCATCCAGAGAAATTATCTTACGCAGGGAAGTTGCTTATTGTCCACAACAATATAACCTTTAGGATGAATGACTCTTTCCTATACACATCGTATGCTTCAATGCCTACGTCCCATAATATCTCAAGATC
Organism: Warburgia ugandensis; assembly: GCA_035236585.1. Lineage (NCBI taxonomy): Eukaryota > Viridiplantae > Streptophyta > Magnoliopsida > Canellales > Canellaceae > Warburgia > Warburgia ugandensis. The sequence goes on along the minus strand of CP141132.1, from coordinate 23,824,985 downwards.
ACCAATCAAGGGAGGCAAGTGCACATCAATGTCATTCCCTAGCTGCTTTGGACCCAATATCAACATAGTTAGCATCATGAACTTCCTCTTCATGCATAGGGTTGGTGGACGGTTGTAGCAAACTAATATAATGGACCAACAACTATACTTGCTACTCATAGAACCATGAGGATTAATTTCATCTATAGATAATGCTAGTCTTAGGTTCCTAGGTTCTTCACTAAAATTAGGCCACATGAAGTCTACGAGCTTCCGTGCTGGGCTATCTACTAAATAGCGTGAAAAGCTATCAGCTACTCTGTCATTGGCATGCCACAATAATTTATTTGCTATTTCTGTTATAAGACATATTCTTTTGAACCTTGGAATAGGAGGGAAGTACCATAGAACATTTGTAGGAATACCTATAACTATCTCAGTTGAATTATTCTTTAACTTCTATCTTGGTTGCCCACAAGTTGGGCATTTAGTTTTATCCTTGTGCTCCTTCTTATACAAGATACAGTCATTAGGACACGCATGTATCTTTTCATACTTCAACCTTAGTGCAGCCATGGTTTTCTTTGCCTCCCATGTGGACCTTGCCAATTTATTATCCTTTAGTAGCATCTTACCCACTACTTTCAAGACTTCTGTAAAACCTTGATTTGAAAATCCAAATCTTGATTTCACATTGTAAAGTTCTACCACTGCGAACAGCTTGGTATAATCTTTACACTCAGGGTACAACAGCTCATCGGCTTCCTCTAATGTAGTATGAAATTGTTCAAGGCCATCTTGGAAGTCATTATATGCATCTTGAAACATTAGTATAGTTGTACTACTATCTCCAACATTTCCTACAACATCTTGACCATATCTTCTAGGCCTTGTCAAGGGCCTATGTGGAAGTTCTTCTCTATGCCAAATCCATGGGTGGTAGCTTTCATTAATTCCATTGAAGCACAAATGTTTTCTCAATACCCCTATAATTACTTTTTTTAAGTTTTCACATTTTGTGCATGGACAATGCATGCGATTACAATCAACACCTGCCCTAAGTACAAACTCTATGAAATTTTCTGTGCCCTCCTTATATTCTTTTGATATTCTTGTCACAATCATCTAAGCATATTTGTCCATTATCATAAGAAATCAAAGTCAATTTGCATGGAGACTTGTAAGACATGAAAAGATTAAGTTATGCATTTTACCAAACATTAGATATACATAAATTAGAAGTATTTAAAATAAGAACATTTCATGAAAATTTTCAATTAACAATGAAAATAAAGCAAAATATGATAAACATATTCATAAATTAAATTAAATTTCTAAACCACAACCTTGTAAAAATTCTTCAAATATATATGCATAATACATATGAGCCAAACAAAGAGATACTAGCCAACACTCAAAAATCAATATTGACCCTGAATTTGTGAATATTGTTATAATTCACAGGTAGGATTTGGTTCATACTAGGGAAAAGAAATCTAGTTTAGATTTTGTGCATAGATAATAAACACAGAGCGAGAAGGAAAGGTGAAAGTTAATGAAATAAGTCCTAAAATAGATGTACAATTGAAGTCGTTTCCAAAAAAATGACTTCAAAAGTAAACAACTTTAAAAGTGTTGTTTTCTAAACGAATTTAAAAGTTTGGACTTTTAAAGTCGTTTTCAGAAAACGACTGTAATCATTTTTAAATTTTCACAATAAATTTATTTTATTTTTTTACTTTTTCTCATTACAACCTTACATGAATTCATAATGAAACTAATTTTACAAACAAAACATATATAATACATATACATACACAACATAGCAACAAGGAAATCAAATTATTTTTTGATTACATCCAATGTTACATATATATCAAATGTTAAATATTATTAGATCTTATTAATACAAGATCAAATATCAAATAATCTCTTTTTCATCAAAATCTTACCTAGTATTTAGGTGACACCCATTCTATGGAGAGAGAAAGAGTATGTTTCAATTTTTTCAGCCAAAAGTTGATGGTATAACTGCCAGTCTTCATCAAACCGTAATTTTGGGTGAGAACCACAAATAGTAATGTTCTCCTTTTCTTCAATAGTGAGGTTTAGAGAGAGAAGCAATTGTCATTTACAATGAAATCATACGATTTTTGTGAAATATGGAAGATCGAAAAGAATTTTGAACCTCATAATTTGTAGTGAGAAAACCCACATGATCTACAAAATGAAAACAAAGAAATTTAGCTAGTAACAAGAAAGGAATTCATGATTTAAAAGAAATTATGGTTTACTTATAATTTTCTTTTCATGACATAATCTGTCAAAATATAAAAATGGAAAGCAAGAACAAAAAAAGAGAGAAGCATAAGGAGCAAAGAGGAAGCCATCATGCCAATCGTGAAAAGAAGAGGTCACAGAAAAAAAATGCAATGTTGATAGTTATTTATAAAAGAACAAGGACTTTGGAAGTCATTCAGTAATAAACAACTTTAAAAATGATAAACTTTTGAAGTTGCTTAGCACAAAACAACTTTAAAAGCTCTATGAGAATTGACTTTTAAAGTCAATTTAGTATAGCAACTTCAAAAGTGGGAGACTTTTAAAGTTTCTTATAATTAAACGACTTCAAAAGTTATTGACTTTTGAAGTCGCTTTGTGTTAAATGACTTTAAAAGACCATTCTCGCGTAATATTAATCAGCCTATGAAATTTCTTCTCATACTTTTGAAGTCACTTAGAATAAATGACTTTAAAAAAGGGTCACTTTTAAAGTCATTTTGAATTAAACAACTTTAAAATTCTGTCACTTTTAAAGTCATTTTTTATTAAACGACTTTAAAAGTTTGTTCTCGCCAAAGTTTTCATGATACTTTTGAAGTCGCTTACATATAATGACTTCAAAAGTTGTTGATTTTAATGTCATTTTCTACTAAACGACTTTAAAAGTGTATAACTTTTGAAGTCATTTAATGTTAAATGACTTTAAAAGTGCTTCCCCTGAAAAATTTCCTCATCGTGCCAATTTTTTAAAGTCACTTAAGTCTTTATATTTAAAGTCGTTTATTTTAAACCAACTTGTAAAATATTTATGAAGGTGGCAGTTAAATAAGAGACTTCTTTGTGCCGACTTTAAAACCCTCATGTGTAGTAGTGTTCATATAAAGATTTTGATTAGGAGTATTGCCCTAAGAGTTCAACTAATTGTTCAAGTGGGGATGATGATATATCTATAGATGATGATGAAGTTGCTAAAGTGAGTGCCACAGTGAGAGAGATGAACAAAAGTAATAGGAAAGAGTTAGAGCAACCTAAGTCAAGTGTAGCACCATCCAAGGTTAGATGATATCTTAGTAGGACATCCATTGTTGTCATACCATAGCTACCATATGGAGTATTGGTGGTTCTATTGGCGACTTTGTTGTAGAATGGTATAGAAAATAGACTTAGGCCAAATGTTATGCATATTCAATCAACCATGTGCATGGGTGTAGGTTGTGGGAATAGAAGGACGTGAATATAATTCTTCTCCCAACTTCTCTTTCGCCAAGAACTTCATCCACACACTGAAAATAACCACATCTATTCTCCCCATCCCAATTTTTATGTTTATAGTATTTCTTCATTGGATTCAAATTTGTGCTTAAAGTATACACCTTTAATACTCAACAACCCTTGAGACAAAACAATGGTGTAGGTATTTGATCATTAACCTCCTTTCAACATCCTACAAAGAAAATGCATAACGAAAGTTGTTTAACAACCAAATGAAAAGATGAATAAGGTAATTGTAGGCAAGCCGGGTGAACATTTGTGCTTCAATGGATTTTCAAAATGTTTTTAAAGGTAATTTTCAAAAACCATATGATTTGGTTTTTAAAGACAATTCTTAGAAAATGTATTCAAAATTCATAAATTTTAAGAGTTTTTTTTCAAAATAAACTTTAAAAGTTAAAAACCATGGTTTTTAAACAAGATCTTTTAACACTGTTTTGAAAAATGAAAAACAATAGTTTTTTAGGATGGTTTTTAAAAACTATCTTCAAAAACCATTGTTTTTTAAGATAGTTTCTAAAAACCATAGTTTTTATGGACATGCTTTGAAAACTATCTTTAAAAATGGCATTAGAAACCAATGTAAAGATTCATTTTTAAAGACAATTTTTTAAAAGCTACCTTAAAAAACCATGACTTTAAAGAAAGTTTCTAAAAATCATGGTTCTTTATGATAATTTCTAAGAATCATATTTATAAACCAAGGTTTTTCAAGACAATTTTTCAAAATAGTCTCTAAAACTAAAAAATAATTAAATTTAAAGATGATTTTATAAAACTATCTTAAAAAATCTTGTCCCTCTCTATCTTATGCCACTCTCGTTCTCGCCCTTTCCAAAGCCCTCACACGATCAAAGTTGCAATGGAAACTTTTGGTTTTTGCCAGATCCAAAATGAAATGATGGATTTATAGTGAGATCGGCCTTCTTCTTTCTTTAGAAGTCGATAGAGGCTTTTAAAGTCAGTATAAAGTTGTTATTTTGAAGATAGACTTCATAAATATTTTACAAAGTGTATACATTTAAAGTTGTTTACAAATAAATGACTTTAAAAGTTATTCACTTTTGAAGTTGTTTGAAGCAAATGACTTCAGAAGAGTATCACTTTTAAAGTCTTTTGGGACTAAATGACTTAAAAAGTCCTTTTTGTCTATAAAATGCTGAAGCCACCTCATTTTTTGTTGCATCCTTTTTTCATATTCTTCTTCTCGTAGGTGGCACAATAGCCTCCTTCTTTGTCTATATTCTTTTTCCCTTCTTGCTTTCCATTTTGGATATTTTGATTTTTTATGGCATCATAAACATAGTAAGTAAAACATAACCTCTTTGTATCATGTATTGCTTTCTTGTTACCAATTATTTATATTTGAATTTTGTAGATCAAGTGGATTTTGTCACTACAAATGATGGGGTTTAGAAGTGTGTTACTTTGTTGTGATTCCACTAAAATTGAATGATTTCATATCCAACAACAACAACTTCTCTCTCTAACCCTTACTATTGGAGAAAGGGAGAACATTATGATTGTGTTTCTTATCCAAAATTAGGATTTGATGAAGAGAAATGGCATCATCAAGTTAGCCAAGGAAGTTGCATGCAACTTTAAGGTGTCAACTGAATACTAGAAGACCAGATTTTTATGAAATCATTTTAAATTAGCTCTTTGATCATGATACTGTATTAAGATTTAATAATATGTAACATTTGATATATGCAATAATAAGATGATAAATGAGGAGTTATTCCAAAAAATACTTTAATTTCCTTATCACGTTATGTGTGTGTGTGTGTAAAGAATGCATGAATCAATGTTGAGTATCATGCATAAGAAATCAGTTTCATTGTGTATTTATGAAAGATAGTCATTTGATATAAATGACTTTAAATTTACTACTTTGTTTTAAGAGTTATTTCATCGTCTTTTAGCTTTGGTTTTTCCAACTGTCTTCATCTATACACAAAATATAAGCTGGATTTCAATCAGTGTGGCTATTCTCAACCAAATTCCAATAGTCAATTGGAACTACATTCACATATTCAAGTTTTTTTAGTGTCGGTCAACATGTCTTTGTTTGTCTCTCTCTCTCTCTCTCTCTCTCTCTCTCTCTCTCTCTCTCTCTCTCTCTCTCTCTCTCTCATATATATATATATATATATATATACATATATGCATATTTGAAGAAGTTTTACATTGTTAATTGAAAACTTCCACATGTGTGCATGCATGTAATATAATTTTTGTACACCTAGTGTTTAACAAAATGTATAACCTAAATTTTCATGTATATCAAGTCTCCACACATATATTTACTTCAATTTCTTAAGATAATGGACAAATATGCTTGGATGACTGCAACAAGAACATTAAAATAATATGAGGAGGGAACAAAAAATTTCATAGAGTTCACACTTAAGCAGATGTTGATCATAATTGCATGAGCTTTCCATGCTCAAAATGTGGAAACTTGAAAAAAGTAACTATAGGGGTGTTGAGAGAACACTTGTGCTTCAATGGAATCGATGAAAGCTATCACCCTTGGATTTGGCATGGAGAAGAACTTTCACATAGGCCCTTCACAAGGCTTGCAACATATGATCAAGACAATGTAGGAAGTGTTGGAGACAATACAATTGTAAAAGTGTTTCAAGATGCATATGATGACCTCTAGGATGACCCTAAACAATTTCATGGTGCAGTATTAGAGGAATCTGATTAGCCATTGTACCTTGAATGTAATGACTATACTAAGTTGTCAACAATGGTGAAACTTTACAATATGAAATCAAGATTTGGTTTTTAAAATCAAGGTTTTACAAAGTCTTAAAAGTAGTGGGTAAGATTTTACCAAAGGATAATAAATTGATTAGGTCCACATGGGAGGCAAAGAAAACTCTATTTGCACTAGGGTTGAAGTATGAGAAGATACATGCGTGTCCTAATTATTGCATTTTGTATAGGAAGGAGCACAAGGATAAAACTACATGCCTAATTTGTGGACACTCAAGATGGAAGTTAAAGAAGAATTCAACTGAGATAATTACATACATTTCTGCAAAGGTTGTATGGTACTCCCCCCTATTCCAAGTTGTGTATAACAGAAACAATGAAGAAATTAGTATGACATGCCAAGGATAGAGTAGTTAATAGCTTTTCATGTCATCTAGTAGATTGCCCAACATGGAATCTCCTAGACTTCATATGGCCTAATTTTGGTAAAGAACCTAGAAACCCATGACTTGCATTATCTACAAATGGGATTAATCCTCATGGCTCTATGAACAGCAAGTATAGTTGTTGGCCCATTATATTAGTTTGTTACAATCTCCCACCATTTCTATGCATGAAGAGGAAGTTCATGATATTAATTATGTTGATATCGGGTCCAAAGCAGCTAGAGAATGACATTGAGATGTACTTGGTTCCCTTCATTGATAATCTTGAGATATTATGGGATGTAGGTGTTGAAGCATACGACACATATAGGAAAGAGTTGTTCACCCTAAAAGCTATACTGTTGTGGATAATAAGCAACTTCCTTGCATACGACAATTTGTCTCGATGCACCATGAAGGATACAATGCTTGTCTTATCTGTAGTAATCAAACATGTGATGTACGACTTAAACATGGTAGGAAAATGGTATTCCTTGGCCACAAAAGATGGTTGTGTAGAGACCATCCATACAGCTTTAAGAAGATAGAACTTAATGGTATCGTAGAGACAAGGACACCTCCAAAGAAGTTGATAGGATGAAAAATTGGAGGTTGATAGGATAGCAAGCACTGGAGCAGATTGATAACATTAATGCCTTGTGGGGAAAGAAGAAATCAAGTAAATGTGTAGGTGAGACCAATTGTAGAAGTTGATGGAAGAAGAAATCAATATTCTTTTGGCTTGCATGCTAGAAATCACTGCATATATACCAAGTGCTTCATGTCATGCACATTGAGAAGAATGTCTGTGAAAGCTTGACCGATACCTTGCTTAATATCCCAAGAAAAATAGGGGATGGACTTGCAACTCAAATGGATATTATGAAGATGGGTTTGAGGATGAGGTTGCATCCATAGGATAGGGGCAGTCGAGGTACATACTTGCATAAAGAAAATTATACACTCAATAGAGATGAGAGGAGAAAATCATACACTCAATAAAAACATTGTCTCCATGAAAGAGCTGAAATTGTTGCGAATGAAGTCCAATGATTGTCATGCATTAATACAACAACTCCTTCTTGTAGTAATACATTCGATATTATTAAAAGAAGTTAGGAGAACTATTACAAAATTCTACTACTTGTTCAATGCTTTGTGTAAGAAGGTGGTGGATGTTTCAAAATTACAAGAAATTCAAGGACATCAAGTGATAACATTATGTGAGCTTGAGACAATCTTACTACCATCCTTCTTTGACATTATCATACAATTAACAATGCAACTCATTGATGAGGTCAGACTCTGTGGGACAATTTAATTGTGATGGATGTGCCCTTTTGAGAGGTACATGAAAATTTTAAAAGGGTATGTATGAAATCTTAAATGGCCAGAAGGGTGTATAGCCGAATGTTATATTGTAGAGGAAGCACTGGATTTTTGTACAGAGTACTTATCAGGAGTGAATGCAATTGGAATCCCAAAAAAGAAACAATAGGGTGCATTTCATGATCCCAAGCTTGGCAAACCTTTATTGATTGGTCATGAATTGACTATTGACTATAAAGAAGGGGATTAGGTGCATCTTTATGTTTTGCGAAATGTTGATGAACTCCAATTATACATTGAGTAAGTTGATTGTGCACTTGGGTAAAAAGAAAATTATTAATGGTCATATTTTCTTTGATCAATCCATTAATTTGTGTGTGTAGTGAGCACATGGAAATCCTCAAGGCAAAAAATCCAAGTTATGCAAATAAACAAAAGTGGTTACAATTTAAGCATTGTTGCACTTTCAATACTTGGCTCCATCAGAAGGTAAAATGAAAGAATTCACACTTAATTAATAAATTACATTTTGTGTATATATATGTGTGTGTGTATAATAATCTTACTTGCAACAACCATATATCCTACTTAATTAACATATACATTTATGCATAGATTCATGATCAACGAGAAGTAGCAGGCAATGGTATATCTAAATCCTTAGGCTGGATGATGATGGGACCACGACCAGAAGTAATAAAATGTGCTGGATATGTAATTAATGATTATCGCTTTTACACAAAAGATCATGATAACTCAAGAGTGCAATAGAATAGTAGGATTAGCTTAGTTTTCAATGCTACATTCTTTTCCAATTCAAAGGATAATAGGCTAATACTAGCGAGTGATATTTATTATGGGTTATAAAAGAGATATTGGTCTTGGATTATACCTACAGAACTATGGTTGTGTTTAAGTGTGATTGGGTGGAATAGAACAAAGAAAACATCAAAACTGATGCCCTTGGATTGATGTTGGTGGACCTCAACAAGATCGACTATAAAAATGATCATTTTATGTTGGCATCTCAAGCAAAACAAGTGTTTTATGTGTAAGACGAACATGATAAGAGATGGTCAATTGTTTTATCATCCATCCAAGGGATTTTTATGATAAAGATGGCCTAGGAGATAGTGAAATAGATTACCATTGTATTACCAAAACAATCCCATCAATCGAACTAGTACTTGGTGAGAATGAGGATTATGTGCATGATAATGATGAGGAGGGTCCTTGGGTTGAAAACAATTAATATATGGGGGTATATGGATTATATTAGAGAGCTCCAATATAATTCCAAATTTATAATTAGCTCTTTTTATCATTAACTATATGGATTGAAGTGAGATGAGTGATATATATGTGACTATAAATGTATATATGTAATTGAAGACTTATTTGAAAAGTAAATTCTTTTGAATATTCTTGTTCAAGTGTCTATGTGTGTGTGTGTGTGCGCGCAAAGAATGCATGAATCAAAGTTGTTCACATGTTCATTGTGTATTTGTCTAAGATATTGTAAAGAGCTAATATAAAAAATATATATTTGAAGTGAAAAATATATTAGTTTATAAAGTCATTTAAACTAAATGATTTTAAAAGTCATAGTTTTTAAATTCTTTAGTTTAAACAACATTAAAAGTATAGACTTTTAAAGTCGTTTGCACGAAACGACCTTAAATGTCACATACTTTTAAATTCGTTTGAACTAAATGACTTTAAAAGTATGTGACATAAAGTCATTTACACTAAAATATTTTAAAATTTCTACTCTAAGTTATAGCAATCCTCAACCAAATCCCACTTTGAATTGAAAGTAAATGCATAGTTTCACAGTCTATATCGATTTCTGAGTGTTGGTAATTTATTATATATGCATGTTTGTAAAAAAAATTACATGATTACAATGATGCAAAATTTGTGAAAATAGTATTGGTGATGCCTGATCGTTTATCATATGCTACCAGTAAATTTATAGAGCCAAAATTGATGCACAATGGATCAAAAAATTTCCATCTAATAATGAAACAGATAAGACTATCTTCATGGTCCCCATAGTCATAGTTAAAACAGTAACATTAGATGTAAATAAAAGTATGGATTCGACCACTAAGAATGATCAACAAACATTGCACTGATGATAATGTAAAATCATTGATTTTTAAATAGAAATTTACAAAAACTTTGAATTAAGTAAAATTATATTGAATAGACAATAATATTAAAATTTTCAATTTTTTGGAGTTCTAGAAAGTTAAAATTTTATGAAGATCAAATCAAGTGCTAAAACCTCAATATTAGGATCGTACTCGGGAAAAGAATTCCAACCACACTAAGTTTATTGAAATCAGAATTGTGATGAATAAGTTTTGATTTTTCTCAAAAAGGGAAATTTGGTCATTTTAATTAGTGAGCTCCACTTGCAGAAATTTGACATTTGAGTAGCATTCATCTCTTTTTATTGTAATTAATTATATATAATTTTAAAAATAGTAAAAAATATTTTAATTATAATTTTAGTATTTTCACAAAAGAAACTATTACAAAACTAAATAAGTAAATAAATAGATTAAGAAAAAGGACTTTTACTTAAAGGGAAGAGATAACTTTGAAATTGGCACCCTTCCTTATAAGAGAATCATTTAATATACTATAAAAAACTTTACTTAAGGAAAGGTAGGGGCTGATTTGATATCAACACCCCTCCCTTTAAAAGAGACTTATGAATAGACCATTTGGTCTGTTCTCAACCCGAGAGAGAGAGAGAGAGAGAGAGAGAGAGAGAGAGAGAGAGAGAGAGAGAGAGAGAGAGAGAGAGAGAGAGAGAGTGAACGAGGGAAGAAGAAGAAGAAGAAGAAGAAGAAGAAGAAGAAGAAGAAGAGGATAGGGAAGAGAGAGGAAGAGAGAGAGAAGACACGTGAGAGATTTAGCACTAGATCAAAAGCATGTCATGCTAGCGAGGAAGGAGAAAGAAACTAAGGTTTAGGGTACGTGTTTGCCAAAGTTGGAGCTTGCTAGAAATGATGATGACTTGGATCATTGATTCAAGCAGGTCATCTTCAATGGCATGTTCCTAAGAGCAAGAGCCTCCTAGAAATTTCACACTCAGGGCATCCTCATTGGGATTTTGGGGAGATTTATAATGCCCAATGACTATTGACCATCTTACATTGAAATTCACCTCCTTTGGCAATGTTAGTGGCCAAAAAACTACAAATCAGGTATAATCTATTAAACCCAACTCGTGATTTGAAAATTTTGAGCTATATTTGCTTTGTCCATACTAGATCTAGCTTTTAATGATAATCCAACTATTGAATTCCTAATCAGTTATTAGAAATAGATAAATACATACCTAATATGGCTTAGATCCAACTAAGATTGTCATTCTAGGCTAAGAAACTAATTGGACAATCTCAATTGTATGATTGCTTACAGTGGAAGCAATATTCAGTGACATCTTTTGGAACACTGAATGGACATTGCACTGGCTCTGATTTAGTCTTGATCAGATGAACAGTCAATATTGTTTGAGAACTTCTTGTGATGGGTATGGCATGGGATCATTTTGATAATCCAGATCACTCCTTTCTAGGAAAACAATGATTATTGGGGGATGAGTAGGTTTAGTTAGAAGATTGCATATTGTTTATAAAACATCAAATAATTGAATTTTCAAATTGATCGTACTATTGTTGTTTTAAACTATACTCATTATATAGTAGTAAAGAGGCCTCTAACTTTTTTCCTACGTCATCTTTATTCGAGGCATGCTAAACCGATCACACTATTGTTGCTGTAATAACCCCAATTTTTGTATAATCAAAGAATATACTTCTTAGGGTTATTTAGAATATACTTCTTATAAAAGTATAATCAAAGAATAATACATGTACAATTGAAATTAAACTTAGCAAACCCTTCAGAATGACTGTAAGCACGAAAAATTCTAAATTTGAATGAAAAATCCTTAATTTTCTTCATTTTTCGGACAAAAGGGTAAAATAGTAATTTTACCCAAAAAAATTCAAAATCTAAGACATCACTATTTAGAATGTACTGATAAATACAAATCCAATGCCACTAAGTATACTCAAATCCGAGATCATGGGAATAAAACCCTAATTTTTATACATAAAGGGCAAAATGGTCTTTTTACACCATGTGGGGCCACAAGGGACCCAGAAACGAATCTTATGGCCAGTCCACGTGAAATCATGGGTCAAACCACACCATCTGGTCTTGGGAAAGAAAAATGGAGCATGGGAGAATCCAATGCTAAATTAATAATAAAAAATGAACCATCATTATTACACTTCATCATGAAAGAAGACCTAAAATGCCTATAAATACAACCCCAAAAATGCTCATAAAATTTTGAAATAATTGTCTTCAGTTTCCCTAAAACTTTAGACCCAGATCCATCCCCCAAAAAAACCCAAAACCCTCAAGAGATCTCTCTCTTGTCATTTTCTTTTTCTTTCTAGATTGGAACAAGAGACCTAAAATCAATTAGGCACTCTATTCCGGATCTAATATCACAAATTTCACCATCCAAAACTTCCTACCATACCTTATCTACAAAACCCCCAAATTAATTTTGAGATCCAACGGTTCAAACAATGGTAATTTGCAAGAAAGGTGGATCTTGGGCCATATCTTCATCAAAAGGGTATTCTTTTAAATTGGGCATATAACCAACATTTTTTCTCCAATTAGGTAGGTGGAAATACTTCTTGGACATGTTTACTAATTTTTTATAAAAAATTTATTCTATTGTAATTTTATTTTGGTAATAAAATTATAAAGATAAAGTAAATAATAGAACCTTTAATTCAGAATGATTTAGGGCTCAGATGAAAAATCTAACCCTTCCAATCAATCCAGAATGGTCCAAAACCCCTAAGGTAAAATTTTCAAAAAGATCGAATAAGTTTTGAGCCCTCAATTGATAGGGGATTGATTGGATGGTCCAAAACAGATTGTCCGATCTCCCGATCGGAAGGGGCCCAGGACGCCGCATGCGACGCACCACAGAAATGCTGCACTCGGAAGCATTTTCTTGCAAGCACTGCGGTGGGACGTTGTTCCAAGCGGGACAACGGCACTTCCGTAACAACCTTGAGCGGACACGCCCACCTCGCGTCCCAGTTACAGGCGCGAGACAACAAGTGTTTTGCCCATTCCGTCCTCCCGAAAAATCTAGGCCGTCCACTCCAATGGCCCCAGATCAAATCTAGGCCCTAGGAATGGACTATAAACTTCCAGATCTAATTTTGGAGTCATATGAACTCCAAATTGAGATCAGAAAGAAGCTAGGGAAATCTTAAAACGTCTATTTTCTTATGAAATGATAAAATATAGAAATTATGTAATAAAACTTTCTATATTAAGGAAACAAGTTTCCAATTGCCAAGATCTTCAAGATCTGAGATGACCAGATCTTGGAAATGTGTTTTAATAATAATGATATAATATTTAAATGAAGTTATATAAATGGTTTATTTGGACAGATCTAAGAGATATTAAGGGATTTACCTACTATGGTAGAAAAACTCTAAAAATTACAAAGGGGCCCACTTGATCAATAAGATCAAGTGTGATCAGATCCTTGGGATGGATGGAATGGATGTTGATATGATGAAATCCAAGGAGATCATGGATGGATTGTGACAAAAACAAAACAATATGACCTTTGGACCTTAATAAAGAAAACCCCTTAAATATAACTAAAACCCTTAATAAAAAGGAAAAGATCTAAGATCTAATGGTTGGATCATAAGTGAAGGTTTCTAAAAATATTAATGTAATTAGTTTTATTTTATATTAATTAAAAATAGATTTTTAAATAGATTTTATGTTATAAAGCATGATAGTGTAACTTTTAGACTTTAGCATGACATGTGATTAGATTGTTATCATAGGTTGCTAGATTTAATTATCTTAGGGGCATGATAGTGTGATTTTATGCAAGTGTAACTTAGGACCAAGTTAGTATGATTTCATGCCATTGTAACTTAGGAACATGCTAGTTTAAGTATAGTTTTATTCCATTAGGTTAAGTTACATTCATAAGGAGCATATTAGTATAAATGTTTGTTAAATTTATATTGGAACCATGCTTTAAAGTTTATGATTTAATTGTTGTCAAATCTTATTATTAGATTCAAATGTTAAGTAGTTGTTGAGATATAATGAGCATACATCACCAAAATATAATCTAATTGGAAATTAGAGTTTCATGAACACATAAGAGGAAGGAATGACTTTAACTTAACATTAGTAAGGGCTATAGTTAGTAGGACAATATAAGGATTATCAAATCCTTGGCCCAAACTAGGAGAATAATAAACCCCATGAATGACATTATAAATATTCATGGACTTAATTAAAATCTATTAGAAAGAGTACTTAGGGTCAACATGCTGATAGGAACCTTATGAAAGGTTGAGCTATGGTCACTCAAGTAAATGTTGAACGTAGTGGTTAAGGGGGTTATCTAATAGAGCCTCGCTCTTCCCCTACCTTCTATTGACGTTTGTGAGGTCTAAAAGCCTCCTTACATGAGGATTGAAGTAACCACTTTGTGTTCACCCATTCAGCTAGTAAGCCTTAGCCAATTGGAAGTAAGAGGAGCAGTCTAGACTTAAACTTAAATAAGTTACCTTCAACTAGCAAAACATTAACTGGTTGAATAATAATAGTAAGAGCATAAAAGGTTAGCAAATTACCTTACCCTAATAAAAACTGTAAGTAAGATAAGGATGATCAAACAAGATCCATTAGATCTTGGATGATCAAGAACAATAAGAATAAGAATATTATATTGTACTTAGTATGCATGTTATAGTTTATTAGATTAGATAATCCAAACCCTTGATCAAAGATGATTCAAGGAAGAAAACCAAGATCATCCTCCTTAGGGATGATCCAATAACTGAACTTAGATCAAAGAAGAACTATATGATAAAAGATTTAGGACCTTGATCTTTATCAACAAGTATAGATTTTCAATAAAAGGATCTATGAAAGATCAAGATTAAGGAGATGGACACATAAAGACTTAGAGATAGAAAATACTTAGATATGAATGATTTAAAGATCATTCTAAACATCAAATCTAGTGATCAATAGTATTTTCTCATAAGTTATATATATTGACAATATGTATGGATGTACAAATTACATACATCAGTCAGGATCATGGAAGATTTGAGAAAGGGGATCACTCCTTGAAGGTATGAGGATTTGATGAATGCATTTACATGGGATGAACATGATTGAACCCATGACTTTATGTTCACAAGAGTAATTGTTAATACTTGTATTAAATCCCTTGAAAACCTTATGATCCAACCAAACACTTATAAAATGGTTAAGGACTAAACTATAGGTGAATAGGGAACTAGAAAATATTTCAGCCCTAAGTAAATAGACAGATGGTTTGATATGTATGAAATCTATTTTACATACAAGCTTGGAGGCTTGTGAGTTTGTTTTAATAGGCATAAGCCTAAGGGGATGCTATGCTAGAGGAGTTATAAGGGTTTGGCCACCCGCTCCTTGAAATTTGATGATTTGATGATACCTTGCCTTATGAGAGGCTAAAAGTTGGGTGGGGCAATTATGGGAAGGCCACCACTGCGAAAGTCTTGTCCCCCCATATGGGCAGTGACATAATATTTTCCACTGTGGTATCAGTGGTGAATAGGGTAGTTATCTGAGCGCGCTAGTACGGATTAGACTGCAGCATGGTAACCCTTTTGATTATTTTGCACTATGATGCATATGAGAATAGGCATAGTGAAATGCCTTATGTTTTAGCATAATGAAATGCTAAGTAATTGTATATTACCAATATTTCTCAAGAAGGGAAATTTCCAATGTAAGATTAGCTGAAATAGTAAATTCTCATAATTGAGAGAATTGATTAGCTTAGTTGGGAATGATATTTGACTGCTTTCATAAATTTAATTGGTTTACCCATGTAGAGTATGTATGTATATAAATATACATAACTTACAAAGTAAAGAGAATGTTTAGGGATAATGGGATTATGAAGTATTGGAATTACCTTATTATGCTTCTTAAATCCCCTACCAAGCATTGCTTGCTGAGATATTGTAATTGTTGCAATATCTCAGATACAAGGAAGGAGAGTTAGGAGCTCAAGACGATAGAAGACTTGAAGAGAATAATCTTCAAGGTATACCCTTGAAGACATGTATTTTGCTTTGTTGAGAGTTTTAGTGTATGGTGAGCTTGAGTTTTGGATTATGTAATTTGGACAAGTATTGTAATGGATTTGGCTGTACTGTGAACCACTAGATGGATTCTGGAATTTAATAAAAGTATATTTCTTCAATGGAATTTTATCTTGTACAAAATTTCTACTTATGTTATGTATGAAGTGATGACTTGGGTTTTACAAAACAAGTTCTAAAGAAAAGAATTTTCGTTGGTTTGTTTTACGAAAAAAATTTACACTATTAAGGGCCCTGCCTTTAAAATACATTACAAAATGTGTTACAAAAACCCGGGTCGTCACAGTTGCAATCTAGCAACCACATTTTGTAGAGTATACATTTCAATGATCCGACTTGCTCAAGTCATTACTCATTATTCAAGTGTTGTATAGATTAAAAAGCATATGATTAGATGATTATGATATCTAAAATGCATTTGACAACCTATGCTTAGAAAGGGACAATTTAAAATCACTACAAACAATTTGAAACTAGAATCATCCATACCATATAAATTTTGATAGCAATGAGATAAAGCATTTGCTTGCTATACCGCACCTAAATGTCGATCAATTTGGCAATCTCTTTTCTATTTTCTTTTCCTTTCCACCTTAGTATGAAGGGTGATGGAGCTCCTACATTTGTTTACTACCAAAATGGACATATCATAGCAATTAGCAAAATTCCAAAGTTTTAAAGAAAGACTAGACCGTGTTAACATGTATCACATACCAATTTTATAGTATAATACAAGATACCCAAAACAGGGAAGTGCATCCATCTGTACTAGCAAAAATGTTGACCCACTATTCTAACAACTCATCCACTATATGTGTAAGCTGATATGGATCAAAACTACCAATACAGGATTGAAACAAAGTGTACTTTGTCATTCTTACACAAATACCATGAACCTTACTTTTCACTTGGTTTTGTCATTTTGTAAAGAGTTCTGCAGATTTAGGCACTTAAACATAAATATCATATACATCTAGTACATTCAACCACAGAGGAAATGATTATTAGAAACATATGCGTCCATATTTATGAACTTATCCTTTTTATTATTTCTATTTTCATGTCTCATAATAATTTTTCTCAAGAAAAATTTGTCTTCCACCCATGTTTATAGGCTTATTCATGTTTCTTCAATCTGGCTCAACAAATTTTATTATTCAATTGATCATCCTTGTATTTGAAATAAGTTTCTATGCTTAATTACAACAGTAACAAGAAAACTTAATCATGGACCCAGATGTATATAAAATCATGGTCAGGGAAGGAAAAGGCACCTCCCACCTACATGTCATTTATAATACTATCAAAGAACATTAAGAAACATGATTGCTAGTTCCTTTTCTCTCTCTCCATGTAAATACAGATGACATACCAGTTCTTATCCAAAGATATATTAATTGATGGTTCAAGATGTACTACTCACAAGGTCACTATCTGAGCCTAAAGTTAAAGAAAACTAATTAAACGAAGTAAACTGGGATTAAAGTAACCTACAACATAAAGGTTGGGTTACAAATCCAAGACTGACTTAGCCACAAGATCAACCCCAGTAGGAATCAATTTCTATAAGTGCATGAGATGCTTTTCACTAAATAGATTTACTTATGTGCCAAGCTGAAAATCCAAAAAAGTTCTAATGATAACTTAGCATTTTTCTCATCATTCATGCACCCCAACCCAAGAAGATAAGTGTTCAGATGCACACATAACAGCACTCAAACAATGTTAGATCCCCAATTCCTACAACTTTTATGAGAGCCAATATATTATGTGTGACATGTGGAGGGAGACTGAGTCTCCTTTGTTATTTCATTATATTGCCTTTATCAAGGTTGTTGCATTGCATGCGTAAAATGCGCTAGGACTAATGGGTGTGTGTATGATGCTTGTATGAATGGTAAATAAATGATGGCTCTTTTATGTTGTGCTTTGACCTTCAAAATTACTTGAAATTTATCATTTTCTATGGCACAGGCATCATGTGAACTCTTCTTAAATTTTAATTGCATGTTTTAATTGTATTGTTAGTCCATATTTAGAGGTTGCCCTTTATTGATAAGTTTAATTGCATTCTATGTTAGGTTTAGGTTTCATTACTTAAAGATGTTGCATCTTCAAATTAATACTTTGGTTAGTTTGTAGGTTTAGTTTTACGAAAGTATAATTATAGAAATATCTATACTTAGAAAGTTTCTATTTGCATGCATGTTTAACCTAATTTGCTTTCAATTCGTTTGCCACCTATGTCATGTTGGTTTGTTTTCTTTACATGGATTACAGAGCCTTTTTTTCATGTCATTGTTCTAATATCATTGTATTCTTGTTATGGATAGTAATGATAGGATGAGAACAATATCAAAATGAATAATATAGAAAAAATGAAGACCACGAACAAGAGGCCAACCTTAGTACTACCCAAAAGAGAAAGGGTAGAGAGCAAACAACAATGGAAAAGGTTGTCAAGAGAAAGTCGAAGGGAACTAAAGAAACTGTCCAGTAATATTAGGGGATAAGAGATAGGTGAGAATGCAGCCTCTTATAGCAGTTTTCTCTCCTCCACAATAAGAAGCATGGTTCCTATCACATTTGAGGACTGGAGACTTGTACCATCCTCGAAAAAAGACTCAATATGGGAAATGGTGAAGGTGGGTAAACATTAACATGTATTATATAACTTATAACATAGCTTTTTTTCAAATATAGTAATTTGCTATGTACTTTGAAGACTGCCTTTGATGTGCCTGATCAAAAGAAGACACATGCTTTGTAAGGAGCTGGTGAGCAATGGAGGAAATGGAAGAACTACCTTATTTACAATTACATAGCTCCATATGTTAAAGATCCATCCAATTTGTATACAGTGCCTGCCATTTACTCCAACGTTATTGACCAAGATATGTGGAATGCATTTGTAGAGAACCTCATGCCCGCCGAATTTGAGGTATGTGCAGAAACAATGTTTCATTTAATTAATTATATGTAAAATCCAATTACAGCACTTGATTAGGTTTGTACAAATGTGCAGGCAAAGAGTGTAAGAGGAAAACAAGGGCATGAAACTAACATGTAGCACCACCTGTCTATGTTGGGCTGCGATCGTTTAGAAGAGTGTGAAGTAAGTATTTGTGACAATTTATCCATTTCAAATTAATGCTACTATAGTTATATACATTCTATTCTCACTATAGTGTCTTGCTTGACAATAAAAGAAAGTTGGGACTACAAAATCCATTGATGCTTCCATTCTTTGGAAGATGGCACATTTTGTGGGCCATACTAGCCAAATGTTCTCAGATGAAATGGCTGTACAAATTGCTTCTTGCATTGTAAGTGGTTACACCTATCTAACAATTTTATACAATTAATTAGATAACACGATCATGTCTTTCTATTTAAATTTTATAGGATATTCTTACCCAAGAAGGCACAAGTACAAAACTCTAAGCAGCACTACTGCCAATGAGGACGTCTTATATAGGGCTATGGGCAATAAGAAGGACCACCCTAGTCGAGTTAGAGACATGGAGCATAGTATTGTTCCTTCTAAATTCTTTGGTAAAGGAATACCTACAGCTGAAAATCAGGAGGCCTACAATGATTTGGTTGAGAAAAATAAAATTGGATATATTTAAATAGTTGTGTGAAGGAGGTTTGATGATAGTTTCTCAATCCCTTACACATAATTCTTGCAACGCCTCTGTACCTCCATAAAATGCTAGCTACAATTCTCCAACTAAAGAATTTCAAGAAGGTCAACGAACACTCATCGTAACAAAAATTCCAACCAAGGAGGTATATATATATATATATATATATAACTAGAAATTTTCATTGTTCTTTTGTAATAGTTTTCTATCAACCTCTCTATTGTATATCTAATTTGGAAGTAAGTCAATGCCTATTAGCTCTGGATTCCCATTAAAACATTGTGGCAGTTGGTTCATGCGATGAGCATGAATCAACCATTTTTCATGAAATTAGTATGTTGCCACATACTAAGCAAGTGTCCATTACCATGGCCTTGGATGCTAATATTAGCCTACCATTTCCTTTAGAAATGAAAAATATTATAACTATTAGGCGGGTAGCTGCATACAACGTAGCTTGGCCAGAGGTACTAGTCATTCACATAGAGTCAATGGTATCTACCTTATCATACTACCTTCCTCATCAATAATTTTTATTTAGAGACCTCTATTTAATTGTTTATTAATTTTATAAAGTTAACCAACAACAACATTCGTAGTTGAGGTCATCCACCATTGCAAAATTACCTAATATTGCACCAATGGAACAAGTACTTATATATATGTTTTGTTTTTATCATCATTATTAATATTATTTAGCTAAAAAATTTTACATCCTTTACAATAGCCATCTAATGATCATGTCGAAGTACCACTTAACTCGCGTCAATCCTTAAGGTTAATCTATAGTCTCATCAATGAAGATAGGGCAATCAACCCCATACAAATCGAGGAGGGAATGCTTGTCGAGGATGTTGTTGAAGTGTCACTTATGGCAGAGGACCTATTAGGAGTTTGCCTATAGGATTAACTAGAGCACCCTCACATTGTCTCCTACATGGGGTATATACACATATTTTGCTTATAAAATATTTGACATTACATGTTATATTTTCATGGTATAAGTAATAATTATTTCTTTTAGGCAGCTTCTTCAATGATGTAACTAGCCTTTTTGAGGGTGAGGGTATACTTTACCAATTTTTCAACCCCAACATCATTTGTTGTAATGCTCGAGCAATTTACGTTATTTTTAACAAAAATTGGACATTTTATAGAACATGAACTGTGTTAAATGTTTCACTTTATTTAAAATAGTAAACAAAGTAATTTTTAAGGAAACTTGGTACCATTAGATTCTACTTGAAAAATGGAATCCAACGCCTCAAAAATCACCCAAAACGGAGTCCGTATGAAGAAGTTACGGCCGTTTAAACATCAGGGGTAGTTTTGTAATTTAAACAGAAAACGTTTAAAACGAAAAAGGACGAAAAACACAGGGGGCGTTTTGATAACGGAACCCCCTGTCCTCTTCCACCTCCAGATCTCTCCAGAAACCCTCTTTCATGACTCTTCAAAAACACAAGATTTCAGGCATGTTGAGACTGGGGTTTCCGGCAAATCAGAAACCCGTCTCAAACCAGTCTTCCCTCTGCGTTTTCCAGCAACAACCAGGCCCAAGTCAGGCCGGCCATTGCCATTTTCCCCATAACCCTCTCTTCTTTCCAGTACTGACAATGGGGTTTCCACCTTCATCGAATTTTTCTGGCAACAAAGGGTTTCAACACTGGAATAGGCTATACCACCGGCAATGGGCACTCCCCAGGCTACCAGGTAAGACGTTGTTCTTTCCTTTTTCATTTTCTTTCCTCCTCTCAGGCTAGATCCATACTAGATCTAGCATTTCTAGCCATTTTCCAGCCAAGTTCTTGGCCGGAAAACGTTCCAAGCCGGCTTGGGCCGGCCCTGTACGAACCAGGCGTCCTAGGGACGCCATGCTGTACGTGCATCTGGGACTGGGTCCCTGGGACGAGTTCCAGGTGTACGACAGTGCGTACACTGTCCCAGGTACGGCCTTCAGGTGCGCGCGCGACATGGGGCATGGGTCCTGGCTCGACCAGGGTGCACGGGGTGCCCTGGGAGCTGAGACGAGCCATGCTACAAGGTGCGTCCATGCGATGATGCGCGTCACTTAAGCATGCATGTGCGCGTGCAAAATGCGGTCCTTGGCACGGCCTTTGGGTGCGCACGCATGTAAGGCGGTCGCGATTCAACCAGGATACACGGGTGTCCTGGGAACTAGGGCATACGGACCTAATGAGACTTTAAAGTTAGGATTAGAGGATAAATTACAGAGTCTAACTATTGGAAAGTAGATCCACACCATAGGATCTAGCCTGACGAATGAATTAGGTAAGGACCATGGACCCAATAGGCAGATCTAGCGATATAATGGCTAAATAGAATGAAATTAATAAGGACTCCTTGTATCCATTCATACCCAGGAGTTTATAAATAAGACCCAGGGACGGGTTAAAGTGATAAAGGACGCGACTCCAGGAGACTTTGAGGTAGGTACTCTATCGCTACTAGACCTTTTAAAAGAGCCATGATTGTTTTATGCATGTTTTAAGTATAAGTTATATAACTTGTTTAGCATGACTTAATTCAGCATACATATGATAAATGCTTTATGCATAGATATGTTTTGCAAATAATTGCATATACATTATGCATAGATATGTTTTGCAAACAAATGCATATATTTCATGATTTGTGAGCATTGAGTTTTTGAAAGATTGCATGTCCTTGAGGGTTACCAAAAGACGCTAGAGTACCCAAAAGACGCTGGGTAGGTAGTTGTGAGGGCCAGGCAGTTGTGAGGGACCCAAAGAAGACAGGTTTTGAAAAAGAGATTTTTGCTTATTTGATCTGATATGATTTGGGCTGATAAGCTCGTGGGCGCTATGCCGAGAGGTTTGGGTTGGCCTCCAGCCTCTACCACTATTAGGTGGATGGGTACCTCGCCCAAAAAGGGCAACATCCCTGCTTCAACTGCATGTGGTACAGGGGGCTACCACTAGTGTCACGGCACTGGGTCGAAGTGTCATATGTCCCGTGGAGGCATATGACCCTGTGTCCTCAGGTACCCGGGGACCACACAGCGGCGAGGTCGTGGGCATAGTTGGACCCTATGGTTTGAGGATTTATTTACATTGCATGTGGCATGACATGAGGTTGGTCAACCATACCAGATATCCATGAGTTGGATTCAACTGAGCATATTATGCATATCATTATGTTTATGATACTTATGATACTTTCAACTTGGTTTGCGTGATTCTTTAAGTCGTTAGTATTTCAATTTGACAATGGTTTTTGATATCGATATTGAACATGATTGTTCGAACATGCACATGTTTTAAAGAGCATATGATTTTAAACATAACATACATTGTAAAACTAGTAGTGATAGACTCCTATTGAGTATAATATATACTCACCCTATCCTTAACATTTTTCAGGATAGTTCCACTCACAAATCGACAACGCCTCAGGAGATATTAGTGCTACGAGCAAGTGAATTAAAAAGGAGACAATTATACATGTAAGTAAACTCTCAACCCTTTGGACATGTATTTATTTACAGTTGGGCTATGTGTTGTGACTGAATAGACCTAGGGAAAAACATTTATGATTTCTGAAGTTTTTCAAAAACTACTTTAAGTATTATAAAAGCAAATAACACTCAGGGATTTCAAAATGAGTTTAAAACCAAAGATTTTCCGCTGCATTGCATGGTTTTTTATAAAATGGTTTTCAAATAGGGATGCATCCAGCCTTAGGAATTTAGATCTTGCATTTAAAAATGCATGAGAAAACCCGGGTCGTCACATTTGTGGAGTGGTGGAGCATGGCCAATAGAGAGGCATGTTAATGATATTTTACTAGGCTTTTTTCGTTGCTCTAAGGGACAGGGCTTAATGATTCCCTACAATAGTGGGTAAGTTTTAATTTTCTTATTTTTTTTCCAACTTATTCTATACTTAAAGATTGTCAAATTTAATTATAATTCATATGACTATCTATATAGGGCTCAGTAAATGCTGCTTGTTTTGGATGTGCATAGTGTGTATGCTTGCTTTTTTTATTCTTGTGGATTACACATCCATCCATCTCTCATAGAAATTATAAATAAGTAATCTTTTATTCATTTCATGTATTAAGTATAGATAAATAATTTGTCATTCATCTATAATGCATTTGAAATTTAAATTTGTAGAGTATGGTACGAATGGAGTAATATGACTGAGATTGCAGAACCACCAAAAATCACTTGGAAGAATGTCAAAGTATAGAAAACAGTTAATTACTCTATGTTACCACTAATTAAACCTATAATATTACAAATGATATTTATGGATTGTTTTTATTGTCCTTCTTGCATTATGCCCTAGACAACAGTCTGATTGGGAATGCAAGTACTATGTGTTGAGATACATAAGGACCCTAATATTCGATAGTATTACTATCTTCCAATTAAGAAAGGTATGACACATTTTACTTTTCATAATCTTTTTTTTTTTTTTTATAGTTTTTATGGATCCAGCTAAATGAATGTGACCTGAACTAAATATGTTGTATTACAGGCTGCTGTGCTTTCTGAGTAGCCAAAAAGAAGAGTTACTCCAAAGTAAACCTCAACAAAATATGAAGCGAATGGGCTGAGTAGTACTAAGTTTCAATTGGAACACTTAGAGTAACTACATATGTAAAATACATAAACAAGTATTTTTTTTCATTTGCTTCATATTTTGTATGTATTCTTTTATTTTTCATTATTTTCTTTAGAATGTATGTATGTATGTATGTATGTATGTATGTATGTATGTATGTATGTATGTATGTATGTATGTATGTATGTATGTATGTATGTATGTATGTATGTATAAGTGATGAATGAGTGGATAGTGTGGGAGTAAATGAGTATGGATGAAGTCAATTTGAAACTTGTAGTGATTGCATGTGTAGTGGTTACATTTATAAGCATTTTCAAGGTAGATGTGGATGGAAAATGATGAATTTGGATGTTTTGTGCGCAAATGTGCAAGTGAATGCACGTGTTGTCATTTATTTTATGGAGTATTTTCAAGATAGATGTGGATGGATAATGATTAATTTGAATGTTTTGTACTCAATGTGGAAGTGAATGTGTATTTGTTTTTCATGTGTATATAAAGATTGTAAAAAATGTGTTATATGAAACAGGTGGTAGTGATATTTAATGTATATAGAAGGTGTTATATGTAACAAGTGATAGTGATATTGAATGTATATAAGAGGTATTAATGTAATAGGCGGTAGTGATATTAAATGTATATAGGAGGTGTTATAAGTATACATGTGGTAGTGATATTGAATGTATACATGAGGTGTATGTAACAGGTAGTAGTGATCGAAATGTGAAAATAAAAAAATAAATAAATAAGAAGGTACTTGTGAAGTTACCCTAAATGACTTCAAAAGTTCTTATTTTTCAAGTCGCTTAGGATTAAACGACTTCAAAAGTACCAACCTTTAAAGCCGTTTAGACTAAACGACTTCAAAAATGACTGAATTTTGAAGTCACTTAGGTATAAACAACTTCAAAAGTTGGAACTTTTGAAGTCGTTTATAGCTAAGCAACGTCAAAGAAAATAATTTTTGAAATCGTTTATCCCTAAATGACTTTAAAAGGTGGGAACTTTTGAAGTCATTTGGTTCTATACACTTCAAAAGTAATGGAACTTTTCAAGTCATTTAGTGGCACATTTAGTGGTAAATGACTTCAAAAGTTTGGAACTTTTAAAGTCATTTACCTAAATAACTTTAAAATTCATAGACTTTCAAAGTTGGCTTGACTGAATTTAAAAGTCTGCTGTGTAGTTGTGGATCCTTCATATTCAAGTATAAAAAGTCTTAAAACACATCGAACCTTCAATTGTTTGATAAAAACAAACATATATGCCTGGATGACCACAACAAGAACATCAAGAGAGTATGAGGAAAATGAAAAGTTCATAGAGTTCGCACATACGACAGCGGTGACATAATGGCATGCATTGTCCATACTCGAGATGTAAAAACCTAAAAAAGATAACTATAGGCGAGCTAAGTGAACATTTGTGCTTTAGTGGATTTTGAAAATGTTTTTCAAAACATTTTTAAAGATAATTTTCAAAAACCATCTTTAAAGCCATACTTGAATTTGCATAAATAGAAAACCATTGCTAGATCTAGAGAGGATTTCTTAAAACCCTACATTAAATATTGCAACTTTAATCCCACCAAGGCCAATTCTTCGCCAAATGGAGGGGAGAGAGAGAGAGAGAGAGAGAGAGAGAGAGAGAGAGAGAGAGAGAGAGAGAGAGAGAGAGAGAGAGAGAGAGAGAGAGAGAGAGAGAGAGTGAGAGAGAGAGAGAGAGAGAGAGAGAGAGAGAGAGAGAGAGAGAGTTTTATTATTGGTTTATGCAGATTCAAGTATAATTGTGATGTAATTGAATTAGTTGGTGATTAATTGAATTGGGATGTAATTTATCAAAACCAAAATTCAATGTACAATTAAAACATCACAACTAGTATATAGTTTTTTGTACAATTTTTCTAATAAGAGAAAAAATAGGATATACTTGTTCAGTGTGTATGCCTAGTGGGATTCAAATAAAAGAAATGAAAAGAAGAGAGATTCTTCATTTCTTGCATGATGTAGCACTGAAAGCCTTGATTGTAGGGAATATTAGTTGCTTTTGTATTATCTTGATGGTATATCCTTGATCTTCATTGGAAAGAAACACTATAGTTTTTCCTTGATGTTGTTTTCTCCTTTGGTTTAGATGGCATCATTATTGAATCTGTATGTTCTATTCAAGACATTCCTGCTAGAATGGATCTAACCACATAGTCAAATTAAAAGTTTGTTTAGCACCGACATGTTAATGAGCAAAAGGAATATGAGGTCCCATCGTGTTAGGTGATCTACTACCACGGTTTAAACCAGAAGTTAAAGTCAAAGTGGGACGTGACTTTAATCCAAACCTTCTATCTGTTAGGCCTCACCTTAAAATGGCCGTGGTCTGCAATGCCAGAAAATCATTAACCCTAAAAACTGGCATCATTACATGGAAAAACTTGTGGGGCATGATATATCCTAAATAACTTTAAACTTACCATAGATGAGTGATTTTGATAACCCAAAACTCTGGGTCCCGGTTGTATTTAAGCTGCCGGTGTAAGCCCTCAAAAGTTGGTCTTCTGATCACCATATAAAACTCTAGATTCAAATTTGGTCTACTTAACTTTGAAACTTAGGGATGGGTGCAGCTCCCCTAATTCAGGCAGAAGGATTATTCAAACCTTGCAGGAACAAGTATCCCCAGATTATCACTATCCTGGAGAAAATGTGACTGCAAATGACTCACATGCACCCGTTGATTGGTATATTGCATGTTGTCCGGCCCGTAACTATTCTTAGTAATGTTGCCTTCTATTACCAAAAATCATTGAATTCCACCATTTACATAAGGCCAAATGATATTGCCATCCCTTTCTCCCATTTTCTAGAATTTAAGAAAAAGGGCCAACAACACAGAAATAAAGTACCAAAAAAATATTGGTGAAAGAGAAGTGCATCAAAGGCAAAGGAAGAGATCAATGGCTTTAAGATGCTAAACTTACGCGGTCATGTATTTTTTGTGTCTAAGATATTGAGGGCTAGAGTAATTAGATGAGTGGGTCTAATTATTAAAGAACGGACCTTTCATGGAAAAATATGGCGATTCGAGGGAAGTGCCCTTTAGGGCTTTCGACCTAGCATTCCATCCCTTACAATATCTTCCATCATTGCCGTTTTCTGGTAAAACATTCGGAAGATTTAGTGATCCATGGATACTGATTTTCTTTTCCTGATTTATGCATGCTGCTTTAAAACATAAATAAAATTCTTCAATCATTAATAAGATAGCCCTTTAGCCTCTGCTTTCCGTTAAAAACTGGTGCTGCAAATAGCAGGAGAAGAAATCATTATCGATGGATAACTTAATCCATGGATTGTTATCCTCCGGCCTAGCAGCCTCTTCGGAAATCTTAATATCTGAAGGTGGACGATACCAAAACAAAGCTTTAGTAGCATCAGCTTCCAAATAAACCTGTAGTCATTTGCTGATTAATACATCTTCATGGAAAGGAAAAGCATGGATTTGTAATTACCTTCTTCAACTATACAGAGTCATCTATTAGAAAGAAGAATATAAAAAAAGGGAAAAGAAAGAAAAAGATAAAGAATAGGAAAAGACCAACATAGCAGCAATTGGTCGCAAGTTTAGCTTGGCATGATTAATGTTGAGCGTTCCAGGCAGGTAAACTCGGGCTGAAGTGAGTTGAGACCACTCTAGAGTCAAGAAGCTCCACGACAGGCGTGAAGTTAACACACCTGGACACCTTGTACTGATTAATAGATGCACCCCTAGAGATCGCGTAGTCCATCAACTCCTCGAATGTCCCATTCTTCACAACCCGGATTTCCAACGCTCCAATAGAATGGCTTTCAACTCGCCCTTGTCGATAAACCAAGTTCATCGCTTCTTCCATAGCCAAACAACACTGGTCCAAAACTTCCCTACTCGATCCCTTCTCCGGTTCCTTCGCCAACAATTCCCAGTATATAACATAGTGCCCAGGAATCGTCTTAGTATCCGCATAACTCGTGTACACCACGCGGGTGTGGAATTCCCCCAGGACAACAGAAGCATTCTCCCCTGCCTTTTGAGCCCCGAGTACGTTGTAATTACGAGTTCATACTCTTTACCGTCTTCTACATGGGCCACGTCGACAAGGGGAGAAGATTTATTGGAATCTAGTTTCTGGCAATCGGATGGTTCATGGGGAAGGAATTCGAAGCAGGTCATGTTCGGCATTATGGTGTACGAGACTTCGGAAGGCTCAGACATGGGCTTGAGATTGAGAGCAAAGTAACACTCAGAAGATGCATACATTGTACACGCCTTCGGTAATCCACCATGATAGTAGTCAAGAGTTGAGATGTACTGTGCCATGGCTCCAGTTACTATAACATCCAAGTATATGGTGTTGGGCCATATTCTAGTGATAATTCCTTCCCAATTTCCTCCTGAACACTCGTTACTAAGGAAGGAAGCAAGCTCTGGATCGGGTTTCAGGATATGAGCGACCGATTCTCTTACTGATTTGTCGGTGATTTTAGGATTGAGGGTCCCAGTGGGGATATCATGGAAGAGTTGTTCCCAATTGAGTTGTAGGAATCGGATGGCTCGGAGGAGCCCCGAGGCAAACACGGCACCTACTCGGAGAACAAGGTGTCGCTGGTAGAGGCCGCACAGCATTTGGGTGTACATGCTTTGGAATGAATCTGGACAGAGAATAGACTCGTTTGAGCTAGTGTATACATTGTAAGGTTCATATGGTCTGGTCTTGAAGTTGTCACTTTTGTAGTAGCTGGTGAGTACTGGCAGTGCAAGTAGGCTTCCTGGTGTCTTGGTTTCTGATTTGATGAATAGGAAGTAAGAGCCCCTTCCCTTTGTCAATTCCCGGAACATAACTGTAACAGGAAATAGCAAAGTTTCGACAGCATGTCAAATTTCACCCATATTATAGTCGAAATGCAGTTTCCATAAGATCGGAATGAAACATACAGATTCATGACGGGCATAAGAAGACTGTAGAGAAGCTGACGACGGTCGAGTTCTTCTTGAGTGGTGGGCATCAGTTTCCTTTCACCAGCTGAAGTTCCAGAGCTGCAATTAACCAACCATGTTGGTTAGCACAACAATTCCTTAAAAAACAAAGGAATTATAAAGAAAAAAAAGTGAGGAAACAATATACATACCTTGTGAGGAATTCAGAGATGGGGTGAGACGAAAGGATTGGCGAACGGTCCCCATTAGCAATACGTTGGATCTCAGGCTGAAGATCCTTGTAAGTAACAACAGGGATCTTGGCCTTGAAAGTTTCCCTATCAGTAGCTCCATCTAGTTTGTAACGCCTCAAATACTCGGTTTCATCATTTCTGCCCAATATCTCACCCAATACCTTCTCTTGCACCTTATCACAGTTTCTAGTCATGTCTTCTATGAATTGTAGTGCTTTAGTATCTTTCTCACAGGCTGCAGGTCCAAGGGGAGAAGCAAAAGCAGGTTCAGCACCCTTTACTGGCATGGAGAGAGAGAGAGAGAGAGAGAGAGAGAGAGAGAGAGAGAGAGAGAGAGAGAGAGCTGTTTATGATCTGGGTTAGAACGAGAAGAACCGGTGCGAGAGAGAATAGCTTATGATCGTGGGAGAGACGTGGGAGGAGTAGTTTGTTTACGATGTAGGATTGAGTGATTCCTCGCTATTGCAGTCTACTTACAGACCAACCTGAGAGTGGCTTTTGCGTACGTGTCCACGCCTGCAGTCACGTAACTTGTGGGTCCCATGTATTGTTGCGGGACAAATTTGAAAATGGGAGTTGGAGGGACGCCTACGGAGCCTTGCAGTTCATGACAGACTGAAATGTATTGCTCAAAGGAGGCAAGCCCTGGGCCACATACTGTCATCTGTCTTTCTAATCAAAGCATGTGGACCCACATTGCTGGGATGGCAGGTCTGTCCAATGCCAAGAAATGTTGAGGGCCACGCGGCCTGTTTTATTATGGCTGCTGGTTTCTGACAATGATTAGCTGCCGGCGGTAAGGAAAGTTGTTCCTTATTACCAAATTAAAAATCTTATGCATGATGTGCGCCTCATTATATCGTTAAGACATGAATGAAGAACTATAGTTAGATTACCAGAATAATAAGAATTAGTTGCTCATATTTTGGTAGTCTCCTATGTCTTTTTAATAGGCTATTTATTAATGTCTCATTCTATGTACAGGTGTAGCTGAGGTTTAAAGATGTTTTGTCTTGAAGAAGCCATTTCTTATCCTACACCCATAGTTCTTGTACTTGCTCGTTGTTGGGATCAAATGAATCTTGCTCGTATGTAAATTTGGTGTCCAGATCTTTCAATTTCAATACAAACGTCCCTACATGAACAGACAAGCCTTGAGAACCATTGGGAAAATGTTGGAAACTTGATTGGAGGTATAGTTAACTATAAGTTGAGAAAAGCTCAATATTTTGTTTGAAGTGGAACCCAATCATGGTTAGACCGTAAAGAACGGAGTGCGAGATTGAAGCGTCCATTTCTCTCGGTCTTTTATGAGTTGTTATTGAGACACCTACTACAAAACTGAAACTGCGTGCATTGCATGTTTTTCAAGCTTCTTAGTATGTAGTACTGGATCCACTTGTCAATCTGAATTGAATTCTCACTTAAATGGAGCTTAGTTGGCTTTCAATCCCTAAGTCTTGCTCCACTTCTAATGTAACTAATGAGGCAAGAGTGGTTGGAACTAGGAGAAATTGGCCCATTGCCGTTGCTGGAGAAGAAGATCTTGCCGAGTCTAAAATAGGACTTTGAGAATCTAGTAAGCAGGGTACATTATTGATAGCTGTTGGTGTTTGGCTTGGAGGGAAAGACCGAAATGCTTCTCTTGCGGACCATACGATAAGGATAGGAAGAAGGACTAGGTTTGGACAGGATGAGAATGTTGCTTGGCCGAGATAGGTAACCAGTTCACGACAAAATAATGTGACTTGGTTTGACCATTTCTTCTCTCTCTAAAAAACTACATATTGAAGATGATTTTTCTCTCTCTATAAATGAGAACATTTTACACTATCAAGAGGAGTTGGCATAATCTCTGATAACACCAAACATATCAACTGTGATAATGTTAAATAAACCTAATATCTCTTATATGTCCATGATATCACAGTTAAATAAACATGATATCTCATATATGCCCAAGATATTACAGTTAAATAAACTTGATATCTCATATGTGCCCAAGATGTTGTTGTTAAATAAACTACATATTTGATATATGCCATAATATCTCAAAAAATGTCCAAGAAAAATAGTTAAATAAACCACCTTAGTCTATTGGTGCTTTTGCTATTTAGTGGGCAAATCCCATTAAACAAGAGCCTGCCATCTGCAGCCATCCGTGAACCGGCCAGCATTGCACATCATTTTCCGTGCCATTTTTGGACGAGTTTTTGGTACTATTTCTCAGACACAGACACAATGCCTCTTATTTACTGATTGCTGCATGCATTTCTTAACTTCCGTGGGTCTCTGCATGAATAGGGCGGTCATAATATTTAAGCAAGAGCCAGTTTTATGACATGGGACATCACATATAAATCAATCAAGGCGGAGCCCATATGTTCTAAATCGTTCCCTCCTATATGTGAATAGTGCACATTCTATGATGAGAACAATGTCATCATAGATCCGATATGTTTCACCTCTAGAATGAGCAAATATAACGGCCCGATGACAGATAACAAGTTATATTTAGTTGATCAAATGAATAGATATTCACTGCTACTTCTGAGAGTGGATAAGTTTTTTAAATTTGGTACTAAAGTTTGTGTCACCATCTTAGCTTACCATAGTCCAATCAGTATTAGTGAAATGTGGTCCCGAAGATTGGCTTGAAAAGAAAAAGTAAATTATTTGGGCACTCTTTTGTAGTGTTCAAGTTGTATTCTGAGGACAAGTTGAAGTGTAGATCCTGACTTCTGAACAACCCTCCTAAGGCTAGAAAAGGAGGGACATGTAAAAGATCTTCCCATTTGGGCACCGTCTATGACTACCTACGTTTGGTTTTGACAATGCACATTTTTGTGGCAAATACATCGACCTAAAGATTCTATCTAATCCATATGGCCGACCCTAGTTTCAAGTGGGACTTCACAAGCTAGGCCAGGTGATGACAAATAGAATCAATACAAAGATGATATGTGTGCTCAGGCGACGCCGTTGATTTGCTCGGTCATCATGTGCTGACTCACAGGATTGTGATCAACGATTCGGATAGACATACCTATGCCAAATTAAGTCAAAAGGAGAAGGTCAATGGCCTAACAGATTGGAGGGGCTAACATAACTTAAAGGGCAATGGTAACGGGTCCAAGGGGAAATTGAAGACCTAACTTTTACCATCATTTGAAAAAGCTAATTATCGTAAGCTTGATTCCTTTGAAAATATTCGCTTACATTTTGTTACGAGTGGAGTAGACTCTGGGAACTCTAGAAACATATATGATGCCGTTTTGCAGTATCTGCTAACACCTTTCAAGCCCTTGTGCAGAGATTTTCTCTAACAACTTTTAGTATGACAAAAACACCCTCGTCATTAAGTCCATTTTCTCTTATCCAATACTTATCGTGCAAACCATTGGACCAATCAGCTAAGTCTGTCTGTCTGTCTCTCTCTCACTTATCATGCAACCATTCTCCCTGAAAAGGTCAAAATCATATAGACTCAGTCCCCTTGGACCAATCAGCTAACTCTCTCTCAACCCCCCCCCCCCCCAACACACACACACAAAACCTACAGCTAGAATTGATTGGGATCTTCTGCATCGTGACTTCGTTACCAGAACGCGTGCCATGTGAGCATTTCAGAACGCACCACAATGTTGACATAACAAATAATCCAAGCTCTCATAGCAGCTAAATTCTAGCAATCAAACAAAATTGCTGTCGTCAGCAAGGACTTTCACAAATAAAGCTACGACATAAGAGTCAAGGCCACCCACGCCAACTAGCCTTATTATTGAGACAATCAGGTAGCAGCACTGAAGATCAACCATCTCAATATGTGGCTGAGTGAGGAAGGTACCGATCTAGCAAGATGCCCACTCAAATGCGGGGACATCTCAACCAAGCTGGATGTCTTAGATGATAAAGAATTCACCCAATTCACAAGCTAGCTATCATCTCATAAGTGTTATCACGATATATATTTATCTTAATCTAGTTGTATGTCTTCCATTTGAATTGTTGTAGTGGAAGCTATCAGTATTCCCTATGTAAGTAGTTTCTGTACTTCATACACTCAACCGTTCAAAAAAATAAAAAAAAAACAAAAGAGGATCTTTGCTTATCTTCAATGTTTTGGACAAACGGACAATGCTGAAATTTTTCCCTTTGCTGAAATGTTTTCCTGACTTGCAACAGTCTATATGTTGACCAATCCATAATGTGAGCGTTACAGGATATATTATATATAGAGATCGTCCTGAGGGAGAGTTGAGGTGTACCCGCACATCTTGGTCTATGTACAACATTGGTGACGCACATTTGGCAGCTTGCATGTTTTCAAATGCCCTCTACTACACGAGGATTTTAAAGTGGGTATAAAGATATCGCTTAATTGTAAGCGGCTTTAAGAAGTCGTTTAATTGTAAGCGGCTTTAAAAAACTGGCATGAAGAGGAAATTTTTCGTGGGAAGCACTTTTAAAGTCGTTTAAAATTAAATGACTTCAAAATTATGTACTTTTAAAGTCGTTTAGTAGAAAAGGCTTTAAAAATCAATGACTCTTAAAGTCATTTTATGTAATCGACTTCAAAAGTATCGCGAATAATTTGATGAAAATATTATATTTAGCAGGAACGGACTTTTAAAGTCGTTTAATAAAAAAACGACCTCTCGAACTTTACAAGTGACCTTTTTTTAAAGTCATTTATTCTAAGCGACTTTAAAAGTATGATAAGAGATTTGGTGCGATGATTAATATTACGCGGGAATAGGCTTTTAAATTCGTTTGACACAAAGTGACTTCAAAATTTTATCATTTTTAAAGTTGTTTATTACTAAACGACTTCTAAAGTCCTCGTTCATTTATAAATAGCTGTCAACATCGCATTTTTTCCTGTGACCTCTTCTTTTCACGGCTACCATGACGGCTTCCTCTTTGGTTCCTATGCTTCTCTCCTTTTACATTCTTGCTTTCTATTTCTATATTTTGACTGATTATGTCATGAAAAAAACTGTAAGTAAACCATAACTTCTTTTAAATCACGAATTCCTTTGTTGTTACTAGCTAACTCTCTTTGTTTTCATTTTGTAGATCATGTAGATTTTCTCACTACAAATTATGAGGTTCAGAAGTTTGCTAGATCATTTTTATTTTGCAAAAATTGTATGATTTCATTGAAAATGATAACTGTGTCTCTCTCCAAGCCTCACTATTGAAGAAAAGGAGAACATTACTATTTGTAGTTCTCACCCAAAATTAGGGTTTGATGAAAAGTAGTAGTTATGCCATCAACTTTTGGCCAAAAAAAGTGAAGCACACTCTTTCTCTCTCCATAGAATGGGTGTCACCTAAATACTAGGCTAGATTTTGATGAAAAAGAGTAGATTTACTATTTGATCTTGTATTAATAAGATCTAATAATATGTAACATTTGATATACATATATAACATTAGATGTAATAAAAAAAAACTTGATTTCCTTATTGCCATGTTTGTTTATGTATATGTATTATATATGTTGGTGTTTATAAAATCAGTTTCATTGTGTATTTATGTAAGCTTATAATGAGAAAGAGTAAATAAATGCATATTTAATGTGAAACTGTAAAAAGTATTAAAGTCATTTACCGAAAATGACTTTAAAAGTCCACATTTTTAAAGTCATTTTCAAGAAAATAACTTTAAATGTATGGACTTTTGAAGTCATTTCTAAAAAAATAACTTTAAAAGTCCATACTTTTAAAGTTGCTTCCAAAAAAATGATTTCAAAAGTGTGAACTTTTAAAGTTGTTTTTTTGGAAACGACTTCAAAATTACATCTATTTAAGAATTATTTTGTCAACTTCTACCTTGCCTTCTCACTCTGTGTTTATTATCTATGCACAAAATCTAAACCAGATTTTTTTTCCCTACTCTAAACCAAATCCTACCTGTGAATTGTAACTACATTCACAAATTCAAGGTCAATATTGATTTTTGAGTGTTGGTTAGTATCTCTTTGTTTGGATCATATGTATTATGCATATATATTTGAAGAATTTTTACAAGGTTGTGGGTTAAAAAAATTTCTTTTAAAATTTAATTTCATTCATGAATGTGTCTGGTATATTTTTCTTTTTTTCATTGTTAATTGAATTTTTTTATGAAATGTAGTTATTTTAAATACTTTTAATTCATATATATCAAATGTTTGGTAAAATGCCTAATCTAATCTTTTCATGTCTTGCAAGTTTCTACACAAATTTTCTTCAATTTCTTATGATAATGGACAAATATGCTTGGATGAATACAAAGAACATCAAAAGAATATGAGGAGAGTACAGAAAATTTCATAGAGTTTGCACTTAAGAGAGGTGTTGATCGTAATCGCATTCATTGTCCATGCTTAAAATGTGAGAACTTGAAAAAAGTAACTGTAGGGGTGTTGAGAGAACACTTGTGCTTCAATGATATCGATTAAAGGATTTAGCATGGAAAAGAACTTCTGCATAGACCCTCAATAAGGCCTGGAAGATATGATCAAGACACTGTAGCAAGTGTTAGAGATAGTAGTACAGCTGTACCAATGTTTCAAGATACATATGATGACTTCCAAGATGACCCTAAACAATTTCATACTACATTAGAGAAAGTCGATGAGCCGTTGTACCCTGAGTATAAAGATTATACCAAGCTGTTCACAATGGTAGAACTTTACAATGTGAAATCAAGATTTGGATTTTCAGATCAAGGTTTTACAGAAGTCTTGAAAGTAGTGGGTAAGATGCTACCGAAGGATAATAAATTGGCGAGGTCTACATGAGAGGAAAAGAAAACCATGGTTGCACTAGGGTTGAATTATGAGAAGATACATGTTTGTGCTAATGACTGCATCTTGTATAAGAAGGAGCACAAGGATAAAACTACATGCCCAACTTGTGGATAGCTAAGATGGAAGTTAAAGACGAATTCAACTGAGACAATTACAGGCGTTGTTGCAAAGGTTCTATGGTACATCCCACATATTCCAAGGTTTAAAAGAATGTTTCTTATAATAGAAACAGGGAAGAAGTTAGTATGGCATACTAATAACAAAGTAGCTAATAGCTTTTCATGCCATCTAGCAGATAGCCTAGCATGGAAACTCATAGACTTCATGTGGCCTAATTTTGGTGAAGAACTGTAATGATCCAAACATTTTATGCCATTTTTACTAAATTTAGAAATTAATGTGGAAATTACTATACTAAATGTTTTAATTTATTTAAAATAGGAAATAAATGAATTTTGATAAATATTTATTTCATTAGATTCTACTCAAAAAATGGAATCCAACGCCTCAAAGAACGTCGAAAATGGAGTACGTATGAAGAAGTTACGAGCGTTTAAAGATTAAGGGCATTTTTGTAATTTCTATTTAAAAAATGAAAAAGATGAAAAACATAGGGGGCCATTTTGATAACGGCACCCCCCATCATCTTCCTCCTTCCAGGGACTTCCAGCACAGCCTTTGCAAGGCAGTGCCAGAAGAAATGGCAGCACCGCCTTTCACCCTCTTTAAAAAGCCCATCCCCCTCTTCACCAACCATCTTCTTCTCCTCCTAATCTGAATGCTTCAAGCTAGGGTTCCGGTGAGGTTTACATCAAAAAAACCCCTCCTCCAGTTCCCTGCAACTTCTAGCAATGGCCAGGTCCTTCAGGCCGGCCATTTTCCTTTCCCCTTTTTCCCCATTTTTCCCTGGACTCACCAGAAAACTAGGTTTTCTTTTTTCCGAGTTTTTCGACGTCCTAGGACTCAAGCAGATGAAAACGGAAAGAGGGCGCCACCCTTGGCGATGGGCATAGCTCCAAACCACCCAGGTAAGCCCCCCATCCCTTCCTCTTTAGTTTCCTCCTTTTTTCAGTCCAGATCCACGTCGGATCTAGGCTTTTTTGGCTGGGGAAATGCCGTAGAAACCAAAGAAGATGGGTTTCCTCCGAAACCTGTCGAAACCCAGTTGTCACAGGGACGCACCTCGTGATGCACACGAGTGTTGCATTCCTTGGGGCGAGCATCGTGCGCGCATAAGCATGCAGCGGGCTTCCGACTCTTTCAGGACATGCAGGGCATCCTAGGCGCCAAGACACGGCCCGCCTGCATCGAACACCCGTCCGCGAGACGTCGACCAAGATGCACGATGTGGCGCGTAGCTCAAGTGTGTGACAGCGTGCGACCCTGGTCGCCCTCGACCAGGATGCGCACGCATCCTGGGAACCATGACGCGCGGGCCCTACGCGTAGACGAATCTGGATCATCCGTGACTTTGGGACACTAAAAATGCAGTTATAGAGGCTGTAGGACTCCGATTGATTATCTGAAAGAACCGTTGCGTATGTATTAATGACGCGGACCTAATGAGACTATAAAACATAGGCTCCTAGGACTATTCAGTGTAATTATAGCCTAAGAACTATAAAGATCTTCTAGATCTAGCTTAGAAGAGTGCAGCAAGGGCCTATAGATCCTAAAACGAAGATTTAGCCGTTAATCTATAAGTCTAAGTAATGACCCATAAAGGTTGGAAAATAATACTTGAATCCTTGTTAT
The DNA here is from genome assembly GCA_035236585.1 of Warburgia ugandensis. Taxonomy (NCBI): domain Eukaryota; kingdom Viridiplantae; phylum Streptophyta; class Magnoliopsida; order Canellales; family Canellaceae; genus Warburgia; species Warburgia ugandensis. The sequence continues at coordinate 23,786,685 of CP141132.1, read as the reverse complement.
TAATGAATATCCTAGATTTCACTAAGATGGGTCAGGGTCGAATAATGAAGAACGCGATTCAAGGAACATCGAGGTAGGTCGTCTGATACTGCTACATTTTTAAAGCATGTTCAAATATACTTGATTTGTAGGTCGTCTGATACTGCTACATTTTTAATGCATGTTCAAATATACTTGATTTGTAGGTAGTCTGATACTACTACATTTTTAATGCATTTCCAAATGTACTTGATTTATTGATCTTTTATTATCGAGTTGTTTTCATAATATATGGTCTTGAATGCGATCATTTGCATTGAGATGATTTCGATGAATGAATGCATAAAATTGCATGATTTACGATGAATAAGTGCATAAATTGCATCAATTAAAATGATTGCATTGCCTCTCCTCGAGGGTTGCCAAAAGACACTAGAGTGCCCAAAAGACGCTGGTGAGGCAGTGTGAGGGCTCGGCAATGTGAGGGACCCAAAGAGGACATTGAAAATGATTGCATGATTTGCGATTATTGAGATTCATATAAATGCATAACCTTGAGGGTTACCAAAAGATGTTGGAGTGCCCAAAAGACACTGGTAAGGCAGTGTGAGGGCCAGGCAGTGTGAGGGACCCAAAGAGGACATGATTTTTATATTTTACGAGTTGATAAGCCTGGTGGGCACTATGCTAAGAGGAGGTACGGGGTTGACCTCCCGGCCTCTACCACTAAAAGGGTGGATGATATCACTGCCAAAAAGGCATTGTCCCTTCCCTGACTGCTGTGGTAAACAGGGACGACCACTGGAGGTGTTCATGACACCCTTTGGGGGACATCCATAGTCGCCGTGGAGGCTATGGTGGATTCCAGCTTTATGCAGAGTATGAGCGTAGTGGCCGTATGATTTCAATGTGATTGATATGCATATAGCATTAAGATGGTCGTATACGAGTACTTGTGACGAGTTGGTGTGACGTGTACGCCGAGAGACTCATGTTCATGATACTAGCATTTGCTTGAATTATGACTACTTTAAGAGTTTCATCATTATTATATTTGATTCGCTGGTTTGATGCATTTGCCGAGATCTTCGTATATGAATGTATTGATTTCTATTTTATGATTTTGATCATATTTATCGTTGAATACTAAATTATGAGAAAGGATCCCATGATTGAAATTGCATCAATAAGCTTATGTTTTATACATGCTTCACAAAAGGAATCGTTGATGTTTTACATTAAAAAGCTCTTGGAACCATGCATAATGCATACCGTGTTTTCAAAATAGTAGTATCAGATCACCTACCGGGTAAAATACTTACCCAAATCTATTATTTTTCCAGATTAGCTTCACACAAGGATAGAATAAGCATTAGGAAAAGTTAGTACTACGATCAAGTAAAGCAAGAAGGGACAAGCATGAATGTAATTAAACACTCTAGCTTTTGGACATGTATCTATACTTATTTATAGTTGGGCTGTGAGCTGTGACTGGATAGACCTGGGAATCCATTTAGGATTTTCAAAACTTTTAAAAACTACTTTGTTTGTTGCAAAAGCTAATGACACTTGGGATTTTCAAAATGAGTTTAAAATAAAAAGATTTTTTGCCGCATTGCATTGTTTTCAAATAGGGATCCCGCCTTAGGCATTAGTTTTGCATTTAAAAATGTATGTGAAAACTCGGGTCGTCACAAGAAACTAGAAGCTACACTAGCATTATATGCAAATGAGATTAATCCTTATGGTTCTATGAGTAGCAAGTATAGTTGTTGGCCCATTATATTAGTTTGCTACAACCTTCCACCATCTCTATGCATGAAGAGGAAGTTCGGATGCTAACTATGTTGATATCGGGTCCAAAGCATCTAGAGAATGACATTGACGTGTACTTGTCTCCCTTGATTGATGATCTTGAGACATTATGGGCCATAGGTGTTGAAGCATACGATGCATACAAGAAAGAGTCATTTATCCTAAAGGCTATAATGTTGTGGACAATAAGTGACTTCCCTACATTAAATAGTTTGTGTGGATGCACTGTGAAGAGATACAATGCTTGTGCTATCTGTAGTGATCAAACATGTGCTACACGACTTAAACATAGTAGGAAAATGACATTCCTTGTACACAGAAGATGGTTGAGTAGAGATCATGAAGGGAGAATTTTACGAGAGTGTAGAGACAAGGACATCTCCAAAGATGTTGACAGGACGTCAAGTATTGGAGCACGTTGAAAACATTAATGTCTTATGGGAAAAGAATATAAAGAAATCAAGTAAACATGTAGGTGAAAGTAATTGTAGAAGTTGTTGGAAGAAGAAATCAATATTTTTTTGTTTTCATAAAGGAAATCACTGCATATGCGCCATGTGCTCGATGTCATGCACATTGAGAAGAATGTGTATGAAAGCTTGATTGGTACCTTGCTTAATATCCTTGGAAAAACAAATGATAGACTTGTAGCTCGAATGGATCTTATGAACATGGGTCTGAAGAGGAGGTTGCACCTTAAGGATAAGGGTAGTCGAGGAACATACCACCCTAAGGAAAATTATACTCTCGATAGAGAAGAAAGGAGAATAATGTGTAAAACCTTGTTTGAGCTCAAAGTCCCAAATGACTACTCTTCAAACTTCAAAAACATTGTTTCCATGGAAGAGCTAAAATTGTTGGGGATGAAGGCCACAATTTCCATGCATTGATGCAACAATTACTGTCAGTAGCAATATGTTCTGTGTTACCAAACAAAGTTAGGGGAGCTATTACAAAATTCTACTACTTCTTTAATACTTTGTGCAAGAAGGTAGTTGATGTTTCAAAATTATAAGAAATTCAAGGTCATCTAGTGACAACTTTATGTGAGCTTGAGACAATCTTTTTACCATCATTCTTTGTCATCATGGTACACTTAACAATGCACCTCATTGACGAGGTCAGACTCTGTGAGCAAGTTTTCTTACTATGGATGTATCTGTTTGAGAGGTACATGAAAATTTTAAAAGGGTACATACATAATCACAATCGGCCAGAATGGTGTATAGTCAAATGTGATATTACAGAGGAAGCAGTGGAGTTTTGCATAGAGTACTTAATTGGAGTGGATGCCATTGGAATCCTAAGAAAAAAAACAATCAGTTGCATTTCATAATCAAAAGGTTGGCGAACTTCTATCGAGTGGTTGTGTATTGATCGTTGACTATAAATAATGAGACAAGGCACATCTTTATGTGTTATGAAATGTTGATGAAGTCTAAGCTCAAATTGAGTAAATTGATCATGCATGCATGCACTTATGTAAAATTTAATTGTTGATGGTTAATTACATTTTCCATTATTACTCTATTAATTTGTGTGTGTACGCAGTGAACACATGGATGTACTCAAAGCAAAGAATCAAAGTTACACAAAGAAACAGAAGCGGCTACAATTTGAGCATTGTTGGACTTTCAATAATTGGCTGCGTAAGAAGATAAAATGAAAGAAATCTCACTTAAGTTAAAAAATTATAATCTTTATATATATATATATATATATATATGCATGTACATATTAATCCTACTTAAGCCTACTTAATATGAATATACACAGATTCAAGATCAGCGAGAAGTAGCATGCAATGATATATTAGAACCTTGGGCTAGATGGCGATGGGACCACGATCAAAAGTAATAAAATATGCTAGATATGCCATATATGGTTATCTCTTTTACATGAAAGATTGTGATAACTCAAGAGTGTAATAGAATAGTGGAGTTAGCTTAGTTGTCAATGCTACATTCTTTTCAAGTTCAAAGGAAATTAGGCCAATAGTGTTGGATAGTATTTATTACGTGGTTATATGAGAGATTTGGGCCTTGGATTATACTTTTAGAACTGTGGTTGTATCTAAGTGCGATTTGGTGGAACACAACAGCATCAAAACTAATGCCCTTGGATTGACATTGGTTGACCTCAACAGGATCGGCTATAAAAATGATCAATTTATTTTGACATCTTTAACAAAACAAGTATTTTATGTACAAGATGAATGTGATAAGAGATGATCATCTATTTTATCATCCTATTTTAGGCATTTTTATGATGAAGATGATTTAGGAGATACTAAAATAAATTACCCTTCTGTTACCAAAATAATCTCATCATTCAAAGCAGTACTTGGTGAGAATGAGGATTATGTGCAAGACAATGGTGAAGAAGGTGCTTGGGTTTGAAAACAATATATATTTTGGGGTATGTGGAATATGTATATTAGTTAGTTGCAATATATATATATATATAATTTCATATATATAAATTTTAAATCTTTTGTCATGAGCTATATGGGTTGGTAAATGAGCTATATGTGCATACAAAGAATGCATGAATTCAATGTTGACTATAAATATATATATATATATATATGTTTCATTATGTATTAATTGTTAGATATTGTAAAGTACTAACATAAAAGGTGTATATATTTTGAACAATTTTTTTTTATTTATATAAAGTTGACTTTAAAGTAAATACTTTTAAAGTCATTTTAAAAAAATGACTTTAAAAGTGAATACTTTTAACGTCATTTTAAAAGTAATCACTTTTAAAGTCGTTTTCTAAAAAAGACTTTAAAAGTTAATACTTCTAAAGTAGTTTTTTTGAAAACGACTTTAAAAGTATAACACACCTCATAATTAATTATTCATCTTATTTTGCTTAATGTTCTTTTATTAGTATAGTTTTTGTACTTCTTTAGTTATTACATGTTTTTAGTTCTTTAAGAGTGTTTCTACAATATTTTGTGATGCAAGTAAACTTTAGAAGCTTAGTGTCAATCAAATACATATATTCATTTAAAATTAAGTGTAACCCTGAGCCCTCAACCCTACTCCGGAACCCTGAACCCTAAACCTTAGATCCTGAACCCGAACCCTAATTCTATATTTTTATTTTTTAGCTCTTTTGTCATAAGCTATATGGATTGATAATTGAGCTAGCTATATTTGCATAAAAAGAATATATGGATGAATCTATGTTGACTTTAAAAGTGTACACTTTTAAAGTATGTATATCAAATAACAATTTACAAAAGTTTGAATTATGTGAATTTGGTGTCAAGAAAACTTAAAATAAGAAACACGCTCTCTCACACGCACACACATCCACAACTCATGAAATGGACAAAAAAATTTAAACTAAACCCACAATCCCACCTCATAATTAATTTATCATCTTATTTTGCTTAATGTTCTTTTAATAGTATAGTTTTTGTACTTCTTTGCTTATCACATATTTTTATTTCTTTAGGAGTGTTTCTACAATATTTTGTGCCGCAATTAAACTTAGGAATCTTAGTATCAATCAAATACATATATTCATTGAAAATTAATAAAGTATAGATCAACCATGAACCCTAACCCTAACCCTAACCTTGAACCTTAACCTTGAGCCCTTAACTCCAACCCCGAACTCCCTAAACGCTTGAACCCTGAATGCTAAACACTTACGTACATACCTTAAACCCTTACTCTAAACATTAACCTTGAACCCATAACCTAACTCCGAACACTATTCCTTAAACACTCGAACCCTAAACCCTGAACACTTACACATACGTACCTTGAACCCTTACCCTGAACCTTGATGCCTGAACCCATGAGTGAATGTTGACTATTATCATTAAAAAATCCATTTCATTGCATATTAATTGTTAGATATTGTGATGTACTAACATAAAAGGTGTATGTATTTTGAATAAAAAAATTATATACTTTTACTGTGAATGAATGTAAAAGTTTATCTGTAAAAGACATTAAAAGTATACACTTTTAAAGTCATTTATCATATAAACAACTTCTTTATGTATATCAAATTTAGCAACAAAAGAGATTGACCTCCTAATTAAATTTATTGTATTAATTATTTAACATCTTTGATTCTTAAATAACAATTTACAAATGTTTGAATTATTTGAATATGGTTCCAAGAAAACGTTAATATAAGAACCACTGTCACACACACAGCTCAGGAAATGGACAAGGAAATTTAAGCTAGCACACCCAACCTCATAATTAATTTATCATCATATTTTGCTTAATTTTCTTTTATTAGTATAGTTTTTGTACTTCTTTGGTTATCACATATTTTTAGTTCTTTGGTTATCATTAATGTGCCATCTACCCCATGATCCACTATATTTGAGGAAGACCACATTCTCTAGAGACTAGACACCTCGATTCCAAATCTCCAAAGCCTTGTCTTAGTGCACCGAACTACACTTTTATCCCATTCAAAATTTACCCTGCAAGAATAAAGGCATATTGTCCAAAGATATCAATTTGTGCATAAATCTCTTAACTCTATTTGCAAAATCCTTAGGTAAAATTTTATAAAGGCTAGCAACCAAGCTGATGGTGGAAGTCAACTGCTAAAGGGGCACCATCCTTCTTAGGAATCAAAATGATGAAGGGGATCCTACTCCCATGTCAAGTTCCAAACATTGTCAAAGTTTTTTAAAAAATTCAGGATACATCTTTAACAAAGTCCCAACATTTAGAGAAAAAATTAAATCGAACCTATCCAAACCAAGAGAGTGGTCCCCAGCATAATGGGAGGTAGCTCTAAAAACTTCCTTTTCTGATAATGACAAATCAAGGGGGAGAGGAACCTTAGAAAGTTAGCATACATCAAAATTATGATCAACCCCTTCTCTCTATTTTTTACTATAGAGCCTAGTACCATTAGGAGAGACCTTCTTCTATTGGTTTTGGAAGAGGCAAGCATGTGTCAACTCCTACTATTGTAGCTTTGTTGTGGGCTAAACTTGACCATTAAACTAATGTAAATTCCAGTCTAGTTCCACATTCTTCTACCAATAGGTTAGGAGTTTTCACTGGAATAATACAAGCTAAAAGGTTTTAAGCGAAGGCCTTCAAGTGTGTTGGTGCTAGAAGAGGCCTTCCAATGCTAGGTCATTGGTTGATGGATAAATGAGGGTGGTTACTTATTTTTGTGATCTTTTATTATAGTTAGATCCCAAGACAAGTTAATTGGGCCAAAACCAAAGCTTAGTTTTTTTTATAATTCTATGTTCAAATCACAAAGATAAGTTTCAAAAATGGAATATTTTGGCACACAACAAGGAACTAGACACAAAGATTTTACAGTGGGTCAGACATCAAACTAAGACGCGTACTACCACTCTCTCAAGGCATTCCTTACCTTGAGCTTTCACTAATCCTTGCAATTTCTACACACCAATTGGCAATGTGCTCACCACAAACAAGGATTAAAGCACTTGCACTAGCTCATCCTTCTTACAACCACTCAAAAACTATATAGAACAAGAAAGCTACACTACTCTCTCAAATGCAAAGAATGATTTTAAGAAGTTCTCTCTGTATACATTCCATACAAATATAAAAGACAAAGAGACTTTACGAAAACAAAATATAGATTTTATAAAATAAAAGATGAAAAGTATTAGCACAATTGCTTAAATAGATGCCTTGAGGGCTCTTTAATTTGATCTTGTATCTCTTTATCCTTATCTCGAAATGACCCCAATATATAGTGCAAATTCAAAAATATTCTGTGCATAAATTTTTGCATATTTAGAAGAGAGAAATTTAAATTTGAATTAACAACTAACACAACTATGTTCCCCTCCAATTGGCTAAATTTTCCAATTTAGTTAGTTGGATTGCTCTTATAGTAAACCCAACAATTCACCTTTGAAGATAGTGGACTTTTGCTCAAGCTTAGTTGGCTAATTTTCTACCTAGAATTGAAACCCATTTAATTTCCACTTTAATCAACTGAAAAATGAAATTAGTTGGCTAATTTCTCAAGCAACCAATGATATGAAATCTAATAGGCTAAATCTTCCATTTGAGGTAGTTTGATTATAGAAAAATTATTCGAATGCTACTGGAATCAATTAGATGGCTTGAATACCCTCTTTAGTTAGCTAAATCAACATGCCAAACAAAAACATGTAAGTTATTCAATTTTGGTTTCAAATTCACCTTGTCTTCAATGAGTCAAATAAAATCAAGTTTTTAACATTTGAAAATTTCAAATTAATTGGGTTAGTTTGAATTAGTCAACTCAGTTTTAGGAAAATGTACACATGGTTACTATCATGAATTAACTAGTTTGATTGGCCGGCTTAGTCAGTGTTTGAAATTTTAGCTAGCTGAAGTACAAGGCAATCAACTGGGTAGAGAAACTTAATCCATTTAAATCCAGTTAGCCAACTAGAACAAAATTCCAACATGCTCAAGTACTGAGACTTATGCCTTTGATTGAGAAACTCATCCAATTTGATTCATGTTTAATTCTAAACTTTTGTACTATCATGCACACTAAAAAATATGTTACAGTCCTACAATTTGAAGTTTATTATCAAAATATGGAGACTTGGGTCAGTAATTTTAACATTATTTGACTATGTCAAGAAGAAACATTAGTTGACTTCTTATTGTTAAAAATGATGTGTTCTTTCATCAATAATGAGATATGTTTATTTATATTTGTAGTATTACGAATATAACAATTATATATGAAATTAATTAAATGTCCTTGTGAAAATATTACATACAATATACTCTACTAGTCCCCCTCAAGATGAATGGTATCGACCTCTGGGTCCTCATCAAAACAAATAAATGAAAGTGGCTTAGCAAAGATCCCATCCAGATGATCTTTGGTTGAGAAAAATTACACCTTAAGCTGTCACTGTTGTTTAGCAATGAGATCACGAACAAAATGTGTTAAGTGTTTAATTTTGGCTAAAAGACCCCTAGTTTAGCATTTAATTAGACCATCTAACTCAATAATTTGGTATTTTTTTGGATAAAATATAAAAATTAGCTCAAATCGACCATCCAACCGTAAATTGTCAAAATTACTGGTCAAATGATCAATTGAACTAAGGGGATACTAAATGTATGGTTTAGATGACTCTAATCTAGTCTTTAGTTTTGTAGATCAACTAAAGAAGGGTTGGATGGTTCATATTTAATTTCAATGGTGCATATCAATTTGAAGAGCAATAACGCAAGGGATGAAGGGTTCCTAAAAGAAGAAGGTTTCCTAATGGAAGAGGAGTCCTAAATTGGAATAAGAAGAAGTTTCCTAATAGGATACTAACTCTTAAAGGAAAGAGGTGGAGGAAAATTAGGAAAGAAAAAAGTTATAAAGAGGGGGAACCATAGGGAGTAGAGGAGTTTTGGAGTTTGTTTTGCTTTCCATTAATTGCATTCCTTTCTCATTCTTACCACTTGCCTCTTTATCTTTTCTTTCTTGTGTTTTTTTTTCAAGCACCACCTTTCCTACCTTTACTATCTCTCTCACGTTCTCAACCCTCTCTTCTTTTGTTTACGCACCACCTCACAACGACTGCTCCATAGCTTTGCTTCCACCACACCCATCTCCCTCTTTAGTCCATTGCACCACCACATAAAGCCCTTTCACTTTTCCCTCTCTCTTTCATGTTCACAACCCAGCACACTCTTTGCATTAGCCTACAGTCCATCACCGCTACTCTCCTCCATGTTGCCAAGCTTCTCTCCACCGGAATTGGGGTCCCTTGCTTGTCATGACCAGACAAACATGACTTAGCCGACCGACTTCTCCCCTTCAGAGTCGTCCAAAATCCCCTGCTCCTCCCTCCACTATTTCACTGCCCAGATTTCCTCTGTTCTACAAAAATGGTGTTCCTTCATCTTCGTCCTCCATGCATCATCTTCAACGACCAGACGATGCCCATAAAAGTCTTTGCTTTCCCCTCACCGAACACAGATCACTGGTTCCAGCAATGCCTGGAGCACCTGGATTAGGTGGGTCAACTTTGTCTCCACCACTCAAGAGTCGTGCGACAACCATCCTTCTAGACCATCCCTTTCTCCTCTGCTTTCATGGCCAGCCCAGTGGTTTTCCTATCTCCTCCAATTTCCCTTCTTCTCTTCCCTTCCTCCTCAAACCTTGCCTCCATCGCACTTCCTCTTCCACCGGTCCAGCATAATCACGAACACAAAAATTGGACAATGCCCAGATCATAACCAGTGGACGATGCCCAGAGTACGCAGATCACTGGCCAGGCAGCTGCACATCTCCATGGTTTTCGGCGATCTTCTTGTTGATGTTTTTCGCAAGTGCACGGGCTATTGTGGTATAGCTAATGCAATTACGGGTTGATCCCACAGGGACGCACTTAAAATTTTGGAGTTTTTAACAAATTTAATTATTTAAAATTCAAATTAATTGACAAAAATTAACAAAAAGAAATCAAACTTCATTTCAAGTTAACAGTAAAATTCTAGAGGTCTAATTCTAGAAACAACAGAAAAAAAAAAAAAAAAAAACCCCTAATTAAACTAAAGCTAGAAAAATTAAGAAAAAATCTAATTCCCTATCTTAAGTGCTGTCCAATTTCTTTACTTTGGGTATCCCAAACTTTGATCAACCTCCATCACTCTATTCAACATGTCCTGGATTAATGATCTGACAGAGGAATTTGTCAGATTCTTCATATTTTTAGAGATCTAATATAATTAAGGAATTTAAGATTAATGGCTTAGATCTGTTTTCATAACCCAATTTGAATATCAAGATCAACGATTCAATAGGAAAATATCCTAAAAACAAGTTCTAAAAATTAATTGAATTTTTGAATTAAAATAGATAAGAAATTAGAAGTTTTCTATGGTTAAACCATAACCTTTGATTGAGTTAAATAGTAATGGAATAACACAGAACGAGAATTACCAGAATGGGAATAACATAAAATGCGAACAGTAATAGTAACAGGACATGGAATGTAAATTAAAATAATCTTCCAAAGGAAAATTTGGAATTTTTCCCGAAACTTCCCAAAATTTTTCCTTCAAACAGTTTGTCGGCCGGAGAAGATGGAGGAACCACTGGAGATGTGCAGACACCTGGGCTGAATGGCTATGGCGTCATCTGGTGCATCCACTAGTTTTGATCTGGGTGTCGTCCAATTTCTGGGTTCGTGCTTAGCCTGGTGGAAAGGTGAATTTGATGGAGGGTTGAACGCCGGTCGACAGTGAACAAGCAAGGAACAAGGCCTGGAAGGAGAATGGCCAAACGGCTATGCAAGGCTGGTCTAGGTTATGGGTAACAGAGATGCTGCTCGCTCCACTACTGGTCATCTAGACTGCTGAAAAATGCCACCTTTTCTGAGGATGGGGCGTCCCACTGGTTCATATGGAGTAAAGGCCATTGATCTAGAAGGTGGAGGGGAGGAGGAGATGAGAAGCATGGACAGACGAATTGGAAACAGGGGAGATCGGGTTCTATGGCTGAGGGTGGAACCTGGTTTCCTATTGGAAATCAAGAATGGAAATGAAATTAGACTAGGGTGGTCTGGTTTGTGGTGAAGAAGCAGAGCAAGTAAGATGCGGCCTTAGAAGACCGGTGATGGGTTTGGTGGTTGATGCAAGAGTGAGAGATGGCTTGGACGGTGTTGTGTTGGGGCATGAAGAAAGAATGATAGAGGGAGATAAGGAAAGGAAAGTTGGAGGCAACTTGGGGAGACTTCAACCAGTGCTGGAAAGGTGTGGATAGGCTGAGTAGCCTGGCTTGTGTGGTGCTAGGGCCTAGAAGTTGAGACAGCCTAGAAGTGGAGGAGATGGAACATGAAAGATAGATGAAAGTGAAAGGGGTTATGCGGTCATGCGATGGAAGGTGGGGTTGATGCATTGGAAAAAAAAAATGATGAAGGAGAGGGGTAGGCTGCGATGTGAAGAGGAATGTGGTGCTGAGATGATGTGGTAAACAAAAGTAGAAACTAAGAACAAAGAGGGTGAAACAAGGAAGGTGCGGCTGAATGGAAACAGAGTGAAACAAGCAAAGAAAATAACTACAACTCCCCCAAAAACTCTCCAAGCTCCAAAACTCTAAACTTTTAAAACCTCCCAAAACTCTTTCACTCCCTACGGGTCTCCCTTTTTTAAATTTTTTTTCTTTCCTAATCTTCCTCTACCTCTTTCCTTTAAGAGGTAGATTCTTATTACAACTTTCTCCTCTTCCAAATTAGGACTCCTCTTCTGTTAGGAAACCTCTTCCATTAGGAAACCTTCTTCCCTTGCCTTATTGATCTTCAAACTGATCTGCTCCATTGAAATTAGATCTGAACCATCCAACCTTCCTTTAGTTGATTTGAAAAATCAAAAGACTAGATTAGAGTCATCTAAACCATACATTAAGCATCCACTTAGCTCAATTGATCATCTAACCGTTAATTTTGACAATTTACGGTTGGATGGTCAATTTGAGCTAATTTTTATATTTTATCCAAAAATTACCAAATTAATGAGTTAGATGGCCTAATAAAATCCTAAACTAGGGGTCTTTTAGCCAAAAATAAATAGTTAACACACCCTCCAACCAACATTTTTTCTAGTCCCGAGCAAAACATGCAGAAAACTATTTTACACAAAATTGTTACAAGGTGTCACTTACATAGGTACTCATGATTGCATTTAGCACGTGCAACAAGGCCTTGAACCCTAGGTTACCCCTAGTGGACGAGTTATGCCTCGTGAGGGTTTATAATGAATATACCCACAAAACTCAATAAGGTCAAGTCCCCTATTTTATCTCAGAGAATCCTCATTCATTAGCAACTTTACTAATTTTTCACAACTTAATGAAGAGGATTTAACAATTTTGCACACCATACACATATTAAAGACATTTTATTTGAGCTATTCCTCAGAGTGCATACGTGTGTGTATAGCCACATAAATCTTGATTTCTAATTAGATATGCTTACATTCCATTGGAAATATGCTTTGACCCCAAATCCTCACAAGTATACACTCGAAAATAAAACTCTCAAATAATAGGTCTAAATATATTTTCCTCTTTATGTGATCAAATCCAATCAAGCTAATGGTTCACATAATTCTTTTAAATGCTCATGAGACAAAGGAAAGTGATCCCTAAGAGTGGATGTTATCACCAAGAATATGAGGGGTCTTTTACCTTAATTCTTTCTTTTTATCTCCTCTTTAAGGCTATGTCCACCTAAGATCAACAGGTCTTTAACTAGGACGAAATGTAGGCTTAGGATAGGTTTAGAAAAGAAAGCTATAAAGATTTCAAAGGTTCAATATTGAGTAGATGTCTTCAATGATTATCTACTAGGACAACTTTTCTTTTGAGTTTGTACTTGAACTGAATTTCACTTTTAGATTTTGATCTTCTTCTCTCTTCTTCTTTTTTTCAATTTCTTTTTCTTTTCTTTTTCTTCTTTGGAAGTAAGACGGCTAATAATTTCTCACTTCTTTGACTTCTTTGTCCTATTTTTGAATTTTTTCTACTCTACTCATTTTGAAGATAGGTAGTGGTTATTTATTTTACTGGGTTATTATGGGTTAAGGTGAGTGGGGTTAAAAAAGAAAAGGCTTAATAACAGGCTCAAAAGGCTGACTAGTGGTATACTATATTGCATAGGCTTTGTCTCCGGGCTAAGCAAAGATGGCCTATATCATTTCCTAGGTTTTTGAAAGCCTATCAAATTCAATAAATTTCTGGAATTAAAGCTATTACTCCTATTTATTCTTGATGTTTAACCAAAACGATGATAACAAGATCACACTAATGTATGTACGCCAAAGAATTCATGGAATTACTTATAACTCTCTACAAGAAGATAATCTCACACTCTCACTAAGTTATAGGTCTCCACTGATTTTTCTTAGGGTCTCTAAGTCATACCTCAATATTAGTCTTGATAATGTGTTGTGTGTAAATGGTTTCCAAGAATTAAATTTCATAAAATGCTTCCATACATTAATGATATGGAAAACTAATCATGTGCATTCCCATTAGGAGTTGAAAATAGTATATTTATTAAATTCTGAGCATCCAGTTCTCATCACAGTAAGGGAACTCTACTTTAAAAACTTAAAAAAAAATTCAATTTAAAATTTTTTTCAAGGGGTTTTTTTTTTTTTTTGAACTTAAGAAAATTCAAAATCTCTATATGCATCTACACCCCCCAACCTGAATGAAACATTGTCCCCAATGTTTGAAAATATAGGATTCTATATGGAAGTTGAGTGATGTAGACTCTACACCCTTGGGTTGCTCTCAATAAGCTCTAAGTTTAACGTCTTCAGTAAGATATAATGATGAGTGCAATGATGATATGATACAAGGATCCTAGAGTGGTAATCTAAGGTGGATCATGATATTCAAGTGCCTCTAAAAGTGTCTCATCAATTTCAAGGTCAGGCAGTTCTAGGAAAGGTTTTAACCTTTGACCATTGACCAGTTGGATTTCTCCATCCTTTTCAATCTCGATGGCTCCATAAGGATAGATTGTGCATACTATATAAGGTTCGGTCCATCTAAATCTAAGTTTTCCTAGGAATAGATGCAATCTAGAATTATGCAATGAGACCTTTTGACCTGGTGTGAAGGATTTCCTTAAAATATGTCTATCATGTACAGCCTTCATTCGGTCTTTGTATAATTGTGCAGACTCATATGCATCTTTCCTTAATTCTTCCAACTCATTGAGTTGGAGTTTTCTATGGGTTCCAGTAGAATCTAAGTCAAAATTTAGCTTTTTAATAGCCCAATATGCCTTGTGCTCTAACTCTACTAGTAAGTGGCAAGCCTTTCCATAGACCAAGCCGTAGGTTGACATTCCTATAGGGGTTTCATATGCTGTATGATAAGCCTATAAAACGTCAATAGGTCTCAGAGACCAATCTTTCCTATTTGGATTGATTAACTTTCCTAGAATCTGCTTTATTTCCCTATTGGATACCTCTACTTGATCGCTAGTCTAAGGTTGGTATGAGGTAGCTATCCTATGGTTGTGTGACAACCCAAGTTTTTAGGATGCAGATTTTATAATAAACAGTAGATCAATCTCTATTTTAAAATAATTCATGCAAAAGAATGCAGCGAAAGTTTTCCTTTTTAAGTAAAACTTTTGTGTAAAAACCCCGAGCGTCATTAACAAATCAGTGTGAATGAATAATGCAAAGGCCATGGCATTTTTTGGAAAAACTTTGGAAAAACATATAAATGAATAACTCCTAACCCCAAGATTGTTAATCATAGCCCAAGTCACAAATAAGCACTTATAACCAAGTTTACATCAAATACAAAAAGGGTTGCTATGAATCTTACCTATGCTTTCTTGATTGTGGCCCTAATGTTCTTTGGTGTCCTTTCTAAGTATACTTCGTTTGATTTGAAAAAATGATGTATCGGGTTGAGTATTCTCATACCCAGTAGGTGATCTGATACTACTATTTGGAAAACACGAAAGACAACATGCATAATGCAAAGAGCTTTTCCATGTAAAATATCAGTGATTCCTTTTTGTGTAAACATGCATATTTATGACTAAAATCATAAGGTAGAAAGCAATAGATCCAAGTAATAATATCTCAACAATACAACAAACCAACGCGTAAAATATAATAATCATGAAGCTCTTAAAATAGTCATCATTCAAGTAGATGCTAGTATCATGCACATGAGTCTCTCAGCGTACACATCACGCCAACTAATCACGAGTACTCGTATACGACCATCTTAATACTATATGCATATCAATCACACTGAAATCATAGGGCCACTATGCTCATGCTCAATATACAATTGGAATCCACCATAGCCTCCACTGCGACTATGGATGTCCCCGAAAGGGTGCCGTAAACACCTCCAGTGGTCCTCCCTGTTTACCACAACAATCAGGGAAGGGACAATGCCTTTTTTACAGTAATACTATCCACCCTTTTGTGGTAGAGGCCGAGAGGCCAACCTTGTACATAACAATCTCTTAGCATAGTGCCCACCAGGCTCAATAGCCCAAAAATATAAAAATCATGTCCTCTTTGGGTCCCTCACACTGCTTAGCTCTCACACTGCCTCACCTGTATCTTTTGGGCACTCCAGCGTCTTTTGATAACCCTCAAGGTTATGCATCACATACTGGTATTATGAGATGATTTATATGACATGGAAATTCTCAATCTTACTCATCAAAATCATGCAATTTATGCATCTCTTTTCAATCATGTGTGCAATGCATAAAATTAGTTTATACTAATATTGTATTCAAAGCCATAAAACATGAAGACAATTCTGCATGCTGGTATAAGAACATTATATCTCAAAAACATACTAAGTATAGTGGTAGAGTCAAGTGCTTCAAGGCCATAAAATCATGAAGACAAGGTTGCATTCTTGTATAAGAACATCATATCTCAAAAACATGCTAAGCACGGTAATAAAGCAAGTCCGAGTTTAAGATGCCTTTTAAAAATGTAGTAGTATCAGACTACCTACAAATCAAGTATATTTGGAATTGCATAAAAACATAGCAGTATCAGACTACCTACCTGGAGTGTTGTTACTTAACTCGTGCCTTTCCTCAGTTCAAACCCTAGAGGATCTTGGCGAAGTCCTGAAGCCTTGAGTGTCATTCAAACATAAGCTCTTAACATTAGTTCTTGATTCATAGGGAAATGGTTGGATCTATATGATTTATGGGTTTCTATGGGTCTATCTTCAACATTCTTGGTCTAAGAATGTCCTAAGTCCTCTCTTAGATTTAGTCTTGAGGTTTGGCCATAGTTAACCTTATGAATTCATAAGATCTTGATGGTTTTTAGGCTATATTCTCCCTAAATAGTCTCTTTCTCCTAAATATTAGTGTATAATTGGGTTCGTGTTGAAATTACGGACACAATGGTCCTTCCAGATCGTCAAATGGAGTTATATAGCCTTTGAAATTGGATTTTAAAAGTCACGTCTCAACGGACAATCCAGGACCATCCATGTAGGGCCAGCGTGTGGCGGTTCCCAGGACGCGTATGCGTCCTGGTCGAGCCACGACTGGGGTCGCATGTTGTCGTACGCTTAAGCAACGTGCCACATCACGTGTCCCGGTCAACGTCCCACGGACGCGTCCCCATTGCGGGCGAGGTGTGTTCTAGTTCTCGGGACACCCTGCGCATCTCAGTCGAACTGGAAACATCCTGCACACGTGCGACGCCTGTCCTAAGGGGCACGTACGGGCGCGCATTACACCCATGCGTCCCCGGGATGCGTCATCCTCAATGGGCTTGGTTCTAGGCCTATTTTCCAGGAGCATTTTCCAGCCGGAGCGTTGTTTTCCATGGGCATTTTTCCAGCCGAGAAATGCCCAGATCTAGCCCAAAACCTGGGGGAAAAGAGTGAGGGAAGAGAGGAGAATGACGTGGGGAAGAGAGGCGTACCTGGGGAGCCCTCCACATGACCCAATGAGGCCTTGAACTTGCCTCCAAACCCCTATTGCAAGATCTAGTTTTGGGAGAAATTGGAGAGGAGAAGCGCGATTTTGGAAGAAGGGGTGGAGGGTATTTATAGAGGTAAGAAGGCGGTGCCCCTCAATGGCAGTGCCTCTTCTGATTTGCTTCATAATACTTAGGTAATTTTTATTCGATAGCACTTTGCTTTCCATAAGACTCCAATTAAGGTATCTAAAATTAAGCTAAGTCTTTCAGGCTCCATACCTTTGTGATCTAGTACGAGTCACATTTATCTCCTAGTATCATCTTGTATGCTCATCCTTATTAGATTATCATTAATATCTTCTCAAAGTCTGTCTTTTACATCCCCTATGATACTTATATCATATCCTTATGATGGTGTACTCATATTCTGATATTCTTTATGATGGTAAGATAGCCATCTAGGTTCTTTGATTTTCTCACCTTTGATGAGATTACTTTATTGTAGGTCATAACTATCTACTAACAAGTTCACTAACATCTTCATTCATTTATTCTCATAATATGATCCTTATATGAGATTTCATCTTTGCACCACTGCACAGCAATCCTTATTTCCTATGATTTTGATAGGACTCAAGCAATCCAATATCTAATTATTTGCTAGGACTATCTCCTTTTTCACCTATGTGTTTATGGTGAAATGCCTTGAGCATTAATATTATAATCCTCAAATAGAAGTAGTCATCTCTACTACTTCTTTTTATACCACTTATTCTTGATTTTCTCTATTGTCCATGACCCTTGGACATGCTGCACTGGCTATAAAAGGAAAAAACCTGGCTCTAATACTAACTATGATGACCCAGGTTTTCTCATGAATTTTTAAATGCAATATCTAATTTCCTAAGGCGGGATGCATCCCTATTTGAAAACCATTTTATAAAAAGCATGCAATGCAGCAGAAAACCTTTTAGTTTTAAACTCATTTTTTGAAAACCCGAAGTGTCATTTGCCCACAAAACAACCAAAGTGGTTTTTGAAAAAACTTCAGAAAATCACAAATGTTTTTCCCCAAGTCTTTCCAGTCACAACACATAGCCCAACTGTAAATAAATACATGTCCAAAGGGTAGAGAGTTTACTCACATGTATAGTTGTCTCCTTTGTTTATGCACTTGCTCATAGCACTAATATCTCCTGAGACATCTTCTATTAGTGGAACTATCCTGAAAAATGTTAAGGATAGGGTGAGTATATACTATACTCAATAGGAGTCTATCACTAATAGTTTTATAATGCATGAGATGTTTTAAAATCATATGCTCTTTCAAAACATGTGCATGTATGAATACTCAAATTCAATATCGATATTAAAATCCATTGTCAAACTGAAATACTAACGACTTAAAGGATCACATAATCCAAAATCGAAAGTATCATATACATATATATCATAACATTATGATATGCATAAGATGCCTCATTGAATCCAACTTATGGATATCTAGTATGGTATAGTCGACCAACCTCATATCATGCCGCATGCAATGCAAATAAGTCCATAAACCATAAGGTCCAACTATGCCCACGACCTCACCGCCGTGTGGTCCCCGAGTACTTGAGGACACAGCGTCATAGCCTCCACGGGGTATATGACACATCGACCCAGTGCCGTGACACCAGTGGTAGCCCCCTGTACCACATGTAGTCGACGTAGGGACATGCCCTTTTTTTGGGCGTGGTACCCATTCCACCTAGTAGTGGTAGAGGCTGGGTGGCCAACCCAAACCCCTCGGCATAGCACCCACAGGCTTACTAGCCCAAATCACATAAGATCAAATAAGCCAAAAACCTCTTTTCAAAACCTATCCTCTTTGGGTCCCTCACAACTACCTGGCCCTAGGCACTCCAGCATCTTTAGACAACCCTCAAGGACATGCAATCTTTGCAAGAACTTAACGCTCATAGATCATGCAATGTATGCAATAGTTTGCAAAACATATCTATGCATAATGTATATACAAAACATGTCTATGCATAAAGCATTTGTTACATGCATGCTAAACAAGTCATATACTTAAATCATGTATTTGCAAAACAATCATAGTTCTTTTAAAAGAATTTAGTAGCGATAGAGCACCTACCTCAAAGTCTCTTGGAGTCACGTCCTTTAGCACACAACCCGTCCCTGGGTCTCATTTATAAACTCCTGGGTATAAATGGATACAAGGAGTCCTAATTAATTTCAGTCTATTTAGACATTAGACCGCTAGTCCTGCCTATTGGGTCCCTGGTTTTTGCCTAATTCATTGTCAGGCTAGATCCTATGGTATGGATCTACTTTCCAATAGTTAAATTCTATAATTTATCCTCTAATCTAACTCTAAAGTCTCAATAGGTCCGCGTGCCCCGGTTCCCAGGACACCCGTGTATGCTGGTTGAACCGCGACTGCCTTAGGTGCATGCGCGCCGAAAGGCCATGCCCGGGACTGCGTTTTGCACGCGTATATGCATGCTCAAGTGACGTGCTATGACGTGCATCATCACACGGACGCCCCTTGTAGCATGGCGCGTCTCAGCTCTCAGGTCACTCCGTGCATCCTGATCGAGCTAAGACCCATGCCCCATGTTGCGGACGTACCCGAAGGCCGTACTTTGGACAGTGTTCGCACATGCACAAGCATGCCTAAGCGACACGCTATGACGCGCATCATCGCATGGACACACCTTGTAGTGTGGCGCGTCTCAGCTCCCAGGGCACCCCGTGCACCCTGGTCGAGCCAGGACCCGTGCCCCATGTAGCGTGCGCACCTGAAGGCCGCACCTGGGACAATGTATGCACTGTCATACACTTGGAACCCGTCCTAGGGACCAGTCCCAAGTGCACGTGGTGCTTGGCATCCTTGGGACGCCTGGCTCGTGCAGGGTTTGTTTGAGCCTTTTTGGGACGTTTTTCGGCTAGGAAATCCGGCTGGAAAACGTTTGAGAACGCTAGATCCGGCCTGGATCTAGCCTGAAAGGGGAAGAACCAAGAGAAGGGAGGTAAGGACGTCTTACCTGGGCAGCCTGGGGAGTGCTCATTTCACGCTGGACCTTCCTGCTCGCCGGAAAAGCTCGCACAAGGTGGAAACCTTATTGTCTAGATTGGAAAAGAGAAGAGAGGGGAAATGGGGAGACGGGAATGGCATGGCCGGGCTGGCTTTGGCCTGGCCGTTGCCGAAAAAAGCAGAGGAGATGGGTTTCCAATCTTGCCGGAAACCCCAGTCTCAAACGGCTGGAAAAACGCCGGAAAACATGGGCTTTTGGAGAGGGGGAGATGGGGCTTTTTATAGCCTCGTTATGGTGGTGCTGCCAATGGCGGTGCCGCCCTTGGTGGTGGCAGAATCCTCCAGAAAAATCAGGATCGAGGGTTTCTGGAGGGTTCTTGAGGTTGAAGACGACAGGGGGTGCTGTTATCAAAACGGCCCCCTGCGTTTTTCGTCCTTTTACGTTTTTCTGTTTTATTTCCAGAAATACCCCTATCTTTAAACGGCTGTAACTTCCTCATACGAACTCCGTTTTGGGTGATTTTTGAGGCGTTGGATTCCATTTTTTGAGTAGAATCTAATGGTACTAAGTTTTCTTACAAATTCCTTCATTTACTATTTTAAATAAAATCAAACATTCAACATAGTTTATTTCCTATAGAACGTGCAATTTTCGTTAAAAATAGTGTAAATTGCTCGGGCATTACAATACTATAACTTTAAACCCTAATAGGTAAGATCTAAACTCATCCAAAGAAAACACTACAATTAACAGCTCTTTCTCAGTAGTGAAATGGTTGAGTTGTGCATCATTTAGTGTAGCGTAATATATCACATGGGGAAGTTTATCAATGCGCTACCCCAAAACAGCTCCAATTGCATAATCTGATACATCACACATCATTTCGATGGTGCGTTCCAATCTGGTGGTTGAATAATAGGTGCATAAGTCAATTTAGCCTTAAGTCACTCAAATGCTTTCTTACAGTCTTCATCAAAGTCAAAAGTGGCCTCCTTTATAAGTAAATTCCATAGGAGCTTGGCAATTTTGTTAAAATCTTTGATGAATCATCTGTAAAAAATAGCATGTCCTAACAAGGAGCGAATTTCTTTTACCATCCTTGGTGGAGGAAGGTTGGCTATTAAATCCATTGTTGCCTTATCAACTTCTATCCCATTGGGTGATATTATGTGGCCTAATACTTCCCACTCTATACCATAAAATGGAACTTTTCCCAATTTAAGACCAGATTCTTCTCCTAACACCTTACAAGGACTAACTTCAAGTGGTACAGGCACTCATCAAATGATGACCCAAATACTGAGAAATCATCCATAAACACCTCAATGAATCTTTCTACCATGTCTGAGAAAATGTTCAACATATACCTTTGAAATGTAGTTGGAGCATTACAAAGCCCAAAAGGCATACGTCTGTAGGCAAAGGTTTCAAAAGGGTAGGTGAAGGTGGTCTTCTCCTGATCCTCTGATGCTATAGGAATTTGGTTGTAGCCAGAATATCCATCCAGAAAACAGTAATAGATATGTCCGGCTAACCTCTCTAGCATTAGGTCAATGAAAGGTACAGGCAAATGATCTTTCCTCGTGATCGTGTTCAACTTTCAATAGTCAATACAAACTCTCCACCCAGTGGTCATGCGGGTGGGGACTAACTCGTTATCCTCATTTTTTACTATTGTGACCCTAGATTTCTTAGGTACAACCTGAACGGGGCTGACCCAAGTACTATCAGAGATAGGGTATATGACACCAACATACGGCTGGACTTATCCCTTTTATGTCTGCTATTGTCCACCCTAGAGCAGTTTTATGTTCCCTAAGAACATCTAAAAGCTTACCCTCCTATTCTTTATCTAGATCTGATGATATTATTACAGGTAAGGTTTTATCTGGGCCTAGGTATGAATATTTCAAGTTATCAAGCAAGGGTTTTAGGTCCAAAGACGGTGGTTGCTCTATTGAGGATATGGGGACAGATTTAAATGGTGAGAGTGGTTCCACATAAGGACACCACTTAGAGGTATCCATGATTGGAGCAACATCTAAAAGATTGTTTACCTCCTTAATAGACTTGTCTATATCAAATTCTCCATTGAAGGGCATCAGACAAGCCTCTAGTGGGTCTGAGATGGACAATGGTGAATGAATCTCATTAATTAGACTCTCTATCAAGTTGACATCATAAGGATCATTGAGGTCCAAATGTTGTTGATCAACATTAAAAACATTAAGCTTAACCTTCATGTTGCCGAATGAGAATTTTACTACACCATTCCTATAGTTAATAATGGCGTTGGACGTTACCAAGAATGGACGTCGAAGGATGACTGGGATTTGACTACCAGGATCTTATACAGGTTGGGTGACATCTTCAACCGAACCACAAGGTATCTTGAAAGATCGATCAGCTAATTGCATCGTGGTAGTGGTTGGTTTTAACTCACAGAGTTTTAGTTGCTCATAGACAAAGTATGGCAACAAGTTAACACTAACCCCTAAGTCAAGAAGTGCCCTATCCATGACATGATCTCCAATGACATAAGTGATTGTAGGACATCCTAGGTCTCTAAACTTTGGTGGGGTATTGTGTTGAATCAAAGAGCTCACATGTTCGGTGAGGAAGGATTTCTTTCGCACATTAAGCTTTTGCTTTGTTGTGCAGAGCTCTTTTAAGAATTTGGCATAGGTAGGGATGTCTTTAATTGCATTGAGCAATGGTATATTGATTTGTACATGTTTAAATACCTCCATTAACTCATTGAAGTTTGATCCTTTCCTAGCTTTATTCAGTAATCGAAGAAAAGGGGCTTTCAGCACATAGGGTGCCTCCACTATAGGTTCTACAAGGTTGTTCTGCCTTTTCTCTTTTTCTTGTATTTTTGTTACCTCTTTTTCCTCTACAGTTTCCTTAGCCTGCCCTTCTTTGTTATCGATTTGACAACCGCTCCTAAGGGTGATTATGAACTTGGTATGCTCATGAGGGTTAAGGTTTTAAGAACTTGACCCTATCTCAAATTGACCCTTAGGGTTAGGGATGGGTTGACTAGGAAACTGACCCTTTCCTCTATTATGTAATTCAGCAGACAATTGGCTTACTTGCATTTCTAACTTGCCTATGGCTTGAGAGTTGACATTGGCTAACTATCTACTCTCATTTTGCAACTGGTGTATGGCCTTTTTAGTGTAATCATTACCTTTGACAATCTGTTCCAGCATGGTGTGGATGTTTTCCTTTAAATATGATTTCTTTTGTTGTAGAGGTTGTTGAAAGCCAGGTGGCTGATGGGGAACTATAGTTCTAAGAGGAAAGTTTTGGAAAGGGGGATTTACAAATGGTTCCCCTTGGTGGTTATTCTTTGACCAAGACAAATTGGGATGCCTAGCCCATCCAGGGCTGTAGGTCTCAGAATATGGGTTGTCGCTAGGTTGGTGATCTGCATTCAATGCATTTGCTTGGTCTACAAGATATTCAGGGAATTTTTTATTAGATGGACACACTGAGCTGAAATGGGCTGGGCTAGAACAAGTAGCGCATACCTCTTGTGGAAGTTTTTGAGATAATGTAATGGCCATGAAAGATTGAAACATAGTTTCAAGCTTGTCCATTCTTCTACCTAATTTTTTAGCGACAAAGTCGAGCTTATAGGATAGATCAAGATGCGCTCATATCTATAGATACATCCTTTCTTAGTGGGCTGGTTAGTTTTTTCTCTCCTATTTGAATAACCCATTGCTGAGAATTATCGGCTATAGTTTGAAAGAATTCCCATGCATTACTTTCATCTTTTAACATGAGGGTTCCTCCACTCTCTGCATCTATCATTTACCTATCTTGAGATGTTAATGTCTCATAGAAGTATTAAACTTGCTACCATTTCTCAAATCCATGGTGAGGAAATTTTTGCAGCAATTCATTCTACCGTTCCCAACATTCATAATATTGTTCATCATCCCCTTGTTGCAAATTTATAATTTCACGATGCAGGGCATTTGTTTTGTGAACAGGGAAGAACTTGTTAAAAAATATTAAGTGTTTAATTTTGGCTAAAAGACCCCTAGTTTAGCATTTAATTAGACCATCTAACTCATTAATTTGTTAATTTTTTGGATAAAATATAAAAATTAGCTCAAATTGACCATCCAACCATAAATTGTCAAAATTAACGGTCAGATGATCAATTGAGCTAAGTGGATGCTTAATGCATGGTTTAGATGACTCTAATCTAGTCTTTGATTTTGCATATCAACTAAAGGAGGGTTGGATGACTTAGATCTAATTTCAATAGTGCGGATCAGTTTGAAGATCAATAAGGCAAGGGATGAAGGATTTCTGAAAGAAGAAGGTTTCCTAATGGAAGAGGAGTCCTAATTTGGAAGAGGAGTCCTAAATTGGGAGAGGAGAAAGTTTCCTCATAGGAATCTACCTCTTCAAGGAAAGAGTTTGAGTAAAATAAGGAAGGGAAAATAATTATAAAAGGGAGAGTCGTACAAGCCTAAGGGAGTTTTTGAGTTTGGTTTTATTTTCCTTTTGCTTGCCATTCTAATTGCTCCATTGTTCTCCTTGCTTTCATTGTTAAGTTTTCTCTCTTTTCATTTTGCTTTTGTTTCTTTTCAACCCTCCAACCTCAGCTCTTTGATTCACTACACAAACCCTCTTCAGTCCATCTGATTCACCACACAACCCATCTTCAGTCCATCTGATTCACCACACAACCCCAATTCCTCCCTCTCGTGCACGACTTTCACCGTCACCCAGAACCCTGCCACCTTCCTTGTTTCCCAACCCAGTTCCCAGTTTTCTCATCTTCACTATCTCTCCCTGTAATATCCTTAATTTTTAGGATAAAATAGGAAATTATTAAATAAATTAAAAAAAATTTATGGATGAAATTTTTTCCTGAAAACATAATAATTTGAAATTGCTCGTCGATACGAGTCCAACGCCACCAAGAATGCGAAAAACGGAGCTCAAACGAGGGAGTTGTGAGCCGTCGAAGTTGTAAGGGCAATTTTGTCCTTTGACAGAAACATATTACACAGGGACCCAAATTGATAATGGCACCCCCGTCTTCCACACGTCTGTACTCGGATCCGAAAAAATCGCCGGAGAAGCCATGGAAAGAGGCGTGAATGGAAGAGGTTCTCTTCCCCTAGGACTCTAGGCCTATATCTACCTTCCCTAGGTTGCCAAAACGCTTCACTTTGAGCGTTTTCACTGAGCTTTACTCAGAAACCTAGCCTGCAAAAATTCACGTTTTTCCGGCGAGTGGAGCCTCGGCAACACGAGCAACTCCGGCCAGGCGCAAGGTAAGCCTCAAACCTATGTTTTTCTGTATTTATTAAATAGAAAAATAATTAGGAAAGCATTTAAAAATTAGGAAAAAAATCAAATTTTTTTAGGAAAATTTTGCACGCTACTGTTGGAGCGTGATTTCATGGATCAAACCTCATCTGTTTGGAAATCGCACCATCCAACTAGTGCACAAGAGACCCAAGAGCAAACCCTTTAAATTTGGGAGTGATCCAACGGTGGATTTCTCCAGAAAATGTAAAAACCAGTACCTAGGGATGATTTTAGGAACTTGGGAAAAATCAGTTAAAAACCCTGATTTTTGGCAAAATCAGAGCAAAAGGAGGGCATAAATCGATTCTAGAGAGAATTATGAAGAAAATGGCGCTAAAATCACGCAAAACGGAGCTCTGTAGCTCCGTCGGAGACGACCGGAATCCAGTCGTCTTCTCCGGCGTCGTCAATGGCGTCGGCGCCCTGGCGCTGATGCCAGGACGCACTCGGAGACGCACCAGGGACGACGTCACACGACGTCGTCGTCGCACGCGTGCGGGAAGGCCCTTGTTGGCGGTCGCGGTGGGGCCGGGACGCGGCGCGTCCTGGCGACCGTGACGCACGCGCACATCCCGTGCGGCGTTTGCGTCTTCGTGCGTCTTCGTGCGCCGGTGTAAGCCGGTATAAACAGGCGAAAAAGGGCGCCGCCGGTATAAACCACCTTATGGTGGTCCGGCAGGCCCCATTTGAGGGTAGTTTTCACTAAAACTTGATTTCTGGAGCTAGAAAGGTCCAAATCATGATCCGAAAGAGGCGTTGTGACCGTATTGACAACGCGGACCTAGTTTTAACTTAAAAACTTAGAAATGACAACTTTTTCTTTAGAAAAATATTAAAATAGTGATGTGACATGTACAAGTGCACGTGAATATACCAATTAAAGGGAGTTATTAGCAAGCTAGTGGTCTCACACTGAGGTAGGTGAAGACAACTAATGTTTTGCCTTGATTTTTAAACCATGTTTAAACATAGCATCATGTGTGATCGTGTTTTAAATTGCAATTCTTATTTACCGTGTATTTCATGCGACATTGAGTACAGGGTGGTTATTTCAAAAATGAAATCTTTTACTGAATGAACTTATTTAAAATGCTTTTACAAGCATGATGTTAATTAGTTATGCTTAATTAGAGACTTATTTCTTATTATATATAGAAAATGCATGGATTTACATGGAAATGAGAATAGAGACTTGTTAGCTGGTCCTTTTATAGGCTAACCCCAAGATGATGGGCATGTCTTGAGGATTGCAAGCTATAAGTGCTCTTGAGTTTTAGCATATACATATGATTTCCGTGTTTTATATTTGATGACGGGTGCTCTTGCCCGGTGGGCGTCATGCTAGGAGGGATAGGGCCGGCCACCCACCTTCCGAGATTATGATGTGATGATTTTGTGATATGATAGACACCTGCCAATAGATGGCATTCGGTAGGGGTTTGGTAACATGGATAGTCCACACTATCGGTCTGAGCCTTTCCATGGAGACAGACGCTAAGTCTCCCGTTATGGTGTCGACGGAGAGCGGCGGTGGTTTATACCCATGGAGGGTTGCCACTGCAGCATGATGGCCCATATTCTTATTATGTGTGCATGTATGATGAGCATGGTTATGGATGATATGCCTGGGTGTGACGACACTCAGAGGTTGACTACGTGTACTCCTGATCAGGGATGTTAGTGCGATGTGGTGGGACCCATTACCTTAGGGTGCCCTTATTCTTGTTGTATGCTCCATTTTATTGATTCATGTCATGTTTTAACTCTATGATTACATGTTTTAGCATATGGAATAAATTGACATTTATTTGAACATGGCACTATGATATCACTATTTTCATAAGTGTTAGACTTTTTATCAGTGCTGTTCATTATTTCTTTCATTTATTACATTAATTGTCTATGTACCTACACAAGCGATAGCTTGCTGAGGCATTGCTTTGTTTTGCAATGCCTTAGATCTCGAGAGCGATAACAGGAAAGGCAAGGCTGTTGAGAAGCCGTGAGAGCTGCTAAAGACCATTTTTCTATAGTGTTAGACAGTGATGTGAGTCATTAAACAGGATTATCATTTGGATTTTATTATGGACTGCATACTTTATATTTGGATGTGATTTAGATGTTTGGACACATGTTGGACATTTATATGGAATGTTATGATGGATAGACCTTGGGCCATATTATTATTGTGTTTTGGACATTTATTTGAATTAAAATAAAGGCGCCTATTTATTTGACATTGATTTATACGGGGATTATTTATTTATGTTTAAATTACATTTACGCCATTTTGAGAAAGGAAAACTAACACCCGGAGTTTTTAAGATAGGTTTAGTAAAATGTTAAATAAAACTTTTCTCATGGGATCCCAAATGCTCTTAATTAAAATGCCATTATTATTATATAAAAAAATGTGTTGAAAATCTGGGGTGTTAAAAAGTTGGTATCAGAGCCCAGTCTAGTCCATCATAATCCTTGTGAATGTCCATTTATATGTGAATAACAGTCCATAATAGTTGTAGAGAGAGGAACTATGAGAGAGGAACTTACACTTAGTGACATGTAAAATTTTGACAGATGGCTCCTCGGAGAAGGACAAGGTCTACCCCTGCTACACCCGTGGCTCCACCTGCTGAGTCCTCTGATCAAGGGGATCGAGATGCCGAGTTATTGAATCGTTTAATGTCAGGACTCGTACCACTTATACAGCAGCAGGTTAGGACACCTGTTGACACAGCTAACCCTAGCCCTATTCCACCACCTAAAGTGGCACCCATGGTTTCGTCAGTTCAGTCCTCACAACCAGTACAGGAACCATCAGTACCTAAAGCCACGGAGGGCGATGCTACGAGTGACTCTAAGAAGACTGACAAATTATTGGAAAGGTTTCAAAAGATGGTGAAACCCTTTTATGGCGATGGTAACACGGAGGAGGCTGAGTGATGGTTATTTGAGGCGGAGAGGACATTCGACGCTATGAAGATCTCACCAAATGATCAAGTTACAGTAGCCTCCTACCTGCTGAAAGGTGAGGCCGGCTTCTGGTGGCAGACTTTCACACTCACCCAACCAGATCCGACCGAGACGATGACATGGGCAGCCTTTAAACAGGCTTTCGACACTCAGTATTTTCCACCTCATGCATTGCAGTCCATGAAGAAGGAGTTTGCCACCCTGGAGTAGAGAGATATGATGGTTCGGCGATGCATCGAACCGATTTACACGACTGAGGAGATTTGCACCTCACGCACTGGCCTCAGACACAGAGGCAACTAACAGATTTGTGGATGGGTTGACTCCTTGGCTGAGAGATCGAGTGATTTCTTCGCGACCCACTTCTGTGCGAGATGCTGCTGATATGGCGTCCATGCATGAGAAGAACTCTCTTAGGAATAGAGGGAGTGCGTTCCAGCCCTTTAAGGGCAAGCGGCCATTTGGTGCTATGCAGACACATGGGGCATCAGGTCATCCACCACATGCCAAATTTAAGAGAGACACTGAGAGGAAGAGATGTGATAAGTGCAAGGGTTGGCTCCCTGGGTGAGGGTGCAATAGATTCGACCGACCACAGCAGCAGAGGCAACCCCAACCACAGAGACAGTCCTATACACCTTACCAGAGACAGCCATACAGGTGTTTCAACTGTGGAGACGTTGGCCATTTCATTAAGGACTGGCCTAAGGGGCAGATGCAGACCGAGATGGGAGCAGAGGTAGCTAACGCGCCACATAGCCGGGACGAGTATTTGCCATCTCATCAGGACAGGCACAAGCATCACACCAGGTCGTAGAAGGTACTCTTCTAGTCTCGGATAGACATGCCAAAGTTCTTTTTGACACAGGGTCTACACATTCTTTTATATCATGTATTTTTGCATCTTGCCTTGATGTATGTGTACACAAACTAGCATTTGGATTAGATATTATGACACATGTGGGAGAGACAGTAGAGACTACAGAATATCTTAGAGATATACCTGTAGAGATATCAGGCGTGAGTATGGACACAGACTTCATCTTACTAGACATGGTAGACTACGATGTTATTCTTGGGATGGATTGGTTAGCCAACTATGGGGCTATGGTAGACTGCCGAAAGAAGCGAGTCACTTTTCTTATACCTAGGCAACCTGAAATAGTGTTCCAGGGTAGGAAAGATCAGGCAGGTACATGCATCATTTCTACTATGAAGGCGGCACAATTTTATGCATGAGGGTGTAACGCATTCCTCGCATATGTGATTGTTGAGGAAAAGGAGTAGCCACAGCTTGACGAGATTGATGTTGTCCGTGATTTTACTGATGTATTTCCTGAGGAATTACCAGGATTGCCACCAAGTAGGGAGATTGACTTCACCATTGACTTGTTGCCGGGTACATCGCCTATCTCTAAGGCACCATACAGGATGGCTCCAGCAGAGTTGAGAGAACTTCAGGTACAATTGCAAGAGTTACTGGATAAGGGCTTCATCAGGCCGAGTGGATCACCATGGGGAGCACCAGTCCTTTTCGTGACGAAAAAGGATGGATCACTGAGACTATGCATTGATTATCGATTGTTGAATGGTGTTACTATAAAGAACCGATACCCTTTGCCACGCATAGATGATTTATTTGATCAGCTTCAATCGGCACAAGTGTTCTCCAAGATAGATCTAAGGTCAGGGTATCATCAGCTGAGGGTTAGAGAAGAGGATATCTCGAAGACTACCTTTAGGAGTCGTTATGGTCATTATGAGTTCCTAGTGATGCCGTTTGGATTGACGAACGCACCTGCAGTGTTCATGGATCTAATGAACCGTGTCTTTCGAGCTTATTTGGATAAGTTCGTGATTGTATTCGTGGATGACATCTTGATTTATTCATCTAGTCATGATACACATAGGGAGCATCTCCACGCAGTATTGGACACACTTCGTCGACATCAGTTGTATGCTAAGTTCAGTAAGTGTGATTTTTGGCTAGACCAGGTGCATTTCTTAGGCCACGTCATATCTAAAGATGGAGTGGCCGTGGATTCAACAAAGGTAGAGGTAGTACTACACTGGGAGAGGCCCAAGACAGTGACTGAGATACGCAGTTTTCTCGGTTTGGCAGGGTATTATTGTCGTTTCATAGAGGGATTCTCTAAGATCGCATTACCATTGACCACCCTGACTAGGAAAGACACTCAATTTGTATGGACCGAGGCTTGCAAGGAGAGCTTCAAAGAGCTCAAGAGGAGACTTACTACTGCTCCGGTATTGACCTTGCCATCTGGTGCAGGCGGTTATGTAGTTTATTGTGACGCCTCCGGCAAGGGATTAGGAGCAGTGTTGATGCAACATGGGAAGGTAATTGCCTATGCGTCTAGATAGCTGAAGACACATGAGGTAAATTACCCAACACATGACCTAGAATTAGCAGCCGTGGTATTTGTGTTGAAGTCCTGGAGACATTATCTTTATGGTGAGAGATTTGAGGTATTCACTGATCATAAGAGCCTCAAGTACTTCTTTACTCAGAGTGAATTGAATATGAGGCAGCGCAGATGGATGGAGTATCTCAAGGACTTCGACTTCACCATATAGTACCATCCTGGGAAGGCTAACGTCGTTGCAGATGCCCTGAGTAGGAAGGCGAGTGTGATGATTGCCAATTTGATGACTTGGTCTAAGTTCTTTGACAGGATCTTAGAGGCACAGGGCAAAGACAAGGAAACACAGGATTTGACAGATAAGACAGATGTTTCGAGGGGACCAGATGGAGGGGTTAGATTTAAGGGAAGGTTGGTAGTACCAGCAGATGACGAATTGAAGCGCGAGTTACTTCAAGAAGCACACCAATCCCCTTATACAATTCATCCTGGGGGTACGAAGATGTATCAGGATCTCAAGAGGCATTTCTGGCAGAATAGTATGAAAAAGGATGTTGGAGAGTGCGTTGCACGATGTTTGACCTGTTAGCAGGTCAAGGTTGAGCATCAGTGTCCATCATGACTACTTCAGACACTGGACCTTCTAGAGTGGAAGTGGGACCATATTACCATGGACTTCGTTCTAGGTCTTCCGAGGACCGCTAGCGGCCACGACATGATATGGGTCGTTGTGGACAGGTTGACCAAGTCCGCTCATTTCCTTCCTATCAGACAAAATCAGACCATGGATAGCTTAGCGAAATTATATGTTAAGGAGATCGTCAGTCTACATGGCGTTCCCTTGACAATTATATCGGATCGAGATACGCGATTTACCTCAAAATACTGGAAGAGCGTGCAAGAGGCATTAGGGTCGAGGCGAAATTCAGCCTGACATTCCATCCTCAGACAGACGGACAGAGCAAGAGGACCATCCAGACTATTGAGGATATGCTACGAGCCTGTGTTATGGATTGGAAGGGTAGCTGGGAAGATCATTTACCTTTGGTGGAATTTGCTTATAATAATAGTCATCACGCTAGTATTGGCATGGCTCCATATGAGGCACTTTATGGTAGACCTTGTCGGTCACCTTTATGTTGGAGTGATGTAGGAGAAAGACGCGTGGTGAAATCTGAGTTAGTGGAAGAATGTGCAGAGAAAGTCCAACTCATTCGGAAGAGGTTACTGACAGCTCACAGTCGACAGAAAAGTTATGCAGACAAGAGGCGAAAGGACTTAGAGTTCTCTAAGGGTGAGCATGTATTCTTGAAGCTTTCTCCCATGAAAGGGGTGTTGAGGTTTGGAAATAAAGGGAAGCTTAGCCCCAGGTATATTGGACCTTTCGAGATCTTACGCAGAGTTGGGGCTGTGGCATATCAGCTAGCCTTACCACCACAGCTAGCAAATGTGCATGACGTCTTTCACATGTCTATGTTGAGGAAATACGTGCCAGATCCCTCACACGTATTGGAGTAGATCCCAAGAGAGCTACAGGCTGACATGACATTTGAGGAGAGACCAGTGCGCGTCCTAGATACAAGAGTCAAGGAGTTAAGGAATAAGACCATTGCCTTGGTCAAAGTCCTTTGGCAGCATCATTCACTACAGGAGGCTACCCGGGAAACTGAGGAGGAGATGCGAAAGATCCATCCAGAGTTATTTACATAGAGGTATGTAGCTAAATTTCGAGGACGAAATTTTTATAAGGAGGGAAGAATGTAATATCCTTAACTTTTAGGATAAAATAGGAAATTATTAAAAAAATTAAAAAAAATTTATGGATGAAATTTTTTCCTGAAAACATAATAATTTGAAAGTACTTGTCGATATGAGTCCAACGGCACCAAGAATGCAAAAAACAGAGCTCAAACGAGGGAGTTATGAGCCGTCGAAGTTGTAAGGGCAATTTTATCATTTGACAGAAACGTATTACACAGGGGCCCAAATTGATAATGGCACCCCCGTCTTCCACACGTCTGTACCTGGATCCGGTAAAATCGCCGGAGAAGCCATGGAAAGAGGCATGAATGGAAGAGGTTCTCTTCCCCTAGGACTCTAGGCCTATATCTACCCTCCTTAGGTTGCCAAAACGCTTCACTTTGAGCGTTTTCACTGAGCTTTACTCAGAAACCTAGCCTGCAAAAATTCACGTTTTTTTTGTGAGTGGAGCCCCGGCAACACGAGCAACTCCGGCCAGGCGCATGGTAAGCCTCAAACCTATGTTTTTCTGTATTTATTAAATAGAAAAATAATTAGGAAAGCATTTAAAAATTAGGAAAAAATTGAATTTTTTTAGGAAAATTTTGCACACTACTATTGGAGCGTGATTTCATAGATCAAACCTCATCCGTGTGGAAATCGCACCGTCCAACTAGTGCACAAGAGACCCAAGAGCAAACCCTTTAAATTTGGGAGTGATCCAACGGTGGATTTCTCCAGAAAATGTAAAAACCAGTACCTATGGATGATTTTAGGAACTTGGGAAAAATTGGTTAAAAACCCTGGTTTTTGGCAAAATCAGAGCAAAAGGAGGGCATAAATGGATTCTAGAGAGAATTTTGAAGAAAATGGCACAAAAATCACGTAAAACGGAGCTCTGTAGCTCCGTCGGAGATGACTGGAATCCGGTCGTCTTCTTTGGCGTCGTCAATGGCGTCGGTTCCCTGGCGCTGACGCCAGGACGCACTCGGAGACGCACCAAGGATGACGTCACACGATGTCGTCGTCGCACGCGTGCGCGGCGCCGCGCGCGTGCGGGAAGGCCCCTGTTGGCGGTCGCAGTGGGGTCGGGACGCGGCGCGTCCCGTGCGGCGTCTGCGTCTTCGTGCGTCTTCGTGCGCCGGTGTAAGCCGGTATAAACCGGCAGAAAAGGGTGCCGCCGATATAAACCACCTTATGGTGGTCCGGCACGCCCCATTTGAGGGTAGTTTTCATTAAAACTTGATTTCTGGGAGCTAGAGAGGTCCAAATCACGATCCGAAAGAGGCGTTGTGACTGTATTGACGATGCGAACCTAGTTTTAACTTAAAAACTTAGAAATGAAAAATTTTTCTTTAGAATCCGAAAGAGGCGTTGTGACCGTATTGACGATGCAAACCTAGTTTTAACTTAAAAACTTAGAAATGACAACTTTTTCTTTAGAAAAATATTAAAATAGTGATGTGACATGTACAGGTGCAGTGAATATACCAGTTAAAGGGAGTTATTAGCAAGCTAGTGGTCTCACACTGAGGTAGGTGAAGACAACTAATGTTTTTCCATGATTTTTAAACCATGTTTAAACATAGCCTCATGTGTGATCGTGTTTTAAATTGCAATTCTTATTTACCGTGTATTTCATGCGACATTGAGTACAGGGTGGTTATTTCAAAAATGAAATCTTTTACTAAATGAACTTATTTAAAATGCTTTTACAAGCATGATGTTAATTAGTTATGCTTAATTAGAGACTTATTTCTTATTATATATAGAAAATGCATGGATTTACATGGAAATGAGAATAGAGACTTGTTAGCTGGTCCTTTTATAGGCTAACCCCAGGATGAGGGGCATGTCTTGAGGATTGCAAGCTATAAGTGCTCTTGAGTTTTAGCATATACATATGATTTCCGTATTTTATATTTGATGACGGGTGCTCTTGCCCAGTGGGCGTCATGCTAGGAGGGATAGGGCCGGCCACCCACCTTCCGTGATTATGATGTGATGATTTTGTGATATGATAGACACCTGCCAATAGATGGCATTCGGTAGGGGTTTGGTAACATGGATAGTCCACACTATCGGTCTGAGCCTTTCCATGGAGACAGACGCTAAGTCTCCCGTTATGGTGTCGACGGAGAGCGGCGGTGGTTTATACCCATGGAGGGTTGCCACTGCAGCATGATGGCCCATATTCTTATTATGTGTGCATGTATGATGAGCATGGTTATGGATGATATGCCTGGGTGTGACAACACTCAGAGGTTGACTACGTGTACTCCTGATCAGGGATGTTAGTGCGATGTGGTGGGACCCATTACCTTAGGATGCCCTTATTCTTGTTGTATGCTCCATTTTATTGATTCATGTCATGTTTTAACTCTATGATTACATGTTTTAGCATATGGAATAAATTGACATTTATTTGAACATGGCACTATGATATCACTATTTTCATAAGTGTTAGACTTTTTATCAGTGCTGTTCATTATTTCTTTCATTTATTACATTAATTGTCTATGTACCTACACAAGCGATAGCTTCTTTGAGGCATTGCTTTGTTTTGCAATGCCTTAGATCTCGAGCGCGATAACAGGAAAGGCAAGGCTGTTGAGAAGCCGTGAGAGCTGCTAAAGACCATTTTTCTATAGTGTTAGACAGTGATGTGAGTCATTAAACAGGATTATCATTTGGATTTTATTATGAACTGTATACTTTATATTTGGATGTGATTTAGATGTTTGGACATATGTTGGACATTTATATGGGATGTTATGATGGATAGACCTTGGGCCATATTATTATTGTGTTTTGGACATTTATTTGAATTAAAATAAAGGCGCCTATTTATTTGACATTAATTTATACGCGGATTATTTATTTATGTTTAAATTACATGTACGCCATTTTGAGAAAGAAAACTAACACCCGGAGTTTTTAAGATAGGTTTAGTAAAATGTTAAATAAAACTTTTCTCATGGGATCCCAAATGCTCTTAATTAAAATGCCATTATTATTATAAAAAAAAAATGTCTTGAAAATTCGGGGTGTTAAACTCCCGCACCCTCCATAGCACATAGCATCTTCTCTGCATAACTGCATCCCTATCTTTCCTTTACCACACAAACCCAGTCCGGCAAACCCTAGCCTTTTTCCCCAACTGCACTCTCTCTTCTTGTTCTTCTGTTTCACTCTCCCTCTCTTGCTCTGCCCACTTCACTACTCATCCCCATCACTGGTCGCACCTAGCTCTAGGTTGCGCCTACACTTCCAAAATTGGAAGTAGCCCAGACCAGATATGCATCCAACCGGCCAAACCTCCTCAACTTGGCTGGATAGCCTACCCATCTTCTCCACAGATCTCCTCTACTCCACTGCACTTTTCCAGTAGGCTTCCCTACTTGTTACAACCAGGAGTCCCTCTTCCAACGATCCAGCATAGGCACGAGCCCAAAATTTGGAAGACGCCCAAAGATGCAGATCGTCGGCTCCGACGTTTTTCTCTTCACTAGAAGGTCAGGAGACGAAAACTCAAAACGGGTTTTACTCTCGCGTCCCTTTTCCTCTTCCCCTCCTCCAACTCCCTCTTCCTCATTGGGTTTTCTTTTGGTTTTTTGTTAAAAACTAGATTTTTAATTTAAATTTGGTTTTGCCCTTATACTTTTAAATTCAATTACATTTATGTCCTTTTCTTTTAATTACATCTAGGTCCCTATTTTATTTACATCTGTGTCGTCGTTCTATTCAAGTTTTATTTTATCTCTATTCTGACAATGTTATCCAAGGACAACACTATCCATGGACAGTGTACTTAAGGGATGTTTAATTAGTTTTATTTTATGTTTTTTGAACTTGAAATTTATGTAAATTGCATCATTTGAATAAAGTTGAATTGTTAGTTTAATGTTGTTATTTTCTTTAAGTTTTAGATAATTAAATTTTGTTTAAACTCCTTATTTTTAAAGCGAGTGCCTATGGGATCGCCCCATACTTGCATTAGCTATACTACAATAGCCCATGCACTTGCGAAAAACATCAACAAAAAACTTCTTAGACAATTAGTCCTATATATGTATGGAACCTACCTCCAAGGAATTAAGCCATGACTTGGCTTTGTCCTTAAGTGGGAAATGGGAATAACCTAAGCCTAATCGAATCATTCAAAAAAATTTGGAACCTAAATGTAGCACAAATATCAAAGAACTCCTTGATATGTAGGTATGGGTCTTCTCGGTCTCGACCATAAAAAGTGGAGAGTAATTGAATTACTCCTGGCTTTAACTCGAAGTCGTCAGCATTAGTAGGAGGTAAAGCTATGTAGGAGGGGATATTTAGTTAGAGCGATGCATAAAAGTCTCTAATCGTCTTGCGCTCAATCTCTACTGGTGGTTCAGCCATAAGGATAGGAATTATGTTTCTTTCCCCTTGGTGTTGGATACGTTGAATCTCTGTGTTTAAAGGTAGTAGCTCAAGGTTCTAATATCGATGCCCTTACATGAACTATTCCTAATCTAAAATGTCCTACTCTAAATGTTAACTCTAACTCTATGTAATGCAAACAAAAGGCACAGTCAAACACCTTAGGCTAATAAGCAATATAATGATTTTCTTAAATTTGGGTGGGGACAATATTTTTAATTAACCTAATCTAGTGCTCCTCCTCTCCTATAGATTTGACTATTGCTTACCAGTTAGGTTCTGCGCAAGGTGGTTAGTAAAACCTTTATGTAAGGAGGCATTTAGATCTCACAAACGTCAACAGGAGGCGAGGGAAGAGTGAGGCTCTATTAGACAACTCCCAATAACCACAATGCTCAAAAGGCACTGGAGTGACAATAAATCGCGTCTTAGTAAGAAGGTCCTACAAGCATGTGATGGCCCTATAAGTCTCTTCTAAATGATTTTAATTTGATTTGAAGGGTAGGGTAGTGCGCTTGAGGTGATTATCCTAAGTGGACTAAGGAGTGGTGATGAAATTCACCCTTGATCTTATAGAGGTAGGGTTCCCTTACTAATTAATTCCACACTCCATGGCAATTCGATCAGCATATATAACACCTTAAAGCATTAACTGTGTCCTAAGATGCAATTAAAAGCAATAAACTAATGCAAAACCGTAAAAATGCAATAATTATAAAGGATGCTTTCTATATGAGTTATACTACCAAACAATGCAAATTTACTCTAATTGCAAACCCTAATCTAAGAATTAAATGAGTGAGGAAACTCATAGTGGGGTTTTTGATGGAAATCAAGTGTGGGCCACTTTATCCCACACTTGCCCTGTATTATACAACTTTTTAAAATTAAAATGAAAATTACAATTTACAAGGATCCTCACTACAAGATTCACTTAAAAGGGAAAAAAAAAAAAAAAAAAAAGTTCCTATTCTAGGAAAGCTAAAAAAAATTCATTTTGATGAAGATTTCCTTGCCAATTTTCTCCACTTTCCTATTTCCATGAAAAAGAAAATTAGAAATCAATAACAATTTCAGGAAATTAAGTGGTTATGCACTAAAAAATATTGAAAAATACACCTAAAATTGCCTAAAATCCTAAAAGTCTACAATTCTGACAACTTTTTATTTTTTTGGATTTTTAATTAAATTTTATAAAAACTCCTTTGCGGGTCCCTAGCAATGGCGCCAAAAACTTGTTATCTGCAACTGCATTGGCTATTGTGGTATAGCGCAAGTACAGGTGGATCCCACAGGGACACGCTTAAAATTTTGGAATTTTTAATAA
The DNA here is from genome assembly GCA_035236585.1 of Warburgia ugandensis. NCBI lineage: Eukaryota > Viridiplantae > Streptophyta > Magnoliopsida > Canellales > Canellaceae > Warburgia > Warburgia ugandensis. Next base: position 23,748,224 of record CP141132.1, on the reverse strand, counting down.
AATTTAATTATTTAAAATTTAAATTAATTGAAAAAAATTAACAGAAAGAAATCAGACTTCATATTCAAGTTAATAGTAAAATTCTAGATGTCTATTTCCAGAAAAAAAAAAAAAAAAAAAAAAAACCCTAACTAAACTAAAGCTAGAAAATTTAAGAAAAAATCTAATTCCCTATCTTAAGTGTTGTCCAAGTTCTTCACTTTGGGTATCCCAAACTTTGATCAACCTCCATCACTCTATTCAACATGTCCTGGATTAATGATTTGACGGAGGAATTTGTCAGATTCTTCATATTTTCAGAGATCTAATCTAATTAAGGAATTTAAGATTTAATAGCTTAGATCTATTTTCATAACCCAATTTGAAGATCAGGAATAACAATTCAATAGGATCAGGAACAACAATTCAATAGGAAACTATCCTAAAAACAAGTTCTAAAAATTAATTGAAATTCTGAATTAAAACAGAATAGAAATTAAAAGTTTTCCATGGTTAAAACATAACCTTTGATTGAGTTAAAAAGTAATGGAATAACACAGAATGCGAATTATCATAACGGCAATAACATAAAATGCGAACAGTAATAGTAACAGGACATGGAATGTAAATTAAAATAATCTTCTAAGGGCAAATTTGCAATTTTTCCCAAAACTTCCCAAAAATTTTCCGTCAAACAGTTTGCCGGCCAAAGAAGATGGAGGAACCGCAAGAGATATGCAGACACCTGGGCTAAATGGCTGTGGCATCATTTGTTGCATCCACTGGTTCTGATCTAGGCGTCGTCCAATTTCAGGGTTTGTGCCTGGCCTGGTGGAAAGGTGAATTCAATGGAGGGTTGAACGCCGGTCGACGATGAACACGCAAGGAAGAGGGCCTAGAAGCAGAATGGCCAAACGGCTATGCATGGCCGGTCTGGGTTCTGGGTAATGGAGATGCTGCTCGCTCCGGTGCTGGTTGTCTGGAGCTGTGGAAAACGCTGCCTTTTCTAAGGATGGGGCATCCCACTGGTTCGTATGGAGCATAGGCCATTGATCTGGAAGGTGGAGGCGAGGAGGAGATAAGAAGCATGGACAGACGAATTGGAAACAGGGGAGATCGGGTTCTACGGTTGAGGGTGGAACTTGGTTTCCTGATGGAAATCGAGAATGGAAACGAAATTAGACCTGGGCGGTCTGGTTTGTGGTGAAGAAGAAGAGCAAGTAAGGTGCAGCCTGGGAAGACCAGTGATGGGTTTGGTGGTTGATGCGGGAGTGAGAGATTGCTTGGACGGTGTTGTGTTGGGGCGTGGAGAAAGAACGATAGAGGGAGATATGGAAAGGGAAGTTGGAGGCAACCTGGAGAGACTTCAACCAGTGCCGGAAAGGTGTGGACAGGTTGAGTAGCCTGGCTTCTGCGGTGTTGGGGCCTAGAAGTTGAGACAGCCCAGAAGTGGAGGAAATGGAATGTGAAAGATAGATGAAAAAGTGAAAGGGGTTATGTGGTGGTGCAATGGAAGGTGGGGTTGCTGTGTTGGGGAAAAAAAATGATGAAGGAGAGGAGTAGGCTAGGATTTGAAGAGGAAGGTGGTGCTGGGATGATGCAGTAAACAAAAGTAGAAATTGAGAACAAAGAGGGTGAAATAAGGAAGGTGTGGTTGAATGGAAACAAAGTGAAACAAGCAAAGAAAATAACTACAACTCCCCCCAAAACTCTCCAAACTCCAAAACTCTAAACTTTTAAAACCTCCCAAAACTCTTTCATTCCCTACAGTTCTCCCTCTTTATAATTTTTTTCTTTTCTAATCTTCCTCCACCTCTTTCCTTTAAGAGGTAGATTCTTATTAGGACTTTCTCCTCTTCCAAATTAGGACTCCTTTTCCATTAGGAAACCTTCTTCCCTTGCTTTATTAATATTAAAACAAATATGCTCCGTTAAAATTAGATCTGAGCTATCCAGCCATCCTTTAGTTGATCTGCAAAATCAAAAGACTAGATTAGAGTCATCTAAACTATACATTAAGCATCCACTTAGCTCAATTGATCATCTGATCGTTAATTTTGACAATTTACAATTGGATAGTCGATTTGAGCCAATTTTTATATTTTATCTAAAAATTACCTAATTAATGAGTTAGATGATCTAATTAAATGCTAAACTAGGGGTCTTTTAGCCAAAATTAAACACTTGACACTTCTCCGGCAATCCTCTTCTTCATAAAAAATTTCTCTTTTACGGAATGTTTAAGGAATTTTTGGGGAAATTCCAATTTTGCCCTCAGTAGAATGATTCAATTTACATGTGCTGTCCTATTACTGTTACTATTTGCATTTTATGTTATTCTAGTTTTAGTTATTCACGTTCTGTGTTATTCCATAATTATAACCAAATCAAGGGTTCTAGTTTAACCACTAGAAAATTCTTATTTCTTGTCTATTATATTTCAGAATTTCAAGTAAATTTTAGAACTTATTTTTAGGATAGTTTCCTATTTCATTGTTGTTCTTGATCTTCAATTTGGGTGTTGAAAACAGATCTAAGCCATTAAATCTTAAATTCCTTAATTTTATTAGATCTCAAAAAATTTGATGAATCTGACAAATTCATACATCAAATCATTAATCCAGGACATGTTGAACATATTGATGAAGTCTGATCAAGGTTTGTGATACCAAAAGTGAAGAAATTAGACAGTACTTAAGCTAGGGAATTAGAATTTTCTTAATTTTTTCTAGTTTTAGTTTTAGTTAAGGTTTTGTTATTTCTTTTTCTATTCTTTCTAGAATTAGACCTATGTAATTTCACTGTTAAACTGAAGATGAAGTCTGATTTATTTTTGTTAATTTTTATTAATTAATTTTAATTATAAATGATTAAATATTATTAAAAACTCCAAAATCTTAAAGCGCATCCCTATGGGATCGACCCATACTTGCATTAGCTATACCACAATAATCCGTGTAGTTGTAGAAAATATCAACAAGTTTTTGGTGCCATTGTCGGGGACCCACAATGGAGTTTTTATAAAATTTAATTAAAAATCCAAAATTTTAATTTTTTTTGAAAAAATCCAAAAAATAAAAATTTGTAGGAATTGCAGAGTTTCGGCATTTTAGGAAATTTTAGGTGCATTTTTCAAAAAAAAAATTAGCACATAATGACCTAATTTCTTGATGTTGGCACTTATTTCTAATTTTCTTTTTCAGGGAAACAAGAAATTGGCAAGGAAATCTTCATAAAAATGAAAATTTTCATGCTTTCCTAGAATAGGACTTTTTTTTTCTTTTGAGTGAATCTTGTAGTGAGGATCTTTGTAAATTGCAATTTTTATTTTTATTTTAAAGGGTTGTATAATACAGGGCAAGTGTGGGTTAAGGTAGCCCAGATGAAACTTTACTTGTAATAATAGTGTCAGACTTAGATAAAGAACATGAGGGTAAGCTTTTAGATATTCTTAAGGAACATTAAACTACTCTAGGGTGGACAATATCAAGTATAAAAGGGATAAGTTTAACCATATGCATGCATAGGATACATCTAGAAGAAAATACAAAACCTTCTAGGAAAACTCAAAGGCGATGAACCCCACATGAAGGATGTGGTTAGAGATGAAGTCCTAAAGCTCTTAGATGTTGACGTCATATACGCTATCTCTAATGGTACTTAGGTCAACCACGTTCAGGTTGTATCTAAGAAATCTAGGGTCACGATAGTAAAAAATGAGGATAACGAGCTAGTCCCCACTCGCATGACCACTGGGTGGAGAGTTTGTATTAACTATTGAAAGTTGAACACGGTCATGAGGAAAGATCATTTTCCTCTACCTTTCATGGACCAGATGTTAGAGAGGTTAGCAGGACATAACTATTACTATTTTTTGGATGGATATTCTGGCTACAACCAAATTCCTATAGCACCAGAGGATAAAAAAAAGACCAACTTCAACCTCCCTTTTGGAACCTTTGCCTACAGACGTATGCCTTTTGGGATTTGTAAGACTCCAGCTACATTTCAAAAGTGTATGCTGCGCATTTTCTCAAACATGGTATAAAGATTCCTTGAGGTGTTTATGGATGACTTCTCAGTATTTGGATCATCATTTGGTGAGTGCATGTACCACTTGAAGTTAGTCCTTGTAAGGGGTCAAGAGAAGAATCTTGTCTTAAATTAGGAAGTGTCATTTTATGGTACGAAGTGGGATAGTATTAGGCCACATAATATCACCCAAGGGAATAGAAGTCGATAAGGCAAAAGTGGATTTAATAGCCAACCTTCCTCCACCAAGGACAGTAAAAGAAATTTGCTCCTATTTAGGACATGCTAGCTTTTACAAACAATTCATCAAAGATTTTAGCAAATTTGCCAAGCCCCTATGTAATTTACTTATGAAGGAGGCCACTTTTGAATTTGATGAAGACTATAAGAAAGCATTTGAGCAACTTAAGGCTGAATTGACTCCTACACCTATTATTCGACCACTAGATTGGAACGCATCATTCGAAATAATGTATGATGCATTGGATTATGCCCTTGGAGCTGTTTTGGGGCAGCGCATTGATAAACTTCCCCATGTGATATATTATGTTAGTAAAACACTAAATGATGCACAACTCAACTATTCCACTACTGAGAAAGAGTTGTTGGCTGTAGTATTTGCTTTGGATAAGTTTAGATCTTACCTATTAGGGTCTAAAGTTATATTATGCTCAGATCACACGGCCTTAAAGTACCACCTTTCTAAAAAGGATGCAAAACCTAAGTTGATACATTGGATACTACTACTATAAGAGTTTGACTTAGAAAGTAGGGACAAGAAAGGTTCAAAAAATGTAGTAGCAGATCACTTATCCAAATTAGTGGTGGAGCACACTAACGATCAAGGGCCTATAACTGAGTCATTCCCAGATGAACAGTTATAGCATGTTTTCTAGTTACTTTGGTATGGAGATATTGTTAATTATCTTGTTATATGACAAATGCCTAATCATTAGACCAAACAGGATAAAAGGAGATTTTTAACTAAGGTTAGATATTTTACTTAGGATGACACATACTTATTCAAGTACTGTCTTGACCAAGTAATTAAAAGATGCATACCAGATAGTGAACATAATCAAATCATCTCCTTTTGTCATGATCATGCATGTGGGGGCCATTTCAGCTCTAGAAAGACAGCTACAAAAATTTTGCATCGTAGATTTTATTGGTCTACCACATTTAAGGATACACATGCTTACTTCAAGGCATATGTAAGGTCAAAGGTTAGGAAGTTTAGGAAGGAGACATATGATGCCCTTAAACCCAATCCTCGTCATCGAACCTTTTGATGTTTGGGGCATATATTTTATGGGACCTTTTCCTAATTCTTTTAGAAATCTGTACATCCTAGTGGGAGTGGACTACATGTCCAAGTGGGTGCAGGCTATACCCTGCAAAACCAATGACCATAAGGTTGTGGTAAAAATTTTAAAAGAAAATATTTTTGCCAGGTTTAGTACTCTAAGAGCCATAATAAGTGATAGGGGAAAACACTACCCCATACCGCCCTCAAACTAGTGGTCAAGTAGAGGTATCCAATTAGGAAATAAAGTGGATTCTAGAAAAGATAGTCAATCCAAATAGGAAAGACTGGTTGCTGAGACTTATTGATGCTTTATGGGCGTATCATATAGCATATAAAACCCCTATAAGAATGTCACCCTACCACTTGGTCTATGGAAAGGCCTGCCACTTACCAATAGAGTTAGAGCACAAGGCATATTGGGCTATCAAAAAGCTAAATTTTGACTTAGATTCTGTTGGAACCCACAGAAAATTCCAACTCAATGAGTTGGAAGATTTGAGGAACGATGCATATGAGTCTGTAGGATTGTACAAAGACCAAATGAAGGCTGTACATGATCGACATATTTTAAGAAAATTCTTCACTCCAGGTCAAAAAGTCTTATTGTATAATTCTAGATTACATCTATTCCTAGAAAAACTTAGATCTAGATGGACTAGACCTTATATAGTACGCACAATCTATCCTCATGGGGCCGTCGAGATTGAAAAGGATGAAGAAATATAAAAGGCCAATGGTCAAAGGTTAAAACCTTTCCTAGAACTGCTTAACCTTGAAATTGATGAGACACTTTTAAAGACACCTAAGTATCATGATCCACCTTAGACTACCACTCCAGGAGCTTTGCATCATATCATCATTGCACTCATCATTATGTTTGGCTGAAGACGTTAAACGTAGCTCTTATTGGGAGACAACCCAAGGGTTTAGAGTCTACATCACTTAACTTCCATATAGCATCCTATGTTTTCAAACATTGGGGACAATGTTTCATTCAGGTTGGGGGGTATAGATGCACATAGAGATTTTGAATTTTCTTGAGTTTAAAAAAAAACTTTGAAAAAAAAAAGTTTTTAAAGTATAGTTCCCTTACTGTGATGAGAACTGGATGTTTAGAATTTAGTAAATATACTATTTTCACCTCTTAATGAGAATGCATATGATTAGTTTTGCATATCATTTATGCGTTGAAGCATTTTATGAAAGTTAATTCTTAGAAACCATTTACACGCAGCACATAATCAAGACTAATGTAGAGGTATAACTTAGAGACCTTGAGAAAAATCAGTGGAGACCTATAACCTAGTGAGAGTTTGAGACTATCTTCTTTAGAGAGTTTTAAGTAATTCCATAAATTCTTAGGCGTACATATGTTAGTGTGATCTTATTATCATTGTTTTGGTTAAACATCAAGAATAAATAGGAGTAATAGCTTTAATTCCATAAATTTATTGAATTTGATAGGCTTTAGGAAACTTAGGAAATGATATAGGTCATCCTTGCTCAGCCTAGAAACACAAAGCCTACCAAATATAGTATACTACTAGTTAGCCTTTTGAGCTTGTTATTAAGCCTTTTCTTTCTTAACCCCACTCTCCTTAACCTAGAATAACCTAGTAAAATAAATAACCACTACCCATCTTTAAAATGAGTAGAGTAGAAAAAAGTTAAAAAATAGGACAAAAAGTCAAAGAAGTGAGAAAATTTAGCTGTCTTTCTTCCTAAGAAGAAAAAAAAAATTGAAAGAAAAAAAAACAAAAAACAAAATTTGAAAGAGAAATTCGCGTCAAGTACAAACCCAAAAGAAAAGTTGTCATAGTAGATATTCATTAAAGTCATCAACTCAATTTTAAACCTCTGAAATCTTTATACCTTTCTTTTCTAAACTTGTCCTGAGCCTACATTTCGTCCTAGTTAAAGACCTATTGATCTTAGGTGGACATAACCTTAAAGAGGAGATAAAAAGAAAGAATTAAGATAAAAGACCCCTCATATTCTTGGTGTTAACATCCACTCTTAGGGATCACTTTCCTTTGTCGAATGAGCATTTAAAAGAACTATGTAAACCATTAGCTTGTTGGATTCGGTCACATAATGAGAGAAATATGTTAAAACCCCTATCTAAGAGTTTTATTTCTGAGCATATACCTGTGAGGATTTAAGGTCAAGGCATATTTCCAATGGAATGTAAGCATATCCAGTTAGAAGTCAAGATTTATGTGGTTGTACACACATGCACTCTGAGGAATAGCTCAAATAAAATGTCTTTAATATGTGTATGATATGTTAAATTGTCAAATCCTCTTCATTAAGTTGTGAAAAATTTGTAAAGTTGCTAATGAATGAGGATTCTCTGAGATAAAATAGGGGACTCGACCTTATGGAATTTTGTGGGTATATTCACTACAAACCCTCACGAGGACTAACCCGTCCACTAGGGGTAACCTAGGGGTTCAAGGACTTGTTGCATGTGCTAAATGCAATCATGAGTACCTACGAAAGTGGCATGTTGTACTAGTTTTGTGTAAATTAGTTTTCTGCATGTTTTGCTTGGGACTAGCAAAATGCTAGTTGGGGTGTGTGTTAAGTGTTTAATTTTGGCTAAAATACCTCTAGTTTAGCATTTAATTAGACCATCTAACTCATTAATTTGGTAATTTTTTAGATAAAATATAAAAATTAGCTCAAATAGACCATCCAACCATAAATTGTCAAAATTACCAATCAGATGATCAATTGAGCTAAGTGGATGCTTAATGTATGGTTTAGATGACTCTAATCTAGTCTTTGATTTTGCAGATCAACTAAAGAAGGGTTGGATGGCTCATATTTAATTTCAACGATGCAGATCAATTTGAAGAGCAATAAGGCAAGGGATGAAGGGTTCCTAAAAGAAGAAGGTTTCTAATGGAAGAGCATTCCTAAATTGGAATAAGAGGAAGTTTCCTAATAGGAAACTAACTCTTAAAGGAAAGAGGTGGAGGAAAATTAAGAAAGAAAAAAGTTATAAAGAGCAGGAACCATAGGGAGTAGAGGAGTTTTGGAGTTTGTTTTGCTTTCCATTAATTGCATGCCTTTCTCATTCTTGCCACTTGCCTCTTTATCTTCTGTTTCTTGTGTTTTCCTTTCAAGCACCACCTTTCCTATCTCTCTCACGTTCTCAGCCCTCTCTTCTTTTGTTTACGCACCACCTCACAATGACTGCCCCATCTCTAGCACCATCATCTTTGCTTCCACCGCACCCATCTCCCTCTTCAGTCCATTGCACCACCGCATAACCCCTTTCACTTTTCCCTCTCTCTTTCACGTTCACAACCTAGCACACCCTTTGCATCAGCCTACAGCCCATCACCGTTATTCTTCTCCACGCAGCCAAGCTTCTCTCCACTGAACCTGGGGTCCCTTACTTGTCATGACCAGACAGACACGACGCAGTCGGCCGACTTCTCCCCTTCAAAGTCACTCGGAATCCTCTGCTCCTCCCTCCACCGTTTCACTGCCCAGATTTCCTTTGTTCTACAAATAAGGCGTTCCTTCATCTTCGTCTTCCACGCATCATCTTCAATGACTAGATGATGCCTAGAAAAGGCGTCGTTTTTCCCTCACCGAACACAGATAACTGGCTCTGGAAACGCCTGGAGCACCTGGATTAGGTGGGTCTGCTTTGTCTCCACCACTCAAGAGCCGTGTGACAACCATCCTGCTAGACCATCCCTTTCTCCCTTGCTTTCACGGCCAACCCAACGGGTTCCCTATCTCCTCCAATTTCCCTTCTTCTCTTTCCTTCTCTTCTCTTCCCTTCCTCTGCAAACCCTACCTCCATCGCACTTCCTCTTCCACCGATCCAGCATAGGCATGAACCCAAAAATTGGACAACGCCCTGATTAGAACTAATGGACAACGCCCAGAGTACACAGCTGCACATCTCCATCGTTTCTGGCGATCTTCTCTGGCAATCTGCTTCTTCGTCAAAAATTTCTCTTTTACAAAATGTTTAAGGAATTTCTATTAATTTTTGTCAATTAATTTTAATTTTAAATAATTAAATATTATTAAAAACTCCGAAATCTTAAAGTGCGTCCCTGTGGGATCGACCTATACCTACTTTAGCTATACCACAAGAGCCCGTGCACTTGTGAAAAACATCAACAAAATGGAAGTCAACTTTCACACATTTGGTGCATTGATGGGAAATGGGATTGGTAGTGAGATAGGTAGCAACAAGATTATCACACCACAACATCGGCATAATCTTTGAACAAATTCCAAGTTCATGTAGGAGCGAAAGAATCCAAATGAGTTCATCAATCAACCTGGCCAATGCTTGGTATTCTGATTCTGTAGAAGAAAAAGCAACGGTGATTTGCTTGCATGCAGAACATGAGATAAGATTGTTACTGAGATAAATTGCATATCCGTTGGTAGGTCTATAATCATTAGGACAGCCTACACAGTCCGCACTAGAAAATACAAGCAATTGAATAGATCTTGATTACTAAATGACTAAGGGGTTTTATTTAACTGCATATCTAGGGCATTTCTGAGATATCATGGCATATTTGAAAAGTGCAGCTTATTTAACAATAATATCTTGGCATATATGATATATCAAGTTTATTAAGTATAATATCTTCAGCGTTTGTGAGATATTAGATTTATTTAATCATGATATCTTAGGTATATGTAAAATATTATATTTATTTAACATTATCATCAGATATGTTTGTTGATATCAGAGCTATGCTGACCCTCTTGGTAATGTAAAATGTGATTTCTAGAGAGAAAAATCATCTTCAAAGCATAGCTTTTTAGATTGAGAAGAAGCTCGAGGAATAGACCCAAAGAAAGCCTAATCGTGTTCTTCCAACCCTTAGCGTCTAGAGTTGTTCTGGGCCACCGTTCATTGGCACCGATCATTGCCGGTGCCAAATCTCCGTTGACATCTCCACTAGATCATCCCAGAAAAAAGCCCTACTTGTGTTTATCCCACCCCTATCGTCTGCAGTTGTTCTTGGCCACCAATCATCACCAGCGCCAGATCCCAGTCGACGTCTCCACCAGATCCAGTTCGTCGCCAATGTTGGTTGTCTCCACCAGGTCATGTTCTTCCCACCCCTCTCTCTGTCTCTGATTTCAGGTAAGCACCAGAACCTAGTAACCCTCGATTTTTTATTATAGAAGTCTGTTGTAGATGGGTATGAGATCTACTGTACAAGGGCGCGAGATCAGCTCTGTAGAGCTATTACGCAAATTCTTTGCTTGGAAATGTACTACAGAAATTCAATCTATTGATTAGGCATCCTCTCTTCTTTCTAGTTTCACTCCCTTTCCTTTCTCTTTCAAATTTATTCATCTTCATTCTCGCAAATATCTTCAAAACCCTAGCATTTCGCTGCTACCAATTGGAAATTCCAATAAGTACGAATCAAACAGCACTGATTCTCTTTCTTTTGTCTTTCTTTCTGCTTTCTTTTACTGCAAATAGATCCCTGCTTCGTACAATTTAATCTTCTCGTCAATCTTTCTACTTCCAAGGTTTGTTTGGTGGCACTATGCTGAATTTGTGTGTCGTTTTGATATCATGTACTCTGATCATATTGAAATCCTATTTGAGCAATCATTTCAAAATCTACATAATTTGATTGTGTTGAAAATTTGGAACTAGAAATGTGTGGATTGTTCTTCAGTAGCAGTTTGATGAGTATTTGAACGTATGGTGAAATTATTACTGGTGACAGTTTGATGCTCGTCGAAGCTAAACTACAATTGTTTTCTTGGAGATTGTAGTTAAACATTACTGTTAATATTTTTGGCATTTGAATATTAAATTACCTATTCTGTCGTCAGCATATTTGTTGTTTGTGTTTAGTAGTGATTGGATATCAGTGATTCTTTTCTATCAATACGCATTTTTCATTGCAAATACTAATGTAACAAGGATCATCTAAACTGTATTGTAATATATATATAATTCATTTTGAAATCATTTAAGCTGCTGACATTGGGTATCTTGATTAGTAGCACTTTGATGTTGATGGGTTGAATCATAATTTGCTTCTCTAGGTTGAAATCTAATCATTTTCTTTGGCATTGTAGTTGAGGATCACTGCTAACATGATCAGCATTTGAAAATTGACATACCTGAGTCTTTTGCTTGTGGTCAGTATAGTTGTTGTTTTAGTAGTTCTTGTATATTGAGTGATTCTTTTCCACCAATACACAATTTCATTGTAAAGTGGAAAAAAATATGGATCACATAGATGCACTTGTCCATATTTATGAAACTTATCCATATTTTGCAACACTTCTCTAAACCAAGGTCAAGATCAATGGCAGCATTACTCCCTTGCAAGCATATCATTCTTTGGGCGCATTCAGAAAAGGTTAGCCAAGCAAAAGCCAAGGAACAATTGCTCTCTTGCTCAGTTTCTGAGGAAGTTCAATCCGTTTGGAAAGTATTATGTGATACTGTGGTTGAGTTGACCGCTACCCTCGTTTATGAGAATGGTTGGCCCGAGTTGGTTCCATTCTTGTTTGAGTGCAGTAATTCTGAAAATTACTTAATGAAAGAAAGGGCACTTCTCATCTTGGGGCAATTTGCACCACATGCATCACGAGAACTGAGCACACAACTTCTTGTAGTTCACGAATTCTTTTGTGAAAATCTTTCCCTGGCTTCGAGGACATGAGCTCTTGGTTATATGAGAATATGTAATATGCTAGATAACTTCCTTGTTCTCTCAAATTTGCTCTTTGTTCACTTACTACTCATAAAATGTATTTGTCAAATTAGGTAGGAAAGTTCCTGCAGTTACTTTATATTGACCATTAAAAATAGGTCTGCTTGTTAAAAGTAACTCACACCAACACTACACATTCCTTAGTCATATAAGTGGCCATCATTTAGCGAAGGAACTTTGGGTGCATGACAAATTTATGAGATGAGGCTTCGAAGACATATGATTTGGTTCACCAATTATTTGAACCGCACGTGTACCATAACCAGGTATAGCAATTATTTTATTGGTTGATGTATTGTTTTTAAAAAAATATCAAAATATCTCTCATAACATATCTCAAATATCACCAACTAAAATTCCTTCCATTTAAAAGGTTAGTTTCCAACTGAAGGCTTTTCACTTTTCAAATACAAGGTAGCTACTCAAAGTTGGTTAGGTTACTTTATTGCACCCTATTGTTGTAGGTTCCATTCATAAAAAAGCTGAAGGTTATTCTTCTTTCAAAGGAATGAGTATTCCATCTTCAACTATATGCATGTCTCAGGTACTGTCAATTTCACAATTGTTGACAGTCAGGCGATTTGCTATGCAATTTCTCTTTTATGCTAAAATCCATAATCATTTTGTGAAGTTCTAAGTATCTCTTTCATCATCATCATCATCATCATCATCAAGACCTTATCCCAATTAGGGGTCGGCCACATGAATCTTACTCCTCCATTCCACTCTATAAAATACCATGGCTTCATTTAGTCCCAAAGTTTTTAAATCTTTCCTCACCACTTCTATCCACGTTCTTTTGGGCCTTCCCCTTGCCCTTTTAGAACCTTCAACTTGTATTGCCTCACTCCTTCTAACTGGTGCCGTTGTTGGCCTCCTTTAAACATGTCCAAACCATCTAAGTCTAATCTCCCTCATCTTGTTACCTATTGGTGCTATCCCTAAATTTCCTCCAATATTTTCATTTCTAATTCTATCCTTTCTTGTCTTACCACTCATCCATCTCTACATCCTCATTTCTGCAACACTCAGCCTATGAGTATGATGTTCCTTAACTGCCCAACACTCTGATCCATAAAGCATGACCGGCCTTATAGTCATTCTATAGAATTTTCCCTTTAGTTTGAGTGGCACCCGCCGATCACATAAAACACCCGATGCACATCTCCATTTGTTCCAACCTGCTTGGATTCTCTGAGTAACCTCCCTCTCAATCTCTCCACTCTCATGGATCAATGATCTTAAGTATCGAAAGTGGTCTCTCATGGGGACCTCTTGGTTATCAATCTTGACTGGTGCTCCACTCCTACTCTCCTTGCTAAAATTACATTCCATATATTCTGTCTTAGTTCGGCTAATTTTAAATCCTTCCGATTCTAATGCTTCTCTCCATAACTCTAGCTTTATGTTTACACCCTCCCTTGTCTCATCAAGTAGGACTATATCGTCTACAAATAGCATGCCCCAGGGAATCTCCTCATGCAGATGTTCTAAGTATCTCTTTGTGCTTGCATATTCCTCTCAATGGATCAAATTCTATTTTTGGACGAGCTATTGTTGTTCATGCTGATCCTGATGATCTTGGAAAGGGTAATAATAGAGAGTCTTTACTGCAAATTCTATTTGTGTAATTTTCTTCTGTTGGTTCTTTGTGGGCTACAACTTATTTTTAATTATTGAACCAGAAGCATTTAGGAATGAGCTTTGAATTCCATTAGACTAAGGGGTGTGGTCAATTCATTGCTAACCAGGAAGGAAGAGTGGTTTGAGTCTGTGGCTAATAGCACATTCCAGTGGCTAGGAGTTTTGTAATTGGTTGATATCTCATACGCATTTGACTTGAAGAACTTAATATGGAGTAGCTGAGGATGTCAGCATCACCAACAGCTATGCAGGAGGAGCTACAGTATGCAGCCTTACCTTGCATTTTTGCAAGAGGCTGTTTCCATGCCTCGAACCCATGACCTCAAGGTCACACGACGACAACTCTACCATTGCCCCAAGGCTCCCCTTCTTATCCCTGCTCAATCTGGAGAAGAAATGCACTGAAGAACCATTTCAGTTTTTAGCCCCAAGGTGTTATGAGAAAAAATATTCTAATCTACTACTGGTGAAATCTGTGTGAGGCATGGCACGACAGCATGGGCAGCATCGATAACCTTTTGCAATGCCTCCTAGTTTGTTTTGTTATGATTTCTTAAATGTGTGAATCTATGTGATGTTGATAGGTTGATTGTAAGCAAACCTCTAGATTGTTGATTTGGTTTCAGGTGGACATGAACTCAGCAAAGCACTGGAAATGCGGGGGGGCCAAGTAGCTTGTGGTGAATATTTGCCTGCATTTATCATCTTAATTCCACTTCTCACAGTCTCTGCATTTACTGACTCTTCTTTTTAATCTTTGCAGGTGTTATTGGTCTTTAGGCGTAAGTTTTCATTGTAAAGCCTGCAGTTTGAATGCAGATTTACCATTTAATTGAGGAAATATGGGTGGAGATTGAATAAAGAGGCTGTAGTGAGTTGTGTTGAGAGTCACTGTGAATTGTGGATGGAGTAATCGCGTCACAGAAACTATGTTAAAGGATCATGGTTTCTGTCCTACGGATTTCACATTACTCCTGTAGCAATGAATAGTGTTTCTACCCTCCTGTTGGATGCTGTTTTTCTCGTTTCTCCTATTTTAATTCTCATGCCTTCCGTAGCCATGGTGCTCTTTCCAATCGATCGGATTTATGCCAGAACCTTTTCCAAGGTAAATAAGATACCTAATCTATCATAACCAAATGCAAATTCTCATGGAGACTTGATTTTTTTGAGATTATTTCATTACCAAAGCTTTTAAGGAAAGTTCTTTTCCCCTACCACCATTTTTTGCAGAAAACATCTTATTATTGTATTGAGCAACTTGGAAAGGAAGAATATTTCTAATAGGATTGTGGTTTACTGTTGTTTTGGTATTCAAACTATTCATTTGCTGCTAACGACCCATTATCTTTCAGCCAAAGTTCTCTTCGTGAATCCTAACCAATATTGTTCTAAAGGTGTTTCATGGAAGGCTCAGGATGTTTGAAACACTGAAGCAAAATCCTGACGGTTAAGCTGGTTAAGACTTTGATGTTGGAGGAGGGCGGGGTTATGCCCCTGTTTGAGGTTGCGCTAACTGGATTACCGCCCGATCTAAACCTTACTATCTATTAGCGGTATCTCTACACAACTTTTGCATGTGGTCTGTACTACGCATGGTTGAGAGCTAGTTCAGATGGTAATCAAACTATTCATTTGCTGGTCTCGTATGATAACCAGACTATTCATTCACTCCCACCGATCCTTCGCATGTGGTTGAGGCTGATAGCTATTCTCGATATAGAAATTTCCCTTTAAGGGGCAGAGGCCCTCTGGTTGGAAGGCTAATACCAGCCATTCTTGCATTCTGAAGGGCTTGGAATTGTGACACCAAAGAGACCATCCTTCTGGGTTACATCCCAAATGATCATATTGCAAAATCTACTCGGCATATGATAAAGTACAGCTAAGGTAATGTGGGCCCTACACTTTGAGGGCCATTGCATTCTGATTGGTTGATACATTATTTTTTGTTTAAATATCAAAATATCTCTCATAACATATCTCAAACATTACAAAAGATATCTCATAACATATTTCACATATCTCAAATGTCACACAGTATGTGACACATATCTCAAATATCAGAAGAGATATAACAGAAAATATGCCAACAGAAGTGCCCAAGATACGCAATTAAATAAATCCCCCAAACCATGTTATAGTAGCCTAATGATTAGTAACCTGTGCTTGCGTGAATAACGAACATGATTGACAACAAATGCTACTTCTAGTTTGGTTCAAGTAACACACTGAAGGGCCCCACGGTGCTTCTATAAGCGTGGACAGCCATTGGATCTCCTTGAAACTATTTGTGTGAGGAAGACAAAGGAGTTTTTAAAGTGGCTTAGCACTATCCGTCTTGGTGCGGTAAAGGAGATCAATTGTACACTTTCGTTGAGAGAGAAATAATGTCTCTGCTGTGCAATGTACTTCAATAGCCAAGAAATAGTGGATATCCCCAAGATTCTTCAAGGCAAAGTCAGATTGAAGGGCCCGCAAAATAGATTGACTGATAGCTAGGGAATTACCAGTGACAGTTATATCGTCGGCATAAATTAGATTGTAAATCACAGTACCATTCTTTTTTAGAAGAAAAGTGAGATGTCCGTTTTGGCCTACCAGCAGCATAGGCATAGGCAGCAGTAGGGCTGGCAATTCAAATTAGTGGGTCGTGTTTGTATCGACACAAATACGACACGATTAGAGTTATGGGTCGACACAAACACGACATGATTAGAGTTATGGGTCAACACAAACACGACACGATTAATAGTCGTGTCAAAAACCCATGACTCGTACATGACCTGTTTCTAAAAAAATTGACACGACATGACCCGTGTGACACGATAAAGTGACTGAGTCGTGTTGGATGATACAACACGACATGAAACATAGGATGGTTATTTAATAACCATCTTTTAAAACATAAAAAATATAGGACGGTTATGAAATAACCGTCCTCTAAAAGTATGAGACTATAAAAATATAGGACGGTTATTTAGTAACCGACCTATATTATATAACATAAACTATAAAAATATAGGACGGTTATGTAACCGTCCTATAGCCTACTAGTTAAAATCTTTAACAGGATGGTTACTTATTTATTTAGTAATCGACCTATATTATATAACATAAAATATAAAACGCCTACTTAAGAATGCACAAAAATATAGGATGGTTATGTATTAGCTATCTACTAGTTAAAATCTTTAATAGGATGGTTACTTATTAACCGTCCTATATATATTAGTAATCTTCTGATTCTGAAAAGTTGGCCTCAAATGGATACTTCATTACTTCTGAAGGAGATGATGATGCCTTGATGCAATGAGCTTCTATAGCAGAAATCAGAAATTGCATATACTTGTTTCAAACTTTTAGTGCTTGGGTTTAACACATGGCATCGCACTTAAAGTAAAATCTAAATGCTTTACTTGAGTCAGCTGTAAGATGTCCTCGTTTAAGAGCCATAACTTCATATTCAAGCTTTCTTGTGTAGGGTGTGAAGAGCCTCAGCCACAGGCCACAGCCAACAAAAAAGGCTAGCACAGGAGACACGACCAATGAATGGAATTGTTGTACAAATGTAGTCGAGGAGTGAGGACAGACAGGACCCAACAATACACTTTTCAATGAATGGAATTGGAAACTGGAAAGTGGAAAGAACAGAAGAAGACCCTATGGCATGGTTCTTTCAATAATGAATAAGAACTTTCAACCCCCACATGAATTGATGGGATAGAATTCATTTCCCCAACTCCTTTCCTTCCATGCTCATTGTCATTGGTCATTGCTCCATCCACTAATCCACATGACAATTACACAGACAAACACAGAAAAGCATTACCAACTACTAGTATTGGTGAATCTTGAAAGGACCATACCAAATTACCAATAAAGTTCTTGTAATATTTTATTTAGAAGCAACACAGTACTTTTACACCACTTACATGAGGTCTAAAAGAGATTCAAATGAATCAAATAGCCGCAATAGTAGTAAATAACTAGGGATTACGTAGCACATGAGGGAAATCTATTTTCATCAATGTATCAAACACCAAATTAATATAAGTTATGAAAATTATACAAATGAATCAAAATCCATTGTTCTAGAGTCTTCAGTTGGTTGAGGAGATCCTGCACTGCTACTTATGCTTACAATGTCCTCAGCAAGCTCATCCATGGCAACTGTAATGGCAGAGTCTACAATCATATAGAATAAACATCCAATAGTCATTACTAAACTCATATAAAATATAATATAAATATAGAATCATAAATTATTACCTTTCAATCCATATAGCCAATCTCTTACACATATCAATGCTTGCACCGTATCTGGCTTTAAAGCAAATCTATATTAGTCAAGAACCCGGCCACCAACACTAAAAGCAAACTTTGATGCAACTGTAGATATGGGAATGCACAAGGCATCACGAACCATGGTTGCAAGTTCAGGATACCTAAAATTAACATTTTAATCAAATATAAATGTAAATAAGATTATAAAAATTAGTGTTTTCATGAGACAAGAGATTATTAGTCAACCAACCTGTATTGATTGCCTTTCCAGAATGCAAGAATGTCCAGCTTTGACTCTTGCAATCTTGGTTCATCCAAATAAAGCTCCAATTGTTATTTTTGCATTGCCAAAGAAACTCCTTCACTTTCAAATGAATCAAATTCCTAATGCAAATGCAATTATATTATTCAACTTACTGTAAGACAATTCATACTAAATTTTAATATGCTAAGCTACATATAATGAAAGATACAATTATAAATATAATTACCTTAATGACATCTAAAATCTCTTTACTATATATCGAGTTATATCTATCATCAGTACCTCTAGCCACTGGGGAAGATGAGGAAGGAATAGGAGAAGTCTTAACCATATATTCATTGAAGAGAGAGAATAACTTATCCCAAAGTTGAGCAAACTCCAAGCAACCATTACCATACAATTTCTTGTATGAGAAGTCCACAAAGGAGAGCTTATATCGAGGATCCAACACACATGAAATTGCCAAAATGGTGCTGAATTCAGACCAGTACTTTGAAAACTTGACAAACATTTGGGTTGACATACGCTTCATATAGTTATCATCACTTCTCAAGTATTGTGTTAAGGTCAAATTAATCACAAATGCTGCACAAAAGTAGAGATTTGCTGTGAGATACTTGGATTCAAAAAATATGTAGGTGGCATCATAAAAAACTGTTAAAAACTTTGAAATTTTTATAGCCTTTTCCCATTCATCTAAAAAAGGACAATGCTTATAATTTGATTCACATAGTTCTAAGTGACAAAATGCAAGTTAGTAACAAAGAGCACTTTCAAGCATCACATAAGTTGAATTCCATCTTGTAGGAAAATCTTGTCTTAAGCCCTTTTTTGTCTCAATTGACATGTGATTCACATACTCTAAAAAAATTTGTTTTCTACTTTGCGATGCTTTGACATACTTAATACTCTCTTGAATTTTATGAATAGCATCATCAATTTCTTTCAAACCATCTTGCACAATCAAATTTAAAACATGACAACAACAAGGAAGATGAAGAAACTCTCCACCACAAACAAGACTATCCCTGATGTTTAATTGATGCCTTAACAGCTTAACAGAAGAATCATTAGCAGAAGCATTGTCTAAAGTGATTGAAAAATTCTTTTTCTCAATCCCCCATTCTACCAATAATGAGTATACCTTTTCTGCTAATGATATTCCATTATGTGGAGGTGGTAAAAAATAGAAATTTAATATCCTCTTGTGTAAGACCCATTGACTATCTACAAAATATGCTCTGAGACTTATATAACCATCAATAATACAAGAAGTCCACAAATCAGATGTCAAACTTATCCTACTAGGTGCCAACTCTAACATCTCTTTTATCTTTCCTTTTTCTCTTTTATACATTCTTAGAACATCTGCTTTTACTGTATTTCTGCTAATCAAATGCAAATTTGCATGCAAATATTTTAGTAGAGCTCTAATTCCATCATACTCAACAAATTGAAAAGGCAAATCATGCATAACTATTGCAGATGCTACTAACTCACGATAAACTTCAGGATCAAACTTATTGTCTGAAGCTGAACTTAGTGACATACTCCCCTGACTTTCAGATAAAAGCAACTGGCCTATGTTGATGTTTTCCTCAAGTGCACGGGCTATTATGGCATAGCTATGCAAATACGGGTCGAACCCACATGGACTCACTTCAAAATGATGGAGTTTTAAATAAAATTCAATTAATAAAAGAAAAAATAAAGAATATACCAGAAATAAACTAATAATAAAATCCAAATTTATTCAACTGTTGAAATTTACAAAATTATTTATTCCAAAAAAAAGAAGAAACTAAATAAGCAGGCTTGGATATCACTGTCCCTGGATAGATAGAATGTGGATAAAACAGAACTAGAATAGCATAGGGACACAGTTGGTATTAAAATGAGGACACATTTGGAATTCCACAAATCTGATAAGGGTAGACTTGGAAAATTTCCAGATTTCTAGTTTTAATTGAAAACCAAGAAAACTCGTTGAGGGAAAAACCGGAGGAGATGGGGAAGAAGGAAGAAGAGGGAGAAGAAGGAGGGAGAGAAAAAGAGGGAAAGAGAGGAAGAAGGGATGGGAGAAAACCCGATCTGGGTTTTCTCTCCCTGGGCCGGTTGGTGGAAACGATGGGGAGCAGAGGAGTGTGTGGAGGTGGGGGAGCCTGGGCTTGGTGCGTAAAGATGGCGAAGAGGTGAAGGGAACAATCTGGGAAAGATCAGTTGAGGGTGGATATGAGTAGAGGTGAAGATGGGAAGAATGAGCAGAGGCTAGTGAATTCGGGTGGTGGAGCGACAGAGTAGAGGGGAAAGGGAATAATAGCTTAGGAGGGGGTACAATAGAAGCAGGGTGATGCACATGAGAGGGATGGAAAGAGGTGCTTGGGAGATGCGGTCAATGTAAACAAGGGAGACGAAGACTAAGAGAGAAGAGAGACGGCGGTATTGGAGAAAAAGATGGATGGGAAGAAGAAGATGGTGCGTGAAGTGTAAGGGAAAGAAGAGAGAAATGCGGAATGTGAAGGGGAGTGTGCAATGGTGATCTTGGTTTAGAAATCATAATGGAAAGAGAGGAGTGGTGGGGTGCAGTTAAGGAAGGTGAAGAAAGCTGGAAGCTGGGTGTCTTCAACAAGGGAGATGGGACAAAGAGGGGAAGAAGTTAAACTAATGGAAGCACAACAAAAATTCAAATGGAATGTAGAGCAAACAAAATCACGAGAACTCTCCTAAAAACAAAAACTCCTCCTTAGGCTTTTGCAGCTCTCCTCTTTATAGCCTTTTCACTCCCTTGTTTTTCTCCAACAACTCTTCTTATCCCTATCTAGGACTCTTCTTCCTTTTCTATTTCAATTAGGACTCTTCTTCCTCTTCTGTTTCAATTAGGACTCTTCCTCTTAATCTCTACTTGATCTACACCGTTGAAATTAGATATGATCCATCCAACCCTCCTTTAGTTGATCTGCAAAATAAAAGACTAAATTAGAATCATCAAAACTATACATTAATCCTCTAATAAGCTCTAAGGATCATCTAACCATTGATTTTGAGAAAATTAAAGTTTGGATGGTCAATCAAGCTAAATTTTGCAATTTGGATGGTTAGATGATCTAATTGAATGCTAAACTAGGGGTCTTTTAGCCAAAATTAAACACTTAACACACCCCCAACCAGCATTTTGCTAGTTCCGAGCAAAACATGCAGACAACTATTTTTCACAAAACTAGTACAAGGTGCCACTTTCGTAGGTACTCACGATTGCATTTAGCACATGCAATAAGCCATTGAACCCCTAGGTTACCCCTAGTGGATGAGTTGGGCCTCGTGAGGGTTTGCAGTGAATATACCCACAAAATTTAGTAAAGTCAAGTCCCTTATTTTGTCTCAGAGAATCCTCATTCATTAGCAATTTTACTAATTTTTCACAACTTAATGAAGAGCATTTGACAATTTTACACACCATACATATATTAAAGACATTTTATTTGAGCTATTTCTCAGAGTGCATATGTGTATATAGTCACATAAATCTTCACTTTTAATTGGATATGCTTATATTCCATTGAAAATATGCTTTGACCTCAAATCCTCACAGGTATATGCTCAGAAATAAACTCTTAGATAAAGGGTTTAGCACATTTCTCTCATTATGTGACCGAATCCAACAAGCTAATGGTTCACATAATTCTTTTCAACGCTCATGAGACAAAGGAACTGATCCCTAAGAGTGGATGCTATCACCAAGAATATTAGGGGTCTATTACCTTAATTCTTTCTTTTTATCTCCTCTTTAAGGCTATGTCCACCTAAGATCAATAGGTCTTTAACTAGGACGAAATGTAGGCTTAGGGCAGGTTTAGAAATGAAAGGTATAAAGAATTCAAAGGTTCAAAATTGAGTAGATGTCTTCAATGAATATCTTCTGGGACAACTTTTCTTTTTGGTTTATACTTGAAGCGAATTTCTCTTTCAAATTTTGCTCTTTCTTTTTCTTTCTTTTTTTCTTTTTTCTTTTTTTCTTTGGAAGAAAGACAGCTAATTCTTTCTCACTTCTTTGACTTTTTGTCCTATTTTTGAACTTTTTCTACTCTACTCATTTTGAAGATGGGCAATGGTTATTTATTTTACTGGGTTATTCTGGGTTAAGGTGAATGGGGTTAAGAATGAAAAGGCTTAATAACTGGCTCAAAAAGCTAACTAGTGGTATACTATATTGGATAGGCTTTATATCTCTAAGCTGAGCAAGGATGACCTATATCATTTCCTAGGTTTCTTATAGCCTATCAGATTCAATAAATTTCTAGAATTAAAGTTATTACTCCTATTTATTCTTGATGTTTAACCAAAACAATGATAATAGGATCACATTAATGTATGTACGCTGAAGAAATTATGGAATTACTTATAACCCTCTCTAAAAGAAGATAGTCTCAAACTCTCACTAGGTTATAGGTCTCCACTAATTTTTCTCAAGGTTTCTAAATCATACCTCTGTATTAGTCTTGATTATGTGCTGTGTGTAAATGGTTTCTGAGAATTAACTTTCATAAAATGCTTCAATATATGAATGACATGCAAAACTAATCATATGCATTCCCATTAAGAGGTGAAAACAGTATATTTACTAAATTCTGAACATCCAATTCTCATCACAGTAAGGGAACTCTTCTTTAAAAACTCTTTTTTTCTTTTTCTTTTTCTTTTTTTCAAAAAAAAAAATTTCAATTTTTTTTTCTTCAAAAAATTCAAAATCTCTAGTGCATCTACAACCCCCAACCTGAATGAAACATTATCCCCAATGTTTGAAAACATAGGATTCTATATGAAAGTTGAGTGATGTGGATTCTAAACCCTTGGGTTGCCTCCCAATAAGCGCTAAGTTTAACATCTTCAACCGGACATTACCTAACCTAACTTTCTAAATCAAGAGCTAACTGGGTCATCCTTATTTGTCCTAATCCCAACCCTAAGATGACATGGCGAGAATTCTCATGCCACTTCAAAATTTCACGGTAATTTATATATGGCCTCCACCTTGAAATTTTAGGTGGTGATATGAACATAATACAGTAGATCGCCGCAATTGTAAAAGTAGTGGGACCATATTATTGATCCCCCATCTTCAATATTTCACAGTAGTCAATATAATTGCTCCACCTCGAAAATTGAGGTGAGGGTAACACAATGACTACATGAACTACCGTGTATTTCCTTGGACCATATGGTGACAACCAGTCCTTGTCTTGACCAAACTGAGGGATAATAATGACCATTTTATGCAATTTATCTTTTTCCTTAGTGTCCCTATCATTGTCCTGAACTAAGGTAATAACCTGACTCAGCCCTTCTCTAGAGGCGAGGACAAGATTTGGCTTAAATCTTGGTTATCTTCTGATGTGTACCCTACAGTAGGTTGATGCATATCAACTGTCTCTGCTTCTTTCTGTTTGATAAGCATAGGTACGGTAGTAATTGGGCCTATATTATCATTTGATGTTTGTTCAAATAAGGCCACGAGGTCCCAATCAGGTACATCTATTACATTAAAAGGCGCAATCTAAATTTCATGCTTAGGATGATCTACTCTGGCTTGCAATCTAGAAGTGTCCATTAGAGGCACAATATCCAACAACTCAGGCATTGCCTCAATAGATGTGTCTTCATCAGAGTCATACAAATAGGTGGGATACGCATCTAAAGGATTAGGGTTGGATTTTTCTAAAGTGTTATGCTCTTCATCAATGGAAGTCTCTTCATAATCAGGACATGACTCAAGTATATTGAAGTTGGAGATTTCTAAGGATGGTTGTAGACTTTGTGACTCATAAGGATCATAGAAAATTTCCATTCTAGTGTCCAAAACAAATGGCTCTATATTTCCCCTAATTTGTTTTAGTTTTTCCTCAAATTCCTTCCTCCCTCGATTTATTTCCTCAGTGTAATCCTTCATCATTTGTCTTATTTTCGTATTCCCTTGTGCTATTATTTCACACATATTTGCATTTTTTCATCTAATAGTGATTCTTCTCGTAGAGGAAATGACTCATAGGGTTGGTATTATTGTGGCATTGGGGTACTGAAAAAGGACTGAGCAGGCTGAACACATGATGGTTGACCCTGATATTTTGAATAATCATGGTAGTACTGACCAAGGTGAGACCATTGCGGTTCTTCCTGATATTGATAATCCTGAGACCATGGTTGTTTATGATGCCTAATACATCCATTAGAATCTTGATAATATGTCTCAGAATAAAAATTGCTAGGGTATGTGAATGCATTAGGTGCATCGAATAGCTCCTGATAGTATTCATTGTATGTGGAGCTTAGGGACCAGGAAGGAGTGGAATATGGATGCTCAGAATAAGTAGAGTCATTATGGTATTGAGGTTGTGGCGCAACTTGTCTAGAAGCTATTAGCCTAAGCAATTGACTTTCCATAAGATCCAACCGATCCATCGATGCATTTAATCTATGAAATCTATCCCCTTCTTGATAGGCTCCTTTTTTTTCTTCTTTTTTTTAAGATGAAAACTAACCTACATGATGCAACCTAACTTCCTAGAAAGATGAACAAACAAAGGACACAATATAATTCTTGAGGCTAATAAGCAACATATTGATTTTCTTGAAATTGTGTGGGGACAATACTTTTAATTAGCCTACTCTAGCACTCCTCTTCTCCTTTAAACTTGATTATTACTTACTAGTTAGGTTTTTCGCAAGGTGGTTAATACAACCCTTGTGTAAGGAGGTGTTTAGACCTCACAAACGTCAACAGGAGGCGAGGGAAGAGTGAGGCTCTATTAGACAACCCTCAATAACCACAGTGCTCAAAAGCCACTAGAGTGACAATAAATCGAGTCTTAGTAATAGGGTCCTATGAGCATGTGATAGCCCTATAGGTCTCTTCTAATTGATTTTAATTTGATTTGAAGGTTAGGGTAGCGCGCTTGAGGTGATTATCCTAGGTGGGCCAAGGAGTGGTGATGAAATCCACCCTTGATCTTATGGGGATAGGATGCCCTTACTAATTAATTCCACACTCCATGGCAGTTCGATCGACATATATATCACCTTAAAGCATTAACCATATCCTAAGATGCAAACAAAAGCAATAAACTAATGCAAAACCTAAAAATGCAACAATTATAAAAGGATGCTTTCTATATGATTTATACTACCAAACAATGCAAATTTACTCTAAATACAAACCCTAATCTAGGACTTTAAATGAGTGAGGAGACTTACAATGGGATTTCTGATGAAGATCAAGTGTGGGCCACCTTATCCCACACTTGCTTTGTATTATTACAACCCTTTAAAATGAAATTTGAAATTGAAATTTACAAGGATCCTCACTACAAGTTTCACTCAAAAGGAAAAAAAATCCTAATCTAGGAAAGTAGGAAAATTTCCATGTTGATGAAGATTTTCTTGCCAATTTTCTCCACTTTCCTGTTTCCTTGAAAAAGAAAATTTAGAAATAAGTACCAATTCTAGGAAATCAAGTGGTTATGCACTAAAACAATAATAATTGAAAATGCACCTAAAATTACCTAAAATGTAATTCCTAATATTTTTTTGAATTTTTTTTGAAAATTTTAATTAAATTTTATAAAAACTCCTTTACAAGTCCCCGGCAATGGCACCAAAAACTTGTTGATGTTTTTCGCAAGTGCATGGGCTATTGTAGTATAGCTATGCAAATACCGGTCAAACCCATAGGGACTCGCTTTAAAATGGAGTTTAAAATAAAATTCAATTAATAAAAAAAGAATATACCAGAAATAAACTAACAATAAAATCCAGATTTATTCAACTATTGAACTTTACAAAATTATTTATTCCAAAAAAAAAAGAAACTAAATAAGCAGTCCTGGATATCACTGTCCCTAGATAGATAGAATGTGGATAAAACAGAACCAGAATAGCATAGGGACACATTTGGTATTAAAATGAGGACACATTTGGAATTCCACAAATCTTACAAGGGTAGACTTGGAAATTTTCCAGATTTCTGGTTTTAATTGAAAAATAGGAAAACTCGTTGAGGGAAAAGCCGAAGGAAGAAGAGGGAGAAGAAGGAGGGAGAGTAAAAGAGGGAAAGAGAGGAAGAAGGGATGGGAGATCGGGTTTTCTCTCCCTAAGCCGGCTGGTGGAAACGATGGGGAGCAGAGGAGTGTGTGGAGGTGGGGGAGCCTAGGCTTGGTGCGTAAAGATGGCGAAGAGGTGAGGGGAACAATCTAGGAAAGATCGGTTGAGGGTGGATATGAGTAGAGGTGAAGATGGAGTGAGAAGATGGGAAGAATGGGTAGAGGCTAGTGAATTCAGGTGGTGAAGTGACAGAGTAGAGGGGAAAGGGAATAGTAGCTTAGGAGGGGGTGCGGTAGAAGTAGGAATGGTGCACATGAGAGGGTGGGGTGCGGTTAAGGAAGGCGAAGAAAGCTAGAAGCTGGGTGTCTTCAACAAGGGAGATGGGACAAAGAGGGGAAGAAGTGTAGTAAATTGATGGAAGCACAACAAAAATTCAAATGGAATGTAAGGCAAACAAAATCACGAGAACTCTCCTAAAAACAAAAACTCCTCCTTAGGCTTGTGCAGCTCTCCTCTTTATAGCCTTTTCACTCCCTTGTTTTTCTCCAACAACTCTTCTTATCCCCATCTAAAACTCTTCTTATCCCTATCTAGGACTCTTCTTCCTCTTCTAT
The DNA here is from genome assembly GCA_035236585.1 of Warburgia ugandensis. Classification (NCBI taxonomy): domain Eukaryota; kingdom Viridiplantae; phylum Streptophyta; class Magnoliopsida; order Canellales; family Canellaceae; genus Warburgia; species Warburgia ugandensis. The sequence continues at coordinate 23,721,263 of CP141132.1, read as the reverse complement.
TTCAATTAGGACTCTTCCTCTTAATCTCTACTTGATCTGCACTGTTGAAATTAGATCTGATCCATCCAACCCTCCTTTAGTTGATTTGCAAAATAAAAGACTAAATTAGAATCATCAAAACCGTACATTAATCCTCTAATAAGCTCTAATGATCATCTAACCGTTGATTTTGAGAAAATTAAAGTTTGGATGGTCAATCAAGCTAAATTTTGCAATTTGGACGATTAGATGATCTAATTGAATTCTAAACTAGGGGTCTTTTAGCCAAAATTAAACACTTAACAGTATGTATCATGAGAAGAGCTATGTTGACAAGTTTTTATATGACGTTTTAAATTACCAGTACCAAATTTGCTATCACAAATATATATCGCAGAGCACTTCTTGAATTTACACCTTTGCCTTCCATCTTCTGATATTGGAAGGTGTTCAAAAAATTCCAAACTGGAGACATTAGCTTCCTATGCTTTTTAGCTCTGGTGGATTTTGAAACTAACTCCACGTTCTCCAAATCAGCAAGCTCATCATCGTCGTTGTCATGCAGCATGTTCAAATTATTAGAGCATCAGTGCTCCCACATTGTGCCTATATTGCAAAATACAAATGACAAACAAAATTTAGTTCACACTGTCATAGTAAACACTACACCAATAACCAGTTACTAATAAGGGAGTGATGACTAAAAAGAGTTAGAATCATAAAGAAATAACAAAAAACATAAACATACTTGTGGTGTTGTAGGAGTAGGTGTGCTGCTCATTGTGTTAGAAATTTAAAATGGTTGAAGTCTTGAAGATATCTAGGAAGAAAAATCTGAAAGAGATGTAAAAGCTTGGGTTGGGTTAGGAATACTTGAATACATATTCACGCTAAACATCTAAAAGTAAATCATTATCTATAGACTATTGTTATATTACGCCTCTCTTAGTCTTAGACTCTCTCACTCTCTCCCATTGATCAGTCAGATGACTGAGATCCATCGTGATTGTGCTTAATAAAAGGTAAATAATAACCATCTTATTATTTAACAAAAAGTAAAAGATCATTACAACGTAACCGTCGATGTTACAAGACAGTTAATCAATAATTGTCCTATCTTAATATAAATATAGGACGGTTAAAACATAACACTCCTATATTATTGAGAAAAAATAAGACGGTTATTATCTAACCGTCCTATTTTATGTTTCATTATAGCACGGTTAACAAATAACCATCCTATAATTTTAGATACATAAAGGGTGGTTATAATTTAACTATCCTATAAATTTTGAAAAATAGGACGGTTCTTATGCAACCATCCTTTATTTACTAGCACGCTTCATGGGAGTGTGACTATGATGTGTGATGTACCAGTGACTGTCGGACAGGGACAGACATCCTCCCCTCCTCCAATAGTCCAATTCCAAACTGGTAAGTGGCAAGTGGAGTTAATGAAACTCACACTTCAATCATTTGTCAAATATTTTGAGCCTTTGATGTCCCATCCGACGTGTGGTGTGGGCCCCCTTTTTAGTTTTTAGTGGCGGAAAAACAAAATAAAAAGTTGAAAGCATATGTATGCTTAGCACACAATTAGCACTAGCAGCTTAAGTCCTTAATGGCTTAACCTATTCTATACTTCTATTAAGTGTTAACTGTTAAGTAATTATCTAGGGCAATTGTCATTTGGTAGTTAGTACTAGAACTAGTAGTAGACTGTAGTTTTTGAAATTGAAAGTAAAATTCCCAACTTTTTTTTATTTGATCTGGTCTAGTGCCACCATCTTTGAGTCTTGACACTTGACAGTAGTATGACACTATGAGTAAGTAATGAGTCTATGACTCATGAGTCATTAGTAATGCAATATCCTTTGAATCTTTGATCATCTCATCATCTAAGTTCTAATCTAAATTATCTAATGCACTTAACGTGGTCTAAGATTAAGTCCTTATGTTGTAGTTGTCTTATTTTTGCATGTTTAAATTAAACACATCTTTCTCACACCTTATCTTGATCCTAGTCTATGATAGTGATCATCATATCATATCACTTACTATTCTCTTATCTTTCATTTTAAGATTAGCTACACATTGTCAATAACAAGTTACACTTACAAGATAATTAATTAACAAGTTTTGTAACTTGTGTAAGTGAGTAATTGTCATATATTATATAAAATTATAAATGCTCATGATTTTCGTATACTAATTCCACACGTCAATGATGTCATCACCAATTGATCTAATATATGATATATCTCTTTGTCATCAAATTAATGAATATCATTTCTCCAACTCATATAACTCAAGATTTGTTTTGATTTCTTACCAATGTTTCTAATTTCTAAATTCTAACTCCCAATTGATGATAATTTATTGGGAATAACTCATTCATCCATTAACCATGTAGAGTAAAAGCTAGTAACTCACCTAATGAGTTAATTACATTATTGAGTTAATTCTCAACTACTGAATTAATTACATAACTGCTTCTATTCTCATTCAGTCATTCTCATTTCTTATCTAATGAGTTAATTACATGACTCTTTCTTTACTTATCCTCAACCTCAACAACTAATGAGTATGAGTTACTTACATAACTCTATCTTTTTAAGCTAATCCTCAACTATAGATGAGTTAATTACATTACATAACAAGTTCTTTACTCATCTTCAACCTCAACAACTAATGAGTATGAGTTTTACCTACATAACTCTGTCTTTTTAAGCTCATCCTCAACTAAGTAACTAAGTTGAGTTAATTACACAACACTTTATTTACTCATACTCATATAGTCATCCTTAGTCCTTAGACACCTTACATAACTCTGTCTCTTTAAGCTCATGCAGCCATGCTGCATATCCTCAATTCTACTCAATTAAGATGAGTTAATTACATTATTATTTCTTTACTCATACAGTGATGCTTACATAACTCTTTCTTTTTAAGCTCATCCTAAACTAAGAGTCTAAGATTAGTTAATTACATAACTATTTCTCTTATTACTCATCCTCAACCAAACTCAGGTCCTCAACAAGTAATGAGTATGAGTTGTTTTAATTTATATTATTATGTGGAACATGGAATCAGTTGTTATTACATATGAGTATGTTTATCTTATGATCTATTGATAATTTGATGGATGATATTGTAACTTTGAAACATGGAATCAGTTGTTATAACTTATAAGTGGCTGATCTGTGTTCAATTAAGAAATCTAGGCTATCTAGCTTTAAAACTTAAAAGAGGTGAAATCCATGAAATTGAAGGATAATCTCCTTGATGAAGTTGATCAAGGATGATATTTACATAATTGCTTTTAAATTTTCTAAGTAACTGCAAGACGATTAAAGGAAAATCTTCTTTTTATAATATAATAGTATAAGACGGTTATGTAATAACCGTCGTATATTTTTCTTAATTATAGGACGGTTATATAACAACCGTCTTATATATATTATCTATAAGATGATTATTTGATAATTATCCTATATAAGCGTGGTTTATTTTTGCTTATATTGGACGGTTAATTAGCAACCGTCCTATATTTTGAATTTATTACAGGATAGTTAATTAACAACCGTCCTATATTTTAAAATTATTATAGGATGGTTAATTAACAACCGTCCTATATTTTAAAATTATTACAGGATGGTTAATTAACAACCATCCTATATTGTAAACTTATTACAGGATGGTTAATTAACAACCGTCATATGATTGTTACTAAATAAAGGACTGTTATTTATTAACCGTCTTATAATTATATTATTATAGGACAGTTTTTGAAGAACCATCCTATATTTATGTTACATTAAACCTTTCTTCTCCCGCCTTTCACTGTTCACCTTCACATAATCGCATTTCATGTCTTCTCTATTCTCTTCCTACTTCTACAGCAATTCAACCCTAAGTGGTAAAGTCCGTCAACGGTTCATCCAGAACCAGGGCAAATGCATGAACCAGAAGAAGAGTATCAGCAAGAGGAAGAAGGAGAGAGGGAGAGAGAAAAATTGCAACCCTAGCAAGGGGAGAGAAGAAGTAGAGAGTGAGAGAGGAGGGGAAAAAACTTAGAAGGTAAAAACCAACCGGTGACCATAATGGAAGGAGGTTTATCATCATCAGGTACTGGTTCATATTCTGTTATGCTCTTGGAAGTTGGAAACTCTATGTAAATGTAATGTCGCCATTTTTTCCCCTATTTTTGTTATGTAGCAATAGTTGTAAGTTGTGGCAAGCACAAGCACTAGCAACACTCTTGTAAATGTAGTATTATATATTACATTACAATTACTTATTAGAATATAGGGTTAACAAATTAACAATCACACACTAGTTCGCCACTAGTGGTTTTGACATTTGTTAATTGTTATCTCCCTCATACACACACTCATATTGTAGTAACTGTACTGTCATACATATCTTTAAACTTTGATGATGCCTATAACTCTATATAGCCCTGCATTTGCAAGCATCATGAAAGATGAAACCAAATTGATTGATTCTCTGATACACTTGTTTCATGTTTTGCAAAGCCTCTTTCTAAGGTATTCTACTCCTACGTTCATATCTATAATATCCAATGTTATTTAGATTTATATTATAGTATTTTCCATCCCTATATTCTCAGAGCCATTGTCATTTAACAATATTTGAAAGTATGTTTGCCACCTTTGTTTGATCTCACCATCTTTGACTAATACCTTTTGATCATCACTTCTAATGCACTGAATTATTTCACTTACACTTTCCAGTTTTGACTTTTCTAACTGTAGTCATTTTCATTTTTATTTGTGAAGCAAACATGGAAGAAGAAGAAGTACAACTACAACAAGAACATGAAGAAGTAGTACAAGAACAATTAGAAGCAGAACAATCAAGGCTATCAAGCACATGTCCACCACTAACACCATCTATCAGTGTCAAGAGAAAGGCCAAGGGGCCAACACAAATGGATCATATAAATAAGAGAGCATCCAAGGAAATCAAAGAAAATGTACACTTCAACAGTAGAGGCCAACCGATAGGTGGTACAGCACATGCTTATGCTAGCTTCATATGCTACACTGTTAAAAGACTTGTGCTTGTATCAGTGACTGATTGGAGACTTGTATCACCAGAAGTCAAAGATGCAATATGGGAAATGGTCAAAGTATATAAATTCTTCCTACATATAACATAATATCTCCCTTATATTTATATATTTTGTTTTTGTTTGCATATGAATCATGATACACAAAGTTACTACAATACTCACTAGTTAGTTAGTCACTTAACCTGCTTCTTCTTTTGTTTTGTAGTCTGCCTTCGACATATCTGATGAGTGCAAGAAGCAAGCATTACTAGGAGTTGCTGAACAATGGAGGAAATGGAAGAGTGAGCTTGCAAGGAAGTACATACTTCCAAATTCCCATGATCCTTCCAGGCTTAACATGGTCCCTCAGTTATATTCCTGCTTCATTAACCAGGAAGCATGAAATCAATTTGTACAGTATAGGCTATCTCTTAATTTTGAGGTAATCACAACTTGAACTAGCCATCCCTAATTTTGATTCTGGTAATATTATATTTGATTGTATTTTGATTATGTTACTTTGATGTCTAGGCAAAGTGTATAATAGGACAAAAGGCTCATGCACAGAATCATATGCAACACCACCTTTCAAGGGTTGGCTACGCAAGATTAGAGGCATATGAAGTAAGTATATCATGTCACATTTCATTTATCTAGTCATAGTAGATTTTTATTTTATTAACTCTGACAAGTGTCTCTCTTAACAACAACAAAAGGCTAGGACAACGGAGCCCATCAACCATGCCCTTCTATGGAAAATGGCATATTCAAAAGGGCATAACTCCGTCACCTTTACTAATGAGACTACTGCAGCAATTACATTAAGAATTGTAAGTGGTTTAAGACTTTATATACTATACTTTTACTTTATGTGCCTGTTGCAAGTGGTTTAAGACTTTTAGTTTTATACTCATGCATTATATAAATATTACATATATAATAGGGATTTGAACATATTATGATCTTTAGTCTTTACATTTCCAGGAAGAGTTGACCCAAGAAGAAAGTGCAACTATAGGGACTCTTAGCAGCACTACTGCAAAGTGGGACATCCTGTATAGGGTAATGGGCAATAAGGAAGAGCACCCTGGCCAGGTAAGGGGTCAAGGTCGTGATGTTCCAAGTTCTTCTCGAAACAAAAGGCTCCTACGCTACAAGAATTGGAAGAATGGAAGCAGCAAACTGTTGAGGAGATATATAGCAAGGTCAAAGATCAGTTACTGAAGGAACTCCAAGGTGGCGGAAGAACCTCATGTGAGGATGTTGGCCCTCAACCTCAACCTCAACCTCAAGCTCAAGTTCAACTACCCTAATATGACAATAGCTGCACTCCTAGTCCTCCATCAGATGAAGAGGTGGCAGAACAAGTACTTGAATGTGATGTCCCAAACCCGATCAGTGAGGTATGTATATTAACATGTTTAGTTTTACAATGTTACTTATTTACTAACCTTTTTTGTTTACATTACATCACTAATTATTATATATATATGTCATTTCTCAAATGCAGGTGGGCCAGTGCATATTGCAGCTACATACATCTGAGAACTATGTGGTTGTGGCAACATTGTACGAGGTTCAGCTCACGGCTTCTGCCACCTTGCATTGGAAGTTGATGCCTCCACACACTAAGCGCGTGTTCATCACTGTTGCCATTCAACCAGATGCTCCCCTTCCATTTCCAATCGAAGGGGATGATGTTGAAATAGTTGGGGATGCAATTGGATATCATGTGTGTTGACCAGAGAAACATATCAAACCAATGATGTTCAATTCCAAGGTACATATATTCTAATTGTAGTCATGACATCATTTTCTCCTACCTCTTTTAAGTCATCCTAAATTGTTAGTTGATTAATATTGTTTGCAACATGTTGGATCACCAAAAACAGCACAAGAGGCAATTGAAGGGAACCTCCCCGCCAGCAAATTCTGGACTAGTGCCAAGTGTAGCCCCATTCGAGCCTTCCCAGGTAATTTGATCTCACTATCTCTCTTCTTTTATATATGCTAGTAGTAGTATACCAGTATATGTTGTATATATTCATTACTAATTTCTGAAATGTTACATCTATAGTGTAGGGATCAGGTGGAGGTTCCACCTAACATGCCTCCATTCCTACAGGTACCAATGAAGATAAGGAAATGAACCCCATAAGGATAGAGGCAAGTGTGCTTTCAAAAGAAGTGGTTGAGGTTCCACTCTTCAAGAAAAACCTCTTGGACATATGTAATATGGCTCAGTTAGAATACATGCATATCATAGTCTATATAGGGTATGTCATCGTGTAACTGCTCTATTAGAGTTAGACTATTACGAATCAAAGTAACATTACTTGCTTTTTAATAACACTTGATAATTTTTTGACATTAACTAAAATTCCTAATGCAGGTATTTGCATGCTAGCTTGCAAAGATTAGAGGTCAAGGACATTTACAAGTTCCTTGACCCTTCTCTTGTCTTTCGTTTGCACCATTTGCCCGTAGACAAACAAAGTGAAGATATCATTCATGGGCTCATGGGTTATGAGAAGGGGCAAGCCTTGCTGAGTCCCTACAATAGCGGGTACATTGTAACTAACATATGTTGCTTGATTATGCCCTTTCAATTTCATAATTCATACACATGAATATCTTTATTAGTTAAGATTAGAGAACATACAATTGAATTATTATTTTTATAGGTCCCATTGGATGCTGCTAGCTTTGGATGTGCATAGTGACCATGCAATTTTTTTTTATTCATGTGAAGCACACATTCGAGAACACTTAATGGAAATTATAAACAAGTAAGTCTTTATTATTCCTTTCATTATAATATAACTACTCACTTGACAACTATCATAATATTCTTAATCTAATGCTTTTCAATTATATGTGTGTAGAGCATGGTATAAATGGGCTGAGCGGGAAGGTATTAACCACCCACCAAAACTCAACTGGAAGAAGGCCAAGGTAAGGTTTACTAATTACTGCTCTTTAGACTCTTTGATATAATTTTAAACCTGAACTTATTTGACATGATATTTTGAACCTTTTTTGTTGTCTTTGGTGACATTGTTCTGCAGTGCCCTAAACAAAAATCAGATTGAGAGTGTGGGTATTATGTTCTCAAATACATGAGAACCCTCATTCGCAATGGAGTTACAATCTCACAATTGAGAAAGGTAAGACTTACTGACCAATGTTACACTTTTGTTTTATATATTTCCTGACTGAATCCAAGATTACATGTCATAACTAAGTTATTATATATTTCTTGCAGGTGGATTTGGGAAGCAAGAGTTACTCCTAGTTAGATCTAGACGATATTAGAATGGAATGGACAGATCATATTATGAATTTTAATTTGTAGTTCAATGATGTAAATGAATGTATAATCAATCATGTATATACATTTTACTCAAATATAATACAAAGATCAGTTCATTTCTATGGATGTGTTCTATTTTTCTTTTGATTGGAGTACACTGTTTCAATGTATGTGCTTTCTTTGTTTCAAACTTTCAAATTTCAATGATGGGATTGGGAACTTGGTGTCTTGAACCAGACGTAAGATATATGATGAGGTGTGGCTGCCCATGAAGAAGACTGAAGAGAAGAGTGAATGTATCATATATAGTATGGGTGATTGGTTATGCTTTTATTTTTCCAATTCAATGTCAACTGTATGGAGCAGAAGTGAATGTGTACAATGATTTTAAATTTTTGACACAGCAGTCCATTATTACTATGGTCGTATCCCATTTTTTGTTTGAATCAAGTATGCATGTCAGCAGGCTTTAGTCTAACGCAAAGGAAAATAACTTTGGAAAATACCAGAGTTTTTTACATGTGTTACTCCTTTAAAGAATTTTAGACATGGTAAGAGTTCCAATTTTTGAAGTTTTGCTCATTCTTTACATGATGAGGTCTCTCATCTCTGCAGACTACAAGGACTCACTCATCACTCATGTGTGTCAATGTGATTGTGTGTATTGTGTACAGAGTACAATGTGCTTGCTTTACTTTATTTCACATTTTTAATGATGGGTTGGTGTGTTCAAGCCTTCGAGAGTCAAGACAGGGTTTTGGTGTGTGACGACTGAGGAGTGAAGTCATGTATAATGGATGGACTATACTGCAGCTGCAGGTTATACAATTTTTACTAATATAGGATGGGTATTTAGTAACCGTCGTATATCATGTTGAATATCTAAAAGCTTAAGGAATTGAAAACATTTTTATTGGGCAAAGTACTTGTCTTTTTGGCTATTTCTTTTACTTCTTTTTGCAGGTTGTGTCTAAACACTATTGTCCACTAACACTCAATTGTATGAAAAATCATTCATCTCAACTGCTTTCTTACTTTCTTCTCTTTTATCTATTTGTAGACTAAGATGTTTAAGTCTTTTAAAACTCAACTTACAATAGTCAACATTATTTATTTGGCTTCTTTACCTTATTCTTAATACTTTCAAACTCAAACAACTCTAGAACTATAGGAAACTAGAGTTTTTTCTTTTGGAAGAGCATTATTCTCAACTTACAATAATAAACATAGTGTATCTAGCTTCTTTACCTTGTTCTAGATGATGATGATGATGATGATGATGATGATGATGTTTGATCATCTGCTTCTTTTCTGGTGACTCTGGTTTCCAATAAAACATGCAGGTGAAATTGAAGAGTAGCATTAGTGATGGGTTGTAATCTAATGTGTCTCTTTACTATTTATATGTCTAGTCTAACATGCTCTTGCCACTAGTCTGCTTAGTAGAGAAGAATATGTCCAATCAAAATAGTTAGTGGGCAAAAGCTCACTGACATAGTAGTTTCAGTACCAGAAGCTGCAGTGCCTATTGTAATTCATAATTCTTAGAGAATGTACTGCAAAGAACAAACCATCTTCATTTTGGAATACTTTTTGCAACAACTGCTTTGCATCTTTGAAAACGGTTCCCTTTACTTGCTGATGATATGTATTATGTAATATTGAGATGAAACAATGTCTGTTTTTAAATGAAAACTCAGCCTAAACTACTTGAAGACACCTGACACTAAATTATCTGATGTACTCTGAGATCTTATTGGTACCTGCACTGTAAGAATTTAACCCCTTTCTCTTTAGTCAGAGCACACTTTTCTCAATGCAAGGCCTTATTTTAATGTATCCAGTATTAGTGATTGGGATTATACATTTTAAGTTTGTTGCCACAAACTTCTTGATGTTATTTCTTTTAAAAAACATCATGTCAATAAAGCTTGAAAGTGTAGTTGGACTCAGTTGTAGCTGAAAATGTTGAGCTGGTTCTTTTTTATGTTCTTCAGTGTAAGCTTTTCCTTGAAGCAATGATTTTTTCAGTTTCCATTTTGTTTTGAATTATTGTTGTTGGACAGTTAGAGTATCTTTGTTCGATACCTAATGTAAATCCATGGTTGTCATGTTTGGTGAATTAGCACTACGAGCTAATTGAATATGAGAACTTGAAGGATGGTTAATTAATAACCGTCCTATAAATCTTAATATATAGGACAGTTAGTTAATAACCGTCCTATATAACATAATAAGACGCCTCAACCATCTTATAACAAATAAAAATATAGGACAGTTTCATCTTAACTGTCCTATATCTTTTCATTATATAGGACAGTTACTTTCTAACAGTCCTATATTATATCATGATAAAGGACTATTACTCAGAAACCATCCTATTTAGTGTAAGTTTTATTCACGCGTCACATGGGTCAACCCGACAGGTCAACATTGATTGACCCGAACACAACACGATTTATGATGTGTCAATTTCGGGTCAACCTGAAAATGACACGAATGCGATAAGGCTCAACCCTAACCCGCTAAATCCATGTCGAGTTCGAGTTGTGTTATCGTGTCGTGTCATATTTTGCCACCCTTAGGCGGCAGCAGAAGGGCTGTAACATTTGGAAGATAGCAAGCACTTACAGCAGTGGAGAAGAGTTAAGCTCAACCAATGCAGAAAGAAATAAACCGAGGACCAAATTGAAGAAAAGAGTTTGTTTTAAGGATTCAAGTGAATCACCACATGTGCTTGGCTTGGAGAACCATGTACGTGGGGCCTACATAAGGCCGTAGATCGATTTGCATAATTAGCACGCATGATTTGGAAGAAGTTCACCAATGAATCCATGTACACTTTCCTCCTAAAGATTGTCATCAAGAAAAGCACTGGACACATCCAATTGATGGATTGCTTAATTATTGGAGTAATCAAGAGAGTTGTGTAGATTGTCGTGGATTTTACAATGGGATAGAATGCCTCCGTTAAATCAATGCCAGGGATTTGATTATATCCTTTTGCCACTAGGGGAGCTTTATAACATTCAACAATACCATCAGGGGGCCGTTTGATTTTGAACACTCATCTGCGGCCAACAAGTTGAGGGGGCCCTGCTTGCGACCAAGTTTGATGTGCCATTACGTTGAAGGCTCTAATCTGGATGATCACAGCTAACCACAAAGGAAGTAGGATCCACCTCATAATTCAGAGCAAAGTTAGAGGGTATTTGGCGGCCACGTTAGTTGCAGCCCTCGTTTAGTTGATCGATCTCTCAGGACCACCCCCGGTCCTTTTTTCACCTACATGAAAGCTTTTAAGGAGAGAAAAAGATGTTCTTTGTACCTTTTCACATGTTTTTGCTCATTTTGCTTGATTTTCATCTGTTTCTCATGGTTTTTGAGGCATATTTGAGGGTTCAAGATGGCAGATGCAGGTGGAGCTGGTGTACGTGCTCAAGGAGGTGCCGAGCAAGTTGTGGGGGGTTTTGAGAAGTGGAGAGGCTCCTTAAGGAGGAAGAGACCAGGGGCACGAGAGAGTCTGCTGGTGTCATCAGCAGGCCCACCTTAACATCCAGTGGTACAGGGTAACCCAGCCCACCCACGAGAAGCACCTCTGAATCTAAGCCCGCATGCCGAACTTTGTTTTTGTTCTTTTGAAAATGCTTTCCTTTATTAAAATCATGAATGCTAGAATATTTAGGAATGTTATTCATGCAAGTTGGAAGCATATGCTTTTGACATTATTGAGCGCAAAACACACAAAAATCAGTTACTTCTTGCGATTTACAATGCTAAATCTTAGAAATCACGCTAGTGTTATTCTGAAAAAGTTTCTGGTTTCTCTAGGTGCGATTATGTTTGAAATAGAGGTGTTTTTGGATTTCTTCTTTTGGAAATTTTTGAAATTCTAGGCTAGGCTTATTTTTAAAATTGTGACATGATGATTGTTTTTAGAAAACCATGCAAGTGCTATGTTAGTTAGAAATTCAAAATTATGCATGCCGAAAACAATATTTATTAGTGAATGATTTTGAGAAATACATGAATTTTTGAAAATTAACACAAATTAGCTTTCAGTAATGCTTGCAGAAACTAGGGGCGGCAAAATATGACACGACATGATAACACGACTCGAACCCGACACAAATTTAGCAGGTTCAGGTCGAATCTTATTGTGTTTGTGTCATTTTCGGGTGACCTGAAAATGACACGCCAAAAATCGTGTCGTGTTCAAGTCAATGAATTTGACCCGTCGTGTCGACCTATTTGACATGCGACCCACTCATGACCTTAACACTTTGACAGTGACACGTGACACGATTTGAAAATATAGGACGGTTCATGAGTAACCGTCCTATATTACTAGTTATATAGGACGGCTATTCACAAACCGTCCTATATTACTAGTTATATATAGGACGGCTATTCACAAACCGTCCTATATTACTAAGTTAGATTGGAGGGTTCTTCTAGAGCCACTGTTAGAGTTAGTGAGTTATTCTCACACATATAATATAAAGATATTCTCAGAGGAACAGCTTCTTCCAGGTTCTTGTTGACATTCGGGTGCATCATAGAGAATATGAAAAGAAAGAAAAGACATGAGAGTGACAAACTATAAACAGGAATTCACAAAATATAATCCAAAAATCTGTGATTCAAGATCTGAATGAAGCAGGATTTCCTGAAATGTAAGCCGAAGCAACTTCACCTTCCAGTTTGCAAGCTTCTAATAAAACACATTTGATTGGCAATAGATAAGTGAAAGCTTGCAAACATGATATAATTATAACGAGTGGAACTTCCTCATCCCTCTTTTTGTTCATGCAAACAATTGTGTTCTGATTGTCAGAAACTTGGTAGCTCAGAATCATGGGCTCCAATCATCACAATTGCCCAACATATCAATCACTTAGCACCATCTTCATGACTATATCATTCCAATTGTCAATAGGCCCAGGCAGGCACCAATGCAGACAATCATTCTGAACTTTGGCATTTTTAATTTTATCCTCAACAAATGGATGAATTGCCTGTATAGGCCAGGATGTCCATCAGATCTCGATTCAAAACACCAACTTCACAATCACATCATTGAAATTTGAAAGTTTTTTGGTATCATATTCATATGAATCATATCTACAACTTCAGTATATATCAGTAATTTCAATCGTCAACCTCATTCCATATATGCCTCCCTCTCCAATACATGATACAATACATGATATGATATCAACTACCCATACTGTATCTGTAGACTGTATGTACATACATGATACAATACAACCCATCTGCTGATCTAAGCCATCATTGAAAATTGATGATTAACCCATTTGCTGATCAAAACACTAACTTCACAATCACATCATTGAAATTTGAAAGTTTGAAACAAAGAAAGCACAAACATTGATACAGTGTAATTCAATCAAAAGAAAAATAGAACACATCCATTGAAATGAACTGATCTTTGCATTATATTTGAGTAAAATGTATATACATGAATGATAATATACATTCATTTATAATTTTACATCACTGAACTACAAATTAAAATTCATAATATGATTTGTCCATTCCATTCTAATATCATCTAGATCCAACTGGGAGTAACTCTTGGTTCCGAAATCCACTTGCAAGAAACATATAATAACTTAGTTCAGAGATCAAACATGTAATCTTGGATTCAGTCAGGAAATATACAAATCAAAAGTGTAACATTGGTCAGTAAGTCTAAGTGTTACCTTTCTCAATTGTGAGACTGTAACTCCATTGCGAATGAGGGTTCTCATGTATCTAAGAACATAATATCCACACTCCCAATCTAATCTTTGTTTAGGGCACTGTAAAAGAATGCCACCAAAGACAACAGAAAAGTTTCAAAATATACTTTCCAATAAGTTTAGGTTTAAAATTATATGAAAGAGTCTAAAGAGCAGTAATTAGTAAGCTATACCTTGGCCTTCTTCCAGTTGAGTTTTGGTGGGTGGTGAATGCCTTCCCTCTCAGCCCATTTATACCATGCTCTACACACATATAATTGAAAAGCATTAGATTATGAATATTATTATAGTTGTCAGGTGAGTAGTTATATTATAATAAAAGGAATAATAAAGACTTACTTGTTTATAATTTCCATAAGGTGTTCCCGAATGTGTGCTCCACATGAATAAAAAAAAATTGCATGGCCACCATGCACATCCAAAGCTAGCAACATCCAATGGGACCTATAAAAATAATAATTCAATTGAATTTTCTCTAATCTTAACTGATATAGTATTCATGTATATGAAACTATGAATTGTGAAATTAAAATGACATAATTAAGCAACCTATGTTACAACGTACCCGCTATTGTAGGGAATCAGTAATGCTTGCCCCTTCGCACAACTCATGAGACTAAGAATGATATCTTCACTTTGTTTGTCAAATAATTATTAAGTTTTATTAAAAAAGCAAGTATTAAGTAATGTTACATTGATTCGTAAGTCTTAACTCTAATGTGCATGTACTCTAATTGATCCATATTACATATGGCTATGAGGTCTTCCTTGAAGAGTGGAACCTCAATCACATCGTTTGAAAGCACACCTGCCTCTATCCTTACAGGGTTCATTGTATTTGTGTTGCCTTCATTGGCTAGTCTGTACAGTACCCTTAGGAATGGAGGTGTGTTAGGTGGAACCTCCACCTGATCCCTACACTGTAGATGTAATCATGTAACATTTTAGAAATTAGTAATGAATATATACAACATATACTGATATACTAGTAGATATAAAAGAAGAGACACAGTGAGGTAAAATTAGAATATTTTATAATATAACAATAATAACATTGTGACTACTGACTTGTGACTTGTGAGTAGTGACTAGTGAGCACCTAACAAGTGTTTTGAACTTGTTAGTTGTTGCATCATTCAAGTTCACATGTAACATGATACAACTATGCAAAAATATAGAACTAGTACTACCTGAGAAGGCTGGGATGTGGCTACACTTGCCACTACGCCATAATTTGCTTGCAGCGAGGTTTGCTTCAATTGCCCCTTGTGCTGCTTTTGGTGATCCGACATGTTGCAGACAATATTAATCAATGAACAATTTAGGACGACTTAAAAAAAGGTAGGAGAAAATGAAGCCATGACTACAGTTAGTATATATGTACCTTGGAATTGGATATCATTGGTTTTATGTGTTTCTCTGGCCAACACACATGATATCCAATTGCATCCCCAATAGTTTCAACATCATCCCCTTCAACTGGAAATGGAAGGGGAGCATCTGGTTGAATGGCAGCAGTGATGCACACATGCTTAGTGTGTGGAGGCATCAACTTACCATGCAAGATGGCAGAAGTCATGGGCCGAACCTCGTACAGTGTTGCCACAGCCACATGGTTCTCAAATGTATGTAGCTGCAACATGCACTGACCCACCTGCATTTGAGAAATGACATATATATAATAATTAGTGATGTAATGTAAAGTGTAAACTAAAAAGGTTAGTAAATAAGTAACATTGTAAAACTAAACAAGTGAATATACATACCTCACTGATTGGGAGTACTTGTTCTGCCACCTCTTCATCTAATGGAGGACTAGGAGTAGGAGTGTAGCTATTATTACATTGGGGTGGTTGAACTTGAGGGCCACCAACATCCTCACATGAGGTTCTTCCACCACCTTGGAGTTCCTTCAACAGTTGATCTTTGACCATGCTATATATCTCCACAACTGTTTGCTTCTTCCATTCTTCCAATTCTTGTAGCGTATGAGCCTTTTGTTTGGGAAAGAATTTGGAAGGAACAACACCCCGACCTTGGCCCCTTACCCGGCCAGGGTGCTCATTCTTGTTGCCCATTGCCCTATACAGGATGTCCCCCTTTGCAGCAGTACTGCTAAGAGTCCCTATAGTTGCACTTGCACTCTCTTGGGTCAACTCTTCTTGCACACATAAAGATCATAACATGATAAAATCACTTTTATATATGTAATATTTAAATAATATACTATGCAAGGGTATAAAAGTATAAAAGTATTTAACTAGGCAATATGCAAATAAAGTAAAAGTATAAAACTTAAAGTCTTAAACCACTTACAATTCTTGAAGCAATTGTTGCAGTTGTTTCGTTGGCAAAGGTGTGGGAGTTACGCCTTTTCGAATGTGCCATTTTCCATAGAATAGCACGGTCGATGGGCTCCATTGTCCCAGCCTTCTTTTGCTGTAATAGGAGACACTAAGTCAGAGTTAATAAATAAAAATCTACTATAATTAGACAAATGGAATGTGACATGATATACTTACTACATCTGCCTATAATTGTGCATAGCCAACCTTTGAAAGGTGGTGCGGCGTGTGGTTCTGTGCACGCGCCTTCTGTCCTTTTATACGCTTTGCCTGGACATCAAAGTAATATGATCAAAATACAATCAATTATAATAATTACAAGAATCAAAATTTAGCTTGGCTAGTTCAAGTTGTGATTACCTCAAAATCAGGAGATAACCTATACTGTACAAATTGATTCCATGCTTCCTGGTCAATGAAGCAGGAATACAACTGAGGGACCATGTTAAGCGTAGAAGGATAATGGAAATTTGGAAGTATGTACTTCCTTGCAAGCTCACTCTTCCATTTCCTCCAAGCTTCACCAGCTCCTAGCAATGCTTGCTTCTTGCACTCATCAGATACGTCAAAAGTATACTACAAAACAAAAGAAGAAGCATGTTAAAGTGACTAACTTACTAGTGAGTATTGTAGCAACTTTGTGTATCTTATCGTGATTTATATGCAAATAAAAACAAAATATATAAATATAAAGGACATATTATGCTATATGTAGGAAGAATTTACATACCTTGACCATTTCCTATATTGAATCTTTTGACTTGTGGCGATACATGTCTCCAAGCAGTCACTGATACTGGCACAAGTCTTCTAACACTGCAACATATGAAGCTAGCATAGGCATGTGCAGCACCACCAATCGATTGGCCTTTAGTGTTGAATTGTACCGTTTCTTTTATTCCAACTGAGGTTTTCTTATTTATACGTTCCATTTGTGTTGGCCCCCTCCCCCTGACCTTTCTCTTGACACTAACCGGTGGTGTTACTGATGGACATGTGCTTGATAGCCTTGATTGTTCTGCTTCTGTGTGTTGTAATTTTCTACTTGTACCTCTCCTACCTCTTCTACTTGCTCCATGTTTTCTTCACAAATAAAAATGACTACAGTTAGACAAGAAAAGTGGAATACAATTATACAGGGATAATAAGCAGTAGCACCCTTGAACCATCACAAATTTTTCATTTGACACTATACTGGAAGCCTCCTACAAGGTCAAATTGTTGCTCCCTCTATCTCTTCAAACAAGCAATTATGCATGTTCCCATTTTTTGTGATGTTGGCATAGCCCTAGAAGTATGCCATTCCAGTATGCAGAGTGGAAAAAAAAGGGTGATATTTTGTTTTTGTATAACATTCATTATTTCTAGCTTGATTTGGCTATTTCATTAAGTTTCCTATCTGAAAAGTCAAAACATTCATTCCAGTCTAATAATAATAATCTGTTATGTTCCTTCATCCTTTATTTTTTCTTTTGGTCAACTATCACTTAATCATTCCTCTTGTTTCAACAGTTCCAACACATAAAAAATGTTGAAAATCTGACATTGTTTGATGCAGATATGAGATATGTTAATTTTAGTTTTTGAGAAATTTTTCTTGATTTGGTTCTTTTTTCCAGGGTTCCCTTAAGGAAGAGAAGAAATTGGGATATAAGCTCTAGCTAGTTTGTGATAAATTGGATAAAGGTAATGTTTTTGTCCATTTTGTAAAAGAAAGAACTAGTTTAATGTCTCTCTCCCTCAATCATGTGTCCTGCTTCCTCTACATTTCAGCTGGCAACTATTTCAGTAGATGCAGTTCTCTGAGAACCTATCTATCAGCATTAATGCACTATGGGTAAAGTCAGAACCTTTATAATTTATATGTTTGGTTTTTTCGTGAGAGGAACCTATCTCCCATAATCCCATTCCACTTCCAGCTCCGTTTTTTTTTTTGCTCATCCATCTTTTTCCCAACAAACCCCGTTTCCAGACCCAAATGAAAGACAACATAAATCAAAATATGAGAAATAGATGTTTGAGAATGAAATGACAAAACAAGTTCAAGGCAAGGATAAGAGAAACCAGACAGAGGTTTTTTTTATTAGATTGTGTTCTTTTATTACTTTTTATGGTTACAGAAGTAACAGAACTGTATACGAAATTACATTAAAGATGCAAAAAATCATAAATACATACCTTTCTTTGCTTAGATCTGTGAAAGATCGAAGAGGAATGGTCATTTTCACCTTCTCAGTATATGTTGCATTGGATTGTTGGGTTGGAACTTGGAAGATTGAAATTAGGGTTGAGAATGACCAAGGTGAAAAGTGAAAAGTGAAAACGATATATTATATGTATAGAACCATATAAGACGGTTTTAAAATAACCGTTCTATATAATATACTTAATATAGGATGGTTTTTCAATAACTGTTCTATAGTATACTTAAATATAAGACAGTTTTTCAATAACCGTTCTATAATTATACTTAAATATAGGACAATTTTCAAATAACCGTTCTATAATATATTTAAATATAGGATGGCTTTAAAATAACCATTCTATAATATATTCTATAATATATTTAAATATAGGATGGTTTTAAAATAACCATTCTATAATATATTCTATAATATATTTAAATATAGGACGGTTCTAAAATAACCGTTCTATAATATATTTAAATATATGACGGTTTTAAAAAAATCGTTCTATAATATAATCAAATATAGGACAGTTTTCAAATAACCGTTCTATAATATATTTAAATATAGGACGGTTTCAAAATAACCATTCTATAATATACTTAAATATAGGACGGTTTTTAAATAACCATCCTATAATATATTTAAATATAGGATGGTTTGTTTATAACCATCTTATAATATATATATTGAAATATAAGAGTTGTATAAGCTATAAGAGTTATGTATTTAATTACTCTTAGTTAAGGATGTGCTTAAATAAAACTAGTTATTAAGTATAGAGTGAAGAAAGAGTTATGTAATTAACTCATCTTAATTTCCTTAAGGATGAGCTTAAAAAGACAGAGCATATATGTTCAGTTCATCTCAGACTCAGACTTCTCAGTTGAGTTGAGTATCTATCAGCTTAAAAACAAAGTTATGTAAGTAACTCATACTATCATATTCAATTCAACATAGTTGTTGAGGTTGAGGTCAGGGGAGGATGAGTAAAGTAAGTGTTAATTATGTATATAATGTATTTAACTCATCTAATGATCTCAGTTGAGGATCAGCTTAAAAAAGCAAAGTTATGTAAGTAACTCATACTCAATTCAAGAGTTGTTGAATGTTGATGATAACATTGATAAATGATAAGTAAATAAAGAGAAAGAGTCATGTAATTAACTCATTAGGTAAGAATGACTGAACTGAACTAGAATAGAAACAGTTATGTAATTAACTCAGTAGCTTGAGAATGAGTATAGAAAGAGTTGTGTAATTATCTCATTAGAGGATAATGAGTATAGTATAGGGACTAGGAAAGGTCCCAAGGGAATAGTTATTAGTTATGTAACATTGTAATTAACTCATTAGGTGAGGTGAGAATGAGAACAGAGAATAGGAGTTGTGTGTTGAATTAACACAAATGTTGAATGATATTACTAAGGGAGTTACTAAATTTTACTCTACAATGTCTACATGAATGATGGATCAATGGATCATTGATGAATCATGAATGAGTTATTCCTAATCTATTATCATGATATCATCAATTGGGAGTTAGAAATGAGAAACAAATATTGAGTTATATGAGTTGGATACATGATATTCATGAATTTGATTAAAAAGAGATATATTAGATCAATTGGTTGGTGAGACATGTGAAATTAACATAAGAAAATCATTATTCATTAGCATTTATAATTTTATACAATAATATATGACAATTAGTTAGTCTCTCACTTCACTTTTACTTGTACAACTTACAAAACTTGGTTAACTAATTATCTACTAAGTGTAACTTGTAAGTTGTAACAACTGACAAGTGACAATATGTAGCTAAACTTAAAATAGTTGATAAGAAATTAGGTTATACAGTTATTTATAACTTATAGTTATAGGCTTATAGTTATAGTGAATAAACAGCCAGCCAAGCTAAGCTAGGGCTCTTTAGGGATAAGACTTCAAATTCAATTGGATAATTGGATTTGGGCTTACTTAACTTACATGATACAATACAATTATACAAAAAAGACAAAACAATTGCCTTAGACAGTTAGATTAGACTCTAGATTGACTTAGTAGTTAGTATACTATATACCTAGATAATTATTAATTAGTTAAAGTTAAACCTTTATGTTCTTTTCAGTTTTCAACTTTCATTTTGTTTTCCCGCCACTACAAGTCTACAAGGGGGGCCCACACCTCGGATCATATATCATGATGCATGACATCTAAGTTATCTAACAAGTAACATTAAGGACAATGACTCAAAAATCAAAATATTTGACAAATGATTGAAGTGTAAGTTTCAACTTTCATTAAATCCAGTTGCCACACTTGCCACTTGCTAGTTTAGAATTGGAGGAAAGAAGGCTATTAGTCCCTGTCAGGTAGACTGGTCACTGGAAAAGTGAAAATCTGGCACATCACAGACTTCACAGTCACACTCACAAATTGGTAATGAAGGAATAAACCATGTGTAAAATAGGATGGTTAGTCCGTAACCATCCTATATTCTTATGTAAAAATAGGACGGTTAGTGTATAACCGTTCTATATTTAGACAATATAGAAAGGTTAGTGTATAACCGTCCTATATGTTAAAGCTTTACAAAAAATAGGACGGTTAGTAAGTAACAGTTCTATATTGCCTAAATATAGGACTGTTAATACATAACCGTTCTATATTTTAAAAATATAGGACGGTTAATACATAACCGTACTATATTTTATAAATATAGGACCGTTAATACATAACCAACCCAAGCTTGAAGTTGAAGGCTTGAAGCTGCTTTTATAATTTACAATTTTACATCTATTTCATGTTTTTTTTTTCAGAGGACCAAAATCCAGATATCTTCTTCAAGTTCAAACGTCAACCCTTCTAACACGATGAGTAGCAGCACCCCTACTATAGCACCACAGGTATGTCATGTGTTTGTTTTTTGTTATTTCTTTATGAAATTATGAGTCTAACTCTTTTCATTCCTCTCAATTTCCTCACTCTCAACTCTCAACTCTCAAGTCTTAGTGTCTCACTCACTCACTCCCTTTCCTTATTACTTATTAGTGATTGTTGGTGAAGTGTTTAGTTTACTGTCAGTGTGAACTAATTTTTTTTTGTCATTTGTATTTTGCAATATAAGCACAAGTTGAAGTTGGGAGCACTGATGTTTCTAATAACTTGAATATGCTACACCACAACAACGATGATGATGAGTTTGCTGATTTGGAGAACGTGGAGTTAGTTTCAAAATCCAATAGAGGTAAAAAGCATACGAAACTAATGTCTCCAGTTTGGAATTTTTTTGAACACCTTCCTCTATCAGAAGATGGAAAGCAAAAGTGTAAATGCAAGAAGTGCTCTGCAATATATATTTGCGATAGCAAATTTGGTACTGGTAACTTAAAACGTCATATAAAGACTTGTCAATGAAGCCCTTCTCGTGATATAGGCCAGTTGCTTTTATCTCAAAGTCAGGGGAGTATGTCAGTGTCACTAAGTGCAACTTCAGATAATGAGTTTGATCCTGAAGTTTATCGTGAGTTAGTAGCAGCTGCAATTGTTGTGCATGATTTGCCTTTCCAATTTGTTGAGTATGATGGAATTAGAAGTCTACTAAAATATTTGCGTGCAGATTTGCACTTGATTAGTAGAAATATAATAAAAGCAGATGTTCTGAGAATGTATAAAAGAGAAAAAGGAAAGATAAAAGAGATGTTAGAATTGGCACCTAGCAGGATAAGTTTGACATCGGATTTGTGGACTTCTTGTATTACTAATGGTTATATAAGTCTCATAGCACATTTTCTAGATAGTCAGTGGGTCTTACAAAAGAGGATATTAAAATTTTGTTTCCTACCACCTTCACATAATGGAATATCATTAGCAGAAAAGTTATACTCATTATTGGTAGAATGGGGGATTGAGAAAAAGATTTTTTCAATCACTTTAGACAATGCTTCTGCTAATGATTCTTCTGTTGAGCTATTAAGGCATCAATTAAACATCAAGAACACTCTTGTTTGTGGTGGAGAGTTCCTTCATCTACGTTGTTGTTGTTGTTGTCATGTTTTGAATTTGATTGTGCAAGATGGTTTGAAAGAAATTGATGATGCTATTCAAAAAATTAGAGAGAGTATCAAGTATGTCAAAGCATCACAAAGTAGAAAACAAAAATTTTTAGAGTGTGTGAATCACATGTCAATTGATACAAAAAAGGGCTTAAGACAAGATTGTCCTACAAGATGGAATTCAATGTATTTGATGCTTGAAAGTGCTCTTTGTTACCAACGTGCATTTTGTCACTTAGAACTAAGTGACTCAAATTATAAGCATTGTCCTTCTTTCAATGAATGGGAAAAGGCTACAAAAATTTTGAAGTTTTTGGCAATTTTTTATGATGCCACCTACATGTTCTCTGGATCCAAGTACCCTACTACAAATCTCTACTTTTGTGCAGCATTTGTAATTTATTTGAGTTTAACATAATACATGAGAAGTGATGATGACTATATAAAGCGTATGTCCACCCAAATGTTTGCCAAGTTTTCAAAGTACTGGTCTGAATTCAGCACCATTTTGGCAATTGCATGTGTGTTGGATCCTCGGTATAAGCTCTCCTTTGTGGAATTCTCGTACAAGAAATTGTTTGGCAGTGGCTACTTGGAGTTTGCTCAAGTTAGGAAAAAGTTATTCTCTCTCTTCAATGAATATAAGGTTAAGATTTATCCTATTCCTTCCTCCTCATCTACCCTAGTGGTTAGAGGTGCAGGTGCTGATGATAGACAAAACATGTCATATAGTCAAGAGGTTTTAGATGTCATGAAGGTGATTTTATTTATAATTGTATCTTTCATTATATGTCACTTACTACTTAGTATATTAAAATTTGCTATGAATTGTCTTATAATACGTTGAATAATATAATTGCATTTGCATTAGAAATTTGATTCATTTGAAGGTGAAGGAGGTACTTTGGCTATGCAAAAATCACAATTGGAGCTTTATTTAGATGAACCAAGATTGTAAGAGTCAAAGCTAGACATTCTTGCATTCTGGAAAGGCAATCAATACAGATTGTTTGAGTAATAATCTCATGTAAACACTATTTTCTATAATCTTATTTACATTTATATTTTATTCAAATGTTGATTTTAGGTATCTTGAATTTGCTGTCATGGCTTGTGATGTCTTGAGCATTCCTATATCTACAGTTGTATCAGAGTCTGCTTTTAGTGTTGGTGGTCGGGTTCTTGACCAATATAGATCTACTTTAAAGCCAGATACTGTGCAAGCATTGATTTGTGTGAGAGATTGGCTATATGGATTGAAAGGTAATAGTTTATAATTCTATATTTACATTATATTTTATATGAGCTTAGTAATAACTAATGCGTGTTTATTCTATATGATTGTAGACTCTACCATTACAGTTGCTATGGATGAGCTTGCTGAGGACATTGTAAGCATAAGTAGCACTACAGGATCACTTCAACCAACTGAAGACTCTGGATCAATTCATTTTGATTAATTTGTATAATTTTCATGACTTATTTTAATTTGTTGTGTTTGAGACATAATACATTGATGGAAGTATATTTCCCTCATGTGCTACTTAATCCATATTTATTTACTACTATTGTAGTTATTTGATTCATTTCAGTCTCTTTTACATATCATGTGAATTGTGAACTTGTGAAGTGAGTCAGTGAGTGGTGTAAATGCAATACTAAACTATAAAGAACTGTGTTGCTTCTAAATAAAATAATAAAATATTACAGGAACATTATTGGTAATTTGGTTGTCTATGTACTTGTCATGTGGTGGATCAGTGATTCAGTGGATATAGCAATGACCAATGACAATGAGCATGAAAGGAGTTGGAGAAATGAATTCCTTCCTAACAATTTATGTGGGGGTTGGTAACTTGGGTTGAAAGTTTAGTTCTTCATAACTGAAAGACCCATGCTATTGAATTCTGATTTTCTATTCCAGAACCTCATTGTCATTGCTTTAGGTGATCAAAGATACAGTTCAGTCAGAATCAGAAGATCAGTCAGTGAGTGGTGTAATACTAAACTTGTGAATTGTGAACTTGTGAAGTGAGTCAGTGAGTGGTGTAATACTAAACTATAAAGAACTGTGTTGCTTCTAAATAAAATAATAAAATATTACAGGAACATTATTGGTAATTTGGTTGTCTATGTACTTGTCGTGTGGTGGATCAGTGATTCAATGGATATAGCAATGACCAATGACAATGAGCATGAAAGGAGTTGGAGAAAGGAATTCCTTCTTAACAATTTATGTGGGGGTTGGTAACTTGGGTTGAAAGTTTAGTTCTTCATAACTGAAAGACCCATGCTATTGAATTCTGATTTTCTGCTCCAAAACCTCATTGTCATTACTTTAGGTGATCAAAGATTCAAAGATACATTTCAGTCAGAATCAGAAGATCAGTCACAACGGTGGAGTGGAATAAAATTATAAAAGTAAAATATAGGAGTTATTTCACAACCGTTCTATAAAATCTATAACATATAGGATGCTTATGAAATAACCATACTATAAAACATAACATATAGGACGGTTATTTCACAGCCGTCCTATAAAACCAATGATATATAGGATGGTTATGTCACAACCATCCTATATGTTAGGGTTTTATAGGACGGTTATGTCACAACCGTCCTATATGTTAGGGTTTTATAGAACGGTTGTGAAATAACCGTCCTATACATTAATTTATTTTATTGTGGTTATTTTGGGGTTTGGGCCTTGGCAGCAGTTCTATTCACTTGAGAGTTGGGAGAGCAGTTTTTCTAATATGTCGTGTCGTGTCATTTTGTGTCGTGTATCCAACACGACTCAGTCAATTAATCGTGTTATACAGGTCGCGTCGTGTCATTTTTTTAAGAACTGGGTCGTGTACGAGTCATAGGTTTTTGACACGACTATTAAGCGTACCATGTTCATGTCGACCTGTAACTCTATTCGTGTCGTGTTTGTGTCGCCACAAACACGACCCACCAACCCGAATTGCCACCCCTAGCAGAAACCCCTGGTTTTAGACTTAGATCAGGTCCTCTCATTGCCCGGCCAACAAAACATATAATTTATGCTTTATGGAGGCAAAGGAGTTTCTGGATGCCAGCATTCTCTACAAGTTCTTTTACATTTTAGAGTGCCCAGATTTTCAAGGCAGATATGCCTTGGTCGAGAGAGGTAATGGGACCAGATCGGCTCTCTTCACGTGCTAGATTTTAAGGCTGGGTCCTGCCGTCAAAGTTCACATACTTTAACAGGTTCTAGTTTAGTGGGTCCTAGGTGGCTATGGACAAGGTGGACCTGAATGAGGAGCTCTGGACCTAGTGTTTTGGGATAGACCAATGACCTCATGATCAAGGTCAGTTCCATAAATTGATTTCAGATTTGGAGGGGGTGCTACTCACTAATGAGAGGAGGGTGAGTAATTATTGGAGTTAACAGGATATCATTTCGAAGAATCGTGGGTGCTGAGATTCCAGAGGAGTTGGAGGACAGAGCCACCTGGGCAAAGGTCAGAGATTTCCAAGTGAGGCCATGTGTGGTCATCTTGATCAGAATGCTTTTCATGTGTGGTCATGGGTCTAGTTCCAAATACTGGCATGTGCAAACATGGTGGAGGACAATTGAGTCGGAGTTCGACCAAAGGAGCTTCGGCTCCCAGTACCTCCTTCGTGGCCTCACACCTCGACCTCCACTACTAGAAAGTCCTTGAGCAACATATGGTTCATTCTAGAAGTTGTAGTCTTATTCCTTCTGAGTTTTCTACATTTCCTTTTGTTTTAGCGCTGAATTCTAATTCATGAATCTTGATGCAGGCTTGGTACTTCCTCTGGTTTTCGTAGTTTGCACCTAAGTGGAGGACCAGAGAGAAGGTCACCAACCGTCTCTTTGCCTCATATCACCCGCATTCCATAGATTATTCTAGCCTTCTAAAGACTACTGCTGATTGGAGAGAGCAATGACTAAATGATTTAGAATTATAGTCAAGGATAAATGAAATTTTAATTCTTTGTAAACTTCAAATAGTACTCAAGTCAGAATGGGAATGGAAAACCCATTCTTAACACTTATTAAATGTGATTTTGTCACTAGATGGAGTTGATCAATTCTCAGTTCATCTTAGGTAGGGATCTTAAATATACATTAAGGTGTATGAAAGTGTTTCACATGTAAGACATAACTTTACTAATTCACAACACTTAGTGAACAATAGAGGTGAAATGTCACTAGAGATATACAATCATGAATACCCTTAGACTTGAGAAATACATATATCTAAATAAGATCTAATGTTTGTCTTTGATGCATTTCATGATGAAACCTACTCATGATTAAATTCTAAGTGCACTGAGACATTTATAAACTCATAAAGAATATAGGATGTCTAATGTGAGACCCACTCTCTTAATAGAGAAAAACATTCATAACAGTGCATCTTATAAATAAACTTGATAAAACCCAAGGTTTTGGTATTTTTGATAAAATTTTTATCAAACTAATTTGTATATATATGTACTTAATATATGATATTTTTAAAAGGCATTTTGAAACATATTTAAAGTTTATTAAGATGTGGTCTATTGTACTAAAATCTACAAATGTTACAAGCCTAGGGGTAAGTGACTCCACACCCCCATATTGGTGGTACAATAAAAATGTATTCATAAAGTTACAATAGTAATTTACTCATAAGGATACTTGTACTATTAATCTTCCAGTGTAGGCCATATGTAGTTATTAATAATTGGAATTGTTTCATATCACATCATCATCTTTAGCGTGAAGAAAATGTTGCCTAAGGTTTTGAAAGAGTTTGATTTAAATTGGCAACTTAGTTTTTTTTATTGAAAAGCTAGAGATATACCATACTTAGAAGGCTCCTAGAGGTCACAACTAAAAAGCTAATTGGAATCAAACTAGATTGAAAGTTTACTAATTTGAGAATAACTTGGGGAGGACTCTAATTCTTTATATAAATGATGCAAAGAACATGGAGAAAGTGATAGTGGGAAAAAAGGTCCCCTTTAGACCATTTTTCTCATGTAAAAAAACATGAGGACTCTCTTCCTATCTTTAGTTCTCAAACGTTGGGGATATGGAGACATCTGTAGGAGAAAAAGAAGAAGCATAGGTGTTGATTCTTAATATGTGGTGAATGGACTAGAGAGACTGTAGTTTTATTCCTAAACAAGATACTATTTCTCTATAGATTCATGTTTAAATATGCTAATTCACATGTTTCAAGATTGATCATTACTAGGCCTTAAAGTTCTAGTTTCAAAATGTTGTTGATCTTTCACATGTCTTCCACTAGGTCTCATCATGGGAAATGTAAGTACATGCTCATTGAATTGTAGAATTATAACTTTCTTGATGAAATTATGATTCTTACTTCTGATGTTTTCCAATGCAGGTCACCTCATACATTGCCCTTTAGTATATGAACTCAAAGAACATGGTTGTTGACTTAGTAAGGTTTATCATGGTCTTTACTTTTAAGGAGATTGCCTATTTGCTAGAGAGATTATATAAGCAAAATAGGGTGCCATTCAATGGTGAGGATAGAGTGCTGGTGTCTTACCATTTTTTTTAGGGTCTAGGTCTCTTGGATTTAGCCCCACTTGATGAGATTGTAGGTCTAATCGATGCTGGCTGGTCTATGATCTTTAAGTCCAGTGACTTTTGGGAGTTTTGCTAAGTAGAACTCATGGTAGCATGACTAAAGAGGTATGAATTTCTTAATCTTGTTAATTTCAACTTTCGTTGTACCAATGGTTCATTTTTCCTATTTAGTATGCTAAGGCTTAGGTCCAATGTTGAATAATTAGACTCTTACTTCCACCCACATGATTAACCCTATTGATCCTACCAATTTCAATGCTCCTCAATATACTAGCATTGAGTATGAGGAGGTTCCATTGCTTCCGCCTCACATGTTTGATGTTCCAAATCTACACGCGAAGGGTCAACATGTTGTAAGTACTCTATACATTCAAAGTTTTCTCATTTTATCTCTTAGTTCTCATTAACCGTATGCATCCTTTTACCATTGAGTTCTCTCTAGTGGATGTGAAGTATTTTTTTTTATCTTATCAAGCCCCTTTGTTGATGTGCAGCCTCTTAGAGTTCGTAGGCTTATACTCTTTATCCTATATTTCCATTTCTTAACTCGTGTAACTAAATATTGGCTTCTACAAATTTTTCATTTTAGATTTGTTGCTTGAAGCAATGGTATTAAGATCCTCACGTTGAAGGCAAAGGAGGGTTAGTCAAGGTTCCTATGGAGGACTTAGCAGGAGATGACATGGGCCCATTCAGTGGGGGATAATGTAAGTATGGATGGGTGAGAAGGTCAAGATGGAGATGATGTTGGTGAGAGCTCTAGGCAAGAAGTAAAGAGAGTGAAGACATGAGGGAAATAGGAAAACATTATTTTTTTTGAAACATTTTGGTGATATCTTTAGCATATTTATTTTGGAAATATTTGAGTATATTTATTTGGATTTACTTTAATTAAATGTTTGCATTGACTTTGGAAGTACTAGAGTTTATTTGAATTTAGTATAAAAATTGGGATTTATTTGAAAATGTGGGAATTTATTTACAAAATGTTGCTAATATTTGGATTTTTTAAAAATATTGAAAAAAAATTACATGTAGAAATATAATTTGTTTCATTTAGAAAGATAAGCTGGAATGTGTTTTGGCCTTTGACAACTTGTGTTATGCCCATTTAATCTCAAAACATTACCAACTTGATCAAAGGGAGGCATGTGAAAGGAATCAAAGTATAATTTTACATGCTGCATAGGTGTCCATGATCATGTAGTTTCAATGTCTAAAATTACATTATCATGAAATACATAAGAGACAGATTTTGAAATAAAAATTTTTGGGGGTAAAAAAATATGAGTTAAAGCTCATTTTGATCATTTGCAAATGACCTTGGACCTTGTTTGAAATAGGAAAGCTTAAAGAGAGTTCAGTGAAGGTTAAACATCTTATCCTTTTTCTTCTTTAATTCTTTGAAATCTAAGAGTGTTGCATTGTTTTGAAAACTTTATTGACCATGAATTGTATTTTTTTTTTAATGCCTGATTGTCAAACTATATTTTTATTACTTTTGGTAGCTACTAATGTGACGCAGGGGAAATTGATAAGATGGATGGATGGAATTGTGATAGAGTGCAATGAGAGATTGAATTTTAATAATATGCAATTGGTGGTTTTATGCCATCTAGGCGATTGATTATGGTTTGATGGAGGCGTACTTAGATTGTTGGTACACTAATGACCATGTGTTTAAGTTTCAAGATGTAGAGACATGCTGATCATTGGGGATTTCTGTGACATTATTAGGTTGGAGGAAATTTTCACTAATGACCATGTGTTTAGGTTTTAAGATAGAAAGATATGGCCAATTGTTGGGAATATTTGTAACATGGTTAGGGTTCATTACATTGGAGTAAATTTTCTTGTCCCCGTTAGTAGTGAAACACGCTTTAGGTTATTTTGAAGGCTTATCCATTTCAATGAGGCTAAGAGAAATGAATACATAATTAGGGATGAGAACGGCTAGGGAGATCTATTGCTATTAATTTATTATTGAGAGATTCCACAAGAGGGGTTTTAAAAGGGAGTAATGAGGGGATGATTATTGGATGTGTTCTTTGTTTGCTTTTTGTTTTTTGTTGTATCTCCATCTGAATGCCTCACAAATGGCATACTAAGCTTCTTCCTTTTATTTAGGCATCTTAAAAGTCTCATGAGCATCTTCTTGCTAATTAAGATTATGGAACAAGTTATGAACAATAATGTAGAACCATTCCTTTTCTTTCTTACCAAGACTCTTCTTTGCCTTGATGAATTTAATCTTTATTCAGTGCGGCAATGGTGTGTGAATATCAAACTTCTCAATGTGTGTTTCTCATTTCTTGGCTCTTTTCATTTTCTTTCATTTTTGTGACCACTTGAAGATTTCATGTTTCTCTCTTTGATGTAGCGTGGTTTTTGGAAAGACCATCCATCTCCTTTCCTCCCATTCATCGACTTGTTATAGTTAGATTCTTGTTGTACATATGACAATTTTCAAGGAATGTTGGATGTAGTGGGTAGTTATTGTGGTTGCTATAAGGTAATGTGGCAAATGTCATGTTGTAATGGCGAGGAGTTCCTTAATAATTGTGGGAACTCAAACTTTGTTCTTTGCTTGGCTATGATTGTATTTCTTTTTACATCTTGACATGCCTCATGCAAAAATTCAAATATGAGTGGGGAGAAATCCCAGAGTTGACTAATTTCAATACTCCAATGAATCAGAATGTCACAATCATGAGAGATGCAAGACATTTTTGGAGGATATTAGTCTAACTTTGCCTTTTCTTGGTATACTCAACTAAAATACTAGATTACTAAAGGGGTAGCCCACACATGTAGGCCTCCACTAGTGGTTAATATTGAAATGATCTAATAATATAGTCAAGTTATCCACCCCCAACTATATTACATGATCCCAACAATTAAGAAAATTATAATCTTAACCTCATGTTACTAAGTTATTACGTTTTGAGTCATTTTACTAAATTGTGTCCCACAATTTATATTCACTTATGAATCGTATGTTGGGCATGTGGATCACATTTAATTGGATGCCTAAGTATATAAGCTCATGTGAGCTCCATCATTTACTAGTCACTTTACTAAATCAATTTAATAAACTTATTATCAAATACCATGCATGCATTTCATGAATATACTCTATGATGGGCCCTACCTAAGTATCTTGTTACATGAGGGTGTTGGTCCTACATTGAGCATCTCATAGTCTTTGTAAGTCCAATATCTATTATAAAGTATATGTGCATCACTTGAAATTATATTCTGCCTCATAATACCTCAGGAGTAAATATCGGGTCCCACGTTAAGCTTTGGACCTCTCTATTCTAAGGGTACATATGGTTTTGTTCTATCTAGAACATGCCTTTAGTTGTATCCATCTAATGATTCAACAAGCCATGATCATGTCTAATGTATAGATACACTTTCATAAACCTTCATATATGCCTTGAGTCTCTACCTATATGTAAAAATGATTATCTCCAATTTTATTGGCAGCATCACATTTAGTAAGTGTTCTTGAATGTGGCTCCCAATACTATTCTCACTCAAGGATAGTTTAGGTTTACAGTGATTCGGAATTCTATTTCTCCTTGTCATATAAATCTCTATCACCTTGACATAGAACTTCTATAATGTTTTCTACGGTTTTAGTTGTCATCTCATGAAAAATTAATATATGTAACTACAAAATAGTACCTACAATATATATTTGGTATACCGAAGGATCTTATTTGTTATGCTAGCATACAATAAATTAATTATTGGCATATGAGAGCATAGATTAAGAACATCAAATAAGTGCAATATAGAAAGTCAAAGTTTGCTTAGAGTTGTTATATTTGAGTTAAGTTGGGTGAGACCCACTTAGACTAAATTAGCAAGAAAGAGATCACCCATAATTAGGAAAATAAGAGATCACACTTAAATTTGTTTTAGCTAGAATTAAAAAGCCAAGTAAAGATGAAAAAGTCCAAGGACTTTCCTAATTAGTGTTGGACAAAAAAGAGAGAGTAGTGGGAAGTTTCCATGTCACAAAGTTACCCAAAATACTACATAAACTATAGGCAATACCCTGTCTATGATGATGAACCCTAGAGTCATTCCAAAAGAAAAAATGCCCTCCTTTGGTCCTCTCTCCCAAGCTTCTTCAAATTGTGAACTTGTGCTTTCTAGGTTAAGCACTTTACTTTTAGTTGGAGCCACCTCTATATGAAGGAGAATATCGGAGTTTATGGAAAGAGCTAGCGATCACAGCATGGGTAGATTAATGTGGACTTTCATAGCCTTCACGTGCTTGATCTTATAATCTCTAGTTACCCTGGGATTATATGTAATATAATGATTTTAAATTAAAAAACATAAATTGACCACAGAACTTCTAATCTGTATAGGGCCCTCCATTACATTATAGGCTAATTCTTTGACTTTTCTCCTCGGTCATCCGCGTTTCATTTATTCATTCCAAAAAAGGTAAACATTTATCTCCTTTCGTAGCTCCTTATCTCCTCCTTACTTTTAGCCTATAATCTTAATCTCTCTCTGGCTTTGTCTTTCAACAAATCAATCGCTCGGATATAGTAAGCATAGTAGAGGAGAGCCACCAGAAAGAACCTAGAGCTACAAAATGAATGTCCATAAAGTGACTTCATATGCCACCAGAACCAGAACTATATCGTTCTTGCTTTTGGCAAAAGGTCTATCAAGGTGCTTTTAATTATATAGACCTTGCAAGGTCTTGTAATCTATGATTTTCTGTATTTTAATGCTTAGAGTGCAATTGGCAATTCTTTTCATAAGTACTTATGGGTTACAAGTGCCTATAAGAAGTGCCCTCTTATTATCAAAGGTACATCTTAAAATTCATTACCTGCTCAAACACACAACACCACATAAGTGGAAATATTGTGCTTATGGAAATATATAACTTTTTGTAACGAAGATCATCAGTCTTCTGAGTTCCATATTAATTAGATAGGCCAAACTCTAACAATCTCGTGCATCAGATAATCCTATCCGTTGATTATCAAATATTTCTCATTCGTCCATTTTACAAAGAGCAGGATAATATGATGGACGAGATTTTTGGGGCACGACCTATGTAGAATAGCCCTCAGAAGATTAAACGTTTTGATTTCCAAAAACTTGGCCTATTTGTATCTTAGCTGCCTGACTAGTTGGTTTACGCAGTTAGCATCCTCTCTCAAATAGGAGATTGGAAAGAGATGAGATCGGTTCCCACTTGCATAATTCAAAAAAGTGACATGCATAATTCAAAGAAGTGATATCCAACTCCCTTTTTCTTCAATAACAGCACTGTGCACTTCATTTCCAAAAGTTAGTCAATTAGCTTCAAGTGCGGAGTGCAAATTATGAAAAGAAGGGGACATAAACACTATTTCTCTATAGCATAATGTCTATTATAATTGATATTTAACGACAGAAAGTACACTATCTATAAACTAATAAGCATGCACAAAGCCCATTGGCCTATTCTGCATTTGAATTAGCTAGCATGTTGCTTACCTCTTGCAAAATGCAAGGTAATGCTGCCTACTATTGACCCTTGTAGTCTACTCCTTCCCTGAACCTTGCATACGAGGGAGCTTCATGCAGCGGACTGCCCTATCAGCTAGCATGTTGTTTGTTTGCTTCTGCTTCAAATAACTAGCATTTTCTTGTTGCTTCTACTCAGAGGAGCAAAACTGAATAAACAATGGATTTTCATAGTTATGTGTTCAACGTCCAAGGGATAATAATCTACGTTATTTATTTGATGAACTTCATGGAAGAGTTGCTGGGGTTGAATGAACTAATGGAGATTAAGAGTAGTAAATTCAAAAGGCCATATGGTAAGGCTTTCATGACTGCTTTTAAATTTGATTATTATGAGTATGCTATTGGTTTGTTAGGTTTGAGACGTTGCTGTTCAACTTGGTACATCCGGATTATTCAATTTGCTTTTTGATAATTTTATTTATAAAGTAGAGAGAGAGAGAGAAGGTAAAATAGGTATGTTTAACACATAAACAGGTTACAAAGTAAACATGATTCTATAACACATATACATCGGTATAGGTTACCAAACATCATTCTGTTTCTAAAATTAGATAACTAGACATTATAAATAGCCTTTATCTAATGGCATTGTTATTTATCAAGCGGGTATCAGATAACTGCTTATTGGACAACAAAAGTGTTGCCAACTGCTACCTTTTGTACTAAGTTATCTCAGATTTTAGGAGAAAAATATGGTGATCATGCATGGAACATGGGGAATTTAACCTGCATTGGTAAAAGCATATTTAGCCCCAACTACGGTGTATCAAACCGTTCATCTACTAGCTCTCTCTCTCTCTCTCTCTCTCTCTCTCTCTCTCTCTCTCTCTCTCTCTCTCTCTCTCTCTCTCTCTCTCTCTCTCTCTCTCTCTCTCTCTCTCTATTACGACCTCTTTGACGTAAGAGCAAGAATTTGATAAATAAAGCCTTATAGAGACAACTCGACATGAAACAGCTCCCAGCAGATCTGTGTTATAGGCAATACAGACTACACTCAGAACACAACAAATCAGCATGCATTTTCTACAGCTGCTGCTGCCTTTTATTAGGTGAAGGTGGTAATCTGGGAAGAAAGTCAATTCGGTTGCATTGGATGATGTGGACACCCTGGAAGACCTTGCATGAGAAAAATACAATGTCACCCTTGGATTTATTATTTCTCATATTAGGGTGCTGATGTATTCACCTCTTTTGTTTTCCCAACCGTAGCTTACTGCAGTGAAAGGTTTTTGTGGATGTGAATTACTGGCAGTATAAAAATATATAAAATACTAAAATAGGAAAATCAACATAATCAGCACATAATAAAAAGCAATAATTTACTCTATGCTTCCATTAGAGAAATTGGAAGCAAAATCAATCGTTGTAATCTACTTGTGTTGCTCAAATGGTAGAATAGTCTCTTCATGGTTAGATAGATAACCAATTTCAAAATCCTTGAAACCCAAACTAGGAAATGGTGTTGGATCTCATCCAAAGGCATATTTAAGGGTTTGATGGGCCATGAAGAGCATAAACCATTCCTTGTGGCTCCAATATCCATGTTCTCTCGAGTTACAGCCCAATTCTTAATTTTATAGCCCTTTTCTTCTTCTTCGTCTTCTTGTTCTTCTGTTAGATGGTGATTTTAGGCAAGAAAATGAAGAAAAAAGAAGACTATGGAAGGAAATAATTTCAAGATTGTAGCTTTCTTGCTCTTTTAATAGTGAAACAGTTACATGCCAGAAAAATAGTGATAAAACCTTATGACGAAAAACAGTTTAATAAATATCTAGATGTGTGTACGCCATGAGTAACTCCAAGCAAATATAGTAATAAAGGGCAAGAAGGCTTATAGGTCAATGGGAAAACAAGACTAACTAGAAATGAAACTGCACAAAAAATGATGCAATATCCAAAGAAAACAAATGAAAGGATTCATAAATAGAAATAAAAGATTACATTTCATTTCTAGGATTCACCCGTTTCTCTCCTTCTTCTTCTAGATTGCCTTATAAGTATAAAATGACCACACCTGATTTTATTATTTATGGAAGAGCCATATCATGGCGCACATGCTTTTAGACTTCAGAGTTTACCAACTATCGAGTAATTCACACGCACCAAAATGTTTAAGGGAGTGGCTTGACAAAAAAGGAGGCCAAATATCAACACCCTAATTTGTTAGAATGAAAATGCTTTTTGGACGCAAAAAAAGACAGTCTACATGGAAACTTCTTTTAGATAATCTGATCCATTCATCATGTTTGGCATGTCCATTTTTTTGTCTTTAAACTATATCCACTAAAATTATAACCAAAAATCTAGAAGCTAGAAGCCTCCAATGGGCATGCATTCTGTACACAGCCTAAATAGGATAGTTTGAACAATTTATGTGTAATGACCCCAATTTTGTAATATTAAAATCCCATGAAAAGTTCAGTTTCAAAGATAAGGGTATTTTGGTTATTTCACTAGTTTCCTTCACTAAACCCAGGAATTTGGTCCTAAAAATGGTTCCATTAGATGCGTCTCGGAAAAAGGAATCCAACGAGACCAAAATCACCTAAAACGGAGTTAAAATGAGCAAGTTATGGCCCTTTGAAGTTCAGGGGCAAAATTGTAAATTTTACAAAAACGACTTAACCTGAAAAACATAGGGGCCTGTTTTGATACGGGCACCCCATCGTCTTCAACCTCTAGAGGGTTCTAGAACGGCGGTGATTGGAGGAGAAATCACCGCCATTCTGAAAGTTTCTCCACCGCCATTCAAAGGCGATGAGAGCCCCCTCCAGAACCCTCTCTTAGCTCTATAAATAGAGCTCTTGGGTGCCTCTAATGGCAGCCCAAAACGCTGGATAAAACCCATCGTGGCTAAGTGACCAAGAGGAGAAAACGTGGAGAGAAAACCAAGCACAAAGCAGGTACGCTCAAAAACTCCCCAAACTCATCTCACCCATAGTCCTAGGCTCAGTTTCCCTAGGTTTTTGCATAAAAATCCATGGAGAATAGGCCCCTAGGGAGTCACGAAGGACCCTGGGACATCCCCAGGACCGCACTAGTTCCTCAGGGACGAACCAAGGCATCCCAAGGACGCCCCGGTCCCCCAACGACGGAAATGCCTCTATCCGGACGAGACACGTCGAACGCGTCTGAGAGGAAACCAACGGGCGCATCCGTGGACGCGCCCGCTAAAGAGAAGGACGGGCGGAGAAGTACCGCGCGTCTGCAGATGCACCCGCTAAGGCGCACACCGCAGACGCGCAGCGTGCTAGCAACCCCATTTTTTTTTTCGTTTCTTAAGGAAGCCAGGGCGCACGTCGTAGACGCACAGCGCCCTAGCATTCCGTCTTTTTATTTTTAAGGCTCTTATGTACGTGCGACACTAAAATGCTTATAACTTGAGATCTAGAGTTCCGATTGAGGCGCTGCAAAAGGCGTTGTGTCCGTATCGATGAGCGGACACATCCAAACTATAAAATCCCTGATCAAGGCCCAATCAAAGGTGGGCATGACCCTTAGAATAGGATGGTGGCGCGTGGCCACTAGAACTTTGGAAAACTGAGGATACCAAGGCCCAATTAGGACCTTAGGACACCCATAGGCATAGGGATGGACCCCTAATGCCTAAGTAATAAGACCCAACTACTCTAAACCCATAAAAGATAGGCTAAACTAACCTTGAGTCCCCAAACCATGTCCAGGAGCGTACGAGGACAAAAGGGTTAACGCGACCTAGTCAGGTAGGTGCTCTATCACTATTAGATTCTTTTAAAAGATCTATTATTGTTTTGAGAACATATGTTATAAGTATATGACTTGTTTAGCATGACTTGATTCAGCATGCATGTGATAAACGTTTTGTACATAGACATGTTTCGTAAATGATTGCATATACATTATGCACATATATATTTTGCAAACAAGTGCATACATTACATGATTTAAGTACTTGTAAAGATTGCATGTCCTTGAGGGTTGCCAAAAGACGCTGGAGTACCAAGGGCCAGGTAGTTGTGAGGGACCCAAAGAGGACAGGTTTTGAACAAAGGTTTTTGGCTTATTTGATTGAACATGATTTGGGCTAGTAAGCTCGTTGGTGCTATGCTAAGGGGTGTGGGTTGGCCACCCAGCCCTACCACTATTAGGTGGATGGGTACCACGACCAAAAAGGGCATGTCCCTGCTTCGACTGCATGTGGTACAGGGGGCTACCACTGGTGTCACGGCACTAGGTCGAAGTGTCATATGCCTCGTGGAGGGATATGATCCTGTGTCCCTAGGTACCCGGGGACCACACGGCGGTGAGGTCGTGGGCATAGTGGGACCCTATGGTTTTGTGGATTTATGTGCATTGGATATGGCATGATATAAGGTTGGTCGACCATACCATGATAGATATCCATGAGTTGGATTCAGTTGAGCATCTGATGCATATTTTTATGATTATGATATATGATACTTTTGACTTGGATTATGATATTTCTTTAAGTTGTCAATATTCCGATTTTGACAATAGCTTTTAATTTCGATATTGAACGTGATTATTCGAACAACATGCATATGTTTTTATGAGCACATGATTTTAAAAGATCGCATGCATTATAAAACTAGTAGTGATAGACTCCTACTGAGTATAGTATATACTCACCCTATCCTTAACATTTTTCAGGATGATTTCATCCATGAGTAGAGGTCATCTATGTGAGTGCTATGAGCAAGTGAACCAAAAAGGAAACACTTATATATGTAAGTAAATTCTCAACCCTTTGGACATGTATTTGTATTTAATTACAGTTGGGCTGTGTGCTGTGACTGGATAAACCTGGGAAAAAAGCATTTGTGATTTCTAAAGCTGTTCAAAAACTAC
Source organism: Warburgia ugandensis (assembly GCA_035236585.1). Taxonomy (NCBI): domain Eukaryota; kingdom Viridiplantae; phylum Streptophyta; class Magnoliopsida; order Canellales; family Canellaceae; genus Warburgia; species Warburgia ugandensis. The sequence goes on along the minus strand of CP141132.1, from coordinate 23,682,540 downwards.
CTTAGTTGTTGTGAAAACAAATGACACTTGGGGTTTTCAAAATGAATTCCAAATAAAAGATTTTTTTGCTGCATTGCACTATTTTTTTCAAATCGGGATCCCACCTTAGGAATTTAGATTTTTCATTTAAAAATACATGAGAAAACCCGGGTCGTCACATTATGACACCTAAATTTTAAACCTATATAGGTTGTGTCCTTTTCAATGTCCATTTCTTGTGTCTCCCTAGAAGAACTCTATAGTAATAGCTATTTTTACAACTTGGCCCCAACTTCTTTTCATCCCCACTTTACCATGGTGGCCCTTGCCTTTGTTCAAACCCATTTATTTGATTTCTCCAATTGCTAAGATCTATACTATATATAAATCAAACACATTACAAAGGCAGAATTGTCGATGGATTCACAAAAACACATGGAGCAAAAAAAGCAGAAAAGGCATATTCATACATATATTAAAGTGGAACGCTACATAGGAAATGTAAAATATAAAAAAATACTTTTATCAGTAGTAATTAACTTCGCCACTGTCGGTTCCAAGCCGGGATGAAAAGGGAGGAGGGTCTTGCATCATGTGTTAGCCGGCAAAAAAGAAGTTGAAGATGATTTTGTTATTTCTTTCCTACTTGCAAATGAATATGCATTTGTATACTAGTTTGTAAGTAAGAAGTGAAAATCATCTCCTGCTTCTTAAAACTATGCAACTATAATATGACATGAATCGAAAACTAACATTCCCTCAAGCTAGGTGTTCCCCATAAGCCATCGTTGCATCTGATCTCGAGTGTGGTGAAAAATGAGGAAGGGTTGCTAGGGCATTTTTTCTAGAAGCATTGAGCTACATTGGATCCTGAGTGTAATGGAAAATGGGCAAGGGCTATTAGAGAGTCCCCTCGAAAGCAAAGCGCTGCATCAGAACCTAGATGCAGTGAACAATGGGCATGGGTAAATAGGATATCTCAAGAGCATAAGATTCGTATTGCCACATCGAATATAGGGTCATTGACATGTAAGAGTTTGGAGTTAGTATATACTATGAAACATAGGAGAGTTAACGTTGCTTGTATCAAAGAAACCAAGCGGAAAGGGTCTAAAACTAGAGAAATCGATGGGTATTAACTTTAGTACGTAGGAAAGGATAATACCAGAAATGACATAGGAATAATAGTGAATAAAGAATTAAAGGATAAATTTTTGGATGTTAAAAGAATTGATGATAGAATTATAATAATAAAATTTGTTCTAAGAGAGTAGATCATAAATATTGTAAGTGCATATGCACCACGAGTAGGGTTAGAAAATATAATTAAGGGATAGTTTTAGGAAGATATTGAGGGAGTCATGCAAGAAATTCCTAACATTGAGGTGATATTTATAGGACCAGACTTAAATGATCATGTAGAAAAAGAAAAGGAAGGATATGATAGGATACATGAAGGTTATGGTATAGGAGCATGAAATGAGATGGGGGAAACTATCCTTGATTTTGCTTTGTCATATAACCTAGCCATTGCAAAAACATTCTTTAAGAAAAGGGATGAATACTTAATAACCTTTAAAAGTGGACTTCATAAAAGCCAAATAGACTTTTTTCTACTTAGGAATACTGAAAGATCAATAGGTAAGGATTGTAAGGTGATACCTGGTGAGAGTTTAACCTCATAACATAGGTTAATGGTTATAGATATATATATTAAAAGATGAAAGAAAAGAAATGAACTTAATAGGTATCTCAAAACTAAGTGGTGGAACTTAAAAGGAGAGAAAATAACCTCATTCACAAATAAGTTGATGGTAGAAGGAAACTGGAACTATGAAATAGAAGTAAACACCATGTGGATTAATATGACTGAGTCCATTAAGAAAGTAGCAAAAGACATCTTAAGAGTATCTAAAGGTAAAAGGCAATTAGTAAAGGAAACATGATGGTGGAGTGAAATAGTGCATAAAGTTATTAAAGAAAAATAGATGTGTTTTAAAGCATGACAAAAGACTATAAATAATGAAAACTGTGAAAAGTATAAAAGAATGCTGAAAAGGTTGCTAAGAGAATAGTAAGTGAGGTTAGGAATAAGAAAAGGTGAAAAAGATGTGTTTAAACTAGCAAAAATAAGAGAACAAAAGGGTAATGACTTAGATCATGTTAAGTGCATTAGAAGTGATGATCAAAGGGTACTAGTCAAAGATGACAAGATCAAACAAAGGTGAGAAACTTACTTTCAAAAATTATTAAATAACAATGGCTCTAAGAATATAGGGATGAAAATATTATAAACTTAAATAACATTGGACATTATAGATATGAAGAAAGGATTAGAATACCTAAAGTGAAAGAAGTCTTGAAAAAGATGAAATCAGAAAAGGCCATGGGGCTCAATGGTATACCAATAGAGGTTTGGAAGCATATGGGAGACATTGGGGTAGTTTGATTGACCAAGTTGTTTAACAAGATTATAAAAATAAAGAATATGCCGGATGAATGGAGGAAAAGCTCTATTGTACCAATTTATAAGAATAAAGGACACATATAGAGCTGCACTAATTATTGAGGGATTAAACTTATGAGCCATACTATGAAACTCTTTGAGGCTATGACATGAGACAAGTGTATCGAAAAACCAATTTGGTTTCATGCCTGGGAGGTCTACTATAGAAGCTATTTTCTTATTAAGACAATTGATAGAAAAATATAGAGAGAGGAGGAAAGACCTTCACATGGTCTTTATCGACTTAGAGAAAGCTTATGATAGAGTACCTAAAGAGTTAATGTAGAGAGCGTTAGGAAAGAAAGGGGTTTCATCAGGATATATAGACATAATTAAAGATATGTATGAGGGAGCGGTAACAAATGTTAATACCATTAGTAGCGAGATTGGTGATTTTCCTATTACTGTAGAATTGCACCAAGGATTGGCATTGAGCCCATACCTATTGACATTAGTTATGGATGAGTTGACAAAACATTTATACGAGGAGATTCTGTGGTGCATGCTATTTGCAGATGATACAGTCTTACTTGATGAGACAAGAGAGGGCATAAACACAAAGCTAAAGTTATGAAGAGAAGCATTAGAATCTAAAGGATTTAAAATCATCTAAACTAAGACAGAACATATGAAATGCAAATTTAGCAAGGAGAGTAGGAGTAGAACCCCAATTAAGATTGATAATTGAGAAGTCCTCGTAAAAGACAACTTTCAGTACTTAAGATCAATGATTTATGAGAGTGGAGAGATTGATAGGGAGGTTACCCAGAGAATTCAAGTGGGTCAGAACAAATTTGTGTGATCGCCGAGTGCCACTCAAACTAAAAGGAAAATTCTATAGGATGACCATAAGGGCAGGCATGCTCTATGGATTAGAGTATTGGGCAGTTAAGAAACATCAAGTTCATAGGATGAGCGTCACGGAAATGAAGATGTTGAGATGAATGAGTGGCAAGACAAGAAAGAATATAATTATTAATGAAAATATTAGAAGAAACTTAGGGGTAATACCAATAGGTAACAAGATGAGAGAGATTGAACTTAGTTTGTTTGCACATGTCCATTGGAGACCGAAAATGACACCGATTAGGAGTGAGGCAATGCAAGTAAAAGGTTTTAGAAGGGTAAAGGGAAGACCCAAAAGAACGTAGATAGAAGTGGTAAGAAAAGATTTAAAAACTTTGCAACTAAATGAAGCCATGATATTTAATAAAGAGGAATGGAAGAATAAGATTCATGTGGCTGACCTCTAATTGGAATAAGGTCTTGATGATGATGACGACTTTTATCAGCGGTAATTGTCTACTAGTAAAGTTAATAAATGTTCTGAATTCACTAAAAGAGAAAGAAAAGAAGTGCCATGTTCATAAATATATAAAAATAAAAAGATATATAGAAATATCGAAAAATGACTTTTAATGGTTGTAAATGTTCCCTAGCAAAGCTAAAATTATGATGGTAAAAAGTTTTCTAATAAACTCTACCTTAAACCTTTTTCTCAAGACACGTGTATGCGAATTATTTTAACATTAATTTTTTTTTTTTTTTAAATTTTAGACATTTTTTAAACAACTGGCCCTTTCATGACACTATTTATTTTTCAAACTCATCCAATCAGCACTGTTTTAGAATTAGTAGTCACCTCCAATAAGAGAAATTAGATAAATGAATTTAATCGACCAAAGGCAAGGCCTGCTACGGTGAGGTAGGGGCGCAACACCTGTGCGAAGGACTCAAACATTCCTCTCAATCTACTATTCCCATCTTATTAAATCGGTCATGTCCACCAAATCTCACGGATTGGATGATCATAGAATCTGTTGTTCTCAGAGTTGGGCAATTCAAGGGTTGCCACCGGTAAAGCATGAAAATGTTGGGGCATAGCTTTCTACGATGGATTGAAACAAAGGAACAACCTAAACAGCCTAGATCACCAGAAACTGGGTCCCGGTGTATTCCGCTGGAGGTGTAAAATTCTTGTGGTGGCCCGCCCAACAGCGGACACAAACTGAATAAACAAACAGCTGGACAAACCGAAACCTCCCATTCAGTAGGCCTTTTCTGTACAGGTAAGAACAGCGAGGGAGACGGCAGAAGATTTCCCCAGAAGAGAAAACAGAAGCAGCAGGCGGAGTTTGTTAGAGAGAGAGAGAGAGAGAGAGAGCATGTCGATTGTTGCCTCTCTCTACCCGCCTTCGCTTCTCCGTCCATTGCACTGCGCCAAACGCCTTCCTCCTTCTGTCGTAGTCTGTCCTCGGCCGCAACGCCTCAATTATCCCCAGAAACTTCCCTTTGTTGTCGTTGCATCATCAGCTTCTTTTGACGAATCCAGCTTCCAACTAGCACCCCCATCTAATCGCTCCAAGGTATTTCTTCTTTCCCCTTTTGTAATTTCTGTTATAAACTTTCTGCGTCTGGCTTTGCAGTTACTACATTTCTTTTCTAATCAAATTTCATTGAGTATTTTCTTCCAGGTGATTTGTATGAACTGGGTATTTTTCCCGTCATATAAGCTACCTCTTTACTTCGCCAGCTTAACCAGTACACCTTAAAACCTTAAGTTTGGAGAGGTTTTTGCACTTGGAATCTAATTCTTAAGTGAGCAATTGAATTCACCGATTTATATTCCAATGGTTTTGTACTGTCATTTACTTGAAATTGATTCTCGGTGTTGGAATCAACTATCTTCTTGCAACGAAAACAGTCTTCAATATGTGAAAATTCAATTCTCACCCATTTTCACTGAATTCTCACCCATTTTTCCTTTGGAGCACCTAAAATATTACTTACGTGGAGAAAGGAATTTTTGACTTTGATTTCAGGAACTCATTTCTTAGTTGAGAATTAAATTCCAGCCAAAACAACCCCCTTTAGTCAAATTACAGCAAAGACCTCATCAAAAGGACAACCTCTTATTACTTTGTGTAAACTGACAGTGTATAATATTGGGAGAAGTATCATGACAATAACATCTAGCAACCAAACATCTACTCTTGTCTTTCTAACTTGTGAAACTCAAAAAACATATAAAGTAATATATAAGGAAAAATGCTCATTTTATGTATTTGCAAATAAACAAAAGGTACAAAGAAATGATACAAATTAGCTCCTCTAATTTTTTCCTTTTTTAAATTAATCAAGTGAAAGTGCTCTAGCTATGTGTGGATTGTCAATTACATGTCAATAAAAGAGAAGACAACTTTTGGTTATCTTTTCACATTCCATTGATAAGTATATGTTCTTAGTGATGTATATTGAGCTATAAAGGTGTTCTAAATAACACTATGTTATGTAGTCATCAAGATAGCAATAACATAGGCTTGCCTAGTGTAGACAAGTACATACACAGACCAAGAAGTTTGTGAGTCATGGCCTATCCAAGAAGACATTATGTCACACTTAGCATAGAGGCTCTATGTTAAGCCTAGTCAACATGTGCTATAATATAGCTTTAGTCCAGTGGCTTAGCCAAGGCCACAAGGGGCTCAAGGCATGCTGGTTTCCTCTGAGCAACACTATATCAAGAATTAGCAAGGGATTCAAGCACTAGGTGGTTTTAGCCATAGGCATCACCATGGCCAGAGTTGCAAGGTAATCAATTCTTGAAATACAAAGCACAAAGGGCTTATGTATTTCGTAGCAAAACCACATAGGGTGGGTCAATGCTTTCTCCAACATACCAAAATCAGTAAGAAAACTGACATTGTTCCTTATCTTGGGAAGAAACATGAAAGCACTCTAACGGTTTTCAAAATCTGTAAGGGAGTGTTTCAGCAGACTAGCAGCACTTTTGGGCATGAGACTTCATTGTGAAATGAAGAGGGAAGCCTCTATTTACAGATTTGAAGGTTACAACAGTTATCAAGGCCATCTAATGGTGCTTATACACCACAACAGTAACTGCTATAACTGATTTGACGGTAGTTAAAAGACCAAAATGTTCTTGTAACCATCAAGGAAAAGCTTGAAAACAACTGGACGTTGTTCCTTCTAGTGTCGAAATGTGTTCTACATTGGAACTGTTTGGATAATGGTTAGGGTAAAATGGTCTTTTGGCCAATTTAGTTCTATAACTGCCAACAATAGTCTGGGTAGAAAGTGGCACATAAGAGTCTGCATTGGGAGAGGAGGTCGAGGTGGTACAAAAGATCCAACTGGTGCCTAAGGGAGTGAATTGTTACACCGTTAACTTCAATTGTGGATTTACACCACCGTCGACTTCAAGTGTGGTTTTATACCGCTGCCAACTTCTAGTGTGATTTTATACCACCATTGAGTTCAAGTTTGGATTTAAATCACTATACACTCCAAGTGTAGTTTTATGCCATTGTTAGCTTAATTTGTGGTTTTAAACCAAGGTCATCTAATTCTTCTACTTGACCTCAGATTTTCTGCTTTTGCTTTGGGCGAATTGGATTCAGGATGCTGATGCTTCCTAAAAAGAGGGATTCAGCACTTCAGATTTGAGATTCTGCTTCCAATTTACTGAATCGACTCTTTCAATTTATTCAGATCTTGAATCTGATCCATCTGAGATGCAAATCTGATTAAATTGGATGCAAGCGGAGTGAAATGAGTTTTTCGTGAGATGGGAAAAGAGAACTGTCAGCCCCTTGTTAAGAAATAAAGTTGTTGATTGGAATATAAAACACCCTAATTTGGTTTTCTTTTAACCTTTTTCATTATAGAAATGCCCATGTATTTGTGCTGATTTACAAAATACCCTTGATTGTTCTTCCTAAATAAGGTAGAACTGAAAGCATTTTCTCCAATAAAACTAGTTATGGGGGCAGAATACTTGTTCCCCCACCCAATCAGAATGTGAATGTTGAATTTGTGATTCTTATGAAGTCTTGTAGTTTCATGCTGTGAATCTTTAGTATCTAGTTATGTATATTTGCATAAAGATGAGTTTTTATCAGGCTATTTTTGGTTTTCTAGTTTTTTGTATTTTTTATATTTTATGTATAATTGAATATTTTTGCTGCTTCCCCACTTCAAAATCCACTTTTGGCACTGGTGATATTGTTTTATACACACGTCGACTTCATTGCTTACCCATCAACTTCTCCACTCAAACAAGCATAAATGAACTAAGTGCTCCAAACTTAAGAACTTTTTATTTAGTTAAAACAGTTTGAGATTCTTCAAATAAAAAGGGTAGCCCAGTGCATGAATGTAGGGTTCAAGGAAGGGGCGAACAACCAAAGGTCTATAGTACTCAGCCTTACCTTGCATTTTTTTTGTTTTTTTGAAAGAGGCTGTTTCCACGCCTCAAACCTGTGACCTCCAGGTCACACAAGGACTACTCTACGTTGTTTCAAGGCTCCCTTTGTATTTGGGATTCTTCAAATCAAGGTGAAAAATGGTTTCAAGCACTTGAAAACTAAGTAAAACAACCTTCAAAAGGTTTCATTCTTGAATAATCCAACATAAGTATTGCCAACGATAGCATGCTTTACTTTTAATACTGAAATGTAAGATGGTAATCTTCATAAAGTGTTCTGGTTTAATTATGTTCAGTTTATCTCTTAGAATGATAGTCTTTATTCAAAACATTTTGACATTTTTCAAGAGAATAGGAAGGCCAAGTAACAGGGAATGTTAAGATAAATTGGTATTGTCAAATTATCTTTGGAGGAGCAAATTAATCATCTATCTCTTCTTGGAGCTCTTCCAGGCTAAGCAAATCAGCTGAGTGCTGAAAGCAATCAAATGTCTTGAAGTTTATCTTCCATCTGTTTGTGCTTCTGATAATTATATGTTTGATCTCCTTTACTCTTTTCACTGTCATATATATTTTATACCTAGATGCGATAATTTACTTGCATTTAGGATTTCAGTCTAAAGGTGCTTGTACATGGAATAGAATTTTTAAATAAGGAATTGGAGAATGGTTGCACAGTAGGGTCACTTGAAATTGAATTGTTGAGGAGCTAAATTCTCATCTTATGTCTAAAAGGTAGAAACTGTCTGTCACTGCCAAATTGGGTTCTTACTAGTGAGGCAAGAAGGTGAGTTCAATTCTCACCTTTTTCACCCGGGTCTTTGACTTGAATTCTCACGCATTTTCACTTTATGACAATCACCAGAATTAGATTTCAGCAATCTTTTTCTTTCTTAAGAATGTTTCTTACTTGCAAACTAGATTCCAAGAGGAGCAACAACGTGGATGCCTCTGGGTTGAAGTACCCATTTAGTGATATTGATCTGGGTTCATCAGTAATGGTGGTATTATTTTTTCAGAAATCGGTTCTCCTAAATATGATACAAGAGATAGAGCCTTTGGATGTCAGCATTATACAGAAGGATGTCCCAGCAGATACAGTGGATGCCATGAAAAGGACTATCTCAGGCATGCTGGGTTTGCTTCCATCTGACCAGTTTCATGTGCTAATTGAGGCTTTATGGGAACCCCTCTCAAAATTGTTGGTTTCTTCCATGATGACTGGGTACAATTCTTTCTCTACTTTATTGTGAAATTATCATTTGTGCAAATTTTATTATTACAAAATTTGGTATTGCAATCCAAATCTGTCATGCATTGCTGCCATATTCTTGTAACTTTTAAACACACAGTTTTGTCAGCATAGGCTGGTGAACTGTAATTTAACTGCTGTGTTCCCTATTTGACTTGGTTGGAACCAACGTCAGGAGTAGAGTTCTTGAATTGAAAGAAATTGTGAAACCATTAAAAGCAAATGAGTGAAATTTCATGTTGTTCCAAGTTAATTTAGTCTATGTAATTGTGCTCATTAGGTTTTGTTCTTGGTCAGTTTCAGATATGAAACAGCTCAGCTATGTTAAAGTTCTAGTGGCATTGTTTTCTCTGGCTGTAATTTTTATTCTTCCATGTACCATGTAAAGAACTGATTCTGAAAGACAGAATTACTGTTTAAACATTAAACTGCAACCAGTATTACCCAATTTATTTTGGGCAACTTGATCACTATTCAAGATCTCCTTTTGTATTGATACCAGTTCATGCTCTTACAATCGTTTATTTAAACTCAAAAGTGGAGGTTGACCTAGATAGTGGAGAAGCTATTTATGAGAAGGAAAACCTTTTATTTATTTTTTTCTGCAAAAATCCCATACCATTGTGAATTTTCATTTTCATTTTTGTTTCACTTCTTTGGTTGGCCTGTTCGGTAAACCTTCATGTATATTATATACAATGCATGCATTAAAAAATATTAGGAAGTAGACAGTTGAATGAATATTGTGAAGTCTACTATTACAGCAAATAATTGTTATGTCTAATTTATTTCCAGAAATTTTCCATACATGCTCTCTGTTGGCTTTAATAGGATGGTTCCTTATCTGTCTTAGATTTACCTATTAATGACATCTTAAGTCATCTCAGCCTGCAAAATTATTGAAACCATTTGAAGTCAATGTAACTGTTGGACCTTGTCGCCATCAACACAGATAACCAATGGTTTTTGCATTAGTTGTTCCACAATGAGAGGGGATATCTATCTATCAATCAATCAATCAATCAATCAATCAATCAATCAATCTATCTATCTATCTATCTATCTATCTATCTATCTATCTATCTAGGAAAAAGGGCAGATGAAGTGGAAGACTTAAGGCAAGTTACAGCGACTTTCTATGGAAAGGGTGTTGGATGAACATGCTGGTTAATTTGAATGAAAATCCTTGGAGGTGATAAGGTCATAACCACACACACACACACACACACACACACACACACACACACACACTGTGGAACAACTTCTGACTATTAGCTACATCTACATAAGGAAAAAAAAAAGAATAAAAAAACAAACTAGGTTAAAGACTGGTATAAAGATTATAGTTGGACTAGTTTGCTCCAAAGAGATCATAATATTTTCTAGGAGCTGCAAGTCAGCTTTCTGGTGATGTTGTTTATGTTTCTATAAATTAATGACTATCCAACAATTAGTAGCTTCTCTATTTATATTGCAGGTATACACTGCGAAATGCTGAATATAGACTTTGCCTTGAAAAGAACCTTGATATACATGAAGAGCATTTTGAGAAGAGAAAAGCAGAATGTGCAAAACATGATGGGCATGAGATGTTGGTTGACAGGAGAATAAATATATTCAGGTTGTCTAAAAGGAATGAGCTTTTACCTGAAACCGAAAGAGCTGAAGAAGATCCCTCCTGGGAGAGTATGGGTGTTGAAGGGCTTGGAGAAATCACAGATGAGGCTCGGGAATATATTCTTCACTTGAAGTCCCGTTTATCTTCCGCAAAAGATGTATGGTCATTTCTCACAATTCTTAGCAATTTTCAGAATCTAGGGTCTGCGTTTAGAAGATTGATTGTGGTATATTTTAGGCCATGGAGAAATGATTTTCTCTAGAAACACATGCTCTTTAATGGTTGATTTTTTGTTAGGATAACTTGCATCTAATAAAATGTTTTGGAAGTTAGGAATTTGGACTTTTTTCTATACATAATTCTGGTATTGAGTCATTAAGTGACCTGATATTGTCAATGTCTATTGTTGCTGTATTATATGTACCTAGTCCGTCTTGCTCAGCTGTTGTGCTTCTTATTATAATTAAAATTTGAGCTAGGTTTATTATGTGTATCACTAGACTCATTCATCTCCTGCTTGGTGCCAACAAAGTCTAGGGCAGATAGTCATGGAGTAATCGGTGTCTCCCCTGGCTTGGTAGCAGGTTCGAATTGCTGCTGACTAGATTTAGGAGAGAAAGTGAGTGCTTTGTAATTCTTTGGTTATGCTGAAAAAAGAAAAATTCTTCTGCTTGGTCATGTGTTTTTAGTGATTATTGAACACTTGACTATAATTTTATCAGTCATGATTGGAAAATTTTCACTTTGTTTCTTAATTGCAGGTGTGACCTTGGTCCAGCTCATTATGTATTTATTATGCCCACAAAATGATCTTTGACATTGTCTTGTTTCATATTGGGCATTAGGATAAATCATACACAGACAATTACATTTTCCGACCCTCCCTCCAGATGTCTTGCTTGGATATTTTTTTCTATATTGAGTCAGTTTTTGAAGGGGAGCCTTGATGCAACTGTAAAGTTGTCATTGTGTGACCTTGAGGTCACGGGTTCAAGGGCGTGGAAACAGCCTCTTGCAAAAATGCAAGGTAAGACTGCGTACTATAGACCCTTGTGGTCCTCCCCTTCCTTGGACCCCACATATGCAGGAGCGTTGTGCACCGGGGCTGCCCTTTCATTGAGTCAGTTTTTCTTAGTTTTATGACCATTTCAGAATTGTGAAACCTGGATCACCTTTGCTAGATTCTTGTTTCTTCGACCTTTGAACTATCTCTTTGCTATTTTGGCCTTGTAAAATGCTAAGGTTGATCAGTGGGTATTGTAATGGAAGTCGGATGACTCTGAGAAAGGAATAAGGTGCTATGGATTGGATATTTGCAGCTTATTGCTAGTAGGATTACTAATAATCTTTAGTTAGTTTTATCCATATTTTTGTTACAAAGAATGCTAGTTATTCTTGACTATTGTGATATAAGAGTCTGTTTTAGTCATGTTACTAGTGCATGCGAAGTGAGGAATTATTCTCTTTTCTTCAGGTTTGAGTTACATAATAAAGCAATACAAAGACGTGAGAGAGGATTCACCTTTCCCCTGCTCCTCCACTTCTCTTCTTTCTTCTTCTTATCATCATTTCTCTTTGCCTACTTTAGACCGTAGGATCGTTCAGCTTTAACTACAACTCCAACTTGGTCTTGGAGCACATAGGGATATCCATTGATATGGATGCAACACAAGGTGAGGTGAATTGTACTGTTGTTGTCGCCTGGGCACACTGTTGATGTCAGTAGCTGTTCGTCTTGAGTATCTGGATTGCATGATCAAGCTAAATTAGGTTTAGATTTAATAGGGAATGATTTGCTTGCTTATGGTCATTCTTGTGAGCCTTTTGGAGATAGTGGAGTTGAATGAAGACCAACCTATTGCAAAAATGAAAAGAAGGCCTAACGATGCAGTTTCATTTAAGTTAAATAGTGTCAACTCTTTGAAGATGTTTTGCTGTGGTCTCTGTCCATTTTGGATCATTTTTTGTGGACTACAGTGGAAGTGGTTCTGTGCATCTGTTGAATATTTGGGTGCCATATCAAATATGGGCCTCTTGTTTCTTTTCCTACATCTCCCCCTCTCTCTTTCCCTGACAAACAAACAGTAACTGATCTTCTACATCAACTTTCCTTTTTTCAAAATAGCATAGGATTTGTTCTGCTGATGTGAATTTTTTTAGGGTTTATGTGATTAGTAACCCCATGTTTGAATTTATTTTTTCTCAACGGTTTATATGTATAACAACCCCTTGTTTTCTTCTTGTAGTACTGTCTTTGGGGACCATTGATGTATACCTTTGTCTAGAAGACTCCGAAAAGTATCTTTTGGTTGACAAATTGTTTATTTACTCAAAGTGATTTTCTGTTTGCTGAGATATAGAAGGGCAGTGGTGCAAAAATGAGTTTATTTCCTACTGGGAACTCGGGGGATGTGAATAAACAAGTTACTATACTGATTCTTTGGGAGTACTAATGAGGACTATTTGAATTCGGCGGTTGAATATTTGCAATGCTTGAGGACTGTGCAGATGTTTTTCAGGAGGAGAGATAATGTCATAGATTTAGCAGGGAAAAGAAAGGGACTGGTCAGCTCTTATCCATCTCATGATCAGTGGGAAGTATGGAAACTGTCAATTATTGCTTGTCTAATTAACTCAATGGGTATTTTGGTCAATTATAGGTAAGTATGGCTAGAATTCACTAGTAAATGATTTTTTCTGTCCAATAACTGTTGTGCTTTGACTAGTAAAATGGTTTCTTTTGTGATTCTAAGATGTGAGTCCTATCATATTCTACAACTCCTTGCTTCTTCTCTTAATAGCACGTAATTTACTCTGTCAGGGAATTCCTTTGCTTCTTCTCTTAAGTTTGGTACAGGAGCTAGAGGTATCTCTTTAATAAGTGACTAAGGTAAGTGATGCATATTGCCAGAAATAGAAAAAAGGGAAAAAACTCACTCTTCTTTGAGGTTTTAACATGTTGCTCCTCTTAAAGAGGCCAGTGGCACTTCTCTCCTTGACGCAGGGAAAGTACCACAGATATCCCTTTTTCTGCTGTTAAATGAGACTGCACCCTAACTAAAGGTTCTTTAAATTTCTTCCTTCTAGCACAAATATTTCTTCCTCTCGAAGGTTATACATACATACATACATACATACATACATACATACATACATGTATGTATGTATGTATGTATGTATGTATGTATGTATGTATGTATGTATGTATGTATAAAGGGCAGCCTGGTGCATGTATGTATGTATGTATGTATGTATGTATGTATGTATGTATGTATAAAGGGCAGCCTGGTGCATGAAGCTCCTATGAATTCGACGTCCGGGGAAGGGGTGGTCTACAAAGGGTCTATAGTACGCAGCCTAACCTTGCATTTTTGCAAGAGGCTGTTTCCACACCTTGAACCCGTGACCTCTAGGTCACACGACAACAACTCAACCATCTTGCCAAGGCTCCCCATCTAATATGTGTGTGTGTGTTCTTTGGATTGATTTCTCCTTTCCTCGTACTCAACCAACTTTGTGTTTTTCTTATGGAGATGTGCTGAATTTACATTTTCTTTAACAACTTAAGGAACAAGTGGACCTAGCCTCTAGTGGCCATAAGTCATTTTTGGGCCTAAACTTAGTTCTATATTACACAACTATAGAATGTTTGATGTGGGTCACAATTTTTATGATCCAAAGTGTTGGTCAATTGGTCTAATTGTAGATGAAGTTTCATTAAAGTACATGAAGGACCCCCATTTTGGTCAACCAAACAATTCTCTCCACACCAATTGAAAGTACATGTGAGCTCTTAAATCTCTGTGATCCAACTCGTTTTATGTTGGACCCCACCATTGAAGGTTTCTACCAACATCTTAAAGCATAAGAAGGCTTGAGTTGTCTTTACAAGGAGGTTCTAGGCTGGTAGATGAATGGTCTCATCATCATCATCATGAAGACCATATCTTGATTAGGGTTTGGTCACATGAATCCTGTAACTCCATTCCCCTCTATTAAGTGTCATGGCTTTATTTAGTCCCAAAGTTTTTAAATTTTTTCGTACCACTTCTATCCATGTTCTTTTGGACCTTCTCCTTCCCCTTTTATAACCTTAGACTTTTATCCCCTTACTCTTAATTGGCACCCTTTTTTGTCTACGTTGGATATTTCTAAGCCATCCAAAGTCTAATCTCCCTCATCTTGTTACTTATTGGTGCTACCCTGAAGTTTTGTCTAATGTTTTTATTTCTAATTCTATCGTTTCTTGTCTTGCTACTCATCCATCTCAACATTCGCATTTCGGTGACATTCATCCTATGTACATGTTGTTCCTTAACTGCCCAACACTCTAATCCATAGAGCATAGTGGGCCTTACAGCCATCCTATAGAATTTTCTTTTCAGTTTGAGTAGCACCCTCCGATCACACAAAATTCCAGAGGTGCATCTCCACTTGTTCCAACCTGATTGGATTCTCTGGATAACCTCCCTCTTAATCTCTCCACTCTTATGAATTATTGATCCCAATTATCAGAAGTGTTTTCTTAGGGGGACTTCTTGGTTATCAATCTTTATTGGTGCTCCACTCCCACTCCTCTCCTTGATAAACTTACATACCACATACTCTGTCTTAGTTCCACTAATTTTAAATCCTTTTTATTCTAATGCATCCCTCTATAACTCTAGTTTTGTGTTTACGCCCTCCCTTATCTCATCAATCAAAACTATATCATATGCAAATAACATCTACTATGGAATTTCCTCTTGTAAATGTTATGTTAACTCATCAATAACCAGCATGAAAAGGTATAGGCTCAATGACAATCCTTGGTGCAATCTTATAGTGATAGGAAAATCACGGTTTCTTTGCTAGTGGTCCTAACATTTGTTACTGCTCCCTCAAATATATATCCTTAATTATGCTTATATATCCCTCTGAAACTCCTTTCTCTCCTAATACCCACTATATTAACTCTTTGAGGACCCCTATGTATTTAGAGGTGCAAGGGGGTGCGCTTGGAGCTTGGAGGGCCTAGGCGCGCCCTTTCAAAAACCAAAAAATTCTAAAAATATAAAAAAAAAATTCTAAAAAAAGTAAGAAAACATAGAAACATAATTTAATAATTAAATATTAACTAAACATGCAAATTTCTATGAACAAGATAATATACAAGCATAGTCAAGTCAAATAACTTTTAAGAGTTTAAGACTACTCACTTTAGTCATCCCTGAAGGAATCTTTAAGGTTCATATTATCATCGAAGCTATCATAATCCTCAGCAACATATCCAGCAAGACCACTACCTTGACCTTGCAACTCCTCCTTAGTGTCCTCCTTAGACCCAATTTTTTGCTCTGGTTCTGCAACTACGTAACACATGTTCTTTGGCCCAAGTTCTGTCTCCTTTGCCTCTAGTACTGTTTAGTGGGGGGAGCAACATGTGAATTAGTTCCAATAGCACGCTCAACGCCACCCCATGTGAGGTTATCATTTGGATGGATGAGGTCATTCTTAGCATTTCTTTTAATGATCCATTCATCACTTTCATCAACTTCTCAAGATAATGAGATATGTAAATGTGTACGATCTTCATGTCGATGGCAGAGACGTTGATTATGTTGAATGTATACTAGATTGTTCAATGTTTTTGCATGCAACATATTTCTCTTCTTTGTGTGAAGTTGCAACAAAATGTCAAATTATATGTAATGGATAATTGCAAATTAGATTGCTGATTGATCTATAAGTTAATAAAGTAAGACTTACATTCTTAAAGACACTCCAGTTTTGCTCGCAAGGAGATGCACTACAGGTTTGGGAGAGGATTTTGATAACTAGTTTTTTAAGAATTGGGCATTTAACCCCAAAAGTGATCCACCACTCGCGTACAGAAGTTAAATAATAGTTAAGACTTAGTAAATAAGGGGCAGCCCTGGTGCACAAAGCTCCCCCGTATGCAGGGTCCGAAGAAGGGGTGGACCACAAACGTCAATAGTACATAGCCTTACCTTGCATTTTGCAAGAGGTTATTTTCACGCCTTGAACCCATGACCTCAATGTCACACGACGACAACTCTACTGTTGTGCCAAGGCTCCCCTTTAGTTAGGACTAAATAAATAAAAACATAAATTAACAAAATCTAACACTTGAAAAAAATGATTTGAAATTATAAAAGACTTACAAGGAGCAATTGTCATTCCCTTCAGTTTAGTCAAGTCATTCACGAATAGGCTTGCTGCACGTTTATATGGGCCCAGCTCCTCAATCACCTTACTTGCATCATCCTAATTCACAAATAGTGTATTAATGGTATCAAATATGCCTTATTTGATAAATCTATCGCTTTAACATTTTTTTTTTCTATTATAATAGAATGCAGGGTTAAGGTAATAATCAGCTACATGCAAGGGTTAACATAGCTAATTCGTCCATCTACTATCTACAATGCCACAAATATGAGAGGCCTGTCGCTCGTTCTCTTTACTATTTTCTCTAATCTTTTCCTTGGCTCGTGTGACGGCGTTGTAAATATAGCCCCTTGTAGGCTTCTCTTTGGTATCCACCAGCCTCAACACCTCTGCAAGTGTGGCCATTATCTTTGAACAAAATGAAATGCTATTCTAGAAGGAGCTATGGCTGACAATGTTCTAAACTCTATAACTGACTAGCATATTGCTCCATTTACTGTTACTCCATGCCTGACAGTGGAACATTTCCCTTAATTTTGCCCTCACATTGTGAATACTTTCTAAGCTCAAGAAGCTTGTTGCGAAACAAGTGACTACAGATTTGATAAATTCTCTTTGCTTGGTCATTGTTCTCATCAAATAGAGGACATGAGTGTGACTGTATATGAAAGCAAATGTTGCCTTTGCTTCTCTCATAGTATGCTCTACTTTCAGAGATTTTTCAATGTCTTCCAATATCAAATCAACACAATTTGCTGCATAGGGTATCCGAAATAAGTGCTTCCTTATTTGTAAATATCTCCGTACAACTACATAATTTGATACATTGTTTGTGATAACCTGTAATACCTAATGAAATTCAAGAGTAGCTATTAAAACATTTAAATATTAAATTTCTTAACAAAAACAAAACTGAGGTTATGGGGAGGGATTACTTGGACAACATTTTCCTCTCCGACGTCATCCAACATCTTTACAATCAAATCTAAGTTCCTTACATGACTGTATCCATCAATTGATATTAGGAAAATTTTCTTAGTTGGACAGTTTACCAAGAAATTAATCAAGTTGCAATCTTTTCCGTCACTCTAACAATCAGACATTATAGAGCATCCTTATTATGCTCATCTTTTCAACTTGCTTTTTAAGAAGTAGCACCCTCAACTCATGGTAAGAGGGTGACTTGAAACCTTAACATAGAAGAAAAACACAAGTTAAATATTGCTTCACTTAAAAAACATGCATAAAAAGTACTATTATATAAATATAAACAAAAAACGAACATGTAATTGGATTATATCGTGCAACTAACTCAAACGTGGTTTGAAATGATTAATGCCGAGCGGCATTAAAGGCATTGCCATTCTCATAAAATTAACTTGTAATATAATCATATGCTCTCGTCCTGAGCTCCTTAAATGCATTATTTATTGTGGTCTATTACAAAGGAGCCTTCTCGGGATTAGGGGCATAGTGAAGATCAAGAGGTTTCCTTTGTACCACTTCTAGATCTCTTACTACTAATAACAATCCCACTACCACCAAAAGTAGGTTTCCCCACTATCAGTATTAACATTAAGATCAACAACTTCATAGTCTTCATTAATCCCAAACAAGTTCTCCAGTCATGATTGCTCCATAATAATTCTCTCTCTTTTATCCTTCTTCTCTGAGTCATGCATATAATCACTTATTCTCTTTGATATATTGGGCCTGACGTTGTTTCATTTTATAGCAAGCTAATGTTGTTTCAACCTATAAATCTCACCACTATACTTATTCCTACACAATTTGTACCAAGCTGTGTTTTCTTTACCTAAAATCTTAGCTCTCCATACTCCCACATCGGGTCTGTAGATTTGGAAATAGTTAATGAACATGAAGTGTTTGAATTTGAACCCATTGATGATGATGTCTTTAAATTCTAGTACTAGAAAATCAAAAGCAGAAAAGAGTGAGTACTTTCATACAATCATAATTCACAACCAATGGGAAGCTATATATCATCATCATCATCATCATCATCATCAAGACCTTATCCCAATTAGGGGTCGGCCACATGAATCTTATTCCTCCATTCCACTCTATTAAATACCATGGACCTCCCAGGCATGAAACCAAACTGATTCTCCGATACACTTGTTTCATGTCGCAGCCTCTTCTCAATGACTCTTTCAAAAAGTTTCATGGTGTGGCTCATAAGTTTGATCCCTCGATAATTAGTGCAGCTCTGAATGTCTCCTTTATTCTTATAGATTGGTACAATAGAGCTTTTCCTCCACTCATTAGGCATTTTCTTTGATTTTATAATCTTGTTAAACAACTTGGTCAACCAAACTACCCCAATATGTGAATGGAAATAAGTTTGAATGAGTAAATGTAAAAATAAAATAAAAAAATAAAACTTATTTATGTAACTGTTATTTTCAAATAATTGAAAAAAAATAACCTTAAAACACAAAAAAATCACACATGCACTCACAAGCAAAGGAAAGCTATATATGTGGATGGAAATCTATTTCAACGAATAAAGAAAAAAAAAAATTTATTTTCAATTTCTGTAACTGTTATTTAAAAAAAAAAAGAAATAACCTTAAAAGTACAAAAAATAGAAAAAAAATCAGACATGCACTCAAGCAAAGGGAAGCTATATATTTGGATTGAAAGTTGTTTCAATGAATAAAGATAATTATTTTCAATTTCTGTAACTTTTATTTCTTAAGAAAAGAAAAAATAACCTAAAAAATACAACAAAATGAAAAAAATCACACATGCACTCAAAAGCAAAGGAAAGCTATATGTGGATGGAAATATGTTTCAGTGAAGAAAGACAAAAAAATGAAAAATTTCTCAATTTCTGTAATCGTTATTTTTTGAAAACAAGAAAAAATAACCTTAAGAATACAAAAAAAGGAAAACAAAACATCACAAATGTACTCACAAGTAAAGGGAAGCTATATATGTCGCTGGAAATATGTTTCAATGAATAAAGACAAAAAAAAAAAAGTTTTAATTTCTGTAACTGCTATTTTGGAGAAAAAAAGAAAACAATAACCTTAAAAATACAATACAATAAAATAAAAAAATCACACATTCACTCATAAGAAAAAGGAAGCTATGTATGTCGATGGAAATATGTTTCAACGAACAAAGACAAAAAAAATGAAAACTCTTTTGAATTTCTGTAATTGTTATTTTTCAAAAAAAGAAAAAATACAAAAAATTGAAAAGAAAATCACACATGCACTCACAAGCGAAGGGAAACTATATATGTCGATGGAAATATGTTTCAACGAATAAAGACCAAAAAACAAATTTTTTTTTTTTTTTCAATTTCTATAACTATTATTTTCAAAAAAAGCAAAAAATAACCTTAAAAGTACAAAAAGAATGAAAAAAACATCACACATGCACTCACAAGCAAAGGGAAGCTATTTGTGTATATGAAAATATGTTTCAACGAATAAGACAAAAAAACAAAAAAAATTTAATTTTTGTAGCTGTTATTTTCAATAAAAAGAAAAAATAAGAAGAAAACCTAAAAAGAACTTAAAGCTAGGGAAAAGAAACATAAAATTCAAATGGAATGTTTGTTTATACATATAGAATAAGAACCCATCAAGATTTATCCAAAAAATAAACAAATTGAAACAAGTTTTAGCAAAAAATAGTGCTTGAAGTGAAGATTTATGAATCCATACCTTTCTTTGCTTTGATCTATGAAAGGTTGAAGATGAGTGGTTGTTTCCACAATATCTGGGACTCTTTGATTAAATATTCACCTTAACATCAGACAGTCAACTTTCTCCAAGTCTTGTATTCCTTCGGTGTTGCTTTTGGTGGATCTAATGACATATGACCAAGCACATCCCTAGCACCATGATAGATTTTGATTGATTGAGACCATAGGAAATAATGGGAATTATACTATCAAGTTCAGCCAACATGGGAAGCATGAAGGAAGACTTAGAATCAGTCAATGCAGCTATGGGTCTCTCTTCTATGTGTTGCTGACTCACCAAATTCTGCAAAATTGGAAACTTTTGCACCCAGAAAATACAGAACTGAGACATCTGTATTCATGAAAAATTAACTTGCTCAGCTAAATGCAACTTGTCAAACCCAAAGATAAGTTTCAGAAAAATCTGACTCAGCGCGAATTTTAGACACATTTAAAAACTGATATAACCATCAAAATCCCTCTGAAACAGTATCTCTCAGAGTCCTACTTTCAGATGTCTGTTACCATCAACAACCTTTGTATTTATTTTGAACAGAGAGAGAAACATAAATCAGAATCATACCTGCTAGACTAAAAGTCATGGAAATTTCTTGTGAACCTACCAAAAACAGGGATATGCTAATGGCATTCACATGTGAAGAGGCAAACCACCAGAACACTGTATACAGGGTTTGATGAACTCACACATAATCTGTTACAATCAGATGGAGTTTCCTTAATGGAATTCCTTCAAACAAAGTGTATTTGCAGCACAAGGCTGCTGTTGTATTTAGGACAATCTGCTTACCCTCATACCAGTAGAGAAGACATGAAGAGAAAAGGAAGACAGTACAGAACGAGGTGGGGTTGTGATCACTTGGATCAGACTTGCTTGCTTACCATGTCAAATCAATAGAAATGGAGAGAAGCAAAGAAAGAAAAAGAAAAGAAAAAAGACACTAGATAAGATGAGGTTGTGTAAATTAGATTGCTCGACTTCTCTGTTAGTATTTACATGGGTAAAAAGACTGATATCTCCTTTATTGACAAGATTACATAAGAAAGAATAACCAGCAAAAAAGGGACAAATATGGAAAGAGAGATAACATGGACATCTAACTATTTAACAACTTAAAGAAAAGAACTAGTCCACTACCTCAGTAATAAGTTAAATATATTTCCTCTAGGCCTACTTCTCAGTAATTTTGCTTTGGAATATAACCTGGCCATTGCAAATACATTCTTTAATATGAGGGCCGAACACTCAATAACCTTTAAAAGTGGACTCCATAAAAGTCAAATAGACTTTTTTCTACTTAGAAATACGAAAGATCAATGTGTAAGGATTGTAAAGTGATACTTGGTGAGAGTTTAATCTCACAATATAGGTTAATGGTTATGGATATCTATACTAAAAAATGGAAGAAAGGAAATGAACTTAATAGGTATCCAAAAACAAAGTGGTAGAACTTAAAAGGAGAGAAAATAACCTCATTCACAAATAAGTTGGTGGTAGAAGGAAATTAGAATTATGAAACAGAGTAAACACCATGTGGACTAATATGGTTGAGTCCGTTAAGAATGTGACAAAAGATGTCTTGCTAGTATCTAAAGGTAAGAGACAATTAGTAAAGGAAATATGGTGGTGGAGTGAAACGGTGGAAAAAGTTATTAAAGCAAAACGGTTGTGTTTTAAAGTGTGGCAGAAGACTAGAAATAATGAAAACTATGAAAGAAAACCAGGAGACCCAAAACGGCACCTGTTAAAAGGAGTGAGGCAATGCAAGTAGAAGGTTCTAAAAGGGTAAGGTGAAGGTCCAAAAGAACGTGGATAGAAGTGGTGAGAAAAGATTTAAAAACTTTGGGGCTAAATGAAATCATGGTACTTAATAGAGGGAAATGGAGGAACAAGATTCATGTGGCCGACCCCAAATCGGGATAAGGTCTTGATGATGATGATGATGATGATGATGATGATGATGATGATGACTACTTCTCAATAAGATTTCTGAATAAAAACTTGAAATTGGGCAGACTGGTGATGTTTTTGAGAACCTGCATGTTATTTTCCAGTTTTAGTGTACGTTTATAATTCTAGAATTCCATAAATTTACTGATGCATTCAACTAGTTTTGTTGTCCCTGTTGGTAGGTAGTCTGATCAGACTGCAGCCTTTTAAATTGGTTGCATGATATTTCGATTCTGCATGGAGATTCTTATCTATTATTTATCAGGAACTACTGAAATCAAAATTAAAAATTCTGCCTCAAATGCAGCACTTTGTTGGAGAAGAAAAGGACAACTTGAAGAATGATATTCCATTAATTGACAAGATCACATGAGAAGGAATAAACAGCAAAAGAAAAAGGACAAATATGGAAAGAAAGATAAAAAAAGGGCCGCCCAGCACATGAAGCTCCCTCGTATGTGAGGGCCAGGGAAGGAGCAGACAACAAGTGCTTATAGTATGCAGCCTTACCTTGCATTTTTTGCAAGAGGCTATTTTGACACCTCGAACCCATGACCTCAAGGTCACATGACAACAACTCTACCATCGCACCAAGGCTACCCTTCATGGAAAGAAAGATACCCGATCTAAATATTTAACAACTTTAAGAAAAGAACTAGTCCACTGTCTCAGTAATAAGTTAATGTAATTCCTCTTGGACTGGTTGTCAGTATGATTTCTAAGTGAACACTTGGTATTGGACAGACTGGTGATGTTCTTGAGAATCTGCTTATTAATTTTCTAATTTTAGCGTGCAATTGAAATTCTGGAATTCCATAAATTTACTTGTTATGCATTCAACTAGTTTATTTGTTCCTGTTGGTAGGTAGTCTAATCGAGCTGCAGCCTTTATTAAATTGGGTGTGTGCTATTTTTATTCCTCATGGAGATTCTTATCTATTATTGGTCAGGAACTATGTGAAATCAAAAGGAAAAATTCTGCCCTTCAAATGCAACACTTTGTGGGGGAAGAAAAGAATGACTTGTTGGACTATTTGCGATCACTGCAACCAGAAAAGGTTTCTCCTAACATTTTTCAGCAAGTTTTGCAGCTTACTTGCCCAGGAGCAGTTTGAAATGAATTGTTGCTTAACTGATTGGTTTTGCAAATTGTATTAGTTTCTAGATGCTCAGATTCTAGAAATTTGCATGCTCAGCATGAATAAGTTCCATATCCCATCTACATTCAACACTGTAATAAGAACTGCACACCTTTGTTGAGATATGTAAGGGGGAAATCTTATTCAAATTCAATATGCACATAAGGTAGCATGCTAATTTTTGAACCCATTGAGATCAATAAAAATATAATCAATTGATGTCATTATATAATCCATGAGACCTTTGGTGCATTCTTTCAGATTTTGGTGACAACTATGAGGTTTATAAATATAGTTGGTAATTTCTTTTGTGGCCATCTTCACTTACAAAGTTGCAAGCTGTTTCTTTTTGTCCCATAACAAGTAACTCATTTCCAGTCCCATGGTATCAAGTCAGTTTAAAACCCATTGACCTTGCGGCAAGAATCTTAACCATCTTTATGATTGAGGTCTCCCTGTGTTTGGACATCTTTCCCACTCGAAAAAGCGGATCGAAAAACTACTGTGTTCAGCGCCTTCAATCCAATATGAGCATTCAGTTCTCTTCTTGAGGTCCACCTTTGTTATGAAATTGCAGTCCCTTCTTGATTATGAACAAATATCTCTAGTACCAGCATTCAGTTCTGAAGTTGCTTGTGACAACCCACCTTGGAGCATACAAAGGCAGTTGGGAAAATGCTATTGATATTTTACCCAAGTTAATTTTTAATCACTAATTAACCGTGCAACTATCCATAATACTTAATGCAAGATCTTTATAGACACTTTTGACTCACCTCAACTAACAGAAGCCCATGTTCAACAATGAATGCCTACATATTTAAACATATTGAAATGCATTCATTTTCCAAATGAAAAATGTTCAGAAAATCAATTTTAAAAAAATTTCCAAATTTTGACAGGTCTTCTTCTTATCCGACATGAGTTTGAGGTCTACCATTCTATCTTTGTTGTCTTCCCTATAATTTTCTGCTCTTTAAATAGTAGAAAATGGAAAAGATTAAACAGTAATTCAACTGATTTTTGAAGGATACCATGATTAACACCACTTTCAGTGGAGGCTTTAACAGTGTGCTTATCAGTTCTTTTTGAGCCATTTAGTCTCCAATGTTGGTGTTTCCTCTGTTACAGTTTTTATTAATACTTTCTATTGCCTAATATGGACAACTGCACTACCTTCTCGTGCAGGTAGTTGAACTATCAGAACCGACGTCCTCTGAATTGCAAGAAACAGTTCACTCTGTCGTGCATGGTCTCCTAGCAACACTTTCCCCAAAGATGCATTCAAAGGTTCCTCCTCAAGCTGATAATACCTCATGTGGAACTCCAAGTTCTGGTAAAGAATCCAGTGCAGAAATTATAGAGAACACCTCTCTTCAATTTCATCCGCTTATTTCAGTCACCAGGGATTACCTAGCACGCCTGCTATTCTGGTTTGTCTGGATTCCTCAAACTCATAATTTCTATCTGACAACTGATTGGTTGGTGTTTATTGTTGGATATCTTGTCATGATTTAGGTGTATGCTAATGGGGCATCATCTTAGAGGTCTTGAATATCGATTAGAGCTGATGCAACTACTGACCTTGTCCAAAGATCCAACATTCGATGCTGAAAGTGACAAGCATGTCAGTTGAGGTGCTGATATCTTTTGAATGATATTTGCTTTAGCTTGTCGCACTTTTTGGCTCTCTTGGGGTTCTTGTTTGTGGAGTTAATATTCTGCCAAGGTGCTTGAAGGTTTTGAATCCAGAATGCATTCAACATGCTTGGGATTTGTATATCAGCACACAACAGAAGGATATGGCGCCAATACCAACTACTTAGTGCATCAAAGAAGCTTAAATGGATAACATGAAGTGAAGCTTGAAAGACTATTGATTGAAAGGACTATAATGCTTATAGACGTCAAAATGATGGGCAAGACTTAATTTGTTTCAAAGAGACTGCAATTACACTGATTGATCTCAGACATAGACTTGAAATAGCTTTATGAAAACTTTGGTTTGAAATAACTTTATGAAAAATTTGGTTTCTTTAACTTTGACCAAGGGAATGGAAATCAAAATAAATCATGGCATCGATCACTATCTCTGATCGTTGGTCACTCTTTCCTTGCTGGAAGGTATTTTGGAAATATATTAATATCCAATTAATGCTTATTGTAAGTATAAAAATTAGGCTCTAATTTGAGCCATTATTCTAAATAGCCAGCCCCAATGTGGATACAGGAGGGTTGCATCAGGTTGCCAACTGGCATAAAACCATTTGCAGAATCCTTAACATAAATCCAAAGACTAAAGCTTTTCCTCAAGCTAGGGCATTCTCCATAAGTGATGTGCTATATGGAAACCTTGGATGCAGTGGAAAATATGCATGGGCAACTAGGGCATTCCCCTGTAAGTGAAGAGCTACATCAGATACTTATGCAGTGAAAAATGGGCAACGACTGCTAAGGCATTTCCTATAAGTGACATGTTGCATCAAATCCCAGATGTAGTGAAAAATAGGCAGTGTTTATTGTGTTATGCTAGATGTGCACAAGTAAAGGGATTAGCTTAAAATAATAATATTTGTATTACCATATGGAATATAAGCACATTGATAAGTAAGAATAAGGAGTTAGTAGATATGATGAAACATATGAGAGTTAATATAGCTTGTATCCAATAAACCAAGTAGAAGGGCTAAAATTGGATAACTTGATGGGTATGAGCTTTGGTATGTAGAAAAGGATAATAATAGAAATGACGTAGGGAGTGGTAGATAAAGAATTAAAGGATAAAATTGTAGATGTTAGAACATGTAGTGATATAATTCTACTAATAGAACTTGTTCTAGGAGAAAAGATCACAAATGCTATAAGTACATATGCCTCATAGGTCGAGTTAGAAGATAGAATCAAATTGAGAAGATACGGAGAGAGTATTGAAATAAATTTTCAACACAGAGGGGATGCTTATAGGAGCATACTTAAATGATCATGTAGTTAAAGTAAATGAAGGATATGACATGGTACATAGAGGATGTATTAGAGATAAATGAGATGAGAGAAGCTATCCTCAATTTTTCTTTGGCATATAACCTAGATATAGCAAACTCATACTTTAAAAGAAAGATGAACACTTGCTAACCTTTAAAAGTGGATCATGTAAAAGCCAAATAGATATTTTTTTCTACTTAGAAATACCAAAAAATCAATGTGTAAGGATTATAAGGTGATACCTGATCAGAGTTTAACCATATAACATAAATTAATGGTTATGTATATTTATATTAAGAGATGCAATAAAGGAAATGAACTTAATAGGTGTCCAAACAAAGTGGTGGAACTTAAAAGGTGAAAAGATAACATCATTTACAAACAAGTTCATGGTATAAGAAAAGTGGAACAATTAAACAAAAGTAAATGTCATTTGAACTAATATTGTCGAGTTCATTAAGAAGTGACAAAAGATGTTCTAAGAGTATCTAAAGGTGAAAGACAACTAGTAAAGGAAACTTAGTGGTTGAGTGAAAAGGTACAAAAAGTTATTAAAGAGAAACGAGCATGTTCTAAAGCATGATTGAGGTTTAGAAATAACTAAAACTTTTGAGTAATATAAGAATGCTAAAAAGGTTGCTAAAAGAGTGGTGAGTGAGGCTAAACTCAAGGCATATGATGATCTTTATAATAGATTAGGGTCAACAGAAGGTGAAAAAGATGTCTTCAAACTTGTAAAAATAAGAAAATGGAAGAGTAAAGACTTATATCACGTTAAATGCATCAAAAGTGATGACTAAAGGATACTAATTAAATATGTCAAGATCAATCAAAGGTGGAAAGTTACTTTAAAAAATTATTAACTGACAAATGTATTAAGAATATAGGGATTGAAAGAACCATAATCCCAAATAATATTAGACTATATATATACTACCATAGGATAGGGTACTTAAAGTGAAAGAGGCCTTGAAAAAGATGAAATTAGGAAAGGCGATAGGACGCGATGGTATACCAATAGAGGTTTGGATGTATATGGGAGACACTGGAGTGAGTTTGGTTGACAAAGTTATTTAACAAGATTGTAGGATTGAAGAAAATGCTAATTAAATGGAGAAAAAGACCAATCATAATTTATAAAAATAAAGGAAACACAAAGAGTTGTACTAATTATCGTAGGACAAACATATGAGCAACACTTTGAGAAAGAGTGATTGAGAACAGGCTACAATATTAGAAAAATGTATCTGAAAACTAGTTTGGTTTCATACTTGGGAAGTCTACCATGAGAGCTATTTTTCTACTTAAACAATTGATAGAGAAGTATAGGAAGAGGAGGAAAGACCTCCATATATTCTTTGTCGACTTAGAAAAAGCTTATAATAGGATCCATATAGAGTTAATATTGTGCGTGTTGGGCGAGAAAGGGGTTTCAAGGTGGTATATAGACATATTTAAGGATATGTATAAGGGAGGAGTAACAAATGTTAGGACTACTAACAAAGAGGCTGATGATTTCCTATCACCATAGGATTGCACCAAGGATTGACATTGGGCTCGTACCTTTTCATGTTAGTTATGGATAAGTTAACAAAACTCTGTATAGGAGATTTCATAGTGCATGGTATTTGCAAATGATAGTTTTCACTGATAAGACATGTAAAGGCATAAACACAAAGCTAGAGTTGTGGAGAGATGCTATAAAGACTGAAGGATTTAAAAATTAGTTGCACTAAGATAGAATAAATGGAATGCAATTTTAGCAAGGAGAGGAGTGGGAGTAAAGCACCGGCAAAGATTGATAACTAAGAAATCTCCCAAAAAGATCGCTTTTGATACTTGGGATCGATAGTTCATGAGAGTGGAGAGATTGAGAGGGATGTTACCCATAGAGTCCAAATAGGTTGGAATAAATGGAGAGGTGTCTTTGGAGGTTTTTGTCATAGACTGAAAGGGAAAATTCCATAGGATGGTTGTAATGCTGACTACTCTATAGATTAGAGTGTTGGACAGTTAAGGAACAACAAGTACCTAGGACGAGCATATCCAAAATGATGATGTTGATGTGGATGAGTGACAAGACAAGAAAGGATAGAATAAGAAATGAAAACATTAGAGGAAACTTAGGAGTAGCACCAATAGATAACAAGATGAGGGAGGATCAACTTAGATGGTTTGGACATGTCCAACAAAGATTGAAAACAGCACTGATTATAAGGAGTGAGTCGATCCAAGTTGAAAATTCTAAAAGAGGAAGGAGAAGGCCAGAGAGGACATGGATATAAGTAGTGAGAAAAAAAAATTAAAAACTTTTAGAATAAATAAGGTCACGACACTTATAGAGGGGAATGAAGAAACAAGATTTGTGTATCTGACCCCAATGAGGATAAAGCTTTGATGTTGATGACGACGATGAATATGAGAAGTCATGCAATCTAATTGTCCAAAGTCCTCAAAAGAGAACTTTTCTGCCGTCTTAGAAGAAGACAAAGGAACTTTCTGTTGGATTAGTGATTATAGTTATCTAATGGCAGTACTGCCCAGTTCTTAGTCGTTACGTGTTGCAAGCTTGATCAACAGGGTCAATCAACAAAAGTTGGTATGCCAGTAAACATAAATCTCCATTTTGCTACTCCAAGTCTTCATTATGTCTAAAAGCAAAACCTGTAATTCTAAGAGCTGACCAGAAGGTAAAAGCTGGAAGGTACCATAATGATGCAGAGATCAGGAAGAGATGATGCCCCAGAGCGCTCTCCACTTAATATGAGTGGCGGATATCGTGCCAAACCAATGGCATATATATCAAATCACGTCAAAGAAACTTTGGTTTACATATATGGATTATAGACATCAATTTAAGTTTACAGTAAAGTAGATGAGACCTCATAGTTCATAAATTGGGATGGAACCTTATAATCTAAAACATAATGGTTCACATCCAGACTACTCTAGTATTAGAATTTCCTGCTGCAAATGATTCCCATATTTACGTGATCATTCGTCGGGTAAGTTTTAGTCCACGGTCTTATCCATGTGTTTTCCTTGCATATAGTCCAACCCACGAAGGATATTGTGGCCTCAATCTATCAACAAACCGAGTTTTCATCTCGCGATGTTGTGTTCAATGGGCCAGATCTTCTACTCACTAATCCCGGTTCTCCTTATATGTATATGCAGGTACAAAACGCATTATCTAGCTTTCCAAGATAAAAAATGGCTTGTTTGTACAACGACCTCAAGAAAATATGAGACTCCAAATACTCCACAGGAAGTGCGTTCCAATATGTTGATTTGCCTGCAGATTCTGCAGTTTGCGTGGATGATCCAGTAATCTGGCCTACTACTTTACCCGATCAGCGCACAGATTCTGATCTTGATCTTGGTGGCACTATACCTACTAGATCTGATGAATCAGATCTAGTCTGTTCAAATGAACTTGTAGGAAGTCCTCTAACGGGATAAGCTCAATCAGTGAGGTCCTCTCAAGTTAACATTTCCGATCCTGTTGGTGTACAAGTCGAAATTATTGTACATAATCTGGCTCCTTCAGCAACTACCTTGGAAACTAATGTGCATCCCATGATCACCCGTGCTAAGTAGGCCAATATACGTTTCTAGGGCCTGAATTACTTCTAACTCAAGATGATATCTCAGATTTACGAGAGTCTAACAATTTCAAAGTGCTCCTAATCTCCACTGTGGTTGGGGGCAATGTAGGATGAACTACACATGCTGCTAGATATACATGGGATCTTGTAACTCGTGAACCAGACATGAGACATGCATGTTATTACCTATCAAAGGGTATTTAAATGTTAAAAACTTAACCAATACCCTAAAATCTCTGGCACTGATGCAACAGGTCAAGTCATTTCTCAAACCAATATGCAATAACATGCAGGCACCCTTATGTCCCATACTATAAGTTGACCCCAATGGATCATAACATACTACTACACTTCCATGGGTGATGTTCACGATAGCCCACTCTAGGTGGCTCACACCCCAGACCAGGTAGCTTCTCTACTTTTTGTGGTAGCTTTCACTCAGGCACCTGGTAGTCCTTTTCATAGGTTGCCCCTTTCAGGATTCAAACCTTGAGCTGATGGTTGCTCTGATATCATATGTTAACGACTTAATCAATAAACCAAAAGGCCAAGTACTGAGGGAATGCGTTAAGTCAATTGCTTAAACTAATATCCCATGTCACTGGTGGGTGCTTTTGTGTCATATACCACAAGTTGGCCCCACTTAGGATCATAAAGCTGACTGGTTCTCTTAACAAATCCCAGGAATGGTTGGTTGCTCAAGATTTTAATGAACATTCTAGTGTCAGTTTTGATGAAACTTGTTGCCCACTTATCAAACAGATACCATGGGGTTGGTTCCTATTGTTGCTACTACTCTACGTGGATCCATTTGACATCAAGATCTGAAAAATGTGTCGCTTCATGGTGTTTCTTAAGAAACAGTACGTACGAGGCAACTGCTTAGTTCTCCAAATCTCAACTGACCTAATCATGCTTGTAAGTTAAACAAAGCAATTTAGAAGTTAAAATAAGCATCTTGCGCTTGGTTTGGTAGATTTTTGTACGTACATTCTGCATATTGGCTGGTTTGTGGCCATGCAGTTAATCTTTATGCTCATTGAAGAAAGAAAGCGATCATTCTGCTTCTCTTGTATGTTGACAATATTACTTGTACAACTTTGCTCTTCTAGATCAACTCATAACACAATTGGGATCTGAACTTGCACTAGACAGTCTTGGCATAGTACACTATTTCCTTGGTATAGGGGTTCTCTATTTTGGGGGTACATGTTATTAGATCAAGCTACGTATGCCACGAGGTGTGCAGAGGCTGATATGATTGATGATTGTCCAATTAACACCCTCGTTGCAGTAAAAACGAACAACTTCCTTGGATCAATAAGTCTGTCGATCTTAAGCATTATATGAGAGTATTGTAGGATGTTGACAATGTTTGATGCTCACTAGACCAAATACCAAACACAATGTAAATCATGTATGTCAATTCATGCAATGTCTAAAAATGGTTCATTCTCGACATCTGAATGCATTCTCCATTGCCTTTAAAGGACAGTGGAATTTGATCTAAATCTCCTTATGTCTCCATGGCACTGAGTACCGGTCCTATCATCCCTTAACTCAACAGGTACAACCGGTTATCATGTCTTCTCAAGGCCAACTCTATTTTGTGTTATGCTAAAAAGCAATCTCCATTTGCCCGGTCATCCATTGAAGCTGAATATTGCTCCATGGCATCCGTTACTAATGAGCTCAAGTCTTACCTTTTTTATTATGAGAATTGGTATCTCTCTATCCTCCACCAACGCTGCATTGTGACTAGTTATTTCCATCCATAGGTTAATTAATCCACTTTTCAATGCTCATATTAAGCACTTTGACCAAGATTATGTTTTTGAGATGATAAGTTCTCTCATGTGAGAAAACTTCAAGTTCTTTAACAAATTGATAAGAATGTATCTTTTGATTATGAATCTAGATAGGAGTCCATGTCAAAAACCAAGTGAATAAGCACATGTGCTAGTTTTCATGTATGATGAATATTTTTGTACATTTAAGGCATTCATCATATTCCAAATTCTCAACTTAACACGCCCCTAACTTCATGATCTCCCACTACTTCATCTACCGAAATGATCGAGAAGATCTCATGTATTCTAGCATTCAACCATCTCATGATCCTTAGGCTATGTCCACAGTGTTAGATTTTTAAATCACACTTATTGGCCACATTGCCACATGATGCTTCCTTATTTGTATTTTAGAAGGTTACTCTTTTTGAAAAACATAAAGTGGTTATGAGAAAATCAAGTGATTGAAGCAACTATTCCTATTAGTCTTAATTATAATTGTGACATCTTGTGGGAGATTTCTCCCTAAAGCTTCTCAAAGTCTCCCACCATGTCGTACGTACATCAGTGTATGCTTTATGGTAGAATGTATATAATGACAGAAAGACTTCTAGGGAAGCCCTAGCCTCGCAAGGAAACTTGAATTTTGAATTCCATCGTCTATTCTATAAGGATT
Source organism: Warburgia ugandensis (assembly GCA_035236585.1). Classification (NCBI taxonomy): domain Eukaryota; kingdom Viridiplantae; phylum Streptophyta; class Magnoliopsida; order Canellales; family Canellaceae; genus Warburgia; species Warburgia ugandensis. The sequence continues at coordinate 23,649,902 of CP141132.1, read as the reverse complement.
TGGTAAAAGGCTAGAAGATATTTCCATCAAAACATGAAAATTGGATATTCAAGTTCAACATCGACATACTACCATGGCTAAAGATTTAAATTCAACACTAAACATACTATCATGGCCTATTAATCTTTTCTTTCAATCTTTCTCACTCTTGTAAACAGGAAAATGATGATCTCTTGTATGTAGGTAAACATTAAAGACAAAATATTTATATACAAAAAAATAAACATGAAGCATGTTTAAATAGGTGATTCGTTAACACTTTAAAAGAGCAATTAGCATAGCAAAAAGGGTGGCTCTAATACCATTTACACAACTCCAAAAATAGGTATTCTCCTAGAAATTAATGTAGAAGGTGATCCTAACTATTTGTTTTGGGTCTTTGAAAAACTTAGTAAAAATGGATGGGTATGATGTCTAACTCAAAGAAGCATAAGCTAAAGCATCCTGTGGGCACAAACTAAATATCTAGCCTACTTAAACCACTCCAAAAATGATGATCGCTTATGTCTAAAAAATATGAGTTTCACCATGCATGAAAAATAGGGTGTGGACATCTTCGTGGGTCCTTGGGTGTGGACTTACTAGAACTATTTGAATACATGTTTTTATTGTTATAATTTTTATTCCTTAATGTATATTTTGTAAACATATCTATAAAGATAAATGTTGTAGTCTTGCGAGACAAGACAAAAGTTTTCCTATAGCATCCCTACTTACCATGGTGAGTCTCTAGTTGATCAACTTGTTCATATTATTTCTTTAACTCTCAATGTCTTGTATCACCAAGAACATCCAAAACACAAGCTTTTCATCATTTGTTTCAAACTATTCTTTAAATAGTGTTTCTAACTATGTACATCTCTATGATTGGAAGCGCATTTTTCAAGTCCCACTCATCCAATCATCTTGTTTTATGATAAGTAGCCATCCATATTCCAAAGTCAGATAAATCAAAACAACAAATTTGATCAACTTGGGAAGTGCCATCATGGTAAAAGTGGGAAGTCATACAACAACTTTTGTCCTATCTCATGCAATTGTAGCATTCCTTATCCATAAATATAAGGAAGACAAAAGGAATCACAAGAACAATGATTTACCCTATTCTTTTTTAATCTCTCCCTTGGCTATTTTGACCTTACCATACTCTCTCTCTCTCTCTCTCTCTCTCTCTCTCTCTCTCTCTCTCTCTCTCTCTCTCTCTCTCTCTCTCTCCATCTCACTTTAGCACTTGTATGGCTTCCACCTTCTATTCATCATACCTCTTTGAAAATGTGTAGAAGATAGATACAAACACAAGAGAGAGAGAGAGAGAGAGAGAGAGAGAGAGAGAGAGAGAGAGAGAGAGAGAGAGAGAGAGAGAGAGAGAGAGAGAGAGAGAGAGAGAGAGAGAGAGATGTAATAATGAATCCAACAATGTTAAGAGGGAAATAAAAAAGAATGGACATATATACCTTTGCTGTAACTTTCATTCTTCTTCTCAGATACTACAACATTTATTTTTTGGTTTACTACAGGAGGATGCTTCCATGTGGTAAGTGGTGTGCAACCCCACTTTTACACGAAGAACCCAACTATGGGGAATAAATGACTAGTAAATGAAAAGATGTCTCTTTAGAATAGGATTAGAAGGCCAAAAACTTTGTATAAACAATAGTTCACATTCTAAAGAATTCTCTCGTGTTCTAAACACACAACTCACTCTCTCACAAATCTACATGTAGGGTTAAAAAAGTTCTAAACACAACTCATTCTCTCACACCTCCAATATGCTAATGATGTTAGCCCAGGCCTCCTTGATTTTGATGATGACAAAAACTTTGCATTATGTTTCTAACTAATATGGTAAGTATGCATGAAAATTAAATAAAGCCAGAATCCAAGGGAGAAGATGGGATCAAGTTTTTCTCAAAATAAAAAATTTAGTGCACATAAGCTAACATAGTCTAGTGGTTAGGCTAAGGCACCTCTCTTGCAAGTAGGTCATGGGTTTGAGGTACCGCATTGCACCCTTTAGGTGATGGAGGGTGCTTGCATGTTGACAATGGTTTGTCTTGAGGATACGTTTGGTAAGGGTGTCCATTTTGGGAGGTGTTTCCCAAGGACACATATGGAAACAGTGTATATATCAAGACCTATGGGTGTTTGAGTTACCAGCTCAAAAAAAAAGAAAAAAGGTAAATTTTTTAGTAATTCTACTTATACCAATCAACCACCAAACAAATGCAATCACTAACTAGGCAAAGGATAAAGGACAAATTGAAATGACTATCAGGCTAGTCGAGTGCCTATGCTTCCAGTAGCTAGTTTAAGATAAGAACTTGGAACAAATTGGGATTTGAGGCAACCTAGTCATCTACATAGTTGGGCAGTTGACTATCAACAAGCTACATGAATTGGTGATTATCTCTTGATATAGACTAGTCCACTAGTGCCTCAAATCCAATTGACTATACCAAAGTTACTAAAACTGAAGCAAAGATGATTGTGTTAGTACAATCAATTGCTCATCCCATGATAGGCTACTACTCATTTAAAAGGCAGCCTGGTGCACTAAGCTATAGCGTATGTGGTGTTTGGGGAAAGGGCAGACTACAAAGGGTCTATATATGCAGCCTTACCTTGCATTTTTGCAAGAGGATGTTTCCACACCTTAATATGAAGGGGAGCCTTGGTGCGATGGTAAAATTTTTTTCCACACCTCAAACCCATGACCTCCAGGACTAGTTGATCACCTTCATCATGCTGGTCAACCAACGTCCCAAGATATGAAGATCAACTTCTATGTAAAGTTAGTTTCATGTTCATGGATGATATTAGGCTCCTTTCAATTGAGACAAACCACAGGAAAAAACATTATTAGATCATTTATATATCTTGAAGAAACCATCTTCAAAATTGTATCTCAAATAGGCTTAGCAAATAAAGCTTTATCTGGTTACTCTACAGACTAGATTGATAGAAAATAGGCTCAAATAATTGAACTCGGGAAAATAAGGTGAAAAGAATGCTTTCATGGACACCACCATAGGTTGGAGGTCTTAAGCTCAACATTATTGGCCCATGATATGGAAATCTAAACATTTGGAACATTGGAGGACTACTTAGAAACTCAAAAGGTTCATTTATTTGTGACTAGTGATGTAGCAGAGAGAGAAATTCAAGCTATAGCCACTAGCATAAACATAGCCACACTAATCTTTGAGGGTGATTTAAAAGAAACAATCAAATGGTTAAGGAAAGAGATTTTGGAGCTTAATTGACTTTATTAAAAACAACCATTAAGGGATTCTTATTTATTATGGTCTCTCTTAAGGTAATCTCCAAATCATTCATCATGCTTAATAATTTCTATTGCTCTATTAATTCTAGATTATAAATTTTGCTATATAAATATGGCTCTAGTGTGTGTGTGTGTGTGTGTCTATATATATATATATATATATATATATAAAACTATTATATAATAGTTATGCTGTTATTTTAGGTCTTTACACTATTTTGTAATGTTTTGGAGACTCACAAACATATAAATAGAAGTTATCTAACATTGCTGTATATAAGATACTTTTAATCGTTTGTACTTCCAATTTGTAGGGCCATGTAGAGGGCTTTTTCCCTTCTATCAATAAATTTTTTATATATGTCAAGAAGAAAAAGAAAAATTCATATTCAACCACCGAATGTACTAATTTCTTTATGCTAGAATCATCCATCCTATCATAATGATATTTTAATCTTTGAAATATTCTATGTCAGACAAATCAGATGAACATATAAGATAAACCAAAGGTGGGGTCTTCATGTAAAAGTGAGTACAACAAGCAACTTACCATGCATTCTCGTAATTTTGGCTTTCATAGTTGAAATCATTCTTTAGGTATAAAATAGAAATGCTTCAGTTCCATACATAGCACACAAATTAGGGTGATGCAACCCTCACTTTACTATGGTGGGCCCCAACATTGGTTGATTAGACCCATTCATTTGATTTATCTAATAATTGATATCTTGTATACTAAACATCACCATGAATGGATGATTTTAACATCCGTAACATGTGCTTTTAATTCTTTGACATTGGACTGCTATTTAAATAATGTTTATGACTGTTCATATTTTTGTGATTGAAAGCACACTTTCAAATTTGAGACATTGAATACGCATTGTTTTAGGATTGGTAGTAATCTACAATTAGAGAAATCATATGAACGGATATGATCAACCAAATGTTGGAGCCAACACCCGGAAAGGTACGAAGTTGGACTAATTTGGAAACATCGGGCAATTTACTTTATACCTATTATTTTGTCTGGTTTTAGCACTCTAATTTGTATGTTGTTTTTTCCCCATTGATTAGCAAAGTCTGCATCTCAATGGACGGTTTGGTTTTTGACTTCTTATAACATATTTGCAACAAAACACTCAATTCAAGAGAAACTGAGCAGCCAATATATGCCAACACCAAGAACTAGAGAGTTAGAATTTGCATCCTAATATTTCTTAATTTGGAACAAAACTTATTAGTTATGTGTACATTGAAAGTCCCAATAGGAGTACATGCTGAATACACTCCTTCGTGCATGTAATTTTTTCTACAGATTCAAGCTAGAAACCAGCAGATTTGGATGATCCTAACTATTAGTTTTGTGTCTTTGAAAAAATGTACTGAAAATGAATGCTCATGAATTTTAACATAAAGAAATATAGGCTAAAAACATCCAATGACATAAAATTTGTTGTCCAACCTATTTAAGCCATTCCTAATACGTAAACGGTTCACCATTCAGGAAAAAATAATAATTAATGAATGGTTTTGAGCAAAGTTTTTTTTTTGTTTTTTTGCCACGTTTGAAAAAAGGGGCCTTTTGCTCCTCATGCTGTGAGCGTGTACTCTTACAAGAACGACTATTTGGTTGGTAAGTGGGGTTTTATAGATAATCCCAAACCCACTAGCGCTTCAGACCTGTGTTACGAGCACTTCTTTTGCCACTGTGTTAAAGGCTGTTGCTGAGAAAGACAAACTTATTGCAGGAGAGGAGAAGCCTTTCCTAAACCAGTGGGAGAAAAAGGTGCATCTCCGATTGCAAGTTGCAGGAAATTCACTTTCATCCTTGAGAGAGTATGACATGTATCATGTGAATGAATTTCACGTCGAAGACGACAGGAACAACTACTTAGCAAAGGGCAACTTTCAAACAGAAAACAACACTGGTTACACCAAGGGGTACTCAAAGAACTTCTAATGCATATTTAATTAGAGAGCTGCTATTCAGAGTGACTTTTGTTGGTTACATTGGTTACTCCACCATTTAATGAACTAGGTCATTCTGTTAGTTGGGCCTCACTTAGATTGGCTGGACACCAATGGTTGGATGATTTTAGCTATGGAGATTTGTATTTTAATTCATTACCATTGAATTTCAACTGAAAATCTTCAAACTTGTTTTAGTTGTATTTTGCCTATTTTAGAGCACAAATAGTTTAATTTTCTGCTGTGAAATAGAAAAGAATACAATTAAGATAAATAAAATCAGTTTCCAAACCTTCGCTACTTGCTGAAAGCATGTATGTGCTTAAGTTTTGGCAGGCAATAAAAAAATAGGGGAGGGCGAACAAGATGAAAGCTCACATCATCCAAACGTGGTTTCTAGCCAGGGAGTCCAAAGTCAGTCCTGATAACATTTCTCATTTAAGAAAATTAACCTAGACTCAAATTCTAAGCCAGATTGCATACTTGTGCACAAGTTTCAGAAGTTGAATACACGCATCCATCATATAATCGCCCAGGGCAAAGCAACAAGAATGGCTCGTTTGCCCACCAAAAAGGAAAGCGAAAAAAATCCTAAAATGTGGTCGCATAAAACTAGAAGTTATCCAGTATTCAAAGTCTGCCTGAGTGGGAACTTTGCTTTGAGACAAGAATGAAGGTTGGGAACAAGACCCTAGTGACAGATATTAATCAAATTTGCAACCTAGCTAGTTCGGATGCAAAGGTGCAAATGTCCTTGCATGGCTCAAATAGCAGAAACACGGTGATTTCTGAGTTTTGAGCCGGTTCACTTGGGCCCTTCTTTTCCCATGGTTTCTGGTAAATCCGCATGATCTCAAAGGAATCTTATCATTCAAAGAAAAGAAAAAAAGAGCAGAAAGAGACCCAAAAAGTGTGGAAGGAATGCCACTGATGAAGGAAGATCTCAAAATTTCAAGGTTTCTGTGAGCTCATGTTGTTGAAGGTAATTTGGATATCTCACATATGCTCATATAAACCTATTAAGCAACTGAATGCATGAAAATAACAACAACAGAAAAACACATCAGAAGTTCTCTAACCTATTTTATGTATTTGGTAACAATTAAAACATTTTCACATGTTCCAGTCAAAACCATCTTCATCTACGAAGAGATAATGTAAATAAAGGTCTGCTCTAAGAGGATGTTATAAGTACTCAGCATAAATCTTATCATTTCATGCCCATAACACCATCTCGACTCCTTTTGCTGCTCTCAAGCAAGTACTAAAATTTATTCATCACCTGAAAGAAGTACTCTCCATTTTATACTTGGATTGCAGTCTAGAATGTAGAAGACATGGCAGCCACAGGATGAGAATTGAGGTAACCGCAGTTAGAAGAAAGCTCATCTTCCGGCCGGGTTTGAAGAGTTGCAGCTGTGATTCCCTGCAAACCATATTTTGCTACTTTAGATTTAGTTTCCAAATGAAAATACTTACTAAATGGATAGTCTACAGTTGCGAGTCTCTCCTTGTGTTATGTCCAGGACCAACGGTAAGTGGCAGTGCCACGGATATTTGGTTGCACAAAATATAGACATGAGACAATCAGCAGATCCTATTGCTGAACTTTCAAGCTTTTATTAGAAATGGGTGAATCCAGTGAGTTTCCGACTCCTGGTATAAACATAAAAATTCCAAATCGATCAACAGTTCTAATGCGCCCCCACAATCCTCTCACCGCACAATCCCCATACCCCCCTCCCCCAAACCATGAATTCCTTTTGGAGATTAGATAACTGATTTCTAGTAATACATTTTATTTGTATATAATTCAGATCCGCAAATTCATTTTATGGATCTTTCAGCAAATTCATTAGTGCATTATTGGTGAACCTTTGTATATATTGGGGACTGTTCCCCCTGATTTACAGTTGTAATGTTTCGTCCCTTTCAATAATGTTTTCTTTATCATTTCAAAGAAGAAAAAAGAAATTGATAATAATTTGATGGATGTCATTAGGATTTCTAGATGTTTTCTGCTCGCGTGGCGTGCGCCACAATGGAGAGAGAGAGAGAGAGAGAGAGAGAGAGAGAGAGAGAGAGAGAGAGAGAGAGAGAGAGAGAGAGAGAGAGATTACTTGACCCATTGGATACTGGCCCGAAGTAATGGAAGAGGAAAGTCCAGTGCCACTGTTTGTATAATGTTCGGACCACGAAGATAGGCCGGAATGCGCATGTCCAAAGTCGGACTGGCTGACAGTGTCCTCCTTCAATTCATTGCTTATGTTGCATCCACCCAAATGATCAGTGAGATTAAATCCATTTCCATGAAGAGGTGCAGAATAAGTCGTTGCGGTTGGTGGCAAGTATTCGGCAAAGGATTGTATTTGTTCTCTACAATGCACAGACAATTCTTTCATTTAGTTTCAAAGTTTGAATCATACAAGTTATTTTTCTTACTGCAATTGCAGGTTACCGTAATGGAAGTAATCCATTTAAATCCAGAAAGTTCAGGATTTGAGACTGGGGATCTCTTTGTGGAAGCCAATCCATGATATGATTACATTCATCGGAGACAAACCCATTACTGCTTGAATTCTCTGACTGCAAATATATCTGTTCTCCAAAAAGGGCAGAATTAATACTGATTAGAACATTCATCTCTAGATGAATGCAATTCCATAGAATAACTAAAAGCACTTGGCTAGGAGGTCCAACCAAATCTAGGTTCAATACCATCTTCACAATAGTTATTTTCAAAACCCAAAATCTCGTAAGAGTGGAAACTATGGTTTTGAAACATATCTACCTTTCAATACTATATATTTTTCCAACATACCATTTGAACTCTGTCGATATACTTACATTTTAGAAAATTTTAAGAAGAAACGGCAATGGTGTAGATCTTACCCTGCGTAAACGCATACGATTAAAGGAATCTTCCAGTACTCGTTCATGGTATTCAGCCTCATGCACTGATGTTATCTTAAGCGGATCTCCTTCAAAAGCCCTAGCAATCAAAGCACAAATCAGATGATCCTTGACACCTAATATAAGAAGAGAACATTGCAAATAAGGTTTGATTGATTGTTAAAGGATAGTGATCAATTACTTTAATCTTTTCTCCATATCCTCCACTTTACATTGAAATTGTCTAATTTCTTGCTCAAGATCCTGCATTCAAGAAAAAATTGATACAAAAATACATGCCCAGCTGGGGAAAATAGAGTTTTAACATATTGAATGAGCTTATTGTGGCAAAGTACCTCCACACGAGAACCCTTGTTGCTTGGGCTGCTGGTTTACATCATACAAAGAAACAGAATAATAAAAAATTAAAGATGATAGAACAAAAGCCAAAACTAGCCTTAGAATATCAAAAACAGATAAAAACTAGAAGAAACCCTAAAATTTTAGTTAAAACCTGATCAATTGTGAAGTTGTATCACTTTCACGCTTCAGCTTTAGCAAAGTCCTTTGCAAAAGCTGTGAACAATCAAACCTTGCATCACTATGGCTAAAATCCCTAGATACCCCCAATCAAATATTAATATAAAAGCCTCTTTACCTCTTGATTTTGTAGCCTGTTTAGTTGCATTACAAAAAGAAAAAGAAAAAAGAAAAATAGAAGAAAAAGAGATCAGATCATATAGCCAAGCAAGCAAAAAGAGAGAAAAATAAAAAGAATTATTGACCAAAAGATGAAACATATATAACCACAAAAGCCATTATTCCCCAAAACATATACCAATTACCAAAACTAGGATGATGTTACCTTCCCCTTTCATGCTCTGGAAGATTGACATAGCGAGTGAGAACATCTTCGATCCTACAAAATAAAATGAAAATTCATGTTAGGAATACAAATTTTGATTGTGGTTTAGATCATAATCATCCCTAAACCAAAAAGGAAGTGCCTACAAGGAATCAAAACCTTTTCTTCCCCGAGAATAAACTGAGTCTACCAGAAGGAGAGAACATGATAAGGGCAATATCAATATCACACAGAATAGAAAGCTCATAAGCTTTCTTGATAAGCCCATTCCTCCTTTTGGAGAAAGTGACCTGCCTATTTGTTGTGTTCTCGATTTTCTTTATCTGAAGCTTAACTCTCCCCATCTCTTTTTTGGTGGTAGTATTCCAAATGAAGCAAGCACAAAGAAGGCAGAAAGAGGATTTGGTTACTTAATTTTATAATAAAAAGAAGCTTTGATAGATGAAAAGGTGAGAAGAAGAAGAGAAGATGAAATGAAAAGAAGAAGAAGGGAGGATTATTGTTTTTAGAGATAATGGTTTTATCTTTGTCTGACATAGACAATGGATGACAAGAAGAAGAGGGCGGTGTAGAAAGGGTGGCTTTTGGTGACCTTTTTGCCCTCCAATAGATTCAAAACACGCCCCCTTGTTTCTCTCTTATTTTATGCATAGATTACCATTTCTCATCGATTTTTCTTAGCTGTTGTCTCATTATTTATTAATGGCTTCCTAAAGAATCTCATTGATTTTTTCCTACCGAGGTGGCAAGCTTCCTTCTATTCTAGGGTAGACAAGTTAGAGGATAGAGAACACAAGCTACATTTTCATAACGTCAAGGTGGATTGATTTTCTTGTTTCTTTAGAGAAGATTCTCTCTACACTATTCATGATTGTCCCAATGCATTCTTAAACACTATTTGGCATCTCTCTCTCTCTCTCTCTCTCTCTCTCTCTCTCTCTCTCTCTCTCTCTCTCTCTCTCACACACACACACACACACACACACACACACACACACACACACACATACACACACACACACACACGAAGATCTTTTTCTCTTTCTCCTTTAGGCACAGATGAGATTGCATTAATTAAGTCGATAAGCATGCATTTCTTTCCAGGTCAAATTAAGAAAGGAATGATTTAACCTATAATAAGTCATACATGTTTGTGAGATGCATGCCCACTCTGTATTTAATGTAGAGGATATCCATTTACTGACAAGAGTCACCAAGTCTCATTCTATATGTCACACCCACATAGTTACTGAAGCTTATCTATTCAACACATGAGTTTAGTTCATCAATCATAACAAAAGGATGAATGAACTTAAAGCAAATAATTGTTGAGGAAACTTAAAGAATAACCTATAATTACTTGAGACGCTTTCATTATTACTTTAAAAGGGTAACCTGTAAGGACAATTACACAAAAGAAACTAAGTCTACTCAATCTAGTCTATGGTTAGGTAGATTCAATTAAAAAATTCTTCCCTAATCTAAATTCAGAAGACATTGTCACTACTATAAGTACATAAAGCTATTTCTTATACTATATATATATATATATATATATAGAGAGAGAGAGAGAGAGAGAGAGAGAGAGAGAGAGAGAGAGAGAGAGAGAGAGAGAGAGAGAGAGAGAGAGAGAGAGAGAGAGAGAGAGAGGAGTCCTAGAAAAGAAATTATTCACTAATCAAAATGTCAATTAATTAAAAAAAGAAGAAGGAACCCACAGAGCTCATACTTAAGTGATTCACATTGTTCATTTTCTTAGAATTGTCTTAGATGATCTATACGCCAAAAATTTACCTCTAATCCTTTTGCTTTTTCTCTTTTTTAGGTTATTCATTTTTGTTAAAACTATCTTAGGTTAACTATATTCCAAAATTTTGCTCACAATCCTTTGGCATTTTTAATTTTCTAAATAATAAATTAAACTATTAACACAAAATGAATCCTTCATCTAAATATATTATTAACTAAAAAAGGTACAAAATAATTAATGTTAAATCATCCAATAGATGATATTTGAGATGTAACTTCCATCTAATATAGTTTTTAGAAATGAATGACTTGGATTATTGAAAGTAGAACCTACTTTACTTCCTCTTGAAGAGAGAGGGAATATATATGGCGTTAGGGGAAATGCATCTTGAAAAGTGCAATTTTGCCCCTATTTTTTTCTTTCTTATATTCTAGTCATCCAAGTCATTCATCTGAGCTGCCATATCTCAAATACCTAAGAATGAAACAGATCATCTAAAGAATAATAGTAGAACCTTCATTTTCACTCCTTATAATTGTAAAATGGATGGTAAGTTATATTTTATGATCTTTTTTGTGTGTTTTACATCGCTGACATAATACTTTGAAAGCCTAAAAGAGAAGTCAGGCCCCACCTTAAGAATTTTGGTGCTTAGGCCATACATGATAGGCAAAATTAGAAGAAAGCCTTGGGTCACTAAAAGAACAAAAATATAAAAATTAGGTGGAGGCACCTCCATTTACTCCTACGAGCATTGAGAGAGAGAGAGAGAGAGAGAGAGAGAGAGAGAGAGAGAGAGAGAGAGAGAGAGAGAGAGAGAGAGAGAGAGAGAGAGAGAGAGGGAGGATGGGGGGGGGGGCGGCCGATATTTGATACAAATTCTTGTATTAAAAAGTTCTACGAGATGTATTTTATTAGGTTAGTCCTATTTTTTTCATTTTCCATGATCCAAACTGTTCATGTGATTCTTGCTATCTCAATTGGTTTTTTCTATTACACCATTTATTTAATAGATAAGAATTTTAATACTTGGGCCATCTTAGATAGCTTGGATCAAATGAACGACTTGGATCATTGAAAAATGCAAACAAAAAATAGTAGGGCCAACTTACCTTTTCTAAAACATGTGCCATACAACTCTATCATGACCAATTGTGTCAAATAATTCTGAGATACATCAATTATAACTATTAATTTTTTTTTTTTAGCTCTTTGAAACCTACTTCTACTTACATCATCATGGCAATTTTCTCTTGAACCTTATTTTTCCTTGTGCTGTATAAGTTCTGAATTTTTTTAATTACTTTTTGTGATTGTCCTATGTCATTAGTTGAATAATGGGCCCGAAAAGATTTGCTTTATACATCCTCTCTTTTCTATTCCCATGTCATTTTTGTTCAATTCCTTATTTTTAATTGTATTTAAATACTTCTTCTTACCATCACTCTCTAAAATTCCTCTCTAACCTTTCCTATTTAGCTTCTAATCCTAATTCTATAGTCTATTCATTTATTATCTTATATACAATTGTTGAATAAGTGAATCATTTTTTCTTCTAATTCCTTTATCCTTTTCTATTTTGTTGTGTGGCCTTTCTTTCTTTATTTCTCTCATAGTTCCTCACAACATCTTTTTGTTTATCTAATTTAGGATTGTTATATGGCTTATGAAAGAAAATCTACATCTATATTTATCTTTATTTAGCATAAATTATCTTTCTTTGAGCCTAAAATCTCTCTCTCTCTCTCTCTCTCTCTCTCTCTCTCTCTCTCTCTCTCTCTCTCTCTCTCTCTCTCTCTCTCTCTCTCTCTCTCTCTCTCTCTCTCTCTCTCTCTCTCTCCCAAAGGATTAAATCCACTTACCTTATTTTTGAAGAAGTGAGTTATGCTTGAATTATTTTTTATTTTTTCAAGAAAATTGCCCCAACTTGAATCAGTGGTTTCAATCAACAAACAAATATACATACATATGTATATACATAAGTACATAAATACATATGTACATACATACTTACTTTAGCGTTATCCTATGTCATAGAGAGAGGGAGAAAGAGATATATTTGGTACTTAACATAGGATAAAGTATCTAACAAACATGAATTTTGATACTTAACCTATCTAAGACATTCCCAATATGGTGAATGGCTTAGATCTACAAAAAAGATAATTTAGAAGTAAGTAAAGTGACACATGGATTATGACAAGTCCAATTTGCATTTGGATTTATCATACATTTTACAACTAGAAGTCTTAAGTTCACTTCATTTTTCAATGTAGTAGGCCCCAGTTGAATTAGTCTTATTTTTCAAAGAACTAGGCCCTACTTAAAGTAGTGGTTTAGATCTATAAACAAATGCGATGCATGAGGCAAGTATTGAGTATATATTATGCTAATATGATTTTTTAGCCCATTCAATTTAATTTCCTTGGTGCATGTTGGCATTCTCCCTAAACCCTATTCTTCCTTACACCTTGTAGGCATTTTTACAAATTTTGAATTATTTTTTTTGACATATTTTATATTGGTTGTATAGGTGTGATAAAAGATCTATTCAATTTCTAAGTATTTTTTTTGGTATTTGTATTTTTGTATGACACTCAATTTCCTCCCTTCATACAATTTTGTATCTCTCTCATCTTCCTTTCTATTGAACTCTTTTCTTCTTCTTCTTCTCTCTTTTCCCTCCAATGTCTAAATGTTGAGGGTTTATTTTTGATACTAAAAACCCTAACTTTAGTAATATTTTAGTACATTTAATGGATCATTTTGACACTTATAAAATAGATTTTGCGCTAAAATATTTAACTATTGTCTAACCATTAATTGATGTATTTTAGTGTTAGATGGACATCCAGAGGTAGGTATTTGTTAAACCACTTGAATATAATATAATTAGGAATTTTTCTATATTTTGTAGGTATTAGATTAAAGATCTAAGAGTTAGATCAAGCCAGACAATCTTTGAGATAACTCTGCCAATGCTAGTCCCAAGCCCGGATGAAAATGGAGGGTCTTGCGTCAGCTGCTAGCCGATAAGGGAGAAGTTGAAGATGATTTTTTTATTTCTTTCTTACAAATGAATATGCATTTGTATATTATTTTGTGAGGAAGAAATGAAAATAATCTCCAGCTTCCTAAAATATGGCCACGCTTGTGTCAGGTAGACAGCTGGCAAGGGTGAAGCTGAAGATGATTTTGTTATTTCTCTTTTGCTTGCAAATGAATATGCATTTGTATATTAGTTTGTAAGGAAGAAACGAAAATCTTAAAACTATGGCAACCCAAACATGACATGAATCGAAAAATGACTTTCCCTCAAGCTAGGGCGTTCCCCATAAGCGACGTGCTACATCGGATCCCGGGTGTGGTGAAAAATAGGCAAGCGTTGCTAGGGCGTTCTCCCAGAAGGAGCGTGCTACATTAGATCCTGGGTGTAGTGAAAAATGGGCAAGGGTTGCTAAAGCATCCCCTTAGAAGCGAGGCGTTGCATTAGAACCCAAGTGCAGTGAAAAGTGGACATGGGCTCATGCCATGGAGGTCGAGAAAAGCAATAGTAAATAGGATGTCTCCAGAACATAAGATTTGTATTGCCACATGAAATATAGGGACATTGATAGGTAAGAGTTTGGAGTTAGTAGACGCGATGAAATGTAGGAGAGTCAACATCGCTTGTATCTAAGAAACCAAGTGGAAAGGGGCTAAAGCTAGAGAAATATATGGGTATAAATTATGGTATACAGGAAAGAAAAATAACAGAAATGGTGTAGGAATAATAGTGGATAAGGAATTAAAGGATAAAGTTGTGGATGTTAAAAGAATTAGTGATAACATTATAATAATAAAACTTATTCTAGGAGAGTAGATTATAAATGTTATAAGTGTATACGCACCACAAGTAGGGTTGCAAGATATAATCAAGAGACAGTTTTGGGAAGATGTAGAGGGGGTCATGCAAGAAATTCCCAACACTGAGGGGATATTTATAGGAGTAGACTTAAATGGCCATGTAGGAGAAGATAAGGAAGAATATAATAGAATACACGGAGGGTATGGTATAGTGAACGAAATGAGATGGGGGAGAATATCCTCGATTTTTCTTTGTCATATAACCTGTCCATTGCAAATACACTCTTTAAGAAGAGGGATGAACACTTAATAACCTTTAAAAGTGAACTTCATAAAAGCCAAATAGACTTTTTTCTACTTAGGAATAATGAACGATCTATATGTAAGGATTGTAAGGTGATACCTGATGAGAGTTTAACCTCATAACATAGGTTAATGGTTATGGATATTCATATCAAAAGATGGAAGAAAGGAAATGAACTTAATAGGTATCCAAAAATTAAGTGGTGGAACTTATAAGGAGAGAAAATAACCTCATTCACAAACAAGTTGATGGTAGAAGGAATTTGGAACTATGAAACAAAAGTAAATACCATGTGGATTAATATTGATGAGTCCATTAAGAAAGTGGCAAAAGATGTCTTTGGAGTATCTAAAGGTAAAAGGCAATTAGTAAAGGAAACATGGTGGTGGAGTGAAATAGTGCAAAAAGTTATTAAAGAAAAACAATTGCATTTTAAAGCATGGCAGAAGACTAGAAATAATGAAAACTATGAATAATATAAGAATACTAAAAAGGTTGCGAAGAGAATAGTAAGTGACGCTGAACTTAAAGCATATGATGAGCTCTATAATAGACTAGGAACAAGAGAAGGTGAGAAAGATGTGTTTAAACTTGCAAAAGTAAGAGAATAGAAGGGTAAGGACTTAGATCATGTTCGGTGCATTAGAAGTGATGATCAAAGGGTATTAGTCAAAGATGATGAGATCAAACAAAGGTGGGAATCATACTTTCAAAAATTGTTAAATGATAATAGCTCTGAGAATATAGGGATTGAAAATACTATAAATTTAAATAACACTAGATATTATAAATATGAACGTAGGATTAGAGTACCTAAAGTAAAAGAGGCCTTGAAAAAGATGAAATCAAGAAAGGCCATGGGGCTCGATGGTATCCCAATAGAGGTTTGGAAGCATATGGGAGATATTGGGGTAGTTTGGTTGACCAAGTTGTTTAACAAGATTATAAAATCAAAGAAAATGCCTGATGAGTGGAGGAAAAGCTCTATTGTACCAATGTATAAGAATAAAGGAGACATATAGTGCTGCACTAATTATCGAGGGATCGAACTTATGAGCCACACTATGAAACTTTTTGAAAGAGTGATTGAGAAGAGGCTACGACATGAAACAAGTGTATAAGAGAATCAGTTTGGTTTCTTGCATGGGAGGTCTACCATGGAAGCTATTTTTTTACTAAGACAATTAGTAGAGAAATATAGGGAGAGGAGGAAAGACCTCCACATGGTCTTTATAGACTTATAGAAAGCTTATGATAGACTCCCTAAAGAGTTAATATGGAGGGTGTTGGGTGATAAAGGGGTTTCTCAGGGATATATAGACATAATTAAAGATATGTATGAGGGAGCGGTAACAAATGTTAAGACCACTAGTGGCGTGACTGGTTATTTCCCTATCACTATAGGATTGCACCAAGGATCGGCATTGAGCCCATACCTTTTCACATTGGTTATAGATGAGTTAACAAAGCATCTGCACGAGGAGATTCCCTGGTGCATGCTATTTGCAAATGATATAGTCTTACTTGATGAGACAAGGGAGGGTGTAAACACAAAGCTAGAGTTATGGAGAGAAGCATTAGAATCTGAAGGATTTAAAATTAGCCAAACTAAGACAGAATATATGGAATGTAGTTTTAGCAAGGAGAGTAGGAGTGGAACACCAGTCAAGATTGATAACCAAGAGGTCCCCGTGAAAGACAGCTTTCGATACTTAGAATCATTGATCCATGAGAGTGGAGAGATTGAGAGGGAGGTTACCTAGAGAATCCAAGCGGGTTGGAACAAATAGAGATGTGCATCGAGTATTTTATGTGATTGGTGGGTGCCACTCAAACTAAAGGAAACATTCTATACGATGGCTATAGGGCAGGCCATGCTCTATGGATCAAAGTGTTGGGCAATTAAGGAACATCATACTCGTAGGATAAGTGTCATAGAAATGAGGATGTTGAGATGGATGAGTGGTAAGACAAGAAAGGATAGAATTAGAAATGAAAATATTAGAGAAAATTTAGGGGTAGCACCAATAGGTAACAAGATGAGGGAGATTATACTTAGGTGGTTTGGACATGCTCAAAGGAGACCAACAACGGCACCAGTTAGAAGGAGTGAGGCAATACAAGTAGAAGGTTCTAAAAGGGCAAGGGGAAGGCCCAAAAGAATGTGGATAGAAGTGGTGAGGAAAGATTTAAAAACTTTGGTACTAAATGAAGCAATGGTATTTAATAGAGTGGAATGGAGGAATAAGATTCATGTGGCCGACCCCTAATTGGGATAAGGACTTGATAATGATGATGAGACAATCTTTGAGATCTTTGATTAGGCTTAGATAAAAATGGACATTTCAAACCATGTTAGGATGATTTTGGATGATCTAGACCAAGCCAAGAATTAGTGGGTAACATTTTTCAAATGTAGAAGAGAGGGTTTGTATCATTTTCAGAATAGTCAAAAACCCTAGGCAAGCATCACCTTCTAGACAGCCAACATTACATGCAAAGATAGGGTCCACTTAGATCTCTCTCTCTCTATCACATGCCACATTATTAAATTTTTTGTTTTTAGATATTAGCTTGGAAAATATGTTTTTAAGAAGTATAGTGAAAAAGAAATGCATACATTGAGAAAATATAGGATCTAGAATATGATTCACCTTTGGTGTGCAAAAATGAGAAATCTTAAGTTTGAAAGTGATGTGCATTGTGATGAATCAATGGCTGAGATCATTGAACACATAGGGTTACCTAAAATGTATTGTTTTTTCATGGAAAAAATCATCCTAAGAATAAGGTTTTTTTTAGGAAGAAACATTAAAAGAGAAAGAAAGAGAGAAAAGGGGATGAGCTTGGATAGTTTAAAGAGGTTCTCTAGAGAAATTATAGGATCTAACTTTGAGGTGGAACAGTAAAGGCATGACACAACAGAAGCTATCTAAATTATTTAGAAAAGTGGGACGTGATTTACATAATGAGGAAAGGATGCTACATGCAAGGGATATGCCATTCTTATAATTTTTTAAGGTTGGAGAGGAGAACTTCATTAGAGAGAGAGAGAGGGCCTTTCAACATGAAGAAAGGTGCTACAAGTTTTTTGCATTAAAGAAGGAAGAGAGTATTCCTATAGTTGGTTGGAAGACGTCTAGTGAACAATGAAGAATTAGGAGGAGATGAAGAAGACTATAGTTTAGAGAGCTTTGTTTCCAATTCTTAGAAAGTTTTGGACTTTAAAGAAGTTCTGGGGAATCACATTTTGACAAGGAAAATCATCATGTATACATACTTTATTTTTTTCTATAGTCTTATTAGTTCAAAATTTCTTATCTATTTATCATCTTTGATTTAGCTTTTCAATAATCCAAATTATTGTGAAGCTTCTCTACTATCTTAGGAACAAGATTGCATCAATTTTTTGTAAGAATTCCATGTTTAAATTTGTGTTTTTCACTAAAAAGTTGTAACATAACATGTTACTCTTATTGCAAATAGGGGTAATAACTTGATCAAAATCTAAAAATCTATTAAATTTCATTGAAATTTGATGATTCCATTGGATTAATAGCTATCTATTTGTATTAAATGTTAAGTTTCACTAAAAAATTCAACCTAGAAGTGGTACAAATCATCAATCAAAGTCACTATATTCATCATGCATGTATAAATGGAGTTTTCCTAAAACTTCAAAATGATGTTTTCATTTGCCAATTACAGTTGCATCTTTATATTTTCTTCAATTCATAAATTTTTTTAGTGTTTGATAGTAGGTTTTCAAGGAAATTAATCAGGGAACTTGCTATGATGTGCATTTCTGAAATTTAATTTCGGTCTCATCTCATAATCTGAAATCTTTCTTACTATCAATTATGCTAGTGTCACCCTCCTACTACTATTGTGCTACTACAAATGCAAGTTTTGCTTTGATTTTTTTCCTTTTCATTTAGTAAAGTTAGAATGGAGATTCTTCGATATAAGTTGATGCATGACACATAAAAAAATGCTATGAATTTACTTTAGTTTGGGGAAGTGCTATGTTATTTTTCCTTAGCTTTTAGTTCTTCTTTTTTCTTCTTAGTAGCATTATAATAATCAAAGGAGTGGAAACTAGTGGAATTTTATTTCTTAGATTTTAGTTACTATTTTGCTATCACTTTTAGGTTTTAGATTTTAGTGGAATTTTGTTTAGGTTTTAAATCCTTAGTTCAATTTTCTAAATTCCATTATCCCATAATCTAGGATTTAGTTTCCTTCAATTTTAGCACAAGAATTGTGGAGTTGAACAAAGTCATTCTTGATTTATTAATCATGTTAGGCTTGCTTTATTAGTCTACGATTAAAGTGATCTCAGTCTAAATTAGAAAATTGCTTGTTGACCTTTCAATGCTTTAAAAGTCTTATAAATTTAATTTTAGAAATTAATCTCAATTTAAAAAAGGTACTTTGTCCTTAGAATAGACTTATGATTCAATGTTATTATCTTTCCTAGTGGATGCTTACATATAAATCTTTGATCCATTATAGTTAAATTTTATACATGATGTTTAATGTTTGTAAACTACCTATCATTTTAAAGTTTATAATTTCTAAATTAGATGTTTGAAGAATCCATCATTCAAGAAAGTAATTGTAGTTTTGACTCACTCCTTAAGTTATAAGAAAAGTAATAAGTGGTAGTCCTAACTTTAATCTAGGTAATCTTCGATCCTAGATTTTAGTTTCAAAGTTTTTTTCTTAATTTGATTCAGGGTTAGGGTTCAGGGTTGGTGCACTTCACTCTCACCCAAAGTGATACTCATCACTTATTGTTAGTTTGGATGCTAAATGCATTAGTGTAGGTTTAGAATAACTTGATGCTTAATTTTAGCAATATATCCTTCACATGGATTCGACCCTGCATAACACTATCATTTTGAAGTTTATAATTTCTAAATAATATTTTCAAAGAATCGATCATATGAGAAAGCTGTCATTTTGACTCACTTCTTGAGTTATAAGAAAAAAGAAGAAGTGATAGTTTTAATTTTAGTCTTGGTGATCTTCAATTCTAACTTTTAGTTTTAAAGTTCACTTTTCTTAGTTTGATTTACTTCATGCTCATGAAATTGATATTCATCACTTTTAGTTAATTTAGGATGTTTCATACATTAGTTTAGGTTTAGAATAGCTTGGTGCTTAATTTTCTCACTATATCCTCCTTGTGCATTTGATCCTGCATACACTACAATTGATTACTATTTGAGTTTTTGTGTAGTTGCATGATAGTCAGCTGTAATATTATGAAGGGTCGAATCCACAAGGAGGATGTACTAAAAAAATAAAGCACCAAAGTTGATCTATACTAATTATCCTAAAACTAATGCAAAATTAAAGAAAAATACCAATTTTTTAATTTAATCGATGAGATTGAATGAGTTTTTATTCTAACTTAAATTGCTAGGATTGAAGATCACTTATTTTTAAATTAGATCAACCACTTATTAGTTTCTTTTATAACTCAAGAATCATATTGAAACTACAATTACCATCTCAAAAAATATTTCTTTGAAAAATTAATTTAGAAAATTTTAAAGTTTAAAAACCAAGATAGTTCATCAAATTTTAAGTATTCTATGTAAAACCTAACCGTAATGGATCAAAGATTGATTCCATTCATCCACTATGAAAATTAATAACAAAAAATGAAAGAATTATACTAAGGATGAAATCATCTTTTCCAAATTAATTTAATTTCCAAAATTAATTTCTTAAGACAATTAAAACTTTGAAAATTTCATAAGCGATGCTTCGAATATAAAAATAAAGTCACTTTAATGCTAGGTAAAAGAAAACTAGCCTAGCATGAGTCCTAAATTTATTTTAGAATTTATGAAAATTTAAATAAGAAATTTTAAAAAATAAAACAATCTAATTAAGGAAACTAATATATACATATATATATATATTATGGTCACCCATAACATGCTCTAATGTGTCACACATCAGATCCTGCTCATGAATTTTCTCAATTTTTTTCCAAATTAAAATACCAAAGCAACACCTCTCATTGCATCTATAAGTGAGAGTGTGTCATTAGAAAAGCACTAGATAAGTGAAATAGTCATTATCTGTCACGCTCGTGTGACACAAGCTAATCAATTATTTTATCTTGGTTACAATCCACTATTAGTCCAATCTTCATTTACAATTCATGGACAGTTACAAACTGTGAAGATTTTACTAACTTTGGCTACTAAAATCTCCTACTTTTCGATGACAATTTTTAATGAAACTTGGTACCTAGAATAACTTGATATCAAGAAATTTAATTGTATAGTTACATTTCAAATAGATATAATAAAAATTAAAATATTTAATCACAAACATTGCTTTTCACCAATCTGCACAACAGTACCTTTCAAGTTTATTTCATAAAATTAAACCAATCTCACCATTAACTTTCAACGAAACTTATATGAAACTCTTTCTAACTCAAATAAAAATATAATAAAATGATTAGATCATTGAAAAGGTCATCAAATAAATCAAAATAAATGTACAAAACTTAAGTAACTCACTATTACTTTTCATGCAAACAATAGCAAGTAGCTATCTTTAATTAGTTTAATTTACAAGATTTTGAATGAAAATTGAAAATAAAAAACCTGGGTTTTCCTTTCCTTGATGTATTCTATCTAACAAAACAAATTGTGTTAAGTATTGAACCAGGAATTGATGAGCAAAGTACCCTTATTCACTAGCCTATATGCACTATTCATCTTCTTCCTTTTTCTCTATTTTTCTTTTCATCTATTTTTTTTTTCATTCCGCCTCTATTTGATACTTATAGATGATTAAGAGATCAATTTGTAAGTTTTCAAATCTCAATCCCTTCCTCCCCATGCAATCTAGCCAAAGTAAAATTCTAATTGTACTAATTTCTAACTTGGTTTCCAATTAAGAGACGTCCTTAGATTAGGAAACTACTTCCTTTAACCAAGTAGCATTCCTAAGAACGTCTTACTTGCCAAAATCAGAGCAACCAGTAGTACCTTGCAAACAATAGCCAAGCTAATAAAACCAATAACTACCTGTCTCCAACAAGCAATGGAATGACATGCTACCAACATACCTCAACACTTCTATTAGCAGAAGCTTCATAAAATAAAACCAATCCCCAAAAGAGTAGAGTAACCTAGCCACATAATGTCCCTCTTCAAAATGTTACAAGTAGTCAAGTAAAAGACATATAGAAGTTGCTTCCCATTTCAACCAGCTGCTTAATAACATCTAGAAAAAACTCTAAAAGGCATCAAACTAACATTCAAGCACCTCAGTGTGGTTTTTTCCAAGGTAGTGAAAGCCTTCTTGAAAAAGACATTAAAAACTTCACTCCCAGTAAACTAGATGTCTTACTCCCCAACTAGCTACTTCCATTGTCCAACCACCAACTTTGCTTCTTAATTTTGATATAATTCATCTAGATTGATCACAAGTTGATCTGAGTCATCCATTTCTCTCTAAAACTTGATTGGAGATCTTGTATGTGGATTGGCTTATTTAACTGCATGGATCTTGACTATCACTTGCCACAGAAAGAAATGAACCTAATTAGTATTATACAATATTCGATTCTACACATACTTACCTCCGATCGTCCTCTAACCCTTAAAATTTATCAACTTAAGGTTAGATTATAAAAATTTCAAATAATATATTTTTCATATAAATTTCTAAATAATGTCTTAACAATATATCAAATGTCATTCTAAATGAGGGTAATTTTTACAATAAGGAGAGCAAACAAACTCCCAACCAGCATTTCTCTAGTCCCAAGAAAACATGTGAAAAACCATTTTATAGAATTGATACAAAGTATCATTTTCGTACGCACTCAAGATTGCATTTAGCATATGCAACAAGACCTTAAATCCTTAGGTTACCCCTAGTGGATGACTTAAGTCTAATGAGGGTTTGCGGAGAATTTATCCACAAAATTCAAGAAAAATAGTGCCTAGATTTTTATCTACAAATTTTCTTCTATCCATACTCAAATTATCACTTTAGCATGTTAATAAAATTGAATAAAATATTTAAAACCCTATGCTTGTGCTATAAATATTTTATCTAGGCTCAACTCTCAGTGTAGTGTGTGTGCAATCTACATATATAATAGATCTTGACTTTTAAGTATATTATAAATTTTGAACTCCTTATGAAATATGTTTTAACCTCAGTCCTCACCAATAGACATACCCTTAGAAATGAAACTCTAAAAAAAAGGTAAATTTTCTTCTTCTTTAATATGCGAGCGAATCAATAACAACAAAAAGATATTTCACATATACTCACAAAAGAATGGGAATTACTAAGGAATTTTACTAATCCCTTTAGAAAGGATGCCATTACCATGAAATTTAGAAATATTACAGCCTAATTTCTATCTATTCATTTCCCCATCATGACTATATTCCTCTTAAAATCAATAGGTCTTCAACTTGGATGAAATGTAGACTTAGGATAGGGTTATGAAAAGATGGGACATAAGGCATTCAAAATACTTCAAAAATAAGTAGAGGTCTACTGCTACAAAGTAGAATATTCTTCTTTTGTTCAACTGAACTGGATATTATTTTTTCACTTTTTTGTTCTTTTATTCTTTAGAAATTTCCAGAACATTTTTAAAGCTCTTCGAAGGTTTTTTTTTTTTTCTTGATATTCACTTCTCTACTTTTATTACAACTTAAAGTTATATCTTTAGTCATCTCTAACTTATTTTTTCAAATAAAGTAGGGAATGTATGTTTTGTATTAGGTTACTATGGGTAAAGGTAATATGGGTTTAAGAAAAAAATGGTTTATATCTAAAATCTCAAAGGGGTTAACTAGTCATAAAAATATCTTTGGATGAGCTTTATGTCTCTAGGTTAAAATAAAAATGGTCCAAATAATTTTCTAGGATTCATAAAACCTATTAGATTCAATAAACTTATAGAAAATTAAGGAATAATAAATCTTGTTAATTGAATAAATCAAAGAAAAGACTAGGTTCAACTAAGAATTATGTACGCTGAAGAAAAATGGAATATATTTATAACACTCATAAAAGAATGAATGGCTCTAAAATTCATGTAGGTTATAGTTTCCACTAGTTTTCTTTAGGATCTCTAAAGTTATAACTACTTATCAATCAAGATTAGATACATGCAACTGTGTGTCCGATTGTCATATGAGATTAGCTTCCATGAAATACTTTACAAAATGTGTAAAATAATGAATTAATCATATACAATTATATTAATGAGATAAATATGGAAAGGAAGATTAGACATAAGAAAATCCAATTCTCATCATATAAGAACTAACCTAAAACTCAAATCATCATCATCAAGACCTTATCCCAATTAGGGGTCGGCCACATGAATCTTATTCCTCCATTCCACTCTATTAAATACCATGGCTTCATTTAGTCCCAAAGTTTTTAAATCTTTCATCACCACTTCTACCCACGTTCTTTTGGGCCTTCCCCCTGCTTTTTTAGAACCTTCTACTTCTATTGCCTCACTCCTTCTAACTGGTGCCGTTGTTGGTCACCTTTGAACATGTCCAAACCATCTAAGTCTAATCTCCCCCATCTTGTTACCTATTGGTACTACCCCTAAATTTCCTCTAATATTTTTATTTCTAATTCTATCCTTTTTGTTCTTACCACTCATCCATCTCAACATCCTCATTTTTGCGACACTCATCCTATGAGTATGATGTTCCTTAACTACCCAACACTCTGATCCATAGAGCATGGCCGGCCTTATAGCCATCCTATAGAATTTTTCCTTTAGTTTGAGTGGCACCTGCCGATCACATAAAACACCCGATGCACATCTCCATTTGTTCCAATCCGCTTGGATTTTCTGGGTAACCTCCCTCTCAATCTCTCCACTCTCATGGATCAATGATCCTAAGTATTGAAAGTGGTCTTTCATAGGGAGCTCTTGGTTATCAATCTTGACTGGTGTTCCACTCCTACTCTCCTTGCTAAAACTACATCCCATATATTCTGCCTTAGTTTGGGTAATTTTAAATCCTTTAGATTCTAATACTTCTCTCCATAACTCTAGCTTTATGTTTACACCCTTGTCTCATCAAGTAGGACTATATTGTCTGTAAATAGCATGCATCAGGGAATCTCCTCATGCAGATGTTTTGTTAACTCATCCATAACTAATGTGGAAAGGTATGGACTCAATGCCGATCCTTGGTGCAATTCGACAATGATAGGAAAATCACCAGTCACGCCATTAGTGATCTTAATATTTGTTACCGCTCCCTCATACATATCTTTAATTATGTCTATATACACCTGAGAAACACCTTTACCACCCAACACCCTCCATATTAACTCTCTAGGGACTCTATCATAAGCTTTCTCTAAGTCGATAAAGTCCATGTGGAGGTCTTTTCTCCTCTCCCTATATTTCTCTATTAATTGTCTTAGTAAGAAAATAGCTTCCATGGTAGACCTCCCAGGCATGAAAGCAAACTGATTCTCCGATACATTTGTTTCATGTCGTAGCCTCTTCTCAATCACTCTTTCAAAAAGGTTCATGGTGTGGTTCATAAGTTTTATCCCTCCATAATTAGTGCAACTCTGAATGTCTCCTTTATTCTTATATATTGGTGCAATAGAGCTTTTCCTCCACTCATCAGGCATTTTCTTTGATTTTATAATCTTGTTAATGAACTTGGTCAACCAAACTACCCTGGTATCTCCCATATGCTTCCAAACCTCTATTGGTATACCATCAGGCCCGATGGCCATTCCTGATCTAATCATTGTCAAGAACTCTTTTACTTCAGGTATTCTAATCCTATGTTCATATCTATAATATCCAATGTTATTTAGATTTATAGTATTTTCAATCCCTATATTCCCAGGGACATTATCATTTAACAATTTTTGAAAGTATATTTCCCATCTTTGTTTGATCTCATCATCTTTGACTAATACCCTTTGATCATCACTTCTAATGCACCTAACATGCTATAAGTCCTTACCCTTCTTTTCTCTTACTTTTGCAAGTTTAAACACATCTTTCTCACCTTCTCTTGTTCCTAGTCTATTATAGAGCTCATCATATGCTTTAAGTTTAGCCTCACTTACTATTCTCTTAGCAACATGTTTAACATTCTTATATTGTTCATAGTTTTCATTATTTATAATATTCATCCATGCTTTAAAACACATTCATTTTTCATTAATAGCTTTTTGCACTGTTTCATTCCACCACCTTGTTTCCTTTGTTAATAGCCTTTTACCTTTAGATACTCTTTTGCCCCTTTCTTAATGGACTCAACCATATTAGTCCACATGGTATTTACTTCTGTTTCATAGGTCCAATTTCCTTCAACCATCAACTTATTTTTGAATGAGGTTATTTTCTCTCCTTTTAAGTTTCACCACTTAATTTTTGGATGTGTATTAAGTTAAGTTCTTTTACTCCATCTTTTGATATGAATATCCATAACCATTAACCTATGTTGCGAGGTTAAACTCTTACCGGGTATCACCTTACAGTCCTTACATATAGATCATTCATTATTCCTAAGTAGAAAAAAGTCTATTTAGCTTTTATGAAGTCTACTTTTAAAGGTTATTAAGTGTTCATCCCTCTTCTTAAAGAGTGTATTTGCAATGGATAGGTTATATGACAAAGTAAAATCGAGGATATTCTCCCCCATCTCATTTCGTTCACCTATACCATACCCTCCGTGTATTCTATCATATCCTTCCTTATCTTTTCCTACATGGCCATTTAAATCTGCTCCTATAAATATCCCCTCAGTGTTGGAAATTTCTTGCATGACTCCCTCCATATCTTCCCAAAACTGTCTCTTGATTATATCTTGTAACCCTACTTGTGGTGCATATGCACTTATAATATTTATAATCCGCTCTCCTAGAATAATAATTATTATTATAATTCTATCATTAATTCTTTTAACATCCACAACTTTATCCTTTAATTCCTTATCCACTATTATTCCTACGGCATTTCTATTATTTTCCTTTCCTACGTACAATAATTTATACCCATCTATTTCTCTAGCTTTAGCCCCTTTCCACTTGGTTTCTTGGATACAAGCGATGTTGACTCTCCTACATTTCATCGTGTGTACTAACTCCAAACTCTTACCTGTTAGTGTCCCTATATTCCATGTAGCTATGTGAATCTTATGTTCTGGAGATATCCTATTTACTATTGCCTTTCTCGACCTCCATGGTATGAACCCATGTCCACTTTTCATTGCACCTGGGTTTTGATGTAGCGCGTTGCTTTTGAGGGGATGCTCTAGCAGCCTTTGCCTATTTTTCACAACTCCCAGGATCCGATGTAGCGTGTCGCTTCTGGGAGAACGTCTTAGAAACCCTTGCCTATTTTTCACTGCACCCAGGATTCGATGCAGCGTGTCACTTATGGGGAATGCCCTAGCTTGAGAAAATGTCAGTTCTCGATTGATGTCATGTTGGGGTTGCATAGTTTTAAAAAACTGAAGATGATTTTCATTAAAATCATCTTTAGCCTTACCCTTACCTACTGGCTACCTGACGCAAGGGTGGCCATATTTTAAGAAGTTGGAGATGATTTTCATTTCTTCCTCACAAACTAATATACAAATGCATATTCATTTGTAAGAAAGAAATAATAGAATCATCTTCAACTTCCCCCTTGCTGGCTGGCTACTTGACACAAGGGTGGCCATATTTTAAGAAGTTGGAGATGATTTTCATTTCTTCCTCACAAACTAATATACAAATGCATATTCATTTATAAGAAGGAAATAATATAATCATCTTCAACTTCCCCCTTGCTGGCTGGCACTTGATGCAAGACCCTCCTTTTTTATCCGGGCTTAGGACCAGCATTGGCGGAGTTAACCTAAAACTAAAAATGAGCTCAAAATCCTTTTTTAATGTTTTTTTTCAAAATTTTCATCATGTTTCTATTTAGAAAACAACTATAAAAAGGCCAAAGTTTTTCCAGAATTCTACACCTACCAACCTAAGTGAAATATTGTCCTCAATTTTTAAAGAGTAGGATGATGATAATGCATTGAGAAAAAAAGAAATGGGCAATGTAGAAAGGAAAGTTCTAAAAAATAATGGTATAATATTATTATAGATGGAAATAGTATAGAGGAGTAAGATCTACTTAGTCCCATATGAAAAAACTTCTTTAACAATGTTTAGACTGGTGTGATGACCTGGGTTTTCATATGCATTTTTGAATGCAAAACTAATTCCTAATGTGGGATTGACCCTTTCTTGAAAACAAATTTTATGAAAACAATGCAGTGCAAAAGAAGAATATTTTCGTTTTAAGTTTATTTTGAAAACCTCGAGTGTCATTTACTTTCAAGGAAATAAAATAACTAGGGAATTTTTTTTTTTATAAAACTAAAACAAAAATATATGCATCCCAGATTTAGCGAGTCATAGCTCATAGTAGCTCACAGTCCAATTATAATAATCACATATACATGTCCAAAAAGGATAAGTCATATACTTACATTGATTATAGTGCATTACACTATTGTCTTCATTCCAAATTTGCATCCACCTCGATTTGCTCTGTCTTGAGTCAAATTCTTTGAAGATCTAAGATATTATAAACATTTTACAATATCTTAGCAAGCTTGCATTTATGTAGGTAGTTTCGTATCTATTATACTAATTTTGAAATCCAATTCTAAATAATATTTCAAATCATGTTTCACATAGTTCTAAAGAATATAATGATCATATTAGAGGTAGGAAACGTAATTGAAATCACATGTCAACCTCAATTTACAATTTCATACTAAAACATTTCAAATAATATCAATATAAAACATGCATAATTTTAAATGTACATTCTTCAAATGATCGAATCTGCATGGTAAACTCGCATAATTTGTAACATGTAATGTATCACAAAATTACAAGAATGCATAACTAGTAAATTACATGAAAGATCCTGCATTTAAATTGAA
Organism: Warburgia ugandensis; assembly: GCA_035236585.1. Classification (NCBI taxonomy): domain Eukaryota; kingdom Viridiplantae; phylum Streptophyta; class Magnoliopsida; order Canellales; family Canellaceae; genus Warburgia; species Warburgia ugandensis. The sequence continues at coordinate 23,620,991 of CP141132.1, read as the reverse complement.
AATTCAAATGCCATAAGATCCTCAAAATATTAAAATAGTAATCGATTAAACTCCGAACATCGGCAATCTCAAACCAACAACATCATCATCACGTGTACATATGCTCCTCGACGAGCACATCAACTGGATAGTTATGAGTACTCATCTAAAGACCATTCTCAATTTCATCATACATAGCATCTCAAAACAGAAATCTCTTGGAACACTTTGCTGACGACCATCTAACTAAATTGTGTGTCTCTGGTATTTAGAGACCATCCACTACAGCCTCTACGTCGACTGTGGACATGTCTCGAAAAGGGTGCAGTAAACACTTCCAGTTGTTGTTTCCTAACCACAACAGTAGAGAAAAATAGGTTCCTCTTTGAGCATAGATACCTACCACCTTTGGTGGTTAGAGGCAGGGAGGCCAAACCCGTACAACCTTTAGCACAGTGCCCACTAGGCTCATTAGCCTCAACAAACATATATCTCAATCCAAATGTCATTAAATCATTTATCGTATATCTCATGCAAAACCATGCATTTCCTTTACTCATCTCAAATCATGGGATTGATGCAATTTCAAGAATAATCATTTCTTTTAAAAACACACAACTGCGTGTAATAGAATGAGCAATATCATTTTCATTTTTCATATAAAATTATGCATCATGGTTATGAAAGTACATACTCATAAATCACATGTCTCATTGCAGATATTCATTCTTCTAAGCTAAAATAATGCAACATGACAAAATATAACTTTAATAATAGCCAAGTAGCCTCAAATTGAAAGCATATAATCAAATGTTTGATTATTTAAAATTTTTATCTTAGTAAAGTAGATGACATGCTCAAAATCCCAATCCTCGGAATGCCTAATATGTTTAGTTCATACCAGTCAGTGTTTGTCAACACATACATTACAACATCATTTATCTTACTTATGATTTCTTAATTGTGACTTATTTAATCTTTGATAACCATTAACATGGCGATCCTTCTTTTACCAATTTCTGATCATACATATTCCTCTTTATTTTTGTTGTAATGTCAATCTTGGCCATTTATTAAATATCAATGGTTTAGATCATCTAATTGTCCTTAATTCCAATTAATCTTTGACTTACAGATAATTTATTTCATATCTCAATGTTTGATTTGTTGATCTAATATTCAGGTTGAATTCTAGTTGGTTAGATCTCTAGTTCCAAGTCACCTTAGCATCAAATCTTCTAATCTAAGGTCATCAGAACATTCTAACTAATAGATTAATCTAAATACTAACATAAATAGTTCAATTGTTCTTATTAAGGTTTAATGCATTCTAGTCTTGTTTATTTTCTAAATTTTTTTGTAATTTATTAGGAATAACTAAGATAAAATGAAAAATTAACTTATTTAAATAAGACTTAGTAGCATTCTTACCTCTGATCACTTAAATCCATGTATGATGTTGTGTCTGATATGGTTTGATTAGATTTGATCTCCTTTGATAAAAAAAATTCAAGAATGAATGGCTCACATCAAGTGCTAGATCTATGGTTGAATCTAAATGGAAGCTCAAATTGGTGATTGATCAAGGTGTTAGGTAGTTGATCACGAGTTAGATCATCTTAATGTATTATATAATATAGTGTGTTGGTTACTAATATACTAACAAATTTATTAAGAAATGGTTAGAATACCTAGTTCAAGTGACGGCATTATTCTATGGTAATAACACTTAAATCCAATGCTAAGTAGTGACCTCAAGATATTTCCTCTTCTAATCATCCTCTAAGATATCAAGACCTCAAGTTGATCCCTGATAATACTCTAGTTGGTGAAGATTGATTGGGCAAGTCACTTTCTTGAATATATACTCCTTATTCCTTGTTATAACTTCATTCAATCATGTATTAGTAATGTAAGGTATTATCAACTTATCCTTTTTCTTGATGAGGATCACTGGCGTCTCCTAATAAAAACAATGGATCTAATTAAAATCTAATTTCAATAGTTCATCTCATCATTTTCTTAAGATTTTTCAACTAGGTAAGCATCCTACAATAATTTTTTAAAGTAAAACTAGTTTGGGAGTTTGATTCCTCATTGAACATAATCCTTTCACGGTAGTTCTAGAAATTTCTTAAAATACGCTATCCTTATTTTCGGCATTCTACTGCTCCCAAAGTCTACTTATCCATCTATTTTACCTCTATTATACTCTTCAACAATAAAATCACTGGCTCAATCCTATTTAACCTTTTGAATTTGATTGGTTCACCTTTCAATTTGGCAAAACAACTTAAGATCCTTGATCTTTGATGTTTGGATTTAAGCTATGTCTATCTTCCTTAGCCACATTAAGTTCATCATCGTCTTGCTTCAACTATTCAATGCACATCAAATACTAGTATTTACATCTTATGTTTGCTCAAAATAAATTCCTTCTTCTCCGTGCACTTAGATTAATCTCTTCACTTAATTTGTTGTACATCATAGATACCACATCTATAATTATGGGCAACATATATTATGAATTGAATACTTCCAAATAACATTAGACTTCTTTAATAATAGCATTGAAATCCTCAAATGTCCGTATTTCCAATGAATCCTTGTGATACCTCCAGGAATCCATTGAAATTTTTGTCTATTGCCTCCACACCGCTTCTTTAACTTATAAGCTCATTCCTTTTTTGCATTTGAATTCCATGATCAATCTATCATAAAAAATTAAATATCCTCAAGTAGATTATCATCAAAATCTTTTATTAACTTTGTTCTAGTCAAATTCCTTTTAGTACCACTCAAATTCAGTGTTTTACATCCACTAACACATTCATACTCATGTCATGTTCCTCTTAATCACATAAAATATTATTTACTGTAATTATTTTCTGATCTACTCCATTATACTTAGGTTGTCATTGTAAGATAGTAGTTACTTTTTAGAAAGTCCCATGTAGTTCATCCAGCATTGAGCTAAGTTCTCCATAATTATCAGTTTAATAGATTTAGTATAAGTCAGGGTTATCTATTAAAGATATGATCAGAATGATCCTATATTCTCATTCTTCACTCTCATAATTATATTAATCTCATAGAATTATTTATTTATACCTACAAGGGTTAATAGTTTCCTTGTTTACTCCATTACTCATAACTTCTTAACCCTAAGTAGTTAGACTTGATTTTGATAGGGTTTGCATCTCCCAATGCTCAAGTATTTGTTAAATCCAACTCTCTTTTTTGCCAACTTACTTATGATGTATTTTTTTACCATATTAGTCATCTTTATAACTCGTATTTGGACTACTTATTCTTAACAATTCTAGTCATAAATGACTTATGGACATGTAGGACTGGCTGTGAAAGGATAAACTTGGGCTTGATACCAACTATGATGACCAGGGTATTCATATGCAATTTTAAATACAAAACTAATTCCTAATGTAGGATTGATCCTTATTTGAAAACAAATTTTATAAAAACAATGTAGTGTAGTAGAAGAATCTTTTTGTTTTAAGTTCATTTCAAAAACCCCGAGTGTCATTTACTTTTAAGGAAACAAAATAACTAGGGATTTTATTATTATATAAAACTAAAACAAAAATATATGCACCATAGATCTAGCCAGTCACAGCTCATAGTCCAACAATAATAATCACATATAAATGTCTAAAAAGGATAAGTCGTATAGTTACATTATAGTATGTTACGCTATTGTCTTCATTTTAGATTTGCATCCACCTTGATTTGCTCTGCCTCAAGTCAAAATCTTCAAAGACCTAAGATATTGCAAACAATTAACAATATCTCAGCAAAATTGCACTTGTGTAGGTAGTTTCACATCTATTATACCAATTTTGAAATCCAATTCTAAACAATATTTCAAATAAATTTTCATGTAATTCTAAAGAATATAATGATTAGATCAGACAAAGGCAGGAAACATAATTGAAATCACATGTCAACCTCAGTTTACAGTTTCATGCTAAAACATTTCAAATAATATCAATATAAAACATGCACGATTGTAAATGTATATTCTTCAAATGATTGAATCTACATGGTAAACTCACATAATTTGTAACATTTAATCTATTACAAAATCACATGAAATTCAAATGGCATAAGATCCTCAAAATATTAAAATAGTAATCGGTTAACTTGCTAACATCAATAATCCTAAACTGATAACTTCATCATCATGTGCACATATGCACTCTGAAAAACACATCAGGTGGTTGGTCATGAGTACTCATCTAAAGACCATCATCAACCTCATCATACATAGCATCTCAGAACCAAAATTTCATGGAACACTATGTGGCGACCCGAGTGTTTTGAAATACATTTTTCCTATTTATTTTCAAATGGTGGTCGACCAAATTTGCAAATTTTTTGAAAACTTAAGCAGTGATTTTTTTTTTCTTTGAAATTATTTTTAGAAAACCCAAATGCCATATTTCACTCACATATATGTACATAATTTCATATACAACATATGTTTCCAAAGAAACTCACTTTATTAAAATTGCAGGATCGATCCAGTGGTTCAAATACATAGCCCCTTTATTACATCTTTTGTCCAAAAGACACAAATCAAAATACAATCGAATCCTTTCCACAATAGTACACAGTCTTGATCAATAGTATGGTCTTCATCTTCCCATGTCATATCCTTCCATTCTTTTCTTTATGTATCTAAGATATGTAAGCATTCAAACATTTACAATATCTCAATAAGCTATGCTTGGTAGGGGATTCAAAAACATATGGAATCATATAATTCAAAAGTACAGTATTTATAATCATCATATTCCATATGAATCACATAATTCAATTTCCATGAACCATGCCATATATGATCATTCTATCATATAATTTATCATGTAACATCCACTATGATAATTCCAAACCACTCACCACTATATCGTATGTGTGTGTGTGTGTATACAGTAAAAAATCATGAAATAGTCAACATCTCAAACATCAATAATCATACTCAAATATACTGAGTTGATAAATCATCTAGACTTTTGTTGGGAAAATACTCCCTCATTAGGGCAGTATTGGCATCTTATTATGCCATGCATCATAATGCAAAATAATCAAGGACTACCATGCTGCAGTCTGATTCGTATTAGCGCGCTCAGATAACTGCCTTATTCACCACTGATACTATGGTGAAAAATATTGTGTCACTACTCGTATGGGGAGAGGACTTTCACAGTGGGCCTTCCCATAACTACCCCACTAGACTTTTAGTATCTCTTTGAGCAAGGTATCATAATATCATCAAATTTCAGGAAGCAGGTGGCCAAACCCTCATAACTTTTATAACATAGCATCCCCAGGCTTATGCCTATTTAAAATAAAACCATGAGCTCCATGCTTGTATTTAAAATACTTCTTGTATATCTCAGGCAATTTGTCTATTTATATTATCATCCTCATATTCAATATTCTCATACTAAGGATATAATCTCATTTCTAGATTTAGGGATCCTCATTTACAATGAATGATACCCATGTTCATATAAGTTTAGGGATTAATCATTTATTGTAAATGATCCTCATTTCCTTTAATTTGGTATTCATATACCAAATGTTATTAAGTGTAAGGACACTCATTTGATACAAATAATATCCATTATTGTTATGTTCTTATCTAAGTTTAAGGGTGATCATAAATGATACCCATGTATTTATTATGTATTCCATCTAATTTCAACAATTATCTCTATCTCATATACATGAATTATGATTCAAATGTAACTGAGCATTTTATTATTCTTAAGCATTATAATGTCTATGTACAACAAAAATTCCATAGACCATAGGTCTTATATTCTTAAAATTCCACCTACCTTTATGTAGTCATCCATTCCTTTAGATCTTCCATGATTGACGTATGAAATCTGTAAATACATACATACTATCATTATCTGTATAATTTTGGATAATCTCCTATCTATATTCCTTATCTAATCTTATCCTTTGATATAAAGGATCCAGATCTGTCTTGTATTCCTATCATCCATATAATCTATCTTCCTTAGATGGTATTTTATCCTATTGATCAATAGATCTGACGGTTAGAATGATCTTCTAACCTTTCAGATCTAAGTATTTTCTATCTCTAAGTCTTTGTGTATCCATCTCTTTGATCTTGATCTTTCATAGATCCTTTGATCAATAATCTATACTTGTTGATAAAGATCAAGGGCTTAGATCTTCTATCATCTAGTTCTTCTTTGATCTAAGTTCAGTTATTTAATCATCCCTAAGGAGGATGATCATGGTTCTCTTCCTTGAATCATATTTGATCAAGGGTTTGGATTATCTATCCAGATTTGTCTACAACATACATACATATATACATAATAACACACGACATTAGGATTCTTATTGTTCTTGATCATTCAAGATCCTATGGATCTTGTTTGATCATCCTTATCTTACTTACAATTTTTATTAGGATTAGATAATTTACTAACCTTTTATGCTTTTATTATTATTATTATTCAACTTGTTAATATTTTATTGGTTCAAGATAACTTATTTTATCTTAAGTCTAGACTGCTCCTCTTATTTCCAATTGGCTAAGGCTTACTAGCTGAATAGATGAATACAAAGTAGTTACTTCAATCCTCATGTAAGGAGGCGTTTAGACCTCAGAAATGTCAACATAATGTAGGGGAAGAGTGAGGCTCTATTAGAGAACCCCCTTAACCACCATGTTCAACATTCACTAGAGTGACCTTAGTTCAACCTTTCATAAGGTTCCTATGAGCATTTTAACCCTAAGTACTCTTTCTAATTTATTTTAATTAAATCCATGAACATTTAAAGTGTCATTCATGAGGTTTATTATTCTCCTAGTTGGGGCCAAGGATTTGATAAACCTTATATTGTCCTACTAACTTAGCCCTTACTATAATTAAATCCATGTCATCCATCCCATGTAAATGTCCTTCAACTCTATTTTTTATTTAATTTCTTTTTCAATGTAATTTACATAACATAAGCATTAAAGCATTAATAAATAAGTAAATCTTACAATTAAATCTACTAAGCAATAAAAGACATTTACAATATCATTCAATAATTCAAATGAAAATTTAACGTGCCATAACTGTTCATCATGATCTAAAGATCATATTTGATTTCTATTCATTTTTCATCCCATTTAGGGTTTAGATCTTGATCTTTCATTTTCCTTTAGATCTAATACATTTTCTTAATATGATTTTATCACTAAATCATTCATGCATCTCATCAAATGATCTGATCCTTCTTGATCCAACCAATCAAGAAAATCTTAAGCCATTTTATCCAATTTAAGGGCATAGATCTTAATCTATCCCAAATTATCATCGTCAAGCCCATCAATCCATATGATCTTAACTTTATTAAGGGTCAAGATCTTAAGATCTGGAAAATAAATTACATCCAACCATTTAATTATTGTAATTATACATTTAGATCATCATATAAACTATTTTAAAAGGTCTGATCATGCTTGATTAATCAGATATGAAGATTCATGCTTATTTTTATGATTTTCTTCTTTTATGGCTAGATTTCTTAATTAAAAATAGATCAGTCACTTCTAACCATTGATTCCATGTTCCAGAAACACAAGATCATTAGTGGATTATAATTATAAAGTCTGATCAATCCAAATTTCACTGATCATAGGAATTAGGAATACTTTTCTTTAATAATAGAATTTTGCATGCATCAAAACATAAATATTCTGAGTTTAGTACCTTATACAAGTAATAAGGAATCTATAGCAACTTTTAGATCTAAAATTGGAGCTAAATTGAGCTCTTAATTGAAGAAATAAGGTTTCAGTTCAACAAATGGACGGCTCAGATCTAATCTAGGTGTATTGGGTACGGGGATGACTAGTGGCCCATGCATGTTACTACCTTTTACCGGTGATCTGAGAGGGGTGAGCCGCTATGGGCGAGACGGTCCAATATGGACCGTCAAATCACCTTTCCATGGATCACCATCCATCTCTCAACATCAAGGGTTGAGGTCTCATCTCTTAGGGTTTCTGGGCCCTAGGAAACTATCCAATAGCTGAGCGGTCCAAGATGGGGATCTCAACCCAGTTGCTGGATCCGTAGTTCCTGACGAATCAACGATTGGGGAGATCACCTACAGGCTGTAAAACCTCAAGTTAAAATCGGAATGGAAAGAGGAGAGAGATATACCACCTACTTGAGCCGACCGGTGAAGAAAACTTCACCAGAATTAGAAATATCACCAAAAATCCTAAGTTGGTCAGAAACATACATAGATGGAGCTTTCTCTGTCACCATTGCTGAAAAATATAGAGAATCATAGGGTAATTGTAGATCTCAATGCTAGGAAGCTACCCAACAATTTAAGATCAAGAATATCTGGTTCGATTGGCCATAAATAGATGGAGAACATGCTGGAGATGGTGATGATGCCAGGGTTGTTCTTTGTTTTGAAATTACTGACAATCCAAATGGTGGATCATCCAAATTTCTTAGGGCTTTTGTAGAGCATCCCTGTTAGAACACATCTGATGGTGAAGATTGAAAAATAATAGCTGGAAGTGGATGGATAATTCAATTAGGGTTTCCTAGGTGAAAACTCTGGTTCATGCCGGATGACGCATCCCTGGACGCACCCTGATAACAGACATAAAAATTGTCAATCAGGTGCGTTTGGGGACACTCTCCTAGGGAAAGAGAGAGAAAGAAGGAAAGAAGAAGGAAATGAGGGAGATGGGGTATGATTCTGGAGTTGAGATCTTAGGCCATTGTAGGAGACCTTGTGAGGGACATTAGGAAAAATTTTGGGATTTTTTATGGGGTATTTATAGGTGTTTTTATTTATTTATTATTATTATTTTATGATTACATGTATTTATCATGTTTCAATTCTATTTATTATTAAATTGTCATTGGATTCCCACTACCACCTCCTTCTCCACTAGAAGTTGGTAGTGGTTTGACTCATGATGGTGGTCTTCCAGACCATTGGCCCACCTTATGGGCCCCACATAGTTGTAAAAAGACCGTTTGGCCCTTTTAATTCCAAAAATGGAGAAAAATAGGGTTTATTCCTATGAACTCGGAATTGAGCGTACTTAGTGTCATTTCGATTGGTTTTTCAACTACATTCCAAATTTTGATGTCTTAGGTCTTTGTTATGAGTAAAATTACTATTTTACCCTTTTATTCATAAAAATGGAGAAAAATAAGGACTTTTTGTTCGGACTCATAATTTAACGTACTTACAATCATTCTGATCAATTTTTTGAGTGCATTTAAAATATCTAAGTTTTAAGTCTTGCTTTTATTTTTTTAGAAAAATGAATTTTCATGGAACTCAAAGTTCCAGTTCCACTTTTAAAATTTTAACTTTTAATAATTCAATTATATTCATAAAAATTGGAGTTATTACACATTGTGCTCATGACTAGTTAACTAAATCATGTGTCTCCAATATTTAGAGACCAGCCACCACAGGCCCCACGATGATTGTGGATATGCTCCGAAAAGGGTGTCGTGAACACCTCCAGTGGTCATTTTCCTACCACAACACTTGAGAAAAATAGGTGCCTCTTTGGGCATGCATACCTACCACCTTTGGTGGTTAGAGGCTGGAAGGCCAAACCCATACAACCTCTTAAAATAGTGCCCATCAGGCTCGTTAGCCTAAATAAACATATATCTCAATTCAAATGTCATTAAATCATGTATCATATATCTCATGTGAAACCATGCATTTTCTTGACTCATCTCAAATCATGAGATTGAAGCAACTTCAAGTATAATAATTTCTTTTAAAAACACACAACTACATGTAATAGAATAAGCAACATCATTTTCATTTTTCATATAAAATTATGCATCATGGTTATGAAAGTACATATTCATAAATCACACATCTCATTCCAGATATTGCATTCTTCTAAAGCTAAAATAATGCAATATGACTTTAATGATAGCCAAGTAGCCTCAAATCGAAAACATGATAACCAAATGATTTGATTATTTAAAATCTACACATCTTAGTAAAGTGGCTGACATGCTCAAAATCCCAATGGCAAATAGATGTTAAAACTACCTACCTCAAACACGATTATCCCAATCCTTAGAATGATCAATAAGCTTAGTTTGTACCATTCAACGTCACCATCAACACATGTACATTATGATACCATTTATCTTACCTATGATTTCTTAATTGTGACTTATTTAGCCTTTAATCTCCATTAACATGATGATCCTACTTTTAACAATTTCTGATCAACTGTATTCCTCTTTGTTTATTTTTTTGTAATGTCAATCTTAGCCGTTGATAAAGATCAATGATTTAGATCATATAATTGTCCTCAATTCCTATTAATCTCTAACTTATAGACAATTTATTTCATATCTCAATTTGCTGATTTAGAGGTCAAGTTGAATTCTAATTGATCAGATCTATAGTTCCGCATCACCCTAGCATCAAAATTTTGATCTAAGGTCATCAGAACATTCTAACTAGTAGATTAATCTAAATACTAACATAAATAGTTCAATTGTTCTTATTAAGGTTTAATGCATTCTAGTCTTGTTTATTTTTCTAAATTTTTTATAATTTATTAGGCATAACTAAGTTAAAATGAAATTTAACTTATTTAAATAAGACTCGATAGTAGTCTTACCTCTGATAGCTTAAATCTGTGTATGATGTTGTGTCTAATATGGCCTGATAGGGTTTTATTGCATTTGATAAAAAATTCAAGAATCAACGACTCATATCAAGTGCTAGATCTATGGTCGACTCTAATGGAATCTCAAATCGGTGGCCGATCAAGGTGTTAGGTAGTTGACCACAAGTTAGAACATCTTAAAAGATGGATTGGTTGTAGATCTAACATTTGGTGGTCGATTGATAGTTGGAACATGATGAAAAGGTCAGATGGTGCATATATGAGTTTTGGTAATTGATTTACAGTTGGATCATGTGGGAGTTTGTTGATTTGATCACAGATTAGACATTAGATGATATATCATGTGCTAGATGATGATGCATGGTTAGATCAAATTTTGATTGTTTAGATCCAAGGTTCAAGTATTGATGTCCTTAATTTAGGGTTGATCCCTACATATAGCTCTACTACATTATCTAATTGATCACTTCTTAGGGTTTAATAATCTTTAATCTAATTGATCTATGAAATTTTTATAGTTTGTAGGTCATGATCAGTTAAAAATGTCCTATGATCCTAATTTTTTATTGTATAATTAGGTCTGTGTCATTAAGGTGAATCCAACGGACCTTTTCAATCATAAATTGGACGTGTATAGCCTTCTGAATTAAAGATTTTGTGTTTTAGAACATTTTAAATGGTTTAGATTTAAATTATGGATCAAAATGCATCAAGATGAGATTATTGGGACACACTTTCCAGAACACATTAGTGCATCTTGGCGACCATAATGCACAAGGCTACATTTCGGATCATAGGATGCATTAATGTCTTGGTCGAATTGTGATCACCCTGCACACGTTGGACACACGGGGATGCACCGAGTGGGTGCATCTCCGTCATGAGTCACTGGGGAACATCCTGGTTTCCTGATGAGGCCAACTGGGATGAGACTGTCTCAAAATGATCAACAGATCATTTTGGTCTCTGATGAACATCTAGGATGATTCAGAAGTTCACTTTTTTTGGGGGTTTCTAGGGTTTTTGGTCCCACAAACTCATCAGATGGCTTAGATCTTCCATATGAGGTTTGCTTGAGGTGGTTCCCAGTGAGATCTGACAGATTTGTTTTCAACGGCAGATTGCTGACTTGTGAGGACAGATCTACCGAATTTGGATGAAAAGGAACACTAGAAAGGAGGAAAATGGAAAGAGGAAAGAGGGGTTTTACCTAGGTTGGCTAGAGGAGAGGAGATCGATGTCCCCGGTGGATCATGTTTCCCAAAAAATAGGGGAGACAAGGGAAGAGTTGGAGATGGAGTAAAAGGGGTTAGCTGAAGGGAGAAGAAGTGTAAATGAGAGGAGAACAAGATGGAGTCTAGGGAGGAAATGGGGAAAGGAAAATGAGGTTTTTATAGCCAGTAATCTGCATTTCTCAGGCAGGCATAGTCATCTAATTGTTTCTTCAGAAATGGGGGGGGCGGGCGCTGTTCCATTATGAAAAATGGTCCCCCTATAATTTTGACCTTTTTATATTTTGAAACATATAAATGGGTTATTTGTGAAATTATCAAAATATCCTTATACTTAAAACTATGTAACTTTCTCATCTGTACTACCTTTTTAGTGTTCTCAATGTTGTTGGATTCCATTTTTCGAGTAGAATCCAATTATTGAGGTTTCAATACTTTAGTTGGCTTCTATAAAAGATCATTAATAAACATTAATTTTATCCCTTTTTTGTAATAAAAATTAGCTTTTAGATTTTGGGTTATTACAACCGATCCATTGAGATTTAAGCTTCCTTGGGAATAGATAAAGACTAAAATTATGGAGTAAAACTTTTTGGGATGGAGTAAAGGATTTTCTTATTATGTTTTTATCATGAAAAACTTTCATTCTTTCCTTATAAATCCTATTATTTTCCTAAGCTTCCTGCCTAATATCTTCCAACTCATTTAGTTGGAGCTTTTTATTTGAGCCTGCTTTATCCATGTTAAAATTAAAGGTTTTAATAACCTAGTAAACTTTTATCTTCTAGTTCCACAAGAAAATGACAAGGTTTTCCCTACATAATACGATATGGAGGCATACTAATTGGGGTTTTATGTGCAATGTAAGCCCAAAGCACATTAATCAGTCTAAGGGACCAATCTTTACTATCAGGGTTAACAATCTTTGGAAGAATTTTTTTAACACCCTGAATGGAAACTTTTGCTTGTCCACTTATTTGTGGGTGATAAGGTTTTGTAACTTTATATGAAATATTATATTTCTTTATAAGAGCTTCAAAAGCTTTGATGCAAAAATAAGTACCATTTTCACTAATAATGGCTCGAGGTGGACCAAATCTAGAAGAGATATTTTCTTTTAAGAATTTAATAACTATTTTATGATCATTGTGGCTACATGGAACAACCTCTCTCCATTTGGAAACATAATCTATAGCTATTAAAATGTACACGTATAAAAAATAAGGTGGGAATGGTCCCATGAAATCAATGCCCAATACTCAAATGCTTTAACTATCAAAACAGGATTCAAAAGCATTATATTCCTATGGGTTATTCCTCTTAGATTTTAATAGTGCTTACAAGATTTACAAAAGTCATGTGTCCTTAAAAAAGTGGGAACTAGTAAAAACCACACTATAAGATTTTAGTAGCAATTTTTTTAGTTGAAAAATGTCCTCCACGTGCTTTAGCATGACAAAAGGTGATGACACTATATTGATCTATGTCAGGTATACATTTCCTAATTATCTGATTGGTAGTACTTAAATAAATGAGAATTATCCCAAAAGTAATGCTTTATCATGAAGATTTTTTTTTTGCTTTACTTGCTTACTCCAATGTTAATGAATCTTCCCTATGATTAAATAATTTGCAATGTCAATAAACCAGGGAGGATCAGAGACATGAAAAAGTTTCTCATCAAGGAATGTATCCTTAATTGGTAACTCATCCAAAGGTTCTTTTAGGACAAGTCTAGAAAGAAGATCAGCTACTACTTTTTCTACTTCTTTCTTATCTTTAATTTCAATGTCAAATTTTGAGAGTAGAAGAATCCATCTTAGTCTTTGCTTAGATCTAAACTTGTCTAATGCAACGACAACTACAAGCAGTTCCTTTTCCTTAGTGGAATAGTTCATCTGTGTATTGTTAAGTGTCCTACTATTGTAGTAGATAACATAAGGTTTTTTATCCTAATGCTACTCCTATAACATAATCACTGGCATCAAACATGATTTCAAAGGGTAAACGTCAATCTAGTAGTTGCATGATGGGTATGGTGGTTAACTTGTCTCACATTTTTTAAAAGCTTTCTGACAATCATCAATCCACTCAAAAGGGGTATCCTTTGTAAGGAGATGACACAAAGGTATAAATATAATACTGAAATCTTTACAAATAATCAGATATCCCTAATTGATTTAGGGGTAAGTATATTAGTGATGAAATCAATTTTTTCTTTATCTACCTTTATACTGCTAGATGAGGCAATATTACCAAGTACAATTCCCTTGAGAACCATAAAGTGACATTTCTCCCAATTCAAGACTAAGTTTTCTCCTCATAGTAGGTCAAAGCTTTTTCTTAAATTTTCAAGACAAGTGTTTGAGAAGTGGTAAGAGCATTACACAATCCAAATGACATCCTTTTGTAAGCAAAGGTGCCTAAAGGACAAGTAAAGGTGGTCTCTCCTCATCCTAAAATTCAATTTCTATCTAGTTATATCTAGAATAAACATTTAGGAAATAGTCACATTGATGTCATGCAACCTTTTATGATATTTGATCAATAAAGTGCAGAGGAAAATGGTCCTTCCTAGTGACAACATTTAATTTTCTATAGTCAATGCACATATGCTAACCTGTGGTAATTCTAGTAGGAATTAATTCATTGTTGGCATTAACGATGACTGTTACTCTAGACTTCTTTGGAATTACTTGAGTTGGAATCACCCCATTTCCTATCACTTTGGGATATATGATCCCTACATCAAACAATTTAAGGAATTTTGCATTAACCATTTCTTTCATATTTGGATTCAATCTACATTGTAGTTGATGACATGGCTTAACATCATCCTCTAAACAAATCATGTGGGTACAAATTAAAGGGTTAATATCCTTTATATCAGCAATGGTGGTCCATCCTATAGTACCTTTGTGTTCCTTTAAAGTATTTAGTGATTATTCCTCCCAAATATTTCTAATTGGGAGGTGATTATCATAGGAAAAGTCTCTTTGTGTTATATATATCCATACTTTAAATTTAATGGTGGAGGCTTTAATTCAAATTAGGAGGTTCAATTGAGGATGAAAGGGAGTGCACTCCCTTTTAGGTAATTCCTCAAAATGAGTTTTCCATCTTTCTATGTCCATGATAGACATAGAATCAAGGAGGGATTAACTTCCTCTATCAATGCATCTTCATTAAACTCCTTAAAATGAGTCAAACAGGCTTCCAATGGGTCTAATAAGGAAGACGAAATAAATTGATCTTACATAACTAAATTAATCATGTTTACACTATGCAAGTCATCAAAGATATCACGAGGTTGATTACAAATGTTAAAGATGTTAAGCTCTAATGTCATATTACCAAAGGAAAATTTCATGAAACCATTTTTGTAATTTATTAAGGCATTGGATATAGCTACGAATGATCATCCCAAAATTATTGGTATTTCATTCTTCTCATTTATCACCAGTTGTGTATCCAAAACTAAAAGGTCTACAGGGAAGCAGAACTATTCTGCTTAGACAAGCACATCTTCTATTACCCCTCTTGGTATCTTCATAGCACGATCAACTAGCTGAACTGTAGTGGAGGTAGGTTTAAGCTCACCTAAACCTAGCTGTACTTATACCGAGTACGTCAGTAGGTTAACACTAAATCCTAAATCAAGTAAAGCTTGATTTATCTTATAGTTACCAATAATGCAAGTGAGAGTGGGGCAATCTTGATCTTTGTATTTTGGTGGTGTATGATGCTGAAGAATAGAACTAACTTGCTTAGTTAAAAATGTTTCCTTTTGAACATTTAATCTTCTTTTCATGGTGCCTTTTATAAATTTGGCATATGATGAGATTTGTTTTATAGCATCTAAGATCAGCATGTTGATCTTGACTTGCTCAAAAATTTCTAAAATTCCAATCATTAGAAGTAGACTTCAAAGCTTGATGCAACCTTTTGAGGAAATGAAGCAGGAATAGGGCAAGGGTCAGTGGGTGGGAGGGGTTCCTCATCAATTGATTTTTCTCTTTCTTTATCCTTAGAACGTTCCTAAACCTTGTCATCCTTTTTAAGACCATCTTTATTTATTACTTTTGATAAGTAATCAATTTTTTTTATAAAAAGTACCCAATTGTAGCTCATGCGTTATAAATTATAGTGCATTATCATATATTTTTTCAAAATTCATAACACATGCATTTATGAGCTAATGATTCAAAAGTTTGATATTTTACAGGTTCAGGAGCTAATCCAAAGTAAATATGTGAATTATCATATATTTTTTAGAATTTAGTTAGGATTTTTAATCTTTTATAAGTAGCACGATGATGATCTAGTGGCCGAGATTAATTAAGATGTGAATTGATGATCAAGATCAAGTAAAAGTTCAAGATCATTCCAAGGTAAGCAAATGAGTTCAAGGAAGAAATTGGAAAAATCAAAGGTGATTAGATTGGGACCATGCAAATTCCATACAATTCCATCACCTTTGCATGAAGTAAAGCCATGAAAGCCACCTAAGCCATCAAGGAAAAGCTAGGAGAAGCCAAGAAATTCAAGCCATTGAGGTCAAGGATGTGATCCATGGAACCAAGCCATAGGAGCCATCAAAGTGCGCCATGAAGCCATATAAGCCATGCCCATCGAGCCACAAATTTGGAGGAGAAATTCAAGCATTTATCTTATGAAAAGATTGGATTTCAAAGAGGATAATTAGAAGGAAGTTTGATGAATATCAAACATTGTAAGATAGCATGCATGGTGGAACAATAGGAGAAGAGAACTTTATCTTAATCTTTCCTGTTCCCCTTTTTTCCATCTCTTTCTAGTCATACCCTAAGTAATCCAACATATGGAACATAGGTTGGGGGTACCTCATTGAAAAGTGGTGCCTCCCACCTTGTAGTTCCTAAGGTTTCCACCTCTTTCCTTCACTCTTCTAATTCATCTTCCCTCCACCTTCCACTTACCTTCCTGATTCCACTTCTTAGCTTACTTATCTTAACCAAACTCTTTTTCAACCTCCATCTTATCTTTCATTCCTCATTAGGACTCTTTTAGAAGTTCCCAACATCTATAAATACTAAAGGAATTCCATGCCTAGAACATGGAGAGGTAAAGGATGCCTCCCTCCTAAAAAGGTGGTACCTAAACACTTGGTGCAGCCTTAGGGTTTTAGACATTTTCTTTCATGTTTGTTGCAGCCATTCATGCCTCCTCCTTGGTGTATCTTGGTCTGCTACCCTTTAATTTCCTCTTAACTTCAGGTTGGTGTTCTTAATTCCTTGCTATTCCTTTCTTCATTACCTTGTCTGCTTCTTAGTTTATTGCATTTAGTTCTTGCTTTGATTCCTTTATTTTCCTTGCTTGTTTGATTGTAATTTATGCTTAGATCCTTGTATTCAAAGGTCACTAATCTCTTGTAGTGATAGCCAAGAGATAGTGACCTTTGGATCAAGTTATTTGTCCCTTGAATCTTCTTGAATTCCTTGCTCTCCATTGCTCTCATTCCCATCTATTTCAATCTCTTTCCTTTGGTTCTCTTTGGGTTCACATGCATAAATCATTGGATGTTGGGTTACATCTCTTTTTAAGTTATTACTTACTAATTTCATGTTAAGAACAGCATGCAATTTTACTTCTATGCTTCCAATTTTTATGGGCCTCTTTTTGTAAGAATTTCAACTCAATAAAGCTTATGGTTTGTTCACAATTTCCCTTACTTGTTTCTAACACTTAAAAGTCTTTGAATCTTAAGTATTATACTATGTTTTATGCTTGATTTTCATGCATCTTCCATTGAAGTTCTCATGCCCACCATACCCATGTCCATTGATGCATAAAATTCATCTTAATTCCATGCTTACATCTTTAATATTCATACACACCATGTTGATATTTCTTCCTTATTTTTGCATGTTTTGTACATAAGTTTACTTCATGTTTAGGTCTTCTTAGTTGTAGTTTAAAATTTAAGAGAATCTTTAATTTAGGTCATTCTAGTTTTGCATTATTTTTTATAGAATGCATGTTAGTTAGGAAATTTTTTTAATTTTATTTCCGATATTTATTTTTAGAAGGTTTCGATTTAGTTCATGTTTCTAATTCCATGCATGTTTCCTTTTCCATGTCATTTAAATTCCTAGTTTAAATCAAATTCAATCTTTCTTTGGCTAGGATAAGTGGTTTAAATAAAATCCAATCAACATAACAAATATGTGAGATTCCTTGTGGGATCAACCTCATGTACATCTACTATAGTTGATTTGTGCGGTTACACGTAGTTTTAAAGCTACACCAAATTTACCATTGTTCCATGGTTTGACTTGAAGAACCCTCTGTACCAATGGCGTGTGCACCTTTGGGGTTTGCTTGTGGTTGAGAAAGAAATGTCCCTTTATTTAAGGTCTGCATGAGTTAAGTCATCATATTCTTCATTTCATTCATGGATTGTTCAAATTAAGCATTTTCTTCTCTTAGTTTTTTATAAATTGGTTGAGATTATTTTCCACTAGCCTCTTAGGTGGCGTCATGTAGGGTCCAAGAGCAAGTGGTCCTTAATTTTGTTGATAGGGTTAGTAATGGGCGTATATTGAGACATTAGCATTGGGTCCATTGTACAAATTGAAATTAGGATGATTCCTCCAATTGGGGTTATATGTCTCACAATATGGGAAAAAAAGGTCTTTTATATGAATTCAAGGCATTTGCCTGTTCATGAAGCACATCCTGAAATGCCAGACTTGTGGGGAGTTCTTGAGTGGTATATGAGGTACTTTCACAAATACTACATACATGGTCGACCTTCTTAGAAGAAGTTTTTCTATTTCTATGGCCTTAAGTTTTCTAACTAGGGATGCTAATTTAGCATTCATATTATCTTTTCACCCATAGCATACATTCCTCCCCTAGCAAATGTGGCAGAGAACTTGGGCTTGTCTTGGTAATCTACTTTTTCTGAATTAGCCAAGTTGGTGCACTCTTTGCCAACCATTCTAAATACTCTTGTGCCTCTTAAGGTTGTTTATTTAAAAGGTCATCATTGCACATCATTTCAACAAATTGGGGCATATCATAATGAAATCCTTCATAAAAGAAATTGATGATGCACCAAGGTTCGTATCCATGATGTGGACAAGTTAAAAACAATTCCTTAAATCTTTCTCAATATTCATAGAATGTCTCTTTATCCTTCTGGTAAAGTTCATAATTTTTCAACATAGAGTAACTTTTTCAACAAATTCATAGTCATCTCTTGCTAAGTTCTTGGAAAACCTATTGGAAGTGCATTAAACCACATTTTAGCTTTTTCCTTTAAAGAAAAAGCAAATAACTTAAGCCTTAATGTATTTAATCTTAGATTTTGTGGATTCTAAGTAATGAGTTCTTCATCAAATTCGTTTAGATGTAAGTAAGGACTCTCACTACCCAACGGATGAAATTTAGGAGTAATTGAATTATTCCTATTGTTAACTCTAATGTACTTGCAATTAGATCCTAATCTGAACCAACTACTTCACACCCTCATCAGTTAGTCATAGATTATCTAAGTCATAGAATGTGTTAGTAGAGCTAGTCATTTAAATACCAATAAATTTGATTAGATGGGGACCATTGGAGTGTTAATATATTGCTTCATTCCTAGAGGGTCCTATGAGCTTGAAGGCTTCTAGAGGTCTCTTCTAATTGATTTTAGCTAAAAATTTGAAAGGGTTAGGATGCATGAAAAGTGATGATTAACTTAGGTAGTCTAAGAGGTGGTGATGAAATTCACCCCTGATCTTGTAGGATATGGTGCCCTTACTACTCAATTTCCATTCACCATGACAGTTTGGTCAACACACACACACACACACACACAGAAAAATACTACCTATATGTAATTAACCTACCATAAAAATATGCAAAACCTAAACTAGGAAAGAAAATGAGTGAGGTCGACCTTACAGTGGGGTCTTGGATTCAAGTCTTCTTATACAAGGGTAAGCCATTTATAGACCACCTCCACTTCCACGAAATGATGGTTTTACCATTGAGCTATATTATTAAAACCCTATTAATTGTGATTAAAATTCAAATACAAGTCATCCTCACTACAATTACACTCAAAAAGAAAAATAAGAAAGAAAAAATATTCTAATTTATGGTGCTTTGTCAACACAATCATCTTCTAGGCAACAGTGCCAAAAATTTGTTTGAGTTTTCCTGCTAGTGCACAATAGTCAATGATAATATTATGCTGGGTCAAATCCATAGTGAGGATATAGTGAGAAAATGAAGTACCAAAGTTGATCTAGACAAATTATCCTAAAACTAATGCAAAATTAAAGAAAAATGATGGTTTTTTATTTAATGGATGAGATTGAATGAATTTAATCTAACTTAAATTGCTAGGATTAAAGATCACTTATTTCAAATTAGATACACCACTTATTTTTATTTTTTTTATAACTTAAGAATCAAATTGAAACTATAATTATCATCTCAAAAATATTTATTTGAAATTAATTTAGAAAATTTTAAACTTTAAAAATATAGATAATTTATCAAATCATAAGCATTCTATGTAAAACCAAACCATAATGGATCAAAGATTAATTCCAAGCATCCATTATAAAAGTAATAACACAAAATCATAGAATTATATTAAGGGATGAAATTATCTTTTCCAAATTAAAATTTATTTCTTAAGATCATTAAAACTTTGAAATTTTAATAAACAATATTTCTAATCTAAAAATAAGGTCACTTTAATCCTAGGAAAAAGAAAACTAGCCTAGCATGATTCCTAAATTTATGAAAAATTAACTAAGAATTTCAAAAAAGTAAATATTTCTAATTAAGGAAGATAATTTATAATTTTTTTAGATACCCATAATGTTGTTTGATGTGTCACTCATTAGATCTTATTCATATATTTTTAAATTTTTTTTGCAATTTAAAATACCAAAGCAATGCATTTCAATGTGTCTACAAGTGAGAGTGTGTCATTAGTAATGTACTAGATAAGTGAAATAGTTATTCTCACTATGTTTGCAAGTGTGACTCTAGCTAACCAATTATCTTATCCTTATTTACAATCCATGATTAGTCTAGTTTTCATTTAGAATCTGTGAAGATTTCACTAATTTTAGACATTGATTTCTCCCACTTTTAGATGGAATTTTTCAATGGAACTTAGTACCTAGAATAATTGGGTATTAAGAAATTTAATGGTATGTTTATATTTCAAATAAAAATAACATAAATTAATATATTCAATAGCAAACATCAGTTGTTCACCGTCTTGCACTACACTACCTTTTGAGTTTATTTCAAAATATTAAACCTATCTTACTGTTAACTTTCAATAAAACTTACAAAAAACTCTTTATAAATCAAATAAAAGCATAATCAAATGATTAGATCATTCAAAAAGTGGTCAAATAAGACAAACTAAATGTGCAAAACTTAAGTAATTCAATATTATTGTTCATGCAAATAGTAGCAAATAGATAGCTTTAATTAATTCAATTTACAAGATTTCAAATGACAATTGGAAATCAAATATTAGGTTTCTATTTTCCTCGATGTCTTCTCTCTTTCAATACAAATTTTATGGATTTGTGTCAAGTATCAAAGCAAGAATTGACATGCAAAATACCCCTATTCACTTGCCTTGGCACACTATTCATCTTCTTCCTTTTTCTCTATTTTTCCTAAATTTTCATCTTCTTTTTCACTACTTATAGATGATTAAGAGATTGATTTAGAAGTTTCCAAATCTCAGTCCTTCCTCCCCAAGCAATCTCATCAAAGTAAAATTCTAATTGTACTGGTTTCTAACTTGGTGTCTAATTAGGAAACCTCCTTTGATTAGGAAACTACTTCCTTTTAACTAGGTAGCCTTCCTAAGAATGTCGTACTTGCCAAAATCATAGCAACAAGTAGTACCTTGCAAACCAATAAGTAGTCAACTTTGTATAAAAAAATACTCAATTAGCAATTCATGTGTTATAAATTATAGGGCATTGTAATAAAAAATTTCCAAAATTCATGACACATGCATTTCTGAAATAATAATTCAAAAGTTTGATATTTTACAGGTTCAAGAGCTAATGTAGAATAAGTATGTAATTGATCATAATTTTTTAGGTATTAAATAGGATTTTTAATCTTTTATAGGTATTGGAAGGATGATCCAACAATAGAGATTGCTTTTGATGGGAATCAATGATCCATATCAACATAGAGATCGAGGACCCATTTTACATCATTCCAATGATCAAGCAAGATTCAAGATCATTCTAGGGCAAGTAGATGAATTTAATAGACAATTGGAAGAATCAAAAATGACTTAAATGGGCCCATGTAAAATGCGTGCAATTCCACCACCTTTGTATGAGAATTGGAGCAATGCAAGACACCTGAGCTACATGAGCCATTAAAGCCATTAACAAAAGCCAAATAAGCCATCTTAAGTCTGGCCACATGGAACCACATGATTGGAGGAGAAAAACACAATATTCCTTAGATTGAATACATTGTTTGATTGATTAGGTTTATTTCTTGTTTAGATTCTATTGTTAAGTTAACTATCTTGTCACATTAGTTTTATGTAATTTCTAGTTTTAGTTTTAGAAATTTTGTAGAAAGTTCCTTAGTTTTAGGGTTTTTTTTTTTTTTTCTTTCATGCATGTCTCCAATTCTATGTTATTTAAAATCCTAGATTAATCATAACCCAATCGTTTGGCTAGGATAATTCATCTAATTAATCTCCTATTGCATACAAATATTGAGATTCCTTGTGGTATTGACCTCATCACGAACATCATACTACTTTGATTCGTGCACTTGTAAGTAATATTAAAGCTACACCAATTTTTTGGCACCTTTGCTGAGGAATCATAATGAATCTGTGTTTGGAATCTAGTTTAGATTGATTATCTCTAGTTGTAGTTTTTAGTTGCATTAGTTTAGGTTTTTGCATATTTTTCTAATTGCTCAGAAATTAGCATATTTCTTTTTTTTTTTGTACAAGGGAAATTTGGCGAAAAGAGTGGCAACATCCTGTGGGCCAAAACTTCATTAAATTAATTAGGATTTTCATGCTTTCCTAGATTAGGATTTTTAGTTTTGAAAGGACTTGTAGTGAGGCTAAGTTGTAATTTTTATTTAAAAATGGGTTGTAATAATGCAGGTCAAGTATGGGCCACACCCACACTTGAATGATCCAACTCACATAAAGTAGGTATTAGTTTACTTTTCCTTGCATTGCATTACATGTTTGTTGCTTTATGGTGGATAGATCACATTGATAGTAAGGGCCCCATAGAAACCCTCATAAGATAAGGACTATTTTTCATCATGAGATCCTTAGCCCACCTAGGTAATCAAATTAATCCTTCTATGTTCATGATCCCAACCCTTGAACTCTAATTTAAAAAAAGTAGCAAGACACATAGGGTTTCGAGCTTGTAGGACCAATTTTGAAGGAGGAGATCTATTGTCACTCTTAGTGGCTTCTAAGCATTGTAGTTATAGTGGGTATGAAAAATCTAAGTGATTTTCCCATGCCTTTCGTTGATGTTTGTTGAGGTCTAAATGACTTCTTACATAAGAATTATATTAATCACTTTAGAGTAGAACTTAACTGGTAAGCAGTAGTCGAGGCTGGATAAAAGGAAGAGCTATCTAGATTTAGTTATAAATGCTACCACACTATAGATTAACGAAGAATATCGAATTAGCTCATTAGCAAACTATTAGCATTGATTGCACATCATTTATATTTATGAGTCACAACTAGTTAGGATTGCATTATAGTGCATGCACGGTCATCGATCTCAGAATATAGAATTAACAACATTTGATTTTGAAATTGAGCATATTCTCAAGCAATGGGTAAGAAATCAAATACAAAATAGCATTGCAAACCTAGACGCTGTATTTGAAGCCAAGGCCATAAAATATTTTTATGTGCCACTGTAATTAAATACTCTCTCATGCATCAAATTGCCTCCTACCAATGCAAACCATTGTGAGTTAAAACCTAGAGTCATTTAGTTACTCCCAACCTATTACTATTTAGAGAGAGAGAGAGAGAGAGAGAGAGAGAGAGAGAGAGAGAGAGAGAGAGAGAGAGAGAGAGAGAGAGAGAGAGAGAGAGAGAGAGAGAGAGAGAGAGAGAGAGAGAGAGAGAGGATCCATACCTTCATATCAAGGTATTTCTTGATACTTGTGCTACATTTGAGTTCCAAAATTTTTTGGATGATCCTATTATACTTAGGTAGTTTCCCTTCTTATTAAAAGATAGCCAAATCTTGGCTAAATTCCTTAAAGTTAGTACCACTACCACAGTGGACCAGTTGTCTAAAAGGTTTTTGAAGAAATTCTTCCTTGTTCATAAAACCAATGCCCTTCATAGGGAAATCATAAATTTCTAGTAGAGAGGAGATGAACAATACTATGAGTGCTAGGAACGAGAGAATGAATTGCTGCAAAAATGCCCCCATCATGGATTTGAGAAATGGTAGTAAGTTCAGTACTTTTATGATGCACTTACACCTCAAAATAGAAGGATGGTAGATGTTACTAGTGGAGGGGCTTTCATGATGAAAAATGGGATAGAGACATGGGAATTTTTTGAATCATTAGCTAAAATTCCTAGTAATGGGATTATTCTAATCGTTGAGATAAAAATTTCCAACCTCAAAAGAGAGGAGGCCTTTATGAAATAAGAGTGACCACAGCGTTGTCATATAAGCTTGACTTAGTTGAACAAATGACAAGGTGGAAAATATGTTCCAAAAAATTGATGTGAGACTTGATGTCTTCATGGTTGGAAGTGCATCCATAAGTTTTGTTCTACTTGCTCTAGCTTTAATTCACTTGACATCAGCTTGTCCATCTAATCGAGCACACCTTGAATAACTTTTAGAGCAATACTATGAATGCATATCGCAGTCCTAGTAACAACCCCTATTTTGAGACCTATAATCTTGGATGGGCTAGGCATATTAATTTTTCATGGTCTAAGAACACTCATCAGGAAGGCCCATCTATGAACCCCTTGCTTGAACTTTTCCTAGAGCTTCAGTTCCCAAGCAACCTTCTAGTTTTTAGTTCCCTCAATAACTAAAGCAATCAAGATTTGAGGAAACTATGCAGTTATTCATGGAGAAAACCCTTAAAAATGAGGATGAGACTAGACTGGACCTAAACCATCTCTAGGAAAAGAGTAGACATATCTCCAACGTTAATTATCAAACAATGGCTAAATCAGATATTCAAATGAGTCAAGTGTCTGCTACACTTAATGATGGAGGGACATTCCTTAGTCAACTAGTTCCAAACCTTAAGGGATAGTTTGAAATAGGGCCATCTTCAAATTCCCAGAGACCCACTAAGCAAGCTAAGTCCATAATCACCCTTAGGAGTGGTTGTCAAATTGATAACAAAAATAGAGCAAATTGAGGATAAACTGAGGAGAATGAACAAGCTACAACAAAGGAGAAAGAAAAAGGACAAAAATCTCTAGCTCCATTGGAACCTATACTAGAGGCACCTTATAGGCCTAAAGCCCCATTCTCTCAACTTTTAAACAAGGCAAAGAAAGGGACAAACTTTCATGAGATAATGGATGTATTTAAACATGTGTAAATTAATATTTCATTAATCAATGCTATTAAAGATATCCCAGCCTATGCAAGTTTCTCAAAGAGCTCTGTATACAAAAGAGAGCTTAATGTACAAAAGAAACCCTTCCTTGTTAAGTAGGTGAGCTTTTTGATTCAGCATCAGACGCATCCAAAGTTTGGAGATTTAGGATGTCTTTCCATCTCATGTGTCATTGGTGACAATGTCATTGATAGGCACTACTAGATTTAAGGGCCAGTGTAAACTTATTTCCATATTATGTCTATGTGAAACTAGGGCTTAGTGAACTCAGGCCAACCATTATCACATTACAAACTTGCAGACAAATCAGTAAAGATTCCACGTGGTATGGATGAAGATGTTGTAATATAAGTGAACTAATTTTATTCCTTTTTGATTATATTGTCTTAGACACCCAGCTTGTATCATACCTAGTAATCAAATCCTAGTTATTCTTAGATGTCCATTCTTGGCAACATCCAGTGCCATCGTCAACTATCATAATGGTGTGATGAAATTATCTTTTAGCAACATGAAAGTAAGCCTAATGTGTTTAATGCCGATCATGAGCATCTAGACCTTGAAGACTTATGTGTAATCAACTTGATTGAAGGTCTAAATTCATATGCTATTCCACATCATCTACTCTAGATCCACTTGAGGCCTGTCTTGCATACTTAATTGTGATTTTAATATAGACAAATCCATAGATTGGGTAAATAATCTCCCAGATGCTGCACCTATAATGGATACCTCTAAATGGGGCATCAAGTGAAACCTCTTCCTCCATCTACATCTATTCTTGTGCCTTCAGTTGAGAAACCACCTAATTTGGTCCTTAAGCCATTACCTAAAAATTTAAATATTCTTATTTATGACCTAATGAATCCTTTGCCTATAATCATAGCCTCAGAACTTGATAAAGAACAGCAAGGAAAGCTACTTGATATTTTATGAGAACATAAGACAACTTTAAGGTGAACCATAGCAGACATAAAAGGGATTAGCCTTGGTATGTATATGCTTCACATTCACCTAGAAGAATATACTAAACCATCTAGGGAAACATAGAGAAGGCTAAATCGTAACATGAAAGAGGTTGTTAGAGAGGAAGTGCTTAAACTCTTGGATGTTGGCATCATATACCACATTTTTTATAGCACTTGGGTTAGCCCAATTTAGGTTGTACCCAAGAATTTAGAGTCACGATAATCTGTAATGAGGATAACAAACTAATCCTCACTCGCATGACCACTGGGTAGAGAGTCTATATAAGATTATA
This sequence comes from Warburgia ugandensis, assembly GCA_035236585.1. Classification (NCBI taxonomy): domain Eukaryota; kingdom Viridiplantae; phylum Streptophyta; class Magnoliopsida; order Canellales; family Canellaceae; genus Warburgia; species Warburgia ugandensis. The sequence goes on along the minus strand of CP141132.1, from coordinate 23,594,164 downwards.
GAAATTGAACCCAGCCACGAAGAAAGACTACTTTCCTCTTCCTTTCATTGATCAAATACTGGAATGGTTAGCTTGCCAAAAGTATTATTAGTTCCTTGATGGATAAAGTATTATTATTTCCTTGATGGATATTCCAGTTATAACCAAATCCCCATAGAACTAGAGGACTAGGAGCATACTACCTTCATCTACCCTTTTGGGATCTTTGTCTACCGTCATATGCCTGTTGGATTATGTAATGCTCTAGCTACTTTCCAAAGATGCATTCTAAGCATATTTTCAGATATGGTGGAGAGTTTCTTAGAAGTGTTCATGGATGATTTTTTACTATTTAGCTTATCCTTTGATGAATGTCATCACCATTTGAAATTAGTTCTTACTAGGTGTCAAGAGAAAATTCTAGTCCTGAATTGGGAAAAATGTCATTTTATGGTATAAAATGGTATTGTTTTAGGACACATCATATTACACAATGGCATAGAAGTTGATAAAGCCAAGGTGGATCTCATTTCTGATCTTTCCACTCCTAGGACAGTGAATAAAATCCACTCAACTTTAGGCCATGCTAGATTCTATAGATGATTCGTCAAAGATTTCAGCAAAATTTCTAAGTCCCTGTGTCATTTACTTATGAATGAGGAAAATTTTGACTTTGATGATAGCTACATGAAAACATATGAGTGGCTAAAGCCTAAACTCACTTATGTGCTTATTATTTGACCACCAGAGTGGAATGCACCATTTGAGATAATGTGTGATGATTTAGACTATGCGATTAGTGATATGTTGGGGCATCATATTAATAAACTCCCCCATGTGATACACTATAGTAGTAAGACACTTAATGTTGCCTAACTAAATTACTCTACTATAGAGCGAGAATCGTTGGTTGTTGTACTTGCCTTGAACAAATTTAGATCTTATTTGTTAGGATCTAAAGTCATCATCTCTTTAGACCATGCAGCATTGGAATACCTTCTTTCCAAGGTGTGACACCCTGGGTTTTCAAAAATCTTTTTCCAATACATATATTAATAGTGAAAAGTTTATTATTACAAAATAAGCGGGATCCCTGAAATAAAACTCAAATAATTAAAATTTTCACGCGACGTCAAGAAAAACACCCCATAAGGAAAACCCTGAGGGTCATCCACAACCCAAAACCACAAGGCTAAACCAAAAGAGCTTTTTGACACTCTAAGCATGCTCAAATATAAAATCACGAGAAGTTCTATGACTGCAAAGAGACGACGATAATAACAAAAATCCCAAAGCTCCAGGGTCCATCCAAGATCACCACATCATCCACGTGTGAGTGTATGCACACTATACAGTAGTATGGGTCTAACATATTAAATATACAATATCCAAATAGAGTACCCAAAAGTCTGGTACCAGCCTCAAAAGGACACTATTGTCTCTGACGACAAAAGGTATGGGGTCCTCAGCTCCACGTCCAGATCCACGCTAATCCACCTTCTTCCCTTTTTGACTATTGCGCTCCAACTCTGAGGCATTGCAAAACAAGGCAATGCCTTAGCAAGCTAGGCTTGTGTAGGTGATTAACATTCAATATAAAGCGATAAGAAATAACATGGCACAAAACCCCATATTCATACGATGTAGAATATGCCAATTCCATGGTATAAATACGGCAACATAAGTCATAGTGTTAGGACATGAAAATTTTGAAAAAGATATGCAAATGCAAGTAAGTCATAGTCACATGAGTCAATATCCAAAGAACCACATGAATGCATACCAAAAACATCGAAACATCATACATAATCAAGCCCTATGAGTGTCTCAAGCACACTCACGGCAACGTGGGTCAACTCTCAATATCATCCGCTTTCACCCTTTCACCCACAATGGGCACTCAGGGACTCACAAAAAAGAGCATTTTAGTTCCGCTTTCACCCTTTCACCCACAAGGGGCACTCAGGCACTCACGGGGGGAGGGGAATGCACCCTTTCCCAAGCCCCATAGTCTCAATCGTCAGGGCATAGAGACTCCCACATGTCAAACATCTCAAGAGTTAGACAATGTAATTGAAATATGACAAAAACAACACATAAGACATATGCAAGGATAGTAGTAAACATCTGGGTAATACATGCTGAAATGGCCCCATGCAGCATGATAGGGCATACAACCTATGTCTCAAAGTTTCAATCACTAAATCATGATTTGAAGGATCATGGGAAATCGTGAATGAAATCACCTACCTCGATAATGCCGCACTCCAATCAGGCTCGTAGACGATATCAAGTTGTATGCCTTGATGTATCTATCACACCATAAGTCATTACTGATTGTTAAACCTCTCATTTTCATCATCACTCTTAAAAATTCCTATTGTGTTTAGTGATTCACACATATCTTTATGATGACGTGTCAATTTGACGATCAAATCACTCTTGATCAGCACATCCTAAGGTAGTTGCCTAATTTGATCGTCAGGATCATTTTTCTTGGCAATTCCATGAGATCTTCCCTTCAAATCTCCTAGATCATCTCATGTTTGATGTGTACAACAAAGGTGTAAAGCATGATCATCCACTGATCAGCTTGATTTGAATCATCTAATAGCATTTAGTATTTTAGCTATTAAAAAGTTTCTCTAAACTATATTTTTATCTTAAATCTAGGTCCTCCTTATTGAGATGATCACAATGCCTCTTTTGGATCATGATTTGGACCTTTATAGCTCCCTGAATCATATTTTTTATGAATAAATGGTAAAAAAAACCTCAAAGATTGAGAAAAAAGGGCCCACTGCACATGTGCACTACAAGCGTGTCGTGCTCATGATGCATCATGTGGCGTGCAAACGTAGCACAGCACCTCGCGGGCGTCGTACCGCGCATCCCACACGTAGCTATTGTAGGCTGCACCGTGTGGCGCATGCATGTCGCACAGCGTGTCCCGAGTGTGGCGCGCGCAGGTCGCGCTGCATGGCGCACTCATGTCACAACCTCCCCATCCCCCGTGTGGCATGAGCCTACAACACTGCGTGGCGTGCACGTCGTACCATGCATTGCACCTGGCCATGACGTGTGTCGATGCGGGGGCCGTGTGTCACAGGCGTCTCATATGTGTTGCATGCGTGCTTCCTGCCCCGCGCGCTCGCCATTCTATCGCAGGTCGCTATTGCCGAGGACAGTGACTAGATTTGTTCACTGTCGCCGGAGACGACTGCTGAAATCCGATCGCCAGCGACCACAGGTGCTCCATTTTTTGCAATTTTTACACCTATATATCCAATTTTTCACTTACATTCCATTTCCACCCTCTATTTTCACAAATTCATTCATGATCTACCATTTTTCTCACATTTTTTGTTTCATTTCTAAAAGCCCTTACCTACTGTTTTTGGGGTTTTTCGGCGTCTCTAGCCGTCCCATCAGGATGAAATTTCATGGGTCTATTTCTTACATCATCACATATAAGATGAACGACCTAGATCCTCATCTGTCACCGTTTCATTGACTTATTTTGAAAACAATACTAAAGCATACTCCTCACCGAAAAATAGCAATCCACGCCGGTTTTTCGGCACTAAAACAATGAACAAGCATAATGATTAGAGATGGGGAAGAGCATAGGGGTTGGCCTACCTCAGTCTAGTCGGCCACTCCTAGTTGCCTTCTGAAGATTGATGGCATCCTCGCTGTGAATTGGTCACCGGGGCTAGCTTTTTCTAGTGGCTTGCACAGCGTAGAGTGTACGGAGAATGAGAGAAAGGGGCGGGGGGGGGGGGTAGATGCATTTAAGGCACCCCCCTTCCTAATTACATACATATATATTATCTATTTTATTTTATTTTATTTTATTATTACTATTATTCCCAAAATAAATTTTTTGTAAAATTTTAAAATGGTGAATGTTACACAAGGACAATGTCAAACCAAGACTAATTTGATGAATTTTATTGCTATAGGAGTTTGATCTAGAAATTCAGGATAAGAAAGGTTCCAAAAATGTTTTCGCAGACCATTTGTCTAGGTTGGTTATAAAGCCTTCTAGTGAATCTATGCCTATAACAGAATCCTTCCCAGATGAACAACTCTTGCACATTTTCTAGTTACCTTGGTATGCGAATATTGTTAATTATGTTATTATAGGTCAAATGCCTAATCACTAGTAAAAAAAAGATACAAATAGATTTCTTGCCAAGGTCAAGTATTTTTCATAGGTGATCCATATCTATCAAAGTACTGTCTTGATCAAGTCATTAGGAGATGCATACCAGATAGTGAACATCATAAAGTCTTCTCTTTCTGACATGGTCATGCATGCGTGGGCCATTTTAGTGCAAGAAAGATAGTTGCAAATATTTTGCAATGTAGTTTCTACTGGCCTACTAGATTTAGGGATTTACATGCTCATTGCATAGCATGTGCTAGATGTCAGTAGTTACAGAGTATAGAAAAAAGAGAAATCCCTATTTTGATTATAGAGTCTTTTGATGTCTAGGGTATCGAGTTTATGCGACCTTTTCCCAATTCCTTTGGTTACCTCTACATCCTTGTGGAAATGGATTATGTGCCCAAATGGATGGAAGCCATGACATATAAAACCAATGACCACAAAGTGGTGGTACAGTTTTTAAAATATAATACTTTTGCACACTTTGGTACTGAACAAGTTATTATTAGTTATGGGAAAAAATACTTTTGTAATAGAGTGTTTGAGAACTTAATAAAAAAATATGGTGTCACCCATAGAATTGTTACCCCATTCCATCCTTAGACTAGTGGATAGGTAGAAGTGTAAAATAGGAAAATAAAGCATATATTAGAAAAGACAGTTAATCCTAGTCAAAAAGACTGGTCTTTAAGACCTAGTGATGCATTATTGTATTTAGAACCCCTATAGGCATGTCCCCCTACCATTTGGTTTATGGAAAGGCCTATCATATCCCTATAGAACTTGAACATAAAGCATTTAGGCCATTAAAAAGATCAATTTTGACTTAGAGAATGCTGGGTCCCACAAAAAGCTTCAACTCAATGAGTTGGACAAACTTAAGAAAGATGCATATGAGATTGCTAAGACATATAAGGATCACATCAAAGCACATCATGATAAACACACCCTGCATAAATCTTTCACCTAGGACAATAGCTCCTCTTATATAACTCTAGGTTGCAACTATTTCTTGGTAAACTTCATTCTCGATGGACTGGACCCTAAATTGTTCATACTGTTTATCCTCATGGGCCATTGAGATTGAAAAGGATGGGGAAATTTTCAAAGTAAATGGCCAATGGTTAAACCCTATATGGCATTGGTAAACCCTGAAGTATAAGAGATTCTGCTTGAGGAACCTACTTGCCATGACCCATCATAGCATGTTCCATGACATCCACATTCATCATGAGTCCAGTAGGCATTCATCTTTGTATTATATCACTGTAATATTTGACTGAGGAAATTAAACTTAGCGCTCACTAGGAGGCAACCTAGTGTTTTTAGAATCTCATCTTTTCTACATTGCTAATCAGCATATAGGGTTCCTATGTCTCAAAACACTAGGGAGAATGTTTAGTTTAGGTTGGGGAGTGTAGATATGCATGAGATTTTTGAGTTTTTCTAGTCTCTTAAAAAATATATTTGTATATTTTTTTGAGTTTTCCAGTTTTAAGGTCAAGTTCCTTTACTGTAATGAGAATTAGATTTTCTGAAGCTTAGTCTTTCTCCCACTTTAACTTCTTAATAGACTTGTATATGATTCATTTTTGAATTTTATTCATTTCCCAAAGTGTTTTATAGAACTTGAGGAAAATTAGTGGAGACCTCCACCCAAGGAAATATTAGAAAATATCAACTTTTTGAGGGTTATCTATAATTCCCTATTTTCTTTAGCAAACATCAACTTTGAAAGATCCTAGCATCTTTGTCTTGGTCAATTTCCAAGAACCACCAATAGGAGTACAAACTTTCATAAACATTTACTAAATATGATAGGCTTTATGAAGCCTAGGAAATTATATAGGCCATCCTTATTTTAGCTTAGAGACATAAAGCCTACCCAGTACAGTATACCACTAGTTAGACCCATTTGAGCCTCTTGGATAGCTTTTTTTTTTTAAAACCTCATATGCCTTAAACCTAGAAATCCAATTAAATATCCATTACCTATCATTCAAAAATGAGTAGAGATGGTAGAGAAAAATGACCGAAGTGTAAGAAGTGAAAAATATCAAAGTATTTATGTAAAAAAAGCCTTTTTTCAAAGAAATGCCAAAAAAAATAATTATTAGAAAAGGAAAAGAAAAGTTGTGAAAAGATAAAGGAAAAATAGAAAATACATTCACTTTAGTGAACTCAAAAGAAAAATAGTCCAATATCCACTAAAGACCCCTACTCAGATTTGAAACCTTTGAATCCTTTTAACCTTCCAATCCCAAACCTATGTTTCATCCCATTCAAAGTCCTATTGATCTTGAGGTATAATATAGCCTTAATGGGGATATAAATATTAAGGAATTAAGGAGAACTATTGCTTCTGGTCTTGCTAATGGCATCCATTCTTAGGGATTATAGTTCTTTGTCTCATTTGTGCACATAAGATTATGTGAACCATCAGTATTGTAGGATTTAGTCATATAGTGAAAGAATTTTGTTTGACCCTTTTTCTCTGTGAGTGTATGCACATGAGAATTTGAGGTCAAGATATCCTTCCTAAATAGTGTAAGAATTTCTATTTAGAAGTCCAAATTATGTAGCCTGTACACACACTTCACTCAAAGATATAACTACAACAAATAACTTTAGCTTGTAGGTAACTTATAGAATTTTTCATTCATCTTTATTACGTTGTTAAAACTAGTACAGTGTTAATGGATGAGAATTCTCTGAGATAAACTAAGGATCTTAGCTATACTAAATTTTGTGGGTATATTCACTACAAACCCTCATGAGGTCTAACTCTTCCACTAAGGGTACTTAGAGCTTTAAGGGCTTGTTGCACATGCTAAATGCAATGGTGAGTATATATAAAAATAACAGCCATTTGGTTGGGGGCATGTCACATGTATTTTTGAACTAATAATTCAAAAGAAATGTAATTGATCATAATTTTTTAGGTATTAATTAGGATTTTTAATCTTTTATAGGTATTGGAAGGATGATCCAATAGTAGAGATCGCTTTAGATGGGAATCAGTGATCCATATCAACATAGAGATCGAGGACCCATTTTCCATCATTCCAAAGATAGGTAAGATTTAAGATCATTCCAAGGTAGATGAATTTCACAGACAACTAGAAGAATCATAAGTGACTTAAAAGCGGCCCATGAAAAATGCATGCAATTCCACCACCTTTGTATGAGAATTGGAGTCATGCAAGCCACCCAAGCCACATGAGCCATTAAAGCCATCTTAAGTTACGCCATATGGAACCACATGATTGGAAGAGAAAAACACAATATTCCTTGTGCATGAATCATGATTTTCAAGAGATAGTTTGCAAGGAATTAGATGGTGATTATCACATGGGAAGATATACATGCAAGGTTGACCAACAAGAGAGTAGATTCCCATCACCAAATCTCCCTTTCTTTTCCAATTCCTATCTCTCCATCTCTCTCCAACGTGCAAGTTTTAGAAAGGAAGATCATGCATGGTTCATACGATCCCCTCTTCAAAAGAACTCCACATCTCATTTCTATTCCCACCAATCTCTCTTTTCAAGTTTCCCCCATGGCCCACTTTCCTCATTAAGTTTCCCACATCCCATTCCTTAAGTCATTCATGATTTTCTCCTTTCTTTGGGTTCCAATGGTCTTCCCACCTTCTAAAACAATCTCCACCTCCTAATTTCCATAGTTATCCTATCTTCCATTTTTATCTTCTTCTTTTTTTCCTTTCTTTAAGTAATCTTATCAATTTAGAAGTGCACATCATCTAAATAACCAAAGGGATTCCATGCATCAAAGGTAAGGAGTGGAGATGCCTCTTTTCCTAAAAATGTGGCACCTCCCTCCTTGACTACTCTTTAGGGTTTCATGTCTCCTTCACTTGGTGTTCTATGCCTTCCTCATTCTCAACCATTCCAAGCTTCTTTCCTCTAAGTTTTAGGTTGGTTTTCGTGTTGTTTTCCTTTCCTTATTGCTTGCTTTGTCTTATTATTCCATGCGCATAGTTCTATGTTGTGTTTCTTGGTTGATTTGCTTTTAAGTTGCTCTTTCTCCTTATTCAAAGGTTACTTTATCTCTTGTAGTGACAGCCAAGGGATGATAGCCTTTGAATCATCCTTGTTTTCCCTTTACTTACTTGCTTATTCCTTTCTAGTTTTTTTTTTATATTTCATTCAATATGTATTTTACACTCTTTATTTGGTTCTCCTTTAGGATTCACATGCATGCATCTAGAGGTTGTTGGATTGCATTGAAGTTTAAATTCCAGATTTCTTATTTCATTTCTTTTTTTAATGTTGCACACCATAATTTGTACAAGTTTCTGATTTAAATATCTAATTTATGAGGCACAACAAGTTTGTAATCTTTTCAGTGTAATGAACAATGTTTCTCTCTTAGCATCATGTGCAATTATCTTTTGAATGATCTATGCTTAACTTCCCTTCAATCATGCATTTCTTGCTTCCATGTCCATGCGCACCTTTATTACTTAATTTCTTAGTAAACCATTATGCGTGTTAGTTTAGTTTAGTTGATGCCTTGTTAATTTTTCGATGCACCCTTTCATAAACCATGTACACCCTTTCATAAGCCATGCACACCTTTTCTAGCTTATTGTTACATGCAAACTTTTCACTCTATGTTTCATGCATGGTTCATACGATCCCCTCTTCAAAAGAACTCCACATCTCATTTCTATTCCCACCAATCTCTCTTTTCAAGTTTCCCCCATGGCCCACTTTCCTCATTAAGTTTCCCACATCCCATTCCTTAAGTCATTCACGATTTTCTCCTTTCTTTGGGTTCCAATGGTCTTCCCACCTTCTAAAACAATCTCCACCTCCTAATTTCCATAGTTATCCTATCTTCCATTTTTATCTTCTTCTTTTTTACCTTTCTTTAAGTAATCTTATCAATTTAGAAGTGCACATCATCTAAATAACCAAAGGGATTCCATGCATCAAAGGTAAGGAGTGGAGATGCCTCTTTTCCTAAAAATGTGGCACCTCCCTCCTTGACTACTCTTTAGGGTTTCATGTCTCCTTCACTTGGTGTTCTATGCCTTCCTCATTCTCAACCATTCCAAGCTTCTTTCCTCTAAGTTTTAGGTTGGTTTTCGTGTTGTTTTCCTTTCCTTATTGCTTGCTTTGTCTTATTATTCCATGCGCATAGTTCTATGTTGTGTTTCTTGGTTGATTTGCTTTTAAGTTGCTCTTTCTCCTTATTCAAAGGTTACTTTATCTCTTGTAGTGACAGCCAAGGGATGATAGCCTTTGAATCATCCTTGTTTTCCCTTTACTTACTTGCTTATTCCTTTCTAGTTTTTTTTTTTATATTTCATTCAATCTGTATTTTACACTCTTTATTTGGTTCTCCTTTGGGATTCACATGCATGCATCTAGAGGTTGTTGGATTGCATTGAAGTTTAAATTCCAGATTTCTTATTTCATTTCTTTTTTTAATGTTGCACACCATAATTTGTACAAGTTTCTGATTTAAATATCTAATTTATGAGGCACAACAAGTTTGTAATCTTTTCAGTGTAATGAACAATGTTTCTCTCTTAGCATCATGTGCAATTATCTTTTGAATGATCTATGCTTAACTTCCTTTCAATCATGCATTTCTTGCTTCCATGTCCATGCGCACCTTTATTACTTAATTTCTTAGTAAACCATTATGCGTGTTAGTTTAGTTTAGTTGATGCCTTGTTAATTTTTCGATGCACCCTTTCATAAACCATGTACACCCTTTCATAAGCCATGCACACCTTTTCTAGCTTATTGTTACATGCAAACTTTTCACTCTATGTTTCATGCATGGTTCATACGATCCCCTCTTCAAAAGAACTCCACATCTCATTTCTATTCCCACCAATCTCTCTTTTCAAGTTTCCCCCATGGCCCACTTTCCTCATTAAGTTTCCCACATCCCATTCCTTAAGTCATTCACGATTTTCTCCTTTCTTTGGGTTCCAATGGTCTTCCCACCTTCTAAAACAATCTCCACCTCCTAATTTCCATAGTTATCCTATCTTCCATTTTTATCTTCTTCTTTTTTTCCTTTCTTTAAGTAATCTTATCAATTTAGAAGTGCACATCATCTAAATAACCAAAGGGATTCCATGCATCAAAGGTAAGGAGTGGAGATGCCTCTTTTCCTAAAAATGTGGCACCTCCCTCCTTGACTACTCTTTAGGGTTTCATGTCTCCTTCACTTGGTGTTCTATGCCTTCCTCATTCTCAACCATTCCAAGCTTCTTTCCTCTAAGTTTTAGGTTGGTTTTCGTGTTGTTTTCCTTTCCTTATTGCTTGCTTTGTCTTATTATTCCATGCGCATAGTTCTATGTTGTGTTTCTTGGTTGATTTGCTTTTAAGTTGCTCTTTCTCCTTATTCAAAGGTTACTTTATCTCTTGTAGTGACAGCCAAGGGATGATAGCCTTTGAATCATCCTTGTTTTCCCTTTACTTACTTGCTTATTCCTTTCTAGTTTTTTTTTTTATATTTCATTCAATCTGTATTTTACACTCTTTATTTGGTTCTCCTTTGGGATTCACATGCATGCATCTAGAGGTTGTTGGATTGCATTGAAGTTTAAATTCCAGATTTCTTATTTCATTTCTTTTTTTAATGTTGCACACCATAATTTGTACAAGTTTCTGATTTAAATATCTAATTTATGAGGCACAACAAGTTTGTAATCTTTTCAGTGTAATGAACAATGTTTCTCTCTTAGCATCATGTGCAATTATCTTTTGAATGATCTATGCTTAACTTCCTTTCAATCATGCATTTCTTGCTTCCATGTCCATGCGCACCTTTATTACTTAATTTCTTAGTAAACCATTATGCGTGTTAGTTTAGTTTAGTTGATGCCTTGTGAATTTTTCGATGCACCCTTTCATAAACCATGTACACCCTTTCATAAGCCATGCACACGTTTTCTAGCTTATTGTTACATGCAAACTTTTCACTCTATGTTTCATGTAAACATTTCATGCTTCAAGAACACTACTTTGATTCTTGTTCCTTTATATTGAATACTTTGTTTCATTGATTAGGTTGAGTTCTTGTTTAGATTCAATTGTTAAGGTAGTTGCCTTGTTAGATTAGTATTATTTAGTTTTAGAAAGTTCCTTAGTTTTAGTTTTTGATTAATTTCATGCATGCTTCCAATTCCATGTTATTTGAATTCTTAGATTAATCACAACCCAATCTTTTGGCTAGGATAATTCATCTAAATTAAACTAAATTGCATACAAATTTGTGAGATTCCTCATAGGATCGACCTCAATCATGTACATCATAGTACTTTGATTCGTGGGCTTGAGAGTAATATTAAAGTGGCTACACCACAAACTATAGATGAGTCAATAAAACCAATAACTATGTGTCTCCAATAAGCAATAGAACAACCTACTAGCAGCACACCTCAACACTTCTTTTATCAACAGATGCTTCATAAAACAACAAAAATAGTCCCCAAAAGATTAGAGCAACCTAGTAAGATAGCATCCGTCTTCAAAACATCACAAGTAGTCAAGTAAAAGACATCAAGAAATTGCATCCCATTTCAACCAGCTGCTTAATAACATGTAGGAAAAACTCTAAAAGATGTCACACTAGCATCCAAGAATCTTAGTGTGTTTTTTTCCAAGGTAGCAAAAGCCTTCTTGAAAAAGACATTGAAAACCTCACTCCTAGCAAACCAGAGGTCTTACTCCTTAGACATGTGCTTCCAAATGTTCCAATCACTATCATTGCTTTTGATTTTGATATAATTCATCTAGATTAATCTCAAGTTGGTCTAAGCCATCCATTTGACTCTAAACTTTATTGGAGATCTAGGATGTTGGTTAGCTTGATTTAACCGCATGGATCTTGATCTACCACCTACAAAAAAAACAAAAAAGCAACTTAATGAGTACTATACAACATTCAATTTTACACATATGTACCTCGAATCATCATCTAACCCTGAAAATTTATCGATTTGTGGTTAGATTATAAAATTTTCAAATGATATAATTTTCATATAAATTTTTACATAATGTCTTAAAAATATATAATATATCAAATATCACACTAAATGAGGGTTATTTATACAATAATGGTCACTTAACTATTACCATGTACTTGTAGGAAAACATAATTAAGTTTTGGCTCTCTCTTCCTTCTCTAGTGTAGGATTGATCAGTCTTGTGTCCTTTCATTGTGCATCATCTTCATTGCTAGATTGTATTTTTTTAATTTATGTTTCCTTTGTCTAGTTTAAAAAAAAAAAAAAAAAACTTTCATTGTTTACAAAAGAAAACCCTTTCATTGTATTCAAAGTAAAAAAAAAAACATAGAAAAAATACAAAAAAGACTCCTTCATTGTATTTAAAGAAAAAAAAATATTTTATTGTATATAAAGATATATACATATATTATCTTGTATACACATTGAATACACAATGAAACCAGAAGGTTTGTTAAAGTAATCTAATATACCTACAACCTAATCCCTAGTGACTTGTGCAGTGTTAACACGATATATTCAATGGTGCAAGATCAATTTAATAAATCTTCCTTTTCAAACCCATGAGGCCTATTTGGCCTATCTCAATATATTTAATGAGGAAGCATTAGTAGATGAAGTTAATGCCCTCCAATCATGGACACAAACAACTAGAAACCACATTTTGAGGAATTTAACCCAAGGGAGTCCAATCCCATTCCATCCTCCATCGAACCTCAAAAAATTGAGTTGGAAACTCTACAATCCAATCACAAATATGCACATCTAGGAGACCATGCTCCCGCTACTTTTCAATGATATATACTGAGTGTCTCTAGTGATATGGTAGCACACTTTTTAAAGGTCCACGTGCATACCTTTTTCGTTTTTAGGATTCTTTTGATGTATGGTTTGTATATTTCATAATAGTCTTACACTATTTTGAGGAGGAAAATTTAGTCCTAAACTAGTGAAGCACCGCTAAATTTTTATTTGGGACCCAGAAATTGAGTGGACCGTGTCCTTTAGTAATATTTTTGTACCATAGTTTTTTAGCACTTGCTTTTCTACATCACCCATTTCTTTATTTCTAAGTGTTGTGTCATCATCCTACATTTCAAACATTGAGGACAATGTTTAATTTAGATGGGAGTGTGGAAGTAAATTCTCATCTTTTTATAGTTGTTTTTCCTTTGTTTTTAAAAATTTTAAAGAAAAGAAAGAATGTTTTTTGAGTTTTTAGGTGAGTTATTATACCATGCTGAGAATTGGATTTTCTAAATTTCAGTTCTCTAATTTTATCTTATCAATAGATTTGCACATGATTAGTTCATTACTTTACTTATTTTCTAAACAAATTAATGGAAGCTAATCATATATCACTTTTACACACAATTACATGTGTATAGTCTAAATTGATAACTTGTTATAACTATAGTGATCTTGAAGAAAATTGATGGAGACTTGTAACCCATGTGAGTTTTAAAGCCATTCATTCTTTATGAGAAGTTTATATATATTCCATTTTTCTTCAGCAGACAATTCATATTTGATCCCAAAATATTTTATTCCAAAAGTTATTGTTTGAGTATTATCCTTAATAATCTAGAAGTTTCTTGAATCTGATATGCTATATGAAATCTTGGAACTATTTTAGGCCATCCTTTTTTTTTAATATGGAGATATAAAGCCTACCTAAAAATATTTTTACCACAACCCGTTGAGCCTTATAGTTTAAGCTAATTTCTTTTGTGAACCCGAAATCACCTTTACCCATACTAACCCAATAGAAATTAGTTGCCGCCTACTTTCTTTAAAAATAAGTAGAGATGATTGAAGAAATATCTTTAAGTTGCAATGTTAGAAAGGATGTCAATATCAAGAAAATAAAATTTCTTAAAATTTTTTTTGAAAGTTTTGAAATAGAAAAGAAAGAAAAGTAGAAAAGAATTTTCACTTTAGTATAAGTCCTATTGATTCTAGGAGGAATATAGTATTGATGAGGATATGAATGGATGGGAATTATAGTGTTATATTCCTATATTTCTTGGTAATTGCATCCTTTCTAAAGAGATTTGTAAAAATACTTCCTTAGTAACTCCCAATTAAAAAAAAATTCTTCATGAGTATATGTGAGATATTTTTGTTTTTGTTGATTCCACTCACATATTAAAGAGGGACATGTTTTTCTCTTTTCCTTAAAATTTTAATCCTGATTGTATGTATACTAGTGAGAATTGAGGTCAAAACATATGTCAAAAGGAGTTCATGTAACGCCCGAGCAATTTATGCTATTTTGGACATTCTATAAGAAATGAACTATGTTGAATGTTTTACCTTATTTAAAATAGTAAAAGAAGGAATTTGTGAGGAAACTTGATACCATTAGATTCTACTCAAAAAATGGAATCCAACCCCTCAAAGAACGTCGAAAACGGAGTTCGTATGAAGAAGTTACGGCCGTTTAAAGATCAGGGGCAGTTCTGAAATTTAAATAGAAAAACGAAAAAGATGAAAAATGCAAGGGGCCGTTTTGATAACGGCACCCCCTGTCGTCTTCCTCCTTAGATCCTTCTAGAAACCCTCCTCTCCCGATTTTTCCAGAGAGATCTGCCACTGCCAAGGGCGGCACCGCAATTGGCAGCCCCGCCATAGTATGGCTATAAAAAACCCCATCTCCCCCTCTCCAAAAACATGATTTTTGGGTCGTTTTGAGACTGGGGTTTGAGGCAAAATCGGAAACCCATCTCTTTGCATGTTTCCAGCAACGGCCAGGCCCTAGTCGGGCCGGCCATTCTCCCCATTCCCCATTCCCCATTCCCCTCTCTCCTCTTGTTTCGGTCTAGCATTGGGGTTTTCCCCTTCATGGGTTCTAACAAACACGGATTTTCGGCAGAGGGAAACGCACCACCAGCAATAGGCGCTCCTAAGCTACCCAGGTAAGTCATTTCCCCCTTCTTTCTCTCTATCTTGCTTCCCCAGGCCAAATCCATGCCGGATTTGGTCTTTTCCCAGCCATTTTCCAACAGGGTTTCCTGGCCGAAAAATGCTCCAAGCTGGCTTGGGCCGGCCCTGCACGAACAAGGCGCCCCAGGGACACCATGCTCCACGTACGCCTAGGATAGGGTCCCTGGGATGGGTTCCGGGCATACGACAGTGCGTACACTGTCCCAGGTGTGGCCTTCGGGTGTGTGCGCGACATGGGGCACGGGTCCTGGCTCTACCAGGATGCACGAGGTGCCCTGGGAGCTGAGACACGCCATGTTACACCAAAGGTACGTCCGTGCGATGCTATCCAAGATGCGTGTGATAGCGTGTCGCTTGAGCTTGCATGTGCGATGCAAAACACGGTCCCTGGCACGGCCTTTGGGAGTGCACGCACATGAGGCGGTCGCGGTTCAACCAGGATGCACAGGTGTCCTAGGAACTGGGACACACAAACCTAATGAGACTTTAAAGTTAGGATTAGAGGACAATTTACAGAGTTAACCATGGAATGGTAGATGCACAGCATAAGATCCAGCCTGGTAATGAATTAGGCAAGGACCCATGGACCCTAAAAGGAAAATCTAACGATCTAATGTCTAAATAGATTGAAATTAATAAGGACTCCTTGTATCCATTCATATCCAGGAGTTTATAAATGAGACCCAGGGACGGGTTGAAGTGATAAAGGACGCGACTCTAGGAGACTTTGAGGTAGGTGCTCTATCGCTACTAGACCTTTTAAAAGAGCCATGATCATTTTGAGAATGCATGTTTTAAGTATAAGTATATGACTTGTTTAGCATGACTTATTTAGCATATAAATGAATTCAGCATGCATATGATAAATACATTATGCATAGACATGTTTTGCAAACAATTGCATATATTGCATGATTTGTGAGCATTGAGTTCTTGAAAAATTGCATGTCCTTGAGGGTTACCAAAAGGCCCTGGAGTGCCCAAAAGATGCTAGGTAGGCAGTTGTGAGGGCCAGGCAGTTGTGAGGGACCCAAAGAGGACAGGTTTTGAAAAAGAGGTTTTCGCTTGTTTGATCTTATGTGATTTGGGCTAATAAGCTCGTGGGCGCTATGCTGAGAGGTCTGGGTTGGCCTTCAGCCTCTACCACTACCAGGTGGAATGGGTACCATGCCCAAAAAGGGCAACGTCCCTACGTCGACTGCATGTGGTACAAGGGGCTACCACTGGTGTCACGACACTGGGTCGATGTGTCATATGCCCTATGGAGGCTATGACCGAGTGTCCTCAGGTACCCGGGGACTACATGGCGGCGAGGTCGTGGGCATAGTTGGGCCCTATGGTTTCATGGACTTACTTGCATTGCATATGGCATGACATGAGGTTGGTCAACCATACCATACCAGATATCCATGAGTTGGATTCAGTTGAGCATTTTATGCATATCATTATGTTTATGATATATATGATACTTTCGACTTGATTTGTGTGATTCTTTAAGTTGTTAGTATTCCAATTCGACAATGGTTTTTAATCTCGATATTGAACATGAGTGTTCAAACATGCACATGTTTTGAAAGAGTATATGATTTTAAACGTAGCATGCATTGTAAAACTAGTAGTGATAGACTCCTACTGAGTATAGTATATACTCACCCTATCCTTAACATTTTTTAGGATAGTTCCATTCACAAGTAAAGGACACCTATGTCAGTGCAACGAGCAAGAAAAATCAAAAGGAGGCAATTATACATGTAAGTAAACACTCTACCCTTTGGACATGTATTTGTATTTATTTACAGTTGGGCTATGTGTTGTGACTGGATAGACTTGGGGAAAAACATTTATGATTTCTGAAGTTTTTCAAAAACTACTTCGATTGTTGTGAAAGCAAATGACACTCGGGATTTTCAAAATGAGTTTAAAACTAAAGATTTTCCGCTGCATTGTATGGTTTTTATAAAATGTTTTTCAAATCGGGATCCCACCTTAGGAATTTAGATTTTTCATTTAAAAATGCATGAGAAAACCCGGGTCGTCACAGTTCAAGAGTTGTAGTCTACATAAAAGTCAAGATCTATTGTATATGTAAACTATGCATACACAACACTCTGAATCTAAGGCTAAGTGATATATCTTTAGCATATGAGTAAGGTTTTGAATTTTTTATTCATTTCTATTACCATGTTAAATTTGGTAGATTTATTAAAGAAAATTCTTTGAGATAGGTATGGAACTAAATATCTGAATTTTGTGGGTAAATTCACTACAATCCTTCTGGAGGCTTAATTCATACATGAGAGGTAACCTAGGGATTTAAGGGCTTGTTGCATATGAGAAATGCAATCATTAGTATCTGTGAAAATGAAAATTTTATAAAATAGTTTTTTGTATATTTTGCTTGGGACTAGTAAAATGTTGGCTACAGGGTGTGTTGAGTATTCATATTTATACCAAAAACCCTAACTTTAATATTATTTTACTACATTTGATCGATCATTTTCTCAATAATAAGGTAGATTTTGTACTAAAATATTTAATTATTATCTAACATTAAATAATGTATTTTTAAGGTTAGATGGATATTTAGAGTAAGTATGCATTAAACCACTTGTAAAATAATACTAATTAGGTCTTTTGCGTGTTATGTAGGTAGTATATTAAAGATCTAAGAGTTAGATCAAGCCAAACAACCTCTCAGATATTTGATCAAGCTTAATTAAATGAAAATGAATAGTTTAGATCAATCCAAGATGATTTTAGATGATCCAAATCAAGTCAAGAATCAATGGCTAACATTTTGCAAATACAAAAGAGAGTGTCCTATACCCAAACTTATATTTTTCTAGTCCTCGAGCAAAATTACAAAGGTAAAATAAAAATAAAAATATAAAATCCTAAAAATCCTATCGACTTTTGCAGTATTGTCATTTGCCTAGCTATGCAAAAGCATTTAAACCCCTAGGTTACCCCTAATGGATGAGTTATAATGTCAAGTGTTTTTAAGAAATGATACTCATAAACATTTTAAAACACATATGGTAATTACTTCATTTTTCTCAGAGAATTTTCTTCCATTTAGTGTACATTAAATATCTTACTTTAACATGTTCATTATTTAAAATCATACCCATATGCTAAATATATTTCATTATAAATCAAACCTTTGAATGTATGTGTATGTATAGTCAACAAATATACAATTTTAGTCTATAAGTAACTGTAACATAAATTACCATCCAAAAGTATTCTTCAATTTTAAATCTCACAAGATATAGTTTACACTCTAAAAGAAGTCATTATGAAGTGGGTAAATCTCTCATCAATATGTGAAATGAATAATGTATATCAAAGCCAAATTAATCACATATTTGATGCGAGAGAACAGTAACTTAAAAAAAAAAAAAAAAAAACTGATAAATGATCTCAAGGAAAGGATACCAGCTATTAGGAATATTAAACTCTACTATAATCCCTACTCATTCATTTCCACATCCAATCCATACTTCTCCTAAGATTAAGTTAGGTCTTTTACTAGGATGAAACATATGGCTTAGGACAAGGTCATTAAAGAAAGTGATATAAGGGTAAACAAAATGTTTTGAGAAATATGTAAAGGTCTTCTACTGGTGTCTTTACAATATTCCTTTCACATAGGAAAGTAAACATTATCCTTTTCATTTCATTTCCTTTTTCTACTTGACTTTGAGCATAGCCTTTTCTACTTTTGAATTATTCTTCATTGAAGCATTTTGATATTCATCTCCTAAACTATATTGTTCATACTAATTAATTAAGATAATTCTCCAAACATCTCCACACATTTCTAAAATATAATGGGTATTGGATAATATAGTGCTAAGTATGGGTAGTGGTGAATAAAAAAAGGTTATAATATGAAGGCTTAAGAGGCTAACTAGCAAAAATAATATAAAGTACGTTTGGTAACTCTAAAAATTGTTTCAATAGTTGACCATTAACTTTGGAAATAATCTCATAATTTTCAATCTTGACACCACCATGAGGATAAGTAGAACATACTATGAAAGGGCCAATCCATTGAGATCTTAATTTGCTAGGAAATAGATGCAAGCTAAAGTTATAAAGGATTTTTAACCAACTATAAAAGAATTGTGCAAAATATGTCAATCATGGGCCACCTTCATACGATCCTTATAATTTTTTATAGTCTCATAACCCTAATATGCTCCAACTCTTGAGTTGGAGTTTCCTATAAGTGTCTGCTTTATCCAAATTAAAGTTGAGATGTTCAATAGCTGAATATGCTTTATGCTCTAACTCAACTAGTAAGTGACAGGTCTTTCCATAAATTAAGTCGTAAGGTGACATTCCAATAGGAGTTTTGAATGTTTTATGATAAACCTATAGTGCAGCACTAAGCCGTAAAGACAAATCTTTTCAACTAGGATTTACAATCTTCTCTAATATGTGTTTGATCACTCTATTGGATATCTCTACATGCCTGCTACTTCGTGGATGATACGGCATTGCAATTCTATAGGTAATGCCATATCTTTTCATTAAAGCTTCAAAAACAATGTTGCAAATATGTCTCCCACCATCTCCAATAATAATGTGTGGAATACCAAAAACATTCAAAAATACTATCTTTCAAAAACTAGACCACCACCTTGTGGTCATTGGTTTTTCCTGCTATTATCTCTACCCATATAGGCACATAGCCCACTCCCACAAGAATGTATAATTTTTAAAGGAATTAGGGAATAGGCCCATGGAATCATTGCCCTAGACAACAAAAGGCTCAACAAGTAATATAGGATTTAAATGCATCATATTCCAATATTCCATGCTCCCTAATTTTTTAGAAGGATTGCATGTGGTGCAATAAGCATGAGGATACCTGAAAAGAGTTGGCCAATAAAATTCACACTACAGAATCTTTACAGTGATCTTTTTCATGCTGAAGTGGCCTCCACATGCATGATCACGATAAAAGGAGATGACACTTTGGTGATCACTATTAGTAACACATCCTAATGATTTGGTTTAAGTTTGAATCATCCCAAAAGAAGCACTTAACCTTAGCTATGAATTTTGACCTATGCTATTTTGACCAATGTGAGGGCATTTGATTAGTAAGAAGATGCTTAACTATATTGAAAAACTAAGGCAACTAAGAAATCTGCAATAATTGCTCATCTAGAAAGGACTCAGTAATGGGCATCGACTTTCTAGTGGACTCAAAGATGAGCTTGGATAAATGGTCTACTACTACATTCTCTAAATATTTCTATCCTGAATTTCAAAGTCAAAATCCTATAACAATAATATCCATTGGATTAACCTAGGTTTATCATTTTTCCTAGAAAGAAGATACTTTAGGTAAGCATGAGAATAATTTTAGATTCTAAAAGACAAAACCTAAATTTATTTAGAGAAAATAATAATAATTCCAACAACTCCTTTTTTGTGGTGGAATAATTGAGTTGGGTATTGTTGAGGGTCTTACTAACATAATATATTACGTGGGATAATCTATCAATTTGCTGACCCAAAATAGCACTGATAGCATAATTGGATCGGTCACACATAATCTCAAAAGTTGCACTCCATTTAAGCTATTGTATAATGGCTACAAAGGTCAATTCAACTTTAAGGCACTCAAATGGTTGTATACAATCATCATCAAGTCAAAGGTAGCCTCATTCTTAAGTAGATTACAAAGGTTCTAGAGATCTTATTGAAATCTTTAATGAAGCATAAAAACTAGCATGAGCTAAAAATGAGTGAATCTCCTTCATTGTTCGAGGAGGTGGAAGGTTAGAGATGAGATCCACTTTAGCTTTATCAACCTCAATGCCATTATGATGAAATCACGTGCCCAAGTACTAAAACTAAGTAGTCCAAGAACTGATCAAAATATGATCCAAATACAAAAAATCCATCTATAAACACCTTAAGGAAGCACTCTACCATATTATAGAAAATACTCATCTTACATCTTTGAAAGGTCAAAATTGTATTGCATAACACAAAAGGCATGTGATAGTAGGCAAAGGTTTCAAATGGACATGTGAAGATGGTATTCTCTTTGTCTTCTTGTGCTATTGGAATTTGGTTATGACTAGAATACCCATACAAAAATAATAATATATGTCTGACTAACCTCTTAAGCATTTGGTTAAAGGGAAGAGGAAAGTGATCTTTCATTGTGACTAAGTTCAATTTACTATATTCGATATACACTCACCACCCGATGTTCATACATGTGGGTACTAACTCCTTATTGTCAGTTCGAACCACCATGACTCCAAACTTCTTGGGTGCAATTTAAATTGCGCTAACCCTGGAACAATCAAATATGGAGTTAATTATGCCAACATCTAACAATTTTAATACCTCTAATGTTAAAACTTCCTTCATGTTAAGTTTAAGCTATCTCTGCATTTTCTAGAAGGTTTTGTCTCCTCCTCTAAATGTATGTGATGCATACAAACAGTGGGCTTATAACCTTTATGTTTACTATTGACCACCCAATGGTTGTCCTATGTTCTCTGAGACTATCAAGTAGCTTACCTTCCTATTCATTGTCAAGATTGAAAACAATAATAACATGCAAGGTATAAGAGGGACCTAAAAATTCATATTTCAAACTTTCTGGCAAAGTTTTTATGTCTAGTAAGGTGGTTGCACAATAGACGAAATAGGAATAGTCCCAGGTAGTGTAAGAGGTTCCACTTTGGCTTTCCATTTGGAAGTATCCAATAAAGGTGCAACATCAAGTAACACATTAACTTCATCAATGGAATTCTCTATATCAAAATAAAGCCTAAAAGAGAGAAGCTGCGGGTGGGTCAGAACTAGAAGATGGTAGGACGGTGTCATGCTCTTTATATCATTTTAACCTCAAAAGATTTTTTGAAGTTTAAATGTTGTTGCCCTGCATTAAATATGTTCTGCTTAATCTTCATATTAGCAAAGGTCAACTTCATGACTCCATTCCTACAATTGATGACAGCATTAGAAGTGGTCAAGAAAGGCCATCCCAAAAATGATAGGAATCTAATTACTAGGATTTGACATAGGTTGAGTATTTAGGACTATGAATTCTACTAAAAATAAAATCTTATCAAGATAAGGTAATACATCCTCAACCACAACATGATGAATTTTTACTAATCTATCTACCAACTATAGTGTGATAGCAGTTGGTTTCAACTTGCCAAAATCTAATTGTTCATGAACAAAGTATGACAACAATTAAACACTTGCCCTAGATCAAGTAATGCCTTATCAATTATGTGTTCCCTTATGACACAAGATATAGTGGCACACCCAAAATCCCTACACTTAGGTGGGAGGCTACTTGCTCAATGAGAAATGTGTTCTTCTGCACATTAAGCTTACACTTCTATGTGTAGAGATCCTTCAAAATTTTGGCATAAGGAGTTTCTTTAATTACTTTGAGGAATGGAATATTAAAATTTACTTGTTTAAAAGCATCCATTATCTAATTAAAGTTTGCTCCTTTCTTTTCCATATTCAGGCATTGAGGATATGGAGCCTTTGGCATATAAGATGCCTCGAGAATAGTTTTAGAAGAGGTGGGGGATGTCTAACACTTCTCTTTACTCTACTAAGTTTTTGTGTGACTATCTTTTTCCTCACATGCTTGGGATTCCTTAGTCAAGCCCACTTGATATCTATTTGCATACCATTCCTAAAAGTGGTAATAGATTTGGCTTATTCATGAGACTTTTGTTCTTTTGATGTTGTGTGAATCTTAAACTATCCCTTAGAATTAGATACAGGCTGACTAGGAAATTTGCCCTTTCCTCTCTCATTAAGTGTAGTGAAAAGTTGAGCCATTTGATACTCCATCTTTGTAATAGATTACGAGTTAACACATAAAGTTTGTTTGGTATCATTCTAAAAGTGCAACGAACTTTGCATGAATAAATAGGTGTCTCTTCAATAGATGGTTTCCCTAGTTGTGGAGGAAAATGCTGAGGGGTTTGATGCTATTGTGGAATTGGTGCACGAGAAAAAGGTTGAACAATGGGAATTCTAGATGGACCCCCCTTGATGATTGTTCTTTGTCCATGGGAAGTTGTGATACCTAGCCCATCTAGAACTATATGTCTAAGAATACGAATTATTATTAGGGTTGCAAAATGCATTCAATGCATTTACTTGCTCTGAAAAATACTCAGGAAATACAAAGCCTATTGGACAAGTTGTAGGACGCACTATACTAGAACAAATGGAACAAACCTTAGGCTAAGGTTGCATAGAAGATCCACAAGCCAACATGAAAGCATAAAATTTCTATGCTAGACTATTAATTTTGTTGACTTTGTGAGCTAGCATCTAGCTCACTATGCATGTCTAGGGTGGTCCCTATCTCATACAAATGTCCTTTTTTTTGAGGTTGTGAAATCTTTCCATTCAAGTGGAATAGTCCCATTGTTGGGAGTTTTCAGCTAAGGTTTTAAAGAAATTCCAAGCCTCAACATTACTTTTGGTCATAAATGCCCTACCACTACTGGCATCCATCATACTTTAGTTTTGAAGAGTCTAACCTTCATAAAAATATTGAACTTGCTATCACTTCTCAAAAATATGGTAGGGGCATTTGAGCAAAAAATCCTTCAACCTTTCATGACATCCATAAAAATGCTCACCCTCTTTTTATTGAAAATTTATAATCTCTATTCTGAGGACATTTGTTTTGTGGACAAGAAAGAATTTATTAGGAATTTTCTAAATAATTGCTCCTAAGAAGTGATTGAATTAACCTCTAAAGAGATAAGCCATGCCTTCACTTTATCTTTTAAAAAGAAGGAAAATATTTATAATCCAATTAAATCATCTAAAAATTTATGGTATTTAAATGTGGCACATATATTGAGAAATTCCTTGACATGATGATAAGGGTCTTCATTATCTGGACCATAAAATAAAGGAAATTATTTGAATAACTCTTGGTTTCAATTTGAAATAATCTACATTGGTTGCAAGCAACACTATGTAAGAAGGTGCATTACATTGAATTAGAAAAGAGTATTCTTTGAGAGTCTTGATTTATACTACTTGGTTATCAATTGTAGGGTTATCCAAATCGATAGATTTCATAACCCATGCCTAATAATCTATTTGATCTCAAGATCTAATACTAAATTTGTTCAGAGATCGACAATAGTACATACACTAAAAGATAATCTTTGTATACATTGAAAGAGAGGTTATTTATTTTGTAACTAGACAAAGGAAACCTAAACTAAATGATGTAAACTAGAGACAAGAATGATGTGATAAGTATTTAATTTTGTATAAAGTAACCAAATAGTAGTCCATGTGCTATAAATTGTAGTATTAATTTTAGGGGTTTTTCAAATTTTCATAACACATATATTTTTGACCTAATAATTCAAAAGTTTGATATTTCATAGGTTTAGGAGCTAATATAAAGTAAATATGTGAATAATCATAATTTTCTAAAATTTAATTAGCTTTTTTACTCTTTTGTAGGTGTTGAGAAGATGATCTAACAACCGAAATCAAGTAAGATAAGAATTAAAGATCAAGATCAAAAGAAGCCAAAGACCAAAATTTCAACATTTCAAAGATAAATCAAGGTTCAAGATCACCTTAGGGGAAGCAAATAATGTTCAAGGAAGAAATTGGAAGCATCAAAGGTGACTAAAAGGGCCCAAGCAAAAGGCCATGCAATTCCACCACCTTTGCATGAGAATTGGAGCCATGAATGAAGTTTCTTAGTCTAACAAGGAAACTTAAGTAAGGCAAGCCATTCAAGTCATCAAGCATTAAGCCATCAAAAGTGAGCCACCAAGCTACATGGGAGCCATGCCACATGGAGTCACACTATTGGAGGAGACTTTTCAAGCAATTATCCATGCTAAAATTGGATTATTCAAGTGACAATTAGAAAGGAATTGGGTGATAATCAACATGGTAAGATATGCATGTATAGGTGGACCAATCAAGAGTGAGACCAAGTTTAATTTCCTTATTTTTTCCTCTCTTTTCCCCTTCCTTTCTCTCTCTTTCCTGCTCACTACATCATGCATTTAGAAAGGGAGAAGTTCCATGCCACCTCCTTGAAAGGTGATGCCTACCCCTTCTAAATCCAGCCATCCCACCTACTTCACTTTCTAAATCAACTCCTCCCTCAACTACCTTACCTTTCTACCTCTTTCCTTGATTCTTCTTACCTTTTTCCACTTTCTTTCCACCCTAACATGTAATATACCTTAAGGAAAGGGATTTCATACCTCATCCTAGATGGAATTTAATGCCTCCCCCCTTCCTTGAATCATTAGAAAGTCCACCTCAACTACTTACCTAACCTTCTAATCTTAAATCTCCAATCAGCACCTAACTTTCCATCCTTAAGTCTTAAATCTAATTCTCCTTCTTCTTCCAAGGATAGGATCATAGCATATTGGAAACCAAAACTATATATATATACCCAAGGAATTCCATGCCTAATTTAAGTAAGGGAGTTGATTCTAACTACTCGAAATCAAGCACATCTACTTGGAGTTCTTCTTAGGGTCTTGGACTTCAATAGTTTGGCTGCTTCTTCATTGTCTTCCACAACCTTTTCCTTACTTTGTTTCTTTACTTCTAGACTTTAATTATAGGTTGTTACCTTGCTTCCATTGCTTGTTTATTGCTTTCTTTGTTACTTAAGTTTCCTACATAGTTGCTTTTTATTTTCCTTTCACTTTTGCTTCTACTTCTCTTATTTCTCTTTCTTAATTCTTTAAGATCCAAGTTACCTTTTCTTTGGTAGTGATAGAAAAGATAAACAGTAGCTTCAATCCCTTTTGTTTCCCTCTTAATGTTTTCTTATTTCTTACTTTGACCACCATGTTTTTCCTTTGTTTATTTGCTTGTTTATTTTCTTCTTTCTTTTCTTTGATTTTCTATCTTGACTTCACATTCATGATATCTGAGTTTAGATTGGGATTATTGGAGAATATTTAATCTTTGATTTGAATTTTACATCTTGTTTAAGAAGAGTGTGAAATTTTCAGCTTTGTTCTTTATGTATATGCACACTACTTTTCAAAGTAATTTCAAGTCAATGAATAAACTCATTTCAAGAGCATTGGTACTGTTTAATTCTAGTAGTAAAGTATTTTAGTTCTTGAGTGTTATATTCTATGAAAATTTCTTGCTAATATGGTTCCTATAAATTACTTGATTTGAGTTTCACATATGCAATGTTGCTGGAATTTTTCATCTCATGGTTCATGTGCAATTTTCAGCAGTCCATATATTTTGTTTGCTTGAAATCTTAGGAACCCATTGCAGTTTTTTAGTTAGTTTAGCAAGTGCTTTGATCAATTTGGATGTTATTTATCTTTTAATTAATAATTTATGGTCATCTTTCTCTCCATGAACCATGCACACACCTTTATGTCCATACGTGTGGTGATTGAAGTTCATGTCTAAATTGTTGGTTGATTGTTTGCTTAGGTTAAGTTTAGATTAGTAGTTACTTGTTTTGCATCTTAGGTTAGTTTAGAAAGTTTCTAACTTAATTTTAGAAAGTTTTAGGTTTAGGAAAGTTCATTTTTAGCAAGTTTCCTTATTTTAAGTTTCCAAGATCTATTCATTCTAATTTTGCATTAGTTTCTATTATTGCAGGCATGTTAGTTAGAAAATCTTCTAATTTCATTGAATATATTTATTTTTAGAAAGTTTCCTTTAGTTCATGTTTCTAATTTTATGTATGTTTCCCATTCTATGTTGTTTAAATTCTTAGTTGAATCAAAACCCTATTTTTTTTGGATAAGATAAGCATTTTAAATAAGATCCAATCAATTGAAAATTTTACGAGATTCCTCATGGGATTGACCTCTCTCACCTGCTATTATTACATTGATTCACGTACTTGGGAGTAATATTAAAGTGACACCAAGATTTTGGTACTATTGTTTGAGAATCACAACAGATTTGTGGTTGGATTTTTGTTTAGATTGTTTATCTTTAGTCGTAGTTTTATGTTGCATTAGATTATGGTTCTTACATCATATTTGCATATTTTGCTAATTCCTCACAAAATTACATATTTTTTTGATTTTGTGTGAGGGGAATATGGAAAAAGGATCAATGACGATCCTATGGGCCAAAGTTTCATCTACTTAACTAGAATTTCCTTACTTTAATAGATTAGGATTTTTTAGTGAACTTGTAGTGAGGCCCCATTGTAATTTTTAATTTATTATTCACTTTTAAATGAGTTGTAATAATATAAGGCAAGTATGGGACATGGTGGCCCACAATGATCTTCATCAGAAACCATGCCATAAGCTTCTCTCACTCTCTTTTATTTTCTTAGTGTAATTGCATTTAATGCAGTTTGCATATCGATTGGTAATGTAATTCATATATATTAGGGTCATTCATTATACTTGTTTCATTTTATTTAGGGTTATTGCATTAGATTACACCTATTTAACGAAGGTTATTTTGTTGGATAGCATATAGGTAGGCATTAGTTTCCTTGTATTGCATTTCACATTTACTATTTTATGGTAGCTGAAACACATTGATAGTAAGGAACCTAAAGGAACCCTCATAAGATAAGGATTGGATTTCATCACTAGAACCGTGGCCCACCTAGTTAATCAAATTGATCCTTGTATGCTAGCGATCCATCCCTTAAAGCTTAATTTAAAATCAATTAGCAAGAGACTTGGGGTATTGATCTTGTAAGACCATTTTAGAAGGAGGAGATCCATTGTCACTCTTGTGGCTTCTGAGCATCATGGTTATAATGGGTATCCAAAATCCAAGTGATTTTTCCATGCCTTTCTTGATGGTTGTTGAGGTCTAAATGCCTCCTTCCATGAGAATTGTAGTAACTACTTTACAACAGAACTTAATTGGTATGCAGTAGTCAAGCCTGGATAAAAGGATGCGCTATCTAGATCTAAGTCTAAAAGCTATCACCTTGCAGATTAACAAAGAATATCAAAATAGCTCATTAGTGGACCATTAGGATTGATTGTGCATCATATAGAGTTGGGAGTCACATTTAGAGTTAGGTCACATCATTTAGATAGGTTTTCATCTAAGTGCATACTAGGTCATCAATCTTAAATCACTGAGTTAGTACCCTTAGATCCTAAGATTAAATGTATCCATAGGCAAGGGGCGAGAAATCAAATTCCTAACCCCATGACAGACTCACAAATGGTAGTTGAGCACAAGTCCATAAGAGATTTCTATGCACCACTCCTGTTAAATACCCCATCATGCATCACATTGCCACCCACTAATGTAGACCACTTTGAACCTAGAGTCATGGTGTTACTCCCAATATTTTATGGTCTAGAGAGAGAGAGGATCCATACCTACATATCAAGAAATTTCTTGATATTTGTGCTACATTCAAATTCCAAATTCCAAAATGTTTTGGATGATTATATTATATTTAGGTTGTTTCCCGTTGAAAGATAAGGCCAAATCATGGATGAATTCTTTAGAGATCGCTTCCATTGCCACATGGGATCAGTTGTCTAGGATGTTTCTAAAAAAATGCTTCCTTGTCCATAAGACTAATGCCCTTCATAGGAAGATCATTAATTTCTAGCAAAGAGGTGATGAACAATATTATGAATCCTAGGAAAGGTGGAATGAATTGCTGCAAAAATGCCCCCATCAAGGTTTTGAAAAATGGTAACAAGTTTAGTACTTTTATGAGGCATTAACACCTCAAAATAGACAAATGGTAGATGTATCTAGTGGAGGGTCCCTTATTATAAAAAATGAAATAGAGGCCTAGGATTTTTTTCAAACTTTACTGTCAATTTCAAACAGTGGGATTATTCTAACAGGATAGAGAGAAATACCCTGCCTCAAAAGAAAGGAGGGCAGTATGAAATAGTAGTGACCTTAGATATATCATATAAGCTCGACTCATTGACTAAAAGAATGGACAAGGTTGAAAGTATGCTCCAAAGAATAGATGCCTACATGGCTGCTAATGCTTCCACTAAACCTCCACATGAGGTTTGTGCAATTTGTTCTAACCTAGCACACTTGACCACAACCTATCCATCAATAGAATATACACAAAATATCTTTAACATGGGAGAATGTAATGAATACATATCACAATCCTAGCAATAATCCTTACTCTAAGACCTATAATCTAGGATGGGTTTGGCATCCTAATTTGTCATGATCTAAGAACAATTACTAATGAGGTTCATCTATGAACACTCTGATATAAAAATTTCCTATGACTTTAGTTCCTTAACAGAAACATGGTTTTTAGTTCCCTCATCAACCAAAGAAACCAACATTTGAGGAAACTATGCAGTTATTTATGAAAAAAAAAAAAAAAAACTTTAACAAAGTAGGATGAAACTACATAGACCATCAATGAGAGTAAACAGAGAACAATGTCAATTCTCAAGCTATTGCCAAATTAGAAATGCAAATTGTCCAGTTGTCAATTGCTTTGAGTGATAAAGGAAAGGGATAGTTTCCTAGCCATCCTATCCCAAACACTAAGGACCAGTTTGAATTAGGGTCAAGTTCACATACACAAAGACCCCATGAGTAAGAAAAGTTTATAACTACCCTAAGGAGTGGCCATCAGGTTGATAATAAGGTAGGGTAGTCTAAGAAAACTATAGAGGAGAATGAACCAGCTAAAACATAGAAGAAAGAAAAAAGACAAAAATCCCCAATTCCATCTGAGTCTATAGTGGAGGCACTTTACGTCCCTAAAGCATATTCCTTTAATTGTTAAACAAGGAAAAGAAAAGAACCAATTTCAATGAGATAATGGATGTGTATAAACATGTTCAAATAAATATTCCATTACTCAATGCTACTAAAGACAGTCTTGCTTATACCAAATTTCTCAAAGAGCTTTACACACAAATGTGAAAGCTTAATGTGCAAAAGAAAGTCGTCCTTACTTAGCTAGTGAGTTCTTTAATCTAGCACCAAACCCCTCCTAAGTTTAAAGATTGAAGTTATCCTGCCATGTCTTATATTATTGGAAACCACGTCATTAATAGGGCACTCCTTAATTTAGGGGCTTGTGTAAATTTATTGTGATATTCTATCTATGAGAAACTTGGGCTCCATGACCTTAATCCAACCAATACTACCTTGTAGTTAGCAAATAGATTAGTAAAGATTTCACATGTTATGGTTCAGGATGTTTTAATATAGGTGGACTAGTTTTACTTTCCTATGGATTTCATTGTCTTGGATACAACAGCCTATATTAGACCCTTATAGTCAGAACTCGATTATTCTTGGTAATGTACAATGCCATAATCAACTGTAGAAATGGTGTGATGAAATTATCCCTTGGAATATGAAAGTCAAGCTCCATGTTTTTAATGTTGATCATTAGCATTTAGAGCTAGATGACTCATGTGTGGTAAATTCTATGAAAACCCCAATTTTTCTAGAATTATTTGAAATTAATTGAAATTTTTACAAAAATCATGGTGGAATATTATATTTAATATAATATTATTTATTAGAAAAAGAATCAAGTTTTGAAACATAGATATTTGGAATCATTCATGGGAAACTAATAAAATCACTGTAAGCATGCTGAAATCTGAGCTCATGTGAAAAATCCCTATTTTTTATAATTTTTGTGAATTTATATTTACTTGTAGGGGTAAAATGGTCAATTCACTTTTGTGTGGGGTCCACAAAAGTTAGGTGAGCTAGTGGAAAGCCAACTCAGGGAATATCAATGATGAAGAATAAACATGATGAGGATTCTCTTTTAAATCAAATAAGAAAAGTTGAAAATCATTTTAAATGAAAAATAATTAAAAATGTAATTAAAATAATCCACAAATAAACCTATAAATACCCCCTAACATTCCCACAAAAATTGCAAAAAATTCCCAAGCTTCCACTCTCTTCCTCTTCCTTTCCCTTTCCCTTTCCCTTTCCCTCTCTCTTTCCTTCTCTTTCTCTCTCTTCTCTTCTCTCCTTTTCCTTTCTTTCTCTCTCTTCCCTTTATAATAGCAAAGCACATCTGTGGACGCACTGGAGGGAATATTCCCTCACAGAGCTTTGGGCGCATTTGCAAGTGCATCGTCCCCGACGGATCTAAGGTTTCATCCTAGATCTATTTTGAATTAGCCATCATCCTTGGACCACTGAAATCCAGATCTAAACTATTCATCTTGTTCACATTATCCCCATCTTCAAAAGCCCCAAACTTTTAAGTTGATTAGAGAAGTATTCAATGATGAAATCACTAAAAAAATATTAACTCTAGAAAAAATTATTTTTCAGTGTAAATTTTTATTTTTCGACCATATTCTTCGATTTTGGACACTACCAGTAGGTACCCCTCATTCCTCTCTATCTTTTCCGATAGTTTTCCATGCATAGAGATCACGGGATTGGATTTTTAGACTTGATTTTTTTGGTGAATCTAGTACTAGTGAACTAGATGGAAAACACCTATAAAACATGATTTTTGGAGTTTTTGAGCCATTGGATGGATTCTTGGGGTCCAAAAATCCCATGGTATGAAATCTCAGAGGATGGCTTGTTTAGACCTGGGAGATTGGGGGAAAAGGGTGTCCGACGGTCCAGATTAGACCATCTCACCTATCCCAGGTCACCCTCCCTGTACACCAGAAACCATCGGTAAAGGGGGGGGGGTGCGCATCACTGATCGACCCATTGATCTAAATAACCCAAATTGAATCTGGGCCCTTATTTTGACTAAAAACTTAAAAATTTAATTCATAGCTCATTTTAACTCCAAATCAAGATCAGAAAGAAGCTCTAGATTCTTGGTGAAGAATAAAATCTAATGGAAACATAAATTTTAAGTTTTATTTACTATAAATTTCTATAAATCATAAAAAGTGGTACTAATTCCCAAGATCAGTTAAATATGACATGATCAGAATTCTGATCCATTAATGATCTAATGATGTGATAACTTAAAGAAATGGATTGGATGTAACTTATTTAGCATATCTTTAAATCTTGAACATTAAAAGTAACAAAATCCTTGAAAATACATAATAATCTCCTTGATTAGATTGATCAAGGATGATCAGAAATTATGAATCAGTATGGATGATGATATAATGATAAGATCATGAGAAATGAATGGCCTGATGTGGCTAATTTGGGATAGATTTAGATCTATGCTCTTAATTTTGATAAAATGGCTTAAGATCTTATTGATCAGTTGGATCAAGAAAGATCAGATCATATGATGAGATGCATCAATGATTTAGTGATGATATCACATTAAGATAATGTGATATATCTGAATTACATGGAAAATGTAATTAAATAAAAATAGATATTGATGAACATTTACAATGAATATGAACATGGACTTAATGATAGTAAGGGTTACAGTTAGTAGGACAATATAAGGAATATCATTTCCTTGGCCCAAATTAGGAGAATAATAAACCCCATGAATGATATTTTAAATGTTTATGGATTTAATTAAAATCAAATAGCAAGAGTACTTAGGTTTAATGCTCATAGGAACCTTATGAAGATTGAGCTAAGGTCACCCTAGTAAATGTTGAACATGGTGGTTAAGGGGTTCTCTAATAGAGCCTTGCTCTTCCCTCACCTTCTAGCGACATTTGTGAGGTCTAAACGCCTCCTTACATGATGATTGAATTAACCACTCTATGAGCAACTTTTAACTAGTAAGCCTTAGTCAATTCTGAAATAAGGAGGAGCTATCAAGGATTAGGAGTGCATAAATTATCTTCAATCAGTAAAACATTAACTGGTTGAATAATAATAAGATCATAAAAGGATAATAAACTATCTAATCCTAATAAAAATGATAATTAAAATAATCAAAGATCAAACAAGATCCATAGGGAGATCTTGAATGATCATGAATAATAAGAAATATAATATTGTGTTAGTATGTATGTTTTTTAATTAATATGAATATAGATCAATAGATTAGACCTTTATCAATATGATCCAAGAAAAAAGATCCAAATCATCCTATGTAAGGATTATCAAAAGAACAACGAGGAAGTATAAATGAGTTGAGGAATGACTGTATATATGATTTGACAGATACATAAAGGATATGATGATCAAGATCAATGAGAAGATGGATTGTTGAAAGTAAAGATAGGTGGACCTTAAGAATATATTC
Organism: Warburgia ugandensis; assembly: GCA_035236585.1. Lineage (NCBI taxonomy): Eukaryota > Viridiplantae > Streptophyta > Magnoliopsida > Canellales > Canellaceae > Warburgia > Warburgia ugandensis. The sequence goes on along the minus strand of CP141132.1, from coordinate 23,560,879 downwards.
AATATAGAAGATATATGTATTTTACACATGATCTTATCCTGATAACTATAGATTGATTATAATTTCCTTAGAATTGTTTATGAATCAACAAATGATGTTGAAATGAATACAAAGTGATTGATTAAGTAATTATGAAATTACTTATGGCAATAAATGATGTTGAAATGAATACAAAGGGATTGATTAAGTAATTATGAATTTACTTAATGGTTAGAATGAGAAGATTTCATCTATATAAGTTGGACCCCCAAATCTTAAGGAAATAAGTTATAGGCATGTCCTATTATAAGCACACAATCAATCTGTAAGTATGAAATATTATTTTCCATACAAGCATGGAGGCTTGTAGTTTTGTTTTAAGTCAGGCTTATGCTTGAGGATGCTAATGCTAGGAGAGTTATGAGGGTTTGGCCACCCACTCTCTGAAACTGATTATGATGATGATACCATCCCCAAAGAGAGGCAAAATGTAGGGTGGGGCAATTGTGGGAAGGCTGCCATTGTGATAGCCATGGTTCCCCCCATACGGACATGGATTTGTACTTTTCACCATGGTATCAATGAAGTATTAAGTAGTTATCCAGGCCCCACATGGATTCAGATTGCAAGCATGGTAGTCCTTGAGATTATTTTGCATTATGATGTAATTGATTATGGCATGATGAGATGCCTGGTAAAAGTTATTACCGATGTTGTATTGGAGGATGATTCCCAATACGGTATGATTATATATTAACACCTAGTGTTAATATTGAAATCAATTTGGAAATGAGATATTATTGATGATATTGACTATATTCACAATTTTAAATGGTTTTATTTATATGTAGTATATACATATAATTCATATGATGAATGAAGGATAAATTTTTTATTCAATGTATAAATTGATTTATATCATGGATATAAAGAATTGTTGATTTTGAGATATATTGAATATATTTCTTAAATCCCCTACCAAGCATAGCTTGCTGAGATATTGTAAATGTTTAAATGTTTACAATATCTCAGATACAATTAGGGAAGATTGAAAGCTCAAGACTTGAGGATAATCAACACAGAACTACTGGACAAGGTATTTACTTTGAGAAAGATTGTCTTGATTGTTTTGTAATTTGGATTGTAATATTTAGACAAGGTATGCAATGATTACTGGGGTTGTGTATGTGAACCACTAGATTGATCCTAATTTTAATAAAAGTATTTTCTATTGTTATTCAATATAAATTTTATTTTATACAAAAATATATGTATGATAAGTAATTTGAGGTGGCACTCGGGTTTTTTACAAATCAATTTCAAACAAAATATGTTTTTGTTATTTATATTTTAACATTTTTCAAAATCAGGGCCCTACCTTTGCAAATATTTATGAAAATGTGTTTTAAAAACCTGGGTCATCACAAATTCAATTAAAGGTCTAATTCAAGATGTTAACACACCATTGTCTATTCTAGACCCACTTTAGGCATTTCTAGCACAATTTAATTATGATTTTGATATAGACAAGTCTATTAATGATATAAATAATATTTTGAATGTTGTACCTATAATGGATACTTCTAAATGGGAACCTTTCGTGGAACCTCTTCCTCCATCAAATTCTATCCCTCTACCATTTGTTGAGAAACCACCTACCTTGATCCTTAAGCCATTACATGAAAATCTAAAATATGCTTACTTAAGAGTAGATGAATCCTTTCCTATAATCATAGCCTCATATCTAGATAAAGAATAGGAAGGTAAGCTTCTTCATGTTCTTAGAGAACATAAGATAGCTTTAGGGTGGACCATAGCAAACATTAAATGGATGAGCCTTGTTGTGTGTATGCATAAAATTCACTTGGAGAAAATTCTAAACTATCTAGGAAAACACAGAAGAGACTAAACCTTAATATGAAAGAGGTTGTGATAGATGAAGCACTTAAACTCTTAGATGTTGGTGTCATTACCCTATATCTAATAGCACTTAGGTCAACCCTCAGTTCAGGTTGCTCCTAAAAAGTATGGAGTTGCAGTAATTGGAAATGTGGATAATGAGTTAGTCCTCACTCGCATGACCATTGGGTGGAGATTTTGTATAGATTACAAAAAACTAAACTCAAATATGAGGAAAGACCATTTTCCTCTTATATTTATTGACCAAATGCTAGAAGGGTTAGCTGGTCATAGTTATTACTACTTTCTTGATGCTTACTCTAGCTTTAACCAATTCTTATAACACCTAAGGACTAGGAGAAGACTACCTTCACCTACCCTTTTGGGACCTTCACCTACCCTCATATGTAATGCTACAGCTACTTTTCAAAGGTGTATGTTGAGCATATTCTCTAATATGGTGGAAAGGTTCTTAGAAGTGTTTATGGATGATTTCTCAATATTTAATTCTTCATTTTATGAATGCCTATGCCATTTAATACTTGTCTTGCTAGGTGTTAGGAAAAGAACTTAGTGTTAAACTGGGGCAAATGTCATTTCATGATACAAAATGGCATTGTTCTAGGCCACATCATATCACACAATGGTATAGAAGTAGATAAAGCTAAACTGGATTTAATCACTAACCTTCCTCCTCCAAGTATGACAATGGAAAGTCACTCATTTTCATGCCATGGTGGTTTTTACAGACTATTCATCAAGGACTTTAGTAAAATTGATAAGCACCTATGTAATTTACTTATAAAGGAGGCAACTTTTGACTTTGATGACAATTTTATGAAAGAATTTGAGTGCCTAAATGTTGGATTAACTTTTGCACCTATTATTTGACCTCCAAATTGGAGTACACCATTTGGAATAATGCATGATGCTTTAGACTACGTGATCGGGGCTATGTTGGGACAACATACTAATAAACTCCCCCATGTGATATATTATGCTAGCAAGACCCTCAATGATGCCCAACTCAATTATTCCACTACAAAAAAAGAGTTGTTGGAAGTTGTTTTTACACTCCATAAATTTAGATCTTACTTGTTAGGACCTAAGGTCATTTTATGTGGACCATGTAGCTTTGAAATACCTTCTTTCTAAGAAGGATGTTAAACCTAAGTTGATCTAATGGATATTTTTGCTATAAGAGTTTGATTTAGAAATTTAGGATAAGAAAGGTTCCTAAAATGTTATAGTTAACTATTTATCTAGGTTAGTTGTGGAGTCCACTAGTGAAAATGTCCCTATAATAGAAACCTTTTGAGATGAACAATTGCTGCACATTTCTCAGTTACCTTAGCATGCAAATATAGTTAATTATCTTGTCACAAGTCAAATGCTTAATCATTGGTCAAAACAAGAAAGGAAAAGATTCATTCTTGAGGTCACATACTTTACATGGGACGATCTAAAATTATTTTCTTTTGTCATGACCACGCATGTGGGGGCCATGTCAAATCTAAAAAGACAGCTATAAATATTTTCCAATGTGATTTTTATTGGCCTACCATTTTCAAGGATTCACATGCTTACTACATAGCATGTGCTACATGTCAACGGTTGGGAGTATAGGAAAAAGAAATATGATGGCCTTAAACCTCATTTTGATCATTGAACCTTTTAATGTTTGGGGCATTGATTTTATGGGACATTTTCCTAACTCTTTTGGTTATCTATACATCCTCGTGGGAGTGGACTATGTGTTGAAGTGGGTAGAAGTCATACTATGTAAGACCAATGACCACAAGGTGGTGGTCAAGATCTTAAAGGAAAATATATTTGCATGTTTTGGTACCTATAAGGCCATTGCCAATGACAGGGGGAAACACTTTTTATAACAGAGTAATTTCAAAACTTGATGAAGAAATATAATATTACCTATAGGATAGCTACCCCTTTATCATCCTCAAACTATTGCAAGTAGAAGTGTCAAATAGGGAGATAAAGCAAATTCTACAAAAGACGGTCAATCCAAATAGGAAAGACTAGTCTTTAAGGCTTAGTGATTCTTTATGGGCTTACCAGACTACATTCAAGACCACATAGGCATGTCACCTTATCACTTGGTTTATGAAAAGGCCTACTACCTACGAGTAAAACTTGAGCATAAAGCATATTGGGGCATTAAAAAGCATTAAAAAGCTTAATTTTGACCTAAATACTGTTGGGACCCACATAAGACTCAAACTCAATGAGTTGGATGAGCTTAGGAAAGATGCATATGAGTCTGCTAAGCTATACAAAGACTGCATGAAAAGTCATCATAATAAACACATCTTATGAAAGTCCTTCACCCCAGGATAGAAGGTCCTCTTGTTTAATTCTATATTGAATTTTTTCCCTCAAAAATGGACCGGACCCTACATAGTACGTATTGTTTACTTTCATGGGTCCATCAAGATAGAAAAGGATGGAGAGATTTCCAAAGTAAATAGGTAAAGGTTGAAACCCTATTTAAAGTTGGTAAACCCCGAAGTGGAAGAAACCTTCCTAGAGGAACTAATCTACCAAGACCCACCCTAACATGTCTAATGACACCTGCATTGATCATGAGACTGGCATTCATCACTAGTATTCATCATTACATTCATTACACCATTGTACATCAGGCTGAAGATGTTAAACTTAGCGCTGACTTGGAGGCAACCTAGGGTTTTTAGAGAGTCTTATTATTCTACATTATCCATTTATCATATAAGGTCATATGTTTCAAAACATTGGGGACAATGTTTAGTTTAGGTTGGGGGTGTAGATATGCAAGAGATTTTTTGAGTTTTCTTTTATTTTTGAAAAAAAAAGAAGAAGAAGTTTTTTTTACTTCTTCAAAGTTTCTAAGGTCAAAGTTTCTTTACTATGATGAAAATTGGATTTTCCAAAGCTTAGTATATCTCTTACTCTAACTTCTTAATAGAAATGTATATGGTTAATTCTACATCTTATTCGTGTCTTGAAGTATTTTATGAAATTTAAATATCTAAATACTCTCACACACAATACATGGTCTAGACTAATAAATGGTTATAACTTATAGACCCTAAGAAAAATTAGTGGAGACCTATAACCAAGTGAGTATTAGAGACTATCATCTTTTTTAGGGTTATATGTAATTCTATATTTTCATCACTGGATATAACTTTGAAAGATCCACATATCTTTGTTTTGATCAAAATGCCAAGAACCAAAAGGAGCATTAACTTTCTTTCATAAACATTTATTGAATCTAAGAGTCTTTTAAGAAACCCAAGAAATGATATAGGGCGTCCTTGCTTTAGCCTAGAGACATAAAGCCTACCAGTATTTTATACCACTAGCTAGACCCCTTGAGCCTCTTGGTAAGCCTTTTTCTTTTCAAAACCTCATTTACCTTAACACAAAAATCCAGTTAAGAATATCCATTTCCTATCTTTCAAAAATGAGTAGAAATGGTAGAAAATTAGAAAAATAACAAAATTTTAAGAAGTGAGAAATATCAAAGCATTTACATAGAAAATCCTTTCCCTTAAAGAGAAAACAAATACAAAAAGAAAGTCAAAAAAATTAAAAAAAAGGTATCAAAAGAAAAAGAATAGTGAAGATAAAGGAAAAATAGAAAAGACATACACTTTAATGCATTCAAAAGTAAAGTTGTCCAACATATAGAAGACCTCTACTCATATTTTAAACTTTGAAACCTTTTTACACTTCTTTTCAGAACTAGTCCCAAGCCTTCATTTCATCCTACCCAAAAACCTATTGATCTTAATGTAGAAGATAGCCTTAAAGAGGATATAAATGGGAAGGAATTAAGGTGAACTATTTCTAATGATCTTGGTAATGACATCTATTCTTAGGGAGCATATTGTTTTGTCTTATCTGTGCTTAAAAGAAATTATGTGAACCATTAGTATCTTTGGATCAGGTCACATAACATGTGAATTTTGTTTGACCCCTTTTCTCAGAGAGCATTATTTCTAAGAATATACTAGTGAGAGTTTGAGGTCAATACATCTTTTCAATAGATCAATAAGCATATCTATTTGGAAGTCCAGACTTAGTAGTTGTACACACAGTGCATTCTGAGATATAACTTATTAAAATGGCTTTAGAATATGGATAACTTCTCAAATTTTTCATTGATATTTATTAAGTGGTTAAAGTAGTAGAGTGCTGATGGATGAAAATTCTTTGAGATAAATTAAGGACTTAGCCTTATTAAATTATGTGGGTATATTCACTGCAAATTCTCACATGCTTAACTCATCCACTAGGGGTAATCTAGAGCTTTAAAGGCATTGCACATGCTAAATATAATTGTGAGTACCTATGACAATGGGAACCACTTTTATTTTCATGATTTTTCACATGTTTTACTCAGGCCTAGCAAAATGCTAGTTAGGGTGTGATAAGTGTTTAATTTTGTACAAAATGTAGCTAATTAGTAGTCCACATGTCATAAATTATAGTGTTAATTCTAGGTTTTTTAGGAATTTTATAATACATGTATTTTTGACCTAATAATTTAAAAGTTTGATATTTAGCTGGTTTAGGAGCTAATCCAGAGTAAGTGTGTGAATAATCATAATTTTCTAGGATTTATTTAGGTTTTTTACTCTTTTATAGGTGTTGAGAAGATGACCCAATGAGCAAGGTCAAGTAAAATAAGATTTGAAGATCAAGATCAAAAGAAGGTCAAAGACCTAAATTTCAACATTTCAAAACTAAATCAAGGTTCAAGATGATCTTAGGGCAAGCTAATAAAGTTCAAGGAAACAATTGGAAGTATCAAAGGTGACTAAAAAGGTCCATGTAAAAAGTCGTGCAACTCCACCACCTTTGCATGAGAATTAGAGTCATTAATGAAGTTTCTTAGTCTAAAAAGGAAATCTAATGTGATGACCCGGGTTTTTATAACACATTTTGCAATACATTTTCCAAAGACAGGGCCCTTAGTAGTAAAAAAATTTAACAAAACAAAGCAGCAGAAATTCTTTTCTTTAGAACTTGTTTTGTAAAACCTAAGTCATCACTTCATAGCATAAGTATAGTTTTGAACAAGATAAAATTCTATTGAAGTAATCAACTTTTATTAAACTTCAGGGTCCATCCAGTGGTTGATAGTATAGACTAGTATCATTACAATACTTGTACATATTACATAATCCAAATTTCAAGGCTCACATAAAATAAAAATTCTCAATACATATAATGCTCTCAAATAAAATACATGTCTTCAATGGATATACCCTGATTGATTATTCTTTCAAGTCTTTCAAGTCTTGAGCTCCTAACTCTCCTTATCTGTATCTTAGATATTGTAAACATTCAAACATGTACAATATCTCAGCAAGTTATGCTTGGTAGGGGATTGAAGAAGTAACATAATTTGACATTATCATCCTAATACTCATTAATCCCATTATTCATTTCTATCATAAACATGATCATGGATCAATCTCATTTCTATAACCTTTCTTTTATCATTTATGTACATCCTTATACATAATATATATGAACAAATTCATCAAAATAGTGAAAATATTCATTTCTCATTCCCAACTAAGTTGGTTAACTCTTTCAGTAGTAAGAGATCAGTATATTAGCTAGTTATTATACTATGAATTCCCTTTTTTCCTGAGAATATTGGTAATATACAATTACTTGGCATTTCATTATGCCATATATAAGGCATCTCACTATGCCTATCTCATATGCATCATAATGCAAAATAAATCAAAGGACTACCATGCTTGCAGTCTAATCCGTACAGCGCACCCGAATAACTGCTCAATAATCTACTCATACCATATTCAGTGGAAATGTAAAATCCATGTCTGTATGGGGGGACCATAGTTATCACAATGGCAGCCTTCCCATAATTGCCCCACCTGACTTTCTGCCTTTCTTAGGCATGGAATTCATCATAAAAAAATTTCAGAGAGCAGGTGGCCAAACCCTCATAACTCGCCTAGCATAGCATTCATAGGCCTACGCCTGTTTAAAACAAAACAACAAGCCTCCATTCTCATATGTAAAATATTTCTTATACGTATCAGACAATATGTCTGTTTATCTAGGGCTAGAATATCTTCTACTTCCCTATTCACTTAGGGTTTTCTTCAACTCTACATGTAACCATTTCATATCTATTTTCTCATTATTCGGTTGGATCATAAGGATTTAGCACAAGGTATTTGCATTATACATGTCAACATGTATCTTTCATATAGATGCATTCATAAAATCCTCCCACGTCAATAAGGTATTCTTACTCCTTAAAGTCTGCCATAGTCTTGATCAATGTATATCTATCAAATCATATGTATAATGTCATCTTTCTATCCAAAGGTACATTGTAACGCACGAGCAATTTATGCTATTTAGGATAGTCTATAGAACATGAATTGTGTTAAATGTTTCACTTTATTTAAAATAGTAAACAAAAGAATTTGTGAGGAAACTTGGCACCATTAGATTCTACTCAAAAACTGGAATCCAACGCCTTAAAAATCACCCAAAACGGAGTTTGTATGAAGAAGTTACGGCCGTTTAAAGATCAGGGGCAATTTTGGAATTTAAACAGAGAAACAAAAAAATGAAAAACGCAGGGGGCTGTTTTGATAACGGCACCCCCTGTCGTCTTCCACCTCCAGATTTCTCCAAAAAACCCTCCTTTCACGAATTCTCCAGAAAACACCAGGGAAATGGCCGCACCGCCATTGAGGGGCATCGCCATTGAGGGGCACCGCCTTCTTTCCCCTATTGTAATGACCCCAAATTTTGTAATATTAAAAGCCCATAAAAAGTTTAGTTTTAAATATAAGGGCATTTTGGTCATTTCACTAGTCTCCTTGACTAAACCCAGGAATTTGGTTCTAAAAGTGGTACCATTAGTTGCATCTTGGAAAAAGGAATCCAACGAGACCAAAATCACCCAAAACGGAGTTAAAATGAGCAACTTATGGCCCTTTGAAGTTCAGGGGCAAAATTGTAAATTTCACAAAAAAGACTTAACCTGAAAAACACAGGTGCCCGTTTTGATAGAGGCACCCCGTCGTCTTCAACCTCCTAGAGGTTTCTGGAACGGCGGTGTTTCAAGAAGAAACCACCGCCATTCTAGAGGATTCCCCACCGCCATTCAAAGGCGGTTCGAACCCCTCCAGAACCCTCTGTAAAAGCTCTATAAATAGAGCTCTTGGGTGCCTCTAATGGCAGCCCAAAATCTTGGAGAAAACCCACGGTGGAGCAGTGACCAAGAGGGGAAAACGTGGAGAGAAAACCACCCACGAAGCAGGTATGCTCAAAAACTCCCCAAACCCATCTCACCCATAGTCTTAGGCTCAATTCCCCTAAGTTTTTGCATGAAAAACCATGCAAAACGAAGCTTGGGAGTGCCACAAAGGACCCTGGGACGTCCCCAGGGCCGCACTGGTTCGACAGGGTCAAACCAGGGTGACCTGAGGATGACCCAGGTCACTAACAGGCGGGACAATCCAATAGGAACGTCCCACGTCAATGCAGGTCGACGCCTGTTTGAAAAACCAAACGGGCGCGTCCAGGGATGCGCCCGCTAAAGGGACAGACGGGCGGCGTTGCCTCGCACGTCTGTAGACACGCCCCCTGAGGCGTGCGCCACAGACGCGCAGTGCGCTAGTGTGCGTCGTTTTTTTGGTTACTTAAGGATGCTGGGCGCAAGTCGCAGACGCACAGCGCCCTAGCATTCCTCCTTTTTTGTCTTTAAGACTCTATGTACATACAATATTAAAACGCTTATAACTTAAGATCTAGAGCTCCGATTGAGGTGCCGCAAAAGGAATTGTGTCCGTATCGACGACGCGGACACATCCAAACCATAAAATCCCTAATCAAGGCACAATCAAAGGAGGGCATGACCCTTAGAATAGGATGGTGGCACGTGACCACTAGAACTTTGGAAAACTGAGAATACCAAGGCCTAATTAGGACCTTGGGACACCCATAGGCATAGGGATAGACCCCTAATGCCTAAGTAATGAGACCCAACTACTCTAAACCCATAAAAGATAGGTTAAACTAACCTTGAGTCCCCAAACCATGTTCAGGAGCGTACGAGGACAAAGGGGTTAATGCGACCTAGTCAGGTAGGTGCTCTATCACTATTAGATTCTTTTAAAAGATCTATTATTGTTTTGAGAACATATGTTATAATTATATGACTTGTTTAGCATGACTAGATTCAACATGCATATGATAAACGTTTTGTACATAAACATGTTTCGTAAAAGATTGCATATATATTATGCACATACATGTTTTGCAAACAATTGCATACACTGCATGATTTAAGTACTTGCAAAGATTGCATGTCCTTGAGGGTTGCCAAAAGACGTTGGAGTGCCGAGGGCCAGGCAGTTGTGAGGAACCCAAAGAGGACTGGTTTTGAAAAGAGGTTTTTGCTTGTCTGCATGATAAGTGTAGCCTTAGCCAATGAGGACGGGCTGATGAGGGCGGGCCGATGAGGGCGGGTCGATGAGGGCGGGCCAAAGAGAGCTGATAGGCTTCTAGGCTGGCAGGCTTTTAGACTGGCAGGCTTTTAGGCTGGCTGGCTTTTAGGCTGTCAGGATTCTAGGCAAGGTTATGACTTTGAATGCGAGACTAGCATTGTATGCATGTTTTGCAACCGATTTCATAAATTGCATGATTTACGACGAAGAAGTGTCATATGCCCCGTGGAGGTATATGATCCTGTGTCCCTAGGTACCCGGGGACCACACGGTGGTGAGGTCGTGGGCATAGTGGGACCCTATGGTTTTGTGGATTTATGTGCATTGCATATGGCATGATATACGGTTGGTCGAACATACCATGATAGATATCCATGAGTTGGATTCCATGAAGCATCTGATGCATATCATGATGTTATGACATATTTTTATGATTATGATGTATGATACTTTTGACTGGGATTATGATATTTCTTTACATCGTCAGTATTTCGGTTTGGCAGTGGCTTTTAATATCGACACTGAACGTGATTATTCGTACAACATGCATATGTTTTTATGAGCACATGATTTTAAAGATCGCATGTATTATAAAACTAATAGTGATAGACTCCTACTGAGTATATTATATACTCACCCAATCCTTAACATTTTTCAGACATCAGCAAGTACTCAAGGACAGGATACGTCCGTATATATCATGGTTCAGGACAGCTTCACTCACAAAAAGAGGACATCTATGTTAGTGCTATGAGCAAGTGAATACAAAAGGAAACAAATACACATGTGAGTAAACTCTCAACCCTTTGGACATGTGTTTGTACTTAGTTACAGTTGGGCTGTGCATTGTGACTGGATTGACCTGGGGAAAAAGCATTTGTGATTTCTATAGCTGTTCAAAAACTACCTTAGTTGTTGTGAAAACAAATGACACTCGGGGTTTTCAAACTGAATTCCAAATAAAAGATTTTTCCGCTGCATTGCATTGTTTTTCAAATCGGGATCCCACCTTAGGAATTTAGATTTTTCAGTTAAAAAATGCATAAGAAAACCCGGGTCGTCACAGTTGGGTGCTATGCCGAGGGGTGTGGGTTGGCCACCCAGCCTCTACCACTATTAGGTGGATGGGTACCACGCCCAAAAAGGGCATGCCTCTGCTTCGACTGCATGTGGTACAGGGGGCTACCACTGGTGTCACAGCACTGGGTCGAAGTGTCATATGCCCCGTGGAGGTATATGATCCTGTGTCCCTAGGTACCCAGGGACCACACGGCGGTGATGTCGTGGGCATAGTGGGACCCTATGGTTTCGTGGATTTATGTGCATTGCATATGGCATGATATACGGTTGGTCGACCATACCATGATAGATATCCATGAGTTGGACTCCATGAAGCATCTGATGCATATCATGATGTTATGACATATTTTTATGATTATGATGTATGATACTTTCGACTTGGATTATGATATTTCTTTAAGTCGTTAGTATTGCAGTTTGACAGTGGCTTTTAATATTGATATTAAACGTGATTATTCGTACAACATGCATATGTTTTTATGAGCATATGATTTTTAAAGATCGCATGCATTATAAAACTAATAGTGATAGACTCCTACTGAGTATATTATATACTCACCCAATCCTTAACATTTTTCAGACATCAGTAAGTACTCAAGGACAGGATACGTCCGTATATATCATGGTTCAGGGCAGCTTCACTCACAAAAAGAGGACATCTATGATAGTGCTATGAGCAAGTGAATCCAAAAGGAAACAAATACACATGTAAGTAAACTCTCAACCCTTTGGACATGTGTTTGTACTTAGTTACAGTTGGGCTGTGTGTTGTGACTGGACAGACCTGGGGAAAAGCATTTGTGATTTCTAAAGCTTTTCAAAAACTACCTTAGTTGTTGTGAAAGCAAATGACACTTGGGGTTTTCAAATTGGATTTTCAAATAAAAGATTTTCCGCTGCATTGCATTGTTTTTCAAATAGGGATCCCACCTTAGGAATTTAGATTTTTCATTTAAAAATGCATGAGAAAACCCGGGTCATCACAGTTGGTATTAGAGCCCAGGTTTTATCCTTTCACGGCCAATCCAGCATGTCCAAGGGTCATAGACAATAAAGAAAATCAAGGATAAGTAGTATAAATAGGAGTAGTAGAGATGACTACTTCTATTCGAGGATTATAATGACTCAAGACATTTCACCATAAACACATAGGTGAAAAAGGAGATAGTCCTAGCAAATACTTAGATATTGGATTGCTTGAATCCTATCAAAATTATAGGAAAAAAGAATTATTGTGCAGTGATGCAAAGATGAAACCTCATATAAGGATTATTGTAAGGTACAAATATGAAAACTCATATATGGATGATGAAAATGAATGAATGAAGATGATTAAAGGACTTGTTAGAAGATAAAGTTGATCTGCAATAAAGTAATCTCATCAAAGGTGAGAAAATTGAAGAACCTAGGTGGATATCTTTCCATCATAAAGAGTATCAAGGGATATGAGATGAGTATGATAAGGGATTTAAAAGACAGACTTTGACATGATTTTGATAATAATAAGAGCGATGAGAATGCAAGATGATACTAGGGGATAACAGTGACTCATACTAGATCACAAAGGTATAGCTCAATACCTTAATTGGAGTTTTATGAAGAGTGAAATGCTATTGAATAATAACCACTTGAGTATTATGGAGCAAATCAAGTAACATATTATGAGATTAAGAGAAACATAACACGAATATGATAGGGAAATGAATTCGACCAAGTTATCAAAAGATTTTTGACGATAATATTGGAGATAATAAATCTATAGATTGATCCTAACAAGAACTTGTAAGAAAAGTATAGCATGATCAAAACGTCAATACCATTGTATGAATTTTATTGAGGCTATAGGCAATTGAGGATTTCAATAATCTTAAGACAGGTATTCACTTTATCATATCTAAATAAAGGAATAGATGAAGTATCAATTATATGCAACAAAGCATATAGAGACATTGATCCAGGTGGACCAAATGAGGATTTTGAAGAAGAGAGAGAGAGAGAGAGAGAGAGAGAGAGAGAGAGAGAGAGAGAGAGAGAGAGAGAGAGAGAGAGAGAGAGAGAGAGAGAGAGAGAGAGAGAGATGTAACTATAAGTATTCGATATTAGAAGATCATGACCTTATGATGACACATACAAATATTTCATCTTGAAGATAACCAATCAACCTCAAGGGAATAATAGTTGAGTTAGCAATGATACGTATAATAGAGAGGAAGCATATGGGGGTTTAAGACTTTGAATAGAGCATTGAATAAAAGGACATTATGCTGCACAAAAGTTTTCAAAGAGGAATGGTGACCAACTAAAAGTTAAAATCCTACAAATGGTTTGATATCAATTATTATTAGATTCTTATCAGATCCATTAACTTATGAAGAACACCAATGAATATAGTCCATAAAAAGAAAATATTGGTGATGTCTTACCTTGCCGCTACATGAGTAAATAAAGGAATTAAGCTGGAAGGCTACCATTGAGAATCAAATTGAGGTCTTATTATTGGAGACCAAATATCTTAATACCATCATTAAGTGTTGTCAACTAAATAGAGGCATCCCACCCTAATTCATCAGGTATGTTAATATCTATGAGTTAGTAGTTGAGGTTATAGACTGAGAAGGATGTTATAAGTCTTTAGACTTGAGAACTTGATAGGCTAAGTCATTTGAGGGTATAAGGCCAGTTGATTAGGCCACATCATGAAGAGAAACAATGGACCATGATATATTTGACATGAGTATGCATAAACTCTTCAAGAATAAAAAGCATTTGATGACTTCAGGTAGTATTAATGATGGAAGATGGTACTAATTGGCTTTCATGATTTCATAACCTTGAGTCACGTATGGAAAACAAATGACGCTTGAAATTCAAAGTTAATCAAGGGTTTCGCTATAGAACACATGATACCATATCAGTTATTGAAGTATCTTGGAGACAAGGGTAAGAAGCAAAGTTAGACACAATAGAAAGAAGGTAACTTTTTGGACTTGTGGATAATGAAAGAGATCACTAGATGAAAAGGATTATCCTATGATATTCAAAATAGGAAAAATAAGATAATATGATCTTGAAAGAAGTATATGCATAAGCAAAGAAGCATGATCTTACAAGGAGACTATCTTATACATGATAAGATAAGTATAGGAAACTAAGGAATTCAAGATAAATGAAGTACCGCTAGGAAACGGTATTGAAAAATCGACACATATGAGAGTATGGCACTGCATCAGAGTACACAGCGAAAACAGGCCCTTATGGGTGAGGCCTTATAGGATGAACAATGGAAATAATAAATTGAGGATGAACCTAGAATTGATTCCTAGAGGGGAATGCATTCTAGGATGAACAATGAAAATAATAAATTGAGGATGAACCTAGAATTGATTCCTAGAGGGGAATGCATTCACCAAGACATCATCTAAAGAGACAAATACCTAGAAGATAATTTATGGAATTTCGAGGACAAAATTATTTTAAGGGGGTAATAATGTAATGACCCCAAATTTTGTAATATTAAAAGCCCATAAAAAGTTTAGTTTTAAAGATAAGGGAATTTTGGTCATTTCACTAGTTTCCTTGACTAAACCCAGGAATTTGGTTCTAAAATTGGTTCCATTAGATGCGTCTCGGAAAAAGGAATCCAATGAGACCAAAATCACCCAAAACGGAGTTAAAATGAGCAAGATATGGCCCTTTGAAGTTCAAGGGCAAAACTGTAAATTTCACAAAAACGACTTAACCTGAAAAACACATGTGCCCGTTTTGATACGGGCACCCCGTCGTCTTCAACCTCCTAGAGGTTTCTGGAATGGCGGTGTTTCAAGAAGAAACCACCACCATTCTAGAGGATTCCCCACCGCCATTCAAAGGCGGTTAGAACCCCTCCAGAACCCTCTGTAAAAGCCCTATAAATAGAGCTCTTGGGTGCCTCTAATGGCAGCCCAAAACCTTGGAGAAAACCCATGGCAGAGCAGTGACCAAGAGGGGAAAATGTGGAGAGAAAACCACCCACGAAGCAGGTATGCTCAAAAACTCCCCAAACCCATCTCACCCATAGTCTTAGGCTCAATTCCCCTAAGTTTTTGCATGAAAAACCATGCAAAACGGAGCCTGGGAGCGCCACAAAGGACCCTGGGAAGTCCCCAGGGTGCACTGGTTCGATAGGGTTGAACCAGGGTGACCTGAGGACGACCCAGGTCACTAACAGGCAGGACGATCCAATAGGAACGTCCCAGGTCGACGCCTGTTTGAAAAACCAAACGAGTGCGTCCAAGGACGCGCCCGCTAAAGGGACAGATGGGAGGCGTTGCCTCGCGCGTCTGCAGACGCGCCCGCTAAGGCACGCGCCGCAGACGCGTAGCGTGCGTCATTTTTTTGGTTACTTAAGGATGCTGGGCGCACGTCGCAGACGCGCAGCACCCTAGCATTCCTCCTTTTTTGTCTTTAAGATTCTATATACATACAATATTAAAACGCTTATAACTTAAGATCTAGAGCTCCGATTGAGGCACCGCAAAAGGTGTTGTGTCCGTATCGATGATACGGACACATCCAAACCATAAAATCCCTAATCAAGGCCCAATCAAAGGAGGGCATGACCCTTAGAATAGGATGGTGGCGCGTGACCACTAGAACTTTGGAAAACTGAGAATACCAAGGCCTAATTAGGACCTTGGGACGTCCATAGGCATAGGGATAGACCCCTAATACCTAAGTAATGAGACCCAACTACTCTAAACCCATAAAAGATAGGTTAAACTAACCTTGAGTCCCCAAACCATGTTCAGGAGCGTACGAGGACAAAGGGGTTAACGCGACCTAGTCAGGTAGGTGCTCTATCACTATTAGATTCTTTTAAAAGATCTATTATTGTTTTGAGAACATATGTTATAATTATATGACTTGTTTAGCATGACTAGATTCAACATGCATATGATAAACGTTTTGTACATAAACATGTTTCGTAAAAGATTGCATATATATTATGCACATACATGTTTTGCAAACAATTGCATACACTGCATGATTTAAGTACTTGCAAAGATTGCATGTCCTTGAGGGTTGCCAAAAGACGCTGGAGTGCCGAGGGCCAGGCATTTGTGAGGAACCCAAAGAGGACTGGTTTTGAAAAGAGGTTTTTGCTTGTCTGCATGATAGGTGTAGCCTTAGCTGATGAGGACGGGCTGATGAGGGCGGGCCGATGAGGGCGGGTCGATGAGGGTGGGCCGATGAGGGCGGGCCAAAGAGAGATGACAGGCTTCTAGGCTGGCAGGCTTCTAGGCTGTCAGGATTCTAGGCAAGGTTATGACTTTGAATGCGAGACTAGCATTGTATGCATGTTTTGCAACCGATTTCATAAATTGCATGATTTACGACGAAGAAGTGTCATATGCCCCGTGGAGGTATATGATCCTGTGTCCCTAGGTACCCGGGGACCACACGGTGGTGAGGTCGTGGGCATAGTGGGACCCTATGGTTTCATGGATTTATGTGCATTGCATATGGCATGATATACGGTTGGTCGACCATACTATGATAGATATCCATGAGTTGGATTCCATGAAGCATCTGATGCATATCATGATGTTATGACATATTTTTATGATTATGATGTATGATACTTTCGACTTGGATTATGATATTTCTTTAATTCGTCAGTATTTCGGTTTGGCAGTGGCTTTTAATATCGATATTGAACATAATTATTCGTACAACATGCATATGTTTTTATGAGCACATGATTTTAAAAATTGCATGTATTATAAAACTAATAGTGGTAGACTCCTACTGAGTATATTATATACTCACCCAATCCTTAACATTTTTCAGACATCAGCAAGTACTCAAGGACAAGATACGTCCGTATATATCATGGTTCAGGACAGCTTCACTCACAAAAATAGGACATCTATGTTAGTGCTATGAGCAAGTGAATCCAAAAGGAAACAAATACACATGTGAGTAAACTCTCAACCCTTTGGACATGTGTTTGTACTTAGTTACAGTTGGGCTGTGCATGGTGACTGGGTAGACCTGGGGAAAAAGCATTTGTGATTTCTAAAGCTATTCAAAAACTACCTTAGTTGTTGTGAAAACAAATGACACTCGGGGTTTTCAAACTGAATTCCAAATAAAAGATTTTTCCACTGCATTGCATTGTTTTTCAAATCGGGATCCCACCTTAGGAATTTAGATTTTTTAGTTAAAAAATGCATGAGAAAACCCGGGTCGTCACAGTTGGGTGCTATGCCGAGGGGTGTGGGTTGGCCACCCAGCCTCTACCACTATTAGGTGGATGGGTACCACGCCCAAAAAGGGCATGTCTCTACTTCGACTGCATGTGGTACAGGGGGCTACCACTAGTGTCACGGCACTGGGTCGAAGTGTCATATGCCCCGTGGAGGTATATGATCCTGTGTCCCTAAGTACCCGGGGACCACACTGCGGTGAGGTCGTGGGCATAGTGGGACCCTATGGTTTCGTGGATTTATGTGCATTGCATTGGCATGATATACGGTTGGTCGACCATACCATGATAGATATCCATGAGTTGGACTCCATGAAGCATCTGATGCATATCATGATGTTATGACATATTTTTATGATTATGATGTATGATACTTTCGACTTGGATTATGATATTTCTTTAAGTCGTCAGTATTTTGGTTTGACAGTGGCTTTTAATATCGATATTAAACGTGATTATTTGTACAACATGCATATGTTTTTATGAGCATATGATTTTTAAGGATCGCATGCATTATAAAACTAATAGTGATAGACTCCTACTGAGTATATTATATACTCACCCAATCCTTAACATTTTTCAGACATCAGTAAGTACTCAAGGACAGGATACGTCAGTATATATCATGGTTCAGGGCAGCTTCACGCACAAAAAGAGGACATCTATGATAGTGCTATGAGCAAGCGAATCCAAAAGGAAACAAATACACATGTAAGTAAACTCTCAACCCTTTGGACATGTGTTTGCACTTAGTTACAGTTGGGCTGTGTGCTGTGACTGGACAGACCTAGGGAAAAGCATTTGTGATTTCTAAAGCTGTTCAAAAACTACCTTAGTTGTTGTGAAAGCAAATGACACTCGGGGTTTTCAAATTGGATTTTCAAATAAATGATTTTTCCGCTGCAATGCATTGTTTTTCAAATAGGGATCCCACCTTAGGAATTTAGATTTTTCATTTAAAAATGCATGAGAAAACCCGGGTCGTCACACCTATAAATACCCCATCTTCCCCCTCTTCAAAATCGCTTTTTTTCCAGTCGTTTGAGACTGGGGTTTCTAGAAAAAACTGGAAACCTGTCTCTCTGCAAATTCTGGCAATGGCTAAGCCCTAGTCGGGCCAGCCATTCTCCCATTCCCTTTCTCCTTTCCAGTCTGGCAATGGGGTTTCCCCCCTTGTTCGAGTTTTCCGGCAAGCAGGCACACCCACCTGGGAAAAAGGGCGTTTCTAGGCTACAGGTAAGCCGTTCTTAACTTTTACTCTCTATTTTGCTTCCCCAGGGCCAGATCCATGCCAGATCTGGTCTTTTCCAGTCGTTTTCCAACTGGGTTCTTAGCCGAAAAACATTCCAAGCCGGCTTGGGCCGGCCCTGCATGAACCAGGCGTCCCAGGGACGCCATGCTGCACGTGCACCTGGGACTGGGTCCCTGGGACGTGTTCCAGGTGTACGACAGTGTGTACACTATCCCAGGTGCGGCCTTTAGGTGCGCGCGCAACATGGGGCACGGGCCCTGGCTCTACCAGGGTGCATGGGGTGCCCTGGGAGCTGAGATGCGCCATGCTACAAGGTGCATCCGTGCGATGATGCACGTCATAGCGTGTCACTTGAGCAGGCATGTGCGCATGCAAAACGCAATCCCTGGCACGGCCTTTGGGCACGCACGCACGTAAGGCGGTCACGGTTCAACCAGGAAACACGGGTGTCCTGGGAACTGGGGCACGCGGACCTAATGAGACTTTAAAGTTAGGATTAGAGGATAAATTACAGAGTTTAACTATTGGAAAGTAGATCCACACCATAGGATCTAGCCTGACGGCTGAATTAGGCAAGGACCATGGACCCAACAGGCAGATCTAGCTATCTAATGTCTAAATAGAATGAAATTAATAAGGACTCCTTGTATCCATTCATACCCAGGAGTTTATAAATGAGACCCAGGGACAGGTTAAAGTGATAAAGGACGCGACTCCAGGAGACTTTGAGGTAGGTGCTCTATCGCTACTAGACTTTTAAAAAGAGCCATGATTGTTTTGAGACTGCATGTTTTAAGTATAAGTATATGACTTGTTTAGCATGACTTAATTCAGTGTATATATGATAAATACTTTATGCATAGATATGTTTGGCAAATAATTGCATATACATTATGCATAGATATGTTTTGCAAATAACTGCATATACATTATGCATAGATATGTTTTGCAAACAAATGCATATATTGTATGATTTGTGAGCATTGAGTTTTTGAAAGATTACATGTCCTTGAGGGTTACCAAAAGACGCTGGAGTGCCCAAAAGATGCTGGGTAGGCAGTTGTGAGGGCCAGGTAGTTGTGAGGGACCCAAAGGGGACAGGTTTTGAAGAGGATTTCGCTTGTTTGATCTAATATGATTTGGGCTGATAAGCTCATGGGCGCTATGCTGAGAGGTTTAGGTTGTCCTCCAGCCTCTACCAATATTAGGTGGATGGGTACCATGCCCAAAAAGGACAACATCCCTGCTTTGACTGCATGTGGTACAGGGGGCTACCACTGGTGTCACGGCACTGGGTCGAAGTGTCATATGTCCCGTGGAGGCATATGACCCTATGTCTTCAGGTACCCGGGGACCACACGGCGACGAGGTCGTGGGCATAGTTGGACCCTATGGTTTGAGGATTTATTTGCATTGCATATGGCATGACATGAGGTTGGTCGACCATTCCAGATATCCATGAGTTGGATTCAGTTGAGCATCTTATGCATATCATTATGTTTATGATATATGATACTTTCGACTTGGATTATGCTATTCTTTAAGTTGTCAGTATTTCAATTCAACAGTGGTTTTTAATATCGATATTGAATGTGATTGTTCGAACATGCACATGTTTTTAAGAGCATATGATTTTGAACATAGCATGCATTACAAAACTAGTAGTAATAGACTCCTACTGAGTATAGTATATACTCACCCTATCCTTAACATTTTTCAGGATAGTTCCAGTCACAAATAGAAGACGTCTCAGGAGATATTAGTACTACGAGCAAGTGAATAAACAAAGGAGACAACTATACCTGTGAGTAAACTCTCTACCCTTTGGACATGTATTTGTATTTATTTACAGTTGGGATGTGTGCTGTGACTGGATAAACCTCGGGAAAAACATTTATGATTTTTGAAGTTTTTCAAAAACTACTTTAATTGTTGTGAAAGTAAATGACACTTGGGGTTTTCAAAATGAGTTTAAAACAAAAGATTTTCCGTTGCATTGCATGGTTTTTATAAAATGGTTTTCAAATAGGGATGCATATTAATTACATGGTCATTTAATCAACCTTAAGTAAGATTATCTGAATCTTTCTACCTTGAATCATATATGATCAAGGGTTTAGATCTTCTAACCTAATTAATCTATATTACAAGTATATTCACTTAATAATAATCTACTCTACATTTGTATTTCTTTTCTTTTGTTATTTTTTATCATTCAAGATCTCCTCTTGGATTGTTGTCTGATCATCTTTATCTTATTTACAATTTTTATTAGGATTAGTTAATTTGCTAACCTTTTATGTTCTTATTATTATTTCTCAACCAATTAGTGTTACTGGTTTGAGGATAATTTATTCACTCCTAATTCTAGACAACTTCTCTTATTTCTAATTGACTAAGGCTTACCAAGTACAGGCTGCTCAAAAAGTGGTTACTTTAATCCTCATGTAAGGAGCTGTTTAGACCTCAACAAATGTCACCATAAGATGAGGGAAGAGTGAGGCTCTATTAAATAACCCCCTTAACCACAATGTTCAGCATCCAGTGGAGTGACCTTAGCTCAACCTTCCATAAGGTTCCTATGAGCTCGTAAACCCTAATTTATCTCTACTTGATTTTTATTAATGTCCATGATCATATAAAATGTAATTCATGGATGTGTATTATTCTCCTAATTTGGGCCAAGGAAATGGTAAACCATTCCTTATATTGTCCTACTAACTATAGCCCTTACTAATTAAGTCCAAGTCAAGTCATTCCTTCTTATTTATGTCATGAAACTCAAATTTCTCATTAAGTTACATTTTTGGTGTTTTATGCTCTATATCATAACTAATTATCAATTAAATCTACTAAGAAATATGACAATAATGAATCATAAACCTTAAAGCATAAAACTAATATAAATTCAATAATCTAAGGATAGCAATACTATGTAACTACTATCATGATTCATAATTAATAAAATCAAATTAAACTAACATGATCTTAGATCACAATTCCATTACCATCTTAAATGGAAATCATACTATAGTCCATACTCAAATTAAACTAGCATGACCCTAATTCATAAATTACTTATCCTAAGGATATTTAAAGAAAATCATGTGTACTAACATGGCCCTAAGATGATTAAATCTAACCATCTAATAACATCTAGATCATTTACATCAAAATGAAGAAATAACTTAGCATGGATCCTATAATCATGTCATAAATTAAAGTTAAAATAAATCTAATAATTAAATGAAATCATACTAATCAATTTACATCATTAAAGGCTTTTAATATGATCCAACCATTAGATCTTAAGTCCTTTCCTTAGATCTAGGATTTTTACTTCATTATAGGTTCAAAGATCATCTTCACATGTTTTTGTCCATCCAACCCATCCATAGGGTTTCATCATGCTTGATCTTATTGATCAAGAAAGTTCCTTTACAAATTTTAGGTTACTTCTACCATAAAGGGTAGATTTCTTAATTTATTATAGATCCGTCATATTAAACCTTCAATTTCACATATCATTATAACATAAATAGATCAGATCTTTAAGGTCTGATCATCTCAGATCTTCAAGATCATGAAGTAAGAATCTAATTTTCCTTAAACAAAAAGTTTCTTGCAATATTTCATAAATTTTATTATTTCATATGAAAGTAGACATCATAAGTTTTCCATAACTTCTTTCTTCTCGTGATTTGAAGCTCAGATGACTATGAAATTCAAGTTTGAAGTTCATAGTTGTTTTAACGATCCAAATTTCATCTAGCCATTAAACAGGACAAAACAGGCAAAACCGATTATCCTGCCCTGTTTTGCTAGTGACCACTAGTGAAAATGGTGTGGTGACCTATAAATGGTGAGACGATCTAGATTAGACTGTCAAATCACCAGCTCCCTTTTCTCTATCAAATTGGACCATCATATCTCCACTAAATTGGTTGTTATTTCATACCTAAGGGTTTTGAATGCCTCTGAATCTATTAGATGGCTCAGATTTTTCATCTAAGCCCTCCATGATATAGATCTAGAGGGTTATTCACTGCAACTTGACTTTCTAAAACATTAACAAAAAATCAAATCCAATGAAATTAAAAATATCAAAAATGACATAAACTGAATATTGGATGATATCCTGCTACCTGATTGCTCAGAATTGATTAATTGATTTCAAAATAAATAAATCCTCGACGTATGCCATAACACACTAAATAAATCTTGATTTGTATTTTTTTGTTGATTGAACCTTTGGATTTTGAAATTACTTTAGGGGTTTTGTAGATTAGGGAATTTAGAACAATATTGATAGTGAGATTTGTGACATTGGATCTGGAACGGAGTGGCTAATTGAACTTAGGGCTCTTGGTACTATTCTAGATAGAGGAGAGAGAAAGAGGAAAAAGAGAGAGATGGGGGAGGAGTTTTACTTTGATTTTCTAGGAAAGTCCAGGGAATTTCATGGTGAAGTTGTGGAAATTTTTGTGAAAATTTTGGAATTATTTATAGGCAAGTTTTTTAATTTTAAATTAATTTTTCATTAAAAGCTCCTTTCATTTTATTGTTTTATTTATGGGTGGAGTTTCGACCTCCACCTTTTCCTCCACTACAATTTGGTAGCGCATTGCTCAATTATTGGTGCTTCTAGAATATTGGCCTACTTTGTGGGCCCCATTTTCATGTGAAAAGACCATTTTGCCCTTTTATTCATAAAAATGGATATTATTTATCTAAACTCATATTTTAGCGTACTCAATAGCGCTAGAATTGATTTTTCAAGTACCTTCCAGTTTTTTGAGTACATTCCAAATATTCAAATTTTAAATCATGGTTATGGTTGAAAATGACTATTTTACCCTTTATGTAGAAAATTGAGATTTTTCATTCTAACTCAGAATTTAATGAAATCAATGTTATTTGATTCAATTTTTCATATACATTCTTAATTTATAAGTTTTCACTCATGATTTAATCCCTATAAAAAGATATTTTCTTTTAACCTAATATTCCAACCCGAGTCTTTCAAAATTTCAAACCTTCATTGATTTTCTCAAATCAATTTACAAATATTGGGGTTATTACAATCTTCCCCCTTACAATAATTTCATCCTCGAAATTTGTAATACAACTTTTCAAATAAATTAGGATGTGACTTCCTCATTTCTACTTCTGCTTCCCATGTGGCTTTGTCAACAAAGTGATGTTGCCACAAGACCTTAACTAAGGAAATTGTTTTGGTTCTTAACTTTTGCTCTTTGTGGTCCAAAATACGTATTGTCCTTTCTTCAATGGTTAGTTCTAGCTTCAATTTCTCTGCCACCCTTTGAAGTATATGCGTATCATCTTGTAGGAATTTCTGTGTACATTCTTAATTACTAAGTTTCCACTCATGATTTAATCTCTATAGAAAGATATTTGCTTTTAACCTAATATTCCAACCCGAGTCTTCTGAAATTTCAAACTTTCATAGAATTTCTCCAATCAATTTACAAAGGACTTAGCCATTCAAGCTATCAAAGTGAACCACCAAGCCACATGAGAGCAATGCCACATGGAGTACACTATTGGAGGAGGCTTTTCAAGCAATTATCCATACTAAAATTAGATTATTCAAGTGATAATTAGAAAGAAATTTTGGTGATAATCAACATGGTAAGATATGCATGCATAGGTGGACCAATCAAGAGAGAGACAGAGTCTAATTTCCTTAATTTTCTCTCTTTCCTACTTGCCACATCATATATTTAGAAAGGGAGGAGTTCCACGTGACCTTCCTTAAAAGGTAAATCTAGTAATTCCACCTAATCCACTTCCTAAATCCATTCCTCCCTCAACTACCTCACCTTCCTACCTCTTTCTCACACTCTTCTTAACTTTATTTACTTTCTTTCCATCCCAACATGTAATATACCTTAGGAAAGGGATTCCATGCCTCATCCTAGGTGGAACTCAATGCCTCCCCCTTCCTTGAATCATATTTAGAAAATCAACCTCAACTACTCACCTAACCTTCTAATTTTATATCTCTAATCACCACCTAACTTTCCTACCTTGAGTCCTAGATCTAATTCTCCTTCTTCCAAGTATAGGATCTTGTCATATTAGAAACCCAAAACTTTATATATACCTAAGGAATTCCTTGCCTAATTCAAATAAGGGAGTTGATTCTAACTCCTTGAAATCAAGCACATCTACTTAGATATCTTCTTAGAGTTTTGGACTTCAATAGTTTGGCTTCCTCTTCATTATCTTCCACAACCTTTTCCTTGCTTTATTTCTTTAGTTTTTCACCTTAATTCTGGGTTGGTACCTTACTTTAATTCCTTCTTTTCTTTGTTGCTCAAGTTTCCTACACAAAGTTCCTTTCTATTCCCCTTTCACTCTTGCTTCTAATTCTCTTGTTTCTCTTGCTTAATTCTTTAAGATCCAAGATACCTTTTCTCTAGTAGTGACAACAAAGGGAAATATTAGCTTGAATCCCTTTTCTTTCCCTCTTAATGTTCTCTTGTTTTTTCTTTGATCACCTTGTTTTTCCCTGGTCTATTTCCTGTTCTATGCCTCCTTCCTTCATCTTTCTCTTTGATTTTATCTCTTAAATTCATATGCATGACATCTAAGTTTAGATTGGGATCATTGGAGTATGTTTAATTTTTTATTTGAAGTTGAGAGATTTTGATTAAGAAGGGTGTGAAATTTTCATCTTTTTCTCTAAGTACATGTACAACACTTTTTTATGTGAATGAACTTGTTTCAAGAGCGTTGTTATTGTTAATTCTAGTAGTAAAGTACTTCAATTCTTAATTATTATATTCCATGAAAAGTTATTGCTAATTTGGTTCCCATGCCTTACTTGATTTGAGTTTTGTATGCACCATGGCTGAAATTTTTCATCTCGTGTTTCATGTGCAATGTCTAGCAATCCATACCCTTTGTTTGCTTAAAATCTTAGGAACCCATTTAGTTTATTAGTTAGTTTAGTGACTACTTTGATTACTTTGCATGCTAAGTTAGCTTTTACTTCAGAATTTCTAATCATCTTTTACTCTATGAACCAAGCGCATTCTTTCATGGTCATGCGCATAGTGATTGAAGTTTATGTATAAATTGTTGGCTGATTGTTTCCTTAGGTTAAGTTTAAATTTCAGTATTTACTTGTTTTGCTTCTTAGGTTAGTTTAGAAGGTTTCTAATTTAATCTTAGAAAGTTTTAGGTTTAGGAAAGTCTAATTTTTAGCAAGTTTTCTTTGTTTAAGTTTTCTAGATTCCTTCGTTCTAGTTTTGCATTAGTTTCTTTTATTGAATGCATGTTAGTTAGGAAAGTTTCTAATTCCATAAAATATCTTTATTTTTAGAAAGTTTTATTTAGTTTATGTTTCTAATTTTATGCATGTTTTCCATTCCATGTTCTTTAAATTCCTAGTTTAATCAAAGTCTTCTTTCTTTCGCTAAGATAAGCAACTTAAATAAGGTCTAATCAATTTAAATTTCTAAGAGATTCCTCTTAGGATTGACCTCTCTTATGTCCAATTACTACATTGATTCTGTGGTTGCAGGTAATATTAAAGCCACACCAAGTTTTTGGTGCCCATTGCCAGGGAATCAAAACTACTTAAATCATGCAAATTTTTAAGCCAGGAACTGTAAGGAGTTACGAAGAGCTTACAATGGAGTCTTATATAAAAGGCTTCTTGTACAAGGGTGAAATCATTAGAAACCACCTCCACATCCAAGTTAGAATGGCTCACTCTTGACCTGTATTATTATAACCCTTTTTTAATTGAATTGCAATAAAATTTTAAAATTATAATGCAATCTCACTATAGTTCACTCAAAAGAAAAAATAAAGTAAGCAGTATTTAAGGGAACAACTACTCCAAATCCTTCTCTAATTTCCTACAAAAGTAAAAATAATAATGAGTATCAATTGATCATAGGAATTATACAAATATGCCAATCCTAATTGAAATGCAACTATAAGAAATGCACCTAAAAAATGCTTAAAATTTAAATGCATGTGATTCCTAAACTACTACT
Source organism: Warburgia ugandensis (assembly GCA_035236585.1). Taxonomy (NCBI): domain Eukaryota; kingdom Viridiplantae; phylum Streptophyta; class Magnoliopsida; order Canellales; family Canellaceae; genus Warburgia; species Warburgia ugandensis. The sequence goes on along the minus strand of CP141132.1, from coordinate 23,533,876 downwards.
GGTGGTAAAATAATTTAACCTAAATTCAACCAAAATTTTGTTGCACAGATCTATTGGAGTATGCATAGTGCTAGTGTGGGTCAATCCCATGATGACTCAATCTTTAAATTCGGAATTTTTAATTAAAATCTATTTTATGTTATTTTAACCTAGCCAAACAATGAGAATCACTCAATCGAATAAATCTAATATTATCAAATAACTATAAATTAATAAATTAATCAAATTCTAAGATCTAGGGTATCAGATTCCACCATAGTAAAATATATATATATATAATAAGTATCATAGATTTTAATACTACTCGTGGTAATAAAACATGGATGGATTAAAACATGAAAAATGTGTTCATTAAAATTCCTAACTTTTATATTTTCTCAATCCTAATTTTTTGCCTAACATAATGTATATGTTTTCAAATCATAACTAGTATTATTTTGCAATCACAAATTATCTGAGAATTTCTATACATATAATTAATTAATATACTACAACTAGTTTGTAAACTATAGGAAATAGCTCATAATTTTCATGAAAGGAATAATAAACATGTACATGAATTTGGCTTTTCCTAAGTATGATATTTTAAAATTTAAAATCTAATAAATACTTAAGTGTGGATAAATCTAATTTTAATGTCATTCTATCCTTACCTCAAGCAAAAATTTAGCTACTCATATTAAACTTTAAAAATATAATTAACCATAAGAACATTTCCTAAACAATAAAACAAGTGATAAGCAACTTCCGAAATTAAAACATAAACTAACTATAAAATAAAACATCCATACTAAAGCCAAAACATGAATTTAATCAAAACTAATACAAGAATAACAAAACTAACAATAATGAAAAGATAAACTAAAACACATAAAACCTAGCATACATCTAATACAAGACTAAACAAAAGTTATCAATAACTAATCAATGAAATAAAAGATGAACAACTTCCACTAAACTAAAAATTAAATTCTTACAAGAATGTAAACAACATGAATTAAAAGAACAAAACTAAAACTAAAATTCCCTTAGATGGATTGAAGTAGATATTGAAGATATCCTCAAGTTGGCACACAACAAGAATCTCCTACGCACCACTCCAAATTAAACAAGATTACAATTCTCACCTTTGAATCACAACCACATGATGATCTCTTTCTTGATGTGTCACTCAACAAGAAGAGTAGCATCACCCAACAAGCCACTACCTACTTTAGTACACATCCAAAAGATTAAGATAATAGATCCTAGTCCAAGCAACCATACATACAGAACAAATTGTGCTCACGGTGATATAGCAGCCAGGATGATCTTGGGCTTCTAGAATGCTGTCCAAGACATCTTGGTTTCTTTGTAAAGGATGACCCACCTAAAGTTTTGGCTGCTAAGGAAAAGGATGCAAAGAAAGAAAAGATAGGCCTCTTTTAGTGAAGATAATGCACAAGCGTACATTCTTGGCTGCTTGAAAAAGAGAGTTAGGAGAAGAAGCTACTAGGAAGAATCATGCTCAAGACTCCTTGTGCTAGAAAGGATACGTAAGAATCCACACCTTAAACCTTCCAAAGAGTATAACTTGCTGCTAGAGAAAAGAACCTACTTGAGCCTCTCTTTGGCTCCTAGAGAAAGGGTTGAGGAAAATGTCTTTGGGTTAGAATAGATGTGCAAGGTTCCCTCCCAGAGATGGATTGTGCTCCCCTCCCTTTCCTTCTCATCTCTCCCTTGTTTTTTTATCTCCTCTACAACTCCATGGATATCACGCACCATATCTTCTTTCTTTTTTCTTTTCCTAAGGATATGACATGTAGCTCTCCAAGGGATCTCAGGTGTGCTGCTGTCCTTCTCCTTGTATATGATGTGATAAACTTTCCAAAACTTCCCCCAACATGCCATGCAATGTGTTCCTTCCTCTTATGTGACATGGTGCTCTTGTATCCTCTCCAAGAATAGATCACTCTCACTCATCCTCTTTCCTTCTTCTTATCTACACTTTCCAGCCCCCACGAAATCTCCCAATTCTCTTATACATATAATGTGTTCTCACTTTGGAATAGAAAGTGTACCCCTATGTAAAACACATTTTATGTTGCTTGCTCTCTCTATCTTGATTTTCTATTCTCCTCTACCATCGGTCCACCTTTTATATTCTCCCTTTTCTCTCATGGAAAACACGTATTCTTTTATGAACTATTAGGATAGCCCTAAGTTAGCACAAATCTTCACCATTGATTCATTAAAAGTTGGATAAACTGTAGCAATAGATTTCTCATTTATTTCACCAAATCCCAATATTTTTCTCCTATATTTTCTCCTCTTTTTCTCATAGAAAAGACATTTTATCCCATGTAGTATAAGAGGTCTCCTACCCTTGTAAAACAAATTAAATTCATGTGGGTCCCTTTCTTGTCCAAGTGAATTTGTAAGAGAAAAATAAAATATATGCATGCAGGCCTTGTTGTCTTGGTTGTTTTACTTCAAAAAAAAAACCATATATGTGAATCCAATGTGTACTATTATAGCTTCACTTAAAAGATCCCTTTGGTGGTGGTTGTATGCATGCATGCATGCATGCACACATGGGAATTTGGCCACCTTAGATTTTGATAATGATAACCCCTTTTGTATGAAGGAAAGTAGTGGTGTGCATGGGGTTTTTTACTACTCTAAAAGTGATGAGGGTACCACCATTGCATTTTGAACTTTGTCAATTCCTATTTGATGAGATGTGGGCCCTTAATTTCTCTTCGACCACATATTCACTTCTTTTTGGGGTCTAAAACACCAAAATTGTGAAATTTTCTCAATTCTACTATAATCCTACAAAATGCAAAATAACTCTAAATTAAGTGAATTAAGGTCAAAAATATAAATTTTAGGGGTAATTAAGTGTAATAATTATGTGCATATTGTGTTCACATGAATTTTAGAATAGTTAGAAACCCTTGGCAAGCATCACTTTTGGGACAGAAAAGATTACTTGCAAAGATAGGGCCCAATTACATTTATCGCTCTCTATCATAATCTACATAATTAAACATTTTTTTCTACATATTAGCTTGGAAAAATGTTTTTAAGACAAAGTATAGTAGAAAAGAAATTCATACATTGAGAAAAGATAGGAACCAAAATGTATTTCACCTTTGAAATACAAAAAATATGAAATCTACAGCTAGGAATTTATGTGCTTTATGACAAGTCAATGGTTGAGATCACTGCACACTTAAGGTTACCTAAAGTGTATGATTTTTCCATGAAAATAAAGGCCTAAGAATAAGAAGTTTCAGGAAGAAACATTGAGAGAGAAGGAAATACAGAAACAAAGGGATGGACTTAGATAGTTTGAAGAGATTCTATAAAGAAATTATAGGATCTCACTTTGAGGTGGACCAGTGAAGGCATGACACAAGAGAAGCTTTCTAAATTAGTTAGGAAGGAGTGGGGTGTAATATACATAATGAGGAAAGGATGCTACATACAAGGGATATGCACTCTTATAGTTTTTAAGGTTGGAGAGGAGAAAGTCATTAGAGAGAGAGAGAGAGCCTTTCAATGTGAAGAAAGGAGCTAAAGGTTTTCTACATTAGAGAAGGTAGAGAGGATTCTTACAATAGGTATGAAGACATCTTATGAACAGTGAAGAAGTCAGGAGAAAATGAAGAAGATTACATGTTGAAGAGCTCTGTTTCTAGTTCTTAGAATATTTTGTACTTCAAAGAAGCTCTTAGGAATCATGTTTTTACAACAAAAATGATCATGTATACATGCTCTCTTTCTTTGTTTTCCTTCAATTTTCAATAATCCAAGTTGTTGTGAAGCTTCTCTACTGCCTTTGATTCAATTTTTCATAATCCAAGTTGTTATGAAGCTTCTCTACTACCTTAGGGACAAGATTGTGTCAATTTTTTTCAACAATTCAATGTTTAAATTAGTGATTTTCACTAAAAAAAAATAGTAATAGGGAATGTTATTATCGCAAATAGGGGTAATAACCTAATCAAAATCTAAAAATTTGTCAAATTTTATTGAGATTGAATTATTCTATTGGATTAATAGCTACATAATTGTGTTAGATATGAAGTTTCACTAAAAAAATCAATCTAGAAGTGATAGAAATCATCGGTCAAAGTCACCCTATTTGTCACCCACGTATTGGTTCATTGGGTCTATGCAAGGAATTTTCTAAAAACTTTCAATTGCTACTATCACTCACTGATTATAATTACATCATTATATCTTCTTCAATTCACCTATGTTTTTATTTTTTGATAGTTTGTTTTCAAAATAAATTAGATAGGGAACTTTTCATGATGAGAATTTCTAGCATTTAAATTTAGTTTCATTTTATAATTTCAAATCTTTCTTTTGATTAATTATACTAGTGTCACTCTCCTACTACCATTGTGCTATTGCATATGCAAGTTTTGCTTCAAATTTTTTTCTAATTTAGTGAAAGTAAGAGTAGATATTCATGCCAACGAATTGATGTGTGACACATCAAGGAATGCTAGGATTCTACATTAGTTTGGGGATGTGCTATGTCACTTTTCCTTGGCTTTTAGTTTTTTTCTTTTTTTTCTTCTTGTCGACATTGTAATAATTAGAGTGGAAACTAGTGGAATTTTATTTCTTAGATTTTAATTACTATTTTGCTATCACTTTTAGTTTAAATCACATGCTTAGGTTTTAAATCTTTAGCTTAGTTTTCTAAATTCCATGATAACCTAATCTAGGATTTGGTTTCCTACAACTTTAGCATAAAGATTAAGCATTATTTCCTAACAATTGTAGAGTTGAACAAAGTCAGGCTTGACTCATAAATCATGCTCAACTAGTTTTCATTTGTCTAGGATTAAAGTGATCTTAGTCTAGATTAGGAAAACCACATGTTCATTTGTTAATGACAGTCTTAAAAACATAATTTTAGAAATTAATCTTAATTTAAAAGCTTTAGCTTTATCCCTAGAATAATTTTTTGATTCAATGTTATTATCTTTCATAGTGGATGCTTAGATATAAATATTTCATCCACTATAGTTAGATTTTACATATAATGCTAAAGGTTTGACACACTACATATCATCTTAAAGTTTATAATTTCTAAATTAGGTTTTCAAAGAATTCATAAAGTAATCATAGTTTCAACTCAATTCTTGAGTTATAAGAAAATTAATAAGTGAGAGTCCTTGTTTAGTCTAGGTAATCTTTAATCCTAGCTTTTAGTTTCAAATTTAACTTTTCTTTATTTGATTCACTTCATTCTCACCCAAATTGATATTCATTGGTTATTATTAGTTTAGGATGTTTCATATATTAGTTTAGGATTAGAATAGATTGGAGCACGATTTTCTCATATATTCTGCTTGTGGTTTCTACCCTGAATGATTGCAAAAATTTACTCACCTTATGTTTTTATAAGAAACATGCCTCATTTAATTACTAAAAGTTGATAGCAAACAAACTCAACATCTCCCCTAAAGTACCTTGGTCATAGGGTCAAGCCGTCACTTTCCCCTTTGGCTGTGGATTACATTTAGGAGTGTCTGTGGGTTATTTGCTTTGTAATTCTTTGTTTCTATAATAATAATAATAATAATAATAATAATAATAATAATAATAATAATATCCACTTAAGTCATAGTTTAATTTGTAAAGAAATAGCCCAACTTAAATAATTGCTTTAGATCAATTAACAAATAAGCCACCCCATGTGTTGACTAGTTATAAAGCTAATATGGTTTTTCTTTGCGATAATTGAACCCTACTTCTGCCTCCATGTAGCCCTTCCCCTTAAACCCTTTTTTTTTCTTCCACATGTAGGCATTTTGGAGAATTTGAGTTACTTTTATTTTTATCTTGTTTCTTTGGTTGAATAAGTGGGTTAGTAAAGATTTAGTTGTTTTATTAGTTGAATGAGTGGACCAAAAGGATTTGTTCCATCCCAAAGAATTGTGAAACAATTTACTCACACACATTGCTAAATCTAGTTGTGGGCCAAAGGAGAAAGCAATGACTAAAACTTGTGACTAAGCATATTCTCTCTCTCTCTCTCTCTCTCTCTCTCTCTCTCTCTCTCTCTCTCTCTCTCTCTCTCTCTCTCTATGTGTGTGTGTGTGTGTGTGTGCATGAACGCGCTAAGTGTAGCCTAAGTTTGAAAGTGTTGAGGACTATTTTTTGGGTAATCTATGACATTCATCATTTATTTCATCTCTCAAATAGGTGACGAAACAAAATTCATAATCATTGAACGATCTTAGTACAAGCTGCTTTGATTGGTAAAATCAAGGCCATTGAGTTTTTGCAATTGAAAAACTAGTTGCTAGAAAGATCCAATAGCAATGAATTTTGCTTTGTAGCCTATCTGAGATAAGACATAGATGATGAATGGCTTAGATTACCTAAAAACTAGTTTTCCCTATACTTTTGAAACTGTGGTCACTTAATGGTTAAATCTACCATATAGAGATAGGGAGAGATTTCTTTGAAGAAACAAGAAAATGAGTCTTTGTCAGAAGTATGAAATATAGTGTGGATACTCACTCATGAACTGTGCCAACCTTAGAAAGCAAGGAGTAGTGCAGCCTAAAAGTGACCCATACTTTAGCTAATCTAAACTGTTCATGTTACAGCCATGTCTTGAATTGGGTATGAACCAAGTCCCAGTAGGTGTGGATGCTCTAGAGCATCCTAGGGAGTAAACACTACCTTTTCTCAGTGACGGTGATAATGTTTTGTTGATCTAATCCACTCATAAGCCACCATCATGTTTAGAATGACTTAGATAGGCTAGAATTCAAATTTCTTCATCAGTTTTTGAGTTTATGTTTCTTAGGGTCTGAAATCAAGACAATTCATTTCCATGTAATTTTCAGAGAGCCAAAATAAGGGTCTAATATTGTCCAAATGTAATGATTTCTCATCAATTACCTAATTTTTGTATGCCGCACATGATAAATGGCCTAGATGTTCCAAAAAAAAAAAAAAAATGCTCCATAAGTAGCTCCTATTCCTTAGGATGCTTAAGAGTGTCATCACTTAACACGACTCAAGGCCCAATTATATCATCTATTGACTGATCTTAGCCTATGTAATAGGTGTGCCATGTTCCAAAAGTTCATCCACTAATGATCCTAGGCTCATATTTTCTAAATTATAAAATGGAAAGAGTCTAGTGATCATTAATGGATGACCTTTTGGGGCATGACACGTCAAAACATGACTAGACTATGAAGGCTCTACTTCGCGATTAGGCCCTAAATATCATTTTTATGTGTAAGTGGGTCCTAAAGTTCATTTCATTTATAAGTCACCCTCCAACTCAATAAAATGGTCTACAAGCAACCCCTTTGAATGGAAACTATTAAATGGAGTGTTAAGTTAGGGGTCATTTTAGGAATTTTGAACTCTTCTTCTCCATCAGACAAAAAATCAATGGGAAAGGAAAAAACAAGATTTGCACCTTCTCTTCCTCTCAATAGCTAGTGCAAGCCAATAAAAAAGAAAAACTTCCCGTTTCATTAAAGATGGAGCTCAAATCTTGATTGAAGAGCGTTTCTTTGAAGAACCCACTTGTATGATTCTATGATGAACATTATAGGGCCTGACCCTAACCCTGAAAGGTACCTATTTGGCTATTTTGATAATATTTATCTAAGTTTTAGAGAAAAGGAGATGTGCATAAAGTATTTTTATGATTCCCTCAAATGGTGTCTGATAGTTGGGTTATAGGTGGGTCATTTTCAAAATTGCTAATAATAGTTGGTGTGACGACCCAGGTTTTCTCATGCATTTTTAAATGCAAGATCTAATTCCTAAGGCGAGATGCAACCCTGTTTGAAAACCATTTTATAAAAACCATGCAATGCAGCGAAAAATATTTTCATTTAAACTCATTTTGAAAACCCCAAGTGTCATTTGCTTTCACAATAATCAAAATAGTTTTTAAAAAACTTCAGAAATTATAAATGTCTTCCCAGGTCTATCCAGTCACAGTTCATAGCCCAACTGTAAATAAATACAAATACATGTCCAAAGGTAGAGTGTTTACTTACATGTATAATTGTCTCTTTTTTATTTACTTGTTCGTAGCACTAACATTTCCTGAGGCGTCTTCTACTCGTGAGTGGAGTTGTCCTGAAAAATGTTAAGGATTGGGTGAGTATACACTATACTCAGTAGGAGTCTATCACTACTAGTTTTACAATGCATGCTATGTTTAAAATCATATGCTCTTTAAAACATGTGCATGTTTGAACACTCATGTTCAATATCGATATTAAAAACCATTGTCAAATTGGAATACTAATGACTTAAAGAATCGCATAATCCAAGTCGAAAGTATCATATATATCATAAACATAATGATATGCATAAGATGCTCAACTGAATCCAACTCATGGATATATGGTATGGTCAACCAACCTCATGTCATGCCATATGCAATGCAAGTAAATCCTCAAAACATAGGCCCCCTATGCCCACGACCTCGCCGCCGTGTGGTCCCCGGGTACCTGGGGACACTCGGTCATAGCCTCCACAGGGCATATGACACATCGACCTAGTGCCGTGACACCAGTGGTAGCCCCCTGTACCACATGCAGTCAATGTAGGGACATGCCCTTTTTGGGCGTGGTACCCATTCCACCTAACAGTGATAGAGGCTGGGAGGCCGCCCCAGACCTCTCAGTATAGCGCCCAAGAGCTTACTAGCCCAAATCATATACGATCAGACAAGCAAAAACCTCTTTTTCAAAACCTGTCCTCTTTGGGTCCCTCACAACTGCCTACCCAGTGTCTTTTGGGCACTCAAGCATCTTTTGGTAACCCTCAAGGACATGCAAATTTTCAAAAAACTCAATGCTCACAAATCATGCAATATATGCAATTGTTTGCAAAACATGTCTATGCATAATGTATATGTCATATGCATGCTGAATTCGTTTATAAAATTAAGTCATGCTAAACAAGTCATATAATTTAAACTTAAAACATGCATTCTCAAAACAATCATGGGTTCTTTTAAAAATTCTAGTAGCGATAGAGCACCTACCTCGAAGTCTCCTGGAGTCGTGTCCTTCATCACTCAACCCGACCCTGGGTCTCATTTATAAACTCCTGGATATGAATGGATAACAAGGAGTCCTTATCAATTTCGATCTATTTAAAAATTAGATCGCTAGATTTGCCCTTTAGGGTCCGTGGGTCCTTGCCTAATTCATTGTCAGGCTAGATCCTATGATATGGATCTACTTTTCAATGGCTAGACTCTATAAATGGTCCTATGATGCTAATTTTATAGTCTTATGATGTCCGCGCATCATGGTTTCCAAGACGTGTGCACGCCCTGGTCGAACCAGGACCCATGCCTGCACATCGTGCACGCCCAAAGGTCATGCCAGGGACCACATTTGCATGCGCACATGCATGCCCAAGCGACGCGCTATGATGCGCATCCTGGATGGCATCGCACGGACGTACCTTTGGTGTAGCATGGCGCATCTCAACTCCCAAGGCACCCCGTGCATCCCGGTCGAGCCAGGACCTGTGCCCCATGTCGTGCACGCACTCGAAGGCAGCACCAGGGACAGTGTACGCACTGTCGTAGGCTTGGAACCCATCCCAAGGACCCTGTCCCAGGCGCACATGAAGCATGGCGTCCCTGGGATGCCTTGTTCGCACAGAGCCAGATGAAACCGATTGGAACGTTCTCCGGCTAGGAAAACCGGCTGGAAAAACCAGATCCAGCATGGATTTGGCCTAGGGGAAGTAAAATGTAGAGAAAGGGAAAGAAGGGCTTACCTGGGTAGCCGGGGACGCCCTCATTCGGGTGGTGAGGCTCCCTCTTTTCCGTCTGAAAACCCCATGTCGCCGGAACCCATGAAGAAGGGGGAAAACCCTAACTTCCGATGAGACCAGAGGAAGAAGAGGGGAGGTGGAGACATGGAAATGGCCAGCCTGACTCGGGCTTGGCCGGAATGTGCAGGGAAAGCTAGAGACGGGTTTTCGATTTTTGCCGAAAACCCCAGCCCCAAAATAGCCAGAAAAATCGTGATTTGAAAAGGAGGGAAATAGGGCTTTTTATAGCCTTGCTATGACGGTGCTTGCTATGGCGGTGCCACCATTGGCGGTGGTAGAAATCTATGGAAACTAGGGTTTCTGGAGAAATCTAGAGGAAGAAGAAGATGGGGTGCCATTATCAAAATGGCCCCCCTTCGTTTTCTGTCTTTTTCGTTTTTAATTTAAATTACATAAATGCCCCTAATCTTTAAACGGCCATAACTTCTTCATACGAACTCCGTTTTCGGCGTTCTTTAAGGCGTTGGATTCCATTTTTCTAGTAGAATCTAATGGTACCAAGTTTTCTTACAAATTACTTCATTTACTATTTTAAATGAAGGAAAACATTTAACACAGTTTATTGCCTATAGAATGTCCAATTCAATAGCGTAAATTGCTCGGGACATTACAGTTGGATTATTTTTTCTTTAATTAGTAAAGGATATTCTTTAAAATAGCTATATTTTGTATATTGTAGATTAATTCAAGTTTATAGAAGGCTTTCTCTACTAATATATCTACATAGGACTATTGATATTATTTTTAGACTAATATTTTGGTGTATTACAATATTGATAATTGCATTCAACAACATATAAATTTTTGTGAAAAAGCATTTGTCCATCCAGTAATGGTCCACCTTCCTAGACTTTGAGATTTGAAATCTATGCATTGAAAGATCAACCTTCAAAGGAATAGTTGATTCCCAAAAATAGTGTTTTAAGACCTTTTGTGAAAAATCATCCTTCAATAGTTACTGAAATGTTATCATTTACACTGGAAGGTTGACCTTTACTTTTTCTTTCAATTAAGAAAATAATGTCTTTTCCAATTATATTATGTGCAGCAAGAGAGAATTTTCAAATTGAAAATTTTGTTTTAGACTTCAGTAGTCATACTTTGACTTTTAAATAATGTTTTTCATCCTCCAATGAAAGATAAGCTTTCTCCAACAGTTACGTATCCATCCAATCAATAAAAAGAACTCTCCAACTATCATATTTCTAGAGTTGGAACATAAATAGAAGATACTTCAAAGTATTCAAGCCAATCAAGCATTTCAAAGGGAAACTTTTTGTTGTATTCTTACTATATGATTTCCATTTTGTGGCTTGGATTGTGCTCCAATGATGTGTTCACTCTTTTGCATGAACTTTATTGCTTCCACTTGCATCCTCCAAGTGTTTAATGAAATGCATGTGTGAATATTTTTTAGCAAAAATTTTTCAATCATTTCATACTATTATTTTCATCTTCCAAGTGTTTGTTTTGTTGTCTTAGAAGGCATTTTGTCTACCAAGCACTTTTTATTCACTTTCATTTCTTTATTTTGGGTTTCTAAGCCAAAAAGAGTGGATGTCATGGTGCCTCTCATTATTACACTTGGTCAGAGGTTCAAGGTGGTATGGTCCCCTTATTTTGAAGATTTCAAGTAGGTATAGGATTTAGGGTATGATTCTAAGTAGTTTGCTTCATAATTCTTCACTGTACTAAAACAACAAGAGAGTACATTTTTTAAAATGATGCATTTCACACCCCCTATCCTATGTGGCCTATCCTAGTAGTTGCTCTATTCTAGCACTTTGATCCTATGGCATAAATTTGTGGAGCCCCTTACAATCAACTTGATCTATGGAAAACATCTAGTGTGACTCCCTTGGGCAAGTACATCAAAGGGATGGTTAGTTGAATCTCTTTGGCTCTAGTTGACTTCGAGGGGTGTATCAGCTTTTGCCCTAAATTGGGGTCAAAAGAATCTTGAGCTTGAATTAAATAGACAAGCAACTGTTCCTGGAATGATTGACTTGATGTTGAGATTGCTTGGAAAAGGGGATCGTGTCTTAAATAACCAATTTGAACTTGAACTAAATGGACATGGCAATCATGCACATTTGGACGATAAGATGCAATTGATGGGGATTTGTGCGTTGAATTGACCTGTTGAGGATGCTAAATCACTAAGGATTTGGAGAAATCCTTAAGAATTTTGGTCAATCTATAGGTAGGATTGCTCCAATCCTAAAGATTGATGAGGTGGTTGGATGTCTCTATGAGAACTGAATTAGTGAATGGTTAGGATTGTTGTAATCCCAAAAATTGGTGTGACGATTGACTGAATCTGTAGGAATCAACATGATCAAATGCACATGATTGCTCTAATCCTAGAATTGGTGAAAGGGTATGGAGATCTAACTAATAGGTCTAAAATTACTCTAATCCTAAAGATTATTATGAATATTGGAAAATCTACAAAGACTTAACTAATCAGTGAATGGTGGTACTCTAATCTAAGAATCGATAGATGAGATTTGGTTAGAATTCTATGTTGATGTTTGAAAGGTTGATTGATTGAGGAATTCATTAAATTAAATGGTAGAGATGATGATTGAAAAGTGTATGCTATGGTGAAATCAAGCCATCAGATTACACCTAAATGGTGGAAGGAAATTTGATCACTTCTACCATGCCTATGGTGATGGTGACCACTTCTTGGACTATACAATGGCCCATTATACATGCCTCAAGAAAGTTAGGGAAGTGAGCATATTCCTCACAGACTTAGAGAACATGGCCCAAGGCATTTTTGTCATTTGACCAAAACATGCAATTTATATTGATTTTGGGTCTTGGTTCTTCATTTTCATTGAGAAAGAGGAGCAAGAGAGAGATTTGAAAAAAAGGGGTTTTTATCCTTTGAATGAAATTGTGAAATGGGGTCAATTCTTGCAACCATTCATGATGTCTAGAGGTGGGAGCATCAAATATTTCAATTTAAAAGAGGGCTAGAGTGGGTTATTAAAGACCCTTCTAGAAGAGAATGTGAAAGAAGAAGAAGCAGTAGGAGATGATCTCCTAACAAAAGGTTTGATCATTCCATCAAAAGTATGGGTTTCAATGGAAGTTCTATGGGTTCAACAAGGACTAGCCTTTGGCCAGTAATGTGCACATGCACCTCCTATCCAACTCTGCAGGTATTGGATATGTAAGTTTCCAAAAAATTTCTTAAAATTCTGAAATTATTTTGTTGTAAAACCATGAATGCAAGCATGAAAATATGAAATGTAGCTCCTAAAATTCTTAATGCAATTTTTATGACTTCTTTGAATTTTCATATTTATGGGAAGAAAAATATTATTTTAATAAAAATCTGATGTAAAATATTTGTGGGGGTGCATTGATGCATATTTAAAATCAACAGAAGCAAGAATATAATTGCATTGATGCATGAAAACTTTGTGATTTAATGCTCCTTGATGATGATGATGATTTTTTGGATTTTCTAGTAATTAATATGGGAGAAAATAGTTTAGAAAAGTTTTTTTTAGAAAATGCAAACCTAAATTTACAAAAATGCTTACCAAATATTTGAAATTTTGTGCCAAGCATGATCAAGTTTTTGCAAAAATATTCGAAGAGAAATCTTATTTATCATACATTTTCTCTCTTCTTCTTTCTAAATGCACAAAATTGGCTACATACTTGATGCAAGAAAAATGGGTGATCAGTGTATGATCAAACATGGGATGGTAGAATGTATTCTATAAAATGGATTTTTGATAGTTTTTCTTTTTTCTTTTTTAAGTTATCGATCATGTATGGAAAATATGAGAGAACTTTTTTTTTCTTTTTTGAAAACTCTACTAGGAATGGAAAATGTAGGTGGGAATGCTGTAAGGTTTGTAATACTTTACTTTGGAAAAAGGGTATTTCAAAACACAAATGATGAGCAAATGTAATGTGTATGATGTGCAAATGATAAGAAGAACATACCTTAAGGCTGTCAAGTAACACTTGAAACACAAAACTTGTAGAATTAGCACCTCAATATGCAAATATATATATAAACATAGCATGCGACAACAAGGAATATGTGAGTATGGCACTGTGCAATGGGAGAGTCTGACATAGAGTTCCTCATATAGGATGTTGATTTGTTTGAGTCACATGATAGCACTATATGAATGGCCATCGGATATTTTAGAGTGGCACTACATTTATAGCTATATTTGTAATAGGGTTTTAGGCATTGCTCATTACTCCTAGAAAGATTGAAAACAAGCAAAAACCAATGAATGTGTTGATCATTCAAGTTGGTCCAATAGTCTCGTTACAGAATGCCCATCATGGAATTGAATGTGCCTAGAATCTCATGAAGATAAAGGTAGCTATATGTTGTTGGGATTCCAAGTATCATGTTTTTAAGTTTGGGATCCATGAGATGTTCCCAATAATGGAGAAATTTGTATAGTTGGTGAATATAAAGAAGCTTGGGAGTATAATAAAGTTTCAGAGGAAGAAATAATATAAGAGGGAGATGGGTAAGTGGCTAATGGTGGAGAATGAGGAGGCTAAAGTTTTGATTTAGGCTACTATGTTGGATAAGGAGGGTTGGAAGAAACTTTTTGCATGGCATCCAAGAAAAGTGGGTGAAATTTTTGTCATAGGCAAGAGACATGCCCTAGTCTTGGCCATTTATACTAAGTACTTCTTAAGGACTAGGCAGGAAGGAAGAGATCTAGTTCCTATCATCCTTGGTGAAACTTTTAAAGGTTTAGATAATTTCACTTATGAAAAAATGAACAAAGCTCCCATATTGCTTTGTGTAAGTTTGTTCTTCATGATGTTTAGGGGGGAAAGCATTCATGGTAACTCAATGATAATGTTGTGTTTGTTGCAAGTATGGTTGTTATATGAGTTAAGTGTAGTTCTCAAACTTGAGGATTGTCATACAATAGAAGGATTTCCATAAAATCACATGGCTCCATCATCATTAGAAAAAACAAGGCCAGTTAGGTTGAATGAGGAAGTTGTAGCAACTAGCATTAAATGGTCTTGCCTTGTGGATGGAATTAAGATGTTGTTTGATTGAGATTAGGAAGGATCAATGTGTAAGGATCAATGGATTATACCATGGTGTCAAAACTCAAATTGGGGACACAATGGAGGCATTATGAGAATGATTTAACTCAAAGTTAATGCAGGTAGGTAATCGGATAATGTGGAAAATGCAAAAATATGGTTTAATACTACTTGCAAGAGATATCTGATGTACAAGCTTTTTGCTTGACTCATCAAAATGAAGCTAGTCCAAAATGTAAAATTGAAAAGTCTAAGACCACTTCTATTCGACCAAGTTTTGAGTCAACACTTAGATTTTTGGTACTATGGCTTGTACAAGTGCACTTGTTATCTTCCTGAGAGGATGTCAAGGTAATTTGATATGTCTTTGGGTATTATTATATCCTTGCCTCATATCCTACCACCTTTAAAGAATGTAACTGAGAAGGTTATTAATGAGTTGGTAGATTGTTGTGCAAAGAGAGGTTTGGTAAATAGACCATTTGTGGAGATGATAAAATATGGCACATCAGCTAAGTAGGATAGGTGCATGGAGAATCAACTTAGTGTGGAATCCATAATTCAGGAGAGAGATACAAAGGGTTGAAAAAAAATGAGAAGCAACTAATGGAGTTAAAGAAGGTTAGAGATGGATTGAAGAAAAACAGAGATGTTTGAAGAGAGCACAATGAATAGGTCTAAAATAATTATATTAAAAATAGAAATGTAATCAAAAGAGTTATTGTAGTTTCATTCTTATAAATCATCATTGGAAATGTATGAAGTTGAAAGTAAAATTGTTGTCAATCATGTGATTTCATCCACAGCATTATAGAAAATGGTTCAACCCTTTTCTTCTCCACTTTCTTCTTCTTCTTTTTATCTTGTAATTTTTTTTCCCGTTGCCTTGGATAAGATTTTCACTAGTCCATCATTTCCTTATTGCATATGGTACCTTATAAAAGGGGTTTTGATCATGTTTGAATTTTATTTTTTACAAGATAGTGGTGAGATGGAAACAAAAAGTACTTTACTAATTGTTGGGAGCTGAACGTACAAAACAAAGATGCCTACATATCTATCATATGAAATCAGGTGTTCATAGTTTATTTATATTCATTATTATAGATGTGGAAAATATAAATACAAGTATCATGAATTACTGATAAATTCTTTTTCATTGTTCGAGATTAACAAGGCCTCAAACCTCATTCCTATCCATTTCTTGAAGGATAAAGGTAGTACTTGCAAGCATTTTTTTTCTAACAATGTATGGTCCTTTCCAAATGACATGAAACTTTCCACATAAATCTCTAACATTCTTCTTGACCATTTTCCAAATCCCATGGGCAAATATTGCAAGGTTATACCTTTTTGCTAAAAGCCTTCATCGAATCATATGCTCTATGTTGTTCCCCTCAACAAGACAAGAGCACAACCAATCTGCTTTGGCTACAATACTTTCCATGGCTATTCTCCTAGACAAAATCTAAACTTGAATAGGTAGTACTACTTCAGTTCCATAGACAAGAGAATGGAGTTGCCCTAGTTGATTTGTGAATTGTTGTACGGTATCCTCATGAAGATTGTGGTACTTGGATGCCCATTTTTTTCCTTCACCAATGATTTTGTTCATAATAATTTTCAAATTCTTGTTTGTGTCCACCACAACCCTATTGGTTTGTGGCCAATATGTGAAAGACCAATGTCACTTAATTTTGTACATGATAGACAAAGTGTCTATTTCTCCTGTGAAATGTGTATCATTATTAGAGATCAATGCACTTGGTACTCTAAATCTAAAAATGATATTGAATTTGAACAAATAGGCTACTCCATGGCTTCAAGAGTTTTATATGAAGCAACTTCAACCAATTTTGTAAAGTAGTCAATGGCTACCAAGATATATTGATGTCCACTTTATGCTTTTGGACATATCTTTTCTATTCAATTGATGCCCACCTTAAAAGGGTCAAGACGTTGATAGCATCTACAACTCACCCAAGGTAGTGTGCTTTGATTGGAATTAAACTAACAAAACTAACATTTTACAACATATTTTCTACAATATTTGGCTAATAATATCCTTGATGGATGATTTTGAGTGCTAAGATATCAACACTCATATGAGGCTCACATCGTAGGAATACATTTATTTTTCAATTTGTGAACCTTACTTCATCTATAACACACCTAGCTAAAGTATCATCCATCTTTTGATGTATAGTGCATGCCTAGATAAAATTGATTGTATTGCTTTATTCCTAGCCCATCATCTATTGTTGGCCAATGTCTCATGATGGTAGTCACCATATGTCATGTAATGTCAGACCTTATAAAAGTTGGTCCATATCATTTTTAATTTTGAATGGTTCAACATATTTGTTGCTTTCCCAAGAGAGGTAGTCAAAAGTGGTATATTTGAACCAATCCACAACCTTAATCAACCGACAGCAATAGGGACTAATATATCTTTCTTAGTGTCCCAATCCTAAATACAATTAATTTTGAATCATCATAAACATCAACATTTTTTACTTCCAATGCCAAAGATGCCTCAAGGTTGGCAACATGGGCTTCATACTCAACCATGCTGTTGCTAGATGGAAACAACTGAGTAATTGAGATTGGTATGTAGACATGATTAGGTGACATTAGAAGAACTCTTAACCCTTTGCCAATGCCATTTGAAGCTTCACCAAAATAATGGACCACTCATTATCCTTTAGCTCAACATAAATGATATCTTCATCAAGGAAATTATTGCATAACTCAACTGGATCATCTATAGGGTGACTAGCCAAATGATCAACATTGCCCCTCTTTTGTTAGCTTCCTATATAGCAAGATGAATGTCAAATTTAAACAAAAAGAAAAAGTACATGGATAATGTTATGCATATATTTGGCTTTTGAAAGAGATACTATAATAGATTCATCCCAAAGATCAATTGAACTCTTTACAAAAGCATATGATGTTAAAGCTCTATATAGCTTAAACCACTAATAAACATGTTTTCTCCAAGGGTGTGTATCTTGCTTCATAATCAAGTAACTTCTTACTCAAAAAGTATATTTCTCTTTCTTGTTTATTGACATCTTCATATGCAAGTATTCATCATGTCCTCATTTGTGGTTAAATACAATAATAAAGGCTTATTAGGATTAGTAGCACAAGAATCTGTGATTTCAACAAATAGTCTTTCACAACATCAAAAGCATCTTTGCGCTTCTTAGTCCAGGTGATAGAGAATATTTGTCAAATAATTGATCAATGAATCTACTCAAGTGTTGCAGTCTACCTAACAACCCTATGATTTTTTTTCTCATTTAGTTAAGGCATCATGTCCCTAATAGCTCTAATTTTGGATGGATCAGCTTCAATCCTTGTTGATTAAAATGAAATCTATGAGCTTTCTAGTTGTGACACCAAAGACACATTTTTGCTGATTCAAGTGGAGCTTATACTTTAGAATTCTTCCAAAGAACTTCCTTAAAGTTAGTGCAATGAGAATCCTTTTTTTTTTTTCTTTTCACTTGATGATCATATGTAACAACCTAGGTTTTCTACACTTTTATAATAAATAAATAAATAAAATTGGAAAGGTGGGGCCCCAATTTTTGGAAACAAAACACAAAAATAATTTCAAATGAATTTCATTTTAAGAAAAACCCTAAGTATCAACCATCGACTCAAATCTCCAATATATTTTTTATTTTTTTTCTAAGTAAACATTTCTAAAACAAGTTTACTTCTTCAGGACCCATCCAGTCAACATCCACATTCCCTACAACAAGATAATCAAGTCCAGATAATTCAGATGCACATGCACAATCCAAGTAGAATTAAAAACATACCTTTAGTTGAGATGTCTCAATCAACAACTCGTCTAGCTCCTCATCAATCGTGTCTGTCTCTTAATATCTGAGGAATTGCAACAATAACAAAATGCCTCAACAAGCAATGCTTGGTAGGGAAATAAGATGCTTATGAATTTCAAAATATAATATTTTCTTTCATAATATAATAATAATTTCAATGCACAAAACATATTGTGTCAATAATCAATAATCTGCATGATTCATCTAAAAATAATTCCAAAACTTTAGAATGTAAATTTTCAAGCATTTCTTGTGAATATCATAAAAAATCAAACCACGAAATATCATATCCAAATACAATTTAGTATCTCAAATAAACTTTATGAAGAGATGTAAACGTCATAAACTGATTCAGAAATGCTAAATCATGTTCAACCACAATGTCAAATCATGAATAAAGATACTAAACAAGAAAATGAGTTAAATAATATTAAACTCATAAACTAGTGAATATAGTCATCAGTGGTCACACAACTACTATGCGAGGCCCACAATCCTCCAGTCAATACTAGCATATACATAATGGTCATGAGCTCATACCAGGCATATCACCATGCCCTATAGTCATCAATGGTCACATCACATTGATCTCACAAGAAAACTAAGCACATATGCTATCACTCCCTCGTAATCACAACATCGTGTATAGGAATACAAGGAACTGCTATGCTATAGTAATAACCAACACATCATCTATCAACTACCGCTCCCTACCAATATCAAAACAAGAGACTCATCGTCCGTCCCCATGGGCGAGATTGGATCGGTAGTGTGGGCTACCCATGATACCATCCCCTACAGATGCCATCTACGCATGGGTGTCTATTATCTCATAATCTCAAAGGGTGGGTGGCCAACCCTATACTCCTCCTAGCATAGCATCCCCTAGGCCACAAGCCTATCAAAAACAAAATATGTAGGCCTCCATTCTTGGATATAAAACCATAGCACCAGGCTACAAGCCTGTCTCATATCAATCCACAAAAAGAATTACTATATCATGTAAATAGATGGTACCCTGTACCAGATCAAGCCTACATGGCTTGTACATCAAATCATATGGTAGTAAAACATGTCATGAACCATCAAAAACATGCCCTTTTAAATGAATGTCATACATTTAAAATCTATGGAGGTATAATCCTAATATAAGAGTCCATATATGAAACCATGCCCTTTTCTTTTCATAATTCATACTATAAATATAGCACATGTACTGTAACATAATAATCACATTTTATAAATAATTCATGGATTCAAATCTCATGCATCTGTCAAATCACATCACGAGTATATAAATAAATCATGAAATTTATGAAATTTTAGCATCTTAAATTCCACCTACCTCGTGTGACAAGTTAATTAGTTCCACTAGCTTTAATGACCCTCTTTTCATGATCGACTGTATGCGCTCCCATCTATATTGCTCATACAAGTTTTATTTTTAATACAATTCAATATTTTCTCTTTTTAATTGTGTCATTACATGTTTCAAAGCTATCACACTCAGCTCATATCCGTCCTAGGTAATTTATTGTTTAATTATTCAATTGGGAGCCATAACATGCTATTCATGTATAATCGTATCTAATTACTATAAAAATTACCAAATCAGATGATTAAGATAGAAATCGTACCTTGTACAAGTAAATCTAAATGACATCCGACTATCTGCTTGACCGGATTGTCAACTGATTGCCTCAAATGTACTCGATCTAAGATATCCATGATGATATAATCATAATTCTCCACCTGATCACCCCGGATCAAATAAAAAATTAGTAATTCTAACTAAATAATCCCATTAAACAAGATGAACGGTAGGGATCATGGAATTTGATCTAATTCCGTGCATGGATCCTTAGTTGATCTAAGCCATTGATCAAGATCGATGAAATCATCTCCAAAAATGCGCTGATCCAAGATATCGTGTATGAATCTTGATCTACACTTCATGAGGTTCACAATGGACTATTTATATTAAGGAAAACAAAGTTAGATCATCATAGATCAAATGATTTGACATTCAATCAATGGTCAGGTCAAACCCACAGTTGAATCTTCTCTAATCAATAAATGGGAAGATGGGTTTTGTTCCTCACTTTATAAGGATTGTGAGGGTGCTATGGAATCTCCAAGTCCTTTCCTAGATTGGTCAAAATGAAGGTTCAAAGTTCAAGGGCATTCATAGGGTCATTGAGTCAACTCAGTTCCTCCCAAAACGAGTCAGGGTTGATTCAATGAGTCAACTCTACCCTAACTCGCTTGAAATAGTGGAACACAAGGAAGATGGGAGTGGTGGTTGGCTGTGGCTTCTTGTCCAATCACCTCTCAATCTAGAACAAAGGGAAAATTTGAACAAGGAAAATAGGTTGTGCACTTGGGAGCCCAGGGAATAGGGGAAAATGGTGATTGAATGGGTGAGGGGTGAAACGACTAAAAATCTTACCATGTCGGTGACTGAAAAAAGATAAAGGGGTTGGAGGGATTTTTAGGCACTCTCCTCACCAGTAACCCCCAATCCAGTAGAGATCATGTCTGGAGGAAATGGAAAGCTAAGAGGGCGAAGAAGATGGTGGAGACCTTAGCCGTTCTGATATCATGGAGAACAGAGGGGAAAACAACTCGGGCATCGGTGATGTAACTGTGGAAAACCCAACATGGGTTTCTAGTAATGCCTATGCCAGTGAAGAAGGTATTTGCTCGAGGAAATCTTTGCGTGTCAGTGGAAGAAATGGGTCATCGACGTCGGTGAATGAAATCTACCCTGGGAAGGGGTTTGCACCCGCCCATAGATGAGATCGGAAGGAGGGGTCATGGTTTGCCAATGTGATAGGAGATCACCGTTGGGTGATCAAATTTGAGGGGGAGGATGATGTGGGTAGCTAGATTTCCCCCTCCTGACATCTCCCTTGTCTTGTCCTATGTCGTTAATTGTGTTTAACAATAGACACTAGGGTTGCCATTATCAATTTTGCCCCACTTTAATTTAGTAAAAATTTTGGATTTTTCTAACATGATCTTTGTTTTGCACAAAATTAGTGTCATTGAATTCGTATCCACACGTACATTCCAAATTTGATGGTTTCAAGTCCAAATTCTAAGTCTTCAAGGGAGTCACCTTCATAGAATTCAATTTCCACAGAATTCAATCCCTGATTTATTTCCATTAAAAATGTAATATAATCCATAGGAACATATGTCTCTATTTCCTTATGGATCATCTCATTAAGAGGTATAGTTTCCATTCTTTGGTATGTTGTCTCTACATTCTTGAGACAAAGAGGATTACCTTGTAATGATAAAATCCACATAGAGTGGTAAATGTCATTAATGATTTATCCTCTTCCATCATCCTAATTTACTTATATCTCTAAAATCCATATATGAATATTAATAATAATGTGTGCCCTATTTAGTTATCAACTAAAATGTCAATGTTTGGTAATAAGAAATTGCCATTTATACTGGTTTTGCTAAGATCTTTGCAATCAACACAGATTCAGACTTACCATCCTTTTTCATCACAGGAACAATGTTGGTGACCCATTCAAAATATGTGCATGTCTCAATCAAATTTTCTTCTAAAAGTTTCATAACTTTAGGTTTGATTTTCTCCTCCATGTCTACTTTCATAGGATGCAAGTTTTGTTTAATGGGTTTCACTCCCTCAATGAGTGGCAATTTATGTTACACTATGCTATGTTTAAGTCCAAGCATATCAAAGTAAGACTAGAAAAAATCCCCTTGGAACTCAATCAATAGAGATTACAATTCTAGACACTCCTCAAGCTATAAAATATTTCCTACTTTTAGCTCTTTCTTTTCATCTTCATTTGGCAAAATCAAAATGGGCTGCCACCTAGGCTATTTGTTACCTTACACCCTAAACTTTCAATATAGTCAATTCATACCCTAAACATTTTAGAACAGATCAATGTAAACATTTGTCTAATCTATCATTAGAGAAGAGGGCAAGGAGACCTAGCTAGACCACAAGTTGTTCATTTGACTAAAAAGGGGCAACCCCAATGCACGAAGCTTCTGCCTATGCATGGTCTAGGGAAGGGGCCAACCACAAGGGCCTATAGTACATAGCCTTACCTTGTATTTTGCAAGAGGATGTTTCCACACCTTGAACTCATGACCTCAAGGTCACACCATGACAACTTTTATCGTAGCCCCAAGGTCCCCTTCTTAGTTCATTTGACTGATGTGACAAATCACATAGTTTAGGGGATTGCCATCTTAACAATGAATCGACACCTTTGTGGGGTTGTTCTTCTTCTCTATTAAGGTTTAACTTCTGCCACCATCACCATCTTCACCACCACCACTATACCACGAGCAAACACCATGCTTAAGCCCTTCTTCTTCTTCCCTATCAATGTTTTCATTTCCATCACCACCACTTCTTCCCTATCAACATTTCATTTGTACCACCACCACCACGAAACACCATGCTTCATGGCTTATAGTTAAATCCAAGTAATGAGCACCATGCACTAAAGGTGTGGGGCCTCATTTCTTCTTTCTCAATGTTTTCAGCTTCATCATCGCCGCTACCATCACCATCACCACCA
Source organism: Warburgia ugandensis (assembly GCA_035236585.1). Lineage (NCBI taxonomy): Eukaryota > Viridiplantae > Streptophyta > Magnoliopsida > Canellales > Canellaceae > Warburgia > Warburgia ugandensis. Next base: position 23,510,523 of record CP141132.1, on the reverse strand, counting down.
CCACTACAGGCAAACACCAACACTCTCACTATAGTTAAATCTAACACAAACCCACAAATTAAATAAATTTAAACACAAATTAAACACAAAACCATAAATTAAACAAAATGAAATAAAAATCTAATGCAAACACAAAAATTTAACCAATTTACCTACAAGCCTAAGGTAAAATATAGAAATAAACAAATTTTCAAATAGAAATAGCTTGTACCCAAAAATATTAAGCAAAGTATTTATAGTTGTAAACCCTTAAAATGGTTTAAGTTATTCTTAGAATGCTAGAAACCACTTGCATTTTAAAATTAGGGAATAGGATCAAAGCCCGGAGTTGGTCCAATTGGAGATATAACTTCTTCCATCTCTTTTGACTCCTTCTTCCTTAGATTCCTCATGTCGTATTGGAAGGAGATTACTAACCCAATGGTGATGGGAGCTATTCTGGAGCATTACCTCCTTCATCCAAGAAAGAGTTTTGACCTCTCATCCTTGGGTTAGGATCCAACAATGGACTCCTATTTTGTCTAGCCAATTCGTCATATCCTAAATAATATGTTTCTCTAGGTCATCTTCATTCTTCTCCATGTTCTCTTCCATCTCCCTTTTATCTTTGTCTTTCTCTTTTTTCTGTGTAGTGAAAGAGCCACCTATGGTCTTCTATGCAATAAAATCCATTCTCCAATCCTAAAAATGGTTGCATTGCAAATAAGAATGTTTTAAACCCTATTAGGGTCACAACAATTGTAATCCCCGAGCAATTTACGCTATTTTTAACAAAAATTGAACATTCTATAGGAAATGAACTGAGTTAAATGTTTCACTTTATTTAAAATAGTAAATAAATAAATTTGTGAGGAAACTTAGTACCATTAGATTCTACTCAAAAAATGAAATCCAACGCCTCAAAGAACGCCAAAAACAGAGTTCGTATGAAGAAGTTACGGCCATTTAAAGATTAGAGGGTATTTCTGTAATTTGAATTAAAAACGAAAAAGGCAGAAAACACAGGGGGGCGTTTTGATAATGGCACCCCATCGTCTTCTTCCTCTAGATTTCTCCAGAAACCCTAGTTTCCAGAGAAATCTGCCACCACCATTGGCAGCACCGACATAGCAAGGCTATAAAAGCCCTATCTCCCCCTCTTCAAAATCACGTTTTTCTAGTCGTTTGGGACTGGGGTTTCCACAAAAATCGAAAACCCAGTTCTCTGCGATTTTCGGCAATGGTCAGGACCGAGTCAGGCCGGCCATTCCCGTCTCCCCATTCCCCTCTCTTCCCTTTCCGATCTTGGCATTGGGGTTTTCTCTTCACGAAATTCCAGCAACAGAGGGTTTTTAGAATCGGAACGAAGGTTCTACCACCGGCGATAGGCATTCCATGGCTGCCCAGGTAAGCCGTTTTTCCCCTTCCCTTCCGTTTTGGGTGCCCTAGGCCAAGATCCATGCCGGATCTAGTCCTATCCTAGCCGATTTTTCCAGTTAGAGAAGACGAAGACCAATTCCAGCTGGCCTTGAATGAACTAGGCGTCCCAGGGACGACATACTCCACGTGCGCCTGGGACAGGGTCCCTGGGACAGGTTCCAGGCGTACGATAGAGTGTACACTGTCCCTGGTGCGGCCTTCGGGTGCACGCACGACATGAGGCACGGGTCCTGGCTCAACCAGGATGCACGGGGTGCCCTGGGAGCTGATATGCGCCATGTTACACCAAAGGTGTGTCCGTACAATGCCATCCAAGATGTGCGTCATAGCGCGTCGCTTGAGCATGCATATGCACGTGCAAAATGCGGTCCCTGGCACGACCTTTGGGCGCGCACGCACATCAGGTGATCATGGTTCAACCAGGATGCACGGGTGTCCTAGGAACTGAGACACGTGGACCTAATGAGACTTTAAAGTTAGGATCAGAGGACAATTTACAAAGTTTAACTATTGAATAATAGATCCATATCATAGGATCTAGCCTGATAATAAATTAGGCAAGGACCATGGACCCTAAAAGGCAGATCTATCGATCTAATGTTTAAATAGAATGAAATTAATAAGGACTCCTTGTATCCATTCATATCCAGGAGTTTATAAATGAGACCCAGGGATGGGCTGAGTGATAAAGGACGCGACTCCAGGAGACTTTAAGGTAGGTGCTCTATCGCTACTAGACTTTTAAAAAGAGCCATGATTGTTTTGAGACTACATGTTTTAAGTATAAGTTATATGACTTGTTTAGCATGACTTAATCTTATAAACGAATTCAGCATGCATATGACATATACATTATGCATAGACATGTTTTGCAAACAATTGCATATATTGCATGATTTGTGAGCATTGAGTTCTTGAAAAATTGCATGACCTTGTTCTAAGTCCATAAATTCCTTTTCCTTCTGTTTCCTTACATGTTTAGGATAATATTTATCATTAAAGACCTTTTTAAACTCTTCCCATCCTATTGTTTCTCGCTGGTCAAATAAGTCCTTTCTGCTGTTTCCCACCAAAAGGTAGCCTCTCCCCTAAACACAAATGTGGCCATGGGTACTTTTCTTTCTTCAGCTATGTTCATGGCTTTAAATATCTTTTCAATATCAATTAACCATTTTTCATCTGTAGATGCTTCATCTTCTCCTGTGAATGAGGGAGCTAATTTCTGAAACCTTTCTAACTGAACCTCAGTCCTATCTATTACTTTATCAGGGGAAGGATCTCGGGTGGTAGGAGTTTGGCTTTGACTACTCATGTATTGTCCCATATGTTGTAGAAATTGCTGGAATAATTCAGCCATCCCATTGCCCGACTCAATGGAGCCCACTGGTGGGGCTTCAGGTCTTAGAGCATTGTTTCCTTTCTTTTTAGGCATATGTAATCACAAGGTAATTTACCAGACCTTAGTATGTGTTATCCTATTACCCCTTACTCTTTCATGGATGAAACTTGATCATAAGTTATTCTCCTCATAACTGGGCTGTGAGTAACGTCAAACCGTGCTCTAATACCAACTGTGACGACCTGGGTTTTATATGATGCAAATTTGATAAAAAGGCGAGATCTCTTGTTTTGTAAATATGAAATGCATGAAAATATTTTTATTTTGGAAAACAATCTTTCGTATAAAACCCCGAGTGTCAAAACACATTTTCAAATTATCTAGCCATGGCATAGTTTTAAATTGACTCTATTCCTAAGAAAGTGTTAGTCACAGCCTCAGCTATAGAGAGTAACTACAATCAAGTAACATTGAGAGATAAGGTAGGGGTTTACCTACTTGCACTTAATCTGGGTGTCTTCTGTCATAGGCGTACTCTGTCCTTAAGCATTTACTTTGTGTCTAAAAAATGTTGAGGATTGGGTGAGTATATACTATACTCAGTAGGAGTCCATCACTACTAGTTTTACAATGCATGCTATGTTTAAAATCATATGCTTTTTCAAAACATGTGCATGTTTGAATATTCAAGTTCAATATCGAGATTAAAAACCATTGTCGAATTGGAATACTAATGACTTAAAGAATCACATAATCCAAATTGAAAGTATCATATATATCACAAACATAATGATATGCATAAGATGCTCCACTGAATCCAACTCATGGATATATGGTATGGTCGACCAACCTCATGTCATGCCATATGTAATGCAAGTAAATCATCAAACCATAGGGCCCAACTATGCTCACGACCTCGCCGCCGTGTGGTCCCCAGGTACCTGAGGACACAGCGTCATAGCCTCCACAGGGCATATGACACATCGACCCAGTGCCGTGACACCAGTGGTAGCCCCCTGTACCACATGCAGTCGACGTAGGGACATGCCCTTTTTGGGCGTGGCACCCATTCCACCTAGTAGTGGTAGAGGCTGGGAGGCCACCCCAACCTCTTAACACAGCGCCCAGGAGCTTACTAGCCCAAATCATATACGATCAAACAAGCAAAAATAGCTCTTTTCAAAACCTGTCCTCTTTGGGTCCCTCACAATTGCCTGACCCTCACAACTGCCTACCCAGCGTCTTTTGGTAACCCTCAAGGACATGCAATTTTTCAAGAACTCAATGCTCACAAATCATGCAATTTATGCAATTGTTTGCAAAACATGTCTATGCATAATGTATTTATCATATGCATGCTGAATTCATTTATATGCTAAACAAGCCATAAAATAAGTCATGCTAAACAAGTCATATAATTTATACTTAAAACATGCATTCAAAACAATCATGGCTCTTTTCAAAAGTCTAGTAGCGATAGAGCACCTACCTGGCTAGGTCGCGCTAATCCCCTTGTCCTCGTATCCTCCTGAACATGGTTTAGGGGAAAAAGGTTAGTTTAGCCTATCTTTTATAGGTTTTAAAGTGGTTGGTCTTACTACTTAGGCATTAAGGGTTCATCCCCATGCCTATGGGTGTCCTAAGGTCCTAATTGGGCCTTGGTATCATCAGGTTTACAAAGGTTTAGTGGCCCCGTGCCACTATCATAGTCTAAGGGTCGTGCCCACCTTAGATTGGGCCTTGATTAGGTATTTTATAGTTTGGGTGTGTCCACGTTGTCGACACGGACACAACGCCTTTCGCGACGCCTCAATTGGAGCCCTAGATCTCAAGTTATAGCCTTTTTAGTGCCGAGTGTACATAGAGGGTCAAACAAAACGAGGTGGGAGCCTGGGACGCTAACGTGTCCCGTGTTTGCGGGCGCGTTTGCAGATGCACTGGATTCCCGCCCGTCGTTCTCTTTTGCGAGCGCGTCCGTCCGATTTTCTCAACGCACAGCGTGCATTTTGGTTTGACAGAGACCCGGGCGTCCTAGGGACACCCTGGTTCGACCCTGTCAAACCAGTGCGCCCCAGGGACCATCCCTAGGTCCTTTGTGGCCCTCTAGAGCTCTGTTTTGCATGATTTTTCATGCAAAAACTTAGGGAAACTTAGCCTAGGACTAAGGGGAAGACGGGTTTGGAGGGATTTTGGGCATACCTGGTTCGTTGCCGAGTTTTTCTCCATATTTTTTCCTCTTGGTTGCTTCTCCACGACGGGTTTTTTCCAAGCTTTTGGGCTCCATTAGAGGCGCCCAAGAGCTCTATTTATAGAGCTATAAGAGGATTCTGGAGGGGGCTCTCACCGCCATTGAATGGCGGTGGAGAAACCTCCAGAATGGCGGTGATTTCTCCTCCAAACACCACCGTTCTAGAAACCTCTAGGAAGTTGAAGAAGAGGGGTGCCCGTATCAAAACGGGCCCTTGTGTTTCTCAGGCAAAATCCGTTTTTAATGAAAATTACAGTTTTGCCCCTGAACTTCAAAGGGCCATAACTTGCTCATTTTAATTCCATTTTAGGTGATTTTGGTCTTATTGGATTCCTTTTTCCGAGACGCACCTAATGGTACCATTCTTAGGACCAAATTTCTGGGTTCAGTCAGGGTGAATAGTGAAATGACCAAAATACCCTTATTTCCAAAAAGTGAACTTTTCATTGCTAACTTGGGATTTCAATGTTACAAAATTGGAGTCATTACAGAAACTCAGCTTGGTTTAACAAATAATTAGGCTGAGGATAGTGCAACCCTTATCCAAAATCTAGTCTAAGACGACTTAAGGATTAAGGATTGTTGTGTGGTGCAAACAGGAAAACTCATATATGAATCATATTATGATAAGAATGGTGAAGGAAGATGTTAGTGAACTTGTTAGTAGATAGTTCTGACCTGCAATAAAGCATTCTCATCAAAGGTGAGAAAATTGAAGAACCTAGATGGCTATCTTACCATCATAAAGAATATCAGAATATGAGTACACTATCACAAGGATATGATATAAGTATGATAGGAGATGTAAAAGATAGACTTTGAGAATATGTTGATGATAATCTAAGAGGGATGAGAATACAAGATGATATTAGGAGATAACTGTGACTCGTACTAGATCACAAAGGTATGGATCCTAAAGGACTTAGCTCAATTTTGGATACCTTAATTGGAGGCTTATGAAGAGTGAAGTGCTATCGAATAATAACTTCCTGAGTATTATGGGGCAAATCAGAAGATGTATATAAGTGACATATTATGTGATTAAGAGGAACATAACACGAATATGATAGGGAAATGAATTCGACAGTATTATCAAAAGATTTTGATGATAATACTAAGGATGATAATAGATTGATCCTAACATGAACTTGTAAGAGAAGTATAGCATAAATCAAAACATCAATGCCATTATTAAGACATTCGGTGAATTTTATTGAGGCTATAGGCAATTGAGGATTTCAATGATCTTAAGACAGTTTAGAATTTCTTAGAAACATTCAGTTTATCATATCTATTAAGTAAAGGAGTAGATGTAGTATCGATTACATGTAACAAAGCAAATGAAGACATTGATCTAGGTAGACAAAAATGAGGATTTTGAAGAAAAGAAAGAAAGAGATAGAGATGTTGTCACGACCCGGGTTTTTATATGATGCAATGTTGATAAAAAGGCGAGATCTCTTGTTTTATAAATATGAAATGCATGAAATTCTTTTTCATTTGGAAAACAACCTTTCATAAAAACCCCGAGTGTGAAACACATTCTCAATCTATTTAGTCATGGCAAAGTTTTAAATCAATAATGTTCCCAAGAAAGTGTTAGTCACGGCCCCAGCTATTAGAGAGTAACTACAATCAAGTAACATTAAAAGATAAGATAGGGGTTTACTTACTTGTACTTAGCCTGTGTCTCCTAGTACAAACATCCCTTGCCCTTAGGTATTTACTTTGTATCTGAAAAATGTTGAGGATTGGGTGAGTATATAATATACTCAGTAGGGCCTATCACTACTAGTTTTATAAATGCATGAGATGTTTTAAAATCATGTGCTCATTCATTCAAAACATGCGTATGTTTGAATACTCGAGTTCAATATTAGTATAAGAATCCATAATTAATTTCAAAATATGCGTATGTTTGAATACTCAAGTTCGATATCAGTATAAGAATCCATAATCAACTGAAATTCTCATAACTTAAAAGATCACATAATTCCAAAAGTGAAAGTATCATATATATGATGACATCATGATATGCAATAGATGCCTCATGGAGTCCAACTCATGGATCTCTAGTATGGTATGGTCGACCAACCTCATATCATGCTACATGAAATGCACATCAAACCATAGGGTCCATTATGCCCACGGCCTGCTCGCCGTGTGGTCCCCGGGTACCTGAAGACACTTGGTCATAGCCTCCACGGGGCCTATGACACGCCGACCCAGTGCCGTGACACCAGTGGTAGCCCCCTGTACCACATGCAGTCGACGTAGGGACTTGCCTCTTTTTGGGCGTGGTACCCATCCACCTATTAGTGGTAGAGGCCGGGTGGCCAACCCAGACCCCTAGGCATAGCACCCACGGGCTTACTTGCCCAAATCACATAAGATAAGTCAAAACCTTTTGTTAAAACTTGTCCTCTTTTGGGTCCCTCACAACTGCCTGGCCCTCGGCACTCCAGCGTCTTTTGGCAACTCTCAAGGACATGCAATCTTTGCAAGTACATAAATCATGTAATGCATGCACTTGTTTGCAACACATGTATGTGCATAATGTATATGCAGTCATTCCAAAACATGGCTATGTATAAAGCATTTAACATGCATGCTGAATTTATTCATACAAATCACATGCAAATAAAATCATATATCTAAAACATATGTTCTCAAATAACAATAGTTCTTTTAAAAGAATCTAATAGTGATAGAGCACCTACTTGACTAGGTCGCGTTAACCCTCTTGTCCTCGTACGCTCCTGAACATGGTTTGGGGACTCAAGGTTAGTTTAACCTATCTTTGATGGGTTTATAGCATTTGGGTCTTATTACTTAGGAATTAGGGGTCCATTCCTTGGGCCTTGGTATTCTCAGTTTTCCAAAGTTCTAGTGGTCACGCGCCACTATCCTATTTTAAGGGTCATGGCCTACTTTTATTGGGCCTTGATTAGGGATTTTATGGTTTGGATGTGTCCGCGTCGTCGATACGGACACAACCCCTTTTACGGCGCCTCAATCGGAGCTCTAGATCTCAAGTTATAAGCGTTTTAACATTGTATGTACATATAGTCTTAAAGACAAAACAAAGAGGAATGCTAGGGCGCTGCGCGTCTGTGACGTGCGCCCAGCATCCTTAAGAAACAAAAAAAAAATGACGCACGCTAGCGCGCTGCACGTCTGCGGTGCGCGCCTCAGCGGACGCGTCTGCAGACGCGCTCGACAACGCCGCTCGTCGTCCCTTTAGCGGGCGCGTCCCTGGTTTTTTCCGACCTGCGTCGACGTGGGACGGTCCTATTGGATCGTCCCGCTTGTTAGTGACCTGGGTCGTCCTCAGGTCACCCTGGTTCTACCCTGTCGAACCAGTGCGGCCTGGGGACGTCCCAGGGGTCTTTGTGGCTCTCCTGGAGGCCTATTCTCCATGGTTTTTCATGGAAAAACCTAGGGAAACTGAGCCTAGGACTATGGGTGAGATGGGTTTAGGGAGTTTTGGAGCATACCTGCTTCGTGGGTGGTTTTCTCTTCATGTTTTCCCCCCTTGGTCACTGCTTCACGACTGGTTTTCTCCAAGGCTTTTGGGCTGCCATTAGAGGTACCCAAGAGCTCTATTTATAGAGCTTTTACAGAGGGTTCTGGAGGGGTTCTAACCGCCTTTGAATGGTGGTGGGGAACCCTCTAGAATGGCGGTGGTTTCTTCTTGAAACACCGCCATTCCAGAAACCTCTAGGAGGTTGAAGAAGACAGGGTGCCCGTATCAAAACGGGCACCTGTGTTTTTCAGGTTAAGTCGTTTTGTAAAATTTACAATTTTGCCCCTGAACTTCAAAGGGTCACATCTTGCTCATTTTAACTCTGTTTTGGGTGATTTTGGTCTTGTTGGATTCCTTTTTCTGAGACGCATCTAATGGAACCACTTTTAGGACTAAATTCCTGGGTTTAGTTAAGGCGACTAGTGAAATGACCAAAATGCCCTTTTCTTTAAAATTGAACTTTTCATTGCTAAACTTGGAATTTCAATATTACAAAATTGGAGTCATTACAGATGTAACTACTAGTATTCAATGAATATTGAATATTCAAAAGAAAAAGGTCATGACTTTATTGAGGAAAGAATAGATCCATAGAAATCTTTCATCTTGAATCATCTGGGAAGATAAACCAATCAACTTCAAAGGAATAATGATAGATGAGTTGGTGATCTTATTGTAAAAGAGTACAAAAGAGAGAAAGCATATGGGGTTTAAGACTTTGAGTAGAGTATTGACTATTAAGAGATTATGCGACAAGAAATTTTTGAAGAGGAATGGTGACCAACTAGAAATTAAATTCTACAAATGGTTTTATATCAATTATTACAATTAGATTCTTATCGGATCCATTAGCTTATGAGGAACACCAATGGATACAATCCATAAAAAGGAAAATTTGGTGATATCCCACCTTGCCAATAAAATATATTAAAAAAGGGATTAAGCCGTGTCAGTGACTTGTCCATTTAGCAAGTAGGGTACCATCAAGGATCAAATTGAGGTCTTACTATCATAGATTGGAAAACCAAAAATCTTAAGATCATGATTTAGTCATTACCTTTAGAGTACTGTTGACTAAATAAAGGTATCCCACCCTAATTAATCAAGTATGTTAGTATCTATGAGTTAGTAGTTGAAGTTATATGCTCAGAGGGATATTATAAGTATTTGGGCATGAGTTTTACCTAAAAGAAGTTACTTGTTAGACTAAGTCATTTGAGGGTATGAGGTCAGTCGATTAGGCCACATCATGGAGTTGATTAGACCACATCATGGAGGAGCCACAAGTACAATAAATACAGTAACAACTAAGACAGAAGCAAAAATAAGGAACGATCTCCACCAGTGAGACAGATTTTTCCAAACCTAAATAGATACCATAACAAACCATAGAAATCACTGTGGGTCTGAAAGATGCTATTGACTTGGATTGAAAAGAAAGGTAGATAAGTACTGATCAATATAGAGGCCCTTGAGCTTATGACATAGATATATCTGGAAAGAGATCAATAGGTAATCAAATAAAGTCTTTCTATGTCTAAGAAAATGTTTTATGCTTACCTGAGTGTTGTTAAATTTGTTGAGTTAACAACTTCAGTACAATTTCATATAATTGCTATTGAATGATAATTATTGTTATAAGCTAATTATGAGGAGGCACTTGAAGAATAAAATTTAAGGAATTGAGAAAATCACTACTTATGAGGATACCCCCTGACAATACAGACTGCATGGTTGACTATAAAGCCTTGATAAAAGATTGCACAAAATATTGACATAGGGGATGGAAGGAGAAAAGGTGAGATGGCTAGCACACTATAAGGTGAAGAATTAATATTACGTTGCCTTTAGACAAAAAGTTAGTTGTTATGAGCATATACCAAGTACGAAAAATCAATTGAAGGAATTTCCTAAGGACTAACCCTACTGGATTGAGTATAGAACTTTTGGACTGAAAGGTTACGAAGAAAACCATCAAGCAAAGAAAGAACAAAGAGGATGATGACAAAAGATTCAACCATGACCTAGTAAGGGTACTCGGTGATGAATAAGAGACTTTTTGCTTTGCATAAATGGGAACATTATTGTGAAAATCCTAATGATAAATTGATGTGAATAGTAAGATAGGCCTCTGGACGAGAACATTTGACCCATGGTGACAAATCGACCATTAACATTTGACATGAGTTTGGATAAAATCTTCATAGAGAAAAGCGTTTAATGAATTCAATAGTTATGAAACTGGATATAGAGTTAGGACATTTTACTTTCAGTATATGATAAGGACCTCGATGGAAGATGCTACTAATTGGCTTTCATGATTTTATTTTGAATGTAACTTTGGTCGAGGAATAAAGTCACATATGGAAAACGACAGACAGTTGAAATTCGAAGTTAATTAAGAGTTTGGCTGTAGAGCACATGATACCATATCAGTTATTGAAGTATCTTGGGGACAAATATAAAAGATAAGAAGCAAAGTTAGACACAATAGAAAGAAGGTAACGTTTTTTTTTGGACTCTTACTAATGACATATAACCAACCATTAGAAGGAGATATGGATGATGAAGAGATGACTAGATGAAAGACAAGAGGAAAAAGGGATTATCCTATGATATTCAAAATAAAATAGGAGAATAAGATCATATAATCTCAAAGAAAGTATGGAGTAATTTATACATGAATAAAGAAGCATGATCCTACGAGGAGACTATCCTATACATGATGAGAAAAGTATAGGCATCTAAGGATTTCGAGATAGATGAATTACGACTAGAAATTGGTATTGTTAAACTGGCACGTATGAGAGTATGCATCAGAGTACGCAGCGAAAGTGGCCCTTATAGGTAAGGCCTTGTAGAAGGAACAATAAAAATGATAAATTGAGGTTGAGCCTAGATTTGATTCCTAAGGGGGAATGCATTCACCAAGAAGTTATCTAAAAGACAAAATATCTTGAAGATGATAATTTATGGAATTTCGAGGACGAAATTCTTTTAAGGGGGTAATAATGTAATACCCGAGCAATTTACGCTATTTTTAACAAAAATTGAACATTCTATAGGAAATGAACTGAGTTAAATGTTTCACTTTATTTAAGATAGTAAACAAAAAAATTTGTGAGGAAACTTGGTACCATTAGATTCTACTCAAAAAATGGAATCCAACGCCTCAAAGAACGCCGAAAATGGAGTTTGTATGAAGAAGTTACAACCATTTAAAGATTAGAGGGTATTTCTATAATTTGAATTAAAAACGAAAAAAGCAGAAAACATAGGGGGCCATTTTGATAACGGCACCCCATCGTCTTCTTCCTCTATATTTCTCCAGAAACCCTAGTTTCCAGAGAAATCTGCCACCGCCATTGGCAGCACCGCCATAGCAGGGCTATAAAAAGCCCTATCTCCCCCTCTTCAAAATCACGTTTTTCTAGTCGTTTGGGACTGGGGTTTTCGGCAAAATTCGAAAACCCAGTTATCTGCGATTTCCAGCAACAGCCAGGCCCGAGTCAGGCCGGCCATTCCCGTCTCCCCATTCCCCTCTCTTCCCTTTCCGATCTTGGCATTGGGGTTTTCTCTTCACGAAATTCTAGCAACAGAGGGTTTTCAGAACTGGAACGAAGGTTCTACCACCGGCGATAGGCGCTCCATGGCTGCCCAGGTAAGCTGTTTTTCCCCTTCCCTTCCGTGTTGCTTCCCCCAGGCCAAGATCCATGCCGGATCTGGTCCTATCCCAGCCGGAGAAGACGAAGACCAGTTCCAGCCAGCCTTGAATGAACCAGGCATCCCAAGGACGCCATACTCCACTTGCGCCTGGGACAGGTTCTAGGCGTACGACAGAGCGTACACTATCCCTAGTGCGGCCTTCGGGTGTGCACATGACATGGGTCACAAGTCCTGGCTCGACTAGGATGCACGGGGTGCCCTGGGAGCTGAGACGCACCATGTTACACCAAAGGTGTGTACATGCTATGCCATCTAGGATGCGTGTCATAGCACGTCGCTTGAGCATGCATGTGCGCACGCAAAACGAGGTCCTTAGCATGGCCTTTGGGCGAGCACAAGCGTGAGGCGGTCGCGGTTCAAGTAGGATGCACGGGTGTCCTGGGAACTGGGACACGCGGACCTAATGAGACTTTAAATTTAGGATCAGAGGACAATTTACAAAGTTTAACTATTGGATAGTAGATCCATATCATAGGATCTAGCCTGAAAATAAATTAGGCAAGGACCATGGACCCTAAAAGGCAGATCTAGTGATCTAATGTCTAAATAGAATGAAATTAATAAGGACTCCTTGTATCCATTCATATCCAGGAGTTTATAAATGAGACCCAGGGATGGGCTGAGTGATAAAGGACGCGACTCCAGGAGACTTTGAGGTAGGTGCTCTATCGCTACTAGACTTTTAAAAAGAGCCATGATTGTTTTGAGACTACATGTTTTAAGTATAAGTTATATGACTTGTTTAGCATGACTTAATCTTATAAACGAATTCAGCATGCATATGACAAATACATTATGCATAGACATGTTTTGCAAACAATTGCATATATTGCATGATTTGTGAGCATTGAGTTCTTGAAAAATTGCATGACCTTGAGGGTTACCAAAAGACGCTGGAGTGCCCAAAAGACGTTGGGTAGGCAGTTGTGAGGGCCAGGCAGTTGTGAGGGACCCAAAGAGGACAGGTTTTGAAAAAGAGGTCTTTGCTTGTTTGATCTTATATGATTTGGGCTAATAAGCTCGTGGGCGTTATGCCGAGAGGTCTGGGTTGGCCTCTAGCCTCTACCACTATTAGGTGGAATGGGTACCATGCCCAAAAAGGGCAATGTCCCTACGTCGACTGCATGTGGTACAGGGGGCTACCACTGGTGTCACAGCACTGGGTCGATGTGTCATATGCCCCGTGGAGGCTATGACCAAGTATCCTCAGGTACCCAAGGACCACACGGCAGCTAGGTCGTGGGCATAGTTGGGCCCTATGGTTTGAGGATTTACTTGCATTGCATATGGCATGACATGAGGTTGGTCGACCATACCATATATCCATGAGTTGGATTCAGTTGAGCATCTTATGCATATCATTATGTTTATGATATATATATGATACTTTCGATTTGGATTATGCGATTCTTTAGTCGTCAATATTCCGATTCGACATTGGTTTTTAATATCGATATTGAACATGGTTGTTCGAACATGCACATGTTTTAAAGAGCATATGATTTTAAACATAGCATGCATTGCAAAACTAGTAGTGATAGACTCCTACTGAGTATAGTATATACTCACCCTATCCTTAACATTTTTTAGGATAGCTCCATTCACGAGTAGAAGACGCCTATGTTAGTGCTACGAGCAAGTAAATCAAAAGGAGACAATCATACATGTAAGTAAACACTCTACCCTTTGGATATGTATTTGTATTTATTTACAGTGGGGCTGTGTGCTGTGACTGGATAGACCTGGGGGAAAACATTTATGATTTCTGAAGTTTTTCAAAAACTACTTTGGTTGTTGTGAAAGTAAATGACACTTGGGGTTTTCAAAATGAGTTTAAAACTAAAGATTTTCTGCTGCATTGCATGGTTTTTATAAAATGGTTTTAAAATAGGGATGCATCCCACCTTAGGAATTAGATATTGCATTTAAAAATGCATGGGAAAACTCGGGTCGTCACAACAACACCCCCCTCCCCTCCCCAAATAAAGAGGCCACTAATGTTATCTCTCCAAACACAATGTTGTCTCTTCAAACGGAGTGTCAACTGAAGAGATAGAAGCATTTGATAAGTTTCAAAAACAAAGGATATGAAATCATTAGAAGAGATTCGATGTGCCACACCATGTTAGATTTCTTCCATTGGCATATCAACCAATGAGCTATGTTTGTAGCACCATCAACCACATCAGAAAAGAAGTGAGACACATAAGAATTCCAACAATGCAAATTAAGACCATAAATAAAATGGAAAAATTTGACATATTTTGTGTATCATATGGTCCACTGACACAATTAGAAGTTTTGGGAGCAAATTGAAATATTTGGAATATTTTAGGAGCCATTTAGGTTGCAAGGTCTTCTCATTTCAAATATTAAACTCATCATCTACAGGTTGTGCTCAATGATCTTTGGAATGATAGATCATTTTAAGTATTTTTTAGTCTCCTTGCTCAAAAGGAAGGTACTCTTTTTCATAGGAAGAACATCAAGAAGAAAGCTTAGAGGAATGAAACACTAGATATGGGTCAAGAACACATGTCTTTGAAAAATAAGAAAACACAAATTGGGAAGGAACACAAGTTGGATGTAGGGACCAATTTTTTGTTCCATGGACCACAAACTAGTAAGATAAGGGATGAGACTGGGTCTATGTCACACATCATGGCTATCATGTAATTCATCTTGACAAAAGGATCCTCAGATATAATTATTGTACTTCTATGATCTTGCTTTGAAGAATGAGAGATTTAATCACATTCTCATCATCATCAATTATTAAGCAATGACTAAAAATTATCTATGAACCCTTGAATACTTGTCTTGACCATTTACCAATCATGCCTATGCGAAGCTGATAAAGTATAATTTCTTACTCTATTTGATGAATCTATCATTCAATATAGACAAGTGTTGCTGTAAATCAACATTCATTATTTGAATTCTTGAGTTCTTCGTTACTTGGTTGATATCCAAGGCCTAATATCTTATTATCTAGCTATCAATGGAGACTTTTCAATAATCCATCTTCCCCCTACCCATGGGCATGCCTAATAAGCAATTCATGTCATAGAACATCTTTGACACTACTAGATTCGTTGTACATGGTAGAGGTTTTGTTTCATATGAACAATCAACCATCATTAGTAGAGAAGGTACATAGAGAAATAATTCAACCAATACTGGATTGTGGGGCCCATGGTTACCTTCGAAGATGAAGCTTCAGTTGACCCTATAAAGTTGGGTCTTTCTGCGTCAATAGTTACAATGCTACATTGGTAATGAAACGTGAGTTTCTTTTGTAAGGAAGAGACCACCACTTTTATGTATACAAAGCCAAGGTCTCCCTAAGAGCAAAGTGAATGAGGCTTCGATGTCCAAAACTGAAAATTGGATTATGAAGAATGTCAGCCCAATAGTGACAACTAATTTCAAAAAATCCAAAGTGTTCCTTTTTGTAGAATCATAAGCCATAATGGAATTATTGCTTGGTTAGAAGTGTGAATGATTGTAACCTTAAGCAGCTGCTCTTTGTAGAGTACATTGTCTATTAAACTCATTATCTCTCTCCCATTGCTAACAATAGAGATATGAAGTAGCTTATTATGATCACAACATATGGGAGGTGAATTTTTGTTTATATGAACTCCAAGGCAGAAGCGATATATGCAACACTAACAAGTCACACAATTTCTCTAGAGTAATATTAGGTCGAACCATTGTATTTATCAATCCTTCCATCATCACCTTTCTATGCTTTGTACAAGCCATAATAATCCCCAAATAGACATTATTTACATTCTATTTCTTTAATTGCTTAATGATATACTCATCTTCAAGAAATCAAGTGCCTCTTTCATCTTACTTCCTATACCATAGGTTGCCTATTTGGGTAAAGGGTCAACAATTGGCTTAGTAATTAGTGGTTTTCCTAGTGCTAAGTTTGGTGTAGTATAAGTTGTGTTAGCTTCTGTGGCAACTTGCAACGGGTCACTAAAATCTAGAACAGTTGAATTTAACCCATGTGCAAAGATTTTGAAGTACTATTGATGGTGAGGGGCCTAAGAAAATAGTCAACTTAGTTGATTGCAAACCCTTAGTGGACATAATAAAGGATTCCTTGGGCGATACTGATGAAGAAGATGATTTGCAACAGTCAACATAAATGGCTGTCCTAGAGGTTATTGTGTTGACCTCTCCATGATGGCTGGATGTTATAGGATAAATGGCAATAAGGTTTACTACTTGATTCACTTGTGGAGTTGAGTTCAAATTGGGATTTTGGTTAGGTAGAGGAACACCTAGATAGAAAACAACATGGTGTAAAAGAGTATTAGTTTGTATATTTGGAACATTCCAATTCTTATTTTAAAAAACAAGTGTCCATCATTCATTATTTGTTCCACTATTCTGTGAAATATGATACAACAATCAGTGTTATAGCCAACTCCTTGATGATAATCACAATAGAACCTTTTCTAAAAGTGCTTGGGATTTGTGGGTTCTGGTGCAAAAGTTGGTCAATCCAAAAGCATCCTTTGTCAAATAGTCAGAAAAGCAAGTCTCTATAGGGTATAGGAATGGGTGTAAAATCAAGTGGTAAGCTTTTTATAGCATCCACTATATACCTTCCTTGAGGTTGAGCATTTGAGATGTATGGTATATTTTTCAGCCATAACACTTCTCTTTTTGTAGAAGGAAAAAATCCATTTTTAATTCCCATTGCCACTCCCATACACATATCTATAAACTCTATTACATTCTTAAAATGATGACTATACATCTACACTTTGTAATTTTGATGCAAATTACTAGGAATCATTGATTGTACTAGAGACAAACTGAGCCAAGTATGTTGTGAAAACTCCAATATGTGTCCTATGACAAGCTTTTCCACCAAAAATTAGTATAGTTTTAGGCAACTTAAGATCCTTTGGTATTCCTAAATTCGCAAAAATATCCACAACTTCTAAACTCAATGCATCATTGTAGACACCTAAATTTTGTTCATTAACATTCAAATGAAAACCAAACTTGTTTTAAACCTATTGCCCAATGATGATCAAGATTTGAACATTATCAGCCAACAAAGAATTTAAAAGGAAGTAAAACACTTAATCTCAAAGATGTCAAGCCCAACACAACCATACAAGCAATATAGACTTTTACATCATTGTGCCACTTTAGAGCTCTACAACAAATGCACTATTTTGATGGCATCAAGAAAACTTGTTCTAATATTTGCACCATTTCCTACCTAGAAATTTCAATCCCCTGTCAATCTAATAAGCTGAACACCCTGATTTTTCAGTATTATAAAAGGAAAATACTTGACAACAACAAGTACAACACAATAACAAGAATAAAACTTAAGAAAACTAGTTTAATTACTTCTTGAAATTGGTTAAATTTCAACTAAGTTTCTAATTTTTTGATTAAGTATTCAAAGTATTTGGAGAGATTCTTGGAGCTTGGGGAAAAGCTTGAAGTAGGATCTCAACTAAGGGCATGGGTTTATTAACAACCTAGGAGGTAATCATCTTTCTTTTTTAGTTATTGTTTAGTTCTTCTTAGTTTAGTTTCTACTTAGTTTATTTTATTTATTTAAGTTCACTTTACTTAATGTAGTTTCAACTAGTTTAATTGGACTTTAGTCTATTTTCAAGTACATTTCAATTTCAGTTACTTTTAGTTCCATAGTCCATTTTAGTGCACCACATGTTTGATTTTTGGATTCTAGATTAGTATTTGCATTGAGTAGTCCTCTAAGGGAAGAATTAGCTCTACATAAATATAGTTAGATTTCTAAGAAAAGTTCTTTTAGTTGTTTTCTCAAATCATTTCAATTTCAGTTACTTTTAGTTCCATAGTTCATTTTTGTGCACCACATGTTTGATTTTTGGATTGTAGATTAGTATTAGTAGTCCTCTAAGGGAAGAATTAGCTCTACATAAATATAGTTATATTTCTAAGAATAGTTACTTTAGTTGTTTTCTCAAATTTTTACATTTGATATTCATGGGTCATACAATGGCTTTTGTGAGACGCCTAACAACTTCCCCATAAAAATATTAGAATCTAGAATCTTTGTTATAAAGCCCTAAGATGGGCTAGGTCCTTGTGGCCTGATCCACATTTGGTTCCTCAAATCTGATTTATAGTATAATGGCTAAGGATTTTCACCAAAATAAGGTGCCTAGACCATTGGTTCTAAATCTTTAATTTATATCTTAACTTCTTAACCACAATTTATTTATAGGCTAGTCAACATCAATTCTTTAATGCCCCACATGTGACCTCTTTTATAGTACTCAAAAAGTGTTATGATCATTATCGGAATTAATCTTATTCCATTTCTCTTCAAGTTGTTTAACAATCTACTCCCCAAAATTCTTAGTATCCCTCGACTTTTCTTCAATCTACTTCAATTTTTCCTTCAGAAACTACAATTCTTCATCCTTCAAGTTTCCTCCACGAGATTCATTACAATATTCTTCTTGACCTAGTACTAGAGGTTGTGATTGTTACAATTGTGGTATGAACTTGTTTGAGGAATGATTACATTAAGGGGTTATTTATATGGATTGTGTGCTCAGTGGTATGATGGATTCAAGGAATAGGGATGGTCACTTTTAGGACAGATGAGATTGGGTTACCTAAAGGGTCTTGGGATGCAAGATTGGTCAATCCCTTTAGTGTAGGCATAAGAGTCACAAATTATTGGCTTAAAGAGGTAAGATTGGAGAATTGAATGCTTAAGTCATGGACTTGATGAATAAAGGAGTTGAAAATTTTCCTCGATGTCCTACCCATGTGAAGGTTGCAAGAGAAGAAACACTAGGTGGAACAACAATATGAGCAAAAAGATGACTTGGCTCTACAACACTAGGATGAGTAGTGGCATAACTGGAAGGGTAGAGAGTGACATTTGGATTAGTAGAGTACAATGCTTCTTGGGATGGGTAATGGTTTTGTGGGTCTTCATGGACATAGATGATTTCATGGGTATGCTATTCAACCTTTTCTTCCTATTGGAAGAAGTAGGAGAGAGTTTTAGACGAAGAATAAGAGCAACAATGGTAAATGAAAAATGGTCAATGACACCTTAAAAAGTAAGAAAACTTAGTGCAATGCACAAATTAAAGAAAACTTAGTTCAATGCACAAATTTTATGAACAAAAATAGCACCACACTATTGCTTGTGTAACCAAAGAAACAATTTGTCAGCATGATTCCACCACTCAAACCTTTCTTGGGCAATGTCATCCATGTATAATTTTCTATCACATGAAACTTCATGGTACAACTTGAGCAAGTTATCTTATAAGGATCTGTAGTTCAAACATGCATGCTAGTGTAGGCTTAGGTTGAGAGAAGAAAGAGCCCTCATTGCATAAAGTATCTCAATCCTCTCAATAATTCCTCACCAAGGAGTTCAACTTTAGAGTTGTGGATTAGAGTGTCTCTATTTCATATGCCAATGCAATGTTAGACATTTAATGGAGTTTCTTCTAAAGGATCACACAATCCCCATGGATGGCTATTTAAAGGTATTAAATCCAATGTGTTGAATGGGACAATATGTATGCATAAATGTAGAGATGCATGAATATAAGATCCTATGATGCTCATCCATGGAGTGTCTGCAACTCTAAAATCAACAAATACCCATGACCCTCAAAATATAATTCCATATAGACAATGTCATCATAATCTCATCATCAAGCAATATGGGCATAAAACACCATCATTCTACAAAATCAAGCACAATTAAGACAAAAGCTTTCTACCAAGAAGGTAGAAAATTAAAAGATAAAAAGCATTTCTCTATTATAAATCTTAATGAACATTATATCAAACCATTAAAGGATGGCTCCCTAGTGGAGTCACCAAATTCTTAAACACCTATGAGTGCTACTAGAGATGTAAGTGAGTTCAGATGTAATAAGCAAGTGTGAAGGAGCTATAGACCACAAACCAATGATTTGGGTATCATTACAGGCACAAAATCTCAATAATAGATGAGTCACCAAAATTCTTTAACACCTTTGAATGTTAATAGATATTTAAGTGGGTTGAGATGTAATTAGTATGTGTGATAGGAGTTATAGACTACAGGGCAATGACCCAGGTGTCTTTACAGGCACAATGAGTAGGGTATTGCCATTGGCAGGAATGGGGCTACAAGTTCCATGGACCTTTCGCTAATCTTCTAACCAAAGCCTTGGGTTCATATCTCTTATAGGGATGAACTCTCCACCTAGTAAGTCTATGAATCACAACAAAATAATAGTCATATATGAGGCTAAGAATTACACCACTTGGAAACAAATTATGGTTTTTGAAAGATCATTTGCATTAGTATGATTCTATTCTTCTAAACCAAAGCTTGTGTCACTAAATACAATAGTTGGTCCCAAAAACAAATAGATAGAGAATTGAAGAAAAGTAGAAAATAAAAGAAAATAAGAACTATACCGATGTGAGTAAAAGACTAAAGAAAAGAGATGAGATTAGTTAATTAAACTAAAAAACTTCAAGGGGAAAGATTAAGACAAAAGCTTGAATGCAAAGATGTAAAATTAATGAAACTAATAAAAACTAAAACTTAAATTAGCCTAGACTAAACCAAAAAAATACTAAACTAAAGCATGCTAAAAATAAATACACTAAACTACACAGAACTAAATTAAGTTGAAGAAGATTATCTCAAGATTTGCTCTAAATCCATGCCCTCAAAAAGACAGTTTTCTTTAAGCTCTTCCAAGCTTTAGGACCTTCCTTTTTGTAATCATAGAAATGAAGTCTTTCTATTGTGTCTTTCTATTTCTTAGATCAATGTCGAACTAAATTTAGGACGTACAAAGTGACATGGATGGAAATAGAAATCTAGATAATAAAATGGATGGGTACCTTGAGTGGTGCAATACTGAATGAAGATTGTTAGCATAATGCAAAGGGGTGAAGGTTGTGTGTGAGATTAAGGTTACTTAGTTAACACTAGGATGTTGGAGCCTAGGTTGTGTGGAACAAAGTCTTTATTAAGTACCTCAAATCTTGAGTATTGGCTAATAATGGTTCTTGCTTGTTCATCATTAGGAAGTGAAATTTGGCCCTCACTTGATTAATTTTGGTCAAAATGGGGTTTCCATGAGTATAGAAGAAACATAGATGTTACATGCTTTCACAATCAATCACTCTTATCTCAAAGGCAAACCTGCTAAAATTTCTAATAACAAGACTTGCGCTCTTGGGAGGGTTAACATAGTGGGATTTTCTGCTTTTTGAGTTTGAAATCACCTATATGACCCAAGAGGTTATTGAAAGACAAGTTTTGGCATATTTCTTAGGTTTATTCCTAATTTTAATTGATTCAAGATCAACTAGAACCTTTTGGATGAAGTAATGATATTTGTGAAACTCAATCAACCATGGGAAATGTTATTCAATGGAATGGCTGGAACAAGAGAGAGGGTGGTAGGGTTGGTGTCATTCCACAGTCTCTAAAATAGTGTATGATGCCCATGTCCTACAAACTATCTAAGCCTTGTTCGAATAGCGAAGCAGAATATGAAGTACTTATTTTGGGCTCAAAGAAATGACCTTTGAAAGAAGACTTGGGTTTTTACTAATCGGTGGAGATCCACAGTTGGTAATCAGACAAGTGTTAGGGTTGTATGAAGTGATAAAAAGATAAGTTTGATCATGCTCGAGAGTTGATTGCTAAATTTGAAAATGTGACCTTGAATCATGTTCTCCAAATCGATAACAACATAGCTAATGCACTTGTCATCCTCATAGTGGCTCTTGCATGCTTGATTATCCCAAAGTTCATATTTTAGCTATGGAACATTGACTACTTCCTCAAACAGCTATCATCAGAAACAACCATGAGATTCAACAAATGAATATGCTGCAATAGAAGAATTTTTGGATTATAGTTCACCATTTCTAGTGACACTTTATGTAGTGGGTTCTATGATGGTATCTTGTTAAGATATTTATTTTTAAATAAAGATACTTCAACTTTGCAAGAGCTCATGCAAAATTTGTGGAGCTCATCAATCCTTCTAAACTCCAATTGAAGCTGAAACATCTTGCATATTATTGGCCAACCATGGCATTAGAATCCATGTAATTCACTAGTTCTAAAGTGTGTCAAATCCATGGTAATGCCATCCATCAATCACCATAAATATTGCACCTACAATCACTTCCTAGCATTTTCATGTTAGGGCATGTATGGTTTTGTGGCAATAAATTCCACATACTTTGGAGGCCACACTTTCGTCTTAATGTTGACTAACTATTTTTCTAAGTGAGCAAAAGTTGTGCATTAGTTAAAGTATGTTGCAGAGAAGCAAAAATGTAGTAGAGTTCATTCGTCCTCATATATTGTATTAGTTTAAAGCTCCTAGTCAAAAAATTAATAAGTTTCACATTACTGCACAAAAGTTGTCACAAGAACTTTCTTGAGGATACCATGTATAAAACCCTTACATATAAGCCACGTATTATATTAAACATATCTCAGTGCTTCTTTTCCTTAACAAACTGTTCACATGAAATTTTAAAAGGAAAAAAGTCAAAAAAGTGCCCCTACTACTTCATTTGTTTTGTCTAAGATCATGTTGAAGGCTTGGTTTTATCCAATTTGGCTAAAGTTGAAGATCTAGATGCACAACATTAGAGAGACATGCAGATGATTGAGTGTGAGAACTTGTGATCATTCTATCTTGAACCTCTCCATTATGTTTTTTAAAGATCAATATATGTTTTTAAATTATTCTGTAGCATAATCAATGTTGGTTGTTGTATTTTTAAGAGAAAATGCCCTAATTAGTATGCTTTTTATTCTAAAGTTGACAAGTATCTATGTTACTTCATTTGCAGCTTAAGAGAAAGCAAACAAACCAACAATCATAAGCTCCATGGAAAAACAAGATAGATATTGATCAAGTATTCTCTCTCTGAATATTATATAATTAATGACTTAGTCAAGTATTCATATCTCTATTTGTACACTTTCTTTATTGATTTAGGTTGAACGTTCATAGCCATTCCAAGGAAATCCTTGAGGAAGAAATGGATATTGATTAGGTATAGTAGCTCATGGTTAGTCACTTGGGAGTTTTGTCTACTATGTGATTAAGTTTTTTAGCTATGAGTACCATATTTGTTGATATAGGTTGGAGGTTCACACTCTCTCCCAAGGAGGCACATTTCTACTAATCAATTATAGTAGTTGAGGGTTAGTCTATATCTTGTTTAATATTTTTTTATGATTGCACCATTTTAATTGTGAGGACTATCTTTGTTCATATAAGATGAGTTCACAAGTCCAAGGAGATCAGCAAGGAAGAATATGGTCTCGTGATTAGGTATAGTAGTTAAGGGTTAGTCTTTAGCTAGTTTTATCTTCTATGTGATTACAACTTTTCTACTATGATGACCATCTTTGTTCATATAGGTTGCAGGTTCACAAACCTCCCAAGGAGATCACCAAGAAAGAAGATGGTTACAAGTAGCTGTTCTTCAATTACAAGTGCTCCATCAATGCTAGCTGGTATCAAGTTTTAATGTATGCTACTACTTCTGCAACCAATAGAGACCCACATAGAAGTTAAGACATCCTACATGTCTTGTAAATTTTGAAGGATGTGTAGAAAATGGACAACTCATAGATTGTATTAAACCTTTTTTGTTACTTTTTGAAGGGTGTGATCAAGTAATTTTTGTGTAAATGGAATAACCAAATCTTTTTGAAGGATGCAAATGGTTGCTACTCATGGCTTGTGGATGTACCACATCTTTTTTTCTTTCTTTCTTTCTTTTTAATGTTACCCTATTTAAGGAGATGCATGTTTGAGAATGCTATCCTATTTGAATTGTAGCCTATGAATGCTTGTAACCATTTAACATTTTCATTCTTTATTAATTGTACCAATAGGAATAGAGCCACTTAAGATGAAATGGAGACACTTAAGATAGGATAAAATAGAAGCTCATTGCCTTTCTTAGCATTCAATGGGAGGTACATTTCACATACATCGATTCCAAGCATTCTATCATACATCTTAATATACAATCGAAAATAACCCAACTGATATGAACTAATTAACCATTTAAAGGCTCATTTCCATTTTCAATATTCTTAACATTAAATTGGAGGTACACTTCCAAGCTACTGATCACATATAGTGAAAAATATTCTCTATGAAACACACACAAGGAGACATACAATCTCATTATAACTTTTCACATCGTTTCTATTTCCATTCAACCACATCAAGACATAGGGTAACTATCTATTTTCTCTTGTTCCTCTGACAATCATCAAGCTCATTATGCTACCAGTTCAATTGTCTTAACAAAATGGGAATGATCTTCCTTGATCTTGGACACATTGGGGGTTCATGCTAAAGAAAGCAATTGCATCTATGGTTCTACCAATTGAAAATGAAGATGAAAATGGTGTTAGTTTTACAACACTTTTGGTGACAACTGAATATTGGAATATGTTGATGTGAAGACTTAACATAGGCTAACCTAATTGTAAAATCTTCTTCTAGGGTTCCCATTAGCCTAAGAAATTATAGTTGGGTGAGGCCTTTCTCCTTTGTTTCTATTCTTACACCTTTAAAACCTTCCCAATGACTATAAGAAGTTGTTGCAAGGAGATGACCATGCGATTTCTCATATGGACCTCTTTGATGCATTTGAGCTCTCTTTTTCACTGTAGTAAGATCTTAGACTTCTAATAGTTTCTAAGGAAAAAGACTATTAGGCAAGATTTATTACCACTAGGTGAACTTTATTTTTATGGTTTTACTAATCAAAATTTCACATGAATGGCCTATGAGGCCATTCCATGGGTAATACTAAAGCACCGTTTTGAGAAGGCATTTGAAGGCATTAATATTGTAATGTAGGTCCTTTATATGAGGTTTTTGAAACATGGGGTCCTCAAATGACTTTGTTACAACATTGAGGCATTCAAATACTAAATTTTTTCTTAAAAAATATAGCTAGGAGGATTTCTATATGAATTACTCTACTATACATCATTGCTCTAAGGGTTGTAATCCTCACGTAAATAGTTTTGCTTAAGCTTTCAACAAGATGCTTGTAGACACTAGATTTTGAACCAACCTTAATCACCACTAGTTCAAAAAAAAGTATCCCAATGATGATCTACATTTACTTCTAAACATCTCATTTTTTTAGAATTCTAAAGGCATTTTAGCCAAAGGGTCTTGCAATATCAAGAGCATGAAATCAATGAACAAAGATAGAAAATTCAAGTAGTTACATGAGACAAGTTCATACCACCGCATGACTCTTCTTTTGTGCTACAACATGTGGATATGCCTTCCCCTTCTAGAACAATTCATGTCGCAACCGCATGACCTCAAAAGTAGACATATAGTCATAAGACTCACAGGCAGGGACATGTACTCCATTCTAGAAGATGATGGAAACATCTAAAGGGATGACATGTCTTTATGGCTGCAAATGATGATGAAGTGTCCATGCAACTACATAATCAAGGTTCATCGCTTCACTTGATTTCATGCAGTGTTTCAATCTGATTAGATGAAGGTATACTTAGAATGCTATATAAAGGGATGCTTTCCAAGAGCAAGGGTAAGCAATGTTGGTAGAGGTGTGCCATGCTTCTAATAAGGCTGCTTCACTCTTGAAAATTTTTCTTAGAAGATTTTCATGTCACAAGAAGGTTGAGAAAGCTAGAGGGTGAATGAGTGATATACCTAGCCACATTACCCTAAGGGGAGTTCCACCTCAAGTTTTCTAAAGGAGTCATCTTTGTTGGAGTATACTCTAGAGTTTGGGCTTTCTCTATATTTGTTTTCTGATTTTCTAGTTTTTTAGTCTCTATGCATCTACCTAGTCAAGTATAATTTCTTTTTCTTTTTATTTAATTTTCTTATATTTAGAATAATTTTGCATATATAATAAGCTTTTATTTTCAACTCATTGTTTTCCTACTTTAGAAGGGGAGCCTTGGCACAACGATAAAAGTTGTCGTCATGTGACCTTGAGGTCACGGGTTCAAGGCATGGAATCAGTCTCTTGTAAAAATGCAAGGTAAGGCTGCCTACTTTAAGCCATTGTGGCCCTCCCCTTCCCCGAACACCGCATAGGTGGGAGCTTCATGCACCAGGGCTGCCCTTTTTTATTGTTTTCCTACTTTCTTATAGATTTCCTACTTTCTATCAATACTCTCATTGGAGAAGTAGGAATTCCTTTAAAGGGGAGAGGAAGGAGAGTAGTCAAGCTCCCTCCTTCCTTACGAGCCTCCTTTAGCTCAATTAGAGAATCCCTCTATAATAGAGTAGAGTCTTTCTAATATAAGGTATAAGAAAATCCTCTTTTATTTTAGCTTAATCTGCATCATTCCTATCCAAATAAGGAAAGACTCCCTACTTGTATAGTAGAAGGATCCTTTATAGGACAATGTGACTTATGCATCTCCATTATTTAGCTCATCATTTAAGGAGGCACAGATAGATTTCTCACTTTCATTTTAGACTAAAAGTACATGAATTAGTTTTGTGAATCATCTTTCTCTTCTTGACCCACAATAGTCGAGCCATTCTTATCCAGTAGAGATTAGTTTTTGGACTAGTGGGGGTTGGTGCCTAACACTTTCCAACCCCATAATCAAGCTACGAGCTCATTCTCTAGTTATCTTGATCCTAATGCCTTTTTCCTAGGTGACAAGTCTTCTTTCATCAATAAAAGGTGAATAGCTCGATTCTTCGTCAATCCTTAGAAACAAAGAAACAATACAACCAATGACTAAGAGAGGCATGTGGTGTTCAAGGGAACTTTCCCACAAAAGTTTTCGGCTGCCCACAAAGCTTTGCAAGAACCTTGCTAAGATAGTCTCTAAGACTAAGTTGGATTGGAATGAGTGACTTTTAGAATCGCCTCAGTCTTGCAAGACTACACAATGCACACCTATTGGAGCCACTACTTATTTTATGGTTTATGGAAGTGAGGTTGTACTACCTCTCAAGGATCACATTTCATCTCCAAGGATGGTGATTTAGAGTCATTTAACTAAAAAAATGTGTTTTACTGAGCTAGAAGTGTTGGAAAAGCACAACTAAACCTGGAAGTTTACCAAGCTCATATAGCAACTAGATTCAATAAGGATGTATCATACAAGTCTTTCCAAAAAAGAGATGTGGTGCTTACATTGAAGAGGCCTATTATGGTTTCTTAAAGATCAAGTGGTAAGTTTAGTTTAAAATCGGAGGGACTTTTTATTGTCAAAAGGTCTTTTCCAACAAAGCTTACTAGCTTGTCGATGTTGAAGGGAACATATAACCTTATGTCAATGGTTGTTTCCTCAAAAACTATTTTCCTTGAAAGAATTTATCTCCTTGCAACATGAGGATAAATTGCATGCCTTAGCCTATTTTACTAAAAGTATGATTGTTACTTGTCTACATGATTTTAAATTGTACAAACACATGCCTACTACAAGAGTGCAAAATTGTATAACATTGCATTCACATAAACATGCATCATATTTTGTGAATAAATAGTGAAACTCAACTATGAATATTTCTACACAATGGTCATAACTTAAAGCCCAAGTATGAGTTCAATCCAAATACACATCAATATTTGCAAAGTAAGACAAATTGTTCATCTGCCTACATCTCTCTATTCAAAGCTAGAAAAAAGGATAGTAGCTAGAAGCATTAGTTCCCTTTACATTAGAAGTTAACAATCTTAGAGTGCTTAACAACGAGAGTCCTCAAATGATCCTCAATCTTTGTTGTAATAGATTGCTCTATATTTGCTAACTTATGCTATATAAGAGTCCTTCATTTTGTAAGCTTAGAACCAATTCATCCATCTAAAAGACAAGTTCAAAAAATGCAAACTGAATGAAACTATCAACAATATCTTCTAAAAATATGACCTTAGGAAAATTCCCTAGATTAATAGTTTAGTGATTTGGATGTTCTGCTTATTGTTCTGAATTTCTTTGTCACAACCATCACGTTTCGTATTATCACATTAATATTCTTCTACTAGTAATGTTTTGAGTTGTTCACCTTGAATAGTTCTCATCCCTCCAGCATTTGAGTATGTCCTAAGGACCTTGATAATATGTCCATAATACCAAGGGATCCGAACTTGTAGAACAGAAAACAAATAGTGAGAAAATTACTAAAATAATTCCAAAATGTAAGGAGGAAAGTCTTAGCTCTACTATGTGCAAAGTTGCTCCTGCTCCAAGAATGAGAACTCTCGCCAATGTGCTAATTGATTGCTCTTATGGATGGCAATGGTGCAGGTTGACCACATTTTTGGTCGTCCCTTACCCTAATGCTTTTCACCTACCCCTGACCAAATCTAACCAACTTCAGTTCATAGATTTTTTACCCTAATACTATTGAGTCAAAAAATTTTATTCCTAACACCGACCCTTACGTGTCAATTTGGGTTAGGTCCCCCAAGAGGCCCTCCTGCACATCCGACAAGAAATAATAGCAAAATTTCAATTGTGTATTCCAAATATAATGCCCACCAAACATTTACTTCATTGGTATGATAAGAACTATGAGCAACAATGATATACAACATGCATATTTCAAGCATAAACAATTCAAGTTACTATATTGTAAGATTCTACAAATTTTTTATCAACAATTTATGTAAAGGATAGTCAACAATTCGACTTAGGAATGGCAATGGGGCAGGTGGGGATAGATTCTTGGCCAGCTTGACCTTGACCCAAAAATTGTATGTCCCTAACAGTGGCTGTTACGGATAATTCAGGCTGGGTCCCTTAAAAGACCCAACTCATTGCTGTCCCTAGCTTCTCCTCTTTGACCAGCCCTATGTTTAGGGATCTCCCTTTCTTCAAGAGTTACTCTTTGCTGTTCAGTGGCAATGTGTTTACTATGGAATAGGAGGAACTTGTTGATTGCATTCTCATTCATCAGGACGGGGTTAAGGAACAGTAATGTTAGTATAATGACCTTCTTGTTCTGGAGACGAAGGAAAACAACGTCTTTAGTACTGACCTAGTAAAACATTCTCATTCTCGGCAATAGAAGAGGTTGACCCTTCCCCCGCCGCTGTCTCAGCTTTCCATGGGTTGGCAATGCTCCTTTTAGCGACGGCAGCACTCAATGATGCGGGCTCAGAAGTAGTCTCCAGTTTATATGCTTCCTCCATCACACATGATTGACTGGCTCGTCGTTTTTCATTGAAGGCCTTTCCAACCCTAGTTGATGAAGTTGCTGTAGCAATTTTGAAAATATGCTTGTCCTCACATTATAGTACCGACCGAATATTTCAGTCATTAAGAGGTTGTCTTCTGACGTCTTGCCTGGAATAAAGTACTTCACTTTGGTGTTTGAGGATAACAAGTCCCTTGGATTATCCCCTGCTCTTTGTAGAAATCCTTGTCCAAGCATCGGATACATTGGACAGCACAAGTGAACATGCATACCATCTGACATCAATCTTGCTATTAGAATTAATGTCCTATGGTAGCTAACAACAGGTTTGCCTAGTTTATGAAAGTTGGAAAGCAAGGAATAGGTCGGTGGATGATGCTTCTCCCATTGACTTCAAAAGACTTGTTACTAGATTGTGTGTCTGATGTGGCAAATTCTTGCTCTTCGTCAATTTTAACGCTTAATCAGCATCTCATTATTCGTAGGCGCTGGAATCAGGGGAACTGCATTGAACTGAAAAGAAATGATGTTCTTGAAGTGGCATCCTTCCACCCAGGGAGTTGTGCAGTCAATTCTTATTGAGCATCGGCTTCTAACCCTGGACAAGCTGGCTCTGGGAGTGTCTTTGGTGATTCCTCCGGTCACTTGTTAGCGGGATAGTCACATTTCATTGGACGAAAATTTAATAATTTTGAAGAATGGCATGCGCTTCTAAAGGGTTTGAAAATTAGTAAAGAGGTAACTCTCTCATCTGCAGGCGTGCGGCACCTTTCAGATGATCCTTAACACGCTCAAGCCACCTAAGCGGGAAACGAAAGGAGCCTATCATGACTGTCGAGTGAATGTCTGAAGCGGCTGGATCTTTTGAATCTGTATCTTTCGTCTCTCTCATAGACGTTGTAACTATGTAACTAAGGAACTCTGAAAGTAGCGCATTAAGTATAGAGAACATGTTATTGATAGGGGAGAAAGAAATGGAGGTTGCTCCAACAGGCATTTTGTCTCGTTGGAGTTGGTTAAGTTCCGGCATGCTATCCAGGTCGCTGGAGTTACGATGAAGAGATGTTATGCTGGATTGGCAGCCATCAAATTAGTAGACCCCCATGCACTGCACGGTAAACCTCACTAGTTCAGGAGCTGGCAATCCTGCGTCCTTTGAGCGACATCCAATTCATCCTCTGGGTAGCATTTTTTGCAATATAAATTTAGCGCTGCAGTGGAAAGCACAATTACAAGGGTCAAGTTTGGGAATAAATCGGCAAGTCAGATAATAGGAAAATTCAGAGGCATTTGGTTAAAGCGCAAGAAATACACGGGTGCAGGGATTCCATCTTCATTTTTTCTCTATTTGGTTTCTAAATTTCATTTACCTACAAATGTTGTACACAGGGAGATGCTCAAAACAGATTAGGAAAATCACAGGCAAGATCATCCATTCGATCAACCGGTCGAATTCAACCAGCATCTCTCGCTAACCAGTGAACACTTATTAAACGTCGGCCTCGAGGTCTAGAGGATTAGTTTTCGCATACGGAATATGAACTTCTGCAATGGTACGGAAAAAGTTTTAGTGGAGATAATTAGATGGACATATTGAGTCCGCAAAGATTGATTGTTTCTTTCAGTGTCAAGCCCACCGGATCTGAACCTCACCCTTTCTCCACCAAATTCTTGCTCCAAATTGTAAATTTTTCTCGCACTAAAAATTCAGGAATTGAACCAGGCACGGGAACAATTTTTACTTTCTCAATAGCACTAACAGCAGATGATACACCGAAATGCCCTTTCGGCCCATCCACATGATGTAAGCATGATTTGAACCTTTAATAAAGAGAATAATGTCAGCTTAAATTACGTTCATAGGATGATCCGATCAACCTAGAAACATAATTTCACGCACTCATTTTAAGGTGGCTGGAATGACCGAGATGAGCATTACTTTGAGATTGTTCATCTCCTTTCTCCGCCATTGTGCATCTTGTGAATTAAAAGTCACAGTGATCGAATGGTTTTACCTTTCCGAAATTTTTGGTTTTGAACGTTGATTGTGGATTGATGTTTATATATGTCAGTTTCCTGTGATCAGAACTACAATATTCTGGAATCATCCAATCGACTCGATTTTTTGACTAATGGGCATCCAAAGCCACAGCAGTCAAACAAATTACATTGTCCAAAGAAGTTCACCTTTGTGCCAATGTGACGCTCTACATGTAACATCCCGATATTTATATTAGTATGTTTTAAATTCCATCGTATGCACGTGAATATAATATGTTTATATGGTAACTATAAGTTAAGATAGTAATTCAGGGTTGCCAAAGAGAGACACCATGTTTTATATCTAAGTAGAAGATGCATTTAGGGTAAGAAAATTATCGAAGCAAGTAAATATGGAGCACTGTGGGTTAGATAACCATAGGCTAGCATAGAATAACCTAACCTAGGAGCACGATAAAAAAAGGGAAAATTGATAAATCATAGGGAGAGATTAAGGGCAAGGTTTAAAACCTAAGGAAATAACCTAACTAGTTAAGAAATGAGTGTAAGATTGGTTGCCCACAAGTACTTGTAATGGAGGGAGGCGCTCTATTTAGGAGTAAGGCGCCTACTTTTTAAGAGTTTAGAAGGAGGTCAAAATGTGGAAGAGAGGGATGACTTGGAGAGGAATCCACGTGAGAGGAAGATAGGAAAGGACTCTAGGAGATCAAGTCATATTCAACGTAGGAAAACTAATAGAAGGGGATGTATAAAGCGAGACGTCCCAGCCTAGAATATATATATATATATATATATATATATATATATATATAGAGAGAGAGAGAGAGAGAGAGAGAGAGAGAGAGAGAGAGAGAGAGAGAGAGAGAGAGAGAGAGAGAGAGAGAGAGAGACTAAGTCTGCCATAAGGAATGGACGTCCAAGGAAAAAGAGGAACTCCAAACCTGAAGCTGAGGGGAAAAAAAAGGTGGAAGACCTGAAGAAAAAGAAGAAATAATAGTTAATAACAGTATACAATATCAGTAGAATTTACATTGTTTTTTGTAAAGAACCTTGTATTTTCATCATGTTACTATACTGCACACTGTGAAGTCTTGAATATTTTAGCACGCTTATCGTATGTATTTAGCTATGAAAACTATACTCTTATGTTCCTAATTTAATGTCTAACATTAGCATGGAAGATAAAATTAAGAATTTGGATGAGAAAAAGGGACAGATCAGGGATTTAGCTATTTTTGTATTCAGGGGATTTCAGCTGAGCTTACCAGCTGAAAATCCTATGGGTAAAGACGTTACTAGTTCAGGCATCAAAGGATGGAATTTTTCCACAAAATTTTAACCATATGTAATAGACTTGTCACAAATCTTTTAAGTAAAATTTGGTGAATATTTTATTACATTTGACCTAGCAAAAGATCAAAAGAAAAGCAGTGAGCTACAAACGACATTCTGCTAACTAGTTGAAAACCCTTTGACACGTCTATCGGTTTGAGTTTCAAACATATTAGTGAAATTTTAACCATAGTTCCTACACCTGATGATAATGTCTCAGTTAAAATTTGGTGAAATTTTGATGAGAAATGAATTAGGGAAAGGATAGACATAAAAAGTAGGTTACTAATTGCCTGATACAAATTTCTAGTGAGAGTTAACCAGAAAATTTTGTGATATGGATATAAAGCTAAATTCAGTTAGGATGAAAAATTACATGGATGTGAAGCTTATTCGATAAGGAACAACATGGAAGAAACCAATTTAAAAAATAAGTTGTCTAGGCCATCGGACTGATAGTAGAAACTTAGACGTGTTACTGATTACTGATTGGACAGTAGATAAGAGTAGGTGTTGAACTAAGAACTAATTTTTTCCTCTACTTAACAAACCTTATTGATAGATTAAATAACCAACCAATTCACTGAAATTGTAACATAATAGGATAGATAAACTAAACAAGTAACTAGCCTAAATGGAATTATCACACACAACATTGTATGTAAATTACCTTAAACATACATGAGTTGCATGGATACATAGGTTGTAAAAGTGTACACAAACTTAAGATGAAGTTTGGACCAGATGAAACATACTCTAGTAAGCCTTTGAAAAGTCATAAGACATTCAAAATCAATTTTATTATACTATAGCAGTAAGTGAGAACTTTGTTTAAGATGAAGTTTGGACCAGATGAAACATACTCTAGTAAGCCTTTGAAAAGTCATAAGACATTCAAAATCAATTTATTATACTATAGCAGTAAGTGAGAACTTTGATCATTGATTAGGATTTGGACTTCTAGCGGTAGATCGTTATGTTGTAAGGAACACATGACAGACTATGAGAAGTTATTAGAATTGTGAATGTTGAGACATAAACTCTCATGGATTGTGATATGTCTTATCGATATCATTTATTATGTATCTATGATGTGATTTTTGAAATATATTATGCTTAAGCTATTATAACATGTATGTGTTACTTTCATGTGATGATAATGTGATATGAAGAATTTGTGTGGATGAATTATTATGTAACATAAATATATTAAATTATTTGATGATTAGAGTTAGTCACAAGAGTACTGTTATGCTCTATGGTACTATACTCAAAGGGTTCAGATTAGCCCTTGGACCTCCAAATAGGATACCTGCCAAGATATATGGGAAGTATATATCATGGGCAGACTACTTCTAATCTGATCTACCTCCCTATGTGTCGGCATAATCCGTTGATAACCACGAATGAGCGTAGGTGAGCAGTGTTTTTGACTACGTGCTTGGTAACCATCATCTGAGTTTGGACATGGTACACATGTCGATCATCCTTAAAGGTTCAGATCATTGCCTATAAGGCTTGTGACCATAAATAGCCACTAAGATCGATGTTTTGATAGTTATCTGAAGTGTAAGCTTACTTGATGTTACCATTCGCTTATGAGACATTATCTATGACTAATGAACCATATACCATATGCTTAGTATGATACAGTTGATAATTGTTTTATATAATATATTGATCTTAATATGCCACTTGAATGTGAGGTTTTCAAACCTGATTTATGAATTTTTCCACCGAGTATTCGTACTCGCTCCTACAACATGTTTCAAGCGAGGATTCTGGTACAAGAGTCGTGTAAGATTAGAGACATTTGAGAAACGTACAGCAGAGCAACTCTGATATTTCTTTAAT
This sequence comes from Warburgia ugandensis, assembly GCA_035236585.1. Classification (NCBI taxonomy): domain Eukaryota; kingdom Viridiplantae; phylum Streptophyta; class Magnoliopsida; order Canellales; family Canellaceae; genus Warburgia; species Warburgia ugandensis. The sequence goes on along the minus strand of CP141132.1, from coordinate 23,475,850 downwards.
TTGTAGAACTTAGACACCTGAATATTTATTTAAGTTATTTGTAGATGGGCATGTAATAACACTGATTGTTGTGTGGAACTTTTATAGAATTATTAGTTGATTTATTATGATTGTGAAAGTTGATCCTGAATGTGCTCTTATTATATAGTTTACTTTGAATGTATGATAAGTTTTTCATTAGGGATGCCTAGATTTTGAAGAAGCGGTTTTTGAAATATTGGTATTTAATGCTTTTATCTTTTCATAAATATTTTTTAAAAGAAAATTTTCGGGGTACCTTGACATTTTCAAAAAATATTTTATGAAAACTATTTTAGAAAACCGGACCGTCACACTACATGGCTACGTGCATTGTAGCGGTGCTTATACGATAGCATTTCTCAGAATCAGAATCAGGCATCTTGACAGGATGACCCATGGACAAACAGCCCAGATCATTCTGGCAAAGTAAAATGGACGAGTAACAAATAAAGATGCTTAGAATGAAAAAGGTCAAAAAAGGGGGAAGAAAGTTACAAGCAGAATACAGAGATTATATATACCCAAAAAACTGTCTAAAAAAATACACGACGGCACGTAAAAGAACATATACATAAGATGCCAAAACATGGCATATAGAAATGCCTCAACATTCTAACTGCTTGTACCTTCAAATATCTTCGCCAGCTCCGTGTATAGAAACCGCTGATCCTCAAACGTAAGCTTCCTGATCTGCATCACAAGCACCTCACAGATTTATCATGTACCGAAAACTAGGACAGAAGGGCTACAATACGATGTTTGGGTTACTAATGTAGCCTAGTGTGGTAAAATACTGATGACATCAAAAAAGCTAAGCAAGTTGCTAAATATCATGGTGACATACCAATCACCAATGTCAAGGTGACAAGCTCCAGTGATGTAGTGTGCATAGAAATAATGGATTGCTTCAGAAAAGAATATGGGAAGAAAACTAATTCAGTTTCTGCAAATCACGATATTACCTCATCAAGGATCATCTCGACTGAATAGCTTTCTGAGAGGACGAATGACTGATAATAGATGTAAGCAAATACTGCCATCACCATCTACAAGAAGAATTCAAAGAAAAACATAATGCCAATCTGAAAGGGCAATTCAAATATAGGATATGCTCACAGAATTCGATCATAAGCATGCACTGTACCCACAATAAGGTAACACCCAAGGTTAGGAATTTTGGAACACAACATAGGAATAACAGCATCAATAACAGCTATCAACATCAAGAACAAGTAAATGCCACAGAAACAGCTGAAATTTTAACGTCATAGAACATAACTTATAGCAAGACTGATTAATAGAAGGAAACAGAACTGCTTGTCGATTGCACCCAATTTGGTCCCACCATGGATCGGCCACCAAATCTTTCCAATCAGCTGATTCTAGCTATTACAGATATATGTTGTTACTGTGGTCACTGCCATAGTTAGCTTTCCCTTGCTTTCTTTGTAGTTCATCTGGTTCTTCTTTGTTTCTTCTTCTTCTTCTTCAACTTCTCTTCGCCTTCTCTACTTTCTACTGCTTGAATGCTAAGATAGCACTACTGTTCTGAGTTATTCCTTCTTTCTATTTACATATAAACTTCATTTGCAACAGGTTCCTGGGTTTCTCCCATCATGCATTTGACCTGTTAAATTTTTCTATATTTTGTGCCTTAAATTTTCTGGTAGTGTTCTGCCCCATGAAGATAAAATCAAAGAATAAGGATACGACTGCATTCAAAAGGTAATTCAGATTCTTTGGAGTTAACAGAGCAGGAAGTGTTCAAGCATTTTTGTTCTTGTAAGATAAGTTTCTTTTGTGATTCATAATGAATGGTAAGTCGTCTACAGTCTCAAGGAGACAGAATGGCCACAACTCACACCAATGAAGTTGAATGGCACATCTCCTGTTGACCCAGAATCAGATGAAGTGAAATTGAGCTTTACATGAAGCCCAAGCCTTGACTAATGATGACCCTTAGGCAGTGTAAAAGCAGAATGAAGCATCACCGAGAGGAAACTAGTAGATGTAACTTGGGTGAAATGCAATAAAATAAACTTTGCCTTACTGGGATCCTTCTTAATAGCAGAAAAGCAGTTGGGAGAAACATCCAAGACAAACTCTTCGGATGAGGATACCTCACAATACCTTCTTGAAAGAACTAATGAGTAGTCCTCCACTAATTGAAGAGAGAAGAAGAGGATTTCATGGTTGCAAAACTCCTCTCTAGACTGGACATGAAGTACCATTTAGCTATTGTATGATCCTCTGATACAAGGTTGAGTCTCCTAAATCTCACAGTTTCGCCTCTTCTTTACTACTCTCTATAATGTATTTTCCTTGTTTCTCTCTTTTACTCATTTTCTTTCATACTGTCTACTTTGTGACGCTAGCCATCAATTTAGTGCCTGTAAGTGGACAGTGTCTCACTTTGTCCAGAAAATGCCAGAGAGACTAGAATCATCAGATCAGTGAGATGTTGCAGATTCCAACTGAAGTGCCCTCTACAGGATGAAGACTTTCAGTCATTATAACTGATGGGATGGAGTTCAAAGCAACTAAAAAATATGGTTGACTCTTTAATCATGATCGCATGGTGATCTGATTTGAATCCTTGATATAGAACAATAAAATTCACGTTTTCTACAAATTAAAAGGATTAGAAAGTCATAAATATAATTTAAGGTCTACTAGTGAAAATTTAAAGAAAGTCATGTTGAACAAAACTCTAGTAAGCAGTTTTTCAAAATTTATTTTGAATATAAGTAACTAATAAACATTATATTTTGTACAAAATGGTTATGGCAGTAGGTTTTTTTATTTTTTCCCAAGAAATAGCATCAGTTTGACTGAAAAAGAGAAACTAGTGTGCATCAAAAACCTCAAACTTTCAGTTCATGAATGAAAAAGAAGAACCAAATTTTGTAAAACTGGATGGTCCATATGGTTCAGCTAGAAAAAGCCGCTACTGCCACTTTTCAGTAGGTATGAATTCCTGGTCCAAGTAGAACCAGGAATAATTTTTGTACATGTTTCAGAACATGGATAGGCACCCATAAATGCATGAAGCAGTCCAGTCTCATAATTTCACCTATGTAGTCACAGGCGAGACTAGTCGCTAGGCCCAAAAAGGCACATGGGTGCGACTCGATTATGGGTAAGCGCAAGGGGGAAAGTTGCAGTGCGACTAGTTGGGCCTAGTGCATTTTGCAACTTTTGCACCCTCGATTCCAGGCGCCAGATCGATCTCAAGTCATTGATGGTCGATTTTGCTTCATCAAAGATGGGAACAGGCAAGATGAAAGCAAGAAGGGAAAGGGAAATGCAGATTTTACTAGAAAACTCACCATTTTCGTGTGTCGATTGTCTGTTCCCTAAAACAACATTGATTATCAAATTTTCTTGGCACTTTGATTCTTACTTGTGCGCTGAAGAGAATGATTGGCTTAGATCGACAATCCAAGCTGGCGTGCTGCAGCTTTCCCGGGCAATCTCTCTCTCAGATCCGACTTGGGTCTGTTTTGTTTTAAAGAAAGGGGGTGTCATAACCAATTCTGGCCCCTCCCATTATATTAAAAAAAAATCTAACTTAGATTATATATCATACATTTATATTATGGTTTTTAATTTGTGCCTTGTCACCTAGTCGTGCGACTAAGGCGCCTAGTCCCTCTAGGCACAAGTTGCACCCCTTATGCCTGGGTGCGCCTTGCGCTTGCAACTACATATAATTTCACTAAAGTGAAGCACCTACGCAACCAGAAACTCAAATCAAAGAGCATGTCTGCTCAAATATTAATTTTCCACATCTCTCAGCATCTTACCTGGCAATCCATCCGATCAGTAATTCCGCCATGTCCAGGAATACTGTCCCCGAAATCCTGCAATGATTGAAGAAACATATGGTATGTAACTTGCAACTTATGCAGCTCCTACCACATAAAGCTTTAGGTTAATAATTACTGAGGAAGAACCTTAATCTTAAAAGCTCTTTTGAAACCACTTGCGAAAAAGCCTCCAAATGGTGCTATGATTGATGTGAACAGACCAAAAGCTAAAGCATGCCATTGAACTGGCAAAACCACTATCTCTTTCCACAGAATCTGTAAGAAAATTTGAAATTAATTAGAAACAAGCAAACATGGTTTGAGGTTTATATTGCTGACACTGAAGCCAAAAAGTGCTGTATCCATATAAGACAATGATAACCAAATAAAAACCCAAGATGTACAAGCAATACAAAATAAGATGCCAAGTTTCTATCATATATGTAAATATTTCCACATACTATCACATTCTTAATGACCCATTATTCCAGTACTTCCGTACAAATATGTCTAGGAGAATTAAACATAGCCAATATATAATAAGCTAGTTGTGATTGGGATTTCATCAATGTAAAATGAAAATATGCACCCATATTCCCATATCACTTATGTTGGATGTTCTTAGCCTTGATTTCCTAAAGTTAAATGGCACGTAAGCAGTGCGAAACTAGATTTAAATATCAAACAGATACAATTAGCTATTTCAATGACAACATATAATAATAAGCTATGGCATCCCAATGAACATTCAAAAATGAGTTGCAAACGTGTATCACAAGCTTCTCACCCCCCCATGGGTGATAACCGACCTGAGATGAGAAGTTTCTTGAAAAGGTGCTAGTTCCCTACCTCAGTACCAATAGCTCAACACCTTTTAAGTACTCTTAATCCTGGGAGAAGTACAGTGATTCAAGTGTTCCTCATAAATTAGTCAATGTTCCAGTATCCTTTTTAGAACCTGTAAAGAGATCCTTATTTTCCAATTAGAAGCCAATCAAAGAATGCACCCCAATCATGTACACACAGATCTTTTTCTTACACATCTTATTGTTTGGTGTAGTTTGATTACTTGGCATGTAAAAAACCAGCAACACCTAGAGCACGAGGCCCACCTTTTTTAGTGATAATGAAAAAGCTTTCACTGAAAGAACAAGACAGCTTAAGGGACAACATGTTCATGTGTAAAGACAGAGCTGATTCCTTTTAGAAAACAAAAGGAGACCTCGATGCAATGGAAATAAGACCACACCAACCCTTCCCATGCCATCTCTAATAAAGTATCATTGTTTTAGTTGAAAGATCTAGGTAGCTTATGAAAGATGATGCAGTAGAAGTGCATAACTTCAAGACCTTTCTAAAACAAATCTCATTCCTCTTGACTCATTGATAACCTCTTAGTCAGATCATCATTCTTAGAATCTCCTTCCACAATTAATGGCTAAGGATCATGCTACTTGAAGATGCTTTGTCTTAAAGAAGTGCTCATAATTTTACCTCGCTTGTCCCATTTTCAAATTGACCAAAATTTTACTCATTTACAACATCTTCTGATATATTTTTAGTGCAGTCCCTTGACTGATCTAAATTTTCCTTGATGAGTCTTTTGAAATGGTGTATGATGGTTGGTTGTACAAAATAAGCTCCACAAAACCGGGTGGACAGCATCTCATTGATTGGCTCATTGATTTCAATCAAAATCTACAGTTCTCATTGACTGGTCAATTAAAATCTGTCAGATATGTTAGGAAATTTTCTCTCAAATTAGTTCCTAGTTTCCAGGGATTAGTTTTGATCTTATCTTAGTTTGTTTCCATAAATAATGGAGATTAGGATCAGATTTGAATCTGAAAATCTCCTTTCCTTTTATTCCTAGTTTGACCCTTATGTTAAGGGATTTCCTTTAGCCTAATTCGTGGGATTCAATGGCAGGTCTGTTGCCATGCTTCCCTATATATAGTGTAATATTTTCTCTAATGAGATAGAAGAATACATTCTTTTTCTTCTAAATTTTCGTGATATCAGAGCTTAGGCTCTTGATTTGCTTTTGAATGGCTAAAACAGCCCTGACTGGGGCTAGAAGAACCTCTGATTCATTGAAAACAACTGCTGGAAGTTTCTCGTTAGGGACAGCCATGTTAAACAGTGGTACAAACCATTTTTTCCCAGATACTTCTCACAAGTTAAATGGGAAAAACTACCTGGAATGGGCTCAATCCGTGAAGCTGACGATTGATGGCAAGGGAAATCTTGGGCATTTGACAGGAGAAGTGAAGCAACCAGAGGCTGGAGATCCGAATATGAGTGCATGAAGGTCACAAAACTAATCATGGCCTAGCTTATCAACTCAATGGAGCAGACCATAGGTAAACCTATCTTTTTCTCCCCACTGCAAAAGATGTGTGGGAGGCTGTAAGGGAGACCTATTCTGACTTAGAAACTCATCTCAAATCTTTGATCTAAAAACAAAACTGTAGCAATCAAAACAAGGAGAAAGGAAAGTCACGGTATACTATAATGAGATGGTTTCATGATGGCAAGAATTTGACAAGTGCTATAATGATGAATGGGACTGCCCTACTAATAGTGTAAAAATTATAAAGGAGGAGAATGATCATGTGCGTCTATTCTTGACTGGCCTCAATCGTGATTTGGATGAAGTTAGGGGTCGGATCGTTGGAAAGAAACCTCTGCCATCCCTCCGAGAAACCTTTTCTGAGATTAAAAGAGAAGAAACCAGGAGGAAGGTTATGTTAACCAACCAAGAACACAAATCTGTGGTGGAAAATGATAATTCTGCCCTTATTCCTAAAAGTGCTGATCTTGATGGTGAAAGAAGGAAAAAACCCTGGTGTGAACACTGAAGAAGTCATGGCACACAAAGGAAACTTGCTAGAAACTCCATGGATAGCCTCCAAATTGGAAGAAGAAACCTGGAAACAGCAACCGGGCTTTCCAAACCTCACATGAAGAAAACCAGGGGCAGCAAGTCAATTCAGAAACATCTCCATTCACAAAGGAACAGCTAGAGCACCTGTACAAACTCTTCCTATCTCCACAATTCAATGTTAACCGCTCTTGTTCTTTGGCCCAAAAAGGTAACTTCATTACTGCCCTTCATAGTGTCAATCCCAACCAAAGCAACTCTTGGATCATATATTCAGGAGCAACTGATCATATGACAAGTTACTCCAATCTTTTCTCAACTTACCATCCATGTGCAAGGAACAAAAAAATCAAGATAGCAGATGGATCTCTCTTGGAAATTGCTGGGACAGGATCCATTGTTATATCACCTTCCTTAACTTTGCATAACGTTCTTCATGTGCCTAATCTTTCTTGCAACCTTTTGTCAATTAACAAGTTAACCAATGATATCAAGTGTCAAGCTAATTTCTATCCCTCTCGGTGTGAGTTTCAAGAACTAGCCTCGGGGAGGATGATTGGCAATGCTAGAGAAAGTTGAGGTCTCTATTTCCTTGAAGATGGAACTGACTCGAGAAGACAAGTTCAAAGTACCTATTTTGTTTCTGACTTTAGTGAATGTAATGTTATGTTATGGCATTATAGATTAGGACGTCCAAGTTTTCATTATTTAAAACACTTGTTTCCTAGTTTACTTAAAAATAAAAATGCATCTTCATTTCAATGTGAAATTTGTGAGTTATCCAAGCACCACCGCCCCTTTTTTCCTCCAAGATCATATCAATCATCAAAACCTTTTATGTTAATCCATAGTGATATATGGGGACCATATAAGGTTTCAACACTTTTGTGAAAAAAATGGTTTGTCAGTTTTATTGATAATCACACAAGGATAAGTTGGGTATACCTTTTAAAAGAAAAATCTGAAGCTAAAGAAGTTTTCAAAAAAAAAAAGGTTCCATGGTGGAAACTCAATTTCAAGAGAAAATATGGATTTTTCGAAGTGACAATGGCAAGGAATATTTCAATAAGATCCAAGGTAATTTTTTCTTGGAAAAAGGTGTAATACATCAAAGTTCTTGCACTGACAAACCCCAACAAAATGGGGTAGCTGAGCGAAAAAACAAGCATCTTTGGAAGTTGTTAGGGCACTATTGCTCACACATAAAGTTCCTAAGTATCTTTGGGGTGAAGCTATGCTTACAGCAACATATCTTATAAATCAAATGCCTACAAAGATTTTAAAATTTCAAACTCCCCTAAGTGTCTTTCAAAAAAACTTTCCCATATCCAAGTTGTCCTCAAACTTACCATTGAAAGTATTTGGATGCATTGCCTTTGTACATGCTCATGCTCACAATAGTGGCAAACTAGATCCTAGAGCAAGAAAGTGTATTTTTGTAAGCTATGCTCCAACTCAAAAAGGGTACAAGTGTTTTGATCCTACTTCCAAAAAAATGTTTGTCAGCATGGATGTCACTTTTTTTTAGTCTTCACCATTTTTGAAACTCATCTCCAAGGAAGAGACACCTATGGAAGGTTCAGATTACTTAAATGTTTTTCAAAGAGAAAACACTACCACATTGATTCCTGATGGACCCAATGTTTTTAAACTTCTAGAACCTTGTGTTTTAATTGATGAAAACCCAAGTCCGAATCCAATAGAGCCATATCATAACCTTGACAAAACTAGCAATAAAAAAATAGGTACCAAAGAACTTCGTGTCTACTCAAGGAGGAACCAAATTCAAGGCAATGAGACCAATGCTCCTCAGCAAAGTCAAGAGTTCGAACCAAAGGCTGATCTAAACTCCACCGAGTCATCAAGTAATTCTTTCTTTGAACCTATTCAAACAAATTTACCTAATTCCAAGTCTATTCATTCTGAGTCCAGCTCTGCTAATCTTCGTATTCCTATTGCTAATCGAAAGGGTGTAAGAGCTTGTACTAAATATCCAATGTTCAATCTTGTCTCTTACAAAAATTTGTCCCCTACTTTCTTTGCCTTTACTTCACAATTGTCTTCTGTGGAAATACCAAAGACTGTACAGGATGCTTTACAGATTCTTGAGTGGAAGGAGTCTATTCTTGAAGAGATGAAGGCCCTTGAGAAAAATAAAACATGGGAGGTTGTGGATTTGACAAGAGAGAAGAGAATAGTTGGATGCAAATGGGTGTTCACAACCAAACACAAGTCAGATGAATCACTTGAGTGATGCAAGGCTCGTTTGGAGGCCAAAGGCTTCACTCAAACATACGGCATTGACTACCTTGAAAACTTTGCGCCTGTTGCCAAACTGAACACTGTTAGAGTACTTTTGTCAATTGTAGCCAATCTTGACTGGCCCCAACAACTGGATGCGAAGAATGTGTTCCTTAATAGGGACTTAAAGGAGGAAGTCTACATTAACCCACCACTGGGTTTTGATAGGAAGTTTGGCTCTAAAGTATGCAAACTAAAGAAATCATTATATGGATTGAAACAATCACCAAGAGCCTGGTTTGAGAGATTTACTCCAAAGGGTCAGAAATATGTTCAAGGGCAAACTAATCATACCATGTTCACAAAACACTCAAATGATGGGAGAATAGCTATTCTCATTGTGTATGCGGACGATATTATCCTAACTGGGGATGACACAGTTGAAATGGAACAGTTGAAAAGGTGTCTTGCATCTGAGTTTGAAATTAAGGACTTGAGACCACTAAGATATTTTCTTGGAATGAAGGTCACTTGATCAAAGAAAGGGTTTGTTGCCTCACAAAGGAAATACATCCTTGATATTCTCAAGGAAACGGGAATGAGTAGCTGCCGTCCTGCAAAAACTTCAATTAATCCCAACCAAAGACTTGGAGATAGTAAAGGTGATCCCATGGACACATTTTGATACCAGAGGTTGGTTGGTAAGCTTATTTACTTGTCCCACACATGTCCTGATGTTGCTTTTGCAGTAAGCCTAGTGAGTCAGGCCATGCATTCCCCTCACGAAGAACACCTTGAAGCTGTGCATCGAATTCTGAGGTACTTGAAGAGTTCTCAGGCAAAAGGTTTATTTTTCAAGAAAAATAAACAACGGAGTATTGAGGTGTAAACAGATGCAGATTGGGTAGGTTCAATCACTAATAAAAAATCAACATCAGGTTATTGTACCTTTGTGTGGGGAAACTTAGTGACGTGGAGAAGTAAGAAACAAAGTGTTGTTGCCAAGAGTAGTGCAGAAGCAGAATACAGATCAAAGGTTCATGGAGTCTGCGAGATGATATGGCTGAAATGAGTTTTGGAAGAGCTAAAGCAAACTGTGACCATGCCAATAAAGTAGTATTGTGACAACAATGAGGCTATCAACATTGCACACAATCAGGTTAAACATAACAGAACAAAGCACGTTGAGGTTGACAGGCATTTTATAAAGGAGAAAATTGAAGCAGGAGATATTTGCTTGCCATTTGTTCCAACATCACAACAAATAGCTGATATTCTTACAAAGGGACTTTTCAAACCTAACTATGAGTTCTTCAACAACAAGTTGGGCATAATAGACATCTATGCTCCAACTTGAGGGGGAGTGTCGGATATATTAGAAAACTTTCTCTCAAATTTAGTTCCTAGTTTCTAGGGATTAGTTTTGATCTTATCTTAATTTGTTTCCAGAAATAATGGAGATTAGGATCAGATTTGAATATGAAAATCTCCTTTCCTTTTATTCCTAGTTTGACCCTTATGTTAAGGGATTTCCTTTAGCCTAATCTGTGGGATTCAATGGCAGGTCTGTTGCCATGCTTCCCTATATATATATATATATATATATATATATATATATATATTAGTGTAATTTTTTCTCTAATGAGATAGAAGAATACATTCTTTTTCTTCCAAACTTTCAAAATGATAGAATCTCTGAGGGACAATCTGCCAAGTCACTTGCACACAAAATCACATCAATTGCAAGGATTTAGGAAAAAATCAGGAATGACAACAAGTCTGGGACAAAAGTGCCTCAGCTCCTCCATCAAGAGCTCATCAATGGCAACAATCAGCCAAAAATCTTCTCAAGTTTGTTTGAGTAATGGTGGTGATACATAAATCATGACTGAGGTAGTCATGATAGAAAACACAAGAAATGACAGGAATAGATAAAAGAAGAGAGGAAGAAGTACAAGAGTAAAATTAGCTATATTAAGTAAGAGATCCAAATTTGCTAAGCTATCTGTCTCACTGTTTGTAGACTGAAGTATGTGGGAGAATGTGATATTTTTTCATTGGATAAGGCAGAGGTCATCCATGATGTCAAGGAATCTCCAAGGAACTTTAGGAGGGTAATTAATACAATCAAAAACATTTTTTGAGTGTTCCTTCACAAACAGATTATCAAAAACTTTTGTAGGCCAATGAGTGATACCTGTTTTCAGAGCAACAAGCTCTGCTTCTTTGGAGTCTTCAAACCCTATAGAACCACTGCAGAACGATGAATTCTTTCTGTATTGTCTCTGAACAAACCTCCCACACCAGCAGGGACTGGGTTTCCCAGGCTTGACCTATCAAAGTTGAGTTTCAATTGGACTGGACGTGGCAGCTTCTCTCTCTCTCTCTCTCTCTCTAAATGATCTGTAGCCACAATCTGAAAATCTCCAATGAAGAGTAACCCACAGAGATTGATGGAGGCTGCAATCATAATGAACTGCTTTTTCATTCTAGCTACAATCGCAGAAGTGGATGAATTATTGAATGCTCTCTCGTTCCGCTCTTTCCAAATAAACCAATGCCGGTGCAAAGAGCTATGATCCAAATAACTTTATGCCTTTCTGACTTTGATTTCAACTTCCAAGTTGGAATGAGTTGATCAAGTGTGGGAGGCATAACCTGGTCAACATTACACCAGGATAGGAAGCTCGCCCATGTTTTTGAAGAATAAGAGCAAAGCATGGCAATATGATCATTTGTTTCTTCTTGATCTTTGCAAAGGAAGTATCTGTTGACTATTTCCCAGCCCTTTATCTGAGATTGGCAAATTGTAAGGGGCTTGTTGAGAGCTGCAAGCTACAAGAATGCAAGAGTCCATGGATGAGCCTGAGAAATCCAGATATTTGAAAGCTGATTGGAAACAATCATAGGGACATCATTCATTTTGCACTATGATTGAACTGCCAAAAAGAAAATTATGTGTTTGGCTACCACATTCTTCTGTCCTTTTGATTAAGCATGGAAGCACATCAATTCTTTTGATTAATGTGTCATGATGCTGCAGCTCTCCAACTCTGAGTCATCTTTTGTATTTAATTGCCCATATATTTTTACCTTGATGCATCTAGATTTGCAGTTTTCAGTCATAGCTTCTTTATCAACTGGAAGGTTGAAGAGAAGGTAAAAATCAGCATACAGCAGTGAGTTTTTCGACCAGATATCTAACCAGAATCAAGTCCTGTCACCATATCTTGGAGAAAATCGGATTCTTCCACTGAAGTGCTGATATTCCTTGAAGATATCTCTTCACAAACTTATAGGACAGTTAGATGCTCTCACTGTCCCGTTATTCTCATCTTAACCATATTTTTCAGCAGCGATCAGTCTCCAAAGAGCATTCAATTCTTCACCAAATCTCCATAACATTTGGCTAGTAGATATCTATTCATCACGTGAAGTCATTTAATGCCTATGCTTCCATCTTTTCTTGGTAAGCAAACAGACTTCCAGTCTGCTAGATGATATTTCTTCCCTTTAATTATGGATTCCACAGAAAGTTCTTCTCAATTGGTTCAAGCTCTTGAATTACAAAGGTTGAGCATTTTACAACAAAAACTAGGAGAACTAGGAAGTGTACCTTGATTGATTCCAAGAAGATTAGCTAGATCTCTAGCTTCCTGGTTAGAGCATCCAATACTCATAACCGTTGATACTAGAAAGCTTATTTTTTGGGCCAAGACTGCCTTGTAAAACCGGGGATATCTTTAATATGAAGGATATGAGCCGATTAAGTACTTGAGTATAATAGCATCTGCAAATTGGAGGTGTGTCACAACTTACCCCTGCGAATTAGCTCAAAAACCACTGATCAGATCACCTTGAACATCCATATTCATAACTCCTAAAGATTCAGAGAATGTGAGAAATAATGCAGGGGAAATGGGGTCCCCCTATTTAAGGCATCTGCAGCTTTTCAAGAACCCAGCAGGCTGTCTGTTGGCGAGAATGCTAAACCAAGATGATGAGAAACAGCACATTGTCCAATTGATCCATCTTGATCCGAATCCCATCCAATGAAGCACATAATTTAATTGTTTCCAATTAACTCTATAGAAAGCTTTTTTTACATCTAGCTTGCAAATTAGGTCAGTTTTTCTGAGTTGAATCTACTAAAGATTAACTGATTAGCTATGAGAGCCCCATCCAAGATTTGACACCCACCAATAAATGCAGTTTTCTGAGCAGAGATTACCTTGTTAAGTAATCTGTTTAGTCTGATTGCAAAGTCTTGGTCAATATCTTTTAGTTACTTCCCATCAAACTAATCAGTCTGAAACCTTTTACCAAATCTGAACTTCCAGATTTTAGAATCAAAGCTATATGAGGGGAGGGCATCTCTGTCAATTTTCCATATTGATGATATCCATTCATAAAATTCATTATTGTGTGATACTCCCCATCAGACTAATAGGTTTGATAACTTTCACCAAATATGGACTCTCAAAGTTTGGAATAGAAACTACATGAGTGGAGGTCAGCACCCTGTCAACTATTCCACATCAGTGAAATTCATCTATAAAATTCATCACATTCGGTTCCGTATTGCTCCAGAAAGCACGAAAGATGGAGATGGTATGATAACTTCTGGACTTATCAAGGTGTTTGCTAATTGAAAATGTTAAGAAAAGGAGGGAAAGATAAAGGAAAAACAAAGGTAAGACAGAGGGATTGAAGATCTAATGATAATGCTAGTTGCAGCACAAGATCAAAATAATGGAAATGCTAAAGTGACTGGAAAAGTAATGAAAGGAAGTAAAGCAAAGGCTTCTTCATTTCTAGTGGAAGTATTCCAAATCTAGTTTGCATTTGTGTTTTTCATTCAATGGATAGCTTCCAAGTACAAAGTACGTCCCTTTTATACGTGAACTCTCCATCATTTAGATTGTTACTGCTTTAACAACCGCTCCAATCTAAGTAACCATCCCAGCTGTCACTATCTATGTAACTGTCTAACTGTCAGTCCAACAGTACTTCTGACTACTAACAAGCAGTACATGCACCATTGGATCCTCTAAGTGAATTACAGCCATCGGAAACTAACTAATAGGAAGTACAACTAACTGACAACTGGCATAACTAACTAGCCAACTGTTCAGCTGACAGTGCACTAACTACTATCAGTATACTAACTGATACGCATTCTAACTGACAGTTGATAGCGCTGTTAGCTAGCTTCATTAGGCCTGAGTGTTTGCCAATCTAGAGCTTCTCCTTAGCATCTGTCTCCTGGTTTGCTTGTAGCAGAGATTTCTCTAGGTTGGATCTTATCATCCCTTGCCCCTTCCATAATAACCTTGTCCTTAAGGTTCACGTGTGAAACTCCTCTTCTAAAACTGTGAGATCCTCCAGCAAACTGTCTTCAACTGCTATACCTTGTCACTGGACAAGCACTTGATTTTGTAACTGGCCATTCGCCTTAATTATTCTGCTTCCCAATATAGTCAAAGGAGAGATGATAGGAATAATATCAGAATCTGTAGCAGGTAAAGGACTGCACTTCCCATCAGGTTTTGAACCAGAGAACTTTTATAAGGGTGACACATGGAAAAAAAAAGGTGGATTTGGCTATGCTCTGGTAGTTTAAGTTTATAAGCTACTGGTCCAATCTTCTCAAGTACCTGGTATGGGCCAAAAGACTTCACACTCAGTTTGAAGTTGAGTCTAGAAGCCAAGGACTGTGGTCAGTAAGGGTGTAACTTGACTAGCACCCAACCCCCTATTTAAAAATGCACTTCCCTTCCGTGCTGATCTGCATGTTTCTTCATGGATTCCTGAGCTTTCAACAAATTCTTCTTGAGTTGAAGAAGTAACCAATCTGTTGTCTGTAATTTTGCTCACCTGCTTCATTGGTTGTAGAACCTGTTATACAACTCAAGATAGTGGGAGGTGTCTTACTGAAGACAACTTGACAAGGTGTCATGAATGTTGAAGTGTGAAGTGAAGTTTGTACCATGGTTCAGCCCAAGGTAACAAGTTGAACCAAGACTTACGATTGTCATGTGCAGATGATATCATGTATTGCTGAAGACACCTATTCAACACTTCCGACTGGCCATCAGTCTATAGGTGATAGGTTATACTATGCCTGAGCTGAGTGTCACTGAGTGTTAACATCTCTTTCCAACATCTTCTAAGGAAAATACTCCCTCTATATAATATGATTGATCTAGGGGAAGCCAAGATGCTTGAATACCATATCAATGAAGAGCTTGGCCACTGATGTAGCATTGTAGTCAGTCCATAGAGCTCCAAAATATGTAGTCCTACATACCACTACTAAGAAAACTGCATAACCATGAGAACTAGGCAAGCTTGTGATGAAATCCATAGTGAGGTTTTGCCAAATGTGCTCTGAAATAGACAGAGGTTGTAAGAGATCAGGAGCTTTAGTTGTACTAGGTTCTCCAATTGACAGACCACACAGTTTGCAATGTAGTTCATGACATCCTTTCTCATGTCCGGCCAATAGAAAGTAGCTGCAATCCTTTTGAATGCCTTTTAGTGTTCTTGAAAGTCCTTCCAATGTAGATGTATGGAATTCCTGCATGTTTTTTATCTCAGAGAGGAGTTGGATGCCCTTCTCAGTTTATCCTTGAAGTACAACAACCTATCTCTGCAGGTTAGGTTATCTAACAATGTACTTTCTCTAAGCTGTTTGTGTAACTGTAATAACTCCTCATTGGATCAATTCTCAATCCTAATGTGTTCCACTATACTGAATGTGACTGTAGAAAGAGCAAATAGACTTCAAATCTGCTGAAGATTCATTGCTGACAGTATCACTATAATTTCTCCCTTGAAAGTGGATCCTAGAAAGTGCGGCTGCTGCATTGTTGTGTTTGCCAGGTCTATATGATGTAGTCATATCCAAGTAAATTACTCAAGTAATGCTACTGGTCAGGTATTTGTATGACCCGAGTGAGCAAGTTCTTAAGTGTTCTATGGTCAGTTTTGATCTGAAACTTCCTTCTAAGTAAATAGTATCTCCATTTCAAGACTGACTGAGTGGATGGCATGTAATTCTTTGACATATGATGAAGCATGACTCATTCTAGGAGCTAATTTCTTGCTCAAGTAAGCAATGGGATGGTCCAACCGACTGAGAATAGCTCCAATTCAAATATTGGATGCCTCAATTTCAACTACAAACTGAAGTTGGAAGTTTGGTAGTGCTAATACAGGAGCTTCTGTCATAGCCTTCTTCAATTGGTCAAATGAAGTCTAAGCCTCTTCTAAACATTGGATTGCATCCTTCTTAAAAAGATTGGTGAGTGTTGGCAGCAGGAGTCAAACTGAGTATTGGTGGCAAGAATCAAATTAGGATTGATCCATTCATTGTAAATATAGAAAGCTATGTAGTTAGAGGCACAAGGGGTGAGCTTGGAGCCTGGAGGGCCTTGGCGAGCCTAGGGCGTGCCCCGAATCACCAGGCGCAAAAATACTTCTTTAACAAATAAAGACAAAAATTTTATTTTTTCAATTTCTGTAACTGTTATTTTCGAAAAAATTGAAAAAATTAACATTAAAATACAGAAAAGCATGAAAAAAGGCATCACACATGTCCTCACAAGCAAGGGGAAGCTATATGTGTGGATGGATATATGTTTTAATGAATAAAAACAAAAAAACAATTTTTTTCAATTTCTGTAACTGTTATTTTCAAAAAATTTGAAAAAACATAACCCTAAAATACATAAAAAGCATGAAAAAAACATCACACATGCACTGACAAGCAAGGGGAAGCTACACATGGATAGAAATATGTTTCAACGAAGAAATACAGAAAAATGAAAAAAATTTCAATTTCCATAACTGTTATTTTTGAAAAAGAGAAAACATGAAAAAACTGTACTGTTTTTTGCATTTTTTTAATAGAAAATAGTGCTTGAAGTGAAGATTCATGAATCCATACCTTTTTTTGCTTAGATCTATGAAACATTGAAGAGGAATGGTCGTTTTCACCTTATGAGCTCTCAGGAGAAAGAGAAAATAGGGTTGGAAAATGAAAAAAAAAAAACAAAGTTAATATTTTACTAGTCATCAACTGCGCCCAGGAGTCAGAGGCACACCTGAAATAAGGCTCCAGGCACACCTAGGGGCACCCAGGCACGCACCTAGATGCAGGTTCCTCGACTACCCTCTGATTCTTTCCCACCCAAGGCCATGAGCTTGCGACTTGCAACTAGGCGCACCTCTAACTACATAGGTTGAAAGTAGGCTTACCTAATATTGATTGAGTATTGGTGGCAAGAATCAAATTAGAATTGATTGTAAATACAGAAAGTCTATATTTAGGATCTACCTAATACTGATTGATTGTAAATACAGAAAGTTTATATTTAGGAGTTACCTAGAATTAAGGAGCAGAATTAATCCATAAGCTGATTTATTTTCCATGTATGGAGTAGGTGCCCAATTTCTGTAAATGAGGGTTCTACCCTAAAATCCAATGTACAAGTTTTTTCGCAGTCAATTGTTTCAACTTGGTATCAAAGTAGGTTCTATCCTGCAACCTAAAACCTAGTTGCCACTCCTCTCAAGAACCAAAAAATAATAATAATAATAATAATAATAATTAAAATTTCCCACCATCATCCCAATGGCCAAAGACTGTAAGACATCTACTGCAGGTATTCTACCTTCCAATCAAATCCTAGATCAATCTAATATCCTCATGGTATTCGAAAAACTGAACTCCACCAATTATGTGTATTGGGCACAGTCAGTCAAAGCAACCATCAAAGGGAGCAAGATGGGGTATCTCGATTGAACAAAGAAGAAACCCAAAGGAGATGAGCAAGCCTTGAACAAATGGGTAGAGGAGAACTCTCGAGTGATGGCATGGCTGATTCAAACAATGCAGCCAAATATAGGGAAGAATTATCTATTCATTGAGGATGCTAGTGAGCTTTGGAAGGCGGTGAAGGAAGCTTTCTCTATAGGAGGCAATGATGGCTCTATGTATGAACTTGAGAATCAAATCTGGGAATTCCATCAAGGAGAAGCAGATGTCAACACATAATACAGCACCTTGAAAGGACTTTGGCAAGAACCTGATTATTACCAAAGCGTGGAGCTCGATGGTGATCATGTTCCCTTGAAGGTTAATTGATGGAAAAAGAAAGGATTTATAAATTCCTGGCTGGTCTTTGCTCTGAGTTTGATCATATTTGCTCTATGGTGATTAGTCGAACACCTTTTCCAACACTTGCTGAGGCATTTTCTGCTGTGAGAACTGAGGAGATGACGAGAGAAGCCATGCCAAAGGAGAGGAATATGGAGACTTGGGGAATGAAAGTAAGGAAGGACTGGAAAATTTCAGATAAGAAGAAAAGGGATTCCAAAGATGACCTTTAGTGTCACCATTGTAATAAGCCCAGGCATGATAGGGTTACTTGTTGGGTTCTTGATG